>CM066035.1:571438239-576238239 GCA_033557465.1 Ichthyophis bannanicus
GTTTCTCGGACTTTGTGAGGGACATGGCCAAGGCTTTGGCATTCCCTGCAGACACCGAGGAGGAACCTTGAGCCGAGGAGCTCGATGCCCTCCAGTATGATTTTCCTCCGAAGGAAGCCTTTACTGTACCGGTTCCTCCAATGCTGGAATGGCTGCTCTTCTGTATGTGGGAGGCACCGGCCTCGGCACTGGTTCTTAGCAAACAGGTCAATTCCATTTATCGAGTCCGTACGAGCCCTGGGTTCCAAAAGGCGCAGCTACCGCACAATTCCATGGTTGTGGAATCGGCCATGCACCGCCTGAAGAGTCAGAAGATGCACTCCTCGGTGCCCCCCAGCCAGGAGGCCCGAAACCTGGATGCCCTCGGTAAAAAGTGCTTCCAGGGCTCTATGCTATCTTGCCGTGTCCAGACTTACCAGCTTGCATGGGCATATACCTAAGGGACCTGGCAAAGGAGATTGCCGGGTTCTCAGCTGGCCTCTCCAAGGAAGCCTTGCAGAGGTTCAAAACCTTGTCGACAGGGATCTGAGAGTGCTCGAAGTTTATCTCTCGAGCAGCTTATGATGGCTTCGAGGCTTCAGCCTGGGTAGCCGCAGCCGGTATCGGTGCATGCCGTTAGGCCTGGCTATAGTCATCGGACCTGGAGTCATGGGTGCAGAACAAGTTGGTCGATGTCCCATGCCGATGTGACAACCTATTCGATAAGTCCATGACTGAAAAGGCTGCAGAAATCGAGACTGAGACTCTCACCAGGACAAGGCTGTCCAGAAAGACTTCTGCCCCTTCTCAAAAAAAGAAGGGCTCGGGAAAGAAGCCCTTTTTCACGAGGAAGGGTTCTGCCTACAAATCCTACTCTCAGTATCAGGCCTCTCCAGCTCCCCAACAGGGCCAGCAGGCCGAAGGGCAGGGGCATGGGCCCCGTAGGCAGAAGACCCCCAAGCCGCCAGCTCCAGCTCCTGCACAGCAGGGAGCGGGGTTTTGACTTCCACAGCATAGCCTCTCCTCCGTCAGTGGCTCCACTCAGCACAGGGGGTCGGCTGACCCTGTACGCCTACAGGTGGCCAGCCATCACAGGGGATACCTGGGTACTGAGCATAGTCCAAAAGAGCTACATGCTCCACTTCCACCAGCTACCCCCCTCCTACTATCCAGGGGAGCCTCCCAGACTCCCTCTACACAGGAACCTCCTCCTTCAGGAGTTGGCATGTCTTCTAAAGGAACAGGCGGTGGAACTGGTGCCTCACCACCTGAAAGGGCAAGGCTTCTACTCCAGGTACTTCCTGGTACCAAAAAGGACAGGGGGCCTCCAGCCTATCCTAGACTTGCAAAACTTAAACAAGTTTCTGGAGAGGGAAAAGTTCAAGATGCTTACCCTTGGGATACTGCTGCCCTATCTCCAGCAGGGAGACTGGCTATGCTCCTTAGACCTAAAGGATGCTTATACTCACATCCTCATTCATCCAGACCACAGACAATATCTTAGATTTGTGGTGGGAGAAAACCATTTTCAGTACAGGGTACTTCCCTTTGGCCTAACCTCTGCCCCCAGGGTTTTCACCAAATGCCTGGCAGTGGTGGCGGCTTATCTCATGAATCAGGGAATTTTTGTCTTCCTATACCTGGATGACTGGCTCATCAGGGGCCAGTCTCTCCAGGAGGCCCGACAAGCCACTCTTCGCACTGTCTCTCTTCTTCAGCATCTGGGCTTTGTATAAACTACACAAAGTCCACTTTGCTCTCCTCTCAGAACCTAGAGTTTATAGGGGCAAGCTTAGACACCCTTCAGGCAAGAGCTTACTTGCCTGAAGACAGGGCCCACAGACTGACGGACTTGGCCAACCAGTTCCAAAGCAAGTCTCAGGTCTCCACCAGGCACTACCTGCGGCTCCTGGGCCACATGACATCCACGGTACATGTGACTCCGAATGCCCGTCTGCACATGCGGGCTGCTCAATGGTGCCTCAGAGATCAGTGGACGCAGGACACAGGCGATCTCCGAGACAGAGTAAAGGTGTCCAAACCACTTTTGGACTCCTTACAGTGGTTGCTACATCTCCCAAACCTTCTCAGGGGGGTACCTTTTCAGGCTCCAGCACACACAAGGGTGCTGACGACCGATGCTTCCTTAAAGGGCTGGGGTGCACATTGCCAGGGCATGTGCACTCACGGCCCCTGGTCTCCTCGAGAGGCCAAGCAGAAAATCAATCTTTTGGAGCTGCGAGCAATCCGCTTAGCTCTGCAGACTTTTTCTCATGCCCTCTCTCACCAGTCTGTCCTAGTTCAGACGGACAATCGGGTGGCAATGTTCTATCTGAACAAACAAGGGGGCACAGGGTCAAGGCTACTATGTCAGGAGGCACTGGCCCTTTGCTCCTTTGCAGTCAAACAAGGCATGTTTCTCAAAGCAGTTTATCTACCTGGTCAGGAGAATTTCCTGGCAGACAAGCTAAGCAGGATTCTTCAGCCTCACGAATGGCAGTTGAATCCATGGGTGGTCCAGCAGATCTTCCTCCGCTGGGGTCTTCCATCCATCGATCTCTTTGCAAGTCCACAAAACCGTCAGCTGCCCAGGTTTTGCTCCAGACAGCCGCATCCCCTGAGGATGGCAGCAGATGCTTTTCTGATCTCTTGGTCTACGGGCCTCCTGTATGCGTTTCCTCCCATGCCCCTGGTGGCCTGAACTCTGTTCAAGATTCTCCGGGATAAGGCCTTGGTGATTCTGGTAGCCCCCCAGTTGGCCGAGGCAGCTGTGGTTTCCACTTCTGCTGCAGATGGCGGTGGAAACTCCATTCCCTCTGGGGTTGCAACACAAGCTCCTGTCTCAATATCAGGGTTCCCTTCTGCACCCCAATCTCAGGTCCCTCAATCTGATGGCCTGGCTGCTGAAAGGATAGTGCTAGCTCCCTTACTTCTACCTAAGGAGGTTGAGGAGGTGGTCTTGGCCTCTAGGAGGCAGTCCACCAGAAAGTCCTATGCCCTCAAGTGACGTAGGTTTACAGTATGGTGTGTTCAGCACAATGAAGATCCTTTCTCTTGCCTTGTGCCAGTAGTACTGCAGTATCTACTTCACCTGTCAGACCTAGGCCTTAAGGCTAACTCTGTTCGGGTCCACCTCAGTGCTCTGTCAGCGCACCACTCACCGGTGGAAGGACAGTCTCTGTCGGTTCACCCCTTGGTGTCCCGATTTCTCAGAGATCTGCTTCTTCTCAAGCCTCCGGTTCGTCCACCAGCGACTGAGTGGGATTTGAACATGGTCTTGCAGCAACTTGTTCGCCCAGCGTTTGAGCCAATGGCTACTTGCCATTTGCGCTTCCTCTCTTGGAAAGCGCTCTTCCTGGAGGCTCTTACCTCGGCCAGACGTGTGAGTGAACTACAAGCTCTGGTTTCTGATAGACCATACACACGGTTCTATAGGAACAGGGTGGTCCTACGGACCCATCCGAAGTTCCTTCCAAAAGTGATCTCCTCTTTCCACCTCAACCAGGGGGTGGTTCTTCCGACCTTCTTTCCCAGGCCGCATACCAGCCGGGTGGAAACAGTCTTGCATACCCTGGACTATAAGAGGGCGTTGTCTTTTTACATAGAACGTATGCAGGGGCATCGAAGGGCTACTCAGCTCTTTGTCTCCTTTGACCCTAATAAGATGGGGTTACCTGTCTCCAAGCATACATTGTCCACTTGGGTAGCAGATTGTATCGCTTGGGCGTATAAGGCAGCCGACCTCCCCTTGCAGGGTCGAGATGCGGCCCACCGTGTCAGGGTGAAAGCTGCGTCAGTAGCTCATCTCCGCTCTGTTCCGTTGGCAGACATCTGCCAGGCCACAACTTGGTCTTCAAGCCAGACTTTTGCAGCCCATTACTGCCTAGAGGGAGAGTCCCGAAGTGACAGTGCTTTCGGACAAGCGGTATCTCTTTGAGGTTTAGGAAACTCCTACCCTCCGGCCCTTGTGTTGGGCTACCATACTGGGGCGTTCTCAGAGGATATTCTTATCACGAATGCTGAGGCTCTTGAGAGGGAGCCATTTTTTCAGCTTAGGGTTCCCGGTAGCCTAGAGCTGGGGAGTCCCATATGTGAGGACTGAATTCCTGCTTGGTCCTGGAGAAAGAGTAGTTGCTCACCTGGAGCAGCAGGAATCAGTCCTCACGACCCTTCCTCCTCCCCTGGAGTTGCAGTCATATCATTCATTTTGATTTTTTGCTGTCTTTTAGCTATGTCATCAGACTGAGGAAGATGGCACCCTTTGGCGGGAAGGGGACTGCACATGCGTGCTGCATTCCCAAAGGCTTTCCTTGAAAGCTGGGGAAATGCTCCGCACGAGGGCTCCGTTGGCGCTGATGTCACCCATATGCGAGGACTGATTCCTGCTGCTCCTGGAGAACACCTGTTACAGTTGAGTAACTACTCTTTACTCTCCTGCTAGCAGCGGAGGTAGAGAGTTCGCTGAATTTGTAGCAAAGGGTACAGGTTCGAGAAAGGGGCTTGCTGATCGCACGAGGTTTTGTTTGGCGGAGGGGGCAGGCCTTAGTTCGGCACCAAGGGACCGCGGCCGTCGGAAAGCTTCGGGGAGTGGTATCAGTTCAGGCACATGCTGCCGGGCCCGGCAGCGTGCGCACAGTGTGGGAGTCACCGGGGTTTATCAGGCCCGGGGCTCTGCCGTTTTTGTTTTCTGAGAGGCAGCAGTGTAGAAAGGTTATTCGAGGACAGCATGGAGGATAGATCGGCGTCGTTGGATCCTTTAGGCAGACACCAGAGCACATCGGAGAAGGCGGAAACGGCAGCCATTTTAGAAGAGGCAGCCATTTCTCCTGCACTTCAGGACAAGGCAGTAAAAAAGAAAGCCAAGTCTAAAAAGCCTGCTCCGGTTGTAGTTTTGCCCCAGATGCCATTATCTGAGGTACAGGGTGGTTTAGAGTCTTTGTTTTCGGCAGATTTCATTTTGTCACTGCATAAAGCCTATTGTCTAAAGATGGAGCAGGTACAAGGTAAGAGTTCTCCTCATAACCTGTCAGGGTTGCTGAGAGGGGATAGAAGTTTCATGGACCCAGGAGAGGGGTCCTCTAAAAGAGGTTTGGTAATGGAGGCAGGCGCCAATGGCTTCGGGCAGCAGGCCTCAGTTCCTCAGGTAGCAGAGGAGGGAGAAATCCTCTCAGAATCGGGGCTGGATCAGTGGACAGGAGATCTGGAGGAAGGTGAGATTGGGCCAGGCGAAGACCCCAATGTATTCAGGGTATTTTGCAAAGAAGAGCTGGGGGGCGCTTATTGCCCATGCGCTGGTGGCTCTGAATATTGCCCTACCAGCGGTTCAGGAAGAACCTCTGGAGGATCCTCTGCCCCAGGGGTTTAAAGCAGAGCAGAAGTGTTTTCCAGTTCATAGGGTGATCAAGCAGATGGTGGAATCGGAATGGGAATGCCCGGAAGCTACTCTGAGGGGTGGTCGTGCCATAGGCTGTCTGTACCCGGTGCCGCAGGAAGAGTGAGAGCTGCTACGGATGCCGAAAGTGGATGCGTTAGTATCAGCGGTGACAAAGAAGACTACAATTCCGGTAGAGGGTGGAGCAGCCCTTAAAGATCTACAGGATAGGAAGTTAGAGTTTCTTCTCAAGCAGGCATTTGACGCAAGTGCTCTTTCCCTGCAGGTCTCCATCTGCTGGGCGTACGTATCGAGAGCCTCTATTCATTGGCTCCAAGGGGAGTATTCCCCTGAAGGGGAGGAAGGTTCTTCGTCAGAGGGGGTGAAATTAGAGTCGATGTCGGCATATCTCGCTGATGCCTTCTATGATCTCATAAGGATCTCGGCAAAGTCCATGGCGTCGGTGATCGCCGCTAGGAGATTTCTCTGGCTGAGGAGTTGGGCGGCAGATGCATCTTCTAAGGCACACCTTAGTAAGCTCCCATATAAGGGCAAGCTTCTTTTTGGGGAGGCGTTGGAAAAGATTGTAAAGGATTTGGGAGACTCCAAGGGTGGCCGGCTCCCAGAAGACTGTCCAAAGGGTCCGAGATGTGGGGCTCTACAAAGAGGTCAAGGTAGAGAGTTTCTCAGATTCAGAGGGTCTCAGGTTTGCTCCATATCAGAGAAGTCGCTTTGTGGCCAGAGGGCAGTTCTTTTGAGGAGCTAGGGGGTTCGAACGGGGCAGAGCACCTCAAAGAAGCCACAATGAGAAGAGGTTGGTCCAGGCAGAGGTTCCAATAGGAGGATGCTTGCAGGGCTTCCACTCCGTCTGGGCCACCATAACGATGGACCAGTGGGTGCTGGAGATCATCCACAAAGGTTACGCATTGGAGTTCGCTCAGCTGCTGGTGGAGGCCTTCGTGGTGTCTCCATGTGGATCTCAGGCAAAGAGAAAGGCGGTATACAACACGGTTCAATGCTTGCTGCGGCTTCAAGCAGTGGTTCTGGTTCCCCAAGACCAATACGGGTTAGGTCGATACTCAATTTATTTCGTGGTTCCCAAAAAGGAAGAGTCGTTTCGGCCCATTCTAGATCTCAAGCATGTGAACCACTGTTTGAGGGTGCCGCATTTTTGAATGGAGACTCTACGATCAGTAATTTGGTCGGTAAAGCCGGGCGAGGTGCTTTCTTCCATAGATTTAATGGAAGCGTATCTGCATATTCCCATCAGACCAGAGCATCAAAAGTTTTTACATTTTGCTGTGCCCAAGGGACACTTTCAGTTCCGAGCGTTGTCGTTTGGGCTGACTATGGCACCACGCACGTTCACGAAGGTGATGGTGGTGGTCGTGGCGGTGTTGTGAAAGGAAGGCATTCAAGTGCATTCCTACCTGGACGACTGGCTGATTCGGGCAGGGTCAGTAGCAGAGTCGGTCGGGGTGACGGCATGTGTAGTGGAATTCCTGAAACAGCTGGGTTGGGTGGTAAATCAGGCCAAGAGTCAGTTGCTTCCAGTGAAGTGCCTCGTATATCTTGGGGCTTTGTTCGACCCGGGTGTTGGAGCTGTATTTCTGCCAGAGGACAGAGTACAGAAGATTTTAAGGCATGTATCAGCATTTTTATGCATGAAGGCTCCGACGGCGTGGAGAAATTGACAGCTCCTAGGCTTCATGGCGGCAGCATTGGACCTGGTGCCGTGGGCCAGGGCTCATATGCGTCCTCTTCAGCGGGTGTTGCTATCCAGATGGTCACCGCAGGATCATCCACTGGGTCAGACATTGGTGTGCCCGGAGGCTGTCAGCGGCAGTCTGCAGTGGTGGTTGGATCACAGGCATCTTCAAGCGGGAGTGCCTCTGGAGCAGCCGGATTGGGTTCTCATCACCACGGATGCCAGTCTCTCCGGCTGGGGAGCGCATTGTATGTCCTAGGTGGCACAGGGCTGCTGGTTGGCAGAAGTGAGTGGATGGTTGATCAATCGGCTGGAGATGAGGGTGCTGCGGTTGGCACTGCAGGAGTTCGAGAGTCTGCTGAAGGGGAAAGCAATGTGCGTTACAATGCGGTGACGGTGTCCTATATCAATCGACAAGGCGGTACCGGCAGTGCGGCCTTGTTGGAGGAGAGTCAGCTGTTGATACAGTGGGCAGAGGGCCATCTGGTAGCCCTTTCGGTGGCTCATGTAGCAGGAAAGGACAACGTGCAGGCTGACTATCTCAGCCGGAATATCTTAGATCCAGGAGAGTGGGAACTGAACGCGTCAGTCTTTCACGACATTACGGTGCGGTGGGAACAGCCAGTCATGGATCTGATGGCCACTTTCGGCAATGCCACGGCATCGTGGTTCTTCAGCAGGTGCAGGGAAACACATGTTGGAGGGACTCGATGGACTGGCTCAGCCTTGCCCGTTGGTCGGGCTGCTCTATGTGTTTCCTCCGTGGCCGATGATCGGTCGGGCATTCGGAGGATAGGAGGTCACAACGGCAAGGTAATTTTCATTGCTCCGGATTGGCCAAGGAGGTCTTGGTATGCGGACCTGGTGCGACTTCTCATGGATCACCCTTGGAGGCGTCTCAGTCGAGTCAATCTGTTGTACCAGGGGCCAATACTAATGCCGCAGGTGGATCGCTTCTTGCTTACAGCTTGGCTCTTGAAAGGGAATGGCTGAGGCATAGAGGATATTCCATGGCGGTAATAGCTACGATGTTGAAGTCCAAGAGGAGGTCTATGTCTTTGGTCTATGTATTTGGCACGTTTTTGAAGGTTGGTGTGAAAGTCGTAGCATTAAACCTTTTTCTGAGACGGTGCCGGACATCTTGTCATTTCTGCAAAGGGGTCTGGATAAGGGTCTAGCCCTCAGAACTCTAAAGGTTCATCCTGGCTGCCCTGGATGCCTTGTCATTGCATCTGGATGTTCTGAGATTCCTAAGGGCAGCTAAGAATGTAAGGCCACCAGTGAGACCGATAGTTCCAGCTTGGGATTTGAATTTGGTTGTAGAAGCATTGGCGCGGCCTCCTTTTGAGCCCGTGGGGGCAGTGGCTCTGAGAGAGCTTTCTTGGAAGACCGTCTTCTTGCTGGCATTGTGCTCGGCAAGAAGGATCTCGGATCTGCAGGCACTATCGTGTAGAGAGCTGTACATTCAGTTTTCGGCAGAGAAGGTGATGTTGCGGCCAGTACCTTCCTTTCTGCCAAAGGTAGTGTCTGGTTTTCACTTGAATCAGCCTATTTCACTTCCGACCTTTCAGAGCCGTGAAAGGGATGGTATGGATCGTTCGCTTCGGAAGTTGGATCTCGGAAGAGTACTCTGTCGGTATCTCAGGAGGACGGAGTCGTTTAGGAGGACGGACAGGCTGTTCGTACTTTTTGGAGGAACATGTAAAGGGGAGGCGGCTTCCAAGGTCTCAATTGCCCGGTGGGTGAAGCAAGCGGTAGCAGTAGCGTATCAGGCGATTGGGAAGTCGCCTCCCGAAGGTCTCCAAGCTCATTATACTCAGGGTCAGGTGGCTTCTTGGGCCAAATTCGCCTTGGTTCCGCCTGTGGATATCTGTAGAGCAGCTATTTGGTCATCTCTCCACACTTTTGCAAAGCATTACAGATTGGATGTTCAGGCAAAGGGGGACACAAATATAGGGGCCTCAGCCATAGTGGCGGGGCTAGCGGGACACCCCCCTCACTCCCCCCGAAATTAGGTACTGCTCTGATACTTCCCTATGGCTCCTGGACTTGCCTGGAGAGACGAAGAGGAAGAAGAAATTAGGCCTTACCTGCTAACTGTCTTTCCTTGAGTTCTTTCTGGGCCAGTCCAAGGCCCACCCAGGTCAGTTGCGGGTTTCAAGGGGGAAGCTAGTAATTCGGCAGCTAATTCAGGAAGTGGTGGTCGGTGAAGTCGTTGGGGCGTGGAGACTAAGGGAAGGATAAGTATGTGTTGTCTTTGGACTTCTGTCCGAGGTGTTTCGGAGCGGCGCTGGCTGTGGGGCTCCCTTGCGTATTCGGGGGGAGAAGGAGTAGGAGCCGTTTCTGGAACGTTAAAAAAAAAATTTTAAAAAAGAGTTAGGAAGAGCAGAAAGCCAGTAGATCATAGAAGTTAGTTAAAGTTTGTTTATTTTGCAGTAGATTATATTAGGAGGAAGTAGGCTGCTTTGACAATGGTAGACCGAGTCTCTGACACCAGTGGGAGCTGGATAGGCTGTCAGCAAGACTTTGAAAATTCAGTCCTCAGCTGCTGGAGGAGGTTGACTACCCTATGGTTCCTGGACTGGCCCGGAGAGAACTCAAGGAAAGACAATTAGCAGGTAGTGCCTACAGTAATTTCTTCTTCTTCTACCAACACAACAAAAAGAAAAAAAAAACACAACAGGGGATCCCACGGCCTGACCGCACACCTGCATGCATGCCCCCCCTCACCCACATTTCAGAAAAAAAAAAAAACTGAGTCTGCTGGAACCAACTACATTGCACCAGTAGAAAGCAGCTGAGACCTTCAACAGAGCACAGCAGCAAAAGGAGTCATTCCACTATGGTGTGTGTCCAATGGTGTCCCCTTCTTCTCCACCACCCCTTTCATCGGGCCCAGATTCAGCACGATCGGGAAACCCTAGAGCAGCTGTGCGGCTGAAGGCAGACGTCTTACCAGCCCTGGCTCGACGGACAACAGCACAGAGCCTGCGTACCCCCCCCCCCTCCCCACAGTCTTGCAACCCTCCCTGGACCGGCTGCAGCCTTAGGTGCTCCCAGAGGAAAGGTGAAAAATAAATCAAAGCACAAGCACCTTCAGGAGCAGTCAGCTGCAACCCCAGGTAAGAACCTCAAACAGACAAACCATAGGACCTGGGGTCATTCTGAAGAACCGGTTCTGAAAGCAGCCAAACTACAGACCATGCCAGCCTTATCTCCGGAGGGCTCCCCCATCTTTCCCCCAGGGGTCCCTATTCCAGACACTTCATTTATATCATTCTTGAGGAAATTTGTGGAAGGCAGTGTGCTCCGCTAACAATCAGCAGCAATCCCACATAGCACCGCCCTTGAGGTCACTGCCAACCCACAGAGCACCATCCTTGAGGCCCCCTTGGATCCTCACCTGCCCCTCCCCACAGAGTCGTTCCCCCTGTCCACTGGAGGTCCCCCCCCTCCCGGAAGAGGACACATGTTCCCTCTGGAGTGCGCTCTTCTCCCAGAACTTGGATGCACTTCCACCCAAGGACATCTCAACATACGACCGTGACTCAGAGGAACCACCTGAAGACTATTCCTATCCCAAATTTCTCTAGAAGATCTCCCAGGCACTCACTCTCAATGACTCCCAAACCTCTACCAACAAAAGAGATTTCCAATCCATAATTAAAGCGTGCAGTGTTCCCAAGGAAGTTATAGTCTTGCCAGTTCCTCCCATCCTACAGGAACTGTAGGCCTCCATCTGGAAAATCCCTGCGTCTTTACACGCTACCTCATCATGCTTAGACCTCAGATATAAAGTCCTTCCAGCTCCGGGGTTCCAGCACCAGCAGTTCCCCCATTAGTCAATCATTTCAAACTCCTCCAGGTAAAGACCAAAGAACACTGGATGCCATTGGCCGGAAGTCCTATCAGGGTGGTCTCCTAGCAATGCAAATCCTTGCACACCAGCTCCAAATTCTACACTACCATCATGACCTCCTCCTTCAATTGGATGATCCTTCTTCCTTGCCTGTGGAGGACCATTCTCAGCTGTTGTCTAACCTGCACAAATTTCTGTACCACATCATCTGCACAACTTACGACGTCTTTGACTCCATAGCCCAGTCATCAGCCGCTGCGATCTTCGGAAGGCCTATGGCCTAGCTGCGAGTATATGGCCTGAAGAAGGATCTCTACACCATCTGGTGGATTCCCCATGCCTTGGGGATAGCTTTTTTGGCTTGAACGTACAGAAGCAGCCTCAGAGGTCAAGGATCACTCCTCCACACTCCATGAGCTCTCAGCTCAACCAGTAGAACCCTCAACATCATCTCGCAAGACTCAGCTCCCTCAGTACAACAGAGCTTATCACTACCAGTATTTTCAACAATTTTACCCTCGCAGATGCTTTCCACCTTACTCTCAGCAACAACCACAACATGCACCTGCTCCTGCTTATGCACAACACTCCTGGCCACAGGAGAGGAAGCAACAACCAGCAAACCCGCCTACCACACAAAAAGCTAGCCCTAGCTTTTGACTACCTGTCAGTGGGAGGCTGGATATAATATTTCAAAGAGACCTGGAACTTGATCACCACCAACTATTCTGTCCTCAGCATTGTCCAGGGGGGATAAGAATCAGCTTCATAAAACCTCCACCAACCCATCCCCCACCACCAGCAAAATAACTTCCACCACAACATCAAGTCATTTTTCAGAAAGAGATCCTAAACCTCCTCTGCAACCATGTCATAGTGCCCATCCTTCCAGAACAGTGCAATCAGGGATTCTACTCCAGCTTCTTCCTTATACCAAAGAAAACCGGAAGACTCCAACCCATCCTGGACCTCTGTGACCTCAATTTCTACATCAAGAGGAAGAAATTAAAAATGAACTCTCTCATCACTATCCTTCCGCTTCTGTGCCAAAATGATTGGCTAGCCTCCCTGGACCTACAGGATGCTTATGCGCACAGTCCCATTCACCTGCTCCACTGGGGGTACTTCCGCTTCAAGTTCCAACAATAACATTATCAGTACCAAGTCCTTCCTTTCAGCCTCTCATCCACCCCATGAGTCTTCACGAAGTGCCTCACCATGGTGGCTGGACATTTGCACAGCCAGGGTCACTGCACCGATCCATACCTCGATGACTGGCTGGTATCTGCACCCTCCAAAGTGGCATCCCTTCACACCTTGCAAGCCACCATCAATATATTGCAAGCCACAGGCTTCCTTATCAAAACAAAAAAATCCAACTTCGAGCCCCTACAATGGCTAGCCTTCACAGGGCAAACCAAACAAAGAAGTGAGTATCAAACCAAAAGCTTTATTGACCTGACCATGCAGGTAAATACCAAAGGGAACGAAAGCCCAACATGGCCGTGTTTCAGCGTGGCCTTATTCAGGCGCTAAAATGTTTGTCATATAGCATGGTTTAGCATGAGCCACTTCCAGAATGATGACAAAACTCACATGTTTTGAATGGTTGCTTATTTCCCATTCTTTAGGAGAATGATACATTACATACATTTACCATCTCACTGTGGCCCATGCTCATTTTACAGATCTCCAAGTTTAATAGCATGGTTTTATTCCAGACTGGTTAGTCCAGGGATTTTTATGGCTTTGTTCCCCCTTCCCCCTTCCTTCTCCTCTCTCTCCCCCCCCCCCCCACATTCCCCCCTCCCCCTCTCCCCCCTTTGTATAAAGTTCTCTTTTGACTGTTCATGGATCTGGTGCAATTAAATTTTATTTGGTTGTTTTATCTCTCTTTACGAGTCTCGTGAATTTTACATGACTAATTCTAATGGATTGGCATTCCCCCTCCCTTCCCTTTCTCCTTCCCCTCTCCCCTTCCCCCTTCCTCCCCCTCCCTCCACCACCCCCTTCCTTGCCCTTCCCTTCCTTTCCACCTTTTTCTCTTCCCCCCTTCCTCTTCCCCTCCTCCCTCCACTCCCCTTTTTCTTCCTCTCCCCTCCCCTTCCTTCCTTCCCCCCTCTTCTTCCCTCTCCCACTCCCCCACCCGCCTTCCCCTCCCCCTCCCCTTCCTCCCTTCCCCCTCCCCCCATCTGTTGGTTTAATTTTACTTATTTTTGTTAGTTCCTGTTTTTTATCAGTTCCTGTTACTTCTTCTGATGAAAGGCATGAGACACACTGTTTACACCTACCTGTGAGTTTTTTCTCTTTTGTTTTCACTTGGTTATGTTTGGACACTTTACTACTCCATGGGTACCCTTAAGTACCATGTTGTATCTTTTAGTATGTGTGTTTCAGTATTTTTATTCCTGATTTACATGTATTCTTTGTAATTATCATGAATATATGTTTTTTATGTTTGTTGCATTTCTTAATAGTTTTTTATGTTTGTTGCATTTCTTAATAATTTTTTTGATATTGTATTAATTTGACTATTTATGTTTTTATACGATAAATGGTACTTTTACTAATTGTATTTTTACCTATTGTTGGCTTATGCATGGTAATTATTATTCATTTTTAGCCCTTGGCTCTGTTTAATATGATAGTTAGTTATTATTTATTATTCATTTATCACTTATTTTTATATGTTTTATTCAATGTTTAATGCTCTTAATTCTTATTTCTTATTTATGCGTGTTTTATTTGTTCTTTAGCAGATTTTAGCCCCTGAAGAAGGCCACGCCGAAACACGGCTGTGTTGGGCTTTCATTCCCTTTGGTGTTTGCCTGCGTGGTCAGGTAATAACGCTTTTGATTTGATACTTGCTTTTGTCGAGTGACTTGCGAGTACTCATGCCTCTTGCTTGTGTACTAGCTTTCATAGGGGCCATAATCAGCACCGTCACAAACAAAGCGTATCTTCCCAACAATAGAACCCTTATCCTGCAATGCCTCAGTGCAAACCTACAGAACCGTCGTGTCGCCTTGGCCTGAACAATTCTGCAGCTGTTAGGCCACATGGTGACATCTGTTCACGTTGTTCCACTTGCAAGGCTCTACATATGACTCCTGCAGTGGCACCTCAGATTAAATTGGAATCATCACACACAATCTTTACACAAAAAGATTCACATAACAGGAGGCAATTATCCACAACTACGCCAAAGCCTCCAGTGGTGGTGCAACCCAGCCAATCTAGTGGAGGGATGTCCCTTACAGCTCCCTCTGACAACCGATGCCTCGATTTAGGGCTGGGGAGCGCACCTTCTACATCTGACCACGCAAGGGACATGGTCATGAGGGAAGTGTTCGCTTCACATAAATGTCTTAGAACTATGAGTGGTCTTTTATGCCCTGATGGCTTTCCAACCCTGGGCCACTCACAAGACCCTCTTGGTGCAAACGGACAACAAAGTCACAATGCTCTACATCAACAAAAAGAGAGGGACAGGATCGCTGCGACTCTGCCGAGAGGCCATCCATCTTTTGTTCCTGGCCCCGTCCATGCATGCCTCCCTCAGAGCAGTGTATCTCCTGGGGACCCAAAACTCCCTGGCAGACACCCTCAGCTGGCATCTGGATCCACACAAATGGTTCCTAGATTTGGAAGTGACACTCAGACTCTTTGAAAAATAGGCCACTCCAGAAGTGAATCTCTTTGCTACCACTGAAAATGCAAAATGCTTCCTCTTCTGCTTCCTTCATCCTAATCCGTGCTGATGGGCCCATTTGTCATCAGATGCATTTGCCATCAGCTGGAGCCACCACCAACTATATGTCTTCCTTACGTTTTCTCTAATCAGTTGAGTCCTCATCAAGGCTCAGGAAGACAGGGTGGACCTCATCCTCATAGTCTCATGGTGACTCCACCAGATCTGGTACTCCCACCTCCTGGCCTTAATGGAGCCTTACTGCACCCTAACCTTCCATAAGCATGCTCCCAATTTCCCAATGGACTCATGGCCTGTAAATACATCACTGTATTGTAAATAAGTTATATTCCAACTTCCCTTCCCCCGCCAAAAGCTCTAGCTTCTCCCTATATGACTCCTATTGTTATGCTATGTTGCAATGTAAAACAGATCGCATACCCACGCTCTGTTTTACCCCTTGGCTCTGTTTAATATGTTCTATGTAAACCACTTTGAATTGTATAAAAGCGGTATACAAACGTGTTAAATAAATACAAACTTCCCAGCCTCTCCCTGACAGCCTGGAAAGTAAGACCCCTAATGGATGACCCTACCCTCTTGGATGAAATCCAGGACATCATTGCAGCCTCCAGGAAACCTGCCACAAGACTGTCTTACCATCACAAGTGGGCCTAATTCGTTGCCTGGATGACAGAACGCCAACTGGATCCCTTCCACTGCCCCTTAAGGCAGCTTCTTACCCACCTCTTACATCTCTCATGCTCAGGCCTGCAATCCACGTCAGTTCACTACCACCTCTCAGCCATCGCCACCTCGCATGCTTCAGTGAATGGGAAATCCATCTCAATTCATCCTCTAGTTTCACGGTTCATGGAAAGCCTTGTAAATACCAAACCTCCAATCTGACCGCCTCTTCTGCCCTGGAATCTCAACATTGTCCTCTCAGAGCTTATGAAGCCCCCTTTGAACCATTGGCTTCAGCCTCACTGAAACATCTCACCTGGAAGATGGTTTTCTTAGAGTCGATCACCTCGGCACAGAGGATCAGTGAATTACAAGAGCTGGTTCACTACCTGCCCTACACTCAATTCTTCTATAACAGTTATCCTCCATACACATCCAAAATTCCTCCTCAAGATCATCTCCTTATTCCATCTCAACCAAGCTATCATTTAGCTGTCTTTCTTCCCCAGTCTGATAACAGATTCCCTGGAAGAAACTCTCCACATGCAGTTGTTCTACCTCCAAGCAACCAAAGACATATGAGCCTCCTCGCAACTCTTTGTCACATTCAATCCTAATAGTTCAGGGAAACTTGCATCAAAGAAGACTGTCTCTTCCTGGATATTGGACTGCATATCCTTCTGCTACACCCAGGTGCAACAACTATCGCCTGGCCGCATAATGCCCCATCACCTACGGGCAACAGCAGCTAGCATGGCCTACTCATCTTCACTTTCAGTACAAGACATCTGCAATGCAGCCACTTGGTCCTCGCTCCACACCTTTGCCAAGCACTACAGTTTGGACCGCTCCTCGGCTCAGGACCTTGCCTTTGGCCAGGTGGTCCTCAGGAATCTCTTTGCATCCTGAATGCTCTTCATAGCTCCAACCTTGAGCCGCCACCCTCTTCAGAACAACCAGGCCACAGACAATGACACAAGAGGCAGCCCTCAGCTCTGGATTCACCATCAAGTATGGCTGCATACCCCATTCTGTCTTCAGAGAAAGCGGAGTTGCTTACCTGTAATAGGAGTTCTCTGTAGACATCAATGGTATGCAGCCACACTCTCCTGTCCGCCTGCTCCACAAAAAAAAAAGGAAAACATGAACATGAGAAAGAGAAAGAGACATACTGCTCCAGCCAGAACTGTGGACTACCACAATGGCATTCAGCTTGTCTCGATGAGTCATCACACACACATGGACTATTTTATCTCCAGGAACAAGCAGGAAGTCAGTCTTCACATAGGGGTCATTTCCACACCGATGGAGCCCAGCACAGAAACACGCCACAGCATCCAATAGGAATGCTTTTGGGAGCATTCCTCCACACATGCATGGCTGCTTTCCCTCCAGGTCTCCTCAGTCGTCTTTTTTCTGCGGAGCCATTGGGACCCCATCCCTGTCATCCACATCGAGACTTCAAAATTTCTGCCAAGTACCGTCAAAAGTACTCCGGTTGCCTTCCCATCGACTGACTCGACGTCCTGTTGATTCCAGTTCCCCTTTTTATTTTTATTTTTTCATAAATTTTAATTTATTTTAATTTTCAACTTTTTTTGTTTGAAGCTCATGGCCTCCTTGGGCACCATTGCCCAATTCGATTTTGCTTCCACATTATTCTCAGATATGGAGAAACCCTGTAGTGGGTTCAAGAAATGCTCCAAGTGTTCCTGCACAACCATCACTGACAAGCATTTTTGGTGCCTCAAGTGTTTAGGCCCAGACCACGACGTCAATTCCTGTTCTCCTTTCTCCATATGACTTCCAGAGGTTAGAAGAACCAGGACAAACAGAAGGCTAAACTATTTCCTATAAACTCAGCTCCTTCGGTGCACTCCCTGGGGGCGTCGACGCTCTTAAAGTCTTCTCATGCATCTAAATCCTCACCAGCAAAAGAAAAGCATTGCTCAGAGTCATAAGTGATTAAAAAGAACAAGACATTGGCCTCAGCATTGAGGTCATCAACTTCCAGGTCGGCATCAGCTTCTGACACCGAGCATCAACATCGGCATCGCCATTCATCACATTACGATGCAGACTGTCCATCTAAGCAACCCTGGCAGGAAGTGTCACCCTCCAAAGCCATACAGGAGTTCAGGGATGTCCCTGAGGTCCAATCCTCGATGGAGCCCCCAGTACTGGCATCAGGAGTTGTGGCCCACACATCTGTGTCTGGAGCCACTTCTCCTCCAGTACCATCATTAGATGACCGTGTCATTGCCATCAAGCATAGCATCACTAAACATTTAGCAGCTGTAACGCCGATAGCATTGAGTGCTCCATAGCCGGCACTGGCACTGACTCCCCGATACCAACAGTGAGCACAGTTACTTTTTTAGATTAACGGCTTGATTTACTAAGATTATTTTTGCATTCTCTATGGGAAAAAGCTTAATAAATCAGTTTCTTAATGGACTATAGCCTCCTCCTCCCTATCCCACCACCCTCACTGACCCTATAAACTACACGTGTGTGTGTGTGTGTGTGTGCATGTGGGGCAGAGGTGGGGTACCTGCCTGTTGCTTTGTATGTATAGTACACCTTATGCACCTACACATTGTGCCCTTTACTTCCCATGCATTCATCTCTTAATTATCCAACCTCATGCACTCTTTCCTCTCACCCTACTCCATCCCGTTTCCTGCTGTCCCTTTCCCACCCCAAACTCTCTCCCCTTCTCCCTTCCCACTTGCACTCAGCCTCTGCCCTCCATTCCCCCACCATTTACTATTTAGTAAAATACCATTGTCCCTTTAAATTTCTTCAGCTGTCTGCCCTCCCTGTCTCCTACCTTTTTTTTTTGGCAGGCTAGGTAGACACTGCAGCAACACTTTTGCCCATGGAAGATAGGAGTCCCAAGGGCAGACACTGCCAGTCCAGGCCGCAATCACGGCCATAATTGCAGATTTTGTATCATCCGCAAAGAGGCAAACCTTACACAAACAGCCATTCTGCAATATCACTAACAAAGATGTTAAAAAGAATCGGACCAAGGATAGATCCCTGTGGCACCCCACTGGTAACCTCCCTCTCCTCAGAGTGAGCTCCATTTACTTGTACCCTTTGTCGCATCTCCCTCATCTAATTTCTAACCCAATCAATAACTTTAGGGTCCATCCCTAGCGGACTCGGCGTTAAAGGCTTTAATGAAAGCCAAGTACACCACATCTAGGGCTCTCCCTTGGTCCAACTCCCTGATCACCCAGTCAAAGAAATCAATCAGATTTGTCTGACAAGACCTGCCTCTGGTGAATCCATGCTGCCTCCGATCCTATAATCCATTGGACTCCAGAAACCTCACTATTTTCTACCTGAGCAGTGTTTCCAATAATTTACTCACCACATAGTTTGGACTAACCGGCCTATAGTTTTCAACCACATCCTTACTTCTGCTTTCGTGTAAAGGGTCTACATGTGCCTCCTCCGGCACCACTCCCGATTCCAAAGAGGCATTGAAAAGGTCAGTCAGCGGAGCCGCTAGAACATCCCCAAGTTCCTTCAGTATTCTTGGATATATCCCATCTGGTCCCATCACTTTGTCTACTTTTAGTTTAGCTAGTTCCTCCCGAACACAGTCTTCTGAAAATCGTTCGAGATCCCCGTCGCTTCTGTTCCTATTTGTGGGTGTTTTCTGAGGTCCTGCTCATGGCCCTTCATTTGTGAACTCAGAACAGAAATAATTGTTAAGCAATTCCACTTTATCCTCATCAGCTTCTACATATTCCTCCCCTTCACCCTTGAGTCTGCCAATACCACTTTTGCCCTTCCTCTTCTCACTAACATATCTGAAAAATGACTTATCCCCCAATTTTATTGCATTGGTTATTTCTTCCTTTGGTATCTTTGCTTTCCTGACTATTTTGCTAGCTTCTCTAATTTTTTCCAAATATAGATGCCTATCTTCCGCTCTCTGTGATCTCTTGTATTTCATGAAGGCCTCCCTCTTCTTCTTCACCTTTTTAACTACTTCTTTTGAGAACCACCTTTGCCTTTTACCTTTATTTACCTTTCTAACAAAAAGGTTGGTTGCCCTTAAAATATCCCCTTTGAATGGATTTTATCAGCTGTAATCCTAATATTGAACCACACCATCTGGTGATCACAGGATGTGAGATGATCTCCCACTATAACATCAGAAACACATTCACCATTGGTAAGCACCAAGTCCAGTATGGCCCCTTCACTTATGGGTTCTGTTACCAGTTGCCTGAATAGTTGTCCCTGTAGAGAATTTATGCATTTTATTTATTTAGCTAGGTTTATATACCGCTTTTCACCAGGTCAAAGCTGTTTCCAGAGAACAGAACATTTTACAGTGAACAATATGATGAACAAGCAACAGGGTAACAGTTAACATTTGACATAATTCAACATTTTGTAACATTCTGTTTATAGAACATTTTAACTGATATGTACAACTATTTACAATTGTGAATCTGTTGTTGTTGTGTTATGTTGATGGAGAGGGTTAAGTGGAGGGACCAAAGTGTTCAGTGAATAGGTGTGTTTTCAGGTATTTGCAGAATGTAGGGGGACTGGTGAAGTTTCTTAGTATGTGAGGTAGGGAGTTCCATAGGGAGGGAGAATAGATCTCAAGTGCTCTACAGCATATTTGTTGGTTGTATTTAAGTTTGGCTTGTGGTACGTTGAGTTTGTTGATTTGTAGTCTGTCTTCGTGGCCTGGAAGTTTGAGGTTTCTGTAGTAGAGATTTAAGGTAGGTTTCCTGTTGGGAATGAAGTGCTTTGCATGTGAGGAGGATGCATTTGTAATTTATTCTACTTGTGGGGGGCAGCCAGTGTAATTGTTTTAGGATGGGGGTGATGTGTTCGTATTTAATTGCGTCCTGTATGGTACATGGATCTCCTTACTTCTAGATGACACCGCAGCAGAATCCAGGATCTCCTAGATGACACTGCAGCAGGGATGTGCCAGTCCACATCCAGCATATTGAAATCACCTATCAATAGCACTTCCCCTTTCCCAGCTATGTCTTCTATTAAATTTCCATCTACTTCTTCTCCCTGTGAGGGGGGTCTGTATATCACGCCAATTGAAATTAATTTCTCTTTCCCTCTTTCTAGTTTAACTCACAGTGCCTCCTCTCTGCCTTTTAAGCCCTGTAATTCTATAGCTTTAATGTTATTTTTGCATATAGTGCCACTACTCCTCCCCTTCCTCCTACCCTATCCTTCCTGAATAAAGTATAGCCTGGTATAATCACATCCCAGTCATGGTTGTCATGTCTCTGTAACTGCCACTAAATCCAAGTCAGCCTCTTCCATTAAAGCCTCAACATCTGGGATCTTATTTCCCATGCTATGGACATTTATACACACCACTTTCCAGATTTTTCCCCTTTTACCTATTTCTTTAGAGATACTTAATGTTTCACTTACCTATGTTTATGTTTATGTTTATTTCATTTGATAAAAACCGCCTTTCTACAATAACCAAGGCGGTGTACATTAAAATTCAATAAAAGAAGGCTAGTAGCCAACGAAAAAGAAAATAAATGTACAATATCTTACAGGACAGTAAAAGAATTAAGAAGAAGAAGACAAAACGTAGGTGAAGTATGAGGCTAGGGGGAAACAAGAGGTGGGGGAGAGTATAGATCACACAAAAGGGGAGGGAACATTAAAAGCTAGAGAGAACAGGTGGGTTTTTAAATTTTGTTTGAATGTGGTGTATTGAGGTTCTAGACGGAGGGAGGGGGGAAGGGCATTCCAGAGGGCGGGACCAGCGAAAAAGAAGGCAGAAGAACGGGTGGACTGCAAGTGAGCGCGGGAGGGAGAGGGGAGGGTAAGGCGATTGAGATGAAAAGAGCGAGGGGTATGTCTGGGAGAGTGGAAGAAGAGGAGATCTGTTAAGTATTGTGGGGTGCTTACGTGGAAAGCTTTATGTACCAGGGTCAGTAGTTTGAATGTGGCACGGAAAGTGACAGGCAACCAGTGAAGATGAAATAATAGAGGGGTTATGTGATCCCGGGGGGAGGTGTGTGTGACAAGGCGTGCGGCAGTGCTCTGAATTCGTTGAAGTCGGGTTAGTTGGTTTTTTGGAAGACCAATGAAAAGAGAGTTGGCAAAGTCCACACGGGACATGATTGAAGACAGTACCAGTGTGACAAGGGCTGAAGGGGAGAGAAAAGGGCGAACAGAACGAATTTGGCGAAGGAAGAAGATGTTTTAGTAATGTGGGAAATGTGAGTGTGAAAAGATAAGTCAGAGAAAGTGCACACCGAGATAGCGAAAAGTGGAGACCAAAGGTACCGGAGTGCCGGAAAAAGAAGGGGCTATTGAAGGGGGAGGGCTGCTGTGAGAAAACCAAATAGCAATAGTCTTAGTGAGATTTAAGTGAAGGCAGTTGAGCATCAGCCAGTTTGCCACAGCTGCGAGGCAGGAGTCCAATACTGAAAGATCTGGGCAAGAAGGAGAAGTATGATGGAGTAAGAGAATATCATCAGCATAGAAAAAAGTGGATATACCAAACTGCTGTATCAGAGAAGCGAGGGGAGCCAAGAAAAGGTTGAAAAGAAGGGGGGCAAGAACCTAGGGATGTCCTAGGGGCGTTCTTCACCCAATCCCAATGAATCTAGTTTAAAGCCCTCTTCTGTAGGTTAGCCAGTCTGCTACTGAAGATATGTCGACACTTCTTGGACAGATGGATGCCATCTCTGCTCTGCTGGTCTTGGAACAACATCCCATGGTCCAGGAAACCAAAATGCTCTTGATGACATCATCCACGCAGCCATGCATTTATCTCCAGGATGCAAGCTTCTCTGCCTCCGCCAAACAGGGAGGATTGAAGAGAACACCACCTGTGCATCTATCTGCTTCACCCTCTGTCCCAGAGCCATGAAGTCACTTTTGATACGCTCAGAGGGATACCTGGCACTATCATTAGTGCCGACATGGATGAGCAATATTGGGTAATAGTCAGTAGGCTTGATGAGTCTCGGCAAACTCTCCGTAACATCTCAGATTTTGGCACCTAGCAGACAGCATACCTCTCCAGACATCAAGTCTGGTTGGCAGATGGATGCCTCAGAAGAGAGTCACCAGCCACCACTACCCTTCACTTCCTTATGGGTCATTGATTCTACAACTTTGGAGTGCTCAAGCTCTGGTTCTTCCCTTTTCTTGGATGTTTTCACCTCCTCCACTTCTAGGGCTACATAATGGTTCTTCAATTCAAGGGCTGGAGGGGTTGGATTGATGATTCTGCAGGCCCTGGTGACTCGTGTCCACATTTCATCATTCTGCAGGCTCCCATCTTTACCTCTGTTGGTGAACTTGGATGTTTCAAGAAGTATCTCATCAGTGTACTTCTCACTGCCTTGAATGCTCCTCAGCCTCGCAACCTCTTCTCTCAGCTCCTTCACCTCTTTTCTGAGAGCTTCCTTCAACTGGCATAGGGATCTCTGTCTGGTTAGAGGCAGAGGCTGTAATAGGGGCAACAGCTCTGGCAATATGATTCTTCCCTGCCATGTGCCAGATGGTGGAACTTTGGTAACTTGCTTGCAACCGAGTTCCTGCTGGGAATGTCCCCTCTCTCATTCCCTCCCCCTGTGTCATCAACTCTTCTCTTTCTCATTCCCTCCTCCTGTGTCCACCATCTCTCTTCTCCCCTGCCGTATCCTCCTTTACTCTCCTATCTCCACCCCATGCCCAACATCTGCTCTTTATCCCCCTATGCCCTCCATCCCAAGTCCAGCACCTACCCTCTACACCCATCCCATATCCACCATCTATCCTCTGCCTCCTCCACCCTGTGGATAGCATCATCCCTCTGCCCCCTACTTGTGGCCACAATTTGCCTTCTCTCTCCCTCACCCCAAAACCAGCATCTATTATCTACACCCCACCTGCTGTCCAGCCTCTGCACATTCTTTATCTCTGCCCCATGTCCAAAATCTGCCCTTCATCATCCAATGTCCATCATCTGCTCTCCATCCACTTATGCCCCTACCCCGAGTCTATCACCTGCTGTTTACACACATCCAATTTTGACCATATGTCCTTCACCTTCCCCAACCTATGGCCACCATCTGCCTTCTGCTCACCCACTCCATGACCACCATCTGCCTTCTACACCTTTCCCCCTGTCCAGCATCTGTCCTCCATCACCCCATTCTTCCCCCATGCCCAGTATCTGGTCTCCTTCACCCTATGTCCTCCGTCATGTGTCCAGCATCTACTTTCTACCCCCATCCTATGTCCACCATCTGTCCTCCACCTCCCCTATGCTGTGGACATTATCTGCCCTCATCCCCCACACCCAGGCCAGATTCTGCCTTCTGTCCCTCTCACCCAATTGCCAGCATCTGTATGCACCTCTGCACCCCCGACGATGTCTAGCATCACCTTTTTAGAGTCCTTCTGTAACTCAAAAATTAATAAATTTTTTGTGCTACTGGGCCTGTTGTGATCGCAGGTTTCCACAGTGCAGATGAGGCAGACCTGAAAAATCTTGCCGTGGCCGAGATCAGCAGTTGCAGCCCTGAAAGAAAAGAACAATTGGGTCTGCTTGATCTACACCGTGGACCCCCCTCCCTTCATGACCTGCGATCACAGCAGGCCCAGGAGCTCCCGACAACCTGGAGGTAAGAAAAATATATATTTATCACTTCCCCCAGCCTATTGCTACTGCCTCTCTCTCAAACTCGGTTGCAGTGGCAGTAGTTAGAAAACCAAAAGCATGGGGTCTCCATGACTCCAGCATGTTTGGAAGGCCCTGACGGTCCCACCTCCGTCTGACAAGAAAAGGGATGGGGCCGGCAGGGCCTATGAAGAGTGTTGGAGTCATGAAAACTCTGTGCTTTTTCCCCTAAACTTGTAGCTTTGCTGCCGCGCTTCTTTTCACCAGTTCTGGGTCCATGGCAACATCAAAAGGGGGTGATACCGCTGCTGTGGCCCACTTAGAAGCTGCAGAGGCAGCAGTTGCCAATCCTGTAAATTTTTTTAAAGAAAAGACAAGGTGAGGTGGCTGCAGCTGAGCTATTTTGGGGACATTTTTTGCCACCCCCAAAGCTTTGCCACCTGAGGCAGCCACCTTACTCTGCCTAAGGATAGAGTCGCTCCTTCCTTCAGTGGTAATGGGAAAGTGATGCAGCTATGCAGACCTGTCCCAGCACCTTTGTTCCCACTACTGTAATCAGGAACAGGAGGTTGCCAAATAGATAGGAGTTAGGGACAGAGCTGTGAAATTGAGGACAATTCCCCAAAACCAGAGATGTTTGGTAACCTTATACCAGTGTACCCTTATCAGGAGAATTAAAAACATTTCTGACAAATTAGACATTTTGCAAGGATATTTTCATTGATTTTGGCTTCGTTTTACTGCTCCTTTGTCTTGTGAAATTAGCTTATTTCCTTAAACAGGATTGCCACAGATTTATTTTGACTCTGTTGTTATATAACAGGAGAACATAAGGTAAGCCAGAACAAAAGAATAGGATGTTTCTCTCCTACTCAGCTGAATCTTTGTTTTGGCCAAGAGTGCAAATTCAGGTATTCCTGGCATTGGGAATGAATGATGACTGTTCGCTTGCAAGGAAGTTAAAAAAGGGTTCATACCTATTGATGATAGGATTTTACATACAGGCAGTAATGTCCATATATGGTCTCTTTTTCTATATGTGGATTCACAGACTGTCTTCTGTTTGCCAAGTTATCAGCAAAACCTTTGTTCTCAGGCTAACTGCTGGTCAAACTATGGGAACTCAGTCATAGGTTTTGGAAGATGTATAGACCTTGGGGTGTCACGGCCCTGTATCTCTCTTCCTTTAGCTGTGTAGTACTTTGCTCCTTATTGCTGATAAGCATTATCCATTAAAGAGGTTTATGCAGGTAGACATTTCTTACTAAATATCCTTGATGTGGTTGTATATATGCAATGAATAACAATGTCGCTGAGTTGATTTTCTCCAGCAGGAGGTTGACAGTTATCATAATGCTGTCCAAATTTTGTAGCACAAAATTTAGGCCTCATTTATGCAACTGCTAAGTGATAATATCCACCCCAGCTCTAGATACTACTAGTTAAAGCAGAAGAAGTGCCCCACTGTACTCCAAAACTCGACAATTCCCATTTACCAGGTCACCATTGAATTTAGAAATTGCATTCTGCTGCCTAGGATTTCATGCCCTTTGTTTGTTTCTTTCTTGGCATTTGCCCAAGAAACAGAACTTTCTTGCTTCATCAGTGAGATTTGGCTCTGTAAGCCTGAGCTGTACAATGCAGTGATTTTGGCTCAGTCTCACTATTTCAGGTCTTATGAGACTTGACACCATGAGACCAAGCCAAATTCCCTGCACTTGGTTTCAGTTTACAGAGCAGAATCACAGTAGGGAACATAAGAACATAAGAAATGCCATACTGGGTCAGACCGAGGTCCATCAAGCCCAGTATCCTGTTTCCAACAGTGGCCAATCTAGGTCATACGTACCTAGCAGTTTCCCCAAAAGACACAGGTTCTGCAGTGCTTGTACTAGGTCAAGCATTGATATCCTGGGTCCCTTTTTAATAGTGGTTTATGGACCTTTCCTCCAGGAACTTGTCCAAACCTTTTTTAAACCCAGCTATACTAACAGCCCTTACTACATCCTCCGGTAACAGATTCCAGAGTTTGATTACACGTTGAGTGAAGAAATATTTTCTCTTATTTGTCTTAAATAGTTTACCCTGTAGCTTCATTACATGTCCCCTAGTCCTTCTATATTCTGATAGCGTAAACAATTGATCCACGTTTATCCGTTCCACTCCATTCATTAATTTATAGACCTCTATCATATCTCCCCTCAGCCGTCTCTTTTACAGGTTAAAGAGCCCTAACCTTTTTAGCCTCTCTTCATAGGAGTAGCCTTCCATCCCCTTCACCAATTTGGTGGCTCTTCTCTGTACTTTTTCTAATAACTCTATGTCCTTTTTAAGATACGGTGACCAGAATTGCACACAATATTCAAGGTGCGGTCGTACCATGGAGCGATACAGAGGCATTATAATATCCTTTGTTTTATTCTCCATCCCTTTCCTTATGATACCTAGCATTCTATTTGCTTTCTTGGCCGCCGCTGCACACTGGGCGGAGGGTTTTTAACATGTTATCCACGATGACTCCTAAATCTTTTTCCTGGGTGGTGGTTTCTAATGTGGAGCCTTGCATCGTGTAACTATAGTGTGGGTTGTTCTTTCCTAGGTGCATAACTTTGCACTTGTCCACATTAAATTTCATCTGCCATTTGGATGCCCAGTCTTCCAATTTATCCAGATCCTCCTGCAGTTTTCCACAATCCTCTTGGGTTTTAACAACTTTAAACAGTTTTGTGTCATCTGCAAATTTGATAACCTCACTAGTTATTCCTTTTTCCAGGTCATTTATGAATATGTCAAAAAGTAGGGGACCCAGTA
Organism: Ichthyophis bannanicus; assembly: GCA_033557465.1. Lineage (NCBI taxonomy): Eukaryota > Metazoa > Chordata > Amphibia > Gymnophiona > Ichthyophiidae > Ichthyophis > Ichthyophis bannanicus. Next base: position 571,464,987 of record CM066035.1, read on the forward strand.
CAGATCCCTGGGGTACTCCACTATTCACCTTTTTCCATTGGGAATATTGGCCATTTAGCCCTACCCTCTGCTTTCTATCTTTTAACCAGTTCCCGATCCACAATAGTACACTGCCTCCTATCCCAGACAGTAAAGCTAGTGTCTCTAGGGTAAACTGTAGACAACAAAGTCAGAGGAATAGCTTAGAAATTCTCCTTATCAAGAGAATAATTTACATATTTTATTAATTAAAAGAAAGTGTATTACTGACTAACCAGTTTTGTATTTTGCTGAGGCCTAAATTTAATGTCACAATGACATTAGCTCTCATTTTCCCTATCTATAATCTAAAAGCAAAATGCCTAATGCAATGCAAGCCTTCGAGTCAGTCCTGACTCCTGGCGACCCAGAAGCTCCTGGGTTTTCTTGGCAGTGTCACCAGAAGTAGATTGCCAGGCCTTTCTTCCGAGGCAATGGAGGGTTAAGTGACTTGTCCAAGGCCACAAGGAGTGCTAGTGGGAATCGAACCCTGGTTGCTTATGCCATACTGGATCAGACCAAGGTCCATCAAACCCTGCATCCTATTTCCAACAGTGGCCAATCTAGCTGATAAGTACCTGTAATGTTCCCAAAAAGGTACACAGATTCCATGCTGCTTATCCCAGGGGTAAACAGTGGATTTCCCTGGTCCTTTTTTATAGTGATTTTTTAACTTTTACTTCAGGAACTTGTCCAAACCTCTTTTAAACCCAGCTACACAAACAGGTTTTATTACATCCTCTGGTAACGAACTCCAGAGTTTGATTACACGTTGAGTGGAAAAATATTTTCTCTGATTAGACTTAAATGTGCTACACTGTAGCTTCATTGTGTGTCCCCTAGTTTTTCTACCTTTTGAAGGATTAAACAACCAATTTATGTTTACCTGTTTCACTCCATTCATTTTATAGATTCTATCATACTGTATCTTCCCTCAGCCATCTTTTTTCCAAGTTGAAGAGCCATCATTTTGGTGGCTCTTCTTTGTACCTTTTCTAATTCTGCTATCTTTTTACATTTTCAAACAGCTATTTAATAAATTCAGTAATAGAATCAATTCTTGAGGAACTCCATATTATAAAGGATAATTTAGTGAGGACATTCTGTGTTCTAATTAAAAGAAAAGATTTATCCCACGCATGGCCTAAGTCATCAAGGCCCATTTTCAGTAGATAACTTTGCAATATTTGTTGATTTGCCATATCAGAGATTCAACGGGATCAATACAGATTCAAGTCCCTTATCTATCTCCTTAAGTCATCTATCTACTAGGGCCGGTAATGGCTTCTGACCTGTGTAATTCTGAGTTGATGTGGGTGAAGAAAAGGGTGAAGAAAATTATTTTCATCAAGGTACATTTTAAATTTGTTTGTTTATTATTTTATGAAGTTTTTACCACTTTTCAGAAAGATTACACAGATCTGCGACTAAAAAGCTGTTTGATTATTTTCATCTAATTTCCATGTATTTTGGTGTGCTGAAAACAAATAAAATATTGAAAAAACTCCTAGACGTCATGATTTGCCACAACATGCAAAATTGTCTTCAAATTTATCCAATTTTTTCAAATTACTATTAATTAATTCAAATTACTATTAATTAATTCACATAAGTGCATTTAAGATATAAAATGCCAAAAAAACCTTAAAGGGGTTGTCCGAGTTATGTAAAAAAAAATATAACACTGTAAATCTGATGGTCAGCAATATATACATAAGCTAAGCAAGTTTTAAGTCCGTGCTTCTAATGGTAGGAAGGGGTTAATCTTTCCTGAAGAATCCAGTGGGAGAGAGACACAGGGCAGATAGCAGCAGCTCCGGTCAGTGCAGGGGGGCGTGGCTAGCACTGTGATGTCTCGTGTACAGACACAGAGCTGCTCTCTCCTGCATGCCACACTTGTGCACGAATCATCATCAGGTTCTTGGTTCTAGGCTGTTCACACTTTTTCATCGCAATTCGTGTTAGCTTGTCATTCTTCAACCATTATGTTATGGCTCCATGAAAGTGTATTAATTCGCCAGACAGTTTCTGTTTCATCTGTGGTGAATATACAGCGTTGAAGCAACAGCAGAATATTACAGACTTTGTGAAAAAAGTATACTTTGCATACTTTGGACTAAAAATTGGAGATCAAGATAAAGTCTGGGTGCCTCATAAAATGTGCAAACGGTGTGTTGAGGACCTCCGAAACTGGTTCAAGGGTAAGAAAAATTCTTTCCGTTATGGGATTCCTATGGTATGGCGAGAGCAAAAGAACCATAGTGAGGACTGTTACTTTTGTTCATGCGATGTGAAAGGGTTTAATTCCAAATGGAAGCATTCCATTTCATACCCCAATCTTCACTCGGCAATTGGTCCCATCCCCTATGGCACAGATATACCAGTACCCAAGCCCCCTGCTACCTTGGAAGAGATACCTAGCTCCGATGAAGGTGAAGTCATACCTGAACCAGATGACGAATCAAGTTCTGACTTTGAAGATGATACAAGACCAAAATTGTTTTCTCAGGAGGAGATGAATGATTTGGTAAGAGATTTGAATCTTCCCAAAGATGCCCCTGAGTTACTCGGATCAAGGCTAAAAAGCAGGAATTTATTGTTGCTAGGACTGTCATCTTCATGGTTCAGATATCGTGAAAAGGAGTTCGTTCCTTACTTCGCCCAGGAAGACAAGTTGGTTTATTGCATCGATGTCGAAGGTCTGATGGGTCAATTTAAAATCCAATATGATTCAGAGCAATGGCGTCTTTTTATAGATTCTTCAAAAAGAAGTCTCAAAGCAGTTTTACTCCACAACGTTTTTTACGCTTCCATACCTGTAGGTCATTCCTTACACTTGAAGGAAACCTACGAGAACTTGGAATTGGTTCTTCGTAAACGTAAATATGAAGACCATGGTTGGCAAGTGTGTGGGGACTTGAAGGTCTTGTGCATGCTGCTCGGGCAACAAGCTGGGTATACCAAATATCCTTGTTTTCTGTGTCTATGGGACAGTCGAGACCGACAAAATCACTGGACCAAGAAGAGTTGGCAGCCGAGGGTGCTAACAGTCGGTGAAAAAAATGTCCTCCGAGAAACTCTGGTACCTTCCCATAAAGTTCTTCTACCACCTCTCCACATAAAATTGGGATTGATGAAGCAATTCGTACAATCACTTCCAAGAGATGGAGAATGCTTCAATACTTGGTCACCAAGTTTCCAGGCCTGTCGGAGGCAAAATTGAAGGAAGGTGTGTTCGTCGGACCAGACATTAGAAGACTTATAGTTGATCAAGAGTTTGACAATACCATGACGGATCCTCAAAAAGAAGGGTGGATTGCATTTAAAGAAGTTGTACAGAAATTTTTAGGCAATAACAAAGATCCTCACTACAAAAAGATCATCGGACGAATGCTGAAAACATTTCAAACTTTAGGTTGCCTGATGAGTTTGAAAGTGCATTTCCTCCAGTCTCACCTTGACTACTTTCCTGAAAATTTGGGAGCTGTGAGTGAGGAACAAGGTGAACGATTCCACCAAGACATTAAAGAGATGGAAAGGAGATACCAGGGAAAATGGAGCATTACAATGATGGCAGACTACTGTTGATGCTTCAGAGAGACATTCCAGATGCTACTCACGAGCGTAAATGCACCAAGAGGAGCCTCACAAGGAAGAAGAATTGAGTTTAGTGTGTGTAGGTGAGCTCATTTCAGTTCAAAAAAGGATTTTCATGAAAATATTGTAATAAAACTTTAACTTTATAAGTCTATTTCCATTTATTTTGAGGTATTGCCTTATTTAACATAGTTACCTAAATTGTCAGGAAACGTGATGTCCTATGACAAAATGGAGGTCATTTTCGGATTCAGCGCACCAAAAAACATAAAGATAACGTGGAATAACCAAAACAGCTCTCAAAAAAAATTTTTTGCAGACCTGTGTTGTATAAAAGGGTATACATACATAAACAATAAAAACATAAATCCCCAGACTTCCCCTCCTCATTCACTCATTCTCATCCTACCCCCCAGGAAATAAAAATGTCTTCAGCACTTTCCTAAAACATAACAAACTGGACATCATCTACATTTCCTCTGGTTGCCCATTTTACCCTTCCGTGGCTACAACTCTGAATGCCTGGAAACGTCACCCAGTCTTACATATCTCATCCAATCGTGGAAAAGCTAGTAAATGCCCTTGTGGTGACCTTAAGGACTGGATAGAACATACCACTTCAAAAAATTCCTCAAATATTCTGGCCGTAGGTCCTGTAATACTCTAAAAGCTATAGTGAAGCTCCCTCCCTCTACCATAATGCCTGATCTAATCCCCTATATAATTTTTCTGTATTTCATGGCCTTATCCATAATACCTGCTGGATCCTTTTCTCACCAACAAGGCCTTATATCTACAATCCATGGCTACAGCCATAACAGACAAATGATGTTTTCAACTCAATGAGACCGCCACAGCTATCAAGGCACCAATACCTCATTCATATCATTTGCCAGCCCTTTGGAAGATCTAATACTCAGAAGCCCTCAGCAGATAAAGCCCTGAAATGCATGCTCATAAATACAAGATCTATCCAGAATAAATGGCCAATTATTGGTGACTATGTCGATAATCTCAAACTAGTTCTGATTCTCATCACAGAATCATGGCTTTCTGATTCCGATGCAGTTCTTACCAATCAACTTAAGATCCCCAACTATGATTTGTACAGCTGTCCAAGAACTAACAGAAGAGGGGGTGGAACCCTGATTCCGGCTAGATCTGACCTACAATTCCAATTCCTTAACTCCCACAACTCTTCCAGTCTTGACTCCATCAGTATTGCAAACAAGCAATCAGCAATAGCGCTTATCTATCGGGCCCCATCCATTGCTGCTGATGACCTCTCCATGCCCCTGGATGTAGTTTGTAATCATTCACCGAAGTTAATGCCTCTCTGGATCATGGGAGACTTCAATCTCCCAGCTTTATCAGGGAAGAAATCTGCAGCTTTTCTGGAGGCAATGTCTACTCTTAATTATAGTCAACTAATACATGCCCCTACTCATGCTAGAGGAAATACATTAGACCTTATCTTTGCTCCCTCACACATATATAGCTCTGATTTCTCCCTCCAGCCTCAAATTCCACCAGTCTCTTGGTCAGACCACTAGGCCATTATATTCCATATTCCAGATGCTACACCTGATTCACCAATCAATTCTACATTACCACCAGCTCATCGCTTTAAACCTTTCATCAAAGATGCATTCCTTGATGAAACTCTGCCTAAACTTGAATCCTGCTCTTCAGATTTAGATGATATTGTACAATCTTGGATCATGATGCTAAGCCAAGCAGCTCTTTTACCCCCACACAGGCATCCTTCAAAGAGACCACATTTGGCTATATGGTATACAGCTGACTTATGCAATTCCCTACACAGGCTAAGGAAACTAGAGCAAAAATGGCACAAGCCCAGCCTTCCTCAAGACAGAGAGATGTATATTTTATTTATTTATTTATTTATTTAACAGTATTTCTAAACCGCCTTATCATAATAATCAAGGTGGTATCACAGCAAACAATCTGGTAGTGTGAGTGTGTTATACATGCAGTGAGGGTGAAAATTTAGTTGGGTGCGTGTTGTATTGTGTGTTAGATTGGTCTGAGCTAGGTACAATGTGGGCTATATACAGTGGTGCTAAAAACATTTTATATACATACAGTGTTAGGCGGTAACGTGAGCTGCTATACAGTCACTTAGGTTATGTGATATGAAGGCCCTACAGGACCTCACACTGCTATTATGGAAAGAAGAAAGGAATACCACAGCAAAGTCTTAATTTCACTCCCTCAACAGGCCCTGTCAGCTCTTTCGTCTAATCCAGTCTCTCACTAAAGAATCACCAATCTATTAAACTGAAAACTTGCTTCACCCACAAGACCTTGCCTTACATTTCCACAATAAAACCAATGCGACCATCAATCATACTTCAGTCCCTTGCACAGGAAGCCCTTCTTCACTGAACAAATTGAAAGTATAATAAAAGGTTTTAACTCCACTATCTCACCTATGGACCCATGCCCATCCCACTGGATCAAGTCTGCTTGTGCTGAATTAAGTCCTCACATCTCCAAAATCGTTCACTCTTCCTTCAGCAAGGGTATTGTACCAACAGCCCTTAAAACTGCCACCATCAAACCACTTCTCAAAAATCCCAGGTTAGATCCTAGTGACTTGAATTCCTACCGGCCCATATCCAGTCTTCCCTTCCTGACCAAAATAATCAAGAAAATAGCACAACAACAAATCCAAGATCACATTGATGCTTACCCTCCTCTGGATCCCCAACAGCATGGCTTCCGTCAGCACCATGGTGTTGAGACCTTGCTCACATCCCTCTTTGATAACCTGATTAAAGGCATAAATAAACCAAGACAAGGCTTCATCCTTATTTTTTTAGACATTGCCTCGGCTTTCAATACAGTCTCTCACAGCCTCTTGCTCATCCAACTTCAACTTAAAGGGATTCAGAGCTCAGCACTAGATTGATGTTGCTCTTATCTATCTGATCGCCAACAACAAGTTTGCATTGGAACACAAACTTCAACTATGTTCCAACAAACCCAAGGAGTACCACAGGGCTCTTCCCTTTCAGCCCTTCTATTCAATATATATATTCAGCCATTATGCACAATCATTCAATCCTTTGGTGTTCAATACCACATCTACGCAGATGATGTACTACTTTATGTCCCTTTCTCATTGGATAACCCAAACACTACTATTTATTTATTTATTTTATTTTATTTACAGTTTCTTTTATACCACGCTATTTGACACCAGTGCGGTTTACAATGAACATAAAACTACACGTCTCAAAAATTGATCTGTGATTACAATGAATTACAATTACTAGAATCACTGACTGCTTTAATGCAGTATTCGACTGGTTAGGAACACACAACCTGAAAGTAAACTATAAGAAAACGGAAGTTTTGTACATCACGAAGGACCCGACATTCATACCTCCATCTAACCTACATGTAAAGAATGCTGAACTTAAGACTATTCAAGATGTTAGATATCTAGGTGTCACTCTGGACCAACACCTAAATATGGAATCTCACATAAGCAATATCACAAAGGCTGTCTACTTCAAAATACGCTCCCTCTACCAGCTAAGACCCTTATTGGATCCTTCAGATTTCCACACTGTTTTCCAGGCCCTTTTCACTCCCCTATTCGATTATGCTAACATCAATCTACACGGCTTACCTGCATATGCTATCCATCCTTTACAAATGGCTTTAAATACTGCTGCCAGAACCATTCATGGTGCCACCAGATATGATCATGTATCTCCTCTCCTTGAACAGCTACATTGGCTACCAATAAACAATCAACTCAAACACAAAGGCCTGCTATTGTCTTTCAAAATCCTTTACCATCTCTCCGCATCCACCCTGGAAAACCTCTTGCAATGGATGCCCGACAACAGGATCAGGAGAGCAATTATGTCAAACACTCTTACCATCCCAGCTATGGCTAGTAAAAGCTCCCAATCTACCAGACAGAGAGCCATTTTTGCCCCTCTGCTCTGGAACTCTCTCCCTACTTATATACTCCTCATCACTGACCTATCAGCTTTCCGTAAAGCTATTAACACACATCTTTTCCAGCTTTCACTCTACCATGTACCATAGCTTATTTGATCTCCCCTCAATGTAAAGCAACCTTCAGTTTGTATATAGTTTATTTTCCAATTTGTTTAGGCCATTGACCTGTTTTCTTTTATTGGAATCCTCTGTAGCGCTAACCACTGTTACTTGTTATTTATAACTGTTCAATGTATTTAACTTGTACTGTTCATTATAAAGAGTTGTTCTAATGTAAACCACGCTGATTACAAAAGCGCAGTATATAAAACCAAATAAATAAATAAAATAAATAAAACAAAGCATAAAAATACAGCACTCCCACACTGGGAGCCAATGCAACTGCCTTAATAAAGGCCTTAGATTCTCCCACCTTCTAGCTTCCATTAGAACGCGAGCAGCAGTATTCTGCAACATGGGTAATTTGCATAAACATTTCTTCAGCTAACCAATATATAGTGCATTACAATAGTCCAGTGCACCAATGAATGGACCACCAACTTCAATATCCTTTTATCCAAATAATGCCTAAGTTGACGAATCAACCACAATTTTAAAAATACCATCCATGACACATCACTAACCTGCTTCATATCTACACCTTCCTTCTCCAGGATCACTTCCAAGGACTTCATTTCCTCCCGCCAGGAGATGACGCTACCATCAATACTTAGAAGGGCACTGAGCTATATTTGCTCCAGGTCCCCAATCTGCAAATATATCTTTTTGTCTACATTTAGCACTAACCAGAAGCCATTTCTATACTTTCCCCAAGCAATAATTCAACCATTCTACCACCACTTCACCCAATATGGGGATCATTAGTTGGATGTCACCCGCATATACATAGGATCCAATCCCAAAAGACCGAACCAAACTGCCCAATGGCTGCATATATGTATTAAATAACAACAGGGACAACGGCAAACCCTGTGGCACCCCCATTTCTAACCATAAATCTGGGACCTCCCTTCTACACCGCAGACTCTAAACCACTGATCACTCATAAATGAGTGAATGCATTCCAGCACTAACCCCCCCCCCCCCATTCTCAATGCCCTATATCGTCAAAGCAGCAACTCTCTTTCCACCAAATGAAAAGTTGCCAATAAATATCAGCAACATTGAAACCGCCCTATCCAGGAAATCATAGACCTGATCTAACAAGGCCAACGCAGGGAGGACACGGCCACACCTCTTAAAACAAAGAAACCTTTTATTTCGTAAAACCTTCAAAGGTACAGACCCGACTTGGCCAAGTTTCGCCAGTCAGCCAGCATCAGGGGTCAAAAAACAAAACACAAGAATATTAAAAATACATTAAAAATACAATAATATTCTCTAAAATGTACAGTAAAAAAAACACAAACTAAACCATAAACACCATACAATATCAATTAAGATCCAATTGCATATATATTCCAATAGCAGTCAGGGCATTGTAACAAGAGCCTATAATAAAACATACATATGTGACCAGCACAGATCCCTGGGTACTCCACTATTCACCTTTTTACATTGGGAAAATTGGCCATTTAGCCCTACCCTCTGTTTTATATCTTTTAACCAGTTCCTGATCCACAATAGTACACTGCCTCCTATCCCATGACTTTTTAGTTTTGCCAAAAGTCTCTGATGAGGGACCTTGTCAAAGGCTTTCTGAAAGTCCAGATACACTACATCAACCGACTCACCTTTGTCTACCTGTTTATTCACATCTTCAAAAAAACATAACAGATTAGTAAGACAAGATCTTCCTTGTCTAAAGCCATGTCGGCTGGCTCCCATTAATCCATGACTATCTACATGATGAGTAATTTTGTTCTTTATGATGTTTTCTACCATTTTTCCCAGTACTGATGTCAGACTCACCGGTCTGTAGTTTCCCGGATCACCCCTGGAACTCTTTTTAAAAATTGGTGTTACATTGGCTATCCTCCAATCTTCAGGTATTACAGAGGATTTTAATGATAGTTCACAGATCACTAATAGCAGGTCTGCAATCTCATATTTCAGTTCTTTCAACACCCTTGGATATATACCATCTGGTCCAGGTGATTTGCTACTCTTCAGTTAATCAAATAGTTGTAATACATCTTCCCAGTGTATCGATATTTCTTTCAGTTCTTCCCTTGTCTCTCTCCGTAGCATTTTTCACTCATTTAAATAGTTCTTAGGTCTCTCACTGGACTCTCCCTCAAGTAAGCTCCTCCTATAGCTGGACTTGGTGCTTCAGGGCCTTTCACTTCTGCATCTCACTCTTACACTGGATCTGTGCACACTGACTGGCTTTGAGTACTTACATAGCTCTGGCCACTCTCTCTCTTCCAGCAGAGCTTCTTACTAGATCTGATCTCAACCAGATCCGTTTTCTCACTCACTGAAAGTGGACTTTCTCAGCAGATGCCCTAATCACTTCTGGCTGGCTTTCTTTCTCTGCTCAGCTTGAAGAGTTCACTGACTCAGCGCAGCATCTCACCTCTGCAGCACTGGTCACATCTTTTCCAGCAGCGGCTCTCAAGCTGGCTTGGGTTCACATCTCATACTGGATCTGTGGCTGGTTCCATAGCCTCTCTTGGGCTCTTCTGTTTCCATATGGCTTCTTGTTGCCACTCTTTCCAAGCTGCTGTTCTGCAACTTGCCAGCACAGTCTCAGCTACCTCTTTGGTCCACAGCTTTTCTATGATCAACACTTGATACTTTGCAGGCTTCCTTTTATCTTTTCTGGTCCAACTCCTTCTCTTCTCCATGTGGGCTTCATTTGATCTTTGCTGTCTCTGCTTCAGCTCTTCTCCATATGCTTTTTCTTCCTTGCATGTGAGCTTCTTTTGATTGCTCTTCTATGAGTTACTTCAGAGTCCCTCTTCCTGAGGAACCTTTCATCAGCTCCTTTCTAGACTTGCTGGGGGATGGAACTTTTTTTCCCCACAGACGGTTTCTGTGTAGCACCTCTTCACTTCTGAACTCTTTTGCCTCCTCTCTGCTAAACCTTGCTTCTCTCCTCTCTCAGTGACCCAACTCTCTTTGAAGCTGCTGACACCCCAATACAGCTCCTGCTGCTTCAGTTTGCTGTGATTCTCCAATGGATCTTCTTGAGCTGCACTTGCTGCTGCTGCTGCTACTGCTGCTGTGTCCCCACAATTCTGCTGTCTCAGCTTGCTGCTCCTGTCTGCCAGTATATTGCAGATGTAGTCCTTGTACTTTCCCCTTCTACTGCAGCTTCTCTTCAACTGTGGCTTGGAGCTCCTACAGTGTTCAAGGGCATTGGGTCACGGGGAGAAAAGAGCTCTGGAATGCGGGGGGGAGGGGGACATGTACAGTAGCCACTAGCTTTATAATGTTTTAGTTTGCTGTTTCATCTATATTATGATGTAATATGCTGAAATCAACTACTAGTTGTGTAACAGCTCATAGTGTGGGATCTCTCACTGATTTTTTTTTGTGAACAAGAGACCATGGGTACAACATCAGTGATGCAACACTATCTTTTCTCAGGTCAACCTCTCTGGAATTTGGGGTCCTAGGTCAGGACCCATTTAACTAGGAGGCTCTTACCTTTTTAGATCCACTCTCTCTACCACTCACAGGCACTTCCAAAAACTATGAGTCCATTCCAGGATGTCTCCTCCAGCAGAAGTAATATAATAATAGTAAAAATATTAAGAGATATAATTTTAACTCATATATCAATAACACAGAGGAAGAGGAGTCAGAAATACAAACCAAGCAAAATAGAGGCAAGCCTACCATAACCTGCTGGAAGGTAATGAATACAAATGCTCACAATCTAGGTAATAAAGTTCATGACCTGGAGGCCCTGATGGTGGAAATGAACGTATGGCCATCATGGAAACATGGTTCATTGAGTATCATATATAATATTTAATATATTTAGGAGGGATAGAGAGGGCAGGAAAGGAGGAGGAGTAGCCCTCTATGTCAGAAACAGTGTTAAAGGAGCTGAAATGCAGAGGACTTGCAGAAAAGAAGAAGCACTGTGGATTAGTTTGGAAAGAGGAGATGGTACTACTATCCATGCTGGTGTAGTCTACAGACCTCCAACACAAGTGGAAGAAATGGACAGAGTCTTGATCAATAATATTGCAAAAGTAGCAAAAAAAGCAAGATGTTGATACTGGGGGACTTTAGTCTGCCAGATGTGAATTGGAGTATCCCATCTGCAAATATGGAAAGAAGTACGAGATGTGATCACAAAGTATCAAGACTTGTTGTGTAGCTATATAACAATACATTGCACCATGATGCTATTAAGCATGCAGTGACCTAGTTATATGCTCTGCATTTGCAGAGTGTAGCGTGGCTGCAGCACAGCTGTACTTTTTTAAATCACGTGATGATCTCCAGGAACAAGCAGGAATGAGTCTTCACATATGGGTATCGTCGGTACCGACGGAGCCTGCGCAGGAACGCTCCCCAGCGTCCAAAAGGAAAGCTTTTGGGAGCATCCCACAGCGCCTGCGCGCTGCCTTCCCGCCTTTCCTAACCGCCTCTCTCCAGTTCTTCTTTTCCGCTGGAGCCAGCAGGTCGTGTTCCTGTCACTGCTGAAGAATTTCTTTATTTTCTTTTATTTCTTTGGTCACGTGTCTGCCTTCTTCGACACCGGACCGGTACCGCCGGTCTTTCTTTCTTTATTCTTAAAAAAAAAAAAAATACTGTTGTTCTCACTTCAGTGCATTTTTTCTTTCTTCGGCCTTAGGCCTAGGAAAAATTTTCCTCATGGAAAAGCCCGCCTCCGGGTTTAAAAAGTGCACGAAGTGCAACGGCACTATTTCTGTCACCGACACCCATGAATGGTGTCTAAAATGTTTAGGTCCTGACCACTCCATTGCGTATTGTGAGTCCTGTTCCATGATGTCTAAAAGAGGTCTACAGAATCGAGCAGCCAAGCTCAGTACCCTGTTTCCCTCTGATGCAGCTTCGGTAGCATCGACGTCTTCCAGGGCTTCTTCTTCCTCCCATGGATCTCAGGTAACCAAACTTAAGTCCAGCCGGTCCTCGAAGGGTAGATCTCCCTCTAAGTATCGAGATGCCTCCGGGCTTGCTCTCGAGGAATCTGCACCGGCAAAATTACCCCGGTGGGAGGCTCCGGCTTCCAAAGCTTTATCTATGGGGTCACAGGTTGACATCGATGGCTCGGCCTCGACTGATCACCTGTTGCCATGTTCTGGGGTACCGGGGGTTCCCACTGGTACCGACATTCAGACATTGGTGGTGTCGATGGATCAGAATATCCTGACCATGCAGCGTGCCATTACGGCATTCATACAAGCTGCGACACCTTCGGTACCGCAACAAACTCCGTTGGCGGTACCGACTCTGGCACCGGTACCGATATCGGTTCCGGTGCCGGTACCGATTGCATCGACATCGGCTTCGGTGTCGACTGCAGCGGTACACTGTTCTGTGATGCCCATCGGTACCGACTCGGTACCGATCACTCCCGATGTCGATACCACACGGTACGCGTATCGGGCTCTGCAGGAGCATCCAGACAGGCGATACTTCGATTCCTCTGAAGACTCTGATGAATCAGAGGCCTCTGTCGAAGCATCAGTGATCCTTCCTCAGGAGCCCTCTTCTCCAAAAAGAAGAATGTCTCCTCCAGAAGACTTGTCTTTTCAAGACTTCATTAGGGAAGTGGCCAGGGGCCTTTCCATTTCAGTGGCCCCTGAAGCAGAGCCTAGAGCCAAAAAATTAGATATTTTACAATATCCTAAGGCTCCTAAAGAGGCAGCCACTTTACCAGTTCATGAGATTCTTTATGATCACATGTTGGGCATATGGGAGACCCCTCTCATCATCTCCCCTCATTCTCGTAGGTTGGACACCATGTATCATGTTCTTCCTTGTCCTGGCTTTCATAAGACTCAGCTTCCTCACCACTCCATTGTGGTGGAGTATTCTATGAAGAAGATAAGGAGTACAAAAAGGCACTCTTCTAATCCTCCAGGAAGAGAATGCAGAACCTTAGATGCCTTTGGCAGGGAATTTTCCAGGCCAACATGCTTGTTGCCAGAATCAACTCCTATAGTCTCTATATGGGGATGTTTCTAAAAGAAGTTACAGATCATCTGAAAACTTTATCTCCTTTTATTTCAGAAGATAAAAGGGAAGAGTTTCTCACCTGGCTTAAACATGCCCAGGATGTTTCCAAATTTTCCAACCGTGCAGCCTTTGACTCTTTTGAGTGTGCCAGCAGAGCCTCGGCTATTGCCATAGGTGCACGCAGAGTTGCTTGGTTACAAGCTTCTGATTTGGAACCCTAGGTTCAGGATGGACTAGGAAACCTTCCTTGTACAGGTGAAAACCTTTTTGGCAAAGATTGGCAAGCAAAGGCCACCCAAATGGATGCTGAAAATTCTGCTTTAGATAGACTCTCAAAGTCTACCTCTGCTCCTTTTAAGAAAAGGTTGTTCAAAAAGGGTTTTTTTCCCAAAAAAGGGAGATATTATTCTGTCTATGGTCAGCAGGCATCTTCTGCAGGTCATTTTGCTACAAAGAGACAGCAACAACCAAAACAGGCCAAGCCTAAGGCTGCTAGGACTGCTACGGCCCAACAGCCTCAGCCTCCTCAGGGCCTTTGACTTTCAACTAGAGAACTTAGCCTTTCTGGCTCTAAAAGAACCAGAGCCTCTCACCATTCCAGGAAGGTTAGCTCACTTTGCTCCCAGGTGGGAACAAATCACAGCAGAGCAATGGACCCTCTCCATCATAAGAGAGGGGTACAAGCTTCATTTCTTAAACCTTCCTCCTCACACCATGGTGAGACAGTTCAATTCTCCAACATCTCTCCTTGACCTTCTGGGTCAGGAGATTACTACCCTTCTTGCCCAAGGGGCAATAGAAGAAGTACCCCTTCTTCAGCAGGGCTCAGGGTTCTACTCCCCCTACTTTCTTATCCCAAAGAAAACAGGGGGCTACAGACCCATACTAGATCTCAGAGAATTGAACAAGTTTCTATACAAGGAGAAGTTCAAGATGATTTCTCTCGGTGCTCTCCTTCCATACCTTCAGAGTCAGGATTGGCTTTGTTCTCTAGACCTCAAAGATGCGTACACCCATGTCCTCATCCATCCAACACACAGAAGGTTCCTTCAATTCCTTTACCGAGGAAAGCACTACCAATACAAAGTGCTTCCTTTCGGTCTGGCCTCTGCACCAAGAGTGTTCACAAAATGCATGGCAGTAGTAGCTGCATTTCTACGCACTCTAGGGATATTCTTATTCCCATATCTGGATGACTGGCTCATCCGAGCTCCATCCCAGTCAGAGGCCCAGACTTCCCTTGCCTGCACAAGGCATGTTCTTCAGTATCTGGGACTTGTAATAAACATTCCAAAATCCCATCTCACCCCTACTCAATCTCTAGAGTTCATAGGGGCCTTGCTGGATACCACAACTGCAAGGGCCTATCTTCCTCAGGCCTGTTGCCTACGCTTGGTGCAGTTAGCCTCACAGATTCAGTTAAAATCCCATTTAACTGCTCGAGAGATGTTACAACTGTTAGGCCACATGGCATCCACTGTGCATGTGGTTCCTTATGCTCACCTTCACATGAGAGCAGCTCAATGGACTCTGTCCACCCAATGGACCCAGGCATCAGGCTGCCTGTCAGACAAAATAGCAACCTCCAGTCGCCTCTTTTGCTCTCTCCAGTGGTGGAAGTCCACTCAAAATCTGTTGCTGGGGTCCCCCTTTCAACAGGTGTTACCCCAAGCAACCCTTACAACAGATGCCTCTCCAAAGGGTTGGGGAGCTCATCTACAAGATCTCTCCACCCAAGGCATCTGGTCTCCACAGGAGACATCTCTACATATCAACCTCTTAGAGCTCAGAGCAATCTTTCTGGCTCTCAGAGTCTTCCACACCCTGCTCAGCTACAAGACAGTCCTCATCCACACGGACAACCAAGTAGCTTTGCAACAAAGCTCTGAGATTGTGGGTCTTCGCCAGAGAGCATCAAATCCATCTCATGGCAGTGTATCTTCCAGGGGTTCAAAACTCTTGGGCAGACAGACTCAGTCGAGTTCTGCTTCCACACGAATGGTCCCTCCATGGGGACCAGATAGCCAGGATCTTTCGAATTTGGGGAACCCCAGACATAGACTTGTTTGCAAGTCCGTGGAATGCCAAACTACCCCGGTTCTGTTCCAGAATTCCGTGTCAGGGAGTTCAGGCCAGGGATGCCTTCCTCCTCCATTGGGGGCAAGACTCCCTCTATGCCTTTCCACCCATTCCCCTAATTCCCAAGACACTGTTCAAACTTCAGAGAGACAAGGGGTCTATGATTCTCATAGCACCACATTGGCCACGCCAAGTGTGGTACCCTCTACTTCTGCATCTCTCTCAAGCTCCCTCCCTGGACTTGGGATCTGCTCCAGACCTCCTGTCCCAGGAGGAGGAAACATTGTGGCACCCAAATCCCCAGTCTCTTCACCTCAGAGCCTGGTTGCTGAAGGCCTAGACCTTCAAGATTTGCATCTTTCTCAGCAAGTGAAGGATATCCTTCATGCTTCCAGAAAGCCTTCCACTAGACGTTCCTATGCTTTTAAATGGAAAAGATTTACCATTTGGTGTGCAGAGAAGGGTCTTAACCCTCTTGCAATACCTCGGAATTCTTTACTAGAGTATTTGCTGCATTTATCCCATGCAGGCCTTAAAACGAATTTAGTAAGAGTCCATTTGAGTGCTATTGCAGCATCCCTTAAACCTCTCAATGGACAGCCTATTTCCTCTCATCCTCTTATAGCAAGATTCATGAGAGGCCTTCTTTTGACTAAACCTCCCATCAGACCACCTCCAGTGGCATGGGACTTGAATCTGGTTCTTGGCCAGCTTATGCAGCCACCCTTTGAACCCATAGCCACTACCTCCTTGAAATTCCTTTCCTGGAAGGTTATTTTTCTCATTGCAGTCACTTCAGCTCGCCGCATCAGTGAGCTGCAAGCCTTGGTGGCTAATCCTCCTTATACAAGATTCCATCATGACAAGGTAGTCCTCAGGACTAATCCACACTTTATGCCTAAAGTGGTCTCACCTTTTCATCTGAACCAGGAGGTTTATTTACCTGTCTTTTTTCCAGGACCTCATGCTTCAAGTGCAGAGAGGAATCTTCATACCCTGGATTGTAAGAGAGCTCTTGCTTTTTACTTACAAAGGACACAGCAACATAGAAAGTCCTCTCAACTCTTTGTTGCTTTTGATCCCTCTCATTTAGGACTTCCAGTCTCTAAGAGAACTCTGTCCAATTGGATTGCTCAGTGTATTTCTTTTGCCTACCAGAGTAAGAACCTTTCTCTGGAGGGCCATGTCACAGCTCACAATGTGAGGGCCATGGCAGCCTCTATGGCTCATCTAAATTCTGTGTCCATCGACCAGATCTGTCGAGCGGCCACCTGGGCCTCGGTTCATACCTTCACAGCCCATTACTGCTTGGACAAGGACTCCCGCCGGGATGCCTTGTTTGGCCAGGCTGTTCTCAAACACCTGTTCCATACCTAATCAACTCCTACCCTCCATCCCTGGCTGGATGCCTGAGATTCATGGGTGGAGGTAGAGCCCTTCCCAGGGACTCACAACCTGGGTGATCTCCCAGGCATCTCTAGCTGGGGAGTCCCCATATGTGAAGACTCATTCCTGCTTGTTCCTGGAGATAGCACAGTTACTTACCTGTAACAGGTGATCTCTGGGAACAGCAGGAATAAGTCTTCACAACCCACCCACCTCCCCTAGGAGTTGTATCTCTCTATCTTTCTTTCCTTTCCTCACTCTCTCTTTGTCTCAGCTTTAAAACTCGAACTGGAGAGAGGCGGTTAGGAAAGGCGGGAAGGCAGCGCGCAGGCACTGTGGGATGCTCCCAAAAGCTTTCCTTTTGGACGCTGGGGAACGTTCCTGCGCAGGCTCTGTCGGTACCGATGATACCCATATGTGAAGACGTATTCCTGCTGTTCCCAGAGATCACCTGTTACAGGTAAGTAACTGTGCTTTTGGTGTCGTGTAAAAGCAATTCATCAGATTTACAATGAGTGAAAAGATTGGACAGTGAATTTGCATTAAATTCTACCAGAAACTTAGAGATTTGTGCAAAGAGACTTACGACAATTTACAGCAAGTATATGACAATGAATGTATGAGTCGTGCTTCAGTTTATGACTGGTACAGATGCTTCCAAGAGGGCCACCAAAGTGTTGACAGTGATGAACGTTCTGGAAGGCCATCCACAAGCAGGGAATAAAGATGAAATAGAAGCAGTGTGTTCCGCATTATGCTCAAATCGTCGATTGACTATTAGAGAGCTTGCTGAGAACGTGGACATCAGTTTTGGGTCAGTATAGTCCATTCTTACTGTTGATTTGGGGATGAGATGTATGTCTGCAAAATTCGTGCTGAAACTCCTGTCCCCTGACCAAAAGGAAGATTGACTGTCTGCAGCCAGGGAGTTACTGGAATGCATTGAAAATGACTCAGATTTCATCAAAAAGATTATTACTGGTGATGAATGATGGGTTTATGGTTATGACCTGGAAACTAAGGCTCAATCCTCACAGTGGAAGACTCCAGACTCTCCCAGACCCAAGAAAGCCCATCACCTGAGGTGCAATATCAAGGTCATGCTCATAGTTTTCTTCGTTTACCAGGGAATTGTTCATCATCAGTATGCTCCAAAAGGCCAAACCATCAATAAGGAGTGCTACGTCCAAGTTCTGTCTCGTTTCAGAGATGCAGTTTGTCATAAGAAGCCAGATTTGCAAAGTATCAAATCGGGCAAGTCCGTCAGCTTCCATATTCACCTGACCTCACACCCTGTGACTTTTTCTTGTTTCCAAAACTGAAATCACCACTGAAAGGAAGGAGATTCGATGATTTGGAGACCATTAAGCAAAATTCGACACAGCATAATGAAAGAGGCATTTCAAAATTGTTTCCATCAGTGGCAAGAATGCTGGAGGAAGTGTGTTTTATCAGAAGGGGACTACTTTGAAGGAGACTGAGTGAAATAATTGTCAGTGTTATATTTCTTTTGTTACTGTACAAGTCTCAATACTTTTTGATCGCACCTTGTAGGAATATCATGGATGCCCTCCAAGAGGCAGACAACTGTGAAAGAACCCACCAGGGAAGAGACGATGCTGGATCTGGGGTTCACTAATGTCCAGGTGCGTGCCCACTTAAGCAACAGTGATCACTGCATGGTGTGGTTTGAGTAGAAGCCAAGGCAGAGTTCAATCGCAGCAAACTCAAAGTCCTAGATTTCAAAAATGCTGACTTTAATAAAATGAGAAAGTACCTGAAGGAGGAACTGGCAAGGTGAGAGGAGATTAAAGAAGTATAAAGAGGCTAACTGAAAGAGGCCATAACAAGGATAACAGATCTATATGTAAGAAAAGTACATAAAAGCAAGTGGAAAAGGAAGCCAACATGA
Organism: Ichthyophis bannanicus; assembly: GCA_033557465.1. Classification (NCBI taxonomy): domain Eukaryota; kingdom Metazoa; phylum Chordata; class Amphibia; order Gymnophiona; family Ichthyophiidae; genus Ichthyophis; species Ichthyophis bannanicus. The sequence continues at coordinate 571,484,086 of CM066035.1, forward strand.
GTCTCCAAAGTGGCTGCATAAATACTACTACTACTGCCTGATCATTTGTAGAGTGCTACAAAGCGTAAAAGTGCTGTAAAGAGGCATGTAAGAGACAGTCCCTGCTCATCAGAGCTTGCAATCTAGTCAAGACAGACAACAGAACAGCTGGGGATTAGGATATGTCAAGGGGAATGGTAAGAAAACAGTTGGAGAGCAGCAGACTATGTGGATCAGGATCCAAAAGCAGCCTCGAAGAAGTGAGCTTTTAGCCTGGATTTGAAAAGAACCAAGGATGAAGCTTGATGTCCCAACTCAGGTAGTTTGGTCCAGGCATAAGTAAATAAAGGCAAAAATGGCAGCATTCACAATTTTTAAAGAATCACAAAAAGAGGAGCACAGAAAAGAATACCAGATTAAGCTGAAAAAGGCAAAAAGAGAAATTAGGATAGCAAAAGCACACGCAGAAAAAAAATGGCTACAGATGTGAAGAGAGGTGTCAAAACCTTTTTCAGCTACATTGGGGATAGAATGAAGGCGAGAGGTGGAATTGCAAGACTCAAAGATGCTGAGGACAGATTTGTGGAAAGTGATAAGGGAAAAGTGGAATTGCTAAACAAATACTTCTGTTCCATGTTCACAAAAGAAAATCTTGGGGAAGGGCCACGTGTGGCTGACAAAGATAACAAGAGGAATGTAATAAATATAACACCATTCACAGAAGTAGATGTTTGTGAACAGCTTGCAGAACTGAAAGTGGGCAATGACCGGACCAGATACATTCCAGGATACTGAAGTTCAGGGAGGTTTTGGCAGGATCTTTAATTGATCCCTAGACTCTGGGGAGGTGCCATGGAATTGCAGAAGGACTGATGAGGACCCTCTTCATAAATGTGGCAATAGAGAGGAGCTGGCAAACTACTGGCTGGTAAGCCTTACTTCAGTGGTGGGAAAAATAATGGAGATGCTGTTAAAAAAAGGATAGTGTTTTTTCTGGAAGCCAATGAGTTGCAAGATCCGAGGCAACATGGATTTACCAAGGGAAGATTGTGCCAAACAATTCTGATTGATTTTTTGACGAGGTGACCAGAGAACTAGATCACGGTCATGCCATGGATATGGTCTACTTAGCTTTCAGCAAAGCCTTTGATACTGTTCCTCATAGGAGGCTTGTGAATAAATTGAGCAGCCTAGGGATGGATCCCAAGGTCGTGAACTGGATCAAGAACTAGTTGATTGACAGACTACAGAGGGTAGTGGTGAATGGAACTCACTCTGAAGAAAGGAGGGTGAGTAGTGGAGTGCCTCAGGGATTGGTCCTGAGATCACTATTGTTCAATGCCTTTGTGAGTGATATTGCTGAAGGGTTAAAAGGTAAAGTTTGTGATTTTGCAGATGATATGAAGGTATGTAACAGAGTGGATACTTCAGAAGGAGTAGACAACATGAAAAAAGATATACAGCAATAACAAGAATGGTTCAGTGCTTGGCAATTGAGATTTAATGCATAAAAGTGCAGAGTGATGAACCGGATGCAGAAACCCAAAGGAATTGTACTTGACTGGGGACGAGAGTTTGGTGTGTACAGACCAAGAGAGAGACCTTGGGGTTATAGTATCTGAAGATCTCAAGGTGGCAAAATGGTATGACAAGGCGGTTAGGCCTCACTTCAAATATTGTGTTTGGTTTTGGAGCCTGTACCTTACAGAGGATATAAAAAGACATATAGACTTGAAGACCAAAATACGTATGACCAAGAGGATAGGAGGGACAGGGGAGATATGATACAGATGTTTAAATACTTAAGAAAATTAATGAACAAACTAACCTTTTTCAAAAAAGGAGAAACTGTAAAACTAGAGGGCATAACATGAAGCTACAAAGGATATCAACTTAAAAGCAATGTCAGGAAATACTTTTTCACTGAAAGCATGGTGGATGCCTGGAATACCCTCCCAAAAGAGATGGTAAGAACAAAAACAGTGATCGACTTCCAAAAAACATGGGAGAGACACAGAGGATCACTGTATAGCTAGAGGATAAAATCAAAGCAAACTTAAATAGCTTTTAAATGGAGAGGGGTAACTTGCCTGGAGTAACACTGACAACGCCACAATTCTGACACTTTACTGAGCAGACTAAAAGGACCATGATGGTCTTTATCTGCTGTCACTTACGATGAGAGTTTAAGTGGCAGACTTAGAAAAAGAAAGATGCAGTCAACAGAATATAAAAATAGTTCAAGTACAGTCACTTCATTTTCTCTGGGATTCTCCTATGTGAATGGGAACCTTCCATTCTCCTCTTCCCCACAAATACCTTATGGATCTGGAGTTTTGACTCAGATGTGATCGTAGACACTACACTCCTCTAGAACCAAGCTCCCCTTGTTAAAGCTCCAAGAGTCATCCATTGTATCTGAAGAGGATGGTATCCAGAATCATTGGTACCTTTTTCCTTCTTAGTGCTCAAGAATTCTCTTTTCTTGGACTTCTTTCAATCCTCAAAAGGAAATGGTGTTCTAATATGGATAACCAGAGCACAAATCCAATAAAGTGCAAAAGCCTAAGCAATCCTTGTCATCTTTCAAAAATGTAGCTAGTCTTAATGGTGCAGCGACTTAGCCAGCCAAAGACAAAAACAGCCTATGATTTGACCAATTTTTCCTCCAAGTGAAATTGCCTTCTACTATTTTTGTCCTCTCTGTTCTGGAAACTGGAAATGGCATAAAGAGATTACCATACACCGCTTAGGAAAAGAATCTAGGTGTCATTGTGGACAATGCATTGAAATTCTCTACCCATTGTGGGCCTGTGACTGAAAACGTGAACAGAATGTTAGTAATTATTAGGAATAGAGAATAAAACAAAGAATATTGTAATGCCTCAGTATTGCAGAACCAAAGGGGAGCAAAGTGTAGAAAAAAGTCCTTTATTAAAAGAGAATATCCTGGGGGGCGGAGCCTGATGTCCAGCGGGTTAGACGCTTCGCGCTGAAGCTCCCGAGAGGCCTACTCAGAATCCTGACTTAATACCTACATAAACTTAATATTTTGCTCCGAACTTACCGGGGTGCCTCGGGGGGGATGGCGGCCCACAAACCAGCGCGCTTAGATTTCGGGTCTCCCTCTTCTTCACACGGAAAACGCTCCAAAACAGAGTTGTCTTCCCCACAAAAGATGGTTCCACTTCGGGAAAACCCCGAAATGCAACAGGAGATCTTGGAGGAAATACGCGGTGTGAAGGAACTGGTACAGTCCAACGGAGAAGCGCTCCGAGCCATGCGAGAAGACTTCGGTATGCTTCAGGACCGGCTTGAAGGTCTTTCACTACGGCAGGACGACATGGCGGGGGTCCTCGACTCGCACGCGGTGCGCTTGGTGAAACTGGACAAGGCTGAGCGTCAGATACAGAATCTTCAAAAAGAGTTAGAGGATAGCAATAATCGAGCCCGTCGCAACAATGTAAGGCTCATTGGAGTACCGGAGGGGGCGGAAGCAGGAGATATAAGAGAATTCCTGGTCAAAACTCTTCCCTCCTTGCTGAAGATTACTTTTCACAGAGATCTGGAAATTGACCGAGCACATCGTGTTCCTACCAACATGGCGCTCAATCGGACGACCCCCCGGCCTATCATCTTTCGATTACTGAGATATCAGCAAGTTGAGCAAATTCTAAATGCTGCCCGGGCGAATCATCATCTGGAGTTTGAAAGTCATAAAGTCTCCTTCTTCCCTGACTTGGCAAAGCCCACAGTTGACCGTCGGAAGAGACTCCTTGCTTTTCGCCCTAGACTTCAACAGCTACAGGCTCGCTTTGGCCTATTGTATCCAGCGAAGCTCAGAGTGACTCTCCATAACCAAACTAGAACATTCGAAGATCCTGATCTACTAGCAACATTTTTAGATTCCAAAGAAGCAGACCAGATGCGCTAATTCAACAACTTGGATCCGTAATCCGCCGGCCCTGCCCGCCATTTTGAATGGCGCGACGCGGTGATCACAGCCTGGAACAGAGACTGCCTGGACTTTTCTTTCTTTCTATATATAACTTTCTTGGTCTCCTATCCCTCCATGATGTGCACCTCGGTTGGATTCGGAACACGCACAGCTATACAGGTTATATGTTTCAATTTAGGCCTTCTCTGGGGTTTCTCCCCGCAGACATATGGTCGCCAGTAATTTCTGGGGTTCTGCTTCTTCTCTAATGCACTTCGGTGCTTATTTTTTTATATGGGGCGCTTCATTGTTTTTCATTAGCTTATTTTCTATCATGTCATGTGTACAGCCATATACAGTTAATATGAGGGACATTGTGAAATTATGTGCGTTATCATGTTCTCTTTCAGAATTGTTAATCCTTCTGAATGGCCTCATGTAAGATCTTATCACTGAATGTAAAAGGCATCAATAGTCCAATCAAAAGAAAGAAAATCCTTAGCTATCTTAATCATGAGCATGCTGATTTAGTGTTTCTTCAGGAAACGCATTTAAACTCCGCTGAAACACTGAAACTTAATGCTAAGCCTTACATGGTGGCTGCCTACTCTCCCGCCGTTTCCAAACGGTGTGGGGTAGCCATCTTGGTTAAGAAATCTTTGCAAGCTACTGTAATGGATACTAGCTCTGATAAGGAGGGTAGATGGGCCCGTGCACACCTTAAGGTTGGAGATAGTGAATTCACGTGTATATGTATTTATGCTCCGAATGTGGATAACCCTGCTTACTATGCAAGTATTGCGCAGTTGGCACAGGCCTCTGCCAATACTCCATTAATACTCGGCGGCGATTTTAACCAAGTACTTGATCCTTTGATAGATAGACTGCCGCCTAGAACGAGTGGTCCACCCAAGAGTCTTGATACCCTTACAGCTCTGATGAAAGATCTTGCGTTAGTAGATATATGGAGGCTGCTTCACCCCTCCGACTTAGAGTTCACCTTTTTCTCAGCCCCCCATCACTCACAATCTAGAATAGATTTTTTTTCTTATCTCCAAAGCACTGGTATCCCAAGTGGACACGGCTAGGATTCATCCTCTCCATATTTCAGATCATGCTGCCATATCCTTCTCATTACATGTCACTCCTAAATCGGCTTACTTCCTTTTAGACTTTATGCTGGGCATAGCTATTTCCCTAATTACGAAATACTGGAAAAATAGCTCCCTTCTGAGCCCCAATGAATGGTGGAATCATGTCTGTCTCTACAGTAAATATGAGCAAATACCTCGTATGTTAGCTTCTTCTGCTCAGACCCCCCACCACTTGTCTAAATGGAAGATGCTCAACGATTATGTTCAAACTGCTAAATGCTCTCATCTGACTGTTTAAATCTGTGTAAATCTCTGTCACATGATCATTCTGTATTGCAGATACTATTTCTGTTTGTTTTGATGTACAATTACTGTTGTTTGTAAGCGCTTATATGATGATACTTATCAGCTTGAGAAGAAGCATGGGGGGGGGGGTAATTGGGGTTGCTTTTCCTTATTGTATGCTTGTATTTGTTTCCTTTGGTGTGTTGTTTCTTTTTGCTTGTTGTAAAATGAAAATAAAAGTTAAAAAAAAAAAAAAAAGAGAATATCCTGACACAGATGCGTTTCGGCATACTGCCTTCTTCGGGTGGAATCTCAAAGATAAAAAATATATACAAACATAAACAATAATACACAAATCATGAACAGAAATTAAATACGCATTAACCAAACTTAAGGGATGAAACCTAAAATGAAACCAATTAAGAACACAAATAAAAGCAAGAAGTTACGTTTTAATAAACATGATAATCAGCATCAGAAAATAGATCCGGGACCAGAGAGGAGATGGAGGGGGAAAGTAGAGGGCGGAAGGAAAAAGTGAGAAAGGGGGGGGGGGGAGGGGAGAGAGAGAGGGGAGGAGGGAAGGAGAAGGGGAAAGTAAAAGGCAGATGTAGAAACCAACAGACAACTCACTGTAGTGTGGTAAGGACTTTGTGTGATTAAAAGTGCATAAGTACCTGAAGAACTGGGAATGTATTTGTATGTGTATAACAAGAATGAAGCATATATTGTAATCAAACCTCTTAAAGGGAACGGTAAACCCCCAATGCACCTTCAAAATTACTTGCAGGTGAGTAAGTGTAAAACTATAGATAAAAGGGACCGGTTCAAAACTGGCTAAAATTGTTAAAGTCAGACTGGGTAAAGTTAAAAACACCAAATCAATAAAAAAGGGTCCAATTAAAATATGTCAAGTAAAAGGTACATATAAAACCATGGTAAAGAGGACTGATTGTAACTAATAAAATTGGCTGAATCAGACCCAGTAAAGTGAAAAGACAAAAAAATTAGTGAAAGGAATCCAATTATTTATTTAACGTTTCTTATATACCGCCTTTCATGATATCAAGGCGGTTTACATTGAACAAACTGAAATTACATTGAACAGGGCATTATAACTTGGAGATAACTATTTTACAGGGAACATGGGCAATGGAGGGTTAAGTGGCTTGCCCAAGACCACAAGGAGCACCTGTGGGACTAGAAACCCCAGTCCTTCCGGCCCAAGGTTGCTGTCCTCTAGTGGATTTGAACCCTGACCTTCTGGCCTGAGGTAACGTGCCCCAACCATTATGCCACTCCTCCCTTTTAGGACATGCCAATTAGGACATGCCAAATAAAAGGTCCATTAAAAACTTTAAAAATTCTAATAAAAGATATGCACCTAAAGGACATATAAAAAGGTGCATAGAGAGATGGAGAGACCTATTGACTTACTCTTATTAAAAATAATTAAATAGTGTGAAATTGTAATGTTAAAATATGATAAAACAAGCATAAGGAATAAGAATGTCAAGGACCAGGATGTAAAAACAAAGGACAAAGCAAATTTGTCTGTCGGTACCCTGTATTGCACTCGCTACAACAAGTGCCCAAAACCAAATTCAAACACACCAAAAGTGATCAAGGAGAATAAAAATAATGCAGCAGAGGAAACAGAAAGAAACCACTAGTCTGTCAGATGCCCGTAAGTGCAACTACCAGCACTTGGGCTATTGTGAGGGATAAATAACTAATAAAAAGGAAGTTGCTAAGAGGGGGGCACAGTGATCTTGAATGAAAAGAAAAATATGTTTCCTCTGTGATGAGAGTACCTGCCCTTTCCTTCCTGGTAGATTTCTAACTTGTAAATAGGGTTGCCAACTGGCTTCAGATGCACCTGACAGGCTGGATTCAGTCCTGAGTTTACCACATTGCATAAAGGGACATGTAATTCTAATTTCTTTACTGGTTTTATGGATTTTTATTGTCTTATTTATTCTTAACACCTTTCATAGATATTTTTATAGAGGGAACGGTTTTGATATTTTGCTTTTATTGATTAGCGTGTTTTGATATATTTTATTTATTGTACTTTTAAGATTTTTATATAGTTCAGTCTCTTCCTCACTTCTCTTAAGTTGTACTTTACATGGTCTTATTCCTTGTTTTAATTCCGTTTCTCTTGGGGGCGAAATTGTCCTGATGTTACCTCTTCCACAGATCTTAAGGTTGGCACGCGAGCCGGCAGCCCTACAGTGTTCGAGTTTCTTACCCTTGTTTCAGTTTAGTGTGGTTTTTACTACATATGGACTTTCATTATATGTTGCTTTTTATCATTTTTATTTATATTTATAACATTATGGTTCAAGGTCTATGTGCATTCCTTAGTTTTAGTGATTTTTGTTTTTCTTTTTAGTAATATGTTTTGGTCTAACTTAAGTTGTGATTTCGGCACCAAGAAAATGTTCAAATAGAATCTTTTCCCAAGCAGTGGTGATTACTCTGCATACTTTCTGCAAACTGCACTCACGGGCTATTTGACAGACAAGTTTTTTCTACTTTGCTGTATAGCTGTGACTACAGACCTTTATATATATTTAAATTTTTATTTTGGTTTCTTGGATGATTTTTGCAAATCATTTAAAAGTGACCAATGGACGAGTGACCTCTTTTTATATTGGCGTCTGTTTTTATGTTTTTACCAGTTAGCACTGTTATAATCTAACGGAAATGAAAAGGAAGGTACTCTTGTCACCGTGACTCTGGATTGTAACAACACATTTTTCTTTTCATTCCATTCTTAGCGACTTTCTTTTTAATATGTATGTATCCCTCACAATTAAAATCTTGAGGTGGATGGATAAAAGGCTGAAGGTTTGCCTAGGGTGCCTAATACCCATGCATTGACCCTGGCGGTGTTGGCTTCATTTGGGTATTCTATAGCCTTCAAGCCCATCTTGCTACTGTATTGGCTGTCCTCTGCTGTCTCTTCCGGGCTCTCATAAGCAGGGCTGCTTCCCCTTCAAACTACTCCCACTACCTTTGGAGCCTTCATCAAAGCACATCTTCTGCTTTCTATCTAAATTCCACAGAATCTCATTCCAAGCATCTGTGAATTCTTCCCCTAGGCCAGCAGCATCTTCACTACAGGTTCCTATGCCTGGATAAAAGTCCTCAGTGTCTGGACTCTAATTTGCAGGCATACAGCATATTGACCTCAACCCATTCCCGCTGCCTGGGCTTGTGAAACCTATGTTGCTGGTGTTTCGGCCCTCCTCTGGTGTTTTAGAGCCTTCCAGCCAATTTGTCCCTCTTCTGGTTTTACTGCACCTTCCAGCCAAGGTTTTGCTGCTTTATCCCACTCATGCTGCCTTGGAGTCGTCTGCGCAGTGTTGTTGCTGCTTTACCGCTCTGCCAGTGTCTTATAATATTTATGCCAATATTAGTGCCATTATACTTCTCTCAAAGTGACTTGGTGTTCTCCTGCCAGTTTTTGTGCCACTTTGCCCTCTTCCACTCCCTTGAGTTCTTTCTTCCACTCTTAGTACCACTTTGCTCTTCCGATAGTGGCTTGTGGTCTTCCTGCACGGTTTGTGCTTTTTGTCCCTCTCATGGTGCTGTGTGGTGTTAATGACACTTTTGATGGCTTGTAGTGCTGTTGCCTCTATTAGCAGGTTTGTTTGAAGATGGATGGCATGACCCACTGTTACATTTTAAAACAGCTTGCTTTGTAGGCTTGAATAGAGATGATTGTATAAATGATTTGGTATATGAAGGCTAACCGAATGAGGTCTGAGGATGAATACTAATCAATATAAAACTTTTTGGCTTGCACATCCCTAGTTTTTATTAGTTTTGCTTCTATGGCAAGCTTCTTTTCAAATTCTTTTTTGGTCTACCATATCAACCCTTTCCACTCAGATAAACCTTCTAAGTCACTCATGCCAGATCGGAATATCAACATATTTGCTTCTTTAGCAGCTGTACAATGTCTTTTCTTACTCATCATCATGAAGTATTTATGCCCATAGAGCGAGGCTTAGGGGACATAAACTAGCATGTTATTCATATGTCACACAAGGAGAGACATGATTGGAATGGGAAAATTTAAATGTTCCAAGAGGTGGGACAGCCAAGTGGAAAGAGTTAATGCTCCTCATTTTCCTCTGCTTGTGCACTTTCCTATATTCTTCATATGGACCTGCTTTCCATTTTTTGAAAGATGTCCTATTATCTTTTTTTCATCTCTCCATTTCACTATACTGGAATTGTTTGTTCTTTCTTTGACCTTATTTAATACATGGAATACATTTCATTTGGGCTTCCAAGATGGTATTTTTAAACAATCTCCATGCCTTGTGCACATTTTTAACCTTTACAACTGCTCCTTTTATTTTATTTTATTGTGTCATGGTGCAAGGCAGATAGTGCCTATGGAAGTGGAGGAAAACACACAGGGCAGTTTTAAAACCGGCAGTGCAAAGCACATGGCTAGGGGTTGCTATGAGCAACCAAGCAAAAAAAGAGCACAGGCTGTAGGTAAACGCCCAGATAGAGCATTACGTCATAGCTCATCAGAGAAGCAGAAACAGCTGCAGCCGTTTGAGCTAACAAGAGTCTCAGAGAATGACGCACTTAAAAAGTCAGTCTTGAGCAAAGCAGAGAGGAGCAGTCTCGGGAACAGAGACAGAAGCAGACACCCACGCAAGGGAAACAGAGACGGGAGCAGGGAGTCAGACTCATTCTCTGATGCCAAGGGAGAAAGAGACCCTGAGAGGATTCACTGGAGAGGAAAGAGCAGAGCTCAGGAGAGCCAGGAGTCATACCTGAAAGCTTCTGACGTGGATTCCATCTGCACCTCAGAGGGGATTGCCCAGGAGGAATTCTCAGAGGTTAGTGCTGGAAAGTTGGGCTGCACTAAGCCAAAGTCCGGTTGGGGACAGAGAGAGATTCCAAGCTGCAAACCACGAGGAGCTGGGAGAGGGAATACCCACGAGAGCAGGTACCTGGGGAGCAAAAGCTATTATCCAGAAGTGATTTCTTACCCGAGAGAAAGACGTCCCTTAAGGGGAAGTGAAAGGGAGAAAAGTTTCAACTTCCCGGTTGAAAAACGGAGTCAGAGCTCAGCCTGAAGAAAGGCATAGTACCTTGAATAGAGGGGCACTGGATTTTAACTACAATGCTCCTGAAGGATATGGCTCTCTAAGGAGAGAATCCATAGTGCACGGTAACCAGCCTTTCTGTAGGGAGAGAGGAGAGAGAAGCTCTAGCCAAGAAGAGAGGGAACTTTTAAACACTGATACACATTACAGCCCTGACAAATATAATTCCCAAGAAGCACACGAGGACATGGAATGTGACTTCTGTGAAGAGAGCTCAGATATTTGTAAAATGGACTGTACAATGGTGTTTTCAGACAGCGTGACCTCTTTTTGTTAAAATCTGAGTAAAACCCTGCCTAAGAGAAATCTGTGGAGGAACACAGATTTCACTGGAAAGCTTTTGTGAGAGAAAAAGCCTGTTTTCCCTTTTAATTTGGTTAAAGCTGACAAGAAGCATTTGTGTTGTAATTTGTAGTTCCCACTTGTGTTGTACCAGTTTTATGGTTTAATTTCTTTTGACCCTTGTTGCAAGAATTCTCCCGGGAAGGGAAATAAATACCTCTTTAAGCATAGCTACTCGACCACAGCTACCTTCTTATTTGAATAGCTATTGGGACTCAAAATCCCAGGGGGCACTACTCTGTCCTTGCTACATAAGAGGATCCTCACTGAGGCCCCAGGCCTTCCGCCTCCGGGGTAGTAGGTGAGTGACAAGTGGCGACGTTGTTGGATTTTTGCGCAAGAATTCAAAAGGACAAGCACAAAGGACTACAGTCTGCTGGAAAAGGAGAATTGTCATCCAACAGGAGAGAACCGTCAGGAAGATTGCTGCTGCCAGATGCTGGACCCGGAGAAACCTTTCTCACATGCTGATCCCTGCATGAAGGCTCAGGTAAAAAGTACCTAGGCAGACGCGGGGAGGATAAAGTGAGAAAGGGGGCGCTGGTGGGCAGTGAGAGGGTGGTGGAAAGGAAAAAAAAAAAAACACGAAGGAGTTGCGGTATCGCACTTGGTTTTTGTTTTTGTTTCTATCTCTTACAGGTACATCAAGGCGGAAGATGGAGCCACAGGATGTAGCCCAATGGATGAAGGCGCAATGGGATAAGCAAGTCGAGCTTATCCACTACCTGCAGGAACAAACAACGCGGACCATACAGGAGCAGCAGCGGCCCTTGATAGAGACCATGGACGCGGTTTTAAAGAAGCCCCTGGATGCCGCAGCGGACGTCCCCATGGCACTCCAAGCCGCAGGTCTGAGGGCGTATGGTGCCTTTTCGCTAGGACAATTACAACCGCAGGACAATTTGGATGATTACCTGGACGCTTTTGAGCGCATAGCTACCACCCTGAAATGGCCAGAGGAGCAGTGGGCCACCCGGTTTGCCCTGTCCCTCACAGGAGAGGCCCTTTCAGCGTATAAGGCTATGCCAGCAGAATTAGCTTCCAATTATATTGAAGTGAAAAAAGCGGTGAAAGATAGATTAGGGCTCACCCCCCTTCACTATCAAAGAATGTTTAGGGAGGCAGTAACTAGGCCTCAAGAGACCCCCAAGGCCCTAGCGCAACGTTTAAAAAGTGTAGCCAAAAAATGGTTGCTAGCCGAGGGAGCTACATTGGAAACAGTCATTGACAAAATTGTGCTAGAACAATTTATGCAGGCTGTTCCCAGAGGTCTCACAACATTTCTGACGCTCCAGCACTGCCAAACCTCAGAGGATGCAGCCACTCTAGCGGAGCGGTATTTCGCTGCTGAGAGGACTGACACCTCAGGGCAAGGTATCTGGTTGGCAGCTGGTAGGAGAAAAAGTAGCAGAAGTGAGAAATATGTGCATGATAGGATGTATAAACCTGAAATGTTGAATGTCAATGTCTCTGATGGTAATGTCTATTCTGTACCCAAAGGAAAATGTTTTAGGTGTGGAAAAACTGGACATTATCAGAGATCCTGCACAGAACGAACAGTCCTGGTGACAGGGGCAGAGGAAACAGAGCAGGACGAATTCTTGATCCAAGCACAAGTAGAAGGTATTCACACACTGGCTCTACTTGACTCGGGGGCTGACCAGAGCATGATTTCAAAGAGGCTCTGGGAAGCCATTGAGGGGCACCGCCAGTCGCCCCCGAGTCAAGCAGAGGGACAAGTTCGGGTCAGGTGCGTGCACGGCGCAGCCTCACATTATCCATTACACAGTGTAAAGGTAAATGCCTTAGGAACACAGCAGAATATATCGGTAGCCATAGTTCCAAAGCTGCCAAGGGAGGTTGTCCTGGGGAGGGACTGGCCACCATTTAGTCAAAAAATGGAGGGAAAGCTTAATAAGCCTAGCCTAAAGCCTACCCAACACCAGGTAGGAGTACAGGAGGGGGAAATAGAAGCTTTGGCCGCCAAACTCCCGAGTCCCCTGTTTGGCAAACCACAGAAGAGTAGGACAGGACCACAGGTTCCCAAGAAGGGGGCGCCCTTAGGGAAAGCAAAGTTCGTCCTACAGTTCTGCAAAGTGTCCAACTTGGCCAAAAGCCCACAAAGAGCCACCCCAGGAGCGGCTGGCAATGATTTATTCAGTGCGGAGGAAGCCATAGTGGGAAAAGGAGGGAAGGCCTTAATTGATACAGGCATCCAGGTGAGAATCCCAGAGGGCTGCTATGGCCATATTGCTCCGAGGTCAGGCCTTGCGGTAAAGTTTTCTTAGATATAGGGGCGGGGGTGATAGACCCCGACTATAGGGGATGTATTAAGGTCCTGGTCTTTAATTTTAGTAAGACCGACTTTAAAATTCATGTAGGCGATCGCATAGCGCAGTTAATCTGCAAGCGAGTGGGTTTCCCCATAATCGAAGAAGTGTCTTCCTTACCGTCCACCATAAGGGGGGAACAGGGATTTGGGTCCACGGGCCAGGGTGAAGTCAAGATTATGACCGCCCTAGCAGAAGAACCAAAAGAAGAAGACCTGGGTCCTCAAATCGCAGATTTGAGGGACAAGTCCAGACCTAGGGTAGGTGAAGGGCTTTCTATACTCCAGCAGCAAGAACTGGCCCAAGTCCTGGATAGATTCTTGGACATTTTAACTATGACACCAGGGGAAACTAACGTAGTAGCCCACGAAATTATAACCACACCGGGGCGAATAATTCGGCAACGCCCCTACCGCATGCCCGAGGCAAAAAAGAGAGAAATAGTCGAACAGGTAAAAGAGATGGTGAAGCTTGGTGTTATAGAGGAGTCACGCAGCCCCTGGTCTAGTCCAGTGGTGCTGGTGCCCAAACCAGACGGACCCATTCGATTCTGTATCGACTTTAGTCGGGTGAATGAAGTGTCACGGTTTGACGCTTACCCGATGCCCCGGATAGACGATTTGCTGGATCGTTTGGGGCAAGCGAGATACCTGACCACCCTTGACCTCACCAAGGGATATTGGCAGGTACCCTTAACGAAGGAGTCCAAGCCAAAAACGGCGTTTAGCACGCCTATAGGCCTCTTTCAATTTCGCCACATGCCATTTGGCTTACACGGCGCTGCTGCCACATGCCAGCGATTGGTGGACCAGGTCCTAAGGCCCCACCACGAGTACACGCTGGCCTATATGGACGACGTGATAATTTACAGCACAACCTGGACCCAACACCTTGCAAGAATAGAGGACGTACTTAGGGCACTTCGCAAGGCGGGACTAACACTAAATCCGGCCAAGTGTCTGTTCGCCGCGGAAGAGGCCAAGTACTTGGGACACATGGTTGGGAGGGGGTAGTAAGGCCCCTGGCCTGTAAACTAGAAATTTCCCACGTCCGGGCACGAAAAAGCAAGTCCAGAGCTTTCTGGGTTTGATAGGATACTATCGTCGGTTTATACCACACTTTGCTGAGGAGAGTATTCTATTTACTGAAATGTTACGGAAAAACGCCCCTACCACGATAAAGTGGTCCCCGGAGGCTAAAGTAGCTTTCACTAACCTAAAGGAAAAAAACTCTGTAGGGCACCTGTCTTAAGGGGGATAGATTTCAACCTACCCTTCATTGTCCAGACGGACGCATCCGAAACAGGGTTGGGGGCGGTAATGGCTCAGAATTTTGATGGGGTAGAGCACCCTGTAACGTATTTGAGCCGAAAGCTCAATAGCGCAGAAAAAAATTACTCGACAATAGAAAAGGAGTGCCTGGCGATTAAATGGGCAGTGGAGGCACTGCGCTTTTATCTAACTGGCCGGCAATTCCTTTTGATCACAGACCACGCCCCTCTGACCTGGTTACATCAGATGAGGAACAGCAACCCTCGTCTGACCCGGTGGCACCTAGCGCTCCAACCTTTTAGCTTCGTAGTACAGCATAGGGCGGGGCGGCTGCATGGAAATGCAGATGCATTGTCACGGATTCCGGGCTGTCAGGTAAGAACTGCAGCCCGTAATATTTTAAGGGGGGGGTTCTGTCATGGTGCAAGGCAGATAGTGCCTATGGAAGTGGAGGAAAACACACAGGGCAGTTTTAAAACCGGCAGTGCAAAGCACATGGCTAGGGGTTGCTATGAGCAACCAAGCAAAACAAGAGCACAGGCTGTAGGTAAACGTCCAGATAGAGCATTACGTCATAGCTCATCAGAGAAGCAGAAACAACTGCAGCCGTTTGAGCTAACAAGAGTCTCAGAGAATGACGCACTTAAAAAGTCAGTCTTGAGCAAAGCAGAGAGGAGCAGTCTCGGGAACAGAGACAGAAGCAGACACACACGCAAGGGAAACAGACGGGAGCAGGGAGTCAGACTCATTCTCTGATGCCAAGGGAGAAAGAGACCCTGAGAGGATTCACTGGAGAGGAAAGAGCAGAGCTCAGGAGAGCCAGGAGTCATACCTGAAAGCTTCTGACGTGGATTCCATCTGCACCTCAGAGGGGTTTGCCCAGGAGGAATTCTCAGAGATTGGAAAGTTGGGCTGCACTAAGCCAAAGTCCGGTTGGGGACAGAGAGAGATTCCAAGCTGCAAACCACGAGGAGCTGGGAGAGGGAATACCCACGAGAGCAGGTACCTGGGGAGCAAAAGCTATTATCCAGAAGTGATTTCTTACCCGAGAGAAAGACGTCCCTTAAGGGGAAGTGAAAGGGAGAAAAGTTTCAACTTCCCGGTTGAAAAACGGAGAGTCAGAGCTCAGCCTGAAGAAAGGCATAGTACCTTGAATAGAGGGGCACTGGATTTTAACTACAATGCTCCTGAAGGATATGGCCCTCTAAGGAGAGAATCCATAGTGCACGGTAACCAGCCTTTCTGCAGGGAGAGAGGGGAGAGAAGCTCTAGCCAAGAAGAGAGGGAACTTTTAAACACTGATACACATTACAGCCCTGACAAATATAATTCCCAAGAAGCACACGAGGACATGGAATGTGACTTCTGTGAAGAGAGCTCAGATATTTGTAAAATGGACTGTACAATGGTGTTTTCAGACAGCGTGACCTCTTTTTGTTAAAGCCTGAGTAAAACCCTGCCTAAGAGAAATCTGTGGAGGAACACAGATTTCACTGGAAAGCTTTTGTGAGAGAAAAAGCCTGTTTTCCCTTTTAATTTGGTTAAAGCTGACAAGAAGCATTTGTGTTGTAATTTGTAGTTCCCACTTGTGTTGTACCAGTTTTATGGTTTAATTTCTTTTGACCCTTGTTGCAAGAATTCTCCCGGGAAGGGAAATAAATACCTCTTTAAGCATAGCTACTCGACCACAGCTACCTTCTTATTTGAATAGCTATTGGGACTCAAAATCCCAGGGGGCACTACTCTGTCCTTGCTACATAAGAGGATCCTCACTGAGGCCCCAGGCCTTCCGCCTCCGGGGTAGTAGGTGAGTGACAATTGTAGCCTCCCTTTTTAAAGTTAAATATTTTACTAGCATGCATCAGGGCTGAACTGAAGTCTGTTGAGTTAAATGAAATAACTAGAAAGAAACATCCTGGGATTAGTGTCCAAATTCTGAATGGAGATATGGCATATTATCTCCCCAATATAGAAAGCTCTGGTTCCATGGGACCTCAACATAATCCTAACTCAATATCAAACACATTTCGAACCTCTGGAATCAGCAGACCTGAAATACCTAACCTTGGAAGTTCTATTCTTTGTAGCAGTAACTTTCTCTTGATGAGTAAGCGAGCCTTACTATCTTGTCTCGTATTCACTATGGGGGTCATTCCAGAACATGAATAAGCCCTTTAGACGTGTGGCGTAGACATTTTTCTAGTGACTGTATTCTGAAGCCCCGTGGCCCTAGCACACGGATCTCAGAACGTGGGCGGGAGAGGGCAAAATGGGGACGCAGTCAGCAGCGGAGACATACAATGCATATTCAGGAAAGGCCCATGTACATGCTGCGTGTTTCCCGTGGACATCCATGTTATACCAGCGGAAATGTGGAATAAGGCCAGGACTTATAAACTTTTCTGCTCTGTTCTATAATGCGTTCCATAGAAATGAATGGCTGTGACAACAATGTTTTGAACCGGTGTGTCTGCAGTCTGGAAGACCACAAGATGCAGTTGTAAAGAAGAATGCAGAGGTGAAGGAAGGTTGTATGGTAAAGAAACAATCTCCAGGAACAAGCAGGAATATAGTCTTCACATATGGGTGATGTCAGTACCGACAGAGCCCGCGCGGGAATACTTCCCAGCATCCAATAGGAAAACATTTGGGAGCATCCCACTGTGCCTGTGTTGCTGCCTTCCCACCTTTGTGACTCTCCCTCCCCAGTTTTTCATTTCCTGACTACTTTCCTAGCTTTGCTAAGTTTTTCCAAATATAGATGCTTGTCTTCCTCTCTCTGTGATCTCTTGTATTTTATGAAGGCCATCCTCTTTTTCTTCACCTTTTCAGCTACTTCTTTTGAGAACCATAGTGGATTCTTTTTCCTTTCACATTTATTTACCTTTCTAACAAAAAGGTTTGTTACCCTTAAAATATCCCCTTTCAGTTTTGCCCATTATTTTCTGCATCCCCCAGCTGTTCCCACCCTGCTAATGATTCCTTAAGGTATTGTCCCATCTTGGTAAAATTAATTTTCCTAAAGTCTAAAACCCTCACTTTTGAACAGACTTTATCAGCCCTAGTCCTAATACTGAATGACACCATCTGGTGATCACTGGATGTGAGATTATCTCCCACTATAACATCAGAAATACTTTCTTCATTGGTAATGTCAGGCAGTGGCCAGTCCGCCGCCTAGGGGGAGCGGGTCTGTCCGCCTGATGACCCTTTCGATGAAGGAGTAGTTGTGGACACGAATGGGTCAGGTACAAAATAGGATTTTATTTCCCCTCCCGGGGTTGGATTTTCAAATATACAACACAACAAACGTAGGACAATAAAGCCATATACTCTGGCATGTGATAAAGGAAAATGAAAAACAGCTTCTTCTTGCTTCTTACTCAAATTATATCCACAGGAGACAATATTATCAGCATACAGTTCCTTTGCAAATGAACAGCAAATCTTGTGATCTTTACAGCTAGCTTTAAGCAATGCACAAACACTGGCTCAACACAAAGAAGTAATCTTGTCTGAAATGGTTAGCGTACAATCCATTGGATCATCAAATGAATCCTCACTAGCAGAATCAATTGTCATAGGCTCCTGCTGAGTTTCAGCTGGACAAACGTTCTCTTTATTGCACAACATTTGTAAACCTCCTTCTACTGTATCTTCACGGGGCTTATCCAGCCAGCCCTCTCTAAGGTAAGAATTACTGTTACCATATATATCAGAGTGTGAGAGAGGAGAGACCCACCTTCCAGGATTTTCAGCATATAACTTTTTATAAGAGCTTTTCCCTTTAAAGTATTTGCTTGTCCTACCTTCAGGTTTTGGCTGAGGATAATGGAGCTGCTCTACTCTGTTAGCAAAGGGTTTTGCCCTTGGAAGCTTCCTCTGAGGTTTAGGCCTTTCAAACTCTTCTTCTGACATGCAGATATCTTCTACACAATACCTCTCCCTCTCTGGGGCTTGTAAATGCTCCCACGATATCTCTCCTGTTAAATCCTTCTGGCGGCCTTCCCAGCACGACAGTAAGCACCATGTCCATTATTGCCTTTTCATGTGTGGGTTCTGTTACCAATTGCTGAAATAGTTCTTCCTGTAGAGAATCTAGGATCTCCTTACTTCTAGATGATGCCGCAACAGGGATGAGGTCAGTGAGTTCGAAGAGCTTGCTCTGAATGGAAAGCTGGAAAAAAGAAACAATGAACTAACAGCAGAGCTTTACCCAACAGCACAAAAATTCCCCTTTTGCAATACAGCGCCAGAAAAATAATTAGCTATTAAAAATGAAGACCAAAACCCCTTTAAGAACTCTTAGGCAGAGAACTTGTATTTAAAAGCCACACAATATTGCCTTGCTTGCAATGAAGACCCTGTTAGGAATGCCAGTACTTGCAGGGCACTGTAGATCTTTATACAGCACTCAGCTGCCTAGCTTCTTTGCAAGCTAATTAAGGACCACTAACATCTGATGAGGTCAGTGGCTTCAAAGAGCTCACTCTAAATGGAAAGCTGAAAAAAAGAAAAATGAACTCTAACAGCAGAGCTTTACCCATAAAAATTCCCCTTTTGCAATACAACAGAAAAAGAATGAGCTTTTAAAAATGAAGACCAAAACCCCTTTAAAAGCCCTCAGACAGAGAGCTTGTATTTAAAAGCCACACAGTATTCTACCTGTTTTTGGTAAGGGGGCAGAATGGCTGTATCGCATAATCAGCTTTAATACATGGATCCAAACCCGGTGCAAATAAGAAGGATTTAGATATATAGATGACTTGGGAAATAGATGGAACAATAAGATGCTATACTGTGTTGATGGACTACATCTTTGTTGCAGGGAAATGGATCCTAAGTGAAAAATTCAGGCATTATTTGGACAGGCATTTAAACTAGGAAAAGGGGGTGACAGACGGAAAAGAACAAGTTCAGGACGTCATTCCCAGCAAAACTATAATAACATCGGAAACAGCCGTACTATTAACCCACACATTAATGCCAAGCGGGTAGAAGCGCGTAAAACAAAATCCATGCAAAATACAGGCAAGCCAGTCAACAAATGCTGGAAAGCAATGAGCATAAGTGCTCGAAGCCTAGTCAACAAAGTTCCTGACCTGGAAGCCATTACTGAAACATGGTTTAATGATTTGCATGAATGGGATATAGCCATAGCTATAGCTCTGAGGAAACAAGTGGAGGAACTCAGAGAGGAGGTGGCGAGGCTGAGGAGCATTCAAGACAGTGAGAAGTACATTGATGAGATGCTGCTTGCAGCAACCAAGCTTTCCAGCAGAGGAGAAGATGGGTGCCAACAGAATGTCGATGGTTGGACACAAGTCACCAGGGCCTGCAAAATCACCAATCCAACTTCTCCAGCCCTTGAATTGAAGAACCATTATGCAGCCCTGGAAGTGGAGGAGGTGAAAGCATCCCTGGAAAGGGAAGAACCAGAGCTCAAGTACCCCAAAGTTGCAGAATCAGTGACCACAAGGAAATGAAGGGTAGTGGTGGTTGGAGACTCTCTTCTGAGGGGTACTGAGGCGTCCATCTACTGACCAGACTTGATGTCCAGAGAGGTATGCTGTCTGCCTGGTGCCAAAATCCAAGATGTTACGGAGAGTTTGCCGAGACTCATCAAGCCCACTGACTATTACCCAATGTTGCTAATCCATGTTGGAACAAATGATACTGCCAGGTATACCTCGGAACGTATCAAAAGTGACTTCATGGTTCTGGGACAGAGGGTGAAGCAGTTAGGTGCACAGGTGGTGTTCTCTTCAATCCTCCCTGTTGAGGGTAAAGGCCAAGGCAGAGAGGCTCGCATCCTGGAGATGAATGCATAGCTGCGTGGATGGTGTCATCGAGAGCGTTTTGGTTTCCTAGACCATGGGATGCTGTTCCAAGGGTTGCAGAGCAGAGATGGCATCCATCTGTCCAAGAAAGGTCAACGCATCTTCAGTAGTAGACTGGCTAATCTACTGAAGAGGGCTTTAAACTAGATTCGTTGGGGATGGGTGAAGAAATCCCCCAGGTAAGTGAAAGCCCCCAGGTAGGTGGTACATTAAATAACTTTATGGAAATGGGTAAAAGGGGTAACATATGGAAAGCAGTGTGTATAAATGCCCATAGCATGGGAAATAAGATCCCTGATGTTGAAGCTTTGGTGGGAGTGGCTGACTTGGATTTAGTGGCAGTTACAGAAACATGGTTCACAGAAAACCATGATTGGGATGTAACTATACCTGGCTATACTTTATTCAGAAGGGACAGGGTAGGAAGTAGGGGAGGAGGAGTGGCACTATATGTAAAAACTACTATTAAAGCTTTGGAATTACAGAGCTTAAAACGGAGAGGGGAGGCATTGTGGGTTAAACTAGAAAGAGGGAAAGAGAAATCTATTTACATTGATGTGATATACAGACCTCCCTCACAAGAGGAAGAGGTGGACAGAGAGTTAATTGAAGACATGCGCATCATTGCTAGGAAAGGGGAAGTGCTACTGATAGGAGATTTCTATATGCCAGATGTTGATTGGCACATTCCTGCTGCAGTATCATCTAGAAGTAAGGAGATCCTGGATTCTCTACAGGGAGAACTATTCAGGCAATTGGTAACAGACCCCACATATGAAGGGGCCATACTGGACTTGGTACTTACCAATGGTGAAAGTGTTTCTGATGTTGTAGTGGGAGATCATTTTGCATCAAGTGATCACCAGATGGTGTGGTTCAGTATTAGGACTAGGGCTGTTAGAATCCATTCAAAGGCGAGGATCTTAGACTTTAGGAAGACTAACTTTACGAAGATGGGCCAATACCTCAGGGAGTCGTTAGTTGGATGGGAACAGCTGAGGGATGTAGAAAAACAGTGGGAAAAACTGAAAGGGGATATATTAAGGGCAACCAACCTTTTTGTTAAAATGGTAAATAAAGGTAAAAGAAAAAGGAGACCATTATGGTTTTCGAAAGAAGTAGCTGAAAAAGTGAAGAAAAAGAGGGAGGCCTTCATGAAATACAAGAGATCACAGAGAGGGGAAGACAGGCATCTGTATTTGGAAAAACTTAGAGAAGCTAGCAAAGTAGTCAAGAAGGCAAAGATTCAAAAGGAGGAGGAAATAGCCAATGCAATAAAATGGGGGGATAAGACATTTTTCAGATATATTAGTGAGAAGAGGAAGGGCAAGAGTGGTATTGTCAGACTCAAGGGTGCAGGGGAGGAATATGTAGAAGCTGATAAGGATAAAGCGGAATTGCTTAACAAATATTTTTGTTCTGTGTTCACAGATGAAGAACCAGGAGCAGGACCTCAGAAAACACCCACAAATAGGAACAAAAGCAAAGGACATCTTGAACAATTTTCAAAAGACTGTGTTCGTGAGAAACTATCTCAACTTAAAGTAGACAAAGCGATGGGACCGGATGGGATACACCCGAGAATACTGAGGGAACTTGGGGACGTTCTAGCAGTTCCACTGACTGACCTTTTCAATGCCTCGTTGGAGTCGGGAGTGGTGCCAAAGGACTTTAGAGAGGCTCATGTGGTGCCTTTACACAAAAGCGGAAGTAAGGATGTGGTTGAAAACTACAGGCCGGTTAGTTTAACTTCGGTGGTGAGTAAATTATTGGAAACACTGCTGAAAGAGAAAATAGTGAGGTTTCTGGAGTCCAGCAGATTACAGGATTCGAGGCAGCACGGATTCATCAGAGGCAGGTCTTGTCAGACAAATCTGATTGATTTCTTTGACTGGGAGAGGAGGGAGGGAGGGACCAGGGAGTTGGACCGAGGAAGAACCCTAGATGTGGTGTATTTAGATTTCAGTAAAGCCTTTGACACTGTTCCAGACAGGCGACTTATAAACAAACTGAGCACCCTAGGGATGGACCCTAAAGTTACTGCTTGGGTTAGAAATTCGTTGGGTGGGAGGCGACAAAGAGTACAAGTAAATGGAGCTCACTCTGAGGAGAAGGATGTTATCAGTGGTGTGCCCCAGGGATCTGTCCTTGGTCCGATTCTTTTTAACATCTTTGTTAGTGATATAGCGGAAGGGCTTTCAGGTAAGGTTTACCTCTTGCAGATGATGCCGAAATCTGCAATAGAGTAGACACCCAGGAAGGGGTAGATAGCATGAGGAGGGATCTAGCTAAGCTTGAAGAATGGTCTAGAATTTGGCAGCTGGGATTTAATGTTAAAAAATGTAAGGTCATGCATTTGGGCTGCAGCAATCCAAGGGAGAAATATAGTATAGGGGGTGAAGTACTTTTGTCCACTAAAGAAGAGCGGGACCTAGGCGTGCTTGTGTCTGATGATCTTAAAGTAGCTAAACAGGTAGAAAAGGCGAAGGCAAAAGCTAGAAGGATGCTTGGGTGCATATGGAGAGGAATGGCTAGCAGAAAAAAGGAGGTGATAATGCCTCTGTATAAGTCTTTGGTGCGACCTCATTTGGAGTATAGTGTGCAATTCTGGAGACCGCACCTTCAAAAGGATGTGAACAGGATGGAGTCGGTGCAGAGGGTGGCTACTAAAATGATTAGTGGTCTTCATCACTGTTCCCTCTAAGCTGTGCGCGTGTGCGCGCGCATACACCTCGCCGAGCGAGCGCACATACTTTACAACAGAGCGCACAAAAATTACGGCTCTGATTCTGATAGAAAAAAACACAGATGTCTTAAAATTTAAAAGTTATTATTGTAATTACTAGAAATTTCCCGCTTCATTTAGTAATCGTCTATTTTCATTTAATTTGATTAAAATCAATGTGGTGTACATACTGTATTCTGATGTGTAGTCAAATTTTAAAGTATATAACTCCAAGTGTCGTTATGTGGCGCACAAAAATTTAACCTTCCTTCAAAAGCTGCACACAGCTGATATTTTATGCGCACATAGCCTACAGAAACTTAGAGGGAACAATGGTCTTCATTATAAAGCATATGAGGACAGACTGAAGGATCTTAATATGTACAACTTAGAGGAAAGGCGCGATAGAGGTGATATGATTGAGATGTTTAAATACCTCCGTGGCATAAATGTTCAGGGAGAGAGCCTCTTTCAATTGAAAGCAAGTTCTGCTACGAAGGGATATGGGATGAGGGTGAAGGGAGATAGATTCAGGAGTGATATGCGGAAATATTTCTTTACGGAAAGAGTAGTGGATCCATGGAATAGTCTCCCAGTGGAGGTGGTAGAGATGAGGACAGTAACTGAATTCAAAAAAGCATGGGACAAACACAGAAGATCTCTAAAGGTAAAAAGGGGACTGTTGTAGTTATGGAAGGACAAACTAGATAGGCCATGTGGTCTTTTTCTGTCATCATATTTCTATGTTTCTATAGTTGGCTATAATCTATTTAGAAGAGATAGAGAGGGTAGAAAAGGAGCAGGAGTAGCCCTATATGTCAAAAGCAATATTAAAGCTGCTGAAATGCAGGGGACATGGGGAAAAGAAGAAATGCTGTGGATTGTGTTGGAAAGAGGAGATGGCACTGTCATCCATACCAGTGTAGTCTACAGGCCTCCAACTCAAACCGAAGAAATGGATAGCGAATTGATTATTGATACTGCTAAGATAGCCATGAAGGGGGAAGTGATCATATTGGGTGATTTTAATCTACCTGATGTGGATAAGAGTATACCCTTCTGCAAATCTGGAAAGAAGTAGAAAAATTGTGGATGCCTTCCAAGATGCATTACTTAAACAAATGGTGATGGAACTGACCAGGAAAAGCTTGATGCTGGATTTAGTACTCATCAATGGAGATAGCGTGTCAAATATAGGTGGGTGCCCATGTGAGCAGCAGTGATCATCACACGATGTGGTTTGAGATAAAAGCCAAGGCGGAGTCCAATCACAGCAAGCTCAAAGTCCTAGACTTCAAAAACCTCGACCAGTAAAATGGCCAAGTGCCTGAAGGAGGAGTTGGTAGGGTGGGAGGGGATAAGGGAAGTGGAATTGCAGTGGGCTAAACTAAAGGAGGCAATAAAAGAGGCAACAGATACATATGTAAGGAAAGTAAATAAAAACTAGAGGAAAAGGAAACCTATTTGGTTCTCCAAAGAAGTGGCTGCACAAATAAAGACAAAAAAACCACAACTTTCACAAAATTCAGAAGTTCGCAAACAGAGGAACACAGAAAAGAATACAGGGTAAAGTTAAAAGAGGCAAAAAGAGAAATAAGGATAGCAAAATCAAAAGCAGAAGAAAAGATGGTTAAAGATGTGAAGTGTGGTGACAAAGCTTTTTTCAGGTATATTCAGGAGAGGAGGAAGATCAGAGGTGGAATTGCAGGACTCAAAAGTGCCAGGAACAGATTTGTGGAAAGTGACATTGAAAAAACGAAAATACTAAATAAATACTTCCGTTCTGTTTTTCTAAAGAAAATCCTGGGGAAGGACCACCTGTGATTGACAAATATACAAGTGGGAATTGAGTAGATACCACACCATTCACAGAAGATGATGTGTTTGAACAGCTTGCAAAACTGAAAATGGACAAGGCCATGGGACTGGATGAGATACATCCCAGGATACTGAAAGCGCTCAGAGAGGTTCTTGCAGGGCCATTAAAGGATGTTTTTAATAGATCCTTGGAGACAGGAGAAGTTCCACAGGACTGGAGAAGGGCTGATGGTGGTACCTCTTCACAAAAGTGGTAATAGGGAAGAAATGGCAAACTACAGGCCAGTAAGACTTACCTCGGTAGCAGAAAAAGTAATGAAGGCACCCCTGAAAGAGCGAATAGTGGACTTTCTTGAAACCAACAGATTGCATGATCCAAGGCAACACGGTTTTACCAAAGGATGATCTTGCCAAAGAAACCTGACTGATTTCTTTGACTGGGTGATCAGAGAACTAGATCAAGGGCATGTGATGGATGTGATCTACCTAGATTTCAGCAAAGTCTTTGATACTGTTCCTCCTAGGAGGCTTATCAATACACTAAACAGCTTGGGGATGGGTCCCAAGGTGGTAAACTGGATCAGAAATTGGTTGACTGACAGACGACAGAAGGTGATGGTAAACAGAACTCACTCGGAGGAAAGGAAGGTGATTAGCGGTGTGCCCCAGGGTTTGGTCCTGGGACCATTACTGTTCAATGTATTTGTGAGTGATATTGCTGAAAGACTGAATGAAAAAGTGTCTTTTTGCAGATGACATGAAAATGTGCAACAGAGTGGACTCCTCTGAGAGAATGGATAACATGAGGAAAGATCTACAAAAGATGGAAGAATGGTCTAATGCTTGGCGGTTAAGATTTAATGTGAAGAAGTGCAGTGTCTTGCACTTGGGAAGCAAAAATCCAAGGGAATTGTGTGCAATAGAGGGCGAGAAGTTGATGTGCACAGACCAGGAGAAGGATCTCGGAATGATTGTTTCTGAGGATCTCAAGCTGGCGAAACAGTGTGACAAGGCGTGGCAAAAGTCAGAAGGATGCTGAGTTGCATAGAGAAGACTTACTAGCAGAAAGGAGGAGGTACTAATGCCAATATACAAGTCCCTGGTGAGGCCTCACTTGGAATATTGTGTACATTTTTGGAGACCATATCTCACAAAGGATATAAAAAGACTGGAAATGGTTCAGAGGAAGGCGACCAAAATGATTTGGAGCCTGCGCCAGAAGATGTATGAGAAGAGACTTGAAGACTAAATATGTACATTCTAGAGGAGAGGAAGGACAGGGGAGATATGATTCAGACTTTTAAATACTTAAAGAATATTAATGAACAAACAAATCTCTTCCACAGACGGGGAACCTGTAAAACTAAAGGGCATAACATGAAGTTGCAATGGGGTAAACTGAAAGGCAATGTCAGGAAATACTTTTTTATTGAAAGGGTGGTGGATGCTTGGAATGCCCCCCCCCCCCCACCATGGAAGTGGTGGGGGCAAATACAGTGACAGAATTCAAAATGGCATGGGACAGACACAGTGGATCCCTTTATAGCAACATGATGAAATCAAAATAAACATAACTGTCTCTTATATCTCAACAAATAGGGGTGAGCAATGGGTATACCCCTAAACAAAGGCATGGGGAGGGGTGACCTGCACAAAGTGGCAGGTGCACCTACTCTTGCCGCCTTGCTGGGCAGACTAGATGGACCATACTTGTCTTTATCTCCATCATATACTATGTATGTTACTATATTACCTTGCTTCCATTGGAGACCCTGTTAGGAATGTATTTCTGAGTGATATTGCAGAAAGACTGAATGGAAAAGTCTACCTTTTTGCAGATGACACAAACATTTGCAACAGAGTGGAGACTTCTGAGGGAGTGAACAACATGTGGAGAGATCTAAAAACACTGGAAGAATGGCCTAATGCTTGCCAGTTAAGATTTAATACAAAAGTACAAAGTCATGCACTTGGGATGCAGAAATCCAAAGGGATTGTATGCAATAGGGGGAGAGAGGTTGGTGTGTATGGACCAGGAGAGGGACCTAGGAGTGCTAATGTCTGAGGATCTCAAGGTGGCAAAACAATGCGACAAGGCAGTAGCCAAAACCAGCAGGATACTGGGCTGCATACAGAGAGAAATAACCAGCAGAAAGGAAGAGGTATTAATGCCTCTGTACAAGTCATTGGTGAGGCTTCACTTGGAGTATTATGTTTAGTTTTGGAGACCATATTTCACAAAGGATAGAAAAAGACTTGAGGACAGAGGAAGAGGACCAAAAGAATTTGGAGTCTGCGCCAGAATGCGTATGAGAAGAGACCTAAATATGTAGACCCTGGAGGAGAGAAGGGATAGGAGAGATATGATACAGACCTTTAAATACTTAAAGTGTATCAATGAACAAACAAACCTTTTTCAAAGAAAGGGAAGCTATAAAAGTAGCGGGCATACAATGAAGCTGCAAAGCAATAAACTTAAAAGCAACATCAGGAAATACCTTTTCACTGAAAGGGTGGATGCTTGGATTGTCCTCCTGATGGAGGTGGTAGGGCAAATATAGTGATAGAATTCAAATGATATGGGATAGACACAATGGATCTCTTTATAGCAAGAGAATGGAATCAAAGCAAACTTAAATATCTTTTATACTTCAGTAAAAAGAGGGGAGCTGACCTGCATTGAGCAGCAGGTACAACCCTAAGTACAGGCATAGAGGGGGGTGACCTACACAGAGCTGCTGTTGTAACCACTCTAGCCACTTACCGGACAGACTACTGATCTTTATCTGCCATCATATACTATGCTACTTTATTACTTTATTAGGCCAACTAGGCTGTCGCCTAAAGTGCCAGCCCACTGGTGGTGCCCCTTTGCCCATTGCCGCTACTGGCACCCTTTTTCAGGGCCAACAGAAGCTGCAATTACCCCTGAATCTGCGACGTAGCACTTACCCTCTGTCTCCATGGCTGCGTCACAGTTTCATTCTGTTCAATCTGCTGCTTCAGCTCCGGACTTCCGGATTTTTATAAACCGGAAGTCTGCAGTAGAGGAGGCGCCAAAGTGGCAGATTGAATAGAATGAAACTGCGACGCAGGCACGGAGACAGAGAGTAAGTGCTACATCACAGTTTCAGGGGTAATTGCAAGAGAGGGGTGCTAGCAGCGGCAATGGGCATGGGGGGGGGGGAGACAGCAGGGGCGACAGGATGCAGAGCTATCTAGGGCACTTCCAGTCCTTGCATCGGCCCTGCATGGGTTAGCAAATGGACAAAAAACCTCAAAAGTTAATAACAAGTAATTAAGGAACATAAATTGTTTAATAAATTTGTTAATTATGTACATGTTTCTTTGACTAGAGAAGTGGATTTTTGTACTGTAAATATTGTGTGCCTTTCCTGTTTTTTGGAATTTCTTTTTTTAGTGCTCTTTTTTCTAATATGAACTACATATTCCATAATTTCAGAAATGTATTTGTTTTCAGGAACAAAAAAAAGAGGATACCAAAATGGAGAAGATTTACAAAAACGTACTTGAAATGTCCCATCTAGAACTTGAAACCTACCTGCAAAACAGATTATCTTCAAACCCTCCAAAAGACTGGGATTCACATAAAAACAAGTACATCCAATTATGCATTTTTAAAATAAGAAATGTAGTTCAATAGAACACAATCTATGACTCCATTAAGAGGTAGATACAGTATTTAGCTGGCTACTGGACATTTAACTTGACATCTGTAACCTGGATATTTAAGGTTATGTAGTTTTTCAGTGGCATATAAGTGCTAGCTTTGAAAATACACATGTAATTTTAAAAAGCAAGTTATACATTAAAAGCTATGCCTCCTATGTACCTGTTGGCACTTGGACATATAGGGCCCATTCCGTCCTGCACATAGATCCCCTCTGTGCGTCCAGTCTGAACCGGATGCACAGAGCAGATTGCGATTTTGAACCCCGCGGGATCAGAAACACAAACGGTCCTGCATATGCAGGCCAGGACTGCAATTCAGTCCAGCCTGCATGAGCAGGACTGCCCCCGGCTAACTCAGTCAAGGCTCCTCAATGGAGCCGCGGCACCATGGTGTCATGTTGCCATGGCACCGCGGCTCCATTGAAGGGCCACGATGCCAGCTGCCTGAAAAAGGGGTTTATTCCCTGCAGCCTGACCCTTAATCTGGCCTTCTAAGACCAGGGTCGGGCTGCGGAGAATGTTCCCTGGCCCCCCCTGCCCCATCTGTGCCATGGCATTAAAATTAAGACACGTCTAGGCAAATTATTCCACCTCGGAGGTGGAATAACTTCCCCCGCACATGTCGCTGGCCGTGGACATACAGGGTCAACATTAGAATCGGCCCTGTACATCCAGGGCCAGTGACCACCCACTGCCCACCCAGAGTCCGCCCCCGGGCTGCCCATTCCCCGCCCCCATCTAACTTCCCTGCACAACCTGCGGGGAAGTTAGTCGAGGGCAGGAACCGGCACGAATAACGGGGATGGACGTCCCGTCAGGCCATCCATCCCTGCTATTCGTAGCACAGAATAACCTACATAGAGGGAAATTCTATAAGGGGCAGCTAGTTAAAGTGCTTTTTTAAATGCCTACTTAACTTTATAGCAGAGGTTCTCAACCCACTCCTTGGGACATACCTAGTCCGTCAGGTTTTCAGGATAACCACAATAAATATGCATGAGAGAGATTTGCATGATCTGCCTCCATTCTATGAAAATCTCTTTCATGCATATTCATTGTGGTTATCCTGAAAATCTGACTGCCTAGGTGTGTCCCAAAGACTGGGGTGAGAATCTCTATTTTATAGAATGCTTGCTGAAATGGAAAAGAAGGCATGGACATTTATACCATCCAAAAAATGGTGTAAATACCTTCAATTATATTTTTCAAGAATGTGCATAAATTAGAGTATTTTATAATCTATGTGCATACTTGTGTGCTCCTCCTTTGCTGTGTTCAAGCTATGCCCATGCCCACAAGCAAAGTAAATGCCATCATGTCCACGTGCATACTTTTACACCAATCAGTATGTTATAAGAAGTCCTTAACGCGTCTACATGGCCACATACACACGTTAATGATTAAAATGCGACCAAATTATTTATTTATTTAGCTGTATTTATATACCGCTTTTCACCGGGTCAAAGCGGTGTTACATAGGGGTGGGGGAATTAAGTATGAGGGTGGGGCCATCACCGGGGGGCAACATTGATGTTTTTGACATAGGACAGACTTTGGACAAAGGACAAACATGGGACATAGACACATATGGCACATATGTTGTAGCTTAAAATTACCACCATAATGTATATGTTCAGCAGCTGAATATTGCCACTGAATGTATAACTTTTGGCCTACTCTGACTACGCTTCAAATTAGGCACCTTTTGCAGACATATATCGTTAGATATTTTGCAGATAAGAACATAAGATATTCATACCAGGTCAGACCAAGGTCCATCAAGACCAGTATCCTGTTTCCAACAGTGGCCAATCCAAGACACTTGTATCTGTCAGGTTCCCAAAAAGGTACACAGCCTCCATATTACTTATCCCGGGATAAGCAGTGGATTTCTCTGGTCCTCTTTAATAATGGATTATGGACTTTTCCTCCAGGAACTTATCCAAACCTTTTTTTTTAACCCAGCTGCACTAACAGCTTTTATTACATCTTCTGGTAATTAATTCCAGAGTCTGATTATGGGATGAGAGAAAAAATATTTTCTCCTATTAGTCTTAAATGAGCTACATATTAGCATCATTGTGGATCCCCTAGTCGTTCTATTTTTTGAAGGAGTAAACAACCGATCTATGTTTACCCGTTTTACTCCATTCATTATTTTATAGACCTCTTTCATATCTCCCCTCAACCATTTTTTTTCCAAGTTGAAGAGCCCTAACCTTTAAATCCTTTCCTCAAAAGGGTATCCTTCCTTTCCCTTTACCATTTTGGTAACTTCTCTGTACTTTTTCTAATTCTGCTATATCCTTTTTTGTTTTTATTTAAAGGTTTTATACAAATACAGATAACAGGAACCATACATTCCAAACACTGAATGTTTGCACAATATTTCAACACAGAAGAATCAACCATAACAAATGCTATATATCACAGCCTTGTATTTTTTTCTCTTCCCCTTTCTTCCCCTTTATTCACAAAGCCACATTACCCCCCATTTCCCCCTCTCCCCCAACCCCTCCCTACCCCACTACCCTCTACCCAGGGGCGGTTCATCCATTAGGCCGTCTGAGGCGATTGCCTCAGGCGACACTCCGATGGGGGCAGCACTCCCAATGCTGGCAGCACTCCGGATCTGTTTTTAATTTTAGATTTTACAGCCTCTGGCTTCCCATGCGGGAAGGCAGAGGCAGGGCAGAGATGGCAAAATCTAAAATTAAAACAGAGCCGGAGTGCCGCCGGCGTTGGACAAATCAGCCTGATCGCTTGCAACTGCAAGCGATCAGGCTGATTTGTGCAGCGGCAGCAGCGGTGGCGGCACTCCAGTTGTTTTAATTTTAGATTTTGCCGCCTCTGCCCTGCCTCTGCCTTCCTGCCACTTTTTTTCTTGCAAGCATTTCTTGACAAAAAAAACATGGTGGGAAGGCAGAGGCAGGGCAGAGGCAGCAAAATCTAAATTTAAAACAGCCGGAGTGCCCCCACCACCGCCGGATGAGAGATGCAGGTGGAGGGAATGGGGACAGGAGATGGACAACAAGGAGAGACAACGGTGAGTGACAGGGGGGACAAAGGGGAGACAGGGGACATGCTGGACAAAGGGGGAGACAGGGGACATGATGCCGGATAAAGGGGGAGGCAGCAGGGACATGCTGGACAAAGGGGCAGGGGGACAAGTGCTGGACAAAGGGGGAGACAGGAGACATGCTGGACAAATGGGGAGACAGGGGACATGATAGACAAAGGGGGAGACAGGGGGACAAGTGCTGGACAAAGGGGGATACAGGGGACATGCTGGACAAAGGGGGAAACGGGGAAAATGCTGGACAAAGGGGAGAGACAGGGGGGACATACTGGACAGACAGGGGAGAAATGTTGGACAAAGGAGAGAGACAGTGCAAGTTAGGATTATAATGGGTTGATTAGGGAAGGCTAGGACTGGGAATGGACTGATCGAGGGGGGGGCTGGGACTGGTAATGGGCTCATTAGGGGGGCTAGCATTGGTAATGGGCTGAGGGGGGACTAGCATTGGAAATGTGCTGATTAGGGGAGGCTAGGACTGGTAATGGTCTGATGGAATGGGGTAGGACTGGTAATGGACTGATGGGGGGCTAGCATTGGAAATGAGCTGATCGGGGGGGCTAGGACTGGAAATGGGCTGATTAGTGGAGGCTAGGACTGGTAATGGGCTGATGGGGGGTAGGACTGGTATTGGGCTGATTAGGAGAGGCTAGCACTGGTAATGGGGTTGGGGGGGGCGACTAGCACTGGAAGTGAGCTGATTGGGGGGCTTTGACTGGGAATGGGCTGATGGTAGGGAGGGGAGGATAGAGCTGATATCCCTGGAAGAAAACTGGGGGCTAGGGCTACAAATAGGCTGATGCGAGGGGATGGGAGAATGGAACTGGAAGGGAGTGGATGCTGAGAGGGGCTGCCATGATATTTGGACTAGAAGGGACTGGACAGTGGGGAAGGAGGGGGACTGGAAGGGAATGGACACCAGTGGCAGTCATGGGAATGCAAGTTGACATTGGAAGGTATTGGGAGGGAGGACTGGAAACGGACTGATACTGGGAAGGGTTAATGGGACTGGAAATAGGCTGATGGAAAGAAGTGAAGAAAACAAAAGAAGAGATGGACCATAGACCACAGAAAGAGAACTAAGAGAAGACAGGAAAGCAGAAGCCTCAGATCGGGACCAGCATGATCAGAGAATAAAATGGTGAGACATCAAAGGTAGAAAAAATAATTATCTCCAGGAACAAGCAGGAATGTAGTCTTCACATATGGGTATTGTCGGTACCGACTGAGCCTGCGCGGGAACGCTCCCCAGCATCCAATAGGAAAGCCTTTGGGAGCATCCCACTGTGCCTGCGTCGCTGCCTTCCCGCCTTTCCAACTCTCCCTCTTCAGTTTTTCATTTTCCGCGGGGCCGACAGGCAGCAAACCCTGTCACCGCAGAAAATTTTCTTTTCGTGGTTGTGTCTGCCTTCACAGTCGACGCCTATACCAGTACCACCGGTCTTTCTTCATTTTCTTACTTCTTTTCCTACAAAAAAAAAGAAAAAAGAATTCCTCTTTTTGGAGGGTCTGTCCCCTCTAGGTGCCAGGTACCATTTTGGGCACTAGACCCTCTTTTCTTCTAAAATGGAGAAACCATCTAGTGGTTTCAAAAAATGTTCGAAGTATAGCGGTACCATTTCTGCTACTGACACCCATGACTGGTGTCTTAAATGTTTAGGTCCTGGTACCGACTGCACCTGCTTTAACCGATGTGCTTCCCCCCATGCTGGCTCTTATTTATTTATATTCTCTTATATACCGCGCTATTCAGCATCAGTGTGGTTTACATTGAACAAACTGAAATTACATTGAACAGGGTGTTATAACTTGGAGATAACTATTTTACAGGGAACATGGGCTATGGAGGGTTAAGTGGCTTGCCCAAGACCACAAGGAGCACCTGTGGGACTAGAAACCCCAGACCCTCCGGCCCAAGGTTGCTGTCCTCTAGTGGGATTTGAACCCCCGACCTTAAGTACCTTGCCCCAACCACTAGGCCACTCCTCCACTCCCACTCTTGAATCAATATCCGGTATCGAGGGCCTGGTATCGAGACAGTCCGATGTCAACTTTGATTGATACCGGCGTCAAGTAATGCAAAAGCACCCGGCACGGAGATACTTCGAGTCCTCCGATTCCGAGGACTCCGAGGACTCCGCCGGTACCAGGGTGATTCTACCAGAGGATCCCTCTCCTCCTCAGTGTAGGATGTCTCCTCCAGAGGACATGTCTTTTCAGGATTTCATATGTGATGTAGCCCAAGGACTTTCTATCACGGTGACCCCTGAGAAGGAACTGAGATCAGAAGGATTAGTAATTCTTCAGTTCCCGGCAGCTCCTAAAGAAGCTGCTACCCTTCTCATTCACCGAATCTTGCATGACCTCATGCTAAGGATGTGGGAAGCTCCTTTAACGGTGTCTCCACACTCTCGGAGATTCGATACCATGTACCGAGTTCCACAATGCCCTGGTTTTCAACAGAAACAATTACCATATCATTCAATGCTTGTGGAATCGGCGATGCGTAGGATCAAGTGTGCTAAAACGCATTCTTCCAATCTTCCAGGCCGTGAAGCGAGGACACTCGATGCCTTTGGGCATCGATGCTTTCAATCCTCGATGCTATCAGCCAGGATCAGTTCTTACATTCTTTATATGGGAATTTTCCTTAAGGAGGTTACAAGAGATCTAGAGCTCATGGCTCCACTTCTCCCTGATGATAAAAGAACAGACTTCCTCACTCTGGTCAAACATGCCCAGAATGTGTCTAAGTTCATGAATCATGCAACCTTTGATTGCTTTGAGTGCATTAGCAGAACCTTTGCTATTTCCTTCGGTGCACGTCGCATTGCCTGGCTTCAGGCATCAGATTTAGAACAATGGGTGCAAGAAAGCTAGGGAATATTCCTTGCACAGGAGAAAATATCTTTGACAAGGATTGGCAGGACAAAGCTAATCAGCTTGAGTCTGAAAATACCACCTTGAACAGATTAGGGTTACAGCCAACCCAGCAAAGAAAAAGACAATTAAGAAACCCTTTTTCAACAAGAAAAAGAAATTCTACCCATCTTACACCCAGGCTGTTCACTGTCCAGTTCATGCTGAATAGGCGTTCTTTTCTCTTTCCAGAAGCCTTTGATATGTTTGTAAACCGCTCAGACGCTTTTGTGATGGGTGGTATAATAAGTTTTTAATAAACAATAAACAATGCTCCCCAGAAGGGGCAACAGCAACCCAGACAGCAAAGGAAGACCCAAGTCCCTAGAGCTCAACCAGCTCAGCAGATACAGCAGACACAGGGGCTTTGACTCCTTCCTAGAGAACTTAGTCATCCTGTCCCTGAAAGGTCCAGAGCCTCTCTCCATTCCCAGCAGACTTTGTCATTTTGCCAAAATATGGCAACAGATAACATCAGAACACTGGACTCTTTCCATTGTAAGAGAGGAGTTCAAACTCCATTTTCACAATATGCCCCCTCCTACCATCACAAGACAGTTCAATTCTCAGGGCCCTTCCACCACTCTCTTGTGTCAAGAAGTCACCTCACTACTTGCTCAAGGAGCAATAGAGGAGGTACCCATATCCCAACAGTGTATGGGAGATGCAACTCCTGTGCCCACTGGGCACTGTGTTTGCCCTCTTCAAAATGTTGTTTCTGCAAGCATGCATACAGGGCTGCAATGAGGCCCTTAGTATTTGTGTGTTCCTCACATAAGCTTTCAACCTCTGTCAGCTCGCGAGCAACTTGCTGTCAAACACCTCGGTTCCCCATCCAGTGTGCCACTTGTGATTCCAAATTCCTCTTTCAATTCGGAAAAGGAACAGAGTGCTCCATCCTCAAATAGCTGGCCTATTCGATTAAGTCCCTTATGCCCCAATTGTCGAAAATTTAAATCACTCATACCCGGAGGGAATGACGTGTTATTAACTATGGGCACCAATGGTGTCAGCATTGCCCCTCACGGCCAAAAAAATCGGTCCTAGCAATGAAGAGTATGAGCTATATATGGATTTAAAACTCGCACACCTCTCCGCAACTTGGAGCAGAGCCAGAGGCGGTCTCCCAACCCATCTCCACCCGCCAAATACATTTCCATTTGCACCCAACATTTAGCACTAGTAGAGTTCATCCACTCCACCCCTGCCTGACTCTGTGCCGCTGCATAGTACCAACTAAGATTAGGAACCCCCATGCCTCCTCGCCCCTTATGAGCATACAGAATCCTGCGGGCTATTCGAGGGTGTTTGAACTTCCATATGAACTTCATAATCATCGCTTGCCAGGACTCCAAGGCACCTCGTGGCAAGGGTATAGGGAGCACCTGGAAAAGATACAAAAACCGTGGAACTACTATCATTTTTATTACAGCAATGCGCCCAAACCATGACAGCATCAAGCCCGTCCAAGATTCCAAGTCCTGTTTAACTTGCTGAATTAAGGGTCCGTAGTTCGCCCCATATAGTGCAGCCCTATCTACCATTAGATTCATGCCCAAATAACAAAGGGCTTTGTCTACCCACCGAAAAGGGAAGCGTGTCTTCAATGGCACACATATTGCTTCTGGGACTCCCACATTCAAAATCTCCAACTTAGCATAGTTAATATTAAACCCAAGACCTGCGAGAAGGCCGCAAAGAGCCGCATTGCACTGGGGAGGGAGGCCTCAGGATTAGTCAACGATAGTATTATATCATCTGCAAATAGTGCTATTTTGTATTCACAAGCACCCACCTTTACTCCAGCTACGTCTGGGCACTTGCGAAAATTTTGTGCCAGAGGCTCCATCACCAGCGCGAACAATATCAGTGACAGTGGCCATCCCTTGCCGAGTTCCCCTATTCAGTTCAAAACTCTTCGATTGGTCTCTATTAACTTGTACACTAGCTCTGAGCCCCTGATAAAGACTATGCACCCATCTCGTAAAGTTAGGTCCAAACCCCATCTTGTCCAAAACCTGCCACAGGAAGCAACAGCTGACCCAGTCAAATGCCTTCTCAACATCCACGCCCACCAGTAGTGCCGGCTAAGAACCCTGACGTGCAGCATGTATCACTTGCAACATCCGTCAAACGTTATCCGCAGCCTGACGACCAGGTATGAATCCGACCTGGTCAGGATGCTCCAGATCAGGAAGGACTCAGTTTAATCCGGCTGCCAGGACAGAAGCCAATATTTTAACATCAGTATTTAACAAAGAGATGGGTCGATAAGAAGCTGCCTCTTGAGCTGGCTTACCTGGCTTAGGTGTCACCGCTATGACAGCTTCCCTTTGTGTGGTGGGTAACGACACACCTCGCAACATCTCATTGAAGAGCACTGCCAAGGTTGGGGATAATTGAGCACTGTATCTTTTATAGTACTCTGAGGAGAATCTGTCACCTCCCAGCTTTCAAGCGCCGAACAGCCCCATCTATTTCCTGTGCTGTAATTTCATTCTCTAGCTGTTCCTTCTCAGATCATTCAGTTGCGGCAAAGAGATATCACGTAAATAATCATTTACTTGTGTTACATCAAAGGGCTCAGCCTTGTACAGGTGCGCCAAATAATCCGCTAACACTTCTCGTATCTCCCGGGATGCCACCCGCAGACCTCCTCCTGGATCCCAAATCTCACGCACCACTCGCGTAGTATGTTGCTGCCGGAGCCGAATAGCAAGATCGTCCCACCTTATTCCCCTGCTCATAAAAAGTCTGTGTCAGCTTACGGCGCATGTTATCCAACTCCCTCTGTGTCTGTGCGTAGGCATCTAATCGGACCCCTGTCTCCCGCCATTGACGCCAGACCCGCTTAGAGCCAGTCCGTGCATGTTCTAATTGTAGACATCTGGCTTCCTATTCCAGGCGCTGGGACTCCTGTACCCAAGCTTTCCTAGTTCGAGCCGCCTCAGCCAACAGGCAACCTCTCACCGTGGCCTTAAAAGCATCCCACACCACCGGCAATGCAATTTTCCCGGAATCATTTAACTCCAAAAATTCTTGTATAAATCATCTATGTTCTTGCTAAGGGGGGGGGGGGAGGTGGGGAGGGGGGGAGGGGGAGGGGGAGGGGGGGGAGGTGGGGAGGGGGAGGGGGAGGGGGAGGGGGGTCGGTGGGGAGGGGGGAGGGAGGGGGAGGAGGGGGGGAGGTGGGGAGAGGGGGGAGGAGGGGGGGAGGGAGGGGGGGAGGGGGGGAGGGCACCCCAAAGTAATGGGGTGCCCATCCAAGCATGCATTCATAATAAGCCAACGCTCCAGCCTATCCTTCCTCACCTCCTCTAACTTTAGGGATAGGGCCTGATGGAAAAGCAGGGCCACTCCACATTTCTTCCGGCCCTTCTCATCAGATGCTAACCACACCTCAGAGTAGGGTTTACATTTTAGCCAGCCTTGATTATTGCTATGAAGGTGTGTCTCTTGCAGAAACACTATTTCCCCCTTCAGGGTCCTCAGCTCCTTAAACAACAGGGATTGTTTTCTAGGAGAGTTGAGGCCCTTTACATTGAAGGAAACAACTTTCAGCATACCCTATTTTCATTCCCCCCACTCCCCTCTCTCAATGGCACCTTCCCCCTATGCTCTGTCAGGCCCTCAACCCCTATCATCCATCCACCCATGCCTTGCCCCAACTGCTCCCCCCCTAACCTCCCCTGAGAAAAAAAACTTAAACTGGATTCCAAAGAAAACCTTTTTCTGGAATCCTCTCATTATTGGTGGGCTAGGGGAGGGGTTTACTCTTTATTCTTTTGCTTGCTATTGAGTGATTATATCTGAAGTGTCCCCCATTTCCGTTACAAGTATGTAAGCTTGTTATATTTGAATAATCTAATTTTAAAAAACACCTTAAACTGAACCTCCTTCCTCCCCTCTTCCCCTTCTATGGTTCTCAGACCCCTTCCTAAACCCTCTCCCCCCCCCAACCCTCTCCCTGTCCCTCCTCCCCCTATAGATCTCCACCCTCCCTCCCCATTCTCCCCATTTGCCTGCCAGCTTGACAGGTCATGGAATAGATGACCCACAGCCAAAGCCCCCCAGGTCCCCTTCTCTTCCCTCCCCCCTAGTCATTACAGCAGTAATCATCACCCCCCCCCCCCCCGAACATTTCCAACAGTTACCCTAGTGCCACAACAGGTATAAGAGAACACCAACCATAGAAAAAACAGAATATTTAGTCATTACACTGAGTCCTTATGTTCACCCACTATTGGGTTTATCCACTTTGTAGTTCCATGCCCACACCATCTTTGTTCAGCTCCTGCATCCAGATCCATCTCTTTCCCACCTGTCAATCACACAGGATCATTCCACCTCTGGAATCAGCGAGTGTTTCTTCCCATCCGCTTCCATTTCAGGTGTTGGGACTTAGGAGCTGCAGGCACTGGCTGTGCATTATCCTCCACGAGGCCTGCCTGACGAAGCGATCACCATGCCTCGGTGTGATCCTTTGCAGAAATTTTTTTATTCCCTAATGCAAAGTTCATTCGAAAGGGAAAGGACCATGAATAGCAAATCCCTTCTTTATTCAACACTTCTATGATCGGCTTCATCTCTCGCCTACGTATCAGTGTGAAAGTTGAGAGGTCCTGGTACAAAGACACAGCTGCACCCCGATACTGAACTGTTTTCTTCTCCCGACCTCTCCGCAGCAAAAGTTCCGCATCAGTATATCTCAAAAAGCGGGCTATGACATCTGTCAGTTGATTATTAGGAGGCTTTCCCAGCGCTCGGTTTACCTGTTCGATCTCCATGCTAGGTCCCTGGGACTCAAACTCCTCTGCTGTTAGAAGGCCACTGGCCAATGCTTGTATCACCTCCACCCGCTGCCTCTGGTATGCCTCTGAAATGCACATTGTTTCTGCATACCCAATTTTCTATATCGTCAATCTTATAAGTTCCAGCACCTGGGAATGCTGCCTGTCTGCTATGCACTGTAAGCCCACCAGTTTCCGTATGTTCCTCCACTTTGGTTTCTGCTTCCTCCACTTGATGACCCAGCTCCTTAATGTCCCCTCGGAGCTCCGCAATCGTGGTCATCACCTCCTCTCGCATAGACTGGAACTCAGCAGCTAATTCCTCGAATCCCTGACAGAGCTTGCGCTGTATTAGTGATTGTGTAGAATTTGTAGCTTGTCACTGCTCCAATTCACTTAATGTTTCCTCCCTGGACTCTTCCGACATCGGCCTCCTCGGGGAGCTTCCATGTGATCCAGTCTTACCCATCAGTCTTTGTGATGCATGTGGTTTCTCTTTTGCCTCCGGCCCCTTAGATTTCGTAGCCATTTCTTTTCAGCTTCTTCCGGCTGCACGCCATTCAGCTCTGTAGTGTCCCTCCGGCTCAAATGACCACTTTCGTGAAGGGTCCCCCCCCCCTTCTTTGTTCTGTTTTCCTCCTCACGATTGCAAGAAGAGGTATTTAGGCCTGCTTTTACCTCAATAGATATACCAGAACGCTCTCAGAACTGTGATAATCTGTAGTCATTTCACTAGGAATTGAGCCAAGGAGAGCCAGAAGCATTCACTATGGTAGCAGAAATTCCACTCTCTGCCCCTAGATGGAGCTCCAACCCCACTGATTACACATAATTCTACCCAGTCGTTTAAGGCAGCAAAACTATAACAGCAGCCCAGGATTACTTAACTTCTTGCAGATCCTCATTCAAGCAGCAGGGAGAAATGCTGAAACAAGCACATCTAGCATTTCCACAGAACGTCCGTAGATGTTTTTTTTTCAAGACGCTATCCAACAGTGCCCCTGCATCCACTGGCAGCACTGTCTTCCCACTCAGGAGCTTCAGCCCTACTTTCCACCACTGTGTTCCAGGACCGCGTGGCAATGGCTACCACCACACAGGGCTCTGCATACACCAGGATTCAGCCAGACAGCCAAACACCCCCCACTCCTCTCCGGCTCTTCCAACTTCAGAGGCACTTCCCGATCAACTGATCACCACAGCACAGCACTTCCGATCCACACAGGCATTCGCGGCAGGGCTCCAACTCACCCCCTCTCTGCAGTCCGATCAGGCGAACAAATTGCTGACAAGGGAGCAGCTTTGAAGATCCGCGGCTGCATAATTAAGGGTAGCACAGGAGGGCACCAAACAACCAGGATCAGCAAAACACAGGAGTTTCTCAGCGGCGAACAGCTCACCCAGTTTCTGATGGGAGCTGCGTCAGCACATTGAAGACTGGATATGTTCTCCCCACCATTATTCAGGGAGAGTGGGGCTGCCAATCGGCATTAAATGAGGGGCTAGGAGCACCAACCATGATCCCCAGAGTTACAGACAGCAGAATTTAATGTGGGCAATCATTTCTGCCGCTGCTCTGATCGCATCAGGGGGACCCAGGATCAGAGCTTTGCTAATCTGCTGCCATCTCTCAACGGACTCACCAAGGCCCCCCCCCCCCCCCGCTATATCCTTTTTAAGATATGATCTCTAGAATCGCACACAATATTCATTGTATGATTGCACCATTGAATGATACGGAGGCATTATAATATCCTCTGTTTTATTCTCCATTCCTTCCCTTATGATTCCTAGCATTCCATTTGCTTTCTTGGCAGCTGCTGCACACTGGGCAGAAGGTTTCAATGTATTATCCACAATGATGCCTAAATCTTTTTCCTAGGTGGTGGTTCCTAATGTAACATAATAACATAGTATATGACAGCAGATAAAGACCAGCATGGTCCATCTGGAACCTTGCATTGTGCAACCATAGTTTGGATAGTTCTTTCCTAAGTGCATAACTTTGCACTTTTCCAAATTAAATTTCATCTACCATTTGGATGTCCAGTCTTCCAATTTATCAAGCTCCTCTTGCAATTTTTCGCAATCCTCTTGTTTTTTAACAACATTGAATAATTTTGTATCATCTGCAAATTTGATTACCTCACTCGTTGTTCCCATTTCCAGGTCATTTATGAATATGTTAAAAAGCAGCGGGCCCAGCACAGATCCCTGGGGTACTCCACTATTCATGTTTCTCCATTGAGAAAATTAACCATTTATCCCTACTTTCTGTTTTCTATCTTTTAACCAGTTCCTAATCCACTCCTATCCCATGACTTTTTAATTTTGCTGAGAGTCTTTCATGAGGGACCTTGTCAAAAGCTTTCTGAAAATTGAGATATACTATATCAACTGGCACACTTTTTTTTTTTAAATGCTTTATTTATGAACCACCAAACAATTTAAACAAACACTATACAGCAATGCATTACTGATTCCAAGTGGGGTGTACTCTGATCCCCACATGGAAGATATCTCAAATACAGGTGGTTTATAACATTTATACCTTCCACTCCCCCCCCCCCTTTCCCACCCCCCCCCCCCCCAATTCCTCCCCCCTCCCCTTTAGCCACACTCCGGAACTATAAATCCAATCTTAGCACTTACACTACTTCCACAACAATTCCAACTCCCACCCATCGGACATCCCCTTCAACTACCTACATGTAAAATTTCGTTGCGACAACGAACTCCTAGATTTTGGATATATGGTTCCCATACAAGTAGAAATGCTGTCCAGCGCCTGACACTTCCCCATGCTCTCCATTTCTCAGTTAGCATCATCTGGTGAAAACAATTGTGCCACTCCCCAAAAGTAGGCGCGTTTTGTTTTCTCCAATTCCGAAGGATAGAACCTTTTCCCACCAGACAGGCCTTACGCATCAATAAACATTCCCCTTTCTTCAAAGGGTGGGGGAGGTCAAGCTGATCCAGCACCACAAAGGGGGCAGTCCATCTCAGTGGCCGCTGCAGTAATCTGCTTATAAAGGAACATATGCTAGCCCAATAAGCTGTAAGATGACTACATCCCCACCACATGTGCAACAAGTTCGCCAGGGGTTCAAAACATCGAGGACATCGGCCGTCATTCATCAGATGGCTACGCAGTGCCCTCCGGGGTGAAAAATTGGCTCGGGTCACGCATTTAAATTGTATCTCCCTCCAGCGCGCTCCTTCCGCGATTGCCACTATTCGCTTGAGGGCTTTATGAACTGTCCCCGGCGACACCTCTCTACCCAACTCTACCTCTCACGCCTCCTCTACTTTCCGATAGTCAGGGAGAGAACGGAAGCAATCTAAGCGAAGTTTCAACTTTGAAATTGATAATGGATCTTCTCCTCCCAAGTTAAAAAATTCCAAAATTTGCTCCAATCTCTCTATTATCAGCGCCTCTCTGGGCTGGGAGGATACATAGTGGGAGACCTGCATATAGGCGAAACAGTGTTTTGAAGGCAAATCATACTCTCTACTCAAAGACAGAAAGGATTTGCACTTCCCTGAGGGGTCTACTAAATGCCCTAAGGTCTTTATGCCTCGATCTCTCCAATCCTGAAATGTCGTCGTCTCTGAGCCCGGGGTGAAGTTTACGTTTCCTTGTAGAGGCAGCCAGCAGGAGGCTCTCCATGGTGCCCCCCAGTAGGTATTGATTTGTTGCCATGTTCGTTTGACCGAACTTATCAACGCACTATTCACTATCTCGGTTCGCTCCTTGTAATACCCTTAACAGTGTCAAGGGGGCCACAAGACCCTCTTCCAAGACTCTAGGTGTATATGTGTCTGTTCCTCCCAACCAATCCCCAAGGTTTCTGGCCTGGCAAGCCAAGGCATAGATCCCAGGTCAGGGAGACCCATCCCCCCCTCTTGCCATTTCCCCACCAATCGAGTCAATGAGATGCGTGCCCTAGCTCCTTTCCACAGAAATGATCGAATTGCAGTTTCCAGGCGCCGCAGATCTCGACGCAACAACCAGACCAGCAGCGTCTGCATCCAGTACAGAATTCTCGGCAGTATCATCATCTTGACCCCCGCCACCCTTCCGGACAGGGAAAGCGGGAGAGATCGCCAGGTCCTCAGCTGAGTCTGTAAACGTTGCAAGGTCCGTTCTAGATTGCGCTTATATAATTCCTGTGGGTGTCTGGTCAGCACTATACCTAAATAGATAAATTCATTTTCCGCCCATTTTAAGAGGGAACGGAC
The DNA here is from genome assembly GCA_033557465.1 of Ichthyophis bannanicus. Lineage (NCBI taxonomy): Eukaryota > Metazoa > Chordata > Amphibia > Gymnophiona > Ichthyophiidae > Ichthyophis > Ichthyophis bannanicus. The sequence goes on from CM066035.1 coordinate 571,527,571, forward strand.
CTACCCAACCCGGATTTGTCCCAACACGTCCAAGGCCTCAGATTTATCGGTATTTATGCACAGCCCCGCAAAGCGGCCAAATTTCGTTATTTCTGCCAACAATAATGGCAGGGATTGATCAGAGGAAGACAGATGTACCAAGAGATCATCAGCGAAAGCCGACACCTTAAACACTCGCGAGCCTATCTTAACTCCTTGTATCTCTCGGGAGGACTCTATGGTCCGTATTAAAGGGTCTAGGGATAGAACAAACAGCAATGGAGAAAGGGGGCATCCCTGTCTGGTACCACGCTGAAGAGAAAAAGCCTCTGAGAGTACCCCATTACAGAGCACTCCGGCTGTGGGTGCTGCATATAAACTCTCCACCATCCTGCAAAAGGAGGTCCCCAATCCGTATTGCGGTAGCACATATCGCAGATAATGCCAATTGACTCTGTCAAACGCTTTTTCCGCGTCAAAACTGATAAGTAGGGACTGCAGCCGCCGATCATGTACCCACTCCAATGAAGCCAGTATTTTTTGCATATTTCGAACCGCGCACCGCCCTTTGACGAAGCCAACCTGTGAGTCATGTATCAGAGAGTCTAGCAAGCCCGCCAGGGTTTTTGCAAACAATTTTAAGTCAAAGTTTAGGAGCGATATGGGTCGATATGAGGATGCCTGCACTGGATCTTTGCCTGGTTTATGAATCAATATGATATGGGCATGATTTTTCCCCCATCGGAAGGCTCCCTGCTCTGCACGATTGCCAAAAACCTCTACCAAATTTGGGGTTATATACTCACTAAGTAGTTTATAAAATTCGGCACCAAGACCATCTGGGCCCGGTGATTTATAGCAGCTAGCCCTAGAGATTTCTGTTTGTACCTCCTGTGGGGTTATGGGTTGTCCCAATAACATCCTCTGTTCTTCGCTGAGATGAGGTAAGTCCAACCTCCCCAGGTAATCCTGTATCGCCTCAGGGTCGGCGGGTTCTGCTGCATATAATGATTGAAAATAATTACGGAATATTCGGGTAATTGCCGTGTTTTCCTTATGTAGAGTACCATTTTCATCTCGTACTGCCGCCACCAAATTCGAACCTCTATAGCCCTTTAAGCATCGGGCCAATAGTTTCCCCGGTTTATCACCGTGGCAGTGTAGTTGATATCTATAGTATAAGATAGAATTCTTAGCTCTCTGATGTAACAACTCATTCAAATGTACTGAGGTTTCCCAGAGCTGTTTGTTGTTTGCGATCACCGGCTTTCGCGCAGACTGGCGCCGTAATTTAGTAACCTGTTGTTCAAGGCGGATAATGCGTTCTGCTATAATTCAACGCTTCCTGGCTGCGAACCCAATGATGTCCCCACGCAACACCACCTTAGCCGTCTCCCAAACTAATTCAGGATCGTCTTTGTGACATTGATGGTCCGCCTCGAATTCTCTCCAGCGCTGTCTTATGAAATGGTGGAATTGAGCATCACGATAGAGCTCCAGGGGGAAACGCCAAATTCGCATCCGAGTCGGATCCTTGCCCCATTGCAGATCCATCCATACCATCGCATGGTCAGATATTTCTAATGGGCCAATTTGGACTTCCTCCGTTTGGGCAAACAATCCGCTGGAGAGCAGAAAGTAATCGGTACGAGCAAAAGTACCGTGCGCTCGGGATTGGTGGGTGAACTCTCTCTCTGAGGGGTGTAATAACCGCCATGGATCGATCAATCCTAAACGCGCCCTGAAACGCTGTAACAGTCGAGCCGTTGGACCCCGCTCCCACGCCTCTCCTCCTCTGGAGGTGTCTAAATCTACATCCAGAACGCCATTAAAATCTCCTCCCAGAAGTATGGGGCATTCGGGTAGTTGTTCTACCTTAGAGGCTAGGCAGCTATAAAAATGGGGGTCTATCGTGTTGGGGCCATATAGGTTCCCCACAATCACTGATTTCCCTTCTAGAGAGCCATGCAGCAAAACAAATCTCCCATTGGTATCTATTATAGCGTTGTCTACTGCAAAGCGCACTCGTTTGTGGATCAGGATGACCACCCCGCCCTTCTTCCCCATGGCAGGTGAGCCCCAAATTTGTCCCACCCAATCTCTGCGCAATTTATTATGCTCCTCAGCTGTCTGGTGGGTTTCTTGTAGGAGTGCTATATCACATTTGTATCTTGCTAATGCGTGCAATACTTTATATCTCTTAATGGGGTTTCCCATCCCACAGACATTCCATGTAATTACCTTCAGAGGACCGGGGAAGTGTCCAGGCTCATCCAAAGATCTGACTCTATTTTTGTAGAGGGGGCTCTCCCAGCCTGGAACCCCTCTCCATCGTTGAGTTGGGGGCTATAGTACTGCCAACAAATTTGCTTCGGAGTGTGAGCTAATCCCTCCCCCTCATCCCTCCCCTTCCCACCCAGAATTCCCTTCTACCCCCCCCCCCCTCCCCTATTCCTCTCAGTCCACCCTGAAGGCAGGACATACTTCCTGTGGCATTAGAACCTACCCCTAACCTAAGTGACTCCTTCTCTAAACTACCTTACTAAGTTCTTTTCTTTGTCCCCCCCCTCCCCCAGCGCCATCTAGCTGATGGGTTATGACTACATCTGCTCTATCTCTTTAATCCCCTAGGGAACTAAGTCAGAACTATCAGTGAGCTATTTAGTGAACTATCCTTTCTAAATAGATATTTCTAGATTCAGGGATTGGGCCATAAAATCCATATCAGCCAACGGCTAATAACAAAAGGGAGCCCATGTCAGCTCACTGAAAACATCCCTTCCTGGTAACAATGATGTTCTGGCAAGAGGTACTGACCCCCCCCCCCCCCCCGGCCCAGTGCTATTAGCCAGGCTATGCACTAAGTCCTCCATGCCCAGGAAAAGTCAGCAGTAATTAAATTTATCAGTGTAAGCTCTAGACCCCATCAAATCCTAGCCTCGGGGTAATAGGTAAGGATACCGATGAGCCCACGTGTTGTAATACGCACGTTAGGGCCCAGTGTAGGAGGCGCTGGCTCTAGGATTAACGGATTGTTTTTGTTCTTTACTCCCCCCCCCCCGCCCCCCTGTCCATAAGCCAAGGGGACCTACAGCGGATAAGGCTTCCGCCGGCTCTCTCTCTACGTATATCCAGTAGGTAGGGTCTATCACGTGATCTGCTAACATTCTGATATGATGTCATCCTCCTCTCCCCCACCTCGGGCCCCGCAGTAGCCAAGACCCCAGGCCCACGAGGAGGGGAGAAGACTCCGCTTTTCTTCCCTACCACCCACCCCCCCCCCCCCCTGCTATTTGGGGCTATATAAGCTCCTAAACGCCCATAAAACTCAACATGGAGACGTCTCCCTCTCCCACCCGGTGTTACAGAGCAGGGTCTAGAGCTTGAGCATAGTAGTAACAAGGTTTCAAATTTCAACTAGTTCAACAATTGCAAACAATTGCAAACAGATCTACACTGTATCCCCAAATTAGACACATCGCACATCCGATCATACTACGATGCTCTCATATGATTATCCCCAGGGCGCAGACCTCCAAAACATCTGAAAAAACATATGATATATTATAGTTTCAAATGAAAATAAAGCCAGTTCTTCACTTGCTCGCCCCAGGAGGCATTCTTGGTATAGTCAGTGTGCCGGTGATGCAAGGACTCTTCTCTGGTTCTCCTCATCTTTGGACAATCACCTCTACCCTCGCATGGGAGAATCATGCTCATTGGTCAGTCCTTCTAGAAATGTTTGGGCTTCCGTCGGGGACTGTAAGAAGCGGTTTTGTCCTTGATATTCCACACGCAGTCGAGCAGGATACAGTAAAGAGAATCTCACCCCTTTATTCAATAATTGTGTGCAGATTGTAGAGAAAGCTCTTCTTTGCTGGCTGACTAGAGCTGAATAGTCTTGGAATACTAGGATCTGGTCTGAGTCAGTTGTTTGTCTCTTGCAATTCCTAGCCATCTTTAAGACCTCTTCTTTTTGGCGGAAATCCAGAAAGCGGGCAATCACAGCACGCGGTCTCCATGCATGCTCACGCTTAGGGCCAAGTCTGTGCACCCGCTCCAATTTGATAGGGCCTTCTACTCTGCCATTTGAAAGTTTCTCTATCCAGGCAAGTAGGTACTTGGGGAGGGCGCCGTCTGCCACGGACTCTGTGATCCCAATGAACCGTAGGATTTTGCGCCTTCCTCGGTTCTCCAGGTCCTCCAGTTTTTCTCCTTGTTGTTTCATGATTGTCTCCAAGGCCTCCACTTTGGTCTGTAGGGACTGCTGGGTGTCCTCTACCTCCGATATGCGGGACTCTATTTGCTCCATGTGCCCCGTGAATTCTGTGATGGACTGGCTGACATTTTGCATCTGATCAGCCAGCTCACGAAAGCGGCCGTCTAACACTTGTACCACTGCAGCGCTGACATCTGTCACCAGCCCTTGATTGTCATCTGCTTTAGGGCTCTTTGACACGCTCTCCGCCATCTTTCCCTTGGGGGCTCGCGGCTTCTCTCTTCTGAGTTGTTTTGTTGCCATCAGACCGCCTCCGGTGTCGCAGATATCTGCCTCTACTCTCCAGCAATCCGTCTTCCACTTAATCTGGGGTTTAAAGGTGATCTGCTGGATTATGTATCGAAATGTTGCCGTTTTTTCGGGGGAAGGTGTCTGGAGCCGATCGCCACGCGTTCGATCAGCTCATTGCTACACCGGAAGTCCTCAACTGGCACACTTTTATCTACCGGTTTATTCACACTTTCAAAAAAATATGACAGATTAGTAAGATAAGACTTTCCTTGGCTAAATACATGTTGGCTTTCTCTCATTAAACCATGACTATCTACTTGTTCAGTAATTTTAGTTTTTATAATGGTTTCTACCATTTTGTCCGGTATTGATGTCAGGCTCACCAGTCTGTAGTTTCCTGGATCACCCATGGAACCCTTTTTAAAAAGTGGCGTTACATTGCCATTCTCCAATCTTCAGGTACTACAGATGATTTTAATCGTAGTTCACAGATTGCTAATAGTACATCTGCAATCTCATATTTCGGTTCTTTCAGCACCCTGGGATGTATTCCAGGTGATTTCCTATTCTTTAGTTTATCAAATAGTTGTAATACAGCATCCTGGTTTATTGAGATTTGTTTAAACGCTTCCGATATATCACCTTTACCATTTCAGGCATGGGTAACTTCCCTACATCTTCTTCAGTAAAGACTGAAGCAAAGAATTCATTCAGTATCTCAGCTATGGCCTGGTGTTCCCTTAGCGCTCCTTTTACCCCTCTGTCATCTAATGTTCCAACTGACTGTCTCGCAGGTTTTTTGCTACGAATGTACATGAAAAGGTTTTTATTATGCATTTTTGCTTCTACAGCAAGTTTGTTTTCAAATTCTCTCTTTGTCTGCCTTATCAATGCCTTGATTTAACTGGCCAGTGCTTATGTTGTTTCCTGTGTTCAACATTTGGCTCCTTTTTCCATTTCCTGAAAGATGCTTTTTGGCTACAACAGCATCTCTGTCCTCACCCTTAAACCATGCCAGAAGTCGTTTGGCCTTCTTTCTATCTTTCTTAAAGTGTGTAATACATCTGTTCTGTGCTTCGAAGATAGTATTTTTAAACAATGCCCATGCTTGATGTAAACCTTTAATCTTTTCAGCTGCTTCTTTTAATTTTTTCTCAACTATTTTCCTCATTTTATCATAGTTCCCCTTTTGAAAATTGAAAAGCTATTGCTTTGGATTTCCTTGCTATCTTCTCTCCACTTATTAAATCAAATGTGATCATTCTATGATCACTATTACCAAGTGGTCCCAACACCATTATCTCTTACACTAGATCCCGTGTTCCACTAAGGACTAGGTCTAAAATAGCTTCCCCTCTTGTCGATTCATGAACCAGCTGTTCCAAGAAACAGCCATTTATTTCATTTAGAAATTTATCTCCCTAGCATGACCTACAGTGATACTGATCCAGTCAATGCAGGGGTAATTGAAATCACCCGTTATTACTGTGTTGTAACTTTTGTTAACTTTCCTGATTTCTTTTAGCATTTCATCATCCATCTGTTCATTCTGGCCATTGCCTTCCCCTTTTTACATGGAATGTCTATCCATATTCTACAATGTATTTTGTTGCCTGCAAAACTTTTATCCTGTTTGATTTAAAGCTCTCTCTAACATAGAACATAACCCCAAAGTTATATGTAAAACAGCCATGGATTTTTTAAAAAAGCATTTATGTGGTTGGTACTGCCACCAGCCACATAAATGGTTTTCAATATTGAGCTGTAAATATTTTGTCTACCATAAAAACTTGGATTAGAGATAATTGCAATCTATATAGGTTATGATGCCCTTTATTGGACTAACAAAAAATGATCTAGTATGTGAATTTTCAAGTTCACAAAGTTTTCTTCTTCACAACCTACAAAATGCACTATAGGATCATTATGGACAGAAATTCCATGTGAGAAAGAGAAGGGAATAGCAGTGAAGATGTACTACCATCCACCTGACCAGAATGAACAAACAGATGATAAAATACTAGCAGAAATTAGGGAAGCTAACAAAATTAGCTATACAGTAATAATGGGTGATGGCAATTACCCCAGTATCAAATTGATGAATGTTACATAAAGACATGCTAGAGAGATAACGTTTCTAGATGAAATAAATGATTTCTTTATGGAACAGCTGGTTCAGGAACTCAAATGAGGGGGAACTATTTTGGACCTAATCCTTTGTGGAACACAGGATCTGGTATGAGAGGTGATGGTATTGGGACCATATAGCAAAAATGATCATTATTGATAACATTTGATTTAATAAATAGAGGAAGAACAACAAGGAAATCTACCGTGCTAGCATTTAACTTTCAAAAAAAGGAAACTATGAAAAAATGTGAAAAACAGTTAAGAAAAACCTAAAAGAAGCACCTAGAAAAGTTAAGAGTTTACAACAGGCCTAGGCATTGTTTAAAAATACCATCTTGGAAGGCCAGACTAGTGAACCTGACGTCAGTACCGGGAAAAATGTCAGAAACAATTATAAAGAACAAAATTTGTGGTCATGTAGATAAGCATGGCTTAATGGGAGACAGCCAACATGTCTTTAGCCAAGGAAGGTCTTGTCTTACTAATCTGTTATGTTTTATTGAAGGTGTGAATAAACAGGTAGATAAAGGCGAATCAGTTGATATAGTGTATCTGAATTTTCAGAAAACCTTTGACATGGTCCCTCATGAGAGACTCTTGGTGAAATTAAAACGTCATGGGATAGGAAGCAGTGTACTGTTGTGGGTCAGGAACTAGTTAAAAGATGGAAAGCAGAGGGTTGGGCTAAATGGCCAATTTTCCCAATGGAGAAAGGTAAATAGTGGAGAACCCCAGGGATCTGTGCTGGGTCCGCTGCTTTTTAAGATATTCGTAAATGACCTGGAAATGGGAATAACAAATTTGCAGATGACACAAATTATTCAAAGCTTTTAAAACCCATGAGGATTGTGAAAAATTGCAAGAGGACCTTGATAAATTGGAAGACTGGGCATCGAAATGGCAGATGAAATTTAATGTGGACAAGTACAAAGTTATGCACCTAGGAAAGAACAACCTAAACTATGGTTACACAATGCAAGATTCCACATAGGGAATCATCACCCATGAAAAAGATTTAGGCATCATCGTGGATAACATATTGAAACCCTCCACTCAGTGTGCAGCAGCGGCCAAGAAAGCAAATAGAGTGCTAGGAATCATAAGGAAAGGAATGGAGAATAAAACAAAGGATATTATAATGCCTCTGTATCAATCCATGGTGTGACCGCACCTTCAATATTGTATGCAATTCTGGTAACCGTATCTTAAAAAAGATATAGCATTACTAGAAAAGGTACAGAGAAAAGCCACCAAAATGGTAAAGGGAATGGAAGGATACACCTATGATGAGATGCTAAAAACGTTAGGGCTCTTCAATCTGGAAAAGAGACAGCTGAGGGGAGATATGATAGAGGTCTATAAATTAATGAATGGAGTGGAACGGGTAAACATAGATCGATTGTTTTCACCATCAAAATATAGAAAAACTAGGGGACATGTAACCTATTTAAGACTAATAAGAGAAAATATTTTTTAACTCAATATGTAATCAAACTCTGGAATTCCTTAGTGGACAATGTAGTAAAAGCTGTTAGTGTAGCCAGGTTTAAAAAAGGCTTAGACAAGTTCCTGGAGGAAAGGTCCATAAACCATTATTAAAGGTGACCCAGGAAATCCATTTCTTGTCCCAATACAAGCATTGTGGAGCCTTTGTTTTTTGGGGAAACTGCTAGTTACTTGCGACCTAGACTGGCCACTATTGGAAACAGGATACTGGGCTTGATGGACCTTGGTCTGACACAGTATGGCATATCTTATGTTCTTATGTAAAAGGAAAGTCAAAGGTAAGACAGAACCAAAAAAAACTCTTTCAAAACATGGAAAAAGGATCCAAATGAAGAAAACAGGAAACAGCATAAGCACAGGCAAGTGAGATGCAAAACATTGATAAGGCAGGCAAAGAGAGAATTTGAAAATAAGTTGTTTTGAGAGGCAGGGAGTAGGGGAGTAGGCTAGTGGTTAGAGCACTGGCATGGTAACCAAGAGACCAATGTTCAATTCCCACTAGCACTCCTCATGGCCTTGAGCAAATCACTTAACCCTCTATTGCCTCAGATGAAAGGCCTAGTAATCTACTTCCACTCACACTGCCAAGAAAACCCATGAGCTGCTGGGTCACCAGGAATCAGCATTGACTCAAAGGCACATTAAAATGGAAGGAAAAACTCATAATAAAGACTTTTTCAGGTACATTTGAAACAAAAAGCCTGTGAGGGAGTCAGTTGGACCATCAATGATACAGGAGTAAAAGGGGCACTAAGAGAAGACAATGCCATAGCAGAAAGCTTTAATGAATTCTTTGCTTCAGTCTTTATTTTAGAATACATTGGGAAGATACCCATGCCAGAAATGATATTTAAAGGTTATGAATCAGAGGAATTAAAACAAACCTTGGTGAACCTGAAAGATATAATAGGGCAGTTTGACAAACTAAAGTAGCAAATCACCTGGACCATCTGGCATACATTTCAGGGTGCTGATAGAACTCAAAAATGAAAATGCAGACCTTCCATTATTAATTTGTAAACTATCATTAAAATCATGTAAAGTATCCAAAGATTGGATAGTGGCCAATGAAACACCAATTTTTAAAGAGAGTTCTGAGGATGAGCTGGAAAAATACAGATTGGTGAGCCAGATGCTAGTGCCAGTCAAAATGGTAGAAACCATTATACAGAACAAAATTACTGAACATACAGATAGTCATGGTTTAATGGGATAAAGCCATTATAGATTTATCAGTGCTAAGTCTGGGATAAACATGAGCCATTTGATAAAGAGGGTCATTTTAAAAGGTTTAGTCGTGATTTGGACTTCTGAAGATGTGGATGTGGATTCAAAATCATGGACACATCTCTATAGCCATTTCAGAAAAGATGTTTGCAGACATGAAATAGGCATCAGGAAAGTGCATGTTTTTACCTTAAAACATCCAGGGAGCATAGAGAAGATGAAGAGTGACTACCCATAGTTCACAAAGGCCTATACTGGAATTTCAACCCAGACCACCCTACTCTTAAGTCACTATGCTAACCATTATGCTATTAGACATCTTGGTTCTGAAATGCTATCCTGGGACGTTTATATAGACGTTTGATACACATGCATATCGGGCATGTCCACATTTCCGAAATCATGCCTGAACTTGCACAGGCCTGCTTTTTTTTTTAAGACGTTCTGGCTTTGATGTCCCATTTGCATCCAATTGCATTTGGAGGTCCCATTGTGAAATGTGCATCATAGGGGTATGTTTACTAAGGCGTAGTAATGTAGCATTGGTAAGGTTACCATGCGATAATGTTACCTGATGTAACGTTAATTCGCGGTAATGTTACCGGCAGCGGTAACTGTCCCAGAGGGTGGAGGGAAGGCGGAGAGAAGGGGTCAATGGGTGGTGAGTGGGCGTGGAGAGGCCCCTGCTACACTAACGCTTGCACATGAATGCTGGGACATTACCGCCAGTGAAAACCTGTCGGTAAATGCACATTTGCAGGAGAGAGAGACCATTTCAGTTTCAGCAATGTACAGCACAGACAGGGAGCCCAAGGAAAGTGATAGTAGTGCTCCATTTGCAGCAACAGCATAGTGCCCAAGTAGGAAATGGCACTATGGTGATGGTGCAAATGAGGCAAAGGGGACTGCAGGCGGGACATGCAGTGGGGGCAGGTGGGGCACAGGGCAGACCAGGCAGCCGCCTAGGTGTCACATAGGAACACAGAAACTGGAAAACAGCAAGACAGCGGCTGACCAAGGTCAAACATGCCCAGTAGTCTGTGTTCCACGGTGTCCCAGCCAGGGGACACGTACCCTGCAGGTACCCCAAACGTCACACAGGAAACACAATGGCTGTAATGGGGCAAGCATTGCACATCTGGGGACCACTCCAACAAGGGTATACCTACCGTCCCCAGGGTATGTCCCAAACTGCATGTAAACCCAGCTAAATGAACACCCCCGAAAAACAGCCCCTGGAAGTCAGTGCAGGGTGTGACCATGCATTGTCTGAAACATGTATGCACCCAGTAGTCCAAATTGGATACACCGTACCTGCACTGCATGCCCTAGCCTGTCCAATATCTGGCAGAACACAATCTATCTAGCAGGTCCACCCTAGCCAACAGTTGCTAGATCACCAACCTGACACCCCCCAGCCATCTCACCCCCATGCGGAAGTGACAGAACAGTGGCATGTGGAGATGGGGGGATGTGCGGATGTCCATGTATGCCTTTGCACCCCAGACCCTGAACCATAGGCACCCGCCTACCTGCACATTGGATGGCCTGGGACTGTACACTACCAACACTGACAGTATATGGGCATGTCAGCATGGCAGGGGGGTTGGTGGTGGAGGGGGTAATGGCACCCGCCTGCAGCAGATCAAGGCCATGACCTGATCCAGAGTGTGCCGTGCAGTGCAACAAACAAGGTATGTCTGATGAACAGCAAAGGTAGCCCCAGGGACTGCTTTTCCTCTGTGGCAATAATGTGGTGCAGTACACATTGCCAGTGTGTTCTGGAGCAGAGGGTCACAGGTTCAGGTCCCAGCTGTGGATCCTGCAGAGCATATCACCACATTTTACCCTACATTACACACACAATATCAACATGTGCAATCCCCAAAGCATCGGTACAAACACCCACATCCACAGGCCCCACTATCCAAAGCTTCATAGAGAGTCAGGCTGTTGGCACGGGCAGGGAGCAGCAGTTATCACCAGAGCACTACTATTAGCTCCTGCACACTTTAGCAATGCCTGCACCATGATCAGGACCAGTGTGGCAGGCAGGGTTGCCAACCACCTCTATCTTTGCACAATGCTTCAATAGGAGTGAGTGTGTGTATGTCTACCCATTGTTTTGTGGCTTCCTACCCCTCACTGGGCCCACAATACATACACTGTTGCCAGCGTTAGCCTGCAATTGTGCATACTGAGGAGTAAGGTATTGTGGGTATGGCTCAGAGAGTGCAAATTGGGCAGGATGCGTCTGCATTGGGGGTAGGGCCATGGCTGGGACATTGTAGTGCCGAACCACCACCTGCATGGACACTCCACTCTGACCGAGCAGTGACCATGGCATGGCTATGTACCCACATAGTGCTACATACTATTTGTCTTTAGTGATATTTGTGTGCTACCTTATCAGGAGCCCCAATCACTGAAGCACCTGCTGGGTTTCTGTACTGCATATCCCACATATGGGTGCGCATAGTTCCTCTGTAAACATGCAATATAGACTGGCTAGCGGATTGTCTGCAGTTAGTATGTGCATGGCTGGAACACCTGGTGGGGTGCAGCAGATACATTCTGACTGTGTCTTCTGCTAGTGAATGTCAGACCTTAGTGGGTCTCCCAGAATTGCTGCTGCCCTGCCACTGCCCTGGTAACAGGTACAGATCTAGTCTAACGCCCCCCTGGAAGACAGCCTTTGGCAAGGGGGGACGGGGTTGCTGGCCCCTCCACTGCCTCAATTGCAAGAAGGTGTATTTCAAGCCCATTGGGGGTATGGGACATAAATTATACACCGTTCTGACCCGGAGAGGGTGGTATATTAGGCATTGCTATAGTGGCCACAGCAGCCTCATCGTAATACTGGGCATGCACCATTCTGAGTGGATCACAGACCTAGATGTAACTGGGACATACAGATGGACACAGGGTGACTCGAAGTCCCACTGAATGAAACACCTGCCACACACAGATAGTGATGGGGATCTGCAGCACAGCCTATCACTAGCACCACAGCTACTGCGGACCTGATGCTGTGCGGCCACCCTCACCTTCAGGGTGAATACAGAACCTACACAGTGGCATGGTGTGTAGCTGCTCTGTGCCAGTATCACACACTGTCAGTTCCTCATACCAAGCTGAGGTGCTGGAGAGGTGCACCCTCTATTTGGTGAGCAGCTGTAGACTGCTATTCTGCATGTGCAATGCATCATGGGTACTGGTGGGGGTTACCTATCCTGGCACACACAGCAGACATATTGTGCGGTGACCTGCAGTCATTATGGAGGTGTAGCCAATTGGTTAGTACAATAATTCCTTAGACAAAGGTCATGGGCTCAAGTTCTCTTTGTTCACATGTGCTATGCCTGTCCTACCCTAATCATTTTTCACACCTGTAACAGTCACACCTCTGCAGATCTGTGCTGCCAGCCCATAATATCCTGACCTCAGTTGCCAGCCATCCGTCAGCCCATCTATCTTCCTCTGCCAGCTGTGTACCGTCATGTCCTCTTGTGCAGGCTGCTACCCCATGTCCTGCAGTGGCACCCTTTTCTGCATTGTGTCCCATCATGCTTACCCTGCCCATGCCTGATCTGCATGGTACCACCACTCCCCTATCCTATCATTGCAAATATTCTGCCACCTCTGCAGCCACTGGGGGACACGTATACCCATCCACTGCCACACACTGTCATTGCAGCACTTTGCATTGCCAACACCCTGTGCATCAGCACAGCTGCCTCCAACATATCTGTCCACCTTACCGGCTGCCACACAGGATACCCACAGATATGGCAGGTCCATCAGCTCCCACCTCTCCTTCCTTCCATCACCTGTTCATTGCCTTGACATAGTGCTGTAACCAGTGTTAGGGTTCCATCTAGGCATGGTTGTGTCTGATGATCTTAAAGTAGCTAAACAGGTAGAAAAGGTGACGGCAAAAGCTAGAAGGATGCTTGGGTGCATTTGGAGAGGAATGGCTAGCAGAAAAAAGAAGGTGATAGTGCCTCTGTATAAGTCTTTGGTGCGACCTCATTTGTAGTACAGTGTACAATTCTGGAGACCGCACCTTCAAAAGGATATAAACAGGATGGAGTCAGTACAGAGAGTGGCTACTAAAATGGTTAGTGGTCTTCATTATAAAGCATATGAGGACAGACTTAAGGATCTTAATATGTACACTTTAGAGGAAAGGTGGGATAGAGGTGATATGATTGAGATGTTTAAATACCTCCGTGGGATAAATGCACAGGGGGAGAGCCTCTTTCAATTGAAAGCAAGTTCTGCTACGAGGGGACATGGGATGAGGGTGAAGGGGTATAGATTCAGGAGTGATATGCGGAAATATTTCTTTATGGAAAGCGTGGTGGATCTGTGGAATAGTCTCCCAGTGGAGGTGGTAGAGATGAGGACAGTATTTGAATTCATAAAAGCATGGGACAAACACAAAGGATCGCTAAAGGAAAAAAGGGGACTGTTGTAGTTGTTGATATTGAAGGACAGACTAGACAGGTCATGTGGTCTTTTTCTGTCATCATTTTTCTCTGTTTCTATGTTTCTATCTGTCATTATACCGTACAGTTCATACCTGTCAACTTGAAGCACCTCACAGCCCTAGGGCATCTCACGTTAGGGCACCTTACTGCCCTTAGGGCACCTTAACATAGGGCACCCTAACATCTTTAGGGCACCTTAACCCAAGATGTCCCATAAGGTGCCTTAACCTAAGGTGCCTTATAAGGTGCCTTAACCTAATGTGCCCTACAATGTGCCTTAACCTAAACGAATGTCAAGCGCGTTATTGTGCGCGCTGCGCATCTGTGGCACTGCAACACGTCATTGAGTGAGACAACGCGCATAGCACGACAATACTGTGTCATGAGGTACGACGCATAATACAGCAGACAAGATGGTCGCCCGATCGAGGAAGCCTGCCTTCACGGGCTCTGAGCTGGAGGTGTGCGGGCGCCTCATGTGACAACGCTAGAGGCACCTCTTCCCAGGCTCCGCCAAGAGGCAGGACCTCCACAGGGTCAGGAGGGCCAGGAAGCGGCTGACAAGGCACTTTAATGCATCAGCTGACCACCCATGTGAAGTCCGTGCATGGGGACAGGTCACACAAACCAAGGAGTGCAACCTAGTAGCCAGCAATCAACACACATATCATACAAGCACACCATGGAAAAGGACAGGTCAGTGGTCATTCCTGGGACCAATGTAGGTGCGCCTGCTGTTGTGTGCAGGACTTTCCTACCCCCAGGTGGCCTCAGGCCTAATGACAGGGGTATGTGGTTAATCCTGGTGTTAACGTAGGTGTGCCTGCTTATGTGTACTGTTCACCCACACTTCCAGTTGGCCTCAGGGCCATAGACAGGGGTCTGTGGTCGATCCTGGTGCAATTGATCAGTCACAGCCAATACCCTATGTATTCCTAGCAAAATTACAAAATGCTCACACGCAACAAGAAGGAGGGCTTTCATGTACTATGTCCCCTCGTGTTGGAATGCCCTTCCACCCGACATCTGTTCAATTACAGACCTCACCCAGTTCAGGAAAGCATTGAAGCACCATCTCTTCCTGCAGCATTAAGGTACCATTCAGCAACCACCCTCCCACAGACACCAAAACAGCAACCCCAACCCAACTACCATACAACACACTAACGCTACACAAGAGCACCACCAACTCCTAGCAGGAGTACATAGATAGCCAGCTAAGACGGTAACTGCCTTAGCCTAGAGCTTGTATATAGTTTTCCTCAGTTAACCCAAGTTTTTCTACCCTGTTTTCTGTAAGTCCAGAACAGGTTCTACCTTTACTCAAGGACAAAGTTACTGTTATCTGTAAACCGAGCTGATTTTAAAGAGCGCGGTATAGAAAAGACTTTAAATAAATAAATAAATAAATAAATAAATAAATTTGAAGGTGCGCCTGCTTATGTGTGCAGGTCTGCCCTACTCCCAGGAGGCCCCAAGCCTATAGGCAGGGGTTTGTGGTCAATCCTGGTGTTAATGTAGGTGCGCCTGCTTATGTGTGCTGTTCGCCCCCACTCCCAGGTGGCCTCAGGGCCATAGACAGGGGTCTGTGGTCAATCCTGGTACTATTGTAGGTGCGCCTGCTTATGTGTGCAGGTCTGCCCTACTGCCAGGTGGCCCCAGGACTATAGACAGGGGTTTATGGTCAATCCTGGTGCTATTGTAGGTGCGCCTGCTTATGTGTGCAGGTCTGCCTTACTCCCTGGAGGCCTCAGGCCCACCAACAGGCGTATGTGGTTAATCCGGTGTTAATGTAGGTGCGCATGCTTATGTGTACTGTTCGCCCCCTCTCCCAGGAGGCCTCAGGCCTATAGACAGGGGTTGTGGTCAATCCTGGTGCTAGTGTAGGTGCGCCTGCCTATGTGTGCAGTCTGCCCTACTCCCAGGGGGCCCCAAGCCTATAGACAGGGGTTTGTGGTCAATCCTGTTGCTATTGCAGGTGCGCCTCCTTATGTGTGCAGGCCTGCCGTTCCCCCAGGGGGCCTCAGGCCAATAGACAGAGGTCTATGGTCAATCCTGGTGCTGGTGTAGGTGCGCCTGCCTATGTGTGCAGGTCTGCCCTACTCCCAGGAGGCTTCAGGCCCACCGACAGGTGTATGTGGCTAATTCTGGTGTTAATGTAGGTTCGCCTGCTTATGTGTGCAGGTCTGCCCTACTCCCAGGTGGCCTCAGGCCCACCGACAGGGGTTTGTGGTTAATCCTGGTATTAATGGAGGTGCGCCTGCTTATGTGTGCTGGTCGTCCCCACTCCCAGGTGGCCTCAGGGCCATAGACAGGGATCTGTCGTCTATCCTGGTGCTATTGTAGGTGCGCCTGCTTATGTGTGCAGGCCTGCCGTTCCCCCAGGGGGCCTCAGGCCAATAGACAGAGGTCTATGGTCAATCCTGGTGCTAGTGTAGGTGCGCCTGCCTATGTGTGCAGGTCTGCCCTACTCCCAGGAGGCTTCAGGCCCACCGACAGGTGTATGTGGTTAATTCTGGTGTTAATATAGGTTCGCCTGCTTATGTGTGCAGGTCTGCCCTACTCCCAGGTGGCCTCAGGCCCACCAACAGGGGTTTGTGGTTAATCCTGGTATTAATGGAGGTGCGCCTGCTTATGTGTGCTGGTCGACCCCACTCCCAGGTGGCCTCAGGGCCATAGACAGGGGTCTGTGGTCTATCCTGGTGCTATTGTAGGTGCGCCTGCTTATGTGTGCAGGTCTGTCCTACTCCCAAGGGGCCTCAAGCCTATTGATAGGGGTCAGTGGTTAATCCTGGTGCTAATGTAGCTGTGCCTGCTTATGTGTGCAGGTCTGCCCTACTCCCAGGTGGCCTCAGGGCCATAGACAGGGGTCTGTGGTCAATCCTGGTGCTAATGTAGGTGCGCCTGCTTATGTGTGCAGGTCTTCCCTACTCCCAGAGGGCCTCAGGCCTATTGACAGGGGTCTGTGGTTAATCCTGATGTTAATGTAGGTGCGCCTGCTTATGTGTGCAGGTATGCCCTACTCCCAGAGAGCCTCAGGCTTATTGATAGGGGTCTGTGGTTAATCCTGGTGCTAATGTAGGTGCGCCTGCCTATTTGTGCAGGTCTGCCCTACTCCCAGGTGACCTCAGGCCCACCGACAGGGGTTTGTGGTTAATCCTGGTATTAATGGAGGTGCGCCTGCTTATGTGTGCTGGTCGTCCCCACTCCCAGGTGGCCTCAGGGCCATAGACAGGGGTCTGTGGTCTATCCTGGTGCTATTATAGGTGCGCCTGCTTATGTGTGCAGGTCTGCCCTACTCCCAAGGGGCCTCAGGCCTATTGATAGGGGTCAATGGTTAATCCTGGTGCTAATGTAGCTGTGCCTGCCTATGTGTGCAGGTCTGCCCTACTCCCAGGTGGCCTCCGGACCACCGATAGGGGTTTATGGTTAATCCTGGTGTTAATGTAGGTGCGCCTGCTTATGTGTGCAGGTCTGCCCTACTCCCAGGTGGCCTCAGGGCCATAGACAGGGGTCTGTGGTCAATCCTGGTGCTATTGTAGGTGTGCCTGCTTATGTGTGCAGGTCTGCCCTACTCCCAGGCGGCCTCAGGCCTATTGACAGGGGTCTGTGGTTAATCCTGGTGCTAATGTAGGTGCGCCTGTTTATGTGTGCAGGTCTGCCCTACTCCCAGGTGGCCTCAGGCCTATTGACAGGGGTCTGTGGTTAATCCTGGTGCTAATGTAGGTGTGCCTGCCTATTTGTGCAGGCCTGCCCTACCCCCAGGGGGCCTCAGACCTATGGACAGGGGTCTGTGGTCAATCCTGGTACTATTGTATGTGCGCCTGCTTATGTGTGCAGCTCTGCCCTACTCCCAGGGGGCCTCAGGACTATTGACAGGGGTCTATGGTTAATCCTGGTGCTAATGTAGGTACGGCTGCTTAAGTGTGCAGTTCTGCCCTACTTCCAGGTGGCCTCAGGCCGACCGACGGGTTTGTGGTTAATCCTGGTGCTATTGTAGGTGCACCTGCTGTTGTGTGCAGGTCTGGTACACAAAATATTCATGGCCTAGGTGTCTGTACAAGCCATGTTGTAGGTAGGTGAGGCTCATCCCGTGCGTTTAGATTTACATGGTCTGTTCCCCAACAGTCTGTGTCCATACACCAATGCACGTCATGCCAGACCTGACCCTGGTGCCCTGGTGACTGATGTGTATACACAAAACCATTTGTGAGGCCAGGCACTCCATGCACACTCAGCTTGTGACAGGGAGGATGCAAGTGTCCTTTCCAATGTCTGGCACCCATGCATGTACACGTCACATTTCACAGATGGAATATGCGCATGTCATGCAAGTGTGTCATATGTACAGATGTAGTCGGTGAAATATGCCCCCACAAGACCTATCAGGGACGTCATGTCAATGTCCTGCATACCCCCAGTCACCCAGTCACATGACGAGATAGAACTCACAGTAGGCAGGGCATGGTAACCACAGTCAGTCATACAAGGACCCACATGTAAAATCCCCACAGGCATGCCATGGGTGGTGGTGGTGTGGTGGCTCCTATCTGCTTCTCGCGTGCCGTTACGCAAGTCCCATCGACATTATTGCATTACCCAGAATCTCTACCACCCTACCACCATACCTCACCTCCTTTGCAGATCCTCATTCTCCACTCACCCCCAGCTCCCTGTCCTGACCTTTGGACACCCGTCTTCTAACCATCTCGGACCTATCACTGGCCTTTTCTCAACTGCCACCTGCATGGGACATGACTCACCATCCCGTCACATCGTCTTCCTCTCGGGATCATTCCTCTATCACTCTTATACAGACTATGTCCCTAACATAGCATGTCACCTTTCCCACTTGCTCAGTGGGACACCCATGACCTGCCTCCTTCCCCGTCCTCCCCCCTTTTCACCTACAATGTCACTGTGCTACACCCTACCCTGGACAGATCATAATTACGTGACCTGTCACTGTCCTCTGTCGCCATCCGACTCTGCCGCCCTCTCACAGGTAGCCCATCCTCTACCACTCCCGTCGTTTCACCCCTCACACTCCCCAACATTTTACAGCCACTGGTGACCTCCTACCCACAGAGTTCCCCTCACTCTCCCCTGATTCACAGGTCTCTCACCGGTCCTCCTGTCTGTCTGATGCCCCTGATAAATTGGCTCCTCTACAACCACCCTCACTCACCACCCTATCATCTCTCAGATCCCATCTTCCCCATTATCATTCCCAGGTTCACAAGGCCAAACAAACCTAAATCTCCACAGCCATCTCCTCTGCCCCAAACCAAACATGTCACTTCCTCTCTGTTTCCAGGTCATGAACAACACACCAGCCAGATCCCAATACTGTATCCACCAAGTCACCTCCCTCCCCTTCACAGCTCGCAGCTTTCCTCAATACAAGGATCCCTGACCTCAGGGCATCCATACCTCACTGTCTGTCATCTCTCACCTCCCCCCTTCTGTCTCCCAACTCTCATGTGTGTGGGCCACACAACACTCACCTACAACCTCATGACATAGTAATCTGATCTCCCCTACCAAAGTGACCTTCTGCTCCCCTGCTCCTGTACCATCCTCCTGGCTACCCACACCCTTTCTCGCTCACATCCCCTATATTCCCACCATGCTCAACACTAGTTTTCCACAGGTACCTGTCCGCACCCCTGAATGCATGCCCTCATATGCCCTATCCGTAGAAATACCTCTCATCACCCCCTTATTCCAGCTCACTATCGTCCTGTTCCCAGTCACCGTTTTCTGTCTGATACCTGGAAAATAGTCCTGTCACAGCTTTCCCATCACGTCCCTCATCCCCACCAATCATGTCATCGCCCATCTTGCCATTCGCAATGAACTGCACGTGGCTCACGATCGTGGTGATGTTTCAGTGGCGGTATCACTAGACATATCTGCAGCCTATGATCTGGCTGATCACACCTCCTCTCCCACTTACGTGAGGCCAGACTCTGTTGCACTGATTCCACTCATGTCCTTCGTCCCAGGCCTGCACTGTTCACCCCCTGTCAGTACCGACGACCCCGTCGGAACACATTCCACTGCTTTGTGGCATGCCGCAGGGGTCTGTACTAGCACCTCTCCTCTTCAATATATTCGTGGCACCCCTTGCTCCCTCACACACAAGCAGATGACATTGCAGACAGATAATATTGGACTGCTAGTGTACAGCAGGAGCATCATCCCACTGCACACAGCCATGCATGTACTGCATCAGATGATGGTCGGGCATGTTTGTCCCCTAACAACCTCTATCTATTGCTGTTCCCCCAAGTGGAGGACCTGCACAAGAAGGGCCGGGAGCTGCGGCGGCGGAGGCTCGACTTTCTGCTGCGGCTACAACAGGAGCTGATGGGGCCAGAGTATTTTGAGTGATGTAGCCTGTGTGACACGCAACAGCATGTAACAATGCAGCAGCTGGTTGTGGGGCCACCTACTATGTGTCCATCATTTGGGCAACACATGACTGATGTGGTACTATCCATTTTCCCTCACAGTGGCTGCAGACGGCAATGGGGATGTGCCAGCTGGTGCGGTGCCTGTTCCGGAGGAGGCCCAGGATGTGTGGCGGTGGCCGAGGTGGAGGAAGAGGAGGGCCTGGAGGCAGAAGCAGAGGAAGAGGAAGCGGAAGAGGAGGAGGAGGACTATGTGGAGGAGGAGGATGATGAGGAGGAGGACGAGGACGAGGACTATGTGGAGGAGGTGGAGGAGGAGGATGACGATGATGAGGAGGAGGAGGAAGAGGTGGCTGAGGCAAAGGAAGAGGAGGTGGAGATGGCGGAGGTGGAGGAGGCGCAGGGTGCAGGGGAGGGGCAGGTAGGGGAGTGGGTGAGGGAGTGGGAGGGTGTGTGGGGGGGTGGGGGAGGGTGTGTGGGGAGGCAGGGACAGGGGATGGGGCCATGAGGCAGGATGCACCCCTAGTGGTGTGTGATGTGGAGCCACCTGAGGGTGGGCGTGGGGCATCTCTACAGGCACACACCACCATTGGTGCATCCTGCCCCACTGGCCCAGGTATGATCAGTCTGTGCGGCACAGGACTGCAGAGGGCTCTGGGGGTCAACACCACCTGCTCCATGGCCCTCTTGATGTGGCCCGCATGGCTGCAGGAGAGGCAGGCAATGCCACAGACAGGGTGTGTGCGGATGCCTCCACACAGACCCCATGCACATGGGGCCTGTGTGGGGGTGAATGGCCACACACCCTGTCTGTGGCACTGTGCGCAGTTTCGTTGGTCCAGCAGGAGCAGACGAGGACCATGGAGCAGGTGGTGAATGCCATGTGCTGGATGGATGATGAGCTGCGGATGCTCAGGGAGGCAGTGGAGGGGCTTGCAGCTAATCAGCCATCAGGCCATGGTGGCCCCCAGGAGGGATAGATCGCCGCCGTGGTCTGTGGCACCCCTGCCCTGTGCAGTCGTGTCCTGGGACTGCCACAACCCCAGGGCACAGGGGGGGTGGGGGGTCCAGTGGCCCACTCCCACCAATGTTGGCACTGTGCACCACAGTGTGTGCCTGTAACCTCGTATATACATGTAGATACTGTACCAAAATGTAAATATCGTGTGACATAATTTTTTATATATAAAACTTTATATTTGTTACCTTTACCCACATCTCAATGGTCATGTGCCTCATTACCTGTCATGCAGTTGTACAGTTTGACACATGTGAGCATGTCCCTGTGTGTATGGGTGCAATACAGATGTCACATACATGGCACGGTCCTCATAGCAGGCATAGGGGGTTAGGCATATGCAGTGCCATGTGCATCCCTCATGGCCACAGGGATGTACCCAAGTGCTGGTATGTCCTGCATACATGGGCACATGCCTGGTGGCACAAACATGCCAGTTGTGCACTCATGGCACAGTGCATGGCACATGTGCCAAGCCAACACATCGATGTGCTTAATGGTAACAAGGCAGACACACCAAGGCAGTGACATGGGATGAGGACTGGGAATGTCATGCCATAAGGTGTACATGCCAGGGCAAGGGATATGTGACCAGGATGACATCATGGTAGACAGACTACCCATGAGAGCAGAGACAGTGACACTGGACACGTGGCTACAGGTGTTACCAAAACCAGTTGCCTTTATTTACACTGACAAGATGGGTATACACCCCCTCCTCTAATGCCTGCATGCCTGCCCACATCCGCACCATCCTGGCCCCCTCCCACCCCTTGCTGCTGCTGCCCCCTTCCAGACATGGCCTCCAGTGCTTCCGCCATCCGGGTTATGCCTGCCACCATTGCCTGGGCAGTGTCAGCCAGTGCCTCAGTCCCCCGGGCACTTTTCAGGCCAATGTCACGCAGCTGCGCCAGGTCTTGCCATATACCATGCAGCTCATGTCGTATGCCTGCATGAGAAAACAGTGCAACCTGTGATACCTGCTTCACACACGCCACTATAACACATGCCACTATAACACAGGGGTCTTGAAGGGCTACAAAAGGGGACTGCTATGTCTGGAGAGTGATCTGCAATTGTAAGTACTACATCTGGGAAGTTATCTACATTTTAGGGAAAGAGGACCTCTAAGGATCTGTTTACTCTGTGAACACAATGTAATTGTAAAATCAGCCAGGGCCTAGTAGCAGCCAATTAAAACACAGAAGAGAGCTGTCTGGTTAAATGTAGAGCAGCAGAGAGCTTCCTGTTTAAATGTAATACTCAGTCAGGGCCTAGTTTACATTCAAAACACAGAGGAGAGCTCTCTGGTTATATCTGGAACCCAGGTCTTCCCCCATCCTAGCAAGGGCTGTGGGACCCCCCCCCCCCCCCAGAGATTGGTCACTGATCACATCAGAAGCACAGGACAGGTTACTATGTTGCAGGCAACTGTTAGTAAGTCTATTCCCCCCTCCCTCCCCATCACGCACCCACCCCTGGGATAATCATAGCTTTTTAGGTGCTTAAACCTCTTAAAGTAAAGGAGGTGCCATATTCACTCTCAGGTGCAGCTGTCTATTCTCATCAGCATACATTATGGACCTGTGATTCATTATATTTCAGGAGAACATCGTACATCACATGTAATAGGTATAGTTGTATCAGTATACGTATCCGCAGCAACCCTTAGTAAGCAAGGAACCTACTTACCGAAACACAATCTTATTACAGAGCTGCAGACAGCAGTCCAGCAGTGGGAAGGGGGCTTTCCTGTCTTTTGCATTGAGTGACACATGTATGGTTGTCCCCCAGTTGGTGAGGGGTCTTACGTGTGCACAGGGTGCAAGGTGCTCTTTGCTCTCAGGGAACATGTTCGATCTCTGGAGGCAAGTGTAGCAGACTCGTATGACATAAGGAAGACAGTGAGGTACATAACCAATACAGACAGGGATATAGTCCTGATGTCCCAACTCCAGTCTGGCAGCATCCCTGTTGCCGTGGATGAGAGAGGTCATGTGACAGGGGAGCAGCACCCTGGTGTGGCAGACAGTGATCCTATAGCATGGACCTGTCCCCCAGGTGAAGTAGAACCCTCCCACACCGGGGACGTTTCTCCAGAACCAAGTGCCCATGTGAGAGGGTTAGGGCAGCCTTTATAGGTGGTGATGCGATCAGTAGGCATGTAGATATCTGGGTGGCTGGTGTGAAGGGTGCTGACCTCATGCACCACCTAGACATGATCTTAGATAGTGCTGGGGAAGGGTCTGCTGTCTTGGTACATGTCGGTACCCATGACATTGGAAACTGTGGTAGGGAGGTAATAGGGACTGACATCAGGCTTTTGGGGAGGCAGTTGGAACCCAGACCTTGCAGGCTAGCTTTCTCCGAGATGCTTCCCGTTCCACGCACAGGACCCAAAAGGCAGGCAGAGCTCCAGGGTCTCAATGTGTGGATGAGACAATGGTGCAAGGATGAGGGTTTTGGATCTGTTAGGAACCGGGGAACATTCTGGAGAAGGAAAGGGCTCTATCGAAGGGATGGACTGCACCTCGACCGGAATGGAACCAGGCTGCTGGCATTAACCTCTTTAAGGAAATACAGCTGCGTTTAAACCAGACAATATACATATACATAGGGGAGGGGCAGCAGACAGCTAACCCACAGACACCCCAGACTGCAAGGGGTGATGAGGGAGCCATCCTACCACTGGGCAATCATGGACTCCATGCAGTCAGTCACTCCCAGATCTGCCACCCAGATTGTACTGTGGGGGGGGGGGCAGGGCATGGGACTGTTCTCCAGTGCGCACTCCTGCTCTGAGCCACGTGTCACACTGCAATGCTACACCTGCCTCAACTACCTGCCTGTGTCCTGTGTGTCAGCTGGAATCAGGGATAGGTAGCTGTGGGCCAGATCTGCTGTTGCAGTGTGGGGAACCTGTCATCTGCCAGGATGGGTTGTGTCTCCCTCCGGCCGTGCTGTCCTTTGATACTTCATTACCAGGTAGCAACTGGACTGGGCCTGGACCCCTTTAGCTGCATGACCCACAGCGCCTACCTTCACATGTCGCCCCGGTCCCTGCTAGGCAGCTGTGCACATCAGCCACACCTGCCCCTATGTGGCTGACATTTCAGTTCCCCTTTGGGTGTGTCCTCACCTCCCAGACATGACCATGGAGGTACACGCATGTGGGAACACTCACTGTTCGTGTGCGGTTGTGTTCCCTCACTGTAATGTCTGGGAGTTGAGGTGACATCCCACCACATGCAACCGTCTGGTCATTCATCCACGTTCAGAGTCAGCATGGGATGAGGCGGTATTGGCACGCAGCTCCCGCAACACCTCCCCCATGGCGGTGTGTGAAGGGCCTGCCTCAGGTCTGGGCGTCGGTTGCAGTGCTGCCATCACGGGCACTGCCTCCATGGTGGTTGCCTCCTGTCCACCCTCTGTGCTGCTTCTGCTCCCTGAGAGGTGGAGGACTATCCCTTCCTCCTCCTCTCCATGCACCTCGCCTCCCCCTGGGGCCTCCACAGCAGTGGCTGGTGGCACATCCACGTCAGGCACCTCTGCCAGGGCCCCTGCCCCTGTCTCCTCGGCTTCCCCAGTCTCCTCTGCTTGCATGGCCTGTGTGTCGCCTGGAGAGGAACATGGTACACAGTTTAGATGTGGTGTTCCTGCACATCTAGGTATTTCTCTATGCTACGTCATTACCTAACAGGATGTATATACCGCCTTATCCTAATGTCAATGCGGTTTAACATGCGGTTCACACATTACAGACTAATGGGATGGAACAGACAGGGATCATAGCAACTTCACATCTTTACAAAGTCTAGACTTAGACACATAATAAGGTACCTAGAGAGGAGACATAACAGAACGATAGACACTAGACTACATATGCACATGCCACCTTCACATTGCATGTTACCATGCTATCACAGGGCACAAGTGGGTTAACTCAGCACTTGCTGTTGTGCTTGACCATTGTACAGTGTGGGGGGGCAGGTTCATGCATGTGGTGGTCACACAGGTCATGGTCTCACACATATGTGTGTGTATATACACCATATGTATGTGGCCCCAATGACTGCCATATTTCATGGCTGTGTTGGTTGCATGTGGTACACAGGATGTGCTGTTGGTTCACAGGGTGTGCTGTGCAGCATGTGTATGTTGATTTGGCTTACTGTCCCTGATGGACCGCCTCTCAATTCAAATGCACCTTGGTGTACAGTTGCCCAAGGGCAAAGTTGATGGACGATGGCCTGGGAGTGGGAATACCATTACACTGTGGGAGGGACAGCGTAGAGACAGGCATGCATTCCAGATAGGGTTAGTGCAGACGTGGAGGGTCAGTTTGTAGCAGAGGATGGTACGTGAGGTCCCAACTGGGATGGTAAGGTACCATCATCCTGTACAGGCCTGAGGGGCATGGGTGGTGGACCCCAACATGCGGCTCCACCAATGTCATAGGCGGGGTTGTGGGTAGATTGCTGATGCGCCCTGGAGGGGGATGGGAGGTGGCGGCGGTTACTATGACGTGACCATGGCATGCCAATTGGGGTATGAGTATGGAGGGGAATGGCAGGATATTGAGGGGTGCATGTACATGTGCCCTGGTACACGAGGGTAGGAGCCCTGATGTGGATGCAATAATCTGCAGTGAACCAGTGCTGGGGGTGGTGAGGTAGGGTGATATTTTTTTTTTTTTACATTCTCTTATATACCGTGCTATTCTGCATCAGTGACCAATATGGGTAGAGTGGGTGTTGATATGTGATGCTGTCTGTTGACTGCATTGGAGTCTACCTACATGTGGGTGAGGACTGCTAGATAGTACTGATTAGCGGGACTCAGGACAAGAGATGACGTGTGTGAGTGTGAAAGTGGTGGGAGCATGGGCGTGTAGGACATGGAGGGGTGGCACGGATTTGACAGAGATGGTGGTAGGAAATATTAGTGACATTGGGGATGTGACCGTGAAATGTAAGGTCAATGTCACAGGGACAACAGGATACTGGAAGGAGGGGAATAAATGTCCATAGGGACTGGCATGGGACCGAGCCAGTTGGGGGTGGACAGCCATGGGGGGGCCAGATAGCATGGGTCTTGCCATTACTCAGGTAAACACAGTTGGTAGTGAGGCAGCTGGACAGAGTGGTCACACGTGTTCAGGGGAGTGGACTCAGTGGAAGGGGGGTATGGTGTGGGGTGACATATTCATCTGCATTGGGGAGGCAGGATACAGGATTACAGGAATAGATGTGCCAGAGGCACTGGGATTACATTGTACATGAGGGGGGCCAACACAGAGCCTTGGGGTACACCATACTGTGGGGGTGGCTGGTCAGAGGGGCCACCCAATATGGGGTGTGAGGGGGCAGGGGATGAACAGGTGTGGGGATATGTGTGGAACCATCGGATGACAGTGCCCCAGAGGCCAGTGTCACATCGACGGGAGGGTGGTGTGCATGATCAACATGATCGTGGCTGCTGATAGGTCCAGGGGACCCCCACAGAGACATCACTATGGTCATGTGTGACATGCTATTCTTTGGGGGTGGCCATTTGGACGCCCTCTATGCTATGTCTGACCCAACGTCCCCATTGGCAGGCGTGAGGCACATCGATGGTGTTCACGTGGTGGGGCATTTGGGGGTGCGCCACATATTCAGGTATGTTTGTGAGGATGGGGTGATGAGTGACAGGCCTATAGTGGGCAGGGATAGGTGGGTCATGGGAGAGGTCCTGGGGATTGGGCGCATAGGTGCATGTCTCCAGGGATGTGGGGAGTCCAGGTGGCGGGACCAGAGTTGATCATAGTGTGGATGAGTGGTGGGTGTGCAATGGAGGGTATATGACCCAATGGGTAGGGAATAGGGTCAGGTGTGCCAGGTGGCCTGCTGGGTGTGGAGACGGACTCACTGGCCTCTGATGTGGAGAGTGGATGGACAGTTGTCCAGCTTTGTGGGGGTGGGGGGAGGTGGGGGAGGTGGAGGGTGGTGGGGAGGATCATCGGGGGCAATGGGGGTGAGAAGCACTGAGATCTATGATCCTTCACTGTACGGCCGATGCCAACTGACTGTTAGGGGTCCTGGTAATGGGTCAGATGGGTCCTCCAATGGTTGCTGTACTCGTCCCTCTGCTTTGGCTGTACTGGAGCCATCACACCAGGTATGTGAGCGGTATGACACGGGTATCTGTGCGGTACTACTCTGCTAACTGTCATATGTTCGCAGATAGGTGTGTGGCAGTGCACGCGACATGCCTTATTTATTTGTGGTGTCAGCATGTCCATGTGTTCAGGGCCAGCCCATCCATCAGGCAGGAATGTTGTTTGCACAGGGCCCTGCGTTTCAGGGGGCCACACACAGACAACATCCTTCATTGATAAGCGGCAGGCAAAGCGGCTTTGGAGGGAGTCGGAGGGGCCCGGCTCCCTCAAACAGCTGCCGAGGTGGAGAGCATCTTCTCCCTTCACTTCGGCAGCTGTACTGACAGTTAGAACACTGCCGCACTGATGGCGGGAAACAGAGGGTCACCTTTGACCTCGGTGCGGCAGCGTTCTACATGTCAGTACAGCTACCGAGGTGTAGAGAAGAGGCGCTTCACTTTGGTAGCTGTGGAGGTGAGCCAGGGCCTCTCCGGCTCCCTCTTTGCTAGCCATGGGGCTCTTCAGGAGGGGAGGGGCGGGGTGGGGGTGCTTGGACTGAAGGTGTGCTGGGGGGGATTCCCTTGGACTGGGAATAGGCTGTGGGGGGTTGCTATGACTGGAAATGGGCTGTGGGGTGGAGCTCCTAGGACTGGAAATGGGCTGTGGAGGGGGTCCAAGGACTGCTGGGGGGCTGGGACTGGGAATGGGCTGATGCGGGGGCTAGAGGGGAGCGGATGCTGGTTAGGGTTGGAACTAGAAAGGAGCTGATGTTGGGGGAGGATCCAAATGGGATGGGGCTGGGGGAGTGACATGGAGAGGGGAATGATATATTATATGGGAGGGAAGGGGACACCACATTTGGCCGGATATTGGGTGAGCAAGTGGGGATTGAGGATGGAGGGGTACAATGTGAGTAGATGGAAAATGGAGTAAGGAAAGATGGAGGGAGGAGCAAAAGGAGAATGGTTAGTATGTTAAGGCAGATGTTGAGAGAGAATGGTAGGAAACTGGAAGAGAGGAGACAGGAGAACTGGACAGCAGATGATGGAGAGTTAGTGGAAGACACGAGGATACCAGAGGAATGTGGCTGGAGCAATTGCAACTGCAAAACAAATGCACTAAAGGTAGTGGACTATCTCTTTGTTTTGGATCTATTGACTGGCATGTGTCAGCTCTGGGATATGTGCATCATTACTGTCTGCACTTTGTTTCGTACAAGAGGATGTTGATTTATAGTTACATGTCTACAGTGTTGGTGTACAATCCAGGTTTGGCTTTTGGGATTCCCATTGTAATTATTGTCTTCCTATGTCTACACTGTGATTCCTTGTTCTTTGTTTGGTGATGGTCTATGCTCCACATATGTAACTAAGCTGTGGTATTCTGTTTATGTAGTTTCTATTTCATATTGCCACTTTCTTCTCTTTCCCCAGTGGGTCATGTATTGTTACTCTCTGATATGTTTTGGTTTGATATTTGCAGTGTTGCCTTTTGATAATTATGTATAGTGCTTTGTGAGTCCTGGTAGTGCTGTTACGTTATGGCGGGTTTGCTATGGGTTCTACATGGGCAGTGTTTGCAGTGGTCCCTAATGTGCCTGGCGATTGGCACTGGATTATATTAATGTCGCAATCTGGTAGTCTTTCTTTATCCATACACTCATTAGGAGGCATGTCTACTAACAGTTAGTGTATGCCAACATTATGCAAATATCTATGCCATTGAGGCCTCTTATGCAAATGAGGCACCGCAACATGTCTCAGCACATAGCCCCGCACACCCCTTGGCCCACCCCTGCTTGTGATAGGTTGGTAGCTGTTTCTGGAATACATATCTCACACTTACCAGCACGTGGGTGAGCTGTGTCCAGCTCTGGGGACAGTCCATGTAGATATATGGACCCAAGTCGTTCGGCCATCTGCTGTTACAGGGGGGTTATGGCAGGGCCGATTGGTCCACCTCCACCTGTACCCATTGCATGGCATCTCTCCACGGTCATGTGGCCACGGACTCCCCGCTTGATGTCATTAAAGCGCTTTCGGAGGCTTTCTAGGTCCCTGGGTGGGCCGCCAGCCTCGCCCACAGCCTCCTCGATCTCCTCCCACACCATGGTTCGTGTGCTCATCGGTGTCTTGCTGCTGAGGCGCCCATACAGAACATCGTAATGTTCAAGCACATTTGCCAGCAGGATGTCGTTCTCCTGCTGGCTGAATCGCAATGCCCTCTTTCTTGCCTCCTCAGGCACGCGCTTCCTCTATCTCTTGCCACTTTGTGCTCTTTCTGGCTGCTTTAGTGTGGGCTGCGACACCCCTGATGACCCTGCCTCCTCCACCTCTGGCTCTTGCATCCCAACTGCCTCTGGGGATTGCTTCCTGGGTGTTTCCCCACCTTCCTCGCCTGTTGTCTCCTCACCCTGCATGTTTTTCATCGCTCTTTCTGTCGTTCGCCTCTCACAAGTCTCTCTATCCTCCATCGCGTGTCTCCCCTACTATACACCTTCCACCTTCTGTGCATGTGCAGCGTGCCTTGTGCATGCGCAGGGCATGGTGTAGAGCACATTGCACATGCGCACTGCACCTTGTACATTCACAGGGCGCAGTGTAGAGCACTTTGTGCATGTGCTGCGTACCTTGTGCATGCACAGGGCACGGTGACACATGCATTATGCATGCATACCGCATGTTGCGTATGCGCCACGACCGTTCACATATCGTGCCCTGCCTGGTGCACATGGAGGGCACACTGCACATGCGCTTACCACCACACGTGCTTGTTACGCATGCGCACTGCACATTGCACATGCAGGGCACATTATCCCATTCGACATACACTACACATTGTACATTACTTGTCGCCTAGGATTCTGGGGCACTGCCAACACATTCGCTACCTGTGCCACATGACTGCCATATGTTGTACCTATCTGTCAGTGTTCCTTGGACAATTGTGAGCGCACTGGTACTTTTGCTGGCACATCCGGAATCTTCCCTCATGTACCTCCCATGCGCCTTCTTCACGTGCAACGTGCCATACACATACGCAACGCGCGTAACATCGTCGGTGCACTGCATCTCCCTTTGCAGGATGCAGGATGCACATATAGGTGCCCATACACATTGTCAACAGGGGCTGGCCATCGTGACAATACATCTGTTTGTTAGGGTTACGTGAACATGCTCCTATGTCCACCCATTCTGCTCCCACACCTACATGCAAGCATTGTTCGTGACACATGTACATCACAAGCCTGGCACTCGGGTGGACACGTAACATTTCTGTGTGTGCCATGAGCATGTGTGCTGTGCTTGCCTGCCACGCCATGACAGCACGTTCATGCATGATGCCTCTGTGGGGACAGGTGCGCACTATACAGTGCGCATTCACCGGCATGGCGCATTACACGCACGTATTGCGCTTGTGTATGCATAACATGCCATCTACAGACATTACATGCTAGTGGCATACACACAATGTTTTGGTATGTTGCGCATGGCGCGTTCGTTATGAGCCATGGCTATGCGTGCTATGCTTATGTAGGGCGCATAACATATGCAGTGCATGGAACGCATAGTGCAGGTTCCTTATGGCTGCATGCAGCCTGGGGGGCTCCACACCTCATCATTGTTATGCCGTGGCTGGTGTGCGCTGCTGCATGTACAGCTGTGTGGTGTTTGTTCTGATCATGTACCCATCTCCACACCTTTTTAGGCGATGTGTCTTTGCAGTAGATGTCGTCCATGATGGCTCACTTTGTGTTTGCTGCTGGTGCTATCCAGTCATTGCATGGTGAGGTGGAGCTGCGGTTGCCTGAGGAGGGAGATGGTGTCCATGGGGGTGTGGCACAGGGCATGGGTGCAGTCCCACAGAAACACAGACCTGCAGCTGTGGGGGCTCCACAGGCCGGGGCTGGGTCAGCATGGCAACAGAGGCGTGCAGAGGTGTGCCCTCAACAGTCTCACCTCTACAGGCCCAGGGCAATGCTCCAGGGCATGCGTAAGGACCAGGTCATTTCCCTCTACTGTCTGAGCACAGGGGCTATTAGGGAGCTCTTTGAGGATCTGAGACCTGACCTCAAGCCCCTGACTGGCCGGTCCCATGCCATACCGGGTTTGGTCAAGCTCCTGAGTGCCCTACATTTCTTTGCCTCTGGCTGCTTCCAGACATTGGTGGCCGCAGTGGGTGGGATGAGCCAGCCCACCTTCTTACACTGTCTCCATCAGGTACTGCAAGCCATGGTCAGCCAGTTAAGGAATTACATTGTGTTTCCTAACAATAGGCAACAGTGGAGGGCCCTGAACCTGGCTTTTGAGCAGATTGCAGGGATACCACACGTGATGGAAGCTATTGATAGCACACATGTTGCCCTGGTCCCGCCCAGAGACAGGAAGGCAGTGTTACGCAACTGCAAACACTACCAGTCCCTGAATGTGCAGGTTGTATGTGATACAAATATGCATATTCTGAATGTGGTTCCTAGGTTTCCTGGGTCCACCTATGACTCCTATATCCTGCATCACTCGGCACTATTCAAACAGAGTGGACAATATGAGGACTGTGTACCTGCTGGATGGGAATTTCTCATCTCTACTGTGCACATGGTATTATTGTGTCCTGGGGTGCATGTCCACTATCACAGATGGACCAGAGTCACCTGTGGTTTGGTGTGACACCTTTCTGACTGCATATCTCATGTGGCACACATGGCATGTCCAGATGCAAACCTGATTCAGTTTCTGGGAACATTCAGGACACTGGCCGTCAGGCAACGGCAAATCACTGCCAAGCCATTGTGTGATTTACTGGGTCACATTGACAATTATTACCTCTACATCCCTTTCTTTATGTTCTGGTGGTGGCAGACTGACAGTTTATGGAGTTTTGCCTGCTATCACAACATGTCACTGTCTCCGGGTATGTGTTCACGTACCTTTGGGGGTTTTTACGATGTCATATGTCTGCCATATGTGTGTCATGGGCCTTTTGGGTGTCAATGCACACATGGGGTTTCCATTGGTGTTTGGTACTGGTGCTCTGTTGCATGGACCTTTTGCACAGGGAACCTATGGGCACATATGGTGTGTTCATCATATGGTGGTGTGCAACACCTATCTCCAGGAACAAGCAGGAATGTAGTCTTCACATATGGGTATCGTCGGTACCAATGGAGCCTGCGTGGGAACGCTCCCCAGCGTCCAATAGGAACACTTTTGGGAGCATCCCACAGCACCTGTGTGCTGCCTTCCCGCCTTTCCCACTGTCCATCTTCAGTTCTTCGTTTTCCGCGGAGCCGACAGGTCGCATACCCTGTCACTGCAGAAAATTCCTTCTTTATTCTTTATTTTTTGTGGTCGCGTCTGCCTTCGTTCGACACCTACTGGTACCGCCGGTTCTTCTTTCTTCTTTTCTATAAAAAAAATATATATATATAGTTTCTGAAGTATTTTTCTTCAGAAACTTTTTTCCTTGGTGCTAGGTGCCATTTTGGGCACTAGGTCCATTTTCCTTAAAATGGAAAAACCATCTATTGTTTTTAAAAAATGTTCTAAGTGTGGCGGTACCATATCCGTCACCGACACCCATGACTGGTGTCTTAAATATTTAGGTCCTGACCATTCTCCATTGGAGTGCCTCTCCTGTAGGAAGATGACTAAAAGGGGCCTGCAGAATAGAGCTGCAAAACTCGGTACCCTTTTTGCCTCAGATGCAATGTCCATTGCATCGACGAATTCCAGAGCCTCATCTTCCTCCCATGGATCTCAGGTAACTAAACATAAGTCTAGCCAGTCCTCAAAGGGTAGATCTCCTTCTAGGCATCAAGAGGCCATTGGCGTTGCCCTTGAGGAAACTTCACTGGTGAAACAGCCCCGGCGGGAGGCTTTGGCTTCCAAAGCACTAATGGAGCTCCAGGATGTTCTCGAGGCCTCCACCTCGGCAGAACTACTGGTGCCATGCTCTGGGGTTCTGGCCGCTTCCACCGGTACTGACACCCAAGCATCAGCAGTGTTGATAGATCAGACGTTTCTCGCTATCGAACGCAGTCTGGCAGCTTTTCTCATGGCTTCGGTACTGTTGAGACTGCTACAGACGGTTCAACAGACACCGGTACCAATACCGGTACCAGTACCGACGGCACCGGCCTCGATGGGTATACCCCCCAGGCCGAGTCTTGAGTCTATCTCCAGCATCGACAGATCGGTACCAGGACACCTCGAGACCAACTTCGATCGATACCGGTACATTGGGATCGGAGATATTTCGAATCTTCCGATTCCAATGATTCTGATGACTCTGCCGATACCAGAGTACTTCTTCCAGAGGAACCATCTTCTTCTCCTCAACACAGGATGTCTCCTCCAGAGGACATGTCTTTTCAGGATTTTATTTGTGATGTGGCTCGAGGCCTTGCAATCACGGTAACTCCTGAAAGGGAACCTAGGGCACAAGAATAAGAAATCCTTCAATACCCTAAGGATCCCAAGGAAGCAGCTACTCTGCCTATTCATCAGATCTTACATGATCTTATGCTGAGGATGTGGGAAACACCTTTAACCACATCTCCTCACTCTCGGAGGCTCGATACAATGTATCGAGTTCCACCTTGTCCTGGCTTCCAAAAAACTCAGTTACCACACCATTCAATGGTAGTGGAATCGGCTATGCGTAGAATGAAGAGTGCAAAGAGGCATGCTTCCAATCCTCCAGGCCATGATTGCAGGACCCTCGATGCCTTTGGACATTGATGCTTCTAAGCTTCCATGCTCTCAACCAGGATCAGCTCCTATATCCTATATATGGGAATGTTCCTCAAAGAGGTCACAGGAGACTTGGAGCTTATGAGCCCCCTTCTTCCTGATGATAAACGACAAGACTTTCTTACTCTTGTCAGACATGCTCAGGATGCTTCCAAGTTTGTAAACCGTGCATCCTTTGACTGCTTTGAATGCATCAGCAGAACCTCTGCTATTGCCATTGGTGCACGTCAGATTGCCTGGCTTCAGGCATCCGACTTGGAACTTTGGGTACAAGATAAATTGGGAAATATCCCTTGCACAGGAGAAAATCTCATTGGCAAAAATTGGCAGGAAAAGGCTAATGAAATAGATGCTGACAATATCACCCTGGATAGATTGTCAAAATCTACAGCCAACCCAGCCAAAAAGAAATCCTATAAAAAACCCTTTTTCAACAAAAAAAGGACGTTTTATCCTTCTTATGCCCAGCAGGAGCACGGTCCAGTTCAGGCTGGCCAAAAGGGACAACAGCAACAAACTAGACAACAAAAGAAGCCAAAAGGGCCGAGAGCTCAGCCAGCTCCACAGGCTCAGCCTCCTCAGGGGCTTTGACTCCTTCCTAGAGAACTTAGCCTTCCTGCCCCTGAACGGTACAGAACCCTTAGCCATCCCTGACAGATTGCGTCATTTTGCCAACAGATGGCACCAAATAACAGCAGAAAATTAGACTCTGTCCATTGTACGAGAGGGGTACAAGCTTCATTTTCACAGCATGCCCCCTCCTACAATCGTAAGATAGTTCAATTCTCAGACCCCTGTCAACAATCTCTTAGGTCAGGAGGTCACAACACTCCTTGCTCAAGGAGCAATAGAAGAAGTACCCATTCTACAACAGGGTACAGGGCTCTACTCCCCCTATTTTCTTATCCCAAAGAAAACAGGAGGACACAGACCCATTTTGGACCTCAGAGAATTGAACAAATATCTGTTCTGAGAGAAATTCAAAATGATCACTCTAGGAACTCTTCTGCCATACCTTCAAAGTCAGGATTGGCTTTGCTCTCTAGATCTAAGGGATGCATATACTCATATTCTCATTCATCCAGATCACAGGAAATTCCTGCGGTTCCTTTTCCAGGGAAAACACTTCCAATACAAAGTTCTTCCCTTTGGTCTGGCTTCGGCACCAAGAGTATTCACGAAATGCATGGCGGTAGTAGCTGCTTTCCTGCGAAATCTAGGGATATTTGTCTTCCCTTACTTAGACGACTGGCTCATTCGAGCCCCTACGGCTCCAGAAGCCAGCTCTGCTCTGTCTCGCACGATGCGAATCCTTCAATATTTGGGATTGGTCATAAACCTCCCAAAATCCCATCTTGCTCCTACTCAGTCCCTAGAATTCATAGGAGCTTGTCTAGATACCAGACAGTCAAGGGCTTTCCTTCCACAGCCCCGCTGTCTGCGCATAGTGCAGCTAGCTTCCCAAGCAGCAGGGAAGACTTACCTGACTGCTCGAGAAATGCTCCAACTACTGGGACATATGGCATCTACTGTACATGTGGTTCCCTATGCTCACCTCCACATGCGAGCAGCCCAGTGGACCCTATCCACTCAGTGGACACAGGCCACAGGTTGCCTGTCGGACAAAATAACAAACTCACAACGTCTTGTTTCGTCCCTCCAATGTTGGCAATCACTGGAGAACCTTCTGGCAGGGTCTCCTTTCCAGCAACCCCTATTCCAGGCCACTCTAACAACAGATGCATCACAGGTGGGATGGGGGGCCCACCTGCACTATTTCTCTACCCAGGGTACCTGGACTCCACAGGAGGCTTGTCTTCACATAAACCTCCTGGAACTCAGAGCAATTTTCCTTGCTCTTCGAGTATTCCAAGCCCAGCTCAGCTACAAGGCAGTCCTAGTCCAAACAGACAATCAGGTAGCCATGTTCTATGTGAACAAGCAGGGCGTAACCAGCTCTCTGTAGTTATGCAATGAAGCTTTACGACTATGGGCCTCACCAGAGAACATCAAATTCACCTCCTCATGGTATATCTTCCAGGCATTCAAAACCTTTGGGCAATCGAGTACTGCTGCCACACGAGTGGTCCCTCCACTCAGTTCCTGTTCAGCAGAGCTAGAGTGCAGACCTCTCCCAGAGAGCTCCTGCTAGGGGGCGGGGCTTAGCAACTACCTGAGACTGGATGTCGGGTCCTGGGCCACCTCCAGCAGGAGAGGCCCAGGCCCAGAGGCCTACCAAGTCTGGTGGGCCTCCTTCTCTGAACCCGGATGGAGGAACCAGCAGCCTGGAACAGCCGGTGCCCCGGGTGGGGGACCCCCCAGGTAGGACTGTGCCTGGCCAGGGAGGAGGGACCCACAGGTATGGAGGTTTGGGCCCGCTATCCCAGGGAGGAGGCTCCTGTCTCCTCCCCAGGCAGGGTGTGGAGGCTGGGTGGCAGCAGGGAGAGGCCCTGGGGAGACCCTGGAGGACCGTGCAGTATAGCACTGGAGGAGGCGGGTTCCCCCCTCCGCCTCGGGTCCTGGAGGAGGCCTCTACCTCCTCCAGTGAGGATGAGGACGGAGGGTCGGGCCTGCCATCCTTCCAGCAGCCAGCTAGGGCCCCAGACGAGATCGTGGCGGCGGTGCGGCGGCTCCGGGGTCTCCAGGAGGAGGCGGCCCAGCTGCAAGCCCAGCTCTCCCACCTGGAGAGCCTGCAGGCCACCGTTCCCGGTGAGGAATGGGTGGCATATAAAACCTATAGAAAGGGGGTGAAGCGGGCCCTGAGAGACAGGTATATACAGATTATGTCTTTAAAAACCCAGGGTTGTGGGTCCCTCACAGAAATTTATCAACAGTATGATCGTTGGGCAGCCCTAGGTGCAGTTCAGGGGGGGCCCCCGGGGGTGGGACGGCCGGTGGATCCCAGAAGGTTTTGTTACCCACCCTTGCCTGTCCTGGGTACAGTGGAGAAAGGGTTATCATCATTGGCAGTAGTGCATAATGTTCCAGACCCCAGATTTCCTTACCTGTCGGCTACTGTGGAAGCTGGATCGACGGATGAGGCATCAGTGGCTATGGTGGCATGTCCTGCTGTTCCTTCAGTGTGTTCTCTGAGGTCCGATGCCCCCGGGGCGGTTGGGGGAGGGGCACTGGCCCAGCGTACTGCACAGGATCCCACAACCGATGTTGCACCCCTGTATCAGGAGGAAGGGCTGGTGGATGAAAACCAAAGCCAGAAACCGGTTCCCGGGGCTCCGTCTCTGTCCATTCCGGCACTCCCTGGGTCTGTGGCAGCTGAACAGAGTTTCCAAGATGGCCGCCGGAGTCCCCGCAGGTGTCTTGGTGCAGCTGATGGAGTTCCTCTACAGGAAGTGCGGTTGGCAGGGCTTACTTCGGCTCCTTTGGAACCCCAAGATGGCCGCCGTCGGGATGATTGCATCATTTCCGGGTCTTCCAGGAAGTCTGCAAGTCACTATGAGTCTGCTGCTCTTCTGATGCCGGCTCTTTGCAGTGATGCTGTGGAGGATTTCTTGCTGCTGTCCCAGCGAGGTTTGGTGTCTGATGGTCCTCGGGGGGCTGGCTCTTCTGGATTCTTACCGGGAGTTCAACGTCGGGGGTCTGCGAGCCACATGGCCGCGGGTATCGGTGGCTCCATCTATCCCGGCAGCAGTTCAAATCCCGGTGCAGGGTTTTGATAGGGGGATGGCTGGCAGGCCGGATTCCCCTGTTTTGGCTGCCCTTCCGGCCCCTAGCAAGCAACAGGGTACTCGCCCAGGGTGTTCTGAGGTGGCTGGCTGGGGTCGGAGGGGTGCTGGAAGGGGGAAGAAGCAGGATGGGGGCTGCTCTTTCTTTTCTGCGGCCCCCGGAGGGGGTCAAGGGGGGGGGCCAGGGAGGGAAGAGTGTTGGCCTGCTGTCTCTGCAGTCTGGGACCGCGGAGCGGGCTGTACAGCTGCCTGTTTTGTCTGTTGCTGTGGCCGAGGGAAGCCTGGCTCGCAGGGGGGCGTCCGCCCTTGCTGTTGGAGCCCTGGCTACTGGCCGAGCTGTTCCGGCCCCCTGTGCCACGTCTGGCACCGGCAATAAGGTAGGACCTGGGGGAGACGGAGGGCAGGGGGGCGGAGGTTTGGGGGGAGGCATGTTGGGGGGATCTGCCCTGATGTCTCGGGACGGTCCTGCTTTAGTGCCGGTAGCCTTGAAGGGGGTAGTGGATGGGGAGGAGCAGAATACTGTGGTCGCTGGTAGGGAGGGAAAGGGGGAGAGGACGACTGGTCTGCTGGTAGGGGAGGAGGGAATAGTTGGTTCGGATGGGGGGAAGGGCCTTTTATTGGGGGGGCTGGGGGAGGGGGTGGTCCCCATGGATCCCGGGATTGGGGGGGAGAAGTGTTTGTCCCCGGTAGTGGTAGCTGAAACCCAAGAGCCCTGCGAGGGGTTAGGAGCACAGGATAGGGGTACGGGGGGGTTCCCTGGTCCTCTGGGTGTTACCGAGAACCAGGTCAGTGAAGCCATCAAATTGGCATTGGAGACCCCGGACGGCCCACAAGGGGCCTTTTCTGCCTTTCGGCAGCAGCAAGAGTCGATGGAAGGGGGTGCTCAGGAGGTTCTCGGTGGCACCCAGGGATCCGGAAGGGATAGTATACCTGATGCCATCTTTGCAGAGTTGGTCCTGCCCAGCCCCCGGGCCGCCTCCTGTGCGGTGGCTGCGGACCCTGCAGACCAGCAACAGGGTCCACCGCAGGTGGCTGCAGGAGAAGAACGAGGAGAGCAGGGGGTGGGAACTGGGGGGTCAGCTCCCCCCCGTACATTTGCAGAGGCTCTGAGGGGGCCGGCACCACTCCGGGGACGTCAGGTGGGGGGAGGGGGGGTTCCCAAGGGAATGGTCCCACAGGAGGGGGAGGAGGTGGGGGAGGTTTCCGAGGGGTAGGGGGTGAGGTCAGACGGCGCAACGTGGCGCAGATCCGGTGGGCTGGGGAGGGGCCCCCTCCAGCCAGGGAACAGGTCTTGAGGATGGTCCTTGGGTTGGGATTTCTCCCGGGAGATCTCTACGCCTTCATCCACATGAACAACACCATTGAATATGATGTTAGTTTCATGCTGAGACGGGGGCTGGAGATTTTCTGGGACCGATACCAGCAGCAGAGGGGGCAGGGAGGGTGGGCTGACTTTCGTGTTGTGCCTATCTCTCGCCAGGGGACGGTACCTGTGACCATCCTATCCCGGAATGAGTCGCTCCCAGGGCAGGACATCCAGTTTTGGTTGTCGTGCCATGCGGTGCTCCTCGCACCCCTGATTAAGGGCGCTGGGCCCCTAGGGGTGTGGGACGGGTCGTGGAAGGGCAGGATCCGTTTGTGTGAGGTGGGAAACGTGGTGCAGCACGTGCCCTCGGCCGGTTTCCTCGGTCGGGATCGCATCTTGTGCTATTACCCCGGGCAACCCCGCGAGTGTCACCGCTGTGGCTCATTCCGCCATTTGAGCATGAACTGTCCCGAGCAGGTCTGCACCCGTTGTGGTGGACGGGGTCACGCCTCGTCCTGGTGTTTGCTTATTCGGTGTAACCTTTGCGGGGAGTTGGGCCACCCCTTCGCCCGCTGCCCCTCGGCATCACACAATGGATCGGGGGGGATGCCGTCACTCCACCTCGGGCTCCTGTGCGGGAGGAGGTTGTGGAGGCCCCTCTCCCTCAGGAGGAGTCCGAGGGCCCTAGGGTGGAGGAGTCCATCGAGCCGAGGGAGCCACCAGGGGGAGGGGATTCGGGTAGGAAGGAGGAGAGGGTTGATGTGGTGGAGGTTAATGTATCACGACAGGATAGCGGGTTGCGGGTAGTGCCACCTGAGGAATGGACCACGGTCCCTTCCAAGGGTGGCAAGTCCAAAAGGAAGAAATGGGAGACATCCCCGTTGCCGGATGCAGAGCCCGTGTTGGACATCAACCGTTTCGTCTTTTTGGCTGCTGATGCGGCTGAGGCGGATGAGGGCTTGCCTGTGGAGGCAGGGCTTCCTGTGCGGCGCTCGGAGCGGTTAGCGGCGGGGGCGGCCCCTCTTCCTCAGTGGCGGCCTTCCAAAATAACGAAGGCGCGCCGCGGTCAGGGTCCTCCAATCAAGGGGGATACTGGCGCCTGACGGGTGAGGGAGGATGGGTTTGTACCCCCGCAGTTGGGTTCGGGGCCTTCGCAGGAGCCCCCTGCTGACCCGGCTGCCCTGGCCTCTCCCTCGGGGGTGGGCACTGTCGTATTGTCGCAGTCTTTGTCCAGGGAGGGGGGGGCAGCACAGGGGGTGGACCCCACGGAGGAGGTCATTCCTCCGACCCCTGACCCGTTTGTGCCTCCTCATCCCGTGGGGACTGGGTCTGCCCTCGCGACAGCTTTGCCTGGTGGTCCCGGGGGCGCCAGCACCTCCTGGGGCGATAGGCTTGAGCGGGAGGAGGAGGAGATCCTCGAGGTGGTCGACGTGGACCAGGAGGAATTGCTCCAGCTTGCGGGCTTGTCCTGCAAGCGGGATTCTGGGGATCCTGGGTTGGTGAGAAGAGGAGGAAAGGGTCACTGCACTCGAAATAGGCATGGCGTGCACTCCTGCGTTCTCGTGCGCCACCATCAACGTGGCCAGCATTTTCTCAGACCAGGCGCGGGCTACGGCCTATGATTTTCTTTCCATGAGTGGGCTGGATGTCATCTTCTTGCAGGAGACCAGGCTCACCTCGCTCGCTAGCCTTCATCGGGCGAAGCGGGAGTGGAGGTGGGGCCCTTCGTACTGGTCCCTTGCGGCACAGCCCTACGCAGGAGTGGCGGTTTTGTTCACGTCTAACCGATTTCAGATGCAGTACGTGTGGGAACTGGAGCAGGGCCGGTGTCTGCTCTTAGACGGCTACTCTGGGCCCCATCGGTTTCGTTTCGTGGTGGTCTACGGCCCCCAGTCTAAGTTGGCGCGGAAGACCCTGTTTGGGGTCATCTGCCCCTACCTACACACCTCCCGTTTGGTGGTCCTCGCCGGGGATTTCAACACCACCACCTTTTTGCAGGACCGAGGGGGGGATCGTTGCCCACCCAGTTACGAAGGCCTCTTTTTGGCCGAGATGACCCGGACGGCTGACCTAGTGGATGTCTTCCACCGGGCCTTTCCACGGTCGCCGGGTTTCACCTATTACCATGGGACCTGCAAGAGTCGTATCGATCGGATATATGTGAGTGCCCGGGTGGAGTGTTCCCCTCCGCAGTTGCAGGCGGTTGACTTCTCGGACCACCGCATCCTTTCCGTGTCCTTCCTGGCTAACCACGAGGAGCTCAGCAGGGGTCCTGGTCTGTGGCGACTGAATGTGCAGTTGTTGGCAACATCAGAGGTGGTCCAGGAGTTCTTGGCCTTTCTCGCAGACCAGGAGACCCTGTTGGGCGTTTTTCCTTCCCGTGGCACCTGGTGGGATGAGGTGAAAACGCATGCCCGCCAACTCTTCCGTTCCCGGGGTACCTCCATGGCTCGATCCCGCTACCTCACCTACACTGTCCTCCGGAGGTCGCTGGATCGTTTGGTATCCCGAGGGGCAGCGCGGGAGGAGGTGGAAGAGGTACGCGTCCAGCTCCGTGGCCTGCTTTATGATCGCCATGCCTCCCTCTGCTTTGAGGGGGCGGCCGGTGGGGTCGGCACTCCAGACCCTTTCCTGACTTGCAAGGAGAGGGTTCGGCGTCGGGAGGTCATGGCCCTGCGGGGCGAGGACGGTACCATTCATACCTCCCAGGAGGACCTTTTGCGGATGGTGGGGGAATACTTCTCGGACCTGTTTGGGGATCGCCCCGTGGACCTCACCCATATCCGAGAGTACTTGGGCCTTCCCCCGGTGTATTCGGCTGTGGTTCAGGCACAGGTTGATGCACTTGCTGCTCCGATTCAGCAGGTGGAGGTGGAGAGGGCGATTCGTGCCATGCCGTTGGGGAAGGTGCCTGGGCGCGATGGGCTCCCTGTGGAGTTCTATCGCACTTTCATCGCCCAGCTGGCCCCCTTCCTGACCGCTCTGTTTCAGGAGATCATGGATACGGGGTTTCTCCCGCGGTCATTTCGCGAGTCTGTCCTGCTGCTGCTCTCCAAGGGGAAGGACGATAACTCCTTGGACTTTTGGCGGCCGCTCTCTCTTCTGAACGCGGACCGGAAGATCCTGGCCAAGTGTTTGGCCAACCGACTGGTGGAGGTGTCGGGCGCTTTGCTGTCACCTTCCCAGTATTGTTCCGTTCGGGGGAGAGGGGTTCTGGACGCTGTCGCCACAGTCCGGGAGGTGGTGGAGAGAGGCCGGTCGCTCCAACGGGACCACTGGTTGGTCTCCTTGGATCAGTCCAAGGCCTTCGATCGAGTCAGTCACCGGTACCTGTGGGTGGTGCTCCAGCACTTCGGCCTCCCCGCAGGTTTCCTCTTCGTCGTGCAGGCGCTGTACCAAGGGGGGGTGAGCTTCCCGTTTATTAACGGGTGGCTTGGACGGCCGTTTGGTGTCGCCTCGGGGGTGCGGCAGGGGTGCCCTTTGAGCCCCTTGCTGTATGTCTTCTCCCTCGACCCCTTCCTCCGGAGATTGTCCTCAGGTGGGTTGCGGGGCCTGGAGGCGCCTAGTGCGCCCCCAGTGTCCGTCGTTGCCTACGCTGACGACATCTCAGTTTACGTGGACGGCACTGAAGGGGTAGAGGCCCTGCGGGAGGCCGTGGAGGAGTACTCGGAGGTAGCTCACTCTGTTGTCAACCACAGCAAGT
This sequence comes from Ichthyophis bannanicus, assembly GCA_033557465.1. NCBI lineage: Eukaryota > Metazoa > Chordata > Amphibia > Gymnophiona > Ichthyophiidae > Ichthyophis > Ichthyophis bannanicus. Next base: position 571,570,433 of record CM066035.1, read on the forward strand.
GCCAGACGCTGTGGTTGGGCCCCTCGGAGGCCTCCCCGCCTTCCTGCGCCCCCTTTCCTCCTCCCGTGGGGGAGGTCCGCGTTTTGGGCCTCGTCTTCGGGTCGGAGGACTGTGCGGAGTCCAATTGGGACCGTTGTCTTGAGACTGCACGGTGTCGGGTGCTGCGGTGGAGGGGGTGGAGGTGTACGTACGAGGAGAAGATCAAACTCCTCGGGACGTTTCTGCTTCCTCTCTTTCTACACGTGGCCACGGTCTTCGTCCTTCCGTCGTCCCGTCAGGCGTCTGTGCCGTCTTTTTCTGTTTTCTGTGGGGTAACCGCCTGAACCCCGTCCAGCGCAACATCGTTTGCCTGGATCGGGCAGAGGGCGGTTTGTGTATGTTGCACCCCCTTGTTTTCCTGTCAGTCCTGTCTATGGCGTTTCACTTAGGTAGGATGCGGGAAGGGGGTGGGGTTTGGTGGGTGGCCTCCTATCGGGAATGGTTCTCCCGCTTCTGGGAGCAGTGGGAGGGGGCGTCCTCGGTCCCACGTGTGCGTCGGAGCGGGGAACAGGCCCCATCGTACGTATTTGCGATGGTGGGGCTCATTCGGCGGTGGGGGGTGACTGACCCGCTCGCCCAGTCCTTGGGGCGGAAAGGATTGTACCGGATGGTACTCGCCTCTCACTTTCAACCACGGTGGGCCCTGCGGGACTGTCCGGCGGATGTGATGCAGCGGGGCCTTCGGCTGTTGAACTCCCCTCGGCTACCGAAGAAGGTTCGGGATGTGGCCTGGTTGTCTTTCCACGGGCGTTTGTACGTGAGGGACAACCTCAAGTACAGGTCACAGGCTGAGCGGGTCTGTCCGAGGGCCGGGTGTGAAGGGCAGACGGAGACTATGGACCATTTCCTCCGGCAGTGCCCCTTCAACGTGGAGGCCTGCTGGTTGGTGTCCGCTGCTCTTCACCTGCGCGACCTTTCCCTTCTCACGTATGCGGAGTGGGTGTACGGGGCCTGGTGCTTTCCTCTAAGGCAGGACTCCGGGACCCTCTACCTCGTCACGGCAGTAGTGTGCTACCACCTGTGGCAAGCGCGCTGTCATGTCTCGACCCGGGGGTTGGTCCTGCCCCTCGACGAGGTGGTGCGGGACATTCTGGAGGAAGTGTCCAGCATGGCGCAACGCGAAAGGCGGGTGGTGGAGGCCCATCGTTGGGAGCGTCTGTGGCGTCACCTCACCCTCCGCCCCCCGTGAGGGGGAGGGGTTCCTTGGGGTTCTCATCCCTGTAGGACTTTGGGGTTGTTTTGTTTCCCTGGGGAGGGGGGTGTGACAAGAGGGGGAGGGTTCCCTTCCCTGGGGTTTGTTACTGGGTAGGATTATGGGGTTGTTTTTCTCCCGGAGGGGGGGGGTGAGCTGGTGCTGCTGTAGGGGTTCGACCACTTGTCCGCTCTCCCTTTCTCCTTGGAGGTTGGACGTCCCCCCTTGTTTTTGTTTTTGTTTTTGTACATGTCCTTTTTTTTTTGTTCGTGTTCTGTGCATCCCGTTCCGCTGTCTCGGTTGCAGGGCAGGGCTGGGGCGTGGTTATCTTTTATCTTTTATGTTTGTATAATTGATTTTGTTTTTGGTGTGATTTTGTTGGGGACGGGCTCAAGGTGCCCTTATGTTTTTGTTTGGGGGGTGGGGGCTTGGAGTTTTGCTATGGCTGTTCTTGTTTTGTGGGGTGGATGGGGAGGGGGCTGGGATCGGGGGAGGGGGAGGGGGGAGCTGCTGCTCCCTTTGCAGGGGAGGGGATGGGGACAGGGGATGTTGTATTTGGGTGGGTTTGGGGGGGGGCTCCGGCAATCCCCACCAACGGACAGTGCGGACAATGTGGACTGGTGGGGGTTGTTGTGCGGGGGAGGGGCTTTTGAGATGCAACATGGACACTGTTTGGACTATTCTGGGGTGTTGCTGCAGGGGGGGGGTCGGTTCTGGCATGGACATTGGACTGAAGGGGGGGGACATGGACATTGTCATGGACTATTGCGGATTGTTGTTGGGGGGAGGGGCATGTGTGTTGGGTGCTGGGTCTAGTGGGGGGTTTGGGGAGGTGGGGCACGGGGGGGTTGTGATATTTGTTCTGTGATATGTCGGGGGGGTGGGGGTTTTGGGGGGGGTGGGACTTGGTTGGGGTGATTGTTTTTGCTTTTTGTCTGTTTTTCTGTTGCATGACACAATAAACAAAATTTCCACTCAGTTGCTGTTCAGCTGTGGTGGAGTGCAGACCTCTCCGAGGCTTAGCTACTGCCTGAGCCTGGATGTCGGGTCCTGGGCCACCTCCAGCAGGAGAGGCCCAGGCCCAGAGACCTACCAAGCCTGGTGGGCCTCTTCTGCTGCCATCGAATGGGGAGGAAGACAGCCTGGTGCAGCCGGCACCCAGGGAGGGGGACCCCCCAGGTAGGACTGCGCCTGGTCAGGGAGGAGGGACCCACAGGTATGGAGGTTTGGGCCCGCTACCCCAGGGAGGAGGCTCCTGTCTCCTCCCCAGGCAGGGTGTGGAGGCTGGGTGGCGGCAGGGAGAGGCCCTGGGGAGACCCTGGAAGACCGTGCAGTATAGCACTGGAGGAGGCGGGTTCCCCCCTCCGCCTCGGGTCCTGGAGGAGGCCTCTACCTCCTCCAGTGAGGATGAGGACGGAGGGTCGGGCCTGCCGTCCTTCCAGCAGCCAGCTAGAGCCCCAGACGAGATCGTGGCGGCAGTGCGGCGGCTCCGGGGTCTCCAGGAGGAGGCGGCCCAGCTGCAAGCCCAACTCTCCCACCTGGAGAGCCTGCAGGCCACCGTTCGCGGCGAGGAATGGGTGGCTTATACCACCTATAGGAAGGGGGTGAAGCGGGCCCTGAAAGACAGGTATATAAAGATTATGTCTTTGAAAACCCAGGGTTGTGGGTCCCTCACGGAGATCTATCAGACCTATGATAGATGGGCAGTACAGGGTGCAGTTCAGGGGGGGCCCCCGGGGGTGGGACGGCTGGTGGACCATACCAGGTCCCTTCCATTACCCTTGCCTGTCCAGGATGCGTTAGGGAGCCGACAGTTCCCCTCCCCCCATGTTCATGCCGCACAAATGTCTTACCTGCCGGTGTCTGCTATGACTGAGTTGCCAGAAGGGATTTCCATGAAAGCTGTTTCTCATATACCTGGCCAACATCCCGTTCCCTCGGTGGCTGGTGCAGCTGGGATGGTTGAGGGCGGAGTCACCATTCGTTCTGATCCGCGGGAGCAGGAGAAGGCTACTGCATTAGTGGAAGAGGAAGGGCTGCTGATCCCTTGTTGGAAAAATCGCCGCGGTGAGCAGCAGGTTCGTAGGGCTGTGAGTGCCTCTCAGACAGCCTTCCCGGCGCCCTTGCTGGCTGCACCTGAGATTCAAGATGGCCGACGGAGTTCCTGCCGTGCCGTCTCTACAGCTGACGGCCGTGCCCTGCCGGAGGAGGTTTTCGTGGGGTTTTCCCCGGGTTCGGTGGGGAGCTGTGATGGCCGCCGACTGCAGGAGCCTGTCTCTTCCGGGTTCTCCCGGAAGTGGGAGCATCATCGCGGGTCTGCGCGCTGCTGCCAATGGAGGGTCACAGAACAGCAACGGAGGATTCTACACTTCTTCCCCAGCTTGCTGTGCCACTGGGGGTGCAGCGGGTGGCTGCTCCCACTATTGTTCATCCGGTTCTGCAGCGCCGGGGGTCTGTGGATGTCACATCTACAGTACATCTGGCTTCTGCTTGTGTACCTGCCAGGATTCCTGGGCAGGCTATTGGTGGGGGGGAGGTTGGGAGGCAGGATTCCCCTGGTATGGCTGCCCTTCCGGCTTCCAGACAGCTGCAGGAGGGCCATCCAGCTTTCCCTGAGGTGGCTGTTTGGCGCCGGAAGGGCACAGGACAGGGGACGGGGCAGGGGAGGGGTTGTTTTTCTTTTTCTTCAGCCCCCAAGGGGGACCAGAAGACCGTTCCTCCGCTGTCTTTGCAACTTGGATCAGCTGAGCGGGCTGCACAGATACCTGTCTTGTCTGGTGGTGTGGCCGAGGGGGGCCTGGCTCGCAGGGGGGCGGCCGCCCTTCCTGCTGGAGCCTTGGCTGCCGGCCACGAGGTTCCGGACCCCTGTGCCACGTCTGGCACCGACAATAAGGTAGGACCTGGGAGTGACGGGGGGCAGGGGGGCGGAGGTTTGGGGGATTTAGTTATGGGGGGACCTGCCCTACTGTCCCGGGATGGTCCTGCCTTGTTGCCGGTAGCCGTACAGGGGGTAGCGGACGGTGGGTCGATGGAGGGTCTGGCGGAGGGAAAGGGGGAGCAGACGACAGGTCTAGTAGTAGGGAAGGAGGTAGTGGTTGGTCCTGAACGGGGGAAGGGTCCGTTCTCCGTGGGGTTAGGGGATGGGGTGGTCCCCCTGGATCCCGGGAGTGGAGGGGAGCGGGGTCCGTCCCCGGTAGTGGTGGCCGAGACCCAGGAGCCTTGCGCTGGGTCGGGAACACAGGACGGCGGTTTGGGGGGGCTTTCTGGTCCCCTGGGTGTTACCGAGAACCAGGTCCGTGACGCCCTTCAATTGGCTTTAGAGACCCCGACGGGCCCTCCCGGGGCCTTTGCTGCCTTTTGGCAGCAGCCAGATATGACAGCAAGGGGTGCTCCGGAGGTTCTCGGTGGCACCCAGGGATCAGGAAGGGATAGTATCCCTGATTCTGTGTTTGCGGAGCTGACCTTGCCCAGTCCCCAGGTCGCCCCCTGTGAGGCGGTTGTGGATCCTGCAGACCAGCAGCAGGGTCCCCCACAGGTGGATGCAGGAGAAGACCAAGGAGGGCAGGGGATGGGAGCTGGGGGGTCAGTTCCCCCCCTCCCGTACCATTGCAGAGGCTCTGAGGGGGTCGGGCACCACTCCGGGGACGTCGGGTGGGGTTGGGGGGAGGGGGGGTTCCCAGGGGAATGGTCCCGCAGGAGGGGGAGGAGGTGGGGGAGGGTTCCGAGGGGTAGGGGGTGAGGTCCGACGGCGCAACGTGGCGCAGATCCGGTGGGCTGGGGAGGGGCCCCCTCCAGCCAGGGAACGGGTCTGGAGGATGGTCCTTGGGCTGGGGTTTCTCCCGGGAGATCTCTATGCCTTTATCCACATGAACAACACCATTGAATATGATGTTAGTTTCATGTTGAGACGGGGGCTGGAGATTTTCTGGGACCGATACCAGCAGCAGAGGGGGCAGGGAGGGTGGGCTGACTTTCGTGTTGTGCCTATCTCTCGCCAGGGGACGGTACCTGTGACCATCCTCTCCCGGAATGAGTCGCTCCCAGGGCAGGACATCCAGTTTTGGTTGTCGCGCCATGCGGTGCTCCTCGCACCCCTGGTTAAGGGCGCTGGGCCCCTAGGGGTGGGTGACGGGTCTTGGAAAGGTAAGATCCGTTTGCGTGAGGTGGGAAACGTGGTGCAGCACGTGCCCTCGGCCGGTTTCCTCGGTCGGGATCGCATCTTGTGCTATTACCCCGGGCAACCTCGTGAGTGTTACCACTGTGGCTCCTTTCGTCATCTGAGCATGAACTGTCCTGAGCAGGTCTGCACCCGTTGTGGTGGACGGGGTCATGCCTCGGCCGGGTGTTTGCTTATCCGGTGTAACCTTTGCGGGGAGTTGGGCCACCCCTTTGCCCGCTGCCCCTCCGCATCACACAATGGACCGGGGGGGGGGGATGCCGTCGCCCCACCTCGGGCTCCTGTGCGGGAGGAGGTTGTGGAAGATCCTCTCCCCCAGGAGGAGTCCGAGGGCCCTAGGGTGGAGGAGTCCATCGAACTGAGGGAGCCACCAGGGGGAGGGGATTTGGGTAGGAGGGAGGAGAGGGTTGATGTGGTGGAGGTTGATGTGTCAAGACAGGATAGTGGGTTGCGGGTGGTGCCACCTCAGGAATGGACCATGGTCCCTTCTAAAGGTGGCAAGTCTAAAAGGAAGAAACGGGAGACATCCCCATTGCCGGATGCAGAGCCCGTGTAGGACATCAACCGTTTCGTCTTTTTGGCTACTGATGCGGCTGAGGCGGATGAGGGCATGCCTGTGGAGGCAGGGCTTCTTGTGCGGCGCTCGGAGCGGTTAGCGGCGGGGGTGACCCCTCTTCCTCAGCGGCGACCTTTGAAAGAGTCGAAGGCGCGCCGCGGTCAGGGTCCTCCGATCAAGGTGGATACTGGCACCTGACGGGTGAGGGAGGACGGGTCTTTGCCCCCGCAGTTGGGTGATGGGCCTTCGCAGGAGCCCCCTGCTGACCCGGCCGTCCCGGCCTCCCCCGCGGGGGTGGGCACTGGTCCGTTGTCTCAGTCTTTGTCCAGGGAGGGGGGGAGGCACCGGTGGTGGACCCCACGGAGGAGATCATTCCTCCGACCCCTGACCTGTCCGTGCCCCCTCGCCCCATGGGAACTGGGTTAGCCCCTGCGACAGCTTTGCCTGGTGGTCTCAGGGACACCAGCACCTCGTGGGGTGACAGGGTCGAGCAGGAGGAGGAGGAGATCCTCGAGGTGGTCGACGTGGACCGTGAGGAGTTGCTCCAGCTCGCGGGCTTGTCCTGCAAGAGGGATTCCGGGGATCCCGGGTATGGTGAGAAGAGGAGGAAAGGGTCACTGCACACGAACTAGGCATGGCGTGTACTCCTGCGTTCTCGTGCGCCACTATCAACGTGGCCAGCATTTTTACGGACCAGGCGCGGGCTATGGCCTATGATTTTCTTTCCACGAGTGGGCTGGATGTCATCTTCTTGCAGGAGACCAGGCTCACCTCGCTCGCTAGCCTTCATCGGGCGAAGCGGGAGTGGAGGTGCGGTCCTTCGTACTGGTCACTTGCGGCCCAGCCCTACGCAGGAGTGGCGGTTTTGTTCACGTCGAACCGATTTCAGGTGCAGTACGTGTGGGAACTGGAGCAGGGCCGGTGTTTGCTCTTAGACGGCTACTGCGGGCCCCATAGGCTTTGTTTCGTGGTGGTCTACGGCCCCCAGTCTAAGTTGGCGCGGAAGAACCTTTTTCGGGTCATCCGCCCCTACTTACACACCTCCCGTTTGGTGGTCCTCGCCGGGGATTTCAACACCACCACCTTTTTGCAGGACCGAGGGGGGGATCGTTGCCCACCCAGTTACGAGGGCCTCTTTTTGGCCGAGATGACCCGGACGGCTGACCTAGTGGATGTTTTCCACCGGGCCTTTCCTAGGTCGCCGGGGTTCACCTACTACCATGGGACCTGCAGGAGTCGTATCGATCGGATATATGTGAGTGCCCGGGTGGAGTGTTCCCCTCCGCAGTTGCAGGCGGTTGACTTTTCGGACCACCGTGTCCTCTCCGTGTCCTTCCTGGCCAACCACGAGGAGCTCAGCAGGGGTCCTGGCCTGTGGCGACTGAATGTGCAGTTGTTGGCAACATCAGAGGTGGTTCAGGAGTTCTTGGCCTTTCTCGCAGACCAGGAGACCCTGTTGGGTGTTTTTCCTTCCCGTGGCGCCTGGTGGGACGAGGTGAAGACGCGTGCCCGCCAACTCTTCCGTTCCCGGGGTACCTCCATGGCTCGATCCCGCTACCTCACTTACACTGTCCTCCGGAGGTCGCTGGATCGTTTGGTATCCTGAGGGTCAGCGCGGGAGGAGGTGGAAGAGGTGCGGGTCCAGCTCCGTGGCCTGCTTTATGATCGCCATGCCTCCCTATGCTTCGAGGGGACGGCCGGTGGGGTCGCCGCTCCAGACCCTTTCCTGACTTGCAAGGAGAGGGTCCGGCGTCGGGAGGTCATGGCCCTGCGGGGCGAGGACGGTACCATTCATACCTCCCAGGAGAACCTTTTGCGGATGGTGGGGGAATACTTCTCGGACCTGTTTGGGGATCGCCCCGTGGACCTCACCCATATCCGAGAGTACTTGGGCCTTCCCCCGGTGTATTCGGCTGTGGTCCAGGCACAGGTTGATGCACTCGCTGCTCCGATTCAGCAGGTGGAGGTGGAGAGGGCGATTCGTGCCATGCCGTTGGGGAAGGTGCCTGGGCGCGATGGGCTCCCTGTGGAGTTCTATCGTACTTTCATCGCCCAGCTGGCCCCCTTCCTGACCTCTCTGTTTCAGGAGATCATGGACACGGGGTTTCTCCCGCGGTCATTTCGCGAGTCTGTCCTGCTGCTGCTCTCCAAGGGGAAGGACGATAGCTCCTTGGACTTTTGGCGGCCGCTCTCTCTTCTGAATGCGGACCGGAAGATCCTGGCCAAGTGTTTGGCCAACCGACTGGTGGAGGTGTCGGGCGCTTTGCTGTCCCCTTCCCAGTATTGTTCCGTTCGGGGGAGAGGGGTTCTGGACACTGTCGCCACAGTCCGGGAGGTGGTGGAGAGAGGCCGGTCGCTCCAACGGGACCACTGGTTGGTCTCCTTGGATCAGTCCAAAGCCTTCGATCGAGTCAGTCATCGGTACCTGTGGGTGGTGCTCCAGTACTTCGGCCTCCCCGCAGGTTTCCTCTTCGTCGTGCAGGCGCTGTACCGAGGGGGGGTGAGCTTCCCGTTTATTAACGGGTGGCTCGGACGGCCGTTTGGTGTTGCCTCGGGGGTGCGGCAGGGGTGCCCTTTGAGCCCCCTGCTGTATGTCTTCTCCCTCGACCCCTTCCTCCGGAGATTGTCCTCAGGTGGGTTGCGGGGCCTGGAGGCGCCTGGTGCGCCCCCGGTGTCCGTCGTTGCCTACGCTGACGACATCTCAGTTTACGTGGACGGCACTGAAGGGGTAGAGGCCCTGCGGGAGGCCGTGGAGGAGTACTCGGAGGTAGCCCACTCTGTTGTCAACCACAGCAAGTGCCAGACGCTGTGGTTGCGCCCCTCGGAGGCCTCCCCGCCTTCCTGCGCCCCCTTTCCTTCTCCCATGGGGGAGGTCCGCGTTTTGGGCCTCGTCTTCGGGTCGGAGGACTGTGCGGAGTCCAATTGGGACCGTTGTCTCGAGACTGCACGGTGTCGGGTGCTGCGGTGGAGGGGGTGGAGGTGTACGTACGAGGAGAAGATCAAACTCCTCGGGACGTTTCTGCTTCCTCTCTTTCTGCACGTGGCCACGGTCTTCGTCCTTCCGTCGTCCCGTCAGGCGTCTGTCAGTGCCGTCTTTTTCTGTTTTCTGTGGGGTAACCACCTGAACCCTGTCCAGCGCAACATCGTTTGCCTGGATCGGGCAGAGGGCGGTTTGGGTATGTTGCACCCCCTTGTTTTCCTGTCAGTCCTGTCTATGGCGTTTCACTTAGGTGGGATGCGGGAAGGGGGTGGGTTTTGGTGGGTGGCCTCCTATCGGGAATGGTTCTCCCGCTTTTGGGAGCAGTGGGAGGGGGCGTCCTCGGTCCCACGTGTGCGCCGGAGCGGGGAACAGGCCCCATCGTACGTATTTGCGATGGTGGGGCTCATTCGGCGGTGGGGGGTGACCGACCCGCTCGCCCAGTCCTTGGGGCGGAAAGGATTGTACCGGATGGTACTCGCCTCTCACTTTCAACCACGGTGGGCCCTGCGGGACTGTCCGGCGGATGTGATGCAGCGGGGCCTTCGGCTGTTGAACTCCCCTCGGCTACCGAAGAAGGTTCGGGATGTGGCCTGGTTGTCTTTCCACGGGCGTTTGTACGTGAGGGACAACCTCAAGTACAGGTCACAGGCCGAGCGGGTCTGTCCGAGGGCCGGGTGTGAAGGGCAGACGGAGACCATGGACCATTTCCTCCGGCAGTGCCCCTTTAACGTCGAGGCCTGCCGGTTGGTGTCCGCTGCTCTTCACCTGCGCGACCTTTCCCTCCTCACGTATGCGGAGTGGGTGTATGGGGCCTGGTCCTTTCCTCTAAGGCAGGACTCCGGGACCCTCTACCTCGTTACGGCCGTAGTGCGCTACCACCTGTGGCAAGCGCGCTGTCATGTCTCGACCCGGGGGTTGGTCCTGCCCCTCGACGAGGTGGTGCGGGACATTTTGGAGGAAGTGTCCAGCATGGCGCAACGCGAAAGGCGGGTGGTGGAGGCTCATCGTTTGGAGCGTCTGTTGCGTCACCTCACCCTCCGCCCCCCGTGAGGGGGAGGGGTTCCCTGGGGTTCTCGTCCCTGTAGGACTTTGGGGTTGTTTTGTTTCCCTGGGGGGAGGGGTGTGACAGGAGGGGGAGGGTTCCCTTCCCTGGGGTTTGCTACTGGGTAGGATTTTGGGGTTGTTTTTCTCGCGGGGGGGGGTGAGCTGGTGCTGCTGCAGGGGTTGGACCACTTGTCCGCTCTCCCTTTCTCCTTAGGGGTGGCTGTCCCAATTGTTTGTGTGTTTATGTCTGTCCTTTTCGTGTTCTGTGCATCCCGTTCCGCTGTCTGGGTTGCAGGGCAGCACTGGGGTTCTGTTTATCTTTTGTTTATCTTTTGTTTCATTTTTGCTTTGTATAATTGGTTATGTTTTGTTTTGGTGGGATTTTGTTGGGGACGGGCTCAAGGTGCCCTTATGTTTTTGTTTGGGGGGGTGGGGGCGGGGAGGTTTTGTTTTTTATGTGTTTGTTTTTGTGGGGTGGAGGGGGAGGGGGCGGGGATCGGGGTAGAGGGAGGGGGGAGCTGCTGCTCCCTCTGCAGGGGAAGGGATGGGGACAGGGGACTCTGTCTTTGGGTGGTTGGGGGGGGAGTCTGGCAGTCCCCACCACCGGACAGAACGAACAATTGGACTGGTGAGGGTTGTTGTGGGGGGAGGGATTTAGGGATTGAACGATGGACAATGTTTGGACTACTTTGGGGTGTTGTCATAAGAGGGGGGGTTGGATTGGGTATGGACTGAGGGGGGGGAGGGGGGGACAGGGACATTGTTTGGATTTTTGCGGGTTGTTGGGGGAGTGGCACGTGGGTTGGTTGCTGAGTGTGGTGGTGGGTTTGGGGAGGTGGGTCACGGGGGGTTCTGCTTTTTGTTGTTGTGCTATGTCGGGGGGTGGGGGTTTTGGGGGGGTGTGGGACTTGGTTGGGTTGATTGTTTTTTGCTTTTTGTATGTCTTTTTGTTGCTTGTCTAATAAATTCAAAATTTCCACTCAGTTGCTGTTCAGCAGAGCTAGAGGGAGGACCTCTCTGAGTGAGCTCCTGCTGGGGGCGGAGCTTAGTGAGTAGCTGGAACCTGGATGACGGATCCTGGGCCACCTCCAGCGGGAGAGGCCCAGGCTCAGAGGCCTACCAAGCCTGGTGGGCCTCCTTTGCTAGACTCCGATGGGGAAGAAGGCAGCCTGGTGCAGCCGGCACCCCGGGAGGGGGACCCCCCAGGTGGGACTGCGCCTGGCCAGGACGGAGGGACCCACAGGTATGGAGGTTTGGGCCCGCTACCCCAGGGAGGAGGCTCCTGTCTCCTTCCCAGGCAGGGTATGGAGGCTGGGTGGAAGCAGGGAGAGGCCCTGGGGAGACCCTGGAGGACCGTGCCGTATAGCACTGGAGGAGGCGGGTTCCCCCCTCCGCCTCGGGTCCTGGAGGAGGCCTCTACCTCCTCCAGTGAGGATGAGGACGGGGGGTCGGGCCTGCCGTCCTTCCAGCAGCCAGCTAGGGCCCCAGATGAAATCGTGGCGGCAGTGAGGCAGCTCCGGGGTCTCCAGGAGGAGGCGGCCCAGCTACAAGCCCAGCTCTCTCACCTGGAGAGCCTGCAGGCCACCATTCCCGGTGAGGAATGGGTGGCCTATAACATCTATAGGAGGGGGGTGAAGCGGGCCTTGAAGACTAAGAACCAGCAGATTACCTATCTGAAGAGCCAGGGTTGTGGGTCCCTGTCCGAAGTATATCACCATTATGACCGATGGCATGCTCTTTCTGCAGTCCAGGGGGGGCCCCCGGGGGTAGGTAGGCTGGTAAGACAGCAAAGGTCTAGTTATCTGCCCTTGCCCTGCCCGGGTGAAGTACACAGAGCAAAAACACATTTCCCAACTACTGCTTTATCTGAGTCCAGCGCTGCTTACCTAAAGATGGCTGATGATCCAGGAAGACTGGCTGTAACATCCCTGGGTGTTGCAGGTACGGTACCAGGCCCGTTGTCTTCCTCGGTGCACGATGGAGCCTGGACGTTTGGGGACGGGGTCCCGGCCTGCCCTGCCTCACTGGAGTCGGTAATGGCAGCCGCACAGTCCACCCCGCAGCAGCAATTGGTTTTCTGCAACGCTGATCGTAGAAGTGAGCAGGGGTTCGGCGGGGCTGCTTGCTCTCATCCGCAGGCACTTTCAGCTTGTTTTCCTGCCTTCCTGACATCGGCGTGTGCTGAGGAAATCCCCAAAGATGGCCGCCGGAGAGTATGCTGTGACCTCAACACAGCTGAGAGGTTTGCCCCGCTGAAGGTAGTGTCGGCAGGGCTTTCCCCAGCCCGATTCAGCACCAAAGATGGCCGCCATACAGGGGATGATGTCACTTCCGGGTCTTCCCGGAAGTGTGAAGACAGCCGCGGTCCTGCATCTGCCCTCAAGAAAGAGCATCGGCGGCGGACTGCAGAGGCTCTGCTTGATCTCCCTCGACATTCTGACGATCGAAGATTCACTCCGGTTGGTGGTTCCTTGCAGGATGCTCTACATCAGCGTCGTGGATCTGTGGATTCTGCGCCGGCTGCCAGAAATCAGAAAGCTTCAGGAGGAGGAACCTGGGAGGGGGGGGGCTGTTGGGGGTATTGATTCCCCTGTCCTGGCTGCTCTTCCAGCCCCTCGACGGCTGCAGGATGACCGCCCGTCATTTCCAGGGGTGGCTGTCTGGCGCCGGAGGGGTGCTGGGGGGGGAAGGAGCAGAGCAGGGGCTGCTGTTCTTTTTCTGCAGCCCCTGGGGGGGGCCGAAAGATTGCCGGTCAGCTGCCTTTGCAACCTGGGACCACGGAGCGGGATGTGCAGCTGTCAGTCCTGTCTGCTAAAGGGGCCGAGGAAGGCCTGGCTCACAGGGGGGGCGTCCGCCCTTGCTGCTGGAGCCCTGGCTGCCGGCCACGAGGTTCCGGATCCCTGTGCCACGTCTGGCACCAGCAATAAGGTAGGACCTGGGAATGACGGAGGGCAGGGGGGTGGAGGTTTTGGGGGATTTATTTTTGGGGGATCTGCCCTGCTGTCTCGGGAAGGTCCTACCTTATTGCCGGCAGCCGTACAGGGGGTAGCGGATGGTGGGTCGGTGGAGGGTCTGGCGGAGGGAGAGGGGGAACGGACGACTGGTCTAGTAGTGGGGAAGGCGGTAGTGGTTGGTCCTGATAGGGGGAAGGGTCCGTTCTCAGTGGGGTTAGGGGATGGGGTGGTCCCTATGGATCCCGGGAACGGAGGGGAGCGGGGTCCGTCCCCGGTAGTGGTGGCCGAAACCCAGGAGCCTTGCGCTGGGTCGGGAACACGGGACGGAGGTTTGGGGGGCTTTCTGGTCCCCTGGGTGTTACCGAGAACCAGGTCCGTGATGCCATTCAGTTGGCTTTGGAGACCCCGACAGGCCCTCCAGGGGCCTTTGCTGCCTTTCGGCAGCAGCCGGAGGTGACAGCAGGGGGTGCTCCGGAGGTTCTCGGTGGCACCCAGGGATCTGGAAGGGATAGTATCCCTGATTCTGTTTTTGCGGAACTGACCCTGCCCAGTCCCCAGGTCGCCCCTTGTGAGGCGGTTGCGGATCCTGCAGACCAGCAGCAGGGTCCCCCGCAGGTGGATGCAGGAGAAGAACGAGGAGAGCAGGGGATGGGAGCTGGGGGGTCAGTTCCCCCCCCCATACCTTTGCAGAGGCTCTGAGGGGGTCCGGCACCACTCCGGGGACATCAGGTGGGGCTGGGGGGAGGGGGGGTTCCCAGGGGAATGGTCCTGCAGGAGGGGGAGGAGGTGGGGGAGGGTTCCGAGGGGTAGGGGGTGAGGTCAGGCGGCGCAACGTGGCGCAGATCCGGTGGGCTGGGGGGGGCCCCCTCCAGCCAGGGAACAGGTCTTGAGGATGGTCCTTGGGCTGGGATTTCTCTCGGGAGATCTCTACGCCTTCATCCACATGAACAACACCATTGAATATGATGTTAGTTTCATGCTGCGACGGGGGCTGGAGATTTTCTGGGACCGATACCAGCAGCAGAGGGGGCAGGGAGGGTGGGCTGACTTTCGTGTTGTGCCTATCTCTCGCCAGGGGACAGTACCTGTGACCATCCTATCCCGGAATGAGTCGCTCCCAGGGCAGGACATCCAGTTTTGGTTGTCGCGCCATGCGGTGCTCCTCGCACCCCTGGTTAAGGGCGTTGGGCCCTAGGGGTGTGGGACGGGTTGTGGAAGGATAGGATCCATTTGCATGAGGTGGGAAACGTGGTGCAGCACGTGCCCTCGGCCGGTTTCCTCGGTCGGGATCGCATCTTGTGCTATTACCCCGGGCAACCCCGCGAGTGTCACCGCTGTGGCTCATTTCGTCATCTGAGCATGAACTGTCCCGAGCAGGTCTGCACCCGTTGTGGTGGACGGGGTCATGCCTCGGCCGGGTGTTTGCTTATCCGGTGTAACCTTTGCGGGGAGTTGGGCCACCCCTTTGCCCGCTGCCCCTCCGCATCACACAATGGACCGGGGGGATGCCGTCGCCCCACCTCGGGCTCCTGTGCGGGAGGAGGTTGTGGAGGACCCTCTCCCTCAGGAGGAGTCCGGGGGCCCTAGGGTGGAGGAGTCCATCGAACCGAGGGAGCCACCAGGGGGAGGGGATTTGGGTAGGAGGTAGGAGAGGGTTGATGTGGTGGAGGTTGATGTGTCACGACAGGATAGTGGGTTGCGGGTGGTGCCACCTCAGGAATGGACCATGGTCCCTTCTAAGGGTGGCAAGTCCAAAAGGAAGAAACGGGAGACATCCCCATTGCCGGATGCAGAGCCCGTGTTGGACATCAACCGTTTCGTCTTTTTGGCTGCTGATGCGGCTGAGGCGGATGAGGGCATGCCTGTGGAGGCAGGGCTTCCTGTGCGGCGCTCGGAGCGGTTAGCGGCGGGGGCGGCCCCTCTTCCTCAGCGGCGACCTTCGAAAGTGTCGAGGGAGCGCCGCGGTCAGGGTCCTCCGATCAAGGTGGATACTGGCGCCCGACGGGTGAGGGAGGACGGGTCTTTGCCCCCGCAGTTGGGTGATGGGCCTTCGCAGGAGCCCCCTGCTGACCCGGCCGTCCCGGCCTCCCCCGCGGGGGTGGACACTGGTCCGTTGTCTCAGTCTTTGTTCAGGGAGGGGGGGGAGGCACCGGTGGTGGACCCCACGGAGGAGATCATTCCTCCGACCCCTGACCTGTCCGTGCCCCCTCGCCCCATGGGAGCTGGGTTAGCCCCTGCGACAGCTTTGCCTGGTGGTCTCAGGGACACCAGCACCTCGTGGGGTGACAGGGTCGAGCAGGAGGAGGAGGAGATCCTCGAGGTGGTCAACGTGGACCGTGAGTAGTTGCTCCAGCTCGCGGGCTTGTCCTGCAAGCGGGATTCCGGGGATCCCGGGTATGGTGAGAAGAGGAAGAAAGGGTCACTGCACACGAACTAGGCATGGCGTGCACTCCTGCGTTCTCGTGCGCCACTATCAACGTGGCCAGCATTTTTACGGACCAGGCGCGGGCTACGGCCTATGATTTTCTTTCCACGAGTGGGCTGGATGTCATCTTCTTGCAGGAGACCAGGCTCACCTCGCTCGCTAGCCTTCATCGGGCGAAGCGGGAGTGGAGGTGGGGTCCTTCGTACTGGTCACTTGCGGCCCAGCCGTACGCAGGAGTGGCGGTTTTGTTCACGTCTAACCGATTTCAGGTGCAGTACATGTGGGAACTGGAGCAGGGCCGGTGTTTGCTCTTAGACGGCTACTGCGGGCCCCATCGGTTTCGTTTCGTGGTGATCTACGGCCCCCAATCTAAGTTGGCGCAGAAGACCCTTTTTCGGGTCATCCGCCCCTACTTACACACCTCCCGTTTGGTGGTCCTCGCCGGGGATTTCAACACCACCACCTTTTTGCAGGACCGAGGGGCGGATCGTTGCCCACCCAGTTACGAGGCCCTCTTTTTGGCCGAGATGACCCGGACGGCTGACCTAGTGGATGTTTTCCACCGGGCTTTTCCTCGGTCGCCGGGGTTCACCTACTACCATGGGACCTGCAGGAGTCGTATCGATCGGATATATGTGAGTGCCCGGGTGGAGTGTTCCCCTCCGCAGTTGCAGGCGGTTGACTTTTCGGACCACCGCGTCCTCTCCGTGTCCTTCCTGGCTAACCACTAGGAGCTCAGCAGGGGTCCTGGCCTGTGGCGACTGAATTTGCAGTTGTTGGCAACATCAGAGGTGGTCCAGGAGTTCTTGGCCTTTCTCGCAGACCAGGAGACCCTGTTGGGTGTTTTTCCTTCCCGTGGCGCCTGGTGAGACGAGGTGAAGACGCGTGCCCGCCAACTCTTCCGTTCCCGGGGTACCTCCATGGCTCGATCCCGCTACCTCACTTACACTGTCCTCCGGAGGTCGCTGGATCGTTTGGTATCCCGAGGGGCAGCGCGGGAGGAGGTGGAAGAGGTGCGAGTCCAGCTCCGTGGCCTGCTTTACGATCGCCATGCCTCCCTATGCTTCGAGGGGGCGGCCGGTGGGGTCGCTGCTCCAGACCCCTTCCTAACTTGCAGGGAGAGGATTCGGCATCGGGAGGTCATGTCCCTGCGGGGCGAGGACGGTACCATTCATACCTCCCAGGAGGACCTTTTGCGGATGGTGGGGGAATACTTCTCGGACCTGTTTGGGGATCGCCCCGTGGACCTCACCCATATCCGAGAGTACTTGGGCCTTCCCCCGGTGTATTCGGCTGTGGTCCAGGCACAGGTTGATGCACTCGCTGCTCCGATTCAGCAGGTGGAGGTGGAGAGGGCGATTCGTGCCATGTCGTTGGGGAAGGTGCCTGGGCACGATGGACTCCCGGTGGAGTTCTATCGCACTTTTATCTCTCAGCTGGCCCCCTTCCTGACCTCCCTGTTTCAGGAGATCATGGACACGGGGTTTCTCCCGTGGTCATTTCGCGAGTCTGTCCTGCTGCTGCTCTCCAAGGGGAAGGACGATAGCTCCTTGGATTTTTGGCGGCCGCTCTCTCTTCTGAACGCGGACCGGAAGATCCTGGCCAAGTGTTTGGCCAACCGACTGGTGGAGGTGTCGGGCGTTTTGCTGTCCCCTTCCCAGTATTGTTCCGTTCGGGGGAGAGGTGTTCTGGACGCTGTCGCCACAGTCCGGGAGGTGGTGGAGAGAGGCCGGTCGCTCCAACGGGACCATTGGTTGGTCTCCTTGGACCAGTCCAAAGCCTTCGATTGAGTCAGTCACCGGTACCTGTGGGTGGTGCTCCAGCACTTCGGCCTCCCCGCAGGATTCCTCTTCGTCTTGCAGGCGCTGTACCGAGGGGGGGTGAGCTTCCCGTTTATTAACGGGTGGCTCGGACGGCCTTTTGGTGTCGCCTCGGGGGTGCGGCAGGGGTGCCCTTTGAGCCCCCTGCTGTATGTCTTCTCCCTCGACCCCTTCCTCCGGAGATTGTCCTCAGGTGGGTTGCGGGGCCTGGAGGCGCCTGGTGCGCCCCCGGTGACTGTCGTTGCCTACGCTGACGACATCTCAGTTTACGTGGACGGCACTGAGGGGGTAGAGGCCCTGCGGGAGGCCGTGGAGGAGTACTCGGAGGTAGCCCACTCTGTTGTCAACCACAGCAAGTGCCAGACGCTGTGGTTGGGCCCCTCGGAGGCCTCCCTGCGCCCCCTTTCCTCCTCCCGTGGGGGAGGTCCGCGTTTTGGGCCTCGTCTTCGGGTCGGAGGACTGTGCGGAATCCAATTGGGATCGTTGTCTTGAGACTGCACGGTGTCGGGTGCTGCGGTGGAGGGGGTGGAGGTGTACGTTCGAGGAGAAGATCAAAGTCCTCGGGACGTTTCTGCTTCCCCTCTTTCTGCACGTGGCCATGGTCTTCGTTCTTCCGTCGTCCCGTCAGGCGTCTGTCAGTGCTGTCTTTTTCTGTTTTCTGTGGGGTAACCGCCTGAACCCTGTCCAGCGCAACATCGTTTGCCTGGATCGGGCACAGGGCGGTTTGGGTATGTTGCACCCCCTTGTCTTCCTGTCAGTCTTGTCTATGGTGTTTCACTTAGGTAGGATGCGGGAAGGGGGTGGGGTTTGGTGGGTGGCCTCCTATCGGGGGTGGTTCTCCCGCTTCTGGGAGCAGTGGGAGGGGGCGTCCTCGGTCCCATGTGTGCGTCGGAGTGGGGAACAGGCCCCATTGTACGTTTTTACGATGGTGGGGCTCATTCGGCGGTGGGGGGTGACCGACCCGCTCGCCCAGTCCTTGGGGCGGAAAGGATTGTACCGGATGGTACTCACCTCTCACTTTCAACCACGGTGGGCCCTGCGGGACTGTCCAGCGGATGTGATGCAGCGGGGCCTTCGGCAGTTGAACTCCCCTCGGCTGCCGAAGAAGGTTCGGATGTGGCCTGGTTGTCTTTCCACGGGCGTTTGTACGTGAGGGACAACCGGCCGAGCGGGTCTATCCGAGGGCAGGGTGTGAAGGGCAGACGGAGACCATGGACCATTTCCTCCGGCAGTGCCCCTTTAACGTGGAGGCCTGCCGGTTGGTGTCCGCTGCTCTTCACCTGCGTGATCTTTCCCTCCTCACGTATGCGGAGTGGGTGTACGGGGCCTGGTCCTTTCCTCTAAGGCAGGACTCCGGGACCCTCTACCTCGTCACGGCCGTAGTACGCTACCACCTGTGGCAAGCACGCTGTCGTGTCTCGACCCAGGGGTTGGTCCTGCCCCTCGACGAGGTGGTGCGGGACATTTTGGAGGAAGTGTCCAGCATGGCGCAACGCGAAAGGCGGGTGGTGGAGGCCCATCGTTGGGAGCGTCTGTGGCGTCACCTCACCCTCCGTCCCCCGTGAGGGGGATAGGGGTTTCCCTGGGGTTTCTTCCCTGTTAGGGATCTGGGGTTTGTTTTGTCTCCCGGGGGGGGGGTGTGAGACAGGAGGGGGTGGGGTTTGTCCCTGGGGTTTATTCCTGGTTAGGGACTTGGGGTTGCTTTTCTCCCGGTGGGGGGGGGGGGGTGGGGGGGGTGCGCTGGTGCTGTGGCGGTTTGACCGCTTGTCCGCTCTCCCTCTCTCCTTGGGGGATGGATTCCCTGGAACAGGTGTGTTTGTTTTGTTTGTGTGCATCCCGCTCTGCTGTCTAGTATTGCAGGGCAGCATTGGGTTATGTTTTCTTTTGTTTTGGTTTGTATTTTTGGTTTTGTTTCTGGTGGGTTTTCGTTGGGGAAGGGCTCGAGTCGCCTGTATGTTTTTGTTTGGGAGTGGGGGTTTTTGCTTTGGGTATGTTTGCTCTGTGGGGAGGGTGGGGATGGGGCAGGGATTAGGGTGGGGGGTGGAGGAGATGCTGCTCCTTAGTTGGGGCGGGGGTGGGGAAGGGGGAATATGTTTTGTGGGTGTGAGTGGGGGGGTTTGGCAGTCCTGATGGACATTCGGGACATTGGACATTACTTGGACTGCTGTGGGTTGTTGGGGGGGGGGGGTTTGGGATGGACATTGGACATTGTTTGGACTGCTGCGGGGTGCTGTTGGGGGGGGGGTTGGGACGGACATTGGACATTGTTTGGACTATTGCGGGTTGTTGTTGGGGGGACTGGGCACGTGTGCTGGTTGCTGGGTTTGGTGGTGGGTTTGGGGAGTTGGGTCACGGGGGGGGGTTTTGATTCATGTTTGTGCTATGTCGGGGTGGGTGGGGGTTTTGGGGGGTGTGGGTCTTGTTTGGGTTGCCTGTTTTTGCTTTTTGTATGTCTTTTTGTTGCTTGTCTATAATAAAACAAAATTTCCACTCAGACCAGGTTGCCCAAATATTTCAAATTTGGGGAACCCCAGACATAGAACTCTTTGCAAGTCTACTGAATGCCAAACTTCCCTGGTTCTGTTCCAGAATTCCGGCTCGAGATTGTCAGGCAAGGGACGCCTTCCTCCTTCACTGGGGTCAAGACTTCCTCTATGCCCTCCCACCCATTCCCCTCATCCCCAAAACACTATTCAAGCTTCAGAGAAACAGAGGTCGTATGATTCTCATAGCTCCACGTTGGCCACGGCAAACGTGGTATCCTCTGCTTCTACATCTCTCTCAAGCTGCACCTCGGGAGTTGGGGTGTGCTCCAGATCTTCTCTCCCAAGAGAACAGGATGCTATGGCACCCAAATCCCCAGTTCCTGCATCTCAGGGCCTGGTTTCTGAAAGCCTAGACCTTCAGGATCTCAACCTTTCTCAACAGGTAAAAGATATCCTACAGGCTTCTAGAAAACCTTCCACAAGACGATCATATGCCTTTAAGTGGAAACGGTTAACCATATGGTGTTCTCAAAAGGGACTTAACCTCCTTGCGATACCTCTGGAATCGGTACTGGAGTACCCCCTTCATTTATCAAATGCTGGTCTTAAGACCAATTCAGTAAGAGTCCATCTTAGTGCTATTGCAGCTTCCTACAAGTCTCTAAATGGACAACCTATTTCCTCTCATCCACTTATAACAAGATTTATGAGAGGTCTTCTATTAACAAAACCTCCCATTAGACCACCACCGGTGGCATGGGATTTGAATTTTGTTCTCGGGCAGCTCACGTGCACTCCTCACGTGGTTTCCCCTCACGAGGTAAGTCCATTTGGCTCTACACCCTGGCTCTGTTTGCTGCTTTGTGCTGTCTGTGCATGTGCTTCATCCCTGTTCACTGGGGCTATCGCCCTCTGTCGCGGCGTCACCTTTTTATGCCCGCAACCAGCGCTTCTGCTTCACCTAGAAATGCTCTTAACCTCATTCCATGTGTGTCATCGACCAACCATCCTCCTACTGTTTCTCCTCCTCTTCCATCCACAGATCTCTCCTGTGTGCTTCTTAACTGCCGCTCCCTTCGTTCCAAGACTATTCCTGTCCACGATTTACTTCTCCACCATTCTCTTGATATTCTGTTTCTCACAGAAACATGGATCAGGGATGGTGAGGAGCCTCTCCTTCACCGCTGCCTTCCTCAGGGCTACTCAGCCTTCTTTACCGCCCGTCGTGGTAGGGCAGGTGGTGGGGTAGCTGTCCTCTGCCGCTCTTGCCTCCCAGTTCAAGAGCTGTCCTCTCCTCCCCTCCACTACCCGGAGTCTCTTCTCCTTCGTCTCGGCACATCTCCTGCACTTCATTTCCTCTTGATTTATGCCCCTCCCTCCCTTCAACCCCCCCCCCCCTTTGGGATTCGCTTCTTCTCACTCTCACTGAGGCCTCACTCCATTTCCCCCACCTTAGGCGATTTCAATATCCATTCTGATTGTCCCACAAGATCCCGAGACGCCTCTTTTCTTACTCATGTCAATGACTTATCTCTCCAGCAACATGTCTTCCATTCTCTCCCGATCCCCTGGTCTGATCACTTCTGCCTCTTCTTTTCCTTCCAGTCCCCCTCCCCTTCTTCTTCCAATTCCCCCACCCCTGGTTCCCCCCCATCTATTGTCCGCCGAGTCACTGCCTCAACTCTTTCCTGTTTCCCCTCCTCTGACACTCTTTTCCCTTCTGACTTTCCTCTACTTTCCCC
The DNA here is from genome assembly GCA_033557465.1 of Ichthyophis bannanicus. Taxonomy (NCBI): domain Eukaryota; kingdom Metazoa; phylum Chordata; class Amphibia; order Gymnophiona; family Ichthyophiidae; genus Ichthyophis; species Ichthyophis bannanicus. The sequence continues at coordinate 571,591,848 of CM066035.1, forward strand.
TAACTCTCAAGCCCAACTCTGGAATTCCACCCTCTCATCTACCCTAGATAACCTTGCCCCTCTTCAGCCCCGTTCCAGCAAACGTCCTCTCCGTTCCCATCCTTGGTATCATCCTGGTCTTCGTTTACACCGTTCCTACCTCCGTTGGGCTGAACATCTCTGGCGTAAGCACCCTTCCCCTACCTCTCTCGCCCACTACCATACCTGTCATCGCCACTATCGCTCCTTACTGCATTCCAGTAAACGTGCCTATTTCTCTGAGTGCATTTCGTCTGCCTCCAGTTCCTCTCGCCAACTTTACTCTATTGTTCATTCTCTTTCTAATCCTCGATCTTCTGCTTCCACATCCTCTCTCCAGCCTACTCCAGATCCCGCCCCCCTTGCCTCGCACTTCGCTGATAAGGTTCTCACTATGCGTTCCTCCTTCTCCTCCTGCCCCCCCTCTATCCCCTCCTTCTTCCACTCCCTCATCAGCCCCCTCCTCTCCTGCTCAGGCTTGCCAGATTTTCTCTCATTGCTGGTCCTCTTTTCGTCCCATCACCATCCCAATGCTGACCAGGACCCTTGCCTCTACCCATAAGACCATCTGTCCCTCCGATCCCATCCCCTCTCCCTGGCTCTCTGAGTCCTCTCTGGCCCTTATTCCCCTTATTCACGCCATGTTTAACTCTAGTCTTCTTTCCGGTTCCGTCCCCTCTCTTTGGAAGCACGCTTTGATTAGACCCATCCTTAAAAAGCCCACATTGGACCCCTCCATCCCTGCCAACTGGCGTCCTATTTCCAACCTCCCATTTCTTTCCAAACTCCTGGAGAAATTGGTTTTTGTTTAGCTCTCCTCTCACCTTGACTCCACCCTTTCCCTTCACCCCCGTCAGTCTGGTTTCCGTCCTGGGCACAGTACGGAATCTATTCTCCTCTCTGTTATGAATGAACTTCACTCGGCACACGATCGTGGCTCTGTCTCTATTGCAGTCTCCCTCGACCTCTCTTCCATGTTTGATCTCGTCGATCATCGCACCCTGCTCTCACGTCTCTGCGACACTGGGATCTCTGGCACTGTTCTCCATTGGTTTCGCTCCTTCTTGACTAACAGATCATTCTCTGTCACCGCCAGTTCCTCTTCCTCTCCCACTCACCCACTTACCTGTGGGGTTCCTCAGGGTTCAGTTCTGGCCCCTCTTCTGTTTAATGTCTTCCTTGCTTCCCTCACTCTTTTGGTGCAGCAATCCGGTGTTTCAGCCTACTATTACGCAGATGATATTCTTCTTCTTTACCACACTTGCCCGCTCTCACCCAATCTCTCCCCTCTCAATTCCTGTTTATCCTCCATTGCTTCCTGGATGTCCTCTAACTTTCTTCACCTCAATCCTTGAATTATCCTTTTGTAAATTTAAAGCCGGTCTGAAGACCCACCTTTTTTGTACTGCCTACGACCTTCCCTTTCCCTCCTCCATCCCTACAGACCTCTCATAGGTTCTCATTTTCCTCAGTTTGTCGGTATGTCTATCTCTAACCTACTCTTCTGTTCTCTTTCCTTTCTCTACCTCTGTCCCTTTCCTATTGCACTAATGGAGTTCTGTTTCTTCTATCCTCTCTTTCTAGCAGCAATGTTATACCTCTTATTTTAAGCTTGTTGTAAACCGCGCTGGTGTCTTTGGCGTGCGCGGTATATCAAGAAACAAATAAAGATAAAAGATAAAGATAAAGATGAAACCGCCCTTTGAGCCTTTAGCCACTACATCTCTAAAATTCCTTTCCTGGAAAGTCATATTCCTAATTGCAATCACCTCCACACGCCGCATTAGTGAATTGCAGGCTCTAGTGGCTGATCCTCCTTATACAAGATTTCACCATGATAAGGTCGTTCTTAGGACTCATCCACATTTTATGCCAAAGGTGGTTTCCCCTTTCCATTTAAACCAAGTGGTTTACCTTCCTGTATTCTTTCCGAGTCCTCATGCCTCCAATGCAGAAAGAAACCTTTATACCTTGGACTGTAAAAGAGCTTTAGCGAAGCTGAGGAGCATTCAAAACAGTGAGAAGTACATTGATGAGATGCTTCTTGCAGCAACCAAGCTCTCCAGCACAGGAGAAGATGGGTGCCAACAGAATGTCGATGGTTGGACACAAGTCACCAGGGCCTGCAAAATCACCAATCCAACTTCTCCAGCCCTTGAAATGAAGAACCATTATGCAGCCCTGGAAGTGGAGGAGGTGAAAGCATCCCTGGAAAGGGAAGAACCAGAGCTCAAGTACCCAAAGTTGCAGAATCAATGACCAGAAGGAAACAAAGGGTAGTGGTGGTTGGAGACTCTCTTCTGAGGGGTACTGAGGCGTCCATCTGCCGACCAGACTTGATGTCCAGAGAGGTATGCTGTCTGCCTGGTGCCAAAATCCAAGATGTTACGGAGAGTTTGCCGAGACTCATCAAGCCCACTGACTATTACCCAATGTTGCTAATCCATGTTGGAACAAATGATACTGACAGGTATACCTCGGAACGTATCAAAAGTGATTTCATGGCTCTGGGACAGAGGGTGAAGCAGTTAGGTGCACAGGTGGTGTTCTCTTCAATCCTCCCCGTTGAGGGTAAAGGCCAAGGCAGAGAGGCTCGCATTCTGGAGATGAATGCATGGCTGCGTGGATGGTGTCATCGAGAGCATTTTGGTTTCCTAGACCATGGGATGCTGTTCCAAGGGTTGCAGAGCAGAGATGGCATCCATCTGTGCAAGAAAGGTCAACACATCCCCGGTAGTAGACTGGCTAATCTACTGAAGAGGGCTTTAAACTAGATTCATTGGGGATGGGTGAAGAAAGCCCCCAGGTAGGTGATACATTAAATAACTTTATGAAAATGGGTAACACTATATGGAAAGCAGTGTGTATAAATGCCCGTAGCATGGGAAATAAGATCCCTGATGTTGAAGCTTTGGTGGGAGTGGCTGACTTGGATTTAGTGGAAGTTACAGAAACATGGTTCACAGAATACCATGATTGGGATGTAACTATTCCTGGCTATACTTTATTCAGAAGGACAGGGTAGGAAGAAGGGGAGGAGGATTGGCACTATATGTAAAAACTACTATTAAAGCTTTGGAATTACAGAGCTTAAAAGGGAGAGAGGAGGCATTGTGGGTTAAACTAGAAAGAGGGAAAGATAAATCTATTTGCATTGGTGTGATATACAGACCTCCCTCACAAGAGGAAGAGGTGGACAGAGAGTTAATTGAAGACATACGCAGCATTGCTAGGAAAGGGGAAGTGCTACTGATAGGAGATTTCAATATGCCAGATGTTGATTGGCACATTCCTGCTGCAGTATCATCTAGAAGTAAGAAGATCCTGGATTCTCTACAGGGAGAACTATTCAGGCAATTGGTAACAGACCCCACACGTGAAGGGGCCATACTGGACTTGGTGCTTGCCAATGGTGAAAGTGTTTCTGATGTTGTAGTGGGAGATCATTTTGCATCCAGTGATCACCAGATGGTGTGGTTCATTATTAGGACTAGGGCTGTTAGAATCCATTCAAAGGTGAGGATCTTAGACTTTAGGAAGACTAGATGGGCCAATCCCTCAGGGAGTTGTTAGTGAGATGGGAACAGCTGGAGGAGTAGAAAAACAGTGGGCAAAACTGAAAGGGGATATTTTAAGGGCAACCAACCTTTTTGTTAAAATGGTAAATAAAGGTAAAAGGAAAAGGAGACCGCTATGGTTTTTGAAAGAAGTAGCTGAAAAAGTGAAGAAAAAGAGAGAGGCCTTCATGAATTACAAGAGATCACAGAGAGAGGAAGACAGGCATCTGTATTTGGAAAAACTTAGAGAAGCTAGCAAAGTAGTCAAGAAGGCAAAGATTCAAAAGGAGGAGGAAATAGCCAATGCAATAAAATGGGGGGATAAGACATTTTTCAGATATATTAGTGAGAAGAGGAAGGGCAAAAGTGGTATTGTCAGACTCAAGGGTGCAGGGGAGGAATATGTAGAAACTGATAAGGATGATAAAGCGGAATTGCTTAACAAATATTTTTGTTCTGTGTTCACAGATGAAGAACCAGGAGCAGGACCTCAGAAAACACCCACAAATAGGAACAGAAGCGAGGGACATCTTGAACAATTTTCAGAAGACTGTGTTCGTAGACAAAGCGATGGGACCGGATGGGATACACCCTAGAATACTGAGGGAACTTGGGGACGTTCTAGCAACTCCACTGACTGACCTTTTCAATGCCTCGTTGGAGTCGAGAGTGGTGCCAAAGGACTGGAGAGAGGCTCATGTGGTGCCTTTACAGAAAAGCGGAAGTAAGGATGTGGTTGAAAACTACAGGCCGGTTAGTTTAGCTTCGGTGGTGAGTAAATTATTGGAAACGCTGCTGAAAGGGAAAATAGTGAGGTTTCTGGAGTCCAGCGGATTACAGGATACGAGGCAGCATGGATTCACCAGAGGCAGGTCTTGTCAGACAAATCTGATTGATTTCTTTGACTGGGTGACCAGGGAGTTGGACCGAGGGAGAGCTCTAGATGTGATGTATTTAGATTTCAGTAAAGCCTTTGACACTGTTCCTCACAGGCGACTTATAAACAAACTGAGCACCCTAGGGATGGACCCTAAAGTTACTGCTTGGGTTAGAAATTGGATGGGTGGGAGGCGACAAACAGTACAAGTAAATGGAGCTCACTCTGAGGAGAAGGATGTTACCAGTGGTGTGCCTCAGGTATCTGTCCTTGGTCCAACTTAGCTATGTGTGTCTACAGGTGCTAGATGTGGTGGTGAATGGCACGTACACCCTTCCCTGACATTGTGGCATTAACCAACATCAATGTATCCTTGCATGGCCTGTTATCTTTAACGCCACATATCTCAGATTGATGACAGACAGGCCGTATGCTACTGGAGGAATGCTCACCTTAGCTTACAGTGTGTGTGTGTGTGTGTTTTGTGTGTGTCATTGTAACAATACACTGTGCAGGCATATGGCATTATCTTGTGATGGGATGTGTCTGGACACCTGTGGTGTGTTGCTCAGTGTGCTATTTCTACCTTTCTGATGTTGACCTTGTGAACAATGTGAGCATGTGTTCTGTGTTGTTGACTGACATATCTCATGTGTGCTGACAGACCAATACGCATCAACATTGCAGTTTCACACATGTCACCATACTTTGGACATGTGGCAGTGATGGCTGCATATGCAGACATGGTCATTCAACACATTTCACTGACATATTCTGCGTGTACTGTGACAGCTTGTAGCCCTTAGCTGCCTCAGTCTCTATCAGACACATGCTGCACACAGATGGTAGTTTGCACCTTGGATCATTTGTGACTACCGTCATCCTTTACATGTTTGTTTTTAGCTGTTTGGTTCATCGTGCTTCTTTTTGGGGTCTATGTGCACCAGCACTGATGGACATGATGTGGATCTCTGAGATGCCTGTGGGACATGGCCATAGACATGTCCACGTGGAGATGACAACATGGTCTGCAGTGCCATTTCTTAATGTCCTCGACATGCAATGTGCTTTGTGTTGTGCTAGTGTAATGTTTGCATGTCTGACGTTTCATTATGTGCATATTGATGTTGCACTCCCTGCAATGTGACCTAATGTTGTGTGAGGTATACTATAACGGTGTTCCTATTCCTTTTACCACAGAGCTCAGGTGACACACGCAGCACATCTACTACACTGCATCTGTAGTCACAATCACCCACTTGTTGGAGGACACAGCAACACCATGCCACGATCCCTGGGAGATGGTGCCATATGGTGATGGACCTATGCGAGTGGGACACATGCCTATGATGGACATTATTGTTCAACTGGTACTTTGTGCATAACGAGGATGACCAACACACCATTGCTGCCATGCTCTGTCTGGGTGTCGGGTTCATCGCAGGAGACACACGTTCCCTTTGACATACTGTGGCACAGTGAGATGTCACATGGGACTATGCATGCACATGGGATCATAGCTGACCTTATGGGACATGTACGGTTGCGCACATCATTTGCGCTGTGGACACTGTGTACTGGTACATACGAGTGCAGCACAGAATCACATACCTGTTTTGGTGTCAATCCAGCTGACATTGTGTTTGTGTGTGGGGCCTATGTGTGTGACTTGCATTGCTGGATATCCTCAGATGTATGGATCAACAGGAGCATACATCCATGTGTGAGGCACAAGACGGACATTGTGTAGGTCTTCTTTTATTTGTCTGGCTGACCATGACACGCTGTTTGCCACCACACCACTATGATGTGCACCATCTTGGATTGCTGTTGGGCCCTTGCCAGGGGTGTTACTGTGCATTTGGGGCAGCACTCTGTCATGGTTCAACTTACACGGTGCATGTGCATGTGACTGTATATGTTGGTACACTAGTGCATGTGCTGATGTGGATTTTGTGTGGGTTACTGCACCATTGTTGACATGTTTTTCTACCTCCACAGACATGTTATTGTGTTTAGTTAATATACAGATGTGATTCTCTATATTGACTTACAAACTAATTATTGCCTGTCTGCACAGTCATATCTTTCGCATGACATTGCGGCACACACATTGCACGGAAACCTTTGCAGTGTGGCAATAGGTGTGTCCATTTTCAGCCTGCATTTGTGCATTCCATATACATTGACATAGGTGTGATGCTCCTGTCTCCACACTATCCATTACAACAGGCCTTATGCATACTGCTACCTCTGCATGTCTGTAAAGGTTGGGTTTGTATGTTCTTTGGCAACATATGCCTCTCGTACCTGTGTCCATGTCCTCATTTTGCATTGTGTCACTGTTTTTTGACCAATTTGTGCATTAAAGGTGTGTATTTGGCTGGATACCTGACTTCTGTTCTTTCTCAGCACATCACATACTGATTTTCAGGCCATCTACACTGCTGTTTGACCCACTGATACCCACACATATGGTCGCAGCTGCTGAAAGATTGTGTTAGTGTCCCAGGAAGAATACCGTATGTGATCCCTCAACAAATTCTTATTTTTATTTCCTTTTTGTTGGGCATAAATCACCAGGAGGAGGCATTCACAAGCCCACCCCCAAGATGTAATACATGCCCCTTTTATTCAACCGCATAGGTTTAAAATACAAAACTTTAAATATACGATGCTTTTCCAGCAAGAAGGAGAAAAGTTTTACTTATCTTGTGTATGTGCGCGACGTGCACGTTTCGGGGGATAAGACCCCTGTATCAAGCGCCACCAAACGTAATTCAATGAACCATTCAATCCACCAAGGTGCCAGTTTCTTGGTGGATTGAATGGTTCATTGAATTACGTTTGGTGGCGCTTGATACAGGGGTCTTATCCCCCGAAACGTGCACGTCGCGCACATACACAAGATAAGTAAAACTTTTCTCCTTCTTGCTGGAAAAGCATCGTATATTTAAAGTTTTGTATTTTAAACCTATGCGGTTGAATAAAAGGGGCATGTATTACATCTTGGGGGTGGGCTTGTGAATGCCTCCTCCTGGTGATTTATGCCCAACAAAAAGGAAATAAAAATAAGAATTTGTTGAGGGATCACATACGGTATTCTTCCTGGGACATTATATTTTGATTACCGTCTGGGGTTGCATTGTGATTTGAAAGATTGTGTTAGGGCATTGGGACATGATATCATTGTCATGTTTGTGCATTTGGCTATGCACTGCAAATCCCCATCTCTGCATGGCAGCATGGCATTACCTCTTTGTGTCTTCCTTTCATACCTTATCGCTTTGTGGTTGTGGGAGTCAGCTTGGTGTACCTGCCCAGATCATGCTCCCTGTTAGTTGTGTGGCCTGACACATATTTCATAGCTGACCCACCTATCAGGACACTCACATGGCCATTGTACAGTTGGTGCACATGGGGCACAGCTAAACATCACTTTGTTCTGTCCAGCTTACAATGAGTCATGCACTGGTGTTTGACAATGACTCGTGCACAGGTGTTTGACACTGACAGCTATACATGTGCAGACAGTCCGGGCAGGTATGTTGGAATGTCAGCCATGCACCATGTGTTGTCTTGCTATTGCAGTGATGATGCAGACGATGTCATTCGATGCCATCTGTATCACTCACAGCACAATAACCCCAGACCACCTTTGTGCTCATTGCCCATTGTGGGTGTTTTATCACGCACAGGATGTGTGAGGTGAGATGTTCCCGCATCAGTGAATTCATTCATAGCTCGGTAACATGGTATCTGTGGTATTCATAGCATGTGTCCATTCTGCTGTGTTGTAGGTGTTCATCTATTTTTTGCACAAGGTCCATACTCCTGTGACACATGTGTAAGTGTCAACGTCACCCCTTGTGCACATGTCCATCAGCTATGCGGGAAACATAGGTTTACATGTACATTGGAGTGTTACATCAGATTGACTATATCAGACACGGGCAATGTTGGGCTGTTATACATTTTCGGTTGACACCATCACTGCATTAGTTTGACATGCATACTTACCTTACAGTGTCTGGGATACACACATGGGAACCTGCAATATGTTGGTCAGTCGAGGTCTGTTCAGCTACTCTTCATCATGACATACTACAAACGGACACAATCCGACACCAGAGGTGTACATTGTGCACACACTTGGTTCATGCACCTCCTATGATCTATGTCCATTCCAGTGTCACGGTAGTCATGTTGCCCATATCAGGCACACTTACAGCTGATGCATCTGGGCCCCATTTTGTCAGGAAAGGTAGCATGGTGTGGTGTCTCCAACATTGTGCTGCTGCATTCCTGCCCACATATGGCTTCACTGATATCCACATAGGTATTGCATTTTAACACAGCTACATTCTTCACTCACATATGCCTGGTCAGTTGCATGTCAGCTCATTTTTACCATTGTTGCTTCTTTTGGGTGGGTTTTTCTTCTACTTGGGCACATGTATGTTCAGGCTGGTGGCAGTACATCCCCATCTGGGAGGTGTATCAGGGACATAGCTGGCATTGGTGTTCTTTGGCACTGGTGCTGACAGTGGCGGTGGAGCAGATTGAAGATGCACCTGCCTCCTTGTCTACACATCATCAATGGCAGAGATATTCATGTCTGTACACTTGCAGACTTTTGGATGTGTATGCATTTTCAGGTTTGTGTGTCCTGTATTGCCGGGCAGGTATGTTCTTGTGGTCATTTCATAACCGATGTCTGTTGGGTCCTCATCATGCAACACCTACTGTCTACATGCACGCATATGTGACTGAGGCATTCAGAGCATGCAAATGCATTGGGGGGGGGGAGGCCTACTAAGCAGTACACACCATGCAGCTCCTGGACATGATCTGTCCTGCTCATCATCTGTGGATGGGCCAGTGACTGTATCTGGGACATGTTGGACACACATTTGTCTCTGCTGCTGCATCACCACACTGACCAATGTATTTACTACTACTACTACTACTGCTGCTGATGAGCATTTCTATAGCGCTACCAGCAGTATTTAGTGGTATACTGATGATGTACATGGCCCACTTGAGCTCACATCCCTGAACTGTGGCAGCTGTATGTGTGCCAGTCGTATGCCACCTCACAGGGAGCTATGGGTTTCCATACATACTTTCCCTTTGGTGGAACATATTTGTATTGCACTTGCTGTGGTTGTTTGGGATAGTGGTTACAGACATGTGTTGAGCCACCATAGGTTGCTGGTTCAATTCCCACATGTTCCATTCCTTTTATTTTCTTGGGTTCTGCTAACCTTACCATACAATGGCTGCAGCTTCATCACTTCTCCACACACCCTTCCTTCTCTTCACTGTGCACTACAGTGTGCCCTCCATGCAGCCTATCCATCACATATTAGCTGTTACATATGGTCCCTTTCTTTGGGCTGTCTGGGTGAGCAGTTGGCATGGGGGTTTGGTATTGCTGTTGGTGAGCTGTGTTTGGACTTTTCAGTGTACCAGTTCAATTCTCACATGCTCCTTTTTCGATCTGTTCCCCATTGTGCCCTTGTACACACACTATCCACATGGCTAGGCCTTCGGACCAACCCCTGACGCCCTTTCAGTTTAATTTGTTTACTCTTATGCATGCTGTTTTCACTGCATACCATTTGATGGTGTGTGTGCATGTGTTTAGCTGTGGCTCACATCCCAATTACAGACTGCGATATCAGCTGCCTGTGGTCTATGGCCTTACACCTACGGCTCCATTGTTCATGTGGCACCATGTCTGCACATCCCTCAGCGCGTCTTATACTGTCTGCGTGCCTTTGCTTGCTATCCCTTGCTTACCGCTGCTGCTTCCCATCGGCTGTGACGTTAGCGCGTGGTAATTGTCCAGGGTGCCCTGTACCGTGCATTAACGGACCATGGTTACCTTAACGCCGCACCGCCCACTTCCTTATATGGCATCGGTAACATTATCACTGCACTTATCGCCGGTGACGTTACCGTGCCTTAGTAAACATACCCCCAAGTCTCCATGAGACTGTACAGGCTACCTACTCTCCCTCCTGGATCCCCTGGATAGGTGTCCACTTCATAGAACATCAGGAAAATGGCAATCACACTGATGCTGTGGAGCAGAAAAGGAGCTGAATAAAATAAATCACAGCAGAACTTAAAAGCAGGCTGCATGCAACAGGGGAAAGTACACACATCTGTCTATTCTTCTTCTTGTAATGTATGTCTATGTAGATGAGCTTGGCACTGCTGCCACTACCTTTATCAGAAAGCTGGCAGGAAAGACAATAGGTCTGGGAGAGGATGAGGGAGATGAAGAGCTTTGAAGAAAAGAGTGATAGAATAAGAATGGAGGGCTGAGAGGGAAGAATTAGGTCTATAAAGTGATTGATATAATGAGGGGAATCTGTGGAATTTGAAGACAATTGAGGACTGGCAGGGAGTAGAGATAAAGAAGAGGGTAAGGGGGGAGGTAAGAGAAAAAGGGGAGGGGAATGCTTATGATGGAGGGCAGAGGGGAAAAGATTGAATGTAAGGGCTGGTACAGGATGACAGCTATATGTAAATGGTGAGGGAAAGATTAAAGATAGTGAAAGAGAGACAAAGTAGGAGAACTGGAAAGGGGTAGTAGATAGGAGGGATAGTAAGGGAGATGGAAGGGTAAAGGAGGAAAATTAAGGGGAAGAGACATAAAAAATAGGGAGAGCTGAAGAAAAATGAGATAAGTAAAGAGGCAGTGGAGCAGGCAACAAGGAAATATGAAGTAGATTGAGATGGGGAAGAAAAGTGAAAAGAGAGTTACTTGAAAGAAAGTGGAACAAGAATCAGAAAAAAGGGTCAGAAGGCGACGAGATAAAATCAGAGGATAGACTGAGAATGGTATGAGCAAAAATGACAACAAAGCTAAAAATGAATATATTTTCCATTTCATTATTGAAATATGGGTCTGTTTTATTTTAACTTTTTCTTTTACATCATAATCATGCCTCATGCCTTGGTTTTTAAGTTTGGATCTGCTACAATGTGTAGGCTATTTCCCACTTAATTTCTTAGAAGAGTTTAAAAAGTCATTTCACTGCTGTCAAAGTACACTCTGTTTGGTTACCATCCTCTTGCCCTTTAGGCATACATTGTTTGCATCCCATTTCTTTTTGAATTCCAGCACCATTTTGAACCACCATCTCTTCCAGGAAGATATGCCAGACATCCACCACCCTTTCTGTGAAAAAATACTTATTGAGGTTGCTTTTGAATCTACATCGCATGTTCTCTAGTTCTAGAGCTTCCCCTCATTTGGAAAAGGGTTGTTAATTTAGTAATACCTTTCAAGCAATTAAAGCTCTGTATCATATCTCTCCTCTGTCCCTCCTCGCCTATTGTGTATGCATATTTAGGATTTCTACTTTCTTATGTTTTCTGATGGAGACCTCTTACTATTTTGGTTGCTTTCCTCTGGACTGGCTCGAAGGGTGATCAAACTGAGCACCGAATGAAGACTCCGGTGTATCGGTGCCGGAGCCCCTCGAGGCATGGCATTGAGAGTGATGAGGATCTGTGAGAGCACCCCTCAAAGATACCCTAACTGGAGGAGAGCTCATTGGAGGGGCAACAACAGCCTACTGAGAGCCAAGATCAAGCTGCTGATACCCCTCTACAGGTACATTGGTCGAAGTTGCTGCAGCCCCTCAGCTTTCAGAATCAGAAGCCACGGAGAAGCGCTTATTGCAAGTTCTCAAGGAAAACATTCCAGCACTTATGGCAGAGCAGCAGATGGGGGCTTCAACATCGGCTGCATCGACATTGACCTTGAAACACATGCCTTGCCTACAGAGAGGCATCAACATCGTAGTGTTGAAGGGCCCCGACACCGGTGCCTGCCCAGCCTATATCTCTCTTTAGTGTTTTGGGGTCCAGTGCATCCTCGAAATCTAGAAGAGCATTGGTGTATCATCGCTTCTGAAGGAGCTTCCGCTCCCCTCAGGCCAGGAGACAGATCCAGGCAGTGACTCAGAAGTATTTCGACTTACTCTGCATCCGATTCAGAAGACTGGGTGATCAGTATGGAATTGGAAGATTTGTCGGAGGACAGCTCTCCTGAACCTCCATCAGACCCTTCTCCACCTCATGAGTGGTGTAAATTCCATCCTGAGGAGAAGACCTTCCAGAATTTCATAAGGGATATGGCCAAAGCCATACCATTTTTTTTGGAGACTGAGGATGAGCTCAGGGCAGAAGAGTTGGAGATCCTGCAGTTCTCCTTGGCCCCTAAGGAGGTAATGACAGTCCCCATGCACTGCATCCTACAGAGAGTGCAGATATGGGAAAGCTCTCTTTCTGTGCCCTTCAGTCAGTAGAAGGCTTAACTCCATGTATAGAGTTCAGAAGGCTTCTGGATTCAAGAAACCTCAGCTTCCTCACCATTGCTTGATGGTTGAATCCGCCCTTAAGAGATTCAAGAGTAACAAGACTCATTCCTCGGTGCCCCCGGGAAGGGAGGCCCGGACATTGGACTCGTTATGGAGAAGGTATTTCCAGAGACAATGCTCATAGCCCTCATGGCTTCTTATCAGCTCTACATGGGCATGTTCTTGAAGAACATCATGTGCAACATCGCTGAGCTGTCTCAATTTCTCCCTCTAGAGAAACTGGAACAGTATCGTTCCCTAGTGGCTCAAGGCAAGGACTGCTCAAAGTTCATGGTGCAGACAACCTATGACATCTTCAAAATGGCATTGAGAGCTTCTGCCATAGGTATTGACACCCGGAGACTTGCTTGACCCCAGTCCTCAGACCTGGAACAATCTGTGCAAAACAAGCTTGCTGACATGCTGTACCATGGAAAGAATCTCTTCAAAGGTCAAAAATCAGTATGTCACCCTTCATTATCTCTCAAATCTCACGTCCGAGCTGGCCTATCGCAGGAGATACCAAGGAGGAGGGCAAAAAAAAACCCCTGTTACTCTCGTAAGCATAGGTACTTTCCTGGGCCCCAAACCTCCCAGTCCAAGCAGGCTCCTTGCCAACAGTAGCTTCCGAAGAAGCCTCAGACAGCCCAGCCGGCTCCTAAGCCAAAACTTGGGATGGGGTTTTGATTGGTTCCTTCAAAGCATAGCCACTTTACAAGTAATCGCAATAGGGAGCCCTCTAGTCGAAGGAAGGCTCACTCTTTTTGCCCAAAGGTGGTCCCTCATAACCTCTTACAGATAATCCAAAGCGGTTACAAACTACATTTACGTTCTAGCAGCTCCACTGACTAACCTATTCAATGCCTCATTGGAGTCGGGAGTGGTGCCAAAGGACTGGAGAGAGGCGCATGTGGTGCCTTTACACAAAAGCGGAAGTAAGGATGTGGTTGAAAACTACAGGCCGGTTAGTTTAACTTCGGTGGTGAGTAAATTATTGGAAACGCTTCTGAAAGAGAAAATAGTGAGGTTTCTGGAGTCCAGCGGAATACAGGATCCAAGGCAGCATGGATTCGCCAGAGGCAGGTCTGATTGATTTCTTTGACTAGGTGACCAGGGAGTTGGAATGAGGGAGAGCCCTAGATGTGGTGTATTTAGATTTCAGTAAAGCTTTTGACACTGTTCCTCACAGGCGACTTATAAACAAACTGAGCACCCTAGGGATGGACCCTAAAGTTACTGCTTGGGTTAGAAATTGGTTGGGTGGGAGGCGACAAAGAATACAGGTAAATGGAGCTCACTCTGAGAAGAAGGATGTTACCAGTGGTGTGCCCCAGGGATCTGTCCTTGGTCCGATTCTTTTTAACATCTTTGTTAGTGATATAGCAGAAGGGCTGTCGGGTAAGGTTTGCCTCTTTGCAGATGATACCAAAATCTGCAATAGAGTAGACGCCCAGGAAGGTGTAGATAACATGAGGAGGGATCTTGCTAAGCTTGAAGAATGGTCTAGAATTTAGCAGCTGGGATTTAATGTTAAAAAATGTAAGGTCATGCATTTGGGTTGCAGCAATCCAAGGGAGCAATATAGTATAGGGGGTGAAGTACTTTTGTCCACTAAAGAAGAGCGGGACCTAGGCGTGGTTGTGTCTGATGATCTTAAAGTAGCTAAACAGGTAGAAAAGGCGACGGCAAAAGCTAGAAGGATGCTTGGGTGCATATGGAGAGGAATAGCTAGCAGAAAAAAAGGAGGTGATAATGCCTCTGTATAAGTCTTTGGTGCGACCTCATTTGGAGTATAGTGTGCAATTCTGGAGACCGCACCTTTAAAAGGATGTGAACAGAATGGAGTCGGTGCAGAGGGTGGCTACTAAAATGGTTAGTGGTCTTCATTATAAAGCATATGAGGACAGACTTAAGGATCTTAATATGTACACCTTAGAGGAAAGGCGGGATAGAGGTGATATGATTGAGATGTTTAAATACCTCCGTGGCATAAATGTTCAGGGGGAGACCCTCTTTCAATTGAAATCAAGTTCTGCTACGAGGGGACATGGGATGAGGGTGATGGGGGATAGATTCAGGAGTGATATGCGGAAATATTTCTTTACGGAAAGAGTGGTGGATCAATGGAATAGTCTCCCAGTGGAGGTGGTAGAGATGAGGACAGTAACTGAATTTAAAAAAGCATGGGACAAACACAGAGGATCTCTAAAGGAAAAAAGGAGACTGTTGTAGTTGTTGATATGGAAGGACAGACTAGATAGGCCATGTGGTCTTTTTCTGTCGTCATATTTCTATGTTTCTATGTTTCTAAGGCCTGCCTCCTAATTTTTTCCTGTAAGATAGTCATCACCTACACCCCTTTCCAGTACATTTCCAGTTCCCCAGCTGACAGAACTGACATAGCTGTAACAGTAACATTCACAATTGCCAGCTGTTTCATTGGCTAACTGCTCACCAAGTTGTCCTGAGTACACGGAATTCAGGGCTGCTATGGGCTGAAATGTTCATGACAGCTGGTATGATTGCAGGTGCATGATCCATTCTGCCTCTGCTCATTCAGCAATAGGGTGTACTGATCGTGCCCATGAGCTATTCCTTTCCAGAGACCAGCACATCCCCTGTGCGCTACAAGGGCGTATCTGCACAACCCTGCCACAAGAATCCCCCATTATCCCCAGACACCTGTTTCTAGAGACTTTGCCACTGTTGTGTATTGCAATGCTTGTACACAAAAAATCACTGACAGGACAGTGATTCCGGTGACAGACACCATATGTGCATTGACAAAGTTGACTGTTAGAGATTATGTTGGACAGTGAGCAACCAACTTAGGTTGTGCTCCACAGATGGTTGTGGAACATGGTCCATTTACTCTAGTGAAATTGATGGTACCATTGCCACCACACAGGTCATAGTTATATAAGGGACACAGCAGCCACATGCTCCTGCAACAGGTTAGCTCCCACAGTGTTCCCACAGATAGAGTGATACTGAAGCAGCATTCCACTGTTCCCAAAATCTCATGCTAGCATCCTTGTCAAGTTCTCCATTTACGCATATTGTGCAGTCACAAACTCACACATTTTTGCCACTCAGCAGCTGTCTGCACATCCATTCCTGCAGTCCCAGAAGGCACAAAACTCGCTGTTAGCCCACCTGCTGCCAGGCAAGTGTCCAGAGTACAAAACAGCTAAGCAGACAGGCGCCTGTAGCCAACAGTTAATCCTACGATGCACCCCATCCAGCATTGCTTCTATGGGCCCAGAAGGGATACATGCCTTCTCCACCACAACATTAGTGCCCAATTGAGGTGTAAATGGCACTGGGAGCACCAGACATATGCTGGAAGACCCTGAAATGGAGGTGTAGTGCATATACCTATGCATGGACATGTGGCAGTCTATGAGGGTGCTCACATAACTGATTCTGAAAACATGTCGTCAGATGTCTATCCTTACAGGGCACCTTCAGGAACAGCCCATTTTGGATGCAGGGACATATATATCTGATATGTATGAGACTCACCTACTTGGACATCCAGAAAAACAAGGCCATACATGCAAATGACCAATTTTAGAAGGCTCTCAACCAATGTTCCCTCTAATTTTCTGTAGGCTGTGTGCGCATAAAATATCAGCTGTGTGCAGCTTTTTAAGAAAGGTTAAATTTTTGTGCGCCACATAACGATACTCGAATTTATATACTTTAAAATTTGACTACACGTCAGAATACAGTACGTACACCACATTGATTTTAATCAAATTAAATGAAAATAGATGATTACTAAATGAAGCGGGAAATTTCTAGTAATTACAATCAGAACTTTTAAATTTTAAGATGTCTGTGTTGTTTTCTATCAGAATCAGAGCCGTAATTTTTGTGCGCTCTGTTGTAAAGTATGTGCGCTCTCTTGGCGAGGTGTGTGCGCGCGCACGTGCGCACAGCTTAGAGGGAACAGTGCTCTCAACCAGCATTCGCTTCTGTCCATTGCCCCCAAAGGCAAGTCCTCCTCGTGCAAGGAAAACGTCTGTCCTGGGAAGGTGATCTGTGCTCAGGGAAGTGCTGACCAAGCATCATATTCTATTCAGTAATGCTGCAGCTAATTACATTGTCCCCCAAGGAACGTCTCAGGTGTGCCATCTGCATCAAACTGAAAGCCATCTATCACAGGAACATGGGCATTAAGGATGTTAAGTGCAAGTGGAGAAACATGCAGAGAAGGACAAAGCACAAACAGCTGCTCGAGGAGGTGATGGTCAGCCTCCTGTACTGAGCAAATTAGAACAATGTGTCCTGACCACCATGAATGAAAAGACAGTGACAGGGGTTGGTGGTTTTGACAGCTCAAGGGCCTCCCAGCACACCTGCAAGACACCAATAGTATGTATGTAGGTCATGTGTGGCCCTGCATTCAGCCCCCTCTTCCCCCTCACAGACACATTCCAAAGTGTGCATTCAACCTATAGTGCCACAGTGCTCCCTATTCACTTGCTCACATCCCATATTACCTCTCTAGGGCCATGGCTGCAGTCCCATCAGCATTTTTCAGGCTAGCCATATAGGGCCCAGTCCTTACTGGGAAGGGCCACTCACTACTGTATCGGGCACTTTAGTGCTAGCATCCCATTGGTAGACTGTGTGGATGTGGACCATGTCTCCAAGACCCTGTAGGGGAAAATGTATCCCAGGTGTTGGAACCTGATGAATAGCTGAAGACAGGGCAGTGCTTCAATGGGTGCTGCAGTAAACTGGTGCATTGCCTGCCTTGCACATGGTTTTCCCAGATATCTGCCCCCACCCCCTTCACACCACAAAACCCCCATCTAACTCACATCACTGCTCCTGGGATGTGGGTGTCGGGACCTCGGGTGTATACACCACCTGCACTGGTGCTATTCCTGTACATTACTGTACCTGTATGCTCATGTGTAGGTTGCACAGGGCATATAAACAATACATGCATCTCTACTGTAAGAATGAGAATGTGAGGGCAGACCCTGACCTCAACTTCATATCTGCGGATGCTGGGGATGGCGCTGACGGTCCACATGTCTCTAGAGATGATGACCACCCACTTGACATCAGGGATAGTCCAGAATTACATCCAGGAACAGCAGCAGAGTCCTTGGACACCCACATCACAGCAGAGGAGCTACGAACCAGAGAGGATGAGGCCACTGGTGAGACCATGGATCAGAAGCTACAAGATGAGGGCAATAGTGAGAAGGATGTAGCAGATAGAGATGGCCTAGTCACACCCCCACCCAATCCCAATGTCACTGGATACTCATATGGTAGTAGTAGTAGTAGTAGTAAAGAGACCCAGCTGGAGCCACTGGAGGTTTCCGCACCATACGCTTCAGGAACCAGCATTTAATACACTGTAGGAAACGTCTATTGCAGCAAAATGCAGAGCACCTTCTGATCCATCGGGAGCATCTTGACATCATGCGCCAGTCCCTGAAATCTGATTGATTTCTTTCAATGGATGAATAGGAGACTGAGGGAGAGCCCTAGATTTGTGGTGTATTTAGATTTCAGTAAAGCCTTTGACACCGTCCCGCACAGGCGACTTACCTCATCCATTGCATGTCTCTGATCTAGTTCTCTGGTCACCCAGTCAAAGAACTTAATCAAATTTGTTTGGCATGATCATCCTTTGGTAAAACCATTTTGCCTCGGGTCATGCTACCTATTGGTTTCTAGAAAGTCCACTATTCTCTCTTACAGGAGTGCCTCTATTACCTTTCCTGCCACTGAGGTAATGCTTACCGGCCTATAGTTTGTCATCTCTTCCCTATTAACACTATAGAACCTCTCCCGTCTCCAAGGATATATTAAAAACATCCTTTAAAGGCCTTGCTAGAACCTCTCTGAGTTCTTTCAGTATCCTGGGATATAACCCATCCAGTCCCATGGCCTTGTCCGCAGTCAGTTTTTCAAGCTATTCAAACACATCATCTTCTATGAATGGTGTGGAATCTACTCCATTCCCATTTGTATATTTGTCAATCATACGTGGTCCTTCTCCAGGATTTTCTTTGGTGAATACAGAACAGAAGTATTTGTGTGGAGGCACATTCCAATCAGGTTGTCCAGCCCCCTCTGCAGCCGATCAGAAGCGGGATGCCCAGAGATAGACCCAATTCTGATCACACAGGAACTAGATGTGCCCGCAGGATCAGAATCAGGTCTACGACCTGGATATTCAGGCTGGGCTCTGATTCTGATTGGCCTGCACTCCCAGTCAAATGTCCGGCTACCTCAGTCAGACTCCTGAATGGAGCCACAGTGCCATTCAGGAGCCACGAATGCCAGCTGCCGAAATCTTTCTTTCCCTGCAGCTGGACCCTCGATCCAGCCTCCCATGGCCAGGGTCCGGCTGCAGGGAACCTACTGCACTCCTCTACCTGTTTTAGCAGACCCAGCAGCATCATCCCCCGACATCCAGGGGGATTTATTCCACTTCTACGGTCCCCTGTCTAAGTTCATGGCCCTGAAGGGCAAGAGTCGTAGGTGGGTGTAAACAAATTTATTAACCCCTATGCGTTTCGGCCGTAGCCTTCTTCAGGGGGCACACAGCTAAATGACATACAACATAAAAAACATAAATATGTTAAAAATATATTAAAAATCATATTTGCCTTATGTTAATGGACCTATATTATAAATATATACATAAAAAACGTATTCGTGTACAAGTGCTCAATAGATTAATATAAACTCACAAATCCAAAAAATTTTAAAAAAACACATACATTTATAATAAACGAAGAAAAGCAGGGTGGAATGACGGGATAAATAAACATCGAGTGTTCAAATAAAATATTGTATGTTTAAAAAAAAAATATATATATATAATAGTGAACTTATTATATGAAGTAATAGGACAGAGGGAGGGATGGGGAGGGAGGAAGGAAGGGAGGGAAAGGTGAGGACAGGAGGAGGGGGAGGGGGGAAAGGGGGCGAGGAGGAGGGGGGGCAGGGAAAAAGAGAGAGATGGAGAGAGAGGGGGAGATGAGGGGGGGAAGGGGAGGGGGGAGGGAGAGGGGAGAGAGAGAGGGGGGGAGGAAAGGGGGGGAAGGGGGGGAGGAAAAGAGGAAAAGAAGTTTACTGGATAACTCACATGTGTATGATCAACGAGATCTGCAAATCGTAAAATGTATTCACCGAAGCAACTAAGATATAAATAACACATAATATTGAGTATTGTTTTTAAAGGATTAGAAGGGGAAAGGGGGGGAGGGGGGAGGGGGGAGAGAGAGGGAGCGGGAAGAGAGACTGGCTGTGCACTTTAGCCACACAATCTGTGAGCCATTAAAAATGAAAAAATGATCCGTTGTGAAGTGTGATATGTCAAAAAATAGCTTTGTAATAATACTAGATAGCATGATGTGCTTGAAAACAATATAATGAAAAACAACGTTGAGAAAATAAACTTCTTACTTACATATAAACCTTCTAATGTATGTTTATATCATCTGCAAAAAACACATTGGAAAATTGATCTATATAGACTTTTTATTATTATATTATTGTTTAAAAAAATATATAAAAATTTATTATTTAAAAAATATATATTTAAGAGTTGTTGAGGAAACTATTGTAACGGTAGAAAGATACATCGCAATGTACTAAAACATGATGCTAAAATGCATTCAGGAGAACAGAATGTTAAGACTGAAAAGCCTAACTCAAATTGTGAATCATTTTTGTCAAAAAAGGGGGGGGGGAGGGGGAGGGGAGGGGGGGAGGGGGAGGGGAGGGGGGGAGGGGGGCTGTGTGGAATAAATCAACTGCATTGTGCTGAGGCTGATTAAAAAGTTACATCTTTTGTGGAAATTGTGTTGTGCTCGTATGTGAAACTGCTGCATACGAACTTGAATACTATCTGTGGAATGGCTGAAGAAAGACACAATTGAAACTGTTTATAAGTGCTCCTAAAAAATATATATAACAATTGTGGAAAGTCAGTCATAAAAAAGTAAAAAAGTAACCATGTTGCACAAAGTCTTATAATAGACGAAAATAAATAATAAATAATAAAAGAAATCAGCTTCTTGTTTTAAGCCTATGAGACTGATGTGATCCAAAGGGGAAACCTATCTTATTATAGGAAAACCGAAACTAGTCAATACAATGTTAAAAGTAGACTGACAATAAAGTATAAACGCATCAAATCGCTGCAAAGACATGACATTAAAACGCACCTGTTCGAATTTTGAAAAAACTCGTTCCTGGAACAGCAAGGATTTGTCAACTGAATCGATGTCCTTAAAAACGCCGATTTGCGCGCCAATTTTGAATGACGTCATTTCAAAGGGAGGAACTAGCTAACGTCAATCAAAACTATGTTTAATCAATTAAATTAAAAAAGACTAAGGATACTCATAAAATTACTGCATATTTTATGAAGACTAGGTTGTTATGCACGTATATGAAACTGCTGTATGAGAACTTAGTACTGTCTGTGGGATCTCTTAAAAAAGGGGGCACATTAACTACTGTTTATGAATATTTTTTTCAAAAATATATATATACAGTTGTAGATAAAACTGATTAGGTGATATAAACAAATGACCATATTACGCGAGGTCTTGTGATTGGGTAAAACAGTGTAAAAAGGTGTACTAACTTGGCTTATTATTTAAAGCTTATGAAGCATGTTTAAATGAAAAGATAAATTTGCAAAGAAGAAACTAATATGATCAAAGGGAAAACTTGTAACCGAGGCAGGCGGACCCGGCGCTGCAGGCCCCTACCTTACACCCCCCCCCCCCCCCGCTCCACAACAACCACGTCCCCCCCACCCCCCACACAAAAACACCACACCAAGAATTTTATGGAACAAAACTGGTCGCAGCTTTTATTAGCCAACAATTTAGCAATCCAACAATACATTTTCAAAAACCCCTCAATTAGCGGCACCCGGCTGCACCAGCCATACCTCAGCAAAGTGCCTGCCACCGCTAATGCCATAACTCGCCACCCGGCAAGTTACAATACCCCTCTCCCCGACTTCGCCATGCTAAGCAAAAGTCGTCCGAGGGTTTGACCGGGTCAGGGGCACCCCGCCCCCGCCCAATTGTAGCCTGCTGCTCCGGACCCCGGAAACCTCCGGGATCCCGCCCCCCTACCCCCAGCTGCAACACCCCAAACCCCCCCCCCCCACTGCCTAACGTTAGGGAGGGAGGGAGGGACGCCGGCACCGAAGCAGCCTCCGCTCAACTGACCACGCGGAGGCTGCTCGGCCCCAACCCCCCCCCCACGCGCCCCAACCTCCAAAGGCGCTAATTGGCTCCCGTGGGGACGCGACCCACGGGAGCCAATCAATTTAAAAGACGCGCGCTCGCGCCCATCAAGGCCGAGCGCGCGCACCCCGTCCAGGCCGCGCACAGGGTCCCCGCGCCGGGCCGCACGCCCGGTTAACATCGGCCGCCGGGACCCTGCCCGCGGCCTTGGAATAACCGAGGCAGGCGGACCCGGCGCTGCAGGCCCCTACCTTACACCCCCCCCCCGCTCCACAACAACCACGTCCCCCCCCCACACAAAAACACCACACCAAGAATTTTATGGAACAAAACTGCTCGCAGCTTTTATTAGCCAACAATTTAGCAATCCAACAATACATTTTCAAAAACCCCTCAATTAGCGGCACCCGGCTGCACCAGCCATACCTCAGCAAAGTGCCTGCCACCGCTAATGCCATAACTCGCCACCCGGCAAGTTACCATACCCCTCTCCCCGACTTCGCCATGCTAAGCAAAAGTCGTCCGAGGGTTTGACCGGGTCAGGGGCACCCCGCCCAATTGTAGCCTGCTGCTCCGGACCCCGGAAACCTCCGGGATCCCGCCACCGGCACATAACACTGTTCATGTGCCACCCCCCCCGGCCCCAAGCTGCGACCAGCGAGCGTCATGGCCAGACATATATTCCAAGGCCTCCTGCCAATCATTAAGAAGTAGGTCCATGCCAACTGGCGACAAATGGACCCCATCAGCCCGATAAAGCCCCGAACACCCCACATCCACCCAGTCATGCAGGATCTGATACCCACCCCTCTCACAAACCCAACGACCAATCTGACGATTGACCTTGGTCAACCCCCGTGACCAACGACGCTGCTCACGGCAGGCCGCCCTTGGAATAATGTCTGACCACAGAACAATAACCCCGGGAAACATTCACCAGACAAGTCCAATATCATCTTGAACCGCCCGGATCAGCTGCAGGCAGGACCAGGACGCCAGGTCATTTCCGCCCAGATGCACCAACAGGGCGGCCGGCAACCGCGACGTCCTCCCGTGGCATCGCAGCAAAGGCAGCAGATGCGGCCACCGCATGCCTCGCACGCCCAGCCATTGGACAGCCACCGACAACGGGTCCAATCCCAAATTGGCGCCGATAGGGCAGTCCGCCGCGCGCAGACTTGCCCAATGGACGAAAGAGTGGCCAGCAACCCAACATACACCAGGTCCGACACCCCCATCTGCAAGAGAAATAGACAGTTAAAGCCCCCACCCAGCATCTCCCCGGCACCTACAGCCGCACATACCCCTTGAAGACCGAAGACCGCCACCTCCCGATACCCTGGATGACTTGATCCGGTAGCCCCGCAGCCGCCGCACTAGTGGCTGCCCCAATCCGAAAGGAGTGGGGGGCAAAACGGAGCGGATCTTCCCCCACCGCGGACAACGCCAGCCTCAACACCGCAGAAACCTGGAAACGGGTTACAAGTCGAGAATCCGCGTGTACGAAAAACCCGACTGCCCCCGCCGGACGCACCGCAACATACTGAAGCAGCGCCCGAACCGGGCAAGTCCGTGGTTCCGCGCCCACGCCCAGGCACACCCACAAACCTTTACCCATCGGATCCGTTTTGGACTTAGCCAAAAGAATCCGCACCCCCCTTTCAACCACCCGGACATGACGCGCCAACAGCCCCCCAGCACCCCCCCCCCCGGCCAGAGCCCGCAACCAGTTCCCCGATACGAAACGCTCCAAAAAAGGCCAGGCAAAAAACCGCCTTGAACAAAACAGCTTCATACGCCGACGAAGCCACCTGTCCCAATGCCCCACAAACCCGCACTAGGAGCCCATGAGTGATCGGTAACCGCGAATCGCGCAGAGTAGGCTGTGCCCGCTCCCAACCTTGCAGAAGCCTACGCGTTAAGACCCCCCCAGCCGGGAAACCCCAGCCCACCGCGCTCGCAAAAAAGTTAAACCCCGCCAACTGCGCGCGCACCGCCGATCGCGAAAACCCGGCGCTCTTGGCCGCCACAATATAACGGCCAAGCAAACCCTCAGGGACCCCCCTGCCTGCCACCCGCAAGAGCACAAAAAGCGACCACCCGGTCGCACCCCCTCCGGTATGCAGACCAGGTCCCAGCAGACACCGAATTCTTCAGCAGGTCTAGCATCTCCCGAGGCCAATGCTCCACAATTTCTCTGGGACCACTACTCCGTCCTTGTCTGCTTCGGGGGCCAACGCCCGGAATCGCTCCCACTGAAAACGAGAAAGAGCATCAGCAATCTCGTTAGTGGACCCTGGGATGTGCCGAGCCCGCACCGCCACATTCAACTGTAAACACGCTAGGACCACTTCCCGCATCAAGCTAGCCACCCACACGCACCTCGGAGTGTAACGGTTAATCACACTGACTACCGCCGCATTATCACACCACCAAAGCACCCTCCTGTTCCGAAGGCGCTCCGGCCAGAGCTCCAACACTACCCGAATCGGAAAGAGCTCCAAAAATGTGATATTCCTGGTCAGCCGCGCCGCACGCCAAGACTCCGGCCACCGATCAGCACACCAGGACCCACCAAAATACACTCCCAAGCCCGCCTCCCCCCACCGCATCAGTGTACAACTGCAACTCGTCACTGGATACCTCGGGCTCCATAAGCACCGAAGTCCCATTGAAGTCCACCAAAAAACGATCCCATACCCGCAAATCCGCGCGCATCGCTGCCGTCACCCGAATCCGATGATGAGGTTTCCGCGCCCCAGCCGTCGCACAGGCTAACCGCCTTGAAAACACTCTCCCCATCGGAATCGTCCGACAGGCAAAATTTAAGGACCCCAACAGGGACTGTAACTCCCGCAAGGAAACCTTACGAGCCGACAACACATTGGCCACCGAAATCCGCAATCGGGCGACTTTGTCTGTAGGCAACCGAGCCACCATAGCCTCCGAATCCAACTCCACACCCAAAAAGGTCAACCACGTGGTCGGACCCTCAGTCTTCCCGTCCGCCAATGGAACCCCGAACTCCTGCGCCAGCCGCACAAAGCCAGATAACAGCCCCTGACATTCCCCGGAGTCCGCCGTTCCTACAAACAAAAAATCGTCCAGGTAATGCACCACGGACGACAAGCCAGATGCACGAACCAACACCCACTCCAAGAAAATACTAAACATCTCAAAGTAAGCGCAAGAGATAGAACAGCCCATCGGCATACACTTGTCAAAGTAATACCCATCCTGAAAACAAAACCCCAACAATGGGAAGGAAGCCGGGTGGACGGGTAACAAACGAAAAGCCGTTTCAATGTCCACCTTCGCCAACAACGCCGACCGACCGGCCCCGCGCACCAGCGAAGCCGCCTTGTCGAAGGAAGCATAGCGAACCGTACACAATTGACGCGGGATAGAATCGTTCACAGAAGCCCCGATGGGACAGGACAAATTGTGAATCAAGCGGAATTTGCCCGGCTCCTTCTTGGGCACAACGCCCAAAGGCGAAATCACCAGATTAGAAAATGGCGGCTCCGCAAAGGGGCCCGCCACCCTCCCCAATTGCAATTCGCTCAACAATTTGTCCCGCACCACCTCCGCCCAACGACGCACCGAGGGGGAGTTCCGAGCAGATGGCGCCGAGACCACCCCCTCACCGGGATAACGAAACCGTTTCGAAACCCAAAGCCCAAAATCGCCGCCTCACGCCGCCGGGGATAAAGACTAAGCCACCCTACCAATGCCTCCACCCGCACCGGAGAGGGGGCGCGCCCACGCCACTCACTGCCCCTTTGGGGTAGGACCGGCCATGCCAGAGGTGCCCTTCTTGATGCACTTGACCGCGGAATGGGGACCCCCGCACAAGGAACAGACGTGCTGGAACTTGCAATCGGGAAAGGGACAGGTGGAGCGGTTGAAACGCCAGCACACATCACCGCTCCTGGCCGAGACTGCCTTTGCGGGCACCCCGGCCGCCCCTCCCCGAAAGGGCCGCACCGCCCCGGCGCCGTTCTTGGCCCCGCCCCCCGCACCCGCACCGGACCTCGCCGACATCTGGGTCAACCACAGGTTAATATCCTGCGTGCCCCACGAAAGCGCGCGACTTTCCTCCATCCGGTCCCTGAACTTTTCATCATAATTAAGCCAAGCCCAACCCTCGTGCGTCTGAGACGCCTCGAGGATGGAATCGGCATATGCTAGCAGCATCCCATACTGCGACGGATCGCGCTGACCCCAAACACTG
This sequence comes from Ichthyophis bannanicus, assembly GCA_033557465.1. Taxonomy (NCBI): domain Eukaryota; kingdom Metazoa; phylum Chordata; class Amphibia; order Gymnophiona; family Ichthyophiidae; genus Ichthyophis; species Ichthyophis bannanicus. Next base: position 571,618,166 of record CM066035.1, read on the forward strand.
GCCAACCGCAAAAAGGAGCGCGTCCAGTTGACGACATTACGCGCCACCTTCCTAACCCGGCCGGCCTTCTCATCGTCCCTCCTCTTTTTATGACTTTCGCCCGAGCGCTTCCTCCCCTCCAGCAAACGGAAGATATCAATGTAGCGCCGCTTGCGGATTTTACGCCTCAGCTTGCGTGGCACCCCCACCCATAATTCAGGCAAGGACACCACCGAAGAGGCCCCCCCACCCACACCCCCCCCCCCACCATCCATAAACTGCCAATCCCCCCCCCTGTTCGACCCCCCGGACGAACCACTCGAGGATGAAGAGGGCGAGGACGAGTCGGAGCTGCAACGCCGACGACAGGACCGCCGGTGCTTTTTACGCGAAGCCCCCCCTGACGCCTTGGTCGACTCCCCCCCTTCACCCATTAACTCACCCGGCGAAGCCATCCGCTCACCAGCCACCGCAAGGTCCTCGCCATCTGCGCAGGTCAACTCCCGGGAACAACTTTGAGCCGACCCTGCTGTCGCTCCACGCTGCGACTCCGCTCCAGCCGGAGAACTCACCCAGCTCTCTCCGTGAGCCGCGCCCACGGGCCACGAGGTCTGCGCCATAAACTGCCCTGCGGAGACAAAAAGGGGAAAACAGGGGGGGAAACCGACACCGGCCATGCCGGAGGCCATGAACCTCCCCACCCCGCCCCAGAGGTACCCTGCCCCCCGGACATCCACTGCTCCCATGGGGAAGCCCCCCCCCCAGCGAGCCAAACCCCCCGGGGCCTGGGAACCACCCCACGGGTCCACTACAGCTCGCCACCCACGGTGCCCCATCGGGCCGTAACCCACCCCCTTGGCCCGGTGCCCCAAAGTCACCCCCCGCCCCCCCCAGCAGCCCCAGCCCCAACCCAATCCCCCCCTCCAACCCCAACCCCTCCTCCACCAGCCCCCCCCTGCACCACACCAGCCCCCGGCAACCCCTCTACTACCCCCTGCGATCCACCGGGAGGGAGGGAACCCCTCCCGCCTTTCCAGCCCCTCACCACCCCTCCCCGGCCCCTTGCACCCCCCCTCCAGCTGTTGGCACCCCACCCCCCCTCGCCCACAGGCCCGGGCAACCCCCCACCTCTCCCAGTGCCCCCCTGTGATCGGGACCCCCACCCCTTAGCCACCGCTTTTTTAGGGGCCAAACCCCCCACCTTTGCCTTGCCAGGCATCCCCCGTCCGGTCAACACGTTCGGGGTTTTTTTTTTTTTTAATGAAGCCAGCCACAAACCGGCAGCCCCGGGAAGCCTCAGAATAGGTAGGCCCCCACCAAGCCGCAACCGACGAAGCCGAGATTGAGCGAAGCTGCCCGCACACTCACCCTACCGCACGAGACAACCGGACCAGAATGGAACAAAAACCGCGGCACCAGAATCAGGCTCCTCCCGATCCCCAGGTATGACGCCGGCACCGCAGCAGCCTCCGCTCAACTGACCACACGGATGCTGCTCGGCCCCAACCCCCCCCCCCCACGCGCCCCAACCTCCAAAGGCGCTAATTGGCTCCCGTGGGGCCGCGACCCACGGGAGCCAATCAATTTAAAAGACGCGCGCTCGCGCCCATCAAGGCCGAGCACGCGCACCCCGTCCAGGCCGCGCACAGGGTCCCCGCGCTGGGCCGCGCGCCCGGTTAACATCGGCCGCCGGGACCCTGCCCGCGGCCTTGGAATTTTGCTTTGTGATAGACACAACTATTTCAATGCGTTATAGAAAGTGAAACTAAATCTGTTAAAGACCGCGCCGAGCATTATTGAGGGGCTTTAGAGAGACTAAATAAAACACGTTCCTGAAAAAGCAAAGATTTATAAACTGAATTATTATCTTTAAAAAAATCCGAATTTCGCGACAATTTTAGATGACGTGTTAGAGGAGGAAAAAGCTAGTAATGTCAATCAAGGCCATAAAGTGTCTTTGCGAGAGGAAGATATGTAGGGAGGAGGGGAGGGGGGAGGGGGAGGGGGAGGGGGAGGAGGGGAGGAGGGGGGGAGGGGGGAAGGGGGGGGGGAGGGGAGGGGGGAAGGGAGGGGGGAAAGGGAAGGAAGGGGGAGGGGGAAAGGGAGGGGAGGGGGGAGGAGGGGGGAGGGGGAGGGGGAGGAGGAGAAGGGGGGAAGGGGGGGAGGGAAAGGGGGGAGGGGGAAGGGAAAGGGGGGGAGGGGGGAGGGGGGGAGGGGAAGGGGAGAGGAGAGGGGGGATGGAGGGAGGGAGGAGGGAGGGGGGGGAGGGGGGGGAGGGGGAGAGAGAGAGGGGGGGAGGAGGGGTGGGAGGGAGGGAGGGAGGGAGGGGAGGGGGGAGGGGGAGAGAGAGAGGGGGGAGGAGGGGGGGAAGGGGGGAGGAGGAGGGGGAAAAGGGGAAGGAGGGGGAGAGAGGGGGGAGGGGGAGGGGGAGGGGGGAAGGGGGAGGGGGGGGGAGAGAAGAGAGGGAGGGGAGGGGGAGGGGGGGAAGGGAGGGAAAGGGTGGGGAAGGGGGGGGGAAGAGAAAGGAGGAGGGGGAGGGGGAGGGGGAGAGAGGGGGGAGGGGGAGGGGGGAGAGAGGGGAGAGGGGGGAGGGGGGAGAGAGGAGAGGAGGGGAGGGGGAGGGGGGGAAGAGAAGGGGAGGGGGGAGGGGGGAGGGGGGGAGGGGAGGGGGAAGGGGAGGGAGGGGGGAGGAAGGAATGGGGGAAAGGGAAGGGGGGGGGAGAAGGAAAGAATATTAGATGGACAATCGTGGATAGAACACTCAAATATTTAGAGAAACAGATGAATTCCAATGCTCGATATGTTAATTGATAACAAAATGATAGTAAATAATAGCATAGACTTACTATTGTTATAATTAATGTAGATTGTTATTAAAAACTAGTGACAGAAATGAAAGGTTAAACAACAAGTACTCTTCAACTCGAATTGTAAAATAGTATTAACAACGTATTGTAAAAATATTATAAATACATAAGAATAATTAAGCATGTGAATGTAGACAATTGTGGACTAATTAAAGATGCACCAAATGGTATAAAAATAACAATCATAAATAATATTAAAAATTACTAATAAATAAAATACAAATAATAAATAAAGATAATACCTGTGAGCATCATTGAAATTAACCGTAGCTAAAACAACGTAAATGTACGCAACTAATGCTTAAATAATAAACAAAAATAATTAGACTTGGTAAAATTGTGTGATAACCTTTTAAGTAAGGTCATTAAAAAATATTATAATTAAATCACCATTGTAAAATAAATAAATATAATAAATAAATAATCCCATAAAAAGACAAATATAGATTACATAAATCATAAATGCATCATTAAAATAATAAATATTGAACAATTATTGTACGTTGTGACCCATCATTTGTGGGCTTGGATAAATAAATAAATTACATAAAATATATCTTATGCTATATTAAATACGAATAAAAATGAGAATAAGATTATATTCATAAAAATATCGTTAGATCTGTTTCTTGATTAAGGCCATATGGCTCCAGACTTTTAAATTCGTAAATAAAACGTTGTTCCAACTTCAGTAACTTGTTATTAACATCTCCACCTCTCCAATGGGGAACTATAGTTCTTAGAACAGTAAATTTAAGATCTGTGACTTTATGCATTTTTTCCAGCCAGTGAGAAACCAATGGCTTATCTGGCACTTTTCTTACTATATTACTCCTGTGTTCTATTATGCGCGTACGTATTTGTCTTGATGTTTTTCCAATGTATATCAAATTACATGGACATTGTATAAGATAAATGGCATTGGATGGTCTTGCAATTAGTATATTGTTGTAGATATACTTTCGTTCCTGTAGAGGGGTGTACAAAGGCATTCTTAACAACAATCGTGTGATGAATGCAAACGGAACAGTTGCCACAACTGTAATGCCCTTTAATTGTAGATGTTGGTTTTAGTTTTGGGAGTGCAGAAGGTACCAAATGGTGTGATAAATTAACATGCGTTTGTAAACTACCATGGGGCGTTTGGTAGCTAGTGAAGGAATAGATGCCAATAAATGCCATTCTTTGCGTAAAATATCTGCAATGGCCCTGGAATGTGAGGTATAGGTAAGTGCACACACTATTCTGTCATCCATTTTTTCTTTCTCTTTCTTCTGTAAAAGTGTTGTGCGTTCTACATTATTTGCTCTTATATAGGCCTTAGTTATGCAATTTGTAGGGTAACCTCTTTGTTGAAACCTATTGTGCATATCTTTAGCATGTCGTTGAAAATCTTCATCTTTTGTGCATAATCCTTTCAATCTTAAGAATTGACTTATAGGTAAATTTCTTTTCAAAGAGAGATTGTGGCAGCTGTCATATTTAAGTAGATTATTTCGCTCCAGTAGGTTTTCTATACAAGTCTGTTGTAAATTGGTGATTGTCTCTTTTTGTGATCAAAATGTCTAGATAGGGGATGGAATCAAAACTGTAGGAGCCTTCAAATTGGAGATTAGGGTCTAAAGTATTTAACCAATTAAAGAAAGTGTTAAGATTGGTTTCTGTACCTTTCCATATAATTAAAATATCATCTATATATCGCTTCCATAATAAAATATTGGGTTTATACGGATGAATTGATAAAAAAAAATTTTCAAAATCTGTTACGTACAAATTGGCGACGTCCGGTGCCATGGGGGAGCCCATCGCTACCCCTTTTATTTGCTTATAAAAAATCCCATTAAAACTAAAAAAATTCTCAGTCATAATTAGTCTAGCCATTTCTGCCAAGTAACAGGTAGGTATACGTGTTGGTTGTTCTCTTCCTATCAAAACATTGGCCAGAACTTCTACTGCTGCCTGTTGTGGTATATTTGTATACAATGACCTTATATCTAAAGTAACCAAAATCAAATCTTCATGATAACCTTGAAAGTCCTGAAGGATGTTGATAATGTGAGTAGAGTCTCTAACATATGATGTTGCTTGAACAACAAAGGGTCTCAAAATGATATCTAGGAATCTGGAAAGTGGCTCAAATAGAGAACCTATTGCGGAAACAATGGGCCTACCTGGTGGGTTTGTGAGCGATTTATGAATTTTTGGCACCATATAAATGGTGGGTGTGATCGGATGTGCAACTGTGAGAAAACTTATTTCATCATTAGTCAAATATCCCGCTTCCTTTCCAATGAACAGTAAAGTTTCTATTCTTTGTTTCAATCTTGTAGTGGGATCATCGAATATTTTTTCATAGAATTCCTGATCATTCAATTGTCGAAGGACCTCGGTTATATATGCTTGCTTATCCTGTATGACAATTGCACCTCCTTTGTCTGCTGGCTTAATGATAATGTGATTATTGGTCTTTAAATTATAAAGTGCTTCTTTTTGTAATTTGGTGAGATTAAAAAATGGACGTTTGTTGCTGGCTTTATATAGACTCTCTACTTTAGTGAGTACTGTTTTCTCATATGCCATGATCAAAGGATCTACATTGGGTGGTGGATACCACCGAGAGGGTTTTTTAACTATTCCTCAACTATAGTTCCCCATTGGAGAGGTGGAGATGTTAATAACAAGTTACTGAAGTTGGAACAATGTTTTATTTACGAATTTAAAAGTCTGGAGCCATATGGCCTTAATCAAGAAACAGATCTAACGATATTTTTATGAATATAATCTTATTCTCATTTTTATTCGTATTTAATATAGCATAAGATATATTTTATGTAATTTATTTATTTATCCAAGCCCACAAATGAGCATTGGAATTCATCTGTTTCTCTAAATATTTGAGTGTTCTATCCACGATTGTCCATCTAATATTCTTTCCTTCTCCCCCCCTTCCCTTTCCCCCATTCCTTCCTCCCCCCCCTCCCCCCTCCCCTTCTCTTCCCCCCTCCCCCTCCCCCTCCTCTCTCCCCCCTCCCCCTCCCCCCCTCCCCTTCCTCCTTTCTCTTCCCCCCTTCCCCCCCTTTCCCTCCCGTCCCCCCTCCCCTTCTCCCCCTCCCCTCCCTCTCTCTCCCCCCCTCCCCCTTCCCCTCCCCTTCCACTCCCCCTCCTACCCCCCTTCCCCCCCTATCTCCCCCCCACCTTCCCCTTTCCTCCCCTCCTCCTCCCCCCTTCCCCTCCTCCTCCCCCCCTCTCTCTCTCCCCCTCCCCCCCCCCCTCTCCCTCCTCCCTCCCTCCCCCCTCTCCTCTCCCCTTCCCCTCCCCTCCCCCCCCATCCCCCTTTCCCTCCCCTCCCCCCCCCTTCCCCCTTCTCCTCCTCCCCCCTCCTCCCCCCTCCCCTCCCTCCCCTCCCTTTCCCCCTCCCCCTCCCCTCCCCTCCCCCCCCCCTCTCCCCCTCCCCCTCCCCCCCCCCCCCTCCCCCTCCTCCCTACATATCTTCCTCTCGCAAGACACTTTTATGGCCTTGATTGACATTACTAGCTTTTTTCTCCTCTAACACGTCATCTAAAATTGTCGCGAAATTCGGATTTTTTTAAAGATAATAATTCAGTTTATAAATCTTTGCTTTTTCAGGAACGTGTTTTATTTAGTCTCTCTAAAGCCCCTCAATAATGCTCGGCGCGGTCTTTAACAGATTTAGTTTCACTTTCTATAACGCATTGAAATAGTTGTGTCTATCACAAAGCAAAACAAGTTTTCCCTTTGATCATATTAGTTTCTTCTTTGCAAATTTTATCTTTTCATTTAAACATGCTTCATAAGCTTTAAATAATAAGCCAAGTTAGTACACCTTTTTACACTGTTTTACCCAATCACAAGACCTCGCGTAATATGGTCATTTGTTTATATCACCTAATCAGTTTTATCTACAACTGTATATATATATATTTTTTAAAAAAATATTCATAAACAGTAGTTAATGTGCCCCCTTTTTTAAGAGATCCCACAGACAGTACTAAGTTCTCATACAGCAGTTTCATATACGTGCATAACAACCTAGTCTTCATAAAATATGCAGTAATTTTATGAGTATCCTTAGTCTTTTTTAATTTAATTGATTAAACATAGTTTTGATTGACGTTAGCTAGTTCCTCCCTTTGAAATGACGTCATTCAAAATTGGCGCGCAAATCGGCGTTTTTAAGGACATCGATTCAGTTGACAAATCCTTGCTGTTCCAGGAACGAGTTTTTTCAAAATTCGAACAGGTGCGTTTTTAATGTCATGTCTTTGCAGCGATTTGATGCGTTTATACTTTATTGTCAGTCTACTTTTAACATTGTATTGACTAGTTTCGGTTTTCCTATAATAAGATAGGTTTCCCCTTTGGATCACATCAGTCTCATAGGCTTAAAACAAGAAGCTGATTTCTTTTATTATTTATTATTTATTTTCGTCTATTATAAGACTTTGTGCAACATGGTTACTTTTTTATGACTGACTTTCCACAATTGTTATATATATTTTTTAGGAGCACTTATAAACAGTTTCAATTGTGTCTTTCTTCAGCCATTCCACAGATAGTATTCAAGTTTGTATGCAGCAGTTTCACATACGAGCACAACAACACAATTTCCACAAAAGATGTAACTTTTTAATCAGCCTCAGCACAATGCAGTTGATTTATTCCACACAGCCCCCCTCCCCTCCCCCTCCCCCCCTCCCCTCCCCCTTCCCCCCCCCCTTTTTTGACAAAAATGATTCACAATTTGAGTTAGGCTTTTCAGTCTTAACATTCTGTTCTCCTGAATGCATTTTAGCATCATGTTTTAGTACACTGCGATGTATCTTTCTACCGTTACAATAGTTTCCTCAACAACTCTTAAATATATATTTTTTAAATAATAAATTTTATATATTTTTTTAAACAATAATATAATAATAAAAAGTCTATATAGATCAATTTTCCAATGTGTTTTATTTTACAGCGTTTTTTGCAGATGATATAAACATACATTAGAAGGTTTATATGTAAGTAAGAAGTTTATTTTCTCAACGTTGTTTTTCGTTATATTGTTTTCAAGCACATCATGCTATCTAGTATTATTACAAAGCTATTTTTTGACATATCACACTTCACAACGGATCATTTTTTCATTTTTAAAGGCTCACAGATTGTGTGGCTAAAGTGCACAGCCAGTCTCTCTTCCCTCTCCCCTCTCTCCCCCTCCCCCCTCCCCCCCTTCCCCTTCTAATCCTTTAAAAACAATACTCAATATTATGTGTTATTTATATCTTAGTTGCTTCGGTGAATACATTTTACGATTTGCAGATCTCGTTGATCATACACATGTGAGTTATCCAGTAAACTTCTTTTCCTCTTTTCCTCCCCCCCCTCCCCCCCCTTCCCCCCCTCCTCCCCTCTCTCTCTCCCCTCTCCCTCCCCTTCCCCCCCTCCTCCCCCTCTCTCTCCATCTCTCTCTCTTTTTCCCTCCCCCCTCCTCCTCCGCCCCTTTCCCCCCCTCCCCCTCCCCCTTCCCCCCCTCCTCCTCCTGTCCTCACCTTTCCCTCCCTTCCTTCCTCCCTACCCATACCTCCCTCTGTCCTATTACTTCATATAATAAGTTCACTATTATATATATATATATTTTTTTTTTAAACATACAATATTTTATTTGAACACTCAATGTTTATTTATCCCGTCATTCCACCCTGCTTTTCTTCGTTTATTATAAATGTATGTGTTTTTTTAAAACATTTTGGATTTGTGAGTTTATATTAATCTATTGAGCACTTGTACACGAATACGTTTTTTATGTATATATTTATAATATTGGTCCATTAACATAAGGCAAATATGATTTTTAATATATTTTTAACATATTTATGTTTTTTATGTTGTATGTCATTTAGCTGTGTGCCCCCTGAAGAAGGCTAGGGCCGAAACACGTAGGGGTTAATAAATTTGTTTACACCCACCTACGACTCTTGCCCTTTGTTGCCTTCCTGTGTTCCTGCAAGAGCAGCTGCTCCCCCTTGTTTTCTCTAAGTTCATGGCCCTGGACATACAGGGCCGACCTCTGAATCGGCCCTGTATGTCTGGGGTCATGGCCCGCCCATGCTCCGCCTCCAGAACTCCCCCTCCCACCCCGTCTAGGCCTCCCCATACAAACACGCTGTTCATATGGGGAGGCTATATCCGGGGCCAGCAGGGGGGGGCGAATAGTAGGGATTGATGTCTAAACGGGGCGTCCATCCCTGCTATTTGTGGGACTAATGACCCCCTTAGCATTTTTGCTTTTTCAATGTCACTCTCCACAAATCTGTCCTTGGCACTTTTGAGTCTTGCAATTCCACCTCTGATCTTTCTCTTCTCCTGAATATACCTGAAAAAGGTTTTGTCTCCGTGTTTCACATTTTAGCCATCATTTCTTCTGCCTTTGCTTTTGCTATCCTTATTTCTGTTTCTTTTAGCTTTATTCTGTATTCTTTTCTGTGTTCCTCTGTTTGCAATCTTCTGAATTTTGTGAAAGCTATGTTTTTTGCATTTCTTCTGGATGGAAATTCTGACTATGAGATTCAAACTATCATAAACCCTCGATATTTCCAGGGTAAATTAAAGTATTTAGTGCACTGGAAGAGTTATGCATCAGATGGAAGAGCCTGGGTGGATGTTAATTGAATTCATTAGTTTCATAGCCATTGCCCAAAAAAGGATGGTCCTGAGGCTACTATCATGCACTTATCTCCCAGGAGCTGGGGTCATATTAAGAAGTGAGCTCTGGCCTCTTTTCATCTTTTCTACTGCTACTGGTCTCAGCTTTATGACACGGTGCTACCAAATTGGGCCTTCTAATTATAGCTTGGACTAATTGGACATAGAAGATACCTTCTGATTGGCTCCCTGTACCTATAAAACCCTGGAACTCCCAAACCTCTCTGTCCTCAGATAGGTCTTTTGTGGGAGCTCTGAATGCCTTGTTTACTGTTGTTCTCCAGGAACAAGCAGGAAGTCAGTCCTCACATATAGGTGATGTCGGCACTGACGGAGCCCGTGCAAAACATTTCCCCAGCTTTCAAAGAAAGCCTTTGGGAATGCCACCATGCATGCGTGGTCCCCTTCACACCCAAGGGTGCCATCTTATTCAGTCTCCCTTTTTCCACGGAGCCCTTCGGACATGCATCTCGTCCGTGGAAAAGGTTTTTTAAATGCTAACTCTGTTTTTGCCTTTCCGGCTTTCGTTGGTCCTCTTCCCGCCATCCCGAGCACCATTGCTTAGGCTCTCTGTTTCAGGACTCTCTTTTTTGCCCTTCCTTGTCTCCCCGCGCTTTCGTGCCCTTTTTAACTGCTGGCCGCATCGAGGATCTTCAACATCGCCGGGGTCCTTTTTACCCCAATGACCTCCAGTTTCAAAAAATGTGATAGGTGTTCTAAGAACATGTCACTCACGGGCACCCATGACTGTTGTCTCAGGTGCCTGGGAGCTCACCATGACCCAGAGCAATGCTCCCTCTGCAAGAAGATGTCCTCCAAGGCCATCCAGAATTGTAAACAGAAGCTGGATGATTTCTTCCATAAGGCAGCCCCAGTATCCCTGGTAGCCTCCTGCTCTGTGGCCCTGCAACCCCTGGAGTCCCCCAGAGTCAGAGAGGGAGCAACCCAGAAAGGTACTTCAAACCAATACAGAGTCCCCAGCGATGGCACCCAGTCTCCTGAGGGTCATCCCGGTGTTGGTGTCATAGGGCCTCACTCCTGAGTGGGAGGCCCGAATGCTGGCCTTGGAACGCAGCATTTCTGCGATCTTTAGGAACAAGCAGGAATGTAGTCTTCACATATGGGTGACATGGTACCAATGAAGCCAGCATGGGAACGCTCCCCAGCGTCCAATAGGAAAGCTTTTGGGAGCATCCCACTGCGCCTGAGAAACTGCCTTCCCGCCTTTCCAGCTGTTCCTCCTCAGTTCTTCGTTTTCCACGAAGCCGACAAGAAGCAATTCCTGTCACCGCAGAAAATTCGATTTTTTCTTATTTTTTTATGGTCATGTCTGCTTTCCCGTCGACGTTGGTACCGACCCTGTCGGTGCTCACTTTCCTTCCTTCTTTCTTTCTGTAAAAAAAAAAAACTCTTCTGAGGGGCCCTTTCCCTCAGGGCGCATCAACACCATTTTAGGCTTAGGCCTTATTTTTCCAAAATGGACAAACCAGCTAGTGGTTTTAAAAAGTGTTCCAAGTGTGGCAGTACAATTTCAGCCACAGACACCCATGACTGGTGTCTAAAAGGTTTGGGACCAGATCATCAACCGACTGATTGTCTTCTCTGTAGGAAGATGACAAAGAGAGGTCTGCAGAACAGAGCTGCAAAACTCGGCACCCTCTTTGTCACCAATGCAATGTCAGCAGTATCGACGTCATCAAGATCTTCATCTTTCTCCCAGGGATCTCAGGTATCGAAACCCAGGTCTTCGTCAAAGACTATCCGGCCCTCCAAGGGTAGATCTCCTTCTAAGCATTGAGATGTCCTAGGCGTTGCCCTAGAGGGAGACACACCGACCAAATAACCCCAGCGGGAGGTCCTTGCCTCCAAAGCATTAGTGGGGTCCCGGGAGGCTCCGAGGCCTCGACCTCTGGAGAGCTCTTGGTGCCATGCTAAGGGATCGTGGCCCACAATTCAGGTACACAAAAATAATAATGGTCAAATTGAACACAGAGTAGATTATGTCAAAAAATAGAAAAACTCTGTAAAATTAACCCCAAAGTACGCTTATATCAATGATGCAATGATGCATTCAAGTACAAAAACTCCTATGAAAGAATTACTTCAGGCAACTCATAGGTCTCAGACTTAACGGGCAAAACAAGCTCAAGTCAGTAACAACTGCTCGAGCAAAACCCTTTTTGCATCAACGACCTTAAATCTTTTAGTTGCTCTGAATTAGAGAAGCCAAAGAAAAAGCATCCGCTGACTCTTTAAACATGATGAACTCCATAAACTTCAAACTTCAAATGGTAAACATAACTTGTAAATAAGAGAAAGCGGTCAGCTTGACTTAGCTTTAACAGGTGTTTGCTTGGAAAAGTGTTTGGCCATCGCCTTATCCCCAACGCTCTCAACGCTCTCACTCGCGCTATCTTGCGTTTCACCTAAGCTGGTTTCTTCAGGGGGTGGCTTAAACACTCGTAGCAGTTTGATTGCAGACTATCCAGGCGTTACCAGCTGCTTCCACAATTCAGGTACCAATACCCAGGCATCGGCAGACTCCATGGATCAACGTATCCTGGCTATTGAGTGGAGCTTAGTGGCCTTTTTAGCGGCTTCTGTACCGGTAAAGTCTCTACAGTCGATTTCCCAGTCATTGATACTGACAATGGTGCCAAAGGTACCGGCATCGACATTTATGCCACTTACCATGCTACCACCTATTCTGGCCCTTGAGTCCGTCTCCGGTACCGAGATTCCGGCACCAAAACTTCCCGATGCCAGTTTTGATCGCTATCAAGTATGGGCAGAACACAAGCATCCAGCCTGTCGATACTTTGTGTCTTCGGATTCTGATTTGTTGAATGATGAATCAACCGGTACAAGGGAAATGGGAATTCTACCGGAGGATCCATCTCCATCCCCACAACGTCGCATGCCCCTCCGGAGGACATGTCTTTTCAAGATTTTATCCACGATGTTACTCGGGGCATCTCCATCACCGTGACTTTGGGGAAGGAGCCTAGGGTTGAGGAGCTTGAAATCCTTCAATACCCTGCAGCACCAAAGGAAGCTGCCACTCTTCCTATTCATCAAATACTTCACGACCTTATGCTTCGAATGTGGGAGACACCCTTAACCATTTCTCCATATACTCAAAGGCTTGATACTATGTACCGGGTACCGGAGTGCCCCGGTTTCCAGAAGACGCAATTACCACACCATTCCATGGTGGTGGAATTGGCAATGCATCAAATTAAAAGTGCCAAAACGCATTCCTCAAACCCTCCAGGCAGGGAATCAGGAACCCTCGATGCTTTTAGTAGTTGATGCTTTCAGGCCTCTATGTTATCAGCCAGAATCAGTTCCTACATACTCTACATGGGTATGTTTCTTAGAGAGGTGACTAGGGATTTGGAGTTGATGGCTCCTCACTTCCCTGATGATAAGAGAACTGATTATCTCACTCTGGAGAAGCATGCCCAAATTTGTTAACAGGGCATCTTTTGATTGTTTTGAATGCATCATCAGGACTTCAGCTATATGCATTGGGGCACACAGTATTGCTTGGCTCCAAGCCTCTGATCTTGAACAGTGTTTTCAAGATAAGCTGGGTAATATACCTTGTACAGGCGAAAACCTATTTAGCAAAGATTGGCAGGATAAGGCGTCTCAATTAGAGTCTGAGAAAACCACTCTAAATAGACTTTCTAGATCAACTGCCAACCCAGCTAAGAACAAGGTAACAAAGAAACCCTTTTATATAAGAAAAAGAAGTATTTTTCTTCTTGCAACCCTGCACTGCACTGTCCCGTCCATGCTCCTCAAAAGGGACAACAATATCCAAAACAACAAAGAAAGGCTCAGACTCCCAGATCTCAGCCAGCTCAGCAGACCCAGCCTCCTCAGCGTCTTTGACTCCTTTCTGGAGAACATAGCCGTCCTGCCTCTGGAGATTCCAGATTCCATTCCCATTCCAGGCAGACTATGTCACTTCGCCCACAGGTGGCATCTTGTAACATCAGAGCACTGCACTCTTTCCATGGTAAAGGAGGGGTACAAACTTCACTTCCGAAGTCTTCCCCCCCCCCCCTCCAGAGTTCAGAGAGTTCAGTTCTCAACCCCCTCTCACCACTCTGTTATTGCAGGAGGTCACTTCCTTTCTCTCGCACAATGCAATAGAGAAAGTGCCACTCTCCCAGTAGGGTCTGGGCTTCTATTCTCCTTACTTCCTCATCCCAAAGAAGACAGGGGGAAGCAGACCCATCCTGGACCTCAGACAACTGAAAAAGTATCTACTCCAGGAGAAATTCAAGATGATCTCCCTAGGTATTCTGCTCTCCTATCTCCAGAGTCAGGACTGGCTCTGTTCTCTAGATCTAAAGGACGCATATACTCACATTTTTATCCACGCAGAACATAGAAGGTTTCTGCGTTTCCTATTCCAGGGGAAACATTATCAGTACAGAGTCCTGCCTTTTTGCCTCACCTCTGCCCCAAAAGTCTTTACAAAGTGCATGGCAGCTGTAGCTGCGTTCCTAAGGACTCTAGGACTATTTGTCTTCCCCTACTTAGATGACTGGCTCATTCGGGCAAGCACACCTCTAGAAGACAATCTTTCTCTCACATGCACCAGGCAGGTGTTGCAACACTTGGGATTTGTAATAAATCTGCCAAAGTTCTGACTCATTCCCTAGCAAACTCTGGAGTTTATAGGAGCCCTCCTAGACACTCGACAGTCAAAGGCTTTTCCCCCTCAACCCCGTTGTGCTCACAAGCAGGCCTCAAAACCTTTCTCACTGCTCGAGAAATGCTGCAACTTCTGGGTCATATGGCATCCACTGTACATATGGTTCCATACGCTTGTCTATATATGCATGCAGCTCAATTGACCCTGGCTTCCCAGTGGTCTCAAGCATCCGGGTTGTCTGGGAGACAAGATAACACTCTTCTCATCTCATCTCTCCAGTGGTGGCAATTTCCAGAACACCTTCTTGTAGTGTCACCTTTTCAGGAGCCTCCACATCAATGTACCCTGATGACAGATGCGTCCAAACTGGGCTGGGGAGCTCATCTGGACAACCTCTCCATTCAGGGTCTTTGGTCTCATCAGGAGTCGCAACTCCACATAAATCTGCTGGAACTCAGAGCCATACACAATGCTCTCAGGGTATTCCACGACCAACTTCACTTCTGCACAGTTCTAGTCCAGACAGACAATCAGGTAGCCATGTTTTACTTGAACAAGCAGGGTGGAACAGGCTCTTGGACATTTTACAGCGAAGCACTACACCTATGGTTCTTCACCATACAACATCAGATTCACCTACTTGCGGATTATCTCCCAGGCAAACAAAATCTCTTGGCGGACAGACTCAGTCAGGTCTTATTAAACCACAAGTGGTCTCTCCATGCAAACAGGGTTGCTCATATCTTCCAGATCTGGGGAACCCCAGACATAGACCTGTTTGCAAGTCCTCAGAATGCCAAACTTCCCTGGTTCTGTTCCAGAATCCCTGTTCGCAACAGCCAAGCAGTAGATGATTTTCACCTTTACTGGGGTCAGGGTTTCCTATATGCCTTCCCCCCCATTCCCCAAACTCTTTTCAAACTCCAGAGAGACAAGGGCTACATGATTCTAATAGCCCTGTGGTCACGACAGCCATGGTAGCCTCTGCTTCTGTGTCTCTCTCTCATGTTCAACCAGTAGATTTGGGATCTGCCCCAGATCTCCTCTCTCTGGAGAATGGGACACCACTGCATTCCAATCCGCAGTCCCTACACCTAACAGCATGGCTGCTGAAAGGCATAGAATTCCAGGACATCAGCCTCTCTTAGCAAGTGAAAGATATCTTTTTGTCTTCTAGGAAACCTTCCACATGGCGCTCCTTCACCTTCAAGTGGCGCAGATTCTCTGTCTGGTGTTCAAAAAGGGATCTTAACCCCTTTTCAGCTCCTGTGGAGACATTACTTGGATATCTTCTCCACCTCTCTTCCTCTGGACTCAAGACAAATTTGGTACGGGTACACCTAAGTGCCATAGCGGCTTCCTATATATCCTTGGATGGTCAGCCCATCTCCTCTCAGCCGTTTGTAGCACGCTTCATGAGAGGGCTTCTATTAACTAAGCCTCCCATTAAACTACCAACAGTGGCATGGGACCTTTATGTAGTTTTAGGACAGCTTATGAAGCCGCCCTTTGAATCTCTAGCCACAACTTCCCTAAAGTTTCTTACCTGGAAGGTTGCCTTCCTTATTGCCCTCACTTTAGCAAGGCACATCAGTGAACTTCAAGCTTTGGTTGCTGATCCTACTTACACTTGTTTCCACCATGATAAGGAAGTCCTTAGGACTCATTCTCACTTTATGCCAAAGGTGGTCTTGCCATTTCACTTAAACCAGTCAGTGTACCTCCCTGTTTTCTTCCCTAGACCTCATTCTTCTAGGGTGGAAGTAACCCTTCATACTCTGGATTGAAAACGTGCTTTGACCTTTTATCTCCAGAGAAAACGGGAGCACAGAAAAGCTTCCCAACTTTTCATCGCTTTTGATTCCAGTCACCTAGGACTACCAGTATCCAAATGAACTCTCTACAAATGGATAACAGATTGTATCTCCTTTGCTTACAACAGTGTAGGAGTCTCTCTCGAGGGTCACGTCATTGCAGATAATGTTCGAGCCATGACTGCCTCCATAGCAAATCTCCGTTCTGTGGCGATCAATGAGATATGTAAAGCAGCAACCTGGTCCTCTGTCCATACTTTTGCTGCTCACTATTGCCTAGACAGGGACTCCTGCCGGGATACCTCATTTTGCCAAGCTGTTTTCCAGCATCTATTTCAGACTTAGATCAACTCCTATCCCCCCCCCCCTCCCACCATCCCGGGTTTCGATACCAGGCATTCTTGGAGGATATATGACCTACTACTTAGGCCTGTGTTTCTACAGCTTGCTCTGATGTCATCTCTCTAGCATCTCCAAGCTAGGGAGTCCCATATGTGAAGATTACATTCCTGTTTGTTCCTGGAGATAGCATAGTTACTCACCTGTAACAGGTGATCTTCAGGAACAGCAGAAATTGAGTCTTCACAACCCACACTCCTCCCCTAGGAGTTGTACTTTCTTCTTATTCTCTCCTTTTATTTCAGCTACAATCTCAACTGAGGAGGAAGAGCTGGAAAGGCGGGAAGGCAGCTACACAGGCGCAATGGGATGCTCCAAAAAGCTTTCCTATTGGACGCTGGGGAGCGTTCCCACTTGGGCTGTATCAGTACCGATGTCACCCATATGTGAAGACTCAATTTCTGCTGTTCCCGGAGATCACCTGTTATAGGTGAGTAACTACACTTTCCTCGCTACTCAGCAGGTGCTAAAGCCAGACCCCTCCAGCACACGCCTTGAGACTGCAGGGACCTCGACCTTGAAGACTTTCTGGGCCACTACAGTGACCCCTGAGAGCCAGAGGCCTCACGAGGGTCCATAGCAAGGGTCTCAATCTCTGTCCCAGTCCTCGGATGCGAGATCTTCGCGGGTGAGCGCCTCTGGCTCTGGCAGACTTTAGCCTTGGGAGCCTGGCGCAGGTCACGACCCTTCTCGGTCCACCCGACCCCGAGTCCTCTATGGACTACTCGGACTGGGAATCCGATGGGGTTACCTCCTCGGAAACCTGGTTCCACCGACACCTTCCCTCAGATCCCTCTTCACCGACCCTGAGGCGGCGGTTCCCTCCCGAGGACATCTCCTTCTTGGAGTTCATCCGGGATATGGCGCAGGCCCTTTTGCTCGCCAAGGAGTCAGAAGAAGAGCCCCATGCAGAGGAGCTCAATATCCTTCAATATGAGGCTCTCCCAAAGGAGAACCTCATGGTCCTGATTCCCTCCATCCTCAACCGGCTCCTCCTCCACATGCAGGAGACCTCAACTTCCATCCCTATTGTTAACAAGCACCTGTACACTATGTATAGAGTCCAGCATGGACCGGGGTTTCGGAAAGCCAAGCTTCCTCACACTTCGATGGCGGTTGAATTGGCCATGCGGAAACAGAAAAGCCTGAAGTTTCATTCTTCGGTCCCACTTCGCAGAGTCTCCTACCCTCGACACCCTCGAGCACAAGGCTTACCAGGGCTCTATGCTGACATGCAGTATTAAGGTTTACCAATTGTACATTGAGATGTTCCTCTGTGACCTCGCTAAGAAGCTCGGAGGCTTTGCAGCGGGCCTCAATGGAGACCACCTCCGCCATTTCCAGGTCCTCTCAAAGTCCGTCGGAGAGTGTTCTAAGTAGCTCTCATGGGCAGCATACGATGGCTTCGAGTCCTCCGCCCAGGTGGCAGCTGCTGGCATCAGAGCCCTCTGACAGGCCTGGCTCCAATCCTCATACCTGGAACAGTGGGTCCAGGAGAAACAGCTGGATGTCCCTTGTATTGGGGAGCAACTGTTTGGCAAGCCTATGGAGGACAAGGCAGCAGAGATTGAGACAGAGTACGTGACCCATACTTGCCTCTCCTGGAAGACCTCCTCCTTCCCCAAGAAGAAGCAGTAGAGCAAGAAGCCTTTCTTCTACCTACCCTATCCACCGGCATCGAACCCTGCCTGGGGTGACCAGGGAAAGGGTGCGGGCCACAGCCCTCGCAAGCTGAAGGGTCCCAAGACCCAATCTCAGGCACCAGCTCAGCCAGCCTCGGGGTTTTGATGCCGTCGGCATAGCCTCTCGTTCACTGGCAAATCAGCTGCCGGTCGGAGGAAGTCTGGTCTACTTCACTCTCAGGTGAGAATCCATCACCACCGATGCCTGGGTTCTCCAGATCGTACGGGGGGGGAGGCTATCTCCTCAGTCTGGACTGCTCCTCCCTCAGCACATCCCCGGGAAGCCACAGCAGCTTCCTCTACCCCAGGGCCTCCTGACTCAGGAGCTAGCAGGCCTCCTCGAGGACGAGGAGGTGGAACCAGTCCCATCGCACCTCAGAGGATGGGGGTTTTACTCCCAAAACGTCCTCATCCCGACCTATCCTTGACCTGCAGAACATAAACAAGTATCTGGTGCAGGAAAAGTTCAAGATGCTCTCCCTTGGAACACTGCTGCACTACCTCCAGCAGGGCGATTGGCTATGCTCCGTGGACCTAAAGGATCCTTATACTCACATCCTGATCCATCCCAAGCACAGAAGGTACCTCCGCTTCATGGTACCGAAGAACCACTACCAGTACAAGGTGCTCCCCTTCGGCTTTGCATCCTCCCAGGGGTCTTTACAAAATGCCTAGCCGTGGCTGCGGCCCACCTCCGGTTGCAGGGCACCTTCGTCTGTCCTTATCTAGATGACTGGCTGGTGACAGGGAGCACAGCCTCCGAGGTTCATCGGGCCACATACCGCACTATTCATCTTCTGGAGCACCTGGGATTTGTGGTCAACTACTCAAAATCCCACCTCTCTCCGGTACAGTCCCTAGAGTTCATCGGGCCAGCTTGGATACTCTGCGGGCCTTGGTCTTCCTTCCCAAGTCAGGGCAGACTGCCTCTTGTCCCTGGCGTCTTATGTGCAATGCCACAGCGTGGTCTCAGCTCAGTCGATGCTTCGCGTTCTTGGTCACATGGCCTCCATGGTCCATATCGTACCCCATGCCCGCCTCAACATGCGGGCGGAACAGTGGTGCCTCCATGCACAGTGGACCCAGATGACAGGCCGTCTTTGAGACCCTGTCTCGGTCACTCACTGGCAGAGTCCCTGACCTGGGGCGGGATGCATGGAACCTGCTCTGAGGCATGCCCTTCCAGACCCCAACGCATCAGGTGGTCTTGACGACGGATGCCTACCTGTTGGGCTGGGGGGCCCACTATGAGGAACTGTGCACACAAGGGACTTGGGTGCCCAAGGAGGCTCAGCAGCAGATCAATCTGCTAGAGCTCCGAGTCATCCTCCTCACGCTCAGGGCCTTCCAGCACCACTTGCAGCATCGAGCAGTGCTTGTCCAGATGGACAATCAGGTCACAATGTTCTACGTGAACAAACAAGGGGGCAACAGCTCTTACAGCCTCTGGCTGGAGGCGATGGCTCTGTGTTCTTTTGCAGTGAGCTTGGGCATCACCCTCCGAAGCACTTATCTCCCAGGCCAGGACAACACCTTGGCGGACTGGCTAAGCAGGGTCCTCCAGCCACACGAGTGGTGCCTGCCTCCCCGGACGTCACAGCGGCTCTTCCAACATTAGGGGACTCTAGACCTGGACTCTTCGCCAGCCCTGTGAACTCACAGCTCCCACGGTTCTGCGGCCCCCTCCCTTACCCAGACAGTTGACTCTGGATGCCTTCCTCCTGTCATGGACCACTGGCCTGCTGTATGCCTTCCCCCCCACGCCACTCATTGTTCAGACCCTTCTCAAGGTCCAGCAGGACAGGGCCTTGGTGATCCTTGTGGCCCCGAAGTGGCCCGGGCAACCATGGTTCCCTCTGTTACTCCGCCACTCAATGGAGCCATCAGATCTAGGGAACTCGTCAAAGCTGCTGACCCAGGAGAGGGGTCTGCTGCTTCACCCAATTTGAGGTCTCTCTCCCTCACAGATTGGCAGGTGAGCGGGTCACCCTAGCCTCCTACCATCTCCCTATGGAGAGCAAGCACATTCTTCTGGCTTCACGGAAGGATTCGACCAGGCGGGCATATGCCTTCAAGTGGCCCCGGTTCTTGGTGTGGTGCTCGCAGGTCCGAGCAGACCTGTTTTCCTGTCCCACCCGATTGGTCCAGCAGTACCTTTTCCACCTCTCACAGACTGGGCTGAAGTCGAACTCAGTCAGGGTTCACCTGAGTGCCATCTCAGTGAACCACCACCCCTCTCAGGGCAACTGCTGGTCTTCCGCTTCATACAGGGCTTGCTGCTCTCTAGGTCCCTGCCCACCCTCCGCCTGCAGAATGGGACCTCAATGCAGTCCTCATGCAGCTCAGCAAGCCGCCTTTGAGCCCATGGCTACCTGCTTGCTGTGGCACCTGTCATGGAAGGTGGCCTTCCTGGTGGCTCTCACCTCTGCCTGGAGAGTCAGCGAACTCCAGGCGCTGATGGCCCAGGCCCCATACACGAGGTTCTACAGGAATAGGGTGGTCTTGCATACTCACCCTAAGTTTCTCCCGAAGGTTGTCTCGGATTTCCCTCTCAACCAAAAGATAATGCTGCCCACCTTCTTTCCAAAGCCCCACGCCGACCGGGCATCGGCGGTTCTCCACTCGACTGCAAGAGGATTCTCTCCTTCTACCTTCAGCGGACTCGGGACCACTGCAGATCCGGGCAGCTCTTTGTCTCCTATGGCCCCAGCTGCCTGGGGCTGGCAGCCACCAAGTGAACCTTGTCCATCTGGGTGGCTGTCTGTATCGCCATTGCTGAGTCACGGCGCACAGTGTTCGAGTGATGGCGACGTCGTTCGCTAGCCTGCACTTGGTACCACTGGCAGATATCTGCTGGGCTGCCATCTGGTCCTCCGCTCACACCTTTGCAGTGCATTACTGTCTGGAGAGGGAGTCCCATCAGAATAGCGCCTTCGGCCAGGCTGTACTCCGTAACCTTGTCAGGGTTTAAGCAACTCCTGCCCTCCAACCCTTCTTGTTCTGGCTACCGGGAGCGTGGCCACCCAAGGACTCGGGGTCCTCGGGCTGCCTTCAGTTTCACTGGTGACTGCTCACAGCTCTGCCGGGACTTTTTCCTACAGGTCCTCGGTAGCCCATATGTCCCGTATGTGAGGACTGACTTCCTGCTTGTTCCTGGAGAAAGCATATTTAGTCACCTGTAACAGGTGTTCTCCAGGGACAGCAGGAATCAGTCCTCACAACCCTCCCTCCTCCCCTTGGAGTTGCTGTCTATTTTTGCCATTTTCTTGGTAGGGCTCTAGCTATGGCACTCCCATGGTGCATGGTGGCATTCCCAAAGGCTTTCTTTGAAAGCTGGGGAAATGCTCTGTGTGGGCTCTGTCAGTACCGACGTCACCTATATGTGAGGACTGATTCCTGCTGTCCCTTGAGTACACCTGCTACAGGTGAGTAACTATGCTATCTTTGGTGTCTAACCTCTGGTGTATCGATTATTAACCTATCCTACTTCCCCCAGTTTCTGCCTGTTCTGGGCTCTTCCTCAGCTTGCCATTTGAATTTGGTTCTACACCCAATTCCTATCCTACCTCCTCCTTTTCCAGATATCCGGTGTCCACACCACTCTGCTAGGAACATCTATGCAGTAAGTCGTAGCAGCTTTTGAGTACCAAAAGGCTCAATCTAAAGGGAAAGGAAGCTGTTATAGGTGAAGGTACACACCCTAGGCTATGACAAAAGGATATAAACTCCAACCTATTTATATCCTTTTGAAGGTGCGGTGTCCAGAATTGCACACAATACTCCAAATGAGGTCACACCAAAAACTTTTACAGAGGCACTATCATCTCCTTTCTTCTGCTGGCCATTCCTCTCCCTATGCATCCAAGCATTCTTCTAGCTTTTGCCGTCGCCTTTTCTACCTGTTTAGCTACTTTATGATTGTCAGACATAATCACATCTAGGTCCAGTTCTTCTTTTGTGGACAGACGTATGTCACCCCCTATACTGTACCGCTCCCTTGGATTGTTCCAGCCTAAATGCATGACCCTACATTTTTTAGCATTAAATCTCAGCTGCCAAATTCTAGACCATTTTTCAAGCTTAGCTAGGTCCCTCCTTATGTCATCTGCATCTTTCTGGGTGTCTACTCTGCTGCAGATTTTACTATCATCCGCAAAGAGGCAAATCTTACCCAACAATATCACTAATAAAGATGTTAAAAAGAATCGGACCAAGGACAGATCTCTGCGGCACTCCACTGCTAACTTCCTTCTCCTTAGAGTGAACTCCATTTACCTGTACCCTTTGTCGCCTCCTACTCAACCAATTTCTAATCCATAATAACTTTAGGGTCCATCCCAAGGGTGCTTAGTTTGTTTATAAGCCACCTGTGTGGAACAGTGTCAAATACTTTACTGAAATCTAAATACACCACATCTAGAGCTCTCCCTCAGTCGAACTCCCTGGTCACCCAGTCAAAGAAATCAATCAGATTTGTCTGACAAGTCCTGCCCCTGGTGAATCCATGCTGCCTTGGATTCTGCAATCCGTTGCACTCCAGAAACTTCATTGTTTTCTCTTTCAGCATATTAGTGTGTTCTTCTGTCCAAATTCAGCATGCTAGATCATGTAGCTGAGTCTATCTGCCAGACAGACCTGGCTACTTGAACATTTCTTCTAGGGATTCTAGTTATTATGGTACTTACAACCTACAAGAGAGATCCAGTTGTTATGTGATTTTACCTTCCTAGCTTGCCAACAAACGACCATGTGGTTGCCTGTGCTTTTACTAGAATTACTTAATTTTCATATTAACCACTAAACTGTTAATTCTGGCAACCCTAACACTTAGGGGTATGTTTACTAAACTGCGGTAATGTCACCCGCGTTAGGTTCTGCGGTAATGGTACAGATGCCCATATAAAGGCGTGGGCGGTGCATTGTTACAGCAAGCCGTATCAGCTAACGCGCGTTACAAGGCGCCTTAGACCAATGCACGCCTTGTAAGGTGCCTTATAAGGTGCCTTGTAAGGTGCCCTGTAAAGTGCCTTATAAGTAAGGTGCCTTATAAGGCACCTTGTAAGGTGCGTTATAAGTAAGGTGCCTTGTAAGTAAGGTGCCTTCTAAGGTGGCCTTGTTAGGCGCCTTAT
Source organism: Ichthyophis bannanicus (assembly GCA_033557465.1). NCBI lineage: Eukaryota > Metazoa > Chordata > Amphibia > Gymnophiona > Ichthyophiidae > Ichthyophis > Ichthyophis bannanicus. The sequence goes on from CM066035.1 coordinate 571,641,416, forward strand.
AAGGTGCCTTGTAAGGTGCCTCATAAGGCGCTTTGTAAGGCACCCTATAGGGCTCCTTAGGCTAAGCGCCGTATTAGACACCTCTGGACAAGGCACCTTAGAAGGCACCCAGAGTTATGGAACCATAGGTTAAGGTGCCCTAACAATGTTACGGTGCCCTAGGTTAGTATGCCCTAAGGGCTGCAAGGTGCTTCAGGTTGACATGCATGACCTGTGAGGCATAGAAACAGATGTAACCCTAACACTGGATAGAGCACCGAGGAAAGGCAATGAACAGGTGATGGAAGGAGGGAGAGCTGGACATGCCATATCTGCGGACATCCCATGTGGCTGCCAGTACTGTTGATGAACATGTTGGGGGAACTGTACCACAGCACAGGGTGTTGGCAATGTAAAGTACTGGAAAGACAGTGGGTGGCAGATGATGGGAATACGTGTCCCCCACTGGAGGCGGAGGTGGCAGGATAGTTACAATGATGGGTGGACAGAGGAGTGGTGGTGCCATGCAGATCAGGCACAGGCAAGGCAAGCACGAAGAGGCGCAATGCAGGAAATGCTACCAGCACAGGACATGGGGTGGCAGCCTACACAGGAAGACAGGACTCTACACAGCTGACAGACGCAGATAGATGGACTGAAGGATTGTTGGCAACTATGGTGAGGGTAATATGGGCTGGCAGCATGGATATGCAAAGATATGACTGTTACAGGCATGCAAAATATCTGAGTTGGACAGGCATGAAAAGAGGGAACAACAAGGAATTGAACCCATGACCATTGTTTAGAATGTCATTGTACTAACCAGTAGGCTATACCTCTATGGTTTGTTCCACAGCAATGGCTGGGTACAGAAGGACTGCAGGTCACCGCACAAACCATCTGCTCTGTGTGCCAGGATAGCGTAACCCCACCAGCACCCATGATGCAATGCACATGCAGAACAGCGGTCTACAGCTGATCACCAAATGGGGTCTGCACCTCTCCGGTACTGCAGCATGGTAAGACGGACTGACAGTGCATGATACTGGCACAGAGTAGCTATAGACCATGCCACTGTGCAGGTTATGTGTTCACCCTGAAGGTTAGGATGGGTGCCCAGCACTAGGTCTGCAGTACATGTGGTGCTAGCGATAGGTCCTGCTGCACATCCCCATCACTACCAGTGTGTGACAGGTGTTCCTAGCAGTGCAACTAAAAGTACTTCTGTGTCCTGCAGTCACATGTGGCCCTGTGGGGCCAAACACCACCCAGATTAGTGTGTACCCACTGTTAAGGTCTGGCTGCCATGGGCACCTGCTATCAGGGTGTCTAGACTCGCATGAGGTGGATGTAGCACTGCCTCTACGGGTCAAAGTGGTATACACTACATACCCCAAAGGACCCACAACCACCCATTGTGTAGGTGAGGGACAGGTGCCTGAGACCTGAGAAATGGCTGTAGGACCAGCAACCACAGTCCTGCTGGCAGAAGACAGCCCTCCAGGGCTGGTGGGCCAGAGCCATACCTGTGACCATGGCAGTTCAGCAGTAATGCTGGGGGGTAGGCCAAGGAAACCTCAACTGCCCCACACCACAGTCTGCCATTCACTAGCAGACAGCACAGTCAGCCTGCACCTGCAGCCCCCTACAAGATGCTCCAACCATGCACAAACTAACTGCAGACAATCCACTAGCCAGTCCATAGTGCATGCTCACAGGGGAACCCTGTGCACCCAGAGATGGGATGTACAACACAAACACTAAACAGGCATCTCAGTGATTGGGCCCCAGAACTGGGAACACACAGGTATCACTGGAGACAAATAGTTTGAGCACTATATGGGAGCATAGACATGCCATGGCCACTGCTCGGTCAGGGTGGGAGTGACCTCACAGCATGTCATGCTGTGGCCACTCTGTCCATGCAGGTGGTGGTCGGGCACTACAGTGTCCCAGCCATTGCCCTGCACCCTGTGCAGATGCATCCTGGCCAATCCACCCTGTCCAGGCCATACCCAAAATATCTTGCTCCTCATTATGCACTTTACAGGCTAACGCTGGTAACAGTGGGACATTGTGGGCCCAGAGCGGTGTAGGCAGCCACAAAACAATGGATAGACATACACACACACAAGTACTCCTATTGCAGCATTGTGCAATGATAGGGGTGGTTGGCAATCCTGCCTGCCACACTGGTCCTGATCACAGTGCCGACATTGCTAAACTGTGCAAGGGGTAGTAGTAGTGCTCTGGTGATAACTGCAGCTCCGTACTGGGGCCAACAGCCTGACTTTCCATGAAGCTTTGAATACTGGAGCCTGTGTGAGTGGGTATTTTTACCCCTGTTTGATGCAGCGTTGGGGTTTTCACATGTTTATTTATTTATTTAGACAGATTTGTATGTCACCTTTTCCTTCAATCAAGGTGGTCACGTCACATCTCAATTGGAGGGTTACATTTAACATGTTGATGTTGTATCTGCATTGTAGGGTAAAATGTGGGGAGAGGCTCTGCAGGACCCACAGCTGGGACTTAAACCTGTGACTCTCTGCTGCTGGACACACTAGCTGTGTGTACTGCACCACACTGTTACCACAGAGGAGTAGCCATCCCTGGGGCTACCCTTACTTTCCTCAGACAGACCTTTTCTGTTGCACTGCACACCACGTACTGGTACAGGGCATGGTCTAGGTCCACTGCAGGCGGGTGGCACTGCTCCCTCCAGCACAAACACATCCCCCCTGCCATGCCGACATGACCATATGCTGTCGGTGCTGGTTGTGCGCAGTCCCAGGCCATCCACTGTGCAGGTAGGCAGGTGCCTAGGGTGCAGGGTCTGGGGTGGCGAGGCATACATGGACTTCCACACATCCCCCCCATCACTGCCTACCAATGTTATGTCCCTTCCACATGGGGGAGTGATGGCTGGGGGGATGTCAGGCCGGTACTCTAGCAACTAATGGCTAGGGTGGACCGGGTAGATGTAGGTGGAGAGTGTTGTTACTGCTGACTGTGAACAGGCACCTCAGTTACGGTGTACCCTGTTTGGCCTACTGGGTGTATATATGTTTCCAACAACGTGTAAGCACACCCTGCAATGCCTTACTAGGGGCTGCCATAAATTGTGTTCAGTTAGCTGGGTCTACGAACTGTTTGGGACCCATCCTGGGTGTGGTCTATGGACCCTTGTTTGTGTGGTCCCTAGATGTGCACTGCTTGCCCTATTACAGGCATAGTGGTACCTGTGTGTTCTTTGGGGTACTTGCTGGGTAATGTCCCCTGAATGGGTCCCTGTGGAACATGGACTACTGGGCATTTTTGGTCCTGGTCAGCTGCTGTCCTGCTGATTTCCAGTTTCTATGTTCCTATGTGCCACCTTGGCGACGACCTAGTTCACCCTGTGCCCCAGCTGCCCCCATTGCATGTCCTGCCTGCAGCCCCCATATGCCCCATTTGCACCATCACCATAGTGGCCTTTCATACTTGGCCACTATATTGTTGCTGCAGATGGAGCACTACTATCACCTTTCTCGGGCTCCCTGCCTAGGCTGTACATTGCTGACACTTAAATGGTTTCTCTCTCCTTCAAATGTGAATCTAGTGCCAGGTTTTCACTCGCGGTGCTGTAGCAAAGTGCAATCAATGAATAAGTCCAGGAGTCGATTGACAGGGTCCAAGTCAGTTTATTGTGCACAAGGCCCAGTCAGTCAAAGCATAAAAAGGAACTGAGCAAAAGTTTATACAGAGACATAACTTTTTATACCTCTTTTCCAGTTTGATACATGAAAGCTTTCTATTGGTTTTCACGCGATACATGCAAACTTCTCATTGGTCTTACATTCCCTGCACCTGTTCAATTAGAAATCCCTCCGGAGCCTAGCAACCGGCCCCCTCCTTTAGGATTGCTTGAACAATGGTACAGTTCTAAATCTCGTTACTTTTCTACTGCAAGGTTAACTTCGGCTTCTGGAATGCATATACTGTTACATTTCTGTTCTTTCACACACAAGAAAATAATAGACGACTTATGAATTCATGAAAACTTCTTATTAAGCATTTTAAAACAGTTTTCTTATTTTTCACAGATTTTTGGTTCTTTTCTAGCTATAATGGGAGTTAGGATCCAGGCCTAACTTACAGGCCTTTCATATTAGCAGGCCATGCTAGACCATAGCCTACCTCATTCCCCCCTTTGATTATTCTCACCTGCAAGTGAGGAAGGGTGAGAATTAAATCACTCATTAGTCAATTAACACATTATACTGGTGTAATGGCATCATCATTGTGGGGTATAGGGTAATATCGCCACATAGCTAATACTTTCGCAGCTGCCTTCCGCTCTATAGTGTTATCAATTGATGATGTTATCATGCGTAAGCAAAGGGGTAGGAGACAAGGGAGCAATAAGCACATGGCTAATATGAATAGTACAATCAACATAAGGGATTTCAGACCACCAATACAGGAAAACAATGAACCAAACCACTCATCCATCTTTAAACTGTGCCAGGTCTGGACAGGCACAAATGTTTGCTCTCTCATCTGGGTGGCTAAATCTTCAACTACATGCCCATTATTATCAATCTGTAAACAACAATTGCTGAGATTCAACTTCCCACATACCCCACCTTCAGCTGCTAACAAATAATCTAAAGCTAAACGATTTTGATAAATGGCTGTGCGCATTTGCGTACTTTGCTTTGCCAGAAGGGTTAGTGCTTTACTAGTTTCATTGGTTATTATTTCAACAACAGCTTGCAAACGTATTATTCAATTAATCGTATAAACAGGGGTACGATATCCCCAAGTCCCATCCTGCTCCCAAGTAGCAGGTCCATAGTATGAGATGATTCTTTCTGGTGGCCATTCTTCACCATCCCATTTGTCCCATTGGCCTATTTTCAAGGCCTCCTGCAGCTGTCGACTTCTGTACACAGGATATCCCAGCTGTTCTCCCTGGGATGTAGGCAGAAGGAAAAAGGAAGGTCGTATGGTTCCCAATACACATGTACCTCCCCAGTGATGAGGAAGTCTGGCATATGCTCGGGTTCCGCAAATCCAGTACAGTCCGGGTGGTGCTTGCCAGGAGTTATATGCTACTAAGTTGGTCCAGATGCTGGAAAGTCTGGGGAACTGGACTAGAGGATTGGAAGGCTCAGTAGCGTTGGTTCCTGACCACCAAGATGTTTTCTTAGTGGTACTGTTGTAAAACTTCTGATTGAGACAGACCAGCTGCCCCACTTCCATATTAAACATTGGTCCATAGCGAGAAAAACATAAATTACCCACAATGGAGTGGGCCAATGCCCATTCACTTGTGGTATTGCGTATATTAGTCTGATTATATGGAACAGAATAGTTCAGTTCTTGTGCTTCCCAAGGCCATTGGTCTCCCATTTTTGTTCCTCCACAAAACAAACAGTCTGAAACATGGAGACTGGAAGCAACCGCTCCCGCTAATTCAAGAAATAAGTTCTGGGAGGCAGGCGGGATCTCAAACTCTGATTTCATGGCTTCATAGAAAGAGTGATGTATACGATAGTGATGTATACGAGGATACATGGGTGTTGGTGTTTAATCGCAGATATAAAATAGTCCCAGGATCTACACCTCCTCCTGCAATACGCAACCCAAACTTGTATCCTTGCTTCCAGTGGCTGGGGTTGGCTATGAAGAATTGTAGAGGATTACAGGCACCTTTCTGGCATTTCTTAGGTTCTGGTATGCTGATCTTCGTTAGGCTGCCTTTGCGATGATCGCCGTCTTGTCCCGTCGGTGCATTTTTCCAGGTTGCAAAATATACACATTCCCATTTTGGGCAAAAGTAATCATTTTTAGATGCGGTGGTATAAATAGTGGCTGCAGTACTCTTTCCTGTACATTTGCCCCATCCATAGGCTCCTTCTGGACACATGTATTTATCGTCATGGTAGTAGGCTCGCTCCCATGACCCACATCTGTGGTAAGCATTTCTGTTGATGGCATCACAAGCATCAAAGTTCAAGGTGATAGGTTTGGTGCACACTCCAAAGGTGGAGGAGTAGCCATCGTAGCAAAAGCTGACCTCCATCTTAGAACCCATTCTTCAGAAACCACCAATGAAGCAGACCTCCTCACCCTCACCAACAAACACCTTTCAATATGTCTAATCTACCGTCCACCTACCACAAACACCGACCTATCAAGAATGCTACAATTCATATCTGAGAGCACCAGCTCGGCAAAGGAGCAAATCATCCTAGGTGACTTTAACCTCCCTTCACTTCAAGAGGAACAAGCAGAAACCTTCACCACCGCCATGACAGCAATGAATATGATACAGATCATACAAGAACCCACACATGAAAAAGGAAACACACTAGACCTCATATTCCTAAACTCCCTAACTGCCTCCTCATACAAGAACCTGCAGATCTCACCTGTACCTTGGTCCGACCACTACCTCCTCGCCATATCCCACACCTACCAACTTATAGCCAACAAGGATGACGCACACCATGCTAGAAGATTTAAAACATTCAACAAAGAGGACTTCCTAGCACAAACTATGCCTAAACTACAAACAAACTCCAATAACATTGATGACCTAATTCTCAACTGGAATACCACGATCTCCGCTGCGTCTAAAGCACCAGCAAACAAAACCACCACAAGGCATCCATCCAAAAAAGCCAGATGGTTCACTCCTACTCTCCGCAAACTAAAAACAAAACTCAGAAGAACAGAAAGAAAATGGATAAAAACCAAAAATGACACCGACAAAACAAAATACCTATATGAACTCAACGCATACCACTCTGAGACCGACAAAGCAAAGAAAATCTACCACACGAAAATCATAAACACATCCATAAATAAACCTCGTGAACTCTTTCAGATTGTCAAACCATTGACAAAAGCACCCAATAACTCTGACCAACTACCGAAGATCCCACCGGAAATACTGGCCAGACAATACAAACAGCTCCAACAACCACAAAACCCACATCTGAACCCCGAGGCAACTACAACAAACCACCACCCAACTTACACAATGACTGAACTACCTTCAAGGAAACCACTGCAGAAGACATATCGTCCACCATCTCCCGGCTAAACACCACCACCTCTCCGCTCGACCCCTGCCCCACTGACTGGATAAAGAAATCCAAAGAACACCTGTGCACACCATTAACCCATATTGTCAACGAATCCTTCGAACAAGGTCGCATTCCAGACATCCTTAAAACTACAATCATTCGTCCATCCTTAAAAAAACAAAACCTGGATCCCCTAGACCCTGCATCCTACAGACCGATAGCAAGCCTACCATTTACCGCCAAGATAATCGAAAAGATAGTGCAGCAGCAGCTTCAAGAACACCTAGACATCAACAACATACTGGACAGCACGGCTTCCGCCCACTACACGGAGTCGAAACCCTCATGACCACACAGATGAACACCCTCAACATAGGAACCCAAGAAAAACACTCTGGATATGCCATGATCTTCCTCGACATATCCGCAGCCTTCGACACCATCTCCCACAACATCCTCTTACAAAGATTGCGGTCAATTGGGATTAAAGACACTGTACTCCAATGGTTTCAATCCTACCTAACCAACAGACAACAACTGATCCATACCAGCACCTCGACCTCGCCCCCTTTCCAGCAACACCAAAGAGTACCTCAAGGATCCACGCTCTCAGCCATGCTCTTCAACATCTACCTAAAACCACTCTGTTCAGTCATACGTACCCACAACATCAACTTCCATGTATATGCTGATGATATTATGCTCTACGCCCCAATTACAACCACAAGCCCAACAAATACTCATCTTTCAGCATGCTTCTCCGAAGTGTCCCACTGGCTACAAGAAAACAACCTATCCATAAACATAAAGAAAACTGAAGCCCTCATAGTAACAAAAGACCCAGATTTCACACCACCCACACACCTCAACATAGGACCCACACGCATTCAAATACAGCCACAAATAAGATATCTAGGCATTATCATTGACCAAGCTCTTACCCTCAAGCAACAAATTACCAAAACCTCAGGTATTATATTCCATAAAGCAAAAACAATACAACGGCTCAGACCCCTCCTCGAACCTCAAGACTTCCGGACAGCGATGCAAGCTATGACACTCCCACATCTGGATTACTGCAACATAATCTACCATGGACTACCAGCCACACAGACCAACCCCCTCCGAACTGCACTGAACACCACAGCAAGAATCATCCAGAAAGCAAAGAAAAGCGACCACATCACTCCAATTCTTAGAGACCTACACATACTTCCCCTCGAAGCAAGAACTAAGTACAAATCCATCCTACTCACCCACAAAACCATCCACCAAGCACAGAATACCCAACTTCACACCCTACTAACTCATCCAGCCCACGAAAAAGCAACGAGACAGGCCTCCAGCAACTACCTCACAGTCCCCCACAAAAGAACCAAATGCTCTCAATGGACATGCAACCGAGCATTTGAACTTTATGCACCTTCGTTATGGAACTCACTACCGAGCCACCTCAGAAACAATAACGATCTACCGTCATTCAGAAAACAGCTAAAAACCATCCTGTTCCAAGAATATTTCAAGACAACCCCCACCAAACAATGCACCAACTCCTGAACTGCCTCATCCTGTACCCCTGAGCAACAACTGCTCTGCACTGTCCATGTCTAAAGTCTGTCTTATGTTGAAATCATCAATGTTGCCTACCTGGTGATCGTCCCACCCTGTAACTTAATTCTCCTCACCCCTATATGTAACACCGCTTTGACCCAGTGAAAAGCGGGATATAAATACAGTTAAATAAATAATAAATAAATAAATAAATAAATAGGTTTGGTGGAGTCAGGAAGGGGTTTTGTCGTATTCAGGATGGCTCCATCTTCATCATTCCAGCGTATCTCAAATGTATAGTATGATGGGTTTTGTCGAGGGGTATAACAAGTCTTACTTCTTCCCTTTGTGCAAACGTTCAGTTCGGTGCCCTTATAAACACACCGGCTAACTGTTCCAGTGCAAGTATAGTAGGAATGATAAAGCAAAGTCTGAGTAACCTTTTGTCCTGTTCGGGTGGTGGTTATGCAAGCTATACAAAGGGGTAGAGTAAAAGTCTTTTCCAGGATTCCCAGGATCACCACTCCCACAAGGCAATAGTGGAAGAACATGGTGATTACAGTCTCTGGAGGTTAACTGGATAGTTGAGGATAATGAACTGTGCTGAGTTTTCTTCTGTTTCTGTAGTGACGGTCACTTTCGCGTGACGTAAGTGGATGCTGAAGATTCTCTATAAAGCTGGCTGTCTCCTCAAGGTGAGTCGCAATGGAGTCTCGGGATCATTCACTGATGTCCATTGGCCAGGATCAGGAGCAGCTGCCGGCTTCATTCGGCTGTGGTGGATCCAGGGTTCAAACTCTGCAACTTTCACTGCGGTGGGGGTTGACAGGATGACGATGTAGGGTCCCTTCCAATGCGGCGCCAGTGGGGTTTTTCTCCACTCTTTCACCCACATGGACGTTCCTGGCTTGAAGGGATGCAGAGGCTCGGTCAAGTTGATGGGCAGTCGGTCTTGCACCCACGTTTGGAGTTTCTGCAAAACAGAACCTAAAGCTAATAGTTATTGTCTAGTTATTTCAGATCCTATCTGCCTCATGTCTCCCTTTATTCCCTGCACTATGGGTGGAGGTCGCCCATACAAAATCTCAAAAGGGGAGACACCTAAGGATCTGGTGGGAGCTGAACGTATCCTAAGAAGGGCTATGGGCAAAACTTGGAGCCACTTCAGGTGTGTTTCTTGGCAGAGCTTGGATAACTGAGTTTTCAAGGTTCTATTCATACGCTCTACTTTCCCTGAGCTCTGGGGTCTGTAAGCAGTGTGCAACTTCCATTTTATTCGCAGAGCTTGAGCTAACTGTTGGGTCACTTGGGATACAAATGATGGACCGTTGTCTGACCCTATAGTTGATGGTATTCCAAATCGGGGAATGATCTCATGGAGCAATACCCTAGTGACTTCTCGGGCTTTCTCAGTTCGGGTGGGGTAGGTTTCTACCCACCCTGAAAATGTGCAGACTAACACTAACATATAGTGATATCCATTTACACGGGGCATTTCAGCAAAGTCTATCTGTATATCACTCATGGGGGTCACCCCTACTGACTGAACTCTTGGGGGTGGAACAGGACCTTGCTTGGCATTATTTTTGGCACATATCAGACATTGCTGTGCCACTGAGGCAGTTAAGGATCCTAGCAGGGAAATACAGAAATGGGGTTTCAGGGCTTTCTCCATGGCTGTTTTTCCATAATGTGTGGCTTGATGAAAAGCTTGGACAAAGGCTGGCCCTAATGCTTCAGGGATGACTGTAGGACCCGGAGGTGGACTACCTTCTGGGGGTGGTAGCACTATCCAACCTTGTTCTGTCAAGACTCCTCCCTCCTTTTCACAATAATAGTCTAACTCTCTTGTAGTATATCGGGGTGCCCAGGAACTAAGGGGCACAGGGAATAGGGCTGCCTGCATTACTGTATCTTGGGTCCTAACTTGTCCTGTGGTGGGTGCCTTTCGGGCTGTGGCATCTGCAAATCTATTCCCTCGGGCAACTTCTCCTGCTCCTGCCTGATGACCTCGGCAGTGCATGACTGCCATTTGTTTGGGGGCCCATACAGCATCTAATAACATCAATATCTCGGGCCCATACCTAATGTCTTTACCCCCTGAGGTGATCAACCCTCGCTCTTTATACAAGGCTCCATGTGCTTGCAAAGTAGTGAAGGCATATTTGGAATCTGTGTACACATTTATGCGGAGTCCTTCTCTTAATGTCAGGGCTCTGGTGAGGGCTATCAATTCAGCTTTCTGTGCAGAAGTTCCTGGGGTCAGGGCTGAGGACTCAACTACCAGATCAAGGGTCACCACTGCATATCCAGCACAACGATGTCCATTGATGACCAAACTGCTTCCATCTACAAAGAAAGTCCGTTCTGGGTCCTCTAGAGGAACATCGGTCAAATCAGGGCGACTTGAAAATACAGTGTCCATGGTTTCCAAGCAATTATGATCAGGTGGCCCAGGACCAATTGGGAACAATGTAGCAGGGTTCAAAGCTTGGCTAACTTTCAACTGTATCCGAGGGTTTTCACACAACATGCTTTGATACTTCAACATTCGTGCATTGGTTAGCCAGAAGTTTCCTTTGTGTTCCATGAGAGTCAGAACAGAGTGTGGCACTGTAACTTGAAGAGTTTGTCCTAGAGTAAGTTTGTCTGCTTCGCCCACTAGGAGGGCTGTTGCTGCGAAAGCTCTCAGACAAGGGGGCCATCCTTATGCAACTACATCCAATTGTTTTGACAGATAAGCTACTGGTCGTTGCCAGGATCCAAGAGATTGGGTCAATACTCCCAATGCGTTTCCTTGTGACTCATGGACAAAAAGATGGAAAGACTTCTGAACATCTGGGAGACCTAAAGCTGGAGATGACATCAGGGCCTTCTTTAAAGTTTGGAATGCCACATCTTGTTCGGGTCCCCAGTCTAGTGGGGATTTTCCCACTCCTCTGGTGGCTTGATATAGTGGTTTTGCAATCAGGGCAAAGTTGGGGATCCATATGCGACAATATCCTGCGGCCCCCAGGAAAGCTCTTACTTGCCTCCTAGTGGTTGGTGTGGGGATATTACATACAGCTTCTTTGCGTTCTGGTCCTAAACATCGGATCCGACTGGACAACTGAAATCCTAAATACTTGACTTCAGTTTGGCATAGCTGTGCTTTGGCTCTTGAGACTTTGTATCTGGCCTACCATAGCCTACCTCAGCAGTAGTTTCCAGACCTTCAGTTCCCCGCGTTGGTGTCGCGGGAGCCTCTCCCCGCCCATTGACCCCTTCTCTCTGCCCTCTCTTCACCCTCTGCGGGGTTTACCACGGCTGGGAACGCTAACACTCGTTAGGTAACGTTAACGCGCTTTAAAGTTACCTAGCACGCGTTAACGTTACCTAATGAACGTTAACGTAGCCGCTGCTACGTTACCGCAGTTTAGTAAACATACCCCTTATTGTTAAATCAGTCTAGTAAGGCACTATAAGCACTTAAACACTAGGCCATGCTTTTCCCTTTCTCTTTGCTTTTAGGATCCAAGGATCCTCTGTGGTTATCCTCCAAACTCATGCTGTCTCTCTTTCAGCCTCTACCACCCATCCTTAGAAGGCATCCACCTACATTTCCATGGAAAAAGAAAAAATATTAAGATTCATAATTAAGTAATTTATGATGCTCTGACTAACATAAATACTCCCGTTGGCTCAAGGAAATTTTGCAAGAATTGCTTAAAGAATTTTCAAAATACCGACTTAAATGTTTTAGTTGATACTATTTAAGAAACATAGTTCATCATATGTACTCTTCAAATACTGTTTATTTATGGAGATTCTGATTTGATTTGATTTTAAAAATGTACCACATAGATCCTTTTCTTCCAATGTGACTGGAATGCTAAAAGAAGGAAGTGTACCTACCTTGAGGAGATGTAGTAGAACAGAACTCAGCAATTCAGCATTGTTCAGGTAAAATCAAATATAAGTAAATTTGGTATCACTTAGCAAAATTTTAATTACTGGAAGTGCTAGAAGCTATTGTGAACAAGAGAAGGTAATACGAATTGATAAAGATTGCCAAAATAAGTCATCCATTGTAAATCATAATTCTATTGACAATTATTTTTACATCTAGTAAAGGAATATAGTTTCTCCATGGACAAGCAGGAAAAAAAATCTTCACATATGGGTGAGGTCATCTAATGGAGCCCCATGTGAGAGATTTCCCAGTTCCTTCTAGAAACCTTTCAAAGCCCAACCGCACATGCAAGCGTTTCTCACCTGCAGCCACCAACTTATCCTCAGTCTTTTTTCTTTCCATAGAGACTCACAGACATGTTTTCAATGCTTCTTGGTGTTTCTTCTTCACTGCCATATTTTTTCCTGCCTGCTGTCACATTTTTCCATGTCTTATTTCCTGCATTTTCTTTAGTGCAGGGTTTTCAAACGTTTTTAAGTTTCTTTTATTTTCTGTGGTGCCTCAGTCCTCTTAGGTGCTTGGCATTCTGACAGAGGTATCTTGTAAAAATCAAGTCGTTTGATTTTGCTGTGGCTATTTTCTGGACATGTCCCAAAAAATTGCCAGTGGGTTTAAAATGTGTGGCAGATACTCGAGGACTACATCCATAAATGACACTCACAGATGGTGCCCCCAGAGCTTGGAACCAGACTATAAGCTCTCTTCTTGCAATTTGTGTCTCCAGATGACAACACAAAGGCTTAAGGGTCAATAGAAACAGCGCAAAAGGATTTTTGGTGGTTCTAAGTCTGATCCATCGGCTCTGGTGGCATCAGTTTCAGTGACTTCCCAGGCTGCATCGAATGCTGGCGGTGCATTGGTATTGAGGAGTTCTTGAGCCTACTCAGAACTGAGCACCCATAGACCTCCTAAATATTGGTCATCCCTTGATATTCCCCCAAGGATGAATAAGGATTAAGTGTCATCTTCATTGACATCAAGGAGTAAGGAAATCAAAGATCAGATGGTGGCTCAGGTGAGACATGATGATGAGAGCATTGATAGTTCATAGGCGCACCATTTCAAGTTGCCCCAAAGAGAGGAAGGCTTATCCTCAGTACATTTGGAGGGGCAGTAACACCTTATTGATAGGCGAGACCAGCCAGCCAATACCCCCTTGTCAGATTCCAGGAATGTCAGCCGATTCTGCTGTACTCCTGGTGCCTTTGGAGGTGGCAGTTTTGGAGAATCACCTTCTAAGGGCTATCGAAGAAAGAATCATGATTTTTTCCAACATTTTATTTAACAGGTCTTTTATACTGCTTTATTATTTCAACATTGTAACTTAAACTTGGTAATATACGTTAAACAGGGATATTGATAACTTGGAATTTTCTGAGGCAATGGAGGGTTAAGTGACTTGCCCAAGGCCACAAGGAGTGTTAGTGGAAAGCAAACCCTGGTCTCTTGGTTCCTAAGCCAGTGTTCTAACCATTAAGCTACTCCTCCCACTTATGAATGAATCTGATCAAAGTCTCAGTGACTGTATCTATGGTGCAGCCAAGCATCAAGTCTATCCTCAACAGATACAGTCTGCCTGCAGTAGAGGCATTGACATCAGAGCATTGGAGGACCCTGGCACCGATTCCTGACTGGATGATATCACTCTCCAGCACATCAGGGACTGATACACCCCTGCTGCATCAATGCTCCCAGAGGATTTCTGGATCCTCAAAAGGAAGGATAGTTGACCAGGCAGAGACTAAGAGACAATTTGATTTTCTCTCTGAGTCATACTCAGAAAGTTGGATCACAGATGAGTTTTGAATCCTGTTGGAGGATAGGTCTGCAGAGCTCCCATCTGATCCCACTCCCCCCTCATTGAGAGAATCAAATCCCCTCCGAAGGATGTGACCTTTCATGATTTTGTGAGGGATATAGCTAAGGCCATACCATTTTCATTGGAAGCAGAGCAGGAACTCAGGGCAGAAGAATTGGAAATCCTCCAATACTCCACAACCCCCTAGGAAGTGGTGACAGTGCTCGTGCACTGCATTCTTCAAAAGTTGCAAATGAGAATGTGGGAGACCTCTTTGTGCCTCCAGTTAATGGAAAGATAGATGCCATGTACAGAGTTCAGAAGGCTTCCAGATTTGGGAAATTCCGGCTTCTGCTCCGCTCAATGGTCATTGAATCTACCTTCAAGAAGCACCAAATCACACTCCTTGGTATCCACATGAAGGAAGACTTAGACTCTGGATTCTTTTGAGAAAAAGATTTTTCAGAATACTATGTTTGCTTCCCTCATTGGCCTCTTATCAGCTCTACATGGACATGTTCTTATGGAAAATCATGCACAGCTTAGATGTTATGCTGAGGTTTCTTCCTCCAGAGAGGTTCGAGTACTATCATTCCCTACTGAGCCGTGGCAAGGACTGCCAGGATGACCTCTGATATTTTTGATATGGTATCCAGAGCTTCTGCCATCAGTATTCACACCCGAAGACTCTCATGGCTCTGGATTTAAGACTTACAACCATCTGTGTCGGATAAGTTTACCAATCTGCCATGCTGCGGAGACAATCTCTTCAGAGATAAAGATGAGGAAACTACTAACCTCATTGATAAGCAATTTAACATGCTTTGAACGCTCTCCGGGCCCATGTTTGAATTGGCCTTCTATTACAGGAAATATCATGGTGGCAGCCAGAGGAAAACCTATTACTTTCAAAGGCATATGTATTTCCCTATACCCAGCCCAAGCAGACTCCTCCTAACCCAAGCATGAGAAGTCTCAAAAAGCCCTTCCTGCATCCCAGTCAAAACCATGGAGGGGTTTTCACTGGTTTCTGCAGCATGTAGCCATTCTACCCATAGCCTTGTCGGAGGTCTCACTGGTCAGAGGGAGGCTCACTCTCTTTGCTCAGAGGTTTCCCCTTGTAGCATCTGACTCTTGGATTTTATAGATTATTTGGAAAGGCTACAAACTTTGTCTATTTGAACTCCCTCCAAATTGCCCTCCAAAAGATTCAATACCTAAAATCTCAGCATCAATAATTATTTCTTCAGGAAATTTATACCCTTCAGACAGAGTCTACAATCAAGCCCATTTCATGAGGGCAGGAAGGACGAGGATTTTACTCAAAATCCTACTGGCTGCTCAAAACAATATGGGGATACTGTCCCATCCTAGATCCAAGAAATCTGAACAAATATTTGATCAAAGAAAAGTTCAGAATGATTTCTTTAGGCACTTTACGTCCCTTCTATAAAAGGGAGATTGGCTATACTCTCTGGATCTCCAGGATGTGTATACTCACATCCAGATATCTACCAGTCACAGGAAGAACCTCAGATTTGTTGTGTGACAACAGCACTTCCAGTACCGCCTACCACCTTTTGGCCTCACATCAGCACCTCGAGTATTAACAAAATACCTGGTTGAGAATGTATGTTTTTCCCTGCTTAGAAGATAGGCTGCTGAAGAGCACCACTCCAGAAGGCACTCTGGAATCTCTGCAAGTCATCATTCGGGTGCTGGAACTGATAGGGTTTGTCATCAATTACCCAAAATCCCATCTCCATAGCTCCAGAAATTGCAATGGGCAAAACTGAAAGGGGATATTTTAAAGGCAACAAACCTTTTTGTTAGAAAGGTAAATAAATATAAAAGGAAAAGGAGGCCACTATGGTTCTCAAAAGTAGCTGAAAAGGTGAAGAAAAAGAGGATGACCTTCATAAATTCAAGAGATCACAGAGAGAGGAAGGCAAGCATCAATATTTGGAAAAACTTAGTGAAGTTAGGAAAGTAGTCAGGAAAGCAAAGATACAAAAAGAAGAAGAAATAGCCAATGCAATAAAATGGGGAGGGGGGGACATTTTTCAGATATGTTAGTGAGAGGAGAAAGTGTAAAAGTGGTATTGTCAGACTCAAGGGTGAAGGGAAACTGATGAAGATAAAGAGAATTGCTTAACAAATATTTTTATTCTGTGTTCACAGATGAAGGGCCAGGAACAGGACCTCAGAAAAAATCCACAAAGAGGAACAGAAGTGAAGGAGATCTTGAACGCTTTTCAGAAGACTGTTCATAAGGAACTAGATAAACAAAAAGCAGACAAAGCAATTGGACAGAATGGCATATATCCAAGAATATTGAAGGAACTTGGGGATGTTCTAGCAGCTCCACTGACCTTTTCAATGCTTCTTTAAAGTCGGGAGTGGTCTCATAAAACTGTAGAAAGGCACATGTAATCACTTTATACAAAAGTGGAAGTAAGGGTGAGGTTGAGAACTACAGGCCAGTTAGTCTGACTTCTATGGTGAGGAAATTAATGGAAATGCTGCTAAAACAGAGGATAGTAAGGTTTCTGGAGTCCAGTGGATTACATGATCTGAGGTAGCATGGGTTTACCAGAAGTAGGTCTTGTCAGCCAAATCTAATTGATTTCTTTGACTTGGTGACCAGAGAGTTGGACCGAGGGAGAGCCCTAGATGTGGTGTACTTAGATTTCAGTAAAGTCTTTTAAATTGTTCCATACAGGTGACTTATAAATAAATTGAGCACCCTAGGAATGGACCCTTAAGTGACTGACTGGGTTAGAAATTAGTTAAGTGGGAGGTGACAAAGTGTACAGGTAAATGGAGCTCACTCTGAGGAGAAGGATATTACCAGAGGTGTGCTGCAGGGATCTGCCCTTGGTCTGATTTTTTTAAACATCTTTGTTAGTGATATTGCAGACGGGCTGTCGAGTAAGGTTTCCTCTTTGAGGATGATACCAAAATCTGCAATATTTATTTTTATTTTATTTATTTAACAGTATTTCTAAACCGCCTTATCTTAATAATCAAGGTGGTATCACAGCAAGCAATCAGGTAAAGTGTGTGTGTTGTACATGCAGTGAGGATAAAACTTAGCTGTGTGAGGGATGTGTTGGGTGCTTGATTTGTTTGAGCTATATACAGGGTGGGAATAGTATCGTTAGCTAAGAAGCAGTAGATAACATGAGGAGGGATCTAGCTAAGCTTGAAGAATGGTCAAGAATTCGTCAGGAGATTTAATGCTAAAAAATGCAGGGTCATGCATTTGTGCTACAAAAATCCAAGGGAGTGGTACAGTGTAGGGGGCAAAGTACTTCTGTCCACAAAAGAAGATCAAGATCTAGGTGTATGCAACTCTGGCTGCCATATCTTAAAAAGGATATACCGGAATTAGAAAAGATACAGAGAAGAGCCACCAAAATGGTAAAGGGGATGGAAGGATACCCCTATGAGGTTAGGGCTTTTCAACTTGGAAAAGAGACGGCTGAGGGGAGATATCATAGAGCTCTATAAATTAATGAATGGAATGGAATGGGTAAACGTAAATCGATTATTTATGCCATCAAAACATAAAAAGACTAGGGGACATGCAATGAAGTTACAACGTAACCCATTTAAGACTAATAAGAGAAAATATTTTTTTACTCAACGCATAATGAAACTCTGGTTCGTTACCAGAGAATGCAGTAAAAGCTGTTAGTGTAGCTGGGTTTAAAAAAGATTTGGACACGTTCCTGGAGAAAAGGTCTATAGACCTTTATTAAAGACCCGGGAAATCTACTGCTTGCCCCGGGTCAAGCAGTGTGGAACCTGTGTGCCTTTTGGGAACCTGCCAGGTACTTGTGACCTTCATTAGCCACTGTTGGAAACAGGATACTTGACTTGATGGATCCTGGTCTGACCCAGTATGGCATTTCTTATGTTCTTATTATTTCTGATGATCTTAAGTGGCTAAAAAGGCAGAAAAGGTGATGGTGAAAGCCAGAAGCATGCTTGGATGCATAGGTGGAGGAATGGCCAGTAAGAAAAAGGAGGTGATAGTGCCTCTGTATAAGTCTCTGGTGCAACATAATTTGGAGTATTGTTTGCAATTCTGGAGACCACACCTTCAAAAGTATATAAACAGGATGGAGTCAATGTAAAGGATGGCTATTAACATGGTCAGCGGTCTTCATTATAAAACATATGGGGACAGACTTAAAGATCTTAATATAGAGGAAAGGCAAGATAGAGGAGATATGAAAGATATGTTTAAATATCTCTGTGGCATAAATGCACAAAAGGAGAGCCTCTCTCAATTGAAAGCAAGCTCTGCAACAAGGGAACATAGGATGAGGGTGAAATGGGATAGACTCAGGAGTAATATGCGGAAATATTTCTTTACAGAAAGAGAGTTAGATGCATGGAATAGTCTCCCAGTGGAGGTAGTAGAGTTGAGGACAGTATTTGAATTCAAGAAAGCAAGGGACAAACATAGAAGATTTCTAAAGGAAAAAAGAGGACTATAGTAGTTGATATGGAAAGGCAGACTAGGTAGGCCATGATATTTTTCTGCTGTCATGTTTCTGTGTTTCTAAAGGAAAGCCTTTCTTCCACATTACAGAATATCCAGATTGTTAGCGATGGTGCAGGAGATGCAAATGAGTCAGCAAACGTCAGCTTGCATCATGTGAAAATGTTGGGCCATTTGGCTTCAGCTATTCATTTAACACTCTTGGCATGTCTCCATATGAGAGAAACTCAATGGACCTTGAGCACTCAATAAACTCAGGCCATCAGAAAGCTCAGTAGCACACTGTCTGTCACTCATCCAATCATCTCACTTGGTGGACTCAGCAAAATATTGTGGCCAAAGGTCTACCTTTCCAGATTCCTCCTCATCAGAAACTTCTCAAAACAGATGCATGCATACTGGAATGGGGAGCTCATCTCAATGGGTTTCACAATCAGCAGAACTGATCCTTCCAAGAAAGTCTCCATCAGATCAACTTGTTGGAATTAGGATCCATAGCAAACGCTCAAAGAGCTTTCAGGGACCAGCTAGTAAACCAATTAAACTAATGCAGACCAACAGTCTGGTCACCATATTTCACATCAACAAGCAAGGAAGAATGAGGTTCTACCTCCTGTGCTGGGAAATGGTCAGGTTGTGGAACCTTGCCTTCTCACTCTTGTTAGATTTAAGAGCCATTTATCTACCTGGTGAACAAAATACCCTGGCAGACAGGCTGAGCCTAATCCTTCAGTCCTGCAAATGGACCTTGGACAGGAAGGTGATGCGCCACATCTTTGGGGAGTGGGGCACTATCTCGATACATTTTTCTCCACTCCCCAGCATACCCAGGTGCCTCATTTCTTCTCCAGAAGACGGCCACACAGCCTCGGTGCTTTCTTCCTTGACTGTGGGGAGGGTCTTCTGTATACAGAGTGTATATGGAGTGGAGGAGTGGCCTAGTGGTTGGGGCAAGGTACTTCAGGCCAGAAGGTCAGGAGTTCAAATCCCACTAAAGGACAGCAACCTTGGGCCGGAAGGACTGGGGTTTCTAGTCCCACAGGTGCTCCTTGTGGTCTTGGGCAAGCCACTTAACCCTCCATAGCCCATGTTCCCTGTAAAATAGTTATCTCCAAGTTATAATGCCCTGTTCAATGTAATTTCAGTTTGTTCAATATAAACCACACTGATGCAGAATAGCACAGTATATAAGAGAATGTAAATAAATAAATACATACCCTCCAATACTTTTCATTGCCATGACCCTCCTGAAATGCAAAGCAGACAGAGGTACAATGATCCTCCTCGCTCTTTATTGGCCCCAACGATCATGGTTCCCTTTACTACTGGAACTCGCCATCTTGGATCCAGTAAGTCTAGGGCAAGCATCAAATCTAATTTTGCAGGAAGACAGTGCAATGTTGCATCCCAACATTGAATCCCTAGCCCTCACAGATTGGATGTTGAGAAGCTAACTATGTCTGCTTTCAATCTGCCTGGTGTTACCAGGGTTTTTTTTTATCCAGGAAGGCCTCTATGAGAAGGTTTTATGCTTTTAATTGGAAGAGGTTTGCTGTCTGGTTTGAGAAATGGTTTACATATCCTGTCGTCTGTCCCAACTCTGTAAGGGCAATTGAAGCTTACCATTACAATGTGGAAGCTAAACCCATCTCTATACAGCACTTAGTTGTTTGCTTCATGTAGGGCTTGCTTATTCTCAACCCCCCCCCCCCCCATAAGCCACCCCAATGTCTTGGGACCTCAGTGAGGTTCTCACACAGCTGATGAAAGCTTCTTTCAAGTTGCTCAATTCCTGTCCTCTGAAATTCTTGATGTGGAAGGTCTTATTTCCGGTGGTGGCCACTTCAGCACACAGAGTGAGCAAACTTCAGGCACAAAATTCTTTCACAGCAGAGTGCTACTTCAAATTCATCCCAGGTTCCTTCCAAAACTGATCAGAAATTTTCATCCTAACCAGTCAATCGGCCTTCCAACATTTTTCCCAAAATCTCATTCTCACAAAGGGAAAGATGCATTTCACATGTTGTACTTAGCTTTCTACTTGGAGAGAACAAAAGTCCATAGAAAGTCCATCCAATTTTTTGCTTCTTTTGACACCAGCAAGCCAGGGTCTGCCATTTCTAAACACAGTTTGTTAATTTGGCTTGCAGACTTCATCTCTTTCACTTATGCTCAAGCTGATTTAAGCCTTGAGGGTCATGTCACAGCTCATAATATTAGAGGCATGGCTGCATCAGTGGCCCACTTGTGCTTGGCCTCCATGGAGAAGATATGCAAAGCTGCAACATGAACTTCGGTTCATTTCTCATTACTGGCTGGATGGCGATTCCCAACACTACAGCAGATTCGGTCAATCAGTACTGCAGAATCTTTTTGTGGAGTAGAATCCAACTCCAGCTTCTTAGACCCACTTCTTTCTCTTCAGGCTGCCTTAAAGACATTTTAAAAAGATCATTCTATAAAGGCCTGTTGTCAACAAAAATATTTCTATGTCAGCCTCAGGTGGGCAGATATTCTCCCCTTATTTTGTTCAAGGCAGCCTGTAGTTAGGCATTTCTATATGTGAGGACGTTTTTCCTTCTTGTCCATGGAAAAAGTGTAATTAGCTGTAGCAAGTGTTCTCTGTGGACAGGAGGAAAAGACCTCACCAAAAAGACACTTCTCCCCAGCTCTTATTAGATGGTGCTACGGCAGCAGGAGGGAAGATGCATGCATGTGCAGTAGAGCTTCCAAAATCTTCTAGAAGGCAGTGGGAAAGCACTCATGCAGTGGCTCTATCAGATGAAATCACCCATAAGTGAGGACTTTTCCCGCAGTCCATGGAGAATACCTCACAAAGACCTGCTACAGGTGAGTAGCTGCACTGTTTTGCTCGGATTTGAGCTTGCTCTGTCTCCATGTAAGGACTATATGATATGACATAATATTGTTTTTCTTTTTTTATATGCTTTTTCATTAAAATTTTTGTTTGTTATGCCATTTTATGTACAAGATGATTCTTGGGTAATTAGTAAAATTTCAATAAAGATAAATTGTTTTTTTTAAAAAAGGAGGCCCGTTACCTAATCCTTAGCATTCTGAACTTGGCCTTCAGGGCCTCTGTCTTGTGGCCCACACCAAACTCCCTGTGGCAAGCATGGCATCTTTATTTGGCACTGTTAGGTGTCACTAATTCTACATATATACACGTTGCAGTGTATGGCTGCTCTTTCACATCCATGTCAACATGCATATTCTGTCTGATGGCACAGTTCCCGTTGGTCTGGTCTTTCCCCCTATTGGCCTCCTCTGCATCTATCTCCAAGTTGGATTTCCCTACATATATGGGAAACAACCCGTCCTTTCTATGACCCTCCAAGTGCACATTTATCTCATGCATAATTGAGGCCACCACGTCTTATATATCCTGTTATTGCTCTCACTCATATTTATTTATTTATTCTTTTATGCCAC
Organism: Ichthyophis bannanicus; assembly: GCA_033557465.1. Taxonomy (NCBI): domain Eukaryota; kingdom Metazoa; phylum Chordata; class Amphibia; order Gymnophiona; family Ichthyophiidae; genus Ichthyophis; species Ichthyophis bannanicus. Next base: position 571,663,741 of record CM066035.1, read on the forward strand.
ATTTCCTAGGATCAATGCGGTTTACAGAGAACCAAACTTTAACGATACATGGAACAATTTTACAAGAACTGGGTTAATTAAACATGTTAGGTAATACAGAGAACAGGGTAACTATATAGAAAAGAGAGGTTGCTCAAGGTAGTCATTAGTCTAGTGCATATCTTAGATTAGGGTGGGATGGGAGGGGAGAGAGTAAGGGATGGGCAGGGAGAGCGTTCATAGGTGGGTGAGTCAAGTGATCCCATTGAAATGTTCCATGAACAGGTGGGTCTTTATCAGCTTCCTGAAGGTTATTAGGTCGTGGGTGTCTCTGATGTGGTGTGGTAGGGCATTCCAGAGTCGAGGGGAATATAAGGAGAATGCTCTAGCACAGATTGTCTGGTTGCTCTTGGTCAATTCAGGAGGTAGGATTAGGAGGTTTGATGTATTGTTCCTTCTCTGGCAGTTTTCAGGAGTCTTTGCTATGATAGATTGCAGGTATTAGGATGATAACTGGTGGATTATTTTGAACGTAGTTATTGAAGTTTTGTACTTGATTCTACTGATGAATGGTAACCAATGTAGCTCTTTTAGAATCTGTGTGACATGACTGAATCTGGATGAGAACATCAAAATACGGGTGACAGCATGCTCTGCAAGTTGTAGTGGATGACTTAATGAATTTTTTGAAATTTCATGGAGGATGGCATTAGAATTCGAAGTGTGGTAGAATCATTATCTGGAAAACTGTCCGGAAGTCATGAGGTGCAAGATCTTTTATATCTCTTCAAGGCAGTGCATAGATATTTTGCATGAAGGGCAACATGGTTGCATAGGTATATTTCCCTCATCACACCATGGGTGTCTTGCTACATCCTATTCCCTTGTCCTTCCTTCCTAGAGACATGTGTTGTGAACTCTAGTGTGTACATGCTGACCTTGCCTGTTGCAATAACTTGTGACTTGCATGAACCTATACTGGCCTTCCGTGATACCCAATACTATATGGGCAGTGATATAAGTTACAATGAGGGGCCCCCAAGCAAAACTTTTCTGAGGACTCTCCATTGTTGCGGTGGCGTGCCCCCATGCAGGCCCCCCTCCATGTGGCATTCGTGGCAGAAAACTTACTTCATCATGTTTGCTGCGCTGCTGCTGCTCTTGTAAGTTTGCCATAGGCCTGGTGGCTATTGCCTGCCGGGCCAAAGTCTTGCGGTGTGACTGTTATCGTGAGGAACAGCCACAGAGGTAGCCTAACAAACAGCATTGTGTGGGCCCCCTTTCTGCCCAAGCCTCCTTGCATTGGATGCGGAATTTACGCCACTGTATAAGGGTAATACTGTGTAAGATGATGTGACAACATGCTACTGAGTGCCTATGGCATGACTGTCAAGGTTCTAGCATGATTAACTCACACACCCATCCCACAACTGATGTGGCTGATACCTTGCATATATCTGTGAGATGGTACTGGTCTGTCTGCACCATCTCACTCTCAATGTTAGTGATGTGCATTTGTTGGAAATAACATGGCAAATATGAACAGTATCTCATGTGACATTTAGCATTGTTTTTAGTCCAGACACAACCTGTTTTTTTTTTATCCCAGAGACATCCCAGGCTGGGCTTAAACTGATGACCCATAGATGAAAGGGCAGACATTTTTTAGATAGTGCTATTGTACCTCTGGGGGTGCTTCTCTTTGTATATTTTATTTCTGCTGCTCTTCCCTCTTGTTTATTGATTGTTTCTTGATCGGCACAAGGTTTGGGTATTTGTGAAATACTCTTCCTGCTGTTTGTACTTTGTCAATCTATTGCCTCCTGCTCTGGAGATTTATTCTGCAGACATTTCCACTACCACATGCTTGTGCAAGAAATACTAAAATGCCAGGCTTACTCCAGATCCTGGTAGTCCAATTTGTGCTGATCACAAAATAGACAACCAGGATCTGGGGTAGGCTTGGCCCCACCTAATGAAATTAAACTTTTATCATGAAATTTTAAGTAGAAGGTTCCCCCCTAAGATCCACAACCCTTTGTCTGAGCACCAAAAACCCTTGACACTTAAGTTAGATTACTGTAGAAAAGTCTGGAAAGACCTTAACTATATCCTTGAAGAATAAAAGTCCTTATGATGAAAAAAAGGCTTTGAGGGCCCGATTCCAACACAAAAGTGACCATCATAGTGGCCCTTGTAATCAGTTCCTTAGGTGTTTCCAACAATGCTGCTAACTTCAAAGTATCCATGGGGTCATTTCCAGAAATAACCCTTTTCTTTGTGGTAAAAACTAAGCATCTACAATTGAAGGAAAAGCCTCCTTAGGATAATTGAAGAATTTAAAAAAAACATGTTTTCTATATATCCTATGGCAAAATATAAGTAGATCTTGGAAAGTTCACTAAAATCTTTAAAACTCACTCTCTATGTGAGCTGTGCACTATTCCATTTCATTTACAACTAAATAATAGCCTTTTTAGTGGGTATTGAAAAACTGTCTTGCAAAGCTTAAAGTTCAATGTATTTATTCTGCATATCAAAATTCTCTACAGTAACTGGTTCAAGGCGAAAGAGTTGAAGAGTACAGGGGATTTTGCCTTCCTAATTCCTTCTTATCAGGATTGATTTGGACCCCTGCTGCAACTGCCAACTTCCCCTGACATTTCAACCTCCAGTCAAAGTCCCAACCCCAGTTTTCACCAGCAGGAAGAACTTGAGGGTCTCTTTCCTTGCACTACTGCATTTGCCAAATATGACTGTCTGCTGGCATTTCCACTGTGATAATGATGAAGCACTGCTAGGCACCTTTCAGCAGCTGCAACATTTCTGGCAGGAAGATTCTCACATCCCTTCTGCTAATGAAGTCTGAGACCCTTGAAAATGAGTATTGTAGTGCTAAAAAGGGAGTTGTGTCTGGCTATCAACCTTGTCTTATTGGCTAATCAGTGAGTCCACTTATGCCTAGACTAATAATATTAGAATTTTAAAATTATTATATAAAATAAATAACCTTGTCACTTTTGTTTTTATGCTTTAGCATGGATTTAATTAATGTTTTCTTTTTTATTTCCAGAGAGAAACAAATTAGTTTTACAGGAAAACCATTGGTTACTCAGTCTTCTAAACTGCACAGTGAACTACATGAAGGTTAATTTTATACTTTTTTATTTTTCTTGTATTAAACTTTGTATTTGATTTAATTATTAGATACAACTTTAAAAAGTGATAATTTTGCATCAAAATGCAAAATTTATGAATGCGACAAAAGCTCAATGGTGTTTTTTGATTAGGTTTATACTTGCTTTACTTTTTCTGTAGAATAATTTTCCTTCCATTCATTGAGCAAAAGATGTGATATTTTAAAATAAAGTAAGTTAACTGATGGAGTTTTATTAACTTAAATTTAGTCTAGAGTACTTTTTTGGCTACCATGAAATCATGCCCTGATCTTTAATATTAAGAGCTTTTGAAAACCTATTTCATCATCATTTGCCTAGTCCAGTAATAACAACCCAGCAACAGACAATACTAAACATTGATTCTTACAGTAACTAGCTGCCTGTCTGAGATGCACTTTTATCAAACAACATTGGGAAGGTGCACTCATAAACTACAAAAATCTACAAAAATTTCCAATGCCAGTCTTTTTACCTCCTGTACCAAGGGGCATGTTTACTAAAGTGCACTACTAGGGTAGCAGGGGCTTACCATAAGGATTCAGCACTATGCTAAAAGATAGCGCAGGACTCCCATACTAAAAATCCTGCACTACCCTGGTAGCACATGTTGGGGCAGAGATTAGGCAGCTAATATGGATGTTAGTGATCCACACAAACTGCGCTTGACGTCGGTAGCATGGTTGCAACTAATGCCATCTCAACAGGTGACACAAGTGACAGGGATGGATTACACGCCCCCCCCCCCTTCAGTTAGCTAGAAGCTCTGTGCTGATAACACTGCCCACACATGTGTTACTGGCATGGGATTTAGTAAACATACCCCTTACTGTATCTCCATTCATTTGCATCCCTTTCCTCTGTCCACTCCATTAAGCCCATTCCCCTTCTATTCTCTCCCCTTCTTTTGAACTTTCAGGACCTGGGAACTTGTGCCATTACTAATCCAGGCCTCCTGCTGAAAGTAACAGGGTCTGTAGTCAAAGGTACTTATCCAGCTAGCAGAGACAGAAATTATCCATATAGCAGTGATTTTCAGCACTGCTATAGATAGCTAAATGAATAGCTTAGGATAAAAATCCTAAGCTATCCAGTTAGCCCTCATCACCGCCATTCAGGGATTGGAATTACCCCCAAAGTCCATAAATGAATAATATATAATACACTTGAATTTCAAATTTGAACAAAATGTATCTATTGTTTTTATCCACTAATACTAGGTCACAGACAGAAAGATGGACAGACACAAATTGAACATAAAGGGAGGATGGGATTTTCCCACATATAAGCCTGCTTTAATGCAGAAAAGGGTTTTAATAAAGTTGTGTGATTGCATATGCATTTAAAAGAGCTGTCCTAAATTAGCTATCCATATAGCAATGCTGAAAATTGCCCCTTTTCAGATAATGGCGGGTCTGGCTGCAAAGACTCAACATTCAGCATCAAATATCTGTTGTTCTAACTGTGGCAGCCAATAATACTGCCTACCACAGTTAAAAATTGACGTGAACTTTGCTCTGATTTCCCTTACTACCACTCCAATTTACTTGTGCCCTGCACTCGTTCCTTCCTGTTTTCTTTCTATTTTTAATTGATTCGTAAACTGCCCTGTAGGTCTTGCGACAAAGTCCAACGCGTACACTTAGGGCCGATTTTTGAAAGGCATTTACACCGTTTACAGCCCAGTAAACTCTGTAAATGCCTTAAATGTGAATATTCAACAGCACTTATACAGTTAGTGCCGTTGAATATTCCCTTCTAACTTCCTTAAGCGCCCCGATGCTATCCAGTTAGCATCAGGGCGTGTTGAGGGCATTCTGGGTCAGGGCAGAGGCGGAGACTGTCGCTAACTGGGCAATGGCGATATTGCATGACGCCTGGTTAGTGACCTGCGCCTAAAAGATAGGCGAGGAAAACTTATCAGTATCATTGCTGCCCGGTTAGCTTCGGCGTCTTCCTGTGTCTGCAGCGATCACCAGATATTCAATACCATCGCCGCAACATTGAATATCCGGGTTAGAGGTCGGCAGCTGACAAGGTGCATAGCCCTTCAAAAATGCGCACAACTTAATATCGGACCCTTAAATCTCAGGCAGATAATCTCCTTTTCCTTCTTGCACCCAGTTGGGCTAGACTCAAAGCTCCTCATCATTTCTTGGCTCCACATCCATGAAATAACTACTCTGACATATCCACCTTGAAACTTTGCTAAAGCAATTTAAGTCTTCCTTGAAAGTGCATTTCTTCTCCCAAGCTTTTCCAGAAAATTACATTTTTTCTAGGTCCATAAGTTTGGGGTTGGGAAGCTGTGTGCTAGCTAGATGTTCCTGTGGGATTAGAAATGGGTGCAGAGGGTCTGGACAGGCAGGCTTTGCCCCGATTCTGAGGGCCCGGATGTCCAGCCTACTCCACATCTAACCCAGCCAAAGTGTCTGCATGGAGCCCCGGTGCTGTAGTGTCCCATCACCATGGCACCGGGATGCCATGCAGGAGCCCCGATCCACTGCACAAGAAGGAAGATCCTGTTCCCCGCTGCCCGATCCCCAACAGGGCCTGTCAAGGCTGGGATCAGGCTGCAGGAAAACCTTGTCCCTGCTCACCTCCTCGCGTGGTCCCTCCATCACTCGCCGCATACTTCGGGGGAACTTAGTCTATCTCTGAGGTGGAATAAGTTCCCTGTGCATCCTTGACCCCCAGATGTACAGGGCTGCGACTGGAATTGGCCCTATACATTTGTGGTCAGGCTCCCACCTCCGCCCATTCCCACCCCCATCCAGAGCTCCTCGCACATTTCTTCTGTACATGCGGCGAGCTTTGGGCAGGGAATACAGTCCTTGCGAATAGTGGGGATAGAACGTCCAAACCGGACATTCATCACTGCTATTCGGGGATTGGAATTGCCCCGTAAGTCCATAAATGAATAATAAATGATACACTTGAATTTCAAATTTCAACAAAAGTTGTCTACTAGTTTTATCCACTAATACTGGGTCACAGACAGAAAGATGGACAGACAAATTGAACATAAAGGGAGGATGGGATTTTCCCACATACAAGCCTGCTTTACATGCAGAAAAGGGCTTTAATAAAGTTGTGTGATTGCATATGCATTTTAAAAAAATATACATATGAAAAAAATATACATATGAAAATGTACATATGAATATACATAGTCTGCATGGAGGCATTCTTGAGAGCATTTGGACAGTATGAAGGTAGTGTTGCATTATACGCATTTTATAAAATATGTGGGTACATACATAGGGGTAAGCTGTCAATCAGCTGGCAATTTCTGTCAGGGCTGTACTAACCATTGCACCCTGCTCTCTTTCTCATCTGATGCACCCCCCCCCCCCCCATCTCCCCAACTTACCCACACCTCCATGTTCAGCCGGCTTCCTGCTCGGCAGTGGCAGCAATGGCAGCAGTGGAGCAGACTTCACTTCAAATTTTAAAAAAAACAACACACGGGTCTTTCAACTCCATGGCTTGCATGCAGATTTGATCTTTCCCTCCTCAGATGTAGGTTCGCGTCAGAGGAAGAATAGACCAGACCATCCATTTAAACGCGGGTCTTTGCAACTCTGCGCTTGAGTGACTGGTCTGGTCCCTCCCTCCTCTTATGTTATCTATGTCAGAGGATGGAGTGAGGGACTAGACCCACGTAGGTTTTTTTTAAAATTGAAGTTAGGTCTGCTATGCTGCTGCTGGCTCCGATGACGAGAAAACACAAAAAATGGCAGCAATAGGACAACGGCAGGCCGCATTGGGGGGAACCGAGGCCGGCAACCCGAAATGCACCCCTAATCTTTTGCACCCTGGGCAGCTGCACGGCTCACACAGGACTAGGTTCTGCGCTAATTCCTGTACTCTCATACAGCTTTGGGATTGTAGACTGGCCTCTTAAAGATCTTGAAAAACTGGATGTGTGAACAAACAACTCCTCCATGCCCATGAGATAATTTACAAGAATCAGTGTATGCCAAGACCGTACTGTACATTCCTACATTCCTACATTAAGCAGTGGTGAGACATCCAGGCAGCGATGTCAGAGAGGCAGGCAGAGATCTTGGTCTGGATTTATGGAGAGATATTAGGTGTAGAGAGGTAGATTTGGGAGTCATCCGCATAGGGTGCATGGCCAAGACTGAACTCCTCCTCTTCCCCCTTTCTCAGTCTCTGTGGATGGATCTACGATCCTTCCTGTTCCCTCGGCCCGCAATCTGGGGGTTGTCTTCAACACCTCTTTCTCCTTCTCCACACATATCCAGCTCATAGCTAAGACCTGCCGCTTCTTTCTCTACAACATTGGCAAAATCCGCCCCTTCCTTTCTGAACACACTACCAAAATGCTCATCCACTCCTTAATCTCCTTTCGCCTCAACTACTGCAACCTACTCCTTACTGGTCTCTCTGCGAGCCATTTCCTTCCCCTTCAATCTATACAAAATTATGCTGCTTGACTTATTTTCCGCCAGTCTCGCCATGCCCACATTACTCCCCTTCTCAAGTCACTTCACTGGCTGCCAGTCCAATTCCACATCCAATTCAAACTTTTCCTGCTGACCTATAAATGCATTCACTCTGCAGCCCCTCAATACCTCTCATCTCTTATCTCTCCCTACATCCCCTCTCGGTAACCTCACTCCGCTAACAAACTACTTCTTTCTAGGCCCTTCTCTCGCACCGCTGACTCCTGACTTCGCTCCTTTCACCTTGCTGCTACTCACGCGTGGAACAGCCTACCTCTCTCTATACGACAGGCACCCTCTCTGGCCCTCTTCAAGTCCAGGTTGAAGACCCACCGCTTCGCAGTCGCTTTCAGATGCTGACCTCCATCCCTTATCTTAACCTGACTCCTGTCAATTTTCATGACTGAGTTGTAAAGACCATATTGTGCTTTGCACCGATTCGACTATTGTTTTGTATTGTCTCGACTAGATTATAAGCTCTGACGAGCATGACTCTAACGAGCAGGGACTGTCTCTTGTATGTTTGTACAGCGCTGCGTGCGTGGCGCTATATAAGTGCTAAATAGTAGTAGTAGTAGTAGGCTAGGCCTTATAGAGATTGATTATACCTACAAAGCTATTATCATAGGCCTCCAGGCCTACCTAACAGTATTACCAGATCCAAATACACAAAAAGTGCTGAAATATGAAAGTAAACGTCCAGAATGTGTCTCCATTGTCAAACTTGGACAAGTGTTCTGATCACTATAAAGAATGAGTGAGAATCCACAAGCACACACCGGAAAAGAAGCAACAGAATTTGCAAAACAAGAGAAAAACCGCTTCAAAAAATTAGATCAGCAAACAAGTGACAAACGCACAAATACAGTGAGAAATACAAAGTTTTACTCCAGGAACCCTTTGTGGATAAGGAATGGACGGATGCATGAATGGTTAAAGAGAGGTGAACTGAAACCGAAGGATGAGAGATTGATATTTGCAGCCCAGGACAGCAGATTACAGATGAAATAGTTTACAGAGAGCATTGAGAAAACTGGCAAAACAAACATATGTCAATTCAGTAAGACAAACCTGGAACCAGTGACTCACGTCATAGCTGACTGTGAAGGTCTGATGACGGAAAATGTATATACAGAAAGGCACAATAAAGCAGCACACCTCATCCATTGGAAACTCTGTAAACACTACAACATCACTGTGCCTGAAAAGCACTGGGATCATAATTCTGAGAAGTACAGAGAATGAAGAGGTTATGATCACCTGGGACATTCCCATTCTGACGGATAAGAAACTGGATGCAAGGAAACCTGACATAGTGTTAAAGGAGAAAAACACCAGAACTGCATTGTAGCGGTGTCGGTTCTGAGTAATTATTCTGTGAATCACACGGAGAAGCAAAAGATCCTGAAGTACCAAAAATGCAGTCAGAGAAAATGTGGCTGAAAGATACAGAAATATTTCCCATCATACTGAGAGCCACAGGCTTGATAAAGAAGAATTTCCAAGCACATCTTCACAAACTTCCCATATATGTTACATCTTACGAACTCCAGCAGGAAGCTCTCTTTGTCATGATGCAAGTACTAGGCTGAACATTAGCAGTAAATTTGAGAGACTGAAATCATACTCCACATACCCTAGCTTAGAAATGACGTTCGTGACTATCACAGTACGCACAAAACTAACCCATTTGGAGAAACTGTCCCAGGTAATTTTATAAAAAGTTGCCTATATTTACAGGTGAGCAACATGTGTAAATCTAGGTATCTTAGTCATATACATATGTAAATGGACATTTAGATGTGTTAACTGATGTGGTGTTATTCTAAAAGTATGTGCATTGGCTCAATTGCACATACTTTCACTTTAGAGTATACAAAGGCGTAGTTTAGATGGAGTGCACAAGTATGAATGTATATTATAAAAATACTAGAGCTGGTATAAATGATCTTGCCTTAAACTAACACACGTTATCAGCCATTTAAGCTAGGATTTTTTTTTTTTTATTTATAGAATTTCAAAAATACATCCAAGCAAGTACACTTGTGCTGAAAAATGGACATTCACAATGAACAAGAAAATAAACATAAATATCAGAAAACAAGAATACCATCGCTCTAGTCCTCAATATTTAGTGAAACCAAGAACACAAATGGAAAAGGAAATAAAAATAAAGCAGCAATCCTAGGAAAAAGCAAACAATGCAGGCTGAACTATCATTTTTACAGAGTTAAAGGAGGAAGTGTAATAATATGAGAGTTAACAAAAGCAAGCAACTGGGCCAGTTCAAAGAACACATAGGTAAGAGATTAAAATTTAATAACACATTTACATGGGAACTTCAAGAAGAAGAGTGCAACTAAATTTATTATATCAGGTCTAATAAGCAAAAATTCCTTCCTCTTCTTTTGTGTATCACGGGAAAGATCTGGGAAGATCTAAGTAACTTTACCCATAAAGAGATGGTGCCAGTTTTTAAAATATATCCTCAAAAAACATTTCTGGTCAACCGACAAAGCAAAGGAAACTAAAAGAGTACCAAATTCAGTAACAACTGAATCAATTCCTTCCAAAATATCTGTCACATTCAAGTCACTAGATTCCAATGGAGCCAGGACCAAATTATCAGGAGACTCAAGAAAGCGCTTCTTAGCCACCGGAATAAAGTACGCCTTTGCAAGAGGAGGCAAAGTGTCCCTAGAGATTTTCAACACTTCGACCATGTCATTTTTAAACATTTCTTTAGGAGAAAGTACTCGCGACTTAGGGAAATTCAAAACTCTGATATTCACAACCCTAAAGGAGTTCCCAGCTGCTCGATCTTATTTTTCAGATTCATATGTCTTTCATTAAAGTTGAAACGATAGCAACGATAGCTGAGAAATGCTTCTGGTCTCCAAATTCTCAATAGAAATTTGCATTGAAGAAATGTCCGGCTGAACTGCGTCTAGCCGGTTAGCATTCTCCTGGGTCTTCAAGAAAATATTCTGAATTTGAGGCTGCAAAGCACAGCCTAACTGAGAAATCGCTTCCCAGATCGATTCAAGAGAAAAATGTACTGGTCGATGTAAAATGAAAGTAGTTGGAGGTAGCTGTACCGATAGTCTCTGAAGAGCCCAAGTCACCTGCCCCTCTTCTGGAGCTATCTAGGTAAACCCCAACACACCTCCGCTGACTGATTCGCCGCCGGCACAGCAAGAGAACCTTACTGAGCACCAGATCCCAACTTCTTGTGGTCATGCCCTCCTGCACTTGCTCTTCTAGAATCCTCATGGGGGGGAGGAAGGGGGGTGCAAAGCACACGCTCCTGCTGGGTGAGACACCAACAGTGGCAACTGCAACAGATGCCTCTGTACTTCAGGGGAGAAGGTCATCTTATGCCCCAGTAGCGATACTGAATCCACCAACATTGGCATAGATGCAGCCGGGCTCAACCCTGGTAACTGCTGCTCCCCAGGATGGGCCAGGAATCTATCCATCACTGAAAAGGAGGTAGTTTGCTGGGAAGTGGAGGTTTCTTCCCCAGCTTGCCTTTCCTCTTGCCATAAGTTAAAAATGCCTTAGGGCAGCTTGCATGCTGCCACCATCTTGGTTACAGGCTAGTATTTTATAGTCAAGTATCTACTTCCGGTGACACTGCCAAGAAAACCCAGGAGCTTCTGGGTCGCCAGGAGTCAGAACTGACTTGAAGGCACACATTGCATTTGCATCCATATGTACTTACTTGGTTTTACAAAATAGGCATGAAATATATGCATACAAATGTGCATTAACTATGCTGTAGTTTATAAAATTACCCTCATGCATTTACACTTTTTCAAAACAGGTGTAAATTTGTATATTGGCATTTGTGTACTTTTGGAACTACTTCTTGGAGCCTATTTTGTAAAGGCATGTAGGCATCTATGTTGCATTTATAAAATCAAGCCCAAGATGTGTTTTTCTTTTGCTTTAGTAAAGAATGTATAAAATGGAAAAAACCTAAATATATATATTTACTCCCTGGCCAAGCAGGAAATAAAACCTCATACATGAGTTATGTCATCCCAGCTCCTTCTAGAAGCTTTTAGAAATCTTGACCACACATGCATGTCTTTCTACCTGGCACCATCTTATCCTCAGTCCTTTTCTTTCCACGGAGCTTCACGGATGTGTTTGCATGTAAGTTTTCATTGGCTTTTTGGAATTATTCCTGCCTGGCATCAATGTTCCCTCTAATTTTCTGTAGGCTGTGTACGCATAAAATATCAGCTGTGTGCAGCTTTTGAAGGAAGATTAAATTTTTGTGCGCCACATAACAACACTCGGAGTTATATGCTTTAAAATTTGACTACACGTCAGAATACAGTATGTACACCACATTGATTTTAATCAAATTAAATGAAAATAGATGATTACTAAATGAAGCGGGAAATTTCTAATAATTACAATCATAACTTTTAAATTTTAAGACGTCTGTGTTGTTTTCTATCAGAATCGGAGCCATCGTTTTTGTGCGCTCTGTTGTAAAAGTATGTGCGCTCGCTCGGCGAGGTGTGTGCACGCGCACACGCGCACAGCTTAGAGGGAACAGTGCCTGGCATTGAGTTGTTCATGTTTTCCTGTACTTTTCTCCTTAGTGAAGGTTTTTTGTCCAATTTTGAGTTTCCTTTATTTTCTGCGATGCCTCAACCCTCTTAGTCACTTGGCATTTGAGCCAAATTATTTTTGTCAAAATTGAGCCATTTGAAATTTGCTGCAGCTGTTTTTCCAGATGACATGTCCCATAAGCATTCCAATGGGTTTACAAAGTGTACCAAGTGTTCGAGGACCATATCCAGTACGGACACCCACAAATGATACCTCCAGTGCTTGGGACCAGACCATAAGCTCTCTTCTTGAAATTATTTTTTGCAGATGACAACACAAGGTCTTAAGGGCTGAGAAAAAAAGCACAAAAGGATTTTTGGTGCTTCTAAGTCCAATCCATCAACGTCAGCAGCATCTGCCTCAATAGCTTTGGAGGTTGCACCAGATGCTGGTAATACATTGTTTTTGAGGAGTTCTCAAGCCCACTTGGAACTGAGCACCCACAGATCTCCTGACTATGGGTATCCATTGATGTTTCCCCAAGGATAAGGAAGGATTTTACATCTTTGTCAGCATCGAAGAACAAAGACATCGAACATTCGGCGAAGGCCCACATGCATCAACTTAGGCGAGATGCAGAGAGTATTGAGGGTTCACAGGAGTGCCCCTCCAAGGGTCTTTGAAGGGAGGAAAGATCATCCTGAAAACATACTGATGAGCAGCAACAGCCTACTCATGGCCAAGATCAGCCAGTCTGTACTCTCCCACAGATTCCATGAACATCTGCCAATTTTGCTGTACCCTCTGTGCCTTTGGAGATGGCAGGATTGGAGAATTGCCTTCTGATGGCTGTCAAAGAGAGAATCACAATGTTCTTCACCATGCAGCAGCTCAAAACCTTGATGTATCTTACCACAGTGCAGCAAAGCATTGAGCCTGTCCTTGACAGACACTCTCTGCCTATGGAAGAAGTATCGACATGGGGCATCAAAAGGCCTTGACACTGATATCTGGCCAGCTGATATCACTCTTTAGTACATCATGGATTGATGCAGCCTCGAAGCCTAGAAGGTCATCAATGCATCATCACTCCTGAAGAAGCTCCAAATCCCCAAAGGGAAGGGGAGTGGCCCACGCAAAGACTCAGAGGTCTTTGAAGTTCTTCTCAGAGTTGGACTTAGAAGATTGGGTTACTGGTGAGGCGCTAACAATCTGTCAGAGGATAGGTCTCCAGAACTCCCCTCAGACCGCCTCATGAGAGACGAAAGTCTCCCCCTGAGGAGTTAACCTTCCACAATCTTTGTGAGGGATATGTCTAAGGCCATATCATACATAAGAACATAAGAACATAAGATATGCCATACTGGGTCAGACCAAGGTCCATCAAGCCCAGCATTCTGTTTCCAACAGTGGCCAATCTAGGTCATACGTACCTAGCAGTTTCCCCAAGGGACACAGGTTCCACAATGCTTGTACTGGTTCAAGCATTGATATCCTGGGTCCCTTCTTAATAATGGTTTATGGACCTTTCCTCCAGGAACTTGTCCAAACCTTTTTCAAACCCAGCTACACTAATAGCCTTTACTACATCCTCCGGCAACAAATTCCAGAGTTTGATTACACGTTGAGTGAAAAAATATTTTCTTTTATTAGTCTTAAATAGTTTACCCTGTAGCTTCATTGCATGTCCCCTAGTCTTTCCATATTCTGATAAGGTAAACAATCGAAAAAAATGTCATGGGGGGATTCAAACCGGGGACCTCCCCCCTCTGCTATCCTCCGCAGTCCTCGCATTAACCACTGCGCTACATCTCTCCTTTGGAAATGGAGGAGGAACACAAAGCAAAAGAATTGGAAATTCTCAAGTATTTCAGAGCCCCCAAAGAGTTCCCATACACTGTATCCTTCAGAGGTTACAGATGAGAATGTGGCCTGTGTCTCAAGTCAGTGGAAAGGTTGACTGCAGGGCCGTTCCAACCATAATTGTGCCCTGTACGACTTGCATATTGGGTGCGTTGCCCCTCACCCATTCCTCCGTCTAGTTGGCTGCCTGCTCTTGCCCTGCTGCTGGCATGTTTTGTTGTCTCTGTGACAGCAGTGGAGCAGAACTGACTTCAAATTTAAAAAAAAACAAAAACCACGGGTTTTCAACTCCACGCTTTAGTCAGATCTGATCTCTCCCTGCTCTGACGTAGGTTCATATCAGAGGACGGCGGGACCAAACCAGCTATTCAAATACGGGTCTTTGCAACTCAGTGCTTGAATGGCTGGCCTGGTCCCTCCTTTCTCTGATGCGACCTACATCAGAGAAGGGAGAAGGGACCAGACCTGCAGAAAGACTTGTGTGTTTTGCTTTATTTAAGTCAGGTCTGCTCCGCTGCTGCCGCCGCCACTGCCACTGAGAAAACAAAAAGTGGTGGCGGCAAAGCAATAGCAGGCAGCATCGGGGGGGAGCCGAGATTGGCAGCCCAAAATGCACCCCTAAACTTTAGCACCCTTTGCGGCAGCACCACTCGCACAAGACTAGGTACGGTGCTGATTGACCATATATACCGAGTTCAAAAGGCTCTTGGATTCAAGAAGCCCCAGCTTCATTACCATTCTATAGTCATCAAATTTGCCCTCAAAAAGGCCAAGCTCCAAGTGACATTCTTTTGTGCCCTCAGGAAGATAAGCTTGGACTCTTTTGGGAGGAACATCTTTCAGAATGCCATACTTGCTTCCTGCATCAATTCTTACCAGCTCTACATTGGCATGTTCTTAAAGAAAATCATGCACAGCCTAGAAGATATGTCCATGTTCCTCCCTCAAGAGAAACCCAATCAATATCATTCCCTCATGGTTCATGAGAAGGACTGCTCAAAGTATATTGTCTGGCATATGACATCTTCAATACTGTATCGAGAGCATCCTCCATGAATATTGGCACTTGGAGACTCTCATGGCTCCAAGCTTCAGACTTGCAAAAATCTGTACAGGACAAGCTTGCTGATGTACCATACCATGTAGATTATCTCTTTAGAGATAAGATTTAAGAGGTGGCTTCCGTTATAGAGAAGCATTCCAAAACACTTCAAACACTCTCCAGTTGCATGTCTGTCCTGACCTCCTATCGTAGAAGGTTCCAAAGTATCAGTTAGAGGAAAACCTATTATGTTCACATGCATAGGCATTTCCCTACCTCCCACTTCACCCAATCCAAACAGACCATCTTGTGCTTGCCCTAAGCAGGAGAAGTATTGGAAGACCCAACCCGTACCTCAGCTAAAACCAGGAGTAAGGTTTTAACTGGTTTATAAAGAGTTTAGCCTTTCTACATGTAGCCTCTAGTTAGAGGGAGGCTTACTCTCTTTTCTCAGAGGTGGCCCCTTATAACCTCCCACTTTTGGGTCTTGCAAATTATCCAGTAGGGCTACAAACTTTGCCTTTTTGAACTTTCTCCAAATTGTCCACTGAGGGTTCACTCCTTTTACCCTCAGCGCCAGGATCAATTTCTTCAGAAAGTCACTGCCCTTCAGACTGCACTCATTATCAACCCCTTTCCACCAGGACAGGAAGAACAGTGATTTTATTTGAGGTACTTCCTGGTGCCCAAAAAACAGGGGGAGCCTGTCCCATCCTAGACCTCAAATATCTAAACTAATCTTTGATCAAAAGGGAATTCAGCTGTGCTCTCTAGATTTCAAGGATTCGTACACCCACATCCAGATACATCCCATTCACAGGAGGTATCTCAGATTCGTAGTAGGAAAGCAGCACTTCTAATACCACATACTGCCTTTTGGCCTCGCATCAGCACCTCGGGTTTTCACCAAATATCTTGCCATGGTAGTAGCATTTTTATGCACACTAAGAGTGCATGTTTTTCCCTACTTGGGCAATTGGCTGCTCAAGAGGGTATTCTGGAATAAGTGTGACTCACCATTTGGATGCTGAAACTACTAGGGTTTGTCATCAATTACCCAAAGTCCCACCTCAGCCCGACACAGTTGGAGTTTATCAGAGCTCTGCTCAACAAGACTGTGGCAAAGCCTTCCTTCCGCATGACAGACTATCCAGATTTATGGTGATAGTGCAGAAGGTTCAAATGAGTCAGCAGACATCAACTTGTATCATGCTGAGACTTTTGGACTACATGGCCTCAACCGTTCATGTCACTCTCTTGACACGTCTCCATGAGTCAGGCTCTGGGGACCTTGAACACCCAGTGGACTCAAGCCTCCAGGAAACTCAGTGATGCACTGTTGCTCCTCCACTACAAAAATCTCTTACCTGGTAGAGTTTCCACAGAAATTTGACCAAAGATCTTCCCTTCCAAAAGGTCCTTCCTATCAAAATCTCCTCATGACAAATGCATCTAGACTGAGTTAGGAAGCTCCTCAATGGATTTCACTGAGAGCAATAGCAAATACTGCAAGGGCTTTTAGACATTGGTTAGCAAACCAAATTGTTTTCATTCAAACTGACAATCATCGCAATATTTTATATCAATAAGCAGGGAGGAAGGGCGTCATACCTCATGCGTTGGCAAACAGTCAGACGGTGAAAGTTTGCCATCTCTCACAGGATGGAGTTGAGAGCCACTTATCTGCTCAACAAACAAAATACTCTAGCAGACAGGTTGAGCTAAGTCTTTCACCCTCATGAATTGACCCTGGACAGGAAGATAGCTTTACGTATCTTTCAGGAGTAGGGCACACCTCAATAGAGTTCTTTGTTTCTCTTCAGAAAGCCCAGGCACCTCAGGTCTGCTCCTGAATGGGGTCACACAGAAAACTAGTCACAGATTCTGTCCTTTTTCTATTGGGTGAGAGTCTTCTATATGCTTATCCTCCAATACCTCTCATTGTCAAGACCCTCCTGAAACTCAAAACAGACAAAGGTACAATGATTCTCATCATTCCCTTTTTGCCCTGACAACCATGGTTCCCTCTACTTTGGGAACCCTCCATCCGGGATCTAATATATCTGGGACAAGCACCAAATCTAATTCCACAGGAGAATGGCACAATGTTGCATCCCAACATCAAGTTCCTAGCCCTCACAGCTTGGATGTTGAGAGGTTAACTTTGTCTGCTTTTAATCTGCCTATTGGTGTCACAAATATTCTTTTGGTATCCAAGAGGGCCTCAGCGAGAAGGTCTTATGCTTTCAAATGGAAGAAGTTTGCTATCTAGTGTGGGGAACGGTCCGTAGATCTTTTCACCTGTCCCACACAAATATACTGTTTGGATAACTTTTACACCCATCAGGGTCTGGACTCAAGCTTAACTCAATAAGGTTTCACCTCAGTGCAATTGGCTGTTACCATTATTGTGTAGAAGGAGGGGAGGAGTAGCCTAGTGATTAGAGCACTGGCTTGGTAATCAAGAGACTAGGATTTGATTCCCATTAGCACTCCTTGTGGCCTTGGGCAAGTCACTTAACCCTCCATTGCCTCAAAAGAAAGGGCTGGCAATCTACTTCCAGTCACACTGCCAAGAAAACACAGTTGCTGCTCAGTCACCAGGAGTTAACACTGACTTGAAGGCACACGTTACATTTTTGTAGAAGGAAAACTCATCTCTGTACAGCCCTTAGTTGTTCACTTCTTGCAGGGCTTGCTTCTTCTGAAATCTCTCCTCAAGCCACCCACAGTATCTTGGGATCTCAATGTGGTTCTCACGCAGCTGCTGAAAGTTCCCTTTGAACCACTCAATACCTGTCCTCTGAAGTTCTTGACCTGGAAATTTTTATTCTTGGTGTGATCACTTCAGTGTGGAGTGTGAGTGAGCTTCAGGCTCTAATACTTCAACCACCTTTCACAAAATCTTTATACAACAGAGTGGTACTTCATACTCATCCCAAGTTCTTCCCGAAAGTGGCATCAGATTTCCATCTTAACCAATCACTTGTCCTTCCAACTTTTTTCCCAAAACCTCATTCCCACAAAGGGGAAGCTGCACTGCACTGCACTGCACACGTTGGATGCCTTGGAGTAGAGAAAAGCCCATAGAAAGTTCATCCAGCTTTTCATTTCTTTTGATCCCCGCAAGCTAGGGCCTGCCATCTCCAAACACACACTGTCAATTTGGCTTGCAGTCTGTATCTCTTTCATTTATGTCAAGGCAAGACTAAGCCATGAGGGTCATGTCAAGGCTCATAATGTAAGAACTATGTCTGCATCAGTGGCCCGCTTGCACTTGGTTTCCATGGAAGAGCTATCTAAAGCTGCAACATGGACTTTAGTTCACACAGTCACTTCTCACTACTGTTTGTATGCAGTTTCCTGATTCAAGAGCAGATTTAGCCAGTCAGTACTGCAGAATCTTTTCGGAGATTAAAATACAATCCACCCCCTAACCCCATTTCTTTCTGTTCAGGTTGTCCTAAAAAAAAAAGCCTATTGCCAACAGATGTTTGAAAGTCTCCATTATGCTTGTTCTTATTTTCCCTATTTTTGTTAAGGGCAGCCTGTAGCTAGGGATTCACATATGTGAGAACTTTTCTTATGCTTGTCCATGGAGAAAGTATAGTTACTCATCTGTAGCAGATGTTCTCCATGGATAGCAGGAAATGTCCTCACAACCTTCCTATCTTCCCTTGGAGCTGAATTCTGCTCAGCTCTATATTGGATTGGAGATCAAACGGTGCCACATAAAACACTGACTGGTGCAGGCTGAATATTGGGCCCTAAGTATCTTAAGAGGATATGACTGGCAGCCACTGTGCATTCATCTAGCATCAGCAGGCTGCCATCTCTCCCTGATGGCATGCTAGGCTTCAGACTTTCATCTGGAATGCCTGTTGGCTGAAAATCTATATTGGCTCCAGTCTCTGTAGGTCTTGCACTGTCCATATCAGGACAGATACTGGAACTAAGGGGCATGTTTACTAAAAGCCGTACAATTGCGTGCCGCACAATAGCGCACGGAAACGCGGCACTCAAACGCTCAGAAACGCTCTTAAACGCCCCGCACAAGTGCGCTTGGGCCCCGCACAATTGCGCGCCGCACTAACGTGCCCCGCAAAAGTACCCGGCCCGCAAATGTCCGATAGAGGCGTGGAAAGGCATTCTGAGGGCGGAGGAAGGCTCCCGAGGGGCGGAGGGACGGGGTCAATGGGTGGAGAGTGGGAGGGGAGAGGCTCCTCGCACAGTATCGGGCCCGAATTTGCATGTAAAAACTACTAAACTAAACTAAACTAAAAGCATTTAAAGGGAAGAGAAACCATTTCCGTCAGCAATGTACAGGAAAACCGGGGAAACCAGCAAAACGTGAGCAGTGTGATATATGTGCACAGCACATAAGTGAAAATAAAAATAGAAATTGACCACAACAGAACTATTAAAAATAGTAATTCAGCTGGGGAACAGTTATAGTGATGGGCAAATACAGAAATCACACCCAGCAAAGCTCCAGAAAAAAGAAATGACTTTTGGAAGGGTCTACTGAGAGGAGACTCTTCCAAAAAACATTGCCACGTATTGGAGCTTTCCTGGGAGTGTTTGCTATGGTTGCCCATTAATATCACTGTTGCCCAGCGTGGTGATATTTTGTCCCACATTTTCCGTGGTCATTTCCGGGGTTTATGTGCACGTTTGTCACCAGACAGGGTGCATATGCCCACAGTAGAATTGCGTAGAGCAGGGTTTGTGACTCCATCCTGCCAGGCTTACTGCCTCCAGGGGCTGCACTGTCTCTGTAGCCAAAGTGTGGTACAGCGGACAGAGTCATTACCTCTAGGACCAGAGGGCAGAGGTTCAAAACCCAGCTGGGGCACCTGCCAGCCCAGTCCCTATATTTTACCCACCACTAAATAAAGATAGCGCAGACACCCCTGTATGCATGGGGAAAACACCCATATTTTACCCAACACCGCACACACACCACAACAATGGGCATTACCTACAGCCAAGTCCCCCAAATGCAGTCCCATACTGCCACATTGCAATCAGGTCAACTGCTTTTTCTGAGAGAAGTTCATGCCAGCATGTTGGCGGACAAGTACATGTGGTGCAGGGGGCAGTGGCTGCTAACCACAGAAGACAGAGGCCTAGCCATGTGCAGGCTGGCACAGTCCACTGCAACAGACAGGTCCTGCCGGATCCACAGTCATGGACAGTCCAGGGAATCCAACCAATCTGTGGCTACACAGTGGTGCAGTGCACACAGACAGTGCATACAAGAACAGAAGGTCACAGGTTCAAAGCCCAGCTGGGGCTACTGCCAATCCTGCCCACATATTTTTCCCACAACTAAACAGTGATAGTAAGGACACACCTTTCATGGCGGGGACATATGCAATGGTAAGACATCTATCTTTTACCCCACTGAGCACAGACACCATGAACAGGGGCAGTACCTAGAGCAGAATCACCCAAATGCAGTCCTGGTGGGCCACACACCAGTCAAGTTCCATGCTGACACTCATACATATGCCTGTGCTGTATATCTATGCACCACCCCCATGGCATGTAGATGTAGCCCATGCATATTCATGAGGGATAGCAGGAAAACCCGAACAGTGTGATGCAAACCTGGACTGGAGTTGGGAATCTGTGCCGTAAAGCAGCAGCCATCAAGGGCAGACACACCCACACCCACAGGCCCCATTGGCCAATGTCTCCTGGAAAGGCAGAACATTGGACCGTGCATGCAGCACCCAAAACGAGCACTTGCATAACTTACCAATGTCACCCTACACCTGAGGTATACGGTACACAGCTCGGAGACGTTTGCTAGGAGCACAGGCAGGCAGTTATCCATACGTTACGTACATACGGCTAGTTGACCCCATCCAAACAATCTGTTAGGTGTTTGCGGGGCATGCTCCAGGCCTGGCCTCTGACGGTGCTTACCACCCTGGGGAGTGACCACCAGCTGTAATGCGTACCATATCCATGCCTTGCCGTGCTCAGGACCGGTTTGGTGGGCAAGGCTACTTACCCCCTCAATCGTAGCACCATGATGGCAGAGGTGTGGAAGTGTGTGTCTGTCTATACAGTGGGTGTTGGCTGCAAGCCCCTTCAACAGCCCGCACTGCCAGCACTGTTGCCAGTATTGGCCAGTCAATGTGCATAATGAGGTGCAAGGTACCATGGGTATAGCCAGGGCAGGGTGGCGTGGCCAGGATGCATCTGCACTGGGCATAGGGCCCTGGCAGGGACATTGGCTGGGATATTGTAGTGTCCGGCCACCACCTACACAGACAGGGTGGCCAAAGCATGTCCTTCTGGGGGATCACGCTCACCCTGACTGTGCAGTGACCACAGCATGGCTAGGCCCCCCCATAGTGCTGTATAGTAGTTCTCTCATGTGATAGATATGGGTTTCTCTTTGGGGCCCAGTCACTGATCTATCTGCTTGCTGTGTATGCAGACAGCCCAGTTCTGGGTGCATGCATCTCCATTGGGAACATGCACTATGGACTAACCAGCAGACTGTTTGTAGCTGGTAAATGTCTTGCTATAATGGCTTGCAGGGTGCAGTGGCTGTTGGCTTGCTGCAGGGGAATATCTGGTGGTGGAGTGCAGCTTACCATACCCTGGGCTTATGTCTGTCTGCTATTGTGTTATGGCTGTGTATGGAGCTGCCTGCCTGGGGGGGGTGGTGGTGTTCCTCAGCAGGACTGGGGTTGATGTTGCCCTCTACTGCCACCTTTGCAGGGAGGTAGAGTGTGGATCCCTTGATGGGGACCATGTTTGCCACGGGGGGGGGGGGGGTGCCTGATGGCGGCAGACAGGGATATCCATGGTGTTTGTGCAGAAACTAGCTATCTTACACATTAACACTGCTTTGGAACACCCGCTTGGCCTCCATCAGCCATGGCAGGTGTTGTTGACCTGGTCCTGGCCACCTCATTGCACACTCAGGGTGAGCACAGTACCCGCACGATGTAACGGTGTGTGGCTACTCTGTGCCAGTAAAACACCCGGTCAGTGCCCCCTACTAGGCCAAGGTGCTGTGTGGGTGCACCCGGTCACTTCCCCCAACAGGGCCGAGGTGCTGTGGGGGTGCATTCCCCATCTTGTGTCCATCTGCGGACAGCTAATTTGCATGTGCAGTGCATCATGGGTACGGGTGGCCTAACCCTATCCTGTTGACACCAGCAGACTGTCTGTGAGGTGACATGTAGGCTATCTGCAGCCAGCCAGGGGCCTGCTTACAGCTATGGAGCTGTAGCGCAATGGTTACATCACTGCCTGTGCAGCCAGAGGTCATGGGTTCAAACCCACAGTGGGGCCCTTTGGTAGGGCTGTCCACAGCTTTATTTTTATTTACTGTACATATGTCTATGCCGGCAAGACCACCCTCAGCTTACTATACCCATTAGGTGCCTCTGAGGGTGCTTCATAGGGCGCCCTGTAGGCCACCTTATGGTTGCCATTCCTATAGGGTGCACTATACATTATCCTGTGTCGCAACATACATGCTGCCCCATAGGGGTCATTCAAGGGTGCCTTGGCG
Source organism: Ichthyophis bannanicus (assembly GCA_033557465.1). NCBI lineage: Eukaryota > Metazoa > Chordata > Amphibia > Gymnophiona > Ichthyophiidae > Ichthyophis > Ichthyophis bannanicus. The sequence continues at coordinate 571,686,385 of CM066035.1, forward strand.
AACAGTGCACTGTAACATGTGCCTTATGGGCCGCCGTATGTTAACATGCTGGGAGAGTGCGTTTGCTAGTAGTGATAACAAAATAAATTTATACAGCCTCCTACAGCATAATACATACTGCCTCAGCAGGCATTTTTCACTGGGCATTGTGAGGTGTTGAACCCCTGATCCCTGCACCATTGGTCAGTGTTGTAACCATTGTGCTGTGGCTCTGTTCCTGTGCTTGTGCATCAGCGCGCCGCCTTGTGCCTATCAGCGCGCCGCCTTCTGCCGCCCAAGGGGACCAGTGCGCCGCCTTCTGCTGCCCAAACATAACTGTGCGCCGCCTTCTGCCGCCCAAAAATAACTGTGCGCCGCCTTATGCCGTTCCAAATTAATTTGCCTCCTAAAACAATGTTAATCATTACAATTACTGCCTCAGCTGACCTTTGTCGTTGCGCACACTGGGGGATTGAACCCATGGCCCCTGCACCATTGGTCAGTGTCTTCACCGTTGTACCACAGCTCTGTTGTTTTGTATACTCAGCAGCGTGCCACTTTGCCTTTCCACGCGCTAATGTCGACCCCCGCACATTAGCGCGACGCACACACATCCGGTTGCTTACTACCGTTTTTTTTCTATTTTCTGCCTGAACCGCCCACTCCTTATATGGCACAGGCACACTAGCACGGCCCCGCACGTTAGGAATGTTTAGTAAACAGACCCCTAAGTAGACTGCCTTTCTCAGCATATAAGCAGGAGAATGCAGCTGCACTTGATAGGTGATATCTCTGACGCTGTCGACATGCCTGATCTCCCTAGCTTAGACAAGTCTTTTGACTTGTCTGAGCATGTGCACTCTGCTTTCCACCCTCCTGGCTCTGTACCACCTCAGTTTTTTCTCTGACCGCACATCAGCTGCCCCTCTCTCCAGGGCCTCGCACCTCCTTCTTTTTCCAATCTCCAGCGATTTCATCCAGACGACCTCTGCATCAGCACTTCAACACAGCAACTTAAAAAAAAAAAAAAAGAAAATGGACCTCCCAAGAGGGCACCACAGAATCTTAAAAAAACCAAAACAGTTAACTGAAACAGCTACTGATACCAACTGTATACACTTTAAATGGCAATGAGTCAGATGCAATCCTCCTCACTGCCCCTCCCATCGGGCCCAGACTCGGCATGATTGGGAACCCCTGGGGCAGTTGTGAGGCCAGAGGCAGACTTCCTACCAGTCCCAGCTCAACGGATGGAAGTCCAGTGCTTGCTTACCCAGGCATTTGGCTCCCCCCTCCCCCCAGGCCCTGCAGCAACCCCTCCCCCCCCCCACACACACCCCGGTCCAGCTGCATCCTCAGGAGCCCCCAGAAGGAAGGTTAAAAGTAAGTCTATGCACAAGCATCTTCAGGAGAAGCCAGCTCCACCCCCAGGTAAAGGCCTCAAACACCAGAGCCATATGAATCAGGGACTCCCTGGGGAGCCAGCCCCTATGGTAGCCAGACAGCAGGCCATGCCGGTTTTTTCTCCAGAGTGTCTCCCCTCCCAACTCCAGGTGTTCTCTACTCCAAACGCATCACTAATTTCACTCTTGAGAAAATTTGTGGAAGATAGTGTGCTCATCCTGCAGTCAGCGACAGTGGCAGCACCGCTGATCCCACAGAGCATCACCTTGGAGGTCCCCTCGGACCCTTGCCATCCCCCCATCCTGAATCACCCCCCTTAGTCCACTAGAGGTCCACCCCTCTACTGGAAGAGGATGCGTGTTTTCTCTGGAGTATCCCCTTTTCCCAGACATCAGACACACAGCTATCCAGGGACACTTTGATGCCAGAACATGAATCAGAGGAACCTCCTGAAGACTACTCATATCTTAAATTTCTCCAGAAGATCTCCCGAGCCCTTGCTCTCAGTGACTCCCAGACCCCATCAACAAAAGAGATTCTCAATCCATTCTAAAGGTGTGCAGATCTTCCAAGGAAGTCATTGCTCTGCTAGTTCCTTCCATCTTGCAAGAGTTGCAAGTCTCCATTTGGAAAAACTCTGCGTCAGTACATGCAACCTCACAACACTTAGACCTTAGATACAAGGTACTTCCAGCTGCAGAGTTCCAGCAACTCCCCCATCAATCTATTGTCTCAGAAGTGGTACTCAAAAAATCTAAGAGCACAAAATCGTCCTTTCAAGCTCCACCAGGGAAAGACCAAAGGACACTGGATGCCATCGGTCGAAAGTCCTATCAGAGCGGCCTCCTAGCAATGCAAATCCTTACACACCAGCTTCAAATTCTGTACTACCATCATGACCTCCTCCTGTAATTGGATGAACCTACTCCCTTATCCATGGAGGACCACTGTCAGGTACTGTCTGACCACATCATATGCACAACTTATGACACCTTTCACTCCATGGCTTGTTCTTCAGCCACCGCAATCTCTGCAAGCTGTATGGCCTGGCTGTGAGTATCTGGCCTCTGAGAAGATCTCTAGGGCTGGGGGATAGTTTTTTCTGGCTCAAAATTACAGGAAGCGGTCTCGGACGTCAAGGATCATTCCTCCACAGTCCGAGAGCTAGCAATTCAACCAGCAGAGTCCCTGATGCCATCTTGCAGGGCACAGCTTCCTCAGTGCCGTAGGACATATTTCTATCAGTATTTTCAACAATTGTATCCTGAAAGATGCTTCCAGCCACATGTGCAATGATCCCGGCCACAGGACAGAAAACAGCAACCAGCAAACCTGTCTACCACCCAGAAAGCTAGTTCTAGTTTTTGACTACCTGGGAGGCTGGTTATGGCACTGGAAATTGATAAACACTGACTGTTGGCTTCTCAGTATTGTCCAGGGAGGATACAGAATTAATTTCATAAAACCTCCATCAGCCCATCACCCACCACTGATGAAATCAATTCCACTTCACCATCAATTCATACTGCAGCAAAAGATCTTAGACCACCTCCGCAACCATGCTATGGTACCTGTCCCTACTGAGCAACACTATCAGAGCTTCTACTCCCACTTCTTCCTCATCCCAAAGAAAATCAGTGGACTTTGACCCATTCTCAACCTCTGCAACCTCAACCTCTACATCATGCGAGAGAAATTCAAAATGAATGCCCTCGCCACTAGCCTCCCTCTGCTTTGCTGGAACAATTGGCTAGTCTCCCTGGACTAAGCAGGACAGCAGAACTACCATGGACAGAATAAAGCCTGTGAGGTCAACCTGACACGTGTTTCGGCCAGGAGGCCTTCAGGGATTTGTGACCTCAAATAGTGCAGAACTGAGCAAAGGGAACAAATGTTATGATCCCATCCAAGTAACCAATGTAAATTTATTTGATTTACATTCTCTTATATGCTGCACTATTCTGCATCAGTGCAGTTTACATTGAACAAACTGAAATTACATTGAACAGGGCATTATAACTTGGAGATAACTATTTTACAAGGAACATGGGCTATGGAGGGTTAAGTGGGTTGCCCAAGACCACAAGGAGCACCTGTGGGACTAGAAACCCCAGTCCTTCCAGCCCAAGGTTGCTGTCCTCTAGTGGGATTTGAACCCCCAACTTTCTGGCCTGAAGTACCTTGCCCCAACCACTAGGCCACTCCGCCACTCCACTTCATTGAAAAGGCAGGAAGGGTGCCTTTTCTTGCACTCCTTGGCCTCCCTGGCCTTACAGGACGCTTATGCTCACATCCTCATCTACCTTCTCCACTGACGGTATCTCCACTTCAAGTTCCAAGCAGAGAATTATCAGTACCAAGTCCTTCCCTTCAGCCTCTCATCCGCCCCATGGGTTTTCACCAAGTGCCCAGCCATAGTGGCAGTGCACCTTCGCAGTCCCTGCCTCAACGATTGGATTGTATCTGCATCCTCCAAGGCTATGACTCTTCACACTTTGTAAGCCACCATCAATGTACTGCAGCCACAGGATTCCTTGTTAACACTAAAAAATCCAAACTCGAGCTCAAATAAAGTCTAGCCTTCATAGGGGCCAAGATAAACACCACAGAGGGCAGAGTGTATCTCTCCGACAGAGCCATTGTTTTGCAACACATTAGTGCCAACCTGCAAAGCAGTCATGTCTCCTCGGCCCGAATCTTTCTGCAGCTGCTAAGCCACATGGTGGCATCTATTCAAGTTATTCCTCTCACACAGCTCTACATGCAATCCCTGCAGTGGCACCGCAGGTTAAATTGGAATCAGTGCACACAGTCTTTACGCAGAAAATTTTACATATTGGGGAGCAATTACCAACATCTGCACCAAAGCCTCCAGTGGTCATACAATCCAGCCAATCTAAAGAAGGGCTATCCCCTTCAGATCCCTCCATACCATCTCACCCTAACAATCGATGCCTCAACGTATGGCTGGGGAACACGCCTCCTCCATCTGAGTACAAAAGGGAAATGGTCAGTGCAGGGGCATTCCTTTCACATCAATGTTTTGGAACTGCGAGTGGTCTTCTATGCACTGATGGCTTTTCGGCCCTGGGCCAGTCACAAGATCCTATTGGTGCAAACAAACAACCAGGTCACGATGTTATATATCAACAAACAAGGAGGGACAGGTTCCTGCAACTCTGCTGGGAGGCTACCTGTCTTTGGCTCCTAGCTTGGTCCATGCACACCTCCCTCAGGGCGGTATATCTCCCAGTGACCCACATCTACCTGGTAGATACCCACAGCTAGCGCCTCAATCCACACGAATGGTCCCTAGTTTCGGAAATGGCACACATACTCTTCACAAGATTGGGCACTCTGGAAATGGATCTCTTTGCCACTGCTGAGAGTACAAAATGCCCCTTCTTCTGCTCCCTTCAGCCCAGTCCATACCGATGGGCCCGCGATGTCAGCTGTCAGCTGGGGCCACCACTAGCTGTATGCCTTCCCTCCGTTTCCTCTCATCAGCAGGGTCCTGATCAAAGCTCGAGAGAACAATGCTGACCTCATCCTCATAGCTCCCCAGTGGCCTCGCCAGATCTGGTACTCACACCTACTTGCCTTAATGGAGGACAATCCATACCCGCTCGAGACAGATCCCTTCCTCCTCACCCAGAATCAGGGAACCTTACTGCACCCCAACCTCTCCAGCCTCTCTTTAGCAGCCTAGAAATGGGGCCCCCTTAATGGATGAAATTACCCTGTCAGACGAGGTACATGACATCATCTCAGCTTCTAGGCAACATGCAACATGGCTTTCTTACCATCAAAAGTGGTTCCCGCTTCACTGCCTGGGCAAAAGAAAGAAACCTGGACCCCCCTAGGGCAGCTTCTCGCCTACCTACCTCTTGCACTCGGACCTGCAAACCACATCAGTTTGCTACCATCTTTCAGCCATCGCTGCTTCACATGCTTTAGTGGATGGGAAATCCATTTGTGTTCATCCCCTAATTTCACAGTTCATGAAAGGCCTCATGAACACCAAACCTCCACTCCGACCGCCTCTCCCACCCTCCCTGAAACATCTCACCTGGAAGTCTGTCTTCTTGGTCATGATCACTTCAGCACGAAGAATCAGCAAATTGCAGGTGTTAGTTCACTACCCGCCATACACCCAATTCTTCCACAACAGAGTCATCCTACGTACGCATCCGAAATTCCTCCCCAAGACCATCTCTTCCTTTCATCTCAAACAATCTAATGTACTACTGTCCTTTCCCAGTCCGGCAGCAGGTTCCCCAGAAGAAACCTGCCACACATTGGATTGTAGATGGGTTCTGTTATTCTACCTCCAAACAACCAATGATATATGAGCTTCCTCACAACTCTTTGTCACATTCAATCAAAAAAGGCTATTTCTTCATGGATATCATAAGAACATAAGAACATATGAAATGTCATACTGGATCAGACCAACGTCCATCAAGCCCAGTATCCTGTTTCCAACAGTGGCCAATCCAGGTCACAAGTACCTAGCAGTTTCCCAAAAAAATACACAGGTTCCATAATGCTTGTATTAGGGCAAGCAGTGGATTACCTGGGTCATCTGTAATAATGGTTTATGGACCTTTCTTCCAGGAACTTGTCCAAACCTTTTTTAAACCCAGCTACACTAACAGCTTTTACTACATCCTCTGGTAATGAATTCCAGAGTTTAATTATATGTTGAGTGAAAAAATATTTTCTCTTACTAGTCTTAAACAGGTTGCACTGTAGATTCATTGCATGTCCCTTAGTCTTTTTACGTTTTGATACCATAAAGAATCGATCTGCGTTTACCCAAACCACTCCATTCATTAATTTATAGACCTCTATCATATCACCCCTCAGCCATCTCTTTTCCAGGTTGAAAAGCCCTAATCTTTTAAACCTATCCTCATAGGGGTATCCTTCCATCCCCTTTACCATTTTGGTGGCCCTTCTCTGTACCATTTCCAATTCTGCTACATCCTTTTTAAGATAAGGCGGCGACCAGAATTACACACAATATTCAAAGTGCGGTCGCACCATGGAACGATACAGAGGCATTATAATATCCTTTGTTTTATTACCCATTCCTTTCCTTATGATTCCTAGCATTTTATTTGCCTTCTTGGCTGCTGCTGCACACTGGGCAGAGGGTTTCAATGTGTTATCCATGATGACACCTAAATCTTTTTTCTAGGTGGTGGTTCCTAATATGGAACCTTGCATCATGTGACCATAATTTGGGGTTTTCTTTCCTAGATGCATAACTTTGCACTTGTCCATATTAAATTTCATCTGCTATTTGAACATCCAGTCTTCCAATTTATCAAGGTCCTCTTGCAATTTTTCACAATCGTCTTGGGTTTTAACAACTTTGAATAATTTTGTGTCATCTGCAAATTTGCCCCCCCCCCCCCTCACTTGTTATTCCCATTTCCAGGTCATTTACAAATATGTTAAAAAGCAGCAGACCCAGCACATATCCCTTGGGTACTCCGGTATTTACCTTTCTCCATTGGGAAAATTGGCCATTCAGCCCTACTCTCTGCTTTCTATCTTTTAACCAGTTCCTGATCCACAATAATACACTGCTTTCTATTCCATGACTTTTAAACTTTGCCAAAAGTCTCTCATTAGGGACCTTGTCACAGGCTTGCTGAAAATCCACATACACTATATCGACCTGCTCAACTTTGTTTACCTGTTTATTCACACCTTCAAAAAAATATAACAGATTAGTAAAACAAGACCTTCCTTGGCTAAAGCCATGTTGGCTTTCTCCCATTAAACCATGACATGTTCAGTAATTTTGTTCTTTATAATGTTTTCTATCATTTTGCCCGGTACTGATGTCAGGCTCACCAGCCTGTAGTTTCCCGGATCACCCCTGGAACCTTTTTAAAAATTGGCGTTACAGTGGCCATTCGCCAGTCTTCAGGTACTACAGATGATTTTAGTGATAGTTCACAGATTAATAATAGTAGATCTGCAATCTCATATTTCAGTGTTTTAACACCCTCGGGTGTATAGAATCTGATCCTGATGATTTGCTACTGTTTAGTTTATCAAATAGTCATAATATATCTTCCTGGTTTATCAATATTTCTTTCAGTTCTTCCGAAGTATTACCTTTAAATACCATTTCAGTCATGGGTAATGTCCCTACATCTTCTTCAGTAAAGACCAAAGGAAAGAATTTATTCAGTCTCTCCGTTTATGGCCTTGCCCCTTCTTAGTGCCTCTTTTACCCCTCTATCATCTAATGGTCCAACTGACTCTCACTGTTTTTTTGCTACAAATGTACTTTAAAAAGTCTTTATTAGTGGACTTCCGGTGGCACATGAGCGAGTGAGGACGTGATCTCTGCTCGCTCCGGGGCCGCCTCAACCTTAACGATTATTCTTTGCCTAATATACCCGTGGAAGGTGTGCAATTTTGTCCTGCACTCCTGGGCGGTTCATACGGGGCACGGTGGCAGCGAAACCGCAGCGCAAAATGCCTCCACCGCCGAAGAAGGAGCGGGAGAAGGCTACCCGAGCCGGGGCCACGCTGCCGGGCGGCCCTAATCCGGCCTCACCGGGAGCGGAGAGCGTCGACTCTGCAACTGAAGAACTGGCTAAAGAGGTCGTAAAGCTCCTGGACCCCAAACTCGACCGCATTCTTAGCAAGCTAGAATCTATGGGAACGGCGTTAGCAGACCTCGGTCACAGAGTGGAGGAGGTGGAGCACCGCGTCTCTGCGCTGGAAGATGCCGGGAGCGGCAGGACCAGAGAGCACAAGGCACAACAAGCACAGTTAGCTGCTCTAATGGAGAAAGTTGAAGACCTCGAAAATCGATCCCGGAGGAACAATATACGGCTGGTGGGGATACCGGAGTCTACTACGGATGCTCTCCTTCTGCCCTTGGTGGAATCATGGCTACCTAAAACTTTGGGCCTAGATGCCTTAGTGGGTCAGTTGAAAGTGGAACGTGCGCACAGATTGGGGCCGAAACTCGAGTCACGCCCGCGTCCGCGGGTGGTAATTACCCGAATTTTGAACTTTCAACACAAGCTGCAAATTCTTCAGGCCTTTCGGCAGAAGCGTGAAGTATTTTTTGAAAACCATAAAATCTTACTTTTTCAGGATTATTCTGCAGCTGTTGCTGCGAAGCGCAAGGGATTCGCGCCAATTTGCTCTGATCTTTTCCAGAGGAAACTACGATTCACGCTGGCGTTTCCTGCCACCTTGCGCATCTCGCATTCTGGCGTCAACCATGCTTTTACAGCGGTCGGAGATGCGCAGGCTTTTTTGGACGCTCTGAACCGGAGACCAGCACCCTCGCCGGCTCGAGAGGAGGCCACTTGAGTACATGGCTTACTGCGCCTTTCTGGGCGGCCTTACTTCAGATGTACTTCTGATGGACTCTATGGCATGGTTTGTTGCAGATAGCCACACCTAGTACATGTTTAGGATTTGTTATTATTAAATATGTTTGGGGATCTGGGTGGATGCTTTTGTGCATGGGAGGGGGGGGATAAGGTGTCCTCCACCGTTTGATGGTGGACCACTGTGCAGGTTCTGGCCATAGGGGTGTAGGATGCTTGGTGTGGCTATTGCTGCCTGTGAGGGGTGCCAGGTATTAGCTGCTGTGACGGGTATTGTGTGCCATGGTTGGACTGTTGGGGGGGGGGTTGGGGCGGCCCTGCAGGGCCAGGCCCGAAGTCAAGCCCCGCCTCTAGCGGTTGGGGTGCTCATTTGTAAGTTGGGGGTGGGGGGATTGGTAGGTAGAGGGGAAGGAGGTTTTGGCATGGGGTGGGAGGTGGTGGGTGGTGGGGGGGTTGGAAGGTTGGGGGGCAGGGCTGGGCAGGGGGAGGGGGGTGAGACACAGTGGGGCGGGCGGGTGGGTGGGGGTATGGGTCCGGGACAGCACATCTCTTCATTTTGGATGGCCTTCCAGGGGGGTGGTAGGTTCTACACACTTGGGATCTCAGTGCAGCAGTGGGGGTGGGAGCGGAACCTGGAGGTGAGGCTGGGCGCCTCCGGGAACAACACTAAGCGATCTCGCCATTGGTTATCTTCTGTGGTGACCCATGCCTGAACTCAAGATAATCTCTTGGAATGTGGGCGGCATTGGGTCACCGATTAAACGTACAAAAATTATCCAGGGGCTCAAGCGAAAGGGCGCCCACATTGCTTTATTGCAAGAGACCCACTTGAGCGCTGTGGAGCATAAGAAACTTGCCCGGGATTGGGTAGAGGTGGTATATGGGCGCTGAGTCGGGTACGAAGAAAGCGGGAGTGGTGGTTTTAGTGTGAAAGGGGGTTTCTCTTGAAGTGCAGGGGATCCAGGCAGACCCGCACGGCCGGTATATATTGTTGAAGGGCCAATTGTACAATGAATCTATCTGGCTGTTAAATGTCTATGCACCCAATGTTTATGATCATGCCTTCTTTACCCACTTGATAGATCTGTTAAAGCATGCGGGGGGGGCAAAGGTCATTGTGGCTGGAGACTTCAATTGCCCACATGACCCCCGTTTGGATAAGTCTTCTTGGGGGGGAGAGGGAGCGTGGTCACGTAGAGGGGTTAGCTACTTGTGCAGGGTGGGGGCCCTTGTAGATGTGTGGCGGGTTTTACACCCGGGGATGCGAGAGTACACCCACCAATCGAGAGCACATCTTACGTGGTCCCGTATTGACTACATCCTCGTTAGTGAGGGTGGGCTCCCCCGGGTTGGGCAGGCAGACATAGAGCCCATTGCGGTTTCCGACCATGGTATGGTCTGGATTACGTGGGAGTGTCAGGGGCCAGAGAGACTGGGCTGGAGATTTCCGGCTTTCCTGTGGGAGGATGAGGCTTTTCGGATATTTCTCTTAAAACAGTGGGAGGAGTACGCCTTATTCAATGATATCCCCACTTGCCCCCCACTGTTATTCTGGGAAGCCAGTAAGGCGGTGATGAGAGGAGCGATTCTTTCCTATGTGGTCTCGCGACGTAAGCACTTGAACCGTAGTATTGTGACAGCGGAGCGCACTTTGCGTACGCTGCAGCGCCGGGTATCTCGGGGCGGCGACAGTATCTCCCAGCGGGAACTTGTTAATGCGCAGGCGGCGCTCAATGCTCTGCTTCAGCGGAGGGCCTCATTTTCGCTACACTATTATAAACATCGCCTCCACCTATATGGCAATAGGGCGGGAAAGCTTTTAGCTCGATTAGTGCGAGACCCCCGTGGCAATCGGTTCATCCCGGTGCTTCGAGACCAGAATGGTGCTCTACAACATCAACCTCAACGCATTGCGCAGCTCTTTCGAGCCTTCTATCAGCAGCTCTATAGTGAGGAGGCCTGAGACTACCGACAGGGGGTAACCTTTCTTCGTAACTTGTCCCTTCCCAGACTTTCGGCCACGGACTTGGCACAGCTTAATTCACCATTGAGGCCGTCGGAGCTTCTGTCCGTGATTGCGCGGGGGAAGAATCACAAGGCTCCTGGCCCAGATGGTTTCAGTATGGAATATTATAAAATCTTGGCCCCGCAGCTGGCCCCATCTATGGTGGCGATGTTTGAGGAGGCCCGGGCACAAGGTATTTTCCCACGGGATATGCGTTGTGCGGACATTACGGTGATCCCAAAACCAGGGAAGGACTTGTTAGAGCCGGCCTCCTACCGCCCAATCTCTCTTATAAATTGTGACATGAAACTTTTGGCGTCCGTGCTGGCAGCTCGGCTCGCGCCCCTCTTACCGTCTCTTGTTGACTCAAGCCAGGTCGGCTTTGTGCAGGGGAGGGAGGCTTCTCGGAATATAGCCGAACTGCTGTTGGGAATGGAACACTGTCTATGTAAAGATGAGGCTCTTCTCTTGGTCAGCTTGGACGCTGAAAAAGCGTTTGACAGAGTGGCCTGGGTTTATATGTGGGACGCGCTGTCCGCTTTTGGTTTGCACGGTGATTTTGTTGGCTGGGTGCAAGCGTTATATGCTCAGCCCATGGCCCGAGTCGGCTCGAATGGTGTCTTTTCGGAACCTTTTGTGCTTGAGCGTGGCACGCGGCAGGGCTGTCCTTTGTCCCCGCTCCTTTTTGTACTAGCCTTGGAGCCGCTCTTGCGGGCATTGCGGTCGGACCCAGAGATCACTGGTATGCGCCTAGGCGGGGAGGATATCCGTGTTAGTGCCTTTGCGGATGACATGTTGCTGAGTTTAACGCAACTGCCTCGGTCCTTAGCGCGTGCACTCCATCTGGTGCAGGAATTTGGAGGTTTTTCGGGTCTGAAAGTGAGCGCTATGAAGTCGGAGGCGCTCGATGTCGGGGGGAAGGTCCGACCGCGGTGGGAAGGGCCGTTCCCCTTAGTGTGGGCGGCCGGGACGATCAAATATTTGGGGATTCAGCTCCCTGACCGCCCTGGTCGCCTCTATAGTGTCAATATCCCTGGTCTGTTGGAGAGAAGCATCCGAACATTTGCTGGCTGGCGGAACCTCCCTTTATCGCTGAGAGGTCGGATTGCATTGTTTGTCATGGTGGAATTCCCCCGGTGGCTCTATGTGTTACGTATGTTGCCAATATGGGTCTTGAATAAAGACTGGCAACGCTTTGAAAAATGCCTGCGAGGGTTTCTGTGGGGGGGGCGGAGGGCGCGAATCCCCCTTCGAGCTTTAATGAGCAGGCGCGAGGAGGGGGGCTTGGGAATGCCTTCTCTGCGGAATTATAATCTTCGCTATTTGGCTCGACATATTCGGGCGCTGTTGGAGGGGGAAGGCTGTGCCCCGGTTAAGCAGTTGCGGGAGGCGCTGGCTCCCTATCATGGTCTTTATCTTTTGCACGTTGGTCAACTTCCAAGGGCGCTCCGGACCGGGATCGGCGGGGGATATCTGGGGGTTCTCCGTGCGGCCTGGAAGCTGTTATGTCAGCGATTTGGGTGGAACTGGTCTCGATCTCCGTTGCTGCCGCTCGTGGGTAATCCGGATTTTGTTCCCGGCTATGCACCCCCCAATGTTTTCTGGCAATGGAGGGAGAGGGGTCTTGTATGTTTAGGTGATCTTTTCTCGGGTGACACTGGCATTTTGGATAGCTTCCAGCAGGTGCAGCGCCGATTCCAGATTCGCCATCAAGACTTTTATGGATACTTACAGGTCCGCTCCTACTTAGCTTCTGCTGCGGGGGTCGGAGGGGGAAAGCTCTGGCTCGCTTCGGAATCACCACGGATTGTTCTGGAACAGCTAGTGGAGGGCCGAGCGGGAGAGCCGACTGTGCGCACCGTGCTTCGGCCCCTTGGAGGTCTCGGGTTCCTACAGGCGCTCGCGGCTAGGTGGCGGGCTGATGGGATTGAGGAAATGACGACGGAGATGCTGCGGGTAGCCTTTGAGGGCATACAACATGGGCCGGTGTGGGTGTATCTCCAGGAAATGCAGTACAAATTTCTATGGCGTGCGTATGCGAGTGCTACGTGGGCTTGTGCCGTTGGCCTCCAATTATCCTCTATCTGTCAGTGGTGTGGGGGTGGTCCCGGAACATTGACTCACAAATTTTGGGGCTGCCCGAAGGTGCGTGCCCTATGGACACAAGTTTGTACTAAACTTCAGGGATGGTTGCGATCAGGCGTGGTTTTGCAACGTGAGGTTTGCTTGTTTCATAACTGGGAGATGGGCTATGAGCGGTTCTCCTCTGTGCACCGGGCACTACTTGAGCGGGGGTTTCTGCTGGTCAAACGGACCTTGTTGAAGCATTGGGTGGACCCCGCACCTCCATGTTTGGCATTCTGGGAGAACTCTATGATTGATTTGCTCTGCATGGAAAACTCCACCACTCAGCAGAGAGGGGGCAAGTGTTGGGAGGGATTCCTGGAAATTTGGTCCCCCATGATTTCCCAGTTATCCCCTCGGGGACGAGGGGGGCTGCTTAATGTGTAGTAGGGGTGGTCCCTAAAGGGGGATCTCCAAGCCACAATGTTTACCTGCGCCTCTCTTGTGCTGCGTTCTGCCATCCTCTACATGTTGGGAGGGGTAGCTGAACCGCCCGCTGTTTTCTGCCTACTCCACTGTTGTGCTATCTGCCTTCCTGTGTATTATTGCACTTTGCTCTACTGACCCTGGGATGCCCCCATGGGGGGAGGGGGGTTTTCTATGTGCTGGTGGGAGGGGGGGTTGGGGTTGGGGGAGCTGTTACCCTTGCAGGTCTCTGGTGCCCAGGGCCCTGGACTGATTGTTGTTTATTTACGGGGGTTGGGGGGATAGGGCTCAGTTGATTTGTTTCTAGCTGTGTGTATGTTCTGTGCAAAATTCAATAAAAATGATTTGAAATAAAAAGTCTTTATTATGCATTTTTGCTTCCACAGCAAGCTTCTTCTCAAATTCTCGCTTTGCCTGCCTTATCAATGCCTTGCATCTAACTTGCCAGTGCTTATTTTGTTTCAAGTTTTCATCATTTGGCTCCTTTTTCCATTTCCTGAAAGATGCTATTTTGGCTACAGCAGCCTCTCTGACCTCATCTTTAAACCATACTGGCAGTTTTTTGGACTTCCTTCCACCTTTCTTAAAGTGTGGAATATAGCTGGTCTGGACTTCCAAGATAGTATTTTTAAACAATGCACATGCCTGATGTAAATCTTTAACCTTTGCAGCTACTCCTTTTAATTTTTCTATAACTGTTTTCCTCATTTTATCATAGTCTCCCTTTTGAAAGTTAAAAGGCAGTACTGTGGATTTCCTTACCATCCTTCCTCCATTTATGAAATCAAACGCGATCATGCTATGATTACTATTGCCAAATGACCCCAATACCCTTTTTTCTTGCACCAGATGTTGTGCACCACTAAGGACTAGGTCCAAAATGGCTTACCCTCTTGTCAGTTCATGAGCCAGCTGCTCCAAGAAGCAGTCATTTATTTCATCTAGAAACTTTATCTCCCTAGCATGTCGCCATGACACTGACCCAGTCGATACAGGGGTAATTGAAATCACTCATTATTAATACTATATTGTAACCTTTTTTTAGCTTCCCTGATTTCTTTGAGCATTTCATCATCCATGTGTTCATTTTGGCTAGGCGGTCAATGGTACACTCCCACTGCCTTCCCCTTTCCCTTTTTACATGGAATTTCAATCCATAAAGATTCTATAGTGAATTTGTTTCCTGCAACACTTTTATCCTGTGTGACTCAATGCCCTCTCGAACATAGAGTGCAACCCCTCCGCCAATTTGATCTACTCTATCATTGTGATATAATTTGTACCCAGGAATCACAGTGTCCCACTAGTTGTCCTCCTTCCACCAGGTCTCTGAGATACCAATCATATCTAACCTCTCATTTAGTGCTATATATTCAAACTCTCCCATCTTATTGATTAAGACTTATAGCATTTGCATACAAGCATTTTAGAGGTTGTATTTTTTTCATATTAATCTGGTTATCGGTAGACAAGGGTAATTTTGAATCTTTAAGCTCTGTCTGCTCTGTACTTAAGGGCATTTGGGTTATTTTTGTCTTTATTGGAACCTCTCTGTCAATATGCCCTAACTTCAGTCTTTTGCTAGTATCCTTTATCGATACATCCTTTTGAACCATGCGCTCTTGGGCGACTGTTGGCTTTCCCCTATTATGTAGTTTAAAAGCTGTTCTATCTCCTTTTTAAAGTTTAATGCCAGCAGCCTGGTTCCATCCCAGTTAAGGTGGAGCCCATACCTTTGGAAAAGCCCCTCCTTTCCGCAGAATGTTCCCCAGTTCCTAACAAATCCAAAACCCTCTGCTTTGCATCATCATTTCATCCACGCATTGAGACTCCAGAGCTCTGCCTGCCTTTTGGGCCCTATGCGTGGAACAGTAAGCATTTCTGAAAATGCTACCCTGGAAGTTTGGGATTTCAACTTCCTACCTAAAAGCCTAAATTCGGCCTGCAGAACCTCTCTACCACACTTTCCTAAGTCAGTGGTACCAACATGTACCACATTAGCAGACTCCTCTCCAGTGCTATCTAAACCTTGTCTAGGTGGCACATGAGGTCTGATACTTTTGCACCAGGCAGGCATGTTACCAGACTATCCTCACATCCACCAGTCACTCAGCTATCTACATGTCTAACGATTGAATCACTAACCATAACGGCTGTCCTAATTCTCCCCTCATGGGCATATGGCCCTGGAGAAAACTCCTCAGTGCAAAAGGATTTTACATCACCTATGTGACAGGTCCTAGCTACAGGATCACTTCCTGCCACACCAGGGTGATGCTGCCCTGTCACGTGACCTCTCTCCTCCATGGCAAAAGGGAAGTTGCCAGACTGGAGGTGGAACTTCAGTATTACGTCCCTGTAGGTCTCGTCTATATACTTCTCTGTCTTCCTTATGTCTTCCAAGTCTGCTACTCTAGCCTCCAGAGATTGGACTTGTTCCCTAACAGCAAAGAGCTCCTTGCACCTAGCGCACATGTAAGACCCCTCACCTACTGGGAGAAAATCATATATGTGACATCAATGCAGAAGAATGGAAAACCCCCATCTCGCTGCTGGATTGCTGTCTGCATCTTATTTTGAAGGTTTTGTTCAGATATTAAAGTTGTTTACTTACTTAGGTTTGCAGAGGATGATAGAGAACTCCCAAACTATCCACCTTGTATGAGCATGTTACAATTGTTTGATTGCACATGGCCAACCTCCATCAGTTCATGCGATTGCCAGGCATTGGTTTCATGGGGATCATCTTGCCTGTTTCAAATCTCGGGCCAGTCCTACCATTGACCAACTATATTTTTAACACATGTCCCTGCTTTTCTGATTTGCTTCTAGGTCCCTACTCACTTATTCAAAAAAAACCCTGCCAGCCCCACATCCCTCCGCATCCTCAATGGGCCGTTGCCCTCCATGAGGCAAGTCCCTCAAAGAAGCATCATATTTAGACTTGGAGACTTGTTTCTTGTGTCACAGTCTTGCCACATCACCAGGTGTTACATAGGGTTCAAGATGTTTATTGGCTGTAAGCAAGGATGTATTCAGTCTATGATATCAGGCACTGATCCAGATTATGCTATTCATACCTTCCACTGGAGCATTTTGCCAATGGAGAATAGCCTTCCAAGGATCTTTGCCATCTTGTGGTGCCTTTTTGCACAGCCCTTCACTATTTTAACAGCTGATTCAGCCTTGCCATTAGCCTGTTGGTAATGTATTGACACAATGGTATGCTCAGATCCCCAATAAATAGCCAGTTACTTTAAATGCACACATGAGAATTGAGATCCATTGTCTGAAATCACTCAATCAGCCTGGTAATAGTGTGCATAGTGCATTTCACAACACTTGATGCTTCTGCCAGCCTGTCTGGGAGTGGTTTAGTTTTCCAGAAGTCTGAATAATGATCATCCAGAAACATATTGACCCAGTATGGTATCTCTTATGTTCTTATGAGGGAGCAGAGGTTTTAATTCAGTGGCTTTTCAAAAAAAAGGAAAACAACATATTCATGTGCTATATAATTAAAATGCAGCAAAAATTGTAGCTGTTTATTTATTTAGCCTGGCACTCTAAGATAAAAAAAAATACTGACACCTGTAAATCTATATTCTGCAAAAAGCAAAGAATATGTAAAGTGCTCACATGCCAAGGGACAAAAAGAAAAAGAGAACCACAGCACAGTTTCTAACACCAAAATAAAATTATAACTCTCTTTCTTTTTGAACATCTATTTTGTGTCCAGCGAAACCCCACCTCTAAAAGTAGGTGCAGAGCAGAACTAGGACATTTCACCGTAAAACCCAACATACAAGAAAAAATAAACCTGATTCTGGTGTCTGCTCATTAAAGCAGGAAGACAGCAGCAACAGTAGTGACAACAGAAGCAGCAGCCAGCACACTGTCCCTTGTGTCAGTGTCCAGTGTATACTTACAGACCCCAGTATTCAGCATGGGTTTCCAGGCTAACAGAAAACTTACACGGTTGGGGGGGAGGGGGGCAAGGGTCTATGACTCTACACTGGCTCACAGGCCACATGTTGACTGGTGACTGCCACTACTTAACATAAGTCATAGTGAAAGTTCAGAGAGAAAAAGGAAATGGCCATGTTTCTGTGGCCCCATCCACTGATGATGTGACTCCATTTGGGGTCCCAACCCCAAGTTTGGGAACCACTGGAATAAATTATAACAAACTCAAAGAAGAACTATGAAAAAACAATTAAATTGAAACCCCAATAAGTCAGGCTTTGCATGCAGTGCAACACAAGAAATAGATAGTGATGCATTTCCCCCATACTGTGCAAAATATAAAGATGGCATATATAAAATCCCAAAACTGACATATTCTGGTCATTAAATGGAAAATAAATTCTTTACCTTTATCATCTAGCTATTTTATTTTTCTAATTGCCTTGGTCCCGGAAATCTGTTTTCTGCATCCTGTCTTCTCTTAACTCTCTTTTCCAGAGTTTGCAATCCATCTGTCACTTCTCTCCACGCCTGTCTTCACTTGCTCCCTACATCCATCTATGACGTTGCTCTTTTCCTTTCAGCATTCTTCCATTTATCTTTCTATCTTTATCAACAGATTTCATTTCTCCTTTTTATATCCAGTTCTCAATCTCCATCTTTTTATTGTGTCACTTCCCACTTGTCAATCTTTAACATACCCCTCTTACCAGAGCCAATGCAAGGAGATGAAACACCCTAGACGAACCTCATCCCTTCCACCTCCCCTCCCTCCAACGCACATTGTTGCCATTGCCGCTCCTCTCCGGGATGTGCAGCAGCGACAATAGGCACAAACAGTTCCATGATGCTTACCTTTAAACTTTGCACCACAGGGCTATTTGCATCCACCCCTTCTCTGACTCCCGATGCTGACTTCCTGTTTGCAGCAAAGAGCTCCGCAGTGCCGAAGTTTAAAGGTAAGTGCTGTGGGACTGTTTGTGCCTATTACTACTGTTCCAAGAGGGGCGATAGCGGTAGCAATGGATGCCCCCGGAGGGCTGGTGCTCTAGACAAACACCTAGTTTGCCTAATGGTAGCACCAGCCCTGCCTGTCACTCCATCTCTCTGTCTTTCCACAACCACTTATTCCACAGTTTTTAACAAACTCTTTCCCTCTTCTAATCTCCCTGTATTCAACATCTATCACTTTCTTGTCTGCCCTCTCTCGTCTCCCCCTCTCCCCCAATCTCGTGCCTCTCCCTTTTTATCATCATACTCCCTCATGTCCAGAATTCCCCCTCTCTCCCTCACCCCGTGTCCAGCATCTCCCCATCTCACCCCATTCCATGTTCAATATCTCCTCTCTTTCTCTCTCTCTGTTCCACCCCATGGCCAGCATCTGCCCTCCACTCCCCCATTTTGTGTCCAGATCTGCCATTTATACCCTTATGACCCCTGCCCTGTGTTCAGCAGCATCTGCCCTCAATTCCTTTATGATCCCTACCCCATGTCCAGCCTCTGCTCTCCACCCCATGTCCAGCATTTGCCCACCACCCCCTACCCATGTACTGCATCCACCTTCCACTCCCACACTGTGTGTCCAGTATCTGCCCTTCACCCCTTTTTGAGTCTAGTATCTGTCCTGTGCCATCCCCTCCACACTTCCTATTCAGCATCTGCCCTCTGCCCCCTCGTGTCCAACATTTGTCCAGCATTTCCCTTCCAACCATTCCATCCCCCACCTTCATGTCCACCTGCCCAGCATTTCCCTTCTGACCATTCCACATACACATACCACCGCTGCCACTTATTCTGTGTCTACAGCAGCAGTGGCATTTCCAATTTTAAAAAAAACCAACAGACTTCTGGTGGCATGGTGAGCTGAGCGGACGTGTTCGTCTCGGCTCTGGAGCCCGCGCCCTCCCCCCTATCGAAAACTTGAGCTAACTTACTTATTTTTGCGATACCGTGGGGGAGTAGCTTTGTGGAGATTCGGAGGATTTATTAATTCTCCTCTTTGACCGGACTCTGGTGCATGGCCACGAAAATCCCCCGCAGAACCCGGGCACGAGGTGGGGAAGACAAGATGGCGGAAGGCGGACAGGAGCCCCTGAGACCGCTAGACGCTCCGGCACTGGTGGCAGAGGTGTCGAGGGCGGTGGTGGGCGCCCTGGAGGAGAGATTGGGGGGCCTGTCCACCCAGATGCAGGAGGTGGTTCAGGCAGTAGCTGACTTTACAAAACGAGTCGAGCACGCCGAACATCGTATCGGCTCCCTGGAGGATCAGCATGTGCAGGACATCGCCAGGATTCACAGCTTGGAGGAGACATTAGCTCAGCACCGGGAAAAATTGGAGGACCTTGAGAACCGCAGTCGCCGAAACAACCTGCGGTTCATAGGAGTTGAGGAGTCCATAACAGAACGAGATCTGCGGCGGCACCTGGAACACTGGATAACAACCACTTTGTCCTTGCCTGAGGATGTCGGGCGGATAGTGTTGGAGCGTGCTCACAGGCTGGGGCCCTCTCGGGCGGGTGACCGTCGACCCCGGGCGGTGATCGCCCGATTCCTCAACTCTGCACAAAAGGATGAGGTGCTGAGGGCCTCTCGACAGCTGCGGCGGACGGGCGCCTCCAACAACCCGATACTGATCTTCCAAGATTACTCAACCGGCGTGTCCCTGAAGCGCAAGGCCTATAAAGACATGTGCAGCAAGCTCATTGATAGAGGAGTTCGTTTTATGCTTGCGTATCCAGCGGTCCTGCGAGTCTACAGCGACAAGGGGAACCGAGTGTTTAACTCCCCCGAAGAGGCCCGGGACTATTGTAACAGTTTGGGCTAAGGCCTGGTAAGAGCATACTATTGCATCTCTGTAATTTGAGGATTTCTGTCTCCTGGTTGTGTCGGGGCCTGGGGCCTGAGCCCTGCTGACTTTGCTGGAGAGAGGAGAGAGTTGAATTGGGGCCATGTATGTGTCCCGGCTCTCTTGGAACTTTGTCATCTTTAACCACTCCACTGCATAAATGACTGCAATAGCTTCCTGGCACCCGAGGAGAATGGGTGACATCGGGGCTGCTACATTGTAATGAACAGGGCTCACTGTGTTATTTTGTTTTTAGGCCTTGCTACTTAAGCACGTGTTTATGGTTGGTTACTTTCTGCCATTTTTAACTGTTTAACCTGTTACATGTTTCCAGCCTAATGATACTTGTAGCGAGTTGTCTCTGGGCGTTTTGAGGAGCTCTGGACCCAAGGGGGGAGTTTGGAATAGTCGGGTGAATGAATGAGGGGGGGATTGATCTCTCATTGGGTGTGCGGGGGGGGAGGTGGGGGGGCACCCCCCGGCATTTGGTGCTATGCTATGGGGGCTCTCGGGGTGTGGGTGTCAGAGGGGTAGCGACGCTATCGAGAATAGCTGTTGAGTGACGGTGGGTCGCTGCTTCTCCGATACTATTTGTGGACTGCTTTAGCCCACTGGAGCGCAGATGCCCACCACGCGTTGACAAATTTGGGAGAGTGTGGAAGGGATCTCTAGGTGCTCTGTGGCTCTGTGCTCTGATCATGTTAATGCATGGGCCAATATTATTGCACAACTGGTAGCGGAGGCACAGTGTAATGTGTGTTTGACGGGCCAATTCGCTGTTCAACCACAGGTGGGAGGCTTTGGGTGTTGAGAGAGATACTGTAATGTTCCCCGGTTCCCAACGCTGCTTAATTCCAGCAGCAGCTGAGTAGCTGCAGTGAGGCAGGAGCGGGATGGGGAGGGAAGGCCAATTACGCCACAGGCTGACTCTCCCTGCACGGGCTCCTCTTTGCATTGACATATGTTTGGGGCAGCTGAAGGGGGGCCAGGGCTGCCGCTCGGGAGTGGATAGCTCCGCTCTGCCCGTTAAGGACGTCTGCTGATGAGTCATGGTTACAATTCCTTCCACGCTGTGGACAGCACTGGGGTGGTGGTTGGGCGGAGCAGAGGGGTGTGGCACAGTGTTGAAGATGGGGAGGGGCGGGGGGCCTGCATGCTACAGAAGTCTAGGTGGGGCCAGCCCAAGCTGGTGCAGGGTTGGAGGAGGTGATAGGGGGAGTGGGGGGGAAGTGGGGGGGGAGCGGGTCGGAGGGGGGGGCCAAAGGGAGGTGGGGGGGGAGGGATGGGGGGAAGGGATGGGAGGTTTAGATGCTGAGCTCAATAGCGTGCATGGGGTGAAGGGGGGAATTGGATTGGCTGATTGGGGAGAGAGTGTGTGTGGGGAATTAAGTTGTATTCGCTGGAGAATGAGGAGGGATCGGACTTCTAGTACTGTGTGGTTTGGAATAATAGGAGAAGGGGCTCTTGGCTGGGGGGGCCCTTTCATCGTGGGATATTTGGCGAAAAGGTTTTGGCTTCTTGACTTCCTAAATTGTTATGGATAACATCACTCGAGTAATTTCCTGGAATGTTTGTGGGCTGGGCTCTCCGGTGAAACGTTCCAAGGTCCTGCAGCACTTGAGGCGCCACCGTGCGGATGTTATTTTACTGCAGGAGACGCATCAATCGGGGGTGGAACATCAGAAATTAGGCCTAGGATTTAAAGCTCATGTTTATGGGGCCCCGGCCGTGGGGAAGAAGCGAGGGGTGGTTGTTCTTGTGGCCAAATCCACTTCCTGGGAGGAAGAAAAGGTTGTTACTGACCCGCAGGGCCGGTATGTTGGTGTGTGGGGGAGTCTGGCTGGAAGGAAGGTGTTTCTCTGCTCTGTATATGGCCCCAATGTATATGAGGCTATCTTTTTTCAGGATCTCTCCAAGTTGATGGTTGAGGCTAGTGGATATGAGATAATCATAGGCGGAGATTTCAATGTTGCTATGGATAGTGGTCTTGATAGATCAAGCCCCTTGGAGAGCGGGAATCCTCGGGCGCGTCGTAGGCTACGGGGCCTTTGTGAAGCGCATGATCTCCTTGACATTTGGAGGGTGTTACACCCTGGCGACAGGGACTATACGCATCTATCTCGGGCGCACGGCACCTGGTCACGCATAGACTTTTTTCTAGTGGCAGAATCACTTTTTAGTTGGGTCTCAAAGGCCAGTATCGGCCCTCTCGTTATTTCGGATCATGCCATGGTTGTATTGGATCTACGGGGGAGCCACCCTCCTTCAGGTAGGGTATGGCGGTACCCCCTGGAGCTCTGTGGTGATGCGCGATTTGAATCCTTTCTGAAGGAGCGCTGGAAAGAGTATGAACTCTTAAATGCCTCGCCGGATATCTCTCCCGCACTTTTCTGGGAGGCGGGTAAGGCGGTGCTTCGGGGAGATATCATTAGTTATCAGAGCCACCGGCGCCGACAGTTAAACCAGCGGATCATTGTGTTGGAGAGGGAGTTGGGCCGAGCACGCCGGGTGGCGGCCGACTCACATATGGGAGTGCATGTACGAAGGCTCCGGGAGGTACAAATAGAACTAGAGACGCTACTCCATCAGCGAGCACATAAATCGCTGTTGTACTACCGCTATAAACTCTATCGGTTTGGGAACAAGGCTGGTAAGATGATGTCTTCATTACTGAAACCCCCCGGTGGATCTCGACAGATTGGGGCCATTCGGCAATCCGATGGAACCGTCACTCGTGATTCTGCCAATATTGAGAAGGTTTTCACTGAATTTTTTCAACAGTTATATGCCCATGAGGAGACGGGGGCCTCGGTGGGGTGCTCCTTCCTTGAGGGCTGTGGGCTCCCTAAGCTGACAGCGGAGCAATTGACGGCTCTTAACTTACCCCTGTCTGGCCAAGAGGTCCAAGCAGCAATCCGGCATCTTAAGAATGGGCGAGCCCCAGGTGTCGATGGATTCAGGAGTGAATTCTACAAAACCCTGAGTGATGCGATTGTTGTTCCCCTTATTGGGTACTTTGAGGATCTCGTGAGCCGCAGGAAGTTTCCGTTTGAACCTAATAAAGCTCTGATTACTATTCTGCCTAAGCCAGGGCGGGACCCTCTCTCGCCGGGATCTTACCGCCCTATTTCCTTACTTAATGTTGACATCAAACTTTTGGCTAAGATTATGGCGGATCGATTAGCACATATTTTACCATCCTTAATCCATCAAGATCAGGCGGGGTTTGTTCGGGGGCGCCAGGTTGCTTACAACCTGCAGCGGATCTTATTATCCATTAGTGCCGGGCGATTGGCTGGGGAGACATCGCTGCTCATCAGTTTTGACGCCGAGAAGGCGTTCGATCGAGTCAGTTGGGGTTTTATGCATCAGACCTTAGAGCTGATGGGATTCGCAGGCCTCTTCGTAGACATGGTTAAATTGTTGTATGCAGACCCTCTAGGGGCCATTATGGTTAATGGGGTTATGTCCCCTGCATTTGCCATTCAAAAGGGGACCCGTCAGGGTTGCCCGTTGTCGCCTCTGCTTTTTGTACTCTCGCTGGAGCCCCTACTTTTGCGTATCCGAGCCGCTTCCCAATTTCGGGGCATCCGGCTGGGAGACGGCGAATTTCGGGTCGCCGCCTTCGCCGACGTCTTGCTTGTGCATCTGGGGGACCCCCAGACGGGTTTGCCTAATTTGCTGTGTCTTATCCAGGAACATGGCGCACCCTCTGGTCTACGACTTAATTTAGATAAGTCCGAAGCGCTATATTTGACCCCTGGAGGACAGCCGGGCTGGCAGGGACCGTTCCCTCTGCGATGGGCGACAGGACACTTTAAATATCTCAGTGTTTACCTACCAGCGCGATTAGAGGATCTATATCAGTTGAATGTTAATAAGATCCTGGGTGAGGTATCGACCTGTGTAGACCGTTGGCGGGATTTACCCTTGTCACTGGGGGGCAGGGTTGCCTTATGTAAAATGACACTTCTCCCCAAGGTCCTCTATCCCCTTCAGACTCTTCCGCTGGTTCTTCGGCGGGCGGACCTCCGGCAATTAGAGCGTTACTTTAACCGATTCTTGTGGCGGGGCCGCAAACCCCGGGTTCACTTGGCTGTACTACAACAGCCTTGGTCCCTAGGAGGAATGGGTTTTCCCGACATTCAGCGGTACAATATGGCCTGTCTATTGAGATACGTTCGGGACTGGCTGTGGGATTTATCAGACTGGACTCCGAAGGAGCAGTTCGAGGCTATGCTGGCGCCCTTTCATCCCCGGTACCTTCTGCATGCTCGCGCGCTTCGGGTAGTTTCACCGATCCTTCGAGGTCTTTTTTTAGCCCCCTTTCGGAAGGCGTGGCAGTTTTTCTGTGCGGGACGCCAGATCTCCGCATATTATACACCATACCTTCCTCTGCGGGGTAATGCTGATTTCGCAGCCGGCATTGGGCGGACCCGTTTCCAATTCTGGGAGGAACTTGGTTTGGTGAACCTGGAGCATGTGCTGACTCCGGGGGGTACGCTGGTGGCTTTTGACGTGCTTCGTCGGCAGTACCCATTGGGGCACTGGGATGTGTTCCAATACACGCAACTCCGGAGCTACCTCCGTACGTTCCCGGAAGGGGCACTGCACGGGGCAGTATGTTCTGAATTTGAATTAGCTCTTCTGGGAGGTGCTCTGAGAACCCGGGTGTCGGTACTCTACAAGATGCTGTGGGATGGGCTGACACCTAGTGCTGTTGATACTTTGGCGGCGGCTTGGACGGCAGATTTAGGTGAGCAGATTGGAGAAGAATCCTTTTTGGAGGGGTTGGCGGCCATTCCTACTGTGAGTGTTCAGGCCCTGCATCGCGACACCCAATACCGCCTTATGCGTCGCCTCTATTTTGCCCCTGTTCGGGCGTGGAAAGCCGGAATTGCAACGAGCCACTGCTGCCCCAGGTGTGGGGCCGACAGGGCGACGCTGGGCCATATGTTTTGGCATTGCCCCAGGGTCCAGCTGTTTTGGGGGCGGGTGACATCGTATCTTTTCCGATGCCTGCCGCACTTGGAACCTCTCACCGCACGCCACTTAGTTTTGGACCTGTGGGAAGATACCTGGGGGACATCTCTAGGAGGCTGGACGTTGCGTTGGTTGCGTCTGGTGCTGATGTCTGCACGAATGACAGTTTTGCAGCAATGGCTAGACATAAGGGGCCTGGTTTATGGGATTTGGCGGGTCAGAATTCATAAGCTCCTTATGGAACGACTAGAGGCGGCCGGTAACGAGCGTCGATGGGCCCGTTTCCTTCGGGGGTGGGGGCCCCACCTTCAGCTATTGCCCGCAGGGGTCCGTCGTCGAGTCTTGGGGGGTTCCTGAGCCAGCAGACTCTACAGGAGGCTACTATAGTCAACCACCTCGGCCGTGTGCGCGGAGGCAAGGGGAGGGGGGGATCCCAAAACTGGAAACGTTTCCACCAGGGGTCTGTTTCCCCCTTTCTTGGGCCCAGCCTGACAGTTGAGAAGTTCTGGTAAGCCAAGGGGTTCCCCACTTTTACTTCTCCTTTCCTCTCTTCTCCTCTATCTTACACTCTTTACTAGGCAAGGACCAAGAAGGGGCGGGGGGGAGGGGGGTGATTGGGAAAGGGAGGGGGGGGTCTTTGTTAAGTTTGTTACGTTTGGAGATAGATCTGGGAGAAGAGTACACCCTGGATCTGTTTGCGATAGCATGGGCTAGCCATAGTGGCTGGGGCGGGTGGGAGGGGGTTAGTTTAGCAATAGCAACTGTACTTTTATTGTATTCCCTGCGACCAGGGCATCCTTACTGTTCATTTATTATGTACTTCTCGTTGGTTTGAGATGCCCTTAATTTGCATTTATTGCTTATGTATTTCAAGCTGTTTGCGTTGCCTGTTTCCCTGGTCTGTTACTGATTTGACAATTGTATTGCTTTCTTTTACTGTAAATAATAAAACAGATTTAAACAAAAAAAAAACAACAACTTGCCGCGCTGTGTACTTCTGTGCTAGGAAGACTGGTCTAGTCCTGCCCCCTCTGATGTGAAACATGCATCAGAAAGGGATGGGACCAGACCAGCCTTCTCAGCTCAGGAGAACCTGCATTGTTTTTTCTTTTAATTGCTGCTGCCGACACAGAAAACGCAGAGCAGCTGTGGTGCCTCAGATGGGGGGGGGGGGGGCAAGGCTGTACTCTTATCGGAGTGAGAGCCATCTAATTTGGGGAGGGGGTATATGGCCCCGCGCTCCCCCCCCCCCCCCACACTCGCAAACTACACCCATGTGTGGGACCCACCCTGCTTCCTTACTGAGCTGGAGCTGAGGACATACCAGAGCTCTCTGTCACCTGCCCTTCCTGGGGTATACTCTTAGCTATGGCAGTATTGCTTCTTACCTGCTTCTCACTACCTATCATGCTAGCAACTAGCTTATTTAAACCCTTCTCAGATACTTTCATTCTCCTCAGATTCTGAAAATCCCTCCCTTAATGATTCATCTGATTCAGTATCGGTCCACTTCTCTTGAATTATGTGTCCTACTACTGCACTTTTCTAGTTTTACCTGATTTCCTCCTGCTCCCCCTTTCCTATTGCGGCTACTACTGCTGCTGCCACCCTCCACTGCCTCTGCCTTCATTTGCCCTTGTCTGGAAACAGGAACAAACAACTGCTGTATCAACTTTCCACTGGAATTTAATCTCCAGCTGGTATTTGCTTCTAAAAAAAATCTCTTTATCTTGGCTGGTGGACTACAGGGGAGTCCCAAGTCTCTAGATCATCACCACTATGCTGCTACTGGCCCTAGGTCTCTGGAAAACAGCTATCTTTTCCTTGTCTGTTTCTCTCCCCCTTGCAATCTTTTTCTTGTCTGTTTCTCTGTATTATATAGTGTGTAGAGATTGTACTGTTAATGTACAATACAGTGTACACACCACACCCAGTATTAGAGTAGAGAAACAGTATTAGACAGTAGAGAGCCAGTAACTTTCCATTCCAAATGGATTTATAGAGCCTGACAGATTTTTTTAATGAATTTTCTGTAGACAGACAAACTCAATTAGTGTCTGCCTATTTCTCTCTCTGGGTGCTGTGTGCACTCTGGTTTCTTTATATTTCTTAGCATGATCATTTTTACCCCCTTCCACTATGAAATCAGAACTAATCTTCTCTCTCTAAATTACCAAGAGAAATGACTAACTAGATAATTGAAATTGACTAAGTTGTTGTAGTTTCATGATGACATCATTAACCATGAGTTCCTTATCAGCCCTCCAGTCTAGTCCCGGAACTCTAGGGTTGTCATCCTCTTCCAGCAGCTTGGAGACTGATAGATGTCATTCTTTGATGACACTGGTATAAGGACGCAGGCACCGGCTCCTCCCACTCCAGTTATATCAGTTTCCAAGCAGCTGGAGGATGTGAGCCAGAGCTGCTGGCTCACTAGAGAAATAATTAAGGACGTTAGTGATAGTTATTTTAGTTCAGTGGGGTTATTTTTTAAAGCTCAAATTGGGCATAATTTCTATTCAATCAATTTTGTTTAGCTGATTTCTGCAGTTCTTTGAGAATAGGTTTTTGTTTTATCACTTTAAATTTTGGCGGCTGAGGGGCCTTGCTTTCATTCGTCCTCCCTCTTACCGAAGAGACAGGGGCAGGAAGACTTCAGAACCGGAGTTAGTCCGGGGGTAATTCAATTACATTTCTCTGCCTTCTCCAGCGCGACGCAGAAGGTTTTGCCTGCAGGCGCTTAGGAGATCAGGCAAGTAGCAGCAGCTCAGACGCAGTGGTCATTGGAGCTCTTTACCGGAGCTCTTGGTGAAGCTCAATTCGGGCGTGTTAGTTTTGAGCAACTCCGGGAGAGCTGGGGCTGCTGATTCAACTCTTCTCTGAGAGGTAAGCTGATTCTTTAACTTTTCTTCTCTGTCGAAGCGGGGAGTGTAAGTTTTGTATTGAGCCCGTGTCAGCATTATTTTCTCGCCGCGTCTCGATTTGAGCGGGAAAAGCCAGTAGCGCGTCTTGGGAAACCTTCTAGAGTTTTAGAGGCAGGAAGCTTCATTTTGGAATTTTTTGGTCACAGTCAGGTTGGGGGACTTCCTGCTTCCTTTTTGCTTGAAAAAAAAAAAAAAAAACAGCTCTGAGTCGACGGGGCTCATTTCAGCTGAGCTTCCCTGGCAGTTTTTGGTGATTGGGGAGAACAGTTTTTTGGACAGGTTTTTGCAATTTTTGTCAAGAGAAAGGATGCCTCCAAAGACCTTATGCTTACTCTGTGGAGTGAAAAGGTCTATAGTATCAGAGGCAGACATCTGTAAGAGCTGCAGCCAGGTTTCTGTTTTAGAGCAGCAGAGCTTAGAGTCGCTGGAGGATCGAGAAGTAGCAGCGCAGGGACCACGGTCTCCTCTGCTTGACCCCGGGGAGCCGGTACCAGGCCCCGCCACAGCTCCGGATGTGCCTCGAGCTCTGAGCTCTTTGGTTAGTGATTTGGCTTCTATTTTGTAGCTCTCATTCAGAGGGCATTTGTCAGTGCTCCTGGAGAATCTTCTTCCGCAGTTTTTGCGCCTATGCCGGCAGAGTTCGGGCGCAAACGACCAGGCTCTCCGCTATCAGGGACGCCTTCGGCCGTAGGACCAAAGAGGGCCCGGGTCGAACCGGATAAGTGGTGTCAGTCCGAGGTTTCGGAGGATTTGCGTACTGAAGGGGAGGAGCATGATCATGAGCTGGACGAGGAGCTGGAAGAAGGAGAGATTATTGAACAGGAGGATCAAGCTAGAGTGGTGCGTATTTTTCGACGTGAAGAGTTACCTGCACTGATTTCTGAGACGTTGAAAGCGTTAAATGTGCCGGTGTTGGAGCCGGTGGAGGAGGTCACCTTGGAGGATCCGCTCTTGCAAGCTTTTCGAAAGACACAAAAAGCGTTTCCCATGCATAGAGTCATTAAAGAGATGATACCAAGTGAGTGGGATATGCCTGACTCCTCACTTAGAGGATCTCAGGTGATGTCTCGCCTTTATCCGCTGGGAGAGCTAGATAAGGAGCTCTTTAAATCGCCAAAAGTGGATGCGGCTGTTTCAGCCGTGACCAAGAAGACAACCATTCCGGTGGAAGGCGGTGCAGCGCTTAAGGATGCTCAGGACAGAAAGCTGGATGCTTTGTTACGACAGGTTTTTGAGGTGAATGCTCTGTCCATTCAAGCTTCCATCTGTGGAGCTTGGGTGGCAAGAGCCTGCCCCCGCTGGGCTCAGAGGCTCCAGGGAGAGCAGGCTGAGGACTCCGTTAGTGAGGCGGCTCGGGTCGAGTCGGGAGCGGCGTATCTAGCGGATATTCATTATGATCTCATTAGGGGGCTATCGAACAGTATGGTGTCGGCGGTGGCCGCCAGGCGATATCTCTGGCTGCGAAATTGGGCAGCAGATGCTTCTTCCAAGGCTAGGTTGAGTAAGCTTCCCTTTAAGGGCCGGCTACTTTTTGGGGAGGATTTGGAAAAGATAGTTAAAGATCTGGGAGAATCCAAGGGTGGAAGGCTGCCGGAGGATAAGCAGAAGCAGGGGAAATTTTCGCTGATGCCTAGATTTCTGCAGAGGGATTTTCGGCATTTTCACTCCCCTAGGTACCCGCAGAGCCAGAGAGGGCGGTTTCCCTTTAGAAACCAGAGTTTCCGTGGCTTCCGAGGGGCCAGCAGAGGTTTTTATGCCGCCACTTCGGGTGCCAAAAAGCCACAATGAAGTCAGGGGGACCCAGGTGGACGTAGCAGTGGGCGGTCGTCTGCGGGACTTTTACGCTGCCTGGGTCAGGATTACGTCAGATCAGTGGGTACTGGAGGTGATTCGAGAAGGCTATGCTTTAGAATTTCAAAGGCCGGTGGCTGAGGCCTTCGTGCAGTCCCCTTGCAAAGCGCTTTACAAGTGCGAAGTGGTCAGACAGAACTTACAGAGGTTGCTAGATCTCAAGGCGTTGGTGCCGGTGCCTCCGGATCAATGCGGGTTAGGTCGATACTCCATTTATTTTGTGGTTCCAAAAAAGAAGGAACTTTTCGGCCAATTTTGGACCTCAAAAAGGTGAACAAGTGTCTCAGAGTTTCGCATTTTCGTATGGAGACGCTGCGATCAGTCATCATGGCGGTCAGAAAAGGGGAATATCTGACTTCCCTGGATTTATTTATTTATTTATTTATTTATTACAGGCTCTTATATACCGCTCTATTCAGCATCAGCGCGGTTCACAATATAACAACAGACCAGAACAATAAACTGTTTGGTTTTACAGAGAACAAGGTCAGAGAACTTGGATAAAACATGGGACGTCATTACTGCAACTATTTACATGAGTATTTACAAGTATACACAACAGGATTTGTTATTAGTTATAGGGTAAGGATAGAGATTGGTTAGCTGGCCAGGTAATATTGGGGGAAAAGGTGGGATTTGAGAGCCTTTCTAAAAAGGGATAGATCAGTGATAGCACGAATCTCTGGAGGTAGGGCGTTCCAGCACTTAGGGGCACAGAATCTGAAGGCCCTGTTAGATGTCGTTGATAGGCATTTTGTCGCTGCTTTAGGGATAACTAGTACATTTGTTGATATCGTTCTCCTGGATCTATTGGGTGGAACAGTCTGAACGAGGTCTATTAGAGAGGAAGAGGTGATGATTTTAGTGGCCTTGAAGGTTAGTAGTAATGTTTTGAACAATATTCTGCCATGTATGGGGAGCCAGTGGAGTTGCTCTAGGATGGGTGTTATATGGTCCCATTCTTGATGCTCCGTAGAGGACTCTAGCAGCGGTATTCATGGCGAGTTGCAATGGGTTTAATGTGGAGTGTGGGAGGCCTTGGAGAATGGCATTAGCATAGTCAAGGTGTGGTAGGGTTAAGGCTTGAAATATCGTCCGGAAGTCATCAGGATCAAGCAGGGGGCAAAGATGGTGGAGTGTCCAGATCTTGAGGTAGATGGCTCTGACTACGTTGGTTATATGTAGATTTATCCGAAGCATATCTGCACATTCCAATTCGCCGCGAGCATCAGAGGTTCCTCAGGTTTGCAGTTCCCATGGGACATTTTCAGTTTCAGGTGCTACCCTTTGGGCTGGCGACGGCGCCAAGAACCTTTACCAAGGTCATGGTTGTCGTAGTGGCGGAGTTAAGGAAAAATGGTGTTCTAGTACATCCTTACCTGGATGACTGGTTGATTCAGGCGAAGTCCAGATTGGAAAGCGAGGAGGCTACGCCAAGGTGGTCAACTGTCTGCAAGAGTTAGGTTGGGTAGTCAATGTGGCCAAGAGCAGTCTGGCACCCTCTCAGGATATCGAGTATCTCGGAGCATTGTTCAATACCGGGGCAGGCAAGGTTTTTCTAACTCCGCATCGGGTGCTGGTGTTGCAAAGGTTGGTTCGACAGTTTCTCGAAAGGCGGCGTCCATCAGCGTGGCATTACTTGCAGGTCCTGGGGACGATGGCGGCAACGATCGACTTGGTGCCCTGGGCGAGAACGCATATGAGGCCCTTACAGAGAGCGTTACTCAGGCGAAAGTCTCATCAAAACGATCTGCTTTCCAAGAGACTTCTCTGTCCAGAAGAGGCTCGGGAAGCATTGCAGTGGTGGCTGCTTCCGGAGTCTCTGCAGAAAGGCATGCCCTTGGACATGTCAGTCTGGGTTCCACTGACTACGGATGCAAGTCTCCGAGGTTGGGGGGCGCATTATCAGGGACGGTTTGCGCAGGGTCTGTGGACAGCTCAGGAAAGCTCTTGGTCAATCAACAGGTTGGTGCTTCGTGCGGTGACCCTGGCGTTACGGGAGTTTCAGCGGGGTCTAAGGGGAGCGGCGGTCAGAGTGTTTTCGGACAACGCGACGGCAGTGGCCTACATCAATAGGCAAGGAGGCACCAACAGTGCTCCCTTAGAGGCCGAGGCAGATCAGTTATTTCAATGGGTCGAGCAACACCTTCAGGCTCTGTCAGCGACACATGTAGAAGGGGTGGACAATGTAGCGGCCGATTTTCTGAGTCGGGTGAGGGTGGATCTGGGAGAGTAGTTGCTTCACCCGGACGTTTACGACGCGGTAGTTTGCCGCTGGGGGACGCCCATAATGGATCTCATGGCAACGTTCGAATCAGCGAAAGTAGAACGTTTTTTCAGCAGGCGCAGAGAAAGGATGTCAGAAGGCCTGGATGCTCTCGTACAGGAGTGGCCAACAGATCGCCTTCTTTATGTTTTTCCTCCTTGGGTGCTAATAGGCTGGGTAGTGCGGCGAATCGAGCACCACAGAGGATGCGTGATACTAATAGCGCCGGATTGGCCGAGGAAGCCTTGGTACGCGGATCTCTGGCAGCTGGTGGTGGGGAAGCCATGGCGGCTGCTGGACAGGCAGGATCTCTTCACGCAGGGTCCGTTGTTGATGCCTCAGGTGGCTCGGTTTTCGCTTACGGCATGGCTCTTGAAAGGGCGAGGTTAAGAGCTAAAGGATATTCGTCTCCGGTGATTGCGACGTTGTTAAGGGCACGCAGAAGATCTACTTCCTTAGCGAATATTCGTGTGTGGCGTGTTTTTGAAGCTTGGTGTATGGGTAGTGTCATGAAGAAGTCCCTTCTGAGCCTATAAAGAAAGGGCAAGATGAGGATTTGCTTTCAGAAACTGACAGGCAGTCTGAGCACATGGCTCAGTGTT
Source organism: Ichthyophis bannanicus (assembly GCA_033557465.1). Lineage (NCBI taxonomy): Eukaryota > Metazoa > Chordata > Amphibia > Gymnophiona > Ichthyophiidae > Ichthyophis > Ichthyophis bannanicus. The sequence continues at coordinate 571,719,133 of CM066035.1, forward strand.
TGCAAAGAAGAAGTAAACAAAGAGAGTCACGAGCTAGAAAGACACGCCCCTGCAGTGACGTATTCCCTAGCTCAGGAGGTAATGAGTTTCACCTGTTTAAGGGCAGGGCACAGCTAAGCCCTGAGAGTTACAATGATAAAAAGTGGTCATTAGCTTGGACCAAGGAGAGCCAGAATGAGAGCCAGGGGGGGAACTGGAAGCAGAACCGAAGGGAGGACGGAAAAGGAAGCCAGCAAAGGAGCACGCTGACTAGAAGGAGTCAAAGAGGAGTGAGAACCAAGGGAGCCATATTCCTGAGGCCAGAAGGAAGCAACCCAGGACGGGGGTTGTCTGGTAAAGACAGGAGAGAGAAGAATCTTCCTGAGAGGCAGGCTTGGCAAAGCTCACACGCTCCTAAGAGAGAGACATGCTGGCTGGAGAATACCGGTACGTCTGAGGGGAAAGTTAATAGGCTGAGAGGCAAGCAAACACCAGCTGTGTTTGAGAACCAGTCTAACCCTGCAGAGTGGAGAGTTCCTTCCCTTTCAAAGCCAAAAGGTAGGCTTAATAACTCATACAAGTTTGAACCTAGCTATAAAGCAGTTCCCTATAGTTACCGGAAAGTAGCAAACTCCCTGGACAAAAACTACAGCATATATGGTAGTTTACAACCCTGCTCAGGAGAGTGTTACAGAGAGAAACCACGTGAAGTCAGAGAAACCGTTTGCTTCAAAGATCAGGATAGCAGTTTACTGACACACCCTGCTATTCCTGATACTGAAGAAATGCAGATAGACTCTGTCAATAAGGAAATAGTGGATGATCGGCTGGACTGTACATTATCTTTGGCTGACCATGTGAATTCCCTATGCTGAACAGTGTCTGAGAGAGAAGGTAAAAGCAGCAGAAGAAAAGGGAACATTTTCTTTGCTAATTGAAGCTGTTGTGGTTTTGTTTTGTATCAAGCACTGCACGTTTAAAAGCCTGAAGCTGACAAGGCTAACTTACCTGAGTTTGTGTATAATTTCCTCAAGCCAATTGTATGGCATGTTTTGTCCTGAGTTATTCACTTGCATTTAATCCGCCGGGAAGGGGAAAATAAATTCTTGTCATTGCCTGAAACCACTCGACTGCAACTCATCTGTGCTCAAAGGGTAAAGGGACTTACATTCCCAGAAGGCCTTGCAGAGTTAAAGCAAGCCCACGCTCTCTGAGGCAGGAACACCACAGGCAGACCAAGTCTCAGCGCCCTAGGCATTGGGCTGGCCACTGTGAGAGTGACAGTAGGCAGTGTGAGGCTTTGCGAGCTTCTATTCCGCAGGACTTGGCGTTTTTGCAAGATGGATTCCAAAGAGGGTTGGCAGTGGCATCCTTAAAAGTCCAATTGGCAGCGCTTTCCTGCTATAGAGGAAAGATCAAGGGGCAAGCGCTCTGCACCCATCCAGATGTTAAAAGATTTCTAAGAGCGTAGGGGGTTTTGCGACCACCATGCAGACAATTAGCTCCGACGTGGGATCTGCAGTTGGTATTGGTGGCGTTAGGTTCACAGCCGTTTGAGCCTTTGGCGAAAGCCACTTTGAAAGATCTTACTCTGAAGGTGGTGTTCTTAGTGGCCATAGCGTCGGCGAGGCGGATTTCAGAGCTACAGGCGTTATCTTGTAGGGAACCGTTTCTAGCTTTTCATGAGTCCAAGGTGGCTTTACGACCGGTACCGTCGTTTTTACCGAAGGTCCTGTCTCCTTTCCATGTGAATCAGGTAGTGTCTCTGCCGGTGTTCCATAGGGCATCGGAGGGTTCTTCTGCTCCTCAGTTGCATCGTTTGGATATCTGTCGGGCGTTGAAACGATATCTCCGGAGAACGGCGGCGTTCAGAAGGTCTGATAGATTATTTGTGTTGTTTGGCGGTCCTCGTAAAGGGGAAGCTGTGTCCAAAGCATCAATTGCTAGATGGATAAAGGAAGCAATAGCGTCAGCTTACCTTCTGAAAGGAAAGAAAGTGCCGGAGGGCTTAAGAGCACATTCTACTAGAGCGCAAGCGGCGTCCTGGGCAGAGTACAATTTGTGTCTGCGGCTGAGATTTGTAAGGCGGCGACGTGGTCGTCTTTGAATTCCTTTGTGAAGCACTATCGTCTGGTTTTGGCTTTAGTTATGTCTCGGGTTGACTTTGCCAACTCCCTTCTTATCGGTCTCCCAAAATGTCAACTTACCCGACTCCGACGGATTCAGAACACTGCTGCACGCTTGGTCACATGCTCTTCTCCCTGGGATCACATAACTCCTTTACTCTTCCACCTCCACTGGCTGCCTATCCCTTTCAGGGCTACTTTCAAGATTCTGATTCTGCCCCATAAAGCCTTCCATACTAGCACTCCACAATACCTAACGGATCTCCTCTTTTTCCATTCTCCCATACACACTCCCCGTTCTTTCCATCTCAACCGCCTCACCCTCCCACCACCCTCTCGCGCTCACCTGCAGTCTACCCGCTCCTCTGCCTTCTTTTTTGCCGCTCCCGCCCTCTGGAATGCTCTTCCCCCCTCCCTCCGCCTCGAACCACAGTTCAATAATTTCAAACAACAGCTAAAAACCCACCTGTTCTCCTCAGCCTTCGATGTTCCCTCTCCTTTTGTCTGATTACCTCTTCTCCCTCCTTTTGTTTTTTTTCCTGGCCTATCCCCTATCTATGTGTTGTCCTGTCTTCTTGATCTTTTAGCTGTCCTGTCAAACATTTTAAATTCCTTTTCCTTTTCGTTGGCCTCGGCCTTCTTTTATTGAATTTTAATTGTACACCGTTTTGGTTCTAGTGAAAGGCGGTTTTTTATCAAGTTTAATAAACATAAACATAAACATGGATGTTCAGGCGGAAAGGGATACCTGTTTTGGTACCGCGGTGCTTCAGGCTGGTCTGTCAGGTCCCGCCCATTGAGTTCGTTTACTGCTCTGTTACATCCCTAGAGTTCCGGGACTAGACTGGAGGGCTGATAAGGAAGTTTAAATTAGACTTACCTGCTAATTGTAGTTCCTGAAAGAACTCCAGTCTAGTCCCAGTTCCCATCCCGAATTTTGTCTCAGAGAGTGGCAGCCTGAAGCACGGTTGTTTCGGATGAGAGAGCATGGTGACTTGGTGCTTTGGGTCCAGGGCGGATTTTTTGGGGCCTTAACGGTTTTGGGATGCTCCAGACCCTGATTTTCTTCCTGGGAGGGAAGCAAGACCCTTCTCAGTCAAGCTATTTGTCCTTGGGGATAATTTTATGTTAATATAATGTTACTGTTTTGATAGTTCTATAGGTAGTAGACTTTAGTCTTTTGTATGAGGTCTAACTTAATTATTGCTCTGGTGAGTCTGCTTTGTCAGTAGGTTACTGGAGTGGGAGGAGCCGGTGCCTGCGTCCTTATACCAGTGTCATCAAAGAATGACATCTATCAGTCTCCAAGCTGCTGGAAGAGGATGACAACCCTAGAGTTCCGGGACTAGACTGGAGTTCCTTCAGGAACTACAATTAGCAGGTAAGTCTAATTTAAACATTTAGAAGAAGGAAGACTAGGATAGGCTTGTTTCTCTGCATGTCAGAGTTTCAAAATTAATAAGTCAAGGGACTCCTGTTTTTTCTTTGTCCCTTTGCAATACAACTCTGTCTGTACAAGCAAAAAAAGTTGTTTTCCTGCCTCCCCCCTCCCATTTAAAGAGAAGCTAACCAAAAAATGGACTGTGTTGCATTTTTCTATTTGTTTCAAACTGAATGCATATCACAGTCCCAAAATTTACTTATTGGATTCACTGGAAGACAATAAATATACTGCTGGTTTAACTACCATTAATGCAATAGAAAGTTGTTTTACAGGGGTTTGATATTTTTAGTGTATGTCATGGTTTGAAACATCTGAAGATGTATTCCTATAGGACCTTATTGGCTACTTATGGGATATTACAATAATATGTTATACTTTTTTTTAAAGGTCCTGCTAGTAATCTGCATTCCAAACGTCCTGCGCCAAAACCTTCAGTGTTAGCAAGAGTACCTACTGCATTTTGCAAAGTATTTTCACGAAAGTCATCTTCCAGGAAGAAGTCAAGAATCGTAGACAACCTTAGAAACTAAATATTACATTGTTAAACATCAAAATCTATACATGGATTTTTATGCTGGATGTAATAAACGAATCTGTTATGAAATATGCTTGTTATTTTATAAAAGTGATTCAGAAAATTAATTTTTACTTATTAGACAATGCTACTTTAACAAGTGGGGGAAACATTCTAAGGCATGGCTTCAGGTATGCTTTTAAAATATTTGTAGAAGGGGTAGAATGATTCTTACATTTTCTGTCAACAAGCAGGATCGATCATCCACACAACTGGGTGACTTCATACAATAGCACTGAGACAGAATAGCTCTCTTGGAACTCGGAAATAGCTTAAAAAATTTCTGAGCATGCATGGTCACTCTCCCCTGTGCTAGTATCTCAGTTCCTTCTTTTCCAGAGGACAAACAGCATATGAAGCCTTACTGATGGGTGACTTAATCTGACAGACCCCAATGCAACAAAATGAGCAGCTAGCTCTTAAAGTTTATTAGGCTTTCCAGCATGGTCATCTGTGCACTTGTGGAACGTATGTGATGGAATCATCATGTGGGCCAGCTCAGTTCTTTTTACTCTACGGAGCCTTTCAGAGACATCAGAGCCATAGTCTGCTGAGTTTTGCATCTGTTAATAACTTTATTTGCAACTACAGTAGCAGGTCTCCTCAGTATTCCTTTTCCCTTCCTTTCCAGTTTCCATAGATAGGTTTTTGATCTTTACTTCAACTTTGTGCAGTCACAGCCTACAACAGTTCCAGTGCATCAAATTTTTGAACATTGGCCTATTTGATTTTGTTTTTGACATTTTTCCATTGATGTCCCAAAGAAATGGTTTTGAGAGATGTAGGCAGTGTGTGCTAGGACCATATTAGTTACTGATACACATAACTGATACCTGGGGTCCTTTTGACCTGGATCATGATTCCTCAAAATGTCATAAGAGGGATATTCAGTAGCAGTGGCTAACCCTTATAAAACAGCTAGCCATCGCCGCTGAACTTAAGACTTGGATATTCAGAGTCAGGGCCATATCTAGCTACTGGCATTGAATATCCGGTTCAGCTGGATAGCAGCGAAGGTAACCATGCAGCAGCGATAATGAGCCACTGACTGAGTAGCTTCAGCAGTGAAAGATAAGCCAGCCTTTACTGCACCTGATTCACGCCACTTATGGATAACTGGGCACTGATTGAATATCGCCATTCTCTGGTCATTCCCAGGTGCCACCCGCTCCACCCCCGGAACACCCTAATGCTAGCATGCTAGCATCGGGGTGTTCAGTGACGGTACCCATAGATATTCAGCAGCACTAATTGCATCAGTGCTGCTGAAAATCCCAGTCACTGCAATAAACATAGTTAGCTGGAATATTCACCAGCACCAGTTAGAGCTGCTGAATATTCTCGGATGCCGCCACTGCATGTCCCAACGCTAACCAGTTTACATTGAGGCATTACAGGGACGGCAGTTGGTGATAGCTATGCAGCGGTGATACTGAGTTGCTGTCTGGTTATTGCTCAGCAGCAAAACTCTTGCGCAGTAAAGATTGGCTTAACTTTCACTGCTGAAGATAACTAGACAGCAGCTCAATATCGCTGCTGCCCAGTTAGTTTCAAAGCAATCCAGGCAACCAGGATACTGAAAGCCAGGGCCTAAATATGGTCCTGACATTGAATATCTGGGTTTGAAATTCAGAGGCGGTGGCTAGCTGGTTTCACAATGCTCGCCAATGCTGCTGAATATCGGGCCCATAGGGATCCATATTGAACAAGCAAAAATGCAAGAATCGTGAGTCAGGGAGCACCTAAATGGACAAGCATAGAAAATGAGAGCCAAACCTAGCATGGCGGCAGGTGTATAACATGCTATAGGCAGACAAGCATAAGAAGAGAACATAAGATATGCCATACTGGGTCAAACCAAGGTCCATCAAGCCCAGTATCCTGTTTCCAACAGTGGCCAATCTAGGTCACAAGTATCTAGCAGTTTCCCCAAAAGACACACTTTTCACAATGCTTGTATTGGGGTAAACAGTGGATTTCCTGGGTCCCCTTTAATAATGGTTTATGGACCTTTCCTCCAGGAACTTTTACAAACCTTTTTTAAACCCAGTTACATTAACAGCTCTTACTACATCCTCCAGTAATAAATTCCAGAGTTTGATTACGAGTTGAGTGAAAAATTATTTTCTCTTATTAGTCTTAAACAGATTACACTGTAGCTTCATTGCAGGTCCCCTAGTCTTTTTATATTTTGATGACATAAACAATCCATCTACGTTTACCCATTTCACACCATTTATTAATTTATAGACCTCCATCATATCTCCCCTCAGCCGTCTCTTTTCCAGGTTGAAGAGACCTAACGTTTTTAGCTTCTTCTCATAGGGGTATCCTTCCATCCTCTTTACCATTTTGGTGGCTCTTCTCTGTACCGTTTCTAATAATACTATATCCTTTTTAACATATGGCGACCAGAATTGCACACAATATTCAAGGTGCAGTCATACCATGGAATGATATAGAGGCATTATAATATCATTTGTTTTATTCTCCATTCCTTTCCTTATGATTCCTAGCATTCTATTTGTTTTCTTGGCCGCTGCTGCACACTGAGCAGAAGATCTCAATATATCATCCATGATGACACCTAAGTCTTTTTCCTAGGTGGTGGTTCCTTGCATTGTGTAACCATAGTTTGGGTTGTTCTTTTCTAAGTGCATAACTTTGCAGTTGTCCACATTAAATTTCATCTGCCATTTGAACTTCCAGTCTTCCAATTTATCAAGGTCCTCTTGCAATTTTTCACAATCCTCTTGCATCTTAAGAACTTTGAATAATTTTGTGTCATCTGCAAATTTGATCACCTCACTCATTATTCCCATTTCTAGGTCATTTATAAATATGTAAAAATGCAGTGGGCCCAGCACAGATCCCTGGGGTTCACCTTTCTTCATTAAGAAAATTGGCCATTTAGTCCTACTCTGTGCTTTCCATCTTTTAACCAGTTCCTGATCCACAATAGTACACTTTCTCCTATCCCATGACTTTCTAATTTCACCATGAGTCTCTCATGAGGAACCATGTCAAAGGCTTTTTGAAAATCCAGGTACACTATATCAACCAACTCACCTGTGTCTACCTGTTTATTCACACCTTCAAAAAAATATAACAGATTAGCAAGAAAAGACTTTCCTTGGCTAAATCCTTGTTGGCTGTCTGCCATTAAACCATGACAATCTACATGTTCAGTAATTGTGTCTTTATAATGGTTTCTACCATTTTGCCTGGTAGTGACATAAGGCTCACCGTCTATAGTTTCCCGGATCCTTCTTGGAACCCTTTTTAAAAATTGGCATTACATTGGCCATTCTCCAATCTTCAGGTACTACAGATGATTTTAATGATAGTTCACAGATTGCTAATAGATCATTTGGGGCTGTAGTGGTGTTGATAGTAGCAATAAGATCTATGATGTATTTCTCTGCTGGAGGGTTGAACTCTGTTAGCAGAGGCTGTGCGTGGGGGATGTAACTAGGTGTGGGACTCGGAGCCGCGTTTGTTTTGAGGATTTTAGATTGGAGGTATGCGGCATAAAGCTGAGCTTGAATTGATTCTGGCTGAGGAGAGGAAGGTTCCTTGGTTAAGGATTTTGCAATGCTGAAAAGGTCATGTGGTTTATTTAGAGAGCGGAGGAGGAGCTCAGTATGGTATTCTCTAAATTTTTCAGATATTGTCTCACGGTGATGTTTTAGGAGGTCCTTGTAAGTTGTTTGGTCCATTGTGGAATGAGACCGACACCATTTTCTTTCGTGCTTCCTTAGAAGACAAAGAGATGCCCGTAGTTCAGCAGAAAACCAAGGTGATGGCTTTTTGTTTCTTGGTGGTTTGTTGGAGGCTAATGCTTTATTCGAGGAAGGTAGCTGAGAACATGATTTCAAAGTGGTATTCCATCTGTAGATCATATCTTCAAGGTTTTGAGCAGGTTGACGGAGTGTTGGAAGAGCACTGTTGATGAACTTTTCCTTGTCCAGAGATTTGAAGCGGTGTGTCTTTCCTGAGGAGGCTGTATTTGTGTGGCTGGATGGAGCTTGATCTTGTTGCGAAGGGATTTGGAAGGTGATTAAGTTGTGGTCTGACCATGGGACAGGAGTGAATGAAAGGTTGAGGTTGTGACTTGACTCTGACTGGGGTCAAGTGAGTTTCCCTTGTGATGGGTAGGAGCATTCACCATCTGAGCATAGCTGAGATCAGTCATCGCTTCAAGGAAGGTGTTAGAATGGGTGGGTTGCAGGGATGCAAGGTTAAAGTCTCCAATTAACCAGTTAGGTTTACGTGGGCTTTCAGGGTTGCAGGCCAAGTCTATTATGTTGGAGAGATCTTCTGGGGGGAGGTAGGGGCTCTATAGATGAGATTTATAGTGGTGTGCTTATTGGTTACAGTCACTATGTCCATGTGCATAAAACTCTTGGAAGAGAGCAGCTGGAACTGGAGATCAGTTCTAACTAGGATGAAAACTCCACCCCCTCTTCGGTTGGCTCTGACAGGTGTGTATTGAAAAGTCTGGAGGGATGAGTTGGTTTATGAGGACTGTGTCTGTGTGTGACAGACAGGATTCTGTAACCATCAGGATATCCAAATTAAGACTGGCAATGAGATCCGTGATGGCTGGCCATTTCTTGCGAACTGATCGTGAGTTAATGAGAGCACATCTCAGTTTACTATGTACCAGAGTGGAATCAGGCTTGGAGCTACCAGGACGATTGAGGGTTACATAAAGTAGGTGTGAATGTCTGACATGGTATGCATGTGGAAGTGTGTGGTGGGGGCTTCAAGTCCATGGTCAGGGTGGCTGACGGCTTCAAGTCCATGGTCAGGGTGGCTGTGGTGGGCATCGGTGCCTGCTTCCTGGCATGGCTACAATCCTCAGACCTGGAGCAATGGGTGCAGGACAAGTTCACCAATGTTCCTTGCCAAGGGAGAATCTCTTCAGCAAACCTATGACAGAGAAGGCTGCTGAGTTGGAGATGGAGAAACTCACCATGACCCGCCTTTCGAGGAAGAGCCTTCACGTTCTATGCCCCGAAGTGCTGGAATAACCTCCCTCCCAATATCAGAGCGATCATGGACCTCACCCAATTCAGGAAAGCCTTTAAGCATCACCTATTCCTTCTACACTACTCACAGCATAATGATGCATCCCCAACTCCCACACCCCAGCCCGCACCGGCAGCACACCCCACACTCCTATGCAGACCAGGATTATGGTAGACTCCAACCCAACTACCGGATATGACAATGATGTTAAACAAATGTATATGTAATAAGACCGTGATGTTAAACAATTGTAAATATAATAAGACTGTGAAATTGTAAATAACTGACAAAATCTGTTCATAGGTTTTAGACCCAACCACGCCGTTATACAGCATGGTGACAAAGGTCTAACCTGTATATAGTTACCCCAGTTACAACTCCAAGTTCCTGCGCCTGTTCAATGTAAGCACAAGGCAGGTCCATCCTGCAATGTACAAGAAATGTTAATTGTAAACCGCACTGATATTAAAGAGTGCGGTATAGAAAAGCTTTTAAATAAATAAATAAATAAAGACCGCTGACCCTGCTCGAAAGAAGGCCTCATGTCAAAAGTCTTTTTACCCAAAGAAGAGAAGGCACTATGGTACATACACCCTGTACCATTCATACCAACAACCCCAACAGGGATAACAGCCTAAGCCTCAGGACCAGAAGCAGTATCGCAAGTCTAAGTCCCAACCAGAGCCACAGTCACAGCCTAGTGAAGGGTTTTAATTCCTGCATGACCCTGGCCCTTCTTCCAGTCCTGGACTCCTTTTCACCTCAGGTGTAGGGGAGGGGGTGACTGGTATACTTTGCCCACCGGTGGCCCATCGCAACTCCTGGTGATCTGCGAGGGATATCGGCTGCATTTCCAAAGGCTTCCTCCCACCTTCTTTCCAGGGCAATACACTCTCCAACAGCACCATTGCATGCTTCTCCAAAAGAAGATCCAGACCATCTTAGCAGATCGGGCTGTGGAACTGTAGGGATTATTAGTAGCAAACAAAAATAAGTTATACCCTAAGTTATGTCCAGGAGAAATTAGCTACTAATACCCAGCCCAAAGTTCCGTGTATGTGTACTGGCAATGAGCCATGAAAAGAGCCTCGTCTGTATATATATTATGTTTATTATGGGTAACAAGGTAGAAAAATATACAGACATATAGCTATAGATATATTATTACAAATATGAGGTAGCAAGTTACAGCAGCACAATGATTACAGTTAGACAAAGTGATAAATCACTGATTAGTATCCAAAGGTCACTTGCTCTGCCCTCAGAAGAATTATGTAAACTAATTTCTAACTAATTATTGCCCTCCCAGAGGAAGAGAAATAAGACAGTACCTTAGCTCTTGCCAGAACCTTTGTGGCTGGGACCGAGAAGTCTCTGGAGCAGCACAGGGTCCAGAGAGGCAGCTAGGCTAGATAACACAGGCTCCAGCCCTTTCAGAGGTGAGCTGAGTGAGAACACAGAACTGGAGGTATCTGTGAAAGTCTTATCTCTGTCATTCAGAGAACAGCCTTGCATACACGTAGTGTGTATCTGTCTTGCAGGCAGGCAAGGTAGTAAGCACAAGGCACACAGAGCACAAAAAGGCACAAAAAGATGCGAAAGGTCTGTTCCATACTGTAATTATTCTTTGTGTAGAGTCTCCATCATAGGTCTGGTAATTGGTTATCACAAGACAGTCGGAAGTGTTCTCAGTGAATCAGAAGGTAATGAACAGGTGTTCATCCTGCAGACCAAGGAGAAGATAACAGTATGCAGCTTCAGACTTCCCAAGGACAGTAGCATCATTAATGGAGGATGAAGATTGGATAAGCAGATGTTCTTGCATATGGACAACTAATTGGCCTGGGAAATTAATTGGACAGAAACAATAGTCTTCTGTCTGCACAGGTATAATCACTTGGCAAGCAATTGCTTGAAGGTCAGGTCTGAGACTGGAAGCACAGCAAAAGTTCCTTGCAGCAGGAAACCATCTTGTTTGGTCAGCTTTGGTTCGGGCTTCAGCATCTGAGCAGGCCAGAGATCTGCAGGCGGCATATCTACAGGGGTACCATCCCTACATCTTCCCCCCCCCCCCCCTTGTAAGATGGAATATTCTACAAGGGAGCATATTCCATCATACAAAATCTAACTAGCATTACTACTGTGCAGGTCAGAACCAAATGACATATGGTTGACTAAAGGATAATAACTGGGTAATTCTTCAAGCACAATAGATGTATTAAAGCAATACTGCATGAGGAATAATACTGTGAATACTCACAAGCAGTAAAATAAGTTAAAAAATGAAATGACAGATACAATCAAATCGACACAATTAATATAATGCATGTTAACTTCAAACTCAAGAGAATATAGTGTACTTAAACCTAAGGAGTCTATAGGTAATACAATATAATGTGTCAAAGTAACTCCAAACTTAACACTTAAATGTAAAAATAAGTAAAACATGTAGATGTGTTAGCAAAATAAACACATGCTATCTTTGATAAATGAAGCAATTCAACTGAGTGTAATGGATATCTGAAAAGAAAATGGCAGCACTATTCAAAGATGTGACGTTCCACCAAATCCTTCAAGCACATGGCAGTAGATGTAGGTCCAGAACATATAATGCGCATAGAGTAAGAATCTGTCTCTGTTGATACAAGGAAACAAGGAAATGGACAACCAAAAGAAGAACAAAAACAGGCACAATGACATGAGACATAAAATCAGTTTGTAAAATGTTCACATCACATAAATCAAAGTTGTAATCAGCAATTTCAAGGATTTCTTGGTCAATAGGCCGTTCAACCATGTCAGAGTCCTTATAGTCCAGTAGAGAGTAACATAGTAAATGATGGCAGATAAAGACCAGCATGGTCCATCCAGTCTGCCCAGCAATATGGCAAGAGTAGGTGCACCTGATGCTCTGTGCAGGTCACCCCTCCCCATGTCTTTGTTTAGGGGTGAACCCACCACTCCATGTAGGACACCCCTATTTGTTGAGAAGTTAGATGGTTCCGTTTATTTTGTTTTTATCCTGTTGCTGTAAAGGGATCCGCTGTGCTTGTCCCATGCTGTTTTGAATTCCGTCACCATGTTTGCCCCCATCACTACCATCGGGAGAGCATTCCAAGCATCCACCACCCTTTCAGTGAAAAAATATTTCCTGACATTGCCTTTCAATTTTCCACCTTGCAGCTTCATGTTATGTCCTCTAGTTTTGCAGCTTCCCCGTCTTTGGAAGAGGTTTGTTTGTTCATCGTTCCTCTTTAAGTATTTAAAGGTCTGAATCATATCTCCCCTATCCCTCCTCTCCTCCAAAGTGTACATATTTAGGTCTTCAAGTCTCTTCTCATAAGGTTTCTTACGTAGGCGCCAAATCATTTTGGTCGCCTTCCTCTGAACAGTTTCCAGTCTTTTTTACATCTTTTGCAAGATATGGTCTCCAAAACTGAACACAGTATTCCAGGTGAGGCTTCACTAGCGACCTGTACAGTGGCATAAGTACCTCTTCCTTTCTGCTGGTAATTCCTCTTTGTATGCAGCCCAACATCCTCCTGGCTTTTGCCACCGCCTTGTCGCAATGTTTTGCCACCTTGAGATCATCAGAGATAATCACACCAAGGTCTTTTTCCTGAACCATGCACACCAACCTCTCGCCCCCTATCGCGTACATTTCCCCTGGATTTATGCTACCTAAGTGCATGACACTGCACTTTTTCGCATTAAATCGTAATTGCCAAGCATTTGACCATTCTTCCAGCTTTTGTAGATCTTTCCTCATGTTATCCACTCCCTCGGGGGAGTCCACTCTGTTGCAAATTTTTGTGTCATCTGCAAAAAGACAGACTTTTCCATTCAGTCCTTCAGCAATATCACTCACAAATACATTGAATAGTGCCGGGCCCAGGACCGAACCCTGGGGCACCCTGCTAATCACCTTCCCCTCATCCGAGTGAGCTCCATGTACCATCACCCTCTGTCGTCTGTCAGTCAACTAATTTTTAATCCAGTTTACTATCTTGGTACCCATCCCCAAGCTACTGAGTTTACTGACAAGCCTCCTATGAGGAACAGTATCAAAGGCTTTGCTGAAATCCAGGTAGATGACATGCATTGCATGACCCTGATCCAGTTCCTTGGTTACCCAGTCAAAGAACTCAATCAGATTTGTTTGGCAAGATCGTCCTTCAGTAAAACAATGTTGCCTCAGATCTTGCAACCTGTTGGTTTTGAGAAAGTTCACTATTCGCTCTTTCAGGAGCGCCTCCATTACTTTTCCCGCCACCGAGGTAAGGCTCACAGGCCTGTAGTTGGACACTTCTTCCCTGTCACCACTTTTGTGTAGAGGTACGACATCAGCCATTTTTCAGTCCTGAGGAACCTCTCCTGTTTCCAAGGATCTGTTGAATACATCCTTTAATGGCCCTGACAGAACTTCTCTGAGCTCTTTCAATATCCTGGGATGTATCCCATACGGTCCCATGGCTTTGCCCACTTTCAGTTTAACAAGTTGTTCCAACATCTCATCTTCTGTGAATGGTGTGGTATCTACTTCGTTCCCATTTTTATATTTGGGAGTCCCAGCTGGTCCATCTCCAGGACTTTCTTTAGTAAAAACCGAGCAGAAGTATTTGTTTAGCAATTTTGCTTTATCTATGTCACTTTCCACGAGTCTTTTCCCAGCACTTCTGAGTCCTGCAATTCCAGCTCTGATCTTCTTCCTTTCCCGAATATACCTGAAGAAAGTTTTTTGTCGCCACCCTTAACATCTTTAGCCATCTTTTCCTCTGCCTTTGATTTTGCTATCCTTATTTCTCTTTTTGACTCTTTGAGTTTAATCCTGTATTCATTTCTGTGTTCTTCTGTTTGCAAGCTTTTGAATTTTGCGAAAGCTGTGTTTTTTGCCTTTATTTGAGCAGCCACTTCTTTGGAAAACCAAATAGGTTTCCTTCTCTTCTTGTTTTTGTTTACTTTTTTAACATATTTGTCTGTTGCCCCTTTTATTGCCACCTTTAGTTTATGCCATTGCAATTCCACTTCCTTTATCTCCTTCCACCATGTCATCTCCTCCTTTAGGTACTTGGCCATTTTATTGGAGTCAGTGTTTTTGAAGTTTAGGACTTTGAGCTTGCTATGTTTGGCCTGTACCCTGGCTTTTATCTCAAACCACACTGTGTAATGATCGCTGTTGCTCACAGGGGTACTCACGCAGACATTTGACATGCTATCACCGTTGGTGAGCACTAAATCCAGCGTTGAGCTTTCACTGGTTGGTTCCATGACCATTTGTCTAAGTGATGCATCCTGGAGAGCATCTACAATTTTTTTTTGCTTCTTTCCAGATGTGCAGAAGGAGTAAGCCAATACATATCAGGTAGATTAAAGTCACCCAAAATGATTACTTCCCCCTTTGTGGCTATCTTGGCAATATCTTTAATCAAATTGTTATCTATCTCTTCAATTTGAGTCGGAGGTCTGTAGACTACAGCAGTATGGATGACAGTGCCATCTCCTCTTTCCAATGCAATTTTTAAAAAGGGTTCCAGGGGTGATCCGGGAAACTACAGACCGGTGAGCCTGACGTCAGTACCGGGAAAAATGGTAGAAACAATCATAAAGAACAAAATTACTCAGCATGTAGATAGTCATGGCCTAATGGGAGACAACCAACATGGCTTTAGACAAGGAAAATCTTGTCTTACTAATCTGTTATGTTTTTTTGAAGGTCTGAATAAACAGGTGGACAAAGGTGAGTCGGTTGATGTAGTGTATCTGGACTTTCAGAAAGCCTTTGACAAGGTTCCTCATCAGAGACTTTTGGCAAAACTAAAGAGTCATGGGATAGGAGGCAGTGTACTACTGTGGATCAGGAACTGGTTGAAAGATAGAAAGCAGAGGGCAGGGCTAAATGGCCAATTTTCCCAATGAAGAAAGGTGAATAGTGGTGTACCCAGGGCCGGATTTACCTTGAGTGAGGCCCTACGCCAACAAAAATTGTGGGCCCCCAGCAGGGGCGGCCGAAGGGGGGTGCGGACCTCATTTGCATAAGGGGCCTCATTTGCATAAATATTTGCATAATGTTACCATATACTAACTTTTAGTAAACGTGCCTCTTAATGAGTGTATGGATAAAGAAAGACTAAAAGATTTCTACATTACTATAATCCAGTGCCAACTGCCAGACACATTAGGAACTACTACAAACACTGCCCATAGTAAACCCGCCGTATCCTAACAGCACTACCAGGACTCACAAAGCACCATACTCTACCAATCAAAAGGCAACACTGCAAATATTAAACCAATACATTTCAGAGAACAACAATACATGACCTACTGGGGAAAGAGAACAAGTGGCAATGTCAAATAGGAATTATATAAACAGAACACCTCAGCTCAGTTACACATGCAGAACATAGACCATCACCAAACAAGTAATCACAATTTAGAAATAGGAAGACAATAATTAAACTGGGAATCCCAAAAGCCAAACTTGGAATGTACAACACTGTAGAAATAAAACTATACATTAATTTGCTCTTGTACTAAACAAAGCGCAGATGTTAATGATGCACATTTACCAGAGCTGACATATTCCAATTAATAAATTCAAAATAAAGAGATATTTTTCTACCTTTTGTGCATTTTTTTCAGCTGCAATTGCTCCAGCCACTTTCTTCTGGTTTCTTCGTGTCTTCTGCTAACTCTCCATCGTCTGCTGTCCATTTGTCCTTTCTTCTCTCTTCTAGATTTTTTTCCATTCTCTCTCTACATCTGCTTTAACATACTAATCTTTCTCCTTTTGCTCTTTCCTCATTCCTATTTCATCCACTCAAATTTTACCCCTCCATCCTCAATCCCCACTTACTCTCCCAATACCCGGCCAATTGTAGATTTTTTATCCCTCCCACACAAAATATTTTTCCCTTCTCCATTTTACTCTTCCAGCCCCATCCCATTCTAATCCTCCCCAACATCAGCTCCCTTCTAGTTCCAGCCTCACCCAGCATCCATTCCCTTCTAGTCCCTGCATCAGCCCATTTCCAGTCCTAGCCATCCATCAGCCCATTTCCAGTCCTAGCAACCCCCCAACCCAATACCAGTCCTAGCCCCCCCATCACCCCACTTACAGTCCTTAACCCCCCATCACCCCATTTTCAGTTTAAGCCCCCCCTATAACCCATTACCAGTCCTAACCCCCCATCAGCCCACTTCCAGTCCTAACCCCATCAACCCATTTCCAGTCAGCCCCCCATAGCCCATTGCCAGTCCTACCCCCCCCCCCCATCAGCCCACAGCCCATTACCAGTCCTAACCCCATCATCCCACCTCCAGTTTTAACCCCCCAGCCCATTTCCAGTCCTAGCCCCCCATAGCCCATTACCAGACAACCCCCATCAGCCCACAGCCCATTACCAGTCTTAACCCCCCCAAAGCCCATTACCAGTTCTAACCCCCCCCAACAGCCCATTACCAGTCCTAACCCCATCAGCCCACCTCCAGTCTTAACCCCCCAGCCCATTTCCAGTCCTAGCCCCCCCCCATAGCCCATTACCAGACAGCCCCCATCAGCCCACAGCCCATTACCAGTCTTAACCCCCCCCAAAGCCCATTGCCAGTTCTAAGCCCCCCCAACAGCCCACAGTCCATTACCAGTCCTAACCCCATCAGCCCACCTCTAGCCTTAACCCCCCCCCCCAGCCCAGCCCAGCCCAGCCCATTCCCGCCCCATCCCCCCAAATGCCCATTACCCGTGCTACCCCCCCCATAGCCCATTACCAGCCCCAGCCCCCCAATAGCCCATTACCAGTCCTACCCCCCCCATAGCCCATTACCAGCCCCAGCCCCCCCAATAGCCCATTACCAGTCCTACCCCCCCCCCATAGCCCATTACCAGTCCTACCCCCCCCCCAACGTAAAATTTAATTTAAAAAAAAAAACCTGGTGGCTGCCGCTGCGGGGCCCCCTCTGCTGCCGCGGGGGCCCCGTCTACAAGCTGAAGCCGTCGGGTCGGGTCGGGTCGGGTCTCTCTCCCTCCCTCCCTCGCTGCAGGCTGCAGGAGACGCGAAGGGAGAGCGTCTCCTCGCGTCTGTGTTAAGCCCGCAGGGGCTGATGGGAAATCCCATCAGCCCCTGCGGGCTTAACACAGACGCGAGGAGACGCTCTATCTTCGCGTCTCTCGCAGCCTGCAGCGAGGGAGGGAGGGAGAGACCCGACCCGACCCGACCCGACGGCTTCAGCTTGTAGACGGGGCCCCCGCGGCAGCAGAGGGGGCCCCGCGGCGGCAGCCACCAGGTTTTTTTTTTTTAATTGTGTGTGTTTAAAAAAAAATACCTGGTTCTTTTTTTGTGGGCCCCTGCCGGCTGTGGGCCCTACGCCATGGCGTACATGGCGTATGGGTAAATCCGGCCCTGGGTGTACCCCAGGGATCTGTGCTGGGTCCGCTGCTTTTTGACATATTCATAAATGACCTGGAAAGTGGAATAACGAGTGAGGTTATCAAATTTGCAGATGACACAAAACTATTTAAAGTTGTTAAAACCCAAGAGGATTGTGGAAAATTGCAAGAGGATCTTGATAATTTGGAAGACTGGGCATCAAAATGGCAGATGAAATTTAATGTGGACAAGTGCAAAGTTATGCACCTAGGGAAGAACAACCCAAACTATGGTAACACGATGCAAGGTTCCACATTAGGAACCACCACCCAGGAAAAAGATTTAGGCGTCATTGTGGATACCATGTTAAAACCCTCGGCCCAGTCTGCAGCGGCGGCCAAGAGAGCAAATAGAATGCTAGGTATCATAAGGAAAGGAATGGAGAATAAAACAAAAGATATTATAATGCCTCTATATCGTTCCATGGTGAGACCGCACCTTGAATATTGTGTGCAATTCTGGTCGCCGTATCTTAAAAAGGATATAGCGATTTTAGAAAAGGTTCAGAGAAGAGCCACCAAAATGATAAAGGGGATGGAAGGATACTCCTATGAAGAAAGGCTAAAAAGGTTAGGGCTCTTTAACCTGGAAAAGAGATGGCTGAGGGGAGATATGATAGAAGTCTATAAATTAATGAACGGAGTGGAACGGGTAAACGTAGATCGATTGTTTACGTTATCAGAATATAGAAAGGCTAGGGGACATGCAATGAAGCTACAGGGTAAACTATTTAAGACTAATAAAAGAAAATATTTTTTCACTCAACGTATAATCAAACTCTGGAATTTGTTACCGGAGGATGTAGTAAAAGCTGTTAGTGTAGCTGGGTTTAAAAAAGGTTTGGAAAAGTTCCTGGAGGAAAGGTCCATAAACCATTATTAAGAAGGGACCCAGGATATCAATGCTTGACCCAGTACAAGCATTGTGGAACCTGTGTCTTTTGGGGAAACTGCTAGGTACACTCGACAGCAAGCTAAAGATGGAAAAACACCTGCGCAAAACCAACAAGGCCATTTTCCACAAACGTAGAGTCCTACAACCCCTGCGAACTTAATCGAACCCTGTGATTTTCGGTCAGTTGCGCAAGCACTCATTATGCCTCACTTAGACTACTGCAATGCCATCCTACAGGGTCTGCCAAAGAAAACTCTAATTATCCTGCAAATGGCCCAAAACGTGGCGGCAAGGATCATCATGCGAACAAGCATTGCTGAACACATTACACCTGTATTGATCGAGCTACATTGGCTACCCATTGCTGCCAGGATACAATATAAAACATTGGTAACCACATTCAAACTCATACATAACCTAGCGCCATCATTCCTTTCAACCCTTGTCAGCACGCAACCAACCAACAGAGACAGGAGAACTATCAACTCAGACACACTACAAGTTCCTAATAACATCAGATCAGTAAAAGCCAGTACTAGCCGCAGAGCATTCTCATTTTCTGCCCCAACCATCTGGAATCGACTACCATACAAACTACGAGCAATTAAAGACATTAGTGCTTTCAGGAAGAAACTAAAAACCCATCTTTTCCAATGTCACTACAACCGGATGTAAACCACAGCAGACCACCAGATAAAGCAAACGAAACATGAATCTGATCTGTAGAAATGTTCTTTGTAAATATGTAAAAGTGTAAATATGTAAAGTCTAACATTAAGTCCCTAATTATGTGTGATGTGCCATACCCTCAAATCTATGTGTATATTTTCCCAACTTTTCTGTCCTGATTTGACAACTCCCAAATTTGTAATCAAACCGCTACTGATCGCTGGAAGTAGCGGTATATAAGTGTATACTAAATAAATAGAAATAAATAAAATAAATATGACCTAGATTGGCCACTGTTGGAAACAGGATACTGGGCTTGATGGACCTTGGTCTGAGCCAGTATGGTATATCTTATGTTCTTATGTTCTGATGTAATCCAGAGCACTTCTTCTTTTCCCCATGCCCCCTGCATTTCAGTAGCTTTAATATTGCCTCTGACATACAAGGCCACTCCTCCTCCCCTTCCTTTTTCTCTGTCTCTTCTGAATAGATTATAGCCAGCTATAGCCACATCCCAATCATGCGATTCATTGAACCATGTTTCTGTAATAGCCACAATGTCCAAATCCATTTCCACCATTATGGCTGCCAGGTCCAGAACTTTGTTGGCTAAGCTTCGAGCATTTGTGCTCATTGCTTTCCAGCATTTACCTGGCTTGTGTGTATTTTGCATTAATTTTGTTCTGCCCACATTTTCCCACTTGTTTGTGATGTGTGGTTTAAAAGTGTGGCTGTTTTTGATATTATTCTGATTTTGCAGGGGGTGGGGTGCTGGTCTTGACCTTCCACATCCGTCACCCCCTTTTCCTAGTTTAAATGCATATCCACATAGTGCCTGAATTTTTCACTTAAGATTCTTTTCCCTGCGACAGAGAGATGTAGTCCATCAGCACCGTATAGTCTCTTGTTGGTCCACCAGTTTCCCCAGTCACCAATAAATCTGAATCCATGTTTGCACCAGGTCTGGAGCCATGTATTAAAGCTGTTAATGCGATGCAGCCTTTTTGTCCCCTTACCAAGAACAGGCAGATCCTCTGAGAATTCAACACTGTTCACAATGGACTTGAGTTTCTCTCTCAAAGATTGGAAGTCCTTTTGGACTGTAGAGGCACTGTTTCTAGCCAGGTCATTTGTGCCCAAGTGGATAACAACATCAAGTTTGGAGTGTTCACTTTTTGTGCTAAGTACTTCAACAATTTGGTGTGTATTCCTGCTGGCTGTCGAGCCTGGTAGGCACATGACTATCTTCTCTCCTTTGAACTGTGTTCCCAAGTTGGTGCCTCTGATGATGGAATCCAAGTAGTAGTAGTTTTCTGTTTGGTGAGGTTTTCTTCATATTTTGTGCTTTAGCAGGAGATTGGGCAGTGTCTGGCTCATTTAAGGGTCCTTCAGTTTCATTGGATTGAGCATCCTCATTAGCCAAGGCAGAGAAGGCATTATGCAGGGATATCTCTTGATGTATAGGATGTCTCAGCGTTACAGGTCGCAATCTTCCAGAACCCACTGTGATCCATTTGTTCCTGGGGTGTTTGATTCTTTGTGGGAGTGGTGCTGGAATTTGTTCAGTTTATATCCTAGAAGTGGTGCGATTCATTGTAGCTATTTCCTCCCTCAGTAGAGTCACTTCTTTATGCATGGCAGCTAGGATTTTCCTTAGTAGAGTCAGTTTGTCATACATGACAGCTGACCTGAGGCACATAGGACAAGCTCTTAGGCTCCAAATGATTTGTCTTGAAATGAAAGTGCTGCAGTTATTGCACTGAATACACAACATGTTGGTTAAACAGTCCCAGAAGAGGAAGAAGAAGAAGAAAGGATGAAGAAGATGTGGACTTTTAACCCAAGTAAGAAAGGGTAGATGGCACTTATGTGACTACTATAAAGGCAATGTAGCCCCTGGGGTGGGTGGGGTGAGGGGTAGGGTGGGCGGGAACCTAAGTGTATCTGGCCAGCAGGCTGTTCCTGAACCGTGGGCACACACGTCTATCTGATGTAAGTCTATACAAGGAAAGCAGTCCAGATGCCCCCAAGCTTAGTCTAAAACCACAGTTAACAGCTATAATAGTGATCCCCCCAAAAACCAACAGTTACAATTGATAGGTTTAAGCCAGCAGAGAAAATAGAAAAATGTGCTCTTAGCTTAATGGAGGCTCCTCAGCATCTGCAAAACTGGCTCAGGCCAGGTGTGCAATGCTCCAAATCAGCACCTCCCTGGGAATAGGGTTTCCCCAAACAGTTCAGCAGGGGTAGAAGCCCAGTTAACTCTCTATCTGCCACACACACTGCTATCTGATGTAAGTCTATACAAGGAAAGCAGTCCAGATGCCCCCAAGCTTAGTCTAAAACCACAGTTAACAGCTATAATAGTGATCCCCAAAAAAACAACAGTTACAATTGATAGGTTTAAGCTAGCAGAGAAAATAGAAAAATGTGCTCTTAGCTTAATGGAGGCTCCTCAGCAAGGCTTCAGTGAAATTAATCTCATGACCTCGAAACACATCCAGCATCTGAATCTCTGTAGAGACAGGATCTGAATCTAGATAAACAGGGAAACTCTACCAGCATTACCAATGGAGTTCTTGGGAACATCAATCAAGCAAACATTGCAGGTAGAGGAACTCTATTATTGATGTTATATTTATTCACTGTGACCATGAGTTCACTCAGAGGGGTACTAACTAGCCAAACATTATTTACAACAGCAACTATTCTTTCCAAAAACTCATCGTACTTAGACATTGTAACTTTGCATTTTTCTTTCACATTTTTAGTAAACAACCCACAAAGAGCTGCAGAAGTGTCCTTCAGGAAAGGATTACCTGGGCACAACCAAGGAAAGTCCTTAGTACATTGGCACATGCCTAAATTAGGTTCAAGGTATTGTTGTGGATCATCATGGTAGTAAGCGAGATACTCAGGAGTGTCGACACACAGATAAAGGTCCTCAGACCAGGTGCCAACATTAATCACTTGTTTTAACTGGTACTCATTATCAGGCACAATGAAAGGCAAATTCAACAAATAAGCAATTTCCATATTCTGTACATCTACATACAAGGGAATAGCATGTCCCATGTGGAAGGCAATCTGAATCTGGATTGGCTCAATGTGATTTTTGATAATTTTAGCAAAGACTTCAGTAATAAAGTCTGTGGGTATCAGATACGGAGGAATCTGTTCTTGTATCAAGTTACTGATGCTATTGTCTAGTCCCCTAAACAAAACATAAGTAAGTTCACATATTGGTTGCATGAAAGTATGTTCATCATTTAAGAGATCTTTAAGCATAGTTAATTCTGCTATGGTCAGGGCAATCTGCTTAGAATGAAGATTAACCATAATGACAGTATGGTCTTGCCATGGGCCTTTAATTGACTTTGTTGTGAATGGAACTGGGTTCTGCTTTCTTTCATATCAACTCTTAACTCTTGGATATTACCCTGGAGTTTACTAAGAGATACAGCATTAGCAATAGACATGGAGGAAGCAAATAAAGAGCCCAGAGCAATGAATAGTACACCAAAACCATGTCCTATAAATCTTTTCTATCTAGTGTTTTCTAGTCTTATTGGCTGAATCAATCTTTTCCAACTGGCTCAAAATATTCTGCACATTAGCAGTGGCTTAGTCCATGTGTGCTTTTAACCACTGTTGTATGTTAGTTGTGCGTGGAGTGAAAATATTAAAATGTTTCTGTAAGACATGTCGGGAATCTAGTGACACAAAGATTCTCCAGGAACAAGCAGGAAGTCAGTCCTCACTTATGGGTGACATTGGCACCAATGGAACCCATGCAGAGCAATTCCTCAGCTTTCAAAGAAAAGCTTTGGGATTGCTACCACGCATGCGTGGTCCTCTTCCCGCCCAAAGGTGCCATCTTACTCCCTTTTTCCATGGAGCCCTTCGGACGCACATCCTCGTCCCTCAGAAAACATTTTTTGTCTTCAGCCTTTTTGGCCTCCTTTCCAGTAGCACCGGTCCTCTTCCGTCCTCCCCATCGCCCTTGCTCTGGCTGTGGGCTAGGGGATTCCCTTTTTGACTCTTTTTGGTATTTTTCCCTTTCGGACCTTTTGTGCCCTTTTTTCTAACTGCTTACCTTGAGGGTCTTCAACCTTTTTGCTCCCATGGCCACCGGCTTCAAGAAATGTGACAGATGCTTCAAAAATACGTCACCATGGACACCCATGACTGTTGTCTGCGGTGTCTGAGGGCTGACCACAACCCAGAGCTCTACTCTCTCTGTAAAAAAATGTCCACTAAGGTCTTGCTAAGCCACAAGCAGAAGTCCGACAACATTTTCCGCAAGGCAGCCCTGGGGTCTCCGGTGGCACCTTGCCCTGCCAATCCACCGCTTGCGGGGTCCCTGCAGTGACCCTGTGCCCCAGGCATCACTCCGATCAGGGTTTGCCCAAGGTGGAGCGGCGGAAGAAGAAGACCTCAAAGTTATTGTCGGGGGCTCCAGACAAGCGCAAGCGGTCTCGTGCTCATCCCCTTAGCTCTCCCCGGTGTTCCTGAGAGTTGGACAAGGAGCGGCCTCAAAAGGTACCTCGTATGGATGCGGAGGCCTCCGGCGATGGCGCCCGGTGTCCTGAGGGTCGTCCAGGCAAGAACCCCTTCTCCTCCTCCATGCCAGACCCAGTAACACCGGTGTCGACGTTGCAGGGACCCACTCCTGAGTGGGAGTCCCGTATGCTGGCACTGGAGCATAGTGTTTCTGCCTTCCTAGCTGCCCAGCAGGCACGTTTGCCCTGCACGGCTGGCTCGTGCCTCGAGACCAAGGGTCCCCCAATTGGAGTCTCAAAAACTGCCTTGGAAACCCCTGAGAGCTGAGGGCAAGGTCTTCCAGAGTCAATGCCTCCGGCTCCCAGAGGGCCTCGGCCACTGGGCGTGGGGATCAGCCCGACTCCGAGTCCTTCTCTGACTTCTCGGGCTGGGAATCGGATAGGAACACTTTCCGGCGCCCAAAGGGACCTTCTCTCTGATCTATCCCCACCTGCCTTGCAAAGGCGGTCGCCTCCCGAGGTCACCTTTTTCCTGGTGTTTGTGCGGGATATGGCTCGGGCCCTCAACCTGCCCACACAGACCGAGGAGGAGCCGAGGGCTGAGGAACTTGACATCTTGTAGCATGAGTCTCCACCCCGGGAGTCTCTTACAGTCCTGGTACCGTCCATCCTATCCCGGCTGCTCCTCCGCATGTGGGAGGCATCCACCTTGGTCCCAATTGTCAGTAAAAGATTTGATGCCATGTATAGGGTCCAGTGCAGCCCGGAGTTTCAGAAGATCCAACTTCCTCATACCTCCATGGTAGTTGAATCCGCAATGCAGAAGCAGAAGAGCCCGAATTCACACTCTTCAGTCCTGCCTGGTAGGGAATCCCATACCCTCAATGCCCTCGGGTGCAAGGCTTACCAGGCATCCATGCTGGCGTGCCGCATCCAGGCATATCAACTGTATATGGGTATGTTTCTCCATGACCTCACCAAAATGTTTGGCAGTTTTTCCACAGGCCTTGGGGGGGAGCACTTTCTCAGGTTCCAGACTCTCCTAAGGTTGGTCACAGACTGCTTGAAATACCTTTCCCATGCCGCATATGATGGGTTCGAGTCTTCTGCCCATTTAGCAGCGGCTGGCATCGGCGCCCGATGTCAGGTGTGGCTCCAGTCTTCGGACCTGGAGCAGTGAGTCCAGGAGAAACTCCTGGGTGTCCCCTGCCTCAGCAAGCAACTGTTCGGCAAGCCCATGGAGGACAAGGCAGCCGAGATCAAGACGGAGTTTGTGACTCACACCTGCCTCTCTCGTAAAACCTCCTCTCTTCCACGGGAGAAGCATCACAGCAAAAAAACGTTCTTCCAGAGGAAAGAGCTCCCCTACCCTACCCTGTGTCGACAACCAGCGCTCAGGGCAAGGGGGGGTGCTCAGGGTCACCGGAAACCTAAGGAGTGCAAGACCCAACTGCCAGCACCACCCCAGCCAGTCCCAGGGTTTTGATGCCGAAAGCATAGCCTCTTGCCCCCCGGGGTGATTCCGCCCATGGGAGGACACCTATCTCTTTTCGCCCCTGAGTGGGCAGCCATTACATTGGACACCTGGGTCCTCCAGGTGATCCGGGATGGGTATAGTCTTCGTCTGGACAGACTCCCTTCTCCCCAGCAGAGCCTGCTTGGCTTCCCTCGCACCAGGCTTGCTTACAATAAAAGTTGAACCACCTTCTCGGTCAGCAGGCGGTCAAAAGGGTTCCGCCACACCTCTGGGGTCAGGGGTTTTACTCCCGATACTTCCTCATTCCGAAGAAGATGGGGGGCCTGAACAAGTTTCTGGTGTGGGAGAAGTTCAAAATTCTATCGTTTGGCGTCCTGTTGCCCTTCCTTTGGCAGGGCGATTGGCTGTGCTCCTTGGATCTCAAAGACACTTATGCCCACATTCCTGTCCACCCCAAGCACAGGAAGTACCTGCGTTTCAGGGTGCAAGGATAGCTCTTCCAATACAGAGTGCTCACCTTCGGGCTCGCATCTGCCCCGCAAGTCTTCACCAAGTGCCTGTCAGCAGCCGCGGCCCACCTCCGGCTACAGGGCATATCCATCTTCCCTTATCTAGATGACTGGCTCATCATGGGCACATCAGTGGAGGAGTCTTGCATCTCGACATCACACATGGTCCTCCTCCTCGAGCGCCTTGGTTTCCTGATCAACTACTCCAAATCCCACC
The DNA here is from genome assembly GCA_033557465.1 of Ichthyophis bannanicus. NCBI lineage: Eukaryota > Metazoa > Chordata > Amphibia > Gymnophiona > Ichthyophiidae > Ichthyophis > Ichthyophis bannanicus. The sequence continues at coordinate 571,744,984 of CM066035.1, forward strand.
TCAAACCAGTGCAGACCTTGGAGTTCATTGGTGCTCTTCTCAACACAGAACATGCGACCACCTTTCTCCCTCGAGCATGCGTGGATCAGCTCCGCGCTCTGAACAGTGAGGTCCAAGGCTGGCCCATGGTCTTGGTGCAGGCCATGCTGTGCCTTCTGGGGCATATGGCCTCAACCATCCACATCGTTCCACACTCTTGCATGAACATGCGAGTGGCCCAATGGTGCCTCAGAGTGCAATGGGCCCAAGCCTTGGGCCACCTCCAGGAACCGTCTGGGTCTCTCACAGCCTAATCAGTTCCCTAGATTGGTGGCAGTATATGCAGAGCTTCCAGATTCGGCAGAACGAGCTCGTCTTGACGACAGGTGCCTTGCTGTTGGGCTGGGGGGCCTTGCTGTTGGGCTGGGGAGCCCACTGCGGCCGCCTCTGCACCCAGGGGCAGTGGTCACCCGAGAAGTCCTCGCAGCAGATCAACCTGCTCAAGCTTCAAGTGGTCCAGTTGGCCCTGAAGGTCTTTGAGTACCACCTGAAGGCAAGTCGGTGCTCGTGTAGATCGACAACAGAGTCGCAATTTTCTACATAAACAAGGAAGGGGACACGGGCTCCCACCTTCTCCATCAGGAGGCAGTCCTGCTCTGCTCCTTCACCGTACACAGGGGCATGACACTGAGAGTGGTCTACCTACTGGGCCAGGACAACCTCCTTGTGGACAAACTCTGCAGGTTCCTTCGTCCACATGAGTGGCGCCTTAGTCCAGAGGTGGTTCTCCACCAGTTCTGCTGCTGGGGGACTCCGTCCATAGACCTGTTTGCCAGCCCAGCGAATGCACAGCTTCCCCGTTTCTGCAGGCCAATACTGCACCCGAGCGGGGTGGCTCAGGATGCGTTCCTTCTGAACTGGTCCTCCAGGCTTTTGTATGCTTTCCCTCCCACTCCTCTCCTTGTGAGGACCCTCCACAAGATTCAGCGGGACCGAGCCTCGGTGATTCTCATGGCTTCTTCGTGGCCTCGACAACCTTTGTTCCCGCTTCTACTCCGGCTATTGTCAGAACCTCCGGTCCCCCTGGGCAGTGCCCTAGGTCTGCTGACACAGTAGGAGGGATGGGGGCTTCATCCGAACTTGGTCTCTGTATCCCTGACAGCCTGGTGGCTGAACGGGTCTCTTTAGCCTTGCTGTACCTCCCAGTGGAGATAGAGGAAGTCTTCCTCGCATCAAGGTGGGCCTATGCCCTGAAGTGGTGGCATTTTTCGATCTGGTGCTCCAAGCTCCAGATCAACCCATTCTGCTCCACCCATTGGGTTCTCCAGTATCTCCTCCACTTCTCGCAGGTGGGGCTGAAGTCCAACTCGGTCAGGGTTCACCTGAGTGCCATCTCGGCCAACCACTTTCCTGTCAAGGGTAAACCCCTCTCGGGCCAGCCTCTGGTCTTCTGCTTCATGCGGGGCATCTTGCTTTCCAAACCCCAATCTGGCCCCAACCAGTGGAATGGGACCTGAACATCATGCTCATGCAGCTGACGCAGCTGCCCTTTAAGCCGATGGCGACATGCTCGCTCTGGCACCTCTCCTGGAAAATGTTTTTTCTGGTGGCACTGATCTTAGCGTTGCGAGTCAGTGAACTTCAAGCCCTCATGGCTGAGGTCCCCTATACCAGGTTTTACAGGAACAGGGTGATCCTTCGCACCCACCCCAAGTTCCTACCAAAGGTTGTCTCGGATTTCCAACTCAATCAGGAGGTGAGCTTGCTGACTTTCTTCCCGAAACCTCACTCCAACTAGGCATAGGAGATCCTGCATACATTTGACGGCAAGAGGGCTCTTGCCTTCTACCTGCAGCATACCCAGGGTCATCAAAAGTCCAACCGGCTCTTCATCACCTACGATCCTAACTGCCTGGGGCTAGCAGTCACCAAGCGCACCCTCTCCATCTGGGTGGTGGACTGCATCACCTTTGCCCAGGCAAAGGTGGGTGCCATGCTGGATGGTCAGGTCACCACACACGGAGTCCATGCCAAGGCAGCGTCAGTGGCTTCACTGCACTCAGTGCCTCTGACGGATATCCGCTGGGCTGTGACCTGGTCTTCAGTGAATACCTTCACTTCGCTCTACTGCCTGGAGAGAGAGTCCCACTGACACAACGCCTTTGGCCAGGCTGTACTCCGTAATCTGTTCGGAGTATAAGCAACTCCTGCTCTCTGACCCTTCTGTGGATACCGAGAGCTTGCCCCAAAGGCCCGAGGACTTGGGCTTCCTTTGGGCATCGGCTTCTGCTCACGGCCTCGCAGAGGCATTTTTTGACTTTCAGGTTCAGCCTGTAGCTGAGGAGTCCCATAAGTGAGGATTGACTTCCTGCTTGTTCCTGGAGAAAGCATAGTTACTCACCTGTAACAGCTGTTCTCTAGGGACAGCAGGAATCAGTCCTCACTACCCTCCCACCTCCCCTTAAGAGTTGCCATTTTTGCTGTTCTTCCCTGGCCATCTACTTAGTAGGGCTCTAGCTATGGGACCTGACTGAGCAAGATGGCACCTTTGGGCGGGAAGAGGACCACACATGCATGGTAGCAATCCCAAAGGCTTTCTTTGAAAGCTGGGGAATTGCTCCACACGGGCTCCATCGGTGCTAACCATCACCCATAAATAAGGACCGATTCCTGCTGTCCCTGGAGAATACCTGTTACAGATGAGTAACTATGCTCTTTCTGTATGACAGTCTGGGACTGTGTGATCAGGAAATCTGGTGTATCCTGCAGCACGACACCAGAATGTGGGCCAGGCTTAATCAATCTGGCAACTTCGGATCCCTCTAACAGCAAAATCAGGAACAGGACCTTCAAGGTTCAGTTCTCCATCTGTAAAATAAAACAAACAGGCTATCCTGTTTCAAGGTTAATATCACTCACTTCGTCAAGGGGTTCTTCAGGAAGGAGCTTACTGGGATGGCACAGTCAAAGCTGATTGATGTGGATCCATCTAAGGGAGCCTTCACCCTCAATATCTTTCTTCATTTGGATTTGATAAGCAACAGGGGAGGCTTTATCCACAATAGGAAATGGACCATTCCAGCTAGGTATACATTTACATTCTTTGACCTTATTCTTCCCAAAATTGTAGTAGAATACCTTATTGCCAATCTGGTATTCCTTAGAGGTAGTCCTCAAATCATAATAGGCTTTCCTACCTCTAGCAGCATTGTCCAAATTCTTTTGGGCAAAGGTGAAGGCACTTTGCAAGTGTTGTCTTAAGTGGACAACATATTCATGAGCAGTCGTAGCACAGGCGAGGTTCACATCATTACTTCTATAAAGAAGGGGTAAAATCATGTCCCTACCTGTCATCATCTCAAAAGGGGACACCAGTAGAGAGGTGATTAGTGGCTCTGATAGCCATCAGGACCAAAGGCAGCTTGATGTCCCAGTTCTTCCCAGAGGAAGAGACATATTTCTTCAAGATACTGATGATGGTTTTGTTTGCTCTCTCCACCTGTCCAGAGGATTGTGGTCAATAAGCAATGTGGACTTTGGCTTTCACTCCCAGCAACTTCCACAGATGCTTGATGACCTGTTCCATGAAGTGTGAACCCTGGTCTGATTCCACTCGCATAGGTAGACCCCACCTACTGAAAGCATGGTTTAACAACAAGGTGGCCATGGTTTCAGCAGTACAGTTGAGTGCTGGGAAGCACTCGACCCACTAGGTGAATAAGCAAGCAATGGTCAGCATGTATTTGTTGCCTCGAGAGGATCGGGGTACTAAGCCAATCCAATCAATCTGGAGATCAGACCAAGGCATGGTCAGACCTTTGTTTCTCAAGGGTACTCTATGAAAAGGCTCTGCAGGTTGAAACCTGCAACAAGTTAGACAACCTTTGGTATACAATTGGACATCTTGGTATATGTGGGGCCAGTAGGCCACCTGTTTCAACATGTGATAGGTTACTCTGTCACTTCTATGTCCAGCACAAGGCTCATCATGTGCGTGTTGCAACATAATTTCAAGGAAGGCCCAAGGTACCACCCATTGCACAATACCATGATACCATGCTTACTCGTATGAGTCAACAGATCTTTCTGGAGATGAAATATGTCCTTGAAGATGTAGAGTATCCTTAGTTCCTCATTGTCCCAACAGTCCTCCAGGGTTAACAGGTGTTCCTGGGGGTTTTACAGAAAAGAGTAGAAACATCCAAGAGTAGGATCTTGTTTTTGGGGTTACACTAGGTCAAGATCCGTGATCTCACTACACTAGTGAACCACACGTGGAGTGGTTGGTGGTTGGGCTTGTCGCCTAGTAATTGCCTTAACAGTTCTGAGCCCCTTGGTCATGGGGGCCTCCAATTGCCAGAGGACTCCAGAGATGGTACCTTCTTTGGCAAGCTGATCAGCAAGATCATTTCCAAGCTTGTCAGGATTGTCAACACAGGAATGACCTTTCACCTTCTTCCAGTAGACGGTCATGTCATTTTCATGAGCTACTGGAAGGCCAGAATTAATTCACCATGTTTCACAGGTTTCCCTTTGGAATTCAGCATATTGTTGGATTTCCAAATGGGTAAGTGGGAAACAAAGTTTTTTATTTATTTAGCAGTATTTATATAAAACCTTTTCCTTAAATCAAGGTGGTTTACACTGAACTCAATTTTACCAGCTAGTGGTTTACATTAAAACTCATTTTAAAAGCAACTATTTACATTGTAACAATGTGTTTTAAGCTCTATAACTTGTTATTAGGTTGTAACAGTGTTTCCATAACTTTTTACATAAAAACTTACTTACAGTTTGTGGTTATGTTGCGAGATCACTGGCCTTGATCTATAGTCCTTGTCCAGTTTGTATGGATAGACGTATAAGTTATTTTATGTGATGTTGTTGAAATGTTCAATGAATAGGAGTGTCTTCAGCAGTTTTCTGAATTCTTTAAAGTCCTTGGTGCGTCTGATATTGTTTGGTAGGGAGTTCCATAGGTTTGATGCATACAGTGAAAAGATTCTGCTTGATGTGCATTGTTTGGCTTTGGAGAAATCCTTAGGCGTGGTTAGCATGCTTCTGTTGCTTCTCCTTAATGGGTGGTCTTCTGGGTTTATTTTTATTAGACCTTGGAGTGATTCAACTGATTCGTTCTGAAGTATTTTGAATATGTTGATAATAGCTTTATATTTTGCATGACTCCATATTGGGAGCCAATGAAGCTGTGCAAGAACTGGAGTTATGTATGCGCATTTGTTTATTCCTGTGAGAATACAAGCAGCGGTGTTTTGTACCATCTAAAGTTGATGGATTGTTGTTGCTGGAAGGCTTCGTAGACTGATTTACAGAAGTCTAATATTAGTGCAATGATGGCCTGCAGGACTGTTCTGAAGTCATGGTGACTTAGTAGGGGATTTAGTTTCTGGATGATTCTCAACTTATGGTAAGCGCTCTGTGTTGTCCTTTAAATGTGAGCTTGTAAGTTTAGGTTTTGATCGAGGATGACCCCTAAGTATCTAATTTCATTTTTGACAATAATGTATCCATTCTTTGGGGTATGTTTACTAAGCAGTCTTAACGTGCGCCTGGCGATAGTGTGCAGGCTGCCATAAAAGGAGTGGGCGTTCCTGTCTTAGCATAGCAAAACGGGATCATCGCGCGATAATGTGCGCTGTGCACATTATCGTGCGAGAAGCCGCTAAGCACGTTAACGCATGGTAATCATAATTAGGCACGCTGATATGCAAACAGAGGAGCAGAGGTGTAGCACAATGGTTAATACACTGACTGGTGATACAGGGGTCATGAGTTTGATCCTCCAGTGCACCCAATGCATAAGGCTGGCTGAGGTGTCACCCCTTACATTTAAGTAGTGCTCTATGAGGCCTTTTATATCTATTTTTAGTATTGCTGCCAGCAAACACACCCTCACAGTGCCATAACCTAAGGTGCCACATAAGGCGCCCTATAGGGCACTCCAGAGGGCACCTCATAAAGGGCACTGTCTGGCAAACACCCTAAAATATCCCCTACAGTATGCCTTATAAGACACCCTATAGGGCACTGTATAAGGTGCCAATAAGGCACCTTATGGGGCACCTCAAGGTCACAGCACTGTGAGGGTGTTTTAGCTGGCAGCACCAATTTACAGTAAAAATAGACAATGCCTCCGACAGCCCTGTCAAATAACCCCACTGTGGGATCAAACGCATGACCTCTAGCTCCATAGGCAGTGCAGTAACCAGTGGGCTACAGCTCTATAGCCACTAATAAACCCCTACAATCAAGAAAAACCCCTGCTCAAGGTAAAAAAGTCAACCAAACAAGAAGGAACCTTGGCATATACCTCCGTATATTATAACATGCAAAAAAACATGCAAAAACCAAATTTTGTTAATCTTTTTTTGTTTTTTTGTCGGAGTGACCATACAAAAGGGGAAGGAACTCCAACCTGCCCCTCGCCGTGGTCACTCCAGTTTAATCATTTAAATGCTTGGAGAAGTCAAAAAAACTTAGCTTAATTTAGCCATCGCAGAATTCATGAGACAAGCACAACATGCCACGTTTTGGGCCAGCCAAAGTCCTATGGCCCTGCATCAGGTGGAGAAAAGAATTCCGAAATAATGGCTTCCATTTACAAAAAACCAAAACGGTCAGGTTTAAAAAGAACAGCATGTGACGTAAAATGCAAAAACAGCGAAACATCAGCCAATGAGCGGACAGAACGTTGCAAGCATGATTGGGAGAAACCCCCACAGACAAAGGAGGATTCCCCTTAGTGATAAACATCCGGAGAAAAAAATCCAGAGAGAAAACATCAGAGAAAAAGGGTTTGCATCATAGCAGAGTATGCCATTCAACAGAAGCATTCAGTCCCCTTGGAGAAACCGTCTTCAGACGAAATATCCAGCGCTGTTCTAAACGTTGTAGTTTGGCAACCCGGTCACCACCACGGGGGTCCAGAGGGACAAAATCCAAAATCCGCCATCGCAGTTGGTGGAATAGATGTGTTTCTGATAGGCAGTGTTCAACCATAGGCGCCGTCAAAGTTTTTGTCCGCAGCCAGGAGGCATGTTCCCCCAAACGAACCCTGACACTACGCGTAGTGCGACCAACATAAAAAAGTCGGCAAGGGCATTGAATCAAGTATACTACAAAAGAAGATTCACAGGTAGTATGCCAGCGGGATGTGTAGATGATAGAAGTGTGGACATCCTTCCAAGTAAGCCCTGTAAGAGCCATACCACAATAACAGCAGGAACCACACGAATAGTGGCCAGAGTCAGCATGAGCATCAGGGGAACGATCCAAAGGTGAAGTTGATTTCACAATTTTGTCCCGTAAATTGGATCCCCTGGAATATGCTACCCTGAGCTTCTTACTAGCAAAACAGGAGTGCACCGCTAATACCGGCCAATAGCGACGCAAAATAGTAACCACTTTAGGAACCCCCAGCAAGTATGGAAAAACTCCCGTGAACTCCTCCCCAGTAGAGTCCAGAGCAGTTGAGGGCGAAGATCGTGGAAGCAACAGCCAGTCCCGATGCAAAAAACGGGCTCTCTTAAAAGCCTTCTTTAATAATGAAAGGCGGTATCCCCTGCATAACAGTCTGTCCTGTAGATCGGCTGCCTGCCTCTGAAATTCCTCCAATGATGAGCAATTTCTACGAAGATGTAGGAATTGCCCAAACAGCAAACCCCTTTTCAAGGGAACAGGGTGATAACTGGAAAAGTGCAGCAATGTGTTTCTCTGCACTGGCTTCCTATATAGCGAAGTGGTAAGTCCATCATTAGACAAATAAATGGAGAGATCCAAAAATTGTATCGACTGTCGGTCAAATGTTGCCGTGAACTGAATGTGAGAGGAATAGGTATTCAATGAAGCCACAAAAAGCTGTAAATCCGCCAATGTTCCAGACCACAAAAAGAAAACATCGTCTAAAAACCGACGCCAAAATGGCACATTGTGAAAAAACGGAGAAGTGTAAACATGCTTTTCTTCAAAAACAGCCATATAGATGGTAGCTATAGAGGGGGCTACCGTGGCCCCCATGGCTATACCAAATACTTGTCGGTAAAAACATTGCTCATACAGAAAGTAATTGCTGTTAAATACCAAATCCAGCATAGTGAGCAAAAAAGAGCGAGGAAACCGAGATGGACTAATTTGTCTAATGATGGACTTCGCTATATAGGAAGCCGGTGCAGAGAAAAGGGGTTTGCCGTTTGGGCAATTCCTGCGTCTTCGTAGAAATTGCTCATCATTGGAGGAATTTCAGAGACAGGCAGCCGATCTAAAGGGCAGACTGTTATGCAGGGGATACCCCCTTTCATTATTAAAGAAGGCTTTTAAGAGAGCCCGTTTTTTGCATCGGGACTGGCTGTTGCTTCCACGATCTTTGCCCTCAACTGCTCTGGACTCTACTGGGGAGGAGTTCACGGGAGTTTTTCCATACTTGCTGGGGGTTCCTAAAGTGGTTACTATTTTGCGTCGCTATTGGCCGGTATTAGCGGTGCACTCCTGTTTTGCTAGTAAGAAGCTCAGGGTAGCATATTCCAGGGGCTCCAATTTACAGGACAAAATTGTGAAATCAACTTCAACTTTGGATCGTTCCCCTGATGCTCATGCTGACCCTGGCCACTATTCGTGTGGTTCCTGCTGTTATTGTGGTATGGCTCTTACAGGGCTTACTTGGAAGGATGTCTACACTTCTATCATCTACACATCCCGCTGGCATACTACCTGTGAATCGTTTTTTGTAGTATACTTGATTCAATGCCCTTGCCGACTTTTTTATGTTGGTCGCACTACGCGTAGTGTCAGGGTTCGTTTGGGGGAACATGCCTCCTGGCTGCGGACAAAAACTTTGACGGCGCCTATGGTTGAACACTGCCTATCAGAAACACATCTATTCCACCAACTGCGATGGCGGATTTTGGATTTTGTCCCTCTGGACCCCCGTGGTGGTGACCGGGTTGCCAAACTACAACGTTTAGAACAGCGCTGGATATTTCGTCTGAAGACGGTTTCTCCAAGGGGACTGAATGCTTCTGTTGAATGGCATACTCTGCTATGATGCAAACCCTTTTTCTCTGATGTTTTCTCTCCGGATTTTTTTCTCCAGATGTTTATCACTAAGGGGAGTCCTCCTTTGTCTGTGGGGGTTTCTCCCAATCATGCTTGCAACGTTCTGTCCGCTCATTGGCTGATGTTTCACTGTTTTTGTATTTTACGTCACACGCTGTTCTTTTTAAACCTGACCGTTTTGGTTTTTTGTAAATGGAAGCCATTATTTCGGAATTCTTTTCTCCACCTGATGCAGGGCCATAGGACTTTGGCTGGCCCGAAACGTGGCACGTTGTGCTTTTCTCATGAATTCTGCGATGGCTAACTTAAGCTAAGTTTTTTTGACTTCTCCAAGCATTTAAATGATTAAACTGGAGTGACCACGGCGAGGGGCAGGTTGGAGTTCCTTCCCCTTTTGTATGGCCACTCCGACAAAAAAACAAAAAAAGATTAACAAAATTTGGTTTTTGCATGTTTTTTTGCATGTTATAATATACGGAGGTATATGCCAAGGTTCCTTCTTGTTTGGTTGACTAATAAACCCCTGTCTGGCTACAGAAGGACTGCACGTCACCACATAACCATTCTGCTGTGGTTACCAGAATAGGGTCAACCGTGTGTGTGTGATAGGTAGTTCCTGCAGACCCACCTAGGATACCTTAGTGTCCATCTGTAGTTGTCACTCAGGTATAGCCCTTATGGGCTATGATGCACCCAGAATAGTGCATCTTCTGTTTTGGTGCAATGGTAACATGATGTAAGTGAAGGGGGGTGTTTGGACCCATAGGCGGATTATGTACCACCACCCAAACCACCCTCTGTGCCTCACAGTGGAAGACAGAATTCCCCCACCAACAGATCCACATTCTACCTCCCTGCAACAGTGGCAGTAGAGGGGGGCCATCAACCCCTGTCATGCTGGGGAACAGACACCCTACAGGGCAGCCAATGCACAGCTGTACACATCCCTAGGGCAATGGCAGGGAGACAGTAGGCCTTGAAATGCTCAGCTGCCCCCACCACCATCTGGCATTCACCAGCAGCAAGCACTGTGAGTCACCAGCCACTGCACATATAACTGCAGACAGTCTGCTAGCTAGTCCACAGTGCATGATCCTGGAAGAGATGTATGCACCCAAAAGCTGGGATGTGAGCACACCCACCAAGCAGATAAGTCAGTGATTAGGCCCCAGAGAAGTGAACCCATATATTTCACTGAAAAGAAATATAGTATAGCACTATGGGGGAGCCTAGCCATGCCGTGGTCACTGCTCAGTCAGGGTGAGGGTGACCTCCCAGCAGGACATGCTGTGGCCACCCTGTCGGTGCAGGTTTTGGCCGGGCACTACAATGTCCAAGCCATTGCCCTATGCCCTGTGCTGATGCATCCAGGTCAGGTCACCCTGTCCAGGCTATACCCACAGTACCTTGCTCCTCATTATGCACATTGGCAGGCCAATACTGGCAACAGTGCTAGCAGTGTGGGCTGAGGAAGGTGTTTGCAGCCACCCCACACTGGATAGACAGACACACACTCCCCACACCTATGCCAGCATTGTGCAACTATAGAGGTATTTGACAGCCCTGGCCAACGCACCAGTCCTGGGCACAGTGCAGGCATGGCTATGGTATGCAATACTGTTGGGGTCACTCCCCAGGTTGGTAAACACTGTCAGACACCAGACCTGAAGCACACTCCACAGACATCAGAAAGGTTGCTATGATGCAGCTCAATCAGCAAATTGTGCTTAAGTTAGGAATTGCTATCTGCCAGTAATCATAACAACCTTTTGATAGATGTGTACCATATTCCCAGGTTTAGGGTGGCATTGCTAAGGTCTGCAAGTGCTAGTATTGGGAGATGCACGCAGGGCCCAACATCCTGCCTCTCCAGGAGGCATTGGATAATGGAGCCTGTGGGTGCGGGTGTGTCTGCCCCTGTTGGCCGCTGCTTTAGGGCAGAGGTTCCCAACTCCAGTCCTGGTGGGCCAAACACTGTTCGGGTTTTCATGCTGTCCCTCATGAATATGCATGAGATACATCTGCATACCATGGGGGCGGCGCATAGACATGCAGCACAGGCATCTTTATTAGAGGCAGCATGGAACCTGAATGGTGTTTGGCCCTCCAGGACTGCATTTGGGAGACTCTGCTCTAGGTAATGCACATATTTATGGTGTCTGTGCTCTGTAGGGTAAAATGTAGGTGTTTTGGGCATGTTTACATCATCTGCAATAAAGGTTCTGTCTGTATTAGCACGTTTTAGTACTGGGTAAAATATGGGGACTGGGTTGGCAGGAACCACAGCTAGGACTTGAACCTGTGACCTTCTCCTTCTGAGCACACTGGCTGCGTGTTCTGCACCACCGTATTGCCACAGAGACAGTGCATTCCCTGGTGATACCATGACTGTTCGTCAGACAGGGCCTGTCTGTTGCAGTGCATGGCACCCAACTACACAGGGCTAGGCCATGGTCTGCTCTGGGTAGCTGCCACTGCCCCCTTCACCACCAGTACCCCTCCGCCACCATGCTGACATGCCCTCTTCTGCTGGTGATGCTGGTGGTGCGCAGTATCAGGCCATCCATTGTGCGGGTAGGCGGCTGCCTATGGTGCGGGTTCTGGGGTAGGGGTGCCTGCATAGCTGTCCACGCTTCCCCCCAGCACCGCCTGCCAATGTTCTGTGCCCTTGGGGGTACCTGCTGGGTACTATCCCCTGTGACACTGTGGGAAACAAACTCGTGCCCATGTTGGGCCTCATCAGCTGCTGTCTGGCTGCTCTTCTGTTTCAGCATTCCTATGGGCCACCTAGGCATCACCCTAGTCCACACTGTGGCCCAGCTGCAACACAGCATGTGCCGCCTGCAGCCCTCTGTGTCCCCTTTTCCAGCATCTGTCCAGTTGCCCATTCCAACATGCCCGCCCTGCTGTTGCGGAACATGTGCATGCCATAGGAAACCTGTCCATTGGAGAGGGGAAACCCTGATCAGCGCAATTTCACTGTGGGCTCATTTACCTTGTATGGGGACGGAGCATAGACCCTTCCGAAATTCATATCTTTTTCTTGGAGCTTTCTTGGGAGTGTTTTTTGATGTTTCCCATTAATATCACTATTGCCCAGCTTGGTTATGTTTTTTTTACATTTTCTTCTGTTCATTTTCAATGTTTATTTGCCCTTTTGTTCCGTGCACATGTATCACACTTATCACTTTTTGTGGGTTTCCCTAGTTTTGCTGTACATTGCTGACGGAAATGGTTTCTTTTCCCTTTAAATCAGCTCTAACGTCAGGGTTTCACTGGCGTTAGTTTTGAACCTCGGATTTCACAGCATTAGTGTGCGGGGAGGCTCTCCCCTCCCACTCTCCGCCCATTGACCCTCTCTCTCCGCCCCTGGGGAGCCTTCCTCCGCCCTCCATGAGCATATCTCCGCCCTCAGCGCTCATTTGCGCCGCTGCACGCGTTATCGCGCGCTAAGGTACCTTTTTGCCCGATAAAGCACCATTATTGCGCGATAAGGTACCTTATCGCGCGATAACGAGGCAGAGCACACGTTAAGACTGCTTAGTAAACATACCCCTTTGTGTCTATTGTGGAGGGATGGTTAAAAGTTTTGTTTCTTGTTATTGTGAGTGCTTCCATTTTGCTGTAATTTAGGCTGAGATTATGAGAGTTTAACCAATCCTAACCCCCATCAGACCATTTTCAGTCCTAGCCCCCCCCCCCCATAGCCCATTACCAATCCTAACCCCCCATCAGCCCACCTCCAGCCCTAACCCCCCCCCCCATCTACCCACCTCCAGTCCTAACCTCCCCATCAGCCCATAGCCCATTACCAGTCCTAACTCCCCTCCCCCCATCAGCCCAGGTAAATTTTAAAAAAAAAACCTGGCTGCTGCTGCTGCCTCTGCCGCTATGGCAGCAGCAGAATCGTGTCCCACGGGTCCCCCCTCCCCCCGCCCGACAGAGCCCTCCCTGAGTCAGCTCTCTCAGCATGGGCTATTCAGAGCCACGAAGGGAGAGTTTCTCTCTTGTGGCTCTGTTAAGCCCGCCGGGGCTGATGGGAAACAGGAAATTTCCTGAAAAGCGGGGCCCTGTGCAAACAACATTCTTGTTCAATGGACGGGCCGGCCCTGGATAGGCGAGACAGGGAGCTCGACTCAAGGCAGCTTTCAGCTCATTTAGGGCCACCTCTTGGTCAGGACCCCATGCCCAAGGTTCATCTCTTTTGAGGAATTTCACCAGGGATTGGGAAATCTCCGCATATTGGTCCAGAAATTGGCGGGAATAATTACAAATAACCAGGAATGAGTGCAGCTCACTCAGGTTAGTTGGGTGTTTGAGTTGTTGCAAGGCTTCAGTTCTTTTCCTTTGAGGCTGCAGTCCAACAGAAACTTCTTATCCCAAATAATTGAGGGTTTCTGGCACCATTGGCCCTTTGACAAGGACACCTTTGCTCCCGTAGCTTTCAGTTGCTGGAAGACATGCTCTATTTCTTGCAAATGGTCAGAGAAACTGGTGCTCTTCACTAGAACATCATCTACATACACAAGGGTGCCTCTAGCCTTGGCATCAGGCAAAGCCTTATGCAGGAAAGTACTGAAGTCTGCGGGTGCGTTCAGGTACCCAAAGGGTGTCAGATTCCAGGTGTATTGTATGTTGGTCCTGCAGATGGACAGGGATAGTCCAAAACCCTGAGGCCAGATCCAGACTTGATGGTAGCTAAGTTCTGCTCCAGGTGTACTATGAGCCATCTGGACAAGGGTACCTTCTTATGAAGCTGGCGATAGTCCAGAGCTAAGCGCCAGTTGGAGTCTTTCCTGATGACGGGCCACAGTGGGGCATTGTAGGTGCTGTTGCATTGGTGTATAATTCCTTTCAGTTCTAGGGAATTAATGATTTCCTGGACAGATTATGTTTATGTTTATGTTTATTAAAAAATGTTATACCGCCCAACACCGTAGGCATCTAAGCAGTTTACAATCGTTAAAAAATAAAGGCTGCGTGGAAACAGGAAAGGAACGCCATTTAAAATAAAAGTAGTAGAGAAAGGAGAGAGAAAGGATAGGAGAGCAAATTGATCAGAAATACATCAACAAGGAAGGGGAGAGGGGGACGAAGATGGGGGGGCCCGGGGAGGGAAGATCAAACGCCAATCTAAACAGATAAGTTTTGAGTTGTGTTTTAAAGGACTTATAGGACTGTTCTGAGCAGAGGGAAGGGGGGAGCGAGTTCCAAAGCCTAGGCCCTAGGAAGTAAAAGGCTGAGGAATGGGTGGGGCAGATGGGAAATTTCCCATCAGCCCCTGCGGGCTTAACAGAGACACGAGGGAGACACTCTCCCTTCGCGACTCTCAAAGCCGGCACGGAGGGGCTCAGCCGTCGTGGAGGGAGGGAGGGATTCAGCCGGCAGAGGGGGCCCCGCAGGACAGTCCATTCTGCTGCTGCCGCGGTGGCAGCAGCAGCGGTAGCAGCCAGCGTTTTTTTTTTAAATTTAATTTTACTTGAGCCGATGGGGGGGGGTTTAGGACTGGTAATGGGCTATGGGGGGGGCTAGGACTGGTAATGGGCTATGGGTGGGGGAGCTAAGACTGGTAATGGGCTATGGGGGGGCTAGGACTGGAAATGGGCTGGGTGGGGGTTAAGACTGGAGGTGGGCTGATGGGGTTAGGACTGGTAATGGGCTGTGGGCTGTTGGGGGGGTTAGAACTGGTAATGGGCTATGGGTGGGGTTAAGACTGGTAATGGGCTGTGGGCTGATGGGGGCTGTCTGGTAATGGGCTATGGGGGGGCTAGGACAGGAAATGGGCTGATGGGGAGGGGTTAGGACTTGAGGTGGGCTGATGTGGTTAGGACTGGTAATGGGCTGTGGGCTGTTGGGGGGGGGTTAGAACTGGTAATGGGCTATGGGGGGGTTAAGACTGGCAATGGGCTGTGGGCTGATGGGGGCTGTCTGGTAATGGGCTATGGGGGGGCTAGGACAGGAAATGGGCTGATGGGGAGGGGTTAGGACTTGAGGTGGGCTGATGGGGTTAGGACTGGTAATGGGCTGTGGTCTGTGGGGGGGGGGGGTAGAACTGGTAATGGGCTATGGGGGGGGTTAAGACTGGTAATGGGCTGTGGGCTGATGGGGGCTGTCTGGTAATGGGCTATGGGGGGGTTAGGACTGATAATGGGCTATGGGGGGGCTAGGACAGGAAATGGGCTGATGGGGAGGGATTAGGACTTGAGGTGGGCTGATGGGGTTAGGACTGGTAATAGGCTGTGGGCTGATGGGGGAGGGGGGTTAGGACTGGCAATGGGCTATGGGGGGCTGACTGTAAATGGGTTGATGGGGTTAGGACTGGAAGTGGGCTGAAGGGGGTTAGGACTGGTAATGGGTTATAGGGGGGGCTTAAACTGAAAATGGGGTGATGGGGGTTAGGACTGGAAGTGGGTTGATGGGGGGGTTAGGACTGGTATTGGGTTGGGGGGTTGCTAGGACTGGAAATGGGCTGATGGGTGGCTAGGACTGGAAATGGGCTGATGCAGGGACTAGAAGGGAATGGATGCTGGGTGAGGCTGGAACTAGAAGGGAGCTGATGTTGGGGGAGGATTAGAATGGGATGGGGCTGGAAGAGTAAAATGGAGAAGGGAAAAATATTGTGTGTGGGAGGGATAAAAAATCTACAATTGGCCGTGTATTGGGAGAGTAAGTGGGGATTGAGGATGGAGGGGTAAAATTTGAGTGGATGAAATAGGAATGAGGAAAGAGCAAAAGGAGAAAGATTAGTATGTTAAAGCAGATGTAGAGAGAGAATGGAAAAAAACTAGAAGAGAGAAGAAAGGACAAATGGACAGCAGACGATGGAGCAGAAGACACGAAGAAACCAGAAGAAAGTGGCTGGAGCAATTGCAGCTGAAAAAAAATGCACAAAAGGTAGAAAAATATCTCTTTATTTTGAATTTATTAATTGGAATATGTCAGCTCTAGTAAATGTGCATCATTAACGTCTGCGCTTTGTTTAGTACAAGAGCAAATTAATGTATAGTTTTATTTCTACAATGTTGTACATTCCAAGTTTGGCTTTTGGGATTCCCAGTTTAATTATTGTCTTCCTGTTTCTAAATTGTGATTACTTGTTTGGTGATGGTCTATGTTCTGCATGTGTAACTGAGCTGAGGTGTTCTGTTTATATAATTCCTATTTGACATTGCCACTTGTTCTCTTTCCCCAGTAGGTCATGTATTGTTGTTCTCTGAAATGTATTGGTTTAATATTTGCAGTGTTGCCTTTTGATTGGTAGAGTATGGTGCTTTGTGAGTCCTGGTAGTGCTGTTAGGATACGGCGGGTTTGCTATGGGTTCTAAATGGGCAGTGTTTGTAGTAGTTCCTAATGTGTCTGGCAGTTGGCACTGGATTATAGTAATGTAGAAATCTTTTAGTCTTTCTTTATCCATACACTCATTAAGAGGCACGTTTACTAAAAGTTAGTATATGGTAACATTATGCAAATGAGGCCCCTTATGCAAATGAGGCCCCGCACCGAGTCTCCGCACATGGCCCCGCACCCCCCTTGGGCCGCCCCTGCAATCCTGTACCCTCCCAGGTATTTGGATGTCTTCCGCACTGACCACTTCGCAAACCTTAGGAATTGTCTGACCAGCCCTCAGTGATGGGCTAGTATCAGAGAACTCCACCGGATCTCTTTCCATCCTACTCCAGAGGATGTATTCACTAAATCCACTTAAGTTCCAAGTCTAATAAGATAGTCTGAGCATATTTAGAGGGGCAACTCAAGTCCTGTAATGATAGAGAAGGTTTGCTGAAAACCTTTGAACCCGACTTGCAAAGGGAAATTACTATCCCACTAATGTCTTGAGGCCTTCCCCAGGCACTTGGAAAGAAAGTCTTCGCTTTCCCAACCCAATCAAGGATGGCCTGTTGTTTGAGCCGGCAGAAAAGATTCTCACTGATGAGGGAGTGGTCACAGTGGGACAATAGGAAGGCCTTTTCCTTCTGTGGCATGCCCACCTGTACCTTTCCCGGCAGAGGATATATCTGTCAGTCTCCTAGGGTGGTCTAGGCAGGGGTCAGAAGGAGGAGGGGTTTGTACCTCACAAACCTCCAGAGGCTCCCCTGCTTGGTCCTGGTGGACCAGGGGTCCCTTCAAAAATATCTGCAGGCAGTCAGCATTAAGGACAATGTTTGCTACCGAACCCTCCTCAATTGCAACCATGTTGCAACTTCCCTGACCCTCATCTCCAGCCCCTTCATACTTGAGCTGTAGAATTTGGAGGTCTGATTACCTCTGAAAATTAATCCTGATAGATGTGTCCTTTCGTTCCACAGAACAAGGACCACTGACCCTGTTAACATATTTCACCTTAGCATAAGGTATGGGGTGTGTGACCTGTGTCCAGATCACCTCTTGGACATAGTCCAGTATTTGGAGTTAACTTTACAGGAGCTCATTGCCAATCAAGAGTTCTTCCCCAGGGCACTTGGTAATGATGACAGGATGTTTCACCTGCAACTTCCTAATTTGGAGGGTAAGCCAGACCTGGCCTATCGACTCAATAGACTGATCCCCATAAACTGTGAGTGACAACTCACTGTGTGATGCGTAGGGTATTCTGACCCCTCAAGGAAGCAGTGAGCCTATCGAAGAGACTTGAGGTAATCAGGATAAGCTCGGAGGCTGAATCTATTAAGCCCTCACAGAGAAATGCCAGTTGAACTTTTAACTGGAACAGTGTACTTCTGACCTTCTGGCTTGAGTTTAGCCAGAAAATACTTATGCTTCCTGATGGAGTCGAAGGCTGGAACCTCGCTGTCCACTGGGGGACTGTCACTCTGTGTTGATGGGGTGGCCTCTCCGGCTGGTTCGGATAGCTGAACTGGCTGCACCTGTGAAACAGTGACCTGTGGGACAGAAACAAAGTTGGTTAGTCATTCAGTTTCATTGGAAGGGGAAGAGGAGTTAACCAGTTCCTCCTTTGACTTATGAGGCCCAGGACTGTTCTTGGTCCCACTGGGCTTCGCCTATGGCTTAGGTGGCTCTTTATCAGCAGGGGCCTCTTTTGAGGGGCTGGATGCAGTGGCGGCCTTTTGAGGGGCTGGATGCAGTGGCTGGATGCAGTGCCAACTCATTTATTTTCTTTTCCACCTCCTGGATCTTGTTAAACCCTGGCTTCCTTTTCCAGTTCTGGTTCTGCTGAGTGAAGCGTTGGTTCCCAAAGTGCTGCTTAGGCCAGATGACTGGTTATTCTGGGGTGGCCTGGGAGGATTCTATGAGCAGAAGAGTTACTTTCCAAAGAAAGAGTGGATTTTATGGCATTAACACTCTGTTTTGGTTCCTTGGCTTTGCTTGGAGCCTTTACCTTGCTACTATTGTTAGCCCAAGTGCTAGCAAAAGCTTCAAAAATCTTCTCGGGATGTTCTAACAAGCGTGAAAGGGATTTGTGATGCTTGTCAGCCAGGTGAGCCTTGGTGGACGGAGGGAGAGTCTGAGAAAACAGATCACAGAACTCTTGGTGATGTGCCAGTGTTTCCCAGGAAAGATCACTCTGAAAGTGTCTGCCTACATTTGTAGACAAACTCTCTAGGTGATTCATCTTTCCCACATGTCATACTATATGCTGCCTACTTGGCAATGGTCTCATCAGATATAGCCCATAATGTTTTTTTAGTGCTTTTTCAAAGGTGGCGAGATTACTCTTTTCACCTTCTGCCATAGTCCAGATAAACTGCTGACAAGGAACATCAAAAAACCATGGGAGATACCGAATCATGTCTTCCTCCCTGGTAATTCCCAGAGTCTGGAAGTCTTCTTTCACTGCAGTTGAACATTCATTTATAGTTACATAACCATTTTTCTCAAAGGGTGTGACCATATTATGCAGAGATTTAATAATCTGAAGCTGGTCTACAGGAGTAAGAACATCTCTGTTCTTTCTCTTTTGCTGGACCCCGGAGCGTGGAGGATTTTGTTTGCCTTCAGCTCCTTCTGGTGGACAACGTTAGTACAGTTTTCTATCACTAGGAGGACTTCCCCCTCTTAACCTCTCCCTCTAGGGGGAGGAGTCGAGAGTAGGGTGTCTCTCTCCGCCGCTCAGGCACTGATGGGAGGGAATACATTTTATCCTGGAAAAGCTGCCTTTCCACACTGGGCAATTTTTCCACTGACAAACAGCCCTCATCTACCGCTTGGGGATATCCTAAGAATGGGGATAAACCTCGAGAGACAGAATGAAGTCTGTCCTCTGGCTCACCACTCTGTAAGTTAAACTCATAAACTAACTGAAAACAATCATTTCTCAAGGTGTGAACTCCTGATTTACTCTCTCTATATCCTGTTCATATTTAAGCTATGTGGCTGCTAGCTCAGTTTGGAGAATAGTGTTTTTCTCTCTTGTCACATTCAGAGCAGTCTCTGCTGCATTTAACTGGGCAATTAGAGCATTCTCTCTGTGATGGTATAAAGCCATTTCATTTTGGAACTTTACATTTTCCTCTGCCAGCTCCAATTTATAAGCTGTCACAACTTGAAGTTCTCTCTGATTCTCAGCATTCTGCACTTTGAAAGTGATAACCTGATCCAAAGATCCGTGCATGGCAAACACCACAGGCTGTGATAGTCGGGGAGGAAAGGCCATTGGCCGCCCCCCGTGCCTCAGCCTGAATCTCTGTGACCTGCTGCCAGAAATCAAACTTTTCCTGCTCGAGTTTTCTCACTCTGACAGTAATAGTCTATAGCTGACCTGGGCTGTCATTAGATCAGCTTCGAGCAGTTCAGATCTGTCTCGCATGTGAAATAACGCCTCCTGCAATTTATTTTTATAGATATGCAGGATACATGCATGCTCAGCAATTACATCCACAGTTGGTTTAGCCTTGTGAGCAATTAGTCGGTCTAAAACCTCGCTGAAAAATCCATCAGAGCTGACAAGCTCATGCAGATCAGTTTAAGATACTTAGAAATTTTCTCAATGTTCTCCACAATTTGGTCTTGCGACCGACATAATGAAGCAAAGTTTCTGTAGTGCGAGAGCATTCTCATCAGTCACAGATGCTGTGTGAGCCATCATTAATCAATAGCTAAAACTGTCTGTAAGAGCAAAACACAGGAATAGCTCCTGAAGAATTACTCTCTGTAAAACGTAACTCATTCAGATTTACTCATCCCTTGGAAGAGCACCCATCTGTAGGAAAGTGGCTCATTCAGAAATACTCATCCCTTGGACAAGATCTCATCTGTAGAGATTATTAGTAGCAAACAAAAATAAGTTATGCTCTCAGTTATGTCCAGGGGACATTAGCTACTAATACCCAGCCAACGTTCTGTGAGTGTACTGGCAATGAGCCACAAAAAGAACCTTGTCTGTATATATTACATTTATTATGGGTAACAAGGTATAAGAATATACAGACATATAGCTATAGATATATTATTACAAATATGAGGTAGCAAGTTATAGCAGCACAATGATTACAGCTAGACAAAGTGATAAATCACTGATTAGTAACCAAAGGTCACTGATTCGCTCTGCACTCAGAAGAATTATGAAAACTGGTTTCTAACTAACCATTGCCTTCCCAGAGGAAGAGAAATAAGACAGTACCTTAGCTCTTGCCAGAACTCTTGTGGCTCGGTCCGAGAAGTCTCTGGAGCAGCACAGGGTCCAAAGAGGCAGCTAGGCTAGATAACGCAGGCTCTAGCCCTTTTTGAGGTGAGCTGTGTGAGAACACAGAAGCGGAGGTATCTGTGAAAGTCTTATCTCTGTCCTTAGGAGAACAGCCTTGCACACACGTAGTATGTATCTGCCTTGCAGACAGGCAAGACAGTAAGCACAAGGCACACAGAGCATAAAAAGCGCGAAAGGTTTGTTGCATACTGTAATTATTCTTTGTGTAGAGTCTCCGTCATAGGTCTGGTAATTGGTTGGCACAAGACAGTCTGAAGTATTCTCAGAGAATCAGAAGGTAATGAACAGGTGTTCATCCTGCAGACCCAGGAGCCATAATGAGAGAAGATAACAGTATGCAGTTTCAGACATCCCAAGGCCAGTAACATTGTTAGTGGGTGATGAAGATCGGAGAAACAGATGTTCTTGCATATGGACAACTAATTGGCCTGGGAAACTAATTGGACAGAAACAATAGTCTTCTGTATGCACAGGTATAATCACTTGGCAAGCAGTTGCTTGAAGGTCAGGTCTGAGACTGGAAGCACAGTAAAAGTTCCTTACAGCAGGAAACCATCTTGTTTGGTCAGCTTTGGTTCGGGCTTCAGCATCTGTAGACGGGATATCTACAGGGGTACTATCTACTGTCTCAAGTAGGAAGAGAGTTCTACTCTACACTAAAATGTCAAAAAAGAATATTATTCCAACCTCATCACTGATGCAATAAGTAAACCCAGAGAGCTCTTCTCCATAAGAAAATCTCTCATAAAGAACCTAATAGAGGAAATCCGCAAGAACAAATATGCCTTCTAAAGATTGCCTGCTATCTACTCGGCAAACAGATAATCGCCCCTCCAACAGATCAACTCCTAATGACATCTGACTTCAATGTGACACCTCAGAAGTTATGAACTCAGTTCTAGCTCCCATCGCTCAAGAACATTAAAGATATGATCCAGAAACCCTAGACCTCCATTAACAAGGGCTACGATAGTACCACAGAGTTGAAATACTCCTCACCTCCCTACTAAATACACTCATAATCTGCTCATAAAACACTAACAAGGCTTTGTCCTAATATTCCTTGACCTAGCCTCTGCCTTTGACTCAATCCCACACTACCAACTGCTACTAAGATTCTCGGAGAGTGGACTTCAAGACACCACATTCAACTGGCTCTACTTGGATTCAAGAAAACAACAAGTAAGAATAGACTCCAAGATATCAAATCCCTTCATTCAGCAAATGGGAATACCTCAAGGCTCAAGTCTCTTGGCCCTACTTTTCAATATTTTCATCCAATCACTATGTCAAACATTCAGAAAGCACAAGATACAATATCAAATTTACGTGGATGACAAAATGTTCTTCATCCCCATCAACCTCTTTTCTCCTGACCTTTCCGACCTATAGAAGTGCTTCACAGAAGTAAACAGATGGCTTGCTCTGCACAATCTGCTCATCAATAAAGAGAAGACTAAAGCCATGTGCGTCACCACAGGTCCTACCTTCTCCCCACCAGCAACGCTGAGACTCGACAACCTCATAATCAAAGTCAAAACTGAAATAAAATATCTAGGCATAACCATAGACCAACAGCTGAACTTTCATTCACACATAAAAAGAATGACCACATCTGTTTCCCACAGACTAAGAACACTAAAACACCTCCGCCTCCTTTTCACCCCAGAACTATTTCAAACATCTGCCAAGCCATGACTACACCTATTCTGGGCTACTGTAACATCATATACCAGGGCTTCCATAAAAACACTCTCTGCCCTCTACTGATGGTGCAGAACATGACTACATGAATAATTTTTGGAGCCCCCCACCAAGCCAACATCACTCCCATACTAATACAACTACATTGGCTCCCCATCACCGCCAGAATCAAATACAAGACTCTCACCGTAATATGTAAAATCCTATATAAGAAATCTGATAAACATCCTCCAAACCCGCATCTCAAACCCCTGGAATGATAGATCACGAAGAAGCACCACTCTCAACCTACTAGTGATCCCGACACAGAAGATTAAGAGTAAGCAATCCATCTACAATCGAGCTTTCACCCTATTTGCTCCCACACTATGGAACTCTTTACCCCCAACACTAAGAGGATACTCTGACATAGCTGATTTCTGGAAAAAAAATAAAAACATACCACTTCCAAGAATACAATGTATACTTGGACCCACAGATTCAACCACCCTAGAAGCAAACCACCACCAACTAGTCCCAGAATATTGAAGAACTGTATAAATGTATAAATGACCAACTTCCACTTAGACTAACATTGTAAATAGTTCAGAGTCTGTTACATATTACTGTTATATTGCTCTTTTGTTGCATTGTTTTATTTCCCTGTACAACAGTGTGTCTTCTATGGCCCTGTAACATTTTCAGTTAATTGTAAACCGCCTAGAATGGTAGAAAGGCAGTATAAAAATAAATTTAAATAAATAAATACTCCTGCTACTTCTTGGCCTTCAATAAGACTGGTGGCTACAGACCCATTCTGGATCTCTACAATCTCAATCGCTTCCTGGAAAAAGAGAAGTTCAAGATCGTCTCCCATGGAACATTGCCGCCCTACCTCCACCGGGAAGATTGACTATGCTTCTTGGATCTCAAAGATGCCTACACGCACATCCTAATTCACCCCATGCACCATCAGTACTTCCGTTTCATGTTCAGTGGGCAGCATTATCAATACAGGATGCTACCCTTTGGCCTTGCCTCTGCAACGTGAGTCTTCACAAAATACTTGGCAGTTGTTTCCATCTTCCTTCAGACCCAGGGAATCTTTGTCTCCCCCTTCCTGGATGACTGACTCATCAAGGGTGCAATGCCAGAAGAGGTTCAACAATCTGCGACCCGCACCATTCAAACGGTGGAGCAGATAGGGTTTGTCATCGACCTAGTTGTTATCAACTAGGCGATGGCAGTGGGGGTGTGCTATTGACTGTCTGGCCATGAACAGATGGATGATGAAATGCTAGGAGAAATCAGGGAAGCTAACAAAAGTTACAACATAGTAATAATGGGTGATTTCAATTATCCCAGTATTGACTGGGTCAATGTCATGGCAGGACATGCTAGGGAGATAAAGCTTCTAGATGAAATAAATGACTATTTCTTGGAGCAGCTGGTTTATGAACCGAAAAGAAGGGAAATTAGTGGAACACATGATCTGATGCAAGAGATAAGGGCGTTGGGGCCACTTGGCAATAGCGATCATAGCATCATCGCATTTGATTTAATAAATGGAAGGACACCAAGAAAATCCACAATATTAAACTTTAACTTTCAAAAGGGATACTATGATAAATTGAGGAAAATAGTTAAGAAAAAACTAAGAGGATCAACTGCAAAGGTTAAAGATTTACATCAAGCATGGGCATTGTTTAAAAATACTATCTTGGAAGCCCAGACCAAACGTTTTCCACACTTTAAGAAAAGTTGAAAGAAGTCCAACAAATTCTCAGTATGGTTTAAAGGCAGGATCAGAGAGACTGTTGTAGCCAAAAATGTATCTTTCAGGAAATGGAAAAGGGAGCCAAATTACAAAAATGGGAAACAACATAAGCACTGGGAAGTTAGATCAAGGCATTGATAAGGCAAGTAAAGAGAGACAATTCAAAAAGAAGCTTGCTATAGAAGCAAAAATGCATAATAAAACCTTTTTCAAGTACATTTATAGAAAAATACCTGTAAGACAGTCAGTTGGGCCATTGGATGATAAAAGGGTAAAAGAGGCGCTAAGGGAGGACAAGGCCATAGCAGAGAGATTCAATGAATTCTTTGCTTCGGTCTTTAATGAATAAGATGTAGAGAAGTTACTCATGCCAGAGATGGTATTTAAAGGTGATATATCAGGAGAATTGAAAGGAATATCAATAAACTGGGAAGATGTATTACAACTATTTGATAAACTGAAGAGTAGTAAATCACCTGGACCAGATGGCATACATCCGAGAGTGTTGAAAGAACTGAAATATGAGATTGCAGACCTACTATTAATAATCTGTGAACTATCATTACAATCATCTGTATTACCTGAAGCTTGAAGAATGGCCAATGTAACACCAGTTTTTTTAAAAAGGATTCCAGCAGTGATCCGTGTAACTGAACATGTAGAGAGTCATGGTTTAATGGGAGAAAGCCAACATGAATTTATCCAAGGAAAGTCTTGTCTTACTAATCTGTTATATTTTTTTGAAAGTGTGAATAAACAGGTAGACAGAGGTGAGCCAGTTGACATAGTGTACCTGGATTTTCAGAAAGCCTTTGCCAAGGTCCCTCATGAGAGATTCTTGGCAAAATTAAAAAGTTATGGGATTGAAGGCAGTGTACTATTGTGGATTAGGAACTGGATAAAAGAAAGCAGAGAGAAGGGCTAAATGGCCAGTTTTCTCAATGGAGAAAGGTCAATAATTGAGTACCCTGCGGATCTGTGCTGGGTCGTTGCTTTTTAACATATTCAGAAATGTCCTGGAAATGGGAATAATGAGTGAGGTGATCAAATTTGCAGATTACACAAAATTATTCAAAGTTGTTAAGACACAAGGAGATTGTAAAAAATTGCAAGAGGACCTTGATAAATTGGAAGACTGGATGTTCCAATGGCAGATTAAATTTAATTTGGACAAATGCAAAGTTATGCATCTAGGAAAGAACAACCCAAACTACGGTTACACAATGCAAGGTTCCACATTAGGAACCACCACCCAGAAAAAAGATTTAAGTGTCATCAAGGATAATATGTTGAAACACTTCGTCCAGTGTGCAGCAGCGGTAAAGAAAGCAAATAGAATGCTAGGAATCATAAGGAAAGGAATGGAGAATAAAACAAAGGATATTATAATGGCTCTGTATTGTTTCATGGTGCCCTTGCAACTTACCACCATCCAGTAGCTGGTAAGCCTCTTTCCATCCATCCTCTCATTGGATGGTTCATGATGGTTCTTTTGTTGTCCCATCCCCCAATCTGGTTGCCGCCAGTTGCGTGGACCTGAATGTTGTCAGCTGCTTGCTCCACCCATTGAGCCACTCACCTCCTGCCCTCTCAAATTTCTTACCTGGGAGAAACTTGGGATGAATGTGGTGGACCACTCTATTCTTGTGAATCCTGGTATACAGTGGATGCGCTACCAGAGCTTGTAACTCATTGACTCTGCATGCCAAAGTGAGTGCTACCAAAAACATTTATTTATTTATATATTTAACTAGGCTTATATACCACTTTTCTACAAGTCAAAGCGGTGTACATTCAGGTACTGTATATATATTTCCCTTGTCCCCGAAGGGCTCACAATCTATGTTTTTGTACCTAAGGCAATGGAGGGTTAAGTGGTTTGCCCAAGGTCACAAGGAGCACCGGAAGGACTGGGGTTTCTAGTCCCACAGGACTGATTAGGGAGGCTAGGATGGGGCAGAAGAAAGGGCTACATGGTAGCAATGATTTTTGATGCTACCCGCATAGACCTCTGCATCCTTAAAGATAGGCGAGGCACAGAGGCAGAAGTGAAAATCCAGGTTAAGGGGGTCGGCGCATAGCCTTGCCTAACTCAAAATTGAGCCCTCTGTCTTTTTCGTGCTGAGTATAGTCATGTGACTCACTTTTGTGACTAAGCTGAACTGTTTGTCTTCAAAGAAACATAGCTGGCTGTAGGTATAACTGTTAGACTGCCCAGGACTGCTTCTTTCCCCTATTTGGAGCAAAGTAAAATGTGGATGTGTGCACTAGATTGAAATACAACAGTTTCATATTTTTCTGTATTATTTTGGTTACCTTCCACTCTTATGACTGCCATTTTCCAAAATCTCATTCAGTCTTTATGATATCAGATTAAGATTTCCCATTTTTTTGTATTGCGTACCCATTTAGTAGTCTTCAAATAACACAACATAAAACTTTAGAATGAAAATCTTGGGGGGAGGTTGGGAGGGGGGGGGGTTACAATTTCCAATAAACTCATAGTTAGCCAGGGCCAGTCCAAGCCTATCTTCTGCCCTAGGCAGACTTTCATAATAAGTCACCCCTGGGCATCTCAAGACTTTGCTACAAACAACCTTCCCTTCCCCTTCCCTCCTCTTCCATAGTTCCGCATCATCTCTCTACTTCCCCCTCTCTCCTTCCCCCACCACCCAATAGTTCCACATTCTCTCTCTCTCTCTCCTCTTCAGGGATGCAGTACCTTTGTTCCTTGCTATCTCCAAGAACAACAAACCTCACAACAAACCTCCCACAACAAACCTCATGGAGCTAGCTATCCATACCGCCACCACCTATTACACATCCCACTACAAAACTCTTCGAGTGCCAAACAAAGTAAAAGCCCCTACACTAGCAGCCTGAAGTGTGCACTCATTAACTCTCGCTCACTTCACAAAAAATGGCCAGCAATCACCGAAACAATAACGTCTCATAAATTAGATATCATCATGGTCACTGAGACCTGGCTCTCACCGGAAGACAACACCATTCTCAATCAACTACTACCACCTAACTTTGTTGCCTTCACCAGCCACAGGCAGAACAAAAGAGGTGGAGGAGTTGTCATAATCTCCAGATCTGACCTCCAGTTCAAAATGATTGAATCCAACAGTATCAATAACCTTGAAACAGTAACAATCTCCAACAACACATGCTCTATAAACCTTATCTACAGAGCGCCTTCTGCAGATCCGGACAACCTGTCTACCATCATAAATATAGCATCCAACACCCAGGGTCCAAATAAACCAAATTGGATCTTAGGTGACTTCAATCTTCTATCTCTACAGGACGATCAAGCAGCTGCATTCATAGAAGCCCTAGACATCTTGGGATACACTCAACTGGTTCGAGAGCCTACTCACTCAAAAGGTAATATTCTGGACCTCATATTAGCCCCACAATTAGTTCTTCATCAATCACAAAATATCACGCTATCATTGACATCAGTACCATGGTCGGATCATATGCTCATTACTTTTCAGATTCCTACCCTCATCAAGCCTCAAAGGCCCAATGTGGATTTAAGTAAGAACTCCAACCCAACTGCCAGAAGTTTTCACCCGTTTAACAAAGAACGCATCCTCGCTGAAACAGGCACACTCTCTGATAAGACTTCACTAGACCTAGAGGAACTAATCTCTGCCTGGAACAGCAAACTCAGCGCAATCGCAATCTGCTCCTCAACAAATAAAGCCTCAAAAAAAAGATCATCTGCACCATGGTTCACAGCCGAATTGAGGACATCACTAACCCTCCTACGGAGGCTGGAAAAACGCTGGAGGAAGTCACGTACCAGCAGTGACCAAGCAGCATACATCCATCACCTGCATACACATCGCAGGGCCATCACAGACAAGATGAGACAACACCACTCAGACACCCTGAAATGGTCTTTGAATAAGTCGCACGACCTCTTCAACTTGGTCAAATCCCTTGCTAAAGAACCCACCCCTGAGCACCTTGGAGGTATACACCCGCAGGACTATGCTATCTTTATGCAATCTAAAATGTGCAAGACTGACAAAATGATGATACCTGACCCCTCCCCCCCCCCCGACGAACAAGAGTACCCTGCATCTCTAACTGCCTTTGTTACACCCTCAAAGAGAATTATTGAAGACACCATCTCAGCCCTAAATACCTCCACTGCACACTCAGACCCCTGTCCAGCATTCTGGATAAAAGATTTGAGATGTGACCTCGCCCCGATAATAGCTAATATGATAAACCTATCTTTTACCACTGGGTCTTTCCCCTCTACTCTTAAACAGACCTCCGTTAGACCCCTGTTGAAGAACGCCAAACTAGACCCACAAAAGGTGGAGTCATACAGACCCATATCCAGCATCCCGATGCTTGCTAAAATCATTGAAAAGATAGTATACAAGCAGTTACAAGATCATATCAACACCAATGCCCCTCTGGATTCATCCCAACATGGATTCAGAGAGTATCATGGAGTTGAAACACTACTTACAACTCTTTTCGACAACATAATTTCAGGCATTGACAACATATGACATGGTTTTGCACTCATCTTCTTGGACATAGCAGCGGCTTTCGACTCGGTATGCCACGAGATTCTCCTATGCCGGCTAAGAGAAAAAGGCATTAGTGGAACAGCTCTCGAGTGGTGCAGATCTTACCTGTCTGGAAGATGGCAATATGTTCGAGCAGACGGGTCCACATCCGAACCATTCCTACAAAGTCAAGGAGTGCCTCAAGGATCCTCCTTATCATCACTGATGTTTAACATCTATATCCAACCCATCTGTAACATCATTAGATCGTTCAATGTGAGTTGCATGATATACGCGGATGATGTGCTGTTATACATGCCAATATCCCTGGATTGCCCAGACCTTACCCCTCTGACCAATTGCTTAAACACCATATCCGAATGGCTCCTATCACAAAATCTACGCATCCAACACAAGAAAACGGAGGTCATGTTCATCTCGAGAAATCCCAAGTTCACACCACCCAGCTATTTGAAAGTAAATAATGCCGAGTTACAAGTAAAATCAGCTATACGTTACCTCGGAGTGACAATGGACCAGAACCTCGACATGAAGCAACACATAGCCAATAGTGTAAGAGCGATCTACATTAAAATCAGATCCTTCAGACACTTACGTCCGTTACTCAAACCAGGTGATTTCCGCACCATTTACCAAGCCCTCATTATTCCTCATCTCGATTATTCAAACGCCATCCTACAAGGACTCCCCCGGGCCACCTTAAACCCCCTGCAACTTGCTATGAACAGTGCAGCGCGGGTACTCTTTGGAGCCTCCAGAAGAGAGCACATCACACCCCTCCTGAGGAAGCTGCATTGGCTCCCCGTTCAAGCCAGGATCAGTTTTAAGACCCTGGTGATGACCTTCAAGGCCACCAAGGGGCTCTCCTCCTCTTCACTATCCGAACTCATCCAACCTCTCGCTCCCAACAGGATAAGGAGAACTGCAGAGTCCAATATGCTATTGATACCTAAAGATACGACAAACTGCACCAAAACAACTTCCAACAGAGCTTTCAGACTCTGCGCACCAAGTCTCTGGACTCCCTACCACCACATATCAGAGCAATCCCCAACTTGAGCCAGTTCAGGAAGGCCCTGAAACATTTTCTCTTTATCAAATATCTCACTGACTGCCCTGAACCCCAGCCACCCTAGAATAGCGCGTCCCCAAGGATGTACAACACCCAACAATACCCGTGCTCATTTCATTTGAATATGTATATAGTTTACCCTGTTCAATTAATCTGCATATGTATATAGTTTACCCTGTTCTCCAAGTTTTTTTTCCTGTTCAGTGTAATGACCAGACATTTGTTTATTGTCAGATACTGTTTGTTCTATGTAAACCGCGCTGATCTCAAATAGTGCGGTATATAAGAAATGTAAATAAATAAATAAATAAATAACAAGCAGGAATGTAGTCTTCACATATGTGTGACATCGGTACCGACGGAGCCTGCGTGGGAATGCTCCCCAGCGTCCAATAGGAAAGCTTTTGGGAGCATCCCACTGCACCTGCGTAGTTGCTTTCCCACCTTTACAGCTCTCCCTCCTCAGTTCTTCATTTTCCGTGGAGCCAACAAGAAGCAATTCCTGTCACCGCAGAAAATTCCGTTTTTCTTATTTTTTTGTGGTCATGTCTGTAGGGTTGCCAACTTTTTCACCGAGAAAAACCCGACACCTTTGGCTCGCCATGCTCCACCCATTCTCCTCCCCTAGGCCCACCCCTGCCCCACCCCCAGCCCCACCCACAAAAATTACCGAGGATACGTGTAGGCTAACTTCCTTGGTCAGATAATAATTAAACTGGGAACCCCAAAATCCAAACATGAAATGTACAACATTGGAGAAATAAAACTATAAAGTAATTTCCTCTTGCACTAAACAAAAACGCAAAGATGTTAGCAATACACACTTCCCAGACCAGACATATTCCAGTTAATAAATTCAAAATAAAAAGTATTTTTCTACCTTCTGTTTGGGCATTTCATTTTTCAGTAGCAATTGCTCCAGTCACTTTCTTCTGGTTTCTTCGTGTCTTCTGCGAGCTATCCATTTGTCCTTTCTTCTCTTTTAGATGTTTTCCATTCTCTCTATATATCTGCTTTAACATACTGATTGTTTCCCTTTTGCTCTTTCCCCCAATTCTTTCCTTATCCTTTATCATCCATTTAAATTTCACCCTTCCATTCTCAAGCCCCTCTTCCTCTCCCAATACCGACCCATCATAGACTTTTCTTCCACACAAAATATTTTTTCCCCTCTCCATTCTCATTCCCCATCCATTCTAGTCCTCCCCCAAAATCAGTTCCCTTATAGTTCTAGACCAACCCAGCATCCACTCCCTTCTAGTCCCATTCTCCCATGCCCCACATCAGCCCATTTCCAGTCCTATTCCAGCTCTTCATAAGCCCATTTCCAGTGCTAGCCCTCACATCACAGGCCATTTCCAGTCCTTGCCCCCCCCCCCCAATCACAGCCCATTTACAGTCCAAGTCCCCCATCACAGCCTATTTCCAGTCCTAGGCCCCGCACCATCACAGCCCATTTGCAGTTCTACCCCCCCCCCCACCATCACAGCCCATTTGCAGTCCTAGCCCCCCTAATCACAGCCTATTTCCAGTCCAAGTTCCTCCTCCCTCCACCATAGCCCATTTCCAGTCCAAGTCCCCCCCCCCTAGCCCTTTTCCAGTCAAGACCCCCCCCCCATCACAACCCATTTCCAGTCCAAGTCCCCCCCCCCCCTATAGCCCTTTTCCAGTACAGGTCCCCCCCCCCCCATCACAGCCCATTTGTAGTCCCCCCTCCCGTGCAGCTGTTGCTCCTGCTTCTTACTGAGCTGCAGCTGCAATAAAGTTAATTTAAAAGTAAGGAAACCTGGGAGAAACCCTCAGCTCCTATGAAACTCCTTCTGCAGGGTCCCTGGCTGAAAAGGAAGTGACATCAGAGGGGCGGGCACTGCAGAAGGAGTTTCATAGGGCCGGAAGGCCCCTCACAGGATTCCTTACTTTTAAATTAACTTTATTGCAGCCGCTGCTCTATAAGAAGCAGCAGCAGCGGCTGCAAGGGGGGGCCAGGACTGTGATCGCAAGCGTGATCGCAAGCGCAAAACCGGTTTTCTGCTCTGGCCGCTCCCGATCTCGCAGCCAGAGCAAAAAAATGGCTTTTCAATGGCCGGTTTCGGTTCTCTGCCGGCAGCCGGCCTGACCACAGGAAAACCGGCCAGGCCGGCTGAAAACCGGCTGGTTGGCAACCCTACGTGTCTGCCTTCCCATCAACGTTGGTACCAACTCTGTCGGTGCTCTCTTTCTTTCTTCTTTAAAAAAAATTATACTTTTCTGAGGGGCCCTTTCCCTCAGGGTGCATCAACGCCATTTTAGGCTTAGGCCTTGGTTTTTCCAAAATGGACAAGCCAGCTAGTGGTTTTAAAAAGTGTTCCAAGTGTGGCAGTACAATTTCATCCACAGACACCCATGACTGGTGTCTAAAATGTTTGGGACCGGATCATCAACTGACTGACTGTCTCCTCTGTAGGAAGATGACAAAGAGAGGCCTGCAGAACAGAGCTGCGAAACTCTACACTCTCTTTGCCACCAATGCAATGTCCAAAACATCGACATCATTGAGAGCTTCATCTTCCTCCCAGGGATCTCAGGTATCAAAACCCAGGTCTTCATCGAAGACTAGCCGGCCCTCCAAGGATAGATCTCCTTCCAAGCATCGAGATGCCTTAGGCGGTGCCCTAGAGGGAGACATACCGGCCAAACAACCCCGGCGGGAGGTCCTTGCCTTCAAAGCATTAGTGGGTTTTCAGGATGCTCCCAAGGCCTCAACCTCCAGAGAGCTCAGTGCCATGCTCAGTGATCGTGGCCTGCAATTCAGGTACCGATACCCAGGCATCGGCAGGCTCCATGGATCAACTTATCCTGGCTATTGAAAGGGAGCTTAGCGGCCTTGCTATCAGCTTCCATACTGGTAAAGCCTCTACAGTCGATTCCCCATCCATCGGTACCACCATCGGTACTGACAACGGTGCCGAAGGTACCAGCATCGACATTTTTGCCGCTTACCACACTACCACCTATACTGGCCCTTGAGTCCGAATCCAGAACCGAGGTTCCGGTACTGAAACTTTCTGATACTGGTTTCAAATGGTATCGAGTATGGGCAGAGCACAAGCATCCAGCCCATCAATACTTTGAGTTTTCGGACTCTGATTCATCGGACGATGAATCAACCGGTACAAGAGAAATGAGATTTCTACTGGAGGATCCATCTCCATCCCCACAACATCGCATGTCCCCTCCGGAGGACATGTCTTTTCAAGATTTTATCTGTGATGTTGCTCGGGGCCTCTCCATCACCGTAACTTCGGAGAAGGAGCCTACAGTGGTGTGCAAAAGTCTGGAATCACTTGTGAGTTTTGCGTTTTTCATACTTTCTAACATTTTTTTTAAATTTTGCGTTAGCCCAGCATATTCATCTTTCTACCACATTAAAAAGGATACATTTGGCTATTAGAGTTGACTTTTTTGCATTCCTTGCTTCCAATTTAAATACTTTACAGACACTGGGAGATAGCTACTGCGATTTTTCTAGATCCTGCGTCAAAACTGGATCGAGATTATCCAATATGCACACGTTATTTCTGACCAATCAGGAGGCTGGTTTCATTAACCAATCACAATGCAGATATCTAGCCAACAGTGGAGCTATAAAAATGCACGGAATTTTTGAATTTCATACACTTTCTGGATCGATCATGAAGATGACTCTGACCTTGACAATGGAGGAGCATGTTCGTGTGTCCTTTATGAGTGAGGAAGGATTTTCAAGCCATCAGCCAGGAAAGTTGGCTGTAGTCAGAGCGCTGTTGTTAAGATTGTACAGAAGAAGAAAGAAACGGGTTCAGTGGTGGACAAGCCTCGTTCAGGTCATCCACATGCATCAACATCACGCCAGAACCGCGCACTATGATGCATTTCACTGACTAATCGCAAGTTGACCTCTCCTCAGCTACTTCAAGAGTGGTCAGACAAGAGTGAGGTCAGTGTCAGCTCATCAACAGTTCGTCGCCGGTGCTTGCAGTTTGGTCTCTGGGGCTGCAAAGCATGGAATAAGCCACTGATGACTGACATACAAAGGCGCAACCGGATCATGTGAGCGAGAAAGCACTCAACCTGGTCTACTGAAATGTGGGAAAAGGTGCTATTCAGCGATGAAAGCACCTTCTGCCTGTTTGGTAACCAGGCCCACACCTATGTGAGGAGATTTCCTGGAGAGGAATTCAAGCCTGAGTCTCTCAGCCTCACTGTGAAGCATCCTTTGAAAGTCATGGTCTGGGGCTGCATGGCTGCCAGTGGTGTTGGACATTTTCACATCGTTGATGGAATGGTTAACGGGGCCAAGTACATCACCATACTGCAAAAGTGCATGGTGCCATCAGCACACCAGCTGTTTCCTGGCCAGTTCCTGTTCCAAGATGACAATGCACCCTGCCATCACTCCAGACAGGAAGCAGCGGAACCTGCCATCACTCCAGCTGGAAGCAGCGGAACATCATCAAGTCATTGGACTGGCCTGCCCAAGTCTCCAGATCTGAATCCAATCGAGAACCTGTGGCACAAGGTGGCCTTGGAAATATCCAAGAGGCATCCAACATCAAAGCGTGAGCTGATTGAGTCACTCATTGCAGCTTGGAACCGTGTTGTCACCAACGATCACCTTGTCAGACTGGTTCATTCAATGCCAACAAGGTGCAGCCAGGTGATCAAGAACAAAAGGTGGCCCATCAAATACTGAGCCATCACTGACACATAAAAACGGCCTTTTTCAAGGCCACATACATTAATTTGAAGGAAACCTGGCGTGCGTCCATTATATTTTAAAGCATACTTACAATAATATATTGTTGGCCAACGATGTACATTATACGATTTTCATAGAAAATCTATCAACAGGACAACTATGGGGAACAAACTCAGAAAATAAGGGCCAAACCAATACTAACAGTTGGCCCTAATAGCCAAATCTATCACTTATCATGAGATACACAGAAAAAGCCACTGGGAGGAAAATGAAATTAAGATATAAGTTCACAAAGTTGAAAACACATCAAATTTACAAGTAATTCAAGACTTTTGCACACCACTGTAGGGCTGAGGAGCTTGAAATCCTTCAGTACCCTGCAGTACCAAAGGAGGCTGCCACTCTTCCTCTTCATCGAATACTTCACAACCTTATGCTTCGAATGTGGGAGACACCCTTGACCATCTCCTCACATGCTCGAAGGCTCGATACTATGTACTGGGTACCGGATTGTCCCGGCTTCCAGAAGACGCAATTACCACACCATTCCCTGGTGGTGGAATCAGCGATGCGTCAAATTAAAAGTGCCAAAACGCATTCCTCGAACCCTCTGGGCAGAGAATCGAGAACCCTCGAAGCTTTTGGTCGTTGATGCTTTCAGGCCTCTATGTTATCAGCCAGAATGAGTTCATACATACTCTACATGGGTATGTTTCTGAGAGAAGTGACTAGGGATTTGGAGCTGATGGCTCCTCTCTTCCCTGATGATAAGAGAGCTGATTATCTCACTCTTGTGAAGCATGCCCAAAATGTTTCCAAATTTGTTAACAGGGCAACCTTCGACTGTTTTGAATGCATCAGTAGGACTTCAGCTATTTGCATTGGTGCATATAGGATTGTTTGGCTCCAAGCCTCTGATATTGAACAGTGGGTTCAAGATAAGCTGGGTAATATTCCTTGTACAGGCGAAAACCTGTTTGGCAAAGACTGGCAGGATAAGGCGTCTCAATTAGAATCTGAGAACACCATTCTAAATAGACTTTCTAGATCAACTGCCAACCCAGCTAAGAAGAAGGTAACAAAGAAACCCTTTTTCAATAAGAAAAAGAAGTGCATCCCAACCAGGCCTCAAAACCTTTCTCACTGCTCGAGAAATGCTGCAACTATTGGGCCATATGGCATCCACTGTACATGTGGTTCCATACGCTCGTCTACATTTATTTATTTAGACAGTTTTGTATACCACCTTATCCTTCAATCAAAGCGGTCACAACACAATTGGGGGATACATTTAACACGCAGGGATATGAGACACATACACTAATACTTACAGGGAACATGGGTAGAGGAGGGTTAAGTGTCTTGCCCAAGACCACAAGGAGCATCTGTGGGACTAGAAACCCCAGTCCTTCCGGCCCATATGTGTGCAGCTCAATGGACCCTGGCTTCCCAGTGGTCTCAAACATCCGGTCACCTGGGAGACAAGATAACACTCTCTGCATGTCTCATCTCATCTCTCCAGTGGTAGCAATCTCCAGAGCACCTTCTCGTAGGGTCACCTTTTCAGAAGCCTCCACATCAATGTACCCTTATGACGGATGCATCCAAATTGGGCTGGGGAGCTCATCTGGACAACCTTCCCACTCAAGGTCTTTGGTCTCATCAAGAGTCACAACTCCACATAAATCATCTGGAACTCAGAGCCACCCACAATGCTTTCAGGGTATTCCATGACCATCTTTGCTTCTGCACAGTTCTAGTCCAGACGGACAATCAGGTAGCCATGTTCAACTTGAACAAGTAAGGCGGAACAGGCTCTTGGACACTTTGCAGCGAAGCTCTGCACTTATGGCCCTATGCCATACAACATCAGATTCACCTACTTGCGGTTTATCTCCCAGGCAAACAGAATCTCTTAGCGGACAAACTCAGTCGGGTCTTATTGCCCCACGAGTGGTCTCTCCACGCAAACACAGTTGCTCATATCTTCAGGATCTGCCAGATATAGACCTGTCTGCAAGTCCTCAGAATGCAAAACTTCCCCGGATCTCTTCCAGAATCCTGGCTCACAACAGCCAAACGGTAGATGCTTTTCACCTTCACTGGGGTCAGAGCTTCCTTTATGCCTTCCCCCACCCCATTCCCCTCATTCCGAAGACTCTTTTCAAACTCCAGAGAGACAATGGCTACATGATCCTTATAGCCCCGTGTTACATAGAAACATAGAAACATGATGACAGAAAAAAACCAGATGGCCTATCTAGTCTGTCCTTCCATAACAACAACTACAACAGTCCACTTTTTACCTTTAGAGATCCTCTGTGTTGGTCCCATGCTTTTTTTGAATTCAGTTACTGTCCTCATCTCCACCACCTCCACTGGGAGACTATTCCATGGATCTACTACTCTTTCTGTAAAGAAATATTTCCGCATATCACTCCTGAATCTATCTCCCTTCACCCTCATCACATGTCCCCTCGTAGCAGAACTTGCTTTCAATTGAAAGAGGCTCTCTCCCTGAACATTTATGCCACGGAGGTATTTAAACATCTCAATCATATCACCTCTATCCCGTCTTTCCTCTAAGGTGTACATATTAAGATCCTTAAGTCTGTCCTCATATGCTTTATAATGAAGCCCATTAATCATTTTAGTAGCAACCCTCTGCACCGACTCCATCCTGTTCACATCCTTTTGAAGGTGCGGTCTCCAGAATTGCACACCATACTCCAAATGAGGTCGCACCAAAGACTTATACAGAGGCATTATCACCTCCTTTTTTCTGCTAGCCATTCCTCTCCGTATGCACCCAAGCATCCTTCTAGCTTTTGCTGTCGCCTTTTCTACCTGTTTAGCTACTTTAAGATCATCAGACACAACCACGCCTAGGTCCCGCTCTTCATTAGTGGACAAAAGTACTTCACCTCCTATACTGTATTGCTCCCTTGGATTGCTGCAGCCCAAATGCATGACCTTACATTTTTTAACATTAAATCCCAGCTGCCAAATTCTAGACCATTCTTCAAGCTTAGCTAGATCCCTCCTCATGTTATCTACACCTTCCTGGGTGTCTACTCTATTGCAGATTTTGGTATCATCCACAAAGAGGCAAACCTTACCCGACAGCCCTTCCGCTATATCACTAACAAAGATGTTAAAAAGAATCGGACCAAGGACAGATCCCTGGGGCACACCACTGGTAACATCCTTCTCCTCAGAGTGAGCTCCATTTACTTGTACTCTTTGTCGCCTCCCACCTAACCCAAGCAGTAACTTTAGGGTCCATCCCTAGGGTGCTCAGTTTGTTTATAAGTCGCCTGTGAGGAACAGTGTCAAAGGCTTTACTGAAATCTAAATACACCACATCTAGAGCTCTCCCTCGGTCCAACTCCCTGGTCACCCAGTCAAAGAAATCAATCAGATTTGTCTGACAAGACCTGCCTCTGGTGAATCCATGCTGCCTCGGATCCTGTAATCCGCTGGACTCCAGAAACCTCACTATTTTCTCTTTCAGCAGCGTTTCCAATAATTTACTCACCACCGAAGTTAAACTAACCGGCCTGTAGTTTTCAACCACATCCTTACTTCCGCTTTTGTGTAAAGGCACCACATGAGCCTCTCTCCAGTCCTTTGGCACCACTCCCGACTCCAACGAGGCATTGAAAAGGTCAGTCAGTGGAGTTGCTAGAACGTCCCCAAGTTCCCTCAGTATTCTAGGGTGTATCCCATCCGGTCCCATCGCTTTGTCTACTTTAAGTTGAGCTAGTTTCTCACGAACACAGTCTTCTGAAAATTGTTCAAGATGTCCCTCGCTTCTGTTCTTATTTGTGGGTGTTTTCTGAGGTCCTGCTCCTGGTTCTTCATCTGTGAACACAGAACAAAAATATTTGTTAAGCAATTCCGCTTTATCCTTATCAGCTTCTACATATTCCCCCCCTGCACCCTTGAGTCTGACAATTCCACTTTTGCCCTTCCTCTTCTCACTAATATATCTGAAAATTGTCTTATCCCCCCATTTTATTGCATTGGCTATTTCCTCTTCCTTTTGAATCTTTGCCTTCTTGACTACTTTGCTAGCTTCTCTAAGTTTTTCCAAATACAGATGCCTGTCTTCCTCTCTCTGTGATCTCTTGTATTTCATGAAGACCTCCCTCTTTTTCTTCACTTTTTCAGCTACTTCCTTCGAAAACCATAGCGGTCTCCTGTTCCTTTTGCCTTTATTTACCATTTTAACAAAAAGGTTGGTTGCCTTTAAAATATCCCTTTTCAGTTTTGCCCACTGTTTTTCTACATCCCCCAGCTGTTCCCATCCCACTAACGACTCCCTGAGGTATTGGCCCATCTTCGCAAAGTTAGTCTTCCTAAAGTCTAAGATCCTCACCTTGGAATGGATTCTAACAGCCCTAGTCCTAATACTGAACCACACCATCTGGTGATCACTGGATGCAAAATGATCTCCCACTACAACATCAGAAACACTTTCACCATTGGTAAGCACCAAGTCCAGTATGGCCCCTTCACGTGTGGGGTCTGTTACCAATTGCCTGAATAGTTCTCCCTGTAGAGAATCCAGGATCTCCTTACTTCTAGATGATACTGCAGCAGGAATGTGCCAATCAACATCTGGCATATTGAAATCTCCTATCAGCAGCACTTCCCCTTTCCTAGCAATGCTGCGTATGTCTTCAATTAACTCTCTGTTGGCCACGATAACTGTGGTATCCTCTGCTTCTATGTCTCTCTCGAGTCCAACCAGTAGATTTGGGGTCTGCCCCAGATCTCCTCTCTCAGGAGAACGGGACACTGCTGCAACCCAATCTGCAGTCCCTACACCTAACAGCATGGCTGCTGAAGGCATAGAATTCCAGGGCATCAGCCTTTCTCAGCAAGTGAAAGTTATCCTTTTATCTTCCAGGAAACCTTCCACAAGGCGTAGATTCTCTGTCTGGTGTTTGAAAATGAATCTTAACCCCTTTTTAGCTCCCGTGGAGATATTACTGGAATATCTTCTCCACCTCTCTTCCTCTAGACTCAAGACCAATTCGGTACAGGTACACCTGAGTAATCATAGCGGCATCCCACATCCGCTTGGATGGACAACCCATCTCCTCTCAGCCGCTTGTAGCGTGCTTCATGAGAGGGCTTCTATTGACTAAGCCTCCCATTAAACTACCCCCAAGTGGCATGGGATCTTAATGTGGTTTTAGGACAACTTATGAAGCCGCCCTTTGAACCCCTAGCCACTTCTTCGCTGAAGTTTCTTACCTGGAAGGTCGCCTTTCTTGTTGCACTCACTTCGGCAAGGCACATCAGTGAACTTCAAGCTTTAGTGGCTGATCCTCCTTACACTTGTTTCCACTATGATAAGGTAATCCTTAGGACTCATCCTCACTTTATGCCAAAGGTAGTCTCGTCTTTTCACTTAAACCAGTCAGTGTACCTCCCTGTTTTCTTACCTAGACCTCATTCTTCTAGGGTGGAGGTAACCTTTCATACACTGGATTGAAAACGTGCTTTGGCCTTTTATATCTAGAGAACAAGGGAACACAGAAAAGCTTCCCAACTTTTCATTGCTTTTGATTCCAGTCACCTAGGACTACCAGTATCCAAACAAACTCTCTCCAAATGGATAGTAGATTGTACCCCTTTGCTTACGACAATGCCGGACTCTCTCTTGAGGGTCACGTCATGGCACACAATGTTCGAGCAATGGCTGCCTACATGGTGAATCTCCGCTCTGTGGCAATTGATGAGATATGTAAAGCAGCAACCTGGTCCTCTGTCCATACTTTTTCTGCTCACTATTGCCTGGACAAGGACTCCCGCCGGGATGCCTCGTTTGGCCAAGCTGTTCTCCAGCATTTCTTTCAAGCTTAGATCAACTCCTACCCCCCGTCCCAGGTTTTGATACCAGATGTCCTTGGAGGATATATGACCTACTACTTAGGCCTGTGTTCCACAGCTTGCTCTGAGGTAATCTCTCAAGCATCTCCAAGCTAGGGAGTCCCATATGTGAAGACTACATTCCTGCTTGTTCCTGGAGATAGCGTAGTTACTCACCTGTAACAGGTGATCTCTGGGAACAGGAGGAATTGAGTCTACACAACCCACCCTCCTCCCCTAGGAGTTGTACTTTCTTCTTCTCTCCTTCTCTCCTTTCATCTCAGCTACAAACTCAACTGAGGAGGGAGAGCTGGAAAGGTGGGAAGGCAACTACGCAGGCGCAGTGGGATGCTTCCAAAAGCTTTTCTATTGGACACTGAGGAGCGTTCCCGCGTGGGCTCCATCGGTACCGATGACACCCATATGTGAAGATTCAATTCCTTCTGTTCCTAGAGATCACCTGTTACAGGTGAGTAACTACACTATCTCCAGGGAGGTTCTGGAGGCTACATTTAGGCTTTTAGGTAGGAAGTTGAAATCCAGAACTTCCAGGGTAGCTTTCTCCAAAATGCTTCCCGTTCCACGTGCAGGACCCAAAAGGCAGGCAGAGCTCCGGAGTCTCAATGCGTGAATGAGACAATGGTGCAAGGATGAGGGTTTTGGATTTGTTAGCAACTGGGGAACATTCTGGGGAAAGGAGGGGCTCTTCCAAAGGGATGTGCTTCACCTTAATCGGGATGGAACCAGGCTGCTGGCATTAACCTTTAAAGAGTAGATAGAGCAGCTTTTAAACTAGATAATAGGGGGAAGTCGACAGTCACCAAAGAGAACATGGTTTAGAACAATGTATCCTTGAAGGATACTACCAAAAGCAGAGAGGTTCCAAAAAAGAGTAAAGTAGCCCAAATGCCCTTGAGTATGGAGCAGACAGAGCTTAAAGGTTCCAAATTACCCATGCCTACCAATAGCCAGATTAATATGAAAAAATACAGTCTCTAAAATGCTTGTATGCAAATGCTAGAAGTCTAAAAAATAAGAAGGGAGAGTTAGAATATATAGCACTAAATGAGAGGTTAGATATTATTGGAAAATTCAGAGACATGGTGGAAGGAGGACAACCAGTGGGACACTGTGATACCTGGGTACAAACTATATTGTAATGATAGAGCTAATCAAATTGGTGGAGGGGTTGCGGTCTATGTTTGAGAGGGCATTGAGGCAGAAAGGATTAAAGTTTTGCAGGAAACAAAATTTGCTGTAGAATCTCTATGGATTGAAATTCCATGTAAAAAGGGGAAGGCGATGGCAGTGGAGTTGTACTATTGACAACCTGGCCAGAATGGACAAATGGATGATGAAATGCTCAAAGAAATCAAGGAAGCTAACAAAGGTTATAGCACAGTAATAATAATGGGTGATTTCAATTACCCTGGTATCATCAACTGGGTCAGTGTCACGGCAGGACATGCTAGGGAGATAAAGTTCCTAGATGAAATAAATGACTGCTTCTTGGAGCAGCTGGTTCATGAACCGACAAGAGGGGAAGCCATATTTGACCTAATCCTTAGTGGAACACCAGATCTGATGCAAGAGATAAGGGTGTTGGGGCCACTTGGCAATAGTGATCATAGCATGATCACGTTTGATTTAATAAGTGGAGGAGGGATGGTAAGGAAATCCACAGTACTACCTTTTAACTTTCGAAAGGGAGACTATGATAAAATGAGGAAAATAGTTAAGAAAAAACTAAAAGGAGCAGTTGGAAAGGCAAAGACTTACATCAAACTTGGGGGTTGTTGAAAAATACTAACTTGGAAGCCCAGACCAGCTGTATTCCATGCTTTAAGAAAAGTGGAAGGAAGTCCAAAAAACTGCCAGCATGGTTTAAAGGTGAGGCCAGAGAGGCTGTTGTTGCCAAAAAAGCATCTTTCAGGAAATGGAAAAAAGAGCCAAATGATGTAAATTGGAAACAGCACAAGCACTGGCAAGTTAAATGCAAGGCATTGATAAGGCAGGCAAAGCGAGAATTTGAGAAGAAGCTTGCTGCAGAAGCAAAAACATGTAATAAAGACTTTTTGAAGTACATTCATAGCAAAAAACCTGTGAGAGAGTCAGTTGGTTCATTAGATGATAGAGGGGTTAAAGGGGCACTAAGAGGCGACAAGGCGATAGCGGAGAGACTGAATTCATTCTTTGCTTCGGTCTTTACTGAGGAAGATGTAGGG
Organism: Ichthyophis bannanicus; assembly: GCA_033557465.1. NCBI lineage: Eukaryota > Metazoa > Chordata > Amphibia > Gymnophiona > Ichthyophiidae > Ichthyophis > Ichthyophis bannanicus. The sequence continues at coordinate 571,787,617 of CM066035.1, forward strand.
ATGTTACCCATGACTGAAGTGGTATTTAAAGGTGCAGAAGAATTGAAGAAAATATCGATAAATCGGGAAGATATATTACAGCTATTTGATAAACTGAAGAGTAGCAAATCACCTGGACCGGATGATATACATCCAAGGGTGTTGAAAGAACTGAAATATGAGATTGCAGACCTGCTATTAGTAATCTGTGAACTATCATTAAAATCATCTGTAATACCTGAAGATTGGAGGATGGCCAACGTAGCGTCAATTTTTAAAAATGTTTCCAGGGGTGATCCGGGAAACTACAGACCGGTGAGCCTGATGTCAGTACCAGGAAAAATGGTAGAAACCATCATAAAGAACAAAATTGCTGAACATGTAGATAGTCATGGCTTAATGGGAAACAGCCAATGTGGCTTTAGACAAGGAAGATCTTATCTTACTAATCTGTTATGTTTTTTTGAAGGTGTAAATAAAAAGGTAGACAAAGGTGAGTCGGTTGATATAGTGTATTTGGACTTTCAGAAAGCCTTTGACAAGGTCCCTCATCAGAGACTTTTGGCAAAACTAAAGAGTCATGGGATAGGAGGCAGTGTACTATTGTGGATCAGGAACTGGTTAAAAGATAGAAAGCAGAGGCTAAGGCTAAATTGGCCAATTTTCCCAATGGAGAAAGGTGAATAGTGGTGTACCCCAGGGATCTGTGCTGGGTCCGCTGCTTTTTGATATATTCATAAATGACCTGGAAAAGGGAATAACGAGTGAGGCTATCAAATTTGCAGATGACACAAAACTATTTAAAGTTGTTAAAACCCATGAGGATTGTGAAAAATTGCAAGAGAATCTTGTTAAATTGGAAGACTGGGCATCAAAATGGCAGATGAAATTTGGGGGTATGTTTACTAAACTGCGGTAAGGTCACTCGCGTTAGCTTCCGTGGTAAAGGTACAGATGCCCATATAAAGGCATGGGCAGTGCACCATTATAGCAAGCCGTATCAGCTAACGCACGTTACCAGGCGCCTTAGACTAATGCGCGTTACAAGGCGCCTTATAAGGCACCTTATAAGGCACCTTGCAAGGCACATTACAAGGCGCCTTGTAGGGCGCCCTGTAAGGTGCCTTGTAAGGTGCCCTGTAAGGTGCCATGTGTGATACAGCGGACCCTCTTCTGGAGAGAAAAATAGTTTTGAAGTCTGAAAGAAAAAGAAATTGCCTGCAATTTCCAGAGGATTCAACTAGAGGGAGCAGGAGAGTTAGGACAGAGACCACAGAACCACGCCCTAGTGGGCAGGACTCATGTTCCAAAAGCTCACATTTAAGAGGAAGCAAGCAAGAGTCAGAAGGAAGCTTATCTGCTAGGAGCTTACCTGCAAGAAGCTCAGCTGCTAAAACCTCGTCTGCTTGGAGAGCTACTACTCAGGGAGCTGTGGAAAGATCACCCTCACCAGTTGGGAGAGACCAAGCGAATGCGTGTTCCAGAGAAGGACCAAAGAGATGCTATGAAGGTGCTAGCCCAAGAGTGGGATCTTGGCCGCAAGCAAGCCTGAGTAAAAGGACAGGCTGGGAAAGGAGAACCAGTCCTGTAAGAGAGAGGACAGGCCGAGAAGGCCGAAGCCAAGCCAGACCGGGCCCTGAAGCCCACAAGAGAACAGGCCTCAAAGGCCAGAGGAGGAAAGACTGGGAGAGCAGGAGGAATATACCTGAGAGCACTGATACTGAAGGCAGCAGCCAAGGTAGGCCTCCAGCCTCGCCCCAGAAAACCAAACGGAAACCTAAAGGTAAAGCTTTTAACCTTTGTTATTGTGTGCCTGAAGTCAAGCTAAGAGAAGAATCCTGGGAAGGTGGTTCTCCTTATCTAAAACAAGAGCCAAAGCAAAAGTTAAAAGATAGTTTGAGCAAGAAAAGAACTTTTAGAGGAAAACCTTATAGAGAGAATGTTTTTAAACCTCTAGAGCAAGCTGAACCGTGGGCCCAAACAAACTGCCAAGCCTTGGGAAGCAGTGAGACGAACTCACATGAAGGACACTTACCTTGATCCCTCAGAGCAGTCAGAGGAGGCCATGCAGGTGGAATCTGTACAGGAGGACATTGATAGTCCTATGGAATGTATATACTGTGCTGGAAGTGACATAGAAGCGTTCCAGAGCTCATTGAGTGAATGAAGTAATTTGCTATTGGATGTTTTTGACACTGTGAAGTTAACAGTTTTTGGTTATCCCATCTCTTACTTTCAAAATCTGCTGTAAAGACTTGTTTTGCTACGTACCGGAGTGTTTATCCTATGTTATGAACCCTTAGTGCTAAAAGGGGAAAATAAAGCCTTTTCTTTTCCCTCCACTTTCGTGCAAGACTGTAGTCTCTTTGGGAGTTGGCAACGAGGCTGGCACAAGGCTCTGGCCCTTGACCCTCGCACCTGGCCAACCCTGATCACAAACATCTTGGTGACCCCCGGTCCCAGCTCTTCGGTGGAACCACTACGCCGCCACCAGGGGGTGCTGTGCGACCGGGGCGCGACACACATGTAAGGTGCCTCATAAGGCGCCCTATAGGGCCCCTTAGGCTAAGCGCCGTATTAGGCACCCCTGGACAAGGCACCGTAGAAGGCACCCTGGTCTATGGAACCATAGGCTAAGGTGGCCTAACAAGGTTATGGTGCCCTAGGTTAGTGTGCCCTAAGGGTTGCAAGGTGCCACAGGATGACATGCATGACCTGTGAGGAACAGAGACAGATGAACCCTAACACTGATAGAGCACTCAGGAAAGGCAATGAACAGGTGAGTGAAGGAGGAAGAGCTGGGAGCCGCTGGACCTGCCATATCTGCAGGCATCCCATGTGGCTGCCAGTACTGATGACAAACATGGTGGGGGCAACTGTACCACAGCACAGGGTGTTGGCAATGTAAAGCACAGTTGGTGGCAGACGATGGGAATACGTGTCCCCCAGTGGAGGCGGAGGTGGCAGGATAGTTACAATGATGGGTCGACAGAGGAGTGGTGGTGCCATGCAGATCAGGCACAGGCAAGGCAAGCACAATGAGGCGCAATGCAGGAAAGGGAAGCAGTGCAGGACATGGGGTGGCAGCCTACACAGCAGACAGGACTCTACACAGCTGACAGACGCAGATAGATGGACTGAGGGAATGTTGGCAATTGTGGCGAGGGTATTATGGGCTGGCAGCACAAATCTGCAAAAATATGACTGTTACAGGCATGCACACGATTTGAGTAGGACAGGCATGAGAGGCGAGAACAATGAGAAATTGAACTCATGAACACTGCCGAGAATGGCATTGTATTAACCAGTAGGCTATACCTCTGTGGTGTATGTCACAGCAATGGCTGGGTACAGAAGGATTGCAGGTCACCGCACAAACTGTCTGCTCTGAGTGCCAGGATAGGGTAACCCACCAGTACCCATGATGTAATGCACATGCTGAATATCTGTTTACAGCTGATCACCAAATGGGGTTTGCACCTCTCTGGTACCTCAGCTTGGAAAGACGAACTGACAGTGTGTGATACTGGCACAGAGTAGCTACAGACTATGCCATTGTGCAGGTTCTGTGTTTACCCTGAGGGATAGGATGGGTGCCCAGCACTAGGTCCGCAGTACATGTGGTGCTAGAGATAGGTCCTGCTGTACATCCCCATCACTGCCAGTGTGTGATAGGTGTTCCTTGCAGTGCAGCTGAAGGTAATTCAGTGTCCATCTGTATCCTGCAGTCACATGTGGCCCTCTGGGACCAAACACCACCCAGATTAGTGTGTACCCTATGTTAGGGTACGGCTGACATGGACACCTGCTATCAGGGCAGAGGGGTTTCCAGACTTGCATGAGGTTTGAGTAGCAGTACCTTTATAGGTGAAAGTGGTATACACTACATACCCCAAAGGGCCCACATCACCCTTTTTGTAGGTAAGGGACAGGTGCCCCAGCCCCTGTGAAGCAACCTCCATCCTGCTGATATAAGACAGCCCTCCAGGATTGGTGGGCCAGAGCCATACCTGTGACTGGGGCAGTGGCAGACCAGCAGCAATGCTGGGGTTAGGTCTGGAAAACCCCAACTGCCTCACACCACTGTCTGCCAGTCACCAGCAAACAGCACAGTCAGACTGCACCTTATAGGTGTTCCAAACATGCACAGTCTAACTGCAGAAAGTCCACTAGCCAGTCCATAGTGTATGCTCACAGAGGAACTATGTGCACCAAGCAGGCATCTCAGTAATTGGGGCCCCAGCACTGGGATAACAAAAGGATCACTGGAGACAGATAGTGTAGAGCGCTATTTGGGAACCTAGACATGCCATGGTCACTGCTCGGTTAGAGTGAGTGCCCTCCCAGCATGACATGCTGTGGCCACCCTGTCCATGCAGGCGGTGGTTGGGCACTACAGTGTCCCAGCCATTGCCCCACACCCTGTGAAGATGCATCCTGGCCAATCCGCCCTGTCCGGGCCATACCCACAATACCGTGCTCCTCATTATGCACATATTCAGGCTCACGCTGGTAACAGTGGGACATTTTGGGCCCAGTGAGGGGTGGGCAGCCACAGAACAATGGATAGATATACACATGCACACACTCCTATTGCAGCATTGTGCAAAGATAGGGGTGGTTGGCAACCCTGCCCGATCACAGTGCCAACATTGCTAAACTATGCAGGAGGTAGTAGTAGTGCTCTGGTGATAACTGCAGCTCAATGCTGGGGCCAACAGCCTGACTCTCCATGCATCTTTGTATTGTGGAACCTGTGTGAGTGGGTGTTTGTACCCCTGTTCGCCGCTGCTTTGGGCTTTGAACGTGTTGCTGTTGTATCTGCATTGTAGGGCAAAATATAGGGACATGCTCTGCAGGAACCACAGTTGAGACTTGAACCTATGACCCTCTGCTTCTAGACACACTGGCTGGGTGTACTGCAGCACACTGTTGCCACAGATGCATGATTATCCCTGGAGCTACCTGTACTTTTCCTCAGCCAGACCTGTTCTGTTGCACTGTACACCACGTACTGGTACAGGGCATGGCCTAGGTCCACTGCAGGCAGGTGCCACTGCCCCCTCCAGCACGGGCACACCCCCCCTGCCATGCTGACATGACCATATGCTGTCGGTGTTGGAAGTGCGCAGTCCCAGGCCATCCACAATGTGGGTAGGCGGTCACCTAGGGAGCGGGGTCTGGGGTGGGGAGGCATACATGGGCATCCTCACATCCCTCCCCATCACCGCCTACCACTATTATGTCCCTTCCACTTGGGGGAGGGTTGGCTGTGGGGATGTTAGGTCAGTGCCCTGGCAACTGTTAGCTCGGGTGGACCAGGTAGATGAAGGTGGATTGTGTTTGTCCTTTGTCAGCTGCTGTCATGCTGATTTCCGGTTTCTATGTTCCTATGTGCCACCTAGGCACCCGCCTAATCCACCCTGTGCCCCAGCTGCTCCCGCTACATGTCCTGCCTGCAGCCCCCTATGCCCCATTTGCACCATCGCCATAGTGGCCTTTCATACTTGGGTACTATGCTGTTGCTGAAAATGAAGCACTACTATCACATTTATTGGGTTCCCTGCCTATGCTCTACATTGCTGACACTGAAATGGGTTATCTCTCCTGCAAATGTGCATCTAAGGGCAAGTTTTCATTCGTGGTAGGATTCAGCCCTTCAGTTCAGCGCATTAGTGTGCAGGGAGCCTCTCTCCGCCTGTGGTAGGCTATGGCCTAGCATGGCCTGCTACTATGAAAGGCCTGTAAGTTAGGCCTGGATCCTAACTCCCATTATAGCTAGAAAAGAACCAAAAATCTGTGAGAAATGAGAAAACTGTTTTAAAATGCTTAATAAGAAGTTTTACATGAATTCATAAGTCTTTCATTATTCTCTTGTGTGTGAAAGAAATGTTTCAATACATGCATTCCTGAAGCTAGGGATAACCTTGCAATAGAGAAGTATCAAAATCAAGAACTGCACCATTGTTAGAACAATCCTAAGGGAGGAGGCTGGTTGCTAGGCCCTGGGGGGATTTCTGATTGGACAGGTGCAGGGAGCGTAGAACCAATGAGAAGTTTGCATGTATCGAGTTAGAACCAATAGAAAGTTCTCATGTATCAAACTGAAAAAGAGGTATAAATGGTTATGTCTCTGTAAAAGCTTTTGCTCAGTTCCTTTTGAAGCTTTGACTGACTGGGCCTGTGCACAATAAACTGGCTTGGACCCTGTCAATTGACTCCTGGATTTATTCATTGATTGCACTTTGCTACAGCACGCCCACTGACCCCTTCTCTCCGCCCTCTGCGGTGTTTACCGCGGCCGGGAACGCTAACGCTTGTTAGGTAACGTTAACGCACGTTAACGTTACCTAACGAGCGTTAACATTACCTAACGCGTGGTAAAATTACCGCAGTTTAGTAAACATACCCCTTAATGTGGACAAGTGCAAACTATGGTTATACGATGCAAGGTTCCACATTAGGAACCACTACCCAGGAAAAAGATTTAAGCGTCATTGTGGATAACATGTTAAAACCCTCGGCCCAGTGTGCAGCGGCGGCCAAGAGAGCAAATAGAATGCTAGGTATCATAATGAAAGGAATGGAAAATAAAACAAAGGATATTATAATGCCTCTGTACCGTTCCATGGTACAACCGCACCTTGAATATTGTGTGCAATTCTGGTCGCCGTATCTTAAAAAGGATATAACGGTATTAGAAAAGGTTCAGAGAAGAGCCACCAAAATGGTGAAGGGGATGGAAGGATACCCCTATGAAGAAAGGCTAAAAAGGTTAGGGCTCTTTAACCTGGAAAAGGCTGAGGGGAGATATGATAGAAGTCTATAAATTAATGAACGGAGTGGAACGGGTAAACGTAGATTGATTGTTAACGTTATCAGAATATAGAGACTAGGGGACATGCAATGAAGCTACAGGGTAAACTATTTAAGACAAATAAGAGAAAATATTTTTTCACTCAATGTGCAATCAAACTCTGGAATGTGTTACCGGAGGATGTAGTAAAGGCTGTTAGTGTAGCTGGGTTTAAAAAAAGGTTTGGACAAGTTTCTGAAGGAAAGGTCCATAAACCATTATTAAGAAGGGACCCAGGATATCAATGCTTGACCCAATACAAGCATTGTGGATCCTGTGTCTTTTGGGGAAGCTGCTAGGTACGTATGACCTAGATTGGCCACTGTTGGAAACAGGATACCGGGCTTGATGGACCTTGGTCTGACCCAGTATGGCATATCTTATATTCTTATGTTCTTATGTTTACCTGTTACAGGTGAGTAACTACACTTTATGACAAGTCAGTGCTCAAAAAGGAAATGAAAGTGTCGTACTGTGGCAGGTGAAGGCCTGTGATCCACAGTGTCTGACATAAGCAAGCAGGCCTAACTAGCTTGACCTGTAAATGAAGTCTGTGAAGAGGCCCATAGGAATTGCACATCCCCCAATATGCTGCTGTAGCAGCAAAGCGCAGACAAACCAATGATACCAGGAGTCTGTTCAGAAGGTCCAAATCATTTATTTGTGCACAAGTCTCAAGCAAGTCAATTTCAAAATGGCTGAGCAAAGTTTTCTAGCATTACATTGGTGCCGGTACTGATAAGATTATCCAATTATGTTCCTTCAGTGGGCATGGCACCTGCATACCCCCCTTCTAGTCCCAATTACAATGGTTAGTTCATCCACTTGTTACTTTCATACTCTCAAGGCCATAGAGCCAATTTGTGCATGCAGGGGAGCAGGGCTCTGCAACTCATCTGTCAGCACTCCCAATTATATTCCTTGCAGATGTACTTTTTCTTATCAGTAACTTTTAAACATATTTTTCTGTATTTTTCCATCTCTCAGTTTTGCTTACCTAAGTTAGTTTAGTTCTCTTACAGAGTTCTATCCTACAGTAGCAGCATGTTGGGGGATGTGCAATTCCTATGTGCCTCTCCACAGGCTTCATTTACAGGTCAAGCTAGTTAGGCCTGCCTGCTTATGTCAGACACCATGGATCACAGGCCTGTGCCTGCCACATTCCCCCCTTTGATTAATCTCACCCTATTACTTAATAAGGTGTGAGAATTGAATCACCTTTAGAAGAATCACATCATGATTGAAGGATTACGACTAGGGCTGGCTTTATACAAAGCCATTATTTTGGTTGCGGTCTTCCGCTCTACTGTGCTGTCTATAGCATTATGAATGGAACGCATACAACATGGGATTAAACATGGTAATAAGAAAATAACAGCAACAAGAATTAGTACTAAGACAATGAAAGTCTTAAACCCTCCCAGCCAGGAGAAAAGGTTAGCAAACCAGTTAGGGAATTTCAATGAGTGCCAAGTCTGCACTGGCACATAAGCATGTCTTTGCATATCTTTAGCAATTTCTTCAACTACTTGACCTTTATCATCTATTTTTAAACAGCAATTGGTTAAATTCAGCTTACCACATACTCCTCCTTCAGCTGCTAACAAATAATCAAGTGCTAAGCGGTTCTGATATATAGCAGTGCGCATCTGAGTACTTTGTCTAGCTAAGAGCGTAAGAGCATGACTAGTTTCATTGGTTATTATTTCAACTACTGCTTGTAAGCGAATAATACGATTAATCATATAGATTGGAGTGCGATAACCATACATACCATCATCATTCCAAGTGGCAGGCCCATAATACTCAATGATTCTTTCTGGTGGCCAATCATCACCCTGCCACTTCTCCCACTTGCCTATCTGTAAGGCTTCTCTTCTCTGTCTTAGAGCTCGTTTGTGTCGGTGGGTAGTGTATACAGGGTATCCTAATTGTTCTCCATGTTCAGTGTTTAAAAGAAAGAAAGAAGGTCTGATGGTTCCTAAGACACATGCTCCTCCCCATTGTGGCAGGAGTTGGGCATACGCTCGGTTTCCACAGATCCAATATAGGCCAGGTGGGGCTTGCCAGGCATGGACTTTGGCAAGGTTAGTCCATAAATCTGCAAGTTCAGGAAATCTAGCTAATGGGTTAGGAGGTTCAGGGTGTCTGATTCCTGACCACCATGCTGTCTTTTTGGTCGTGGCATTATAGTACTTCTAGCTAAGACAGACCAGCTGTCCTACCTTTTGGGTGAACTGGGGTCCAGTTCTGGCATAGCAAAGACGTCCAACGATTGAGTGCGCTAACACCCATTCACTGGTAGTCTTGTGTAATTCAGTCTGATTGTAAATCAAAGAATAATTCAATTCTTGGGCTTCCCATGGCCACTGGTCTCCCATTTGGGTTCCGCCACAGAAATAGCAATCTGAGATCTTAAGACTAGATACTACTGCTCCGGCTAATTCTAGAAATAAATTCTGTGAGGGGTGAGGGATCTCAAACTTATTTACATGCATGGCTTCATAGAAGGTATTATGGATATGATATTTGGATGACTTGTGAGCTTGGGTATTCAATCTAATATACACAATGGTTCCTGGATCTACTGCCCCTCCAGCAATACGCAAACCAAACTTGTATCCTTGTTTCCATGCATAGGGATTGTGTATACGTAAGTGTAAGGGGTTACAAGCATCTTTCTGACATTTATCATTTGTGGTTGGCTTGGTTAAGGTAGCCATTCGTTGATCTATCTTCTCATCAACTATACCATTATTCCAGGTAGCATAAAAAACACATCCCCAATACGGGCAATAGTAATCTGCTGCTGGTGCAGTACTATAGCCTGATCCCGTTTTACCTGTACACTTCCACCATCCTGTGGCACCTTCTGGACACATGTACTTATGGTCATTTCGATACGCTTTCTCCCAAGTACCACAGGTGGAATAACTATCTCTGTTAATGGCATTACATGCATCAAAATTCAAAACAGCAGGTTTAGTAATGTCCTTAAGTGGTGGTGTAGCAGCTATTATAGGTCCATCTGCATCCTTCCATCGTATTTCCAACGTGTAATAGGATGGATTCTGATGCGGATTATAGCATGCTCTAATTTTGCCATAAGTGCAAATATTTAGTTCAGTGGTGTTATAAATACACCGAGTCACTTTTCCCTTGCAGGTATAGTACGAGTGGTAAATCAAAGTCTGAGTTACTTTCAGTCCAGTTCGAGTAGAAGTAATGCAAGCAGTGCATGGAGGTAAAGCATAAGTCTGTTCAAAACCTCCAAATAAGGCAACCAAGGCAAAGCAAAAGTAAAGATGCATGTTGATATTGATTGGAGTTCTTCTGAATCCTCAGCTTGCTGATCTTGATCACGACGGTCTTTTATTCTTCGTCCCGTTTGCTAATGAAGCAATTTAACGGGTGCTGAGTGTTGATTGAAGATCCTCAGGTTGTCCAGTACACATTAACCAACTTATTAGCAATTTCAGTTGGCTTGTGAAGTCGGGCTAGTCAATGTAGTATCAAAGTAGTGTGCCAAATCGCACGCAAATTGGGTTCGTTGAAACAAAACTGTTGCTGCATGGAAAACAGCAATCCTCTTCGAAAGACTTGGCTACTGCAAGGCACTATGACAAAGTGTCTAAGTTGCTGGTTGCCGTCTCAGAGTAACTCGCAAGGGTGCATCAAGATGCTGCTCTGCTGTCCACTGCTCGGGTTCAGGATCAGCGGCAGGCTTGACTCTGCTGTGGTGGATCCAGGCGTCGATTTCTGCTACCTTTACTGCAGTTGGGGTAGACAGGATGACGGTGTACGGTCCCTTCCAATGGGGTTCCAACGGTGTCTTCTTCCAATCTTCGATCCACACCGAGGTACCAGGCTGATAGGGATGCAAGGGTTCCGTCAAGTTGATAGGCAACTGGTCTTGGATCCACGCATGGAGAGTCTGCAGAACAAAACTAAGAGCTAGGAGTTCTTGTCTGGTTACTTCTGAACCAATTTGGGCTAAACTTCCTTTGACTCCCTGCACTATTGGTGGGGGTTTACCATACAAAACTTCAAAAGGGGAAAATCCTGTTGACTTTACAGGAGCTGAGCGTATTCTGAGTAAGGCTATCGGGAGCACTTGGGGCCACTTCAAGTGTGTCTCCTGACAAAGCTTGGACATTTGGGCTTTTAGGGTACGATTCATTCGCTCAACTTTCCCTGAATTCTGGGGTCTGTATGCAGTGTGGAGTTTCCATTGTATCTGCAAAGCTTTAGCTAACTGTTGAGTAACTTGGGAGACAAATGAGGGTCCATTGTCTGACCCTATTACTGCTGGAATTCCGAACCTAGGGACAATCTCTCTCATTAAAACTTTGGTAACTTCTCGGGCTTTCTCAGTTCTGGTTGGGAAGGCTTCTACCCACCCAGAGAAAGTACAAACTAATACTAATAGATAATGGTATCCATTGGCTCTTGGCATTTCGGTAAAATCAACTTGGAGGTTGTGCATGGGGGTTACACCTCCTGACTGAACTCGGGGTGCCGTTATAAGGCCTTGCTTGGCATTATTTCTGGCACAGGTTAGACATTGACGTGCTACTGAAGCTGATACGGTTGTCAATAGAGGGATGTAAAAATGTGGTCTGAGTGCTTTTTCCATAGCACTCTTCCCATAGTGGGTGGCTTCGTGGGAAGCTTTGACAAAAGATGGTCCTAACAGTTCAGGAATTACTATTTGTCCAGGGGGTTGACTGCCCTCTTCTGGTGGCAGCTCAATCCATCCATCTTTCAGTACTCCATCTTCCTTGTTACAGTAGTAATCCAATTCTTTGGTGGTATATCGTGGTGTCCATAAATTCAGAGGTACTGGAAACAATGCTGCTTGCATTGGCATAGCTTGTGGGGTAATCTGTCCTGTCATAGCTGCTTGTCGTGCTGAGGCATCCGCAAATCTATTTCCTCGGGCAACTTCTCCTTTTCCTGCTTGATGTCCTCTACAATGCATGACAGCTACACGTGTTGGGGCCCAAACTGCATCAAGTAACATCAATATCTCGGGACCATATTTGACTGATTTTCCTCCGGATGTGATGAGCCCTCGTTCTTTATAGAGAGCTCCATGGGCATGTAGAGTGGTGAAGGCATATTTGGAGTCTGTATATACATTTAGCACAAGTTTTTCTCCTAACAGCAATGCTCTGGTGAGTGCTATCAATTCGGCTTTCTGGGCTGATGTGCCTGAGGCTAGAGCTGATGATTCAACTACTTCGTGTTGAGTGACGACTGCATATCCGGCACAGCGTCGTCCATCGAGGATGAGACTGCTCCCATCAACATAATAGATTTGGTCAGGATTGTCAATGGGCACATCTATTAAATCAGGTCGACTGGAGAACACAGTTTCCATGACTTCGATACAGTCATGTTCTGGGAGTTCTTCACTGATGGGTATCAAGGTGGCTGGGTTCAAGGCATGACTCACTTCCAGTTGTATCTGTGGGTTTTCACATAACATGCTCTGGTACTTCAACATTCGGGAATTGGTGAGCCAATAATTTGCTTTCTGTTCCATAAGGGCAAGGACTGCATGTGGCACAGTGACTCGTATGTTTTGTCCTAGTGTGAGCTTGTCTGCTTCACTCACTAATAGTGCTGTAGCTGCAACTGCTCTCAGGCAAGGTGGCCATCCTTTGGCCACAGTGTCCAACTGTTTCGATAGGTATGCTACAGGTTGCTCCCAATTTCCCAATTTCTGAGTCAACATGCCTAAGGCATTTCCCTGTGCTTCATGTACAAACAAGTGGAAAGGCTTGTGGACATCTGGTAGTCCAAGTGCTGGTGATGACATCAATTCTTCCTTTAACTTCTTGAAGGCTGTATCCTGCTCAAGTCCCCACTCCAGTGGCGACTTCTCTTCTCCTTTTGTGGCTTCATACAGTGGTTTGGCAATTTGGGCGAAGTTGGGTATCCAGATTCGGCAATATCCTGCCGCCCCCAGAAAGGCTCTGACTTGCTTTCTGGATGTTGGAGTTGGAATTCTGCATACTGCTTCTTTTCTTTCTCTGCCTAATCTTCGGCTTCCTTGGGTTATACGAAAACCCAAGCATTTCACTTCTTTTTGGCATAACTGTGCTTTTGCTCTGGAAACTTTGTATCCAGCTTCATCTAGTAACTGCAAGAGATCTTTGGTGGCTAGTATACATTCACTTTTGGATATGGCAGCTATCAGCAGATCGTCCACGTATTGGAGAAGCACTCTCTTCCCCGGGGCCACTGGATAGCTTGAAAGGTCTTGATTCAGTGCAGCACTAAAGATGGTAGGCAAATTTTTGAATCCTTGGGGTAATCTTGTCCAGGTGAGTTGGCCCCCTCTTCCAGAGATGGGGTCCTGCCATTCAAAGGCAAACAATATTTGACTTACAGGGGCTAATCTTATGCAAAAGAATGCATCTTTTAAATCCAGTACAGTGAAATGGGTAGCTTCAGCAGGTATCAGTCCTAGAAGAGTGTAAGGATTGGGTACAACTGGATGTATAGTTTCAACTGCATCATTTACTCTCCTTAAGTCTTGTACTGGGCGGTAATCATCCGTTCCAGGCTTCTTTACTGGCAAAAGTGGAGTGTTCCATGGGGATTGACATACTTTCAGTAGGCCATACTCGAGCAATCTTTGCAAGTGGCGATGAATGCCTTCAATTGCAGCTCTTGGGAGAGGGTACTGTTTGACGTGCACTGGTGTAGCACTAGGCTTGAGGGTTACAATCACTGGAGCTATATGCTTGGCTAGGCCTGGGGGAATGCCTTCTGCCCATACTCCAGGTGGTGCATGAATGTTCTTTAGAGTTTGTTCGAAATAAGTGTCTTGGATAGAGTCATCAATGTAATACCTCCATTCTTCTTCTCGGGGAACTGTCAGCAGCATTATTCCTGCTGGTTTGGCTTGGGGATTTACTGTCATTTGCATTTCTCCTTGTTCAGAGAAGGATATTTGTGCTTGGAGTTTGGCTAACATATCTCGTCCCAGTAGTGGCACTGGACATTCGGGCATGTAAAGGAATTGATGAGTTATTTGCTGTCCTCCTAGACTGCATATACGATTCTGAAGAAAAGATTTTGTAGCTTTGACACCAGTTGCTCCTATAATGGTGACTGCTTTTGTAGAAAGTGGGGCTATCTTTTTGTCTATTACTGAATGTTGTGCTCCAGTATCAACCATAAAGTCCATAACTTGGTCTCCTATTTGTATTCCGACCATAGGCTCCTGGAGACCTAAAGCAAACTTGGAGCCCGGTCTGTCCTAATCCACATCATTTTCATCATGGATCGTTGTGGCCAATGCTTGAATGGCTCCTCCTCCTCTTTCTCGCTGGAATTGTTCTTGATTGGCTCCTCCGCGGTTTCGGGGGTAGCCTCGTCTTTCTTCTCGCCACTGATGATTGCTGTCGTCATCTTGCTGGGCGTCTTCGAGTTGCGGGCACGTATCTCTCCAATGTCCTTCTTCTCTACAGTAGGCGCATTGGTTCACGCCTAGCTTCTGGGTCCGGCCTCCGCCTTCACCCCGCCCTCTTCCTCTGCTCCGTCGACTAGGGACACCTCCCCTTTTCTGTTCAACTATGGCCGCAGCCAAAAAATCAGCTTTCTTCTTCATCTTTCTATCACATTCTCTCTGTCTTTCATTATCACGATTCACATACACTTTATGAGCGACTTCCAGTAACTGTGTTGCATTCATGCCCGCAAACCCTTCTAACTTCTGTAATTTACGTCTAATGTCTGGTTGAGACTGGTTTACAAAAGCAGAATTCACCATACATAAACTTCCTGGTGCCTCGGGATCATAGGGGGTATACATTCTGTATGCTTCAGTCAATCTTTCGTGAAAGTCTGCTGGGCTTTCATCTACACCTTGGATAACTCCTGCAACTTTGGAAAGGTTCATAGCTTTTTGGCCCCCCCTTTTCAGGCCTTGTAAAAAGCCTTGGCGAAAACGGGCTAGGGCTGTGGATCCTTCATCTGTATTTGGATCCCAATGGGGGTCTTCATTCGGGAATTCCTTCTGAGCCGCTTCCCGATAGTCTATTCTGCTCAGTCCCTGTCCCGGAGCTACAGGGTTATCTGACATCCACTCAATAGCTGCTTTTCTAATTCGTGCTTGCTCTTCTGTCGTGAATAGGGTGGACAGGAGCTGGCGGCAATCTGCCCAGGTGGGTTGATGGGTTTCCATTAGAGTAGTTACTAATTCTGTAAGTTCCTGGGGCTTGCTAGTATAGGAGGCATAATGCGACCTCCAATTTAACAAATCAGTTGTGGAGAAAGGGATATACACATAAGTTAAGGGTCCCGCTACCACCTCCTCATTATCGTTCTTTATGGGCACTCACGGGCCTTGCCGTAAAGGCAGCATCTTGGCGGGAGCTGTCTTTTTGGGATCTAAGGGCTGTTTTCTTAACTATCTTTCCAGGGATTACTTTCGCTTTCTCAACAGGTTTCACTTTGGGCGTATCTTTTGTTGGCTCGCTGGCACTAGCAACCACTTGTACGCTATCTTCCTCGCTTTGGGCATTCTCTTTTTCTTCCCCTTCTACCTCTGCTTCTGACTCGCTTTTTATCGCATCCTCTTCTTCAGCTAATTCCTCTCTCTCTCCTCCAGGGGGGGGTTCAAGGGTTGGGTCCCGCTCCGGCCGTCTCTGGGGTTCTGGGGCAGGACGCCGGGCTACTCTTATCGGACCTGGGCTTCGGGGCTGTCTGAGAATTATCTCCGGGGAATCAGGATCTACCAGGATGGGCTTCTTCCTGGACTTCTTATCCTGCTCCTTCATTCTAGGCTGTTCCGTTTTCTGTCTAGAATCTGTTTTCGCTAACATTATCCTGCACTGTTCCTCATAACAGCGCTGCGCCCAGGGGGGCGGATCTTCACAAATACTTAACCAGGAATCTATATAGGGGTACTGATCGGGGTGCGCTATCCGCACTCTACGGTGTACTGACTGAATAATCTCTACATTAAACGTTCCCTCTCGGGGCCAGATGGGGTCTAGATCGGGCCACTCCCTAGTACACAAAATCTGCAAACGGGCTGCTGTCATTTTAATACCATAATCTCCAGAATATCCCTCTTTAAAATGTGCAATCATACATTCTAATGGAGTGTTTCTAGTAGACCCCGCCCCTCCCATTTCGATGTGTGCGCGCAACAAAAGACAGAAGGGAAAAGGAGGGCAGACCGTGGGTAAGGGGTCCTCACGGCCCTGGAAACGTATAAGGAGTACAAATAACAAGACAAGACGACAATCGCTTCCCCCTTTTTGCGACCTGAACGCGGTCGCCCGGTCAGGAAATGCGCTACTCAGGGGTCCGCCTTCACTTGGTCCGTGCTGCCAGACCTCTCATTCACACTTCGTTCACACAATCATGCTAGCAACGTATCCCAGAATGCATTCGTTTCTATCTATTCTGACTAGTCTTTTTCCCAATTACAAAAAGGATGAGGGTTTCACCCGGCGAATTCCCATGCGGGGTTACTCGGCCCTTCCTTGAGAGGTGATCATGCTCTCTTACCAATTCCCAATATCTCGAGATTACAAATTCCAAATTCCAAGTTCCAATGGCAGTACTGCTCTTTCTATATCTGTCTAGACACCAAATCAAAACTATACTCACCGGATCCGGTCCTCAAACTTCCCAAGCAGGCGCATGAGTTGGACCTCGGACTCCCCTCACTCGGGTTCGAGGCGTTGGCTCCAGCCGGGCCCGGCACCCGCCGAGGTCCGACCAGCTCCCTCCGATACAAGGGACCGGCGGCGCCAGGGAGCAGCCCTCGTCGGAAGGGCGCGATCCCGGCAGGACCAAGCCTATAGAGGCGGAAAGTCGTGGTATATTACCCTATATACACTTTGATTCCACAACTTCCCGGCCAACGCACCAAGAATATGTAGCAGCAAAGCGCAGACAAACCAATGATACCAGGAGTCTGTTCAGAAGGTCCAAATCATTTATTTGTGCACAAGTCTCAAGCAAGTCAATTTCAAAATGGCTGAGCAAAGTTTTCTAGCATTACAACAACTTTTATAGACTTCTGTTCCATTCTAGGTATAGAAAAACATTTCATTGGTCCCGGTACTCTCCCGTACCCCTTCCATTGGTGCCGGTACTGATAAGATTATCCAATTATGTTCCTTCAGTGGGCATGGCACCTGCATACCCCCCTTCTAGTCCCAATTACAATGGTTAGTTCATTCACTTGTTACTTTCATACTCTCAAGGCCATAGAGCCAATTTGTGCATGCAGGGGAGCAGGGCTCTGCAACTCATCTGTCAGCACTCCCAATTATATTCCTTGCAGATGTACTTTTTCTTATCAGTAACTTTTAAACATATTTTTCTGTATTTTTCCATCTCTCAGTTTTGCTTACCTAAGTTAGTTTAGTTCTCTTACAGAGTTCTATCCTACAGTAGCAGCATGTTGGGGGATGTGCAATTCCTATGTGCCTTTCCACAGGCTTCATTTACAGGTCAAGCTAGTTAGGCCTGCCTGCTTATGTCAGACACCATGGATCACAGGCCTGTGCCTGCCACACTGCTATAGAATTAGAACTCAGTAAAAGTATTGAATTAGCTTAGACAAGCAGAACAGATGGAAAAATACAGAAAAATATGTTTAAAATTGCTGACAGAGAAATTACAGAGCCCTGCTTCCCTACACGTACAAACTAGCTCAATGGCCTTGAAAGAAGGAAAGTAACAAGTTGATGAACTGGCCATTGTAACTGGGACTAGAAGGGGGGTGAGCAGGTGCTAAGCCCACTCAAAGAACATAATTGGATAATCATATCAGTACCGGGACCAATAGAAGAGGTACGGGAGGTTACCGGGACCAATGAAATGTTTCTCTATACCTAGAATGGAGCAAAAGTCTATAAAAGTTGTTGTATTGCCAGAGAACATTGCTCAGCCATTTTGAAATTGTCTTTGCTTGAGTCTTGTGCACAAATAAATGATTTGGACCTTCTGAACAGACTCCTGGTATTATTGGTTTGTCTGCGCTCTGCTGCTACAGTACTTGCGCTGAAGCACGTTGGTAGTCCTTGCCATTTATGCCCCTAATAGCAGCAGGGTGTGCATCAGAAAAGGCAGGGGCTTCCAAGGTGCCTCGGTGTGAAGATCCACAATAACTTTTTTTATTTTATTTTGAGAGCTGACTTTTCATAAAAGAAGGAACAAACTGCATTCCCAAAGGTTTGAAAGGGTGGTTCACTGAGTGGGAAACACATTCATTATGCAGCATTTTGGGATTGGCGGTTGAGTTGACTGCCTCCTCCTGATTCCATTATCTCTTTAAGGCTGCCCTGCAACTGCTGCACCTAAAATTGTGCTGCCCTAGATGATTGCTTAGCTTGCCTAGAGGAAGGGTAGGCCCTGCAGGTAGCAACCACTGATGTCAGAACTCAGGATTATGATATCATGTTCAGCTATTATAAGGTCACAAATATTTTGACATCATTGTGAATGAATATAATTTTCTACATACAGTAGCAATCACTAGAATTGAAAATACTTTTAAGACGTACAAGAGGTAAATCTCTATACAACGGATACGATTAGGCATTATTTATTAACATTTCTATAGCACAAACATGGGTCGCAGCGCCTCTGTTGTCAGGTACGCCGCCGTCACCTAGCAACGTGCGCACGCTCCATAGCTTAACAATATGAGCTTGCGTTGGAGTCCGTAGCGGCTGCTTCTGTAAAGCAATGTCTGCGAACTGAGACGAGAAACGCCGGTTCTGATTCGCTGCGAGCACTTTCTCTGCCGGTACCAGCTGCAGTCGGCTGTTGGTTGTCTGGTGCCGGCCGGGGGGAGGGGGGAATTGATTGTTGTTACCGGTGGCCTGGAGGAGGAGTGCCCAGGAGGCCCGCTCCCACAGCACAGCCAGTGACGTGTAACCAGTAAGTGTCGTACAGTACGTCTCTGCCTTCATTTCTCGCACATAGTAGCAAGCCATACTGTCTGCAAAGACCCCACTGCTCTTTTTATATATTTATCCAGGATAGACAAGCCGCCTCACCAGCTTTCTCCTCCCCCCCCCCCCTCTCCCCCTGCAATTCAAGCATTCTGTATTAGTTCACTGTTGCTTTGCTTTTAGAGCGAGAATGTCACGTGTGTATACAGCTCGGCACTAGTTTTAGGCTTATGACCGAGAGAAATTACAATCAGGCCTGTAATTCCTTCATAGAATGAAACTGAACCACAAATGGCGTGATAAGTGAGGACTGAAGTTCTCCCCTCTCCCCCACAGCAAGTGACATCATGCCAACTAAGCATCTTCTTTCGTCTTAAAACAGAGCCTGGCATGGAGCATATCATGTCTTTAACCACAACCAATCGATTGCAGTCTGGGTTAGTGTATTGTGGTTTGTACCTTGCCTGTGCGTCCACATTACTGGCCTTTCAGTTGATGTGCGTCGCATTTTGTGCTTGTGGTTTCAAGGATTCAGCGTCCTGTTATTTCTCTCTCCTTAGCTAGATCTAGATGGGAGTAAGATGCACACTACATTTGGAGAAGGTACAGGATGTCTGTTCATGCGTTAAAGCGAGAAGAGCAACTTCTATTTTCCTCCCATGTACCTCAGGCTTTTCTACCACGGCACCAGATGTGTCTTACCTTCGTCTGCAGTTTAGGTTTTTGGGTTTTGGGGAGAAAGGAATGGATGGAGACGGAGAGGCGGGTATTAATGCTGTACCGAGAGACTCAGGTTTGTTTGGTGGAATCCAGGAGTGTAGGGAAAGGTTAAAGAGCAATATATTAGGATGCTTAAGAAGGGAGGTGAGGCTTATTTACTCTATCTCGGTTTTCTGTCAGTTGGAATACTAGTTCTAACTTCTGATAAGGAGGGAAAAGAAGAAGAAAGGGCGGGCAGCCATCGATATAGATAGAGACAGTTTGTGTAGCAGCTGCAGAAGTTGTGAATCGGCTGTAGGATGTCATGGCTTTAGAAAACAGCACCGAGAGGAGGCGAATGGCAGCATTTCAGGCTAAGGTACACAATTATAGAAGTAGGAACGAATAGCATTAATTTACGGAGGTGTAAGTGTAATGCCCACTGAACTGTCATGCGATCACTTATATGAATAAGAATGATTTCAGAACCGTGTAGCAAAGTATAAACTATCCAGTTTTCTTAACAGACAATTCTTAAAACTTACATTAACCTATATATGATGTATATTTCGAATGCAATTCGATACCCATAGCAAACAATATTTAGCCGGTAAGTTAAACTTTGTTTTTTAGATACACATTGGGATACACACGTAGGATTTTTTTTTTTTGTATTTCAGATTCTGAAATCGTTGGGGCAGGGATTTTTGGAATAATGTGGGATGTGCCTCTTCAGGCATGTAGCGCTGTACATAGGACGATCTGCATCGGGTTACACTGACGTTTCTTAAAGATTTTTTTTTTTAGATTGTAACAATGTGTCGATTGTAGACAATCGCGAATTTGAAATAAAAATGAAAAAGGTTCTGGTGTCAAGTAAATCGTTTGCTACGTTGCTATGTGTTTACCTACTACGGAGCTCTGTTCCATCGACCTGTGATTTCTTATTTTAAAAAGGTCCCAGTCCACTGTTATGAAAGTACATTTTATTTTGTAGAAAGAAATATATGATTTACAAATGACATTCAAGGTCTCCAGGAAGATATAAGAATGGTGGATCGCTTGCAGGTCTAATGAAGTCTGCATAATAACTCAATCAGCAGATGTTCAAAGGGGAGCTTGTACTTTGATTCTGGCGTAAATAGCTACTATTACTACTATTGAACATTTATATAGCATGGAGAGGAGAAGTAGCCTAGTGGTTAGAGCACTGGCTTGGTAGGTAACCAAGAGACCAGGACTGGAATTCCTTGTGGTCTTGGTCAAATCACTTAATACTCCATTGCCTCAGAAGAAAGGCCTGACAATCTACTTCTGGTCACACTGATAAGAAAGCCCAGGAGCTACTGGGTCACCAGGAGTTAGCCCTTACCCAAAGGCATATTTTGCATTGCATTGCAAAAGGCATACACACTGTACAGATACATATAAAAGACAGAGAGTCCCTGCTCATCAGAGCTTGCAGATAACTAATCACAGGGAGCGCTAGAAAACTTCAACACATGTTTTAATGATATTCTGTAGTCTGGCATGCCACGAGGAGTATATCATAAGACAATGCTGGTAAGTCCACACAACATTATTGATTAGATTGTAAGCTCTGATGGTACAGTCTCGTTTACTTGTACAATTGTGGTCAACATTATTGGCACCCTTGCATTTTAGATATGTTGTGTAAAATATCTTGAGAGAAAATTGGAAATATTCCTGTTATAATCATAATATTTTAATAGTATGTTCAAAGGTTTACAACAAAAAAGATGTCTGTGCAACTTAGACCTAGTAATTTTTGAGAAAAAAAAACAACAACAAAATGTGGCCTGGCAGAATTGATGGCACCCTTCACTAATATTTGGTTGCACAACCCTTGGCAGTGAGGACAGCTTTCAAACATTTCTTGTAGCCATTTATAAGTTTTGTACATCTGTCTGCTGGTAGTTTCTCTCACTCTTCAATTACAATTTGTTCCACCTCATGAATTTTTCCAGGATTCCTTTTGCAGCAGTGTGTACCTTTGAGTCAGTTCTGATTCCTGGTGACCCAGAAGCTCCTGGGTTTTCTTGGCAGTGTCATCAGAAGTAGATTGCCAGGCCTTTCTTCTGAGGCAGTGGAGGGTTAAGTGACTTGCCCAAGGCCACAAGGAGTGCTAGTGGGAATTGAACCCTGGTTGCTTGTTTACCAAGCCAGTGTTCTAACCACTAGGCTACTCCTTTTACAGTGGCAGATTTCAGCTCTTCCCAAAGATTCTCAATTGGATTGAGATTAGGACTCATTGCTGGCTAGTTTAAAACAGTTTATTTTTACCTTTTTAACCATTCTTTTGTACTTTTGGATGTATGTTTTGTAGCGCTGTACAAATGGTAAATAGTAGTAGTAGTGTAGCAGCAGAGCGCAGACAAACCAATGATACCAGGAGTCTGTTCAGAAGGTCCAAATCATTTATTTGTGCACAAGTCTCAAGCAGAATCAAATTCAAAATGGCTGAGCAAAGTTCTCTGGCAATACAACAACTTTTATAGACTTTAGCTTCATTCTAGGTATAGAAAAACATTTCATTGGTCCCGGTAACCTCCCGTACCTCCTCTATTGGTCCCGGTACTGATATGATTATCCAATTATATACTTTCAGTGGGCTCAGCACCTGCTTAAACCCCCCTTCTAGTCCCAATTACAATGGTCAGTTCACTAACTTGTTACTTTCCTTCTTTCAAGGCTATTGGACTAGTTGCTACGTGCAGGGAAGCAGGGCTCTAGAACTTCTCTGTCAGCAGTTTTAAACATGAATTTCTGTATTTTTCCATCTGTTCTGCTTGTCTAAGCTAATTCAATACTTTTACTGAGTTCTTAGTTCTATAGCAGCATATTGGGGGATGTGCAATTCCTATGGGCCTCTTCACAAGCTTCATTTATAGGTCAAGCTAGTTAGGCTTGCTTATGTCAGACACTGTGGATCACAGGCCTACACCTGCCACATTCCCCCCTTTGATTAATCTCACCCTATTAGTTAATAAGGTGTGAGAATTAAATCACTTCAAAGTAATTATACTACAGTTAGAGGAGTCCGACTATATCCAGGAGGACGAGGTTGGTATAAAGCCATTATCTTAGTTGCGGTCTTCCGCTCTACTGTACTATCAATAGCACTGTGTATGGAACGCATACAGCATGGGATTATACATGGCAATAGGAAAATAACAACAACAATCAGCAATACCAGTATTAGAAAAGTCTTTAGTCCTCCTAGCCATGAGAAAAGGTTAGCAAACCAGTTAGGTAATCTTAGCGGGTGCTAAGTCTGTACTGGCACATAAGCATGTTTACGCATATCTTCAGCAATTTCTTCAACTACATGACCTTTGTCATCTATTTTCAAACAACAATTGGTTAGATTCAGTTTACCACATACTCCTCCTTCAGCTGCTAACAAATAATCAAGTGCTAGACGATTCTGGTATATGGCAGTGCGCATTTGGGTGCTTTGTCTAGCTAAAAGTGTGAGAGCATGGCTAGTTTCATTAGTTATTATTTCAACTACTGCTTGTAAGCGAATAATACGATTAATCATATAGATTGGTGTTCGATAACCATACATACCATCATCATTCCAAGTGGCAGACCCATAATACTCAATAATTCTTTCTGGTGGCCAATCATCACCCTTCCACTTCTCCCATTTACCTATTTGAAGGGGTGATCTCTTCTGTCGCAATGCTCTTTTGTGTCTGTGGGTAGTGTACACTGGGTATCCTAATTGTTCTCCATGTTCTGTGGGTAGGAGAAAGAAAGAAGTTCTGATGGTTCCCAAGACACATGCTCCTCCCCAATGTGATGGGAGTTGAGCATACGCTCGGCTTCCATAGATCCAATACAGACCAGGTGGGGCTTGCCAAGCATGAGTTTTGGCAAGGTTAGTCCATAAACTAGCAAGTTCAGGAAATCTGGCTAATGGGTTAGGAGGTTCAGGTTCTTTACTTCCTGACCACCATAATGTCTTCTTGGTAGTGGCATTATAAAACTTCTGGCTAAGACAGACCAGCTGTCCTACCTGTTGGGTGAACTGAGGTCCAGTTCTGGTATAGCAAAGACGTCCAACGATTGAGTGCGCTAACACCCATTCGCTAGTAGTCTTGTGTAATTCAGTCTGATTGTAAGTCAGAGAATAATTCAATTCTTGGGCCTCCCATGGCCATTGGTCACCCATCTGGGTTCCGCCACAGAAATAACAATCTGAAATCTTTAGACTGGATACTACTGCTCCAGCTAATTCTAGAAACAAATTCTGGGATGGATGGGGAATTTCGAACTTATTTACATGCATAGCTTCATAGAAAGTGTTATGGATGTGATATTTAGATGACTTGTAGGCTTGAGTATTCAATCTTATATACACAATGGTTCCTGGATCTACTGCTCCACCTGCAATACGTAAACCAAACTTGTATCCTTGTTTCCATGCATTAGGATTACGGATCCTTAATTGCAAAGGGTTACAAGCACCTTTCTTACATTTGTCATCTGTTTTTGACTTAGTCAAAGTGGCAACTCGTTTATCTCTCTGTTCATCTGTAATACCAGCATTCCATGTAGCATAAAAAACACACTCCCAGTTTGGGCAATAGTAATCTGCAGCTGGGGCAGTACTATATGACTCTTTCTTACCAGTACACTTTCTCCATCCCGTGGCACCTTCTGGGCACATATACTTATGATCATTGCGATAGGCTTTTTCCCAGGTACCACATCTGGAACGACTATCTCTGTTTATAACATCACATGCATCAAAATATAAAACAGCAGGTATACTAGCATCTTTAAGTGGTCGGGTAGCATTAATTATAGGTCCGTCTGCATCATTCCATCGTATTTCCAACATATAATATGATGGGTTCTGATGCGGGTTATAGCATACTCTGGAGTTACCTTTAATGCAAACATTTAGTTCAGTGGTGTTATAACTACACCGAGTCACTTTACCAGTGCATTTATAGTGAGAATGATAAATCAAAGTCTGAGTTACTTTCAGTCCAGTTCGAGTAGAAGTAATGCAAACAGTGCATGGAGGTAAAGCATGAGTAAATTCAAAACCTCCAAAACAGGCAACCAGGGCCAAGCAAAGATAAAGATACATGTTGATTGGAGTTCTTCTGAATCCTCAGCTTGCAAATCTTGACTACGACGATCTTTTCTTCGTCCCGTGCGCTAATAAAGCAATTTCAACGGGTGCTGAGTGTTGATTGAAGATCCTCAAGTTGTCCATCACACAGTAACCAACTTAGCAATTTCAGTTGGCTTTTGAAGTATGGTTAATCAATGTAGTATCAAAGCAGTATGCAAAATCACACGTAGATTGGGTTCGTTGAAACAAAACCTTTGCTGCATGGAAAACAGCAATCCTCTTCGAAAGACTTGGCTACTGCAAGGCACTGTGACAAAGTGTCTACGCTGCTGGTTGCCGTCTCAGAGTAACTTGTAAAGGTGCATCGTGATGCTGTTCCGCGGTCCACTGCTCAGGTTCTGGAGCTGCTGCGGGTTTAACTCTGCTGTGGTGGATCCAGGCGTCGATCTCCGCTACCTTTACTGCAGTTGGGGTAGACAGGATGACGATGTACGGTCCCTTCCAATGGGGTTCCAGCAGTGTCTTCTTCCAATCTTTGATCCACACCGAGGTACCAGGCTGGTAGGGATGCAGGGGTTCAGTCAAGTTGATAGGCAACTGGTCTTGGATCCACGCATGGAGAGTCTGCAGAACAAAACTAAGAGCTAGGAGTTCTTGCCTGGTTATTTCTGAACCAATTTGGGCTAGACTTCCTTTAATTCCTTGCACTATTGGTGGGGGTTTACCATACAGAACTTCAAAAGGGGAAAAACCTGTTGACTTCACAGAAGCTGAGCGTACTCTAAGTAAAGCTATTGGGAGCACTTGGGGCCACTTCAAGTGTGTCTCCTGGCAAAGCTTAGACATTTGGGCTTTCAAGGTACGATTCATTCGCTCAACTTTCCCTGAACTCTGGGGTCTGTATGCAGTGTGGAGTTTCCATTGTATCTGTAGGGCTTTTGCTAACTGTTGAGTAACCTGGGAAACAAATGAGGGTCCATTGTCTGACCCTATTACTGCTGGAATTCCAAATCTAGGGACAATCTCTCTCAATAAAACTTTGGTGACTTCTCTGGCTTTCTCAGTTCTGGTTGGGAAGGCTTCTACCCACCCAGAGAAAGTACAAACTAATACTAATAGGTAGTGGTATCCACTGGCTTTTGGCATTTCAGTAAAATCAATCTGCAGGTGGTGCATGGGGGTTACACCTCCTGACTGAACTCGAGGTGGTGGTGTAGGACCTTGCTTGGCATTATTTTTGGCACAAATTTGACACTGGCGTGCTACTGAGGCTGATAGGGCTGGTAACATGGCAATGTAGAAATGTGGTCTAAGTGCTTTTTCCATAGCGGTCTTCCCATAATGTGTGGCTTCATGGAAAGCTTTGACAAAGGCTGGTCCTAACAATTCGGGAATTACTATTTGTCCTGGGGGTTGACTGCCCTCTGCTGGTGGCAGTTCAATCCACCCATCTTTCAGTACTCCATCCTCTCTGTCACAGTAATAGTTTAATTCTTTGGTGGTATATCGTGGTGTCCATGAGTTCAAGGGTACTGGAAACAATGCTGCCTGCATCGGCGTGGCTTGTGGCAAAATTTGTCCTGCCATAGCTGCTTGTCGTGCTGAGGCATCTGCAAACCTGTTCCCTCGGGCAACTTCTCCTTTTCCTGCTTGATGTCCTCTGCAATGCATGACAGCTACACGAGTTGGGGCCCATACTGCATCAAGTAGCATCAGTATCTCGGGGCCATACTTAACTGATTTTCCTCCGGATGTGATGAGTCCTCTTTCTTTGTAGAGAGCTCCATGGGCATGTAAGGTGGTGAAGGCATACTTAGAGTCTGTATATACATTTAACACAAGTTTTCACCTAGTAGTAGTGCTCGGGTAAGTGCTATCAATTCTGCTTTCTGGGCTGATGTGCCTGAGGCTAGGGCTGATGATTCAACAACTTCATGTTGGGTGACTACTGCATATCCGGCACAGCGTCGTCCATTGATGATGAGACTGCTTCCATCAACATAATAGATTTGGTCAGGATTGTCTATGGGCACATCTGTCAGATCAGGTCGGCTTGAGAATACAGTGTCCATGACTTCTATACAGTCATGCTCTGGAAGTTCTTCACTAATAGGTATCAATGTGGCTGGATTCAAGGCATGGCTCACTTCCAGTTGTATCTGTGGGTTTTCACACAGCATGCTCTGATATTTCAACATTCGGGAATTGGTGAGCCAATGATTTGCTTTCTGTTCCATAAGGGCAAGGACTGCATGTGGCACAATGACTCGTATATTCTGTCCTAGTGTGAGTTTGTCTGCTTCACTCACCAACAAAGCTGTAGCTGCAACTGCTCTCAGGCAGGGTGGCCATCCTTTGGCCACAGTGTCCAATTGTTTCGATAGGTATGCTACAGGTCGTTCCCAATTTCCCAATTTCTGAGTCAACGTGCCTAAGGCATTTCCTTGTGCTTCATGTACAAACAAGTGGAAAGGTTTGTGAACATCTGGTAGTCCAAGGGCTGGTGATGACATCAATTCTTCCTTCAACGTCTTGAAGGCTGTATCCTGCTCAGGTCCCCACTCCAGTGGCGACTTTTCTTCTCCTTTTGTGGCTTCATACAGTGGCTTAGCAATTTGGGCAAAGTTGGGAATCCAGATTCGGCAATATCCTGCTGCTCCCAGAAAGGCTCTGACTTGCTTTCTGGTTGTTGGGGTTGGAATTCTGCATACTGCTTCTTTTCTTTCTCTGCCTAATTTTCGACTTCCTTGGGTTATACGAAAGCCCAAGTATTTCACTTCTTTTTGACATAGTTGTGCTTTTGCTCTGGAAACTTTATATCCAGCTTCATCTAGTAACTGCAAGAGGTCTTTGGTGGCTTGTATGCATTCACTTTCTGATACAGCAGCTATCAGCAGATCGTCCACGTATTGGAGAAGCACTCTCTTCCCCAGGGCCACTGGATAGCTGGAAAGGTCTTGATTCAGTGCAGCACTAAAGATGGTAGGCGAATTCTTGAATCCTTGGGGTAATCGTGTCCAGGTAAGTTGGCCCCCTCTTCCAGAGATGGGGTCCTGCCATTCAAATGCAAATAATATCTGACTCACGGGGGCTAATCTTATGCAGAAGAATGCATCTTTCAAATCTAGAACAGTAAAGTGGGTGGCTTCAGCAGGAATTAGTCCTAGAAGAGTGTAAGGATTGGGTACAACTGGATGTATAGTTTCAACTGCTTCATTCACTCTTCTTAGATCTTGCACTGGGCGGTAGTCATCTGTTCCAGGCTTTTTCACTGGCAGAAGTGGGGTGTTCCATGGGGATTGACATACTTTCAGTAGGCCATGTTCCAGTAATCTTTGCAAGTGGCGGTGGATGCCTTCAATTGCAGCTCTAGGGAGAGGGTATTGTTTGACATGTACTGGTGTAGCACTAGGCTTGAGAATCACAATTACTGGAGCTATATGTTTGGCTAGGCCTGGAGGACTGCCTTCTGCCCATACTCCAGGTGGGGCATCAATACTTTTCAAGGTTTGTTCAAAATAGGTGTCTTGGACAGAATCATCACTGTAATATCTCCATTCTTCTTCTCGGGGAACTGTGAGCAGCATTATTCCTGCTGGTTTGGCTTGTGAATTAACTGTCATTTGCATTTCTCCTCTTTCAGTGAAGGATATTTGGGCCTGTAGCTTGGCTAACATATCTCGTCCCAGTAGTGGCACTGGACATTCTGGCATGTAAAGGAATTGATGAGTTATTTGCTGTCCTCCTAGACTGCATATGCGATTCTGAAGAAAAGGTTTTGTAGCTTTGGCACCAGTTGCTCCTACAATGGTGACTGCTTTTGTAGAAAATGGGGCTATCTTCTTGTCCACTACTGAATGTTCTGCTCCAGTATCAACCATAAAGTTCACAACTTGGTCTCCTATTTGTATTCCGACCATAGGCTCCTGGAGACCTAAAGCAAATTCGGAGCCCGGTCTGTCCTAATCCACGTCATCTTCATCATAGGCTGTTGCCGCCAATGCTTGCACGGCTTCTCCTCTTTCACGCTGATGTTGCTCTCGATTGGCTCCTCCACGATGTCGGGGACGGCCTCGTTTTTCTCCTTTCCATTGATGATTGTTTTCGTCATCTTCGTGGGCGTCTTCGAGTTGCGGGCATGCATCTCTCCAATGTCCTTCTTCTCTGCAATAGGCGCATTGGTTTACGCCTAGCTGCTGGGGCCGGCTTCCACCTCGTCCCGGCCCCCTTACTCTGCTCCTTCGACTAGGGACACCTCCCCTTTTCTGTTCAACTATGGCCGCAGCCAGAAAATCAGCTTTCTTCTTCATCTTTCGATCACATTCTTTCTGTCTTTCATTATCACGATTCACATACACTTTATGAGCGACTTCCAATAACTGTGTTGCATTCATGCCCGCAAACCCCTCTAATTTCTGTAATTTTCGTCTAATGTCTGGTTGAGACTGATTTACAAAAGCAGAATTCACCATGCATAAACTTCCTGGTGCATCGGGATCATAGGGAGTATACATTCTGTATGCTTCAGTTAACCTTTCATAAAACACTGCTGGACTCTCATCTATGCCTTGGTTAACTTCAGTAACTTTGGAAAGGTTCATAGCTTTCTGGCCCCCCCTTTTCAGGCCTTGTAACAAGCCTTGGCGAAAACGGGCTAGGGCTCTGGATCCTCTTTCAGTATTCGGATCCCATCGGGGGTCTTCATTCGGGAATTGCCTCTGGGCCGCTTCCCGATGGTCTATTCTTTCTTCTCCTCGTTCGGGAGCTACAGGGTTATCTGCCAGCCAATCTATAGCTGCTTTTCTAATTCGTGTCCGCTCCTCCGTAGTAAATAAGGTGGACAGGAGCTGACGGCAATCTGCCCATGTGGGTTGGTGGGTTTCCATAATAGTATTCACTAATTTTGTAAGCTCTTGGGGTTTATTGGTATAGGAGGCATAATGCGTCCTCCAATTTAACAAATCAGTTGTAGAGAAAGGGACATACACATAGCTTGGGGGTCCCGCTACCACCTCATTATCGTCATTTCTTACAGGCATTCCCGGGACTTGCCGTAAAGGCATCATTTTAGCAGTAGAGGTCTTTTGGGATCTAAGCAAGATTTTCGTACTTCTCCTATCAGGGCTCTTTTTCTTCTTTTCTACAGGCTTATCACGGATTACTTTCTTTTCTATATGCTTTGTCTTGGATTTACTTTTTACTGGCAAGCTAACACTGGCGGTCGCTTCTACACTGTCAGTCTCACTCGGGGAATTCTCAGTTTCTTCCTTTTCTGTTTCTGAATCTGACTCGCCTTTCTCTGTCTCTGTCTCAGTAGAATCATCTTCTTCAACTAAAGGGAGCTCATCTTCCTGCTCTTCGGGAGGTGGCTCAGGGGTTGGGTCCCGCACCCGCTGTCTCCGGGGCTCTGGGGCAGGACGCCGGGCTACTCTTACTGGGCCCGGGGTTCTAGGCTGTCGGGGAATTACTTCTGGGGAATCAGGATCGACCAGGATGGGTTTCTTCCTGGACTTCTCATCTTTCCCTTTCTTACTAGGCAGTTTATTTCCTGTTTTCTGACTATGATCTGTTTTCGCTAACATTATTCTGCACTGTTCTTCATAGCAGCGCTGCGCCCAAGGGGGCGGATCTTCACAAATACTTAACCAAGAATCTATATAGGGGTACTGATCGGGGTGCGCTATCCGCACTCTATGATGAACTAACTGGATAATTCCTACATTTAAGGTTCCCTCTCGGGGCCAGGTAGGGTCTAGATCGGGCCACTCCCTAGTACACAAAATCTGTAAACGGGCTGCAGTCATTTTAATACCATAATCTCCGGAATATCCCTCTTTAAAATGTGCGATCATACATTCTAATGGAGTGTTCCTAGTAGACCCCGCCCCTCCCATTTCGATGTGTGCGCGCAACAACAGACAGAAGGGAAAAGGAGGGCGGACCGTGGGTAAGGGGTCCTCACGGCCCTAGAAACATATAAGGGAAACAAATAACAAGACAAGACGACAATCGCTTCCCCCTTTTTGCGACCTGAACGCGGTCGCCCGGTCAGGAAATGCGCTACTCAGGGGTCCGCCTTCGCTTGGTCCGTGCTGCCAGACCTCTCATACACACTTCATTCACACAATCATGCTAGCAACGTATCCCAGAATGCATTCGTTTCTATCTATTCTGACTAGTCTTGTTCAATTACCAAAATACAAGAAGACGGGAGTTTCGCCCTGCAAATACTCATGCGGGGGTACTCGGTCCGTCTTTGAGAGGTGATCAAGCTCTCTTACCAATTTCCAAGTTCCAAGTTCAAATGGCAGCACTGCTCTTTCTTATCTGTCTAGACAGCAAATCAAAACTATACTCACTGGATCCGGTCCTCAAACTTCCCAAGCAGGCGCATGAGTTGGACCTCGGACTCCCCTCACTCGGGTTCGAGGCGTTGGCTCCAGCCGGGCCCGGCACCCGCCGAGGTCCCACCAACTTCCTCCGATGCAATGGACCGGCGGTGCCAGGAAGCAGCCCCCGTCGGAAGGGCGCGATCCCGGCAGGACCAAGCCTATAGAAGCGGAATGTCGTGGTATATTGCCCTATATACACTCTGATTCCACAACTTCCCGGCCAACGCACCAAGAATATGTAGCAGCAGAGCGCAGACAAACCAATGACACCAGGAGTCTGTTCAGAAGGTCCAAATCATTTATTTGTGCACAAGTCTCAAGCAGAATCAAATTCAAAATGGCTGAGCAAAGTTCTCTGGCAATACAACAACTTTTATAGACTTTAGCTTCATTCTAGGTATAGAAAAACATTTCATTGGTCCCGGTAACCTCACGTACCTCCTCTATTGGTCCCGGTACTGATATGATTATCCAATTATATACTTTCAGTGGGCTCAGCACCTGCTTACCCCCCTTCTAGTCCCAATTACAATGGTCAGTTCACTAACTTGTTACTTTCCTTCTTTCAAGGCTATTGGGCTAGTTCAGGGGTGGGCAATTCCGATCCTGGAGGGCCGCAGACCAGTCAGGTTTTCATGATGTCCCTAATGAATATTCATGAGATCTATTTGCATCCACTGCCTTCCATTGTATGGAAATAGGTCCATGAATATTCATTAGGGACATCATGAAAACCTGACTGGTCTGCGGCCCTCCAGGACCGGAATTGCCCACCCATGGGCTAGTTGCTACGTGCAGGGAAGCAGGGCTCTAGAACTTCTCTGTCAGCAGTTTCAAACATGAATTTCTGTATTTTTCCATCTGTTCTGCTTGTCTAAGCTAATTCAATACTTTTACTGAGTTCTTAGTTCTATAGCAGCATATTGGGGGATGTGCAATTCCTATGGGCCTCTTCACAAGCTTCATTTACAGGTCAAGCTAGTTAGGCTTGCTTATGTCAGACACTGTGGATCACAGGCCTACACCTGCCACAGTAGCAACAGAAATGTCAGTGTCAAGTGACCTGGCCTGAAAGAAGAGAAGATCCTCAGGTACCAACAAATGCGATCATAGAACAAGAAAATGTCCCTGATTACATTTCCATGGACCGCCTGTGCATATTACAGCTCATAGGCTTCAGAAAGAAGCTTTCTTTTTGGAACAATGCAAGTGTTGAGGTCAGAATCAATAGGGAATATTTATTTATTTATTTAACAGGTTTTTTATACCGCCTTTTCCTTCAATCAAAGCGGTTACAAAGACAAATGAGGGTTATACAAAAGCAAGGGAAACATGCATTGCATAAACAAAACATCAAAGTAGTAAGGTTGGATACATAAAAGATACAATAAAAGGAGTTCAGTTAGGTGTCTGATCCATAGTGCTCGGTGAAGAGTACAGTCTTTAATTGTATTAGAAAGTCCTTTATATCGTCCATTGATCGTAAGTCGGGAGGGAGAGAGTTCCATATTAATGGGGCAGCTAGAGAAAGGAATATGAGAGACCAAGATCATCTCCAGTATACCCTGGCCATAGGGCAGTGGTGTACCAAGGGCAGGACGGTGGGAGCGGTCTACCCTGGGTGTAGTCAATAAGAGGGTGCATTATCTGCAGTGAATGCACTTTGCCAAGCAGCAGCGTGTGTTCTGGGCTTTCAAGGGATATGGTGAATTCCCAGTCCTGTTGCAATGCTGTTTTTTTTCTGTAATGCTTGCAGCGCACCGTAATTCAAGTAGCAGACAAGACTGTTCACTTAGATTTGTCTTTCCTCTTTCCCCCACTGCCACTGCAATAGAAAAAAAAACAGCAAAGGTGGAGCCATTTCGATTCAGGCATTCCTTGAAGGTTCTGCTAGTCCCCCCCCCCACCCTGACATGTACCTTCACATCAGAAGGAGTGGAACCGGCAATGATTGCTGTATTTATTTTTTCCCACCGGCTTGTGGAGATGTGGTGGTCATGGCAGAGAGAGTTATATATGGGTATGGGCTGGTAAGGAAAATGCAAGAATGGGGGGATAAAAGGTTAGAGGGGCAATGCAGGGACCACGCAGCAGAGCTTGAAGGGAAGAGGAATAGGTGATGCTAAACACAGGGGTGGAGGAGGACTAGGGAGACTGAAGGAAGCTGCAAAACCTGCTGGTCTTGTATAGAGGAGGGGAGTGTAAAAAATTGATCCACTCCAGGTGTCAAATATGCTAGGTACTGCCATAGGGGGTGAGGTTTATTGCTGTCATGTTTATTGCTGTCATTGCTGGTATGTTCAGAATGAACCCATTAGGAGACATTAATCCTTAAGTGAAACCATTTACTCCTTTGGGGTCTGTGAAAGTTTTATCGTTGTTTCTTTTTTTTTATCTTACAACAGGATCTGATCCTTTAGGGCTAAACCTAATTTTATCAATAAATCAGAAGGAGAATATACTTTGGATTGCAATTAAGTTTTTGTATTTACCTCATACCTGTCCAGTAGCAGTTGAAGACCAATTGTATTCAGGTACAGTGGGTGTTTTCCTGTCCCCAGAGGGCTTACAGTATAAATTGTACCTGAGACAATAGAGGGTTAAGTGATTTACCTAAGATCAGAGTGCTAGTGGGATTCGAAGCCTGACTTCCAAGGTTCTCAGCCTGTTGCTCTAACCATGGTTACATTGGTAGAATTGGTGATCCACCAACACTTTTTAGAACAGAATAAATTGTTTGATGACTGCTATCTGCTGATCTTTGTTGACCTTAAAATAGTCTTTGATACTATTCGTCCAGGTTTATTACTGCGAAGAGTCGCCAAACTGGGTACAGGAGGCACTGTGCTAAAATAGTTTGGCTTCTTTCTAAACAGTAGACAACAGCAAGTGCAAACAAAAATGAATTATCAAAGTGGTACAGTTAAACTCTGGTGTCCCTTATGGGTCCTCTTTGTCTGCCTCAATGTTTAATATATATTTCCTTATTGTCACTCCAGTCCAATCCAGATGCATGGGTTATACCCTATCATCAGTAGATGGAGACTGAGAATCACAGGTTTCCTAATCGTCCCTCCAATTCAGTCCAGTATGAGTGGGTTGTCTCCCTCCTCCAGCAGCTGGGGACTGAGCATGTCTGATTTCTGATGTCACAGTAGAAGAGCTCCCCTTTGGACTCCAGGAGTCTATCTCAGTCCTCAGCAGCTGGAGGAGGAGCCTCTGTGTGGCTGGGCTCCACTGAAAGGACCTTGGCCTGATTTCTGCTAAGAGAAAAAATAATCTCCAGGAACAAGCAGGAATGTAGTCTTCACATATGGGTATCGGTACCGAAGGAGCCCACATGGGAACGCTCCCCATTGTCCAATAGGAACGCTTTTGGGAGCATCCCACAGTGCATGAATGCTGCCTTCCCGCCTCTGTCCCTCTCTCACTTCAGTTCTTTGTTTTCCGCGGAGCCGACAGGACGTGTACCCTGTCACCGCAGAAAATTTCCTTTTATTCTTTGTTTTTTTGTGGTCGCGTCTGCCTTCATTTGATGCCTACCGGTACCATTGGTTCTTCTTCTTCTTTCTTTTAAAACAAAACAAAACAAACTTGTATTTCTTCAGGGGTTTTTCCCCTGTTTCTGGTGCTAGGCGCCATTTTGGGCACTAGGCCCACTTTTCTTCAGGCACGGAGAAACCAGCTAGTGGTTTCAAAAAATGCTCAAAGTGTGGCGGTACCATTTCTGTCACCGACACCCATGATTGGTGTTTAAAATGTTTAGGTCCTGAACATTGTCCAACGGAGTGTCTCTTCTGCAGGAAGATGACCAAAAGGGACATGCAGAATAGAGATGCAAAACTCGGTACCCTTTTTGCCGCCGACACGATGTCAGTTGCATCGACATCTTCCAGGGCTTCATCTTCCTCCCATGGATCTCAGGTAACTAAACTTAAGTCTTCTAAGACTGGCCGGTCCTCGAAGGGTAGATCTCCTTCAAAGTATCGAGATGCCACTGGCGTTGCCCTCGAGGATAGTTCACCAGCAAAACAGCCCTGGCGGGAGTCGGGCTCCAAAGCATTAACGGGGCTCCAGAATGTTCCAGAGGCTTCCACCTCTGCAGAACTACTAGTGCCATGTTCTGGGATCGTAGCCACTTCCACCGGTACCGACACCCAGGCATTGGCAGGAGTGATGGATAAGAGAATCCTCGCTATTGAACGCAGTCTAGCGTCCCTCTTAGAAGCTTCAGTACCGCTAAGACCGCTACAGATGGTTCAACAGGTATCGGTACCGGTACCGATGGTACCTGCTCCGACAGGACTGCTTTCCCCCCATGCCGAGCCTTGAGTCTATCTCGGGGATCAGGAACTGAGACATTTCGGTACTGACTTCGAGTGGTACTGATCAATGTTCCCTCTAATTTTCTGTAGGCTGTGTGCACATAAAATATCAGCTGTGCGCGCATAAAATATCAGCTGTGCAGCTTTTGAAGGAAGGTTAAATTTTTGTGCGCCACATAACGACACTCAGAGTTATATGCTTTAAAATTTGACTACACGTCAGAATACAGTATGTACACCACATTGATTGCACTAGAAAATATTGTAGAACTTGTGAAAACCGTAAATACACAACAAGTTTTCAATTTTAAGAATGTCTGTGTTGTTTTCTATCAGAATCAGAACCGTAATTCCTGTTCGGTAATCCAGTTTAGTCCTCCACAATCGGGTAGTGCCCCTCCTCCTGCAGCCGGGAGACTGGACCAATCAAATCTTCTGTAGTATATATGCAGACGGAGCTCCCAGAAGCCCCCAGTGTGTCCAGTCTCCTTGCAGCTGGAGGACTTCTGTGCCCTTTCTGGGCACGCTAAGTGACACTTGAAGGAGCAACACTAGTTAGTTAGTTCTTTTGGGGTTTCTTTCTGGTCCTTTATTTTCTATTTCTTTGCTAGGTAGCTGTATCTTTAAAAAAAAAAAAGCCACAGGGGACATCCTGGGGGAAGCCAGACCTGCCTTGGGCTCCTGCCTTCCTGCCTGGGAATCTCTGAAGCCTGGGTTGAGCTCTCCCCAAGGCTGTACGGGGAAGAGCCATACCGGCTGCAACATTGCCTGTCACTTGGAGAAGTGGGCTGAGTTCCTTGCTGTTCCCTGAGCTGGTAGGAATTTTCCTTGCTTTAACTTTTCAGCTCTCTGTTCTGTGCATTGTCAGAGGCTCTGTCGGCTCCCCTGGCTTCCAAATTGCACTTTTTCCTGATTTTTTTCGCTTGCCCTGTATTAGAGGGTCGTTTTCTTTCTTTTCCATATTATTTGGTTACCTTTGTATTTTCGCGCCGTTTTTTACCGCGGGTGAAAAAGTGCGGTGGCCATTTTGGATTTCTAAAGTGTGCCTTTTAAGGGCACTTTTTAACACTTGTGCACGGGTTCCCCTGGTGTTTTTGGGGTTTATTTTCCTGGCGATTTTGCTCAGGGCACCACTAGGATACTGGGGAGTGTTTTGTTTTCTGTAAAAAAAAAAAAAAAAAAAAGTTTTAAATTTAAAGCTGTACTGATTTGAATAAGGTTAGTCCCCTTGGTGTGGGCTTCCCTGTTCCTGTTGCCTTCTTTCTCCCTGAGAGCAGGTTGCCTTAGCATGGCTGCCAAACCTCAGTGTGTAATTTGTGGGTCCCGCAGAGGTACATTGACTGACTCTGGAATCTGCAAGAGCTGTGCTGCAGTTTCTTCAGACCTGGAGCTTCCTATTGAAGTTAAGGAACAGCATGTGCCCGGGGAACCTTCTCTTTCGGGGGACAGTGTCCCTTCACCGAGCATCCTCCCTTCTGGTTTGGGCCTGGCGTCTAATACGTCAGTCCCTGAGCTCCAGCAGGCGGCTGTAGTAGCGTCGCCTATAGACTTTTCCCCAGATTTTGTTCTTCTCATACATCAGGCCTTCCGCTTAAGCCGGTCCGGTCACTTGCCGGAGGCTTGGCCCGCCTCTCTCCCCCCAGGATCCGCAGGGGGGGTTCAGCGGTCTTCCCAACCCGCTGTCAAGCGGCCCAGGTTGGGGGACCAGGATCAGGACGCCCTTTGTCTTCCGGACTCCGAGGCTGAGG
This sequence comes from Ichthyophis bannanicus, assembly GCA_033557465.1. Lineage (NCBI taxonomy): Eukaryota > Metazoa > Chordata > Amphibia > Gymnophiona > Ichthyophiidae > Ichthyophis > Ichthyophis bannanicus. The sequence goes on from CM066035.1 coordinate 571,824,668, forward strand.
GGGATCCTGAGACTGAGGCGGAGGAGTTAGAAGACGGGGAGCTCCCGGAGCCGGAAGATCAGGCTCGAATCATTCGGGTGTTTCGAAGGGACGAGCTGGTCCCTTTGGTCACGGAGTCTCTCCAAGCGCTTAACCTCTCTGCGGTGCGGCCACTGGAGGAGGAGGGTCTCGAGGATCCTCTCATTCAGGCGGTCAGGGATGCCCAGGTAGTTTTTCCTGTGCACCGCGTGGTTGAGCAGATGATCCATGCGGAATGGGAGCAACCGGAATCCGGTTTGAAAGGGATTCGGACCATGAATCGTCTTTACCCCCTTGCCGACAAGGACAGGGACTTGTTTAAGTCTCCATGGGTGGATGCTGCCGTTTCGGCAGTGACCAAGAAAACCACCATCCCGGTTGAAGGGGCCGCGGCCCTGAAGGATGTTCAGGACAAAAAGGTTGATAATTTGTTGAAGCAAGCTTTCGAGACCAACGCCTTATCATTGCAAGCTTCTATATGTGGGGCGTGGGTAGCTCGGGCTTGTTTGCGGTGGTCGCAGCACCTGCGCTCGGGGTCCGGTATGGACCAACAGGGGCTGTTGGACGTTACCCGCGTGGAGTCGGGATCAGCCTACTTGGCGGATCTGTTTTATGATTTAATCCGCTCCCTAGCTAATAGTATGGCCTCCATGGTAGCGGCACGACGGTCCATCTGGTTGCGCAACTGGGCGGCCGACGGTTCTTCCACGTCTCGCCTCAGTAAACTGCCCTTTAAGGGCAGGTTGTTATTTGGTGAGGCTCTGGATAAGTTGGTGAAGGATCTCGGTGAGTCTAAGGGTGGTCGGCTTCCGGAGGATAAGCCTAAGCTTAATAGGTCGTCCACCTCAGCGCGCGGCCAGTTTCGGGATGTTCGCAGATTTCGTTCTTCCCGGCTGTGGACATCGCAGCGCGGTCGTTTTGGAACCCGTCATCAAGGGTTTCGTGGTTTCAGAGGAGCGGGAAGGGGCTTCTCCGGGGCCGCCTCTTCCTCGGCCTCTTCCTTTAATCGCAAGCCGCAATGAAACGAGGCGGGCTCTAGAGGGTGACCCGGTTATCGGGGGTCGTTTGCGCGACTTTCTTCCTTCTTGGGCCCAAATTACGTCAGATCGGTGGGTGCTGCAGATTATAGAAGAAGGTTATGTCCTGGAGTTTGCGCACCCACTTCCGGATTCGTTTGTTCTGTCTCCCAGCAAGGGAGCTCAAAAGGCGCGGGACATCCGCGTGACCCTGGATCGGCTGCTCTCTCTGGGGGCCGTGGTTCCGGTCCCGCCTTTGGAAAGAGGCGCAGGTCGCTACTCCATCTATTTTGTGGTTCCCAAAAAGGGTGGTTCTCTTCGTCCGATCTTGGATCTCAAAGGCGTGAATCGCGCTCTCAGGGTGCCGCACTTCCGCATGGAGACCCTGCGGTCAGTCATCGTAGCGGTGCGTCAAGGGGAATTTTTAACGTCCCTCGATCTTACCGAGGCCTATTTACACATTCCCATCCGGCCCTCCCATCAACGGTTTCTCCGCTTTGCGCTTCCGTGGGGCCATTTCCAATTCAGGGCCATGCCGTTCGGACTCGCCACGGCTCCCCGCACCTTCACAAAGGTGATGGTTGTAGTCGCGGCGGCGTTGCGCAAGGAGGGCATCCTGGTCCATCCGTATCTCGACGACTGGTTGATTCGAGCAAAGTCCAGTCGGGAGTGTGTGCAAGTCACGAGCAGGGTGGTGGATCTCCTTCGGTCCCTCGGATGGGTGGTGAACGAATGCAAGAGTTGTCTGTCTCCGACACAGGATCTCGAGTATCTGGGAGTTCGCTTCGACACAGCACGGGGCTTGGTGTGCCTTCCGGAGCGACGCGTGCTGGCGTTCCGGGCTCTGGTCCGTCTCTTCCGGGGGATGCCAGCTCCGTCGGCGTGGTGGTACCTGCGGCTCCTCGGAACGATGGCGGCGACTTTGGAGGTGGTGCCTTGGGCGCGCTTCCACATGCGTCCGCTGCAGAGTGCTCTTCTGCGACGTTGGTCCAACCAGTTCGACTCGTTGAACAAGAGATTGCCTTGCCCAAAGACGGTTCGCCGTTCCCTCCGGTGGTGGCTCTCCGCCGAGAACCTGACGCGGGGGATTCCCTTGGAGCCTCCACTGTGGGTTCCGTTCACGACGGATGCGAGCTTAACCGGCTGGGGGGCTCACTGCGAGTCCCGCTTTGCACAGGGGGAATGGTCTCCCCTGGAGGCCTCTTGGTCGATCAACCGTCTCGAATTGCAGGCAGTCCGGCTAGCCCTGGTGGCCCTGGAGACCCTGGTTCTCGGCCGGCCGGTGCGAGTCCTGTCGGACAATGCGTCCACCGTAGCTTACATCAATCGCCAAGGGGGTACCGGCAGCGTGACCCTGGAGGCAGAAGCGGCGGCCTTGTTCAATTGGGTGCAAACTCGCCTTCCGGCAATCTCGGCGGCACACATTGCAGGCATAGACAATGTCCAGGCCGATTTTCTCAGCAGAGTGCGGGTGGACCCCAGAGAATGGGAGCTAAACCCACAGGTTTACGCGCAAATCGTCCGGCGGTGGGGTCCACCCATCATGGATCTCATGGCGACCTTTCAATCGGCCAAGACAGGGCGCTTCTTCAGCAGGCGAAGGGAGCGCATGTCCGAGGGGCTCGACGCTCTCATTCAGCCGTGGCCAACGTCCGGTCTTCTTTATGTCTTTCCTCCGTGGGCTCTGATCGGCCGGGTCGTGCAACGTATCGAGAGCCATCGGGGTCGTGTGTTACTGGTGGCCCCGGATTGGCCCCGGAGGCCCTGGTATGCCGATCTGGTCCGGCTGCGCGACGGCGTTCCTTGGCTCTTGCCCGCGCTACCGGATCTTCTTCTTCAGGGTCCCTTGCGGATGCCCCAAGTGGATCGATTCTCGCTTACGGTTTGACCATTGAGAGGGCTCGGCTGAAAAGGAAGGGCTACTCCCCCGCGGTGATTTCTACCCTTCTGCGGGCGAGGAAAACGTCCACTTCTCTTACTTACGTTCGGATTTGGAGGATTCTTGAAGACTGGTGCTCCCGGCGGGAAGTCCGGGCGGCGACGGTTTCCGTGCCCGTCGTTTTAAGTTTTCTTCAGGATGGTTTCGATAAGGGCCTTGCGGCTAGTTCCCTAAAAGTCCAGTTGGCGGCTATCTCGTGTTATCGCGGCAAGGTTTTGGGTCGTCTGCTCGGGGCTCATCCGGATGTACGCCGATTTCTTACGGCTGTTTTTCATTTGCGGCCCTCCCGCAGAGTTTTCGTTCCTCCTTGGGACTTGAATTTAGTTCTGAGGGCCCTGGTTCGTGGACCTTTTGAGCCCCTGCGCAGGGCGTCTCTGAAAGATCTCACGCTGAAGGCTGTTTTTCTTGTAGCCATCTGTTCGGCACGGCGCATTTCGGATCTGCATGCATTGTCCTGTCGAGAGCCTTTCTTGTCTTTTTCCACGGATCGGATCGTTCTCCGTCCGGTTCCTTCCTTTCTGCCAAAGGTGGTGTCTCCCTTTCACATGAATCAGGCAGTGTTTCTTCCAGTGCTTTCTTTGCAATCTGTCGGGTCAACGGACAAAGGTCTTCTCCGGCTCGATGTGGGTCGTACGCTCCATCGTTATTTAAAGGTTACCGAGTCTTTTCGGAAATCTGACCGGCTTTTCGTGCTCTTCGGGGGTGCGCGTAAAGGGGAAGCGGCGGCTAAAGCCTCCATTGCTAGATGGCTCAAAGAGGCGATCGCGTCCGCGTATCTGTTGCAACAGCGGTCTATTCCGGAGGGTCTGAGGGCTCATTCCACTAGGGCTCAGGCGACCTCTTGGGCGGAGTATAGCCTGGTTCCGCCGGCAGATATCTGTAGGGCGGCCACTTGGTCGTCTCTGCATGCTTTCAGTAGACACTATCACTTAGATGTGTCAGCGGCTCGGGATTCCTGTTTTGGTTCGGCGGTTCTGCGCGCCGGATGGCAAGGTCCCGCCCGGTCTTAACTGCTCTGTTACATCCCGATTGTGGAGGACTAAACTGGATTACCGAACAGGAAATGGAAATTACACTAACCTGGTAATTGTAGTTCCTGGAGGGTCCAGTTTAGTCCTCCTTCCCTCCCGACGGTCTGATATGATTATGCGGCGCGCTTTCCGAACGGTTGCTCATAAGAACATAAGAACATAAGAAATGCCATACTGGGTCAGACCGAGGTCCATCAAGCCCAGTATCCTGTTTCCAACAGTGGCCAATCTAGGTCATACGTACCTAGCAGTTTCCCCAAAAGACACAGGTTCTGCAGTGCTTGTACTAGGCCAAGCATTGATATCCTGGGTCCCTTTTTAATAGTGGTTTATGGACCTTTCCTCCAGGAACTTGTCCAAACCTTTTTTAAACCCAGCTATACTAACAGCCCTTACTACATCCTCCGGTAACAGATTCCAGAGTTTGATTACACGTTGAGAGAAGAAATATTTTCTCCTATTTGTCTTAAATAGTTTACCCTGTAGCTTCATTACATGCCCCCTAGTCCTTCTATATTCTGATAGCGTAAACAATTTATCCACGTTTATCCGTTCCACTCCATTCATTAATTTATACACCTCTATCATATCTCCCCTCAGCCGCCTCTTTTCTAGGTTAAAGAGCCCTAACCTTTTTAGCCTCTCTTCATAGGAGTAGCCTTCCATCCCCTTCACCAATTTGGTGGCTCTTCTCTGTACTTTTTCTAATAACTCTATGTCCTTTTTAAGATACGGTGACCAGAATTGCACACAATATTCAAGGTGCGGTCGTACCATGGAGCGATACAGAGGCATTATAATATCCTTTGTTTTATTCTCCATCCCTTTCCTTAGGATACCTAGCATTCTATTTGCTTTCTTGGCCGCCGCTGCACACTGGGCGGAGGGTTTTAACATGTTATCCACGATGACTCCTAAATCTTTTTCCTGGGTGGTGGTTTCTAATGTGGAGCCTTGCATCTTGTAACTATAGTGTGGGTTGTTCTTTCCTAGGTGCATAACTTTGCACTTGTCCACATTAAATTTCATCTGCCATTTGGATGCCCAGTCTTCCAATTTATCCAGATCCTCCTGCAGTTTTCCACAATCCTCTTGGGTTTTAACAACTTTAAACAGTTTTGTGTCATCTGCAAATTTGATTACCTCACTAGTTATTCCCTTTTCCAGGTCATTTATGAATATGTCAAAAAGTAGCGGACCCAGTACAGATCCCTGGGGTACTCCACTATTCACCTTTTTCCATTGGGAATATTGGCCATTTAGCCCTACCCTCTGCTTTCTATCTTTTAACCAGTTCCCGATCCACAATAGTACACTGCCTCCTATCCCATGACTTTTTAGCTTCGCCAAAAGTCTCTGATGGGGGACCTTGTCAAAAGCTTTCTGAAAGTCCAGATACACTATATCAACCGACTCACCTTTGTCTACCTGTTTATGCACACCTTCAAAAAAACAGATCAGATTAGTAAGACAAGATCTGCCTTGTCTAAAGCCATGTTGGCTGTCTCCCATTAGGCCATGACTATCTACATGCTGTGTAATTTTGTTCTTTATGATGGCTTCTACCATTTTCCCTGGTACTGACGTCAGGCTCACCGGTCTGTAATTTCCCGGGTCACCCCTGGAACCCTTTTTAAAAATTGGTGTTACGTTGGCGACCCTCCAATCTTCAGGTATTACAGATGATTTTAATGAAAGTTCACAGATTACCAATAACAGGTCTGCAATCTCATATTTCAGTTCTTTCAACACTCTGGGATGTATACCATCCGGTCCAGGTGATTTGCTACTATTCAGTTTATCAAATAGTTGTAATATATCTTCCCGGTGTAGCGATATTTCTCTCAATTCCTCTGCAGTATCACCTTTAAATACCACTTCAGTCTTGGGTAACACCCCTACATCTTCCTCAGTAAAGACCGAAGCAAAGAATTCATTCAGTCTCTCTGCTATAGCCTTGTCTCCTCTTACTGCCCCTTTTACCCCTCTATCATCTAATGGTCCAATTGACTCTCTCACAGGCCTTTTGCTACGAATGTACTTGAAAAAGTCTTTATTTCGTGTTTTTGCTTCCGTAGCAAGTTTCTTCTCAAATTCCCGCTTTGCCTGCCTTATCAATGCTTTGCATTTAACTTGCCAGTGCTTGTGCTGTTTCCAGTTTTCATCATTTGGCTCTTTTTTCCATTTTCTGAAGGTTGCTCTTTTGGCAGCAACAGCCTCTCTGACCTCACCTTTAAACCATGCTGGCAGTTTTTTGGACTTTCTTCCACTTTTCTTAATGCGTGGAATACAGCTGGTCTGGGCTTCGAGGATAGTATTTTTAAATAACACCCAAGCTTGCTGTAAGTCTTTAACCTTTGGAACCGCTCCTTTTAGTTTTTTCCGAACTATATTCCTCATTCTATCATAGTCACCCTTTTGAAAGTTAAAAGGTAGTACTGTGGATTCCTTTACTATCTGTCCTCCACTGATTAAATCAAACATGATCATACTATGATCACTATTGCCAAGTGGTCCCAACACCCTTATTTCTTGCACCAGATCTGGCGTTCCACTAAGGACTAGGTCCAGTATGGCTTCCCCTCTGGTCGGTTCATGAACCAGCTGCTCCAAGAAGCAGTCATTTATTTCATCTAGAAACTTTATCTCTTTAGCTTGTCCTGCTGTGACACTGTCCCAGTCGATACCGGGGTAATTGAAATCACCCATTATTACTACTCTGTTGTGGCTTTTGTTAGCTTCCTTGATTTCTTTGAGCATTTCATCATCCATTTGTTCATTCTGGCCAGGTGGTCGATAGTATACTCCCACTGCCATCACCTTCCCCTTCATAAATGGAATTTCAATCCATAGAGATTCTACAGCATATTTTGTTCCCTGCAAAACTTTAATCCTTTCTGACTCAATGCCCTCTCTAACATAGAGCGCAACCCCTCCACCAATTTGTTCAGCTCTATCATTACGATATAGTTTGTATCCAGGTATCACAGTGTCCCACTGGTTATCCTCCTTCCACCATGTCTCTGAGAGTGCAATCATATCTAACCTCTCATTTAATGCTATATATTCTAATTCTCCCATCTTATTGTTTAGACTTCTAGCATTGGCATACAAGCATTTTAGAGACTGTATTTTATTAATATTAATCTGGCTATTGGTAGGCATGGGTAATTGGGAATCTTTATGCTCTGTCTGCTCCTTACTCAAGGGCATTTGGGCTACTATACTCCCTTTTGGAACCTCACTGCTTTTGGTAGTATCCTTCAAGGATACCTTTGTCCGAACCGTGCGCTCCTGGGTGACTGTCGGCTTTCCCCTATTTTCTAGTTTAAAAGCTTCTCTATCTCTTTTTTAAAGGTTAATGCCAGCAGTCTGGTCCCATCCTGATTAAGGTGAAGCCCATCCCTTCGGAAGAGCCCCCCCTTTCCCCAGAATGTTCCCCAGTTCCTAACAAATCCAAAACCCTCATCCTTGCACCATTGTCTCATCCACGCATTGAGACTCCGGAGCTCTGCCTGTCTTTTGGGTCCTGCACGTGGAACAGGAAGCATTTCGGAGAACGCTATCCTGGAAGTTCTGGATTTCAACTTCCTACCTAAAAGCTTAAATTTAGCCTCCAGAACTTCCCTACCACATTTTCCTATGTCATTGGTACCAACATGTACCAAGACAGCAGACTCCCCCCCAGCACTATCTATGATCCTATCTAGGCGGTGCGTGAGATCTGCTACCTTCGCACCAGGCAGGCATGTTACCAGGCGATCCTCACGTCCACCAGCCACCCAGCTATCTACATTCCTAATGATTGAATCACCAACTATAACAGCTGTCCTGACCCTCCCCTCATGGGGACATGGCCCTGGAGAAACGTCCTCGGTGCGAGAGGGTTTTACATCACCTGGAGGACAGGTCCTAGTTACAGGATCACTTCCTGCCACACCAGGGTGATGCTCTCCTGTCACGTGACCTCTCTCCTCCATGGCAACAGGGATGCTGCCAGACTGGAGGTGGGACTTCAGGACTATATCCCTGTAGGTCTCGTCCATGTACTTCTCTGTCTTTCTTATGTCTTCCAGGTCTGCTACTCTAGCCTCTAGAGAACGGACTCGTTCCCTGAGAGCAAAGAGCTCCCTGCACTTAGTGCATATGTAGGACCTCTCACCAACTGGGAGATAATCATACATGTGACACTCGATGCAAAAGACTGGAGAACCCCCATCTCGTTGCTGGACCTCTGACTGCATCTTAGTTTAAAGCTTGTGTTTAGGTCTTTTAAATCGGTATATAATAAGGATTGGTGTAGATGCTTATACTAATAAAAGTGTATCTAATACCCCTAATACACCCTGTGTACCTGAAGCTAATTAATCACAGGTCCTCTGTGTATGACTGATTTGGATTAAGAGCTGCACCTGAGAGCAGCCCCTTTCCTCTAAGATGTCCAAGTACCTATAAAACTACAATTTCCCCAGGGGTGGGTGGGTGCTGGGGAGGGAGGGGGGGAGATAAGTCCTATTAAAGAGGGCAGTTACAAGGTACCCTGTCCTGAACCCTCAGCAGGGGGATGGGGGTACCACACAAGGCCCAGTTAATTGAGAGAGGCAAGGTAAGTACAGCTGAGAAGGCTGAAACTTGCACACCATTAAGACAAACACTAAATAATTAAACAAACAACAGTTAGACAAACAGTAAATAATTAAATAAACAGCTAGAACTCACAGTAAGATGTCCCAGGAGGCAAAAATCCACTCACTAGCAGAGCTCTGTAAAAGTTCAGCCTTTCTCTGATCAGAGAAAAGCAAACTAAAACAGCCTATGCACACGTGGAGAAAACAGGAACAAGGTTACAGGATACCTCAGGGGGAGGGGGTCAGGGGGAGGAGTCACTCAGGCAGGCAAGGACAGGAAAAAGCTTAACAACAGCAGGCTCTGGGGAGAGAGATTAATTCAAAATGGCTACCACACACACAGGGGGAGGAGTCACTCAGGCAGACAAGGACAGGAAAAGCTTAACAACAGCAGGCTCTGGGGAGAGAGATTAATTCAAAATGGCTACCACACAAGGCCCAGTTAATTGAGAGAGGCAAGGTAAGTACAGCTGAGAAGGCTGAAACTTGCACACCACTAAGACAAACACTAAATAATTAAACAAACAACAGTTAGACAAACAGTAAATAATTAAATAAACAGCTAGAACTCACAGTAAGATGTCCCAGGAGGCAAAAATCCACTCACTAGCAGAGCTCTGTAAAAGTTCAGCCTTTCTCTGATCAGAGAAAAGCAAACTAAAACAGCCTATGCACACGTGGAGAAAACAGGAACAAGGTTACAGGATACCTCAGGGGGAGGGGGTCAGGGGGAGGAGTCACTCAGGCAGGCAAGGACAGGAAAAAGCTTAACAACAGCAGGCTCTGGGGAGAGAGATTAATTCAAAATGGCTACCACACACACAGGGGGAGGAGTCACTCAGGCAGGCAAGGACAGGAAAAGCTTAACAACAGCAGGCTCTGGGGAGAGAGATTAATTCAAAATGGCTACCACACAAGGCCCAGTTAATTGAGAGAGGCAAGGTAAGTACAGCTGAGAAGGCTGAAACTTGCACACCACTAAGACAAACACTAAATAATTAAACAAACAACAGTTAGACAAACAGTAAATAATTAAATAAACAGCTAGAACTCACAGTAAGATGTCCCAGGAGGCAAAAATCCACTCACTAGCAGAGCTCTGTAAAAGTTCAGCCTTTCTCTGATCAAAGAAAAGCAAACTAAAACAGCCTATGCACACGTGGAGAAAACAGGAACAAGGTTACAGGATACCTCAGGGGGAGGGGGTCAGGGGGAGGAGTCACTCAGGCAGGCAAGGACAGGAAAAAGCTTAACAACAGCAGGCTCTGGGGAGAGAGATTAATTCAAAATGGCTACCACACACACAGGGGGAGGAGTCACTCAGGCAGGCAAGGACAGGAAAAGCTTAACAACAGCAGGCTCTGGGGAGAGAGATTAATTCAAAATGGCTACCACACAAGGCCCAGTTAATTGAGAGAGGCAAGGTAAGTACAGCTGAGAAGGCTGAAACTTGCACACCACTAAGACAAACACTAAATAATTAAACAAACAACAGTTAGACAAACAGTAAATAATTAAATAAACAGCTAGAACTCACAGTAAGATGTCCCAGGAGGCAAAAATCCACTCACTAGCAGAGCTCTGTAAAAGTTCAGCCTTTCTCTGATCAGAGAAAAGCAAACTAAAACAGCCTATGCACACGTGGAGAAAACAGGAACAAGGTTACAGGATACCTCAGGGGGAGGGGGTCAGGGGGAGGAGTCACTCAGGCAGGCAAGGACAGGAAAAAGCTTAACAACAGCAGGCTCTGTGGAGAGAGATTAATTCAAAATGGCTACCACACACACAGGGGGAGGAGTCACTCAGGCAGGCAAGGACAGGAAAAGCTTAACAACAGCAGGCTCTGGGGAGAGAGATTAATTCAAAATGGCTACCACACAAGGCCCAGTTAATTGAGAGAGGCAAGGTAAGTACAGCTGAGAAGGCTGAAACTTGCACACCACTAAGACAAACACTAAATAATTAAACAAACAACAGTTAGACAAACAGTAAATAATTAAATAAACAGCTAGAACTCACAGTAAGATGTCCCAGGAGGCAAAAATCCACTCACTAGCAGAGCTCTGTAAAAGTTCAGCCTTTCTCTGATCAGAGAAAAGCAAACTAAAACAGCCTATGCACACGTGGAGAAAACAGGAACAAGGTTACAGGATACCTCAGGGGGAGGGGGTCAGGGGGAGGAGTCACTCAGGCAGGCAAGGACAGGAAAAAGCTTAACAACAGCAGGCTCTGGGGAGAGAGATTAATTCAAAATGGCTACCACACACAGGGGGAGGAGTCACTCAGGCAGGCAAGGACAGGAAAAGCTTAACAACAGCAGGCTCTGGGGAGAGAGATTAATTCAAAATGGCTACCACACAAGGCCCAGTTAATTGAGAGAGGCAAGGTAAGTACAGCTGAGAAGGCTGAAACTTGCACACCACTAAGACAAACACTAAATAATTAAACAAACAACAGTTAGACAAACAGTAAATAATTAAATAAACAGCTAGAACTCACAGTAAGATGTCCCAGGAGGCAAAAATCCACTCACTAGCAGAGCTCTGTAAAAGTTCAGCCTTTCTCTGATCAGAGAAAAGCAAACTAAAACAGCCTATGCACACGTGGAGAAAACAGGAACAAGGTTACAGGATACCTCAGGGGGAGGGGGTCAGGGGGAGGAGTCACTCAGGCAGGCAAGGACAGGAAAAAGCTTAACAACAGCAGGCTCTGGGGAGAGAGATTAATTCAAAATGGCTACCACACACACAGGGGGAGGAGTCACTCAGGCAGGCAAGGACAGGAAAAGCTTAACAACAGCAGGCTCTGGGGAGAGAGATTAATTCAAAATGGCTACCACACAAGGCCCAGTTAATTGAGAGAGGCAAGGTAAGTACAGCTGAGAAGGCTGAAACTTGCACACCACTAAGACAAACACTAAATAATTAAACAAACAACAGTTAGACAAACAGTAAATAATTAAATAAACAGCTAGAACTCACAGTAAGATGTCCCAGGAGGCAAAAATCCACTCACTAGCAGAGCTCTGTAAAAGTTCAGCCTTTCTCTGATCAGAGAAAAGCAAACTAAAACAGCCTATGCACACGTGGAGAAAACAGGAACAAGGTTACAGGATACCTCAGGGGGAGGGGGTCAGGGGGAGGAGTCACTCAGGCAGGCAAGGACAGGAAAAAGCTTAACAACAGCAGGCTCTGGGGAGAGAGATTAATTCAAAATGGCTACCACACACACAGGGGGAGGAGTCACTCAGGCAGGCAAGGACAGGAAAAGCTTAACAACAGCAGGCTCTGGGGAGAGAGATTAATTCAAAATGGCTACCACACAAGGCCCAGTTAATTGAGAGAGGCAAGGTAAGTACAGCTGAGAAGGCTGAAACTTGCACACCACTAAGACAAACACTAAATAATTAAACAAACAACAGTTAGACAAACAGTAAATAATTAAATAAACAGCTAGAACTCACAGTAAGATGTCCCAGGAGGCAAAAATCCACTCACTAGCAGAGCTCTGTAAAAGTTCAGCCTTTCTCTGATCAGAGAAAAGCAAACTAAACAGCCTATGCACACGTGGAGAAAACAGGAACAAGGTTACAGGATACCTCAGGGGGAGGGGGTCAGGGGGAGGAGTCACTCAGGCAGGCAAGGACAGGAAAAAGCTTAACAACAGCAGGCTCTGGGGAGAGAGATTAATTCAAAATGGCTACCACACACACAGGGGGAGGAGTCACTCAGGCAGGCAAGGACAGGAAAAGCTTAACAACAGCAGGCTCTGGGGAGAGAGATTAATTCAAAATGGCTACCACACAAGGCCCAGTTAATTGAGAGAGGCAAGGTAAGTACAGCTGAGAAGGCTGAAACTTGCACACCACTAAGACAAACACTAAATAATTAAACAAACAACAGTTAGACAAACAGTAAATAATTAAATAAACAGCTAGAACTCACAGTAAGATGTCCCAGGAGGCAAAAATCCACTCACTAGCAGAGCTCTGTAAAAGTTCAGCCTTTCTCTGATCAGAGAAAAGCAAACTCATAAGACGGTTCCTCTTGCCGTTCGGTCCCTTTGCAGCCGCATTTTTTGCTAAGGCTCTTCCCTGTCTCGGGGGTTCAGGCAGCTCCTGAGATTCTGGTGGGGAGCGGTATTTTGATTTCTGGGGCGTCGGTACCGGCGCAATGCAGTGTTCTGACTTCCTCGTTTGGGGAGGGGGTTGGATATTTCTTGGGGGGAACAAATTGTTCTTTAATTATGTCATTTTGTATATTAATCTAATGTGTTGCTTCGTTAAGTATGCTTTGTTACTAGTACACTGGGGGCTTCTGGGAGCTCCGTCTGCATATATACTACAGAAGATTTGATTGGTCCAGTCTCCCGGCTGCAGGAGGAGGGGCACTACCCGATTGTGGAGGACTAAACTGGACCCTCCAGGAACTACAATTACCAGGTTAGTGTAATTTCCATTTTTTGTGCGCTCTGTTGTAAAGTAAGTGCGCTCACTCGGTGAGGTGTGTGCGCGCGCACACGCGCACAGCTTAGAGGGAACAGTGGTACTGATACCATGCGTTACAGGAGCACCCGGTACAGACCGCCTTTGAGTCTTCTGATTCCGATGACTCTGACGATTCTACCGGTACCAGAGCGAACCTACTAGAGGATTCAACTCCTTCTCCTCAACGCAGGATGTCCACTCCAGAAGATATGTCCTTCCAGGATTTCATACGTGATTTGGCAAAGGGTCTTGCAATCACTGTGATTCAAGAAAAGGAACCTAGGGCAGAAGAATTAAGAATTCTACAATACCCTATGGCTCCCAAGGAGGCAGCTATGCTTCCCATTCACAAGATCTTACATGATCTGATGTTGAGAATGTGGGAAACTCCTTTAACAGTATCTTCACATTCCCGACACCTTGACACTATGTACCGAGTGCCAAGTTGTCCTGGTTTTCAGAAAACTCAGTTACCACACCATTCAATGATAGTGGAATCGGCCATGCGAAAAATCAAGAGTGCTAAAACACATTCTTCTAATCCTCCAGGCCGTGAATCCAGGACACTCGATGCCTTTGGGCGTCGATGCTTTCAAACCTCCATGCTATCAGTCAGGATCAGTTCCTACATTCTTTACATGGGAATGTTCCTGGAAGAAGTCACAAAAGACAGAGATCATTAGCCTTTGTGTCTCTGAGGAAAAAAGAGCAGGCTACCTTATTCTGATCAAGAACGCCCAGAATGCCTCTAAATTCATGAACCGTGCTACCTTTGATTGCTTTGAATGTATTAGCAGAACCTCTGCTATATCCATAGGAGTACGTCATATTGCTTGGCTTCAAGCATCAGACTTAGAACAGTGGGTGCAAGAAAAGCTGGGAAATATTCCTTATACTGGAGAAAATCTCTTTGGCAAGGACTGGCAAAACAAGGCTAATCAGATTGAATCTGATAATACTAACTTGAACAGATTGCACTGGTCAACATTGAAATCGTTACTGACTTTAAAATTTATTTATTTATATCCTGCTTTTCACCGGGTCAAAACGGTCAATTGGGAGATACATTTAACACGAGGGGATATGAGACACATACGCTAATACTTACAGGGAACATGGGCAATGGAGGGTTAAGTGGCTTGCCCAAGACCACAAGGAGTGCCTATAGGACTAGAAATCCCAGTCCCTCCGGCCTGAGATTGCTGTCCCCAGGTGGGACTTGAACTCCTGGCCCTCCGGCCTGAAGTACCTTGTCCTAACCACTAGACCATTCCTCCCTAAAAGGCCCTAATCTGTAGTATCTTGGTGGGCTGAACACGAATATAACATTAAAAACATTTTATTGGCTCTCGTTTTGAAGATATTGCATGTAGTTCATTTTTGACGTTTCACCGTATAAATTTATCCAGTAGGACATCAACAACATCCCAAATAAGCCTTGAATGATGTAATATTGCATCACATTGCATAATACCAGCATGCACAAGAGTTGATTGCATCATTTTGTGATGCAATGCAATACTACTGCCAGACAGCTGCTGAAGCCATCTGACTTCAGCAGTGTACTATATGCAGTCGGAAAAGAAAGTAATCTGGTACTCTGTTCCGACATTGAAAGCCTCATGAATGCCTTAAAAATCACTCATGACCCACAAGACTGGAGACTATTTATAGACTCTTTGAAACTGAGTCTGAAGGCTGTGCTTTTGAACAATGGAAACCGTCTTCCATCTATTCCAGTAGCACATGCCGTCCACATGAAAGAGACATATGATAACAAAGCATCTACTGACTTCCATTAACTATAACAAGTACAGCTGGCACCTCTGTGGTGACTTGAAGGTAGTTGCCCTTTTAATGGGACTGCAGCAGGGATATATAAAATACATGTGTTTCTTATGTGAGTGGGATAGCCGAGCAAGGGATTGGCACTACTTGTGGAAGGAATGGAATCGCAGACAAAATGTAACAGTTGGAGAGAAGAATATCCAGCACCCAGCTCTGGTTGAGGCTCACAAAATCATGCTACCACCCCTTTACATCAAACTAGGTTTGATGAAAAACTTCATGAAAGCCATGGACCGCACTTCGCCAGCTTTCCGATACCTGCATGAAAAATTCCCTCGACTCAGCAAAGCAAAGATTAAAGAGGGAGTTTTTGTGGGTCCTCAGATTCGAGAGCTCTTCAAAGATGACCGGTTCAACAACTTGCTGCAGGGTGATGCGAAACAAGCATGGAATGCTTTTCGCCTAGTGTCAACAAACCTTTTTGGGAATGTTAGGGCAGAAAACTACAAGGAATTAGTAGAAGACATGCTGATGCAGTATCAGAAACTTGGTTGCAATATGTCTCTAAAGATCAATTTCCTTGATTCCTATCTCAATTTCTTTCCTGACAACTGTGGTATGGTTAGTGATGAACAGGGCGAACATTTTCACCAGGATATCGCAACGATGGAGCAAAGATACCAGGGAAAATGGTCCACTTCAATGCTGGCTGACTACTGCTGGACACTCCCCAGAGAAGCTCCCGAACAGCTGTACAAGAGACAGGCGAAAAAATCTAAGAAGTAGTCTATGACTTGGTTTTTTTATAGGTATTAACTGAAGTCCTATTACATTTACTATTGACATGCATTTCGTGATGTAAACATTAATTCTTGTAGATTACCAAAAAACTAGAGCCAACTTTGCAATTTCACTGTCATATTCGTGTTCAGCATATAAAAATTGATAAGAAATGACTATTTTTATTTCAGTAACATGACTTTTGTAAAAATTTGTTGACCAGTGTTGTCAAAGTCCACAGCCAACCCAGCAAAGAAGAAAACATTCAAAAAACCCTTTTTCAGTAAGAAAAAGAAGTTTTACCCATCTTACACCCATCAAAGCCACTGTCCGCTTCAAGTTCCCCAGAAGGGGCAACAACAAAACAGACAGCAAAGAAAGCCGCAAGCTCAAAGAGCTCAAATGGCCCAACAGACCCAGCCCCCTCAGGGTCTTTGACTTCTACCTAGAGAACTTAGTCATTCTGCCCCTGAAAGGTACAGAACCCTTAACCATTCCAGGAAGACTATGCTATTTTGCCAAAAGATGGCAACAAATAACAACAGAAAACTGGACTCTGTCCATTGTACCACTGGGGTACAAGCTTCATTTTCTCAACTTGCCCCCACCTACAATAATAAAATAGTTCAATTCTCAGGCCCCTGCCACAAACCTCTTGTGGCAGGAGGTCACATCACTTCTCGCTCAAGGAGCAATCAAAGAAGTACCCATACCCCAACAGGGAACAGGGTTTTATTCCCCCTATTTTCTTATTCCAAAGAAGACAGGGGGACACAGGCCTATATTAGACCTCAGAGAATTAAACAAATATTTGTTCCGAGAAAAGTTCAAAATAATCTCCCTCAGGACACTCCTACCATACCTTCAAAGTCAGGACTGGCTATGTTCTCTAGATCTAAGAGATGTGTACACGCATATTCTCATCCACTCAGATCACAGGAAGTTCCTTCGATTCCTGGTCCAAGGAAGACACTTCCAGTACAGAGTTCTTCCTTTCGGACTGGCCTCTGCTCCAAGAGTCTTCACAAAATGCATGGCAGTGGTAGCAGCATTTATGAGGACTCTCGGAATATTCGTCTTCCCTTACTTAGACGATTGGCTCATTCAAGCAGCGACAGCTCCAGAGGCCAGCTTTGCTCTTTCTCGAGCAATGAGAATTCTTCAATACTTGGGACTGGTCATAAACCTCCCAAAAGCTCATCTCACCCCCTCTCAATCACTCAAATTCATAGGGGCTCGTCTAGACACATGGCAGTCAAAGGCTTTCCTGCCACAGCCACACTGTCTACATATAATACAACTAGCATCTCAAGCAACTATGAAGGTGTTCCTTACTGCTTGGGAGATGCTTCAACTTCTGGGACATATGGCATCCACTGTCCATGTCGTTCCCTATGCTCGCCTCCACATGCGAGCAGCCCAGTGGACCCTATCCTCTTAGTGGTCACAAGCCTCGGGTCGGCTAACGGACAAAATCAGGATCACCACACGTCTGATTTCATCCCTGCAATGGTGGCAATCTCTGGAAAACCTCCTCGTAGGTTCTCCTTTCCAGCAACCTCTATGCCAGGCCACCCTAACAACAGATGCGTCCAAGATGGGTTGGGGGGGCCCACTTGCACAATCTCGCAACTCAGGGTCTCTGGACCCCACAGGAGGTTTTCCTTCACATAAACCTCCTAGAGCTGAGAGACATTTTCAATGCTATTCAAGTCTTTCAGGCCCATCTCAGCAACAAGGCAGTTCTGGTCCAATCCGACAATCAGATAGCTATGTTCTATGTGAACAAGCAAGGCGGAATAGGCTCTCTGTCGCTATGGACAACTCAGCATTTCTAGAAGAGTAAGGGTTCAGTCCCTCTGCAAGCCTTATGGTGGAAAAAAGTTGCTGTGCCTTTAAATTGCGAAATAAGTGGAATTGAAAGTGAAAGCACTTAACTTTTCTTTTTGGGTGGTTACCGACATGTTTTGGTTAGGTTTCTGCCTCTCCGTGGGTCAAGAAGTTTATTTTCAGTCGAGGATTTTCGGTGAGTGATATTCTCTCTCACCCTCTCGTTCGGGCAGGCCGTCGGTATTTTTGGTGCTGCGGGGCTGTGCATGTGGCTGTGTTTTTTTGTTTGTGCAGTATGTGGGGATCCCTTGGGTTACTGACGGCTGTGCGAGACAGGGCAGATCAGTTGAGCTGGTTTTTGCCATCGGAACGATAGATTGTCAGTCAGCGACATCAGAGCAGGACTTGTCTCTCTCTGCCAGACCTGCGATTTTGGCCATTTCTCCTCTGGCAGCATTTCCGCAAGAGAAATAGACAAGCATAGTAAAAAGCAATATAAGAAGCAAAGCAAGAAATGGCAATCAGTTTCAGCACCAGGGACAGTGGACCCGACTACATTTTTCCCAGAATCTGCATTTTCTCCTGAATTTGCTTTGTTATTACATAAAGCCTATTGTTTAAAACGCAAGCAGGGCAACTCTATGGAAAATCAAACACCAAGCAAAGCCTCAGTGGAACTGTTTTCTGACAACCTGCAGGAGAGCAGCCCACGGGTGGGGGAGCCTCAGCTTAAAAAGGCATGGGTGGAGGAAGCCACCTGGATGAACCTGGATGAGCCAGGACTTTCCTCTGTTTCCAGTCTCTGAGGATCCATTGGAGGGGCCATCGGACCTTTTGGGGGAATCAGTACAACCGGAGCTAGAAGATGGGGAGATCTCACAAGGTGCGGACCCAAATATTAACCGAAATGGCAGTATACAAATTTCACAAATAAGTAAATAAAAATAAATAAGTCCTATTCATCTCTCCGGGCCAGTCCAGAACATGAGGGTAGTCAATCTTCCTCCTCTAGCAGCTGAGGACTGAAAAACTGATTCTTGTTGCCAAGGTTACCCAGCTCCCCCTTGGTGTCAGAAGCCAGTCTTTTTGTCCTCAGCAGCTGAGCTGGATGTGTGGATGACTAGCTCCCCACATAGGTCTAGAAGAGTTAATTCTTTTCTTGGTTTTCTCTGCTAGTGTCAGTAGTGGAAAGAAGACAAGAGTACAGCAGAAGCGTGGTGCTTTTTTTTTTGCCCTAGCAGGGTGAAACTGCACCTAAATTTTCCTTTTTCCTCTTTTTGATAAAGAGAGCGCAAGACACGTACACTGCTGTTTGTCAGCCGAGGGTCGGCGCGGAGAATCGGGGCAGAGCCTGTCTCTTCTTTCTCCAGTAGCTGGGGGCATTGGAAACAACTCTGGGAGCCCCAGAGACTGTTTTCCGGTGTCCGTACTCGGTATCTCCTGCAGCCGTTAGCAACGGCATAGCCAGGACCGGAGGTGGCAGCGTTCCTTTGTGGCAGGTAATTCTTCAATTTTTCTTCTTCTCACCAGCCGGCAGGCGCTGCCGCGGGGTTACCTCCTTTAGCAGAGTTAGTGTTCCGGCGGTTTCGTTGCGAGCGTGAGATTCTGTGCGCGGAAGTTTTTCTTTTTTTGGGGGGCTTTTGTTAGCTAGCGCCGGGGTCCCCGTGGTTAGGCAGCAAGACCGCGGTATGGCAAACCAGAACGGGGCTGAAGGCGAGCAGTTGGGCAGTCTTCCCTCTCCAGCGGAAAAAGCGGGAACGGCGGCCATCTTGGAAGGGCCGTCCGTTTCTCCCGCGCTGCCACCCCCGTCAGGAAAGCGCAAGGCTAAGTCTCACAGGGGGCATTCGACGGCGGAGCAAGCACAGCCGAAGTTGGCTGGGGTTCCAGAGTCCTTGGATTCTTTGCTGTCAACGGAGTTTATTTTGGCGCTTCATAATGCATATTTAATAAAGAAGTCTCAAGCTCCTTTCAGAACTCTGCCTGCCTCCGGGGGAGTCTCTCAGGTTGTGCTGTGCTGTGCTGTCAGATCCTGGTGAAGGGGTCTCCAGGGATAAGGTTAAGGATTCGAAGGTGGAACAGCCATCTCCTTTACCTGCGGAGGCACTAGGGCTGGAGGAAGGGGAGCTTCTTTCAGACCCGGGGTTTGAAACCTGGCCTACAGACTTGGAAGAAGGAGAGTTAGGTCCCGGGGAAGATCCTAATATATTTAGGGTTTTTAGGAAGGAAGAGCTGACAGCTTTGATAGCGCAGTCTTTGTCAGCTCTTAATTTGGTGCCTCCTGTGGTGCAGCAAGAACCTTTGGAGGATCCCTTGTTACAGGGTTTCAAGACGGAACAAAGATGTTTTCCTCTTCACAGGGTGATTAAACAGATGATCGAATCTGAGTGGGGATGCCTGGAAGCTTCCTTGCGGGGAGCTCGAGCTATGGCGTGTTTGTATCCCGTGCCCCAGGAAGAGAGAGAGTTCTTACGGATGCCTAAGGTGGATGCGCTGGTTTCCGCAGTCACCAAGAAGACCACGATCCCAGTTGAGGGGGCTACAGCCCTTAAAGATATCCAAGATCGCAGATTAGAGGCGCTTTTAAAGCAAGCGTTTGATTCTAGTGCGCTAGCGCTTCAGGCTTCTGTGTGTGGGGCGTATGTGTCCAGAGCCTCTATCAGGTGGATTCAGATGGGTCCAGGGCAGGAGAGTGAGGCTACTCCTTCGGTGGAGGGAGCGAAGCTGGAGTCTGCAGCGTCTTATTTGGCGGATGCTTTTTATGATTTGGTTCGAATTTCAGCAAAATCAATGGCCTCCGTGATTGCCGCTCGGCGATTTCTTTGGTTACGGAATTGGTCGGCGGATGCTTCATCCAAGGCACGCCTCAGTAAACTTCCCTACAAGGGTAAGCTGCTCTTTGGAGAGGCTTTAGAGAAGATCGTGAAAGATTTAGGAGACTCCAAAGGGGGTCGCCTCCCCGAAGACCGTCCACGAGCTGTGAAGCAGATTTCTTTCCAGAGAGGTCAGGGACGTGAGTTTCGCAGGTTTCGGGGAGCTCGCTTTACTCCTTATCAGCGCGGTCGCTTTTTGTCCTTTCGCGGTGCCCGAGGTTTGTGATAAGGAAGCTTATCATAGTTCAGGAAGGAGCTATAATAGAGGTGAATTGGCTCTGAACAAGCAACCTGTCTTTGCTGGTAGAAATACTAAAACAGAATGTTTTCATAAAAGACTACCAGTCCCAGAATGCACCAGGTTTCAAACAGCCTCTAGAAGAGCTGAAGTGGGGAAACGTGTGTTCAATCAGGAGAGCTATGAGGTAATCCCCAATCACTCATCTCCAAGGGCAGGGCTTGATTCAGCACAGCTGAGCTGTGCTAGGGTGGAGTATCCCTCTAAACAAGTTAAAAGTAAAACATATTCTACACAGAGATGGAGTGGAGGAACTCAGAGCTCAAGGACAGAGAGAGGAAGCAGCAGCATCAACGTGGAATAAAGAAGAGGAAAACATCTTGGAGGTCTAAAGAAGGAGCCCATAGCAGTATGTGTGTTGGGAGTCATTCCAGAGGCAAGCATACTCCATTGGACTGGAGGAAGCCAGAAGAGTGGGGTTACAGAGCCAGGAATTCCCGGACGGCACCTGTGAAGGAGACGGCTGCATTTGGAAGGGGCCCTAAGACCAGTGCAAGAAGGTATGTGAAGAGAGACCCAGTGTCCAGGGATCTTGATTGGAAGGCTGGACATAAAAGCTGGACTACATACTGGCCAGGATATCTGGAGAGGAAACCTAACAGCAAAGGAAGCTCAGGTATGAACACTGATCTATGCCCTAGCTCTTCCCCTGGGAGACAGCAGGGAATCAAACATTATCCTGAGAGTGTTCCATTAAGGAATTCCTCTGAGCCAGACCAAGATATTGATTCTATGATATTTGAAGAAGAAGGAGATATCTTAAATGATCCGAATGAATACATGGATTGCTCTCTGTCTAGTCTGCTGTGGTAAAATACTTTCACAAATACAACAACTATCAAAAGGAAATATAACTTGTTCTTTTATCTACCCAGAAAGGTTTACAAGAAAGCTTTAGGGTAGGATTTGAGCCACGTAGAGAAAGTGAACCAGCAAAGGGGTTTGCAGCTGGCTAATTATTGGTAATTAAGCCATGCACAGTTGCACGTGAGCTCTGAAAGGAAACTACTGTTTGTGTGTGAAAATAGAAGAAAGTTATCCTTGAAAAAAGAACAGTTTTTGGTTACTTTTGGGTTTTGTTTTTGCTTTTGGAGCACTGCTAAAAGGTATTAGCAGGAGCCCTCAGAAAGACCTTTTCTGTTTCCCATCAAGGTCTTTATTGTTTGATTGATTGCTTAAGAAGTTCAGTTGCTGATATCATGATTTGTTTTTCCTAAGTACAATACTGAAGCAAGTGTCCTTTTGTGTTACCAAGTAAATCTGTGTGGGAGAATTAACCCCATAAATAAAATATATTTTTCTTTGCTTACACTCGAGCAACACAACTCATTATTTTGTGAACGGCTGATTCTGGTATGAATGGACTACATTCCCCACAATCCTTTGCAAGTCATAATAGTATTTTGCCTTTGCCAAGACTGTGGACATTCACGCCCAGCGCCCCCGTTTACAGGTTACAGCAGGGGTTTCTTTGGCACTTCTCCTGCCTCAGCAAGAAAACCGCAATGACGTGAGGCTGGCCCAGGGGGAGATTCCGGTGGGTGGACGTTTGCGGGATTTTGCCCCCGCTTGGGCCGCCATTACTACCGACCAGTGGGTTCTCCAGATTATCAGAGAGGGCTATGCTCTCGAGTTCGACCAGCCCTTGGCGGACGCCTTTGTTTTCTCTCCGTGCGGTCCTCTCGCAAAGAGGAGGGCGGTCCATGACACGTTGCAGCGTTTGTTGCGGCTCCAAGCAGTGGTCCCGGTGCCTCCCGACCAATACGGCTTCGATTGATACTCGATATATTTTGTGGTTCCCAAAAAGGAGGGTTCCTTCCGACCCACCTTGGATTTGAAACACGTAAATCGGTGTTTGCGCGTCCCTCATTTCCGGATGGAGACGTTGAGATCGGTTATCCGCTCCGTTCGACCGGGAGAGGTGCTGTCCTCCATAGATTTGACGGAGGCCTATTTGCACATTCCTATCAGGAAAGATCATCAGAGGTTTCTTCGTTTTGCAGTTCCCATGGGTCATTTTCAGTTCCGAGCCTTGCCCTTCGGATGGCAACGGCGCCACGCACCTTTACCAAGGTGATGGTGGTGGCGGCAGCGGCGCTCCGCAAAGAAGGCATTCAGGTACATCCTTACCTGGATGACTGGTTGATCCGAGCGGCGTCGCGAGAGGAGTCAGTCAGGGCTACAGCTCGGGTAGTGGCGTTCCTCGAAGATCTCGGTTGGGTTGTCAACCAGGCCAAAAGTCGGTTGGATCCGGTGAAACAGTTGACTTATCTAGAGGCATTCTTCGATACGGAAAGAGGAGTCGTCCTTCTGCCTCCAGAGAGGGTTCAGAAGATTTTGTCGCAGGTGTCGACTTTTTTGCGAATAAAGGCTCCAACGGCTTGGAGGTACTTACAATTGCTGGGGTCGATGGCGGCGGCCTTAGATCTAGTTCCTTGGGCCCGAGCTCATATGCGGCCGCTGCAGCAGGCTCTGCTCTCGCGGTGGTCTCCTCAACATCATCCTCTTTCACGTCAGTTAGTATGTCCGGCACAGGTGCGCGTCAGTCTTCGCTGGTGGTTGGTGCCGAGGCATCTGCAAGCGGGGATTCCGCTAGATCTGCCCGAGTGGGTCTTGCTCACGACGGATGCCAGTCTGTCCGGTTGGGGAGCGCATTGTTTGTCTCAGATAGTGCAAGGATCCTGGACGGCGGAAGAGAGTCTTTGGTCGATCAACCGGCTAGAGCTGCGCGCGGTGCGTCTAGCGCTCATGGAGTTTGCCAGCCTTCTCGAAGGCAAGGCAGTGCGAGTTTTCTCCGACAACTTGGTGACGGTATCCTACATCAATCGCCAGGGCGGCACGGGCAGTGCCTTACTCTTGGAGGAGAGTCAGCGGTTATTCCAATGGGCGGAATTTCATCTCGAGGCGATCTCGGCGGCTTATGTGGCCGGAAAAGACAACATTCAGGCCAATTATCTCAGTCGACATGTGCTAGATCCCGGAGAGTGGGAACTCAGTGCAGCCGTTTTTCACGAACTCACGATGCGATGGGGTCATCCGGTCATGGATCTTATGGCGACCCTAGGCAATGTCAAGGCAGAGCGATTTTTCAGCAGACGCAGGGACCACATGTCAGAAGGACTCGACGGACTGGTTCAGCCCTGGCCGTTGGGACAACTCCTTTATGTGTTTCCTCCGTGGCCATTAGTGGGTCGCGTCATTCAACGGATAGCGAGGCACGCGGGGCTGGTGCTCCTCATTGCTCCAGATTGGCCCAGACGACCGTGGTACGCGGATCTGATGCGACTTCTGGTGGAGCCGCCGTGGAGGTTGCCCGCTCGGGTCGACTTGGTTCATCAAGGGCCTGTCCTGATGCCACAGGAGGATCGGTTCTTGCTTACGGCTTGGCTCTTGAAAGGGAGCGTTTGCGACGTAAGAGATATTCGGGGGCGGTCATAGCCACGATGTTACAGTCTAGAAGGCGTTCCACTTCGCTAGCGTACATTCGGGTATGGTGCGTCTTTGAAGCGTGGTGTGGGGAACGCGCGGTTCAGCCGGGGCGGGCGTCCCTCCCAGAGATACTTGCCTTTCTTCAGTGTGGGCTTGAGAAAGGGCTGGCTCTTAGCACCCTGAAGGTACAGTTAGCGGCTATGGCCATTTATAGGGGATCGGTCCAAGGGTCGTCCCTCTCCACTCATCCCGATGTTCTGCGTTTCCTTAGAGCGGCTAAACACCTTCGGCCGCCGGTTAGACCGGTCATACCCCCTTGGGACTTGAATTTGGTGTTGGAAGCCTTGACGGAGCCTCCCTTCGAGCCACGGACATCAGGTAGTGACCGGGAAATGTCTTGGAAAACGGCTTTTTTGGTGGCGTTATGTTTCGGCGAGGAGAATTTCGGATTTACAGGCGCTGTCCTGTCGGCAGCCGTTCCTTCAGTTTTCAGCGGAAAAAGTGGTCTTGCGGCCGGTGCCGTCTTTTCTGCCTAAGGTGGTGTCCGCCTTTCACGTGAACCAGCCGGTCTCGCTTCCCACCTTTGCGGCGTTGGGGACGGGTCGGCTCGATCGGTCTCTAAGAAAGTTGGACATGGGTCGTATCCTCCGCCGTTATCTTAAGGAGACGGCGTCGTTTCGTAAATCGGATAGGTTGTTCGTCCTGTTTGGGGGTCCATCGAAGGGGAAGGCGGCCACCAAGGCCTCGATTGCTCGATGGGTGAAGTATGCTATACGAGTGGCTTACGAATCAAAAGGCAAGTCGGTTCCGGTTGGGCTCCGTGCTCATTCTACCAGGGGTCAGGCTACGTCATGGGCTGAGTCGGCCTTGGTGCCGTCGGTGGATATTTGTCGAGCGGCGTCCTGGTCATCTCTTCACACTTTTACCCGTCACTATCGTTTGGATGTGCAGGCGCGGCAGGATGCGAGCGTGGGGGCTTCGACCATTGTTGCGGGGCTCACAGGTCCCTCCCAGGTTTAGGTACTGCTTTGGTACTACCCTCATGTTCTGGACTGGCCCGGAGAGACGAATAGGAAGGAGAAATTAGACCTTACCTGCTAATTGTCTTTCCTTGAGTTATCTCCGGGCCAGTCCAGAACCCACCCCATATATATTGCTATATTCTGTGAGCGGGCTGTGGTTCTTTTGTTCGGTTTTCAGCTATTAGTGTATAAGTCAAAGAGCTCCTCTGTCTTGGAGGATTTGTAAAAAACAAAAACAAAAAAAGGAACACTTGGCGACACGGTACTAAACCTTCTGTGCTACTCTTGTCAGTTTCTTTTTACTCGACCAGTTCTTAGTGGTTAGTATAGGTTGTTTTTGTTTTCTTCCGGTGTCAGTGATAGCGTGCATTTCCTGCTTTGATACCATAGACTGGCTTCTGACACCAAGGGGGAGCTGGGTAACCTTGGCAACAAGAATCAGTTTTTCAGTCCTCAGCTGCTAGAGGAGGAAGATTGACTACCCTCATGTTCTGGACTGGCTCGGAGAGAACTCAAGGAAAGACAATTAGCAGGTAAGGTCTAATTTCTCCATATGGTGCATGTTTTTCATCGAGAGGAGCTGCCTGCATTAATTAATCATTTGCTGTCGGCACTCAACATTGTCCCTGCTCCTGCTGTGGCTGAGGAATCATTGGAGGATCCTTTGTTTATTTATTTATTTTTATTTTTATTACAGTTGCTTATATACCGCACTATTCGGCATCAGCGCGGTTCACAGTATAACAAAATGACCAAAACACACTTCTGTTTGGTTTTACATTGAACAGGGGTATAAACTTGGATAACAGGGGGGGTTGAACTATATACATGAACTATATACATGAAATATAAACATGAAATAGGTCAAATGCATGACGTAAAAGACCTATAACATGATTGAATTGAACAGTATTGTTGCAAAGATTCAATTGTTTCCAGACCATTTTTCCATTCCACAGGATCGTTAAGATGACTGAGGCAGAATGTGAAATGCCGGAAGCCGACTTGAAAGGAAGCAGAGCTGTGAGTCGCTTGTATCCCATTCCACAGAAAGAGAAAGAACTCCTTGAAATGCCTATAGTGGATACATAGGACTCAGTGGTGACCAAGAAGACCACCATCCCCGTAGGACCGTAAACTTGAGATATTCCTGAAGCAGGCATTCGACACTTGCGCTCTGACTCTGCAGGCTATGGGGCTTACGTCACCATCCATTGGATCCAAGGATTACTGGGGTTAGACTTGGAATCTCTGGCTGCAGCTCCGGAAGCTGCCAAGTTATGTTTAAATTTGTTTTATTGAACATAGCTATAGCATCATCATCAAAGACTTTGCAGTACATTTCAACAATAGAACACTTACAGTCTTAAAACAGTTCACAATCTTTTAAATTTTCTCCCCCTCCCCCCCACCACCCACCTCCCCCTACCCTTCCCGTTCCACGTACATCAAAGTTACTCTATTAAGACAACAACTTGCCCACTGCACTACAAAATAAACAACGGTCATTCCAAACTAACATTTAGGAGCAAACAACAAATAGCATAACCAACTCCTTGAGGCAAAGCATGGATGTCTCAACAGTCATCCTCTACTCTCTTAACCCAAAGACCCCAAAGATCAATGAACTTATATGCTGCCCCCATTCACCTCTCTACCCAACCACTGCCCACCCTGTTTCACAGAAGCCAGGGACCCTCCCCCAGCACAGGTTTATATATCTCCACCCCTCCCTCCGGTGTCCTCAGTCCTTCGCTCTCCAGAACCCTAGCTCCCATTCCCTCCCTGCCCCAATTCCGAAAGACACAACAGATCCACCCCCCCCATGTTGACCTTCAGTAGAGTACATTAAGGATTCTACTTCTATTCCTTGGCGACAATATATGTAGGAAGGGGACCCATTCCTCCAAAAAATTCCCAGTGGCCACTTCCCCATGCCTAACCCCTTGTTGTTCAAGGAGTAACAACCGATAAACCTCCCTCCTCCACTGACCTATGGTCGGGCCTCTTGGCATGAGCCAATTTAACAGTATCACTTTCCGCGCTATCAGCAACACCTTGCCTAACCAAAGCCTCTGACCACCCCTCAAGCCCTCTGCCCATCTAGTCCCACCCAAAACCAACACTCTAGGATCTCTTTTAATTGGACGTCCCAAAATGGTGGCAAGGCACTCCACAATATTCCTCCAAAATCGGACCACTGCTAAACATTGCCACCAAATGTGTCCTAAGTCAGCTCTAGCTATCCCACAGCGAGGGCAACTTGCAGTGGCACTGCTGCCCGCTTGAAACGCTCTACAAGGGGCAAAGTGACATCGTCACAAGATACGGTATTGCATATCTCGAAACTCTGCAGTCTTAATCCTCCTGGGGATATCGGCTAGTATGTTTGCCATATCCTCCCCGCTAACCTCTGCACCCAGATCATGTGTCCATGCTGCAGCCAGCTCCCGCTCTTCCGGAAACCCCTTTAATCGGAGATACTCCATTTGCAAAATTGCTACCCACGCCCGCTGTTCTCCTCCAGCATACATCAATTCCTCAAATTTAGAGCAAATATCCGTATGCAAGTCCTTCTTATCCAGACTTCGGACATAGCTACTCATTTGCATATAATGGAACCAATCCCTACTCACCAAACCATATCTACCCTGCAAGTCTGTAAATTCCAAGATCTGTCCTGTTTCATTTACCACCTGCTCTAAGGCTACTATTCCTTAGACTCCCACCCCCGAAACGCTCCCCCCTGTAGCCCCGGACAAAAAGTCCCTTTTCCCATATAAAGGCAAAAACGGGGTTACCCTGGGGTTCCATAGACACTCCTGACACAACATACGCCACACCCTCCTCATTACCTTAAAAATAGGGTGGCTCCCTACCATTGGGGTCAAGCCCGCGGCTGTCGCATGTAATACAAATCTCAAGGCCAACGGCTTCGCTATTTCCTGTTCATACGCTAAGGGCGTATAATCTGCCGTGATGCCCAGCCAATCTCACAGGTTCCTCAGCAAGAAGGCTATATTATAGCTCCGAATATCTGGGGCTCCCATGCCTCCACCCCGCCATGGTCTCTGTAGTGTCTTAATACTTATCCGAGGCCACTTCCCTCTCCAATAAAAGAAATTTAGGCATTTTTCTACCTTTGCTATCTCCTTTTTCGTCAACAAGATAGGCAAAATTTGTAACATGTACAATCATTTTGGAAAAATGGTCATCTTGTACAGAGCTATACGGCCTCCCAGGGAGAGTGGGAGATTGCGCCAACCATTCAACCGTTCTTTCGTTTGTGTCAACAGCGCGTCCACATTAGCATTCTGAAGTTTGGTCACATCGGCCGGTAGATAAATCCCCAGATATTGAAGGCCATTCCCCGCCCACCTCAGCGGGAAAGCGTCCCAGTCCCCATGGAGTGTCTGTTGCAAATCCAGGGCCTCAGACTTGTCCAAATTTAGTTTCAATCCTGAAAATACCCCAAACTCCTCAACAATGCGCAACAATATTGGCAAGGTCTTCTTTGGGATCCCCAAATAAACTAATATGTCATCAGCAAAAGCAGAAATACAAAATTCCTCCCGTCCCACCCTTGCCCCCACCAGACCCTTATGTGTCCTTATCCTCTCTAATAGGGGTTCCAAAGTTAAAACAAACAAAAGTGGGGACAGGGGGCAACCTTGTCGAGTCCCCCTTCGGATCGGAAAGTCCCTTGAGACCGAATCATTTACCAAAACCTGCCCCCTGGGGTCCGAGTACAAAAGTTTAACGGTATCCAAAAAGAAACCCCCTATTCCCAGAGTCTCCAATAAGTGATACATATACTGCCAGTCCACACGATCGAACACCTTTTCGGCGTCAAAGCTTATCAGCAAAGCTTGTTCCCCCGCCTCAGCAGTCATGTATAATGATGAAATAATCTTACGTAGATTCTTAGCTACATGCCTACCCTTCACAAAACCCACCTGATCTTCCTTAACCAATTGGGGGATATACTCAGCTAGCCTATTCACCATTATTTTTGCCAAAAGTTTCATGTCCACATTTAACAACGAGATAGGCCTATACGATTCTGGCAAGAGCCCGTCTCTACCTGGTTTAGGGATCAAGGTAAGCACTGCTCTGTTTTTCTCATACGGAAATGCCTGCCGATCTATCAAGGCATTGTAATTTAGTGTCAAAGGCCCCACCACTCTATCCAACATTAACTTATAAAATTCGACCCAATATCCATCAGGACCCAGGGCCCGACAGGCATGTAATTGCCTGATAGCTCCCCGGACCTCCTCTTCGCTGATATGGGAATTGAGAGCATCGCTCTCCTCCGTAGACAGACTAGGTAATTCCACCTTGTGGAGGAAATTTGCCACCTGAGCCAGATCCCCAGCGCCAGCACTATATAGAGTCCGGTAATACTCTCGAAAACCTTCCTCAATATTAACCTGCCCCGTCTGTATCACACCACGTGTATCTCACAAGGCTCTGATATGTGCCTGTCCCCTATTTGTCTTCACCAGATGAGCAAGCAATCTCCCCGCCCGATTACCATATTTGTGCAACTTATATTTGTAATACAGCAAAGACTGAGCTGCCTTTTCTTGAAGCAAAGGGCTCACCTCCCGTTGCAGTCGGCTCAGCTCCAGTTTCCTCCCCATCGTCGGCTTTTGCGCCAAAGCCCTCCTCGCCTGACATAGCTCTTTTTCTAATAGAATTGAGAGTTATACGCGTTCCGTTTCCGAGCCCCAAATTCAATAATGCTTCCTCTCAGAACCGCCTTTGCAGCCTCCTAAAAAAGAATGGGGTTGTCACTATGCCGTCCATTAAACTCTACATATTCTTCCCACCGAGCATGCAAAAAGGTCTCAAAGTGACCACTCTGAGTATACCTAAAAGGGTATCTCCATAAAGCCCCCTTTCTCCTTGCCCCCCACGTTATGTCCAGCCAGACATAGGCATGGTCAGACATCGCCATTGGGCCTATCTCCACTCTGGTTACCCTATCAAAAAGCCCCTTGGACCCCAGAAAATAATCTATCCGTGACCCCGTATCATGCGCTCTAGAGATGTGTGTGTAATCTCTATCCAGGGGGTGTAGCACTCTCCAGTAGTCCAGCAAGTCAAAGCCCTCACAAACACCCCGCACCCACTGAGACTTCCTATCCTGAGTGGCCCCTCTAGTTCCTGATCTATCCATGGTCTCTTCTAAGACACAATTAAAGTCCTCTCCCATTATAACTGGGATTGAGCCAATTTCACTCAGGCATTTATTTAGTCTATTGTAGAAGGGAGCATCATAAGTATTTGGGGCGTATAGGTTCACCAATCCCAATTTAGTGCCTTTAATCATCCCCAGCAAAATAATATATCGCCCTCCTGGATCTTTGATGCTTTGCTTCACCTCCAATCCCACCCCCTTCCTAACCAGGATCGCTACTCCCGCTTTCTTCCCTCCTGAGGAAGCCCCATATACCTTCCCAACCCATCCTCTTTCCAGCTTGGCATGTTCCAGTACACTCTGGTGTGTCTCCTGCAAAAATGCCAAATCTGCTTTTTTATCTCTGCGCACACGCAGAATCTTATAACGTTTCACTGGGGACCCTATCCCACATACATTCCAAGAGATCAACCGCAGGCCCTCAACCATTGTCAAATGTATTCATTCTGCTGATTTGCATGTTTAGTACATACCCCTGAGAGGGGAGGAACTCCCCCAGCCTAGAGCCCCTCCCAGCGCCCCCCTCCTTCCATACAAGCCTCTGGTGCCTCACTCCACACCAACTCCGCCTACCTGTCTCTAAATCCTCCTGCGGGAGGTGGTCTCGTGTCTTTCCCCAACCCCCCATCCCCCCTCCCAAAAATCCTCCTATTCAACCCCACAGTACCTCAATATCCCCAACCCAATTTCCCTTTCCCTCCTACCCCACTCCCAAAAGCTCTCCTCTCCCCCATACACCACCCTTCTCTCCCCATATGGAGTACCCTACCTGATCACTGTAATACATTAGGCTCCCCCCCTTAAACAACAAAACTTCCATTAATCCTTCCCGTCATTTTCATTTAACATTAACTCAGCATCCCCCCTCCCGTTTACCAGTCAGGGTCCCAGCACCTCAGCAACAGCAAAAATATTTAAGCACTGCTAAGAATAAAACATAGTCCAACACATTTTTGCTTCAGCTGCCACCACCGGGTATCTGTTGACTCGGCCGCACCTCTCCAACCTCTCGTGCAAGTTCATTCATAAACTTAGTGGCTTCAGCGGGTGTTTCAAACTTCCTCTGTCTATTTTTGTAATCCACCTGCAAATTATAGGAGGGCAAATCTCACCCCCCTCTTAGCCAACTCAGCAGAAGTTCCAGCATACTCCTTGCGCTTTTTGCTCACTGCAGTGGAATAGTCCTGGAAAACCAGAAGTTTTGCGGGTCCCGACGCCTGTGCCCGAGACCGTCTCGTCGCTTGGAGCACATCTTCTTTCTGAGCATAGTTTAGGAAATGGGCTATAGCCACTCGAGGCCTATCTCCTGGACCTCTCCTTGCTCCCAAACGGTGCGCTCTCTCAATCTTGACAGAGCCCAGGGCAGCAGTCAGCTCGAAGTTTGTCATCAGCCAAGTTTCTAGGTATCCTCTCAGCTCTCCATCGGTGATGGCCTCGGGTATTCCCACAAACCTCAAGTTTTTTCGACAGCCTCGATTCTCGAGATCATCCAGTTTTTCCTCGTGCCGCTTGATCAACTCCTCCAGCCTTTGCATGCGCTGGGCCTGTGCCGCTTGCACATCCTCCACCTCCGTAATCCTCTGCTCGGCTTCCCCCATGCGTGTTCCAAATTCCACGATCGAGCTGTTTACCTGGGCTATTTGCTCTGCCAAGCCTTTAAATTGGCTTTCTAATGCCACAACAATGGCATTCGTGACCTCCTCCACGAGGTCCACGTATCGTTCTGCCCTCGGGCTGGATACAGTTTTAGCCGCCATCTTGTCCTCGACCACCCGCACTCTGTCCTTCCGCGTTAATGTCGCCGCCATACACACTCCGCTTCTCCCACCGTGACCTTGCAGTTCCAATGCCCTTCCACCACTTTTATCACCTCACTGCAAGATTTCCAGAGGGTGCCGATGCCGTCAAACAGCTTCTTGGGGGGGGAGCCCTTAGAGCAATGCAGAAAACGTTCCTGCCGTGCTCAATGCATCACGTGATCTCGGAAGCTGCCAAGTTAGAATCTGCCTCAGCCTGTCTGGCAGATGCCTTTGGTGATTTGGTATGGGAATATTCAAAGTCCATGGCCTCGTTCATTGTGGCTCGGCACTTCCTGTGGTTAAGAAACTGGTCAGTAGATGTTTCTTCCAAGACCATACTCAGTAAGCTCCTGTTTAAAAGCAAATTACTTTTTGGTGAAGCACTGGGCAAGCTAGTCAGGGATCTGGGTGAGACAAAGGGAGCCCGATTGCCAGAAGACCGTCCGAAGACTTCAAAGCTGGGCACTGTTCCTATAGGTCAGCCTTGGGATTATAGGAAGTTCCAGTCAACACGGTTTGCCCACTTTCAGTGGGTCGCTATTCTTCTAGAAGGCAGCCCTTTTGAGGCTACTGGGGTACCAACAGGGGCTATTATTCAGCTTCCTCAGTCACCTCTATGAAGCCCCAATGAAGGGAGGCAGACCCAGGCAGAAGTAGTGCCTGTAAGAGGTTGGCTACAACAGTTTTATTCTGTCTGGACCACAGTGACTTCCGATCAGTGGGTACTAGAGATAATTCAGGAGGGGTATGCACTGGAGTTTGCTCATCCTCTCTCCGAGGCCTTCGTGTAATCACACTGCAAGGCTCTTTCAAAACAGAGGGCAGTTCAGGATACACTGGCACACTTACTACTCCTTGAGGTGGTACTGCCAGTACCATGCGACCAGTGCGGATCAGGTCGATGCTCCATTTACTTTGTGGTGTCCAAAAAAGAAGGTTTGTTTTGCCCCATTTTGGATCTCAAGCAGGTAAACAGGGCCTTGCTGGTGCCGCACTTCCTCATGGAAACATTACGTCAGTTATCCTCGTGGTGAGGCAGGGCGAGTTCCTGTCAGCACTCGACCTCACCAAGGCATACCTCTGTATCCTGATCCGGCCAGATCATCAACAATATCTGTGGTTTGTGGTGCCGATGGAACATTTTCAATTCAAAATATTGTCCTTTGGCCTGGCTACAGCATCGCAAACGTTTACCAAGGCCATGGTAGTGGTGGCGGCGGCTCTGAGGCTGGAGGGGATTCTGGTTCACCCCTACCTGGATGACTGATTGATCAGCACAAAATCAAAGTCTGAAGGCATGGCCGCTACACCGAAGCAGGGTTTGTTTTCTTGCAAGTAGAACTGGCGCAAAAGATTCAACATCAAGTACAAAGTTTTCTTGCTATGACAGCACCCTCTGTGTGGTACTATCGTCAACTGTTGGGATCCATGGCGGCTGCCCTGGATCTGGTGCCCTGGGTACGCACGTACATGAGACCTCTTCAGTTGGCTCTTCTGTCTCGGTAGTCTCCAACACCATCCTCTGGCTATAAAACTTGTTTGTCTACTGCAAACCAGGGTTCAGCTGGACTGGTTGCTGCAGCTGGTGCACCTTGCTGCGGGGATAAGAAATGCCATACTGGGTCAGACCAAGGTCCATCAAGCCCAGTATCCTGTTTCCAACAATAGCCAATCCAGGTCACAAGTACCTGGCAGATTCCCAAAAATGCTTGTGCAAATCTTTTTTAAATCCAGCTACACTAACAGCTTTTACTACAACCTCCGGTAACCAATTCCAGAGTTTGATTATGTGTTAAGTAAAAAAATATTTTCTCTGGTTAGTCTTAAATGGGTTACATTGTAGCTTCACTAGATGTCACTAGAAGCACCAAACTGGATTCTAGTGATGACTGATGACAGTCTCACTTGGTGGGCAGCACATTGCCGGTTGCAAGTGGCACAGGGCCGTTGGACTCAGAAGCGGAACGTGTGGCCCATCAATCGACTAGGGATGAGGGCAGTATTTCTGGTGCTCCAGTTCTTCCAAGCTGAGCTTTACCAGCGAGCAGTGAGAGTCTGTTTCGACAACGCGACCACAGTGGCATACATCAATTGCCACTGTTGGCAGAAGAGATTCGGAGGAGAAGCTCACAGCTCTCTCAGCGGCTCACATGGCAGGCAGGGAAAACATCCAAGAGGATTTCCTCAGTCATCACAGGTTGGATCTGGGAGAATGGGCGTTGAATGCAGCAGTCTTTCACAATATCGCAGGTAGTGGGATGTACCAATCATGAATCTGATGGCCTCTTTCTCCAATGCCAAAGCAAGCAGATTTTTCAGCAGTCGCAGGGAACATATGTCCGAAGGACTTGACGCTCTGGTGCATTGGTGGCCAACGGAGAGCCTACACTATGTGTTTTCTCCTTGGGTTGTCATAGGGTGTCTTCTTCAATACATAGAGGGCCACTGCTATCAGTTGATCCTTATTGCACTGCACTGGCCCCGTTAGCTGTTGTATGCCGATCTGCTTAATAGCCAGCCCTTGGTGCCTTCCGAGCAGGATCAATCTGCTCTCGCAAGGTTCGATCTTCATGCCACAAGTGGATCAATTCTTGCTTACAGCCTGGCTCTTGAATGGGCACAGCGAGGCATAAGGGCTATGCCACGACAGTGGTGGACACTCTTCTAAGGCCCTGGAAGAGGTCCACCTCTTAGGCACATATAAGAATATGGCGAGTGTTTGAAAGCTGGTGTGATGACAACAGTTTTCATCCTTTCTTGTCCTTTCTCCCGGATATCTTGCAAGCGTGGCTGAACAAGGGGTTAGCTTTGAACTCCCTCCAAATGCAGATGGCAGCCCTTTCCTGTTATCGAGAGCGTGTGCAGGGTAACTCCTTGGCTGCACACCCAGATGTAGCTCATTTCCTCAGGGTGGTGAGGCAGGTGCACCCAACATTGTGATCAGTGGTACCGTTAGGGGACCTTAACCTGGTACTTGCTGCATTAATGGAGGAACCATTTGAGCCTCTGGCTCGGGCATCCTTAAAAGACCTGACTCTGAAGGTGGTCTTTTGGTGGCCATTTGTTCAGCCTGATGGATATCAGAACTTCAGGCACTATCCTGTAGAGAGCTGTTCCTGAAGAGCACAAAGACAGCAGATGCACTCGCAGATGCAGAACGGACACACAACAACAAGTGCATTTCCTCCAGTCCCACCTTGACTACTTTTCTGAAAATTTGGGAGCTGTGAGTGAGGAACAAGGTGAACGATTCCACCAAGACATTAAAGAGATGGAAAGGAGATACCAGGGAAAATGAAGCATTACAATGATGGCAGACTACTGTTGGATGCTTCAGAGAGACATTCCAGATGCTACTCACAAGCGTAAATGCACAAAGAGGAGCCTCACAAGGAAGAAGAATCGAGTTTAGTGTGTGTAGGTGAGCTCATTTCAGTTCAAAAAAGGATTTTCATGAAAATATTGTAATACAACTTTAATTTTATAAGTCTATTTCCATTTATTTTGAGGTATTGCCTTATTTATTTATTTATTTAGCTGTATTTATATTCCGCTTTTCACCGGGTCAAAGCGGTCAATTGGGGGATACATTTAACATGAGGGGATATGACACACATACGTTAATACTTACAGGGAACATGGGCAATGGAGGGTTAAGTGGCTTGCCCAAGACCACAAGGAGTGCCTATAGGACTAGAAATCCCAGTCCCTCCGGCCTGAGATTGCTGTCCCCAGGTGGGACTTGAACCCCCGGCCCTCCGGCCTGAAGTACCTTGTCCTAACCACTAGACCACTCCTCCCTTCCTGACATAGTTACCTAAATTGTCAGGAAACGTGATGTCCTATGACAAAATGGAGGTCATTTTCGGATTCAGCGCATCAAAAAACATAAAGATTACGTGGAATAACCAAAACAGCTCTCGAAAAAAAGTTTTTGCAGACCTGTGTAATGGTTTATGGACCTTTACTCCAGGAACTTGTCCAAACCTTTTTTAAACCCAGTTACACTAACAGCTTTTACTACATTCTCTGGTAACGAATTCCAGAGTTTGATTGCTCATTGAGTGAAAAAAATATTTTCTCTTATTAGTTTTAAACAGGTTATACTGTTGCTTCATTGCATATCCCCTAGTCTTTCTACTTTTTGATGACATAAACAATCAATCTACGTTTACCTGTTCCAATCCATTCATTAATTTACCTCTATCATATCTCCCCTCAGCTGTCCCTTTTCCAGATTGAAGAGCCCTAACCTTTTAAGCCTCATACGGGGTATCCTTTCACCCCCTTTGCCATTTTGGTGGCTCTTCTCTATACCTTTTCTAATTCTGCTAAATCTGTTTTTAAGATATGACGATCAGAATTGAACTCAATATTCAAGGTGTGGTCGCACCATGAAATGATACAGAGACATTATAATATCCTTTGTTTTATTCTCCATTCCTTTCCTTATGATTCCTAGCATTCTAGTTGCCTTCTTGGCCGCCGCTGCACACTGGGCGGAGGGTTTCAATGTGTTATCCACAATGACTTATAAATGTTTTTCCTGGGTGGTGACTCCTAATGTGGAACCTTGTATCATGTAACCATAGTTCCTTATCATCCCTCCAAGCCAGTCCAGTTACGCTTGGGTATTCATTCTCCTCCAGCAGCTGAGGACTGAACATGTCAGAATTCTGCTCCACCAGTATAAAAGCTCCCTTTGCTGCTCCAGAATCCAGTCTATCAGTCCTCAGCAGCTGGGTGAGGTGTCTTGGCATAATGAACCATTCTGGATGAGAATTTGAATTAGGTTAAATAAAGTAAATTGATTAGATTAATTATATTAGTTTTCCAACCTTCAGGAAGAGCACTGCACAATGTATCGGAGCAATAGGAGCTAGGGGTTGAGATTTCCCTTCCTCCCAACTAAGGGAGCAAGGTGCGGGCTGGCACTGGTTACAGGGCAGACCAGGCGATCCATTCCCTAGCTGGGTTTAGGACAGGCCAGGCGGAAAATACATGGGTGCCTCAGGTCCCTTTCCCCTCTCAGCCAGGTAATCTAGCAGCCACGAACAG
Organism: Ichthyophis bannanicus; assembly: GCA_033557465.1. Classification (NCBI taxonomy): domain Eukaryota; kingdom Metazoa; phylum Chordata; class Amphibia; order Gymnophiona; family Ichthyophiidae; genus Ichthyophis; species Ichthyophis bannanicus. The sequence continues at coordinate 571,861,866 of CM066035.1, forward strand.
TGAGTTTGCTTAGTTCTCTACCTGCAAATTTCCTCCCCTCCTCCCTCCCCCTACCTCATCTCTTTTTCTCTCTCTCCCTCAAGGCAGCGCTAGAACGATGGCCTAAGCTAGGCGGCAGTTACGCTTTTGGTACAAGTCAGGCGCTAAGCAGGTAAGGAAAGCAGCATCTTAAGGGAGAAGTGGTGATTAGCATGGGGGGTGGCTTTCCACAGCGTTCTCCAGGGCCCATTGTGGCTTCCTCGGCATGGGTGTATGCGGAAAGCCCTGTAGTTCTGTGCGGGATGCTCTGGGAGCCGCGGCCTTTCAGCGGCAAGGGTTTGCCGCATTTGATGTCAGCAGGGTCGAATGTCAAACAAGCAGGGTCCAGGACGTGCAAGGAGGAGTCGGGGGAAGCTTCTGTAGGGAGTTCATTGGGGCCTTCGGTTCCCGCATTTTTAGTGGGAATCGTGGACATATTATCTGGTACCCTGGTGCCTCCGGCAGCTCCCTGCAAGCGTAAGAACCCGAAATCTAAGGATGGGAGCAAGACAAAGTCAGCCCCGGGAGTAGATTCGGAGACCAGGGAGCAGCAAGGTTCATTGAATTCAGTTTTTTCATTGGATTTTATCCTGACCTTACATCGGGGCCTATTGTATGAAACAGAAGCAGGGAGAGACTGGTGTAGCCGCAAGTCAGACCTCTGCGATCACATTCCAGGCCTCAGATTTCCAGACCACGGTCAGTAGTCAGCAGGGAGATACCAGAGAGGGGTCAGCATCCTTAAAGAGGGCTAGAGGAGATGTGGACCCCTGGCTGGGGCAAGAATCTCCCCAGTCACCCGTTTCAGAAGACCTGGGGGAAGGAACCTTGGGACTATGGGGTGAGCAAGGGATGACAGCCCTGGAAGAGGGGGAAATCCCTGCGGGAAAAGACCTTAATGTGGTTAGGGTTTTTCATAGGGAAGAGCTGTCTGCGCTTATAAGTCATTCCCTACCTGCTTTTTATATTGTGTCTCGACCAGCAGCGGTGGAGGAATCCCTGGAAGACCCTCTGTTGCAGGGGTTCAAGGGAGTGCAGGTTTGCTTCCCTGCTCACAGAATGATAAAAAAGATGATTGAGTCTGAATAGGAATTTACGGAGGCCACCTTGAGAGGGGGCAGAGTGATGGCTCGCCTGTACCCGGTCCCGCAGGAAGAGCGGGAGCTCCTTCGGATGCCTAAGGTGGACACCTTAGTATCAGTGGTCACAAAGAAGACCATTATTCCAGTGGAAGGCGGCACAGCCTTGAAGGTTCTTCAGGATGTAGGCTGGAAGCCCTGCTCAAACAAACCATTGATTCCAGTGCGTTAGCCCTGCAGGCTTCAATATGCAGGGCCTATGTGGCCAGAGCATCCATTCGTTGGCTTCAGGGGCTGGGGCCCGCGGATCTGGAGGAGTCAGGGGCTGTGGAAGGGGCCAAGCTAGAGTCGGCTTCTGCCTATTTGGCTGATACATTCTATGACCTCATTAGGGTAAACTCCACGGCCATGGCCTCTCTGATTGGAACATGGCATTTTCTTTGGCTCTGCAATTGGTCAGCAGTTCCAAATCTCAGCTTAGTAAGCTGCCCTACCAAGGGCAGGCTGCTCTTTGGGGAGGCTCTGGATAAACTGTTGAAAGATCTGGGGGAGGCAAAAGGATGCCGCTTGTCAGAGGACAAGCCGAGAGGGACGAAGCAAGGAATGCCCCCTCAGGGACAGTCCCGGGAATTCCGGCATTTTCGGCCTAATTGGTTTGCTCCATACCAGAAAGGTTGCTATGGACTGAGGGGGCAGCCCTTTCGTGGCTTCCAAGGAGCAGGTCAAGGCGGTTTCTTGACCTTGCAGGTGCCAGCAAGGAAACCACAATGAGGCCACGATGGTCCAGATGGGGGTGGAGACTGGAGGTTGGCTACAAGAGTTTTACTCCACCTGGATCCCAATAACTACTGACCAGTGGGTCTTGGAAGCGATCCACGAGGGGTACGTGCTTGAGTTTGTCAGTCCCCAGTCAGAGGCCTTTGTCTATTCCCCCTGCAAGACTCCAGAGAAGGCACGGGTGGTCCAATCCACTCTTCAGCGCCTGTTGCAGTTGCAGGCAGTGGTATTGGTGCCTCCAAACCAATATGGCTTAGGTCGATACTCCCTTTATTTTGTGGTACTAAAAAAGGAAGGTTCCTTTCGGCCTATTCTCAACCTTAAGCATGTGAATCGAGCATTGCAGGTACTGCATTTTCGCATGGAAACCTTGTGGTCAGTCATTCTAGCAGTGAGGCAGGGTAAGTTGTTGTAGGCGCTGGATCTCTCAGAGGCCTATCTTCACATCCCCATTCGACCGGATCATCAGCGTTTTCTCCGCTTTGCAGTCCCAGCCGGGCATTTCTAGTTCCGGGCACTGCCCTTCGGACTGGCCACTGCTCCATTCACCTTTATAAAAATCATGGTGGTGGTGGCGGCGGCTCTATCAGAAAGAGAGCTTCCTGGCTCATCCAGACAAGTCAGAGGTTGAAGGGAGTCACCGCTACGCAGCGCATGGTGGATTCCTCAGCAGCCTTGGCTGGGTGGTCAATCCGGCCAAGAGTTAGCTACAACCGGTGTAACGTTTTAAATAGCGCTGGGGAGACATCTGCTGTCTTGGTACATGTTCGTAACAATGACATAAGAAAGTGTGGTAGGAATGTTCTGGAAACCAAATTTAGGCTTTCAGGTAGGAATTGAAATTCAGAACTTCCAGGGTAGCATTCTCGTAAATGCTTCCCGTTCCACATGCAGGACCCAAAAGGCAAGCAGAGCTCCAGAGTCTCAATGTGTGGATGAGAAAATGGTGCAAGGAAGAGGGTTTTAGATTTGTTAGAAACTGGGCAACTTCATGTCAGAAGGAGGTGCTTTTCCGAAGGGATGGGCTCCACCTTAACCAGGATGGAACCAGGCTGCTGGCATTAACCTTTAAAAAGGAGATAGAGCAGCTTTTAATCTAGATAAAAGGGAAAAGCCAACAGTCGCTCAAGAGCACATGATTCGAAATGATGTATCCTTGAAAGATACTAGCAAAAGACTGAAGTTAGGGTATATCGACAGAGAGGTTCCAATACAGACAAAATCTCAAATGTCCCTAAGTACAGAGCAGACAGAGCTTAAAGATTCCAAATTACCCCTGCCTACCAATAACCAGATTAATATGAATAAAGGAGAACCTCTAAAATGCTTATATGCAAATACTAGAAGTCTAAAAAATAAGATGGGAGAGTTAGAATATATAGCACTAAATGAGAGGTTAGATATGATTGGTATTTCAGAGACCTGGTAGAAGGAGGACAACCAGTAGGACACCGTGATACCTGGGTACAGATTATATTGCGAGGACAGAGGAAATCAAATTGTTGCAGAGGTTGCACTCTGTGTTAGAGAGGGTATTGGGTCACACAGGATTAAAGTTGTGCAGGAAACAAAATACACTGTAGAATCTCTATGGACTGAAATGCCATGTAAAAGGGGAAGGCAATGGCAATAGGGGTGTACTACCGACCACCTGGCCAGAATGAACAAATGGATGCTGAAATGCTCAAAGAAATCAGGGAAACTAACAAAAGTTATAGCACAGTAATAATAATGGGTGATTTCAATTATCCCGGTATCAACTGGGTCAGTGTCACAGCAGGACATGCTAGGGAGATAAAGCTTCTAGATCAGTGGTTCTCAACCTTTTTTGTACCGTGACCCCTTTTACCATTGGTCAACTTGTGGTGACCCCCAGTGATAAAATAAATGCGTCTCTCTTCCTTTACTGTTAACGCATTGTCGCTGTAATCATTTGTTGAATTATTAATATATTATAGGCCTTTGCAATATGTTTTTATTTATAAAATTTACTTATTTAAACCACAATAATTAATCACAAGTAACAATATTTGATTTCAAAATTATGATGATTTTGTAGTCAAATCACTAATATGAAATAAAATTATTTTTTCTACCTTTGTTGTCTGACCAATTTATTCTCTGATCATGCTGGTCCCGATCTGAGGCTTCTGCTTTCCTGTCTTCTCTTAGCTCTCTTTCTGTGGTCTATGGCCCATCTGCCATTTCTTATCTCTTCTTTTGTTTTCTTCACTTCTTTCCATCAGCCCATTTCCAGTCCCAGTAACCCTCCCATCAGCCCCTTTCCAGTCCTCACTCTCAGTACCTTCCAGTGTCAACTTGCATTCCCATGACTGCCACTGGTGTCCGTTCCCTTCCAGTCCCCCTCCTTCCCCACTGACCAGTCCCTTCTAGTACACATACCATGGCAGCCCCTCTCAGATCCACTCCCTTCCAGTTCCATTCTCCCATCCCCTTGTATCAGCCCATTTGTAGCCTTAGCCCCCAGTTTTCTTCCAGGGCCAGCAGCTCTATCCTCCCCTCCCCACAATCAGCCCATTCCCAGTCGAAGCCCCCCAATCAGCTTGCTTCCAGTGCTTGTCCCCCCTCAACCCCATTACCAGTGCTAGCCTCCCCTAATCAGCCCAATACCAGTCCTACCCCCCCCATCAGCTCATTACCAGTCCTAGCCTCCCCTAATCAGCTCATTTCCAGTGCTAGTCCCTCCACAACCCCATTACCAGTGCTAGGCTCCCCTAATCAGCTCATTTCCAGTGCTAGTCCCTCCTCAACCCCATTACCAGTGCTAGGCTCCCCTAATCAGCCCATTACCAGTCCTACCCCTCCATCAGCCCATTACCAGTCCTAGCCTCCTCTAATCAGCCCATTTCCAGTCCTAATCTCCCCGATCAGCTCATTTCCAATGCTAGCCCCCCATCAGTCCATTACCAGTCCCAACCCCCCTTGATCAGTCCATTCCCAGTCCTAGCCTTCCCTAATCAACCCATTACCAGCCCTAGTCCCCCCATCTGCCCATTATAATTCTAACCCGCACTGTCTCTCCCCTCTGTCCAGCATTTATCCCCCGTCTGTCCACTATGTCCCCCTGTCTCTTCCCTTTATCCATGTCAGCCCCCCTCCCTCCCTCCATGTCAGCCCCCCCTCTGTCCATGTCAGCCCCCCTCCCTCAGGTGATCTGAATGCAATCATCAATCTAGACTCCTCTGCGCACTCTCTGGTCATGGCAACTTGCGTGCCAGGGAGTGATACTGGGGCGACCAGCAGGTCAGCAGTGCCCACTGCAGTGATCTCATGTGCGCTCGTGCCCAGGGTACCACGTCCAGAGCCACTGCCATGGATCCTAAAAGTTGTAGATAATACCAAATCTTCGGCACTTTAATGCCCAAAAATGTCCGAGCCTGGACCTGTAGCTTTTTAACGCGCTCCACGGGCAGGCTGACCACCGCTTCCTAGGTGTCAAATTGTGCCCCTAGGTATACCAGATGTTGCACCCCTCCATCCATCCATCCATGTCAGCCCCCCTCCATCCCTCCATGTCAGCCCCCCTGTCCATGTCAGCCCCCCTCCCTCCATCCATCCATCTCTCCATGTCAGTCCCCCCTCTGTCCATGTCAGCCCTCCCTCCATTTCAGCATTTCAGCCCCCATCCCTCCATCCATCCCTCCCTCCATGTCAGCTCCCCCCATCCATCCCTGTCAGCCCTCCCTTCCCTCCCTCCATCCATGTCAGCCCCCTCTCTCCATGTCAGCCCCCCTGTCCATGTCAGCCCCCCTCCCTCCATCCATCCATATCAGCTCCCTCCGTCCATGTCAGCCCCCCTCCCTCCATCCATCCTCCTTATCAGCCCCCTCCCCCCTCTCCCCCCATGTGAGCCCCGTTGCAGGTTCCCTGCTCCCCTCTCCCCATGTCTGTCTCCTTCTAGCGCACAAGTTGCTGCCGCTGGTAAACAACTTCCTTTGGAGGTGGGACAATGCTGCACGGAGCCCGTCGAGAGACAGGAAGGCTCCGCAACGGTTTTACAAGCACAGCCGCGGTTCCCTAAGAGGCAGGGAGCCGCGGCTGCATTAGAAGGAAGGGGATGAGTTTGCTGCTGCTGAGAAGCAGACTCGGCAGCAGCAGCAACTTGCGCGCTTTTTTTTTTTTTTTTTTTTTTTTTTAGGCGGAGTGAGGCGACCCCCGCTAAATCCTGTGGCAACCCCCATGGGGGTCACGACCCACAGGTTGAGAACCGCTGTTCTAGGTGAAATTAAAGACTTTTTTCAAGTACATTTATAGCAAAAACCTGTGAGAGAGTCAGCTGGACCATTAGATGATAGAGGAAAAAAAGGGACACTAAGGGCCCGATTCCGTTCCGCACGTAGATCCCCTCTGTGTGTCCGGTCTGAACCAGGCACACAGAGGGGATCGCGATTCTGATCCCGCGGGGCACCTTCTGGTACTGGACAGGTCTCCTGATGCAGGGTCCCATTCTCATGCCGCAAGTGGATCAATTCTTGCTTATGGCCTGGCTCTTGAAAGAGCTAGGTTGATAAAGAAAGGTTACTTGGCTCAGGTTATATAGCCACTTTGCTTCGAGCTAGGAAGCGTTCCACTTCCTTATCTTATATCAGAGTTTGCCATCTGTTTGAAGCCTGGTATGGAGAAAGAAGTTTATGTGCTCTTAGCTGCAATGTTAGATGTGCTAGTGTTTCTGCAGGCTGGATTGGATAAAGGCCTAGCCTTAAATTCCTTGCATGTTCATGTGGCTGCGTTGGCCTGTTATCGGGGGCCATGTGCGAGGTTTTTTTTTTGGCTGCTCACCCAGATGTGGTTTATTTTCTCAGAGTTGTCAAACACCTTCATCTGCCGGTGTCAGCTTGCGCCCTCCTGGGGACCTGAACCTGGTCTTATTGACTATGACTGGTCTCCTCTTTGAGCTTTTATGTGCGTCTTTGCTTAAGGATCTCATGTTGAAAGTTGTTTTCCTGGTTGTAATATGCTCAGCCCGGAAAATTTCAGAGTTACAAGCCTTATCTTGTCAGGAACCTTTTCTGATGATTTCAAAAGAAAAAGTGATTTTGCATCCTGTACCTTTATTTTTGGCTAAGGTATTCTTTAATAATCAGCTTGTTGCTCTGCTAGTTTATTCTTCCACGGAGGAAGAATCAAAGTCTTTCCAGCTGCATTTACTGGACGTTCACAGAGCACTTCATTGTTATCTCAAATATACTGAAGCTTTCAGGAAAAAAGATCATATTTTTGTCCTGTTTGGAGGTCCGTGTAAGAGGGAGACAGCGTCTAAAGACTCTATTGCGTGACGATTGAAGGAAGTTATAGCATTGGCTTATTTGCTCAAAAATAAGGTTCTTCCAGTTGGTTTGCAAGCTGTCTCGACTAGAGCCCCAGAAGCATCTTGGGCTTAGTTTGGTCTCGTTCCACCCATGGATGTTTGTATAGCAGCGATATGATCATATTTTAATACCTTTGCATCACTATTACATTGATGTTCAGAGCAAGAGAGATGCGCGGTTTGGGGCCCGAGTGTTGCAAGCTATGGTCGTAGTTCCCTCCCATGGTTAAGTACTGCTGTGTTACATCCAATGCATCTGGACTGGACTGGAGCAACAATAAGGAAGGTGAAATTAGGCCTTACCTGCTAATTTTCTTTCCTTGATCCTCTCCAGTCCATTCCAGAACCCAACCGATCTTCTGTATTCCTTCTAAGGGAGCCTGGATTTTTAAGAATTTATGCACTTCAGGGCCTTCAATACAGGGTCTTTCTTTGGTCTTTTATATATCAGTTCTCCATAGAGAGGTAACTCTCTTGTTCTCATTTTGTATAATTATTGTAGTTTGCTTAAAGTGCTATAACATTGCTCTTCTTGAGTCTACTTTGTTAGAATACTGGTGTAAGAGGATGTGCACAGAACTCTGACATCATCAAAACCTGTGATTGTCAGTCTCCATCTGCTGGAGATAGGGCATAACTCATGCGTCTGGACTGGAATGGAGAGACAAGAAAAGAAAATCAGCAGGTAAGGCCTAATTTCACCATATATATCTTTGGTTGCACTCTAATAGTCTGAGTGAATTGAATAGCGTTTTTTGGTTTTATGTAGACGATATTTTACTGTATTGCTCATTTGAAGTCAGGTCTTCATGTACAATCCCTGAAGATGATTACAGATTTTGATGTAATGTTAAAAGTGGTATACTAAAAATGGCCTGTCTGTTAATTTTGAAAAAAATGATGTTGAACTTCAAACCTCCAGAAAAAATTAGTTTGGCTGGGCATGATGTGAAAGTAAAGGATAAAATATTTTATTTGAAAATAATAGTAGATTGGAAGCTGTCCTTGGTCCGATTCTTTTTAACATCTTTGTTAGTGATATAGTGGAAGGGCTGTCGGGTAAGGTTTGTCTCTTTGCGGATGATACCAAAATCTGCAATAGAGTAGACACCCAGGAAGGTGTAGATAAGATGAGGACACTGTTCCCTCTAAGCTGTGCGCGTGTGCGCGCGCACACACCTCGCTGAGCGAGCGCACATACTTTACAACAGAGCGCACAAAAATTACGGTTCTGATTCTGATAGAAAACAACACAGACGTCTTAAAATTTAAAAGTTGTGATTGTAATTACTAGAAATTTTCTGCTTCATTTAGTAATCGTCTATTTTCATTTAATTTGATTAAAATCAATGTGGTATACATACTGTATTCTGACGTGTAGTCAAATTTTAAAGTACATAACTCCGAGTGTCGTTATGTGGCGCACAAAAATTTAACCTTCCTTCAAAAACTGCACAGCTGATATTTTTTTTTGAAAACTTTATTTATTAACCATCATAAACATAACATCCAATACATTCAAAAACAGTAAGCCACAGCAGAGTGGAGTCTTATCTCCGCTGAGGCCAGAGCAATATACAGTTATGTGACTAGAACAGAGCTCAGTTCACATTTTTATACATCCATGGTTAAACATTTTCTTTCCCCTTTTTATTGGTGGTATCCCAACCTCCCTACCCCGCCCCCCTTCCCCCCCAACCCCCTACCCCCCGCCCTTGCACCCCGAACTCCACTACAATGCACCGATACCCTCTCTGAGTTCGCCCATTCCCCCTCCACTCCCCGTATCTCCAGACCTTAATGTCCCACATTTACTATTTTGCTCCGGCATCGGGAGCCCAAACTCTGAATATAGGGTTCCCAAATCAACATAAAGGTGGCCCACCTCTTCACTGAACCCCGAGCCCTCCAGCGCTCCGCCAGCATCAGCTGATGAAAACTATTGCGCCACTTCGAGAACGTGGGCGGGTCACGATCTCTCCACTTGTGTAAAATCGGACCTTTCCCCACCAAACATGCTTTACGTACCAATAACCGCTCCCATCTCCCTGTGGGTAGGGTTCGATGCAATTGATCAAGAGTGACCAAAGCTCCAGTCCAAGGAAACCGCTGCTGTAATAATCTCATAATGTATCGACGAATATGGGACCAGTAGGGGAGGATGCGCCTGCACTGCCACCACATATGGGTTAAGGTGGCCAAAGGTATAGAACACCTAGGACAAGACTCATCTTGCGTAATATGACTCCTCAATGCTCGTCGCGGCAAAAAATGCACACGAGTTAAGGCTTTATATTGTATTTCCCTCCATCGCGCTCCCTCCACCAGTTCCACTATCCGCCCCACCGCCATACAAATCGTGCCTGGCGGTACTTCCCGTCCCAATTCTCCTCCCCAGGCCGTCTCAGCCCTCCCATAGTCCGGCACAACCCCAAAGCACTCCAGCCTAGCCTTCAGCCCAGCTATCGTCGGGGGTGTGTCCCCCCCGAGCTCAAACAATTCGATAATCTGCACCGACCTGTCCACCCCAAGTTCCTCTCTGGGCAACGTAGCCACATAATGAGAAAGCTGGAGGTATGCAAAATAGTGGGTGGGGGGCAGCCGGAACTCCTCACGTAATTCCAAAAATGGCTTGCATTTACCCGTAAGGTCCACTACATGCCCTAAATGTCTTAGTCCCTGCCTGTACCTGGCAAAAATTGCACATTGCCTCGTATGGGCAGCCAACTTGACACCTGCCAGTTGCGTTGCCAAAAGCTATTTAATTGTCGCCAAGTACGTCTCATCGCATTTAACATAATATTACACGTAAGTCGCGTTGGCAGTTGTGCACTGTCCACATGTAGAGCCCCCACCAGTGAAAAAGGAGCCACTAGTGCCGCCTCCAAGTCCCTTGGCGTGTATACATCTGTTCCCCCCAAGCAATCTCCAACATGCCGCGCTTGACATGCCAAGGCATAGAGTCTTAAATCCGGAAGCCCAAGGCCACCTCTACGCCATTTACCAATCATGCGGGACATCGGGATCCGCGCTCTGGCCCCCTTCCACAGAAACCCTTGAAGCTCCCTTTCCATTCTAAGCAAATCCCGTCGGAGTAACCAGACAGGTAACGTTTGTAACCAATAAAGTATGCGGGGCAAGATCACCATTTTAACTGCTGCAATTCTCCCCAATAGTGACAGTGGCAGCGGGTTCCAAGCTCTCAGTTGACGCCGCATCCCAGACAAGACTTTCTCAAAATTAGTGTGGTATAGATCCTGCGGTAATCTCGTCAAAACAATACCCAAATATTTAAACCTATGGTCCGACCATTTCAAGGGAAAATCCTCCCCCCAACCTTCCCGCAACCGCCCCGAGACATCCAAGGCCTCCGATTTATCTGCATTTATCCTAAGGCCAGCAAAACTACCAAACCTCCGAAACTCGGCCATCAGTCTCAGCAAAGATTCTCGTGGCGCCAGCAAGTGTACCAGCATGTCATCGGCAAAGGCCGACATCTTAAATCCCTGTTTGCCCACCTCAATCCCACGAATCTGTCTGTCCCGTTCTATACTCCGTATTAAAGGATCCAAAGACAAAACAAACAATAAGGGGGATAATGGACAGCCCTGCCTAGTGCCCCTATGCAAAGGAAAGGGAGCCGATAAGACCCCATTACAAAGCACTCTAGCTGTCGGAGTATCATACAGACTCTTCACCATGTCACAGAAAGCCTGCGTATAATGGTAACAAATATTCCAGATATGTCCAATCAACCCTATCAAACGCTTTTTCAGCGTCGAAACTCACCAGAAGTGACTGCAACTGATGACCCTGCACCCACTCCAAAGATGTTAATATTCGGCGTATATTTCGAACTGCATAACGGCCTCGCACAAATCCCACCTGTGATTCGTGCACTACGTCACCTAATATTCCTGCTAGTCGCTCTGCCAGAATTTTCGCCAACAGCTTCATGTCAAAATTCAACAGAGAGATCGGTCTATAGGAGGCCGCCTGCATCGGATCTTTATCCGGCTTAGGTATCAGCATGATATAGGCCTGATTATCTCCCCATCTCCTACCACCCCCCTCTATTCGCTGACGGTAAGTATCCACTAACAGGGGACTCACCCAGTTCGACAAGAGTTTATAAAACTCAGCCCCATAGCCATCCGGGCCTGGAGCCTTATAACAGCTGGCCTGCGCAATTACGGACTGTACCTCCTTTAGGGTTATCGGTTGTCCCAACTGAACCCGTTGCGCCTCTGTCACCTTTGGGAGCTTCAACCCTTGTAGGTAGGCCTCCATAGTAGAGAGATTATTCTCTTCCGCAGCATACAGTTTTTGCAAGAAGCCTTTAAATATTGCACTTATCACCTCCCAATTTTGTTGGAGTTTCCCTTGCTCGTCCCGAAGAGCTGCTACCCCCTTCCCTCCTCTCGGACCTTTCAAACATTGTCCTAATAGCTTCCCCGGTTTGTCGCCAAAGCAATATAACCGATATTTGTAATACAGCATAGATTTCTTGGCTCTCTGATGAAGCAATTCATTTAAGGCAACCTGAAGTTCCCACAACCGTTTTCTATTAGACACTGTGGGCGTGTGACCACTGAGCACTCGCGCTTGAGACACTTGTTGCTCCAACCGGACAATTTGTTCCGCCAACAGTCTTCCGAGCCGCAAACCCGATTATATCGCCTCTCAACACCACTTTGGCGGTTTCCCAAACCAGTTCTGGGTCGTCTCTTTGTACCTGATGATTTAATTCAAAGTCACGCCAGCACTGACCCAGAAATTGCCGGAATTAGATAGTCTATTCTCGCACTAGTCCCATGCGCCCGCGAGATATGGGTGAACTCCTTCTCGGAGGGGTGCAATAATCTCCAAGGATCTATCAAGCCCAATCGTGTCCGAAATCGTTGCAACACCTGCGAGCTGAGTGTTCTGTCTCTCGTCCCCCTGCCACTGGAGGTGTCCAGGCCCACTTCAAACACCCCATTGAAATCCCCCCCCAAAAGCACAGGTACATCAGGCAATTGCTCCACTTTGGCAGCAATATGATCAAAAAACTCCCGATCCAACAAATTGGGACCATATACATCCCCCAGTAGTATCTCACGATCTTCCAGTAAGCCCAGCAGTAGCACAAATCTCCCATTGGGATCAGCCACCTGTCTTTGCATCGTAAAGCGCACCCGCTTGTGAATTAGAATGGCCACACCCCCCTTCTTCCCCAGTGCAGGCGCTCCCCAAACCTGACCTACCCAATCCCGACATAATTTAGCATGTTCTTCAGCAGTTTGGTGGGTTTCCTGGAGTAGCGCAATATCGCAGCGTTGCCTAGCCAGCGCCTTCAGTACTTTATATCGCTTTATCGGGCCACCCAAGCCACAGACATTCCAGGTTATTACCCTCAGAGTATCACAATATTTCTACGGCCCAGCTGCCAGCACAGCGTGTTTGGGGAGATCCTCCCAGCCTGGAGCCTACCCCCATGTTTACCAAAATAGTTTACACTATGCATCTGCATAGAGTTCAGAGTGCGACGACCCCTCCCCCACCCTCCCCGCCTCCCCCTAATCCCACTACCTCCCCAACCACTAACCCCTCTCCTATCTCTCCCTACCTCTATCCTAGAACCTCCCCTAACCCTTTCCTCTATACCCCCCCCATCTCCCCTTCCAACTACTCCTCCTATCTACAGGACTCCCAGCTCCTACCCCCTCCCAGGTAGCCCTCCCGAGACCCCTTTGAGCGTGACCTTTCGCCCCGTGCCCGTATAACAAATCACAGTACCATAAACCAACATTCTTCCTCCTTTGACCATGTAGGAGCTATACCCTCCCCATGATGCCCGGCAACCACCAAACCCGATAGGCCGGACCTACGTGCTTAGTTCCCCCCCCCTGCATGGAGTAACCTGTCATAACCCCCCCCCCTCCGGCCCCCACCCCCCAGTCCTCCCCATCGCCTGTTATCCCCCCGCCTCCCACCAAGACACCCTATCCTTAATTTAAGCGAGCCTGCCTCCAATAGAGGGACACACAAGAATTGGGGGAGGGGGGAAAGAGGGATGTCACCCATACTACTAATGTCCAGGCTCAGACGGCCGACCACGCGGGCCATGCGTGTCACATATTTACAACCACAAATATGCGGGGCCTGTCTAGTTCGAGCCCCCGCCAACTTTCATAATAGTGGTCCCCTCCAACCCTGGACCCTCCCCTACTCCGCCACAGCCTCCCAAGCACTGCAGCCGCGGCGCCCTCCAAGGGATCATGCCGTCTCCCCCACATAAAGTGCTGGAGAGATGGTACAAGATAGCAATATGGCCGAAAGAGCCCAAGTACCTGTAGATAATAGCCAGGCCATCTGGTGAAATCCCTACCCCCTTTCTTCTAAGGAGGCTATATCACACACAGCAACTGTAACAGAAAACCATTCCAAATCCCCCTGCAGGATTGAACAGGGTAACTCTGTTCAGGAGACACAACCCAAGCAAGAGAGACAAACATATTCAGCATAAAGTCCCAAGTCTTAACATAGGTAAATAGGAGAGGGAGGTTCAAGATAACTGGAAACTTTGTTGCACTACCATAAGAAAGGCAATTAACGTTTCAGGAGGGAACAGAGAGACACAAAGTTACTTAGGGTTTGTAGCGCCGGTCCAAACACGAAAAGTAACCAACTGTTATATCCATTGCTACACTGTATTTCCCCAGACTTCACTCACCGATGGGGGGTTTCTCTTAACCACTCAGTTCAATTAGCCCCCGGAGACTTCATGTAGGAGATGCCGACGTTGCCTTCTTTTGGATATAGATCTGATGAACATAATCTTCTGCTGCAGCGGCTGACTCGAAGGTGCGATGCGCTCCGTCGCAAAGCACGTGAAGCTTAGCGGGGTATTGCACGGAAAACCGGATTCCGGCCTCTATGAGCTTTCCGCAAAGGGGGGCATATTCTCGTCTTTTCCGGCTCAACGCCATTGAATAGTCCTGTGCCACACGGATTCTGAAGTTGTTGTAGGTCACTTCCCCCTTCTGCCGTGCTGCCCTGAGAATCAGTTCCTTCTGCGGGTAATGTAAAAACTTGGCTAAGACAATTCTAGGGCGAGGGTTGCGCGTTTGCTTAGCGCCTACCCGATGCACCCGTTCAATGTATAACTTGTCTCCAAGCTCACCCTCACCCACGATATGAGTGACCAGTTCCTCCAGGTAGCCTCGTAGATCTTTGTCTAAGACGGTCTCAGGAATCCCCAGAAAGCGCAGGTTATTTCTTCTTGACCTGTTCTCCAGGTCGTTGAGTTTGGTTTCCTGTATAGATAGCTGAGATTTGAGGCCTGCCACCTCCGCAGTCAGCGTCTCCACCTTCTCCTCCACCAGTTCCACGCGGTCTTCAGCCTCTCGCAGCCTATTGCCCAGCAGATCTACCGAGGAATGCAGTCCATCCATTTTACTATGTAGGGCATCAAACTGGGGTAATAAAGCCGTCGCTACAGTCGCTGACATCTCATCTAATGAGGTAGGAGACCTGGGTGAAGCCGGCATCGAAGCTGAGTCCGCCATTTTACTCGAGCCGGTTCCCCGTTCCCGGTCTCTTCTCAGCGCTTTTACTGCCGTCGCCATGCAGTTCAGCCACCCCAACCGCACCAGGAGAGTCCACCGGCACTCCGAATCAGGTTAATTACCTGCTTGGCAGATATTTGCGGTTTTTCACAGTGCTAAATCGCCGGCTTAGGCTTAGGGCTTCATGACACGCTCAAGATGCGACCTCTACCCTGTCCGCATCACGTGGTCTCCTCGCACAGCTGATATTTTATGCGCACACAGCCCACAGAAAATTAGAGGGAACATTGCATGAGGAGGGATCTAGCTAAGCTTGAAGAATGGTCTAGAATTTGGCAGCTGGGATTTAATGTTAAAAAATGTAAGGTCATGCATTTGGGCTGCAGCAATCCAAGGGAGCAATATAGTATAGGGGTTGAAGTACTTTTGTCCACTAAAGAAGAGCGGGACCTAGGCGTGGCTGTGTCTGATGATCTTAAAGTAGCTAAACAGGTAGAAAAGGCGACTGCAAAAGCTAGAAGGATGCTTGGGTACATATGGAGAGGAATGGCTAGCAGAAAAAAGGAGGTGATAGTGCCTCTGTATAAGTCTTTGGTGCGACCTCATTTGGAGTATAGTGTGCAATTCTGGAGACCGCAACTTCAAAAGGATGTGAACAGGATGGAGTCGGTGCAGAGGGTGGCTACTAAAATGGTTAGTGGTCTTCATTATAAAGCATATGAGGACAGACTTAAAGATCTTAATATGTACATCTTAGAGGAAAGGTGGGATAGAGATGATATGACTGAGATGTTTAAATACCTCCCTGGCATAAATATTCAGGGGGAGAGCCTCTTTCAATTGAAAGCAAGTTCTGCTACGAGGGGACATGGGATGAGGGTGAAGGGGTGATATGCGGAAATATTTCTTTATGGAAAGAGTGGTGGATCCGTGGAATAGTCTCCCAGTGGAGGTTGAGGAGATGAGGACAGTAACTGAATTAAAAAAAAAAATGGGACAAACACAGAGGATCTCTAAAGGAAAAAAGGGAACTGTTGTAGTTATTGATATTGAAGGACAGACTAGATAGGCCATGTGTTTTTTTTCTGTCGTCATATTTCTATGTTTCTATGTTTCTATTTAAACCTCAGGAATGCAAGGTGATGTGCAATACTTATTTCAAGCTTCACACTCTGACATGTACTTAAGCCATGTTATTTCTGTAGTGTTGTACAGTACCTAGCATTCTTTGGGATGGACTATTATAATGTGATTTAGTATTTAGCTCTGCCTTTCCAGTAGTAGTTCAAGGTGAGTTACAATCAGATATAGTAAGTATTTCTCTACCTCTGGAGAGCTTACGATCTAACAGACCAGTGCTGAAGTCATGCTCTTTCAACTTTTTATGCCTATTGCCAGCGCACTGATAGGACACGACTTCAGCACAGGCATGCAGAAAGGGGATCATATGCAAATCAGCGACATGTTAGCCATTCGTTAAATTGTGCGCAAACGGCAGCTTTAAACTGGGAGAGCAAGCCAAACACATGTGCACAAGACATCGGCGCTAGTTTGGCATGCTATCCCAGAGAAACAGGGGCACTGCGTGGCTAATTTGCATATGAGTCCCGACAGTATTTTGATGGCATCAGGAGCTTTCTCTGATGCCTGGATCAACTGAGGGGAAGTGTAAAACTCCCCTCAGGTGATCCAGGCATTGCGAAAGCCCCCAATGTCATCAAAATACTGTTGGGGGCTAGTGCCCCCGACAGAAAGCAAATCCCCAGTAGCCCAGTGGGCACACATACCCTGAGCACAGGCAGCAGCCCCAGCACTCTGTGGAGGGTACAGAGGCCAGGTAACTGGCACCCCCAACATCCTAGCAAGATCAGTTGTGGACAGAGCCCAGGGCAAGCACTTATTTTTATGGCAGTGGATGTGGGTCCAAGCAGAGCCAGATGGGAGGAGGGTGTGACAAATGTGACAGTGGTCACAGCAGGGACAGGTGCCCCATGCATTGATTAATACTGGCAAATGCCCCCAGCAGTGATCACCAGAGGTGGCACAGAGGAGCACTGGCCAGCAGACCGTTGCCACACACACCATGGATAGTGTAGGGCCGGCACAGACATAGCAATGTGCGTGTCCCAATGCAACACATGAACATATGTGTCCATTCCCCGCAGGACGGTGTGTCCCCTGCACCCACCCAAGGCCAGACCTATGAGGCAGTGCCATCCTGTGGACCCACCCATTTCACAACCACCCAAGCCCACCCACATGCCACAATTTCACATAGAGAGACCTGGAACATGACTGACACTCACCCCAAATACCCTGCCTAAACCCACGCTGCCTGTGCATCCCTATGGGCCCCAGCCACACCCACCAAGCTTGCCTCCTCCCAACCCTGGTGCTAGATGACCCCCCCATGCCCCCTCCCCCATGTCTGCTACTTGCCCCTCCCCCTCCCTAAGGACACATGCACCTATGCCTCAGTCACCACGATCACAGGTGTTCCTGGTGGTGAGTCCTCAGACCTAGAGGTATCACAACTCATGCTGCCTGACTCTGTGATTCCCTCATGGAATGGAGGAAACACCATCCAGGCGCCGCTGCCCGGTGGAACTGGCCCAAGGAGAGGGGGTGGTCCAACAAAGAGCAAACAGCACCTGCAGAGTACTAGACAGACAAGGGGAGCCAATGCGTGGAGTAGCGGTCAAAAAACTTTATTGCAAAACCCAACGCGTTTTGGCCAACGGCCTTCTTCAGGGGGTGCTGCTCATTGTTTTATTATATGTTTACTGTTCTTCATGGTCTTTTGTGCATTAGCTGTTTTTAATGTATTAGCTGTTTTTATTCCTTTTTACTTTGTTTTACTGATATGTTTTATGTGCATCAAATAATATGAATTTAAATTTCATTATTATTTATCATCTATTGATTTTATATTTGTTTTGTTTTATGAGTTTTGCACCCCCTGAAGAAGGCCGTTGGCCAAAACGCATTGGGGTTTTACAATAAAGTTTTTTGACCGCCACTCCATGCACCGGCTCCCTTTGTCTGCCAAGGAAAGGGGGTGCCTGCGTGGTGGGCCAACCAGCAGCGGTGTGGGTAAGTTCAGAGGCTCCCGTTGTGACACCACTGGAGCCTGAGTGTGGAGGTGCAGGTGCACATGCTGCTGAGGAAGCTGCAGCTGTGGGAGCTGCCCCACCACGCCCCTGCCTAGACCCCATGGGAGGCAAACTGGAGTGCGCATGGGGCTGGGAAGGTATAGACCTCCCAGGGACACGGTGCAGCTCCATCAGGATCTCCACCATAGTAACTTGGAGGGTGTGTGCCAGTAGCCATGGTCAGCTGCTCTGTGGCCACGACATGCCTCTCCTGCAATAACGTGGACTGGCGCAGCAGCTCCAGTTGTTGCTTGGACTGTGCTTACTGGGCGGCGCTGTGAGCAAGCAGACGCTCAGCACATTGATGTAGGTGTTGCTGTGCACCCCTGTTGGTTCACCCCCCCAGGTCATTGCCATCGTCAATAGGCTGCTGTGGTGAAGGCGATGGGGAGGGGACGTGGGGTTCCAGATCATCCAGGCCAGGGCCATCAGGTGACTGCTGCAGTGCAATGGCACCAGCTGGGGCATCAGGCGGGGTCCTCCCCTCTGTCCTGTGGTATCCTCCATGGATACTGTCGGCAGAGCAGGCTCCACTCTTGTGCAGTTTCAACAGGGGCATCTATGAAGATACAGACATCGAGAGGTCATTCCTGCAACTGCCACACAGACAATGGTAGTGTTGCAGCCATGAAGATGAGCCAGTAGGCCACACAGGAGCCGTTGACATGGTTAGCCACACACCCTGTCACCAGTTGCGGAGCCAGATGGGCACAGAGGCCTGTGCACACTCACCCTGGTGCCCTGTGCAGTCAGCCCTGCCACCACGATTACTTGCCCTCTCGATCCACTGCCTTCCTCTTGATTGTTAGAACCATCTCTTACTCTCTTGCCTTCAATACTTACTATAATTGACTCAAGTCTCGCCTATGGAATTTTTCCTTAACCCTGAAAGCATGTTCTGGAAGAAACCATCCCTTGACCCCCACGATCCTGCACATTACCGCCGAGTTTCTAACCTCCCATTCTTATCAAAAATTCTCAAAAAAGCTGTCTTTTCTCAATTCTCCCAACATCTTGACTCGGTACACTTTCTTCACCCTCGTCAATCCGGTTTTCTCCCAGGTCACAGTATAGAAACAATCATATCAGCCTTCCTCAACGAGATCTACTCATCACACGACCATGGTGATATTTCAATGGCAGTGTCCTTAGATCTCTCTGCAGCATTTGAACTTGTGGACCACTCATTCCTTCTTTCTAGGTTGTGGAACACGGGTCTGCGGGGTCTGGTGTATCACTGGTTCCAGTCTTTTCTTTACTCTAGGTCTTTCGCGGTCACTTTGGGTGTGACCACTTCCTACCCTAACTTTCTTCACTGTGGTGTCCCTCAAGGCTCAGTTTTGGCATCTCTTCTGTTTAACATCTTCCTTACCCCACTGGCTTTAATCATTCAGCAATCTGGAATGTCAGCATATTATTATGCCAATGATATTCTTCTTCTTCACCATACCACTCCTTCTCAGCCTGATCTTTCCCTTCTTAATGCTTGTCTATCCCGTGACTAATCGTCAACTGTTTACATCTTAATCTGTCAAAAACATCAGCCATATGGTTTGCCCATGGTAGCACATGCCCATCTATATCTCCATCCCTGTCCTACACCCCTATTCCTTTTGTCTCTTCCTTCCGATACTCGACACTGACCTTACCTTCCATAATCATAACCCAAGAGCTTCCAAATGGGAAAACAAAGCCCCATGATACTCTCCGGAAATCAAACTGGCAAAGATCACCTTAAGAAGGCTTGAAAGATGAAGGAGGAGAACCAAAGCGCAATCGGATTGACAAGAATACTTGATAAAGCAGCGAGAATACAATGAGCTAATTCTTAACTGCAAGAAACAACATCACACAAACATCATCATGAGTTCTCTAAACCATCCCAGAGAGCTATTCTCCATAGTGAAGGAGCTATCAAGAGCTCCACAAAGCCAAGACATAGATGCTTTAAGTCCAGAAGCCTATGCATCCTATCTCTGGAACAAGCTCTCCTGTTCACAGGCTTCACTAAACCAACCTATCACATCTTCGACTGAACAAGATCATCCAAAAATTTGGACTTCATTCTACTCGGTCACCGAGGATCTCTGCACCAAACTCCTAAAATCCTTGAACATGACCACTTCCCCTCTGAACCCATGCTCAACCCTCTGGATAAAAACAATAGCACAAAACTTAGCACTATCACTGCAAAATAATAAACTTATCCCTCGTACAAGGAATCATGCCACTTCCACTGAAAATTTCTTACATAAGACCACTACTGAAGAACAACATATCCAACCCAACCTCTCCTGCCTCATATTGCCCATATCCAGCATCCCGCTCCTATCCAAATTAATTGAAAAGACGGTCCAACGTCAGCCACAAGACCACGTTGACGCAACCTTCCCATTCGACCCTCAACAACACGGATTCCGAGAGCTTCACGGAGTGGAAACTATTAACATCCTCATTTTCACAGACATAACATCCGCCTTCAATTCTATAATTCACTCCATACTTATGGGCAGGCTAAGCGAAATAGGAGTAAGTGACACACCATTGTCATGGTTTCACTCCTACCTATCTGATAGAAGATCCCAAGTCAAGATAAAATGCAACACTTCAAGACCTTTCCCACTAAAACAAGGTCTTCCCCAAAGCTCAGCACTCTCTGCTGTCCTCTTCAACATTTACATACAGCCAGTTTGCAAAATATTACAAGAACACAACATATACTACCACCTATATGCGGACAACCTAATGATATACTCCACTCTGGACATCATGAATCTTGACTACTCCGTCATCTCATCCTGCATGACAGCAGTCACAGAATGGTTAATACAACGCAATCTGGAAATCAATTACAATAAATCTGAGGTCCTTATAATCACAAGAGACTCCACATTTAACACCCCAGATAACCTGCCAATAGGAAACAGAACAATCCCGGTGAAGAATGAGGTAAAATACTTAGGCATATACCTTGATCAGAGACTCAATTTCCAATCCCACATCAGCAAAACAACCTCGAAGGTCTACTACAAAATGAAAATTCTGCAAAACCTTCGACCTCTACTCGAACAGAATCACGTCCGCTCTGTATGTCAGGCACTTATCACACCCCAGCTCGATTATTGCAATTTAATTCTACACAGCCTACCCAAATGTGCAACCCAAGCCTTACAACTGGCTCAAAATGCAGTAGTTCAATTAATTGCAGGAATTAATAAACAAGCTCATATCACCCCCATACTAGAATCCCTCCATTGGTTCCCCATTAGATCACGAATAAAACATAAAGCAATAATGATGGCATTCAAAATATTACACAATCAATCTGCTGGCTGCCTAAAAATCTTAATCAGAAGAGTCCTAAACATTAGATCAAGGAGGACACAGCACCAAAACTCCCTCGCAACCACTACGATATCTATGTGCACCTCCAAAATGCACTCCTTAGAGTGTTCGAACTTTACATCCCATCACTATGGAACTCTCTTCCACACCACCTGAGAGCAGCTACAGATGTTACCGACTTCAGAAAGTTCTTAAAACCCACCTATTTACTGAGCACTTTGACACCATAGAAGCAAGTAACTTTATCGATAAATCTATTGACCAGACGTATCCAACAGGTCGCCCAATGGACAAATCATCAAGCCTCTGTAAAGAGTTCAAATATCCCTGTAAATAGTTAAAATGTTATATGTATACACTGCTGTTGCTATTGTAAATAGTTCTGATGAAACGTTCCATGTAAGCAAAGTTATGTTCATTGTAAACTGCTTTGAGAATTTGAAAAGCGGTATATAAAAATTGTTAAAGAAATAAATCTCTCAACTAACTCGGCGTTACTTCTACTATCCATGCGATTTGTCCATTCCTCACACCTCAAGCACTGACCACTCTCCTCTTATCACTAGTTCTATCCCAATTAGACTTCTGTAACCCCGGACTTGCTGGTGTTCCCCAGTACCAGCTTCATAGATTACAACTAATTTAGAATACAGCAGCTAGGCTTATCACGCACACCACATGCTGAGACCACATCACCCCTCTTCTCTGTCAGCTTCATTGGCTTCCAATAGAATTTTGCATTCGGTACAAAATTCTTACACTTATACACCAAGCCATCTATACTCACACACCACAATATTTAGCTGACCTCCTTCAATTTCACACCCCCACCCGTAGTCTTCGCTCGCTACATATTAACAGCGTTCACCTCCCATCCCCTTCTCGTGCATATCTCCAATCCACACTCCATTCAGTTTTTTTCTTTCTTGGTCCATCCCTATGGAACTCACTCCCCAGCGCTCTCCAACTAGAACAGTCTTACTCAAAATTTAGGTCCCTCTTAAAAACTCATTTTTTCTCTACTGCTTTTGATTTCCCAACTTCTATCTCCTGACCTCACTAACATTTCTGTTGTCTGTTTCTCTGTCCTGAATGATTGAGCTTTATTTCTTTCCTATGTTATATTTGTAGTTCCTTTCCTCTTTTCGTAGGCCTTGGTCTTACTTTTCTTATTTGTAAAATGTACACCGCCTTGATGTTTGAGGGGCGGTATATCAAGTGATGTAATAAACATAAACATAAACCACCAGCTGGTGGCCATGCTACCAATGCCCACAACACCCAGGCCAACATTGGAGCAGCCACAGGCAATGTGAGTGTGCCTGGCAGTGGCAGCACAGATGAGACAACATATCAGCCAGTGGTGGTTGCTGCGTGCACGTGTATGCATGCACATTGCAGGAAGGGTGAAATGGGGTAAAGGGCAGGGACACACACGGCGCACATGTACCTTGCTCCTGGGATGCCTGAGATGTGTTGAGAGGGCCTATACCCTTTGAGGTGGCTGGATCAATTGTAGCAAGGATGCGCTGTTCGGATTCCGAGAGCTGCGCACCCTCGGCCCATTGCTGAGCCTTTTGGGCAGTGTCGTGGTGCACCTACCGCCACCTGTGCTTCACATCCTTGATGTTGACGATTTCCTCCAGCATGAGGGCCACCTCACCCTCGGAGAACCTTGCCTTCCTGGTAGCAACCTTAGGTGCCATTACATGGACTGTCCGTGACACACAGACAATGCCTGGAGGCCAGATGGACCATGGCTGGCATGCCTTCGGGCCCTCCACCTGCCTCTTGGGCCTCCTCATCGGGCCCAACATCAGATAGGGATGGAGTTTGTGGCCCACCAACACGGGCTTGTCGCTCCCACATGCACCCATCTGCAGGCAACTCCACCGCATCACCACTCTCATCACTGCCATGACCTGGTACCACGACAGCCTCCTGGCAACCCCAGCTTCCATAACCTGGGCCTCCCACTGCCTCCTCACCATCTGCGTCCTCCTCCAGCCACACTGTCACATCCCACCCCAGCCCCGGATTTGGAACCCCCATCCACTCTGCATACCCACCCTCACCCACACTCTCCCCCTGCATGCTCTCTGTCCCCTCACCCTCACTCCCACCCTCCTGCCATTCACATACCCCCACATGCTCCCCCTGAATTCACTCAGACCCCTCACCCTTGTTCCAACCCTCCTACCACTCACACACCCCCACACGCCCCCCTGTATGCGCTTTGACCCCTCGCTATCACCACAGCTCTCCAGCCACTCAACCTCCCCCATGCACTCACCCGCCGCCCCCTCACCATCTCTGCCTGACACTCAGCCTGTGTTGCTACAGTCTCCCCCACAACACTCCATGGGACCTCCCCAGCCGCCCTCCCTGTCACACCACACCCCCCCTCTGGTGCCATGCACAGGTGCTGCAGAGACAGGGGCTGAAAGATGAGGGTCCAGAGGTCACCCCCTGTCTCTGCAGGACCTGCGCATGGCACTGGTGGGACCTGGCCACTGCTCTGCTGCATACTATCCCCCAGGTGTGCTGTGGGACATAGGCCCCCCTGCCCACTGCCATCGGCTCCGCTCCCTTCAGGGGAGGTGGAGGAGGAGAATACTGCTCCCCTGCTGGACCCTCCTTGTCCTCCTCATCATCTGCCGATGGTGTTGGGCTGGACAGGAGGATGGGGCTTTGAAGTGCGCTGCTACTGCCTCCGCTGGTGGTTGTACTGCTGCTCCCACTGAGGCTGTGGGGCGTATCTGCACCAGCATTCTCCATGGTGTCAGGGGTGGAGCCATCAGGGGACAGAGTGGGAAGTCTTCCTTCTGCTGTGCTGCCGCTGTGGGGGACAGAAGTCATGATTAGCTGCATGGCTGGGTGTCTTTGCTGCGTGTCTGACAGGTCATCCATAGGCAACTGGGCTCCTGGTGTGCCAGTGGCACAGGGTGTTGTCATTCCGGGTCCATGGGTGGCCCACATCAGGTATGTGTTTCCTGTGTCAACCTCCGGACAGTGCTCCTGTCACTGCCACTGTGGTGGGGCAGGCAGGCCTCTTTGTGTTATCTTACTATGCTCAGTGCCCATACCTCTCTGTGGGACATTGTAGTGACTGTGCCACACATGTCCACACCCTGCTCTTCCTGTTGCTACGCTACTGTGGTTTCTGGGGGTGGGCACACACACAGGGTGTTCCAGCACATCCCAGCTCTGCAGGGGGTGGGGCAGTGTGTGGGCCGGGACTATGTTTTGTGGGACCCTGGGGTGGGGGCATGCTGTTTCTGTGGTGTACATGTCACAGCGGTGTGTGCTGTTACATGTGGTGCCCTGCCTCTGAGTTGGGGGGCTTGTCGGCCTGCTGCTCAGGCTGGGTATCTGCATAGCTACTCACCCAGCTCTTCCTGCAGCTGCTGCCGGATCGTCAGGGGGCATCTGTATGACCTGGGGCTGTAGTTGATATTCTGGGTCTGCTCTCTGCCAGGCATTTCCCTTCCACCTGTCTCTTTGTCCCCCTGTGCCTTCACTGTGGGGCTGCTTGCATCCTGTTTTCCCTTGATTCCTGGATCCCTGCTGTGGGGCTGCTCTGTCTGTGCTGTCACTGTGCAGCCTGCCTGCTTTCTGCCAGGGGCAGATCCTGACTTTCCCTGTCCTTCTTCTCCATCTTGGTGCATGTCTTTCTCTGTGCCCACTTGTGTGCTGCTCCAGCCTGCCCATTTCTCTCTGCTTCCAGGTTTGTCTGTCTGTGTTGTGATGTACTTACTGGGCGAGGATGGTCCTGATGTGTTCCAAGTCCCTGCGTGCTGCTATGTGGGCTGGCTGCTTCTGCCCGATTGGAAGGAGAGTCTCCGCCTGCTCCAGGACCATGGTCACCAGCAGCCTCATCTCCACCTCACTGAAATTAGGCTGCCTGGTAGCCATGTTGATGTGTGCATTATGATGGGGGAGGACCTTTTTCCTGATTCCAGTCGCATGTGGTCTACAGGACATGGGGTTGGGGACGTTTTCGGGGTTGGCAGGTGCATGGGGCGGCTGAAGCAACACGGCCAGTGTGCGCACGGCCTACATGTGTGCGTGGCTCAGGACGGAGCAATAGGCCGCCAGTTAGGCATGCTTCCCTGGGAACAGCCACATGCTAATTCTACATCCCCGTGTGTGTGTCTGTGTGGGGTTGTGGAATTGATGCTGTGCGTGCACGTCCTCTTGGAGAGGTGCACGGGGCCCAGACGTGCCCATTTCTGAATCAGGCTCTATGTCTTAATTAGCATTAAACATGTAATATAACTAAAGTCCTTATGATATGAAAATTATTCTTTCACAACATTTTATAACATTTTAATGTAAATAAGAAGAAGTATGGCCTCTAATAGGGTGGCCACATATCCCCAGGAGTATCTAGTCTATATATGCTGTAACTAAGGCTCTAGAAAGGGCAATAAGTTCAGCTAATTGTGCACTAGTAATCTCAGGTAAGGGAGCACTTTCCATAATTACAGAGGAAGTACAGTGATCTTTTCCTCTTTTTGTTTTTTATGAGAGATGAAAGGGGCCATACTGGACTTGGTGCTACCAGTGGTGAAAGTGTTTATGATGTTATAGTGGGAGATCATTTTGCATCCAGTGATCATCAGATGGTGTGGTTCAGTATTAGGACTAGGGCTGTTAGAATCCATTCAAAAGTGAGAATCTTAAACTTTAGGAAAACTAACTTTGCCAAGATGGGCCAATACCTCAGGGAGTCGTTAGCGGGATGGGAATAGATGGGGGATGTAGAAAAACAGTGGGCAAAACTGAAAGGGGATATTTTAAGGGCAGCCAACCTTTTTGTTAAAATGGTAAATAAAGGTAAAAGGAAAAGGAGACTGCTATGGCTTTCGAAAGAAGTAGCTGAAAAGATGAAGAAGTAGAGGGAGGCCTTCATGAAATACAAGAGATCACAGAGAGAGGAAGACAGGCATCTATATTTGGAAAAACTTAGAAAAGCTAGCAAAGTAGTCAGAAAAGCAGAGATTCAAAAAGAGGAGGAAATAGCCAATGCAATAAAATGGGGGGATAAGACATTTTTCAGATATGTTAGTGAGAAGAGGAAGGGCAAAAGTGGTATTGTCAGACTCAAGGGTGAAGGAGAGGAATATGTAGAAGCTGATGAGGATAAAGCGGAATTGCTTAACAAATATTTCTGTTCTGTGTTCACAGATGAAGAACCAGGAGCAGGACCTCAGAAAACACCCACAAACAGGAACAGAAGCGAGGGGCATCTTGAATAATTTTCAGAAGACTATGTTCGTGAGAAACTAGCTCAACTTAAAGTAGACAAAGCGATGGGACCGGATGGGATACACCCTAGAATACTGAGGGAACTTGGGGACATTCTAGCAGCTCCACTGACTGACCTTTGCAATGCCCCGTTGGAGTCGGGAGTGGTGCCAAAGGTCTAGAGAGAGAGTCATGTGGTGCCTTTACACAAAAGCAGAGATAAGGATGTGGATGAAAAGTAAAAGCTGGTTAGTTTAACTTCGGTGGTGAGTAAATTATTGGAAATGCTGCTGAAAGAGAAAATAGTGAGGTTTCTGGAGTTCAGTGGATTACAGGGTCCAAGGCAGCATGGATTCACCAGCGGCAGGTCTTGTCAGACAAATCTGATTGATTTCTTTGACTGAGTGACCAGGGAGTTGGACTGAGGGAGAGCACTAGATGTGGTGTATTTAGATTTCAGTAAAGCCTTTGACACCGTTCCTCACAGGCGACTTATAAACAAACTGAGCACCCTAGAGATGGACCCTAAAGTTACTGCTTGGGTTAGAAATTGGTTGTGTGGGAGGCGACAAAGAGTACAGGTAAATGGAGCTCACTCTGAGGAGGAGGAAGTTACTAGTGGTGTGCCTCAGGGATCTGTCCTTGGTCTGATTCTTTTTAACATCTTTGTTAGTGATATAGCGAAAGGGCCGTCGGGTAAGATTTGCCTCTTTGCGGATGATACCAAAATCTGCAATAGAGTAGACATCCTGGAAGGTGTAGATAACATGAGTAGGGTTCTAACTAAGCTTGAAAAATGGTCTAGAATTTGGCAGCTAGGATTTAATGTTAAAAAATGTAAGGTCATGCATTTGGGTTGCAGCAATTCAAGGGAACAATATAGTATAGGGGGTGAAGTACTTTTGTCCACTAAAGAAGAGCGGGACCTAGGCGTGGTTGTGTCTGATGATCTTAAAGTAGCTAAACAGGTAGGAAAGGTGATAGCAAAAGCTAGAAGGATGCTTGGGTGCATACGGAGAGGAATGGCTAGCAGAAAAAAGGAGGTGATAGTGCCTCTGTATAAGTCTTTGGTGCGACCTCATTTGGAGTATAGTGTGCAATTCTGGAGACCACACCTTCAAAAGGATTTGAACAGGATGGAGTCGGTGCAGAGGGTGGCTATTAAAATGGTTAGTGGTCTTCATTACACAGTATGAGGACAGACTTAAGGATCTTAATATGTACACCTTAGAGGAAAGGCGGGACAGAGGTGATATAATTGAGATGCTTAAATACCTCCGTGGCATAAATGCACTTGGGGAGAGCCTCTTTCAATTGAAAGCAAGTTCTGCTATGAGGGGACATGGGATCAGGATGATGGGGGATAGATTCAGGAGTGATATGTGGAAATATTTCTTTACAGAAAGAGTGATGGATCTGTGGAATAGTCTCCCAGTGGAGGTGGTAGAGATGAGGACAGTATCTGAATTCAAAAAAGCATGGGACAAACACAGAGGATCTCTAAAGGAAAAAGGGGGACTGTTGTAGTTGTTGATATGGAAGGACAGACTAGATAGGCCATGTGGTCTTTTTCTGTCGTCATTTTTCTATGTTTCTAATTCAAAAGTTTTTGTTTACTGATTTGATGCATTCTTCTGCTTCAGAGAATACTGTGGAAATCTCAGCAAAGGGTTGCTGGGATACTAGATAACCTTGACAAATTCTTTCTGAAAATGATGAACTTAATTTGGATTTGAGACCCATAAAGCTTCAGGAACCAGAGAGAGCAGGGCTGGGCCAATTAGACAAACTAGGCCGTGGCTTAGGGCAGCAACGTCTAGGGCATCAAAGAGCAGGGCATTCAAAGCTAAACAACAGATTTTAACAGCCAAGGAGGTGTAAAGGCTGAAGGACTACCAGGGGACCAATATCTTGAACCAACTCTGGAGAGAGAGCCCATTTGTATAAGTGTGGACCTGGACAGAGGATGTGGTACAGGGTTTCCTGAAAGTCTCCAATGAGAAGTGCTGCAGGAGAACATTTGAGGGCTGATCTTGTGACTGCAGAGGATTTGTGTAAGTTGTCCATTAATTGTAGTGTAAAAAGATCCTTCTGAGGTATGAGAAATAAGAGGGTACAATGCATCTGTGGGTGGACCTGGTGGTGAGACCTTCTCAGGTTCTTCTTGGCCAACATCTTTCCTGCTTAATCATGCCTCTTAAGAGTCATGAATATACAGGGCTTCAGCTACCAGGGTCCTTGGGGAGCTCACCATACTAGAAGCTCACCTCTGTTAGTTCACATTTATGGTTCTCTCCTAGGCCTTAACTTCTTCCCTGAGCTGTACTATAGCCTTCAGGAGAAGTAATTGTTCTTCCTTTTTTTTCTCCCTAGATTATAGCTCTTTCTATTTTTTTTCAGCTACTATAGAATAACAATGTTTTACTATTGCCATCAGCTTTAGTTGTCCTCTGTGCTCCACACAACAGCAATAGTTCTTAGCAATGAAGTGGCGAAAGTCCATTAACAAAGACAGCTCCTATCCCTGAGGCTGCCGTAATGAAAGGATCAGTTATGCCTATATGTTTCTTCTGCCTGTATTCTTTCCCAAGCATTAATCTAATTGGAAATTGACAGAATGCTCCTCTCCCTCTTCTGTATCAGATCTATCAAACTCTCCTTATGTTTTCCTAACTAGGCACTTGGGTGAGCTAGTATGTTATCATTGGTTTGCATCTGGGCTCTTTAATGTTCAAAACAATTCTTCATTGTCTTTTAAGTAATTTTATGGTTTTCTTGGCCTAGTATTTTATTGCTTGTTGCTCCCTGTTTTTTTTTCTGTGAAGTATTAAGCACTTCTCCAGGACCAAGCAGGAAGTCAGTCCTCACATATGGGTGACGTCGGCGCCGACGGAGCCCTCGCGGAGCAATTTCCCCAGCTTTCAAAGAAAGCCTTTGGGAATTGCAGCGTGCATACGCGGTCCCCTTCCCGCCCAAGGGTACCATCTTGCTCAGTCTTCTTTTTTCCGCGGAGCCCTACAGATGCTGTTTGTGATCGCCGCTGAAAAAGTTGATTTTATTTACTATTCTTTTCTCGGTTCGACGCCAGATCCTTTTCCCGCCCGGACCCGATACGCCGTATCGAGTCCGTTCTTTATTTTTTCGTTTTTTGTCCTTCGTGACTGGCGTTCCCGCCATTTTTTCTTTTTTCACTGGCAGCCCTGTCTTTTGACCTCGCAGGGGCCCTTTTTCCCCCGATGGCTGCCAGCGGGTTTAAGAAGTGTGATCGGTGTAAGAAACGTATGTCTCTTACCGACACACACGACTGCTGCCTCCGCTGCCTAGGACCCGATCATGACCCGATGATCTGTGGTCCGTGTGGCAAAATGTCCTCAAAAGCGTTGAGGAGTCGGCAGCATCAAAGAGAACGAATCTTCTCTGACTCCGCGTCCGGCCGGGCCCGGACCTCGTCAGAGGCTTCGACGTCCCGGGACTCCGGTCCTGAGCATCGTCGGAGTTCCTCTGAGCGGGGGTCTCCTGCCCGGGAACATCATAGGAAGAAGAAACCCGCGAGGGCGGCGTCGGTGGACCCTCCTGGTTCCTCGAGGGCCAGGTCGCATAGCCCCGATAGCCGTCCCGGGTCCTCGGAGTCGGAGAGGCCTTCGAAACATCCTCGTCTCGAGATGGAGTCTCCTGGACACGTGAGTACTGTAGTCCTCGTGGACTCGCCTCCAAAGGAGCCAACGTCGGGCCCGACGCTGTCGGGGCCCGATTCGGGGGCTGCTTGGTCTCCTGAGCTCGGACTCAGGTTGACGGCCTTGGAGAGCAGTTTTGCTGCCTTCATGGACCAGCAGCGGGCATTGATCGCTGGCCTCGCCGGTGCATCTGCCCCGACCACCGGGACGTCGACGTCTAAGTCGACCCCGGAGACCGAGTTGATCCTCGAGTCCATGCGAGCTCGAGTCGATCCTCGGTCGCGGTCTCCCTCGGCCTCCCGTTCGGGACCGAGGTCGTCGATGCCGGCCTCGGCGTCGGGGCGGAGGGCATCGGTGCCCGCCCGACCGGAGCTGCTCGATTCCTCCACCGAGGAGTTGGGCTGGGAGACGGAGGACGAAGAGTCCCCAGGTACTTTTCGGACTCGGTGCGTCCCATCAAACTCGCCCGAGTCCGAACCTCAGAGACGGTCCCCCCTGGAGGACACACGGTTCTCGGACTTCGTGCGGGATATGGCCAAGGCCTTGGCATTCCCCACGGATCCCGAGGAGGAGCCTCGAGCCGAAGAGCTTGATGCCCTCCAGTATGACTCTCCCCCGAAGGAGGCCTTTACTGTACCGGTTCCTCCGATGCTGGAGCGACCTCTCTTCCACATGTGGGAGAGCCCGGCATCGGCGCCGGTGTTAAGCAAGCGGGTCGATTCCATTTATCGAGTCTGCAAGAGCCCAGGGTTCCAAAAGGCACAACTACCGCACCATTCCATGGTGGTGGAATCGGCCATGCATCGACTCAAGAGTCAGAAGATGCTCTCCTTGGTGCCTCCCGGCCGGGAGGCCCGGAACCTGGATGCCCTCGGTAGGAAGTGCTTCCAGGGCTCTATGCTTGCTTGTCGAGTCCAGACCTACCAGCTCTACATGGGCATGTATCTCCGAGACCTGGCAAAGGAAATTACATAAGAACATAAGATATGCCATACTGGGTCAGACCAAGGTCCACCAAGCCCAGTATTCTGTTTCCAACAGTGGCCAATCTAGGTCATATGTACCTAGCAGTTTCCCCAAGGGACACAGGTTCCACAATGCTTGTATTGGTTCAAGCATTGATATCCTGGGTCCCTTCTTAATAATGGTTTATGGACCTTTCCTCCAGGAACTTGTCCAAATCTTTTTTAAACCCAGCTACACTAACAGCCTTTACTACATCCTCCGGTAACAAATTCCAGAGTTTGATTACACGTTGAGTGAAAAAATATTTTCTTTTATTTGTCTTAAATAGTTTACCCTGTAGCTTCATTGCATGTCCCCTAGTCTTTCTATATTCTGATAAGGTAAACAATCGATCTACGTTTACCCGTTCCACTCCGTTCATTAATTTATAGACTTCTATCATATCTCCCCTCAGCCGTCTCTTTTCCAGGTTAAAGAGCCCTAACCTTTTTAGCCTTTCTTCATAGGAGTATCCTTCCATCCCCTTTACCATTTTGGTGGCTCTTCTCTGAACCTTTTCTAAAATCGCTATATATCCTTTTTAAGATACGGCGACCAGAATTGCACACAATATTCAAGGTGCGGTCTCACCATGGAACGATATAGAGGCATTATAATATCTTTTGTTTTATTTTCCATTCCTTTCCTTATCATACCTAGCATTCTATTTGCTCTCTTGGCCGCTGCTGCACACTGGGCCGAGGGTTTTAACATGGTATCCACAATGACGCCTAAATCTTTTTCCTGGGTGGTAGTTCCTAATGTGGAACCTTGCATCGTGTAACCATAGTTTGGGTTGTTCTTCCCTAGGTGCATAACCTTGCACTTGTCCACATTAAATTTCATCTGCCATTTTGATGCCCAGTCTTCCAATTTATCAAGATCCTCTTGCAATTTTCCACAATCCTCTTGGCTTTTAACAACTTTAAATAGTTTTGTGTCATCTGCAAATTTGATAACCTCACTCGTTATTCCACTTTCCAGGTCATTTATGAATATGTCAAAAAGCAGCGGACCCAGCACAGATCCCTGGGGTACACCACTATTCACCTTTCTCCATTGGGAAAATTGGCCATTTAGCCCTACCCTCTGCTTTCTATCTTTTAACCAGTTCCTGATCCACAATAGTACACTGCCTCCTATCCCATGACTTTTTAGTTTCGCCAAAAGTCTCTCATGAGGGACCTTGTCAAAGGCTTTCTGAAAGTCCAGATACACAATATCAACCGACTCACCTTTGTCCACCTGATTATTCACTCCTTCAAAAAAACATAACAGATTAGTAAGACAAGATCTTCCTTGTCTAAAGCCATGTTGGCTGTCTCCCATTAGGTCATGACTATCTACATGCTGAGTAATTTTATTCTTTATGATGGTTTCTACCATTTTTCCCGGTACTGACGTCAGGCTCACCGGTCTGTAGTTTCCCGGATCACCCCTGGAACCCTTTTTAAAAATTGGTGTTACATTGGCGATCCTCCAGTCTTCAGGTATTAGAGATGATTTTAATGATAGTTCACAGATTACTAATAGCAGGTCTGCAATCTCATATTTCAGTTCTTTTAACACCCTTGGATGTATACCATCCGGCCCAGGTGATTTGCTACTCTTCAGTTTATCTAATAGTTGTAATACATCTTCCCGATGTATCGATATTTCCTTCAATTCTTCCGCACCTTTAAATACCACTTCTGTCATGGGTAACATCCCTACATCTTCCTCAGTAAAGACCGAAGCAAAGAATTCATTCAGTCTCTCCACTATCGCCTTGTCGCCTCTTAGTGCTCCTTTAACCCCTTTATCATCTAATGGACCAACTGACTCTCTCACAGGTTTTTTGCTACGAATGTACTTGAAAAGGTCTTTACTTCACGTTTTTGCTTCCGCAGCAAGCTTCTTCTCAAATTCTCCCTTTGCCTGCCTTATCAATGCCTTGCATTTGACATGCCAGTGCTTGTGCTGTTTCCAGGTTTCGTCGTTTGGCTCTTTTTTCCATTTCCTGAAAGATGCTTTTTTGGCAACAACAGCCTCTCTGACCTCACCTTTAAACCATGCTGGCAGTTTTTTGTACTTCCTTCCACTTTTCTTAAAGCGTGGAATACAGCTGGTCTGGGCTTCCAAGATAGTATTTTTCAACAACAGCCAAGCCTGATTGCCGGGTTCTCTGCTGGTCTCTCCGAGGAACCTTTGCAGAGGTTCCAAGCCTTGTCCACTGGTATTCGGGAGTGCTCGAAGTTTATCTCTCGAGCAGCCTATGATGGCTTCGAAGCATCGGCTCGGGTAGCCGGAGCCGGCATCGGTGCCCGCCGACAGGCTTGGCTTCAGTCATCCGACCTCGAGCCATGGGTACAGGACAAGTTGGTCGATGTCCCTGTAGAGGTGAAAACCTCTTTGGCAAGCCCATGGCTGAAAAGGCTGCACAGATCGAGACCGAGACTCTGACCAGGACTCGGCTGTCCAGAAAGACCTCTGCCCCTTCTCAGAAGAAGAAGGGCTCGGGAAAAAAGCCCTTTTACCCGAGGAAGGCATTAGCCTATAAACACTACCCTCATTATCAGGCCTCAGCAGCTCCTAAACAGGGTCAGCAGGCCAAGGGACGGGGTAATGGGTCCCGTAGGCAGCAGGCCCCCAAGCCCACAACTCCGGCCCCTGCTCAGCAGGGTGGGGGTTTTTGACTCTGTCAGCATAGCCTCTTCCCCTCCGCTGGTTTCTCTCAGCACAGGAGGCCGGCTGGTCCACTTTGCCCACAGGTGGTCGGCGATCACCTCAGATACCTGGGTGCTTCATATAGTTCAGAAAGGCTATCTTCTACACTTTCACCAGGTACCTCCCTCCTACTTTCCGGGGGAGCCTCCAAGACTACCTCTGCACAGGGACTTACTCCTTCAGGAGTTAACAAGTCTTCTTCAGGAACAGGCTGTGGAACCGGTGCCCCACCACCTGAGAGGTCACGGCTTTTATTCCAGGTATTTTTTGATACCAAAAAGAACAGGGGGCCTCAGATCCATCCTGGACTTGCGAAACCTCAACAAGTTCCTGGCAAGGGAAAAGTTCAAGATGCTTACCCTTGGAATCCTGCTGCCCTACCTCCAGCAGGGAGACTGGCTATGCTCCTTTGATCTAAAGGATGCCTATACTCACATCCTTATTCATCCAGACCACAGACAATATCTCAGGTTTGTTGTGGGAGGAAATCATTACCAGTACAGAGTCCTGCCCTTTGGCCTTTCCTCCGCCCCCAGGGTGTTCACCAAATGCCTGGCAGTGGTGGCGGCCTATCTAAGACTTCAAGGCCTTTTTGTGTTTCCATACCTGGATGACTGGCTCATCAGAGCCCAGTCTTCCCAAGAGGCCACTCAGGCCACTCTTAGCACCGTGACTCTACTCCAACACTTGGGATTTGTCATAAACTTCGCAAAGTCCACTTTGTTCCCCTCTCAAAATCTCGAATTCATAGGCGCCAGGTTGAGTACACTTCAGGCGCGAGCCTTCCTGCCTCTAGACAGGGCCCACAGGCTCATGGATCTCGCCAGCCACTTTCACAGCAATTCCCTGGTCTCTGCCAGGCAATTTCTGAGACTACTAGGTCATATGGCTTCCACGGTCCATGTGACCCCCAATGCCCGCCTGAACATGCGACCTGCTCAGTAGTGCCTTCGCACTCAATGGCATCAGGCCACGGGGAGCCTGGCGGACTCAGTACAGGTGTCCGACCTGCTGGTCTCTTCTCTGCGGTGGTGGCTTCATCTGCCAAACCTGGTGCTGGGAGTGGATTTTCAATCTCCTCCACCTACTCAAGTGCTGACAACCGATGCTTCTCTCCTGGGTTGGGGAGCACATTGCCAAGGGACTTGTACTCAAGGTCTCTGGACTCCTTGGGAGTCTGCTCAGCAGATAAACGTCCTGGAGCTCAGAGCCATCCGCCTAGCTCTGAGAGCCTTCTCCCAACTCACTTCTCACCAGTCTGTGCTAGTCCAGACGGACAATCAGGTTGCGATGTTCTACGTCAACAAACAAGGGGGCACAGGCTCCTTCCTTCTCTGTCAGGAGGCACAAAAACTGTGCTCTTGGGCCGTCCTTCACGGCATCCTCCTCAAAGCTGTCTATCTCCCAGGTCAAGAAAATTACCTGGCAGACAAGCTGAGCAGGATCCTCCAACCCCACGAGTGGAGATTGGATCCGTTGGTGGTTCAGCGGATCTTTCTCAAGTGGGGCCTCCCCACCATGGATCTATTTGCCAGTCCTCGGAACCAGCAGCTTCCCAAATTCTGCTCTCGACAACCACATCCTCTCCGAGTAGCGGCGGATGCTTTTCTGATCCCATGGTCCACAGGCCTCTTGTATGCCTTTCCTCCCATGCCACTGGTGTCTCGGACGCTCTTCAAGGTTCTCAGAGACAGAGCCTTGATGATCCTAGTGGCTCCCCGGTGGCCGAGACAGCCCTGGTTCCCGCTTCTGATGCAGCTGGCGGTGGACACTCCTCTTCCTCTGGGGTTTCAACCCGATCTCCTGTCACAGGATCAGGGGACTCTCCTACACCCCAACCTCCGGTCCCTTCATCTGATGGCCTGGCTGCTGAAAGGGTAGTCCTTGCTCCCCTCCTGCTGCCTCGGGAGGTGGAAGAGGTCGTCTTGGCCTCCAGGCGGCCCTCCACCCGGAAATCCTACGCTCTTAAGTGGCGTCGCTTCTCCGTGTGGTGTGCTCAGCAGTCTGAGAATCCCTTCTCCTGCTTGGTGGCAGTGGTCTTGCAATATTTGCTTTACCTCTCCGATCTGGGCCTTAAGTCCAACTCTGTCAGAGTCCACCTCAGTGCTCTTTCTGCACATCACGCACCGGTGGATGGCAGGCCTCTTTCCAACCACCCTTTGGTGGCTCGTTTTCTCCGAGGCCTCCTTCTCCTTAAGCCTCCTTTGCACCCTCCAGCCCCTGAATGGGATCTGAATGTGGTCTTACAGCGGATTACCTGTCCGCCCTTTGAACCTATGGCTTCCTGCCCTCTTTGTTTTCTTTCCTGGAAAACCTTGTTTTTGGTAGCCCTTACCTCTGCTAGGCGCGTTAGTGAACTGCAGGCCCTAGTGTCTGCTCCTCCTTACACTAGGTTCTACAGGAATAGGGTAGTCTTACGGACTCACCCTAAGTTTCTTCCAAAAGTGGTTTCCCCTTTTCATCTCAACCAGGAGGTGGTTCTTCCGACCTTCTTTCCCAGGCCGCAATCCAGCCGGGCTGAAATGGTCCTGCACACCCTGGACTGTAGGAGGGCCTTGTCCTTCTACCTTGACCGTACGCGGGAGCATAGGAGGGCTGTTCAGCTCTTCGTTTCTTTTGACCCCAATAAATTAGGGCTACCTGTCTCCAAGCCTACTTTGTCCATATGGGTAGCTGACTGTATCGCCTGGGCTTATGGGGCAGCCGGGCTCTCGTTGGAGGGTCGAGTCACAGCTCATCGTGTCAGGGCGAAGGCTGCGTCAGTGGCTCATCTCCCCTCTGTTCCGTTGGCAGACATCTGCCGGGCCGCTACTTGGTCTTCAAGCCAGACTTTTGCGGCCCATTACTTCCTGGAGAGGGAGTCCCGCAGGGACAGTGCTTTCGGTCAGGCAGTCCTCCATAATCTGTTTGAGGTTTAGGCAACTCCTACCCTCCGGCCCTGGTGTTGGGCTACCGGTCGGGGGCGTTTTCAGAGAAGATTCCTTCCTTCTGTGCTACTGAGCTAGAGGGAGCTCATTTTCCGCTTGAGGTCTCCGGTAGCCTTAAGCTAGGGAGTCCCATTTGTGAGGACTGACTTTCTGCTTGGTCCTGGAGAAAGAGTAGTTACTCACCTGTAACAGGTGTTCTCCAGGAGCAGCAGGAATCAGTCCTCACAACCCTCCCTCCTCCCCTTGGAGTTGCAGTCCTATCATTTCGTTTTGCTAATTTTTTTGCTGTCTTTTAGCTATGTCATCAGACTGAGCAAGATGGCACCCTTGGGCGGGAAGGGGACCGCGCATGCGCGCTGCAATTCCCAAAGGCTTTCTTTGAAAGCTGGGGAAATTGCTCCGCGAGGGCTCCGTCGGCGCTGACGTCACCCATATGTGAGGACTGATTCCTGCTGCTCTTGGAGAACACCTGTTACAGGTGAGTAACTACTCTTTCTGATAAAGGATTTCCCTACCTGCAATTTGTCTGTTCAGACAACATGACATATTTGTTTCTCAAATTAGGCAACCAACAAAAGTTTTTTTTTCTTTTATACAGAATGCTGCTACCAATCTTCAAATCATGCTACCATTGACCTTTTACAAATATGTATGATGTTTTTAATATGGTTTTGGAAGTTCAAAAGTCTTGGCTGGAAGGAAACTAATTAGAATCCACCATATAAGGAAAATCATAATATTGAAATGATTACATAAACTAAGGGGGTTATTAGTGTCTAGAACAAAAATGAAAATCAGCATGTGATGCTTTCTTTATAATAGATCTCTAGTTAATGCAGTAATGCAAAGAACATTATTCAGTAACATACATACATACATTCATATATATAAACTAAATAATATTAATATCTCACAGTGCTACAATATATATCTGTTTTCTCACTTAGTTGTTCCCCTAAAACTGAGATCAGGAACCTTTCAAAACAAAATGCACTTCTTATCAGGAAATCAAACCATATTTTTTTATATGAACACTGAGTTCAACAAAAGCTGCACATGAAGATGAACTAAAAATGAAGCATAATTTAATTCATATATCAAACAGATCTGGAAGAGAGTGGAGGTACAGGTATTTAAAGCAAATTTCCCTCAACATTACCCTGACCTAATCGAAGCAAAATATTTTACCACCAAGGAAGAAACAAAAAATTTCATGGAATCGTTGTAATTCTCAGATAATGGCAAGGAAACTATTTGTATTCACCTTGTTATATTCATGTTGAAGTTGCAGAAACTGCTTGGATGGTGTGGGGTGCCTATGAAGAAAAATGGTAGCATTAATAACTTTTTTTCCGTTCAAACAGTTGATTAAAAAGGAAGAAGAACATCTCTTTCTCCCTTTGCTTTGATTTTGATGCTTGCTTGAAATGAAATGAGGCAACTTGTAAGGGTTGGAAATATGCAAGAAGCAGGCCCAATTAAAAGTATTGCACATGAGCGGTGAGAGAGTAAAATGCTTATTTCTATTTGGTCATGAGTACGGATCAATGGAAGTTTAAATATTATTTTGAACTGAAGTTCTTTTAGAATCTTTTAAGAGGCAAGTTGCAGAGACATTGAGTTTTTACTGGAGTAGGTAGAGAAGAGATTTAGAATCTGATGCTAAGCTGTGCACAATGGACTGCTTCTTCTAGCTCTTCATTTCCTCTCTTCACATCTTCTTTTTTCTCTTTCTTTCTGTCTTTTTGCTCTTTTGTAGGTCTCCTATGAGGTCTAGACATTATAAACCATGGATTAAGCTCAGAGGAATGCTGAGAGTTGATAACAGAATTATTTCTGGGTTTTTTTCACACTTCTGGGATGTGGGCATCTGGAACAGATGTAACTTTATGGGATACTGTTCCTTCAGATATATTCATCTTTTCTGTATATTTTTTCTGCTTTATTAGATCGTAGAACTTCAGCAGACAAACCATGACTTAGAGTATCGTGCCTTGCAGCTGCAGGACAGCAAGAAGGCTTTAAGTAATCAACTGGAAGTTTTAATTCGCAAGAATGAGCAGCTGTGCAAAGAACTGACTGAAATTGATAGATTAGTAGAGCAGCTGGAAAAAGACAAAGAGCTGGTGTGTGGTACTGCTGAAAAGGAAATTGAAGAAGCACAGGTAATCAAACAAAATTAACTGTCTGCACAGCTTCTAAAGCCTGCAAAAAGCTAAGTTACAGTTTCTATCTTCTTTTTGCTTGTTGCTAATATAGATTTTAACTGTTATACCTTACTTTGGGAATATTCTGTCTGTGTAGCCCTTAAATCAGATAGCTGTGTGTGATGCAGGAAAGAAAGAAAAAGTTCAGTTTAACTATTTGGCTTCCATTTTTTGAATGTTCTGGTACAAGCCAGCTCCCCAGGGGAAGGGCTAATTAGATCAGCTTACTGGCTGCCATAGTTTGGTCTGTTCCAGTCTGCACAGCTTCTAAAGCCTGCAAAAAGCTAAGTTAAAGCTTCTATCTTCTTTTTGCTTGTTGCTAATATAGATTTTAACTGTTATACCTTACTTTGGGAATATTCTGTCTGTGTAGCCCTTAAATCAGATAGCTGTGTGTGATGCAGGAAAGAAAGAAAAAGTTCAGTTTAACTATTTGGCTTCCATTTTTTGAATTTTCTGGTACAAGCCAGCTCCCCAGGGGAAGGGCTAATTAGATCAGCTTACTGGCTGCCATAGTTCGGTCTGTTCCAGTCTGCACAGCTTCTAAAGCCTGCAAAAAGCTAAGTTAAAGCTTCTATCTTCTTTTTGCTTGTTGCTAATATAGATTTTAACTGTTATACCTTACTTTGGGTATATTGTGACTGTGTAACCCTTAAATCAGATATCTGTGTGTGATACAGGAAAGAAAGAAAAAGTTCAGTTTAACTATTTGGCTTCCATTGTTTAAATTTTATGGTACAAGCCAGCTCCCAGGGGAAGGGTTAATTAGATCAGCTTACTGGCTGCCATAGTTCCGGTCTGTTCCAGTCTTCACAGCTTCTAAAGCCTGCAAAAAGCTAAGTTCTCCAGGACCAAGCAGGAAGTCAGTCCTCACTTATGGGTGACGTCGGCGCCGACGGAGCCCTCGCGGAGCAATTTTCCCCAGCTTTCAAAGAAAGCCTTTGGGAATTGCAGCGCGCATGCGCGGTCGTCTTCCCGCCCGAAGGTGCCATCTTAGCCAGTCTTCTTTTTTCCGCGGAGCCCTGCAGACGTCCCCGTCTTGTCCCCGCGAAAAAGTAGATTTTCCTCTTATATTATACATATATTTTCGCTACGACGCCGATCGTTTTCCCTCCGCCCGGACTCGCGACGCCGGTCTCGAGTCCTCTAACGTTTTTTCGGTTTTTCTGACTTAGTCAGCTTTCGTTTTCGTTTTCCCTGGCAGCCCGGTCCTTTGACCTCGCAGGGGCCCTTTTTCCCCCGATGGCTGCCAGTGGCTTTAAGCGGTGTGGTCGGTGTGACCGAAATATGTCACTAACCGACTCACACGACCTTTGCCTCCGCTGCTTGGGCCCGGATCATGAGGAATTGATCTGTGGGCCCTGCAGCAAACTGTCCTCGAAGGCGTTGAGAAGTCGGCGGCATCAGCGCGAAAGAATCTTCGCTGACCCCAGCCGTACCCGGACCTCGTCGGAGGCCTCCGTGTCAAAGGGCTCCAGCTCGGACCGTCGCCGGAGCTCCTCCGACCGGGTTCTCCCTCCGGGGACCATCGTCGGAAGGAAAAACCCGCGAGGGCGGCGTCGGTGGACGCTCCTGGCTCCGCGAGGGCCAGGTCGCATAGCCCCGACAGCCGCCCCGGGTCCTTGGAGAAGGAACACCTCCCGAAGCGCCCTCGCCTGGAGTCGGAGATGCCTGCCCGGGTAAGTCCTGTAGTCCTTCTGGACTCGCCTCCGCGACAGCCGACGTCGGGCCCGACGCCGTCGGGGCCCGAGTCGGGGGCTGCTGGGTCACCTGAGCTCGGACTCAGGTTGACGGCCTTGGAGAGCAGACTGTCTGCCTTCATGGACCAGCAGCGGGCACTGCTCGCTGGCTTCGCTGGCGTCGCTGCCCCGACCGCCGGGACGTCGACGTCCAAGTCGACCCCGGAGACCGAGCCGATCCTCGAGTCGATGAGAACTCGAGTCGATCCTCGGTCGAGGTCGCCCTCGGCCTCCCGTTCGGGACCGAGGTCGCCGACGCCGACTCCCTCGGCGTCGGGGCGGCTGGCGCCGCTCCCTGCCCGGGCCGACCCCACCGAGTCCTCGTCGGAGTCGGTCTGGGAGTCTGAGGAGGAAGAGTCACCTGATTCTTTCCGGACTCGGTGTGTCCCATCGGACTCTCCGGAGTCCGAGCCTCGGAAGCAGTCCCCCCCGGAGGATGCCCGGTTTCTCGGACTTCGTTAGGGATATGGCCAAGGCTTTGGCCTTCCCTGCGGATCCCGAGGAGGAGCCTCGAGCCGAGGAGCTCGACGCCCTCCAGTATGACTCTCCCGCGAGGGAACACTTTACTGTGCCGGTTCCTCCTATGCTGGAACGACTACTCTTCCGCATGTGGGAGAGTCCGGCCTCCTCGCCGGTCCGGAGCAAGCGGGTCGATTCTATCTATCGAGTCCGCAAGAGCCCTGGCTTTCAAAAGGCGCAGTTGCCACACCATTCCATGGTAGTGGAATCGGCCATGCATCGTCTTAAGAGCCAGAAGATGCACTCCTCGGTGCCTCCTGGGAGGGAGGCCCGTAACCTGGATGGCCTTGGCAAGAAGTGCTTCCAGGGCTCTATGCTCGCCTGTCGTGTCCAGACTTACCAGCTATACATGGGCATGTATCTCAGAGATCTGGCTAAAGAGCTAGCCGGATTCTCCGCTGGTCTCTCCGAGGAGCCTTTGCGGAGGTTCCTGGCCTTGTCCACGGGTATTCGGGAATGCTCGAAGTTCATGTCCCGAGCAGCCTATGATGGCTTTGAAGCCTCGGCTCGAGTAGCCGCAGCCGGCATCGGTGCCCGCCGACAGGCTTGGCTTCAGTCGTCCGACCTTGAACCCTGGGTACAGGACAAGTTGGTCGATGT
Source organism: Ichthyophis bannanicus (assembly GCA_033557465.1). Lineage (NCBI taxonomy): Eukaryota > Metazoa > Chordata > Amphibia > Gymnophiona > Ichthyophiidae > Ichthyophis > Ichthyophis bannanicus. Next base: position 571,903,743 of record CM066035.1, read on the forward strand.
CCCCTGCCGAGGCGAAAACCTCTTTGGCAAGCCCATGGCGGAAAAGGCTGCACAAATTGAGACTGAGACTCTCACCAGGACCAGGCTTTCTAGGAAGACCTCCGCCCCTTCCCAGAAAAAGAAGGGCTCGGGAAAAAAGTCCTTTTACCTGAGGAAGGCAGCTGCCTACAAACAATACCCCCATTATCAGGCCCCTGCAGCTCCCCAACAGGGCCAGCAGGCCAAGGGACGGGGTAACGGGTCCCGTAGGCAGCAAGCCCCCAAGCCTGCACCACCAGCCCCTGCTCAGCAGGGTGGGGGTTTTTGACTCGCTCAGCATAGCCTCTCCCCCCCCGCTGGTCCCCTCCAGCACCGGAGGCCGGCTGGTTCACTTCGCCCACAGGTGGTCCAGCATCACCACAGATGCCTGGGTGCTTCAGGTCGTGCGAGAGGGCTACCTCCTCCACTTCCATCAGATTCCTCCCTCCTATTTTCCGGGAGAGCCTCCGCGCCCCCCTCTGCACAGGGAGTTGCTCCTTCAGGAGTTAGCAGGTCTTCTGCAGGAACAGGCGGTGGAACCGGTGCCACGCCACCTGAGAGGTCAAGGCTTCTATTCAAGGTATTTTCTGATACCAAAGAGAACAGGAGGCCTCAGACCCATCCTGGACTTGCGCAACCTCAACAAGTTCCTTGTGCGGGAGAAGTTCAAAATGCTTACCCTTGGAATCCTTCTGCCCTACCTCCAGCAGGGAGATTGGCTATGCTCCTTGGATCTAAAGGATGCCTACACGCACATCCTCATCCACCCCAGCCACCGCCAATACCTAAGGTTTGTGGTGGCAGGAAATCATTACCAGTACAGAGTACTGCCCTTCGGCCTGTCCTCCGCACCGCGAGTCTTCACAAAATGTCTCGCGGTCGTGGCGGCCCATCTCCGGCTTCACGGCCTCTATGTTTTTCCGTACCTCGACGACTGGCTCATCAGAGCAGCGTCCGCTCAGGAGGTCACCAACGCCACGTCCCGCACGGTGACTCTGCTGCAGCACTTGGGCTTTGTCATAAACTTCGCAAAGTCCACTTTGCTCCCCTCACAGGATCTCGAGTTCATCGGCGCAAGACTGCGCACTCCTCAGGCGCGAGCGTACCTACCGCTCGACAGGGCTCAGCGGCTCATGGACCTAGCCGGCCGCTTTCGCAGCCAGCCCCTGGTCTCCGCCAGGCGCTTCCTGAGACTGCTCGGCCATATGGCTTCCACCGTCCATGTGACCCCAAATGCCCGCCTGAATATGCGGCCTGCTCAATGGTGTCTCCGCCGGCAGTGGCGACAAGCCACAGGCGGCCTAGCAGACCTAGTGCGCGTCTCCGAGCCGCTGGTCTCGTCTATCCGGTGGTGGCTCCGGCAGCCGAACCTGATATTAGGAATGCCTTTCCAGTCACCTCAGCCGACCCGGGTGCTGACCACCGATGCATCCCTCCTGGGCTGGGGAGCACATTGCCAAGAGGCACGTACTCAGGGCCTCTGGACCAAGTGGGAGTCTGCTCAGCAGATCAACTTCCTGGAGCTCAGGGCGATCCGCCTAGCTCTCAAAACCTTCTCCCACCTGACCTCCCAACAGTCCGTCCTTGTCCAGACGGACAATCAAGTTGCCATGTTCTACGTGAACAAGCAGGGGGGCACGGGCTCCTTCCTCCTCTGCCGGAGGCACAGAAACTCTGCTCTTGGGCCGTCAGTCACGGCATTCTCCTCAAGGCAGTCTATCTCCCGGGCCAGGAAAATTGCCTGGCAGACAAACTCAGCAGGGTCCTCCAGCCGCACGAGTGGCGTCTGGATCCCTTGATCGTTCAGAAGCTCTTCCTCAGGTGGGGTCTCCCCACGGTGGATCTCTTTGCCAGTCCTCACAACCGGCAGCTTCCTCGCTTCTGCTCCCGTCAGCCACACCCCCTTCGGGTTGCGGCGGACGCCTTTTCTGATCTCATGGTCGGGGAGCCTTCTGTACGCTTTCCCTCCCATCCCGTTAGTCTCTCGGACTCTTTTCAAGGTTCTCCGAGACAAAGCCTTCATGATCCTGGTGGCCCCTCGCTGGCCCAGGCAGCCGTGGTTTCCGCTCCTGCTGCAACTGGCGGTGGAGGATCCCTTCCCTCTGGGGGTACAACCGGATCTCCTCACTCAGGATCAGGGGTCCCTACTGCACCCCAACCTCAGGTCTCTCAACCTCATGGCCTGGCTGCTGAGAGGGTAGTCCTTGCTCCTCTTCTCTTGCCGGCGGAGGTGGAGGAGGTCGTCTTGGCTTCGCGACGGCCTTCTACCCGCAAATGCTACGCCCTTAAATGGCGTCGCTTTGCAATCTGGTGTTCCCAACAGTCTCAGGATCCCTTCTCCTGCCCGGTGTCGGTGATCTTACAGTACTTGCTACACCTCTCTAATCTGGGACTTAAGTCCAACTCTGTCAAAGTTCACCTCAGTGCTCTTTCAGCACATCATGTGCCGGTGGACGGCAGACCTCTCTCCAACGACCCTCTCGTAGCGAGGTTTCTCCGAGGTCTCCTTCTACTTAAACCACCTCTGCGCCCGCCAGCACCTGACTGGGACCTGAATGTGGTTTTGCAGCGGATCACCTGTCCGCCTTTTGAACCTATGGCTACCTGTTCCCTCCGTTTTCTGTCTTGGAAAACGCTGTTCTTGATAGCCCTCACTTCCGCTAGGCGCGTGAGTGAGTTGCAGGCCCTCGTGTCTGATCCCCCCTACACTCGGTTCTACAAGAATAGGGTAGTCCTACGGACTCACCCTAAGTTTCTGCCTAAAGTGGTCTCCCCTTTTCACATGAATCAGGAGGTGGTGCTTCCAACCTTCTTTCCCAGACCACACTCCAGCCGAGCTGAGACGGTCCTCCATACCCTGGACTGTAGAAGGGCATTGAACTTCTACCTTGACCGTACGCGGGAGCACCGTAAAGCTGCTCAGCTTTTTGTGTCTTTTGACCCCAATAAATTGGGGCTCCCGGTCTCCAAGCGTACTCTGTCCATCTGGGTTGCGGACTGTATCTCTTGGGCTTATGGGGCAGCCGGACTCTCCTTAGAAAGTCGAGTCACGGCTCATTGTGTTTGGGCAAAGGCCACGTCAGTGGCTTACCTCCGCTCTGTTCCGCTGGCAGACATCTGCCGGGCCGCTACTTGGTCTTCGAGCCAGACTTTTGCGGTCCATTACTGTCTCGAGAGGGAGTCCCGTAGGGACAGTGCTTTCGGACAGGCAGTCCTCCGTAATCTCTTTGAGGTCTGAGCAACTCCTACCCTCCATCCCGGATGTGGGCTACCGGTGGGTGATAATTCAGCGAAGATTCTTTCCTTCTGTGCTGCTGAGCTAGAGGGAGCTCATTTTTGTGCTTAGGGTCTCCGGTAGCCTTGAGCTTGGGAGTCCCATAAGTGAGGACTGACTTCCTGCTTGGTCCTGGAGAAAGCGTAGTTACTCACCTGTAACAGGTGTTCTCCAGGAGCAGCAGGAATCAGTCCTCACTACCCTCCCTCCTCCCCTTGGAGTTGCAATCGTCTGCTTATGTTCTTTTTGCAAATTTTTATGCTGTCTTTTTTAGCTATGTCATCTGACTGGCTAAGATGGCACCTTCGGGCGGGAAGACGACCGCGCATGCGCGCTGCAATTCCCAAAGGCTTTCTTTGAAAGCTGGGGAAAATTGCTCCGCGAGGGCTCCGTCGGCGCCGACGTCACCCATAAGTGAGGACTGATTCCTGCTGCTCCTGGAGAACACCTGTTACAGGTGAGTAACTACGCTTTACAGCTTTTATCTTCTTTTTGCTTGTTGCTAATATATATTTTAACTGTTATACCTTACTTCTGGAATATTCTGACTGTGTAGCCCTAAAGCCTGCAAAAACTATAATTTTAGTTTAACTGTGGTTATACATTAAGCATGTGGATAATCTGACTGACTGACTGCTTTTATGGGTAGCCTTGGAGCAGATATCTGTGGGTACCCCCAGTTTAGGAACAGCCTTCTGGCCAGAGACACTTAGGTTCCTGCCCACCCTACCCCTCACCCCACCCCCCAGGGGCTGCATTGCCTATATAGTAATCGCATACATTGCCATCTATCCTTTTAACTTGGGTTAAAGCCAACATCTTCTTCTTCCTTCCTTCTTCTTAAGATATGCCATACTGGGTCAGACCGAGGTCCATCAAGCCCAGTATCCTGTTTCCAACAGTACCCAATCTAGGTCATACGTACCTAGCAGTATTCCCAAAAAGACACAGGTTCCACAATGCTTGTACTGGGTCAAGCATTGATTATCCTGGGTTCCTTTTTAATAGTGGTCTATGGACCTTTCCTCCAGGAACTTGTCCAAACCTTTTTTAAACCCAGCTACACTAACAGCCCTTACCACATCCTCCGGTAACAAATTCCAGAGTTTGATTACACGTTGAGTGAAAAAATATTTCTCTTATTTGTCTTAAATAGTTTACCCTGTCGCTTCATTGCATGTCCCCTAGTCTTTCTATATTCTGATAGCGTAAAAAATTGATCCACGTTTACCTGCTCCACTCCATTCATTAATTTATAGACCTCTATCATATCTCCCCTCAGCCGTCTCTTTTCCAGGTTGAAGAGCCCCAACCTTTGTAGCCTCTCTTCATAGGAGAAGCCTTCCATCCCCTTCACCATTTTGGTGGCTCTTCTCTGTACTTTTTCTAATAATGCTATGTCCTTTTTAAGATACGGTGGCCAGAACTGCACACAATATTCAAGGTGCGGTCGTACCATGGAACGATACAGAGGCATTATAATATCCTTTGTTTTATTTTCCATCCCTTTCTTTATGATACCTAGCATTCTATTTGCTTTCTTGGCTGCCGCTGCACACTGGGCAGAGGGTTTTAACATGTTATCCACGATGACTCCTAAATCTTTTTCCTGGGTGGTGGTTCCCAATGTGGAACCTTGCATTGTGTAACTATAGTGTGTGTTGTTCTTTCCTAGGTGCATAACTTTGCACTTGTCCACATTAAATTTCATCTGCCATTTGGATGCCCAGTCTTCCAATTTATCCAGATCCTCCTGCAGTTTTCCACAATCCTCTTGGGTTTTAACAACTTTAAACAGTTTTGTATCATCTGCAAATTTGATAACCTCACTAGTTATTCTGCTTTCTATCTTTTAACCAGTTCCCGATCCACAATAGTACACTGCCTCCTATCCCATGACTTTTTAGTTTCGCCAAAAGTCTCTGATGAGGGACCTTATCAAAAGCTTTCTGAAAGTCCAGATACACTATATCAACCGACTCACCTTTGTCTACCTGTTTATGCACACCTTCAAAAAACATATCAGATTAGTAAGACAAGATCTTCCTTGTCTAAAGCCATGTTGGCTGTCTCCCATTAGGCCATGACTATCTACATGCTGTGTAATTTTGTTCTTTATGATGGTTTCTACCATTTTCCCCGGTGCTGATGTCAGACTCACCGGTCTGTAATTTCCCGGGTCACCCCTGGAACCCTTTTTAAAGATTGGTGTTACGTTGGCGACCCTCAAAATCTTCAGGTATTACAGATGATTTTAATGAAAGTTCACAGATTACCAATAGCAGATCCGCAGTCTCATATTTCAGTTCTTTCAACACTCTTGGATGTATACCATCCGGTCCAGGTGATTTGCTACTATTCAGTTTATCAAATAGTTGTAATATATCTTCCCGGTGTAGCGATATATCTCTCAATTCCTCTGCAGTATCACCTTTAAATACCACTTCAGCCTTGGGTAACATCCCTACATCTTCCTCAGTAAAGACCGAAGCAAAGAATTCATTCAGTCTCTCTGCTATAACCTTGTCTCCTCTTACTGCCCCTTTTACCCCTCTATCATCTAATGGCCCAACGGACTCTCTCACAGGGCTTTTGCTACGAATGTACTTGAAAAAGTCTTTATTTCGTGTTTTTGCTTCCGTAGCAAGTTCCTTCTCAAATTCTCGTTTTGCGTGCCTTATCAATGCTTTGCATTTAACTTGCCAGTGCTTGTGCTGTTTCCAGTTTTCTTCGTTTGACTCTTTTTTCCATTTCCTGAAGGATGCTTTTTTGGCAGCAACAGCCTCTCTGACCTCACCTTTAAACCATGCTGGCAGTTTTTTGGACTTTCTTCCACTTTTCTTAATGCGTTGAATACAGCTGGTCTGGGCTTCGAGGATAGTATTTTTAAATAACACCCAAGCTTGCTGTAAGTCTTTAACCTTTGCAACCGCTCCTTTTAGTTTTTTCTTAACTATATTCCTCATTTTATCATAGTCTCCCTTTTGAAAGTTAAAAGGTAGTACTGTGTATTTCTTTACTATCCCTCCTCCACTAATTAAATCAAACATGATCATGCTATGATCACTATTGCCAAGTGGTCCCAACACCCTTATTTCTTGCACCAGATCTGGCGTTCCACTAAGGACTAGGTCCAGTATGGCTTCCCCTCTGGTTGGTTCATGAAGCAGAGTCATTTATTTCATCTAGAAACTTTATCTCCCTAGCTTGTCCTGCCATAACACTGACCCAGTCGATACCGGGGTAATTGAAATCACCCATTATTACTACTCTGCTGTGACTTTTGTTAGCTTCCTTGATTTCTTTGAGCATTTCATCATCCATTTGTTCATTCTGGCCAGGCGGTCGATAGTACACTCCCACTGCCATCGCCTTCCCCTTTTTACATGTAATTTCAATCCATAGAGATTCTACAGCAAATTTTGTTTCCTGCAAAACTTTAATCCTTTCTGACTCAATGCCCTCTCTAACATAGAGCGCAACTCCTCCACCAATTTGATCAGTTCTATCATTACGATATAGTTTGTATCCAGGTATCACAGTGTCCCACTGGTTATCCTCCTTCCACCATGTCTCTGAGATTGCAATCATATCTAACCTCTCATTTAGTGCTATATATTCTAACTCTCCCATCTTATTGTTTAGACTTCTAGCATTTGCATACAAGCATTTTAGAGACTGTATTTTATTAATATTAATCTGGCTATTGGTAGGCATGGGTAATTTGGAATCTTTACGCTCTGTCTGCACCTTACTCAAGGGCATTTGGGCTACTTTACTCTTTTTTGGAACCTCACTGGTTTTGGTAGTATCCTTCAAGGATACCTTCGTCTGAACCATGCGCTCCTGGGTGACTGTCGGCTTTCCCCTATTTTCTAGTTTAAAAGCTTCTCTATCTCCTTTTTAAAGGTTAATGCCAGCATTAACCAGCATCCTCTTCTCCTTCTAGGACTGCTTATTCAGCATGTCGTGTATTCAGTGCAATAACTGCAGTACATTAATTCCAAAACAAATCATTTGGAACCTAAGAGCTTGTCCTCTGTGCCTCAGGTCAGCTGCCATGCATAAAGAACTGACTCTACTAAGGGAAGACCTAGCTGCCATGCATAAAGAGGTGACCCTACTGAGGGAGAAACTGGCTGCAATGAAGCGCACCTCTTCTAGGATACAAACTGAACAATGTCCATCACCGCTCCCACAAAGAATCAAACATCCCAGGAACAAATGGATCACAGTGGGTTCATCAGGAGATATCCCTGCATAATGCCTTCTCTGCCTTGACGAATGAGGATGCCCAATCCAAAGAAACTGAAGGGCCCTTAAATGAGACAGATAATGCCCAATCTCCTGCTAAAGGACCAAATATGAAGAAAACCTTACTAAACAGCAAACTACTACTACTTGGTGATTCCATCATCAGTGGCATCAACTTGGGAACACAGTTAAAAGGGGAGAGGATAGTCAAGCGCCTCCCAGGCTCTTCAGCCAGCAGGAATACAAACCACATTGTTGAAGTACTTAGCGCAGAAAGTGAATACTCCAAACTTGATGTTGTTATTCACTTGGGCACAAATGACCTGGCTAGAAACAGTGCCTCTACAGTCCAAAAGGGCTTCTAATCTCTGGGAGAGAAACTCAAGCCCATTGTTAACACTGTTGCATTCTCAGAGGTTCTACCTGTTCTTGGTAAGGGGGCAAAAAGGCTGCATCGCATTAACAGCTTTAATACATGGCTCCAGACCTGGTGCAAACAAGAAGGATTCCGATTTATTGGCGAATGGGGTAACAGATGGAACAACAAGAGACTATATTGTGCTGATGGACTACATCTCTCTGTCACAGGGAAAAGTTCAAGTAATATGTGGATATGTATTTAAACTAGAAAAAGGAGGGTGACGGATGTGGAAGGTCAAGCTCTAGATGTCACACCCTGCAAAAGCAGATTAAAATCAGAAAAGGCCACACTTTTAAACCACATATTATAAACAAGTTGGAAGATGTAGGCAGAACAAAATCAATGCAAAATACACACAAGCCAGTTAAATGCTGGAAAGCAATGAGCACAAATGCTCGAAGCTTAGCCAACAAAGTTCCGGACCTGGAAGCCCTAATGGTGGAAATGGATTTGGACATTGTGGCCATTACAGAAACATGGCTAAATGAATTGCATGATTGGGACATAGCCATAGATGGCTATAATCTATTCAGAAGAAACAGAGAAAATGGAAGAGGAGGAGAAGTAGCCGCGTATGTCAAAAGCAATATTAAAGCTACTGAAATGCAGGGGGCATGGGGAAAAGAAGAAGCGCTCTGGATTGTGTTGGAAAGAGGAGATGGCACTGTCATCCATACTGCTGTAGTCCACAGACCTCCGACACAAATTGAAGAGATAGATAACGAACTGATTATAGATATTGCCAAGATAGCCACAAAGGGGAAGCAATAATATTGGGTGACTTTAATCTACCGGATGTGGATTGGATTACTCCTTCTGCAAATCTGGAAAGAAGCAAAAAAATTGTGCATGCTCTCCAAGATGCGTTACTTAAACAAATGGTGATGGAACCAATCAGGGAATACTCAACGCTGGATTTAGTGCTCACCAACGGTGATAGCGTGTCGAATGTCTGTGTGAGTGCCCCTGTGAGCAGCAGCGATCATCACACGGTGTGGTTTGAGATAAAAGCCATGGTACAGGCCAATCATAGCAAGCTCAAAGTCCTAAACTTCAAAAACACCGACTTCAAGAAAATGGCTGAGTACCTAAAGGAGGAGCTGACAGGTGGAAGGAGATAAGGGAAGTGGAATTGCAATGGGCTAAACTAAAGGTGGCAATAAAAGGGACAACAGATAAATATGTAAGAAAAGTAAACAAAAACAAGAGGAGAAGAAAACCCTGTTTGGCTTTCCAAAAAAGTGGCTGCTCAAATATAGGCAAAAAACACAGCTTTCGCAAAATTCAAAAGCTCACAGTCAGAGGAACACAAATGAATATAGGATCAAACTCAAAGAGACAAAAAGAGAAATAAGCATAGCAAAATAAAAGCCAGAGGAAAAGATGGCTGAAGATGTTAAGTGTGGCGACAAAACATTCTTCAGGTATATTCGGGAAAGGAAGAAGATCAGAGGTGGAATTGCAGGACTCAGAAGTGCTGCGAATGGACTTGTGGAAAGTGACATTGAAAAAGTGAAATTACTAAACGAATACTTCTGCTCTGTTTTTACTAAAGACAGTCCTGGAGAAGGATCTCTTGTGACTCCCAAATATAAAAATGGGAACGAAGTAGATACCACACCATTCACAGACGATGAAGTGTTAGAACAACTTGCAAAACTGAAAGTGGACAAGGCCATGGGACCGGATGGGATACATCCCAAGATACTGAAAGAGCTCAGAGAGGTTCTTGCAGGACCGTTAAAGGATGTTTTCAACAGATCCTTGGAAACAGGAGAGGTTCCTCAGGACTGGAGAATGGCTGATGTCATACCTCTACACAAAAGTGGTGACAGGGAAGAAGTGTCAAACTACAGGCCTGTGAGCCTTACCTTGGTGGCAGGAAAAGTAATGGAGGCACTCCTGAAAGAGTGAATAGTGAACTTTCTCAAAACCAACAGGTTGCAAGACCCAAGGCAACATGGTTTTACCGAAGGACGATCTTGCCAAACAAATCTGATTGAGTTCTTTGACTGGGTGACCAGGGAACTAGATCAGGGGCATGCGATGGATGTCATCTACCTGGATTTCAGCAAAGCCTTTGATACTGTTCCTCATAGGAGGCTTATCAATAAACTCAGCAGCTTGGGGACGGATCCCAAGATGGTAAATTGGATCAGAAATTGGTTGACTGACAGACGACAGAAGGTGATGGTAAATGGAGCTCACTTGGATGAAGGGAAGGTGATTAGCGGGGTACCCCAGGGGTCGGTCCTGGGCCCAGCACTGTTCAATGTATTTGTGAGTGATATTGCTGAAGGACTGAATGGAAAAAAGTCTGTCTTTTTGCAGATGACACAAAAATTTGCAACAGAGTGGACTCCCCCGAGGGAGTGGTTAATATGAGGAAAGATCTACAAAAGCTGGAAGAATGGTCTAATTCTTGGCAATTAAGATTTAATGCAAAGAAGTGCAGAGTCATGCACTTGGGTAGCAGAAATCCAAGGAAAATGTACGCGATAGGGGGCGAGAGGCTGGTGTGCACGGATCAGGAGAAAGACCTTGGTGTGATTATTTCTGAAGATCTCAAGGTGACAAAACAGTGCGACAAGGCGATGGCAAAAGCCAGGAGGATATTGGGCTGCATACAAAGAGGAATTACCAGCAGAAAGTAAGAGGTACTTATGCCACTGTACAAGTCACTGGTGAGGCCTCACTTGGAATGCTGTGTTCAGTTTTGCAAAGGATGTAAAAAGGATCTGCAAAGGATGTAAAAAGACTGGAAACTGTTCAGAGGAAGGTGACCAAAATGATTTGGAGCCTGCGTCAGAAGCCTTATGAAAAGAGACTTGAAGACCTAAACATGTACACTTTGGAGGAGAGGAAGGACAGGAGATATGATTCAGACTTTTAAATACTAAAAGGGAAATAATGAACAAACAAACCTCTTCCAAAGACGGGGAAGCTGTAAAACTAGAGGGCATAACAGGAAGCTACAAGGTGATAAACTGAAAGGCAATGTCAGGAAATACTTTTTCACAGAAAGGGTGTTAGATGCTTGGAACGCCCTCCCGATGGAAGTGGTGGGGGCAAACACAGTGACTGAATTCAAAATGGCATGGGACAGACACAGTGGATCCCTTTACAGCAACAGGATAAAATCAAAATAAACTGAACCATCTTATTTCTCAACAAATAGGGGTGTCCTACATGGAGTGGTGGGTTCACCCCTAAACAAAGACATGGGGAGGGGTGGCCTGCACGGAGCGGCAGGTGCACCTACTCTTGCCATCATACTGGGCAGACTAGATGGACCATACTGGTCTTTATCTGCCGTCATTTACTATGTTACTATGTAAAACATAAAACTTAAATTCAGCGCTCAAAAGAATACTAATGCCAAAATTACCTAACAATAAGAGGAAGAAGGAAAGCATTTAATCACACTTCCTATATTCTATGAAATAAGATTCTTAGATAAATTGAAGTTTTAAGACAGCCCTGTGGTGCAGTAATATTGTGCATGAGACATTGAGAGGTGGGAGTATGAGTCCTCACTCGACAGTGACACCTATTGATTGACTTATTGTGCTGTGTTTGGGAGGAAGTAATAGTGGCTTCAGTGGTTGAGTCTTATGAGGGAAGAGTGCTTTAAAAGTAGGGAAATGGCACATACTGGATCTGCATAATACAATTCATTGGAGAAGTCATTGTTTCATTTAAGTAAATTAAAAAAAACAGGGGCTTTGTTGGTTTCTTTTAGAAAGTGGGGGGACTTTCAGATAATTTGGGTGCTCTTCTGGGATTCACTTCTACATAAAGCCAGGAGTTTGTTGCTCAAAATTTTGATGTTATTTGACTGGGCTTATATTTATATTGGATAATGTGTTTAGAAATAATGTTCAACTATAATCTCCAGGAACAAGCAGGAATGTAGTCTTCACATATGGGTGCCGTCGGTACCGATGGAGCCCACGTGGGAACGTTCCCCAGCATCCAATAGGAAAGCCTTTGGGAGCATCCCACGCTGCGTAGCTGTCTTCCCGCCTTTCCCGCTCTCCCTCCTCAGTTCTTCGTTTTCCATGGAACCGACAGGAAGCAAATCCTGTCACCACAGAAAATTCCTGTTTTTTCATATTTTTGTGGTTCGCATCTGCCTTCCCGTCGATGCTGGTGCCGACCTCTGTTGGTACTTTCTTTCTTCTCTTAAAAAAAAAAACTGTGAAGAGGGATTTTTTCCTTTCTTCAAGCACATCGACGCCATCTTAGGCCCTCCATTTGTTTCTGATAAAATGGAGAAACCATCTAGGGGTTTTAAGAAGTATTCTAAGTGTGGCAGTACCATCTTGGCCACAGACACCCATGACTGGTGTCTAAAATGCCTAGGCATGATCATCAACCATCAGAATGTCCTCTCTGCAAAAATATGATGAAAAGAGGCCTACAGAATCAAGCTGCAAAGCTGGGCATCCTCTTTGCCTCTGACACTGCCTCTTTAGCATCGGCGTCATCGAGAGCTTCATCTTCCTCGCAAGAATCTCAGATATCGAAACCTAAGTCTTCATCGAAGACTGGCTGCCCCCCCCCTCCCCAGGGTAGATCTCCTTCTAAGCATTGAGATGTCTCTGACGTTGCCCTGGAGGGGGACACACTGGCCAAACAACCCCGGCGAGAGGACCTTCCCTCCAAAGCCTTAGTGGGGTCCCAGGATGCTCCCGAGGCCTCCACCTCCGGAGAGCTCCTGGTGCCATGCTCAGGGATCGTGGCCCGCAGTTCCGGTACCGCTACCCAAGCATCGGCAAGCTCCATGGATCAAAGTATCTTTGCCATCGAGTGGAGCTTAGTGGCCTTACTGGCGGCCTCAGTTCCAGTGAAACCCTTACAGTCGGTTCTGCAAGCATTGGTACCGATACAGGCTGCATCAACTTTCTTGCCGCTTTCCACCCTACCGCCCATGCTGGTCCTTGAATCTTTCCGGTACTGAGGTTCCGACTACACAGATTCCAGGTTCCGGCTTCGACCAGTACGGAGTTCATATGGAGCAGGAACACCCTGCCCGACGATATTTCGAGTCTTCGGATTCCGATTCCTCAGACAATGAATCGGCCAATACTCGAGACATGAGAACTCTCCCGGAGGACCCATCTCTGTCCAAATAATGCTGCATGTCCCCACCAGAGGACATGTCTTTGCAAGACATTATTTGCGATGTTGCTAGGGGCCTGTCCATAACAGTAACATTGGAGAAAGAGCCTAGGGCCGAAGAATTGGAAATTCTTCAATACCCGACGGCTCCAAAAGAGACAGCTACGCTCCCTATCCATCGGATACTTCACGACCTCATGCTTTGTATGTGAGACACATCTGACTATTTCTCCCCATACCCGCCGGCTCGATACCATGTACTGGGTATTGGAGTGTCCTGATTTTCAAAAGACACAATTGCCGCACCATTCCATGATAGTGGAATTGGCAATGTGTCAAATCAAGAGCGCGAAAAATACATTCCTCAAACCCTCTGGGTAGGGAATCGAGAACCCTCGATGTTTTTGGTCGATGTTGCTTTCAAGCCTCCATGTTATTGGCCAGAATTAGTTCCTACATACTCTATATGGGTATGTTCATCAAAGAGGAGGCTAAAGATTTGGATTTAATGGCTCCTCTTTTTCCTGATGACAAGAGGGTGGATTATCTCACCCTTGTAAAGCATGCTCAGAATGTCTCAAAATTTGTTAATAGAGCAACTTTTGATTGCTTTGAGTGCATCAGCAGAACTTCATCCATCTGCATCGGTGCATGCAGGATTGCTTGGCTCCAAGCATCGGATCTTGAACAATGGGTTCAAGATAAGCTGGGCAATATCCCTTGCACCAGTGAAAACCTTTTTGGCAAGGAATGGCAAGATAAGGCCTCGCAGTTGGAGTCTGAGAACACTACCCTAAATAGGCTCTCTAGATCTACTGCCAACCCAGCTAAGAAGAAGGCAGCAAAGAAAGCCTTCTTTAATAAAAAGAAGTATTATCCTTCTTATACCCCATGCAGTTCAATATCAGCATCATGCTCCTCAGAAGGGACAGCAACCTCCAAAACAGCAAAAGAAGGCTCAGACTCTCAAGCCTCAGCCACCTCAGCAGACTCAATCTGCTCCAGGTTTTTGACTCTTTTCTACAGAACATAGCTGTCCTCCTCTGGAGAATCCTGACCCGTCCACATTCCTGGCAGACTCTGCCATTATGCCCACAGATGGCATCTCATTACCTCGGAGCAGTGGACATTAACAATAGTACGGGAGGGAAGCCTACCCCCTCCGACTTCACCAAGAGAGTGCCATTCTCTTCCCCCTCTCACTGCTGTATTACTACAAGAGGTCACCTCCCTTCTACTGCAGGGTGCAATAGAGGAGGTTCCTACATTCCATCAGGAAATGGGCTTCTATTCTCCCTACTTTCTTATTCCAAAGAAAATGGGGGGATACAGGCCCATTCTAGACCTCAGGGACCTAAACAAGTATCTCCTACGGGAGAAGTTCAAAGTGGTCTCTCTGGGGACCCTTCTTCCTTATCTCCAGAGTCAGGACTGGCTCTGTTCTTTAGATCTAAAGGAAGCGTACACTAATATTCTTATCTATCCAGAACACAGAAAGTTCCCGTGCTTCATGTGTCAGGGAAGACACTATCAATACAGAGTCCTGCCTTTCGGCCTCGCCTCTGCCCCAAGAGTCTTCACAAAATGCATGTCAGTAGTAGCCCATTTCTAAGAACTTTAGGGATATTTGTCTTCCCTTACTTAGACGACTGGCTCATAAGAGCAAGCACCTCTCAAGAGGCCAGTCTGTTCCTCTCATGCATCATGCAGATGTTACAACACTTGGGGATTTGTCATAAATCTTCCAAAGTCCCAACTCGTCCCCTCAAACTCTCGGGTTTATAGGGGCCTTCTTAAATACTCAGCAGTCAAGGGCATTTCTGCCCCAACTCTGTTGTGCTCGTCTCAATCAGTTAGCATCTCAGGCATGTCTCAAGAATTACCTGACTGTTCGGGAAATGCTACAACTTCTGGTCATATGGCATCAACGGTGCATGTAGTTCCATATGCCCGTTTACACATGCACACAGCCCAATGGACACTGGCATCCCAGTGGTCTCAGGCATCAGGTCGCCTGGAGGACAAGATAAAAGTCTCTACCCTTCTGGTCTTGTCTCTCCAGTGGTAGTGATCCCCAGAAAATCTCCTTGTAGGGTCACCTTTTCAGATGCCTGCACATCAATGTACCCTGATGACGGATACATCCAGACTGGGCTGGGGAGGCCATCTGGGGTCTCTCTCCACTCAAGGACTCTGGTCTCAGCAGGATTCACAACTCCTCATAAATCTGCTGGAGCTCAGAGCTATTCTCAATGCTCTCAAAATGTTCCAGGACCATCTTCATTGCCACAGAGTCCTAGTCCAAACCGACAATCAAGTAGCCATGTTCTGTGTGAACAAGCAAGGCGGAACAGGTTCTTGGACCCTCTGCAATGAGGCTCTTTATCTCTGGTCCTTTGCCATACATCATCGCATTCACCTCCAAGTGGTGTATCTCCCAGGCAAACACAACAGACTGACTAAGTCAAATCCTTCTCCCCCACAAGTGGTCTCTTCATGTAGACACAGTCTCCTACATTTTTCAGATCTGGGAGACTCCAGAGATAGACCTCTTCGCAGGTCCTCTGAATACCAAGCACCCTCACCTCTGTACCAGAACTACTGCACCGGACAGCCAACAGGTGGATGCTTTTCACCTCCACTGGGGACACAGCTTCTTATATGCCTTCCCTCCCATTCCCCTAATTCCCAAGACTCTTTTCAAATGCCAGACAGACAGGGGCTTCATGATTCTCATAGCCCCATGCTGGCCATGCCAACCGTGGTACCCTCTCCTTCTACGTCTGTCTCAGGCTCAGCCTATAGATCTGGGGTCTGCTCCAGATCTCCTCTCTCAGGAGGAGGGGATGCTGCTCCATCCCAATCTGCAGTCTTTCCATCTCACAGCATGTCTGCTGAAGGCATAGCCTTCCAAGGTATTAACCTTCTTCAGGAGGTTAAGGACATCCTCTTAGCTTCTAGAAAGCCATCCACCAGAAAGCCCTACGCTTTCAAGTGGCATAGGTTTTCTTTCTGGTGTTCTCAGAAGAATCTTAATACCTTCTCAGCTCTGGTGGAGGAGCTGCTTGAGTATCTCCTTCACCTATCTTCTGGATTCAAACCAATTCGTAAGAGTACACCTAAGTGCAATTGTGGCCTCTCACGTGCCCTTAGATGGCGAACCCATCGCCTCTCAGCCGCTCGTAGCATGCTTCATGAGGGGTCTTCTATTAACCAAGCCTCACATTAAGCCACCACCAGTGGCATGGGACCTCATTGTTGTTCTAGAGCAGCTTCTCAAGCTGCCCTTTGAACCTCTAGCTACTACGTCACTTAAGTTTCTCACATGGAAGGTCATCTTCCTCATTGCCCTCACTTCAGCAAGGCACATTAATGAGCTCCAGGCCTTAGTGGCTGACCCACCTTACCCACGGTTCCACCATGATAAGGTAGTTCTTAGGACTCATCCTCACTTCGTGCCAAAGGTGATCTCGCCCTTAGATTTGAACCAGTCGGTCTACCTCCCTGTGTTTTTCCCTAGACCACACTCATCTAGGGCAGAAGCAACCCTCCACACTCTGGATTGTAAACGTGCCTTAGCTTTTTATCTTCAGAGGACTCGAGAGCACCGGAAAGCTTCTCAGCTGTTCGTCCCCTTTGACTGTAGTCACTTTGGGTTGCCAATCTCCAAACGTACTCTCTCCAGGTGGATAGCAGACTGCATCAGTTTTGCTTATGAGAAGGCAGGACTCTCCCTCAAGGGTCATGTCACTGCCCATAATGTTCGAGCCATGGCTACCTCAATGGCAAATCTACGATCTGTAGCTATTGACGAGATCTGCAAAGCAGCAACTTAGTCTTCGGTCCATACTTTTGCTTCTCACTACTGCCTGGACAAGGACTCTCGCCCGCATACCAAGTTTGGCCAGGCTGTTCTCCTGCATCTCTTTCAGATTTAGAGCAACTCCTACCCTCCGTCCTGGATTTTGATACTAGACATCCATGGAGGATACATGACCTCTTTAGGCATACCTGAGACAAACCAATGCCGGTTCTGAAGTCTCTCTGGCATCTTCTAGCTAGAGAGTCCCATATGTGAAACCTATGAGGACAGTAACTGAATTCAAAAAAGCATGGGACCAACACAGAGGATCTCTAAAGGTAGAAAGTGGACTGTTGTAGTTGTTGTTATGGAAGGACAGACTAGATGGGCCTTGTGGTCTTTTCCTGTCATCATGAGTAGCCTAGTGGTTGGGGCAATGTACTTCAGGCCGGAAGGTCGGGGGTTCAAATCCCACTAGAGGACAGCAACCTTGGGCCGGAAGGACTGGGGTTTCTAGTCCCACAGATGCTCCTTGTGGTCTTGGGCAAGCCACTTAACCCTCCATAGCCCATGTTCCCTGTAAGTATTAGTGTATGTGTCACATATCCCCATGTGTTAAATGTATCCCCCAATTGTGTTGTGACCGCTTTGATTGAAGGATAAGGCGGTATACAAAACTGTCTAAATAAATAAATGTTTCTATGTTTCTATATTCCTGCCTGTTCCTGGAGATAGCATAGTTACTCACCTGTAACAGATGATCTCCCAGGAACAGCAGGAATTTAGTCTTCACAACCCACCCTCCTCCCCTAGGAGTTGTAGGGTTTTGTCTTTTTTCTCTTTCTCTCCTTTTATCTGAGCTACAAAATCAACTGAGGAGGGAGAGAGAGAAAGGTGGGAAGGCAGCTATGCAGGCACAGTGGGATACTCCCCAAAGGCTTTTCTATTGGACTCTGGGGAGTGTTCCTGCATGGGCTCCATCGGTACTGACGTCACCTGTATGTGAAAGCTAAATTCCTGCTGTTCCCGGAGATCACCCATTACAGGTGAGTAACTACACTTTCTTGCTGATTGTTGAGGCTTCGGGGTGAGTGGGAAGGGATTTGTAGAAAATATTCTAATTGTACTTGAATAGGTTCTTCGTACACACACAAACACACACACACACACACACAAATGATGTGTTATTATGTGAGTATTGTTGTTATGTAATGTCATCATACTGCTGGTGCAATAAAAAGGTTTTCTGTTAAAACTGGGGAAAAATCCCAGATTTCCATTTTATAGCACTGTGGACTCAATATAAAACGTCGCTCTAACATTGATACCACGAGTGGGACTAAAACAAGTTTTGATTGGAAGTGAAAATCCATGACGTAAGAGCTGGTTGCCGGACCAAAAAATAAATGAAAGTGCCACATCTGTTTATATTGCAATAATACACTGCAACCTGTTATATGTGTTCCACTCCTGAAAAAACACATTTTCAATGGTACATTAAATTTCCAGCTATGGATGGTTAAATTCAAAGAATTCGGGTTTCTTATTGGCCGCTTCATTTCAGGACATCTTTTTCAAAATTTCAGATTTCACAATTTTCAAAATTGTACATTCTAATGCAAAGCCTATTGGAATTTTTACCTGGAGGCTTCCCACCAGTACATAGGGTACCGTATATACTCGAGTATAAGCCGACCCGAATATAAGCCGAGGTACCTAATTTTACCACAAAAAACTGGGCAAAACTATTGACTCGAGTATAAGCCGAGGGTGGGAAATGAGGCACCTACTAGTCAATGTAAAAAATAAAGATAGAGACCAATAAAATTACATGAATATTTATTTAAACGAAAAACAGTAAAATAGCTCTGTAAGTGGAAAATGGGGTCAACAAAAACAATATAGTATCAAACCTTAAACCCGCTCCGCCTAGCTTTGAATGCAGCCGCAAGAGTCCTCTCTGGATCGTCAAGATCCGACCACATAACGCCCATCATGAAGGATTTGCATTGGCTACCTTTACATGCCAGGCTCCAATACAAGTCATTGGTCCTCACCTTCAAAGCCCTAAATAACTACCCCCCTACGCCAATCAGCAAGCTAGTCCATGGTACCCTGGAAAATAGAAACAGAAGGTCTACTGCACTGAACACATTAGTAGTCCCCAAGCTAATAACTACATGCACAAAGGCTACCTCCAACAGAGCCTTCTCCATATTCGCCCCTTTAAACTGGAATGCACTCCCCCATGAAATCCGTGGTATTAAAAGCCTCTTCCTATTCAGAAAAGCCTTAAAACTCCACCTGTTCACAAAATGTTACCCAGAAACTTCCAGTGATAGAAGCACAACCAGCAAGCTTCCCTCATACCCCAGCCGCCCCTGAACGTCAATACCACAGATATAATAGGTAGTCCCCACTCAAGCCCAACCAACCACTAATCTTCATCTTCACAAAATCAATGCAACACCCATTTATATTAGAGTATTGTACATAGTTTCGAGTTAACATGTATTTAGTTTCCCCGGTTTCGATCCCATGTTCAATTCCCTGTTCTTTGTAAACTCAATGTTGTTTCTGTACATTGCAGTATTTTTGTTCGATGCACACCGCGCTGATTTTAATTGCACGGTATAGAAGAAATGTTAAATAAATAAATAAATTAATTCAAAATAAAGAGATATTTTTCTACCTTTTGTGCATTTTTTTTCAGCTGCAATTGCTCCAGTCACTTTCTTCTGGTTTCTTTGTGTCTTCCGCTAACTCTCCATCGTCTGCTGTCCATTTGTCTTTTCTTCTCTCTTCTAGTTTTTTTCCATTCTCTCTCTACATCTGCTTTAACATACTAATCTTTCTCCTTTTGCTCTTTCCTCATTCCTATTTCATCTACTCAAATTTTACCCCTCCATTCTCAATCCCCACTTACTCTCCCAATATCCGGCCAATTGTAGATTTGTCTTCCCTCCCACACAAAATATTTTTCCTCTCTCCATTTCACTCTCCCAGCTCCATCCCATTCTAATCCTCCCCCAACATCAGCTCCATTCTAGTTCCGGTCCCACCCAGCATCCGCTCCCTTCTAGTTCCCGCATCAGCCCATTTCCAGTCCTAGCCCCCCATAAGCCCATTTCCAGTCCTATCCTAGACCCACCATCAGCCTATTTCCAGTCCTAGCTCCCCCATCTATTTCCAGTCCAATCCGAGTCCCTCCATCAGCTCATTTCCAATCCCAGCCCCCCATGAGCCCATCAGCCCATGTCAAATCCTAGCTCCCCTCCACTCAGCCCATTTCCAATCCAAGCCCCCCATGAGCCTACTTCCAGTTCTAGCCCCTTCATGAGTCCATTTCAATCCAAACCCCCACCACAGCCCATTTCCAATCTTAGCACCCCCCCCAACAGCCAATTTCCAGTCCTATTCTAGCCCCTCCATCAGCCCATTTCCTGTCCTAGCCCCCCCCACTCACCCATTTCCAGTCCTAGCTCCCTCCCCCTCACAACCCATTTCCATTCCAAGCCCCCGTCCCCATCAGCTATTTGCAGTTCAAGCCCTCCTTCCACTCAGCCCATTTCCAGTCCTAGCAACCCCCCCAGCCCATTAACAGTCTTAGCCCCCCCAGCCCATTACCAGTCCTAACCCCCCATCAGCCCATTTCCAGTCCTAGCCCCCCCATAGCCCATTACTAGTCCTAACCCCTCCCATCAGCCCATTATGTCCTAACCCCCCCATCACCCTATTTCCAGGCCTAGCCCCCCATCAGCCTATTTCCAGTCTTAGCCCCCCATAGCCCATTACCAGTCCTAATCCCCCATCAGCCCATTACCAGTCCTAACCCCTCCCATAGCCAATTACCAGTCCTAACCCCCCATCAGCCCATTTCCAGTCTTAGCCCCCCCCAATAACCCATTACCAGTCCTAAAACTCCCCATCATCCCACTTCCATTCTTAGCCCCCCCATAACCCATTACCAGTCCTAAACCTCCCCATCCGCCCACTTCCATTCTTAGCCCCCCCATAACCCATTACCAGTCCTAATCGTCCCGTTGAGCCCATGTGCTGTCTTAGCCCCCCCCATAGCCAATTACCAGTCCTAACCCCCCCATCAGCCCATTTCCAGTCAGCTCCCCCCCATAGCCCATTACCAGTCCTAGCCCCCCCATCAGCCCACTTCCAGTCTTAGCCCCCCCCCATAGCCAATTACCAGTCCTAACCCCCCCATCTGCCCATTTCCAGTCAGGCCCCCCCATAGCCCATTACCAGCCCTAACCCCCCCCCCCCATCAGCCCACTTCCAGTCTTAGCACCCCCCCATGGCCCATTACTAGTCCTAACCCTCCCCTATCAGCCCACTTCCAGTCTTGGCCTCCCCCCCATTACCAGTCCTAAACCCCCTTCCGCCCTATCAACCCAAATTTAAAAAAAAAACAACCCAGCTGCTTCAAGAGTGCCGCCGCCGCCGCGGGGCCCCCCCGGCAGAGCCTCCCTGCATCGCAGCCTATCCCCGAACGCGGGCTTCTTTCCCATCAGCCCCGGCGGGATTAACAGAGCCGCGAGAAAGGAAACTCTCGCGGCTCTGGAAGAAGCCCGCGTTCGGGGATAGGCTGCGATGCAGGGAGGCGATCCAGGGAGGCTCTGCCGGGGGGGGGCCCCGCGGCGGCGGCGGCACTCTTGATACTGCCGCGGCACTCTTGATGCTGCCGCGGCAGAAGCAGCTGGTTTTTTTTTTTTTTTTAACTTGGGATGAAGAATGTTTTTTGCGCGGGGCCCCCTGAAACGCGGGGCCCTGTGCAAAAAACATTCTTGCCCCCTGCTAGACATCTGCAAGACGTTGACTCGAGTATAAGCCGAGGGGGCCGTTTTTCAGCACAAAAAATGTGCTGAAAAACTCGGCTTATACTCGAGTATATACGGTAACTAAAACCATACATTCCCTTCAAATGTTGTCCCCAGAAAATGTAACTGCAGAGATCAGTACTTTCTTTTTCTGAGGCACTATTTTAATAGAAAATATATGTAGTTTAGAAAATGCAGTTAAATTGGTGGAGATCAATATTCAATGGTTGGCCACTGCTTAAAGATATCCAGATAAGTTATCTACATATCTTAGAGTATAATTTCAGCCATGATATCTGGTTAAAGCCAGATCACTGAACGTGCATTCCTAAACATAAATAAATGACATTTCCATTTAAGTCTGAACAGAAAGAAAGTTATCCAGATAGCCCTATCCACATAAATTTTGGCCCTGCCCTGAGTGTCCTTTTCTGAAACATACAACTTCCTCTTCGTCTCTCCGGGCCAGTCCAGGTACAGTTGGGTAGCCAATCCCTTCTAGCAGCTGAGGACTGAATGCTGAAAGGTTTTGCTGACAGATGCAATAGCTCCCTCTGGTGTTAGAAAGTCAGTCTTCAGTCCTCAGCAGCTAGAGTGGACGTATCTCTGGCAGGCTCCCAGGAGAGACGTAGTTGATCAGTCAGTGGAGATAACTTTAAAAAAAAAAAAAAAAGATAAAGAAATAATAAGCTCATAGGAGGATTCAGAAGCAAAAGGCAGCTTGACTATTTTAAAATTTGAGAGAAGGGGCCTTGCTCACTGGCCCTAGCAGGGCTCCATAGCAAGCGGTTTCCTTATTCCCCTGAAGGGGGGGGGACTCGGGGGAAAGTGTGCTTCAGCGAACCCTTCTTTTCTTTTCTTTCATTTTGATTTTTTATTTTGGTTAACATTCGGGGGCAGAGCCTGCTTCCGAGGATCCACTGAAGTTAATCCGGGCTTGATTGGAGCTGGGGGCCCCAGTATCCTCTTCCCGCGATGGTTCCCCTCGTCTCTCTTCGCTAGCAGCGGAACGCTAGAGACTGTGCCTGCCTGCTTATAACTGAGGTGAGCCGCATTTTTTTCTGACTAGTTTTGGGCTCAGGGCTCGTTGTTCGGGGAGCGTTCCCTGGTCCGGTGCTTGTTTCTGCTTTCGGCGGGAATTGTCGGGCGGCCATTTTTCTGAGCGCCAGGGTTTTTTTCTGCTTCTCAGGTTTCAGAGCGTTTCAGCTGACCGGGGGCATCGGTTGCTTTTTATTTCAGTTGTGTTCCTTTTCGTCCCTCTAGTCCAGTCCCGGAACCATAGAGTTGAGAACCTCCTCCAGCAGCCTTGGAGACTGAATGACATCATCGCTTTCCCAACAGTGGTATAAGTAGGCAAGGACTGCCCCCTATCATCAGTACTTCAGTCTCCAAGCAGCTGAGGAGATTCTGAGCCTGGGACTGGGCTCAGTACAAATAAGCAGAGCTAGGGCTTTAGTTGCTCTTGGGTTTTATTTGGATTTGGATTTTATTTTCCATATTTGTTCTTTTTCAGTCCTTAATGTAGTTTTCCTTTTCTTTTGGTTTCAGGTCCAGTTTTGGCTCCATCCTGCTCTCTGGGCCCCCCCTCCCTCCTGCCTTGCTCCCCCCCCCTCCTGTGGTACTAGTTTCCCCAGCATTGAAACAAGCAGTTGAAGGGGAGTTTTGGTTGTGTAAGCCTCCCTGCTCCCGAACCCGATATTAGGGGTGAGGAGCAGGTAGCAGGCGTGCTCACAGTGTCCCGGGCCCGTGGAGATTGCCGGGTGCAGAATTGGGCAGTGAGCAGCGTCGGAGCCGAAGCCGCAGCAGGCTGAGCTCCGACGCCGGTGTGACACCCTGCACCGGGAGCAAGTACAGTGAGTGGTTGCGTCTTTCGGAGCGCTTGTTTTTTTCTTTGCTTTTTTGTTTTCGTTTATTTCTTTGATTTTTTTACTTAGTTTGGAGATACGATTCAGAGGGTGCCTGTCACAGCCGCATGTACGAGCGCGGGAAAGAGCCGGCGGCCATTTTAGGTGCCGCGGTTTCCTTTCTTCACTCTCTGGTGCGGGTGATTTCACAACCTTAGAGGCTTTGTTTTGCCGCGGCCCTGTTCCTGCTTGGCTGGGCACCTCGGGACAGTGTCTTGACTGTAAAAAAACCAAAACAAAAAACAAAAAACCGGAGCTCTGAACGGGGGTTAGCGGCCTAGCTTGAGGGCTAGCTCAGCAGCTGCGGGATTTTCTCTGGAAGAGGCTACTGGTGGCAGGCTGCTGCCCGGCCTCTGTTAGGGGTGAGGCAGCAGGCTTGGAGGGAGTGGGGAACTTTGCTTAGCTGGACTTGGCTATGCCTTCTAAGCCCAGGTGTTTAGTGTGTGGCTTAAGGCGCAGTTCGGTGCAGAATTCGGGGGTGTGTTTGGCTTGTGCGCTTGTGGCTGAAGGAATGGATAAGGGGCCGGAGCCGCTGGTGGCGGGGACTGTGGGCTCTTCGCCTCCGGTCCTGGCCCAGGAGGAGCCAGTGGCAGGGCCTTCCTCAGGAGTGTGTCCCTCAGGGTCCATCAGACTGGATCAGGGGGCGGCTTCTCCGGGGATCCCGCCCAACTTCTTTGCACTGCTGCAACAAGCCTTTGCTTTGCTCCAGCCTGTGGTGCCGGTTCAGTCGTCGGGGTCCCAGGGGCAGAAGCGGTTAGGGCCCTTGGACGGTCCAGCGGAAGGCGCTCCCGTGGCAAAGAAGAGTAAGGGTTCCAGCGCTGAGGGGGTGGCCTTGCTCCTTGGCGAGGAGCCCGTGGACTTGGACGAGGAGATGGAGGTCATCTCGGATGAGGAGTTGGAAGAGGGGGAGTTGCCTGGTGCCGAACAGCAGAGTCGGGTGGTCCGGGTGTTTCGTCATGAGGAGCTCCCGGCCCTGATCTCGGAGACTCTCAAGACCCTCAACATGCCGGTGTGTGAGCCGGGGGCAAATGAGGTTTTGGAGAATCCGCTGTTGCAGGCGGTGCGCTCGTCCCAAAAAGTTTTTCCCCTCCATCGGGTCTTTCGGACTATGATCCAAGAGGAATGGGATGTGCCGGAGGCAGCTCTCAAGGGTTCTAGGGCCTTGGCTCGCCTTTATCCGCTGGCAGAGCAGGATAGGGAGTTGTTTCGCTCCCCGAAGGTGGATTCGGCGGTATCGGCGGTTACGAAGAAGACTACGATTCCGGTCGAGGGGGCCGCAGCACTGAAGGATGTGCAGGACAGGCGGTTGGATTCCTTGCTGAAGCAGGTTTTCGATGTTAGTGCCCTTTCAATGCAGGCTTCCATAGCGGGGGCCCGGGTGGCCCGGGGCTGTTTGCGGTGGTCTCAGCGATTGCAGGGCAAATC
The DNA here is from genome assembly GCA_033557465.1 of Ichthyophis bannanicus. Lineage (NCBI taxonomy): Eukaryota > Metazoa > Chordata > Amphibia > Gymnophiona > Ichthyophiidae > Ichthyophis > Ichthyophis bannanicus. Next base: position 571,928,797 of record CM066035.1, read on the forward strand.
GGTGGAGAGCCGCTTGGATGATGCGTCCAGGCTGGAGTCCGGGTCGGCGTACTTAGCGGATATTCATTATGATCTCATCCGCGGGTTAGCTAAGAGTATGGCCTCAGTGGTTGCGGCTCGGCGGTACCTCTGGTTGCGCAATTGGTCGGCTGATAGTTCCTCCAAGGCTCGTCTCAGTAAGCTGCCTTTTCGGGGTAAGCTATTGTTTGGAGAGGATTTGGAGAAGTTGGTCAAGGATGTTGGGGAGTCCAAGGGCGGTCGGCTTCCGGAGGATAAGCCTAAGCAAGGCCGGGCTCCGGCGGGGTTTCGAGGGCCCGCTAGGGAGTTTCTTAGATTTCGCTCCTCTCGGTTTGGCCAGTCTCAGCGGGGGAGATTCCCGGCTAGAGGGCATGGGTTTCGAGGCTTCCGGGGAGCGGGTAGAGGGTTCGCTCCTTACCAGTCCTCGGGCCCTAAGAAGGCGCAATGAGATGAGGCGGGCTCAGGTGGGGGTGGTTCCCGTGGGAGGTCGGTTGCGGGATTTTTACCCTGCCTGGGTCCAGATTACATCGGACAAGTGGGTCCTCGAGGTCATTCGCGAAGGGTACGCCTTAGAACTCCACCGCCCCTTGTTAGATTCCTTTGTCAGATCCCCTTGTGTGGCTCCAGCCAAGTTGCGGGCGGTCTCGGACACGTTGCAGCGCCTGGTCCAGCTCGGGGCGGTGGTGCCGGTTCCAGCGGCTCAGTGCGGGTACGGTCGGTACTCTATTTATTTCGTGGTGCCAAAAAAGGAGGGCACTTTTCGGCCGATCTTGGATCTGAAGCGCGTGAATCGGTGCCTCCGGGTGACCCATTTTCGAATGGAGACTCTGCGGTCTGTGATAGCGGCGGTCCGAGCGGGGGAATTTCTTACGTCCCTGGACCTTACGGAGGCCTATCTTCATATCCCCATTCGCCAGGAACATCAAAAATATCTCCGGTTTGCGGTTCCTATGGGGCACTATCAGTTTCAAGCATTGCCTTTCGGGCTGGCCACGGCCCCTCGGACCTTCACCAAGATCATGGTGGTGGTGGCGGCGGCGCTCCGCAAGGAGGGGGTGCTGGTCCACCCTTATTTGGACGACTGGCTGATTCGGGCAAAGTCGAGGGAGGAAAGTTTGGCGGCCACCACTCGGGTTGTGGAGATGTTAGAGAGCCTGGGCTGGGTGGTCAACTTTGCAAAGAGCAGTGTGGTTCCCTCATAGGCCCTGGTCTTCCTGGGGGCGCGCTTCGACACGTCTCAGGCGGCGGTGTTCTTGCCCACTCCCCGAGCCCAGCGGCTGCGCGACCTCGTCAGACGTTTTTTGTCAACCCCAGCGCCAACGGCGTGGCAGTATCTTCAGTTGTTGGGCACGATGGCGGCTACGATCGAAGTGGTGCCGTGGGCCCGAGCTCACATGCAGCCTTTGCAGAGGGCGCTGCTTCGCCGATGGTCGCATCAGCGGGATGCGTTGTCCCAACGCTTGGTGTGTCCTCAAGAGGTGCGTCAAGAGCTTCGGTGGTGGTTGCGACAGAGCAGTTTGGAGACCGGCATGCCGCTCGAGCCCCCCTCCTGGAAATTGCTGACGACGGATGCAAGTCTCTTGGGGTGGGGGGCGCATTACGAGGGCAGTTTTGCCCAGGGGACCTGGTCTCTGGAGGAGTCGGTTTGGTCCATCAATCGGTTGGAGATGAGAGCGGTCTTCTTGGCGCTACAGCAGTTTCACAACGCATTGAGTCTACAAGCGGTTCGCGTTCTCTCCGACAATGCAACAACGGTGGCTTACATCAATCGGCAGGGCGGCACGGGCAGTGCGGCTCTCGAGGCCGAGGCGAGTCAGCTATTAGGTTGGGCCGAGCGGCACCTAGGGGCTTTATCGGCTCAGCATGTGACCGGCGTGGACAATGTAGAAGTGGATTTCCTGAGCCGTCGCAAGGTGGACCCGGGCGAGTGGCATCTGCACCTGCAGGTGTTTGCGCTGTTGATGAGACGTTGGGGGATTCCACGGATGGATCTCATGGCAACCTTCGAGTCGGCGCAGGTGCCTCGGTTCTTCAGCAGGCGCTGGGAGAGGATGTCAGAAGGGCTCGATGCTTTGGCGCAGAGGTGGCCGGTCGGAGACCTTCTCTATGTGTTCCCTCCTTGGGCGCTCATAGGCCGGGTGGTGCAGCGCATCGAGAGACATCGCGGCCTGGTGTTGTTAGTGGCTCCCGATTGGCCCTGCCGGCCTTGGTATGCGGACGTGGTGAGATTACTGGCCGACAGTCCGTGGAGATTACCGCAGCGGGAGGATCACCTGCAGCAGGGTCTGTTACGTATGCCCCAGGTGAGTCGGTTCTCGCTTACGGCTTGGCTCTTGAAAGGGCGCGGATGACGGCCAAGGGGTATTCGTCGTCAGTTATTTCTACCTTGCTGAAGGCGCGCCGGCGCTCCACCTCCTTGGCGTACATTCGGGTTTGGCGTATTTTTGAGGCCTGGTGTGCGGAGCGCGATCTTCAGCTCTTGCGGGCTTCAGTGACTCAGATCCTTTCGTTCTTGCAGGATGGCGTCGACAAAGGTTTGGCGGCTAGTTCCTTGCGGGTGCAGTTGGCGGCCATCTCCTGTTACCGCGGCAAGCTTTGTGGACAGTCACTAGGTTCTCACGATGACATTAAGGGGTTTCTGCGGGCGGTGTTTCTTTTGCGTCCGCCGGTGCGCAGTGCGGTGCCGACCTGGGATCTGAATCTGGTTTTGGAGGCCTTGCTCACAGCGCTGTTTGAGCCTTTGGACAAGGCCTCTCTGAAGGACCTCACGTTGAAGACGGTTTTTCTGGTGGCGATTTGTTCTGCGAGGCGTATTTCCGAGTTGCAAGCTTTGTCTTGTCAAGAGCCTTATCTTTCCTTCTTCCGTCATAAAGTGGTGCTGCGTACGGTGCCGGCTTTTCTACCTAAGGTCGTTTCGCCCTTTCATGTTAACCAGGTGGTTTCGCTGCCCGTCTTTTCTAGCCGGCGGGACGATGTGTCGGGAAGACGGTTGCGCCTTCTGGATGTGCGTCGGGTGCTGCATAAGTACCTTCGGCGGACAGCGGAGTTCGGAGGTCTGATCAACTGTTTGTGGCTTTCGGGGGGCTGCGAAAAGGGGAAGCGGCGGCGAAAGCGTCCATTTCGCATTGGGTGAAGACAGCTATTGCTTCTGCGTACATTTCAAAGGGGAAAGTGGTGCCGGAAGGCAGGGCCGGATTTACCTTGAGTGAGGCCCTACGCCAACAAAAATTGTGGGCCCTCAGAAAAAATAAAAACGAGATCAACTTACCAAAACAGAAATGGCAATAGATGTATAGAATTGCCTGACATAAAGAGGCAATAGGGACAAAATCAGCATCGGAATTCAAGAAATACATTAAAAAAGACATATTCCAGTTAATAAATTCAAAATAAAAAGTATTTTTCTACCTTCTGTTTGGGCATTTTTTCAGTTGCAATTGCTCCAGTCACTTTCTTCTGGTTTCTTCGTGTCTTCTGCTAGCTATCCATTTGTCCTTTCTTCTCTTTTAGATGTTTTCCATTCTCTCTCTATTTCTGCTTTAACATACTGATTGTTTCCCTTTTGCTATTTCCCCCAATTCTTTCCTTATTCCTTTATCATCCATTTAAATTTCACCCTTCCATTCTCAAGCCCCTCTTACTCTCCCAATACCTGACCCATCATAGACTTTTCTTCCACACAAAATATTTTTCCCCTCTCCATTCTCATTCCCCATCCATTCTAGTCCTCCCCCAAAATCAGTTCCCTTATAGTTCTAGGCTCACCCAGCATCCACTCCCTTCTAGTCCCATTCTCCCATGCCCCACATCAGCCCATTTCCAGTCCTATTCTAGCTCTTCATCAGCCCATTTCCATTGCTAGCCTTCACATCACAGGCCATTTCCAGTCCTAGCCCCCCCCCATCACAGCCTATTTCCAGTCCTAGCCCCCACCATCACATCCCATTTGCAGTCCGAGTCCCCCTGCACCATCACAGCCCATTTGCAGTCCTAGTTCCCCCCCCCCCACCATCACAACCCATTTCCAGTCCAAGTCCCCCCCCCCCATAGCCCTTTTCCGGTCCAGGTCCCCCCCCCTTCACAACCCATTTCCAGTCCAAGTCCCCCGCCCATAGCCCTTTTATAGTTCAGGTCCCCCCCCATCACAGTCCATTTCTTTCCAGTCCAAGTCCCCCCCCCCATAGCCCTTTTCCGGTCCAGGTCCAGGTCCCCCCCCCCATCACAACCCATTTCCAGCAAGTCCCCTCCCCCATAGCCCTTTTACAGTTCAGGTTCTCCCCCCCCCATATCACAGCCCATTTCTTTCCAGTCCAAGTCCCCCCCCCCAGCCCTTTTCCGGTCCAGGTCCCCCCCCTCAATCACAGTCCATGCAGTCCTTGGCCCCCCCGACTAGCACCGCGGCTGTCTGAGAGGCTTCAGAGGGAGCCGGGTAAGCTCCCGCGAGGCCCCGGCTCCCTCTGTACAGCCGCCAGCGTGAAAAGCCTTTTCCTTCACGCTGGCGGCTGTATCTGTGAAGCCGCGAATGCTGGGAAAGGTTAAAGGGCATTGCCTTTAACCTTTCCCAGCAATCGCGGCTTTACAGATACAGCCGCCAGCGTGAAGGAAAAGGCTCTTCACGCTGGCGGCTGTACAGAGGGAGCCGGGGCCTCACGCGAGCTTACCCTGCTCCCTCTGAAGCCCTGCGGTGGGCCCGGGTGGGCCCTTGCCAGCTGTGGGCCCTACGCCATGGCGTATATGGCGTATAGGTAAATCCGGCCCTGCCGGAAGGTCTTCGGGCGCACTCGACTCGGGCTCAAGCAGCGTCTTGGGTGGAATTCAGTTTGGTCCCCGTTGGGGACATTTGTCGGGCGGCGACCTGGTCGTCGTTGCACTCCTTTGCTAGGCATTATAGGCTCGATGTGCAGGCAGCGGGGGATGGGCGTTTTGGCTCGGCGGTTCTTCAGGCTGGGCTCGCTGGTCCCTCCCATTGAGGTTTACTGCTCTGTTACATCCTCTATGGTTCCGGGACTGGACTAGAGGGACGAAAAGGAAGAGTAAATTAGACTTACCTGCTAATTGTTGTTCCTTAAGGAACTCTAGTCCAGTCCCGGAGCCCGCCCTGGGGTTTATCAGCTCGTTGGCCTGAAGTTGAGCGATCTCTTTTTGCGGTTGGTGGCCAGGAAGAACGAAGATAACATTAGTATTTTAAGATAATAGGCTTACGGTCCCAGCCTGGGAGATTGCAGGCCTAGCGCGTTCACTGTCTGATGCGGAGGGAGGAAGGTAGCGATGGATAGGGTTCTCGGGGGGCGTAGAATGGAGCCATACTGGGAACCCTTTCGGTAGGCGTTATGTATCCTGTTCCTCCTTCTGTTGGTTTGATAATCTTTTATCTACTTATTTGTTGCTCTGCTCAGTTTGCTTTGTCAATAGGTACTGATGATAGGGGGCAGTCCTTGCCTACTTATACCACTGTTGGGAAAGCGATGATGTCATTCAGTCTCCAAGGCTGCTGGAGGAGGTTCTCAACTCTATGGTTCCGGGACTGGACTAGAGTTCCTTAAGGAGCAACAATTAGCAGGTAAGTCTAATTTACTCTTAGTGTGTTCCACCGATAGAGAGTACAATATCCGGTGATCTGGCAGGGGAAAAACCTCAGGGGAAGAAGCTGTCTACTACACCGGCAGCCTCTCTTCCTTCAGATGCCACTCCTGTTCCCGTGCTTTTGCAGCGTTCAGGGAAACGAAAGTCAAAATCTCACAAGGAGCTTTCAGTGGCAGACACCAGCAAACCTTTGTCCTCCGGGTCTCAGGGGGCACTAGCTTTTTTTCCCCCTGATTTTATTTTGGCTTTACACAAAGCCTATTTGCTAAAATTGTCTCATCCGACGGAGGATGCAGCTGCAGGGGAGCAAGGTCTTTCTATACAGAGGGAGTCTAAACTAAACGATCCCGGTGAGGGCCCCTCGACGCAGTTACCCTGTGGGGATCTTTCTCCCGAGGGGCGAGATCCTCAGTCCTATGACTCTCTTCTGCCTGAGGAGGGGGAAATCTCCTCTGAGGTGGTGGGTCTGGACTCTTGGCCTCAGGGGTTAGAAGACGGGGAACTGGGGCCGGGAGAGGATCCTAATGTGCTTAGAGTTTTCCGGAAGGAAGAGCTGGGTGCGCTGATCGTTCAATCGCTCGCTGCGCTAAATATTGTGCCTCCTTCTTTACAACAAGAGCCTCTGGAGGATCCCTTATTACAAGGTTTTAAGGCAGAGCAGCGCTGCTTCCCTATGCACAGAGTAATTAAGCAAATGATTGAGTCTGAGTGGGAGTGCCTGGAGGCTAGCTTAAGGGGGGGGGGGGGCGTTCCATTGCCCGCCTTTACCCGGTCCCTCACGAGGAGAGGGAGTTGTTGAGGATGCCTAAGGTCGACGCTCTTGTGTCCGCAGTTACCAAGAAGACCACAATTCCGGTAGAAGGAGGTGCTGCCCTGAAGGATGTTCAAGATCAGAAGATAGAGGCGTTTCTAAAGCAGGCTTTTGATGCTAATGCCTTATCCTTACAAGCGTCGGTTTGCGGGGCGTTTGTGTCCTGGGCCGCTATTCGCTGGATTCAGGGAGAGCAGGCCGCTTTGAAGCAGGAGGATTCTCCTCCGGAAGGTGCTAAGCTGGAATCGGCAGCAGCGTATCTAGCGGATGCCATTTATGATTTGATCAGGATTTCGGCAAAGGCCATGGCTTCTGTCATAGCGGTTCGGCGATTTCTTTGGTTGCGCAATTGGGCGGCGGATACTTCGTCTAAATCCCGTCTTAGTAAGCTTCCGTATAAAGGCAAGTTACTGTTTGGGGAAGCGTTGGAGAAGATTGTGAAAGATTTAGGCGACTCAAAAGGGGGTCGTCTTCCAGAGGATAGGCCTAGAGGGGCTAAGACCAATATTATGCAGAGGGGGCACAATAGAGAGAGTCGTAGATTTCGTGGTTCTGATTTGTGCCTTACCAAAGAGGGCGATTTCCTTCCAGGGGTCAGTCCTTTCAAGGAGCCCGGGGGTTTGGCAGAGGGTTCTTCAACTCTCAGCAAACTCCTTCCAAGAAACCACAATGAAGGGAGGCTGGTCCAGACGGAGATCCCGGTAGGAGGACGTTTGCAGGGGTTTCTCTCCGCCTGGGCCGCCATAACCTCAGATCTTTGGGTCCTGGAGATCATCCGCGACGGCTATGCTGTGGAGTTTGCTACTCCGGTGGCGGATGCCTTTGTGTTCTCTCCCTGCGGTACTCGGGCAAAGAGCCGAGCGGTCGCGGACACCCTGTAGCGCTTGTTGGATCTGCGGGCGGTGGTTCTGATTCCCCCCGACCAATGCGGTGCAGGTCGATACTCAATATACTTTGTGGTGCCCAAGAAAGAGGGATCGTTTCGTCCCATCCTCGATCTCAAACACGTAAACCGGTGCTTGCGAGTGCCACATTTTCGCATGGAGACCCTACGTTCTGTTATTCGGGCGGTGAGGCCAGGAGAGTGGCTCTCTTCCATAGATCTCATGGAGGCTTACCTCCACATTCCGATTCGCCTGGAGCATCAGCGTTTTCTGCGGTTTGCAGTCCACATGGGGCATTTTCAATTTCGGGCGTTACCGTTTGGTCTCGCAACTGCTCCCCGCACCTTCACCAAGGTTATGGTAGTGGTAGCGGCAGCTCTTCGCAAAGAAGGCATTCAAGTCCATCCATATCTGGACGATTGGCTAATTCGTGCGGGTTCTTGAGAAGAATCAGTCGCGGCGACGGCTCGAGTGGTACAGTGCCAGGAACACCTCAGTTGGGTAATCTATCGGGCAAAGAGTCATTTACTTCCGGTGCAACGGTTACTTTAGCTCGGAGCCGTCTTCGACACAAAGAGAGGTTTGGTTCTCCTTCCGCTGGACAGGGGGCAGAAACTGATAGCTCAGGTGGACGCGTTTCTTCAGATCAGGGCACCATCGGCGTGGAGGTATCTACAACTGTTGGGGTCGATGGCTGCGGCCTTGGATCTGGTGCCTTGGTCCAGGGCGCACATGCGTCCTCTGCAGCACGCCTTGCTTTCCAGATGGTCCCCGCAACTTCATCCGCTCTCTCAAAGCCTGCCCTGTTCGGAGGAAGTCCGACTCAGTCTTCATTGGTGGCGGCTTCCGGCTCATCTTTATGCAGGGGTACCGCTGCAGGACCCGGAGTGGATCTTAGTCACGACGGATGCCAGTCTGTCCGGTTGGGGGGCGCATTGTCTGTCCCAGGTAGCACAGGGCGCATGGTCGATAACAGAGAGCAGATGGTCTATCAATCGTCTGGAGCTGCGGGCAGTTCGTTTGGCGCTTCTTCATTTCTCGGACCTGATCGCACAGCGGGCAGTTCAAGTGTTTTCAGACAATCTGGTAACGGTGTCCTACATCAACAAGCAGGGCGGCACCGGCAGTGCTCCGTTGCTTCACGAGAGCAGGGTCCTTCTGCAGTGGGCAGAGTTTCATCTGTCTTCGCTTTCGGCGGCTCATGTAGCAGGGAAGAACAATGTTCAAGCCGATTTTCTCAGTCGACATCGCCTGGATCCAGGGGAGTGGGAGCTGAATGCGGCCATCTTCCACGAGATCTCTCTTCGCTGGGGTCAGCCGGTGATGGACCTCATGGCGACCCTGTCCAATGCCAAAGCCTTTTGTTTTTACAGCAGACGCAGGGAACACATGTTGGAGGGCCTGGACGGGTTGGTTCAGTCCTGGCCAGAAGACCAGCTTCTGTACGTGTTTCCTCCTTGGCCGTTGATAGGTCGAGTCATTCGGAAAATGTCGCTTTACAGGGGCAGGGTGATTCTCATTGCTCCGGATTGGTCCAGGCGTCCTTGGTATGCGGATCTGGTACGGATGCTTATAGCTGCTCCTTGGCGGTTGCCCGCTCAAATCAATCTCTTGAGTCAGGGTCCAATTCTCATGCCTCAGGTGGATCGATTCTTGCTTACGGCTTGGCTCTTGAGCGGGCACGTTTGCGGCGTAGGGGATACTCGGAGCCGGTGATCGCTACAATGTTACAGTCCAGGAGGCGTTCAACGACCTTATCATACATAAGGGTATGGCGCATTTATGAAGCATGGGCTAAAGAACGGAAAATCTCCCCCCGCTCTGCCGGCTTACCAGACCTCTTAGCGTTTCTTCAAGGAGGCCTAGACAAGGGATTAGCTCTTAACACTCTCAAAGTGCACCTGGCAGCCTTGGCGTGTTTCCGGGGACGAGTGCAAGGCTGGTCTCTTGCGTCGCATCCGGATGTGCAGCGCTTCCTCCGAGCCGCAAAGAATATTCGTCCGCCTTGTCGTCTGGTTGTGCCGCCTTGGGATCTGAACTTGGTGCTCGAAGTTTTGAGTCGGATCTGCCCGGCAGTCTACGGGAGTTTTCTTGGAAAACGACTTTTCTGGTGGCTCTGTGTTCAGCTAGGAGGGTTTCGGATTTGCAAGCCCTTTCCTGTAGAGAGCCGTATCTTTGTTTTTCAAAAGAGAAAGTAGTTCTACGGCCCGTTCCCTCTTTTCTGCCGAAAGTGGTGTCCAGTTTCCATCTAAATCAGACCGTTTCGCTTCTTACCTTTCAGTCTCACGGCAATAAGCTGGACCGGGCGCTTCGAAAGTTAGATTTGGGGCGCGTTCTTCTAAAGTACCTTCGACTTACAAAGCCGTTTCGAAGATCGGATCGTTTGTTTGTGTTATTTGGGGGTCTGCGCAAGGGTCTAGCGGCGACCAAGGCTTCTATCACCCGATGGGTAAAACAAGCGATAGCTAGAGCTTATGAGGCGAAAGGCAGGTCGCCTCCGCGAGAGCTCAGGGCACATTCGACTAGAGCACAAGCAGCTTCTTGGGCAGAGATGAGTTTGACCCCGCCAGCGGATATCTGTCGAGCGGCGGCCTGGTCCTCGCTGCATACTTTCACAAACATTATCGGTTGGATGTGCAGGCCCGTGAGGATGCTACAGTAGGGGCCTCGGCCATTTTGGCGGGGCTCGCAGGGCCCTCCCCAGTTTAGGTACTGCTTTGGTACTGCCCAACTGTACCTGGACTGGCCCGGAGAGACGAAGAGGAAGGAGAAATTAGACCTTACCTGCTAATTGTCTTTCCTTGAGTTCTCTACGGGCCAGTCCAGGTCCCACCTCAGTGTTTCGGCGAGCTGTGTTTCGAGAGGAGTCTCTTCGTGCGTTCGTTTTTTCTCCAGGACCAAGCAGGAAGTCAGTCCTCACATATGGGTGACGTCGGCGCCGACGGAGCCCTCGTGCGGAGCATTTCCCCAGCTTTCAAAGAAAGCCTTTGGGAATTGCAGTGCGCATGCGCGGTCCCCTTCCCACCCAAGGGTGCCATCTTGCTCAGTCTTCTTTTTTCCGCGGAGCCCGATGGACGTAGTTCGTTTTTCCCCGAGGAAAAAGTTGATTTTCTCTATTTTCCTCTTTTGTCTCCGGTTCGACGCCGGACCTTTTCCCGCTCGGACCGATACGCCGGTATCGAGTCCTTTTCTCTCTTTTTCGGTTTTTGTCCTTTGTGACTGGCGTTCGCGCATTTTTTCTTTTTTCCCTGGCAGACCGGTCTTTTGACCTAGCAGGGGCCCTTTTTCCCCCGATGGCTGCCAGCGGGTTTAAGAAATGTGATCGGTGTAAGAAACTTATGTCTCTTACCGACACACATGACTGCTGCCTCCGTTGCCTCGGACCTGATCATGACCCGATGATCTGTGGTCCGTATGGCAAAATGTCCTCGAAGGCGTTGAGGAGTCGGCAGCACCAGAGGGATAGAATGTTTTCTGACTCCGCGTCCGGCCCGGCCCGGACCTCGTCAGAGGCCTCGACGTCTCGGGACTCCGGCCCCGAGCAGCGTCGGGGTTCCTCTGAGCGGGGGTCTCCTTCGCGGGAACATCGCAGGAAGAAGAAACCCACGGGGGCGTCGTCGGTGGACGCTCCTGGTTCCTCAAGGGCCAGGTCGCATAGCCCCGATAGCCGTCCCGGGTCTTCAGAGTCGGAGAGGCCTGCAAAGCATCCTCGTGTTGAGATGGAGTCTCCTGGACACGTAAGTGCTGTTGTCCTCGTTGACTCTCCTCCGAGGGAGCCGACGTCGGGCCCGACGCCGTTGGGGCCCGAGTCGGGGGCTGCTGGGTCTCCTGAGCTCAGACTCAGGTTGATGGCCTTGGAGAGCAGCTTCGCTGCCTTCATGGAACAGCAGCGGGCATTGATCGCCAGTCTCACCAGTGCATCTGCCCCGACCACCGGGACCTCGACGTCCAAGTCGACCCCGGAGGCGGAGCTGATCCTCGAGTCCATGCGGGCTCGAGTCGATCCTCGGCCACGGTCCCCCTCGACCTCCCGTTCGGGGCCGAGGTCATCGACGCCGATTCCCTCGGCGTCGGGGCGGAGGGCATCGGTGCCCGCCCGACCGGAGCCGCTTGATTCCTCCTCTGAGGAGTCGGGCTGGGAGACGGAGGACGAAGAGTCACCCGACACCCATCGGACTCGGTGTGTCCCCTCGGACTCACCCGAGTCCGAACCTCGGAGATGGTCCCCACCGGAGGATACCCGGTTCTCGGACTTCGTGCGGGATATGGCCAAGGCCTTGGCCTTCTCCGCGGATCCCGAGGAGGAGCCTCGAGCCGAGGAGCTCGAGGCCCTCCAGTATGACTCTCCCCCGAAGGAGGCCTTTACTATTCCGGTTCCTCCGATGCTGGAGCGGCTGCTCTTCCGCATGTGGGAGACCCCGGCCTTGACACCGGTGTTAAGCAAGCGGTTCGATTCCATTTATCGAGTCCACAAGAGCCCCGGGTTCCAAAAGGCACAATTACCGCACCACTCCATGGTTGTGGAATCGGCCATGCATCGACTGAAAAGTCAGAAGATGCACTCCTTGGTGCCTCCCGGCCGGGAGGCCCGGAACCTGGATGCCCTCGGTAAGAAGTGCTTCCAGGGCTCTATGCTTGCTTGCTTGCCGTGTCCAGACTTACCAGCTCTACATGGGCATGTACCTCCGAGACCTGGCAAAGGAGATTGCCGGGTTCTCTGCTGGTCTCTCCGAGGAACCTTTGCAGAGGCCTTGTCCACCGGTATTCGAGAGTGCTCGAAGTTTATCTCTCGAGCAGCCTACGATGGCTTCGAGGCTTCGGCCCGTTTAGCCGGGGCTGGCATCGGTGCCCGCCGACAGGCTTGGCTACAGTCATCCGACCTCGAGCCATGGGTCCAGGACAAGTTGGTCGATGTCCCCTGCCGAGGTGAAAACCTCTTTGGCAAGCCCATGGCTGAAAAGGCTGCAGAACTCGATACCGAGACTCTGACCAGGACTAGGCTTTCCAGGAAAACCTCTGCCCCTTCTCAGAAAACGAAGGGCTCGGGAAAAAAGACCTTTTACCCGAGGAAGTCATCTGCCTACAAACAGTACCCTCATTATCAGGCCTCTGCAGCTCCCCAACAGAGTCAGCAGGCCAAGGGGCAGGGTCAAGGGCCCCGTAGGCCAAAGACCCCCAAGCCACCAACACCGGCCCCTGCTCAGCAGGGTGGGGGTTTTTGACTCCAACAGCATAGCCTCTTCTCCTCAGCTGGCTTCTCTCAGCACAGGAGGCCGGCTGGCCCACTTTGCCCACAGGTGGTCAGCCGTCACATCAGATACCTGGGTTCTTCATATAGTCCAAAAGGGCTATCTTCTCCATTTTCACCAGGTGCCTCCCTCCTATTTTCCAGGGGAGCCTCCAAGACTCCCTCTGCACAGGGACCTACTCCTTCAGGAGTTGACAGGTCTGCTAAAGGATCAGGCTGTGGAACCGGTGCCCCACCACCTGAGAGGTCAAGGCTTTTATTCAAGGTACTTTCTGGTACCAAAAAGAACAGGAGGCCTCAGACCCATCCTAGACTTGCGAAACCTCAACAAGTTCCTGGAGAGGGAAAAGTTCAAGATGCTTACCCTTGGAATCCTGCTGCCCTACCTCCAGCAGGGAGACTGGCTATGCTCCTTAGATCTAAAGGATGCGTATACTCACATCCTTATTCATCCAGACCACAGACAATATCTCAGGTTTGTTGTGGGAGGAAACCACTATCAGTACAGAGTACTTCCCTTTGGCCTATCATCCGCTCCCAGGGTGTTCACCAAGTGCCTGGCAGTGGTGGCGGCCTACCTGAGGCTTCAGGGTCTTTTGTGTTTCCGTACCTGGACGACTGGCTCATAAGGGGCCAATCTTCCCAGGAGGCCAACCAGGCCACCCTTCGCACTGTGGCTCTGCTTCAGCACTTGGGGTTTGTCATAAACTTCGCAAAGTCCACTTTGCTCCCGTCCCAGAACTTAGAATTCATAGGGGCCAGACTAGACACTCTTCAAGCAAAGGCTTTTCTGCCTCTGGACAGGGCCCACAGGCTAATGGATCTGGCCAGCCAGTTTCGCAGCAATTCCCTGGTCTCTGCCAGGCAATTCCTGAGACTACTCGGCCATATGGCTTCCACGGTCCATGTCACCCCCAGTGCCCACCTGCACATGCGACCTGCTCAGTGGAGCCTTCGCACTCAGTGGCATCAAGCCACAGGGGGCCTAGCGGACTCGGTGATGATCTCCGACCTCCTGGTCTCCTCTCTGCAATGGTGGCTTCATCTTCCGAATCTGGTGCTCGGTGTGGTTTTTCAATCCCCTCCGCATACTCAGGTGCTGACAACCGATGCCTCTCTTCTCGGTTGGGGAGCACATTGCCAAGGGACATGTACTCAGGGTCTCTGGACCCCTTGGGAGGCTACTCAACAGATAAACCTCCTGGAGCTACGAGCGATACGCCTAGCTCTGAGAGCCTTCTCCCACCTCGCCTCTCACCAGTCTGTATTGGTCCAGACGGACAATCAAGTTGCCATGTTCTATGAGAACAAAGAAGGAGGCACAGGCTCCTTCCTTCTTTGTCAGGAGGCACAACGACTGTGCTCTTGGGCTGTCAATCACGGAATCCTTCTCACGGCTGTCTACCTCCCAGGTCAGGAAAATTGCCTGGCAGACAGACTGAGCCGGATCCTGCAACCACACGAATGGAGATTGAACCCATTGGTGGTTCAGCAGGTCTTTCTCAAGTGGGGGCTCCCCACCATGGATCCTTTTGCCAGTCCTCTGAACCGGCAACTCCTGAGATTTTGCTCCAGACAACCGCATCCTCTCAGAGTAGCAGCGGATGCGTTTCTGATCTCGTGGTCCACAGGCCTCCTGTATGCGTTTCCTCCCACACCACTAGTGTCCAGGACGCTGTTCAAAGTCCTCAGGGACGGGGCTTTCTTGATTCTCATAGCCCCCAGGTGGCCGAGGCAACCGTGGTTCCCGCTTCTGCTACAGCTGGCGGTGGACACACCTCTTCCTCTGGGGTTTCAACACGATCTCCTGTCTGAGGATCAGGGGGCGCTCTTGCACCCCAACCTTCAGTCCCTTCATTTGATGGCCTGGCTGCTGAAAGGGTAGTCCTAGCTCCCTTACTACTACCTCGAGAGGTGGAGGATGTAGTCTTGGCCTCTCGGCGTCAATCCATCAGGAAATCCTACGCTCTTAAGTGGCGTAGATTCTCCGCATGGTGTGCTCAGCACGGTGAGAATCCCTTTTCGTGCTTGGTAGCGGTAGTGTTGCAATATTTGCTCTACCTCTCCAATCTGGGCCTTAAGTCTAACTCTGTCCGAGTTCACCTTAGTGCTCTCTCAGCACACCACTCGCCGGTGGACGGCAGGCCTCTTTCCAACCACCCTTTAGTGGCTCGTTTCCTCAGAGGCCTTCTTCTGCTTAAGCCTCCTTTGCGTCCACCGGCCCCTGAGTGGGATCTAAATGTGATCTTACAGCGGCTTACTTGTCCGCCTTTTGAACCTATGGCTACCTGCCCTCTCCGTTTTCTCTCCTGGAAAACTTTATTTCTGGTAGCTCTCACCTCTGCTAGGCGAGTGAGTGAACTGCAGGCACTAGTGTCTGATCCTCCTTACACTAGGTTCTACCGGAATAGGGTAGTCCTACGGACTCACCCTAAGTTTCTTCCTAATGTTGTCTCACCTTTTCACCTCAATCAGGAGGTGGTTCTTCCGACCTTCTTTCCCAGGCCGCATGCCAACCGGGCTGAGATGGTCTTGCATACCCTGGACTGTAGGAGGGCGTTATTCTTCTACCTTGACCGTACGCGGGAGCATCGGAAGGCTGTTCAGCTTTTCGTTTCTTTTGACCCCAATAAGTTGGGGCTCCCTGTCTCCAAGCGTACGTTGTCCATATGGGTCGCTGACTGTATCGCCTGGGCTTATGGGGCAGCCGGCCTCTCGTTGGAGAGTCGAGTCACGGCTCATCGTGTCAGGGCGAAGGCTGCGTCAGTGGCTCATCTCTGCTCTGTTCCGTTGGCAGACATCTGCCGGGCCGCTACTTTATTTATTTATTTAACAATTATTTATAGACCGCATCTTCCAGTGATCAGTTGCGGTGTACAATTAACAACAGTTAACAATGCAGAGCTTGTTTTACATAGAACATTATAACTTTTTACATAGAACATCTTAACTTGCACAACACAGGGTTTAAAAAACTAAGCGGAATAATTCAACTAACATAGATTGTGTAACAATTTAAACAAAAGTACTGTCTCTACCGCATAGGCAGATCATAACAGTTGCAACTATATACAAGTAGGATATCAGTGCATAGGAATGGAGAGTCTTCAAGCCAGACTTTTGCAGCCCATTACTGCCTTGAGAGGGAATCCCGCAGGGACAGTGCTTTCGGACAGGCAGTACTCCATAATCTCTTTGGGGTTTAGGCAACTCCTCCCTCCGGCCCTGATGTTGGGCTACCGGTCGGGGGCGTTCTCAGAGAAGATTCGTTCCTTCTGTGCTGACGAACTAGAGGGAGCTCTTTTTTCCGCTTGGGGTCTCCGGTAGCCTTAAGCCGGGGAGTCCCATATGTGAGGACTGACTTCCTGCTTGGTCCTGGAGAAAGAGTAGTTACTCACCTGTAACAGGTGTTCTCCTGGAGCAGCAGGAATCAGTCCTCACAACCCTCCCTCCTCCCCTTGGAGTTGCAGTCATATGATTTGTTTTTGCTAATTTTTTGCTGTCTTTTAGCTATGTCATCAGACTGAGCAAGATGGCACCCTTGGGCGGGAAGGGGACCGCGCATGCGCGCTGCAATTCCCAAAGGCTTTCTTTGAAAGCTGGGGAAATGCTCCGCACGAGGGCTCCGTCGGCACCGACGTCACCCATATGTGAGGACATATGTGCTCCTGGAGAACACCTGTTACAGGTGAGTAACTACTCTTTTTCAGTACAGTTTTTTTTGCGCATGTCTGCGCTTACAGATCCTGATCACATTTGGAAGAGGATATTGGGGAGTTCAAGCTCCCTGAGGGGGGGGGGGACTCTTCATACTTTAAGACTCCAGAGCAGCCCTGCTACAGTTAGTAGGGGGGCGCGCTTCTGAGCTACGTCAGTCTGAGTTGCCAGTTGTTTTTGTTCCAGTTTTGGAAGTTTAGGTATTTATTCTTTTAATTAGCAACAAGTTGATTCTGTTCGTCCTCTGCTTTGACAATAGTTAACTGACTTTCTAACACCAGAGGGAGCTATTGCATCTGTCAGGAAAACTTTTCAGCATTCAGTCCTCAGCTGCTAGAAGGGATTGGCTACGCAACTGTACCTGGACTGGCCCAGAGAGAACTCAAGGAAAGACAATTAGCAGGTAAGGTCTAATTTCTCCTTTTGGCTAAACATCAGGATGGAAGGAAACAAAGGGAAGGGTCTCTCCGTGTATAAACGATGAGTAAATACAAAAGAAGACAACCAACGAAGAATGACCATGACTGAAGCTCTTGAAGATTATCAAATTATCTCCAGAAACAAGCAGAAATTTAGTCTTCACATATGGGTGACGTCGGTACCGATCGAGCCTGCACGGGAATGCTCCCCAGCATCCAATAGGAAGGTTTTGGGGAGCACTCCACTGTGCTTGTGTGGCTACCTTCCCATGTTCCCAACTCCCTCTCTTCAGTTCTTCGTTTTTTGCAGAGCCAGCAGGAAGCAAATCCTGTCACTGCAGAAAATTCTCTTTTTTGTTTTTTGTGGTTAGCGTCGGCACTGTCTTGACACCGCCGGTTCCCTTATTCTTTCTTTTATCTTTTCTTTTAGTAGCAAAAAAGAAAAAAAAATCTTCAGGCATATCAATGCCGTCTTAGGCCTTTAGCCTACCATACTGTCTACTGACAGTATGGAGAAACCAACCAGTGATTTCAAAAAATGTTCAAAATGTGTGGCAGTACCATCTTGGCAACTGACACACATGAGTGGTGCTTGAAATGCCTCGGGCTTGACCACCAGCCAACAGAATGTTCTCTTTGTAAAAAAATGACAAAGAGAGGCCTGCAGAACCGGGCCTCTAAGTTTGGAACTCTCTTTGCTTCGGTTGCCGTATCTTTGGCTTCAATGTCGAGAGCCTCACTCTCCTCACATGGCTCTCAGGTATCGAAAATGTTCAAGCACAAGTCTTCCTCGAAGACAGAAATTCCTCCAAAGGTAGATCTCATTCCCAGCATCAAGATGCCTCGAGCGTTGCCCTGGAGGTGGATCAGCCTGCCAAACAGCCCTGGTGGGAGGACCTGCCCTCCAAAGCCATTGAGGGGTTCCAGGATGCTCCCGAGGCTTCGACCTCAGGAGAGTTACTGGTGCCATGCTCTGGGACGGTGGCACAAGTTTCTGTCACCAATACCCATGCATTGGCGACTTCGATAGACCAGTGTATACTGGCCATCGAGCAGAGCTTGGCAGCTCTATTAGCAGCTTCGGCTCTGATTAAATCATTGCCCCCAGGAACCAGGCCATCGATACCGGTACAGGTACTGGCACTGACATCGACACCAGTGCAGGGTGCATCCAAATACATGGCACTGCCACCCATGCCTTTCCTTGAGTCCATCACTGATACCGGGGCTCAACCCAAATGGTTCCACGAACCTGATACCGAAACGTATCGGTATTGGTGTCTGGCAGAAGGCGAGCACCTTTCCTGCCAATACTTTGAGTCCTCCGATTCCAACTGCCCTGTTTTGGATGAGGAGTCACTCGATTCCCGGGGGCCCCAAGGCCTGCCTTCAGAGCCCTCTCTGCCTCCGGAATGACGTATGTTGCCTCCTGAGGACATGTCTTTCCAAGAATTCATTTGTGACCTAGCTAGGGGTCTCTCCATAACAGTTACATCCGAGAAAGAGCCCAGGGCAGAGGAATTGGAGATCCTCCAACTGCTCCCATGGAGGCAGTCACCCTGCCAGTGCACCGCATCCTCCAGAATCTGATGCTCCAGATGTGGGAGACTCCCCTCACAATCTCACCTCATACTTGATGTCTCGATACCATATATCAGGTATCGGAGTGTCCTGGCTTCCAAAAACCATATTTTTTCCAAATCGGCAATGCGCTGAATAAAGAGTTCCAAAACTCATTCCTCTATCCCACCGGGTAGGGAATTAAGAACCCTCAGTGCCTTTGGGCGTCGATGTTTTCAGGCTTTCATGCTTTTAGCCAGGATTAACTCCTATATACTCTACATGGGTATGTTCCTCAAGGAAGTCACCAAGGACATCGAGGCTATGAGCCCTGTTCTCCCAGATGATAAGAGAGATGACTATCTTACTCTAGTTAGACATACCCAAAATGTATCAAAGTTTGTCAATAGGGCAACCTTCGATGCATTTGAGTTCACAAGCAGAGCCACAGCAATTTGTATCAGTGCACGCAGGATAAGGTTTCTCAGTTAGTCAGAGAATACCACCCTAAACAGGCTGTCTAGGACAACAGCTAACCCTGCTAGAAAGAAGACAGCTACAAAGAAAACTTTCTTCAATAATAAGAAGAAATTCTACTCTTCTTATCTTCCTGCTTCTCAGTACCAGGCTCAAGGCCCTCAGAAGAGACAACAGCCTCCTAAGCAACGAAAGAAGCAACAAGTGGCTAAGTTTCAACCAGCTCCACAGCCACAGTTTGCGCCTGTTTTTTGACTTTTTTCTAGAGAATATTGCCACCCTGCCTCTGGAGGACCCTCACCTCCTCCACATTGCAGGCAGATTGTGTCACTATGCCCACCGATGGCACCTTATCACCTCAGAATAGTGGACACTAACCATAGTTTGGGAGAGGTACAGACTTCATCTGCAAACCCCACCCTCCTCGACTTTTGTTGGGGAATATCACATGCAACCCCCACTCACTGCTCTCCTACAGGATGAGGGGTCCTCTCTTCTGTCTCAGGGCATCATAGAAGATGTTCCAATATCTCAACAGGAAATGAGGTTCTACTCTCTGTACTTTCTCATACCAAAGAAGACTGGAGGGTACAGGCCCATCCTGTACCTCAGAAACCTTCACAAGTTTCTGGTCCATGAGAAGTTCAAAATGATCTCTCTTGGGACACTTCTTCCCTACCTCCACAGGACTGGCTCTGTTCTCAGATCTAAAAGAAGCATACATGCATATCCTCATCCATCCAGGACACAGGAAATATCTACGTTTCATCTTTCAGGGAAAACATTATCAATGCAGAGTCTTTTCCCTTCGCCTCTGCCCCAAGAGTCTTCACAAAGTGCATGGTGGTCATAGCTGCATATATCTAAGATCTCTAGGGATATTTGTCTTCCCTTACTTAGATGACTGGCTCTTAAGAGCAGACACCTCCCAAAAGGTTCAGCTTTACTTGCATCATACCATCACAGTACTACAACACTTGGGATTTCTCATAAACTTTCCAAAATCCTAGCTCGCTCCATTTCAAAGACTAGAGTTCATAGGAGCTTTACTGGACATACAGCAGGCAAGGCGTTTCTGCCCCAACTCTGCTGTGCCCGTCTCATCAAGCTAACCTCCTAAGTGTTACTCCGAGACCATCTGACTGCCAGAGAAATGCTGCAGCTTCTGGGGCATATAGTCTCAACAGTACATGTCATCCTATGTCTGCACCTACATATGCATACAGCCCAGTGGGCTCTTGCCTCTCAGTGGACGCAGGTCTCAGGCCACCTCAGGGACAAGATCCAAGTCACTGCCCCTCTAACCACATCCCTCCAGTTGTGGTGTTCTCCAGAAAATCTCCTCGTCGGTTCACCTTTTCAGATGCCTCTACATTAATGCACCCTGACGATGGATGCCTCCAAACTGGGGTGGGGAGCTCACTTGGGCACTCTCTCTATACAAGGCCTCTGGACAATGGAGGAGTCACAGCTCCAGATCAGTCTCCTGGAGCTTCGTGCTATCTCAAATGCCCTCACAATGTTTCAAGATTACCTCAGTGCACAAATGGTCCTAGTCAGGACAGACAGTCAGGTGGCCATGTTCTTTATGAACAAGCAGGATGGAACAGGCTCTTGGACCCTCTGAGAAGAGGCTATTCATCTGTGGTCCTTTGCCATTTCTCATCAGATACACCTCCAAGTGGTGTATTTTCCAGGGGAGCTCAATGTCTTAGCAGACAAGCTGAGTTGGATCCTTCTTCCTCACAAATGGTCTCTCCATCCGGACACAACATCCTATATCTTCCAGACCTGGGGAACTCCAGACATAGATCTGTTTGTGACACCGTAGAATGCCAAGCTTCCTTGCTTCTGCACAAGAACTCCGACGTCCGGCAAACAGCAGGTGGATGCCTTACACCTACATTGGGATCAGGGTCTCCTTTATGCTTTCCCTCCCATACCCATCATTCTCAAGATGCTTTTCAAGCTACAGGCCGACAAGGGCTTCATGATTCTCTTAGCCCCTCACTGACCACCCCAACTGTGGTTCTCCCTGCTGCTACGCTGACTCAGACAGCCTCTACAATTGGGATCTGCGCCCGATCCCCTCTCCAAGAAAGATGGGACACTGCTCCATCTCAATCCATGGTCTCTCCATCTCACAGCTTGGCCGCTGAAAGCATAGCATTACAAGACGTTAACCTCAGTCAAGAGGTTATTGAGATCCTTTTTGCTTCCAGGAAGCCCTCCACCAGATGTTCCTATGCTTTCAAGTGGTGCAGGCTCTCGGTTTGGTGTTTCCAGAAGGATCGCAATCCCTTCTATGCTCCCATTGAGGCACTTTTCCATTATCTCCTCCACCTGTCCTCAACCGGTCTCAAGACCAGCTCGGTGAGAGCTCACCTCGGTGACATTGTGGCTTCTCATCATCTCTTGGTTGGACAGCCCATCTCCTCACTAGTAGTGCACTTTATGAAGGAGCTCCTGCTGACCAAGCTACCCATTAAGCCACTTCTGGTGGCTTGGGATTTCAATGTCGTTCAAGCGCAGCTTCTTAAGCCAACCTTTGAACCATTGGCTATGACCCCACTAAAGTTCCTTTTATGGAAGGTTATCTTCCTTATTGCCCTAACTTCAGCTAGATGTATTAGTGAGCTTCAGGCTTTGATTGTGGACCCACTCTATACTAGGTTCCACCATGACATGGCTGTCCTTAGGACTCACCCGCATTTCATGCCAAAGGTGGTGTCTCCTTTTCATTTGAATCAGTCAGTTTACCTTCCTCTATTCTTTTCTAGACCGCATGCGTCGAGGGCAGAAGCAACCCTGCATACACTTGACTGCAAGCAGGCATTGACTTTTTATCTCCAGATAACTCAAGATCACCATAAAGCCTTGCAGTTGTTCATTTCCTTTGATCCTAGTCACTTGGGTCTCCCAGTATCTAAACGTACGCTCTCCAGATGGATAGCGGACTGCATTTCATTTGCTTTTGACAAAGCAGGACTCTCCCTGGAAGGGCATGTCACTGCTCATAATGTTCGTGCCATGGCTACCTCAATGGCAAACCTACGCTCTGTAGCCATTGACGAAATTTGCAAGGCAGCATCTTGGTCTTCTGTCCATACCTTTGCTGCCCATCATTTTCTGGACAAGGACTACTGCCGGGATGCCGTGTTCCCCAGCACCTCTTTCAGACTTAGGGGCAACTCCTACCCTTTGTCCCAGACTTTGATGATACAAGATATCCATGGGGGATCCATGACCCCTTGAGGTCTACTACAAGGCGAACCTCCACCGGTTCTGAGGTCACTTCATCTGGCATCTGGGAGCTAGGGAGTCCCATATGTGAAGACTACATTCCTGCTTGTTCCTGGAGATAGTGTAGTTACTCAACTTTAACAGGTGATCTCCGGGAACAACAAGAATTTAGTCTTCACATCCTGCCCTCCTCCACTAGGATTTGTAGGGTTTTCTTCTCTTATTCTCCTTTTTCTCAGCACAAACTCATCTGAAGAGAGGGAGTTGGGAAAGCAGGAAGGCAGGAAGGCAGCCACACAGGCACAGTGGAGTGCTCCCAAAAGCTTTCCTATTGGACGCTGGGGAACGTTCCCATGCGGGCTGCATCGGTACCAATGTCTCCCATATGTGAAGACTAAATTCCTGCTGTTCCCGGAGATCACCTGTTACAGGTGAGTAACTACCCTTTATTGGGGACCCAACTGCTGAGTTTTGGCAAATCAAGCCTGCTTCAGGAGTCTGAGAGAATATCTGAAAATAATAAATAAGAATACAACATATTGTGTCAGGTGCATAATCCAAAAAAACACCCAGCCAGTTCCCAATTCACTCTCTCCACCGCAAAACTGTGATTATGTGCCTGATTCAATACGTTGATTCCTTATTTATGATTTTCTGATATTATCTTTTGGTACTATATAGACCATGGCCAGGAAGTTCTTTTGGTCCTTTTGGACCTAAGTGCAGCATTTGATACTATTGACCATCATATTCTGCTGCAGAGGCTATCTGATATGGGAACTACAGATCTGGTACTTACTTGGTTTAAGTCGTTCCTGACTGATAGGTGCCAATATGTAACAGTATGTATGATCTTTTATCCCAGGCCATTGAAATATGGTATTCCACAAGGGACCTTGTTATCACCTCTTCTTTTTAACATCTACATCAAGCCTGCAATTGATGTGATTTCCACCCATAGGGCTTGGGTACACTCTTGCAAAGCAATGTGTGCCTTCGAGTCAGTGCTGACTCCTGGCGATCCAGAAGCTCCTGGGTTTTCTTGGCAGGGTGACCAGAAGTAGATTGCCAGGCCTTTCTTCCAAGACAATGGAGGGTTAAGTGACTTGCCCAGGGCCACAGGGAGTGCTAGTGGGAATTGAACCCTGGTTGCTTGGTTACCAAGCCAGTGCTCTAACCACTAGGCTATGCTGATGATATTTAGCTGTATGTCACCTTGGACGTAGATCAAACTTCTGGACTTACCAGATTGGTGTCCTGTTTGGATTTGATTAAACAGTGGATGGTACAGAATAAGTTGCAGAATTACCCTTCAAAAACTGAGGTATTGTGGATTCATAGTAATAGCTCCTCCCCTACCCCAAACATTTTCTGGCAGGGAGTAGAGCTTCAAATCAAGAGTCAGGTTCACAGTCTGGGAGTTTATTTATTTATTTAATTGCTTTTATATACCTTCTTTCTACAATTCAAGACAGTTTACAAGGAACATAACATAACAGTATAACACAGCTGTTTTACATGGAACAGTAACTTCTTGAGCATGAACATTCGTAATTTAACCATGAACTATTTACATATTTACATGTTGATTATTAAGTGAGGGCGTTAGGTGGGACAGGGGCAAGGAGATATGGGAAGAGGGGTAATGGGAGTCATAGGAGGGGGTAGGGGTATGAAGTGGCCGCAGAGAGGTTGGGAGCATTAGAGGGGGGAAGGCTTAAGGGGGCAGGGAGAAGTATTCTTGGAAGAGGTGGGTTTTGAGTTTCTTCCGGAATTCAGAATGGTTAGGGCAACTGCGAAGTTTGAAAGGGAGGGCATTCCATATGGAGGGGATGCAAAGGAAGAATGCCTTATTACAGGTGGATTGCTTGCTTTTTTTCTTTTCTGATGGTATGTTCAGGATGTTGATGGTATTAGGTTGACGTGATCTGGTGTTCTTGATTTTGGATAGGAGTGAGGATAAGCAGGGGGCTGATTTGTTGTGGATAATTTTGTGTATGAGTGTGATGGTTTTAAATTTTATTCTGGAGAGTATAGGGAGCCAGTAGAGGTCATAGAGGATTGGAGTGATGCGGGCACATCTAGAAGTGTTAGTGATTAAGCGAGCTATTGTGTTCTGTGCCATTTGGAGGGGGTGGATACTGTGCTTAGGGAGACCTTGGTAGATGAGGTTACAATAGTCAAGGGTAGGGGTGGTAAGTGTTTGGCAGACAGTACGGAAGGAGTCTGGGTTCAGTAATGGTTGGAGATTTCTCAAGGTTTGTAGCTTAGCATAGATTATATTCATTGTTTTCCTTATCTGGTCATGGAAGGTGAGGTTCTGGTCGAGTATTAATCCGAGACATTTGACTTGATTTTTTATGGGGGGGGGGGGGTGAAGTCTCCAAGGGCAAGAGATGTCAGAGGGGTATAGGAAGGACTGGAAAAAATTTGGAGAGCTTTCATTTTAGATTGATTAATTATGAGAGTGTGACAACTGAGCCAGTGTCTTAAATTTGTGAAGCACTTGCTTACATTTGAAAAGTTAGGGTTTGTTATGTTGAATGGGGTGAAGAACATGATATTGTCTGCATATATCTGATATTGAATTCCATGGTCTTGAAAGATTCTGCATAGGGGTTGAAGGAAGATTTTGAAGAGGAGTGCGGATAGACTGGACCCTTGTGGAACACCTTGCTTTTGAATGAACGGCTGGGAGGTGTTGTTACCTATGCATACCTGTTGGGTTCTGTGTTCCAGGTAGGAGTGGAACCAGTTCAGGTTTGTATCTCTTAGGCAAATTTCATGAAGTCTATCAAGAAATTGGTCATGGAGGAGTGAATCAAAAGCAGAGGATATGTCAAGGAAGATTACTAGACAACCTTGAGTAGGATTTTGAGTGTATAGGGTTACTGAATCTAATAGGGACATTATAAGAGTTTCAGCACCGTGGTTCTTTTTGAAGCCATGTTGGAATGGGTCTAGGGGGGCATGGTCATCCATGAAATTCTGCAGTTGGGTTTGAACAATTTTTTCTGTTATTTTTGCCAGGAGGAGGATACTCAATATTGGTCTGTATGATGTAGGCAATGAGGGGTTCAATTTCGATCCTTTCAGAATGGGGCGTATCGAGATCCTTTTTAAGGATGTTGGCATAATCGTGTCCTGGAGGGAGGCTTTTACTATGGGTAGGATATAAAGGCTGATGGATTCATTGGCACACTTTATCCAGGAGACTGAGCAAGGCTCTAGAGCTGAGGTAGATGCACTGAGGCTTTTAATGACCATGCATATGTTGTCAAGTGATAGGGAGTCAAATTCATTCCAGGTTGTTGTAGGGGTTACATTGTTATGTTGAGTCAACTTTCAGAGGTTAGTTTGTGGAAGGGGTGACTTGAATTTAGAGCAGAGATTTTCTGCTATGGTTTGTGGGATATTTTTGGGTCATAAGAACATAAGATATGCCATACTGGATCAGACCAAGGTCCATCAAGCCCAGTATCCTGTTTCCAACAGTGGCCAATCTAGGTCATACGTACGAAGCAGTTTCCCCAAAAGACACAGGTCCAGTTCCAGTTGCGAGTGTTCACTTATTAGGGCTTTGGTAATGGAAAAGAGTTCTCTGGGTTTATTTAGGGAGCACATGATAATGTTTTCGTTGTGTTCTCTCATTTGTCTTAATGTTTCTGAGCAGTAAAGTCAAACGTTTTTCTGTGTAGCTGATTTGTGTGTCAAGATCATGAGAATGTCACCAGTGATGTTCCAGCCGTCTGAGTTCTTTTTTCATGTCACTTAGGTTGGCAGAGAAACAGGGAGCTCTTTTGCGTTGCTTATGTGAGTGTGGTCTGGGGGAACCTGGGCAGCAGAGATCATAATTTCATTCCATTCATTAATTTGGGAGTCAAGGTTAGTCTGTTTGTTGTTGAGGAGCTCTAGTGGAGGAATGACTTGTTCGAGGAATGTGTCAATGTCAAATTGTTTGAATTTGTGTGTTGTGGTGGAGTGGTTTGTGGTCTTTTTTGGAGATGAGAAGGAAATTCGAATAATAATAAATGAGAATAATATGTGAGTGGTCGGACCATGGTACAGGTTGAATGGAGTGTGTAATTTGTCCTAGATGATATATGCCGTGGCATAAAGATTTGATCTAGGATATTACCTTTGGTATGGGTGGATGATTTGAGGATCTGTGAAAAGTGTAGGGCTTCCATGGCTTCTAGAAATGCAGAGGCTTGTTTCTGTGATGTTGAGGAGAGATTAAGATCCCCTAAGATGATAAGGGGGTGTGTGGTGGTTTGGGGGTACAAGCTAACTGAAGTATAGACGAGAGGTCGAACGTGTCGGTCTGGGGTACTCTGTATAGGAGATATAGTGAGAGGGAGTTGTTGGATACTCTGATGGAGTCCATTCCTGGGGTGGAGACTGATTCAATTGTGGTTAAGTGTAGGTCAGTTTTTGAAATTACTGCAATTCCACCACCTCTGCTGGTTGTTCTGTTACATATATTGACTGAGTGGTAGGGGAGCAGAGTTGATTTATTAGCACAGTCAGTTTCGTGGAACCAAGTTTCTGTGAGACAGAATATGTCTAAATTATGGTCGGTTATTAGGTCTATGAGAGGGATCTTATTCCTGGCTAAGCGCACGTTGATCAAAGCACATTTAAGGGGGGTGGGGCCGTGGGGGGGTATGTGTGTTGGAAGGATTGTGTGGGGTTGAGATGGGGATTAGCGAGAATTTTTTAAAGTCTGCAGTTCCTGTAATGATGGCTTGGTTGGGGGTAGGGTAGGGTATTTAAGGTGAGATGAGATCTTAATGAGTGGATTATTGGAATCGGATTAAAGGTGTTATGCTTCGCTTCTAGAGCATATGAGAGGAGGGATGAGATATTGTATAGCAGAAGGAGATGGGTCCACATGTTGGTGTGGTAGTGCTTGAGGAATTCCATCTTAGAGTAAATTAGATGGTGTGAGGAGGTTGGGAAATGTTCTGGGTTATTGGAATGTTGTAGTAACAAGTTAGAGTACGTTTGATGGGGAAGTCTTGGGGGGGTTAGTGGCAGGATCAAGTTAAATGCAGTAGTTAGTTAGACTTGCAAAGGGATTGTCGATCACTATTGTTAAACTGTGTGATCACAAGTTATAAATAGTGAACCCGGGAAGCGGGGATGAAACAGCAGGGGTACTCATTGGTTCAGAGATAGTGTCTAAGATTAGACTGGAAAGGTACAGTGCGTTTAGAGTGAAAATATTAGAATGTACAACAATACCTGAGAGACGGAGGATCAGCTGGAGGTTAATTAGAAAGTTACACTTTTGTAGAAGTGAGGTTAATTTGGGTTTAGGTTCTTCTGGATCGGGTCGTTTATGGTCATCTAAGGGCACTAAGGATCCACGCCTAAGGGCCATGCCAAAGGGCTTTTTGACTAGGCCCTTAGGCGCGGGTATGCCTGATAGCGCTGTCTTTTTTAAGTCCAGGGTTGGCTCCGATTGGTCCCTCTGCTGGGGGGACGGGCAGGGAATCCCTCGTCCTGCTCCCCTGGGGCCGATTGGCGATCAGAGCTGCAGCGCGGTGGAGAAGATGGAGAAGAGGCTAGTGCAGAGCAGGCTGCCGGTTTTTAAGTCCAGGGTCGGCTCCGATTGGTCCCTCTGCTGTGGGGGGGGGGGGGGGGGCCGGGAAACCCGCAACCTGCTCCCTTGGGGCCGATCAAGTTATTATTGATAGTGATTTTTCTCTTGATGGACATGTCTCCCAAACTTTTAAGACCTGTTTCTATTACTTGCAACAATTATATAAGATTCGTCAGGTTTTTTTGCAATCTGAGATTTTACAACTTGTATATATGCATTTATACTGTAACATTAAGGCTCGATTAATGTAACATTCTGTTTTATGAATTGACTGCAAAATCAAAAAAATGACTACAACAGATACAGAATGCTTCTGTGAGACTGATTTTTGATTTGACGTTTAAAGAACATGTCTTTCCTTATCTAAACTCACTTCATTGGCTACCGATTGAGAAGCGTTGTATTTTTAAAATGCTTGTCTTAGCTTTTAAATATTTTAATGTTTTACATAGTAACATAGTAAATGACGGCAGATAAAGACCAGTATGGTCAGCTTCTACCCTATGTTGTAAATAAATTGCAGAAGTATATCCTAGCCCGTACTCTGAGGTCTCAATAAAATTGTCTTGCAAACATTTTCATCTTGAATGTGCACGTTGTAATGCTTATTCATATTTTTTGCCACTACTGTGGAATGGAATACCAAAAATTTACTTTTTATGGAGAATCTGTTATGTTTCAGAAGGTGATTAAAACATACCTTTTTCCTGAACTATGAGGGACATTGTAAGATCTTGTAAATAAAATAATGTCCTGTATTATCATTTTTATGGAGTAGATAATATGTGTTATGATGAGATATTGTCAGTCTGTGTTATGCTACTTTTTATTATTATGTATGCAATTTGTAACCTGCCCTGAGCAATTTGAAAGGACAGGATAAATATCAAATAAATAAATACATGCTTGATTTGCTGAAACTTGGCTAAGTTGGGTCCCCAATAAAATTTGATAATCCTCAAGAGTTTCAGACATGGTCATTCTCCATTGTCTCCTTTTGCATTTAGACATCAGGATGTCCAAATAGAAATTCTTCAGCAAGCACAGCAGTACATTTTGGAAACGTGTGATTTATTTGGGTAATTCCATAAATCATTTTGAATATCAACTTTAGGGAGCTAATAGGAGAGCAGTTTCTTGCAGTGTTCCTATACTAGGAAATTTCCTGTTGCAGGGTCTATGAATAAAGGTGAACTACAAATACTTTGAACAAGAACTGCCTGAAGTGCAAGCAGGGCTCAGGAAAGGGCGAGGAACGAGAGACATCATCGCGGATGTGAGATGGATCCTTGAAAAAAAACAAAAAAAAGGATATCCATATGTGTTTTATTGACTACAGCAAGGCTTTTGACTGTGTAAATCATTGAGAAACTCTGGGCCACATTAAGAAGCATTGGTATACCAGAACATCTGATAGTTCTCTTGCTACTACTACTATTCAGCACTTATAAAGCGCCACGCACGCAGCGCTGCACAGCTAACCTACAAGAGGTAGCCAACATACAAGAGACAGTCCCTGCCCATCAGAGTCATGCTTATCGGCGCTTACAATCTAGTTAGAACAGTACATTAGTTAGAACAGTACAGAGCATTAGTCAGTTCTGCGCAAGGTACGGTGTAGTACAGTATGGTCTGTAGTTTGGTCATAAACGTTGACGGGGTTAGGGAAGATTAGGAAGGAGTCAGGATCTGAATGCAACGGTGAATAGTTGGGTCTTCAACCTGGATTTGAAGACGGCGAGGGAGGATGCCTGGCGCACAGATACAGGTAGGCTGTTCCAGGCGTAAGGTGCAGCAAGGTGAAAGGAGCGCAGTCGGGAGTTCACGGTGCAGGTGAAAGGCATTGATAGAAGTAATTTGTTAGCGGAGTGCAAATTTCGAGAGGGGATGTAGGGAGAGTTAAGAGATAAGAGGTATTGAGGGGGCCATAGAGTGAATGCATTTATAGGTCAGCAGGAGAAGCTTGAAATGGATGCGGGACTGGACAGGGAGCCAGTGAAGCGACTTGAGAAGAGGAGTAATGTGGGCATGGCGAGGCTGGCAGAAGATTAGTCGAGCAGTGTGATTTTGTATAGATTGAAGGGGAAGTAGGTGGCTCATGGGAAGACCAGCGAGGAGTAGGTTGCAGTAATCGAGGTGAGAGGAGATTAAGGAGTGGATAAGCGTTTTGGCAGTGTGTTCATAGAGGAAGGGGTGGATTTTGCTGATGTTGTAGAGAAAGACGCGGCAGGTCTTCGCTATGAGCTGGATATGAGCGGAGAAGGAGAGAGAGGTGTCAAAGATAACCCC
The DNA here is from genome assembly GCA_033557465.1 of Ichthyophis bannanicus. Taxonomy (NCBI): domain Eukaryota; kingdom Metazoa; phylum Chordata; class Amphibia; order Gymnophiona; family Ichthyophiidae; genus Ichthyophis; species Ichthyophis bannanicus. Next base: position 571,958,654 of record CM066035.1, read on the forward strand.
TAGATTGCGGGCCAAGGGAACAGGAAGGATAGTAGATCCATCCACATGGATTGAGAGAGGGGGAAGTGGGGGGGAGGAGTTAGGTGGAAAGACAAGGAGTTCAGTCTTGGCCATGTTCAATTTCAATTGGCGATGAGACATCCAAGCAGCGATGTCCGAAAGACAGGCAGAGATCTTGGACTCTTGCACAACCTTTACATTAATCAAGAAGCAACTGTTCGAACAGAACTAGGAGAAACAGAATAGTTTAAAATCAGCAAAGGTGTATGACAAGGCTGCATTCTTTCTCTCTACCTCTTTAATTTGTATGCAGAACAAATCATCAGAGAAGCAGGACTCTATGAAGACTACTGAAGTGTGAAGATTGGTGAAAGACTCATCAACAACCTTTGCTATGCTGATAATACCACATTACTAGCTAAAAGTAAAGACGATCTGCAGCATTTGCTTCTCAAGATCAAGGAACATAATCTTAAAATGAGCCTGCACCTTAACATAAAGAAGACAAAGATCCTGACAACTGGCAAAATCATTATGTTCATCGTTGATGGAGAAGAAATTGCAGTAATGAACAACTTTAACCTACATGGATCAATTATCAATAAAGAAATGACAAGCAGTCAAGAAATCCAATGATGCATTGCTCTTTGCAGAAAGGCTATGAAGGACCTAGACAAGATTCTCAAGAGCAGAGAAGTCTCTCTCCATACAAAGATTCAACTTGTCCAAGCCATGGTATTTTCAATAACATCATATGGGTGCGAAATTTGGACAGTGAAAAAGATAGACAGGAAGACAATTGATGCCTTTGAATTATGGTGCTGGTGACGAATGTTGCGTATATCATGGACTGTCCGAAGAACAAACCAGTCAGTACTAGAGGAGATCAAATCTAAGCTTTCCTTAGAAGCTCAGATGACAAGACTTCAACTTTCATACTTTGGACACATCATGCGAAGAGAGAGATCATTAGAGAAAGACATAATGCTTGGCAAAGTAGAAGGTCAGCGCAAAAGAGGAAGGCTGGCAATGAGATGGATCGATACAATAGCAGCAGCTATGGGTGCCACTCTATTAACAATGAGCCGCCTGACTGATGACCGAACACAGTTTAGGTCAACTATCCAGAGGGTCGTCATGAGTCCACACCGACTCAACGGCACTTAACAACAACAACAAATCTTTTAGAAAGTTAGTTAAAGAATTTCTTTCTGCATCTGCTTTTAACAAAATTATAAGTAGAGCTTCTATTTGTAGGCGGAGGCTAACAGGATTTCAATAGCTAGCCACTGCTGCTGAAACTTAAACCCGGATATCCACCAGGAAAAAGGCAGCAACTGCCATGTAGACAAGCATAGCAACCAAGATGAGAAACGTAAGCAGTGTACAAAACTTTTATTGGCCTTATGTAATAAAAGAAGGGGGGCCAGACCCAACACAGGCCGTGTTTCGTGAATACTTCGTCAGGGGTGAGGCACACCACAAACTACAAAACAAGATAAAATCATTAAAAAACAGAATAAAAACAAGCAAAATTAATAATCATGAATACAGTAAATAATTAAAATCCATATTAAAAAACAATAAGTAACACAGGTACACTAAAAATTTTTTTTTTTAAACTGCCTCTAATGTTTCGATTGATTTTTACGTTTTTTGGTGCGCTGAATCCAAATCTGGTAACCAATTTGCTCCATCACGTACAGATTTCTTGCTACATTGAGTTAGCAGTTTGAGGTGAACGTTTCAGATTGAGTGCGATCGAGATAAAAGTTTCTTGGATGAATTCTTTATACTAATTGTTTAGTAGTTATTCAAATAAGAATAAAGAAAATTGTAACAAGGCAGCACATAAGAATAGAGTAATGTCAACAAAACACACTGTGATGGTAGCAAAATTGTCTGCACTTAAAACAGCCACATACATGTGCACAAACATTGAGCATATAAGAGCAAGGTTAGACACAAAGCAAAGCAAAGAAATGTGCAAAAAATGTTGTACAGGTATGTATGTAAGAATAGAAAACGCAAACCGCACCATTGCAATACATGAAGACAAACACCCGATGGTGTGAAAATAAAATTCTAATAAATGAGATCCGACACTGTGGTAATAACTAGCAAATTTTTATTTCAAAGTTTACTATACACGATATTTGTCAACACAGTTTAGCTTTTAAAGTCATTCTTGGGTCAATCAATCTCCTGGTGGGCCCGTTTCTTCTTCCCCCGAATGCTTCTCTTGGTGCGCTGCTTGGCGTATTTTTCATCTGGGGTTTCCCGCAGCAGCAATCAGCAGAAATCAGCCATCATAGTGGTGTTCCATCTTCCTTGGTACCTTCTCTCTGCGTCCTTGATGTCCTGGTGAAACCTTTCACCTTGTTCTTCACTGTACGCCCCCAAGTTTTCTGGAAAGTAGTTCACATGGGAGTGCAAGAAATGGACTTTCAGGCTCATGTTACAGCCTTGTTCTTTGAAGGCATTGAGCATCCTGGCAACAATATCCTTATAGTTCTCATCCCGCCTGTTCCCCAAGAATTTGAGAACAACATCCTTGAAGGAATCCCAGGCTTCTTTTTCCTTCTCAGACATCGTTTCAGCGAATGCTCCATCTGAAATGAGTTTCCTTATATCAGGGCCAACAAACACTCCTTCCTTTAGCTTTGCTTCAGAAAGTCGGGGGAACTTTGAGCAAAGGTACCGAAAGCACTCACCATCTTTTGGAAGGGACTTGATGAATTGCTTAATGAGACCCAACTTAATGTGGAGAGGTGGTAATAGAATTTTATCACGAGGTACCAAGCTCTCATGAAGAACATTTTTCTCACCGGGTCTCAAATACTCCCGAATTGGCCAGTCTTTTTTCCCCCAGTGTAGGTCGCGGGCCCGGCTATCCCACAAGCAAAGGAAGCAGGGATATTTGGTGAAACCGGATTGCTGCCCTAATAGCATGGATAGAATTTTAAAGTCTCCACAAATCATCCACTTATGCTCATCATAACGAATCTTCTGAAGAATCAGGGCCAAATTCTCGTATTTTTCTTGGAGAATAACAGAGTGAGCAATAGGAACTGAAGTGAATGTGTTGCCATTATGAAGAAGAACACCTTTTATGCTGTCTTTTGACGAATCAATGAACAGCCGCCATTCAGCAGGATCATACTTGAGTTTAAACTTTTCCATCACTCCGTATATATCGTTGCAAAATACCAAATCTTCCTCTTTGCTGAAATACTTCAAAAATTGTGTCTCGCGGTTGCGGTACCAATAAAAAGTTGTTCCTGGTGACAATAGATTTTTCTGTTTAAGCCGAGAACCTAGCAGTTGGGCAGCATCTTTTGGGAGTCCTAAATCCCGGACTAAATCATTCAATTCAGCTTGAGAGAAAAGTTCAGGTTTCGGATCTGGTTCAGTTTCAAACTCGGAAGTACTGGACTCATCGGGAAAAGCCATCTGATGAGTCTCATCATGATCAGAACCGTCCACACAAATATGATCCAAAGATTTTGGTGGTTCAGGCACAGGTACTTCGTTGCTATGAGGCATAGGCCTAATTGCTGAGGGAAGGTTGGGGTAACTTATTACGTTCTTATTTTTTAAGTTGTATCCCTTCACAATGCAAGAGCAAAAATAGCAGTCACTGCTGTGGTCTCTTTGTTCACGCCACATCATAGGTATTCCGAAACGAAATGCTTGTTTTTTACCTTTCATCCATAAGCGTAGATCTTCCTCACATGTCTTGCACACTTTGTGAGGAGCCCACGGTTTGTCTTGATCGCCTAACTTCAAACCGAAATAGGCGAAATATACTTTTTTAATAAATGCAGAAATGTTCCTCTGCCGCTTTTTCACGGTATATTCCCCACAAATAAAACAAAAACTGTCCGGAGAGTTGACGCAACCTCTGGCTCTGTGAGCCATCACAAATACACAGCACTGCAAACTACAACTGTAGTGAACCACTTCGGAATAAAGCTGGATTACGACTGAGCAAACAAAAGGTAATAATGAACTTGCAAGAAACTGAAATTTGACAGGAACGTTCATGTCGCAACCACCGTGTTTGAGCGAGCGAACGAGGCGAGGCGAACAGGAAAGAAGATGCGCCAGCGCGAGTACTGGATTTAGCCCCCCGCCTCCCAATTGTCCTGTTAATGTATAAAATGAATACAAAACACTCTAAAATATCATGAGGGAGTGTTTCTAGTTAGTTAACCATTACAACCTCTATTTTGGGCCAAGAAAATAAACTGCAGTCGGCTAAAAAGAAATTATGTGAACATTCCTTATATGGGTAAGAAATCTAATTTTGCAAGAAAACGTGACGTGATGGAACATTTTGGCTATTTTTCCTGGATTCAGCACCCCAAAATCTATAGGAATCAGTTGCAAAACTGGAGGCAGTTTTTTGGTAGTGTACCTGTGTAATTAAACAAAGAGTAAAAAAGAGTGAACACAAATCATCATAAAACAAACGCATAACAAAAGTGTCAACTACACCACGTGAAAAGGAAGTCATATTGTAATAAATAAATAAATAAATAATGAAACCATCATAACCTGTTTCACTGTAAGCACAAATCACGAAATTGAGATGTGCAACACTTATGTTCATTGTAAACCGCACTGATGTCGAATAGCGCGGTATAAAAGAGACTGCAATTAAATAAATAAATAAATAAATAACATTAATTAAAATAATTATGATAAAATCACATATGAACAAGAAACAAACAATGTTATAAGGAACATGTAAATACAAAACAATTATGAACACCTTTGCAAATATAAAAACATATAAAAAAAGGAGTCATTGTGTGCATTAATACTAAAACAATGGACTTTAAAAAGAGAAATTCAAAAGAGGAAGAAGTGTGATTCATAAAGCCACTCAAATTTTTTTTTAATAAACCACTAACAAAGAAGCAGGAGTGAAGAACAAGGGAAAAATTTAAAAAAGGAGAATTACCTTGGACCAGGTGCTTACACAGCAAAGGGCAATCAATATGCTGTGAAAACAATAAAAAATCAATATGCTGTAAAAACAAAAAGTGATGAATACAATTCAACAAATGAATAAGAAAAGAAATGGCAACTCAAAACCGTGAGCATAGAATCATAAAAGTTGCATTGAACTAGTGCAGCTTAAAACAAGAACGGAGAAGTGAGACCGCTTAAACCATGCTGGTAGATGTAATAAAAGTGTTCCATAGTAAAAGAGTTGGCGTCTCTTATTGGTAAAGTACTCACTATACGTACACACGCCGACGAGAGGGTTACAAATTATACAGCCGCAAGAATAACCTTCCAAAGGAAACCAGCAGGAGTGACCACTGCAAACAGGAAAAATAAATACTAAAATTAAAGAACCGCACAAACTCTCTTATCAAAGAATAAAGGAGTCATGTACAAAAAACTACATATAATAAATAACCATATGCTGTAAAACCAATAATAAAAAGTAATAAAAACAATTAAATAAATAAATAAAATGGTGACTCTAAAATGTAAGCATAGAAAAAGCCGCAATAAATTAACGCAGCTTCAAACAAAAGCGGAGGAATTAACCATGCTGGTAAATGTGAGTAAAGAATGCCCATAGTGAAACAGTCAGCATCTCTCGTTAGTAGATTATTCACTGTAATGTGCACACGCCGGCGAGAAGGTAAAAAATATACAGCCGCGTGAATGAATCCTCCCAGATGAAAACAGCGGGATTGAACACTGTGAACAGGACAAATATTGTAGAAGACCATAACTGAAAAAAACTTATCAAAGAATAAAAGGGGCCATGTACCTTTCAACGGGAACACCAAAATGAACCGCACATGCGAGAACACTTATGATTCCTTGCACTGAATGAAAGGGACGCGGACGCATGCGCTTTTTAAATAGTCTATGGAACCGCGGGAAAAATAAAACGCTCTGATAATTTACTAAGAAAAATATTAAAACCTTGTATTGCCCATGACAAACATTAATACATTAAAACAAACTGCATATATTGGGAAAAATGGGACAAAAGAAATTTTCATGTATGAAGAAAAACTGCACGGAGGGAAACCAGATACAGCCGTCAAATAATAAAAACTATAAAGACGACAGGGGGCATAGATCACATGTGCTATTGTATATATATGGACGGTCAGAAAAAGAACCTTCGTTATATCACTAGAAACCACCTATGAAAATAACACATAAATATGCCAAAAAACAAAGGGGCTAGTAATGCAAATTAAGACACCCCTGACAAAGTATTCATGAAACACGGCCTGTGTTGGGTCTGGCCCCCCCTTCTTTTATTACATAAGGACCAATAAAAGTTTTGTACACTTCTTACTTAAACCCGGATATTCAATGTTGGGTTCATATACTGCCTTGGTATTGATTATCTAGGTTGCCCAGATTGGCAGGAAGTTAACTGGGCAGCGGCAATATTTTGCTGCTGCCTGTTTAGGTTCTGCAGTGAAAGTTAGGCCAGCCTTTGCTGTGCCTTACTTTCGCTGTATGTTGATAACTGGGCAGTGGCTCAATATTGCCGCTGCCCGGTTATTGACAGGTGCTGCCGCCAGAACGCCCTGATACTATCCTGTTGGCATCGGAGCGTGCAACACCGGCTCTTGTGGATATTTAGTGGCAATGGCTAAGAAGAATAACACAGTTAAAAGGTCTGCTAACCCCATATTACTCCCTTTAAATATCAGGACTGTAGATTTTAACAGATGAACACTGATAAAACACCCCTGATACAAAGAAGTTAAAATAGTTGTTTATTGGATAAACACCAGAAAAACATTGTTTCCCCTAGTGTTCTCTCACTCTTCAACTGGCTTGTCTTGTATCTGTCACTCAGTTTCTGTGCCTCTTCTGTGCTGACAACTGCTAAGTGACACAAACCTACAAATGTGAAAACACCGATAAACACTTAGGGCCTGATATTCAACAGCTGCCACAGCCGATCTAATGCAGCCAGCTGTTGCCGCTGAATTTTAAACCCGGCATTGAATATTCAGGTTGCCCAGATTGCCGCTAAGCTAACCAGTAAAAGTTAGGCCATTGTTGCCTGGTTATTTTACTTATTTATGTATTTATTTATTTATTTAACTAAATTTATATACCGCAAATCTAAAAGTCTAAGGGGTATGTTTACTAAAACCCCGGTAAAGTGCGGGCCGCGGTAGTGTGCGGGTGCCATATAAGGAGTGGGCGTTCCCCGCTGAAGAAGAAACGCCGTAATTTACATATGCGCTAAGGTGCGCGGCGCCCATGTTCGCCCCGCACCTTAGCGCATGGGATAGCTGCGCGAGAGGCATAAGTGGTGCACTGAAGTACAAAAAAAAAAGAGCAGAGCCACAGCACAATGGTTAAGACACTGACCAACAGTGCAGTGATCAGGGGTTCAATCCCCCACAGTGCCCTATGAAGACAGCTGGCTGAGGTGGTAATTTATGAGGCACAGAAATGCTGGGCATCATAAGGCAGCGCACTGATGTTTTTGGCGGCATATTAATACTGGGCGTCATAAGGCGCTTATGTCTATGGAGGCAGTCTAATACTGGGCGGTATAAGTGGCGCGCTGAAGTGCAAGAAAAAGAGAAGAGCCTCAGCACAATGGTTAAGACATTGACCAACAGTGCAGGGATCAGGGGTTCAATCCCCCACAGTGCCCAATGGAGACAGCTGTCTGAGGCATTATTTTAGGAGGCATATAAATGATGGGCGGCATAAGGCGGCGCGCTGATGTGCAAACACAGGAACAGAACCACAGCACAATGGTATCAGACACTGACCAATGGTACAGGGATCAGGGGTTCAATCCCCCAAAGTGCCCAATGAACAAGGCTGGCTGAGGCATAACATATTATGGGGAAGATTGCTTTAGGAGGCATTTTATTCATATTTTAATTACCACTACTAGCAAACGCACTCCCAAAGCGTGTTAACAGCAGGTGCCCTATAAGGCACATATTAAAGTGCACTGTCAGCCAAGGCACCCTAGATTGTTGCTTATAGGGCACTTGAGAGGGTGCCGTATGAGGTACCGCAAGGTCAGTGTACTGTTTATTATGGCAGCACTGTGCAGTTTAAGGAATGAAAATCATATGTAGGTGCGCTGACAGGCAAGGAGGAGCAGCAATAGAGCACAATGGTTAAGGCACTGACTGCTGATACAGGGGTCATGCGTTTGCTCCCCAGTGTGCCTAATACGTAAGGCTGGCTGTGGCATCAGCTTTGCATTGTACATAATTTGTCCTGCAGCACTTTATATTTATGTTATTAATTGCTGCCAGCAAACACACCCTCACGTGCCGTAATTGAAGGTGCCTTATAAGGCACCCTATAAGGCACTCCATAGGGCACATTACAAATTGCACTGTCCGCCACAGCACCCTAAAATGTCCCCTATAGGGCACCCTATAGGTTGCGTCACAGGAGAATGTATAGTGCACCTTATATGGACGGGAACCATAAGGTTCCCTATAGGGTGCCCTATAAAGTACCCTCAGAGGCACCTTATGGGTACAGTACGCTGAGGGTGTTTTTGCTGGCATCAAAATATGTACATTAAAAAAAGATAATGCATTGGACAACCCTATCAAATAACCCCACTGTGGGTTTGAACCCATGATCGCTGGCTTCAGAGACAGTGCAGTAACCATTGGGCTATAGCTCTATAGCTGCTAGCAAGCCCCTGGCTGGCTGCAGAGAGCATGCACGTCACCACACAGACAGTCTGCTGTGGTCACCAGGATAGGGTTAGCCTACCCATACCCATGATGCACTGCACATGCAAATCAGCTGTCCACAGATCAACACAAGATGGGCAATGCACCCCCACAGCACCTCGGCCCGGTAGAGGGAAGTGACCATGTGCACCCACACACCACCTCGGCCTGGTAGGGGGTACTGACCGTGTGTTTTACTGGCACAGAGTAGCTACACACCGTAACATTGTGCGGGTACTGTGCTCACCCTGAGGGTGCAATGAGGCGCCCAGGACCAGGTCCACAACACCTTACATAGCTGACAGAGGCCATGCCGGAGGTCCAAAGCAGTGTTAATGTGTGAGATAGGTAGTTTCTGCACAAACGCCTTGAATATCTCTGTTTGTTTCAGTCATGTGTAGCCCCCATGGACCCCCAGGTGGGCCATGCACCACCACCACCCCCCCTCCCCCCCCACCACCAGGGCCGAGCGTGGCAAACAGGGTCTCCCATCAATAGATCCACATTCTACCTCCCTGCAAAGGTGGCAGTAGAGGGGACCATCAACCCAGGTCCTGCTGAGGAACAGACAACCCACAGGGCAGTCAATGCAGCTCTATACACATCCATACCACAATAGCAGACAGATATTAGGCCTGGATATGGTGAGCTGCACCCCACCACTATCCAATATTCTCCTGCAGCAAGTCATCAGCCACTGCACCCCACAAGCTGCTCCATCAAGACACATACCAGCTGCAAACAATGTGCTAGTTAGTCCGCAGTGCATGTTCCCAGTGGAGATGCATGCACCCAGAACTGGGATATCAGCATACACAGCAAGGAGTTACATCAGTGACTTGGCCCCAAAAGGAAACCCATATCTATCACATGAGAGAAATCCTATATAGCACTATGGGGGTGCCTAGCCATGCTGTGGTCACTGCACAGTCTTATGTAATCTAGTTTATGTTCACTTAATGTTTAATGTAATGCAATATTACACTGTTTTGCTATATTGTTGTTTAAGTTCCTTGTAAACTGCTCCTGATCTCTGGAAGGGGCGGTATAGAAAAGCACACAAATAAATAAATAAAACAGTCAGGGTGAGAGTGATCTCTCAGCAGGACATACTGAGGTCACCCTGTCTGTGTAGGTGGTGGCTGGGCACTAATATGTCCCAGTCAGTGCCCTATGCCCTGTGCAGATGCACCCTGGCCAGGCCACCCTGTCCGGCCTATACCCATGGTACCTTGCTCCTCATTATGCACATTGGCAGCCCAATACTGGCAACATTGCTGGCAGTGTGGGCTGTGGAAGGTGTTTGCAACTACCACACACTGGATAGGCAGACAGCCACCCCCACACCTATGCCAGCATTGTGCTACTATAGAGGGGTCCAGCAGCCATACCCACCACACCAGTCCTGGGCACAGTACAGGCATGGATATGGTACGCACTACTGTTGGGGGTCACTCCCCAGGGTGGTAAACACTGTCAGAGACCAGACCTGCAGCGCACTCCGCAGACATCACAATGATTGTTATGGTGGAGATCAATGAGCAACATGTGCTTAACGTAGGAATTGATATCTGCCAGTTATCATGGGCAACGTTTGGTAGCTGTGTACCATATACCCAGGTGTAGGGTGGCAGTGCTAAGGTATGCAACTGCTAGTATTGGGGGATACAGGCAGGGCTCAATGTCCTGCCTCTCTAGAAGGCATTGGCCAATGGGGCCTGGGGGGGGGGGGGGTGTGTCTGGCCCTGTTGGCTGTTGCTTTACGGCAGAGTGTCCCAACTCCAGTCCTGGTGTTCGAACCACTGTTCGGGTTTTCATGCTGTTCCTCATGAATATGCATGAGCTACATCAGCATACCATGGGGGTGGTGCACAGATATGCAGCACAGGCATCTTTAGTAGAGGCAGCATGGATCCTGAATGGTGTGGGGCCCTCCAGGACTGCATTTGGGAGACTCTGCTCTGGGTAATGCGGCTGTTTATGGTGTCTGTGTGTGGTGGGGTAAAATATAGGCGTGTGAACCATGCGTATGTTCTCAGCAATAAAGGTTTCTCCTTACTATCACGGTTTAGTTGTAGGAAAAATATGTGGACTGGATTGGCAGTAGCCCCAGCTGGGCTTTGAACCTGTGACCAGGGCCGGATTTACCTTGAGTGAGGCCCTACGCCAACAAAAATTGTGGGTCCCCAGCAGGGGCGGCCCAAGGGGGGTGCGGGGCCTCATTTGCATAAGGGCCTCATTTGCATAATGTTACCATATACTAACTTTTAGTAAACGTGCCTCTTAATGAGTGTATGGATAAAGAAAGACTAAAAGATTTCTACATTGCTATAATCCAGTGCCAACTGCCAGACACATTAGGAACTACTACAAACACTGCCCATTTATAACCCATAGCAAACCCGCCGTATCCTAACAGCACTACCAGGACTCACAAAGCACCATACTCTACCAATCAAAAGGCAACACTGCAAATATTAAACCAATACATTTCAGAGAACAACAATACATGACCTACTGGGGAAAGAGAACAAGTGGCAATGTCAAATAGGAATTATATAAACAGAACACCTCAGCTCAGTTACTCATGCAGAACATAGACCATCACCAAACAAGTAATCACAATTTAGAAACAGGAAGACAATAATTAAACTGGGAATCCCAAAAGCCAAACTTGGAATGTACAACACTGTAGAAATAAAACTATACATTAATTTGCTCTTGTACTAAACAAAGCGCAGAGTTAATGATGCACATTTACCAGAGCTGACATATTCCAATTAATAAATTCAAAATAAAGAGATATTTTTCTACCTTTTGTGCATTTTTTTCAGCTGCAATTGCTCCAGCCACTTTCTTCTGGTTTCTTCGTGTCTTCTGCTAACTCTCCATCGTCTGCTGTCCATTTATCCTTTCTTCTCTCTTCTAGTTTTTTTCCATTCTCTCTCTACATCTTCTTTAACATACTAATCTTTCTCCTTTTGCTCTTTCCTCATTCCTATTTCATCCACTCAAATTTTACCCCTCCATCCTCAATCCCCACTTACTCTCCCAATACCCGGCCAATTGTAGATTTTTTTATCCCTCCCACACAAAATATTTTTCTCTTCTCCATTTTACTCTTCCAGCCCCATCCCATTCTAATCCTCCCCCAACATCAGCTCCCTTCTAGTTCCAGCCTCACCCAGCATCCATTCCCTTTTAGTCCCTGCATCAGCCCATTTCCAGTCCTAGCCACCCATCAGCCCATTTCCAGTCCTAGCAACCCCCCAACCCAATACCAGTCCTAGCCCCCCATCAGCCCACAGCCCATTACCAGTCTTAACCCCCCAAAGCCCATTACCAGTTCTAAACCCCCCCCAACAGCCCACAGCCCATTACCAGTCCTAACCCCATCAGCCCACCTCCAGTCTTAACCCCCCCAGCACATTTCCAGTCCTAGCCCCCCCATAGCCCATTACCAGACAGCCCCTATCAGCCCACAGCCCATTACCAGTCTTAACCCCCCCAAAGCCCATTACCAGTTCTTACCCCCCCCATCAGCCAACAGCCCTTTAATTGTGCGAATGGATTAATGACTTGTGCTGTTTTTACCCCCCCAGCCCATTTCCAGTCCTAGCCCCCCCATAGCCCATTACCAGACAGCCCCCATTAGCCCACAGCCCATTACCAGTCTTAACCCCCTCAAAACCCATTACCAGTTCTAACCCCCCCCAACAGCCCACAGCCCATTATCAGTCCTAACCCCATCAGCCCACCTCCAGTCTTAACCCCCCCAGCCCATTTCCAGTCCCAGCCCCAGCCCCCCCAATAGCCCATTACCAGTCCTACCCCCCCCCCATCGGCCTAAAGTAAAATTTAATTTTAAAAAAAAACTGCTGGCTGCCGCCGCGGGGCCCCCTGCTGGCTTAACAGAGACGCGAGGGAGACACTCTCCCTTCGCGCCTCTCAAAGCCTGCACGGAGGGAGGGAGGGACGGACGGACTGATTGATTCAGCTTACAGAGGGGGCCCCGCGGGTCAGTCCATACTGCCGCGGCAGTAGAGGGGGGCCCCGCGGCGGCAGCCAGCAGTTTTTTTTTTAAATTTTATTTTAAAAAAAAACTAATTTGTTCGATTTTTGTGGGCCCTTGCCAGCTGTGGGCCCTACGCCATGCCGTAATGGGCGTATAGGTAAATCCGGCCCTGCCTGTGACCTTCTGTTCCTGCACACGCTGTCTGTGTGCACTGCACCACCGTGTTGCCACAGATGTGCTGTGCTCCCTGGGGAGTCCATGATTGTACATCCGACAGAGCCTGTCTGTTACGGTGGACGGTGCCAGCCTGCACAGGCCTAGGCCACTGTCTGCTGTGGTTTGCAGCCACCGCCCCCTCCACCACCTGTGCCCTTCCGCCAACATGCAGAGATGTCCCTATCTGGAAAAAAGCATATGACCTGATTGAGTTGTGGTACTCCAGGACTGAATTTGGGGGACTCGGCTGTCGGTAATGCCCATTGTTATGGTTTGTGTGCGGTGTAGGGTAAAATATAGGAACCATGCTTATGTTCTCTGCCATACAGGAGTGTCTGTACTATCACTGTTTAGTGGTGGGTAAAACTATGGGGACTGGGTTGGCAGGAGCCCCAGCTGGGGTTTGAACCTGTGACCCTCTGGTCCTACAGGCACTGGCTGTGTCTGCTGCACCACACTGTGGCCACAGAGACAGTGCAGTCTCTGGAGATAGGAAACCTGGCCGCACGAGTCAGACACCCTGTTCTGCGCAATTTTACTGTGGGCTCGTTTACCTTGTATGGGGACAGGGGTGCAATTAAACCTTATAAATGGCCTCCAAAAGAAGAAGGAAAAACCAAAGCCAAGCTGGGCAACAGTGATATCAATGGGCAACATGAAAAACACTCCCAGGAAAGCTCCATTGATATGCAGTGATTTTTGAAAGGGTCTACGGAGCGTGGACCCTTCCAAAAATCATTTCTTTTTTTGGAGCTTTCCTGGGAGTGTTTTTTATGGTTGCCCATTAATATCACTGTTGCCCAGCTGGATTATAATTTATTTGACATTTGTTGTGGTCATTTTTAATTTATATTTGCTATTTTGTTCTGTGCACATGTATCACACTGCTCACGTTTTGCAGGTTTCCCCGGTTTTGCTGTACATTGCTGACGGAAATGGTTTCTCTTCCCTTTAAATCGGCTCTAACGCGAGGGTTTCACTCGCGGTGTTTTTCATGCCGAAATTCGGCCCCGCTCCTGTGCGGGGAGCCTCTCCCCTCCCACTCTCCAGCCATTGACCCCGTCCCTCCGCCCCTCGGGAGCCTTCCTCCGCCCTCCGTAAGCGTTTCCCTGCCTCTATCGCACATGAGCGCCCCGCACATGTGCGCCGGCCCGTTAATGTGACGCACACGTGTGTGCGGCGCTTAAGAGCTCTTAAATGCATCATTAGCGTCTGCTCTTGTGCGCCGCACACGTGTGCGTAGTTTAGTAAACATACCCCTAAGTGGTTTACAAAAAACAATAAGGTCAATGAGGCTTTACATAGAACAAGGACTTAAACGAAAAGAAAATGTTACATAGACAAAGTATGTGAGCTGGTAATTAATTTATGTTATTTGAGAAATGTTCTGTATATAGGTGTGTTTTCAGTTTTCTTTTGAAGTCCAATAAATCATTGATTGCATGAAGTTCACACAGGAGCATGTTTCAAAGAGTTGGAGCAAAGAAAGAGAAAGCTTTCCTTGATGTTGAGAAATTAACCCTGGCATAAGCTGGAGTGAGTTGAGGGAACATGTCCTTCTGCTCCTATCGTCTGGTGTTTTCAGCAGGAGAGGCTCAAGGCAATGTGCTGCCTGAGGCAAAGAATGAGATGACGCCCTCCCCCCCCACCTAGAGGAAATGCAAGATATTTGCACACAGGGCCATATCGAGCTGCAGTCGCGCCCTGTGCGACTTGCAGCTCTGGTTTACGTCCCCCCTCTCCCCCCCATACCTCCGTCCAGCGCTGCCTGCTCTTTCCCTGCTGCTGTCACCCTCTGTTTTTTTCACGGCGGCACCGGCAACAGGGAAAGAGCAGGCAGCGCTGTACGGAGGTATGGGGAGGAGGAGGGGGCATGCACCCGATCTGAAAGGCGCCGGCATTTTAAGCAGATCTGTCCCTCCCTGCTCTGACATTGCGTCGGAGGAGGGAGGGACCAGACCTGCTTAAAGTGCTGCGAAGAGGCTTGGGGGCACATTTCGGCTGCCTGCTATTGTCCTGCCAGCGGTGGCAGGGCAACAGCAGACAGCCGAAATGCGCCCCCCAGATCTTGGCGCCCTGTGCGACTGCACTGCTTGCACAGGGCTAGGTACGGTCCTGTTTGTACACCAAGGAACTAAAAGACAGCAAGAACCAACAGCACAGTTTATAAAACTAAATTATAACTCATTTTTATTTTGTTGTTATAAACTGCGTTATGGTTCTTGCTTTTTCTTTTCCAACATATATTTTGCATCCACAGTAGGTGCAAAGCAGAACCAGGACATTCACCCACAGAACTCAATATTTAAAAAAAATCTAATTCTGATCATCTCACTAACAACAACCACTATTCTCCAGTACCAGGCATATTGTGAAGTAATACAAAACCCTACAACAAAGAGCAAACCAAACCTACCATACCATACCATACCATATCAGCACAAACTTCCAAAACTCACATAAAGAGCCCATCCAAAAAAAGCATCACTATAAATACTACAGTGGGCCCTGGAACATCCATACACCTATTTGAAAAGCTGAACCAGTCAAATTACTACAGTATAGTATAGATCCTTATGTACAAACTCCATGTTAACAGAACACCTGACCTCAGTCACACATTCACAGCATTGACCCTCACCAAGTACAGAATAAGTAACCACAATCTAAAGTAAAAATAAAAATATGTAGACAAAATTTAAACTGAAACCCCAAGAAGCCAGTGTCCACATGCATGCAACATCAGATAAATAAGAGATGCAGTTCCCCAATACTGTGTAAAATATAAAAATAGCACAGAGTCCAATCACTAAAATTCAATAAAAAATGTTTTTCTACCTTTGTTGTCTGACCATATTATTCTTTGATCATGCTGGTCCCGATCTGAGGCTTCTGCATTCCTGTCTTCCCTTAGCTCTCTTTCTGTGGTCTATGGTCCATGGTCCATCAGCCATTGCTTATCTCTTTTGTTTTCTTCACTCCCTTCCATCAACCCATTTCCAGTTCCAGTAACCCTCCCCAGTATCAGCCCCCTTTCCAGTTCTCCCCTCCCAGTACCTTCCAATGTCAACCACCTTGCATTCCCACGAATGCCACTGGTGTCCATTCCCTTCCAGTCCCCCTCCTTCCCCACTGTCCAGCCCCTTCTAGTCCAAATACCATCCCAGGTATCAGCTCAGGTCCACTCTCAGTGCCACCCCCCCCCCCAGTCAGCTCCTTTCCAGTCACCCTACCCTCTATCCATCTCCCTTCCAGTGTCATTCACATGTCAGCTCCCTTCCAGCCTCCTCCCCATTACCCAGCCACCTACCACTCCCATCCCCAAGTGTCAGCTTCCTTCCAGTCCCCCTTCAGTACATCCCAGGTATCAGTCACCTCCCTCCCCTGGCAGACCCTCTATCCGCTCCCTTCCAGTCCTATTCTACCATTCCCCTGCATCAGCCCATTTGCAGCCCTAGCCCCTAGTTTTCTTCCAGGGCCAGCAGCACACTCCTCCCCTCCCCCATTAGCCCATTTCCAGTCCCAGCCCATTTCCAGTCCTATCCCCCTAAATCAGCCCACTCCAGTCCTAGCCCCCCAATCAGCCCATTGCCAGTCCTAACTCATTTCCAGTGCTAGCCCCCATCTGCCCATTACCAGTCCTAACCCTCCAATTAGTCTTTTTCTAGTCCTAGCCCCCCAATCAGCCCATTTCCAGTCCTTGCCCCCCCCCCGATAGCCCATTACCAGTCCTAGCCCCACTCCCAATCAGCCCATTTCCAGTTCTAACCCACCATAGTCCATTACCAGTCCTAACCCCCCTCCCGATCAGTCCATTTCCAGTTCTAACCCCCCCTCCCAATCCACCCATTTCCAGTTCTAACCCCTCATCAGCCCATTTCCAGTCCTAGCCCCCCCATAGCCCATTACCAGTCCTAACCCCCCCATCAGCCCATTTCCAGTTCTAACCCCCTCCCATCAGCCCACTTCCAGTCCTAACCTCCCTTCAGCCCATTTCCAGTTCTAGTCCCCCACCATAGCGCAGTACCAGTTCAAACCCCCCATCAGCCCACTTCCAGTCCTAGCCCCCCCCCAGCCCAGGGAAATTAAAAGAAAAACTCCATCTTCAGAAGTTGATGCTGCTGTTGCTGCAGCGGCAGCAGCGGCAGGATGAACTGCCCTGCGGCCGCCCCCGCCTCCCCAGAAGAGCCCAGCGTTTCCCCTCCTGTTTCCCATCAGCGCCACGGGCTCAGCTTTAACAGAGCCGCGGGGAAGGGAAACACTCTCCCTTCGCGCGGCTCTGCTAAGCTGAGCCGTGGAGGAGAAATGCTGGGCTCTTCCGGGGAGGCGGGGGGGGGGGGGACAGTGGCCGCGGGGCAGTTCATTCTGTTGCTGTCGCCGCTGCAGCAGCAGCAGCTTCCGAAGACGGAGGTTTTTTTATTTTTTTTTATTTTGAAGGCCGAGTGAGGTGGTCTTTTCGGGGGCAATTTTTGCTGCCCCCAAAAAGTTGCTGTCTGAGGCTACCACCTCACTCGGCCTCATTATAGAGCCGCACATGGTTTTCAGAATCAGAGTTTGAAAGTGGGAAGCAGACAAACCATGACAGACTTTGAATGTGGTTAATAGAGATTTGAATTTGATTTGCTGGGAGACAGGTAACCAGTGTAGCTGTTTAAAAAGTGGTGTAATGTGCTCTGATTTGGAGGCGTTACAGAGGAGACAAGCAACTGTATTCATTGCAAATTGGAGAGGATGAATAGTGTAGTTAGGCACGCCCTGAAGCATGAGACTGCAGAAGTCGAGGTGTGGGAATATGAGAGCCTGCAAAACAGAGCAAAAGTCATGCAGCTGTAGGAGTGGCCTTTGGTGTTGGATACTCTTGAGCTTATAGTAAATGTTTCTTACTGTGCAACCTATATGTGAAGAGAGGGTGAATTGTTGTTCGATAAAACACCAAGATAACGTATCTCTGATTTCACTTGTATTTGAATACCATCAATGGTAATATAGGGTGGTGGAGTGAACTTAATATCTGTAGAAACATAGAGGACTTTCGGTTTTTTTGTATTTAATAGGGAAGTTTTGCCCATAAGCCAATGTGTGATGGAGCTGAAACACTTTTTTAGAGGCGAGATATCTGGATTGCTGAAACACTTTTTTAGAGGCGTGATATCTGAATTGTTAGTGTCAATAGGAGTATTCAACATAACGTTGTCAGCATTTAGAAGGTAAAGGATGTTGTGCTCCAGTATGATCGAGCATATTGGCTGAAGGAAAATGTTGAATAGTAAAGAAGATAAGGCGGAACCTTATGGGACACCTTGCAGCTGTGGGTAAGTGGATGACTTTTCTGGGATGATTTTGACCTGTACCTGTCAGTTTGCAAGGTATGACTTAAACCATCCAAGAGTGGCTTCTCTTAAGCCTAGAACATCTCAATCATATCACCTCTATCCCACCTTTCCTCTAAGGTGTACATATTAAGATCCTAAAGTCTGTCCTCATATGCTTTGTAATGAAGACCACTAACCATTTTAGTAGCCACCCTCTGCACCGACTCCATCCTGTTCACATCCTTTTGAAGGTGCGGTCTCCAGAATTGCACACTATACTCCAAATGAGGTCGCACCAAAGACTTATACAGAGGCACTATCACCTCCTTTTTTCTGATAGCCATTCCTCTCCGTATGCACCCAAGAATCCTTCTAGCTTTTGCCGTTGCCTTTTCTACCTGTTTAGCTACTTTCAGATCATCAGACACAACCACGCCTAGGTCCCGCTCTTCTTTAGTGGACAAAAGTACTTCACCCCCTATACTATATTGCTCCCTTGGATTGCTGCAGCCCAAATGCATGACCTTACATTTTTTAACATTAAATCCCAGCTGCCAAATTCTAGACCATTCTTCAAGCTTAGCTAGATCCCTCCTCATGTTATCTACACCTTCCTGGGTGTCTACTCTTGCAGTTTTTGGTATCATCCGCAAAGAGGCAAACCTTACCCGACAGCCCTTCTGCTAT
Organism: Ichthyophis bannanicus; assembly: GCA_033557465.1. Lineage (NCBI taxonomy): Eukaryota > Metazoa > Chordata > Amphibia > Gymnophiona > Ichthyophiidae > Ichthyophis > Ichthyophis bannanicus. The sequence continues at coordinate 571,977,610 of CM066035.1, forward strand.
ATCACTAACAAAGATGTTAAAAAGAATCGGACCAGAAACCAGAAAGGGAACCTCTCTTGCCATGCCTTGAAAGAATCTTGGTTAAGGGATGTTTTTATAGGGATACTCATTCCGAACTGAAGGAGGCAAAGGATCAGATAGAATTCTCAAAGAATACTCCTTCACTCCCGGAAAGGATTCAGGAGGTGCTCCAGTGCATTTTGTGAGAGTTCAGATGGGGAGCAGTGCGGTGATGAATGGCCTCCTTGGGGCTCTGAATCTGAAGCAGAGAGTAGGGAGACTGTCAGGACTTGGAAAGAGTGTGTCTCTTATGCTCTTTAAGTCCATAGAGGCCCCAAAGGCACTTTTGCTATACCAATTCATGGCCTTCTACAAGAACAGCAGCTTTTCATGTGGCCGTATACAAAAGAAGGATGTGAAAAATAGGGGCTTATTTTGGAAACCCTATTCATGCTTTGGACGTCTGAAAACAGGCATACTGATGTCCAAAGCACAACAGAAATGTCTCTGGAGCCATTTTAAAAAGCAGTTCTAAGGACGTCCCCAGTGTGAGAACGTCCAAGGTTGAATAGGGGCGAGGTGTAGGCGTGTCTCAGGTGTTCCTGAGTACTTGGATGTCCTCGCCTAATTTCAGAAATGCCTTGCATGTCCTGGGTTACGTCCAAGTTATACCTGCTTCAATAGGAACAAATAGGAATTGGAAAAACGTTCATTCTGCCATCCAGACACCCGGAGGACATACAGAAGAGTGTACTCTGATACCTATATTTTTACTGATGATAATGAAAAGAGCAGGGCAATGAGTACACTTGATTTCAGTTCAACCTGTTGATGCATATCCCCAAATGCAAAATAGCTTGCATTCAGCATAGGATACACTCCCAACCCCCAGTGTGGCCGTCCATTTCAGGACATCTATATTTCTAAAATCGGGCCGACATGTAAACATACCTGATACTTTTGGACATTTTGCCCCTGACAACTCAGATTTCACCTGGATGTCCTTTTTAAAATGCCACATATAAGGAAGGTTCAACTGGTTCTGGGCTTCAGTAAAGTCCAGCTCTCCCACTCCTATGATGTAGTTCAGGTGATAAAATATAAAGTGAGAAAATACAGAGAGTTCTTAAACATCCTCCTGACACCATATAATGTTGATGAGCTTTGTGTTTAATTCTTGAGGCAATAGGATGCTAATGAAGGGATTTCAGTATGGGAGTGATGTGGGTGTGTATGGAGGCTTCGACAATGGTGCGGGCTGTGGTGTTCTGGGCTAGCTGCAGTGGTGTGATGGAGGTTTTGGGGAGTCCTTGATAGATGAAGTTGCAGTAAATCGAGGAGGGGGGTGATGGAAGCCTGACATGCTGTGCGAAAATTCTCTGGGGAAGGAGGGGGCATAGGTTGCGGAAGGTTCTGAGTTTGAAGTAGATACTCTTGATGTGTGCTTGATGTGTGCTTGGAAGTTCAGACGCTGATTCAGAAAGACACCGAGGTATTTGACTTATGACTTGACCTGTAGTTCCGTATCCTCAATTTTGATGGGGGGGGGGGAGAGGCGTGAAGTTGGGGTCTTTGGTAACTGCAAGGTTGTGATGTTGAAGCCAACAGACTATATCTTTGAAGCAGGCGTTTAGGTTTAAGTAGTCAGGAGCAGTAGTGTAGAATGGAGTAAATATCATTATGTCCTCTGCATATAAATGGTACCCAACATTGAACTTCTGAATATTTGTGCAGAAGGGCCTGATGTAGATGTTAAAAAGTAGGGAGGAGAGTGCATTTCCTTGGGGAACTTCTTGAGGTAGGCATGCTGAGGTTAACATGCGTTAATAAAAACACGTGTTAAGTACTTTAAGGCTCATAGAAATGAATGGGCAGTGGCAACACTTAATGTGCATTAACTTTTACTTAACACGCGTTATCTTTTAGTAGACATGCCCCTCAGGGTCATGTTTATTTACTAAGGGATTTTATGCGCATTAATAAAGTTAACGTGCGTTATGTGCCCAGAACTGTCTTATTTCTATGGGTGCAGTGGCCCTTTATGTGCATTAATTTCATTAACACAGTTTTAGTAAACATGCCCCTTAGTTATGAGCTCTGGGAGAGATGATCCATTTCAGTGATGTACGATGACATCATTCATTTGTGTGCCTGATCAATCCTGCTGCCTATAGAAAATATCTGTTTCTTGTGAGCAACACTGGTTGTCTCCTATTTGGAACCGGCGCCCCACCATCTCAAGGGCAAGGGGTTCTACTCCAGGTGCTTCCTCGTGCTAAAAAGATCAGGGGGCCTGCGCAACCTCAATAAATTCCTGGTGAGGGAGAAGTTCAAATGCTCACCCTTGGAACATTGCTGCCCTACCTCCAGCAGGGGACTGGCTATTCTACTTAGACCTCAATGATGCTTATACCCACATCCTCTTCTACGCCGACCACAGGCAGTACCTGCGGTTTGTAGTGGGGGACAGGCTTTTTCTGGTCAGGGTGCTCCCCTTCAGCTTAGCCTTGGCCTCAAGCGTTTTCACGAAGTGCCTGGCAGTCGTGACCGCCTTCCTCCGGCTCCAGGGGGTCTTCGTCTTTCCCTACCTGAACGACTGGCTCATAAAGGGAGGCATGGCCTCAAAGGTGCAGCAGGCCACCGCATTCACCATCCAGGTTCTGCAGCACTTGGGGTTTGTCATAAACTACCCCAAGTCTCACCTCCTCCCGATACAGTGTCTGAAGTTCATTGGGAAAAAGATCGACACTCTCCAGTCAAAGGCTGTCTTTCCCAGGGACCGAGCCAATTGTCTCAGGATTCTGGCTCGGGACATACAGTGCCATTCCTCAGTGCCCGCTCGGTTTCTCCTGCGCCTCCTCGGGCACAAGTCCTCCACGGTCCACGTCACCCACGATGCTCGCCTCCACATGATGGTGGCGGAGTGGTGTCTCTGGAACCAGTGGTCTCAGGCCTCGTACCACCTCCGAGACAGAGTTTCTGTGACCTGCCATCTGGCGGATTCTCTGGTCTGGTGGCAGTCTCCCCAGCATCTCGAGGCAGGCATGCCTTTTCATTCCCAAAGCCCCTCAAAGGTCCTCAACACGGATGCCTCCCTGCTTGGATGGGGAGCCCACTGCAGAGATCTCCGCAGTCAGGGCAACTGGTCACCAGATGAGAACACCCAGCAGATCAACCTGCTGGAGCTCTGAGCAATTCACTTAGCCCTGAGGGTTTTTTGTTACCACCTGTGTCACCAGTCGGTGCTGGTCCAGACAGACAACCAGGTGGCAGTGTTCTACTTGAGCAAACAGGGGGCACAGGGTCTTCTACCCTTTGCCAGGAGACACTGGTCCTCTGCTCGTACGCAATCCAACAGGGTATCCTCCTGCGGGCAGTATACCTGCCAGGACAGCACAACCTGCTGGCCAACAGGCTCAGCAGAGTCCTCCAGCTGCACGAGTGGCAGCTGGACCCCAAGGTAGCCAATCGGCATTTACGGCTCTGGGGGGGTACCCGTGATGGACCTGTTCACCAGTCCAGATGACTTTCAGTTGCCCTGATTCTGCTCCTGGCAGCCCCACCCCTCCAGGGTGGCCGCCAACGTGTTCCATGTCTCATGGACGGGAGACCTCATGTACGCCTTCCCTCCTACACCGCTGATCGCCAAGACAGGGCTCGCTCATCCTGATAGCCCCTCAGTGGCCCAGGCAACTGTGGCTCACACTGCTTCTACAGTTGATGGTGGAGACCCCAATCTCCTTGGGGACCGCCCCGGGACTCCTATCTCAGGAGAGGGGTTATCTCCTGCACCCCAACCTAGGGTCCCTGTCGCTGACAGCCTGACTACTGAAAGGGTGACTCTGACCATTTCAACCTTCTGGTTGAGGTGGAAGACATTCTGCTGGCCTCTTGCAAGGCCTCTGCTAGGAAGGCGTACACCCTCAAATGGCGCAGGTTCTCTGTTTGGTGCACTGAACACGGGGCTGACCCTTTCTCCTGCCTGATGGCTCTGGTGCTACAGTACCTTCTACACTTCTTTCAGTACGGGCTCAAGTCTAACTCCATCCGAGTGCACCTTAGTGCCCTAGCGGCGCACCACCATCAGGAGGATGGTAAGCCCCTCTTGGCCTAACTGTTGGTGACCCGTTTCCTTTGGGGCCTACTCTTATTGAAGCTCCTGGTTCGCCCTCTGGCGACCGAATGGGACCCCATCGTGGTGTTGGGGCAGCTCACTCGCCCGCCCTTCGAACCTCTGGCTACCTGCCACCTACGCTATCTCTCTTGGAAGGTGGCTTTCCTAGTCATGCTCACCTCCGCTCGCAGAGTTAGCGAGCTTCAGGCCCAGGTGGCGGAGGTGCCCTATATCAGGTTCTACAAGAACAAAGTGGTGCTTCACACGCACCCCAAATTCCTGCCGAAGGTGGTGTCACCCTTCCATCTCAACCAGGAAGTGGTGCTCCCTACCTTCCTTCCAAGAGCTCACTCCAGTCGGGCGGAGAAGGTCCACCACACCTTGGACTCTAAGAGGACTTTGTACTTCTACATCCAGTGCACTCAGGGCCACCGCAAAGCCTCTCAACTTTTCATCTCCTACAACCCCAGTAGGCTGGGGAGGCGGTGACCAAGCATTCACTGTCCACATGGGTGATGGACTGTATTGCCCTCGCCTATGAACATGCGGGACTCCCACTGGAAGGCTGTGTCATGGCGCACTGTGTCAGGGCCATGGTGGCTTTGGTGGCAAACCTGTGCTCCTTCCCGAAGGTGGACATCTGTCGGGCCGCCACCTGGTCTTCAGTCCATACCTTCTCAGCTGATTACTGCCTTACTCCTGCCTGTGCTCCATAACCTTTTCAGGGTTTAGGCAACTCCTACCTTCCGACCCTTCTGTGTTCAGGCTACTGGACTGCTGGTTCATTGGACACAGGGGTCCTACTGTAGTCTGTTTACACAGACTAAATTGCTGCTATTTGCGGCTCCCCATGAAGGAGCCTCTATATTTGCTATGGGCTTTCAATAGCCTATAGCTGGGGAGTCCCATATGTGAGGGCTGACTTCCTACTTGTTCCCAGAGAAAGTGTAAATCTCCAGGAACAAGCAGGAATACGTCATCACATATGGGTACGTCGGTACCGACGGAGCCCGCGCGGGAAAGCTCCCCAGCTTTTCAGATTAAAAGCTTTTGGGGCCTCCCACTGCACATGCGCGCTGCCTTCCCGCCTTCCTGACCAGCTCTCGTCAGTTTTCTTTTTTTCCGCGGAGCCAGCAGGTCGTGTTCCTGTCACCGCTGAAGAAATTGTTAATTTTATTGTTTTCTTTAGACCGCGTACCTGCCTTCCCCTTTCTGAACCCGGTACTGCCGTTATCTATTTATTTATTTTAAAAAAAAAAAATATATTTTTTCTTTTCTTCAGCACAGCTTGGTACTTTGTTAGGCCTTCAGGCCTACACAAATTCTCCTCATGGAGAAGCCAGTTCCTGGTTTTAAAAAGTGTACCAAGTGCAGTGCTGTCATTCCTCTTACAGACACCCATGAATGGTGTCTTAAATGTTTAGGACCTGACCATTCCATACCGGACTGCCCATCCTGCTCCCAGATGTCGAAACGTGGATTGCAGAACCGGGCCAACAAGTTCCATGTGCTGTTTCCTTCAGAAGCATCACAGTCATCCAGGTCTTCCTCTCCGGATGGATCTCAGGTAACCAAAACTCCAGTGGGCAAATCCTCTAAAAGCAAATCTCTTTCTAAAGATCGAGAGGCTCTCAATTCTGAGTTCGAGGATTCTGCCCAGGCCAAAAAACCCCGGCGGGAGGCTCCGGCCTCCAAAGCAATCATGGGGTCACAGGTTGACATCGATGGCGCGGCCTCGACAGATCACCTGTTGTACTGCTCTGGGGTACCGGCCCATACCGGTACCGACATCCAGGCAGCAGTGGCGTCTATGGGCAATACTGTCCAAGTCATGCAGCAGGCCATTCTGGCTTTTATTAATGCTGCTACGCCCTCGGTACCGCAGCCAGCGGTACCGGGTCCGGTTCCGGTAATGGCTTCCATACCGGAACCGAGGCCATCGTCTTCCAAACGCAGATCGGTTCCGCATGCCGGATCCGGGCTTTTGCCCGGTACCGATCCCATACCCGGTACGCCCGATGTCGATACCGAACGGTATGCGTATCGTGCGTTGGAAGCACATAGAGCAGGGGTCTCAAACACGCGGCCCGCGGGCCGCATGCGGCCCGCGAGACAACTTTGTGCGGCCCGCGACGGCGGAAAACCAAAAATCCCCCAAAACCCTGGCTTCTGCTGCTGCCGTTGCCGCCGTGGCAGCAGCAGAATCAATTGTTAAATTTAAAAAAAAACTGACTTCTGCTGCTCAAGCAGCTGTCCTGCGGCCCCTTTCCCTCTGCCCGGAGATCCGACTCTGCTCTCAGCGGCGTGCTTTTCAAGCCGCGAAGAGAGTATTCCCCTCTCGCGCGGCTTGAAAAACCGCGCGAGAGGGGAATACTCTCGTCGCGGCGTGAAAAGCACGCCGCTGAGAGCAGAGTCGGATCTCCGGGCAGAGGGAAAGGGGCCGCAGGACAGCTGCTTGAGCAGCAGAAGTCAGTTTTTTTTTTTAATTTGACAATTGATTCTGCTGCTGCCACGGCGGCAACGGCAGCAGCAGAAGCCAGGGTTTTGGGGTTTTTTTTTGTTGGCCGGTAATGAGCTATGGAGGGGCTGACTGAACTGGAAGTGGGCTATTGGCAGAGGGGTGAGGGGGGGGGTTATGACTGGTAATGGGCTGGGGGGGGGTTATAACTGGTAATGGGCTATGGTGGGGGCTAGGACTGGAAATGGGCAGATGGGGGTTAGGACTGGAAGTGGGCTATGGGCAGGGGGGGTTATGACTGGTAATGGGCTGGGGGGGGGTTATAACTAGTAATGGGCTATGGTGGGGGCTAGGACTGGAAATGGGCAGATGGGGGTTAGGACTGGAAGTGGGCTATTGGCAGGGGGGGTTATGAATGGTAATGGGCTGCGGGGGGTTATAAATAGAAATAGGCTAGGGTGGGGGCTAGGACTGGAAATGGGCAGATGGGGGTTAGGACTGGAAGTGGGCTATTGGCAGGGGGGGTTATGACTGGTAATGGGCTATGGTGGGGGCTAGGACTGAAAATGGGGTGATGGGGGATACGACTGCAAGTGGGCTATGGGGGGGACTAGGACTGGTAATGGGCTATGGGGGGGGTAAGACTGAAAAAGGGGTGATGGGGGGGTAAGACTGGAAGTGCGCTATGGGGAGGTTAGGACTGGTTATGGGCTATGGGGGGTCTAGGACTGGTAATGGGCTGGGGGGGTTGCTAGGACTGGAAATGGGCTGAGTGGAAGGGGGGCTTGAACTGCAAATGGCTGATGGGGAGGGGGGCTTGGAATGGAAATGGGCTGTGCGGGGAGCCAGCTAGGAGTGGACACGGGCTGACGGGGGGCTAGGATTGGAAATGGGCTGATGGTGAGGCTAGGATAGGACTGGAAATGGACTGATGCAGGGACTAGAAAGGAGCAGATGCTGGGTGGGGCTGGAACTAGAAGGGAGCTGATGTTGGGGGAGGATTAGAATGGGATGGAGCTGGGAAAGTGAAATGGAGAGGGGAAAAATATTTTGTCTGGAAGAGAAGACAAATCTACAATTGGCCAGGTATTGGGAGAGTAAGTGGGGATTGAGGATGGAGGGGTAAAATTTGAGTGGATGAAATAGGAATGAGGAAAGAGCAAAAGGAGAAAGATTAGTATGTTAAAGCAGATGTAGAGAGAGAGAATGGAAAAAAACTAGAAGAGAGAAGAAAGGACAAATGGACAGCAGACGATGGAGATAGCAGAAGACACGAAGAAACCAGAAGTGGCTGGAGCAATTGCAACTGAAAAAAAATGCACAAAAGGTAGAAAAATATCTCTTTATTTTGAATTTATTAACTGGAATATGTCAGCTCTGGGAAATGTGCATCATTAATGTCTGTGCTTTGGTACAAGAAATTATTTATAGTTTTATTTCTACAGTGCTGAGGTATTCTGTGTAATTCCTATTTGACATTGCTACTTGTTCTCTTTTCCCAGTAGGTCATGTATTGTTCTCTGAAATGTATTGATTTAATATTTGCAGTGTTGCCTTTTGATAGGTAGGGTCTGGTGCTTTGTGAGTCCTGGTAGTGCTGTTATGATACGGGGGGTTTGCTATGGGTTCCAAATGGGCAGTGTTAGTAGTAGTTCCTAATGTGCCTGGCGGTTGGCACTGGATTATAGTAATATAGAAATTTTCTAGTCTTTCTTTATCCATGCACTCATTATGCAACATTATGCAAATATTTATGCAAATGAGGCCCCTTATGCAAATGAGGCCCGTGTCTTATGCGGCCCCCGGGTTACTTTACAAGTCCTCATTCGGCCCTCAAAGCAATTTGAGTTTGAGACCCCTGACATAGAGGATACTCTGCTTCTTCAGAGGATTTTAACTCCTCTGATGATTCTGATGAGTTCTCCCTTGATCTTCCTGAGGAGCCTTCTTCTCCTAACAGGAGAATGTCTCCACCAGAGGATTTGTCCTTTCAGGACTTCATCATAGAAATGGCTAAAGGTCTTTCTATTGCTTCATCCTCTGAAAAGGAACCCAGATCAAAGAAACTGGATATTTTAGGATACTCTAAGTCTCCTAAAGAGGCAGTCACCCTGCCTATCCATGAAATCCTTCAAGAACACTTGATGGACTTATGGGAGGCTCCTCTAACATTGTCTCCTTCTTCTCGCAGGTTGGACACCATGTACCGTGTCCCCCCTTCTCCTGGTTTCCAAAAAACCCAGTTGCCTCACCATTCTATTGTGGTGAAGTCTGCAATGAAGAAGATAAAGAGTACCAAAAGGCACTCTTCTACTCCTCCAGGGCGAGAATGTAAGACTCTAGACTCTTTTGGCAGGAAAATTTTCCAGGCTACTATGCTTATAGCCAGGATTAATTCCTATAGTCTTTACATGGGCATGTTTCTCAGTGAAATCGCTCTAAAAGTTCGGCATTTTGCCCCCTTTATCCCTGAGGATAAGAGGGAGCAGTTCATTTCCTTAGTGAAACACCTTTTGGATATTTCAAAGTTCTCCAACAGGGCAGCTTTTGATTCCTTTGAGGGTGCTGGTAGGGCTTCGGGCATTGCTATAGCAGCCCGACGTCTTGCTTGGCTCCAGGCTTCTGATCTAGAACCTTGGGTCCTAGATGGCTTACGAAATCTGCCCTGTACAGGTGAGAACTTATTTGGTGAGGAGTGGCAAATTAAGGCCACTCAAATGGATGCAGAAAATGCCACCTTAGATAGACTTTCTAAGTCTACCTCCACTCCTGCCAAGAAGAAGTCTTTTAAGAGGCCTTATTACAAGAAGTCCAGATTTTCTACAAATACTGGCCAACAATCCTCTCAGCCTCGTTTTGCTGCTAAACGTCAGCAACCTAAACAGGCAAGGTCAAAGCCTGCGGCGTCTGCTACGCCTCAGCAGGCTCCACCCCCTCAGGGGTTTTGACTTGCCCCTAGAGAACTTAACTTTTCTGGCTCTAGAACAACCAGAGCCCCTCACCATACCCGGAAGGTTAGCTCACTTTGCTCCCAGATGGGAGCAAATTACATCAGAGCAATGGACCCTCTCTATCATCAGAGAGGGTTACAAACTCCATTTTTCCGACCTTCCTCCTTATACTATGGTGAGGCAGTTCAATTCTCCCCCATCTCTCCTGGCCCTCTTGGGTCAGGAAGTCTCCTCCCTCCTTGCCCAGGGGGCAATAGAGGAGGTCCCTCTTCTTCAACAGGGGACGGGATTCTACTCCCCTTATTTTCTAATACCAAAGAAGACAGAGGGCTTCAGACCAATTCTGGATCTGAGAGAATTGAACAAATTTCTTTTCAAGGAGAAATTCAAAATGCTTTCTCTGGGCATTCTCCTTCCATACCTTCAGAGTCAGGATTGGCTTTGTTCTCTAGATCTAAAGGATGCGTATACACACATACTCATCCACCCATCCCACAGAAAATACCTTCGATTTCTGTTTCAGGGAAAACATTTCCAGTACAGAGTACTCCCCTTCGGTCTAGCCTCTGCTCCACCAAATGCATGGCAGTCGTAGCTGCCTTTCTAAGAGGCCTGGGAATTTTCATATTCCCATACCTGGACGACTGGCTCATCCGAGCTCCCTCTCAGTCCCAGGCCCAAATTTCCCTGGACCGCACAAGGCGTCTTCTGCAATATCTAGGACTGGTAGTAAACCTTCCCAAGTCTCAGCTAATCCCTACTCAGTCTCTCGAGTTCATAGGGGCCCAGTTAGACACCATCACTGCAAGGGCCTACCTGCCTCAGGTCAGGGCCCAACGCCTGCTGAGTTTGGCCTCCCAAGCTCAGTCCAGCAGTCATTTGACAGCCCGGGAAATGCTGCGACTTCTGGGCCACATGGCCTCCACGGTACATGTGGTGCCCTACGCTCGTCTGCATATGAGAGCAGCTCAATGGACCTTGGCCACCCAGTGGACTCAAGCATCTGGAGCGCTCTCCGACCAAATACTCACCTCAAGCCGTCTATTTTGGTCCCTCCAATGGTGGACATCCACCAAGAATCTGTTGTTGGGGGCCCCCTTCCAACCTTTGTTGCCCCAAGCAACCCTCACAACAGATGCCTCCCAGACAGGGTGGGGAGCTCATCTTCAGAACCTCTCCACTCAGGGCACTTGGTCTCCACAGGAGGCCACCCTTCATATCAACCTCCTGGAACTGCGAGCAATTTACCTTGCCCTCAAGGTCTTCTATACCCTCCTTGTCAACCTGACTGTCCTAGTTCAGACAGACAATCAGGTAGCCATGTTCTATATAAACAAACAAGGAGGGACAGGCTTTCTGTCGCTTTGCAACGAAGCTCTCAGAATATGGGCCTTCGCCAGAGAGCATCAAATTCACCTTCTTGCAGTGTATCTTCCAGGAGTTCAAAACTCTCGTGCAGACAGACTCAGTCGAGTTCTGCTTCCACACGAATGGTCCCTACATATGGACCAGATACGCAGAATCTTTCAGGAATGGGGGACCCCGGACATAGACCTCTTTGCAAGTCCGTGGAATGCCAAACTTCCCCGGTTCTGTTCCAGAACTCAGTGTCAGGGAGCTCAGGCCCACGATGCCTTCCTCCTGCATTGGGGTCAGGAATTCCTCTATGCCTTTCCACCCATTCCTCTAATATCCAAGACTCTGTTCAAGCTCCAGAGGGATCACGGGACTATGCTCCTCATAGCTCCCCGCTGGCCACGCCAGGTGTGGTTCCCTCTACTTCTGCATCTCTCCCAGGGATCCTCCCTGGACCTGGGAGCTGCGCCAGACCTCCTGTCTCAGGAGGAGGGGACTTTGTGGCACCCAAACCCCAAATCCCTACATCTCAGAGCTTGGTTACTGAAGGCCTAAGTCTTCAAGACTTTAATCTTTCTCAACCTGTGACAGATATCCTTCATGCCTCTAGGAAACCTTCCACGAGGCGTTCTTATGCTTTCAAATGGAAACGTTTTTCCATTTGGTGTGCTCAGCAGGGTCTTGACCCTCTAGCACTTCCTTTGAATTCCCTCTTGGACTATCTCCTGCATCTTTCAAATGCAGGCCTTAAGAGGAATTCAGTAAGGGTCCATTTGAGTGCTATTGCAGCATCCTTAAAACCTATAAATGGACAACCTGTCTCCTCTCATCCTCTTGTTTCACGTTTCATGAGAGGCCTGACTCTAACTAAACCTCCCATCCGACCTCCTCCGGTAGCATGGGATTTGAACCTAGTTCTAGGTCAGCTTATGAAGCCACCTTTTGAGCCTTTGGACTCTACCTCCTTCAAATTTCTTTCCTGGAAGGTTGTTTTCCTTATTGCAGTCACTTCGGCTCGCCGCATCAGTGAACTGCAGGCTTTAGTGGCTCATCCACCTTATACTAGGTTTCATCATGATAAGGTGGTCCTTAGGACGAATCCCCACTTTATGCCCAAAGTGGTCTTGCCTTTTCATCTTAATCAAGAGGTATATCTACCTGTCTTTTTCCCGGCTCCTCATGCATCCAGTGCAGAGAGGAACCTTCATACTCTGGATTGTAAAAGAGCTCTTGCCTTTTACCTCAACAGGACTCAACCACATCGAAAGTCTTCCCAACTTTTCGTGGCTTTTGATCCTTCTCATTTGGGACTTCCAGTCACCAAGCGTACACTTTCCAATTGGATCGCTCAGTGTATTTCTTTTGCTTACCAGAGTAAGAACATTTCTATGGAGGGCCATGTCACAGCTCACAATGTGAGGGCCATGGCCACTTCTATGGCTCATCTTCACTCTGTGTCCATAGATCAGATCTGTCGAGCAGCCACTTGGGCCTCGGTTCATACCTTCACAGCCCATTACTGCTTGGACAAGGACTCCCGCCGGGATGCCTTGTTTGGTCAGGCTGTCCTCAAACACCTGTTCCATACTTAAACAACTCCTGCCCACCTTCCCTGGATGGATGCCTGAGATCCATGCGAAGATGGTTTACCCTTGGAGGGGGATCTCCCAGGCATCTTAGCTAGGGAGTCCCCATATGTGATGACGTATTCCTGCTTGTTCCTGGAGATAGCACAGTTACTTACCTGTAACAGGTGATCTCTGGGAACAGCAGGAATTAGTCATCACAACCCACCCACCTCCCCTAGGAGTTGTATCTCTATCTATCTATCTTCCTGTCCTCTCTCTCTATTGTCTCAGCTTTAAACTCGAACTGACGAGAGCTGGTCAGGAAGGCGGGAAGGCAGCGCGCATGTGCAGTGGGAGGCCCCAAAAGCTTTTAATCTGAAAAGCTGGGGAGCTTTCCCGCGCGGGCTCCGTCGGTACCGACGTACCCATATGTGATGACTAATTCCTGCTGTTCCCAGAGATCACCTGTTACAGGTAAGTAACTGTGCTTTACTCACCTGTAACAGGTGTTCTCTGGGGACAGCAGGAATTAGTCCTCACAACCCTTCCTCCTCTCCTTGGAATTGCTCCTTTATCATCTTTTATTTTTTGCCATCTTTAGCTATGTCATATGACTGAGCAAGATGGCATCCTTGCGCAGGAAGGGGACCATGCATGCGTGGTGGCATCTCCCAAAGGCTTTCTTTGAAAGCTGGGGGGATGCTTCCATGAGGGCTCCATTGTTGCCGATGTCACCCATATGTGAGGACTGATTCCTGCTGTTCCGGAGAAAAACCTGTTACAGGTGAGTAACTACGCTTTATCACCAAATATCAAACTTCAAAGGGGTACAAGGCCATCTCCAAAGACCTTGGAATTCCTGTGTCTACAGTTTGCAGTGTTATTAAGAAATTTTTTGTTCATGGAACTGTCAAGAACCTCCCAGGATGTGGTGAGAAGAGAAAAATTAATCCAAGAAGTCTTCGAAAGTTAGTGTGAACTGTTGTAAAAACACCACATACAGCATCCAAAGAGCTTAATGCTGACCTGGCGCAATCTGGGTATTGGTTTCAACCCGCACCATACACCACACTAAACTAAGAAGGACTTCATGGGCAAAAGTCAAGAAGGACCCCACTGCTCAAAGACAGACATAAAAAGGCACACTTGATCTTTGCCCAAACCTACCTTGAGAAACCCGTCTTTTTGGGATAATGTTCTGTGGACAGATGAAACCAAACTTGAGTTCTTTGGGAATCCAGACCAGTGATACATTTACAGATGAAGAAGTGAAGCTTATAAGGAAAAAAATACCCTTCCTACAGTTAAGTATGGTGGAGGTTCCATAATAACGCATTACCACCAGGCATCCGTGCAATTACTGACTTAACACAATTCAGAAAGGCTCTCAAATTTCATTTATTTACACAGTACTACCAGATTAACTCAACCCCTACCTAATTGCCTCTACTCTTACTTCCCCGTAATAACATCTCAACATTAGTACACAACCTCACTATACACATGTAACTCCCCAAATTCTTAGCACTTCGATCTTATTGTACATATGTAATTAGTTCAGTTTGTATCCCCCAGTTATCCAAGTTGCCACCCCTGTTCTCTGTAATGACAAACATGTTATCCAAGTTGTTACTCCTGTTCTATGTAAAGCCAAACAGTCTGTTATGGTCATTTTGTTGTATGTAAACCGCGCTGATATATAGTGCGGTATATAAGAAACTGTAATAAATAAATAAATTAATAAATAATGTTATGGGGCTGTTTTGCTGCTTCAGGAACTGGAAGCCTGGAATGTATTAAAGGAATCATGAAGTCAGAGGACTACCAAGGTATTTTGGAGTGACATGTGCTCCCTAGTGTCAGAAAGCTAAGTCTGGGTTGAAGGTCATGGGTCCTTCAGCAGGACAATGATACAAAACATACATCTAAAAGTACAAAAGAATGGTTAAAAAGGAAAAAATGGACTGTTTTAAATTGACCAGCAATGAGTCCTGATCTCAATCAAATTGAGATCCTTTGGAAAGAGCTTAAATTTGCTGTTTGGCAAAAGGAATTCTAGAAAAATTCATGAACTGGAACAAATCTCAGTTGAAGAGTGGGAGAAACAACCAGCAGACAAGATGTACGAAACGTATAGATGGCTACAAGAAACATTTGGAGACTGTCATCACTGCCAAGGTTTGTGCAACGAAATATTAGTGAAGAGTGCCATTAATCCTGTCCAGGTCATATGTTGTTTTTTTCTCAGAAATTCCTACGTCTTAAGTTGCACAGATATCTTTTTTTTATCAGATTTTTTAAATATACATTCCACTACATAAAGAAAAAACATCAAATTTAGGTCATCATACTGAATAGGTAATTAAAATACAATAAAGGATAAGCTGGTAAAGCCCACTTAAAGGAAACCAGTATCCGGGTTACATAAGAAAATAATGAAAAAATACTATAAATGCCACAATTAAAGGAAACAAAATTTAATTACTTACATCATAATTAAACCCATTACTTCTGACAATCCAAGATAAATCATTCTAAATGAGAGGTATCAAGAAAAGCAAAGGCGTCTCCCTGCAACGTAACAATATACTTGCAGGGGAACCGAATTAAAAAAGTGGCCCCCAACGCCAAGATGTGAGGCCTCAGTTCCAATAACTGCTTCCTACTCATCTGGGTGGGATGTGTCACATCTGGAAAAACATTAATTTTTGACCACAAAAAGATATATCTTTATATTTAAAGAATAGCTTAAGTATCCTCACTTTCACTGCCTCATTGGAAAAGGTCACTAAAAGCGTATTACGCTTTGTAATTTTATCTTCAGTATCTTCCAGGAAGGCAATTAAGTTTTGGCAAACAGAAGGACAGATACATCTAAACTCCCTTCCGCAGAGGAAACCACTCTGGATCTAACAGGTATATAGAAAGCTTGTATTATCTCAACTGAATCTGTAATTTTCAGTATTTCAGTAGAATTAAAATTTAGCTAGAATAATTTCCACTGAAAGGAAATCTGTAACTGGAACATTTAAAAACTGGAGATTCTGGGGGGGGGGGGGGGGGGGCGGGGGGGGGGCCAGATGGCGGCAGGGTATTCCCGCTCGCTAGTAGCCGTTCGCTGACCGACCAACATGGTGTTTTTTTCCTTTCGGCGCCGAGTGAGTAGAGATGGGGCGCCGAAAGAGGAAACAAGCTTACCTACCCTCAGGGACGGCTTCTTCGAATGCCCCCGTTCAGAGGACCCTGGAGGTGTGCGGCTTTCCGGCGGCAGTAACGGGAGCAGCGTCTACAGCAGAGCCTGTGGTGTTGGAGTCATCGGCTCTGGGTGCATCTGGGGTGTGGCTGTCTCTTGTGCAGCGCGCCCCCCCGCCTCGACCTGGAACTAGTTCTCCCGAGGTCAGAGAGCTTCCTGCTGGTTTGCCGATGTGCTCCCCGGTGGATGGAAGTGGAGAAGGCTTGGCCTCAGGTGGAGTTTTGGTATCTTCCTCTCCCTTGGTTGGTGCTGCGGTGGATGGAGGTGGAGAGGTGGAGGTATCCCTACCCTCTGGAGACCTTTCAGCTGTGATTGGGGATTTGGACGTAATTCCAGGTTTGAGTGGTTTGTCTAGACCATCTGTGATAAATTTAGAGGCACTGTGGGATGCAATAGCTACCATGAATACCTCTCTGTTAACTGCTGTGGGGGTTGTTAAAGTAGATTTTCTATCATTACGGAAAGAAGTTGCTGAGGCAGAGAAGCTACAGGAGGAACAGGCTCGGCGCTTGTCTGGTGTGGAAACAGAACTGGAACATCTTCGTGGACTGTGTGCGGCTCAATTGAAGGATAAAATCTTACTGTCCAAAAAGGCTGAACATTTGGAGAATTATACTCGGAGGAATAACTTGAGACTTTTAAATTTTCCTAAATCTCCTGTTATGTCTGCTATTGAGATGGTTCGTAAATATTTCCAGGAAGTGCTTAAACTCCCTGGAGATAATTTGCCTCCAATTGTTCGCACACAGTACTTGACAGTAAGCCCTACCTCTGAGAATCGAGTCCAAGGAATTGGGGATCTTACTGCGTCCCTGGAAGATTCTTTATAGATGGTTACTGAGCGAACTACCTTGCTTGTGACCCTCGCTTTAGAGCTGGATAAATCTACAGTTCTTCGTGCTTATTTCAGAAATTTCAATGTTCGTTTTCTAGGCACTAAAGTCTATGTGTTTCCTGATTTAGCTAGAGTTACCCAGTTAAGGAGAAAAGAATTCCTGGGCTTGCGCTCTAGGGTTCTTTCCCTTGGGGGTAGTTTTGTGTTACGGTTTCCCTCTCAGTGTGTAATTTCCTATGATGGTAAGATTTTTCTTTTTTTTGAGCCTAGTCAGCTATTGGATTTTCTCATTGCGAGGGAGGGTAGTGTGGTGCCAATTGCAACCAACATGGCTGATGCTTAAGTCTCTACTCTGTTATAATCAGTTTACTTTTCTTTTTTTTTAAATAAAATTTTCCTGTGGCCTCCTCCTTTTATTGCCTTTAGGTGGTGGACAAATTTTTGGATGATGTTGCATTTTTAGTTTTCTTTTGTGGCTATACCTTCTAGTTTGGTAGTGAATGTAACTATCATCTTGTTTCCTGCATTCTTGTTGTACATGAATGTTTTTTAAAAATTTATAAAAATTTAAATAAAAAAAACCCAGAAACTGGAGATTCCTGGCATGAGAAGAATTCTCCAGTGCTTCCAACTTTGTATGCACTACAAGGTATTCCTTAATGTGCACCACATTAGTTGAAGAAATAGATTGAACCTGTGAATCTACTCTAGCCAGGGACCGATCCAGAGAAAGTAATTTAGAATCCAGGTCCTGTAGTTTATCTACAGTCTCCTGTGTAAATTGACATAAAGAAGTAACTGTAGAACTTAACTTAAGGTCAGTACCTTTAATTGCTCCCATTAGATCCATGAGGGTCACCTCCCTCAAGTGGGCTGCATCAGAGGGTTCAGAGACTTCAGGGGGCTCCTATGGACAAACCATTTTAGGAACCCCCACAGAGGAAACTACATCTCTACATCTCCCACTATAGTTGCACAGACATATTTTTTTGTTTTGTTGTATACCTTTGAACATACTGTTAAAATATTATGATGATATACAGTTGGAATATTTCCAATTATTTCTCAAGGTGTGTAAAGAACGTATCTAAAATGTAAGGGTGCCGATAATGTTAACTACAACTGTAATGATCAAATTTTGTGATGTAATACTTAAGACTGTTCTAAACCAAATAGCCCTGTGGAACATTAACGTGGTGTAATTGCAGAATGCATCTTGGTACTCTACTGAGCTGGCTATTTTGAAATGTAAGTAAAGAATGGCTGAGTGGCTTTGGTGTGCAAGAAAAGTTGATCATTTACAGAAATCATTATTATGAGATCCTTTATTAATATTGTGCTCAGATTATTAAGATCAAAAAGGACTTTTATCTTGCCAACTTATGTCTGCTATAAAGTGGCCACATAAACTTTTTGATTTAGTGAAATACTGCTCTAGAAAAAATGGCTTCAGTCTCTGTTTTATTTTTTCTCCACAAAAGTAAATGATTTTTGTTTTTTTAGCCATGCTAGTTATGATGATCCTTTTATAGAAGAAGCGAGAGTAGTTTGTTAGTCTTATTTTTTGGTTCTATCAGTATAAATTGTTATTGCTGCTCTGAATCAGTTTAGTGATGTCCCTGCTATTCTGATCTCTTCCCTGTGTGGATTTTTAAGTCAGGTAAGACATATCTATAGGCAAATGTTTGCATCGTTCAGCTATCTATGACACATAAAGGCACATTTTAGATAGTACATGGAGATTGGAATTGAAACATTGAGGTTGGGATGTACACGATTCTGGCAGCATTTTAGAAATTAATCTGCTAAAACCTGGAGCCTTTTCTAAAAAATGTTTAAGGATGTGCAGGAGTGCATATGTATATGATGATATGTAGAACTAGAGGAGCAGTTTTACAAACCTACATCTGAGAGAAGCCAACAGAGGTAACTCAGCTACATGAAGAACCATCACTGCAACCACATCAAAAACTCAACAAAAAGGGGTACAAAAATACTAATTTTAAGCTAAAATAATATTAAACTTAGGTTAAATTCAGTTGGTGTGTGTACCAATCAATGTGAGAAGGAAGGGAAAAAGACTTTGATACCTATGTGCCAATTCTCACACCATCCAACTTCATCTTAAATTTGATATAATATTTATGATGGGGTTTGCTAGTTTAATGTTAGTAAGTTCCAGCACTACAGTTTAAATTGATACTTTACAATTTATGTGTGTACTGGCATTTTGCAAACCTGTATATATAAGTGCCGCTAATTAACTACAGAGGCTGCTTTCTTTAATTCATTTCAGTTTGGAGGGGGAAATAAATCCTTCCTGTAAAGGGCTGACGAAATGAACACTTTTTAAAACCTATAGGTTCCAGGGAGCAGCTGTATATCCCAACATGGATAATTTTGTTCATACATATACATTTCTTATATGAAATGGGAAATATACATGTAGATTTTTAACCTTCCCAACCAGGTCATGCCCTAACCATGCCCTAATACCCCTCCTTATAATTTCTATGTATTATGGCCATCCATGTATAAATTTAACCCTTTCTAAAATTTCCTATTACACGTGGCTGTAATTTCCACATGTAAATATGGGTTTTCTGCGTCTTCTTGAGACTTCTAAAATAACCCTCATTGAATAGAATGTCACCCCCACACAGCACTGCAGTGCATACCTGTGGTGTACCGTGCTGAGAGTGCGCAAGGTAATCACCCTCCCTGTTCTGTCATCCCAGATGGGAGTTCTAGTCATGCACTGCGCATCTACCAGAAGCCACTACGTCATCAGTCACATATATGTTCCCCTGACCATACTGGCCTACTCAAACAAACTGGAAAAACAAGTCGTTCACTAAAACTCAAATAAGCATTTAGAAGATCTTTTGACTTCAACTTAAACTTCAATGAAAAAAACTTCAATGAAAAAAACTTGGCTCAGTTATGAAACAAGGGGGTATGTTTACTAAACCGCGCACACGTGCGCGGCGCACAAGAGCGGACGCTAATGATGCACTTAAGTGCTCTTAAGCGCCGCGCACGCGTGCGCATCACATTAACGGGCCGGCGCACGCGTGCGGGGCGCTCATGTGCGATAGAGGCGGGGAAACACGGAGGGCGGAGGAAGGCTCCCGAGGGGCGGGGGGACGGGGTCAATGGGTGGAGAGTGGGAGGGGAGAGGCTCCACGCACAGGAGCGGGGCTGAATATGGGCATTAAAAATACCACGAGTGAAACCCTCGCGTTAGAGCCCATTTAAAGGGAAGAGAAACCATTTACGTCAGCAATGTACAGCAAAACCGGGGAAACCTGCAAAACGTGAGCAGTGTGATACATGTGCACAGAACAAAATAGCAAATATAAGTGGAAAATGACCACGAAAAATTCCAAATAAATCATAATCCAGCTGGGCAACAGTGATATTAATGGGCAACCAGAAAAAGCACTACTAGAAAAGCTCCAAAAACAAGAAATGATTTTTGGAAGGGTCTACGCTCCGTAGATTCGTTCAAAAATCACTGCATTTTAATGGAGCTTTCCTGGGAGTGTTTGTTCTGGTTGCCCATTAATATCACTGTTGCCCAGCTTGGTTTTGTTTTTTCCCCTTTTTTGGAAGTCATTTTTGAGGTTTAATTGCACCCCTGTCCCCATACAAGGTAAAAGAGCCCACAGTAAAATTGTGCAGAGCAGGGTGTCTGACTCGTGCGGCCAGGTTTCCTATCTCCAGAGACTGCACTGTCCCTGTGGCCACAGTGTGGTGCAGCAGACACAGCCAGTGCCTGTAGGATCAGAGAGTCACAGGTTCAAATCCCAGCTGGGACTCCTGCCAACCCAGTCCCCATAGCTTTACCCACCACTAAACAGTGATAGTACAGACACTCCTGTATGGCAGAGAACATAAGCATGGTTCCAACACCTTTATTTTACCCCACACCGCACACAAACCATAACAATGGGCATTACCGACAGCCGAGTCCCCCAAATTCAGTCCTAGAGTGCCACAACTCAATCAGGTCATATGCTTTTTCCAGATAGGGACATGTCTGCATGTTGGCGGAAGGGTACAGGTGGTGGAGGGGGCAGTGGCTGCAAACCACAGCAGGCAGTGGCCTAGGCCTGTGCAGGCTGGCATCGTCCACCGTAACAGACAGGCTCTGTCGGATGTACAGTCATGGACTCCCCAGGGAACACAGCATATCTGTGGCAACATGGTGGTGCAGTGCACACAGACAGCATGTGCAGGAACAGAAGGTCACAGGTTCAAAGCCCAGCTGGGGCTACTGCCAATCCAGTCCACATATTTTTCCTACAACTAAACCGTGATAGTAAGGAGAAACCTTTATTGCTGAGAACATACGCATGGTTCACACACCTATATTTTACCACACCAAACACAGACACCATAAACAGCCGCATTACCCAGAGCAGAGTCTCCCAAATGCAGTCCTGGAGGGCCCCACACCATTCAGGATCCATGCTGCCTCTGCTAAAGATGCCTGTGCTGCATATCTCTGCACCACCCCCATGGTATGCTGATGTAGCTCGTGCATATTTATGAGGGACAGCATGAAAACCCGAACAGTGGCTGGAACACCAGGACTGGAGTTGGGACACTCTGCCGTAAAGCAGCAGCCAACAGGGCCAGACCCCCCCCCAGGCCCCATTGGCCAATGCCTCCTAGAGAGGCAGGACCAGGGGTGGGGAACCCTGGTCCTGGAGAGCCGCAGACCAGTCAGGTTTTCGGGATATCCCTAATGAATATGCATGAGATATATATGCATTAGAGATATCCTGCCAACCTGACTGGTTTGTGGCCCTCCAGGGCTGGATTTGGAGACCCCTGCCTTACACCTCTGTCATTTAAGATTGTGAGTGGGCAAGGTGCAGATGTCCTAGACATCGAAAGGGTATATAGAATGTGTCACATTCCTCCTCGATTCTCACCACCACCAAAAAGTTGTCTAATAGACAATATTTTGGTGGTGGTGAGAAGTGAGGAGGCATGTGACACATTCTATCTAACCTTTTTGATGTCTTGGACATCTGCACCTTGCCCACTCACAATCTTAAATGACAGAGGTGTAAGGCAGGGGTCTCCAAATCCAGCCCTGGAGGGCCACAAACCAGTTAGGTTGGCAGGATATCTCTAATGCATATATATCTCATGCATATTCATTAGGGATATCCCGAAAACCTGACTGGTCTGCGGCTCTCCAGGACCAGGGTTCCCCACCCCTGGGCAGGACATTGGGCCCTGCCTGTATCCCCCAATACTAGCAGTTGCATACCTTAGCACTGCCAATTTACACCTGGGTATATGGTACACAGCTATCAAACGTTGCCCATGATAACTGGCAGATATCAATTCCTACGTTAAGCACATGTTGCTCATTGACCTCCACCATAACAATCATTGTGATGTCTGCGGTGTGAGCTGCAGGTCTGGTCTCTGACAATGTTTACCACCCTGGGGAGTGACCCCCAACAGTCTTGCGTACCATATCCATGCCTGTACTGTGCCCAGGACTGGTGTGGTGGGTATGGCTGCTGAACACCTCTATAGTAGTACAATGCTGGCATAGGTGTGGGGGTGGCTGTCTGCCTATCCAGTGTGTGGTGGCTGTAAACACCTTCCACAGCCCACACTGCCAGCAATGTTGCCAGTATTGGGCTGCCAATGTGCATAATGAGGAGCAAGGTACCATGGGTATAGGCCGGACAGGGTGGCCTGGCCAGGGTGCATCTGCACAGGGCATAGGGCACTGACTGGGACATATTAGTGCCTGGCCACCACCTACACAGACAGGGTGACCTCAGTATGTCCTGCTGAGAGATCACTCTCACCCTGACTGTGCAGTGACCACAGCATGGCTAGGCACCCCCATAGTGCTATATAGAATTTTTTTTAATGTGATTGACATGAGTTTCCTTTTGGGGCCCAGTCACTGATGTAACTGCTTGCTGTGTATGCTGACATCCCAGTTCTGGGTGCATGCATCTCCACCGGGTACATGCACTGTGGAGTAACTAGCACACTGTTTGCAGCTGTTATTTATTTATTTATTTAGACAGTTTTGTATACTGCCTTATCCTTCAATCAAAGCGGTCACAACACAATTGGGGGATACATTTAACATGTGGGGATATGAGACACATACACTAATACTTACAGGGAACATGGGCAATGGAGGGTTAAGTGGCTTGCCCAAGACCACAAGGAGCATCTGTGGGACTAGAAACCCCAGTCCTTCTGGCCCAAGGTTGCTGTCCTCTAGTGGTATGTGTCTTGATGGAGCAGCTTGTGGGGTGCAGTGGCTGATGACTTGCTGCAGGAGAATATCAGATAGTGGTGGGGTGCAGCTCACCATATCCAGGCCTAATGTCTGTCTGCTATTGTGGTATGGATGTGCATAGAGCTGCATTGACTGCCCTGTGGGTTGTCTGTTCCTCAGCAGGACCTGGGTTGATGGTCCCCTCTACTGCCACCTTTGCAGGGAGGTAGAATGTGGATCTATTGATGGGAGACCCTGTTTGCCACCCTCGGCCCTGGGGGGGGGTGGTGGTGGTGGTGCATAGCCCACCTAGGGGTCCATAGGAGCTACACCTGACTGAAACAGACAAAGATATCCAAGGTGCTTGTGCAGAAACTACCTATCTCACACATTAACACTGCTTTGGACCTCTGGCATGGCCTCTTTCAGCCATGCAAGGTGTTGTGGACCTGGTACTGGGCGCCTCATTGCACCCTCAGGGTGAGCACAGTACCCGCACAATGTGACGGTGTGTAGCTACTCTGTGCCAGTAAAACACACGGTCAGTACCCCCTACCAGGCTGAGGTGATGTGTGGGTGCACATGGTCACTTCCCTCTACCGGGCCGAGGTGCTGTGGGGGTGCATTGCCCATCTTGTGTTAATCTGTGGACAGCTGATTTGCATGTGCAGTGCATCATGGGTATGGGTAGGCTAACCCTATCCTGGTGACCACAGCAGACTGTCTGTGTGGTGACATGCATGCTCTCTGCAGCCAGCCAGGGGCTTGCTAGCAGCTATAGAGCTGTAGCCCAGTGGTTAATGCACTGTCTCTGAAGCTAGAGATCATGGGTTCAAACCCACAGTGGGGTTATTTGATAGGGCTGTCCAATGCATTATCTTTTTTTAATGTACATATTTTGATGCCAGCAAAAACACCCTCAGCGTACTGTACCCATAAGGTGCCTCTGAGGGTGCTTTATAGGGCGCCCTATAGGGAACCTTATGGTTCCCGTCCATATAAGGTGCACTATACATTCTCCTGTGACGCAACCTATAGGGTGCCCTATAGGGGACATTTTAGGGTGCTGTGGCGGACAGTGCAATTTGTAATGTGCCCTATGGAGTGCCTTATAGGGTGCCTTATACGGCACCTTCAATTACGGCACGTGAGGGCGTGTTTGCTGGCAGCAATTAATAACATAAATATAAAGTGCTGCAGGACAAATTATGTACAATGCAAAGCTGATGCCACAGCCAGCCTTACGTATTAGGCACACTGGGGAGCAAACGCATGACCCCTGTATCAGCAGTCAGTGCCTTAACCATTGTGCTCCACTGCTGCTCCTCCTTGCCTGTCAGCGCACCTACGTATGATTTTCATTCCTTAAACTACACAGTGCTGCCATAATAAACAGTACACTGACCTTGCGGTACCTCATACGGCACCCTCTCAAGCGCCCTATAAGCAACAATCTAGGGTGCCTTGGCGGACAGTGCACTTTAATATGTGCCTTATAGGGCACCTGCTGTTAACACGCTTTGGGAGTGTGTTTGCTAGTAGTGGTAATTAGAATATGAATAAAATGCCTCCTAAAGCAATCTTCCCCATAATATGTTATGCCTTAGCCAGCCTTGTTCATTGGGAACTTTGGGGGATTGAACCCCTGATCCCTGCACCATTGGTCAGTGTCTTTACCATTGTGCTGTGGTTCTGTTCCTGTGATTGCACATCAGCGCGCCGCCTTATGCCGCCCATCATTTATATGCCTCCTAAAATAATGGCTCAGCCAGCTGTCTCCATTGGGCACTGTGGGGGATTGAACCCCTGATCCCTGCACCGTTGGTCAGTGTCTTAACCATTGTGCTGTGGCTTTGCTCCTTTTCTTGCACTTCAGCGCGCCACTTATACCGCCCAGTAATAGACTGCCTCCATAGACATCAGCGCCTTATGATGCCCAGTAATAATATGCCGCCAAAAACATCAGTGCGCTGCCTTATGCCGCCCAGTATTAATATGCCGCCAAAAACATCAGTGTGCTGCCTTATTTCTGTGCCTCATAAATTACCACCTCAGCCAGCTGTCTTCATAGGGCACTGTGGGGGATTGAACCCCTAATCACTGCACTGTTGGTCAGTGTCTTAACCATTGTGCTGTGGCTCTGCTCTTTTTCTTGTACTTCAGCGCACCACTTATGCCTCTCGCGCAGCTATCCCATGTGCTAAGGTGCGGGGCGAACATGGGCGCCGAGCACCTTAGCGCATATGTAAATTACGGCGTTTCTTCTTCAGCGGGGAACGCCCACTCCTTATATGGAACCCGCACACTACCGCGGCCCGCACTTTACTGGGGTTTTAGTAAACATACCCCAAGGTCTCAGACTTATCCGGTACTACTTTCCGACTCACGTCCTGGAAAGAAAAGTACCTTATCGCATCAATGACCTTATAAAAATTCACAACGAGTGAGCCAGTCCTGTGTTTCAACAATAACAGACTTCAATATTCGCATCCACACGTATACCAAATAACACTGGGCTGGACTCTTTCGCTGTGCTGAAACTCTTTTCCTGATCCCGACGCTTGCCTCAGGTACCAATCCCGCGTTTCACATTTATGGTTCCTCAAGGGATCCTATAGCTGATATAACGGTGCTGCATAAAAACAAAATAATGTTTATTATACTCTAACCCCTCATCCAACATTCCCCTAAAATGCCTCAATTCGATAAAAAATCCTACCACCTATACAAAGCCAATGAAATCCTTACCGCAAATGCTGCCAACGTTCAACCTTTAGAACACGGCCCTCTTCCTCAAATGTTCTATCAATCTCATTCTCGGGCCGAGAGAAACGCCGCGCATGCGGGATAAAGCAGCCCTCCTCCATATTTAAAACCCAGCTAATCATTAAATGCCAGAAACTCCTCCCATCACGGGAATGTCAAAGCTATATCACTCGCGCTAAAATGATCTAAACTGTCTAAACCACCACTAAAAGTAATCAAGCAGACAATCGCAAATGTCAACACGTTACATCTCCTAACCTAGATCGACATTTGCATTCCTTTATGGGGAATACTTTTCTCTCATTGCACCTATGCTGAAACTACTGCCTCATCAAGGCCCTTAACTAGTGACCCTTAAACACTCAGATCTCTGGTGGCTTCATTAAAAAGCATTACAAACAAGCAGTCCAATCTATCCCTATGTTAAGACCATGGGGCTCAACCGTGTTCAATTTAAATATCCAACGTTGTTCCCGGGTGATCAACTCCGCATCGAGAGATCTCCACCCACGCCCCCTATTTACCTGGTCTATACATAGGCATCTAAGGTCCTTAAATTCATGTCCCTTAAGTAAACAATGCCGAACCATCGGAGCTTCTAGCACTTTGTGTTTCAATCTGCTTTTATGCTCGCTCAAGCTCGTTCTGAAAAGACATAAAGTTTTACCTATGTAGGCCAACCCGCAAGGGCACAAGATTGCATATACAACCTTACTAGAGGCACATGTAGTGGAAGACTGCAAAAAAACTGTCTGCCCTGCATATTGAAATTCTGAAACACTCAGGGTAATATCACACATTTCACAATCTCCACAGGCCTGGTGACCCTTCCCTCTTCATGAGGAGGGAACGTCCAGCAGGCCAACCTCTGCTGGACTCAGCCTTTCTTTTAAATTACGGTCCCTCTGCCATACACAACGGACTTTTTTGTCTGCAAGCTCTGGAACGACCGTCAAAACATTACCATGTTTTTTGATCACCTGTTGAATAGCTGTACTTAAGGGAGAATATTTGGTGATTAAATTCACATTACCAGAATCAAAATTATTCCGCTCGGATACGGGCTTCTTAATGAATAATAAGCTCCTACGGTTATATAATGCTCTATGGTACGCACCACACACCACTTTCTTGGGATACCCCCTCTCAAGAAAATGCCTACAAAGCTGTTTAGACTTACGCTTATAGTCCCTCTTATCTGAACAGTTTCTCCTAAATCGTAAAAACTGGGAGAGCGGGAGACTCTCTTTCAGCCTTTGGGGGTGCATGCTATTAAAATGTAAAAACGTGTTCCTGTCGGTCGGTTTTCTATATACTGAAGTCTCCCACCCATCGTAGCCCTGGGTAACCTGAACATCTAAATACGCAAGGGTGTCACTATGGTGGGCATGGGTAAATTTTATATTGGGATCAAGCTGGTTAATCCACTCAACAAATGCTAATAGAGAGCTTTCCGTACCTTTCCACAGCAGAAAGACATCATCTATATAGCGGCGCCATTCTAAAATATTGGAGGCATACGGTGAAGAAGTTAACCATTGACGCTCGAAATGTCCCATATAAAAATTGGCCACTGACAGGGCACACGTTGCGCCCATAGCCACCCCCGAAATCTGTTGATAAAGTGTCCCCTGAAACGTAAAGTAATTATGGGAGATAGCCAAACGAGCAAGACTCAACAGAAAAGCCAATTTCCCCTCAGAAACATCACCTCTCCGAACCAGTTCCCTCTCTACGACCTCCAGAGCTGCTTCCTGCGGAATACTTGTATAGAGAGACACGACATCCAAAGATACTAAAATAACCTCCTTATTACAGGACCACTCGTTCAAATCTCTTAATACAGTCAAAAAATGGGTCGTGTCCCTCAAATACGATGGAATACTAATGAGCTGAGGTCGAAGAAAGGAATCAAGGAATACAGATAACGGTTCTAGGACACTCCCCCTGGTAGACACAATGGGCCTGCCAGGGGGTTGCCTCAAATTCTTATGAATCTTGGGTACGGTGTAAAATTTGGCAGTGCTGGGATCTGGGACATTTAAATATCGAAACTCCTTTCGAGTAATAAATTTGGCGTGTAGTGCTTCTAGCGTGATGTTCTTAATTTCTTGCTGGAGCATCTCCTTTGGGTCAACTTCTAAAATCGTATAGACTGTTACGTCCTGTAATTGGGACAGGGCTTCAGATATATAGTTATCTCTAGTCATCACCACCACAGCTCCGCCCTTTTCGGCTCATCTTATAACTATATCTGGTCTCCTCTGTAGATCTAATAAGGCTTTATTCTCTTCCTTCGACAATGTAGTATGTCGCAGAAAATGAGTCCGTTCTAATTCTTGTACATCTCGCAAAACTAATCGTTTAAACACTTCTATGGAAGGGGGTACTGGACCTGGAGGTGTCCATGTAGATTTGATGGGCAACTGCCCCTTGTTGTTTAAACCCTCTGCAATCGGCATGGATGACTCAGAATCAGTCCCGGAAAAATAACTCTTCAAATGAAGTTTCCGCACAAGGCCTTCTAGGTCCACTCTAAATTGAAAAGGATCAAAGTAAGTACTTGGAACGAATGATAAACCTTTATTCAAAATAGCTAAGGAGGTACAGGATAACGCTATGCCAGAAATATTGACTACTAAATCTTCAACTGGAGAAATCACTTCTTCCTTCCAGTTGCACGATCGCGCTGTTTGGCTTTGTCAGGTTCTTGCTTTTTCTTGCTCTTGTCTTCCCTGTCGCTGTCTAAAAAAACTTTCCCTGTTTTCGATGAAGAGCTCGAGTCTGAAGACAGCAGATCTTCCGAAGTGTCTTCAAAACTGACACGTTTCTTGGATCTTTTGCCACTTCGCTTAGTATTCATCCAAGGGTATATGTACCCTACCGTTTCTCTCGGCCCGAGAATGAGATTGATAGAACATTTGAGGAAGAGGGCCGTGTTTTAAAGGTTGAACGTTGGCAGCATTTGCAGTAAGGATTTCATTGGCTTTGTATAGGTGGTAGGATTTTTTATCGAATTGAGGCATTTTAGGGGAATGTTGGATGAGGGGTTAGAGTATAATAAACATTATTTTGTTTTTATGCAGCACCGTTATGAGATCAGCTATAGGAGCCCCTGAGGAACCATAAATGTGAAACGCGGGATGGTACCTGAGGCAAGCGTCGGGATCAGGAAAAGAGTTTCAGCACAGCGAAAGAGTCCAGCCCAGTGTTATTTGGTATACGTGTGGATGCGAATATTGAAGTCTGTTATTGTTGAAACACAGGACTGGCTCACTCGTTGTGAATTTTTATAAGGTCATTGATGCGATAAGGTACTTTTCTTTCCAGGACGTGAGTCGGAAAGTAGTACCGGATAAGTCTGAGACCTTGTTTCATAACTGAGCCAAGTTTTTTTCATTGAAGTTTTTTTCATTGAAGTTTAAGTTGAAGTCAAAAGATCTTCTAAATGCTTATTTGAGTTTTAGTGAACGACTTGTTTTTCCAGTTTGTATAATTTATCGTTCCAAAGAAGACCGAGCATTAGTGTGTTTACACATACTGGCCTACTGGCAAGCATACACCCACCCATACCAGTGTAATGAAGCATGGTGTAGCTGCCACGTACATGGACCATTCCATGGCAGTGTAGCTATGGGCCTGTAGCATGCCATCAACTAGTCCAGTTGGCCAGGTTAGCCATTAACCACATAGCAAGCGTGAAAACCCATATCTCCAGGAGCAAGCAGGAATGTAGTCTTCACATATGGGTGACATCAGTATCAATGGAGCCCACGTGGGAACGCTTCCCAGCATCCAATAGGAAAGCCTTTGGGAGCACTCCATTGCAACTGCGTAGCTACCTTCCTGCCTTCCCAACTCCCTCTCTTCAGTTCTTCGTTTTCCGTAGAGCCAGCTGGAAGCAAATCCTGTAACTGCAGAAAATTCTTTTTTTTGTTTTTTGTGGTTAGTGTCTGCCTTCCTGTTGATGCTGGCACCGTTTTGACACCGCCGGTTCCCTCATTTTTTCTTTTATCTTTTCTTTTACTAGTAAAAAAAAAAATTTCAGGCATATCAATGCCATCTTAGGCCTTTAGTCTACCATACTGTCCACCGACAGTATGAAGAAATCGAACAGTGGTTTCAAAAAATGTTCAAAATGTGTCAGTATCATCTCGGCACCTGACACACAACTAGTGCTTGAAATGCCTCGGGCCTGACCATCAGCCAACAGAATGTTACTTTCCTTTGTAAAAAGTTGACAAAGAGAGGCCTGCAGAACCGGGCCTCCAAGTTTGAAACTCTGCTTTGGACGCTGTATCTTTGGCATCAACGTCATCGAGAGCCTCATCCTCTTCACATGGAACTCAGGTATCGAAAGTGTCCAAGCACAAGTCTTTCTCGAAGGCAGAAAATTTCTCCAGAGGTAGATCTCATTCCCAGCATCGAGATGCCTCTGGCGTTGCCCTGGATGTGGATTGGCCTTCCAAACAGTCCCAGTGGGAGGACCTGCCCTCCAAAGCCATCGATGGGCAACTGTGCAAGGTGTGTTGGGGCTGGCAAGGTGGGTGGGTGGACATATTGATAATTTCTTTCACAGGACTGTGACATATGACTGTGCATTCTGGTGACAGTTCCTGCTGAGCCATGTGCAGCATGTCATTGCTTGTCTGCTGCTCAGGGTCCTGCCATGTCTCCAGGATACCCTGCTTCTGCACATTCTTGTCTCAAACAAATTGTAATATCGTCACTTTTCAGAGCTTTATGCTGTGTAGCTACAAATGTTAGTTAAGCTCTACTACTGACCATTTGTGACTAACTCACTATGAAATTTTACTATTTTTTTTCAAATTAGCGATCAGGTCTCAGAATTTAACATTGGCTACTCACTGGATCTACTTGTATGATCTACTTGTACAACAATGGATCTCTCCTTCTTCCCCCCATTTCACGCATATAAAGCTTTGGCTCAGGTACATCGACGATGTGTTTATGATTTGGGAAGGGATGGGTCGAGAATTGGAGATTTTCGTACATTGGTTGAACAATTGTGATAAAAACATCCAATTCACCTATTCTCATGATGTACGTGCTATCACCTACTTGGACGTCTGTATTACTAGAGAAAACCAAATATGGAATACCATTGTGTTCCGCAAACCCACGCACCGTAACAGTCTTCTTCACTATACTAGCGCCCATCCCCGTAAACTTAAGGATAGTCTCCCGCTTTCCCAATTTCTTCGTTATCGGAGAAACTGTTCAGACTTAAAAGATTACAAACAGCAAGCTAAGTTATTAAAACACAAATTTATACTTCGGGGATATCCATATCAAGTGGTAGATGCAGCATACAAACGAACACTGTACATTAAT
This sequence comes from Ichthyophis bannanicus, assembly GCA_033557465.1. Taxonomy (NCBI): domain Eukaryota; kingdom Metazoa; phylum Chordata; class Amphibia; order Gymnophiona; family Ichthyophiidae; genus Ichthyophis; species Ichthyophis bannanicus. Next base: position 572,008,537 of record CM066035.1, read on the forward strand.
AGAGAGTTGCTGTTATCACCTGCATCAAAGTCAAAGACTTCCGAAGAGACAGTACACCTAGTGACCAAACATTCTCCGTTCAGTAATCAGATTCAGAGGATTTTAAAAAAGCACAGTAATGTTTTACGAAGCGCTCCAGGACTAGAGAATCAAAAAATTCAGTGTGTATGGCAACGTCACACAAATTTGAAAGAGCTTCTCAGCCCCGCAACATTACGATCACCTTTGCTTAGGAACATGACTGAAGAGGTGGGCCATTATAAATGTGGAAACTGCATCATCTGCGATATAACATTAGAGTTGCAAGAACTCACATACCAAGGGAAAACCTATCGATTACGACATCGGACTACATGCACTTCCACTCATGTGGTCTATGGCATAGTATGCCCATGTTCGTTGCTGTACATTGGGAAAACCATTCGGGAATTTCACATTAGGATGAAAGAACATCGTAGTAGACTGCATTGTAAAGTATTGCAAGCCCCAATAGTGTCACATTGCATTGAAAAAGACCACTCTTTTACAACATTAAGATGTTTTTGCATTGATCAGATCACCCAAGGGCAGAAAGGTAAATCTAGAGACCAGACGCTGTTATACCGCGAGCAGAAATGGATTTTCCAGTTAGATACTGTAAGCCCTAAAGGCTTAAACACATGCTTTGAATGGGGAGTTTGTTAATGACAGCTTACCAATGAACGAAATGAGTTACTCACACATGACTTTCTCTGCAATAGTTTAAATTCCCGCATGCGGTTTACTCCGCATGTGCGGCGTTTTTTGAGAGTTGAACCCTAACAGAAGGAGCCGTGAGTATTGTTCTCTTTTCACCCACTGGAAAGCATCATGACTAATTCATACTTTACTTCAAATTCAACATAACTAAGGTAAATGCTTTTATTTTTATTCTTATTAAGGCATTCCCCTGAAGAAACAATTATTTGTGAAACGCTACGGCGCCCAAAAAATGCGTTGGGAGCAGAAGTTGTAAATACTATTTGGGAGTAGAAGTAAAGAACTGCTTACATTGTAACCTGATTGCAGGAAGTTTTACTGAGAACAGAAATTGCAAATACTGCTTGGCGAGCAGAAGTTGAAAGAGCTGTATATATTGCAACCTGACTGCAGGAAGATTTCACTGAGAAACTTTGTAATTGGGTCATTAGGTTCAGCCCAGTGAATATGAATCAACAATGCCTAAAACAGCACCATTAACAGAGCCAGGCAATTTTCCTGATTAAAAACATCTTTACCATAAAAAAACCTTTACCATCTTCTTAAAACTATGGTTACACCTACATTTAGCAGTTCCGATGGGATGAACAATTAAGAGTAAATACCTAGGGATAAAAAAAGAAAAAATAGCGATACTAACAGGTCGTTGATGTATGACTGGCGTTTTTCACTGCATCATACAAGTAGATCCAGTGAGTAGCCAATGTTAAATTCTGAGACCTGATCGCTGATTTGAAAAAAATAGTAAAATTTCATAGTGAGTTAGTCACAAATGGTCAGTAGTGGAGCTTAACTAACATTTGTAGCTACTCTGCACATTCTTGGGCTTTGCCACCGCTGGTCTGCTTTTATGCATACCTGTCCCCTGCAACTGTTGAGAAGTTTTCCCCCTGTGACTGCATCACCTACGTGCATCCTCTCATCCTGGCCCCTCATATCTTCCTTCAGACTATGCACATGTGTTGGGGCATCTCAGATATCATATGCCCACTCACTTGAATCCTATTCTGGGGTGCCTCCCAACAGAGTTGCATTTATGACTCACTTTCCATCACATTGGCTCACACATGTGTCTATTCACCATATTTCCCAGATCTCTCGACGCTCTTTCTTCTGCCTTAGACAAATTCGTGCCATCAGACCATTTCTATATTCCCAGGCCCTTACCACTCTCCTTCTTTCCCTAATCATCACTAGGCTGGACTTCTGCAACTCTGTTTATGCTGGCAACCCTCAATACCAACGTCACTGGTTACAATTACTACAAAACACCGCAGCCCGGATGATCTTGCACGCTTCCTCTCGCAATCACATTACTCCCATCCTTCAGCATCTTCATTGGTTACCACTAAACTTTCGGATCCAATTCAAGACTCTTACCCTAGTACACCGGGCCATCTATCTCCACACTCCTTAGTATTTATCCGATCTATTAACTTTCCACACTCCTACCCGTAGTCTTCGATCGGTTCATATTAATCGCTTACACCTTCCCTCTCCCTCCCAGGCTCATCTTCAATCAACTCGGCAATCAGCATTTTTTACCTTGGTCCCGCCCTATGGAACTCCCTTCCCACTGTCCTTCGACTAGAAGAGTCTCCTGCTAAATTCCGCTCTCTCCTCAAAACCCATCTTTTCTCCTCTGCCTTCAACCTCCCCCCGTGACCCCTGACTTCTCTGTATCTACTATTGTTGACAATCTGTCCTCACCCTCTTTCTCTTCTCTCTCTTTCCCTTTTCTTAAGTTATTGTAATTTTCCTTTTCCTTTCCTAATTATAATTTTAAATTTTTATTGTAAACCGCCCCGATGTAATGGGGGGCGGTATATCAAGTGTTTTTAAACAATAAGCAACCATGCATCTTCAAGGTGTCCTGTGGCTGGTGCTTGTCCCAAGCCTGACTGAGAGAGGATGAATGCATTGCGGCAGGAACCAAGGTACCAGGTGCAGACATCATTGATGAGCATCTGGGCATTGAATGCCACTTGCATATTCATGGAGTTGTAATTGTGGTAGTTTCTGAATGCCCTGAGGTCCTGACGCAGTGCCCTCAGTGCAACATGGGTGCAGTTAATGATGCCAATAACAGATGGGAAGCCAGATATATCGTACAATGTCTGCATCATCTCCTGTCTTTGCTCAGCATGGTGGGGAAGGTGATATAAGTTTGCATTCTTCTCACCAGGGTAATGGTGAAGGCATCAATCTCCAGGAACAAGCAGGAATGAGTCTTCACATATGGGTACGTCGGTACCAACGGAGTCTGCGCAGGAACGCTTCCCAGCGTCCAATCAGAAAGCTTTTGGAAGCATCCCAACACGCCTGCGTGCTGCCTTCCCGCCTTCCCAACTGCCTCTCCTCAGTTTTCGTTTTTCCGCGGAGCCGGCAGGACGTCCTCCTGTCACCGCAGAAAATTCATCTTTTATTTTTTAGTTTTCTTGTGGTCGCGGCTGCCTTCCCCGACGCCACCGGTACCGCCGGTGTTTCTTTTTTCTTTTCTTGTAAAATATTTCCTTTTTAAGGAATATTTTTTTCCTTCCTAGTGTCTCACGTTTTTTTAGGCCTGCTAGGCCTCTCCACTTTCCTTCATGGAACCGCCAGCCACTATCCCCAAGAAATGTACAAACTGTGGCGGTACAAACTTCATTTTGGACACTCACAATTGGTATCTAACCTGTTTGGGTCCTGACCATTTTCCTCCGGAGTGTCCCTCCTGCAATAGTATTGTGGGAAGAAGTTTTCAACATCGAGTTCCCCTCAACACGCGGTCCCCATTCAACTTCAGGGCACCGACCATATCTTCTTCTACACAGGATCAGGTAACCCAAAAACAGTCTGTTAAGACTAGCCATTCCTCGAGTGGCACATCTCATGCACAGCATAGAGATGCCTCCGGCTTTGCCCTCGAGAATCCACTGGCTTCAAAACCCCGGTGGGAGTCTTCGGCCTCCAAAGCCCGTGTGGGGTTTCAGGTTGTTCCTGAGGTTCACCCCTCACAGAACATACCTGAGCCATGCCCGGTGGTGGCATCCGCTTCGAGCGGTACCGGTACCCCGGCATCGGCAATGGTGTTGGATGAAACATTCCTCACCAAGGATCGTTGTCTGGCGTCCTCGGTACTTAAGGGGCCGTTGGATACGCTGCAGACCGACCTTCCAGTATCGGTATCGTCCCCGGTACCGATACTAGTACCGACATCGGTACCCTCCAGATGTGCATCGATAGACTCGCTTCCTTCGATGCCGAGTCTGGAATCGATACCGACTCGCCTTGGTACTGACACCAGAAGGTACCGAAGGCTCGGTTCCGATAATTCGGATCTGGCACTCTCGGTGTCTTCAATGCCGTTAGAGTTGCCACCGGCTAGCCTTCATCCACCGGTATCGGATACGGTACCGAAGTCGGTACCGCTATCCACAGTACCATTGCTGTCGGTGCCTTCCATGCTTCTCTCATCAGGCTCGCTTCCCTCGATACCAAGTTTGGAATCGATCCCTAGCATGGACGATGTGCTACAGACTGTCGCTGGTCCTGACCTCCTGCAGTACCGGCGACCATCCTCTAAGGACCCCATACTGCACCATTCAGGATCTTCTATTCCTATATACTTGGATAGATCCCTCGGTGCCAACGCTAGTTCTTCATCAGATCTAGCCTATCCAAAGGAAGTTCCCTCTGGGGATCCTTCTTTTCAGGCTTTCCTCCTGGATATGGCAAAATCACTTGCCATTCCTATTCCTGGACAGGATCCTACACAAAGGAATACAGAATCCCTCTATATTCCTGGCAAAGCAAAGGAGAACATAATTCTTCCTTTGCATCATTCCTTGCAGGATCTCCTTCTACGAATGTGGGAAGCTCCTTTAAAGGTACCCCCATCTTCCAGAGCAACTGATCTTCTATATCAGGTGCCCCCCTCTCCAGGGTTTCAAAAGACTCAACTTCCTCATCATTCCATTGTTGTAGAATCAGCAATGAGGCGGGTGAAGAGTACTAAAAAGCACTCTTCTTATCTGCCAGGTCATGAGTCTAAGACTTTAGATGCCTTTGGACGTCAAACCTTCCAGGTATCCATGCTTTCAGCAAGAATTCTCTCATATATTTTTTATATGGGTTTATCTCTTGAGGAGGTCACAAAGAAATTACATCTTTTGACTCCTTTTCTTCAAGAGCCCAAGAGTGCAGACTATTCCTCACTGGTTAGTCATGCTCAAAATATCTCTAGGTTTCTTACTCGTGCTTCCCTAGACTCCTTTGAGTCTGTTAGCAGGACTTCTGCTATAGCTATAGGGGCACGACGTAAAGCCTGGCTCCAAGCTTCAGACTTGGACAAATGGGCACAAGAAAGACTGGGAAATACTCCTTGCACTGGAGAAAATCTCTTCAACAAGGAGTCTTTACTCCAGGTTGCTCAGTTAACCACTGACTTTCCTGTTTCCAGAGGCTGTTCTACGCCTTCTTCTTTCCCAGTAGGTAGGAAATGTCCTACCAAACTTTCTTCCCCTAGGGGGAGAAGGTTTTATCCATCATCTGCCCATCATACAGATGTTCCCAAACAGGGGAAACATCGCCCTGGTCTGAAGAATCCACAACCTCAACAGGGTCAACAAACCCAGCAGTCACAGGGTTTCAAATAGATCATTGTCCCTCTTGGTTGGTGGTTAGGGTGGCAGTCTGCTTCTTTTCACTTGCAGTATCTGCACTAAATTTGTCTTAACCTACCTAGATATCTCTTCATGGGACATCTTTTCTCTAACTAAGAGTCTTTATGATGCTCATGCCCATACTTAACAGATTTTCCTCTTCCTCTTGGAGGAAAGAGAGGTAACAACTATCAATAGACAGTTGTTTCCCTGTACTGGCATGTATCATCTCATCTGTCAGAGACTTCCTCCATAGTCGGTCTCTTGCAACTCTGTCTTAACTCCCTCTTACTACAACATTTGGTTTGTAAGAGTGGTTCTTTTAAACGGGTAAGCCCCTATGGTCCTCTACCTGTTCTACCGGGGGATTCTCCCTTCTGGAGTTGTTCCCTCCCTTGTTACCTTAGGGCAGCTCATCAGACAATAGGAAGTCCTACCACGTCTGTTGTTTCTTTTTCCCAATCTAAAAAAGGAAGAGGGAAAATAAATTTTCCACGCTGCCCTGGTGGTTGCTGTAGATACAGCAATTCCTAGTGGTTAGGCCACTGGTTTTGTTCACCACACAACCAGGGATTCCCCTCCACTAGCAGTCCTCCTAGCCTCACTGCTAAGTCCCAAACAGGTTATCAACCTCGTTTGGGAAACCCTATTATCACAGTCTGGTTGGTTAACTTCTATTCTTCGCCCCCTTGTCCTTGGCAGAATAGCTGGTTACCTGCTGGCTTTCCACAGCCAGTTTTTCTTCTAACCAACCTGCAGCATACTCTCTGCATCTCTACAGAGTAGCTTTGCACTATGAGCCCTTGCTAGAGAGCATTAGTATCTTGCCTAGCAGATAACCCCAGATGGTTAGGAGGGGTTCCCCCAGTCATGTTCCATGTCTGGCAGGTATTCCCTACCCTTACCATCTCATCTCAGATCTCTTTTGAGGCATAAGCCTCAGGCCTTTCATTACGTGAAAACGTAAAGGAGGGCCAATCCCCTGGCTTGGCCCATATCTCCTTGAATCTTCTCGTCAGAGATAAATTTCTTCAATGGCAGCTAGAGGACACCTAATACCCATCTTGCCCTCATAGGTGGGTCACTAGGGTATCTTCCTCCAGGGGCGTCCTCTATCCATTCTCCATACTGCAATTCTGGAGAGATCTGGACTTCCTGTCTGCAGACTGAGGTTATCCTCTACAATTTTCACGTAGGCCATCCTGGTTATTCAAGAGCTCAAATTCTACAAAGAATTCAGACTTCCTCTTGTCAGGGAGACCTTTCCTCTGACTCTGCCAATCATAACCAGGAAAAGAGGATTCTCTATGTATCTATTCAAGCAGGTATCAACCTTCTTGCTGTCAGATAAATCTTCCTCTCTCCCTATATCCCTAAGGGAGATGAGGTTCTATGGGCATCTCTCCATCCATATACCTGGAGACACGTGTCTATATGCCTGCATATCCATATAGGTATATATAGATATATATAGATACATATATATACTTATCTATATCTATCTGTGTGTCTTCTGCCCATACATTTCTCTTTATAGATGTATGCATATATACCCTATATGTGTATATATTTAAATCTATATATATATATTGTGACACAGCAGCTGGCACAGAGCCCATGGAGTTAGGGGAAAGTAAGGAACTTACCTCAGAATTAGCTGAGCAGCAGACAAACTCAGCACAAGTAGAATTAGCTGAGCAGTAAACAAACTCAGCACAAGAAAAGCAAAAAGCCATTAGAGTAAAATGTCCTTGCACTAGTCCTGACGTAGCTAGAAGCAGGAAGGCTAATCAGGAACACCTGTGCTCAGAAACCCACGCAGCATGCAAAGAGAACAAGGATAAAAGCTGCAGGGTAGAACCAGGGAAGGCCAGTAGGGGCAGCGACCTGGGAGGACTAAGCCAGCATCCAGTGAACACACGTCATGCTGGAGGAAATCCACTGAGGGAAGGAAGCAGTAGGTGTGGCAGCAGAGCAGGAAACAGCCAGCATCGTGCCCAGGACCCTGCTAGGATTCCTGGTAGTTGGAGAGCCCAGGAGAGAGCTGCCAGAAGCCCAGATATAAGAGACAGAACCACAGCTAAGAGGTGGGAACCTAGCTTTGCTAAAGAAAAGGCAAGAATTTCTGTTTGGTTTGAAAGGCAAGGGCGTGGCACCAGAAGTAACTTTGACACTGAAAGTTACACAGTAATTCCACCAGCGTGGAGAAGAAGGGAAAGCCAGAAGGAAGCTTTTAATATACCAGGCGTTCAGAGCCCTGGATTTAAAGAGCCCTTTCTAGAAAAGCTAGCCCATGACTCACAGGAGAGTTTTAAGGAAGAAGCAGCTGTGAAGAGTGTGACCCTTATGCAATCGTAAGTGACTCTGAGTTAATGCAGTGGGAGAACAGCAGCTATAATTCTGACCCTGTGCCCATGGATTGTACAATTTGTTTATCTGACGATATTGTATCTTTATGTTGAACGGGTGTAAAGCAGCCAGCTGATGGTGCCTAAAGGAAAGAAGATATTTTTCTGTGCAACAGTTCTTTTGTTTCATATTGTTTGTTGTATCCCAGGAATATCCCATCAGGGCAGGGAATAAAGCCCTAATATTATTTTTGCCTTACCACTTGACTGCAAGACTCATTTTGTATCAAAGGCAACTTAAATCTTAACACCCTAGGCAGCCGCCTAATAGGGTTATATGAGGTAGCTATCACTCTCTATCTCTCACAATATACATATATATTTGTAGATATAATGAGATATATTTTTAGATAGATCTGTATCCATCTACTTATCTATCTGTCTGTTAGGTTCAGATATCCTTACATTCCTATATGATCATGACAGATGGGCACTACCCCTATCAATGCTGTGCCAGCATACTTAGGGGGCTACACTTATAACCACTTCCTGTGGTAATTAACAAACTTTTTCCTTACCATAACCTTTTAAGGTTTAGGTACTCCTGAAGCTCTCCATGTACCTTTTTTCTTTCCTAATTGACCCCATTTAGGAAAGGCATTGCAGAGCTTCAGTTGCTCTAAAGCTTAGCGCTCCTGAGTCTGTCCTTACTTTCTTATCAGATACAAGGGTCTCCATACCCTTCCTCCCCTACATGGACTGATTCCAACCCCAGTCCAGTTGGGTCAGACTCATTTTTTCTCTTGGTCCAAGGTTTGTACTGTTTTTGGACCAACACAGCTTAAGCTTTCTTTAATAGTACCTTCTGCGTCTCCGCTGAAGCTTGTCAGACGGGTGCCTGGGTGAGAATGTTCACAGTCTTGGCAAAGGCATATATCAATATGATTTGCAAGGGATTGTGGGAAATGCAGTCCATTCACACCAGACACAGCCGCTCACAATAATTAGTTGTGCTTGAGTGTAAAGCCAATAAGATATTTATTTATGGGGTTATTTCTCCCAACACAGATATGCTTGGTAGCACATAAAACAGGATACTTGCTTTCAGTGTTAAACTTAGAAAAACAAAATCAGGAAAACAACAGCTGAACTTGTCAGGCAATCAAAGCAAAAGAATAAAGACCTGGTTGGTAACAAACTGGTCTTTTCTGTAGGCTCTAGCTAATATTTTCTTAGCAGTGCATCAAACAACAAGCAAAACCCACAAAGTAGGGAAAAACTGTTCTTTTCAGGTTAACTTCTTATATCTTCACACATAGACTCAGAAGTGATTTCCTCAGAGCTCACAAGCAATTAGGTAAGGCTCAATTGCTAGCAGTTACCCAGCTGAAACCCCTTAGCTGGCTTGCTTTCTACTGCGTGGCTCAAATCCTACTCAGGAGCTTTTCTGAGTAGATTAAAGAACAAGTTTGTATTTCTTTGTGATGGTTGTTGTACTTTGTAACAGTAAATTACCAAATGAGTTTAGACAGAGAGCAATCCATGTATTCACAGCCTGTATCTATAACCTCTCCCCCTTCTTCAACAGTCATGGGTTCAATATCATGGATTGGCACAGAGGAATTTCTCAATGGAGCATTCTCAGGAGAATACTTGTTTCCCTGCTGTCTTTCAAGGGTATAGCTAGGGCATAGATCAGTGTTCATACCTGAGCTTCCATTGCTGTTAGAGTTCCTCTCTAAATAGCCTGGCCAGTATGTGGTCCAGTTCTTATGTCCAGCCTTCCAATCCAGATCCCTGGACACTGGGTCTCTCTTCACATACCTTCTGGCACGGGTCCTAGGGTCCCTTCCAAGTGCAGCCGTCTCCCTCACAGGTACCGTCTGGAGATTCCTAGCTCTGCAGCACCACTCCTCTGGTTTTCCCCAGTCCAATGGTGTATGCTGGCCTTTTGAATGTCTTCCAGTATACATACTGCTCTGGACTCCAAGGGGGGTCGTTTTCCCGAAGATCGTCCACGAACGGCCAAGCCGAGTTCGTTCCAGAGAGGTCAGGGGCGTGAATTTTGCAGATTTCGGGGAGCTCGCTTTGCTCCTTATCAGCGCGGCCGTTTTGTTGCGAGGGGACAGTCCTTTCGCGGAGCCCGGAGTTCCAGCAGAGGTTTTTTTGGCACCTCCCCAGCCTCAGCGAGAAAGCCGCAATGACGCGAGGCTGGCCCAGGGGGAGATTCCGGTAGGGGGGCGGTTGTAGAATTTTGCCTCCGCTTGGGCTGCCATTACTACCGACCGGTGGGTTCTCCAAGTTATCACAGAGGGCTATGCTCTCGAGTTCGAGCAGGCTTTGGCAGACGCCTTTGTTTTCTCTCCGTGCGGGCCTCTCGCAAAGCGGACAGCGGTCCAAGACACGTTGCAGCGTTTGTTGCGGCTCCAAGCAGTGGTTCCAGTGCCTCCCGACCAATACGGATTCGGTCGATACTCGATATATTTTGTAGTTCCCAAGAAGGAGGGTTCTTTTCGTCCAATCCTGGATTTAAAACATGTCAACAGGTGTTTACGCGTTCCTCATTTTCGAATGGAGACATTACGTTCGGTTATACGCTCGGTTCGTCCGGGGGAGGTGCTGTCCTCCATAGATCTCACGGAGGCCTATTTGCACATTCCGATCAGGACAGACCATCAGCGGTTTCTGCGGTTTGCGGTTCCTATGGGTCATTTTCAGTTCCGGGCGTTCAGGTGCATCCTTACCTGGACGACTGGTTGATCCATGCGGCGTCACGGGAGGAGTCTGTCAGGGCCACAGCGCTTGTGGTAGCATTCCTCGAGGGTCTCGGTTGTGTGGTCAACCAGGCAAAAAGTCGGTTGGAACCGGTGAGACAGTTGACTTACCTAGGGGCCTTCTTCGATACGGCGAGAGGAGTCGTCCTTCTTCCTCCGGAAAGAGTTCGGAAGATTTTGGCACAAGTGTCGGCGTTTTTGCGCATCAAGGCCCCAACGGCTTGGCGGTACTTGCAATTGCTGGGAACGATGGTGGCGGCTTTAGATCTCGTTCCTTGGGCTCGAGCGCATATGCGACCCCTGCAGCAGGCTCTGCTCTCGCGGTGGTCCCCTCAGTATCATCCTCTTTCACGCCGCTTGAGCTGTCCGGAGCCGGTGCGCGTCAGTCTTCATTGGTGGTTAGTTCCGCGACATCTGCGAGCGGGGGTTCCGCTAGATCTGACGGAGTGTGTCTTACTCACTACGGATGCCAGTCTGTCCGGTTGGGGGGCGCATTGTTTGGCACAGATTGCGCAAGGAGCCTGGACGGCGGAAGAGAGTCTTTGGTCGATCAACAGGCTGGAACTGCGGGCGGTGCGTCTAGCGCTCCTGCAGTTCGCCAGCCTACTCGAAGGGAAGGCGGTGCACGTTTTCTCCGACAACTTGGTGACGGTGTCCTACATCAATCGCCAGGGGGGCACTGGCAGTGTCTCCCTCTTGGAGGAGAGTCAGCTCTTATTCCGATAGGCGGAGCTTCATCTCGAGGCGATTTCGGCGGCTCATGTGGCCGGAAAAGACAACGTTCAGGCCGATTATCTTAGCCGGCACGGGCTGGATCCCGGAGAATGGGAACTCATTGCAGCCGTTTTTCACGACATCACGAGGCGCTGGGGTCAACCAGTCATGGATCTTATGGCGACCCTCGGCAATGCCAAAGCAGCGCGGTTTTTCAGCAGACGCCGAGAGCACATGTCGGAAGGGCTCGACGGTCTGGTTCAGCCCTGGCCGTTGGGTCAGCTTCTCTATGTGTTTCCCCCGTGGCCGTTGGTGGGGCGAGTCCTCCAGCGGATAGCGAGACACGAGGGTCTGGTGATCCTCATTGCTCCGGATTGGGCCAGAAGGCCGTGGTACGCGGATCTGATGCGTCTTCTGGTGGAGCCGCCCTGGCGGTTACCCGAACGAGTAGACTTGGTTCATCAAGGACCTATCCTAATGCCTCAGGCGGATCGGTTCTTGCTTACGGCTTGGCTCTTGAGAGGGAGCGCTTGCGCTGGAAGGGCTATTCGGGGGCAGTAATAGCCACAATGTTGCAGTCCAGAAGACGGTCCACCTCGCTAGCGTACATTTGGGTTTGGCGCGTCTTTGAAGCGTGGTGTGCGGAACGCGCGCTTCGGCCCGGAAGGGCGTTCCTACCAGAGATTCTGGCATTTCTGCAGTGCGGTCTGGAGAAAGGTCTGGCGCTTAGCACTCTCAAAGTACAGTTGGCGGCTCTGGCCGTTTATAGAGGATCGATTCATGGGAAGTCTCTCTCTGCTCATCCCGATATTCTGCGATTTCTTAGAGCAACTAGACTTCTTCGGCCGCCGGTTAGGCCAGTCATACCCCCTTGGGATTTGAATTTGGTGTTGGAAGCTTTAACGGAACCTCCTTTTGAACCTCGTGCGTCAAGTAGTGTCTGGGAGTTGTCTTGGAAGACAGCCTTTTTGGTGGCGTTATGTTCGGCGAGGAAAATTTTGGATTTGCAGGCGCTTTCGTGTAGGGAGCCGTTTCTTCAATTTTCAGCAGAAAAAGTGGTCTTGCGGACGGTGCCGTCTTTTCTACCTAAAGTAGTTTCCATTTTTCATGTGAATCAGCCGGTCTCACTTCCCACCTTCGCAGCGTCGGGGGCGGATCGGTTAGATCGGTCTCTCCGAAAATTGGACATGGGTCGTGTCCTCCGCCGTTACCTTAAGGAGACGGAATCTTTTCGAAAATCAGATAGGTTGTTCGTCCTGTTTGGGGGTCCATCCAGGGGAAAGGCAGCCACCAAGGCTTCAATAGCTAGATGGGTGAAGCATGCTATTCGTGTGGCTTACGAGTCCAGGGGCAAATCGGTTCCGGTTGGACTCCGTGCTCATTCTACCAGGGGTCAGGCTGCGTCCTGGGCGGAATCGGCCTTGGTGCCACCGGTGGATGTTTGTCGAGCTGCCTCTTGGTCTTCCCTTCATTCGTTTACCCGACACTATCGGTTGGATGTACAGGCTCGTCAGGATGCGAGGGTGGGAGCCGCGGCCATTGTTGCGGGGCTCACAGGTCCCTCCCGGGTTTAGGTACTGTTTGGTACTACCCTCATGTTCTGGACTGGCCCGGAGAGACGAATAGGAAGAAGAAATTAGACCTTACCTGCTAATTGTCTTTCCTTGAGTTCTCTCCGGGCCAGTCCAGGACCCACCCCATGTATATTGATATTTTCTGTGAGCGGTCTGTTTTTTTCGGGTTTTCGGTCGTTAGTGAGCAGGTCAAAGAGCTCCTCTGTGTTGGAGGTTTTGCATATAATTGAAAACAGAATAAAAAAAAATTTAATTTAGAGACACGATAAGAAGCCTTCTGCGATACTCTTGCAGGTTTTTGCTTGAACAGTTCTTAGTAGTAGACATCGGTTTTTATTTTGGTGTAGGGGATGTGTGCATTTACTGCTTTGATACCATAAGACTGAGTTCTGACACCAAGGGGGAGCTGGGTAACCTTGGCAACAAGAATCAGTTTTTCAGTCCTCAGCTGCTAGAGGAGGAAGATTGACTACCCTCATGTTCTGGACTGGCCCGGAGAGAACTCAAGGAAAGACAATTAGCAGGTAAGGTCTAATTTCTTCATTACCTAGAGCAGAGTCTCGCAAATGCAGTCCTGGAGGGCCCCACACCTTTCAGGTTCCATGCTGCCTCTAATATCTATGCACCCAGGGCCGGCCCGTCCATTGAGCGAGAATGTTTTTTGCACAGGGCCCCGCGTTTCAGAGGGCCCCGCGCAAAAAACATTCTGATCCTAAAGTAAAATTTAAAAAAAAAAAAAAAGCTGTCTTCTCCCGCTGCCGGGGCCGCCGCGGCAGTATCGAGTGTGCCGCGGAGCCCCCCCTGCCCAGCAGAGCCTGCCCTCCCCCGTATCACCTCTCTCTTCGTAACTGCAGTCAGACGCGCCGGCTTTCAGAGCGCGAGGGGAGAGTTTCTCCCTCGCTGCTCTGTTAAGCCCGCGGGGGCTGATGGGAAGTTCTCATCAGCCCCCGCGGGCTTAACAGAGCCGCGAAAGGGAAACTAGTCCCTTCGTGCTCTGAAAGCCGGCGCGTGTGACTGACTGCAGCTGAAAGAGAGAGGTGGATACAGGGGAGGGCAGGCTATGCTGGGCAGGGGGGGCCCCGCGGCACACTCGATTCTGCCGCGGTAGCCCCGGCAGCGGGAGAAGACAGCTTTTTTTTAAAAAACTTTTCTCTGGGCTGGGTGGGGGGATTAGGAGTGGTGATGGGCTGGGGGGGGTTAGGAGTGGTGATGGGCTGGGGGGGTTAGGAGTGGTGATGGGCTATGGGGGGGCTATGGGGGGGTTAGGAGTGGAGATGGGCTATGGGGGAGCTAAGTCTTTATATGGGCTGATGGGATTAGGACTGGAAGTGGGTTGATGGGGCGTTAGGACTGGTAATGGGCTGGTGGGATTAGGACTGGGAGTGGGCTGATGGGGAGGTTAGGACTGGTAATGGGGTATGGGGGGGCTTAAACTGAAAATTGGGTGATGGGGGATTAGGACTGGAAATGGGCTGGTGGGATTAGGACTGGGAGTGGGCTGATGGGGGGCTAGGACTGGTAATGGGTTGGGGTTGCTAGGACTGGAAATGGGCTGGGGGGATTAAGACTGGATGTGGGCTGATGGGGTTAGGACTGGTAATGGGCTGTGGGCTGTTGGGGGGGGTTAGGACTGGCAATGGGCTATGGGGGGGCTAGGACTGGAAATGGACTGATGGGGGGTTTAACACTGGAGGTGGGCTGATGGGGTTAAGACTGGTAATGGGCTATGGGGGGGTTAGGACTGATAATGGGCTATGGGGGGGCTAGGACAGGAAATGGGCTGATGGGGAGGGGTTAGGACTTGAGGTGGGCTGATGGGGTTAGGACTGGTAATGGGCTGTGGGCTGATGGGGGGGTTAGGACTGGCAATGGGCTATGGGGGGCTGACTGGAAGTGGGCTGATGGGGGGTTAAGACTGGAAGTGGGCTGATGGGGGGTTAGGACTGGAAGTGGGTTGATGTGGGGGCTAGGACTGGTATTGAGTTGGGGGGTTGCTAGGACTGGAAATGGGCTGATGGGGGGCTAGGACTGGAAATGGGCTGATGCAGGGACTAGAAGGGAATGGATACTGGGTGAGGCTGGAACTAGAAGGGAACTGATGTTGGGGGAGGATTAGAATGGGATGGGGCTGGGAGAGTAAAATGGAGAGGGGAAAAATATTTTGTGTGGGAGGGATAAAAAATCTACAATTGGCCGGGTATTGGGAGAGTAAGTGGGGATTGAGGATGGAGGGGTAAAATTTGAGTGGATGAAATAGGAATGAGGAAAGAGCAAAAGGAGAAAGATTAGTATGTTAAAGCAGATGTAGAGAGAGAGAATGGAAAAAAAAATAGAAGAGAGAAGAAAGGACAAATGGACAGCAGATGATGGAGTGTTAGCAGAAAACATGAAGAAACCAGAAGAAAGTGGCTGGAGCAATTGCAACTGAAAAAAAATGCACAAAAGGTAGAAAGATATCTCTTTATTTTGAATTTATTACCTGGAATATGAAAGCTCTGGGAAATGTGCATCATTAACGTCTGCGCTTTGTTTGGTACAAGAGGAAATTAATTTATAGTTTTATTTCTACAGTGTTGTTGTACATTCCAAGTTTGGCTTTTGGGGTTCCCAGTTTAATTATTGCCTTCCTGTTTCTAAATTGTGATTCCTTGTTTGGTGATGGTCTATGTTCTGCATGTGTAACTGAGCTGAGGTATTCTGCTTATGTAATTCCTATTAGACATTGCCACTTGTTCTTTTTCCCCAGTAGGTCATGTATTGTTCTCTGAAATGTATTGGTTTAATATTTGCAGTGTTGCCTTTTGATAGGTAGGGTATGGTGCTTTGTGAGTCCTGGTAGTGCTGTTAGGATACGGCGGGTTTGCTATGGGTTCTAAATGGGCAGTGTTTGTAGTAGTTCCTAATGTGCCTGGCGGTTGGCACTGGATTATAGTAATGTAGAAATCTTTTAGTCTGTCTTTATCCATACACTCATTAAGAGACATGTTTACTAAAAGTTAGTGTATGTTAGCATTATGCAAATATTTATGCAAATAAGGCCACTTATGCAAATGAGGCCCCACACCGAGTCTCCGCACATGGCCCCGCACCCACCTTGGGCCGCCCCTGTATGCACCACCCCCATGGTATGCAGATGTAGCTCATGCATAGTTATGAGGGACAGCATAAAAACCCGAACAGTGTTTGGAACACCAGGACTGGAGTTGGGGAACTCTGCCGTAAAGCAGCAGCCAACAGGGCCAGACACACCCACACATACCCACAGGCCCCATTGGCCAATGCCTCCTGGAGAGGCAGGACATTGGGCCCTGCCTGTATCTCCCAATACTAGCAGTTGCATACCTTATCAATGCCACCCTACACCTGGGTACATGGTACACAGCTATCAAACGTTTCCTATGATAACTGGCAGATATCAATTCCTACGTTAAGCACATTTTGCTCAGTGAGCTCCACCATAACAATCATTCTGATGTCTGTGGTGTGTGCTGCAGGTCTGGTCTCTGACAGTGTTTACCACCCTGGGGAGTGACCCCCAACAGTCTTGCGTCCCATATCCATGCCTGTACTGTGCCCATGACTGGTGTGGTGGGTATGGCTGCTGAACACCTCTATAGTAGCACAATGCTGGCATAGGTGTGGGGGTGGCTGTCTGTCTATCCAGTGTGTGGTGGCTGCAAACACCTTCCACAGCCCACACTGCCAGCAATGTTGCCAGTATTGGGCTGCCAATGTGCATAATGAGGAGCAAGGTACCATGGGTATAGGCCGGACAGGGTGGCCTGGCCAGGGTGCATCTGCACAGTGCATACGGCAGTGACAGGCACATTTTAGTGCCCGGCCACCACCTACACAGACAGGGTGACCTCAGTATGTCCTGCTGAGAGATCACTCTCTCCCTGACTGTGCAGTGACCACAGCATGGCTAGGCACCCCCATAGTGCTATATAGTATTTCTCTCATGTGATAGATATGGGTTTTCTGTTGGGGCCCAGTCACTGAGTTATCTGCTTGCTGTGTATGCTGACATCCCAGTTCTGGGTGCATGCATCTCCACTGGGCACATGCACTATTGACTAACTAGCAGACTGTTTGCAGCTGGTATGTGTTGTGATGGAGTGGCTTGCAGTAGGTGAATATCAGATAGTGGTGGGGTGCAGCTTCCATATTCAGGCTTGATGTCTGTCAGCTATTGTGTTATGGATGTGTACAGAGCTGCATTGACTGCCCTGTGGTGTGTCTGTTCCTCAGTAGGACTGGGGTTGCTGTTCCTCTCCTACTGCCACCTTTGCAGGGAGGTAGAATGTGGATCTATTGTGTGGAGAACCTGTTTGCCACCCTCTGCCCTGGGGGAGGGGGGGGTGGTGGTGCATGGGGGCAACACCTGACTGAAACAGACAGAGAAATCCAAGGTGTTTGTGCAGAAACTACCTATCTCACATATTAACACTGCTTTGGACCTGCGCCATGGCCTCTTTCAGCCATGGACGGTGCTGTGGACCTGGTGCTGGGCGCCTCACTGCACCCTCAGGGTGAGCACAGTACCCGCACAATGTGACGGTGTGTAGCTACTCTGTGCCAGTACAACACACGGTCAGTACCCCCTACCAGGCCGAGGTGCTGTGGGGGTGCACATGGTCACTTCCCCCTACCAGGCCGAGGTGCTGTGGGGGTGCATTCCCCATGGTGTGTATCTGTGGACGGCTGATTTGCATGTGCAGTGCATCATGGGTGTGACTGGCACAATCCAACCCTGGGTAAATCCAGCACCTGCTCACAGGCTCAGAGACACCATAGGCCATCACACGTACATCTGTTAGCATAATGCATAGGTGCAAGATACCCTAAAGAGTCTGTAATATAAGGTACCCATGCTGGTAAAAACACACGTACTCATGCACGTTTGTACGCACGCACCCACGCACGGGGCTACGCCCGTACCAACACACGCGGCTACGCCCGTACCAACGCACGCACCAACGTACATGGCTACGCACACTGCGAGGGTGTGTTTCTGTAACCACTACTCAACGTAAAGAAAAACATGCCTCCTCATTCCCTATGTAATGTACAGGGTGATGCCTGGGCCAGCCTTCTGTGTTGGGCACACTGGGGACTCGAACCCATGCTGCCTGTAACAGCGGTCAGTACACTAACCATTGTGCTACAGCTCTGTTTCAGTGTTTTGTGTCTGTACGCCTTCATACGATTAACGCGCAGTAACGCGCCACGGCGCCCTGTAACGCTCGTTAGTTTTGGGAACGCGCGTTAGTGGTTATGATGTCCCGCCCATCTCCTTTTTTGGCTTTCCTTTCACTAACGAGACTCCTAACGCGATTTGCACTAACGCAGTTTAGTAAACATACCCCAAAGAATCTTTTATGGCAGAAACACTGGTCTGCTGCAAAGATTGTGGTTGGCCAGCCATTGTAGAAACATTTTTATGCACATTTGACAGCCTATTGTCTACTTCTTGCAATTTCTGAGCCATCTCTTAAGAAAAAACACAAAGTGACATAACAGTGCTAGATAACTTTGAATTTATAGCAACCCATAAGTCCTTCAATGTAATATCTTGAGAACGTTCCGGCACTACTTGGGCGCCTCCTGGTAGCGAAATTGGCTTTGGTAGAGGGCTAGGGGTGTATGGAGAGACCCCAATACTTAGAGAGACTTCTGAAACTACTGTAGATGACATCTGAGAGTTGGGAAATGGTGGAGGAGTCCTTTCTGCTGAACTGAGAGATGCTCCCTCAGAGGAGAGTTGCAGGTCGGTACCAATCACACGAGGCAGAACAAAAAGATTAAGTTGATAACAACAGCACCTTTACATACAATAAAGGGGTCCCGGTACCAACAACTCACCTCCCAGCTCTGTTGGGGCACCGAAGGGGGCAAACGGGTGTGTCCTGCCCCTTTGGGCATGCCCCCTTGGGCCATGGTCCAGAGGGCCTCTGGACCGGATAATGTAGAGCTGTAGGAACTCACTGCTCTGACATCACGGGGGTGGGGGTGGAAGATGTCCACGAAAGTGCCTGTAGCAGTCCACACTCCAGTTGGTGTATCTCCCCTTCTGCTCAGCAGCACAGTCAACAACTGGGTCTACAGTAAGTAGCTCCTGATCTTCCACCGGACAAAGGGCCTCTGCACCGGATAATGTAGAGCTGTAGGACCTCACCGCTCCAACGTCACAGAGGGGGTGGGGTGTGGCCACGAAAGTGCCTGTAACAGCCCACACTCCCAACTGATGTATCTCCTCTTCTGCTCGGCAGCACAGTCAGCAGCTGGACTCACAGTAAGTAGGCTCCAGATCTTCCTGGATTCATGGGAACTTAATATGCTGTTTCTGCATTTCATGCTTGTGTTACAGTTTCCCATGTTATGTTGTAAATGTTGTCTGTCATTGTAGAAGGTTATTCTTGTGTGGCCTTGCTTTGTATCTGAGGTTCCTAATAATTATAATAATAATAAAATAATAATAATAATGATTTGAACTAAAACAAATTGACTTGGCTTTAAAAGGGGGTTAGACAACTTCCTGGAGGAAAAGACCAGAAACCATTATTACTCCTGTAACTCCTGTATGCTTGGGAAAACACCACTTATCTTGGGGTTTGAGCAATAAGAAATAGATCTGCTCCTTGGGGTCTTGGTAGGTACTTTTAACATGGACTGGCTATTATCAGAGACAGGATGCTGGGTTTGATGGACCATTGGTTTGGTCCAGTTGGACACATCTTATTTTCTTATGTTCAGTCTTCTCATTTATTGCTTTGACTAATGATTGGTTCCATCCTGCCACTATAGAATCAATTAAATTGCTTGGTAGGGTCATTTCAATAATATCTGGCCCTGGTGGACATGTGCTGGTGTGTTTAAGCTGCTTGGTGCCTCCCTTCTTGGAACTTGGTATGTCTTGGTGCCTTTAGCAGATGTTAGAGTCTTTAGCAATTTCACCTGAGCTATGGATTGACTTGGAACCGTTGGGGTTTGAGTGGTGGCCCTGTTCTGCTACAGGCCTTGCCTCCAAGGGGTGCCTTGGGGGATATCTTGGCAAGGCTTCTTTCAACAGAAGTGAAGCAGTTCTGCCTGCCTGAGTGTCCTGTTGGGTCTTGGTGGATTCCTGTGGTAGAGGACCCTGGGAGGACCCTTCAGAGGGTCCATTTGTGAGACATCCATGGGATATTGATGCTTCACAATCCATTCCTGGCATCTCTGGCATCCGTTGAAGAGTGTCTGTGTTGCGTCCCTTGGCTTCCAATACTTTTTTTCTGGTTCTTTTCATGGCTTCTTTTTTGCAGTGAAACCTTTGCCATCTTTTTTTCTTCAAGGAGGCTTTCCCCCTAATTTTCTCATTCTGACTGGATTGTGGGGCTGCCTTCCTTCATAGAGAAGGGTTTTCAAATGGATTCTTTGCTGTATCTGGTGGATGGTGGAGGGTGTTGCTAGAGTTCATTGCAATTTCTCATTCCTCCTGTCAATCGGCCCGTCTTCATCTTTGTCACTTCTCTCAAAGTGCTGACAGAGGTCAAGTCCTTCATTGCCTGTTCACCCCTAGAGATGTGTGGGTGCAGTGTGCATCCTACACACTGCACCCAAATGCTTAGGATGCTTAGGATTGAGTTGTGGCTTATACAACTCTCTTGCGTGGAGTCCACATGGGTGTCCCCATAGGACAATTATAAGCCTTCTGGCTTTAGTTTTTCACATTTGTGAGGCCCCCGAGCGCTTGAGGTTATTCAGATGACTCCTCTGGCACGGTAGTCTGTCCTGATGGATGTCTTCTTCCCACCCTGAGCCCAGACTGCTAGGGTACATCCTACTCATCTGGACTTGTTTACAAGGAGAAATTTTAACATACTTGATGATCTCTTTCCTTGAATCCTGATAGAGAAATCCAGGATCTGCCCTGAAAGATTCATTTTGCAGATTGGAAAGCCTGCTTCCTTTTGGTCACGTCAGCGATGTTTCTGCCTAGAAGAATCTTTATGCAGGTTTGAGGGCTTCCAGCTGCCATGGAAGGTCTAGTCAGCCTTGTGAGCTGGCTCCACTTTTTCATAGTAAGAGAGCCAAATACTTGATCACAGTCTTAGTGACAAGGATGTGTGTGTTTGTTAATGTTATCTGAGTTTTTTTCTGAGTTTTCCAATTTTGCTTACTGCTTAGGAAGTGTCATACTGGCTTCTCCCAGTGCTGTAACAGAGGATATGCCAGATGGTGACATCACTGAAAGTTGCTCAAGTCTAGACTGGTCTAGCAGGATTCATGGAAAGGAGATTATCAGATATGCTAAAATCATTCTTTTTCACTCCACCAAATCCATCTTCTAAGGGGCACCATCATGATAGCTGACAGAACCCTTACATTCTTTATTTCATTATATGACAACAGATTTTAGGATGCTAACAAAATATTGAAGGCTCCTTTTTTTACTATGTTGCATTAACATTTTGCAGTTCCCACATGTTAATGGCAAAACTTAATGGACAATAACTACAAAGCCTCCGTGTAAATTGTGGGGAGCATATCCAGCATCTTCCCATACAATTATTTATTTATTTTATTTATTTAACAGTTCTTCTATACCGCTCTATTTTAGATCAGAGCGGTTTACATTTAACATCAACTATACAACACAGGCACTCTGAGTTGTATTTACAATAAACAGGGAGATCAACTTGGAAGTAACTGGGGGAACTATATACATTGTATTTACATTGGTACCTGTTTTCAGGCAGATCCTATCTACATCTTATTTACACTGGGAGTCTAAATTCTCTTTCTGGGAGTACTTCTGAGGGATCAGTTGATTATCCTTTTTCATACTGAATCTGATTGTTTAGGTGTAGTGAGTGATTGTCTGAGGGTTCACATGTATGATTACTAAGGCTGGATTCGGGGTAGTATGTAGTGAACAGGTGCTGCTTTAGTGCCTTCCTGAAGTGGGTTAGGTACGAGATGTTTCGCATAAAGGTGGGGAGGGCATTCCATGCTCTAGGTGCATAAATCGTAAAGGCCCTATTTATTGTTGCTTTTGTGCATTTCGTTATTACTTTTGGGAAAGTGTACTTTTGGGTAAGTGTACTGTATGCAGATACAGTACACTTACCATAAGAACATAAAGTATGCCATACTGGGTCAGAACAAGGTCCATCAAGCCCAGTATCCTGTTTCCAACAATGGCCAATCTAGGTCACAAGTACCTAGCAGTTTCCCCAAAAGACACAGGTTCCACAATGCTTGGATTGGGCAAGCAGTGAATTTCCCGGGTTCCCATTAATAATGGTTTATGGACCTTTCTGCCAGGAACTTGTCCAAACCTTTTTTAAACCCGGCTACACTAACAGCTTTTATTACACCCTCTGGTAACAAATTCCAGAGTTTGATTACATGTTGAGTTAAAAAATATTTTCTCTTATTAGTCTTAAATAGGTTTGCACCCAGGTATCACAGTGGTTGTCCTACTTCCACCATGTCTCTGCGATACCAATCATGTCTAACCTCTCATTTAGTGCTATATATTCTAACTCTCCCATCTTATTTTTTAGATTTCTAGCATTTTCATAAAAGCATTTTAGAGGCTGTATTTTATTCATATTAATCTGGCTATTGGTAGGCAGGAGTAATATGGAAACTTTTAAGCTCTGTCTGCTCTGTATTCAAGGGCATTTGGGTTTTTTTTGTCTTTATTGGAACCTTTCTGTTGATATGCCCTAACTTCAATCTTGCTAGTATCCTTCAAGGATACATTGTTCCGAACCATGCGCTCTTGGGCGACTGTCGGCTTTCCCCTGTTATCTAGTTTAAAAGCTGCTCTATCTCCTTTTTAAAGGTTAATGCCAACAGCCTGGTTCCATCCCGGTTAAGGTGGAGCCATCCCTTTGGAAAAGCCCCTCCTTTTGCCAAAATGTTCCCCAGTTCCTAACAAATCCAAAACCCTCATCCTTGCACCATTGTCCCATCCACGCATTGAGACTCCGGAGCTGTGCTGCCTTTGGGGTCCTGCGTGTGGAATGGGATGCATTTCGGAGAAAAATACTCTGGAAGTTCTGGTTTTCAATTTCCTACTTAAAAACCTAAATTTGGCCGTCAGAACCTCCCTACCACACTCTCCTATATCACTGGTACCGACATGTAGCAAGACCACAAAATCCTCCCCAACTCCCCAAAACAGTGCGACAAGGCGGTGGCAAAAGCCAGGAGGATGTTGGGCTGCATACAAAGAGGGTTCACCAGCAGAAAGGAAGAGGTACTTATGCTACTGTACAGATCGCTGGTGAGGCCTCACTTGGAATACTGTGTTCAGTTTTGGAGACCATATCTTGCAAAAGATGTAAAAAGACTGGAAACTGTTCAGAGGAAGACGACCAAAATGATTTGGAGCCTGCGTAAGAAATCCTATGAGAAGAGACTTGAAGACCTAACTATGTACACTTTGGAGGAGAGGAGGGATAGAGGAGATATGATTCAGACCTTTAAATACTTAAAGAGGAATGATGAACAAACAAACCTCTTCCAAAGACGGGGAAGCTGCAAAACTAGAGGGCATAACATGAAGCTGCTAGGGGGAAAATTGAAAGGCAATGTCAGGAAATATTTTTTCACTGAAAGGGTGGTGGATGCTTGGAATGCTCTCCCGATGGAAGTGGTAGGGGCAAACACGGTGACGGAATTCAAAACAGCATGGGACAAGCACTGCAGTTCCCTTTATAGCAACAGGATAAAAACAAAATAAACGGAACCATCTAACTTCTCAACAAATAGGGGTGTCCTACATGGAGTGGTGGGTCCACCCCTAAACAAAGACATGGGGAGGGGTGGCCTGCACGGAGCAACAGGTGCACCTACTCGCCGTATATTTGCTGGGCAGACTGGATGGACCATGCTGGTCTTTATCTGCCATCATTTACTACGTTACTATGTTGCAGTTATCTAAGACCTTGTCTAGGTGGCGCGTGAGGTCTGCTACCTTCTCACCAGGCAGGCATGTTACCAGGTGATCCTCACGTCCACCAGCCACCCAGCTATCTACATGTCTAATGATCGAATCACCATTTATAACGGCTGTCCTAACCCTTCCCTCGTGGGCACATGGTCCTGGAGAAACCTCCTCAGTACCAGAGGGTTTTACATCACCTGGAGGACAGATCCTAGCTACAGGATCACTTCCTGCTACACCATATATTAACTGCATGTGGATGCACTTGATGCCACCTATTGAGATGGTGTTAACTGCTCTGCATTATACATTGTACTAACAATTAATGCATAGTACTATACCACATGATATGCTGTAGCAAACTGCAGTCAATGAATAAATCCAGGAGTCAATTTACAGGGTCCAAGCCAGTTTAATGTGCACATGGCTCAGTCAGTCAAAGCTGTAAAAGTAACTGAGCGAAAGTTTATACAGAGACATAACCATTTATACCTCTTTTCCAGTTTGATACATGAAAGCTTTCTATTGGTTCTAACTTGATACATGCAAACTTCTCATTGGTCTTACATTCCCTGCATCTGTCCAATTAGAAATCCCTCCGGAGCCTAGCAACCGGCCCCCTCCTTTAGGATTGCTTGAACAATGGTATAGTCTTAACTTGGTAACTTTTCTACTGCAAGGTTAACTTCGGCTCCAGGAATGCATCTTTTGAAACATTTCTGTTCTTTCACACACAAGAGAATAATAGAAGACTTATGGATTCATAAAAACTCCTTATTAAGCAGTTTAAAACAGCTTTCTCATTTTCCACAGATTATTTTGGTTCTTTTCTAGTTATAATAGGAGTTAGGATCCAGGCCTAACTTACAGGCCTTTCATAGTAGCAGGCCATGCTAGGCCATAGCCTACCTCATTCCCCCCTTTGATTATTCTCACCCGCAAGTGAGAAAGGGTGAGAATTAAATCACTCATTAGTCAATTAACACATTATACAGGTGTAATAGCATCATCGTGTGGTATAGGGTAATATTGCCACATAGCTAATATCTTTGTAGCTGCCTTCCTTTCTACATTGCTATTAATGGCTGCTGACTTTATGAAACTGTGATGAATCCAGGGTTCGAGTTTTGCAACTTAAACTGCTGTTGGGGTTAACAAGATGACAACATAAAGTCCCTTCCAATGCAGTGTCAACGGTGTCTTTCTCCACTCTTTGATCCACACCGAGACTCCAGGCTCGAGAGGATGCAGGGGTTCTGTTAGATGGATGAGCAGCTGGTCTTGTACCCACGTATGAAGACTCTGCAAAACAGAACTTAAAACCAATAGTTTTTGTCTAGTAATTTCAGATCTAATCTGTTCCATATCTCCCTTTATTTCCTATACAATAGGCGGGGGTCGCCCATACAGAATCTAAAAAGGGAAAACTCCTAAAGACTTAGCAGGGGCTAAATATATCCTAAGAAGGGCTATAGGAAGAACCTGGGGCCACTTCAGGTAAACCTCTTGGCAAAGTTTGAACAACTGAGATCTCAGGGTTCTATTCATACATTCTACTTTTCCTAAATTCTGAAATCGGTAGGCAGTATGCATCTGATAATGTCAATATCTTGGGGCCATACTTAATGGACTTGCTTCCTGAAGTTATCCTCCCTTATTCTTTATACAGGGCCCCATGTGCATACAAGGT
Organism: Ichthyophis bannanicus; assembly: GCA_033557465.1. Taxonomy (NCBI): domain Eukaryota; kingdom Metazoa; phylum Chordata; class Amphibia; order Gymnophiona; family Ichthyophiidae; genus Ichthyophis; species Ichthyophis bannanicus. The sequence goes on from CM066035.1 coordinate 572,033,957, forward strand.
TGTAAGGGTATACTTGGAATCTGGGTACACATTTAGACAGAGCCCCTTTTCCTATTGTCAGTGCTCTAGTAAGAGCTATCAGTTCAGCTTTCTGTGCTGAAGTTCCTGGGGCCAGGGCTGAGGACTCAACTACCAGATCAAGGGTCACTACTGCATATCTGGCACAACAGTGTCCATTGATGATGACAAGACTTCTTCCATCTACAAAGAAAGTCCGTCCAGGGTTCTCCAAAGGAACATCAGTCGAATCAGGGTGACTTGAGAATATAGTGTCCATAGTTTCTAAACAGTCATGATCAGGGGGTTCAAGACCAACTGGTAACAATGTAGCAGGATTCAGAGCTTGACTGACCTTCAATTGTATCTGGGGGTGTTCACACAGCATACGTGAATTAGCTAGAAGTTTCCTTTGTGTTTCATAATGGTTAGAGCAGAGTGTGGTACAGTAACTTGAAGATTCTGTCTCAAAGTGAGCTTGTCAGCTTTGCTCACTAGGAGGGCTGTAGCTTGCAATAGCTCTCAAACACGGGGCCATCCTTTTGCAACTACATCCAATTGTTTTGATAAATAGGCTACTGGCCGTTGCCAAGGTCCAAGAGATTGAGTCAACACTCCTAGAACATTTCCTTGTGACTCATGAACATAGAGATTGAAAGGTTTTCTGGACATCTGGTAGACCCAGAGCTGGTGATAACATCAGAGCGGTTTTCAAAGATCAAAAGGCTGCATCCTGTTCAAGTCCCTATTCCAATGGAGACTTTTACATTCCTTTGGTAGCTTGATATGATGGTTTTGCTAGCAGCGCAAAATTGGGGATCCATATACGACAGTACTCTGCGGCACCCAAGAAGGCTCTCACTTGCCTCCTGGTGGTTGGAGTAGGAATACTGCATACAGCTTCTTTGTGTTCTGGTCCCAGGCGTCTAATTCTGCTGGACAACTGGAATCCTAGGTATTTAACTTGTTTGACATAATTGCGCCTTGGCTCTTGAGACTTTGTATCCAGCCTCATTAAAAAGGTGCAAAAGTTCACTGGTGGCTTGTAGACATTCACTTTCTAAGTTGGTGGCTATAAGCAAGTTGTCCACATACTGGAGAAGAACCCTTTCTCCTGGGTTCACATAGTAGCTGGAAAGATCTTGATTTAAAATAGCACTGAAGAGAGTAGGTGAATTCTTGAATCCTTGAAGTAATCTAGTCCAGGTGAGTTGGCCCCACCTTCCTGTTGTGTTGTCTTGCCATTCAAAAACAAACAAAAGTTGACTGGTGGGGGCTAGGCGCACACAGAAAAAGGCATCTTTCAGGTCCAGAACGGTAAAGTGAGCAGCCTCAGCGGGGATCAGTCCCAAGAGAATATAAGGATTTTGGTACCACTGGGTGTATAGTTTCAGCTGCATCATTCACTCGCCTCAGATCTTGTACTGGGCGGTAATTCCCTGTCCCAGGTTTCTTGACTGGGAGAAGGGGGGTGTTCCAAGGTGACTGACATTCCTTGAGAAGTCCATACTTCAGCAGTTTCATCAAATGGCAGTGGATTCTTTCAATGGCTGGTCGAGGGAGAGGATACTGCTTCACATGCACTGGTTCCACTCCCAGCTTGAGGGTGACAATGACAGGGGCTATGTTTTTCACTAGGCCAGGAGGATTATATTCTGCCCATACTTCAGGTGGGGCTATGAGGTTGGTAGGTATACCGGAACTAGCTGGCTTGATTGAAGATGCACTATAGAACCGCTACTCTTCTTCTCGGGGAACAGTCAGCACCATCAATCCAGCAGGCTTTGGGTTCACAGTCATTTTCATTTCTCCCTCTTCAGCAAAGGATATCTGTGCCTGGAGCTTTGCAAGCAGATCTCAGCCCAAAAGTGGAATAGGGCACTCAGGCATATACAGGAACTGGTGCATTATTTTCTGTCCCCCTAGTTCACACATGCGGTTCTGCAGGAGAGGCTTTGTGGCCTTAGCCCCAGTAGCTCTGACAATGGTGATGCATCGAGAAAACAAAGAGGCTACTGGCTTTAGTATTCTGCTCCTGTATCCCCCATAAAGTCCATATACTGGTCCCCTATTTTCAGACTGACCATAGGCTCCTGGGGACCCAGGAAAACTTGGAGTCCGGTCTGGCCTAGTCTTCATCCATGCTGTAGCCCTCTTCGGCTGCCACTCACTCTATAGCTGCTTCCCTCTCTTGCTGGAACATTGTGCTCGGTTTATTTTTTTTCCAAAATCAAGTACTCCCTCCTCCCCTCCTGGGGGTGGAGTCAAGATACGGGCATTCACTTCTCTAATGTCCTTCTTCTCTGCAATGGGCGCACTGACTCGCACCCAGTGGGGGCCGATCATTTTCACGACCCCTTTCACTTCCTCTGCTCCTTCGATTAGGAAAACCTCCTCCACATCATTCAACTAAAGTATCAGCAAGAAGATCTGTTCTCTTCCTTATCTTACATTCACTTTCTCTGTCACATTTATTTCCACAATTCACAAACTTTCTGAACAACTTCCGTCTATACTGTATTCATGCCCGCAAATCCATCCAGTTTCTGCAATTTCAGTTTTATATCTCTCTGGGACTGACTGACAAAAATGCAAATTCTCCTGGGTTGCTGGATTGCATGGGGTATATAGTGAGGGCTGCCTGCACTATTTGGATTGGGTCCGCATAATACTGTTCATTAGTTCAATCAAATCCTATGGTTTCTCAGCGTAGGAGGCATAATGCAGCTTTCAGTTCAGTAAATCAGTGGTGGAAAAAAAAACATAAACAAGGCTGGTCGGCCTGGCCTTCAGCATCGGGGGTGGGTAGGCCTGGTCCTGGCGTAATGGTATAATATGACCATCTCTTTTACTGGTAGTTGTACTTCTGAAGGCATGGACTGTGGCCTACTCTGAGTACTTTAAACTGTGCAGGGGTTTTTTTTGGGTTTTTTTTAACAGAATTAACCAGGAATCCTATGTAGGGGAAGTGATCAGGGAACATTCTCTGTACAATCTAATAAACACGGGAAACTACGGGGCCATGAAGTAACTAACACTAGCCACCCCCCTTTCACAGAGCATTTCTAATAGGGACAGAGACAGCTTATGTCTGTAGTCTTCAGCAAAGTCCTTGCTAACATTCAACAAAATTGGCCCCCTCCCCCACATATGCTTGTCTACAGACAGAGGGGGCGGGCTGCATTTCCCTGTGCACTAAGCATAATAGATGTGTGTGCTCATTCTAAATAAGAACAATTTAGATAAAGTCCTTAAAATATAAAACTATTATTTTGCAACATGTTATAACAACAATCCCAACAGAAAGCACTATAGCTCCTAACATGACGGCCACATATCTGTTACGTATGACTGGAATAAAATTAGTTGGCATGAAAACTAACTGCCAGCCGTAATCAGCATGTCTCTGCAAAAGAAATTACTTTAAATCTTACAGTTTTTAGGAAGAAGATATTCAAAAGACATTCCGAATACTTTTTCCATAAAGTGGGTGGATATCTAGAATACATATACATTTTTTTTTCTATTTTATTTTTATTAACAATGAGTATGTCTTCCATGAGGTGCTTGCCGCAGTATATCAGGAACTAGAATTCAAGCACGATGAACTCCTTATTCACTCAGGATTTAAATCACTTTCAAGTCGCAATCTGGTACTACTGGCTCGGAATGGTTCTTAACCTCTACTTCGTAGGACAAAGGGAAAACAAAAGCAGTTTCCTGAATTTCTCTATTATTTCTGTTTGGACCATAAAATCTGCCTATCTGATCGGAATAAAGTATTTATTTTAAGGCAACATGCCGTAACACCAAAGCAGGGCTGAGATATAATCAAGAACAGCTGAGAAGCTCAAAAGGGGTTAATAAGAACTTAACCCTTTCCAGGCTAAGCCCAAAACTATCAGGATTCAAAATTCTGACTAAACATTCTTATTAAATGATATATAATACATGACCATAGCAGAAGGAACATTACTATTAAAACACATTGAATAAAACAGGTACAATTTTCCTGAAATAATAACCCAGCTACAGAACGCTGAAATTAAGCCTTCACAGGGTTAACAGATACTGAACATTCCTTTGTACAGACACACGCCCCTTCTTTCTCCACTAGCCAATTTCATGCTGTGCTGAAGGAACAAAAAAAACTTAAAGATGGAAGAAGTTCCCTTAATTTTCCTTCTGTCTCTAATAGTTTTATGAAATAATTCACTTGTTTGAATGTAATTGTATCATTTACGTTCTTCCAAAACTTACTGGACTTAACATGGCAAGCAATTCAATTTTGTTTTGTGTCGTTAAAACATGGAAGATCTTCCCATTCATAACAATTTAGACATCACTCCTAGAAGGAAGACTCATCAACAACCTTTGCTATGCTGATGATACCACATTACTGGCAGAAAGTGAAGATGATCTGAAACATTTGCTTCTCACAAAGAACATAGTCTCAAAATGGGCCTGCACCTTAATGTAAAGAAGACAAAGATCATGACAACTGGCATAATCAACAGGTTCATCGTCGAAGGAGAAGAAATTGAAATCGTGAATAACTTTAACCTACTTGGATCAACTATCAATAAAGAAGCAACAAGCAGTCAAGAAATCAGACGATGCATTGCTCTTGGCAGAATGGCTATGAAAGACCTAGATAAGATTCTCAAGAGCAGAGATGTCTCTCTCCATACAAAGATTCGACTTGTTCAGGCCATGGTATTTTCAATAACATCATATGGATGTGAAAGCTGGACAGTGAAAAAGATAGATAGGAAGAAAATTGATGCCTTTGAATTATGGTGCTGGCGGCGAATACTGTGTATACCATGGACTACCCGAAGAACAAACCAGTCTGTACTAGAGAAGATCAAACCTAAGCTTTCTTTAGAAGCTCAGATGACAAGACTTCGACTTTCATACTTTGGACACCATGCGGAGAGAGAGATCATTAGAGAAAGACATCATGCTTGGCAAGATAGAAGGTCAACGCAAAAGAGGAAGACCAGCAATGAGATGGATCGATACAATAACAGCAGCTACGGGTACCAGTCTGTCAACAATGAGCCGCCTGACTGAAGATCGAACACAATTTAGGATAGCTATCCAGAGGGTCGCCATGAGTCGACTCCGACTCGATGGCACTTAACAACAACAACCTAGAATGAATCCTTTATTTTAAACAAACAAGAGACTTCTCATTTGGGAGTTTCTTCTCGGCAATGCCTCCATCCCCAGAAGAAATCCCTTGGCAGCCTCTCTCTGGCTGTCTCTCTGACTGTCTCTCAAGACATTCCTTTTGCAGGCTGTGTGAAAGCCACACCCCTTCTGCTTGCTAGAGCCTGCTGTGCTGGGGAAATCTGAAACATTTCTAAAGCTGCACTTAAAAGAGACTCCCAAATTACCCAACAGAATATTCTTACTTTATACAGAAGGGAAACTCGCGGTTCTAACAGATAAAATCAGAGACAAACAACAAACAGTAAGAACAAACAAACAGGAACTGCGCTTCTCAGCCGTCCCTCTCACTCACACAAGCAATCATATTTTAACAATAAATCATTTTTCAATATTTCAAGTGCCCACGTTTTCTGACTAACTGACTATTCCAAACAAACAAGAAGGGTCGATGGCTTCAGCTGCCGCTTTCTCTTACGCGGAGCTTACTAGGACCGCCCTTATAGGAGGTGATCAGGCTCCTTTGTCTCGCCCATACTTATGCGAGATTTTTCCCAGTTAGTCTATACCAAATATACCAAATTAGTCCTGCGCATACTCATGCAAGACTGTTTCCCCAGGCTGCACTGACTTTTAAACAAGAAAATATCTACTCACCGGATCCAGTTCCTGATACCAAACCAGTTCGTGGGTTGGACCCTTGCCTCCCCCCGGGTCGGAGGTGTTGGCCAGCTGGACCCGATGGCCCGCCGAGGCAGGCAGAACCCTCTCTGATACAAAGTGATCGGCGGCGCCTGAGAAATTCCCCCCGCGGTCGGACAGACATGGCTCCAACCGGACCAAACCTCAAGGCGAATTACGTGGATTATTCACTTGAATACCATTTACTACTCGCACTTCCCGGCCAACGCACCAAGAATATGCTGTAGCAAACTGCAGTCAATGAATAAATCCAGGAGTCAATTTACAGGGTCCAAGCCAGTTTAATGTGCACATGGCTCAGTCAGTCAAAGCTGTAAAAGTAACTGAGCAAAAGTTTATACAGAGACATAACCATTTATACCTCTTTTCCAGTTTGATACATGAAAGCTTTCTATTGGTTCTAACTTGATACATGCAAACTTCTCATTGGTCTTACATTCCCTGCATCTGCCAATTAGAAATCCCTCCGGAGCCTAGCAACTGGCCCCCTCCTTTAGGATTGCTTGAACAATGGTATAGTCTTAACTTGGTAACTTTTCTACTGCAAGGTTAACTTAGGCTCCAGGAATGCATCTTTTGAAACATTTCTGTTCTTTCACACACAAGAGAATAATAGAAGACTTATGGATTCATAAAAACTCCTTATTAAGCAGTTTAAAACAGCTTTCTCATTTTCCACAGATTAGTTTGGTTCTTTTCTAGTTATAATAGGAGTTAGGATCCAGGCCTAACTTACAGGCCTTTCATAGTAGCAGGCCATGCTAGGCCATAGCCTACCTCACTATACCACATGTAAAGTGTAAGGTGCAGACCTGGCACCTTTCCGTGTTTGAGAATTAATGCAGGAATTAGTATGTGCTAAGTATCAACCCACAGACTAAACTGTTAGTTCACAGTGTTAGAGCATGCCAACCCTAATTCCTACATTAATTATTTAACACACTTTACTAAAAGGGGCCCCATGTGCAGTGCTTCTTAACCCACATAGGAGAATCATTGGGTCCAGACGAGATGAGAGCGGCCATAAATTTATTACCAAAGGGAAAGGCAGCAGGGGAAGATGGATACCCGGCAGAATTTTACCAGGTTTTGAAAGAAGAAGTTGCCCCAATATTAGCGCGGATCTTCTCTAAGGTCCTACAGGGAGAGCCGCTTCCAGAGACGATGGAGATGGCAAACATAATTGTGCTCCCAAAAGAAGGGAAACCCAAGGAGCAATGTGGAAGCTACCGTCCTATTGCGCTAGTTAATTGTGATGCAAAATTGTTTGCAAAAGTGTTAGTGCATAAGTTAGAAGGGATATTACCCAAATTGATATACCCAGATCAATTCGGATTTTTCAAAGGCAGGCTTATCTCAGATAATGTTAGGAGGACAGTGGATCTGTTGCAGGTGATAAAAGGCCAGAGGATACCAGCATTTTGCATGACATTAGATGCGGAGAAGGAATTTGACCGTGTCAAATGGGGATTTCTTTTTGCGATCTTAGAGAAGTTAAATATAGTAGAAGGATTCATACAAGGGGCCAGAGCTTTGTACAGATCACCAAAGGCCAGGGTCTTAGTTAATCGGGAAAGTTCAGATAAATTTGAGTTACACCGAGGCACGAGACAGGGATGCCCACTATAAGAAAATAAGATATGCCATACTGGGTCAGACCAAAGTCCATCAAGCCCAGTATCCTGTTTCCAACAGTGGCCAATTTAGGTCATAAGCATCTAGCAGTTTCCCCAAAGACACAGGTTCCACAATGCTTGTATTGGGTCAAGCAGTGATATCCTGGGTTCCTTTTAATAATGGTTTATGGACCTTTCTTCCGGGAACTTGTCCAAACCTTTTTTAAACCCAGCAACACTAACAGCTTTTACTACATCCTCCGGTAACAAATTCCAGAGTTTGATTACACGTTGAGTGAAAACATATTTTCTCTTATTAGTCTTAAATAGGTTACCCTGTAGCTTCATTGCATGTTCCCTAGTCTTTCTATATTCTGATAACGTAAACAATCGATCTACGTTTACCCGTTCCACTCCATTCATTAATTTATAGATCTCTATCATATCTCCCCTCAGCTGTCTCTTTTCCAGGTTGAAGAGCCCTAACCTTTTTAGCCTCTCTTCATGGGGTATCATTCCATTTTGGTGGCTCTTCTCTGTACCTTTTCTAATAACACTATATCCACCAATGCTTTTTGTTTTAGTAATAGAGACCTTCACAGCAAAGATTAGATCAAACCAAAATATTTGCCTTGTAACAGTGGGTACTAGTACTCACAAAATTCTACTCTGTGTTGATGACACACTGGTCTTTATGGCAGACCCTATAAAATCTCTACTGGAATTTTTGCAGGAGATTCATTCCTTCTCACAGGTGTCAGGATTTAAAGTAAATCTTAGTAAAACGGAGGCTATGAACTTGGGTGAGTTGTCAAGGGATTTCATGCCAGGATTCCCATTTCAATGGGCAGAACAAAAATTAAGTACTTGGGGGTATACATAAGTAGGGATCTGGATGACCTGTTTAGATTAAACTATAGCACCTTGTCCATGCTGATGGAGGGGTTGCTTAAAAAATGGGCTGAGTTGGCTGGGCAGAATCACCAACCAAAATTTATTCAGTGAAGCTATTGTCAATCGACATTCATCTCATGATCAGAGTTATCTTACAGTAGTATAGTAACTAATAAAATCAACCATATAAGTTGGGGCTAAGCCATACAAAATTTTGAAAACAAGCTCCAATACTTTGAATTGCACCCTTGCCAAAATAGATAGCCAGTGTAACTGCTTCAGAGACAATGATGCATGAGCTCTTCTGGAACCCCTGGAAATCAGCCTTGCTACTGTATTTTGAAGAATTTGAAGGTGGGCAATTTGCAGTATTTGTAGCCCCAGCAAGACAGAGTTGCAGTAATCCAGGTGAGGTAATGCAACCGCTGTCACTATAAGTTTAAAATGCTCGCTTTCAGTTTATTTATTTATTGAACGGTTTTATATACCGCCTTTCAAAAAAATCAAAGCGGTTTACATAGAACAAAACTTGAACATTACATTGAAACATATTCAAACAATTGAAATTACAGTGAACATTAAATTGTATATAATAAAAATGGTAATTTGAGGGTTACAATGCTGAGTAAATGCTGATTAGGTATATAAATAGTTTAAACATATATACAGATTTAAATATTTACAAATTTCAAAAAAATATTAACAACTGTTGTATTACCTCACCAGGATTACTGCAAATCAGCAGAGCAAACAAGAGCTTCTGCTCTCCCTGTTCTAGTCCCTTTTCCTTCTGTATTAAAGGTAAAATGCACAGTTTGGTGGTGGTATTAGGGGAAGGGGGGCATAAGAAAATGCAGGAGAGGAGGGGCTAGAGTAGAGCAGGCATGTCCAACTTCGAACAGGTTGTGATCTACCTTTTTTCAGCCAAAAGTGCCGATGATCTACCACCATGAAAATTAAGTTTCAAATTAGCTTCAAATTAAATTTTAACCCAATAAAGTTGGAGTATTCCCCCCCCCCATTTTTAATGAACCTTCTGTCATTTACTTTGTTGTGATCAGCTGTTAAGCAAATTAAACAAAAACAAAACAGAGAGACGAAGATCCAGTAAGAACTGTGAGGGGAAATGGAAAGTACATTTTTTTCTTAAAGTTTTATTGAGTAATAACTTTCTTTAACTGTCTTAATCACTTTCTTTACCTTTTATTGAGTAATTTGTGTTAAATTTAGATTAAGTATTGATCCAGGCTGATCTTGCTCAATCTTTAATATTTCGCTCTTGCTCATTAGTGAGACGTCTGAGCCTACATTTCATCTTTTTGAAGTTGGGTGAATATTGCGTGAGGGCCAGTCTCAGGGAATCCTGGAGATGTTCATCTGTCATGTTGGAACGTTGTATACTCTTTGTCATTTTCAGATGGGAAAATGCAGATTCACACAAATAAGTTGAACCGAAACAGGAGTGTACCTGTACACCTTCACTGCATCTTCTCAAGTTGGGAAATTTGTCTCTAGGCACTAGCTTCCAAAACAATTCTTGCTCAGCACAGGTCTTGAGAAAAATGTCATTTTTAAGGGTTAATATTTCGTTTTCAAGAGATGGCTTGATCAATGAGTAATTTTTACTGATAGCAGCTGCAGTTTCTTTAATGTCCACATATACTTTGAATGGGTATGACAAGTACTCCACAACTGTCCAATTTTTTGGAAGTCACAGAATCTATTTTCGAATTCCTGGATAACAGATCAGATTTCTGTCATATACTTCTCGTTCTGAAAAACAAAATTTGGATATTTTCCCAGATGGTCCTGCGAATTAGGAAAATGATCAAAAGTGTTGTTTGCAAGGTCAGTCATCATTAGCTCAAATTTGCTCTTGTAGGATGAAACTGTACTCATCTCACCAATGCATTTGTTTTTAGCTTGTAGTTCAAGGTTCATATCAATTAGTTCGCCTGTAAAGTTAGCGAGAAATGCCACATCACATAACCATTCCTCATCTTCCAAATCTGCTTGGTCATCTCCCCTCTCCTTCAAAAAACTTCTTATTTCATTCAGCAAATCACGAAATCTTTGCAGAAATTTGTGCCTACTTAGCCACCTTACATCTGTGTGCAAAATGATTTCCGCTGCCCCTTCATCAAGAGTAAGATTGAAAAGTCGTCTTTGAAGTGATCTTCCACAAACTGAATTTACAATTTTGAAAGTGATGTCCACGACAGTCTTTGTATTGAGTCTCTCTTGCTTGCCAAAACTTGTTGGTGAATGATGCAGTGGTAAGAAAGGAAATCTGGGAAGTCGTCAAGCTGTCTACAGAGGGCTATGAAACCGTTAACCTCATCTGTCATTGCTCTTGCTCCATCAGTAGTGATGGAAACAAGTCTATGCAATGGAAGATTACACTTTGTCACAAAAGAATGGAAAGAACTGAATATTTCCTGACCGGTAGTTCTCCCTTTTAAAGAAATCATTCCAAGTAGTTCTTCTTTAACACTGAAGTCTTCAAAAACCATCTGGATAAAGACTAGTAACTGGGCTATGTCTCTTATGTCTGTAGATTCATCCAGTTGGAGTGAGAAAGCAACACAATTTGAAACATCCTCCAACAATTGTTCAGTTGTGTCTCCGCACATCTTTTCTATTCGCCACACAACGGTGTTTCTTGACAATTGTGCATCTTGAATAGCAGCTATGATCTCTCTCTTATTTTTAAGATTGTCAGCTGCTTCAAGAAAACAATCTTGTACAAATTCCCCTTCAGTGAAAGGTTTGCATTTCTTTGCGATCAGGTTGCTGACCTTGAAGGATGCTATGGTTGCATTGACCGAATGTGACCTTGGCTTCGCCATCAACTGTTGCTGAGTAGCCAATTTTGATTTAAGTTCTTTGAGCTTCAGTTTACGAATTTCACTTTTGGGTGGAAAATCAGCATCAAACTTATTGCTATGCAGAGTCTTATAATGACGTTCCAGATTACCCTTTTTGGGCAAGGATACTGGGGCGTTACAAATTGGACAACAACACTTGTCTTTCACCATGATGAAGAAGTAGTCCATTTCCCATTCATCATGAAAGTGGTAGGTTTTGCTCTTCTTTGGAACACTCATTTTCGTTATACTGGGGTGGCTGGATGTAAGAAGGCCAAATCTGCTAAGTTAGTATAAACACTGGCTGAATCTGGTCCAAAAGTGTCTCTATCCCAAAGTATTAAAGATCAACAGGAACTGAAGACCTCTGAATGATGTGCAATACAAGGACTCGAGATGCTAAAACCACACATGCAGTTCTAAAAGTAAAAATAAGAATTCATCATACTGGCACCAATAATCAAATACCACCAAACAATCATCAAAAAAACTCAAACACCTGTCCAGCAAACCAGATAAAATCAAATACCGCCAAACAAGTTCAAATACCACCACACACGATTTAATAAATTCTGCACACAGTGTAGAATCAACGCAAAGGCAAGGCGAAATAAAATTGCAGTGTAAAATCAACGCAAAGGCTAGGCAAAATAAAATTGCAGAGGCAAACAAAAGTCACAGTGGTCTGAACCAATTCGAAGGCAAGACATAGGCAAGTTAGAACAAAATTGGAAAAGCCCGCCAAAATCACCAAATTCTTGACACTTTGTTGTATCTGCCTGAAAACGTTTAATGAAAGCGAACTATAAAGCGACCAACGACCAGCACACGACACAGCTAATATGCTAAGTGTATTCAGGTAAAGCCCGGGCGAATGGATATCGCCAGGTATATAACACACTTCTAAGGGGTGTTGGGGCGGGGGCAGGAATGGGTGATTCTGAGAGGCAGGAGACCAGGTATGACGCCGGGCCTGTGGCTTCTCGTCGCGGGGTGCGGGCAGCGGCCCCCTGGGGTACCCACAAACTATTGGCATGAAAACAAGTGTCCCCAATACACCCACAGGCAAGATTCCCGCAGGCAGGGAAAAAAGACAGGCAAAGGATCAGCAGCGACAGCAAGCCCTCGGCAGATGACCTCCCGGCACAAGCTCTCTCCTAGCGACGGGGCGAGCTACTGGAGAGATGGAGCCAAGTGGGGTTGGCAATCTACCTCTGACTCCTCCGTGATCTACAGGTAGATTGCGATCTACCTGTTGGACATGCCTGGAGTAGAGAATAGGGGAAGTCTTTTACCTGCTGGGTCAACTCAAGCACCTTCTGTCCATTCTCCAAGCTCTGTCTGTTCAAGCAGACAGGAGGAGGGGGCACTTGAGTAGGAACATTCACAGGCCACATCGGTGATTCCTATGAGTGATTTCTAGGCAGGGAGACGATGTGAATGCTGAGAAGGGAGTGAGAGAGGTGGACATGATTTAAGATGAAGTTAGTAGTGGAAGCCTGGGATATTTGGACCATTTTTCCCTGAAACGTTCATACTGCCTTGTGTCTTGCAGCAAGTGTGATATGACTCAAACTAGGATTGCAGAAATGGAGGGGTGAGAAAAAGCCAGGCTAAGGATGCATGAAAACCATGTGGGGTGGGGGAGTACAAGAACACATGAACTGGGAAAGGATGCAAGAGATATGCTGGAAAAGAGACAGATGGGTGCAAGAAAGCCAGGGAAGTATGAGAGCTGGAAGGAGAGGGTACAGTATGTGTGAAAGAAAGCCAGAGATAGTGTTGGGATGGGATAGATATGGTGATGGAGAGTGTGACTGAGAGAGAGCCAGAAGTGGTGAAGGGGGAGAGAGGATGACAGATCCCGATATGATAAAAGTGAGGAAGGTGACAGCTGGAGGTAAAGAGTGAAGAGGTTGCAAAACTGAGATGGTGATTTGGAGGAGGAAAGGTTTGAGAGAGAGACACACACACACACACACACACACATATACACTATGAACTGATGGGGATGAAGTGGGTGTGTGAGAACTACTGAAGGAATGAATGTAAAAGCTGTATGAGAGAGAGAACCATGGAAGAATAATGGAGGGAGACTTTACTTGGGGATGACTGAGGGTGAAAAGGAATCTAAGAAAGGGTGATCGGGAGAGTATGAGACAACATGGGACAAAAGCTCCTTTAAATTAAGCTACCTGCAGGCAATCTGCCTTTCTTGCACCTAATTGTTTCTCTCTTCTACCGCCGGCTCCAGTCTAATCTTGGCATCCCAGCACTCACTGGAAACTACTGAGGGAGCAGTGAGGAAGCAGGCGAAGGAAGTGTCACATGGGACACAAGCCCCTTTAAATTAAGGTGTCTGCAGGCGCACCCGCTCCTGGAGGGCCCACGCCTAAGGGCCACTTAGGGGTGACCCTTAGAATGGACCAAAGAGTGCACATAGTTCTATAGAAGGAAGAAGTTAGGGATAACTTATATCCCACAAAGGTCAACCCAGACAAGAACAGATTATGACTCCACAGCTGTATGACATCTGATACACTTAGCCAACCTACTCAAATGGAGGAAACAAAGAACAGGTGCTCCATCTTAATATTTTGCTTTCTTCTTGTCCTAATTATGCACTTCTTACCAATGCATCCCAAACAAACCACAATATACATATTCCCATAATACAGAGGCACAGACAACCAAGGGATATCACCAAAGAAATCCTCTGACACACTCAACAGCACAAGTGACATTGCACACTAGGCAAGATAAACTTACACAAAGATGCTATGTATGTTCCCAGTGACATCCCAAACATTAACACATCGATAAGATGTGCTCTCATCAATTCATGTTCAGCTCAAAACAAAATTCCTACAATAACTGACTTCATCCAGGACCACGACCTTGACATCCTGTGCATAACTGAGACATGGTTTACTGAGACCGACAATGGTCTTCTCAACCAGCTGTGCCCACCTTCATACATCATTCATAACAGAATAGCCAGCAGAGGTGGGAGTGTTTGCATAGTAGCTAGATGCAGTATTCATTCCTGACTCTATTCCAATAAGACCTGATCATACTTCCCATACAGTCTTGCCAGTACTCTGGTCTGACCATGCATCTATACACATCTCCATTCCTCACCCCCATGCCTGGTCCCAATACCCAGCACAACAGCTATGAACCACAGATTTTGACAGTTCAGCAATCAAAATTTCCTCAAGACAGTGCTCCTGCAACTTAACTCATTGACCCCAAAGCAAGCCTCAAAGGAAAGATCATAGGATGGAATGAAGCCATAGCTGTTGCTGCACTCGCACCATCAAGAATGAGCCCAGCCAGTGCAACATGACAGAGTTCTCTAGTACTCAACAACACTACAGAAGCAAAAGAGTAACCTATGTCAATTTGAAAGTAAATGAAGATATGCCAAAGACACGCTCTGCCAAACCATCTACAGTATATGGAGAAACAGAGAGACTACTGCAAGGAAACACTTAGATGCAAGAAAGAATACTTAAAACAAAATGAATACAAAATGTTCCATGTAAAACAAGCACTCCTTGTTGACTGTTGTTCAATTGTAAACCGCACCTGAACTTCTGGAAGATGCGGGATATAAATGATTGTTAAATAAATAAATAAATAAATAAATAAACTAATTCACAAACATAAAAGGGACTATCACTTGAATCTGATCCTTAAATCATTATACTGGGCAGACTAGATGGACCATACTGGTCTTTATCTGCCATCATTTACTATGTTACTATGTTATTAAACAGACCCAGAGAATTGTTCACCATAGTAAAATCTTTCACACGAGTACCATCAATCCAGCCTCAAGACAGAGATGCAACCAGAAGACTATGCTGCAGACCTCCAGAACAAGCTAACCTCCACAAAATACACATCAATGAAGACCAGCTTCCCACTCCTCCCCAATTTCATAACACAATGCTGGACCACATTCACCACTGTATTCTCAAAACTGCTTGATCAAATAATCTCAATGCTCAAATAAAGTCACCACTTGACCCTTCCCCTGTCTCCTAGATAAAGATGACCAGAAATGAATTCCTACCAACCCTTTTCAAAATCCTAAACCTCTCACTTTCTCACAGAATCATGCCAACAGAACTTGACAGCTTCCATAAGACCTAATCTGAAAGGCTCCACTGTGGATATTAACCTGCCCACATCATATAGACCCATATTCAGCATTCCCTTCCTTGCAAAAATAATCAAAAAAGCTGTTCAGTTACAGCTACAGGATTTCATAGACTCATCTGCTCCACTGGACTCACAACAGCACAGGTTTAGAACCAACCACGGGGCGGAAACATTACTCACATCACTAATCAATACACTTCTCCATGGGCTTGAACAGATCAAGTAAGGATTCATCTTAATATTTTTGGACATAGCTTCCGCTTTCAACTCAATAAATCATAATAAATTATTTCAAAGGCTGGAATCAATAGGCGTAAATGGTACCCCACTAGCATAGTTTCAGTCCTATCTAACTGACCGTCACCAACAAGTAAAAATAGGAAACAAGGCATCCAACCCGTTCAAACAGCATCAAGACATTCCACAGGGCTCCGCACTCTCTGCCTTACTCTTCAATCTATACATTCAACCAATCTGCCATATCATACAGACACATAAAATACACTACCACATTTCTGTTGATGATTTAATGATTTACGCTCTATTTGATACCACCAACCCAGACTACACTGCCCATACAACCATACTTCAATGAAGTTGCCAAATGGCTGGAAGACCAGCAACTCTCCATTAACTACGACAAGTAAGCAGTACTCTTCATATCCAGGGACCCCTCCTACACCCCACCCGACCAAATCAAACTCAGTGGCATCTTGCTATCTATAAGATCAGAGATCAAATACCTAGGAATCACCCTGGATGATAAGCTGACCTTCCAGACCCATATAAAAAGAATAACAAATTCTATCTACCAGAAGATCAGGATCCTACACAACCTACATCCACTACTAGAAACACAACATTACCGTACAGTATGCCAGGCTCTCATCACACCACACCTGGATTATTGCAATTCAATCTTACAAGGACTACTAAACCTATCCCTTAAACCTCTCCACAGAATACAGCAGCTCGCTTCATCAGCAAAACCCCCAAACAAGATCACATTACATCAGTACTTAAAGAACTACACAAGAATAAAATATAAGACAATAATGACCACCTTCAAAGCTATGCACAATCTCTCAGCAACCTGCCTGGTTCCACTCATCTAAAGGAACATGGACACAAGATTACGTTGCCAACAGCACCAAAACTTCCTCTCCATCCCAGCTCTAAAAACAAAAAGCACTCAATTGCTCTGTCAAAGAGTGTTTTCTTTCTATGGACCTACAAATTGGAGCTCACTACCACCCACACTAAGATCCATACAGGATTTAAATAATTTCAGAAAAACACTAAAAACACATCTCTTCAAATAAGCCTATGGAAATATCACATAGTCTTCCCACAGCAAGATGCTACTCACTTCAGATTCCCATACACTACATATTAAATCTCATTCCAGCCTATGCTAAGCTGCTCAAATTAACTCTTCTTGCATACAATGTATATATCTACAAGTTGCAGACATAATGCTCTATGCACTACACAATCGAACCCACAAAAGCCAATCCTATGTATATAGTTATCTCTGTTAATGATGCTCAGAATACAATGTACATATAGTGACATGTTACAGACGCAATGTTCTATGTAATATGCAGTCGAGTTCCATGTAAACCGCTATGATACTGTGAATAGCGGTATAAAAGAAACGTGAAATAAATAAATAAATAAATAAATAAATATCATAGCAACATCATCATCATGTGATCCCTAAATAAACCCAGGGAACTCTTTTACATAGTAAAAGCTCTTCTAAGGGAACCTAATAATTAGGGTCCCCAAGAAAAATACTGTATGCCTCCAAGAAATGGCAAACTACCTGTGCGCCAAACACAAACCAGCCTCTCTCAGAAACTACTTTACAACTACATCAACTTTTCCAGACACCCCGCCGAACACATGATCGAAATTCAAACTACTGTCTGTAGAAAACATTGAAACCACTATAGTTAACCTTAACACATGCACCTGAACTCTTGACCCCTGTCCAATGTCCTGGATTAAGATTGCAAGAGCCCCTACCTGCATATCATCATCCAAACCTCCCTATCCCAAGGATACATGCCCGCCCAAGTGAAACAGAGCTCGGTCAGACCGCTACTAAAAAGCACTAACCTAGATATCACTGCTCCAAATTCATATAGACCAATTTCCAGTAACCCTTTTATATAAAAAATAATAGAGAAAATGGTACAGATTCAACTACAAAACTACATTAATGATCACAAATTCCTTGACCGTCAGCAGCATGGTTTTAGGTAGAACCACAGTGTGGAAACTTTATTTACTTCCCTGCTTGATACACTCCTCACTGGCACTCAAAACATCACTTAAGGCTTCATCCTCATCTTTCTGGATATTTCATCAGCATTTGACTCCATACCCTACCTCCAGCTCCTACAGAGGCTCCAAGACATCGGACTCTGAGATACCACAATAAGCTGGACCATTCCTATCTTGAAGATCGCAGTCAGCAAATAAGAATTAGCCATAAGACATCACACTCATTTACCCAGCAACATGGAGTACCTTAGGACTCAACCCTCTCAGCACTTCTATTCATTATCTCCCTCCAGCCCCTATGCACAATATTCAAAACCTTATATGGTGATGACATCATGTTCTACACCCCATTCAATACATCAAAACCAGAATACACTAGTATAGAAACATAGAAACATGATGACAGAAAAGATCAGATGGCCTATCTAGTCTGTCCTTCCATATCAACCACTACAACAGTCCCCTTTTTTCCTTTAGAGATCCTCTGTGTTTGTCCCATACTTCTTTGAATTCAGATACTGTCCTCATCTCTACCACCTCCACTAGGAGACTATTCCACGGATCCACCACTCTTTCTGTAAAGAAATATTTCTACATATCACTCCTGAATCTGTCCCCTTTCACCCTCATCCCATGTCTCCTCGTAGCAGCGCTTGCTTTCAATCGAAAGAGGCTCTCCTCCTGTGCATTTATGCCATGGAGGTATTTAAACATCTCAATCATAGCCTATTCCGCCTTTCCTCTAAGGTGTACATATTAAGATCCTCAAGTCTGTCCTCATATGCTTTATAATGAAGACCACTAACCATTTTAGTAGCCACCCTCTGTACTGACTCCATCCTCTTTATATCCTTTTGAAGGTGCGGTCTCCAGAATTGCACACAATACTCCAAATGAGGATGCACCAAAGACTTATACAGAGGCACCGTCACCTCCTTTCTTCTGCTGGCCATTCCTCCCCCTATGCACCCAAGCATCCTTCTAGCTTTTGCCGTCTCCTTTTATACCCATATATCCAAATGTTTCACGGATGTGAGACAGTGGTTTCAACACAACCTATTCATTAACCACAAAAAATAGAGGCCCTCCATATAGTCACATATACAGCCTTCACCCCATCATAATCACTTAGACTTGAAGATTGTGACGTCCAAGTGAAAACAGAAGTTAAGTATCTGGGTATCTTAATAGACCAAAGACTAAGGGCTCGATATTGAATTGGGCAGGCTATGCGCCGCAACAACACATAGCCCTGCTTGCTGACCTTTAACCCCGGATATTCAATGCCATCCCCACAGGGGCGGTTCTATAATGAGGCCGAATTAGGCGGTGGCCTCAAGAGGCAACTTTTTGGGGGCGGTAAAAATTGCCCCCAAAAAGCCCACCTCACTCGGCCTTAAAAAAAAAAGCAAAAAAAAAAAAAAACGAGGAGAGGAGCCGCTGCGGCAGAAGGAAGTGCCCCATGGCCACCCCTGCAGAGCACTCCTCTCTCCCTCAGTGTGGCTTTTCAGAGCCGTGAAGGGAGAGTTCCCCTTTCTCGCAGCTCTGTTAAGCCCACCGGCACTGATGGGAAACAGACATTTCCTGTTTCCCATCAGCGCCGGTGGGCTTAACAGAGCCGTGAGAAAGGGAAACTCTCCCTTCGCGGCTCTGAAAAGCTGTGCTGAGGGAGAGAGGAGGGCTCTGCCGGGGAGGCCGCGGAGCACTTTTCTGTTACTGCTGCAGCGGCAGCTGCAGCGGCTTCAGCAGCTAGGTTTTTTTTTAATTTCCCTGGGTTGGGGGGGGGGCAGGACTGGAAATGGGCTGATGGGGAGTTAGGACTGGAAGTGGGCTGATGGGGGGTTAGGACTGGTAATGGGCTATGGGGGGGCTAGGACTGGAAATGGGCTGATGGGGGGTTAGGACTCGAAGTGGGCTCATGGGGGTGTTTAGGACTGGTAATGGGCTATGGGAGGCTAGGACTGGAAATGGGATGGGGGGCTAGGACTAGAAGTGGGCTGATGGGGGGTTAGGACTGGTAATGGGCTATGGGGGGGCTAGGACTGGAAATGGGCTGATGGGGGGGTTAGGACGAAGTGATCTGATGGGGGGTTAGGACTGGTAATGGGCTATGGGGGGGCTAGGACTGGAATTGGGCTGATGGGGGGGTGGTTAGGACCGGATGTTGGCTGATGGGGGGAGTTTAGGACTGGTAATGGACTATGGGAGGCTAGGATTGGAAATGGGATGGGGGGTTAGGACTGGGAGTGGGCTTATGGGGGGTAGGACTGCTAATGGGATATGGGGGGGCTAGGACTGGAAATGGGCTGATGGGGGGGTTAGAACTGGAAATGGGCTAATTGGGAGGGGGCTAGGACTGATAATGGGCTATTGGGTATGGCTAGGACTGGAAATGGGCTGATGGGGGGTTAGAACTGGAAATTGACTGATGGGGGGGGGCTAGGACTGGAAATGGACTTATTGGGGGGTAGGACTGGTAATGGGCAGATGGAGGGGCTAGCACTGGAAATGAGCTAGGACTGGTAATGGGCTGATTGGGGGGCTAGTACTAGAGTAGGCTGATAAGGGGGATGGGAGGAGAGTGCTGCTAGCCCTGGAAGAAAACTAGAGGCTAGGGCTACAAATGGGCTGATGCGGGAGGATGGTAGAATAGGACTGGAAGGGAGCGGACAATGAGAGGTTCTGCCAGGGGAAGGAGGGGGCATGAAGGGAGCTGACACAGGGGAAGGAGAGGGCTGGAAAGGAGCTGACACTTGGGATGTACTCAAGGGGGACTGGAAGGGAGCTGAGACTTGGGGATGGGAGTGGTAGGTGGTTGGGTAATGTGGAGGAGGCTGGAAGGGAGCTGACATGCAAATGGCACTGGAAGGGGGATGGACAGAGGGTAGGGTGACTGGAAAGGAACTGAGTGGGTGGGGGTGGCACTGAGAGTGGACCTGAGCTGATACCTGGGATGGTATTTTGACTAGAAGGGCTGGACAGTGGGGAAGGAGGGGGACTGGAAGGGAATGGACACCAGTTGCAGTCGTGGGAATGCAAGGCGGTTGACATTGGAAGGTACTGGGAGGGAAGGACTGGAATGGGGGCTGATACTGGGGAGGGTTACTGGAACTGGAAATGGGCTGATGGAAGAAAGTGAAGAAAACAAAAGAAGAGATAAGAAATGACAGATGGACCATGGACCATAGACTACAGAAAGAGAGCTAAGAGAAGACAGGAAAGCAGAGGCCTCAGATTGGGACCAGCATGATCAGAGAATAAAATGGTCAGACAACAAAGGTAGAAAAAATAATTTTATTGAATTTTAGTGATTGGATTTTGTGCTATTTTTATATTTTACACAGTATTGGGGAACTGCATCTCTTATTTATCTGATGTTGCACTGCATGTGGACTCTGGCTTCTTGGGGTTTCAATTTAAATGTAGTCTACATATTTTTATTTTTACTTTAGATTGTGGTTACTTATTCTGTACTTGGTGAGGGTCGATGTTGCGAGTGTGTCACTGAGGTCAGGTGTTTTGTTAACACGGAGTTTGTACATAAAGATCTATACTGTACTGTAGTAATTTGACTTGTTCAGCTTTTCAAATAGGTGTATGGATGTTCCAGGCCCCACTGTAGTATTTACAGTGATGCTTTTTTTGGATGGGCTCCTTATGTGAGTTTTGGAAGTTTGTGCTGATATGGTATGGTATGGTAGGTTTGCTCTTTAGTGTAGGGTTTTGTATTAGTTAACAATATGCCTGGTACTGGAGAATTGTTGTTGTTGTTAGTGAGATGATCAGAATCAGATTTTATTTTTTTAAATATTGAGTTCTGTGGGTGAATGTCCTGGTTCTGCTCTGCACCTACTGTGGATGCAAAATATATGTTGAAAAAGAAAAAGCAACGCAGTTTATAACAACAAAATAAAAATGAGTTATAATTTAGTTTTATAAACTGTGCTGTTTGTTCTTGCTGTCTTTTAGTTCCTTGGTTTGCAAACAGGACTGTACCTAGCCCTGTGCAAGCAGTGCAGTCGCACGGGGCGGAAAGGCTTTGGGGGCGCATTTCAGCTGTCTGCTGTTGCCCTGCCGCCGCTGGCAGGACAATAGCAGGCAGCCGAAATGCTCTCCCCAAGCCTTTTCGCAGCACTTTAAGCAGGTCTAGTCCCTCCCCCCTCCGACGCGATGTCAAAGTAGGGAGGGACAGATCTGCTTAAAGTGCCGGTGCCTTTCAGATCGGGCGCATGCCCCCCTCCTCCTCCCCATACCTCCATGCATGGTGCAGTTAGCTTCTCAAGCAGTGCTAAAGTCTCATCTCACTGCTCGAGAAATGTTACAACTAATAGGCCACATGGCATCCACCGTGCATGTGGTGCCCTATGCTCGCCTCCATATGAGGGCAGCCCAGTGGACTTTATCCACTCAATGGACCCAGGCATCAGGATGCCTGTCAGACAAAATAGCAAACACAAGCCGCCTTATTTTGTCCCTCCAGTGGTGGAAGTCCACTCAAAACCTGTTGCTGGGGTCCCCTTTTCAACAACCTTTACCCCAAGCAACTCTCACAACAGATGCTTCTCCGATGGGTTGGGGAGCTCATCTGCAAGACCTCTCCACCCAAGGCACCTGGTCTCCACAGGAGACTCATCTACATATCAATCTCTTGGAACTCAGAGCAATCTTCCTTGCTCTTCGAGTGTTCCATACCCTGCTCAGCTACAAGACAGTCCTCATTCATACGGAAATCAAGTAGCCATGTTCTATGTGAACAAGCAGGGGGGAACAGGTTCTCTGTCGCTTTGCAACGAAGCTTTGCGACTATGGGCCCTCGCCAGAGAGCATCAGATTCATCTCCTGGCAGTGTATCTTCCAGGCATACAAAACTCTTGGGCAGACAGACTCAGTCGAGTTCTGCTTCCACACGAGCGGTCTCTGCATGCAGACCAGGTGACCAAGATTTTTCAAATTTGGGGAACGCCGGACATAGACCTCTTTGCAAGTCCGTGGAATGCCAAACTTCCCCGGTTCTGTTCCAGAATTCCAGCTCAGGGGGCTCAGGCCAGGGATGCTTTCCTCCTTTACTGGGGTCAAGACTTCCTGTATGCCTTTCCACCCATTCCCCTAATTCCCAAAACCCTGTTCAAGCTTCAGAGAGACAGAGGCCGTATGATTCTCATAGCTCCACATTGGCCACGGCAAGTGTGGTACCCTCTGCTTCTGCATCTCTCTCAAGCTCCCTCCCTGGAGTTAGGGTCTGCTCCAGATCTCCTATCTCAGGAGGACGGAAGGTTATGGCATCCCAGTCCCCAATCTCTGCATCTCATGGCTTGGTTGCTGAAGGCTTAGATCTCCATGATCTTAATCTCTCTCAGCAAGTAAAAGATATTCTTTTTGCTTCCAGGAAGCCTTCCACAAGATGCTCTTATGCTTTCAAGTGGAAAAGGTTTACCATATGGTGTTCGCAAAAGGGTCTTAACCCCCTTGCGATACCTCTGGAATCATTGCTGGAATATCTCCTTCATTTATCCAATGCAGGACTTAAGACTAACTCAGTAAGGGTCCATTTGAGTGCTATTACAGCTTCCTTTAAGCCTCTAAATGGACAGCCTATTTCCTCTCATCCTCTTATAGCAAGATTTATGAGAGGCCTTCTTCTAACTAAGCCTCCCATTAGGCCACCACCGGTGGCATGGGACTTAAACCTGGTGCTTGGGCAGCTCATGAAGCCACCCTTCGAACCTTTAGCTACTACCTCCTTAAAATTCCTTTCTTGGAAGGTTATTTTTCTTATTGCAATCACATCAGCACGTCGCATTAGTGAGTTGCAAGCGCTAGTAGCTAATCCACCTTATACAAGGTTCCATCATGACAAGGTAGTCCTTAGGACTCATCCACACTTTATTCCAAAGGTGGTCTTGCCTTTTCATCTGAACCAAGCGGTCTACCTACCTGTGTTTTTTCCAAGGCCTCATGCATCAAATGCAGAGAGGAATCTTCATACCTTGGACTGTAAAAGAGCTTTAGCCTTTTACTTACAAAGAACACAGCAACATAGAAAGTCCTCTCAACTTTTTGTTGTTTTTGATCCTTCTCATTTGGGACTTCCAGTCTCCAAGAGAACACTATCTAACTGGATTTCTCAGTGTATTTCCTTCGCCTATCAGAGCAAGAACCTTTCTCTGGAGGGCATGTCACAGCTCACAATGTGAGAGCCATGGCAGCCTCAATGGCTCATCTGCACTCTATCGACGACATCTGTCGAGCAGCCACCTGGGCCTCGGTTCATACCTTCACAGCCCATTACTGCTTGGACAAGGACTCCCGCCGGGATGCCTTGTTTGGTCAGGCTGTTCTCCAACACCTGTTCCATACCTAATCACCTCCTACCCATAATCCCTGGTAGGATGCCAGAGATCCATGGGAGGACGTGGAGCCCTTCTCAGGGACACACAACTTCTGGGGTCTCTCCCTGGCATCTAAAGTTAGGGAGTCCCCATATGTGATGACTACATTCCTGCTTGTTCCTGGAGATAGCATAGTTACTCACCTGTAACAGGTAATCTCCGGGAACAGCAGGAATTTAGTCCTCACAACCCACCCACCTCCCCTAGGAGTTGTTTCTCTCTATCTATCTCTTTCCCTTTCCCTCTCTCTCTCTCTTTGTCTCAGCTTCAAAACTCAACTGGAGAGAGGCAGTTGGGAAAGATGGGAAGGCAGCACGCAGGCGCTGTGGGATGCTCCCAAAAGCTTTCTAATTTGACGCTGGGGAGCGTTCCCGTGCAGGCTCTGTCGGTACCGACGATACCCATATGTGAGGACTAAATTCGTGCTGTTCCCGGAGATCACCTGTTACAGGTGAGTAACTATGCTTTTTCTGCTCATGGAACTGTAAAGGAGGAGGAGTAGCCCTATATGTCAAAAGCAATATTAAAGCCGCTGAAAAGCAGAGGATGTGGGGAAAAGAAAAAGCTCTGTGGATTGTGTTGGAAAGAAGAAATGGCACTATCATCCACACTGGTGCAGTCTACAGGCCTCCATCTCAAACTGAGGAAATGGAAAGAGATTTGATCATTGATATTGCAAAGGTATCTCTGAAGGGAGAAGTGATCATATTGGGTTACTTTAACCTACTAGACGTGGATTGGAGCATTCCTTCTGCAAATCTGGAAAAAGTACATAGATTATGGATGCCTTCCAAGAAGCATTGTTCAGACAACTGGTGATGGAACCAATCAGGGAAAGTTTGATGCTGGATTTAGTCAGGGGCGGCCCAAGGGGGGTGCGGGGCCATGTGCGGAGACTCGGTGCGGGGCCTCATTTGCATAAATATTTGTATAATGTTACCATATACTAACTTTTAGTAAACGTGCCTCTTAATGAGTGTATGGATAAAGAAAGACTAAAAGATTTCTACATTACTATAATCCAGTGCCAACTGCCAGACACATTAGGAACTACTACAAACACTGCCCAATTAGAACCCATAGCAAACCCGCAGTATCCTAACAGCACTACCAGGACTCACAAAGCACCATACTCTACCAATCAAAAGGCAACACTGCAAATATTAAACCAATACATTTCAGAGAACAAGAATACATGACCTACTGGGGAAAGAGAACAAGTGGCAATGTCAAATAGGAATTATATAAACAGAACACCTCAGCTCAGTTACACATGCAGAACATAGACCATCACCAAACAAGTAATCACAATTTAGAAACAGGAAGACAATAATTAAACTGGGAATCCCAAAAGCCAAACTTGGAATGTACAACACTGTAGAAATAAAAGTATACATTAATTTGCTCTTGTACTAAACAAAGCGCAGACGTTAATGATGCACATTTACCAGAGCTGACATATTCCAATTAATAAATTCAAAATAAAGAGATATTTTTTCTACCTTTTGTGCATTTTTTCAGCTGCAATTGCTCTAGCCACTTTCTTCTGGTTTCTTCGTGTCTTCTGCTAACTCGCCATCGTCTGCTGTCCATTTGTCCTTTCTTCTCTCTTCTAGTTTTTTTCCATTCTCTCTCTACATCTGCTTTAACATACTAATCTTTCTCCTTTTGCTCTTTCCTCATTCCTATTTCATCCACTCAAATTTTACCCCTCCATCCTCAATCCCCACTTACTCTCCCAATACCCGGCCAATTGTAGATTTTTTATCCCTCCCACACAAAATATTTTTCCCTTCTCCATTTTACTCTTCCAGCCCCATCCCATTCTAATCCTCCCCCAATATCAGCTCCCTTCTAGTTCCAGCCTCACCCAGCATCCATTCCCTTCTAGTCCCTGCATCAGCCCATTTCCAGTCCTAGCCACCCATCAGCCCATTTCCAGTCCTAGCAACCCCCCAACCCAATACCAGTCCTAGCCCCCCCATCAACCCACTTCCAGTCCTAACCCCCTATCACCCCATTTTCAGTTTAAGCCCCCCTATAACCCATTACCAGTCCTAACCCCCATCAGCCCACTTCCAGTCCTAACCCCATCAACCCATTTCCAGTCAGCCCCCCATAGCCCATTGCCAGTCCTAACCCCCCTCCCCCATCAGCCCACAGCCTATTACCAGTCCTAACCCCATCAGCCCACCTCAAGTCCTAACCCCTCCCCATCAGCCCATTTCCTGTCCTAGCTCCCCCATAGCCCATTATCAGTCCTAACCCTCCCATAGCCCATTACCAGACAGCCCCATCAGCCCACAGCCCATTACCAGTCTTAACCCCCCCCATAGCCCATTACCAGTTCTAACCCCCCTAACAGCCCACAGCCCATTACCAGTCCTAACCCCATCAGCCCACCTCAAGTCCTAACCCCTCCCCATCAGCCCATTTCCTGTCCTAGCCCCCCCATAGCCCATTATCAGTCCTAACCCCCCCATAGCCCATTACCAGTCCTAACCCCCCATCAGCCCACAGCCCATTACCAGTCCTAACCCCATCAGCCCACCTCCAGTCTTAAGCCCCCCAGCCCATTTCCAGTCCTAGCCCCCCCATAGCCCATTACCAGACATTCCACATCAGCCCACAGCCCATTACCAGTATTTACCCCCCCATAGCCCATTACCAGTTCTAACCCCCCCAACAGCCCACAGCCCATTACCAGTCCTAAACCCATCAGCCCACCTCCAGCCCATTTCCAGTCCTAGCCCCCCCATAGCCCATTACCAGTCCTAACCCCCCCCATCGGCTCAAGTAAAATTAAATTTAAAAAAAAAAACGCTGGCTGCTGCCGCCGCGGCAGTGGCAGAATGGACTGTCCCACGGGGCCCCCTCTGCCGGCTGAATCCCTCCCTCCCTCCACGACGACTGAGCCCCTCCGTGCCGGCTTTGATAGTCGCGAAGGGAGAGTGTCTCCCTCGCGTCTCTGTTAAGCCCACAGGGGCTGATGGGAAATTTCCCATCTGCCCCTGCAGGCTTAACAGAGACGCGAGGGAGACACTCTTCCTTCGCGACTCTCAAAGACGGCACGGAGGGGCTCAGCCGTCGTGGAGGGAGGGAGGGATTCAGCCGGGCAGAGGGGGCCCCGCGGGACAGTCCATTCTGCCACTGCCGCGGCGGCAGCAGCCAGCGTTTTTTTTAAATTTAATTTTGAAAAAAGCAGAATGTTCTTTGCGCAGGGCCCCCTGAAACGCGGGGCCCTGTGCAAAAAACATTCTTGCTCAATGGACGGGCCGGCCCTGGATTTAGTACTCACCAATGGAGATAGTGTGTCTAATGTCCGGGTGGGAGCCCATTTCAGCAGCAGTGGTCATTTTACAGTGTGGTTTGAGGTAAAAGCCAAGGCTGAGTCCAATCACAGCAAGCTCAAAGTCCTGGACTTCAGAAACACTATCTTCAGTAAAA
Source organism: Ichthyophis bannanicus (assembly GCA_033557465.1). Classification (NCBI taxonomy): domain Eukaryota; kingdom Metazoa; phylum Chordata; class Amphibia; order Gymnophiona; family Ichthyophiidae; genus Ichthyophis; species Ichthyophis bannanicus. Next base: position 572,061,506 of record CM066035.1, read on the forward strand.
TCGGAAGGTACCTGAAGGAGATGGTGGCATGGTGGGAAGAGATAAGGGAAGTGAAATTGCAGTGGGCTAAACTAAAAGAGACAATAAAAGGGGCAATGGATATAAATGTAAGGAAAGTAAATAAAAACAAGAGAAAAAGGAAACCTATATGGTTCACCAAAGAAATGGCTGCATAAGTAAAGGTAAAAAACACAGCTTTCACAAAATTCAGAAGATCACAAAAACAGGAACACAGAAACGAATACAGGGTAAAGCTAAAAGAGACAAAAAGAGAAATAAGGATAGCAAAAGCAAAGGTGGAAGAAAAGATAGCTAAAGATGTAAAGCATGGAGACAAAACTTTTTTCAGATTTGTTCAGGAGAAGAGGAAGATCAGAGGTGGAACTGCAGAAGTGCCGAGGGCAGATTTGTGGAAAGTGACAATGAAAAAGCGAAAATGCTAAGCAAATACTTCTGTTTAGTATTCAAGAAAGAAAATCCTGGAGAAGATGGACAAATATACATAAGATGGACAAATATACAAATGGGAATGGCGTAAATACCATACCATTCACAGAATGATATTTTTGAACAGCTTGCAAATCTGAAAGTGGTCAAGGCCATGGTACCGGATGGGATACATCCTAGGATACTGAAAGAGCTTAGAGAGGTTCTGGCTGGGCTGTTAAAGGATGTTTTCAATAGGTTTTTGGAGAAGAGAGTGGTTCTGTATGATTGGAGAAGGCTAATGTGGTACCTCTTCACAAAAGTGATAATAGGGAAAAGGTGACAAACTAGGCCGATAAGCCTTACCTCTGTGGTGAGAAAAGTAATTGAGGTGCTCTGAAAAGAATGAATAGTGGACTGTCTGGAAACCAATGGATTGCATGGTCTGAGGCAGGGACATCTCATCTATTGTGTGAGAATATTGTTCACACAGGCCCCAATGCCAACTTTATTTCACACATAGGTTTGGTTTGCAGAGCCGGCTTCAGAGGGAGCTAGGGAGTCACAAGGCCAGGGCTCACCTCTGCCCAGACGCCAGAGTGAAGAGTGGTGTGTTCCTTCATGAAGCCCTCTAGCATGCTGAGTGCCGGGAAACAGGAAATTCCCTTTAACCTCTGGTGCGCCAGCAGGATTCACGAGGACACAGCTGGTGGTTGTGCAGAAGTGAGCTGGGGCTTCAGGCCTCCCCGATTCCCTCTGAAGCAAGACAGGCAAGGGCTCTTGGGGGGGGGGGGGGGGGCCAAGACTAGAAATTGGCTGATGGGGTCTAGGATAGAACTGGAAATGGGCTGATGGGCGAGTAGGACTTCATATGGGTTGATGGGGGGGGGATTAGGATAGGGCTGGCAATTGTTGATGGGGGCTAGGATTGGAAATAGACTGATTGGAGGGGCTTGGACTGGAAATGGGCTGATCGGGGGGTGTAAGCTTAGATTGGAAATGGCTGATGGGGAGGTAGGACTGGAAATGGGCTGATGGGCTAGGATAGGACTGGAAATTGCTGATGGGGGGCTAGGACTGTAAATGAAATGATTGTGGGGGTTCGGACTGGTAATGGTTTGATGGGGGACTTGGACTGGAAATGGGCTAATGGGGGGCTAGGATAGAACTGGAAATTGCTTATAGGGGGCTAGGATGGGAAATAGCTGATGGTGGGCTAGGTTTGGAAAAAGCTGTTGGAGGGCTTGGACTAGGAATTGGCTGAGGGTTAGGATAGGACTGGAAATGGCTGATGGGAGGGCTAGGATTGAATATGGGCTGATTGGGGGGGCTTGAACTGGAAATGGGCTGATGAGGGGGCTAGGAATGGAAAAGGGCTTATGGAGGGCTAGGATAGGACTGGAAATGGCTGATGGGAGAGCTAGGACTGAATATGGGCTGATTGGGGGGCTTGAACTGGAAATGGGCTGATGAGGGTGCTAGGAATGGAAAAGGACTGATGGGGGGCTAGGATAGGACTGGAAATGGGCTGATGCGGGGGCTAGAACTGGAAATGGGCTGATAGGGGGCTAGGATGGGACTGGAAATGGCTGATGGGAGCTAGGTTTGGAAATGGGCTGATGGGGTGATTGGACTGGAAATGGACTGATTGGTGGGGCCTTGAAATGGAAATGGCTGATGGGGTGGCTTGGACTGGAAATGGGCATGGGGGGCTAGGATAGGACTGGAAATGGCTGATGGGGGTCTGGGACTAGTAATTGCTGATGGTGGGCTAGGATTGGAAATGGCTGATGGGAGGCTAGCAATGGAAATGGGCTGATGGGGGGCTAGGATAGGATTGGAAATGGCTGATGAGAGGTCTAGGACTGGAAATGAGCTGATTGGGGGGGCTTGGACTGGAAATGGGCTGATGGGGGACTAGGAATGGAAAAGGGCTGATGGGGGGCTAGGATAGGACTGGAAATGGGATGATGTGGGGGCTAGGACCGGAAATGGGCTGAATGGGTCTTGGACTGGAAATGGGCTAATGGGGGGCTTGGATTGGAAATGGACAGATAGGGATTAGATAGGTTTGGAAATGGGCTGATGGGAAGACTTGGAATGGAAATGGGCTGATGGGTTACGATAGGACTGAAAATGGTTGATGGGGACTAGATTTGGAAATGGGCTGATGGGGGGGCTTGGACTGGAAATGGGCAGATGGGGGCTAGAATAAGTTTGGAAATGGGTTGATGGGGTGCTTGGCCTGGAAATGGGCTGATGGGGGCTAGGATAGGATAGGACTGGAAATGGCTGGTGGGAGGTCTAGGACTGGAAATGGGCTGATTGCGGGAGCTTGGACTTGAAATGTGGGGGCTAGGACTGGAAATGTCTGATGGGAGGGCTAGGATTGAATATGGGCTGATTGGGGGGGCTTGAACTGGAAATCGGATGATGAGGGGGCCAGGAATGGAAAAGGGCTTATGGAGGGCTAGGATAGGACTGGAAATGGCTGATGGGAGAGCTAGGACTGAATATGGGCTGATTGGGGGGCTTGAACTGGAAATGGGCTGATGAGGGTGCTAGGAATGGAAAAGGACTGTTGGGGGGCTAGGATAGGACTGGAAATGGGCTGATGGGAGCTAGGTTTGGAAATGGGCTGATGGGGGGATTGGACTGGAAATGGACTGATTGGTGGGGCCTTGGACTGGAAATGGCTGATGGGGTGGCTTGGACTGGAAATGGGCATGGGAGGCTAGGATAGGACTGGAAATGGCTGATGGGGGTCTGGGACTAGTAATTGCTGATGGTGGGCTAGGATTGGAAATGGCTGATGGGGGGCTAGGATAGGATTGGAAATGGCTGATGAGAGGTCTAGGACTGGAAATGAGCTGATTGGGAGGGGGGCTTGGACTGGAAATGGGCTGATGGGGGACTAGGAATGGAAAAGGGCTGATGGGGGGCTAGGATAGGACTGGAAATGGGATGATGTGGGGGCTAGGACCGGAAATGGGCTGATGGGGTCTTGGACTGGAAATGGGCTAATGGGGGGCTAGGATAGGACTGGAAATTGCTGATAGGGAGCTAGGACTGGAAATACACTGATTGGGTGGGTCTTGCACTGGAAATTGGGTGATGGGGGGCTTGGATTGGAAATGGACAGATAGGGATTAGATAGGTTTGGAAATGGGAAGACTTGGACTGGAAATGGGCTGATGGGTTACGATAGGACTGAAAATGGTTGATGGAGACTAGATTTGGAAATGGGCTGATGGGGGGGCTTGGACTGGAAATGGGCAGATGGGGGCTAGAATAACTTTGGAAATGGGTTCATGGGGTGCTTGGCCTGGAAATGGGCTGATAGGGGGCTAGGATAGGATAGGACTGGAAATGGCTGGTCGGAGGTCTAGGACTGGAAATGGGCTGATTGCGGGAGCTTGGACTTGAAATGTGGGAGCTAGGAATGGAAATGGGCTGATGGGGGGCTAGGATAGGACTGGAAATGGGCTGATGGGGGGCTAGGACTGGAAATGGACAGATTGGTGGGGGCTTGGACTGCAAATGGGCTGATTGGAGCTAGGATTGGAAATGGACTGATGGGGGGATTGGACTAGAAAATGGCTAATGGGGGCTAGAATAGGACTGGAAATTGCTGATGGGGGCTAGGAGTGGAAATGGGTTGGGTGGCTAGGATATAACTGGAAATGGCAGATGGGGGCTAGGACTGGAAATGGCCTGATGGAGGGGGCTTGGACTGAAAATGGGCTGATGGGCTTGGATAGGACTTGGGAAGGGCTGTGGGGGGGGGGGCTAGGACTGGGAATGGATGGGTGGCTAGGACTGGAAATGGACTGATTGGGCAGGCTTGGACTGGAAATGGGAAGGGGGCTAGGATAGGTTTGGAAATGGGCTGATGGGGGGCTAGGATAGGAACGGAAATGGCTTATATGAAGCTAGGATTGGAAATGGGCTGATGGGGAGTCTAGGACTGGAAATGAGCTGATGGGGGGCTAAGTTAGGGTAGAAATGGCTGATGAAGGCTACGGTTTGAAATGGGCTGATGGGGGGGCTATGACTGGAAATGGGCTGATGCGGGGGATGGGAGAATGGGACTAGAAGGGAGTAGATGCTGGGTGAGGCTGGAACTAGAAAGGAGCTGATGTTGGGGGAGGACTAGAAGGGAATTGGGCATTAAGGATGGAGAGTGGAAAAGATATTTTGTGTGTGAGGGGAGAAAGATATATGATTGGCTGGGTATTGGGAGAATAAGTGTGGATTGAGGATGGAGGAGTAAAATTTGAGTGGATGAAAAAGGAATAAAGAATGGGGCAGTTGCGATGGAATAATAAAATGCCCAAACAATAAAAAGGTAGAAAAATACTATTTTATTTTGAATTTATTAACTGGATAATGTCAGCTCCGGGAAATGTGCATCACTAACGTCTTTGCGTTTTGTTTAGTACAAGAGGAAATTAATTTATAGTTTTATTTCTCCAGTGTTGTTGTACATTCCAAGTTTGGCTTTTGGGGTTCCCAGTTTAATTATTGTCTTCTTATTTCTAAATTGTGATCCCTTGTTCTATGTTTGCAGACGGTCTCTATTTTGCATGTGTAACAGAGCTGCAGTATTCTGCTCATGTAGTTTCTATGTGACAGTGCCATTTGTTCTCTTTCCCCAGTAGGAGATGTATTGGTACTCTCTGAGATATATTGGTTTAATATTTGCAGTGTTACCTTTTGATAGGTAGGGTTTGGTGCTTTGTGAGTCCTGGTAGTGCTATTATGATAGAGCGGGTTTGCTATAAATTCTAAATGAGCAGGGTTTATAGTACTTCCTGGCAGTTTGCACTGGAGTATAGTAATGTAAAAATCTGGTAATCTTTCTTTATCCTCACAGCCCATTCAGATGGCATTCAGTCACTCATTAAGAGGCATGTTTAAAAGTTAATGCGCATTCACAAATGTTAATGTGCGCTAAGTGCAGGTACACACATTTAATTCTATTGGCGCAGTGGCACTTAACACACATTAATATTTAGTAAACATGCCTCTAAGTCATTGCCAGGACAAAAGAGAGGCTTGTGAAGGCCTCCTTTGAAAACTGCCTAAAATTTTAGTTGGCAACATATACATTTTAAAATAACATAAATTCCGTTTATGCATATGAGGTCCAGTGGATATGCAAATGAGGCCCTACAATGAGTCTCCGCACAGAGTCATGCACCATCCTTGGGCCGCCCCTGATCTGAGGCAGCATGGTTTTACCAGGGGAAGATCATGCCAAACAAATTTGATTGAAATCTTTGGGTGATCAGAGAACTAGTTCAAGGGCATGTGATGGATGTGATATATCTAGATTTCAGCAAAGCCTTTGATACTGTTCCTCATGGTAGGCTTTTCAATAAATTGAGCAGCCTGGGGATAGGTCCCAAAGTGGTGAACTGGATCAGAAATTGGTTGACTGAGAGATGACAGAAGGTGGTGGTAAATGAAACTCACTCGGAAGAAAGGAACGTGTATAGCGGCGTCCCTCAGGGATTGGTCCTGGGACCGATACGGTTTAATATATTTGCGAGTGATATTGTGGAGGGACTGAATGGAAAAGTCTGCCTTTTTGCAGATGACACAAAAGTTTGCAACAGGGTGGACACTTCTGAGGGAGTGGACAACATGAGGAAAGTTTAAAAAACACTGGAGAATGATCTAATTCTCCAGGAATAAGCAGGAAATCAGTTCCTCACATATGGGTGACATCGATGCAAACAGAGCCCATGCGGAAGCATTTCCCCAAAAAAAGCCTTTGGGATAATAAAGAATAAAGAAGAAACTTTCAAGAACTGTAATGAAATACAATGCAGCCAGTAAACGCTTAATCTCTATTTGTCTGAGGAATGCCTATCAACACAACTATAATTCAGGTATATGCCCGAACAATAACTGCAGAAGAGGATGAAATTGAAGAGTTCTATGAACAAGTTCAAGATGAAATTGACAGAACATGCAAACAGGATATCCTGATAGTCATGGGTGACTGGAAACCAAAAGTTGGCAACAAAGAAGAAGACAAGGTGGTTGGAAAATATGGACTTGGCAACAGAAATGAAGCTGGAGAAAGACTGATAGAATTCTGCAAGACCAACTATCTGTTCATCTCAAACACCTTCTTCCAGCAACACAAGCGGCGACTGTACACATGGACTTCACCCAATGGATTGTACAAAAATCAAATTGACTACATCTGTGGAAGTCAACGATGGAAAAGCTCTATAACATCAACAAGGACAAAACCTGGAGCTGACTGTGGTACAGATCATCAGCTACTAGTATGCAAACTCAAGCTAAAGTTGAAAAAGAGCAAACCACTCATGAATGCAGCAAAATATGACCTTGAGAATATACCACTGGAATTTAAAGACTGCCTACAAAATCGATTTGCTGCTTTAGATACAATGACAGAGCTCCAGAAGAATTATGGAATGACATCAAGAAGGTTGCGTTGGAAAAAAGCGAGAAGTCTCTACAAAAGGTGAAAAAGCAAAAACGGCCAAAATGGATGACGGGAGAAACTCTGAAAATTGCCCAGAAACGCAGAGAAGCTAAAACCAGAGGAGAAACAGACAATCACAGAACTCAGAGATTTCCAACGTGCAGCAAGACAGGACAAGGAAAAGAACTACAATGACACATGCAAGGAAATAGAAGCAGAAACTATTAGAGGAAGAACAAGATCGGCTTTCCTAAAGCTACGAGAGTTTAAAAAAAATTCCAGCCTCGAATTGGAATGTTACAAGATGCTCAAGGTTCTATGTTGAATGATGCTGAGAAGATTAAGAAAAGATGGAAAGAATATACAGTTTTTCTATGTAAAACCAAACAGCTTGTTGTTATGGTCATTATGTTATAATGTAAACCGCGCTGATACCGAATAGTGCGGTATATAAGAAACTGTAATAAATAAATAAATAAATAAATAAATAAAGATCAAGTGGACCAACAGCCATATCAACCTGTACCTTATGATCCGGAAGCATTGGTGATGAAAGAAGAAGTTGAAGCAGCATTGAAAGCCTTATCGAAGAACAAAGCACCAGGCATTGATGGCATTCCCATAGAAGTATTACAGCAATCTGATGAAGCTGTTACCGTACTTACAAGACTCTGCCAAGAAATTTGGAAGACAACATCATGGCCAACTGACTGAAAAAGATCTGTGTTTATACCAATACTAAAGAAAGGTGATCCAACTGACTGTGGAAATTATCGCACAATCGCTCTGATCCCACATGCCAGCAAGATTCTACTGAAGATTATTCAATAGACAACAACCATACCTGGAACAAGAATTACCTGAAGTGCAAGCAGGGTTCAGGAAAGGGTGAGGAACGAGAGACATCGTGGATGTGAGATGGATCCTTGAAAAGACTAAAGAATACCAAAAGGATATCTATTTGTGCTTTATCGACTATAGCAAGGCTTTTAACTGTGCAAACCATGAGAAACTCTGGGCCACATTAAGAAGCATGGGTATACCAGAACACCTGATTGTTCTCTTGCACAATCAGTACATTGATCAAGAAGCAACAGTTCGAATGGAACAAGGAGAAACAGAATGGTTTAAAATAAGAAAAAGTGTAAGCAAGGCTGCATACTTTCCCCCTACCTGTTTAATTTATATGCAGAACAAATCATCAGAGAAACAGGATTGTATGAAGACAACAGAGGTGTGAAGATTGGTGAAAGACTCATCAACAACCTTCACTTTGCTGATGATACCACATTACTGGCTGAAAGTGAAGATGATCTGAAACATTTGCTTCTCACGATCAAAGAACATAGTGTCAAAATGGGCCTGCACCTTAATGTAGTTGTTTTTGATTTCTTGTAAAACGCCCCTGATCTCTGGAAGGGGCAGTATAGAAATGTAACAAATAAATAAAAATAAATAAATAAATGTAAAGAAGACAAAGATCATGACAACTGGCAAAATCAACAAGCTCATCGTTGAAGGAGAAGAAATTGAAATCGTGGACAACTTTAACCTACTTGGATCAACTATCAATAAAAAGCAACAAGCAGTCAAGAAATACGACGACGCATTGCTCTTGGCAGAATGCCTATGAAAGACCTAGACAAGATTCTGAAGAGCAGAGATGTCTCTGTCCATACAAAGATTTGACTTGTTTAAACCATGGTATTTTCAATAACATCATATGGATGTGAAAGCTGGCCAGTGAAAAAGATAGACAGGAAGAAAACTGATGCCTTTGAATTATGGTGCTGGCGACAAATACTGCACATACCATGGACTGCCCGAAGAACAAACCAGTCAGTACTAGAGGAGATCCAACCTAAACTTTCTTTAGAAGCTTGGATGACAAGACTTCGACTTTCATACTTTGGACACATCATGCGAAGAGAGAGATCATTTGAGAAAGACATTATGCTTGGCAAGATAGAAGGTCAATGCAAAAGAGGAAGGCCAGCAAAGAGATGGATTGATACAATAACAGCAGCTATGGTACCAGTCTGTCAACAATGAGCCGCCTGACTGAAGACCGGACACAATTTAGGACAACTATCCAAAAGGTTGCAATGAGTCGACACCAACTCAACGGCACTTAACAACAACACCACGCATGTGTGGTCCCCTTCCTGCTCAAGGATGCCATCTTGCTCAGTCTCATTTTTTCCATGGAGCCCAATCGACGCAAGTCCTGTTTCCCCAGAATAATTCTTGTTATTTCCTTAAAAGTTAAGTTTTGCCCGGTTAGCAACCGTTCCTCTTCCTGCCTCAAGCCGGCATCGTCCTTGGCACAATTCTTGGCCCCCTTTCTCATTAAGGTCTCCTTGACTGGCATTCGTGCCTTTTTTCACCCTGGGGTCATCAACCCTGTCTAGGTGCTACCCACCATGTCTCCAGGTGGTTTAAAAAAATGTGACCTGCAGTCAAACTATGTCAGTAACCAACACCCATGACTGCTGCTTGCGCTGCCTGGACCTGGACCATGACAGCACCTCCTCTGACCTGTGCCAGGCCATGATGCCTAAAACCAACAGAAAAAGGTCGGAGTTGCAGGAGAAATTGTTCCCCAGGTCCAACTCGGCCCTGGCTTCCCCGACGCTGAGCTCCAAGCCTAGCACATCCCGCGAGGCCTGAGCGTCCTTGGAGTCCTGCAGAGGCTTCTCTGAAAAGACTTCAGACCCAGAGAAAAAGAAGAAAATGTCTAAGAAGTCTGCCAAGGTTGCACCGGAGAAACCCAGTAAAACTGCCTGGAGGGACTCGGGTGACTCTGAGAAGTGCCCAGATTCGAGTGCTGGAGCCGGACCCAAGATCCTCAGTGCTCATGCCGAAGGCTGCAGAGCCTTCTGGCTTGGAAACCAGAATGGCGGCCCTAGAGCAGAGAACATCACTGCTATCCCGGCCTTGCAGCAGGTGATGATGGCTGGTTCGTCCGCCTCATCCAGACTGACGATCGGGCCCTCGACTGCGAGGGAGTTCCTGGTTGTCGAGCTGAGCTCCGAGCGCCACCGTCCACGGGTAAGCCCTCGGCTCCGGTTGAGGTCCTGGTCCCATTCTTTGGGCATCCAGCCCTTACCGGTCAGTGTCCATGATCTGAACCCCAGGTCTTCGGCAGGCCGCCGACCCTTTGACGCTGGCCTCGAGGCAAGGAGTTGCAGGGCCTCGGACTCATTATCACTGCTCAACTGAGTGGGAGATGGACGATGAGGCCTCTCTGGACACCAAGAGACACCGAGATATTCCCTCGGACCCTCGCCCCGGTGCCACTCTCCTCCTGAGGATGTGGCCTTCCATGACTTTGTCAGGGACATGGCCAGAGCCCTCTCGGTGCAAACCGAGATGGAGGAAGACCCGCGTACTGAGGAGTTGGAGATTCTTCAGTATGAGTTTCCATCCAATGAAACCCTCATGGTGCCCATGCAGCCGATCCTCAAGAGGATCCTGAGTTCCACAAACCCCAGCTCCTGTATAACTCCATGGTCGTTGAGTCGACCATGCAGAAGCTCAAAAGCCAGAAGACCCACTCCTCGGTTCCCCCCGAGCCCTCGTTGCCCTTTGGTACAAGTGCTACCAAGGGTCGATGTTTGGATGCCGGATCTAGGCCTATAAGCTTTATATAGGCATGTACCTAAAGACTTTGGACCAAGAGCTGTCGGCGTTTGCGGCAGGCCTCATGAGGAACCCCTCCAATGGTTCCAGGCCCTGACCTCGGGGATCAAGGACCTTTCCAAGTTCCTCTCTCGGGCAGCCTATGGTGGCTTTGAGTCAGCGGCTCAGGTAGCTGTGGCCGGCATTGGGGCCCGACGCTAAGCCTGGATACAATCCTCCGACTTCGAGCAAAGGGTCCAAGACAAGCTGCTCGACATCCCCTGCACTGGGGAGAACCTGTTTGGCAACCCATGGCCGACGAAGCACTGAGATTGAGGCCAATGTGGTGAACTGCCAGAGGCTCTCTAAGAAGACCTCATCCCATCCCCCCAAAAAACCAACAGGGAAGATGCCCCTTTTCCCGAGGTAAAAGGGGTCCTTTGGGTAGGGTCACCAATATCGGTCCTTCTGAGGCCAGCAACAGACTTCTCACACCAGAAGGCAAGGGCATGGGGCTCAGTAGCCAAAAACACCTAAGCCCCAGACCCCAGCTCCCACCCAGCCTGGGGGGAGCTTTTGATTCCCAGGGCAGTTCCCTTCCCCAGCAGACCTTCCCCAGCCTATAGAGGGGTGCCTGACACTCTTTGCCCACAGATGGACTACAATCACCATGGACCAATGGGTACTGCAGATGGTCAGGGAGGGATACCTTCTCCACCTACAGCAGATTCTATCCAGTTTCTTTCCAGGAGAGCCGGTGCAACCTCTCCTTTACCAGACACTGCTGCTCTCACAGGTCTTCTCAGGGACAGTGCAATAGAGCCTGTACCCAAACACCTATGGGGCACAGGCTTCTACTCCAGGTACTTCCTCGTCTCAAAGAAAACTGGGGTCCTCAGGCCCATCCTGGGCCTGTGAAACTTAAACAAGTTTCTGGTGAGGGAGAAGTTCAAGATGCTCTCGCATGGAACACTGCTGCCTTACCTTCACCAGGAAGACTGGCTGCGCTCCTTGGATCTAAAGGATGCGTACACACACATTCTAATCCACCCCTCCCACAGGCAGTTCCTAAGGTTCATGGTAGGAGAAGAACACTACCAGTACAAGGTCTATCCTTCGGCCTTGCATCCTCGCCAACGATCTTCATGAAATGCCTAGCAGTGGTAGCTGCCCACCTGCGTCTGCTTCCCCTACTTAGACGACTGGCTCATCAGAGGCAGCACAGCCACAGAAGCCAGTCAGGCTGCGGGATGCACAACCGTCCTGATATAGCACCTGGGATTCATCCTGAACTACCCCAAATCCTACCTCTCTCCAGCCCAGAGTCTGGAGTTCATAGGTGCTCAGCTTGACACATTATAGGTGAAGGCCATCCTCCCCAGGGAAAAGGCAGAATGCCTCAGGCAGCTAGTAGTGGAAGTCCAATTCGCCTCCTACTCCGCCTGCTGGGCCATATGGCCTTCATGGTCCACGTGATTCAGCTAGCCAGCTTACACAAGCAGGCAGTCCAGTGGTGCCTCCACTCACAGTGGATGCAAGCCACAGAGAGACTGTGGGACAGGATCAGGGTAACCCGCCAGCTGGCAGACTCCCTCGGCTGGTGGCAACTTCTCTGCCATCTTCTAGCAGGGATGCCCTTCCAGGCACCCGTGCCCCAGAGGATGCTGACCATGGATGCCTACCTCCTAGGTTGGGGGGCGCACTGCAGGGACAGCGGCACACAAGCTGCACACAAGCTGGTCCCAGGAAAAATCTTGGCTACAGATCAGTCTCCTGGAACTCAGGGAGATCTCCCTGGCCCTACGAGCGTTTCGCCAACACCTGTGACACCAGTCCATTCTGATTCAGACAGACAACCAAGTCGCCATGTTTTACGTCAATGAGCAGGGGGGCACGGGGTTGTACTCCCTTTGCCAGGAGGTGGTGATCTTCCTTTCCTTTGCAGTGTGCAAGAACATGCTCCTGCAGGCGGTTCATCTCCCAGGCCAGGACACCTCCTGGCAGGCAGGCTAAGCAGGGTCCTCCGTTCACACGAGTGGCGCCTGGATCCCAGAATGGCCGCTGAGCTCTTCTGCCTCTGGGGCAGGCGCATGATGGACCTATTTGCCACCTCAGAGAACACCCAGCTGCCCACTTCTGCTCATAGCAACCACACCCAGAGAGGGTGGCGGCGGATGCCTTCCTGATCCTGTGGATGGAAGGCCTCCTTTATGCTTTTCTGCTGATCCCTCTAGTCACCAAGACCCTCTTCAAGGTCCAGCACGAGGGGGCGTCTCTAATACTAATTGCCCACAGGTGGCCCAGACAGCCCTGGTTCCCACTGCTGCTCTCCCTGTCGATGGCACTCCCAGTCCCACTGGGCCATGCCCCAAACCTCCTGACACAGGATGAGGGCTCTCTCCTGAATCCCAATCTGGGGTCTTGTAACACTAACAGCGTGGCTGTGGAAAGGGTAGTATTGTCCCCTTTAAACCTCCCAAAGGAGGTCGAGGAGGTCCTGCTGGCCTCCTGAAAGCCCTCCACCAGACAGGCTTACACCTTTAAATGGAAAAGATTCTCCGTATGGTGTGCGGAGAGACAGGAGAACCCTTTCTCCTGCCAGGTGCAATTGGTACTTCAGTACCTACTGCATTTGTCGCACACTGGGCTAAAGTCAAACTCAGTGAGAGTGGACCTGAGTGCTATAGCTGCACACCACCACTCTATCAAGGGAAAACCCCTCTCGGCTCAACCCCTGATCTTTCGGTTCCTCCGTGGTCTCCTGTTGTCTAAGCCCCATGTCCACCCTCCGGCAGTGAAGTGGGACCTCAGTGTGGTGCTCTCACAGCTTGCCAGAATGCCTTTTGAGCCGCTAGCTACTTGCCATCTGTGGTATCCTTCATGGAAGATTGCCTTCCTGGTGGCCCTCATGTCCACTCGGAGAATGAGCGAACTTCAAACCCTGGTGATGGAGCCACCATATACAAGATTCTACAAGGTGGTGCTCTGCACCCACGCCGAATTCCTCCCAAAGGTGGTATCTCCTTTCCACCTCAACCAGGAGGTGGTTCTTCCCACCTCCTTCCCATGGCCTCATGCTGGTCGGGAGGAAATTATACTCCATACATTGGATTGCAAATGGGCCCTGTCCTTCTACTTACAGTGGACTCAGGGCCATTGCAAAGCTCCTCAGCTTTTTGTTTCCTATGACCCCAGCAGACTGGGGTTCCTGTGACTAAGTGAACTCTGTCCACTTGGGTGGCGGACTACATTCCTTTCGCCTATGAGCAAGCTGGGCTCTCTCTGGAACACTGGATCATGGCGCATCGTGTGAGAGCGATGGCCACATCAGTGGCGAACCTGCTCTCAGTGCCAGTGACAGAGATCTGCAAGGCTGCCATATGTTCTTCAGTTTGCATGTTCACAGCTCACTACTGTCTGGAGAAGGAGTTCTGTTGAGACAGTGACTTCGACCAGGCGGTATTCCGCAATCTATTTGGGGTGTAGGCAACTCCTGCCCTCCGACCCTTCTGTGTTCAGGCTACTGGGGTGTTGGTGCCACTGGGATGCTAGGGTCCTGCAGAGTCTCTCAGTTGCGGACTCATCTTCTGCAACTCATGGCTGCCCGATATGACCGCTGTTGGTGCTGTCATGGTTCTGTCCTCGGCAGCCTGGAGCTAGGGAGTCTCATATGTGAGGACTGACTTCCTGCTTGTTCACAGAGAAAGCATAGTTACTCACTTGTAACAGTTGTTCTCCAGTAACAGCAAGAATCAGTCCTCACAACCCTCCCTCCTCCCCTGGGAGTTGCCTCCCTACCTTGTTTTAGTTTTTTACTACCATCCTAGTTATGTCATTTGACTGAGCAAGATGGCACCTTTGGGCAGGAAGGGGACTACACATTTGTGGTAGCATATCCCAAAGGCTTTCTTTGAAAGCTGGGGAAATGTTTCTGTGTGGGCTCTGTTGGCGCCAACATCACCTATATGTGAGGACTGATTCCTGCTGTCCCTGGAGAATACCTGTAACAGGTGAATAACTATGCTTTCTTGGCAGTTAAGATTTAATGTGAAGAAGTGCAGATTCATGCATTTGGGATGCAGAAATCCAAAGGAATTGTATGCGACTGAGGGAGAGAGGTTGGTGTGCATGGACCAGGAGAGGGACCTCGGAGTGCTGGTATCTGAGGATCTCAAGGTGGCAAAACAATGCAACAAGGTGGTAGCCAAAGCCAGATGGATGCTGGGTTGTATACAGAGAGGAATAACCAGCAGAAAGGAGGAGGTATTAATGCCCCTGTACAAGTCATTGGTGAGGCCTCACTTGGAGTATTGTGTTCAGGTTTGGATACCATATCTCACAAAGGATATAAAAAGACTTGAAATGGTTCACAGGAAGGCGACCAAAATGATTAGGAGCCTGCCCCAGAAGACGTATGAGAAGAGACTTGAAGACCTACATATGTACAGTATACCCTATAGCAGAGGTACTCAAATCCAGTCCTGGAGGGCCGCAAACCAGTCAGGTTTTTGGGATATCCCTAATGAATATGCATGAGATATATTTGCATGCACTGCCTCCATTGTATTTGAATCTATCTCATGCATATTCATTAAGGATATCCCAAAAACCTGACTAGTTTGCAGCCCTCCAGGACTGGATTTGAGTACCTCTGCCCTAGAGGAGAGGAGGGATAGGGGAGATATGATTCAGACCTTTAAATACTTAAAGGGTATCAATGAACAAACAAACCTTTTTCAAAGAAGGGAAAGCTGTAAAACTAGAAAGCATACGATAAAGCTGCAAGGAGACAAACTTAAAAGCAACATCAGGAAATACTTTTTCACTGAAAGGGTGGTGTATGCTTGGAATGCCCTCTCAATGGAGGTGGTGGGGCAAATACAGTGATGGAATTCAAAATGGCATGGGACAGACACAATGGATCCCTTTATAGTAAGAGGATGAAATCTAAGCAAACTTAAGTATCTTTTCTAAATAAATAGAGGGGGCTGACCTGCATGGAGCAGCAGTTGCTGCCCTGGACATAGGCATGGGGGTGGATGACTTGCATGGAGCTGCAGTTACAACCACTCTAGCCACCTTATTGGGCAGATTAGATGGACCATACTGGTATTTATCTGCCGTCATATACTATGTTACTATGTTAAGAACCTCCCAGGACGTGGTGGGAAGAGGAGCTGTTTATTAATTATTTATTGTTTGTCTAACTGTTTATTTAATTATTTATTGTTTGTCTTAGTGGTGTGCTAGTTCAGCCTTCTCAGCTATAACTTACCTTGCCTCTCTCAACTAACTGGGCTTTATGTGGTACCCCCTTCCCCCCTGCTGAGGGTTCAGGACAGGGTACCTTGTAACTGCCCTCTTTAATAGGACTTATCTCCCTCCCTCCCCAGCAACCACCCACCCCTGGGGTAATTGTAGTTTTATAGGTACTTGCACATCTTAGAGGAAAGGGGCTGCTCTCAGGTGCAGCTCGTTATCCAAATCAGTCATACACAGAGGACCTGAGATTAATTACTTAAGCTTCAGGTACACAAGGTGTATTAGGGGTATTAGATACACTTTTATTGGTATAAGCATCCACACCAATCCTTATTATATACAGAATTTAAAAGACCTAAACACAAGCTTTAAATTAAGATGCAGACAGAAGTCCAGCAACGAGATGGGGGTTCTCCGGTCTTTTGCATTGAGTGTCACATGTATGATTTTCTCCCAGTTGGTGAGAGGTCTTACGTATGCACTAAGTGCAAAGAACTCTTTGCTCTCAGGGAACGAGTCCGTTCTCTAGAGGCTAGAGTAGCAGACCTGGAAGACATAAGAAAGACAGAGAAGTACATGAACGAGACCTACAGGGATATAGTCCTGAAGTCCCACCTCCAGTCTGGCAGCATCCCTGTTGCCATGGAGGAGAGAGGTCAAGTGACAGGAGAGCATCACCCTGGTGTGGCAGGAAGTGATCCTGTAACTAGGACCTGTCTTCCAGGTGATGTAAAACCCTCTCGCACCGAGGACGTTTCTCCAGGGCCATGTCCCCATGAGGGGAGGGTCAGGACAGCTGTTATAATTGGTGATTCAATCATTAGGAATGTAGATAGCTGGGTGGCTGGTGGACGTGAGGATCGCCTGGTAACATGCCTGCCTGGTGTGAAGGTAGCGGACCTCACGCACCGCCTAGATAGGATCATAGATAGTGCTGGGGAGGAGTCTGCTGTCTTGGTACATGTTGGTACCAATGACATAGGAAAATGTGGTAGGGAAGTTCTGGAGGCTAAATTTAAGCTTTTAGGTAGGAAGTTGAAAACCAGAACTTCCAGGATAGCGTTCTCCGAAATGCTTCCTGTTCCACGTGCAGGACCCAAAAGACAGGCAGAGCTCCGGAGTCTCAATGCGTGGATGAGACAATGGTGCAAGGATGAGGGTTTTGGATTTGTTAGGAACTGGGGAACATTCTGGGGAAAGGGGGGGCTCTTCCGAAGGGATGGGCTTCACCTTAATCAGGATGGGACCAGACTGCTGGCATTAACCTTTAAAAAAGAGATAGAGAAGCTTTTAAACTAGAAATTAGGGGAAAGCCGACAGTCACCCAGGAGTGCAAGGTTCGGACAAAGGTATCCTTGAAGGATACTACCAAAAGCAGTGAGGTTCCAAAAGGGAGTATAGTAGCCCAAATGCCCTTGAGTAAGGAGCAGACAGAGCATAAAGATTCCAAATTACCCCTGCCTACCAATAGCCAGATTAATATGAATAAAATACAGTCTCTAAAATGCTTGTATGCCAATGCTAGAAGTCTAAACAATAAGATGGGAGAGTTAGAATATATAGCACTAAATGAGAGGTTAGATATGATTACACTCTCAGAGACATGGTGGAAGGAGGATAACCAGTGGGACACTGTGATACCTGGATACACACTATATCGTAATGATAGAGCTGATCAAATTGGTGGAGGGGTTGCGCTCTATGTTAGAGAGGGCATTGAGTCAGAAAGGATTAAAGTTTTGCAGGGAACAAAATTTGCTGTAGAATCTCTATGGATTGGAATTCCATTTATGAAGGGGAAGGTGATGGCAGTTGGAGTATACTATCGACCGCCTGGCCAGAATGAACAAATGGATGATGAAATGCTCAAAGAAATCAAGGAAGCTAACAAAAGTCACAACAGAGTAGTAATAATGGGTGATTTCAATTACCCCGGTATCGACTGGGTCAGTGTCACAGCAGGACAAGCTAAAGAGATAAAGTTTCTAGATGGAATAAATGACTGTTTCTTGGAGCAGCTGGTTCATGAACCGACCAGAGGGGAAGCCATACTGGACCTAGTCCTTAGTGGAATGCCAGATCTGGTGCAAGAAATAAGGGTGTTGGGACAACTTGGCAATAGTGATCATAGTATGATCATGTTTGATTTAATTAGTGGAGGACAGATAGTAAAGGCATCCACAGTACTACCTTTTAACTTTCGAAAGGGAAACTATGATAGAATGAGGAATATAGTTAGGAAAAAACTAAAAGGAGCGGTTCCAAAGGTTAAAGACTTACAGCAAGCTTGGGTGTTATTTAAAAATACTATCCTCGAAGCCCAGACCAGCTGTATTCCACGCATTAGGAAAAGTGGAAGAAAGTCCAAAAAACTGCCAGCATGGTTTAAAGGTGAGGTCAGAGAGGCTGTTGCTGCCAAAAAAGCAACCTTCAGGAAATGGAAAAAAGAGCCAAATGATGAAAACTGGAAACAGCACAAGCACTGGCAAGTTAAATGCAAAGCATTGATAAGGCAGGCAAAGCAGGAATTTGAGAAGAAACTTGCTACGGAAGCAAAAACACGAAATAAAGACTTTTTCAAGTACATTCGTAGCAAAAGGCCTGTGAGAGAGTCAATTGGACCATTAGATGATAGAGGGGTAAAAGGGGCAGTAAGAGGAAACAAGGCTATAGCAGAGAGACTGAATGAATTCTTTGCTTCGGTCTTTACTGAGGAAGATGTAGGGATGTTACCCAAGACTGAAGTGGTATTTAAAGGTGATACTGCAGAGGAATTGAGAGAAATATCGCTACACCGGGAAGATATATTACAACTATTTGATAAACTGAATAGTAGCAAATCACCTGGACTGGATGGTATACATCCCAGAGTGTTGAAAGAACTGAAATATGAGATTGCAGACCTGCTATTGGTAATCTGTGAACTTTCATTAAAATCATCTGTAATACCTGAAGATTGGAGGGTCGCCAACGTAACACCAATTTTTAAAAAGGGTTCCAGGGGTGACCCAGGAAATTACAGACCGGTGAGCCTGACGTCAGTACCAGGGAAAATGGTTGAAACCATCATAAAGAACAAAATTACACAGCATGTAGATAGTCATGGCCTAATGGGAGACAGCCAACATGGCTTTAGACAAGGAAGATCTTGTCTTACTAATCTGATATGTTTTTTTGAAGGTGTGCATAAACAGGTAGACAAAGGTGAGTCGGTTGATATAGTGTATCTGGACTTTCAGAAAGCCTTTGACAAAGTCCCCCATCAGAGACTTTTGGCGAAGCTAAAAAGTCATGGGATAGGAGGCAGTGTACTATTGTGGATCGGGAACTGGTTAAAAGATAGAAAGCAGAGGGTAGGGCTAAATGGCCAATATTCCCAATGGAAAAAGGTGAATAGTGGAGTACCCCAGGGATCTGTACTGGGTCCGCTGCTTTTTGACATATTCATAAATGACCTGGAAAAGGGAATAACTAGTGAGGTTATCAAATTTGCAGATGACACAAAACTGTTTAAAGTTGTTAAAACCCAAGAGGATTGTGGAAAACTGCAGGAGGATCTGGATAAATTGGAAGACTGGGCATCCAAATGGCAGATGAAATTTAATGTGGACAAGTGCAAAGTTATGCACCTAGGAAAGAACAACCCACAATATAGTTACACGATGCAAGGCTCCACATTAGAAACCACCACCCAGGAAAAAGATTTAGGAGTCATCGTGGATAACATGTTAAAACCCTCCGCCCAGTGTGCAGCGGCGGCCAAGAAAGCAAATAGAATGCTAGGTATCAT
This sequence comes from Ichthyophis bannanicus, assembly GCA_033557465.1. Taxonomy (NCBI): domain Eukaryota; kingdom Metazoa; phylum Chordata; class Amphibia; order Gymnophiona; family Ichthyophiidae; genus Ichthyophis; species Ichthyophis bannanicus. The sequence goes on from CM066035.1 coordinate 572,081,071, forward strand.
AAAGAAAGGGATGGAGAATAAAACAAAGGATGTTATAATGCCTCTGTATCGCTCCATGGTACGACCGCACCTTGAATATTGTGTGCAATTCTGGTCACCGTATCTTAAAAAGGACATAGCGTTATTAGAAAAAGTACAGAGAAGAGCCACCAAATTGGTGAAGGGGATGGAAGGCTACTCCTATGAAGAGAGGCTAAGAAGGTTAGGGCTCTTTAGCCTGGAGAAGAGACGGCTGAGGGGAGATATGATAGAGGTCTATAAATTAATGACTGGAGTGGAACAGATAAACGTGGATCAATTGTTTACGCTATCAGAGTATAGAAAGACTAGGGGACATGTAATGAAGCTACAGGGTAAACTATTTAAGACAAATAAGAGAAAATATTTTTTCACTCAACGTGTAATCAAACTCTAGAATCTGTTACCGGAGGATGTAGTAAGGGCTGTTAGTATAGCTGGGTTTAAAAAAGGTTTGGACAAGTTCCTGGAGGAAAGGTCCATAAACCACTATTAAAAAGGGACCCAGGATATCAATGCTTGACCCAGTACAAGCATTGTGGAACCTGTGTCTTTTGGGGATATTGCTAGGTACGTATGACCTAGATTGGCCACTGTTGGAAACAGGATACTGGGCTTGATGGACCTCGGTCTGACCCAGTATTGGCATGTCTTATGTTCTTATGTACAATCCAAGAAGTCTTCAACTGTTAGTGTGAACTGTTGGAAAAACACCACGTACAACATCCAAAGAGCCTAATGCTGACCTGGAACAATCTAGAGGTGTGGTTTCAACCCGCACCATACACCACACACTAAATAAAGAAGGATTTCATGGATGAAGGCCAAGAAGGACCCCACTGCTCAAACACAGACATATAAAGGCATGCCTGATCTTTGCCCAAACCCACCTTGAGAAACCATAATCCTTTTGGGAAAATATTCTGTGGACAGCTAAAACCATCTTGAGCCCTTTGGCAATCCAGACCAGTGATACATTTACAGGGGAAGAAATGAAGCTTATAAGGAAAAAAACCACCCTTCCTACAGTTAAATATGGTAGAGATTCCATAATGTAGTGGACTGTTTTGCTGCCTCAGAAACTGGAGGCCTGGAAAAAAGGTATCATGAAGTCAGAGGACTACCAAATTGGTTTGGAGCAAAATATGCGACCTAGTGTCAGAAAGCTAGGTCTGGGTTGAAAGTCATGGGACTTCTAGCGGGACAGTGACCCAAAACATACATCCAAAAATAAACAAGAATGGTTAAAAAGGAACAAATGAACTATTTTAAACTGACCAGCAATGAGTCCTGATTTGAATCCAACTGAGACCCTTTGGAAAGAGCTGAAATCTGCCATTGGTAAAAGGAATCTTGGAAGCGTTCATGAACTGGAACAAATCACAGTTGAAGAGTGGGAGAAACTACCAGCAGACAGATGTACGAAACTTACAGATGACTACCAGAAATGTTTGGAGTCTTTCAACACTGCCAAGGGTTGTGCAACCAAATATTAGTGAAGGGGGCCATTAATCCTGTCCAGGTCATATTTTGTTTTTTTCTCAGAAATTATTACATCTGAGTTGCACAGACATCTTTTTTTTTGTTGTGTACTTTTGAGCATACTATTACATTACTATGACCTCAGACAGTTGGAATATTTCCAATTATTTCTCAAGATATTGTACACAACATATCTAAAATGTAAGGTTGCCAATAATGTTGATCACAACTGTAGATCACATCCATTGCATGCCCTTGACCTGGCTCTCTGGTTACCCAGTTAAAGAAATCAATCAAATTTGTTTGGCATGATCGTCCTTTGATAAAACCATGTTTCCTTGGATCATGCAACCCATTGGTTTCTAGAACATCCACTATTCTTTCTTTCAGGAGCGCCTCCATTACTTTTCATACCACTGAGGTAAGGTTTACCGGCCTATAGTGTGTTATCTTTTTCCTAGTACCACTTTTGTGAAGAGGTATCACATCAGCCCTTTTCCAGTCCTGTGGAACCTCTCTCTTCTCCAAAGATCTAATGAAAACATCCTCTTAAGGCCTTGCCAGAACCTCTCTGAACTCTTTCAGTATCCTGGAATATATCCCATCTGATCCCATGGCCTTGTGCATTTTCAGTTTTTCAAGTTGTTCAAAAACATCATTTTCTGTGAATAGTGTGATATCTTACTCCATTCCCATTTGTTTGTCGATCATATTTATTTAGCAACTTTTTTATACTGCTATCTATACAAGTTGATGCGGTGTACAATTAACTCAAGGAAAGGATAGGTTACAAGTAACATTATAAATAACAATCAATTCCAAAGACTTAAAGAAAGTAACAATTAACTCAACTATAGGTGAAAGAAGTAGATAGTAGAATTAAGCATTATAAAACTTTATAGAGGAAGAACAATATATAATGGTATAGAAGTTCAATGAGGTAGGTCAGATACAGTAGTGTATTTATGATCATGCTGGGAGCAAATGTAGTGGTAGATGGGATTAAGAGTTATGGTGCAATGAACTGTTGTTTGACAGCTAGTTAGGGGGTATAGACAAAAAATCATGGGCTAGTTTGTTGGAGCTGCATGTTTGGGGTTCAGATTTGTTCATAAGAGTTCCGTGGAGGCACATTCTGACCTGGCCATCCAGCCCCTTGTGCGGCCGACCAGAAGTGGGACACTCAAAGATAGACCCGATTCTGATCCCACGGGGGCTAGACATGCCTGAAGGATCAGAGTCGGGTCTACAGCTTTAACGAGCAGGCCGGGCTCCGATTCTGGTCGACCTGCACGCACAGCAGATCCCCTGCTACCTCAGTCAGGCTCCTGAATGGAGCCGCAGTGCCATGGTATCCCATCGCCATGGCACCGTGGCTCCATTCAGGAACCGCATATGCCGGCCGCCGCAGATATTTTCTTTTCCTGCAGCCGGACCCTCAATCCTGCTTCCTATTGCCAGGGTCTGGCTGCAGGGATCTTCCTGCACCCCCCTATCTTTGTGGCGTGGCCCGGTGGCATGATCCCCCGACATCCAGGGGGACTTATTCCACCTCTGTGATGGAATAAGTCCCCCGTCCATGTTCACGGCCCTGGACCTATAGGGCCGACCTCAGAATTAGTCCTATCCGTCCGGGGTCGCGGCCCACCCATGCCCCGCCCTTGCTCTGCTTCAGTAACACCCCCTCCTCCCCCCCCCATCTAAGCCTCCCGTACAAACAAGCTGTTTGTACGGAGAGGCAATAGCCAGGGCGGCAGGGGAGCGAATAGTGGGGATGGCCTTCTGGCCTTCCAATCCGTACGTCCATCCCCGCTATTTGCTGTACTGAATGACCCCTTAATGTTTAGCAAATAGGAATGTCTTTATTGTCTGGCGAAATTTTTCAATGTTGTTTAAGATTCAGATTTTGCTGGGGAGACAGTTCCAGATAGGGGGTGCAAATAAAGAGAAGGCTTGTTTGGAGGTGGTTTGGTTATATCTGGTCTGAAGCATTGGGACCATTGTCTCTTGAGTGGCTCTGCATCTTGTTCTGATTTCGGGAGGCTTTGGTATGAGGTGTTGAACTTGGGCTAACTGCTGCTGGTGTATCTTGAATGTGCTTAGTATAGTCTTATATTTAACTCTAAGGTGGATTGGGAGTCAGTGCAGGTGATTGAGGGTCATGTGATTTCTACATGTGGAGTTGGATATGATCCTTACAGCTGTATTTTGTACCATCTGTAGAGATTGAAGGGTAGCTTTTGGGAGTCCTTGGTGGACTATGTTACAGTAGTCCAGAAGTGGTGGCACACGTCTCTAAAATTTGAGTGATCAAGTAGCAGTCAAGGCCGGTGAAATATTCTGAGTTTGTGATATGTTGCTTTTGTGACATACCTGATTTGGAGGTGGAAGGTTAGTCCTTGATCAAGGGTGATTCTGAGATACTTGACTTATTTTTTTATGTTTAGAGTTGTGTTTGGTAAATTGATAGTGGGAGGGGGTGAAATTTGGGCTTCTTGTTATGTGGAGAACATCTGTCTTTTCATAATTGATGGTTAGATTATGTTCTGAGAGCCAGTTAACCATGGCATTGAAACATCTTCCTATGTTCATGTATTCTGGGTTATTTGAGGAGAAAGTAGTGTAAATAAGGATATCATCAGCATATACTGTATTTTTGCGCATATAACACGCACCCGCATATAATACGCACCCGCAAATAAAGCGCAGAAATTAGGCTTTGGTGTAATAAAGTTCTCACATTACGCGCCCTCGCATATATCGTGCATGTGCCTCTTACTAGCTTGAGAATTGTTTTATCGTGCATGCCCTTTCAGATCAATGAACATCTTCCTACTACTTAGTAAACGTTGCTTTCTAAACAATTGGATGAGTACACTATGACGAGTTCACGGCTTTCATCAATTGGAGCTTTTGATTTCAAAACAATTGGACGAGTCACTGTGACGAGTTCACCATTGGATGAGTTCATGTAGTCGCTTGCTTAAGGGCATATAAAAGGCCCTCGGTTCTATTATACCTTACATTTAAACTTTGCGATCTCTTCTATTATAATCTTGGCAACATGCCCGGAATTAAACGCAAGACTTACACTGTGGACTTCAAGCTGAACGTTGTGGCAAGAGCGGAAGAAACAAGCAACAGAGCAGCAGCAAGAGAATTTGATGTTGATGAGTCATCTGTTCGCGACTGGAGAAGGGAGAAAACGGAGCTAGAGGAGATGAACCCACGAAAACGTGCGCGTCAGGGTCCCCAAGAAAAGTGGACCGAGCTAGAGAGTGACTTTAAAAAGTGGATTCTGTCTAGAAGGAAGCAAAATCAAGCTGTCTCAACTATTGCAATTCAATTCAAAACAAAACTGTTGGCCAGTGAAAGAGGAATTTCAAATGTCCAGGCTAGTTTCAACTGGATTTTCTAATTTATGAAGAGGAATGGTCTTTCCGTGCGAATAAGAACAACTGTAGGCTAGAGGATTCCAGATGACTGGGAACAAAATATGGCAGATTTTGACACATTTGTCAGCAAAGAAATTTTGAAGTTTGGCATTTCGGCAATGGATGTTATTAACATGGATGAGGTTCCTGTGTCTTTCGACATTCCACCAACCAGGACTGTAGCTGCTTTGGGTTCGAAAACTGTTGCAATAACAACTGGACACGAGTCCTGGGTTGCACAGCGAGTGGGCTTAAATAGAAGCCAATGGTTATTTTCAAGCGAGTAACCATGCCCCGCGAAAAATTTCCACAAGGTATTGTTCCTTATCGGTCCTACAGTTCAGTCCTCCACCTCTGGTTCTTGTTTTCTAAAGGCCATCAGATAGAGTGCATTATTAGTTCAAGGATCTGTTTATTGTAGTAGTATTTACTTTTGGATATGCCAGGTACTTGTGACCTGGATTGACCACTGTTGGAAACAGGATACTGGTCTTGAAGGAGCTTTGGTTTACTCCATTACGGCAGTTTGTTTATTCTGAGAAAATTGACTATCTAGCCCTGCTGTCCTATCCCATGAATTTTTAATTTCCTCATGAGGGACCTTGTCAAATGCTTTCTGAAAATCCAGATAACACTCTGTGGGATTTTAGAAGGGACGTCTAGGAGAATCTGGGACATCCAGAGCACAGCATCCAAAAATCCGGGGTTGTGGCAACAGTGAAATCACTCTGTTTTTGAAGCTGCGCAGTTCAGGGATGTCTATATTTGTGAAATGGCCTACATCTGTGCATGTACAATATCCAGTCTGGTGACGGGCTCGCGCATATAGCAAGACTGGATTCGTGGTCAGAAGGCAATATAGGCATGGCCACCTCAATAGTCAGGGCTAGATGTGCATCTGCCATTCTGAAATTGCACCCTGACATGCATCTCTGTTGCTCTGCCCAGGCTACACCTTCAAAATACCCCCATTTTACACGGATGTGCCTGCACCAGCAACGTCTATATACCCCAGTTTCTAAAATGGGTCTGGGGAGGTCTCTGTGATTTGCACATCTGAATGCCTGTCAGCAAAGAAATTTTGAAGTTTGGCATTTCGGCATTGGATGTTATTAACATGGATGAGGTTCCTGTGTCTTTCGACATTCCACCAACCAGGACTGTAGCTGCTTTGGGTTCGAAAACTGTTGCAATAACAACTGGACACGAGTCCTGGGTTGCACAGCGAGTGGGCTTAAATAGAAGCCGATGGTTATTTTCAAGCGAGTAACCATGCCCCGCGAAAAATTTCCACAAGGTATTGTTCCTTATTGGTCCTACAGTTCAGTCCTCCACCTCTGGTTCTTGTTTTCTAAAGGCCATCAGATAGCAGCGCTGTTCATGAAGCATATATACTATTCAGTGCTCCCATCCATGGGGGTGGGTAAAATACGAAATCGCATTCGTTTTTGGATTCACACTAGCTGCAACCTCTTAAGATCTCCGTGTCCCTCCGCTGAGGCGGGTCACGCAGGGGAGAAGCGGTAGCTAAACCTTGACGCCCTGGTAAGGTCGAGAACCAAGGGATGTCTGAGCGTCTCTTTCCGGCGGGGCTCAGGTAATCTTATCATCAATATGTCTGTTTCTAGGGCGTTCAGTACCTTTGCGGTGGCGAGCGTGTCCTTCAGGTGCACTAGCGATGCTTGGGGCAGGGCTCAGTGCTGTTTCGACAGTGAAGAGGGTCATAGTGGTCGTATTTTACCCGCCCCCATGGATGGGAGCACTGAATAGTATATATGCTTCATGAACAGCGCTGCTATCTGATGGCCTTTAGAACACAAGAACCAGAGATGTAGGACTGAACTGTACTCCCTCAAGGAACAACAGTTACCAGGTAAGTGTAATTTCCATTTGTTCACTGTAACAAAAAGGGATGGATGGACTCTGAAGTCATGAAAATATGGATTGATAAATGTTATAGGGCCAGGCCTGGTGGTTTCTTTTCTGAAAAGTCTTTGTTGATCTTCAATTCCATGGCTGCCCATAAAGAAACAAATGTGCAAAATTATATTAATTAGACTGATGCCCATATCGCAGTGATACCGGGTGGTCTTATGTGCAAGCTGCAGCCGCTAGATATAGCAGTTAATCACCCGTTCAAAATCTTCATCAGATGAGAGTGGGATAATTGGATGCAGCGGGAAATTCATGAATTCACACCATCAGGACGATTAAAGAGGACTACATTAATGGAAATCTGCAATTGGTTGTGTTCTGCTTGGAACAAAATATCCCCGGAAACCATAAGAAATGGATTCCGAAAAGCCAGGATTGTTTATGATAAGAATGAGGATAGGATACGTAGCGATGACAAAGATGATGATGAAGACGTTGAAAGGAGTGACGATGACAATGCATATGTTACGGAAGAGCATCTCCAGATGGTTTTAAATTATTTCAATAATGATGTTGGTGAGGGAAGTGACTTTGAAGGTTTTATGGAATCGGATGATGAAAATTAATTAAATAGATTTTGAAACCATAATATTCTTGTATGGACTCTTTTATTGGTTTACAATAATTATACATGTAACTACTCATTTAACTATAAAAGTTCTACAGTCATGTTCTGATTTTCATTAAAGTTCACCATTGGTTACGATTCGTGGCAGAGATTTTATATCTTGAATGCGGCTCCCTGTAAAAACGTTTTGGTATAGCGCGCCTTTGCAAATACCACGCGAGGGGGTTGCGCGGTAAGAAAGAAAGCGTATACCGCACACATTATTTGCGCTAAAATACGGTATATGATATAGGATATTGTATTGTCGTGTAATGGCACATATTGGCTGTATGAAGATATTAAAAAGCAAGGAAGATAAGGCTGATTCTTGAGGGGAGTCCTTGGTTCTGTTTGTATTGATGTGAGTTAGTGGATCCTACCTTTACTTGTTGTTGGTCCTCTAGGTATGAATGGAACTACTGGAGATTAGTGTTTGTTAAGCCTGTTGATTGAAGTTGTGATGGGAACTGGGAATGATTTAGAGAATCAAATGCTGTGGGGATGTCTAGAAAAATGAGCACAAGTCCTTGGGTAGGTTTTTCTATTCCTTTGAGGTTGTCTAAAAGAGATGTAATTAGGGTCTTGACGCCATGGGAAGATATGAAACCATGTTAGTGTGGATCGAGTGGAGAGTGAGCTTCTATGTGGTTGTGGAGTTGTAGTTGGACTGCTTTTTTAATGACTTTAGCCATAAAGGGTATGCTTGAGATAGGTCTGTAAGAGGATGGAGGCGTTGGGTCCAGGATGGAGTATTTTAGAAGGGGCCTGATTGAGGAGCACTTGAAGCTTTTGGGCATGTACCCTTGGGAGAGGGAGGATTGTACTATTTTAAGTAATATTGGGCTGTACTCTTGTTTGGTGATGTGTCTTCTCCAGGATTCTCTTTAGTGAATACAGAACTGAAGTATTTGTTTAGCATTTTTGCTTTTTCAATATCACTTTCTATGAATCTGTCATTGATACTTTTGAGGCTGGCAATTCCACCTCTAATCGTCCTCTTCTCCCGAACATAAGACCAGGACTGGCTCAGCTTGACCTCCTGGACATAGGAGATATTTGGTCACTCTTCCTGTATAGTATATCTTCCTATTTTTTTTTGCAAAGAGATATTGCTCACACATTCTTCAGGAGTAGCTGAAGGCAAGTTACATTCAGGTATAGTAGGTACTTTCCTCTCCCCATAGAATCTAAGTTTGTACCTGAGGCAACAGAGGGTTAAGTGACTAGCCATGAACACAAAGAGTGGTAATGGGATTTCCCCTATTCTCAGCCCACTATTCCAACCATTAAGCTACTCCTCCACTAGGGACTTGCCCAAGAACACAAGGAGTGGTAGTGGGTGAAATCTAGTTGTGAGTGGATAGCTGAAGAGATGATGCTGAAAGAGAGAGATTTTGAGGTAGAAAAGAGGGTAATTGAGGAAATAAGATAAAGGGCAGATTGATGAGAAAGAGAGGATTAAGGGAGAACTGAGGCAATAAAGAGAAGTAAAATGGAAAAGAAATCCTGGAGAAGGAGTTAAGAGAAAACAGAAAAGAAGGAAAGCAGACTTTTATGAAACACAACAGTCTTCTGGCTGTCCAGACCAAAACAAAAGTGCCCTAACACACATCACTCCTTCCTAATCATCCCTCAATGCCAGTCCAGTTTACACTTCGGTAGTCACTGTCCACCAGCAGCTGCTGAGAACTGAGCATGTCAGAATTCTGATCTTACAGTAGAAGAGCTCCCCACCTGAGCCTCAGCCACCAAGTCTTCAGTTCTCAACAGTTGTGGAAAGAGCTCTTCCAAGCGGATGTCCTGTAGAGACATTTACCTTAAGAGGTTTAGTTAAAATAATTAAGTAGTAAGGGGACACATTTTAAAGGCAAAGGACTTCCTAACTGCTTCACAGAGGCTGAGCTTCACTACCATTAGAGTGGTGGTAAGGTGGCAGACAGTGTGGCAGGGTCTGCCTCTTCTCCTTGAGCCCTCTGGGGTTCAGGGTCTGCCCGGGGTAAAACTACCTGGGAGGCCCAGGTCTCTTTCCTCACTCAGCAAGGTAGCCCAGACCTTGTTAGCAACAGGAGACTGAATACCTGTTACTCCTGTGCTGCTGTATTTCTGGTGGAGGATTTTAGGACCGGTGGGAAGGCTCCAGCTCTCCTTAGTGACAGTTGTGAGGGCCAAGCAGTGCGTGCCAGTAGGAGCAGTGTGGGAGTAAGCCTTTTACTTTAGCTTCGCTAGGCGCGGTTCCCTCCAGTTTCCTTGCACCGCACAGGGTGAGTGTACGGTGCATGCTGCTGCAGCTGCTGATCTGTGTTTTGTGTACTAGCAGCCGCGGCCTGGGCCCGTCAGGTATTTGCCGGTTTTGTTTTTGTCCTGGCAGAAGCTTCGCGGTAATGTTCGAGGCCACAGCAATGGATTCGGCAGAGGGTGGCATGGAAAGAACAGGGTTCGCACAAGAGGCATCGAAGACCATCGGAAACTTGGCAAGAGATGCGACCATTTTGTTTCCTGTGGTCATTTCCCTCGAGGCTAAGGTGAAGTGCGGCAAAAAGAAAATGAAAGGGGAAAGCGCAATGAGACTGTCTGACCCAATAGTGGAGGCAGCGTCGGCTCCCCAGTGCCCAGAGCCCTTGGGGGGATCCAATGGCTCAGGAAATAGAACAAGGGACCATCCCATCGGGAGATGACCCTGATGTTTTCAGGGTTTTTTATCAAGAGGAGCTAGTAGCCCTGATATCCCAGTCCTTAGCAGCGTTAAATATTTCAGCTCCTCCGGTTCTGGCAGAGGAGCCTCTGGAAGATCCCTTATTGCAGGGTTTCATGGGGACGCAAGTGTGTTTTCCAGTACACAGCATCATAAAAAGGTAAATGAGTTGGAGTGGGAGTTCCCGGAAGCCACCTTGAGAGAGGGTTGGGCGTTTGTATCCCATCCCAGAGGAGGAAAAGGACCTTCTGCAGATGCCTAAGGTAGATGCCTTGGTTTCAGCAGTAACCAAAAAAACTACCATCCCTGTGGAAGGTGGAGCAGCACTTAAGGGCCTGCAGGACTGCAGGCTGGAGTCGCTGCTCAGACAGGAGTATGACTCAAGTGTGTTAGCCCTGCAGGCCTCCATTTGTGGGGCCTATGTTTTCAGGGCCTCCATTTGTTGGATTCCAAGGGCTAAGACTCCAGAAGCAGGCGTCTCAATAGCAACAGAAAGTAGTAGACTCGAGTTGGCTGCAGCATACTTAGCGCATGCCTTCTATGACCTAGTAAGAGTAGCTTCAAAGACGATGGCATCAGTTATTGAGGCCCAGTGGTCCCTCTGACTCCAAATTGGTCGGCAGATGCTTTCTCCACCCAGGCTCAGTAATCTCCCCTTTAAGGGTAAGTTGCTGTTTGGAGAGGCCTTGGGGGATTCTAAAAGGGGACATTTGCCGGAAGATAGAAAGGGACCAAAGATGTATTACAACTGTTTGATAAACTGAAAAGTAGCAAATCACCTGGACTGGATGATATACATCCAAGGGTGTTGAAAGAACTGAAATATGAGATTGCAGCCCTACTATTAGTAATTTGTGAACTATCATTAAAATCATCTGTAATACCTGAAGATTGGAGGATGCAATTTTTAAAAAGGGTTCTGGGGTGATCCAGGAAACTACAGACCGGTGAGTCTGATGTCAGTACCGGAAAAAATCATAGAAACCATTATAAAGAATAAAATTACAGAAAATGTAGATAGTCTTGGTTTAATGGGAGGCAGGCAACATGGCTTTAGCCAAGGAAGGTCTTGTCTTACTAATCTGTTGTGTTTTTTTGACGGTGTGAATAAACAGGTAGACAATGGTGAGTCGGTTGATATAGTGTATCTGGATTTTCAGAAAGCCTTTGACAAGATCTCTCATGAGAGACTCTGGGCAAAATTAAAAAGTCATGGGATAGGAGGCAGTGTACTATTGTGGATCAGGAACTGGTTAAAAAACAGAAAGCAGGGCTAAATGGAAGGTGAATAGTGGAATACCTCAGGGATATGTGCTGGGTCTGCTGCTTTTTAACATATTCATAAATGACCTGGAAATTGGAATAACGAGTGAGGTAATCAAATCTGCAGATGATACAAAATTATTCAAAGTTGTTAAAACCCAAGAGGATTGTGAAAAATTGCAAGAGGACCTTGATAAATTGGAAAACTGGGCTTCCAAATGGCAGAAGAAATGTAATGTGGACAAGTACAAAGTTGTGCACCTAGGAAAGAACAACCCAAACTATGGTTACACGATGCAAGGTTCCACATTAGAAACCACCACCCAGGAAAAAGATTTAGGCGTCAGCGTGGATAACATGTTGAAACCTTCCGCCCAGTGTGCAGCAGTGACCAAGAAAACAAATAGAATGCCAGGAATCCTAAGGAAAGGAATGGAGAATAAAACAAAGGATATTATAGTGCCTCTGTATTGTTCAGTTGTGCGACCGCATCTTGAATATTGTGTGCAATTCTGGTCGCCGTTACTTAAAAAGGATATAGTGTTATTAGAAAAGGTACAGAGAAGAGCCACCAAAATGGTAAAGAGGATGGAAGGATACCCCTTTGAAGAGAGGCTAAAAAGGTTAGGGCTCTTCAATCTGGAAAAGAGACGGCTGAGGGACGATATCATAGAGGTCTGACAACCATCAGGAGCCATGACTCCCATACAGGAAGTTTAGAACCTTCGACAAGGAAACATTCCTACAGGAAATTACTCCAAAGCTCCAACAGGACAGAAACAACCTGGATGAAGTCATTGAAAACTGGCACACCACTATCTCATCAGCTGCTGCAATTACAGATATAAAACCCAACAAAAAACCCACACGGCCGAAAACGCAAACCAGTACCAAGAATGGGATACCTTCAGAAAAATAGATGACAGGTAAATCCTGGACATAATTACTAACCTGAACTCCACAACCTCCCCCCTCGATCCATGCCCAGCATCATGGATCAAGGCTGTGAAGCAAGAAGCTGCCAAGTATATCGCCCATATAGTAAACCAATCTCTACTGCAAGGGATCATGCCAGCACAACTCAAGCAATCCCTCATATGACCCATCCTGAAAAACAAATCTCTTAACGAGAACGACCCAACCTCCTACCGCCCGATATCAAGCATACCCTTTCTAGCCAAGATCATTGAAAAGGCAGTCCAGCAACAATTGCAGGACCACATTGATGTCAACAATGCCCTTGATGAGCACCAATATGGCTTCCGCCAACACCATGGCGTGGAAACTCTTCTACTAGCCCTAATGGACAAACTACTCAAAGGTCTTGAAAACAGAAACAAAATGTACATGCTCATTTTCATAGACATATCAGCCGCCTTTGACTCAGTGCATCATTCCACACTCCTGGACAGACTTGCTTCCATAGGCATATCAGGGACCCCCCTGAAATGGTTCTCATCCTACATAAATAACAGAATGCAACAGGTCCACTTCAACAACACAAAGGCCGCCGCCTTCCCTCAAACTCAAGGCATACCACAAGGCTCTGCCCTATCCTCACTCCTGTTCAACCTATATCTGCGACCCATTTGTGAAATCCTACAGGACCACAAGATCAGTTACTACATCTATGCAGACGACCTGATGCTCTACACTCACCTCGACATAAACAACCCTGACCTCAGCCAACTCGAAAAATGCCTAAGCGAACTACAAACCTGGCTGCAACACAACAATATGTCAATCAACCATAAAAAAACAGAAGTGATGTGCATCTCCAGAAAACATGACTTCAACCCTTCACCAACGGTTACCATGAACAATAACGTTTATACCACAAAGCCCGAAATAAAATACCTAGGAGTAATGCTGGACAGCAACCTAAATATGGACAAGCACCTCCGAATTACCAATCGGGCCATTTTCCACAAATTAAGAGTCCTGCAACCGCTACGGAACATTATTGATCACTCCGACTTCAGGACAGTGGCACAAGCCCTCATCATTCCCCACCTGGATTACTGCAACGCCATTCTACAAGGTCTGCCTAAAAAAACCCTTAACATTCTGCAATTGGCACAAAACGTAGCAGCCCGAGTCATCATGAAAAAAGGTCTAACTGAGCACATCACTCCCGTCCTAATTGAGCTACATTGGCTCCCCATCACGGCCCGCATCCAATATAAGATATTAGTAACCACATTCAAGCTTGTTCATAACATAGCACCCTCTTACCTCAACACCTTAATCTCAGCACAACCAATCAACAGAAGCAGAAGAACAGTAAATAGCAATACCCTTCAAGTCTCGAGTAGCCTGAGAAATTGCAATGCTAACACCACTAACAGAGCGTTCTCCTTTATGGCTCCGCGACTCTGGAACCAAATGCCCTACGAACTGAGAGCAAACAAGGACCTGAAGGACTTCAGGAAAAAACTTAAGACCCACCTATTTCAGACTCATTACAACCTAACCTAGTCAATGTAATCCTTTTCGAACAACATGTCTACTAAAAATCATATCAACAAGAAATGCATTCCGAAATTATGTAATTTATGTATATATGTAAAGCCTCCTCTCAAGCAATCAAATGTAAATCTGTAACCGTTTGCTGTGACTATTACCCTCCCCTGCAATCCTACTGTATGCTTAAATTCTGGCCTGTACAACCGCACCCTTTTGTATAGAAAACCGCCACTGATCGCTGGAAGTGGCGGGATACAAGTGTACACTAAATAAATAAAATACATAAATAAAACACACGTGCACCCGCAAAAGATCCAACGCACCGTGGTACTCAGACAGCATCAGAGAAGTGAAAAGAGCTCTAAGGGAACTCGAAAGGAAATAGAGGTGTAATAAAACTCAGAACTCTCTCCAACAATACAGGTCCAACGGGAATACAATAATATAATTAAGGCGTCCAAACAGCAATACTACACCAACACCATCATGAAATCGGCAAAGAGATCCAGGAAGCTCTTCAGTATCATGCAAAAGCTCACTAAAGACACTATGAAACAGGATGCCCACCTTATCAACCCCTAGCAATTTGCAAACTTCATGATCAGCAAGCACAACAATCTCTCACAATGCCAAGCACCTATCTCAACCAGTCCAACAACCTCTGCAAACAAGGAAACCTTGGATGACTTCACCATCCCATCACTCTCACAGATCAAACAAATCATAGACTCACTTAACACTACAACCTCCTCTACTGACCCTTGCCATATGGCATAAATCAAAGCAATGAAGGATCAACTCAACAAGAACCTCCAACACCTGGAAAAGCTATCTCTACAACAGGGCTACATGCATCCCGCCCTACGCCCATTCCTCAAGAAGAACCTTTGATCCAACCGACCCAAAATCCTACCATCCAATCTCTAGCCTGCTATTTATTGCAAAAGTTGTTGAAAAAGCTGTGCAAAGATAGCTACAGGATCACATTGACCTGAACGTCCCATTGGACGTACACCGCCACGGGTTTAAGCCACAGCACATCGTCAAAATGCTGCTAACATCCCTGTTTGATAACCTCATAAGAGGCATTGATAACACCAAAAAAGGATTCCTGTTAATCTTCATGGACATTTCAGCGGCCTTTGATACAATATCCCACTCCATAATGATACAACGCCTACAAGAAATCGGCCTACACAACAATACTTTAAAGTAGTTGAAATCGCACCTCAACAACCAAACCCAGCAGGTCAAATGTGGTGAAAACAAATCTGCAAAATTCAACATACCGCATGGCATTCCTCAAGGGTCTGAGTTGTCCTCTATTTTTTTCAACATCTACATTCAGCCAATATGCAACATCATTAAACATCACAAAATGCACTATCACCTATATGCGGACGATATCATGGTCTACGCCCCCATCAACACACACACCTGACCTGCTCCCATAACCAAGTGCCTGGAGGATATGATCGCATGGCCCACCAGCAACTCTCAGTGAATTGTGACAAGACAGAAGCGATATTCATCACAGAGGCTCCACATTTACTCCACTGCATACTATTAATATCTTTGATAAAGATATATCAGTGAAAGAAGAAGTAAAATACCCGGGAGTCACTTTGGACAACAACCTGACCCTCCAGGCCCACATCAACAAAGCTGCCAACAAAGCTGATCACAGACTCAAGCTCATCAGAAGGCTCAAACCCATCCTAGATTATAATCATTTCCGTTCAGTATGTCAAGCAATAATCATGCCTATACTAGACTATGCAAACTCGCTCTACCAAGGACTACCTAAACAATATCTCCATCCTCTCTAACTGGTACAAAACACGCCAGCCTGGATAATCACAAATACGGCAAGAAATGAGCACATCACCCCAATTCTCCAACAACTGCACTGGCTACCCATCCACTCACGAATAAGATACAAAGCAACCTTAAATATCTTCAAAATCTTCCATAATCTCTTGGCCACCGCCCTTCAGTGCATACTCACCAAGGACTCCAGCACAAGACCCAGGCGAAGCAATATGGTGAGCAAACTCATTACACCTGCTGCATATCAATGATCCAACTAATCTACAACCAAAAGAGCACCATCTCTTCTGCACCTGCACTATGGAATGCACTTCCTGAACCAATGAGAATCACAAATGACATCAAGGATTTCTGGAAGATACTTAGGACACTACTCTTCTATGAACACTATGGACCCAAATGAAGCCCATAGCCACCCAATGCCTCTTACACTTGTATTGTTCATATATTTACCCCCCCACACCTCAATATGTGCCTAACCCTCCTAGCTTAATATGCACCTAACCCCACTCTGTAAACCACTTTGATTGAAGGAAAAGGTGGTATATAAAACTCGATAAATAAATAAAATAAATAAGTGAAGAAGACAGGAGTGGAGAGACGTGGCAGGTGGATTGCTGATTCTGGAAAAAAAGTTAAGAGAACACAAAAGATGTAGAAACTAGACACTGCATCCAAGGCAATTAGAAAAATAAAATAGCTAGACGACAAAAGTAAAGAATTTTATTTTTAGTTTAATGACTGGAATATGTCCGTTTTTTAATTTTATATATGCTATCTTTATATTTTGCACAGTACAGGGGAAATGCAATCTCCAGGAACAAGCAGGAATAAGTCCTCACATATGGGTACGTCGGTACCGACGGAGCCTGCGCGGGAAAGCTCCCCAGCTTCCCAGAAGGAAGCTTTTGGGGCCTCCCACTGCACATGCGCGCTGCCTTCCCGCCTTCCTGACCAGCTCTCCTCAGTTTCTCTTTTTCCGCGGAGCCAGCAGGTCGTGTTCCTGTCACCGCTGAAGAAATTATTGTTTTAGTTTGTTTCTTTAGACCGCGTACCTGCCTTCCCCATACCGAAACCGGTACTGCCGGTCTCTTTTTTCTTTCTTTTAAAAAAAAAAAAAAAATCTTTATTCTGCACAACTTGGGGACTTCGGTTAGGCCTCAGGCCTACACAAATTCTCCTCATGGAGAAACCAGCCCCTGGTTTTAAGAAGTGTACCAAGTGTAGTGCTGTTATTTCTGTCACAGACACCCATGAATGGTGTCTTAAGTGTTTGGGACCTGACCACTCCATTCCGGACTGCCCATCCTGCTCCCAGATGTCTAAACGTGGGTTGCAGAACCGGGCCAACAAATTCCATGTGCTGTTTGCTTCAGATAATCCAGCATCACAGTCATCCAGGTCTTCCTCTCCGGATGGATCTCAGGTAACCAAACCCTCTGCGGGCAGGTCCTCAAAGAGCAAATCTCCTTCAAAGCATCGAGAGGCTCTCACTTTTGAGTCTGAGGATCCTGCCCCAGCCAAACAACCCCGGCGGGAAGCTCTGGCTTCCAAAGCACCATCTATGGGGTTACAGGTTGACATCGATGGCACGGCCTCGACTGATCACCTGTTGGACTGCTCTGGGGTACCGGCCCATACCGGTACCGACATCCAGGCAGCAGTGGCGTCTATGAGCAATACTGTTCAGACCATGCAGCAGGCCATGCTGGCTTTTATTAATGCTGCGACGCTCGGGTCCGGTTCCGGTATCGTCTCCCATACCGGAACCGAGACCATCGACTTCCAAACGCAGATCGGTTCCGCATGCCGGATCCGGGTTTTCACCCGATACCGATCCCATACCCGATACGCCCGATGTCGATACCGATCGGTATGCGTATCGTGCGTTGGAAGCAAATAGAGAATACTCTGATTCTTCTGAGGATTTTGATTCCTCTGAGGACTCTGATGAGCTGTCTCTAGTTCTTCATGAAGACCCCTCTTCCCCAAAGAGGAGAATGTCTCCACCAGAGGATTTGTCCTTTCAAGACTTCATTATTGAACTAGCTAAAGGACTTTCTATTACCACATCCTCTGAAAAAGAACCTAGGTCAAAGAAATTGGATATTTTAGGATACCCTAAGGTTCCTAAAGAGGCAGTCACCCTGCCTATCCATGAAATCCTTCAAGAACACTTGATGGACTTATGGGAGGCTCCTCTAACATTGTCTCCTTATTCTCGTAGGTTGGACACCATGTACCGGGTCCCTCCTGGTTTTCAAAAGACTCAGTTGCCTCACCATTCCATTGTGGTGAAGTCTGCACTGAAAAAGATTAAGAGTACCAAAAGGCACTCTTCTACCCCTCCAGGACGAGAATGTAAGACCCTAGACTCTTTTGGCAAGAAACATTTCCAGGCTACTATGCTTATAGCCAGGATTAATTCTTACAGTCTGTATATGGGCATGTTTCTCAGGGAACTTGCCCTAAAGATACGACATTTTGCCTCCTTTATCCCTGAGGATAGAAAAGAGGAGTTCATTTCTCTGGTGAAACAGCTTCTAGATGTTTCTAAGTTCTCCAACAGAGCAGCTTTTGATTCCTTTGAGGGTGCCGGTAGAGCTTCGGGCATTGCTATTGCAGCCCGATGACTTGCTTGGCTCCAGGCCTCTGACCTAGAACCCTGGGTCCTGGATGGCTTACGGAATCTGCCCTGTACAGGTGAGAACTTATTTGGTAAATTAAAGCCACTCAAATGGACGCAGAAAATGCTACCTTGGATAGACTTTCTAAGTCTACCTCTACTCCTGCCAAGAAAAAGTCTTTCAAGAGGCCTTACTACAAGAAGGCCAGATTTTCCACAAATACTGGCCAACAATCTTCTCAGTCTCGCTTTGCTGCTAAACGTCAGCAACCTAAACAGGCAAAGTCAAAGCCTGCAGCGTCTACCACTCCTCAGCAGGCTCAACCCCCTCAGGGGTTTTGACTTGCCCCTAGAGAACTTAACATTTCTGGCTCTAGAACAACCAGAGCCCCTCACCATTCCCGGAAGGTTAGCTCACTTTGCTCCCAGATGGGAGCAAATCACATCAGAGCAATGGACCCTCTCTATCATCAGAGAGGGCTACAAACTTCATTTTTCCAACCTTCCTCCATATACCATGGTGAGGCACTTCAATTCTCCCCCATTTCTCCTGGACCTGTTGGATCAGGAAGTCTCTTCTCTCCTTGCCCAAGGGGCAATAGAAGAGGTTCCTCTTCTTCAACAAGGGACAGGATTCTACTCCCCTTATTTTCTCATAACAAAGAAGACAGGGGGATTCAGACCTATCCTAGATCTGAGAGAATTGAACAAATTTCTGTACAAGGAGAAATTCAAAATGCTTTCTCTAGGCATTCTCCTTCCATACCTTCAGAGTCAGGATTGGCTTTGTTCTCTAGATCTCAAGGATGCGTACACACATATACTCATCCACCCATCCCACAGAAAATATCTAAGATTTTTGTTTCAGGGAAAACATTTCCAGTACAGAGTACTTCCCTTCGGTCTAGCCTCTGCTCCAAGAGTGTTCACCAAATGCATGGCAGTTGTTGCCGCATTTCTAAGAGGTCTGGGAATTTTTGTATTCCCATATCTGGACGACTGGCTCATCCGAGCTCCATCTCAGTCAGAGGCCCAGATTTCCCTGGACCGCACAAGGCACCTTCTGCAGTATCTGGGACTGGTGGTAAACCTTCCCAAGTCTCAACTTACCCCTACTCAGTCTCTAGAATTCATAGGGGCCCAGTTGGACACCACCACTGCAAGGGCCTACCTACCTCAAGTCCGGGGCCAACGTCTGCTGTGCTTGGCCTCCCAAGCTCAGTCCAGCAGTCACTTGACAGCCAGAGAAATGCTGCGACTTCTGGGCCACATGGCCTCCACGGTACACGTGGTGCCCTACGCTCGTCTTCATATGAGAGCAGCTCAATGGACCTTGGCCACCCAGTGGACTCAAGCATCAGGAGCGCTCTCCGACCAAATACTCACCTCAAAGCGTCTGTTTTGGTCCCTCCAATGGTGGATGTCCACCAAGAATCTGTTGTTGGGGGCCCCCTTCCAACCTTTGTTGCCCCAAGCAACCCTCACAACAGATACCTCCCAAACAGGGTGGGGAGCCCATCTACAATCCCTCTCCACTCAGGGTACTTGGTCTCCGCAGGAGACCACCCTTCACATCAACCTCCTGGAACTGCGAGCAATCTTCTTTGCCCTCAAAGTCTTCCATACCCTCCTTGTCAACCTGACCGTCCTAGTTCAGACAGACAATCAGGTGGCCATGTTCTACGTAAACAAACAAGGAGGGACAGGCTCTCTGTCGCTTTGCAACGAAGCTCTCAGATTATGGGCCTTCGCCAGAGAGCATCAAATTCATCTTCTGGCAGTATATCTTCCAGGGGTTCAAAACTCTCGGGCAGACAGACTCAGTCGAGTTCTGCTTCCACACGAATGGTCCCTACATATGGACCAGATAGGCAGAATCTTTCAGGAATGGGGAACCCCGGACATAGACCTCTTTGCAAGTCCGTGGAATGCCAAACTTCCCCGGTTCTGTTCCAGGACTCCGTGTCAGGGAGCTCAGGCCAACGACGCCTTTCTCCTGCATTGGGGTCAGGAATTCCTATATGCCTTTCCACCCATTCCTTTGATTCCCAAGACTCTGTTCAAACTCCAGAGGGATCATGGATCGATGATCCTCATAGCTCCACGCTGGCCACGCCAAGTGTGGTTCCCTCTACTTCTGCATCTCTCCCAGGGACCCTCCCTGGACCTGGGAGCTGCGCCAGACCTTCTCTCTCAGGAGAAAGGGACTTTGTGGCACCCAAACCCCAAGTCCCTACACCTCAGAGCTTGGTTACTGAAGGCCTAAGCCTTCATGACTTCAATCTTTCTCAACCAGTGAAAGATATCCTTCATGCCTCTAGGAAACCCTCCACGAGGCGTTCCTATGCTTTCAAATGGAAACGCTTTTCCATTTGGTGTGCTCAACAGGGTCTTGACCCTCTAGCACTTCCTTTGAATTCTCTACTAGACTATCTCCTGCATCTTTCTAATGCAGGCCTTAAGACGAATTCAGTAAGAGTCCATTTGAGTGCTATTGCAGCATCTTTAAAACCTATAAATGGACAACCTGTCTCCTCTCATCCGCTTGTTGCAAGATTCATGAGAGGCCTGACTCTAACTAAGCCTCCCATCCGACCTCCTCCGGTAGCATGGGACTTGAACCTAGTTCTAGGTCAGCTTATGAAGCCACCTTTTGAACCGTTGGTTTCTACCTCCTTGAAATTTCTTTCCTGGAAGGTCCTTTTCCTTATTGCAGTCACTTCGGCTCGCCGCATCAGTGAACTACAGGCCTTAGTGGCTCATCCACCTTATACCAGGTTTCATCATGATAAGGTGGTCCTAAGGACGAATCCCCACTTTATGCCCAAAGTGGTCTCGCCTTTTCATCTTAATCAAGAGGTATATCTACCTGTCTTTTTTCCAGCTCCTCATGCATCCAGTGCAGAGAGGAACCTTCATACTTTAGATTGTAAAAGAGCTCTTGCCTTTTACCTCAACAGGACTCAGCCACATCGAAAGTCTTCCCAGCTTTTCGTGGCTTTTGATCCTTCTCATTTGGGACGTCCAGTCTCCAAACGTACACTTTCCAATTGGATTGCTCAGTGTATTTCCTTTGCTTACCAGAGCAAAAATATTTCTCTGGAAGGCCATGTCACAGCTCACAATGTGAGAGCCATGGCCACTTCTATGGCTCATCTTCACTCTGTCTCCATAGATCAGATCTGTCGAGCCGCCACATGGGCCTCGGTTCATACCTTCACAGCCCATTACTGCTTGGACAAGGACTCCCGCCGGGATGCCTTGTTTGGTCAGGCTGTCCTCAAACACCTGTTCCATACTTGAACAACTCCTGCCCACCTTCCCAGGATGGATGCCTGAGATCCATACGAAGATGGCGAACCCTTGGAACGGGATCTCCCAGGCATCTTAGCTAGGGAGTCCCCATATGTGAGGACTTATTCCTGCTTGTTCCTTGAGATAGCACAGTTACTTACCTGTAACAGGTGATCTCTGGGAACAGCAGGAATTAGTCCTCACAACCCACCCACCTCCCCTAGGAGTTGTATCTTCTATCTATCTTCCTTTCCTCTCTCTATTGTCTCAGCTATAAACTCGAACTGAGGAGAGCTGGTCAGGAAGGCGGGAAGGCAGCACGCATGTGCAGTGGGAGGCCCCAAAAGCTTCCTTCTGGGAAGCTGGGGAGCTTTCCCGCGCAGGCTCCGTCGGTACCGACGTACCCATATGTGAGGACTAATTCCTGCTGTTCCCAGAGATCACCTGTTACAGGTAAGTAACTGTGCTTTACTGTTTCTATTCCTTGTGTTGCACTACATGCAGATCCTGGCTTGTTGGGGTTTTAATTTGATTTTGTCTACTTATTTCTACTTTGCGTTTGTTATAATTTATTCTGTACTTAGTGAGGGTCTAACTGTGTTCTACCTTTGTGACCGAGACCAAGTGTTCTGCTAACTTGGAGTTTACTCGGGGTAGTTTCTCCAAATGGGTTAGTTTTGCGCATACTATGGCAGTCGTGAACCTGCCTTCTAAGCCAGGGTATGTGGAGTATGATCTTAAGTCTCTCAAATTTATTGCTATGTAGGATCTGTGGTAATCTGGTTTGTTCAGTTTAGTGAATGATGTAAGGATGTTCTAAGGCCCACTGCAATATTTATGGTGCTGCTCTTTTCTATGTAGGCTCCTTAGTGTGTTAATTTCAGAAGCTAGTGTTATAGTATGGTAGATTTGCATTATAGGTATTCAGTGACTTTTGTAGGGTTTTGTGTTAGTTCAAAATCTGCCTGATACTGGAGAGACTTTATATTACTGTTAATGAGATGACACCATAATCAGTTTTTTTTCTTGTTTGATGGGTTCTATGATGAAATGTCCTAGTTCCACTCTGCACTTACTGTTGGAGGAAGGGTTTTGTTGGACAGAAAATAGATATTAAAAAAAGAGAACCATAGAGCAGTTTCTAACACCAAAATAAAATTAGTTATAATTTATTTTGGTGTTAGAAACTGTGTTGTGGTTCTCTTATTCTTTTTGTCCCTTGGCATGTGTGCACCTTATATCTCCTTTATTTTCCAGAATATATATTTACAGGTGTCTGTAGTTTTTCATCTTAGAGTGCTAGGCTAAATAATTAAACAGATACATTTTTGCTGCATTTTAATTATATAGCCTAGGACTATGTTGCTTTCCTCTTTTTTCGCAAGGCACTGATTAAGAACCTCTGCTCCCTCCTTGAGTATTTTGGGGGCGCCAGTTCATCTCTCACCTGTTTGATATATATATTGGCTTCCTATCCATTTAAGTACACTGATCTTATCAGCATATGGGGAGCGCCGAGACTTCCAAGTCCCCAATTCTGCCGTCATGGGTACGTCTGGGCCCTGCGGTGGCAGAATCTGATCCATTTCCTGCACGGCCAATGTGGCTGGACATGTGGGAACCAGAATGTGCCTCCATAGAAATACTATGCTTTAAAGTGAATGAATAAATAAGTCTTTATGAAGGGAGTTTTTTTGGATCAGTGATGTTCCACTGATATAGCTTATTGCTTAATAGTGTTTATAGTGGTACATTTACCGAGATCCTTTTTTAAAATAGTTTGAAAATTTTGGAAAATCTGTTTGATAGACTGCATTATTAGTTCAAGGATCTGTTTATTGTAGTAGTATTTACTTTTGGATATGCCAGGTACTTGTGACCTGGATTGACCACTGTTGGAAACAGGATACTGGTCTTGAAGGAGCTTTGGTTTACTCCATTACGGCAGTTTGTTTATTCTGAGAAAATTGACTATCTAGCCCTGCTGTCCTATCCCATGAATTTTTAATTTCCTCATGAGGGACCTTGTCAAATGCTTTCTGAAAATCCAGATAACACTCTGTGGGATTTTAGAAGGGACGTCTAGGAGAATCTGGGACATCCAGAGCACAGCGTCCAAAACTCCGGGGTTGTGGCAACAGTGAAATCACTCTGTTTCTGAAGCTGCACAGTTCAGGGATGTCTATATTTGTGAAATGGCCTACATCTGTGCATGTACAATATCCAGTCTGGTGACGTGCCCGCGCATATAGCAAGACTGGATTTGTGGTCAGAAGGCAATATAGGCATGGCCAGCTCAATAGTCAGGGCTAGATGTGCATCTGCCATTCTGAAATCACACCCTGACATGCATCTCTGTTGCTCTGCCCAGGCTACACCTTCAAAATACCCCCATTTTACACGGATGTGCCTGCACCAGCAACGTCTATATACCCCAGTTTCTAAAATGGGTCTGGGGAGGTCTCTGTGATTTGCACATCTGAATGCCTGTTTTCAGATATCCAAATCAAAATAGAGCTTCTAAATAACCTCCTATGTCAACCAGCTCACCTTTATCTACATGTTTTTTTTCACAGCTTTAAAACAAATATAGCAGATTGATGAGCAAGACTTACTTTGGCTAAATCCATTTTGGATTTGTTCCAATAAACCAAGATTGTCTATATGTTAAGTAATTTTGTTTGTAATAGTTTTCTGCCATTTTGCCCAGCATTGATGTCAGGTTCACTAGTATGTAGCTTCCTGGATTACCCCTGGAACTCTTTAAAAATTGATGTTAGATTGGCCACCCTCCAATCTTAAAGTACTCCAGACGACTTTAAGTATAGTTTACAAATGACTAATAGTAGATCCGCAATTTCATTTTCCACTTCTTTCAGCACCCTGGGATGTATAGCATTAATCCACCTGAAGCATAACCTTTCAGAGAATCTTATATGTTCCTATAGAGTATCAGATAACTATAAGTGGGGAGTCCTAATTGCCATACAATAATATCATTTAGATAGGAAAACCACTTTCCTCGCTTTTATGTTCTACTACCAGATATTCTTCCCCAGCTCTACTCCCCCATTGAATTCCAAGTCTTACCCCTATGTAGGAATGCAACTGGACCAGTAACTGCTGTTAGTCCTGGGAGAATCTGTTGTATCTGACCTAGGTTGTCGCCTCTGCTCTCCTTTCTGGTCCCAGAGTTCTACCACTCCTTATGCTGGGCTTCTCTCTGTTTGGAGGAATCACTGCTTCACACACCCTCTCCAGTGCTGGTCTTCCCTCTGCCTGGAGGGGGTCACTGCCCTGCTTGCCATCTCTACCTTTGGACTTCCCTTTGCTTGGAGGGTTGCTGCTCTGCCACAAAGTCCACTATGTGGTTTTCCTCTGGTTGGAGAAGTTTGGTGCCCCACCACCATCTCTGCTGCTGAGCCTCCCTCTGCTCAGAGGAGGTCATTGCTCCAATACAGACACTTCCCAGCTGCTGCATTTCTTCTTCCATGAGCTATTTGCTTTGGGCACTCCCAGCTTCTGTTAATCAAGCAGAGTCGTCTTACTTGGGAAGGGTTTCCTTTGCCATGGGTTGAATCCCCACTCAAGTAGAAACATAGAAACATAGAGATATGACAACAGAAAAAGACCACATGGCCTATCTAGTCTGTCCTTCCATATCAACAACTACAACAGTCCCCTTTTTTCCTTTAGAGATCCTCTGTTTGTCCCATGCTTTTTTAAATTCAGATACTGTCCTCATCTCTACCACCTCCACTGGGAGACTATTCCACGGATCCACCACTCTTTCCTCATGAGGGACCTTGTCAAATGCTTTCTGAAAATCCAGATAATACTCTGTGGGATTTTAGAAGGGAGAATCTGGAACATAGAAATATTTCCGCAACATATTAAGATTCATAGAAGTAATTCCAGCTTCCTGTGATTTTAGCTGTTGGTAATGTTAGATAACTGAGCACACAGTCTGTAGTTAGCTTCACAGCTTGGAAGGATCCTTCCCCCTCTCAACCAATCAGGCAGGAGATTAGAGAGAAGAAAACATGCAAGCTTTCTCTATTGTCAAATATGTGTTATTTAACCAGCACCTGGTATGTAGGCAGCTCTCTTCTACTTTCGGTCAGGGTTGACCTGCCTAGTGAATACATTCCTGAAGCTTTTACTCTCCCTGGTGTATTTATACCAACATACATATTTCAGCTTATAAATGGAATTATTATTTATGTCTGTAAATAATATTGGTATGTGATCTTTACCCATCACAGAAAGTCAACAATTTACATTTTCTGCCCTCTGGAGTTCCCTCTAGTCTGAATAAAGTAGCTGCCCGGTTACCTATTGAATGATCATATTACACTGCAAACGTTGTGCTGGAAGTATGCTTCAGTAGATTGTAAATCCTTACCTTTAGTTTCCTAAAGTTGCTAGGGGTTTTCTATTACAATAAACATTTGCTGCTTTAATTGGTTAGGCAATTTGTAAGCCAGCGGTGTCAAACTACAATCCTAGAGAGCTGCAAACCAGTCAGGTTTTCAGGATATTCTTAAAGGCACATTTTAGATAAGATACAGAGTGATCTCCAGGAACAAGCAGGAATGCAGTCTTCAGATATGGGTATCATCGATACCAATGGAACCCACGCTGGAACGCTCCCCAGCGTCCAATTGGAAAGCTATTAGGAGCAATACACTGCGTCTGCACATTTGCCTTCCCGCCCTCGAAAGTCCTCTCCTCAGTTCTTCATTTTCCACGGAGCCAGCAGGTTGTTTTCTTCCTGTCACTGCCGAAAAACATCATTTTTTGGTTTAAATCTGTGCTCTGCCTTTCCGTCGATGCCGGTACCTTCCCTGATACCATCCCTGATATTTCTTTTCTTTTCAAAATATTTTTTTCTTTCATTTTTCATTTTTTCCAATTTTGGTGGTTTGCCACCAAATTAGGCCTTGGCCTACTTTATTCCGCCATGATGGAAAACACATCAGTGGCTTCAAAAACTGTACCAAGTGTTCTGGTACAATATCAGTCACTGATAAACATGATTGGTGTTTAAAATGTTTGGGTCCAGCCCATTTACTGATTGATTGTCCTTTGTGCCAGCAAATGACAAAAAGAGGCCTAAAGAACAGAGCCAAATAGTATGGCTCTCTGTTTGTCCCGGACTCGATTTCAGTGGCTTCCAACATCGTCAAGGACGTTGGCCTCCTCTCTTGGTTCTCAGGTCTCCTCTAAGTCCAAACATAAGACTGTCTAAGTCATTGGCATCGATCCCGATCCTCGAGGTAAGTTTCTTCTTTGTCATCAAGATTCACCAAATAGCCAAATAGCCCAGTGGGAGGACCAGCTCTCCAAAGCACAACAGGGACTCCAGGACGCTCCCGAGGCCTCGACCTCCGGAAAGCTACTGGTTCCATGCTCTGGGATGGTGGCTCAATGCCCTGTGGGGGATTCGACCCAGGCATCAGCCTCCTTCCTTGACCAGTGCATCCTGGCTATCAAGAGGAGTTTGGAAGCACTCCTGGTAGCCTCGGTGCCATTAGTATCAATAGCTCCAGCGGTGCAGTCGTCGGCATCCGGCCTACAGCTGATACCTTGGGGGCCAATGCCGGACCTCGAATCTACATTGGGGGGATCCTCTCCCTCCGATGCCTCGTTTGGAACCAACAGACATTGTTGGTACCCAACAGGATCCCGCTGCTGCACCAACTGATTATCGGTATCGGCATTAGGCCTCGACATTGACACGAGACAATCGATACTTCCTCTTCGTCTCTCCAGCAGCTGAGGACTGAATGCTGAAACCTTTTTCCATGAACTAGCATCTGGCTCCCCCTAGTGGCCAACCTTAGTCTTTCAGTCCTCAGCAGCTGGAAAGGACGTGCAGCTCTCTGGCTCCCGGAGTTTGGTGGCTTATTAGTTTATATTTTCTTGAATGCTTATTGTTTTGGTTTTTGTTTGCTTCTGTTTTGGCACCCTTAGAAGAGCCCTAGCAGGGTTTTTCTGCCGCTTCGCTCTCCTTGCTTCCGACTGTGACAGACATCTGTGTGCGCTGCTTTTTGGAGGCAGAGCCTGCCTTAACCTGTGGGGCTATCTGCGGGGGTCATCGGCGGTGTGGGGAGCCCCCAACTACCTTCTGATCCACTCTGGTGGGCAGCAGACCCCCCCCCTCCCTGCTAGCAGCGGGAACACGGGGTTTCACCCGGTCGGAAGCGGGCCTTTCCCCTCTTCTCCCCTCCCCCCCCCCCCCCGCTGGCAGCAGGAGCGCGGGACTTCAGCGGCTCAGGCGGCGCCAGGCAAACAGTTAGCCGCGACAGGTTAGTCAGACGGTTTTTCGCGGTCTCCGCGTGTGTCAGCGGGGTTTCGGTCGTCGGGGCCGCGTGGGTTTAGCTCCGCGTTTGTTGGTTGGTTTTCTCAGTGATTTTTGATTTTCGGGGCTGTCAGGTGCCGTTCTCTCGCAGGCGGCAGGTATGGATTGTAGGCCGGCCGCGAGTGATTCCCTCAGGGATCTTCAGGGCTCCTCTGAATTGGTGGGAAAGGCAGCCATTTCTGCACCGGCGGGAGTTTTGGAGTCGGTTCAGACACAGCCGCCTAAACGGAAATCTAAGTCTAAAAAGCCTGCAAAGGTGGAGGAGGCTCCTTCACTTTCCTTTGCGGCGGCTCAGGGCAGTTTGCCTTCTATTTTCTCTGCGGATTTTATTTTAGAGATGCACAGGGCCTACTGCTTGAAACAGCAGCAGTCTCAGGGGGCAGAGCCTGTCTCCTTGTCTTCTCCCGGCCCGGCTGCAGAACTTGCTATTTCGGACCCGGGGGAGGGTCCTTCCCATGCGGTCCATGGAGGTCAAAGGCAGTCCGATAGCCTCGGGTTTTCCTGCCTGGATCCCCCAGCCATGGAGGACGGTGAGTTGTTGGCTGATTCAGATCTGGATCACTGGCTACCTGACCTAGAGGATGGCGAGTTGGGGGTCTCAGAGGATCCTAGCCTTTTTAGGGTGTTCCGAAAGGAGGAATTGGCTGCGCTTATTACCCAAACTTTAGCGGCTTTGAATATTCCCCTACCAGCTGTTCAGGACCAGCCTTTGGAGGATCCTCTGCTCCAAGGTTTGAAGTCTGCTCAGAAATGTTTTCCTGTACACAGAGTAATGAAGCAAATGGTGGAGTCCGAATGGGAATGTCCGGAGGCCACTTTGCGAGGGGCCAGGGCTATCAGTCGTTTGTATCCCTTGCCGCAAGAAGAGCACGACTTGCTGAAAATGCCTAAGGTCGATGCCCTGGTTTCAGCGGTGACTAAGAAAACCACCATCCCGGTGGAGGGTGGTGCGGCCCTCAAGGATTTGCAGGATAGAAGGCTGGAATCCCTGCTGAAGCAGACATTAGACGCCCGTAGCGCCAATGCACACGTCTCAATCTGTGGGGCTTATGTCTCTCGGGCGTCCATTAGGTGGATCCAGGGGGCCCCCCCTGCCACCGCGGAGGCCGATGAGGGCGCGAAACTGGAATCCGCTGCGGCCTATCTGGCTGACACTTTCTATGATCTCGTGTGGATCTCGGCTAAATCCATGGCTTTGGTCATCGCAGCCCGCAGGTTTTTATGGCTCCGGAATTGGGCGGCAGACGCCTCTTCTAAGGTGCGGCTTAGTAAACTGCCGTACAAGGGGGCGCTCCTTTTCGGCGCCGCCTTGGAGAAGATTGTGAAGGATCTGGGAGATTCCAAGGGCGGTCGCCTTCCGGAGGATAGACCAAGGGGTCAGCGGCCTAGTGGGGCGCCCAGGGTCCCTTCGCGAGACTCTCGTAAGTTTCGAGGTTCACGCTTTGCCCCTTATCCGCGTGGGTGGTTTGCGGCTAGGGGTCAGTCCTTTCGGGGAGCTAGAGGCTCCGGCAGGGGTTATTTTGGATCCCAGCCGGCCTCTAGCAAAAAG
Organism: Ichthyophis bannanicus; assembly: GCA_033557465.1. Classification (NCBI taxonomy): domain Eukaryota; kingdom Metazoa; phylum Chordata; class Amphibia; order Gymnophiona; family Ichthyophiidae; genus Ichthyophis; species Ichthyophis bannanicus. The sequence goes on from CM066035.1 coordinate 572,110,631, forward strand.
CCACAATGAAGGGACGTTGGTCCAGACGGAAATGCCGGTTGGAGGTCGGCTGCGGCACTTCCTTTCCGTCTGGGCCACAATCACCACAGACCGCTGGGTCCTCGAAATTGTCCGCGATGGCTATGCCCTCGAGTTTGCTCAGCCGTTGGCGGAGGCTTTCGTGGTGTCTCCATGTGGTTCACAGGAAAAGGCGCAGGCCGTGGCGGAGACGCTTCAGCGCTTGTTGCGTCTTCGTGCGGTGGTTCCAGTTCCTGCCGATCAGTGCGGCTCAGGTCGGTACTCGATTTATTTTGTGGTTCCCAAGAAGGAAGGTTTCTTCCGTCCGATTCTGGACCTCAAGCACGTGAACCGTTGCCTGCGCATTCCACACTTCCGCATGGAGACTCTCCGTTCCGTCATTGCGTCGGTACAGCCGCCCGAGGTTCTTACATTCATAGATCTCACAGAAGCATATCTGCATATCCCGGTACGGGCAGAGCATCAAACGTTTTTGCGTTTTGCGGTGCCCATGGGTCACTTTCAGTTCCGGGCCTTGCTGTTCGGGCTGGCTACGGCGCCTTGGACGTTCACCAAAGTGATGGTGGTGGTAGCGGCGGTGTTGCGTCGGGAAGGTCTGCAGGTCCACCCGTACCTCGACGACTGGCTGATCCGAGCTCCGTCGGTGGCAGAGTCTCGTGTGGCGACGGCGAGAGTGATCTCGCGTCTGGAAAGCCTCGGCTGGGTGATCAACCGGGCCAAAAGTCAGTTGGAGCCGGTGCAGCGGCTGTTGTACCTCGGAGCTCTGTTCGACACGAGAGTAGGTGCGGTGTTTTTACCGGAAGTCCGAATGCACAAGATTTGGAAGCAGATATCGGCGTTTGTGCGGCTGAAGGCCCCATCGGCGTGGCGTTATTTACAGCTGCTCGGCTCCATGGCAGCGACCTTGGACTTGGTTCCCTGGGCTCGAGCGCACATGCGGCCCTTGCAACGGGCTTTGCTGACAAGATGGTCTCCGCAATTGCATCCTTTGGGGCGGCAGTTGTCGCTGACGCAGGAGGTGCGCGACAGCCTTCGTTGGTGGTTGGAGCCGGCTCATCTTCGGTCCGGCATGCCTTTGCTACAGCCGGTCTGGATACTCCTCACGACGGATGCCAGCCTTGCAGGTTGGGGAGCTCATTGCCAGGCCCAGTTTGCACAGGGCGTCTGGTCTCCAATGGAGTCTGCGTGTTCCATCAATCTCTTAGAGCTCATGGCGGTGCGCCTAGCGCTGGTTCAGTTTGCCTCTCTGGTCGAAGGGAAAGCAGTACGCGTTTTCTCCGACAACGCGGTCACGGCGTCGTACATCAATCGTCAAGGCGGCACCGGCAGTGCAGCACTCTTAGAGGAGAGCCTACGGTTGATGAATTGGGCGGAGGAGCACTTAATTGCTCTGTCGGCTGCGCATGTCACAGGCCGTCACAATGTGCAGGCCGACTACCTCAGTCGACATATGGTCGATCCGGCCGAATGGGAGTTGAACGCAGAGGTGTTTCACGAGTTGACCCTTCGTTGGGGGCAGCCGGTGATGGATCTGATGGCTGCGTCCAACAATGCCAAGGCGGGGCGGTTCTTCAGCCGACGCAGAGATTACATGTCCGAAGGTCTGGACGGTCTAGCACAACCGTGGCCGGCAGGTATGTGTATGTGTTTCCGCCTTGGCCGCTGATAGGCCGAGTCATTCGCAGGGTGCAAAGTCACGATGGTCCCCTGATACTCGTGGCTCCGGATTGGCCCAGACGAGCGTGGCATGCCGATCTAGTGAGGCTCCTTGCAGACGATCCTAGGCGTCTTCCAATCCGATCAGATCTGTTGCTGCAGGGCCCTCTCTTCATGCCCGACGTGGATCGCTTCTCACTTACGGCTTGGCTCTTGAAAGGGACCGGTTGAGAGGTAGAGGATATTCGTCGGCGGTGGTCTCTACTCTGTTGCGGGCTCGGCGACATTCCACTTCGTTATCGTATGTTCGCGTATGGCGTGTCTTTGAGCGCTGGTGCGCTGAGAGGGACTTCGTTCCTGGCAAGACTCTTATTCCGGAGATCCTGTCTTTTCTCCAGGAGGGTCTGGATAAGGGTTTGGCGCTCGCTACTCTCAAGGTGCAGTTGGCAGCGCTGGCTTGTTTTCGGGGTAAGGTACGTGGTGTTCCCCTCTCTGGTCATCCGGACGTGGTTCGCTTCTTACGGGCGGTAAGGAACTTGCGATCTCCGGTGCGTTCCGTCGTGCCGGCCTGGGATCTCAATTTGGTCCTTGAGGCTTTGGCGAAGTCGCCTTTTGAGCCACTGCGGGAGATCTCGCTCAGGGAGCTCTCCTGGAAGACGGTTTTCTTAGTGGCTTTATGTTCCGCTAGGCGGATTTCGGATCTGCAAGCGCTGTCTTGCCACGAGCCTTTTCTTCATTTTTCCACGGATAAAGTGACGTTGCGTCCGGTACTGTCTTTTCTCCCCAAAGTGGTGTCAAATTTTCATCTTAATCAGTCTATCTCCCTGCCGACTTTTTCAGACCGTGACGGTCAGCCAATTGAGGTGGTTCTCCGTAAGTTAGATTTAGGCAGACTGCTTCGGGCATACTTGCGTCGAACGGCGTCCTTTCATAAAACTGACAGGTTGTTCGTTCTGTTTGGAGGTCCTCGTAAGGGGGCGGCTGCCTCAAAGGCCTCTATAGCGCGATGGGTGAAACAGGCCGTGGTAGCAGCATATCAAGCGGGGGGGACAAGCGCTCCCGGAAGGCTTCCGGGCGCATTCCACTCGTGCTCAGGCGACGTCCTGGGTGGAGTTTGCCTTGGTTCCGCCTGTCGATATTTGTCGGGCGGCTACTTGGTCTTCGCTCCACACTTTTTCCAGACACTATAGGTTGGATGTCCAGGCTCGCAGGGATGCGGTTGTGGGGACTGCGGCCGTGATTGCGGGTCTAGCGGGTCCCTCCCTGGGATAAGTACTGCTTTGGTACTACCCTCTTGTTCTGGACTGGCCCGGAGAGACGAAGAGGAAGAAGAAATTAGGCCTTACCTGCTAATTGTCTTTCCTTGAGTTCTCTCCGGGCCAGTCCGGGACCCACCCGGATCTTGTTCGTGCTGTCTCAGTTCTCTTGGTTACGTGCAGTCCCTCGGCAGTTTTCGTTCCCCCTTCCCGGGGGGATGATTGGAGCAGGAATGTTCAGGGAAGTTTCCTTGGGTTTCTTCCCCTGAGGTTGCTCAACAGGTTGTGGGGGGCTTCCGCGTTTCCTTATTCAAATTTCAAAAGAACACAGCTAAGAAAAAAGAAAAAAAAAAAAAAGAATCATATTCTTAAATCCTGAACGCACCTGCGGCCCGTTTTCTTGGGCACTGCGGTCTTTGGGGCACAGCAGTTTTAGCGGGTTGCGGCAGGCTCGGTTTCCTCGCGGTGTTGTGTTCTCTTTCTGGTCTTGTTTATGTTTCTCCGCTGCTTGTTACCTTTTAGACTGAGGTTGGCCACTAGGGGGAGCCAGATGCTAATTCATGGAAAAAGGTTTCAGCATTCAGTCCTCAGCTGCTGGAGAAGGTTGACAACCCTCTTGTTCCGGACTGGCCTGGAGAGACGAAGAGGAAGTATCGATTGTCTCGTGTCAATGTCGAGGCCTAATGCCGATACCGATAATCAGTTGGTGCAGCAGCGGGATCCTGTTGGGTACCAACAATGTCTGTTGGTTCCAAAGGAGGCATCAGAGGGAGAGGATCCCCCCAATGTAGATTCGAGGTCCGGCATTGGCCCCCAAGGTATCAGCTGTAGGCCGGATGCCGACGACTGCACCGCTGGAGCTATTGATACTAATGGCACCGAGGCTACCAGGAGTGCTTCCAAACTCCTCTTGATAGCCAGGATGCACTGGTCAAGGAAGGAGGCTGATGCCTGGGTCGAATCCCCCACAGGGCATTGAGCCACCATCCCAGAGCATGGAACCAGTAGCTTTCCGGAGGTCGAGGCCTCGGGAGCGTCCTGGAGTCCCTGTTGTGCTTTGGAGAGCTGGTCCTCCCACTGGGCTATTTGGCTATTTGGTGAATCTTGATGACAAAGAAGAAACTTACCTCGAGGATCGGGATCGATGCCAATGACTTAGACAGTCTTATGTTTGGACTTAGAGGAGACCTGAGAACCAAGAGAGGAGGCCAACGTCCTTGACGATGTTGGAAGCCACTGAAATCGAGTCCGGGACAAACAGAGAGCCATACTATTTGGCTCTGTTCTTTAGGCCTCTTTTTGTCATTTGCTGGCACAAAGGACAATCAATCAGTAAATGGGCTGGACCCAAACATTTTAAACACCAATCATGTTTATCAGTGACTGATATTGTACCAGAACACTTGGTACAGTTTTTGAAGCCACTGATGTGTTTTCCATCATGGCGGAATAAAGTAGGCCAAGGCCTAATTTGGTGGCAAACCACCAAAATTGGAAAAAATGAAAAATGAAAGAAAAAAATATTTTGAAAAGAAAAGAAATATCAGGGATGGTATCAGGGAAGGTACCGGCATCGACGGAAAGGCAGAGCACAGATTTAAACCAAAAAATGATGTTTTTCGGCAGTGACAGGAAGAAAACAACCTGCTGGCTCCGTGGAAAATGAAGAACTGAGGAGAGGACTTGGGAGGGCGGGAAGGCAAATGTGCAGACGCAGTGTATTGCTCCTAATAGCTTTCCAATTGGACGCTGGGGAGCGTTCCAGCGTGGGTTCCATCGGTATCGACGATACCCATATCTGAAGACTGCATTCCTGCTTGTTCCTGGAGATCACTCTGTATCTTATCTAAAAGACAATTAGCAGGTAAGGCCTAATTTCTTCTTTGACTTTATGTAAGAATCGGACTCTACCGCCTCCGATTCTGCTGATACATCAGAAAGCTCCAGGGGAACTTGGGATTTCACTTCCAGTCTGTCCGCTCCTCATGAGTGGCGTTGATTCCTGCCAGAGGACATGTCTTTTCAAGACTTCATTCAGGACTTGGCAGCAGACTTGCAGATTCTCCAGGACCAAGCAGGAAGTCAGTCCTCACATATGGGTGACGTCGGCGCCGACGGAGCCCCCATACGGAGCATTTCCCCAGCTTTCACAGAAAGCCTTTGGGACTGCCATCACGCATGCGCGGTCCTCTTCCCGCCCAAGGGTGCCATCTTGCTCAGTCTTCTTTTTTCCATGGAGCCCGACGGACGTAGTTCGTGTTCACCCGCGAGAAAAGTTGATCTTTTCGTGTTTTTTCTCGGTTCAACGCCGTTTTCCCCTTCCCGCCTCGGGCCGGTACACCGGTATCCAGCCCGGACTTCTTTTTTCGGTTTTTGTCCTTAGTGACTAGCGTTCGCGCCATTTTTCTATTTTTCACTGGCAGCCCTGTCTTTTGACCTCGTAGGGGCCCTTTTTCTCCCGATGGCTACCAGCGGGTTTAAAAAGTGTGATCGGTGTAAGAAACTTATGTCTCTCACTGTCACACATGACTTCTGCCTCCGAAGCCTCGGACCCGATCATGACCCGATGATCTGTGGTTCGTGAGGGAAAATGTCCTCGAAGGCATTGAGGAGTTGGCAGCACCAGAAGGAAAGAATCTTCTCTGACTCCGCGTCCGGCCGGGCCCAGACTTCGTCAGAGGCCTCAACGTCTCGGGATTCCGATCCCGAGCATCGCCGGGGATCCTCTGAGAGGTGGTCTCCCTCGCGGGAGCATCGCAGGAAGAAGAAACCCGCGAGGCGGCATCGATGGACGGACTTGGCTCCTCGAAGGCCAGGTCGCATAGCCCCGACCGCCGTCCCGGGTCCTTGGAGTCGGAGAGGCCTGCAAAACAACCTCGTGTGGAGCCGTAGTCCCCGAGTCCCGTGAGTGCTGTAGTCCTCGTGGACTCTCCTCCGGGTGAGCTGACGTCAGGTCCGACGCCATCGGGGCTCGAGTCGGGGGCTGCTGAGTCTCCTGAACTTGGACTCAGGTTGACGGCCTTGGAGAGCAGCTTGGCTGCCTTCATGGAACAGCAGCGGGCACTGATCACCGGTCTCACCGGTGCATCTGCCCCGACCACTGGGACATCGACGTCCAAGTCGACTCTGGAGGTCGAGCCGATCCTTGAGTCCATGCGCTCTCGAGTCGATCCTCGGCCAAGGTCTCCCTCAGCCTCCCGTTCAGGACTGAGGTCGTCAACGCCGGTACCCTTGGCGTCGGGGTGGATGGCATTGGTGCCTGCCCGACCAGAGCCGCTCGATTACTCCTCCGAGGAGTCGGGCTGGGAAACGGAGGATGAGGAGTCGCCGGACACCTTTCGGACCCGGTGTGTCCCTTCGGACTCACTGGAGTCCGAACCTCGGAGACGGTACCCCCCGGAGGATACCCCGTTCTCGGATTTCGTGCGGGACATGGCCAAGGCCTTGGCCTTCCCCGCAGATCCCGAGGAGGAGCCTCGAGCCAAGGAGCTTGAGGCCCTGCAGTATGACTCTCCTCCCAAGGAGTCCTTTACTGTACCGGTTCCTCCGATGCTGGAACGGTTGCTCTTCCGCATGTGGGAGGTGCCGGCCTCGACGCCGGTTTTGAGCAAATGGGTCGATTCCATCTATCGAGTCCGCAAGAGCCCCGGATTCCAAAAGGCACAGCTACCGCACCACTCCATGGTTGTGGAATCGGCCATGCATCGTCTGAAGAGTCAGAAGATGCACTCCTCGGTGCCTCCCGGCCGGGAGGCCCGGAACGTGGATGCCCTCGGTAGAAAGTGCTTCCAGGGCTCTATGCTTGCTTGCCGTGTCCAGACCTACCAGCTGTACATGGTCATGTACCTTCGAGACCTGGCAAAGGAGATTGCCGGGTTCTCTGCTGGTCTCTCCGAGGAACCTTTGCAGAGGTTCAAGGCCCTGTCATCGGGGATCCGAGAGTGCTCGAAGTTTATTTCTCGAGCAGCCTATGATGGCTTCGAGGCTTCGGCCCGTGTAGCCGCGGCCGGCATCGGTGCACGCCATCAGGCTTGGCTACAGTCATCGGACCTCGAGCCATGGGTGCAGGACAAGTTGGTCAATGTCCCCTGCCGAGGTGAAAACCTCTTTGGTAAGCCCATGGCTGAAAAGGCTGCGGAACTCGAATCCGAGACTCTCACCCGGACAAGGCTGTCCAGAAAAACCTCTGCCCCTTCTCAGAAGAAGAAGGGCTCGGGAAAAAAGACCTTTTACCCGAAGAAGTCATCTGCCTACAAATCATACCCTCATTTTCAGGCCTCCACAGCTCCCCAGCAGGATTAGCAGGCCAAGGGGCAGGGACATGGGCCCCGTAGGCAGAAAACCCCCAAGCCACCAGCTCTGGCTCCTGCACAGCAGGGAGCGGGGTTTTGACTCCAGTGGCATAGCCTGTCCTCCTCAGCTGGCCCCTCCCAGCACAGGAGGCCGGCTGACCCTGTATGCCCACAGGTGGTCAGCCGTAACAAGGGATACCTGGGTGCTAAGCATAGTCCAGAGGGGCTGTCTCCTCCACTTCCACCAGGTACCTCCGTCCTACTTTCCAGGGGAGCCTCCAAGACTCCCTCTGCACAGGGACTTACTCCTACAGGAGTCAGCAAGTCTTCTGAAGGAACAGGCGGTGGAACCGGTGCCTCACCATCTGAGAGGTCAAGGCTTCTATTCCCGGTACTTTCTAGTACCAAAAAGAACAGGAGGCCTCAGGCCCATCCTAGACTTGCGGAATCTCAACAAGTTCCTGCAGAGGGAAAAGTTCAAGATGCTTACCCTTGGAATCCTGCTGTCCTACCTCCAGCAGGGAGATTGGCTATGCTCCTTAGACCTAAAGGATGCGTATACTCACATCCTCATTCATCCAGACCACAGACAATCTCTCAGATTTGTAGTGGGAGGAAACCATTACCAGTAGAGGGTACTCCCTTTTGGCCTAACGTCCGCCCCCAGGGTTTTCACCAAATGCCTGTCGGTGGTGGCGGCCTATTTCAGGGTTCAAGGACTCTTTGTCTTTCCATACCTGGACGACTGGCTCAGAGGTCAGTCTCCACAGGAGACCAATCAAGCCACCCTCCGCACTGTCGCTCTTCTCCAGCATCTGGGGTTTGTCATAAACTTTGCAAAGTCCGCTTTGCACCCCTCACAGAATACGGAGTGCATAGGAGCAAGACTGGACCCCCTTCAAGCAAAGGCTTTTTTGCCAGTGGACAGGGCCCACAGATTGATGGATCTAGCCAGGCTATTCCGCAGCAATTCTCTGGTCTCCGCCAGACAATTCCTGAGGCTCTTAGGCCACATGGCATCCACGGTCCATGTAACTCCAAATGCCCATCTACACATGAGACCAGCTCAGTGGGGCCTCAGAACTCAGTGGCTGCAGGCCACGGGAGACCTGACGGACAAAGTGAGGGTGTCCAAGCTACTAGCTTCTTCTCTGCGGTGGTGGCGTCATCTTCCGAATCTACTAAAAGGGGTGCTTTTTCAGGCGCCTCAGCATTCTCAAGTGCTGACAACCGATGCTTCTCTCCAAGGTTGGGGTGCACATTGCCAAGGAGCATGCACCCAGGGCCTCTGGTCCCCTTGGGAATCCACACAGCAGATCAATTTCCTAGAGCTCAGAGCAATCCGTCTAGCCCTCTGGACTTTCTCTCATGTCCTCTCTCACCAGTCCGTTTTAGTGCAGACGGACAATCAAGTTGCCATGTTCTATGTGAACAAGCATGGGGGCACAGGGTCCAGACCTCTCTGTCAGGAGGCACAGGACCTATGCTTCTGGGCAGTCAATCATGGCATACTTCTCCAGGCGGTCTATCTCCCTGGACAAGAGAATTACCTGGCAGGCAGATTGAGTAGGATTCTGCAGCCACACGAATGGCAGTTGAATCCTCTGGTGGTTCAAAAGATCTTCCTAAGATGGGGTCTTCCCACCATAGATCTCTTTGCCATTCCACTGAACCGTCAGCTGCCCAGTATCTGCTCCAGGGAACCGCATCCTCTCAGGAGCAGTGGATGCCTTTCTCATTCCATGGTCTACAGGCCTCCTATATGCGTTTCCTCCCACGCCTCTAGTGTCCAAGACACTGTTCAAAGTGATCCGGGACAAGGCCTCGGTGATTCTGGTAGCCCCCAGATGGCCAAGGCAACCCTGGTTCCTGCTTCTTTTGCAACTAGCGGTGGACACTCCTCTTCCTCTGGGGATGCAACCCGATCTCCTCTCTCAGGAGCAGAGATCTCTCTTACATCCCAACCTCCAGTCCCTCAATCTGATGGGTTGTCTGCTGAAAGGGTAGTTCTAGCACCCTTACTGCTGCCTAGGGAAGTGGAGGACGTGGTCTTGGCCTCTAGGAGGCAGTCCACTCGGAAATCTTATGCCCTTAAGTGGCGTAGGTTCTCCACCTGGTGTGCTCAACACAAGGAGGATCCTTTCTCATGCCTGGTTCCAGTGGTGCTGCAATATTTGCTTCACCTGTCCAACCTAGGCCTCAAATCCAACTCTGTTAGGGTCCATCTCAGTGCTCTCTCAGCACACCATTCACAGGTGGAGGGTCAGTCTCTCTCAAGCCACCCTTTAGTGGCTTGCTTCCTCAGAGGCCTCCTTTTGCTTAAGCCTCCAGTTCATCCACCTGCCCCTGAGAGGGATTTGAATGTGGTCTTGCAACAGCTTATTTGCCCACCGTTTGAGCCGATGGCTACTTGTCCTTTGCGTTTTCTCTCCTGGCGAGTGATCGAGCTTCAAGCTTTGGTGTCAGATGCACCATATACTAGGTTCTACAGGAACAGAGTAGTCTTATGGACTCACCCTAAGTTCCTTCCTAAGGTTGTCTCCTCATTCCACCTCAACCAGGAGGTGGTTCTTCCAACTTTCTTTCCCAGGCCGCATGCCAGCCGGGCTGAGATGGTCTTGCATACTCTGGACTGTAGGAGGGCTTTGCACATCTACCTTGACCGTATGCAGGGACACCGAACGGCTGTTCAGCTCTTCGTCTCTTTTGACCCTAATAAGTTGGGGTTACCTGTCTCCAAGCATACCCTGTCCATTTGGGTAGCAGACTGTATCGCCTGGGCGTACAGGGCAGCCGGCCTCTCATTGCAGGGTCAAGTCACGGCTCACCATGTCAGGGCGAAGGCTGCGTCAGTGGCTCATCTCCGCTCTGTTCCGTTGGTAGACATCTGCAGGGCCGCTACTTGGTCTTCAAGCCAGACTTTTGTGGCCCACTACTGCCTCGAGAGGGAGTCCCGCAGAGACAGTGCTTTCGGACAGGCGGTACTCCGTAATCTCTTTGAGGTATAGGCAACTCCTACCCTCCGGCCCTGGTGTTGGGCTACCATTCGGGGGCGCTCTCAGAGAAGATTCTTTTCGTACATGCTGAGGCTCTAGAGGGAGCATATTTTTTCAGCTTTGAGTCCCCGGTAGCCTTAAGCTGAGGAGTCCCATATGTGAGGACTGACTTCCTGCTTGGTCCTGGAGAAAAAGTAGTTACTCACCTGTAACAGGTGTTTTCCAGGAGCAGCAGGAATCAGTCCTCACAACCCTCCCTCCTCCCCTTGGAGTTGCGGTCATATCATTTATTTTGTTTTTTGCTGTCTTTTAGCTATGTCATCTGACTGAGCAAGATGGCACCCTTGGGCGGGAAGGGGACCGCGCATGCATGATGGCAGTCCCAAAGGCTTTCTGTGAAAGCTGGGGAAATGCTCCGCATGGGGGCTCCGTCGGCACCGACATCACCCATATGTGAGGACTGATTCCTGCTGCTCCTGGAGAACACCTGTTACAGGTGAGTAACTACTTTTTACCGTGGCATCGGAAATGGAACCAAGGGCAGAGGAATTAGAAATCCTCAATACCCCTCGGTGCCCAAAGAGGTGGCCACATTACCAGTGCAGGATGTCATGCTATGTATGTAACGGTTCCACTTATCAGAAACGACTCAGTACCATGTACCGAGTTCCACCATGTGCTGGCTTTCAAAAGCCTCAACTACCACACCACTCCATGGTGGTGGAATCGGCGATGCGTCAGATGAAGAGTTCTAAAAATCATTCTTCCATGCCTCCGGGCAAGGACTCCAGAACTCTTGATGCCTTTGTCTGTCAGTGCTTTCAAGCATGCATGCTCATTTCTAGGATTACTTCCTACGTGCTCTATATGGGCATGTATCTCAAGGATATCTCTGGAGATCTGTAGAACCTTGCCACTATCCTTCCTGATCACAAACGAGATGCATTCTAAGCCTTAATCAGGCAAAATCAGAATACATCCAAATTTCTTACCAGAGCATCTTTCAATTCTTTTGAGTCATCCAACAGAGCTTCAGCAGTCTGCATCGGTGCTTGCAGAATGGCCTGGCTCCAGGCATCTGACCTTTAGCAGTGGGTTCAGTATAAATTGACCAATATCCGCTGCTCTGGTTAGAATCTCTTTGGAATAGGTTGGAGAGAGAAGGCGGGAGAGATTGAGACAGATGATCACACTCTCAAATGCTTCTCCAGAAAGACATCAGACCCATCTAGGACAAAGACAAATCCAAAGAAATCTTTCTATCCTAAGAAGAAGAGATATTATCCTTCTTATCCATGTGCACCTACTTATCGACCCCAGCAGGAACAGCAACGACAGCAGGGCCCTCGTCAGGCCAGAAAGCCTGATGCCTATGCCACAACCAGCTGCACAGCCACAGCCAGACCTGGTTTTTGACTTCTTCCTAGAGAACATAGCTACTCTGCCTCTGCAGGGTCCCCCACCCCTACACATAGCAGGCAGACTCTGAGTGAGTAACAGCGCTTTCAGAATTGAGATGTCGAGATCACCACATTTACAAATGTGCTGGAATTTAGAAATGGTTTTGCTAAAGGTGGAGGGAGTCAGAGCTGGTGCTACCATTAGACAAACTAGGCAGTCGCCTAGAGCACTGGTCCTCCAGGGTTGCCCTTTCCCTTCACTGCCGCGCCTCTCCTGAGCCTTTGGCAGGTGCAATGGCTCCTGAATTGCAACTCAGTGCTTACCAGTACAATCTGATGTCGCATTGCGGTTCCTTTCTTTTACTATGTGCTATTTCTGCCCGAGATTTCCAACTTACACAGGCATGCCACATGTCTGCTGCTTTGCCTCATGTGGCTTGTGCAGGAACAGCTCTGTGGCAGGCTCCTCTTCATTCCAGTGTGATGGGGATGTAAAGAACCTGACTTTTGTCATCATCAGGACCCCCATAGGGGGCCCGGGGCCTAATGCCGATTCTGGGTTCTCCTCTTCTTCTTCTGTGCCTGCTTTGTCAGCTGGGTGGGCAGCTGTCACAGAGGATATCAGTTGTGCCTCGTGGAGAGTTGAGGCCTCATGCTTAGATCAGTGGGCTCGTGAGGGCCCCTTGGGGCCACAAGGGACCCTGTATGCTGACTCAGGGTGCTTTCAGTCTTTCTTAGCTACATGGCAATCCCCTTCATAGAGGTCTGGAGTCCTGAGCTGTCCTACGGGAGACTCCGGGCCCTCAGGTGGCACTGCCACATCTGCTGAAGGGACAAGTGCCCCTGTCTTGCCTTTTCACCTGGTTGTTTCTCCTGTGGTGGTTAGCTGGAATGCTGAAGAAGATTCCTTTGCCTCTGAAAGTGAGTCCGAGGCAGAAGGCGAAATTCCCCTTATGGAGGGTGAGGATCCCTTTGTGAGCCATCTTTTCAGGGAGGACCTCCCATTGTTGATCCAGGATGCTAGGGTAGCTTTGAGAATTGAGAAGCCTAGGTCCGCACTACTGTCTCAGATGGACCTGATCTGGAGGGTATCAGATGTCCCCCTTTACCAGAGCCAATGGAAAAGCTCCTGGAGTCTTGGTGGGAGAATCCAGAGTTGGGCCTCAAGGGGCCAAAGAGTCTTGCTCAGTTATATCCATTACCTAAAGGCAAGCTGAACCAGCTCTTCAGTCTCCCTCAGGAGGATGCCTTGTCATGGTGGTGACTAAGCGCACAACTATTCCCGTGGAAGGAGGCGCTGCTCTTAAGAAGGTTCATGACAGTAGAGTAGAAATCCTCCCAGGGCTGTACCAATCCATGTATGTTCCCTGTGTGACTTACAAACCTGGCGCCTCCTCCAATGACATCAGACTTTTGTCATTTTCCCCATCCCCCCATGCCCATCATAGCCCTTCTGCCCTTATTCCCCCATGCCCAGCATCTTACCCCATCTTTTCATGTCCAACTGGCTTTCCTCCCTGCGCTGCCTGCCTGGCTTGCCCTTGCCCTGCTGCCACTTTTCCTGCTTCCTTGGTGGTGGCAGCGGTAGCGCACCTCTAATTTAAAAAAAAAAAAAAAAAAAGCGCGGGTCTTTCAGACTCTGTGCTTGCATGGTTGGTCTGACCAGACCAGCCTTGCAAGCGCGGAGTTGCAAAGACCTGCGTTTTGTTTTTTTTTTAAATTGGAGATCTGCCACCGCTGCCACCAGGGGAACAGGAAATGTGGCGGTGGGACAAGGGCAGGTTGGGCAGGCAGCATGGGGGGAGCCAAGGCCAGCAGTCGGAAACCCTAAATACGCCCCTATCTTTTTTGCACCCTGTGTGGCTGCACTGCTCGCATAGGCCTAGGTATGGCACTGAATACTCCTAAAGAATGATTTCACAGCCTCGACTTTGGGTTCCCAAGCAGCTCTTTGTTCAGGCCTAGTAGCCAGGGCACTCTTGTACTGCGTTCAACAACTGCCGGATAACTCTGAGGCCACCAGGCTGGAGTTGGGAGCTGTGTTTATGGCCAATGTTCTTTATGACCTGATTAGAATTTCCTCCAAGTCCATGGTGGCAGTGGTTGTAGCTAGGTAGTGGCTCTGGCTTTGTAACTGGTGAGCAGATGTGGCCTCCAAGTTGTGTCTAAGGAAACTCATTTTTAGAGGAAAGCTAGTTTTTGGAAAGGAGCTTGAAATGTTTATGAAGGACCTGGGCGAGTCCCATCCTCAGAGACTTCCAGCTCATAAGCGCTTATTCTGCCTCTTGGAGAACCTCTTATGGAGCTTGGGGGCACCCAAGTACAGCCAAAAGCTTGGGTTGTTCAGCCTATGCCCCTTATGGATCTAAGCCCAAGAAGGGCCAGCCCTTTTGGGGCTTCCAGCAGTCTTGAGATTCCTCAATGGCCGCTATTTATTTATTTATTTTATTTATTAACAATTCTTATATACCGCACTATTAGACATCAGCGCGGTTTACATTGAACAGAAAACATCCGACAGTTTACACGTGTCTGGTCGTTACATTTAACAGGAAGTATAACTTGGCGAAATAGGGGAAACTAAATACAATGCAGGGTTATCTGATAAAGGATATCCTGGTTAACTATATACAACAGTGGTACAATAGTATATGGAACAACTTGCTATTTACATTGTGAAGTTGGTCTGTTGCGGGGTCTATCTGTTTGACCACTTCTGCTATTCACCTGGGGGTTATGTTCGGAGCTGCCATTGAGATATTTAAGGAAGAGGAAATGCTTTAAAGCCTTTCTGAACTGACTTAGATTAGGTATTGCTCTGATTTGTGCTGGTAAGGTGTTCCATAGAGATGGGGCGCAGAATTGGAAGGCTCTGTTGGCTGTTGATCTAGTGCATCTTGTGGTGTCATTTGGGATAACTAGTGTGTTTAATTCTGCTGTTCTTCGTGGCCTGTTTGGTGCAAGTGGTTGTATGAGGTTGGAGAGAGAGGAAGAGGTGAGCCCCTTAGCCGCTTTGAATGTTAGCAGTAAGATCTTGAAACTGATCCTTGCCTGAATGGGGAGCCAGTGTAGCTGTTTTAGAAGGGGTGTTACGTGATCTCTCCTGGATGCCCCGAGGAGTACCCTCGCTGCACTATTCATGGCTAATTGCAGGGGGTTCAGGGTGGCCCGGGGGAGTCCTTGTAGTATGGAGTTTGAGAAGTCGAAATGGGGGAGTATAAGGGCTTGATAAATGGTACGGAAATCATCCGGTTCAAGTAGTATGCGTAGGTGTCTGAGGGATCTGATTTTAAAGTAGATTGCCTTGACTGTGTTGGCTATGTGATTCTTCATATCAAGGTTTTGGTCCAGCGTTACTCCCAGGTAGCGTATTGCCGGTTTAACTTGGAGTTGGGCATCCTTTACGTTAATACAACTAGGAGGGGTGAAGTTGGTGTTCCTCGAGACGAACAGGACTTCCGTCTTTTTTGAACTGAGATACCATTGCAGTGAGATCTGGTGCATCCCTTCCGAGGTTCAGCCAGCAGGAGGGCAGCTCTGACAGCTTCTCTTGGAATGGATCTCAAATCACATCAGATCAATGGGTTCTGGAGGTCCTTGGTTAGGGGCTTCTCACTACCTTTCCTCTCTTATCTCTCTCTACACCCTTCTGAGGAACTCTGCTCTTCTGGCAAATCACTTCTCTCTGTGCTCTTCTCTTCTATTGCTAACTCCAGACTTCACTTCTTTCACCTTGCTGCTCCTTATGCCTGTAATAAACTACCCTAGTCTGTATGTCAGATGCCTTCTCCGACCCTTTTCAAATCCAGGCTGAAAACACCTCTTCGCTGCCACTTTCGGATCTTGACTCACCTGATCTCCTTTGGATTTCCTTACCATTCCCCCTAGATGTATCTCATGTCTATAGCTACTGTGTTGTCTGTCTTGACTAGCTTGTAAGCTCTGATGAGCAGGGACCGTATTTTATATGTGTCTGTACAGCATTGTGTACGTCTTGTAGCACTATACAAATGTTCAGTAGTAGTAGTATGATACAGGCTAGAGTTTGCATAGCCTCTAGGATAAGCTTTTGTAGAGTCCCAAGCAGGCAGCATTTGCAGAAACTCTTTAGCATCTCCTGCAGTTGTAGGTTATTTTACCCGTGCCTTCCGCAGAGCAAGGTCAGGGTCAATATTCCATCTACTTTGTGGTGCCCAAAAAGGGTGGTGCTTTTCGGCCTATTCTGAACCTGAAAGTGGTCAATGCCAATCTCAGAGTTCCCTATGTTCACATGGAGACAATCCGAGCGGTTATCATGTCTGTTCAGCTAGATTTAACCAAGGCTACTTTAATATTCCCATCAGAGAGCAGCATGAATGGTGCTACGCTTCTGCATCCTCGGCTGCCATTTCCAGTTCTTTACTCTGCAGTTTGAATTAGCCATGGCTCCTTGCACATTCTCGAAAGTGATGGAGGTAGTGGCAGCATTCCTACGCAAGCAGGGGATCTCGGCTCTCCTTTATTTGAACAGCTGGCTGATCCAGTTAGACTCCCTGAAGAAGTTGAGAGAGGACACAATCCTCATGATTCAATGGCTGAAATGGCTGAGGTTGATGATAAATTATTCCAAGAGCAGCCTCAACCCCTCTCAAGAGTTGAGCATTTGGGGGCACGTTTCAACACTCTTCGGGATCAAATTTTACACTTGACAGATAGAACACTCATGCTGCAGAAAAAAACTCAAAGAATTATGTGTACAGCCTACCCCTTGGGCTGGGACTATCTTCAGCTCCTAAGGTCCAGGGCATCGACACTGGAATTGACCTCATGGATCAGGGCACATATGCGCCCACTACAGAAACAACTATTTTCCTTCTGGTCTTCTTAGAAACATAGAAACATGACGACAGAAAAAGACCACATAGCCTATCTAGTCTACCCTTTCATATCAACCACTACAATAGTCCCCATTTACCTCTGTGTTTGCCCCATGCTTTTTTGAATTCAGATACTATCATCATTTCTACCACCTCCACTGGGAGACTATTCCACGCATCAACCAATTTTTCCATAAAGAAATATTTCTGCATATTACTCCTGAGTCTATTCCCTTTCACCCTCATCCTATGTCCTCTCGTGGCAAGCTTGCCTTCAATCGAAAGAGGCTCTCCTCCTGTGCATTTATGCCATGGAGGTATTTAAACATCTCGATCATATCACCACTATCCCGCCTTTCCTCTCAAATATACATATTAAGCTCCTTAAGTCTGTCCTCATATGCTTTATAACGAAGACCACTAACATTTTAGAAGCCACCCTCTGTTCAGACTCCAACCTGTTTATATCCTTTTGAAGGTGCGGCCTCAAGAATTGCACACAATATTCCAAATGAAGTTGTATCAAAGATTTATACTGAGGCAATATCACCTTCTTTCTTCTGCTGGCCTTTCCTCTCCCTTTGTACCCAAACATCCTTCTAGCTTTCACCGTTGCCTTTTCTAACTATTTTAAGATCATCATACACAATCATGCCTAGGTCTCGCTCTTCTTTTGTGGACAGAAGTACTTCATCCCCTATACTATATTGCTCCCTTGGATTACTGCAGCCCAAATGCATAACCTTGAATTTTTTAACATTAAATCTCAGCTGCCAAATTCTAGACCATTCTTCAAGTTTATCTAGATCCCTCCTCATGCTATCTACACCTTCCTAGGTGTCAACTCTATTGTGTATTTTGATATCATCCACAAAGAGGCAAACCTTACCTGACAGCCCTTCCGCTATATCACTAACAAAGATGTTAAAATGAATCAGACCAAGGACAGATCCCTGGGGCAGACCACTAGTAACCTCCTTCTCCTCAGAGTGAACTCCATTTACCTGTACCCTTTGTTGCCTCCCACTCAACCAATTTCTAACCCAAGCAGTAACTTTAGGGTCCATCTCTAGGGTGCTCAGTTTGTTCATAAGTCACCTGTGTGGAACAGTGTCAAAGGCTTTACTGAAATCTAAATACGCCACATCTATGGCTCTCCCTCAGTCCAACTCCCTGGTCACCCAGTCAAAGAAATCAATCAGATTTGTCTGACAAGACCTGCCTCTGGTGAATCCATGCTGCCTCAGATCAAATAATCCATTGGACTCCAGAAACCTCACTAGTTTCTTTTTCACCAGTGCCTCCAATAATTTACTCACCACTGAGGTTAAGCTAACTGGCCTGTAGTTTTTAACCACATCCTTACTTCCGCTTTTGTGTAAAGGGACCACAGGTGTCTCTCTCCAGTCCTATGGCACCACTCCCAACTCCAATGAGGCATTGGAAAGGTCAGTCAGTGGAGCTGCTAGACAAGTTCCCTCAGTATTCTCGGGTGTATCACATCTGGTCCCATCGCTTTGTCTACTTTAAGTTTAGCTAGTTCCTCACAAATACAGTCTTCTGAAAATTGTTCAAGATGAACCTCGCTTCTGTTCCTGTTTGTGGGTGTTTTCTGAGGTCCTGCTCCTGGTTCTTCATCTGTGAACACAGAACAAAATATTTGCTAAGCAATTCCGCTTTATCCTCATCAGCTTCTACATATTCCTCCCTTTCACCCTTGAATCTGAGAATACCACTTTTGCCCTTCCTCTTCTCACTAACATATCTGAAAAATGTCTTATCCCCCCATTTTATTGCATTGGCTATTTCCTCCTCTTTTTGAATCCTGACTACTTTGCTAGCTTCTCTGAGGTTTTCCAAATATAAATGCCTCTCTTCCACTCTCTATGATCTCTTGTATTTCATGAAGGCCTCCCTCTTTTTCATTACGTTTTCAGCTATTTCTTTCGAAAACCATAGCTGTCTCCTTTTCCTTTTACCTTTATTTACCATTTTAACAAAATGGTTGTTTGCCCTTAAAATATCCCCTTTCCCAAGATGGTGGATGAGTAACTGCTAGCTGTTGGAGTGCGGAGAGGTTGCGAGTGGTACGCCGCCCTAATGGGGAAGAAGGGGAAGCAATCTACATCGAAGCCCCCAATATCCTCGACACCTTCAGGTGGCTCGGCACAACCCTTGATTGTGCCCTTCTGCATACCTTGTCCAGCAGACATGGCTTCAGCGGTTCCCCTGTGTGGATCGGAGGAGCTGAGCAGTGATGGCGTGGATCTTAGTCCAGCCCAGCTGTTGCCGCTGCAACCTAGTGGAAGTCGGTCGAGGGAAAACGTTAGCTCAAACACTGCATTTGAATGAACAAAGATTAATTTTTAAATTGAATACTTTGGCCCCTGCAGGGTTAAATAGTCAGATTGAATGGCTTATGTGTTAGTTAGAACAAGAGACGTAACTTCATTCACATGGTTAGGGGAGGGGATCCCCGGAACGATTGGCTCCTGCTAGCTTTAAAGGGAGGAGTAAACAAGCAGAGAGCATGCGCGGCGTTACCCATACACATACTGAAACCGTGATGGTCAGAGAAATAAAGGAGTAAACGCGGGCTGCATCGTAGGTATATCTGGTTTTAGGTCCTTTTTAATAATAGTTTTTATTAAGTTTAATAAGGTTGGGGAGTGGGTTATGATATTTATGGATGTATATTTTTGTAGTTATATTTAGGTCCCCTGACGAAACTATAAGAAACGTCAGCTGGTACCGGTAATGAACGTCGGGACAAAGACGATTGCAGGCTGATCCGGTTTAGAAGCTGAGTATATATATACTTAAGAATTAAAGTTCTGATATAAGCTGATATAAGCTTCTAAAGAATTTATTATTTAGTAGGTGCACTTTATCACCAGCGGGTCATTGATGTGACACAACGCCAATACTAAGCATCGGGTGTAAGCCCAATCCTGTAGGCGTTATTTTGAACTGAGACCTGTTTAGCTGGTTTAAAAGTGGACGGTTCCCCCTCATGTGCAAATTGAACGATAATTTTTGGAAATACTAGCATCTGTGTCGTTCAGAGGCCAATCAAGTTTTGGGAGGAGGAAGCAGACATGGGAGTACCTCCGGGTCAGGAGGTCGTGGCCGAGTCCGGGGGCTCCTCCTCGCCTATGCCGTCGCGCTCTGGTGAACAGTGTCTTGGAGTGGTGGAGAAGGTGCACTCCAACGAGGGGGTCCTGGGAGGTGCCCGAAGGAAGATCATTTCACCAGGAGCGGTTGAGACGAGGGTAACTTGCGGCTTGAAGAAACCAGCTAAGGTGACTTTAGACTGCTTATGGGAGGCGATTTCTTCTCTCCATTCTTCCCTTGCTCCAGTGGTGGGTGCTTTATCGCAGGAGTTTCTGTTGGTTAAAGGTCGGTGTACAGCAGTGGAAGCAAAGTGTGTTGAGCAAGCTGATAAGTTGGCAATACTTGAGGCAAGAGTGGAAGATATCCATATGATGGGTGAGACTGTGTCCAAGGAACGTTTGATTGCACTGAGGAGGTTGGAGTTTATGGACAATTCCTTAAGGAGGAATAACTTGCGATTTTTAAATTTTCCGAGGTCACCATTGCTGGAACCTCTGGCTCTAGTTCGTAAATACCTCACCAAGGTTCTCCTGATGCCACAAGATAATTTACCACCTATTGTTAGGGTTCAGTATGTTGCTATTGTTTCTGGTTCTGTGGCTGAGGGGGGTCCAGGAGAGAGGGAGGGCTCGGGCCAGTTGGAATTGTCTGATTTCTTGGAGTCTTCCTTGGAGCTTGTGACTAGTAGGGCAACTTTGTTAGTTAGCTTCACCTTTGAATCTGACCGCAATACTGTCCTTAGGTTATATTTCCGTAGGATGTCTTTATCTCAGTTTATGGGTTCAAAAATTTTATTGTTTCCTGATTTATCAAGGGACACCCAGAAAAGGTGGAAAGAATTTCTGGCTTTACGCCAGAGAGCTTCTGCCCTGGGTGCCCAGTTTAAATTGCGGTATCCATGTAAATGTGTATTGTTATATCAAACTAAACATTTCCTTTTCTTTGAACCTGTGCAACTATTGCAATTTCTCCAGGCGAGGGAACTGGGGGGGTGAGGGTTAGCTGCGATACTGGCTGCCATGTGAATTAGTCTTTGCTCATAAGATGATCCTTTTTTCTTTTTCTTTTATTTCTTGTTTGGAACCTTATTGGGGTTATCTTATTGGGGACTAAGTGTATAATATGGGACTTGATTTGTTTCGTGGTTGATTTTTATTTTATGTGGTTTATTCTATATGTCCCTGTTATGTATTTACTTGTATACTTTGTAAATTGCATAAAAATTAAATAAAAAAATATATCCCCTTTCAGTTTTGCCCTCTGTTTTTCTACATCCCTCAGCTATTCCCATCCTGCTAACAGCTCCCTGAAGTATTGGGCCATCTTGGCAAAGTTAGTTTTCCTAAAGTCTAAGACCCTTGCTTTTGAATGGATTTTATCATCCCTAGTCCCAATACTGA
The DNA here is from genome assembly GCA_033557465.1 of Ichthyophis bannanicus. Taxonomy (NCBI): domain Eukaryota; kingdom Metazoa; phylum Chordata; class Amphibia; order Gymnophiona; family Ichthyophiidae; genus Ichthyophis; species Ichthyophis bannanicus. The sequence continues at coordinate 572,131,619 of CM066035.1, forward strand.
ACCACACCATCTGGTGATCACTGGATATGAAATGATCTCCCCACTGTAACATCATAAACACTTTCATCATTGGTAAGCACCAAGTCCAGTATGGTCCCTTCGCGTGTGGGTTCTGTTACCAGTTGCCTGAATAGTTCTCCCTTTAGAGAATCCAGGATCTCCTTACTAGTAGAAGATACTGTAGTAGGGATGTGCCAGTCAACATCTTGCATATTGAAATCCCCTATCAGTAGCACTTCCCATTTCCTGGCAATGCTGCGTATTTCTTAAATTAAGTCTCCATCCACCTCTTCTCCCTTTGAGGAGGTCTGTATATCAAATCAATGCAAATAGATTTCTCTTTCCCTCTTTCTAGTTTAACCCATAGTGCCTCCTCTCTCCCTTTTAAGCCCTGTATTTCCATAGCTTTAATGTTATTTTTTACATATAGTGCCACTCCTCCTCCCCTTCTTCCTACCCTATCCTTTCTGAATAAAGTATAGCCTAGTATAGTTATATCCCAGTCATGTTTGTCCGTGAACCATATCTCTGTTACTGCCACCAAATTCAAGTCAGTCTCTCCCATTAAAGCCTGAACATCTGGGATCTTATTTTTCATGCTACAGGCATTTTTACACACCACTTTCCTGATGTTGCCCCTTTTATCCATTTCTATAAAGGTATTTAATGTTTCACTTATCTGGGGGCTTTCACTTGCCTGCGGGCTTTCTTCACCCATCCCTAATGAACCTAGTTTAAAGCACTCTTCAGTAAGTTAGCCAGTATGCTGTTGGAGACATGTTGACCCTTCTTGGACAGATGGATACCATCTCTGCTCTGCAACCCTTGGAACAGCATCCCATGGTCCAGGAAACCAAAATGCTCTCGATGACACCATCCACGCAGCCATGCATTTATCTCCAGGACGCAGGCTTCTCTGCCTTGGCCTTTACCCTCAACAGGGAGGATTGAAGAGAACACCACCTGCGCCCCTATCTGCTTCACCCTCTGTCCCAGACCTATGGAGTCACTTTTGATACGCTCAGAGGGATATCTGGCAGTATCATTTGGGCTGACATGGATGAGCAACATCAGCTAATAGTCAGTGGGGTTGATGAGTCTTGGCAAGCTCTTCATAACATCTTGGATTTTGGCACCTGCAGACAGCATACCTCTCTGGACATCAAGTCTGGTCGGCAGATGGATGCCTCAGTACCCCTCAAAAGAGAGTCACCAACCACCACTACCCTTTGCTTCCTTGTGATCACTAATTCTGCAATTTTGGGGTGTTCGAGCTCTGGTTCTTCCCTTTCCAGGGATGCTTTCATCTCCTCCACTTCGAGGGCTGCATAATGGTTCTTCAGTACAAGGGCTGGAGGAGTTGGATTGGTGATTCTGCAGACCCTGGTGACTCGTCATTCTGTAGGCTCCCATCTTCTACTCTGCTGGAGAGCTTGGATATTTCAAGAAGCATTCACTGTCTTGAATGCTCCTCAGCCTTGCCACCTTTTCTATGAGCTCCTCCACTTGTTTCCTGAGGGCTTCAGCGCACATGGAAGTGGTCCTTCAACTGCTCTCAGTTACTTTACAGGCTAATCAGGCTCACTAACTCCTGATGAGGTGCCAGTTACTTCAAAGAGCTGAAAAAGATACTAAAAGCAGAGTTTTAAACCTACAACACAAGAAAATATTTCTCCTTTTGAACTAAAGCACCAAAAAGAATATAACTTTGTTTTAAAAATGTACCAAAACCCCTTTAAGAGCTCTCAGGCAGAGAGCTAATAATTAAAAGCCACACACTCTTACCTTTGCTTGGAATGCAGGGGCCCTATCGTGAATGTTTCAACAATGCAAGACTTTGAAGACTTTTTGCAGCCCTCAGCTGCTCTCAGTTCTTTCACAGGTAAATGAGGCCCACTAAATCCTGATGAGGTGTCAGTAGCTTCAAAGAGCTGAGAAAGATACTAAAAGCAGAGATTTAAACTTACACCACTAAAGAAAATATTTCCTCTTTTGAACTAAAGCACCAAAAATTATGTAACTTTCTTTTAAAAATGTACCAAAATATTTTTATGAGTTCTCAGGCAGATAGCTAGTAATTAAAAGCCACACACTCTTACCTTTGCTTGGAATGCAGAGCCCCTGTTAGGAATGCCTTGATCTCAACTTCTTGACCAGACCTTTCCCCTCCCTCGGGAGCTCAGGGAAAAATTAGAATGGTGGCTTCAAACCCACTATCGGAAGATTGGCATGCCAATAGTAACTCCAGATTGGGTGGTTCTCACCATTGATACTACTACAACTACTACAGAGCATTTGTATAGTGCTACAAGACGTATGCAATGCTGATACCAGGCTGAGAGGCACACTATTTAGGCCAGATGGCTCAGGTTCTTTGGTCCCCTCAGGAGGACTCCTCACTGATCAATTGGCTGGAGGCCAGAATGATCCACCCGGTGCCGAAGAGGTTTCAAACCTTACTAGTGGGCAAAGCAATCTGTATATTCTTGGACATTGCCACAGTGATGGCATACATCAACAAATATGGAGGACCCGGACAAGCCAGGGTGGAACTGAAGGTGACCACTTTGGCAGTTGGGCAGAGGAGCACCTAGTGGCTCAGCCGGCAGTCAGCATAGTGGGTGCTGATAATGTTCAGGCTGACTTTCTGAGTTGGAACACGGTAGATCCCGGGGAATGGAAATTGATCCCTACGCATTCAGCCTCACATTGTGAAAGTGAGGCATCCCGGTGTTTGGTTTGATGGCCATGTAGGAGCAACTTCTTCAGTTGCCAAAGAAACCCTTGTGGTGGGCTTTGATTTCCTTCTCTAGGTGTGGCCCAGAAGGGCTTCTCTATGTTTTCCCCCTGTGGCTCTTGGATAGGTACCTCCTATGCAGGATTCATCCAAACTTGGTGATCCTAGTCCCCCAGACTTGTCACATAGACCTGGTACACGGATCTAATGGGGCTGACAGTGGGGTTCCCATGATGGATGACCCTGTTCCCTTCTCGCTTATGACTTGGCCCTTGAGAGATATAAGCTGTCCAAGAGAAGTTACCGTAGAGCGGTAGCGAATACCCTATTCAGGACCCATGGGTCCTCTACCTCCTTAGCCTATGTGAGGGCTTGGAGGAGTTTTAAGAGGTGGTGTTCTTCTGAAGCCTAAGTAATTGGGAAAGCCAGTATAGATGCCGTGTTGTCCTTGTTGCAGGTGGTCTTGGACCTAGGGTTGGCTCTGAACTCTTAAGGTTCAGGTAGCTACCTTTGCCATACTACCGGGGATGGATTCAGGACTTGTCCTTGGCAGCCCAGGGGGGAGGGGTAAGCAGATTTACTCTCCTGTGCATTCAGCAATTCCCCAGTGGAACTTTTCGCTGGTGTTGAAAGCACTGAAAGGGCCCCCTTTTGAGCCCATCCATAAGGTTTCTCTCAAACATTAAGGTGGTGTTTCTGGTGGCCATTGCTTCTGTCAACTGGGTTTCAGTGCTGCAGGCATTGTCCTGCCGCAAACTGTTTTAAGACATTTCAGTGGCTTTGGTTGCTTTGTGAACAGTACCATCTTTCTTTCCAAAAGTGATTTGCCCTTTCTCCTCAAAGAGCCAGTAGTTCTGCCCTCATTTTCAAAGGAGGACCTTCAGTCACATTCCTCTTTGCGTCTGCCCGATGTGAGGAGGGTGTTGCTCTGATACCTAGAAGAGGCCAATCCCTTTTTATCAGTCAGACCATTTTTTTGTTCTCTTCAGTGGTCCGAAGAAATGATAGGCAGCAGCCAAGTCTTTGATTCCCACTGGATCAAAGAGGTCATTGGCTCAGTGTAACAATTGGCTGGGAAATGGGTACCGGAGGGTGCCGAGGCTCACTCCATGAGGTCTCGGGCCACTTCCTAGACTGTGTCTGCCTTGGTGTCTCAGGAAGACATCTGTAAGTCAGCTACCCGGTCCTTGCAAGTATCTTCATGAAGCACTATAGGTTGCATGTAAGAGCAAGTGCTGATGGTGGCTCTGGCAAGGCTGTTCTGGCCAGAGCGTTGTCTTCTTCTCACCTTGGGTCCTGACTGCTTGGGTACGTTCCACTTGTCTGTACTGGCCTAGCAGGATAATAAGGAGAAATTTTAATCATACCTGATGATTTCCTTTTCTTGAATTCTGCTAGTCCAAGCCAGACCTTCCATGGAAGACCTTTCTACAGGTTGGGAAGCTCTGCTGTCTTTACATTGCATTGTTCTTGCAGTGCTTGATCAAGATTCAGCTTTGGTAAGAGAGCCAAAGACTTTTTCCAGTTGTTTGATCTGATGGTTGACAGTTATTTTTGCTAATAGTTGCTGAGTTTTATTTCTGAGGTTTTTAGTCTTGCTTACTGTCTTACTGGCTTCTCTCGGTGTTGCACCAGTGGTTATACCTTCTGATGACATCTTTGAAAGATGCTTAAATCTGCCTTCACCTGCTGGCAAAAAAACATAACCCATTCATCTAGACTTATTTGGCTGGAATCAAGAAAATAAAATCTGGTATAATTAAAATTTTTCCTTCATGTCAGGAGTGGGTGTAAATTTGGACATGGACAATTTTGGGCTTCCACGTGCTTGCCCTAGAGTGCATGCCCCATATGAAATAATACAGATGTAGATTTTTAATGAACGTGCATGAGATATATTTAAATAGAGTGAAGGTAGTACATGCAAATATATCTTATGCATGTTTTTAGAGATATTGTAAAAATCTGACTTTTTTTGTCCTCCCTCATTACAGTTTGACACCCCTGCTATAAGCTACAGAACTCTAATGTTTTGTAATATTAGACAAGTTGATAGTGGTTGTGAGAAAAACATTTGTTTATTTTTTCAGTATATTAACACTTTTTCTAAATTACTCAAGAGAAATGTAAGAAGCCAGTCTTCTGGGTCTTGTGCTGCTATTGTTTGAAACAGTGTTCCCTACCACATATGTTCATTGTGTGAAATTTTATTTTCTGTGTTGTCTCTGTTGGTGCCATAGAGATGCAAACTAAAATAACAACGTTTATACTTTTTTTTCAGACGGAAATCAGACTCCAGCAAAGGACTATTGAAAAGCTAGAGAATGCAATCACAGACCTAACATCTGTAAGTCACAAAGTGTTGGAAATAAATTTGAGAAAGAAATGCAGAAATCAAAACTACCCTGACAGGAAATTTGCATCATACTGAATAACTAGCTAAAGGTATATTTTTTCCCCCTTCACATGTGCAAAAAATCAATGGACTTTAGAATGTTAAGTGCGATAGAGCAACTATTCTTAGCACTTTGTATTCCTTTGCCTAATAGAGAAGGAAAAGGAAAGAGATTTTGGATTTAGCTAACATTTTTTAAAAAATACCTCAAGGCAAGATTGCATTCAGGCGTAGTAGGTATTTAACATGTCACTGTATGCACCAATTCTTCAACCTACAACAATCTCATAGGGACAGTAATGTTGGGGTTCTGTTCGTGACCTAGAGACAAAGCTTGACAAGACAAATAAAATTTCAGTCTTTAAAATCTTCATTCCTTATCATTCCTTCAGTCCAGTCCCACACCTGTGGGTAGTGTTACCTCACCAGCAGCTTGGAGACTAAGCATGCCATGATTGATGACATCAGGGTATATATACCAGTGGCACCTCCCACCAGACCCAGTATCTCAGTCTCCAAGCAGCTGGGGTGAGGTGATTTCACGTCAGACCACTAAAGGAACGGATGAGGGTAGAAAAGTACAAAATTTAAAGGAAAGCAACAAAAAGCGAAGTCTTTATTTGATTGGGCTGCAGGTTCCCCTTGCAAGCAGGGCACTTGGTTGGCAGAGTTCTATTAGTAAAGATTTCCAGAAAAAAAAAGGGAGGGGGGGAAACTTGAGCAAGCCTCGAAGGGTAGTCCCTGATAACCGGGAGGTGCAGGCAAGAAGAAGGTGCCCCAGGCAGGGAGAAGGAATCGCTTCTGTTCTTCCTCCTGCTCAATTGTCAGTGCAGCAGTGAACCGGGGACAGCAGAACTTGACTTCTCAGCACGCCCAATGATGCCGAAGCTCTCCCGGTAGCTGAGCGTCATGTTGGGAGTGCAGGCAGCGGCAACATCACCGGGGGGGGGGGGGAGGGGGGAGGTGGAGGGGGAGTGTACTGTCGGGAGGTTGCTTTGGGGCCTGCTCCCAGCGGCAGGTGTGCTCAGTTTTTTCTCTCGTAGCACGAGAATGAACGCCATTTTGAGTGGCTCACATTTTGACTTTATTTTGACTTTTAGTCTGCTTTAAGCAAGGCAGTTTGTTCAGTGGCCAGAGAGGCGCAGACCGATGAGGTAGCGGACTCAGGGGACTGCAGTTGCGATTTTTTGTTTTTTTCCCACGTTTCGGCAGTGTTTTAGAAAAAAAGAAGAGAGATCAGAAAGCAGCATTCTCAGTAAGTTTGAGTGCCTGCAGTAGCTGCTGATCAGGGATGTCCCTTAAGAGCACATGCCCGATGTGTGGCTCTCATAGGGGCTCACTGTCCACTGCTGGACTCTGTGGCACTTATGAAGCGGAGGCTAGGATGGCAGAGGACAGATTCCTCGAGGGCCGGGGGGATGGCATGCCAGGTCCCTCAGGGGAGCACGAAGGTCCTTCTCTGGATGAGAATGCTCAGGGGGTGCCTGTCCCTTAGGCAGAGGCAGCGGGTAAGGACTCCTTGGGGCTGCCTACAGGGGCACAGGGCACAAAGAAAGTCAGGGAAATTCACAAATTCCTCAAAGCGCGCTCCAGGAGACCAACAGGTAGAGGTTCTGGGTGCCATTTCACCAGAGTTTGTCCTCCTCTTGCACAAGGCCTTTTGCCTAAAGCAGCGAGGAGGGTAGTCAGAGGGGACACAAGGCAAGGAACAAAAGCAAGCTTTACTGGGGTTGCTCTCAGAAGGAGGCGCGCTAGATGAGCCGGGCCCTAGTAGGAGACGGATAGAGAGAACCATTGGCTCTGGAGGAGGAGACAGAATTGGAGGCAGGAGAAATTCCCCAGGCAGAGGAGTCATGCATAGTGTGGCTTTTTTGAAGGAAAGAGCTTGTGGCTTTTATTATGCATTCCCTGAAGGCCCTTAATATGAACAGGGAGGCGCCACTGGAGGACAAGCCGCTAGAGGATCCTCTCTTCCAGGCTTAGGAAGATGCAAAAGGCGTTCCCTATGCACAGGGTCATATGGCAGATGATCCAGGAGGAATGGGATGTGCCAGAAGCGAGAGGCGATGCAGGCATCGTTGAGAAGACTCCTGGACCTTCAAGCCATCAAACAGGTGTGTCACCAGTAGTCCGCCCGTAGCTTCAGCATACGGGTTAGGTAGCCTGGAGACCTTTTATTGAAAGGTTAAGGGTGTAGTTGTGGACCTTTTCAATAAGTTGTAGTCGTGAATCGAGTGGTTCAGGCAAAGACAGGCTTTTAATTCCCCTCCCGGGGCGGATTCAAACACAAAGTAACATAGGAACAAAAAGCCATACACTCTGGCATAAGGTAGGAAAAATAACTTATAACAGCTTCCAACTTAAATCACAAATGGTACGGTATTCATTGCATACAGTCCCTTGGTATTAGGAAATAAGGTCCTGTGCTTCTCAACTGCCAGTTGACCAGCTTCTTCAAGATATCAGGCTCAGCACAGTGAAATCCTATCGTTTGTAACTGTTAATGTACAATCCATTTGAGTATCAGACAACTCTTCATCTGGAGGATCAATTAGCATTGACTCAGACTGGCTGTCAGCTGAATACAACTTCTGCCTTGTATACAACGCTTCCAGATTATTCTCTGCTGTCTGTTCCAGAGCTTCTCTGTTACTGCCTCTATGGGGTAAGGATCAGCTTTACTATATCTCTTGGCATAGCTTAGAGGAGAATCATATTCTTTATAGTTTCTATGAGAGAAATTCTTATAACCACTTTTGCAATGATTATACAGCCTACCTTCTGGCTTTGAGGCAGGAGAAAGTCCGTGCACAGCTCTCTCAGGATGGGGTTTAAACCTCAGAGGTTTTTTCTCTGCATTCTGGCTGCTCACCCTCTTCTTCTGACATACAAATGTCTTGCACTGTATATCTTTCACTCCTTGGAGCTTGTAAGTGCTTCCCAGCTATCCTCACTGGTAACTTCTCCCTTTGGGTGCCTTCACCATAGGATAAATACCTGGAGTTTTGGTCAAAGGGTTTTTGTGCCCTGCTCCTCCAGTTATTCCTGTCAGCTGCTTTCTGTCTCTCTCTCTCACATTCAGAATCAGAATCCACTGAATCACTTACATACGTTTTCCTTTCACACTGGGACAGACGCTGCTTCCAAGAGCCAGACCTCAACTTGCACAAACTTTCCAGCTGATTCTGTTCTCCTCCGTCTTCCCTGTTCTCTCTCTCAATCCTTGTCCTCTCCTTGCCGTTGCTCTTCCCCTTCCTGTAGCTAAGCTCTAATGAACGTTTCTTATACGTTTGCTTGGGAGCTAATCTAGCCCTTCCCCCTCCCAGGTGAAAGCTATCTGGCCCAGGAGATGGGGATTGTTTGTTAGCTGGGCGGGGTTCCTGCCCTCATGGCTGGGATTGTTTGTGTTGCTCCTGGCAACTGGGTGTCCTGAGCTTATCCTTCCTGCTAGAAACAGCCCTACTGCACTTAGGTTCCTCTGTTTCCATATCACAGGATGTCTCTTCCCCATTACAGGTGCCAGACGACCAATGTGGTTATGGTCAATACTCAATTTGTTTTGTCATCCCTAAAATGGAGGGCTCCTTCCGGCCCATTTTGGATCTCAAGCACATCAATCGCTGTCTAAAGGTGCCTCGATTCTGCATGGAAACACTGTGTTCGGTGATTGTGGTGGACAGGGAAGGAGAATTTTTTACTTCCCTGGATCTGACGGAAGCCTATTTACACATTCCCATAAGGGCAGAGCACCAGCAGTGCCTGAGATTTGCGCTGCCCATGGGACATTTCCAGTTTCAGGCGCTTTCCTTCGGGTTAGCAACCCCGCCACATATGTTCACAAAGAAGATGGTGGTGGTGGCGACGGGCCTCCGACAGGAAGGTATTCTTGTACATCCATACCTGGATGATTGTCTCATTCGAGCGAAGTCAAAGGCCGAGAGTTCGCAGGTCATGGTGAGAGTGATTGCGTACCTACAGAGTCTCAGATGGGTGATAAACTTTGCAAAGAGCCAACTCCGGCCTTCACAGAACTTGGTGTATCTGGGAGCCAGGTTTCAGACAGCAACAGGACAGGTATCTTTGCTGGAGTTCCGGGTACAGATGTTGCAAGAACAGATCCGAGGGTTTCTCATCAGTAAGATGCCAACAGCGTGGCACTACCTGCAGGTGTTGGGTTACATGGCAGTGATCATCGAGCTTATGCTGTGAGCTCGGGCACACATGTGGCTGTTACAACACAGTGTATTGCGAAGATGGTTGGCTCAGCATCAGCCACCTTTACTCCCCCTACCCTGTTCAGCAAAGACTAGGAGCTCGCTCAGGTGGTGGCTCACAGGCGACAACCTTCGTGTGTTTATGTCTCAGGAGACTCCCAATTGATTTCCAGTGATGACCGATGTGAGTTTTACCAGATGGGGAGCTCATTGCGAGGGCCACATAGCACAGGGGCGCTGGTCAGATCAGGAGGCAACTTGGTCAATCAACCATCTTGAATTGAGAGCGGTGTTCTTAGCCTTGCAGCAGTTCCGCTCTCAGCTTCTCGGCAAATCAGTACGAGATTTCTCGGACAATGCAATGATGGTAGCATATGGCAATCATCAGGGGGGAATGAGCAGTATCAACTTGGAGGAGGAGCTCTGTTGTTAGCCTGTTAAGAAGAGAATCTGCAGGCGCTCTCGATGGCACATGTGGCAGGAAAGGACAATGTGGCAGCTGATTACCTCAGTTGGGTACATATCGATCCAGAATAATAGACGCTGAACAAGACAGTATTTGCTTGCCTGGTCAGATGGTGGGGCCAACCGATTATGGATCTCATGGCGACGTATCGGCAAAAGCAACATGATTTTTCAGCAGAAGAAGGGAACAAATGTCGGAAGGACTCAATGCCCTAATCCAGAAGTTGCCGTCGGACAGACTGCTCTATGTGTTTCACCCGTGGGCTCTCATAGGGCGAATGATACATTAGGGCCTCGTGCTGTTGATATCCTCTGACTGGCCTCGTCATCCATGGTATGCTGACTTGGTGCGTCTGAAGGTGGATGGTCCATGGAGACTACTGACACCCTCATTGGCACAGGGCCCAATTCTGATGCCGCAGGTGGATCGATTCTCGCTTACAACTTGTCTATTGAGTGGGTGAGGTTGAAACAGCAGGGCTATTCGGCACCGGTGATCTCCATGTTGCTGAAGGCCAGGCGGCGCTCAATGTCTCTGGCCTATATGAGAATGTGGAGAGTGTTTGAAGACTGGTGTGTGAATCGTGACTGTCGACTGCTCTCCACATCAGTGCCAAAAAGCTTGGCCTTCCTGCAGGTGGCGTTTGATAAAGGTCTGGCATTGTCAGATGCTTGCTACCCTTGTCCTTATTAGGCGGTCGCCTAGGGTGTGTGGTGCAAGCTGCCTTTGTAAAGAAATACTCTGTAGCCGTGTTTAAGGCAAAATTATAATGAGGATTTATTCCCTTTCCCGTGTGGATTCCTGTTTTTCTCATACAGCAACAAAGGATTAAAGAAACTGTTTCTTCACAGCAAAATAACCAAAAATGCACCTTCTTTCAAAAACAGGTATAACAATGCTCTTGCTTCTTGATTAACATAAAGAGGTAATCTCATCTGATATACAGAGCGTGCAATCCATTGGGCTATAATCAATGTTCTAATTAGTGCTCTCCCATTGCATCTGCTCAGCGTCTAAACTTGTAAGTGGGTAACGCTTTTCACATCTATCATTCACAGAACTCTCTCTAGAGGCAGCAGCTCTTGGGGCAAGGAACCGTTCCGTATAAGGGAAGTCCTGGGGACCTGTACTGGAGCCTATTTCTCTGAGGCTTCTCCCTTCCTTCTACCAAGGGTTTTCCTTCCACCAATTAGCCTTTGCTTTTCTAGCCGAGCCCACCTCTTGCCCTCTGGAGAAATTGGTGTACTTAGCTTTGTTTCTTGGATAACCAGCTTCCACACCTTCCTCTCTTAACCAGGCACCTTTACTTGGGCTGTAGCCTGCTTTGCCATGAGAGTTCCTCTCAGCACTTGTCTGGTCTGGGCTGTGGTAACCTCCAGGAAAGGCTTCCTTTCTGCTGTTCCTTACTGCAGGGACACACCCGATGCTTCCTGGTCCCAGCAAGCTTTCCTGCTTGTGACCTCTGCCCTCCAGCTGCTTACTCACTCTCTTTGGGACGATGCCCCCTCTGGCTTGGGAGACCTGTGCATGAGCACCTCCCTTCACTGCTCCTCCCTTGCCTTCCAATGCACCTCCCTTGCTTGCTCCTCCTTTTACTGGGATTTCCCAGCCACTTTTATTCTCCTGGCTCCTGCACGTTGTACGTGCTTCCTGGCCCAGGTGGACGTGATTAGTTCCCTGGCTTTCTACTGCATCACAGCCAGTGTAGGGAAAGTTTGTTCTGCTGTTTTCTGGAACCTTACAACCTGAAAATGCTTTCTGCCTAGGTGATTGTAAGGTAAGCTCTTCCTTTTCTCCTGTATCCATGGGCTCTGTGCTGGCCACTGTATCACAGCATGCAGCACCCTCCGGGTGCATGTCGCGGCCATCTCTTACTACCAAGGAAGGGTACAAGGGGTTTCTCTAGCAGCTTACCTGGATGTGGTCAGGTTTCTCAGAGCAGTGAAACAGGAGCAGCCACTGTAGAGGGCAGTAGTGCCTCCTTGGGACCTCATTTTGGCGTTAACAGTCCTAACGTCACATCCCTTTGAATCATTAGGATCGTGCACTTTAAAAAGATCTCACAATGAAAGCGGTGTTCTTAGTAGTGATTTGCTCCATGAGACGGATCTCTGAGTTGCAAGTGTTAACCTGTTATATGTAAACCGCCCTTGATCTCTGGAAGGGGCGGTATAAAAGAAATAGTTAAATAAATAAATAAATAAATAAATAAGTGTTATCACATAGGGAACCTTTTCTTATTTTAACAAAGGAAAAGGTGATCCTCAAGCTGGTCCCTTAATTTTTGCCGAAAGTCATGTTGGTGTTTCACTTGAATCAATCAATAATGCTTTGGGTTTTTTCGGGAGCAGGGGGGAAGGAGATGGATCCTCTGCTGCACTATTTGGATATCAGAAGAGTATTGCGATGGTACTTGAAGAGAACTGAATCCTTTCAAAAGTTGGATCAGTTGTTTGTCCTGAATGGTGGAGCACGAAAAGAAGAGGCAGCATCAAAGGCAATTTCCCGGTGGATGAGAGAGGCGATCTCTTCGACGAACTTGTTGCGGCTCAGGCAGTTACCTCAAGGGTTGCGAGCGCACTCGACCCAAGCACAGGCCACATCTTGGGTGGAGAAGAATTTAGTACCACCAGGAGATATTTGTAGGGCGGCAACTTGGTCGTCCCTGCATAACTTTGTCAAACATTATAGGTTGGATGTTCAGGCAGCCGGGGATGCGCGTTTTGGATCAGCAGTTCTTCAGGCCAGTCTGGCAAGTCCCTCTCAAGTTTAGTACTGCTATGGTACATCCCACAGGTGTAGGATTGGACTGGAGGAATGATAAGGAAGGTGAAATTAGGCCTTACCTGCTAATTGACGTTCCTTGAGTGAGTCCAGTCCAGTCCTGATCCCACCCTCAGGGCAATAGAAGTCTCTGGTCCTGAACAAGGTCAACTCAGAGGGGGGCCGGGGGAAACACGTGGAGAAGTGGTGCTGAATTTTTGACCACAGCAAGGAATCATCGGAGGTTCAACTCAGCGAAGTCAGGAGTGTTCAGAGAAGTTCGTCAGATCTGAGGTTCCATGGAGTGATCTCTCTCTCTCTCAGGCAGGATGTGTTTCCTGTCTGAGGAGGGGGGAGGCTCAATGTACATAGTTTAAGTTGGTTCTGTAATTGTTACTTTCGTGAGTCTGCTTTGTCAGTAAGATACTGGGTCTGGTGGGAGGTGCCACTGGTATGTATATCCTGATGTCATCAATCATGACATGCTCAGTCTCCAAGCTACTAGTGAGGTGACACTACCCACAGGTGCGGGACTGGACTGGACTCACTCAAGGAACATCAATTAACAGGTAAGACCTAATTTAACTTTTGACTCCCGAAAGTCTTTCCTCTTTTTCATAACAACACAATATTATATTTAAAAATAAGAGTTTATGACCTATCATCTGAAAATTGTCTGTGGATTTTCACATGAATACAATATATAGGCATTCCAATCCAATTCTAATTTTCTTGCAATAGAACGTTGTACTTAAAATTCTCAAATTGCTCAGTCTTATATACTAATCTTGTGAGTACTGAGTATGTACTGAACAATTAGTCAACAGTGCTTAATATGGTGTATATTTTGCTGATAAAAAAAGTGTGCTGTGGGTTTGCTTTTCTAATGAGTGCACCTTTTTCCATTCTTTGTGGGACATTTTTGCATCTATGAACATAAGAACATAACACAAGATTTGTTCAGACCAAAGGTCTATCAAGCCCAGTATTTTGTTTACGATAGTTGGCAGTCCAGATTACAAGTACATGGCAGGATCCCAAACCTCTTTTAAACCCTTCTACACTAAAAGCTTTTACTTGTGGTGGGTTCACCCCTAAACAAAGACATGGGGAGGGGTGGCCTGCACGGAGCGGCAGGTGCACCAACTCTTGCCATCATACTGGGCAGACTAGATGGACCATACTGGTCTTTATCAGCCGTCATTTACTATGTTACTATGTTATGTTTTCCTCCTCCAGCAATGCATTCCAGAGCTTAAATATGAATTGAGTGAAAAAATATTTTCTCTGATTAGTCTTAGATGTAGTAGTTAAGCTTCATTGCATGCCCCTTTGTCTTTGTACTTTTTGAAAAAGTAAACAACCAATTTATATTTTCTTGTTTAACTACAATCATTATTTTATAAATGTCTATCATATCTCCCCTCAACCATGTCTTCTTCAAAATGAAAAGACCAAACTTTCCTCATAGGGTTATCCTTCTATCCATTTTATTGTTTTTGGTCGACCTTCTCTATGCCTTTTCTATTTCCATAATGTCTTTATTTTAGATGTGGCGGCCAGAATTGCACACAATACTTGAGATGCAGTCGCACCATGGAGCTATACAGAAACATGGAGTGGAGGAGTGGCCTAGTGGTTGGGGCAAGGTACTTCAGGCTGGAAGGTTGGGGGTTCAAATCCCACTAGAGGACAGCAACCTTGGGCTGGAAGGACTGGGGTTTCTAGTCCCACAGGTGCTCCTTGTGGTCTTGGGCAAGCCACTTAACCCTCCATAGCCCATGTTCCCTGTAAAATAGTTATCTCCAAGTTATAATGCCCTGTTCAATGTAATTTCAGTTTGTTCAATGTAAACCGCACTGATGCAGAATAGTGCGGTATATAAGAGAATGTAAATAAATAAAATTTCTTTCCATATAACCCTCCCCATATAAACTTTCCATATAACCCTCCCACCTAACCCTCCCCTTCATGTACAAAAAAAGCACCTGTGAGATTAAATATTGAAGTATGAAGTTCTCCAGGAAGAAGCAGGAAGTCAGTCCTCACATATGAATGACGTCGGCGCTGATGAAGCCCTCGTGCAGAGCAATTCCCCGCTTTCAAAGAAAGCCTTTGGGATTGCATCGCGCATGCGTGGTCCCCTTCTCGCCCAAGGGTGCCGTCTTGCTCAGTCTTCTTTTTTCCGCGGAGTCCAACGGAGTCTCATGGAAAAAGTAGAAAAGTTGATTTATTTTTTTCAGCTTCCCGGTTCGACATCGGTTCCCCTTCCCGCCTTCGGTACGGTACACCAGTATCGAGTCTGGTCACATTTTTCGTTTTTGTCCTTCATGACTAGCGTTCGCGCTCTTTTTATTTTTCACTGGCAGCCCGGTCGTTTGACCTCGCAGGGGCGCTTTTCCCCCCGATGGTGGCCAGTGGGTTTAAAAAATGTGATCGGTATAAGAAGTTGATGTCTCTCACCGACAAACACGACTGCTGCCTAGGATGCCTCGGCCCTGACCATGACCCGGTGGTCTGTGGGCCATGTGGTAAGATGTCTTCGAAATCTTTGAAGAGCAGGCAGCATCAGCATGACAGGATTTTACCTGAGTCCACATCAGCCTGGCCCGGACCACGCCAGAAGCCTCGACATCTTGGGAATCAGAGCCTGAGCACCGTCGTGGGTCTTCTGAGTTGGGGTCTCCCTCCAGGGAACACCGGAGGAAGAAGAAACTTGTGAGGGCAGCGTCGCTGGACGCCTCTGATTGGCTTGGGCCCTCGGGTTCCAGGCCGCGGAGTCCGGACCACAGCCCCGGGTCCTTGGAGTCGGAGTGGCCAGCTAAACTAACTCACAAGGAGCCGGAGACGTCGGACAGGGTAACTTCTGTTGTCCTCCGGGAGAACCGGTGTCGGGCCCGACGATGTCGGGACCCAAGACGGAAGCTGCGGAGGCTTCTGAGCTCGGTCTTAGGTTGGCGGCCCTGGAGAGCAGCATGGCTGCCTTCATGGAGCAGCAGCGGGCGCTGATGGCCGGTCTCGCCAGTCCATCCGCCTCGACCACCGGGACTTCGATGTTGAAGTCGACACCAGAGGCCGAGCTGATCCTCGAGTCAATCAGGTCTCGAGTCAATCCTCGACCGAGGTCCCCCTCGACCTCCCGTTCGGGACTGAGGTCGTCGACGCCGGTGCCCTCGGCACTGGGGCGGTTGGGCTCGAAGCTCTCGAGGCCGGAGCCCATTGAGTCCTCCTCGGAGGACTCGGTGTGGGAGACAGAGGAGGAAGACTCCCCAGACACCTACCGAACCCGGTGTATCCCATCAGACTCTGCAGTTTCGTAGCCTCAGAATAAGTCCCCTCCAGAGGGCACTCGGTTCTCGGACTTCGTCAGGGACATGGCCAAGACTTTGGCATTCCCTGCGGACGCCGAGGAGGAGCCTTGAGCCGAGGAGCTCGATGCCCTCCAGTATGACTCTCCCCCAAAGGAGGCCTTTACTGTACCGGTGCCTCCGATGTTGGAACGGCTGATGATCCACATGTGGGAGTCCCCGGCCTCGATGCCAGTGCTCAGCAAGTGGCTCGATTCCATCTATCGAGTCCGCAAGTCCTGGGTTCCAGAAAGCCCAGCTGCCGCACAACTCCATGGTTGTAGAATCGGCCATGCAATGGCTGAAAAGCCCAAAGATGCACTCCTTGGTGCCTCCCTGCCGGGAGGCCTGGAACCTGGATGCCCTCGGCAGAGAGTGCTACCAGGGCTCGATGCTGTCATGCCATGTCCAAACTTACCAGCTGTACATGGGCATGTACTTGCGGGACCTGGCAAAGGAGATTGCTGGGTTCTCGGCTGGCCTATCCGAGGAACCCTTGCAGCGCTTCAAAGCCTCGTCCATGGGGATCCAAGAGTGCTCGAAGTTCATGTCTCGAGCAGCTTATGATGGCTTCGAGGCTTTAGCCCGAGTAGCCGCAGCCGGCATCGGTGCACGCCGTCAGGCCTGGCTCATGTCGTCGGACCTGGAGCCATGGGTTCAGGACAAGTTGGTCGATGTCCCGTGCTGAGGAGACAACCTTTTCAGCAAGCCCATGACTGAAAAAGCTTCAGAAATCGAGTCTGAGTACTTGACCCGGACAAGGCTGTCAAAGAAGACATCTGCACCGTCTCACAAGAAGAAGGCCTCAGGGATAAAGCCCTTTTCCCCGAGGAAGGGTGCGGCTTAGAGAAACTATCCCACTTACCAGGCCACCCCAACAGGGGCAGCAGGCCAGGGGACAGAGGCTAGGTATCATAAGGAAAGGAATGGAAAATAAAACAAAAGATATTATAATGCCTCTATATTGTTCCATGGTGAGACCGCACCTTGAATATTGTGTGCAATTCTGTTCGCTGTATCTTAAAAAGGATATAGTGTTATTAGAAAAGGTTCAGAGAAGAGCCACCAAAATGGTAAAGGGGATGGAAGGATACTCCTATGAAGAAAGGCTAAAAAGGTTAGGGCTCTTTAACCTGGAAAAGAGACGGCTGAGGGGAGATATGATAGAAGTCTATAAATTAATGATTGGAGTGGAACGGGTAAACGTAGATCGATTGTTTTACGTTATCAGAATATAGAAAGACTAGGGGATATGCAATGAAGCTTGTCAGACGGCTGCCTGGGTGAGAATGTTCACAGTCTTGGCAAGTGCATATATCAATATGATTTGCAAGGGATTGTGGGAAATGCAGTCCATTCACACCAGTCACAGCTGCTCACAATAATTAGTTGTGCTTGAGTGTAAAGCCAATAAGGTATTTATTTATGGGGTTATTTCTCCCAACACAGAAATGCTTGGTAGCACATAAAACAGGGTACTTGCTTTCAGTGTTAAACTTAGAAAAACAAAATCAGGAAAACAACGGCTGAATAAAGACCTGGTTGGTAACAAACTGGTCTTTTCTGTAGGCTCTAGCTAATATTTTCTTAGCAGTGCTGCAAACAACAAGCAAAACCCACAAAGAAGGGAAAAACTGTTCTTTTCAGGTTAACTTCTTATATCTTCACACATAGACTCAGAAGTGATTCCCTCAGAGCTCACAAGCAATTAGGTAAGGCTCAATTGCTAGCAGTTACCCAGCTGAAACCCCTTAGCTGGCTTGCTTTCTACTGCGTGGCTCAAAATCCTACTCAGGAGCTTTTCTGAGTAGATTAAAGAACAAGTTTGTATTTCTTTGTGATGGTTGCTGTACTTTGTAACAGAAAATTACCAAAGGAGTTTAGACAGAGAGCAATCCATATATTCACAGCCTGTATCTAAGACCGCTCCCCCTTCTTCAACAATCATGGGTTCAATATCATGGATTGGCACAGAGGAATTTCTCAGTGTAGCGCTCTCAGGAGAATACTTGTTTCCCTGCTGTCTTTCAAGGTTATAGCTAGGGCATAGTTCAGTGTTCATACCTGAGCTTCCATTGCTGTTAGAGTTCCTCTCTAAATAGCCTGGCCAGTATGTAGTCCAGTTCTTATGTCCAGCCTTCCAATCCAGATCCCTGGACACTGGATCTCTCTTCACATACCTTCTGGCACGGGTCTTAGGGTCCCTTCCACGTGCAGCCGTCTCCCTCACAGGTACCGCCTGGAGATTCCTAGCCCTGCAGCACCATTCCTCTGGCTTTCCCCAGTCCAATGGTGTATGCTTGCCTTTTGAATGCCTTCCAGTATACGTACTGCTATGGACTACTTTAGACCTCCCAAATGCTTTTCTCTTCTTTCTTCCAAAGGGTTTCTTGCCCTCTCTGTCCGTCCGTTCTGGCTTCTGCTTCTGATGATCCTCCAGATGATGAAGCTGTCCAAGATGAGGATATCCAAGCTGAATCTGAGGATGAGGATAATTCTCTGTAGAATAAACTCTACCTTTATTCTGCTTTGATGAGTGCTCCACCCTAGCACAGCGCAGCTGTGCTGAATCAGGCCCTGCCCTTTGAGATGAGTGCTTAGGGATTACCTCATAGCCCTCCTGATTGAACACACGTTTCCCCACTTCAGCTCCTCTAATGGCTGTTGGAAACCTGGTGCATTCTGGGACTGGTAGTCTTTTATGGGAAAATTCTGTTTTCTTATTCTTACCAGAACTGACAGGTTGCTTGTTCAGAGTCACTTCACCTTTACTATAGCTCCTTCCTGAGCTATGATAAGCTTCCTTATCACAAGCTACAGGGTAAACTATTTAAGACTAATAAAAGAAAATATTTCTTCACTCAACGTGTAAACAAACTCTGGAATTTGTTACCGGAGGATGTAGTAAAGGCTGTTAGTGTAGCTGGGTTTAAAAAAGGTTTGGACAAGTTCCTGGAGGAAAGGTCCATAAACCATTATTAAGAAGGGACCCAGGATATCAATGCTTGACCCAGTACAAGCATTGCGGAACCTGTGTCTTTTGGGGAAACTGCTAGGTACGTATGACCTAGATTGGCCACTGTTGGAAACAGGATACTGGGCTTAGAAACATAGAAATATGATGACAGAAAAAGACTACATGGCCTATTTAGTCTGTCCTTCCATAACAACTACAACAGTCCCCTTTTTACCTTTAGAGATCCTCTGTGTTTGTCCCATGCTTTTTTGAATTCAGTTACTGTCCTCATCTCTGCCACCTCCACTGGGACACTATTCCACGGATCCGCTACTCTTTCCGTAAAGAAATATTTCCGCATATCACTCCTGAATCTATCTCCCTTCACCCTCATCCCATGTCCCCTCGTAGCAGAACTTGCTTTCAATTGAAAGACGCTCTCTCCCTGAACATTTATGCCACGGAGGTATTTAAACATCTCAATCATATCACCTCTATCCCGCCTTTCCTCTAAGGTGTACATATTAAGATCCTTCAGTCTGTCCACATATGCTTTATAATGAAGACCACTAATCATTTTAGTAGCCACCCTCTGCACCGACTCCATCCTGTTCACATCCTTTTGAAGGTGCGGTCTCCAGAATTGCACACTATACTCCAAATGAGGTCGCACCAAAGACTTATAAAGAGGCATTATCACCTCCTTTTTTCTGCTAGCCATTCCTCTCCGTATGCACCCAAGCATCCTTCTAGCTTTTGCCGTCATCTTTTCTACCTGTTTCTACCTGTTCTACCTTGATGGACCTTGGTCTGACCCAGTATGGCATATCTTATGATCTTATGGCATGGCCCACATAAGCCGAAGACCCCCAAGGCTCCAGGTCCGGCTTCTACCCAGCCAGGAGGGGGTTTTTGACTCCCAGTGCATAGCTCCTCTCCCACCATGGTTTGGCCCTGCACAGGAGGAAGGCTGGCCCTGTACGCTCACAGGTGGCCAGCCATTACTACCGACGCCTGGGTTTTGAAAGTAGTCCAGCAGGGCTATTTACTTCATTTCAACCCGATGCCCACCTCCTTTTTCTCAGAAGAGCCTCTCAGGCCCTCTCTTCACAGGAACCTCCTCCTGCAGGAGTTGACAGGTCTGCTAAAGGATCAGGCAGTGGAACCGCAGGTTTGTGATCGGAGGAAACCACTTACAGTACAAGGTGCTTCCCTTTGGCCTAGCTTCCGCTCCCAGAGTATTTACCAAATGCCTAGCACTGGTGGCGGCCTTCCTCAGAAGCCAGGGAGTCTTTGTCTTTCCATAGCTGGATGACTGGCTCATCAGGGGCCAATCGGCACAGGAGACACAGCAGGCCACTGCTCGCACAGTCACCCTGCTCCAGCACCTAAGGTTTGTGATAAATCACGAAAAGTCCACTTTATTCCCCACTCAAACCTTGGAGTTCATAGGGGCAAGACTGGACACACGGCAAGGGTGTACCTACCGCTGGACAGGGCAAGGCGGTTGCTGGACTTGGTACAACAGATCCAGCACAAACCTCAGGTCTTCGCAAGGGTCTTCCTCCGCCTCCTGGGCCACATGGCCTCCATAGTGCATGTGACTCCATATGCTTGATTCCACATGCGCACAGCTCAATGGAGCCTCAGAGACCAGTGGACGCAAGCCACTGGCCGCCTCAGAGACAGAGTAGCGATTTCCAAGCTACTGGTGACAGCCTTGCAATGGTGGTTTCACCCTCCCCCCAACTTACTTTAGGGAGTACCGTTCCAACCTCCCTCTCACACCAGAGTGCTGACAACAGATGCCTCCTTGCTGGACTGGGGTGCCCATTGCCAGGGTTCATGCACTCAGGGTCTGTGGTCCTCGCGAGAGGCTGCACTTCAGATCAATCTTCTAGAGCTTCGAGCCATCCGCCTAGCTCTTCAAGCCTTCTGTCATCTTCTTGCACATCAGTCGGTGCTGATACAGACAGACAATCAGGTAGCGATGTTCTACATCAACAAACAGGGGGGCACAGGATCTCACATCCTATGCCTGGAAACTCTGGACCTCTGCTCTTTTGCAGTGACCCATCACATGTCCCTAAGGGCAGTTTATCTGCCTGGTCAGGAGAACCTTCTGGCCAACAAGTTGAGCAGGATTCTTCAGCCTCACGAATGACAGCTGAACCAGGATGTAGCCCAGCGGATCTTCAACCGTTGGGTCTCCCATCTATGGATCTCTTTGCCAGTCCGCAAAACCATCAGTTGCCCCGATTCTGCTTGAGGCAGCTGCATCCATTGAGCGTGGCGGCAGATTCTTTCCTGATCTCGTGGGCACAGTGCCTTCTCTATGCGTTCCCACTCATGCCCCTGGTGGCACGCACTCTGTTCAAGATTCTTCGGGACAAGGCCTCGGTCAGCCTGGTAGCCCCCAGGTGGCCCAGACAGCCTTGGTTCCCTCTGCTCCTTCAACTGGCGGTTGAAACTCCACTCCCACTGGGGGTGCAGCCCGACCTCTTGACCCAGGAACAGCCCTTGCTACACCCCAATCTCAGATCCCTCAACTTAATGGCCTGGCTGCTGAGAGGGTAGTACTTGCTCCTCTACTCCTTCCTAAGGAGGTTGAGGAGGTGTTGGTGGCCTCTAGGAGGCAGTCCACTAGAAAATCCTATGCGTTCAAGTGGCGTAGATTTGAAGGGTGGTGTGCTTAGAATAAGGAGAACCCGTTCACTTGTAAAGTTCTTCAGGTATTGCAGTACTTGCTCCACCTCTCGGAAGCCCGCTTCCTTTCCTGGAAAGCACTCTTTCTGATGGCGCTCACATCTCCTCGACGTTTGAGTGAGCTGCAAGCTTTAGTATCGGATAGACCGTATACACGGTTTTACAAAAACAGGGTGGTCCTCCGTACTCACCCCAAGTTCCTCCCAAAAGTGGTTTCCTCGTTTCACCTTAACCAAGAGGTGGTTCTTCCAACCTTCTTCCCTAGGCCACATACCAGCAGGGCAGAAGTGATTCTGCATACCCGCCTAGACTGTAAGAGGGCGCTCGCCTTTTACCTGAAGTGTACGCGGGGACACCGGAGAGTTTCCCAGCTCTTCGTCTCTTATGACCCTAGTAAACTGGGTCTACCTGTCTCCAAGCACATATTATCCACCTGGATGGTAGACTGCATCGCCTGGGCGTATAGGGCAGCTGACCTCCAGCTGCAGGGCCAAATCACGGCCCACTCTGTCAGGGCTAAGGCCGCATCAGTGGCTAACCACCGCTCTGTTCTGTTGGCAGACATCTGCCGGACCACAACTTGGTCTTCAAGCCAGACCTTTGCAGCCCACTACTGCCTGGAGAGAGAGTCCCGGCAGGACAGTGTTTTCGGTCAGGCGGCACTCCGTAACCTATTCGAGGTTTAGGCAACTCCTTCCCTCTGACCCTTAGATGTCAGGCTACCGTGGGGGTGTGTTCTCGGAGAAAGATCCTATCACTGCTGCTGTGGCTCTTCTAGAGGGAGCCATTTTTAGCTATGAGTTCTCGGTAGCCTACAGCTAAGGAGTCCCATATGTGAGGACTGACTTCCTGCTTGTTCCTGGAGAAAGTGTAGGTACTCACCTATAAGAGGTGTTCTCCAGGGACAGCAGGAATCAGTCCTCATGACCTTCCCTCCTCCCCTGGAGTTGCAGTCCTTTGATTAATTTTTTTTCATTTTTGCCGTCTTTTTAGCTATGTCATCTGACTGAGCAAGATGGCACCCTTGGGTGGGAAGGGGACCGCGCATGCATGATGCAGTTCCCCCAAAGCTGTGGAATTGCTCGCACGAGGGCTCCGTCGGCACTGATGTCACCCATATGACTGATTCCTGCTGTCCCTGGAGAGCAGCTGTTACAGGCGAGTAACTACGCTTTACAAGACTGTTTAAGTTTTTGAAATGTGATGTTACTGTTTACAATTGAAAGTTCTTTGTAAAAGTTATTGTTTAAAATTGGATGTTCTTCGTAAAAGTTGAAGTTAATGTAAACCGCCTTGATTAAACGAAAAGGCGGTATAGAAAAACTGTTAAATAAATAAAATAAAATATAATTCCTAGCATTCTATTAGTTCTCCAGGACCAAGCAGGAAGTCAGTCCTCACTTATGGGTGACGTCGGCGCCGACGGAGCCCTCGCGGAGCAATTTTCCCCAGCTTTCAAAGAAAGCCTTTGGGAATTGCAGCGCGCATGCGCGGTCGTCTTCCCGCCCGAAGGTGCCATCTTAGCCAGTCTTCTTTTTTCCGCGGAGCCCTACAGACGTCCCCGTCTTGTCCCCGCGAAAAAGTTGATTTTCTTCTTTATTTTATACTTTTTTCTTTCGGTTCGACGCCGATCGTTTTCCCGCCCGGACTCGCGACGCCGGTCTCGAGTCCTCTTACGTTTTTTCGGTTTTTCTGACTTAGTCAGCTTTCGTTTTCGTTTTCCCTGGCAGCCCGGTCCTTTGACCTCGCAGGGGCCCTTTTTCCCCCGATGGCTGCCAGTGGGTTTAAGCGGTGTGGTCGGTGTGACCGAAATATGTCACTAACCGACACACACGACTTTTGCCTCCGCTGCCTGGGCCCGGATCATGAGGAACTGATCTGTGGGCCCTGCAGCAAACTGTCCTCGAAGGCGTTGAGAAGTTGGCGGCATCAGCGTGAGAGAATCTTCGCTGACCCCAGCCATACCCGGACCTCGTCGGAGGCCTCCGTGTCGAAAGGCTCCAGCTCGGACCGTCGCCGGAGCTCCTCCGACCGGGGTTCTCCCTCCGGGGACCATCGTCGGAAGGAAAAACCCGCGAGGGCGGCGTCGGTGGACGCTCCTGGCTCCGCGAAGGGCCAGGTCGCATAGCCCCGACAGCCGCCCCGGGTCCTTGGAGAAGGAACACCTCCCGAAGCGACCTCGCCTGGAGTCGGAGATGCCTGCCCGGGTAAGTCCTGTAGTCCTTCTGGACTCGCCTCCGCGACAGCCGACGTCGGGCCCGACGCCGTCGGGGCCCGAGTCGGGGGCTGCTGGGTCACCTGAGCTCGGACTCAGGTTGACGGCCTTGGAGAGCAGACTGTCTGCCTTCATGGACCAGCAGCGGGCACTGCTCGCTGGCTTCGCTGGCGTCGCTGCCCCGACCGCCGGGACGTCGACGTCCAAGTCGACCCCGGAGACCGAGCCGATCCTCGAGTCGATGAGAACTCGAGTCGATCCTCGGTCGAGGTCGCCCTCGGCCTCCCGTTCGGGACCGAGGTCGCCGACGCCGACTCCCTCGGCGTCGGGGCGGCTGGCGCCGCACCCTGCCCGGGCCGACCCCACCGAGTCCTCGTCGGAGTCGGTCTGGGAGTCTGAGGAGGAAGAGTCACCTGATTCTTTCCGGACTCGGTGTGTCCCATCGGACTCACCGGAGTCCGAGCCTCGGAAGCAGTCCCCCCCGGAGGATGCCCGGTTCTCGGACTTCGTTAGGGATATGGCCAAGGCTTTGGCCTTCCCTGCGGATCCCGAGGAGGAGCCTCGAGCCGAAGAGCTCGACGCCCTCCAGTATGACTCTCCCGCGAGGGAACACTTTACTGTGCCGGTTCCTCCTATGCTGGAACGACTACTCTTCCGCATGTGGGAGAGTCCGGCCTCCTCGCCGGTCCTGAGCAAGCAGGTCGATTCTATCTATCGGGTCCGCAAGAGCCCTGGCTTTCAAAAGGCACAGCTGCCACACCATTCCATGGTAGTGGAATCGGCCATGCATCGTCTTAAGAGCCAGAAGATGCACTCCTCGGTGCCTCCTGGAAGGGAGGCCCGTAACCTGGATGGCCTTGGCAAGAAGTGCTTCCAGGGCTCTATGCTCGCCTGTCGTGTCCAGACTTACCAGCTATACATGGGCATGTATCTCAGGGATCTGGCTAAAGAGCTAGCCGGATTCTCCGCTGGTCTCTCCGAGGAGCCCTTGCGGAGGTTCCTAGCCTTGTCCACGGGCATTCGGGAATGCTCAAAGTTCATGTCCCGAGCAGCCTATGATGGCTTTGAAGCCTCGGCTCGAGTAGCCGCAGCCGGCATCGGTGCCCGCCGACAGGCTTGGCTTCAGTCGTCCGACCTTGAGCCCTGGGTACAGGACAAGTTGGTCGATGTCCCCTGCCGAGGCGAAAACCTCTTTGGCAAGCCCATGGCGGAAAAGGCTGCACAAATTGAGACTGAGACTCTCACCAGGACCAGGCTTTCTAGGAAGACCTCCGCCCCTTCCCAGAAAAAGAAGGGCTCGGGTAAAAAGTCCTTTTACCCGAGGAAGGCGGCTGCCTACAAACAATACCCCCATTATCAGGCCCCTGCAGCTCCCCAACAGGGCCAGCAGGCCAAGGGACGGGGTAACGGGTCCCGTAGGCAGCAAGCCCCCAAGCCTGCACCACCAGCCCCTGCTCAGCAGGGTGGGGGTTTTTGACTCGCTCAGCATAGCCTCTCCCCCTCCGCTGGTCCCCCCCAGCACCGGAGGCCGGCTGGTTCACTTCGCCCACAGGTGGTCCAGCATCACCACAGATGCCTGGGTGCTTCAGGTCGTGCGAGAGGGCTACCTTCTCCACTTCCATCAGGTCCCTCCCTCCTATTTTCCGGGAGAGCCCCCACGCCCCCCTCTGCACAGGGAGTTGCTCCTCCAGGAGTTAGCAGGTCTTCTGCAGGAACAGGCGGTGGAACCGGTGCCCCACCACCTGAGAGGTCAAGGCTTCTATTCAAGGTATTTTCTGATACCAAAGAGAACAGGGGGCCTCAGACCCATCCTGGACTTGCGCAACCTGAACAAGTTCCTTGTGCGGGAGAAGTTCAAAATGCTTACCCTTGGAATCCTTCTGCCCTACCTCCAGCAGGGAGATTGGCTATGCTCCTTGGATCTAAAGGATGCCTACACGCACATCCTCATCCACCCAAGCCACCGCCAATACTTAAGGTTTGTGGTGGCAGGAAATCATTACCAGTACAGAGTACTGCCCTTTGGCCTGTCCTCCGCACCGCGAGTCTTCACAAAATGTCTCGCGGTCGTGGCGGCCCATCTTCGGCTTCACGGCCTCTATGTCTTTCCGTACCTCGACGACTGGCTCATCAGAGCAGTGTCCGCTCAGGAGGTCACCGACGCCACGTGCCGCACGGTGACTCTGCTGCAGCACTTGGGCTTTGTCATAAACTTCGCAAAGTCCACTTTGCTCCCCTCACAGGATCTCGAGTTCATCGGCGCAAGGCTGCACACCCCTCAGGCGCGAGCGTACCTACCGCTCGACAGGGCTCAGCGGCTCATGGACCTAGCCGACCGCTTTCGCAGCCAGCCCCTGGTCTCCGCCAGGCGCTTCCTGAGACTGCTCGGCCATATGGCTTCCACCGTCCATGTGACCCCCAATGCCCGCCTGAACATGCGGTCTGCTCAATGGTGTCTCCGCCGGCAGTGGCGACAAGCCACGGGCGGCCTCGCAGACCTAGTGCGCGTTTCCGAGCCGCTGATCTCGTCTCTCCGGTGGTGGCTCCGGCAGCCGAACCTGATATTCGGTATGCCTTTCCAGTCACCTCAGCCGACCCGGGTGCTGACCACCGATGCATCCCTCCTGGGCTGGGGAGCGCATTGCCAAGGGGCGCGTACTCAGGGCCTCTGGACCACGTGGGAGTCTGCTCAGCAGATCAACTTCCTGGAGCTCCGGGCGATTCGCTTAGCTCTCAAGGCCTTCTCCCACCTGACTTCCCAACAGTCCGTCCTTGTCCAGACGGACAATCAAGTTGCCATGTTCTACGTGAACAAACAGGGGGGCACGGGCTCCTTTCTCCTCTGCCGGGAGGCTCAGAAGCTCTGCTCTTGGGCCGTCAGTCACGGCATTCTCCTCAAGGCAGTTTATCTCCCGGGCCAAGACAATGGCCTTGCGGACAAACTCAGCAGGGTCCTCCAGCCGCACGAGTGGCGTCTGGATCCCTTGGTAGTTCAGAAGCTCTTCCTCAGGTGGGGCCTCCCCACGATGGATCTCTTTGCCAGTCCTCGCAACCGGCAGCTTCCTCGCTTCTGCTCTCGTCAGCCACACCCCCTTCGGGTTGCGGCGGACGCTTTTCTGATCTCATGGTCGGGGAGCCTTCTGTACGCTTTCCCTCCCATCCCGCTGGTCTCTCGGACTCTTTTCAAGGTTCTCCGAGACAAAGCCTTTATGATCCTGGTGGCCCCTCGCTGGCCCAGACAGCCGTGGTTTCCGCTCCTGCTGCAACTGGCGGTGGAGGGTCCGATCCCTCTGGGGGTACAACCGGATCTCCTCACTCAGGATCAGGGGTCCCTACTGCACCCCAACCTCAGGTCTCTCAACCTCATGGCCTGGCTGCTGAGAGGGTAGTCCTTGCTCCCCTTCTCCTGCCGGCGGAGGTGGAGGAGGTCGTCCTAGCTTCGCGACGCCCTTCTACCCGCAAATGCTACGCCCTTAAATGGCGTCGCTTTGCAGTCTGGTGTACCCAACAGTCGCAGGATCCCTTCTCCTGCCCGGTGTCGGTGATCTTGCAGTACTTGCTACACCTCTCTAATCTGGGACTTAAGTCCAACTCCGTCAAAGTTCACCTCAGTGCTCTTTCGGCACATCATGTGCCGGTGGACGGTAGACCTCTCTCCAGCGACCCTCTCGTAGCGAGGTTTCTCCGAGGTCTCCTTCTACTTAAACCACCTCTGCGCCCGCCAGCGCCGAACTGGGACCTGAATGTGGTTTTGCAGCGGATCATCTGTCCGCCTTTTGAACCTATGGCTACATGTTCTCTCCGTTTTCTGTCTTGGAAAACACTGTTCTTGGTAGCCCTCACTTCCGCTAGGCGCGTAAGTGAGTTGCAGGCCCTCGTGTCTGATCCCCCCTACACTCGGTTCTACAAGAATAGGGTAGTCCTACGGACTCACCCTAAGTTTCTGCCTAAAGTGGTCTCCCCTTTTCACATCAATCAGGAGGTGGTACTTCCAACCTTCTTTCCCAGACCACACTCCAGCCGAGCTGAGACGGTCCTCCATACCCTGGACTGTAGAAGGGCTTTGAACTTCTACCTTGACCGTACGCGGGAGCACCGTAAAGCTGCTCAGCTTTTTGTGTCTTTTGACCCCAATAAATTGGGGCTCCCGGTCTCCAAGCGTACTCTGTCCATCTGGGTTGCGGACTGTATCTCTTGGGCTTATGGGGCAGCAGGACTCGCCTTAGAAAGTCGAGTCACGGCTCATTGTGTTCGGGCAAAGGCCACGTCAGTGGCTTACCTCCGCTCTGTTCCGCTGGCAGACATCTGCCGGGCCGCTACTTGGTCTTCGAGCCAGACTTTTGCGGTCCATTACTGTCTCGAGAGGGAGTCCCGTAGGGACAGTGCTTTCGGACAGGCAGTCCTCCGTAATCTCTTTGAGGTCTGAGCAACTCCTACCCTCCATCCCGGATGTGGGCTACCGGTGGGTGATAATTCAGCGAAGATTCTATCCTTCTGTGCTGCTGAGCTAGAGGGAGCTCATTTTTGTGCTTAGGGTCTCCGGTAGCCTTGAGCTTGGGAGTCCCATAAGTGAGGACTGACTTCCTGCTTGGTCCTGGAGAAAGCGTAGTTACTCACCTGTAACAGGTGTTCTCCAGGAGCAGCAGGAATCAGTCCTCACTACCCTCCCTCCTCCCCTTGGAGTTGCAATCGTCTGCTTATGTTCTTTTTGCAAATTTTTATGCTGTCTTTTTTAGCTATGTCATCTGACTGGCTAAGATGGCACCTTCGGGCGGGAAGACGACCGCGCATGCGCGCTGCAATTCCCAAAGGCTTTCTTTGAAAGCTGGGGAAAATTGCTCCGCGAGGGCTCCGTCGGCGCCGACGTCACCCATAAGTGAGGACTGATTCCTGCTGCTCCCGGAGAACACCTGTTACAGGTGAGTAACTACGCTATTTCTTGGCTGCCGCTGTACACTGAGCAAAGGATTTCAATATATTATTCACAATGACATCTGGATGCTTTTCCAGGGTGATAACTCTTAATTTGGAATACTGCATTGCATAGCTATAGTTTGGGTTATTCTTCCTATAGTGCATAACTTTGTACTTCTCCCTATTAAGTTTGAAGTGGTTGCCCAGTCTCTCTGTTTCTGAAGGTCCTCTTGCAATTTCTCACAGTCCTCTTGTGATTTAACAACTTTGAATGATTTGTGTCATCTGCAAATTTGATCACCTTTTGGCTTGTTCCTATTTCCAGGTCATTTATATGGGAGAGTTAGAATATATAACACTAAATGAGAAGTTAGATATGATTGGTATCTCAAAGACACGGTGGAAATAGGACAACCAGTGGGACACTGTGATACCTGGATACGAACTATAATGTAATGATAGAGCTGATCATATTAGTGGAGGGGTTGCGCTCTATGTTAGAGAGGGCATTGAGTCACAAAGGATTAAAGTTCTACAGGAAATGAAATTTACTGTAAAATCTCTATGGATTGAAATTCCATGTAAAAAGGGGAAGGCAATGGCAGTGGGGGTGTACTATCGACCGCCTGACCAGAATGAACAAATAAATGATGAAATGCTCAAAGAAATCAGGGAAGCTAACAAAAGTTACAGAACGGTAATAATAATGGGTGATTTCAATTACCCCAGTATTGACTGGGTCAGTTTCACGGCAGGACATGCTAGGGAGATAACGTTCCTAGATGAAATAAATGACTGCTTCTTGGAGCAGATGGTTCGTGAACCGACCAGAGGGGAAGACATTTTGGACATAGTCCTTAGTAGAACACCATAGCTGGTGCAAGAGATAAGGGTGTTGGGGCCACTTGGCAATAGTGATCATAGCATGATCGCGTTTGATTTAATTAATGGAGGGGGAATGGTAAGGAAATCCACATTACTACCTTTTAGTACTACCTTGGAAGCCCAGACCAGCTGTATTCCACGCTTTAAGAAAAGTGGAAGGAAGTCCAAAAAACTGCCAGCATGGTTTAAAGGTGAGGTCAGAGAGGCTGTTGTTGCCAAAAAAACATCTTTCAGGAAATGGAAAAAAGAGCCGAATGACGAAAATTGGAAACAGCACGAGCACTGGCAAGTTAAATGCAAGGCATTGATAAAGCAGGCAAGGAAAGGATTTGGGAAGAAACTTGCTGTGGAAGCAAACACGCATAATAAAGACTTTTTCAAGATGTATCATAGCAAAAAACCTGTGAGAGAGTTAGTTGGACCATTAGATGATAGAGGGGTAAAAGGGGCAGTAAGAGGGGACAAGGCTATAGCAGAGAGACTGAATGAATTCTTTGCTTCGGTCTTTACTCAGGAAGATGTAGGAATGTTACCCATGACTGAAGTGGTATTTAAAGGTGATGCTGCAGAAGAATTGAAAGAAATATCGCTACACTGGGAAGATGTATTACAACTATTTGATAAACTGAAGAGTAGCAAATCACCTTGACCGGATGGTTCATATCCAATGGTGTTGAAAGAACTGAAATATGAGATTGCAGACCTGCTATTAGTAATCTGTGAACTATCATTAAAATCATCTGTAATACCTGAAGAATGGAGGATCGCCAATGTAATGCCAATTTTTAAAAAGGGTTCCAGGGGTGATCCTGGAAACTACAGACCGGTGAGCCTAACATCAGTACCAGGAAAAATGGTAGAAACTATCATAAAGAACAAAATTACTCAGCATGTAGATAGTGTCATGAGGTAGACAGCACTGAGCCTGGGATAATAAAAGGAAAAGGAAAAGAAGAGCTTACCTCACAGCCACATGAGCAGTTAAGGCATTCAGATTGCAGGGAAGCAAGGAATGGAGAAACAAACTTTCCTCATAGCATTGGTGACGCAGTAGAAACTCAGAGTCCTAATCATGCTCACCTGAGGAAAGAATCACGTACAACGTACAACAAGCAGGGAGATAAAAACAGGTGGGAAATCCCACAGAGGGGGCAGAGAGAGAAGCAGAGAGAGGAGGAGACAGAGACGCAGGAAGGGAGTCAGATTCAGAGGCAGACAAAGAGAGAGACGCTGTCACGAAGAGAGAGGGCAGAGTGGAAGCAAGCTGTTGAACCAGAGAGTGCTGGGAAAAGCAGTGCAAGAGACTTCCAAGCCAGAGGGGTCCTCGTACCGGGGAAGGCAACCAAGCAGGTAGAGAGCAAACGTCACACTCAAGAAAGCTCACTGAAGCCAGGAGGTGATTACAGCTCAGCTAAGCCTAATGCTTGGAACTCCCGGAGAAAAGCAGCTTACACTCCAGAGAAGAAACCCTGGTTAACAGAGGAAGAGCTGGAAACTCTTTACACCAGAAAGAAAGATAAGTACCCTGTTTTCTCCAGAGGGAAGGAAGTGGGTCCTTTTATAAAGAGCCAAGCTTACAGTGGGTCAGAAAACCCTTATTGGAGTGGGTATTGGAAAGAAGCCCCAAGCACAGCTCCTCATGTCCATGTCTGCACAGAACAGTCTCCTCCCATAGAAGCTGAGGTCTCTCAGGGGCCAGGTGGTGAAACCAGCAATGCTGAAGCATGGTGCCTGTTTACAGGACCAGGTCCTGATTTAATGCAGTGGGAAAGTTGAAACCCAGAGATTGGTCCAGAACCCATGGATTGTGCTCTTTGTTTTTCTGATGAGATAGACTCTTTATGTTAAAAAGCAAGAAGAAGCCTTGTTATAGTTTGAAAAGCTTTTATTTTTCCTGTGAAGCAACAGTTTATTTTTGTTATCGTTATCTACTGTATCTGGAAAGCAATCCTCAAGGGAAGGGGAATAAAGCCCAGCTTTAATTATACTTGGACACACGACTACAGACTATTCTTTTAAGAAATACAGCTATACCACCTACCTAGGCAGGTGCCTAAGGAAGTATAGTCTCACAATAGTCATGGCTTAATGGGAGACAGCCAACATGGCTTTAGACAAAGAAGATTTTGTTTTACTAATCTGTTAAGTTTTTTTGAAGGTGTAATAAACAGGTAGACAAAGGTGAGCCGATTGATATAGTGCAGTGATGGCTAACCTTTTTGAGCCCGAGTGCCCAAACTGCCGCACAAAACCAAAGAATTTCCTCAAAGTGCCAGCACGTCAATTTGCATAAATATTTGCATAATGCTAACATACACTAACTTTTAGTAAACATGTCTCTTAATGAGTGTATGGATAAAGACAGACTAAAAGATTTCTACATTACTATAATCCAGTGCCAACCGCCAGGCACATTAGGAACTACTACAAACACTGCCCATTTAGAACCAATAGCAAACCCGCCGTATCCTAACAGCACTACCAGGACTCACAAAGCACCATACCATACCTATCAAAAGGCAACACTGCAAATATTAAACCAATACATTTCAGAGAATAACAATACATGACCTACTGGGGAAAGAGAACAAGTGGCAATGTCAAAAAGGAATTACATAAACAGAATACCTCAGCTCAGTTACACAGTTGCAATTGCTCCAGCCACTTTCTTCTGGTTTCTTCATGTTTTCTGCTAACTCTCCATCATCTGCTGTCCATTTGTCCTTTCTTCTCTCTTCTAGTTTTTTTTTTCCATTCTCTCTCTCTACATCCGCTTTAACATACTAATCTTTCTCCTTTTGCTCTTTCCTCATTCCTATTTCATCCACTCAAATTTTACCCCTCCATCCTCAATCCCCACTTACTCTCCCAATACCCGGCCAATTGTAGATTTTTTATCCCTCCCACACAAAATATTTTTCCCCTCTCCATTTTACTCTCCCAGCCCCATCCCATTCTAATCCTCCCCCAACATCAGCTCCCTTCTAGTTCCAACCTCACCCAGCATCCATTCCCTTCTAGTCCCTGCATCAGCCCATTTCCAGTCCTAGCCCCCCATCAGCCCATTTCCAGTCCTAGCAACCCCCCAACCCAATACCAGTCCTAGCCCCCCCCCATCAACCCACTTCCAGTCCTAAACCCCCATCACCCCATTTTCAGTTTAAGCCCCCCCTATAACCCATTACCAGTCCTAACCCCCATCACCCCATTTCCAGACAGCCCCCATCAGCCCAAAGCCCATTACCAGTCCTAACCCCCCTAGCCCATTAGCAGTCCTAACCCCCCTAGCCCTTTAGCAGTCCTAACCCCCCCATAGCCCATTAGCAGTCCTAACCCCCCCCATAGCCCATTACCAGTACTAACCCCCCATCACCCCATTTCCAGACAGCCCCCATCAGCCCACAGCCCATTACCAGTCCTAACCCCCCCTAGCCCTTTAGCAGTCCTAACCCCCCCATAGCCCATTAGCAGTCCTAACCCCCCCATAGCCCATTTCCAGTCCTAACCCCCCATCACCCCATTTCCAGACAGCCCCCATCAGCCCACAGCCCATTACCAGTCCTAACCCCCCCTAGCCCATTAGCAGTCCTAACCCCCCCTAGCCCTTTAGCAGTCCTAACCCCCCCATAGCCCATTAGCAGTCCTAACCCCCCCCATAGCCCATTACCAGTCCTAACCCCCCATCACCCCATTTCCAGACAGCCCCCATCAGCCCACAGCCCATTACCAGTCCTAACCCCCCCTAGCCCTTTAGCAGTCCTAACCCCCCCATAGCCCATTAGCAGTCCTAACCCCCCCCATAGCCCATTACCAGTCCTAACCCCCCATCACCCCATTTCCAGACAGCCCAAATCAGCCCACAGCCCATTACCAGTCCTAACCCCCCCTAGCCCTTTAGCAGTCCTAACCCCCCCATAGCCCATTAGCAGTACTAACCCCCCCATAGGCATTTAGCAGTACTAACCCCCGATCACCCCATTTCCAGACAGCCCCCATCAGCCCACAGCCCATTAGCAGTCCTACCCCCCCGCCCGCCCGCCCGCCCATTAGCAGTCCTAACCCCCCCCCCCAGCCCATTAACAGTCCTAACCCCCCCTAGCCCATTAGCAGTCCTAACCCCCCCCCCCTAGCCCATTAGAAGTCCTAACCCCCCCACTAGCCCATTAGCAGTCCTACCCCCCCCCCCCGGCCCATTAGCAGTCCTAACCCCCCCCCATTAGAAGTCCTAACCCCCCCCCCTAGCCCATTAGAAGTCCTAACCCCTCCCCCCCTGGCAAATTTAAAAAAAAAAAAAGCTGGCTCTGGCTGCTGCCGCTGCTGCTGCCGCGGCAGAATGCAATGTCCCGCGGGGCCCCCTCCGCCCGCTAAGCCCCTCTGCAAGGGCTTTCAGATTCGCGAGGGAGAGCGTCTCCCTCGCGTCTCTGTTAAGCCCGCAGGGGCTAATGGGAAATTTCCCATCAGTCCCGGGGCTGATGGGAAATTTCCCATTAGCCCCTGCGGGCTTAACAGAGACGCGAGGGAGACGCTCTCCCTCGCGAATCTGAAAGCCCTTGCAGAGGGGCTTAGCGGGCGGAGGGGGCCCCGCGGGACACTGCATTCTGCCCTTGCCGCGTCCGCGGCAGCAGTCAGAGCCAGCTTTTTCTTTTTTGCGGACCTTCCCGCGTGCCAGCTGCAAGGCCTTCGCGTGCCGCAGCTGGCACGCGTGCCATAGGTTCGCCATCGCTGATATAGTGTATCTGGACTTTCAGAAAGCCTTTGACAAGGTCCCTCATCAGAGACTTTTGGCAAAACTAAAAATTCATGGGAGAGGAGGTGATATACTATTGTGGATCAGGAACTGGTTACAAGATAGAAAGCAGAGGGTAGGGCTAAGTGGCCAATTTTCCCAATAAATGACCTGGAAAAGGGAACAACAAGTGAGGTTATCAAATTTGCAGACAACACAAAACTATTTAAAGTTGTTAAAACCCAAGAGGATTGTGGAAAATTGCAAGAGGATCTTGATAAATTGGAAGACTGGGCATCCAAATGGCAGATGAAATTGAATGTGGACAAGTGCAAAGTTTTGCACCTAGGAAAGAACAATCCAAACTATGGTTACACGATACAAGGTTCCACATTAGGAACCACCACCCAGGAAAAAGATTTAGGCGTCATCATGGATAACATGTTAAAACCCTCTGCCCAGTGTGCAGCGGTGGCCAAGAGAGCAAATAGAATGTTAGGTATCATAAGGAAAGGAATGGAAAATAAAACAAAGGATATTATAATGCCTCTGTATCGTTCCATGGTGCGATCGCACTTTGAATATTGTGAGCAATTCTGGTCGCCGTATCTTAAAAAAGATATAGTGTTATTAGAAAAGGTACAGAGAAGAGCCACCAAAATGGTAAAGAGGATAGAAGGATACTCCTATGAAGAGAGGCTAACAAGGTTAGGGATCTTCAATCTGGAAAAGAGGCAGCTGAGGGGAAATATGATAGAGGTCTATAAATTAATGAATGGAGTGGAACGGGTAAATGTAGATCGATTGTTTACGTCATCAGAATATAAAAAGACTAGGGAACATGCAATGAAGCTACAGGGTAACCTATTTAATTCCAGTAGAGATTTTATAGGGTCTGTCATAAAGACCAGTGTGTCATCAACACAGAGTAGAATTTTGTGAGTACTAGTACCCACTGTTACCAGGCAAATATTTTGGTTTGATCTAATCTTTGCTGTGAAGGTCTCTATTACTAAAACAAAAAGCATTGGTGGATATAGTGTTATTAGAAAAGGTACACAGAAGAGCCACCAAAATGGAATGATACCCCATGAAGAGAGGCTAAAAAGGTTAGGGCTCTTCAACCTGGAAAAGAAACAGCTGAGGGGAGATATGATAGAGGTCTATAAATTAATGAATGGAGTGGAACGGGTAAATGTAAATCGATTGTTTACGTTATCAGAATATAGAAAGACTAGGGAACATGCAATGAAGCTACAGGGTAACCTATTTAAGACCGATAAGAGAAAATATTTTTCTTTCAACGTGTAATCAAACTCTGGAATTTGTTACCAGAGGAATTAGTAAAAGCTGTTAGTGTAGCTGGGTTTAAAAAAGGTTTGGACAAGTTCCTGGAGGAAAGGTCCATAAACCATTATTAAAGTGGACTCGGATATCCACCGCTTGCCCCAATACAAGCATTATGGAGCCTGTGCCTTTTGGGGAAATTGCTAGGTATTTGTGACCTAGATTGGCCACTGGATACTGGGCTTGATGGACCTTGGTCTGACCCAGTATGGCATATCTTATGTTCTTATGTTCTTATATATGTGTGTGTGTGTGTGTGTGTGTGTGTGTGTGTGTGTGTGTGTGACATGCAGTAGACCAAGTATAGATCCATGGGGCTTTCTACTATTTACCTTTCTCCACTAAGAAAATTGACCATTTAGCTTTACTTTCTGTTTTCTATCTTTTAACCAGTTACCAATACACAATAAGATACTTCCTCCTATCTCATTACTTTTTTTAAACTATATTCAAGAATCTCCCATGAATAACCCCTTCAAATGCTTTCTGAAAATCCAAATACACTATGGGGTCTATTTTGACCTGCGTTTAGTGGGTCTGGATGTCTGATCCGGATGACCAGACCTGCTAAATGCCTGGCCTGCATCTGGGAAACAGAGCTCCCCACACATAGAGCTGAGCTGTGCAGGGAACTCTGTTTGTGGGCAGGAGGGGGCAGGCTGTGGGTGGTGCCATGACTCTGGACGTACAGGGCCGATTCCATTGTTGGCCCTGTACATCTGAGGTTGTCAGTCTAGACGGGGGACTTATTCCACATCACAGGATCTGGGAGGCCCGATTGGGAGTCGGGCGGCGGGGAACGGATATTTGTGTGGTGTGCCGGGATTCGCACTCCATGCAGGAACCAGGCTGGGCTGGGGAATTGCTGGATGTCTGGGAGGCCAGAATCAGGGCACAACCTGCACGTCCAGGCCGGTAGACCCGATTCTGATCCCATAGGCAATTCTAGATGGACAGGGCACGCACACATTGGAATTGGCCTCCACATCAATGAGCTTACCTTTGTCTATATGCTGGCTTTGCCCTACTAAACCATGTTTAGTAATTTTGTTCTTTAAAATGATTTCTACTATTTTGTCCAGCAATGATTTCAGGCTTATTGGTCAGTAGTTTCCTAGATCGCTCCTTGAAGCTTTTTTAAAAGTTATCATTGCGTTGCCTACCCTTCAAGCTTCAGATACTGTAGACAATTTTGAAGATAGTTTGCAAATAAGTAATGTAGATCTGCAATTTCATTTTTTAGTTATTTCAGCACTCTGGGATGTATACCATCTGGTCCAGGTGATTTGCCACTCTTTAGTTTGTATTCTATATCGTCCGGCTATACCAGTCCAGACAAGTGGGTTATGTTCCCCTCCCAGCAGATAGAGAAGGCATCCAGAGACTTCTTATGACATCATCGTGTCTTTAACAGCCTGCTCCTCTAGGGGCATAAACCAGTAATTGTCTGTCTCCAGCAGATGGTGGAAGTAAATTTTTCAGCTCTCATAAAAATCTGAAAATGACAAGGAAGATTGAAGAGGAAAAGATTGATTTCGCTTGGGAGCAACCACCCTTGCTGGTGATGTGCTCCTTCCAGGTGACCTCTCTCCTTCAAGGCAGCCCAGAGGCACTAGAGGTGGGACTTCTCTACTATGTCCCTGTAGCTCTCCTCTATATAACTGTCTGTCTCAGCTCCTTCAAGTCTGCTGCTGTAGCCCCAGAGATTGGATTGCATGGCTGTGGCAACCCCCATTCTCAAGACCTCCTAGTTCCTTCCTGAACACTTCTCAGTTGAGTTGCCTTTCTGTCCTAGCCAGTGGGTAGTATACTATTGCTGGTGACTTTCTCACTGGACTGCGATACGGGAGGCTCCACTAGAGACATCCTTAAAACTGGTGCTCTTTTTGGATGCCATAAGGAGGAGTGGAATTGGTTTATTTCTGTGCCCTTATCCTGCTAAGGACCTGTTGAGCAGCCAGAAGATTGGAAAGGAGTTTGGAAAGGATTTTTCAAAGCCTCACACAATCTCAGTATCCCCTCCCTCCTCCTTTCACTTGTTCTCCCCATGGTCGCCCCCTCACACATTTGTCAGATGGCAGTGTGGACATCACTTTCCACTTTTGTCAAGCACTACCACTTGGATGTCCATGCTCGGGCAGACATGGCCTTTGGCTCAAAGGTCTTAAAAGCTGCCGTCTCTTCTTCCTGCCCAGTGGATTGGTAGCTTTGGTATGTCCTTCTGTCATCTAATGGTCCAGCTGACTCCTTCCAAGGCTTTTTGATTCAAATGTACCTGAAAAATTTGTTAATCTCCAGGAACAAGCAGGAATGTAGTCTTCACATATGGGTGACATCAGTACCGGTGGAGCCTGTGCTGGAACGCTCCCTACTCTACACACTTATATACGGGGGTTTAAGGAGAGCTGGTGACACACTACATGTACTGTTGAGGGCATATGACCTAGAAGCTGTAGCATCTCTTGGGCAGTGAGATGATCTTTGACATGGGCCTGAGATGCCAGCTGGATGAGATGAGAACAGCTAGGCTGAGGTAGAAACACCCTTGACTGTTGAGTATTTAAGAGAGTTCCTATGAACTCTAGTGTTTGAATAGGAGCAAGATGGGACTTTGGAAGATTTATTACAAATCCCAAGTGTTGAAGTACCTGCATGGTACGAGAGAGAGACAGATGAACCTCTTGGGAAGTTCCTGCCCTTAAGAGCCAGTTGTCTAAGTAAGGGAAGACAAATATTCCTAGAGATCTTAGAAATGTGGCCACGACCGCCATGCACTTTGTGGAGACTCTTGGGGCAGAGGCAAGTCCGAATGGCAGGACTCTGTACTGATAATGTTGTCCTTGAAACATGAAGTGTAGATATTTCCTGTGCTCTGGATGAATCAGGATATGTGTGTACGCTTCCTTGAGGTCTAGAGAACAGAGCCAGTCCTGACTCTGGAAATAGGGTAGGAGGATCCCTAGAGAGACCATCTTGACCTTCTCGTGGACAAGAAACTTGTTTAGGTTTCTGAGGTCCAGGATGGGTCTGTATCCCCCAGTTTTCTTTGGAATGAGAAAGTACGGAGAGTAGAAACCCACTCCTTGTTGAGATGTTGGGACCTCCTTTATGGCACCTCCTGACAGCAGAGAGGTGACTTCTTGTAGCAACAGAGCAGTAAGAGGAGGCTGAGAGGGATATTCTCTTACCATTGTGGAGGGGGGCAGAGTCTGTAGGTGAAGTCTGTATCCCTCCGCCACTATGGTCAGGGTCCAGTACTCTGATGTGATTAGATGCCACCTGTGGGCATAGTGACAGAGTCTGCCGGCAATGTTGGGGGGGGGGGGCAGTCTGCAGAGGCAGAGTGGCTATGTTCTCTAGGAAAAAGTAAAAAACCAGACACAGGTTGAGTCTGCGGAGCTGGCTGGTTTTTAGGATCTGTGGTTTCTTTGGCTTCTTAGGAAGCTGTTGCCTCTTTTGAGTAGCCTGGGGATGGTATTGTGAAGCAGATGTGTAAGAAGGGTAAAACTTATTATTATTGAAGAAAGCCTTCTTTGCAGCTGCTTTCTTCTTTGCTGGGTTGGCAGTGGTTCTAGAAAGCATGTTTAGGATAGTATTCTCAGAATCTAACTGAGACGCCTTCTCTTGCCAATCTTTGCCAAAAAGGTTTTCACCTGTGCAAGGAATATTGCCCAGTTTATCTTGAACCCATTGTTCAAGATCTGATTCTTGAAGCCAAGCAATCCTGCATGCTCCAATGCAGATTGAGGTGGCCCTAATGGTACACTCAAAGCGGTCAAAAATTGCCCTATTGACAAACTTTGACACATTCTGGGCATGTTTGATCATTGTGAGATAATCAGCTCTCTTATCAGCAGGAAGAAGAGGAGCCTAGATTCAAAATCTCTAGTAACCTCCCTAAGGAACATAACCATATAGAGTATGTATGAACCTATCCTGGCTGAGAGCATGGAGGCCTGAAAACATCGACGCCCGAAAGCATCAAGAGTCCTCGCTTCTCTACCAGGAGGGTTCAAAGAATGAGTCTTTGAACTTTTAATTTGACGCACTGCCAATTCCACCACCATTGAATGATGAGGCAACTGAGTCTTTTGGAATCTAGGAGACTCTGGTACTCGATACATGGTATCGAGTCGTCGAGTACATAACATAAGAACATAAGATATGCCATACTGGGTCAGACCAAGGTCCATCAAGCCCAGTATCCTGTTTCCAACAGTGGCCAATCTAGGTCATACGTACCTAGCAGTTTCCCCAAAAGACACAGATTCTGCAGTGCTTGTACTGGGTCAAGCATTGATATCCTGGGTCCCTTCTTAATAATGGTTTATGGACCTTTCCTCCAGCAACATGTCCAAACCTTTTTTAAACCCAGCTATACTAACAGACTTTACTACATCCTCCGGTAACAAATTCCAGAGTTTGATTA
This sequence comes from Ichthyophis bannanicus, assembly GCA_033557465.1. Classification (NCBI taxonomy): domain Eukaryota; kingdom Metazoa; phylum Chordata; class Amphibia; order Gymnophiona; family Ichthyophiidae; genus Ichthyophis; species Ichthyophis bannanicus. The sequence continues at coordinate 572,171,719 of CM066035.1, forward strand.
CACGTTGAGTGAAAAAATATTTTCTTTAATTAGTCTTAAATAGTTTACCCTGTAGTTTCATTGTATGTCCCCTAGTCTTTCTATATTCTGATAACATAAACAATCTATCTACGTTTACCCGTTCCACTCCGTTCATTAATTTAGAGACTTCTATCATATCTCCCCTCAGCCGTCTCTTTTCCAGATTAAAGAGCCCTAACCTTTTTAGCCTTTCTTCACAGGAGTATCCTTCCATCCCCTTTACCATTTTGGTGGCTCTTCTCTGAACCTTTTCTAATAACATTATATCCTTTTTAAGATACGGTGACCAGAATTGCACACAATATTCAAGGTGCGGTCTAACCATGGAACGGTATAGAGGCATTATACTATCTTTTGTTTTATTTTCCATTCCTTTCCTTATGATACCTAGCATTCTATTTGCTCTCTTGGCTGCCGCTGCACACTGGGCTGAGGGTTTTAACATGTTATCCACAATGACGCCTAAATCTTTGTCCTGGGTGGTGGTTCCTAATGTGGAACCTTGCATTGTGTAACCATAGTTTGGGTTGTTCTTCCCTAAGTGCATAACTTTGCACTTGTCCACATTAAATTTCATCTGCCATTTTGATGCCCAGTCTTCCAATTTATCAAGATCCTCTTGCAATTTTCCACAATCCTCTTGGGTTTTAACAATTTTAAATAGTTTTGTGTCATCTGCAAATTTGATAACCTAGTTTTGTGTCATCTGCAAATTTGATAACCGTATGGGGAGAGCTGGTAAGGGGTGCCTCCCACATCCAATGCATGAGGTCCTGGAGGATACGGTGAACCGGAAGGGTGGCAGCCTCTTTAGGAGACATAGGGTATTGGAAGATTTCTTTTTTTTTTTTATAAGGGTTTCAAAAAACAAAAATACACTAATGTAATTTAGCATACATACATAACAAAGGAAGCTCCATAAAATACATAAAGAAAATAACCAGATTAAAGACACTGGAAATTTAACATCAAGCTCAATATACATAGTCAAGAGAATAATATAGTATTGAACATTGTCATGCCCTCATAGCCCAATCGGTAGGAACCGGTATTGCTGGGCTCCCTGAGGGTGGTAGTTGTGCCTTCCTTCGGACAAATCACAGAACAAGTTTAATTCTACGTTTAGGGTTTTATTCCCCGTCCCTTGAGGTTTCTTTTCCTTTTTGGCAACACAAAATAAGAGCCAACTTTGGCATATAACAAAAGACAAATGGTTAACAAAAATAGCTTACTTCAGCTTCAAACATCAAACAAAAGAAATGAATAAACAGCCTTACTATCCTATGTAGGCTTTTCCTTTTGTTTGCAGATAGCACAGCTTACGTCTGCTGTTTGTAAGAGAGTGAGAGCAATTAGCACATAAGTTACAGCACTGGTACTTTGGTTATAATCAAGTAATTTATCTCAGAGAAAACTCCTGGTCACTCACAGTTAAAGAACAGTCCATTGGTTCAGGAACTATAGACACCTCTGAACTCTCACATTCCATCAATTCTTGTTCACCTGTATTTATGCTCTTAATATCAGCTGTTGGATAAAGGTAAGACTGGCTTGCTTCGTCACACAGAAAGTTTCTTTCTCCCTCTGAGCTAATGCCTCTCTGGGTAAAACCGTATGGCTTTGAGTTGAGCTTGTCAGGGCTCTGCCCCTGCTGATAACCCAGTAGATAACTCAAATCTTTGTTTGGTTTGTTAGTAGAGTAATTACGGTAGGCTCTGTGCCTGCTCAGGTCTAGCTCAGCTGACCTAAATTGCAAAGCTTTAGACGGAACTTTACTAGAAGCTGGGAGCTCACAATCACTAGGGAAATCTTCAGCTTTTTCTGGTAAGGAAATCTCTCTTCTCCTAGGGTTTCTGTAGCCAGGGGAAAAGTTATTCTCAGCCTCTATATAGCTTGTCTTTGTGTGGCTATTTCTATGACTCCAGGGTTTTACCCTCTCAGATAGCCAATAGCCTCTACTTTTATTTCTTGCACTGGTACCTGCTATGGCAGTCTTCCCACGTTTCTCTTGTCTTCCAGGCACATACACGCTATCAGGATGCTGACTTCCAAATCTTTCATTCAGGTCTCTGGCTTCCCTCAGACCATTATGCTGGCTCCCTTGTTGCTCTGATAACTCATTCTCACTCTCTTTCTCTCTTTCATACCAACTCCATGCTCTCCCCGGCTTCAGCTGTGTTCGCCACGGTCTCTCTGGTTGTGACCCTTGTTGCCTCAACTCCTCTCTCCTTCTAACTGTTTGGGAGCATATTTTATCCTCGTGTCTCCTGGCTCCATCTCCACCCAGCTGATCCCTATTAGGCAAAGCAAATCCCCTTTCTTTGCTACCTGGGTGTGTCTTCATTGGCCTTGTGCACGTGTGCCTGGGTTGTCTATAGCAACCTTCTGACATTACTTTGTTTACCCTGTCATTTTTCCTTTGATCATTCGTGCTGATCTCCATTTTCTCGGGCTGCCCTAGATCTACCTTGTGACAACATATTAATTCTTTTCTTTAAGAAAATTTAACAAGTGATCCACTTCAAAAAAACACATAGCGCTTACCCTGAAAAACGACATGCCATTTACAAGGAAACTTAAGATAGAATAAGGCACCAAGAGCCACCACACATGGGCGGGCCTCTAAAAAGGCTTTACGCCACTCCTGTGTGGCCCTAGAAACATCTGGAAATATCTGAATAGGTTGACCACAAAATTTTTCAGTTTTCCTCTGGAAATAAGTTTGCAATATTCTATCTTTATCCAACTGCAAAACAAAAGTAACTAACAGTGTGTCTCTTAAAACAATATCAGTAGAGGACTAAAAAAAAAAACAGATCTATCTAACGTGGAAGACCCTAACTGATCATACTGTGCCTCCCCCACTTTCTCCAAATCTTTAACTTTAATCTTTAATCTTAATCTTTCTCCAAAACTTTCCCCTTTGGAACATAATATATTCGAGACACTGAATGTTATCCACATCATTAAATAATAAGACTTCCTTAAGATATTTCTGAAAAATAATTAAAGGAGAAAGATAATGAGTCTGAGAAAAATTTAATAAACGTAAGTTCTTGGAACGCAAAGAATTCTCCAACAGTTCATCTTGTCGATGCGATGAACAAAAATCCTGAGTAAATGTAGCCAGGAAACGCTGTTGAGAGGAGAACTGATTCTCATGAGATCCAGAAACTTTCTCCAGTACTAACAAACGAACATCATGGTCAGACAACTTTGTAACTGTTTCCCTCAAGAACGTTGCTACTTTTTGCAAAGAAACCACCAGCGCCAATTCCATACGCGAAAGAATTGACCAAATATCCCTTAAAGATACTTCAGCAGGAGGCACCAGGGATTCACCAAAGGAGGCAAAAGAAATCACCGAAGGGAGAGGGGGTGGCAAGTTTTCTGGAGAAAATCAAGTTTCAAAAAGGAATCAGGAAGTAAAGCGGAACCGGTTCCCTCCATCCCTACTTCACCAGGGAAGGAGTGCATACCTTGACCAAGAACAACAGACTCTTGGCTAGGCTGAGCTAAACGCATATCAATAGCAGAGGGAGAAGAAGATGCAGTACTCACAGTTGATACATTCACCGAATCAGGAGTTGATGGCCCCACTGAGGTCAGAGGGTTCCCCACACGAATATGGGCATCCATCAGACCTACTACTTTGACCGCCTTCAACTGTGCGGGTTGCGGGTAGTGCTTCCTTCTCTTCCCCATTACAGGGACACACCTCTGCGCCGAGTGCACCGAAGGGGCACCAAAGGGGCGGGACCTGCCCCTTTGGTCATGCCCCTTCGGTCACACGCCCACGGGCACGCGCCTGCTACTGCGCCCCGCGGTGGAGCCGGTGTTTTATGGCCCTCCTCAAATCCAGCCACCTAATAGGGAGCTAGGCACGCAGGCACCAGAGCCAATCCAGTCAAGCAATCCAGGTAGGAAGGAAATGAAGCTTCTCAGCATCCCGCGGTGGAGCCGGTGTTTTATGGCCCACCTCAAATCCAGCCACCCAATAGGGAGCTAGGCATGCAGGCATCAGAGCCAATCCAGTCAAGCAATTCAGGTAGGAAGGAAATGAAGCTGCTCCTATTGGAAGATTTCTAATTCCTCAGTCCTAGGTTCTTTTTTCAGATGTTACTGTAATAGACAGGCCCCTAGTCAGGTCCAGAATAAACTCTTGAAAAGACACGTCCTCAGGAGGGGACATGCGGTACTCCAGAGAGGGAGAAGGATCCTCTGGTATACTTTGCATCACTCGAGTATCGATCAATTCCTCATCGGAAGAATTGGAATCTGATGATTCAAAGTATCAACGACAGCGATGTTCATGCTCCGCTAAGACCTGGTACCGATCGAAATCAGCATTGGATCAGGGAGGATGCCTGGAAGAGTCACCGATACTAGGGATGGACTCAAGGGCAGGCAGTGGTGGTAGTGGTTCGATGGGTACAAACCCCGATGCAAACTGCATCGGTACCTTGGATGGTGCCGGTGTCTGAGGTACTGTCGGTAAGGGTTTGATCGGAACCAATGCCGCTAGTAGGGCCACCAAGCTGCGCTCGATGGCAAGGATACGTTGATCCATGGAGCCCACCGATGCTTGGGTATCAGTACCGGACATGAGGGCTACCATCCCAGAGTATGGCACCAGGAGCTCTCCAGAGGTGGAGGCCTCAGGAGCATCCTGGGACTCCTCGATAGCTTTGGTGGTAGGGTCCTCCCGCCGAGGTAGTTTGGCTGGCTGATCCACCTCTAGTACAAAGCACAACGCATCTCAATTCTTAGGAAGAGATCTACCCTTGAGGGATTGGTGTGTCTTCAAAGACTTATGTTTTGATATCTGAGATCCATGAGAGGAAGACGATGCCCTTGATGACATCGATGCTAAAGATACTGCGTCTGAGGCAAAGAGTATGCCTAACTTTGCAGCATGATTCTGCTGGCCTCTTTGTCATCTTCCTATATAAAGGACATTGAAAAGGCTGGTGGTAGGGCCCAAGGCATTTGAGACACTAGTAATGGGTGTCAGTAGCCGAGACGGTACCGCCACACTTAGAACATTTCTTAAAACCATTAACTGGTTTTTCCATTATGCCGAAGCAAATGGTAGGGTTAAGGCCTAAAATGGCGTTGATGTGCTCAAGAAAGTTCTAATTTACTTTTTAGAAAAAAAGAAAAAGAAGAGAATAGAAAAGAAAAGAAAAGAAAAGAACCAACAGTAATCGGTCCCAGCGTCGACAGGAAGGCAGACGCGACCACAAAAAACAAAAGAAATAAAATAAAGACATTTTCTGCAGTGACAGAATTTGCTTACTGCTGGCTCTGCGGAAAATGAAGAACTGAGGAGGGAGAGTTGGGAAGGTGGGAAGGCAGCGATGCAGGTGCAGTGGGATGCCCCCAAAAGCTTTCCTGTTGGATGAGTTAAGTGAGTGGGTCTTCCCCACTGAAGCAGCTACTTTACAAATCCTGAAGCTGGGCTTTTTGGGAAATGTAGTCCTTTCACCGAATCAATGAGGAGCAGTTGTGGAAAAGTGGTTTAAGCAACCAAAGGATTTTATTTCCCCTCCCGGGGTGGATTTCACCATGAACAAAGTAACACAAACCAGGTATTTACTGGCATAAGGACAAATCAAAGGTTCTTTAACAGAAAAGGCTTACTTCAGCAATAAACAGGTTGATATCTAGCATTCCAACATAACAATGCTGTTTCTTCACAGCTCTCTGCTTCCCAATGCTAGTAGTGCTGTACTTTCTCTTTCAAAACATGCCTTCAGCGTAATGAGATTATTTCATTAGCAAGCGATATCGTACAGTCCATGATATCTTCATCAATATTCACACACTCAGGTTCAAAGTCCATTAACTCTTCCTGGCTAGAAGGAAATGTTTGTAACGGTACTCCTGATGCCACGCCCTTTCTAACTGCTTCAGGTTTCACCTGATATTCCTGAGTTAAATACTGGCTTTCACAAACGTTATCAGCACAGGTATTCTCTTCCCAGCTCCAACCCTCTGGGTAAATACAGTCACTGTAACTATTTTTATACCAGCCTTTTGGCTTACCTTTTAGCCTAGCTGGTGGAGGTTTTCTTTGTGGCTTTGGACTGGCTGTAAGTTCCCAACCTAAGCTTTGCACAGAAGATTTCACTTGCCTTCCTGGCTTACTTTCACTTCTGTGTTCCCCTGGATACTGCAGGTAATCCACTCTGCCCTTATTATATCTTTCCCTTGGGGTTTCTTTTCTTTTCCTGAAGAAAGACTCTGTCTCACGCTTCCACAGAGACTCTGGCTGTTTCCTGGCACTGCTGTCTTCACCGTAGCTCTCATTAGCTTCCTTATCCAGCACACATGCCTCAGCTCCTCCTTCTTCTCCTTCTTCTCCTCCCAACTCCATAAGCTCAACTGAACTCTCTTTATCAGGGTGAATTCTAGGGCAGTGCTCAACTCCACCCCCTAGCAGGTGTCCTGCATTAGCTCGTGACTCATTCCCTGAATGGTAGCACGGGCGTTTCTCTTGCCTCTGTGCTTGGTTTCTAAGGTAACCAGGAGCCATGTGCTTTTGTTTACAACTCAGCCCTACTCCTGTTCCTGGCTTTTTAGCCTCTTCTACCGGGCTGGAAGGACCCACTATGTCACAAGTGCCACATGCATGCCTGCATATGTGCACAGCCCAATGGGCTCTAGCTTTCCAGTGGAAACAAGCCTCAGACCGTCTCTCAGACAAAATATCAGTGTCTGCCCCTCTGGCCGCATCACTCCTATGGTGATGTTCCCCAGAGAGTCTCCTTGTTGGGTCACCTTTTCAGATGCCTCTACATCAATGTACCCTGAAAATGGATGCCTCCAAACAGGGTTGGGGGGTGGCCCATCTAGTGTCCCTCTCCACTCAGGGCCTCTGGACAGAGGAGGAGTCCAAGCTCCAGATAAATCTACTGGAACTTCAGGCAATCTTCAAGCCCTCAAGGTCTTTCAGATGCATCTAAGCTCCAGAGGGTCCTGGTTGAAATGGACAATCAGGTAGCCATGTTCTATCTGAACAAACAAGGGGGAACAGGATCTTGGCCACTCTGCAGAGAGGCTCTCTATCTTTGGTCCCTTACCATTACTCATCAGATACACCTCCAAGCGGTATATCTTCCAAGGGAGCAAAATGTCTTGGCAAATAGATTGAGTTGGATCCTCCTTCCCCATGAATGGTCTCTCCACACAGAGACAGCATCCTTCATTTTTCAGACCTGGGGGGACCCCAGAGATAGGCTTGTTTGCCACTCCACAGAATGCCAAGCTTCCCCGCTTCTGCACCAGAACTCCCATGTTGGGCAACCAGGAGGTGGATGCTTTTCACCTCCACTGGGGTTGAGAGTTCCTCCCATTCCCCTGATTCCCAAGACACTTTTTAAGCTCCAGGCAAACAGTGGCCTCATGACACTCGTTGCCCCATATTGGTCACGTCAACTGTCGTTTCCTTTCCTACTACATCTTTCTCAGACTCAACCCCTAGATCTCGGATCTGCTCCAGATCTCCTCTTTCAAGAGGAGGGGATGCTGCTCCATCCAATTCCGCAGTCTCTCCACCTCACGGTATGGCTAATGAAAGCATAGTATTGCAGCATCTCAACCTTACTTGGGAAGTAAAGGATAGCCTCTAGAAAGCCATCCAGCAGATGTTCTTACGCGTTCAAGTGGCGTAGATTCTCCGTCTGGTGTTCTCTGAAGGATCTTAATCCCTTCTCGGTTCCAGTGGAGGCGCTCCTCCAGTATCTCCTCATTCTATCCTCTTCTGGTCTAAAAACCAACTCAGTAAGAGTTCACCTGAGTGCCTTTCACCATCTCCTGGATGAACAACCAATTTCCTCACAGCCGCTTGTGGCAGTTATTCTTCTCCTTTGATCCCAGTCACTTGGGGTTGCCAGTATCCAAATGTACTCTCTCTACATGGATAGCATATTGCATCTCATTTGCTTATGACAAAGCAGGACTATCCTTTGAAGGTCATATCAGTGCCCATAATGTTCATGCCATGGCTACCTCAATGGCAAACTTATGCTCTGTAGCTACTGACAAAATCTGCAAAGCAGCAACTTGGTCTTGCCTTTGCCACTCATTACCGTTTAGACAAGGACTTCCACTGGGATGCCATATTTGGTCAGCCTGTTTTCCAGCATCTCTTTCAGACTTAAGGGCAACTCCTACCCTCCGTCTCGGAACGATACCAGACATCCATAGAGGATTCATGACCTCCTGAAGCCTGCCCTGAGGCAAACCTACCAGTTCTGAAATTACATTCCTGATTGTTCCTGGAGAGCATAGTTACTCACCTGTAACAGGTGATCTCTAGGAACAGCAGGAATTTAGTCTTCACAACACACCCTCTTCCCCTAGGAGTTATAGGTTTCTTCTCTCCTTTTCTCTCAGCTACAAACTCAACTGAGGAGAGAGAGTTGGGAAAGCGGGAAGGCAGCGACACAGGTGCAGTGGGATGCTCCCAAAAGCTTTCCTGTTGGACGCTGGGCAGCGTTCCCATGTGGGCTCTGTCGGTACTGACGTCACCCATATGTGAAGACTAAATTCCTGCTGTTCCCGGAGATCACCTGTTACAGGTGAGTAACTACGCTTTATGAGTTTTTGCTTCTATGACAAGCTTCTTTTTAAATTCTCTCTTTGCCTGCCATATCAATGCTTTACATCTTAACTTGCCAGTACTTATGCTGTTCTCAGTTTTCTTCATTTGAATCCTTTTTCCATTTTTTGAAAGATGTATTTTTTTGGCTATAACATCCTTTCTCATCTCACCTTTAAACTGTGCCAGAAGTCATTTGGCCTGCCATCTACCTTTTTTTAAAAGCAAAGAACACCTCTGGTCTGGGCTTCCAAGACCATTTTTAAACATTGTCCAGGCGTGATGTAAACTCTTAACCTTTGCAGCAGCTCCTTTTAGTTTTTTTCTAACCATTTCCTCATTTTATCGCGGTCTTCCTTTTGAAATTTAAATGCTAACACAGTAGATTTCCTTGTTCTTTTCCCTCCACTTATTAAATCAAATTTGATCATGTTATGATCACTATTGCCAAGTGGCCCCAACACTGTTACCTCTTGCACCAGATCCTGTGTCCTACTAAGGCCTAGATCTAAAATACCTTCCTCTCCTTTCAGTTGCTGAACCAGCTGCTTCATGAAGCAGTCATTTATTCCATCTAGAAATAACTCCCCCTTGTTTCATTTTCTGAACTAGGTGCTCCATAAAGCAGTCATTTTATTCCATCTAGAAACATCATTGCCTTAGCATTTCCTGATGTGACATTCACCCAGTCAGTACTGGCGTAGTTGAAATCACCCATTATTACTGTGTTGCCAATTTTATTAGCTTCCCTAATTTCTGTTAGCATTTTATCATCTATCTGTTCATACCGGCCAGGTGGAGGGTAGTACACCCCAACGGCTGTTCTCTTCTCCCTTCTCACATACGATTTCTATCCATAAAGATTCTACAGTGCTTTTGTGTTTCTTGCAGAACTTTTATCCTGTTTGACTCAATATCCTCCTTAACATATAGGGCCGCACCTCCACCAATTTGAACTACCCTATCATTGCTATATAAGTTTTAACCTGGTAATGCAGTGCCCCATTGTTTATCCTCCTTCCACCGGGTTTCTGAGATGCCAGTTATATCTATCCCTTCATTCAGTGCTATATATTCTAACTCTCCCATCTTAGTTTTTAGACTTCTAGCATTTGCATACAGGCATTTTAGAGTATATTTTTTTGTTCATATTAGCAGCCTGCTTATCAGTTGACAGCTGTAATTTAGAATCTTTCAGTTCTGTACTTAAAAGGCACCTGCCCTGTCCTTCCTGTTTCAGTAGTATCCTTCAAAGATACATTATTCCAAACCATGCTATTCTGGGCAACTTTCAGCTTTCTCCCATTATCTAGTTTAAAAGCTGTTCTATTTTCTTTTTAAAGATTTATGCCAGCAGTTGGGTTCTACGCTGCTCAAGCTGGAGTCCATCCTTTCGGAAAAGAATCATTCTTCCCCATAGTATTAACCATTTTCTAACAAATCAAAAGCTCTCTTCCCTGCACTGTTTCATCCATGCATTGAGACTCTGGACATCTGCCGGCCTCTTGGTTCCTGTGTGTGGAACTGAGAGCATTTCAACTTTCTACCTAAAAGTCTAAATTTGACTTATAGAATCTCCCTCCCACAGCTTCCTATCTCATTGGTGTCAACATGTACCAAGACAGCCGGCTCCTCCTCAGCACTGTCTAAGTGACATTTGAGGTCTGCCACCTTCATATCAGACAAGCAAATAACCAAGTGATCCTCAAGCCCACCAGCCACCCAGCTATGTACATGCTTAATGATCAAATTGTCAACTAAAATAGCTGTCCTCATCTTTCCCTCCGGGGCAGAAGCCTCTGGAAACACATCCTTGGTGCGAGAGGATATTGCATGCCCTTGAGGACAAGTCCTGGCTACAGGATCATTTCCTGTCACATCAAGATGATGCACTCCTTCTGGGTGACCTTTCTCCTTTAAGGTAGCATGGAGGCTGTCAGACTGGAGGTGGGACTTCTCTACTATGACCCTGTAGCTCTCCTCTATATAACTCTCTGTCTGCCTCAGCTCCTCCAAGTCTGCTACTGTAGCCTCCAGAGATTTTCTGTGGTAACCCCATTCTCCTAGTTCCTCCCTGAACTCTTTCCAGGTGAGCTGCCTTGCTATGCTAGCCTGTGGGTAAGTATATATCTCCAGGAACAAGCAGGAATACGTCATCACATATGGGTACGTCGGTACCGACGGAGCCCGCGCGGGAAAGCTCCCCAGCTTTTCAGATTAAAAGCTTTTGGGGCCTCCCACTGCACATGCGCGCTGCCTTCCCGCCTTCCTGACCAGCTCTCGTCAGTTTCTTTTTTTCCGCGGAGCCAGCAGGTCGTGTTCCTGTCACCGCTGAAGAAATTGTTAATTTTATTGTTTTCTTTAGACCGCGTACCTGCCTTCCCCATTCTGAAACCGGTACTGCCGGTCTCTCTTTCTTTCTTTTAAAAAAAAAAAAATATATATTTTTCTTTTCTTCAGCACAGCTTGGTACTTTGTTAGGCCTTCAGGCCTACACAAATTCTCCTCATGGAGAAGCCAGTTCCTGGTTTTAAAAAGTGTACCAAGTGCAGTGCTGTCATTCCTCTTACAGACACCCATGAATGGTGTCTTAAATGTTTAGGACCTGACCATTCCATACCGGACTGCCCATCCTGCTCCCAGATGTCGAAACGTGGATTGCAGAACCGGGCCAACAAGTTCCATGTGCTGTTTCCTTCAGAAGCATCACAGTCATCCAGGTCTTCCTCTCTGGATGGATCTCAGGTAACCAAAACTCCAGTGGGCAAATCCTCTAAAAGCAAATCTCTTTCTAAAGATCGAGAGGCTCTCAATTCTGAGTTCGAGGATTCTGCCCAGGCCAAAAAACCCCGGCGGGAGGCTCCGGCCTCCAAAGCAATCATGGGGTCACAGGTTGACATCGATGGCGCGGCCTCGACAGATCACCTGTTGTACTGCTCTGGGGTACCGGCCCATACCGGTACCGACATCCAGGCAGCAGTGGCGTCTATGGGCAATACTGTCCAAGTCATGCAGCAGGCCATTCTGGCTTTTATTAATGCTGCTACGCCCTCGGTACCGCAGCCAGCGGTACCGGGTCCGGTTCCGGTAATGGCTTCCATACCGGAACCGAGGCCATCCTCTTCCAAACGCAGATCGGTTCCGCATGCCGGATCCGGGCTTTTGCCCGGTACCGATCCCATACCCGGTACGCCCGATGTCGATACCGAACGGTATGCGTATCGTGCGTTGGAAGCACATAGAGGATACTCTGCTTCTTCAGAGGATTTTAACTCCTCTGATGATTCTGATGAGTTCTCCCTTGATCTTCCTGAGGAGCCTTCTTCTCCTAACAGGAGAATGTCTCCACCAGGGGATTTGTCCTTTCAGGACTTCATCATAGAAATGGCTAAAGGTCTTTCTATTGCTTCATCCTCTGAAAAGGAACCCAGATCAAAGAAACTGGATATTTTAGGATACTCTAAGTCTCCTAAAGAGGCAGTCACCCTGCCTATCCATGAAATCCTTCAAGAACACTTGATGGACTTATGGGAGGCTCCTCTAACATTGTCTCCTTCTTCTCGCAGGTTGGACACCATGTACCGTGTCCCCCCTTCTCCTGGTTTCCAAAAAACCCAGTTGCCTCACCATTCTATTGTGGTGAAGTCTGCAATGAAGAAGATAAAGAGTACCAAAAGGCACTCTTCTACTCCTCCAGGGCGAGAATGTAAGACTCTAGACTCTTTTGGCAGGAAAATTTTCCAGGCTACTATGCTTATAGCCAGGATTAATTCCTATAGTCTTTACATGGGCATGTTTCTCAGTGAAATCGCTCTAAAAGTTCGGCATTTTGCCCCCTTTTATCCCTGAGGATAAGAGGGAGCAGTTCATTTCCTTAGTGAAACACCTTTTGGATATTTCAAAGTTCTCCAACAGGGCAGCTTTTGATTCCTTTGAGGGTGCTGGTAGGGCTTCGGGCATTGCTATAGCAGCCCGACGTCTTGCTTGGCTCCAGGCTTCTGATCTAGAACTTTGGGTCCTAGATGGCTTACGAAATCTGCCCTGTACAGGTGAGAACTTATTTGGTGAGGAATGGCAAATTAAGGCCACTCAAATGGATGCAGAAAATGCCACCTTAGATAGACTTTCTAAGTCTACCTCCACTCCTGCCAAGAAGAAGTCTTTTAAGAGGCCTTATTACAAGAAGTCCAGATTTTCTACAAATACTGGCCAACAATCCTCTCAGCCTCGTTTTGCTGCTAAACGTCAGCAACCTAAACAGGCAAGGTCAAAGCCTGCGGCGTCTGCTACGCCTCAGCAGGCTCCACCCCCTCAGGGGTTTTGACTTGCCCCTAGAGAACTTAACTTTTCTGGCTCTAGAACAACCAGAGCCCCTCACCATACCCGGAAGGTTAGCTCACTTTGCTCCCAGATGGGAGCAAATTACATCAGAGCAATGGACCCTCTCTATCATCAGAGAGGGTTACAAACTCCATTTTTCCGACCTTCCTCCTTATACTATGGTGAGGCAGTTCAATTCTCCCCCATCTCTCCTGGCCCTCTTGGGTCAGGAAGTCTCCTCCCTCCTTGCCCAGGGGGCAATAGAGGAGGTCCCTCTTCTTCAACAGGGGACGGGATTCTACTCCCCTTATTTTCTAATACCAAAGAAGACAGAGGGCTTCAGACCAATTCTGGATCTGAGAGAATTGAACAAATTTCTTTTCAAGGAGAAATTCAAAATGCTTTCTCTGGGCATTCTCCTTCCATACCTTCAGAGTCAGGATTGGCTTTGTTCTCTAGATCTAAAGGATGCGTATACACACATACTCATCCACCCATCCCACAGAAAATACCTTCGATTTCTGTTTCAGGGAAAACATTTCCAGTACAGAGTACTCCCCTTCGGTCTAGCCTCTGCTCCAAAAGTGTTCACCAAATGCATGGCAGTCGTAGCTGCCTTTCTAAGAGGCCTGGGAATTTTCATATTCCCATACCTGGACGACTGGCTCATCCGAGCTCCCTCTCAGTCCCAGGCCCAAATTTCCCTGGACCGCACAAGGCGTCTTCTGCAATATCTAGGACTGGTAGTAAACCTTCCCAAGTCTCAGCTAATCCCTACTCAGTCTCTCGAGTTCATAGGGGCCCAGTTAGACACCATCACTGCAAGGGCCTACCTGCCTCAGGTCAGGGCCCAACGCCTGCTGAGTTTGGCCTCCCAAGCTCAGTCCAGCAGTCATTTGACAGCCCGGGAAATGCTGCGACTTCTGGGCCACATGGCCTCCACGGTACATGTGGTGCCCTACGCTCGTCTGCATATGAGAGCAGCTCAATGGACCTTGGCCACCCAGTGGACTCAAGCATCTGGAGCGCTCTCCGACCAAATACTCACCTCAAGCCGTCTATTTTGGTCCCTCCAATGGTGGACATCCACCAAGAATCTGTTGTTGGGGGCCCCCTTCCAACCTTTGTTGCCCCAAGCAACCCTCACAACAGATGCCTCCCAGACAGGGTGGGGAGCTCATCTTCAGAACCTCTCCACTCAGGGCACTTGGTCTCCACAGGAGGCCACCCTTCATATCAACCTCCTGGAACTGCGAGCAATTTACCTTGCCCTCAAGGTCTTCTTTACCCTCCTTGTCAACCTGACTGTCCTAGTTCAGACAGACAATCAGGTAGCCATGTTCTATATAAACAAACAAGGAGGGACAGGCTCTCTGTCGCTTTGCAACGAAGCTCTCAGAATATGGGCCTTCGCCAGAGAGCATCAAATTCACCTTCTTGCAGTGTATCTTCCAGGAGTTCAAAACTCTCGTGCAGACAGACTCAGTCGAGTTCTGCTTCCACACGAATGGTCCCTACATATGGACCAGATACGCAGAATCTTTCAGGAATGGGGGACCCCGGACATAGACCTCTTTGCAAGTCCGTGGAATGCCAAACTTCCCCGGTTCTGTTCCAGAACTCAGTGTCAGGGAGCTCAGGCCCACGATGCCTTCCTCCTGCATTGGGGTCAGGAATTCCTCTATGCCTTTCCACCCATTCCTCTAATATCCAAGACTCTGTTCAAGCTCCAGAGGGATCACGGGACTATGCTCCTCATAGCTCCCCGCTGGCCACGCCAGGTGTGGTTCCCTCTACTTCTGCATCTCTCCCAGGGATCCTCCCTGGACCTGGGAGCTGCGCCAGACCTCCTGTCTCAGGAGGAGGGGACTTTGTGGCACCCAAACCCCAAATCCCTACATCTCAGAGCTTGGTTACTGAAGGCCTAAGTCTTCAAGACTTTAATCTTTCTCAACCTGTGACAGATATCCTTCATGCCTCTAGGAAACCTTCCACGAGGCGTTCTTATGCTTTCAAATGGAAACGTTTTTCCATTTGGTGTGCTCAGCAGGGTCTTGACCCTCTAGCACTTCCTTTGAATTCCCTCTTGGACTATCTCCTGCATCTTTCAAATGCAGGCCTTAAGACGAATTCAGTAAGGGTCCATTTGAGTGCTATTGCAGCATCCTTAAAACCTATAAATGGACAACCTGTCTCCTCTCATCCTCTTGTTTCACGTTTCATGAGAGGCCTGATTCTAACTAAACCTCCCATCCGACCTCCTCCGGTAGCATGGGATTTGAACCTAGTTCTAGGTCAGCTTATGAAGCCACCTTTTGAGCCTTTGGACTCTACCTCCTTCAAATTTCTTTCCTGGAAGGTTGTTTTCCTTATTGCAGTCACTTCGGCTCGCCGCATCAGTGAACTGCAGGCTTTAGTGGCTCATCCACCTTATACTAGGTTTCATCATGATAAGGTGGTCCTTAGGACGAATCCCCACTTTATGCCCAAAGTGGTCTCGCCTTTTCATCTTAATCAAGAGGTATATCTACCTGTCTTTTTCCCAGCTCCTCATGCATCCAGTGCAGAGAGGAACCTTCATACTCTGGATTGTAAAAGAGCTCTTGCCTTTTACCTCAACAGGACTCAACCACATCGAAAGTCTTCCCAACTTTTCGTGGCTTTTGATCCTTCTCATTTGGGACTTCCAGTCACCAAGCGTACACTTTCCAATTGGATCGCTCAGTGTATTTCTTTTGCTTACCAGAGTAAGAACATTTCTATGGAGGGCCATGTCACAGCTCACAATGTGAGGGCCATGGCCACTTCTATGGCTCATCTTCACTCTGTGTCCATAGATCAGATCTGTCGAGCAGCCACTTGGGCCTCGGTTCATACCTTCACAGCCCATTACTGCTTGGACAAGGACTCCCGCCGGGATGCCTTGTTTGGTCAGGCTGTCCTCAAACACCTGTTCCATACTTAAACAACTCCTGCCCACCTTCCCTGGATGGATGCCTGAGATCCATGCGAAGATGGTTTACCCTTGGAGGGGGATCTCCCAGGCATCTTAGCTAGGGAGTCCCCATATGTGATGACGTATTCCTGCTTGTTCCTGGAGATAGCACAGTTACTTACCTGTAACAGGTGATCTCTGGGAACAGCAGGAATTAGTCATCACAACCCACCCACCTCCCCTAGGAGTTGTATCTCTATCTATCTATCTTCCTGTCCTCTCTCTCTATTGTCTCAGCTTTAAACTCGAACTGACGAGAGCTGGTCAGGAAGGCGGGAAGGCAGCGCGCATGTGCAGTGGGAGGCCCCAAAAGCTTTTAATCTGAAAAGCTGGGGAGCTTTCCCGCGCGGGCTCCGTCGGTACCGACGTACCCATATGTGATGACTAATTCCTGCTGTTCCCAGAGATCACCTGTTACAGGTAAGTAACTGTGCTTCCTCTGTGAATACACTGGCATGCCATTTGCAACCCCTTTTCAGTATACACACCATATGTTGTGGACAGTGCACAGACCTTGTCCATGGACAGTGATAAAAAACAGTGATAAAAAATGTCACAGGCAGACTGAGAGACAGAGACCATGGCATAAGGCATTCTTTTTGTCTTTCAAAAAATATCTCATACTTCTTGAGACAGGAAGCTAGTAATTTGTAGCTTAAATTTTCAAAAATATGTTTTACAAAGGGCAGTATATCAGATGCAATAAACTATGAACTATAAACTATATTGATGCAAAGTCCATGGGTATTTTTACCCATGAATTTTGCACCAGTTCTCAAAGGGAAAGTATTAGGGGCAAGTTTACTAAAGGGGTTAATGTGTGTTAATGAAGTTAACATACATTAAGTGCCCACTGCTCTTTTAATTCTATGGGTGAAGTACACTTAATGCATGTTAACGTTTAGCAAATATGCCCCTAAATGTATTTGGCCTCTGAAAATTGCCCAGGAAAACATGTCTGCACAGATTTTCACCTACTTTTTCACTTGGTACTTTTTCCTTGAAAAATAACATGCATAGTTTTAAAAATTCAGAACTATGTATGTTATTGCCTCCCTCATCTAATTCTGCATAAGGAATGCATCCACAAAATTGTGGATAAAGTATGTGTTGTGTTCCACAATATGTGGGACTTTTCTCCAAAGGTAGGCAGGATATCAGTTTCACAATGGGATGATGTTATTCGATGGAGCCTGATGTTAGAGCAGTCCTCCCTGTTGAGGGTAAAGGCCAAGGCAGAGAAGCTTGCATCCTGGAGATAAATGCATGGCTGCATGGATGGTGTCATCAAGAGCGTTTTGGTTTCCTGGACCATGGGATAATGTTCCAAGGGCTGCAGAGCAGAGATGGCGTCCATCTGTCTAAGAAGGGTTGACATGTCTTCAGTAGCAGACTGGCTAACCTATTGAAGAGGGCTTTAAACTAGATTCATTGGGGATGGGTGAAGAATGCCCCTAGGTAAGTGAAACATTAAATACCTTTATAGAAATAAGTAAAAGAAGCAACATCAGGAAAGCAGTGTCTATAAATGCCCGTAGCATGGGAAATAAGATCCCAGATGTTGAGGCTTTAATGGGAGAAGCTGACTTGAATTTAATGGCAGTTACAGAGATATGGTTTACGGACAACCATGACTGGGATATAACTATACCAGGCTATGTTATTCAGAAAGGGCAGGGTAGGAAGAAGGGGAGGAGGAGTGGCACTATATGTTAAAAATAATATTAAAGTTATGGAAATACAGGGCTTTAAAGGGAGAGAGGAGTCAGTGTGGGTTAAACCAGAAAGAGGGAAAGAGATATCCATTTGCATTGGCATGATATACAGACCTCCATCACAGGGAGAAGACATGGATGAAGATTTAATAGAAGACATATGCAGCATTGCCAGGAAAGGGGAAGTGCTACTGATAGGGGATTTCAATATGCCGGATGTTGACTGGCGCATTCCTGCTGCGGTGTCATCTAGAAATAAGGAGATCCTGGATTCTTTACAGGAAGAAGTATTCAGGCAACTGGTAACAGAACCCACACATGAAGGGGCCATACTGGACTTGGTGCTTTTCAATGGGGAAAAGTGTTCTGATGTTATAGTGGGAGATCATCTCGCATCTAGTGATCACCAGATGATATGGTTCAGTGTTAAGACTAGGGCTGATAAAATCCATTCAAAAGCGAGGGTCTTAGCCTTTAGGAAAACTAACTTTGCCAAGATAGGCCAATACCTTAAGGAAGTCGTTAGCTGGATGGAAACAGCTGGGGAATGTAGAAAAACAGTGGTCAAAACTCAAAGAGGATATTTTAAGGGCAACCAACGTTTTTGTTAGAATGGTAAATAAAATGAAAAGGAGGCCTCTATGGTTCTCAAAAGAGGTAGCTGAAAAAGTGAAGAAAAAGGGGGAGACCTTCATGAAATACAAGAGATCACAGAGAGAGGAAGACAGGCACATCTATATTTGGAAAGAGAGGTTGGCAAAGTAGTCAGGAAACAGAAAAGGTAAAAAAAAGAAAAAGAAATAGCAAATGCAATAAAATGGGGGGATAAGACATTTTTCAGATATGTAGGTGAGAAGAGGAAGGGCAAAAGTGGGATTGTCAGACTCAAGGGTGAAGGGGAGGAATATGTAGAAGCTGATAAGGATAAAGCGGAATTGCTTAACAAATATTTCTGTTCTGTGTTCACAGATGAAGGGCCGGGAGCAGGACCTCAGACAATACCCACAAACAGGAACAAAAGCAAGGGGCATCTAAAACGATTTTCAGAGGACTGTGTTCGTGAGGAACTAGCTTAACTAAAAGTAGACAAAGCAATGGGATCAGATGGGATACATCCAAGAATATTGAAAGAGCTTGGGGATGTTCTAGCATCTCCACTGACTGATCTTTTCAGTGCCTCTTTGGAGTTAGGGGTGGTGTCAGAGGACTGGAGAGAGGTACGTGTGGTCTCTTTACACAAACGTGGAAGTAAAGATGTGGTTGAAAAGTACAGGCTGGTTAATTTAACCTCGGTGATAAGCAAATTATTGGAAGGGCTGCTGAAAGAGAAACTAGTGAGGTTTCTGGAGTCCCAACAGATTACAGGATCTGAGGCAGCATGGATTCATCAGGGGCAAGTCTTGTCAGACAAATCTGATTGATTTCTTTGACCGGGTGACCAGGGAGTTGGACCGAGGGACAGCCCTAGATGTGGTGTATTTAGATGTCAGCAAAGCATTTGACACTGTTCCGCACAGGCAACTTATAAACAAACTAAGCACCCTTGGGATGGACCCTAAAGTTACTGCTTGGATTCAAAATTGGTTGAGTGGGAGGCGACAAAGGGTACAGATAAATAGAGTTCACTTTGAAGAGAAGGAGGTTACCAGTGGAGTGCAACAGGGATCTGTCCTTGGTCCGATTCTTTTTAACATCTTTGTTAGTGATATTGCGGAAGAGCTGTGGGGTAAGGTTTGTCTCTTTGCGGATAATACCAAAATCTGCAACAAAGTAGACACCCAGGAAGGTGCAGATAACATGAGAAGGGAGCTAAGCTTGAAGAATGGTCTAGAATTTGGCAGATGAGATTTAATGTTAAAAATGTAGAATCATGCATTTGGGCTGCAGCAATCCAAGGGAGCAGGGGGTGACATACTTCTGTCCACGAAAGAACAGGACCTAGGTGTGATTGTGTCTGATGATCTCAAAGTAGCTAAACAGATAGAAAAGGCGATGGCGAAAGCTAGAAGGATGCTTAGGTGCATAGGGAGTGGAATGGCTAGCAGACGAAAGAAGGTGATAGTGCCTCAGTATAAGTCTTTGGTGCGACCTTATGTGGAGTATTGTGTGCAATTCTGGAGACCGCACCTTCAAAAGGAGATAAACAGGTTGAAGTCGGTGCAGTGGGTGGTTACTAAAATAGTTTAAGGTCTTCGTTACAAAGCATATGAGGACAGACTTAAGGATCTTCATATGTATACTTTAGAGGAATGGTGGGACAGAGGTGATAAGACTGAAACATTTAAATACCTCTGTGGCATAAATGCACAGGAGGAGAGCCTCTTTCGATTGAAAGCAAGCTCTGCTACGAGGGGACATAGGACCGGGATGGAGATCGAGACCCGCACGATGATCCTCACAAGGCTTCTGGCTCTCTGGAGTCAATGTAGCAGCCCGGGCAGTCCTCAAGGTCGAGGTCCCTGTGGTCTCGAGGCAGTGCCGGCAGGGCTGGGCACCAGCGCCTCCTGGGCAGCAAGGAACGCAGAAACACTGCGCTCCAAGGCCAGCATCTGGGCCTCCCACTCGGGAGTGGGGCCCTGCGACACCAATGCTGGGGTGACCGGGTTGGGTGTTGAGGAGAGAGGGGGTCCTTGCCGGGACAACCCTCGGGAAATTGGGCACCTTTGCTGGAGACCTCCGTATTGGTTCAAGCTACCTTACTGGACCGCTCCCTCTCTGACTCCAGAGACTGCCAAGGGGGGCTGAGAGACCAGGCACATGACCTCTCAGGCTTGTCTGGAGCCCCCAACAGTGTCCTCGCGGCCTTCTCCTTCTTCCGCTCGTGTTCGGGCAACCCCTGGGATACCAGGGCAGCCTTACGGAAGAGATCATCCAGTTTCTGCTTATGACTCTGGATGGCTTTGGAGGACATCTTCTTACAGAGGGAGCATATCTCCGAGTCATGGGTGGCTCCTAGACACCTGAGACAACAGTCATGGGTGTCCGTGAGCGACATGTTTTTTGAACACCTATCACATTTCTTAAAACCGGAGGCCATTGGGAGAAAAAGGACCCCTGCGAGGTAGAAGATCCTCGACATGGTCAGTTAAAAAGAGCATGAAAGCGGGGTAAAACACAAAAAAGGCATAAAGGGAAAAACCCCAAGACCATGCATGAAGCAGAGGTGCTGGAGAAGCTGGAAGAGAACCAGTGAAGGCTGGATAGCAAAAACTGGTTGGAAACAGAGAAACTTTTTCCGTGGATGAGATGCATGTCCGAAGGGCTCCGCAGAAAAAGGGAGACTGAGTAAGATGGCACCTTTGGGCGGGAAGGGGACCATGCATGCATGGTGGCATTCCCAAAGTTTTCTTTGAAAGCTGGGGAAATGCTCCGCGCGAGCTCCGTTGTTGCCGACGTCACCCATATGCAGGGGCGGCTCTATAATGAGGCGAAGTGAGGCGGCTGCCTCAGACAGCAAAGTCTTGAGGTTGGCAAAAAAATGCCCTCAAAACAGCCGCTCATTTCGCCTTCAAAAGTTAAAAAAACAATCCCAAAAAACGAAGTGCACAAGTTGCTGCCGAGTCTGCTTCTCGGCAGCGGCAAACACCCTCTTTTTCCAGGCAGCTGCAGCTCCCTGCCTCTTAGAGAACCGCGGCTGTGCTGTGACTGCAGTTCTAAAGAGAAACGAAACCGGTGCGGAGCCTTCTCGCCTCCGTGAAAACCCCGTGCAGCTTTGTCCTGCCCCCAAAGGAAGTTACATGTAACTTTTAAATTGTTACATGCAACTTCCTTTGGGGGCGGGACAAAGCTGCACGGGGTCTTTCATGGAGGCGAGAAGGCTCCGCACCGGTTTCGTTTCTCTTTAGAACTGCAGTCACAGCACAGCCGCGGTTCTCTAAGATGCAGGGAGCCGCGGCTGCCTGGAAAAGGAGGGTGAGTTTGCCGCCGCCGGCCTTAAAAAAAAAACAACAAAAAAAAGCAAACCTGAGGAAAGGAGCCGCTGCAGCAGCAGCAGCAGCAGGAAGTGCTCCGCGGCCGCCCTGGCAGAGCCCTCCTGTTTCCCTCAGCGCGGCTTTAGAGAGCTGTGAAGGGAGATGGGAAACTCTCCCTTCACGGCTCTGTAAGCCGCGCTGAGGGAGACAGGAGGGCTCTGCCGGGGCGACCCTGGGGCACTTCCTGCTTCCACGGCTTCAGCAGCCAGGTTCTTTTTTTTAAATTTACTGTGGGGGGGTTAGGACTTATAATGGGCTGAGGGGGTGTTAGGATTGGTAATGGGCTATTGGGGGGGTTCTAGGACTGGAAATGGGCTATGGGGGGTTAGGACTGGAGGTGGGCTGATGGGGGGGGTGTTTAGGACTGGTAATGGGCTATGGGGGGCAAGGACTGGAAATGGGCTGATGGGGGGTTTAGGACTTGTAATGGGCTATGGGGGGGCTAGGATTGGATGTGGGCTGATGGGAGGAAGGACGAGGTGGGCTGATGGGGGGGTAGGACTGGATGTGGACTGATGGGGGTGTTTAGGACTGGTAATGGGCTATGGGGAGCTAGGACAGGGACTGATGGGGAGAGATAGGACTGGAAATGGGCTAATGGGGGTGGGGAGGAGGGTGCTGCTGGCCCTGGAAGAAAACTAGGGGCTAGGGCTACAAATGGGCTGATGCGGGAGGATGGTAGAATGGGACTGGAAGGGAGCAGATAATGGGAGGGTCTGCCAGGGGAAGGAGGGGGCACAAAGGAAGCTGACACGGGGGAAGGAGGGGGCTGGAAAGGAGCTGACACCTGGGATGTATTGAAGGGGGACTGGAAGGGAGCTGACACTTGGGGATGGGAGTGGTAGGTGGTTGGGTAATGGGGAGAAGGCTGGAAGGGAGCTGACTTGCAAATGGCACTGGAAGGGGGATGGACAGAGGGTAGGGTGACTGGAAGGGAGCTGACCTGAAGGGTGGCACTGAGAGTGGACATGAGCTAATATCTGGGATGGTATTTGGACTAGAAGGGGCTGGACAGTGGGGAAGGAGGGGCACTGGAAGGGAATGGACACCAGTTGCAGTCGTGGGAATGCAAGGCAGTTGACATTGGAAGGTATTGGGAGAGAAGGACTGGAAAGGGGGCTGATATTGGGGAGGGTTACTGGAACTGGAAATAGGCTGATGGAAGGAAGTGAAGAAAACAAAAGAAGAGATAAGAAATGGCAGATGGATCATAGACCACAGAAAGAGAGCTAAGAGAAGACAGGAAAGCAGAAGCCTCAGATCGGGACCAGCATGATGGTCAGACAACAAAGGTAGAAAAATAATTTTATTTAATTTTAGTGATTGGACTTTGTGCTATTTTTATATTTTACACAGTATTGGGGGAAAGTTCTGCATCTCTTATTTATCTGATGTTGCACTGCATGTGGACTCTGGCTTCTTGGGGTTTCAATTTAAAGTTAGTCTACATATTTTTATTTGTACTTTAGATTGTGGTTACTTATTCTGTACTTGGTGAGGGTCGATGTTGCGAGTGTGTCACTGAGTTCAGGTGTTCTGTTAACATGGAGTTTGTACATAAAGATCTATACTGTACTGTAGTAATTTGACTTGTTCAGCTTGTTGAGATAGGTGTATAGATGTTCCAGGGCCCACTGTAGTATTTACAGTGATGCTTTTTTTGGATGGACTCCTTACGTGAGTTTTGGAAGTTTGTGCTGATATGGTACGGTATGGTAGGTTTGTTCTTTGTTGTAGAGTTTTGCATTAGTTCACAATATGCCTGGTACTGGAGAATAGTGGCGGTGGTTGTTGTTGTTGTTGTTAGTGAGATGATCAAAATCAGATTTCTTTTTTTAAATATTGAGTTCTGTGGGTGAATGTCCTGGTTCTGCTCTGCACCTACTGTGGATGCAAAATATATGTTGAAAAAGAAAAAGCAAGAACCATAATGCAGTTTAACAACAAAATAAAAATGAGTTATAATTTAGTTGTATAATCTGTGCTGTTAGTTATTGCTGTCTTTTAATTCCTTGGTGTGCAAATGGGGACCGTACCTAGCCTTGTGCAAGCGGTGCAGCCGCACAGGGCGGAAATGCTTGGGAGGCATATTTCGGCTGTCTGCTGTTGCCCTGCCGCTGCTGGTAGGACAATAGCAGGCAGCCGAAATGCGCTCCCCAAGCCTTTTCACAGCACTTTAAGCAGGTCTGGTCCCTCCCTCCTCCGACTCGATGTCAAGGAGGGATAGATCTGCTTAAAGTGCCGGTGCCTTTCAGATCGGGCGCATACCCCCCTTCTCCTCCCCATACCTCGATCCAGCGCTGCCTGCTCTTTCCCTGCTGCTGGCGCCTCTGTGAAAAAAACAGAGGGCAGCAGCAGCAGGGAAAGAGCAGGCAGCGCTGGACAGAGGTATGGGGGGAGAGGTGGGGCGTGCACCCGAGCTGCAAGTCTCACAGGGTGTGATTGCAGCTCTATATGGCCCTGTGTGCAAACATCTTGCATTTCCTCCATAAAATCTAATCGGCTTTTTGGTTTGGTTCAGTCTCTGATTGGATTTCTGAAAAAAGCCCTGCCCCCCTCTTAAGGTGTGTGTGTGTGGGGGGGGGGGTGCGCGCCTTTTCATACTTCGCCTCAAGCAGCAGATTGCCTTGAGCTGCCCCTGCCCATATGTGAGGACTGACTTTCTGCTTGTTCCTGGAGAACATTTTGAAAGAGAAGAAGTACTCACACACACTATGGAAAAAGCAACCACTATGCTCCACAGAAAAAGTAGATCTTAGGTGACCAGAACAAGAAATGTGGAACCTGTGTGCCTTTTTGGGAACCTGTCAGGTACTTGTGATCTGGATTGACTACTGTTGGAAACGGGATACTGGGATTGATGGACCTTGGTCTGACCCAGTATGGTACAGGTCTCGATCTCTGTCCCAGTCCTTGGGCGCAAGATCTTCTCGGGTGAGTGCCTCTGGCTCCGGGCAGGTTTTGGCCTCGGAAACCCGGCACAGGTCACCGACTCATCTCGAGCCACTTGACCTTGAGTCCTCCATGGACTACTCAGAATGGGAGTCCGACGGGGAGACCTCCCCAAGGACTTGGTCCCACCGAGACCTCCCCTCGGACCCCTCTCCACCGACCCAGAGGCGGCAGTTACCTCCCGAGGACACCTCCTTTCTGGAATTCGTCCAGGGCATGGCGCGGGCCCCAGTGCTCGCCACCGAGTTAGAAGAGGAGCCCCGTGTTGAGGAGCTTGATATTCTTCAATATGAAGCCCCTCCAAAAGAAGCTTTCTCGGTGCCAGTTCCTCCCATTCTGAACCGACTCCTCCTTCGCATGTGGGCGGCCCCAGCTCAGTCCCTATCTTGAGCAAGCACCTGGATGCTATGTATAAGGTTCAGCGGGGCCTGGGGTTTCGGAAAGCCCAGCGTCCCCACAACTTGATGGTAGTCGAATTGGCCATGAGGAAGCTAAAGAGCTCGAAGATTCATTCTTGGGTCCCGCCCTCGGGCGCAATGCTTATCAGGGCTCCATGCTGTCATGCCGCATCTAAGTTTACCAATTATACATTGGGATGTACCTCTGTGACCTTGCTAGAGAGCTTGTAGCTTTGCAGCGGGCCTAGACAGAGACCATCTCCGGCGTTTTCAGGCCCTCTCAAAGTCCGTTGGGGAATGCTCAAAGTACCTCTCGCGCGCAGTGTATGACGGCTTCAAGTCTTCCGCCCAGACGGCAGCGGCTGGCATAGGAGCCCGCCAGCAGGCTTGGCTCCAGTTCTCAGACCTGGAACAGTGGGCCCAGGAGAAACTGCTGGACGTCCCTTGCCTCAGGGAGCAACTATTTGGCAAGCCCATGGAGGATAAGGCAGCGGAGATTGAGACTGATACGTGACTCGTACTCACCTCTCCCGGAAAACTTCCTCCCTCCCCAGGATGAAGCAGCAGAGCAAGAAGCCTTTCTTCCACTGGAAGGGGCTCCCGAACAGGGGCTACCCGTCCTGCCCGCCGGCGTCGACCCCCGTTCAAGGCGGTCAGGGCAAGACCAAGGCCCATGGCCCTCGTAAGCCGAAAGGTCCCAAGACCCAACCCCCGGCTCAGCCATCCTCAAAGTTTTGACACCATCAGCATAGCCTCTCATCCGCTGGCAGGGTGGCTGTCCATCGGGGGGGGGGGGGTCTGGTCCACTTCTCCCACTGGTGGGAGTCCATCTCCACCGATGCCTGGGTCCTCCAGGTTGTTCGGGAGGGCTGTCTTCTCCATCTGGACCAGGTCCCTCCTCCTTACTTCCCCGGGGAGCCAAGTTGGCTTCCCCAGCACCAGACCCTCCTGAGTCAGGAGCTCGCAGTCCTCCTTGAGGACGGGACCGTAGAACCAGTCCCTCCGCACTTCCGAGGATTGGATTTTTACTCCCGATACTTCCTTGTCCCAAAGCAGACAGGGGGCCTTCGGCCCATTCTCGACCTGCAGAGCCTAAACAAGTTCCTGGTGTGGAAGAAGTTCAGGATGCTCCCCACTGGAACATTACTGCTCTATCTCCAACTGGGCAATTGGCTATGCTCCTTGGACTTAAAGGATGCTTACGCTCACATCCTTATCCATCGCAGGCACAGAAAGTATCTCCGCTTCATGGTTCAGGGAAACCATTACCAGTACAG
The DNA here is from genome assembly GCA_033557465.1 of Ichthyophis bannanicus. Taxonomy (NCBI): domain Eukaryota; kingdom Metazoa; phylum Chordata; class Amphibia; order Gymnophiona; family Ichthyophiidae; genus Ichthyophis; species Ichthyophis bannanicus. The sequence continues at coordinate 572,197,973 of CM066035.1, forward strand.
GGTGCTTCCCTTCAGCCTCGTGTCCTCCCTGCGGGTCTTCACGAAGTGCCTGGCTGTGGCTGCGGCCCACCTACGGCTGCAGGGCACCTTCATCTATCCATATCTAGATGACTGGCTCGTAACAGAGGGCACAGCCTCCGAAACCTGGCAGGCCACGGACCGCACCATTCACCTCCTGGAGTATCTGGGGTTCATAATCAATTACCCAAAGTCTCACCTCACTCCAGTTCAGTCCCTGGAGTTCATCAGGGCTCGTTTGAACACCCTGTGGGCCATGGCTTTCCTTCCGCAGGACAGGGCGGACCGCCTTGTGTTCCTGGCATCTGAAGTGAGGTGCTGCAGTGCCATCTTGGCCCGGACGATGCTTCGCCTTCTCGGCCACATGGCCTCCACGGTCCATGTCGTGCCCAATGCCTGTCTCCACATGCAGGCGGGCAGTGGTGTCTCCGAGCACAATGGATGCAGTCGATCGGCCGTCTCTGAGACCCCATCCCGATCTCTCCCAGCACGGCAGAGTCTCTCGTTTGGTGGGAGGACTCTCAGAACCTGCTTCGAGGTATGCCCTTCCAAGCTCCGGCGCATCAGGTGGTCTTGACGACGGATGCCTCCCTGGCGGGCTGGGGAGCCCACTGTGAGGGGCGGCGCACTCAAGGGACCTGGTCCCTCGAGGAATCCTGGCAGCAGTTCAACTTGCTGGAGCTCCGGACCATCCCCCTTGCACTCAAGGCTTTCAGGAACTGCCTGCAGCACCGAGCGGTGCGCTGGTCCAGACGAACAACCAGGTCGCAATGTTCTATGTGAACAAACAAGGAAGTACCAGCTCCTACAACCTCTGTTCGGAGGCAAGAGCCCTATGCTCCTTTGCGGTGAGCCAAGGCATGACCATCCGGGCCACTTACCTCCGGGCCAGGACAATACATTAGCAGACCAGCTCAGCAGAGTCCTCCGGCCGCATAAGTGGTGCCTGTGTTCCTGGATGGCGCAATGGCTCTTCCAGCATTGTGGGACTCTAGACTTGGACCTCTTCACCAGTCCTATGAATTCGCAGCTCCCCTGGTTCTGCGGTCCCCTCCTGCACCTGGGCAGGGTGGCCCCAGATGCCTTCCTCATCTCGTGGAAAACGGGCCTGCTGTATGCCTTCCCCCCCATGCCTCTCATTGCCCAGACCTTCTCAAGGTCCAGTGGGACAGGGCCTCAATGATTCTCATAGCCCGAGGTGGCCCAGGCTAACTTGGTTTCCCCTGATGCTCCGTCTCTTGATCGAGCCCCTGGTCACTCTTGGGTTCTCACTGGAGCTGCTGACGCAGGAGGGTTTGCTTTTTCACCACAATCTGAGGTCCCTATCCCTCACAGCTTGGCGGCTGAGCAGGTCTCTCTAGCCTCCTACCATCTTCCCGTGGAGATCGAGGACATTCTGTTAGCTTCACGAAAGGACTCGACCAGACGAGCTTATGTCTTCAAGTGGTGTTGGTTCTCGGTGTGGTGCTCGGAGCTCCGAGTGAACCTATTTTCATGCCCTATCAGGATGGTCTTGCAGTACCTGCTCCACCTGTCGCAGTCTGGGTTGAAGTCTAACTCGGTCAGAGTTCACCTGAGTGCAATCTCAGCAAACCATCACCCCATCGGGGGCAAGCCTCTTTCGGGGCAACCGCTTGTCTCTCGTTTCATGCAAGGCCTGCTCTTTTCCAGGTCACCTACCCGCCCTCCTCCGGTGGAATGGGACCTCAATGCAATCCTCTCGCAGCTTGTCAAGCTGCCCTTTGAGCCCATGGCTATCTGCCCACTGTGGCATCTGTTGTGGAAGGTGGCCTTCCTGGTGGCTCTCACCGCCACCCGGAGAGTCAGCGAGCGCCAGGCTCTGATGGCCGAGGCACCATACACAAGGTTTTATAGGAACAGAATGGTCCTGCGGACTCACCCCAAGTTCTTTCCTAAGGTTGTCTCAGATTATCATCTCAGTCAGGAGATAGTGCTGCCCACATTTTTCCTGAAGCCCCACGCCAACTGGGCGTTGGCGATTCCCCACACCTTGGATTGTAAGAGGACTCTCTTTCTACCTGCAGCGGACTCAGGACCACCACAGATCTGGGCAGCTCTTCTTCGATCCCAGCCTTCTGGGGCTGGGTCACCAAGCATACTTTGTCCATCTGGGTGGCGGACTGCATCGCCTTTGCCCAGGCCCAGGCTGGTTTTCTCCTGGACCACCGAGTCACGGCTCACAATGTCCGAGTGATGGCGATGTTGGTCACCAGCCTGCGCTCAGTACCACTGGCAGACATCTGCCAGGCCACCACCTAGTCCTCCACTCATACCTTCGCGATGCATTACTGCCTGGAGAGGGAGTCCCATCGGGACGCTGCCTTCGGCCTGGCTGTACTCTGTAATCTGTTCAGGGTTTAAGCAACTCCTGCCCTCTGACCCTTCTTGTTCTGGCTACCGGGAGCGTGGCCATTATTGGACCCAGGGTCTTTGGGCTGCCTTCGGCTTTCACTGGCAACTGCTCAAGGTGCTGTAATGCTTTTTCCTACAGGTCCTCAGTAGCCTGTAGCTAGGGAGTCCCCATATATGAGGACTGACTTCCTGCTTGTTCCTGGAGAAAGCGTAGATCTCCAGGAACAAGCAGGAATGTAGTCTTCACATATGGGTACCATCGGCACCGATGGAGTCTGCGTGGGAATGCTCCCCAGCGTCCCAAAAGGAAAGCTTTTGGGAGAATCCTACCACGCATTCGTGCTGCCTTCCCGCTCAACTACCCCTCTCACTTCAGTTCTTCGTTTTCCACGGAGCCGACAGGACGTGTCACTTGTCACTGCAGAAAATCTTCTCTTATTTTTATATTTTTTGTGGTTGCGTCTGCCTTCCGTCGACGCCTACCGGTACCACCGGTGCTTTTCTTTCTTTTCTTCTAGAAATATTTCATTTTTAGAACTTTTATCAGGGATTTTTTCCCTGCTCTGGTGCTTGGCGCCATTTTGGGCATTAGGCCCTCTTTTCCCTTACCATGGAAAAACCAGCCACTGGTTTTAAAAAATGTTCAAAATGTGTCGGTACAATTTCTATTACCGACACCCATGACTGGTGTCTTTTCTCCAGGACCAAGCAGGAAGTCAGTCCTCACATATGGGTGACGTTGGCGCTGATGGAGCCCTCGTGCAGAGCATTTCCCCAGCTTTCAAAGAAAGCCTTTGGGAATTGCAGCGCGCATGCGCGGTCCCCTTCCCGCCCAAGGGTGCCATCTTGTTCCGTCTTCTTTTTTCCGCAGAGCCCGATGGACGTAGTTCGTTTTTCCCCGAGGAAAAAGTTGATTTCCCTATTTTTTCTTTTTCTCCTTCGGTTCGACGCCGGATCCTTTTCCCCCCTTGGCCCTCTCTTTTTCGGTTTTTGTCCTTTGTGACTAGCGTTCGCGCCATTTTTCTTTTTTCACTGGCAGCCCGGTCTTTTGACCTCGCAGGGGCCCTTTTTCCCCCGATGGCTACCAGCGGGTTTAAAAAGTGTGATCGGCACACTTCCGGTATGGCACCGAGCTGATCGGGCGCTGTGCAGATCAGCTCCGGGTACCCACCCCGCAAAGCAGCTATAACACCTAGCATATCGCAGCCGAATGCCCCTGGCTACTTTGAAGAACAGCGTGGACAGTGGTGTGATTGCGGCAGCGCCGTCTCTGCGTGCGGCGAGACACCCGATGGCTACGAAATCGACTAAGAGGGAGAAAGCACGAGGCCCGGACTCAAAGATGGCGGATGGAGCGTCGAAGAGCCCTGTGTCTGAGAGCGAGAGCAGCATGGTGGCCGATGTGAGTACCGCGGTAGTGCGGGCCTTAGACGAGCGTTTTTGTGAGCTCGGGGATCAGCTGAACTCTGTGGCCCAGAAAATTGCTGATTTTACAGGACACATGGACCATGCTGAAACGAGGATATCGGGCATTGAGGATGCCCAGCACTCTTTGACGGCTAGAGTGCACATCCTGGAGAACCTTGCAAAGCAGCAAGGTGAAAAGTTGGAGGACCTGGAGAACAGGGGTCGCAGAAAAAACCTGCGGTTCATTGGAATCCCTGAGACGGTAGCAGACAATGCCCTCTCTCACCATCTTTTAGCCTGGATTGGAAAGCTCCTGCAGGAGGCAGTGGAGCACCCTATCGTCCTTGAAAGGGTACACCGGCTGGGCCCGCGACGAGACCAAGTGCAGAGGCCACGTGCGGTGATAGCCCGCTTTCTTGACTACCGTCAGAAGGAGATGGTGCTGAGAGCAGCCCGCGCCCGTCGGAGACAAGCAGATGAGTCGGATCGCATCCTGGTCTTTCAGGACTATTCCTTATTGGTGAGCCAGCAACAAAGAGCTTTTTCTGCCATGTGTGCCCAGCTGGCTAATAAGGGGATCCGCTTCTCTTTACTATACCCGGCTAAACTGCGGGTGGAACATCGGGGCCAGACGAGACTCCTTACTACCTCGGAAGAGGCTCGTGCATGGTTAGAACAACTGGCTGGGCCATCGGCAGCTGTGCCATGAAGACGGAGGCGCGAACTGTGGGATCCAGCTTATGGTGCAGTGACTCTCGCTGTCGGCAACTGCGGGAGTAGTTGTGCTACGGCCTGTGAGGAGCAGTGAAGGCGCTGTGGACTTGGTTTTTTTGGGACCTATGATATATGTGTCCAGGCTGGTGGCACTTTTGGAGCAGTACTTTGGGGAAGTGTTTAGAAAGGGTGGACAGTCCTAGTCCTCCCGTGTGTATAGTTGAGCCCCGAGTGCCTTTCCTTTTTTTTTTTTTTTTGTTCTTTCCTCTTAATTCTTCCCTTTTTCTGTTTCTTCCTCCCTCTTGAGGTGGCGTTTATCTCCTTCTTCCTCCCATAGTCCTGACCATAGTAACTGCGGATAGTGCACCTGGGGGGTGGAGGGATCATTTGTAGTTGTTAGACTTAGGAACTCTCTGATTGCTGTCTACTCCTCTTGTGCTTTAGGGGAAATTTTGCCCGAGTGGAATTCTCGACCTGATAATTGTTACTTGGGGGATGGATATTGGTCCTAGAGGCCAAGAGGATTTCATCTGGGCCTGGTGGGGGGGTTTTGGGGGGGGATGCGGGTAATTTAAGGACCTCCACATAAGGGAGGGGAGGAGGGCTGGGGACCTGGGGGGGTCCGGACTCATGGTTGGGGGAGCGGTCGCGTAGTTATCGTAGAGGGGTGGGCCGATTGCCATGGGAAGTTCACCGGCCTAAGGTAGGCTGTCGGGTGTTGGTGGGGGTGTTTGCTGGAAGGGGAAGAGGGTTAGGCGGGGGGTGAAGGGGTTGTTGGTTTATGGGGAGAGCGGCGATTGACTAGGGGTGGGGGGGAAGGGGGGCTGGGGGGGACAGCGCGGGGAGCTAAGGGGAGGGAAGGGGTGGGAATTTGGGGGTGGGTGGGTGGGGGGTTGCTCCTACAAACCTTCCAGGCTGTGGAGTTCTTGGGAACGAGGGGGGTGTGGACCCTAGGCTGGGGGGGTCTGGACCTCACGGGCGCTATCTATCTTCTGCAGTGGGGGCGTTGGTGGCCATTTGATAATGGGTAAATCTTTGCAATTTGCTTCCTGGAATGTGTGTGGGCTGGGTTCCCCCATCAAGAGGTACAAGGTTTTACAACAGTTGCGCCTGAAGAGGGTGGATGTAGCTCTGCTATAGGAAACCCACCAGACAAGAGTGGAGAATGATAAACTAGTTCGAGGTTGGGTGGGTAAGGTGTATGGAGCTGACGCCGTGGGGAAAAAGAGGGGGGTGGCTATTCTGGTATCCAAAATGGTGGACTGGGTGGAAGAGAGGATGGAGATTGATGCTGAAGGCAGGTATGTGTTCGTTTGGGGGACTGGCTGGGATGAAGGTGGTGCTGTGCTCTGTTTATGCGCCTAACACATATGAGGCTCGTTTCTATCAGTGTGTGTTGCAGATAGTGTCGACTCTAGGGTGTTATCAGCTGATCCTGGGCGGAGATTTTAACTCCGTTATGGACAAGGGGTATGGATCGGTCGGGGACGGTTGGACCTCGGGATCAACGGGGTGCGCGGCGTGTTTGGGGACTCTGTGAGGGGTATGACCTGCTGGATGTTTGGCATATCTTGCACCCCGGGGAACGAGAGTACACCCACATGTCTCGGGCTCATGGGACGTGGTCGAGAATTGATTACACAGGTACACTAAAAAAAATTTTTTTTAAACTGCCTCTAATGTTTCGATTGATTTTTACGTTTTTTGGTGCGCTGAATCCAAATCTGGTAACCAATTTGCTCCATCACGTACAGATTTTTTGCTACATTGGGTTAGCAGTTTGAGGTGAACGTTTCAGATTGAGTGCGATCGAGATAAAAGTTTCTTGGATGAATTCTTTATACTAATTGTTTAGTAGTTATTCAAATAAGAATAAAGAAAATTGTAACAAGGCAGCACATAAGAATAGAGTAATGTCAACAAAACACACTGTGATGGTAGCAAAATTGTCTGCACTTAAAACAGCCACATACATGTGCACAAACATTGAGCATATAAGAGCGAGGTTAGACACAAAGCAAAGCAAAGAAATGTGCAAAAAATGTTGTACAGGTATGTATGTAAGAATAGAAAACGCAAACCGCACCATTTAAATCATATTCAAACATTTTGGGGGAATTATAACTTTATTGCGCATTTGGAGACAATGCTGTGTTTAGCTTTATGGGCTGATGATGACATTTGAGCATATCTGGCTTCGTGGCCTTAAGTTCCTTTTGGCTCTCTAGCTAGAATTTCTATTCACTCAGACTATTTGAGGTCCTTTTAATATTTATAAAATACTTTTTCAGGATATCTGTTATTTTGGGGTGAATATAATGGCACCTTGGTTATGTGTGTATGGTATTCAGAGGATACATGCATGGCTTTGGGCATACAGGCTTCCATCTCCCTATCATTTTCCCTGTTTGCCTGCACAAACTCCCTGACTCTCTCACCTTCATGCACTATTCCCCCTGGCTAGTCTTCGCCACACTCCCTTCCCCTTGTTCCCTCACTACATTGCACCATCTCCTGATGTTTTTTTATTTTTTTTGGTGCGCGCTGGAAGAGGGGTAGTCCTATACGGCGAGTATAGGCCAAACCCTATATTTTAACAGGAAAAGTAGGGGGTCGTCTTATACGCCCAGTCGTCTTATACGCCGGAAAATACGGTATATCTGTTCCAATTGTTTTTTGTTGGAATGTTTGCCCTGAAAGAATAAATCTTTTTTCATGGCAAAACCCACCGTTTTCTCTTTTTTAAAAAGGCAACAAGCCTAACATAACTATACAAAGGGACAACACTACAAGTAGACCCCAAGATATACTTAACTGAAATAAGGCACTGCTGATATTTATATCATAGGGTCCAGCATAGATATGAAGCCCGGTTCAAAGCACCAGCAGCTCCGATGTTCAACTCTCACTCTGGAGCCGCTTGATGAAACCTTCTTTTGAGCCTCCAATTCTGTCATCCACTTCAGGACAATATTCTGCTTTTCTAGCATGTATGTTTAAGAAAGCCCCTCTTGAACAATGCAGTGCTCTCCTCGGGAATCAACGTTCTGCTGCACAGGTAAGGAAACACTCCACGCTTCACAACGCTGTGTTTCAAGCCTCCGAGTCCTCTCGGCTCTTCTTCAAGCAAACAGATATTTTGCTTCACTCCTAATCCACATTTATTTATCCAAACGTTATTATCCCCAGTCAGGCCATTAATTAACAATGATGTCAGAGAAATCCTCAGGTGCGTGTTGATATCAATTCATCTAAGAGTCAAAATAAACAGTCCAGTTAGTAAACAGGCCCTTGTTCTAAAATGACTAAATTATAACAGACTCCATCAATCGATTTCAAGATTTAAACCATTCGGTGTTATTGTATTCAGCTGAAAAATCCAAGCTTGTTCAAGATGTTGCAATCGAGCCACTCTATCCCCTCCTCTCAAATTAACAGACACATGATCAATTATTCTCCATCGTAATTCTTCAAAGGAATGCCCTTGTTGCTGACAATGTGCCACTATCGGGGCTAATGTTGTCCCAGAGTTAATCCTCGAGTGGTGCTCCTGCAAGCGCTTTTTCATTAACCTAGTAGTCCTGCCTATATATTTCAACCGGCAAAGACAAATCATCAAATAAACAACATAAGTCGATAGACAAGAGGTCCTGTATCAGCTCTTGTATGTCACACCCGTGGATCGGTCCTCCCAACTTGGATCTTGTAATCTCCTACTACAAAACTCACACATCGTACATTCAAAATGAGCATTCTCCAAAAGTTCTGTGGAGTCTTCATTTTGATCCAATACTGTGTGAATTACCAGGTCACCTATATTCCAACCCCGTTGATAGGCTAGCATCTAAGGCACTTGGAAACATGAATGAAGAGTTAAAATATGCCAATGTTTCTTTAAAATTGCTGTAACAGCCGCTGAGTTAGGCATATATGGCAAAACTCCTACGTATTTAATGATCCCTTCTTGTTCCAGACCTTTGGTGGCTTGAACCTGCCACCATTCTGGATGGTTGTAACATGCTCTCCTAAAAGCTTTTTTTAACAATATCTGGAGAATATTTATTTAGCTGGATTTATATCCTGCTTTTCACTGGGTCAAAGCGGTTGGGGGATACATTTAACATGAGGGGATATGAGACACATAGACTAATACTTACAGGGAACATGGGCAATGGAGGGTTAAGTGGCTTGCCCAAGACCACAAGGAGCACCTGTGGGACTAGAAACCCCAGTCCTTCCAGCCCAAGGTTGCTGTCCTCTAGTGGGATTTGAACCACTGACCTTCTGGCCTGTGGTATCTTGCCCCAACCACTAGGCCACTCCTCCACTCTTGCCATATCCTCTTGCCAATAACCGCTGACTTAGATCTTCTGCATGTTTATGAAACTCCGACTCTGTGGAGCATAACTGATGAAGTCTTATAAACTGCCCCACAGGTAGACCACGTTGTAAAGGACCTGAATGGTAACTTTTATAATGTAATAAAAATGTTTCTTTGTATCGCTTTTCTATATAAAGTGATGTGCATTTCAGAACCTCGTTTGTATATCATTAAATCAAGAAATTCAATTTTAGTACAATGATATTTAGGAGTAAACTGCAAATTAAATTTAAGAGAATTAATCCACATAAAGAAATGCTGAAGATCTTCTTTCGAACTTGCCCAAAGAAAAAATATATCATCCAATAACCTGGGGCTATGAGAATACCATTCAGACTCTTCAAACTGGGCCATATACAGCATAGCGACAGAAGGTGCCACCATTGGTCCCATCCACAAAGGCAAATAACACAGGTACACTAAAAAAACTTTTTTTTAAACTGCCTCTAATGTTTCGATTGATTTTTACGTTTTTTTGGTGCGCTGAATCCAAATCTGGTAACCAATTTGCTCCATCACGTACAGATTTTTTGCTACATTGGGTTAGCAGTTTGAGGTGAACGTTTCAGATTGAGTGCGATCGAGATAAACGTTTCTTGGATGAATTCTTTATACTAATTGTTTAGTAGTTATTCAAATAAGAATAAAGAAAATTGTAACAAGGCAGCACATAAGAATAGAGTAATGTCAACAAAACACACTGTGATGGTAGCAAAATTGTCTGCACTTAAAACAGCCACATACATGTGCACAAACATTGAGCATATAAGAGCGAGGTTAGACACAAAGCAAAGCAAAGAAATGTGCAAAAAATGTTGTACAGGTATGTATGTAAGAATAGAAAACGCAAACCGCACCATTGCAATACATGAAGACAAACACCCGATGGTGTGAAAATAAAATTCTAATAAATGAGATCCGACACTGTGGTAATAACTAGCAAATTTTTATTTCAAAGTTTAGTAAAAACACGATATTTGTCAACACAGTTTAGATTTTAAAGTCATTCTTGGGTCAATCAATCTCCTGGTGGGCCCGTTTCTTCTTCTCCCGAATGCTTCTCTTGGTGCGCTGCTTGGCGTATTTTTCATCTGGGGTTTCCCGCAGCAGCAACCAGCAGAAATCAGCCATCATAGTGGTGTTCCATCTTCCTTGGTACCTTCTCTCTGCGTCCTTGATGTCCTGGTGAAACCTTTCACCTTGTTCTTCACTGTAAGCTCCCAAGTTTTCGGGAAAGTAGTTCACATGGGAGTGCAAGAAATGGACTTTCAGGCTCATGTTACAGCCTTGTTCTTTGAAGGCATTGAGCATCCTGGCAACAATATCCTTATAGTTCTCATCCCGCCTGTTCCCCAAGAATTTGAGAACAACATCCTTGAAAGAATCCCAGGCTTCTTTTTCCTTCTCAGACATCGTTTCAGCGAATGCTCCATCTGAAATGAGTTTCCTTATATCAGGGCCAACAAACACTCCTTCCTTTAGCTTTGCTTCAGAAAGTCGGGGGAACTTTGAGCAAAGGTACCGAAAGCACTCACCATCTTTTGGAAGGGACTTGATGAATTGCTTAATGAGACCCAACTTAATGTGGAGAGGGGGTAATAGAATTTTATCACGAGGTACCAAGCTCTCATAAAGAACATTTTTCTCACCGGGTCTCAAATACTCCCGAATTGGCCAGTCTTTTTTCCCCCAGTGTAGGTCGCGGGCCCGGCTATCCCACAAGCAAAGGAAGCAGGGATATTTGGTGAAACCGGATTGCTGCCCTAATAGCATGGATAGAATTTTAAAGTCTCCACAAATCATCCACTTATGCTCATCATAACGAATCTTCTGAAGAATCAGGGCCAAATTCTCGTATTTTTCTTGGAGAATAACAGAGTGAGCAATAGGAACTGAAGCGAATGTGTTGCCATTATGAAGAAGAACACCTTTTATGCTGTCTTTTGACGAATCAATGAACAGCCGCCATTCAGCAGGATCATACTTGAGTTTAAACTTTTCCATCACTCCGTATATATCGTTGCAAAATACCAAATCTTCCTCTTTGCTGAAATACTTCAAAAATTGTGTCTCGCGGTTGCGGTACCAATAAAAAGTTGTTCCTGGTGACAATAGATTTTTCTGTTTAAGCCGAGAACCTAGCAGTTGGGCAGCATCTTTTGGGAGTCCTAAATCCCGGACTAAATCATTCAATTCAGCTTGAGAGAAAAGTTCAGGTTTCGGATCTGGTTCAGTTTCAAACTCGGAAGTACTGGACTCATCGGGAAAAGCCATCTGATGAGTCTCATCATGATCAGAACCGTCCACACAAATATGATCCAAAGATTTTGGTGGTTCAGGCACAGGTACTTCATTGCTATGAGGCATAGGCCTAATTGCTGAGGGAAGGTTGGGGTAACTTATTACGTTCTTATTTTTTAAGTTGTATCCCTTCACAATGCAAGAGCAAAAATAGCAGTCACTGCTGTGGTCTCTTTGTTCACGCCACATCATAGGTATTCCGAAACGAAATGCTTGTTTTTTACCTTTCATCCATAAGCGTAGATCTTCCTCACATGTCTTGCACACTTTGTGAGGAGCCCACGGTTTGTCTTGATCGCCTAACTTCAAACCGAAATAGGCGAAATATACTTTTTTAATAAATGCAGAAATGTTCCTCTGCCGCTTTTTCACGGTATATTCCCCACAAATAAAACAAAAACTGTCTGGAGAGTTGACGCAACCTCTGGCTCTGTGAGCCATCACAAATACACAGCACTGCAAACTACAACTGTAGTGAACCACTTCGGAATAAAGCTGGATTACGACTGAGCAAACAAAAGGTAATAATGAACTTGCAAGAAACTGAAATTTGACAGGAACGTTCATGTCGCAACCACCGTGTTTGAGCGAGCGAACGAGGCGAGGCGAACAGGAAAGAACATGCGCCAGCGCGAGTACTGGATTTAGCCCCCCGCCTCCCAATTGTCCTGTTAATGTATAAAATGAATATAAAACACTCTAAAATATCATGAGGGAGTGTTTCTAGTTAGTTAACCATTACAACCTCTATTTTGGGCCAAGAAAATAAACTGCAGTCGGCGAAAAAGAAATTATGTGAACATTCCTTATATGGGTAAGAAATCTAATTTTGCAAGAAAACGTGACGTGATGGAACATTTTGGCTATTTTTCCTGGATTCAGCACCCCAAAATCTATAGGAATCAGTTGCAAAACTGGAGGCAGTTTTTTGGTAGTGTACCTGTGTTATTTTCTGCTGTCTCGGGACTTGTTCAGTTGGGTAGCGCAAGTGGACATTGGGCCGCCGGTCATCTCGGATCATGCTATGGTACTCATGGAGATGCAACGACGTGAATGTGGACGTAGACGACATTGGCGATTCCCTTTGGACTTGGCCAGGGATGCTGAGTTTGAGAGATATATCCGGAATAAATGGGCGGAATACTCTTTGAATAATGCCCAGCATATGGCCCAGCCTGCTTTGTTCTGGGAAGCTGGGAAGGCGGTGCTCCGTGGAGATATTATAAGTTATCATCTCAGCAAGCGGAAGCGGATGAATTGTAGAATTGTGCAATTGGAAAAAGAATTGTCTAAGGCATGCTAGTTGCCGTACCGAGGAGGCGCGCATACGGCTGTGAGAATTGCAAACGGAGCTGGAGTCCTTGCTGGGCCAGAGGGCTAAGAGGTCTATGCTGTTCTATCGTTATCAATTGTATAGGCATGGGAATAGGGCCGGGAAGTTATTATCCTCTCTGGTGCGGGTGGAGGGAGGATCTAGGCACGTGGGTGGCATTCGGCATGACGATGTTTTGTTTTGTGACTATTATCAGAAGTTATATGAGCAGGAAGGAGCGGTGCCTGGGGGAGGGTGGGCTCGCCTGCGGGAGTGCAATATGCCGAGGGTGACGCCTGAGCAGCTGCGGGAATTGAAAGCACCGATTGCTGCGAGTGAGGTGCGACAGGCTATCGATAGTCTTAAGAATGGGAGAGCTCCTGGCATAGACGGGATGCAGGGGGAGTTGTATAAAATTTTGGCGGATAAAGTGGTGATCCCTCTGGTAGGGTACTTTGAGGATTTGATAAAACAGGGGCGGTTTCCATATGAGGCGAACAAGGCCGTTGTTACCGTTCTCCCAAAGCTGGGTAGAGACTCTCTCCTGCCTAGTTCTTACCAACCTATATCTTTGCTGAATGTGGACATTAAAAGTTTAGCGAAGATCATGGCGGGAAGGCTGGCGGGGGCTCTGCCGGACTTGGTAAAGCAAGAGCAGGTGGGCATTGTGAAGGGTCGACACATGGCGTATAGTTTACAGTGGATTTTGGCCTCCATCTGTGCCAGCAAACGGGAGAGTCGGCGCTCCATGTTAGTAAGTTTAGACGCTGAAAAGGCGTTCGATAGAGTGAACTGGGGCTTTATGTACCAGGTGCTGGAAACTGTGGGGATCCATGGTTTTTTTGCAGATGTAGTGAGACTGTTGTACGCGGACCTGAGAGGGGCGCTTTTGATCAATGGTAATTTGTCCCCAGAGTTTGTGATACAAAAGGGTACGAGGCAGGGCTGCCCTTTGTCGCCTCTTTTATTTGTGTTGATGTTGGAACCACTTTTGTGCCAAATTAGGTCCTCGGCGGCATTTCGGGGTGTGCGTGTCGGGCAGTCTGAATTCCGTGTAGCGGCATTCGCTGACGACTTGCTGGTACATATTGAAAATCCGGAGGAGGGATTACCGGCGCTATTGCAACTCTTTCAGGATTATGGTACGTACTCGGGGTTACGGCTCAACTTAGACAAGTCAGAGGCTTTGCCGTTACTCCCGTCCATATCCCAGAACTGGCCGGGGGTTTTCCCCTTAAAGTGGGCAGAGGGCCATTTTAAATACCTAGGGATTTACCTGCCTGCGGATTTGCTGACTTTATATCAGCTTAATGTCTCGACGTTGCTGAAGCACTTAACGGATAGGGTACAGAAATGGAAAGATCTTCCACTGTCTTTGGGGGGCAGGATAGCATTATACAAAATGACGATTTTTCCTAAGTGGTTGTATGTCCTGCAAACGCTGCCATTGTTGTTGAAACGGAAAGATCTCTGGCTGATGGAGAAGCAGATAAATCTCTTGCTGTGGAGAGGTCGGCGACCTCGGGTACGATTGGCGGTATTACAAAGGTCCTGGGACGCGGGGGGCATGCGATGTCCTGATATATTCAGCAGTATAACCTGGCTTGTCTACTACGTTTCGTTCGCGACTGGCTGTGGGGGATTGAAGATTATACTCCGCTAGGGATGATTGGGGCCCTGGTGGCGCCCTTGCAGGTTCGTTATGTCTTGCATGCGCAGACTGCAAAGGGCCTTGATAGGACTGTGTGGTCCGTTCTGTTGTCTCCGGTGGTCAGAACTTGGAGGCATTTCTGTGCCCGGGTGGGGTGTCGGGTGTCCTGCTCCCCCTATCTCCCAGTGCGTGGTAATACGGATTTTTTGCCTGGAATGACGGATCGGAGCTTTGTGCTCTGGGAACGGATGGGTATAACTACCCTTGAACAGCTGATAGATGGAGAGGGGGCTTTGGTGTCCTTTGCCCGCTTACAAGAACATTATGCGTGGAAGGGAAGAGAAATGTTTCCCTATATTCAGATTCGGAACTATATTGGCACTCTTCCGGCGAGTTCTCTGAAGGGGGACGTGTGTTCCCGGTTGGAGGAGCTATTATTAGGGGGGGATCAGGTAGCACGGGTGGCTCAGTTGCGTAGGTCCCTCCTAGATCTAGAGCCGGTAGGTAGTGAAGGGATCTTGGTGGGGGCTGGAAGTGAGACCTTGGCAAGCTGGTGGAGGGGGACTGAATAGTACATGCCATTGCGAGCATTCCCCAATTGCTGGTGTCGGTGGAGTATCCGGATATGCAATATCGACTGCTCCGTCGGCTTTACTTTGCCCCTGCTAGGGCTTGGCGGGCAGGGATAGCTTTAACGAATTCTTGTCCGAGGTGTGAGGCTGGAGGTGCGACACTGGGGCATATGTTCTGGCACTGTGGGAAAGTACAGGGCTTTTGGTGTAAGGTTATTCGATACCTTGAGCGGTGCTTGGGTACGTCTTTGCAGTTGACGCCTGTGAACTTGGTCCTTGATGTCAGGCAGGACGATGGGGGGGGGGGGTGTTGGGGGAGATAGAATGGTCTTGGTTGCGGGTGGTGCTTGTGGCAGCGCGTATGACTATTCTGCATGCTTGGTTGGATCCTATGGGCCCTACATATGGATGCTGGAGGATTCATCTGCATGGTTTGTTGTGGTTGGAGAGGTATCGGGTGGGGTCTCACCCAAAGCGTTGGGAGGCATTTCTGAGGGGCTGGGGTCCTCACCTTCAGATGCTGCCGGCCGGAGCACGTAATAGGGTACTGGAAGGGGGAGCGGGTTAACATGTCTGGATGGGGATGTGGGGCATATCTATTTTGAAGTTCTTAGTCTGCTGGGAGGGGGGTTTGGTATTTGGGAGGGGGGTGGGATAGGGGGGGGACGGTTGGGGGGGTTCCCCGTAATCACACGTGGCATGTTATTGCACTATGGGTGGTGGTGGTCTGACCACCCACCTAGCTGTTGTTCTAGAAATGGTTTACCCTTTAGGATGTATAGTAGGAATCCTGGGGTACCTAGGGTGGGTATGGGGGGGGGGGGGAGCGGGGGAAGGTGGGTGGAAATGTTGATAAAGTATATTATATATACCGTACCTATTGTATAATCGCATGCTCTCCTCTTTTTTACTCTGTTTTACCGAGTTATTCTGTTGGCGATGTTGTGTTTGTGGTTAATAAAAATGATTTAAACTAAAAAAGTGTGATCGGTGTAAGAAACTTATGTCTCTTACCGACACACATGACTGCTGCCTCCGCTACCTCGGACCCGATCATGACCCGATGATCTGTGGTCCGTGGCAAAATGTCCTCGAAGGCGTTGAGGAGTCGGCAGCACCAGAAGGATAGGATCTTCTCTGACTCCGCTTCCGGACGGGCCCGGACCTCGTCAGAGGCTTCGACGTCTCGGGACTCCGGCCCCGAGCAGCGTCGGGGTTCCTCTGAGCGGGGGTCTCCTTCGCGGGAACATTGCAGGAAGAAGAAACCTGCGAGGGCGGCGTCGGTGGACGCTCCTGGTTCCTCGAGGACCAGGTCACATAGCCCCGATAGCCATCCCGGGTCTTCGGAGTCGGAGAGGCCTGCCAAGCATCCTCGTATCGAGATGGAGTCTCCTGGACACGTGAGTGCTGTAGTCCTCGTGGACTCTCCTCCAGGGGAGCCGACGTCGGGCCCCGAGTCGGGAGTTGCTGGGTCTCCTGAACTCGGACTCTGGTTGACGGCCTTGGAGAGCAGCCTCGCTGCCTTCATGGAACAGCAGCGGGCATTCATCGCCGGTCTCACCAGTGCATCTGCCCAGACCACTGGGACCTCGACGTCCAAGTCGACCCCGGAGGCCGAGCCGATCCTCGAGTCCATGCGGGCTCGAGTCGATCCAGGCCACGGTCTCCCTCGGCCTCCCGTTCGGGACCGAGGTCGTCGACGCCGGTACCCTCGGCGTCGGGGCGGATGGCATCGGTGCCCGCCCGACCGGAGCCGCTCGATTCCTCCTCCGAGGAGTCGGGCTGGGAGACGGAGGACGAAGAGTCACCTGACACTTATCGGACTCGGTGTGTCCCATCGGACTCGCCGGAGCCCAAACCT
Organism: Ichthyophis bannanicus; assembly: GCA_033557465.1. NCBI lineage: Eukaryota > Metazoa > Chordata > Amphibia > Gymnophiona > Ichthyophiidae > Ichthyophis > Ichthyophis bannanicus. Next base: position 572,214,563 of record CM066035.1, read on the forward strand.
CGGAGACGATCCCCACTGGAGGATACCCGGTTCTCGGACTTCATGCGGGATATGGCCAAGGCCTTGGCCTTCCCTGCGGATCCCGAGGAGGAGCTTCGAGCCGAAGAGCTCGAGGCCCTCCAGTATGACTCTCCACCAAAGGAGACCTTTACTGTACCGGTTCCTCCGATGCTGGAGCGGCTGCTCTTCCGCATGTGGGAGACCCCGGCCTCGACGCCGGTGTTAAGCAAGCGGGTCGATTCCATCTATCGAGTCCGCAAGAGCCCCGGGTTCCAAAAGGCACAATTATCGCACCACTCCATGGTTGTGGAATTGGCCATGCATCGACTGAAAAGTCAGAAGATGCACTCCTTGGTGCCTCCCAGCCGGGAGGCCCGGAACCTGGATGCCCTCGGAAAGAAGTGCTTCCAGGGCTCTATGCTTGCTTGCCGTGTCCAGACTTACCAGCTCTACATGGGCATGTATCTCCGAGACCTGGCAAAGGAGATTGCCGGGTTCTTTGCTGGTCTCTCCGAGGAACCTTTGCAGCGGTTCCAAGCCTTGTCCACTCGTATTCGAGAGTGCTCGAAGTTTATGGCTTCGAGGCTTCGGCCCGAGTAGCCGGGGCTGGCATCAGTGCCCGCCGACAGGCTTGGCTACAGTCATCCGACCTCGAGCCATGGGTGCAGGACAGGTTGGTCGATGTCCCCTGCCGAGGTGAAAACCTCTTTGGCAAGCCCATGGCTGAAAAGGCTGCAGAACCCGAGACCGAGACTCTGACCAGGACTAGGCTGTCCAGAAAAACCTCTGCCCCTTCTCAGAAGAAGAAGGGCTTGGGATAAAAGATCTTTTACCTGAGGAAGTCATCTGCCTATAAACAATACCCTCATTATCAGGCCTCTGCAGCTCCCCAACAGGGTCAGCAGGCCAAGGGGCAGGGTCATGGGCCCCGTAGGCAGAAGGCCCCCAAGCCACCAACACCGGCCCCTGCTCAGCAGGGTGGGGGGTTTTGACTCAGCAAGCATAGCCTCTTCTCCTCAGCTGGCTCACATCAGCACAGGAGACCGGCTGGCCCACTTTGCCCACAGGTGGTCAGCCGTCACATCAGATACCTTGGTGCTCCATATAGTCCAAAAGGGCTATCTTCTCCATTTTCACCAGGTACCTCCCTCCTATTTTCCAGGGGAGCCTCCAAGACTCCCTCTGCACAGGGACCTACTCCTTCAGGAGTTAGCAAGTCTGCTAAAGGAACAGGCTGTGGAACCGGTGCCCCACCACCTGAGAGGTCACTGCTTTTATTCCAGGTACTTTCTGGTACCAAAAAGAACAAGAGGCCTCAGACCCATCCTAGACTTGCGCAACCTCAACAAGTTCCTGGAGAGGGAAACGTTCAAGATGCTTACCCTTGGAATCCTGCTGCCCTACCTCCAGCAGGGAGATTGGCTATGCTCCTTAGATCTAAAGGATGCTTATACTCACATCCTTATTCATCCAGACCACAGACAATATCTCAGATTTGTTGTGGTGGGAAACCACTACCAGTACAGAGTACTTCCCTTTGGCCTAACCTCCGCTCCCAGGGTGTTCACCAAGTGCCTGGCGGTGGTGGCGGCCTACCTGAGGCTTCAAGGTCTTTTTGTGTTTCCATACCTGGACGATTGGCTCATAAGGGGCCAGTCTTCCCAGGAGGCCAGTCAAGCCACCCTTCGCACTGTGGCTCTGCTTTAGCACTTGGGGCTTGTCATAAACTTCGCAAAGTCCACTTTGCTCCTGTCCCAGAACTTGGAATTCATAGGAGCAAGGCTAGACACTCTTCAGGCGAGGGCTTTTCTGCCAGTGGACAGGGCCCTCTGGTTGATGGATGTAGCCAGGCAGTTTCACAGCAATTCCCTGGTCTCTGCCAGGCAATTCCTGGGACTTCTCGGCCATATGGCTTCCACGGTTCATGTAACCCCCAATGCCCGCCTGCACATGCGGCCTGCTCAGTGGAGCCTTCAAACTCAGTGGCATCAGGCCACAGGGAGCCTTGCAGACTCGGTGAGAGTATCCACCCTGCTCGTCTCCTCTCTACAATGGTGGCTTCATCTTCTGAATCTGGTACTCGGAGTGGATTTTCAATCCCCTCCGCATTCTCGAGTGCTGACGACAGATGCTTCTCTTCTAGGTTGGGGAGCACATTGCCAAGGGGCATATACTCAGGGTCTCTGGACTCCTTGGGAGCTGCTCAGCAGATAAACTTCCTGGAGCTACGGGCAATACGCCTAGCTCTGAGAGCCTTCTCCCACCTCACGTCTCACCAGTCTGTACTGGTCCAGACGGACAATCAAGTTGCCATGTTCTACGTGAACAAACAAGGGGGCACAGGCTCCTTCCTTCTCTGTCAGGAGGCACAACGGCTGTGCTCTTGGGCCGTCAATCACGGAATCCTCCTCAAGGCTGTCTACCTCCCCGGTCAAGAAAATTACCTGGTGGACAGACTGAGCAGGATCCTGCAACCACACGAATGGAGATTGAATCCATTGGTGGTTCAGCAGATCTTTCTCAGGTGGGACCTCCCCACCATGGATCTCTTCGCCAGCCCTCTGAACCGGCAACTCCCGAGATTCTGTTCCAGACAACCGCATCCTCTCAGAGTAGCAGCGGATGCCTTTCTGATTCTGTGGTCCCAAGGCCTACTATATGCATTCCCTCCCACGCCACTAGTGTCTCGAACACTGTTCAAGGTCCTCAAGGACAGGGCCCCAATGATTCTGATAGCCCCCAGGTGGCCGAGGCAGCCGTGGTTCCCACTCCTGTTGCAACTGGCGGTGGACACTCCCCTGCCTCTGGGAATTCAACACGATCTCCTGCCTCAGGACCAGGGGTCTCTCTTGCACCCCAACCTCCAGTCCCTTCATCTGATGGCCTGGCTGCTGAAAGGGTAGTCCTGGCTCCCCTACTCCTGCCTAGAGAGGTGGAAGACGTAGTCTTAGCCTCTAGGCGGCAATCCACCAGGAAATCCTACGCTCTTAAGTGGCATAGATTCTCCGCATGGTGTGCTCAGTGCAGCGAGAATCCCTTCTCTTGCTTGGTAGCGGTAGTATTGCAGTATTTGCTTTACCTCTCCAATCTAGGCCTTAAGTCCAACTCTGTCAGGGTTCACCTCAGTGCTCTCTCAGCGCACCATTCGCCGGTGGACGGGAGGCCTCTTTCCAACCACCCTTTGGTGGCTCGTTTTCTCAGAGGCCTCCTCCTGCTTAAGCCTCCTTTGCGTCCACCAGCCCCTGAGTGGGATCTGAATGTGGTCTTACAGCGGATTACTTGTCCGCCATTTGAACCTATGGCTACCTGCCCTCTCCGTTTTCTCTCCTGGAAAACCTTGTTTCTGGTAGCTCTTACCTCTGCTAGGCGAGTGAGTGAACTTCAGGCACTAGTGTTTGATCCCCCTTACACTAGGTTCTACAGGAATAGGGTAGTCTTACGGATTCACCCGAAATTTCTCCCTAAGGTTGTCTCCCATTTTCACCTCAATCAGGAGGTGGTTCTTCCGGCCTTCTTTCCCAGGCCGCATGCCAACCGGGCTGAGATGGTCCTGCATACCCTGGACTGTAGGAGGGCGTTGTCCTTCTACCTTGACCGTACGCGGGAGCATCGAAGGGCTGTTCAGCTCTTTGTTTCTTTTGACCCCAATAAGTTGGGGCTACCTGTCTCCAAGCGTACTTTGTCCATATGGGTCGCTGACTGTATCGCCTGGGCTTATGGGGCAGCCGGCCTCTCGTTGGAGGGTCGAGTCACGGCTCATCGTGTCAGGGCGAAGGCTGCGTCAGTGGCTCATCTCCGCTCTGTTCCGTTGGCAGACATCTGCCGGGCCGCTACTTGGTCTTCAAGCCAGACTTTTGCGGCCCATTACTGCCTTGAGAGGGAGTCCTGCAGGGACAGTGCTTTTGGACAGGCAGTACTCCATAATCTCTTTGGGATTTAGGCAACTCCTACCCTCTGGCCCTGGTGTTGGGCTACCAGTTGGGGGCGTTCTCAGAGAAGATTCCTTCCTTGCGTACTGACGAGCTAGAGGGAGCTCATTTTTTCAGCTTGAGGTCTCCGGTAGCCTTAAGCTGGGGAGTCCCATATGTGAGGACTGACTTGGTCCTGGAGAAAGAGTAGTTACTCACCTGTAACAGGTGTTCTCCAGGAGCAGCAGGAATCAGTCCTCACAACCCTCCCTCCTCCCCTTGGAGTTGCAGTCATATGATTTATTTTTTGCTACTTTTTTGCTGTCTTTTAGCTATGTCATCATACTGAGCAAGATGGCACCCTTGGGCGGGAAGGGGACCGCGCATGCGCGCTGCAATTCCCAAAGGCTTTCTTTGAAAGCTGGGGAAATGCTCCGCATGAGGGCTCCGTCGGCGCCGACATCACCCATATGTGAGGACTGATTCCTGCTGCTCCTGGAGAACACCTGTTACAGGTGAGTAACTACTCTAAATGTTTAGGTCCTGACCATTGCCCTGCGGAGTGTCTCTCCTGTAGGAAGTTGACTAAAAAGTCTTCAAAATCAAGTGAATCAACTCGGTGCCCGTTTTGCTTCAGACACGATGTCTGTAGCATCGATATCTTCCAGGGCTTCTACTTCTTCCAGGGATCTCAGGTAGCTAAACACAAGTCTTCTAAGACTAGCCGGTCCTCGAAGGGTAGATCTCCCTCTAAACATCGAGATGCCATTGGCGTTGCCCTCAAGGATACTTCACCGGCAAAACAGCCCCGGCGGGAGTCTTCGGGCTCCAAAGCTTTATTGGGGCTCCAGGATGTTCCCGATGCCTCAGCCTCGATGGAACTACTGGTTCCATGCTCGGGTGTTGTGGCCGCCACCACCAGTACCGACACCCCGGCATCGGCAGTAGACAAAAGACTCCTCGCTATCGAATGCAGTCTAGCGACTCTTTACCTACTTCTCTACCGCTAAAGTTGCTGCAGACGGTTCCGCAGGCACCGGTACCGATGTCGGTACCTGTGCCAGTGCCCTCGGTACCTGCTTCAATAGGCATGCTTCCCCCAATGCCAAGTTTGGAATCTCTCTCCAGCATGGGAGATCAGGTACCGACTCGTTTTGGTACCGACATTGAGCGGTTCCGACGCCATCTGCTTCGTGAGAACCCGGTCTTCCTCCTTTTGAGTCTTCCGATTCTGATAACTTGGATGATTCCACCGGTACCAGAGCTGAACTTTTACAAGATTCAACTTCTTCTCCTCAACGCAGAATGTCCCCTCCTGAGGATATGGCTTTTCATGATTTTGTACGTGATATGGCAAAGGACCTTGCTATTACAGTAGAACCAGAAAAGGAGCCTAGGACAGAAAAAATGTGAATTCTTCAATATCCTTTAGCTCCAAAGGAGGCAGCTATGCTTCCTATACACCAGATCTTACATGATCTAATGTTAAGAATCTGGGAAGCTCCTTTAACAGTATCTCCACATTCTAGACGTCTTGACACTATGTATCAAGTACCATCTTGCCAAGGGTTTCAGAAGACTCAATTACCACATCATTCTATGGTGGTAGAGTCTGCCATGAGGCGGATTAAGAGTGCTAAACAACACTCTTCCAATCCACCAGGTCGTGAGTCTAGAACACTGGATGCCTTTGGTTGTCGATGCTTTCAGTCCTCCATGCTATCAGCAAGAATCAGTTCCTATATATTATACATGGGAATGTTTTTTGAGCAGGTTACAAAAGACTTGGAGCTTTTGAACCCTTTTCTTCAAGAGGATAAACAGACAGATTATTTGACTCTGGTCAAACATGCTCAAAATGTCTCTAAGTTTATGAATCATGCTACCTTTGACTGTTTTGAATGTATTAGCAGAACCTCTGCTATATCCATAGGAACATGTCGTATTGCCTGGCTCCAAGCTTCAGACTTGGACGAATGGGTGAAAGATAAGCTGGGTAACATTCCTTGCACAGGAGAAAATCTCTTTGGCAAGGATTGGCAGCTTAAAGCTAATGAAATTGACACTGATACTATAACTTTAGACAGGTTGTCAAAATCTACAGCTAACCCAGCCAAGAAAAGGTTTTTCAAAAAAACTTTTTTCTCTAAGAAGAAATTCTATCCATCTTCCACCCAGCAAACATGTTCCCCAGAAGGGGCAACAACAAACTAGACAAAGAGACACAAATTCAGAAGGTTCAGCAGGCTCAGCAGACCAAGCCTCCTCAGGGTCTTTGACTGTTGTCTAGAGAACTTAGCCATTCTTCCTGTTCTAAGCCCAGAACCTTTAAATATTCCAGGCCGTATTTGCCGTTTTGCCAAAACATGGCAACAAATCACTTCAGAAAATTGGACTCTATCTATAGTGAGTCTGGGATACAAGCTCCATTTCCTCAGCTTGCCCCCATCCACGCTAATAAAACAGTTCAAATCTCAGCCACCGGTCTCAGACAAGAGGTCACCACTCTTCTGGCTCAAGGGGCTATAGAAGAGGTTCCAAAATCTCAGCAGGGCACAGGATTCTCTTCCCCCTATTTTCTCTTTCCAAAGAAGTCAGGGGCACTAAGACCAATCCTGAACCTCAGAGAACTGAACAAATATTTAGTCCGAGAGAGGTTCAAGATGATCTCCCTCGGCACTCTTCTTCCATGCCTTCACGAGCAAGATTGGCTATGTTCTCTGGATTTAAGGGATGCTTACATGCATATCCTTATTCATGCAGATCACAGAAAATTCCTTCGATTCCTAGTCAAGGGAAGACATTTTCAATACAGGGTCCTTCCTTTCGGGCTGGCCTCTGCTCCAAGGGTCTTCACAAAATGCATGGCAGTAGTAGCAGCATTTATGAGGACTCTAGGAATTTTTGTCTTCCCTTACTTAGGTGATTGGCTCATTCGAGCACCGCCAGCTCCAGAGGCAAGTCATGCTCTTTCCCGAGCAATGCAAATACTGCAGTACTTAGGATGGATCATAAACCTTCCAAAGTCCCAGCTCACCCCATCTCAATCCCTTGAGTTTATAGGGGTTTGTTTGGACACACAGCAGTCAAAGGCTTTCCTGCCTCAGCCTCGCTGTCTGCGCATCATCGAATTAGCATCTCAAGCAGTGCTACAAACCTTCCTCACTGCCCGACAGATGCTTCGACTTCTAGGACACATGGCATGTACAGTCCATGTGATTCCTTATGCACGCCTTCATATGCGAGCGGCCCAGTGGACCTTAGCTTTCCAATGGTCCCAGGCCTCAGGATGCCTGTCAGACAAGATCAGAGTTACCACACGCCTGATTGCATCTCTGCATTGCTGGCAATCTCTGGAAAACCTTACAGTAGGCTCTCCTTTTCAGCAACCCCTACCTCAGGCTGTACTGACGACAGATGCATCCAAGTTGGGTTGGGAGCCCACTTGGGCGATCTGTCTACCCAGGGACTTTGGACCCCACAGGAGGCTTCTCTTCAAATAAACCTCCTAGAACTAAGGGCCATTTCCAATGCTATTCGAGTCTTTTGCTTTCATCTCATAAGCAAAACAGTTCTGGTGCAAACCGACAATCAAGTGGCCATGTTTTACCTAAACAAACAAGGCGGAACAGGCTCTCTGCAATTATGCAATGAAGCTTTGCAAACTGTGGGCCTTTGCCAGAGAGCATCACATTCATTTGTTGGCAGTATACCTTCCAGGCATTCAAAACGTTTGGGCAGACAGGCTCAGTCGAGTCCTGTTGCCACACGAGTGGTTTCTCCACTCATATCAACTTGCCCGAGTGTTTCAAGTCTGGGGAACACCAGACATAGACCTCTTTGCAAGTCCACAGAATGCCAAACTTCCCCGGTACTGTTCCAGACTGCCAGCTCAAAATTGTCAGGCGAGGGATGCATTCCTGCTCCACTGGGGCCAGGATTTTCTCTATGCCTTCCCACCAATTCCCCTGATCCCCAAAACCTTATTCAAACTCCAGAGAGACAGAGGTCGCATGATACTCATAGCTCCCTGCTGGCCAAGGCAAACATAGTATCCTCTTCTCTTAGGTCTCTCTCGAGCCACTCTGGAGTTGGGGAGTGCTCCGGATCTTCTGTCCCAGAACAACGGATCCCTACTGCACCCCAATCCCCAGTCCCTTCATCTCAAGGCCTGGCTACTCAAGGCATAGAACTTCAAGATCTGCGCCTTTCACAACAAGTGAAGGATATTCTTCTGGCTTCCAGAAAACCTTCCACAAGGCATTCTTATGCTTTTAAGTGGAAGAGGTTCTCAATCTGGTGTTCCCAGAGGGGACTTAATCCCCTCTTGATGCCGGTAGAGTCTCTTCTGGACTATCTCCTTCACTTATCAGCTTCTGGTCTCAAAACCAATTCTGTTAGAGTCCATCTTAGTGCTATTGCTGCATCTCATAAACCTTTTGATGGACAAACAATTTCCTCTCATCTTCTTGTTTCAAGATTTATGAGGGGTCTCCTTTTAACTAAACCTCCCATCAAACCACCTCCGGTGGCATGGGATCTTAATCTGGGTCAACTCATGAAGCCTCCCTTTGAACCTTTAGCGACTTCGGAGCTAAAGTTTCTTTCATGGAAAGTCATTTTCCTAATTGCTATCACTTCTGCAAGACGCTTTAGTGAACTGCAAGCTTTAGTGGCTGACCCGCCTTATACGAGGTTCCATCATGACAAAGTAGTCTTGAGAACTGATCCTCATTTTATACGAAAGGTGATATCACCTTTTCATTTAAACCAGTCAGTTTATCTCCCATTCTTCTTTCCTAGGCCTCATGCCTCCAGCGCAGAAAGAAATCTTCATACCTTAGATTGTAAGCGGGCTCTGGCTTTTTATCTTCACAGAACTCAGCCATTTAGAAAGTCTTCACAGCTTTTTCTGGCTTTTGACTCTAGTCATTTACGACGTCCAGTCACTAAGAGAACTCTCTCTAAGTGGATTGCAGACTGTATTTCCTTTACCTATCAGAGTAAAGGAATCCCTCTTGAAGGCCATGTCACAGCTCATAATGTTAGAACAATGGCAGCCTCAACAGCTAAACTTTGTTCAGTTGCTATTGATGACATCTGCAAAGCAGCAACTTGGGCTTCTGTGCATACTTTCACTGCCCACTATTGTTTAGACAAGGACTCCCGTCGGTATGCCTTGTTCGGTCAAGCTGTTCTACAGCATCTCTTCCATTCCTAGATCAACTCCTTCCCACCATCCACTCTTGGATGCCTGAGGTCCCTGGGAGGAAGCATGACCCATCTTACTTAGATCCGCAACATGCTGGGGTCATCCCTAGGCATTTTTAGCTGGGGAGTCCCCATATGTGAAGACTACATTCCTGCTTGTTCCTGGAGATAGGGTAGTTGCTCACCTGTAACAGGTGATCTCTGGGAACAGCAGGAATAAGTCTTCACAACCCACCCACCTCCCCTGGGAGTTGTCTTTTTCTTTCTTTCTATTTTTCTTCTGCTTCTCTCCTTTGGTCTCAGCTTTCAACTAAACTGAAGTGAGAGAGGTAGTTGGGCGGGAAGGCAGCACGCATGCGTGGTGGGATGCTCCCAAAAGCTTTCCTTTTGGGACGCTGGGGAGTGTTCCCGCGCTGGCTGTATCGGTGCCGACGGTACCCATATGTTAAGACTTATTCCTGCTGTTCCCGGAGATCACCTGTTACAGGTGAGTAACTACGCTTTGCTCACCTGTAACAGGTGTTCTCTAGGGACAGCAAGATCAGTCCTCACAACCCTCTGTCCTCCCCTTGGAGTTGCTGTATATTTTTGCCATCTTCTTGAAGGGGCTATAGCTATGGAACCTGACTGAGTAAGATGGCACCTTTGTGCGGGAAGGGGACCACACATATGTGGTGGCATTCCCAAAGGCTTTGAAAGCTGGGGAAATGCTCTGTGTGGGCTCCATTGGTGCCAACGTCACCCATATGTGAGGACTGATTCTTGCTGTCCCTGGAGAACACCTGTTACAAGTGAATAACTATGCTTTTCTGCTTTTCGATGATTTGCCCTCTTAATTCAGCTTGTTTCTCCTTAGATGTCTCTTAGGACTTCATCATCAGATTTATAAGTTTTCTTGATTTTTGCATGGCCACAGCCTGCATCCCTACCAACTGGTAGTGGCTGAATTTTACCAGTAGGTCATATGATTTCACTGTGACTATATTTTGCGCACTGTCCCAGCAAGCAAAGAAGGCCAGTGGCTTCAAGAAATGTACCTGATACAGCATGATGTATGCATGTCTTGGGAGAGAGGAGTGGCCTAGTAGTTAAGACAAGGTACCTCAGGCTGGAGGGCCAGGGGTTCATTTCCCACCTGGGGGCAGAAATTGCAGGTTAGAGGGACTGGGGTTTCTAATCCTGTAGGGACTCCTGGTGGAAACAAATAGATTGTGAGCCCTTTGGGGACGAGAGAATGTATCCAGTACATGATTGTAAACTGTTCTGATGCCCTTCAGCCTGGTCATTAAACATAAATATATAACCATGTCACTGTTCAAAAGATGACACAGAGAGGTCTTTATGACTGTCCTAATTCTGATCCAGGTCCATTGGTATTGGTGAGATTGATCTCCACAGGTTCCAAGCTGCACTTGATGCTGGCAATGCATCAGCATTGTTTTGTCTCAGAGGTCATTGTCTAGGTCTTGCATGAATCAAGTGAACAATTCCACTTCATCACTACCAGTACTGGGAAACACCGACATGAGGATGCATCATCAGCAGTCCATGACAGTGCATGATGGCAAGGGCAGGCAATCTTGGCGTAAAACAGAGCACTTCTAAATCTTCTCCACAGAGGTGACTGCACATTTGCAAGCAGATCTGGGGGATCATGTTAGCTTCTAAAGGCTGAGGTTATAGCCACTGATACACCTCCAGTGACTCAGGAAGATATCATCTTGCCTCCTACATCCCAGGTGCCTTTAGCTTTAGCAATATATGAGTACGGGCTGGATAGAAGGATCCAAGAAGCATTGATGCATTGGCTTTAGCTGCATTAACATTGATGCAAAAGGATATTCAATTAATCCTGATACTCTGCCAATGATTGGATATATGGCATAGATGCTGATACCTCAAAGGGCATTGGTATTGAGACCCAGCAGTCAAGGGGAACCCTTACTAAAGCCTTTACTGCTTGCTAAGTGCTTACATAGTGCCACCAAAACAGTATTCTGGGAGAGTTTGAGAGATTCTGGGCTATGACTATTGTCACGCCCATAGCCCCTTACAGCAGTGTGGAGGGGCATGCTTGTTATAGCGGATTCCACCACTTCAGCAATGTGCCTGACTGACTTTGAAGTGCACCATGGGAAAGGTAGTCCAGTCAGGTTACACTTGACCTTTAGGCAGAAAAACACTCTTTTGTAGTTGGTCGAGAGTTAAGGCATTGACAGAATTTATTTATGAGGTAAACGCAAATAAGGTTCACAAATTGTCACCTATTGGATTTCTTCTCCAGGATTATATTTAATACAACAGGATATAACTGAACTTAAACATAATCAGCTTGTAATGTCTTTCAATGCAAAGCAGAAAGTCCTTTCCACAGCCACTGCTAGCAAACGTCCCTAGCAGTGCTGTTTAAAACAAAACCAAAAATATCAACTTCACATAAACAGCTCTCTTTTCTGTTCCAAAAGAAACTTCTTAAATCCACCGTGAGTACAGCATAAGTTCTGCACTGGACTGACTTCAGCTGGTCAATGAGCAAACAATTAAGCAGCTGCAGACATTCTCAGCACAAGTGTTTTCCTTTTTAAAGAACGTTTTCACTTCACATACAGGCTCTCTAGGGTACTGGACTCTGGAAGGTTCCCTTATGATGTATTCCCTCTCAGGACTTCTTTGTGCTTGGCAGTTTGGCATAAAGAACAGTCCATGTAAGAATCATCCTCTTCCAGAACTAATTCCTGTTCTCCTAGCTGCATGGGTTCTACTTCTGGCTCAGAGGGCTTAGCTGACTGCCTCCCATCAGGACAAGCGCTGTCTCCAGCAAATCTGTAATGCTCCCCATCAGACAGGCTTCCAAAACTCATACCTGGGTCAAGGCTTGGTTCAGTGGTTCCTCCCTCATATTCTGGCCAGCATGTATCCAAGCTTCCCTGTCTTATCCTCCAGCATGGGCTCTTGGTTCTCAGGGCTTCAGCTCCATTTCTCCTCCAGTAGGCATTCCTACTCCTTCTCCTCTCTCTTCCTGAATATTCTGTCCTAGCTTTAAACCTCCCAGGCTCTAACCCTGCCCTTTCTCCTCTCAGGTGTTGCAAATCAGTCTGCCTCTTGGCAGCTGAGCAATTGGGAAAGTCAGTGACGTAAGAGTTCCTTACTCTGAGCTTGCTTTCCCCCTCCTTCTCTACTAGGAGGCACTCTGCAACCTATTGCAGCCTGGTACAATCTGGTTTCTAGGTACAACTGAGGTTTTGTATCTCTGACCTGGCAATACAGGTCCTTTGATAAGGGTAAATTCCCCCTCTTTATCCTTGTTTCCTGGGCCCTGATAAGCTTCCTTATCACACTATGTATTGGAAGGCTAATCTGATCAGGAGGTGTCAAAAAAAGTCTCTCCTTTGACTCCTGTCTTCCACAGGAAAGGAGAACATTTACACCAGAGCAGGGGCAGTGGAACACCCTTGTCCTTGGGGGCCCCTGAGCTCTGTCCCAACTACGCTTTAACTCAACCCCTAGCTTCCACTCCAATTTACACTTAGCCCGATTCTCAGAGGGGTATGTCCCCGATGAAGACAGGTCCACTTGGACCCGATTCTGGACTGCAGAAACTAAACGCTCCCGTGGTGCATCACACGTGTACTATCCATCCACAAATGCACATGTAACAACTTGATGAGTTAGTGAAGTGTATATAGTATAAATTTAGCCTGTACATAGTTTTCCCGGTTTATCCCATGTTTAATTTCCTGTTTCATTGTAAGCTCAATGTCGCCTGTATGCATTGTAGTATGTTTCTGTTCGATGTACACCACACTGATTATAATAGCAGGGTATAGAAGAAATGTTAAATAAATAAATAAATAAATAAATAAATTGGGCCTGTGGACCTGCCAACTGTGGGGACGTCCTCCCCGCAGGTGCACCCATGGCTTAGGAATCCCTCATCCCCGTTGCCCGACCTACTGCTGCCTGCCAGGGCCTGGATCAGGTGGCAGGGACTCCCCGGGTCCGATCGCTGGGTCGGTGCTGCTTATTCCACCTTTGAGCTGGAATAAGTAACATGTCCCCTTTGACTCGGCAGGACATACAGGGCCGTGACCTGAATCAGCTTTGTATGTCCTGCTGGGCTGGCCCGCTCCCCACTCCACTTAGATCTTGCTCTCTCCCATCCCCTACTAGGTCTCCCCGTCCTGCTGCTCAGGACATACAGGGAGAGCAGGAGGGGGAATTGGGCCTGAATTGCTTGTGGGGCTGCATGTCCCACTGGGACATGCAGCCCCACAACCCACATCCCAGAATCGGGCCCTTAGTTATTCTTGCATATATTTTTTATTCAAATATATATGGTACAATTATTATTCACATGGGACATTTCCAGATAAACCAATAAAACTCGCCCTACAATAGGTACAGAGCAGAAGCAGAACATTTCACTTTATAAATCAACACACAAAATCATTCCACTCAAATTCTGTTATTTCATCAACACAAACTCCCTCCACTTCCAAACCCCGTGAGAAGTAATATAAAACCTTGCAAACAGACACTCAAAAATTTATAATACTATATCAGCACAAAGTCCAAAAAGTCAAACTGCGCCAACCCTACCTAGAAAAAGTCAGCACTGCACATATTCTGGAGCACCAGTATACCTCCAGTTGGGGAAAGTAAATAAGATGGACTTCTCTGGATTTCTACACAGACATAGAAACATAGAAACATGATGACAGACCCTGCATGTTAACGAATCCTTTACCGCGGGTACACAAGGAAAATGCATTCTATCTCCTAGTAAAAAAATAAGAGAGTACAGATTAAAAACAAATATACTATGCAGACAAAATATGAAATGGAAATCCCAAGAAACCAGACTGCGAGCAGTGGAACACTGAAGAAAGAGAAGCAGAAAGCCCTTTTCCAGGATCTCATTTCCATTTTTAGTTTCTTCACTCTCTCTATTTTCATCCCTTCCTCCCTTACATCTATCTCTGATATTGATTCTTTGGTTTCATGTTTTTCTCCATTTCTCTTGTCTGTCTTTTTATCTATTTATATTTATATTTTATTTCTCCTTTCTTCTCCCCCCCCTCCCCCAAATCCTCACATTCCCTTTTTCCATTTCTCACCTACTTACCAGCTTTCCACTTCCCTAGTTTTCCAATTCACACCTGTATCTCTTATTGCTTCACCAGCCTTCTATTCCCCATCATCCACCCATTTCTAGTCCTCCATTTCTACCCTCTGTACTGATTGCCTCCCAGGCCTCATGTCTCTCATCCCTTCACCAATCGCAATCTTTCCTTGTCACTTATCCCCTCTTCCCTTCTAATCCCCTTCTTATATTTTATCTCTGCAGGTTCTCATTCCTCTTTTTACCTCCCCTACTTCCACCTTCTTTCAGTTCCTTTAGAGACCTGTCCTCATCCTTTGTCTCTCACTTTCTTCATATCCCTCTTCCTTTTTCCCCTTTCCATAGCATCCATTGCTCCTGCCTCTTCTCCCTTTCCCTGGTATCTGCCCACCTACTGCCTTCTCTAATTTGCATTTACCTTGCCTTTCCTCCACCTTAACCCCAGAATCCATCCCTCTGCTCCCCATCTTCACTATCCCCTGCATATGCCCTTGCTCCTCCCATAGCATCACTCCTTCTCTTCATTCTCATCCCCCCTGCATCAGCCCCCAGATCCCTCTTCCCAGCCCCAGAATCAGATCCATCTCCAAGCCCCAACCTCCTTCTCCCACCTATCCTCTTGTCAGCTCCAGCTTATGAGAATGGGCCTGGGGATTGACGCAAGGCTGGGGATGGCAGTAGAATGTTGAGTCTGACAGATGGTGGGGGCAGTAAGAGGAGACTGATGCTGGGAACTGGTGGGAGAAGGCATTACCCCCATACCCCTTCTCCACCACATCCTTTGGCATCTGCCATTTCTATTCCTTGTGTTAACTTTGAGGCCCCTTCTCTTACCTGTTCTCAACATCAGCACCCTTCTGCCGCCCCATCACCTGACAACATCAGCCTGTTATCCTCAGTCTCACATTAAATTCTCAGGTCCCTCAAACCAGACCCAGCATTAGACCACCCTTCCCGTCTCCAAACCCTTTCCCATAGCCTCTTCCCCTTTTCTCATTCCCAGCCCTGGGTCAGTCCCCAGCCCCAGCATCAAACCATTCACCTTGTCCTGTTCACAGAATCAGATCTTTTCTCATCTGATCAGGATCTTCAAATTGCCTGCAGAACAGTTGCTGATACCTTTATTCTCCTAGGACAAGCAGGATGAGTCAGCCACGCCTGGTGACGTCATCCAACGGCGCCGAGATGGAAGTCCTCTCTATAGCTCAGAAGGGCTTTTTGCCCTTCTGAGCATGAGCCCACTAGCCCAACCTCTAGTCTCGCCCCTAGCTGGTCAGTTTTTCAATCTTCCGTCTTGCCTCAAGACAGACTCTCTCCTCTCTCCACAAGATTTCTACCTACAAGCTCAAAATTTCTACCTACAACCTCAATTTCTACCGAAAGAACGCCCAAACCGGGTTTTAAAAAATGTACTGAGTGCTCAAGGAAGATGAGCAATTTGGATGCTCACCTTAAGAGCCTCCGCTGCTTGGGCAAGGATCATCCAGTTGAAGACTGCCCCCAGTGTGCTCAGATGTCGCCCAGAGCATGAAAATACCATGGGCATGCCCTCAAAGACTTCCTGGCTTCCTCTCCGGCATTGGGAACAGCAAACAACAGCAGGGAGTCAAGGCACAAGAAGGATCCTTGTCGGGCCGACATACTCACCAGTAAGATATCAAAAAGTGCCTCAAAGGACTCCGGGGCAGCCCGGGATGCGCCCCTCGTGGCCTCCCTTCCCGGTGGGATCACAGCACTCTCCCCTCTCCTTGCTGCAGCAGAGATGCATGGCACACATGGGGACCAACCTGGAGGCAGCCATTTTGCTCCCAGTAACACTCACTCCTTCTCCTCCGTAGCCATTGGTCAGCCGGTTCAAAGCTCCACCCCACCGGCTCCGATTGGCTTTGCTTCTGCCTCTGCCCTACTGTCTCTGATTGGCTCTACTCCTGTCTCTGCCCCGCCGGCTCCGATTGGCTCTGCTCCTGTCTCCGCCCCGCCGGCTCTGATTGGCTCCTCTGCAGCTTCAACAGAGCAGCTCTCTCCTCAGTGCCGATGCTTATCTGCAGCTCCTGCTGATTAGCTCTCTCCTCAGCGCAGACGCCGGTCCCAGTCCAGCGCACCCAAACGCCGATACCGATCCAGATCCAGACAACAACACTAATCCAACACTTCACCACACCAACACAAAAGCAGAAGAAGCTCTGACAGACATGGATACAGCAAACACAGACACCATCAAGGCAGACGTACACAGCGACGGAGCAGACAGCACAGTAGCAGCTCCAGTCCTACCAGACATAAACGCAGGAGGCACAGGTATTCACTAGAACCCCTCTCTTTAACAGAGCCTTCTACGGCGCTCTCCAGCCCTGCTAATCTGCTTTCCATCGAGGGCAAAAGGTCAGTGAGCGGATCCCCTCCATGGGACTCCCTCCTGGTAGCCCCTACATCTGAAGGATCCAAGGACCTTTTTCAATTCTTCTCTGACTGTTTTAAGCAGTGGTCTGTGAGACAGACAGCCCTTACCCTGGGTAAGGCTAGGGACGCTGGCCTACTTCAGGATTCACCTGGGCACCCAGAATCAACTAAGTGCCCCACGGACTCAGTATCTGGCTATGATACAGGATCAGTTAACCAGGGACCCCTATCACCTGAAGGGGACCTCATATACCACGAAACCTCCGCCACCCCTAAACCGTATCCATCCGCAGCCATTCCGGAAGACTTGACGTACCCCAAATTCCTGCAGAAGGTCTCCGCCGCTCTCGGAATCACCACCTCCATACAAGCCGACCTGCACCCTGAGACTCAAGCAGCATGGAAGTTCCTGGAGACCCCCAAGAACTCAGTGCTCCTCACTATTCACCCATTGATGCGGGAAAGCCTGATCAAGTTGTGGCAGAACCCTGCCACGGGACCTGCAGCTCCTCGGAAACTGGACGTCAAATATCAAGTTCAACAAACAGCAGGATTTGACAAAACGCAGCTACCTCACTCATCCATAGTTGTGGAGTCTGCTCTCAAGCGAGTAAAAGCGGTGCGAACACATGCCAACAGTCCCCTGACTAGGGATCTCAAGCTCCTCGATGACATAGGAAAGAGATCTTTCCAAGGAGCTATGCTCTCCTCCAGAGTAGCAGCGCATCAACTACAGCACACCCTCTACCAGGATGTAATCATGGAAAAGATCAAATCCACCCTCAATCCCGAGGCTGACTTCCATCTCAGTGCCCCTCGCAGAACTCCAAGAATGCACTAAGCACCAGGTCAGAGCGTCATTCAATGCTTTCGAAGCAGCAGCCCGCACTGCTGGTACAGCGATATCAGCCAGGCGTCTGGCCTGGTTGCGAGCATCTGGTCTTCGTGAGGACATGCATGACCGCCTCGTTGATGCCCCATGTGTGGGGAACTCCCTCTTCGGTGAAAAGGTGAATGACACTGTTAACGACATGAAGGATCATTGCACCACCTTACAAACCCTGGCGGTGGAAGGGCTAGAGCGTAAGCCGCCCTCCTCTTCACGTTGTAGCTCCAGCTACCCCCAGAAATCCTTTAACTCTTCCAAGCGTTGTACCAACAATTCCTACTGCAAGTGGCAAGCCCCTCGCTACAAAGCACAATACAGCAACTCCTATCGCTCCAAACTGCGCCAGCGGAATCGCAAACAGAAGACCACACCAGCTAACGCAGGGAAAGCCAACCCCTCCTTTTGTCACAAACTTCCCAGCCAACTCCCCCACCGGGGGGCGACTGGCAGCCTTCATACATACCTGGGAAACCATCACCACGGACAAATGGGTCTTGAGGATCATCAGGGAAGGATACAGTATGAGGTTTGCTTCTTCTCCATGGCAACGCAAACCTTCCTGCAACAGCATTCCACAGCCTTCACTCATCGCCCTCTCCTCAGAAGTACGCTCGTTACTGGCAGCAAAAGCCATAGAACCGGTACCAGCCAGCGAGATCAACACTGGATTCTACTTCAGGGTCTTCCTCATCCCCAAGAAGTCAGGCAGAGTCGGCCCCATCCTTCGCTCCCAAGGAACCTGGTCACAAGAGGAGCACTCCTTACACATCAACCTACTGGAACTCAGAGCACTCTTCCATGCCTTCAAGGCCTTCCAGGACCTCATCCAAGGAAAGACAGTCCTACTACAAACGGACAACCAAGTAGCCATGTTTTATGTCAACAAACAAGGAGGGATGGTCTCCCGCAACCTCCGCAAGGAAGCCCTCAAGCTCTGGATTTTTGCACTCTCCAGGGACTGCCTCCCTCGCGCCTCCTACCTCCCGGGAACACAGAACAATCTAGCAGACAAGCTCAGTCGCCAGATGAATGGTCCCTCAACCCCCGCATAGCCTCTTCCCTCTTCCAGAGGTTGGGACGCCCACAGATCAATCTCTTTGCCATGGAGGACAACAGGAAGTGTGCCCTCTTCTGCTCGAAATGCCCCTCCAACCGCAACATCGCCACGGATGCATTCGACATATCATGAGGGGAGTGGTCTCTGATATATGCATTCCCCCCTCCCCACTCATCTCGATGACCATCCAGCGCATCATCTCAGCCAAAGCGCAAGCTATTCTAATTGTGCCTCACTGGCCACGTCAGGTATGGTTCTCATATCTCAGCCTCCTTGTACTGGAACGTCCGCTGAGACTACCCATGACCTTAGATCTGATCACATCTCAGAAAGGGAAGTGCCTCCATCCCAACCTAAAGACCCTGTCACTTACTGCATGGAAACTAAAAGGATAACATTAGCATCCTTCAACCTCCCCACAGAAGTTCAACAAGTGGTACTCGAGGCAAGATGCCCGGCAACCCGCAAATCTTACGGGCTAAAGTGGAAACGTTTCAATCTCTGGTGCTCACAGCATCACCTAAACTCTTTCTCATGCCCTGTGCCTTATGGTGCTCCAGTACCTCACCTCCCTTTTCCACAGTGAGTTAAAAGTTTCATCCATCCGAGCACACCTTCCAGCGATCGCAGCATTCCACGACCAGCACGAAAGCGACACCATCGAGAAGCAACCACTAGTAGCAAGATTCATGAAAGGACTGGCTAACTTACGGCCCTCAGTACGAGATCCCGTACCTCAATGGGACCTCTCCATTGTCCTCCATGAGCTGACACAACCTCCCTTTGAACCCATGTTGACAGCTGAGCTGAAGCATGTGACATGGAAGACCTTGTTCCTAATAGCCATCACCTCGGCCATGAGGATCAGCGAGCTACAAGCCCTTGTATTGCATTCTCCCTACACGCTGCTCACCCAAGACAGAGCTACCCTTCGGACGCATCCTAAATTCATGCCAAAGGTTCCCTCCACCTTCTATATCAACCAGGCGATTGAGCTCCCCTGCTTTCATCCGGAACTCCACTCCTCTTCTGAGGAGCAGCGACTTCACACCCTGTACTGCGTCAGGGCCCTATGCACATACCTTCTGCGGACATCCACTCTGCGGAAGGGAATGCAACTTTTTGTCTCCTACAACCCCAAACAAACCTGGTCGGCCCGTTAGCAAACGTACACTATCAGGATGGATCACCTCTTGCATCGCCTGCTGCCTACAGCAAGCAGGGTCACAAGACTTACCGAAAATTCATGCACACCAGCTCAGGGCATTGACAACAACCAGCGCCAACCTCCGGACCATACCAGCAGCGGACATCTGCAAGGCCGCAACCTGGGCCTCACCGCACAACTTTCAGAAGCACAACTGTCTAGATACGGTAGTAGGGTGTGAATCTACCTTTGGCCAGGCAGTACTGGCCACTACTGAACTAACCCAATCTGAACCCTCACACCTGTGAGGGTGGGCTACGCCCTACACGGGCTGCTCTTAATGCACTGTTTGCACTATATCTGACTGCACTATTGCACTATTTGATTTCACTGTTTGCACTGTTTGACTACACTGTTTGTACTGTTGGCTGCACTGTTGCACCTTGTTTGCATCTTGCACTGTATTCATTGTCAAGCTCCGAGGATGGACAAATCTGTTAAATAAATCTAGATTTAACACCCCTACCTCCGCCTAATTGTGTCCATCACCTTAACCAGGGCCTCCCCTCCACAGCGCTCCACAGCTTGGGAGGCACCAGGTGTGGCTGACTCATCCTGCTTGTCCAAGGAGAAAATGAGGTTACTTACCTGTAACAGGAGTTTTCTGTGGACTCCCCTATCAGGGCCGGCCCTGGACCTTCTCAATCCCATTCCCTAGCGGAAAGCCTCAGCTAGTGACAGACTTACCAGCTAGGGACGGGACTAGAGGTTGGGCTAGTGGGCTCATGCTCAGAAGGGCAAAAAGCCCTTCTGAGCTATAGCGAGGACTTCCATCTTGACGACATCGGATGACATCACCAGGTGTGGCTGACTTATCCTGCTGTCCACGGAGAACTTCCGTTACAGGTAAATGACCTCGTTTTCTCTCCCGAACCTCCTTCCCTTTTTCAGCTCTGACCAATTCTCCCTGCCATATTTGCAGCATTGATCCCTTTTCTAATCTGTTAAGCACCTTTAAATTACCTTCAGAACAGAAGAAATTATCTTTTTACTCCCCAGGCTTTTCCCATTCTCTTTCGGTTCTGATCACTAGAACCACACATCTGTGAAATCAGAGTACAAATACTTCCTGTATTGCAAACAGAAAGTAATTGCTCTCTAATTTCACAGCTGTATGATGCTTGCTGCCAGAACCGAAAAAGGAGAGGCAGAGTGGCAGGAATGAAAAAGCAACCTCCCACCACTTTGCAAAGGATTTAAAGATGGTGGGCATATGGGAAAAGGTGCCTGATGAAAGGGGCAGAGAGGGAAATTTTGGTGGGGCTAGGGCCCTTGTGCCCCCCCCCCCCCCCCATTCCAGTGGTCTATAAAATAATGAATGGAGTGGAACAGGTAAATGTAGAAAGACTAGGGGACTCACAATGAAGCTACAATGTAGCCCATTTAAGATTAATCGGAGAAAATATTTTTTCACTCAATGCGTAATCAGACTCTGGAATTCGTTATCGAAGGATGTAGTAAAAGCTGTTAGTGTAGTTGGGTTTAAAAAAGATTTGGATAAGTTCCTGGAGGAACATTCCATAAACCATTATTAAAGGGGACCAGGGAAATCCATTGCCTACCCTGGGATAAGCAATATGGAATCTGTGTATCTTTTTGGGAACCTGATATGTACTTGTGCCCTGGATTGGCTGCTTTTGAAAACAGGATACTGGGCTTGATGGACCCTTGGTCTGATCCAGTATGGCATATCTTTTGTTCTTAATGTCTATGTACCAGATGGCCTTCCCTTTACCTATTTTGTTTAGAAAATACCAGAAGCCACTCCTTTGCTTTTTGAGAAAAAGGATTAACCTAGGTTTATATGCTAGTCATTCAACAGTTTCTCAAACTTTTAAAGGGAGTTATGAGAGTGCCTATCCATGATATCCTTAAGGAGGCACAATTGAGAATATGGGAGACCACCTCTCAATAAGACTGTGTTGCTAATCCAAAAGACTCCTGCATAAGACAAGCAGTAACTACCAATCCAGTTGGCTGAAGGCCAAGTAAACAAGGATTCTCTTCTGTGGGGAATGCTCGCACTGTAGTAGCTGATAAGAATGCAATAAATAATACCCGGAGTCAGGCAAAGATTCAAGCCGGTTTAATGTGCACAGTCTCAGATTGCAGTAGCATTCAAAATGGTCTGAGCACAGAGCTCAGAAAAATGACATTTTATATACTTTTCTTCTCCAGTCTAATACAGGCAAAACTCCTCATTGGCCACAGTGGCCCACTTACTCTCATCCAATAGACATCTCTGACCGGGCCCAGGACTCGCTCCCCCTGCTTGGGTCTTACTAGCCACGGGTCAGCAACTAGACATAACACTAAACATAATACTTTTACTACAGTATATTTTGCTACTTCTGCAAGGTCAGTTAGCTTGCATAGATAGTGGAAGGCATATCAGAAGCATTCTCATCAAAAGCAAAACAAAGCAAGGCCAAACAAAGCAAGGCTAAGATGTATCTCTAGCCCTGGCTTAAAACACTAAACAATCTTCATAATACTAGACAAAATATTCTTACACTGTTCAGTTTCTCTGCTATATTTTCATCCTAATTACGAGGTCAGTGCACATCTAGCAAAGATACAGTGGCGCGGCATTCTACTGAAACAGCCATCTGGCTAATCTAAACAATAAACAGTAAGAAAGTTTTAATTCTCTTATCTCCAGGAGAGCAGAACATGTTATCAAACTAGAATAGAATGGTATGTCTTTCTAACAGCTAACAGCATTCTGTAATTTTCCAAAATCAGCAATAACATTTCAAAGCAGGAGAAAAAGGGCTTTAGGCCTAGCTTCAGGCCTAGCTCTGCTACATACTAGGCCATCGCCTATCACATTCCCTCCTTTTGATTATTCTCACCTGCAAGTGAGAAAGGGTGAGAATCAAATCACACATATAGTATGCCATACTAGGGTGGAGGGATCATTTTGTGGTATAGGGTAGTAGCCCTACGTTGCTAGGATTCGTGTAGCTGCCTTACCTGCTCCTGAATACGTAAGCATAAGGGGAGGAAACATGGGATACATAATCAAACAGCCACAATCAATAATACATTTGATACAAGTGTCTTTGTCAAATCATATAGCATGCCTAGTGTATAAGCGGAGGGGCAGGAGACATAGGAGGAACAAATGACATATATACTGTTCATCATAGCAATAGGCCCGTTCTCATGACCCACAAAAATAAGAACCATTCCTATTAATAGCAATTGTCTGTATTAGAGGTCGATAGCAGTACATGTCAAAAAGGTAGGTAGCACATGTATGAAAATTAGCAACACATGTACTAAAGTCCAAAAAATCTGGGTTCTGAGAGCTGCCGAGTAGCAATCAAAAGGGCTCCATTCTCATTGTTCCATCGCAGTTCCCATAACAGGAGAGGAAAGATTCTGGTGGGGGTTGAGACAAGTCCGGGTATCCCCTGTTGTGCAAATACTAGGTTTGCAGGCTGCACAGGGAGGTAGGGCAAGAGTCAATTCAAAGCACCCCAAGGCTGCCGCCAGAACGAAGCAATAATAAGAATTCATAATGGGCATAGTCTCTGGAAAATTGGTGGAACTGTTGGCATCCACAACAGATAACAGATGTAGAGTTGAATTTAGATCCTCAAGCTTCTGCCGTACGTAGACCTACCAGCTTTGTGGCAGGAGTAGGGCTGTAGATTCCAAAGTATCACTGTCCTCTGGGATGTCTCAGGTTCCTAAAATATCATAGTACAGTCTCTCAGGCTATTATTGCCTCCTTAGAGCAGTTCACTTTTTAGGAGATCAAAACAGGTTTTTTTTGTTTTTTTTTCAGAGCATTTGAACACAGTCTCTTAGAAGACTCAATTTCTTAACACAACACAGTCTATTTCTGATGATTGCAGCTTTCTCCAGATGCGAGGCTTACCTTCAGATAAACAGTCTTGAAATAGTGCAGTTTCCGAGGGACCAATAAGTCTTAGGTCCGTGGCTGTTGTCGTAGGGTGAGGCGCAATGGAGTCTCAGGATGCTGTACAGTAGTCCAGTGATCAGGTTCAGAAGCAGTTGCTGGCTTTACTCGACTATGATGGATCCAAAGTTCGAATTCTGCGACTTTTACTGCAGTTGGAGTTGACAGGATGACAACATAGGGTCCCTTCCAATGCAGGGCTAACGGTATCCTTCTCCACTCTTTGATCCACACCGAGACTCCAGGCTTGAAAGGATGCAGGGGCTTGGATGGGCTGGTCTCGTACTCACGCATGAAGACCCTGCAAAACAGAACTTAAAACCAATAGTGCTTATCTAGTAATTTCAGATCCTATCTGTCACACATCTCCTTTTACTCTCTATACAATAGGCTACAGAATCTCAGAATCTCAAAAGGGGAAACTCCTAAAGACTTAGCAGGGGCTAAGTATATCCTATGAAGGGCTATAGGAAGAATCTGGGGCCACTTCAGGTAAACCTCTGGGCAGTTTGGACAACTTGAGTACACAATGTCCATTACTTCCAAGCAATCATGGTCAGGAGGGCCTGGACCGACGGGCAATTAGGGTGGCTGGGTTTAGAGTTTGGCTGAGACTTAATTGTAATCGAGAATTTTCACATAGCATACTTTGATATTTCAGCATTCGAGCGTTGGTGAGCCAATGACTTCCTTTGTGCTCCAGCAGGGTTAAAACAGAGTGTGGTACAGTAACTTGAAGATTTTGTCCTAAGGTGAGCTTGTCAGCTTCGCTCACTAAGAGGGCTGTGGCTGCTACAGCTCTCAGGCAAGGTGGCCATCCTTTGGCAACAGGATCCAATTGTTTCGACAGGTAGGCTACAGGTCGCTGCCAAGACCCAAGAGGCTGGGTCAAGACCCCCAATGTGTTTCCACTTGATTCATGTACATATAAACGAAATGGTTTCTGCACATCTGGTAGGCCCAAAGCTGGGGATGACATCAATGCTGTTTTCAAAGATTTGAATGCTTTATCTTGTTCTGAGCCCCATTCCAGGGGAGATCGTTCCATCCTCTGTGTGACTTGGTACAAGGGTTTTGCCATGAGCGCAAAATTTGGTATCCATATTCGGCAGTAGCCTGCAGCTCCCAAGAAAACTCGCACCTGCTTCCTAGTAGTGGGGGTTGGGATGCGGCATACTGCTTCTTTTCGCTCGAGTCCTAATTTCCGGGTTCCTTTGGACAGGTGGAACCCTAAATATTTCACTTCTGTCTGGCACAGCTGCGCCTTGGCTCTGGAATCCTTGTATCCAGCTTCATTCAAAAGGTGCAAGAGATCACTTGTAGCTTGTATACAATCAGATTTGTTATTGGTGGCTATGAGCAAATCATCTACATATTGAAGCAAAATTCTTTTTCCCGGAATCACAGAGTAGCTTGACAAATCTTGACTGAGGGCTGCACTGAAGATAGTGGGTGAGTTCTTGAATCCTTGTGGTAATCGAGTCCAAGTAAGTTGCCCTCGCCGTCCTGTGGTAGGGTTTTCCCATTCAAATGCAAACAAAAGCTGACTGGCCTCTGTCAGGCGTATACAGAAAAAGGCATCTTTTAAGTCCAAAACAGTAAAGTGAGTGGCTTCTGCTGGAATCAGTCCTAGGAGGGTGTAAGGATTTGGTACTACTGGATGTATGGTTTCAACTGCACTGTTCACTCGACGTAAATCCTGCACTGGGCGGTAGTCACCTGTCCCAGGCTTCTTGATTGGGAGAAGGGGGGTGTTCCAGGGTGATTGGCATTCTCTGAGAAGTCCATACTGCAATAATTTCTTCAAATGGCGATGAATGCCTTCAATTGCTGGTCTTGGGAGGGGATACTGACGCACATGCACTGGTTCTGCTCCCGGTTTCAAGGTAACAAGCACAGGAGCTATATTCTTTGCTAGGCCAGGTGGATTATTCTCTGCCCATACTCCAGGTGGGGCTGCAATGCTGGTAAGTATATAGGAACTTGCTGTTTTGGTTGCAGGTAAATAGAACCGCCATTCTTCTTCTCGGGGAACAGTCAGCACTATCAATCCAGCTCCTTCGATTAGGAAAACTTCCTCCACATTCAACTAAAGTATCAGCAAGAAGAACTGCTCTCTTCTCCATCTTACATTCACTTTCTCTGTCACATTATCTCCACAATTCACAGACATTCTGAACAACTTAATCGTGCTATATTCATGCCCGCAAATCCATCCCGTTTCTGCAAGTTCTGTTTTATATCTCCCTGGGACTGACTTGACAAAAACTGCATTTACCATGCGCAAATTCTCCTGGGCTGCTGGATTGCATGGGGCATATAGTGAGGGCTGCCTGCACTATTTGGATTCCACTTGGGGTTAACAAAACTGATGGGTCTGAATTAAATCCTAAGGCTTCAGTGTAGGAGGCATAATTCAGTAAATCAGTGGCGGGGGGGGGGGGGGGGCGGTGGAACTGAGGGAGCTGGCCTCTAAAAATGACTGATTAAAGGATTTAACCAAGAACGGGGACAAGCTGCATCTCTCCCTGTGCTCTAAACATAACGGTTGTGCGTGCTCATTCTAAATAAGAATAATTGAGATAAAGTCCTTATAAGATAAAACTAATATTTTGCAACATGTTATAACAACAATCCTAACAGAAAGAACTATAGTTCATAACATGACGACTACATAGCTGTTACGTATAACTGGAATAAAATTGCTTGGCAAAAAACTAACTGCCAGCCGTAATCAGCTTGGCTTTACAAAATAAATTACTTTCAATTTTACAGTTTTTAGGAAGCATATATTCAAAAAGACATTCATTCTGGATACATTTTCCATAAAGCGGGTGGACATCTAGAATACACATACACATTTTCCTTCCTAGTTTATTTTATTAACAATAAGCATGTCTTCTATGAGGCACTTGCCGCAGTGTATCAGGAACTAAAACTCATACACGATTAACCCCTCATTCACTCAGGATTCAAAGCACTTTCAAGTTGCGATCTAGTACCGCTGGCTCAAATGCTGCAGAGTCCTGTCAGTGTTCGTAACCTCGGCTTCGTAGGGCAAAGGGAAAATACAAGCATCCTTTCCTATTGAAACCTGAGCCCTACATGATTTCTGCTCACTTGATCTGCACAGGAATTCGAGTAGGAAAGTAACCCTTTCCAGGCTAAGTACAATACTATCGAGATCCACAATCCTGACTAAACATTCTTATTAAATGATATATAATACATGACCATAGCAGAAGGCACATCACTATTACAAAATATTGAATAAAAACAGGTATAATTCCCTAAAATAAGCACCCATTAGCCCAGCAGCAGAACTTTGAAAACATGCCTTCATAGGGTTAAAACATTCCTCTGCACAAACACGCCTCTCGTCAGTTTCACGCTGCGCTGCAAGACAGCTGAATGAGAGAGACAGCTTCGTGATTTTACAGTGACTCTATGGACTTGCAGTCTTCTTAACTATACTTTTACTATTTCATATGCGGTAAAGTGTCACAAATTACCCAACGGAATATAATCCTACCCTTATACTAGAAGGGAAACTCGTGGTTTCAACAGATAACAAATCAAAGACAAACTCCCAACGCTTCCTCCTTTTCACAAGCACTCTTCACACAGACAAACATGCTAGCATTTTCCAAATTCCGAATTCCCGGGCTGACTGACAAACCAGAATTACCAAAACCGAAAGGGCTGATGGGTTCGCCCCGCGCACTACTTGCAGGGGTACTAGGATCGCCCGTGGAAGTTGATCAGACTTCCTTTACCTGTTACTGTACCAGAGATGTCTCGAGACTTTCCCAAAGCTATCTGACTAAGAACCAGAAAAATCAATACTCACCGGATCCGATAGCTAATGCGCTGCGCAACCAATCCCTCCTTGGGTTGAATCCTGGACTCCCCTTGGGTTCGAGGTGTTGGCCGGCCAGAAACAGCAGCCTGCGGAGGCAAGGAGGAGTCTCCTCCGATACAAAAGGACCAGGGGTGCCAGAGACCCTCCTGCGGTCAGTCAGGCTCGGCTCTAGCCGGACCAAACCTGTGAGGCGAGATGTCGGGGCATATTCACTTGCATACCATCCCCCACTCACACATTCCCAGCCCAACGCACCAGGAATATGTAGTAGCTGATAAGAATGCAATAAATAATACCCGGAGTCAGGCAAAGATTCAAGCCGGTTTAATGTGCACAGGCTCAGATTGCAGTAGCATTCAAAATGGTCTGAGCACAGAGCTCAGAAAAATGACAGTTTATATACTTTTCTTCTCCAGTCTAATACAGGCAAAACTCCTCATTGGCCACAGTGGCCCACTTACTCTCATCCAATAGACATCTCTGACCGGGCCTAGGACTCGCTCCCCCTGCTTGGGTCTTACTAGCCACGGGTCAGCAACTAGACATAACACTAAACATAATACTTTTACTACAGTATATTTTGCTACTTCTGCAAGGTCAGTTAGCTTGCATAGATAGTGGAAGGCATATCAGAAGCATTCTCATCAAAAGCAAAACAAAGCAAGGCCAAACAAAGCAAGGCTAAGATGTATCTCTAGCCCTGGCTCAAAACACTAAACAATCTTCATAATGCTAGACAAAATATTCTTACACTGTTCAGTTTCTCTGCTATATTTTCATCCTAATTACGAGGTCAGTGCACATCTAGCAAAGATACAGTGGCGCGGCATTCTACTGAAACAGCCATCTGGCTAATCTAAACAATAAACAGTAAGAAAGTTTTAATTCTCTTATCTCCAGGAGAGCAGAACATGTTATCAAACTAGAATAGAACGGTATGTCTTTCTAACAGCTAACAGCATTCTGTAATTTTCCAAAATCAGCAATAACATTTCAAAGCAGGAGAAAAAGGGCTTTAGGCCTAGCTTCAGGCCTAGCTCTGCTACATACTAGGCCATCGCCTATCACAGCACCTTCGGCCTTCTTGGAAGAAAGGCACAAGCAGGAAAAATTGTATTAGTTTTTGTTTTTTTCATGAATTTTTCCAGATTTTCAATGCTTTTTTCAGTTAGTTTTACCTTTGTTTTTTTATTGAAATTGTAATCATGTTACAATAACAACATTAAAGAAAACAAATGCTGTAGTGCCTCATAAAAAAAAGAAAAATTACAAGCAAATTCCACTAAAACATTTGTATAGCCCACATAAGGGAAGGCACGTATGAATGGAATAAAGAAAATTTACCCCCCCCAAACCCCCCCATCTCAAAGTGCATTCACTGTTCAATAAAGAAATCAACTTCAACTGTTAGTTGCTTCACAGGTTTTTGTACCAGAAATTTCTTCAGTTTTGACAAATCCATAAAAATATATTTATTTGCATCAAAGAGACACAATACACATGACAGGGAAACGTAAGATTGCATATAGCTGCAATAACGAGGACTCTTGGCTTCAATTGCAAAAAGGTGTATGCTGAAAATGCATTGCTCTTGCTACGTCAGGAAATACACTAATTGCCTGACCACAAAAAAAAAAAGACTTATTAGAAAAATGTAGTTTCAAAATAGCACTGTTCAAAATTCAAAGTTCCTGATCGTGTAACCGGTCTAGTCCCGGACCTCTGGGTTCCCTATCTCATCCAGCAGCTTTGGAGACTGAGAAACTCCTCCTTTTTATGATGTCACAGGTATATCTTCCCGGGATCCGCCTCTTGCCATCAGTTACCTCAGTCTCCAAGCAGCTGGATAGATAGGAGCCCGGACAGCCGGGCTCACTGGAGAAACAATTTTACTTATTTTTCTTTATTTTCTTTATTTCTTCAATTTACCTCCTTAATTTGTTGGGAATTAATTCCTTTGGAGAGAGCTTGTCCTTTACTGGACTGTGCCTTTAAGTTGCAGCAGGCTGTTCTCTCTTTTTTCTGTCTCCCTCTATATCCCCCCCCCCTCCTCTCTTTCGTGGGCTCAGTGGGCCTTAGCATATCCTCACTCTCTGGGGTCCCCCTGGCTCGGACGGCTGCCTTAATGGGAGAGACCCGGAGGTCTGCCTAGCCAGCGCCACACAGAGGGTTGCCTGTCAGTGCGCTGGCAGGCCCTCCCGTTTGCCGGCACATTTGAGCAGTGTGAGAGTGTGCTGCCTCCGGCGTTTTAAACGCGCTTGGGGAGCAGAGCGGTGCGGTCCCGGTGAGTGTGCTGCAGTTCTGGCCTTAACTGCCCGAAGGTAAGAGGACTCTTTTTTTCTGGGCGTGGGAGTGCTAGCAGGTAGTTTTTGGCGCCAAAGTGGGACAAGTGGGCCTGACCGTGTGGTGGCTCAGTGTGGAAGCGCCGTTTCTGCATGCGGCAGACATTTTGCGGGCCTGATTGTCTGCGACGCTTTGGAGTGGCTTGCTCCTGCCCTGCCTTTTTAGGATCCCTCTTTCTTTTCCTGGCTGGGTCTTTCTACTAGTTTGGTGAAGTATAAAAAAAAACCCAAACAAACAAAAAAAAAAAAACGGGACCTGTTTTCTGCTTCCCCTAGAGAGGGTGCAGTGCTTCTAGGGGAGGGCTTTTGTCCCGGAACTGTTTGCCTTCCCTTGGACATGCCTTCTAAGCCTCTGTGCTTGGTATGTGGCATGAAGAAGGGCTCTTCTTCGGGTGTGTGCAAGTCCTGTGCAAGAGACTCGGACGCCCTGGATCCTCCCGGTGATACCTCAGGGGACGGTCAGGGCGGGGCGTCGGAGGCCCCTAGCGCGCAACCTCAGGAGTTGGCCCTGGGGGACCCGGTGGCAGACCCCTCGTCAGCGCCAGTCCTGTCCCCTCCTCCTTCGGCGTTCCCCGCAGACTTGTCTGCAATCTTTTCAAAGTCCTTTGTGGCGCTCCTTCAGCAGTCTTTCCTAGCCACCCCTCCACAGGGCAGGGGCCTGGAGGTCTCGACAGGAGTTAAGAGGTCCACGCCGCTAACTCCGGCCGAGGGCCCTTCCGGTGGCGCCAAGAGACCGCGCTTGGAGGGGCTGCTGGCGGACTGTTCGGTGACCTCAGAGGGGCTGCTGTCCGATGGCGAGGTGCCCGATTTGGACGCTGAGGAGGAGCTGGAAGAAGGTGAGCTGGCTGAGCGGGAGGACCAGGCGCTTGTAGTGCGCATCTTCCGCAGGGAAGAGCTTCCTGCGTTGATTTTAGAAGCCCTCAAGGTTTTAAATATGCCGGTTCCCGGTGCAGCAGAGGATGACTCTTTAGAGGATCCCTTGCTTCAAGTTTTTCGGAAAACTCAGAGAGTGTTCCCTGTTCATAGTGTCTTCCGAGAGATGATTCAGGAGGAGTGGAACCTGCTGGAATCGCCTTTGAAGGGTGCCAGGGTCATGAACCGCCTTTATCCTTTGTTAGATCAGGATAAGGAGGTGTTTAAGTCGCCCAAGGTGGATGCGGCAGTCTCGGCAGTCACCAAGAAGACTACCATTCCGGTGGAAGGTAGTACGGCTCTTAAGGATGCTCAGGATAGGAAGTTAGATGTGCTGCTAAGACAAGTGTTTGATGTCAATGCGCTGTTGCTTCAAGCGGCTATTTGCGGTGCATGGGTCGCTAGAGCCTGTCTTCGCTGGTCGCAGCGGGTTCAGGTGAGCCCTGAGGAAGCCGAATCGGGTGAAGCGGCCAGGTTGATGCGGCCTACCTAGCAGACATTCAATATGATCTTATGCGGGGTTTGGTCAAGAGTATGGCGTCAGCAGTGGCGGCTCGGCGGTACCTGTGGCTTCGTAACTGGGCAGCGGATAGTGCCTCTAAGGCCCGGTTAAGCAAGCTCCCGTTTAAGGGTCGCCTCTTATTTGGGGAAGACTTGGAGAAGCTGGTTAAGGACTTAGGTGAATCTAAAGGGGGCAAGTTGCCGGAGGACAAGCCGCGGACTTCCCGGCAGTTCTCGTCTGGCAGGGGGCAGCAGCACGATTTTCGCCGCTTTCGGTCCCCAAGATTCAGTGCTGCTCAGAGAGGACGTTTCTTTAATAGGAGTCAGCCCTTTCGGGGGTTTCGCGGTGCGGGACAAGGGTTTGGTCCGTCAGCCTCCTCCTCCTCCTTCGCTGCCAAAAAGCAACAATGAGATACGGGGGGCCCGGGTGCCCTTACTCCCAGTAGGGGGGCGGTTGCAGGAGTTTTACGCTGCCTGGACCCGAGTAACTTCGGATCAATGGGTGCTGGAAGTGGTGCGAGACGGGTATGCTTTCGAATTCTTGCGGCCAGTGCGGGAGTCCTTCGTGATGTCCCCTGGAAAGTCTCCCGCCAAGCGCGAGGCGTTGCGGGAGACGGTCCGGAGGCTTCTCGACCTCAAGGCGATCGTGCCCGTTCCGCCCGACCAATGTGGCGCCGGTCGCTACTCGATTTACTTCGTCGTCCCCAAGAAGGGCGGAGGCATCCGTCCGATCTTGGATCTCAAAGGAGTGAATCGTTGCCTCCGCGTTTCCCATTTCCACAAGGAGACCCTTCGGTCGGTCATTGTAGCGGTGCAGAGCGGGGAGTTTCTCACCTCGCTGGACTTATCGGAGGCTTATTTTCACATCCCCGTAAGACAGGATCATCACCAATTTCTCCGGTTCACTGTCCCCTTCGGTCACTTTCAGTTTCGAGCGTTGCCCTTCGGCTTGGCGACTGCTCCTCGGACCTTCACCAAGGTTATGGTAGTGGTGGCGGCGGCTCTCCGAAAGGAGGGGATCTTGGTGCATCCGTACCTGGATGATTGGCTGATCCGTGCGAAGTCCAGGTCGGAGAGTCTCTCGGCCACGGCTCGCATAGTGGCCTTTCTGGAGGAGCTCGGTTGGGTTGTCAATCTGACGAAGAGTCACTTGGTTCCCTCTCAGATTCTAGAGTACCTCGGAGCTCGCTTCGACACCAAGGTGGGAAAGGTGTTTCTGACAGAGGAAAGGGCAATGGGTCTTCGGAGGCTGGTAGCCTGTTTTCTTCAGTTCAAGGCGCCTTCGGCGTGGCATTATCTTCAATTGCTGGGCACGATGGCTGCGGCAATAGAGACAATCCCCTGGGCGAGAGCTCACATGAGGCCTCTGCAGAGAGCGTTACTTCACTGATGGTCGCACCAACAGGATCCCCTGTCCAGGAAGTTGCCCTGTCCGGAGGATGCTTGTCAGTCCCTGCAGTGGTGGTTGCTTCCCGAGTCCTTGGCGAGGGGAAGGGAGCTGACTACACCGGCCTGGGTGCCTGTAATGACCGACGCCAGTCTCTTGGGCTGGGGCGCTCACTGCCGCGGTATGTTTGCGCAGGGCCTATGGATGGTTCAGGAGACAGCGTGGTCCATCAACAGACTGGAGTTGCGGGCGGTAACGCTAGTGCTGCGGGAGTTTGAACAGCTGGTTCAGGGCAAGGCGGTCTGTGTGTTTTCCAACAATGCCACAGCGGTGTCTTATGTCAACCGTCAGGGAGGCACCAACAGTACGAGGCTGGAAGTCGAGGCAGGAGTCTTGTGCGAGTGGGCCGAGGCGCACCTTCTGGACCTGTCAGCGGCGCATGTCGCCGGAGTGGACAACGTGCAGGCGGATTTTCTCAGTCGGGTTCGGGTGGATCCTTGGGGAGTGGGTTCTCCATCCTGAAGTCTTCGAAATGGTAGTGCACCGTTGGGGAGCGCCGGTCATGGACCTCATGGCAACCTTTGCCTCGGCAAAGGCCAGCCGTTTTTACAGCAGGCGCAGAGAAAGGATGTCAGAAGGCTTGGATGTGCTCGTTCAGCGGTGGCCCTTAGGACAGTTGCTGTATGTGTTTCTTCCGTGGGTTCTCATTGGCAGAGTTCTGCAGCGGATCGAACGGTTCAGGGGTCAGGTCATTCTGATCGCTCCGGACTGGCCTCGGCGGCCGTGGTACAGGGATATGATTCGGTTGGTGGTGGCGAAACCTTGGCGGCTTCCATCTCGCCTGGATCTTCTAACACAGGGTCCTCTGTTCATGCCGCACGTGGGTCGATTCTCGCTTACGGCCTTGCTCTTGAAAGGGCAAGGATGAAGGCAAGGGGCTATTCATCGGTGGTTATCTCTACCCTTTTGAAGGCTCAGAAAAGCTCCACCTCGCTAGCATATGTCCGTGTCTGGAGGATTTTCGAAGCCTGGTGCCTGGACAGGAAGTTTGAGGCCTTGCGATCCTCCGTTCCGCAGATCTTAGATTTTTTGCAGGATGGCTTTGCTAAGGGTCTCGCAGTGGCGTCGTTGCGAGTTCAGGTTGCGGCCTTGTCATGTTACCGAGGCAAGATAGAGGGTCAGACGCTCGGCTGCCATGCGGATGTTAAACGTTTCTTGCGGGCGGGGTCCTTACTGTGCCTGCCGGTGCGACCGTTCGTCCCGAAGTGGCATCTCCCGTCCATTCTAGACGCGCTGGAGCGCGAGCCTTTTGAACCTCTGTCCCGAGCATTCCTCAAGGACCTCACTTTGAAGGTTGTGTTTCTGGTGGCCATCTGCTCGGCGCGGAGGGTCTCCGAGTTGCAGGCGCTTTCCTGTAGGGAGCCTTATCTCTTATTTTATCCATCGAAGGTGGTGTTGCGAACGGTGCTGGCCTTCCTTCCTAAGGTGGTCTCGCCTTTCCATGTGAAACAGGAAATTTCTTTACCGGTGTTTTCGCGGTCTGCGGATTCTTCGGGTCCGCGAAGGTTGCACTTATTGGATGCTCGGAGAGCGCTTAAAAGGTATCTTCGGTGTACGGCCGATTTTCGCAAATCCGACAGGCTTTTTGTCCTCATCGTGGGGCCCAGGAAAGGGGAGGCGGCGTCGAAGGGGTCCATCGCTAGGTGAGTCAAGGAGGCTATTGCCTCGGCCTATATCTTGAGAGGTCGCCCGGTTCCGGAAGGACTGCGAGCTCATTCCACTAGGGCGCAAGCGTCATCCTGGGCCAAGGTGCGTCTCGTGTCTCCGGTGGAGATTTGTAGAGCGGCTACTTGGTCGTCGCTGAATTCTTTTGCAAAGCATTACCGTCTTGATGTGCAGAGGGCGGAGGAGACCGCTTTTGGATCAGCAGTACTTCAGGCTGGTCTTCCGAGGCCCTCCTGGATTTGAATTTCTCACTGCTCTGGTACTTACCCAGAAGTCCGGGACTAGACTGGTTACAGGATCAGGAAGGTGAAATTAGACTTACCTGCTAATTGTAGTTCCTGGAGTGTAGCCGGTCTAGTCCCGTATCACTCCCCGATTCTTACTGAGCTTGCAGTGCTCTGGATATTTACAGGTAAGGGGATCTCTTCCTGTTTTTCTATGGCAGGTTGTTCTGTTCATTGGGGAAAGGGCCAGCCTGCGTAAGTTTAAGTCACAGTTTAGTTCACAGGGGGTGTTCACCTGGCACTAGTGCGGGGGGTTGACTTTTAGTTGAATTTAGTTGCATTTTTGCTTGTGTCTCCGGTGAGTCTGCTTTGTCAATAGGTTACTGATGGCAAGAGGCGGATCCCGGGAAGATATACCTGTGACATCATAAAAAGGAGGAGTTTCTCAGTCTCCAAAGCTGCTGGATGAGATAGGGAACCCAGAGGTCCGGGACTAGACCGGCTACACTCCAGGAACTACAATTAGCAGGCAAGTCTAATTTCACCTTACCAATAAAGTTTCTCACTGAATAACATTATTCTAAGACGTTTTCAAAAATTGGGTTGTCCAGGCTATCTTGAGGCACAACTCTGTCAAAGCCTTCCCCTTCCCCCACTTCATCCCTAATCACTCTTGAAAAGTAATATATATTTAGAGATATTTTCTAACACGGGGTATCCAAGAATTTCATTCAAAATTTTCTTAAGTAACTCAAAGAAAGAAAGCAACCGAATAACAGGAAAATTAAAAAAAATTTAAATTTTTTGTCTTCATTGTATTCTCCATTGCTTGTAATTTAGGCTATGCTTAATAGTTGCATTACCCTAAGATTGAACATTCAATAGGGAACCTTCCATTTGGGAAATCTTCTTATCAACCACATTAAATTTCTCATCACACTGCTTTAATTTTTTAACTGATTCATCTGAAAAAGTACACAATTGACTCAACTTCACCTTGAGCATACTTTCCATTCTAGCAACAAATTTCCCTAAATCCATCAAAGAAATTTCTTCAGCTTCAGGCATCAGTCAAATCCGGTGATTGCACAGGAGGTAATACAACACGAGAATACCAAATAGCAGACTGATCTAAATTCACTTTAAGAGCTATGGAAAGGTCTTGGGGAGTGGAGGTACCAGGAGCTGCCCCCGAGAAACTCTCACTGGTATCTGGAAGCTGAACTCCAACAGTCAAGGAGACATCTGACACTGAAGAGATGCGATCAGCATATACAGCTTTAAGTTGGTTACCAGTGCTGTCCGCATGTTGATCCGGAGGATCTTTAATGGGCAGCCCAATTCCCACAGCCTTGATCTTACCTTTCCTTTTGCCAAATCCAAATAAAAAGCAAGCACTCAGTAACTCAGTGCTCCTCAGTTGCTCCAAAGGAGTACCTAAGAGACGTAGGTGCCTATGTGAGCAACAGCGATTATCTTGTGTGAGATAAAAGCCAAGACAAAGTCCAGTCACAGCAAGCTCAAAGTCCTAGACTTCAAAAACGCTAACTTCAGTAAAATGGTCAAGTGCCTGAAGTAGGAGTTGGCAGAGTTAGAGGAGGTAAGGAAAGTGGAACTGCAGTGGTCTAAACTAAAGAAGGCCATAAAAGAGTCAACAGCATACATATGTAAGGAAAGTAAATAAAAACAAGAGGAAAAGGAAACCTATTGGGTTCGCCAAAGAAGTGGCTGCACAAATAAAGGCAAAAAATATAGCTTTCACAAAATTCAGTCCGCAAACAAAGGAACACAGAAAAGAATACAGGATAAAGCTAAAAGAGACAAAAAAAGAAATAAGGATAGCAAAATCAAAGGCAGAAGAAAAGATGGCTAAAGATCTAAAGCGTGATGACAACAATTTTTTCAGGTATATTTGGGAAAATAGGAAGACTCAGAAGTGCCGAGAATGGATTTGTGGAAAGTGACATTGAAAAAGCGAAAATGCTAAACAAATACTTTTTTTCTATTTTTACTAAAGAAAATCCTAGACAAGGACTACCTGTGATTGACAAATATATAAATGCGAATGGTGTAGATACCACACCATTCACAGAAGATGATGTGTTTGAACAACTTGCAAAACTGAAAGTGAACAAGGCCATGAGACCTGATGGGATACATCCCAGAATACTGATAGAGCTCAGAGAGGTTCTGGCAGGGCCTTTAAAGGATGTTTTTAATTGATCCTTGGAGACAGGAGAAGTTCCACAGGACTAGAGAAGGGCTGATGTGGTACCTATTCACAAAAGTGGTAATAGGGAAGAAGTGGCAAACTACAGGCCAGTAAGCCTTACCTCGATGGTGGGAAAAGTAATGGAGGTGCTCCTGAAAGAGAGAGTAGTTGGCTTTCTCGAAACCAATAGGTTGCATGATCTGAGGTTACATGGTTTTACCAAAGGATGATCATGCCATACAGTCTGAGTTCTTTGACTGGGTGACCAGAGAACTAAATTTGCATGCAAAGGATGTGATCTACCTAGATTTCAGCAAAGCCTTTGATACTGTTCCTCATAGGAGGCATATCAATAAATTGAACAGCCTGGGGATAGTTCCCAAGGTGGTGAACTGGATCAGAAATTGGTTGACTAACAGACAACAGAAGGTGATGGTAAACGGAACCCTCTCAGATGAAAGGAAGGTAATTAGCGGTGTGCCCTAGGGATCGGTTCAATGTATTTGTGAGTGATATTGCTGAAGGATTGAATGGAAAAGTCAGACATTTTGCAGATGACATGAAAATTTGCAACAGAGTGGACTCCCCTGAGTGAGTGGATAACATGAGGAAAGATCTACAAATGCTGGAAGAATGGTCTAATGCTTGGCAGTTATGATTTAATGTGAAAAAGTGTAGTGTCATGCACTTGGGATGCAGAAATCCAAGGAAATTGTATGCGATAGGGGGCGAGAGGTTGGTGTGCAGAGATCAGGAGAAGGACCTTGGAGTGATTGTTTCTGAGGATCTCAGAGTGGCGAAACAGTGTGACAAGGCAATGGCCAAAGCCAGAAGGATGCTGGGTTGCATACAGAGAAGAATTACCAGCAGAAAGGAGGCGGTACTAATGCCACTGTACAAGTCGCTGGTGAGGCCTCACTTGGAATATTGTGTTCAGTTTTCGGGACCATATCTCGCAAAGGATATGAAAAGATTGAAAACGATTCAGAGGAAGGTGACCAAAATGATTTGGTTCCTGCGCCAGAAGACATATGAGAAGAGACTTGAAGACCTAAATATGTATACTCTAGAGGAGAGGAGGGACAGGGGAGATATTATTCATACTTTTAAATACTTAAAGGATATTAATGAACAAACAAAACGTTTTCAAAGACGGGGAAGCTGCAAAACTAGAGGACATGAAATGAAGTTGCAAGGGGGTAAACTGAAAGGCAACGTCTGGAAATACTTTTTCACTGAAAGGGTGGTGGATGCTTGGAATGCCCTCCTGATGGAAGTGGTGGGGCAAATACAGTGACAGAATTCAAAATGGCATGGGACAGATAAAGTGGATCCCTTTATAGCAACAGGATAAAATCAAAATAACCTTAACTGTCTCTGCTATCTCAACAAATATGGTGACCTGCACAGAGCGGTGGGTACACCCTAAACAAAGGCATGGGGAGCGGTGACTTGCACAGAGTGGCAGGTGCACCTACTCTTGCCACCTTGCTGGGCACACTAGATGAACCATAATGGTATTTATCTGTTGTCATATACTATGTTACTATGTGATCTGACTCTTAGGTCATGCTCCTTTGGGCACACATACACAGCTGCGTCCTGTGGCACTCCACTGGCTTAAGTACTCCCAATGCCAAAGGGATGGAGGAGCTGTGACTCCACCGGTGCACCATGCCAGCTGGCAAACCCAATTAAAATGGGCACAGCTGCAATCCTAGTTTCACATTTGTTTTAATAGGAAATTTTTAGCACACACCAAATTTATTTACATGCACTAAGTGATGAATCAAGGTGCGTTAGGTCAGTTAGGTGGTCATTCTGGTTGCCGAATAGCAGGGCTGGATGTCCAAACTGCAGTCATCTCTGGGACCGTATTCCATGCCCTTGGCTCCCCATACATACAGAGCAATTGTGCGGGGAGCGCTGGACGGGGGCGGAAGGGGGCAGCACTGAGGCGGAGCGAGGGTGTGGGCAGGCACTGGGACATACAAAGGCCATTCTGGTCAGGCCTCTGTACGTCCCCTGGCACAGAGATGGACGCCCGCCTTATTCCACTCTGAAGTGGAATAAGTCCA
Organism: Ichthyophis bannanicus; assembly: GCA_033557465.1. Lineage (NCBI taxonomy): Eukaryota > Metazoa > Chordata > Amphibia > Gymnophiona > Ichthyophiidae > Ichthyophis > Ichthyophis bannanicus. Next base: position 572,253,531 of record CM066035.1, read on the forward strand.
GGCACCATGCCGATTGCAAGCTGCAGACCCCCCAGCCCCATTGTGCAGCCAAGACACAGCTCTGGCCGCCCGTTCCAGGCTCGGGGTGGCCACGCTGAGGGTTGGATGGCAGTATGCTGTGGCTGCACTCTCTGTCGGCAGTCCATGTCTCCGGCTGTACTTGCCAGTATCATGGCGATGGGACACCACTCCACCGGCACACCAGCTGGAACATTGCGCAGTGGGGACGGGCAGCCTCCAGGACATCTCCCTGCTCAGGACTGGATGCATGCCAGACCATCTAAGTGCCCAATTCTGCAACTATGAGAACATCTAGCTCCTGCGGAATCGGGTACAAATTGGTTGCGGAATTGGGTACAAATCGGTCCTGTCCATTTTTTGGGCCTCCACGTGTTCAGAGTCAATTTAGTGCACGCTGAATTTTTTAAGATACACTAATGAATGCACACCTCTAATCAATATGTTTTACTTATTTCTGCTCTTTCTGGGCAGGTGTAAGAGACATACTGAAAAATGTAAAGGTATACCAAAGTTTCAGAAACTGGTGAACAAGGGTAAGAAGTGTTTAAAACAAATTGTCAGATTGATCTACTGTACATTGTTTTTGAAGTGGCATCAAGTGTTTCTGACATATAAATTGGTACCCACAGATTTTCATGACTGTAGGTATCAGACTTAAGTTCTTACGTCGAGGCCAAACGTGCTGACGTGCCCTGCAAGAGATGGAATCTATTTAGGGATAAAACCAAGGAAGTAATGGATCAAATAGAAAAACACTGTACTACACTTCAGATCCTCTCTGTACACCTTTCCTCATTTAGGAGATACTCTAGTGGGATGCTAAGAAGACACTACAGCCCTTTGAAGAGGCATTGTCATCCACCCTGTCATTCTTGACAGCCACAACAGGAATTTTACTCTTGTTCCAGACAAAGAAGCCACAATAAGGTCTTTGTCAAAATCTGTGATGGGATCCAGGCATAAATAGACATTATTTCAATATCTGTTCTGGAGGGCATTTTTGCATGGGGAGAGCTAAGGTTTTACATAAATTGGTGGCCCAGTATAGCCTCCAACACTTGGATTCTCAACCCTACTACTACCACTACTACTACTACTAATCATTTGTATAGCGCTACAAGATGTATGCAGCACTATACATATAGATGTAAGACACAGCCCCTGCTCATCAGAGCTTACAATCTAATCAAGATGAAAAAACATTGCAAAACTGGTGACTAGAGTATGGCAAGGTACACATTAGTGGATAAGAAAATGAGGAGCATCTGGATACAAAAGCAACCTCAAAGAGGTGGGTCTTCAGCCTAGAAAAGGGCCAGAGAAGGAGCCTGATGCACTGACTCAGATAGTTTGTTCCAGGCATATGGAGCAGCAAGGTGGAATGGAGTTGGCAGTGGCAGAGAAGGGCACAGATAAAAGGGATCTGCTAGAGGAGCAGAGTTTCCAAGGAGGAGTGTATAGTGAGATAAGAGAGGAAAGGTAGTAAGTAGGAGAAGTTTGAACTGGATGCGGAAATGGATAGGGAGCTAGTGAAGTGACTTGCGAAGAGGGGTTACATGAGCATAGCAACACTGGCGGAAGATAAGCCGTGCAGCTGAGTTTTGAACAGATTGAAGGGGAGAAAGATGATTTAGAGGGAGACCAGTGAAGAGTATGTTAAGAGTATGTTACAATAGTCAAGATGGGACGTGACTAGTGAATGGATGATTGTCTGTAGTGTGTGTAGGAAGGAAGGGATGAATTTTGCCAATGTTATAGAGAAAAAAGCGACAGGTTTTAGCTATCTGTTGGATGTATGCAGAGAGAGAATGGAGTCAAAGATGACCCCAAGATTGCAAACCGAGGAAACAGGGAGGAGTGTAGTATTATTCACAGAACTAGAGAAGGGGGGAGATGGGTTTAGGGGGAAAGATATCAGTTTTGCCAGCCTGCCCACCAAGAGGTTTGTGATCCATTTATCAATTATCAGGAATTGCTGTTCAAGAAACTCTCCTCCCACTGAGCAAGTATTTCATGATATTAAAAAAAAGGGATGACTCTGTCTTATCTGTGTTAGTGCTGCTGAATATCCCAGACAAGGCGATTAACATGGTTAGCAGGTCTGCTAATCACATTAATCGCTTTGAATATCACCCCATTAAGTATTAAAATTACCCCCCAAAGTTTCTAGCTATCATTGCAGCACATCTATATGAATTTGAAGTGCACTTGTCTCTGTCTGGACAATTGACTGGCTAATGGCATATTTCAGGATGGTGTCAAAGAATCAGTGGGCAGAACCATCTGGATGTGAGAGTCACTAGAGTTTGTGGTAAATTAATCCAAATCTTATTGTCTGAACTGAAATTTATAGCTCTGCTAGTGTAGCTTCTGGTTCCCACAACGGTTGCCCAAAATATCACCAATCAGAGAATTACTTAGACGGCAGTTGCTTTAGCTCAAAAGACTTTTATTTAGAATAACAAAAGTGATTATAAAATAGCAAACAGCAAATGCCTATCTAGAGATGGCAGACAGTACTTTCTTTCTCTGTGAAGAGGAAGAAAATACCGCCCGCCCCTACCTGAAAAATAATTGCCTTATATACATTTCTCTCCGTCTCAAATGTCTGTTCAGTAATCCATCATACATTCTTAAGTGTCAGCAGGGCCCTGCAACACTTTTCCCAGGGGAGAATCTCCTTACATTTGTACATCTGGACCTATCTGGACCTGTACTTAGACCCGCTCATTTATACATGGCTTATGACCTCTATACATCTGGAAATGCTTTTAGGTCTATTTATCTATGCATGGCCTGTGACCTCTGTGCTTTTAGGTCTATTTATCTATGCATGGCCTGTGACCTCTGCCCCTTCCTGTGTATTTTCTTCTTCTGGCACTAATTGAAACCTTCAGGGTAGGAGAGTGTGTTTATGCTCATAAGAATTGCATTCCTGGCTTAGCCTGTATTTTTCTTGCTTAGGCTCAAATACTGCTAGGCCCAATATTTTTGCATACTCCTATGCAGAATATGGTTACCCAGAATTCTCCATAGCAAATCCTCCATAGCAGGCCACATCTACTCCTTTATACCCACATGCTTGTCTTCTGTGCCATCCATAATATCATCAGGCAAGGGTGCAGTCATATAAAGCTAATATGAAGCCAATATATATATAAGCAGACCCAAGGCAGATTTAAGTCAGATTTCCCTACACTAGTCAAGATTCAGATGAAAGTCTTTCTTCTACTGTATAAGAAAGGATTACTACTTTCAGGGTAATTTTTTTAGACTTTTTATTACTGTTTTTCCAAACAATACATCAAACAAGATCAACACAAGTTTTCCCAACAAGCGCAGCTACAATCATCTTATTTACAGGGGATACTTAGTTAAAGTGCTTTTTAAGGTGCCTGTATTAAGCTTAATTTATAAAAATAAATAGGTGCCTACTTGTCTTTATAAAATACTAGTGTAAGTTATGGTGTAGACATTTTTCACCAGTTCTAACACTGGTGTGTATACCTGTGCCTAGATTTTTATAAGAGGAGGAAAAAAAACCCCATTTAAGTGCGCACATTGTGCCTAAAAATTTCCATCTACAAGCAGGATTGAGTCAGACACCCAAGTGGATGATGGCCCATCTCATCGACCATCAGTGGCTCCCAGAATATCTGTCTTCTCTGATCAGTCCTTATTCTCCTGCCCATGTTGCCTATGCTCTGTCCATACTAATCGCTTACATTTACCCCTTTGGCTAAGGCAAAATTTGAAGCGATGTGCAATTCAGCATTTTTCTATATAGCCCTCACTCTCTGGAACAGTCTTCTAATGAACCTACGTCTAGAGCCGGTATTCCAAAAATTCAAACATTCCCTAAAGGGAACCATACCAAGGTCCATCAAGCCCAGTATCCAGTTTCCAACAGTGGCCAATCTAGGTCATACGTACTGTCGTGCACCGCCCTAGTGGCCAGTGGTCGTAAGGGTAGGTGGGACACAAAAATTATTTTATTATGAGAGGAGGGTCTTTTAAGAGCCAGGTGTAACCTGGTCTTAGCAGTTCAGCTCCTAACTAAGAAAAATTGTGAATGCAGAGTAGAGGGTTAACAAGGCATTTATTTCCCTTTACGCATAAGATTCATCTGGGTTACAACCTAAAGAAAAAGTCCTTAACTTCAGGAATGAAATCAACTCAGGTTAACGGAAAAGCTATTATGCTTCACAGTTGTAACAATGCTTAGTTAAGCTTTCCAGAGTAAAGCAAATGTTTCAGCACTCTTCTTCCATTTTAGCAAATGAATAACATTCTGAAGATAACACATATCATTCACAGGTTTAACAGTGACTCTGCACTGCCTGAAATACACAAAGAACAGTCCATCTCTTCCTGAGATAAAAGGCTTGGCTCTACAAGTTCCACTTGCATCGGCTCAGAATTATCTCTGTCTGTATCAGTGGTTTCACTGGCTATAATTTCTGGCCAGGGCCTAGTCCTGTTCTCTGGATGTTTAAAGAGTTCCTCTAGTGTTTGCCAATGAGCATGGCCTACCCTCGGGCGTTGGCTACTTGGCTTATGAGAGGTAGCTTTGCTTTCCTTTCTCACAGGTTTAGCATTAATTTCAAAAGGCTTTTTATAAGGTAAGGTTTTCTTCATAGAAACAGAGTCAGCATACCTTGGCTTCCAACAGCATATAGAACTGGGATTTCCTCCTTCCCGCAGTTCTTCAGGAACACAATCCCTGTGCCAGTCTCCTCTCTGAAAGCTTCTGTTACCTTTCAGTTTAGCCTCAGGTTCCTCTGGTACAAGCAGGCTTCTTTCCTTCACTCTGCTTTGCCTCCAAAGGTGATTGTTTCTTTGCCCAGCACTAGTTTCCCAAGTGCTTCTTTCTGCTTGGTCCTTGCTTGTGGTGCTTCTCTCTCGTAAACCTTCAGCTTTACCTCCAGCTCCACACCTGCAAGCACTGCTCTCCCCCCTCCAGTCTTCCGTTTATAAAGCTCTCCTGTGTTTGAGCTTTCCGGGCTGACTGTCAGGTGCTCTCGATTAGCTAAGTGTGTCCACTCAGGCTCTGTGAGTGCACGCCTGCTCCCTCTAGCTGTTCTGTGCGGATATTGCATCTTGTGCACATCTTTTTCCTCATGAAAAACAGCTTCTTCTCCTGCATTTTTGCTTTCATCAGCCCCTGCTGCATGACAGTACCTAGCAGTATCCCCAAGAGACACGGGTTCCACAATGCTTGTATTGTAGAGCATGAAGAGATTGTCTTTATTGCCTCCTGTGATAGGATCCTGGTGAAGCATCTCTATCAGGTGGATTTTGGTAGTGTTGTTCAGTCACCTGAGCTTCCTCCACTCCTAAGTGCTGCCTCTAAATGGTTTGTTGGATGAAGCTAAACACTGGAAAGAGGGCTGTGTAAGTGTTCCTAATACTTTAATATCTGTCCCTGTTCCTCCTCACAAAGGACCAGCTTCTCTGCTCTTCAGCCTGCATATCTTTCTTTTGGTTGTGTACATCAACTCTTTAGTAAGGCAAGGGAGAAACATCTTCCTGCATGAAAGCAGGTATGGCATCAGCCACATCTTAGTTAGTAACATTCTCCAGGACCAAGCAGGAAGTCAGTCCTCACATATGGGTGACATTGACGTCGATGGAGCCCTCGTGCAGAGCATTTCCCCAGCTTTCAAAGAAAGCCTTTGGGAATGCAGCGCGCATGTGCGGTCCCCTTCCCGCCCAAGGGTGCCATCTTGCTCAGTCTTCTTTTTTCCGCGGAGTCCGATGGAAGTGTGTCGTTGGCACCCGGTAAAAAGTTGATTTTCCTGCGTGGATTTGTGTTTTTGCCCGGTTTGACGCCAGTTCCCCTTCCTGCCTGGGCCCAGTACACCGGTATCGAGCCCGGAGCTAAGGTTTCTTTTTTTTCTCTCTTTTTCACTGGCAGTCCAGTCTTTTGACCTTGCAGGGGCCCTTTTTCCCCCGATGGCTGCCAGCGGGTTCAAGAAGTGTGATCGGTGTAAGAAGCTGATGTCTCTCACACATGACTGCTGCCTCCGGTGCCTCGGGCTCGACCATGACCCGGTGATCTGTGTCCCGTGTGGTAAAATGTCCTCTAAGGCGCTGAGGAGCCGTCAACATCAGCGTGAAAGACACTTTTCTGGCTCCGCGTCTGGCCAGGCCCGGACTTCATCAGAGGCCTCGACATCTCGGGAGTCCGACCCCGAGCACGGTTGAGGCTCCTCTGAAAGGGGGTCTTCTTCAAGGGAACACAGAAGGAAGAAGAAACCTGAGAGGGCAGCGTAGGTGGACGTTCTTGGCACCTCGAGGGCCAGGTCGCATAGCCCCGACCGCCGTCCCGGGTTCTCGGAGTCGGAGAGGCCTGCCAAGTTGCCTCGACTGGAACCGGAGTCCCCAAGTCACGTGAATGCTGTTGTCCTCATAGACTCCTCTCCGGGGGAGCCAACGTCGGGCTCAACGCTGTCGGGGCCCGTGTCGGGGGCTGCTGAGTCTCCTGAGCTGAGTCTCAGGTTGACGTCCTTGGATAGCAGATTGGCTGCCTTCATGGAGCAGCAGCGGGTATTGATCGCCGGTTTGACCGGTGCATCTGCCCCGACCACCGGGACCTCGACGTCCAAGTCGACCCCGGAGGCCGAGCCGATCCTCGAGTCGATGCGGTCTCGAGTCGATCCTCGGCCAAGGTCCCCCTCGGCCTCCCACTCGGGGCCGAGGTCGTCGACGCTGGTGCCCTCGGCGTCGGGGCAGATGGCATTGTGCCCACCTGGCCGGAGCCGCTCAATTCCTCCTTGGAGGGGTCAGAGTGGGAGACGGAGGACGAGGAGTCCCCGGATACTTTCCGGACCCGGTGCGTCCCATTGGACTCACCGGAGTCCGAGCCTCGGAGACGGTCCCCACCGGAAGATACCCGGTTCTCGGACTTCGTGCGGGACATGGCCAAAGCCTTGGCCTTCTCCACGGATCCCAAGGAGGAGCCTAGCGCCAAAGAGATCGAGGCCTTCCAGTATGACTCTCTGCCTAAGGAGGCCTTTACTGTACCGGTTCCTCCGATGCTGGAACAGCTGCTCTTCCGCATGTGGGAGGCACCGGCCTCGGCGCCAGTTCTCAGCAAACGGGTTGATTCCATTTATCGAGTTCGTAAGAGCCCTGGGTTCCAGAAGGCACAGCTACCGCACCACTCCATGGTTGTGGAATCGGCCATGCATCGTCTGAAGAGTCAGAAGAGGGACTCCTCGGTGCCCCCCGGCCGGGAGGCCCGGAACCTGGATGCTCTCGGTAGAAAGTGCTTCCAGGGCTCTATGCTGGCGTGCCGTGTCCAGACTTACCAGCTGTACATGGGCATGTACCTTCGGGACCTGGCAAAGGAGATTGCCGGGTTCTCAGCTGGCCTCTCTGAGGAACCTTTGCAGAGGTTTAAGTCTTTGTCATCTGGGATTCGAGAGTGCTCAAAGTTTATCTCTCGAGCAGCCTATGATGGCTTCAAGGCTTCGGCCCGAGTAGCCGTGGCCGGCATCGGTGCACGCTGTCAGGCCTGGCTACAGTCATTGGACCTCGAGCCATGGGTACAGGACAAGTTGGTCGATGTCCCCTGCTGAGGTGAGAACCTTTTTGGCAAACCCATGGCTGAAAAGGCTGCAGAACTCGAGTCTGAGACTCTCACCAGGACAAGGCTGTCCAGGAAAACTTCTGTCCCTTCTCAGAAGAGGAAGGGCTCGGGGAAGAAGCCCTTTTACCCGAGAAAGGCTATTGCCTACAAATCCTACCCTCAATTTCAGGCCTCTACAGCTCCCCATCAGGGGCAGCAGGCCAAGGGGCAGGGACATGGGCCCCGTAGGCAGAAAACCCCCAAGCCATCAGCTCCGGCTCCTGCACAGCAGGGAGCAGGGTTTTGACTCCCACTGCATAGCCTCTCCTCCTCAGCTGGCTCCTCTCAGCACAGGAGGCCGGCTGACACTGTACGCCCACAGGTAGTCAGCCATAACAGGGGATACCTGGGTACTGAGCATAGTTTAAAAGGGCTATTTGCTCCACTTCAACCAGTTACCCCCTCCTATTTTCCAGGGGAGCCTCCAAGACTCCCTCTTCACAGGAACCTCCTCCTTCAGGAGTTGGCAAGTCTTCTAAAGGGGCAGGCGGTGGAACCGGTGCCTCACCACCTGAGAGGCCAAGGCTTCTATTCAAGGTACTTTCTGGTACCAAAAAGGACAGGAGGCCTCAGGCCTATCCTAGACTTGCGAAATTTCAACAAGTTCCTGGAGAGGGAAACTTTCAAGATGCTTACCCTTGGAATACTGCTGCCCTACCTCCAGCAGGGAAATTGGCTATGCTCCTTAGACCTGAAGGATGCTTATACTCACATCCTCATTCATCCAGACCACAGACAATATCTCAGATTTGTAGTGGGAGGAAGTCATTTTCAATACAGAGTACTTCCATTTGGCCTCACCTCCGCCCCCAGGGTTTTCACCAAGTGCCTGGCGGTGGTGGCTGCCTATCTCAGAAACCAGGGCATCTTTGTCTTCCCATACCTGGATGACTGGCTCATCATGGGTCAGTCTCCACAGGAGGCCAGACAGGCTACCCTTCGCACTGTTTCTCTTCTCCAGCATCTAGGCTTTGTCATAAACTTCGCAAAGTCCACTTTGCTCCCCTCACAGGACATGGAGTTCATAGGGGCAAGATTGGATACCCTCCAGGCGAAGGCTTATTTGCCCGAGAACAGGGCCCGCAGACTGATGACTTTGGCCAAACAGTTCCAGAGCGGTTCTCTGGTCTCCGCCAGAAACCTCCTAAGGCTCTTGGGCCATATAGCATCCACGGTCCATGTAACTCCGAAAGCCCGCCTGCACATGCGACCTGCTCAGTGGTGCCTCAGAGCTCAGTGGGTGCAAGCCACAGGTGACTTGAAAGACAAGATAAGGATGTCCAAACTGCTGACAGCCTCCCTACGGTGGTGGCTGCATCTCCCAAACCTGGTCCAGGGGGTGCCTTTTCAGGCCCCTCCTCACACACAGGTGCTGGCAACCGATGCTTCTCTTCAGGGCTGGGGTGCACATTGCCAGGGGGCTTGCACTCAGGGCCTCTGGTCTCCTTGGGAGTCCACACAGCAGATCAATCTGTTGGAGTTGTGACCTATCCGCTTAGCTCTACAGACTTTCTCTCATATTTATTTATTTATTTAACAGGTTTTTTTATACCGCCTTTCTTACAATCAAAGCGGTTACAAGAGTACATTAGGTTAACATAAAATACAGACATAAAAACATCAGACTATAAAGACAAAACAATGCATCCAGTTTTATACCACCTTAACAAAATATCAAAGTGATAAGCAATGGATCTATAGGTAACAAAGAGATTACATCAGGTTAACATGTAATACAGACATACCTCTAAACGGAAGAGCAGTCAAAGGGAAAGATAGACTGAGGGAATTGTAAAGAGTATAACTACACAAATTAATAGCTCTTATATATATTTGCTGTTCTTCAATTTACGCAATTTAGTTCAGACAGACAATCAAGTGGCAATGTTCTACGTGAACAAGCAAGGGGGCACAGGCTCCAAACTTCTGTGTCAGGAGGCACAGGTCCTGTGCTTCTTGGCAATCAAACGCACCATGTTTCTCAAGGCAGTTTATCTGCCTGGCCAGGAAAATTGCCTGGCAGACAGATTGAGCAGGATTCTACAGCCTCACGAATGGCAGATGAATCCTCTGGTGGTCCAAGGGGTCTTTCTAAGATGGGGTCTTCCAACCATCGATCTCTTTGCGAGTCAACTGAACCATCAGCTACCCAGGTTCTGTTCCAGACAACCGCATCCTCTGTGAATAGCAGCAGATGCGTTTCTAATCTCTTGGTCTAGGGGCCTACTGTATGCGTTTCCTCTCACGCCTCTAGTGGCCCGAACCTTGTTCAAGGTCCTTCAGGACAAGGCCTCGGTGATTCTGATAGCCCCCAGATGGCTGAGGCAACCGTGGTTTCCACTCCTTCTACAGTTGGCGGTGGACACTCCACTCCCTCTGGGGGTGCAACCTGATCTCTTGTCTCAGGATCAGGGATCTCTTCTGCACCCCAACCTCAGATCCCTCAATCTGATGGCCTGGCTGCTGAAAGGGTAGTTCTAGCCCCCTTACTTCTTCCTAAGGAAGTGGAAGAGGTGGTTTTGGCCTCTAGGAGGCAATCCACCCGGAAATCTTATGCCCTCAAGTGGCGTAGGTTCTCCACCTGGTGTGCTCAGCGCCAGGAGGATCCTTTTTCGTGCCAGGTTCCAGTGGTGCTGCAGTACCTGCTCCACCTCTCAGACCTAGGCCTTAAATCCAACTCTGTTCGGGTCCACCTCAGTGCTCTGTCGGCACACCACTCACAGGTAGAGGGCCAAACTCTGTCGGGCCACCCCTTGGTGTCCCGCTTCCTCAGAGGCCTGCTTCTGCTCAAGCCTCCGATCCATCCACTAGCCCCTGAGTGGAATTTAAATGTGGTCTTGCAGCAACTTACTTGCCCACCGTTTGAGCCAATGGTTACCTGTCATTTACGCTTCCTTTCCTGGAAGGCATTGTTCTTGGTGGCTCTTACCTCGGCCAGGCATGTGAGTGAACTACAAGCTCTGGTTTCTGATAGACCGTACACATGGTTCTATAAGAACAGGGTGGTCTTGCGGACTCACCCTAAGTTCCTTCCGAAAGTTGTCTCCTCTTTCCACCTCAGTCAGGAGGTGGTTCTTCCAACATTCTTCCCCCGGCCGCATGCCAGCCATGCTGAAACAATCCTGCATACCCTGGACTGTAGAAGGGCATTGTCTTTTTATATTGACCGTACGCAGGGGCATCGAAGGGCTGCTCAGCTCTTCATATCTTTTGACCCTAATAAACTGGGGCTGCCTGTCTCCAAGCGTACGTTGTCCCTTTGGGTAGCAGATTTTATCGCCTGGGTGTACAGGGCAGCCGGCCTCTCCTTGCAGGGTTGAGTCACGACCCACCGTGTCAGGGCGATGGCCGCATCAGTAGCCCACCTCTGCTCTGTTCCGTTGGCAGACATCTGTCGGGGCGCTACTTGGTCTTCAAGCCAGACTTTTGCGGCTCACTACTGCCTCGAGAGGGAGTCCCGTAGGGACAGTGTTTTCGGGCAGGCGGTACTCCGTAATCTCTTTGAGGTTTAGGCAACTCCTACCCTCCGGCCCTTGTGTTGGACTACCATACGGGGGCGTTCTCAGAAACGATTCTTTCACAAATGCTGACGCTCTAGAGGGAGCTTATTTTTCAGTTTGGGTTCCCGGTAGCCTGTAGCTGGGGAGTCCCATATGTGAGGACTGACTTCCTGCTTGGTCCTGGAGAAAGAGTAGTTACTCACCTGTAACAGGTGTTCTCCAGGAGCAGCAGGAATCAGTCCTCACGACCCTCCCTCCTCCCCTTGGAGTTGCAGTCATATGATTCATTTTGTTGTTTTGCTGTCTTTTAGCTGTCATCATACTGAGCAAGATGGCACCCTTGGCGGGAAGGGGACCGCGCATGCGTGCTGCATTCCCAAAGGCTTTCTTTGAAAGCTGGGGAAATGCTCCGCACGAGGGCTCCGTCGGCGCCGACGTCACCCATATGTGAGGACTGATTCCTGCTGCTCCTGGAGAACATCTGTTACAGGTGAGTAACTACTCTACCCTTTTAATTTGGAATGAGGCACACCTGTCTCTATTATGGCTCTGCTCACCAACTTACTCTCCCTATCCTTGCCTCATAGACTCATAGGAAATTTATTCCCTACTGGTGGTCATATTTACTCAGACCCCCCTTCAACAGTTTCCCTCCCCTTAAAGGGGAAGGGCCCAATATTCAGTGCCGGTGGCTAGTGCTCCTACAGTGGCTAGCCACTGGTGCTGAACTTTAGACCTGGATATTCAATTCTGAGGTCATATCTGAAATCCGACATTAAATATCCAGGTTGCCCGGATTGCCACGAAGCTAACCAGGCAGTGGCGATATTCAGCCGCTGTTCAATTAGCTTCTGAGATTTTATTTATTTATTTTATTTATTTATTTAATAGTATTTCTATACCGCTTTATCTTACAGTCAAGGCGGTATCACAGCAATCAATCAAAAGGAGTGATAGTGTTTTTCATGCAGTGAAGGATATATCGTGACTTGTGTGTGTGTTGTGTTGTGTGTTTGATTATGTTGAGCTATGTACATTGTGCACTATAATACATCGTGTTCTATAATACATTCTTTTGTACATTTAGTGTTAAGAAACATCATGTGCCTTTATACATTCTCTTATCAGTAGGTCGGAGGGAGGTATGTTGGTTGTTCCTGGTAGTTAGATTATGTGACGTGTCCATAGTGTTCTCTGAACAGCGTTGTCTTCAGCTGTTTGCGAAAGTCTTTGAGGTCCGTCGTTGATCTCAGATCGTCTGGGAGTGAGTTCCAGATTGTTGGTGCAGCCAGGGAGAGTGCTCTTTCTGTGGTGTCCTTGGGTGTGTTTCTGAAGTCTCTTCGGGTGCTGACTCGGTTGGAGGTTCCTTTTCTTCTTGGGCGATTGCTGGTGTCTGGTTGTATGAGGGTGTGCAGGCTGTTAGCTGAGGTGTGTTGTTTGATCTTAAATATGTTTATGATTGTTTTGTATTTGATGCGTGAATTGATTGGGAGCCAGTGTAAGTCTTTCAGAATAGGTGTGATGTGTTCATATCTTGTTGATCCAGATATTATGCGGGCCGCCGTGTTTTGTGCTAGTTGTAGTGGTTTGAGTGTTTGTTTTGCCAGACCAAGGTAGATTGGGTTGCAGAAGTCCAGTAAGGGGGTTATTAGTGCTGGCATATGGTACGGAAGTGCTCAGTGGCGAGGAGGGGTTTCAGTCTTCTGATGATTCTCATCTTGTAGTATGCATTTTTGATTGTTTTGCTTACGTGTGTCTTGAGGTTCAGTTCATTGTCCAGAGTCACTCCGAGGTATTTTACTTCCGATTTTATTGGTATGGTTGTATTTTGTATCTTGATGTCTGGTGGGTGGATGAAGTCTGGGTTACGAGTGATTATTAGTGCCTCAGTCTTGCTGTAGTTGATTGCGAGGTTGTTGTTTTGATACCATCTTGTCATTTGTGTGAGGCAGTTTGTTATTTTAGAGTAGTCCGGGTTGTGAACTGAGATAGGTGTGTATATCATGATGTCATCTGCATAGATTGTATATTGAATGCTGTTCTCTTTCAGGATGTCGCATATTGGCTGGATGTAGATGTTAAACAGTAGTGCTGAGAGTGTGGATCCTTGTGGTACTCCTTGGAGGACTGTTATGGGTCGAGACGTGTTGTGTCCTACCTTTACCTGTATCCGCCTGTCGGTTAGGTATGAGTGGAACCATTTTAAGGTGGTTCCATGTAGCCCAATGTTTTCTAGTCTTTCCAGGAAAGTTTTGTGGTCTACTGTGTCGAATGCTGAAGAGATGTCAATGAAGATCATTATGATTCCATTCTTGATGTTGTCTATGATTCGGAGAATGCTGTCGAAGAGGTAAATCAGTAATGTTTCTACTCCATGGTTGGGGCGAAAGCAGTGTTGGTTGTCATCCAGTGGTGCATGGTTGTCGATGTGTTCTTGTAGTTGTTGTTGTACTGTTTTTTCGATGATTTTTGCCAGAAAGGGTATGCTGGATATTGGTCAGTATGCTTCTGGGTTGTGCTTGTCGAGAGTTGTTTTCTTTGGAATCGGTCTTACTGTGGCGAGCTTTAGTTGATTTGGCATGAGTCCTTGAGTGAGGGAATTGTGCACCATGTTGTGTATGATGTGGATGAAGCTTGATTTGGTGGCTTTGATCCATGACACTGGGTAAGGGTCTGTAGGGGCGGTGCTTGTATTGATTGTGGAGATGATGAGGGATAGCTGCTCCGTTGAAGGTGAGGAGAATGTGTCCCAGGTCTTGGGGTGTGAGTTAGCCCTGGTGGGTGCGCTGGGTCTTGTTTGCTCTGCTAAGTGAAATTTTTCCTTGATGTAGTCAGCAAATTTTTGCGGGTCTATTTGTACTTCATCTTCTGTCCTTTGCTCTTTTGTGAGGATTTTCACGATTTCGAATAGCTCTCTGGGTTTTTTGATGGAGGTATTTATCATGTTTGTATGGTATTCTCTCTTTGATTGGTTGATGTGTTCATTGTATTGTTTTTGCTTTGTTAGGTATAGTTGCTGGTTTTCCGATGTCTTGGTCTTTCTCCATCTCCGTTCTATCTTTCTGAGTTCCCTCTTTTTTTGTCGTATGGTTTTTGAGTACCATGGTTTGTGTTGTATCTTGTTGTGACGGTGTTTCTTGGGTCTATCATCCGTTGCTTTGGCAGCGTTAGATAGAGTGCTGTTCCAGTTGGTGATTTGAGTCTCCAGGTCGTCTGTTTCTATGGTCAGATGTTGTATCGTGTCCTGTAGGAACGTGTCCCTGTCGAAACTCTTGAATCATTTTTGTGAGGGTGTGTTGTCTGAGCGTTCGTTTAGCTTGTCTTTTTGTAGTTGTATCTTTATCTCAATTATGTAGTGGTCTGACCATGGAACTGAGGTGATGGTGGGTGTTGATATTAGATCTCTGGAGGTTAGGTAATTGGATGCAAAGATGAGGTCTGGGGATGATCTGTGTCTGTGCGTTGGGGCATCGACTATTTGTGTGAACTGAAGTGAAGTCATTGCCTGAAGGAAAGCTTCTGCGTCTTTGATGTTGGTGGACTTGAGGTTGAAGTCTCCTAGCAGCAGCGTGGGTTTGTTAGATGTGGTGATAGCGCAGACTGCTTCGAGCGTTGATGCTAGTTCGTCGGGTGAGGCTCTGGGTGCTTTGTAGGTTAGGCAAATTGCAATGTGTTTGTTCTCAATGCTGATTGTGTTACATTGTTGTGTGTTAGTGAAACCTTGAGCTTTGAACTTTAGGCTCGTTTTTGCAATTATCAAGACTCCTCCTCCACGCTTGTGGGCGCGTGGGCAGTTGAATGCTGTGTATTTGTCTGGTACCAGTTGATTGAGTAGTACATTGTCGGTGGGATTGAGCCATGTCTCTGTGATGCAAAGTATGTCGGGCTGCTGGTCTTCTATGTGGTCTGCGATTGTGTGTATCTTGTTGCATATGGATCTGGCGTTTATGAGCTCAATTGTTGTCTGCTTTGAGGAGTTTGTTGTTTCGTGTGCTTCCTTTGCGCTAGTGTGGGAGTTTGATTTGTGTTTGGTTTGTCTTTTTGTCCCTGAAAGTGAGATGAAAGTTAGGCCAGTGTTTTCTTTTTTTTTTGTAACTCCTTTATTATTAGACCAACTGGAACAGTCAACGGTACAGTACATTTCAAATACTCAACAGGCAAACAAAGAAAAGCATTGTCATTTGCGATACAAGCATCAACAGTGTCCGTGCGACTGATTTCCCAATGCTACCCATTCGCTTACTCCATACATATCAGGAGAAAAACTCTTGTGCCCCTGAATCCCATTACTGGCATCCCATACCCATTAAGGGTGCCACTCTGAGACCCTTCCTATTCACCATCGGGGCTGTTTCAACTTCTTTTGGTTTATTTTCCTTTTCTCCTTCTTTCTCCCCGCCCCCTCCTTTCCCCCCTACCCTCCCTCCTGCCTGTTTTACTGCATCGACCAACCAGTAGAGGTCACAGGGCTGTGAGACATTTATCCCATAACTCCCAATATTGTTGCTTCTTCCCAGATTCACCCTCTCTTTTTCCACGCAGCACCCAATCAGCCATCATCCGCATCAAAGCTTCCCAGTGTGCTAGTGCTGGCGCCTGTTTCACCACCCAATGCGCCAAAATAGTCTTTCTAGCTAACATCAAGGCTACTTGTATGAACTTGCATTCCATATCCCTTCTGAGCTGTTCTTGAAATGATGTGTCTCTGAGAAGCAAGATCTTGTATGACCACTCAGGCTTGTTCCCCACTGTCTGCTCTATCTGTGATAGTATTCCTGACCAATAGTTCTGCAGCATGTGGCATTCCAGGAAAGTATGTGCCCACGTCCCTTTACACACTTTGCATCTCAAGCATTCTGAGCTCTTCCAAAGGTGCAGTTTTTCTCCTGTTGCTCTTGTTAAAAAAGCACTATGCAAAATTTTGAACTGCATTTCTTGCAGCGAGGCATCGGGGGGTGGATTGTGATATGCTTGCAAAGAGTCCACCCATCTCTCTTTCCTCCATGGGTTCCCCTAATTCTTGTGCCCAGGTCTCTCCTAGTGTCTTGAGCCACCCCACTCCCTTGACCTCCATGCCCATTCTATACCAAAAGTGTATTATTCTTTACTGGTGTTGCAATGAATCGCCTCTCTAGCAACGTGAACCCTTGCCAGTCTGTCTTCCGTGACTTACTCATAATATAGTGGCTCATTGGAAATATGCCATCAAATGCTTGTTGGGAAGCCACCACTGTGTTTTAAGTTGCTCGAAGGAGGAAAACACCATTCATCCCAAGTCTAAGTGGTGGCCCACATGTCTGCATCCCCTCTGCGCCCACTCCTGAAAGGCCACATTCTCCACGCTCGTTACAAATTCTGGGTTCCCTGTGAGCATTTCAAATGGAGATTCCCTCGTTGCCCCCCACCCCCCCAATATGCTTACTCCACCATTGCCAAGCTCGCCACATTGGCTCCAAAACATTTGCTAATCTAGTACTTCTCCTGCTCCATTGTTGGGCCACTTGCAGTAGGCTGAAGAACCTCTATGGGGCACAGCTGCCATCCAGTAGGCCTGGGGTGTGTATTGGTCCCCACCCTATGAAGCTCATGAATCCACCACATCAACACCGCCTCATTATATTGCTGAAGATCTGGTAGGTTTAACCCCCCCCCCCTACTTGCTAAGTTAGCGAAACTGATATGGGCCAGTCAGCCCGTCCACAAAAAGGAGGTTATTGTGCTGTAGTATAGCTTCTCCTCCCTCCCCTTCACTCATAAGGGCAGCATTTGTAGTGGATAGGTCAGCCGTGGTAATAGTGTCATGTTTATCAGCGCCATCCGATCCAGTAGCAAGAGCGGGAGGCCCCTTCACCTCTCACACCGTTCTTTCATTTGCAACAGCCGGTCTAGTATGTTCTTTTGGTATAGGGTCCCCAGGTTTGCGGTTAGGTGGATCCCTAGTCATTTCATTGAATCTCCTGCCCATGGGACCGTTCCCCCTTCTTCTCTCTCAGGCATGGCGTGGACACAACCATGGCCTACGATTTGCTTCAGTTCACTTTTAGTCCCGCAAAGGTCCCAAACCATGCGATTGTGTTCATCACCTTCGGCATAGCCGCCCTGGTGTCATTGATGAATAACAGCATATCATCTATGAATAGATTGATCTTGTACTGTACATCATATTCCCTACACTAATATCCTATCACTCCGCTGTTTCATGCACTTTGATGGCTCTAATGAAAACAGGAAGAGGAAAGGCGACAGCGGGCACCCCTGTCACTTTGCAGAGTGCAGACAGGCCACCATTGATTAAGATCTTCACCCTAGGTCCTTTGTAAAGAGTTTTCATCCAGTCCAGAAAGGGGCCCTTGATGCCAAAGTGTTCCACTATCTAGAACAGATACTTTCAAGCAATATTATCAAATGCTTTTTCTGCATCTGAGCTGGCTATGATGTTGTCTCCCTTTCGGCCCTTCCCAGCCTGTAACAAGGCCAGTGTCTTCATGAGATTAGCGGAGGCGTTATCTTCCCTGTACAAATCCTACCTGGTCGGGATGCACCGAACCTGGTATCACCCCCCGCCAATATATACTCGCTATGATCTTAATATCCTAGTTGAGGAGCGATATGGGTTGATGTGAGCCCACTAGGGTGTTGTCTCATCTCGGTATGGGGAGGACTACTATCGTCGCCTGATTCTGATGGCCCCCCCAAGTCCCCCTGCTTCAGAGCCATTGCGCATTGTGCTTGGAAGGGCTTAACCATCAGTTCTCCTAATATCTTGTAAAACTCAGCCCCCAGTCCATCTGGGTCCGGGCCTTGGCCAATTTTAACATCTTTACCACTGTTAGAATTTCCCCCTCAGTGAAGGGTGCGTTCGGTGTCTGCCTCTCCTCTTCTGTTACTTGGAAGAATTCCTCCCTATTTTCCACCTCCTCTGGTCCCTTTACATATAGTATGCTGTAGAAATGATGAAACTGCTGCCTTAACTCCTCGTCCCTGCGAGGTTTTAATCTGTCAAATCAGTGTCTTTCACTTCGATGTGCTGACAAAATGGGCCAACATCCTGCCACATTTGTTCCCCCATCGGTTGAGTTGATATTTGTACATCCAAATATCTCCCTTCACCCTTTTATCAAACAGTGTATTTATCTCTTTCTTCAATTTTATATTTTCTGCCCTGTCTGCCACTTTCCAGTGTTGAGTATGCTTTCTTCTAAAAGCCTGTAATTGTGTGGATAGTCCTAGTATTCATGCATCCCAGGCCTTCCTCTTCCCTGCCGTGTATGCTATGGTGACTCCCCGCATGGTAGCCTTTGCCACCCCCCATAGGGTCATGGGATCCATATTGTCATCCCCATTTTCCTGCCAGTATTGTTTCCAAGCTAAGCGCAAGTGCTCAGAAAATGCTTTGTCTTTGTAAAGCGTGGGGTTCATCCTCCACATCTCCCCCTTCTGTCCCTGCCTATCTGCCTGTACCCTAAGTTCTAACCACACAGTCGAGTGGCCTGATATGGCCATGTCTTCAGTCTTGGCCTTTTCTGTGTCCTGAAACAATTGCTCCAACACTAGCAGATAATCTAGTTGGGTCTAATTGTTATGGGGTTGGGAGTAGAACGTAAAATCCTTTTCTTCTGGGTGCAATACACGCCACATGTCCACTAAGCCCAGTTCCCCATCAGAAAGTTGGCACCTCGTCACTGTGCGTGGGATGCCCCCCCCCCCTTGATGGCTTACAGTCAATCGTTGGGTCCCTGTGGAAATTGAGGTCTCCTCCCACTATCAATTGATAGCCCCCAAACTCAAACAACTTGGAGCTCGATGTGGCAAAAAAGCTGTGGTTATATATATTGGGTGCATATATATTACATAGGGCCACTTTCTTCACCACTCATAATGTGGAATCTGCCCTCTACGTCTCCTTTGCTTTTATGATGTGTAAAGAGTATCCTGCGATGGATGAGCATCATCACCCCTCTTTGTCTTCCATTGTAGGACGAATGGCCTATTTCTCCTACCCATCCCCTCAGTAACTTCACATGTTCAAGTGCTGTTAAATGTGTTTCCTGCATGAAGACCACGTCTGCTCCCTCCTTCTTAAAGTAGTTGAGTAGCTTGGTGCATTTGATTGGAAAGTTTATACCATCTACATTTAGGGTGAGAATCTTCAATTTATCCAATACCTGTGCACTGTCCTGACACTATGTGGTACGGTGCTATTCTGGAAAGTTTATACCATCTACATTTAGGGTGAGAATCTTCAATTTATCCAATACCTGTGCACTGTCCTGACACTATGTGGTACGGTGCTATTCTTCTAATGTTAGGGGTTCCCGTCTCCTTCGCCTCTTCCCCCTCTGCCTCTACTGTTTAGTGTGTTCCCTTGTGTGATAGTCTCCCTCCCAATTTCCCCCTTCCCCCCTTTCTCTCCTTCCCCCCATTCCCTGGACTTTTGACCCTCCCCCTCCTTCTCCGTGCTCCTTCCCAACCTCCTGTCACTCCCCTTGACCCTCCAGCCTAACCCTCCTTCCTATAGGTTGTCCCCAGCAGCCCCCCCTAGTGGCGGCGTAGTTTTCCACAGAAGGGCTGGGGGACACAAGATTGTGGTGATTGGGGTTGGACAGGTGCGAGGGTCAAGGGTGGCAGTCCCTTGTGCCGGCCTCGTAACCAACTTCCCAAAAAGAAACAAGTCCGCACGAAAATGGAGGGAAAATGAAAAGGCTTTATTTCCCCTTTTTGCACAAATGGTTCAAAACAGGATAAACGGATTGGATGGTATCACAACTGAACAAGTCCTTGCATCAGGTTTAAATCATAAATGAAAAAGATCAAAGTAATGACTGTTAACTTCACAGTAGCTTAAGGCAACACAATATACTGCATTCATTTATTCATTCATAGAGCTAAGGATAGACTCCAGGTTCTCTGCTATACAGTATGTGCATTCCATCGACTGGTCAGACTCTTCGCCTGCAGATTCCACTTTCATGAATTCTACCTCTGACAGTTCTGAATCCGATGTCTCCACACAACTATACTCTGGTTTTTTAAAAACTTGCTGTACTGTTTTCCAGTGTCTGGCAGATAGCTTAGGTTTCTGGCCACTGGATAAAACAAAGGCTCCTCTTCAGTTAGAGTTTTAAAAGCCTGTTCAGCGCAATGCTTAGCATTTACAGTCCTCTTTTTACCCCAATTGTTTTCAAGCTTTTGCTTATAAGTATCTCGGTTACAAAGCAAAGCTTCCTTCCACTGTCCTTCTCTTATGTTAGGATTATGCAGACAATTACAAGTAATAAAAGTTTTACCTTTAAGTTTTCTCCTTTCCTTCTCTGAGAAGGCTTGAGGCCTACCCCAGTCGGCTTCTAGCTTAGCATGGTCCAGGTTCTCCAAGGGTATTTCTCCTTCCTTAGTATAGGGAAGAATCTCTCTGTTCCAAGGCTGCAGCTGTTGCCATCTGCCAGATATTTGCTTACAGTTGGTTTCTCTGCCTCTGCCCTTGCCTGGTAGCCCAGCTCCTTCAGTTTTTCTGTGCACACCCGTTCTTTGTGTTCTCCACTTGTCTCCTTCCTCCTCTGATTCAGACCTGTCTCTGTTTAAATCCAAACTGACTGGGCCTAAGTCCTGCCCATAGAGGCATGGTTCTTCAGACTCTGTACTGACTCTCGTGCTCCCTCTAGGTGGATCCTCAGGACATTGCAGGCTATACCTGTCTTTTCCTGGATTTAAAACTTTTTTTCTCTCTGCAAGAGGGTCCGCCGCATCACAAGGTCTGCCACTCAAGCTCATTATATCCACATCTATCCCCTCCCTTCCCTCCTCATTCCATCCATACCTGCCTATTTTCCCTCTCTTTCATCTCCCCCTCTTTCCCCTCCCCTCCTCCCCCCTCCCCTTAGTGCTCTTGTCTTCTGCCTCCCCTCATCCCCCCTTCAAACCATGCCCTTAAACAATCTTGCCATTTGAGTCAATTGAAGGTCTTTCGTGTTGGTTGAGTTCTGATGCCACCACTCCCACCATGCCATAGTTCATCTGTTGCCACTAGGGTGGTGGTTTGCAGGCTCCATATGGCATCAGAAATAGATGGTCTTCCCCAATGCGTTGTCTCTCTCGTTCCGGTCAATGGTCTGAGGAGTTGAGAAAATTTTGGTCCCCCTCCCCTTCACTGGCACAGGTCACTGTCCCTCAGGCTGTATTGCACTAATCTCAGGGTCCTGCGCCATATATCATTCTCTTGTCCTCCCCATCGCAAAGACTGTCAGCGGATTGTTTTTTTTCTGTTTTTTTTTCTGTGTTATGGCTCCTCCAGCCGAGGATGTTCTTGGCTATGAGGGAAGAGGGAGCCTCGTGCCGTAGCGCAACATACAATTCCAGAGTCTTGCAGTCAGGGGGCTTTCTTTTCACTTTGGCTCGCTCTCTGCCAGACTGCTCATAAAGTCCTTGAGGGCATCAGGTGTTTCAAAGAATTTTATCTGGTTGTTGTAGTTCATACGCACTTTCTCTGGATATTGTAGTGCAAATCTTATCCCCCTTGCCGCTAATTGGGAGCAGTAGGGTGCCATCGCTCTGCGCCTCTCAGCTACTTGGGTCGAGTAATCGTTAACTAGCAAGATTTTGTGGCTTTGATAGTCCCAACTGTTTCTGGGTTCTATAATTTCACATCAGTTTGTCCTTCTCTGCGAAACTTTGTATGTGTGCAATTATTGGTTGTGGTTTCGCTGCATTATTCCTGTGCGGGCCGACCCGATGTAGTCATTCCACTGTCATGCACAAGCTATCTGCCTACAGGCCAAGTTGTTTCGGGAGCCGCTCCTCCACCAGCTTCCAGATTTCAGTCTCCTTCATCACTTCAGGGAGGCCAATGATGCATATGTTGTTTCTTCTCCCCCTGTTTTCCTGATCTCTAACTGGTCCAGAAGTGCCTGTCTCCCTCCCTTTAGTTGTTGTACCCTCTGCTCCAAGGCTTCAATCTGGCTCTTGGTGTGCTTTACCCACATTTCTACTTGCTGCATACGAGTTGTCTGAGGCCCCAAAGAGCCCTTTAGCTCCTCGAAAGACACATGTAAACGGGAAAGCTGTTTGTCTTAGCACCACTGTCTCTCTCACTGCTTCATCGTGCAGCGTTATGATCTGTGCTGGCTGCTCTGCCGCCATTTTGGTGCTGTGCTCTTTAGTGGGTTTCGGCATTTGTAGGGGCATACCTTTCACACCTTTCACTTCAAATTGCGCTCCCCTCAAGCCGTGCTTCCTTCTTTGTCCCTTTCGGGTGTCAGGCGGTGCAATGTGGACCTTAAAACAGTAATTTTTATGAGGCACCCGCTCAGCTCTGCATTATCACATGGTCCCCAGGCCAGTGTTTTCTGTACCTGACTTTAGTCACATGTCGCTGACCAGGCAGCAGCTCAATATCGGAGTAATTATAATAGTGAAATCTAGCCTAGGATTCCAAACAGTAGAAACTATAAACACAGATGCAGCAGATATACTAATAATTGCAATTAAATCTCTCATCATGTGCGTAGTGTATAGATCACCAACAACAAACACTGAAGACCTCGCAGCAATATTTGAAAATGTCTGTTAGAACACCCTGTAACACAAAAATCCCAATACCAACAAGTACAACCTGTGTCTTGGTCAGACCATAATATACTGAACTTCACCATACCAAGTTACAATAGCATGAACTGAACAAACAATAACATAACAACACAAAGATTCAAATGCTTCGACAAACAAGCTTTCTTGAAAGAAGTTACTCCCCAGCTGCTTTGAGACACATCAGACCTCGATACATTAATACACACATGGAATAAAGTTATGACCCAGGTAGCCATAGCCCCTTCAATGAAACCCATCCGGAAACAAAGACACAGAACAAAGTATGGTACACTAAGGAGCTGAGGAACATAAATCTACATTTCAGAAGAATAGAACGTAAATGGAGATGAATAAAATCACCAGAACTCCAACAAACAATCTACACAAACAAACTAGACGAATATTGCAAACAAACCAATAGAAACATAGAAACAGAAAAATTATGACAGAAAAAGACTACATGTGCTGTCTATCCTGTCTGTCTATCTAGTCTGTCCTGCCTGTCTATCTATTTATGGTTTATGTGTCACATCCTTTACTCTGGTGTTTTATTTGTTTTCATATTTATTAGTATGTTGGCATTCTTTGGAATGGCTTTTATACATATGAACATTTTAGTACGGCGTTCCAAATATATTTTTTTATTTTATTTTATTTATTGATGACATTTATATTTTGTTTATTTTTTAATTGTTTTCGGTTATACAATTAATATGTTTTTGTTATGTTGTTTTAAGTATTTATATATTTATGTTTTTAGCATTTGCCAGACAAACCCCTGACGAAGGATAGCGAAACACGGCCTGTGTCGGATTGTCAATTGGTCAATAAAGGCTCTGTCTTTCCACATATTATCATGTTTTGGACTGGTTTCTGCCTGTCTATCTAGTCTGTCCTTCCATATCAACAACTACAACAGTCCCCTTTTTTCTTTTAGAGATCCTCTGTGTTTGTCCCATGCTTTTTTTTATTTCAGATACTGTCCTCATCTCTACCACCTCCACTGGGAGACTATTCCACGGATCCACCACTCTTTCCGTAAAGAAATATTTCCGCATATCACTCCTGACTCTATCCCCCTTCACCCTCATCCCATGTCCCCTTGTAGCAGAACTTGCTTTCAATTGAAAGAGGCTCTCCTCCTGTGCATTTATGCCATAGAGGTATTTAAACATCTCAATCATAATACCTCTATCCCGCCTTTCCTCTAAGGTGTACGTATTAAGATCCTTAAGTCTGTCCTCATATGCTTTATAATGAAGACTACTAACCATTTTAGTAGCCACCCTCTGTACTGACTCCATCCTGTTTATATCCTTTTGAAGGTGCGGTCTCCAGAATTGCACACTATGGGGTATGTTTACTAAACCGCGTTAACGTAG
Organism: Ichthyophis bannanicus; assembly: GCA_033557465.1. Taxonomy (NCBI): domain Eukaryota; kingdom Metazoa; phylum Chordata; class Amphibia; order Gymnophiona; family Ichthyophiidae; genus Ichthyophis; species Ichthyophis bannanicus. Next base: position 572,277,647 of record CM066035.1, read on the forward strand.
CAGCAGCAGCTACGTTAATGCGCGTTAGGTAACGTTAACGCACGTTAAGGGTACCTAACGTGCGTTAACGTCACTGTCCGCGGTAAATCCCATAGAGGACGGAGAGAGGGCGGATATAAGGGGTCAGTGGGCGGGGAGAAGCTCCCACAGCACTAATGCGTCGTACAGAAGGGCTGAACATTACAGGGATTGAAAACCTATTGTTAGATGCACATTTGCAGGAGGGTGAAACTATTTAAGCGTCAGCAATGTACAACATAGGCAGGGAGCCTAAGAAACGTGATAGTAGTTATCCATTTGCAGCAACAGCATAGTGCCCAAGTATGAAAAGCCACTATGGCGATGGTGCAAATGGGGCATAGGGGGCCGCAGGCGGGACATGTAGTGGGGGCAGCTGGGGTGCAGGGTGGACTAGGCTGTTGCCTAGGTGACACCAAGGAACGGAGAAATCAGCAAGACAGCAGCTGACCAAGGCCAAACACAATCCACCTACATCTACCTGGTCTACCCTAGCCAATAGTTGATAGGGCACTGATCTGACATCCCTCCAGCCATCTCACCGCCATGTGGAAGGGGCATAGTATTGATAGGCGATGATGGGGAGCATGTGCGGATGTCTAGCTATGCCTCCCCGCCCCAGACCCCGCTCCCTAGGCGACCATCTACCTGCACAATGTATGGCCTAGGACTGCACACTACCAGCACCAACAGCATATGGCCAGGCAGCATGGCAGGTGGGCGTGTGTTGGTGCTGGAGGGGGCAGAGGCACCTGCCTGCAGTGCACCCAGGCCATGTCCTGTACCTGTACGTGGTGTGCTGTGCAACAGAAGAGGTCTTGCTGAGGAAGAGTAAAGGTAGCCCCAGGGACTGCTGGGCTGTTGTGGCAACAGTATGGTGCAGTACACACAGCCAGTGTGTCCCAGAGCAGAGGGTCACAGGTTCAGGTCTCAGCTGTGGATCCTGCAGAGCATGTCCCTGTATTTTACCTTACAATGCAAATACAACATCAACATGGGCGATCCCCAAAGCAGCGGCCAACAGGGGTACAAACACCCACTCACACAGGCTCCACTATCCAAAGCTCAATGCAGAGTCTGGCTGTTGGTCCCAGCACGGAGCTGCAATCACCACCGGAGCACTACTACTACCTCCTGCACAGTCTGGTAATGTCAGCACTGTGATCAGGACCAGTGTGGCAGGCAGGGCTGCCAACCACTCCCATTGCTGCAATAGGAGTGTGCGTGTGTGCATGTCTATCCATTGTTTTGTGACTGCCTACACCTCACTGGGCCCACAATGTCCCACTATTACCAGCGTTAGCTTGCAAATGTGCATAATGAGGAGCAAGGTATTGTGGGTATGGCCGAGGCAGGGCGGACTGGGCAGGATGCATCAGCAGAGGGTGTGGGGCAATGGCCTGAACATTGTAGTGCCCAACCACCACCTGCATGGACAAGGTGGCCACAGCACGTTTTGCTGTTAGGGCACTCTCACACTGACTAAACAGTGACCATGGCATGGCTAGGTTCCCACATAGTACTACATAGTATCTGTCTCAAGTGATATATGTGAGCCCTTTGTTCTGGAGGGCTACTCACTGGGGCACCTGCCGGGTGCCTGTGCCATACAACCCTGGTCTGGATGCACATAGCTCCACTGTGAACATGCAGAATAGACTGGCTAGCGGCGTGTCCGCAGTTAGTTCGTGCATGGCTGGGACACTTGGCGTGGTGCAGTAGGTACAGTCTGACCATGCCTGCTGCTAGTGAATGTCAGACCATGGTTGAGGGCTGGGGTACTGCTGTAGTCCTAGAACTGGTGGGAGCACAGGCGAAGGGCAATGCACAGATAGTCTACTGTAGTGTGCAGTATTGCAGCATACGTGTGTTGTATCTTACGCGCGTTATGGTGAATGTGCGTTGCAGTGCATTGCAGCGTGCACAATAACGTGCGTGATGTCTGTTTGGGATGTACATTGTTATGTGCTGTCATCTGACCACATATGCTAAAGCGCCTAGACATATCTCATAAGGCACGTAATCCTGCGCATCCGATGCCCTGCTACGTGCGTTCTCCGCAATGCGCATAGGACACACTACTGCGTGATAATCTAGTAGACATGTGGCCACTTGGTGGAACATATTTGCATTGTGGTTGTTTGGGATAGTGGTTGCAGACGTACGTGGAGCCAACATAGGTTGTGGATTTGGGTCCCACAGATTCCTTTTCATTTGTTCTGCTTTCCTTACCATACAATGGCTCTGGCTTTGTCACTTCTCCACACACCCTTCCTTCTCTTCACTGTACACTGCAGTGTCCCCTCCATGCAGCCTTTCCGTCACATGCTAGCTGTTACATATGCTTCCTTTCTTTGAGTTGTCTGGGTGGGTAGGTGGCTCAGTGGTTTGGTATTGGTGTCAGTGAGCTGTGTTTGGGTTCTTCAGTGTACCAGTTCAATTCCCTCTTACTCCTTTTTGGATTCCCTGCCCATTTTGCCTTTATACACACACCATCCACACAGCTGGCCCTTCAGACCAATCCCTGGCACCCTTTCCATTACCATTGTTTACTCCTCTGCATGCTGGGTTCACTGCACACCATTTCATGGTGTCTGTGCATGTGTGAACTGTGGCTCACGTCCCCATTACAGACTGCGATATCAGCTGCCTGTGGTCTATAGCCTTACACCTATGGCTCCGTTTCTCATGTGGCACCATGTCTGCACATCCCTCAGCGCGTCTTCTATTGTCAGCACGCCTTAGATTGCAACCCCTTCGGATGTGCTGCTGCTTCCCGTCGGCTGTGGTGTTCACACGTAGTGGGTCTATGGCACACTGTAATGCGTGTTACGCGCATTACCTGACACAGCTTGCTTTACCGATGCACCGCCCACTCCTTTATATGGGCATCCATAACATTACCGGGGAACGTGATGCGGGTAACATTACCAGAGTTTAGTAAACATACCCCTATACTCCAAATGAGGTCGCACCAAAGACTTATACAGGGGCACTATCACCTCCTTTTTTCTGCTAGCCATTCCTCTCCGTATGCACCCAAGCATCCTTCTAGCTCAAAAGAAACAATACTACACTAATCTCATTCAAAGTTCCTTGAACTGTCCAAGGGAATTATTTGATATTGTTTGTTCATTCACAAAGGTCCACAATGAAAATAATACTGACATCACTCCCTTCCCACAAATCCTTGAAAATTTCTTCCAGAGCAAGTTCATCTGTCAGACATCTACAGCACAGGCAACAGACCCCACCTGCACACTAAACACGCAATGGCGCACATTTGACTCAATAACAAGTGAAAATATAGAATATATAATAGACAGCCTGAACACTGCTACGGCTCCACTCGACCCCTGCCCAGTCATGTGGAAGAAATTAACCAGATCTGAACTATCCCCCTTAATACACAAACTGACTCAACTATCCCTTGAATTAGGATACATACCCGAACAATTAAAAATAGCATCTGTATGTCCAATAATAAAAAACAACACCGCAGACAGAAATGACCCTACAATATGTAACCTACCTTTCTTATCAAAAATCATTAAAAAAGTAGTACTGCAACAGCTGCAGAATCATCTTGACAACCATGCCCCACTTGACCACCAACAATATGGATTCAAACACCAGCATGGAGTTGAAACACTGTTGATCTCACTAATGGACACCATCATAAAAGGAACAGCTAACCAAACCAAGGATTTATTCTAATATTCCTCGATTTAGCAGCGGCGTTTGACTCCATCCCACATAATCTTCTCCTAGAAATGCTGAGTTCCATTGGAATTGGAGGCACACCTCTTAAATGGTTCCAATCATACCTGTCCAATCGCTATCAACAAGTGAAACTAGGAGAAAGAAAATCTACACCATAGAAGCAACACAAGGATCAGCTTTATCAGCAGTACATGTACAACATATACATAGAGCCCATATACAACATATTCCAAAAACACAAGGTAAAATATCATATATATGCTGATGACATCATGCTATATACACCACACAATGTATCCAACCCAGACCAGAGCAAAATCATAAATTGCTTCAATGAAATAGCACAATGGCTATCAAACCACATGCTCAAATCATCCTCAACAAGACCAAAGTACTCTATGTTATCAAAAACAAAACATTTATACTACCCCAAAACCCTCATAAATAATGCAGAGCTGGAAGTCAAACAAGAAGTATGATACCTGGGCATAACACTAGATCAGCAGTTATGCTTCACATCACACATCAAGAATATCATGAAAGTCATTCACAGTAAAATAAGGACCCTAAAGAACCTCCAACCCCTTCTAGAAGTACTTCCGAACAGTATACCAGGCTATGATTCTCCCCCATCTAGACTTTTGTAATAACATATTTACAGAGTTCCCCAAATACACCTTACATCAGCTTTGTGCCAGCTCGCTCCATGCTCCGCTTGCTCGGTCACATGGCATCCACAGTGCATGTTACACCAGATGCCCACTTCCACATGAGGGTGACCCAATGGTGCCTCCGATCCCAGTGGACACAGGCCATTGACTGCCTCAGAGACAGAGTATGTGTTACCCGCCCTCTGGCAGAGTCGCTCAACTGGTGGCAAGTGACACAGCACATGTGGGCAGGCCTGCCCTTCCAGACCCCCATCCCCTAGCTGGTCCTCACCACAGATGCCTCTCAGCTGGTTTGGGGAGCTCACTGCGGAGGCTTTCGCACACAGGCTACCTGGTCCAGGGTGGAAAGCCAACAACAGATCAATCTCTTGGAGCTCATGGTCATATTTCTGGCCCTCCAAGCCCTCCACAATTGCTTGTAGCACCAACCAGTACTGGTCCAGATGGACAACCAGGTTGCCATGTTCTACCTGAACAAGCAGGGGGATGCAGGGTCATAAACCCTCTACCAGGAGGTAGTAGCCCTCTACTTGCATGTGATCAGCCAGGGAATGCTCCTGAGAGCAGTTTACCTGCCGGGTCAGGACAATACCCTCGTGGACAGGCTGAGCAGGGTCCTCCAGCTGCATGAATGGCAGCTAGACTGCAGAGTAGCCCAATGGCTGTTTCGGCTCTGGAGGACCCCTCGAATGGACCTCTTTGCCAGTCCAGCCAATGCTCAGTTGATATGATTCTGTTTCCACCACCCTTCCCAGGAGGCGGCGGATACCTTCCTCATCCCGTGGTCGGAGGGCCTCCTATACACTTTTCCGCCCACGCCATTGGTCGCCAAGACCCCTTTCAAGGTTGCCTGTGACAAAGTGTCACTAATTTTGGTGGCACCCCGGTGGCCCAGGCAGCTGTGGTTCTCGCTGCTGCTTCTCTTAGTGACGGAATGCCCAGTCCTTTGGGGAACTTTCTGGGGCTACTGACTCAGGAGGATGGCTCTCTCCTCCACCCCAATCTGGGGTCTCTGGCACTAACAGCTTCGTTGCTGAACGGGTAGCCCTGGCCCCCTTCGACCTTTTGGGGGAAGTAGAGGAGGTCCTCCTGGCCTCCCGCAAGGCCTCCATGAGGCATGCCTATGCCTTCAAGTGGTGCAGATTCTCCATGTGGTGCTTGGAGAGATGGGCCAACCCATTTTCATGCACGGTGCAAACGGTGTTGCAGTACCTGCTTCATCTTTCACAGGTTGGACTCAAGTCTATCTCCCTCAGAGTGCACCTGAGTACTCTCTCAGTGCACCACACCCTCTCAAGGGCAGTCCAATCTGCCCACCCCTAGCAGAGTGAGATCTCAACGTGGTACTAGTGCGACTAAGTCAGCCGCTATTCAAGCCCATGGCTACCTGCCATTTGCTGTACCTCTCCTGGATAGTCATCTTCCTGGTGGTGCTCACCTCTGCCCGCAGTCAGTGATCTTCAGGCCCTGGTGGCGGAGCCGTCCTATACCAGGTTCTACAAGAGCAGGGTCATGCTACTCACGCACCCCAAATTCCTTCTGAAGGTGGTGTCTTTGTTTCACCTCAGTCAGGAGATGGTGCTCCCCATCTTCTTTTCACGGCCTCATGCAAACAGGGCAGAGACTGTCCTTCACACCGTAGATTGTAAGAGGACCCTGTCTTTTTACCTTCAGCGTACCCAGGGCCACCACAAAGCCTCCCAGCTTTTCGTCTCCTATGATGCCTGTCGGCTGGGGAAGACAGTGACCAAGCAGACCCTGTCTACCTGGATGGCAGACTGCATCGCCCTTGCCTACAAACAATCCGGGCTCCAGCTGGAGCACCGTGTCATGGCGCACGACATATGGGCTATGGTGACCTCAGTGGCGAGCTTGTGCTCTGTCATGATGGCAGACATCTTTCCGGACCACCATCTAGTCCTTAGTCCACAGCTTTGCAGATCATTACTGCTCAGAGAGGGAGTCCCGTCAGGACAGTGCCTTTGGCCAGGCTGTATTCCGTAATCTCTTCGGGGTCTAGGCAACTCCTACCCTCAGACCCTTCTGTGTTCAGGCTACCGGAGTGGGTTTCTTCCTGGACATTGGGGTCCTTCCAGAGTCTATCCTCCAGACTCACTTGCTGCTGCTCACGGCTTTCTGTGTTTTTCTACAGGTTCTAGGTAGCCTATAGCTAGAGAGTCCCATATGTGAGGACTGATTTCCTGCTTGTTCCGGAGAAAGCGTAGTTATTCACCTGTAACAGGTGTTCTCTGGGGACAGCAGGAATCGGTCCTCACATCCCTCCCTCCTCCCCATAGAGTTGCCTTAGTTGTACCATTTTTTGCTGTCTTAGCTATGTCATTGACTGAGCAAGATGGCACCCTTGTACAGGAAGGGGACCACACATGCGTGGTTTATCTCCCAAAGGCTTTCTTTGAAAGCTGGGGAGATGCTTCCGCGCAGGGTCCATTGGTGCCAATATCACCCATATGTGAGGACTGATTCCTGCTGTCCCCGGAGAACACCTGTTGCAGTTGAGTAACTACGCTTTCTCTACTTTAGAGTGTGAGCCAGATTCAGAGCCAGTACATGCATTGCCTCTGTCCTCTCTAGAATCCAACATCTTCTAAGTAAAGAGCTTCTGAGGTTTATTTCCTATTCACCTGATCTCACCAGAAAATGTAGAGGACTCTAGAGTAATCCATCTGATCCTTCTCTTCCCCCACAGAGAGGAAATTTCTTACCAAAGGTTCTTTCAGTAAACGGCTAAAGAAGTGTTTTCCAGCAAGGTGCAGGACTAAGTGCAAATATCTTTGACTTTTAAAGTATATAGACACACTGATGGCCTTCGCGAAAACCAGCAATTCTGTCTGTGGCAGAATCTACTTAACATACTGTTCTGGCTGTGGCCATCATGGGGAAGGACAAGAAGTGTAGGAATAATTTCCAACACTCCTCTGGATAAGATCCATACCTTTTAATACATTTTGTAAGGAATGTTTTTCAAGGAGCCATGCTTTCTGCATATCAATGCTTTAGCTTTACGTGGTCCAGTATGTGCATAAAGTCTTTCAAAAAGTTGGCATTTCTTGCCTAGCCTTTCATTGTAAGCTGAAACCTATTTGACTTTCAAGCTAGGACTGGTGGAGTGTAGCACTCATCATATATGAATGACATATTTATTTATTTAGCGGGAATTATATACTGCATTTCACCAGGTCAAAGCGGTTTACATAAAACAATGGTTTAAATACCTAGAACAAAGTAACTTATGTAAAAGAACAGGTTTTAAATACATAGAACAAGTTAACTTATGTACAAAGAACAGGTAATTTATATACATGAAGAATAAATGTGCATTTGGCTGGGTATTTACATTGGTGGGTGCAAGAGAGAGGTTGCATAAGAGCTTATTCTGTTTGTGTGGGGTTTGTGAGTTTTGTGTATATTTGAGGGAGATACTCATGTGAGAGGCCAAAGTGTTTACTGAACAGATAGGTTTTCAAGTGCTTTTGAAAGGTATGAAGGTCTGGTATGTTTCAGATGGGTTTGGAAGGGTGTTCCAGATAGATGGTGCGTATAGTTGAAAAGATTGTGCACATGCTTGTTGGTTGGATTTTTGCATTTGTGTGGGGGGTGATAAGAGTGTTCTTTGTTGATTGTCTTCTTGGTCTATTTTGTTGTGGGGTCTGGAGTAGGGTCTGAAGGTGTGAGGTGGAATGGGAGTGGATTGCCTTGTGTGTGAGAATGAGGGTCTTGTATCTGAACCGGCTTTCAAAGAGCAACCAGTGTAGAGGCTTCAGGATAGGTGTGACGTGGTCATACTTTGAGACTCCTTTAAGTTTGTGTGCAGTAGTGTGTAGAGCGATGCATAGGGAGAGTAAAGTGGACTACGGTAGGCCTTGGTGAGAGAGTTAGTTGGACCATTGGATGATAGGGGGATAAAAAGGGTACTTAAAGGGGACAAGGCCATAGTAGAGTGACTGAATGAATTCTTTGCTTCGGTCTTTACTGAAGAAGAAGTTACCCATGCCTTAAATGTTATTTAAAGCTGACACAGCAGAAGAATTAAAAGAAATATTGATAAACCGGGAAGATGTAGTACAACATTTTGATAAACTGAAGAGTAGCAAATCATCTGGACCAGATGGTATACATCCAAGGGTGTTGAAAGAACTGAAATATGAGTTGCAGACCTACTATTACTAATCTGTGAACTATCATTAAAATAATCAGTAATGTCTGAAAATTGGAGGATTGCCAATGTAATGCCAGTTCCTTAGCGTCCCTCCAGGCTAGTCCTGAACCTTTGGGTCTTGCTCCTCCTCCAGCAGCTTGGAGACTGAGAAACGTCATCTTTTTTTATTTGATGACACTGGTATAAGCACACAGGATCCGCCTCCTGAATTCAGTTATCCCAGTCTCCAAGCAGCTGGAGGGCTGGTGAGCCCATAGTAGGGGCTCACTATGAGGAGCAATTAAGCAGCAAGGGCTGAATGTAGATTTTAAATTTTGTTTGTGTATTGGCAGAAGAGATTTACTTTTTATAGGAAGCGGTGCTGAGTTGCTTATTTTCTATTTTCTCCCCTCCCTCCCCCCCGCCCCCCCATCCTTCCCTTGTTTTGTCAGGGAGGTTTTTCGGCTGGCAGAGAGCTTTGGAAGAAGGGGGGGCTAGAGTCCGGTTCCCGAACCCACTGTTATGGATGAGGAACCGGCAAGATAACAGCACGGGTTTATCGGGACTTCGCTGACAGCTCTCACGCCGAAGTCAGATTCCGGCGGAGCTGGTTCAGCGGGGCTGTACTTTGGACCTCTCCCTGAGCGCTGAAGCCGCGATCTCGGCTGAGCGCGGGGAGGCTGCATCGCCACATGTTTCAGCCTCAGGTAACAAGGTAAGAAGGGCCGAGGTCGTCGAGGAGTCTCTTCTTGACTTCGGGGCAGGCAGCGTGTGGTAGGCTGGGCCTCGTGGTCACCGCGCGTGTGCGCGGGAAGCCCGTTTCTGTGAGAAAGCAGTTGTTCAGTACTTTTGTTTGTTAGCGGGGAAACCTCGTTTTTGAAATCGGTTTTCGGTTCGAGGGTGGGGAAGGTGCGTGCAGTAACCCCACTGTTTAAAAAAAAAGATAATAAATAATAAAAACCGGAAAGGTTCTCAAATTCTGTGGCATAACAGTTGGAGGAGCTTGCTAGGGACAGCATTAGGAAGTATGCCCTAAGTGCCTGTGCCAGCAGTATGCCTCCTAAACCACTCTGTTTGCTTTGTGGTTCCAGGAAGGGAGCGGTGTCTGACACAGGGCTCTGTAAAAGCTGTTTTAAGGAGTCAGTTTCAATGGAGCAGGGGCTGGAAGAGGGGAGTGGGAGCCCAAAGGGGGGCACTTCCGACCTCTCTGAGCCGAAGTCTTCCGTTGTTCCCCTTTTGGAACCAGTGGCGGGTCCGTCATCCATTCCGAGTGGCCAGGCGTCACAAGTGCAAGTTCCGGGGGGCTTGACGGCGGTTTTCTCACCGCAATTCGTATCTTTAATACAACAGGCGTTTGGGGGGGGGGGGCCAAATGAAGGCCTACTCAGGTTCCTCGAGGAGGAAATGGGGGAAAAGCAGCTGGGGACACCATTGAGCACGGCAGGTTCGGGAATCCCCGCAAAGAGAGTAAGGCCCGAGAAGGATCGGTCGGGTCAGTCCATTGCTTCAGAGGGCGTTGATTCAGTGGATCTAGAGCAGGATTTGGAGATGGAAGAGGACTTGGAAGAAGGGGAGATTGCGGAACAGGAAGATCAGGCGTGGGTAGTTCGCATTTTCAGGAGAGAGGAGTTACCAGCGCTGATATCTGAAACGCTTAAGGCACTTAATATGCCAGCAATAGGGCCGGCAGAGGATGCAACGTTGGAAGGCCCTTTGTTGCAGGCTTTTTGGAAGTCGTAGAAGGCTTTTCGGAAGTCGTAGAAGGCTTTTCCTGTGCACAGGGTGATTAAGGAAATGATACAAGGTGAATGGGATATGCCGGAGGCTGGGCTGAAAGGGTCCAGGGTGATGTCTCGGCTTTACCCCTTAGTGGAGCAGGATCGTGAGTTGTTTAGGTCTCCAAAGATGGATGCCACAGTTTCAGCAGTTACTAAGAAGACTACCATTCCATTGGAAGGAAGTGCAGCTCTAAAGGATGCGCAGGACAGAAAATTGGATACCTTGTTGAAACAGGTTTTTGATGTTAATGTGCTGTCCCTGCAAGCATCCATTTGTGGGGCTTGGGTAGCCAGAGCTTGCCTCCGTTTGGCTCAGGGTCTTCAGGCAGGACAGGCGGGGGATTTGGCCACCAAGGCTGCCAGGATGGAGATGGGGGCGGCTAACTTAGCCGATATTCAGTATGATTTGGTTCGCGGGTTGTCGAATAGTATGGCATCGGCAGTAGCGGCCAGGCGGTATCTATGGTTGCGCAATTGGGCGGCAGATGGCTCTTCCAAATCAAGGTTAAGTAAGCTCCCATTCAGGGAAAAACTTCTGTTTGGCGAGGATCTGGAAAAGCTAGTGAAGGATTTGGGAGAATCTAAGGGCGGTAAGCTGCCGGAGGATAGGCCAAAGCAAAAATCGCTCGGTACCGACGGCTAGGGGACAGCAGAGAGATTTTCATCAATTTCGTTCCCCGAGGTTTGGACAGATGCAAAGAGGAAGATTTCCCTATCGTAGCCAGGGATTTCGAGGTTTCAGAGGGGCAGGCAGAGGTTTTGGGGCCTCTTCTTCCTCCAATCTGCGGAAGGCACAATGAAGCCAGGGAGATCCAGGCGGGGCAGGTGCCGATAGGGGATCCCCTGTGAAATTTTTACCCTGCCTGGGCCAAGATCACAACCGATCAGTGGGTGCTCGAAATTATCTGCGAAGGTTATGCCTTGGAGCTTCAGCGTCCAGTGACCGATTCGTTTGTACAATCCCCGTGCAAAGCGCAAGCCAAATTCATAGCAGTACAAGAGACCTTGGATCGTCTGCTCTCCCTCAAAGCTGTGGTACCGGTACTGCCAGACCAATACGGCTGTGGTCGGTACTCCATTTATTTTGTGGTACCAAAGAAAGAAGGCACCTATCGGCCAATTTTGGATCTCAAGCGGGTAAATCGCTATCTAAAGGTGTCGCATTTTTGTAGGGAGACATTACGGTCGGTCATAGTAACGGTGCGCAAAGACGAGTTTCTTACGTCCCTTGATTTGTCGGAGGCTTATCTGCACATTCCCATTCGTCAGGAGCATCAGAGGTTTTTAAGGTTCGCGGTGCTGATGAGAAATTTTCAGTTCCAAACGTTACTGTTTGGTGTAGTGACGGCACCACGAACTTTCACCAAGGTGATGGTGGTAGTGGCGGTGTCATTAAGAAAGGACAGGGTCCTTGTTCATCCTTACCTAGACGATTGGTTGATTTGGGCGAAGTCCAAAGCGGAGAGCGAGGCGGCCATGGGCAAAGTGGTGGCGTTCTTGGAAAGGCTCGGTTGGGTAGTCAATGTGTCCAAGAGCAGGTTGTTTCCCTCGCAGACGCTAGAGTACTTAGGGGCTCGGTTCGATACGAGTGTTGGGAAGGTATTTTTGCCGCAAACGATAGCGCAGAGATTGCGGCGGTTGATCCGCAGTTTTCTCCGCAACAGACACCCCACAGCCTGGCACTACCTGCAGGTGTTAGGAACCATGGCAGCGACTCTCGAGGTGGTACCGTGGGCAAGAGTGCACATGAGACCCTTGCAAAGAGCCTTGCTCAGACGTTGGTCGCACCAGAACGACAGTCTGTCTCAAGTATTACCCTGTCAGCAGGAGACGCGTCTCGCTCTGCTATGGTGGTTATTGGCAGAGAATCTGGAGAAAGGGATGCCCTTAGAGGCACCGGATTGGATACCCCTGACGACGGATGCCAGCCTTTCCGGTTGGGGGGCTCATGTCCAAGGAAGGTACGCACAAGGTTTGTGGTCTTGTCAGGAAAAAGCCTGGTCGATCAACAGGTTGGCGTTGAGAGCGGTTGTGCTGGCGCTCAAAGCTTTTCGGGGGTGCCTTCACGGAAAAGCTGTGCGGGTGTTTTCCGACAATGCGACGACAGTGGCATATATCAATCGGCTAGGGGGCACCGGCAGTGTGGTGCTGGAAGCCGAAGCCGATCAGTTGTTCGAGTGGGCCGAGATACATCTACTGGCGGTGTCAGCGGCGCATGTCGCAGGAGTGGAAAATGTAGAGGCTGATTTTCTGAGTCGAGTGAGAGTAGACCCGGGGGATTGGGTCCTTCATCCACAGGTATTCGAAATGGTGGTGCATTGGTGGGGCCCGCCGGTCATGGATCTCATGGTGACTTTCCAATCCACAAAGGCCAGTCGGTTCTTCAGCAGAAGGCAGGAACAGATGTCGGAAGGCCTGGATGTGTTGATTCAGCCTTGGCCGGAGGACCGCCTACTATACATCTTCCCACCGTGGGTGTTAATAGGTCGAGTACTGCAGCGCATAGAGCTTCACAGAGGACGAGTGATTTTAATTGCGCCGGATTGGCCAAGATGGCCGTGGTATGCAGATCTGGTGAGGCTCCTGGTGGACAAGCCATGGAAGCTGCCGGTTCGAAGAGACCCACTGTCCCAGGGACCTCTACGAATGCCTCAGGTGGATCATTTCTCGCTTACAGCTTGGCTATTGAAAGGGCACGGTTGATAGCACGAGGTTATTCGGCGGCTGTGGTCGCAACTTTGTTGAAAGCTTGGAAGAGATCGACTTCGTTAGCGTATATTCGTATTTGACGTATGTTCGAAGCCTGGTGTGTGGACAACAGGGTTACGCCTTTAAAAGCTTCTATACCTCAGGTGCTGGCTTTTTTGCAGGAAGGATATGAGAAGGGATTAGCGGCTGCTACTCTAAGGATGCAGTTGGCAGCTCTGTCCTGTTACAGAGGTAAGATAGGAGGTGTGGTTCTAGGAGGACATCCAGGTGTCAAGCATTTTTTGAGGGCGGTCGCACTGTTGCGTCCCCCCTGTAGGCAAGTGATCCCGACGTGGGATTTACATCTAGTTCTGGAAGCTTTGGTGCGAGCGCCGTTTGAGTCTTTGGCGAAAGCATCATTGAAAGATCTTACTTTGAAGGTGGCGTTTCTAGTGGCTATTTCTTCGGCCAGGAGAATATCTGAGTTACAAGCGTTGTCCTGTAGGGAACCTTTTCTAGTGTTTAGTGATTCCAAAGTGGTGTTGCGTACAGTGCCATCATTTTTGCCCAAGGTGGCATCGCCGTTTCATGTGAACCAGGTAGGGTCACTGTCGGTATTTGAGAAGGGCAGTGCGGGTACTGTTCCGCCGCAGTTGCATAGATTGGATGTTCGGAGGGCGCTGAGGCACTATTTTGAAGACTACAGATACTTTACGTCGTTCGGATAGATTGTGTTGTTTGGAGGTCCGCAGAAGAGACAAGCAGCGTCAAAGGTTTCCATCGCCAGATGGCTTAAAGAAGCAATTGCGTCCGCATGTATTTTGAAAGGTAAGGTAGTTCTGGAAGGCTTATGAGCTCATTCGATTAGAGTGCAAGCTGCCTCTTGGGCGGAATGTAGTTTGGTACCGGTGGCGGAAATTTGTAAAGCGGCTACTTGGTCATCTTTGCATTCCTTTATCAGACATTACCGTCTGGATTTGCAGGCAGAGAGGGATGCCTGTTTTGGATCGGCAGTGCTTCATGCTGGTCTAGCAGGTCCCTCCCATTGACTTTTTGCGCTGCTCTGTTACATCCCCAAAGGTTCAGGACTAGCCTGGAGGGACGCTAAGGAAGGTGAAATTAGACTTACCTGCTAATTGTTGTTCCTTAAGGAACTCCAGGCTAGTCCTGTATCCCGCCCGTATCGTTACGTGGACTATGGCCTGAAGCAACTGCTGTGTAACAGGTAAGCGGCCCGTGTGGCAGTACTGGGTATAGTCCATAAATGGGAGGGATTCTTCTCATGTGTGGATATAGTGTCACTCTATATCTGTCATGTAAGAAAATGGGGATCTCAGCATGTTAAAAGCGTTAAGTACTGATAGGGGGAACACGCAGAGTTTCAGTTAGTGTTCTGCCCAACTAATACTTTTATCTGTTAGGTTACATGTGGGTTGTTAATAGAGTTACTACTTAATTGTTGCTCCGGTGAGTCTGCTTTGTCAATAGGTTACTGAATTCAGGATGCGGATCCTGTGTGCTTATACCGGTGTCATCAAATAAAAAAGATGACGTTTCTCAGTCTCCAAGCTGCTGGAGGAGGAGCAAGACCCAACGGTTCAGGACTAGCCTGGAGTTCCTTAAGGAACAACAATTAGCAGGTAAGTCTAATTTCACCTTTTTAAAAGGGGCTCCAGGGGTGATCCAGGAAACTACAGAGAGGTGAACTTTAAGTCAGTACCGGGAAAAATAGTAGAAACCATTTATTTATTTATTTATATTCTCTTATATACCGCGCTATTCTGCATCAGTGCGGTTTACATTGAACAAACTGAAATTACATTGAACAGGGCATTATAACTTGGAGATAACTATTTACAGGGAACATGGGCTATGGAGGGTTAAGTGGCTTGCCCAAGACCACAAGGAGCACCTGTGGGACTAGAAACCCCATTACTAAGAACAAAATTTCTGAACATGTAGATAGTCATGGTTTAATGGGAGATAGCCATCATGGCTTTAGAAACATAGAAACATAGAAATATGATGACAGAAAAAGACCACATGGCCTATCTAGTCTGTCCTTCCATATCAACAACTACAACAGTCCCCTTTTTACCTTTAGAGATCCTCTGTGTTTGTCCCATGCTTTTCTGAATTCAGTTACTGTCCTCATCTCTACCACCTCCACTGAGAGACTATTCCACGGATCCACTACTCTTTCCATTAAGAAATATTTCTGCATATCACTCCTGAATCTATCTCCCTTCACCCTCATCCCATGT
Source organism: Ichthyophis bannanicus (assembly GCA_033557465.1). Taxonomy (NCBI): domain Eukaryota; kingdom Metazoa; phylum Chordata; class Amphibia; order Gymnophiona; family Ichthyophiidae; genus Ichthyophis; species Ichthyophis bannanicus. Next base: position 572,292,945 of record CM066035.1, read on the forward strand.
CCCCTCGTAGCAGAACTTGCTTTCAATTGAAAGAGGCTCTCTCCCTGAACATTTATGCCACGGACGTATTTAAACATCTCAGTCATATCACCTCTATCCCGCCTTTCCTCTAAGGTGTACATATTAAGATCCTTCAGTCTGTCCTCATATGCTTTATAATGAAGACCACTAATCATTTTAGTAGCCACCCTCTGCACCGACTCCATCCTGTTCAAATATTTTTGAAGGTGCGGTCTCCAGAATTGCACACTATACTCCAAATGAGGTCGCACCAAAGACTTATACAGAGGCATTATCACCTCCTTTTTACTTCTAGCCATTCCTCTCCGTATGCACACAAGCATCCTTCTAGCTTTTGCTATCGCCTTTTCTACCTGTTTAGCTACTTTAAGATCATCAGACACAACCACGCCTAGGTCCCGCTTTTCTTTAGTGGACAGAAGTACTTCACCCCCTATACTATATTGCTCCCTTGGATTGCTGCAGCCCAAGTGCATGACCTTACATTTTTTAACATTTAATCCCAGCTGCCAAATTCTAGACCATTCTTCAAGCTTAGCTAGATCCCTCCTCATGTTATCTACACCTTCCTGAGTGTCTACTCTATTGCAGATTTTGGTATCATCTGCAAAGAGGCAAACCTTACCCGACAGCCCTTCCGCTATATCACTAACAGAGATGTTAAAAAGAATCGGACCAAGGACAGATCCCTGGGGCACACCACAGGTAGCACATCCTTCTCCTCAGAGTGAGCTCCATTTAGCCAGGGAAGGTCTTGTCTTACTAATCTGTTATATTTTTTGAAGGTGTAAATAAACAGGTAGACAAAGGTGGATCAGTTGATGTAGTGTTTCTGGATTTTCCGAAAGCCTTTGACAAGGTCCCTCACGAGAGACTCTTGTCAAAATTAAAAAGTCATGAAATAGGAGACAGTGTAGTATTGTGGATCAGGAACTGGTTAAAAGATAGACTAAAAGGCCAATTTTCCCAATCGAGAAAGGTGAATAGTGGAGTACCCCAGAGATCTGTGCTGGGTCCGCTGCTTTTTAACATATTCATAAATACCTGGAAATGTGAATAACGAGTGAGGTAATCAAATTTACAGACAATACAAAATTATTCAAAGTTGTTAAAACCGAAGTGGATTGTGAAAAATTGCAAGAGGACCTTAATAAATTGGAAGACTGGGCATCGAAATGGCAGATGAATTTTAAAGTGGACAAGTGCAAAGTTGTGCACCTAAGAACATAAGAACTTAAGATATGCCATACTGGGTCAGACCAAGGTCCATCAAGCCCAGTATCCTGTTTCTAACAGTGGCCAATCTAGGTCATACGTACCTAGCAGTTTCCCCAAAAGACATAGGCTCCACAATGCTTCTAATGGGTCAAGCATTGATATCCTGGGTCTCTTCTTAATAATAGTTTATGGACCTTTCCTCCAGGAACTTGTCCAAACCTTTTTTAAACCCAGCTACACTAACAGCCTTTACTACATCCTCGATAACAAATTCCAGAGTTTGATTACATGTTGAGTGAAAAAATATTTTCTTTTATTAGTCTTAAATAGTTTAACCGTTCCACTCCGTTCATTAATTTATAGACTTCTATCATATCTCCCCTCAGCCGTCTCTTTTCCAGGTTAAAGAGCCCTAACCTTTTTAGCCTTTCTTCATAGGAGCATCCTTCCATCCCCTTTACCATTTTGGTGGCTGAACCTTTTCTAATAACGCTATATCCTTTTTAAGATACGGTGACCAGAATTGCACACAATATTCAAGGTGCGGTCTCACCATGGAACGATATAGAGGCATTATAATATGTATTGTTTTATGTTCCATTCCGTTCCATATGATACCTAGCATTCTATTTGCTCTCTTGGCCGCCGCTGCACACTGGGCCGATGGTTTTAATATGTTATCCACAATGACGCTTAAATATTTTTCCTGGGTGGTGGTTCCTAATGTGGAACTTTGCATCGTGTAACCATAGCTTGGGTTGTTCTTCCCTAGGCGCATAACTTTGCACTTGTCCACATTAAATTTCATCTGCCATTTTGATGCCCAGTCTTCCAAGTCATCAAGATCCTCTTGCAATTTTCCACAATCCTCTTGGGTTTTAACAACTTTAAATAGTTTTGTGTCATCTGCAAATTTGATAACCTCACTCGTTATTCCCCTTTCCAGGTCATTTATGAATATGTCAAAAAGCAGCGTACCCAGCACAGATCCCTGGGGTACACCACTATTCACCTTTCTCCATGGAAAAATTGGCCATTTAGCCCTACCCTCTGCTTTCTAGCTTTTAACCAATTCCTGATCCACAATAGTACACTGCCTCCTATCCCATGACTCTTTAGTTTTGCCAAAGTCTCTGATGAGGGACCTTGTCAAAGGCTTTCTGAAAGTCCAGATACACTATATCAACTGACTCACCTTTGTCCACCTGTTTATTCACATCTTCAAAAAAACATAACAGATTAGTAAGACGAGATCTTCCTTGTCTAAAGCCATGTTGGCTGTCTCCCATTAGGCCATGACTATCTACATGCTGAGTAATTTTGTTCTTTATGATGGTTTCTACCATTTTTCCCGGTAGTGACGTCAGGCTCACCGGTTTGTAGTTTCCCGAATCACCCCTGGAACCCTTTTTAAAAATTGGCGTTACATTGGCGATCCTCCAATCTTCAGGTATTACAGATGATTTTAATGAAAATTCACAGATTGCTAATAGCAGGTCTGCAGTCTCATATTTCAGTTCTTTCAACACCCTTGGATGTATACCATCCGGCCCAGCTGATTTGCTACTCTTCAGTTTATCTAATAGTTGTAATACATCTTCCTGATATATCAATATTTCCTTCAATTCTTCCACACCTTTAAATATCACTTCAGTCATAGGTAACATCCCTACATCTTCCTCAGTAAAGACCGAAGCAAAGAATTCATTTAGTCTCTTCGCTATCGCCTTGTCGCCTCTTAGTGCCCCTTTAGCCCCTCTATCATCTAATGGACCAACTGACTCTCTCACAGGTTTTTTGCTACGAATGTACTTGAAAAAGTCTTTATTTCACATTTTTGCTTCCGCAGCAAGCTTCTTCTCAAATTCTCCCTTTGCCTGCCTTATCAATGCCTTGCATTTGACTTACCAGTGCTTGTGCTGTTTCCAGTTTTAATCATTTGGCTGTTTTTTCCCATTTCCTGAAAGATGCTTTTTTGACAACAACAGCCTTTCTGACCTCACCTTTAAACCATGCTGGCAGTTTTTTGGACTTCCTTCCACTTTTCTTAAAGCGTGGCATACAGCTGGTCTGGGCTTCCAAGATAGTATTTTTCAACAACACCCAAGCTTGATGTAAGTCTTTAACCTTTGCAACTGCTCCTTTTAGTTTTTTCTTAACTATTTTCCTCATTTTATCATAGTCTCCCTTTCAAAAGTTAAAAGGTAGTACTGTGGATTTCCTTACTATCCCTCCTCCACTAATTAAATCAAACGCGATCATGCTACGATCACTGTTGCCAAGTGGCCCCAACACCCTTATCTCTTGCACTAGATCTGGTGTTCCACGAAGGACTAGGTCCAATATGGCTTCCCCTCTGGTTGGTTCATGAACCAGCTGCTCCAAGAAGCAGTCATTTATTTCATCTAGGAACTTTATCTCCCTAGCATGTCCTGCCGTGACACTGACCCAGCCGATACCGGGGTAATTGAAATCACCCATTATTATTACTGCGCTGTAACTTTTGTTAGCTTCCTTGATTTCTTTGAGCATTTCATCATCCATTTGTTCATTTTGGCCAGGCGGTCGATAGTACACCCCCACTGCCATCGCCTTCCCCTTTTTACATGGAATTGCAATGCATAAAGATTCTACAGCAAATTTTGTTACCTGCAAAACTTTAATCCTTTCTGACTCAATGCCCTCTCTAACATAGAGTGCAACCCCTCCACCAATTTGATCAGTTCTATCATTACGATATAGTTTGTACCCAGGTATCACAGTGTCCCACTGGTTGTCCTCCTTCCACCATGTCTCTGGTATTCCAATAATATCTAACCTCTCATTTAGTGCTATATATTCTAACTCTCCCATCTTATTTTTTAGACTTCTAGCATTTGCATACAAGCATTTTAGAGACTGTATTTTATTCATATTAATCTGGCTATTGGTAGACATGGGTAATTTGGGATCTTTAAGCTCTGTCTGCTTCATACTCGAGGGCATTTGGGCTACTTTACTCTTTTTTGGAACCTCTCTGCTTTTGGTAGTATCCTTCAAGGACACTTTCTTCCGAACCATGCGCTCTTGGGCGACTGTTGGCTTTCCCCTATTATCTAGGTTAAAAGGTGCTCTATCTCCTTTTTAAAGTTTAATTGCATCAGCCTGGTTCCATCCCGGTTAAGGTGAAGCCCATCCCTTCGGAGGAGCCCCTCCTTTCTCAAGAATGTTCCCCAGTTCCTAACAAATCCAAAACCCTCATCTCTGCACCATTGTCTCATCCACACATTGAGACATCGGAGCTCTGCCTGCCTTTTGGGTCCTGCGCGTGGAACGGGAAGCATTTCAGAGAATGCTACCCTGGAAGTTCTGGATTTCAACTTCCTACCTAAAAGCCTAAATTTAGCCTCTAGAACCTCTGTTCCACATTTTCCTATGTCATTGGTACCAACATGTACCAAGACAGCAGAATCCTCCCCAGCACTATCTAAGACCTTATCTAGGTTGCGCTTGAGGTCCGCTACCTTCGCACCAGGCAGGCATGTTACCAGGCGATCCTCAGGTCCACCAGCCACCCAGCTATCTACATGCCTAATGATCGAATCACCAACTATAACGGCTGTCCTAACCCTTCCTTCATGGGCACATGGCTCTGGAGAAACTTCCTCGGTGCGGGAGGGTTTTACATCACCTGGTTCATCACCTGGAAAGAACAACCCAAACTATGGTTACATGATGCAAGGTTCCACATTACCAGGAAAAAGATTTAGGCATCATCGTGAATAGCAATTTGAAACCCTCTGTCCAGTGTGCAGTAGCGGCCATGAAAACAAATAGAATGCTAGGAATCATAAGGAAAGGAATGGAGAATAAAATAAAGGATATTATAATGCCTCTGTATCGTTCCATGTGCGACCACACCTTGAATATTGTGTGCAATTCCGGTCACCGTATCTTAAAAAGAATATAGCAGAATTAGAAAAGGTACATAGAAGAGCAACCAAAATGGTAAAGGGTATGGAAGGATACCCCTATGAGGAGAGACTAAAAAGATTAGGGCTCTTCAACCTAGATAAGAGGCTGCTGAGGAGAGATATGATAGAGATCTATTAATTAATGAATGGAGTGGAACGGGTAAACATAGATCAGTCGTTTATGCCATCAAAATGTAGAAAGACTACGGGACATGCAATGAAACTACAGTGTAACCCATAGAAGACTAATAAGAGAAAATATTTTTTCACTCAACGCGTAATCAAACTCTGGAATTTGTTACCGGAGGAAGTAGTAAAAGCTGTTTGTTTAGCTTGGTTTAAAAAAGGTTTGGACAAGTTCCTGGATAAAAGGTCCATAAACCATTATTAAAGAGGACCTGGGAAATCCACTGCTTACCCCAATACAAGCACTGTGGAACCTGTGTCTTCTGGAGAAACTGCTAGGTACTTGTGACCTGGATTAGACTCTGTTGGAAACAGGACACTGAGCTTGATGGACCTTGGTCTGACCCAGTATGGCATATCTTATGTTCTTTCATTCTTATGAGATGTGGGAGGATCAGGGCCTGGAGAACGGACTGGAAGTCTGTTGGTTCGAGGGGGGGGGCTTAGTCATTGTAGGGTCTTGGCTTTGAAGCAGATTGTATTGGCGGTCTTCAGTATCTGATGAAGGAAAGTTATTGATCCAGGATGATGTTGAGGTATTTGATTTGAGTTTGCACTTTTATTTGTGTGTTGTTTACCGTAAGTGAGGTAGGAGGATTGAAGCTAACATCTTTCATAACGAATAAGGCTTCTGTTTAGCCATCTTGAGATTTCATCCAAGCATCGTAGGTTTGTGAAGGTCGATTGCTTTGTGTTGAATAGGCTGTATATCATGATGTCATCAGTGTAGATATGAAAGTTGATGATGTGTGACCTGATGATGGTGTAAAGTGGTTGTAGATCGATATCGAAGAGGAGTGATGATAAGGTGGATCCCTGGGGTATGCCTTGAGTTTTCTGGTAAGGAGAGGATGCGGTAGTTCCAATTTGTATTTGTTGGTGTCTGTCAGACAGGTAGGAATGGAAGCATTGTAGAACAGTGCTCTGAAGGCCGATGGATCGTAGCAGTTGGAGTAGAATGTAGTGATTGACAGTATTAAATTCAGCAGATATGTCGCGAAAGAGCATGATGTATCCTTGTTTGGTGTCTTGAATTCCTTGCACTATGGTGTTTGTAAGGGAGACCACCGTTGTATCTACTCCATGGAGGGGCTGGAATCCATGTTGTTGGGGATTGAGGAGAGAATTTTTTGTCAGTGAAGTCCTGGAGCTGAGGTTGAATGGCTTTCTCCATGATCTTGGTTAAGAAAGGGAGGCTTGCTATCGGCAAGTAGAATGCTGGATCAGATGGGGTGAGGTTGGTTTTCTTGAGGGTGGGGTGTATGGAGGATAGTTTCAAGCAGTTGGGCATATGTCCTTGTTGTAATATTGATTGGGTGATTTTTTGTAAGTATAGGTCTGATGTCTTGTTTGAGTGTTTTGATCCAGCTTACTGGATATGGATCGAGGGAGGAGGTAGTTGTGTTGAGGAATGTACGAGGGTTGCTCAGAAAGTAATGCCCCACATGTTTTTTCTCAGTCCAGAATGAAGACAGAGGTGTGAAATTGAAAGGGTAGTAACTTGGAACTTCAAAGGACACATGTGTGTAATTTTACAGTCGTCCAACAAATAGCGAGGCGGTAGTGATCCTTCAAATGGCATTTGTGAGTGACACACGGTACAAACAATGAGCTGTAATTGAATTCTTGGTGGAGGAGAAAGAAAGCGTGAGAAACATTCACAAACGGTTGTGTGCTGTGTATGGAAGTTCTGCGGTAGATAGGAGCACCGTTGGACGATGGGTGAAGAGAGTAAAGGCTTCAGGAAGTGGTAAAATGGAACTGGAAGATCGGCCGCGGTCTGGGCATCCTGCCTCAGCCACCAGTCCAGACAAGTTGCAGTGCGCTGATGACATTATTCGTGCGAATCTGCACATCACGAGTCGGGAATTGTCCATACAGCTTTCCGTCAGTAGAGGTAGTGCAATGGCAATTATTGACTCTTTGGGATAAAGGCCTCCCCCTCAGCTTCAAAACGCTCCAACAAATCAGAGCAGATGTCTTTGCTTTGGCATTTGTGTTCGGTTGTGAGACTTCGCGGAACCCATCTTGCACACACCTTTGAATATCCCAAAGAGTCAATAATTGCCATTACACTACCTCTACTGACGGAAAGCAGTACGGACAATTCCCTACTCGTGATGCGCCGATCTGGACTGGTGGCTGAGGCAGGACTTTCTTTCTCCTCCACCAAGAATTCAATTACAGCTCGTTGTTTGTACCGTGTGTCACTCACAGATGCCATTTGAAGGATCACTACCACCTCGCTATTTGTCGGACGACTGTAAAATTACACACATGTGTCCTTTGAAGTTCCAAGTTACTACCCTTTCAATTTCACTCCTCTATCTTCATTCTGGACTGAGAAAAGACATGTGGGGCATTACTTTCTGAGCAACCCTCGTGTCTTCAAGTCCTTCTTTAGAGTTTTCCCTTCTGCCATCATCACCAGATGCCTAGCCTGATTACGAGCTTCATTCTAAATTGTCAGATGCTCCGTGTATAAATGTACCTTATTGCAGGCCTTGCAAATTTTGTTTGGATTTAGAAGCCAGGTCAAAATCTTAGGAGCTAATAACTGAGACCCGCCCTCCATTGTCTCCATTCTCCACTGAAGTTGAGGAGCAGGGGGAGAATCTCCTCTGAAGTCTACCACTGCTTCTTTAGGGCCTGATCTACTAAGGCTAACTTCCCATTCCATGTCCAAGGTAATAAAATCTTAGTAAATTGGGCCCTTAATGCAGCTCTGCAGGCCTCTGGCAGAAAACACAACCAGCATCCCTCTCCCCTCCTCACCCTCTTGTCATCCAGTCTCACACACTCCCCCTCTCTTTCTCTCTTTCCCTTCCCCATCTTTATGCCACTTATCTCTCGCTCCCCCTCTCTCTTCCCTCCCCACTCTCCCATAAACCAGTATCTCTCTCTCCCTCTTCCCCACCCTCTGGTCACTCAGTCTCACCCATTTTCTCACTCCTCTTCACCCTCTCATCATGCAGTCTCGTTCCTCCATTAAAATTTGCCACCCTCATCCCCTACTTCTGCAAGCCAAACAGCCCCCCTCAGCTTCTATTCCGCCCCCGCAAGACAATCATTCTCCCCTTAGCAAGCCAGTTAGCCACCCCCCAGTCTTTACCTCTACAAGCCAACCCCATCCTCTCCCCACCTCTCTGTTGATCCTTACCTTGATATCTGTCTGCCATCAGCAGGAAGTTCCTTATCTCTGCATTGTGTGGCTCAGACTCACTCAAAACAGTGTGATGCAAAGATAGTGAACTTCCTGCTCTGATGGCAGACAGACATTATCTCCAGGAACAAGCAGGAATGAGTCTTCACATATGGGTTTCGTCGGTACCGACGGAGCCTGCGCAGGAACGCTCCACAGCGTCCAATCAGAAAGCCTTTGGGAGCATCCCACAGCGCCTGCGTGCTGCCTTCCCGCCTTTCCCAACTGTCTCTCCTCAGTTCTTCTTTTTCCACGGAGCCAGCAGGTCGTGTTCCTGTCACCGCAGAAGAATTTCTTTATTTTTTCTTTATTTCTTTTCTGTCGCGTCTGCTTTCTTCGATGCTCTACCGGCACCGCCAGTCTTTGTTCTTTTCCTTTTTAAAAAAAAAAAAAAAACACCTTTTTTCCTTTATTTTTCTTCAGGTGCACTTGCGTTTTGGGCCTTAGGCCCAAAACCTTTTTTCCTTAGCATGGAAAAGCCTGCCTCAGGTTTTAAGAAGTGCACAAAATGTGGCGGTACCATTTCCGTCACCGACACCCATGACTGGTGTCTAAAATGTTTAGGTCCTGACCATTCCATCACAGATGGTGTGTCCTGTTCTATGATGTCTAAAAGAGGTCGGCAGAACCGAGCTGCCAAGCTCAGTACCCTGTTTCCCTCTGATGCGGCTTTGGTGGCATCGACGTCTTCCAGGGCTTCTTCTTCCTCACATGGATCTCAGGTAACTAAACATAAATCCAGCCGGTCCTCGAAGGGTAGATCTCCTTCTAAGCATTGAGATGCCTCTGGCGTTGCCCTCGAGGATTCTGCACTGGCAAATTACCCCGGAGGCTTCGGCCTCTAAAGCATCATCAACGGGGTTCCAGGATGATCTCGATGGCGTGGCCTCGACAGATCTCCTGGTGCCATGCTCTGGGGTACCAGTGGCTTCCACTGGTACCGACTTCCAAGCATTGGCGGTTTTGATGGATCAGAGGATCCTGTCCATCGAACGCAGTCTGGCGGCTTTCCTTGTGGCATCAACGCACGTGGTACCGCAACATAGTTGTAGTTAATCTGTATTTAGTTTCCCCGGTTTCGCTCCCATGTTCAATTCCCTGTTCTGTGTAAACTCAATGTTGTTTGTATACATTGCAGTATTCTTGTTCGATGTACACCGCGCTGATTTTAATAGCGCGGTATAGAAGAAATGTTAAATAAAATAAATAAATAAATAAATAACATACTACTCTGCCGGTACCGGCTTTAGCATCACCATCGGTACCGCTTCCGGTACTGGTGGCATCGACATCGGCATTAGTGTCCGCTATGCCGGTACTCTGTCCTCTGAAGCCCTCCGGTACCGATACCCCGGTACCGGTTATTCCCGATACCGATCCAGGTCGGTACGGGTATCGGGCCTTGCAAGAGCATCCGGACAGACGATACTTCGATTCCTCTGAAGACTCTGAGGATTCTGAAGAGTCGGTCGATGCAGTGATGCTTCTTCCACAGGAGGAGTCCTCTCCTAAATGAAGGATGTCTCCTCCAGAGGACTTGTCTTTTCAAGACTTCATCAGGGAGGTGGCTCGGGTCCTTTCCATCACAGTGGCCCCTGAGACAGAGCCCAGAGCCAAGGAGTTAGATATTTTGCAATATCCCAAAACTCCTAAGGAGGCAGCTACCTTGCCTATTCATGAGATTCTGTATGATCTCATGTTGAGGATGTGGGAAGCACCTCTGACCACCTCCCCTCATTCTCGCAGGTTGGATACTATGTATCGTGTCCCTCCTTGTCCTGGTTTTCATAAAGCTCAACTTCCTCACCACTCTATTGTGGTTGAGTCTGCAATGAGAAAGATTAAAAGTGCCAAAAGACATGCTTCTAATCCTCCAGGACGTGAATGTAGAGCCCTGGATGCTTTTGGAAGAAGAATCTTCCAAGCTTCCATGTTTGCTGCGAGAATTAATTCTTATAGTCTCTACATGGGGATGTTCTTAAAAGAAGTCACTGATCATTTGCAGACTTTAAGTCCTTTCATGTCTGAAGATAAAAGAAAGGACTTCCTCACTGGGCTCAAACATGCCCAAGATATCTCCAAATTCTCCAATTGTGCAGCTTTTGACTCCTTTGAATGCGTAAGCAGAGCTTCAGCTATTGCCATAGGTGCACGTAGGATTGCTTGGCTTCAAGCATCTAATTTGGAGATCTGGGTTCAAGATGAATTGGGGAATATCCCTTGTACAGGTGAGAACCTGTTTGGTAAAGATTGGCAGGCAAAAGCCAATCAGATGGATGCTGAAAATTCTGCTTTTGATAGACTATCCAAATCCACAGCTGCTCCTGCTAAGAAAAGGTTATTCAAGAAAACAGCTTTTTCAAAAAAGGGAAGATTCTATCCTGCTTATAGTCAGCGAGCATCTTCTGCAGCTACCAAACGTCAGCAATCATCCAAACAGAGCAAAGCAAAGACTGCTAGGCCTCCTGAAGCCCAGCAACCTCAGCCCCCTCAGGGCCTTTGACTTGCAGCTAGAGAACCTAGCCTTCCTGGCTCTGGAAGGACCAGAGCCCTCCACCATCCCAGGAAGGTTATGTCATTTTGCTCCCAGGTGGGAGCAAATTACAGCAGAGCATTGGACACTCTCCATCATAAGAGAGGGGTACAAACTTCATTTTTCAAGCTTGCCCCCTCTCACAAGAGTGCACCAGTTCAATTCTCCAACCTCCCTCCTCAACCTGCTGGGACAGGAGGTTGCCACCTTTCTCACCCAGGGGGCAATAGAGGAAGTGCCTCTCCAACAACAGGGCACAGGCTTCTACTCCCCCTATTTTCTTATTCCAAAGAAAACAGGGGGCTTCAGGCCTATCTTAGATCTCAGAGAATTGAACAGATTCCTAGTCAAGGAAAAATTCAAGATGGTTTCTCTGGGAACTCTGCTGCCATACCTTCACAGTGAGGATTGGCTTTGTTCTCTAGATCTCAAGGATGCGTACACTCATGTTCTCATCCATCCAACTCACAGAAGGGTCCTTCGGTTCCTTTTTCAAGAGAAGCACTATCAATACAGAGTGCTCCCTTTTGGTCTGGCCTCTGCACCAAGGGTGTTCACAAAATGCATGGCAGTGATAGCTGCTTTTCTACGCACCCTGGGAATATTCGTCTTCCCTTATCTGGACGACTGGCTCATTTGAGCTCCCACTCAGTCAGAGGCCAAGAGTTCTCTAACCTGCACAATGCGTATCCTTCAGTATTTAGGGCTGGTAATAAACATCCCAAAATCCAATCTGATCCCTACTCAGTCCCTGGAGTTTATAGGGGCGGTACTGGATACCACAAGGACAAGGGCCTATCTCCCCCAGGCCCGTTGCCTTCACTTGGTGCAGTTAGCTTCTCAAGCAGAGTTGAAACCCCACAACTGCTCGAGAAATGTTACAGTTACTAGGCCACATGGCATCCATCGTTCATGTGGTTCCCTATGCTCGCCTTCACATGAGGGCAGCTCAGTGGACTTTATCCACCCAATGGAACCAGGCAGACTGCCTGTCAGACAAAATAGCAAACACAAGTCGACTCATTTTGTCCCTCCAGTGGTGGAAGTCCCCTCAAAACCTGTTGCTGGGGTCCCCTTTTCAGCAGTCTCTACCCCAAGCAATTCTCACAACAGATGCTTCTCCAATGGGCTGGGGAGCTCATTTGCAAGACCTCTCCACCCAGGGCATCTGGTCCCCGCAGGAGAGTTGTCTGCATATCAATCTCTTGGAACTCAGAGCAATTCTCCTTGCTCTGCGGGTGTTCCACTCTCTGCTCAGCTACAAGACAGTCCTCATCCATACGGACAATCAGGTAGCTATGTTCTATGTAAACAAGCAGGGGGGAACTGGCTCTCTGTCGCTTTGCAACGAAGCTTTGCAACTGTGGGCCCTCGCCAGAGAGCATCAAATTAATCTTCTGGCAGTTTATCTTCCAGGCGTTCAAAACTCTTGGGCAGACAGGCTCAGTCGAGTTCTGCTTCCACATGAGTGGTCCCTACATGTGGACCAGGTGGCCAGGATCTTTCAGATCTGGGGAACCCCGGACATAGACCTCTTTGCAAGTCCGTGGAATGCCAAACTTCCCCCGGTTCTGTTCCAGAACTCCGGCTCAGGGGGCTCAGGCAAGGGATGCTTTCCTCCTTCACTGGGGTCAAGACTTCCTCTATGCCTTTCCACCCATTCCCCTAATTCCCAAAACCCTGTTCAAGCTTCAGAGAGACAGAGGCCACATGATTCTCATAGCTCCACACTGGCTAAGACAAGTGTGGTACCCTCTGCTTCTACATCTCTCTCAAGCTCCCTCCCTGGAGTTAGGGTCTGCTCCAGATCTCCTATCTCAAGAGGACGGAAAGTTATGGCATCCCAATCCTCAGTCTCTGCATCTCAGGGCTTGGTTGCTGAAGGCCTAGATCTCCAGGATCTTCATCTTTCTCAGCAGGTGAAAGATGTTGTTTATGCTTCCAGAAAGCCTTCCACTAGATGTTCTTATGCTTTCAAGTGGAAGAGGTTTACTATTTGGTGTTCTGAAAAGGGTCTTAACCCCCTTGCCATACCTCTGGAATCTTTGCTGGATTATCTCCTCCATTTGTCTAATGCAGGCCTTAAGACAAATTCAGTCAGGGTCCATTTGAGTGCTATTGCAGCTTTCCTTAAGCCTCTAAATGGACAACCTATTTCCTCTCATCCTCTTGTAGCAAGGTTTATGAGAGGCCTCTTTTTAACAAAGCCTCCCATCAGACCACCTCCGGTGGCATGGGACTTGAACCTGGTTCTTGGTCAGCTCATGAAGCTACCCTTTGAACCTTTGGCTACCACCTCCTTGAAATTTCTTTCTTGGAAGGTTATCTTTCTCATTGCAATCACTTCAGCACGCCGTATTAGTGAATTGCAAGCACTAGTAGCTAATCCACCTTATACAAGGTTCCATCATGACAAGGTAGTCCTTAGGACTCATCCACACTTTATGCCTAAGGTGGTCTCGCCTTTTTACCTCAACCAGGGGGTCTACCTACCTGTCTTTTTTCCAGGACCTCATGCATCAAGTGCAGAGAGGAATCTTCATACCCTGGACTGTAAAAGAGCTCTGGCTTTTTACTTACAGAGGACACAGCAACATAGAAGGTCCTCACAGCTCTTTGTGGCCTTTGATCCTTCTCATTTGGGACTACCAGTCTCCAAGAGAACACTATCTAACTGGATTGCCCAGTGTATTTCTTTCGCCTATCAGAGCAAGAACCTTTCTCTAGAGGGCCATGTCACAGCTCACAATGTGAGAGCCATGGCAGCCTCAATGGCTCATCTGAACTCTGTGTCTATTGACGACATCTGTCGAGCAGCTACTTGGGCCTCGGTTCATACCTTCACAGCCCATTACTGCTTGGACAAGGACTCCTGCCGGGATGCCTTGTTTGGTCAGGCTGTTCTCAAACACCTGTTCCATACTTAATCAACTCCTACCCTCCATCCCTGATGGGATGCCAGAGATCCATGAGGGGAAGTGGAGCCCTGTCCCAGGGACACACAACTTCTCGGGTCTCTCCCTGGCATCTAAAGCTAGGGAGTCCCCATATGTGAAGACTCATTCCTGCTTGTTCCTGGAGATAGCACAGTTACTTACCTGTAAGGTGATCTCTGGGAACAGCAGGAATAAGTCTTCACAACCCACCCACCTCCCCTAGGAGTTGTATCTCTCTATCTCTTTTTCCTTTCCCTCTCTCTCTCTCTTTGTCTCAGCTCTAAAACTCAACTGAGGAAAGACAGTTGGGAAAGGCGGGAAGGCAGCACGCAGGCGCTGTGGGATGTTCCCAAAGGCTTTCTGATTGGACGCTGGGGAGCGTTCCCGCGTAGGCTCCGTCGGTACCGACGAAACCCATATGTGAAGACTTATTCCTGCTGTTCCCAGAGATCACCTGTTACAGGTAAGTAACTGTGCTATCTCTGCATAACATGGTTCTCTGTGGTCTTCAATGTGCAGGAACTGTCACACTAGTCTCGTGTTCTCAAGTCTCATGAGGCAAGCTCCAGAGTTCCTGCACTGCATGGCTCAGACTTGCACAGAACCGCATGGTGCAGAGAGAAAGAACTCCCTGTTCCGACAAGAGTAATGTGGTATGGGGGAAAAAAAAAGAAGGGGACAAGAGAATTCCAGTCACCAGGTGCAATTAGCGCCAGGTGCCTTAGTGGCAGAGTGGAGGAGTAGCCTAATAGTTAGAACACTGGCTTGGTAAACAAGCAACCAGGGTTCAATTCCCACCAGCACTCCTTGTGGCCTTGGGCAAATCACTTAACCCTCCATTGCCTCGGAAAAAAAGCCTGGCAATCTACTTCCGGTGACACTGCCAAGAAAGCCCAGGAGCTTCTGGGTCGCCAGGAGTCAGGACTGACTCAAAGGCACACACTGCATTTGCCTTAGTGGCCCGGTTCCTGGAATTTGTTGAGTCCTGCCTTGTTGGACAGTCCCTACAAAATATACATCCTGCCCTTTCTGTAGGGGGTTGGGTTCAATTCTTCCTGCAGTCATGGCAGAATACCACCACCGAATCCTGGGTCCTGAGTATAGTCAAAATATGTTATTGGCTCAGTTTCATTACCTGACTTCCTGAGTGGCCTTTGCACTGGCCTCATCTCCTTACGTCCCATACCAATCTGTTAGAGGAGGAAATTTCTCTTCCAAGGCATAGAAATAGTCCCATAAAACAGACAAGAAACACACACCAAGGAACTCCAAAGCTATCTCGCAACAAAAACCTCAGTGCTCAATTAATTCCATATAATTCTTAATAATAGTCTCTAGAAGAAAATCTACAACAGAAGAGAAAAGACCTCAGTAAATTTGCTTCTCCCTCTATGTGACAGTTGTTACATGCCTGAAGGGGAATCACTACCATGTACCATCACTGATCTAAAAAAATTCATTTTTTTTTATCATTTATTGACCAATACCATTTAAAATAAATTAGTCATATAGTACCCACTAATTATAACACAATATCCCCAATTTTACTTATACCTCCAATGTTTTATTCTCCATTCCCTTCCTTATGTTTCCTAGCATTCTATTTGCTTTCTTAGCTGCCGCTGCACGCTGGGTGGAGTGTTTCATCGTATTATCCACAATGATGCCTAAATCTTTTTCCTGGGTGGTGGTTTCTAAGGTGGTACCTTGCAATGTGTAACCAAAGTTTGGGTTCTTCTTTCACAGGAGCATAACTTTGCACTTGTCCACATTAAATTTCATCTGCCATTTAGACATCCAGACTTCCAATTGATGAAGATCCTCTTGCAATTTTTCACAATCCTCTTGCATTTTAACATATTTGAATAATTTTGTGTCATCTGAAGATTTGATCACCTCACTTGTTATTCCCATTTCTGGGTCATTTATGAATATGTTAAAAAGCAGCGGCACATCAGAAATCCCTGGAGTACTCCACTATTCACCTTTCTCCATTGAGAAAATTGTCCATTTAGCCCTACTCTCTGCTTTCTATATTTAACCAGTTCCTGATCCACAATACTACACTGCCTTCAATCCCATGACTTCTTAATTTTCCCAAGAGTCTTTCAAGAGGCACCCTGTCAAAGGCTTTCTGAAAATCCAGATACACTATATCAACCTGCTCACCTTTGTTTAACTGTTTATTCACATCTTCAAAAAGGTGTTTTTTTCTTAACTATTTTCTTCATTTATCTCTCCCTACACCCTTCCTCGGGAGTCTCTGCTCTTCTGGTAGATGCCTTCTATCTGTACCCTTCTCTTCTATTGCCAACTCCAGACTTCGACCCTCTCACTTTGCTGCTCTTAAGCCTGGAACAAACTACCCAAGTCTGTGTGTCTGTCTTCATTTCTGGCCCTTTTGAAATCCAGCTGAAAAATCACCTCTTTGAGGCCGCGTTTGGATCCTGATCCGCTTAGTCTCTTATGTGTTTCCTTACCACTCCCCTAGATATATCCTTGTCCTCAGTTGTTGTGTTGTCTGTTTGAAAAAATTGTAAGCTCTGATAAGCAGGGATCGTTGTTTACAATTGTCTGTATATTGCTGTGTATGCCTTTTAGAGCTATACAAATGATAAGTAGTAGTAATAGTAAGACAATACTTTCCTTGACTAAATCCATTTTGGCTTTCTCCTATGACTGTCTACATGTTCAGTAATTTTATTCTTTATAATGGTTTCTACCATTTTGCCTGATACTGACATCAGGTTCACCTGTCTGTAGTTTCTGGATCACCCCTGAAATCCTTTATAAAAATTTGTGTTACATTGGCCATTCTCTACTCTTCCTGTTCTACAGATAATTTTAATGATAGTTCACAGATTACTAGTAGTAGTATTTATTTATTTAGCTATGCTTATATACCGCTTAATCTAATAGTCAAAGTGGGTTACAGAGAACAAGTAAGCCAACATGGCTTTACATAAAACAAGAAGTTAAAACAAGGGGAGATAAAACATGGGTGAGGGCAAATGGCACAAATGTAAACAAGGTTAAGCAAGCATTAATTAGGTTGAATGTGATTGTGTAGTTTCATTAACCATAAAATGGTTGAAGAAGAGGAATGTTTTTAACCTCTTTCAAAATTCTTGAAGGTCATCAATGCCACGAAACATCTGAGGAATTAAATTCCATAAAGTTGGGGTGAATAGTGAGAATGCCCTTTTAGAGGTGGAACAGGTGGCTTGATGGTTAAGGCTGGTATGTGCAACAGGTTTACGGTCCTAAATCTTCTGCATCTGTTACAAGGTGCTTTTTAAAATTAGAGTTTCAAGGTGTGCAGCAGAGAGTTTGTATAGTACTTTAAAGATTGTTAGAAGGGATTTAAATTTGACTCTCTCAGTGACTGGAAGCCAGTGTAACTGTTGCAGAATGGTATTATATGATCACTCTTTGATTTATTGGTGATAATATGAGCAACTGTATTTAAAGCTTGCTGCAGTGGGTAGGTTGTAGATTTTGGGAGACCCTGGAGATAGATATTACAATAGTCAATATATGGCGACATTGCGAAAGTCATTGTGATCCAGGAGAGCTTTGAGGTGGGAAACCATTCGGACTTTGTAGTATACACTCTTTGCAACGTTTGCTTACATGTGCAGTAAGAGATAGGTGTTGATCTGTTATGACTCCTAGGTATCGAACCTGGTTCCTGACCTGAAGCTCAAATCCGCCGATGATGATAAATTCTAGTGGAGTAAAGTTAGGGTTCCTAGTAATGTAGAGTGCATCTGGCTTGCTATGATTGATTGTAAGATTATGAGCAGATAACCAACTAGTGATGGCTAAGAAGCAGTTTTCCATGTTTGTGAGTGAAGGCTTGGTTATTTCAATAGTAGTTTAAAGTATAACGTTATCAGCGTAGATGTGGTATTGTAGTCTGAAGTTCTTTAAGATTGTACATAGAGGTTGTAGAAAAATGTTAAAAACAATGCTGATCCTTGAGGAACACCTTGAAGCTGATCCTTGAGGAACACCTTGAAGCTGATCCTTGAGGAACACCTTGAAGCTGGAAAAAGTAGGATTTGAACCAATTAAGTGCAGTATCTCTTAAGCCAATGGTTTCTAAACACTGAAGGATCTGACTGTGTGGTATAGAATCAAAAGCTGCTTTAATATCAAGAAAAATGAGCAAGAATCCGTTGTTGTGTGCATCAGTACCTTAATTATGTTGTCAACAAGGATGGCCATTAATATGCCCCATGATTAGGCCTGAATCCAAATTTGTGTGTGTCAAGGGGCTCTTGGAGCTGTATTAAGACATTTTTTTCAATGATTTTAGCTAAGAATGGTATGCTTGCAATAGGTCTATAAGATGAAGGTTGTTTAGAATCATTTGCTGATACCTATTTAACTGGATGGATAGATGCACATTTTAAATCAGAGGGTAAATAACCCTGGACCAATGACTGCTGAACAATGTTTAAAATGAATGGTGATAAGTTAGTGTGCACTGCTTGGATCCAATTGACAGGGCATGGATCGAGTAGTGATGCTGTGTTTTTAATACTCACAATAATCTTGATCAGTTGATCGTTTGAGATGGTTCAAAAAGAGTCCCAGGTGACTATATCATCAGGGAGGTTGGATGAGGTGATGCTTGACGCATTCAAATGAACAGTGTTTGATGGGCAAATTAGTAATTGAAAGTGATTGGCCATTACCTGAGGTGGTATCTGAGAATTATCATTATGAGAAGCAGGATCCTTTGCAAGTGCTTTGATTATGTCGAATAGTTCCCATGGATGATTTAGGGATTTATTTAAAAGATTAGTGTAATATTCTTTTTTGGCTTTACACGTGGCTGCTTGGCATTCATGTAATTTAGCAGTGTACAGGTGAAGGTTGTCTGGTGTCTTATTGGCGCGCCATTTTCTTTCTAAAGCTCTAAGTTTGCACTTAATGTCTTTAAGTTGGGGGGAATACCAGTTTGCAGAATGCTGCCTGCGAGGCACTATGTGCGAGTTGCCTTTTATGGCTATCTTCGAGATAGTGTGATTCCAATTATGTACCAAAGCATCAAGGTCTGTAGAGGCTATGATAATTTTGTTTAGAAATGTTATTATATCCATATTATGAAATCGCCGTTTTGCAGTCCCTTGAAAAAGTTGGTTGGAGTTGCTTGCTTGCGGAGGCAGTAGAATGGAGATTACTTTGTGATCAGACCAAGGAACTGAATGCAACTTATGGTGAAGTGGTGTGCAAGATTCAATTACATGCTGATGTAGGAAAATCATATCTAATATGTTCCCTTTGCTATGTGTTGGTTGGTTGACAACCTCTGTGTAGTGCAAGGTGGCCATAGCATCTATGAAGGTTTGTGATGTTTTTGTGGGAAGAGAGGATAAATTCAGGTCACCTAGTAGAATTAATTGATTATTATGCAAAACATGACTACATATTTTTTCTTGGAGGGTGTCAAGCTCGGTTGGAGCGGAGCTAGTTGATCTGTAAGCAAGAAGGAGAGTTAAATATTTGTTTGAGATTAGTAGTGTATATAGGCCTTTGGCTGTATTAAAATGTAAGGATTTAAAGCTGAGAGCTTGTTTATGATGAATGCTCCTCCTGTCTGATCTTGTGGAGCTAAAGAGATTGTAACTATGTTTGACTATGATTCATGAGTATGTTGTCTGTCTATAAATCATGATTTAGTGACACATAAGATATCTATGTGGTTGTCTATAAGGTCATTGGTTATTTCAATAGGAGTGTAAATCATAGTGTTCAGCGTAAGTCTGCAATCTCATATCTCACTTCTTTCAACACCCTCGGATGTATACCATCTGATACAGAGGACTGCTACTCTTCAGTTTATCAAATCTTCTCAGTTTATGGATATTCCTTTCAGTTCTTCCAATACATCATCTTTAAATACCATTGCAGGCATGGGTAGCTTCCCTACATCTTCCTTAGTAAACACTGAAGCAAAGAATTCATTCAGTCTCTCCACTATAGCCTTGTCCTCCCTTAGCACCCCTTTTACCCCTCTATCATCCAATGGTCCAGTTGACTCTCTCACAGGTTTTGTTATGAATGTAATTGAAAAAGTTTTTATTATGCATTTTTGCTTCCATGGTAAGCTTTGTTTCAAATTCTCTCTTTGCCTGCCTTATCAATGCCTTGCATCTAACTTACAAGTGTTTATGTTGTTTCCTGTTTTCGTCATTTGGCTCCTTTTTCCATTTCCTAAATGATGCTTTTTTGGCAACAACAACCTCTCTGACCTCGCATTTAAACCATGCTGGCAGATTTTGGCCTTCCTTCCACTTTTCTTAAAGCATGGAATACATCTGTTCTAGGCTTCAAGATAGTACTTTTAAACAACACCCATGTTTCATGTAAACCTTTAACCTTTGCAGCTGCTCCTATTAATTTTTTATTAACTATTTACCTCATTTTATCATAGTCTCCCTTTTGAGAGTTAAAAAGTAGCACTGTGGATTTCCTTGCCATCTTTCTTCCATTTATTAAATCAAATGCAATCATGCTATGATCACTATTGACAAATGGCCCCAAAACCCTTATCTCTTGCAACAGTGTTCCACTGAGGATTACATCCAAAATAACTTCCCCTTTTGTTAGTTCAGGAACCAACTTCTCCAAGAAGCAGTCATTTATTTAATCTAGAAACTTTATCTCCCTAGCATGTCCTGCTGTGACATTGACCAGTCAATACGGTAATTGAAATCACCCATTATTAATACTGTACTGTAACTTTTGTTAGCTTCCCTGATTTCTTTCAGCTCCCCTGATTTCTTTCAGCATTTCATCATCCATCTGTTCATTCTGACCAGGCAGTCGGTAGTACACCCCCACTGCCATCGGCTTTCCCTTTATACATGGAATTTCTATCCATAGAGCTTGTACAGTGTTTTTTGTTTCCTGCAAAAATTTAATCCTATGTGACTCGATACCCTCTCTATCATGTCCTCCACCAATAAGAAAACCCAGGAGCTGCTGGGTCACCAGGAGTCAACACTGACTCAAGGGCACACATTGCATTGCAAATACAGTAAATACACAGATTTTGTTTGCTTCGATCACATTAACCCTTTGACTATCACTGTCTGCTCATACAATATTAATTCTCCGGGAACAAGCAGGAAGTCAGTCCTCACATATGGGTGATATCGACGCTGACGGAGCCCGCGCGGAGCAAATCCCCAGCTTTCAAAGAAAGCCTTTGGGAATTGCTACCACGCATGCATGGTCCCATTCCCGCCCAGGGGTGCCATCTTGTTCAGTCTTCTTTTTACCGTGGAGCCCATTGGACATAATCTGTAGTGTCCCCGGAAAAGTTGATTTTTTTCTTCGTGCCTTTTGTCTTCACCGGTCCGACACCGGTACTCTTTCTGCCTCCGGCCTCGGTACCTTGGTATTGGGTCCGTTCCTTTGAGTTTTTGTTCGCTTTTTCTTTTTGAGGCGACTTTGCGCCTTTTTCTTTTCTCTCGCTGGCAGCCCGAAGGGTCTTCAATCTCTCTGGGGTCCTTTTTCCCCCAATACTACCAGCGGGTTCAAGAAATGCGATCGGTGCAGGATAATTATGTCCCTCACCGATACCCACGACTGTTGCCTCCGGTGCCTTGGCCCGAGCTATGACCCGACGGTCTGTGGTCTGTGTAAGAGGATGTCCTCTAAGGCCTTGAGGAGCCGCCAGCAACAGCACGACAAAATTTTTCCCGACTTCCCCGGGCCTCCGAGAGCCAGGACCTTGTCTGAGGCCTCCATGTCTCGGGAGGAGCACTCTGATGCCGAGCGTCATTGGGGTACCTCAGAGAGGGGTCTCCCTCGAGGGAACACAAGAGAAGGAAGAAACTCTTGAAGGTGGTGTCTCTGGACAGTTCCAAATGACCAAACGCCTGCCCGGGACGTCGGAGAAGGAGCGCCTGGCCAAGTTTGGACCCCTGTTCGATGTAAAACCAAACAGCATGTTGTTATGGTTGTTGTGTTATAATGGACCCCTGTTCGATGTAAAACCAAACAGCATGTTGTTATGGTTGTTGTGTTATAATGTAAACCGCGCTGATGCCAAATAGCGCGGTATATAAGAATTTGTAATAAATAAATAAATAAATAAATAAGAACATAAGATATGCCATACTGGGTCAGACCAAGGTCCATCAAGCCCAATATTCTGTTTCCAACAGTGGCCAATCTAGGACATATGTACCTAGCAGTTTCCCCAAGGGACACAGGTTCCACAATGCTTGTATTGGTTCAAGCATTGATATCCTGGGTCCCTTCTTAATATTGGTTTATGGACCTTTCCTCCAGGAACTTGTCCAAACCTTTTTTAAATCCAGCTACATTAACAGCCTTTACTACATCCTCTGGTAACAAATTACAGAGTTTGATTACACGTTGAGTGAAAAAATATTTTCTTTTATTAGTCTTAAATAGTTTACCCTGTAGCTTCATTGCATGTCCCCTAGTCTTTCTATATTCTGATAAGGTAAACAATCGATCTATGTTTACCCGTTCCACTCCGTTCATTAATTTATAGACTTCTATCATATCTCCCCTCAGCCGTCTCTTTTCCAGGTTAAAGAGCCCTAACCTTTTTAGCCTTTCTTCATAGGAGTATCCTTCCATCCCCTTTACCATTTTGGTGGCTCTTCTCTGAACCTTTTCTAAAATCGCTATATCCTTTTTAAGATACGGCGACCAGAATTGCATACAATATTCAAGGTGCGGTCTCACCATGGAACGATATAGAGGCATTATAATATCTTTTGTTTTATTTTCCATTCCTTTCCTTATCATACCTAGCATTCTATTTGCTCTCTTGGCCGCCGCTGCACACTGGGCCGAGGGTTTTAACATGGTATCCACAATGACGCCTAAATCTTTTTCCTGGGTGGTGGTTCCTAATGTGGAACCTTGCATCGTGTAACCATAGTTTGGGTTGTTCTTCCCTAGGTGCATAACCTTGCACTTGTCCACATTAAATTGCATCTGCCATTTTGATGCCCAGTCTTCCAATTTATCAAGATCCTCTTGCAATTTTCCACAATCCTCTTGGGTTTTAACAACTTTAAATAGTTTTGTGTCATCTGCAAATTTGATAACCTCACTCGTTATTCCACTTTCCAGGTCATTTATGAATATGTCAAAAAGCAGTGGACCCAGCACAGATCCCTGGGGTACACCACTATTCACCTTTCTCCATTGGGAAAATTGGCCATTTAGCCCTACCCTCTGCTTTCCATCTTTTAACCAGTTCCTGATCCACAATAGTACACTGCCTCCTATCCCATGACTCTTTAGTTTTACCAAAAGTCTCTGATGAGGGACCTTGTCAAAGGCTTTCTGAAAGTCCAGATACACAATATCAACCGACTCACCTTTGTCCACCTGATTATTCACTCCTTCAAAAAAACATAACAGATTAGTAAGACAAGATCTTCCTTGTCTAAAGCCATGTTGGCTGTCTCCCATTAGGTCATGACTATCTACATGCTGAGTAATTTTATTCTTTATGATGGTTTCTACCATTTTTCCCAGTACTGATGTCAGGCTCACCGGTCTGTAGTTTCCCGGATCACCCCTGGAACCTTTTTTAAAAATTGGTGTTACATTGGCGATCCTCCAATCTTCAGGTATTAGAGATGATTTTAATGATAGTTCACAGATTACTAATAGCAGGTCTGCAATCTCGTATTTCAGTTCTTTCAACACTCTTGGATGTATACCATCCGGCCCAGGTGATTTGCTACTCTTCAGTTTATCTAATAGTTGTAATACATCTTCCCGATGTATCGATATTTCCTTCAATTCTTCCGCACCTTTAAATACCACTTCAGTCATGGGTAACATCCCTACATCTTCCTCAGTAAAGACTGAAGCAAAGAATTCATTCAGTCTCTCTGCTATCGCCTTGTCGCCTCTTAGTGCTCCTTGAACCCCTTTATCATCTAATGGACCAACTGACTCTCTCACAGGTTTTTTGCTACGAATGTACTTGAAAAGGTCTTTACTTCGCGTTTTTGCTTCCGCAGCAAGCTTCTTCTCAAATTCTCCCTTTGCTTGCCTTATCAATGCCTTGCATTTG
The DNA here is from genome assembly GCA_033557465.1 of Ichthyophis bannanicus. Taxonomy (NCBI): domain Eukaryota; kingdom Metazoa; phylum Chordata; class Amphibia; order Gymnophiona; family Ichthyophiidae; genus Ichthyophis; species Ichthyophis bannanicus. The sequence goes on from CM066035.1 coordinate 572,317,084, forward strand.
ACTTGCCAGTGCTTGTGCTGTTTCCAGGTTTCGTCGTTTGGCTCTTTTTTCCATTTCCTGAAAGATGCTTTTTTGGCAACAACAGCCTTTCTGACCTCACCTTTAAACCATGCTAGCAGTTTTTTGGACTTCCTTCCACTTTTCTTAAAGCGTGGTCTGGGCTTCCAAGATAGTATTTTTCAACAACAGCCAAGCCTGATGTACGTCTTTAACCTTTGCAACTGCTCCTTTTAGTTTTTTCTTAACTGTTTTCCTCATTTTATCATAGTCTCCCTTTCGAAAGTTAAAAGGTAGTACTCTGGATTCCCTTACTATCCCTCCTCCACTAATTAAATCAAAGGCGATCATGCTATGATCACTATTGCCAAGTGGCCCCAACAACCTTATCTCTTGCACTAGATCTGGTGTTCCACTAAGGACTAGGTCTAATATGGCTTCCCCTCTGGTCGGTTCATGAACCAGCTGCTCCAAGAAGCAGTCATTTCTTTCATCTAGGAACTTTATCTCCCTAGCATGTCCTGCTGTGACACCTACCCAGTTGATACCGGGTTAGTTGAAATCACCCATTATTATTTCTGTGCTGTAATGTTTGTTAGCTTCCTTGATTTCTTTGAGCATTTCATCATCCATTTGGTCATTCTGGCCAGGCGCTCGATAGTACACCCCCACTGCCATTGCCTTCCCCCTTGTACAAGGAATTTCAATCCATATAGATTCTACAGCAGATTTTGTTTCCTGCAAAACTTTAATCCTTTCTGACTCAAAGCCCTCTCTAACATAGAGAGCAACCCCTCCACCAATTTGATCAGCTCTATCATTACGATATAGTTTGTACCCAGGTATCACAGTGTCCCACTGGTTGTCCTCCTTCCACCATGTCTCTGATATTCCAATCATATCTAACCTTTCATTTAGTGCTATATATTCTAACTCTCCCATCTTTTTTTTTTACTTTTTCTTTTTTCCATTTAAAAATCTTTATTTCAAATAAGAAAAAGGCATTACAATCAAGTCCACATCAAGGGAAGCGGAAGGACCAATAACAAAATATAACACATAACCAAATTAACAGAACTGGGCCTGGAATACTAACCCTATAACTTAGAAAGGAAGTAAAGAAAAACATTTTATCCAAGTTCTTTGTTATTTAAGAACACATTCAATTGATCAGAGTCCATAAACACATATTTTGTCTGTTCATAAATCAAAATGCACTTGCATGGATATTTAAGGAAAAAGGAGGTCCCTATTGCCAGAACACGGGGTTTTAATGCCAAGAAAGCCTTCCGACGTTTCTGTGTGAGTCGACATACATCCGGGAAAACCTGTATCGTGCTACCACAAAACAGTTGATTCTTTTTAGAAAAATACAACCGCAATATTAAATTTTTTTCTGACAAAGAAACAAAAGAAACAATTAGAGTAGCATGTCTGGTGATCTCATCAGTTGAAGACTCCAGAAACGCAGAGACATCCAATGAAGAAGACACTAAACCCTTCCCCTCGTCATTGGCAAGAGGGGAAGAGGCCTCCTTAGAAGACACTAAAGGAATATAATAAACCGAGGAAAATTTTATCGAATTAACATCATCAATCTGTAAAACCTCCTTGAAATATTTATATAACAAAATTGAAGGAGAAAGGTAATGAGTCTGGGGAAAATTTAAAAATCTTAAACTTTAATCCTTTCTGACTCAATGCCCTCTCTAACATAGAGCGCAACCCCTCCACCAATTTGGTCAGCTCTATCATTACGATATAGTTTGTACCCAGGTATCACAGTGTCCCACTGGTTGTCCTCCTTCCACCATGTCTCTGGTATTCCAATAATATCTAACCTCTCATTTAGTGCTATATATTCTAACTCTCCCATCTTATTTTTTAGACTTCTAGCATTTGCATACAAGCATTTTAGAGAATGTATTTTATTCATATTAATTTGGCTATTGTTAGACATGGGTAATTTAGGATCTTTAAGCTCTGTCTGCTCCATACTTGAGGGCATTTGGGCTGCTTTACTCGTTTGTGGAACTGCCGTCTTTTGTCGACGCCGGTAATCAGCAAAAGGCTTGACTCAATGTATCGAGTCTGCCAAAGCCCTGGGTTCCAAAAATCGCAACTGCCGCACAACTCCATGGTTGTGGAGTTGGCCATTCATCAGCTGAAGAGTCAGAAGATGCACTCCTTGGTGCCACCCAGTAGGGAAGCCCGCACCTGGATGCCCTTGGCAGGAAATGTTTACAGGGCGTGATGCTGAATTGTCAGATCCAGGCATACCAGCTGTACATCGGCATGTACCTGAGAGACCTGGTGAAGGAGCTCTCCGGGTTCTCGGTTGGCCTCTCCGAGGAGCCTTTGCAGCACTTCAAGGGCCTGTCCAAAGCTGTCCATGAATGCTCCAAGTTTATGTCTCAGGCGGCCTATGACGGGTTCGAGTTGGCGGCCCGGGTAGCCGCGGCGGGCATCGGTGCATGCCTCCAAGCTAGGCTGCAGTCGTCCGACCTCAAGCAATGGGTTCAGGACAAGTTGGTTGATATCCCATGCCAAGGGGACAACCTCTTCAGCAAGCTCATGACCGACAAGGCCGCAGAGCTGGAAACTGAGTTCATGACGAGGACACGGCTCTCTAAGAAGACCTCTGCCCCTTCTCATAAGAAGGGCTCCGGTAAAAAGCCCTTTTACCTGAGGAAGTCCACTGCTTACCTAAACTACCCACCTTACCAGGCCTCCCCAGCTCCCCAACAAGGGCAGCAGGCCAAGGAACAGGGGCATGGCCCGCGTAAGCAGACCCCCAAACCCGAGGCTCCGGCTCAGGCCCAGCCTTGTGGGAGTCTTTGACTCCTGCAGTATGGCTGCTCTCCCAGCTGGAGCTAAACAGCCCACAGGAGGTCGGCTCGCGTTGTATGCCCACAGGTGGGGAACCATCACCACCGATTCATGGGCATTACAAGTGGTCAGGGAGGGATACCTCCTCCATCTAGCCCAAGTGCCTCCACACTACTTTCCAGGAGAGGCTATCAAGACTTCTCTTCACCGGGATCTTCTTCTGAAGGAGTTGACAGGTCTTCTCGAGGATCAGGCGGTGGAACTGATGCCCCAGCACCTCAAGGGCAAGGGGTTTGATGCCAGGAACTTCCTCATGCCAAAGAGGACAGGGGGCCTAAGGCCCATCCTTGACCTGCGCAACCTCAACAAATTCCTGGTGAGGGAGAAATTCAAGATGCTCTCCCTTGGAATATTGCTGCCTTATCTCTGCCAGGGAGACTGGCTGTGCTCCTTGGACTTAAAGGATGCCTAAACACACATCCTAATCCTGCCAAGCCACAGGTAATATCTGCGCTTTGTGGTAGGGGGCAATCATTACCAATACAGAGTTCTCCCCTTTGGCCTTGCCTCGGCCCCCACAAAGTGCCTGGGGGTGGTCACCACCTTCCTCAGGCTTCAGGGGATCTTTGTCTTCCCCTATCTCGAAGACTAGCTCATCAGGGGTGCTACAGCCCCCAAGGTGCAGCGGGTCACAACCCGCACCACCCAAGTCCTGCAGCACTTGGGGTTTGTGATCAGCTATCTTTGCCCGACACAGGAGCTGGGATTCATTGGGGCAAGGATCAGCACCATTCAGTCAAAAGCCTTCCTACCTGCAGACAGGGCAAGAAGGCTCCTAGCCCTAGCTGAGGACCTAAAGCACCGTCACTCAGTGCCAGCAAGGCATCTACTGCGCCTCCTTGGGGCACATAGCCTCCATGGTCCATGTCACTCCAGATGCCAACCTCCATATGCAAACTGTGCAGTGGTGCCTCAGGGGCCAGTGGTCCCAGGCCACAGGACATCTCCAGGACAGGGTCAGGGTGACAGGGCGCCTGGTGTGGTCCCTGACATGGTGGCTGTCGCCCCATCATCTGGAGGTGGGGATGCCCTTCCAGGCCCCTCACCATTCGAAGGTCCTCAACACAGTTGCCTCCCTGCTGGGCTGGGGAACCCATTGCCAGGGAAACTGCGCACAGGACGTTTGGTCCTCAGACGAGACTGCCCAACAGATCAATCTGTTGGAATTGCAGGCAATCTGTCTCGCCCTGAAGGCTTTCTGTCCGTACCTGGGCTGCAGGTCTGTTCTGGAACAAACGGACAACCAGGGGGGCACGGGGTGAACAAACAGGGGGGCACGGGGTCCTATGCCCTCTGTTAGGAAGCCCTAGATCTGTGCTCTTATGCAGTCCAGCAGGGAATTCTCCTCAAAGCCGTATACCTGCTGGGCCAGGACAACTGGCTGGCCTACAGACTCAGCAGGATGCTCCAGTTGCACGAGTGGCAGCTGGACCGGGAAGTAGCCAACAGACTTTTCCAGATTTGGGGGGAACCAGTGATGGAACTGTTTGCAAGCCCAGACAATCACCAGCTACCCTGCTTTTGCTCAAGGCAGCCCCACCCCGCCAGGGTGGCAGTCGACACTTTTCTAATCTCATGATCGGTGAGTCTTATGCTAATGTGCTTAGTCTAATGTAGACAAGTGCAAAGTTATGCACCTAGGGAAGAACAACCCAAACTGTGGTTACACGAAGCTAGGTTCCACATTAGGAACCACCACCCAGGAAAAATATTTAAGCGTCATTGTGGATAACATGTTAAAACCCTCCACCCAGTGTGCAGCGGCAGCCAAGAGAGCAAATAGAATGCTAGGTATCATAAGGAAAGGAATGGAAAATAAAACAAAGGATATTATAATGCTTCTATATCGTTCCATGGTGAGGCCGCACCTTGAATATTGTGTACAATTCTGGTCGCCGTATCTTAAAAAGGATGTAGCGTTATTAGAAAAGGTTCAGTGAAGAGCCACCAAAATGGTAAAGGGGATGGAAGGATACTCCTATGAAGAAAGGCTAAAAAGGTTAGGGCTCTTTAATCTGGAAAAAAGACGGCTGAGGGGAGATATGAGAGAAGTCTATAAATTAATGAACGGAGTGGAACGGGTAAACGTAGATCGATTGCTTACGATATCAGAATATAGAAAGACTAGGGGACATGTAATGAAGCTACAGGGTAAACTATTTAAGACTAATAAAATAAAATATTTTTTCACTCAACGTGTAATCAAACTCTGGAATTTGTTACCGGAGGTAGTAGTAAAGGCTGTTAGTGTGGCTGATTTTAAAAAGGTTTGGACAAGTTCCTGGAGGAAACGTCCATAAACCATTATTAAGAAGGGACCCAGGATATGAATGCTTGACCCAGTACAAGCATTGTGGAACTTGTGTCTTTTGGGGAAACTGCTAGGTATGTATGACCTAGATTGGCCACTGTTGGAAACAGGATTATCATCTAATGGACCAACTAACTCTCTCACAGGATTTTTGCTACGAATGTACTTGAAAAAGTCTATTTCGCATTTTTGCTTCCGCAGCAAGCTTCTTCTCAAATTCTCCCTTTGCCTGCCTTATCAATGCCTTGCATTTGACTTGACAGTGCTTGTGCTGTTTCCAGGTTTCGTCGTTTGGCTTTTTTTTCCATTTCCTGAAAGATGCTGAAAGATTCCTGAAAGATGCTTTTTTGGCAACAACAGCCTCTCTGACCTCACCTTTAAACCATGCTGGCAGTTGCCTTTTGAACCATTGGAGTCTGCTTCTTTTAAGTTTCTTACATGGAAAATACTCTTTCTAGTAGCAATTACCTTTACTAGATGAGTAAGTGAGCTCTACATTCTAGTAATCTCTGAGTCCTGCCCTCAGTTTCATCATAATAAAGTAGTTCTTCAGACTGATCCCAAATTTTTACTTAAGGTGGTGACACCTTTCCAGATTAATAAGGAAATAGTGTTCCTGCCTTTTCTCTAGAATCTCATAAAACCACACGAAAAGGCCCTACACACAATACGTGAGCTCTCAATGCTGCCTTAGAACTAAATTGCTTAAAAAGTCAACTCAGCTTTTCATCTTCTTTCTTCACAGAAAATTTGGCATGCCAGTCACAAAAAGAACTCTAGCAAATCGGTTAGCATTCCGCATCGAGTTCTCTTAGGTAAATTAGGTACTTCTCTTGTCTTTAAAGTCTCACCAAATTAGAGCTGCAGAAACTGTGACTTTCCTAAAATTTGCTTTGCTTGATACCATTGGCAAAGAAACATGGAACATGATGGAAGATAAAAATCATATAGCCTATCTGGTTTGCCCTTTCATACAAACCACTAAGCTCTACAGTCCTTTTTTGCCTTTAGAGATCTTCTGTGTTTGTCCCATGTTTTCTTGAATTCAGATAGAGATTTTGTCTCTGCTACCTCCACTGGGAGACTTCCATGCATTTGCCACTCTTTTCGTAAAGAAATATTTCCGCATACTCTAGGTTGCAGAGCTTTCTTTCAGTTGAAAAAGGCCCTCCTCCTGTGCATTTATGCCATGGAGGTTTTTAAACGTCTGTAGGGTATCTCCCCTCTCCCATCTTTCTTCCAAAGTATACATATTGAGATCTTTAAGTCTGTCCCTTTGCATCTATTCAATTCAGTTTATATCCTTTTGAAGGTATGGTCTCCAGATTTGCACACAGTACTCTAAATTAGATCTTACCAAAGACATACAGAGGAATTATCACCTTCTTTTTCCTACTGGCCATTCTTCTCCCTTTGCATCGAAACATCCTTCTGGCTTTCGCTGTCACCTTTTCTACCTGATTAGCCACCTTAAGATCATGAGAAACAATCACCCCTAGGTCCCTCTCTTCTTTCGTGGACAGAGGCACTTTTCTTCCTATACTATACCTCTCCTTTGGATTTTTGCAGCCCAAATGCATGACCCTGCATTTATTTTTGAGCATTAAATCTCAGCTGCCAAATTCTCAACCATTCTTCAAGCTTCTCTAGATCCCTCCTCATGTTACAGTATCTACACCCTCCTGGGTATCTACTCTGTTGCAGATTTTGATTTAATCCGTAAAGAGGCAGACCTTATCCAATAGCCTTTCTGCAATATCACTTACAAAAATGGTAAACAGAATTGGACCAAGGACAGATTCCTGCGGCTCACCACTGGTAGCATCCCTCTCCTCAGAGTACCCCTTGTTGTCTCCCTCTCAACCAATTTCTAACTCAGCCAGTCACTTTAGGGTGGAACAGTCTCGAAGGCTTTACTGAAATCTAAGTACACTACATCTAGAGCTCTCTCTCAGTCCAACTCTTTGGTCACCCAGTCAAAGAAATTAATGAGATTTGTTAACAAGACTTGGCTCTTGTAAAACCATGCTGCCTTGAATCCTGTAAGCCATTGGATTCCAGAAATTGCATGCTTCTCTGTTTTAGCAGTGTTTCCATTAGCTTACTCACCACAGAGATCAGACTAACCAGCCTGTAGTTCCCAACCTCATCCTTAGTTCTGATTTTGTGTAAAGGGACCACATGCATTTTTTCCAGTCTCTAAAGAAGCTTTGAAAAGGTCAGACAGTGGAGCCACTAGAACTTCCCTAAGTTCCTTCAGCAGTCTCGGATGTATCCCATCCAGCCCCATCGCTTTGTCTAGCAATGACATGGTCCTCACTTCATATTTTAGCTTCACATTGCTGCTTTTTTTAAACTTTAATAAAGCACAGTGCTTCATTTGAGTTGCACTGGCTAATCTGTGCATGTAAATTTTTAATTCATGCTTCATTTGAGTTGCACTGGCTAATCTGTGCATGTAAATTTTTAATTCATGCTTCTTTCAGTGTAAGCTGTACCTGAGATAATATATGAAGGAGCAAGCGGTCCTAAATTTGGGAGTCACTTGCTTGTGTGCCTGACTCAATCCTTTTGTCGATGGAAAAAGCAATGCTGCTTATCTGTAATGAGTGTTTTCTGTATAGAATAGGATTGATAAGGCATATAATTCTTCCCACCTCCCCAAGGGGGAGAGGGGTCAGTGCAGCATAAATTCACTAGCTGTGGTTGGTGAATTGCTGTGAGCTTCTCCAGGATTAAGCAGGAAGTCACTCCTCACATATGGGTGACGTCAGTGCCGGCAGCACCCATGCAGAAGCATCTCCCCAGCTTTAAAAGAAAGCCTTTGGGAGATGCCACCACACATGTGTGGTTCCCTTCCTGCCCAAGGGTGCTATCTTGCTCACTCTCCTTTTTTCCGCGGAGCCTAATTGATGCACATCCAGTGTCCCGGAAAAAATTCTTTAAAAACGTAGTAATTCAGTTTAGATTTCTGATGTGTACTGGTTCCTCTTCCAGCCTCGAGCCGGCATGTTCGACGCCATCCTCGGGCCTGTCCTTTTTCACTTTTTTCCTTGCGGTTCCCTCGACCAGCGCTTCATGTCCTTTTTCGCCTGTGGGTCATCGACCCCATCTGGATGCATGTCCCATGGTGGTTCAAAAAATGTGATTGCTGCAGTCAAACCATATCCATCACTGACACCCATGCCTGCTGCCTGTATTGCCTGAGACTGGACCACGACAGTTCCAATTGTAACCTTTGCCAGGCCATGCTAGCAAAAACAAGCTAGAAAGAAGTTGGAATTGCAGGAAAAGATGTTCCCGAGGTCCGACTCCGCACCCCCGTCCCTGGCGCCCAGTTCCAAGGCAAGCACATCCTGCGACGCTCGGGCGTCCTCGGAGTCCCGTGGCTGCAGATCCTCTGAGAGGACCCTGGAGCAGAAGTGGAAGAAAAAGAAGTCCTCGAAGATTCCGGAGGTTGGTCCACAGAGACCCGATAAATCGCACCGGAGAGACTCGGAGGAGTCAGAAAGACGCCCGGCCAAGCTTTCCAAAAGGGACCTTTCGGCAGGCGGAGACCGGCCAAGGGTGTTCGAGGCCATGGTGGTTATCAAGGACAGACTCTCCGTAGTGTTGGCATCGGGCATGGAGACCAGAATGGCAGCCTTGGAGCAGAACATCACTGCTATCCTGGCCCTGCAGCAGGTGATGATGGCTGGTTCGCCTAGCTCATCCGTCCCAATGACCGGCCCCTCGACTTCAACTGGGTCACCGATCGTTGAGCCGAGCATTGAGTGCCTCCGGCCTCGAGTAAGCCCTCGGCACCGGTCGAGGTCCCAGTCCCATTCGTTGGGTATCCGGTCTTCACTGGCTAGTGTCCGCAACTTGGACCTCAGGTCCTGACAGGCCTCCGGCCCCGGGCATGGGCCTAGACCAATGGAGTCACAGGTCTTCTGAATCCTTGGCATCACTCAACTCTGAGTGGGAGATCGAGAACATGGCATCCCGGAGACACCGAGATGTCCCCTCAGATCCATCTCCACTGGTGCCTTGACGCCAGTCTCCGCCTGAAGACATGGCCTTCCACAACTTCATACGGGATATGACTAAGGTGCTCTTGGTCCAGACCGAGGCCGAGGAGGCTCTGCGCACCAAGGAACTGGAGATCCTCCAGTATGAGGCCCCTCCCCAGGAGACCCTCACGATGCCGGTGCAACCGATCCTCGGATGGCTGCTCCTCCAGATGTGGGGAACACTGATGTCAGTGCCCATTGTCAGCCACCAGCTCGACACGATGTACCACATCCGCAACAGCCCAGGGTTTCACAAAAACAGTTACCACATAACTCCATGGTCGTCGAGTCGACCATACACAAACTAAAGAGCCAGAAGATCAATTCCTCTGTCCCCCTGGGTAGGGAGGCTCGAACCCTCGATGCCCTCGGGTGCAAATATTTCCAGGGCTCAATGCTAGGGTGCAGAATCCAGGTCCATGAGCTCTTTATCGGCAAGGAGCTTGCTGGGTTCTCAGCAGGCCTTGATGGGGAACCTCCCCAGCGGTTCAAGACCCTAACCTCAGCAGTACAGGACTGCTCAAAGTTCCTCTCTTGAGTGGCTTATGATGGCTTTGAGTCCTCAGCCCGAGTCACGGCTGCCAGCATCGGGGCCCGATGCCAAGCCTGGTTGCAATCGTCCAACCTTAAACAGTGAGTCCAGGACAAGCTACTCAATGTCCCCTGTACCGGCGAGAATCGTTTTGGCCAACCTATGTCTGAGAAGGCTGCCAAGGTCGAACAAGAGTTTGTGACTCGACAAAGGCTCTCCAAAAAGACCTCGGTGCCTCCCCACAGAAAACCACCGGGGAAAAAGCTTTTTTTCCCCAGAAAGAAGGGAGCCTTCTCTCATACCCAACAATACCAATGCTATCCAGGGTCTGTGCAAGGTACCCAGCCCAAAAGACAAGGGCACGGGACCCAGAAGGCCAAAACCACTAAGCCCCAGATTCTGGCTCCAGCCTAGTTCGGGGGGGAGCTTTTGACTCCCACGGCATGGCCTCCTCTCGCCAAGGAGGCCTTCTTCAGCCCACAGGGGGATGCCTGGCACTCTTTGCCCACAGGTGGGCCTCAGTCACCACAGACCTCTGGGTACTACAGGTGGTCAGGGAAAGTTGCCTCCTCCACCTACAGAAGGTACCTACAGAATTCTTCCCAGGAGAGCCACTGAGACCCCTCCTTCACCAGACCTTGCTCCTCACAAAGCTCACAAGTCTCCTCAAGAACAAGGCAGTAGAGGCAGTACCCAAGCACCTTTGGGGTTAGAGCTTCTAGTCTAGGTACTTTCTTGCCCCAAAAAGGACTGGAGACCTCAGGCCCATCCTAAACCTGCGAAACTTGAACAAATTTCTGGTGAGGGAGAAATTCAAGATGCTCTCCTTGGAACAGTGCTGCCTTACCTTCACCAGGGAGATTGGCTTTGCTCCTTGGACCTAAAGGATGCTTACACACACATCTTAATCCATCCCTCCCACATGCAGTACCTAAGGTTTGTGGTGGGAGGAGGGCACTACCAATATAGGGTACTGCCCTTCAGACTGGCCTGCTCACCAAGGGTGTTCACCAAATGCCTAGCAATGGTCACATCCCACCTCCGTCTACAAGGGGCCTTCGTCTTCCCCTACCAGGACGATTTGCTCATAAGAGGCAGCACTACCCTAGAGGCACTCCAGGCCTCAGGGCGCGCTATCCTCTTACTGCAGCACTTGGGGTTCATCATTAATTACTCCAAGTCTCACCTGACCCCATCCCAAAGCCTGGAGTTCATAGGGACTCAGCTAGACACTCTGCAGGCCAAAGCCTTTCTTCCCAGAGAGAGGACAGAATGCCTCAAGGAGTTAGCAGCCCAGGTGCAGCGCCAGCAATTGGTCCCGGCCGGCCTCCTCGTCCGCCTGCTGGGCCATATGGCTTCCATGGTCCATGTGACCCCACTAACCCACTTACACATGTGTGAAGCTCAGTGATGTCTATGCTCTCAGTGGACCCAAGCCACTGGCAGACTACGGGACAGGGTCAGAGTAATCTGCCAACTAGCAGAGTCCCTCGATTGGTGGCAGCGCTCCTGCCACCTCCAGGCCGGGATGCCCTTCCAGACCATCCCCCTCCCACAGAGAGTTCTGACCTCGGACACCTTACTCTTCGGTTGGAGAGCCCATTGCTAGGATCTTCACACACAGGACTACTGGTCCCAGGTGGAATCTCAGCTACAGATCAATCTCCTGGAACTCAGGACGATCTTCCTGGCCCTTTGGCACCAGACAGTACTGGTCTAGACGGACAATGAGGTCGCAGTGTTCTATGTCAACAAGCAAGGGGGCACGGGGTCATATTCCCTCTGCCAGAAGGCGTTAGCCCTCTGCTCCTGTGTGACTCGCAATGGCATGCTCTTTCAGGCAATCTACCTCCCGGGCCAGGACAATGCCCTAGCAGACAGGCTGAGCAAAGTCCTTCAGCCGCACGAGTCACTGACCCTGCTGGTTGCCAAGACCCTCTTCAAGGTCCAGCATGAGGGGCATCACTGATATTGTACTAATCGCCTCCAGATGGCCCAGGCAGCCTGGTTCCCACTACTGCTAGAATTGTTGGCAACACCCCTTGTGCACCAGAACCTCTGTCTCAGGAGGAGGGCTCTCTCCTACACCCCAATTTGGGGTTCCTGACATTAACCACATGGCTGCTGAAAGGATTACTCTGGCTCCCTTTAATCTCCCATGAGAGGTAGAGGAGGTCTTGTTGGCCTCCTGCAAGCCCTCCACAAGACGAGCGTACGTTTTTAAGTGTCGCTGTTTCTCAGTATGGTGCGCTGTGAGACAGGAGAACCCCTTCTCCTGCCCCGTGAAAGTAGTGCTCCAGTACCTGCTCCATTTCTCGGAGGCTGGACTGTAATCCAACTCAGTCAGAGTGCACCTAAGCGCAATTGCAGTGCATCACCACCCAACCAAGGGAAAACCCCTCTCAGTTCAGCCCCTGATCTCTTGATTCCTCTAGGGCCTTTTGCTATCTAAACCCCCTGTCTGCCCCCCAATGGCAGAGTGTAACCTCATCATGGTACTCTCGCAGCTCATTAGACTGCTATTTGAGCCTCTGGCCACTTGCCACCTGCGGTATCTTTCCTGGAAGGTTGCCTTCCTGGTGGTTCTTATATCCGCTCACAGAGTAAGCAAGCTTCAAGCTCTGGTGGCAGAACCGTCTTATACAAGGTTTTATAAGAACAGAGTGGTGCTCTGCACGCACCCTAAATTCCTCCCGAAGGTGATATCTCCTTTCCATCTCAATCAGGAGGTGGTTCTCTCCACCTTCTTCCCCTGGCCCCCTGCTGGTCGGGAGGAGACCGTACTCCATACTTTTGATTGTAAAAGAGCCCTGTCCTTCTACCTTCAAAGGACTGAGGGCCATCACAAAGCTTCTCAACTCTTTGTTTCATATGACTCCAGAAGGCTAGGGTTCCCAGTGACTAAGCAAACTTTGTCCACTTGGGTGATGGACTGTATTGCCCTCGCCTATGAGTAAGCTGGACTCTCCCTGGAGCACCGGATTACAGCGCATCCCATGAGAGCGATGGCCAATTCGGTGGCAAACCTGCGCTCAGTGCTGGTGACCGAGATTTACCAAGCCGCCACATGGTCTTCAGTTCACACGTTCACAGCTCACTACTGCCTGGAGAGCGAGTCCTGTTGGGACAGTGCCTTTGCCCAGGTGGTACTCCACAATATATTCGGTGTGTAGGAAACTCTGACCCTCTGACCCTTCTGTGTTCAGGCTACCGGAGTGATGGCCCCACTGGACATTAGGGTTTCGCAGTCTCTCAATTGGGGACTCATCTTCTGCTGCTCAGTGCTACTCTGCCACGGTCGTTGCTGGTGCTGTCGTGGTTCGGTTCCCGGCAGCCTGGAGTTAGGGAGTCCATATGTGAGGACTGACTTCCTACTTGTTCCTGGAGAAGTATATTCTCTTCCGCTTAGAGATAGTGTAGTTACTCACCTGTAACAAGTGTTCTCCAGAGACAGCAGGAATTAGTCCTCACAACCCTCCCTCCTCCCCTTGGAATTGCCTCCTTTACCTTATTTTATTCTTATGTCTTCCTAGCTACATCACCTGACTGAGCAAGATGGCACCCTTGGGCGGGAAGGGGATCACGCATGCATGGTGGCATCTCCCAAAGGCTTTCTCTGAAAGCTGGAGAGATGCTTCTACATGGGCTCCATCAGCGCCAATGTCACCCATATGTGAGGACTGATTCCTGCTGTCCCTAGAGAACACCTATTACAGGTGAGTAACTGCACTCTCTCTAAGGGGGAGAGAATATAGTTTCCTTTCAAAGTCTTGCTGAGTATCTTAAAGTAATTATTTATGGTCTCTTTCTGAGCGATTATAAATCAAATAGAACAAAAAACGCTCAATTCCATCTGCTTAGAACCAATCACATAATCTCTTATGGTTACTCAAAAATATCAATTTTTCGTTAAAGGTCTCAGACATTGATGGCATACCTTTTCAGACTTATAATATGACTTATAATTGCTATTGTTACAACAGCTTTAAATTGAGAGCCGTACCCTTTAGCCTGCATGCGCAGCGTTTTGTTCACGAGTGGCAGTGAACGACGTTTTCAGTACCTTGTATTAGCTGAATGAAAAGAGACGTGTGCAGCATCATATGTTTGCCTGGTAGGTGATTTGGAGATAACACTGTTGTGAGTATGAGGAGATTTGAGCGAAGAACTTTAAATTGGTTACTGAGCAGGGTTTTATTTTATTTTATTTTATAGAGTTTGCAGGGCAATACGTTGAGATCCTCTGATGAAACACTTGTTGTGAAACGCGGCAGAGGCGCCGGGGGAAGGCGTTGGGATCAGGAAGTGTTATGGGCATGTGTTGAAGAGACCTGCATATAAATTGAATACTCGATGCTAGATGAGTATTGAAACACATTGCTGTCAGGATTTCTTAATAAGAACAACGGTTGAGAAGAGTGTGATCTCCAGGAACAAGCAGGAATGAGTCTTCACATATGGGTACGTCGGTACCGATGGAGCCTGCGCGGGAAAGCTCCCCAGTGTCCAAAAAGAAAGCCTTTGGGAGCATCCCACACGCATGCATGCTGCCTTCCCACCCATTCACTTCCCTCTCATCGGTTTTCCGTTTTCCGCGGAGCCAGCAGGACGTATTCCTGTCACCGCAGAAAATTCTTCTTTTTAGTCTTAGTTTTTTGTGGTCGCGTCTGCCTTCCCTCGACGCCACCAGTACCGCCGGTGCTTTTCTTTCCTTTTACTAAAAAAATGTCTTCTTTTCTCTAGGAATTTTTTCCTTTTTAGTGCCTGACGGTTTCTAGGCCACTAGGCCTCTATCCTTACATTATGGAAAAGCCAGCCACTATCCTTAAGAAATGCTCAAAGTGTGGCGGTACAAATATATTTTTAGACACTCATACTTGGTGTCTAAAATGTTTAGGTCCTGACCATTGCCCACTGGAGTGTCTCTCCTGCTGGAGCTCAAAAAGAAGAAGTCTTCAGAATCGATTCAGACTCGATGTCACCAGCCAGAATATCTTCTTTTTCACAGGATCAGGTAACCAAACAAAAGTCTGTTAAGACTAGCCAGTCCTCGAGTGGTAGATCTCCTTCTAAGCATCGAGATGCCTCTGGCGTTGCCCTCGAGGACATTTTGGCAATAAAGCCCCGGCGGGAGTCTTCGGGCTCCAAAGCATTAACGGGGCTTCAGGTTGTTCCCAAGGTTCTTGCCTCCATGGACATACCTGGGCCATGCTCGGTGGTTGTGGCCGCTTTGAGCGGTACCGACACCCCGGCATCGGCTACGGTGATGGATGAAACACTCCTCACCGATGAACGTAGTCTAGCGCTCTCAGCTACTTCGGTACCACTAGAGTTGCTGCAGACCGTTCCTCGAGTATCGGTATCGGCTTCGGTACCGGTACCGGTATCGACATCGGCACCGGTGTCAGTACCATCCATGCTTGCTTCGGCAGACTCGCTTCCTTCGATGCCGAGCCTGGAATCGCTCTCTAGCATGGAGGATTCGGTACCGACTCGTCTCGGTACCGACCTCGGGCGGTACCGAAAACATCGCTTTAAAGAAAATCCGATGCTTCATCCTTTCAAGTCTTCCGATCCCGATGACTGGGATGAATCCATCGGTTTTGTTGTTAAGTGCCGTCGAGTCGGAGTCGACTCATGGCGACCCTCTGGATAGCTATCCTAAATTGTGTTCGGTCTTCAGTCAGGCGGCTCATTGTTGACAGACTGGTACCCGTAGCTGCTGTTATTTTCAACAATTCTAGCCTTTACCCCTCATTTTAAGGGGTCCTCCTCAGGAGAGATTTCTTTTCAAGCTTTTCTGCTTGATATGGCAAAGTTACTTGCCATTTCTATACCTGGTAAAGAATCCATACCAGGGGATTCAGAGACTCTGCAGTTCCCCTGGATTCCAAAGGAGGTGATCATGCTTCCTTTGCATCAGATCTTACAGGATCTACTATTAAGAATGTGGGAAACTCCTTTAACGGTATCCCCACATTCTAAGACACGACACTATGTACAAGGTGCCACCTTCTCCAGGTTTTCAAAAGACTCAACTTCCTCATCATTCTATTGTTGTAGAATCAGCAATGAGGCGTATTAAGAGTGAAAAGAAGCACTCCTCTTATCCGCCAGGTCGTGAGTCTAGGACTTTAGATGCCTTTGGACGTCGATGCTTCCAGGCATCCATGCTTTCAGCAAGAATTATCTCATATATTTTCTATATGGGATTATCTCTTGAAGAGGTCACAAAGAACTTAAAGCTTTTGAACCCTTTTCTTCAAGAACATAAAAGAGCAGACTATTTCTTATTAGTCAGTCATGCTCAAAATGTCTTTAAGTTCCTTAATCGTGCTTCCCTGGACTGTTTTGAGTCTATTAGCAGAACTTCTGCTATAGCCATAGGGGCACGACGCATGGCCTGGCTCCAAGCTTCAGACTTGGACAAATGGGTACAAGAAAGGCTGGGAAATACTCTTGTACTGGTGAATATCTCTTTAACAAGGATGCTTTATTCCAAGCTAATCAGTTAAACACTGATATTGTTGCTTTCAGAGGACTGTCAAAACTTTCCTCTATCCCAGCTAGTAAAAAATCTCCTAACAAACTTTATCCCCCTAAGGGGAAAAGTTTTATTCATCTTCTACCCATCATGCAGATGTTTCCAAGGAAGGGCAACATCATTCCAGGCTAAGAAATCCAAAACCTCAACAGGCTCAGCAAACCCAGCAGTTTTATTCATTAAATCTCTTTTTCCTGTTTGAGGTTCAAAACCGCTAACCTACTTCTTATCAACAGAAGCATCTACAGTTCTTCTCATCCTTACTGAGAGATCAGTGATACACAGACTCAATCCTCGACTCTAGGCATGAATCTCTTGCTGCAAGAGAAATCCATTCTTTTAGCTCCTAGAGCTATTGAGGATAATCATGCCCTACAGGTAACAGGTTTCTACTCTCCTTTTTGAAGGAAAAGGAGGAGTAGCAACTAATAACAAGGTAGGCTATGCCTTTCACCTTGACAGTTTTCCTGTGCAAGGATATCTCATACTTTTGACTGCAGGGAGGCTTTACCTGTTTCAGAGGCTTACCAAATTGTAAGTCTTCACAACTCTGTATTACTTTCTATCCCTCTTAGTCGAGACATTCGGTCTAAGAGTGATACTATTCAACTGGAGGACTTACTTTTTAAGCCCATAGGATTTTCTTCAATACCTACTCTAGTAAGTGGTTCCCATACAGAGTTTTCTTCCCCTTTGCAATCTTCTCAAATATTTTCTTTTAAGACCAGCTATCGGACCATAATTGAGTTTTACCACTCCTAATTATGTCTGTCGGTCCTTTTCCAATCTATGGGACCTAACTTTTCTGCTGCCTTAATAGCAAATAATTCCAAGACAGGTTCCAAAACCTACTTGGGCAATTTATCTTTGCAGGCAACCGGCCTGTCTACTATTCTTAGCCATCTTCAATTTTTTTCTGGCACCAACAGAATAGATTAGGTTGCACACTGGCAATTAAACAGCCAGATCTTACCTAAGCAACCTATAACATGCTCTCTGCAATTATACAAAAAAGCTCTGCAACTATGGGCCTTTGCCAGAGAGCGTCAGAGCCATTCCTGGTGGGTAACTTCCAGATGGTTAAAAAGGCTTTGCCCAGGCGCTGAAGCTCCCGAGGGGCCTACTCAGAATCCTGACTTAATATCTGCATAAACTTAATATTTTACTCCGAACTTACCGGGGTGCCTTGGGGGGAATGGCGGCCCACAAACCAGTGCGCTTGGACTTCGGGTCTCCCTCTTCTTCACATGGAAAACGCTCCAAAACAGAGTTGTCTTCCCCACCAAAGATGGTTCCACTTCGGGTAAGCCCCGAAATGCAACAGGAGATTTTGGAGGAAATACGTGGTGCGAAGGAACTGGTACAGTCCAACGGAGAAGCGCTCCGAGCCATGCGAGAAGATTTCGGTATGCTTCAGGACCGGCTTGAAGGTCTTTCACTACGGCTGGACAACATGGCGGGGGTCCTCGATTCGCACGCGGTGCGCTTGGTGAACCTGGACAAGGCTGAGCGTCAGATACAGAATCTTCAAAAAGAGTTAGAGGATTGCAATAATCGAGCCCGTCGCAACAATGTAAGGCTCATAGGAGTACCAGAGGGGGCGGAAGCAGGAGATATCAGAGAATTTCTGGTCAAAACTCTCCCCTCCTTGCTGAAGATTACCTTTTGCAGAGATCTGGAAATTGACCGAGCATATCGTGCTCCTACCAACATCGCACTCAATCGGACGACCCCCCGGCCCATTATCTTTCGTTTACTGAGGTATCAGCAAGTTGAGCAAATTTTCAAAGCTGCCCGGGTGATGCAACATCTGCAGTTTGAAGATCATAAAGTCTCTTTCTTCCCCGACTTGGCAAAGCCCACAGTTGACCGGCGGAAGGGACTCCTTGCTTTTCGACCTAGACTTCAACAGTTACAGGCTCGCTTCGGCCTCTTATATCCAGCGAAGCTCAGAGTGACTCTCCATAACCAAACTAGAACCTTCGAAGATCCTGCTCTGCTAGCAACAGTTTTAGATTCCAAAGAGGCAGACCAGATGCGCTAAGTCAACAACTCGGATGGACTCCGCTGGAACTGCCCGCCATTTTGAATGGCCCGATGCGGTGATCATTGCCTGGAATAGAGACTGCCTGGACCTTTCTTTCTTTTATATCTACCTTTCTTGGTCTCCTTTTCCTCCATGATGTGCACCTCGGTTGGATTCGGAGCACGCACAGCTATACCGGTTATATGTTTCAATTTAGGCCTTCTCTGGGGTTTCACCCCGCAGACATCAGGTCGCCAGTAATTTCTGGGGTTTTGCTTCTTCTCTAAGGCACTTCGGTGCTTCTACTGTTATATAGGGCGCTTCATGATTTTTCATTGGCTTATTTTCTATCATATCGTGTGTACAGTCATTTATAGTTGATATGAGGGACATTGCGCAACTCGGTGCGCCATCATGTTTCTTTCTCAGAATGTTTGCCTTTGTTGTATGGCCTTATGTAAGCTCTTGTCACTGAACGTAAGAGGCATCAATAGTCCAATCAAAAGAATGACCATCCTTAGTTATTTTAATCATGACCATACTGATTTAGTGTCTCTTTAGGAAACCCATTTCACCTCCGTTGAACCACTGAAACTTACTGCTAAACCTTATATGGTGGCTGCCTATTCTCCCGCCGTTTCCAAGCGGTACGGGGTAGCCATCTTGGTTGAGAAATCTTTGCCAACCACTGTAATGGATACTAGTTCTGATGGGGAGGGTAGCTGGGCCTGTGTATATTTTAAGGTTGGAGATAGTGAATTTACGTGTATTTGTATTTATGCTCCGAATGTGGATGACCCTGTTACTGTTACTCGGCGGTGACTTCCACCAAGTATTTGATCCTTTGATAGATCGACTGCCGCCTAGAACGAGTGGTCCGCCCAAGAGTCTCTACACCCTGCCAGCTCTGATGAAAGATTTTGCGTGAGTAGATATATGGAAGCTGCTTCACCCCTCCGACTTAGAGCTCACCTTTTCTTAGCCCCCCCATCACTCACAATCTAGATCAGATTTTTTCTTATCTCCTCAGTACTGCTATCCCAAGTGGACATATACTCCTGATAGGTTAGCCAATTGGAATGCCATCCAGAGTACTTGATGCTGGACATGCCATGTGGCCTTTGGTTTACTAAACTCCTGTTAAGTATGATTGTCCCGCATTACAGTATTACTGGAGTCGGGTCTGGGGTCGTCTTCATTCTATTTTATATTTTCCGGAACCCCTCTCTTGGAAGATTGTGGGGCTCCGCTCAGCTGCGGGGATCCCCTCTCTTCCTAAATTGGCTTACTTCCTTTTAGCCTTTATGCTGGGCATTGCTATTTCCTATTTCCTTAATCACGAAATATTGGGAAAATAGCTCTTTTTTGAGCTCTAATGAATGGTGAATCATATCTGTCTTTATTGTAAATATGCGCAAATACCTTGTATGTCAGCCTCTTCTGTTCAAACCATTCACTATTGGTCTAGCTAGAAGACGCTCAACGATTATGTTCAAACTATTCAATGCTTTCAGTTGACTGTTTGATTCTGTATTAATCTTTGTCACATGCTCATCCGGTATCATAGATTCTACTTCTGTTTGTTTGATGTACAATAATTGTTGTATGTAAGCGCTTATATGATGATTCTTATCAGCTTAGAGAAGAAGCATTGGGGTGGGGGGTAATTGGGGTTGCTTTCTTTATTGTATGTGTGTATTTGTTTCTTTTGGTGTGTTGTTACTTTTGTTTGTTGTAAAACGAAAATAAAAGTTAAAAAAAAAAAAAAAAAAAGGCTTTGCCCAGTCATGCTCCCACAGGACCGTTTTTTTCCTATTCTTACCATCTTCCTTAAAATTTCCTTTTAAGGAAAACGAACCGGGGCTTAGATCACGTGAAAGCATAAAGAATTGCTTAATTCCCTGAGTTGTTCCACATCTCCAGTGGAACTCTTGCAACAGGAATGCATTCCTTTTCACTGCAGTCGGTCCTTGTCTAGTGCATTCCTTCTAATTCCCAATACTTCACTGGGGCTTATGCTGAACAAAGAACACATGATACTCATATTGCCCTCATAGAGGGGCAAACATGGTATCCCCTTATATTGCGTCTTTTTCTCCACACTGAAGTTATAGAAGGATCCAGACTTGTTGTCTTAAGACTAGGGATCTCCTTTTCACCCCTTCACGTAGGCCTCCATTTCTGGTTATTCAAAGTCTAGAATTTTTAAAGAAATCTAGACCTCTCCTTCTGACTAGGAACATTCCACTGGTTTCCATGTAACCTTCTTCATGGTTCTTCCACGTGTAACCAGTAAGGGGTTCTCTATATTCTCAAGCAGGTCTTACCCCTCCTTGTTATTAAATGAATCTCTATTTATATATATATATATATATATATATATATATATATTGTGGCGCTGCACCCTGTCTAGGCGGTTGCCTATAGGAGGCAGCGTGCCATCTAATGTCTCTTTTTATGCTTTAGCCCCAGAGCTAAGGCTTCTGGAATTGCAGTTGTGGGCAAATAAAGCAGTGGTTTTAGAGGCGAACACAGGAAATTTATTTTTTTTGTAGTTTAAACTTTGCAAACAATTCTTCTTGGGAAGTTTGAACAGGACAACACAAAGGAAGGGTATTTCTTCACCCAAAAAAGGTATCATACAAACATTGCAGTGACAAAATAAACTTGCTTCAATCAGCTTTTCATAGAACAGAAAAGTATTTTCTTTCTTCACCTGCCACAGTTGAAACCAGTGCTTATTGCTTCCTATTACCTTCTAGCACACTTCAGTTCCCTTCAACTGTTCAGGGTTTTAAAACAGCCTTTTTCCTGCTTGTCTGTATTACAAACAGCACAGCTATTTCTTCAACACATTCACTTCACACTTGAACATTCCTCTTAGCTTTCTCATTAGCAATTCTCTTTACCTCCCGGGTTTCCAGCCCTCAGAGTATCAGGACCATTAATTGCTTTGGCTCTTGGTTTTTCTGGCTTAAAAACTGTTGGCCCCCTTTCACTCTGACTTTAGACACAAAGAGCAATCCATTAAAGAATCAGCAGAGTCCTGCTCCACTATACTGGGCATATCTTCATAATCAGGCTCATAAGGTTCTGGGTTTGTATCTGCTTCTGAAAATTGTGGCTTAACTTTCTTTAAAAGTGTGAACAACTTTTCCCAATGAGATTTCTTTCTCTCCTCTGAGTTTCTAAAATGTCTGAAAGGCTTTTTACCTCTGAGTAAAACTTTCAAAGGTTCTATCTGTCTCACCTTGCTTCTGGGAACAGTCTTTCTCACAGGCCTTTTAAAAAGGGTAATTTCTTCTTCAGAGTCTTCTAGGGCTGCCTCTGTGTCTGAGCTAGAATCCACCGCTCTCCCAAGGTTATCCCTCCTACCTTCAAACCGTGCTGCCGTGTCTTCACAGCAGGGGCTCCACTCTGAAGAGCAGTCTCCTGTATACCGGCTGCTTTGAGAGTTTCTCCTGTGTCTGTCCCTGGATACTCTCTGCCTTTCACTCCTGAAGATTCTGTTTTCTTTAGCCTGGTTTGTGAGTTTTCTTTCCAGCTGGCCTGTAGTCCGCTTCCTTAGTCCCTCTCTCTTGGACGGCTCGCGACTGCTGCTGTGGCTGGCTCTGTTCCCGTGCCTTGCACTGTGCTTTGCTCCAGCCCTGTGCTTTGCTGCTGCTCCCGCACTAGCACTGTGCCTTGCTCTATCCCTCTCTGTTTCTGAGAGCTTAAATGTGTGTAAGCTTCCTCCCCCTTCTGGCTCCACCCACCGGTGCTTCCTATCTCCACCCTGTGTTGCCATGGAGCCTGGGTGTGGTCTGAACTCAGTAGTTCTGCAAGTGTTTTTTTTCTCTGCCTGCAGTTTTATACGTAGGCCTGGCTGAGCTATTCCTCCACTCAGGTGAAAAAGTTTCATTTCTGGCTATTTTCCCAGGTCCTGCTGCAGCCTCGTCACCACAATATATATATATATATTTATATAAACACATATATCTGACTCTGAAAGATTTGTTACTGTCCATATTAATGCTGTTCCAGCATACCATAATGTTTTAATGGACAGCCAATTTCTATAGGAATTAGAATCTAGCTTATTTTACCATAACCTTCCGGTTATGGTACATCTGAAGCTCTCCATGTAAAGTAACATCACTTAGGGAAGACATTACTTATCTTCAAGAAATTGGAGGCTACACCGCCTACTACAAATGTTTCTTCTTTCACTTCCATAGAGGGGTCTTAAAGACCCATCCTTTTTCTGCAAACCAGTCGGATTTACCTCCTCTCTTTCCTAGAGCCTTATTCTGCTCCAAGGACAAAGAGCTTCAAACTTTGGCCTACAGAAGCTTTTACTTCTCCTCCAAAGTCCAACCTCATTAAACTCCCCCAGATTTTTCTTCTGGGATTAGTTCTAGCCATTAAGGCTTCTGACCTCTCCCTGTATTACAAAATTTATTTTCCTCTACTTCACAGTGAGGTAATTTCTTTGGGGATAATGTACTGGCTCTTAGCACCAGACCATATTACCCTCAACAAATACTTTTGCAATACTTTTGAGTGAGGTCCACATTAGAAAATTGGAATTCAATTTTTACTAACATTTATTATCTACACAAGGACTCCCCTCTAGACGCCTTGTTTAGTCAAGCTGTTCCACAGCACACCCCTTTTAATTCAACTCCTACCCTCCATCCCTTGGATGCCTGAGGTTCTGGGAAATAGCATGGCCCATCTGTTAGATTTGCAACATGCTGGGACCTTCTCTAGGCATCTCTAGCTTGGGAGTCCCCATATGTGAAGACTCAATCTCCAGGAACAAGCAGGAATACGTCATCACATATGGGTACGTCGGTACCGACGGAGCCCGCGCGGGAAAGCTCCCCAGCTTTTCAGATTAAAAGCTTTTGGGGCCTCCCACTGCACATGCGCGCTGCCTTCCCGCCTTCCTGACCAGCTCTCGTCAGTTTCTTTTTTCCGCGGAGCCAGCAGGTCGTGTTCCTGTCACCGCTGAAGAAATTGTTAATTTTATTGTTTTCTTTAGACCGCGTACCTGCCTTCCCCATTCTGAAACCGGTACTGCCGGTCTCTCTTTCTTTCTTTTAAAAAAAAAAAATATATATATTTTTCTTTTCTTCAGCACAGCTTGGTACTTTGTTAGGCCTTCAGGCCTACACAAATTCTCCTCATGGAGAAGCCAGTTCCTGGTTTTAAAAAGTGTACCAAGTGCAGTGCTGTCATTCCTCTTACAGACACCCATGAATGGTGTCTTAAATGTTTAGGACCTGACCATTCCATACCGGACTGCCCATCCTGCTCCCAGATGTCGAAACGTGGATTGCAGAACCGGGCCAACAAGTTCCATGTGCTGTTTCCTTCAGAAGCATCACAGTCATCCAGGTCTTCCTCTCCGGATGGATCTCAGGTAACCAAAACTCCAGTGGGCAAATCCTCTAAAAGCAAATCTCTTTCTAAAGATCGAGAGGCTCTCAATTCTGAGTTCGAGGATTCTGCCCAGGCCAAAAAACCCCGGCGGGAGGCTCCGGCCTCCAAAGCAATCATGGGGTCACAGGTTGACATCGATGGCGCGGCCTCGACAGATCACCTGTTGTACTGCTCTGGGGTACCGGCCCATACCGGTACCGACATCCAGGCAGCAGTGGCGTCTATGGGCAATACTGTCCAAGTCATGCAGCAGGCCATTCTGGCTTTTATTAATGCTGCTACGCCCTCGGTACCGCAGCCAGCGGTACCCGGTCCGGTTCCGGTAATGGCTTCCATACCGGAACCGAGGCCATCGTCTTCCAAACGCAGATCGGTTCCGCATGCCGGATCCGGGCTTTTGCCCGGTACCGATCCCATACCCGGTACGCCCGATGTCGATACCGAACGGTATGCGTATCGTGCGTTGGAAGCACATAGAGGATACTCTGCTTCTTCAGAGGATTTTAACTCCTCTGATGATTCTGATGAGTTCTCCCTTGATCTTCCTGAGGAGCCTTCTTCTCCTAACAGGAGAATGTCTCCACCAGAGGATTTGTCCTTTCAGGACTTCATCATAGAAATGGCTAAAGGTCTTTCTATTGCTTCATCCTCTGAAAAGGAACCCAGATCAAAGAAACTGGATATTTTAGGATACTCTAAGTCTCCTAAAGAGGCAGTCACCCTGCCTATCCATGAAATCCTTCAAGAACACTTGATGGACTTATGGGAGGCTCCTCTAACATTGTCTCCTTCTTCTCGCAGGTTGGACACCATGTACCGTGTCCCCCCTTCTCCTGGTTTCCAAAAAACCCAGTTGCCTCACCATTCTATTGTGGTGAAGTCTGCAATGAAGAAGATAAAGAGTACCAAAAGGCACTCTTCTACTCCTCCAGGGCGAGAATGTAAGACTCTAGACTCTTTTGGCAGGAAAATTTTCCAGGCTACTATGCTTATAGCCAGGATTAATTCCTATAGTCTTTACATGGGCATGTTTCTCAGTGAAATCGCTCTAAAAGTTCGGCATTTTGCCCCCTTTATCCCTGAGGATAAGAGGGAGCAGTTCATTTCCTTAGTGAAACACCTTTTGGATATTTCAAAGTTCTCCAACAGGGCAGCTTTTGATTCCTTTGAGGGTGCTGGTAGGGCTTCGGGCATTGCTATAGCAGCCCGACGTCTTGCTTGGCTCCAGGCTTCTGATCTAGAACCTTGGGTCCTAGATGGCTTACGAAATCTGCCCTGTACAGGTGAGAACTTATTTGGTGAGGAGTGGCAAATTAAGGCCACTCAAATGGATGCAGAAAATGCCACCTTAGATAGACTTTCTAAGTCTACCTCCACTCCTGCCAAGAAGAAGTCTTTTAAGAGGCCTTATTACAAGAAGTCCAGATTTTCTACAAATACTGGCCAACAATCCTCTCAGCCTCGTTTTGCTGCTAAACGTCAGCAACCTAAACAGGCAAGGTCAAAGCCTGCGGCGTCTGCTACGCCTCAGCAGGCTCCACCCCCTCAGGGGTTTTGACTTGCCCCTAGAGAACTTAACTTTTCTGGCTCTAGAACAACCAGAGCCCCTCACCATACCCGGAAGGTTAGCTCACTTTGCTCCCAGATGGGAGCAAATTACATCAGAGCAATGGACCCTCTCTATCATCAGAGAGGGTTACAAACTCCATTTTTCCGACCTTCCTCCTTATACTATGGTGAGGCAGTTCAATTCTCCCCCATCTCTCCTGGCCCTCTTGGGTCAGGAAGTCTCCTCCCTCCTTGCCCAGGGGGCAATAGAGGAGGTCCCTCTTCTTCAACAGGGGACGGGATTCTACTCCCCTTATTTTCTAATACCAAAGAAGACAGAGGGCTTCAGACCAATTCTGGATCTGAGAGAATTGAACAAATTTCTTTTCAAGGAGAAATTCAAAATGCTTTCTCTGGGCATTCTCCTTCCATACCTTCAGAGTCAGGATTGGCTTTGTTCTCTAGATCTAAAGGATGCGTATACACACATACTCATCCACCCATCCCACAGAAAATACCTTCGATTTCTGTTTCAGGGAAAACATTTCCAGTACAGAGTACTCCCCTTCGGTCTAGCCTCTGCTCCAAGAGTGTTCACCAAATGCATGGCAGTCGTAGCTGCCTTTCTAAGAGGCCTGGGAATTTTCATATTCCCATACCTGGACGACTGGCTCATCCGAGCTCCCTCTCAGTCCCAGGCCCAAATTTCCCTGGACCGCACAAGGCGTCTTCTGCAATATCTAGGACTGGTAGTAAACCTTCCCAAGTCTCAGCTAATCCCTACTCAGTCTCTCGAGTTCATAGGGGCCCAGTTAGACACCATCACTGCAAGGGCCTACCTGCCTCAGGTCAGGGCCCAACGCCTGCTGAGTTTGGCCTCCCAAGCTCAGTCCAGCAGTCATTTGACAGCCCGGGAAATGCTGCGACTTCTGGGCCACATAGCCTCCACGGTACATGTGGTGCCCTACGCTCGTCTGCATATGAGAGCAGCTCAATGGACCTTGGCCACCCAGTGGACTCAAGCATCTGGAGCGCTCTCCGACCAAATACTCACCTCAAGCCGTCTATTTTGGTCCCTCCAATGGTGGACATCCACCAAGAATCTGTTGTTGGGGGCCCCCTTCCAACCTTTGTTGCCCCAAGCAACCCTCACAACAGATGCCTCCCAGACAGGGTGGGGAGCTCATCTTCAGAACCTCTCCACTCAGGGCACTTGGTCTCCACAGGAGGCCACCCTTCATATCAACCTCCTGGAACTGCGAGCAATTTACCTTGCCCTCAAGGTCTTCTATACCCTCCTTGTCAACCTGACTGTCCTAGTTCAGACAGACAATCAGGTAGCCATGTTCTATATAAACAAACAAGGAGGGACAGGCTCTCTGTCGCTTTGCAACGAAGCTCTCAGAATATGGGCCTTCGCCAGAGAGCATCAAATTCACCTTCTTGCAGTGTATCTTCCAGGAGTTCAAAACTCTCGTGCAGACAGACTCAGTCGAGTTCTGCTTCCACACGAATGGTCCCTACATATGGACCAGATACGCAGAATCTTTCAGGAATGGGGGACCCCGGACATAGACCTCTTTGCAAGTCCGTGGAATGCCAAACTTCCCCGGTTCTGTTCCAGAACTCAGTGTCAGGGAGCTCAGGCCCACGATGCCTTCCTCCTGCATTGGGGTCAGGAATTCCTCTATGCCTTTCCACCCATTCCTCTAATATCCAAGACTCTGTTCAAGCTCCAGAGGGATCACGGGACTATGCTCCTCATAGCTCCCCGCTGGCCATGCCAGGTGTGGTTCCCTCTACTTCTGCATCTCTCCCAGGGATCCTCCCTGGACCTGGGAGCTGCGCCAGACCTCCTGTCTCAGGAGGAGGGGACTTTGTGGCACCCAAACCCCAAATCCCTACATCTCAGAGCTTGGTTACTGAAGGCCTAAGTCTTCAAGACTTTAATCTTTCTCAACCTGTGACAGATATCCTTCATGCCTCTAGGAAACCTTCCACGAGGCGTTCTTATGCTTTCAAATGGAAACGTTTTTCCATTTGGTGTGCTCAGCAGGGTCTTGACCCTCTAGCACTTCCTTTGAATTCCCTCTTGGACTATCTCCTGCATCTTTCAAATACAGGCCTTAAGACGAATTCAGTAAGGGTCCATTTGAGTGCTATTGCAGCATCCTTAAAACATATAAATGGACAACCTGTCTCCTCTCATCCTCTTGTTTCACGTTTCATGAGAGGCCTGATTCTAACTAAACCTCCCATCCGACCTCCTCCGGTAGCATGGGATTTGAACCTAGTTCTAGGTCAGCTTATGAAGCCACCTTTTGAGCCTTTGGACTCTACCTCCTTCAAATTTCTTTCCTGGAAGGTTGTTTTCCTTATTGCAGTCACTTCGGCTCGCCGCATCAGTGAACTGCAGGCTTTAGTGGCTCATCCACCTTATACTAGGTTTCATCATGATAAGGTGGTCCTTAGGACGAATCCCCACTTTATGCCCAAAGTGGTCTCGCCTTTTCATCTTAATCAAGAGGTATATCTACCTGTCTTTTTCCCGGCTCCTCATGCATCCAGTGCAGAGAGGAACCTTCATACTCTGGATTGTAAAAGAGCTCTTGCCTTTTATTTACTTCAACAGGACTCAACCACATCGAAAGTCTTCCCAACTTTTCGTGGCTTTTGATCCTTCTCATTTGGGACTTCCAGTCACCAAGCGTACACTTTCCAATTGGATCGCTCAGTGTATTTCTTTTGCTTACCAGAGTAAGAACATTTCTATGGAGGGCCATGTCACAGCTCACAATGTGAGGGCCATGGCCACTTCTATGGCTCATCTTCACTCTGTGTCCATAGATCAGATCTGTCGAGCAGCCACTTGGGCCTCGGTTCATACCTTCACAGCCCATTACTGCTTGGACAAGGACTCCCGCCGGGATGCCTTGTTTGGTCAGGCTGTCCTCAAACACCTGTTCCATACTTAAACAACTCCTGCCCACCTTCCCTGGATGGATGCCTGAGATCCATGCGAAGATGGTTTACCCTTGGAGGGGGATCTCCCAGGCATCTTAGCTAGGGAGTCCCCATATGTGATGACGTATTCCTGCTTGTTCCTGGAGATAGCACAGTTACTTACCTGTAACAGGTGATCTCTGGGAACAGCAGGAATTAGTCATCACAACCCACCCACCTCCCCTAGGAGTTGTATCTCTATCTATCTATCTTCCTGTCCTCTCTCTCTATTGTCTCAGCTTTAAACTCGAACTGACGAGAGCTGGTCAGGAAGGCGGGAAGGCAGCGCGCATGTGCAGTGGGAGGCCCCAAAAGCTTTTAATCTGAAAAGCTGGGGAGCTTTCCCGCGCGGGCTCCGTCGGTACCGACGTACCCATATGTGATGACTAATTCCTGCTGTTCCCAGAGATCACCTGTTACAGGTAAGTAACTGTGCTTTCCTGCTTGTTCCTGGAGATAGCACAGTTACTTACCTGTAACAGGTGATCTCTGGGAACAGCAGGAATAAGTCTTCACAACCCACCTACCTCCCCTAGGAGTTGTTCTCTTTCTCTCTCTCTCTAATTTGTCTACTTCCCTCCTTCGGTCTCAGCTACAAACTCAACTGATGTGAGGGAAGTGAATGGGCGGGAAGGCAGCGTGCATGCGTGTGGGATGCTCCCAAAGGCTTTCTTTTTGGACGCTGGGGAGCATTCCCGCACGGGCTCTGTCGGTACCGACGTACCGATATGTGAAGACTTATTCCTGCTGTTCCCAGAGATCACCTGTTACAGGTAAGTAACTGTGCTTTACATTACATGTTCCATTCGCTTTCTTTGTTCTTTCTTCTTACTCTATAGTGTCCTTGAAGGTCATTGATGCAATTTGGCACTATTATCGGACATATTATGTCTAAAAAGGTATGCCATCAATGTCTGAGACCTTTAACGAAAAATTGATATTTTTGAGTAACCATAAGAGATGATGTGATTGGTTCTAAGCAGATGGAATTGAGCGTTTTTTGTTCTATTTGATTTATAATTGCTCAGAGAGAGACCATAAATAATTGTTTTATCACAATAATGGAAGGTCACACAATTTGGAAAGAAACATTCAGTTTTCCACATGACAATATTCTTGGACTTACCAAAGAAAAAACTCCATTTGCACAATCGGATGTTGAATCAGAAATTTCTGATGAGGCAACCTGGGAGTCTTTATTATTGTTGCAAAAGAAGAAAGTAAGAACAGAGTTGCATAGATTGTCATTAATTGAATACATAAGTAGACAACAGATACCACGGGGTCTACATATGTATAAAGAGCCACGTATGCCTACTATGGATTTAACATTTTTAGAAAAATGGAATATAATACTTAATAAGTGGACTTTGAATTTAATGGTGCTTATAGTAGATTCAATGAAAACTATCATAGAAAAGTTGTCTGAGGAAAGTGAAGGTATACAACAAAGTTTGAAGATTAAAGAATCTGAAGAAAAAATTACTAAAAAAATTGGAAGATTCACAGAAGCAAATAGAGACTTTACAACAGGAAGTTTTGATTAAGAAATCTAAAAAATTGAAGAGGGACAATATGGATTATACAGTGGGGTATGTTTACTCCTGGATGAATGTTAATCGAAAACTGAAGAAAGTTAAACAGGTGAATTTTGAGGATAGTTCGGATAAGAATATTCATACTGATTCCAGCAAGTCTTCAAAGGAAGATTTTTTAGGAGAGGGAGAGGAGGACAACAGAAAGAAAAAGAAAAGGAATGTGGGATGAGGAAGAAATCGGGATTACCAAAACCAGCGGAGAAAGTAGATAGTATTCTGAGACAATAACCACAAATTTGGTAGTGAATATTTCGGGACAGTCATTCTCTTATGAATCTATTGGACTGTTAAACAAGGGGTTATTCTTTGTTCCCAATGTTTATTTCGATCTGTTTCAGTTTCGGATTGATTTTGAAGGTTTGATTAGGAAATTAAATTTAAGGAGTTTTTTTGCACAGCACAATTACGAGGAAGATAGACAGGAATTGAATATGCAGGAAGCTCAAGAGTCACGTCGAATTAAATTACCATTGAAGTCCACCTGGTCTCCACCTGGTCCATTGCATCCAGCATTTGTGATTTTTAAAGAATTGGTTTTGAAAGAGATACAAATTTTAGAAAAGTCTAAAAATAAAAAAAAAGTGCACTGCTTTATCAAAGTTGGAACAACAAGCATTGAAGGAGTTGCGACAAAAAACTGATATTGTTATAAGGAGAGCTGACAAAGGGGGAGCGATAGTGGTATTGAGCAGAGAATATTATTTGTCAGAGGCATAGCAGCAATTACGAGATCAGACGACATATCAAATATTGGTGGAAGATCCAAAATACGTTCTGCAGTTGGAAATTAAAAATCTTACGCAACAGGCCCTGCAAGACAAGATAATTACCCCGAAAGAGTATCAATATCTGAATGCAGTAACATCAGTGACGGCGAAGTTTTATACAGTTCCTAAAATACATAAAAATTTAGAAAGGACCCCAGGTAGACCGATAGTTTCCACTAGAGGCTCGATATTGGAACCTTTGTCCACTTTTTTGGATTCCTATTTACGTCCCTTGTTATTGGATATTCCATCCTTTATATAGGATACATCACATTTTTTAAATATTTTGAATGATCAAGCACAATGGGCAGCAGATGCAGAAATACTGTTGGTCACTTTAGACATAATGTCTTTATATACAAATATACCTCAAGTAGCAGCGCATCAAGTAGTAGAACAGGCCTTGAGCCAACGTGGAGATCTTTTGGAGATACAGATTGTTTTTCTGTTACAGCTAGCACGGTTGGCCATTTTTTGGAATTATTTTATCTTTGAAGGTGTTATGTACCAACAGGTGTCTGGAGTAGCCATGGGGGCCACATGTGCCCCTTCAATAGCAAATCTTTACATGAGTAAATTTGAAGAACTTTGGATAGTTCAGTCGCCATATGTTTCGCAGGTGATTTCTTGGAATCTCTATATAGATGACATCTTTATGCTGTGGAAAGGTTCCGAAGAAATGTTAAACCTTTTTTTACAATGGTTAAATCAACGTGATCCTAATATACAGTTTAAACATACGTGCCATAGGGAAACATTGGCTTACTTGGATGTTACTATTCAGAGAGGAGAAGACAAATGGGTAACATCGATCCATAAAAAGATTACAGACCGTAATACATTTTTACATTTTAAAAGTTTGCATCCTCCTAGATTAAAAGAGAGCCTTCCTTTTTCTCAGTTTTTACGATATCGACAAAATTGTTCTGAAGATCGTGAATTTAAGAAATTATCAAGGCAATTGTCTAGTAATTTTATGGAAAGGGGCTATCCTGAAGTAGTAGTGAAATGGGCATATTCCAGGGCCCTTTACAATAATAGAAGTTTATTACTGGGTATAAAGGGTTCTGATAGAGCGGATAAAGTGGATTCAGATAATGTTAATCTGAATCTCCAGGAACAAGCAGGAATGAGTCTTCACATATGGGTACGTCGGTACCGACGGAGCCTGCACGGGAATGCTGCCCAGCTTTCAATTAGAAAGCTTTTGGCAGCATCCCTCGCGCCTGCGCAGTGACTTCCCGCCTTCTCCACAGCCTCTCTTCAGTTTTTGTTTTTCCGCGGAGCTGGCAGGACGTCCTCCTGTCACCGCAGAAACTTTTCTTTTTAATTGCTTTAATTATTTTAATTTTTTTGTTTTCTTGTGGTCGCGGCTGTTTTTCCCGCTACCACCGGTACCGCCGGTGGTTTTTAGGCTAAAGTCTGTAAAACTTTTCTTCAGTTTTTTTGCCTTAACTTCTTAGGCCTACTAGGCCTTTTTCATTATGGAGCCTTCTTTTCCCAAGAAGTGCATCCGATGTGGAAACACCTGTTTCTTTTTAGACACCAATAGTTGGTGTCTCAACTGTGTGGGTCCTGACCCTTTTTCCCCTGACTTGTCAGGAGATAATTTTGTGAGAAAACCTTCAGTATTTAGAGTTTCCCTCGATACCGTTTTTTCTTCGGCAGTGAGGGTACCCGGTTTCTCTACTTCACAGGATCAGGTAACCCAAAAACAGTCTGTTAAGACTAGTCAATGCTTGAGTGGTATGTCCCATGCCCAGCATGGTGACGGCTCCGGCCTTACCCTCAAGAATCCATTGGCATTACCCCTGCGGGAGTCTTCAGGCTCCAAAGCGTTAAAGGGGTTTCAGGATGTTCCTGGGGCTCACCCCTCACAGAACATGCCTGAGCCATGCGCGGAGGTGGTATCCGCTTCGAGCGGTACCGAGCCTCCGGCATCGGCACCGGTATCGAGTACTCCACTCTTCACCAGGGATCGTCATCGGGCATCCTCGGTACCTTCGGGACCGATCGATACGCACCGCATTGACTTCCCTCAATCTCAGCCATGCTCCGGGACGGTACCGGTGTCGATCGGTTCCGATACCCTAGCATCGGCATCGACATGGATGGGTGCTTATCGGGTATCCTCGGTACCGTCGGTATCGATCGATGTCACCCAGACTGCCTTAGTGGTATCGGCATCGCCGATACTACCACCGGTGTCGGAACTGTCGAGACATGCATCACTAGTCTCGCTCTCTTCGATGCCGAGTCTTGAGTCGATATCGAGTCTCGAGGACTGCGTACCGACGCGTCCCGGAACCGACTCCTGTCGTTTCCAAATAGGTAGTTCCGAAGATCCTAGCCATAACTCCCTCATGATCTCGGTACCACTACAGCAGTTCCCGATGACTACTTCACCTGCTAGTCCTTTATCAGTAGCGATGTTGATGCCTGTTCTTGCACCGCTGCCTAGTTTGGAACCGATACCTGGCATTGGTGCAGTACCTTGTACGTCCTCTAATACTCAGGCTCTTTCTTTAGCCTCACCAGGAATAGTTCCCATAGGAGATCAGTCTTTTCAGACTTTTCTCCTGGATATGGCAACCTTTCTTAATATTTCTATCCCTGGTTGTGATCCTACCCATGGCTCACCGGCACAAATGCAAAATATACAGTTTCCTTTACATCCTGCTCTGCAGGATCTCCTTCTCAGGGTATGGAAATCACCCTTACGACTTCCTCAAGTTTCTACAGACATTGAGGTTAGGTACCGAGTGCCACCCTCTCCAGGGTTCCAAAAACCTCAACTTTCTCATCGTTCCCTTGTAGTGGAATCAGCACTGAGGAAAGTTAAGAGCAAGAAGAAGCATTCTTCTTTTCCGTCAGGTCGTTCTTCAAGAACACTTGATGCTTTTGGCCGTCAGGCCTTCCAAAACTCTATGCTGGCTTCCAGAGTTCTCTCATATATTTTTCACATGAGTCTAACACTCCAGGAAGTCACAGAGAAATTGTCTCTTTTGACCCCTTTTTTACCAGAGCCCAAGGCTACTGATTATTCCTTGCTCATTAATCACAGTCGGAATATATCCTGGTTCCTGTCTCGTGCTTCTATAGACTCTTTTGAGTCCGTTAGCAGATCCTCTGCTATTGCCATTGCAGCACGTCGCAGAGCCTGGCTTGAGGCTTCAGACTTGAGCAAACAGGCACAAACTATACTAGCTCATTCTCCTTGTACAGGGGAAAGTCTTTTCAATAAGGAGGCTTTACGTCAGGTTGCTCAATGCTCCACTGACTCTTCTTCCACTAGGAACCATTCTCAGCCGCCTCCTTCTTCAAAGAGTAGGAAATGTCCTACCAAACCTTCTTTCCCTAAGAAAAGAAAGTTTCATTCATCTCCTGCCCATCATTCGGCTGTACCTAAACAAGGGACACCTCAACCTAGTCTGCAGTCCTCCAGTTCTGGCCAGTCTCCGCATTCCCAGCAACTATAGGGACCGGGAATTGTAACTTACACTTTCCTTCTACATCTTAGAAGTCTTTTCAGTGTGCTACCCTGTCAAAAAAAAACAAACAACAATTATTTTGTTCAGGTACTGCACACTTCTCCTCTTCTTACTCTCTAGAGGAGCAGTTGCAACTATCACCTGATAGTTTCTATCCCAACTGAACATTTTTTCCTTCAGTTGACTTACCCCATGGGTACGTCACCCTCCAACTACTTGAGGACTACCATACGGAACTACTTCTCTGGCAAGCTCGTTCCCCAGACAAGAATAGGAGATATCCCCTCTTTTTTCTTGTCTATTTTTCTTATTCAGCACAGAACAGTCTCTTTGCTGTTTCCGTCAGCAGCTCTGCCTGCAGGAGTTACAGTAATTCTCTTACTGAAACTTTGTCCAAGTTCCAGTCCCTTATTCAAAATTTTGTCTACCCTCAGTAGTGATTCCAAGCTGTCTTGGATCCTCCTACTTGTTTAGACTTTCTCCCATTATTCTACCCATCTCCTTTCCTAGGATATGACAACATACCTGACTTTCAGTCAGTTTATCTCACAGCTCTCCTGTACAATGCTCTCTGCAGTCTTCAGAGAAGCTTTCTACTATGGGGGCCTTGCTACAGAGCATTGACCTTATCTCTGAAGTTCCTCTTTTATTAGAGAAAAACGTATAAACCCTTCCTATACCTGAGAGGGTTCTCCGCACCCCCCCCCCCCTTTAGATTGGGGTGTTAACACGTAATCTCAGTTCTTCTGCGTGAAGATCCAAGACATCTACCATGTCAGTGTTCTGTGGAAGTCCCGCCTTGTTCCTTACAGATTCCTATCTTCATCTGTTCTCACGCGAACATCACGGATAACTGGTTGGATTGCCTTCCTGCATCCCTCAATCCATGAAAATAGATTCTCTATACATATCCCAAGTGGGCTCACCCTCTTGTAGAACGCAGAATCTTTTTCTTTTATATTCCCCATGTACAATTATGGGGCTGGGTGGTAGACATGTATCTCAATCTGTTGTCTTGTATGTAGCATCTCCATATATGTCTACATACTTATATCATTACTCTGGTGGTGCTAAACCATGCCCCACAAATTTACATATATCTGGGTATATCATCTCTCTCTATATATATATATATATATTTGATATATTTCACCACCCATATCCTAATATACAAATCTGGACATATGTATATTTATCTATCTATATATATATATATGAATATATACATATCTATTCCAGCCACATATATATATCTCCCCATATATATGTGTTTGATGGGGGGCTTCTTAAGGGTTGGTCAATCGTATTCCCTATCACCCTTACTGTCTATACTACATGATTTACCTCTTAGAGGTTTTAGACAGTCTGTTGCCCTACGTCCCATACCAAATTATGATACAAGACATGTTAAGCACCAACAACCACTTTGGTGCTAACATCTTCCATTTTTCTTTATGTCCTTGAAGCATCCAGCTTCAATATTTTTCCTATCTCTCGCCAGCTAGGAAAAACAGTGTACATCTTTATCTTCGAGTACACAACTGTTTTCCGTAGGAATAGGGGTTTTCCATTCCCCCTTTTCCTGCCAGGACTGGGCTAGTTCTTCAACTCCGTCAGTCTTCTTCCTTTAGTCCTCAATGTTCATGATGTCTAAAGGACTTTTCAGCTTTCCCCATAAAGCTTTCCATTGAAGACCAGACGTCTACTCCTACCCAGTTAACACCTGGATCATCTACTATCTCCAGGTCTGAACCTTCATCCTCACTCTGAGAGGTCACCTTGAAGATTCCGCCACTGCTTATCCAGTAGACTCCATCATGCTTTCTACTTCCTACAATACAGTAGGTAAGCTGCATATTTTAAGTGTACATTAAATTTGTTTAATGCTACTTATCATATCTACCAAGGACTCCTGTACTCTGTAGAACCTTCTAGTCCTTGGCTATGCTGTTTCTTTCCTTACAGCTCCTTTATTATCAACTCCTACCCTCCATCCCACATTGGATGCCGGGGATTCCTGGAGATAAAATGCACCCCTGATCCAGGCACTTGCATTTTTATGGGATCTCCCCCTGGCATCTCCAGCTAGGGAGTCCCCATATGTGAAGACTCATTCCTGCTTGTTCCTGGAGATAGCACAGTTACTTACCTGTAACAGGTGATCTCTGGGAACAGCAGGAATTAGTCTTCACAACCCTCCCACCTCCCCTAGGAGTTGCATCTTTTTTATTTTTTTCCTTTTCTCTCCTCGCCTTTGTCTCAGCTCTGAAACTCAACTGAAGAGAGGCTGTGGAGAAGGCGGGAAGTCACTGCGCAGGCGCGAGGGATGCTGCCAAAAGCTTTCTAATTGAAAGCTGGGCAGCATTCCCGTGCAGGCTCCGTCGGTACCGACGTACCCATATGTGAAGACTAATTCCTGCTGTTCCCAGAGATCACCTGTTACAGGTAAGTAACTGTGCTTTACTCGCTATTCTCCATTGAGTTCGGGCATTCAGAAGATCTTAAAGAAACATGAAAATATTTTAAGAGTTATCCTGGGCCTAACAGATTAAAAAATTTGCTGTGTATGGCAAAGAAATCGGAATTTAAAAGAACAACTTAGTCCTGCAGTATTAAAATCTCCTGGCTCCGCAGCAATTCCTTCCGATAGAAAATGTGGAAATTGCCATATATGCAATATCACTGTGGAATTAGAGGTTTTTGATTACCAGGGGTCCATTTATCTCTTAAGAGCATTTACAACATGTGATTCCATTAATGTAGTGTATATCATTCAGTGTCCGTGTGAATTAATTTATGTGGGGAAGACATTACGTCCCTTTAAGGTTAGAATGGGGGAACATAGAAGTCGCTTGAAGTGTAAGGTAAAAGAGGCACCGCTGGTCCAACATTGTATAACTAAGGGCCATATTTTTGAACAGTTACAATGTTTCTGTATAGATAAGGTAGAATTGGGTATAGCTGGGAAATCACAGGAACAATCTTTACTTATTAGGGAACAGAAATGGATATTTATTTTGAAATCCCTAATGCTGGGGGGCCTTAATGGGAGTATTGACTGGGCTTCCTGTATTTGAAAAGAGGACTAGGGAGTAGTAGTTAGACGGGAAATTAAAATATAGAGGGAACAGTTTTTTGGGGATTATTGGAACGGTTATTGTTATTGAATTTTTTAAACACGGCATGATATTTGTGGCAGGTGAATTAATTATTAGATGGAGAAAGAGATGAAAGTACAAAGGATAATAGTATAGCTTATGATGCTTAGAACATGCTATATAGCATGTACTTAGAGGAGTGTACATAAAGAGACGCTCTTTTGTTATAGGACTAGGAGTTGGTGTTGCATTTATTTTAGTTAGAGAGGATCCCGTCATTTGGGAGAGGAACGTAGGAACTATTGATGTATTAGTGGAAGTGAGGGGGTCCTCGTTAGCAATAGAGAAGAGCGCGGCGAGCGGGGGCGGGGTGTAAGAACCACCAATGGCATAGCAGTTATAACACCTTTAAATTGAGAGCCGTACCCTTTAGCCCACATGTGCGGCACTTTGTTCATGAGTCGCAGTGAATGACGTTTTCAGTACCTTGTATTAGCTGAATGAAAAGAGACGTGTGCAGTATCATATGTTTGCCTGGTAGGTGATTTGGAGATAACACTGTTGCGAGTATGAGGAGATTTGAGCGAAGAACTTTAAATTGGTTACTGAGCAGGGTTTTATTTTATTTTATAGAGTTTGCAGGGCAATACGTTGAGATCCCCTGATGAAACACTTGTTGTGAAACACGGCAGAGGCACCGGGGGAAGGCGTTGGGATCGGGAAGCGTTATGGGCGTGTGTTGAAGAGACCTGCATATAAATTGAATACTCGATGCTAGATGAGTATTGACACACATTGCTGTCAGGATTTCTTAATAAGAACAACGGTTGAGAAGAGTGTGTTACATTACACGTTCCATTCGCTTTCTTTATTCTTTCTTCTTACTCTATAGTGTCGTTGAAGGTCATTGATGCAATTTGGCACTATTATCGGACGTATTATAAGTCTGAAAAAATATGCCATCAATTATAAGTCATATTATAAGTCTGAAAAGGTATGCCATCAATGTCTGAGACCTTTAATGAAAAATTGATA
Organism: Ichthyophis bannanicus; assembly: GCA_033557465.1. NCBI lineage: Eukaryota > Metazoa > Chordata > Amphibia > Gymnophiona > Ichthyophiidae > Ichthyophis > Ichthyophis bannanicus. Next base: position 572,355,402 of record CM066035.1, read on the forward strand.
TTTTTGAGTAACCATAAGAGATTATGTGATTGGTTCTAAGCAGATGGAATTGAGCGTTTTTTGTTCTATTTGGGGTATCTTAAAGTGGCAACCCCATTGTACAAAATCTAAACTGAATCCCAGTCAAGCTACGCTACAATTGAAGGAAACAAAAAGAAAAATACATGTTGTTGTTGTTGTTGTTAAGTGCCGTCGAGTCGGAGTCGACTCATGGTGACCCTCTGGATAGCTATCCTAAATTGTGTTCGGTCTTCAGTCAGGCGGCTCATTGTTGACAGACTGGTACCCGTAGCTGCTGTTATTGTATCGATCCATCTCATTGCTGGCCTTCCTCTTTTGCGTTCACCTTCTATCTTGCCAAGCATAATGTCTTTCTCTAATGATTTCTCTCTTCGCATGATGTGTCCAAAGTATGAAAGTCGAAGTCTTGTCATCTGAGCTTCCAAAGAAAGCTTAGGTTTGATCTCCTCTAGTACCGACTGGTTTGTTCTTCGGGCAGTCCATGGTATACACAGTATTCGCCGCCAACACCATAATTCAAAGGCATCAATTTTCTTCCTATCTGTATTTTTCAATGTCCAGCTTTCACATCCATATGATGTTATTGAAAATACCATGGCTTGAACAAGTCAAATCTTTGTATGGAGAGAGACATCTCTGCTCTTGAGAATCTTATCTAGGTCTTTCATAGCCATTCTGCCAAGAGCAATGCGTCGTCTGATTTCTTGACTGCTTGTTGCTTCTTTATTGATAGTTGAGCCAAGTAGGTTAAAGTTGCTCACAATTTCAATTTCTTCTCCTTCAACGATGAACCTGTTGATTATGCCAGTTGTCATGATCTTTGTCTTCTTTACATTAAGGTGCAGGCCCATTTTGAGACTATGTTCTTTGATTGTGAGAAGCAAATGTTTCAGATCATCTTCACTTTCAGCCAGTAATGTGGTATCATCAGCATAGCGAAGGTTGTTGATGAGTCTTCCACCAATCTTCACACCTCTGTTGTCTTCATATAATCCTGCTTCTCTGATGATTTGTTCTGCATATAAATTAAACATGTAGGGGGAAAGTATGCAGCCTTGTCTTACACCTCTGCTTATTTTAAACCATTCTGTTTCTCCTTGTTCCATTCGAACTGTTGCTTCTTGATCAATGTTCAGATTGCGCAAGAGAACGATCAGGTGTTCTGGTATACCCATGCTTCTTAATGTGGTCCAGAGTTTCTCATGGTTTACACAGTCAAAAGCCTTGCTATAGTCGATAAAGCATAAATAGATATCCTTTTGGTATTCTTTAGTCTTTTCAAGGATCCATCTCACATCTGCAATGATGTCTCTCATTCCTCGCCCTTTCCTGAACCCTGCTTGCACTTCAGGTAGTTCTTGTTCCAGGTATGGTTGTAGTCTCTTTTGAATAATCTTCAGTAGAACCTTGCTGGCATGTGGGATCAGAGCGATTGTGCGATAATTTCCACAGTCAGTTGGATCACCTTTCTTTAGTATTGGTATAAACACAGATCTTTTCCAGTCAGTTGGCCATGATGTTGTCTTCCATATTTCTTGGCAGAGCCTTGTGAGTACGGTAACAGCTGCATCAGATTACTGCAATACTTCTATGGGAATGCTATCAATGCCTGGTGCTTTGTTCTTTGATAAGGCTTTCAATGCTGCTTCAACTTCTTTCATCACCAATGGTTCCCGATCATAAGGTACAGGTTGAAACGGCTGTTGGTCCACTTGATCTTTATTATATAAAAACTCTGTATATTCCTTCCACCTTTTCTTGATCTTCTCAGCATCATTCAACATAGAACCTTGAGCATCTTGTAACATTCCAATTCGAGGCTGGAACTTTTTCTTTAACTCTCTTAGCTTTAGGAAAGCCGATCTTGTTCTCCCTCTAATAGTTTCTGCTTCTATTTCCTTGCAAGTGTCATTGTAGTACTTTTCCTTGTCCTGTTTTGCTGCACATTGGAAATCTCTGTTGAGTTCTGCGATTGTCTTTCTTTCTCCTCTGGCTTTAGCTTCTCTGCGTTTCTGGGCAATTTTCAGAGTTTCTTCCGTCATCCATTTTGGCCTTTTTTGCTTTTTCACCTTTTGTAGAGACTTCTCGCTTTCTTCCAACACAACTTTCTTGATGTCATTCCATAACTCTTCCGGAGCTCTGTCATTTGTATCTAAAGCAGCAAATCGATTTTGCAGGCAGTCTTTAAATTCCAGTGGTATATTCTCAAGGTCATATTTTGCTGCATTCATGAGTGGTTTGCTCTTTTTCAACTTTAGCTTGAGTTTGCATACTAGTAGTTGATGATCTGTACCACAGTCAGCTCCAGGTTTTGTCTTTGTTGACGTTACAGAGCTTTTCCATCGTTGACTTCCACAGATGTAGTCAATTTGATTTTTATACAATCCATGGGGTGAAGTCCATGTGTACAGTCGCCGCTTGTGTTGCTGGAAGAAGGTGTTTGAGATGAATAGATCATTGGTCTTGCAGAATTCTATCAGTCTTTCTCCAGCTTCATTTCTGTTGCCAAGTCCATATTTTCCAACTACTTTGCCTTCTTCTTTGTTGCCAACCTTTGCGTTCCAGTCACCCATGACTATCAGGATATCCTGTTTGCATGTTCTGTCAATTTCAGCTTGTACTTGTTCATAGAACTCTTCAATTTCATTCTCTTCTGCAGCTGTTGTTGGGGCATATACTTGAATAATAGTTGTGTTGATAGGCAATCCTCGTAGACGAATAGAGATTAAGCGTTCGCTGACTGCATTGTATTTCATTACAGTTCTTGCAAGTTTCTTCTTTATTATAAATGCAACACCATTTCTTCTTTGTCTTTCATTTCCAGCATAGTAGACCATGTGATCATCTGATGCAAAGTGCCCGATGCCAGTCCATTTCAGTTCGCTGACACCCAACAGATCAAGTTGTACCCGTTCCATTTCATTCTTGACCACCTCCAACTTCCCTTGGTTCATGCTTCGTACGTTCCATGTTCCAATGCGTAAGACATCTTTACAGCTTCTGACTCTCATTTCATGCGCAGCTACATCAGCAGTCAGACTTCCCGAGGGCTTTGATCCAACCACATCATAAATGCTGGCTTTACTCTGAAAAGTCTTCAGCTCTTCCCCAGTAGCTAGTAGAGTGCCTTCTGACCTGGGGGTCTCATCTTCCAGCACCATAGCACAATTTGTTTTGTTGTAACTATCCATTGGGTTTTCATGGCAAGATACAGAAGTAGATTGCCGGGCCTTTCTTCCACGCAGTTTAAGTTTGGTGTTGTTGCCGTTGTCACAAAAATGTGATCCTCCGCCGTCAACACTGTCCCATTCTGCTGCTGCCCAGATGGGTGGTTTGTCTTGGTCTGGCACCTCAGCTGAGACCTGTCCATCTTGGGAGACCCTGCCAGTAGTTAAACTACCGATAGTTTAGCTCTCAGCATCACTGATGCACGCAAGCCCTCACAGCACGACAAGCTGCAAACCAAGTGAGAGAGATAATGAAGATAGTGATAATACAGAAACTGCAGATGCAGGTAACATCCCTGCCACAGATAAAGGCCATAGTGAGCGTGTTTATGGATCCACTGTGGCAGGAAATAAACAACAGAAATTAACGAAAAAGTTAAGAGGATTAAATACGGTTAAATGGACTTTTGCAGATAAAGATGAGATAATGTAATTCTACTTTTATGCTGTTGTTGTTAAGTGCCATCGAGTCGGAGTCGACTCATGGCGACCCTCTGGATAGCTATCCTAAATTGTGTTCGGTCTTCAGTCAGGCGGCTCATTGTTGACAGACTGGTACCTGTAGCTGCTGTTATTGTATCGATCCATCTCATTGCTGGCCTTCCTCTTTTGCGTTGCCCTTCTATCTTGCCAAGCATAATGTCTTTCTCTAATGATCTCTCTCTTCGCAAAGAGAATCCACCAAAAACAGAAAGAAAAGGGAAAATTACTACAAGAAAATCTGCAAAGAGCAATGGATGCAAATTTAAAATCCTTAATTTTACAGATCAAAGTAAAGAAGTATATGAATGATAACATCTTGAATCAACTAAGAGCTTCCGTGGAAAAAGAAATACAGGGAGGAGGAGGAGACCTAGGTGAGAGAACCAGAAGAAAAGAATACACAGAAAAAGAGAGAGCAGTTGAGGGGCAGATGTACTTAGATGTAGCTTAGAGATCTGGAACTGCAGGAGAGTGGTGTGAATAAAGAACAGGTCAACAAATCAAATGAAGAGGAGGAAGAAAGGGAGGAGAATGATCCAGAGCAGGAGGAATTCAAGATCAAACTCCTAGTCCACATGGAAAAAAATCAATATGCTGGGTTCCAGGAAAGGGAAAGATTACCCAAGTTAAAAAACTCAAAAAACCCCGGCTGCAGAAGCTGCTGCTGCTGTTGCTGAAGCGGCGGCAGTGGCAAAATGAAGTGCCTTGTGGCCGCAGCCTTCCGCCTCCTAGGAAGAGCCCTGACAGCGTTTCCCATCAGCGCCAGTGGGCTCAGCTTTAACAGAGCCACGGGAAAGGGAAACACTCTCCCTTCACACGGCTCTGCAAAAAGCTGAGCCAGCGCGAAGGGGAAATGCTGTCAGGGCTCTTCTGGGGAGGCGGGAGGCTGTGGCCGCGGAGCACTTCATTCTGCCGCTGCCACCGCTGCAGCAACAGTGATAGCAGCTTCTGCAGCTGGGTTTTTGAGGGTTTTTTTTTTTCAATTTCCCTGGGGGGGGGGGGTAGCATAGGAAATGGGCTGATCGGGAGGGGGGCTAGGACTGGTAATGGGCTATCAGAGGGGCTAGGACTGGAAATGGGCTGATGGGGGGTTAGAACTGGAAATGGGCTGATCGGGAGGAGGAACTAGGACTGGTAATGGGCTGATTGGGGGGGTTAGGACTGCTTCCCTGACCCTCAGTGACCTAACCCTTCCAATAAGAAATCACATCAAATATCTTGGCATTACGTTCGACCAGAACCTCACATTCTTGGAACATATAAGAAGAACCACAAACTCTCTCTATGCTAAATTAAGAACCCTCCAAAACCTCCGACCGCTCTTAAACCCTGACTCATTTCGTACAGTCTGCCAATCACTCACTACACCTACCCTAGACTACTGCAACCTCATCTACCATGGCCTCCCTAAAAACAGTATACATCCTCTCCAAATGGCACAGAATACAATATCCCGCTTAATCACAAACAATCTCCAGGAACAAGCAGGAATAAGTCCTCACATATGGGTAAGTCGGAACCGACGGAGCCCGCGCGGGAAAGCTCCCCAGCTTTTCAGATGAAAAGCTTTTGGGGCTTCCCACAGCGCATGTGCGCTGCCTTCCCGCCTTCCTTACCAGCTCTCTTCAGTTTCTCTTTTTCCGCGGAGCCAGCAGGTCGTGTTCCTGTCACCGCTGAAGAAATTGTTATTTTAATTTGTTTCTTTTGACCGCGTACCTGCCTTCCCCATACCAAAACCGGTACTGCCGGTCTCTCTCTTTCTTTCTTTAAAAAAAAAAAAAAAAAATCTTTTTTTATTTTCTCAGCACAGCTTGGTAACTTTTGTTAGGCCTTCAGGCCTACACAAATTCTCCTCATGGAGAAACCAGCTCCTGGTTTTAAAAAGTGTACCAAGTGCAATGCTGTTATTTCTCTCACAGACACCCATGAATGGTGTCTTAAATGTTTAGGACCTGACCACTCCATACCGGACTGCCCATTCTGCTCCCAGATGTCTAAACGTGGTATGCAGAACCGGGCCAACAAGTTCCATGTGCTGTTTGCTTCAGATAATCCAGCATCACAGTCATCCAGGTCTTCCTCTCCGGATGGATCTCAGGTAACCAAACTTTCTGTGGGCAAATCCTCTAAAAGTAAATCTCTTTCAAAAGATCGAGAGGCTCTCAATCTTGAGTTCGAGGATTCTGCCCAGACCAAAAAACACCGGCGGGAGGCTCCGGCCTCCAAAGCATCACCTATGGGGTTACAGGTTGACATCGATGGCACGGCCTCGACTGATCACCTGTTAGACTGCTCTGGGGTACCGGTCGATACCGGTACCGACATCCAGGCAGCAGTGGCGTCCATGGGCAATACTGTCCAGACCATGCAGCAGGCCGTTTTGGCTTTCATTAAGGCTGCGACGCCCTCGGTACCGATTCCATCGGTACCGACCCCGGTTCCGGTATCCACACCGGAACCGAGACCATCGACTTCCAAGCGTCGATCGGTTCCGCTTGCTGGATTCAGGCTTTTGCCCGATACCAATCCCATGCCCGATACGCCCGATGTCGATATCGATCGGTACGCGTATCGTGCATTGCAAGCACAGAGAGAATACTCAGATTCTTCTGATGAGTTCAATTCCTCTGATGACTCTGCTGAGTTTGATCTTCCTGAGGAGCCCTCTTCTCTAAAGAGGAGGATGTCTCCTCCAGAGGATTTATCCTTTCAGGATTTCATTGTTGATGTAGCTAAAGCACTTTCTATTGCTACATCTGCTGAAAAGGAACCCAGATCAAAAAAATTGGATATTTTAGGATACTCTAAACCTCCTAAAGAGGCAGTTACTCTGCCTATCCATGAAATCCTTCAAGAACATTTGATGGATTTGTGGGAGACTCCTCTAACCCTGTCTCCTCATTCCCGTAGGTTGGACACCATGTACCGGGTCCCTCCTTCTCCTGGGTTTCAAAAGACTCAGCTGCCTCACCACTCCATTGTGGTGAAGTCTGCTATGAAGAAGATAAAGAGTCCTAAAAGGCATTCCTCTACCCCTCCAGGGCGAGAATGTAAGACCCTCGACTCTTGTGGTAGAAAGATCTTTCAGGCTAGTATGCTTATAGCCAGGATCAATTCTTACAGCCTTTATATGGGCATGTTTCTCAGAGAACTTGCCCTAAAGGTACGGCATTTAGCCCCCTTTATCCCTGAGGATAAAAAGGAGGACTTCACTACTCTGGTGACACAACTTTCAGAGGTCTCCAAGTTTTCCAACAGGGCAGCCTTTGATTCCTTTGAGGTTGCTGGCAGGGCTTCGGGAATCGCTATTGCAGCCCGACGTCTTGCTTGGCTCCAGGCTTCTGACCTAGAACCCTGGGTCATGGATGGCTTAAGGAATCTGCCCTGTACAGGAGAGAACTTATTTGGTGAGGACTGGCAAATTAAAGCTGCTCAAATGGACGCAGAAAATGCCACTCTAGATAGACTTTCTAAGTCTACTTCTACTCCTGCCAAAAAGAAACCTTTTAAAAGGCCGTACTACAAGAAGGCCAGATTTTCCACAAATACTGGCCAACAATCTTCTCAGCCTCGCTTTGCTGCTAAACGTCAGCAATCTAAGCAAGTAAAGTCAAAGTCTGCAGTGTCTGCTACATCCCAGCAGGCTCAACCCCCTCAGGGGTTTTGACTTGCCCCTAGAGAACTTACCATTTCTGGCTCTGGAACAACCAGAGCCTCTCACCATACCGGGAAGGTTAGCTCACTTTGCTCCCAGATGGGAGCAAATAACATCAGAGCAATGGACCCTCTCTATCATCAGAGAGGGCTACAAACTCCATTTCTCCAGCCTTCCTCCCCATACCATGGTGAGGCAATTCAGTTCTCCCCCATCTCTTCTGACCCTGTTGGGTCAGGAAGTCTCCTCTCTCCTTGCCCAAAAGGCAATAGAGGAGGTTCCTGTTCCTCAACAGGGGTTAGGGTTCTACTCCCCTTATTTTCTCATAACAAAGAAGACAGGGGGCTTCAGACCTATCCTAGATCTGAGAGAATTGAACAAGTTTCTATTCAAGGAGAAATTCAAAATGCTCTCTCTGGGCATTCTCCTTCCATACCTTCAGAGTCAGGATTGGCTTTGTTCTCTAGATCTCAAGGATGCGTACACTCATATACTCATCCATCCATCCCACAGAAAATATCTTCGATTTCTGTTCCAGGGAAAACATTTCCAATACAGAGTACTTCCCTTCGGTCTCGCCTCTGCTCCAAGAGTATTCACAAAATGCATGGCAGTCGTAGCCGCATTTCTAAGAGGCATGGGAATCTTCGTGTTCCCATATCTGGACGACTGGCTCATCCGAGCTCCATCTCAGTCAGAAGTCCAGATTTCCTTGGACCGCACAAGGCGTATTCTTCAATATCTGGGACTTGTGGTAAACATTCCCAAGTCCCAACTCATCCCTACTCAGTCCCTGGAATTCATAGGGGCTTATCTGGATTCCACCACTGCAAGGGCCTACCTTCCTCTGGTCCGAGGCCAACGGCTAATAAGCTTGGCCTCCCAGGCTCAGTCCAGAAGTCACTTGTCAGCCAGAGAAATGCTGCAACTTCTGGGCCACATGGCCTCCACGGTTCATGTGGTGCCCTATGCTCGTCTCCATATGAGAGCAGCTCAATGGACATTGGCCACCCAGTGGTCTCAAGCATCGGGACTGCTGTCAGACCAGGTACTCACCTCAAAACGTCTGTTTTGGTCTCTCCAGTGGTGGACATCCTCCAAAAATCTATTGTTGGGGACCCCCTTCCAACCTTCGTTGCCCCAAGCAACCCTCACAACAGATGCCTCCCAAACAGGGTGGGGAGCTCATCTTCAACATCTCTCCACTCAGGGAACCTGGTCTCCCCAAGAGACCACCCTTCATATCAACCTTCTGGAACTGCGAGCAATCTTCTTTGCCCTCACAGTCTTCCATACCCTCCTTGCCAACCTGACTGTCCTAGTTCAGACAGACAATCAGGTGGCCATGTTCTATGTCAACAAGCAAGGAGGGACGGGCTCTCTGTTGCTTTGCAACGAAGCTCTCAGATTATGGGCTTTCGCCAGAGAGCATCAAATTCATCTTCTGGCAGTGTATCTTCCAGGAGTTCAAAACTCTCGGGCAGACAGACTCAGTCGAGTTCTGCTTCCACACGAGTGGTCCCTGCATATGGACCAGATACACAGAATCTTCCAGGAATGGGGGACCCCGGACATAGACCTCTTTGCAAGTCCGTGGAATGCCAAACTTCCCCGGATCTGTTCCAGGACTCCGTGTCAGGGAGCTCAGGCCAATGACGCCTTTCTCCTGCATTGGGGTCAGGAATTCCTGTATGCTTTTCCACCCATTCCTTTGATTCCCAAGACTCTGTTCAAACTTCAGAGGGATCACGGGTCGATGATCCTTATAGCTCCACGCTGGCCACGCCAAGTGTGGTTCCCTCTACTTCTACAGCTCTCCCAGGGCTCCTCCCTGGACCTGGGAGCTGCGCCAGACCTTCTGTCTCAGGAGAAAGGGACTTTGTGGCACCCAAACCCCAAGTCCCTACATCTCCGAGCTTGGTTACTGAAGGCTTAAGCCTTCATGAGTTTAATCTTTCTCAGCCAGTGAAAGATATCCTTCATGCCTCTAGGAAACCCTCTACCAGGCGTTCCTATGCTTTCAAATGGAAACGTTTTTCCATTTGGTGTGCTCAACAGGGTCTTGACCCTCTGGCACTTCCTTTGAATTCTCTACTAGACTATCTCCTGCATCTTTCCAATGCAGGCCTCAAGACGAATTCAGTACGAGTCCATTTAAGTGCTATTACAGCATCCTTAAAACCTATAAATGGACAACCTGTCTCCTCTCATCCTCTCGTTGCAAGGTTCATGAGAGGCCTGACCCTAACTAAACCTCCCATCCGACCTCCACCGGTAGCATGGGATTTGAACCTAGTTCTAGGTCAGCTTATGAAACCACCTTTTGAGCCTTTGGACTCTACCTCCTTGAAATTTCTTTCCTGGAAGGTTCTTTTCCTTATTGCAGTCACTTCGGCTCGCCGCATCAGTGAACTGCAGGCTTTGGTGGCTAATCCACCTTATACCAGATTTCATCATGATAAGGTGGTCCTTAGGACGAATCCCCACTTTATGCCCAAAGTGGTCTCGCCTTTTCATCTTAATCAAGAGGTATATCTACCTGTTTTTTTCCCGGCTCCTCATGCATCCAGTGCAGAGAGGAACCTTCATACTCTTGACTGTAAAAGAGCTCTCGCCTTTTACCTCAACAGGACTCAGCCACATCGAAAGTTTTCCCAACTTTTTGTGGCTTTTGATCCTTCTCATTTGGGACTTCCAGTCTCCAAACGTACACTTTCCAATTGGATTGCTCAGTGTATTTCTTTTGCTTACCAGAGTAAGAACATTTCTCTGGAAGGCCATGTCACAGCTCACAATGTGAGAGCCATGGCTACTTCTATGGTTCATCTTCACTCTGTATCCATAGATCAGATCTGTCGAGCAGCCACTTGGGCCTCGGTTCATACCTTCACAGCCCATTACTGTTTGGACAAGGACTCCCGCCGGGATGCCTTGTTTGGTCAGGCTGTCCTCAAACACCTGTTCCATACTTAAGCAACTCCTGCCCACCTTCCCTGAATGGATGCCTGAGATCCATACGAAGATGGTTTACCCTTGGAGGGGGATCTCCCAGGCATCTTAGCTAGGGAGTCACCATATGTGAGGACTTATTCCTGCTTGTTCCTGGAGATAGCACAGTTACTTACCTGTAACAGGTGATCTCTGGGAACAGCAGGAATTAGTCCTCACAACCCACCCACCTCCCCTAGGAGTTGTATCTTCTATCTATCTACCTTCCTTTCCTCTCTCTATTGTCTCAGCTATAAACTCGAACTGAAGAGAGCTGGTAAGGAAGGCGGGAAGGCAGCGCGCATGCGCTGTGGGAAGCCCCAAAAGCTTTTCATCTGAAAAGCTGGGGAGCTTTCCCGCGCGGGCTCCGTCGGTTCCGACTTACCCATATGTGAGGACTAATTCCTGCTGTTCCCAGAGATCACCTGTTACAGGTAAGTAACTGTGCTATACCTGCTGCACACACATAGCTCCAATCCTCTTTGACCTACATTGGCTCCCTATACCTTCTAGAATAAAATTTAAAATTTTAACTCTTATCCATAAAGTCATCCACAACGAATCAGCTCCATGCCTATCCTCCCTTATCTCCATCCTCAATAACAGTAGATCACGCCGCTCAAACACCAAAAACCTGCTAAACATACCCTTTCTAAAGAAAACTTGCAAGCAAACCACCTGTAACAAGGCCTTCTCACTCTATGCACCTTCCATATGGAATACTCTTCTGCCTGAACTTCGGAACTGTGCCGACCATTCTGATTTCAGAAAGAGACTCAAAACTCACCTTTTCAATGAATATTTCTCTACACCACCCTAGATCCCCCCTATGGCCTTATTGACACTGCACCTCTCCCTCCCCTTCTGCCTTTAAACCCTCCTTCTCACTTAATGATTTCCCTAAAATGTAAATATTTCCCTGTAATGTAAATATGTACATAGTTACCTGATGGTTCTTGTATTCTCATATTATAAGAGTTCAATTTAACTAAGTTCTGTTCCATGTAAAACAGCAGTTCCATGCTGTTACGTTTTTTGTTACCTGGAAATCGTCTTGAATTGATGAAAGACGGTATATAAAAAAACTGTTAAATAAATAAATAATGGGCAGATGGGGGGCTAGCACTGGAAATGAACTAGGACTGGAGTGGACTGATAAGGGGGATAGGACTGGAAAGGAGCTGGGACTGGAAATGGGCTAATAGGGGAGGGGAGGAGAGTGCTGCTGGCCCTGGAAAAAAACTAGGGGCTAGGGCTACAAATGGGCTGATGCAGGGGATGGTAGAATAGGACTGGAAGGGAGTGGATACTGAGAGGGTCTGCCAGGGGAAGGTGGGGGCTGGAAAGGAGCTGACACCTGGAATGTACTGAAGGGGGGCTGGAAGGGAGCTGACACTTGGGGATGGGAGTGGTTGGTGGTTGGGTAATGGGGAGGAGGCTAGAAGGAAGCTGACATGTGAATAGCACTGAAAGGGGGATGAACAGAGGGTAGGGCGACTGGAAGGGAGCTTACTGGGGGGGTGACACTGAGAGTGGATGTGAACTGCTACCTGGGATGGTATTTGGACTAGAAGGGGCTGGACAGTGGGGAAGGAGGGGGACTAGAAGGGAATGGACACAAGTGGCAGTCGTGGAAATGCAAGGCGGTTGATATTGGAAGTACTGGGAGGGGAGGACTGGAAAGGGGGCTGATATTGGGGAGGGTTACTGGAACTGGAAATTGGCTGATGGAAGGAAGTTAAGAAAACAAAAGAAGAGATAAGAAATGGCAGATGGAAAATGGACCATAGAAAGAGAGCTAAGACAGGAAAGCAGAAGCCTCAGATCGTGACCAGCATGATCAGAGAATAAAATGGTCAGACAACAAAGGTAGAAAAAATAATTTTATTGAATTTTAGTGATTGGACTTTGTGCTATTTTTATATTTTACACAGTATTGGGGAACTGCATCTCTTATTTATCTGATGTTGCACTGCATGTGGTCTCTGGCTTCTTGGGGTTTCAGTTTAAATTTTGTCTACATATTTTTATTTTTACTTTAGATTGTGGTTACTTATTCTATACTTGGTGAGGGTCGATGTGAGTGTGTGACTGAGGTCAGGTGTTCTGTTAACATGGAGTTCTCGGACACCCACCTTCACCAGGATGTGCTGTCAGACCTGTCTCCCCCAGAGACCCAATGCTGGTCCTCACCCGAGGACATGGTCTTCCTGGACTTCATTAGGGATATGGTGAAGGCACTTGCCTTTACCACCAAGTCCGAGGAGGATCCTTGGGCGGAGGACTTCGAGATCTTCCATTACGAGGCTCCCTCGAAGGAGGCCTTCACGGTTCCCGTTCCCCCCATCCTTGAACTGCTGCTCTTCCGCATGTGGGAGACTCTGGCCTAGGTGCCTGTAGTGAGCAGATGGCTGGACTCAATGTACCGGGTTCGCCAGAGCCCTAGCTTCCAAAAAGCCCAATTGCCTCACACTTCCATGGTGGTGGAGTTGGCCATGTGAAGGCTCAAGAGCCAGAAGGTGCACTGCTCTGTGCCCCCAGGTAGGGAGGCCTACGCCATGGACACCATGGCAGAAAGTGCGTCCAGGGCTCAATGCTTGTCAGCCAGATCCAGGCCTACCAGCCGTACATGGGCATGTACTTGCGGGACCTGGCGAGGGAACTTGCCGGGTTCTCAACTGGTCTTTCGGAGGAACCCCTCTGGCAGTTCCAGACCCTGGCCTCCACTGTCAGAGAGTGCTCCAAGTTTATAACTCGAGCGGCCTATGACAGCTTTGATTTGGTGGCTAGAGTAACTGTGGCAGGCATTAATGCTGTTCGCCGTGCTTGGCTACACTCCTCCAATTTGGAGCAGTGGGTGCAGGACAAGTTGATCGATGTCCCTTACCAGGGAGAGAATTTCTTCGGCAAATCCATGACGGAGAAGGCCGCCAAGCTGGAGTTCATTCATGGCCTGCCCATCCTCTCTGACTGCTGCCCCTTCCTGGAGGAAGACCAGTCAGAAAGTCCACATACGTAAAGAAGAGGAAGGCTTATGGAAACTACCCCCAGTACCTGGCCTTCCCGGCTCCCCAGCAGGCCAAAGGACAGGTGCATGGCCTACATAAGCCTAAGACCCCCAAGCCCCAGACTGCACCCTTGGCACAACCTGGAGGGGGCTTTTGACTCCTTGGGCATAGCCTCTCTTCCCCCAGGAGGTACAGCCCTGCAGCGCATGGGGGGGGGGGGGGGGGGGGGGCGTCTGGTACTCTATGCCCACGGGTGGCCTTGCATTACCACCGATGCATGGGCCCTTCATATGGTGAAGGAGGGTTACCTCCTCCACCTCCATCAGACTCCCTTCCCAGGAGAGCCCCTCAGGACTCCCCTTCCCAGGGACCTGCTCCAGCAGGAATTTGCATGCCTCCTAGCAGAACAGGCAGTGGAACCTGTCCCAGCTCACCTCAGGGGCGAGGGGTTCTACTCCCACTACTTCCTGGTCCCCAAAAGGACCAGAGGGTTCCTTCCTATCCTAGACCTGCAGGACCTCAACAGGTTTCTGCTGAGGGAGAAGTTCAAAATGCTCTCCATTGGAAAACTTCTGCCATACCTCCAGCAAGGAGACTGGCTATGCTCATTGGACTTAAAGGATGCATACACTCACATCCTTATCCACCCCCTACACAGGCAGTACCTCCGCTTTGTAATGGGAGGAGGACATTATCAGTACAGAATGCTACCCTTTGGTCAGGCTTCAGGGGGTCTCCGTCTTCCCCTATCTGGACGACTGACTTGTAAAGGGCAGTACCGTCACTGAAGTACAACAGGTGATGGTCCACACCATCCTTGTCCTAGAGCACTTGGGGTTTGTCATCAACTACACCAAGTCTCACCTCCAACCAACTCAAAGTCTGGATTTCATAGGGGCACAGCTGGAAATCATCCAGTCCAAAGCTTTTCTCGTATGGGACAGGGCCCTGCACCTCTAGGCACTCGCAGCAAGCACCCAGCACAGTCACTCGGTGTCGGCTCGCCTTATGCTCTGCCTGCTTGGGCACATGGCATCCACAGTGCACATTGTCTCGGATGCCTGCCTGCAGATGCGAACGGCCCAGTGGACCCTCCTTTCCCAGTGTTCCCAGGCCACAGGGTGCCTACGGGACAGGGTGATAGTCACCCATCCCCTGGTCGACTCTCTCAACTGGTGGCAACACCTCCAAAATCTACTGGCTGGTTGCCTTTCTAAATCCTGCATCTCAGAGGATCCTCATCATGGATGCCTCCAAACTGGGGTGGAGAGCCCATTGCTACGACCTATGCAATCAGGGCAGCTTGTCACCAATGGAGAGTCTCCAGCAAATCAATCTCCTGGAGCTCCAAGCCTTAGCCTTAGCCCTCCAGGCTTTTCACCACCACCTGCAGCATCAAGCGGTACTGGTTCAGACTGACAAGCAGGTTGCTATGTTTTATATCAACAAGCAAGGAGGCACAGGTTCCTGCTTTGCCAGGAAGCGGTGAGCCTCCCCTCTTATGCCAGCAGCAACAGGATGCTCCTGTGAGCAGTATACCTCCTGGGCCAGGACAATGCCCTGGTGGACCGGCTCAGCTGGGTCTTCCATCCGCACGAGTGGAGGCTGTACCTGGGGTTGCCAGCTGGTATTCCAGCAATGGGGGCTCCCACGGATGGACCTGTTTGCCAGCCCAGCCAATGCCCAGCTTCCTTGCTTCTCTTCCCAGCAGCCGCACCCTGCCTGGATAGCGGATGAAGCCTTTCTGATCTCATGGTTGGAGAGTCTCCTTTATGCCTTCCCGCCCACACTGCTGATCGCCAAGACCCTATTCAAGGTCCAGCGTGACAGGGCCATGGTGATTCTGGTAGCTCCACGATGGACCAGGCAGCTATGGTTTCCCCTGCTCCTCCACCTGTCCACGGCACCCCTGGTTCCCCTGGGACGTGAGCCAGACCTACTCACACAGGAGGAGGGCACCCCAACCGGGGTTTCTGACACTCACAGCCTGGCTGCTGAAAGGGTAGCCTTGGACCCCTTTAATCTCTCCAGTGAGATGGAGGAGGTCATCCTGTAAAATCTCCACCCGCCAGGCATACGACTTCAAGTGGCGGAGATTCTTGGTCTGGTGCACAGAGAAGCGGATCAACTCCTTCTCCTGCTCCATCCAGCTGGTGCTCCAGTACCTACTTCACCTGTCTCAGGCAGGGCTGAAGTCCAACTCTGTTAGGGTGCACCTTACTACTACTACTACTACTCAACATTTATATAGCGCTACCAGTCGTACGCAGCGCTGTACAACACAGACATGTAAGAGACAATCCCTGCTCATCAGAGCTTACAATCTAGTCAAGACAAGACATATGAAACACGGAAGATGTGGGCAAGGGTAGAACAAGGGAGAGAAAAGGAGATCAAGTGAGTCAAGATTCAAAGGCAGTAGCAAAGAGGTGAGTTAGCGTGCTTGCGGCAAACCACCATCTAATCGTGGAAAACCCCCTCTCTGCTCAACCCCTCGTGACTTGCTTCCTGAAGGGCCTCCTCCTGTTGAAGCCACCTGTCCACCCTCCGGCAGTGGAGTGGAACCTTAACGTGTTTTCTAGGCTAACCGCACCACCCTTTGAACCTGTCGGCTCTTGCCACCTCAAGTATCTCACCTGGAAGGTGGTGTTCCTTGTGGTGCTCATCTCTGCTTGCAGGTTCAGTGAGCTTCAAACATTGGTGGCGAACCCACCATACACTACATTCTACAGGAACAGGGCCATGCTCCACGTGCACCCCAAGTTTCTCCCATTCCACCTTAACCAGAAGGTGGTGCTTCCCACCTTCTTTCTGCAGCCTTACTCCAGCAGAGAAGAAGCCGTTCTCCACACACTGGACTTTAAGCAGTTTCTAGCCTTCTACCTGCAGCATGCCCAGGACTACTGTCGGGCTTCTCAGCTCTTTGTCTCATATGACCCAAGTCATTTGGGGGCAGCGATCTCTAAACGCACCCTGTCCACCTGGGTAGTGGACTGCATCGCCTTGGCCTATGAGCAGGCCTGTCTTTTGCTGGAGCACTATATCAAGGCACATTGTGTCAGGGCCATGGAGGCCTCTGTGGTGAACCTGCATTCCGTTCCCTTGTTGGAGATATGCCGGGCTACTACCTGGTCCTCAGCCCATGAGGGAGGAGCAGCCTAGTGGTTGGGGCAAGTTACCTCAGGCCAAAAGGTCAGGGGTTCAAATCCCACTAGAGGACAGCAACCTTGGGCTCAAAGAACTGGGGTTTCTAGTCCCACAGGTGTGGCCTTGGGCAAGCCACCTAACCCTCCATTGCCCATGTTCCCTGTAAGATAGTTATCTCCAAGTTATAATGTCCTGTTCAATGTAATTTCAGTTTGTTCAATGTAAACCACCTTGATATCATGAAAGGCAGTATATAAGAAATGATAAATAATAAAATAAATACCTTTGCAGCTGATTATTGCATGAAGAGTGAGTCCTGCCAGGACAGTGCTTTCAGCCAGGCAGTATTTATATCCCGCTTTTCACCGGGTCAAAGCGGTTTATTTATTATTTATTTTTATTACAAATTCTTATATACCGCGCTATTTAGCATCAGTGCGGTTTACATAATAACAACATTTTGCATTAGAAACAATATATTTTGCTTACATTGTAACAGGGATTGAAACTTGGAAGTAACAGGGTAACTATATACAGTTCAAAACAAAGGAAGTACAGGGTAACTACATACAATTCAAACAAAGGAGCTTATAAATTATGTAAGTTATATTATGTATTAGAGACATAAAGTAATCATGGTCATTGTGAATGTGCCTAATGGTGAGTTTCTTTTGTAAATCACTGGGAATTATGTTGTCGGTACGTCAGATGCTGTGTGAGTGAGATGCTGTGTTGGATTTGAATGTGTTAGGTTAGGGTGGATAAAATAAAGGCAGAATAAGTGATGTTTGAGAGCTTTTCTGAATTGTGAGAGGTCAGCGATTGATCGTATATGAGGTGGGAGATTGTTCCTGCACTTAGGAGCATATAATGTAAATGCTCTATTTCTAGTTGTTTGGGCACATTTAGTGGACTCAGGTGGTATGGATAGCATATTGCTAGTTGTTGACCTTCTTAGCCTGTTAGTAGGGGTACTGGTCAGGAGTGAAGAGAGGGATGTGGAAGATATCCGGTTAATTGCTTTAAATGATAGGATTAACGCCTTGTAGATGATTCTGCTCTGTAATGGTAGCCAGTGTAGATCCATAAATATGGGAGTTATGTGGCCTTTTTTGGAGATGCCACAGAGAATGCAGGCTGCTGTGTTCATCGCCATCTGAAGAGGATTGAGAGTGCTCTTGGGGAGTCCATGTAGGATGATGTTGGAATAATCAAAGTGTGGCATTACGAGTGTCTGGAATATTGTCCTGAAGTCGTCTGGGGCTAGTAGAGGTCTTAGATGTTGTAGTGTCCGTATTTTGTTGTAAATGGATTTGGTGGTATTCTTTATATGCTCTTTGAAGTTGAGCTGCTGGTCTATTGTAACCCCTAGATATCGTATTACAGACTTGCATGGGAGCTCGGCGTCACGAACTTTCACTGAGGCAGGAGAAGAGAAGTTTTTGTTCCTGGTTATGAAAAGGACTTCCGTTTTCTTAAAGTTTATGCAAAGATTTTGGGACAGGAGCCAATCAGTAATTGCATTGAAGCATTCAATAAGTGGATCAAGGTTTGGGTGCTTGATGTTAATTGGGGCGAAGATCAGTACATCATCCGCATATATCATCAGACTGGAGATGTTAAAAGAACGGATGATATCACAAATGGGTTGCATATAAATGTTAAAGAGTAGAGCCGAAAGGGATGATCCTTGGGGTACTCCTTGTTGCTGATGGAATGGTTCCGATGTTGAGGAACCTATCCGTACTTGTTGCCAGCGGTTCATGAGATAGGATTTGCACCATTCCCAAGCAAGGCCATGAATTCCTTTTTCCTGTAGACGGGAGAGGAGTTGTACATGGTTGACAGAATCAAATGCCGCTGCTATATCAAGAAATATGAGTATGAACCCATTCTCAATTTTGTCGATACCTCTGGATAATGTATTGATGAGTATAGTGAATAGGGTCTCTACACCATGGGCTTCACGGAATCCATGCTGGCAAGGATCAAGAGGGGCTGATATGTCTATATGTTGTTGTAGTTGCATTTGAACCACCTTTTCTATAAGTTTGGCTAGATAGGGTATACTTGAAATCGGGTGGTATGAGTCTGTCTTAGTTGGGTCGAGTTTGTTGTTTTTCAGGAGAGGGCGTATGGAAGTTTGTTTCAGGGTTTCTGGGAATGTTCCACTTGTGAAGGAGAGATCTATGATGTAGGCTAGAGTTGAGCTGAGTTCTACACGCATCGATCTGATCCAATGGGCAGGACAAGGATCATTCGGTGCCGTAGTAGTGTTGATGGTGGCAATAAGGTCAGCAATGTACTTCTCTGTCGGAGATGTGAATTTTGTCAATGGTATCTGGGGGAAAAAGCAGGGTGTGGAGCTTTGTGTAAAATTAGTTTTTATGATTTTAGATTGTAGGTACTCGGCGAAGGACTGGGGTTGGATAGAAACTGTTTGATTGGAGGACGGTGTCTTGGTTAAAGCTTTAGCAATACTAAAGAGGTCACGTGGCTTATTTAACAATCGAAGGAGGGTATCCGTGTGGTGCTCTCTCATTTTTTTGTATATTTTCTCACGGTGTTGCTTTAGAGTGTTCTCATAAGTTGATTTGTCAGATGTAGATCGAGATTTGCGCCATTTTCTTTCTTGTCTTCTTAGAAACTGAAGCAATGCACGTAATTCAGCAGAGAACCAAGGGGCTGGTTTTCTGTTTTGTGGTAGTTTGTTGGATGCTGGTGATTTTTTAGATGAAGGTAACTGTGCGTAAGAGATAAGAGTTGAGTTCCATCTATGGATCATGTCATCGAGGTTCTGCGCTGGCTGACGGAGTGCTGGAAGGGTGTTGCTGAGGAAGTCATCTCTGTCTAGGGATTTGAAATGATTTTTTGATCCTGAGGAGGCTGAGTTTGATTGGTTGGTTGGAGTTTGGGTATGTTGGTATGGGATTTGGAAGGATATTACATTATGGTCTGACCATGGGACCGGAGTGGATGATAGGCTGATATTCTTGGTTGATTCTGACTGAGGGGCAAAGATGAGGTCAAGGGCGTTTCCCTTGAGGTGTTGGAGAGTTCACCAATTGGGTATAACTAAGGTCCTTCATAGTATCGAGGAATACGTTAGAGTAGGTAGGTTGCAATGAAGCGAGGTTAAAATCTCCAATCAACCAATTAGATTTACTTGGGCTACCAGGGTTACAGGCAAGGTCTATAATGTTGGATAAATTTTCTGGAGGTGAAGAGGGAGCTCTGTAAATGAGATTTATGTTGATATATTTGTTGGCAATAGATAGTGTGTCCATGTGCAGGATACTCATTGAGGATAGCGATTGAAACTGGAGATTACTTTTTGATAGGATGAGGACTCCTCCTCCTTTTCGGTTGCTTCTATGACAAGCGTGCATCACATAGCCGTGGGGGATGAGTTGATTTATGACGACGGTATCTGTGTCTGATAGCCAGGTTTCTGTGACCATGAGGATATCAAGGTTCTGACTAGTGATAAGGTCTGTGATGGCTGGCCATTTTTTTCGAATTGAGCGTGAGTTGATGAGAGCACATTTTAGGTTGCTCTGTAAGAGAATGTTCTTAGGCTCTGGGCTATAGGAGTTATTAATAGAAATATATAGTAAATGTGAATGCCTGATATGATGTGCATGTGGTTGTGTGTGGTGGGAACTACTATTGTTTCTCCTTCCCAAACTATGTAGGATAGGGATATAGTTATGAATGGGTGAAAAGGCTGATGTATTTTGTATGGTGTCGGCTAGGAGGTAAAAGCTAAATATAGCAAATAAGGAGATGGCCATGTTAGGGTAACAGTATAGTGGCAGCAGTATAGTAATTTAAATAACAATTGTAATTTACTGGTGACAGTAAAATGGCGACTAGCAATGATAAGAATACTGGCAACAGTATATTGATATAAATAACAATAGTAAGTTATTGGCAACAGTACAATGGTGACTAGCAATGGTACATACTACTGGCAACAGTATAGTGAATAAATAGCAGTGGTAAGCGGTGAGAATTTTTCGTGGGGGGGGGGACGGGGTTATTCGTGGTAAATAGCGTTGACTCACTTTGTTCTGTTGATGTGTATTGGTCAGAGAGGTGGTGCTGTCTGTCCGAATGCAGATGAATCCTTTTTGGCGCAGCATGGATGTCAGAGGCTTCTGGAAGGTGTCTAGGGCGATTCAATGTGGGCCACTGCCTAAGGGCCACGCCAAAGGGCCCTCTGGCGAGGCCCTCAGGCGCGGGCCCGCCAGGCGCGGGTGCGCCTTCCAGCGTTTTTTAAAGTTGCCACAGCTGCCCCGATTGGGCAGCAGGAGCCTGCTGGTGGCTTGAGGAGGCGGCCCCAAGGACGTCGGTGCTCTCTCCCTCCAGGGAGAGTGCTGGGGCAAACTGATTACTGTCCCCCACCCCCCCTTTTTTTAACATCAAAAAAAGGGTGGGGGGGGTGGGGGACAGTAATCAGTTCTTAGGATGGAGGGGTTTTCACCAGGGAGGCCAACATTAATGATCTGAATAGACATTAAGGACTTCAATAGACATCAGTCTCTTAGTAGGTAGATCTGTGGGTATGTTAGAGGGTCTGGAGGGGTAGTCAGTGATGGATGTTTGTTTTTGGTCCGAGGTATTCCTGGAACAGGATGGTTTTTAGTTGTTTTCTGAATGTTGAAGGATCTCTGTTGTTTCTGATTTGACTTGGTAAGGAGTTCCAGAGGGATGGTGTGTATAGTTCGAAGGCTCTGTTGCAGGTCCATTGATTGTATTTAGTTTGTTTGTGGGGGATTGTTTGTGGGGGATGGTGAGGGTGTTGCTGGTGGTTTGTCTGGTTGTTCTGTTGTGGGTGGGTTGGGGCAGTAGAGTGCGGAGCTGGGAAGTCTGTGTTTGATAGAGGGCTTTGTGGATAAGTAGGACTGATTTGTATTTGATTCTTGCTTCGAGAGGGAGTATGTGCAGTTCTCTCAGGACTGGCGTGATGTGATCTTGTTTTTTTGCTTTCTGGATAATTCTTGCTGTGGTATTTAAGGTAGTTTGTAGTGGGTTGGTGTGGGTGGCAGGTAGTCCGTGATAGATTATATTGCAGTAGTCCAGGTGGGGGCGCGTCTTAGCTTGCATGACTGTCCTGAGGTCCTGTTGATCAATGAGAGGCCTGCGGCGTTGTACTGTTTTTGCCTTGTGGAATATTATTCCGGTAGTCTTTTTGATCTGTTGCTTGAGTGTGAGCGCTTGGTCTATGATGATTCCTAAGTATTTAATGTGTGGTTGTATTTGTATTTGTGTGGTTCCTAAGTTGAGGTGTGGTGGTGGTGTGAAGTTTGGATACTTGGTTACTATGTGGGGTTCTGTTTTTTTATGTTGATGGATAGGTTGTTCTTTTGTAGCCAGCTGGAGACTTCTATGAAGCAGTCTGATAGGTGATTGTTTGTTGGGTTGGTGGTTTGTGATTGGTCCATAGAGCATTATGTCATCTGCGTAGATGTGGTAGTTGATGTTATGAGCACGTATGATTGAGCAGAGTGGTTGCAGGTAGATGTTGAAGAGCATGGTGGATAGTGTGGATCCTTGGGGTACTCCTTGGTGTTGCTGAAAGGGGGGGGGAGGTTGCTATGCTTGTGCGGATCAGTTGTTGTCTATTGGTCAGGTAGGAGTGGAACCACTAAAGTACGACGTTTTTGATGCCAATTTCTCAGAGCCTGTGTAGGAGGATGTTGTGGGAGATGGTGTCAAAGGCCGCGGATATGTCCAGGAAGATCATAGCATATCCAGAGTGCTTGGTCTGTGTGCCCTTGATGAGGGTGTTCATTAGTGATGTCATGAGGATCTCGACTCCGTGGAATGGATGGAAACCATGTTGTTGCGGGTCCAGTATGTTGTTGGTATCCAGGTGGTCTTGAAGTTGTTGTTGAACTATCTTCTCAATGATTTTGGTGGTGAATGGAAGACTTGCTATAGGCCTGAAGGAGGCAGGGTCAAGGGGGTCCAAGTTGTGGTTTTTTTAGGGTTGGGTGGATGATGGAGGTTTTGAGGATGTCTGGCATGTGTCCTTGCCTGAGGGATTCATTAACAGTGTGGGTTAGGGGTGTGCTTATGTCCTCCTTGGATTTTTTTATCCATTCTGCAGGGCAGGGATCTAGTGGAGAGGTGGTAGTGTTTAGGCAGGAGATGGTGGATTCTATTTTTTCTTTGGTGATTGTTTCGAATGTGCTCCAGTCTGTGTCTATGGAAGTAGGGCGTGTTGTTGTCTAAGCATTCAGTTGCTGATTTTGTGGTTGTTGAAGCTGCTTGTACTGGCGTGCTAGTAGTTCTGGCGGGATGTTCGGTAGCTGGTTGGAGTGGTTGGGTGCTTTAGTTAGCTTCTTGACAATCTCGAAGAGCTCACGTGGTTTGTTTATTGAGGTTTATGATCTTCGAGTGGTAGGTCCTTTTTGCTTTATCAGTTTCTGTGTGGTAAGCATCTAGTTCACTCGTATTTTACTTTATCATCCTCTTTTTTGGTCTTTCTCCGTTTTCTCTCTGCTCTTCTGAGTTGGGTCTTTAGTCTCTGTAGGTTGGGGGTGAACCATCGGGCTTTTGTTGAGATATGTCTGTAGATTATTCAAAAGAGACTACAACCATACCTGGAACAAGAACTACCTGAAGTGCAAGCAGTATTCAGGAAAGGGCAAGGAACGAGAGACATCATTGCGGATGTGAGATGGATCCTTGAAAAGACTAAAGAATACCAAAAGGATATCTATTTGTGCTTTATCAACTATAGCAAGGCTTTTGACTGTGTAAACCATGAGAAACTCTGGGCCACATTAAGAAGCATGGGTATACCAGAACACCTGATCGTACTCTTGCACAATCTGTACATTGATCAAGAAGCAACAGTTCGAATGGATCAAGGAGAAACAGAATGGTTTACAATAAGCAAAGGTGTAAGACAAGGCTGCATACGTTCCCCCTACCTGTTTAATTTATATGCAGAACAAATCATCAGAGAAGCAGGATTGTATGAAGACAACAGAGGTGTGAAGATTGGTGGAAGACTCATCAACAACCTTCGCTATGCTGATGATACCACATTACTGGCTGAAAGTGAAGATGATCTGAAACATTTGCTTCTCACAATCAAAGAACGTAGTCTCAAAATGGGCCTGCACCTTAATGTAAAGAAGACAAAGATCATGACAACTGGCATAATCAACAGGTTCATCATTGAAGGAGAAGAAATTGAAATCGTGAACAACTTTAACCTACTTGGATCAACCATCAATAAAGAAGCAACAAGCAGTCAAGAAATCAGATGATGCATTGCTCTTGGCAGAATGGCTATGAAAGACCTAGATAAGATTCTCAAGAGCAGAGATGTCTCTCTCCATACAAAGATTCAACTTGTTCAAGCCATGGTATTTTCAATAACATCATATGGATGTGAAAGCTGGACAGTGAAAAAGATAGACAGGAAGAAAATTGATGCCTTTGAATTATGGTGCGGGCGGCGAATACTGTGTATACCATGGACTGCCCGAAGAACAAACCAGTCAGTACTAGAGGAGATCAAACCTAAGCTTTCTTTAGAAGCTCAGATGACAAGACTTCGACTTTCATACTTTGGACACATCATGCGAAGAGAGAGATCATTAGAGAAAGACATCATGCTTGGCAAGATAGAAGGTAAACGCAAAAGAGGAAGGCCAGCAATGAGATGGATCGATACAATAACAGCAGCTATGGGTACCAGTCTGTCAACAATGAGCCGCCTGACTCAAGACCGAACACAATTTAGGATAGCTATCCAGAGAGTCGCCATGAGTCGACTCCGATTCGACGGCACTTAACAACAACAACAACGTGTCTGGTTTTGGTGCAGTTTGCTGTTGCACAGGATGCAGAGGAGATCATAGTGTTCCAGTTTTGGATTAGGTCATCGATATTGGTGGAGCTTGTTTGGAGTTTAGGTAGTATTTGCACCAGGAAATCCTCTTTGATGAATGGTTTAAATCTTCTTCTATGTTGTTTGTTTTCTTTAACGCTGGTGTGCTGGTAGATGTGGGAGATGTTGATGAGATAGTGGTCTGACCATGGTACACATGTGATCTCTGGGTTTTTGTATGAGGTGGCGTTTTGGGAGTTCAGGACTATGAGGTCAAGTGTGTTCCCTTTTTCGTGTGTTGGTTTGTGTATGATCTGGGTCAAGTTCATTGCTTCCATGGCATTGATGAAGGCTTCGGCATATTTGTCTTGGAGTGTTGGAAGGTTGAAGTCTCCGAGGATTAGTTGCTCTTTTGTGGAGATGGCACTTTCCGATATGTGTTGTAATATGCCTGATAGGTCGGTGCTTGGGGTGGGCACTCAATAGATTAGGCATATGGAGAGGTGCTTGTTGGTGAGGGTGAGTATGTCCGCTTCATTGGTTGTTTCTGAGGCATGGTTTCTGAGTACTCCGTCATTTGTTTGGGGTGTAAGGCAACTCCTGCCCTCTGGCTCTTTAGTGTGTTCAAGCTACCGGAGAACTGGTTCCTCGCTTGACATTCAGGTCTGCTCGTGGGTCTGTGGTCTCTCGATTCAATTGCTGCTTCTCACGGCTCACCTTTTCTGGTCACCCATGGCTTTTTAAAAGGTTTGCAACATTGTTTCTTTCTCCACTACAGCCTCTCTTGATCTTCGGGTCGTGGTGCCTGGCATCTCTGCCAGCCTGTGGTTCACTGTCTCTCCCCTATCATTGTATTTTTAGGAGCAGTTTTTGCAAATGGATTAGTATTGCTTATACCATGACAGTAATGAAGCTCACTACTAGACCAGGATATGTGGAGTACAATCTCAGTGTCTCAAATTTACTGCTAATACTCAGCGTAGTACTTGCATGTGCCAAAGAGAGCTTTCTTCTGGAGTTCATAAGATGCAACATGGATGGGTAATTTATACAGGTGATCTTGGAAATTCTTTGTAATCAAGCCTATGGCACCCAACACGATGCTAAATAACTCAGCCCTCCTATGAGTCCTCGATGGACTACTCCGAGTGGGAGACGGAGGACAAGGAGTCCCCCGATACCAGTCGCCACTGTGACGTCCCTTCTGACTCTTCCGTCTCGGAGCCTCGATGTCGGTCCCCGCCCAAAGATATTGGCTTCCTTGATTTTGTCAAGGACATGTCTAAGGCCCTGGCGTTCCTGACCAAGTTGGAGGAGTACCCTCGGGCGGATGAGTTGGAAATTCTCCAGTACAAGGCCCCTCCGTGGGAATTGCTCATGGTGCCCATCCCTCCCATCCTGGAGTGTGTCGTGAGGGCATCCCCTGGTGACCATTCGAAGTATGGGCATGCTCCACGATAGAAATTATTTAGGGAGCGTGATGAAATGTAAGGTCCACGAATGGCAAATGGTCTTACTTATTTCCAGCTTCCTATGAGAGCTCAATAATCAAACCAAGTATAGGGAAAACAAGGCTTTATTCCCCGTCTGTGCAAGGGTTCAAATAAGACATTGAGAAATCAAAAGAATGTCCTTTGTTTCAAAAGGTACCAGTATTAACAAGCTGACTAATTGTTAATCTCCACAATTAGTGCAAGGGTTAACCAGAGGAATTCACTTCATTCCAACACAATAAGAATTAAACAAACTTCTTCTCAGTTATACAGTAGCTACAGATTCTAGGCTCGTGGCCATGCACAAACTACAATCCATTTCTTCTGGTAGAGGAATGGGAACAGCATTTATATATTCAATTTCCATGGATTCTGCTCCACTACATTCATCATCAGAGTAGTCACTGTCCCTATCTGCTACAGGTTTACGTGAAGTGTCTCTAGGTTCTTGCCTCCAATAAGACTGTGTTTTAAGTTCTCTGGGAATTTTCTGAAACCACCCTGGTTTCTTCTTCCTTACAAACTGAGTATTTGTTTTAGCAGTGCCTCTAGGAGTTAAGCATTCAGTATCATGAATAAAGCTTTCATACCTGGAGCCTCTGTGGTTTGAATCCGTGGAGCTTTCTCTCCCAGAAACGTTTCTCCTGCAACAGGTTCTCTACCGACAGGCTGTAGGCAGGGCTGTGCTTTCTGGCAGCTTGGTAAAACCTGGTGTGGATTCAACTTTATGCTTCGGTAAGAACTTAGCTTTGTCAGAAACTGCTTTTCCTTTGGTGCCTGGTAAAACTTGACTAGTATTTCCCAGAGACTGTAGGCTTTCCTCCAAACTTAACTCTGGTTCTCTGGATATGTCTCTCTCCCTTTGAATCAGGAACGTTGTTGGAACAGGGAGTGGCACACTCTCTAGCCTTAGTGCTTTCTCCAGCAGTCTCCCTCTGAACAGCTGCTCGCTTAGCCTGGCCCTTCTGAACTCCACCTTTGTGAACTCTGTTCCTTTGGGCTTGCTCAGGTAGGATTCTTTCTCCAAGTCCTTCTCCTTCTCTTAGAGCTGCTCCTTCCCTCAGAGCTGTTCCTTCTCTCTGTCCTCTCCTTTGAGGTGTTCCTCCTCTCCGTAGAGATGTTCCTCTTAGTAGAGATGTTTCTCCTTTCTGGATCCGGTTCCAGTTCTGCTGTTCCTCTCAATAGAGGTGTTCCTCTCAATAGAGGTGTTCCTCTTTTGCTAGCATTCATCTTCTGCTTATAAAGGAATCTTTCCTTTGAAACTCCCGGGCTCATTCCCAGGTGCAAGTCATTAGCTCTCTTAGGCTCATTAGCTCCTGTATGATCACTCCTGCCCCCTCTAGCTGTGCTTTGAGGTAACTGCACATCTAGATTTCTCTGAGAAACAGGGTTTCTTTTCAGGTTTGCATCTTTATTAATACCCACTTCATGACAAGTGGCTGATGCTCTGAATGTGGGAGACACTGGCTTCGGTGCCGGTTGTGAGCAAATGGCTTGACTCGATATATCAAGCATCACCAGAGCCTGGGCTTCCAAAAGTCACAGCTGTTGCATAACTCCATGGTGGTGGGGTCGGCAATGCATCGGCTGAAAAGTCAAAAGACGCACTCCTCGGTGCCCCCTGGCAGGGAGGCCTGCACCCTGGATACCCTCAGCAGAACGTGCTACCAGGGCTCAATGCTCATCGGCTGCATCCAGGCCTACCAGCTGTACATGGGCATGTACCTGAGAGACCTGATGAAGGAACTCGCCGGGTTCTCAGCTGGTCTTTCCGAGCAACCCTTTCAGCGGTTCAAGAACCTGGCTAAGCAGTCCGTGAGTGCTCCATATTCATGTCTCGAGTGGCCTATGATGGGTTTGAGTCGGAAGCTCGAGTAGCCATGGCTGGCATCGGTGCACGCTGCTAAGCTTGGCTACAGTTGTCCGACCTTGAGCTGTGGGTTCAAGACAAAATGGTCGATGTCCCCTGCCAGGGAGAGAACTTCTTTGGCAAACCCATGACTGACAAGGCTGCCAAGCTGGAGACTGAGTTCATGATGAGGACCAGGCTCTCCAAAAAGACCGCTGCCGCTCCCCGATGGAAGGGCTCGGGTAAAAAGTCCTTTTACCCGAGAAAAGGAACTGTTTACCGAAACTACCCACCATATCAGGTCTCCCCTGCTCCCCAACAGGTCAGCAGGCCAAGGGACATGGGCATGGCCCACGTAAGCAGAAGGCTTCAAAACCCCAGGCACTGGCTCCGGCCCAGCCAGGGGGGAGTTTTTGACTACTTGAGCATAGCCTATTTACCCCAAGGAGATCAACAGCCCACAGGGGGACGTCTGGACCTTTATGCCCAGAGGTGGATGTCCATCACCAGCGATTCCTGGGCACTTCGGGTAGTCAGGGATGGTTACCTCCTCCACCTGACTCAGACACCTCCCCCTTATTTCCTGGGAGAGCCCCTCAGGTCGCCCCTTCTCTCCTTCTGAAGGAGTTGGCAGGACTTCTCGAGGACAAAGTGGTGGAACCAGTGCCCCACCATCTCAAGGCAAGAGGTTCTACTCCAGGTACTTCCTCATGCCAAAAAAGACAGGGGGCCTAAGGCCCATCATCGACCTGTGCAATGTCAACTAATTCCTGTTGAGGGAGAAGTTCAAGATGCTCTCCCTTGGAACGTTGCTGCCTTATCTCCAGCAGGGAGATTGGCTATGCTCCTTAGACCTCAAGGATGCTTATATCCACATTCTCATCCACCCCAACCACAGGCAATACCTGTGGTTCATAGTGGGGGGCAGGTATTTTCGGTACAGGGTGCTCCCCTTCAGCCTAGTCTCTGCCCAAGAGTTTTCACAAAATGCCTGGAAGTCATGGCTGCCTTCCTCCGGCTCCAGGGGGTCTTCGTCTTTCCCTACCTGGACGACTGGCTCATAAAGGGAGGCACAGCCTCAGAGGTGCAGCAGGCCACTGCCCGTATCATCCAGGTTCTGCAACACTTGGGTTTTGTCATAAACTACACCAAGTCTCACCTCCTCCCAACACAGTGTCTGGAGTTCATTGGGGCAAAGATCGACACTCTCCAGTCGAAGGCTTTCTTGCCAAGGGACCGAGCCAATCATTTCAGGACAATCCCTCGGTACCCGCTTGGCTTCTCCTGCACCTCCTTAGGCACATGGCCTCCACAGTCCATGTTACCTTCCGATGCTTTCCTCCACATGAGGGCAGCACAGTGATGTCTCTGGGACCAGTGGTCTCAGGCCACAGGTGGCCTCCGAGACAGAGTCTCTGTGACCTGCCAGTTGGCAGATTCTCTGGTATGGTAGCAGTCTCCCAAGCATCTCAATGCCTTTTCAGGCCCCAAACCCCTCAAGGGTCCTCGCCACAGACTCCTCCCTGCTCGGCTGGGGAGCCCACTGCAGAGATCTCCGCACTCAAGGCAACTGGTCACCAGATGAGAACACCCAGAAGATCAACCTCCTGGAGCTCCAAGCCATACACCTAGCCCTGAGGGTCTTCTGTCACCACTGGTGTCACCATCTCATGCTGGTCCAGATGGACAACCAGGTGGCGATGTTCTACGTGAACAAACAGGGTGGCATGGGGTCTCGTATCCTTTGTCAGGAGGCAGTGGTCCTCTGCTCATATGCAATCCAATAGGGTATCTTCCTGCGGGCAGTGTACCTGCCAGGCCAGGACAACCTGCTGGCCGAGATCTCCAGCCGCATGAGTGGCAGCTGAACCCCAGGGTAGCCAGTCGGCTTTTCCGGCTCTGGGAGAACCCGTGATGGATCTGTTCGCCGGCCCGGACAACTTTCAGTTGACCTACTTCTGCTCCCCGGCAGGGTGGCAGTGGACATGTTCCTGGTCTCATGGTCGGAAGGCCTCATGTACGCCTTCCCTCCTACGCCGCTAATCACCAAGACTTGGTTCAGGACCCTCGGCGACAGGGCCTCGCTCATCCTGATAGCTCCTCAGTGATCCAGGCAACTGTGGTTCCCATTGCTTCTACAGTTGACGGTGGAGACCCTCATCCCCTTGGGGACCACCCCGGGACCTATCTCAGGAGGGGGGCTCTCTCCTGCACCCAACATGGGGTCCCTGTTGCTGACAGCTTCACTGCTGAGAGGGTGACTCTGGCCCCTTTCAACCTACTGGTTGAAGTGGAAGACATTCTGCTGGCCTCTCGCAAGGCCTCTACTAGGAAGGCTTATGCCCTCAAATGGCGCAGGTTCTCTGTTTGGCGCGCCGAGCACAGGGCTGACCCTTTCTCTTGCCTGGGGGCTCTGGTGTTACAGTACCTTCTCCACCTCTCTCAGTCCGGGATCAAGTCTAACTCCGTCCGAGTGCACCTTAGTGCCCTGGCGGCGCATCACCATCCGGTGGATAGTAAGCCCCTCTCGGTCCAACCGTTGGTAATCTGTTTTCTTCAGGGCCTCCTCTTATTGAAGCCCCTGGTTTGCCCTCCGGTAACCGAATGGGTCTTCAACGTAGTCTTGGGGCAGCTCACTCGCCTGCCCTTCGAACCTCTGGCTACCTGCCACATTCGCTACCTCTCTTGGAAGGTGGCTTTCCTGGTCGCACTTACCTCTGCTCGCAGAGTTATTGAGCTTCAGGCCCTGGTGGCGGAGGCGCCCTATACCAGGTTCTTCAAGAATAGAGTGGTGCCTTGCGCACACCCCAATTTCCTGCCAAAGATAGTGTCGCCCTTCCACCATAACTAGGAAGTGGTGCTCCCTACCTTCTTTCCAAGATTACACTCCAGTCTTCTGGAGATGGTTCTCCACACTTTGGACTGTAAGAGGGCTTTGTCTTTCAATGCACTCAGGGCCACCGCAAAACCTCTCAGTTTTTCATCTCCTATGACCCCAGTAGGCTGGGGGAGGCGGTGACAAAGTGCATGCTGTCCACATGGGTGACGGACTGTATCGCAGGCAAGGCTCCCGCTGGAAGGTGGCATCACGGTGCACTATGTCAGGGCCATGGTGGCTTCGATGGCAAATTTGTGCTCTGTCCCGATGGTGGACATCTGCTGGGCTGCCACCTGGTCTTCATTCCATACCTTCGCAGCACATTAATGCCTGGAAAGAGATTCCCAACGGGACAGTGCCTTTGGCCAGGCTGTGCTCCGTAACCTTTTTGGGGTTTAGGCAACTCCTACCCTCTGACCCTTCTGTGTTCAGGCTACCGGAGTGCTGGTTCATCGGACACAGGGGACCTACTGTAGTCTGTGTACATGGACTAAATTGCTGCTTCTTGTGGCTTCCCATGAGGGAGCCCCTATTTTTACTATGGGCTCTCGGTAGCCTGTAGCTGGGGAGTCCCATAAGTGAGGATTGACTTCCTAATTGTTCCTGGAGAAAGCGTAGTTACTCGCCTGTAACAGGTGTTCTCCGGGGACAGCAGGAATCAGTCCTCACAACCCTCCCTCCTCCCCTTGCAGTTGCTCCTTTACCATCTTTTAGTTTTGCTGTCTTTTAGCTATGCCATCTGACTGAGCAAGATGGCACCCTTGGGTGGGAAGGGGACCAAGCATGCGTAGTGGCATCTCCCAAAGGCTTTCTTTGAAAACTGGGGGTATGCTTCTGCGAGGGCTCCGTCAGTGCCGACATCACCCATATGTGAGGACTGATTCCTGCTGTCCCTGGAGAACACCTGTTACAGGTGAGTAACTATGCTTTTTTAGCGATATAATAGAGATGTCCCACCTCTATGGTTACACGATGCAAGGTTCCACATTAGGAACCACCACCCAGGAAAAAGATTTAGGCGTCATTGTGGATACCATGTTAAAACCCTCGGCCCAGTGTGCAGCGGCGGCCAAGAGAGCAAATAGAATGCTAGGTATGATAAGGAAAGGAATGGAAAATAAAACAAAAGATATTATAATGCCTCTATATCGTTCCATGGTGAGACCGCACCTTGAATATTGTGTGCAATTCTGGTTGCCGTATCTTAAAAAGGATATAGCGATTTTAGAAAAGTTTCAGAGAAGAGCCACCAAAATGGTAAAGGGGATGGAAGGATACTCCTAAGAAGAAAGGCTAAAAAGTTTAGGGCTCTTTAACCTGGAAAAGAGACGGCTGAGGGGAGATATGATAGAAGTCTATAAATTAATGAATGGAGTGGAACGGGTAAAGGTAGATCGATTGTTTACGTTATCAGAATATAGAAAGACTAGGGGACATGCAATGAAGCTACAGGGTAAACTATTTAAGACTAATAAAAGAAAATATTTTTTCACTCAACGTGTAATCAAACTCTGGAATTTGTTACCGGAGGATGTAGTAAAGGCTGTTAGTGTAGCTGGGTTTAAAAAAGGTTTGGACAAGTTCCTGGAGGAAAGGTCCATAAACCATTATTAAGAAGTGACCGAAGATATCAATGCTTGACCCAGTACAAGCATTGTGGAACTTGTGTCTCTTGGGGAAACTGCTAGGTACATATGACCTAGATTGGCCACTGTTGGAAACAGAATACTGGGCTTGATGGACCTTGGTCTGACCCAGTATGGCATATCTTATGTTCTTATGTTATGTTCTTATGTTCTCCAATCTTGCAGCTTCTGTGCTGCCATGGAGGAGCAAGGTCACCTGAAATGAGAGCATCAACTTGGTGTAGCAGGAAGTAATCCTGTAGCTAGGACCTGCCCTCCAGCAGCTAGGATCTTACATGAGTTTGTGCTAAGGATGTGTCTCAGGCTCATGCCCAGAAGGGAAGATTAAGGCAGTCATTGTAATTAGTGATTCAGTCATTGGGCATGTAGCTAGCTGGGTGGACATGAGGGTCACCTGTTAATTTGCCTGCCTGGTGCGATGGTGGCAGACATCACATGTCACCTTGATAAGATTTTAGATAGTGTTGGGGAGGAGCTGGCTTTCTTGGTACTTATTGGTAACAGTGGCATTGAGAAGTGTGGGAGAAAGGTTCTGGAAATCAAATTTAGGATTTTAGATAGAAAGTTGAAATCCAGAACTTCCACAGCAGCATGCTTCCATTTCCACATGCAGGGTCCAAGAAGCAGGCAGAGCTCCAGAGTCTCAACGTGTGGATTAGATTGTAAAGGAGAGAAGGATTTAGATTTGTTAGGAACTGGGCAACATTCTGGGTAAGAAGTCCAACTTAACCAAGGCGGAAGCAGGCTGCTAGCTTTAATCATAAAAGGACATAGATCAGCTTTTAAACTAGATAATGGGAAAAGTTAACAATTGCCCAAGAGCATGGTTCAGAATGCTGTATACTTAAAGTATACTAATAAAATAGAGAAGTTAGGGCATCCAAGTAGAGAGACTGCAGTAAAAGTTAAAGTAGCCCATGTGGCCTTCAAGTAAAGAGTGGACAGAGTTGAAAGATTTCAGCAGCACAGGCATAAATAGTTCAACCAGAGCTATGTGATCCTCAGTCTTGAAGGACTAGAAAAGGGGACTGCTACTTCTGGATAGAGATCTGCAATTGTGAATATATACTTCTGTGAATTTTTCTGAAGGGACTTCTTTGGATTAAAGCTGATTAATCTGTGAACCCAGTGTATTTGTTAAATCAGTCAGGGCCTAGTAGCAGCAGTTTAAGTTTAAATTTAAAACACAGAAGAGAGCTTTCTGGTAAGATTTCATACCCAGCAGAGAGCTTGTGGTTTAAAGTTAATACTCACTCAGGGCCTAGTATCAGCAAAGTACTTTTAGTTTAAATTTAAAACACTGAATAGAGCTTTCTGGTTAAATTTAGAACCCAGCAGAGAGCTTCTAGTTTAAATTTCATAAGTCACAGCCTAGCAGCAGCAAAGAGCTTTAATTTAAATCAAATCAGAATATAACTCAGCATAAAAGGCAAAACAGGGTCAGTATTCTTTGAGCAACAAATAAAGTCTTCTAGAGACCTTTACAAAGAGGCCTTCTACCTAAGGGGCAAGAGACCTGTGAAACGTTTTCAATAGGTGTTAACGTCAGGTGGCAGGTCAAAAGGCCATTTTCAAAGACTCCTTCTATTCAAGCAAGGACTGGTAATCACCCAGGAAGTTGGTCACAGCTTACCTCAGAAGCACAGGACAGGGTACTATGTAGCAGCCCTCTTTTACTTCAGGGCCTGCCTGGTGCGAAGGAAGCGGACCCCACGCGTTACCTAGATAAGGTCTTAGATAGTGCCGGGGAGGAGTCTGCTGTCTTGGTACATGTCGATACCAGTGACATAGAAAAATGTGGTAGGGAGGCTCTGGAGGCTAAATATAGGCTTTTAGGTAGGAAGTTGAAATCCAGAACCATTCCACGTGCAGGACCCAAAAGGGAGGCAGAGCTCCGGAGTCTCAATGCGTGGATGAGACGATGGTGCAAAGATGAGGGTTTTGGATTTTATAGGAACTGGGGACCATTCTGGGGAAAGAAGGGGCTCTTCCAAAGGGATGGGCTTCACCTTAACCGGGATGGAACCAGGCTGCTGGCATTAACCTTTAAAAAGGAGACAGAGCAGCTTTTAAAGTAGATAATAGGGGAAAGCCAACAGTCGCCCAAGAGCGCATGGTTCAGAAGAATGTATCTTTGAAGGATACTACCAAAAGCAGAGAGGTTCCAAAAAAGAGTAAAGTAGCCCAAATGCCCTCGAGTATGGAGCAGACAGAGCTTAAAGATCCCAAATTACCCAAACCTACCAATAGCCAAATTAATATGAATAAAATACAGTCTCTAAAATACTTGTATGCAAATGCTAGAAGTCTAAAAAAATAAGATGGGAGAGTTAGAATATATAGCACTAAATGAGAGGTTAGATATTATTGGAATCTCAGAGACATGGTGGAAGGAGGACAACCAGTGGGACACTGTGATACCTGGGTACAAACTATATCGTAATGATAGAGCTAATCAAATTGATGGAGGGGTTGCGCTCTGTGTTAGAAAGGGCATTGAGTCAGAAAGGATTAAAGTTTTGCAGAAAACAAAATTTGCTGTAGAATCTCTATGGATTGAAATTCTATGTAAAAAGAGGAAGGCGATGGCAGTGGGGGTGTACTACCGACCGCCTGGCCAGAATGAGCAAATGGATGATGAAATACTCAAAGAAATCATGGAAGCTAACAAAAGTTACAGCACAGTAATAATAATGGGTGATTTCAATTACCCCGGCATCGGGTGGGTCAGTGTCACGGCAGGACATGCTAGGGAGATAAAGTTCCTAGATGAAATAAATGACTGCTTCTTGTAGCAGCTGGTTCATGAACCGACCAACGGGGAAGCCATATTGGACCTAGTCCTTAGTGGAACACCAGATCTGGTGCAAGAGATAAGGGTGTTGGGGCCACTTGGCAATAGTGATCATAGCATGATCGCGTTTTATTTAATTAGTGGAGGAGGGATAGTAAGGAAATCCACAGTACTACCTTTAACTTTCGAAAGGGAGACTATGAGGAAAATAGTTAAGAAAAAACTAAAAGGAGCAGTTGCAAAGGTTAAAGACTTACATCAAGCTTGGGTGTTGTTGAAAAATACTATCTTGGAAGCCCAGACCAGCTGTATTCCACACTTTAAGAAAAGTGGGAGGAAGTCCAAAAACCTGCCAGCATGGTTTAAAGGTGAGGTCAGAGAGGCTGTTGTTGCCAAAAAAGCATCTTTCAGGAAATGGAAAAAAGAGCCAAATGATGAAACCTGAAAACAGCACAAGCACTGGCAAGTCAAATGCAAGGCATTGATAAGGCAGGCAAAGGGAGAATTTGAGAAGAAGGTTGCTGCAGAAGCAAAAACGCGTAATAAAGACTTTTTCAAGTACATTCGTAGGAAAAAAACAGTGAGAGAGTCAGTTGGTCCATTAGATGATAGAGGGGTTAAAGGTGCACTAAGAGGCGAGAAGGCGATAGCGGAGAGACTGAATTAATTTTTTGCCTCAGTCTTTACTGAGGAAGATGTAGGGATGTTACCCATGACTGAAGTGGTATTTAAAGGTGCGGAAGAATTGAAAGAAATATCGATACATCGGGAAGATATATCACAATTATTAGATAAACTGAAGAGTAACAAATCACGTGGGCTGGATGATATACAACCAAGGGTGTTGAAAGAGATTGCAGACCTGCTATTAGTAATTTGTGAACTGTTATTAAAATGTAATACCTGAAGATTGGAGGATGGTGAACGTAACACCAATTTTTAAAAAAGGTTCCGGGGTGATCTGGGAAACCACAGACTGGTGAGCCTGACGTCAGTACTGGGAAAAATGGTAGAAACCATCATAAATAACAAAATTGCTGAACATGTTTATAGTCATGGCTTAATGGGAGACAGCCAACATGGCTTTAGACAAGGAAGATATTGTCTTACTAATCTGTTATGTTTTTTTGAAGGTGTTAATAAACAGGTAGACAAAGGTGAGTCGGTTGATATAGTGTATTTGGACTTTCAGAAAGTCTTTGACAAGGTCCCTCAACAGAGACTTTTGGCAAAACTAGAGTCATGGGATAGGAGGCAGTGTACTATTGTGGATCGGGAACTGGTTAAAAGATAGAAAACAGAGGGTAGGGCTAAATGGCCAATTTTCCCAATGGAGAAAGGTGAATAGTGGTGTACCCCAGGGATCTGTGCTGGGTCTGCTGCTTTTTGACATATTCATAAATGACCTGGAAAAGTGAATGAGTGAGGTTATCAAATTTGCAGATGACACAAAACTATTTAAAGTTGTTAAAACCCAAGAGGATTGTGGAAAATTGCAAGAGGATCTTGATAAATTGGAAGACTGGGCATCAAAATGGCAGATGAAATTTAATGTGGACAAGTGCAAAGTTATGCACCTAGGGAAGAACAACCCAAGCTATGGTTACACGATGCAAGGTTCCACATTAAGAATCACCATCCAGGAAAAAGATGTAGTCGTCATTGTGGGTAACATGTTAAAACCCTCGGCCCAGTGTGCAGCGGCGGCCAAGAGAGCAAATAGGATGCTCTGTATCATAAGGAAAGGAATGGAAAATAAAACAAAGGATATTATAGTGCCTCTATATCGTTCCATGGTGAGACCGCACCTTGAATATTGTGTGCAATTCTGGTCGCCGTATCTTAAAAAGGATATAATATTATTAAAAAAGGTTCAGAGAAGAGCCACCAAAATGGTAAAGGGGATGGAAGGATACTCCTAAGAAGAAAGGCTAAAAAGGTTAGGACTCTTTAACCTGGAAAAGAGATGGCTGAGGGGAGATGTGATAGAAGTCAATAAATTAATGAACAGAGTGGAACAGGTAAACGTAGATCG
Organism: Ichthyophis bannanicus; assembly: GCA_033557465.1. Lineage (NCBI taxonomy): Eukaryota > Metazoa > Chordata > Amphibia > Gymnophiona > Ichthyophiidae > Ichthyophis > Ichthyophis bannanicus. Next base: position 572,392,478 of record CM066035.1, read on the forward strand.
ATTGTTTACGTTATCAGAATATAGAAAGACTAGGGGACTTGCAATGAAGCTACAGGGTAAACTATTTAAGACTAATAAAAGAAAATATTTTTTCACTCAACGTGTAATCAAACTCTGGAATTTGTTACCGGGGGATGTAGTAAAGGCTGTTAGTGTAGCTGGGTTTAAAAAAGGTTTGGACAAGTTCCTGGAGGAAAGGTCTATAAACCATTATTAAGAAGGGACCTAGGATATCAATACTTGACCCAATACAAGCATTGTGGAAGCTGTGTCTTTTGGGGAAATTGCTAGGTACGTATGACCTAGATTGGCCACTGTTGGAAACAGGATACTGGGCTTGATGGGCCTTGGTCTGACCCAGTGTGGCATATCTTATGTTGTTATGTTCTTAAACCCTGTCAACTGATAAGTGGGTTGTTGATATGAATAAAAAGGTTGGGAGAGTTCGACTATACAGCACTGAATGAAGAGGTAGATATCATATGCATGTCAGAGACCTGATAGGAGAATAACTGATGATACACTGTGATGATATCATGGTGCAAATTATATCACAATGCTAGGGTAATCAAATTGGTGAAGGGGTGTATATTAAAGAGGACATTGAATCAAACAGGATAAAAGTTCTGCAAGAAACAAACTGTACTGTAGAATATTTAGGGATAGAACTTTCATGTGAGAAGCGGAAGAGAATAGTGGTGGAGATGTATTAACATCCATCTGGCCAGAATGAACAGATAGATGATGAAATACTAACAGAAATTAGGGAAGCTAACAAAATTGGCAACACACTAGTAATCGGTGATTTCAATTAGCCTAGTATTGATTGGGTCAATATCACATCAGGACAGCGAGATGCTATCTCACATGCTAGGGAGATAAAGTTTCTAGATGATAAACATGACTGCTTAATAGAGTAGATGGTTCAAGAACCAACACGAGGAGGAGCTAGTCCTTAGTGGAACACAGGATCCGGTGTGAGAAGTTAGAGTAATTGGCAATAGTGATCATAACGTGATCATATGAGATTTAATATATATAGGGAAGGCAACAAGGAATTCTCCAGGAACAAGCAGGAGGTCAGTCCTCATATATGGGTGATTTTGGCACCAACAGAGCCCTCACAGAAACATCTCCTCAGTTTTCAAAGAAAGCCTTTGGGAAATGCACCACGCTAGCGTGGTCCCCTTCCTGCCCAAGGGTGCCATTTTGCCTCAGTCTCCTTTTTCCCATGGAGCCCTTGGGACGTCTGTTCAGTTTCCCCTGAAAAATGTGCCTTTTTTTTGTCTTGTTTTGTCTAGTACACGTACAGGTTCCTTTCCCACCCCCGAGCCAGCTCACCTTTGTGTCGCGCCTCGTGTTCGTCCCTTTTTCTTTTTGTTTTTTCAAGGTGTTCTTTGACTGGCATTTTGCGCCCTTTTTTGGCTGAAGGCCTCAGACCCATGCCCGAATGGTAGGGCCCCCTTTTTCCCGATGGCCTCCAGCGGTTTAAAAAAATGTGATCAGTGCAGTAAGATGATGTCCCTCACCAATCCACATGACTGCTGCCTCTGCTGTCTTGGGCTGGACCCGACAACTCGGACTATGAACTTTGCAAGGCAATGACCACAAAGGCCATCAAGAGCCGTCAGCTGCAATAGGAAAAGATTTTTTCAAGTCCGACTCTGCACCGGAGTCTCCAGCGACACTACACTCCAGGGCCCCTCTGATGCCAGGGCAGCCTCGGAGTCCCACAGTTGTGGGTCCTCCGAGGGAAAATCCCCGGAGGTGGAACGCAAGAAGTTAAAACCCTCAAAGACTGCTCCAGAAGATGGGTCTGGGAAATTGGGAAAATCCCATTCCAGGCCTCGCAGCCCCAAGCGTGAGTGGGAGTGGCCTCACAAGCTGCCCCAGAAGGAGTCATCAGAAGCTGGTGACTGGTCTCAGACACTTGAGGCCATCCTTGCTGAGGTCTCCTCCTTGACAGAACCAATGCCGAGCCCGAAGCCCTCAGTGCCCGCATCAAAGGCTGCGGAGCCAACTGGCATGCAGATCAGGATGGCAGCTTTAGAGAGCAGTGTCTCTGCCCTCATGACCTGGCAGCGGGTGTTCATGTCCAGTTCCTCCAGTTCATCTACCCAAATGACCAGACCCTCGACATTGAGGGCTTCCCCGGAGGTCAAGCCAATCCTCAAGTGCCACTGGCCTTGAGAGACACATCAGCAGAGGACGAGATCCCAATCCCGTTCTTCAGGGCACCGGTCCTCCCTGGCCAGTGCCCGTGGCTCAGACCGCAAGTTCTCTAGAGACCGTGGGCTTCAAGGCCAGGTCCTCGACTGTGAAAACCGCAGGGCCTCGGACTCTGAGTCTGATTGGGAGACCGAGGGCGAGAAGTCCCCGGACACTCGTTGACACCGAGACATGTCCTTGGACCAATCTCCCCTGGTGTCCTGGTGCTGTTCCCCACCTGAGTACATCACCTTCCTCGACTTTGTGCGGGACATAGCTAAGGTGCTCGCCATCGAGATCAAAGCGGAGGAGGACCCCTGCACGGAGGGACTGGAGATTCTCAAGTACGAGGCCGCTCCGAAGGAGGCCATCATGGTGCCCGTCCATCCGATCCTTCAGCTCCTCCTCCTCCGTATGTGGGAAACACCGGCATCAGTGGCCATAATAAGCAGATGGCTCAACTCCATGTACTGAGTTCGCCGAAGCACTGGGTTCCAGAAAACCCAACTCCCACACAACTCAATGATAGTCAAGTCCGCCATGTGCAGACTTAAAAGCCAAAAGACCATTCCTTGGGTGCCCCCTGGTAGAGAGGTCTGGACCTTCGATGCCCTCGGCTGAAAGACCTTTCAGGGCTTGATGCTTGTGTGCCGAGTCCAATCCTACCAATTATACATTGGCATGTATCTCAAGAAACTGGCGCGGGAGCTCGCCGGTTTCTCGACAGGCCTCAACGGGGAACTTCTCTAGCGGTTCAAGTCTCTTGCCTATGCGGTCAAGGAGTGCTCGAAGTTCTTATCTCAAGTAGCTTATGACGGCTTTGAGTCCTCAGCCAGAGTAGCTGCCGTGGGCATCGGGGCCCAACAGCAGGCCTAGCTGCAGTCATCTGCAGTCAATGGGTTCAGGACAAACTCATCGATGTCCCCTGTATTGGAGAGAATCTCTTTGGGATATTCATGGCAGACAAAGCGACTAAAATAGAGACTAAGTTCCTGACTAGGACCAGACTCTCTAAAAAGGCCTCAGTGCATCCCCGGATGAAGGGCCCGGGGAAGAAATCCTTTTTCCCGAGGGAAAAGGGGGGTTTTGGCAATGCCCCACAGTTCCAAGCCTTCTCTGCTCCTCAGAAAGACCAGCAGCACAAGGGCCAAGGGCACGGTCCCCACAAGCAAAAGATCCCAAGACCCAGGCGCCTGCCCTGGCCCAGCCTGGAGGGAGTTTTTGACTCCTTGGGTAGACCTCCCTCCCCCCAGGAGGTCCCCTACAGCCCACAGGGGGTCCTCCATCACCACCGATTCCTGGGTACAGCCATCGGGGAGAGTTACCTTTTCCACCTGCAACAGACGACACCCAGGAGAACCTGTCAGGCCTCTCATTCACCAGGCTCTACACCTCTCAGAGCTCGCAGGCCTTCTCAAGGAGAAGGCAGTAGAGCCAGTTTCCAAACACCTCTGGGGCAAAGACTTCTACCCCAGATATTTCCCTGTTCCCAGCCGAACAAGGGGCCTTAGGCCCATCCAAGACCTGCAGGACCCGAACAGAGACCTGGTGAGGGAGAAGTTCAAGATGCTGTCTCTTGGAACACTGCTGCCATACCTCCAGCAGGGAGACTGGCTATGCTCCTTAGACTTGAAGGGTTCTTATACATACAACCTGATCCACCCCAGCCACCAAAAATTCCTTTGGTACGTGGTGGGAGGAGATCACTACCAATACAGAGTGCTGCCCTTCGGGCTGGCTTCCTCGCCAAAGGTCTTCACCAAGTGCCTAGCGGTAGTCGCGGCCCACCTTCATCTCCAAGGAGCTTTCATCTTTCGCTACCTGGACAACTGGCTCATAAGAGGAGGCACAGCTACAGTGCACCATGCCACTGAATGCACCATCCACATTCTGCAGCACCTGGAGTTTCATCATGAACCACCCCAAGTTCCACCTCTCCCCAGCTCAGTGTCTAAAGTTCATAGGGGCTCAGTTAAACACCCAACAGGCCAAGGCCTTCCTTCCCCTGAAAAGATCAGAACGCCTCAGGGCCCTAGCCGCAGAGGTGCAGCACTGCCTATTGCTGCCCTCTCCTGGTTTTTCTGGCTCTGTGCCACCTCCCAGGCGGACCTGTTCACTAGCCCGGACAACGCACAGTTGCCCAGCTTCTGCTCCTGCCAGCTGCACCCGACTCGGGTGGCGGCAGATGCGTTCCTCATTCCATGGACAGAAGGCCTTCTCTATGCCTTCCCACTGCTGGTCACTAAGACCCTCTTCAATGTCCAGAGCGACAGAGCATCACTGACACCGATAGCCCCCAGTAGGCCCAGGCATCCTTGGTTCCTGCTACTTCTCTGCCTGTCGGTGGCATTTTCGATTCCCCTGGGCCATGCCTCAGGACTTCTGTCAGAGGAGGAGGGCTCTCTCCTGCACCCCAACCTGGAGTCCCTGTTGGTCACAGCCTGGAAGGGTAGCCACGAGGCATGGAAGAGGTCCTTTTGGCCTCCCGCAAGGCCTCCACAAGAAGGATGTACGCCTTTTAGTAGCGTCAGTTTTTGGTGTGGTACACCAAGAGACTGGCAAACCTGTTCTCCTGCTCGGTGCAGTTGGTACTCCAGTACCTACTCCACCTGTCCCAGGTGGGGCTGAAGTCTAACTCAGTCAGGGTGCACCTGAGCGCTATTGCAATACACCACCACTGGCTCAGCCCCTTATTTCTCATTTTCTGCCGGGCCTCATGTTGTCTAAGCCCCCCATACACCTGCCAATGGTGAAGTGGAATCTTAATGTTGTGCTCTCACAATTCACTAAGCCGCCGTTCAAGCCCTTGGCTACCTGGCACTTATGGTACCTCTCCTGGAAGGTTGTCTTTCTCGGCGCACTCATGTCGGTTCGCAGGGTCAGCAATCTCCAGGCTCTGATGGCAGAGCCTCCCTACATGAGATTTTATAAGAACAGAGTGGTGCTCCACAAACACCCCAAGTTTCTCCCAAAGGTGTTGTCCCCCTTCCACCTCAGTCAGGAGGCGGTGCTCCCCATCTTCTTTCCGAGGCCTCACACTGGCAAGGTGAAGGCCGTTCTCCTTACTCTGGATTGGAAGAGAGCCTTGTCCTTCTATCTGCAACAGACTCCAGGCCACCGCAAAGTGCCTCAGCTCTTTACCTCCTATGACCCCAGTTGACTAGGGTTTCCAATAATGAAGCGAACTCTGTCCACTTGGATGGCAGACTGCATTATCCTCACCTAAAAGCAGGCTGGGATCTCATTAGAACACTGAGTTACAGCACACCATGCTAGAGCCATGGCTACCTCTGTAAGAAATCTGGATTCCGTACCTGTTATGGAAATCTGTCGGGCCACCGCCTGGTCTTCGGTCCATACCTTCGCAGCTCACTGCTGCCTGGAGAGGGTGTCCCAATGGGACAGCGCCTTCGGCCAGGCCATACTCTATAATCTATTCAGGGTGTAGACAACTCCTGCCCTCTGACCCTTCTGTGTTCACACTATTGGAATGCTGGTTCTCTGCCAGACACTTGGGTCTTGGGAGAGACCAATTTTTCAGCAATACTCACGAAATCTTTATTACAGGACATCCTTTTCTCAGCATAAATTCTTCACACACAAATTCTACTTACAGGTACAAGGTAACTACTGTAGATAGGGATAGACAGGAGAAAAAGGTTAATGGGGCAATTTAGCACACCATCACCTCCAGGGCAAGGCTGAATAAACTCCCCAATTTCTCCTTTGTCCCAGTCTGTTTTTTATACATTTTTTTCTGAAAGGCTGGCATAATCACAAAAGTTATTTCTTTTCCTGCAGCTGTTTTTTTTGTGATACTTTTTTCTACACATGATTGGCACATTTTTACATTTCACAAGGTTCATGTTAGCATGGAACACCATCTCATCTTCCCAAGGCTAGTGCCTAATTAAATCTTATTCCCTGGTTCCCCCTCATGCCTCCTTCTTGTTTCATTTTGTGTTATCTGGTTTTCTCAGCAAAGCACATTAAATCAGCAGCATTCTTTATCACTCTCAGGATTTTCTCATGCTAAGTCAGCAGCTCATTCCCCTGATTCTTCTTTTTGGTCTAACAATGGTCAAGGGTCCCAAGCAGGCCAGTGGGTCTGTATCTAAGCCTACTTCACAGGCCTAGCTACAGAGGCATTCTCCTGGCTTGGGTCCGACTCCCTACAACTCCCCCCCCCCCTTCAGGGTTGAGAAGCGGAGTGGACTTAACACTGACCATCTGCTTCCAGCCAGGGTGGGGATCTAGGGGAACAGCATAGGCAGAGTGAGTGATCGGACACATCCCTAGGTACTTTGAGGTGACCAAGCATGGTGCATTGCTATTGACAACCATAATACGAGTAACTGATGTTTTGCAGAGAGACAGAGAACAGAAGCACAGGAAATAAGACAGAATGACAATAAGGTGTAGGGCTAGAAGTGCAAATAGCAGATTTTTTACCCATGAACTAAGGTCAGTGAACCAAGAGAAAAGATTACTAAACCAATTGTCAATACATCCTAGCTGAGAGAGTATGTAAATGTTTAATAATGAGAGATAAGTTGCCTGCTGTTCCAGAATTGGGGGGTATGTAGGTACAGCAAGCTTGCCAATCAAAGCGCAAACACCTCCAGTTGAGGCAAGAAGATAATCAAGGGCAAATCTGTTTTGCTGTGTCATAAGGGTTTTAGTAGGAAGTTCAGCAGAGAGTGCATTAAAACCATCAGTAGTAGAATTAACTAATAACATCAAATCATATTACACTTTTTGCAACTATTTAGCATTGGTAGCTGCTTGTACACATGGGTAAAGAAAGAGGCAGACCATACTTCAGAGTAAGAGAAAAGACGGAATTCAAAGGGCACATCATTTTCTTTAAAATAAGTAGAATGCTTAGTACGCAGTACTATGTGTATGACAAGCCTGATGGTGATATGAGTGGGTAGATAAAAGAAAGGAAAAGTTCTATAAGGGAAAACAGCAATAGGGGATGTTAAGAAAACAAAGAAACATATACCTGTCCAATTAGCTGGCAGACTAGAGTAAACAGTTGTACCACATTGATAAAAAACATCCATGAATGGCATCCCAAATGCTGCATGGGGAATAGAAAGGTTGGTCAGAGAAATAATGGACTTACAATGGGTATTATTACCTACAAATGGACCACCACTAAGGCCTAGCAAACAGATATTAAAGTTAAGTTGATGGGCAGAGCCAACCGTGTGACATGAATGCTAGGGGGGCAGTGAGAAGGCAAGAAGCAAGGTCAGGAGCATTAGGTGAAGCAAAGGTACAGGTGAGTGCTAAGGAAGGAAGAGAAAAGGTAGTATTACAGGAAGCTGGGCCTTCAGGTTACCATATATCATATACCATCTCGGTAACCTAGAGCTGGGGAGTCCCATATGTGAGGACTGACTTCCTGCTTGGTCCTGGAGAAAGAGTAGTTACTCGCCTGTAACAGGTGTTCTCCAGGAGCAGCAGGAATCAGTCCTCACGACCCTCCCTCCTCCCCTTGGAGTTGCAGTCATATATTTCATTTTATTTTTTGCTGTCTTTTAGCTATGTCATCAGACTGAGCAAGATGGCACCCTTGGGCGGGAAGGGGACCGCGCATGCGTGCTGCATTCCCAAAGGCTTTCTTTGAAAGCTGGGGAAATGCTCCACACGGGGGCTCCGTCGGCACCGACGTCACCCATATGTGAGGACTGATTCCTGCTGCTCCTGGAGAACACGTGTTACAGGTGAGTAACTACTCTTTCCGTGGTATGGCCAGGGCGGAAACCAGATTGCTGGGGGTGAAGGGTAAGGGAAGCTTCAAGGTGGGATGAAAGTTGGGAGAAGACCAGTTTTTCTAAGAGTTTAGAAAGGAATGGAAGATTAGACATGGGGCGCCAGTTAGAAGGGGAGGAAGGGTCCAGGGAGCCTTTCTTTAGAATGGGGAGAACATAGACATGCTTCCAAGGGGCGGGAAAAATACCAGAGGATAAGCTAGAGTTGAGATAGAAAGAATGAGAGGGGAGTGAGCAAGGAAAGGTTCTAACAGCCAGTGAAAGGGAATGGGATCGACGGACAAGTGGTTTTTCGATTGGAAGCAAAGACTTTGGAAAGGGTTGAGATAGAAATTGGCTCAAAAGTAGACCAGCGATGGGAAAGTGGAGGAGGGGGAGGGAGGGGGTGAAGGAGGGTGTGGGGCCAGGGGAGGGGGGGAAAGGGGAAGGGGCAAGAGGGAAAGGAGAGGCGAAGAGAGAGGACTTTGGAAACAAACTGGGAAGCTAGAGAAGTGGGGTCAGGGGTAGAAGGTGAGGAGGGAGGAGCGGGAGAAGAGTGTGGTGCAGAGAGCGAGTGGAGAACGGAATATAGTTGACGAGAGGAATTAGTAGAAGAGGAGATAAGGTTAGAGAAATAGTCCTGTTTAGCGGAGTGGAGAAGAGAACGATAGTGATGATGGCAGAGATGGAAATGAAGCAGATTGGAAGGACAGGGTTTATGTTTATGCCAGAGACACTCGGCTCGACGGAGGTATCTGCGGTGAAGGAAAAGACCAGAGTGAAACCAGGGGTGGTAAGTAGGATGGCGGGGGTGCGGCGAGGACGAAGAGGAGCAAGAGTGTCAAGAATGGATGAGAGGGTCGTGTTCCAGGTATGCACCTGGATATCAGCTGGAAGAAGCTGGAAGTCGGAGGGGAACAAGGTATCTGAGGGGGGAACTGAAGGAGGGTGTTGGCGTTGATACGACGGGAATTGGTAGGCGGGGCAGGGCTGGAATGGCAACTGAAGGAGAGGGTCAGGGAAGGTGAAGGAATGGGGAGGGAAAAGAAAAGACAGGAGTGGTCAGACCAAGGGAGGGATAGAGGGGAAAGGGAGGAGCGAGGGAAGGGCGAGGTGATATGGGAGTTAAGAAGATCTAGGGAGTGCCCAGCAGAGTGGGTGGGAAAGGAGACAAACTGGTTAAGGGAAAGGTCAAACAAGAAGGTCAGAAAACCGAGGTCCCGGGGGGTAGAGGGGGAATCAACGTGAATATTAAAATCCCCTAAAATCAGGAGGGGGCGGAGCCTGATGTTGAGCAGGATGGTCGGCTAGAGTGGGTGCTCCAGAGGGCCTCGCCATTAATCCTGAGGAAACACTGCAAATTTGAAATATAAACTGCTGGTACAACACAGGAGGATTTTGGGGGGATGTCCGTCACAAAGCCAACTAGGCTGGAATTCGCTGCCGGCTAAAATAACAGCGCCAAACACTATAAAATGGAACCCCCCTCTCCACAAAAGATGGTGGCGTTGCAGGAAAGTCCTGAAGCTCTCCAGGAACTCCTTGCTGAGGTGAGGGGGATTAAAGAAATGATTAAAGCTAACGGGGAAGCTTTGGCAACAGTAAGGAAAGACACAGCCGCGCTGAGGAGCAGTATGGAGGCACTTTCAATGAGGCAGGACAAAACCAAGGAAGTGGTCGCGGTGCATGGAGAGAGACTCCATGAGTTGGATAAACAGGCCAGGCAGATCCGCGCCCTACAGAGAGAGGTGGAAGATGGGAATAACCGTGCTGGGAGAAACAATGTCAGGATCGGTGGGGTCCCGGAGGGTGCTGAAGGCAGAGACATGATCGCTTTTCTGAGCAAGATGATCCCTATGATTCTGAAGCTTTCGTTTGAAGAACCATTTGAGATAGATCGGGCTCATCGGGTCCCATCACAAGTGCAGCCTAATAACAAAAAAACGCGTCTGATTATTCTAAGAGTAGTGCGTTTCCAACAAGTGGCTCAAATCATGGAGACGGCACGCAGCCGTTCCCCTTTGGAATTTGAGAGTCATAGGCTGTTTTTCTTTCCGGACTTCGCCAAAAGCACCGTAGATCGGCGTAGGAGTTTCCTATCATTGAGACCTCGTCTACAACAGCTGCAAGCAAGATTTGGTCTTATGTACCCCGCTCGTATGCAAGTTACACTCCATAATCAGACGAGAACCTTCGATGATCCTGAGGCACTACACCTATATCTGGAAGACAAAGAGAGGTCACAGATGCATTGACGCTCCTTCTGATTAGTGGACTTATATATGGTCCTGCTAAGGTCGGTGCCAATCTCTGACCTGCTATTGGAACAAGTATAAGCAAGGAATAGTAGATTCTATGTGTAGAATGTTGTCCTCATACTCACAAATCTGTAATGGTTGTATTACAAATATTCATAACCATATCGTTATAAAAGAAAAGGGGAACAAGAGGAAGGGGGTGGGGAGGAGGGGGAGGAAAAAAAAGAGATATAACAGAAATGGTTGATAGATAAGTGTTTTACCTCAGTCATAGTTAGGGGGTGAACAATCAAATGTATGTTGAGTGGAGGAGTGGCCTAGTGGTTGGGGCAAGGTACTTCAGGCCAGAAGGTCAGGGGTTCAAATCCCACCAGAGGACAGCAACCTTGGGCCGGAAGTACTGGGGTTTCTAATCCCACAGGTGCTCCTTGTGGTCTTGGGCAAGCCACTTAACTCTCCATAGCCCATGTTCCCTATAAACAGTTATCTCCCAAGTTATAATGCCTTGTTCAATGTAAACCGCACTGATGCAGAATAGCATGGTACATAAGGGAATATAAATAAATCCACAGGAAAGGAGTGGCAGCAGTTTTCTTCTTTCTTTGTTTTTCTATAAGTAGGGCATGCCCCTCTGTGCCGCCACTGTTCTTCATGGGCTCACCAATTGGGTTTGTGGGAGATAATTTTCCTCTGGGGCTCGATGGGGAAATAACAGTACCAATAATATTGGTGTCAGAGCTATCGGATAACAGATCAAAGGATAGTTTCCATAAGCTTGAGCACAAGGGGCTCCTGTTAGTAAATGTTCAGAACTGGAGGGTGAAAAGGCTCCCAAATGTTAGACTCTGTAGATGTCCTTAAAGCTTGATATTAATATGTCAGATTTATACAAGATGATCAGGTAGAGAAAATGGCCACTCTTAAAATACTTTCACTGAATGTGAAAGGTATAAACAACCCCATAAAGAGAAAAAAAATAATCATATACTGGCGTCAAGAGAAAGCAGACATCTTACTCCTACAGGAGACTCATCTTAATATGAAAAAGTCGCTCAAACTCAATATTAAAACTTTTACGCTGATAGCTTACTCCGCTGCAATCAATAAACGAAACGGAGTGGCTATCTTGATTAAAAAATCCCTTATGCCAACTGTTTTACAGACTCGTTCAGACAATCAAGGAAGATGGGTCAAAGCAGTTCTTAAAATAGGTGCTTTGGAGTTGGCCCTTGTCAATTTATATGCCCCCAACGCTGATTATCCAGAATTCTTTCGCTCCCTAACAAAAGAGCTTCTTATGGATAGTGGAGAACTTATAATCATTGGAGGAGATTTCAATCTTGTCTTAGATCCTCTTATAGATAAGAAGCCTCCAAAGACTACCAAGCCCTCCAAGGCGCAAACAGTGATTACCTCTTTGATCCGAGAGATCAGACTGGTGGATATTTGGAGGTGACAACACCCTACAGATCAAGACTTCACCTTTTTTTCGAACCCTCATCTATCCTTATCACGTATAGATTTTTTCTTAATCTCCAAGTCTTTGGTCCCCATTGTGACAAGGTCTTGCATACATGCGGCGCATATATCAGATAATGCTTCTTTCTCCCTGGAGCTACAGGATATAAAAGTAAGTTTTAGCCCCTCAAAATGGTTCTTTGATAGGTCCCTATTAGGAAACATGGAATTTCGGCTCAAAGTCCAAGCTGCAATTGCAGATTATTTCCAGTTTAACTCTCTGCTGGCCACTGCAGTTTGGGCCTGGTGGGAGGGTTTCAAGGCCTCCATCAGAGCTACTATTACTAGTTTTAGCATCCTGCAGGCAAGACAATGAAAATAACAAATAGTTGCACTTGAAACGCAGATTAAAGCTGGTGAACGCATTTTATCCCAACACTCAGATCCTTGTATCTTGTTACGCTTGCAGCGATTGAGATTTAGATACAATCAACTAATCACAGATGAAGCCTCGCAGAATATAACAGCACAGAAAGGCGCCTATTATTGGGAGGGCAACAAGGCTGGGCGCCTACTAGCAAATGCACTGAAGGGCCAAAGGGAAGCTGGCCGTGTTGCAGCATTGTGGGATCCATGTGGGCAAAACCTATTAATGATGAAAGATAATAATGAAAGATGCTGAAATTGCTGAAGCATTCAGGTCCTTTTATGCCCAGCTATATACATCGGAGGTAGAGTTTTCTCAGGATGCATTTGATAAGCTTGTATCCGAGATTCAAAGGGTGACCCTTGATAAGGAAACATCTGAGTCACTGGAAAATCCAATTTCTCTTGCAGAAATTTGTCAAGCCATAGATTCGTTGGGTGCCGGCAAAGCGGCCAGGCCAGATGGTCTCCCTGCAGAATTTTACAAGGCCTTCTCCAAGGAACTTGGTCCTTGTTTACAGCAATATTTCCTGACCTTATCGCAAGAAACTTCTCTCTCATGTGGGAGCTTTTGCCTCAACAACTGTGATTGTCCTGAAAAAGAAAGAAAGGGACCCTCAAATGGTGGGCAATTATCGCCCAATATACCTACTAAATGTAGATTATAAAATCTTTGCAACGACTTTGTCCTGCCAGCTATCAACAGTGATCCCTTTGCTGATTCATCCTGACCAGTGTGGGTTCGTGGAGGGAAGATCGACAGCTGACAACGCCAGACTCTTATGTCACATATTATTGAAAGGAGAAAGCATAGATAGTCCTCTAGTTGGACTATCCTTGGATGCTGAAAATGCATTTGATTGCTTAGAATGGTCCTTCATGGTTTCTGCCTTCAGGTGGTTTGGCGTAGGGGAGGGGTTCATCCAGTTGCTAACAATAATGTATACTCAACCCACAGCCAATATTTGGGTTAACGTGACTCAGTCCCAAGAAATAGCGCTACGTCGGGGCACTCGTCAAGGATGCCCTCTCTCTCCAATGCTATTTAACCTTGCATTAGAACCACTAGCACTTATTCTGCAATAAAGCCCGAAGATTGTGGGTGTATCAATTGCTGGCAAAGAAATAACGCTGTCGGCTTATGCTGATGACCTTCTTTTGTTTATCTCGCTGGATTCTGAATTGTCAGTTTTGGAACAGATTGACCAGTATTCCCAGTTATCCGGCTATAAAATCAACTGGTCAAAATCGATGGCCTTCCCGCTAAACTCATGCATTTGTAAAGAAGACATGGGACAATTTCCATTTGTATGGGAACCAAAGATGATTAAATATCTTGGAGTGCATTATTGTTACCCATTAGAAGAAACGATCTGTTATAACGCTAGTGCTCTAATAGTTAAAGTCTGCAATATGATCACCAAATGGTCCCCCTTGGCTTTATCCTGGTGAGGTCGCCTGGAAAAAAAATGATGTTTGTCCCAAAGATTAACTACATACTGGAAATGATACCCTGTAACATGCCGCTACATATTTACCAGCAAATTGAGAGACTGTTAACGCAATTCTTATGGAATAATAAAACTCCCCGAATAACTCTCAGAAAGCTTAAATCCTGTAGGGAAGATGGTGGGGTAAAATTTCCAGACTTCTTGCATTACCACAAAGTGTTCCTGTTAAAACAGGGCTCTAAATGAGCCTGACTCAACTCAGAGACCAACTTGGTTGGAAATAGAGGAGGCGATCATGGCCCCTTCCCCACTAAAATTTCTACCGAATATGTTAATACCTGAAAGCAGGGGTTGTCCCCCAATGATAATTGACACACAAAAAGCCTTTGCAACCTTGGCGCATACCGATGGCTCTGTCAGTAAAGCGTCTGGACATCTCCCTTTGTGGTATAATACACTCTTTAAGATACAGCAGAAAATGTTTGCCTGGAGTCAGTGGTACTCTAAAGGAATCTGGTCCATTGGACAATTGATAGAAAATGGGGGCTGGAAGAAATCTGACAGACTACAACAGGAGTTCAGCCTTCCGGAATCTTTATACTTTCAATGGTTGCAGCTAAGACACTGTATCACAAGATCCACAGTCGATATCAAGTCGTTGACAAACCACAACAGAACGCAAACGTATCATGCCGGGCCTCCTACTTTTACAAATTGCTGCGTCAAAAATTTCATTGTCCGATGAGCATCCAACGGGTGTGGGAATTCGATACAGGTATCACTCTTTCTCCCCAGCAATGGGAGAAGTTCTGGGCAAAACAGGTAAGGGTATTAAATTCTGCCTCTATCACTCAATCTCTATTTTTCCTCACCCACAGAGCCTACTACACTCCAGTTAGGGTAGCCAAGTGGGACCAAACTGCCAACAATCAATGCTGGTCCTGTCAAAGACACACCGGCATTCTCACCCTTATAATTTTTGAGTGCCCTTGGTCCCAGATATGGGAACGGATACAAGCAATTTTGGGCTTTAGAGCACCTCTCACATGGGGGATTGTAAGCTTCTGCTCGGCAGTTGCTATTCCTTCTCTGCGAAAGGAACATCACTTTCTGTTATACTTCATGATAGGAATAGCTTTACATCTCATAGTACTCCACTGGAAACGTACCTATGATCTTAATTGGCAGACATGGTGGAGCCAACTATGTTCATACAGTAAATTCGAGCAAATACTCAGGAAGGGGCAGCCAAGGGAGAACTCTGGTTCACATAAATGGAAAGCTCTAAATGATTTTGTAAATGCAACGTAATATACTGCAGAGAGTTACTGATGCATGGTCCAACCTAAGACATCCCGGTGCTCATAATCAAGCTTATAAACATGTGACTTATTTGCGGCTCTGTAACACAATCTCCCTGTGGGCTCCAGAGGATGGGGGGGGGGGGGGAGGGTCATTTCTGCTCATGTGTTGTTGTTGTTGTAGTTGCTATGTTTATGGAATATTGTATGGCTGTCTTTTATGTACTTTTACTTTATGTTTCATAAAAAAAAAGAAAATAAAGATATTTTTAAAAATCCCCTAAAATCAGAAGGTGGGGACAGAGAAGGGTAGCTTTGGAAAGTGTAGACAAAAGGGCATCCCGCAGCTGGGCGGGCATAGACGGGGGGGGGGGGGAGGGGGGCGTAGACAAGGAGAAAGTGGAGGGAGGGGGAGGTGCCCAAGTGAAGGAGCAAGGATTCAGGATAGTGCAAAGCAGGGGAGAAGAGTTCCTGGAGAGGGAGGGAGGAGCGGTAGAGAACTGCGACACCTCCGCTGCTCCTACCCCGGTGGGTGGTGGACAGGGCAGAGTAGCTGGAGGCAGGCAGCTGTTGAGGAGGGGCTTCTCGCCATCCCTCAGCCAGGTTTCTGTCAGGAAGAACAGATCGAGGGCATGCTGGGAGATGAAGTCATGAACCAGTATAGTCTTGGAGAGAATGGAACGGCAATTCAAAATTGCGAGCTGAAGGAGCAGGAGGGACTTGGCAGAAGATGAAGTAGAGGAATGAGGGGAACAATAAACCAGATTGGAGATATTGCATGCAAGAGAGCCTGGGGGGATTGGGGCAGAAGAAGAGACAGGCCGCCAGCCCCAGTGAATGGGTATAGAAGCCATGGAAGGGGGGGAGAGAACTACCAAAAGAAAAAGAAGTAAGGATGTAACTTACTGTGGGGCCTAGGTGAGAAGGCTAGGGAACCTGGAACACCTGAGGTGAGGGAGTGAGGCTGGAAGGTGAATCATTGAGCGGAGGGTACCGGTGAAGACTGTGCTCACTCTGGGCACTCACCCTTGGTCTCACCCCAAGGAGCTCGCCCAAGGAGCAGGACCTGCGCCACACCGGAGGAGGATTTATTCAGTCTAGCCCCACAAGGGAGGCGCGGCTGCACACTTCTGGTGCATCAGGGGTGAGGAAGCCAATCAGGAGGTCAGTAGAAGGTACCTGAGAGGAAGCACAACAACGGGTAAGGCACAGAGTGAAACTGCAGGCAAATCAAACACAGCAGTAGTAGCGGGGAGGCAACAGCAGGCAGGACGCCGCACCGGAGGAGGATTTATTCAGTCTGGCCCACAAGGGAGGCTGTCGATCATCTTCAACCAGTGCTCGTGGCTCCAGCCACGCAGCCTTGAAGGCCTATGGACCACCGGCTCCTGGCCCATTGCTGGCCATCGAGTCCTTTATAGAGGATTCTGACTGGGAGTCCGAGGACGAGACATTCCCAGACACTCGCAAGCACCGCGACATGCCGTCAAACCCGTCTTCACCCGAGGCCAGGTGCTGGTCACCGAAGCAGTGGATGACCCAGTTGCTTATGTATTAATTCCAAAATTCTTTATTGAAGATCCCCAATTGGCATTCCTCACTGACTCGGAGGAGGACCCTCACACAGAGAAGATCCTCCTATATGAGACCCTGCCAAAGGAATCACTTGCAGTACCCATCCCAACCATTCTGGAAAAGCTACTCCTCCAAATGCTGGAGTCACCAGCCTCGGTGCCCATAGTCAGACATTGACTCAAATCATGTACCGAGTCCATCAGGGCCTGGATTTTAGGAAGGCTCAGCTCCCGCACAACTCCTTGGTGGTAGAGTCCGCTATGCGTCGGCTTAAAAGCCAGAAGATGCATTCGTCGGTGCCCCCAGGCAGGGAGACCAGGACGCTCTCGGCAGAAAGTGCTACCAGGCCTCGATGCTGGTGGCCTTTTGGATCCAGGCATGCCAACTATACATGGGTATGTACCTGCGGGACCTGGGGAAGGAGCTCACCGAGTTCTCCGCTGGCCTCTTCGAGAAACCCCTCCAATAGTTCTGGAGCCTGGTCAAAGGCGTTGATGACTGCTCTATGTCTCGAGCTGCCTGTGATGGCTTTGAGTCCACAGCCCGGGTGGCCACAGCGGGCATCGGTGCCTGATGCCAGGCCTGGCTCCAGTCCTCGGACCTGGAACAATGGGTCCAAAACAAACTTGCGATGTCCAATGCCAAGGGGAGAACCTCTTTTGTAAGCCCATGTCAGACAAGGCTGCGGAGCTCGAGTCTGAGTTCCTGACAAGAACTCTACTTTCTAAGAAGACCACCACTCTGCCCAAGTGGAAGGCCTTGAGGAAAAAGAAACCCTACCTGAGAAAGGGACTGGCTTACCGAGGCTATCAGCAGTACCAGTCTTCCCAGGCTCCATAGCAGGGACAGCATGCCAAGGGGCACACACAGGCCCCCCTCAAGCAGAGGATTCCCAAAGCTCTGATGATGGCTCTGGCCCCTTATAGGGGGAGTTTTTGACTCTTTGGGCATAGCCCCTCTACCCTCAGGAGGTCAGCTGAGGATTCCTGGTTCTCTTTGCCCACCAGTAGCCAAACATCACCACAGATGCCTGGGCCCTCCAGGTGGTCAAGGACTAGACGCCCCCCCTGTTTCTTTCTAGGAAAGCCCTCCAGGACTTCCCTTCACCAGACCCTGCTCTGGCAGGAGCTCACAGGTCTACTCGAGGACAGAGCCGTGGAACCAGTGCCCCACTTCCAAAAGGGCAAGGGGTTCTATTTCCGGTACTTTCTCGTGCCAAAAAGAACCGTAGGCCTCAGGCTCATCCTAGAGCTGCGGAACCTGAACATGTTCCTGGTGCAGTAGAAGTTCAGGCTGCTCTCCCTTGGAACATTGCTGCCCTACCTCCAGCAGGGAGACTGGCTATGCTCCTTGGATCTAAAGGATGCTTACACCCATATCCTCATCCATCCTATTCACAGACAGTACCTGAAATTTGTGGTTGAGGGTGACCACAACCCAGTGCAGTGTGCTTCCCTTTGGACTGGCTTCAGCAACCAAGATCTTCACCAAATGCCTGGTGGTGGTGGCTGCCTACCTCTGCCTCCAAGGGGCCTTCGTCTTCCCCTATCTGGACGATTGGCTCATAAAAAGATAAACAGCCACCAAGGTACAGCAGGCCACAGGCCGCATCCTCAGTGTCCTGGAACATCTGGGCTTCGTAATAAACCACCCCAAGTCTCATCTTACTCCTATGCAAAGCTTGGAGTTCCTAGGGATGCAGTTGGATACCTGTCAGGCCAAGGCCTACCTCCCCCTAGACAGGGCGAGTCGCCTCAAGGCTCTGGCCACAGAGGTACAGCGCCGATGCTTAGTGCAGGCTTGCACCATGCTCTGCTTGCTTGGCCACATGGAATCCATGGTGCATGTTACACCAGACACCTGCCTCCACATGAGGGTGACCCAATGGTGCTTCCGATCTCAGTGGACACAGGCCATCAACCACCTCAGCGACGGAGTGCATGTGACCCACCCTCTGGCGGACTCGCTTACCTGGTGGCAAGTGACACAACACCTACAGGCAGGCATGCCCTTCCAGATCCCCATCCCCCAGCGAGTCCTCACCACAGACACTTCTTGGCTGGGTTGGGGAGCTCACTGTGGAGGCCTCCGCACACAGGGCACCTGATCCAGGGTGGAAAACCAACAGCAGATCAACCTCTTGGAGTTCAGGGCCATATTTCTGGCCTTCCAAGCCCTCCACCATTGCCTACAGCACCAGCCAGTACTGGTCCAGACGGACAACTAGGTTGCCATGTTCTATCTGAACAAGCAGGGGGGGGGGAGGGGAATCAGGTTTGTACACCCTCTTCCAGGAGGCAGTAGCCCTCTGCTTGTATGTGATCAGCCAGGGAATGCTCCTGAAAATGGTTTACCTGCCGGGTCAGGACAATAACCTTGTGGATAGTTTGAGCAGGTTCCTTCAGCCGCACAAATGGCAGCTAGACCCCAGAGTAGCCTATGGCTGTTTCGGATCAATGGGACCCCTTGAATGGACCTCTTTGTCAGTCCGGCCAGTGCTCAGTTGACTTGTTTCTGTTCCCGCCAGCCTCACCCTTCCTGGGAGGCAGCAGAACCTGTAGTCGTAGGGCTTCCTATATGCCTTCCTTCCTATGCCATTGGTCGCCAAGACTCTTTTCAAGGTCACCCGGGACAAAGTGTCGCTAATTCAGGTTCCCCCCAGTGGCCCAGGTACCCGTGGTTCCCGCTGTTGCTCCACTTAGTGATGGAGCTCCAGTCCCTCTTGGGAACTTTCCAGGGCTGTTGACTCAGGAGGACGGCTCTCTCCTCCATCCCAATCTGGGGTCTCTTGCACTAACAACTTGGCTGTTGAAAGGGTAGCCTTGGCCCCTTTCAACCTTTTGGGGGGAGTAGAAGAGATCCTCCTGGCCTCCCGCAAGGCCTCCATGTGGCGTGCCTACGCCTTCAAGTGGCACAGATTCTCTGTGTGGTGCTCAGATAGATGGGTCAACCCATTCTCCTGCATGGTACAGATGGTGCTGCAGTACCTGCTTCATCTTTCACAGGTTGTACTCAAGTATAACTCTGTCAGGGTGCACCACAGTGCTCTCTCAGCGCACCACCACCACCCTTTCAAGGGCAAGCCTCTTTTGGCACAGCCCCTCATCATCCGCTTCCTACAGGACCTGCTACTCTCCAAGCCCCCAATCAGCCCCCCCCCCCGGAGGAGTGAGATCTCAATGTGGTGTTAGTGTGACTCATTCGAACCCCTGGCTACCTGTGTTCTGCGGAACCTCTCCTGAAAGGTTGTCTTCCTGGTGGCGCTCACCTCTGCATGCAGAGACAGCGAGCTTCAGGCCCTGGTGGTGGAGCTGCCCTATACCAGGTTCTACAAGAACAAGGTCATGCTATGCACACACCCCAAATTCTTTTCAAAGGTGGTGTCTACGTTTCACCTCAATCAGGAGGTGGTGTTCTCCACCTTCTTTCCACGGCCTCAAGCCAACAGGGCGGAGACCGTCCTTCACACTCTAGACTGTAAGAGGGCCCTGTCCTTTTACCTACAGTGTACCCAGGGCCACCGCAAAGCCTCAAGGCTTTTTGTCTCCTATGACACCTGTCGGCTGGGGGAGGCAGTGACCAAGCGAACCCTGTCTACCTGGGTGGCAGACTATCGCCATTGTCTATGAACAAGCTAGGCTCAAGTTGCAGCACTGCATCACGGCACACAACATCTGAACCATGGCGACCCCAGTGGCGAACTTGCACTCTGTCCTAATGGCAGACATCTGCTGGACTGCTACCTAGTCTTCAGTTCACAGCTTTTCAGCTCACTACTGCCTGGAGAGGGAGTCCTGATGGGACAGTGCCTTTGGCCAGGCCATGGTCCATAATCTCTTTGGGGTCTAGGCAACTCCTACCCTCCGACCCTTCTGTGTTCAGGCAACCGGAGTAAGGGTTCTCACTGGGCACCTGTGTCCTTCCAGAGTCTGTCCTTCGGACTCACTTGCTGCTGCTCACAGCTTGCAGTGGTTTTCTACAGGTTCTTGGTAGCCTGTAGCTAGGGAGTCCCATATGTGAGATCTGACTTCTTGCTTGTTCCAGAGAAAGCATAGTTACTCACCTGTAACAGGTGTTCTCCAGGGACAGCAGGAATCACACCCCTCCCTCCTCCCCTTAGAGTTGCCTTAGTTGAACCTTTTTGTTTTGTTGTCTTAACTATGTCATTGACTGAGCAAGATGGCACATTTGGGTGGGAAGGGGACCATGCATGCGTGGGTGCATCTCCCAAAAGCTTTCTTTGAAAGCTGGGGAGATGCTACCGCGCAGGGCTCTCTTGGCACCGATATCACACATATGCAAGGGCTGGTTCCTGCTGTCCTCGGGGAACGTCTGTTATAGGTAACTACACTATCTGTCCTCAAGATCTATTTAAAGTATAAAATCCAATTCCATTACCCATTGTGCCCATTTTTGTTATTTCCAGGTTGGTTTATTAAAAGAAAAGAAAAGGAAAAATATTTATATGGCCCTTTGCCATCAATATGCTATCATAAGCTGAAACCACTACTCGACGACTATCACTTTAGAACAGTATGCCAAGCCATAATAACACCAATACTGGACTACTGTAACGTAATCTACTATGGTTTACCTAATAAGACAATACTCCCCATGCAACTGGTACAAAATATGGCTGCAAGAATCATTACTGGAATAGCAAAGTACAGCCATATAACACCTACCCTTCACCAACTACATTGGCTCCCTATCAAAACATGCATTAAATATAAGAATATAACGATAATATTCAAAATATTAAATAACCTATTTCCACCCACGCTTCAACCACCGATCAAAAAAATGTGTCCAACTACAACAAGAAGATGAACAGATGACAGTACCCTAGAAATTCCATCTAGCTTCAGAACCTCAAAGCATTCCACCAGCAATAGAGCCTTCTTTCTCTACACTCCCCATCTATGGAATGAACTGCCCAAAGACCTAATGGATTTTAGGAAAGCTGTAAAGACACACCTCTTCCTAGAATACTTTGGCTCCACCATGGAAGAAACTGAACTATAAGAACTCACTGGAGTAACCTAGTAACATGCTAATCACTATAATGACTTTAAATCTCACTGACCTGTCCTGCAACAAAAATTCATGAACTCAATCCATATTGCAACAATGTTGCCTCTAGATAACAACTATAAAATGTAACCACAAAACCCACTTTCATGCAAGAATGCAGATGTACGTAGTTTAAGAAGTTAAATCTTTTCTCCAGGACCAAGCAGGAATCAGTCCTCACATATGGGTGTCATCGGCGCCGATGAAGCCCCAGCGGAGCATTTCCCCAGCTTTCTATGAAAGCCTTTGGGAATGCAGGCACGCATGCGCGGTTCCCTTCCCACCTAAAGGTGCCATCTTACCTCAGTCTCTTTTTGTCCATGAAGCCCACCGGACGTGTGTCCAGTTTTCCCGGTTAAAATTAGATTTTTCAGCAATTTTTTGCTCTTTTTCTTCCGGTTTGACGCTGGTTCCCCTCCCGCCGGGTTCGGTACACCGGTATCGAGCCCGATTCCTCTTTTTCGGTTTTTGCCCTTCGTGGCTGGCGTTCGTGCCCTTTTTTCTCTTTTTCCCTGGAAGGCCGGTCTTTTGACCTCGCGGGGACTCTTTTTTCCCTGATGGCTTCCAGTGGTTTTAAGAAGTGTGATCGGTGTAAGAAACTAATGTCTCTCACCGACACACACGACTGCTGCCTTCAGTGCCTCGGCCCCGATCACGATCCTAAGTCGTGCGGGGCCTGTGGAAAAATGTCTTCCAAGGCACTGAGAAGCCGCCAGCAGCAAAAGGAACGGCTTTTCTCGGACTCAGCCTCCGGCCGGGCCCGGACCTCGTTTGAGTCCTCGACATCTCGGGATTCCGATCCCGAGCGCCGTCAAAGCTCCTCAGACAGGGGGTCCCCCGACCGGGAATGCAAGAGGAAGAAACGGCTCACGAGGGCGTCGTCGGAAGAGGTCCCTGGCTCCTCGAGGGCCAGGTCTAAGACCCCCGACAGTCGCCCCGGGCCTGTGGAACCGGAGAAGCCTACCAAAGTTCCTCATGTGGAGCCGGAGTCTGCTGGACACATAAGCCCCGTAGTCCTCGTGGACTCTCTCCCAGGGAGCCGACGTCGGGCCCGGCGCCGCTGGGGCCCGAGTCGGTGGCTGCTGCGTCTCCCGAGCTGAGTCTCAGGATGACAGCCTTGGAGAGCAGAATGTCTGCCTTCATGGAGCAGCAGTGGGCACTGATGGCCAGCCTGTCTGGTGCATCTGCTCCGACCACCGGGACATCGACGTCAAAGTCGACCCCGGAGACCGAGCTGATACTCGAGTCCATCGTGGCTCGGAGTCGACCTCGGTCGCAGTTCCCCTCGACCTCCTGTTCGGGACCGAGGGCGTCGACGCCGGTGCTTCCGGCGTCGGGGCAGGTGCTCCAGGGCCCCGTGGGGTCGGACCCCGACTCTTCCTCGGATGAGTAGGCTTGGGAGACGGAGGACAAGGAGTCTCCTGACACCTTTAAGACTCGGTGCGTCCCTTCGGACTCACCGCAGTCTGAGCCCCGGAGTAGGTCCCCCCCGGAGGACACCCGGTTCTCGGAGTTCGTCCGGGATATGGCCACTGCCTTGGCTATTCTGGCGGAGCCCGAGGAAGAGCCTCGAGCTGAAGAGCTTGAGGCGCTGCAGTCTGACTCTCCTCCGAAGGAGACCTTTACTGTCCCGGTTCCTCCGATGCTGGAACGGCTCCACTTCCGTATGTGGGAGGCACCGGCCTCGGCGCCGGTTCTTAGCAAGCGGGTCGATTCGATCTATCGGCTCCGTAAGAGCCCTGGTTTTCAGAAAGCGCAGCTACCACACCATTCCATGGTTGTGGAATCGGCCATGCATCGTCTGAAGAGTCAGAAGATGCACTCCGCGGTGCCTCCTGACAGGGAGTCCTGAAACCTAGATGGCGTCGGTAGAAAGTGTTTTCTGGGCTCGATGCTTGCTTGCCGTGTCCAGTCTTACCAGCTGTACATGGGCATGTACTTGCGGGATCTGGCCAAGAAGTTGGCCGGATTCTCTGCTGGTCTCTCCGGGGAACCCTTGCAGAGATTTAAGTCCTTGTCCTCGGGGATTCGGGACTGCTCGAAGTTCATGTCCCGCGCTGCCTACGATGGCTTCGAGGCTTCGGCCCGAGTTGCGGCAGCTGGCATCGCGGCTCCACGCCAGGCATGGCTGCAGTCATCGGACCTCGAGCCATGGGTTCAGGACAAGTTGGTCGATGTCCCTTGCCGAGGTGAAAACCTGTTTGGCAAGCCCATGACCGAGAGGGCCGCTCAGCTCGAGACCGAGCACCTCACCCGGACAAGGCTGTCAAGGAAGACCTCTGCCCCTTCTCATAAAAAGAAGGGCTCGGGTAAAAAGCCCTTTTACCTGAGGAAGGGCACTGCCTACAAACAGTACCCACAATATCAGGCTGCCCAAGCTTCCCCCCAGGGTCAGCAAGCCAAGGGCCAGGGTAATGGGCCCCGTAGGCAGAGGACCCCCAAGCCTCAGGCCCCTGCTATCACTCAGCAGGGTGGGGGCTTTTGACTCCTTGAGCATAGCCTCTCCTCTACTGCTCTCCCAACCCTGCACAGGAGGTCGTCTCGCCCTCTTTGCCCACCAGTGGCCCCTTATCACCGGGGACAGTTGGGTGCTGGACATCATCCACAGGGGATATGCCCTCCATTTCCACCAACTGCCACCCCCATATTTTCCAGGGGAGCCTCCAAGGCCTCCTCTGCACACAGACCTTCTCCGTCAGGAGCTTCAGGGTCTGTTGGTGGACAGGGCGGTGGAGCCTGTGCCTCCCCACTTGCAAGGTCACGGATTCTACTCCAGCTATTTCCTGGTACCCAAAAGAACCGGTGGCCTTCGTCCCATTTTGGAACTCAGGAAGCTCAACAAGTTCCTAGTGAAGGAAAAGTTCAAGATGCTTACTCTTGGAACCCTTCTGCCCTACCTCCAGCAGGGAGATTGGCTATGCTCCTTAGATCTAAAGGATGCGTACACTCACATCCTCATTCATCCAGACCACAGAAAGTACCTCAGGTTCATTGTGGGAGGAAACCATTATCAGTACAGAGTGCTGCCTTTCAGCCTCACCTCTGCCCCCAGAGTCTTTACAAAGTGCTTAGCAGTGGTGGCGGCCTACCTGAGAAATCAGGGCATCTTTGTCTTCGCCTATCTGGACGACTGGCTCATTAGGGGTCAGACAGGTCAGGAGGCCAATCAAGCCACCCTCAGGACCACTGCTCTTCTACAACGCCTGGGGTTTGTCATAAACTTCGCAAAGTCCACTTTGCTCCCCTCCCAGAACTTAGAGTTCATAGGAGCAAGGCTGGACTCTCTGCTGGCAAAGGCTTTCTTGCCAGCAGACAGGGCCCAAAGGTTGATGGCCTTGGCAAATCAGTTTCTCAGCAGGTCCCTGGCCTCTGCCAGACTCTGCCTGAGGCTTCTAGGCCACATGGCTTCGACAGTACATGTGACCCCCAATGCCAGGCTCCATATGAGGCCTGCACAGTGGTGCCTTCGGACTCAGTGGTCACAGGCCACTGGCAGCCTCAGAGACAGGATAAGGGTGTCCAGACCATTTCTGCACTCCCTCAACTGGTGGCTACACCCACCCAATCTGCTGAAAGGGGTGCCCTTTCAGATTCCAGGTTACACAGTGATTCTAACAACAGATGCCTCCCTGCAAGGCTGGGGAGCGCATTGTCTGGGCAAGTGCACCCAGGGTCTGTGGTCTCCCTGGGAGGCTGCACAGCAGATCAGTCTCCTAGAACTCAGAGCTATTCGATTAGCACTCAAAGCTTTCACTCCTACCCTAGCTCAACAGTCTGTCCTGATTCAGACAGACAACCAAGTTGCCATGTTTTATGTGAACAAACAGGGTGGAACTGGGTCCAGGATCCTTTGTCGGGAAACTCAGGACCTTTGTTCTTTTGCCCTCAAGCACAACATGCTCCTCAGGGCTGTGTACCTTCCAGGCCAGGACAACTACCTGGCAGACAGATTGAGCAGGATACTGCAGCCCCACAAGTGGCAGCTGCATCCTTCAGTAGTTCAGAAGATCTTTCTGAAATGGGGTCTCCCTCTGATGGATCTCTTTGCCAGCCCCATCAACAAGCAACTGCCAAAGTTCTGCTCCAGGCAACCACATCCTCTGTGGATAGCAGCGGATGCTTTTCTGATATCTTGATCTCAGGGCCTCCTCTATGCGTTTCCTCCCACGCCCTTGGTGGCCCGAACCCTATTCAAGATTCTCCAGGACAAGGCCTCGGTCCTGCTGGTAGCTCCCAGGTGGCCGAGACAGCCTTGGTTTCCTCTTCTGCTTCAACTGGCGGTGGATCCTCCATTGCCTCTGGGGTTCCAACCCGACCTTCTCACACAGAACCAGGATTTCCTTCTGCACCCCAATCTCAAGTCTCTCAATTTGATGGCCTGGAGGCTGCAAGGGTAGTTTTTGCTCTCTGGGGCCTACCTCAGGAAGTTGAGGAGGTTGTCCTAGCCTGTAGGAAACAGTCCACTAGGAAAACCTATGCTCTCAAGTGGAAGAGGTTTTCTGTGTGGTGTCACCTGCGTACAGAGGATCCTTTCTCCTGTACTGTGCCAGTAATTCTTCAGTACTTACTGCACTTGTCTAATCAGGGACTTAAGTCCAATTCTGTTCGGGTCCACCTCTCAGCTCTAGCAGCTCACCACTCCTTGGTAGAGGGACAATCTCTATCTGGTCACCCCTTGGTGTCCCGCTTTCTCAGGGGCTTGCTTTTGCTCAAGCCTCCCATCCGTCCTCCTGCCCCTGAGTGGGAGCTGAATGTGGTCTTGCAGCAACTGACTCGCCCTCCTTTTGAGCCGATGGCTACTTGTCCACTACGCTTCCTCTCCTGGAAGACACTCTTCCTGATAGCCCTTACCTCGGCTAGGTGAGTAAGTGAGCTTCAGGCCCTGGTCTGTGACAGGCCTTACACCAGGATTTATAGGAACAGGGTAGTCCTCTCGACTCACCCAAAGTTCCTCCCAAAAGTTGTCTCCTCTTTCCACCTCAATCAGGAGGAGGTTCTTCCAACATTCTTCCCTAGGCATCATGCAAGCCTGGCTGAAGCAGTTCTGTATACCCTGGACTGTAGGAGGGCCTTATCCTTCTACCTTGACCGTACGCAGGGGCATAGAAGGGCTACTCAGCTCTTCGTATCCTTTGACCCCAATAAGTTTGGGTTGGCTGTGTCCAAGCGTACCTTGTCCATCTGGGTGGCTGACTGTATCACCTGGGCTTACAAGGCGGCTGACCTTCCTTTGCAGGGTAGGGTCACGGCCCATCGTGTCAGGGCAATGGCTGCCTCAGTGGCTCATCTCCGCTCTGTGCCCTTGGTAGACATCTGCAAGGCTGCAACTTGGTCTTCAAGCCAGACTTTTGCGGCCCATTACTGCCTGGAGAGGGAGTCCCGTAGGGACAGTGCTTTTGGCCAGGCAGTACTCTGTAATCTCTTTGAGGTTTAGGCAACTCCTACCCTCCTTCCCTCTATTGAGCTACCGGTGGAGGTTGTGTCCTTGAAAAGCCTTTCTTTGCAGCTGGAACTAGAGGGAGTTCTGTTGTTCAGCCTGGGTTCATCGGTAGCCCAGAGCTAGGGAGTCACCCATATGTGAGGACTGACTTCCTGCTTGGTCCTGGAGAAAGTGTAGTTACTCACCTGTAACAGGTGTTCTCCAGGAGCAGCAGGAATCAGTCCTCACAACCCTCCCTCCTCCCCTTGGAGTTGCAGTTGTACATAGTTTATTTTTTCATTTTTGTGTGCTGTTCTTAGCTATGTCATTTGACTGAGGTAAGATGGCACCTTTAGGCGGGAAGGGAACCGCGCATGCGTGCCTGCATTCCCAAAGGCTTTCATAGAAAGCTGGGGAAATGCTCTGCTGGGGCTTCATCGGCGCCGATGACACCCATATGTGAGGACTGATTCCTGCTGCTCCTGGAGAACACCTGTTACAGGTGAGTAACTACTCTATATACTCCATATAACATAGTTTAAGAAGTTATATGTTATAATACCCATGTAATCCAATAAGTTATTCCTCCCTGTTCTATGTAAAGCTTGTTGCTACAATTGTTATATGTAAACCACTTTGAATCTATGAAAAGGCGATATATAAAACCTGTTAAATAAATAAATATGTTGGCTGCATCTGTTGCGTTTGTTTGCTTGTACTTCCTGCTGTTTTAAAGGCAGCCCATAGCTAGGGATTCCAAACTATGCATATCTTTGTTATCTTGCTTGTCCTCACTTATTTGTAACTTGGATAGCAGGATATCAGATCTCACAAAACCCTTCTGCCTAGGTAGAGTTGGTTTATGCATGTTCCTTACAAATTTAAACATGGGCATTGGCTGATGTAAGTGATCACCCCTAAGTTAATGTGTGCATACTTGACTTTATAAAATAGGTGTTAAATGTACTCATAAAATGTGTGTTAACAATGTTGGAGTTTATAAAATTATGCTCTTTATTTCCCATTGTCCCAAGTACCTTGCTTAAACTTTAAACTCTGTACATACTTATATATAGTGTGCTGGAGAGTACTTTAATTAAGGTGCCATTTAAATGCTAAAATAATATTTATAACATAATCTCCAGGAACAAGCAGAAATGTAGTCTTCGCATATGGGTATCGTCGGTACCGACGGAGTCTGCGCAGGAACGCTCCCCAGCGTCCAATAGGAAGCTTTTGAGAGCATCCCACAGCACCTGCATGCTGCCTTTCCGGCTTTTCCAAATGTCCCTCGCCAGTTCTTCATTTTCCGTGGAGCCGACAGGTCGCACATCCTGTCACCGCAGAAAAAATTCCCGTCTATTCTTCTTTATTGTGGTCTCGTCTGCCTTCCTTCGACGCTACACCGGTACCGCCGGTTCTTCTTTCTTTAAAAAAAAAAAAAAAAAAATCCCCTTTTTTTCTGGAGTCTTTTCCAGTTATTTTTTCCTCAGGTGCCACGCGCCATTTTGGGCACTAGGCCCAACTTTTTCCTTTAAAATGGAAAAACGCGCTTCGGGTTTTAAAAAGTGTTCCAAGTGTGGTGGTACCATCTCCATCACCGACACCCATGAGTGGTGCCTCAAATGTTTAGGTCCTGACCACTCTATTTTGGAGTGTGTTGCCTGTGGGATGATGTTGAAGAGGGGCCGGCAGAACCGAGCTGCTAAACTTAGCACCCTTTTTCCCTCCGATGCAGCCTCTGTGGCATCGACGTCTTCCAGGGCTTTGTCTTCCTCCCATGGATCTCAGGTAACTAAACATAAATCTGTCCGGTCCTCAAAGGGTAGATCTCCTTCTAAGCATTGAGATGCCTCTGGCGTTGCCCTTGAGGGACTTTCACCGGCAAAATTGCCCCGGCAGGAGACTTTGGCTTCCAAAGCAGTAACGGGGCTTGAGGATGTTCTCGAGGCCTCAACCTCGGCAGAACTACTGGTGCCATGCTCTGGGGTACTGGCTGCTTCATCCAGTACCGATACCCAAGCATCGGCAGTGTCGATAGACCAGAGATT
This sequence comes from Ichthyophis bannanicus, assembly GCA_033557465.1. NCBI lineage: Eukaryota > Metazoa > Chordata > Amphibia > Gymnophiona > Ichthyophiidae > Ichthyophis > Ichthyophis bannanicus. The sequence goes on from CM066035.1 coordinate 572,421,460, forward strand.
CTTGGCTATTGAACGCAGTCTGGCGGCTCTTCTCATGGCCTCGATGCCCCTGAAACCGCTTCAGACAATTAAACCGGTACTGGCACCGACTCCGGTACTGGTACCGACTGCATCAACATCGGCAGGTCTTCTACCGGGACAGAGTCATGCTTATCCATCCGGTATCAACAAGTCGGTACCGGACCCATCCGATGCCAACTTCGATCGGTACCGGTACCGTGCCTTGCACGATCACCCGGATCGGAGATACTTTGAATCCTCGGATGAGTCTGAAGACTCTGAAAGCTCTGCCGATACCAGAGTTCTTCTTCCTAAAGATTCTTCTTCTCCTCAGCGTAGGATGTCTCCAGCAGAGGATATATCCTTTCAGGATTTTATCCAAGATGTGGCTCGAGGTCTTTCCATCACAGTGGCTCCTGAAAAAGAGCCTAGGGCAAAGGAATTAGAAATCCTACAATACCCTAAAGCTCCCAAGGAGGCAGCTACCTTACCTATTCATGAGATCTTGCATGATCTCATGTTAAGGATGTGGGAAACACCTCTAACCACATCTCCTCATTCTCGAAGACTCGACACCATGTATCGAGTTCCTCCTTGTCCTGAGTTTCAGAAGACTAAGCTACCACACCATTCCATGATGGTGGAATCAGCTATGAGAAGGATCAAGAGTGCAAAAAGGCATGCTTCTTATCCTCCAGGACGTGAGTGTAGGACTCTGGACGCCTTTGGACGTCGCACCTTCCAGGCTTCCATGCTTTCTGCTAGGATCAGTTCCTATATATTATATATGGGAATGTTCCTTAAGGAAGTCACGGGAGATTTAGAGCTTATGAGCCCTCTCCTTCCTGATGATAAGAGGCAGGATTACCTCGCCCTTGTCAAACATGCTCAGGATGTTTCCAAGTTTGTGAATCGTGCAACCTTTGACTGTTTTGAGTGCATAAGCCAAACCTCTGCTATTTCCATAGGTGCATGTAGGATTGCCTGGCTCCAGGCATCTGACTTGGAACTTTGGATACAGGATAAACTAGGGAATATTCCTTGCACAGGAGAGAATCTCTTTGGCAAGAATTGGCAGGAAAAAGCTAATGAGATAGATGCTGACAATATTTATTTATTTATTTATTTAACAGTATTTCTAAACCGCCTTATCTTAATAATCAAGGTGGTATCACAGCAAGCAATCAGGTAAAGTGTGTGTGTTGTACATGCAGTGAGGATGAAACTTGGTTGTGTGATGGCGGTGTTGGGTGCTTGATTTGTTTGAGCTATGTACAAGGTGGGCTATTTACAGTATTTACAATATCACTTTGGATAGATTGTCTAAATCTACAGCTGATCCTGCAAGGAAAAAAATCCTACAAGAAACCATTCTTCAGTAAGAAGAAGAAGTTTTATCCATCCTATACCCAGAAGGGGCATTTTTTAGGTCAGTGTGCCCAAAAGGTACAGCAGCAACAACCTAGGCAAAGGAAAACAAAAGCTGCTAAGCCTCAACCGGCTCAGCAGACTCAGCCTCCACAGGGGCTTTGACTCCTATCTAGAGAACTTTGCCTTCCTGGCCCTAAACGGCCCAGAGCCTTCCACCATTCCAGGAAGGTTATGTCATTTTGCCCCCAGATGGGGGCAGATAACAGCAGAAAATTGGACCCTGTCTATTGTAAGAGAGGGTTACAAGCTTCATTTCCTCAGCATGCCCCCTCCTACAATGGTAAGACAGTTTAATTCTCAGACCTCTCTGAACGACCAGTTAGGTCAAGAGGTCACTATGCTTCTTGCCCAAGGGGCAATAGAAGTGGTACCCATTCCCCAACAGGGTACAGGGTTCTACTCCCCCTATTTCCTTATTCCAAAGAAAATGGGAGGACACAGACCCATTTTAGACCTCAGAGAATTGAACAAGTTCCTGTTCAAAGAGAAGTTCAAAATGATTTCTCTAGGAACTCTGCTGCCCTACCTTCAGAGTCAGGATTGGCTTTGTTCTCTAGATCTCAAGGATGCGTACACTCATTTTCTCATCCATCCAACTCATCGAAAGTTCCTTTGCTTTCTTTTTCAAGGGAAGCACTACCAAATACAGGGTTCTTCCTTTTGGCCTGTCCTCGACACCAAGGGTGTTCACAAAATGCATGGCTGTGGTGGCAGCATTTCTTCGCACCCTAGGAAGATTCGTCTTCCCTTACTTAGACGACTGGCTCATTCGAGCCCCTTCAGAGCCAGAGGCCAGGGTTGCTCTCTCTTGCACAATGAGCATCCTTCAGTATTTGGGACTTGTCATAAACTTCCCAAAATCCATTATTGCTCCCACTTAGTCCCTGGAGTTTATAGGAGCCCTGCTGGATACCAGACAGACAAGGGCCTACCTTCCACAGGCCCGCTGCCATCGCATTGTGCAATTAGCCTCCCAAGCAGTGTTAAAACCTCACCTCACTGCTCGGGAAATGTTAAAGTTGCTAGGCCACATGGCATCCACCGTGCATGTGGTTCCTTATGCTCACCTCCATATGAGGGCAGCCCAGTGGACTTTATCCACTCAGTGGACTCAGGCGTCAGGTTGCCTGTCAGACAAAATAGCAAACTCAGATCGCCTTATTTTGTCCCTCCAATGGTGGAAATCACCCCAGAACCTTTTGGTGGGGTCCCCTTTTCAGCAACCCCCACCCCAAACCACCCTAACAACAGATGCCTCACAGGTGGGTTGGGGAGCCCACCTGCAAGGCCTTTCTACCCAGGGTACCTAGACTCCACAGGAGTCCTATCTACATTTCAATCTCCTGGAACTCAGAGCAATCTTCCTTGCCCTTCGAGTATTCCACACCCAGCTCAGCTACAAGACAGTCCTAGTTCAAACGGACAATCAAGTAGCCATGTTCTATGTGAACAAGCAGGGCGGAAGAGGCTCTCTGTCGCTATGCAACGAAGCTTTGCGACTATGGGCCCTCGCCAGAGAGCATCAGATTCATCTCCTTGCGGTGTATCTTCCAGGCATTCAAAACTCTTGGGCAGACAGACTCAGTCGAGTTCTGCTTCCACACGAATGTTCTCTCCATGCAGACCAGGTGGCCAAAATTTTCTAAAATTGGGGAACCCCTGACATAGACCTCTTTGCAAGTCCGCTGAATGCCAGACTTCCCCGGTTCTGTTCCAGAATTCCGGCTCAGGGTTCTCAGGCCAGGGATGCTTTCCTCCTCTATTGGGGCCAGGACTTCCTGTATGCCTTTCCACCCATTCCCCTAATTCTCAAAACCCTGTTCAAACTGCAGACAGAGGTCATATGATTCTCATAGCTCCACATTGGCCACGGCAAATGTGGTACCCTCTGCTCCTGCATCTCTCTCAAGCTCCGCATCTGGTGTTAGGATCTGCTCCAAATCTCCTTTCTCAGGAGGACGGGATGCTGTGGCATCCCAATCCCCAGTCTCTGCATCTCAGTGCCTGGTTGCTGAAAGCCTAGACCTTCACGGTCGTAATCTTTCTCAGCAAGTAAAGGATATCCTTTATGCTTCCAGGAAGCATTCCACAAGATGCTCTTATGCTTTCAAGTGGAAAAGGTTTACCATATGGTGCTCGCAGAAGGGTCTTGACCCTCTTGCGATACCTCTGGAATCATTACTGGAGTATCTCCTTCATTTGTCTAATGCAGGGCTTAAGACCAATTCAGTGAGAGTTCATTTGAGTGCTATTGCAGCTTCTTTCAAGCCTCTAAATGGACAACCTATTTCCTCTCATCCTCTCATAGCGAGATTTATGAGAGGCCTTCTTTTAACTAAGCCTCCCATTAAGCCACCACCGGTAGCATGGGACATAAATCTGGTTCTTGGGCAGCTCATGAAGCCGCCTTTTGAACCATTAGCTACTACCTCTTTGAAATTCCTTTCCTGGAAGGTCATCTTTCTTATTGCAGTCACATCATCACGTCGCATCAGTGAATTGCAGGCGTTGGTGGCTGTTCCTCCTTATACAAGGTTCCATCATGTTAAGGTAGTACTTAGGACTCATCCACACTTTATGCCAAAGGTGGTGTCACCTTTCCATTTAAACCAAGCGGTTTACCTTCCTGTATTTTTCCCAAGGCCTCATGCTTCAAATGCAGAAAGGAATCTTCATACTTTGGATTGTAAAAGGGCTCTGGCTTTTTACTACTTGCAAAGGACACAACAACATAGAAAGTCCTCCCAACTGTTTTTTCCTTTTGATCCTAGTCATTTGGGACTTCCAATCTCCAAAAGAACACTGTCCAACTGGATTGCACAGTGTATATCTTTTGCCTTTGAGAGTAAAAACCTTCCTCTGGAAGGCCATGTCACACCTCACAATGTGAGAGCCATGGCAGCCTCTATGGCTCATCTTCATTCTGTGTCTATCGACGACATCTGCCGAGCAGCTACTTGGGCTTCGGTTCATACCTTCACAGCCCATTACTGCTTAGACAAGGACTCCCGCCGGGATGCCTTGTTTGGTCAGGCTGGTCTTCAACATCTGTTCCATACTTAATCAATTCCTACCCACCATCCCTGGTAAGATGCCAGAGATCCATGGGGGGAAGTGTGAGCCCTTTCACAAGGGCACACAACTTCTGGGGTCTTGTTCCTGGCATCTGCAGCTAGGGAGTCCCCATATGTGAAGACTACATTCCTGCTTGTTCCTGGAGATAGCATAGTTACTCACCTGTAACAGGTGATCTCCGGGAACAGCAGGAATTTAGTCTTCACAACCCACCCACCTCCCCTAGGAGTTGTATCTCTCTCTCTCTCTCTCTATTTCTCTCTTTCCTTCTCTCTTTTGTCTCAGCTTTAAACTCAACTGGAGAGGGGCAGTTGGGAAAGGTGGGAAGGCAGCACGCAGGCGCTGTGGGATGGTCCCAAAAGCTTCCTATTGGATGCTGGGGAGCGTTCCCGCACAGGCTCCATCGGTACCGACGATACCCATATGTGAAGACTAAATTCCCGCTGTTCCCGGAGATCACCTGTTACAGGTGAGTAACTATGCTTTGTTTTGTGGTGAAAATATCTATATGCACCATATGTTTGTTTTATTTTTACATAGGATGCTGAAACATCCAAGCGGTACCTAGAAAAAGCAGAAACTGAGTTAGAAGAAACGAGAAGAGAAAATAAAACACTCAACATCTTGTTAGATCAGCTCCAAGAAGAGAAAATCAGACTTTACACACAGGTTGAAAAGCTTGAAAAAGCAGGTATTCAAAAATTGCTTCAGTGTCAGCCATACACAAGAAATAGAAAGGCAACTGCAGACTCATTAATCTAACATTGGTCGTGATCAAAATTATGGAAACAATACTAAAGAAAAAGATTATACATCATCTTGAACCAAGTAAATCACAGCATCTCCAGGAACAAGCAGGAATGAGTCTTCACATATGGGTTTCGTCGGTACCGACGGAGCCTGCGCGGGAATGCTCCCCAGCGTCCAGTAAGAAAGCTTTTGGGAGCATCCCACAGCGCCTGCGTACTGCCTTCCCGCCTTTCCCAACCGCCTCTCTCCAGTTCTTCTTTTCCGCGGAGCCAGCAGGTCGTGTTCCTGTCACCGCAGAAGAATTCTTTATTTTTTTCTTTATTTTTCTGTGCGCGTCTGCCTTCTTCGACGTCAGACCGGTACCGCCGGTCTTTTCTTTTCTTTCTTACAAACCCCCCCCCCCCAAACTTTTCTTTCTTCAACTGTGCATTTTCTGTTTGGGCCTTAGGCCTGAACATATTTTCTCCTCATGGAGAAGCCCGCTTCTGGGTTCAAAAAGTGCACGAAGTGTGGCGGTACTATTTCTGTCACCGACACCCATGACTGGTGTCTAAAATGTTTGGGTCCTGACCATTCCATCACGGATTGTGTGTCCTGTACCATGATGTCTAAAAGAGGTCGGCAGAACCAAGCAGCCAAGCTCAGTACCCTGTTTCCCTCTGATGCAGCCTTGGTGGCATCGACGTCTTCCAGGGCTTCTTCTTCCTCCCATGGATCTCAGGTAACCAAACATAAATCTAGCCGGTCCTCGAAGGGCAAATCTCCCTCTAAGCATCGAGATGCCTCCGGGCTTGTCCTCGAGGATTACGCACCGGCAAAATTACCCCGGCGGGAAGTTCCGGCTTCCAAAGCATTGTCTATGGGGTCACAGGTTGACATCGATGGCTCGGCCTCGACCAATCACCTGTTGCCGTCTTCTGGGGTACCGGTGGCCTCCACTGGTACCGACATCCAGACTCTGGTGGCATCGATGGATCAGAAGATTCTGTCCATGCAGCGCACCCTAACGGCGTTTATGCAGGCTTCGACGCCTCCGGTACCGCAACAGTCTCCGTTGCCGGTACCGACTCCAGCACCAGCATTGTTCCCGGTGCCGGTACCGATTGCATCGATATCGGCTTCGGTGTCGACTGCAATGGTACCCTGTCCTATGATGCCCATCGGTACCGAACCGGTACCGCTTACTCCCGATGTCGATCCCACTCGGTACGCGTATCGGGCTTTACAGGAGCATCCAGACAGGCGATACTTCGATTCCTCCGAAGACTCTGATGAGTCGGAGGTTTCTGTCGATGCACCGGTACTTCTTCCTCAGGAGTCTGATTCTCCAAAACGAAGAATGTCTCCTCCAGAAGACTTGTCTTTTCAGGACTTCATTACGGAAGTGGCTAGGGGCCTCTCCATTACAGTGGCCCCTGAGTCAGAGCCTAGATCCAAGCAACTGGATATTTTGCAATATCCTAAGGCTCCTAAAGAAGCAGCTACTTTACCTATTCATGAGATTCTCTATGATCTCATGTTGAGCATGTGGGAGACTCCTCTTACCACCTCTCCTCATTCTCGTAGATTAGACACCATGTACCGTGTCCCTCCTTGTCCTGGCTTTCATAAGTCTCAGCTTCCTCACCACTCTATTGTGGTAGAGTCTGCCATGAGGAAAATAAAGAGTGCAAAAAGACACTCATCTAATCCTCCAGGACGTGAATGCAGGACCCTTGATGCTTTTGGCCGAAGGGTTTTCCAAGCTAATATGCTTGCTTCCAGAATCAATTCCTATAGTCTCTATATGGGGATGTTTCTAAAAGAAGTCACAGATCATCTGCAGACTTTAGCCCCTTTTATTTCAGAAGATAAAAGGCAGGAATTTCTCACTTGGCCAAACATGCCCAAGATGTTTCCAAATTTTCCAACCGTGCAGCCTTTGACTCTTTTGAGTGTGTAAGCAGAGCCTCGGCTATTGCCATAGGTGCACGCAGAATTGCTTGGTTACAAGCATCTGATTTGGAACTTTGGGTCCAAGATGAACTGGGAAATCTTCCTTGTACAGGTGAAAACCTTTTTGGCAGGGATTGGAAAGCAAAGGCCACTCAGATGGATGCTGAGAACTCTGCCTTGGATCAACTTTCAAAGTCTACCTCTGCTCCTGCTAAGAAAAGATTGTTCAAAAAGACAACTTTTTCTAAAAACGGAAGATACTATCCTACTTATGGTCAGCAGGCATCTTCTGCAGGTCGTTTTGCTGCAAAGCGTCAGCAACCAACTAAACAGGCCAAGTCAAAGGCTGCCAGGCCTCCCACGGCTCAGCAGCCTCAGCCTCCTCAGGGCCTTTGACTTGCAACTAGAGAACTTAGCCTTTCTGGCTCTGGAAGAACCAGAGCCCCTCACCATTCCAGGAAGGTTGGCTTACTTTGCTCCCAGAGGGGAGCAAATTACAGCAGAGCAATGGACCCTCTCCATTGTAAGGGAAGGGTACAAGCTTCATTTCTTAAACCTTCCTCCCCACACCATGGTGAGACAGTTCAATTCTCCAACATCTCTCCTCAACCTTCTGGGTCAGGAGATTGCTACCCTTCTTGCCCAAGGGGCAATAGAAGAAGTACCCCTTCTTCAACAGGGCTCAGGGTTCTACTCCCCTTATTTTCTTATTCCAAAGAAAACAGGGGGCTACAGACCCATATTAGATCTCAGAGAATTGAACAAGTTTCTATTCAAAGAGAAATTCAAGATGATTTCTCTCGGTACTCTGCTGCCATACCTTCAGAGTCAGGACTGGCTGTGTTCTCTAGATCTCAAGGATGCGTACACCCATGTCCTCATCCATCCAACACACAGAAGGTTCCTTCGGTTCCTTTTTGGAGGAAAGCACTACCAATACAGGGTGCTTCCTTTCGGTCTGGCCTCCGCACCAAGGGTGTTCACGAAATGCATGGCAGTAGTAGCTGCATTTCTACGCACTCTAGGAATATTCGTTTTCCCATATCTGGACGACTGGCTCATTCAAGCTCCATCCCAGTCAGAGGCCCAGATTTCTCTAACCTGCACAATGCGTGTCCTTCAGTATTTGGGACTGGTAATAAACATCCCAAAATCCCATCTCACCCCTACTCAGTCTCTGGAGTTTATAGGGGCCTTGCTGGATACCACAACTGCAAGGGCCTATCTTCCTCAGGCCCGTTGCCTACGCTTGGTGCAGTTAGCCTCCCAGATACAGTTAAAGTCCCATTTAATTGCTCGAGAGATGTTACAACTATTAGGCCACATGGCATCCACCGTGCATGTGGTTCCATATGCTCGCCTTCACATGAGGGCAGCTCAATGGACTTTGTCCACCTAATGGACTCAGGCATCAGGTTGCTTGTCAGACAAAATAGCAAACTCCAGTCGCCTATTTTGGTCTCTCCAGTGGTGGAAGTCCCCTCCAAATCTGTTGCTGGGGTCCCCTTTTCAGAAGTCGCTACCCCAAGCAACTCTGACAACAGATGCTTCTCCAATGGGTTGGGGAGCTCATCTGCAGGATCTCTCCACCCAGGGCATCTGGTCTCCACAGGAGACTTCTCTGCATATCAATCTCTTGGAACTCAGAGCAATATTCTTAGCTCTCAGAGTGTTCCATTCCCTGCTCAGCTACAGGACAGTCCTCATCCATACGGACAACCAAGTAGCTATGTTCACTGGGGTCAAGACTTCCTTTATGCCTTTCCACCAATTCCCCTAATTCCCAAAACACTATTCAAGCTTCAGAGAGATCAAGGGACCATGATCCTCATAGCACCACATTGGCCACGCCAAGTGTGGTACCCTCTACCTCTGCATCTCTCTCAAGCTCCTTCCCTGGACTTGGGCTCTGCACCAGACCTTCTGTCCCAGGAAGAGGGAACTTTGTGGCACCCAAACCCCCAGTCGCTCCATCTTAGGGCTTGGTTGCTGAGGGCCTAGACCTTCAAGATTTTCATCTCTCTCAGCAAGTCAGAGATGTTATTCATGCCTCTAGAAAGCCTTCTACTAGACGTTCCTATGCTTTCAAATGGAAAAGATTTACCATTTGGTGTTCAGGGAAAGGTCTAAACCCTCTTGCAATACCTCTGAATTCTCTACTAGAGTATCTCCTGCATCTATCCCATGCAGGTCTGAAAACGAATTCAGTAAGAGTCCATTTGAGTGCTATTGCAGCGTCTCTCAAGCCTCTCAATGGACAACCTATTTCCTCTCATCCTCTTATAGCAAGATTCATGAGAGGCCTTCTTTTAACTAAACCTCCCATTAGACCACCTCCAGTGGCATGGGACTTAAACCTGGTTCTTGGCCAGCTTATGAAGCCACCCTTTGAACCTTTAGCCACCACCTCCTTGAAATTCCTTTCTTGGAAAGTTATTTTTCTCATTGCAGTCACCTTAGCACGCCGCATCAGTGAGTTGCAAGCTTTGGTGGCTAATCCTCCTTATACAAGGTTCCATCATGATAAGGTAGTCCTCAGGACCAATCCACACTTTATGCCTAAAGTGGTTTCACCTTTTCATCTGAACCAAGAGGTATATTTACCTGTCTTTTTTCCAGGACCTCATTCATCAAATGCAGAGAGGAATCTTCATACCTTGGATTGTAAGAGAGCTCTCGCTTTTTACTTACAAAGAACACAGCAACATAGAAAGTCTTCTCAACTCTTTGTTGCTTTTGATCCTTCTCATTTAGGACTTCCAGTCTCTAAGAGAACACTGTCCAACTGGATTGCTCAGTGTATTTCTTTCGCCTACCAGAGTAGGAACATTTCTCTGGAGGGCCATGTCACAGCTCACAATGTGAGAGCCATGGCAGCCTCAATGGCTCATCTGAACTGTGTCCATCGACCAAATCTGTCGAGCGGCCACCTGGGCCTCGGTTCATACCTTCACAGCCCATTACTGTTTGGACAAGGACTCCCGCTGGGATGCCTCGTTTGGTCAGGCTGTTCTCAAACACCTGTTCCATTCCTAATCAACTCCTACCCACCTACCCTGGTCGGATGCCAGAGATCCATGGGGGGAGGTAGAGTCCTTTTCAAGGACACACAACCTGGGGTTTCTCCCTGGCATCTGCAGCTAGGGAGTCCCCATATGTGAAGACTCATTCCTGCTTGTTCCTGGAGATAGCACAGTTACTTACCTGTAACAGGTGATCTCTGGGAACAGCAGGAATAAGTCTTCACAACCCACCCACCTCCCCTAGGAGTTGTATCTCTCTATCTATCTTTCCTTTCCTCTCTCTCTCTTTGTCTCAGCTTTAAAACTCGAACTGGAGAGAGGCGGTTGGGAAAGGCGGGAAGGCAGTGCGCAAGTGCTGTGGGATGCTTCCAAAAGCTTTCTTACTGGACGCTGGGGAGCGTTCCCGCGCAGGCTCCGTCGGTACCGACGAAACCCATATGTGAAGACTTATTCCTGCTGTTCCCAGAGATCACCTGTTACAGGTAAGTAACTGTGCTATACCAGGAAAAGTCTTGCCAGATCAATTCAATTGAGTTCTTTAATGAGATGACAAACATACTGAATCAGGAAGGTGTAGTAGATATTGTAGACCTGGATGTCAGCAAGACTTTTAGCATTGTTCCACACAGGAAGCTGATAAATAAGTTGGATGGTATGGGTGTAGGACTGAAAGTTATTAATTGGATAAGGAACCAATAAAGCAAGAAAAGTCAGAAAGCAGTGATGAATGGAATCCATGCTGGTGAGGGTGAAGTGACCAGTGATGAACAGAAGAGCTCAGTGCTTGTACTGATTATTCCAGTAACTTCATTGGTGACACTGCAAAGGAATTTGAAAGGAAATATGCTTGGCTGTAGATGACATAAAAATCTGTTGCAGAGCAGATACCTTGAAAGAGTGAAAAAAAAATAGAAGATGACTTTAAATGTAGTAATGTTATGAAGTCTTTTATGTGGATATGTGGCCACATACGCATATAAAACATCTCTTATAAAATACCGACCAGTGTAAAAGTACACAGGTTGGCATGAACATGCAAACTTTGCCGGTAGACATAGCTGGGGATGTGCCCTGGGCAGAGTGTTATTTACTTATTTATTTAACCTTTTTTATATACCGCCTTTCTACAAGTCAAAATGGTTTACAATATAATTCAGTGCAATAACAATGACATTAAATAACTTTAACCGAGTACACATTACATAGAATGTTAGGTTTAGCAGTAATGCATTAAGTAGCGAGGTAATTAATTTAACTATTTAACTATATACAAAGTAATGTGAATGAAGCTAGTTGTGTGGTGGGAGGTCCATTATTGTGGGTTTGGCCCAAAATGTTTAAGTTAAAATAAGGTTTTCAAGTTCTTGCGGAAGTCACAGGTGAGGAGTTGGATGAATCTTGTTAGGGGTGGTAAAGAGTTCCAAAGTGCTGGGGCATACAGTGAGACTATCCTGCGGGTGGCTGCTTGTGGATTTATCTATTTGTATGTCCAGCAAGTTAATGGTGTTTCCTCTTCTAGGTGTACTGTTGGACTGTTGAGTTTTTAAGGAATTGAGGCATCCCGCTGAAGTATTGTTTTTGATCTTATGGGTTTTCATTATGGTTTTGTATTTGATTCTGTTCATATTAGGTAACCAGTGCAGCCGTTTGAGAAGAGGAGAGCTTGTTGGGGTTTTCCTAGTATGACTTTTGCTATGGTGTTTTGTACCAATTGCAAAGGATATAGTGTGTTCTTAGGGAGTCTGTGGTAAATTGTGTTGCAGTAATCAAATATTGGGGTGATTATGTCTTGGCACACAATGCGAAGGTCAGCAGGGGCTAGATGCTTTCTTAGGTTTTTTATGATCCGGAGTTTGTGGTAGACTGATTTAGTGATGCAATTTACTTGTGCTTGTAGATTAAGCTTTTGATCCAGTGTAATGCCTAAGTAATAGATTTCAGTTTTGCTTGTGATCAATGTATTGTTTAGTGTGATCGTTGGTGGAGGGTTGAAATTCGGGGCTCTGGTGATGTGTAAAATTTTGGTTTTGCTGTTCTTGATATTTTGGTTATGTATCTGCAGCCATTGGGTGATTGCAGTGGGATGCCTCAATTCCTTAATAACTCAACTGTCCAACAGTTAGATATTCTGGTGTAATCTGGAGACTTGGTGGAGAAGGGTGTGAAGATCATGATGTCTTCTGCGTATAGTATGTAATTGACATCAAAACTCAATGACCTCACATAGTGGCTGGATGTAGATGTTGAATAGAATGGAGGAGAGCGAAGATCCGTGAGGTACACCTTGGCAGATGGAGAATGATAGGGACTTTAGGGTTTCTCTATTTTTATTTCGGATAAGTATGAATGAAACCATTTTTAAGGTGGTGCCTTATATGCCAGTATTGTGGAGTCTGTTTAGCAGACGTTGATGAGAGACCAAATCGAATGCGGCTGAAATATCTAGGAAGATGAGTATGAATTTCTATGATATGGTTTTGGTGCCTTTGATTAGGGTATCAAACAGGTATGTGAGTGATGTTTCTACACTGTAATATAGGTGGAAACAGTGTTACAGATCCATCAGTGAGTATTTGTCAAAGTGCTCTTGCTGTTGAGTTTGAACCACTTTTTTGATGATCTTAGCTAAGAAGGGGATACTGGAGATAGGCCTGTATGAAGTTTGGCATGAAGGGTCCAGGTTAGACTTCTTAAGGATGGGACGTATAGAGGATTGTTTGAGTGCTGGGGAAAGGGATCCTTGATTTAATGAGTCATTGATCATGTTGTGGATGAATGGGATAAGATGTGATTTTGCTGACTTGATCCAGGAGAGTGTGCATGGAGTTCGCAAATACATGCATTGATTGTGAAATATGTTAATCAACGTGCATACTTGCATACTTTATGCGGGACAAGCAACATGGAATGTGTATACCTTTGCGAACCTGACAGGTACTTGAGACCTGGAATGGCCACTGGTAGAAACAGGATACTGGACTTGATGGATCCTTGGTCTGATCCAGTATGGCATATCTTATGTTATGATGAGTGTTGAGTTATACATGCTCTCAAGCAGGTGTAAATGTCTGCACTTGTATTTGAGGGCACATACTGTAGGTGCTTATGGGGTCTATTCTGAACCACAAATAGTCGGGATGGATGTCCCATTGGGACGTCCATCCCCACTATTCATCTGCCTTTCCCATCCCCGCCAAGCCTCCAAGTATGAACAGGGAGTTTGTACGGGGAAATTAGACAGGGGTGGGAAAGGGACGGGGCAGAGGCGGAGATGGGGCAGGCAGTGGGCCGTCTGCGGCCCTGGACATACAGGGCTAATTCTGATATTGGCCCTGTACATCCGGGGCTGGCAGAGTAGATGGAGAAATTATTCCACCTCTGAGATGGAATAAGTTCCCCTAGACGGGAGGGGATGGCAGGCCTGGGGCGTGTCAAAGGGTGGTTGGGCCTCAGAAGATTTCCCACAGCCCAACCCTGGTCTTGGGAGATGAGATCAGGGATCGGGGTGCGGGGAATGACGATGTCATCGGTGGACAGCGATTGCGGCTCCTGAATGGAGTCACAGTGCCATGGCACCGCGGCTCCATTCAGGAGTCTTGACTGAGTTAGCCGGGAAGGTGCCTGTACGTGCAGGCCACCCGGAATCGAGTCCAGGCCTGCACGTACAGGCTTAGATTGGATTCTGATCCCATGGGGGCTAGATGTGCCCCATGGGATCAGAATCCCATCTTCCTCTGTGTGTACGGGACATCCAACACGGAATAGGCCTCTACGTGTCTTTATAAAATAGCGCCTAAATAGGTATCTACTTGCCCTTCTGAACTAGATGCCCTGTTATAAGATTAATCTCCAGGAACAAGCAGGAATGAGTCTTCACATATGGGTACGTCGGTACCGACGGAGTCTGCGCGGGAACGTTTCCCAGCGTCCAATCAAGAGCTTTTGGAAGCATCCCAGCACGCCTGCGTGCTGCCTTCCCGCCTTTCCCAACTGCCTCTCCTCAGTTTTCATTTTTCCGCGGAGCCGGCAGGATGTCCTCCTGTCACCGCAGAAAATTCTTGTTTTATTTCTTTAGTTTTCTTGTGGTCGCGGCTGTCTTCCCGACACCACCGGTACCACCGGTGTTTTCTTTTCTTTTCTTGTAAAATCTTCCTTTTCCACGGGATATTTTTTCTTCATAGTGTCCCACGGTCTCTTAGGCCTTTTAGGCCTCTTCTTTTTACTTCATGGAACCGCCAGACACTTTCTCCAAGAAATGTTCAGACTGTGGCGGTACAGCTTTAGACCCTCGAAGTCGGTGTCTAACCTACTTGGGTCCTGACAACAGTTTGGTGAGAAGAGGTCTTCAACATCGAGGTTCCCTCGATACACAGTTGCCCTCCAACTTCGGGGCACCGTTCCCTTCTTCTTCCACACAGGATCAGGTAACCCACAAACAGTCTGTTAAGACTAGCCAGTCCTCGAGTGGTAGGTCTCATGCCCAGCATGTAGACAGCTCCGGCCTTGCCCTCGAGGGCCCACTGGCTTCAAAACCCCGGCGGGAGTCTTCGGTCTCCAAAGCCTATAAGGGGTTTCAGGTTGTTCCTGGGGTTCACCCCCCACAGAACATACCTAAGCCGTGTACGGTGGTGGCATCCGCTTCGAGCGGTACTGATACCCCGGCATCGGCACTGGTGTTGGATGAAACACTCCTCACCAGGGATAGTAGTCTGGCGTCCTCGGTGCCTTCGGGACCAGTGGATATCCTCCAGATTCACTTTCCATTATCGGTTCCAACACCGATACTACCACCGACGTCGGTACCCTCCAGACGTGCATCGATAGCCTTGCTTCCTTCGATGCCGAGTCTGGAATCGATCTCCAGTCTGGAGGACTGGGTACCGACTCGCCTTGGTACCGGCTCTCGGCGGTACCGAAGGCTCAGTTCCGATGATTCGGATCCGCAACTCTCGATTCCCCCGAGGCTGATGGAGTTGCCACTGGTTGACCTTCCTTCACTGGTATCAGACATGGTACCGAAGTCGGTACCACTGTCCTCATTACCCTCACGGTCGGTGCCTTCCATGTTTGCTTATCAGGCTCTCTGCCCTCGATGCCGAGTTTGGAATCGATCTCTAGTCTAGAAGACTGGGTACCAATAGGTTTTGGTACCGACACCGATCGATACCGGTGCTTCGGTACCGAGGATAGTGGCCGGAGGTTTTCGGTTACTTCGGTGCCGATTGAACTGTCACCGATGACTGCTCCGATGTCTTTGTCGGACTCGACTCCGACATCGGTATCGGCATCGGTACCGGTATCCACAGTAGCATCGTGGCCAACTCCTGCCATGCCATGCTTTTTTCAACAGGATCGCTCCATTCTATACCAAGCTTGGAGTCGATACCTGGCATGGACAATGTGGTAAGGACGGTTGCCGCTCCTGACAGCCAGTACCAGCAACCATCCCTTAAGCATTCCACACTTCACTCTGCAGGATCTTCTATTCCTATATATTTGGATAACTCTGTGGGTGCTCAGGCTATTTCTTTAGATCTAACCTGTCCAAGGGAGATTCCTGTTTGGGATCCCTCTTTTCAGAATTTCCTCCTGGATATAGCAAGATCTCTTGCCATTCCTATTCCAGGACATGATCCTGCACAAGGCTCTGTTTCTGCCAAAGCAAAGGACAACATAATGCTTCCTTTGCATCATTCCTTGCAGGATCTCCTTCTAGGAATGTGGGAAACACCTTTAAGGGTACCCACACCTCCCAGGGCAACTGATCTCTTATATCAGGTGCCCCCCTCTCCAGGGTTTCAAAAGACTCAACTTCCTCATCATTCCATAGTAGTGGAATCAGCAATGAGGCGGGTAAAGAGTAAGAAAAAGCACTCTTCTTATCCGCCAGGTTGTGAGTCTAAGACACTAGATGCCTTTGGACGTCAAACCTTCCAGACATCTATGCTTTCTGCAAGAATTCTCTCATATATTTTTTATATGAGTCTTTCTCTTGAGGAGGTCACAAAGCAATTACATCTTTTGACTCCTTTCCATCCAGATTCCAGGAGTACAGACTATTCCTCACTGCTTAAGCATATCCAGAATATCTCTTGGTTTCTTTCTCATGCTTCCCTAGACTCTTTTGAGTCTGTTAGCAGGACTTCTGCTATTTATTTATTTAGCTGTATTTATATCCCGCTTTTCACCGGGTCAAAGAGGTCAATTGGGAGATACATTTAACACGAGGGGATATGACACACATACGCTAATACTTACAGGGAACATGGGCAATGGAGGGTTAAGTGGCTTGCCCAAGACCACAAGGAGTACCTATAGGACTAGAAATCCCAGTCCCTCCGGCCTGAGATTGCTGTCCCCAGGTGGGACTTGAACCCTCAGCCCTCCGGCCTGAAGTACCTTGTCCTAACCACTAGGCCACTCCTCCCACTATAGCTATAGGGGCATGACGTAGAGCCTGGCTCCAAGCTTCAGACTTGGACAGATGGGCACAACACCGGCTGGGACATACTCCTTGCACTGGAGAAAATCTTTTCAACAAGGAGTCTTTACGTCAGGTTACTCAGTTGTCCACTGATTTACCTGTTCCTAAGGGTTGTTCTACACCTTCTTCTGTCCCAGTAGGTAGAAAATGTCCTACCAAACTTTCTTCCCACAGGAGAAGAAGGTTTTATTCCTCACTTGCCCATCATACAGATGTTCCCCAACAGGGGAGGCATCGTCCTGGTCTGAAGAATCCAACCTCTCACCAGGCTCAGCAAACCCAGCACCTGCAGGGTTTCTGATCAATCATCATCAGATGCTTGTGACTCTTGGGGTTAGAATCTACATTTGCTTCTTCTCAATAGAGGCAATCCACTGCTTCATTCTAACCCCTACACATGGATATCTTTCCAAAAGACATCCATTTTTTCTATATTTCTATGAGCTGTCAGGATGTTCATGCCTATAGGTCACAGGTTGCTCCTCTTTTTCCTGCTAGGGAAAGAGGTCTACCCACTATCAAATGATAGTTCCTGTGCCAGCATGTATTTTTCCTTTCTATAGACTTCCTACTTCGTAAGTCTTCTTCAGCTCCATTCTCTTCACCCTCTTACCAAGTTTTTCCTCTGTAAGAGCGGAATTACTTACTGGGAGGCTTTTTCTTCAGCCTCTCTAGTTTTCTCACTGTCCAGTGCGGAGTTTTCCTCTCTGAGTTACCTCCTCTATTTCAATCTTGTTTGAGGCAGCTTATCAGACATGTCCAGAGTTTCCTACTCCTGTTCTGTCTGTTCTTTCTGTTTTGAACAGTAAGTGTCTTTCTGCTGTCTTGCTAGCAGCTGCCTATGCAGGAACCCTAATGTTTGGACCACTGGTTCTTGTCCACAAACAACCAGATTTGTCCTCCACTAACATTCTGTCTAGTCTTAGTAGTGGCTCCAAGTCAGTGCTTCATCTCTCTTGGAGATTATCTCACTACAAGCTTTCTGGATTGTCTTCTATTTCTGCCATCTCCATTCTCCTGGGTTTGGCAGCATAGTTGGCAGAGATACTGGCTCCCTAGCAGCCAGTTCTATCTCCTCATTCTCCTGCATCATGCTCACTGCAATTTACAAAGAAGCTTTCCACTACGGGCCCTTGCTAGAGAGCATGGGAGGTTTTTTCTCCAACAGCTATCCTAGCTGGTTAGAAACGGCTTTTCAGTTATGTCTCCCATGACTAGAAGGTTCTCCCTTCTTTTACTATCTCCTTTTTGATATAAAGGACATAGGCCTTCTCTTACGTGAAAGCTCAAGGAGTTGCCAGTTCCCTGCTTTGGTCCATAGCATTCCCAATCGGGGATATGCTCGTCCTCATGGTAAGAACACATGATACTTTTGCCCTTAAGCAGGTCAACATGGTATCTCATCTCTAGGCATCTTCCGTCTACTTACCATGTTAGAGTCCTGGAAGACTCGGGACTTGCTGGCTGCACATTGATATTATCCTCTGTTTTTCACGTAACAGTCCTGGTTATTTTTCACTAGCTAGCATTCTTGCAGGTCATAACCAGGAGGAATAGATTCTCTATATGTCTTCTCAAGTAGGTTCTACCTCCTTGTTATTAGATGAATCTTTCCTCTCCACATATCCTATGTGAATACCGTGCTGTAGGCATATCTCTGTCTGTTTAATTGCAGACGCCCATATGTAGGCCTTCATATCCATATTTATTTTTTGTGTGTATTTTGTGCCCTTCCATATCTCACTATAGATATATTCTTATATGTCTGTCTATATATCTATATATGTATTATATATATATATATATATATATCTGTCGAGATATTTTATTATTGATAGATATGTATCCACATACTTATCTATCTCACTGTCTATCCTCATATATCTATATGATTCTGACAGAGGGGCTTTACCCATACCTATGCTATCTAGCAGGTTTGGAGTTCTACACACACAACCACTCCTGTGGTAGTCAACAATTTTTATACCATAACCTACGGGTTTAGGTACCTCTGAAGCTCTCCCTGCTCCAATATCTCTCCTAGCTTACCCCAGTTAGGAGAGACATTGTGGATCTTCAGTTAATCACAGGCTTAACGCCTCAGGCATTTGTCCTCTCTTTTTGGGATACAAGGGGTTCCCATACCTTTTCTCCCCACAAGGACTCTGCCTGTTTGTCCAAATCGGTTAGCTTTTCTCTTTTTGCTCCTAAGAGTGAGCCACTCTGCCGCCAAAAGAGTTAAGTTTTTGTCTTAAAGCCTTCCGCTGAAGGCCCACCGTTTTTATACTACCCCAGTTTTTTCTACTGGGGTTACCTGTTACCTTTCAGGATTCTGACCTCCACTGTTTTTCCTACAGGTTTATTACCTCCACTTACAGTGAGGTTCTCTTCAAGGTTCCTCTACTGGGTTTCCCAGTAGATGCATGAACTACTGGGAGGGAGGAGTGGTCTAGTGGTTAGGACAAGGTACTTCAGGCTGGAGGGCTGGGGGTTCAAGTCCCACTTGGGGACAGCAATCTCAGGCCAGAGGAACTGGGATTTCTAGTCCTATAGGCACTCCTTGTGGTCTTGGGCAAGCCACTTAACCCTTCACTGCCCATGTTCCCTGTAAGTATTATCATATGTGTCTCATATCCCCTCGTGTTAAATGTATCCCTGTAAAATGTTAAATGTTCCCTGTAAAATAGTTATCTCCAAGTTATAATGCCCTGTTCAATGTAATTTCAGTTTGTTCAATGTAAACCGCACTGATGCAGAATAGCGCGGTATATAAGAGAATGTAAATAAATAAATAAATAAAATAAATCCCCCAATTGACCGCTTTGACCTGGTGAAAAGCAGGATATAAATACAGCTAAATAAATAAAATAAATGAACCTCTATACTTCTGTGAAATCCTGTCAGGGGAGGTCCATATTGCATTCTCTTTGCAATATCATTGATTACAATCATCATCCACACATGGACTCCTCCTCTGCAGTCCTATGCTAGGTTAGCTGTTCCACAGCATCCTTCTTTTCTCAACTCCTACCCTCCATCCTCAGGATGCCTGGTGTTCTGGGAGATAGCATGTTCCAACCTATGACATGCTGGGACTCCAGGCATCTCAGCTTGGGAGTCCCCATATGTGAAGACTCATTCCTGCTTGTTCCTGGAGATAGCACAGTTACTTACCTGTAACAGGTGATCTCTGGGAACAGCAGGAATAAGTCTTCACAACCCACCCACCTCCCCAGGAGTTGTATCTCTATCTATCTTTCCTTTCCTCTCTCTCTTTCTTTGTCTCAGCTTTAAAACTTAACTGAGGAGAGGCAGTTGGGAAAGGCGGGAAGGCAGCACGCAGGCGTGCTGGGATGCTTCCAAAAGCTCTTGATTGGACGCTGGGAAGCGTTCCCGCGCAGACTCCGTCGGTACCGACGTACCCATATGTGAAGACTTATTCCTGCTGTTTCCAGAGATCACCTGTTACAGGTAAGTAACTGTGCTTTCTGTGAAAAAACTGGAAAAATGGTAAAGGGTTTGAAAAAGGAGCGTCATTGTTAAAAAGTATAAAATTATTTATTTAGGGCACAAAAATCCATTAGCTGCATATCACTTGCCAAGAACTGGAAATTGTTCAGAAAGAGACGAGAAATAAGCTTTTCAAATGACCTGAAGGCGGGGCTGGCCAAAGAGTTTCTGCCACCCTAGGCAGAAGCTCTGCTATGCTACTCCTCCCTGCATGCACCCCCCTTCCCCGTGCTGAACTACACTGCCGCTGATTCTGATGGTGGGTTTGAGGTGACTCGGCGGTAGCAGCAGGCCATATGCTTCAGCACACATGGCCTGCTACTTGTGACTCTTATGACACAACTTTGGAAGGTCAGAAGCAGCAGGCCATGTGTACCGAAGCATATGGCCTGCCGCTGCCACCGAGCCAACTCCTTCACCAGAATCAGCTGGGGGTGGCGGCGCAGCACGGCTCAGCTCAGTACGAGGGGGCAGCATGCCATGAGTGCCGTGACACCCACGGAGGTCTGCAGCCCTAGGGGACTGCCTAGGTTTGTCTAGTGGACAGGCCGGCCCTGCTGGAAGTAGCCCATCAATGTAATATGACAGCAGAAATATGAGCAGCAGGGAAAAAAGATAATGTTGTCCCTAAGTCACAAGGGGCATTCCATCTTGACAACCTTGTACTATTTTGCAGACAATACATTCATAAGGACAGTGAGAGGATGACGACAGTTTATAGAAGAGCCACTAAATAGGATATAGAAACCCTGCAAAGAAAGGTTTAAAAAATACAAAATGTACTTGCTTGAGGCAGGGCTGGATTGGGTCCCAGCAAACATATATTTGAGGGATTCTAACATGGACCCCCATTCTTTCCTTTTTTTCTTCCCCCTCCATAACCCCATTCACTTTTCCCCTGCCCCCCCCCCCCCAACCAAGAAAGCCTTTGGGAATTACTACCATGCTTCAGCAGTCCCCTTTCCGCCCAAGAGTGCCATCTTGCTCAGTCTCCTTTTTTCTGCAGAGCCCTTCAGATGTTGTTCCTCTGTGTCCCAGAAAAAGTGATTCTTTTTTCTTTCTTTTCTTCGCCAGTCGACACCGAGATCCTTCCCACCTCTGGCTTCGGTACTCCGGTATCGAGCCGGGTTATTTTTTTCCACTTTTTGTCCCTGAGACACTTTTGCGCCCTTTTTGTCCCTGTTTTCCTCGCTGGCAGCCCGCAGGGTCCTTGACCTCGCCAGGATCCTTTTTCATCTGATGGCTACCAGCGATTTTAAGAAGTGTGATCGGTGCGAGAAAATCATGTCCCTCACTGATACACACGATTGCTGCCTCCGTTTCCTCGGGCTGGATCACGACCCAATGTCTTGTGGCTTGTGTAAGAGGATGTCCTCCAAGGCCCTGAGGAGCCATCAGCAGCAGCATGAAAAAATTTTCCCTGCGTCCTCTGTGCCTCCGAGAGCCAGGACCTCGTCCGAGGCCTCGAAGTCTCTGGGGGATCACTCCGAGCCCAAGCATTGTCGAGGTTCCTCGGAAAGAAGGTCCCTTTCCCGGGAGCACAAGAGGAAGAAGTCCTCGAAGGCGGTGTCTCTGGATGGCTCCAGCGTCGGGCCTTCTCGGGACCAGTCGCAGAGCCCTGAGCGCCTCCCCGGGTCGTCAGAGAGGGAGCGACCTGCCAAGGTTCCTCATTGAGAACCGAATCCATTGAGGCAAGTACAGACCGTCCTTGTCGAGGACTCCCCTCCAGGGGAGCTGGCGTTGGGGCCGATCGAGTCAGTACCGAGCTGGATGCTGCAGAGCCTCCCGGACTTGTGTCCAGGATGGAGGCTTTGGAGCGCAGTATCACTGCCTTCATCGCAGAGCAGCGGGTGCTGATATTCGACATGTCCGGTTCCTCCTCCCCGACCACTGGGCCCTCGACGTCCAAGTCAATCCCGGAGGCCGAACCGATCCTTGAGGCCTTCTGGGCTCGAGTCGATCCTTGGCCTCCTGTTCGGGACTGAGGATGTCGCCGCTGAGCCTGCCAGCGTCAGGGCGGAAGGCGCCGGGGCCCTCGATGCCTGAGGAGCCCCTCGAGTCCTCCTCAGAGTCCTCGGCTTAGGAGATGGATGACGAGGAGTCCCCAGACACCCGCAGGCACAGGGACGTCCCGTCTGATTCCCCGGTATCCAAACCTCGGAGAAGGTCCCTGCTGGAGGATATGGGGTTCCTAGACTTCATGCAGGATATTTCAAAGGCTTTAACTTTCCCCACGGAGTCCGAGGAGGAGCCTCGAGCCAACAAGCTCGAGATCCTCCAGTATGAGGCCCCTCCTCAGGAGACCCTCACAGTACCCGTTCTTTCGATCCTGGAATGACTTATGCTTCGCATGTGGGAGCACTGGCGTCGACGCCAGTGATTAGCAAGCGGCTCAACTCAATGTATCAGGTCCGTCAAAGCCCTGGATTCCAAAAATCACAACTGCCGCACAACTCCATGGTTGTGGAATCAGCCATGCATCGGCTGAAGAGTCAGAAGACGCACTCCTCGGTGCTCCCCCAGCAGGGAGGCCCGTAATTTGGATGCCCTTGGCAGGAAATGTTTCCAGGGTGCAATGCTGAATTGTCGAATCCAGGCATACCAGCTGTACTTGGGCATGTACCTGAGAGACCTGGCGAAGGAGCTTGCCAGGTTCTCGGCTGGTCTCTCCAAGGAGCCTTTGCAGCGCTTCAAGGGCCTGTCCAAAGCCATCTGTGAGTGCTCCAAGTTTATGTCTCAGGTGGCCTATGACGGCTTCGAGTCGGCAGCTCAAGTAGCTGCGGCAGGCATCGTTGCACGCCACCAAGCCTGGCTGCAGTCGTCTGACCTCGAGCAATGGGTTTAGGACAAGTTGGTCGATGTCCCATGCCAAGGGAAAAATCTCTTTGGCAAACCCATGACCGACAAGGCCGCAGAGCTGGAGACCGAGTACATGATGAGGACATGGCTCTCTAAGAAGGCCCCTGCCCCTTTTCATAAGAAGGGCTCGGGTAAAAAGCCCTTTTACTCGAGGAAGGGAGCTGCTTACCGAAATTACCCCCCTTATCAGGTCTCCCCGGCTCCCCAACAGGGACAGCAGGCCAAGGGAAAGTGGCATGGCCCGTGTAAGCAGAAGGCCCCCAAACCCCAGGACCCGGCTCCTGCCCAGCCTGGTGAGGATTTTTGACTCCCACAGCATGGTCCCTCTTCCAGCCAGAGCGAGGCAGTCCACAAGAGGCCGACTCGCCTTGTTTGCCCACAGGTGGACATCTATCACCACCGATTCTTGGGCATTACAGGTGGTCAGGGAGGGCTACCTTCTACGCCTAGCCCAGGTGCCTCCATAATACTTTCCAGGAGAGCCTTTCAGGTCTCCCCTTCACCAGAACCTCCTTTTGAAGGAGCTGGCAGGTCTTCTCGAGGATCAGGCAGTGGAACCAGTGCCCTACCACCTTCAGGGCAGGGGGGGTTTCTACCATGTACAGTACTTTCTGGTACCAAAGAGAACAGGAGGCCTCAGACCCATCCTAGAGCTGCGCAATCTCAACAAATTCCTGGTACGGGAGAAGTTCAAGATGCTCTCCCTTGGAATATTGCTGCCTTACCTCCACGAGGGAGACTGGCTATGCTCCTTAGATCTGAAGGATGCCTACACGCATATTATGATCCACCCAAACCACAGGAAATACCTCCACTTTGTGGTGGGAAGAAACCACTACCAGTACAGAGTACTTCCCTTTGGCCTTGCCTCGGCCCCCAGGGTATTCACAAACTACCTGGCGGTGGTCGCTGCCTTCATTAGGCGTCAAGGAGTCTTTGGCTTTCCCTATCTAGGTGATTGGCTCATTGGGGGCACTTCAGTCAACGAAGTGCGACAGGCTACAGCCTGTACCATCCAGATCCTGCAGCACTTGGTTTTTTTTTTTTAAATTATTTATTTATGGATAATTTTACAATATGATACAGTAAAATTAATAACAAAGGAAAATGAAATATATCAAAAGAAATAAATAAAGAAGAATTCTTAATACAAAGTTACCACCCACATCATTGGGGAGACATGTCTAAAAATTCAATAAGAAAATATAATACTGAAGATAAACAAGGCTAAACAGAACCCCAATCTGTAACCAACATATACAGCTGGGTGAAAACCCTCCCCCATCGAGCTCACACGCTGCCCTTGAGTTTCTCCCGTTCCAAAATCCACTTTTCCAATTCGGAAGGTGACGAGAATATAAGTTTATCATAGCTAGAAGCAACCCAACATTTACAGGGGTATTTTAAAAAGAAAGTAGCCCCTAAAGCAAGAACTCTAGGCTTTAATGCAAGAAACAGTTTCCTACGTGACTACGTGGAATAAGAAACATCAGGAAATATCTGTATCCGTTCACCACAAAACTTCACCTCTTTTCTCCTAAAATATACCTTTAGAATATCGACCTTTTCCTCCTCAGAGGAAAAGGTCACCAATAAAGTAGCCCGAGAGGTGATAGTGTCATGGGACTCTTCTAGAAAAGCCGTCAAATTGAAATTCTCGGGAGTAGAAGGAGGAGCCTCTTCCTGATCCGCAGAGCTGCACGGTAAATTCTTAACAGATAAATAATAACACTTAACAATTAAACAAGTATCAGCCTGCAGAAGAAGAAGGGCTTCTTTCAAGTACTTCCGAAGTAAAATTAGAGGGGATAATAATGAACAAATCGGAAAATTTAATAACCTCAAATTTTTGGCATGAGAAACATTTTCCAGATGCTCAAGTTTCTGGTGTAAAATTAGACTGTCCTTAGTGTGTGCTGCCGAAAAATCGGAAACAGACACCACTTGGGACTCAAATTTCGCCACCGCGGAGCTCAAGGCTCCAACTTGAGAATCCAAAGATTGAAATTGTTCAACAGCGTCCCTTGTAAATTGACACAACATAGAAACAGTCCCATCAAGAGTTTTTTCTGTTTGAGTAACCACTTGCCAAACATCCGAAAGGGTAATTCCGGATGATGGAGATTCAGTGGGGGGGACAGAAGGAGGGCTCCAAGAGACCGTCTTCGGAACAACACCACATCGAGATGATACCACACTAGGGGAAAGTTCACCGGATAACTCCAGGAAGCCCGGGGGGAGTGGAGGGGTACGCTCCACGGAGCTTAAGCTCACTCCCTCACTAGAGGGGTCGAGAGACGCAGTACCTGAGATGACAGCACGAGGTGTAGAAACCAAATGTTTCTCGATGGCACCAACTTGGGAAGCCTCAGCCAAAGGCTTCTTCTTCCGCTTTCCACCCGGCATTTTTCGGCACTCCAAAACCGGTAGGGCTCCTACTGTGCTCCTAAGGGGCTCACAAGGGGCGTGGAAATACCCCTTTGGAGACGCCCCTTAGGAGACGCACCGACGGCTAACGCCGTAGCGAAGAACTTATATTAGGGCCCAAGGAGATGACGTCAGCTGGGCTGCCCACTCCAATCGCCAGCCTCCAAACCGGCACCTCTCAGCCCCCGAAGGGAAACCAAACTGCAGGATAGATGCTCCCAAGGAGAATGCAGCAGAGGGATCTTATATCGGGCCCCAAAATGGCGTCAGCTGGGCTGCCTGCTCCAATCGCCAGCCTCCAAACCGGCACCTCTCAGCCCCAAAGGGAAACCAGACTGCAGGATAGACGCTCCCAAGGAGAATGCAGCAGAGGGATCTTATATCGGGCCCCAAAATGGCGTCAGCTGGGCTGCCCACTCCAATCGCCAGCCTCCAAACCGGCACCTCTCAGTCCCGAAGGGAAACCAGACTGCAGGATAGACGCTCCCCAGCACTTGGGGTTTGTAATCAACTACCCCAAGTTTCATCTGGAACCGGCCCAAGAGCTGAATTCATTGGGGCAAGGCTCGACACCATACAGTCGAAGGCCTTTATGCCCGCGGACAGGGCAGAGTGACTCATGACCCTGGCAGGCCAGGTAAGTTGCAGTCTCTCAGTGCCAGCAAGACAATTGCCGCGTCTTCTGGGCACATGGCCTCCACGGTTCATGTAACCCCAAATGCACACCTCCACATGTGAACTGCGCAGTGGTGCCTCAGAGACCAGTGTTCCCAGGCCTCGGGACACCTCAGGATCACCAGAGCCCTGGTGCGATCCCTGTCCTGGTGGCTCTCCCCACATCATCTGGGAGCAGGCATGCCTTTTCAGACCCCTCCCCACTCAAGGACCCTCACCACAGATGCCTCCTTACTGGGTTGGGGAGCTCATTGTCAGGGGTACCGTACTCAGGGAGTGTGGTCCCAGGAGGAGAGTACACAGCAGATCAACTTGCTGGAGCTGCGTGCCATTCGCCTCGGCCTCACAGTCCTCAAACCCTTCCTGAGCCACAGAGCTGTCCTAGTCCAAATGGACAACCAGGTGGCCATGTTCTACGTGAACAAACAAGGGGGCATGGGGACCCACATTCTATGTCAAGAAGCCCTAAGTTTGTGCTTCATTGCAATTCAACAAGGGATTCTTCTGAAAGCGGTGTACCTGCCCAGCCAGGACAACTGCCTGGCTGACAGGCTCAGCAGGATCCTCCGACCGCACGAGTGGCAACTCGATCAGGAGGTGGCCCACCAGCTCTTTCAGACTGGGGGAGGCCAGTGTTGGACTTGTTTGCCAGTCCAGACAACCACCAGTTATCCCGGTTTTGCTTAAGGCAACCACACTGGGCCAGAGTGGCCGCCGATGCCTTTCTAGTCTCATGGTCGGCGGGGCTTCTGTACGCATTTCCGCTGACCCCTCTGGTCGCCCGGACTCTGTTCAAGATTCTTTGCGACAGAGCTCTTGTCATCTTCATAGCGCCATGGTGGCCCAGGCAACCATGGTTCCCGCTTCTCCTGCAGCTGGCGGTGGAGACCCCCATTCCCTTGGGCTTGTCCCCATGGCTCCTATTCCAGGAGGGGGGCTCACTCCTACATCCCAACCTTCGCTCTCTGTCACTGACAGCATGGCTGTTGAGAGGGCGACTCTTGCCCCACTTCTCCTCCCAAAGGAAGTGGAGGTGGTCTTACTGGCTTCTTGTAAACCGTCCACTAGACGGACATACGCCTTCAAATGGTGCAGATTTGCTATTTGGTGTGCTGGGCAGAGGGTGGATCCCTTCTCCTGCCCTGTTGTTGTGGTCCTGCAATACCTGCTCCATCTCTCTGAGCAGGGCCTTAAGTCTAACTCCGTCAGAGTGCATCTTAGTGCCCTGGCGGCAAACCACTTTCTCGTAGACGATAGGCCTCTCTCTGCTCACCCAGTGGTGTCCAGGTTTTTGAAAGGCTTGCTTCTCTTAAAGCCCCCGATGAGTCCCCCGGTGGCTTTTACCAGAATAGGGTAGTGCTCTGGACACATCTCAAGTTCCTTCCGAAGGTGCTTTCTCCGTTTCACCTCAGTCAAGAGGGGGTGCTTCCCACCTTCTTCCCAAGACCACATGCCAGTCGGGTGGAGGCAGTCCTCCATACCGTGGATTGTAAGAGGGCCCTGTCCTTTTACATTCAGCGTACGCAAGGTTACAGGAAAGTTTCTCAGCTGTTTGTTTCCTACGGCCCCAGTAAGCTGGGGGCGGCTGTGATAAAGTGCACGCTGTCCACCTGGGTGGCAGACTGCATTGCCCAGGCTTATGAGCCAGTGGGTCTCTCGCTGGAGGGCCGGGTTATGGCTCATATGGTCAGGGCTATGGTGGCTTCAGTGGCTCACCTCCACTCTGTTCCGTTGGTGGATATATGCCAGGCTGCCACTTGGTCTTCGGGGCAGACCTTCGCAGCTCATTACTGCCTGGATAGGGAGTCCCGAAGGGACAGTGCCTTTGGACAGGTGGTACTCCGGAATTTATTTGAGGTCTAAGCAACTCCTGCCCTCCGACCCTCTGTGTTCAGGCTACCAGAGCGTCACTCCCTTGTTAGGGTTGTCCTTGCGGCTGCTTACGGCTCTGTCTTACTTCAACAAAGGCTAACACACCTTGTTAATGAAGACGTGCGTTTATTTATAATACAAAGCAGGGATAACTTGAATTTCACTTATTTAACTTCTTAATTCGTACTTATTTAGAAAGGCAAGTAATTCATATATCTACCTATGATTAGTTAAAAAGATATCTGGAAAACTATTAGAATAAAAGCACTTAATTACAGAATAGATAACTAGAAAGATAATTACAGAAGAAGAATATACTTCACCGAAAGAGCTTTACTTCATCCCTGTCACACTTCGATTGAATGGATCCCTGATTCAACCAGACAAGAGAGACTTCTCAATCGGGAGTTTCTCTAGGCAATGCGTCCATTCCTAGATGAATCCATTTCTCTCTGTCTAGCTGAAAACAGGTACCCATTTTATCCAGTTGCAAGAACAATCCAGTTATTTCCTATCATGTGACACATACGTAGTATAGAGTCAGTTATCCATTAAGCACATCCAAGACACTGGCCAGGTGCTTGAAAATGCTCAAGGGAACCCCCCACCCCCCCTGGTCTACATTACAATTGATGAATTCTTAGGAGAAATGTTTCCAAGGCAAGGTGAATTGTCCTGTTTTGTCCTGTTAATGGGTTTCAATTTGTCTGCTAGTAGAAAGGCTCCTAGGTGAAGTGTTCTTTTGTTCTCTGTAATGGGTCTCCATTTGCTTGCTAGGAGAAGGTCTCCTCCCTGATCTTTCCAGTATCTGTAGTTATGTAAATTGTTTCAACAGTTTCAAGTGCCCCTATTTACAGTTGAGGCATATTCACTACTGAGGCATAATCAATAGTCAAAATTCATCTGTACCACATTCGGTCCTTTGACTATTGATTGTGCCTATAAGATACTGGTAACATTGTGGGGACTTTGGGTGGATGAAATATAGTAATGAAACTGGGTATGCATTGAATAAAACAACATATCATAATTAATAAACAAATACAAATAATAATTCCCCCAATGATTTGTCTGAGGCTACCCATACTGGGCAGCCATCCAAATACCCAATCCCACCAATTAACATTAATATCTTGTTTAATATCTTTGGCTAGTTCTTGCAAAGCTTGAATATGAGACTGAATGGAAGTAGCATGGTCAGTTATTATATCAATGTCCTTGGCAATTTCTTGTTGCATCTTTAGTTGTTGGCATTTCGGTATTTCATCAGGATTACATGTCATGTTATAACATACATCGCCTGGGGCGATATTATGGGTGATTATTTGAGTCATGTTATCCCAAAAATTGAAATTAGTGGGACAATCTCTGCAATATTCGTATAGCATGGGGTGTGTCCTTATATCTTCTTCATTTGCCCAACTGTCATTTTGTGTAGCTTTAAAATAGTACAACAAAACTCGAGCTGGTGTGGGTATTGCAATCAAACATGTAGTTAACAGATCCACTGGATTACGCATGTCCGAAAGGCAAAAGTTAGAAATATTTAAAACTTTTCGGGCTAAATAAGTCCAGATATTCTGAGGTGGTTCTATCGCATCTGCTAAACGCTTGGGCAAGTGTAATTCGGGTTGGGTTACCACTTGCACTCTCCAGTAATAGACTTTCCATGTACCAAAGATCAGGCTGGTAATGAGTGCCCATGTCACTACATGGCATATGAAAGCTTGCTGGAACCGATCCCGGTCCTTGATAGAAATATGCTGGTTCATTGGTTCATAAGGTGTAGAGATAACCTATAATGAAAAGACATCATTTTATTCTCGCAGGTAACATTTGTTTGCTGGTATATATTCCCACTTTTCTTGTCCAGGTCTCATAATCAATATTATGTTATCATTCCCAGTGGCAATAACTTCTGCCTGCTCAGGTGGGTGATTTGGTGATTGTACCCAAATCCTTGCCCCGGTGTTTAAATTAGCAGATCCAAATCCAGCATTGCCTCTAACTGTTAGAGCAGTGGGGGCACTCCCCTTCTTTACTACTCCTCCATAAGTGGGGATGATAAGTAATTGGGCCACTCTGTCCCCAGTCTGGATCATTAAATCTGAGTTACCACTGTTCATTAGAATAATTTTTATCTCTCCTTGATAATCTGCATTAATCACTCCTCCAAGTATTTGTATGCCTTTCAGGGCCAATCCAGAGCGAGGGGCAATTAACCCAAAATGCTCGGGTGGTAACTGGACTCCTATTCCTGTTTCTATTAATTGCAAATCATGGACCTTTATTCTATATTCCTACAGAGCATGTAAATCTAGTCCGGCTGCCTCTGGTGTTGCCCGATATGGGGCTAAGGCACCTTCTTTAATTTCCCAATATAGAATAGTGTTAGTGGCTACATAAGATTTGATTTGTAATGCGGGAGTCAACATCCTCATTAGAGGAGTTTCAGTTTCTGCAATTGGTCTATTGTTAAGGATCTGTAGTGCTGCAGATAAATGATCTCTCCACTTTTGCAGGGATCCTTCCCCTAATTTCCTAAGCTGTTCTTTGAGCAATCCATTCATTCTTTCTATAAGTCCTGCAGCTTGAGGGTAATAGGGTATATGAAATATCCATTCAATGTTATGCTGTCTACTGTGATCCTGTACAAGCCTCCCTTTAAAATGAGACCCATTATCACTTTGAATCTGAAGAGGGATCCCATAATATAAAGTAATGAGGTCTAATGTTTTAATGGTGTTAATCTGCGTAGCCCTCTTACATGGATATGCCACTAAATACCCGGAATATGTATCCACAGCCGTGCATACATACTGACATCCCTTACTGGTAGGTAGAGGTCCTATGTAATCTATTTGCCATATCTGGCCTGGTAGTTTTCCTCGCCCTAAATGGCCATACACTATGTGTGGGACAGACCTGTGCTGTATATGCTGACAAATTGGGCATTGCAAGATAATTGTTCTAATGGCATCTAAGGGGATAGGGATTCCCCGTGTTTGTGCCCAGCGGAAAGTAGCTTTTTCACCTAAATGCCCACATTTCTGATGAGCCCATTTTGCCATGCCCAGCAAGTCAGATTCTTTGGTGTCTGTTTGTGCTTCAGCAATTTTAGCTTGTTCATCAGTAATAGAGTTAAACCATCTGTCTAACGAATCAATAGCACAATGAGCATCTACATGATACACAGTTACCGTACTTAAAAGCAACATTTCCCAAATTTGCTGCCACAGTTCTTTTCCCCAAATTTCTCTTGAATGTATCTCCCAATTATTTTGCTGCCAGGTAGGTAGCCATGTGGCTAAGCCATTGGCTACTGACCAGGAATCAGTGTAAATATGACAAGTCCCTGGTGTCTCTTGTTTTAAAGCCTGAAATACTGCATAAAGTTCAGCATATTGGCTACTTTTCCCTTCACCTGTAGTTGTCAACAATTTTTTAGTAGTGGGATTGTAAGACACAGCCTTCCAACACCTTTTATTTCCCACATATTTAGCAGACCCATCAGTAAACCAAACATGATTTCTTTGTTCTGAGGTTAATTGTACAAATGGTTGTCCCCACTTCACTGGAGACTCTGTTGCTATTAATTCATGATTTGGCAATTGCATGGTCTCAGTGTCCTTAGTCCACCCTTCAACTGGAGCTTGGCCTACTTCCTATTCTTGAAACAAATCCTGTGCCCATGAAAGATCAGGGTATAAGTCAGAAAGTGGTGCTGTGGGAATAACATTTGATCTTGCTTCTCTAATCTCACCCTCCTTCCTTTTCCCCTCATTCTTTCTCTCCTCTTCATTCACTTCAGAATTTTGTTTACTCACCTTCCTATTTCCACTTTTCTTATACAGCCCTCTTTTCTTATATATTTCCCACATGCTCTGTGTGTCAATTCCATCAATCTGTTCCTTTTTAACACCATCTTTAAGGAGAGCAGTAAACATATCTTTCCTGGATACTCGGTTGTTTATATTTCCCTTCTGTCCTTCTGATCTATTCTCCCTTCTGTCACCAGCACTGTACTTTGGACCCCACTCTCCCAATTCACCTAATTGTCTCACTGCTTCTATTACTTCTGATAAAGGATTCCCTGTTTGATTTATCAGTAAAGTCATAATAACATGTTTGTAAGCTGGTGGAGCCAAACGTATAATCTTATTCCTCATTGATGCAGTCATGGCACAATTCATTAACTGATCAGCTTGCCCTATAAAAATAGCAGTTTTCATGCCTTCCTCTTTAATGCGCTGAATAGCGTCACGCAAAGCAAACCATTGTTTATCATTTGGGGGCCAATCAGCTTCGGCAGGAAATTTAGCATTACATCCTTCTACTGCCAGTTGGAGTAAATTAGTCATATTTTGTGATATGTAATTACGAAACTGCTCTTGTATCACAGGGTCAACACTAATTAGACAAAATTTCCTAGCATCACCATGATCTAGCTGTACTCCTGCAGCTCCAGTTTCATAAATACGCACCATCCAGGTAATCAGTGATTCCCCAGGTTTCTGCCTAAACCTGTCCTGGATATCATTAATCTCTTGTTGATTAAAATCCTCCACAGTATCTAGATTAACTCCTCCAGGATTTTGGGGAGTACTCTGCACTTTCCTCCTATAAATCGGTTGTGCCTGATAGTTTTCATTACTAACTCCTTGCTCTTCCTCAGAGTTAGATGATTCAGTAGAATCCCAGATATTACCATCCCAGTCATCAGGATTCCAATTTACACCTGCTTTAGCAATAGACATGTGCACTTTCTTTTTATTTACTCTCCCCTTTTTTTTACGATATTTATACTGGGCCACCCTGACAGCTGCTCTCTCAGCAACCTGCTGATAAGTATCTAATTTATCCGTCAACAAACGGATTTGGCATTGTAGCATTGTTATCATATTTTGTAAATCACAATTCTGTTTTTCAAGTTGCTCAATCAAATCTACTTTGCTGGATTTTGTCTGATGTATCTTACGATATGCAGACAGCAAAAGCCAACCTCTCCTCCCCAACACACTCAATTCTATCCCTTTTTCAACAGGTATTTTTTGCAAGCATGTAAGGAGATTTACAGGTTCCGCATCTTTTAAAACAGATTCCCAATTCTCACTTAGTCCTGAATTGCAAGACCATTCTCTAGCTAACATTTCATAAGGCGCCTGATCCCATCCGGGGATATTTACAAAATCTTTATCTTCCTTTACAGTCTTTGTACTATTTACATTTTTTACTCTTCTTTTCAACATTGTTATAGCCTTTCTTTTTATCGCACCCCACTTCTGGTACCAAATGTCTTACTTCAACAAAGGCTAACACACCTTGTTAATGAAGACGTGCGTTTATTTATAATACAAAGCAGGGATAACTTGAATTTCACTTATTTAACTTCTTAATTCGTACTTATTTAGAAAGGCAAGTAATTCATATATCTACCTATGATTAGTTAAAAAGATATCTGGAAAACTATTAGAATAAAAGCACTTAATTACAGAATAGATAACTAGAAAGATAATTACAGAAGAAGAATATACTTCACCAAAAGAGCTTTACTTCATCCCTGTCACACTTCGATTGAATGGATCCCTGATTCAACCAGACAAGAGAGACTTCTCAATCGGGAGTTTCTCTAGGCAATGCGTCCATTCCTAGATGAATCCATTTCTCTCTGTCTAGCTGAAAACAGGTACCCATTTTATCCAGTTGCAAGAACAATCCAGTTATTTCCTATCATGTGACACATACGTAGTATAGAGTCAGTTATCCATTAAGCACATCCAAGACACTGGCCAGGTGCTTGAAAATGCTCAAGGGAACCCCCCACCCCCCCTGGTCTACATTACAATTGATGAATTCTTAGGAGAAATGTTTCCAAGGCAAGGTGAATTGTCCTGTTTTGTCCTGTTAATGGGTTTCAATTTGTCTGCTAGTAGAAAGGCTCCTAGGTGAAGTGTTCTTTTGTTCTCTGTAATGGGTCTCCATTTGCTTGCTAGGAGAAGGTCTCCTCCCTGATCTTTCCAGTATCTGTAGTTATGTAAATTGTTTCAACAGTTTCAAGTGCCCCTATTTACAGTTGAGGCATATTCACTACTGAGGCATAATCAATAGTCAAAATTCATCTGTACCACAGGCTCTCCTGAGGGAGCCTTTTTTGGCTATGGGTTCCAGGTAGTCTGTAGCTGGGGAGTCCCATAAGTGAGGACTGACTTCCTGCTTGTTCCTGGAGAAAGCGAAGTTACTCACCTGTAATAGCTGTTCTCCAGGGACAGCAGGAATCAGTCCTCACCACCCTCCTCCCTTTGGAATTGCAGTCCTTCATTTCATTGTTTTTTGCCGTCTTTTTAGCTAGATCATCTGACTGAGCAAGATGGCACCCTTGGGGGGGGGGGAGGGGACCGCGCATGCATGGTAGCAATTCCCAAAGACTTTCTTTGAAAGCTGGGGATTTGCTCCGCATGGGGCTCTGTCGGCGCCGACATTACCCATAAGTGAGGATTGATTCCTGCTGTCCCTGGAGAACACCTGTTACAGGTGAGTAACTACGCTTTTGTGGTCTTTCTCCATAAGCTAGCCACCCCTCTAGTTCACCTCTTCTGAAGTGGCTTAGAATAAAAGAGAAGCCCAGTTAGAGAATCAGGATAGGAACCTGTGATTTGAATCCTACTTCTGCCATTGATGTTCTATGTTACTATGGCAAGTCATTTTAACTGTTTATTGCCTCAGATATGAACTTAGAGGTATATTTACTAAACTACATTAAGGACCTGATATTGAGTTGGGCAGGCTATGCACCCCTATGACGCATAGCCCTGCCTGCTGACCCTTAACCCTGGATAGTCAATGCCAAGGTCATATACAGCCCTGACATTGAAAGTCTAGGGATCGCCACAGATGCAGAAAGCCGCAGTAGTAAACCGGGCAGCAGTGATATTACGTGCTGAAAGGTTAGCTCCTGTGACTTAAAGATGGGTGATGGTTTTTCTCGCCTATCTTTTAGGCGCAGGTTGCTATCTGGGCAGCATGCAATATCGACAGTCTCCACCTCACCTCCGCCCTGGAATGCTCCCAACACGCTCCGATGCTAACTGGATAGCATCGAGGCACGTAGGGGAGTTAGAAGGGGATATTCAACGGCACTAACTGTGTAAGTACCGTTGAATATCCCCAGGTGCACCTACTCTTGCTACCTTGCTGGGCAGACTAGATGGACCATGATGGTCTTTATCTGCCATCATATACTATGTTGCTATGTTACATCAGCTTGTGCAATAGTCATTCCGTATCATCCTGCTAGACCAGTCCAAAGAAATAGATTGTGTCTCCCTACCAGCAGATGTGGAGACAGGGCAATAAATTCCAGAGGCTTCGTATGACATCACTGTGCCATTTTCAGCCTGAGCTACTAGGAGCAAAGCCAGTATTTTTCTGTCTCCAGCAGATACTCGATATATGTTTTTCAGCTCTGGTGAAAATCTGAACAAGCAACGAAAATTGCTGAGATCGAAGAAGGAAAGATTAATTTTGCTTGTGAACGACCGACCACCTGTGGGTGACTCTGTCATTGAGAATGACATGGGAGGATCCACTAGACTGCAGTCTTTTTGGTAGCCATAGGAGGAGGGGAATTGATTCAGCTCCTTGTCCTTATCTGGTTAAGAACCTGTTGAGCAGCCAGATATTTGGAAAAGAATTGGAAAGGATTCTTCAGAACCTCACACAACCTCAGTGCCTCACCCTCTTCCTTTCCCCTAGCTCTCCCCTGAAGATCGAAGAAGGCTTTACAGAGGTATATGACTTCAGGTATAGCATCAGGGGAATAGAATTAAGCTTGGCACGGTTTTCCTTGCCTGGGGCTCCCTAGGGATGAGTACCAAGACTGAGCCTCTGTTTTAATTATTTCTCCAGGAACTAGCAGGAAGTCCATCCTCACATATGGGTGATGTTGTCACAATGGAACCCGCGCGGTTATCTTTCCCCAGCTTTCAAAGAAAGCCTTTGGGAGATCAACCATTCATACATGGCCACCTTTCCACCCAAGGAAGCCATTTTCCCTCAGTCTTTGGTTTTCCGCGGAGCACACCAGACATACCATCTGCATCCCGGAAAAAAGTTGTCCTTTTTTGCGGTAAACTTTTCTTGTTTTTTCTCACTCTTTTTCTAGGTCGCATATCGTCACCTTCTCGTGGTCCTGGAACCATTGCTACCTGGCATTGTGTTTTTCTCGTGTACTTCTTTATTCTCTTTCCTTGTGTGGGATTTTTCTCTCGTGCCCTACTAATCAGAACATTGGAGTTTGACCTCTCTGGGGCTGTTTTTCCTGCTATTTCCTCGATTAATGGTTTTAAGGGGTGTAAGAATCGTGAAAAGCAGGCGACACTGTTTGGCCCCAAGTCATCGGCCCTGTCATCAGCTTCGGAATCGGTGCCCTCAGGGGAAGGCCACAGAGGACTCGGACCACGGCAGACATCAATCACTCTTGGAGCCCCGATATTGTGAGCAAGCAGCTTGATTCCATGTATCTGGTCCGCAAGAGCCCTGGCTTTAAAAAAGCCCAACCTAAGCAGCTTGATTCCATGTATCTGGTCTGCAAGAGCCCTGGCTTTAAAAAAGCCCAACCCTACACAACTCCATGGTGGTGGAGTTGGCCATGCGCTGAATCAAGAGCCAGAAGACACACTCCTCAGTGCCCCTAAGTTGGGAGGCTTGTAGCATAGATGGATTTGGCAAGATGTGTTTCCAGGACTTGATGCTCGTGGCTCATATAGAAACATAGAACATAATGGCAGAAAACGACCATATGGCCTATCTACAGTAGTCTGCCCTTCCATATCAACCACTACAACAGTCCCTTTTTTTTCCTTTAGAGAGCCTCTGTGTTTGTCCCATGTTTTTTTTTATTTAGATACTGTCTTCATCTCTACCACCTCCACTGGAAGACTATTCCATGCATCTACCACTCTTTCCATAAAAAAATATTTCTGCATATTGCTCCTGAGTCTATCCCCTTTCACCCTCATCCTATGTCCCCTCATAGCAGAGCTTGCTTCAATCAAAAGAGGCTCTCCTGAGCATTTATGCCACAGAGATAGTTAAACATCATATCACCTCTATCCTGCCTTTTCTATAAAGTACACATATTAAGTCTGTCCTTATATCTTTCTAACGAAGACTACTAACCATTTTAGTAACCACACTTTGCACCGACTCCAACCTGTTTATATCCTTTTGAAGGTGCGGTTTCCAAAATTGCACACAATACTCCAAATGAGGTCACACCAAAGACTTATACAGAGACACTATCATCTTCTTTCTTCTGCTGGCCATTCCTCTCTCTATGCATCCATATACAGGCTTACCAGCTGTACATGGGTATGTACCTGAGAGACCTGGCGAAGAAGCTCGCTGGGTTCTCAGCTGGGCTGTCCAATGATCATCTCCTACACTTTCGGGTCCTGGTCACAGTCAAGAAGTGCTTCAAGTATGTGACTCGAGCAACCTATCAGGGCTATGAAACTGTGTCTAAAGTGGCTGCGGTGGGCATTAGTGCCTGCCGCCTGGCATAGCTACAGTCCTCAGACTTGGAGCAATAGGTTCATGACAAGTTGCTTGATGTACCCTGCTTGGGGGAGAATCTCTTCAGCAAGCCCATGATGGACAAGGCTGCTGAGTTGGAGACCAAGCTACTGACCAGAACCAGGCTCTCTGAGAAGACCACCGATCCTTCCCGATGGAAGGCTTCAGGGAAAAAGTCCTTCTACCCGAAAAAGGACTATGGAACTTACCACCAACATCAGACCTATCAGTCCTGTCAAGCTCCCCTGCAGGGGCAGTCAGCCAAGGGCCAGGGACAGGGTCCCTGTAGGCCTAAAGCCCCCAAATCCCAAACAATGCCTATGCCGCAGCATTGGGGTGAGGGCTTTGACTCCTGGGGCATAGCCCCTGTTCCCACGCGAGGTCAGGAACCACAGCACAGGGGGATGTCTCACATTCTTTGCCCACCGGTGGCCCAGCATCTCCTTCATTCCACCAGACGGCCCTCTCATTCTTCTCAGGGGAATTTCCTCTGGTTCCCACCCATCGGGATCTCCTTCAAAGGGAGCTTGCGGCTTTTCTCACCGACAGGGCCTTGGAACTCATCCCATTGCCTCAAAGGGATACAGGCTTCTACTCCCGCTACTTCCTGGTCCCCAAGAAGACGGGTGGGTTGCGACCCATCCTGGACCTACGGGATCTCAACTGCTTCTTAGTGAAGGAGAAGTTCAAGATGGTATCCCTTGGAATGTTGCTGCCTTACCTCCACTGGGAAGACTGACTATGCTCCTTGAATCTCAAAGATACCTACACCCACATCCTGATCCACCCTTTGCACCGGCACTACCTCCACTTTGTTATTGGAGAGTGTCACTACCACTACTGGGTCCTCCTGTTTGGTCTGGCATCCGCTCTCCAGGATATTCACGAAGTGCCTGGCAGTGGTCACCGCTTTCCTATGGTTGCAGGGCGTGTTCATATTCCCTTACCTGGTTGACTGGCTGATAAAGGGAGGGTCTCCAGACAAGGTACGACAAGCTCCAAGTCGCACCATCCAGCTCCTGGAGACCTTGGGTTTCATGGTAAACTATCCCAAATCCCACCTACAGCCCACCCAGTGCCTGGAGTTGATCAGGGCTCTCCTCGATACCACTCAGGCCCGACAGGCTCAGCATCTTGACAGAGGAGGTCCAATCCTCTCCATCTGTCTCAGCTTGGTAGATGCTCCGCATCCTTGGGCACATGGCCTTAAAGGTACATGTCACACCCTCAGCTCGTTCCACATGCATTAGGCCCAGTGGATTCTCTGCACTCAGTGTAAGCAGGCAACAGAGAGCCTGTCGGAGAGGGTACGGGTCACCCCGCTACTTTCCCGCTCCCTCGCCTTGTGGCGACGGTCACACAATCTTCTGGCAGGGCTCCCCTCAGGATCCCCTGCATCAGCAGGTCCTCACCACGGATGCCTCCAAACTCAGCTGGGGAGTCCATTGGAATAGTTTTCAATCCCAAGGTCTCTGGTCGCAGGAGGAGAGCCAGCTCCAAATCAACTTCCTAGAGCTCAGTTGTGAATGCCCTGCGAGTCTTCCAATAGTACCTGGCCAATCAGGTTGTCCTGGTTCGCATAGACAATCAAATAGCGATGTTCTACATCAACAAACAGGGCAGCATGGAGTCCTACCTCCTCTACTAGGAGGCATTCAGTCTCTGTAATTTCACAGACCGGTGGGGTATGCTCCTCTGGGCCATCTAC
Organism: Ichthyophis bannanicus; assembly: GCA_033557465.1. Taxonomy (NCBI): domain Eukaryota; kingdom Metazoa; phylum Chordata; class Amphibia; order Gymnophiona; family Ichthyophiidae; genus Ichthyophis; species Ichthyophis bannanicus. The sequence continues at coordinate 572,460,782 of CM066035.1, forward strand.
TCCCCAGGGCAGGAAAATACTCTGATGGACTGGCTCAGCAGAGTGCTGCAGCCTCACGAGTGGACCCTCAGCCCCCCAGTGGCATGAGATATCTTCTGGAAGTGGGGTACCCTGACAGTGGACCTCTTCACCAGCCCACATAATGCTCAGCTGCCGAGGTTCTGCTCCAGGATCCCTTGCCGTAACCTCTTCATGGCCGATGTGTTTCTCCTCCACTAGGGTGAGGACATGCTGTATGCTTACCCACCCATGCTCCTGATGGCCAAGACCCTCTTCAAGGTCCAGACAGACAGGGCCTCGATGATTCTTATCTTCCCTTGCTGACCCTTCAGCCATGGTATCTGCTGCTGCTCCACCTTTCTCAGACACTGCCCATTCCTCTGGGTTTCACCCTGGATCTGATATCTCAGAAGAACAGGACCCTCCTGCATCCCAATTTCAAGTTGTTAACTCTGACAGCATGAATGTTGTAAGCATAGCCCTCGCTCAGCACCACTTGCCTAGGGATATTGAGGATGTCTTCCTCACGTCATGCAAGGATTCCACCAGGCGAGCATATGCCTTCAAAAGGCACAGGTTCTCGGTCTGGTATGCGGTTAGAGGTTTCAATCCGTTCTCCTGTCTCATTCAGGTGATCCTGCAATACCTTCTGCACCTCTTCTGGACTAAATTAAAGTCCATTTCCGTCAGGGTGCACTTGAGTGCCCTGCCAGCCTACCATCATGTGATGGACGGGTGTTCCCTGTCAGTTCATCCACTCATTGGTCACTTCATGTGTGGCCTCTTGTTCTCGTAGCCTCCCATTCGCCTGCTGGTGGCAGCCTGGGACCTTAGCGTGGTTCTGGGTAAGCTCATTGACCCTCCTTTGAACCACTGGCTTCCTACTATCTCAAATATCTTTCCTGGAAGGTCATCTTCCTGGTAGCACTCATGTTGGTATGCAGGGTTAGCGAACTGCAAGCACTAGATTTCATAGGAACAGGGTGGTTCTCTACGTGTACCCCAAGTTTCTTCCTAAGGTGATTTCTCCTTTCCACCTCAACCCAGAGGTGGTTCTTCCCACCTTCTTTCCAAATCCGCACTCAAGCAGAGCAGAAGCCTCTCTTCATACCTTGGATTTTAAATGGGCTTTGGCTTTCTACCTTCATTGCACAAAAGCTCATCACCACTCCTCTCAACTATTTGTTTCTTATGACCCCAACAGACTGGGTGTGGCAATCTCTAAGCTCACCTTTTTTACCTGGGTGGCTGACTGCATTTCCTTTGCCTATGGACAGGCTGGCCTTTCTCTACAGTGTCATGTAACGTCCCATAATGTTCGGGCTATGGCGGGCTCCGTGGCTAATTTACACTCCATCTCCCTGACGGAGATTTGTTGAGTGATCACCTGGTCCTCGGCCAATATCTTTGCAGCTCACTACTGCCTCAAAGAGGCCTCCTGGCATGACAGCGCCTTTGGCCAGGCCATTCTTTGGCACCTCTCTGGGGACTAATGCAGCCCTCCGGCCCTTCTGTATGTCTAAACTCCTTTGCAGATGCTGGGGTTGCACCCCGATGCTTGGGACTCAACAGCGTCTTCCAGCTGCCATTCACAGTTCTATTTTTGAGTCACCCATGGCTTTTTACAGGTTTTCAATAGCCTGTATCTGGGGAGTCCCATATGTGAGGACTGACTTCCTCTTGTTCCCAGAGAAAGCATAGTTACTCACCTGTGTTACATAGAAACATGACGGCAGAAAAGACCACATGGCCTATCTAGTCTTCCCTTCCATATCAAGTATAGCAGTCCCCTGTTTAACTTTAGAGATCCTCTGTATTTGTCCCATGCTTTTTTGAATTCAGGTACCGTCCTCGTGTTCATCACCTCCACTGGGAGACTATTCCACGCATCTACCTCTCTTTCTGTAAGAAATATTTCTGCATATTACTCCTGAGTCTATCCACTTTCACTCTCATCCTATGTCCCCTCGTAACAGAGCTTGCTTTCAATTGAAAGAGACCCTCCTGTGCATTTATGCCACGGAGGTATTTAAAGGTTTCTATCATATTGTCCCTATCTCGCCTTTCCTCTGATTCTGAAGTATACATATTAAGATCTTTAAGTCTGTCCTCATATGCTTCATAAGGAAGATCTCTAACCATTTTAATAGCCACCCTCTGCACCAACTCCAATCTGCTTATATCTTTTTGAAGGTGCGGTCTCCAGAATTGCACATAATACTCCAAAAGAGGTTGCACCTAAGACTTATACAGAGTCATTATCATCTCCTTTTTTTCTGCCTATATATCCAAGCATCCTTCTGGCTTTCTCAGTCACCTTTTCTACCTGTTTAGTTACTTTAAGATGATTAGACATATTTACGTCCAGGTCCTACTCTTCCTTTGTGGACAGAAGTAGCTCACCCCCTACACTGTACAGCTCCTTTGGATTTTTGCAGCCAACGGGCCAGCGGACACTCGGGAAGTATGGTTTTGAGCTTGGCGCTGGAGCGGCATCTTCAGCTGGGGAGTCGGGAGGAGTATCGCCCCAGAGCGTCTCTGGTGTTTGGCTCTCTCTGGAGCAGCGCACCCCTCCGCTGCGACCCGGGAGTTTGACCTCTGCTGATGCTGTTCCCGCAGAGGCTGTGACTGCAAGTACGCCTCTTTTGGAGGGCAATGGCGGTGCTTTGGCTGAGTGAATTTTCACCCCTGATAGTGTGGGACAGCGTAAAGCAAGCGTAGGAAGGATTTCTATCGGAGGTAGAGTCGGCGGCTGACCTGGCACAGAGGGAGATTCTTCCTAGGATTCCTGTATTCGTGAGACCAGCGGCTTATATGATGGAAACGCTGTGGGAAGGAATAGCAACTTTGAACCTCTCCTTGATTAAAATGTTTGGGATGTTTAAGACTGAGATAAATGGGGTTAACACTACTTGTGTCAATCTCACCAATGCTTATGAGGAGCAAGCTGGGAGGATTACCAACCTGGAGAAGGAGTTGGGGGAAATGCGGGAACTTGTTAATGCCCAGATGAAGGACAGTTCTGTGTCTAGTAGGAAGATGCAATACCTGGAGAATCAGGCCCGATGATGTAATCTTCGGTTCCTGAGTTTCCCCAGGTCTCCCTTATTGTCAGCTATAGAGATGGTGCGGAAGTACTTCGGGGAAGTCTTGAAGATTCCCCCGGAGCAATTTCCCCCCATGACTAGAGCTCAGTACTTGTCCCTGGGTAGTAGGGACAGGGTAAACGTGGCTCCCTCCACCCCTTCTGGAACGGGGGATCTCACAGGGTTCTTAGAGAATTCACTGGAGGTCGTGACTGAAAGAACTACCCTTCTTGTTACATTCGCTTTGGAGTCAGATAAGATGTATATCCTCGGAATGTATTTCAGGAATGCTAGTGAAGTCTTTTTGGGTTCTAAAGTTAGGATATTTCCTGATTTATCTCGAGTTACACAGTTGAGAAGGAAGGACTTTTTGGTCCTTCGTCCCAGAGTAGTGGCCCTGGGAGCTACTTTTCAACTTAAATTTCCAGTTAAATGTTATGTGGTGTTTAAACAAAATATGTATTTCCTGACGCGTGAGTCTCTTTTCTGCCTATTTAGTTCACTTGTGTGTAGATGGTGTAGGATATACCTTTTTAGGTTCTGTTCTATCTACTTATGTTCCTGGAACTTCCCTATTTCCTTTATTTTGTGGTCTAATTTGATGGAAAAAATGGTTTATTATAATGTACAGTCAAACCTCGGTTTTCATTTGCCCCGGTTTTCATACGTTTCGGTTTTCAACGTCTTTTCTGACTGAGATTTTGTCTCGGTTTTCATGCATTGCTTCGGTTTTCAACGTCTTTTGACTGAGATTTTGTCCCGGTAGCAGGGAAGAAAAGCTGTCAATGTAAGCAGGAGATGTTGCATGAATGTGGGAGGCAGTTCTTTCTCTTGCAGGGTACGTCTGAAGCTATATCATTAAGATTTTCTGCCATTCTGAAGCATTGAGCAGATAATGTAAAGGTATTTTAATGGGCTGAATTCAATGTGATTCCGAAGAGAGCTGGGCACAGCAGCTTGTCAGGGGTGGCTAAGGCCAGATGTTAACATGCTGTACTGTACAGTACTGTACTTAGCTTGCTTTCAGTGATGTTAAATGTTCATTTATCCATTTCATTAGCCATTTATATTTATTTCTCATTGTTTTCTGTATGTAAAAATATAGTTATTCTCTATAAAATGTATTTTTTGTGAATATTTTTGGGTGTCTGGAACGGATTAATTGGATTTACATTATTTCTTATGGGAAATATTGCTTCAGTTTTCATACGTTTCGGTTTTAGTCAGACTTTTTCGAACGGATTAATCATGAAAACCGAGGTTTGACTGTATTTGCCTTTTTGTTGTAATGATATATCCTTATAAAATAGGATATATCATTACATCCAAACCAATTACATTCAATGTAATTGGTTTGGATGTAAAGACTGAATAATCAAATAAACATAAAATAAAAAAACAGCATTCAAGGAGGAATGTTCATCTTTATAGTCACTATTCTGCCCAACCGCGGTCTCTCCCAACCATCCAAATCTCTAAAAAATCTGAAAAATGAGCAGATCATAGTTATCCTGGTGCAACTTCTTAATATTCCATCCGATCTGCACTCCCGGGTACTAGATGGGTCCTTTTCCCCACCAAAATAGAAAGGCCTCCTGAAAGTGATCCTCCAACTCAGACTCACAAGTCTAATATCAGGACTTCAGCTTTGGCCATATTTATCTTACCGGTATATCCTGAGACCTGACTGCAAGACTCTATCACCCGTAACAAATTAGGCAACATGTCAGGGGATTCTGCATCACAGAGATCACATCATCTGTGTACAGAGCTATTTTATATTCCTTCCCCCCATCTCCACCCCTTTACTGTCCGATGAGCGCAAATAGGAGCGGAGACAAAGGGCACCCCTGCTGGGTACCTCTCCCTAATAAGAATTCCTTGGAATATGTGCTGTGACAAGGAAGCCTGTTTTGAGCCTATGAGTATAGAAAAGGCCAATGACTTTAACTTAGAGAAAGGAGAAATCCCTGCAGGGCATGGATTTCAGGCCCCTCATAGAGAAAGAAACCTGAGGGAGAGAAAGTTCAGGCAGCCACACCCTAACTCCTATGACGTAATTGCAGGCTTGAGAGGTGATTACAATCACCTGGGAGGAGTGGAGGAAGGGCTGGAGCCCTGGAGAGGGAAATATAAACCCTTGCTAAAGCAGAGGAGGGGAGAATCTCAGGAAGCTCCAAGGAAGGAAGAAGCTCTGGGGAGGCAGAGGTCTCCCCGCTTCCCAATTATAACGCCTTCAACGTATTCAAAACACTGCTGCCCGGCTTATCTTTCATGCATCTATCCGTGATCATATCACTCCTCTCCTCATCCGTCTCCACTGGCTCCCTGTTAAGTTTCGCAGTCATTTCAAAATTTTGGTCCTTCTCTACCGCATCCTCCACACCCACTCCCCCCAATATCTAGCTGACTTGGTTCACTTTCATAATCCAACCCGTTCCCTACGCTCCTTTCACCTGAATCGCCTGCATCTCCCCTCACCCACTTGTGCCCGCCTTCAATCCACCCGTTCCTCTGCCTTTTTCTTCCTTGCCCCTGCCCTGTGGAACTCCCTCCCCTCTTCTATCCGCCTCGAACAAGACCATGCCACCTTTAAGAACCGCCTTAAAACTCACCTCTTTTCCCTTGCCTTCGACCTTCCTGAACCTCCCACATGACTTTGTCTCCCCTTCCCCCTCCCCTCACTCTCCCCTCTATCGTCCTGTTGTACGAATCTGCCTAGTTTGCTTTCCTATCAACAGATGTAACTTCTTTTCCTTTTTTTCTTTTCCTCTCACCTCATGGTGACCATTATAATTTGAACTCTGTAAACCGCTATGATGTTTCTTATGTTTAGCGGTATATTAAGTTAATAAACCATAAACCATAAGGGGTTCGGAAGACTCAGAGGATTCAGGGGAATCAGGAGTGGAACCAGGAGCACCTGCAGATCTCCAGGAGAGAACCCAGAGAGGAATACAGAGAGCTTTTCCAGAGAGGCTGGAAGGAGACAAGGAACCGTAGCGAGCACCACCAGGGAGAACTGCCCAGTGCTTCAGGTACTGACTGTCTTTTTCGGGGAGAGTTGAGCTCAGGAGAGACATTAGAACCCCCAGGGAAGCTGTATTCTGAGCACTGTGTCCAAAGCTCAGAACAGGACACTGCCCTAACAACACCAGAGGATATGCAGATTGACTTGGCAGGGGAGGAATTGCAAGATCTAGATATCCCCGTGGACTGTACCCTGTGTCAAGCTACAAGCATGGAATCATTATGCTAAAGGCTAGCATTGAATGAGAAAGTCTCCTAGAAGCAGGTAACTGGAATTGAGCCAGGAATTGGGTTTGAAGAAAACTCCACGTGTTTGCATTTCTCAGGCAAAGTGCTGAGTCATGCTGAAGAGAAAGCTTGTGAAGGTTTGTTACTTGTTTTCTTATTTTGAGTTTAAAACCTATCCTGAAAGGAAGGAGGGAAAGAAGAGGTTGTTCCAGAGGAACTGAGTTATTCTTTTGCTGTTAAGTGCTTCACAAACACAAGGTTAAAAAGAAGTATTTGTACCTTGCTGAGCAGAGCTGTTTTCTCTAAGACTGAGCAACGTTGTTAACCAGCTGCATGTGTTTAAAAGACTGTGAAGCAGTTATAATGATCTAAATGCTCTGTTACAAACAATCCTGAATGGACAAAATTCCTGTGTACAGTTTATTTGAATCTTTACTTTAAAATAAATTCTGTCATTTGCCTTAACATCGGACCATGACTACACTTCTTCTTAAGAGCCAAACTACATGTCCCAGAATCCACCTGAGGAAAAGCTAGTTTATTTGAGCCCACCAGGAGAAGTTCTCCGTTACCTCGCTCCTCTAAGCCAGGGGCAAGGGCGTGACAGTGCCATTAACCCTGATTCATGCCAGTGGTCCCATATAGATGGCCTGCAACCACTTGTTGAACCACTCACCTATCCCCTCTGCCTGAGCACCTCAAATATGAAGAGCCACTCCACTTGATCAAGATGGCTACCGAGATAGATTGGGGCCGCCTCTGTCATGCCTTCCAGACCAGATTTAGAATCTTATGGAATTATCACTAGCCTGCCTCCATGGTATAAATTCTGACTGATCCTCCCCGATTAGCCGAAGCAAATAACTTTGTAGCCTTTGCGCCAAAACCTTGGCCAGTATTTTGGCATCCAGATTGATCAGTGAGATCGGCCTATAGGATCCACAGACAATGTCATCCTTCCCCGGCTTGGGAAGAACAGTTATCTATGCCACCGCCATAGAGCTGGGTAGTGCTCCCCCTCTAACACATTAGTGAACATATCCAAAGGAACCCTACTATCTCAAGTGGAAGGTTTCATAAAATCGTGCCGTTAGGCCATCCAACCCCAGGGCCTTTCCCTCCTTTAAACCTTATATAGCCTCCAGCTCCAATGCATAAACTTCTCATAAAAATCCACAAACGCCCGCTGTATAACCGAGGTAATAAACTCCATTTCTCCCTTACCATTAAGAATCCACAGGATCTGTTGTTGCACCCTCTGAGCCCACAGCTTACAGGCCAGGATTTACCCACTTTATTCACGTCCTCAAAATGATGCTGTTGAAGTGGTTCCAGATGATAGGCCCATTCCTCCATACTGAGATCCCTTAACTCTCCCCATATCATATCCATTTCTTTTAAAGTCTTCTGCCTGCTCTCAGCTTATGCTCCTTCTCCCACTTGCTCAGCTCGTCCCTCAGCTACTCCTTCATCCTATTTCACTCCTTCTTGTTTAGCACCATAGAAATGAAGTGCCCCCTAATACAGTCCTTGAATCTATCCTACACCTTATCCACTGGCACTTCCCCTGTATTGCAACACCGCAAAAGCACATATCACGCTGAACACAGGAAAACACAGTCACAGGCGTGAGTGAAACGGAAAGACAGAGTCCTTTATTAAACCAAACGGCCGCCCGACACAGGCCGTGTTTCGTACCCTTCGTCAGGGGCTAGCCAGGCGAAAACTAAAAACATAAACATATTAATCGTAAAGACAATAAAGGAACATACAAGCCATCCTATGATAAAACATTACAAACACTAATATTTTAAAACATAAAACAATAAATATATAAAAACAATAAATATATAAAAAATCATATATATAAGAGCATAAAATAAATCATATTACCATAAATACAGATGATGGAATTAAAATAAGTGCTAGTGACCAAACATAAAGTGTGCATAAATGAAATTGGAATACTGACCTCTGTTGCAATTCGTAAAGAGTCGGAAGTGTGCGTTGACTGTGCATTGACGGCAGTATCTCGGAGGTACATTGTTTTCCTTTTAGTTACACTATTTATGACTTTTACTTCTCACATTCCGTTTCTGTAGGGCAACTTATACATTTAGAATATCCTTCATATTGTACTTTTCTATTTTTTAAGCAAACGTTTCTTTTGACGATATTTCACATCCATTAGGTCAGATTGCAAATACCAGTGTATTACAAACCAGTAGCCACTTCTGTGCGTTATGATCACATGGTTCCCCACGTTTACAGCCTTCGGCCCCCCTTTTTTTAGAACGTATAGACAGTTTATACATGTTAATACTTCTCGTGCTGTCCCGCCTACACATTCATATGTTGCTGCCACTTCCGACTCTTGACATCATATGGTCAGAACAACAATTTATTGAATTGTTTTCCCCACATGTTTTGATCTTCTGATGTTTTACTGACTCACCCCTATTGCTTTTAAATTTACACCCCCCCCCCCTTTTTTCCTCTTTATTATAGGCCACGGTTGTGTTGACTCTTGACATTCGCACATATCCTGCCTTATGTCCTCCTCCAGTGTCTCTCCTTTTTAGTTAGTGACAATTTGCCAGTTACAATTTATCATATGTTCCTATTATTTTTAACTGTATCTTTTATTGGCATTTGATCACATATCCTGCCTTATGTCCTCCTCCTGTGTTCTCCTTTTTAGTTGGTTAGTGGTATATTCTCCAGGACCAAGCAGGAAGTCAGTCCTCACATATGGGTGACGTCGGTGCCGACGGAGCCCTCGTGCGGAGCATTTCCCCAGCTTTCAAAGAAAGCCTTTGGAAATAGCAGCGCGCATGCGCGGTCCCCTTCCCGCCCAAGGGTGCCATCTTGCTCAGACTTCTTTTTTCCGTGGAGCCCGACGGACGTAGTTCGTTTTTCCCCGAGGAAAAAGTTGATTTTCTCTATTTTTCCCTTTTTTCTCCGGTTCGACGCTGGATCCTTTTCCCGCTCGGACCGATACGCCGGTATCGAGTCCTTTTCTCTCTTTTTCGGTTTTTGTCCTTTGTGACTGGCGTTCGCGCCTTTTTTCTTTTTTCCCTGGCAGACCGGTCTTTTGACCTAGCAGGGGCCCTTTTTCCCCCGATGGCTGCCAGCGGGTTTAAGAAATGTGATCGGTGTAAGAAGCTTATGTCTCTTACCGACACACATGACTGCTGCCTCCGTTGCCTCGGACCCGATCATGACCCGATGATCTGTGGTCCGTGTGGCAAAATGTCCTCGAAGGCGTTGAGGAGTCGGCAGCACCAGAGGGATAGAATTTTTTCTGACTCCGTGTCCGGCCGGGCCCGGACCTCGTCAGAGGCCTCGACGTCTCGGGACTCCGGCCCCGAGCAGCGTCGGGGTTCCTCTGAGCGGGGGTCTCGTTCGCGGGAACATCGCAGAAAGAAGAAACCCACGAGGGTGGCATCGGTGGATGCTCCTGGTTCCTCGAGGGCCACGTCGCATAGCCCCGATAGCTGTCCCGGGTCTTCGGAGAGGCCTGCGAAGCATCCTCGTGTCGAGATGGAGTCGCCTGGACACGTAAGTGCTGTTGTCCTCATTGACTCTCCTCCGAGGGAGCCGACGTCGGGCCCGATGCCGTCGGGGCCCGAGTCGGGGGCTGCTGGGTCTCCTGAGCTCGGACTCAGGTTGACGGCCTTGGAGAGCAGCTTCGCTGCCTTCATGGAACAGCAGCGGGCATTGATCGCCGGTCTCACCGGTGCATCTGCCCTGACCACCGGGACCTCGACGTCCAAGTCGACCCCGGAGGCCGAGCCGATCCTCGAGTCCATGCGGGCTCGAGTCGATCCTTGGCCACGGTCTCCCTCGACCTCCCGTTCTGGACCGAGGTCGTCGTCACCGATTCCCTCGGCGTCGGAGTGGAGGGCATCGGTGCCCGCCCGACCGGAGCCGCTCGATTCCTCCTCCGAGGAGTCGGGCTGGGAGACGGAGGACGAAGAGTCACCCGACACCCATTGGACTCGGTGTGTCCCCTCGGACTCACCCGAGTCCGAACCTCAGAGACGGTCCCCACCGGAGGATACCCGGTTCTCGTACTTCGTGCGGGATATGGCCAAGGCCTTTGCCTTCCCCGCGGATCCCGAGGAGGAGGCCCTCCAGTATGACTCTCCCCCGAAGGAGGCCTTTACTGTTCCGGTTCCTCCGATGCTGGAGCGGCTGCTCTTCCGAATGTGGGAGACCCCGCCCTCGACGCTGGTGTTAAGCAAGCGGGTCGATTCCAAAAGGCACAATTACCGCACCACTCCATGGTTGTGGAATCGGCCATGCATCGACTCAAAAGTCAGAAGATGTACTCCTCGGTGCCTCCCGGAACCTGGATGCCTTTGGTAAGAAGTGCTTCCAGGGCTCTATGCTTGCTTGCTGTGTCCAGACTTACCAGCTCTACATGGGCATGTACCTCCGAGACCTGGCAAAGGAGATTGCCGGGTTCCTCTGCTGGTCTCTCCGAGGAACCTTTGCAGAGGTTCCAGGCCTTGTCCACCGGTATTCGAGAGTGCTCGAAGTTGATCTCTCGAGCAGGCTACGATGGTTTCGAGGCTTTGGCCCGAGTAGCCGGGGCCGGCATCGTTGCCCACCGACAGGCTTGGCTACAGTCATCCGACCTCGAGCCATGGGTCCAGGACAAGTTGGTCGATGTCCCCTGCCGAGGTGAAAACCTCTTTGGCAAACCCATGGCTGAAAAGGCTGCAGAACTCAAGACCGAGACTCTGACCAGGACTAGGCTTTCCAGGAAAACCTCTGCCCCTTCTCAGAAAAAGAAGGGCTCGGGAAAAAAGACCTTTTACCCGAGGAAGTCATCTGCCTACAAACAATACCTCATTATCAGGCCTCTGCAGCTCCCCAACAGGGTCAGCAGGCCAAGGGGCAGGGTCAAGGGCCCCGTAGGCCGAAGACCCCCAAGCCTCCAACTCCGGCCCCTGCTCAGCAGGGTGGGGGTTTTTGACTCAAACAGCATAGCCTCTTCTCCTCAGCTGGCTTCTCTCAGCACAGGAGGCAGGCTGGCCCACTTTGCCCACAGGTGGTCAGCCGTCACATCAGATGCCTGGGTTCTTCATATAGTCCAAAAGGGCTATCTTCTCCATTTTCACCAGGTGCCTCCCTCCTATTTTCCAGGGTAGCCTCCAAGACTCCCTCTGCACAGGGACCTACTCCTTCAGGAGTTGACAGGTCTGCTAAAGGATCAGGCTGTGGAACCGGTGCCCCACCACCTGAGAGGTCAAGGCTTTTATTCAAGGTACTTTCTGGTACCAAAAAGAACAGGAGTCCTCAGACCCATCCTAGACTTGCGAAACCTCAACAAGTTCCTGGAGAGGGAAAAGTTCAAGATGCTTACCCTTGGAATCCTGCTGCCCTACCTCCAGCAGGGAGACTGGCTATGCTCCTTAGATCTAAAGGATGCGTATACTCACATCCTTATTCATCCAGACCACAGACAATATCTCAGGTTTGTTGTGGGAGGAAGCCACTATCAGTACAGAGTACTTCCCTTTGGCCTATCATCCGCTCCCAGGGTGTTCACCAAGTGCCTGGCAGTGGTGGCGGCCTACCTGAGGCTTCAGGGTCTTTTTGTGTTTCCGTACCTGGACGACTGGCTCATAAGGGGCCAATCTTCCCAGGAGGCCAACCAGGCCACCCTTCGCACTGTGGCTCTGCTTCAGCATTTGGGGTTTGTCATAAATGTTGCAAAGTCCACTTTGCTCCCGTCCCAGAACTTAGAATTCATAGGGGCCAGACTAGACACTCTTCAAGCAAAGGCTTTTCTGCCTCTGGATAGGGCCCACAGGCTAATGGATCTGGCCAGCCAGTTTCGCAGGAATTCCCTGGTCTCTGCCAGACAATTCCTGAGACTACTCGGCCATATGGCTTCCACGGTCCATGTCACCCCCAATGCCCGCCTGCACATGCGACCTGCTCAGTGGAGCCTTTGCACTCAGTGGCATCAAGCCACAGGGAATCTAGCGGACTCAGTGATGATCTCCGACCTCCTGGTCTCCTCTCTGCAATTGTGGCTTCATCTTCCGAATCTGGTGCTTGGTGTGGTTTTTCAATCCCCTCCGCATACTCAGGTGCTGACAACTGATGCCTCCCTTCTCGGTTGGGGAGCACATTGCCAAGGGACATGTACTCAGGGTCTCTGGACCCCTTGGGAGGCTACTCAACAGATAAACTTCCTGGAGCTACGGGCGATACGCCTAGCTCTGAGAGCCTTCTCCCACCTCGCCTCTCACCAGTCTGTACTGGTCCAGATGGACAATCAAAGTGAACAAACAAGGTGGCACAGGCTCCTTCCTTCTTTGTCAGGAGGCACAACGACTGTGCTCTTGGGCTGTCAATCACGGAATCCTTCTCAAGGCTGTCTACCTCCCAGGTTAGGAGAATTGCCTGGCAGACAGACTGAGCCGGATCCTGCAACCACACGAATGGAGATTGAACCCATTGGTGGTTCGGTAGGTCTTTCTCAAGTGGGGGCTCCCCACCATGGATCTTTTCGCCAGTCCTCTGAACCGGCAACTCCCGAGATTTTGCTCCAGACAACCGCACCCTCTCAGAGTAGCAGCGGATGCGTTTCTGATCTCGTGGTCCACAGGCCTCCTGTATGCGTTTCCTCCCACACCACTAGTGTCCAGGACGCTGTTCAAAGTCCTCAGGGACGAGGCTTCCTTGATTCTCATAGCCCCCAGGTTGCCGAGGCAACCGTGGTTCCCACTTCTGCTACAGCTGGCGGTGGACACACCTCTTCCTCTGGGGTTTCAACACGATCTCCTGTTTCAGGATCAGGGGACTATCTTGCACCCCAACCTCCAGGCCCTTCATTTGATGGCCTGGCTGCTGAAAGGGTAGTCCTAGCTCCCTTACTACTGCCTTGGGAGGTGGAAGATGTAGTCTTGGCCTCTCGGCGTCAATCCACCAGGAAATCCTACGCTCTTAAGTGGCGTAGATTCTCCGAATTGTGTGCTCAGCACAGTGAGAATCCCTTCTCGTGCTTGGTAGCGGTAGTGTTGCAATATTTGCTCTACCTCTCCAATCTGGGCCTTAAGTCTAACTCTGTCCGAGTTCACCTTAGTGCTCTCTCTGCACACCACTCGCCGGTGGACGGCAGGCCTCTTTCCAACCACCCTTTAGTGGCTCGTTTCCTCAGAAGCCTTCTTCTGCTTAAGCCTCCTTTGCGTCCACCGGCCCCTGAGTGGGATCTAAATGTGATCTTACAGCGGCTTACTTGTCTGCCTTTTGAACCTATGGCTACCTGCCCGCTCCGTTTTCTCTCCTGGAAAACTTTATTTCTGGTAGCTCTCACCTCTGCTAGGCAAGTGAGTGAACTGCAGGCACTAGTGTCTGATCCTCCTTATACTAGGTTCTACCGGAATAGGGTAGTCCTACGGACTCACCCTAAGTTTCTTCCTAAAGTTGTCTCACCTTTTCACCTCAATCAGGAGGTGGTTCTTCCGACCTTCTTTCCCAGGCCGCATGCCAACCGGGCTGAGATGGTCTTGCATACCCTGGACTGTAGGAGGGCATTATCCTTCTACCTTGACCGTACGCGGGAGCATCGGAAGGCTGTTCAGCTTTTCGTTTCTTTTGACCCCAATAAGTTGGGGCTCCCTGTCTCCAAGCGTACGTTGTCCATATGGGTCGCTGACTGTATCGCTTGGGCTTATGGGGCAGCCGGCCTCTCGTTGGAGAGTCGAGTCACTGCTCATCGTGTCAGGGCGAAGGCTGCGTCAGTGGCTCATCTCCGCTCTGTTCCATTGGCAGACATCTGCCGGGCCGCTACTTGGTCTTCAAGCCAGACATTTGCGGCCCATTACTGCCTTGAGAGGGAGTCCCGCAGGGACAGTGCTTTCGGACAGGCAGTACTCCATAATCTCTTTGGGGTTTAGGCAACTCCTACCCTCCGGCCCTGATGTTGTGCTACCGGTCGGGGGCGTTCTCAGAGAAGATTCCTTCCTTCTGTGCTGACGGGCTAGAGGGAGCTCATTTTTCCGCTTGGGGTCTCCGGTAGCCTTAAGCTGGGGAGTCCCATATGTGAGGACTGACTTCCTGCTTGGTCCTGGAGAAAGAGTAGTTACTCACCTGTAACAGGTGTTCTCCAGGAGCAGCAGGAATCAGTCCTCACAACCCCCCTCCTCCCCTTGGAGTTGCAGTCATATGATTTGTTTTTGCTAATTTTTTGCTGTCTTTTAGCTATGTCATCAGACTGAGCAAGATGGCACCCTTGGGCGGGAAGGGAACCGCGCATGCGTGCTGCAATTCCCAAAGGCTTTCTTTGAAAGCTGGGGAAATGCTCCGCACGAGGGCTCCGTCGGCGCCGACGTCACCCATATGTGAGGACTGATTCCTGCTGCTCCTGGAGAGCACCTGTTACAGGTGAGTAACTACTCTTTGCCAGCTATTATTTATATGTTTCTATTATTTTAATTATATTTCTTATTTTTTAGCATTAGCATATAACTTATATGTTAGCATTAGCATATAACTTATATGTTAGCACAAACAGTGTGAAGTTACATTCACTTTACGAATTGCAACAGAGGTCAGTATTCCAATTTCATTTATGCACACTTTATGTTTGGTCACTAGCACTTATTTTAATTCCAGCATCTGTATTTATGGTAAAATGATTTATTTTATGCTCTTATATATATATGATTTTTTATATATTTATTGTTTTTATATATTTATTGTTTTATGTTTTTAAATATTAGTGTTTGTAATGTTTTATCATAGGATGGCTTGTATGTTCCTTTATTGTCTTTACGATTAATATGTTTATGTTTTTAGTTTTCACCTGGCTAGCCCCTGACGAAGGGTACGAAACACGGCCTGTGTCAGGCGGCCGTTTGGTTTAATAAAGGACTCTGTCTTTCCGTTTCACTCACGCCTGTGACTGTGACTTCCCCTGTATTGTTCAGCTCAAAGTATTCCTGAATGTGTGCCTGTATCTTTTTCCGCCCTTCCCGATCTATTAAGAGTGCCCTATTAAGCCTCCAAAATTTCAAGCCTTCCTTCCCAGAACCCCTCTCCACCTCCACTATCACAGGTGCATTATCAGGCCAAGAACCAATCTCCACCTCCTGAATCTGAGGAAGCAGTGCCCCATCCATCAGTATCATGTCCAACCTACTATATGTCCTATATGTGTGGGAGATAAAAATCCCGTCTGCTTCCCTTTTTCAGCCTCCATACATCCACTAACGCCAGCTTCATCATCATATGTCTTAATTTAATCCTGTGGCTTTTCCTCTCCCCCAACATCCTCCTGTGTTATCCAACTCGGGATTAAGTTTAATATTAGTCCCCTGCCATGACTACTAACCCTACCCCTACTCCCTCCACCTTATCAAAAAATACCCCTTGCCCTTCATTAGGTACGTACACACTCACCAGTACCCTCTGAACCCCAGCCACCTTCCTAACCAAATCAGCCATCTCTCTACCCCGTCCCTCAACACCGTCATCCGATTTTTCAAAATCTAAATGCCCCCTCCCCTTCAGAAGCTCTGTTTATTTCCGCTAAATAAACATGAAGTTAAAGGGCAGACCTCAACCAACCCTGCTGATTATCCCTTCAAATGGATCTCCTGGATAAACATTATATCCATTTTTCCCTCTCCAAGCTGCACCTCTTCTGCCAGGAGGTAAGCCCCTTCACATTCAGCGTGAGCACTGCCCACCCTCCATTAACTTTTGTACCAAATCCCATCTGCCCAATACCGCCCCCAACCTTGCCCCCAACCCAGAGAACCCTACTCATCACTTCCCCACCCCCTTCCTACCCCCACCATGCCCCCCTTCCACCACCAGCCACTCTTCCAGCGCTCACCACCATAGAGGAGTGACCTCTCCCAGCCTGTGTTTATCTGCAGCCAATCATCACCCCTATCCCCATCACCACCTCCCAACCCTCACTGCTACAGCCTACTCTTGCACCACCCTCCTCCACCCACTCTTTAAACTAACAAATCCCTACAAAACATGTCAACGTCCCCCGTAATACCACCCCTAAGTCTCCCCAACAGGCATCTCTAGGAGATCAGTCCTCATGAAAAGTCCTAGGCCCCCTCAAGAGCTGTCAGCCACTTGTGCCACGTATATCGGATGTCTCATTTTCTCTGTCAGGCTCTGCAATGCCCGTCTACAATAATAGTAGCTGATGTCAAGTTTGTGTACTGTAAACGGGGGTGCTTGTTGTGAAAGTTCCACAATCTTGGCAAAGACAGGAATTTACTTGACTTGCAAAGGATTGTGGGTGTTGTAGTTCAATCACACAAAACCACCCGTTTAACAAGAAAAAAGAATTGTAGTTGCTCGAGTGTAAAGCTGGCTCAGAGGAATTCTCTAACTGATCTCTACCAGGATAGAAACTGTTTCCCTGCTGTCTTCCTTGTGCAAAGCTAGGGAACAGATCAAAGTTCATACCTGAGATCACATTGTCATTAGGTTTCCTCTCTGGGTATTTTGGCAAGTAGGTAGCAAAGCTTCTGTGCCCAGCGCTTCTCCAGTCAGAATCTCTGGACTTCAGGTCTCTTTTCCCATACCTCCTTAAATAGGTATTAGAGCTCCTTCTTTCTGTAGATGCAGCCGTCTCCTTTACAGGTGCTGTCCGAGGGTTCCTGGCTGTATATCTCCAAGCCTCTGGTTTCTTCCAGTCCAATGAAGAATGCTTGCCCAAGGAATCTCTCCCAGCATACGTACTGCCTTGGGCTCCTTTCTTAGACCTCCTGGACGTCTTGCTGTTCTTCCTTCTGTTCAGACTCCGTCTCTCCTTCTCTTGCCGTCTTTGCCACCATTTCTCCTGCTGTTGCTCCTGCTCTTCTTGCTGTTCTCTTTGCTGTCTGTCTGAAGAATTTCTTCTATCTTTAAAGTGCCTAGATGGACACTCCACCCTAGCACAGTCCAGGTGTTCTGAATCAAGCCCTGCCCTAGGAGATGGGTGATTAGGGATTACATTATTGCTCCTCTGATTAGGCACACATTTCCCTATTTCAGCTCTCCTAGAGGCTTTCTGTAAACCAGTGCATTCTGGGTCTGGTAGTCTTTTAAATAAACACTCTGTTTTAATGCTTTTACCAGCCAGCCCAGGTTGCTTATTCAAAGCTAATTCACCTCTTGCATTATTTCTTCCTGAACTATGATAAGCTTCCTTATCACAGTACACAGCCACTTTATGTCCTTTCGAATGAAATTTTCCTGCTCTCAGCATTTGCGCTGCAATTCTTTCTGTAACCGAATAATCATGTAGGCACACCACTAAGTCTCTGGGGGGTTTGCACCTTTAAGGGACTCCTGCATCTTCCATTTGGACCTCCATATCCTCCATGCATCGCCCCACCTATGCCAGTTTGGATCTGAGGCTTGCCACCATTTCAGTCACCCCCACAATGTTCCTCCGGACCTCCATGAAGCACTGCCACATCTCCTTCTTCATGATTTGTCGTAGTGTTCCTGTGTCAGTATCAACCTCACTCACCATGGTATTTTCTATGTGGTCGCTAGATCGGGGGTCCCCATCGGCCATTTTCTCTGCCTCTCTCTCTGCTGGCTTTTGGTTCCAGTAAGCAAAATCCTTTAAGTCTGCTGTTTTTCTGCACATAGCCACCATTACTGTTGGACTGGAGAGTACCGCGTATGTTTCCAGCACTTTGGGAAGGCAGTAGCAGGCTTTTTCAATTCTTAAAACCACTTTGTTGGGCCAAATCGCAGGAGCTCACCACCTAGCTATCCATTCGACTTGATGATGTCACTTCCTCCTCTTAAGACCATTTTTCTTGTAGCAATTTGCTTGGTGAGATGTATTTCCAAGCTACTGATGTTATGTTGTAGGGATCCCTACTTGTCTTTCTCAGAGGATGCTGTATGCATTCATCCTTTTCTTTCCTTTATGCCCAAGGTGCTATCTACTCGTACCTTCTGAATGTACCTGCTCCAGCTCGCACCTGGCAACAGAACCTGGGCTCTTGGGATTCGATCCCTTCACTCAAAGCAATGGGAGAGAGAGAAGTAATAATAAGTAATAAAACAATTCACATGCAGAGAATTATGTTAAAAAGCAGTACTCTTAAGACCTTAAGGAAAGGGAGCCTACAATCCTGCAAACTTGAGCAGTTCTGTAAATCCCTCTCCTCCTGGCTAGGCCAAAGCACCTCCTTTATTTTATTTATTTGTAAGCTTTTATATACCGCCACTTCCATAGATCAGTGGTGGTTTACAATGAAACACAACCAAGTTACATTATAATGATCTTGAACTTTTATACAATTAACTTATTAAGTAACCAAGTAACTAAGCATTTTATCAACTTTGGAACATATTTACAACCAACAGCTTTGTAACTTATTTACGGATAAACGGAGGTGAGGAAGTGTCACCTTGGCAGTATGCATCTTTATAATGGTGTGGATTTTAGAAGATTAGGAGTGTTTGATGAGTTGTTAAATGTTTGTTGAGCGGGTGCTGAGTTAGGTTGTTTGAGATTGTTGATTCAAAGTGATAAGGCCACAGTGTTGATGAAGAGGTGAGTTTTAAGTGCTATGCGAAACGTTAGAAGATCTTTAATTGTTCTTAGGTTGTCAGGGAGGGCATTCTGTAGAGTGGGGGCAACGTATACGAATGCCCTTGAACTGGTATCTTTATTTGTACCGCGAATATGTGTGGGTATGGTTAAGGTATTCTGAGAGCTGGGTCTTCTCACTCACTCCTTTAATTAGGGAAAAAACAGTTACATGGTACAAATTCAGTTCTACCTCAGGCTTTGCTTATCTATATCTTATAGGTCAGAGCACAGACATTTCTCAACTCCAGAATTCTAAAACAAAAGCATTCTGTCTCATTCTCACAAACAGTGTCATCCCAAAGTACAACCTTGGCTTTTATACACATCTCTCTTCAGGCTACTAGTGAATGCCAAGCTATTATCCATATTAACCCTTTCAGAGGTCTCTGGTACCCCATTTCAAGTCCTTCTCAACAGTCCTTCCTCTAATTCTGTAAAGAATCACTATAAAACATGCCCATGTCCAAAATAAATAAATTGAGAAAGATATTGATAAATACATAAATAAAATCATCTGCAGGAACAAGCTGGAAGTCAGTCTTCACATATGGGTGTTGTCGGCACCAATGGAGCCCGGCATGGGAACACTCCTCAGAATCCAATAGGAATGCTTTTAGGAGCGTTCCTCCACACATGCCTGGCTGCCTTCCCTCCTTCCCTTCAGGTCTCCTCAGTCGTCTTTTTTCTGCGGAGACATTGGGATGGTTTTACCACGTTAAGAGACTTCTCCTTTTATGTGGTACCAGCTGGTACCTTTTTTTCTGCCTTTCCGTCCACTGGTTCCCCATCAATTCCGGTTACCGTTTTTGTTAAATTTTCAAAATATCCCTTTTTTATTTTTAATAATTTCTTAGTTTTCTTTTAGGCCTAGGCCTAAGTGGGCATCATTGCACAATTTGATTTTGCTTCCCTCCTTTTCCCAAAAATGGATAAGCCCAGGAGTAGTTTTAAAAAAATGCTCTAACTGCTCCAGTACCATACCCATAACAGACGAGCATGACTGGTGCCTAAAATGTTTAGGCCCAGACCATGATGTCAAATCCTGCACTTCCTGTTGCCATATGACCGCCAGATGTAGGAAGAACTGGGATAAGCAGAAGGGTAAGCTGTTTCCAACAGACTCAGCTACTTCGGTGCACTCCTCGGGGGCATCGACTCCTTCCAAGTCATCCCATGCTACCCTCATTTTCATTGAAAACTAAGAAGCATTGACTGAAGTCCCCAGAGCACAGGAGCAAAAAGACATCAGCATCGACATCGAGGGCATCTCATTCCTCAAAATTGGCATTGGCATCAGACTCCGATCACCATCCTTGGCACCGCCATTCTTCCCACTCTGATGCAGACCATCCAGTGAAGCAACCCTGGCGGGAGATGTCACCCTCCAAAGCCTCACAGGGGTTCGGGGATGCCCCTGAGATTCAATCCTCGGTGGAGTCCACGATACTGGTATCTGGAGTTGTAGCTCATTCCGTAGTGTCTGGAGCTTCTTCTCCTCTGGTACCAACGCACGATGACTGTGTCATCACGATTGAAAGGAGCATCATGGCTATTTTAGTGGTAATTGTGCCGGCATCCACCACTTTGCCTCTTACGGCATCGATATCAGCGATGCCCATAGGTCCTGCTATACAGCTCGATGCACCTCCAGTTCCTCCAACACCAACAGCTTTGCATCGGTCATCGGAACCACTGATACCCCAAGCTCCAGTGCAATCCGCTCCACTGCGATCTTTGCATTGTGTTACGTCCGCACAACACCAAGGTTATTGAGACTCTGACAGAGACTATTTTGTTTTTTTAAAGGGCTCCGATACCAGTTACAATGTTTTGGAACCGGAATCAATTGATTCCGATGCACATCGAGATGTGCCGTTGGATCCATCACCTTCATACAAGCATTGACGGTAACTGCCTGAGGACATGTCCTTTCAAGATTTCATTAAGGACATGGCAGCGGCACTCAATGTATCGGTAGCCACCGAGATGGAACTGAGGGAGAAAGAGCTCGATATTCTTCAGCACCTGTAGGTACTCAAAGAAGCTACAACTCTCCCGATGCACAATATTCTGAAGAACTTGCTAACTAGAATGTGGGAGACCCCCATCTTAACACCAGCTGTTAGCAAATGCCTAGATACCCTTTATAGTGTTCCACCATCTCCTGGGTTCCAGAAGCCACTATTTCCTCACCACTCCATGATGGTGGAATCTGCCATGAGGAGGTTTAAGAGCCATAAAAATCACTCCTCTGTTCTCCCAGGCAAGGAGGCCAGAACCCTATATGTCAAAGGTAGAAAGGCTTTCCAACAAATATGCTGGTCTCCAAAGTAGATTCCTACATGCTCTATATGGGCATGTTTCTAAGGGACATCTCTAGAAATCTAGCACAGTTCACATCTCTACTACCCACTGATAAGCAACCAGCTCATCAGGTACTAGTAGCCCATACACAGAATACTTCAAAATTCCTAACAAAAGTTGCTTTTGATGCCTTTGAGGCCAATAGCAGGGCAGCTGCAGCCTGCATTGGAGCCAGAAGAACAGCCTGGCTCCAGGCTTCTGATCTGGAACAGTGGGTCCAGGATAAACCGATCAATGTCCCCTGTAATGGGGAAATCTTTGGACAGCACTAGAGAGAGAAAGCAGGGGAAATAGAGACTGGCGACCTCACAATGAAGCGGCTCTCAAAAAAGACCGCAGATCCTTCAAAAAATAAATATGCAAATAAAAAGCCCTTTTGTCCAAAGAAAAAGAGGTTCTGCCCCCCCAACTCATATTCATATTCTGCTTCTCAAACACAGCAGAGGCAATAGGCTCCCAAGCAACCTAGGAAACCCAAGGTGGCATCTCAGGCCACTCAGAATTTTTGACTCTTTCCTAAAGAGTGTAGCCAGTTGTCCAATAAGTTTGCATATCCCTACGCTAATTCCAGGTAGACTAGCCCATTTTACCCAAAGATGGGCCTTCCTCACCTCAGAACCCTAGACCCTGCAATTAGTCAGCAAGGGCCTTCAGTTTCGTTTCAAGAGCCCACCACCAACTCATTTTATAGGGCCACCAGGCCTGGACCACCATCACACCTCCTTACTTCATCAGGAGATCCACTCTCTATTAACTGAAGGAGCAATAGAGGAGGTTCCTCTGCCTCAGTAAGGTCTAGGAGGATACAGACTCATTTTGGATCTCAGGAATCTAAACAAATTCCTTATCAAAGAAAAGTTCAAGATGATCTCTCTAGGAACTCTTCTTCCTTATCTCCAAACCAACAATTGGCTATGCTCTTTGGATCTAAAGGATGCATATACTCACATCCTCATACATCCAAACTACAGAACCTCAGGTATGTCTTTCAAATCCAACATTATCAATATCGAGTCCTCCCCTTTGGACTCTTCAACACTTTGGGTCTCCACAAATTGTCTGGCTGTCGCCACAGCCTACTTCAAGACCTTGGGAATCTTTCTTTTCCAACTGGCTGATAAAGGCAGATACCACGCAATCAGTCGCAGTTGCCTTTCAGCAAACCATTCATGTCCTACAAAATGTGGGATTCATTATCAACTATCCA
This sequence comes from Ichthyophis bannanicus, assembly GCA_033557465.1. Lineage (NCBI taxonomy): Eukaryota > Metazoa > Chordata > Amphibia > Gymnophiona > Ichthyophiidae > Ichthyophis > Ichthyophis bannanicus. Next base: position 572,483,289 of record CM066035.1, read on the forward strand.
AAGTCACACCTAGTTCCATCTCAAAGCCTAGAGTTCATAGGAGCTCGACTAGATACTGTTCATGCTCGAGCCTTTCTCCCAGAAGACAGATGTATCAGACTACTTACCCTATCTTCTCATATCCAGCAGCAGTCAACAATGACAGCCAGGACATACCTACGCTTATTAGGCCATATGGCCTCAACAGTGCATGTTGTACCCCATGCCTGTCTCAACATGCGAGAGAGTCAATGGAACCTTTCACAGCAGTGGAGACAATCCAGGGATCACCTCTTCAATCTCATCACCATCTCTCCTCAGATGAAAACCTCCCTTCTCTGGTGGACCATATCAGAGAACCTCAACGTAGGGTTTCCTTTTCAAAAGTCTTTACCACACTGTACTCTGACAACAGATGCATCAAAACACGGTTGGGGGGCTCACCTGAATGGTCTGACAACCCAGGGCCTGTGGTCTCATCCAGAGACTCGTCTGCATATCAATGAACTCAGAGCCATATTCAGTGCCTTCCGGGTGTTCCCTCACCATCTGCTGGGCAAGACGGTACTCATACAAACCGACAACCAGGTGGCCATGTTTTATATAAACAAACAAGGAGGAACAGGTTCTCACCCATTATGCAGAGAGGCATTAGCCCGATGTACCTGGGCAATAGCCCTCAAAATTCATATACATGCAGTATATCTGCCAGGGGAGAAGACAAACTAGCAGAAAGACTTGAGTCGATTTCTCCACCCACACAAGTGGAGGGTAAACCCAGTAGTAGTGCAACAATTATTCCACCTCTGGGGGTTCCTACTTCTTGATCTCTTTGCTTCTCCAGATAATACTCAATTGCCTCATTATTGCTCCAGAATTCCATCTCATAGGGAGAGCTCAGATGCTTTTCTCCTACACTGGGGACAAGTCTTTCTTTATGCCTTTCCTCTCATTGCAAAGATGCTTTTAAAGCTCCAGAATGACCAGGGCGAAATGATTCTCATTGTGCCTCACTGGCCGAGACAACCATGGTTTGCTCTTCTCCTTCAGCTAGCTCAATCTCCTCCTCGCCACCTGGGGTGTTCTCCCGATCTCCTGACTCAGGAACAGGGAACCCTCTTACACCCTAGCTCCAGTCCCTCTATCTGACAGCCTGGCAGCTAAGCGCATTGTTCTCTCACATCTAGGACTTCAGGAAGAGGTGCTACAAGTTCTACTATCTCCCAGGAAAGATTCCACCAGGCATTCTTAACCATTCAAGTGGAGAAGGTTCTCATTTCAGTGCTCACAGAGCCCCCTAGATCTCTTTACATGTCCAGTTCTAGAGCTTCTACTGTACCTCCTCCACTTGTCATCATCGGGCCTTAAAATGAAATCAGTTTTGAGTACATTTATCTGCCATATTGGCGTCTCACCATATTTTAGATAACCACCAGGTGTCCCTGCACCCATTGGTCTCAAGATTCATGAGGGGTCTTCTCTTGACTAAACTACCATTTTGCCCACCAGCCACAGCGTGGGATCTTAATGATGTCTTGGCACAACTAATACGGCCTCCCTTTGAGCCTTTAGTATCAACTACTTTAAAGTTCTTAACATGGAAAGTACTTTTTCTAGTAGCTTTGACATCAGCTCGAAGATGAGTGAACTTCAGGCTTCAGATTTCACCATGACAAGGTGGTCCTCCGGACACATCCTAAGTTTTTACTGAAAGTTGTTACTCCTTTTCACTTGAACCTGTACACTTCACTACCAACTTTCTTTCCCAGATCTCACAGCTCCCCTGCTGAGGTGAAGCTGCATACTCTTGATTGTAAAAGAGCACTTGCCTTCTATATCGACCGCACCAAGGATCATCGTCAATCCTCTCAGCTGTTTATCTCCTTTGACCAGAGTCATCCGGAGCTACCAGTTCCCAAGAGAACTGGATTGTAGACTGCATATCCTTTGCATACTCACAAGCAAGTCTCTCTCTACAAAACCATGTCACAGCACGTAATGTCTGTGCCATGGCTGCTACTGCAGCCACCTCTGATCTATGTCAATCTTAGACTTCTGCCAAGCAGCCACATGGTCTTCACTGCACATCTTTGTAGCTCACTACTGCCTGGATAAGGACTCCAGATTGAGGAGACCTGAAGGGAAGGCGGGAAGGCAGCCACTCATGCATGGAAGAACGCTCCCAAAAGATGCTGGGAGTGTTCCTGTTCAGACGTCACCCATATGTGAAGACTGATTCCTGCTGTTCACGGAGATCACCTGTTATAGGTGAGTAACTACGCTTTCTATAGTTGGAAACACCTTCCACTTCACTTCGCTTCAGATTCCTAGGCATATCTGGTCTATGTGTGAACTTTACCTTGTTGACTGAAAGAAGTCTTTATAGATATATAGTCCATTTGATAATATAGGAAAAGGATTACAAGCATCCTAAAAATTAATCAAAAATATGTGACACTGTTTGCCCCTCAGTAAAATATATACAGAGAGCAAAGCTCTACCAGTTATTCTTACAAACAAAATTTGTTAGCAGTGGCCATCTGCTCTACATAGATCTTTCAGAAGTTCAGAAGTTTGCACTACATCATTTGCCACCGGTGGTAACTCCAAGTTGTTCAGCAGTTCTCCTTTCACTCTGTGCTGTGCTATGCACATCTTGGACAGAGTATCAGTAACTGTCAACCCAGGCATCATGGCTGCACATACATCTTTCAGTAGCATTGCTGGAATCACTGTTCTTTGCTCTAGTCTGGCTTTCAGTAGCATTGCTGACTTCCTTTCATTTACAACAGTCGTCATCTTCGGCGCATAAGACTCATGCAATATATAATTTGCAGAATGAAAACTCATCATAACAGCATTTTTCTGATTCCCCACAATGGCAAACATGCACAACTACTAATGGCAATTAATTACAAAACATCTACTGCTAGCACTAAATTATTACAACTTATTTAACTATATTGAGACCAAGATAACTTGCAACATACTTCTATTTTGCATCTGCATTCTTTAATTTTTCTCTCCATCTATCAAATTAAAGTTAGCATGTGGCCTAATAGACACACCTCTTTTGTCAGGTGCACAACTGTACAAGGTATAGTTAATCTTATTTCTTAAGCGATAACAAATATCAAAACATAACTGACAGTTTATGGCAATTAAAGTAAACTCACTTCAAGTTGTTTACTTGAAAAGTCTTAGGAAAGCTCTCTTATCAGATAATGGTTTGACTCACATTACTTTGAATGTTGTCAGTAATATCAATATAGACATCAGATCACAAAGGAAGTCAATCATGACACAAAGAAACATATAAATAGGTCAGTACATAAACAGAATTGTGCTTAAGAAATTTTCAAAAACATAGAATTTAAACCACTACTGGCCCGTCAATATAAACAGCTACAACAACCACAAAACCCGCAGCTAACTGCACAGTCAACTACGGAGAACCTCCACCCCAACCTGCACAGTGACTGGACCACCTTCAAAGAAACATCAACAGAAGAAATTTCAACCACTATCTCCTGCCTCCACACCACCACCTCACCGCTGGACCCATGCCCCACTGACTGGATAAAGAAATCGAAAAACGAACTGAGCACACCACTAACCCGTATCGTCAAAGAATCCTTCTCCAGAGGACACATGCCAGATGCACTCAAAACCACGATCATCCGACCTTCCTTGAAAAAGCAAAACCTGGATCCTTTTGACCCTACATCCTACAGACCCATAGCAAGTCTACCTTTCACAGCCAAAATAATCGAGAAGATCGTCCAGCAGCAGCTTCAGGAACACCTGGATGTTAACAACATACTGGACCCTCAACAACATGGCTTCCGCCCGCTACATGAAGTCGAGACCCTCATGACCACGCTGATGAACACCCTCCTCACAGGAACTCAAGGGAGACAATCCGGATACGCCATGATCTTCCTCGATATATCTGCAGCCTTTGACACCATCTCCCACAACATCCTCATACACCGACTACAGACTATTGGGATCAAGGACACCGTGCTGAAGTGGTTCCAATCCTACCTGACAAACAGACAACAACTCATCCGCACCAGCACCTCAACTTCCCCCCCATTCCAACAACACCAGGGAGTACCCCAAGGATCCACACTATCAGCCATGCTCTTCAATATTTACCTCCAGCCACTCTGCACAGTCATACGCACCCACAACGTCAGCTTCCACATCTATGCTGATGATATCATGCTCTACGCCCCCATTACAACCACAAACCCTACAAACAACCACCTATCAGCATGCTTCACCGCAGTCTCTGACTGGTTACAAACAATCAACCTATCCATCAACATAAAGAAAACTGAAGCCCTCATAGTGACAAAGGACCCTGACTTCACACCACCCACACACCTCATCATTGGAACTACAAGCATCCGAATACAACCACAGATAAGATACCTGGGCATTATTATTGACCAAGCCCTCACCTTAAAGCAACAGATCACTAAAACCTCCGGAACTATATTTCATAAGGCAAGAACAGTGCAACGTCTCAGACCCCTCCTGGAACATCAAGACTTCCGAACAGTGATGCAAGCCATGACACTCCCACATCTGGACTACTGCAACATAATCTACCATGGCCTTCCAGCCACACACACCAACCCCCTCCGAACTGCATTAAACACCACTGCGAGAATCATTCAGAGGGCAAAGAAAACCGCCCATATCACCCCAATTCTGAAAGAACTACACATTCTCCCCCTCGAAGCACGGACAAAATACAAAGCCATCCTATTCACCCACAAAGCTATCCATCAAACACAAGACACCCAGCTTCACACCCTACTGGCTCGTCCAGCCCCCGGCAGATCTACTAGACAAACCTCCAGCATTTTCCTCACCGTCCCTCACAAAAGAACCAAATGCTCGCAACGGACCTGCAATCGAGCCTTCGAACTTTATGCTCCGTCCTTATGGAACTCTCTACCGAGCTATCTCAGAAGCAATGCCGACCTACTATCTTTCAGAAAACAGCTAAAAAACATCCTTTTCCAGGAATACTTCAACTCAAACCCCACCGAAAAACCCACAAACCCCTGATCTCACCCACAATGAACCTCTAACTCAAAGCTACCCTAACCTGTCTATGTCCAACGTTTGTCCTATGTCCAAAGTCTTTCCTATGTCAAAATCATCAATGTTGCCTCCCCGGTGATGGCCCTACCCTTGTACTTAATTCCCCCACCCCCATGTAACACCGCTTTGACCCGGTGAAAAGCGGTATATAAATACAGCTAAATAAATAAATAAATATTTTATTTTATTTATTTAGCAGGTTTTTCATACCACTTTATCATTTCAGTCAATTGTCATTGCTTGTTTACATCTCTTTGTTGACACTTTATTCAGCACAAACAGCATAATAATAAAAGATTGTTTAATCTCTTGCATAGGAAATTTACCAACATCTTGAATCTATCTCAATCAATCATACTAATTTAGCTAATCAGTCCTATTCTACTTGTAACAGGACATTTGCAGCACACTTTCTTAATAACATCAATTCTGCATAGGTCATTTCATAATAACAAACTGAAACACACAGCATGAGAACTTAAAATCCAATAGACTCTTCCAGGTGGCTGAAAAATAGACTGGGATATTGCTACTCTTACACTTTCATGGATGTGATGAAAAAGAAAACATTATATACACATTTACCATTTTGGTTTAATTACTTAACTTACTTGTCATAATGAAACTGTATCACTCATTATCTGTCACTTATAAAAGCTAAATCCCTAATCTAAGATTTTCCTTTAATATTACATATTGCACAGTAAGAAACAAAAATAACAGATATCAATAAACTATCACTTCTTCACATAAATGCACTTGATAACCTGCACTCCCAGTCTGAATTCACTGTATACCTCTCTTTTTAATTTTCTTTAGTCAAATAAATTTGTTTTGACTTTGACATGCAATTCAGTTTTCACTTATAACTTCATAACGTTTCTAAGTCTTTGTCATATTGTGTAAATTCACATAACTTATCAGATATCTAAACACGTCAAAGCGCTATCACACATCCAAATGCCATCACACATTGAAGATCTTCCCAATCTTTCATATCAATTAAAATATGTACTCTAGAGAATCTTATTCTGTTGATATAAGAAGCTCTAAGAGGTCCTATTTGCATTTGCATTCAACATGCACATCCTCTTTTAACCAGAATACACTCACATATCACTGATCAAACTTATCTACAGAAATGTTTAATTGTTTTTGCGTTTTCCACCCCCTCTATCACACTTGTCAAAGCTAGGATCCCTAAAATAATCTTAAACATAACTGTAATAAAATCACAGTTATGTGTTTCTCCAGGATCAAGCAGGAAGTCAGTCCTCACATATGGGGTGACGTCGGTGCCGACGGAGCCCTCGTGCGGAGCATTTCCCCAGCTTTCAAAGAAAGCCTTTGGGAATGCAGCGCGCATGCGCGGTCCCCTTCCCACCCAAGGATGCCATCTTGCTCAGTCTTTCTTTTTCTGCGGAGCCCAACGGACGTAGTTTGTGTCACCCGGGAAAAAGTTGATTTTTTTTTGCAATTTTTGCATCTCTTTATCTGGTTCGACGCCGGTTCCCCTTCCCGCCTGGGCTCGGTACACCGGTATCGAGTCTGGAACTTCTTTTTGGGTTTTTGTCCTTTGTGACTAGCGTTCGCGCTTTTTTCTGTTATTTTCACTGGCAGCCCAGTCTTTTGACCTTGCAGGGGCCCTTTTTCTCCCGATGGCTGCCAGCGGGTTCAAAAAATGTGATCGGTGTAAGAAACTTCTGTCTCTCACCAACACACACGATTGCTGCCTCCGATGCCTCGGGCCCAACCATGACCCTCTGGTCTGTGGCCCGTGCGGCAAGATGTCATCGAAGGTGCTTTGGAGCCGTCAGCATCAACGTGAAAGAATTTTTTCGGAGCCTGCATCCGGCCGGGCCCACACTTCGTCAGAGGCCTCGACATCTCGGGATTCTGACCCCGGGTGGCATCGTGGGTCCTCTGAGAGGGGGTCTCCAACCCGGGAGCACAAAAGGAAGAAGAAGCTCGTGAGGGCGGCATCAGTGGAGGCACCTGGATCCTCGAGGGCCAGGTCGCGCAGCCCTGACCGCCGTCCCGGGCTCTCGGAGTCGGAGCGGCCGACCAAGCAACCTCGCCTGGAGCCAGAATCCCCGAGTCAGATAACTTCTGTTGTCCTCGTGGACTCTCCCCCGGGAGAACGGACGTCGGTCGTGACACCTTCGGGGCCCGAGTCGGGGGCTGCGGAGTCTCCTGAGCTCGGACTCAGGCTGATGGCCCTGGAGAGCAGCCTGGCTGCCTTCATGGAGCAGCAGTGGGTACTGATCACTGGTCTGACCGGTGCATCTGCCCCGACCACCGGGACCTTGACGTCTAAGTCGACCTCAGAGGCCGAGCTGATCCTCGAGTCAACCAAGTCTCGAATTGATCCTCGGCCACAGTCTCCCTTGACCTCCCGTTTGGGGCCAAGGTTGTCAACGCTGGTGCCCTCAGCATTGGGGCGGGTGGCATCGAGACCCACATGGCCGGAACCGCTCGACTCCTCCTCGTAGGAGTCGGCGTGGGAGACAGAGGACGAGGAGTCTCCTGACACCTTCCAGACCTGGTGTGTCCCGTTGGACTTCCCGGAGTCCGAGCCTCAGAGAAGGTCCCCCCCCCCCCCGGAGGATACACGGTTCTTGGATTTCGTCAGGGACTTGGCCAAGGCTTTGGCATTCCCAGTGGACGCCGTGGAGGAACCTCAAGCTGATGAGCTCGATGCCCTCCATTATGATTTTCCTCCGAAGGAAGCCTTTACTGTTCCGGTTCCTCCGATGCTGGAACGGCTGCTCTTCTGTATGTGGGAAGCACCGGCCTCGGCGTCAGTTCTGAGCAAGCGGGTCAATTCCATTTATCGCGTTCGTAAGAGCCCTGGGTTCCAAAAGGCGCAGTTACCGCACAACTCCATGGTTGTGGAATCGGCCATGCACAGGCTGAAAAGTAGGAAGATGCACTCCTCGGTGCCTCCTTGCCAGTGCTTCCAGGACTCTGTGCTCTCTTGCCGTGTCCAGACTTACCAGCTGTACATGGGCATGTACTTAAGGGACCTGGCAAAGGAGATTGCTGGGTTCTCGGCTGGCCTCTCCGAGGAACCCCTGCAAAGGTTCAAAGCCTTGTCTTCAGGGATCCGGGAGTGCTCAAAGTTTATATCTCGAGCAGCCTATGACAGCTTCGAGGCTTCGGCCCGGGTAACCACAGCCGGCATCGGTGCACGCCGTCAGTCCTGGCTATAGTCGTTGGACCTGGAGTCATGGGTACAGGACAAGTTGGTCGATGTCCCCTGCTGAGGTGACAACCTATTCGGCAAACCCATGACTGAGAAGGCTGCAGAAATCAAGAACAAGACTCTTACCAGGACAAGCCTGTCCGGAAAGATTTCTGCCCCTTCTCATAAAAAGAAGGGCTCGGGAAAGAAGCCCTTTTTCCCGAGGAAGGGTGCTGCCTACAAATCCTACCCTCAGTATCAGGCCTCTCCAGCTCCCCAACAGGGACAGCAGGCCAAGGGGCAGGGACATGGGCCCCGTAGGCAGAAAACCCCCAAGCCGCCAGCTCCAGCTCCTGCACAGCAGGGAGCGGGGTTTTGACTTCCACAGCATAGCCTCTCCTCCGCCGGTGGCTCTACTCAGCACAGGGGGTCGGCTGACCATGTACGCCTACAGGTGGCCAGCCATCACAGTGGACACCTGGGTACTGAGCATAGTCCAGAAGGGCTATATGCTCCATTTCCACCAACTACCCCCTTCCTACTATCCAGGGGAGCCTCCAAGACTCCCTCTGCACAGGAACCTCCTCCTTCAGGAGTTGGCAAGTCTTTTAAAGGAACAGGCGGTGGAACCGGTGCCACACCACCTGGAAGGGAAAGGCTTCTACTCCAGGTACTTCCTAGTACCAAAGAGAACAGGAGGCCTCAGACCTATCCTAGACTTATGAAATCTGAACAAGTTTCTGGAGAGGGAAAAGTTCAAGATGCTTACCTTTGGGATACTGCTGCCCTACCTCCAGCAGGGAGACTGGCTATGCTCCTTAGACCTAAAGGATGCTTATACTCACATCCTCATCCATCCAGACCACAGACAATATCTCAGATTTGTGATGGGAGGAAACCATTTTCAGTACAGGGTACTTCCCTTTGGCCTGACCTCTGCCCCCAGGTTTTCACCAAATGCCTGGCGGTGCTGGCGGCTTTTCTCAGAAATCAGGGAATTTTTGTCTTCCCATACCTGGACGACTGGCTAATAAGGGGCCTGTCATTCCAGGAGGCCCGACAGGCCACTCTTTGCACTGTCTCTCTTCTTCAGCATCTGGGCTTTGTCATAAACTACGCAAAGTCCACTTTGCTCCTCTCTCAGAACCTAGAGTTTATAGAGGCGAGACTAGACACCCTTCAGGCAAGAGCTTACTTGCCCGAGAACAGGGCCTACAGATTGATGGAGTTGGCAAACCAGTTCCAAAGCAATTCTCAGGTTTCCGCCAGGCACTACCTGCGGCTTCTGGGCCACATGGCATCCACTGTACATGTGACCCCGAATGCCCGTCTGCACATGTGGGCTGCTCAATGGTGCCTCAGTGGACACAAGCCACCGGCGACCTCTGAGACAGAGTAAAGGTGTCCAGACGACTTCTGAACTCCTTACAGTGGTGGCTACATCTGCCAAACCTTCTCAGGGATGTACCTTTTCAGGCTCCAGCACACACGACCCTCCCTCCTCCCCTGCAATATCTACTTCACCTTTCAGACCTAGGCCTTAAGTCTAACTCTGTTCGGGTCCACCTCAATGCTTTGTCAGCGCACCACCACCAGTGGAGGGACAGTCTCTGTCGGTTCACCCCTTGGTGTCCAGATTTCTCAGAGGTCTGCTTCTACTCAAGCCTCCAGTTCGTCCACCGGTGACTGAGTGGGATTTGAACGTGGTCTTGCAGCAACTTACTCGTCCACTCTTTGAACCTATGGCTACTTGCCATTTGCACTTCCTCTCTTTAAAGCGCTCTTCCTGGTGGCTCTTACATCGGCCAGATGTGTGATTGAGCTACAAGCTCTGGTTTCTGATAGACCGTAAACACAGTTCTATAGGAACACGGTGGTCCTACGAACCCATCCCAAGTTCCTCCCAAAAGTGGTCTCCTCTTTCCACCTCAATCAGGAGGTGGTCCTTCCGACCTTCTTTCCCAGGCCGCATTCCAGCCGGGGTGAGACGGTCTTGCATACCCTGGACTGTAAGAGGGTGTTGTCCTTTTACATAGAATGTACGCGGGAGCATCGAAGGGCTACTCAGCTCTTTGTCTCCTTTGACCCTAATTGGATGGGGTTCCCTGGCTCCAAGCGTACATTGTCCACTTGGGTAGCAGATTGCATCACCTGGGTGTACAGGGCAGCCGACCTCCCCTTGCAGGGTCGAGTCACGGCCCACCGTGTCAGGGCGAAGGCCGCGTCAGTAGCTCATCTCCACTCTGTTCCGTTGGCAGACATCTGCCGGGCCGCAACTTGGTCTTCAAGCCAGACTTTTGCAGCCCATTACTGCCTGGAGAGAGAGTCCCGGCGCGACAGTGTTTTCGGCCAGGTGGTACTCCGAAATCTCTTTGAGGTTTAGGCAACTCCTACCCTCCGGCCCTTTGTGTTGGGCTACCGTACGGGGTGTGTTCTCAGAGAAAATTATTTTCACGGATGCTGAGGCTCTTGAGAGGGAGCCATTTTTTCAGCTGTGGGTTCACGGTAGCCTAGAGCTGGGGAGTCCCATATGTGAGGACTGACTTCCTGCTTGGTCCTGGTTACTGCTTGGTCCTGTAACAGGTGTTCTCCAGGAGCAGCAGGAATCAGTCCTCACAATCCTCCCTCCTCCCCTGGAGTTGCAGTCATATACTTAATTTTGATTTTTGCTGTCTTTTAGCTATGTCATCAGACTGAGCAAGATGGCACCCTTGGGCGGGAAGGGGACCGCGCATGCACACTGCATTCCCAAAGGCTTTCTTTGAAAGCTGGGGAAATGCTCCGCACGAGGGCTCCGTCGGCGCTGTCGTCACCCCATATGTAAGGACTGATTCCTACTGCTCCTGGAGAACACCTGTTACAGGTGAGTAACTACGCTATATTGCTACTGCTGCCAATTGGAATTAAAAGTTGTTGTTTCTGTTATAGATGGGAATTAGTTACATTATGCTTTACTGTAACTCTAAACACATATTTTTAAAAGAAATTGCTCTGACAAGACTTGCATTCAAGGCCTAACTATGGCAATATCTCTCGCTACAAAGTTACTATAAACACAAAACTCTGCCAGACTTTGTTGCCTTTATGTTATCTGTGCTGTCTTTTTCTATCAAGCTATTACTGCACACGTCAGTGTATGCTGCATAACCCCAATCCACTGACTCAGAGAATCCATTCCATATTATAGCACAAAGCCAGATAGAAAAAAAACACTAGCTGTATATGCACATTAACGTTACAAAATCAATCATAGAATAAACTAATCCATTACTGCACATCATTAGACCACCTTCATATAAAAGAAAAGAAAGAAAGACACGCATTAGAAAGATAAGTTAGGAGAGGAATGAGGCCAACTCAGACAGTGAGGCAGATTAAAAGGAAAGGAATCTTATTCTGGAACCTAATTACCAACAATAATATGGGCTTCATTTGGTTAAAAAAATATATTCCATCAGTCATCCGCCTCTAAGTATTCTTACTTGCTCAGGCTTTACAGAATTCACTAGGCAAGAATTTTAAAATATTTCCCAGGTCTTTTAAATTTCCTATTATAAAACAACAGTTTCAGTCATCAATTCTATTATCAAAATTCATATTTCTTCAATTATGTGTATCGGATAAAATTCTTCAAGACTATAGCGGAAAACCATTGGCAAGCAAAAAGTGTCAGCTTGCAGCTGCTTTAAGAATATCTCCACAACACACAACAAAGTTATTTCTTAATGTCACACTACAGAAGCAGCCATCTTAAAGATGACTTTCTTAAAAACTAATAGATCCTTACAGTCTGACTTCAAGAAACAGACAGCTATTAAAACTTAGTAAAACTTCCTTCTGCTTTTTAAATGAACTGCAGATAGAAGGTGCAAATTTATTTCTGCTTATTCCACATGACAACTCTCTACATATATTCTAATTAGCATGTAACTAAAATCCTTATGACATGAAAATTATTCCTTCAAAACATTTTACAAAACAATCTCAATAGGAAGGGTGATTAGTACAATATATTGAAATGCTAATAATATCAGGCAATGGAGCACTTTCCATAACTTCAGAAGAAATACCCAAGCTGGAAATCCACCATCTTATTTATTTATTTATTTATCTGTATTTATATCCCGCTTTTCACCGGGTCATTCACAGTATTGAAACGATTACTTTTACTGAAACAGTACTACAACATATTTCTGTTTTATGATTAAACTAAGATCAGTAAAGCTTCCAAAACAAGGTACACCTTTCTAAAAACCAAAACACAACCTCAAATATAAAAAACAATTGAAATTACCTTAAGACCCAAGAATGAAATAAAACAAATCTGTGCAGTCTTTACACATTACTGATAAGAAAAAAGGCATTTCAAATATCAACTTGCAAGTCTTGCAATATGTCTCTGAGCGCATCTAATAATTACCAAGTTTCAGCTAGGCTTTTAAAATCTTTTACAACCAGAAAACATTGTCCCTTTAAAACATGATGTCACTATACACTTTCTCTTCAAATGCAAACAACTTATATTTTCACATGTACCATTGCCTCACACCATGTAGGACGGTACACTCAGGTTTAGTGGGCATCCAGGCTTAAACATTGACTGCCATTTTATATTTCAAACATCAAAGCCTCTCTGAAAAAGTTCCTCTCTAAAGAAATAACAATGCGTCATCACCACTAGTCAATGAATGCTATCATGCTGCAGGGGTTTGCAGTATCACAAGGTTTACACATACGAGGTGTGACAAAAAAGAAATGAGACTGTCCCATAAATGTTTTATTACAAAATCTACAGAGAAATTATGCATTGTCCCCTTCAAAGTAATCCCCTCCAGAGTTAATGCACTTCTGCATTCGCTTCTGCCACGTACGAAAGCACTCGGTAAAGTCCTCCTCCTTGATGTCCCTCAGCTCCCTCGTCACAGTGGCCTTGATCTCGTCTACAGAGGCAAAATGAGTTCCTTTGAGTACAGTCTTCAGCCTGGGGAAGAGCTAGAAGTCGCATGATGCGTGATCTGGGGAATAAGGAGGGTAGTCGAGAGCTGTGATCTGTTTGTTGGCCAAGAACTGCCTCACAATGAGCGCGGTGTGTGCGGGTGCGTTGTCGTGGGGGAGCAGCCACGACTTGTCTCTCCACAGATCCCGTCTGCTGCGCCGAATCTGGTCATGGAGGTGATTGAGGACCTGCTGGTAGAAGTGCCGGTTGACTTTCTGACCCTCAGGCACAAACTCATGATGGACCATTCCCTTCTGGTCGAAGAATACGATCAGCATGACCTTGATCCTTGATTTGGACATGCGCGCCTTCTTGGGTCTGGATGACAGTCAAGTCTTCCATTGCAGGCCCTTTCTTTTACTGGAACACCCAAATCTCGTCTCCTGTGATGACTCGGCCAATGAACTTTGGATCTTCTCCGATCTTCTCTAACAAGTCTCGACAAACATTGACCTGGTGCTCCTTCTGGTCATCCGATAAAAGCTTAGGCATCATCTTGGTGCACACCTTCCGCATCCCCAGCTCTTGCACCAAGATGGTCCACACTGACTCCCTGTTCAGGCTGAGCTCCTCAGCTATCATCCACGCTCTCAATCTGCGATCACTCCACACCAGCTGGTTCACTCTGTCAATGTTCTCAGCCATCTTTGTCGTGGAAGGCTGTCCTGACTTGGGGTCATCTTCCACCTCCTTGTGGCCAGTCTTGAAGCATTTGTGCCACTCGAAGGCTCGCGGCCTTGACATTGCATCTTCTCCATAAGCCTTTTGGAGAAATTGGAGACACTCAGTTGGGCCCTTCTCCAACTTAACCAGAAATTTCAAGTTGATTCTTTGGTCCATATTTCTGCCACCTCCAGTTGCATGACAAAGCGATGGAGCAGTGTACTACAAAAAAAACTTAAAAAGAAAAACAGAGTGAGAGAGAGGAAAGGTTTTATAGCAGAATAATGGTGAGATGTTGCACAACACAGTGACATAAACAGCCAATTGACATTGAGTCATGGGCGTGACTGCCACAGTCTCGTTTCTTATTTTGTCACACCTCGTATATGGACTGCCTCTCTTAAATTCTAAAGCGCATGACTGTACTTCATACTCACATAAGAACATAAGATATGCCATACTGGGTCAGACCAAAGTCCATCAAGCCCAGTATCTTGTTTCCAACATTGACCAATCTAGGTCATACGTACCTAGCAGTATCCCCAAAAGACACAGGTTCCACAATGCTTGTATTGGGTCAAGCATTGATATCCTGGGTCCCTTTTTAATAATGGTTTATGGACCTTTCCTCCAGGAACTTGTCCAAACCTTTTTTAAACCCAGCTACACTAACAGCTCTTACTACATCCTCCAGTAACAAATTCCAGAATTTGATTACATGTTGAGTGAAAAAATATTTTCTCTTATTTGTCTTAAATAGTTTACCCTGTAGCTTCATTACATGTCCCCTAGTCTTTCTATATTCTGATAGCGTAAACAATCCATCTACGTTTACCCGTTCCACTCCATTCATTAATTTATAGACCTCTATCATATCTCCCCTCAGCCGTCTCTTTTCCAGGTTGAAGAGCCCTAACCTTTGTAGCCTCTCTTCATAGGAGTAGCCCTCCATCCCCTTTACTATTTTGGTGGCTCTTCTCTGAACCTTTTCTAATAACGCTATATCCTTTTTAAGATACGGCGACCAGAATTGCACACAATATTCAAGGTGCAGTCGTACCATGGAACGATACAGAGGCATTATAATATCCTTTGTTTTATTTTCCATTCCTTTCCTTATGATACCTAGCATTCTATTTGCTTGTTTGGCCGCCGCTGCACACTGGGCAGAGGGTTTTAACATGTTATCCACGATGACTCCTAAATCTTTTTCCTGGGTGGTGGCTCCCAATGTGGAACCTTGCATCGTGTAATGACAATCCTTTCTGTTTTGCCGTGAATGAAGAGATACGAATATTCTATCCAGCACCACACCAAACTGAATGTACCTGCTTCACCCCGCACCTGGTAACAGAATTTCGGCTCTTGGGATTCGATTCCTTCACTCAAAGCAATGGGACCGAGAGAAGTAATATTAAGTAATCAAACACACACAGAGAATTTTGTTAAAAACACAGTACTCTTAAGGTCTTAAGGGGAAGGAGCCCACAGTCCTGCAAACTTGAGTAGTTCCTGTAAATCTTCTCCTCCTGGCTAGGCCAAAGCACCTCCTTTTATTAGGGAAAAAACAGTTACATGGTACAAATTCAGTTCTACATCAAGTTTTGTTTATCTATATGTTATAGGTCAGAGCACAGACATTTCTCAACTCCAGAATTCTAAAACAAAAGCATTCTGTCTCGTTCTCACAAACAGTGTCATCCCAAAGTACAACCTTGGCTTTTATACACATCTCTCTCCAGGCTGCTAGTGAATTCCAAGCTATTCTCCATATTAATCCTTTCAGAGGTCTCTGGTACCCCATTTCAAGTCCTTCTCAACACCTTCCACATATATCAAATGGTTTGTCTGCCCTCCTTTTCTAAGGAGCAGTGCTGTCAGAAGGACAAGGACCTTCACCTAATAGATTTCCAGAGGTTGCTGTTCCAATACTTGAAAGTTTCTAACTCTTTTCACTAGTCAGACAATCTCTTTGTGCTGTTTGTGAGTCTGTGCAAAGGTGACACAATGGCTAAGTCTACATTGGGGTGGTGGATCAAGGAGGCCATTGCTTCAGTGTTGTTGTGGAACCAGCCATTCCAAAAGATTTGCCTGCGCATTCCACTCAGGCACAAGCATCCTCATGGGTGGAGCATAGCTTGCTAGTCCCTTTGGAAATTTGTTGGCAACATGAGTATCACAAGACTTCAGACAGGAGAGGAGAGCAGCAGGCCCACGGAGCAGAAACAGCACGGCAAGCCAATTTTAAGATTAGTTTGCCACACTGTCTCTGTAGGACGGGGAGTCGGGGGGTGCGAGAATTGCGGCAGCAGGGGGCGGTGACTGCAGGCGGGGTGGCAAGTAGCAGGGGGGGGGGGCAGGAACACTACTAGTGGATAGCTATATGCATGCTGAGGGCTGCCTGAGAAATGACAGGGAGAGTGGCTGCAATTTATTTCAGACCTGGACCATTCTGCAGGTAATCCTAAACAGTGATGAGAAACATAGAAACATAGAAACATAGAAATATGACGACAGAAAAAGACCACATGGCCTATCTAGTCTGTCCTTCCATAACAACTACAACAGTCCACTTTTTGCCTTTAGAGATCCTCTGTGTTGGTCCCATGCTTTCTTGAATTCAGTTACTGTCCTCATCTCTACCACCTCCACTGGGAGACTATTCCACGGATCCACTACTCTTTCCGTAAAGAAATATTTCCGCATATCACTCCTGAATCTATCTCCCTTCACCCTCATCCCATGTCCCCTCGTAGCAGAACTTGCTTTCAATTGAAAGAGGCTCTCTCCCTGAACATTTATGCCACGGAGGTATTTAAACATCTCAATCATATCACCTCTATCCCGCCTTTCCTCTAAGGTGTACATATTAAGATCCTTAAGTCTGTCCTCATATGCTTTATAATGAAGCCCATTAATCATTTTGGTAGCAACCCTCTGCACCGACTCCATCCTGTTCACATCCTTTTGAAGGTGCGGTCTCCAGAATTGCACACCATACTCCAAATGAGGTCGCACCAAAGACTTATACAGAGGCATTATCACCTCCTTTTTTCTGCTAGCCATTCCTCTCCGTATGCACCCAAGCATCCTTCTAGCTTTTGCTGTCGCCTTTTCCACCTGTTTAGCTACTTTAAGATCATCAGACACAACCACGCCTAGGTCCCGCTCTTCTTTAGTGGACAAAAGTACTTCACCTCCTATACTGTATTGCTCCCTTGGATTGCTGCAGCCCAAATGCATGACCTTACATTTTTTAACATTAAATCCCAGCTGCCAAATTCTAGACCATTCTTCAAGCTTAGCTAGATCCCTCCTCATGTTATCTACCCCTTCCTGGGTGTCTACTCTATTGCAGATTTTGGTATCATCCGCAAAGAGGCAAACCTTACCCGACAGCCCTTCCGCTATATCACTAACAAAGATGTTAAAAAGAATTGGACCAAGGACAGATCCCTGGGGCACACCACTGGTAACATCCTTCTCCTCAGAGTGAGCTCCATTTACTTGTACTCTTTGTCGCCTCCCACCCAACCAATTTCTAACCCAAGCAGTAACTTTAGGGTCCATCCCTAGGGTGCTCAGTTTGTTTATAAGTCGCCTGTGAGGAACAGTGTCAAAGGCTTTACGGAAATCTAAATACACCACATCTAGAGCTCCGGGCTGTATAAAGTTTCCATGGACGGGAAGGACTGAGAGAGTGGAGCTTCAGCTGACAAGTGTGTGGCATTGTGAGGCAGGAGGCTTTGTGTGACCAAGCTGGTCCCCAAGCTGCTGCTGCTCCTGCTCCTCTTTCTCCAGGACCAAGCAGGAAGTCAGTCCTCACATATGGGTGACGTCGGCGCCGACGGAGCCCTCGCGGAGCAAATTCCCCCAGCTTTCAAAGAAAGCCTTTGGGAATTGCAGCGCGCATGCGCGGTCCTCTTCCCGCCCAAGGGTGCCATCTTGCTCAGTCTTCTTTTTTCTGCGGAGCCCTACAGACGTTGCCTGTGAATCCCCGCAGAAAAGTTGATTTTTCTCTATTTTTCTCTGTTTTTCTTCGGTTCGATGCCGGTTCTTTTCCTGCCCGGACTTGCGACGCCGGTTGCGAGTCTGTCCTTTATTTTTCGGTTTTTTGTCCTTCGTGACAGCTTTCGTGCTTTTTTTCCTTTTTCCCTGGCTGCCCGGTCGTTCGACCTCGCAGGGGCCCTTTTTCCCCCGATGGCGGCCAGTGGTTTCAAAAAGTGTGACCTCTGTAAGAAACTTATGTCTCTTACAGACACTCATGACTTCTGCCTCCGCTGCCTTGGCCCAGATCATGACCCCATGATCTGCGCGCCATGCGGCAAAATGTCCTCAAAAGCATTGAGGAGTCGGCAGCACCAGCGGGAGTGTATCTTCTCTGACTCCGGCCGGGCTTGGACCTCGTCAGAGGCTTTGACGTCTCGGGACTCTGGTCCTGAGCATCGTCGGAGTTCCTCTGAAAGGGGGTCTCCTACCCGGGAGCATCATCGGAAGAAGAAACCCGCGAGGGCGGGATCGGTGGACGCTCCTGGATCCTCGAGGGCCAGGTCGCATAGCCCCGATTCCCGTCCCGGGTCCTTGGAGTCGGAAAGGCCATCAAAACATCCTCGACTCGAGGTGGACTTGCCCGCTCACATAAGTACTGTTGTCCTTGTGGACTCGCCTCCAAAGGACCCGACGTCGAGCCCGACGCCATCGGGGCCCGAGTCGGGGGCTGCTGGGTCTCCTGAGCTCGGACTCAGGTTGACGGCCTTGGAGTGCAGTTTGTCTGCCTTCTTGGACCAGCAGCGGGCATTGATCGCTGGCCTCGCTGGCGCTTCTGCCCTGACTGCCGGGACGTCGACCTCCAAGTCGACCCCAGAGACCGAGCCGATCCTCGAGTCCATGAGGGCTCGAGTCGATCCTCGGTCGAGGTCTCCTTCGGCCTCCCGTTCGGGACCGAGGTCGTCGACGCCGACTCCCTCGGCGTTGGGGCGGATGGCATCAGTGCCCGCCCGACCGGAGCCGGTCGACTCCTCCTCCGAGGAGTCGGCCTGGGAATCTGAGGACGAAGAGTCACCTGGTTCCTTTCGGACTCGGTGTGTCCCTTCGGACTCCCCCGAGTCCGAACCTCGGAGACGGTCCCCCCCGGAGGATACCCGGTTCTCGGACTTCGTGAGGGATATGGCCAAAGCCTTGGCCTTCCCTGCGGATCCCGAGGAGGAGCCTCGAGTCGAAGAACTCGATGCCCTCCAATATGACTCTCCCCCGAAGGAGGCCTTTATTGTACCGGTTCCTCCCATGCTGGAACGGCTTCTCTTCCGCATGTGGGAGAGCCCAGCGTCGTCGCCGGTGTTAAGCAAGCGGGTCGATTCCATTTATCGAGTCCGCAAGAGCCCTGGGTTCCAAAAGGCACAACTACCGCACCATTCCATGGTGGTGGAATCGGCCATGCATAGACTGAAGAGTCACAAAATGCACTCCTCGGTGCCCCCTGGTAGGGAGGCCCGAAGCCTGGATGCCCTCGGTAGGAAGTGCTTCCAGGGCTCTATGCTTGCTTGTCGAGTCCAGACCTACCAGCTCTACATGGGCATGTATCTCCGAGACCTGGCTAAGGAAATAGCCGGGTTCTCTGCTGGTCTCTCCGACGAACCTTTTCAGAGGTTCCAATCCTTGTCTACTGGTATTCGGGAGTGCTCCAAGTTTATCTCTCGAGCAGCCTATGATGGTTTTGAGGCTTTGGCTCGAGTAGCCGCGGCCGGCATCGGTGGACGCCGCCAGGCTTGGCTTCAGACGTCCGACCTCGAGCCCTGGGTACAGGACAAGTTGGTCGATGTCCCCTGCCGAGGTGATAACCTCTTTGGCAAGCCCATGGATGAGAAGGCTGCACAAATCGAGACGGAGACTCTCACCAGGACTCGTCTCTCAAGGAAGACCTCTGCCCCTTCTCAAAAGAAGAAGGCCTCGGGGAAAAAGCCCTTTTACCCGAGGAAGGGTGCTGCCTATAAATACTACCCTCAGTATCAGGCCTCACCTGCTCCCCCACAGGGAAAGCAGGCCAAGGGACGGGGTAATGGCTCCCGTAGGCAGCAAGCCCCCAAGCCTGTACCACCGGCCCCTGCTCAGCAGGGTGGGGTTTTTTGACTTTCTCAGCATAGCCTCTCCCCCTCAGCTGGTTTCTCTCAGCACAGGAGGCCGGCTAGTCCACTTTGCCCACAGGTGGTCCAATATCACCACAGATACCTGGGTGCTTCAGATAGTTCAAAAGGGCTATCTTCTTCATTTTCACCAGGTACCTCCCTCCTACTTTCCAGGGGAGCCTTCCAGACTTCCTCTGCACAGGGACTTACTCCTTCAGGAGTTAGCAAGTCTTCTTCAGGAACAAGCCGTGGAACCGGTGCCCCACCACCTGGAGGGTCAGGGGTTTTATTCCCGATACTTCCTGATTCCGAAAAGAACGGGAGGCCTCAGGCCCATCCTAGACTTGCGAAACCTCAACAAGTTCCTTGCAAAGGAAAAGTTCAAAATGCTTACCCTTGGAATCCTGCTGCCCTACCTCCAGCAGGGAGACTGGCTATGCTCCTTAGATCTGAAGGATGCGTATACTCATATCCTTATTCATCCAGACCACAGACAATACCTCAGGTTTGTGGTGGACGGACGCCATTACCAGTACAGAGTACTGCCTTTCGGCCTATCCTCCGCCCCCAGAGTGTTCACCAAATGCCTAGCAGTGGTGGCGGCCTATCTGAGGCTTCAGGGTCTCTTTGTGTTCCCATACCTGGACGACTGGCTCATCAGGGCCCAGTCTGCCCAAGAAGCCTCTCAGGCTACTCATCGCACGGTGGCTCTGCTCCAGCACTTGGGATTTGTCATAAACTTCGCAAAGTCCACTTTGCTCCCCTCTCAAGATCTAGAATTCATCGGCGCCAGGTTGGACACTCTTCAAGCGCGGGCCTTCCTGCCTCTGGACAGGGCCCAAAGGCTCATGGATCTCGCCAGCCGCTTTCACAGCAATTCCCTGGTCTCGGCCAGGCAATTTAACCCCCTATGCCCGCCTGAACATGCGACCTGCTCAATGGTGCCTTCGCAAACAATGGCATCAGGCCACTGGGAGCCTAGCGGACTCCGTACAGATCTCCGACCAGCTGGTCTCCTCTCTGCGATGGTGGCTTCACCTGCCGAACCTAGTGCTCGGGATGACTTTTCAGCCCCCTACACATTCTCAGGTCCTGACGACCGATGCTTCTCTCCAGGGTTGGGGAGCACATTGCCAAGGGACTTGTACTCAGGGTCTCTGGACTCCTTGGGAGTCCGCTCAGCAGATCAACTTCCTGGAGCTCAGAGCCATCCGCCTGGCGCTCAAAGCCTTCTCTCACCTGATTTCTCACCAGTCAGTACTTGTCCAGACAGACAATCAGGTTGCCATGTTCTATGTGAACAAGCAAGGCGGAACCGGCTCCTTCCTTCTCTGTCAGGAAGCACAGAAGCTCTGCTCTTGGGCCGTCCATCGCAACATCGTCCTCAAAGCTGTCTATCTCCCAGGTCAAGAAAACTACCTGGCAGACAAACTGAGCAGGGTCCTCCAACCGCACGAGTGGAGGTTGGATCCGCTTGTGGTTCAGCGGATCTTTCTCCGGTGGGGCATCCCCACCATGGATCTGTTCGCCAGTCCTCTGAACCGACAGCTTCCCAGATTCTGCTCTCGACAGCCGCATCCTCTCCGGGTGGCAGCGGATGCTTTTCTGATTCCATGGTCCACAGGCCTCTTGTATGCCTTTCCACCCATGCCCCTGGTGTCTCGGACGCTCTTCAAGGTTCTCAGAGACAAGGCGTCGGTGATCCTAGTGGCTCCCCGGTGGCCGAGACAACCTTGGTTCCCGCTTCTGCTGCAGCTGGCGGTGGACACACCTCTTCCTCTGGGGTTTCAGCCCGACCTCCTCTCGCAGGATCAGGGGACGCTCCTGCACCCCAACCTTTGGTCCCTTCATCTGATGGCCTGGCTGCTGAAAGGATAGTCCTTGCTCCTCTTCAGCTACCTCCAGATGTGGAAGAGGTCGTCTTGGCCTCCAGGAGGCCTTCCACCCGGAAGTCCTACGCTCTTAAGTGGCGTCGGTTCTCCATCTGGTGTACTCAGCAGTCTCAAGACCCCTTCTCCTGTTCAGCATCAGTGGTATTGCAGTACTTGCTTTCCCTTTCCAATCTTGGCCTTAAGTCCAACTCGGTCAAGGTCCACCTCAGTGCTATTTCTGCGTACCACCTACCGGTGGAGGGTAGGCCTCTTTCCAGCCACCCTCTGGTGGCTCGTTTTCTCCGGGGCCTTCTACTCCTTAAACCACCTTTGCGCCCGCCAGCCCCGAACTGGGATCTCAATGTGGTTTTACAGCGGCTTACCTGTCCGCCTTTTGAACCTATGGCTACCTGTCCTCTTCGTTTTCTTTCCTGGAAAACCTTATTCTTGGTGGCCCTCACTTCTGCTAGACGCGTTAGTGAGCTGCAGGCCCTGGTATCTGATCCTCCTTACACTAGGTTCTACAAGAACCGGGTAGTCCTGCGGACTCACCCCAAGTTTCTTCCTAAAGTGGTTTCCCCTTTTCACATCAACCAGGAGGTGGTACTTCCGACCTACTTTCCCAGGCCACACTCCAGCCGAGCTGAAATGGTCCTGCATACCCTGGACTGTAGAAGGGCGCTGAACTTCTACCTGGACCGTACGCGGGGGCACCGAAGGGCTGTTCAGCTCTTCGTGTCTTATGACCCCAACAAGTTGGGGCTCCCTGTCTCCAAGCGTACTCTGTCCATCTGGATTGCGGACTGCATCGCTTGGGCTTACGAGGCTGCGGGCCTCGTGCTGGAAGGTAGAGTCACCGCTCATCGTGTTCGGGCAAAGGCTACGTCAGTGGCTTACCTCCGCTCTGTTCCGTTGGCAGACATCTGCCGGACCGCTACTTGGTCTTCAAGCCAGACTTTTGCAGCCCATTACTGCCTGGAGAGGGAGTCCCGCAGGGACAGTGCTTTCGGACAGGCAGTCCTCCGTAACCTCTTCGAGGTATAGGCAACTCCTACCCTCCATCCCAGATGTTGGGCTACCGGTTGGAGACGTATTCAGAGAAGATTCCTTCCTTCTGTGCTGCTGAGCTAGAGGGAGCTCATTTTTGCGCTTAGGGTCTCCGGTAGCCTTAAGCTTGGGAGTCCCATATGTGAGGACTGACTTCATGCTTGGTCCTGGAGAAAGCGTAGTTACTCACCTGTAACAGATGTTCTCCAGGAGCAGCAGGAATCAGTCCTCACAACCCTCCCTCCTCCCCTTGGAGTTGCAGTTTTATGCTTTCGTTTTTGCTAATTTTTGCTGTCTTTTTGCTATGTCATCTGAGTGAGCAAGATGGCACCCTTGGGCGGGAAGAAGACCGTGCATGCGTGCTGCAATTCCCAAAGGCTTTCTTTGAAAGCTGTGGAAAATTGCTCCGCGAGGGCTCCGTCGGCGCCGACGTCACCCATATGTGAGGACTGATTCCTGCTGCTCCTGGAGAACACCTGTTACAGGTGAGTAACTACGCTTTCTCGTTGCTCATGTGGTTCAGATGTATCAAAGAGTTATGCTCAGTTTGGCCCTGATTCATTCAGCTTTGGCTCCACTAGGCACAGAGTGGGAGAAGAGCCCCAGCTAACTGGGCCCTATGGGCCTGATTCCAAGATGCAAGTTGCGGGACTGCATGTCCCGGTGGGACATGCAGCCTCGCAAGCTGTCTGGATCCTATTCCCCCTCCTTCTCTCCCTGCACATCCTCAGCAGTAGGATGGGGAGAGCTGGCAGGAGGCGGGGCCAGGGCAGACCTGAGGCGGACCAGCCCGGCAGGAATTACAGGGCCGATTCGGGTCATGGCGCTGTATGTTCTGCAAGAACAAGCAGGAAGTCAGTACTTACATATGGGTGATGTTGGTGCCGACAGAGCCCGTGCGGAGCATTTCCCCAGCTATCAAAGAAAGCCTTTGGGAATGCTACCACGCATGCATGGTCCCCTTCCCGCCCAAGGGTGTCATCTTGCTCAGTCTCCTTTTTTTCCACAAAGTCCAATGGACGTTGTCCTCTACTTCCCCGGAAAAAGTTCTTCAACAGTTCTTGAAATCCCTCAAATTCTATGATTTGCGTACCGGTTCCCTTCCCACCTCGAGCCTTCGAGGTTCCTCCTTGACCAGCCTTCATGCCATTTTCACCCGGGGGTCATTGACCCCGGCCGGATGTTCTCCCACTATGATTGCTGGTGGGTTCAAGAAATCTGACTGCTGCAGTCAGACTGTTTCAGTTACTAACACCCATGATTGCTGTCTTTGCTGCCTGGGCCCGTACCATGATAGCTCCACTTGCGACCGGTGCTAGGCCATGACCCCCCCCCCCCCCCCGCCAAAAAAAGTGGTCAGAGTTGCAGGGGAAGCTGTTCCCGAGATCTGACTCTGCCTCAGTTTCTCCATCGCCGAGCCTCAAAGCCGGCACTTCCCGTGAGGTCTGGGCATCCTCGGAGTCCTGCGGTGGTGGCTCCTCCGGTGCGGCCCGGACCCTCCCAAATAAAGAAAAAGATACCGAAGCCTGCTGAGGTGCCTCCGATGAAACCTGGCAAAGTCCCACATTGGGACTCAGGCAACTCTGAGCAGTGCCCTCAGAAAATCTTGAGACAGGAGTCCTCGGCCGGCAGAGACCATGCCAGGACCCATAAGCCAGCAGTCTTCCTCGAGGATGCACTCTCCGGAGTACCGGCATCAGACTCGAGGTCCTCGGCGTCTACACCGAGAGCTCCACAGCCATTGGGCCTCGAGTCCCGAATGGCGGCCATGGAGCAGAACATCGCCTCCATCCTGGCCTTGCAGCAGATGTTGATGGCTGATTTTCCAGCATCATCGGTGCCGACACCGGTCCCCCTGACCTTGGGGGAGTCCCCGGGCATCGAACTGGGCACTGAGCACCATCGGCCTTGGGTAAGTCCTCGGCGCGATTGGGGTCCAGGTCACGCTCCTCAGGGATCCGGTCCTCCCCGGCAAGTTTTCGGAAGTGTGACCCCAGATCCTCTGGGGGGCCCCGGGTCCTCAGGGCTACTCCCAAGGCCAATTCCTCGATGCCCTTGGAATCCGAATGGGAAACCGCGGACAAGGCCTCTCTGGAGCCCTCCGGACACAGGGATGTCCCCTCCGAGCCATCTCCCCTGGAGCCTCGGCGTCACTCCCCGCCTGAGAATGTAGCCTTTCATGACTTCATCCGCAACATGGCCTGTGCTCTTTCAGTCCAGACGGAGTCGGAGGAGGATCCGTGCACCACGGAACTCAAGATCCTGCAATATGAGTTCCCTCCCAAAGAGACTCTCATGGTGCCAGTTCCACCCATCCTCGAAAGGCTACTCCTCAGGATGTGGGAGACCCCGGCCTCAGTGCTGGTGGTCAGTAGTCAGCACCTGGATGCCATCTAACGTGTCCGGAAGGGCCCCGGGTTCCATAAGCAACAACTCCCCCACAACTCCATTGTGGTGGAGTCCTCGATGCAGAAACTGAAGAGTGAAAAATCCTACTCATTGGTTCCCCTCGGCAGGGAGGCCCAGGCCCTCGACACCCTGGACCGTAAGTGTTACCAGGGCGCCATGCTCGGGTGCCGGATACAGGTGTATGAATTGTACATGGGAATGTACCTGAAAGGCCTGATCCAGGAGCTCTCGGGGTTCTTGGTGGGCCTCGCCGGGGAACCCCTGCAGAGGTTCCAGTCCCTGGCGGCAGGCATTCGGGACTGTTCCAAATTCCTTTCTAGGGTCGCCTACAATGGGTTTGAGTCTGCGGCCAAGGTGGTAGCCGCTGGCATCGGCGCCCGGCTCCAGGCATGGTTACAAACCTCGGACCTCAAGCAGTAGCTGCAGGAGAAGCTGCTTGATGTCCCCTGCAATGGCGAGAACTTGTTCAGGAAGCCGATATTTGACAAGGCGGTTGAAATCAAGGCTGAGGTAGTGACCCGGCAAAGACTGTCCAGGAAGACCTCGACCCTTCCCAAGAAAACACTCCCAAGGAAAAAAGGGCAATCACCAGGCTTGGCCCTACCAGCCTTACTCCAGGCAGTAGCACCAGGCCTCACAGCCTAAAAGCCAGGGGCATGGGGCCCGGAAGCCCAAGGCCCCCAAGCCTCAGACACCAGCTCACACCTCAGCCCACAGGGGATTGGCTGGCCTCATTTGCCCACCACTGGTCCAGCATCACCATGGAACAGGGGCCCATCGATTAACACCAGAGAGGAACTTAAACAAGGAGGCCAGGAACTGTTTAACCGCAGCTGGAGAGAGGTTTCTGAACCTAGCCAGAAAGAGATAGCTCAAACCCCAGATACCTGTCTTCCATACCAGGTAGACCACTGCTGGAGGGAATTACAGAGATCCCCCGAGAAAGTATATCCTGGGAGATTCGGGGAAAGCTCAGAGCAAGTTGATGTTTCTTCAGAGCAGGAAGAAATGCAGATAGATCCTAGCGAACAGGATTCCTTACTGCCTGAGTTTCCCATGGATTGCACATTATGTTTGGCTGGAAGCATGGAGTCCTTAACTGAAGAATAGCTTTCAGGATGTGCGTTTTTGGGTAACAGAGAAAAGAAGTCTGACCTTGTTGAAGGTAAGAGCTTGTTTAACCAAAGGAATATTGCCTAGCACCTGTGCTTGGTGTTACTAAAGAAGGAAAGGATAAAAGAGAACATTTTTACTAAGCTGAATGAAGAAGCTTGTGTTTTGTTTTATCTGCTATGTTTTGGATTAAAACCCCTGAACAGACGTAGTGTCTGTGAAACACCTTCAACCTGAGTTTTTGTAAATATCTTTGGAAATACTAACTGGAGAGAATATCCTGATGCTTTATGTTGAACCTTGTGACATTGGGGAAATAAAATCTCTATCATTTACCTTCATACTGGTTTGTCACGGCTATGCTTTTAAAAGGGAAACTACAACTCCCAACATGCTTCAGTGCTGAAGATAGTTTTCAACCCGTTTATGAAGAACATAATGTCCACCCTAGCTCTTTAGGCACGTGGCCGGGGGCTGGGGTGTGACAGTACTGAATGGATAAGTCTGGGTGAAAGAGAGAAGGAAGTTGATCCTGACAGCTGAGCATGGTTGAGAGAGAGGGAATGAGTCTGGAGAGGAGAACCAGGGAGGTAGAGAGGAGAGATACAGAATGAGCTTGGAAAGCTTGAGAATGAGGGGATGAACCTGGGGTCTGTGAGAGAAGTAAGTCAAAGGTGAGTGGATGAGTGAATCTAGGGATTGGTGAGGCTGTGATGGGAGGGTAAGAAAGAGAGGGAGTGAGCCCAGGCCCAGATTTAGACGTAGGCAATGGAGGCAACTGCTTCCGGTGCCAAATGTTGATAGGCGCTGGAGTACTGCCTCAACTGTCTTGCCTTGATCTGAGCCTGATGCTGTAGCCCAGTGTTCGCATTGCTGATTGGCTTTGGCTTCCCCAGCCAATAGGCTCTGTGGCAAGGTCCCGCTTAATGCGCAACCTGGTTCCTCTTTCCTCCCTGCCCCAATTGGCTCTGCCCCCCCTGATTGACTCTACCTGTTGTCCTGCTTACCACACAACCCGGTCCCCGAACGGCAGCAGCAAGTTTGTTACTAAATTCAGCCTGGGGCCGCTCAAGCCCTGTAGCATCCTATCTTCTCCTTTCCCACTGAAGGCTTTCTATAGTAACAAGAAGGGACACTGCATGACCTGAACAGCCCCAGGTTGAATTTAATTAACAAACTTGCTGCTACTGTTCGGGGACCGGGTTGCGTAGTAAGCAGGACAATGGGTAGAGCCAATTAGGGGGGACAGAGCCGATCGAGAAGGGGGGGGGGGGTAGAGAGCACCAACAAATTAAATTTGGCCCTGAGTGAGCCTGGGGGGAGGAGAAGGCGAGGAGATGAGTCAGAGGGGACATGAGGAAAGAGAAGGTAGGTGCATAGGCTGGATGGAAAGGAAAGTGGCATGAGAGAAGGGAGGGAAGAAGGATGAAAGCAGCCAGAAGGGTAGAAATATGGGGAGAGAATGAGGTGATTTGCACACTTCACCTAGCCCCTCACTATTCCTGCAGAGACACATTTTCCCATCGCCCATTACCCAAATCAACTCACTCAAACGTAAGTACACATACATATCCGAACTATATACTTGTAGATTCCCCTGCCTACCTACTGTAACATACCACACAATAACTCAACTACACGTGACCAATTTTCTCAGTGGAGAAAGGTGAATAGTGGAGTACCTCAGGGATCTGTGCTGGGCCCGCTGCTTTTTAACATATTCATAAATGACGAAATGAGAATAGCAGGTGAGGTGATCAAATTTGCAGATGGCACAAAATTATTCAAAGTTGTTGAAACACAAGAGAACTGTGAAAAATTGCAAGAGGACCTTGATAAATTGGAAGACTGGATGTCCAAACGATTGATGAAATTTAATGTGGACAAGTGCAAAGTTATGCACCTAGGAAGGAACAACCCAAACTATGGCTACATGATGTAAGGTAACACAAAAAGCGAGCGGAATTGGAGGTCACAAGCGCTTTAATGATACTAAAAACACCCCAACGCGTTTCGGCAACGCCTTCATCAGGGGGCTGAGGACTGCAAACAAACAAATAAAATTTACAAAATTATAACATAAAAATATTGCAGCTCCAAAGAACAGGTTAAAAATATATTAAAAATATAAAAGAACAAAATTAAGCAAAATAATAGGAAAATGATTAAAATATATACAAACACCCATGTATAGTATAATGATAGGAACAATAAATACATTTTTTTAAAAGAACATTGACTGAATCAACAAAAAGAAGGATAAAAACAATAAGAAAGATAAAAACAATAGCATACTTACAGTTATGTGTATCAATATGTTGAACAAAGCGCTGATATAAATTCGTGGCACAGAAACAATCATACAGTTGATTATAGCTAAAAAATAGTAATATCATTAATAGCTAAGAAAAGCAGAATGCTTAATCATGATCAAAATAATGGGAAACCCAAAACCAGAGGAAGACAGGACCAGGCCATACTGTACATTATAAACAATAGTGAATGTAAAAAGATCCATCTAACAATATACAATATTGATAAAGCGTAACTGATTAAATTGTATTAATAAACAAAGAAGTGCAACCTAATGTGAATGCAACTGCTGTGTAGCACACGGGATGCATATGAGTATTTGAACTGAAAAATTTAAAACCAAATACTTGGATGAAGAACATGCACTACAAACGTTTAAAAAGTAAAAGCTCTTGCCAAAATAAATACTGCCACATAATTCTAGATGTTAACAGCAGAGAGAGCAACAAAAGTCAAATTTGTAATGCACCTAATGTATGTTAGACAGGGGAGTTTCAAACCAAATATGTGGAAGGAAAACAACACAGGTCAAATATGTAGTACACCTAGTGTATAGGACCAAGGAGTCTAGAACCAATTATTTGGATAAAGAACGTTCCTTATCGTTCCTCCAGTTCAGTCCTCTAGCTCTGGGTTGTCAATCTCCTCCTGCAGCTTGGAGACTGGTATGTCAAATTGATGACATCACTGGATATAGCCTGCTGCACTCTCTCCTCCATCCTAGTGTGACCAGTCTCCATGCAGCAGGAGGACTTGGGGAGCCTTGTGGAAGGGCTCTCTGGAGAAACTAATAAGGAGCTAGTAGGATAGTGAGCTAATTAGGGGTTGTAATTGGCTTTGTATATTTCGGACTCTGTTCCTTTAAAAAAAAAAAAGAGAAGATAGGCTCCCGGCATTCTTGCTCCCTGCCTGTACAGATTATCAATTCATTGAAGGGGGTCTAACTCAGGACGTCGAGTTTGGTTCCCCCTGGGGGGGCCCAGAGGTTCTCTCCCCCCTGACTTTACGGGAGAGAGCCCTTCTTGTGATGTAAGTGCCTGCGGCTGGCTTTCAGAGGCTTCGGGGGTTACCGCCAGTCATTTCAGCAGTGCTCCGGGGCCGCCGTTCGCTGCACAGAACTGTTTCATTCCAGCAGCGGAGCTTCAGTCCTGCTCGGTAAGCGGTTCACCGTGACAGGCAGCATTTGACAGTGGGAGATTAGCCCGATGGGCGCAGGCCGTCCGTGGCTCATTTTGGCGCTCTTTTCTTCTTGTCAGCATTCCTGGCGGCCATTTTGGCTGCCGCGGAGAAGCTGCGTGTGTCAGGGAGCCTCTTAAGCCCGTTGCCGGGTAAGTCGGGGGGAGATCATTTAGTGTAGCGGTTGGTTCTTCTTCTTCTTTTATTGATTTATTTTATTGATTTCCCTTTATTGGCCTTAGGGGGCTTCGTTTGTGGTCTGTTGTTACAGGTTCAGTCTCTCTGAGGGTAGCTTTTTTGCCCCGGGGGGGGGGGGGGGCGGGCAGGCTGTACACAAATCAATTGAGACTTACATAGTTTTGTGTTTAAGAAAAAAAACCCCAAAAAAACAAGCCAAAGAAGGAGAGAAACAGTGGTTAAAGGTGAGCCTCTGGGGCGGCTGCTTGTTGATTTATGGCGACAAGGCCACAGTGTATTGTGTGTGGCACTAGGAGGGGCGCAGTGGCCGATACAGGGGTGTGCCGGGGCTGTGCAACCCTCTCTTCCACCGTGGAACAGAATATGGACATCAAGGAGACCCCAGAGATGCAGGGAGCGCCGGCAAGTGTGAAGGCGGCCTCCCCGCGGTCACTGGCGCAAGGGCCACCATTGGAGGAACTGGCGGGGCCCTCTGGGACTTCGCTGGTGGAGCAGACGCCGGGCCTCGGGGATTTCTCCCCTGATTTTATTTTGCTAATGCATCAGGCCTTTTGTCTGCAGCGCCAGGGTAAGCGGCCAGATTCCGGGATGCTGGCAGGTGCTGTCCAGCAGCTGGAGGCGGCTGTCGAGATAGGCGAGGAACCGCCAGCACCTAAGCGAGCGAGAACAAAGGATCTGCCTTCAGTGGAAGGCGAGTGGCCTGAAGTCCAAGATCCAGAATGGGGTCAGGAAGAGGGTTCGCAGGATTTGGAGGAGGGAGAGATTCCAGAACCCGAGGATCAGGCTAAGATTATTAGGGTCTTCCGCAGAGAGGAGCTTGTGGCTCTGATCACGGAGACGTTGCAGATGTTGCATCTTGCTACGCCAACAGTGGTGGAGGATGAGGTCGAGGATCCCGTCATTCAAGCGGTACGGCAGACGCAGGTGGTGTTTCCGGTGCACAGAGTGGTCGACAAGATGATACAGGAAGAGTGGGATAGGCCGGAGGCAGGCCCACGAGACATACGGACCATGAATAGACTTTATCCGCTGGCCGATAAGGATAAAGAAAGATTCCAGGCTCCGCGGGTGGACGCGGTGGTGTCGGCGGTTGCAAAGAAGACCACTATCCCGGTAGAAGGTAGCGCTGCCCTGAAGGATGCACAGGACCGTAAGGTGGACGGTTTGCTGAAGCAGACCTTTGAGGCGGATTCTCTTTCGCTGCAAGCCTCCATTTGTGGGGCGTGGGTGGCCAGAGCGTGTTTGAGATGGGTCCAGCGTTTGCGTCAGTCTTCCCACCTGGACCTCGAGGAGTTGAAGGAGCTGGATTGTCTGGAATCCGGAGCGGCATACTTGGCGGATGTACATTATGATTTAATCCGGGCGCTGGCCAATAGCACGGCGTCCGTAGTGGCTGCCCGTTGGTCGGTGTGGTTGCGTAATTGGGCGGCGGACGGTCCTTCTAAGTCCCGGCTTAGCAAGCTTCCCTTTAAGGGTGGTTTGCTATTTGGTGAAGATTTGGATAAGTTGGTAAAGGACCTGGGAGAATCCAAGGCGGGAAGACTGCCAGAGGATAAGCCGAAACTAGGAAAGTCAACTCCAGGCTTTCGGGGTCAGTTTTGGGATTTTCGCAGATTTCGCTTGACAAGGTTCGGGAGTTTCCAAAGGGGCCGGTTTTCGACTCGCGCCCAGGGGTTTCGCGGGTTTCTGGGGGCAAATAAAGGTTTCTCCTCAACCCCCGCTTCTGCAACCCGTAAGTCGCAATGAAGCGAGGCGGGTCCCGGCGGAAGGGCCTCCCATAGGCAGTCGGCTCCGGGAATTTCTTTCCGCTTGGACCCACATCACATCCGATCAGTGGGTGTTAGAGATAATTCAACAGGGCTACGCGCTGGAGTTGGCTCGACCTGTCAGGGATTCCTTCGTTATGTCGCCTTGCAGGGGTCCCAAGAAGACCGCGGCGGTTCGCAGCACTTTGGAAAGACTGCTTCAGTTGGGAGCAGTTGTAGAAGTGCTGGAAGCCGAATGCGGCAAGGGTCAGTACTCTATTTCGTGGTGCCAAAGAAGGGCAGAACATTGCGGCCTATTCTAGACCTGAAGGCCGTAAATCGCTGTCTGCGGGTACCGCATTTCAGAATGGAGACTTTGCGGTCCGTCATCGTGGCGGTGCGTCAGGGAGAGCACTTGACGTCGCTGGATCTTACAGAGGCCTATTTGCACATCCCTATCCGGGAAGCTCATCAGAGGTTCCTAAGGTTCGCCCTTCCTTGGGGTCACTATCAGTTCCAAGCATTGCCCTTCGTCCACCCTTATCTCAATGATTGGTTGATTCAGGCCAAGTCCGAGGAGGAGAGTATTCAGGTGACCGACAGGGTAGTGAAGTTCTTGCAGAGCCTTGGTTGGGTAGTCAACCCAATCAAGAGTCACTTGGAACCCTCCCAGAACCTCGAGTACCTCGGGGTGCGGTTCGACACAAAGAAGGGCCAAGTGTTTTTGCCGATCAAGAGGGCCGAAGCATTAAGGCAGTTGGTCCGCCAGTTTTTGTTAGTGTCAGCACCGTCGGCGTGGGACTATCTCCGGGTGCTGGGAACAGTTGCGTCGACATTGGAAGCGGTGCCGTGGGCCAAGGTTCATAAGCGGCCTCTGCAAAGAGCACTTCTGCGCCGCTGGTCACATCAGAACGATTTGGTGAGCAAGAGGCTTCCGTGTCCCATCGAAGTCAGGCAGTCACTTCGCTGGTGGCTGCGCAAGTCGTCCCTGGTGGCTGGCATGCCGCTGGAACAACCAGAGTGGCTCCCGCTGCTGACGGATGCCAGCTTAGTAGGCTGGGGAGCCCACTCTGGGCACCGGTTTGCGCAGGGGCTGTGGTCTCCCCTGGAGGCCTCATGGTCGATCAACCATCTGGAACTTCGAGCTGTGGCCCGGGCACTTCAGGCATTCGAGGGTTTAGTGCTGGGTCGACCAGTTCAGGTGCTCTCCGACAACTCGGCGACTGTAGCCTACATCAACCGGCAGGGCGGCACAGGAAGTGCCGCGATGGAAGAGGAGGCGGACGTGTTGTTTGCGTGGGTAGAGAGGCGGTTGGCCGCGATTTTGGCAGCTCACATTGCAGGAAAAGACAATGTCACAGCGGACTTCCTCAGCAGAGTTCAGGTGGATGCAGGGGAGTGGGAGTTGCATCCCGACGTTTTCACACAGATACTAGTTCGCTGGGGAACTTCAATAATGGATCTAATGGCAACATTCCGGTCGGCGAAGGTAAGCCGGTTCTTCAGCAGAAGACAAGAAAGGATGTCGGAGGGCATCGACGCGCTGTTGCATCTGTGGCCATCCGAAGGTCTTCTTTATGTCTTTCCTCCGTGGGCGTTGATAGGCCGAGTGGTTCAAAAGATTGGGGCTCATCCGGGAAGGGTGCTTCTGGTAGCACGCCGACTGGCCGAGACATCCATGGTACGCCGACCTGGTGCGTCTCCTGGACGGCGAGCCATGGCGGCTCCCAACGAGGGCGGATCTGTTGCTCTAGGGGCCGCTCTTCATGCCGCAGGTGGATCGGTTCTCGCTTATGGTATGGCCATTGAGAGGGCTAAGCTGAGGAAGAAAGGCTACTCGTCGGCAGTCGTGGCAACCTTGCTTAGAGCACGGAAACAATCGACATCCTTGGTGTATGTGCGGGTCTGGCGTCTATTTGAGGATTGGTGTTCCCGACGACAGGTCCGAGCGGCCACTGTTTCTATTCCTATGGTATTAGAATTTCTGCAGGACGGCTTTGATAAAGGTCTGGCAGCTAGTTCCTTGCGTGTCCAGTTGGCGGCCCTTTCCTGTTATCGCGGCAAGGTCAACGGAGTGCCCTTGGGTGCTCACCCTGATGTGAGTCGCTTTCTGAAGGTCATTTCTCGGTTGCAGCCGATGCGTAGTCTTAGCGGCAATCTAGTCTTAGCGGCGTTATCTCTCCTGCCTTTTGAACCATTGCATCGAGCGTCGGTGAAAGATTTGACGTTAAAGACAGTGTTCCTGGTGGCGATTTGTTCTGCACGGCGCATTTCGGAGTTGCAAGCGTTGTCGTGTAGAGAACCCTTCTTATCTTTTTCTAGGGAAAAGGTGGTCTTACATCCGGTTCTGTCCTTTTTACTTAAAGTGGTGTCTCCCTTTCATTTGAATCAGGCGGTCTGCTTGCCCGTTCTAGGATCTCTGGAGGGCGACGCATCAGATCACAGTCTCCGTCGTCTGGACGTGAAGAGAGCGTTGCGACAGTATTTGAAGGTGACAGAGTCTTTTCGCAGGTCGGAGCGTTTGTTTGTATTGTTCGGAGGAGTGTGCAAAGGAGAGGCAGCAGCTAAGGCGTCCATCGCCCGCTGGATCCGAGAAGGCGATTGCTTCCGCTTATTTGCTTCAGGGTCAAGCTGTGCCCGGGGGGTTGCGGGCGCATTCCACCAGAGCGCAGGCGTGTTCATGGGCGGAGCACAGTTTGGTGCCACCAGGGGAAATTTGTAGGGCGGCGACTTGGTCGTCTCTGCATACGTTCAGTAAACATTACCGGCTGGGCATAGCCGCAACTGCTGATGCCTGTTTCGGGTCGGCGGTGTTGTCGGCTGGCTGGAAGGGTCCCTCCCGATGATTACTGCTCTGGTACATCCCAGAGGTAGAGGACTGAACTGGAGGAACGATAAGGAAATGATAATTACACTTACCTGGTAATTGTAGTTCCTTGAGTGACGACAGTTCAGTCCTCCTTCGCACCCAAATTATTTAAGAGGGATCCAGAAGGCATCGTGTGCTGAAGAGTATTACAGGTACATCTGTTTTAGGCAAAGTGGTTGTGTTAGCTTTCGCTGTGACAGGGAAGGGGGTAAGAAAGCCTTGTTCAAGGGGGTGATAGGTTATAGGTTTAGTTACACTGCGTTTCAGTATTGTTGGCTACTTATTTGTTGCTCCTTTGAGTCTGCTTTGTTAATAGTTCACACTGGGATGGAGGAGAGAGTGCAGCAGGCTATATCCAGTGATGTCATCAATTTGACATACCAGTCTCCAAGCTGCAGGAGGAGATTGACAACCCAGAGGTAGAGGACTGAACTGTCATCACTCAAGGAACTACAATTACCAGGTAAGTGTAATTATCATTTCATTGAAACTTACAGAACAAAAGCATGATAAATTGAAACTCTTGCCAAAGTAAAAAACGCCACATGATTCTAAATATCGGGCGCACAAAAAAAAGAGATAAATACGTGGTGACCCAAAAATAAAAATCTTTACAGATACCGTATCCGATGCCATATATAGATAGCATTTTTCTAAAAAAGGGGGATTTAAAGAGGCCAATGGCACTGCAATCCGGTACACGTTCCTGAGAACCGCCAAAATTGGCGCGCTTTTAAAGGTCAAAAGCTTATGATGAGTAAATACATATATATGAGAGCACATAATGAATAAGTGCATATATGAACTAAAAAATACATCCGCTTCTTGTGAAGGTATCATATCATATCTTGTAAAGGTATCGATGTAAGGTTCCACATTAGAAACCACCACCCAGGAAAAAGATTTAGAGGTCATTGTGGATAATATATTGAAACCCTTCACCCAGTGTGCAGCAGCGGCCAAGAAAGCAAATAGAATGCTAGGAATCATAAGGAGAGGAATGGAGAATAAAACAAAATATATTATAACGCCTTTGTTTTGTTCCATGGTGCAATCGCACTTTGAATATTGTGTGCAATTCTGGTTGCCATATCTTAAAAAGTATATAGCAGAATTAGAAAAAGTACAGATAAGTGCCACCAAAATGATAAAGGAGTGGAAGGATACCCCTATGAGGAAAGGCTTAAAAGGTTAGGGCTATTCAACTTGGAAAAGAAATGGCTGAGGGGAGATATGATAGAGGTCTATAAATTAATGAATGGAGTGAAAAGGGTAAACATAGATTGGTTGTTTACACCATCAAAAAGTAGAAAGATTAGAGGACATGCAATGAAGCTACAATGTAACCCATTTAAGATTATTGAGAAAATATTTTTTCACAATGCATAATCAAACTCTGGAATTCGTTACCAGAAGATGGAGTAAAAACTGTTAGTGTAGCTGGGTTTAAAAAAAAGGTTTGGAGAAGTTCCTGAAGGAAAGGTCCATAAACCATTATAAAAAGTGATCCGGGAAATCCACTGCTTACATAGTAACAAAGTATTTGATGACAGATAAAGAGCAGCATGGTCCATCTAGTCTGCCCAGCAAGGTGGCAAGAGTAGGTGCACCTGCCACTCTGTGCAGGTCACCCCTCCCCATGCCTTTGTTTAGGGCTGTACCCACCACTCTGTGCAGGTCACCCCTATTTGATGAGATATAAGAGATGGTTACGTTTATTTTGCTTTTATTCTGGTGCTATAAAGGGATTCTCCAGGACCAAGCAGGAAGTCAGTCCTCACATATGGGTGACCTCGGCGCTGACGGAGCCCTCGTGCGGAGCATTTCCCCAGCTTTCAAAGAAAGCCTTTGGGAATGCAGCGCGCATGCATGGTCCCCTTCCCACCCAAGGGTGCCATCTTGCTCAGTCTTCTGTTTTCCGCGGAGCCCGACGGACGTGTTTCGTTTTCACCTGAGAAAAAAGTTGATTTTCTGCGTGGATCTGTGTTTTTCTTCGGTTCGACGCTGGTTTCCTTTTCCTGCCTGGGCCTGGTACACCGGTATCGAGCCCGGACTTCATTTTTTGGTTTTTGTCCTTTGTGACTAGCGTTCGCGCCATTTTTCTATTTTTCACTTTCAGCTCTGTCTTTTAACCTCGCAGGGGCCCTTTTTCCCCCGATGGCTGCCAGCGGGTTTAAAAAGTGTGATTGGTGTAAGAAGCTGTTGTCTCTCACCGGCACACATGACTGCTGCCTCTGCTGCCTCGGACCCGATCATGACCCGCTGATCTGTGGCCCGTGTGGGAAAATGTCCTCGAAGGCGTTGAGGAGCCAGCAGCATCAGAAGGAAAGAATCTTCTCTGACTCCGCGTCCGGCTGGGCCCAGACTTCGTCAGAGGCCTCGACGTCTCGGGACTCCGGTCCCGAGCATCGCCAGGGTTCCTCTGAGAGGGGGTCTCCCTCGCGGGAGCACTGCAGGAAGAAGAAACCCGCGAGGGCGGCATCGGTGGACGCACTTGGCTCCTCGAGGGCCAGGTCGCATAGCCCCGAATGCCGTCCCGGGTCTTCAGAGTCGGAGAGGCCTGCTAAACAACCTCGTGTGGAGACGGAGTCCCCGAGTCAAGTGAGTACTGTAGTCCTCGTGGACTCTCCTCCGGGGGAGCCGACATCGGGCCTGACGCCATTGGGGCCCGAGGGGGGCTGCTGAATCTCCTGAGCTCAGACTCAGGTTGACGGTCTTGGAGAGCAGCTTGGCTGCCTTCATGGAACAGCAGCGGGCACTGATCGCCGGTCTCACTGGTGCATCTGCACCGACCACGGGGACATCAACGTCCAAGTCGACCCTGGAGGCAGAGCCGATCCTCGAGTCCATGCGCTCTCGAGTCGATCCTCGGCCAAGGTCTCCCTCGGCCTCCCGTTAGGGACCGAGGTCGTCGATGCCGGTACCCTCGGCATCGGGGCGGATGGCATCGGTGCCTGCCCGACTAGAGCCGCTCGATTCCTTCTCTGAGGGGTCGGGCTGGGAAACGGAGGACGAGGAGTCCCCGGACACATTTTGGACCCGGTGTGTCCCTTCGGACTCACCGGAGTCTGAGCCTCGGAGACGGTCCCCCCCCGGAGGGCACCCGGTTCTCGGACTTCATGAAGGACATGGCCAAGGCCTTGGCCTTCCCTGCAGACCCCGAGGAGGAGCCTCGAGCCGAGGAACACGAGGTCCTGCAGTATGACTCTCCTCCCAAGGAGGACTTTACTGTACCGGTTCCTCCGATGCTGGAACGGTTGCTCTTCCGCATGTGGGAGGATCCGGCCTCGACACCGGTTCTGAGAAAGCGGGTCAATTCCATCGAGTCCGCAAGAGCCCCGGGTTCCAGAAGGCACAGCTGCCGCACCATTCCATGGTTGTGGAATCGGCCATGCATCGGCTGAAAAGTCAGAAGATGCACTCCTTGGTGCCTCCCGGCCGGGAGGCCCGGAACCTGGATGCCCTCGGTAGAAAGTGCTTCCAGGGCTCTAAGCTTGCTTGCCATGTCCAGACCTACCAGCTGTACATGGGCATGTACCTTCGAGACCTGGCAAAGGAGATTGCCGGGTTCTCTGCTGGTCTCTCCGAGGAACCTTTGCAGAGGTTCACAGCCTTGTCAACTGGGATCCGAGAATGCTCGACGTTTATGTCTCGAGCAGCTTATGATGGTTTCAAGGCTTCGGCCCGAGTAGCCGCGGCCGGTATCGGTGCACGCTGTCAGGCCTGGCTACAGTCATCGGACCTCGAGCCATGGGTGCAGGACAAGTCGGTCGATGTCCCCTGCCGAGGTGAAAACCTCTTTGGCAAGCCCATGGCTGAAAAAGCTGCAGAACTCGAGTCCGAGACTCTTACCAGGACAAGGCTGTCCAGGAAGACCTCTGCCCCTTCTCAAAAGAAGAAGGGCTCGGGGGAAAAAGTCCTTTTACCTGAGAAAGTCATTTGCCTACAAAACCTACCCTCAGTACCAGGCCTCCACAGCTCCCCAACAGGGTCAGCAGGCTAAGGGGCAGGGACATGGGCCCCGTAGGCAGAAAACCCCTAAGCCACCAGCTCCAGCTCCTGCACAGCAGGGAGCAGGGTTTTGACTCCAGGGGCATAGCCTCTCCTCCTCAGCTGGCCCCTCTCAGCACAGGAGGCCGATTGACCCTGTACGCCCATAGGTGGTCGGCCATAACAAGGGATACCTGGGTGCTCAGCATAGTCCAGAGGGTCTATCTGCTCCACTTCCACCAGGTACCCCCTCCTACTTTCCAGGGGAGCCTCCAAGACTCCCTCTGCACAGGAACCTACTCCTGCAGGAGTTAGCAAGTCTTCTACAGGTACAGGCGGTGGAACCGGTGCCCCAACACCTGAGAGGTCAAGGCTTCTATTCCAGGTACTTCCTGGTACCAAAAAGGACAGGAGGCCTCCGGCCCATTCTAGACTTGCGAAATCTAAACAAGTTCCTGCAGAGGGAAAAGTTCAAGATGCTTACCCTTGGAATACTGCTGCCCTACCTCCAGCAGGGAGATTGGCTATGCTCCTTAGACCTAAAGGATGCTTATACTCACATCCTTATTCATCCAGACCACAGACAATATCTCAGATTTGTGGTGGGAGGAAACCATTTTCAGTATAGGTTACTTCCTTTTGGCCTAACCTCTGCCCCCAGGGTTTTCACCAAGTGCCTGGCGATGGTGGCGGCCTACCTCAGGGTTCAAGGGATCTTCGTCTTTCTATACCTGGACGCAGGGGCGGCCCAAGGGGGGTGCGGGGCCATGTGCAGAGACTCGGTGCGGGGCCTCATTTGCATAAGTGGCCTTATTTGCATAAATATTTGCATAATGTTACCATACACTAACTTTTAGTAAACATGTCTCTTAATGAGGGTTTGGATAAAGAAAGACTAAAAGATTTCTACATTACTATAATCCAGTGCCAACCGCCAGGCACATTAGGAACTACTACAAACGCTGCCCATTTAGAACCCATAGCAAACCCGCCATATCCTGACAGCATTACCAGGACTCACAAAGCACCATACCCTACCTATCAAAAGGCAACACTGCAAATATTAAACCAATACATTTCAGAGAATACTGGGGAAAGAGAACAAGTGGCAATGTCAAATAGGAATTACATAAACAGAATACCTCAGCTCAGTTACACATGCAGAACATAGACCATCATCAAACAAGGAATCACAATTTAGAAACAGGAAGGCAATAATTAAACTGGGAACCCCAAAAGCCAAACTTGGAATGTACAACAACACTGTAGAAATAAAACTATAAATTAATTTCCTCTTGTACCAAACAAAGCGCAGACGTTAATGATGCACATTTCCCAGAGCTTTCATATTCCAGTTAATAAATTCAAAATAAAGAGATATCTTTCTACCTTTTGTGCATTTTTTTTCAGTTGCAATTGCTCCAGCCACTTTCTTCTGGTTTCTTCATGTTTTCTGCTAACTCTCCATCGTCTGCTGTCCATTTGTTCTTTCTTCTCTCTTCTAGGTTTTTTTTTTCCATTCTCTCTCTCTCTACATCTGCTTTAACATACTAATCTTTCTCCTTTTGCTCTTTCCTCATTCCTATTTCATCCACACAAATTTTACCCCTCCATCCTCAATCCCCACTTACTCTCCCAATAACCGGCCAATTGTAGATTTTTCATCCCTCCCACACAAAATATTTTTTCCCCTCTCCATTTTACTCTCCCAGCCCCATCCCATTCTAATCCTCCCCCAACATCAGCTCCCTTCTAGTTCCAGTCTCACCCAGCATCCATTCCCTTCTAGTCCCTGCATCAGCCCATTTCCAGTCCTACCCCCATCAACCCATTTCCGGTCCTAGCTCCCCCAGACCATTTCAGTCTGAGTCCCTTCATCAGCTCATTTCCAATCCTAGCCCCCCATCAGCCCATTTCTAGTCATTTCCTAGCCCCACCATCAGCCCATGTCAAATCCTAGCTCCCCTCCACTCAGCCCAATTCCAGTCCAAGCCCCCCCATGAGCCTACTTCCAGTTCTAGCCCCTCCATGAGTCCATTTCAATTCAAGCCCCCACCACAGCCCATTTCCAATCTTAGCTCCCCCCAACAGCCCATTTCCAGTACCAGTC
Organism: Ichthyophis bannanicus; assembly: GCA_033557465.1. Lineage (NCBI taxonomy): Eukaryota > Metazoa > Chordata > Amphibia > Gymnophiona > Ichthyophiidae > Ichthyophis > Ichthyophis bannanicus. The sequence continues at coordinate 572,524,195 of CM066035.1, forward strand.
CTAGCCCCCCATCAACCCACTTCCAGTCCTAACCCCCCATCACCCCATTTTCAGTTTAAGCCCCCCTATAACCCATTACCAATCCTAACCCCCCATCAGCCCACTTCCAGTCTTAACCCCATCAGCCCATTTCCAGTCAGCCCCCCATAGCCCACTGCCAGTCCTAACCCCCCATCAGCCCACAGCCCATTACCAGTCCTAACCACATCAGCCCACCTCAAGTCCTAACCCCTCCCCATCAGCCCATGTCCTGTCCTAGCCCCCCCCATAGCCCATTATCAGTCCTAATCCCCCCATAGCCCATTACCAGTCCTAACCCCCATCACCCCATTTCCAGACAGCCCCCATCAGTCCACAGCCCATTACCAGTCTTAACCCCCCCTAGCCCATTACCAGCCCTAACCCCCCATCACCCCATTTCCAGACAGCCCCCATCAGCCCACAGCCCATTACCAGTCTTAACCCCCCCGATAGCCCATTACCAGTCCTAAACCCCCCAACAGCTCACAGCCCATTACCAGTCCTAACCCCTCCCCATCAGCCCATTTCCTGTCCTAGCCCCCCATAGCCCATTATCAGTCTTAACCCCCCCATAGCCCATTAGAAACATAGAAACATAGAAATATGACGACAGAAAAAGACCACATGGCCTATCTAGTCTGTCCTTCCATAACAACTACAACAGTCCACTTTTTGCCTTTAGAGATCCTCTGTGTTGGTCCCATGCTTTCTTGAATTCAGTTACTGTCCTCATCTCTACCACCTCCACTGGGAGACTATTCCACGGATCCACTACTCTTTCCGTAAAGAAATATTTCCGCATATCACTCCTGAATCTATCTCCCTTCACCCTCATCCCATGTCCCCTCGTAGCAGAACTTGCTTTCAATTGAAAGAGGCTCTCTCCCTGAACATTTATGCCACGGAGGTATTTAAACATCTCAATCATATCACCTCTATCCCGCCTTTCCTCTAAGGTGTACATATTAAGATCCTTAAGTCTGTCCTCATATGCTTTATAATGAAGCCCATTAATCATTTTGGTAGCAACCCTCTGCACCGACTCCATCCTGTTCACATCCTTTTGAAGGTGCGGTCTCCAGAATTGCACACCATACTCCAAATGAGGTCGCACCAAAGACTTATACAGAGGCATTATCACCTCCTTTTTTCTGCTAGCCATTCCTCTCCGTATGCACCCAAGCATCCTTCTAGCTTTTGCTGTCGCCTTTTCCACCTGTTTAGCTACTTTAAGATCATCAGACACAACCACGCCTAGGTCCCGCTCTTCTTTAGTGGACAAAAGTACTTCACCTCCTATACTGTATTGCTCCCTTGGATTGCTGCAGCCCAAATGCATGACCTTACATTTTTTAACATTAAATCCCAGCTGCCAAATTCTAGACCATTCTTCAAGCTTAGCTAGATCCCTCCTCATGTTATCTACCCCTTCCTGGGTGTCTACTCTATTGCAGATTTTGGTATCATCCGCAAAGAGGCAAACCTTACCCGACAGCCCTTCCGCTATATCACTAACAAAGATGTTAAAAAGAATTGGACCAAGGACAGATCCCTGGGGCACACCACTGGTAACATCCTTCTCCTCAGAGTGAGCTCCATTTACTTGTACTCTTTGTTGCCTCCCACCCAACCAATTTCTAACCCAAGCAGTAACTTTAGGGTCCATCCCTAGGGTGCTCAGTTTGTTTATAAGTCGCCTGTGAGGAACAGTGTCAAAGGCTTTACGGAAATCTAAATACACCACATCTAGAGCTCTCCCTCGGTCCAACTCCCTGGTCACCCAGTCAAAAAAATCAATCAGATTTGTCTGACAAGACCTGCCTCTGGTGAATCCATGCTGCCTCGGATCCTGTAATCCGCTGGACTCCAGAAACCTCACTATTTTCTCTTTCAGCAGCGTTTCCAATAATTTACTCACCACCGAAGTTAAACTAACCGGCCTGTAGTTTTCAACCACATCCTTACTTCCGCTTTTGTGTAAAGGCACCACATGAGCCTCTCTCCAGTCCTTTGGCATCACTCCTGACTCCAACGAGGCATTGAAAAGGTCAGTCAGTGGAGTTGCTAGAACGTCCCCAAGTTCCCTCAGTATTCTAGGGTGTATCCCATCCGGTCCCATCGCTTTGTCTACTTTAAGTTGAGCTAGTTTCTCACGAACACAGTCTTCTGAAAATAGTTCAAGATGTCCCTCGCTTCTGTTCTTATTTGTGGGTGTTTTCTGAGGTCCTGCTCCTGGTTCTTCATCTGTGAACACAGAACAAAAATATTTGTTAAGCAATTCCGCTTTATCCTTATCAGCTTCTACATATTCCCCCCCTGCACCCTTGAGTCTGACAATACCACTTTTGCTCTTCCTCTTCTCACTAATATATCTGAAAAATGTCTTATCCCCCCATTTTATTGCATTGGCTATTTCCTCCTCCTTTTGAATCTTTGCCTTCTTGACTACTTTGCTAGCTTCTCTAAGTTTTTCCAAATACAGATGCCTGTCTTCTGCTCTCTGTGATCTCTTGTATTTCATGAAGGCCTCCCTCTTTTTCTTCACTTTTTCAGCTACTTCCTTCGAAAACCATAGCGGCCTCCTGTTCCTTTTGCCTTTATTTACCATTTTAACAAAAAGGTTGGTTGCCCTTAAAATACCCCCTTTCAGTTTTGCCCACTGTTTTTCTACATCCCCCAGCTGTTCCCATCCCACTAACGACTCCCTGAGGTATTGGCCCATCTTCGCAAAGTTAGTCTTCCTAAAGTCTAAGATCCTCACCTTGGAATGGATTCTAACAGCCCTAGTCCTAATACTGAACCACACCATCTGGTGATCACTGGATGCAAAATGATCTCCCACTACAACATCAGAAACACTTTCACCATTGGTAAGCACCAAGTCCAGTATGGCCCCTTCACGTGTGGGGTCTGTTACCAATTGCCTGAATAGTTCTCCCTGTAGAGAATCCAGGATCTCCTTACTTCTAGATGATACTGCAGCAGGAATGTGCCAAACAACATCTGGCATATTGAAATCTCCTATCAGTAGCACTTCCCCTTTCCTAGCAATGCTGCGTATGTCTTCAATTAACTCTCTGTCCACCTCTTCCTCTTGTGAGGGAGGTCTGTATATCACTCCAATGCAAATAGATTTCTCTTTCCCTCTTTCTAGTTTAACCCACAATGCCTCCTCTCTCCCTTTTAAGCTCTGTAATTCCAAAGTTTTAATAGTAGTTTTTACATATAGTGCCACTCCTCCTCCTCTTCTTCCTACCCTGTCCTTCCTGAATAAAGTATAGCCAGGTATAGTTACATCCCAGTCATTGTTTTCTGTGAACCATGTTTCTGTAACTGCCACTAACCCCCAGTCCTAACCCCCCATCACCCCATTTCCAGAGAGCCCCCATCAGCCCACAGCCCATTACCAGTCTTAACCCCCCCCCCCGCAGCCCATTACCAGTCTTAACCCCCCCCATTACCAGTCTTAACCCCCCCATTACCACTTAACCCCCCACCCATTACCAGTCCTAACCCCCCATCACTCCATTTCCAGACAGCCCCCATCAGCCCACAGCCCATTACCAGTCTTAAGCCCCCGCCAGTCCATTACCAGTCTTAACACCCCCCAGCCCAGCCCAGCCCAGCCCAGCACCAGTCTTAACACCCCCCCCCCATCCCAGCCCAGCCCAGCACCAGTCTTAACACCCCAGCCCAGCCCAGCACCAGTCTAAACACCCCCGCAGCCCAGCCCCAGTCTAAACACCCCCCCAGCCCAGCCCAGCCCAGCACCATCTAAACACCCCCCCAGCCCAGCCCAGCACCAGTCTTAACACCCCCCCAGCCCAGCCCAGCCCAGCCCAGCACCAGTCTAAACACCCCCGCAGCCCAGCCCAGCACCAGTCTTAACACCCCCCCCAGCCCAGCCCAGCCCCAGTCTTAACACCCCAGCCCAGCCTAAACACCCCCGCAGCCCAGCCCAGCCCAGCACCAGTCGTTACACCCCCCCCCGGCCCAGCCCAGCCCAGCACCAGTCTAAACACCCCCCGAGCCCAGCCCAGCCCAGCCCAACCCAGCACCAGTCTAAACACCCCCGCAGCCCAGCCCAGCACCAGTCTTAACACCCCCCCCAGCCCAGCTCAGCCCAGCCCAGCCCAGCACCAGTCTAAACACCCCCCCCCAGCCACGCCCTGCCCAGACCTGTCTAAACCCCCCGCCCAGTCCAGGCCAGCCCATGCCAGCACCAGTCTTAACACCCCCCCCAGCCCAGCCCAGCCCAGCACCAGTCTAAACACCCCCCCCAGCCCAGCCCAGCCCAGCACCAGTCTAAACACCCCCCCCCATCCCCATATCGGCTTATGGCAAATTTAAAATTAAAAACAAAAACCTGACTCTGGCTGCTGCCGCGGCCGCCGCGGCAGAATGGAGTGTCCCGCGGGGCCCCCTCTCCTCGCTGAGCCTCTCTGCAAGGGCTTTCAGATTCGCGAAGGAAGAGTGTTTCCCTCGCGTCTCTGTTAAGCCCGCGGGGGCTAATGGGAAATTGCCCATCAGCCCCTCGCGTCTAAAGGGGCAGATGGGAAATTTCCCATTAGCCCCTGCGGGCTTAACAGAGACGCGAGGGAGACACTCTCCCTTCGCGAATCTGAAAGCCCTTGCAGAGAGGCTCAGCGAGGAGAGGGGGCCCCGCGGGACACTCCATTTTGCCGCGGAGGCCGCAGCAGCAGCCAGAGCCAGCTTTTTTTTTTTTTAATATAATTTAAAAAAAAAATCAGAATGTTCTTTGCGCGGGGCCCCCTGAAACGCGGGGCCCTGTGCAAAGAACATTCTTGCTCAATGGACGGGCCGGCCCTGCCTGGACGACTGGCTCATTAGGGGTCAGTCTCCACAGGAGACCAATCAAGCCACCCTCCGCACTATCTCTCTTCTCTAGCATCTGGGGGTTTGTCATAAACTTCGCAAAGTCCACTTTGCGTCCCTCACAGAGCCTGGAGTTCATAGGAGCAAGACTGGACACCCTTCAGGCAAAGGCTTTTTTGCCTGTGGACAGGGCCCACAGACGGATGGATTTGTACGGACAATTCTGCAGCAATTCTCTGGTCTCCACCAGGCAATTCCTAAGGCTCTTAGGTCACATGGCATCCACGGTCCATGTCACTCCAAATGCCTGTCTGCACATGAGGCCGACTCAGTGGGGCCTCCGGACTCAGTGGCTGCAGGCCACAGGAAACCTGACGGACAAGGTGAGGGTGTCCCAGCTACTAGCATCTTCTCTGCAGTGGTGGCTTCATCTTCTGAATCTGGTGCAAGGAGTGCCTTTTCGGGTACCTCCACACTCCCAAGTGCTCACGACCGATGCTTCTCTTCAGGGTTGGGGTGCACATTGCCAGGGAGCATGCAGTCAGGGCCTGTGGTCTCCATGGGAGGCCGCACAGAAGATCAATCTATTGGAGCTGAGAGATATCCGCTTAGCCCTACAAACTTTCTCTCATGTCCTCTCTCACCAGACCGTCTTAGTTCAGATGGACAATCAAGTTGCTATGTTCTATGTGAACAAACAGGGGGGCACAGGGTCCCGCCCTCTGTCAGGAAGCACAGGACCTGTGCACCTGGGCAGTCGATCATGGCATACTTCTCAAAGCGGTCTATCTCCCTGGACAGGAGAATTCTCTAGCAGACAGATTGAGCAGGATCCTGCAGCCCCACGAATGGCAGTTGAATCCTCTGGTGGTTCAACAAATCTTCCTAAGATGGGGTCTTCCAAACATAGATCTCTTTGCCAGTCCACTGAACCGTCAACTTCCCAGGTTCTGCTCCAGACAACCGCATCCTCTCAGAGTAGCAGCGGATGCGTTTCTCATTCCGTGGTCTACAGGCCTCCTATATGCGTTTCCTCCCACGCCTCTAGTGCCCAAGACACTGTTCAGAGTGATCCGGGACAAGGCCTCGGTAATCCTGGTGGCTCCCAGGTGGCCAAGGCAACCATGGTTCCCACTCCTTTTGCAACTGGCGGTGGACACTCCTCTTCCTCTGGGGCTGCAACCAGATCTCCTGTCTCAGGAGCAGGGATCTCTCTTACACCCAAACCTCCAGTCCCTCCATCTGATGGCCTGGCTGCTGAGAGGGTAGTTTTAGCACCCTTGCTGTTACCTAGGGAAGTGGAGGACATGGTCTTGGCCTCTAGGAGGCAGTCCACCCGAACGTCTTATGCCTTCAAGTGGCGTAGGTTCTCCACCTGGTGCACCCAACACAAGCAGGATCCTTTCTCATGCTTGGTACCAGTAGTGCTGCAATATTTGCTTCACCTGTCCAACCTGGGCCTTAAATCCAACTCTGTTAGGGTCCATTTCAGTGCTCTCTCAGCACACTACTCGCCGGTGGAGGGCCAGTCTCTCTCCAGTCACCCTTTGGTGACTCGCTTCCTCAGAGGCCTGTTTTTGCTTAAGCCTCCGGTTCATCCACCTGCCCCTGAGTGGGTTTTGAATGTGGTCTTGCAACAGCTTACTTGCCCACCTTTTGAGCCTATGGCTACTTGCCCGTTGCGCTTTCTCTCCTGGAAAGCGTTGTTTTTGGTTGCTCTTACCTCAGCAAGGCGGGTGAGCGAGCTTCAAGCCCTGGTGTCGGATCCATCGTACACTAGGTTCTATAGGAACAGAGTAGTTTTGCGGACTCACCCTAAGTTCCTTCCAAAGGTTGTCTCCTCCTTCCACCTCAATCAGGAGGTGGTTCTTCCGACTTTCCTTCCCAGGCCACATGCCAGCTGCGCTGAGATGGTCTTGCATACCCTGGACTGTAGGAGGGCGTTGTCCTTCTACCTTGACCGTACGCAGGGACACCGAAGGGCTGTGCAGCTCTTCGTCTCTTTTGACCCTAATAAGCTAGGGTTGCCTGTCTCCAAGTGTACCTTGTCCATCTGGGTGGTGGACTGTATCGCCTGGGCGTATAGGGCAGCCGGCCTCTCCTTGCAGGGGCGAGTCACAGCCCACCGTGTCAGGGCGAAGGCTGCATCAGTGGCTTATCTCCGCTCTGTTCCGTTGGCAGACATCTGCCGGGCTGCTACTTGGTCTTCAAGCCAGACCTTTGCGGCCCACTACTGCCTCGAGAGGGAGTCCCGCAGGGACAATGCTTTTGGGCAAGCGGTACTCCGGAATCTCTTTGAGGTTTAGGCAACTCCTACCCTCCGGCCCTGGTGTTGGGCTACCGTACAGGGGCGATATCAGAGAAGATTCTTTTCGCACATGTTGGGGCTCTAGAGGGAGCTCATTTTTTCAGCTTTGGGTCTTCCGTAGCCTTAAGCTGGGGAGTCACATATGTGAGGACTGACTTCCTGCTTGGTCCTGGAGAAAGCGTAGTTACTCACCTGTAACAGGTGTTCTCCAGGAGCAGCAGGAATCAGTCCTCAAGACCCTCCCCCCTCCCCTTGGAGTTGCAGTCATATATATATTTCATTTTTGTTTTTTGCTGTCTTAGCTATGTCATCAGACTGAGCAAGATGGCACCCTTGGGCGGAAACAGGACCACGCATGCACGCTGCATTCCCAAAGGCTTTCTTTGAAAGCTGGGAAAATGCTCCACACAAGGGCTCCGTCGGCGCCGACATCACCCATATGTGAGGACTGATTCCTGCTGCTCCTGGAGAACACCTGTTACAGGTGAGTAACTATGCTTTCACTGTGTCTGTCCCATGCCATTTTGAATTCTGTCACTGTACTTGCTCCCACCACTTCCATCGGCAGGGCATTCCAAGCATCCACCACCCTTTCAGCAAAAAAGTATTTCCTGACATTGCCTTTCAGTTTACCCCCTTGCAGCTTCAAGTTATGCTCTCTAGTTTTACAGCTTCCCCGTCTTTGGAAAAGCTTAGTTTGTTCACCTTGCTGGGCAGACTAGATGGATCATACTGGTTTTTATCTGCCGTCATTTACTATGTTAGTACGTATTTAAAGGTCAGTATCATATCTCCCCTGTCCCTCCTCTCCTCTACTGTATACAAATTTAGGTTTTCAAATCTCTTCTCATATGTCTTCTGACGCAGTTTCCAAATCATTTTGATCAACTTCTTCTGAACCGTTTCCAGTCTTTTTATATCCTTTGCAAGATCTGGTCTCCAAACCTGAACAAAATATTCCAAGTGAGGCCTCACCAGCATCTTGAACAGTGGTACTAGTACCTCCTCCTTTCTGGTGGTAATTCCTTTCTGTATGCAACCCAGCACCCTTCTGGCTTTGGCCACTGCCTTGTCACACTGTTTTGCCATCTTAAGATCCTCAGAAACAATCATTCTCCAGGACCAAGCAGGAAGTCAGTCCTCACACATGGGTGTCATCGGCGCCGATGAAGCCCCAGCGGAGCATTTCCCCAGCTTTCTATGAAAGCCTTTGGGAATGCAGGCACGCATGCGCGGTTCCCTTCCCGCCTAAAGGTGCCATCTTACCTCAGTCTCTTTTTTTCCGTGAAGCCCACCGGATGTGTGTCCAGTTTTCCCGGTTAAAATTAGATTTTTCAGCGATTTTTTTGCTCTTTTTCTACCGGTTCGACGCCGGTTCCCCTCCCGCCGGGTTTGGTACACCGGTATCGATCCCGATTCCTCTTTTTCGGTTTTTGCCCTTCGTGGCTGGCGTTCGCGCCCTTTTTTCTCTTTTTCCCTGTAAGGCCGGTCCTTTGACCTCACGGGGACTCTTTTTTCCCCGATGGCTTCCAGTGGTTTTAAGAAGTGTGATCGGTGTAAGAAACTAATGTCTCCCACTGACACACACAACTGCTGCCTTCGGTGCTTCGGCCCCGACCACGATTCTGAGTCGTGCGGGGCCTGTGGAAAAATGTCTTCCAAGACACTACGAAGTCGCCAGCAGCAAAAGGAAAGGCTTTTCTCGGACTCAGCCTCTGGCTGGGCCCGGACCTCGTCTGAGGCCTCGACATCTCGGGATTCCGATCCCGAGCACCGTCGAAGCTCCTCGGACAGGGGGTCCCCCGACCGGGAACGCAAGAGGAAGAAATGGCTCACGAGGGCGTCGGAGGAGTAGGTCCCTGGCTCCTCGAGGGCCAGGTCTAAGACCCCCAACCGTCGCCCCGGGCCTGTGGAACCGGAGAAGCCTGCCAAAGTTCCTCATGTGGAGCCGGAGTCTGCTGGACACGTAAGCCCTGTAGTCCTCGTGGACTCTCCTCCCAGGGAGCCGACATCGGGCCCGGCGCCGCCGGGGCCCGAGTCGATGGCTGCTGCGTCTCCCGAGCTGAGTCTCAGGATGACAGCCTTGGAGAGCAGAATGTCTGCCTTCATGGAGCAGCAGCGGGCACTGATGGCCAGCCTGTCTGGCGCATCTCCCCCGACCACCGGGACATTGACATCGAAGTCGACCCCGGAGACCGAGCCGATACTCGAGTCCATCGTGGCTCGGAGTCGACCTCAGTCGCGGTCTCCCTCGACCTCCCGTTTGGGACCGAGGGCGTCGGCGCCGGTGCTTCCGGCGTCGGGGCGGGTGCTCCAGGACCCCGCGGGGTCGGACCCCGACTCTTCCTCAGACGAGTCGGCTTGGGAGATGGAGGACGAGGAGTCTCCTGATACCTTTAAGACTCGGTGCGTCCCTTCGGACTCACCGCAGTCTGAGCCCCGGAGTAGGTCCCCCCCGGAGGACACCCGGTTCTCGGAGTTCGTCCGGGATATGGCCACTGCCTTGGCTATTCCGGCGGATCCCGAGGAAGAGCCTCGAGCTGAAGAGCTCGAGGCGCTGCAGTATGACTCTCCTCTGAAGGAGGCCTTTACTGTCCCGGTTCCTCCGATGCTGGAACGGCTCCTCTTCCGTATGTGGGAGGTACCGGCCTCGGCGCCGGTTCTTAGCAAGAGAGTCGATTCGATCTATCTGCTCCGGAAGAGCCCTGGCTTTCAGAAGGCACAGCTACCACACCATTCCATGGTTGTGGAATCGGCCATGCATCGTCTGAAGAGTCAGAAGATGCATTCCGTGGTGCCTCCTGGCAGGGAGGCCCGAAACCTCGATGGCGTCGGTAGAAAGTGCTTTCAGGGCGTGATGCTTGCTTGCCGTGTCCAGTCTTACCATCTGTACATGAGCATGTACTTGCGGGATCTGGCCAAGGAGTTGGCCGGGTTCTCTGCTGGTCTCTCCGGGGAACCCTTGCAGAGATTTAAGTCCTTGTCCTCGGGGATTCGGGACTGCTCGAAGTTCATGTCCTGCGCCGCCTACGATGGCTTTGAGGCTTCGGCCCGAGTTGCGGCAGCCAGCATCGCGGCTCGACGCCAGACATGGCTGCAGTCATCGGACCTCGAGCCATGGGTTCAGGACAAGTTGGTCGATGTCCCTTGCCGAGGTGAAAACCTTTTTGGCAAGCCCATGACCGAGAAGGCCGCTCAGCTCGAGACCGAGCACCTCACTCGGACAAGGCTGTCGAGGAAGACCTCAGCCCCTTCTCATAAAAAGAAGGGCTCCGGTAAAAAGCCCTTTTACCCGAGGAAGGGCACTGCCTACAAACAGTACCCACAATATCAGGCTGCCCAAGCTGCCCCCCAGGGTCAGCAAGCCAAGGGCCAGGGTAATGGGCCCTGTAGGCAGAGGACCCCCAAGCCTCAGGCCCCTGCTACCACTCAGCAGGGTGGGGTTTTTTGACTCCTTGAGCATAGCCTCTCCTCTACTGCTCTCCCAACCCTGCACGGGAGGTTGTCTCGCCCTCTTTGCCCACCAGTGGCCCCTTATCACCAGGGACAGTTGGGTGCTGGAGTTAGTCCACAAGGGCTATGCCCTCCATTTTCACCAACTGCCACCTCCATACTTTCCAGGGGAGCCTCCAAGGCCTCCTCTGCACACAGACCTTCTCCGTCAGGAGCTTCAGGGTCTGTTGGTGGACAGGGTGGTGGAGCCTGTGCCTCCCCACTTGCAAGGTCACGGATTCTACTCCAGGTATTTCCTGGTGCCCAAAAGGACTGGTGGCTTTCGTCCCATTCTGGACCTCAGGAACCTCAACAAGTTACTAATGAAAGAAAAGTTCAAGATGCTTACTCTTGGAACCCTTCTGCCCTACCTCCAGCAGGAAGATTGGCTATGCTCCTTAGATCTAAAGGATGCATACACTCACATCCTCATTCATCCGGACCACAGAAAGTACCTCAGGTTCATCGTGGGAGGAAACCATTATCAGTACAGAGTGCTACCTTTCGGCCTTACCTCCGCCCCCAGAGTCTTTACAAAGTGCTTAGCAGTGGTGGCGGCCTACCTGAGAAATCAGGGCATCTTTGTCTTCCCCTATCTGGACGACTGGCTCATTAGGGGTCAGACAGGTCAGGAGGCTAATCAAGCCACCCTCAGGACCATTGCTCTTCTGCAACGCCTGGGGTTTGTCATAAACTTCGCAAAGTCCACTTTGCTCCCTTCCCAGAACTTGGAGTTCATAGGAGCAAGGCTGGACTCTCTCCTGGCAAAGGCATTCTTGCCAGAAAACAGAGCCCAAAAGTTGATGGCCTTGGCAAGTCAGTTTCTCAGCAGGTCCCTGGTCTCCGCCAGACTCTGCCTGAGACTTCTAGGCCACATGGCTTCGACAGTGCATGTGACCCCCAATGCCAGGCTCCATATGAGGCCTGCACAATGGTGTCTTCGAACTCAGTGGTCCCAGGCCAAAGGCAGCCTCAGAGACAGGATAAGGGTGTCCAGGCCATTTCTGCACTCCCTCAACTGGTGGCTACACCCACCCAATCTGCTGAAAAGGGTGCCCTTTCAGATTCCAGGTTACACGGTGATGCTAACCACAGATGCCTCCCTACAAGGCTGGGGAGCGCATTGTCGGGCAAGTGCACCCAGGGACTCTGGTCTCCCTGGGAAGCTGCACAGCAGATCAATCTCCTCGAACTCAGGGCTATTCGCTTAGCACTCAAAGCTTTCACTCCTACCCTGACTCACCAGTCTGTCCTGATCCAGATAGACAACCAAGTTGCCATGTTTTATGTGAACAAACAGGGCGGAACCGGGTCCAGGATCCTTTGTCGGGAGGCCCAGGACCTGTGTTCTTTTGCCCTCAAGCACAACATGCTCCTCAAGGCTGTGTATCTTCCAGGCCAGGACAACTACCTGGCAGACAGGTTAAGCAGGATTCTGCAGCCCCACGAGTGTCAGCTGCATCCTTTGGTAGTTCAGAAGATCTTTCTCAAATGGGGTCTTCCTTTGATGGATCTTTTTGCCAGCCCACTGAACAAGCAACTGCCAAAGTTCTGCTCCAGACAACCACATCCTCTGCGGATAGCAGCGGATGCTTTTCTGATATCTTTTTCTCAGGGCCTCCTCTGTGCGCTTCGTCCCACGCCCTTGGTGGCCCGAACCCTCTTCAAGATTCTTCAGGACAAAGCCTCGGTCCTGCTGGTAGCTCCCAAATGGCCGAGACAGCCTTGGTTTCCTCTTCTGCTTCAACTGGCGGTGGATCCTCCACTACCTCTGGGGTTGCAACCTGACCTTCTCACACAAGACCAGGGTTCCCTTCTGCACCCCAATCTAAAGTCTCTCAATTTGATGGCCTGGAGGCTGCAAGGGTAGTTTTGGCTCCCTGGGGCCTACCTAAGGAAGTTGAGGAGGTTGTCCTAGCCTCTAGGGAACAGTCCACGAGGAAAACCTATGCTCTCAAGTGGAAGAGGTTTTCTGTGTGGTGTCACCTACGTACAGAGGATCCTTTCTCTTTTACTGTGCCAGTGGTGCTTCAGTATTTACTGCACTTATCCAATCAGGGACTTAAGTCCAATTCTGTTCGGGTCCACCTCTCAGCTCTAGCAGCTCACTACTCATTGGTAGAGGGGCAGTCTCTATCTGGTCACCCCTTGGTGTCCCGCTTTCTCAGGGATTTGCTTTTGCTCAAGCCTCCCATCCGTCCTCCTGCCCCTGAGTGGGAGCTGAATGTGGTCTTGCAGCAGCTGACTCGCCCACCTTTTGAGCCGGTGGCTACTTGTCCACTTCGCTTCCTCTCCTGGAAGACACTCTTCCTAATAGCCCTTACCTCGGCTAGGTGAGTAAGTGAGCTTCAAGCCCTAGTCTGTGAGAGGCCTTACACCAGGATTTACAGGAACAGGGTAGTCCTCAGGACTCATCCAAAGTTCCTCCCTAAGGTTGTCTCCTCTTTCCACCTCAATCAGGAGGTGGTTCTTCCAACATTCTTCCCTAGGCCTCATGCTAGCCAGGCTGAAGCAGTCCTGCATACCCTGGACTGTAGGAGGGCCTTATCCTTCTACCTTGACCGTACGCAAGGACATAGAAGGGCTACTCAGCTCTTTGTATCCTTTGACCCCAATAAGTTGGGGTTGGCTGTGTCCAAGCGTACCTTGTCCATCTGGGTGGCTGACTGTATCACCTGGGCTTACAATGCGGCTGACCTTCCTTTGCAGGGTAGGGTCACGGCCCATCGTGTCAGGGCAATGGCTGCCTCAGTGGCTCATCTCCGCTCTGTGCCCTTGGTAGACATCTGCAGGGCTGCAACTTGGTCTTCAAGCCAGACCTTTGTGGCCCATTACTGGCTGGAGAGGGAGTCCCGTAAGGACAGTGCTTTTGGCCAGGCAGTACTCCGGAATCTCTTTGAGGTTTAGGCAACTCCTGCCCTCTGTTGGGCTACCGGTGGAGGTTGTGTCCTTGAGAAGCCTTTCTTTGCTGCTGAGACTAGAGGGAGTTCTTTGTTCAGCCTGGGTTCCTTGGTAGCCCAGAGCTAGGGAGTCACCCATATGTGAGGACTGACTTCCTGCTTGGTCCTGGAGAAAGAGTAGTTACTCACCTGTAACAGGTGTTCTCCAGGAGCAGCAGGAATCAGTCCTCACAACCCTCCCTCCTCCCCTTGGAGTTGCAGTTGTACATAGTTTATTTTTCATTTTTGTGTGCTGTTCTTAGCTATCTAATTTGACTGAGGTAAGATGGCACCTTTAGGCAGGAAGGGAACTGAAGGTGCCATCTTGCTCAGTCTTCTTTTTCTGCAGAGCCCTTTGGACGTGCGTCTTATCCCCGGAAAAAGTTTCTCTGTTTCTCCAGGAATAAGCAGGAAGTAAGTCCTCACATATGGGTGACGTCGGCGACGAAGGAGCCCTCGTGCGGAGTAATACCCCAGCTTTCAAAGAAAGCCTTTGGGATTGCATCGCGCATGCGCGGTCCTCTTCCTGCCCAAGGGTGCCATCTTGCTCAGTCTTCTTTTTTCCACGGAGCCCAACGGATGTGGTCCTGTTTTCACCGTGGAAAAAGTAGAAAAGTTGATTTATTTTTTTCAGCTTCCCGGTTTGACACCGGTTCTCCTTCCTGCCTTCGGCTCGGTACACCGGTATCGAGTCCAGTCATATTTTTCGTTTTTGTCCTTCGTGACTAGCGTTCACGCTCTTTTTATTTTTCACTGGCAGCCCAGTCGTTTGACCTCGCAGGAGCCCTTTTTCCCCTCAGTGGCTGCCAGCAGGTTTAAAAAGTGTGATCGGTGTAAGAAGTTGATGTCTCTCACTGACACACACAACTGCTGCCTCCGATGCCTTGGCCCTGACCATGACCCAGTGGTCTGTGGGCCGTATGGTAAGATGTCTTTGAAATCTTTGAAGAGCAGGCAGCATCAGCGTGACAGGATTTTTCCTGGGTCCAGGCCCGTACCTCGTCAGAAGCCTTGACAACTCGGGAATCGGAGCCCGAGCATCGTCATGTGTCTTCTGAGCAGGGGTTTTGTGAGGGCGGCATTGCTGGACGCCTCTGATAGGCTTGGGCCCTCGGGTTCCAGGTCACAGAGCCCGGAACGCCGCCCCGGGTCCTCAGAGTCAGAGCGGCCGGCTAAACAACCTCACAAGGAGCCGGAGATGTCAGACAATGTAACTTCTGTTGTCCTCGTGGCCTCTCCTCCGGGAGAGCCGGCGTTGTCGGGCCTGAGCCGGGAGCTGCGGAGCCTTCTGTGCTCGGTCTCAGGTTGACGGCCCTGGAGAGCAGCATGGCTGTCTTCATGGAGCAGCAGCAGGTGCTGATGGCCGGTCTCGCCGGTCCATCCGCCCCGACCACCAGGATTTTGACGTTGAAGTTGACACCGGAGGCCGAGCCGATTCTCGAGTCAATCAGGTCTCGAGTCGATCCTCGGCCAAGGTCCCCCTCGACCTCCCGTTCGGGACTGAGGTCGTCGACACCGGTGCCCTCTGCGTTTGAGTGGTCAGGCTCGAACCCCTCGAGGCCGGAGCCCATCGAGTCCTCCTCGGAGGACTCGGCGTGGGAGACGGAGGAGGAAGACTCCCCAGACACCTACCAAACCCAGTGTATCCCATCGGACTCTCCGGGTTCGGAGTCTCGGAATAGGTGCCCTGCGGAGGACACTCGGTTCTCAGACTTCGTCGGGGACATGGCCAAGGCTTTGGCATTCCCTACGGATGCCGAAGAGGAGTCTCAAGCCGAGGAGCTCGATGCCCTCCAGTATGACTCTCCCCCGAAGGAGGTCCTTACTGTACCGGTGCCTCCGATGTTGGAACGGCTGATGCTCCGCATGTGGGAGTCCCCGGCCTCGATGTCGGTGCTCAGCAAGCGGTCGATTCTATCTATCGAGTCCGCAGGAGTCCTGGATTCCAGAAAGCGCAGCTGCCACACAACTCCATGGTTGTGGAATCGGCCATGCAACGGCTGAAAAGTCAAAAGATGCACTCTTTGGTGCCTCCCAGCCGGGAGGCCCGGAACCTGGATGCCCTTGGCAGAAAGTGCTACCAGGGCTCGATGTCTCATGCCATGTCCAAACTTACCAGCTCTACATGGGCATGTAATTTGGGACCTGGCAAAAGAGATTGCCGGGTTCTCGACTGGCCTATCCGAGGAACCCTTGCAGCGCTTCAAAGCCTTGTCCACGGGGATCCGAGAGTGCTCAAAGTTCATGTCTCGAGCAGTTTACAATGTCTTCGAGGCGTCGGCCCGAGTAGCCGCGGCCGGCATCGGTGCACGCTGTCAGGCCTGGCTCATGTCGTCGGACCTGGAGCCATGGGTTCAGGAGAAGTTGGTCGATGTCCCGTGCTGAGGAGACAATCTCTTCGGCAAAGCCATGATTGAAAAAGCTGCAGAAATCGAGTCCGAGTACTTGACCCGGACAAGGTTGTCGAAGAAGACATCTGCACCTTCTCACAAGAAGAAGGCCTCGGGGGAAAAAGCCCTTTTTCCAGAGGAAGGGTACGGCTTACAAAAACTACTCTACTTACCAGGCCACCCCAGCTCCCCAACAGGGGCAGCAGGCCAGGGAACATGGGCATGGCCCATGTAAGCTGAAGACCCCCAAGCCTCCAACTCCGGCTCCTACCCAGCTGGGACGGGGTTTTTGACTCCCAGTGCATAGCTGCTCTCCCACCAGTGGTTTGGCCCTGCACAGGAGGAAGGCTGGCCCTGTACGCTCACAGGTGGCCAGCCATCACTACCAACGCCTGGGTTTTGAAAGTAGTCCAGCAAGGCTATTTACTTCATTTCAACCAGGTGCCCACCTCCTTTTTCCCAGGAGAGCCTCTCAGGCCCCCTCTTCACAGGAACCTCCTCCTGCAGGAGTTGACAGGTCTGCTAAAGGATCAGGTGGTGGAACCGGTGCCCCACCACCTGCAAGGGCAAGACTTCTACTCCAGGTATTTCTTCATACAAAAAAGAAAAGGAGGACTACGCCCCATCTTGGACTTGCAGAATCTGAACAAGTTTCTGGTGAGGGAAAAGTTCAAGATGCTTTCCCTTGGGATCCTACTGCCTTACCTCCACCAGGGAGACTGGCTATGCTCCTTAGATTTAAAGAATGCTTATACTCACATCCTCATACACCCAGACCACAGACAATACCTCAGGTTTGTGGTCGTAGGAAACCACTTCCAGTACAAGGTGCTTCCCTTTGGCCTAACTTCCGCTCCCAGAGTATTTACCAAATGCCTAGCTGTGGTGGCGGCCTTCTTCAGAAGCCAGAGAGTCTTTGTCTTTCCATACCTGGACGACTGGCTGATCAGGGGCCAGTCGGCACAGGAGGCACAGCAGGCCACTGCTCGCACAGTCACCCTGCTCCAGCACCTAGGGTTTGTGATAAATCACGAAAAGTCCACTTTACTCCCCCACTCAGAACTTGGAGTTCTTAGGGGCAAGACTGGAGACACTTCAGGCAAGGGCTTACTTACCGCTGGACAGGGCAAGGCAGTTGCTAGACTTGGTACAGCAGGTCCAGCACAGACCTCAAGTCTCCGCAAGGGTCTTCCTCCGGCTCCTGGGCCACATGGCCTCCACAGGGCATGTGACTCCATATGCTCGATTCCACATGCGCACAGCTCAATGGAGCCTCAAGACCAGTGGACACAAGCCACTGGCCGCCTCAGAGACAGAGTAGCGATTTCCAAGCTACTGGTGACGGCCTTGCAATGTTGGCTTCACCCCCCCAGCTTGCTTCAGGGAGTACCATTCCAACCTCCCTCTCACACCAGAGAGTTGATGACAGATGCTTCCTTGCTCGGCTGGGGTGCCCATTGCCAGGGGTCATGCACTCAGGGTCTGTGGTCCTCGTGAGAGGCCGCACTTCAGATCAATCTTCTAGAGCTTCGAGCCATCCGCCTAGCTCTTCAAGCCTTCTGTCATCTTCTTTCACATCAGTCGGTGCTGATACAGACAATCAGGTAGCGATGTTCTATATCAACAAACAGGGGGGCACAGGATCTCGCATCCTGTGTCAGGAAACTCTGGACCTCTGCTCTTTTGCAGTGTCACATCAGATGTCCCTGAGGGAAGTTTATCTGCCTGGTGAGAAGAACCTCCTGGCCGACAAGTTGAGCAGGATTCTTCAGCCTCACGAATGGCAACTGAACCGGGATGTAGCCCAGCGGATCTTCAACTGTTGGGGTCTCCCATCCATGGATCTCTTTGCCAGTCCGTAAAACCATCAGTTGCCCCGGTTCTGCTCAAGGCAGCCGCATCCGCTGAGCGTGGCGGCGGATGCTTTCCTGATCTCGTGGGCGCAGGGCCTTCTCTATGCGTTCCCACCCATGCCCCTGGTGGCACGCACTCTGTTCAAGATTCTTCGGGACAAGGCCTCGGTCATTCTGGTAGCCCCCAGGTGGCCCAGACAGCCTTGGTTCTCTTTTCTCCTTCAACTGGAGTTCGAAACTCCATTCCCACTGGGGGTGCAGCCCGACCTCTTGACCCAGAAACAGGGTTCCTTGCTACACCCCAATCTCAGATCTCTCAACTTAATGACCTGGCTGCTGAGAGGGTAGTACTTGCTCCTCTACTCCTTCCTAAGGAGGTTGAGGAGGTGTTGCTGGCCTCTAGGAGGCTATCCACTAGAAAATCCTACGCATTCAAGTGGCATAGATTTGAAGGGTGTTGTGCTCAGAATAAGGAGAACCCGTTCACTTGTCAAGTACCTCAGGTATTGCAGTACTTGCTCCACCTCTTGGAGTTAGGCCTCAAGTCTAACTCAGGGTCCACCTGA
This sequence comes from Ichthyophis bannanicus, assembly GCA_033557465.1. Classification (NCBI taxonomy): domain Eukaryota; kingdom Metazoa; phylum Chordata; class Amphibia; order Gymnophiona; family Ichthyophiidae; genus Ichthyophis; species Ichthyophis bannanicus. Next base: position 572,542,600 of record CM066035.1, read on the forward strand.
GTGCGCTATCAGCTCACCACTCTCCAGTGGATGGGCAACCTCTTTCAGCTCACCCTTTGGTATCCCGATTCCTCAGAGGCCTCCTCCTCTTGAAGCATCCAATTCGCCCACTGGCTACAGAGTGGGACTTAAATGTGGTCTTGCAGTGGCTTACTTGCCCACCTTTTGAACCAATGTCCACCTGTCATCTCCGCTTCCTTTCCTGGAAAGCACTCTTTCTGGTGGCGCTCACGTCTGCTCGATGTGTGAGCGAGCTGCAAGCTTTTGTATCGGATAGACCGTATACACGGTTTTACAAAAACAGAGTGGTCCTACGTACTCACCCCAAGTTCCTCCCAAAAGTGGTTTCTTCGTTTCACCTTAACCAAGAGGTGGTTCTTTCAACCTTCTTCCCCAGGCCACATACCATCAGGGCAGAAGCGGTTCTGCATACTCTGGACTGTAAGAGGGTGCTCGCCTTTTACCTGGAGTGTACGCGAGGACATCAGAGAGCTTTCCAGCTCTTCGTCTCTTATGACCCTAGTAAACTGGGTCTACCTGTCTCCAAGCGCACGTTATCCTCCTGGGTGGCAGACTGCATAGCCTGGGCTTATAGGGCAGCTGACCTACAGCTGCAGGGCCGAATAACGGCCCACTCTGTCAGGACTAAGGCCTTATCAGTGGCTAACCACCGTTCTGTTCCGTTGGCAGACATCTGCCGGGCCGCAACTTTGTCTTCAAGCCAGACTTTTGCAGCCCACTACTGCCTGGAGAGAGAATCCCGGCAGGACAGTGTTTTCGGTCAGGCGGTACTCCGTAACCTATTCGAGGTTTAGGCATCTCCTACATTCCAACCCTTTGGTGTCAGGATACCGTGGGGGTTGTGTTCTCCGAGAAAAATCCTATCATTGTTGCTTTGGCTCTTCTAGAGGGAGCCATTTTCAGCTATGGGTTCTCGGTAGCATATAGCTAGGGAGTCCCATATGTGAGGACTGACTTCCTGCTTGTTCCTGGAGAAAGCGTAGTTACTCACCTGTAATAGGTGTTCTCCAGGGACAGCAGGAATCAGTCCACACGACCCTCCCTCCTCCCCTGGATTTGCAGTCCTTTGATTAATTTTTTTCTTATTTTTGCCGTCTTTTTAGCTATGTCATCTGACTGAGCAAGATGGCACCCTTGGGCGGGAAGGGGACCGTGCATGCACGATGCAGTCCCAAAGGCTTTTTTTGAAAGCTGGGGAATTGCTCTGCACGAGTGCTCCGTCGGCGCCGACGCCACCCATATGTGAGGACTGATTCCTGCTGTCCCTGGAGAACACCTGTTACAGGTGAGTAACTACGCTTTCCAACCGGTTTTTGCTCTCCGGCCTTCATCGGTCCTCTTCTCGCCTTTCGAGCTCCTCTGCTTTGCCCTTAGTCTCAGGGTTGTCCCCTTTTTGCCTTTTTTGTTTTTTTACCACGCTTTCGTGCCCTTTTTAACCTCTGGCCGCATTGAGGATCTTCAACCTCTCAGGGGTCATCTTTCACCAAATGGCTCCAGTTTTAAGAAATGTGATCGGTGTTCAAAAAACATGTCGCTCACGGACACCCATGACTGTTGTCTCAGGTGTCTAGGAGCCGATCATGACCCGGAGCTATTCTCCCTCTGTAAGAAGATGTCCTCCTAGGCCATCCAGAGTCATAAGCAGAAGCTGGATGATCTCTACCGTAAGGCAGCCCCGGTATCCCTGGTAGCCTCCTGGTCTTCAGCCTTGCAACCTCTGGAGTCTCCCAAGGCTCCTCTCCAGGTCCAGCAGCACTCTGACCAGGGGTTGCTCGAATGCGAGCAGCAGAAGAAGAAGGCCACAAGGATTCTGTCAGGGGCGCCAGACAAGTGTGAGAGGTCATGCACCCGGTCTCTCAGCCCCCCTCAGCAGTCTCTGGAGTTGGAGAGGGAGCGGCCCCGTAAGGTACCTTGAACTGATATGGAGTCCTCCGGCACAGGTGCCCGGTCTCCCAAGGGTCATCTCAGCAAGGACCTCCTCGACACCCAACCCGGTTATCCCGGCGTCGGTGTCGTAGGGCCCCACTCCCGAGTGGGAGGCTCGGATGCTGGCCCTGGAGGGCAGCGTTTCTGTGTTCCTTGCTGCCCAGCAGGCGCTGGTGCCCTGCCCTGCCAGCACGCACCTTGAGATCATGGGACCTCGACCTCAAGGACTCCCTGGGCTGCTGCAGTGACCCCTGAGAGGCAGAAGCCTTGTGATCGGGTCTCGATCTCTGTCCCGGTTCTCAGGCACCAGATCTTCTCAGGCGAGTGCCTCCGGCTCCAGGCAAGTTTTGGCCTCGGAGATCCGGCACAGGTCACCGATCCATCTCGTGCCACCTGACCTCGAGTCCTCCACGGACTACTCAGAGTGGGAGTCCAACAGGGAGACCTCCCCGGAGACTCGATTCCACTGAGATCTCGCCTCTGACCCCTCCCCGCTGACCCAGAGGCGGCGGTCACATCCCAAGGACACCTTCTTTCTGGAGTTCTTCTGGGACATGGCGTGGGCCCTGGTGCTCACCACCGAGTCGGAGGAGGAGCCCCGTGATGAGGAGCTTGATATTCTGCAGTGTGAAGCCCCTTGGAAAGAGGCTGTCTCGGTGCCTGTTTCTCCCATTCTGAACCGACTCCTTCTCCGCATGTGGGAGACCCCAGCCTCTGTCCCGATCATGAGTAAGCACCTGGACACTATGTATAGGGTTCAGCGGAGCCTGGGGTTTTGGAAAGCCCAGCTTCCCCACACCTCGATGGTGGTCGAATTGGCCATGCGGAAGCTAATGAGCCTGAAAACTTATTCGTCAGTCCCACCGGGCAGAGAGTTTCATACCCTCAACGCCCTCAGGCACAAGGATTATCATGGCTTCATGCTGTCATTCCGCATCCAAGTTTAACAATTATACATTGGGATGTTCCTCCATGACCTCACTAGAGAGCTCAGAGGCTTTGCAGCAGGCCTTGACGGAGACCATCTCCGGCGTTTTCAGGCCCTCTCAAAGTCCATCAGAGAATGCTCCAAGTACCTCTCACAAGTAGTGTATGATGGCTTTGAGTCTTCTGCCCGGGTGGCAGTGGTTGGCATTGGAGCCTGCCAGCAGGCTTGGCTCCAGTCCTCGGAACAGTGGGTCCAGGAGAAGCTGCTGGACATCTCTTGCCTCAGGGAGCAACTATTCATCAATCCCATGGAGGATAAGGCAGCAGAGATTGAGACGGAGTACGTGACTCATACTCGCCTCTCCCGGAAAACTTCCTCCCTCCCAAGAAGAAGCAGCAGAGCAAGAAGCCTTTCTTCCATTGGAAGGGGCTCCCGTACAAGCACTACCTGGCCTATCTGTCGGTGTCGACCCCCATTCAGGGTGGTCAGGCAAGATCACGGTACATGGCCCTCGTAAGCAGAAGAGTCCCAAGACCTAACCCCCAGCGCCGGCTCAGCCATCCTCGGGGTTTTGGCGCCATCGGCATAGCCTCTTGTCCTTTGGCAGGGCGGCTCTGTCAGGTGTGGTCAATTTCTCCCACAAGTGGGAGTCCATCTCCACCGTTGCCTGGGTCCTCCAGGTCATTCGGGAGGGCTATCTCCTCCATCTGGACCAGGCCCCTCATCTGTACTTCCCTGGGGAGCCAGGTCGGCTTCCGCAGCATCAGGCCCTCCTGAGTCAGGAGCTCGCAGGCCTTCTCGAGAACGGCATGGTAGAACCAGTCCCACTGCACTTCCGAGGATGGGGGTTTTACTCCCGATACTTTCTTGTTTCGAAGCAGATGGGGGCCTTCGGCCCATCCTCGACCTGCGGAACCTGAACAAGTTCCTGGTGCGGGAGAAGTTCAAGATGTTCTCCCTTGGAATGTTACTGCCCTACCTCATGCACGGCAGTTAGCTATGCTCCTTGGACTTAAAGGATGCTTACGTTCACATCCTTGTCTATCCCGAACACAGAAAGTACCTCAGTATCTCCAGGAAAAAGCAGGAATGAGTCTTCACATATGGGTACGTCGGTACCGACGGAGCCTGCACGGGAATGCTGCCCAGCTTCCAATCATAAAGCTTTTGGCAGCATCCCTCGCGCCTGCGCAGTGACTTCCCGCCTTCTCCACAGCCTCTCTTCAGTTTTCGTTTTTCCGCGGAGCCGGCAGGACGTCCTCCTGTCACCGCAGAAACTTTTCTTTTTAATTACTTTAGTTTTTTGTTTTCTTGTGGTCGCGGCTGTATTTCCCGCTGCCACCGGTATCGCCGGTGGATTTTTGACTAAATTCTGAAAAAATTTTTCTTCAGTTTTTTTGCCTTAACTTCTTGGGCCTACTAGGCCTTTTCATTATGGAGCCTTCTTTTCCTAAGAAGTGCATTCGATGTGGAAACACCTGTTTCTTTTTAGACACCAATAGTTGGTGTCTCAACTGTGTGGGTCCTGACCCTTTTTCCCCTGACTTGTCAGGAGATAATTTTGTGAAGAAACCTTCAGTATTTAGAGTTTCCCTCGATACCGTTTTTTCCTCGGCAGTGAGGGTACCCGGTTTCTCTACTTCACAGGATCAGGTAACCCAAAAACAGTCTGTTAAGACTAGTCAATGCTTGAGTGGTATGTCCCATGCCCAGCATGGTGACGGCTCCGGCCTTACCCTCAAGAATCCATTGGCATTACCCCTGCGGGAGTCTTCGAGCTCCAAAGCGTTAAAGGGGTTTCAGGATGTTCCTGGGGCTCACCCCTCACAGAACATGCCTGAGCCATGCGCGGGGGTGGTATCCGCTTCGAGCGGTACCGAGCCTCAGGCATCGGCACCGGTGACGAGTAATCCACTCTTCACCAGGGATCGTCATCGGGCATCCTCGGTACCTTCGGGACCGATCGATACGCACCGCATTGACTTCCCTCAATCTCAGCCATGCTCCGGGACGGTACCGGCGTCGATCGGTTCCGATACCCTGGCATCGGCATTGAGATGGACCGCCTTTGCAAGAGGTGCTCATCGGGTATCCTCGGTACCGTCGGTATCGATCGATGTAACCCAGGCTGTCTTGGTGGTATCGGCATCGCCGATACTGCCACCGGCGTCGGAACCCTCGCAACATGCATCGATAGCCTCGCTTCCTCCAATGCCGAGTCTTGAGCCGATATCTAGTCTCGAGGACTGCGTACCGACGCGTCCCGGAACCGACTCTTGTCGTTTCCAGATAGGCAGTTCCGAAGATCCTAGCCATAACTCCCTCATGATCTCGGCACCACTGCAGCAGTTCCCGATGGCGACTTAACCTGCTAATCCTGTATCAGTATCGATGTCGATGCCTGTTCTTGCACCAATGCCTAGTTTGGAACCGATACCTGGCATTGGTGCAGTACACTGTAAGTCCTCGGGTGCTCAGGCTCTTTCTTTAGCCTTACCAGGGATGGTTCCCATAGGAGATCAGTCTTTTCAGGCTTTTCTCCTGGATATGGCAACCTTTCTTAATATTTCTATTCCTGGTTGTGATCCTACCCATGGCTCACCGACACAAATGCAAAATATAAAGCTTCCTTTACATCCTGCTCTGCAGGATCTCCTTCTCAGGGTCTGGAAATCGCCCTTACGCCTTCCTCTAGTTTCTACAGACATTGAGGTTCGGTACCGGGTGCCACCCTCTCCAGGGTTCCAAAAGCCTCAACTTTCTCATCGTTCCCTTGTAGTGGAATCGGCACTGAGGAAAGCTAAGAGCAAGAAGAAGCATTCTTCTTATCCGCCGGGTCGTTCTTCAAGAACACTTGATGCTTTTGGTCGTCAGGCCTTCCAAAACTCTATACTGGCCTCCAGAGTTCTTTCATATATTTTTCACATGAGTCTAACACTCCAGGAGGTCACAGAGAAATTGTCTCTTTTGACCCCTTTTTTACCAGAGCCCAAGGCTAATGATTATTCCTTGCTCATCAATCACAGCCGGAATATATCCTGGTTCCTGTCTCGTGCTTCTATAGACTCTTTTGAGTCTGTTAGCAGATCCTCTGCTATTGCCATTGCAGCACGTCGCAGAGCCTGGCTTGAGGCTTCAGACTTGAGCAGATGGGCACAAACTATACTAGCTCATTCTCCTTGTACAGGAGAAGGTCTCTTCAATAAGGAGGCTTTACGTCAGGTTGCTCAATGCTCCACTGACTCTCCTTCTAAGCCACCTCCTTCTTCAAAGAGTAGGAAATGTCCTACCAAGCCTTCTTTCCCTAAGAAAAGAAAGTTTCATTCATCTCCTGCCCATCATTCGGCTGTACCTAAACAAGGGACGCCTCAGCTTAGCCTGAAGTCCCCCAGCTCTGGCCAGTCTCAGCATTCCCAGCAACCATAGGGGCCGGGAATTGTAATATACAGTTCACTTCTACCCATTAGAAGTTTATTCACTGTGCTCTCTTTTCAGTATACTAACCTGTCGGAAAATTTTTGTTCAGGGACTACAGATTTCTCCTCTTCTACCTCTAGAAGAACAGTTGCAACTATCCCCTGATAGTTCTGTCCCAACTGAACATTTTTTCCTTCAGTTGACTTACCCTATGGGTACGTCACCCTCAAATTACTTACTCTACCCTCTCAACCGGGTTTTTTTCCCTGACTGAGGGGTACCATACTGAAAAGCTTCTCTAGCAAGCTCGTTCCTCAGACAGGGAGAAGGGATATCTCCTCTCTTTTCCTGTCTGTTTTTCTTTATTGGGCACAGGACAATCTCCCTGCTGTTTCTGTCGGCAGCTGTGCCTGCAGGAGTTACAGTAATGGTATTACTGGTAATTTTTCCAAGTTCCAGTCCCTTGTTCAAAATTTTGTCTAGCCTCAGTAGTGATTCCAAGCTATTCGTCATCTATCTTGGATCCTCCTACTCGTTTAGGCTTTCTCACATTATTCTAACCATCTCCTCTCCTAGGATATGGCAACACACCTGACTTCAGTCAGTTTGTCTCATATCTCTCCTGCACAATGCTCTCTGCAGTCTTCAGAGAAGCTTTCTACTATGAGGGCCTTGCTATAGAGCATTGACCTTGTCTCTGAAGCTTCTCTATTAGTAGGGAAAAGCTTATATACCCTTCCCATGCCTGTGAGGGTTCTCCACACCCTCTAGCCTGGAGTGTTAACACGAGATATCAGTTCTTCTGCGTGAAAATCCAAGGCTGATGTTTACGCATGCTACCTTTGGGTCCCTCCAGTAGGTCCCTCTGGTATCTTCCCTGCGTTTCTCCACATCTACCATGTCAGTGTTCTGTGGAACTCCCGCCTTGTTCTTTACAGATTCATATCTTCATCTGTTCTCACGAGAACATCACGGTTATCTTGTTAGATTGCTTTTCTGCATCCCTCAATCCATGAAAATAGATTCTCTATACATCTCTCAAGTGGGTTCACCCTCTTGTAGAGCACAGAATCTTTTTCTTTTATATTCCCCATGTACAATTATGGGGCTGGGTGGTAGACATGTATCTTCAACCTGTTGTCTTGTATGTAGCATCTCCATATATGTCTACATACCTATATCATTACTCTGGTGGTGCTAGACCATGCCCCACAAATTTACATATATTCAGGTATATCATATATATATATATTTGATATATTTCACCACCCATATCCTAATATACACATCTGGACATGTGTAGATATATATATACATATCTATTCCAGCCACATGTATATATCCCTATATATATATGTGTTTCATGTGGGGCCTCTTAAGGGTTTGTCTGTCTTACACACTATCACCCTTACTGTCTATACTACATGTTTTACCTCCTAGAGGTTTTAGACAGTCTGTCGCCCTACGTCCCATGCCATATTACGATGCAGAAACTCTTAGGCACCAATAACCACTTTGGTGCTAACATCTTCCATTTTTTCTTTAAGTTCATGAAGCATCAAGCTTCAATATTTTTTCCTATCTCTCGCCAGCTAGGAAAAACAATGTACCTCTTTATCTTGAGTACACAACTGTTTTCAGTGGGAATAGGGGTTTTTTCCAGTCCCCCTCTTCCCGCCAGGACTGGGCTAGTTGTCCAACTCCGTCAGTCTTCTTCCTTTAGTCCTCAATGTTAATGACCTTATGCCTAAAGGAGTTTTCAGCTTTTCCAATAAAGCTTTCCATTGAAGACCTGACGTCAAATCCTACCCAGTTGACACCTGGATCATCTACTACCTCCAGGTCTGGACCTTCATCCTCACTACTGAGAGGTCACCTTGAAGATTCCACCACTGCTTATCCAGTAGACTCCATCATGCTTTCTACTTCCTACAATACAGTAGGTAAGCTGCATATTTTAAGTGTACATTAAATGTCTTTTAATGCTACTCATCATATCTACCAAGGACTCCTGTAGTTTGTAGAACCCTCTAGTCCTTGGCTATGCTGTTTCTTTCCTCACAGCTCCTTTATTGTCAACTCCTGCCCTCCATCCCACGTTGGATGCCGGGGATTCCTGGAGACAAAATGCACCCCTGATCCAGGCACTTGCATTTTTATGGGATCTTCCCTGGCATCTCCAGCTCGGGAGTCCCCATATGTGAAGACTCATTCCTGCTTGTTCCTGGAGATAGCACAGTTACTTACCTGTAACAGGTGATCTCTGGGAACAGCAGGAATTAGTCTTCACAACCCTCCCACCTCCCCTAGGAGTTGCATCTTTTTTATCTTCTTCCTTTTCTCTCCTCACCTTTGTCTCAGCTCTGAAACTCAACTGAAGAGAGACTGTGGAGAAGGCGGGAAGTCACTGCGCAGGCGCGAGGGATGCTGCCAAAAGCTTTCTGATTGGAAGCTGGGCAGCATTCCCGTGCAGGCTCCGTCGGTACCGACGTACCCATATGTGAAGACTAATTCCTGCTGTTCCCAGAGATCACCTGTTACAGGTAAGTAACTGTGCTTTCATGGTTTAGGGTACTTCCTTCGGCCTTGCGTCCACCCCATGGGTCTTCACGAAGTGCCTAGTCATGGCTGCAGCCCACCTACGGCTGCAGGGCACCTTTGTCTATCCATATCTAGACGACTGACTCGAAACAGGGGGCACAGCCTCCGAAGCCAGGCAGACCACGGACCGCACCATTCGCCTCCTGGAGCATCTGGGGTTTGTGATCAATTACCCAAAATTCCACCTCGCTCCAGTTCAATCCCTGGAGTTCATTGGGGCTAGCTTGGACTGATTTCCTGCTTGTTCCTGGAGAAACCGTAGTTACTCACCTGTAACAGGTGTTCTCCAGGGACAGCAGGAATTTGTCCTCACAACCTTCTCTCCTCCCCTTAGAGTTGCTGTATATTTTTGCCATCTTCTTGAAGGGGCTATAGCGATTGCACCTGACTGAGTAAGATGGAACCTTTGGGCGGGAAGGGGACCACGCATGCCTGGTGGCATTCCCAAATGCTTTCTTTGAAAGCTGTGAGGACTGATTCCTGCTGTCCCTGGAGAACACCTGTTATAGGTGAGTAACTACATTTTATCCACTCCTTCAGGGGAGTCCACTCTTGCAAATTTTCATGTCATCTGCAAAAAAACAGACTTTTCTATTCAGTCCTTCAGCAATATCACTCACAAATACATTGAGCAGTACTGGTTCCAGGACCAGTCCCTGGGGCACGCCACTAATCACCTTCCTTTCATCCGAGTGAGTTCCGTTTTACCATCACCTTCTGTCGTCTGTCAGTCAACCAATTCCTGATCCAGTTCACCACCTTGGGACCTATCCCCAGGTTGTTTGGTTTATTGATAAGCCTCCTGTGAAGAACAGTATCAAAAGCTTTGCTGAAATCTAGGTAGCTCACGTCCATCGCATGCCCTTGATCTAGTTCTCTGGTCATCCAGTCAAAGAACTCAATCAGATTTGTTTGACATAATTGTTCTTTGGTAAAACCATGTTGCCTCGGATCATGCAACCTATTGGTTTCGAAAAAGTCCACTATTCTCTCTGTCAGGGGCGCCTTCATTATTTTTTCCGCCACTGAGGAAAGGCTTAATGGCCTGTAGTTTGTCATTTCTTCCCTTTTGCCACTTTTGTGAAGAGATATCACATCAGCCTTCTCCAGTCCTGTGGAACTTCTCCTGTCAACAAGAATCTATTAAAAACATTCTTTAAAGGCTCTTCAAGACTCTCTCTGAGCTCTTGCAGTATCCTGGGATATATCCCGTCCGGTCCTATGGCCTTCTCCACTTTCAGTTTTGCAAGCTGTTCAAACACATGATCTTTTGTGAATGGTGCAGGATCTACTCCATTCCCATTTGTATATTTGTCAATTACAGGTAGTCCTTCTCCAGGATTTTGTTTAGTAAAAACACAAGTATTTGCTTAGCATTTTTCCTTTTTCATTGTCACTTTCCCCGAATCCGTTCTCAGCACTTTTGAGTCTTGCAATTCCATCTCTGGTCTTCCTCTTCTCCTGAATATACCTGAAAAAAGTTTTGTTTCCACACTTTAGATCTTTAGTCATCTTTTCTTCTGCCTTTGATTTTGCTATCCTTATTTCTCTTTTTGTCTCTTTTAGCTTTATCCTGTATTCTGTTCTGTATTCCTCTATTTGTGAGCTTCTGAATTTTCTGAAAGCTGTGGTTTTTTGTCTTAATTTGTGCAGCTATTTCTTTGGAGAACCAAATAGGTTTCCTTTTCCTCTTGTTTTTATTTACTTTCCTTACATATGTATGCTGTTGACTCTTTTATTGCCTCCTTTAGTTTAGCCCACTGCAGTTCCACTTTCCTTATCTCCTCCAACCCTGCCAACTCCTCCTTCAGGCACTTGGCTATTTTACTGAAGTCAGCGTTTTTGAAATTCTAGGATTTTGAGCTTGCTGTGATTGGATTCTGCCTTGATTTTTATCTCAAACCACACCATGTGATGATGGCCGCTGCTCACATGGGCATCCACCCAGACATTCGCCACATTGTCTCCGTTGGTGAGTACTAAATCCAGCATCAAACTTTCCCTGGTTGGTTCCATCACCATATGTCTTAGAAATGCATCTTGGAAGTCATCCACAATTTTTTTTACTTCTTTCCAGATTTGCAGAAGGAATACTCCAATCCACATCAGATAGATTAAAGTCACCCGATATGATCACTTCCCCCTTCATAGCTACCTTTGCAAGATCAATAATCAAGTCTCTATACATTTCTTTGGTTTGAGCTGGAGGCCTGTAGACTACACCAGTATGGATGATAGTGCTATCTCCTCTTTCTGACATAATCCACAGCGCTTCTTTTTCCCACATCCCCTGCATTTCAGCATCTTTAATATTGCTTTTGACATATAGGGCTACTTCTCCTCCTTTTCTGCCTTCTCTATCTCTTCTAAATGAATCAGCCAGCTATGGCTATATCCCATTCATGTGACTCATTAAGCCATGTTTCTGTAATGCCCACAGTGTCCAAGTCCATTTCCACCATTAGGGCTTCCAGGTCAGGAACTTTGTTGGCTAGGCTTGTGCTCATTGCTTTCCAGCATTTGTTGATTGGCTTGCCTGTATTTTGCATGGATTTTGTTCTGCATGCCTCTTCCCATTTTCTATTTGTGTGTGGGTTAATAGCGTGGCTGTTTCCAATGTTGTTGTGTTTTTACTGGGAGTGACATCCTGAACTTGTTGTTCTCCATCCGTCACTCCCTTTCCCTAGTTTAAATGCCTGTCTACGTAATGCCTGAATTTTTCACTTAGGATTCTTTTCCCTGTGACAGAGATGCAGTCCATCCACACAGTATAGCTTCTTGTTGTTCCATCTATTTCCCCAGTCGCTTACTCTGGGACAAGCATTGTGGAACCTGTGTACCTTTTTGGGAACCTGCCAGATACTTGTGACCTGGATTGGCCACTGTTGGATGCTGGATGCTGGGCTTGATGGACCTTGATCTTACCCAGTATGTTCTTATATTCTTATGTGCATATGTCAACCACCAATCCCAACTACCCACACAGATCCAAACTGCACACTTGTAAACATCCCTCCCACTCACTCAAGCATACTGCATCCATTTCCTCCCCACACAGTTGCACGTTCCTCACCTAAATCCACTGGGTCACATACACTTGCACACAGAAGCCTCGGTTATAGGTACCCTCTTACCTCCCGTCCCCTCATTCCTTATTTTCTTCCTAAAAAAACTCAGTGGCTGTACTGCAGAAAGTTTGAGAAGCTAAATATATGTGTGTTTGCAAGTCTACAGTATGTGCCTCAAACATAAGTACATCAGATAATTACTTTAAAAAAATAAAGATTTACATATTTATATGTTACTGAATATATAAAAGACACAGTGATTTTTCTGCTTATTATGTTGTTGAGTAATAATTTTTCTTTGTTTACCATCTGGGATTATGTGAATTTTCAACACCTAACATGGGATCACATTGGAAAAAAGTTTGGGAAGCCCTGGTGTGGCTGAGGCCAGATATCTGGAGCATTAAGTATCTCTGTAGAGATCTGTAGTAAATCCACCTTATTCAATTTTGCCAGTAGGTGGTATTGATGTTATAGGACCCACTGCAATATTTACAGTATTGTCCTTTTTCCTAGGTGGCACCTTGTGGGTGTTACTATGAAATGCTAGATTTGCTCCATTGTGAGTGACTTTTGCAAGGTTTTTGTATTACCTCACAATATGTCTGGTACTAAAGAGGGTTTATCTTGCTTTTACTGAGCTAAAGCCAGAATTGGACTTTTTTTGAATCTTGATTTTTACGGAAAAATTACCTAACTCTGCTCTGGAAGGAAGGATTGAAAAATTAGAAGTTAAAATTAAACCAAAGCTAGCTAGATATTATTTTAGGGTGCTCCTTCCATTTACAAAGCAATACAACAAACAGATCTTCCCATTTTATACCGTGAATGTGCTGTAAGAAAAACCTCACTCATTAGCTTTCAATCTCACTCATTGGGGTGGTAAATATCACTCAATGGGATTGGCCACCCTTGGCATCTCTTTGATTCTTGGGTTAGGATGAAGGCATCTCTGGGAGCAGCGTCGGACAGCCAGGGCAGCTGGAGGATGTAGGACGAGGTCACGGAAGCCCCGACGTCATCGGGGGCCTTTAAAAACTTCTTGATCCTCTGCCGGTGCTGGGAGCAGTGTCAGGCAGCCAGGGCAGCTGGAGGACGCAGGACAAGGACCCGGAAGCCTCAACGTCGTCATCAACGGCAGGTGTATATTTTGCTTCTGCCTGAGGCGCAGCCGTAGGTGCTTGTGGTAGGCGTGATCAAAGGGGCGTGATACAAGGGGCATACCTGGTCTGTGGCCCGTGCGGCAAAATGTCATTGAAGGCACTTTGGAGCCGTCAGCATCAACATGAAAGAATTTTTTCAGAGTCCACGTCTGGCCGGGCACGGACTTCGTCAGAGGCCTCGACATCTCGGGAGTCTGACCCTGAGCGCCGTTGTGGTTCCTCTGAGAGGGGGTCTCCCACCTGGGAGCACATAAGGAAGAAGAAGCTCATGAGGGCGGTGTCGGTGGAGGCCCCTGGGTCCTCGAGGGCCAGGTTGCGTAGCCCTGACCGCCGCCCTGGGCTCTCGGAGTCGGAGAGGCAGTCCAAGCTATGTCGGATGGAGCCGGAGTCCCTGAGTCACGTAAGTTCTGTTGTCCTCGTGGACTCACCTCTGGGAGAACCGACGTTGGGCCCGTCACCGTCGGGGCCCGAGTCGGGGGCTGCTGAGTCTCCTGAGCTTGGACTTAGGCTGACGGCCTTGGAGAGCAGCTTGGCTGCCTTCATGGAACAGCAGCGGGTGCTGATCACCGGTCTGACTGGTGCATCTGCCCTGACCACCAGGAGCTCAATGTCTAAGTCAACCCCGGAGGCCGAGCCGATCCTCGAATACATCAAGTCTCGAGTCGATCCTTGGTCAAGGCCCCCCTCGACCTCCTGTGCGGGGCCAAGGTTGTCAACGCCAGTGCCCTCAGCGCCGGGACGGGTGGCACCGAGGCCCACATGGCTGGAGCCGCTTGACTCCTCGGAGGAGGAGTTGGCGTGGGAGATGGAGGATGAGATGTCTCCCGACACCTTCTGGACCCGGTGTGTCCTTCAGACTCCCCGGAGTCCGAGCCTCGGAGAAGTCCCCCCCCCCCCCCCACCGGAGGATACCCAGTTCTCGGACTTCGTGAGGGGCATGGCCAAGGCTTTGGCATTCCCTGCGGATGCCGAGGAGGAGCCTCGAGCCGAGGAGCTCGATGCGCTTCAGTATGATTTTCCTCTGAAGGAAGCCTTTACTGTACAGGTTCCTCCAACACTGGAATGGCTGCTCTTCCGTATGTGGGAGTCAACGGCCTCGGTGCCGGTTCTTAGCAAACAGGTCAATTCCATTTATCGAGTTCGTAAGAGCCCTGGCTTCCAAAAGGCACAGCTACCGCACAATTCCATGGTTGGGGAATCGGCCATGCACTGCCTGAAGAGTCAGAAGATGCACTCCTCGGTGCCCCCCGGCCGGGAGGCCCGGAACTTGGATTCCCTCAGTAGAAAGTGCTTCTAGGGCTCTATGCTATCTTGCCATGTCCAGACTTACCAGCTGTACATGGGCATGTACTTAAGGGACCTGGCAAAGGAGATTGCCGGGTTCTCAGCTGGCCTCTCCGAAGAACCCTTGCAGAGGTTCAAAACCTTGTTGACAGGGATCCGAGAGTGCTCGAAGTTATCTCTCGAGCAGCCTATGATGGCTTCGAGGCTTAGGCCTGGGTAGCCGCAGCCGGCATCGGTGCATGCCGTCAGGCCTGGCTACAGTCATCGGACTTGGACTCATGGGTGCAGGACAAGTTGGTCAATGTCCCGTGCTGAGGTGACAACCTATTCGGTAAGCCCATGACTGAAAAGGCTGCAGAAATTGAGACTGAGACTCTCACCAGGGCAAGGCTGTCCAGAAAGACTTCTGCCCCTTCTCAGAAAAAGAAGGGCTCGGGAAAGAAGCCATTTTTCCCGAGGAAGGGTGCTGCCTACAAATCCTATCCTCAGTTTCAGGCCTCTACAGCTCCCCAACAGGACCAGCAGGCCAAGGGGCAGGGGCATGGGCCCCGTAGGCAGAAGACCCCCAAACCGCCAGCTCCGGCTCCTGCACAGCAGGGAGTGGGGTTTTGACTTCCACAGCATAGCCTCTCCTTCACCGGTGGCTCCACTCAGCACAGGGGTCAGCGGACCCTGTACGCCTACAGGTGGCCAGCCATCACAGGGGATACCTGGGTACTGAACATAGTCCAAAAGGGCTACATGCTCCACTTCCACCAGTTACCCCCCTCCTACTATCCAGGGGAGCCTCCAAGACTCCCTCTACACAGGAACCTCCTCCTTCAGAAGTTGGCAAGTCTTCTAAAGGAACAGGCGGTGGAACCGGTGCCTCACCACCTGAAAGGGCAAGGCTTCTACTCCAGGTACTTCCTGGTACCAAAAAGGACAGGAGGCCTCCGGCCTATCCTAGACTTGCGAAACCTAAACAAGTTTCTGGAGAGGGAAAAGTTCAAGATGCTTACCCTTGGGATACTGCTCCCTTACCTCCAGCAGGGAGACTGGCTATGCTCCTTAGACCTAAAGGATGCTTATACTCACTTCCTCATTCATCCAGACCACAGACAATATCTCAGATTTGTGGTGGGAGGAAACCATTTTCAGTACAGGGTACTTCCGTTTGGCCTAACCTCTGCCTCCAGGGTTTTCACTAAATGCCTGGCAGTGGTGTCGGCTTATCTCAGAAATCAGGGAATTTTTGTCTTCCCATACCTGGACGACTGACTGATCAGGGGCCAGTCTCTCCAGGAGGCCCAACAAGCCACTCTTCGCACTGTCTTCTTCAGCATCTGAGCTTTGTCATAAACTATGCAAAGTCCACTTTGCTCCCCTCTTAGAACCTAGAGTTTATAGGGGCAAGCTTAGACACCCTTCAAGCAAGAGCTTACTTGCCCGAAGACAGGGCCCACAGACTGATAGACTTGGCCAACCAGTTCCAAAGCAAGTCTCATGTCTCCGCCAGGCACTATCTGCGGCTCCTGGGCCACATGGCATCCACGGTACATGTGACTCCGAATGCGCGTCTGCACATGTGGGCTGCTCAATAGTGCCTCAGAGATAAGTGGACGCAGGCCACAGGTGACCTCCGAGACAGAGTAAAGTGTCCAAACCACTTTTGGACTCCTTACAGTGGTCGCTTCATCTCCCAAACCTTCTCAGAGGGGTACCTTTTCAGGCTCCAGCACACACAAGGGTGCTGATGACTGATGCTTCCTTAAAGGGCTGGGGTGCACATTGCCAGGGCACGTGCACTCAAGGCCTCTGGTCTCCTCGAGAGGCCACGCAGCAAATCAATCTTTTGGAGCTGCGAGCAATCCGCTTAGCTCTGCAGACATTTTCTCATGCCCTCTCTCACCAGTCTGTCCTAGTTCAGATGGATAATCAGGTGGCAATGTTATATGTGAACAAAGAAGGGGGCACGGGGTCCAGGCTCCAATGTCAGGCGGCACTGGCCCTTTGCTCCTTTGCGGTCAAACAAGGCATGTTTCTCAAAGCAGTTTATCTACCTGGTCAGGAGAATTTCCTAGCAGACAAGCTAAGCAGGATTCTCCAGCCTCACGAATGGCAGTTGAATCCATTGGTGGTCCAGCAGATCTTCCATCCATCGTTCTCTTTGCAAGTCCACAAAACTGTCAGCTGCCCAGGTTTTGCTCCAGACAGCCGCATCCCTTGAGGATGGCAGCAGATGCTTTTCTGATCTCTTGGTCTACGGGCCTCCTGTATGCGTTTCCTCCCACGCCCCTGGTGGCCCGAACTCTGTTCAAGATTCTCCAGGACAAGGCCTCGGTGATTCTGGTAGCCCCCAGATGGCCGAGGCAGCCATGGTTTCCACTTCTGCTGCAGTTGGCAGTGGAAACTCCGTTCCCTCTGGGGTTGCAACTTGATCTCCTGTCTCAAGAGCAGGGTTCCCTTCTGCACCCCAATCTCAGGTCCCTGAAGTTGATGGCCCGGCTGCTGAAAGGATAGTGCTAGCTCCCTTACTTCTACCTAAGGAGGTTGAGGAGGTGGTCTTGGCCTCTAGGAGGCAGTCCACCAGAAAGTTCTATGCCCTCAAGTGGCGTAGGTTTACGGTATGGTGTGCTCAGCGCAATGAAGATCCTTTCTCTTGCCTTGTGCCAGTAGTACTGCAGTTTCTACTTCACCTGTCAGACCTAGGCCTTAAGTCTAACTCTGTTCGGGTCCACCTCAGTGCTCTGTCAGCACACCACTCACCGGTAGGACAGTCTCTGTCGGTTCACCCCTTGGTGTCCCGATTTCTCAGAGGTCTGCTTCTTCTCAAGCTTCCGGTTCGTCCACCGGTGACTGAGTCTGATTTGAATGTGGTCTTGCAGCAACTTACTCACCCACCGTTTGAACCGATGGCTACTTGCCATTTGCGCTTCCTCTCTTGGAAAGCGCTCTTCCTGGTGGCTCTTACCTCAGCCAGACGTGTGAGTGAACTACAAACTCTGGTTTCTGATAGACCGTACACACGGTTCTATAGGAACAGGGTGGTCCTACGGACCCATCCCAAGTTCCTTCCAAAAGTGGTCTCCTCTTTCCACCTCAACCAGGAGGTGGTTCTTCTGACCTTCTTTCCCAGGCCACATACCAGCCGGGCTGAAACAGTCTTGCATACCCTGGACTGTAAGAGGGCATTGTCTTTTTACATAGAACATACGTAGGGGCATCGAAGGGCTACTCAGCTCTTCGTCTCCTTTGACTCTAATAAGATGGGGTTACCTGTCTCCAAGCATACATTGTCCACTTGGGTAGCAGATTGTATCGCTTGGGCGTATAAGGCAGCCGACCTCCCCTGGCAAGGTTGAGTCACGGCCCACCGTGTCAGGGCGAAGGCCGCGTCAGTAGCTCATCTCTGCTCTGTTCCGTTGGCAGACATCTGCCAGGCCGCAACTTGGTCTTCAAGCCAGACTTTTGCAGCCCATTACTGCATGGAGAGAGAGTCTCGAAGGGACAATGCTTTCTGACAGGCGGTACTCTGTAATCTCTTTGAGGTTTAGGCAACTCCTACCCTCCGGCCCTTGTGTTGGGCTACCGTACGGGGGCGTTCTCAGAGGATATTCTTATCACGAATGCTGAGGCTTTTGAGAGGGAGCCATTTTCTCAGCACTGGGTTCCCGGTAGCCTAGAGCTGGGGAGTCCCATATGTGAGGACTGACTTCCTGCTTGGTCCTGGAGAAAGAGTAGTTACTCACCTGTAACAGGTGTTCTCCAGGAGCAGCAGAAATCAGTCCTCACGACCCTCCCTCCCTCCCCTGGAGTTTCAGTCATATCATTCATTTTGATTTTTTGCTGTCTTTTAGCTTTATCATCAGACTGAGCAAGATGGCACCCTTGGGCGGGAAGGGGACCACGCATGCGCACTGCGTTCTCAAAGGCTTTCCTTGAAAGCTGGGGAAATGCTCTGCACGAGGGCCCCGTTGGCGCCGACGTCACCCATATGTGAAGACTGATTCCTGCTGCTCCTGGAGAACACCTGTTACAGGTGAGTAACTACTCTATATGCAAGAAGTGAAAATAGACAGAGCGCACCGCACGCTTGACCCAAGGAGGGGGGAGGCACCAAGAGATATTATAATATGCCTCCAGGACTTTAAAACTAAAGAAAAAATAATTAATAAGGTGAGGGGAAAAGAAACAAGGTGGCAATTTTTGTGGACTTGGCTGCAGCCACGCTACAACACAGAAGATGGAGAGGATTCACAATGAGGCTGAAGGAAGAAAATATCAAATATAAATGACTGTACCCAGCAGGAATTGCGTTTACCAGCCATAGCATCACAAGGCGGGCGTTAACAGCAACTCAGTTGGTGGCAGAGATGAAGGAAGCAGTAGTATCACGTTTACCAGAGGTGGGAGAAATGAGAGAGCCAGTGAATGGACAGACAACAAGATGGCAGAGAGTGGAGAGTAAAGAGAGGAAAAGTAAGCGTATAATGCAAAAGAGAAAGGACATGGGACTGAGTAAATAAGCAGAGGTGAGAAAAATGAAAAAAAAAAAAAAAGAATGGAAGACAACAGCAAGGATGAAGAAGCCGCAAAGATGGACTGAGTATTTGATATGAAGGGGGAGAGGGGGATATGGTAAAATGAGCAAGGATAAGAACGCGGGGAGATTAAGATAAGAAGAGAGTGTGATGTGAACTGTGTGTCATGTGTGGGAGGGGGAAACTGATGCCACGGAAGAAGTAGAAGCTATTGAATGGTAGAAAGAAGGAGGAGGGGAGGGGGGAGGGGGGAGGTTGGGAGGAAGGGAACTAAGGGGGGATGAAGGGGTGGGAAGAGGGGGGTACCTGGATCCTGTGTATGCAAGAAGAGGAGGTACAGAGATTTGAAGCTATGGGTAGTAAGCAAAAGAAGCTTGATGAATTTGTAAGATTGTAACCATAAATGTGAAAGGCCTCAATTCCTGGTATAAAAGGCAGGCCCTACTAAAAGAGGGCAGCATGTTGTGCTTATATAAGAAATGCACCTTTAAAAAGTACAAGAAAGATGGTTGATAAATAAAGAATATGACAAAGTGTATCTGGCCCATAACCGGGAATCGCCAAAGAGGGGGGGAGTGGGAATATTATTTGCAAAAGGGTTGAGTATGGAAGAAAAGCATGTGGAGAGAGACCCAGGAGGGCATTTTATTTTTTGGAAAGGGAAAATAGCAGGGAGACATATAGTAGTAGGGAGTATATATGCGCCAAACACACAGCAAGGGAGGTTTTATGGGAAGCTCTATGAGGTGGTGGAACCTTATATGCAAAGCCTGGTGATATTAGGAGGGGATTTCAATTCAACCCTGAACCCCAGAATAGATACTACGGGGTGGGGGGGGGGGTAATAAGTATGGTACTAGGGGGGTAAGCAAGAAGTTGGGGAAGTTGTTATATAAATTGGGCGCAGTAGATGTTTGGAAATACATATTGTAAACGGGGGCGCTGGGCGTGAATGTCCACAGTCTTGGCAAAGGCAAAATACTATTATGACTTGCAAAGGATTGTGGGGAATGTAGTCCATTCATACCAGAATCAGCCGTTCACACAATAATGAGTTGTGTTGCTCGAGTGTAAGCAAAGAAAAATATATTTTATTCATGGGGTTAATTCTCCCACACAGATTTACTTGGTAACACAAAAGGACACTTGCTTCAGTATTGTACTTAGGGAAAACAAATCATGATATAAGCAACTGAACTTCTTAGGCAATCAAACAATAAAAGACCTTGATGGGAAACAGAAAAGGTCTTTTTAAGGGCTCCTGCTAATAACTTTTAACAGTGCTCCAAAAGCAAAAACAAAACCCAAAATGTAACCAAAAACTGTTCTTTTTCAAGGATAACTTTCTTCTATTTTCACACACAAACAGTAGTTTCCTTTCAGAGCTCACGTGCAACTGTGCATGGCTTAATTACCAATAATTAGCCAGCTGCAAACCCCTTTGCTGGTTCACTTTCTCTACGTGGCTCAAATCCTACCCTAAAGCTTTCTTGTAAACCTTTCTGGGTAGATAAAAGAACAAGTTATAGTTCCTTTTGATGGTTGTTGTATTTGTGAAAGTATTTTACCACAGCAGCCTAGTCAGAGAGCAATCCATGTATTCATTCTGATCATTTAAAGTATCTCCTTCTTCTTCAAATATCATAGAATCAATATCATAGTCTGGCTCAGAGGAATTCCTTAATGGAGCACTCTCAGGATAATAGTTGTTTCCCTGCTGTCTTCCAAATGAAGAGCTAGGGCATAGATCAGTGTTCATACCTGAGCTTCCTTTGCTGTTAGGTTTCCTCTCCAGATATCCTGGCCAGTAAGTAGTCCAGCTTTTATGTCCAGCCTTCCAATCAAGATCCCTGGACACTGGGTTTCTCTTCACATACCTCCTTGCAATGGTCTTAGGGCCCCTTCCAAATGCAGCCGTCTCCTTCACAGGTGCCGTCCGGGAATTCCTGGCTCTGTAACCCCACTCCTCTGGCTTCCTCCAGTCCAATGGAGTATGCTTGCCTCTGGAATGACTCCCAACACACGTACTGCTGTGGGCTCCTTCTTTAGACCTCCAAGATGTTTTCCTCTTCTTCCTTCCACGTTGCTGCTGCTTCTTGCTCTCTCTGTCCTTGAGCTCTGAGTTCCTCCACTCCATCTGATTCTGTGTAGAATATGTTTTACTTTTAACTTGTTTAGAGGGATACTCCACCCTAGCACAGCTCAGCTGTGTTGAATCAAGCCCTGCCCTTGGAGACGAGTGATTGGGGATTACCTCATAGCTCTCCTGATTGAACACACATTTCCCCACTTTAGCTCTTCTAGAGGCTGTTTGAAACCTGGTGCATTCTGGGACTGGTAGTCTTTTATGAAAACATTCTGTTTTAGTATTTTTGCCAGCTAAGACAGGTTGCTTGTTCAGTGCTAATTCACCTCTATTATAGTTCCTTCCTGAACTATGATAAGCTTCCTTATCACAATATATAGGAACAAGAGAGAATATATACACTATTCACACACACATAAGAGTTACAGCAGATTAGACATGTTATGGATGGATGGAAGGATAATAGAACAGGTTAAGCGGGTTGATATAGGAACCATAAGTTGGTCAGACCATGCATCTGTGGAGGCTTTGATGTTACAAAGAGAAGGAAGAGGTCTGCGCTTTTGGAGGTTGAATGAGTCTCTTATAGATGAGGTGGAAGGGCAGAAAAGTATTCAGAGCACTATAAGGGAGTATGTGTACCATAATGGGGGGGGGGGGGGTGAAGTGAGGCCAGCCGGTGTATGGGATGGGCTGAAGGCGGTGGTAAGAGGACACTGTATAGCGCTGGTGGTGAGACGTAAGAGAGGGAAAGAACAGAAAGAGCGTGATTTGTTAACAGAGTTGAGAACAGAAGAGATACTGCATAAGCAGAGAGGTGGAGGAAAGAGGCTGCAATGAATTAGAAAACTACGGGAAGAATTAGGAAGATTAAATGAAGCTGAAGAGGCCTTTAAATTAAACCAACTTAAACATGAATTTTATGTACAATGAAATAGACCAGGCAGATATCTTGCACAAAAACGTAGGGAAAAAGGGAGCAACAGCAGATCCTGAAAATAAAAAATGAACAGGAAAGGTGGTTTAGTGGTATTGAACAAATACAAAAAGTATTTCGGGAATACTATTGTAAGCTTTATGATTTGGAGCAACAAGGAAAAGGAGTGGATATAGAACAGTATCTGGCAGAGATCATATTGAGGCAATTGGACTTAGAGCAACAGAAGTGGCTGAATAGAGAGATTGCTAGAGAAGAAGTAGTAGAGGCTATAAAAAGTTTAAAGGAGGGTAAGGCGCCAGGATTTACAACCAGGTTTTATAAAAAATTCTGTGAGGATGTTAGTCCAATACTGCGAGACGTCTTTAATAAAGCACTAAAGGGGAAAAGCTATCAAGTTCTATGGAGGTAGCAGGTGTGGTAGTAATACCCAAACCCGGAAAGGACCATGGGAAGTGTGAGTTATATAGACCCATCTCACTTATAAATTTGGATGCCAAGATACTAGCTAAAATATTGGCTGCCAGACTGCAGAAATATATCCCAAGGTTGATAAAGGAGGATTAAGCAGGGTTTATACCGGGTAGGCAAGCAAGTGATAATGTGCGTAAACTGTTGAATTTAATATGCCAAGTATGTAGGGAGCAGACAGCATCTATAATGATGGCAGTGGATGCGGAAAAAGCCTTTGATAGAGTAGAATGGGCTTTCATGTTTGCAATTATGAAGAAGATGGGTCTGGGAGAGAACTTCCAGAAATGGATAGAGGCACTTTATAAAGAGCCTAAGGCACGTATACGGATAAATGGAGCATATTCAGAACAATTTAAGCTAGGCAGAGGTACAAGGCAGGGATGCCCGATTTCTCCTTTGTTGTTTGCAATAGTGATAAAACCACTGGCCGAAAGAGTTAGACAGAATAAGGAACTACATGGAATAAAGGTGGGTGAGGAGGAGTATAAAATGTTACTATTTGCGGATTATGTGCTGTACACATTAGAACAACCAGAGAAATCTATACCAGTGTTAGTACAGGAGATTATGAAATACAATGCAGTATCAGGGTACAAAATGAATATCGGGAAAACAGAAGTACTAAAATTAAGTTGGACTCACAGGAAGAGGGTATGGTTCGAAATATATTCCCGTTTAAGTGAGCTAATAAAAGTGTGAAATACCTGGGGATCCAGATCAGTGCAGTTAGATTATGAGCCCACTGTAAAGAAAATACTAATGGATTTGGTAAGATGGGACAAACCCATTTTCTCTTGGATGCGAAGGATAGTCATAGTGAAGATGAATATATTACCCAGATTACTTTTTTTGTTTATAACCTTGCCTATAGAAGTCCCTACTGTAGTGTTAAATTTGGTGCAGAGAAGAATCTTCTCCTTTATTTGGAGATGCAGGTCCCCTAGGGTGCAAAGGAAAATAATGTATAGAGAGAAAAAGGAAGGAGGTCTGGCGGTCCCTGAGATTGCAAGGTATTATGAGGCAGCACAGTTGCGAGCGATAATGGGGTGGAGGTTGGAGAAGCATGGGCCTCAATGGTGTAGAATAGAACAGGAGATGGTAAGGCCTAACTACATTACAGATCTGATGTGGAAGAGAAGGGAGGAGAGTGAAAGAGGCTCAGTTAAGAACCCATACATGACAAGTATATTTAGAGCTTGGGATAGGAAACATAAGGTGCTAACACATGTGGGAGCAAATATTAGGGCACAGCGGATCACACAATGTGAAGGGTTTTTGGTGGGATAAAGTTCTGGGGTATTTAAAAAATGGCATGTGAAAGGGTTACAATGCATGGGACAGGTATTATCTGAGGAGGGCCTTTTAAGGTCGTTTTGAAGAGCTTCAGCGAGAGCTCCAAATAGGAAAGAGTGATTGGTATGGTTATTTCCAACTGGAAGACTTTTCGGGGGGGGGGGGGGAAACAAATAAAAGAATGCCTGAGCAGCAAAGAGACACTATTTGAGAAGATGTTTAAGTTGGAGACTTATCAAGAGGTGTGATTTCTAGGCTCTACAAGACACTGAATGGACCCATGGACCAAGAAACGCATATGCAGGCCTGGGAGGTGGACTTGGGGGGCCAATGGGATTCTCAGAGATGGGAAAAAATATATGAAGGGATAAAAATACCGGTGGTCTCAGCAGCAATCCCAAGAGCATTGTTATAAGATGCTGTACCAAATGTATTTTTTTTTTTTTTTTTTTTTTTATTTGAAATTTTAACAAAACTTACAAAAGCAAGCATAAAGAAACTTTTGATGAAATAATGGAAATTAATACATACAACATAAAATATAAACAGACCATCAAACCTAGCCCACAATTTGGGGAGATATTTAAGGGAACCTACTACAGGCAATCCGAGTATAACTCTACATACAGACAGCTATTAAACTAACCACCAACCCCAGTACCAAATGTATTTAACCCCAGTTCGATTATGTAAGATGGGGAGATATAATGACTCGATGTGTTGGAGGGGGTGTGGAGAGAGAGGGGAGTATATGCACATGTGGTGGAGTTGCCCAGTGCTACAGAAAACGTGGCAGTGGATGTCAGATCTTACACGGGAGATGGTGGGTTGGGTGGGAGATATCACACCAGCTGGAGTTTTAATGAACGAATGGGGGGGGGGGGATCTGAAAAGTGATCTGGTATATATGTTGAAGATGCTTGCAATTGGAGTGTGGATGGAAATAGCGAAGGGATGGAGGTCTGAGAGAGCACCAGCACCTGAGAGGATATTAAGTAGAGTAGCCTATATTTATAGGATGAGTGAGATCACTTCATATGAAATGCACAGGATTGAGATCTTTCAAAGGAGATGGGAAAGGTACACTGAGTGGTTACAAAGGGTGGACAACGAATTAGTAGGTTGAAATTAATCAAGTTTACAGAAGGGAATAGTAAAAAGAGGACGGGTGCATCACAGGATCCAGGGGGGAGGGGGGAGGAGGGGAGAAGAAGGGAATATTAAAATAAAAATTTACAGGTATATGGAGAGAAGTATATAATGTAAAGTAATGTAAAGTAAGAACAGAATGGTAATTAGGTAAATGTTGGGCTGATGGATACAGTCAGATGCATGTTATGCCATTGATTTGTAAAGGAGACGAAAAATAATGTGTTATTTTGTGTTGTACCGAATAAAATAAAAAAATTAATAAAACCAACTCCTCTCTGGTATTAGATTATGAGCCTTCTTTGTTTTAATACTAATGCCTTCCTTTTGACTCTCTGATCAGATCATCAGAAGGTTCCTCCCCACCCAAATCTTCATTTACTACTTTCTTTCCTGTTCTAAAATTTTCATTGGAAAATATCTTTCCTTCTGTGAATCTTAGTCTCTCCCCTGCAGATCCAATTCCTGACAAACTGATCAAAGACCTACTTCTGTACTTATTCAGTTATCATTTAGATCTTTTCGACTCTAGTTTGCTCAGCGCTATGTCCTCACAGCTTGGAAAGAAGATAATCATAAGTCCTAGCCTTGAAGACACTAAGGCTGATTCCCATAATCCTAAAAATTATCAGCCAATTTCCAAGCTTCTCATTCTAGCTAAAGTAGCAGAGAAGCTGGTCTTTCAGCAGCTCACTTCCTTCATAGAAGGCAATAATTTATGTATCTGTATTGAGCTCACTGCTTTTTAACATATTCATAAATGACCTGGAAATGAGAATAACGAGTGAGGTGAGCACATTTGCAGATGACACAAAATTATTCAAAGTTGTTAAATCACAAGGGGATTGTGAACAATTGCAAGAGGACCTTGTACACTTTGTAGTGCTATACAAATGATTAGTAGTAGACATTGAGAAATTTGGAGATTGGGCATACAAATAGCAGATGAAATTTAATGTGGACAAGTGCAAAGTTATGCATTTAGGGGTACATTCCGATCCTCGTTTAGTGGGTCTGGATGTCCATTCCAGATGTCCAGACCCGCTAAATGTCCAGATCACACTGGCAGCCACAGAGCTCCGCACGTATAGCCAACTTGTGTGGGGAGCTCTGTTCGTGGGCGGCAGGGGGTGGGCCAGGGGAGGAGAGAGGGCGGGTGGTGGGAGGGGAAGCGACCCTGGACGTACAGGACTGATTCTGAGGTTGGCCCTGTACGTTTGGGGTCAGCAGGTTAGACGGGGGACTTATTCCACCTTGGAGGTGGAATAAGTCCCCCTGGATGTCGGGAAACAAAAGAGCTGGGCCGGTCCGAAGAGGTGAGGGGTGCAGGAAGTTCCCCGCAGCCCAACCCCGGCCATGGGAGGCCCAATCGGGGGTCGGGCTGCAGGGAAAGAATGTTTTGGGGGGTGGCCGGTGATCGCAGCTCCTTCATGATGCCGCAGTGGCATGACAGCAGGACACCATGCCACTCCCACTTCATGTGGAAGAGCCTGCCTGAGTTAGCCAGGGAAGTAGCTGGACATCCAGGGTGCCTGAATCGGGGCACTTCCTGGATGTCCAGCCACTGTGCTGCGATTCTTCTCCCGCGGAGACGTCTAGCCCCAGTGGAAGCAGAATTGGATGCATCCCCGGGCCGTCCAGATGTCTAGACGTCTGGACGGCCCAGGGACGCACATGTCTGAATGTGCCTCTTAGGGAAGAACAACCCAAATTATAATTGCACAATACAAGGTTCCACACTAGGAATTACCAAAATGCTCTAGGGAATGCAAGATATCCCTACATGGAAAGGCTGAAAAGGTTGGGGCTCTTTGGTTTGGAAAAGAGATGGCTCAGAGGAGATATGATAGAAGTCTATAAAATAATGAGTGAGTGGAACGGGTGAACGTAAATTGTTGTTTACTCCTGCAAAACGTAGATAGACTAGAGGACACACAATGAAGCAATGTAGTATGTTTAAAGCTAATCGGAGAAAATATTTTTTCAATCAACACTTAATCAAGCTCTGGAATGCATTACTGGAGGATGTAGTAAAAGCTGTTAGTGTAGCTGGGTTTAAAAGAGGTTTGGATAAATTCCTGGATGAAAAGTCCATAAACCATTATTAAAATGGACTGGGGAAATCCATTGCTTACCCCTGAGGTAAGAAGCATAGAATCTGTATGAAATTTTGGGAACTGACAGGTTTTGGTAACCTGGCTTGGACACTTTTGGAAACAGGATTCTGGGTTCGATGGACCTTTGATCTGACCCTTTATGGCATACCTTATGATCTTATGTTCTTAATTCACTTCACCTTCAACAATCGGGCGTCAGGCCACTTCATTGTACAGAAACACTCATCTCCAGGATCAAGCAGGAATGTAGTCTTCACATATGGGTATCGGCACCGACGGAGCCTGCGCAGGAACGCTCCCCAGCGTCCAATAGGTATGCTTTTGGGAGCATCCCTCAGCACATGCGTACTGCCTTCCCGCCTTTCCAACTATCCCTCTTCAGTTCTTCGTTTTCCGCGGAGATGACAGGTCATATACCCTGTCACCGCAGAAAATTTCTTCTTTAAACTTGTTTTCTAGTGGTCGCGCCTGCCTCCGCTCGACGCCTACCGGTACCACCGGTTCTCTTTTCTTCTTTAAAAAAAAAAATATATATATATACTTTCTGAAGTGTTTCTCTTCAGAAATTTTTCTTTTTGGTGCTGGGTGCCATTTTGGACATTAGGCCCTATTTTCCTTAAAAATGGAAAACCAGCTAGTGGTTTTAAAAAATGTACTAAGTGTGGCAGTACCATTTCCATCACCGACACCCATGACTGATGTCTCAAATGTTTAGGCCCTGACCATTCTCCATCGGAGTGTTCCTCTTGTATGGGCATGACTAAAAGAGGAAGACAGAACCGGGCTGCAAAGCTTGGTACCCTCTTTTCTTCAGATGCGATGTCCATTGCATCAACGTCTTCCAGAGCCTCGTCTTCCTCCCTTGGATTTCAGGTAACTAAACATAAGAGCCGGTCCTCAAAGGGTAGATCTCCTTCTAAGCATCGAGAAGCCATTGGCATTGCCCTTGAGGAAACTACACCGGCAAAACAGCCCTGGCAGGAGGCTTCGGCCTCCAAAGCATCAACGGTGCTCCTGGATATTCTCGAGGCTTCGACCTCGGTAGAACTACTGGTGCCATGCTCAGAGGTTCAGCCGCTTTTACCGGTACCAACACCCAGGCATCGGAAGCGTCAATAGACCAGAGATTCCTTGCTATCGAACGCAGTCTTGCAGCTCCCCTTACAGCTGCGGTACCATTGACACCGCTACCGACGGTTCAACGGGTACCAGTACTGACACCGGTACCAGCACCGGTACCGATACTGGTACCAGCACCGACGGTACTGATACCGGTACCAGCACCGACGGTACTGACTCCGGTGGGCATTCTACCCATACCGACTTTTTCGGGCATCGACAGATCGGTACCGGACCAACTCGGTACAGACTTTGATCGATACCGATACCGTGCTTTGCATGAACATCGGGATCAGAGATATTTCGAATAACTCTGCTGGTACCAGAGTGCTTCTCCCGGAAGACTCCTCTTCTCAACGCAGAATGTTTCCTCCGGAGGACATGTCTTTTCAGGATTTTATTCGTGATGTGGCCCGAGGCCTATCAATCACAGTAGCTCCTGAAAAAGAACCTAGAGCAAAGGAATTGGAAATCCTCCAATACCCTAAGGCTCCTAAGGAAGCAGCTACTTTGCCCATTCATGAAATTCTTCATGATTTGATGCTCAGAATGTGGTAAACACCTTTGACCACATCTCCTCATTCTAGGAGACTCGATACCATGTATCGAGTTCCACCATGTCCTGGTTTTCAAAAGACTCAGCTGCCACACCAGTCAATGGTAGTGGAATCAGCCATGCGTAGGATGAAAAATGCAAAAATACATGCATCCAATCCTCCAGGTCGCGAATGCAGGACTCTTGATGCCTTTGGGCGTCGAACCTTTCAGGCCTCCATGCTTTCAGCTAGGATCAGCTCATATTTTATATATGGGAATGTTCCTCAAAGAAG
The DNA here is from genome assembly GCA_033557465.1 of Ichthyophis bannanicus. NCBI lineage: Eukaryota > Metazoa > Chordata > Amphibia > Gymnophiona > Ichthyophiidae > Ichthyophis > Ichthyophis bannanicus. Next base: position 572,571,536 of record CM066035.1, read on the forward strand.
TCACAGGAGATTTGGAGCTTATGAGCCCCCTTCTCCCTGATGACAAACGACAAGACTTCCTTACTCTTGTCAAGCATGCTCAAGACGTCTCCAAGTTTGTAAATCGTGCAGCCTTTGACTTCTTTGAATGCATCAGCAGAACTTCTGCTATTGCCATTGGTGCACGTCGGATTGCCTAGCTTCAGGCATCAGACTTGGAAATTTGGGTACAGGACAAATCAGGAAGCATCCCTTGCACAGGAGAAAACCTCTTTGGCAAGAATTGGCAGGAAAAGACTAATGAGATAGATGCTGACAATATCACTTTAGACAGATTGTCAAAATCTGCAGCCACTCCAGCCAAAAAGAAACCCTATAAAAAAACCTTTTTCAGTAAAAAGAGAAAGTTTTATCCGTCCTATACCCAGCAAGGGCAAAGTCAGGGTCAGGTTGCCCAAAAGGGACAACAGCAACAATCCAGACAACAAAAGAAGCCAAAAGGCCTTAGAGCTCAATCAGCTCCACAGGCGCAGCCCCCTCAAGGGCTTTGACTCCTTCCTAGAGAGCATGCCTTTCCTGCCTCTGAAGAGTCCAGAACCCCTAAACACTCCAGGCAGGTTGTGTCATTTTGTCAACAGATGGCACCAAATAACAGCCGAAAATTGGACTCTGTCCATTGTAGGGGAGGGGTACAAGCTTCATTTTCACAGCATGCCCCCTCCTACAATCGCAAGACAGTTCAATTCCCAAACCTCTGAAGACAATCTACTGGATCAAGAGGTCTCAACACTCCTTGCTCGGGAAGCAATAGAGGAAGTACCCATTCTCCAACAGGGTACAGCGTTCTACTCCCCCTATTTTCTTATTCCAAAGAAAACAGGAGGACACAGACCCATTCTAGACCTCAGAGAATTGAACAAGTATCTGTTCCGAGAAAAGTTCAAAATGATTTCTTTGGGAACTCTTCTGCCATACCTTCAAAGTCAGGATTGGCTTTGCTCTCTAGATCTAAAAGATGCATATACTCACATTCTGATCCATCCAGATCACAGGAAATTCTTATGTTTCCTTTTCAAGGGAAAACACTTCCAATACAAGGTTCTTCCCTTTGGTCTGGCTTCGGCTCCAAGAGTATTCACGAAATGCATGGCAGTAGTAGCTGCATTCCTGCGAACCCTAGGGATATCCGTCTTCCCTTACTTAGACGACTGGCTCATTCGAGCCCCCAGGATTCCAGAGGCCAGCTCTGCACTGTCTCGCACAATGCGAATCCTACAGTACTGGAGTTCATAGGAGCTCGTTTAGATACCAGACAGTCAAGGGCTTTTCTCCCACAACCCCGCTGTCTTCGAATAGTGCAACTAGCTTCTCAAGCAGCGGTGAAGTCCTCCCTAACTGCTCGAGAACTACTACAACTATTGGGACATATGGCATCCACGGTTCATGTGTCTCCCTATGCTCACCTTCATATGCAAGCAGCCCAGTGGACCCTATCCACACAGTGGACACAAGCCACAGGACATCTGTCGGGCAAGATATCAAACTCAAACGACTGATCTTGTCCCTCCAATAGTGGCAATCACTGGAAAATCTTCTAATGGGGTCTCCTTTCCAGCAACTCCCATTCCAGGCCACCCTAACAACAGATGCATCACAGGTGGGATGGGGAACACACCTGCACCATCTCTCTACCCAGGGTACCTGGACTCCACAGGAGGCTTGTCTTCACATAAACTCAGAGCAATCTATCTAGCTCTTCGAGTATTCCATGCCCATCTCAGCTACAAGACAGTCCTAGTCCAAACGGACAATCAAGTAGCCATGTTCTATGTGAACAAGCAGGGTGGAACAAGCTCTCTGTCATTATGCAACGAAGCTTTACGACTATGGGCCCTCGCCAGAGAGCATCAAATTCACCTTCTCATGGTATATCTTCCAGGCACTCAAAACCTTTGGGCAGACAAACTCAGCCAAGTACTGCTGCCTCACGAATGGTCTCTCCACCTAGACCAGGTGGCCAAGATATTTCAGATCTGGGGAACCCCAGACATAGACCTATTTGCAAGTCCACTGAATGCCAAACTTCCCTGGTTCTGTTCCAGAATTCTGGCTCCAAATTGCCAGGCAAGGGATGCCTTCCTCCTTCACTGGGGTCAGGACTTCCTCTATGCCTTTCCACCCATTCCCCTCATCCCCAAAATACTCTTCAAGCTTCAGAGAGACAGAGGTTGTATGAACCTCATAACGCCACGGTGGCCACGACAAACATGGTATCCCCTGCTTCTACATCTCTCTCAAGCTGCACCTGTGGAGTTAGGGTGTGCCCCGGACCTTCTCTCCCAAGAGAACGGGATGCTATGGCACCCGAATCCCCAATCCCTGCATCTCAGGGCTTGGTTGCTGAAAGCTTAGAACTGCAGGATCTTATCCTTTCCTAAAAGGTACAGGATATCCTTCAGGCTTCTAGAAAACCTTCCACAAGACGTTCTTATGCCTTTAAATGGAAACGTTTTACTATATGGTGTTCTCATAAGGGCTTAAACCCCCTTGTGATATCTTTGGAATCGGTACTGGAGTACCTATTTCATTTATCAAATTCTGGTCTAAAGACCAGTTCAGTAAGAGTCCATCTTAGTGCAATTGCAGCTTCCTATAAGCCTCTAAATGGACAACCAATTTCCTCTCATCCACTCATAGCAAGATTTATAAGAGGTCTTCTCTTAACAAAGCCTCCCATCAGGCCACCACCGGTGGCATGGGATTTAAATCTAGTTCTCGGACAGCTCATGAAACCGCCCTTTGAACCTTTAGCCACAACAACCCTAAAGTTTTTGTCTTGGAAGGTCATCTTCCTAATCACAATCACCTCTGCACGTCGTATTAGAGAATTGCAAGTTTTAGTGACCGATCCCCATTATACAAGGTTTCACCATGATAAGGTTGTTCTCAGAACTCATCCACATTTTATGCCAAAGGTGGTTTCGCCTTTTCATTTAAATCAATCGATTTACCTTCCTGCATTCTTTCTGAGGCCTCATTCCTCTAATGCAGAAAAGAACCTTCATACTTTGGACTGTAAAAGAGCCTTGGCTTTTTACTTACAAAGAACACAGCAACACAGAAAGTCTTCTCAACTTTTTGTTGCTTTTGATTCTAGTCATTTGGGACTTCCAATCTCCAAAAGAACTCTATCTAAATGGATTGCATAATGCATATCCTTTACTTATGAGAGTAAGTGTCTTCCTCTCCAAGGCCATGTCACAGCACATAATGTGAGAGCCATGGCAGCCTCTATGGCTAACCTTCACTCTGTGTCTATTGATGACATCTGTCGAGCAGCCACCTGGGCTTCAGTGCATACCTTCACGGCCCTCTGCTGCCTAGATAAAGCCTCCCGTTGGGATGCCTTCTTTGGCCAGGCTGTTCTTCAACATCTCTTTCAGACTTAATTCAACTCCTACCCACCAACCCTGGTAGGATGCCAGAGATCCATGGGAGGAAGCATGGCCCACCTCACTATAGGTGGCAGCTTCCTGGGGCCATCTCCCTGGCATCTTCAGCTAGGGAGTCCCCATATGTGAAGACTACATTCCTGCTTGTTTCTGGAGATAGCGTAGTTACTCACCTATAACAGGTGATCTCCGGGAACAGTAGGAATTTAGTCTTCACAACCCACCCACCTCCCCTAGGAGTTGTCTCTCTATCTCTCTGTCTCTTTCCTCTCTCCCTCTATCCTTTCACTCAGCTACAAACTTAACTGAAGAGGGTCAGTTGGAAAGGCGGGAAGGCAGCGCGCATGTTCTGAGGGATGCTTCCAAAAGTGTTCCTATTGGACGCTGGGGAGCATTCCGCGCAGGCTCCGTGGGTGCCGACGATACCCATATGTGAAGACTAAATTCCTGCTGTTCCCGGAGATCACCTGTTACAGGTGAGTAACTATGCTTTATTGGCATTGCAAAATGTAATTATGGCACACCTTGATAATGGAATGGAGCTTCTAATTTTATAATGTGAAATGACAGCCTCCTTTGACTTAGCCACTAGTTACTGCTAATAAGAATTCAAGAGGTTGGGATTGAGGGAACTGCACATTTTTTGGTTTAAATCCTATCTTACCTTACATAATTTTAGTGTAATGGGCACTCTATCTCCTCTGACTACTTCCTCATATATGAAGTACCCCATACTCTTCAATCATTTCACAGCTTCTTTTGTGACTGTAATACACAATCTCCAGGAACAAGCAGGATTGAGTCTTCACATATGGGTATCGTCGGTACTGACGGAGCCTGTGCGGGAATGCTCCCCAGCGTCCAATAAGAAAGCTTTTGGGAGCATCCCACAGCGCCTGCGTGCTGCCTTCCCGCCTTTCCCAACCGCCACTCTCCAGTTCTTCTTTTCCGCGGAGCCAGCAGGTCGTGTTCCTGTCACCGCAGAAGAAGTTCTTCATTTTTTCTTAATTCTTTTGTGTCGCGTCTGCCTTCTTTGACGTCGGACCGGTACTGCCGGTCTTTTCCTTTCTTTCTTTAAAAAAAAAAAATTATCTTTTCTTCACTGTGCATTTTCAGTTTTTGGGCCTTAGGCCTAAAAATATTTTCCTCATGGAGAAGCCCGCCTCCAGGTTTAAAAAGTGCACAAAATGTGGCGGTACTATTTCTGTCACCGACACCCATGACTGGTGTCTAAAATGTTTGGGGCCTGACCATTCCATTACGGATTGTATGTCCTGTACCATGATGTCTAAAAGAGGTCGGCAGAACCGAGCAGCCAAGCTCAGTACCCTGTTTCCCTCTGATGCAGCTTCGGTGGCATCGACGTCTTCCAGGGCTTCTTCTTCCTCCCATGTATCTCAGGTAACCAAGCATAAATCTAGCCGGTCCTCAAAGGGTAGATCTCCCTCCAAGCATCGAGATGCCTCCGGGCTTGCCCTTGAGGATTCCGCACCGGCAAAATTACCCCGGCGGGAAGCTCCGGCTTCCAAAGCATTGTCTATGGGGTCACAGGTTGACATTGATGGCTCGGCCTCGACAGATCACCTGTTGCCGTGTTCTGGGGTCCCAGTGGCTCCCACTGGTACCGACATCCAGACATTGGTGGCGTTGATGGATCAGAAGATTCTGACCATGCAGCGCACCCTAACGGCATTCATACAGGCTGCGACGCCTCCGGTACCGCAACAATCCCCGTTGTCGGTACTGGCTCCTGCAGCGGCATCACTCCCGGTGCCGGTACCGATTGCATCGACATCGGCTTCGGTGTCGACTGCAACGGTACCCTGTCCTATGATGCCCATCGGTACCGAACCATTACCGGTTACTCCCGATACCGATCTTACTCGGTACGGCTATCGGGCTTTACAGGAGCATCCAGACAGGCGATACTTTGATTCCTCTGAAGACTCTGATGAGTCTGAGGGTTCTGTCGAGGCATCGATACTTCTTCCTCAGGAGTCTTCTTCTCCTAAACGAAGAATGTCTCCTCCAGAAGGCTTGTCTTTTCAAGACTTCATTAGGGAAGTGGCTAGGGGCCTCTCCATCACAGTGGCCCCTGAGTCAGAACCCAGAGCCAAGGAGTTAGATATTTTACAATATCCTAAGACTCCTAAAGAGGCAGCTACTTTACCTATCCATGAGATTCTGTATGATCTCATGTTGAGGATGTGGGAGACACCTCTTACCACCTCTCCTCATTCTCGCAGGTTAGACACCATGTATCGTGTACCTCCTTGTCCTGGCTTCCACAAGACTCAGCTTCCTCACCACTCTATTGTGGTGGAGTCTGCCATGAGAAAGATAAAGAGTGCAAAGAGACACTCATCTAATCCTCCAGGACATGAATGCAGGACCCTAGATGCTTTTGGCCGAAGGGTTTTTCAAGCTTCTATGCTAGCTGCCAGGATCAACTCCTATAGTCTCTATATAGGAATGTTTCTAAAAGAAGTCACAGATCATCTGCAGACTTTAACTCCTTTCATTTCAGAGGATAAAAGGCAGGAGTTTCTCACTTGGCTCAAACATGCCCAAGATGCCTCCAAATTTTCCAACCGTGCAGCCTTTGACTCCTCTGAATGTGTAAGCAGAGCCTCGGCTATTGCTATAGGGGCACGCAGAATTGCTTGACTACAAGCTTCTGATTTGGAGCTCTGGGTCCAAGATGAATTAGGGAATATCCCTTGTACAGGTGAAAACCTTTTTGGTAAGGATTGGCAAGCAAAGGCCAATCAGATGGATGCTGAAAACTCTGCTTTGGATCGACTTTCAAAGTCTACCTCTGCTCCTGTTAAGAAAAGATTGTTCAAAAAGACATCTTTTTCCAAAAAGGGAAGATACTATCCTGCTTATGGTCAGCAGGCATCTTCTGCAGGTCGTTTTGCTGCAAAGCGCCAGCAACCACCTAAACAGGCCAAATCAAAGGCTGCTATGCCTTCCATGACCCAGCAGCCTCAGCCTCCTCAGGGCCTTTGACTTGCAGCTAGAGAACGTAGCTTTTCTGGCTCAGGAGGAACCAGAGCCCCTTACCATTCCAGGAAGGTTGACTTACTTTGCTCCCACATGGGAACAAATCACAGCAGAGCAATGGACACTCTCTATCATAAGGAAGGGTACAAGCTTCATTTCTTAAGCCTTCCCCCTCACACCATAGTGAAACAGTTCAATTCTCCAACATCTCTCCTCAACCTTCTGGGTCAGGAGATTGCCACCCTTCTTGCCCAAGGGGCAATAGAAGAAGTACCTCTTCTTCAACAAGGCACAGGGTTCTACTCCCCTTATTTTCTTATCCCAAAGGAAACAGGGGGCTACAGACCCATCTTAGATCTCAGAGAATTGAACAAATTTCTATTCAAGGAGAAATTCAAGATGATTTCTCTCGGTGCTCTGCTTCCATACCTTCAGAGTCAGGACTGGCTTTGTTCTCTAGATCTCAAGGATGCGTACACCCATGTCCTCATCCATCCAACACACAGAAGGTTCCTTCGGTTCCTTTTTGGAGGAAAGCACTACCAATACAGGGTGCTTCCTTTCGGTCTGGCCTCCGCACCAAGGGTGTTCACGAAATGCATGGCAGTAGTAGCTGCATTTCTGCGCACTCTAGGAATATTCGTTTTCCCATATCTGGACGACTGGCTCATTCGAGCTCCCTCTCAGTCAGAGGCCAAGACTTTTCTAACCTGCACAATGCGTGTCCTTCAGTATTTGGGACTGGTAATAAACATCCCAAAATCCAATCTCACCCCTACTCAATCTCTGGAGTTTATAGGGACTTGGCTGGATACCACAACTGCAAGGGCCTATCTTCCTCAGGCTCGTTGCCTACGCTTGGTGCAGTTAGCCTCCCAAATACAGTTAAAGTCCCATTTAACTGCTCGAGAAATGTTACAACTCTTAGGCCACATGGCATCCACCGTGCATGTGGTTCCATATGCTCGCTTTCACATGAGGGCAGCTCAATGGACTCTGTCCACCCAATGGACTCAGGCATCAGGTTGCCTGTCAGACAAAATAGCAAACTCCAGTCGCCTTTTTTGGTCTCTCCAGTGGTGGACGTCCTCTCAAAACCTTTTGCTGGGGTCCCCTTTTCAGCAGTCACTACCCCAAGCAACCCTTACAACAGATGCCTCTCCAATGGGTTGGGGAGCTCATCTGCAAGATCTCTCCACCCAGGGCATCTGGTCTCCACAGGAGACTTCTTTACCCATCAATCTCTTGGAACTCAGAGCAATATTCTTAGCTCTCAGAGTGTTCCACTCCCTGCTCAGCTACAGGACAGTCCTCATCCACACGGACAACCAAGTAGCCATGTTCTATGTGAACAAGCAGGGAGGGACTGGCTCTCTGTCACTTTGCAATGAAGCTTTGCGACTGTGGGCCTTCGCCAGAGAGCATCAGATTCATCTTATGGCAGTATATCTTCCAGGCGTTCAAAACTCTTGGGCAGACAGACTAAGTCGAGTTCTGCTTCCACACGAATGGTCCCTCCACATGGACCAGGTAGCCAGGATTTTTCGAATTTGGGTAACCCCGGACATAGACCTCTTTGCAAGTCCGTGGAATGCCAAACTTCCCCGGTTCTGTTCCAGAATTCTGGGTCAGGGAGTTCAGGCCAAGGATGCCTTCCTTCTTCACTGGGGTGCCTTCCTTCTTCACTGGGGTCAAGACTTCCTTTATGCCTTTCTACCCATTCCCCTAATTCCCAAAACACTTTTCAAGCTTCAAAGACACCGAGGTTCCATGATCCTCATAGCACCACATTGGCCACGCCAAGTGTGGTACCCTCTACTTCTGCATCTCTCTCAAGCTCCTTCCCTGGAGTTGGGCTCTGCACCAGATCTTCTATCCCAGGAAGACGGAACGTTGTGGCACCCAAACCTCCAGTCTCTCCATCTCAGGGCCTGGTTGCTTAAGGCCTAGACCTTCAAGTTTTTCATCTCTCTCAACAAGTCAGAAATATTCTTCATGCTTCTAGAAAGCCTTCCACTAGACGTTCTTATGCTTTCAAATGGAAAAGATTTACCATTTGGTGTTCAGAGAAGGGTCTTAACCCTCTTGCAATACCTTTGAATTCTTTACTAGAGTATCTTCTGCATCTATCCCATGCAGGCCTTAAAACGAATTCAGTAAGAGTCCATTTGAGTGCTATTGCAGCATCCCTCAAGCCTCTCAATGGACAGCCTATTTCCTCTCATCCTCTTATAGCGAGATTCATGAGAGGCCTTCTTTTAACTAAACTTCCCATTAGACCACCTCCAGTGGCATGGGACTTAAATCTGATTCTTGGCCAGCTTATGAAGCCACCCTTTGATCCTTTAGCCACCACCTCCTTGAAATTTCTTTCTTGGAAAGTTATCTTTCTCATTGCAGTCACCTCAGCACGCCGCATCAGTGAATTGCAAGCCTTGGTGGCTAATCCTCCTTATACAAGGTTCCATCATGATAAGGTAGTCCTCAGGACCAATCCACACTTTATGCCCAAAGTGGTCTCGCCTTTTCATCTGAACCAAGAGGTATACTTACCTGTCTTTTTTCCAGGACCTCATGCATCAAGTGCAGAGAGGAATCTTCATACTTTGGATTGTAAAAGAGCTCTCGCCTTTTACTTACAAAGAACACAGCAACATAGAAAGTCTTCTCAACTCTTTGTTGCTTTTGATCCTTCCCATTTAGGACTTCCAGTTTCTAAGAGAACACTGTCCAACTGGATTGCTCAGTGTATTTCTTTCGCCTACCAGAGTAGGAACCTTTCTCTGGAGGGCCATGTCACAGCTCACAATGTGAGAGCCATGGCAGCCTCAATGGCTCATCTAAACTCTGTGTCCATCGACCAAATCTGTCGAGCGGCCACCTGGGCCTCGGTTCATACCTTCACAGCCCATTACTGTTTGGACAAGGACTCCCGCCGGGATGCCTCGTTTGGTCAGGCTGTTCTCAAACACCTGTTTCATTCCTAATCAACTCCTACCCACCTACCCTGGTTGGATGCCAGAGATCCATGGGGGGAGGTAGAGCCCTTTTCAAGGACACACAACTCTGGGGTCTCTCCATGGCATCTGCAGCTAGGGAGTCCCCATATGTGAAGACTCATTCCTGCTTGTTCCTGGAGATAGCACAGTTATTTACCTGTAACAGGTGATCTCTGGGAACAGCAGGAATGAGTCTTCACAACCCACCCACCTCCCCTAGGAGTTGTATCTCTCTATCTATCTTTCCTTCCCTCTCTCTCTCTCTCTCTTTGTCTTAGCTTTAAAACTCGAACTGGAGAGAGGCGGTTGGGAAAGGCGGGAAGGCAGCACGCAGGTGCTGTGGGATGCTCCCAAAAGCTTTCTTATTGGACGCTGGGGAGCATTCCCACTCAGGCTCCGTCAGTACCGACGATACCCATATGTGAAGACTTATTCCTGCTGTTCCCAGAGATCACCTGTTACAGGTAAGTAACTGTGCTTTATAGTGTTCACATGTATGCAGACGATACACAAATTCTTATCCCACATCTCACCTGGGATTTGGCCTTCATGGCCAGTCTCTCCAGTCATCTAGACATGATAGCAAATTGGATCTTTAATCATAGTCTTGTTCTTAATACCACCAAATATTCAGCTCTCTGGCTATCCAAATCACTGAACCTGCAAATTTATCCCTAGGATTTCAGACAATTCTATCATGCTCAGGAAGACAATTAAATTCTTACGAGTGATTCTGGATAACCAATTATGCTTTGACCCTCATATTTCAGCTCTGATAAAGAAGTGTTTTTTCTCCCTCAGAGTAATGCAGTCCATCAATCACTTTCTTGATCAAAAGGCTTTACAAACAATTACTCATAGCCTCATGCTGAATTGTCTTGGTTGTAATTCACTGTTAATTGGCTCTCCCACAATATTAGAGTGGAGTAGAGCAGAGTGGAGGAGTAGCCTACTGGTTAGAGCACTGGCTTGGGAACCAAGAAACCAGGGTTTAATTCCCTCTAGCACTCCTTGTGGCCTTGGGCAAGTCATTTAACCCTCCATTGCCTCAGAAAATTCCAAGTTATCAATGTACATCATCAAGTTTAAGTTACAATGTAAACCACTTGACTGAAATGATAAAGCAGTATAAAAAACTTGTTAAATAAATAGATAAAATACCTACAATTTATGCAGAACACCACTGTTAAACTAAGTTATAATGCTAAGCACTCAGACCACCTATTCATAGAACAACACTGGTTAGTGGCTATCTGCTTTAAGCAAGATCATGTTCAAAATTCTTATGTTTCCTTATCATAGGTTTCATAATGGTTTTCCATATTCCTTTATCTCTTGCACTTCAGTTAAGATCTTCTCAATATCTCTTGACTGGACCTCCCTGAATGTGTTCAAACTAGTTTGGAAAGGTGATTTTGCATTTTCATATCAGACTCCCCCAATGTTCCCTCTAATTTTCTGTAGGCTGTGTGCGCATAAAATATCAGCTGTGTGCAGCTTTTGAAGGAAGGTTAAATTTTTGTGCGCCACATAACGACACTCGGAGTTATATACTTTAAAATTTGACTACACATCAGAATACAGTATGTACACCACACTGATTTTAATCAAATTAAATGAAAATAGATGATTACTAAATGAAGCAGGAAATTTCTAGTAATTACAATCATAACTTTTAAATTTTAAGACGTCTGTGTTGTTTTCTATCAGAATCAGAGCCATAATTTTTGTGCGCTCTGTTGTAAAGTATGTTCGCTCGCTCAGCGAGGTGTGTGCGCGCGCACATGCACACAACTTAGAGGGAACAGTGGACTCCCCCTCTCATGGAATTCTTTACCAATGGATGCTCAAGCTGAAACTTCATTGAAGAAATGTAAAACGCTTATAAAAACATGGTTCTTTCATCAGTCTTATGCTGAATACCTAGGACATATTGCTGTGATATTATTAAATTTTCCTTTTCAGACACCCTAATCCCTTCCTTTTGTGTTGTTATACAATTACATAGTCCCGGGTTTTGAATTATTGTTCTGTCCATTCCTACCTGATGTGTCCTCATTAGTCCCACCTCAGACTCTCACATTCATATATTTATTAATTATAGGGTCCATTTTTAAAGGGAAGCTAGATGTTTGGTGCTGGGCCAAATGCCTAGGTGCTTGTAGTTCAAGATATTTGGCAACAATATTAGTAGAGCAGGATTTAAATATCTCTCTCTACATATAATACAGTACATTTAGCAGGGAGGGCAGATTTGGAGCATTCGGGGGTGGAGTCACTAGAACATGTAGTTCAGATCTATAGATGACAATTTTTGGCGATTATTCATTCAGACTGTGGGCCCGATTCTGAGTCGTGGCTTGTGGGGCTGCACATCCCAGTGGGACATGCAGCCCTGCAAGCCATCCTGCCCCAATTTCCCCTCCAGCTCTCCAAGGGAACATTTTGTTCCTGCAGTACTGAATCGGGTCCTATCGAGCCCGTCCTGCTCAGGACCATCTGGACAGCCCAGATGTGCACCTTTTGGCATCGGGCTCTATGTGTTTGATTTAGGCGCTGCAAAACTAGGTCTAACCTGGAGCACCTAGCTGTAGTCTAAATGTATGCTTGTCTATTTTTGGCATCTAGACCTTTACGCCATGTGCCCACTTTTTAGCAAACCCAAGTGCCTATATTCAACTGCACTAAGCAAACTTTGTTTAGATGTTTGCATTTGTGCTCCAGATGTTGTGATCAAAAATGGGCTCCTATATGTTTGTTTCTAAATAAATGCTTTTATTTACACTATGGGGTCTATTCCGTCCTGCGAATAGATTCTATCCCATCCTCACTATTAGTCCCCTTTGCCGTCCCTGACTAAGCCTTTCCATATGAGCAAGGAGTTTGTACGGGGAGGCTTAGACGAGGGCAGAAGGGGTGGTGCGGAGGCAGAATTAGGCCAGAGTGTGGGAAGTCCACGGCCCCGGACGTACAGGGCCGATTCTGACATCAGCCCTGTATGTCTGGGGCCGGCAGACTGGACAGGGGACTTTTTCCACCTTGGAGGTGGAATAAGTCCTCTTAGATGTCGGGGGATGGGAGGCCCTGCCGGGATCAAAAAGGTGAGGGGTGCAGGAGATTCCCCGCAGCTCAACCCTGGCCATGGGAGGCCAGATCGGGGGTAAGGCTGCAGGGAAAGGTGAAAGTGGTCAGCGCCGGGGATTGTGGCTTCTGAATGGAGCCGTAGTACCGTGGCAGCCGGATGCCATGGCACCGTGGCTCCATTCAGGAGCCTGACTAAGTTAGCCGGGCAGGGGTCTGTATGTGCAGGCTGATGGGAATCGGGTCCTGGTCTACATGTACAGACCTAGATGTGATTCTCATCCTGCGGGGTCTTGAATTGGGTCTGTCTCTGGTGTCCAGTTCCGACCAGACGCACAGAGGCCGAGACGCGCAGAATGGAATGTGCCTCCACATAAACCACTATGATGATGATATTTCTATTTTCAAATGGCTGTTTATCAAATGCACATAAATCAATCTATCAATCAATCTGAACAACAATCCAGGAAAGCCTTTCAGAGAATCAAGGAAACTTGTAATTGGAATCCCAGGAGTGCTCAGAATATGACCCAAAGAAGAACTCTAATGGAGAAGTTTGGGTTAATACCTGGCTAGAAATCTGAACTTCAGAGGAAGTCAGCCTAGATTGAGGACAATGAGATACCAATGATCTCCTGTGTCTCAATGAAAGTTTTGTCTCCAGTGCACCACAGATTGATACTGGTGTGGCAGACAACAATTATGAGGCTCTTTGAGGTCTCAGAGTCAATGAATCTCCTCCTGGCAATCTCTAAGTCTCTTTGCATCAACAGTGGCAATGTCAAAATTGAAGCATCATGTTCAGTAAGGAAATGGTGCAGACACTCAGCAATGTTTTTGTTGAGGTCCTCCTCAAAGACTGTCAATGCCAGAAGGGTGGCCGCATCTCCATGAGTCATTTGTAGAGTATTAGTGTCCTGGTCTCAGGTACTTGGAGACTGTTGCAACTCCACTGTCATTGATGAAGATAAGTGGTCCTTAATGCATGGTTGCTTGGAGAGCACTGGAGCACGCGGTGCCTCAAAGTTGTCAATGCCATGCTCCAACAGGGAGAGATGACCATGTTCCTTATCGTCCCTCCAGTTCAGTCCCTCACCTCTGGGTTGTGCACCTCTTCTCGCAGCATGGAGACTGGGCATGTCAGAACTGTGACACCACTGTAGATATCCCGATGGCACCTCTCACCAGCTTCCAGTGTGTCCAGTCTCCATGCAGCTGGAGGTAGTGAGCCTAGGTGCTGGGCTCACTAGATGAGCAGATAAGGAGCTTTAGGCAGCTTAGCTAGGGTATTTAGTTTTTCTTTTCTTCCTATAACGTTTTTTCTTTTCATCTGTAGCTTTAAAGCTCATTAAAGCTTGTTAAAAGAAAAAAAAAAGAAGAAAGCAAGGGCTGAGAGGGGATCGGAAGGGATTTAGAGGAGTCTCTATTCTCCCTCCTGTTATATCTGTCCCCTTTGCCTGCTCTCCCCTGATGGTTGGCACGGAGGGGAGTTCTTTAGCAGGCTTTTCATCTCCTTACCGGCATAGTTTTCTCTGCTGCAGATTTCCAGTCAGGAACTGTCGTCGGGCCTTGTTTTTCTGCTGCCGGCTGACAGCCTTTCTCAGCTGTGCTGCTCACAGAAAGCCTGTTATTTTTATCGGGGTGCAGAGAGGATCAGAAGGTCCAGGAGGAAGAGGTGAGTGTTTAAATCTTTGCTGCTAGTGTCCTGTGAGCGTTTTTGAGGCCTGCCGCCGAGTGTGAAGCATGTTCTGTGGGTTAGCAGAGCTCAGGATCTTGACAGGCTTTTTTCCTGCCTTTTTTCCCTCACAGTGCTCTTTTTCTTTGCTGACAGCTTTCTTTAATTAATCCTTGTAGTTTTCTGCTTACTTGATATTAATTTTGATTACTTTTAATTTTCAATGTTTTGGAGCTCTTAAAGGGCCAGTATAGAAAAGTGAAAAAATAAATAAATAAGAGAAGATTCTGCATGTTTGTTGTTTTGTTGCCCTTTTTGGTGGTCTGCGGGAGCCATTTCCTTTACTATCCAGTCTCTCGGATCCCGTGGCGCTAATGCTTACGTGGCCACAATGCCTGGTTTGTGGCGCCCGTACGGGCTCTGTCTCGAATGCGGGGGTGTATCATGGCTGCGCATCTGAGGCGCTTACTATTGAGCAAGAAATGCAGAATCGGTCTAAAGAAGGCACTGCTCTGGTGGTGCAGGGTGCTACCGCTTCTGCGGAAGGAGAGTCTCTGCGTGAGTCTCCATCCGCTCTCCTAACTTCAAATTTGGCTTTGCCCATTAATTCCGCCATTCCCATGGTGTCTGGAGGAGCTTTCAAGGGTTTCTCCCCAGATTTTGTGCTGCTGCTTCATCAGGCTTACTGTTTGCGGCAGCAGGGGGCAGTCGCGGATGCCTCACTTCTTGGAACGGCAGGAGGCCAAGCGGCCACCGAAAGGTTCGTGGTAGTGATAGTAGACCGGTTAAGAGGGCCCGGTTAGTGGAAGATCAGCCTCTTGGTTTGGACTGGCCAGATGCAGAGGACGTTGCGTTGGAGCCGGAAGCCGGGATGGAGGATTTAGAGGAAGGTGAGATTCAGGAACCTGAATATCAAGCAAGGATTATCCGGGTCTTTCGAAGGGAGGAGCTGACAGCGCTCATTACGGAATCCCTTCAGGCTCTCAACCTTTCGTCGGTGGTACCAGCGGAGGATGAGGGTTTGGAGGATCCTCTCATTCAGGCGGTACGAAAGTCCCAGGCGGTTTTTCCTGTTCACTGTGTGGTTAAGCAGATGATTCAGGATGAATGGGATGTGCTGGAGGCAGGCTTGTGTGGTGTGAGGTCCATGAATCGTCTCTATCCCTTGGCGGATCAAGAATGGGAAGTGTTTCATAGATGTGGCAGTTTCAGTGGTCACAAAGACGACTACCATTCCAATTGAAGGCAGTGCGGCTTTGAAGGACGCCTTATTGAAGCAAGCTTTTGAGGTTAATGCTCTGGCTCTAAAGGCCTCTATTTGTGGAGCTTGGGTTGTGAGAGCATGCCTTCGCTGGTCGCAGAATTTGCAACAGCCAGTTCAGCAAATGCAGGAGCAGCTAGCTGATGTGACAAGACTAGAGTCAGGTTTCCGCATATTTGGCCGATGTCCACTATGATCTTATTAGAGGTTTGGCAAATAGCATGGCTTCCATGGTAGCCGCACGCCGCTATCTTTGGCTCAGGAACTGGGCGTCAGACAGTTCCTCCAAGTCACATCTTAGCAAGCTTCCTTTTAAGGGGAAGGTGTTGTTTGGAGAAGATCTTGATAAGCTGGTCAAGAATTTGGGGGATTCTAAAGATCCTTGCCGGAGGATAAACCGAAGCAGGGCCTAGCCCCGTTACCTGCCCATGGGCAATCTCGGGATTTCAGGCGTTTTCGTACCTCCCGTTTGGGAGGTTTTCAAAGAGGACTTTTTCCTCTCGAGGTCAAAGTTTTAGAGGATTCCGGGGAGCGGGTAGAGGATTTGCTAGTCCCTCTTCCTCGGCTTTTCGGAAAGCACAATGAAGCGAGGTGGACCCAGGCAGGAATTCAGTTGGTAGGGGGTCGACTTCGGGAGTTTCTTCCTGCCTGGGTCCAGATAACATATGATCAGTGGGTGTTGGAGGTCGTTCGTGAAGGTTATTCTCTCGAGTTTGCCCGTCCGGTGGTCGACTCTTTTGTCATGACGCCGTGAAGGGGGCGAGAAAGGACTATTACGGTGCGGGAGACTCTGGCTCATCTTTTGCAGCTGGGAGCAGTGGTTCCGGTTCTGCGAGAGCACTATGGTATCGGTCGATACTTAGTTTATTTCATGGTACCAAAGAAAGACGGGGCCTGCCGCCCGATTCTGGATCTTAAGAGGGTAAACCGCTGTTTGCGGGTACCTCATTTGTGAATGAAGACCTTACATTCGGTTATACTGGCGTTTCATCAAGGGGAGTTCTTGATGTCTCTCGATCTCGCCGAAGCATATTTACACATTCCAATCAGGCCAGATCATCAGAGGTTTCTAAGATTTGTGCTACCATGGGGGCATTTTCAGTTTCAGGTGTTGCCCTTCGGTCTGGCAACGACTCTGCGCACCTTCACCACAGTTATGGTGGTGGTGGCAGCGGCTCTTCGAAAGGTGGGAGTATTAGTTCATCCCTATCTCGACGACTGGTTGATTCGGCAAAGCCCAGGGCCGAGAGTGTGCGAGTGACAGAGTGGTAGAGCTCCTGCAGAGTCTCGGTTAGGTGGTCAATATGGCCAAGAGACGATTTGTTCCGACGCAAGTTCTAGAGTATTTGGGAGTTCACTTCGACACTCGTGTGGGATCGGTTTTCCTGCCGGATCTACGAGCCCAAGGCCTGCGGCTTCTGGTGCATGATTTTTTTAGGACTCCTGCACCATCGGTCTGGCACTGTCTCCGCGTGTTAGGGACAATGGCGGTGACTCTGGAAGTTGTGCTGTGGGCCAGAGCTCACATGCGTCCCTTACAGAGGTTGCTGCTCCTTCGATGGTCTCACCAGAACGACTCTCTGTCCAAGTGCCTCTCCTGTCCATTGCAGGTCAGGAAGTCTCTTCAATGGTGGCTTCGTTCGCAGAATCTTGCAGCGGGCATGCCTCTCGAACAACCGCAGTGGATGCCAGTGTTAACAGATGCCAGTCTCGCAGGATGGGGAGCTCATTGCAGAGAGCTCTTCGCACAAGGCTGCTGGACCAAGCAGGAAGCCAAATGGTCCATCAATCATCTGGATTTGCGATGGTGGCTCTGGCACTTTGAGCCTTCGAATCCACCTTACGAGGTCGAGCGGTTCAAGTGCTCTCAGACAATGCCGTGATGGTTGCATACCTCAATCGTCAAGGGGGCACAGGAAGCGCGGCTCTGGAAATGGAGGCAGAAAGTCTCTTCAGTTGGATAGAGCCTCGGCTTCAGGCTCTGTTGGCGGTGCACACTGCAGGAACGGACAATGTGACGGCGGACATTCTTAGCCGGGTTTGAGTGGATCCCAGAGAATGGGAGCTTCATCCGGAGGTGTTTGCTCAGATTGTCCTCAAGTGGGGATCTCCAGTTATGGATCTCATGGTGACCTTTCGGTCGGCCAAAGCCAGTCGCTTTTACAGCAGACGACGAGAACGAATGTTGGAAGGTCTAGATGCCTTACTCCAACAATGGCCCACTCACAGTCTCCTCTACGTTTTTCCCCCTTGGGCGCTCATAGGACGAGTGGTGCAGCGCATCAAGGCTCATTGGGGAAGAGTGGTTCTAGTAGCTCCAGATTGGCCTCGTCATCCGAGGTATGCCGATCTGGTGCTTCTGCTCGATGGGGAACCATGGCAGATGCCACTAAGGGAGGATCTGATGCTTCAGGGTCCTCTACGAATGCCTCAGGTACATCGGTTCTCACGGCTTGGCCACTGAAAGGGCTCGGTTAAGGAAGAAGGGTTATTCCAAGGCGATGATTGACACCTTGCTTCAGGCCAGAAAGATGTCCACTTCCTTAGCATATGTGCGCATTTGGCATGTTTTTGAAGACTGGTATGCTCAACGTCAGTTTCTTCCTGCCTCAGTATCTCTACCGACAGTGTTGAGTTTCTTGCAAGACGGATTTGATAAGGGATTGGCTGCCAGTTCGTTAAGGGTGCAGTTGGCAGCTATTTCTTGTTATCGAGGAAAGGTGCAAGGAGTTCCTTTGGGGGACCATGCCAATATTGTCCGTTTCTTGGGAGTGGTATCCCGTCTACGTCCTTCGCACAGGATGTTTTCTCCTCCGTGGGATCTCAACCTGGTTTTAGAAGCCTTGACAAGTGAGCCTTTTGAGCCTTTCCATCAGGCTTCCCTACAGGATTTGACTTTGAAGGCAGTATCTTTGATAGCCATTTGCTTTGCACGTCGAATTTCTGAGTTGCAAGCTTTGTCCTGTCGGGAACCATTTCTGACTTTTTCTAGGGAAAAAAGCTGTGTTGCGTCCCATACCGTCTTTCCTACCAAAGGTAGTTTTGCTATTTCATGTGAATCAGTCGGTCTCTCCCCATTTTGGGTGCTTCGGGGGAGATCGCGCTGGACTGTAGTTTGCGTTTGTTAGACATTAAGAGAGTACTTCGGCGATACTTGAAGGTCTCGGAGTCCTTCCGCAAGTCTGACCGTTTGTTCATTCTCTTTGGTGGGCCACGTAAAGGTGAAGTGATGGCCAAAGCTTCTATTTCCAGATGGATTCGTGAAGCAATAGCGTCAGCTTATATCTTGCAAGGTTGTCAGGTGCCCTTGGGGCTGCAGGCTCATTCTACTAGAGCGCAAGCGGCTTCATGGGCGGAGCATAGCTTAGTTCCGTCAGTTGAGATTTGCAGAGCAGCCACTTGGTCTTCCTTGCATACTTTTAGTAAACATTACCGCCTGGATGTTCAAGCGGTGGGAGATGCCTGTTTCGGGTCGGCAGTTTTGCAGTCTGGGTGGACAGGTCCCTCCCAATAGTTTACTGCTCTGTTACATCCCAGAGGTGAGAGGCTGAACTGGAGGGACGATAAGGAAAGAGAAATTAGACTTACCTGCTAATTGTTGTTCCTTGAGAAACTCCAGTTCAATCCCGATTCCTGCCCGGGGGTCTTTTGGTCAGCTTCCACAAAGCCTGCTTTGTGATGCGCGGTGACTACAATCCAGTAGAAGAAGTTCAGCAAATGTGGTCTGTATTCAGGCAAAGTATACCTTGTATTCTTTCTTCTCTCTCCTTTCTGTCCTATTTCTGCAAACAGGAGAAGGTTAGAGTTAAATTATATTTAATATTATAGCTACTTATTTGTTGCTCCTTTGAGTCTGCTTTGTCATTAGATCACTGGAAGCTGGTGGGAGGTGCCAGGATATCTACAGTGGTGTCACAGTTCTGACATGCCCAGTCTCCATGCTGTGGGAAGAGGTGCACAACCCAGAGGTGAGGGACTGAACTGGAGTTCCTCAAGGAACAACAATTAGCAGGTAAGTCTAATTTCTCTTTTCTGGTCCTCCACACAGCACATGATAACAACATGAACATAAGATAAGCCTTACTGGGTCAGAACAAGGTCCATCAAGCCCAGTATCCTGTTTCCAACAGTGGTCAATCCAGGTAACAAGTACATGGCAGGTTTCCAAAAAGGCATCCAGGTTCAATCATGCCTGTCCTGGTGCAAGCAGGTAATTTCCCGGGTCCTCTTTATTAATGGTTTATGGACCTTTCCTCCAGGAACTTGTCCAAACCTTTTTTAAACCCACCTACACTGACAGCTTTTACTACATCCTCCGGTAACAAATTCCAGAGTTTGATTACACGTTGAGTAAAAAAAATATTTTCTCTTATTAGTCTTAAATGGGTTGCATTGTAGCTTCATTGTGTGTCCTCTAGTCTTTTTACTTTTTGATGGCATTAACAATCGATCTATGTTTACCTGTTCCACTCCATTCATTAATTTGTAGACCTCTATCATATCTCCCCTCAGCCGTCTCATTTCCAAGTTGAAGAGCCCCAACTTTTAAGCCTCTCTTCATAGAGGTCTTTCCATTCCCTTTACCATTTTTGTTGTTTTACTTTGTACCTTTTTAAGATATGGTGACCAGAACTGCACACAATATTCAAGGTGCAGTCGCACCATGGAATAATACAGAGGCATTATAATATCTTTTATTTTATTCTCCATTCCTTTCCTTATGATTCATAGCATTCTGTTTGCTTTCTTGACTGTCATGCACACTGGGTAGAGGGTTTCAATGTACTATCCATAATAGTGTCTAAATCTTTTTCCTGGGTGTTAGTTTCTAAGGAGATACCTTGCATAGTATAAGCATAGGTTGGGTTGCTCTTTCCTAGGTGCATAACTTTGCATTTGTCTAATTTAAATTTCATCTACCATTTGGACGTCCAGTCTTCTAGTTTTTCAAGGTCCTCTTGCAATTTTTCACAATCCTCTTGGGTTTTAACAACTTTGAATAATTTTGTGTGATCTGCAAATTTGATCACTTCACTCGTTATTTCTATTTCCAGGTCATTTATGAATATGTTAAAAAGCAGCGGGCCCAGGACAGATCACTGGGGTACTCCACTATTCACCTTTCTCCATTGAGAAAATTGGCCATTTAGCCCTACTCTCTGCTTTCTGTCTTTTACCAGTTCCTGATCCACAATACTACATTGCCTCCAATCTCATGACTTTTTAATTTCGCCAAGAGTCTCTCAGGAGGGACCTTGTCAAAGGCTTTCCGAAAATCCAGATACACTATATGAAATGGCTTGTTTTTGTCTACCTGTTTATTCGCACCTTCAAAAAAAATAACAGATTAGTAAGCAAGACTTTCCTTGGCTAAATAGGGGACTATTGTAGTTGATATGGAAGGGCAGACTAGATAGGCCATCATGTTTCTATGTTTATAAATCCAGGCTTTCTCCCATTAATCCATGGCTATCTACATGTTCAGTAATTTATAATGGTTTCTATCACTTTGCACAGTACTGACTTCAGGCTCACCAATCTGTAGCGTCCTGGATCACCCCGGAACCCTTTTTAAAAATTGGAGTTACATTGGCCACTCTCCAATCCTCAGGTAGTACAGATGATTTTAATGATACTTCACAGATTAGTAGGTCTGCAATCTCATATTTCAGTTCTTTCAACACCTTTGTGTGTATACCATCTGGACCAGGTGATTTGCTACTCTTCAATTTATCAAATGGTTGTAATACATCCTCCCAGTTTATCGATATTTCTTTCAATTCTTCCACTACATCACCTTTATATATCATTTAATGCATGGGTAACTTCCCTACATCTTCTTCAGTAAAGACCGAAGCAAAGAATTCATTTAGTCTCTCTGCTATGGTTTTGTCCTTTCTTAGCGCCTCTTTTACCCCTCTATCATCCAATGGTCCAACTGACTCTCTCACAGTTTTTTTGCTACAAATGTACTTGAAAAAGTTTTTATTATGTGTTTTTGCTTCAATGGCAAGCTTCTTTTTGAATTCTCTCTTTGCCTGCCATATCAGTGTCTTGCATCTAACTTGCCAATGTTTATGTTATTTCCCGTGTTCGTCATTAGGCTCCTTTTTTCCATTTCCTGAAAGGTGCTTTTTTGGCAACAACAGCTTTCTGACCTCACCTTTAAACTATGCTAGCGTTTTTTTGGTCTTCCTTCCACTTTTCTTAAAGCATGAAATGCAGCTACTCTGGGCTTCCAAGATAGTACTTTTAAACAACGCCCATGCTTGATATAAATCTTTAACCTTTGCAGCTGCTCTTTTTAGCCTTTTCTTAACTATTTTCCTCATTTTATCATAGTCTCCCTTTTGAAAGTTAAAAGGTAGTACTGTGGATATCTCCAGGAACAAGCAGGAATGTAGTCTTCACATATGGGTATCGTCGGTACCGACGGAGCCTGCGTGGGAATGCTCCCCAGCGTCCAATAGGAAAGCTTTTGGGAGCATCCCACAGTGCCTGCGTGCTGCCTTCCCGCCTTTCCCAACTGTCCCTCTCCAGTTTTTCATTTTCCACGGAGCCAACAGGTCGCACATCCTGTCACCGCAGAAAAAAATCCCTTCTATTCTTCTTTTTTGTGGTCACGTCTGCCTTCCCTCGATGCTACACCGGTAGCGCCGGTTCTTGTTCTTTCTTTTCTTTAAAAAAAAAAAAAAAAAAACCTTTCTTCTGGAGTCTTTCCAGTAATTTTCTCTCAGGTGCCACGCGCCATTTTGGGCACTAGGCCCAACTTTTCCTTCAGAATGGAAAAACCCGCTTCGGGTTTTACAAAGTGTTCTAAGTGTGGCGGTACCATCTCCGTCACCGACACCCATGAGTGGTGTCTCAAATGTTTAGGTTCTGACCACTCTATTTCAGAGTGTGTTGCCTGTGGGATGATGTTGAAAAGGGGCCGGCAGAACCGAGCTGCTAAGCTTAGCACCCTTTTTCCCTCCGATGCAGCCTCCATGGCATCGACGTCGTCCAGGGCTTCGTCTTCCTCCCATGGATCTCAGGTAACTAAACATAAATCTAGCCGGTCCTCAAAGGGTAGATCTCCTTCTAGACAGCGAGATGCCTCTGGCGTTGCCCTTGAAGGACTTTCACCGGCACAATTGCCCCGTCAGGTGGCTTCAGCTTCCAAAGCAGTAATGGGGCTCCAGGACATTCTTGAGGCTTCAACCTCGGCAGAACTACTGGTGCCATGCTCTGGGGTACCGGCCGCCTCTTCCGGTACCGATACCCAAGCATTGGCAGCATAGATAGACCAGAGATTCTTGGCTATTGAACGCAGTCTGGCGGCTCTTCTCACAGCCTCGATGCCCTTGAAACCGCTTCAGAAAATTTAACCGGTACCGGCACCGACCCCGGTGCCGGCACCGACTGCATCGACATCAGCAGGTATTCTACCGGGACCAAGTCATGCGTATCCATCCGGTATCGATAGATTGGTACCGGACCACTCTGATGCCAACTTCGATCACCCGGATCGGAGATACTTCAAATCCTCAGATGAGTCTGAAGACTCTGAAAGCTCTGCTGATACCAGAGTACTTCTTCCTGAGGATTCCTCTTCTCCTCAGCATAGGATGTCTCCACCAGAGGATATGTCCTTTCAGGATTTTATCC
This sequence comes from Ichthyophis bannanicus, assembly GCA_033557465.1. Classification (NCBI taxonomy): domain Eukaryota; kingdom Metazoa; phylum Chordata; class Amphibia; order Gymnophiona; family Ichthyophiidae; genus Ichthyophis; species Ichthyophis bannanicus. The sequence continues at coordinate 572,594,636 of CM066035.1, forward strand.
GAGGTGTGGCTCGAGGTCTTTCCATCACAGTGGCTCCTGAAAAAGAGCCTAGGGCAAAGGAATTAGAAATCCTGCAGTACCCTAAAGCTCCCAAAGAGGCAGCTACCTTACCTATTCATGAGATCTTGCATGATCTCATGTTAAGGATGTGGGAAACACCTCCAACCACATCTCCTCACTCTCGAAGACTCGACACCATGTATCGAGTTCCTCCCTGTCCTGGGTTTCAGAAGACTCAATTACCACACCATTCCATGGTGGTCGAGTCAGCAATGAGATGGATAAAGAGTGTAAAAAGGCATGCATCTAATCCTCCAGGACGTGAGTGTAGGACTCTTGACGCCTTTGGACGTCGAACCTTCCAGGCTTCCATGCTTTCTGCTAGGATCAGTTCCTATATCTTATATATGGGAATGTTCCTTAAGGAGGTCACAGGAGATTTAGAGCTTATGAGCTCTCTCCTTTCTGATGATAAGAGGCAAGATTATCTCGCCCTTGTCAAACAGTAAGAAGAAGAAGTTTTATCCCTCCTATACCCAACAGGGGTATATCTTTTAGGTCAGTCTGCCCAAAAGGGACAACAGCAACAACCTAGACAAAAAAGTCAAAAGCAGCTAAGCCTCAACCAGCTCAGCAGACTCAGCCTCCACAGGGGCTCTGACTCCTATCTAGAGAACTTTGCCTTCCTGGCCCTGAATGGCCCAGAACCCTCCACCATCCCACGAAGATTATGTCATTTTGCCCCCAGATGGGGTCAGATAACAGCAGAAAAGTGGACTCTGTCTATTGTAAGAGAGGGCTACAAGCTTCATTTCTTCAGCATGCCCCCTCCTACATTGGTAAGACAGTTCAATTCTCAGACCTCTCTCAACAACTTGCTAGTTCAAGAGGTCACTGTGTTTCTTGCCCAAGGGGCAATAGAAGAGGTACCCATTCCCCAACCCATCCCAAAGAAAACAGGAGGACACAGACCCATTTTAGACCTCAGAGAATTGAACAAATTCCTGTTCAAAGAGAAGTTCAAAATGATTTCTCTAGGAACTCTGCTGCCATACCTTCAGAGTCAGGATTGGCTTTGTTCTCTATATCTCAAGGATGCATACACTCATGTTCTCAACCATGCAACTCATCAAAAGTTCCTTTGCTTTCTGCTTCAAGGGAAGCACTACCAATACAGGGTTCTTCCTTTTGGCCTGGCCTCTGCACCAAGGGTGTTCACAAAATGCATGGCTGTGGTGGCAGCATTTCTTTGCACCCTAGGAATATTCGTCTTCCCTTAGTTAGACGACTGGCTCATTCGAGCCTCTTCAGAGCCAGAGGCCAGGGTTGCTCTCTCTCGCACAATGCGCATCCTTCAGTATATGGGTCTTGTCATAAACTTCCCAAAATCCAACCTTGCTCCCACTCAGTCCCTGGAGTTTATAGGAGCTCTGCTGGATACCAGACAGACAAGGGCCTACCTTCCACAGCCCCGCTGCCTTCGCATTGTGCAGTTAGCTTCCCAAGCAGTGCTAAAACCTCACCTCATTGCTCGGGAAATGTTACAGTTGCTAGGCCACATGGCATCCACCGTGCATGTGGTTCCTTATGCTCGCCTCCATATGAGGGCAGCCCAGTGGACTTTATCCACTCAGTGGACTCAGGTGTCAGGCTGCCTGTCAGACAAAATAGCAAACTCAGATTGCCTTATTTTGTCCCTCCAATGGTGGCAGTCACCCCAAAAGCTTTTGGTGGGGTCTCCTTTTCAGCAACCCCCACCCCAAGCCACTCTAACAACAGATGCCTCACAGGTGGTTTGGGGAGCCCACCTGCAAGGCCTCTCTACCCAGGGTACCTGGACTCCACAGGAGGCCTATTTACGCATCAACCTCCTGGAAGTCAGAGCAATCTTCCTTGCTCTTCGATTATTCCACACCCAGCTCAGATACAAGACAGTTCTAGTTCAAACAGACAATCAAGTAGCCATCTTCTATGTGAACAAGCAGGGCGGAACAGGCTCTCTGTTGCTATGCAACAAAGCTTTGCGACTATGGGCCCTCGCCAGAGGGCATCAGATTCATCTCCTTGCGGTGTATCTTCCAAGCATTCAAAACTCTTGGGCAGACAGACTCAGTCGAGTTTTGCTTCCACACGAATGGTCTCTCCATGCAGACCAGGTGGCCAAAAGTTTCCAAATTTGGGGAACTCCGGACATAGACCTCTTTGCAAGTCTGCTGAATGCCAAACTTCCCCGGTTCTGTTCCAGAATTCCGGCTCGGGGTTGTCAGGCCAGGGATGCTTTCCTTCTCCATTGGGGAGACCAACAAAGCAGATACCAGGACTGACGACAATAAATAAGGATCTTGTTTATTGTGCCCCGACGCGTTTCGGCTGGGGAGCCTTCTTCAGGGGGTCTTAAAGAAACACACCTCAAAAAGATAATATTGAACAATTATAAACAATTATAAATACACATAAATATAAATGAATCACAACTCTAAATAATGTGCATGACATGTTAAATCAAACACACAAGTACTTACAATATTAAAAACATATAATGGATGTAGCCAATTTATTAAAATATATATATAAATATACAGATATAATATCATTAAAAATTATAAGATCATAAATGATAATATTAGATTAAGAGAGTAATGATAAAAAGGACAATAACTAATAAACATTGAATCAAAAAGAAAGTAAAAACAAGGAGAAGGAGATGAGGAGGATATAGGACCAAATATAAATTAAATAAATACCTTAAGTCTGTCACGTGATACACTAAAAACTGATAAACAAACAAATAAATAAATAAATATTTTTGTCATGTGTAAAAATGAATGCCATTAAAAATTTCATACTTTGAGATTAAAACAAGAGAACTTGTGCCAAAATGCTTCAACAAAATCAAGTAGCAAATATGGGTGCAACAAAGCAGGAGAAAGCACGTCAGAGAGCAATGTCACAAAACAAACATTATTAAAAAATTATTATTACATTATTATTACAACAAGGCAGGAACGCTCAAAAAATAAACTTTTAATAAGGCGGCTTAAGACATGTGATGGAAATCAATACTATGTGTACTATTTCCATCACATGTCTTAACCAAGCGGTTTACCTTCCTGTATTCTTCCCAAGTCCTCACGCCTCAAATGCAGAAAGGAATCTTCATATTTTGGACTGTAAAAGGGCTTTGACCTTTTACTTGCAAAGGACACAGCAACATAGAAAGTCCTCTCAACTCTTTGTTGCTTTTGATCCTAGTCATTTGGGACTTCCAGTCTCCAAAAGAACACTGTCCAGCTGGATTGCACAGTGTATATCTTTTGCCTTAGAGAGTAAGAACCTTCCTCTTGAAGGCCATGTCACAGCTCAGAATGTGAGAGCCATGACAGCCTCTATGGCTCATCTTCTCTCTGTGTCTATCGACGACATCTGTCGAGCAGCTACTTGGGCTTCGGTTCATACCTTCACAACCCATTACTGCTTAGACAAGGACTCCTGCCGAGATGCCTTGTTTGGTCAGGTTGTTCTTCAACACCTGTTCCATACTTAATCAACTCCTACCCACCATCCCTGGTAGGATGCCAGAGATCCGTGGGGGGAAGTGGAGCCCTTTCACAGGGGCACACAACGTCTGGGGCCTTCTCCCTGGCATCTGCAGCTAGGGAGTCCCCATATGTGAAGACTACATTCCTGCTTGTTCCTGGAGATAGCATAGTTACTCACCTGTAACAGGTGATCTCTGGGAACAGCAGGAATTTAGTCTTCATAACCCACCCATCTCCCATAGGAGTTGTATCTCTCTATCTCTCTCTCTCTCTCTTTCCCTCTCTCTTTGTCTCAGCTTTAAACTCAACTGGAGAGGGACAGTTGGGAAATGTGGGAAGGCAGCACGCAGGCGCTGTGGGTTGCTCCCAAAAGCTTTCCTATTGCATGCTGGGGAGCATTCCCGCACAGGCTCCGTCGGTACTGACGATACCCATATGTGAAGACTAAATTCCTGCGGTTCCCAGAAATCACCTGTTACAGGTGAGTAACTATGCTTTCCGTGACGTCTTTCTTCCATTTATTAAACCAAATGCAATCATGCTATGGAGTGGAGGAGTAGCCTAGTGGTTAGAGCACTGGCTTAGAAACCCAAAGACCAGGGTCCAATTCCCACTAGTGCTCCTTGTGGTCTTGGCCATTGCTCAGAAAAATCTGAGTTATCAATGTCCCTGTTTAATGTACATTTACCAAGTTTAAGTTACAATATAAAGTTCTTTGATTGAAATGATAAAACAATATAAAAAACCTGTTAAATAAAATAAATAAATATTGCCAAGTGATCCCAACACCCTTATCTCTTGCACAATATCCTGTGTTCCACTAAGGCAGGGGTTTTCAACCCAGTCCTCAGGTAACCCTAGGCCAGTCAGGTTTTCAGGATTCCCACAATGAATATGCCTAAGATAGATTTGCATACAATGAAGGCAGAACGTGCAAATCTTTCTCATGCATATTCATTCTGGGAATCCTGAAAACCTGACTGGCCTAGGGTTCCCCGAGGACTGGGTTGAAACCTATGCACTAAGGACTAGGTCCAAAATAGCTTCCCCTCTTGTCGGTTCATGAACCAGCTGCTCCAAAAAGCAGTCATTTATTTAATCTAGAAACTTTATCTCTCTAGCATATCCTATTGTGATATTGACCCAGTCAATACTGGGGTAATTGAAGATACCCATTATTACTGTGTTGTAACTTCTGTTAGCTTTCCTAATTTCTTTTAGCATTTCATCATCCATCTGTTCATTCTGGCCAGGCGGTCTGTAGTACACCCCCACTGCCATTGCCTTCCCCTTGTTACTTGAAACTTCTATCCATATAAATTCTACAGTGTATTTTGTTCCCTACAAAACTTTAATCCTGTGTCACTCAATGCCCTCTCTAACATACAGCGCGACCCCTCCACCAATTTGATCTACTCTATCATTGAGATAAGTGGATGAATCATTCCTCTCCTTCAGGTGGAAATCAGTCAATGTCCAATTCCGATGGGCTCTATCAAGGTTCAACATTGAGGATGACCAATGCACTCCTGATTCCGATGCATCTCCACTGTCCAGTGCAGCTCCTGGCCCCTTCGAAAATGATGCCACCAATGCCAACATCGATGGATTGGACATAGAAGTTCCAAAGATCCCCAAAAAGCTCTGTCTTTGTCATCTGGGAGCACAGGTGACATTGATAGGGATAGTGAGTGGCCTTGATAGAGCCCATCTCCATCTCCATTGGAAGCAGCAGTTGTGAATATCTGCTCCATATATGGTCCTTCTCAGGGCTGGCCCGAGGCATGTGTGGGAATGTCGCTTGCACATGGCCCTGCACCTCAAGGGGCCCTGCGTGTGGCTGACTGTCTTGAGGGAGCTGGTGAGGCCTGAAGCTCGGCTCCCCAACTCACCTCTGCACAGCTGCGGGAATAAAGAGCCGCAGGAGTATGTTCCTTTTTTCTCCCGCGACTGTGCTAAGTTAGCAGCTGCTGGCATTGCTCCCTTCATAGAAGTTAAACAGAGGTATTTCCTGTCTCTTGCGCAAGACAGGAATGCCCATGTTTAACCTCTACATACTGAGCCATGCCAGTGGTTGCAACTTAGCACAACCGCAGGAGAAAAAAAGGAAAATGCTTTGGCGGCTCTTTACTCCCATGACAATGCAGAAGTGAGTCAGGGAGCTGGGCTTCGAGCCTCACCGGCTCCCTCTTAAGCCATTCAGGTGTGTGTGGGGCCTCTCATGGTTTGAGGCCATATGTATGCATGTGTGTGTGTGTGAGGGGGACATTGTCACTGGAAGAGGGCTGCTACTGTGGCTAGAATGGGAAATGGACTAAAGTTGGGGGATGGGGAGACTGCGATTGAAAGGAAGATAATGCTGGGAAGGACTGGGACTGGAGGGGGGGCTGATACTGGGGGGCCAGAACTGCAAAAGGGCTGATGCTGGTGGATGGAGGGATTGGAAGGAAGCTGATGCTGGAAGGGACTCGAACTTGAGGAATGCTGATATGGGAGGTGGGCCTGGGTCTGGAAATGGGCTGATGCTACGGATGGGGAGCCTGGAACTGGAAGGGAGATGGTGCTGGGAGGGATTGGGACTGGAGGAAGACTGATACTGGGGAGCTAGGAGTGGAAAAGACCTGATGATGGAAGGACTGGGACTGAAGGAGGATTATACTGGGGAACTAGGACTGGAAATGGGCAGATATTGGTGGTTGGGGAGACTGGGATTGGAAAGGAGCTGATCCTGGGAGGAACTGGGACTGGAGGAGGATTGGAGGATTAATACTGGGGGGGGGGGGTGGCTAGGACTGGAAAAGAGCTGATGCTGGGGGATGATGGGACGAAGGGAGTTGATCCTGGGAGGGACTGGGACTAGAGGAGGACTGATACTGGGGGGGGGGGGGATTCCTGGAGGAAAGGTCCATAAACCATTATTAAAAAGGGACTCAGGATATCAATGCTTGACCCAATACAGGCATTGTGGAACCTGTGTCTTTTAGGGAAACTGCTAGGTACATATGACCTAGATTGGCCACTGTTGGAAACAGGATACTGGGCTTGATGGACCTTGGTCTGACCCAGTATGGCATATCTTATGTTCTTATGGCTGGGACTGGAAATGGGCTGATACCGGGCAATGAGGAGAATGGGACTAGAAGGGAACAGATGCTGGGAGGGACTGGAACTAGAAGGGAGCTGAGGCTGGAGGAGGACTAGAAGTGGGTGGGGCTGGAGGGAGGTAAAAGAAGCTGGGGGAATGAGGATGGGAAACAGATATTTTGTATGAGAGGGAAGATAAAGGTCATATAGAAGGGAGAGTTGAAAGAGAGGGGCATACGAGTGAATGCTGGGGTAAGAAGGAGGAAAGACAGAGTTAATGAATATCAGAGAAGGAAGTAATTGGGCAGTGGAAGGGATTTAGGAGGCAGTACTGGGGACAGGGAGATGGGAGGGAGCAGGGACTGAGGTGGAGACTTTAAAATTGGGTGGGAGAAAAGAAGAGGACATAATCTAAGATTGGCTGGGTATTGGTAGAGTAAATGGGGACTCAGATGGTGGGTCTAGTAGCTGGCACAACTTGCTGTGCAGTGTGCATGCAGCTTCGGCATCGTGCAGTTTGATCTTTCTTTCTCTGAGTCAGCAACAGCAGCCAATGCTGCCTGTAGCATTCACTTTCAGTGCACAGGGCCATTCACTGCAAGTGGCTGCTACAGGCAGTACTGATTGCTGCGTGCTGACTTAGAGAAAGAAAGAGAAAGGTGGGGATGGTGCTATGAGATCTTTCTGCTGCTGACTCAGAAAAAGAAAGAAGATGCCAGGGATGATGTTGCATGATATTTCTCCAGGAACAAGCAGGAAGTCAGTCCTCACATATGGGTGATGTAGGACCAATGGAGACCGTGTGGTATCCACTCCCTAGCTTTCATAGGATACATGGTCACCTTCCCATCCAAAGGTGCCATCTTACTTCAGTCTTTGTTTTTCCGTGGAGCCCATTGGACATATAGTCTGTGTCCCTGGAAAAAGTTTATATTTTTGTCGTGATTTTTTCATGATTCTCTCTTTTCTTCGGTCTCGTACTGTCAACTTCCCGGTTCCTTGATCCGTTGCCTTGGCGTTGTGTTTTTTTGCTGTTCCCTCCTTTTCTTTTTTCTTTTTTCTTTTCTTCAGTGTGTGGGTTTTTCTTGTGCCCTCCTGACCAATACATTGGAGTTTGATCTCGTAGGTGCTGTCTTCCCTGCTATGTCTTCGGTCAGTGGCTTTAAGCAGTGTGATCATTTTAACCATACCATGTCCCTCATGCACGGTCATGACATATTTAACAAATTATTTACCATATTTAGTCCAATCATGTTTAATGTATTTAGCAAAATTGTACCTAGTTAATTAATGTTTCATGTATTTAGCAAAATTGTACCTAGTTAATTAATGTTTCATGTAAAACAGACCTGTTAATCTGTTCATTCCTTGTTCACTGTAAACCGCACCTGATCTGTGGAAGGTAGCGGTATATAAGCAACTGTTAAATAAATAAATAAATAAATAAATGACTGTTGCCTGCAGTGCTTGGTGCCAACCACGACATCTCTTCCTGCCTGCTCTGTCTCCAGATGATGAACAAAGGTCAGAAGAAGCATGAATGGCAGCAGGAGTCACTGTTTCGCCCTAAGACCTCCCGTTTGACTCTGGCGTCGACGGGGAATCTGTGCCCTTGGGGGCCACGGCCTCACCTGCAGACTGTGTGCACTCTGAGCTCCTGAGGTCAGGGGTTATAGGTCCCAGAATGGCCGTGGAAGACCGTTCATGGAAGGATGAGACCCAGTTGAAGTCGATATCGAAGCCCAATTCCAGTACTAAGGGTAAGTCTTATGGTCACTGGCATTGAAGTCCTTGAGCCACTGCCAAGGTTGAGTGCCAGGAGCGGACGTCCAAGCTGCTTTAGCGGAAGGAGATGCCCAAAGCTTCAGGGGATTGGCGACATTCCTCCAAGGTCATCCTCTTCAACCCCCTCTACAGAGCCGGCATTGGGCCTGATTCCCTCGGTGCTCATGCTGGTGCCTGCAGAACCTACTGGCCTGGAGGTCAGGATGGCCACCCTGGAGCGCAGCCTCGCTGCCGTCCTGGCACTGCAGCAGACCCCGAAGACCAGTACCTTCAGTTCCTCGGGATTGGCGACCAGACCCTTCACCGCAAGGGTGTCACCCACAGAGGTTCTGCCTGTGTTGGAGCGGTTCCAACCTAGCTCCAATTCCAGGCAGTCCATCTCCCCCATTGGCACCAAATTGTTCCTTTTGACCCGTTCCCGCCGCAAGAGTATCGGCGGTCCCCACCCAAGGACATCTCCTTCCAGGAATTCGTGTGGGACATGGTGAAAGCCTTGGTCTTTTCCATCGAGTCCAAGGACGAGCCTTGAGTGGAGGACCTCAAGATCTTCCAGTACAAGGCCCCCTCCGAAGGAGACACTCACGGTGCCCATTCCTCCCATGCTGGAAAGGCTCCTCTTCAGGTTGTGAGAGACACTGGTTATGGTGCTCATAGTAAGCAAGCAGCTCGATTTCATGTATTGGGTCTGCACGAGCCCTGGCTTCCAGAATACACAGCTACTACACAACTACATGGTGGTGGAGTTGGCTATGTGTTGGATCAAGAGCCAATAGACGCCCTCCTCAGTGCCCCTGGGCAGGGAGTTCTGCACCATGGATACCCATGGTAGGAAGTGTTACCAGGGCTCAGTGCTTGTGGCCCTTATCCATGCTTACCCAGCTGTACATAGGCATGTACTTGAGAGATTTGGTGAAGGAGCTTGCCAGATTCTCAGCTGGGCTATCTGATGAACCTCTCCAGCGATTCTGGACCTTGGTATTGACGGTCAAGGAGTGCTCCAATTATTTAACTTGGGTGGCCAATGATGGCTTTGAGTCCATGGCTAGAGTGGCTGTGGTGCACATTGGTGCCCTGTGCCTGGCATGGCTACAGTCCTCTGAGCTGGAGCAATGGATTCAGGACAAATTGGTTAATGTCCCATGCTGGAGAGAGAACCTCTTTGGCAAGCCCATGATATATAAGTCCTCAGATTTGAAGTCCAAGTTCATGACCACAACCAGGCTCTCCAGGAAGACGGCAGACCCTTCCTGATGGAACACTTAAGGGAAAAAGCCCCTTTTATCCAAAAAAGAGGAAGGCTTGCGGAACATATCCCCAATTTCCAGCCTATCTAGATCCCCTATAGGGACAGCAGGACAAGAGCCAGGGGCACAGCCCTCATAAGCCTAAGGCCCCAGGCCCCAGACAGCACCTCTTCCGCAGACTGTGGGTGGATTTTGACTCCTTGGGCATAGCTGCTGTTTCCCTTCTGGGTCAGGAGCAGCAGCACAGGGGATCATCTGGTCTTCTTTGCTTACCAGTAGCCCAGCATCACCACTGACGCTTGGGCTTTGCAGGCTGTCAGGGAGGACTACCTCCTCTGCTTCGATCAGATGCTACCTTCAGTCTTCCCCGGGGAACTTCCTATGACTCCTCTTCACTGAGGGCTACTGCAGCAGGAACTTGTGGGCCTGCTGGCAGACAGGGCAGTGGAGCTTGTTTTCCCTGCTCAAAGGGGAACAGGGTTCTACTCCCGCTACTTCCTGGTTCCAAAAAGAACGGGAGGGTTTTAGCCCATCTTGGATCTGTGGGATATCAATCGGTTCTTGGCGAACGAGAAATTCAAAATGGTTTCTCTTGGAATGTTGCCAACCTACCTCCAGCAGGGAGATTATCTATGCTCCTTGTAGCTCAAAGATGCCTATACCCACATCCTGATCCTTCCCTTGCTCCAGCAGTACCTCTTCTTCGTCATTGGAGGACAGCACTACCAGTACCACGTTCTGCCATTCAGGCTGGCATCTGTCCCCCGTGTGTTCACGAAGTGTTTGGCAGTGGTCACCACTCACCTGTGCCTCCGGGGGGGGGGGGGGGGGTTCATGTTCCCCTACCTAAAAATGATTGGCTCATAAGGGATGGCTCTGCAGACTAGATCCGTCAAGCAGGATGCTGCACCATCCTCATCCTGGAACACTTGGGGTTTAATGTCAACTATCCCAAGTCCCACCTGCAGGCTACTCAGTGCCTGGAGTTCATCAAGACACTTGTGGGCACGGCTCAGGCCAAGGCCTTTCTTACTTTAGATTGAGCTCGGTGCCTGGTGGACCTGGCATAGGATCTGCAGGGTCACACGACAGCCCTGGCTCACCTAATGTTGCACCTTCTGGGACACATGGCCTTGACCGTGCATGTCATGCCTGACACCCGCCTCTATCTACGTTCGGCCCTGTGGACTCTCAGCTCCAAATTGGCCTAGGCAATGGTGGCGTCCCTCGGTTTGGTGGCAGAAGCTACAGCACCTCCTGGCGGGGATGCCTTTTCAGTCTCCTCCCCCTCAGGCGACCTTCAAGACAGATGACACCAAACTGGGCTGGGAGGCCTACTGTGGTGGACTGCTGGCCCAGGGCATCTGATTGGCGGAGGAGTGCTTCCATCAGATTAACTTCCTCGAACTCAGAGCCATTGCATACGTTCTGCAAGCATTTCAGCACCACTTATCGAACCAGGTAGTTCTGGTTGGTTCAGATGGATAATTGAGTGGCGATGTTTTACCTCAACAAACAGGGAGGTACAGGGTCCTACCTCTTGTGTGAAGAGACGGTTCGTCTCTGGAATTTTGCCTGGGAGAGGGGTATGCTCCTTCAGGTAGTGTAACTTCCTGGACAGGAGAATGTCTTAGTGGATCACCTCAATCGGATACTGCAGGCCCCACGAGTGCGGCTGAACCCTTGAGAGGCACGCCACCTTTTGCTGACATGGGGCTCTGCTGCACTCAACGTCTTTGCCAGTCCCAGTAACACCCATTTGCCACACTTCTGATCCAGGATACCAGCCTCGCATCGAGTAGCAGCTGATGCATTCCTCCTATCGTGGAGTGAGGGTCTACTGTACGCGTACCCTCTGACCCCTCTGGTCTCCAAGACCCTTCTCAAGATTCAGCGGAATCGGGCCTCTGTGATCCACATAGCTCCCAGGTGGGCACGACAGCCATAGTTTTCCCTGCTGCTCCACCTCGGGCACTGCTGAATGCCGTAGGGCGCATTGTGGACCTGATTTCATAAGAGAACGGTTCCCTCCTGCACCCCAGTCTCAAGTCCCTTGCCCTGATGGCCTGGCTGCTCAAAGGGTAGCCAATTTCATCTGCCAAGGGATGTTGAAAATGTTTTCCTGGCTTTTCATAAGGATTCCACGAAGTGAGCATATGCCTTCAAATGGCGTATATTCTCCGTCTAGTGCGCAGATCGGGGTATCAACCCCTTCTCCTCTTCAATACAAATGATGTTGCAGTACTTGCTGCACCTTTCCCAAGCTGGCTTGAAATCCAACTCGGTGAGAGTGCACCCCAGTGCTTTATGCGAGGTCTCTTGGTCATGTGGCCTCCCATTTGTCCCCCTGCTTTGGTCTGGGACCTGAATGTTGTTCTAAATAAGCTCATGGCTTTGCCCTTCGAGCCGCTGGCCTCACGTCACCTCAGATACCTCTCTTGGAAAGTGGTCTTCCTGGTGGTGCTCATCTTTGTTCACAGGGTAAGTGAGCTGCAGGCTTTGGTGGCACATGATCCCTATACCAGGTATCTCCAGGAACAAGCAGGAATGAGTCTTATTTATTTATTTATTTATTTATACATCTTTTCTATACCGCCACTTCCAGAGATCAGTGGCGGTTTACAGGTAACATAAACTTTAATAATAGAGTACTATTATTTTACATAGAACAGATTTAGAACAAAGAACATTCAACTATTAAATGTAACTCAAAAATACAATGAGATAACAGGAGAGGTAGGAACGTTTGAACTGGGTATGAATTAGAAAATGTTTCAAAACATACTACCAACAGTATAAAACATACTACCGACGGAGCCTGCGTGGGAACGCTCCCCAGCGTCCAGTAAGAAAGCTTTTGGGAGCATCCCACAGTGCCTGCGCGCTGCCTTCCCGCCTTTCCCAACCACCTCACTCCAGTTCTTCTTTTCCGCGGAGCCAGCAGGTCGTGTTCCTGTCACCGCAGAAGAAGTTCTTTATTTTTTTCTTTATTTTTCTGTGTCGCGTCTGCCTTCTTCGACGTCAGACCGGTACCGCCGGTCTTTTCTTTTCTTTCTTTAAAAAAAAACAAAAACTATTTCTTTACTTCAACTGTGCATTTTCAGTTTGGGCCTTAGGCCTGAGTATTTTTCTCCTCATGGAGAAGCCCGCTTCCGGGTTCAAAAAGTGCACAAAATATGGCGGTACTATTTCTGTCACTGACACCCATGATTGGTGTCTAAAATGTTTGGGTCCTGACCATTCCATCACGGATTGTGTGTCCTGTACCATGATGTCTAAAAGAGGTTGGCAGAACCAAGCAGCCAAGCTCAGTACCCTGTTTCCCTCTGATGCAGCCTCGGTGGCATTGACATCTTCCAGGGCTTCTTGTTCCTCCCATGGATCTCAGGTAACCAAACAATAAATCTAGCCGGTCCTCGAAGGGCAAATCTCCCTCTAAGCATCGGGATGCCTCCGGGCTTGTCCTCAAGGATTCAGCACCAGCAAAATTACCCCGGCGGGAAGTTTCGGCTTCCAGAGCATTGTCTATGGGGTCACAGGTTGACATCGATGGCTCGGCCTCGACCAATCACCTGTTGCCGTGTTCTGGGGTACCGGTGGCCTTCACTGGTACCGACATCCAGACTCTGGTGGCGTCGATGGATCAGAAGATTCTGTCCATGCAGCGCACCCTAACGGCGTTTATGCAGGCTGCGACGCATCTGGTACCGCAACAATCTCCGTTGTCGGTACCGGCTCCAACACCGGCATCGTTCCCGGTGCCGATACCGATTGCATCGACATCGGCTTCGGTGTCGACTGCAATGGTACCCTGTCCTACGATGCCCATTGGTACCGAATCGGTACCGCTTACTCCCGATGTCGATCCCACTCGGTACGCATATCGGGCTTTACAGGAGCATCCAGACAGGCGATACTTCGATTCCTCCGAAGACTCTGATGAGTCGGAGGCTTCTGTCGAGGCATCGGTACTTCTTCCTCAGGAGTCTGCTTCTCCAAAACGAAGAATGTCTCCTCCAAAAGACTTGTCTTTTCAAGACTTCATTAGGGAAGTGGCTAGGGGCCTCTCCATTACAGTGGCCCCTGAGTCAGAGCCTAGAGCCAAGCAATTAGATATTTTGCAATATCCTAAGGCACCTAAAGAAGCAGCTACCTTACCTATTCATGAGATTCTCTATGATCTCATGTTGAGCATGTGGGAGACTCCTCTTACCACCTCTCCTCATTCTCGTAGGTTAGACACCATTTACCGTGTCCCTCCTTGTCCTGGCTTTCATAAGTCTCAGCTTCCTCACCACTCTATTGTGGTAGAGTCTGCCATGAGGAAAATAAAGAGTGCAAAGAGACACTCATCTAATCCTCCAGGACGTGAATGCAGGACCCTTGATGCTTTTGGCCGAAGGGTTTTCTAAGCTAATATGCTTGCTGCCAGAATCAACTCCTACAGACTCTATATGGGGATGTTTCTAAAAGAAGTCACAGATCATCTGCAGACTTTAGCCCCTTTTATTTCAGAAGATAAAAGGCAGGAATTTCTCACTTAGCTCAAACATGACCAAGATGTTTCCAAATTTTCCAACCGTGCAGCCTTTGACTCTTTTGAGTGTGTAAGCAGAGCCTCGGCTATTGCCATAGGTGCACGCAGAATTGCTTGGTTACAAGCCTCTGATTTGGAACTTTGTGTCCAAGATGAACTGGGAAATCTTCCTTGTACATGTGAAAACCTTTTTGGCAGGGATTGGCAAGCAAAGGCCACTCAGATGGATGCTGAGAACTCTGCTTTGGATCGACTTTCAAAGTCTACCTCTGCTCCTGTTAAGAAAAGATTGTTCAAAAAGACACCTTTTTCTAAAAAGGGAAGATATTATCCTGCTTATGGTCAGCAGGCATCTTCTGCAGGTCGTTTTGCTGCAAAGCGTCAGCAACCACCTAAACAGGCCAAGTCAAAGGCTGCCAGGCCTCCCACGGCCCAGCAGCCTCAGCCTCCTCAGGGCCTTTGACTTGCAACTAGAGAACTTAGCCTTTCTAGCTCTGGAAGAACCAGAGCCCCTCACCATTCCAGGAAGGCTGGCTTACTTTGCTCCCAGATGGGAGCAAATCACAGCAGAGCAATGGACCCTCTCCATTATAAGGGAAGGGTACAAGCTTCATTTCTTAAACCTTCCTCCCCACACCATGGTGAAACAGTTCAATTCTCCAACATCTCTCCTCAACCTTCTGGGTCAGGAGATTGCTACCCTTCTTGCCCAAGGGGCAATAGAAGAAGTACCTCTTCTTCAACAGGGCTCAGGGTTCTACTCCCCTTATTTTCTTATTCCAAAGAAAACAGGGGGCTACAGACCCATATTAGATCTCAGAGAATTGAACAACTTTCTATTCAAAGAGAAATTCAAGATGATTTCTCTCGGTGCTCTGCTGCCATACCTTCAGAGTCAGGACTGGCTTTGTTCTCTAGATCTCAAGGATGCGTACACCCATGTCCTCATCCATCCAACACACAGAAGGTTCCTTCGGTTCCTTTTTGGAGGAAAGCACTACCAATACAGGGTGCTTCCTTTCGGTCTGGCCTCCACACCAAGGGTGTTCACGAAATGCATGGCAGTAGTAGCTGCATTTCTACGCACTCTAGGAATATTCGTTTTCCCATATCTGGCTCATTTGAGCTCCATCCCAGTCAGAGGCCCAGACTTGTCTAACCTGCACAATGCGTGTCCTTCAGTATTTGGGACTGGTAATAAATATCCCAAAATCCCATCTCACCCCTACTCAGTCTCTGGAGTTTATAGGGGCCTTGCTGGATACCCCAACTGCAAGGGCCTATCTTCCTCAGGCCCGTTGCCTACGCTTGGTGCAGTTAGCCTCCCAGATACAGTTAAAGTCCCATTTAACTGCTTGAGAGATGTTACAACTATTAGGCCACATGGCATCCACCGTGCATGTGGTTCCATATGCTCGCCTTCACATGAGGGCAGCTCAATGGACTTTGTCCACCCAATGGACTCAGGCATCAGGTTGCCTGTCAGACAAAATAGCAAACTCCAGTCGCCTATTTTGGTCTCTCCAGTGGTGGAAGTCCTCTCCAAATCTGTTGCTGGGGTCCCCTTTTCAGCAGTCGCTACCCCAAGCAACTCTGACAACAGATGCTTCTCCAATAGGTTGAGGAGCTCATCTGCAGGATCTCTCCACCCAGGGCATCTGGTCCCCACAGGAGACTTCTCTGCATATCAATCTCTTGGAACTCAGAGCAATATTCTTAGCTCTCAGAGTGTTCCATTCCCTGCTCAGCTACAGGACAGTCCTCATCCATACGGACAACCAAGTAGCCATGTTCTATGTAAACAAGCAGGGCGGGACTGGCTCTCTGTCGCTTTGCAACGAAGCTTTGCGACTGTGGGCCTTCGCCAGAGAGCATCACATCCATCTTCTGGCAGTATATCTTCCAGGCGTTCAAAAAACTCTTGGGCGGACAGACTCAGTCGAGTTCTGCTTCCACACGAGTGGTCCCTCCACATGGACCAGGTAGCCAGGATGTTTCGAATTTGGGGATCCCCGGACATAGACCTCTTTGTAAGTCCGTGGAATGCCAAACCTCCCCGGTTCTGTTCCAGAATTCCGTGTCAGGGAGTTCAGGCCAAGGATGCCTTCCTCCTTCACTGGGGTCAAGACTTCCTTTATGCCTTTCCACCCATTCCCCTAATTCCCAAAACTCTTTTCAAGCTTCAGAGAGATCGAGGGACCATGATCCTCCTAGCACCACATTGGCCACGCCAAGTATGGTACCCTCTACTTCTGCATCTCTCTCAAGCTCCTTCCCTGGACTTGGGCTCTGCACCAGACCTTCTATCCCAGGAAGAAAGAACGTTGTGGCACCCAAACCCCCAGTCTCTCCATCTCAGGGCTTGGTTGCTGAGGGCCTAGACCTTCAAGATTTTCATCTCTCTCAGCAAGTCAGAGATGTTATTCATGCCTCTAGAAAGCCTTCTACTAGACGTTCCTATGCTTTCAAATGGAAAAGATTTACCATTTGGTGTTCAGAGAAGGGTCTTAACCCTCTTGCAATACCTTTGAATTCTTTACTAGAGTATCTCCTGCATCTATCCCATGCAGGTCTGAAAACAAATTCAGTAAGAGTCCATTTGAGTGCTATTGCAGCGTCCCTCAAGCCTCTCAATGGACAGCCTATTTCCTCTCATCCTCTTATAGCAAGATTCATGAGAGGCCTTCTTCTAACTAAACCTCCCATTAGACCACCTCCAGTGGCATGGGACTTAAACCTGGTTCTTGGCCAGCTTATGAAGCCACCCTTTGAACCTTTAGCCACCACCTCCTTGAAATTTCTTTCTTGGAAAGTTATTTTTCTCATTGCAGTCACCCTAGCACGCCGCATCAGTGAGTTGCAAGCTTTGGTGGCTAATCCACCTTATACAAGGTTCCATCATGATAAGGTAGTCCTCAGGACCAATCCACACTTTATGCCCAAAGCGGTCTCGCCTTTTCATCTGAACCAAGAGGTATATTTACCTGTCTTTTTTCCAGGACCTCATGCATCAAGTGCAGAGAGGAATCTTCATACCTTGGATTGTAAGAGAGCTCTCGCTTTTTACTTACAAAGAACACAGCAACATAGACAGTCTTCTCAACTCTTTGTTGCTTTTTATCCTTCTCATTTAGGACTTCCAGTCTCTAAGAGAACACTTTCCAACTGGATTGCTCAGTGTATTTCTTTCGCCTACCAGAGTAGGAACATTTCTCTGGAGGGCCATGTCACAGCTCACAATGTGAAAGCCATGGTAGCCTCAATGGGTCATCTAAACTCTGTGTCCATCGACCAAATCTGTTGAGCGGCCACCTGGGCCTCGGTTCATACCTTCACAGCCCATTACTGTTTGGACAAGGACTCCCGCCGGGATGCCTCGTTTGGTTAGGCTGTTCTCAAACACCTGTTCCATTCCTAATCAACTCCTACCCACCTACCCTGGTCGGATGCCAGAGATCCATGGGGGAAGGTAGCGTCCTTTTCAAGGACACACAACCTGGGGTTTCTCCCTGGCATCTGCAGCTAGGGAGTCCCCATATGTGAAGACTCATTCCTGCTTGTTCCTGGAGATAGCACAGTTACTTACCTGTAACAGGTGATCTCTGGGAACAGCAGGAATAAGTCTTCACAACCCACCCACCTCCCCTAGGAGTTATATCTCTCTATCTATCTTTCCTTTCCTCTCTCTCTCTCTTTGTCTCAGCTTTAAAACTCGAATTGGAGAGAGGCGGTTGGGAAAGGCGGGAAGGCAGCGCGCAGGCGCTGTGGAATGCTCCCAAAAGCTTTCTCACTGGACGCTGGGGAGCGTTCCCGCGCAGGCTTCGTCGGTACCGACGATACCCATATGTGAAGACTTATTCCTGCTGTTCCCAGAGATCACCTGTTACAGGTAAGTAACTGTGCTTTCACAAGAATAGGGTGGTCATGAGCACACATCCCAGGTTTTTTCCAAAGGTGGTTTCTCACCTCTAGCATGTGTTCTCCAGGAACAGCAGGACTCAATCCTCACAACCCTCCCTCCTCCCTGTGGAGTTTTCTTTTTATGCTCCTTCAAGCTATGTCATCATATTGAGACAAGATGGCACCTTTGGGTGGGAAGGTGACCACACATGTGTGGTTGAACTCCCAAAGGATTTCCATGAAAGCTGGGGAATGGATAACGTGCAGGCTCCATCGGCACTGACGTCACCCTTATGTAAGGGACGATTCCTGCTGTTCCTGGAGAATACCTGCTAGAGCTAGTAACTACACTTTTTTTTCCAGAGGGGAGGACAGAGAGAGGGAGAAAAAGAGAGATGGAATATGCTGGATGTGTGTGTGTGTATATATAGTGTATATAGATAGATAGATAGATAGATAGATAGATAGATAGATAGATATTTAATAAAGAGAGAAAGGTGGATTTTAAGTTGTGAGAGAGAAAGGATATATTGGCCTGGAATGGAGAGGAACAGGGGAAGATAGAGAAGATGCTGGGCTGGGAAGGGATAGAGGAGAGATGCTGGACCACTGCAGGGAGAGAGGATGGAGAAGGGGAAGGGATGGCCTATGGTGTGTGGGGGGGGGGGGGAGGGCTGGGGAGTTGGAAGAGAAAGCA
Organism: Ichthyophis bannanicus; assembly: GCA_033557465.1. NCBI lineage: Eukaryota > Metazoa > Chordata > Amphibia > Gymnophiona > Ichthyophiidae > Ichthyophis > Ichthyophis bannanicus. The sequence continues at coordinate 572,613,422 of CM066035.1, forward strand.
TGAAGTGCTGGACTTTGGGAGTAAAGCAGAAGGATGAGGGGACTGAATGATGCTGAACTGGGGTGGTTAGGGAGAGAGAGGGGAAATGGTGGGCATGATGGAACCATTTGAGAGAGGCCATAGGAAGCTGGCAAGGAGATGAGTGAGAGGAAGTTAATGATTATAGAGGGTTGAAATGTGGTAATGGAGAATGGGTGAAAGACGGGGTAATAAGAGAGTAGTGAAGGAGTGAGTGGGCTTGAGGTTAGATGAGTAGGTGGAAAGTTGCTACAAGAAAAGTCAAAAGGGGATTGAGGACAGAGAGTTGAAACTGAGTTGATGAGTCAGTAAAGAAGGAGAAAAGAACAAAATGCAAAAGATCAGTATGTCAGAGGCAGATGTAGACAGAAAATGGAAAAAAATAGAAGAGAGAAGAAAGGACAAATGGACAGCAGATAATGGAGAAGAAGACACGAAAAAGCAGAAGACAGAGACTGAGGCCATTATGACTGAAAAATAAAATGCCAAACAACAAAAGGTAGAAAAAAAGTATTTTAGTTTGAATTTATTAATAGGAATTTGTCAGCTCTGAGAAACGTGGGCTGATGTCATTGCACTTTGTTCAGTATAAGAAGAAATTAATTTCATAGTTTAATTTTTCCAGTGTTGTGTGCTATTCTGTTTGTCTAGTCTCTGTGTAGTAGACCCACTTGTTCTGTTTTCCCAGTAAGAGATATATTGGTTTAATATTTGTAGTGCTACCTTTTCTTTTTTTTTTATTCAAGTTTTTTAGTCATATACAATAACCAAAGAGTAAAGGATACAACTCCAATCAAACAAGAAAATATATACACCAGAATACTCATCTCAAAGTATAAGGGGACATTGGAGAATACAGCCCACATTATGGGAGTTAGATGCTCAACAACAAAGCAGAAAATACAATCTAAAAAGGAAATCCAAGTCATAAATTTATGACTACAATATTAGGAGGTATTTTAATCATCACCACCTATCCCACTGAACTCTCCCTGTCAGTCAAAAACTTTTCCAGATGAGTCACTTCAAGGAAAACATACGAAGCACCATCACAATTTATGATGCATTTACAAGGGAAACATAAATAAAAGGTAGCATCCAAAGCCAAAACACGCGGCTTCAAGGTTAAAAATTGCCGGCGTCTCAAACAGCTGCACTGGCTACCGATCCACGGGAGAATCACCTTCAAATCCCTTTTACTAGCATTCAAGGCAATCAAAGGTACTTCATCCCTCTCACTCACGCATCTAATCCACATGGTCCCCCCCAACAGATCAAGAAGAACATCAGCTGTAAACCTGCTAGCTATACCAAAGGCTGCGACAAAGTCCAACACGAATACCACAAACAGAGCATTCAGTTTTTATGTCCCCAAATGCTGGAACACTCTACCCCCCGACATTAGGGCCATTACCAATCTATATCAGTTCAGGAAGGCTCTCAAAACCTTCCTTTTCTGCCAATACTTCCCAGACAGCAACTGAACTAGATATCCCTTCCAAGAAATGACCCAGTCTAGAAATGCCCTCTCAACTTATATCTACAGTGTAGATAGCTTATGTATATAGTTAACCCTGTACTCCTGTTCAATGTAAAACCTGACAGTTTTTCGTTATGGTCGTTTTCTTATGATGTAAACCGCGCTGATTCTAAATAGCGCGGTATATAAGAAACTGTAATAAAATAAATAAATAAATAAAATTTGGGTGCTATGAGAAACATCCGGGAAAATACTGACTGATTGACCACAAAATAAAGCTGACTTAACCTTAAAGAAAACCTTCAAAATTCGCTGCTTCACCAAAGCAGATGAAACAGTAACCAACAAGGTAGAATGAGTATTAATGGTGTCCGAAGAATCCTCCAAGAATGCAGTAAGGTTAGCCATAGAAGGAACGATTACATCCAGCTCCCCATCAGCAGAGTTTACCTTTTTGGAACTAGAGGGGATATAATAAATCTGCATAACTTCAATAACTTCGGGGATGGCTAAGACCTCTTTCAAAAACTTATCAAGGAGAATTTTAGGGGACAAAACAGAAGATTGAGGAAAATTCAACAAACGTAAGTTACAAGCCCTCATGGAATTCTCTAGTGCTTCCATCTTTGAATTCAAAATTAGAGAATCTTTTATTCCCAATACATTAATAGACTGGAGAGGAAGCTCCTGAGATTCCAACTTAGCCACCGCCTTATCCAAAATAGAGACTTTCTCATCAAACTGCTGTAAAGCTACAGCAGTTTATTGAGAGAAAGTACTAAGGGAACCAAGAGCAAAGGAAACCTTAGAATTGATACATTTCAATGCCCCCCACACGTCTTTTAAAGTTACCTCTGCATCCGGAGAAAGAGCTGGCAATTCCGAGGAGCCCTCCAGAGCTGCCAGCTGAACCCGAGTAGGCAAAGTAATCACAATTTTCTCCATCCTTTCAGACTCAGAGGAAACCTCGGACACGGAAATTGCACCAGGGACAGGACAGGAAAGAGGGGATCTCCCCCGAGGCTTAGAGAGGCCCCCTCAGGAGAAGACTGCGCTAAAGGCATTGGAGCGAAGTGTTTGTCCAGAGGGCCGACCGGTTTCAAATTACCAGCATCAGCCATCTGGAGCTTACTCTGCAGCTTAGCTTTCCTCTTACCCATAATTAACAGTAAGATACAAAGCAGAAAATCATTAACTGGAAATTGTAAAGGCAGAAGAAATACCAAAGCTTGTAGCAAAACACTCTGCATTGATCCTTAAAGATCTTACGGACGTGCAAACACCGCAGTGACGTCAAAGGGGCGTCTAAGGGGCAGGATCTGCCCCTTTAGACACGCCCCTTCAGAATACGCCCCACGGTCGCGCTCTGCGGTCACGGAGAAAAGAGAGACACAAATTAATAGAAAAGGAAGTAAGCCCCTCGAGGAGCAGGCTACCCCTGGAGTGCCTGGAATGGGACCGCAACTCAGCAGCACAGTCTCGATGGTCCGGCAGCCCTCAACAGGGCAAGCACACCTCCTGCATACTCCAGCACCAACTCCACACAGGAGTTGTTCGGGGAAGATTTTAAAGTCCACCAAGGCCCCTCGATGAGCAGGCTGCCCCGGGAGTGCCTGGAATGGGACCGCAACTCAGCAGCACAGTCTCGATGGTCCAGCAGCCCTTGACAGGGCAAGCACACCTGCACACTCCAGCACCAACTCCCATAGTGCTACCTTTTCATAAATAAGGTTAGGTGCTGTGTGAGTCCTGGTAGTGCTGTTGTGATATGGCAGTTTGCTATGGGTTCTAAATGAGCAGGGGTTTGTAGTAATGCACCTGGCAGAAATATGGTAGCCTTTCTTTATCCTCACTGTACATACAAATGGTTTTCAGACACTCATTAAGAGGCATGTTTACTAAAGGTTAATGTTCTTTTAAAAATTTGAATGTGTGCTAAGTGCAGCAACACCCATTTATGTCTAAGAGTACAGTGGCATTTAACACATTAATGTTTAATAAACATGCCTCTTAAGTGATTGTTAGGACAAAACAGAGGCTTGTGAAGGACTCCTTTGAAAGGCACTTAAAATTTTAGATGGGCAGCCTATACATTTTAAAATTTAATAAATTAGATTTATACAAATAAGGCCCAATGGATATGCAAATATTTATGCAAATGAGGCCTCGCAATTAGTCTCCGCACATGGCCGCGCAACACCCTTGGGCTGCCCCTGGTCCTGCTGCACTGTACACATTTTTAAAATTCTGCTTAGGGCTTTGATTTCACTGTAGTTTTGTTTTTCAGTGACATGTCCCAAAAGAAACAACTCCATTTTTGAAAATTAAACCTGTCTGGTTCACCCTTCTGCCTGTGTAAAGAGGTCTGAGTGGACAAATGCACTAAAAAAGTTATAAAATTTTAAAACAACCAAAAAATATCTCTAGAGAGGCTACAGGAACAGTACCTGAAGAGGTATAGCCCAGCACAACAATGACAGCAAAAAGGCAATATGTTTTTAAAATGAAATCTAATAGAGCTCAGTGGGTACACTTCTTTAAGGCTCCATGGAAAAAGGAAAAATGAGGGGAGGTCCCATGTAACAGCAATGAGCAGGATTTCACACATGTGCAGTAGGGCTTCTCAAAAGCTTTCAGGAGCAGAAGTGAAAGGGATCTTGAAGATTTCAAAAGACTGTGTTCGTGAGGAACTAGTTAAACTAAAAATAGAGCGATGGGGACAGATGGGATACATCAGAGAATATTGAAGGAACTTGGGGACGTTCTAGCAGCTCCACTGACTGACCTTTTCAATGCTTCTTTAGAGTTGGGAGTGGTCCCAGAGGACTGAAGAAAGGCACATATGGTCCCTTTACACCAAAGTGGAAGTAAGGATGAGGTGAGAACTACAGGCCGGTTAGTCTGATCTCTGTAGTGAGTAAATCAAAGTAAACGCTGCTAAACAGAGGATAGTGAGGTTTCTGGAGTCCCATGGATTGCAGAATCCAAGGCAGCATGGCCTTACTAGAGGCAGGTCTTGTTAGACAAATCAGATTGATTTCTTTGACTGGGTGATCAGAGAGGTGGACTGAGGGAGAACCCTATATGTGGTGTACTTAGACTTCAGTAAAGCCTTTGACACTATTCCGCACAGGCAACTTATAAATAAATTGAGCACCTTAGGGATGGATCCTAAAGTGAATGACTGGGTAAGAAATTGGTTGAGTGGGAGGTGACAAAGGATTCAGGTAAATGGAGCTCACTCTGAGGAGAAGGATGTAACCAGTTGTGTATCGCAGGGATCTATCCTTTGTCCAATTCTTTTTAACATTTTTGTTAGTGTTAAAGCGGAAGGACTGTCGGGTAAGGTTTGCCTCTTTGCAGATGATACCAAAATCTGCAATAGACACCCAGGAAGGAGTAGATGACATGAGGAGGGTTCTAGCTAAGCTTGAGAAATAGTCTAGAATTTGGCAGCTGAAATTTAATGCTAAAAAATGCAGGGTCATGCATTTGGGCTGCAAAAATCCAATGGAACAGTACAATGTAGGGGGGCGATGTTCTTCTGTCCACGACAGAAGAGCGGGACCTGACGTGATTGTTTTTGATGATCTTAAAGTGGCTAAACAGGTAGAAAAGGTGACAGCGAAAACCAGAAGGATGCTTGGGTGCATAAGGAGATGAATGGCCAACAGAAAAAGGAGGTGATAGTGCCTCTGTATAAGTCTCTGGTGCGACCTCATCTGGAGTATTGTATGCAATTCTGGAGACCACGCCGTCAAAAGAATATAAACAGGATGGAGTCAGTGAGGAGGGTGGCTACTAAAATAGTCAGTGGACTTCGTTATAAACCATATGTGGACAGACTTAAAGATCTTAATATGCATACGTTAGAGGAAAGGCGGCATAGAGGAGAGATGATAGAGACCTTTAAATACATCTGTGGCATAAATGCACAATAGGAGAGCCTCTTTTGATTGAAAGAAAGCTCTCCAACTAGGGGACATAGGATGAGGGTGAAAGAGGCTAGACTCAGGAGTGATATATGGAAATATTTCTGTCTCCAGGAACAAGCAGGAATGTAGTCTTCACATATGGGTAACATCAGTACCGATGGAGCCAATGCGGGAACGCTCCCCAGCGTCCAATAGGAAAGCTTTTGGGAGCATCCCAGTGTGCCTGCTTAACTGCCTTCCCGCCTTTCCAGCTCTCCCTCCTCAGTTTTTCATTTTCTGCAGAGCCGAGAAGAAGCAATTCCTGTCACCGTAGAAAATTTGGTTTTATCTTATTTTTTGTGGTCGCGTCTGCCTTCCCGTTGACGCTGGTACCAACCCTGTCGGTGCTCACTTAATTTCTTTCTTACTTTATTAAAAAAAAAAGAAAAAAAAACATTTCTGAGGGGAGAAACTCTTCCCTCAGGGTGCATCGACACCATCTTAGGCTTAGGCCTTTTTTTCCCATAATGGGCAAACCAGCCAGTGGTTTTAAGAAGTGTTCCCAATGTGGCAGTAAAATTTCAGCCACGGACATCCATGACTGGTATCTAAAATGTTTAGGACCTGATCATCAACCGTCAGAATGTCCTCTCTGTAGGAAGATGACAAAGAGAGGCCTGCAGAACAGAGCTGAAACTCGGCACCCTCTTTGCCACCGATGCAATGTCGGTAGCATCGTCTTCGAGAGCTTCATCTTTCTCCCAGGGATCTCAGGTATCAAAACCCAGGTCTTCATCGAAGTCTAGCTGGCCCTCCAAGGGTAGATCTCCTTTTAAGCATCGAGATGCCCTAGGCGTTACCCTGGAGGGGGACACACCAGCCAAACAACCCTGGCGGGAAGTCCTTGCCTCCAAAGCCTTAGTGGGGTTCCAGGATGCTCCCGAGGCCTCTACCTCCGGAGAGCTCTTAGTGTCATGCTCAGGGATCGTGGCCCACAACTCTGGTACCGATACCCAAGCATCGGCAACCTCCATGTATCAACATATCCTGGCCATCGAGCGGAGCTTAGCGGCCTTACTGGCGGCCTCCGCACCGGTAAAACCTTTACAGTCGATTCCTCAGACATCAGTACCGACTACGGTATTGAAAGAGCCTGCATCGACTTTTTTACCACTTACTATGCTACCGTCCATGCCGGCCCTCGAATCCGTTTCTGGTACTGAGGTTCCGACACTGCAACTTTCAGCTACAGCCTTTGAGCGGTATCAAGTATGTGCAGAGCGCGAGCACCCTGCCCGTCGATACTTCGAGTCTTCGATTCATCGGATGATGAATAGGCCGGTACCCGGGAAATGAGAACTCTTCCTGAGGATGCATCTCCAACCCCACAACATCGGATGTCCCCTTTGGAGGACACGTCTTTCCAAGACTTTATCCGCGATGTTGCTCGGGGCCTGTCTATAATGGTGACTTCGGAGAAGGAACCTAGGGCTGAGGAGCTCGAAATTCTTCAGTACCCTGCAGCCCCAGAGGAAGCTGCTACTCTCCCTATTTATCGAATACTTCACGACCTTATGCTTCAAATGTGAGAGACACCCTTAACCATCTCTCCACATACTCAAAGGCTCGATACAATATACCGAGTACTGGAGTGCCCCAGCTTCCAGAAGACGCAATTACCACACCATTCCATAGTGGTGGAATCGGCAGTGCGTCAAATTAAAAGTGCTAAAACGCATTCCTCGAACCCTCCGGGCAGGGAATCGACATCCCTCGATGCTTTTGGTCGTCGATGTTTTCAGGCCTCCATATTATCGGCCAGAATCAGTTCCTGCATACTCTACGTGGGTATGTTCCTTAGGGAGGTGGCTAGGGATTTGGAGTTGATGGCTCCTCTTCTCTCTGATGACAAGAGAACTGATTATCTCACCCTGGTGAAACATGCCCAAAATGTTTCCAAATTTGTTAACAGGGCAACTTTCGACTGTTTTGAATGCATCAGCAATACTTCAGCTATATGCATTGGTGCACGCAGGATTGCTTGGCTCCAAGCCTCTGATCTTGAACAGTGGGTTCAAGATAAGCTAGGTAATATACCTTGCACAGGTGAAAACCTTTTTGGCAAAGACTTGCAGGATAAGGCTTCTCAGTTAGAATCTGAGAACACCACTCTGAATAGACTTTCTAGATATATTGCCAACCTGTAGGCATCAAAGAAACCCTTTCTTAATAAGAAAAAGAAGTACTACCCTTCTTACACCTCTGCAGTGCATTGTCACATCCATGCTCCCCAAAAAGGGTAGCAACAACCAAAACAGCAAAGAAAGGCTCAGACTCCCAGGCCTCAGCCAACCTAGCAGACCCAACCTCCTCAGCGACTTTGACTCCTTTCTGGGGAACATAGCCATTCTGCCTCTGGAGATTCCAGATCCCATCTGCATTCCTGGCAGACTATGTCACTTTGCCCACAGGTGGCATCTTGTAACATCAGAACACTGGACTCTCTCCATAGTAAGGTAGGGGTACAAACTTCACTTCCAAAGTCTACCCCCCCCCAGTCTCCTCCAAGAGAGTTCAGTTCTCAACCCCCTCTCACCACTCTGTTATTGCAGGAGGTCACCTCCCTTCTCTAACAGGGTGCAATAGAGGAAGTGCCACTCTCCCAGCAAGGTCTGGGCTTCTATTCTCCTTACTTCCTCATTCCAAAGAAGACAGGGGGATACAGGCCCATCCTGGAGCTCAGAAAACTGAACAAGTATCTACTTCGGGAGAAATTCAAGATAATCTTCCTAGGTACTCTTCTCCCCTTTCTCCAGAGTCAGGATTGGCTCTGTTCTCTAGATCTAAAGGACGCATATACTCACATTCTTATCCACGCAGAACACAGAAGATTCCCGCGTTTCCTGTTCCAGGGGAGACATTATCAGTACAGAGTCCTACCTTTTGGCCTCATCTCTGCCCCAAGAGTCTTTATAAAATCCATGGCAGTTGTAGCTGCATTCCTAAGGACTCTAGGAATATTTGTCTTCCCCTACTTAAATGGCTGGCTCATTCGAGCAAGCACATCTCTAGACGCCAGTCTTTCTCTCACATGCACCATGTAGGTTCTGCAACACTTGGGATTTGTAATAAATCTTCTAAAGTTCCATCTTGTTCCCTCTTAAGCTCTAGTTGATAGGGGCTGTCCTAGACACTCAACAGTCAAGGGCTTTTCTGCCCCAAACCCGCTGTGCTCAACTCATCCAGCTTGCATCCCAAGCATGCCTCAAGACCTTTCTCATGGCTCAAGAAATGCTGAAACTCCTGGGCCATATGGCATCTACTATACATGTGGTTTCATACGCTCGTCTGCATATGTGTTTAGCTCAATGGACTCTGACTTTCCAGTGGTCTCAAGCATCCGGTCATTTGGCAGATAAGATAATACTCTCTACACGTCTCATCGTGTCTCTTCAGTGGTGGCAATCCCCAGAACACCTTCTTGTAGGGTCACCATTTCAGACGCCTCCACTTCAATGTACCCTGACGACAGATGCGTCCAAATTGGGCTGGGGAGCTCATCTGGACAATCTCTCCACCCAGGGTCTTTGGTCTCAGGAGTCACAACTCCACATAAATCTGCTGGAACTCAGAGCCATCCACAATGCTCTTAAGGTGTTCCACGACCACCTTTGCTTCCGCACAGTTCTACGTAGTCCAGACGGACAATCAGGTAGCTATGTTCTACTTGAACAAGCAGGGCAGAACAGGCTCTTGGACACTTTACAACAAAGCCCTACACCTGTGGTCCTTTGTCATACAGCATCAGATTTACCTACATGTGGTGTATCTCCCAAGCAAACAGAATCTCTTGGCGGACAAACTCAGTCGAGTACTGCTACCCCATGAGTGGTCTCTCCATGCAGACAAGGTTGCTCACATTTTTCAGATCTGGGGAACTGCAGATACAGAACTGTTTGCAAGTCTTCAGAATGCCAGACTTCCCCGCTTCTGCTCCAGAAAGCCTGCTCAGAACAACCAAGCGGTAGATGCTTTTCACCTTCACTGGAGTTAAGGCTTCCTATATGCCTTCCCCTCATTCCCAAAACTCTTTTCAAACTCCAGAGAGATAAAGGCTACATGATTCTTATAGCCCTGCGTTGGCCACGACAACCATGAAATCCTCTGCTTCTACATCTCTCAAGTTCAACCAGTAGATTTGGGGTCTGCTCCAGATCTCCTCTCACAGGAGGACGGGACACTGCTGCATCCCAATCTGCAGTCCCTGCATCTGACAGCATGGCTGCTGAAGGCATAGCATTCCAGGACATCAGCCTCTCTCAACAGGTGAAAGCTATCCTTTTGGCTTCTAGGAAACCTTCCACAAGGCGCTCCTACGCCTTCAAGTGGCGTAAATTCTCTCTCTGGTATTTGGAAAGGGATCTTAACCCCTTTTCGGCTCTGGTGGAAGCATTACTTGAATAACCTCTCCACCTCTCTTCCTCTGGACTCAAAACCAATTCAGTAAGAGTCCATCTAAGTGCCATAGCGGCTTCTCACATGCCCTTAGATGGTCAGCCCATCTCCTCTTTGCTGCTTGTAGCACACTTTATGAGAGGTTTTCTATTAACTAAGCCTCCCATTAAGCCACCCCCAGTGGCATGGGACCTTAATGTTGTTTTAGGACAACTTATGAAGCCGCCCTTTGAACCCCTAGCCACTACTTTTCTGAAGTTTTGTACCTGGAAGGTGACCTTCCTTATTGCTCTCACTTCAGCAAGACACATCAGTGACCCTCAAGCTTTGGTGGCTGATCCTCCTTATACACGATTCCACCATGATAAGGTAGTCCTTACGATTCATCCTCACTTTATGTCAAAGGTGATCTCGCCATTTCACTTAAACCATTCAGTGTACCTCCCTGTTTTCTTCCCTAGACCTCATTTTTCTAGGGCGAAAGTAACACTTCATATTCTGGATTGCAAATGTGCTTTGGCCTTTTATCTCCAGAGAACTCGGGAGCACAGAAAAGCTTCCCAACTTTTCATCGCTTTTGATTCCAGTCACCTAGGACAACCAGTGTCCAAGCGTACTCTCTACAGATGGATAGCAGATTGTATCTCCTTTGCTTATGACAGTGCAGGACTCTCTCTTGAGGGTCACGTCACTGCACATAATGTTCGGGCAATGGCTGCCTCCATGGCAAATCTGCGCTCTGTAGCGATTGATGAGATATGCAGAGCAGCAACCTGGTCCTCTGTCCATGCTGCTCACTATTGTCTAGACAAGGACTCCCGCCGGGATGCCTCATTTGGCCAGGCTGTTCTCCAGCATCTCTTTCAGACTTAGATCAACTCCTACCCCCCCATCCCGGGTTTCGATACCAGACATCCTTGGAGGATATATGACCTACTACTTAGCCCTGTGTTCCACAGCTTGCTCTGAGGTCATCTCTCTGGCATCTCCAAACTAGGGAGACCCATATGTGAAGACTCAATTCCTGCTTGTTCCTGGAGATAGCGTAGTTACTCACCTGTAACAGGTGATCTCTGGGAACAGCAGGAATTGAGTCTTCACAACCCACCCTCCTCCCCTAGGAGTTGTACTTTTCCTCTTCTTCTCCTTCTCTCCTTTTATCTCAGCAACAAACTCAACTGAGGAGGGAGAGCTGGAAAGGCGGGGAGGCAGCTACTCAGGCGCAGTGGGATGCTCCCAAAAGCTTTCCTGTTGGACGCTGGGGAGCGTTCCCGCGCGGGCTCCGTCAGTACCGACGTTACCCATATGTGAAGACTCAATTCCTTTTGTTCCCGGAGATCACCTGTTACAGGTGAGTAACTACGCTTTACGGAAAGAGTGGTAGATGCGTGGAATAGTCTCCCAGTGGAGGAAGTAGAGATGAGGACAGTATCTGAATTCAAGAAAGGATGGGTCAAACATAGAAGATCTCTGAAGGAAAAATAGGGACTAAGTATTTGATATGGAAGGGCAGACCGGATAGGCAAAATGGTCTTTTTCTGCCATCATGCTTCTATGTTTCTAAGTTTCTAGATTAATCTGAACTGGAAAACTGTCTTTGTGCAGGATCCATTGGATGATGTCATTCATCTGTGAAAACCTGCTATTCCGTTTGTCCTCGAAGAATGTGGGAAACACTACCACAGATCGGGAAGGCCTTAGGAATTGTGTGCCCCAATTTGATGGGCCTCTTGGGCTTTAGATTAGTACATTTTATTAAAAACAAAACAATATTTATATTTATTCATTTACATTTAGACATAAAATGTATTGAAATAAACCTATACTTATAAAGAAATTGTCCTTGCTGTCTGTTCAGCAAACTCTTTGAAAATCCAGTACCTCTCTCAACCCTAGTGTGGGACCCCCTGTGAATGTGGGCACATTGAGTTAAATAGATTCACGGTCTAAGGCTGGCACTGCCACAGATTCTACTGATCTACAGTAATCGGGTACCGCATTTTAGTAAATTCCTTATAATTCTGCAGTAATGTTTCCCATACTAAACTGCACAATTGTACATTTTAGTAAATAGACCCCTTAAACTCTAAACACCCTTGGAAAGAGAAATGCCTGTTGTATCTCTATAGTGCCTGTTGGATTTGAAAAGGCAATTACTGTAAATCCAAATCCAAAAACTCACAGAACTTTCCTCTCACAGAGAACTCCGCAGCAGGCGAGGAAATTATGCAGCCTGTACCTGCACATTGATTTAGCCCTTGCGTTTACTCAGAATTTGCTGCCATACTCAGTATCAGATGCTGCAGATTCCCTAACCAGCTTTGGGGAGCTGAATTGGAGGAGGGGGAGCTGAGGAAATAATGAAGGTCTGTACAAAAAAGAAGGGAAATGGAATACAGGCAGGCAGTGAGGGAAGATGTGGCTTTGGGAAGGATTGGAATCATGTGGTAGTAATTTTGTAAAAGGCTGGTTAATTTGTGTGCCAGATTTGCATATATTTGGCCTACCTTAAAAAGGAACCTTATGCACATTTTTGCCTTCATACAATTACTCAAGAAGCTCCTGCACAAAGTTACACCTGCTCTGAGGCAACATTCCCATTTTATTTTACATGCTTAAGTAAATACGTTATAAAATATGTGCACAAATGCAAACCTCGTGCAAACTCTACCCCTCAGAAGCCCTTTGTTCAGGTTGTAGAAATTTATGCATATACAGGGTGTATATGTATAAGTTTAAATGTATAAACCAAGGGCAGTTTTTTAAACCACTATTTTTGTACATTAAACACTGCTTTACACACAAAAATGTCATATAAGGTCACATGATGTCGGGCTGAGAGGAAGACGTGCGGCGGCTGCTCTCTCGGGACCTGGCAGCTTAGTGCTGACAAATCGCAGAATTCCTGCCAAAAGACGAGTGCCGGTGAGGGGGAGTATGATGGCAAAAGCAGACTCCAAGAAAGTGGTATAAACCCAGAAAGGGGCAGCAAAATCAGCGTGAACCTCACGGCAGTCGACCATGTAGGAGTGCCTAACGAGCCAAGATGGAGGTGAGGTACACATGATGGAGGGCCTGGCGGCGGCAGTGCAGACAGTGGGGAAAAGCTGCGAAGCAGGGCAGGTAGGACAGTTGTTGCCAGAAACGGCATTAATCCTGGCCGCGATCAAGGAAAGTAGCAGCGATCTGGCAGGCAAGCTAACTGCCATTCAGGCAGAGCTGCAGGAAGTGAGAGCAGAGATACAGGCCACAGTGAGCCGCATTGAGCACTCGGAGCAGAGGATCTCCGATGTGGAAAGTGAGGTGCTGATCTTAAAAAGAGGTGACTCGGAACAGTTTGAGCAGTTGAAAAAACTGTGGGCTAAGGTGGATGATCTTGAGAAACGCTCTAGGAGATCAAACCTGCGGATCCTGGGCTTGCCTGAGGGGAGAGGGGAACAAGGCATGTCTGAGTATGTAGAACAGTTATTGCAGGACTGTTTCCAGGACTTCTCCCCTCCCGATGGGCCTAGTTGTAGAGCGGGTTCACAGAGTGCCTGGGGGCAGGACTCAGTCCCGGGACAGACCACGTCCAGTGCTGGCACAAATTCTGAACTATCGACATTGGGACTGGATTTTGCGGCAGGTCTGGAAAGTTGGGCCTATTTTATATCAGAACAAGAAAGTGTGGATATTCCCGTACTATAGTGATGACCTGGATAAGAGGCGTCTGGCCTTGAGGGATACTAAGCGCCGCCTAGCCAGTCATGGAGTACTGCAGATTTATTTTGAGGAGCCTAAGGAGGTCCAGGACTTCTTGCAGAATCACTTTCCAAATGATCCTCTGTTTGCTGGAGAGAGGCCAAGGAGCAGAGAGGGGAGAAAGCGCGAGCTCAACGTTGATGCCCTCATGCATAGTTATGAAAGGAATCACCGCAGGGTGCTGGAGGCTTTTGCGCAGAGTGATGGAGAAGAAGGGGAAACAACAGCAATGGCCCCAAATTGAACTGAACTGAAGTGTTCTGCTATACTAATGTTAAGTCTGTAAATCATGGTGGGTGGCGGGCTTTTTTGTTTTTGGTTATGTTGGAATGGGCATGGCGGGGTTGAGAGGGGCAGAGCCCAGTAGAGGGGATTGCTGGACTCCACGTGATCCTCTGTGGACTTATTTACGATCCAGGCAAAAGCATTTGGGACCCAGTTGGGTATTCGGGTCCCCAGAGGAGGATTTAAGTAAACTGCACCCAGGGGGGGGGGCGGTTGTGGTTAACCGCAGGAGTTCCCCCCACAGAGGTGGGCCAGGCTCACTGACACCTCTGGGAGGGTGCCCTCCAAATGACCGATCAAATTATAAATGAGTTCAGTTATATGTTTGTTATGTTTCTGTGGATCGCTGTGGGCTCACTGCATGGGGGGGGGGGTAGGGGGGGATAGGATAGGCTGTGAGGGAGGCCAATGATATGTTGGCGATTCTGGCTATGATTGGGCTGAGGTAGGTTTGTGTTTGTTTGATCCAGAATGGTGGACAGGGGTCCATTGGGGAGGTCGTGGTGTTGATCCCACTGATGATTATTTCTATTTGATCGGGAGGGTATGGATAGAAGGATTCAAGAGTTGGTGTGGGAGTGCCGGCAACGTTGTAGGTGTGCTTGGGTAGTTCAAGATTAGCTGGGTTGGTTGTTGGTGCGGTATTTTTGCTTTGGAAGTGGTTAGCTGGGTTGGTTGTTGGTGAAGTAGTTTTGCTTTGAAAGTAGGTGGCAAAGTAATCTGGGCTTGTTTACTGGTTGTTTTGTAGATGGATCTTTTGTGAGTGATTTAACTAGGTTGAAGAGTTCACGAGGTTTGTTCAGAGAACGCATGAGGGTGTTGGCGTGATGTTCCTCTCTCTTGTTGTTGATCATTCTTCGATGATGTTGTAGCTTGTTCAGGTAGGCATCTTTGTCACTAGTCATTTTGGAGCGTCGCCAACGGCGTTCAAGCTTCCTGAGTTGCACTAGTGATTCACGCAGGTCAACGGTGAACCATACTGCTGTGTGGTTTTTGTGGGCAGGCTTTGTGGATGGTGGGAAGAGTGCAGCTCTGGAAAGGTGGTTGTTCCAGCTGTCTAGTAGCTTATCCAGGTCATTAGTGTCGGAGTTGAGGTGATGTAACGTGTTGCTGAGGAAGGTTTCCTTGTCGAAGTGCCTGAATCGGTGGTGAACAGGAGTGCTTGGTGCGGTAGGTTTCTGTTCTTTACTGTTGTGTGGAATGTTAAAGAGGATGGCCTTGTGGTCGGACCATGGCACTGGGAGTACCTGTGGAGAGTACTGGTTGCGTAAGGTGTTGTGAGGTTGCAGAGCAAAGATGAGATCCAAAGTGTTTCCTCCAGTGTGGGTAGAAGTGTGAACGATTTGGTGGTAGCCCATTGTGGTCATTGCATCCAGGATGCTGTGGAGTGTTTGACAGGGAGAGAGGGAAGATTAAAGTCACCAAGCATCCAGAGCTGTTTCCGTTGGATATTGTTGTTGCATGCTTGATCGAGGATTGTGGCCAACTCATCAGTACTTGAAGAGGGTGGACGGTATAGGAGACAGATTGTTAAGGTCTCATTGGAGATTTGGATGATGTCTAGGTTGGTGGAGCTTTGTGTTAGAGTACAGTGGAAATGGAGGTTGCTTCTAGCTATTATTAGGACCCCACCTCCATGCCGGTTCGTTCTGGAGCAGCTGAAGAGGTCATACCCAGGAGGTTTTAGTTGGTTGGTGATCACTGTATCTGTGTCTGTTAACCATGTTTCAGTGACGAGGAGTAGTTCTAAGTTCCGCTGATTGATATAGTCGGTGAGGGCAGGCCATTTGGTACGGATAGAACAGGCATTAATTAGCATTCTGTTAAGGTTTATCTGGGATGGAGTCTTGCATCTCTTAAGTTTTTTGGGGGGCAGGCAGTTTATGTGAATCAAATGGTGATGGTTTGCTGAAAAAGGTGGTCTGCTATGGCGAGGGGGATTATCGTACCTTCTATGCCCCAGTGTTCTCACTGTGGGGATCAGGCCTTGGAGTTGTAATGATTGTGCCCATGTTATGAGCTATGCTATCAAGAGGAGGAGGAGTAATAGTGCATGGTGTCCGGCCATGGTGGTCGTAGGTCATGAGGATAGCTAGCATGCTGTGGGAATGTGTGCTTTGCTGTGGTCTGGATTGCTCGTTAGCTAGTTGGTGCAAGCTTACATCAAGTTGGTTTGCGGGTGGCTTACCTCACCATGAGAGTGGTTTAGAGGGTTGTTTTGTTTCCTCAGGCAAGCAGTGTCTTTGTTGTGCTGGCTGTTGAGCTTCAGGAGGGTGGCAGGAAACTGCTGATCTGGGTGGGCGCCTCTGTTCTCCGCGTGGGCGTGCCTGTGAGCTGGCAAACTTTTGTAGCTGTTGCGGCAGCTTGATTGGCTTTGCTGAGCTGATCGGGGAGGAGCGATCCTTCCTACTCATCTCCCTGACTCTGATCCGGCTGCCGGCATGGGGTGCGGTGTGTCAGCCTTCTTGCTGGATGCCGACTTGTTTAAAGGGTTTTTATTTTGTTTAGTCACCGTCCACACTATGTGTTACTTTCTGTGGGATTCGGTATGCAGCTGCCTTCTTGCTGGCCTCCGGTCTGCGCCTAAGGGCCATGCCAAAGGGCCCTCTGGTGAGGCCCTCAGGCACGGGCGCGCCAAGGGGCGCTGGATCTTTAAAGTTTATGTGTTGGGCCTTATTGGCCTTGGGGGGGCTGATCAGGGAGGAGCGAACCCCTGCTCGACTCCCTGACATTGATTGGGCCTTGGTGCTGTCCGGCTCCATCTGCGGCGTGCACCAAGGGGCACTGGATCTTTAAATTTTATGCATTGGGCCTGACTGGCATCCACTGTCCATGTGGTTCCCTATGCTCGCCTTCATATGCGAGCATCCCAGTGGACCCTATCCTCTCAGTGGACACAGGCCTCGGGTCGGCTAACGGACAAAATCAGAAACTCCACACGTCTCATTTCGTCCCTGCAATGGTGGCAATCGCTGGAAAACCTTCTCATAGGCTCTCCTTTCCAGCAGCCTCTATTTCAAATCACCCTAACAGATGCGTCCAAGTTGGGTTGGGGGGCTCACTTGCACGATCTATCAACTCAGGTTCTCTGGACTCCACAGGAGGCTTGTCTTCACATAAACTTCCTAGAACTCAGAGCCATTTTCCATGCTGTCTGAGTTTTTCAGACCCATCTCAGCTACAAGACAGTTCTGGTCCAGACCGACAATCAAGTAGCCATGTTCTGTGTGAACAAGCAGGGCAGAACAGGCTTTGCGACTGTGGGCCCTCGCCAGAGAGCTTCAAATCCACCTTCTAGTGGTATATCTTCCGGACATTCAAAATCTTTGGGCAGACAAACTCAGTCAAATACTGCTGCCACACGAATGGTCTCTGCACTCAGACCAGCTTGCTTGAGTGTTTCGAATCTGGAGAACGCCAGATATAGACTTCTTTGCAAATCCACAGAATGCCAAACTTCCTCGATTCTGTTCCAGAATTCCGGCTCAAAACTGTCAGGCAAGGGATGCTTCCCTCCTCCACTGGGGTCGCGACTTCCTCTATGTCTTCTCACCCATTCCCCTCATTCCCAAAACTTTGTTCAAGCTTCAGAGGGACAGAGGTCTTATGATACTCATAGCAAATGAGGTATCCTCTACTTCTGCGTCTCTCTCAAGCCACACCTCTGAAATTGGGATATGCTCCAGATCTTCTTTCTCAGAAGAATGGACCCTATTGCACCCGAATCCCCAATCCCTGCACCTCAGGTCCTGGTTACTGAAAGCCTAGGAATTCCGGATATCATCCTTTCTCAGCAGGTAAAGTAACATAGTAACATAGTAAATGACGGCAGATAAAGACCAGCATGGTCCATCTAGTCTGCCCAGCAAGATGGCAAGAGTAGGTGCACCTGTCACTCTGTGCAGGCCACCCCTCCCCATGTCTTTGTTTAGGGGTAAACCCACCACTCCAGGTAGGACACCCCTATTTGTTGAGACGTTATATGGTTCAGAAGTTAGATGGTACCGTTTATTTTGTTTTTATCCTATTGCTGTAAAGGGATCCACTGTGTTTGTCCCATGCTGTTTTGAAAGTATATCCTTGTGGCTTCCAGAAAGCCTTCCACAAGGCGATCCTACGCCTTTAAGTGGAAGAGGTTCTCGGTATGGTGTTCTCAAAGGGGACTTAACCCCCATTCAGTGCCTATGGAGTCGCTTCTGGAGTATCTCCTCCATTTATCAGATTCTGGTCTTAAAACCAGTTTGGTAAGGGTCCATCTTAGTGCCATTGCTGCTTTTCGCAAACCTCTGGATGGACAACCTATTTCCTCTCATCCACTTGTAGCAAGATTTATGAGAGATCTACTCTTAACAAAATCTCCTATTAAGCCACCGCCGGTGGCATGGGATCTGAATCTTGTTCTCGGGCAGCTCATGAAACTGCCCTATGAGCCTTTAGCCACTACAGCACTAAAGTTTCTTTCATGGAAGATCATCTTCCTAGTTGCCCTCACTTCTGCAAGATGCATCAGTGAGTTACAGGCCTTAGTGGCGGATCCTCCTTATACAAGATTTCACCATGATAAGGTAGTTCTTGGGACTCATCCTCACTTTATGCCAAAGGTGGTTTCACCTTTTCATGTGAACCAAGCGGTTTACCTTCCTGTATTCTTCCCTAGACCTCATGCCTCTAATGCAGAAAGGAACCTTCATACTTTAGATTGTAAAAGAGCCTTGGCTTTTTACCTTCAAAGAACTAAGCAACATAGAAAATCTTCTCAGTTTTTTGTTGCTTTTGATTATAGTCATTTGGGACTTTCAGTCTCCAAAAGAACTCTATCTAAATGGATTGCACAATGCATATCCTTTACTTATGAGAGTAAAGGTCTTTCTCTCGAAGGCCATGTCACACCTCACAATGTGAGAGCAGTGGCAGCCTCAATGGCTAATCTTCGTTCTGTGTCCATTGACGACATCTGTAGAGCAGCCACTTGGGCTTCGGTACACACCTTTACAGCCCACTATTGCTTAGACAAGGACTCCCGTCGGGATGCCTTGTTTGGCCAGGCTATGCTCCAGCATCTCTTTCAGACTTAGTACAACTCCTACCCGCCGTCCCGTGTTTCGATGCAAGAGATCCATGGTAGGAAGCATGACCCATCTCACTTTGGGTTCACAGCTTGCTGGGGTCATCCTCCTGGCATCTCTCAGCTGGGGAGTCCCCATATGTGAAGACTGCATTCCTGCTTGTTCCTTGAGATAGCGTAGTTACTTACCTGTAACAGGTGATCTCTGGGAACAGCAGGAATAAGTCTTCACAACCCACCCACCTCCCCTGGGAGTTGTCTCTATCTATTTCTCTCTCTTTGTCTACTTCTCTCCTTTGGTCTCAGCTATAAACTCAACTGAAGAGGGAGAGTTGGAAAGGTGGGAAGGCAGCACGCAGGTGCTGTGGGATGCTCCCAAAATCTTTCCTATTGGACGCTGGGGAGCGTTCCGGCACAGGCTCCGTTGGTATCGACGATACCCATATGTGAAGACTTATTCCTGCTGTTCCCAGAGATCTCCTATTACAGGTGAGTAATTACACTTTCTCCAGGACCAAGCAGGAAGTCAGTCCTCACATATGGGTGACGTCGGCGCCGACGGAGCCATCGCGGAGCAATTTTCCCCAGCTTTCAAAGAAAGCCTTTGGGAATTGCAGTGCGCATGCGCGGTCCCCTTCCCGCCCAAGGGTGCCATCTTAGCCAGTCTTCTTTTTTCCGCGGAGCCCTTCAGACGTGCCCGTCTTGTCCCCGCTGAAAAAGTTGATTTTTTCATGTTTAATCGCGTTTTTCTCTATCGGTTCGACGCCGGTCCTTTTCCTGCCCGGACTCGCGACGCCGTTGCGAGTCCTTCTGTTATTTTTCGGTTTTTCTGATTTTCTGTCAGTTTCGTTTTCGGTTTTTCACTGGCAGCCCGGTCCTTTGACCTTGCAGGGGCCCTTTTTTCCCCCGATGGCTGCCAGTGGTTTCAAGCGGTGTGTTCAGTGTGACAGAAATATGTCACTCACTGACACACATGATAATTGCCTCCGCTGCCTTGGCCCGGATCACGAGGAACTGATCTGTGGGGCCTGCAGCAAGATGTCCTCCAAAGCGTTAAGGAGTCGGCGGCATCAGCGGGAACGAATCTTCGCTGACCCCGGCCGTACCCGGACCTCGTCGGAGGCCTCGGCGTCCAGAGGTTCCAGCTCTGACCATCGCCGGAGTTCCTCCGACAGGGGTTCTCCCTCCGGGGACCATCGTCGGAAGGTGAAACCCGCGAGGGCGGCATCGGTGGACGCTCCTGGTTCCGCAAGGGCCAGGTCGCATAGCCCCGATAGCCGTCCCGGGTCTTTGGAGAAGGAGCATCTGCCGAAGCGACCTCGTCTGGAGTCGGAGTTGCCTGCTCGGGTAAGTCCTGTAGTCCTCCTGGACTCGCCTCAGAGGGGTCCGACGTCGGGCCCGACGCCGTCGGGGCCCGAGTCGGGGGCTGCTGGGTCACCTGAGGTCGGACTCAGGTTGACGGCCTTGGAGAGCAGACTCTCTGCCTTCATGGACCAGCAGCGGGCACTGATCGCTAGACTCGCTGGCGCCTCTGCCCCGACCGCCGGGACGTCGACGTCTAAGTCGACCCCGGAGACCGAGCCGATCCTCAAGTCCATGCGAGCTCGAGTCGATCCTCGGTCGAGGTCACCCTCGGCCTCCCGTTCGGGACCGAGGTCGTCGACGCCGACTCCCTCGGCGTCGGGGCGGCCGACGCCTCCGCCCGCCCGGACCGACCCCACCGATTCCTCCTCGGAGTCGGCCTGGGAGTCTGAAGAGGAAGAGTCACCTGATTCCTTTCGGACTCGGTGTGTCCCCTCGGACTCGCCTGAGTCCGAACCTCGGAAACAGTCCCCTCCGGAGGACGCCCGGTTCTCGGACTTCGTCAGGGATATGGCCAAGGCTTTGGCCTTCCCTGCGGATCCCGAGGAGGAGCCCCGAGCCGAAGAGCTCGATGCCCTTCAGTACGACTCTCCCGCCAGGGAGCACTTTACTGTACCGGTTCCTCCCATGCTGGAACGACTACTCTTCCGCATGTGGGAGAGTCCAGCATCGTCGCCGGTGTTAAGCAAGCGGGTCGATTCCATTTATCGAGTCCGCAAGAGCCCTGGCTTCCAAAAAGCACAGCTACCGCACCATTCCATGGTGGTGGAATCGGCCATGCATAGGCTTAAGAGCCAGAAGATGCACTCCTCGGTGCCTCCTGGCAGGGAGGCCCGCAACCTGGATGGCCTAGGTAAGAAGTGTTTCCAGGGCTCTATGCTTGCTTGTCGGGTCCAGACCTACCAGCTCTACATGGGCATGTATCTCAGAGACCTGGCTAAAGAGATAGCCGGATTCTCCGCTGGGCTTTCCGAGGAACCTTTGCGGAGGTTCCTAGCCTTGACAACTGGTATTCGGGAATGCTCCAAATTTATGTCTCGAGCAGCCTATGATGGCTTTGAAGCATCGGCACGAGTGGCCGCAGCCGGCATCGGTGCCCGCAGACAGGCTTGGCTTCAGTCGTCTGACCTTGAACCCTGGGTGCAGGACAAGTTGGTCGATGTCCCCTGCCGAGGTGAGAACCTCTTTGGCAAGCCCATGGCTGAAAAGGCTGCCCAAATCGAGACGGAGACTCTCACCAGAACTAGGCTTTCTAGGAAGACCTCCGCCCCTTCCCAGAAGAAGAAGGGCTCGGGAAAGAAGTCCTTTTACCCGAGAAAGGCGGCTGCCTATAAACACTACCCTCAATATCAGGCCTCCGCGGCTCCCCAACAGGGTCAGCAGGCCAAGGGACGGGGTAACGGGTCCCGTAGGCAGCAAGCCCCCAAGCCTGCACCACCGGCCCCTGCTCAGCAGGGTGGGTGTTTTTGACTTCATCAGCATAGCCTCTCCCCCTCAGCTGGTTCCTCCCAGCACAGGAGGCCGGCTGGTTCACTTTGCCCACAGGTGGTCCAACGTCACCTCAGATGCCTGGGTGCTTCAAGTGGTGAGAGAAGGCTATCTTCTCCACTTCCACCAGCTCCCTCCCTCCTATTTCCCAGGAGAACCTCCACGACTCCCTCTGCACAGGGACTTACTCCTTCAGGAGTTAGCAAGTCTTCTTCAGGAACAGGCTGTGGAACCGGTGCCCCACCACCTGCGGGGTCAAGGCTTCTATTCCAGGTATTTCCTAATACCAAAAAGAACGGGAGGCCTCAGACCCATCCTGGACTTGCGCAACCTCAACAAGTTCCTCATCAGGGAGAAGTTAAAGATGCTTACCCTTGGAATCCTTCTGCCCTACCTCCAGCAGCGAGATTGGCTATGCTCCTTGGATCTAAAGGATGCCTACACGCACATCCTCATCCACCCAAGCCACCGCCAATACCTAAGGTTTGTGGTGGCAGGAAATCATTACCAGTACAGAGTACTGCCCTTTGGCCTATCCTCCGCACCACGAGTCTTCACAAAATGTCTCGCGGTGGTGGCGGCTTATCTCCGGCTTCACGGCCTCTATGTCTTTCCGTACCTAGACGACTGGCTCATCAGAGCATCGTCCTCTCCAGAAGTCACAAAAGCCGCACACCGCACTGTGACTCTTCTGCAATACTTGGGCTTTGTCATAAACTTCGCAAAGTCCACTTTGCTCCCCTCACAAGATCTCGAGTTCATCGGCGCAAGGTTGCACACTCTTCAGGCACGAGCTTTCCTGCCTCTCGACAGGGCTCAACGGCTCATGGACCTAGCAGGCCGTTTTCGCAACCAGTCCCTGGTCTCCGCCAGGCGCTTCCTGAGACTACTCGGCCATATGGCTTCCACCGTCCACGTGACCCCCAATGCCCGCCTGAATATGCGGCCTGCTCAGTGGTGCCTTCGCAAGCAGTGGCAACAGGCCTCGGGTGGCCTAGCCGACTTAGTGCGCATCTCCGGCCCGCTGGCCTCTTCTCTACAGTGGTGGCTTCATCGGCCGAACCTGGTGCTCGGAATGCCTTTTCAGTCTCCTCCGCCGGCTCAAGTGCTGACGACCGATGCTTCTCTCCTAGGATGGGGAGCGCATTGCCAAGGGGCATGTACTCAAGGTCTCTGGACCACGTGGGAGTCTGCGCAGCAGATCAACTTCCTGGAGCTCAGAGCAATCC
Source organism: Ichthyophis bannanicus (assembly GCA_033557465.1). Taxonomy (NCBI): domain Eukaryota; kingdom Metazoa; phylum Chordata; class Amphibia; order Gymnophiona; family Ichthyophiidae; genus Ichthyophis; species Ichthyophis bannanicus. The sequence goes on from CM066035.1 coordinate 572,636,459, forward strand.
GTCTGGCTCTCAAGGCTTTCTCCCACCTGACTTCTCACCAGTCCGTCCTTGTCCAGACGGACAATCAAGTTGCCATGTTCTACATGAACAAACAGGGAGGCACGGGCTCCTTCCTTCTCTGTCGGGAAGCACAGAAGCTCTGTTCTTGGGCCGTCAGCCACGGCATTCTTCTCAAGGCAGTTTATCTCCCAGGCCAAGAGAATTGCCTGGCGGACAAACTCAGCAGAATCCTCCAGCCGCACGAGTGGCGCCTGGATCCCTTGGTAGTTCAGAAACTTTTTCTGAAGTGGGTCCTCTCAACCGGCAACTTCCTCGCTTCTGCTCTCGGCAGCCGCATCCCCTTCGAGTAGCGGCGGATGCTTTTCTGCTCTCATGGTCGAAAAGCCTTCTGTATGCCTTTCCTCCCATACCGCTAGTCTCCCGAACTCTTTTCAAGGTTCTCCGAGACAAAGCTTCCATGATCCTGATAGCTCCTCGCTGGCCCAGACAGCCGTGGTTTCCACTCCTGCTGCAATTAGCGGTGGAGGATCCGTTCCCTCTGGGGTTTCAACCAGATCTCCTAACACAGGATCAGGGGTCCCTGCTACACCCCAACCTCAGATCTCTACATCTGATGGCCTGGCTGCTGAAAGGGTAGTCCTCGCTCCCCTTCTATTGCCGGCAGAGGTGGAAGAGGTCGTCCTAGCTTCCCGGCGACCTTCTACCCGCAAATGCTACGCCCTTAAATGGCGTCGCTTTTCCGCTTGGTGTGCCCAGCGGTCTCAGGATCCCTTCTCCTGCTCGGTGTCGGTGATCTTGCAGTATTTGCTCTACCTCTCTAATCTGGGACTTAAGTCCAACTCCATCAAAGTTCACCTAGTGCTCTCTCAGCACATCATGTGCCGGTAGACGGCAGACCTCTTTCCAGCGACCCTCTCGTGGCGAGGTTTCTCCGAGGTCTCCTTCTACTCAAACCACCTCTGCGCCCGCCGGCACCTGACTGGGATCTAAATGTGGTTTTACAGCGGATCACCTGTCCGCCTTTTGAACCTATGGCTACCTGTTCTCTACGTTTTCTATCTTGGAAAACCCTATTCCTGATAGCCCTCACTTCCGCTAGACGCGTAAGTGAATTGCAGGCCCTCGTGTCTGATCCCCCTTACACTCGGTTCTACAAAAATAGGGTAGTCCTACGGACTCACCCAAAATTTCTTCCAAAAGTGGTCTCCCCTTTTCACATCAATCAGGAGGTGGTACTTCCGACCTTCTTTCCCAGGCCACACTCCAGCCGAGCTGAAATGGTCCTGCATACCCTGGACTGTAGAAGGGCATTGAACTTCTACCTTGACCGTATGCGGGAGCACCGTAAAGCTGCTCAGCTTTTTGTATCTTTTGACCCCAATAAATTGGGGGTCCCGGTCTCCAAGCGTACTCTGTCCATATGGGTTGCTGACTGTATCGCTTGGGCTTATGGGGCAGCCGGACTCTCCTTAGAAAGTCGAGTCACGGCTCATTGTGTTCGGGCGAAGGCTACGTCAGTGGCTTACCTCCGCTCTGTTCCGTTGGCAGACATCTGCCGGGCCGCTACTTGGTCTTCGAGCCAGACTTTTGCGGTCCATTACTGCCTCGAGAGGGAGTCCCGCAGGGACAGTGCTTTCGGACAGGCAGTCCTCCGAAATCTCTTCGAGGTTTGAGCAACTCCTACCCTCCATCCCGGATGGGGGCTACCGGTGGGTAATAATTCAGCGAAGATTCCTTCCTTCTGTACTGCTGAGCTAGAGGGAGCTCATTTTTGTGCTTAGGGTCTCCGGTAGCCTTAAGCTTGGGAGTCCCATATGTGAGGACTGACTTCCTGCTTGGTCCTGGAGAAAGCGTAGTTACTCACCTGTAACAGGTGTTCTCCAGGAGCAGCAGGAATCAGTCCTCACAACCCTCCCTCCTCCCCTTGGAGTTGCGATTATCTGCTTTAGTTTTTTTGCAAATTTTTACGCTGTCTTTTAGCTATGTCATCTGACTGGCTAAGATGGCACCCTTGGGCGGGAAGGGGACCGCGCATGCGCGCTGCAATTCCCAAAGGCTTTCTTTGAAAGCTGGGGAAAATTGCTCCGCGAGGGCTCCGTCGGCGCCGACGTCACCCATATGTGAGGACTGATTCCTGCTGCTCCTGGAGAACACCTGTTACAGGTGAGTAACTACTCTTTCTCTGATAGCGAGGGGAGAGGGAGAGAAAGAAATTGCGGAAGCCATTAAAGATTATCTGCAGCATAATGATATTGAAGGAGCCTCCCCGTTGATCTTGTGGGACGCCGTAAAGGCAGTAATATGGGGGCTGCTTATAGCTAGAGGATCCCGTAGGAAGAAAGAGAAGGGTAAACATAAGGAGGGATTGGAGATGGAAATTAGGAAATTGGAGAGTGTGTTTGCACAGACTCCCTCAGAGGGGGTGGCGAGTGCTTTAGCACTTAAAAGGGGAGAGCTTAATAGTTTTCTTAGAGAGGAGATAGAGATACGTGTATATTATGCTAGGGCGGGAAAGGTAGATTTGTTATTGGTGCACCAGTTGAAACAGAGACTGGCGCAAAATACCATTTTACAGGTGAGAGATGTGGAGGGGTAGCTGAGACAAGACCAAGTAGGTATACAGGAGGTCTTCGTGCAATATTGTACCAAGTTATACTTGTCTGAATTTGGGGAGAAGGAGGAGAAGGTAGAAGAGTATTTTCAGGGGAAGATTGTCCAGGGCCTGTCGGCAGAATAGCAAGAGGGGTTGGATAGTCCAGTTACGGTTGCGGAGGTGATGATAGCCATACAAGGCCTGCCTCTGCATAAAGCTGCAGGCCCGGATGGATTCCCATCAGAGTTTTATGAAGTATTTGGAAGCATGCTGTCTCCCATTTTGAGTCGAGTATTCAATAGAGTCATAGAAGAGGGCCACGTGCCAGCGTCGATTCTGGAAGCGCACATCAGCCTGATTCATAAGAAGGGGAAAGATCCTTGTAGTTCTGTGGGCCAGAATGGGGCTGATAATGTAAGGAGAGTCTTAGGTATAGTTTATCAATGCGCAGAACTAGAATCACAGCCAGCTGACTTATTGGCCTTGGCCACAGAAAAGGCTTTTGATTGGGTCGAGTGGCCATTTTTGCAGAACGTGCTACGGGCATATAATTTTGGACAGAGTTTCTCACAGGTTATCTCAGCGCTTAACAGTAAACCCACGGCAAGACTGCGTATTAATGGGTCACTCTCCTCCAGCTTTGAGTTGCGAAGAGGGACAAGGAAGGGGTGCCCTCTCTCCCTGTTGCTTTTCGCCCTCTCGCTGGAGCCCTTTGCACAGGCGATTCGTCTTAACCCAGGGATACAGGGTATACGGGTGGGAGAAGTGGAACATAAGGTGGCAATGTATGCTGATGATACGCTCCTATTTTTGTCTAGCTTAGAAAGCTCCTTAGCAGTGTTTCAACAGGAGTATCGAGAGTTTGCGCGGATTTCAGGCTATAAGCTAAATGTTTCCAAATCAATAATACTTCCATTTCACGTCCACCCGGAAATAAGAGAACAATTGAAAGAGCAGTATCCATACCAGTGGGAGCAGAAGTGCTTAGGCTACTTAGGAGTGAAAATCCCAACCCATCTCCCAGCTTTTGCAGTTGCACTATCCCCCATTGTTACGGAAAATCTGGGAGGAAGTACGCATTTGGTCCTTTTTGGCTCACTCCCTACTGGTCAGGACTAATGTAGTGAAAATGAGTGTGCTTCCAAGGCTTATATATCTATTCCTGATGCTGCCATGTAAAGTACCAGATGCCTATTTGAAAGAACTGAACAGGATCATAGCAACTTTTATATGGAATGGGAAAAAGGCGAGAGTTAATTTGAGATCTTTGATGACCCCGAGGGCAGCAAGGAGCTTGGTACTTCCAAACTGTAAGTTGTATTATTAGGTGGTACAACTAAGATCAGATTGGTGGAAGGCCTACCCACATCAACATTGGATTCCTTTAGAAACATCTCAAGTAGGTCTGCCTAGCTTGGGGGGGGGGTATCTTTCTCAGCATCATTATGGTGGGGGATAGGGTTCAATTACACCCTATTGTGGTGTCCACGTTAGATACGTGGCAGAAAATCATTAAGAAGATAGCCTTTGATGCGGACAGATTGCGATTGGCATATATAATCCAAGGAGACATTTCCACCTTATTGGATGGACCCGTGTAGGTTTCTGTGGATGAAGGAGCATGCCATGGAAAGGGTGTTAGACTTTATAGGTGAGAAGGGGTATTTAACGAGGGGTGAGATATTGAAGAAATGTCAAAAGAGTCCGCCGCTCTTCTTCTCCTTGTTTCAGATAGAGCACTTTATGTCCTCTCATCGGAGCTGGTACTTGGGCCCCCCGCACCCGATGGAATCCGTTTTTGTGCACCCTCGAAGAGGTCAGGAAGCGGTGGCTCAGCTGTACCGGCTTCTGCAAAATGCGTTGCAAAGGCCCCATAGGTATCAAACTGAGTGGGCTAGAGACCTGGACAGGAGTTGGTCTGAGGAGCAGTGGGAGGGGGTTTGGGAAAACACCCCGAAGATGGCAATCTGTCTTACACATTTGAACATGCAATACAAGTGGTTGTTTCGGATGTATCTCACCCCTTGTCGACTTAATGGCATGCACCTATCTGGATCGGATAATTGTTGGCGGGGTGTGGAGAAAGGGGGGACCCTGCTGCACATGGTATGGGAATGTATAAAGGTGCGAGGGTTCTGGAAGGGGATATGGGCCATTGCCAAAAAGGTCATGGGAAAGCCATTGGCCTTAGACCCAGCGCTCATGCTCTTAGGGTATAGCGAGGGGCCGCCAGATGTGCGTCTGAATAAGAAACCTCTTGTCAGTTTCTTTTACCTAGCAGCGAGACTCTCGATTGCAGCTTAGTGGAAGAACCAGTCAGCCCCAACCCTGCTGGAGTGGTCTAAGAAACTGGCTAGTATTATGGAAATGGAAAGACGGGTAGCACTCATGAATGGTGCACTTGGACGTTATGAGCAGCTTTGTTCCCCTTTGAAAGAACTTACTACTCAGTGGGAGCGTGAAGGAGTGGGGTAATTTCCTCAATAAGAACCTAATAAAGGAGGAACCGGGAGTGGAGGTAGTGGGTTGAAGGGGAATTACGGGCTGATCATGATGATGGAACAGGGAAGAGCAGTTAGGGATGGCCCCCCCCCCCCCGGTCGAACCTGTCCCTGCCCCCAGGAGGAGAGAAGTGCAGAGGTTTAGCTCATGCAATCATTTAGGTTGGGAATTGTATGTTATAATAGTTATGTAGTTATGTAGTTCTTGTTTTAGGAGTGCCTTAGGAGGTAGGACTCGGATATGGTGGAATGTATCTGCCAGAAGACTGAGTATAGTTTCTGATGATATGTGAAACGGTTTGATAATAATAAATAAATAAATAAATGTCATATAAAATCATCCTCATGAAGAGGAAGAATAGGGTAAAACATGTCTGTTAAGAATGTAGCTTGTTGGAATAATTATTGGGGCAATACTGAGCAGTGGCGGCGAATATTTTTTGTAAACACTTGCCACAGCAGCTAAAAAAAATGATATCCGGTGCCATTATCTAGATTGTCTATCTATATTCAAATGCACTTCATTCTACCCTATTAAACTACACAAACCTATCTAGAAACATTGCTTTAGAGGGAGAAACAGGAGGAAGTCATTTACATATGGGTGACGTCGAAGCTGATGAAATCCTCACGGAAGTATCTCTCCAGCTTCCAAAGAAAGCCTTCGGGAGATGCCACCACCCATTAGGGTTGCCAACTGACTCCAGATGCGCCCGACAGGCTTGATCCAGTCCTGGGTTTACCCCATTGCATGCAGTGACTTGTAGTTTTCCTTTTCTTATGGAGTGTAATGGAGAAATCAGAACCACATATCCCTGCATGCAATGAGGTAAAACCAGGACTGCATTGAACCTGTCGGGCGCATCTGGAGCCAGTTGGTAACCTTACCACCCATGCGTGGTCCCCTTCCCGCCCAAGGGTGACATCTTGGTCAGTCTCCCTTTTTTCACGGAGCCCTACAGACGTACGTCTTGTTCTCTCGGAAAAAAGTTGATTTTTTTTGTATAGTCTTGTACACCTTTCCGGCCTTCGCCGGTTCCTTTCCTGCCTTTGAGGCCCGCTGCCCTGGCGTCGGGTCTCACAACTTAGTTTTATTTTTTGTTAGGTTCCTCCAGCGCTTTCACGTATTTTTCAACTGCTGGCCGCACCAAGGGTCTTTGACCTCGCGGGGGTCCTTTTTGCCCCAAAGCCCATGGGTTTCAAGAAGTGTGATCGGTGCTCCAAAAACATGTCATTCACCGACATGCATGATTGTTACCTCCGGTGTCTGGGCACTGACCATGACCTGGAGGAATGCCCCTGTGCAAATAAATGTCCACCGAGGCCATCTAGAGCTGCCGGCAAAAGCAAGAGGACATCTTCCACAGGGCGGACTCGACCCCGGTTTCACCAGTAGCTTTGCACGCAAAGGCCCCGCAATGATCCTCAGAGTCACGTAAAGCCCTCATGGTTCCTGAGTGAGCTCACCAACATTCTGAGCAAGGGTACCCAGAGCAAGAGAATAAGAATAAAAAGAAGACCGAGGACCTCGTCCTGGGAGATGGAGAAGCAAGGGAAATCCCGTGCACAGTCCCTCAGCCCCCGACAGGCCTCTGAGGAGTCGGAGAGGGAGCGGCCCTGGAAGGTATGCAGAGCAGAGGTCGGGGCATCCGGTGATGGACCTTGGTCTCCCGAGGGCCATCCCGCCGAGGACCCCCTCTCCTCCTTGACACCAGACCTGGTAACCCCAGTGTCGGTGTCTCTGACAGCCACTCCCGAGTGGGAAATTTTATGTTGGCACTTGAACGCAGCATTTCTGTGTACCTCACATCCCAACAGGCATCGAGATCCAGCCCCGCCAGTGCTCATGCCAAGACCTCAGGGGCCTCGATACTGAGGACCCCCTGAACAGCCAAAGTGATCCCCTTACTATTGTCAAAATTAATGCATTTAAGCCTTAACATCATCCTGTATGAATTTAGCCTTGTGTTTTAGCATTCTTAGCAATTTAAGTATTACTTTTAAATTACATCAGATCTAATTACTGTTGTCAGTAGATCACTTTAGATATACTCCTACTACCTGTGATTCATCTCAGATTTATTACTGTTGTCAGTATTAAATCTCAGATATATTACTGTTGTCAGTAACTTACCTTAGATATATTCCTGCCACCTGTGACTCTCCCTAAATTTATTACTGTTGTCAGTAACTCAATTTGAAAATATCACTGCTATCAGTGTTTCACCTCAGATTTATTACTGTTGTCAGTAACTCACATCTGACTTACTGACGTGACCTCTATTTCACCCCACTACTACCTTACCAATATGTAACAGCTGATTGTTCTACTGAGCAAGCCATTCTACTTCTCCACACTAGTCAATAATTGTCCTTCCTACTGTTGTCAGTAACTTATTGCCTCTTACCAAATCAGACATTACCACGCCATCACTACCCTACTCAACACACCACTGAATTAGATACATTGGCTAACATACCTCTGAATCAGATTCGGAAAATGCCACACTCCAACATCATGTTTCTAAGAATATCATACACCTGTATACTATTGGCAATACTAATAATTAACCTATCACTAAGTTTAAACAGCAAAAATCACATGACCATCCCTATAATACACACCCATACCCGATATGACGACCATATTGGACACATCCACCCAAATAACTAACCAAAAATAAATTACCATAGACTAATACACATAAAACAAACAAATCCACCTCAAATTTACAAGGAAATCTGCTCAAACACATCCTCCCTATCATGCATCCTTATCAATGCACGATCAATGAAAAACAAACTCCCTATATTTAATGATCTAATAACAGACTCTAAACCAGACATCTTATGTGTCACAGAGACTTGGCTTTCTGAAACGGACACAGTCTACCTAAACCAACTTGATAATGAAAACTATGACCTATTTTATAAACATAGATCCAACAAAAAAGGCGGAGGAGTCCTAATGATGACAAAAAAGATATTAAATGCCAAATCAATCCAATCAAATATCTCTAACAACATAGAGACACATTATTGATAAAAATCGGCCTCATGAAAATCTGCTTAATTTATAGACCTCCAAACCAAAGTGCAGATTGCCTGGACTCCTTTATTGATCTCCTCAGCTCATCCACTGAACAAAACCCTGTAATCATGCTAGGTGATTTTAACCTTCCATCACTATCAACACATAACTCCAAATTATTCCTGGATGCTATATCAGATATAGATTATCATCAAATAATAAACACAGCAACACATATAAAAGGAGGAACACTAGATCTGATTTTTCTCCCCGATTCACTCTTCAAACTAATCAACCCAAATTCCATAGCATTCACAGAGACACCCTGGTCTGATCATTATATTATCAAAATAAATCTCACATATCATAATGCTAATGTCAAAAACTATACATTAAGTGGCCCCATATCAAAATTTAAAAAATTTAATGAAACGGAATTCCTTGATTCAACAATCCCCCACCTCTTGCCAACCGCATCAGATCTTGATGACGCTGTCAACAACTGGTATAAAACCATCAATAATGCAGCCAAAATTAATCACATAAATAAACAAAGGACACACCCCAACACACCTCAACCATCAACTCCCTAAAGCTCCCTAAGGCCCTTACAAGCTGTGCATCCTCTACGGCCAACAGAGCTTTTATCCTTTGTGCCCCTAGGTGCTGGAATGCACTACCCCCTGGCATCCGGGCTATCAACAGCTTATTACAATTCAAGAAAGCCCTCAAATTCTTTCTCTTCAACAAGTTCCTTATAGAGTCATCCACACCTATTGACCTCTGTGACCTCACCCAATTACCCAATCCCATCATACCTCAATAGCATGCTTGGCTGATTCCATATAACAAGTGAATATATTCCTAGCACCTGTTACTAGTAACATGTTACTATTTAGTTATACCACATCTGTAAATAGTCTGTATATAGTTCCCCCGTTTGATCCAAGTTCCTTCCCTTGTTATCTGTAAACTCATGCATGTTGATTGTACTGAGATTTTTGTTCGATGTGAACCGCGCTGATGCCGAATAGTGCGGTATATAAGAGAGTGTAAATAAATAAATAAATAAAAAAACAAAAAGTACACCATGATTCAACAATACATTAAAACAAATGAAAAAAGAACTAAGAAAACATGAAATTAAATGGCGAAAATCAAAATTGACTATACATAAGGAAATATACAACAACCATCTCATAAAATATAAAGAAACACTAGATAACACAAAGAAAAACTACTACGCAGCAACCTTATCAAAATCATATAACAGACCTAGAGAACTATTTTCTATTGTCAGAAATCTTACCAATAACGCTCAAACTTCTAGCAACGAAATCACTGACATCTCAGTACAAACACTAGCTAATCATTACCAAAACAAATCAAAAAAACCTCAAATGTCTCTAGATACGATTAACACCTCACACCAGTCTGTTGACGAATGGTCAGACTTTTACCCCATTTCAAGTACGACATTAAAAACTATCATATCCGGACTCAATACCACAACTTCTTATTTAGACCCATGCCCAGTGTCATGGATAAAAAACACACTGCCAACTCTACTATCCTTCATTCTCCCAATAGTCAACCTCTCATTATCCCAAGGTTACCTTCCACAATCGCTCAAACACGCACAAATACGCCCAATCCTAAAGAATGGCAAACTAGATAAAACATCCCCAGTATCATACAGGCCCATTTCTAGCATACCATTTTTGGCCAAAATAATAGAAAAAGTAGTGCAATTACAAACACAGGAATTCATTGACACATCTTACCCACTTGACGACCAACAATATGGATTTCGGCCACGCCACGGAGTAGAAACACTACTAACAGTATTAATTGATACTCTCCTAAGAGGAATCGACAATCATAAACAAGCTTTCATCCTCCTCTTCATTGACATATCAGCGGCCTTTGATAGTGTACATCACTCATTAATGCTCAGCAACCTAAGGCAGATAGGCATAAACTCTACAGTACATAAATGGTTCACCTCCTATTTACACAATAGAACACAAAATGTACGAATAGGTAATCAAACTTCAACTACATATAACCAAGAAATAGGTTTACCACAAGGATCTGCACTATCAGCCCTACTTTTTAACATTTACATAAAACCGGTCTGCAATATCTTTAAAAAATTTGGAGTACAATATCACCTATATGCAGATGATATTATGATGTACATTCCATTTACTATCCCTAACCTACCGTTACAACTCCTCTCAGACTGCTATAACGAAATCACAATTTGGCTAAAAACTCAAAACCTCCACATAAACCATGCTAAAACCGAAGTCCTAATCGTATCAAAAAATCAATCATTTATCCCCCCAACCCATATAACACTACAAGATCAAGAAATTAAAATAAAAAATGAAATAAGATATCTAGGTGTTATCTTAGATACACACCTTACAATGGAAACCCACATTAGAAATACCATAAAGAAAATCTATTTCAAACTTAAAATTCTCAAACAACTACGCCCGCTATTATTTGTACAAGATTTCATTAATATAACACAAGCTATCATAACCCCTCACTTTGATTTTGCCAACCTAATACTAATGGGCATTTCAAAACAGAACATTAAAAGAATTCAACTAGCCCAAAATGCAACGGCAAGAATTATACTAAAAATAAACTCACTCCAACACATAACACCAATACTAGCATCCCTTCATTGGTTACCAATACAAAGCAGGATAATATACAAAACAATAATAACCTCATTCAAAGCATTAAATGACATGGCTCCGACCAACCTATGTAATCCAATATGCAAAGAAACACCTAAACCTACTCACAGAAATGAACAATTAAATAAACTAAAGATCCCGAAGGACTTCATAAAAGCACATAAATTAACCAACAAGAGAGCCTTCTCTCACATAGCTCCAACTATCTGGAATTCCCTACCAGAGGATCTACGATCACTAACAGAGATCATGGAATTCCGCAAAAAATTAAAAACGTATCTATTCACTAAACATTATAACACCATGGAAAACCTTGAACTCAATTTAGATAAAGGCTAAACAGGTAACTGACCACATAAAACACAAACCTCCTACCTAAATGGACAACACACATAGTTCAATCGAAATGACGATCCAATCTCTTATGCCCTAATACCTCCTCATGTATATAGTTGTTTCTGTAATGTACTGTCTTATGTTATCTAGACACCACATTTTGTTAGTAAATTGTTTTAACACGGTTCCAGTTTAAATTCAATGTTTAGTTTCTCAGACTTAACTTTGTTTAATTTATGATATTTTAAGATGTTCTATGTAAAATTAAGATGTTCTATGTAAAACAAACTTCGCTTTGTTATTTGTTGTTGTTTGTACACCGCAACTGATCTCTGGAAGATGCGGTATAAAAATGAGTGTTAAATAAATAAATAAAATAAGACACCTCGGGTAGATCCTCAGTGAAGGTCTCGATCTCGCTCCCGCTCCTCAGGGCGAGGTCTTCGCAGGCAAGTGCCTCTGTCTCCAGCCATGCCTCAGCCTCAAAGCATTGAAGATCGGAGCCAATGATGCTCTTGGAGCCATTGGGCCTTGAGTCTTCCTCGGAGTACTCGGCTTGGGAGTCCGACGCCAAGACATCTCCGGAGTCCTGGGCCCACCGGGACCTCCCTTCGGATCTGTCCCCACCGGCGGCTATGCACCAATCCCCACCCAAGGACACCTTGTTCCTTGAGTTTATCGGGGACATGGTGCGAACTCTCTCCCTCACTACAGAGTCAGAGGAGGACTCTTGCACAGAGGAACTCGACATCGTCCAGTACAAGGCGCCATCTAAAGAGACCCTGACTGTCCCGGTCCCCTCCATTATTAACAGACTCCTTCTCCAAATGTGGGAGGCCCCGGTATCAGTGACGATTGTCAGCCACCGCCTGGATACCATGTACCGGTTCCAACGTGGGCCGGGTTTCTGGAAGACTCAACTCCCCCACACCTCCATGGTTGTGGAGTCGTCCATGCGTCGACAGAAGAGCCTGAAGATGCACTCTTTGGTGCCACCGGGCAGGGAGTCCTGCACCCTCGATGCCCTCGGGTGAAAATGCTACCAGGGCTCTATGCTTGCCTGCCGCATCCAGACGTACCAACTTTACATCGGTATGTTCCTCCAAAACCCATTGAAGGAACTCAGAGGCTTCGCAGCTGGCCTCGATGGGGATCATCTCCGGCACTTCCAGACACTTACAAAATTCATCGGGGAGTATTTCAAGTACCTCTCTTGGCTGCCTACAATGGCTTCGAGTCCAGCGCGCTGGTAGCGGCCACGGGCATTGGGACCCGACACAAGGCTTTGCTCCAGACATCCAATCTCGAGCAATGGCTGCAGGAGACGTTTCTGCACCCATGCCTTGGGGAACAGCTTTTTCGCAAGCCCATGGAGGACAAGGCCGTCGAAATTGAGACCGAGTATGTGACTCTGACTCGACTCTTGAGGAAGACTTCCACTCTTCCCAGGAAGAAGCCTCCAGGAAAGAAGACCCCTTTCCATAGAAAGGGCCAATCTTATCGAGGCTATCCTCCATACCCGGACACCCAGACCACTCAGCAGGGCCACCAGGGCAAGGGAGCGGGTCAGGGCCCACAAAAGCCCAAGGGCCCCAATCCCCAAACTCCAGCCCCAGCCCAGCCTGGGTTGGGGTTTTGATGCAGCCAGCATAGACTCTCTCCCCCTGGAGGATCAGCTACCCATGGGTGGGCATCTGGGGGAAGGAAAAGGAGAGAGGCAAAGGGTAAAACTATATGTAAGCTGAATTTGATAACAAGAAAACAGTTGCCAAATGAGTTATATCGCAAAGATATCTGTTCAAGTTAAATTAGTTTGCAATGAATTCTTAAAAAACTGCTCACGTATATATGTCAAACTAGTTGTCATTGATAATGTATTCTGCATAAACTATAATGTCTTCAGAAGATGTTATGACTGAAGAGCATACATACATTAGTAACGTCATCAAATTGTTATCAAATTCAGCTTACATATAGTTTTACCCTTTGCCTCTCTCCTTTTCCTTCCCCCCCTTCTCCCCTCTTTCCATCCCCCTTCTCTCCTTCCCCTCCCCCTCCCCTTCCCCCTTCCTTTCCCCCCTACCCCCTTCTTCCCCTTCCCTCCCATTTTCCTCTTCCTCCCCCCTCTCTTTCCCTCTTTTTCCCTTCCCCCCTCCCTCTCCTCCTTCCCCCTCTCCTTCCCCCTTCCCCCCTTTTCCTTCCCCCCTACTTCTCTCCTCCTCCCTACTTCTGTCCCTTCCTCCTCTCTTCCTTCCTTCTCCCCTTCCCCTTTCCTCCTTTCCCCCTTCCCCCTCTCCTCCCCTCTCTTTCCCCCTGTCCCCTTCCCCCCCTTCTCTCCTTCCTCTTCCGTCCTCTTATTTTATGGTATATTAATCACATTTGGTTATATGTTAAATAGTCAATACATTAGCAGTATTATTTTCTTATCAACCTTTTTTAGCTTTATTCTTTAATAATTAATCAATATATTCATGACTTCTCCGTATATATTTTTTTGAATTCTAATGTATTTTTTTAAGTATCATAATACACATCCTGTACTACGTTCTATATGTGTCTAATCACGCAGATTTAATTTGTGAGTATTTATCTATTTATAATTATTTCAAGTTAATATATTTTACAACATTATGCCTTTCTGCTGCCCTACGTTTGGTTTTCTCACTACTTTTTATATTCTTATTATATTTTTATGATTGTTTTTTCTTATATATTACCATGTTCTCCATTTTTGTATATTTTAAGTTTACATGTTTGACATTGACAATTGATGTTTTATATGTGCTTTTTATATGTATAACATATCTATGTTATGATATTTTACTCATTTTACTCTTATCTTGTTGTTAAGCTGCATGCCCCCTGAGGAAGGCGTTTGCCGAAACACGTTGGGGTCTTCACCAATAAAGTCATCTACGACCAATAGACGTCTTTTGCTCCTTGTGTTCCCCCAGAATAGAAAATTGGACACCTTGTTGAAGCAGGTCTTTGACATTAATGCCCTTTCGCTACAAGCCTTCATTTGTGGGGCGTGGGTAGCAAGGGCCTGCCTCCGATGGTCCCAACGGATGCAGCAGAGGGAGTCGGCAGCAGAGCAAACTGGAGAAGCAGCCAAGCTGGAGTCGGGGGCAGCATATTTGGCTGATATCCACTACAACCTTATTAAAGGTCTCTCGAAGAGTATGGTTTCGGTGGTAGCGGCTTGCTGCTATCTCTAGTTGCGAACTGGGCAGTGGACAGTTTGTCAAAGGCCCGACTAAGAAAACTCCCCTTTCAAGGAAAGCTGCTCTTTGGGGAGGACCTGGACAAATTGGTGAAGGGCCTGGGTGAGTCCAACAGCGGTCGTCTGCCGAAGGATAAGCAAAAACAGAGCCATCCCTCTCCAGCGCCCAAAGGACAACAACAAGAATTTAGGTGTTTCTGTTCCACACGATTTAACAAATTTCAGAGAAGAAAATTCCCCGCCAGGGGTTTCAAGGGTTTCGAGAGGCAGGCAGAGTTATTGCAGCCTCCTCGTCCTCGGGACTCAAGAAATCACAATGAAATGAGGGGGACCCAGGTGGCGATACAGCCTGTAGGGGGTTGCCTGCGGGAGGTCTACCCTGCCTGGGTCCAATACTTCTGACCAATGGGTACTGGAGGTCATTTGAGAGGGGTATGCCCTCGAACCCAAGCACCCGTTGGCCAATTTGTTTGTTCAGTCTCCCTGACAGGCATGGGCCAAAGTGGCAGTGGTGCGGGACACCTTGACGCGGCTGTTACTGTTCACAGCCGTGGTGCAGGTTCCCCGCGACCAGTATGGCTGTGGTCGGTACTCCATTTACTTTGTGATGCCAAAAAAGGAAGGTTCCTTCCGCCCGATACTCGATCTCAAGCGGGTGAACTGCTGTCTGCAGGTGTCGCATTTTCATATGGAGATGTTGCAGTCTGTCATAGTGGCGGTCTGAAAAGGGGAGTTCCTTACATCTCTCGACCTGTCAGAAGCATACCTGCACATTTCTATATGGCAGGAGCATCAGCAGTTCCTCAGGTTTGCGGTCCCTATGGGGCATTTCCAGTTTTGGGCATTACCATTTGGTCTGGCGACGGCGCCATGCACCTTCACCAAGGTTATGATGGTGGTGGCGGCAGCGCTTCGCAAGGAAGGGGTCCTGGTACATCCGTACCTTGACGACTGGCTGATTCAGGCAAAGTTGAGAGGTGAAAGCGAGCAAACTACGGCCCGGGTGGTGCAGTTTCTGCAGAGTCTAGGCTGGGTAGTCAATGTGGCCAAGAGCCGGCTGACTTCTTCACAGTACCTCAAGTACCTTGGGGTGCGATTCGATATGCATGCAGAGAAAGTATTTCTTCTGGTGCAGTGAGCGCAAGGGCTTCGCAGGCTGGTACAACAGTTCCTGGCCAGGACTGAACGCACAGCCTGGCACTTTCTGCAGCTCCTGGGGCCCATGGCGGCCACTCTCGAACTTGTACTGTGGGCACGGACCCACATGCGACCACTGCAGAGGCCCTTTCTATGACAGTGGTCACACCAGACGCATCCCTTGGCACAGAGACTTTCCTGCCAGCCAAAGACCAAGCGAGCCTGGAGAACAGTATGCCTCTCGAGTTGCCATCAAGGGTTCCGTTAACGACGGACGCCAGTCTGTCCGGCTGGGGTCCCATTGTGAAGGGCACTTTGCCCAGGGGCAGTGGAGCGCACAGGAGATAGATTGGTCGATCAACAGGCTGGAGATGCGGGCAGTGGTCCTGGCACTCCAGAGGTTTCAGCCCTTGTTGCAGGGGAAGGGGTTACGAGTCTTTTCAAACAGTGCAACCATGGTAGCCTACATCAGTCACCAGGTGGGGCACGAGCAGTGCACCCTTGGAGGAGGAGTCCGACAGGCTGCTAAGCTGGGCCTAGGAACACCTTCAGCCACTGTCGGTAGCGCATGTAGTGGGGGTCGACAGCGTGACTGTGGATTATCTCAGTTGGGTACGAGTGGACCCCTGAGAGTGGGTGTTCAATCAGGATGTGTTTACTCAGGTAGTGCTCCGCTAGGGCTTTCCGGTCGTGGACTTTATGGCAACCTTCGCGTCCACAAAAGCCAGTCGTTTCTTCAGCCGATGGAAGGGCTGGATGCCCTAATACAGAAGTGGCCCAAGGAAGGGCTTCTGTATGTGTTCCCGCTGTGAGCTCTAATAAGGCAGGTCCTACAGAGGATTGAGACTCATTGAGGCCTGGTGATTCTCATCACTCCGGATTGGCCAAGACGGCCATGGTACGCAGACCTCATGCAGCTACTGGAGGGTCGTTCATGGCGTCTCCCGATGCGAGAGGATCTGCTAATGCAGGGGCTGGTGCGCATGCCGCCAGTAGTTCGATTCTCTCTTACAGCCTGCTCTTGAGAGGGCATGACTGACGATGAAGGGATATTCAGCCACAGTTGTCTCGACCTTGTTGAAGATCTACCTCTCTTGCCTATATATGGATCTGGCGCATCTTTGAAGAGTGGTGTGCAGACAGACAGATGCGACAGTCCAAGACTTATGTGTTGGACGTCTTAGCGTTTTTGCAGGACAGTTTTGATAAAGGCTTGGCAGCTAGTTCCTTGAGGTTCAACTAGTGGTTTTTTCCTGTTATCAAGGGAAGGTCCAAGGGGTAGTGTTGGGGACGCACCCTGATGTAGGAAGGTTCCTAAGGATGGTGACACTTCTACATCCGCTGTGGAGGACAATAGTGCCAACGTAAGATCTCAATTTGGTGCTAGACATGATGGTAAGGGAGCCATTTGAGTCACAGAGCAGAGCTTTGCTCAAAGATCTAACCCTCATGATAGTTTTTCTCGTGGCTATATGTTACGCATGCAGGATTTCAGAGCTGCAGGCATTGTCTTGCCGGGAGCCGTTTCTGTTGTTTTCCAATGAGAAGGTGGTCCTGATGCCGGTTCTGTCCTTTTTGCCCAGGGTGATTTTGGTTTTTCATGTGAACTAGGCTGTCACCCTGCTGGTTCTCGGGAGAGGTGAGCATGATCCGCTGGACCACAATTACACCTCCTGGATGTATGGCGTGCTGTGCGGCGATACTTAAAGCGGATGATGGTTTTCCGCAAGTTGGATAGTCTATTGTTTGGAGGTCCGTGTAGGGAGGAGGCTGCAGCTAAGGCCTTTATTTCTAGATGGATCAGGGAAGCTATCGTGTCAACATACATCTTAAGAGGTAAGCCAATGCCAGCGGGGTTGCGGGTTCATTCCACAAGAGCTCAGGCAGCCTCATGGGTGGAGTATAGTTTGGTGCCATCATTTGAGATTTGTAAGGCGGCAACCTGGTCGTCACTGCATTCCTTTGTTAAGCATTACCGTCTGGACATCCAGGCGGCAGGGGATGCGTGTTTTGGATCGGTGGTGCTTCAGGCCAGTTTGGCAGGCCCCTCCCATTGAATATACTGCTCTATTACATCCCCAGGGGTGCGGGATTGGACTGGAGGGACGATAAGGAAGGTGAAATTAGACTTACCTGCTAATTTTTGTTCATAGGGGCCCAGTTGGACACGTTACAGGCCAAGGCCATCCTCCCAACAGAAAGGTCAGAGCGCCTCAGGCAACTAGCAAAAGAGGTGCAGCACAGTTGGTCAGTGCTGGCTCACCTCCTCCTCTGCCTATTTGGCCACATGGCCTCGACGGTCCACATCACATCCTTAGCCCGCTTACACATGCAGACAGCCCAATGGGGCCTCCACTCGCAGTGGACTTAAGCCACGGGCAGACAACAGGACAAGGTCAAGGTTACCCTCCAGCTGGCAGAGTCCCTCAGTTGGTGGCAAAACCTATGCCACTTCCAGGCAGGGATGCCCTTCCAGACACCCATGCTGCAGAGGACCCTGACCATGGACACCTCCCTCCTGGGTTGTGGGGTGCATTGCAGAAGCCACCGCACATAGGGAAGCTGGTCTCAGGAGGAGTCCCTCCTTCAGATCAACTTCCTGGAGCTCAGGGCAATCTTCTTGGTGCAGCAAGCATTCTGCCACCGACTGTGACACCAGCCTGTACTGATCCAGACCGACAACCAGATCGCCATGTTCTATATCAACAAGCAGGGGGGTACAGGCTCATACTCCGTCTGCCAGGAGAAGGTAGCCCTCCTCTCCTCACAGCACGCACAAACATGCTGCTGCTGCGAGTGGTGTACCACCCGGGCCAGAACAACTGCCTAGCGGACAGACTAAGCACAGTCCTTCGCCCACATGAGTGGCACTTAAACCCCAGGATACTGCAACAACTCTTCTGTCTCTGGGGCAGTCCTATGCGGGACCTTTTCACCTTACAGCTTCCTCACTTCTGCTCTCGTCAATTGCACCCGGAGAGAGTGGTAGTGGATGCCTTCCTGACCCCATGGTCTGAGGTCCTGCTCTATGCGTTTCCCCCCTGGTCTCCAAGACCTTCTTCAAGGTCCAGAGCAAAAGGGCCTCAGTGATACTGATTGCCCCCAGGTGGCCCTTGCAACCTTGGTTCGCTCTGCCCCTCTCCATGTTGGTGACATCCCTGGTCCCCCTGGGCCAAGCACTAGACCCCCTGGAGGAGGGCTCCCTCCAGCACCCCAACCTGGGGTCACTAACACTACCAGCATGGCTGCTGAAAGAATAGCCCTGGCCCCCTTCAATCTCCCAGAAGTTGAGGAGACTCTCCTGGCCTCTTGGAAGCCCTCCACCAGATAGGCTTATGCCTTTAAGTGGAGAAGGTTCTCTCCAGGAGCAAGCAGGAAGTCAGTCCTCACATACGGAGCCCTCGCGGAAGCATTTCCCCAGCTTTTAAAGAAAGCTTTTGGGAGATGCCACCACGCATGCGTAGTCCCCTTCCCACCCAAGGGTGCCATCTTGCTCAGTCTCCATTTTCCGCAGAGCCCTACAAACATTCGTCTTTTTCCCCTGAAAAAAAGTTGATCTTTCGTGCCTTTTTGTGCATTTCTGGCTAGCACCGGTTCCTTTCCTGCCTCTTGAGCCCTGCTGCTCCAGCATCGGGTCTCAAGACCTTATTTTTATCTTAGCACTTTCACGCCTTTTTGAACCGCTGGTCGCGTCGAGGGTCTTTGACCTCACTGGGGTCCTTTTCGTTCCAATGGCCACTGGTTTCAAAAAATGTGATCGGTGCTCCAAAAACATTTCCCTCACTGACACACACGACTGTTGTCTCCGGTATCTGTGCACAGACCATGACCTGGAGGAAACTCCCTGTGTAAAAAGATGTCCGCCAAGGCCATCCAAAGCTGCCAGCAGAAGCAGGACGACATCTTTCACAAGACAGAGTCGACTCTGGTATCCCCAGTAGCCTTGCGCCTAAAGGCCCCGCAACCCTCGGAGTTGCATGAAGCCCCCGAGGTTCCTGAGTGGGCTCACAGACACTCCAGAGAGGGGTCGCCGGAGCATGGGCGTAAGAAGAAGAAGAAGACCTCACGAACCTCGTCTTGAGAGGCGGATGAACATGGCAAATCCCGTGCGCGGTCCCTCAGCCCCCGATCCCCGATGTGCATCCAAGGTGTTGGAGCGGGAGCGACCACGAAAGGTACCCAGGACCGATACCGTGGCCTCCAACAATAGAGCCCGGTCTCTCAAGGGCCGTCCCAGTGAGGACCCCCTCTCCTCCTCAACACCTGACCTGGTGACCACAGCATTGGTGTCGCAGGCTCCCATTCCTGAGTGGGAAACCTGAAGGCTGGCACTGGAACACAGTGTTTCTGTTTTCATTGCCTCCCAACTGGCATCGATGCCCAGCCCCGCCGGCGCTCGTGCCGAGACCGCAGGGATCTCGATGCCGAGGACTCCCTGGGCCGCCAAAGTGATCCCTGAGAACCAGATGTCTCGTGAGGATCCTCGGCAAGGGTCTCGATCCTGCTCCCGATCCTTGGGGGCGAAGTCTTCTCGGGTGAGTGGCTCCAGCCATGGCCCGGCCACGAGACACTGAAGGTCGGAACTAACGACTCAGTTGGAGTCGCTGGGCCTTGAGTCTTCCTCAGACTACTCAGACTGTGATTTCGATGTCAAGATGTCACCGGAAACTCGGGCCCACTGGGATCTCCCCTCGAACACATCTCCACCGACCTCGAGGCGCCGGTCCTCACCCGAGGATACCTCCTTCCTCAAGTTTGTCCGGGACATGGTGAGGGATCTCTCCCTCACCACTGAGTCAGAGGAGGACCCTCTTATGGAGGGGTTTGATATCCTCCAGTACGAAGCATCACACAAGGAAACCCTCACGGTCCCCGTCCCCTCCATACTCAACTGGCTCCTTCTCCAGATGTGGGAAACACCAGCATCAGTGCCAATCGTCAGTCGATGCCTGGACACATGTACCGGGTCCAGTGAAGCCCAGGGTTCAGGAAGATGCAGCTCCCTCACACCTCCATGGTGGTCGAGTCAGCCATGCGTCGACAGAAAAGCCCAAAGATGCACTCATTGATGCCCCCAGGCAGAGAGTCCCGTGCCCTCAATGCCCTCGGGTAAAAATGCTACCAAGGCTCGATGCTAGCATGCCATATACAGACTTACCAACTATACATCAGCATGTTTCTCTGAGACCTCACCAAGGAACTCGGAGGCTTCGCGGCTGGCCTTGATGGAAACTACCTTTGACGCTTCCAGACATTTATGAAGTCGATCGGGGAGTGCTCTAAATATCTGTCTCGAGCTGCCAATGACAGCTTCGAGTCCAGCTCGAGGGTGGCAGCCTCCGGCATCGGTGCCTGATGCCAAGCCTGGCTCCAGACATCGAACCTTGAGTAATGGGTCCAAGAGAAGCTCCTTAATGTCCCTTGCCTCGGGGAGCAACTCTTCGGCAAGCCGATGGGAGACAAAGTGGCCGAGATTGAGACCGAATACGTTACCAGGACTTGGCTCTCGAGGAAGACTTCCACTCCCCCCAAGGAAGTCTTCCACTCTCCCAAGGAAGAAGCCACCGGGAAAGAAGTCTCCCTTCCACAGAAAGGGCTAGCTCTATCGTGGCTATCCCCCATACCCGGCCACCCAGACCTCTCAACAGGGTCACCAAGGGAAGGGTACAGGCCAAAGCCCACGCAAACCCAAGGGTTCCAAACCCCAGGTACCAACTTCTGCCCAACCTGGGTCAGGGTTTTTGATGCCTCCAGCATAGCCTCTCTTCCACTGGAGGATCAGCTGGCAACAGGGGGTGCCTAGTTAATTTTGCCCACAAGTGGACCTCCATCACCACCAACTCATGGATACTTCAGGTGGTCAGGGAGGGTTATCTCCTCCACCTGAACCAGCTGCCTCCACCTTTCTTTCCTGGGGAGCCCCTTGATCTCCCCTGCACCAGTCCCTGCTATTGCAAGAATTTGCGGGCCTTCTTAGGGTCAGGGCTATAGAGCTCATACCACAATACTTGAAAGGAAAGGAGTTCTACTCCAGGTACTTTCTGGTCCCAAAAAGAACAGGAGGACTAAGGCCCATCCTGGGCCTGAGAAATCTGAATAAATTCCTAGTGCGGGAGAAATTCAAGATGCACTCCCTTGGAACATTGCTGCCCTACCTCCAGCAGGGAGCTTGGCTATGCTCCTTGGACCTCAAGGATACTTACACTCACATCCTTATCCATTCCTGTCACAGACGGTATCTAAGATTCATGGTCGGGGTGACCATTACCAGTACAGGGTACTTCCCTTTGGCCTAGCGTCCACATCAAGGGTCCGCCAAATGCCTAGCGGTGATGGCCGCCAATCTTCGTCTCCAAGGAGCCTTCATCTTTCCTTACCTTGATGACTGGCTGATAAGAGGGGTCATGGCCTCAGAGACCCTGCAGGCCATGACCCCTGGTCTTATAACATCTGGTCTTCTGGTCTTATAACATCTGATCTTATAACATCTGGGATTTCTGATCAATCACCCAAAATCCCACCTTACTCCAACGCAAGCCATGGAGTTCATAGGGGCTCACTTGGATACCCTCCAAGCCAGGGCTTTCCTCCCCCTGGACAGGGTGGATCGCCTCACAGCCCTAGCAGTCAAGGTGCAAAGCTACCACACTGTGTCGACGTGGTCAGTGCTTTGCCTCCTGGGCCACATGGCCTCCACGGTCCATGTGGTTCCCGACACCTGCCTCCACATGTGAGCAACTCAGTGGTGCCTCCACTCTCAATGGGCCCAAGCCAAGGGTTGGCTCTGGGACAGAGTTTCGGTGTTCCATCAGTTGGTGGAGTCGCTCACTTCTTGGCAGGATACTCAATACCTGCAAATGGGCATGCCCTTCCAATCCCTTAACCCCCAGATGATCCTCACAACGGATGCCTCCCTGCTGGACTGGGGTGCCCATTGCGAGGAACTGCACACCCAGGGGGCCTGGTCCCCCAACGAGAGCCAGCAGCAGATCAATCTGCTGGAACTCACTGCCGTCTTCCTCACACTGAAGGCTTTCCGGCACCGCCTGCAGCATCAGTCGGTGCTTGTCCAGACAGACAACCAGGTCACGATGTTCTGCCTGAACAAACAAGGCACAATGAACAAAAGCTCAATCCTTGGTTCAGTGAATATAAAATCCCACAAAGACAAAAACCAAACCCATCAATAATCCCCCTATTTTAAAATATTATTTTTGTCGGAAGAGGCTGGAGGCGACTGAGATTAAAGCCCAGTCACACCAGACAACCCGTTCCTTTTTAATTAGGTGAACTACAAAGCTGTACTTAACTCGTGAAAATGTTCCAGTGGAGTTTTCTTGCACATCAATATATCTTCATTTCAATGAAGCGGTCAGGTAGCAGTTCCACGACGTACGTTTCGGGCCCTAAGCCCTGTTTTAAGTGTTCATGCTCCTTAGATGTACCGCTCTGAAGAACTTCCATAATCACTAACCCCACTGGTTATAGAAGGGGAAACACGCTCATTGGCTAACACTAGTTGTCAATCAACAGGGAGCTTCCAATCAGCTAAACGGGAGACCCCATTAACATCGGGGAATCCCTTAGCGTCATGGATGACGTCATAGCAAGCGAAACCACTCAACTTCCTTTTAATTAAAATCCGCCTTGGTGAACACGCTTCTAGGGTTCGGCAGAAAGTTATGTCGGCTCCCCTTGTTGAGCATTTTGAGTCTCACCATCATCAGTTTCATTCTGATTTTTCCTGGACTGTGTTAGATTTTATTCCCCCAAATCCTCGGGGAGGGAACCAGCTTTTGGCTTTGCAACGACGTGAACAACAGCTGATTTTTGAGCTAAAAGCTGTCCATCCTATGGGGTTAAACAAGGAAGTTGAGTGGTTATTATGGAAGTTCTTCAGAGCGGTACATCTAAGGAGCATGAACACTTGAAACAGGGCTTAGGGCCCGAAACGTACATCGTGGAACTGCTACCTGACCGCTTCATTGAAATGAAGATATATTGATGTGCAAGAAAACTCCACTGGAACATTTTCATGAGTTAAGTACAGCTTTGTAGTTCACCTAATTAAAAAGGAACGGGTTGTCTGGTGTGACTGGGCTTTAATCTCAGTCGCCTCCAGCCTCTTCCGACAAAAATAATATTTTAAAATAGGGGGATTATTGATGGGTTTGGTTTTTGTCTTTGTGTGAACAAACAAGGTGGCACAGGCTCTTACTGCCTATATCAGGAGGCAGTGGCCCTCTGCTCCTATATGACCAACCAGGGAATGCTCCTCAGGGCTGTCTACCTCCTGGGCCAGGACAATGCCTTAGTGGACAAGCTGAGCAGGGTCCTCTGGTCACACGCATGGCACCTGGACCCCAGGGTGGCACAGAGGCTATTCTTGTTAATGGGAACCCCAAACCTGGACCTCTTTGCCAGCCCAACCAACACTCAGCTACCCCAGTTTTGCGGTCCCCAACCGCACCCCTCCCGGGTAGCAGTGGATGCCTTCCTCATCTTATGGTCAGTGGATCTGTTGTATGTCTTTCCTCCCACACCACTGGTGGTATGGACTCTCTTCAAGGTCCAGCGAGACAAGGCTTCTGTGATCCTGGTGGCCGCGAAGTGGCCCCGGCAACCTTGATTTTTCCGGCTGCTGCATCTCTCATTGGAGTCCCCAGTCCCTCTCGGGAGCTCCCCAGGACTATTGACCCAGGAAGAGGGCTCGATCCTCCACCCCCAACCTGGGATCCTTGTCTCTCACAGCATGGCTGCTGAATGGGTCGCTTTAGTAGCTCTCAACCTCCCCAGGGAACTCAAAGTCCTCTTGTAAAGACTTCATGAGACGGGCCTATGCCTTCAAGTGGCACAGGTTCTTGGTATGGTGCATGGAGCAACTTGCGAATCCATTCGCTGTTCAGTGCACTCGATATTGCGATACTTGCTCCATCTCTCGTGGTCTGGACTTGTCCAACTCCGTCAGGGTATACCTGAGCACACTTTCTGCGAATCATCACCCTATAGAGGGCAAGCCTCTTTCTGTGCAGACCCTCATTACCTGATTCATGCGGGGCTTGCTGCTTTCCAATCCTTCCATCTGGATGCCCCCAACGGAATGGGATCTCAATATGGTCCTGGCACAGCTTACCAAGCCATCCTTCGAACCCTTGGCTATCTGCCCTTTGCATTACCTGTCCTTCAAGATGACCTTCCTGATAGCACTCACCTCTGCCCGCAGAGTCAGTGAGCTTCAAGCCTTGGTGACTGAGCCACCCTACACCAGATTCTACAAAAACAGGATCATGCTCCACACTTACCCGAAGTTCCTTCCAAAGGTGGTCTCTGATTTCCACCTCAACCAAGAGGTAGTGCTTCCTCCCTTCTTTCCACAGACCCATGCTGACAAGGCGTCAGCTGTTTGCCACACTCTGGACTGCAAAACCTGTCTTTCTACCTACAGTGAACTCAGGGCCACCACAAAGCTTCACAGCTCTTCGTTTCCTATGACCCCAGCTGACTGGGGGAGGCTGTCACCAAGCAGACCCTATTCATCAGGGTGGCGGACTGCATTGCCTTTGCCCACGATCAGGCTAGCCTATCGGAGCGCCGGGTCATGGCGCACAATGTGAGGGCAATGGCAGTCTCGGTTGCGAGCCTCTGCTCAGTGACGATGGCAAACATCTGGCGGCCTGCCACCTGGTCCTCCATTCACACTTTTGCAGTGCACTACTGCCTGGAGAGGGAGTACTGATGGGACAGTGCCTTGGGCAGGCTGTACTCCGGAATCTGTTTGGGATTTAGGCAACTCCTCCCCTCCAACCCTTCTTGTTCAGGCTACCGGAGCTATGCTTCTACTCGGACACTGGGGTCTTCGGAGTCTAACCTCAGAGTCGCTTCCGGCTGCTTATGGCTGGGCTGTGCTTTTTGTCTACGGGTTGTCAGTAACTCTAGCTGGGGAGTCCCATATGTGAGGACTGACTTCCTACTTGTTACTGGAGAAAGCGTAGTTACTCACCTGTAACAGATGTTCTCCAGGGACAGCAAGAATCAGTCCTCACAACCCTCTCTCCTCCCCTTGGAGTTGCTGTACTATTTTTGCCATCTCTTTTTTCAGCTCTAGGTATGTTATCTAACTGAGCAAGATGCCACCTCGCTTCTGCGAGGGCTCTGTCAGCATTGGCATTACTCATATGTGAGGACTGATTCCTGCTGTCCCTGGAGAGCACCTGTTACAGGTGAGTAACTATGCTTTCAGTCTGGTGTGCTGAAAGGGAGGAGAACTCTTTCTCATGTTGGATCCAGCTAGTGCTGCAATACCTACTGCACCTATCACACTCTGGGCTGAAGTCTAACTCGGCGGGGGTAGATCTGAGCGCCATAGCCACTCACCACCACCCTATCAAGGAAAACCCCCTCTCTGATCAGCTGCTGGTCTCCAGGTTTCTCTGGGGCCTCCTATTATTCAAGTCCCCTCTCTGCTCATCTCCGGCAGAGTGGGACCTCAATGTGGTGCTCTCTCAGCTCAGCAGACTACCGTTTAAGCCCTTGGCCACTTGCCACCTACAGTACCTGTCTTGGAAAGTGACTTTCCTGGTGGGCCTCATGTACGCTCGAAGAGTGAGCTAACTCCGGCCCTGGTGGCAGATCCAACCTATACCAGATTTTACGAGAACAGGGGCTGCTCCGCAAAACACCCCAAATTCCTCCCGAAGGTGGTGTGCCCTTTCCACCTCAATCAGGAAGTGGTCCTCCCCACCTTCTTCCCGCGGCCTCATGCCGAAAGGGAGGAACTAATATTTCACACGCTGTATTGTAAGCGGGCCTTGTCCTTCTACTTGCAGTGGACTCAGGCACATCGAAAAGCCCCTCAGCTTTTTGTATCTTATGACCCCAACAGACTGGGGCTCCCAGTGACAAAGCAAACTCTGTCCACTTGGGTGGCGGACTGTATTGCCCTCACCTATGAGCGAGCTGGCCTCTCTCTTGAGCACTGGATCACAGTGCATCACGGGAGGGCGATGGCCAATTCGATGGCCAACCTCTGCTCAGTGCAGGTGACAAAAATCTGCAAGGCCACTATATGGTCTTCCATTCACACATTCGCAGTGCACTACTGCCTGGAGATCAAGTTTTGCAGGGACAGTGCCTTTGGCCAGGGAGTACTCTGTAATATTCTCGGGGTGTAGGCAACTCCTGCCCTCCGATCCTTTCGTGTTCAGGCTACTGGAGTGATAGTGTCGCTGGATGCTAGGATCTTGCAGAGTCTCTCAGTGGGGACTCACCTTCTGCAACTCACGACTACTCAGTTGGTCACTGCTGGTGCTGTCGTGGTTTGGTCCTCGGCAGTCTAGAGCTGGGGAGCCCCATATGTGAGGACTGACTTCCTGCTTATTCCTGGAGAAAGTGTAATTACTCACCTGTAACAGGTGTTCTCCAGAGACAACAGGAATCAGTCCTCACAACCCTCCCTCCTCTCCTGGGAGTTGCCTCCCTACCTTGTTTTATTTTTTTACTACCATCCTAGCTATGTCATCTGACTGAGCAAGATGGCAGCCTTGAGTGGGAAGGGGCCATGCATGTGTGGTAGCATGTCCCAAAGGCTTTCTTTGAAAGCTGAGGAAATGCTTCATGCGGGCTCCATCAGCGCTGATGTCACCCATTTGTGAGGACTGATTCCTATTGTCCCTTGAGAAAAAACCTGTTACAGGTGAGTAACTACACTTTCCCTAACTTGGTTCACTTATCAAAGCGGGAATTAAGGCAGCTGTCTGGTTTCCCACCCATCTTACAGCTGTGTTTCAAGCACAGCGCCTTTTCCTACACTCACCGGAAGAAGTGGAGAAGCTTTTGGAGTGTGTGGGAGTCATTCAAGGGTCGGATGATTATCCTCAGAAGTACGCACCTGGAAACCAATCTAGGAAAATCCCAACCTGCACTGGGAGCCCCCCGACTTTCCCAGTGTCCAGCGCAAGCACCCCTAATGGCCTACCTGTCTCTCCATCGAAAGATTTATCCTCTCAAACCATCGCTGCTTCTCCCAGCTGCTCCATGCATGGTGAATGGGTGAACCCAACTGCACTGTCTGACAACTGACTTTTGAGATCTTTTACCTTTCTCTATGTTGAAGAAAGATTAGTAGCGGCTCAGTAACTTCTTTTTCCAGCAGTCTTGGCCAACCACACTCATTAGGTCCCTATGTCTATCCTGCAACATAGGGGCCATTGCCTTACTGTGCCCTTTCCCCTCCACTGGGAAGGGGAAGGGGTAAGAATGAGACTCTGTTACTCTCCTATGGGGATACGATGGCCAGTGTGTCCGAATGCCTCACACTCCTATTGAAAATGGAAGCCTGGTACCCTTATGTTTTGAAAAGAAGTTTGTATTTATGTTTTTTTGTATGTTATTGTGTGGGATTAGGGTTAAGAGGAGGGAGTGCAGTGTGTGTGGGTGTATGCAGATATGATTGGGTTGATTGGCTGTGTGGATGGCGGGTGGGGTTTAGAACATATGCACAGACATGGATACCCAAGATGTACGGAGGTGGTGCCTTGCTTTTTCCTTATCATGTTTCCCTTATGCTTGACCCCCCAAATATTAGCTAGGATGTGCCTTGACTTTAAACTGGTAACCTTAAATGTTTGCAGCCTCAATAACCTTGTCAAGTGGAAGAAAATGCTCAGCTACCTCTGCTGGAAGTGAAGTTAGTTCCCGCAGATGCAGAAAAATTACAGAGAGGGTGCTTGGAGCAGGTTTTCTATTCTGCGGGTGATTGATTGTTGGATTATGCCACCTCTGGCCAGTGATCATGCCATGGTCAGCCTGTGGC
This sequence comes from Ichthyophis bannanicus, assembly GCA_033557465.1. NCBI lineage: Eukaryota > Metazoa > Chordata > Amphibia > Gymnophiona > Ichthyophiidae > Ichthyophis > Ichthyophis bannanicus. Next base: position 572,664,808 of record CM066035.1, read on the forward strand.
TGGACCTCGACCGTGGGGTCAACATGTCTACTTAGAGATCAAAAGGTGCAAGACCTTATGTGAACATGGTGGGCAGACTACCTGAGCAATAATGATCCTGAGGGAGTAACTGCAGCCCTCTTATAGGATGCTAGTAAAGCATATATGCGGGAGCGACTACCACAGATTGCTTCACACCATAAGCAGCAAAAAGATGCCAAATTAGTACAGCTTCGGGCGCAACTTGAAGTTCTGCAAACTGAGCATAAACATACTGCCTGTAAGAAAACTTTCCTGAAATTAGTGGAAGTATGTAAACAAACAGATTCCCTTGAAATCGCTCATACCAAATTTTTGCTGCGACTCACTTGCCGAAAGGTTTTGGAATGTGGTAGTAGAGTGGGAAGCTTATAGCCTGACAACTATGCAAACGACGAACTAGCTGCCTTGTGGGTGCCATAATGGACTACAACTGGCAAATACATCAAGACTCAGTGCTAATAGCTCAGGCCTTCTGATCTTTCTACTCGTCCCTATATACCTCCGAGTGTTCAGCTCCTGCTGACGAACTATCTTCTTTCCTTGATGTGGAAACACTACCGACTCTGTCCTTGGAGCAACGTGCCCTTCTGGAACATGATATGGCAGTGCCCGAAATAGAATTAGCTATTAGGTCCTTAGCCTCAGGCAAGGCAATGGGCCCAGACATCCTCCCTATGGAGTAGTACAAGGGGATCACCGACAGCCTGGCGCCTATCCTGCAGTGGGCCTTTAATGAGGTACGCACATCTGGTAGACTCTCACAGAGTCTGTATGATGCCAAATTAGCCTTAATTCCTAAGGAAGGCCACCCTCCACTGGAGTGTGCTAGCTACCGCCTGATCTCACTCCTTAATAGCGATGCAAAGGTTTTCGCAAGGGTGCTTGTAAATAGACTGGATGGGGTTGTTGCGACGCTTGTGCATTCTGACCAAACAGGGTTCATGAGGGCGACAGATATACAATAATGTTTGAAAGCTTTGGAATATTGAGATGTACACTGCCCATGAAAAGAAGGCAGCATGGTGTGTTTCCTTGGATGCTGAAAAAACTTTTAACAGAGTGGAATGGGCATATCTATTTGCGGTCATGGCCTGCTTTGGATTGGGAAATCGATTTATTGGTTGGATGTTGTTGTTGTTGTTAAGTGCCATCGAGTCGGAGTCGACTCATGGCGACCCTCTGGATAGCTATCCTAAATTGTGTTCGGTCTTCAGTCAGGTGGCTCATTGTTGACAGACTGGTACCCGTAGCTGCTGTTATTGTATCGAACCATCTCATTGCTGGCCTTCCTCTTTTGCGTTGACCTTCTATCTTGCCAAGCATAATGTCTTTCTCTAATGATCTCTCTCTTCGCATGATGTGTCCAAAGTATGAAAGTCGAAGTCTTATCATCTGAGCTTCTAAAGAAAGCTTAGGTTTGATCTCCTCTAGTACCGACTGGTTTGTTCTTCGGGCAGTCCATGGTATACACAGTATTCGCCGCCAGCACCATAATTCAAAGGCATCAATTTTCTTCCTGTCTATCTTTTTCACTGTCCAGCTTTCACATCCATATGATGTTATTGAAAATACCATGGCTTGAACAAGTCAAATCTTTGTATGGAGAGAGACATCTCTGCTCTTGAGAATCTTATCTAGGTCTTTCATAGCCATTCTGCCAAGAGCAATGCGTCGTCTGATTTCTTGACTGCTTGTTGCTTCTTTATTGATAGCTGATCCATGTAGGTTAAAGTTGTTCACAATTTCAATTTCTTCTCCTTCAACGATGAACCTGTTGATTATGCCAGTTGTCATGATCTTTATCTTCTTTACATTAAGGTGCAGGCCCATTTTGAGACTATGTTCTTTGATTGTGAGAAGCAAATGTTTCAGATCATCTTCACTTTTAGCCAGTAATGTGGTATCATCAGCATAGCGAAGGTTGTTGATGAGTCTTCCACCAATCTTCACACCTCTGTTGTCTTCATACAATCCTGCTTCTCTGATGATTTGTTCTGCATATAAATTAAACAGGTAGGGGGAAAGTATGCAGCCTTGTCTTACACCTTTGCTTATTTTAAACCATTCTGTTTCTACTTGTTCCGTTCGAACTGTTGCTTCTTGATCAATGTACAGATTGCGCAAGAGAACAATCAGGTGTTCTGGTATACCCATGCTTCTTAATGTGGCCCAGAGTTTCTCATGGTTTACACAGTCAAAAGCCTTGCTATAGTCGATAAAGCACAAATAGATATCCTTTTGGTATTCTTTAGTCTTTTCAAGGATCCATCTCACATCCGCAGTGATGTCTCTCGTTCCTCGCCCTTTCGTGAACCCTGCTTGCACTTCAGGTAGTTCTTGTTCCAGGTATGGTTGTAGTCTCTTTTGAATAATCTTCAGTAGAATCTTGCTGGCATGTGGGATTAGAGCGATTGTGCGATAATTTTCACAGTCAGTTGGATCACCTTTCTTTAGTATTGGTATAAACACAGATCTTTTCCAGTCAGTTGGCCATGATGTTGTCTTCCATATTTCTTGGCAGAGCCTTGTGAGTACGGTAACAGCTGTATCAGATTGCTGTAATACTTCTATGGGAATGCTATCAATGCCTGGTGCTTTGTTCTTTGATAAGGCTTTCAATGCTGCTTCAACTTCTTCTTTCATCACCAATGGTTCCCGATCATAAGGTACAGGTTGAAACGGCTGTTGGTCCACTTGATCTTTATCATATAAAAACTCTGTATATTCCTTCCACCTTTTCTTGATCTTCTCAGCATCATTCAACATAGAACCTTGAGCATCTTTTAACATTCCAATTCGAGGCTGGAATTTTTTCTTTAACTCTCGTAGCTTTAGGAAAGCCGATCTTGTTCTTCCTCTAATAGTTTCTGCTTCTATTTCCTTGCAAGTGTCATTGTAGTACTTTTCCTTGTCCTGTATTGCTGCACGTTGGAAATCTCTGTTGAGTTCTGCGATTGTCTTTCTTTCTCCTCTGGCTTTAGCTTCTCTGTGTTTCTGGGCAATTTTCAGAGTTTCTTCCGTCATCCATTTTGGCCGTTTTTGCTTTTTCACCTTTTGTAGAGACTTCTCGCCTTCTTCCAACACAACCTTCTTGATGTCATTCCATAACTCTTCCGGAGCTCTGTCATTTGTATCTAAAGCAGCAAATCGATTTTTCAGGCAGTCTTTAAATTCCAGTGATATATTCTCAAGGTCATATTTTGCTGCATTCATGAGTGGTTTGCTCTTTTTCAACTTTAGCTTGAGTTTGCATACTAGTACCACAGTCAGCTCCAGGTTTTGTCTTTGTTGATGTTACAGAGCTTTTCCATTGTTGACTTCCACAGATGTAGTCAATTTGATTTTTATATAATCCATTCGGTGAAGTCCATGTGTACAGTCGCCGCTTGTGTTGCTGGAAGAAGGTGTTTGAGATGAATAGATCATTGGTCTTGCAGAATTCTATCAGTCTTTCTCCAGCTTCATTTCTGTTGCCAAGTCCATATTTTCCAACTACTTTGCCTTCTTCTTTGTTGCCAACTTTTGCGTTCCAGTCACCCATGACTATCAGGATATCCTGTTTGCATGTTCTGTCAATTTCAGCTTGTACTTGTTCATAGAACTCTTCAATTTCATTCTCTTCTGCAGCTGTTGTTGGGGCATATACTTGAATTATAGTTGTGTTGATAGGCAATCCTCGTAGACGAATAGAGATTAAGTGTTCGCTGACTGCATTGTATTTCATTACAGTTCTTGCAAGTTTCTTCTTTATTATAAATGCAACACCATTTCTTCTTTGTCTTTCATTTCCAGCATGATCATCTGATGCAAAGTGCCCCATGCCAGTCCATTTCAGTTTGCTGACACCCAACAGATCAAGTTGTACACGTTCCATTTCATTCTTGACCACCTCCAACTTCCCTTGGTTCATGCTTCGTACGTTCCATGTTCCAATGTGTAAGACATCTTTACAGCTTCTGACTCTCATTTCATGCGCAGCTACATCAGCAGTCAGACTTCCCGAGGGCTTTGATCCAACCACAACATAAATGCTGGCTTTACTCTGAAAAGTCTTCAGCTCTTCCCCAGTAGCTAGTTGAGTGCCTTCTGACCTGGGGGTCTCATCTTCCAGCACCATAGCACAATTTGTTTTGTTGTAACTATCTATTGGGTTTTCATGGCAAGATACAGAAGTAGATTGCCGGGCCTTTCTTCTGCGCAGTTTAAGTTTGATGTTGTTGCCGTTGTCACAAAAATGTGATCCTCCGCCGTCAACACTGTCCCATTCTGCTGCTGCCCAGATGGGTGGTTTGTCTTGGTCTGGCACCTCAGCTGAGACCTGTCCATCTTGGGAGACCCTGCCAGTAGTTAAACTACCGATAGTTTAGCTCTCAGCATCACTGATGCACGCAAGCCCTCACAGCACGACAAGCTGCAAACCAAGTGAGAGTATTGGTTGGATATGGGCATTATATTCCGCCCCAACTGCTCGAGTGATAGTGAACAGCACATGCTCAGAACCTTTCCATCTCCACTGGGGTACCTGGCAAGATTGCTTCCTTTCCCCATTACTCTTTGCACTGGCCGTTGAGCCTCTGACTGCTATGGTATGATCTGCCCCTGACATTCAGCCTATAGTTATTGAGTATGTCCCCCATCATGTATCCCTGTATGCAGATGACACTTTGATCTTTCTGGAGAACCCCACTCTCTCCCTCCAGGAACTGTTTCAGATACTCCACGACTTTTCCCAAATCTTGTGTTATGAAGCTAACCTCGACAAAATGGAGGTGTTGCCTTTGGGCATTGGAGAAAAGACCTTCTGCAGGGGTGCCCATTCAAGATCGCAGCATCCTCTATTAAGGACCTGGGGGTTTGCATGTCGGCCACTATGACTGACCTGTTCTGGCTGAATTATGCAGCCCTTGCTTCTAAGATTGTGGAATGAGCTCGCTTGATAGGAAGAGCTTACTTTGGGATGAATTAGTCGGGTAACAGCCTTAAAGATGACAATTGTTCCCAAGCTACTCTACCTCTTTTTGCAGTTGCCTATCCAGTTCCCGCAAGCTTTTTCAAAAAGATGGAAGAACAATTCAGTAGATTTATCTGGCAGAAACCTAAGGTGAAGATTGCATGGAAACGTTTAATACCGCACATAGATGACAGAAGTGTAGGTTTCCCAACCTCTCACTATATTATAAAGTAGCTGTTCTGCGAGGGCTGCACGATCATTATATGCGACCTCCTAATGCCCACTGGGTTGTGCTTGAATGTTCATGGCTAGCCCCCCCTACTCAGTTTTTGAAGAAATCCTGCGGAGCCGGGACAGGTCGAGGACCATGTGTTTCTGAGTTCGCTGCTCTATGTGGGCCCAGGTTCGTAAAACAAAGGGGGCAGGCTGTCGGGTCTTCTCGAAAGTGCAACTAGCTGACGTACTACCCTTTAGTAGCCTGTCATTCACCGGACTACGTCAGGCCTGGCAATCTAAGGATGTGTAGGTTCGCGGATCTGATAGAAGATGGCTCCTGCATGAGTATGATGCAACTGCACGAGAAGGGTGATGTTCGGATATCTTTTTATAAATACTTCCAACTGAAGCACTTCATTATGAGTGTGGTACATCATACACCTATATGGCACTGGCCGGACCCACACATGGAAGCTTGGCACCTTCGGTTGGACTGAACTCTTACCTTAACAGAATGGCGCAGTATACACAGAAGAGGATACCAGCGTGTTTGGAACACAAGCTGCGGTCAGACTTAATTCAGCTCCTGATGCAGGCTTACATTACTCCTGTTAGGATTGCTTATCTTGGATTATGGGCGGAGGGTGACTGCTGGAGGGGTTACAGGCGAGTTGGTACCTTTTTCTATATGTGGTGGGAATGCCCCTGAATTAGAATTTTCTGGAAAGAGGTGATTTCCTCCCTCAATAGTATCATTGGGGGGCAATTAATGGCTGCACCTGTCAGCTGCCTGCTAGGCTTCTTTTGATCCTACCTTAGGAGTTCCACGAAACTCACGACGATTGACTGAACTGCTCCTATTGGGAGCTTGTATGGTAGTGGAATGCAACTGGAAGGACCCTGGTGGACTGATCAGTAGAGACTGAAAATCTCGGGTGGCTGAACTAATGAACATGGACAACTTGCCCACTTAATCAAGGGACAATCAGAGGTCCATGTCTCCCTCTGGCAACCCTTCCGGGTGTGGCTTTCTACCCTGGATAGCGCTGTCAAGGAGCACAGCACTGCCAATAGTCCTAATTGATAAGCTGTGGTGGCCCACTCTCTTTTCCTATAATACTGATATTGCTGAAATTGCCAAAATTGCTGTAACATCGAGGAAGGTCACAAGACCACCTCTATGGTGTGGTAGCTACTCTTCTATTTCTCTCTACTGCATTACTGCCCTGTCGTCTCTGTTGAGTAGCTCTTTTGTGACCAGTGTTTGCTAACCTATGTGTACATCCTTTGCTGTGTAGATATCTTTTATTACAACCCCTGCATATGCTGCTTGTTTTTGTTTTTGTTTTGGAGGATACGGGGAGAGATTTTTATTTTCCCATAAGCCATTGTAGCTCATGGACTATTTGAAGTGTGTGTAAACAATTTGTATCCCCCAGATGTTGCTCTTGTCACTTATTTGTATTGATATCCTCACATCTAATAAATAAAGAATGTTATTAAAAATGAGAAAATTATAAAATAAGATAAAACATAAAAATGAAGGTAAAAGTGTTACTCAAAGAGATTATAGAGCACCTGCTTCACAGAGATTATTGCTTTGTGGAAATTCTTGGATATGAAAAATGCATAAAACCAAACCTTTAAATTAAATGTATCAAGACAAAGCACATATATAGGGAAATGAATAAGTAAATACTAGGAAGGGGGGATGGGGAAGGGGAAGGGAAGAAGAAGGGGGAGGGGGATAAAGGGCTAGGAGGGGAAAGGGGGAAGTGGGGGAAGGGAAAGGGGGGATGAGTGGGAGAGGGGAGGGGAGGGGAAAAGGGGGGAGGAGAGAAGAAACCAATACATAAATGTCATAAATGTCATAAACCATAAAACCTAAAAACCAAAGTTAAAACCAAAAAAAATTTAAAGGAAGGAGTAAAAAGAGATAAAAAGGTCTCATTAAAAACCATGTGTCATCATAAAAGGAACATAAATACAACCAAATTGGGAACGAGTCTTTATAAAAAGAGATAAAAAGGAATAAAACGAATGATATCACGTAACATGGAAAAGATAAAAAAAGGATAAAAAGAAAAATATCACATCACATAAATAAATAAAATAAGTTAAAAACTTAAAAACTTAAGATAAGATGTAGGAGAGAAGAAGGAGAGGAGGGGAAGGGAGAGAGGAACAGGGGAGGGGAAGGGGAGGGAGTGGAAGGGGAAGAGGGGAAGGTGGAGAGGGGAAGGGAAGGAGGGGAGAAAGGGAAGCGGGGAAGGGACGAAGGGGGAGGGGAAAGGGAAATGAGAAGGGGGGCAAGAAGGGGAAGAGGGGAGGGGTGAGAATGGATGGGTTGGGGAAGGAGGGAAAGAGAGAGGGGGAAAGGGGGGAGGATGGAGAGGGGAAGAGGAGGGGAGAGAGAAGGAGATTTTGCTAGCTAGGGATTTTTAAAAGTGATACCCCAAACAAAACCATCTAACAACCTCTCTTGCCCTTTATGTTTATGTTTATTTAACTTGATATACCGCCCTTCATTACACCAGGGCGGTTTACAAAATATTACAGGGATGGGCACAAGCCCTCATTGCAAGAAAGGAAATACATAGCTAGACAGGAAAGAGGAAAGAGGAAGAGAATACATAGGAAGGACAAAACAGAGGGGAAGACACGGGCAGACATGTATAAACCAGGTCAGCTGGATGCGGCTGGGAGATTAAAAACAGAGACAAAGAGATGGGTTTTTAGTAGTGACCGGAAAGTAAGATAGTTTTCTTCCAAACGAAGAGGAGTAGGTAAAGAATTCCACAGAGCTGGACCATAGAAAAAGAAGGCAGAATGGCTGATGGATTGTAAATGTGCACGAGACAGTGCACATTTACAATCCCCTTCTTATTCCCTTCCCTTTCCCCTTTCCCCTCCCCCACTTCCTGGTATTTATTTATATAATTATTCATTTCATTTCCCTATATATGTGCTTTGTATTGATACATTTAATTTAAAGGTCTGGTTTTATGCATTTTTTGAATCTAAGGGGTATGTTTACTAAATGGCGGTAGCGGCTTCCGTGCAATATCGGAGCTGGGCACCATTGATTTCAATGGGGCTGTGGCTCCGATATCGCACGGAAGCCACTACTGCCATTTAGTAAACATACACCTAAGAGTTTCCACAAATCAATAATCCCTGTGAAGCAGATGCTCTATAATCTCCGTGCCACTTTTACCTTCATTTTTATATCAGTTTTATCTTATTTTATAGTTTCATCATTTTTAATCTTTTAATAGTTTCATATTTTATCAGTAAACAAATGTTTTTTAATTTGGACATGCTTTTACATCTAAACTACCACAGGGTTTAGATATGTTCTCCCCATTTTATGATACTGATCTCTTAGCATCCTTCTGTCATGATAGTAGTTCCCTACAGTGCTTGCGATTATTATGTTCTCATTGAAACTGATGGCTGAAGATTTATGAATGGGTACCTTATGTAGCACTAGGATTTTATGGTTTATGTGATTATTTACATTTTCCCATTCATTTTTGAACACTTTTGGTGCATCTACTTGAGGATTGGTGGCAGTGTCTTCACTTCTTCCCTTTTCCCTGATGTTCTAAATGCATTTTGATCGTTTTAAACCATTTATTATTTACTGTTCTCCACTTAAAGTTTTTTCATTATTTCTCTATCAGTGCTCGTAATCATTATGTTCTCAATAGAACTAATCGCTGAAGATTTATGAACGGGTGCCCTGTATCTCCAGGAACAAACAGGAATGTAGTCTTCACATACGGGTGACGTCGGTACTGACAGAGCCTGAGCAGGAACGTTCCCCAGTGTCCAGTCGGAAAGCCTTTGGGAGCACTCCACTGTGCCTGCGGGACTGTCTTCTGAACTCCCTCTCTTCAGTTCTTCATTTTCCACAGAGCCAGTACAAAGCAAAGCCTGTCACCACAGAAAAACTTTCTTTTTGTGGATAGTGCCTCTGCCTTCCCGTCAACACCAGCACCGTCGAAAACATTGCTGGTTCCGTTATTTCCGGTAATTCTTTCTTTAACTTTCTTTAAAAAAAAAACTTGGGCATCAACGCCCTTTTTAGGCCTTAAGCCTACAATAGTTTCCACATCTTGAAGGCATGGAGAAACCAATTAGTGGTTTCAAGAAATGTTCTAATTGTGCCAGTACAATCTCAGCGACTGACACACATGCCTCTTCCCAGACCACCAGCCAAAAGACTGTCTCCTCTGTCAGAAAATGGCACAGAGAGGCCTACAAAACCAGACTTCTAAATTTGGAACACTCTTCGCCTCGGACACAGTATTGATGGTGTCTACTTTGTTGAGAGCCTCATCGTCCCTCCATGGATCTCAGGTATCTTCGAAGTCCAAGCACAAGGCCACATCCAAATCTGACAATATCCCCAAGGCATGATCTTGCTCAAGGCATTGAGACCCCTTGGGTGTTACCTCGGAGGTAGATCAGCCTGCCAAACAGCCCCAGTGGGAGGCCCTGTCCACCAAAGCCATTGAGGGGCCCAGGCTGCTCCCGAGGCCTAGACCTCTGGAGAGCTACTGGTACTATGCTTTGGGACAGTAGCACAAATACCCGTCACCAACATCCAAGCATCGGCAACCTTGATAGACCAGCATATACTGGCCAACAAGTGGAGCTTGGCAGCTCTCCATGCAGCCTTGGTACCTATAAAACCCTAGGCTATAGGCATTGCCCCGTCGATACCGGGTTCGGTACCGACATCGACACTGGTTGCGGGCATGACATCGGGGCTGCTGGAGATGACATCGACATCATTCCCACCCATGCCTATCTGAAACTATCACTGATACCAGTACCAAACCCAAGCAGCTCACCGAGGCCGATACCTCGGAGCATAGGTACCAGCATTTAGCTTTGGGCGAACATCGTGCCCATCGATACTTTGAGTCCTCCAAGTCTGATTCCCCCATTTTGGATGTGGAGTCACATGATTCCAGGGCACCCCGAGACCTTTCTTCAGACCCTTTCCTGCCTCAGCAGTGATGCATATTGCCTCCGGAAGATATGTCCTTCCATTAATTCATTCGAGACCTAGCCAAGGGTCTCCCTATCACAGTTACATCAGAGAAAGAGACAAGGGCGGAGGAATTAGAGATCCTTCAATACCCAACAGCATCCAAAGAGACAACCACTCTCCCGGTGCACCGCATCCTTCATGACCTTATATTCCATATGTGGGAGACGCCTCTCATTGTCTCACTTCAAAGTCAATGTCTCGATACTATGTATTGGGTACCGGAGTGTCTTAGCTTCCAAAAGCCACAGCTTCCCCACCACTCCATGGTGGTTGCATTGGCAATGCACCAAATCAAAAGCTCAAAGACTCACTCTTCTAATCCTCCAGGTAGAGAATTGAGAACTCTTGATGCCTTTGGGCATGGATGCTTCTAAGCATCCATGCTCTCGGTTAGGATCAACTTCTACTGTATATCCTCTACATGGGGATGTTCCTCAGAGATCTCAAGGGCTGGAGGCCTTTGCCCCTCTCCTCCCAGATGACAAGAGGGCAAATTATCTTGCCCTAGTTAAGCATAGGCAAATTGTTTCGAAGTTTGTCAATAGGGCTACCTTCGATGCCTTTGAATGCACAAGCAGGGCCTCAGCAATATGCATCGGTGCACATAGAATTGCATGGCTTTAAGCCTCAGATCTTGAGCAGTGGGTTCAAGATAAGCTGGGCAACATACCTTGCACAGGGGAAAACCTCTTTGGCAAAGACTGGCAAAATAAGATCTCTCAATTAGAGCAGAAAATGTATTTTATTTATTTATTTATTTATTTATTTAGACGGATTTAGTATACTGCTTTATCATTAAATCAAAGCGGTTTAGCACATCAAACAATCGAAGTAATTGTGTGGTCAGTAGCATGCAGTGGGAGATCAAGAAGAGTGATGTGGGGTGCAGAGTGCTAGATTTTATCGGTGAGCTATATACAAAGTGAGCAATCTACAAATATACAAGATTAGAGCCATGTGTAAAGGTGATCTAAGATCCAGCCCTGTATAGCGTTGTAGATACTGCACATAGGAGTCAGATCAGGTGAATACTATTCAGGTGAATACTATTCTAAAGCGACTGTCAGAGTAACAGCTGACCCTGCTAGGAAAAAGAAACCTGCAAAAAAGTCTTTCTACAATAATAACAAGAAATTCTTCTCAACTTATCCTCCTCTCAGTACCAAGATCAGGCCCCACAGAAGAGACAACAGCCTCCTAAGCAACAAAAGAAGCCACAGGTGGCTAAATCTCAACCAGCTCTGCAGCCACAGTCTGCACCTAGTTTTTGACTATTTTGTAGAGAACATTGCCACCCTGCCTCTGGAGGACCCCCACCCCCTCCAAATAGCAAGCAGACTGTGTCACTACACCCACAGATGGCACCTCAGAGCAATGGACACATACCATAGTTCAGGAAGAGTACAGACTTCATCTGCAAACTCTGCCCCCCTCCACATTCACGGGGGAATATCAAACACAACCTCCACTCAATGCTGTCCTACAAGATGAGGTGTCTTCTCCAGGACCAAGCAGGAAGTCAGTCCTCACATATGGGTGACGTCGGCGCCGACGGAGCCCTCGTGCGGAGCATTTCCCCAACTTTCAACGAAAGCCTTTGGGAATTGCAGCACTCATGCGTGGTCCCCTTCCCGCCCAAGGGTGCCATCTTGCTCAGTCTTCTTTTTTCTGCGGAGCCCGACGGACGTAGTTCGTTTTTCGCCGAGGAAAAAGTTGATTTCCCTGTTTTTGTTCTTCTCCTTCGGTTCGACGCCGGATCCTTTTCCCACCTGGGCCCGATACGCCGGTATCGAGCCCACTCTCTCTTTTTTGTTTTTTTTCCTTCATGACTAGCGTTCGCGCCATTTTTTCTTTTTCACTGGCAGCCCTGTCTTTTGACCTCGCAGGGGCCCTTTTTCCCCCGATGGCTGCCAGCGGGTTTAAAAAGTGTGATCGGTGTAAGAAACTTATGTCTCTTACCGACACACATGACTGCTGCCTCCGCTGCCTCGGACCCGATCATGACCCGATGATCTGTGGTCCATGTGGCAAAATGTCCTCGAAGGCGTTGAGGAGTCGGCAGCATCAGAAGGATAGGATCTTCTCTGACTCCGCGTCCGGACGGGCCCAGACCTCGTCAGAGGCCTTGATGTCTCGGGACTCCGGCCCCGAGCAGCGTTGGGGTTCCTCTGAGCGGGGGTCTCCTTCGCTGGAACAGTGCAGGAAGAAGAAACCCACGAGGGCGGCGTCGGTGGATGCTCCTGATTCCTCGAGAGCCAGGTCGCATAGCCCCGATAGCCGTCCCGGGTCTTCGGAGTCGGAGAGGCCTGCCAAGCAACCTCGTATCGAGATGGAGTCTCCTAGACATGTGAGTGCTGTAGTCCTTGTGGACTCTCCTCCAGGGGAGCCGACGTTGGGCCCGACGCCATCGGGGCCCGAGTCCTGGGCTGCTGGGTCTCCTGAGCTCGGACTCTGGTTGACGGCCTTGGAGAGCAGCCTCGCTGCCTTCATGGAACAGCAACGGGCATTGATCGCTGGTTTCACTGGTGCATCTGCCCCAACCACCGGGACATCGACGTCCAAGTCGACCCCGGAGGCCGAGCCGATCCTCGAGTCCATGCGGGCTCGAGTCGATCCTCGGCCACGGTCTCCCTCGGCCTCCCGTTCAGGACGGAGGTCGTCGACGCCGGTACCCTCGGCGTCGGGGCGGATGGCATCGGTGCCCGCCTGACCGGAGCCACTCGATACCTCCTCCGAGGAGTCGGGCTGGGAGACGGAGGACGAAGAGTCACCCGACACCTATAGGACTCGGTGTGTCCCATCGGACTCGCCGGAATCCAAATCTCGGAGATGATCCCCACTGGAGGATACCCAGTTCTCGGACTTTGTGCGGGATATGGCCAAGGCCTTGACCTTCCCCGCGGATCTCGAGGCCCTCCAGTATGACTCTCCCCCGAAGGAGGCCTTTACTGTACCGGTTCCTCCGATGCTGGAGCGGCTGCTCTTCCGCATGTGGGAGACCCCGCCCTCGACGCCGGTGTTAAGCAAGCGGGTCGATTCCATCTATCGAGTCCGCAAGAGCCCCGGGTTCCAAAAGGCACAATTACCGCACCACTCCATGGTTGTGGAATCGGCCATGCATCGACTGAAAAGTCAGAAGATGCACTCCTCGGTGCGTCCCGGCTGGGAGGCCCGGAACCTGGATGTCCTCGGTAAGAAGTGCTTCCAGGGCTCTATGCTTGCTTGCCGTGTCCAGACATACCAGCTCTACATGGGCATGTATCTCCAAGACCTGGCAAAGGAGATTGCCGGGTTCTCTGCTTGTCTCTCCGAGGAACCTTTGCAGAGGTTCCAGGCCTTGTCCACTGGTATTCGAGAGTGCTCGAAGTTTATCTCTCGAGCAGCCTACGATGGCTTCGAGGCTTCGGCCCGAGTAGCCGGGGCCGGCATCGGTGCCCGCCGACAGGCTTGGCTACAGTCATCCGATCTCGAGCCATGGGTACAGGACAAGTTGGTCGATGTCCCCTGCCGAGGTGAAAACCTCTTTGGCAAGCCCATGGCTAAAAAGGCTGCAGAACTCGAGAACGAGACTCTGACCCGGACTAGGCTGTCCAGAAAAACCTATGCCCCTTCTCAGAAAAAGAAGGGCTCGGGAAAAAAGACCTTTTACCCGAGGAAGTCATCTGCCTATAAACAGTACCCTCATTATCAGGCCTCTGCAGCTCCCCAACAGGGTCAGCAGGCCAAGGGGAAGGGTCATGGGCCCCGTAGGCAGAAGGCCCCCAAGCCACCAACACCGGCCCCTGCTCAGCAGGGTGGGGATTTTTGACTCAGAAAGCATAGCCTCTTCTCCTCAGCTGGCTCACATCAGCACAGGAGGCCGGCTGGCCCACGTTGCCCACAGGTGGTCAGCCATCACATCAGATACCTGGGTGCTCCATATAGTCCACAAGGGCTATCTTCTCCATTTTCACCAGGTACCTCCCTCCTATTTTCCAGGGGAGCCTCCAAGACTCCCTCTGCACAGGGACCTACTCCTTCAGGAGTTAGCAAGTCTGCTAAAGGAACAGGCTGTGGAACTGGTGCCCCACCACCTGAGAGGTCACGGCTTTTATTCCAGGTACTTTCTGGTACCAAAAAGAACAGGAGGCCTCAGACCCATCCTAGACTTACGCAACCTCAACAAGTTCCTGGAGAGGGAAAAGTTCAAGATGCTTACCCTTGGAATCCTGCTGCCCTACCTCCAGCGGGGAGATTGGCTATGCTCCTTGGATCTAAAGGATGCTTATACTCACATCCTTATTCATCCAGACCAGAGACAATATCTCAGATTTGTTGTGGGGGGAAACCACTACCAGTACACCCTTTGGCCTGACCTCCGCCCCCAGGGTGTTCACCAAGTGCCTGGCGGTGGTGGCGGCCTACCTGAGGCTTCAGGGTCTTTTTGTGTTTCCATACCTGGACGACTGGCCCATAAGGGGCCAGTCTTCCCAGGAGGCCAGTCAAGCCACCCTTCGCACTGTGGCTCTGCTTCAGCACTTGGGGTTCGTCATAAACTTCGCAAAGTCCACTTTGCTCCCGTCCCAGAACTTAGAATTCATAAGAGCAAGGCTGGACACTCTTCAGGCGAAGGCTTTTCTGCCAGTGGACAGAGCCCACAGGTTGATGGATCTAGCCAGGCAGTTCCACAGCAATTCCCTGGTCTCCACCAGGCAATTCCTGAGACTTTTCGGCCATATGGCTTTCACGGTTCATGTAACCCCCAATGCCCGCCTGCACATGCGGCCTGCTCAGTGGAGCCTTCAAACTCAGTGGCATCAGGCCACAGGGAGCCTTGCAGACTCAGTAAGAATATCCGCCCTGCTCGCCTCCTCTCTGCAATGGTGGCTTCATCTTCCGAATCTGGTACTCGGAGTGCTTTTTCAATCCCCTCCGCATTCTCAAGTGCTGACGACAGATGCTTCTCTTCTAGGTTGGGGAGCACATTGCCAAGGGGCATATACTCAGGGTCTCTGGACCCCTTGGGAGGCTGCTCAGCAGATAAACTTCCTGGAGCTACGGGCGATACGCCTAGCTCTGAGAGCCTTCTCCCACCTCACCTCTCACCAGTCTGTGCTGGTCCAGGCGGACAATCAAGTTGCCATGTTCTACGTGAACAAACAAGGGGGCACAGGCTCCTTCCTTCTCTGTCAGGAGGCACAACGGCTGTGCTCTTGGGCCGTCAATCACGGAATCCTCCTCAAGGCTGTCTACCTCCCAGGTCAAGAAAATTACCTGGCAGACAGACTGAGCAGGATCCTGCAACCACACGAATGGAGGTTGAATCCATTGGTGGTTCAGCAGATCTTTCTGAGGTGGGGCCTCCCCACCATGGATCTTTTCGCCAGTCCTCTGAACCTTGGTCGCATTATCAAGCAGCTACTGCTAGAGAATTATCAAGAATATTATCTGCTTGAATATTCACCATATGAAACTAGTAGGACATAATGTTATCGTGTACCAAGGTCTCAGTTTAAACTATCGCAGCTTATATGTCAAAGGGGCATCATCAAATGTACCTCCCTTAATTATGCTGCTGTTTACATCAATGACCTTTAGACTGCGTACACTTTAGAACAATTATTTTTCAATACTTTCTTAGTGCCTTTTCCACTTTCAAAACTTCAAAACTTTTTCTCAAAACTTTTTCCAAGTGATCAAAAACTGAACTCACTGTGCTTCAGACTTAGAAACATATCGCATCAGCAAACGTACTTATTCAAATTCCTCCATTGTTGCAAAAATCCTCTTTCACTCTAATTAAACAGAGACATTATTGAAGCAACTTATGAGAGAAAAAATTGCTGGTACTTAGCTTCAGATGCTATACTGAATTCTTATGTGGAAGCACTATGAGATGAGAATGTTTACGGCTGCAGTGTAAATCCCGACGCCGTGTATCTAAGGCGCCCAAGCGTTTCACCATATGTTTCATCAGGGGATTATGTTTCAATGAATCTGTATGGATCACATACAGTCCTCTGAACCGGCAACTCCCGAGATTCTGTTCCAGACAACCGCATCCTCTCAGAGTATCAGCAGATTCGTTTTTGATCCCATGGTCCACAGGCCTACTGTATGTGTTTCCTCCCACGCCACTAGTGTCCAGAACACTTTTCAAAGTCCTCAAGGACAGGGCCTCCATGATTCTGATAGCCCCCAGGTGGCCGAGGCAACCGTGGTTTCCACTCCTGCTCCAACTGGCGGTGGACACTCCTCTTCCTCTGGGGATTCAACACGATCTCCTGTCTCAGGAACAGGGATCTCTCTTGCACCCCAACCTCCAGTCCCTTCATCTGATGGCCTGGCTGCTGAAAGGGTAGTCCTAGCTCCCCTACTACTGCCTCGAGAGGTGGAAGACATAGTCTTGGCCTCTAGACGGCAATCCACCAGGAAATCCTACGCTCTTAAGTGGCGTAGATTCTCCGCATGGTGTGCTCAGCACAGCGAGAATCCCTTCTCGTGCTTGGTAGCGGTAGTATTGCAATATTTGCTTTACCTCTCCAATCTAGGCCTTAAGTCCAATTCTGTCAGGGTTCACCTCAGTGCCCTCTCGGCGCACCACTCGCCAGTGGACGGAAGGCCTCTTTCCAACCACCCTTTGGTGGCTCGTTTTCTCAGAGGCCTCCTCCTGCTTAAGCCTCCTTTACGTCCACCAGCCCCCGAGTGGGATCTGAATGTGGTCTTACAGCGGATTACTTGTCCGCCATTTGAACCTATGGCTACCTGCCCTCTCCGTTTTCTCTCCTGGAAAACCTTATTTCTGGTAGCTCTTACCTCTGCTAGGCGAGTAAGTGAACTTCAGGCACTAGTGTCTGATCCCCCTTACACTAGGTTCTACAGGAATAGGGTAGTCTTACGGACTCACCCGAAGTTTCTTCCTAAGGTTGTCTCCCCTTTTCACCTCAATCAGGAGGTGGTTCTTCCGACCTTCTTTCCCAGGCCGTATGCCAACCGGGCTGAGATGGTCCTGCATACCCTGGACTGTAGGAGGGCGTTATCCTTCTACCTTGACCGTACGCGGGAGCATCGGAGGGCTGTTCAGCTCTTCGTTTCTTTTGACCCCAATAAGTTGGGGTTACCTGTCTCCAAGCGTACTTTGTCCATATGGGTCGCTGACTGTATCGCCTGGGCTTATGGGGCATCCGGCCTCTCGTTGGAGGGTCGAGTCACGGCTCATCGTGTCAGGGTGAAGGCTGCATCAGTGGCTCATCTCCGCTCTGTTCTGTTGGCAGACATCTGCCGGGCCGCTACTTGGTCTTCAAGCCAGACTTTTGCAGCCCATTACTGCCTTGAGAGGGAGTCCCGCAGGGACAGTGCTTTTGGACAGGCGGTACTCCATAATCTCTTTGGGGTTTAGGCAACTCCTACCCTCCGGCCCTGGTGTTGGGCTACCGGTCGGGGGCGTTCTCAGAGAAGATTCCTTCCTTACGTACTGACGAGCTAGAGGGAGCTCATTTTTTTGGCTTGAGGTCTCCGGTAGCCTTAAGCTGGGGAGTCCCATATGTTATGTATCCCATCTTTCACTTCTCTTGCCTATGTTTAGCCTTTGTATGTCTTTGTAACCGCTTTGATTGAAGGAAAAGGCGGTATAAAAAACCTGTTAAATAAATAAATATGTGAGGACTGACTTCCTGCTTGGTCCTGGAGAAAGAGTAGTTACTCACCTGTAACAGGTGTTCTCCAGGAGCAGCAGGAATCAGTCCTCACGACCCTCCCTCCTCCCCTTGGAGTTGCAGTCATATGATTTATTTTTGCTAATTTTTTGCTGTCTTTTAGCTATGTCTTCAGATTGATCAAGATGGCACCCTTGGGCGGGAAGGGGACCGCGCATGCGCGCTGCAATTCCCAAAGGCTTTCTTTGAAAGCTGGGGAAATGCTGCGCACGAGGGCTCCGTCGGCACCGACGTCACCCATATGTGAGGACTGATTCCTGCTGCTCCTGGAGAACACCTGTTACAGGTGAGTAACTACTCTCTCTCTTCTGACTCAGGGCACCATAGAAGATGTCCCAATATCCCAATAGGGAATGGGCTTCTGCTCTCCATACTTTCTCATTTCAAAGAAAACTGGAGGATACAGGCCCATTTTGGACTTCAGAAACCTCAACAAGTTTCTAATCTGAGAAAAGTTCAAGATGATCTCCCTCGGAACTCTTCTTTCCTATCTCCAGAGTCAAGACTGACTTTGTTCTCTTGATCTAAAAGAAACATACACACATATCCTCATTCATCCAGGACACAGGAAGTATCTACGCTTCACTTTTCAATGTAGACATTATCAATACAGAGTCCTTCCCTTCAGACTCGCCTCTGTCCCGAGTCTTCACAAAGTGCATGGCGGTCGTAGCCGCATATATAAGATCTCTGGGGATTTCTGTCTTCCCTTACTTAGATGACTTGCTAATAAAAGCAGACCCCTCCCAAGAGGTACTGCTTTCCTTGCATTGCACCATCACAGTACTACAGTACTTGGGATTTGTCATGAACTTCCCAAAATCCCAGCTCACTCCAACTCAAAAGCTAGAGTTCATTGGAGTCCTACTAGATACCCAACAGTCCAGGGCATTTCTGCCCTAGCTCTGCTGTGCACATCTAGTTGAACTAGTGTCCCAGATGCTCCTGCGAGACCATCTGACCACCCGAGAGATGCAGCAGATCCTTGGGCACATGGCCTCTACAGTACATGTCATTCCATATGCTCGACTACATGTGCAGACAACCCAGGGACTCTTGCCTTCTAGTGGAAGCAGGCCTCAGGCCATCTCTGGGACAGGATCCAAGTCACTGCCCCTCTAACCACATCCCTTCAGTGATGATGTTTTCCAGAAAATCTGCTCTTAGGGTCACCTTTTCAGATGCCTCCACTTCAATGCACCCTGATGACGGATACCTCCAAACTGGGTTGGGGAGCCCACCTGGGCAACCTGACTACACAGGATCTATGGACAATGCAAGAGTCACAATTCCAGATCAATCTTCTGGGACTTCGTGCTATCTTGAATGCCCTCCGGGTGTTTCAGTACTACCTCAGAGCACAACAAATCTTAGTCAGGACGGACAATCAGGTTGCCATGTTCTATGTGAACAATCAGGGAGGAACAGGCTCTTGGGCCCTCTGCAAGGAGGCTCTAAACCTATGGTCCTGTGCCATTGTTCATCAAATATGCTTCCAAGCAGTGTACGTTCCAGGTGAGTCCAATGTTTTGGCAGACAGACTGAGTCGAGTCCTTCTTCCCCACGACTGGTCTCTCCATCTGGACACAAGGTCCTACATCTTTCAGACCTAGGGAACTCCAGACATAGATCTGTTCATGACTCTGAAAAATGCCAAGCTTCCTCACTTTTGCACAAGAACTCCATCCAGCAACCAACAAATGGATGCCTTCCACCTACACTGTGGTCAGGGTCTGCAATATGCTTTTCCTCCCATACTCCCTATTCCCAAGACGCCTTTTTAAGCTTTGGTTCAACAAGGGCTGCATGAGTCTCATAGCCCTTCACTGGCCTCAGCAACCATGGTTTCCACTGCTACTACTTCTGACTCAGACTCATCCTCTGTGATTGGGATATGCACCAGATCTCCTCTCCCAGGAAGACAGCTCACTACTCCATCCCAATCCACTGTCTCTCCGCCTCACAGCTTGGCTGCTGAGAGCATAGTGTTACAAGGCTTTGACCTTACCCAAGAAGTTAAGGAGATCTTTTTGGCTTCTAGAAAGCCCTCCACCAGATGTTCATATACTTTTAAGTGACGTAAATTGTCTGTTTAGTATTCCCAAAAAGATTTCAATCCCTTTTCTGCTCCAGTGGAGTCTAAAGACAAACTTGTTGAGAGTCCACCTTAGTGCCATTGCAGCCTCTCACCACCTACTGGATGGACAGCCCATCTCCACGTAACCGCTAGTAGCGTGTTTTATGAGAAGTCTACTTCTGTCCGAACTGCCCATTAAGCCACCTCCGGTAGCTTGGGACTTCAATGTCATTCTGGTGCACCTTCTCAAGCCGTCCTTTGAACCATTAGTCATGTCCTCACAAGTTCCTCTTTTGGAAGATAATCTTCCTAATTGTTCTCACTTCAGCTTGATGCATTAGTGAGCTTCAGCTGTTGGTGGCAGATCTACCCTATACCCACTTCCACCATGATAAAGTAGTCCTTCAGACTCACCCATACTTTATGCCAAAGGAGGTATCTCCCTTCCATTTAAACCAGTCAATTTACCTTCCAGTTTTCTTTCCTAAACCCCATGCATCTCGAGTAGAAGCAACTCAAACGTGTTTTGACTTTCTACATCCAAAGCACTTGAGATCATCATAAAGCCTCTCAGTTATTTATCTCATTTGACCCTAGTCACCTGGGATTACCTGTTTCTAAGCATATACCCTTGAAAGGGCATGTCACTGCTCACAACGTTCGCGCCATGGCCATCTCGATGGAAAATGTATGTTGGTGGCCATTGACGAAATTTGAAAAAGCAGCCACTTGGTCTTCTGTCCATATCTTTGTGCCCATTATTGTCTGGACAAGGACTCCCGTGGGGATGCCATGTTTGGTCAGGCTGTACTCCAGCACCATTTTCAGACTTAGATGCAACTCCTACCCTCCATCCTGGACTTTGACTATTCCAGAAATCCATGTGGGATACATGACCTCATCATGCCTACTCCAAGGCAAACCTCTACTGATTCTGAGGTCACTTCATCTAGCATCAGGGAGCTAGGGAGTCCCATATGTGAAGACTACATTCCTTCTTGTTCCTAGAGATGGTGTAGTTACTCACCTGTAACAGGTGATCTCCGGAAACAGCAGGAATTTTGTCTTCACAACACACCCATTTACTCTCTTTTCTTAGCTACAAACTCAGCTGAAGAGAGGAAGTTGGGAAGGCAGTCACGCAGGCGCATTGGAGTGCTCCCAAAGGTTTTCCAATTGGACGCGGGGAGCGTTCCCGCACAGGCTCTGTTGGTACCAGTCACTCTATATATAACACTGTACATACATTTCCGAGACCCAATGTAGGACTTAATTTGTAAATAATAGTTATAATAAATATCCACATTAATATATAGTTCATACTCAGTTATGTTCAACTGTACATGGAATGTTATAATGTTCAGAAGTTCAATGTATATTTCCTGTTGTTCATTTTGAATCGCCCCTGATCTTTGGAAGGGGCGGTATATAAAAGTTTACTAATAAATAAAGACTAAATTCCTGCTGTTTCCAGAGATCACCTGTTACAGGTGAGTAACTACACTTTGTGTCATTAGAGTTTTCTCACTTATAGTTCTCCACAAAGTCTTTTCTTCTTTTTTTAATCCATGACAACATTTTCCTACAGTGCACGTAATTATCAAATTCTCATTAAAACTGTTGGCTGAAGATTTATGAATGGGTACCCTATCTCAGGTTTTATAGTTTTATGTGATTATTTGCACTCTCCCATCCACTTTTAAACATCTACCCAAGGGCCGTTGACAGTGTTTTCACTGGCAGAATAATCATAGTTCTTAAAGAAAATCCTGTGTACTGTGTTGTTTTGGTGCCGTTTAATCAGCTATTTCAGTACGCTTCCGATCCTCCATGCAGTAACTTTACTGATGGCTCGCTTTTTACTGATGACTCGCATAGGCTTCGATGAGGTTTTCAAATGCCCTCTTTTAAAAAAGAAAAGACTCCTAATACAGTTTGGAAATGAAAGACAAAGAAGAAATGGTGTTGCATTTATAATAAAGAAGAAACTTGCAAGAACTGTAATGAAATACAATGCAGTCAGCAAACGCTTAATCTCTATTCGTTTACGAGGAATGCCTATCAACACAACTATAATTCAAGTATATGCCCCAACAACAGCTGCAGAAGAGAATGAAATTGAAGAGTTCTATGAACAAGTACAAGCTGAAATTGACAGAACATGCAGACAGGATATCCTGATGGGTGACTGGAACGCAAAGGTTGGCAACAAAGAAGAAGGCAAAGTAGTTGGAAAATATGGACTTGACAGCAGAAATGAAGCTGGAGAAAAACTGATAGAATTCTGCAAGACCAACGATCTATTCATCTCAAACACCTTCTTCCATCAACACAAGCGGCGACTGTACACATGGACTTCACCCAATGGATTGTATAAAAATCAAAATGACTACATCTGTGGAAGTCAACGATGGAAAAGTTCTATAACATCAACAAAGACAAAACCTGGAGCAGACTGTGGTACAGATCATCAACTACTAGTATGCAAACTCAAGCTAAAGTTGAAAAAGAGCAAACCACTCATGAATGCAGCAAAATATGACCTTGAGAATATACCACTGGAATTTAAAGACTGCCTGCAAAATTGATTTGCTGCTTTAGATACAAATGACGGAGCCGCAGAAGAGTTATGGAATGACATCAAGAAGGTTGTGTTGGAAGAAAGTGAGAAGTCTCTACAAAAGGTGAAAAAGCAAAAACGACCAAAATGGATGACGGAAGAAACTCTGAAAATTGCCCAGAAACGCAGAGAAGCTAAAGCCAGAGGAGAAAGAAAGATAATAACAGAACTCAACAGAGACTTCCAATGTGCAGCAAGACAAGACAAGGAAAAGTACTACAACGACGCATGCAAGGAAATAGAAGCAGAAGCTATTAGAGGAAGAACAAAATCGGCTTTCCTAAAGCTACGAGAGTTAAAGAAAAAGTTTCAGCCTCGAATTGGAATGTTACAAGATGCTCAAGGTTCTATGTTGAATGATGCTGAGAAGATCAAGAAAACGTGGAAGGAATATACAGAGTTTTTATATGATAAAGATCAAGTGGACCAACAACCGTTTCAACCTGTACCTTTATGATCGGAAACCATTAGTGATGAAAGAAGAAGTTAAAGCAGCATTGAAAGCCTTATCAAAGAACAAAGCACCAGGCATTGATAGCTTTCCCATAGAAGTATTACAGCAATCTGATGCAGCTGTTACCGTACTTACAAGGCTCTGCCAAGAAACATGGAAGACAGCATCATGGCCAACTGACTGGAAAAGATCTGTGTTTATACCAATACTAAAGAAAGTTGATCCAACTGACTGTGGAAATTATTGCACAATCGCTCTGATCCCACATGCCAGCAAGATTCTACTGAAGATTATTCAAAAGAGACTACAACCATACCTGGAACAAGAACTACCTGAAGTGCAAGCAGGGTTCAGGAAAGGGCGAGGAACGAGAGACATCATTGCGGATGTGAGATGGATCCTTGAAAAGACTCAAGAATACCAAAAGGATATCTATTTGTGCTTTATCGACTATAGCAAGGCTTTTGACTGTGTAAACCATGAGAAACTCTGGGCCACATTAAGAAGCATGGGTATACCAGAACACCTGATCGTACTCTTGCACAATCTGTACATTGATCAAGAAGCAGCAGTTCGAACGGAACAAGGAGAAACAGAATGGTTTAAAATAAGCAAAGGTGTAAGACAAGGCTGCATACTTTCCCCCTACCTGTTTAATTTATATGCAGAACAAATCAATAGAGAAGCAGGACTGTATGAAGACAACAGAGGTGTGAAGATTGGTGGAAGACTCATCAACAACCTTCGCTATGCTGATGATACCACATTACTGGCTGAAAGTGAAGTTGATCTGAAACATTTGCTTCTCACAAAGAACATAGTCTCAAAATGGGCCTGCACCTTAATGTAAAGAAGACAAATATCGTGACAACTGGCATAATCAACAGGTTCATCGTTGAAGGAGAAGAAATTGAAATCGTGAACAACTTTAACCTACTTGGATCAACTATCAATAAAGAAGCAACAAGCAGTCAAGAAATCAGACGACACATTGCTCTTGGCAGAATGGCTATGAAAGACCTAGATAAGATCCTCAAGAGCAGAGATGTCTCTCTCCATACAAAGATTCGACTTGTTCAAGCCATGGTATTTTCAGTAACATCATATGGATGTGAAAGCTGGACAGTGAAAAAGACAGACAGTAAGAAAATTGATGCCTTTGAATTATGGTGCTGGCGGCGAATACTGTGTATTCCATGGACTACCCGAAGAACAAACCAGTCGGTACTAGAGGAGATCAAACCTAAGCTTTCTTTAGAAGCTCAGATGACAAGACTTCGACTTTCATACTTTGGACACATCATGTGAAGAGAGAGATCATTAGAGAAAGACATCATGCTTGGCAAGATAGAAGGTCAGCGCAAAAGAGGAAGGCCAGCAATGAGATGGATCGATACAATAACAGCAGCTACGGGTACCAGTCTGTCAACAATGAGCCGCCTGACTGAAGACCGAACACAATTTAGGATAGCTATCCAGAGGGTCGCCATGAGTCGACTCCGACTCAACATCACTTAACAACAACAACAATACAGCTTCTGTCATTTTCATTTTAATATGGATGCCCTCACACTTTAGTTTTTCAGTAGTGGCATCGTTGTTTATGTATCTCTATGGCAACATGCCCTTTCGCGCCAAAACATAGATTAAAAAAATACTGAGTCTGCAGTTGCTCGGCTTTTGCAAATCCAGCGGAACATTTGATAGTATGCTGTGCCTATAAGGTATCTTTTTAGGATTTATTTACATATGCAATTCTTCAATCGAATGAGGATCAAAATGGCCCATTGTAAGCATCATTAAGCCCTTCTTTTGAGTTCTTTGACTGCAAAATTAAATTATTTGAAAGTGGGATTTTCAGTATTGAGTTTGTCTGCCGTAGCCCCACATTGTTAAAGGAAGGTTTGAATGCATAATTAGGGACTGGGTTCTTGACTTTTGTCTTTTGTATAATTCTAACTATTGAATATCTCCGGTTACACTCTTTTCCAGATACAGTGGGAAATTAATCTTATATTCATGCAGTATACAGAGCAGCGTGATTCTGTTGGTATTTACAATAAGCCACATGTTTTCCTTCTTCCCTCTTTCCATTTCCCTCATGATTGTCCTTGGTTATTGAAAGCAAACATAAAAGATACTATGACTGCACACTTTTTAAGTTAATGTTCACTCATAATTGTTTTTTAGTGCACATATTTATGTATTCTCCAGGACCAAACAGGAAGTCAGTCCGCACATATGGGTGACATCAGCGCCGACGAAGCCCTCGTGCGGAGCATTACCCCAGCTTTTAAAGAAAGCCTTTGGGAATGCAGCGCGCATGCGTGGTCCCCTTCCCTCCCAAGGGTGCCATCTTGCTCAGTCTTCTTTTTTCTGCGGAGCCCGACGGACGTGTGTCATTGTTACCCGGTAAAAAGTTGATTTTTTTCTGCGTTGGATTCATGGTTTTTGCCCAGTTCGACGCCAGTTCCCCTTTCTGCCTGGGCCCGGTACACCGGTATCGAGCCCGGAGCTAGGTTTTCGGTTCTTGCCCTTTGTGACTAGCGCTCACGCTTTTTTTCTCTTTGTCACTGGCAGCCCGGTCTTTTGACCTTGCAGGGTCCCTTTTTCCCCCGATGGCTGCCAGCGGGTTCAAGAAGTGTGATCGGTGTAAGAAGCTGATGTCTCTCACCGACACACATGACTGCTGCCTCCGGTGCCTCGGGCCCGACCATGACCCGGTGATCTGTGTCCCGTGTGGCAAAATGTCCTCTAAGGCGCTGAGGAGCCGTCAGCATCAGCGTGAAAGACTCTTTTCTGACTCCACGTCCGGCCGGGCCCGGACTTCGTCAGAGGCCTCGACATCTCGGGAGTCTGACCACGAGCACCGTCGAGGCTCCTCTGAAAGGGGGTCTCCTTCTCAGGAACATAGAAGGAAGAAGAAACCCGCGAGGGCGGCGTCGGTGGACGCTCGTGGCCTCTCGAGGGTCAGGTCGCATAGCCCCGACCGCAGTCCCGGGTCCTCGGAGTTGGAGAGGCCTGCCAAGTTGCCTCGAGTGGAGCCGGAGTCCCCGAGTCATGTGAGTGCTGTTGTCCTCGTAGGGAACCGGGCAAAAACCACGAATCCAACGCAGGAAAAATCAACTTTTTACCGGGTGACAATGACACACGTCCTCTGGGGGAGCCGACGTTGGGCCCGACGCTGTCGGGGCCCGAGTCAGGGGCTGCTGAGTCTCCTGAGCTGAGTCTCAGGTTTACGGCCTTGGAGAGCTGCTTAACTGCCTTCATGGAGCAGCAGTGGGTACTGATCGCCGGTTTGACCGGTGCATCTGCCCCGACCACCGGGACCTCGACGTCCAAGTCGATCCCGGAGACCGAGCCGATCCTCGAGTTGATACGGTCTCGAGTCAGTCCTCGGCCAAGGTCCCCCTCGGCCTCCCGCTTGTGGCCGAGCTCGTCGACGCCGGTGCCCTCAGCGTCGGGGCGTATGGCATCAGTGCCCGCCCGGCCGGAGCCGCTCGATTCCTCCTCGGAGGAGTTGGAGTGGGAGACGGAGGACGAGGAGTCCCCGGACACTTTCCGGTCCCGGTGCGTCCCATCGGACTCACTGGATTCTGAGCCTCGGAGACGGTCCCCACCGGAGGATACCCTGTTCTCAGACTTTGTGCGGGAGATAGCCAAAGCCTTGGCCTTCCCCGCGGATCCCGAGGAGGAGCTGAAGAGCCGAAGAGCTCGAGGTCCTCCAGTATGACTCTCTGCCTAAGGAGGCCTTTACTGTACCGGTTCCTCCGATGCTGGAACGGCTGCTCTTCCGCATGTGGGAGGCACCGGCCTCGGCGCCGGTTCTCAGCAAACGGGTCAATTCCATTTATCGAGTCCCTAAGAGCCCTGGGTTCCAGAAAGCACAGCTACCGCACCACTCCATGGTTGTAGAATCGGCCATGCATCGTCTGAAGAGTCAGAAGATGCATTCCTTGGTGCTCCCCGGCCGGGAGGCCCGAAACCTGGATGCCCTCAGTAGAAAGTGCTTCCAGGGCTCTATGCTGGCTTGCCGTGTCCAGACTTACCAGTTGTACATGGGCATGTACCTCCGAGACCTGGCAAAGGAGATTGCAGGGTTCTCAGCTGGCCTCTCCAAGGAACCTTTGCAGTGGTTTAAGGCTTTGTCATCCGGGATTCGAGAGTGCTCAAAGTTTATCTCTCGAGCAGCCTATGATTGCTTTGAGGCTTTGGCCCGAGTAGCCGCGGCCGGCATCGGTGCACGCCGTCAGGCATGGCTACAATCATCGGACCTCGAGCCATGGGTACAGGACAAGTTGGTCGATGTCCCTTGCCGAGGTGAGAACCTTTTTGGCAAACCCATGGCTGAAAAGGCTGCAGAAGTCGAGTCTGAGACTCTCACCAGGACAAGGCTGTCCAGGAAAACATCTGCCCCTTCTCAGAAGAAGAAGGGCTCGGGGAAAAAGCCCTTTTACCCGAGGAAGGCTACTGCCTACAAATCCTACCCTCATTTTCAGGCCTCTACAGCTCCCCATCAGGGGCAGCAGGCCAAGGGGCAGGGACATGGGCCCCGTAGGCAGAAAACCCCCAAGCCATCAGTTCCGGCTCCTGCACAGCAGGGAGCGGGGTATTGACTCCCACTGCATAGCCTCTCCTCCTCAGCTGGCTCCTCTCAGCACAGGATGCCGGCTGACACAGTACGCCCACAGGTGGTCAGCCATAACAGGGGATACCTGGGTACTGAGCATAGTCTAAAAGGGCTATTTGCTCCACTTCAACCAGTTACCCCCTCCTATTTTCCAGGGGAGCCTCCAAGACTCCCTCTGCACAGGAACCTCCTCCTTCAGGAGTTGGCAAGTCTTCTACAGGAGCAGGCGGTGGAACCGGTGCCTCACCACCTGATGGGGTGAGGCTTCTATTCCAGGTACTTTCTGGTACCAAAAAGGACTGGGGGCCTCCGGCCCATCCTAGACTTGTGAATTCTCAACAAGTTCCTGGAGAGGGAAAAGTTCAAGATGCTTACCCTTGGAATACTGCTGCACTACCTCCAGCAGGGAGATTGGCTATGCTCCTTAGACCTGAAGGATGCTTATACTCAGATCCTCATTCATCCAGACCACAGACAATATCTCAGATTTGTAGTGGGAGAAAGTCATTTTCAATACAGAGTACTTCCATTTGGCCTCACCTCCGCCCCCAGGGTTTTCACCAAGTGCCTGGTGGTGGTGGCGGCTTATCTCAGAAACCAGGGCATCTTTGTCTTCCCATACCTGGACGACTGGCTCATCAGGGGTCAGTCTCCACAGGAGGCCAGACAGGCCACCCTTCACACTGTTTCTCTTCTCCAGCATCTAGGCTTTGTCATAAACTTCGCAAAGTCCACTTTGCTCCCCTCACAGGACATGGAGTTCATAGGGGCAAGATTGGATACCCTCCAGGCGAAGGCTTATTTTCCTGAGAACAGGGCCCGCAGACTGATGGCTTTGGCCAAACAGTTCCAGAGCGGTTCTCTGGTCTCCACCAGAAACTTCCTAAGGCTCTTGGGCCACATGGCATCCACGGTTCATGTAACTCCGAATGCCCGCCTGCACATGCGACCTGCTCAGTGGTGCCTCAGAGCTCAGTGGGTGCAAGCCACAAGCGACTTGAAAGACAAGATAAGGGTGTCCAAACTGCTGGCTGCATCTCCCGAACCTGGTCCAGGGGGTGCCTTTTCCGGCCCCTCCTCACACACAGGTGCTGACAACCGAAGCTTCCCTTCAGGGCTGGGGTGCACATTGCCAGGGGGCTTGCACTCAGGGCCTATGGTCTCCTTAGAAGTCCACACAGCAGATCAATCTGTTGGAGTTGCGAGCTATCCGCTTAGCTCTACAGACTTTCTCTCATGTCCTCTCTCACCAGTCTGTCTTAGTTCAGACAATCAAGTGGCAATGTTCTACGTGAACAAGCAAGGGGGCACAGGCTCCAAACTTCTCTGTCAGGAGGCACAGGCCCTGTGCTCCTTGGTAATCAAACACAACATGTTTCTCAAGGCAGTTTATCTGCCTGGCCAGGAAAATTGCCTGGCAGACAGATTGAGCAGGATTCTACAGCCTCACGAATGGCAGTTGAATCCACTGGTGTTCCAAGGGGTCTTTCTAAGATGGGGTCTTCCAACCATCGATCTCTTTGCACGTCCACTTAACCGTCAGCTACCCAGGTTCTGTTCCAGATAACCACATCCTCTGTGAATAGCAGCAGATGCGTTTCTAATCTCTTGGTCTACGGGCCTACTGTATGCGTTTCCTCCCACGCCTCTAGTGGCCCGAACCTTGTTCAAGGTTCTTCAGGACAAGGCCTCGGTGATTCTGGTAGCCACCAGATGGCCGAGGCAACTGTGGTTTCCACTCCTTCTACAGTTGGCGGTGGACACTCCACTCCCTCTGGGGGTGCAACCTAATCTCCTTTCTCAGGATCAGGGATCTCTCCTGCACCCCAACCTCAAATCCCTCAATCTGATGGCCTGGCTGCTGAAAGAGTAGTTCTAGCCCCCTTACTTCTTCCTAAGGAAGTGGAAGAGGTGGTTTTGGCCTCTAGGAGGCAATCCACCCGGAAATCTTATGCCCTCAAGTGGCGTAGGTTCTCCACCTGGTGTGCTCAGCGCCAGGAGGATCCTTTTTCGTGCCTCGTTCCAGTGGTGCTGCAGTACCTGCTCCACCTCTCGGACCTAGGCCTTAAATCCAACTCTGTTCGGGTCCACCTCAGTGCTCTATCGGCACATCACTCACAGGTAGAGGGCCAAACTCTGTCGGGCCACCCCTTGGTGTCCTGCTTCCTCAGAGCCGGGCACAAGGAAGAGCAGGACCCTTCTTGCTAAGTCAATCA
The DNA here is from genome assembly GCA_033557465.1 of Ichthyophis bannanicus. Taxonomy (NCBI): domain Eukaryota; kingdom Metazoa; phylum Chordata; class Amphibia; order Gymnophiona; family Ichthyophiidae; genus Ichthyophis; species Ichthyophis bannanicus. The sequence continues at coordinate 572,694,752 of CM066035.1, forward strand.
GGAACGCACAAGGAGCAAGAAACGTGTGATGATCACAAGATGCTTTATTAATATACCCCAACGCGTTTCGGCAAACGCCTTCCTCAGGGGGGAGGTGCAGCTAACACACAAAAAAATGAATAAAAACTTTAATAATTGAGAAAACTATAACATTTAAGCATATCTCACTAAAACAATAAATTGATCAACAAATAAAGTAATAAATAAAAAGTGAATGGCACTAAGAATAATTTTTAGTACAAACATATATATCCATATAAAGCCATTGATACATTATAACAACCAAAAATAAGATGCAGGGCAGTGTGAAACAGAGAACTTCCAAGCATGGAAATCTAATGACAAAAAAGGAATATTTAGATGACCATTTCTGGACCACATATATAAGGTATGTTACTTACTATGGCGCACTATAAGTGCGTAACACGTGTATAACAGTCCTGTGCTTTATTCTTATGAATGTTAAGCTGACAATTTTTTTTTAAAGTTTTTTAACAGTTTTAATGTCCCCTCCTCCCCCTGCTTGTATCACGATTGCCATGCTTACTTCTTTGGCTACGATTGCAGAGATAATAGTTTAGCCATGTCTATCCTTTGGTACAATTGCAGTGACAACAGATAAAAGCCACACCCAATTCCTTTTACTTTTGGCGCGCTTTTTCTCGGTGTCTATAAAAAGCACTCCATGGCGATCAATCAGTTTTCTAACTTTGTACAGGGTACAGCACTCTTTGACTTGACAGTTTGATTCTAACCTTTGATTGTTATTGCACACAGAGTCTTTTCTCTGTAGTTTTTATTAGAGCAAAGGCTATTTTACATCAAAATCAGGTAACGGTTTTAATATGGGTTTTCAAGTTCCTTTTGATATTGTTTAATAAACAGTCAGGACATGTGAATAATACCGCCTATGCATTAGGGAGACAAATGTCCATATTTATTTTATAATACACTATAGATACCATCTAGTTTGGAGGTTTTGGTTTTATCCTTTCATTCTGGGAATGAGTTGCTAAGTACGTTGCACAAGTTTTATTTTCGGCGTTTTTTTGCAATGTAAGATTATTACGGCCCTTCTTATAATGTCCCCCTTTTAAGTACAGATTTGATATTAATACCGGCCATAATGAGTGTTTATAACTCCTATTAATTTATCTTCGTTTATATATTCTTACATTGATAGTAAGTTTACAAAAAATTTGTATTTAAATGATTACTGTTCATTCTTAATTTTGCAGTTGCTTCATTGTTTTACGCAATTACGATATGACAACGCCATTATCTACATTTTCTCTTATAGAGCATCTTTTAAGATGAATACTTTATAATTCACATCTTTGAATGCAATTGCTATTCTAACAGTGAGTATAGATTGAATTCAGTACACATATCGTTAGAAATCGACATTTTCACATGTCTGTATACTTAGTATGCATTTTACAACACACCGTTCTGTTTTTAATCACTTAAAACAGTGTGCCCCCTCGTTTTTTACTACAACACATTATACAATTTTTGATCATAATATACAATATTTTATTGACTATTAAGAGTGAAGCACATGTCTGTACAATATTTTAGGACTTATGTTTTTTACTCCTCTTGTCAGCTTAACATTTATAAGAATAAAGCACAAGACGGTTCTACACGTGTTACGCACTTATAGTGCGCCATAGTAAGTAAAATACCTTATATATGTGGTCCAGAAATGGTCATCTAAACATTCCTTTTTTGTCATTAGATTTCCATGTTTGGAAGTTCTCTATTTCACACTGCCCTGCGTCTTGTTTTTGGTTGTTATAATGCATCAATGGCTTTATATGAATATATATGTTTGTACTAAAAATTATTCTTAGTGCCATTCACTTTTTATTTATTTATTACTTTATTTGTTGATCAATTTATTGTTTTAGTGAGATATGCTTAAATGTTATAGTTTTCTCAATTATTAAAGTTTTTATTCATTTTTTTGTGTGTTAGCTGCACCTCCCCCTGAGGAAGGCGTTTGCCGAAATGCGTTGGGGTATATTAATAAAGCATCTTGTGATCATCACACGTTTCTTGCTCCTTGTGTGTTCCTGCTTCCTCAGAGGCCTGCTTCTGCTCAAGCCTCTGATCCGTCCACCAGCCCCTGAGTGGGATTTAAATGTGGTCTTGCAGCAACTTACTTGCCCCCCCGTTTGAGCCGATGGCTACCTGTCATTTACGCTTCCTTTCCTGGAAGGTGTTGTTCTTGGTGGCTCTTACCTCGGCCAGGCGTGTGAGTGAACTACAAGCTCTGGTTTCTGATAGACCGTACACACGGTTCTATAAGAACAGGGTGGTCTTGCGGACTCACCCTTAGTTCCTTCCGAAAGTTGTCTCCTCCTTCCACCTCGATCAGGAGGTGGTTCTTCCAACATTCTTCCCCAGGCCGCATGCCAGCCGGGCTGAAACAGTCCTGCATACCCTGGACTGTAGAAGGGTGTTGTCCTTTTACATAGACCGTACGCAGGGGCATCGAAGGGCTGCTCAGCTCTTCGTATCTTTTGACCCTAATAAACTGGGGTTGCCTGTCTCCAAGCGTACATTGTCCCTTTGGGTAGAGGATTGTATCGCCTGGGCCTACAGGGCAGCCGGCCTCTCCTTGCAGGGTCGAGTCACGGCCCACCGTGTCAGGGCGAAGGCCGCATCAGTAGCCCACCTCTGCTCTGTTCCGTTGGCGGACATCTGCCGGGCCGCTACCTGGTCTTCAATCCAGACTTTTGTGGCTCACTACAGCCTCGAGAGGGAGTCCTGTAGGGACAGTGCTTTCGGACAGGCGGTACTCCATAATCTCTTTGAGGTTTAGGCACTCCTACCCTCCGGCCCTTGTGTTGGGCTACTGTACGGGGGCATTCTCAGAAAGGATTCTTTCACGGATGCTGACGCTCTAGAGGGAGCTTATTTTTCAGCTTGGGTTCCCGGTAGCCTGAAGCTAGGGAGTCCCATATGTGAGAACTGACTTCCTGCTTGGTCCTGGAGAAAGAGTAGTTACTCATCTGTAACAGGTGTTCTCCAGGAGCAGCAGGAATCAGTCCTCACGACCCTCCCTCCTCCCCTGGAGTTGCAGTCATATACTTTATTTTGATTTTTGCTGTCTTTTAGCTATGTCATCAGACTGAGCAAGATGGCACCCTTGAGCGGGAAGGGGACCGCGCATGCGCGCTGCATTCCCAAAGGCTTTCTTTGAAAGCTGGGGAAATGCTCCGCACGAGGGCTCCGTCGGCACCGACGTCACCCATATGTGAGGACTGATTCCTGCTGCTCCTGGAGAACACCTGTTACAGGTGAGTAACTACTCTTTACACTAAGGTTTTATTTTTCTTTATTTATTGTACATAGTATTTAGCTATACTAATGCACTATTATTTTTATCACTATGATTTGTTTATATGATAGCAATTGTGCCCTTTATTATGATGGTTGGGCTCCACATCACAGAATGGCATTCTTTGTATGTTTCATGTTCTAGTATTGTCTTACTATTCATGTTATAATTTATTACTTTGATACTTTTAATTGAATTATCAATTTTATATTGTTCTTTATTGTTTCTTATTTATTTCCTCTATAGGCCAAACTCCTGACAAAGGTGGTGCCAAAATACGGCCATGTTGGATTGGTGGTTATAGATTCTGCCCATTATAATAATAATTATATAACTTGGTTTACACCTCACCCAAAATAAAGAGACATGCCACATGACCCAATTTGTTTTGGTCAGGGTTATTTTATAAAGTTTTTTTTTACACGTAAAGTTTTTTTTTACTCATGAAAAAGGCCTTGTATAAAATTGCATGTAGGTATATGTGCATATAAGTACAGTATGTTTGTTGATAAGATGGAGCATACTTATGTACACACTACATGCAGGAATTACCGCTGATTTAATTTTGGTGGAGCGGGGGCAGAGTTGCAGTGTATGCACATATTTCATAAAATATGTGAGTACACACACACATTTACACCTGCCTTGGAGCAGGTGTAATAAAGTGTGCAGCAGCATTTGTTCACTACTGGAACTGTATCCGGGAACATATTTTTATAAAGGCACATAGGTCTTTATAAAATAGATTTAAATAGTTGCCTTTTTGAACTTCCCCCATTATAAATTCATGCTCTATGTGCGATCATCTGTCATATTACTTTATAATATTTGCATGTTAAAATAGAGATTAGTTCTTTTTTTGTTGAAATAATTCACAACATTACTGGAAGAATAACTTTCTCTTTTTATTTTAATGGTCAGGTAAAACTCGCGTTTTAAAAGCTGGAAAAAAGCATGGGATGAGTCCTTCTAAATTAGATTCCTTTGTTAAGACTTTGGAAGAAGAAAGAGATCACTACAAAAAAGAAACTGAGAACCTGATTAAAATGTTACGAAGCAGAGGCTCTAGTCCAAGACGCAGCCCCACAGGAGGTCGCATGCCCATTTGTTCTCCTGTTATCCAGGTTTGTATGTTGTAACAAGGTATTCAAGTAATAGGAGATGAAACATTGAAATGTTTGAATATATTAGCATAAAATATGTCATAAACAAGGCCACTATAAAAGTGCAGATGTAAGAAAACTGAAAATATTCAGGGTTCTATGCAATTTTCTAATCTTTCCCATACTTTTATGAATTTCTTAGATTTTCTTTGAGATCAAACAAGCTATATAGTTCTCATGGGGTGACATAACTAATGGAGCCCGAAATGGACAGAAGTAGGTAACCAAGCTCTCAAAACTTAGAGCTTTCCAGAGCAGTGAACCATCATGTGCACTGATTTCTGCATCTGCATCATTGCAGGGGTCGCTTTATTTCTCTATATCGCTAGGAACAAGCAGGAATGCAGTCTTCAGATATAGGATGATGTCAATACTGATGGAGCCTGCGCAGAAACACTCCTCAGCGTCCATAGGTAAGCGTTTGGGAGCACTCCACTGCATCTGTGCGACTGCCTCCCTGCCTTCCCATTTCCCATTTCCCTCTTCTCAGTTCTTCATTTTCCGCAGAGCCAATAGGAAGCAAATCCTGTCACTGCAGATAAACTCTTTTTTTGTGGATAGCGCCTCTGCCTTCCCATCACCTCTGACACCATCGAAGACATCACCGGTTCCCTTATTCTTTTCTCCAAAAAAAAAATGGGTTGGTCAATGCCCTTTTAGGCCTTAAGTCTGCCATAGCCTATCCACCTGTTGAAGGCAAGGAGTAACCAGCTAGTGGTTTCAAAAAATGTTCCAAGTGTGCCAGCACCATTTCAGAAACTGACACACATGACTGGTATCTAAAATGCCTCGGCCCAGAACACCAGCCAGCAGACTGTCCCCTCTGTCAAAAGATGAATAAAAGAGGCCTACAGAACTGGGCCTCTAAATTTGGGACACTCTTCGCCTCGGACACGGTATTGTTAGCGTCCAGTTCATGGAGGGCTTCATCCTCCTCTCATGGATTCCAGGTATCCTCAAAGTCAAAGCCCAAGTCTGCATTGAAGCAAGACCAAACCTCCAGAGGTAGATCTCGTTCAAGGCATCAAGATCCCTCGGGTGTTGCATCGGAGGTGGATCGGCCTGCCAAACTGCCTCGGAAGGAGGCTCTGTCCTCCAAAGCCACAGAGGGACTCCTGAGGCCTCAATCTCCAGAGAGCTACTGGTGCCATGCTCTGGGACGGTAGAGCAAACTCCCTTGACTGATACCCAGGCATTTGCAACCTCGATGGACCAGCGCATACTGGCCATCGAGTGAAGCTTAGAAGCTCTCCTGGCAGCCTCGGTACCTGTCAGTACCAGCATCAGTACCGAAGTTGACACCAGTTGCAGCCATGACATCAGGGCTCATGCACATGGTGTAGACATTGCTGCCACCCATTCCCTCCCTGGAAGCCATCACTGATATTGGTTCCCAAATCCAAATGCTTAACTGTGGCCGATACCGCGGAACACCAGTACCAACCTCAAGCTTCGGGTGAACACCGCACGTGTCAGTACTGTGAGTCTTCTGAGTCCGATTCCAGCATCTCTGATCGGAATCATATGATTCTTGTGGACCCTGGGACCTTCAGAAACATCTCCACCCAGTGATGCATGTCGTCTTCCAGGAATTCATTCATGACCTAGCCAAGGGTCTTTCCATCCTGGTAACATCAGAGAAAGAGTCAAGGGCGGAGGAGTTGAAGATCCTCCAATAACCAACAGCACCGAAGGAGGCAGTCACTCTACCTGTGCACTGCGTCCTTCATGATCTTATGCTCCATATGTGGGAGACTCGCCTCACAGTCTCCCTTCACAGTCGATGCCTCGATACCATGTATTGGGTACCGGAGTGCTCGGGCTTCCAAAAACCGCAGCTCCCCCACCATTCCATGGTGGTCAAATCAGCGATGCGATAATCAAAAGCTCGAAGACCCACTCCTCTAACCCTATAGGTAGAGAATCGAGAACCCTCAATGCTTTTGGGGGTTGATGTTTATGTTTATTATACGAGGGTTATTTTTAAAGTAAGGTCCGATTGGCTGTAGCTTTGTAAATTTTTTTCCCCCTGTAGAAACAAGCATGCATGCCGGCTTCCGGCTTGCCTTGTGCAAAAGCAGATGCTGTTTGCAGTCGTAGCGTCACTTTGTACGGTTTATACTGAGATGTTAAAAGGTTTAAGACAATTGAGCGGCCCTTCGACTGTGAAATATGGTCTGTGATTCAGTTTTTGAAAGCAAGGACCGTGTCATCAGCGGACATTCATCACCAGATATGTGAGGTTTACGGCCCCAATGTGATGAGTGACAGCAAAGTGCGTAAATGGGTGAGATTGTTCAAGGATGGGCGGGACAAACTGTGCTCACGATGGGTTCCCAGGCTGCTTTCCGAGGAACACCAAAAAAGGAGAATGGCTAGTGCTTTGACATTTTTGATCCGATACAATGAGGAAGGAGATGAACTTTTGGACCACGATGTCACAGGGGACGAGACATGGGTTTCTTACATGACTCCAGAATCAAAGCGGCAGTCGATGGAATGGAGACACACATCATCTCCAGTCAAAGTGAAAGCCAAACAGACAATCTCAACATGCAAGATTATGGCAACTGTGTTCCTTGGAAAGCAGCCTGGGAACCCATCGTGAGCAGTTTTCTGAATTGCAATTTTTCAGAAACGATTTTGTATAGCACTGACCTTGAAACTTGTGGAAATTTCAGTGACAAAGTGGAAATCGTGAATCGCCATTCTTCATGAATTTTTGCATCAACTGTGCGCACCAAATCTTCTGTGATTACTGAAGGTCGACCCTATCGCGGTTCATCATGGACATTGTCCCACCCGTCCTTGAACAATATCACCCATTTACGCACTTTGCTGTCACTCATCGCATTGGAGCCATACACCTCACGTATCTGGTGATGAATGTCCGCTGATGACATGGTCCTTGCTTTCAAAAACCGAATCACAGACCGTATTTCACAGTCGGAGGGCCGCTCAATTGTCTTAAACGTTTTAACGTCTCAATATAAACTGTACAAAGTGACGCTACGACTGCAAATGGCATCTGCTTTTGCACAAGGCATGCTGGGAGCCGGCACGCATGCTTGTTTCTACAGGGGGAAAAAATTTAGAAAGCTACAGCCAATTGGACCTTACTTTAAAAATAACCCTCGTATTTGATATATCGCCCTTCATTAAATAAAAACAGAGCGGTGTACAATTATCAAAAATATTACAAGAATGGCCAGTGGCCAAGAAAATGAAAAGAAATTACAATGTAGATAGGACAGTGGATAGTAAACCATGCATACCGGACAGGGGAAGTAGACAACACTGAGGAACAGAAGAAATGCAGTCACATAGGGGGAGTAGGTAGGTCAAATGCAGAGGCGTGTCTTGAGGCGTGTTTTGAAGGTATGGTAGTTTTGTTCAAGTCTGAGCGAGGTAGGTAGTGAATTCCAGAGTGCAGGTCCAGCAAAGAAAAAAGCAGGAGCATGGGTTGATTGCAAATAGGCACGGGAGGGGGAAAGAGGTGGAGACGGTTTACGTGGACTGACCGGAGAGTGTGACTAGGTGTGTGAAACTGAATAAGGTCACCAGATATTGTGTGGTGTGTATGTGTAAATAACCTGGTGCACAAGGGTGAGGAGCTTGAAGCAGATACGATGGTCAATGGGGAGCCAATGAAGGTGAAGAAGAAGAGGGGTTATGTGATCCTGACATGTAGAGTGAGTAATAATGCATGCTGCTGTGTTTTGGATATGTTGAAGTCTATATAACTGGGATTGTGGAATACCGTCAAGGACAGAGTTACAGAAGTCAAGGCGTGAGATGATGAGGGACAAAGTGAGGGTGGTGAGAGCCTGAGGAGTGAGGAAGGGTCGAACAGCATGGATTTGACGGAGGTAGAAGAAGGAGGTTTTAGTGACATGGGAAATATGATCATGGAAGGGAAGATTGGAGTCAAAGAGAACACCAAGGTAACGAAAACAAGATACTAGAGGAATCGGAGAGCCAGAAAAAGATGGGGCTAATTGGGGACAAGGACTACCGTGGGGGAACCAAATAGCAAGTGTCTTTGACAGATTTAGGTGTAAGCAATTGGTAGTGAGCCAATTGGCAACAGAGAGGAGACAGGAATTGAGGGGGGAAAGATCTGGTAGAAGAGGGGAAGTGTGATGAAGAACCAGGTCATTTGCATAATAGAAAGCAGATATTTTATTTATTTATATACGTTTCTTATATACCGCGCTATTAAGATCAGTGCGGTTTACAGCAAACAGAACAATAGTGCACTTGTGACAAACACATAGTGCTTACAATGAACAGGGTAATAACATAGTTTACAGCGAACAGAACAATAGTATAATGTAACAAAAACACATTGTGCTTACAGTGAACCATGAACGGGGTAATAACATGGGTAAGAACTTGGGTGAAAACTATCTACAGATCATTTTACAAAGTTCAAAATATTCATATTGAGTAGGCTAGATGGAATCATAGGTTTAAGCCCGGGGAAGCATTGATTAACCATTCTCCAGTAGGGTTAAAGTATTGGGGCAGATGCGGAAGGGGGTCATGGGGCCTATTGCATGATTCCCTTGGTTGTCTTCTGGGTAATGTTTTTGGAATAGGTGGTATTTTATCACTTTTCTGAATGATGTAAGGCTCGTGATAGATCGAATTTCAGAGGGGAGGGCGTTCCAGGCTGTGGGTGCATAAACCGAGAAAGCCCTGTTGGCTGTTATTTTTAGGCATTTTGACATTATCTTAGGGATTTCTAATGCATTCCTCATTACGGATCTTCTGTTCCTGTTGTCAGGCAAACTGTTGATTAATTTACTGATGGGTGAGGAGGGTTGGTTCCTCAGGGCTTTAAATGTCATGACAAGTGACTTGTAGTGTATTCGTTATCCCAAATTGCTGAATTTGAAGGGCAAGAGGTGCCAGGAAGATGTTAAACAAAAGAGGTGCTAGCACTGAGCCTTGGGGAACATTGCAGTGCAAAGGGATAGGGTCAGATGAGGCAACTGAAGGGGAGTGAGAAAGGACAGTATAAGAGTGAGAGAAAAGATAGGAGTGAAACCTGTACCTCGAAGACCAGCCTCACACAGACGGAAAAGAAGAAGAGAGTGGTCTACAAGGTCAAAAGCTGCTGAGAGATCCAAAGAAATGTCACCACACTTGTGGGCAGTGCGTAATTCATTGAGAAATGCATAATTCATTGAGAAATGCAAGGAGAACTGTTTCTACGCTATGGCCAGGACGAAAGCCAGATTGACGTGGGTGGAAAAAGTTGATAGTGTCCAGGTGATGGGATAGCTGAGCGAAAACTGCCTTTTCAAGTACTTTGGAAAGAAAGGGAAGGTGAGAGACTGGACAATAGTGAGCAGGGACAAGAGGTCAAGTGAAGGTTTCTTAAGAATGGGGCATATGAGAACATGCTTCCAAGGGTGAGGGAAGGTACCAGTGGAGAGGCTAGCATTGATCATGGTGAGGATAGAGGGAGGGAGAGCAAGAGAAGACATGAGGAGCCATGATGAGGGAATAGGATCAAGGGAACAGGTAGTCTTGTTTGAAGAGGAGATAGATTTAACAAGTTCAGAGATGGTGAGCGGATGAAACGAAACCCAAATGTGAGAGAGTGAAGGAACAGGGAGGGAGAGGGGGGGAGAGGAGAGGATACGGGAGGGGGACAATGTGGTAAAGAGGTTCAAAGATCCAGGATTTTTGAGTTGAAGAAGGAAGCCAGCTGTGAAGGGCCAGGGGTTGGCAGAGGGGACGGAGGGTGAGAGGTAGACTGAAGTGAGAGAGATCCAAGAACCATGTAAAGATGGCGAGTATGATTCAGGGCAGCAGAAATTTTAGCAGAGAAGTAGGTTTGCTTGGAGTGATGGACCTGAGTACGGTAGTGGGAGTGGTGCTCTTTGAAAGATTTCAGTGGGGATGGGGAATGAGATTTCCTCCATAGCTGCTCTGCATGGCGAAGCTGGGAGGGGAGGAGGCGAAGACCAGAATGAAACCAGGGTTGGGAGGGACGGTGATTGGGAGGACGGGGTTGAAGTGGCGCTACTTGTTCTAAGTAAGGCTGCAGAGGAGGTCCAATGGGAAACCTGTGAGTCAGGGGAAAGGGAAGGGAATGCTGCTGAGAGAAGATTGTCAGCTGGTGGAAGACACTGCAGAGTGAGGGGAGTGATCCGGCGTCCATAGTGCACAGAGGTTGATGGTAGAGCATTAGTTGTGTGAGTGGAGGGAGCAAATGTGAAGGACTGGGGCAGACAATGGAAAGTTAGACAGTAATGATCTGTCTAAGGCAGGGGCTGGAGTGGAAGTGGTCCAGTGGGAAGATGCGATTAGATGGGGAAATAATTAGGTCAAGGGTATGACCTGCAGAGTGGGTTGGGAAGGTGACATGTTAAGTAAGAGACAGATCCTGAAGGAGAGAGATGAAAGAGTGATCTCTAGAGGAAGAGGGAGAGTCAAGGTGCAGGTTAAAATCCCCTGCGATTAAGTGAGGATAGGATAATGACAAGTCAGAGATAGTTAAGAGAAGTGAATCCTAGAGATGGAGGCGGAGGGCCGGAGGGGAGTAGAGGACCAAATGTGTAATGGTGGTGAGGTCTGGAGACAGAGTAGGAGGGCTTCTGGATAGTGTAGCAGGGAGGAGGAGATTTGTGTGAAAGGAAGGGAGGAGCGAATGAGAGCCGCAACGCTGCCGCCAGTATGGCCTAGACAGGGGATAGAGACAGCAGCAAAGTCAGGAGGGAGACAGTGAGCAAGAAGAGCATCTTCGCCCTCTTTGAGCCAGGTTTCAGTGAGCAGTAAAAGATCCAAGGATTCACGTATTACCAGGTCCTGCACTAATAGAGTTTTGGTCCTTAGGGAACGGCAACTAAGAAGGCCCAATTTAATAGGAGGAGGCTGCAGGGTAGACAGTGGTGCAGGGGCAGAGCAACAGATGGAAGGGAGACAGGGGAGCAAATTGTCCAGACAGCAAAATAGAGAGCGATCGTACCTGGAGGAGTGAGGAGGATGGAAAGGGTGATTTCCCCAGAATACCAGAATGGGGAGCATTGAGGGGTCCATAAATGCTGTTGTAGGGAAAGAGATAGTAGGCGTGGAGAGAGGATAAACACCTACCTGAAAAAGGGAGGGCAGATGGCAGGCGGAAAAGAAGGTAGTAGAGCAGAAGAAAGTAAGGGGTATCCAAATGGAAAGAATTTGTTTGAGGCCAGGGCCTGCGCCGCTGGAGCCACCCTGCTGGCATTGGTCTTTTATACAGCTGGAAGAGCAGATTACCTGGGGGAACGTGAGCGCAGTCACATCCCTTTCCGGGGGAGGGGGGGAGGCAGAGCCACCAATAGCAGGCACAGGAGCAGTCTGAGGGGAGAGAAACAGACAACTGGCAATAACACTGATAAAACAGCAGTCAAAACAATGCTTCCAGGCTTCCATGCTCTCTGCTAGAATTAACTCCTATATCCTCTGCATGGGAATGTTCCTCAAAGAGGTATCCAGGAATCTTGAAGCCTTTGCCTCTCTTCTTCCAGATGATAAGAGAGCAGTCTACCTTGCCCTAGTCAAGCATAGCCAGAACGTATCGAAGTTTGTTAATAGGGCCACCTTCGATGCTTTTGAATGCACAAATAGGGCCTCAGCAATATGCATCGGTACATGTAGAATTGCATGATTTCAAGTCTCAGATCGAACAGTGGGTTCAAGATAAGCCGAGCAAACATGCCATACATAGGTGAATACAATAAGCATCCAAACATTAGCAAATCACTTTGCAGAAAAACTAAAATCTAAACCCAATGCTCTAACACCAATACTAACCACAAGCACCGAAATTATTAACAACTGGACAACGTTCCACATGATTGACCGAAAACAACTTATTAATATCATAACAATGATCAATACTACAACCTCCCCACTCGATCCTTGTCCTGTGTCCTGGATCAAATGTACAAAGGAAGAACTTGCTGAAAACATCCAACACATGGTGAACCTATCCCTTTCACAAGGCATCATGCCTGATGCCCTAAAGCTCACAACGCTTCGCCCAATAATAAAAAACAACAAACTTGACTCAAAAGACCCCAATTCATACAGACCGATAGCTAGCATCCCATTTATCGCTAAAATAATAGAAAAAACAATCCAATTACAATTACAAGAGCATATCGATGAACATAAACCTCTTGACTCACACCAATTTGGTTTCCGACCATTCCACGGAGTGGAAACCCTCCTGATTACATTGATGGACCACCTCATCAAAGGCACAGATGCCAACAATCAAGGCTTCCTTCTACTCTTTATAGACATCTCGGCCGCCTTTGGCAACATCAACCACCCCACCCTGATCCACAGACTTGAAAACTTAGGGATAGGTGGAACTGTCCTCAAATGGTTCAAGTCCTATATCACACATAGACTAATACGTGTCCAAATAGATCAGTAAGCATCAGAATCCTTCCCCCAAGGACAAGGTATACCTCAGGGATCAGCCCTTTCCGCCCTTCTATTCAACTTATACCTGCAACCTATCACAAACATATTTAAAAAACACAAGATTAATCACTTTATATATGCTGATGATATAATGCTCGCTATCCCCATAACCACAAAAAACCACACATACGACAAATTAGCTGAATGCATGGCTGAGACCACCTCCTGGATGGAAACCAATTACCTCATCATTAACCTCAAAAAACCGAAGCAATGTTCGTTACAAGAACACCTGTGAATGAGGATACCTTTCCAACAACAATATCAATCAATAATACAACTATACCTGTTAAAAAAGAAGTAAAATACCTGGATGTAATAATAGATCATACCCTCACCATGATACCACACATAAAGCAAACAGTAAGAACCATATTTCATAAACTCAAAACCATACAACACCTAAGGCCCCTCCTGGACACACATGACTTTAGATCGGTTGTTAATACACTTATCACACCCCACTTTGACTATTGCAACAGTCTCTTAATTGGCTTACCACAGAAAAACACATACCTATTACAAAGAGCACAGAACATCTGTGCAAAAGTAATTACTAAAGCCCATCTAACAGACCATGTGACCCCAATACTCCTAGAACTACACTGGCTCCCTATAAACAGCCGTCAGATACAAAATTCTCCTAACAACGTTCAAGCTCTTAAATGACATCGCCCCATCATATCTTTCAACACTACTACAAACCCCATCTAAATCAAGAGCTCGCAGACAAAATGCAGCCCACTCACTTGATATGCCAAAATCATTCACGAAGACTAAAAAATCCTCAAGTAACAGAGCCTTCACGTTCACTGCCCCCATGCTCTGGAATGAACTCCCTCTAGACCTCCGCACCATAAAAGACCTCCCCCAATTTCGAAAGGAACTCAAAACCTACTTATTCTCGGAAAATTTCCAAATCCCCTACCCCCCCAAACCATGTCCCTCAACATCCACAGACACACCAACTCAGAACGCCCAAAACCACAACTAGATACATTATAAAGAACCACCTGTAAATACCTTATGTAAATAGTTCAGACAGGCTTCTACACCTGTCAACATTTGTAAAAAACTAGAATGTTTATCTACTCTATGTATTGTACACATTGTTCCATGTAAATAAGTTAGAAAGTTTTTCTGTTCAATGTAACGTATACAAAAGTATACACAAGTTGTTGAATTGTTCCATGTAAACCGCCCCTGATCTCTGGAAGGGGCGGTATAGAAGAAATAAATAAATAAATAAAATAAATAAATAAATAAATAGGTGAAAATCTTTTTGGCAAAGACTGGCAAGATAAGGCCTCTCAATTAGAGTCAGAAAACACTACTCTAAAGAGACTGTCTAGAACAACAGCTAACCCTGTTAGAAAAAAGAAAACTACAAGGACGTCTTTCTACAATAATAAGAAGAAATTCTACTCTTCTTATCCTCCTATCTCTCAATTCCAGACTCAGGCACCACAGAAGAGGCAACAAACGCCTAAGCAGCAGAAGAAGCCACAGGGGACGAAACCTCAGCCAGCTGCGCAGCCACAGTCTGTGCTTGGTTTTTGACTCTTTTCTAGAGAACATTGCCATCCTGCCTCTGGAGGTCCCCCACCCCTCCACATAGCAGGCAGACTGTGTCACTATGCCCACAGAGAGCACTTCATCACCTCAGAGCAGTGGACACTAAACATAGTCCAGGAGGGGTACAGACTTCATCTGCAAATTCTGACTCCCGCCACTTTCATGGGGGAATTTCAAACACAGCCCCCTCTCACTACTCTCCAAAGGATGAGGTATCTTCTCTTTTGACCCAGGGCACCATAGAAAAGGTCCTGCCATCCCAACAGGGAATGGGCTTCTACTCTCCATACTTTCTCATTCCAAAGAAAACCAGAGGATACAGGCCCATTTTGGACTTCAGAAACCTCAATAAGTTTCTAGTCCAAGAAAAGTTCAAGGGACTCTTCTTTCCTACCTCCAGAGTCAGGACTGTCTCTGTTCTCTAGATCTAAAAGAAGCATATACACATATCCTGATCCATTCAGGACACAGAAAATATCTGTGCTTCAACTTTGAGGGAACACATTATCAATACAGATTACTTCCCTTCGGACTCACCTCTGCTCCAAGAGTCTTCACAAAGTGCATGGTAGTTGTAGTCGCCTATCTAAGGTCTCTGGGGATATTCGTCTTCCCTTACTTTGACAACTGGCTTATAATAGCAGACACCTCACTAGAGGTGCAGCCTTCCTTGCATTGGTACTTGTGATAAGGAAGTCCATAGTGAGCCTATGGAAATAGGAGAAACTAAGGATTTTACCTTTAAGAAAAGTGACATCCCTGAAGTGCACAGGTTTCAGCGTTTCCCTAGAGAGAGCAAGCACAGGGAATCTGAACTTAGGCTGCCACACCCAAGCTCTGCTGACGTAGTTGCAGGCTTGGAAGATGATTATATGCACCTGTCTAGAGAGAGAGAGACATGGCCCGAGAAGCAGAGATATAAACTGAGGCTAGAGAGAGTGGAGAGGAGAGCCAGAAGGAGGATCACACCCAGAGTTGAGGAGACAGCCAGAGTGGAGGAGACAGCCGGGGAGGAGATGAGAAGGCAGTGGAGAGAGCCTGGGAGGAGAGAGACCAGGAGAGGAGTGCTCAGAAAGAGTGCACAGGGAAAGCTTCAAACCCCAGTTCCTGTTGAAAGGATTCAGAGAGTTCAGAGCTGGAAGCCCAGGACTCAGCCTAAGAGTTCACAGAGCCCAGTCTGTAACAGGAAACCGTGGCAGAGCTCCAGAGAGGAACGCAGGCAAGTAAGCCAGGGATTATTTCCCAGAAGCTGGAGGGAGACGGATGAGCACAGCCAGGGGGAAGTGTCCACAGCCTCACAGATAACGTTGCCTTACCGGAGAGAGCTGTACTGCAGAGAAACACAGGGTTCCTTAGAGAGGGTTTACCCTGGGACGTCCGTTGAAGCTTCAGAGCAGGGCACTGCATTACTGGAGCTAGAGGGAATGCAGGTGGACCTCATTGAGCAAGATTCTATGCAGCCAGAGGAGCTCATGGACTGTACACTGTGTAAAGCTGATAGTGTTGAGTCTATCAGCTAAGAAATAGCTAAGAAGATAAAAGTCTCCTGAAAAACTGAGTAAGGAAGCCTAGCCGTAAGCAGAAGGTAGGAGCATGCTCTTGTTAAGAGGAGAATACTTATTGCTTCTGTATTTGAGTGTTGAATGAAGACAAAGGTAAAAGAAGGTATTTTACTTTGGCTGAATGAAGAAGCTATGTTTTTCTTTATCTGTTATTTGAAGCACTTGCATAAAAGAAAGGACTGTGAAGCTAATACAGCCCAGTTTGTAAATGACTTGGAGCGAATACCTGGAAAAGTATCCTATTACAACATGCTTGAACTTTGTTTGCGTTTTGGGGAAATAAACTTTGTCATTTTTGCCTACACTCTCGGTGCATAACTACACTTCCTATTAGAAGGCTAGAACTACTATTCCCAGCATCCTTCACTGGAGAAAAAAATATTCTGTTTAAGCTTTTACAAGTGAAGTTAATGGCATCCCTATCCCTCTAAGCCTTAGGCAGAGGGCTAGGGCATGACATACTATAACACTTGGGATTTGTCATAAACTTCCCAAAATCCCAGCTCGCTCCAACTCAAAAGCTAGGTTCATTGGAGCTCTGCTGGACACTCAACAGTCCAGGGCTTTCCTGCCCCAGCTCCACTGTGCCTGTCTAATTGAACTAGTGTCTGAGATACTCCAACGGGACCATCTGACTGCCCACGAAATGCTGCAGCTCCTGGGGCACATGGCCTCTATAGTACATGTCATTCCCTATGCCCACTTACATATGCGTACAGCCCAATGCACTCTTGCCTCCCAGTGGAAGCAGGCCTTGGGCCGTCTAAGGGACAGGATTAAAGTCAATGCCTCTCTATCAACATGCCTCCAGTGGTGATGTTCTCCAGAAAATCTGGCAATAGTGATCATAGCATGATCGCCTTTGATTTAATTAGTGGAGGAGGGATAGTACGGAAATCCACAGTACTACCTTTTAACTTTCGAAAGGGAGACTATGATAAAATGAGGAAAATAGTTAAGAAAAAACTAAAAGGAGCAGTTGCAAAGGTTAAAGACTTACATCAAGCTTGGGTGTTGTTGAAAAATACTATCTTGGCAGCCCAGACCAGCTATATTCCACGCTTTAAGAAAAGTGGAAGGAAGACCAAACAACTGCCAGCATGGTTTAAAGGTGAGGTCAGAGAGGCTGTTGTTGCCAAAAAAGCATCTTTCAGGAAATGGAAAAAAGAGACAAACGACAAAACCTGGAAACAGCAGAAGCACTGGCAAGTCAAATGCAAGGCATTGATAAAGCAGGCAAAGGGAGAATTTGAGAAGAAACTTGCTGTAGAAGCAAAAACGCGAAATAAAGATTTTTTCAAGTACATTCGTAGCAAAAAACCTGTGAGAGAGTCAGTTGGTCCATTAGATGATAGAGAAGTTAAAGGGGCACTAAGAGGCGACAAGGCGATAGTGGAGAGACTGAATGAATTCTTTGCTTCGGTCTTTAATGAGGAAGATGTAGGGATGTTACCCATGACTGAAGTGGTATTTAAAGGTGCGGAAAAATTGAAGGAAATATCGATACATTGGGAAGATGTATTACAACTATTAGGTAAACTGAAGAGTAGCAAATCACCTGGGCCGGATGGTATACATCCAAGGGTGTTGAAAGAACTGAAATATGAGATTGCAGACCTGCTATTAGTAATCTGTGAACTATCATTAAAATCATCTCTAATACCTGAAGAATGGAGGATCGCCAATGTAACACCAATTTTTAAAAAGGGTTCCAGGGGTGATCCGGGAAACTACAGACTGGTGAGCCATCATAAAGAATAAAATTACTCAGCATGTAGATAGTCATGGCCTAATGGGAGACAGCCAACATGGCTTTAGACAAGGAAGATCTTGTCTTACTAATCTGTTATGTTTTTTTGAAAGTGTGAATAAACAGGTGGACAAAGGTGAGTCAGTTGATATAGTGTATCTGGACTTTCAGAAAGCCTTTGACAAGGTCCCTCATCAGAGACTTTTGGCAAAACTAAAGAGTCATGGGATAGGAGGCAGTGTACTACTGTGGATCAAGAACTGGTTAAAAGAAAACAGAGGGTTGGGCTAAATGGCCAATTTTCCCAATGGAGAAAGGTGAATAGTGGTGTACCCCAGGGATCTGTGCTGGGTCCGCTGCTTTTTGACATATTCATAAATGACCTGGAAAGTGGAATAACGAGCGAGGTTATCAAATTTGCAGATGACACAAAACTATTTAAAGTTGTTAAAACCCAAGAGGATTGTGGAAAATTGCAAGAAGATCTTGATAAATTAGAAGACTGGGCATCAAAATGGCAGATGAAATTTAATGTGGACAAGTGCAAAGTTATGCACCTAGGGAAGAACAACCCAAACTATGGTTACACAATGCAAGGTTCCACATTAGGAACCACCACCCAGGAAAAAGATTTAGGCGTCATTGTGGATAACATGTTAAAACCCTCGGCCCAATGTGCAGCGGCAGCCAAGAGAGCAAATAGAATGCTAGGTATCATAAGAAAAGGAATGGAAAATAAAACAAAAAATATTATAATGCCTCTATATCGTTCCATGGTGAGACCGCACCTTGAATATTGTGTACAATTCTGGTCGCCGTATCTTAAAAAGGATATAGAGTTATTAGAAAAGGTTCAGAGAAGAGCCACCAAAATGGTAAAGGGGATGGAAGGATACTGCTATGAAGAAAGGCTAAAAAGGTTAGGGCTCTTTAACCTGGAAAAGAGACGGCTGAGGGGAGATATGATAGAAGTCTATAAATTAATGAACGGAGTGGAACATGTAAACGTAGATCAATTGTTTACGTTATCAGAATATAGAAAGACTAGGGGACATGCAATGAAGCTACAAGGTAAACTATTTAAGACTAATAAAAGAAAATATTTTTTCACTCAACGTGTAATCAAACTCTGGAATTTGTTACCGGAGGATGTAGTAAAGGCTGTTAGCGTAGCTCGGTTTAAAAAAGGTTTGGACAAGTTCCTGGAGGAAAGGTCCATAAACCATTATTAAGAAGGGACCCAGGATATCAATGCTTGACCCAGTACAAGCATTGCGGAACCTGTGTCTTTTGGGGAAACTGCTAGGTACATATGACCTAGATTGGCCACTGTTGGAAACAGGATACTGGGCTTGATGGACCTTGGTCTGACCCAGTATGGCATATCTGATGTTCTTATGTACAGCCCAATGCACTCTTGCCTCCCAGTGGAAGCAGGCCTCGGGCCGTCTAAGGGACAGGATTAAAGTCAATGCCTCTCTATCAACATGCCTCCAGTGATGATGTTCTCCAGAAAATCTGCTCATAAGATCACCCTTTCAGATGCCTCCATTTCAATGCACCCTGATGATGGATACCTCCAAATTGGGTTGGGGACCACACCTGGGTGATCTGTCTACACAGGGACTTTGGACAGCGCGCGAGTCATACCTCAAAATAAATCTGTTGGAACTTTGTGCCATTTCGAATGCCCTCCAAGTATTTCAACACCATCTCAGGGCACAACAGGTCCTAGTCAGAACAGACAATCAAGTAGCCATGTTCTATGTGAACAAACAGGGCAGTACAAGCTCAAGGCTTTTCTGCGAAGAAACTCTTCACCTGTCGTCCTTTGCAATCTTTCATCAAATACACCTCCGAGCAGTGTATCTCCTAGGGGAGCTCAGTGTCTTGGCAGACAAGCTCAGTCGCATCCTTCTTTCCCATGAATGGTCTCTCCATCCAGACACAGCGTCCTACATCTTCCAGACCTGAGGAACTCCAGACATAGATCTGTTTGCTACTCCTCAGAATGCCAGGCTTCCTCGCTTCTACACAAGGACTCAAACATCCAGCAACCAACACGTGGATGCCTTTCACCTACACTGGGGTCAAGGTCTGCTCTGTGCTTTCCCTCTCATACCCCTCATTCCCAAGATGCTTTTCAAGCTTCAGTCCGACAAGGGCTCCATGATTCTCATAGCCCCTCACTGGCCGTGGCAACCATGGTTTCCACTGCTACTATGTCTGACTCAAATTCAGCCACTCCAATTGGGATCTGCGCCCAATCTCCTCTCCCAGGATAACGGCTCACTGCTCCATCCCAATCCATGGTCTTTCTGCCTCACAGCTTGGCTGCTGAGAGCATAGCATTTCAGGACATTGACTTTCCACAAGAGATTAAAGAAATTCTACTTGCTTCCAGAAAGCCCTCCGCCAGATGTTCTTACAGTTTCAAGTGGTGTAGATACTCCGTCTGGTGTTTCCAGAAAGATCTCAATCTTTTCTCTGCTCCAATGGAGTCACTCCTCCAGTATCTCCTCCACCTGTTCTCATTGGATTTAAAGATCAACTCGGTGAGAATCCATCTCAGTGCCATTGCAGCCTCTCACCACCTACTAGATGGACAGCCCATCTCCTCACTTCCTCTAGTAGCATGTTTCATGAGAGGTCTCCTGCTCTCCAAGGCACCCATCAAGTCACCTCTGGTGACTTGGGACCTCAACGTCGTTTTAATGCAGCTTCTCAAGCCACTCTTTGAACCATTGGCCACAACCTCCCTAAAGTTCCTGTCTTGTTAGGTACTCTTTCCCATTGCCCTCACTTCAATTAGATGCATTAGTGAACTTCAGGATCTGGTGGCGGACCCCCCCCCCCCCCCCACATACCTGGTTCTACCATAACAAGGTCATCCTTCGGATTCACCCAAAAGCGGTGTCTCCTTTCCATTTAAACCAGTTGATTTACCTTCCAGTCTTCTTTCCTAGACTGCATGCATCTTGAGCGGAAGCAACTCTGCACACTCTTGACTGCAAGAGTGGAATGACTTTTTATCTCCAAAGAACTCAAGGGCATCATAAAACCTCACAATTGTTCATCTCCTTTGACCCTAGTCATCTGGGTCTACCTGTATCTCAACGTGTGCTCTCCAGATGGATAGAGGACTGCATTTCATTTGCCTGTAAAAAAAAAGCAGGACTCACCCGAGAAGGGTATGTCTCTGCTCACGTTTGTGCCATGGCCACCCAATGGTAAACCTATGCTCGGTAGCCATTGACGAAATTTGCAAGTCAGCAACTTGTTGTTCTGTCCATACCTTTGCTGCCCATTATTGTCTGGACAAGGACTTCCACTGGGATGCCATGTTTGGTCAAGCTGCACTCCAGCACCTCTTTCAGACTTAGATGCAACTCCTACCCTTCATCCCGGACTTTGACGATACCAGAAATCCATGTAGGATCCATGACCTTTCGAGCCTATTCCGAGACAAACCTCCACCGGTTCTGAGGTGACTTCATCTGTCATCTTGAAGCTAGGAAGTCCCATATGTGAAGATTACATTCCTGCTTGATTCTGGAGATACCGTAGTTACTCACCTGTAACAGGTATTCTCCAGGAACAGCAGGAATTTAGTCTTCACAACCCACCCTCCTCCCCTAGGAGTTGAAGGGTTTCATTTACTTTCCTTTCTCAGCTGCAAACTCAGCTGAGGAAAGGGAATTGGGAAGGAGGGAAGGCAGTTGTGCAGATGCAGTGGAGTGCTCCCAAAAGCTTTCCTATTGGATGCTGGGGAGCGTTCCCCTACAGGATCCATCGGTACCGACATCACCCTAAATTCTTGATGTTCCTGGAGATCACCTGTTATAGGCGAGTACATAAGAACATAAGATATGCCATACTGGGTCAGACCAAGGTCCATCAAGCCCAGTATTCTGTTTCCAACAGTGGCCAATCTAGGTCATATGTACCTAGCAGTTTCCCCAAGAGACAAAAGTTCCACAATGCTTGTACTGGGTCAAGCATTGATATCTTCGGTCACTTCTTAATAATGGTTTATGGACCTTTCCTCCAGGAACTTGTCCAAACCTTTTTTAAACCCAGCTACACTAACAGCCTTTACTACATCCTCCGGTAACAAATTCCAGAGTTTGATTACACGTTGAGTGAAGAAATATTTTTTTTTATTAGTCTTAAATAGTTTACCCTGTAGCTTCATTGCATGTCCCCTAGTCTTTCTATATTCTGATAAGGTAAACAATCGATCTACGTTTACCCATTCTACTCCGTTCATTAGTTTATAGACTTCTATCATATCTCCCCTCAGCCGTCTGTTTTCCAGGTTAAAGAGCCCTAACCTTTTTAGCCTTTCTTCATAGGAGTATCCTTCCATCCCCTTTACCATTTTGGTGGCTCTTCTCTGTACCTTTTCTAAAATCGCTATATCCTTTTTAAGATACGGCGACCAGAATTGCACACAATATTCAAGGTGCGGTCTCACCATGGAACGATATAGAGGCATTATAATATCTTTTGTTTTATTTTCCATTCCTTTCCTTATGATACCTAGCATTCTATTTGCTCTCTTGGCTGCCGCTGCACACTGGGCCGAGGGTTTTAACATGGTATCCACAATGACGCCTAAATCTTTTTCCTGGGTGGTGGTTCCTAATGTGGAGTAACTACGCTTTCTGTTAGCTGGAAGGATGTTTTCCTACTATGTTCTATGTGAGTTAACTTTTTCACTCCTAAGTTTTGCTTGGGTTGACACCTTAGTTCTCTCTTCTTTCATTCTTAGAAACCCCTAGCTATCATTCTGAGGTTTTTTAACGTTTTCCATAATTTTTGGCATGGCTGTGATCTGCTCCATCATCGATGCATTTATTTAACATGTTTTCTATACCATCTTATCCTATGCTCAAGACAGTTTACATTGAAACATAACTTCATACATTGTAACAGGGCAAAGAACTTAGAGAGAACAAAATTAGGGGGGATCAAAGGTCATGGGAAGATGGGAGAGTAGGAAGAAAGGGGGGAGCGGGGATGGGTGACAGGGGACAGAGGCTGTTGTATAAGGAATTATGTCTTGTCCTTGGTGAAGTGGGCTGTAAATAAATGAGTCTTGAGGGTCTTTCTGAATGTTAGTATGTCCTATGTGGCCCAGAATTTGCTTGGGATTGAGTTCCAGAGGGAAGGTGCATATAGGGAGAAGGCTCTTCTGGATGTGGTGGTGCTGGATCTGATGAAGGGTGCTGGGTTAGCTAATGTGTTCTGGAAGCCGGTTTGCCTTGTGCGATCATCTTTGGTCTCATGTATTATTGTTTGAAGGTGGGTGGATGGCAGCCAATGAGGATCTTGACAATTGTAAGGATGGCTTTAAATTGAGCATCCTTGGTTGATTCTTTTTAACACTGAAACATTTGATTTTGCTTTGGCTATATTTTCACCAGGTATCTCAGGAACAGAATCCCAAAGGCTTCTAAACATATGGACAGTGTAGCAAGGCAATATCTTACACAGGGACCCATAGTTTGTGCTTGTTGTGCCTAAGATCTGAACACAACATCTCTAGCTATGTCACTCATCCAAGGATGTGGTTCAAAACAACTTCATCCAACTGTGACTACAGATCCAGTTTTTTTCAGATAACAGCCTCAGAAACAACCATAAGCACCAAAATACTGGATATTTTTCATCTTCCAGAAATGTACTCGTTTTAACATCAACGGCTGAAATCAAATAAACTGTGATGTATCCGCAGCTGTATACACTGCTGCTTGTGCTTACAAAAGTGCTATAAAAAATAACATGTAACTTCTGAGTCTATCGTTGTTAGCACAAAAATACTTAGCTCAATCAGATGTGGAATACTTCACAGCATGACATTTTTCTTTTTTGCGATTGTCTTCTCAAACACAGCTTTCAAAATGTGTCCCGACGCCAACTTTACAGGCGCCCATGCGTTTCTCCGTTTAGGGTTTTTCAAGGGACTATTATATATGCAGTGAATTTTCTGTAAAAAACCATGTCTAAAGTCATTGAACTGTAATGATAAGCTTAAAAATGCATACACTACAAAGGTATATCATCCTGAGGCATACGTAATTGAATAAAATGAAAATATTGCTGACCTGATGCAAATTGAACTCTCATCTCAAAGAACAAAATTTCCCTCCAACTTGTTGGAGAATTCTTCAAAAGAACGCCACGCATGCGGATTGATAACCAAACAGCCATTTTTAAATGGTCTCGGAGGCCGAGACTGCAGGAAGGGCTCATTGTCCATTGGTCACAAACTATATACAGGCTGCCCAATCAATGCCAGCATTGAGCCCGTCGGGGTGCTCCGTGGCCAAAGTGTGTATCCACCATTGTTCCCGATAAAGTAGGAACTGCTCTTGAGATTTTTCCTTTGCGGCAGTTGTTACTCTTTCAATGCACCAACAACGAAGCTGGGCAAACACATGATGAAGTTGTAAGCAGTGTTGAACCAACGGAGCTTCTCTTCGGCTACATCGTAAACGACTTTCATGTTCTTTCATCCGAATTTTAAAAGGACGTATGGTTTTGCCTACGTAAAGCAAACCACACGGACAGCAGACAACATAAACCACATGCGTAGAATCACATGAAGTTGATTGTTTCAATGTGTAGGTTATATCCTTGTGAATAAACTGTGTTCGTTCCACTGTAACATTACATATTTCACATTGCCCACACTTATAGTGACCCAATCGGGAATCGCATGTAGTTGAAACTGTGATATCACGCAATTTTGTGGGACTGAGATGTTCCTTAAGATTTACGACTGCGTTTCCACACGCATCTAATTGCTTTATCTTGTAGACCCGGTACCACACCAAGCACTGTACTGTGTTTCTTAAGAATTCGTTGCAAACTATGGCTCAAAGGGGAATAGCGTGTAATAAAATTTACGGTGTGTGACTCATCGGGAACCCCTTGTTGTTTCTTGGGTTCTAACAACAAATCACGATGGTTACATAGCGCACGTTTATATGCTCGCTGTATTACTGAATTTGGGTACCCTCTATCCTGAAAATTAGCTTTCAAAACTTTAGATAACGTCTTGAAAGTGCTCACGTCGGAGCAGTTCCTACGATACCTCAGAAACTGTGACAGAGGAAGGCTGTTCTTTAACTGAGGGGGATGAGCGCTGTCATGATGGAGAAACGTGTTACGATCTATGGCTTTTCGGTACACTGAAGTATCCCAACTGGTTGTGCCTCGCGTGACTTGCACATCTAAATATGCAATACAATATTTGTGTGATACACATGTGAATTTGATGTTGACGTCTCGCGAATTCAACCATTGAAGAAAAGAATTCAATAGATTTTCTGTGCCCTGCCACAACATGAACACGTCGTCAATATAACGATGCCAGGCTTTAATGTTGATGGTATATGGAGAATGAGAAAAGCAATTTCGTTCAAACATCCCCATATATAAATTGGCAACTGACGGGGCGCAAGTAGCGCCCATGGCCACCCCCGAAATCTGATGATAGAGAACCCCTTGAAATTCAAAAAAATTGTGAAAAAGAGTCAAAGTTGTCAAAGCTTGCAAGAACTCTAACTGGGTTTGAGACAGATCCCCTCGAGCCGTTAACGCTTGTTGTACAACAGCACTTAAAGGATGACACTTAAATAAATAAATAAAAAATAAATAAATAAAGGTCTCTATGGCCTTCAGTTGCACAAAGGAAAGTTCTTTGGTATGTGTGTGTCTGGTACAAGTGCATTTGGCAAAGGACCATGTAGCGCCACCAGATGATGGAGATGCATTGCACTTGAAGTCAAGCAGCAAGAGAGACCATCAGTACTAACCCTTATTCCTGCCCGAAGATATTAAGGCATTCCTATGCTTTGCATGACCATCACAGATTATCAAAACTAAACTTTGAATGAAGGCAAAGAAACATTGGGATCAGTCTTCATCAGCACACACTGGCAGGAGTAAGGAGATCTTGTTAGCCACCATTCGCCCTCCAAAGCATTCCCATAGTCAGGATTGCTCTTCCTTAGTAACATCTGAGGGACTGCAACTGTCTCTGGGATCCAGCCACCAGTGTTCCTCAAGTGACCCAGAATGTTGGCATCTTTTCTGTAGGGCATCCATTCTTGGCATTGGCAATCTTCAAGGAGGAATTGAGCAGTTCTCTGCACAAGCACTAACTACATTGACACTCTTGCAGATGGAGATTCGGTTCATCCTGAAGACTCTGGTGATGCCTGCAGGCATGGAATAGATACTGCGGCATGAAAAGGCCTCAGTATCAGTACTTACTGCTGGGATGTTGATATCCAGTGCATCCAAGGAGGAAGCTCCATCAAAATACTGGCTGACACTGAAGCCTAGGGCCAAACAATTAGGTAACCCTCACAGAAACCTTGTGTGCTAGCCATGCCTATGCTCATACATCCCCCACAGAAAACTTTCCTGAGACAATGAGTACTGTTTTGGTTCAGGTTATAGACCAGAAGGCTTCTCTGAACTGCTTCTCTGAACTGGAGTTATCTTGCCCCCTCCCAAACTCTTCTTCTCCACAGAAAAGAAGGCTGTCCCCACTGGAGGACATGCCATTCACTAATTTGGTCAGGGAAATGGCTGAAACCATTCTATTTCAGATGGAGAAAAAGGATGCGTACAGGACAGAAATGTTGGCCATTCTCCAGTTTCTCAAAATCCTCTTCCCTCCTCCCCCTCATGTTGCCCACAACACGGCTCTGCTCCGCCATAGGCCCTGTACCCCATGATTCTTTCCCCTTTAGCCTCTCTCCAGCTGCCATTGCATCCCCTCTCCATCCCCTCAGCTGTCACCTCCACCATCACCAACCTCCCCATGACTACCATTCCTGCTGCTGCTGCTTCTGCCATCACCATCCTTCTTCCCTCCCCCCCCCCCCAACTCAGCTGCAACTTCAGTATCTTAAGGGACTGGAAGTGCTGGAGTTGGGCAGCTACAGCAACATTGTCAACATGAGCCTGCTGCTCATTGCTTGGGGGATGCAGGATTCAAGAGCTACAACCTGAAAAGCTGCCACCATGTTTTGAACCTGGGGATCGGACACCTAGCCAGCATGGCTTACAGCATAGCTGAGAGTGAGTTTGAAGCAGCTTATGCTGCAGGACTACTAGAAACTCACAGACCTGGCACTCAAGCACAGAGGATCTCTAAAGGAAAAAAGGGGAAAGTTGTAGTGGTTGATATGGAAGGACTGACTAGATAGGCCATGTGGTCTTTTGTGTCATCATGTTTCTATGTTTCCCAAGGTTAGATGGATCTACACATGCTGAACCTGAGGGGATTTCGAACACGAGGCTCCTGCTCCCGTCATACATGGACAGCCTATGAAATCTGTGACATCAGTGAAATGGGTATCATGCACTTGGCCATTGACTCACTGTGCCTTTCCAGCCTGAAATGGTCCTTTTGCAACAAGTTAAGCGATCGGAGCCTAGCTTATATTACCCAGGGACTGAATGGCCTCAAGTCACTCTCCCTCTGCTCTTCCCCACATCAGCAATAATGGCATCAATCGCATAGTACACCACCTGCATGGGCTCCACACCCTTAACATTAGTCAGTGTGTCTGCATCATGGACAAGGAACTGGAGCTGATTACTGAGCACCTGAGCCAGCTCACTAGCATTGATGTGTATGGCTGTACTCACATCACTAAAAGGGGCCTGGAGAGGTTCACACAGCTGCCCTGCTTCAAAGTGCTCAATCTGAGCCTCTGCATATGACTGAAAGCAAGACGGTTAGTTGAGAGTGCAAGACAGACTGCTTTCGGGAAGGGAGACTACAAAACAAAACGTATTCTTGTTTAAGTTACAGGACGGTGATACAATTTGTTTTGAAAACAATTGATGTCACTGTTTTCATGGGATTTTTAAGAATAATTTCTGATGAATATAACCTATCAGCTGATTGAAACTCACTCAATGTTCTCATAAAATTTTGAATTCTTTTCAACGACTGGGGCTCATGTTGCATACTGCTCATAAACTGTCATCACTGCCCCCAATTGACAAAACATCAAACTTTCCCAAGAGTAAAGTGCTCCTTTCTTTTTAAAGATAAGCTACATTAATCATAGCATACTTAATTTGCTGGCACTGACTCCTCCAGACATTAAATCAGGCTACAAATGATGGTTTACACCAGCCACCTGGAGGGGCTATGGGACGTTTCCGAGAAATCGACTTCTGGAGAGCTACCGGTTCCATGCTCTGGGATGGTGACTCAAAGCCCTATCGGTGATTCCACTCAGACATCGGCAATCTCCCTGGATTAGCACATGCTGGCTCTCGAGAGGAGTTTGACCGCACTCCTGGCAGCCTCGGTACCAACAGTATTGACAGCTCCAGCAGTGCAGGCTTTGGCACCCTGCCTACAGCCAACTGTATTGGCTCCGATGCCAGCCCCCGAACTGACATCGTTGGAGCTCTCAAGGATGATGCCTCTGTTGGAACTGACCAATACCCCCTGTACCCAACAGACTAAACCTTGGGAAAGGTTGGAGAGAAAAAGCAGGGGAGATTGAGACAGATGATCTCACTCTCAAATGCTTTTCTAGAAAGATGGCTGACCCCTCCAAAAGGAAGGCTCTTCCCAAGAAACCTTTCTATTCTAAGAAGAATAGATATTCTCCGGGAACAAGCAGTAAGTCAGTCTTCACATATAGGTGACATCAGCGCCGATGGAGCCCTCGTGCGTAGCAAATCCACAGCTTTCAGAGAAAGCTTTTGGGAATTGCATCACGCATGCGTGGTCCCCTTCCCGCCCAAGGGTACCATCTTGCTCGATCTCCTTTTTTCCATGGAGCCATTTGGACGTTGTCCAGTAGTCGCCATGAAAAAAGTGTTTAAAATAGTAAAAATTTGTTCTTTCCTTCCGGATCGACACAGGTTCCCCTTCCCGCCTTCGGCTCGGTACACCGGTATCGAGTCCGGCTTGATTTTTTGGTTTTGTCCTTAGTGACTAGAGTTTGTGCTCTTTTTCTTTTTCACTGGCAGCCCGGGTCTTTGACCTTGCAGGGGCCCTTTTTACCCCGATGGCTCCCAGCGGGTTTAAAAAATGTGATTGGTGTACAAAACTAATGTCCCTAACCGATACACGTGACTGCTGTCTCTGGTGCCTCAGGCCTGGCCATGACCCGAAGGTCTGTGGCCCATGTAGGAAAATGTCCTAGAAGGCCCTGAGAAGCTGCCAGCAGCAGCATGATAGGATTTTTGCTAATTCCGTACCTTCGCGGGCCCAGACCTTGTCTGAGGCCTCTACGTCTCGGGGGGAACACTCCGAACCCGAGCGCCATAGAGATTCCTTGGAGTGGGGATCTCCCTTGTGGGAACATCGAAGGAAGAAAAAATCCTCGAAGGCAGTGTCGTTGGATGGCTCTGAACAGCCTGGTCACTCCCGGGACCGGTCGCAGAGCCCCGAGCGCTGGCCCGGATCCTTGGAGATGGAGTGTCCAGCGAAGCTTCCTCGCCGGGATACAGAGCAGCTGAGGCAGGTAACGTTACTCGTCGAGGACTCCCCTCCCCCCGGGAGAACCGGCGTCCCGGTGGCTGTGAAGCCTTCTGAACTCGGTCTGAGAATGGTGGCCATGGAGCACAGTCTGTCTGCCTTCATGGAGCAGCACTGGGCACTGATTGCCAGCCTTGCCGGTCTTTCTGCCCCAACCACTAGGCCACCGACGTCCAAGTCGACCCCGGAGGCCTAGCTGATCCTCGAGACCATGAGTACTCAAGTCGATCCTCGGCCAAAGTCTCCCTCGACCTCCCGCTCGTGGCCGAGGTCATCGCCACTAGTTCCACCGGCGGTCAAGGCTGGGGGGTTGAGGCCGGAGCCCCTTGATTCCTCCTCGCAGGCATCGGGATGGGAGACGGAGGAGGAAGAGTCCCCGGACACCTGCCGGCACAGGGACGTCCCATCAGATTCCCCTGTGTCTGAGCCTCGGAGAAGGTCCCCCCAGGGGGACTTTGTGAGAGACATGTCAAAGGCTTTGGCATTTCCTGTGGAATCCGAGGAGGATCCTCGAGCCAAAGAGCTCAAGATCCTCCAGTATGACTCTCCCCCTTGGGAGGTCCTTACTGTACCTGTGCCTCCGATCCTGGAACAACTGATGCTCCACATGTGGGAGACAACGGCAAGTCCGTAAAAGCCCTAAGTTTCAAAAAGCACAATTGCCGCACGACTCCATGGTTGTGAAATTGGCCATGCGCAGGCTGAAGAGCCAGAAGATGCACTCCTCGGTGCCTCCTGATAGGGAGGCCCGTAACTTGGATGCCCTCGGCACGAAGTGCTTCCAGGGTTCTATGCTGACATGTTGTATTGAGGCCTACCAGCTGTACCTGCGCATGTAACTGAGGGATCTGGCGAAGGAACTCACTGGGTTCTCAGCTGGTCTTTCCGAGGGACCTTTGCAGCGCTTCAAGAGCCTGTCCACCGGTGTTCGTGAGTGCTCGAAGTTCATGACTCGAGCAGCCTATGACAGCTTCAAGTCGGCGGCCCGGGTAGCTGCAGCGGGCATCGGTGCATGCCGCCAAGCATGGCTACAGTCGTCAGACCTCGAGCAGTGGGTTCAGGACAAGTTGGTCGATGTCCCATGCCAGGGAGAGAAACTCTTTGGCAAACCCATGACCGACAAGGCTGCTGAGATCGAGTCTGAGTACATGACCAGGACACGGCTCAAAGAAGACCTCTGCCCCTTCTAAGAAGAAGGGCTCGGGTAAGAAGCCCTTTTACCCAAGGAAGGGTGCTGCTTACTGAAACTACCCCCCCATTTCAGGCCTCCCCGGCTCCCCAACAGGGGCAGCAGACCAAGGGACAGGGCCCGCGTAAACAGAAAGCCCCAAACCCTGGGCACCAGCTCCGGCCCAGTCTGGGAGCGGCTTTTGACTCGCAAAGCATAGCCCCTCTCACCACCGGAGACAGGCAATGCACAGGAGGAAGGCTTGCCCTGTATGCCCACAGATAGACAACCATTACCACCGATGCCTGGGTCCTACAGATAGTCCATCAGGGCTATCTTCTTCACGTGACCCAGGTTCCTTCTCCTTATTTTCCAGGAGAGCCCCTCAGGTCTCCCTTGCACCGGGACCTTCTCCTGAAGGAGTTAGCAGGTCTTCTCAAGGATCAGGCGGTAGAACCAGTGCCCCACCACCTACAGGGCAAGGGCTTCTACTCCAGGTACTTTCTGATACCAAAAAGGACAGGAGGCCTCAGACCCATCCTCGACTTGAGCAACTTAAACAAATTCCTGGTGAGGGAGAAGTTCAAGATGCTCTCTCTTGGAATATTGCTGCCTTACCTCCGCCAGAGAGACTGACTATGCTCCTTAGACCTAAAGGATGCTTATACACACATCCTGATACACCCAGATCACAGGCAATATCTACGCTTTATGGTGGGAGACAATCACTACCAGTACAGGGTACTTCCCTTTGGCCTGGCCTCCGCCCCCAGGGTATTCACAAAATGCCTGGTGGTGGTGGCCGCCTTCCTTAGACTCCAAGGAGTTTTTGTCTCCCCTACCTAGATGACTGGCTTATCAGAGCCACTTCAGCCATGGAGGTCCAACAGGCCACATCTCGCACCATCCAGGTGCTCCAGCATCTGGGGTTTGTAATCAATTACCCCAAGTCCAGCCTAGTGCCCACTCAACGACTAGACTTCATAGGGGCCAGACTAGATACCCTTCAAACACACCCTCCGCACACACCCCAAGTTCCTTCCGAAAGTGGTCTCTTCCACCTCAACCAAGAGGTGGTGCTGCCTACCTTCTTTCCCAGGCCGCATGCCAGTCAGGCAGAGACAGTTCTGCATACCCTGGACTGTAAGAGGGCGTTGGTCTTCTATATTCAATATATGCAGGGCCATAGCAGGGCTCATAAGAAAATAAGATATGCCATACTGGGTCAGACCAAGGTCCATCTAGCCCAGTATCCTGTTTCCAACAGTGGCCAATCTAGGTCATAAGTACTGTCACCATGCCCCCTGCTGGAAGCTTGTTGAAGGGACACGTGGAACATTTTAATTATTTTGTAGAAGTAGGCAACCTTTTTTTGGACCAGAAGGATCATGGTCCTTGTAGTCATTCTTCTTAAAGAAATGAGTTGTGTACGCCTTGTGTAGGGTCAAACAAAAGGTTTTTATTCCCCTTTAGCACTAAGGTTCGCTAAGAAACCAAAAGTAGAATTTACCTTATTTTCAGGTTTATGCCAGAGTAAATACAGAGCAAGAAAACTGTTATGAGAGCTTCACAGTTCCTTTGTAAAAATACAAAGGGTTTTCAACACTGTAGTAAAACAAATAAACAAGCTCTTCTTTAGCTCAACACAGGCAAATGATATTGTTAAAGCATGTTCTAGTAATTACAGCTCTGGGAGAGACTCTAGGCTTTCAGCAAAACACATTGAACAGTTCATTAGTTCTTCATGCATCAACGGCTCTGGTTCCCCAAGCTCAATCTGCATGGGTTCCAGCTCAGCCGTGCTTTCTTCCATACCTGAGCTTTCCCTGGCTGAAATAGTTTGCAGTTCAGAAGTTCTCTTCCTTAGTTTCCAGCCTGGCAGTTCTGGGTTTTGCAAACAATTAGTATGGCTTGTTCCTATACCTCTTTGTAGTGGCTTCCAAAACTTCTGCCAGCTTTCTTTCCTCTCAGTATTGCTATCTGAGTTATAAGTCTTTCTAGGACCTGGCTTCTTTGTGAGAAATAAAGTATCCCTGAAGTCTGTGCCACTGGTATTCTCTCTACCAGGCACTCTCCTTCTGATACCGTCTTTTCTGAAGACTGTTTCTTGGAGTTCTCTGGGCTGGGCTTGTCCTCCCTGGAGCTTAGCTCTGCCACGTAAGGATTCCAAGCTCCTCTGCCTTGCAGTATAGGAGGTTCTTCTATCAGGTCCTTTCTTCCCAGTATCCTTGGATTCTTTTCCAGATCCTTTCTCAGAGCTTCTCTCTATGCGTAGGCCTTTCTCTAGGCATGGCTCTCTCTCTAGGCGTGGCTCTGCCTCCAGGCGTGGCTCTCTCTCTTGCCGGGGCTCTTCCTCCTGCCATGGCTCTCTCTCCAGCCGTGTCTCTCTCTACTTCCTACCTGCCGAGCCCTGCTTATAAAGCCATTTTTCCCTTGAGTTTCCTGACCCTCTCCTCAGGTGCACTTGATTAGCTTCTGCTTCATCAGTACCTGGGTGTGTCAGCTCAGCATCTGCAGGCTCGTGCCTGCTCCCTCTAGCTGTACTGCTAGGTAATTGCACCCTCTGCAAGTCAGTTGCTTTATGAAAAACAGCATTTTTTCCTAAGTTCATAGCTTCACTAGCTTCAGCTCTATCACATATCCCCCCTCTTAAGATATTACGGGCTGGCTTTTTATCATTTTCACAGCACGTAATCCATGACATGGCGTCTGCATTGTAGTGTAGCTTTCCTGCTCTATGCTCGATTTTGTACTCATAGGGTTGTAACGCCATATACCATCGGGTTAGGCGACTGTTGTTATTCTTCATTTGGTTTAGCCATTTTAACGGGGCATGGTCAGTGATGAGAACAAATTTTCTCCCGGTCAGATAAAATTTCAAGGCTTCGACTCCCCATTTAATTGCTAAACATTCTCTCTTGATTGTGGAGTACCTCTGTTCTGCCTGGGATAAATTTCGGCTCAAGAACATGACTGGATGTTCTGCCCCTTCCTGTATCTGCGAGAGGACAGCTCCTAAGCCAGTTTCAGAAGCATCTGTTTGAACTATGAATTGTTGGCAGAAGTCCACACTCCGCAATACAGGTGCTTTACACAGCTTCCCTTTCAATGTTTTGAATGCCTCCTCGGCATCTAAGGACCACTGTATCCGGTTTGGGGCATTTTTCCTCAACATGTCGGTAAATACCGCACTTTCCTCTGCAAAATGAGGGATAAAATGTCTACAATAGCCTATAAGGCCAAGGAAACTCCTTAGTTGCTTTTTATTTTGTGGCATTGGAAAATCCCTAACATTTTCTACCTTGTTTAACATGCATTTTTCTGGGTTTAATGTTAGGCCCGCTCTTCTCATTGCTTGTAGCACTGCTTTCACACGGAGCAAATGCTGGTCCCAGGTAGAGCTGTGGATCCATATATGCTGTGGCAAAGTCCTGATGGGGACGTAAAACTAAATCCATTAAGCGCTGGCAGGTCGCCGCTGCCCCATGCAACCCAAAGGGCATTCTTCTGAACTGAAATAGGCCCAGTGGAGTGCTGAAAGCTGTTTTGGGGCGTGCCTCCTTCGTCAGGGGTATCTGCCAATACCCTTTGGTCATATCAAGGGTGGTGAGGAATTTTGCCTGCCCCAATCTATCCAGAAGTTCTTCAATGCGTGGCATTGGATACGCATCAAAGGTAGACACCGCATTGACCTGGCAAAAGTCAATACAAAACCTCATTGTACCATCTGGTTTGGGTACCAGGACAATGGGGCTGCACCAGGGACTTCGCGATTCTTCGATAATGCCCATTTTTAGCATTTCATACACCTAGGCTACCACTTCCTGCCTCTTGGCCTCCGGTAAGCGATAGGGCCTCTGTCTGATTACTTTTCCGGGTGGCGTAATTATTTCGTGGGCGACTAAGTCTGTTTTGCCAGGAATAGGAGTCAGTACATCATTAAATTTTTCTAACACTCTGGCCAACTCTTGCCTCTGTGTCATGGGACGTTCCTCACTGACCCGCGGTTCAGGCTTTGTTCTGCAGTCATCTAGGAGTGGGCCCAGATCTTCGTCCACCTGTTCCATGCACGTAGCAGCTAACCCTTCCGCATCTGTTTGACCGGTGGAGCCGAACCCTCCAGTTCCTCGGCTTGTAGGGGTTAGCAAGGTTACTTCCTCCAAAATCGGAAAACCCACTCTCTCACAGATGA
This sequence comes from Ichthyophis bannanicus, assembly GCA_033557465.1. NCBI lineage: Eukaryota > Metazoa > Chordata > Amphibia > Gymnophiona > Ichthyophiidae > Ichthyophis > Ichthyophis bannanicus. The sequence goes on from CM066035.1 coordinate 572,729,528, forward strand.
GCTGCGCGATGCGATCTCCTATCTTGACCTCAAAGTCTTCTCCTGCGACATTAAAGAGCAGGACCTTAAGGGCCCCTCTGTAATCCGGGTCTACTATCCCGGCGCCCACATCTATAAAATGTTTCAAGGCTAAGCCAGACCGTGGCGCAATGCGACCGTAGCATCCTTGGGGTAATTCTATCTGGATACCCGTGTCTATTAAGGCTCTTTCCTGTTTGGGAATGACTTGGTTTACCGAACTATACAAATCATATCCGGCGGCCTGAGCCGAAGCTCGCCGGGGACTCTGAGCTCTCTTAGAGGTTTTGCAGAATTTCAATACAAATTTTGGTTTATTCACGGGCTCTTCCTTTACATGCCTCTCAGACTTCAGAACCTTTCCTAAGAGGGGACTGGGAACCACCGGTATTTTGGATTGGTTTTTTTTAGAGACAAGGGCCTCGCAGGGAGATAGGCCTCTTTCCAACCCCTTCCTAAATTGGGGCCAGTCTCTGCCTAGCACCAAATCCTGAGGTAATTTTGGGACTACTGCAACTAGCATGTCTTTCTCTATCCCTAAACCTCTTACTACTAGGTTGTACACAGGACAGAATGAAGATGCACTGTGAATACATTTAATCTTCATTTTCCCTTCTGCTCGGCTCGGTGCAGACTCAGCCCGCTCTATAATCATGCGCCAGAGCTTCCGGGATATCATGCTCTGATCTGTACCAGAGTCGAGAAGAGCATTCACAGTTATGCCCTGCACTGTTACCTCCAACAAAAATCTTTCACGTAACATTTTTGTATTTTCGCTCACCAGTGCGGTACGCGATTTACACTCACTCTGTACATGCCCTATTTTTCCACATAGAAAACATCTCTTAGAGTGATTTTCTGATATAGGCATAGCATTTCTCAAACCCCTTGCTTTATACCGTGAGAGATTTCCTGATGACTGCACCATTGCCTCAGCTGCCGTCTTTGAAGTTTCACCACTTATTTGGGTAGTCAATTCGGCCTCAACATATCATTCTGTTAATATAATTGCTTCCTCGGTGGTGCGGCAGATTTGCAGTATAAGAAAACTCTGCACGTCCTTGGGTACAGCAGACATGAATTGCTCTAACACAATAACATCTATTATAGAGTTAATGGTTTTTTCCTCAGGCTTTAACCATTTTAACGCTAAACTTTTAAGCCTATGTCCCAAAACATTTGCTGTTTCACCGGGTTTAAGCCGGGTAGCTCGTAGCATGCGATTATACACCAGAGGGGTTAAGCCAAGGCGATCCCTTATGGCCTTTGTCACCTCTGTGTAATGTTTGCTAGGGCTGTGGGCATAGCTCTATAGGCTGACAACGCTTCTCCTGTGAGCGTGGTTGTCAGGCGTATGGCCCACTGTTCTTTTGGCCAGCCTACTGAATGGGCTATTCTATCAAAAGAATCTAAAAAATCGTCTATGTCGACAACTGTAGCTGACAACTTTCCAAAAGCCAATGTCTCATAAGACCATTGTCCTACCACGCAGCTACTGAGTCCAGCATTCTGTCCTAACCAAGTCTCCATCATTTGAAGTACAGGCTTTTGCTGTTCTTGCATGGCCATTACTGCCTGCTGCTGTGCTTGGCACGCCATTTCCCTTTGCTTATCAAATTGCATGGCCATCCATGAGAGGATCTCCTTCGGGTCCATGGTGAACGCCTTCCTAGGGAAATAGAAAGAGAAAAAACAAGTGTGGCACTGGCAACAAGTCAGTCCCCCTTTTCTTTTCCCTTTTTTTTTTTCAGAACCTTACACCCGAATCCAGCACAGGTTATGCCTATTTACATTTTACCTGCTTCAGGTGTTGAGTCACGCTTTGAGCAAAAGATGTCGCTCCGTCCTGTAGCACTGCACCAATGCTGACCACAACACTTCCATCTTCCACTCCGTGTTTTCCTTTGAACCCTGGCAGTCTTCTTTCTTAGTGGGTAGACTCTTCTGTGGTTCTTAACAAAAATCCAAAAACTGTTATGAGAGCTTCACAGTTCCTTGTAAAAATACAAAGGTTTTTCAACACTGTAGTAAAACAAATAAACAAGCTCTTCTTTAGCTCAACACAGGCAAAAGATATTGTTAAAGCATGTTCTGGTAATTACAGCTCTGGGAGAGACTCTAGGCTTTCAACAATACACATTGAACAGTCCATTAGTTCTTCATGCATCAACGGCTCTGGTTCCCCAAGTTCAATCTGCATGGGTTCCAGCTCAGCCGTGCTTTCTTCTATACCTGAGCTTTCCCTGGCTGAAATAGTTTGCAGTTCAGAAGTTCTCTTCCCTAGTTTCCAGCCTGGCAGTTCTGGGTTTTGCAAACAAGTAGTATGGCTTGTTCCTATGCCTCTTTGTAGTGGCTTCCAAAACTTCTGCCAGCTTTCTTTCCTCTCAGTATTGCTATCTGAGTTATAAGTCTTTCTAGGACCTGGCTTCTTTGTGAGAAATAAAGTGTCACTGTACCTTGGCTCCCTGAAGTCTGTGCCACTGGTATTCTCTCTACCAGGCACTCTCCTTCTGATACTATCTTTTCTGAAGACTGTTTCTTGGAGTTCTCTGGGCTGGGCTTGTCCTCCCTGGAACTTAGCTCTGCCACGTAAGGATTCCAAGCTCCTCTGCCTTGCAGTATAGGAGGTTCCTCTATCAGATCCTTTCTTCCCAGTATCCTTGGGTTCTTTTCCAGATCCTTTCTCAGAGCTTCTCTCTATGCGTAGGCCTTTCTCTAGGCATGGCTCTCTCTCTAGGTGTGACTCTGCCTCCAGGCGTGGCTCTCTCTCTTGCCAGGGCTCTCTCTGCTTCCTTCCTGCCGAGCCCTGCTTATAAAGCCATTTTTCCCTTGAGTTTCCTGACCCTCTCCTCAGGTGCACTTGATTAGCTTCTGCTTCATCAGTACCTGGGTGTGTCAGCTCAGCATCTGCAGGCTCGTGCCTGCTCCCTCTAGCTGTACTGCTAGGTTATTGCACCCTCTACAAGTCAGTTGCTTTATGAAAAACAGCGTTTTTTCCTAAGTTCTTAGCTTCACTAGCTTCAGCTCTATCACAGTACCTAGCAGTTTCCCCAAAAGACACAGGTTCCACAATGCCTGTATTGGGTCAAGCATTGATATCCTGGGTCCCTTTTTAATAATGGTTTATGGACCGTTCCTCCAGGAACTTGTCCAAACCTTTTTTAAACCCAGCTACACTAAAAGCCTTTACTACATCCCCCGGTAACAAATTCCAGAGTTTGATTACACGTTGAGTGAAAAAATATTTTCTCTTATTTGTCTTAAATAGTTTACCCTGTAGCTTCATTACATGTCCCCTAGTTTTTCTATATTCTGATAACGTAAACAAAGTTTACCCTGTAGCTTCACTGCATGTCCCCTAGTCTTTCTATATTCTGATAACATAAACAATTGATCTACGTACGTTTACCCGTTCCACTCTGTTCATTAATTTATAGACTTCTATCATATCTCCCCTCAGCCGTCTCTTTTCCAGGTTAAAGAGCCCTAACCTTTTTAGCCTTTCTTTATAAGGGTATCCTTCCATCGCCTTTACCATTTTGGTGGCTCTTCTCTGAACCTTTTCTAATAACGCTATATCCTTTTTAAGATATGGCGACCACAATTGCACACAATATTCAAGGTGCGGTCGCACCATGTTAGAGAGGGCACCTAGTCTCAAAGGATTAAAGTTTTGCAGGAAACAAAATTAACTGTAGAATCACTATGGATTGAAATTCCATGTAAAAAAGGGGCAACAATGGCAGTGGGGATGTACTATCGACCACCTGGCCAGAATGAACAAATGGATGAATAAATGCTCAAAGGGAAGCTAACAAAAGTAATAATGGGTGATTTCAATTACCTCCGGTATCGAGTGGGTAAGTGTCACAGCAGGACATGCTGGATCAGTGTCACAGCAAGACATGCTAAAGTTTCTAGATGAAATAAATGACTGCTTCTTGTAGCAATTGGTTCATGAACCGACCAGAGGGGAAGCCATTTTGGAACTAGTCCTTAGTGGAACACAAGATCTTGTGCAAGAGATAAGGGTGTTGGGCCACTTGGCAATAGTGATCATAGCATGATCGTGTTTGATTTAATAAATGGAGGAAGGATGGCAAGAAAATCCACAGTACTACCTTTTAAATTTCAAGGGAGACTATGATAAAATGAGGAAAATAGTTAAGAAAAAACTAAAAGGAGCAGTTGCAAAGGTTAAAAATTTACATCGAGCATGGGTGTTGTTTAAAAATACTATCTTGGAAGCCCAGACCAACTGTATTCCACACTTTAAGAAACGTTTTAAGAAAAAAACTGCCAGCATGGTTTAAAGGTGAGGTCAAAGAGACTGTTCCCAAAAAGACATCGTTCAAGAAATGGAAAAAGGAGCCAAATGATGAAAACTGGAAACAACATAAGCACTGGCAAGTTAGATGCAAGGCTTTGATAAGGCAGGCAAAGAGAGAATTTGAGAAGAAGCTTGTTTTGGAAGCAAAAATGTGTAATAAAGATAAGTTGATGTTTCTTTGGAAGATTGACTATCTACATCTTCAGTAATTTTATTCTTTAGAATGGTTTCTACCATTTTCCTGGTACTGGCTCTCTGGTCTGTAGTTTCCCGGATAACCCCCTGGAACCCTTTTTAAAAATTGGAAATGGGAATAACGAGTGAGTTAATCAAATTGGCAAATGACACAAAATTATTCAAAGTTGTTAAAACCCAAGAGGATTGTGAAAAATTGCAAGAGGACCTTTATAGATTGGAAGACTGGTCATCCAAACGGCAGATAAAGTTTAATGTGGACAAGTGCAAAGATCTCCAGGAACAAGGAGAAATGTAGTCTTCACATATGGGTATCGTCGGCACCAACGAAGCACGTGCGGGAACGCTCCCCAGCGTCCTAAATGAAAGCTTTTGGGAGCATCCCACTGCGCCTGCACTGCTGCCTTCCCACCTTTCCAACTCTCCCTCTTCAGTTTTTCATTTTTCGCGGAGCCGACAGGCAGCAAACCCTGTCACCACAGAAAATTTTCTTTTTTGTGGTCGCGTCTGCCTTCCCATCGATGCTTACGCCGGTACCACTGGTACCTTCTTTATTTTCTTTCTTCTTTTTTAAAAAAAAAACAAACCTTTTTCTTGAGGGTCTGTCCCCTCTTGGTGCGCTGGCGCCATTTTGAGCACTAGACCCTATTTTCTTTCAAAATGGAGAAACCAACTAGTGGTTTCAAAAAATGTTCAAAATGTGGCAGTACCATTTCTGCTACCGACATCCATGACTGGTGTCTTAAATGTTTGGGCCCTGACCATTCATCATCATAGTGTCTCTCTTTGCAGAAAGATGACTAAGAGGGGCCTGCAGAATAGAGCTGCGAAACTCGGCACGCTCTTTGTCTTGGATGCAATGTCCGTTGCATCGACGTCATCCAGGGCTTCATCTTCCTCCATGGATCTCAGGTAACCAAACCCATGTCTTCGTCTAAGACCGGCCGGTCCTCAAAGGGTAACATAGTAACATAGTAAATGACGGCAGATAAAGACCAGTATGGTCCATCTAGTCTGCCCAGTACGATGTCAAGAGTAGGTGTTCCTGCTGCTCTGTGCAGGCCCCCCTTCCCCATGTCTTTGTTTAGAGATGATCCCACCACTCCTTGTAGTACACCCCTATTTGTTAAGGAATTAGATGGTTCAGATTATTTTGATATTTTCTTGTTGCAGATCTCCTTCTAAGCATCGAGATGCTACTAGCGTTGCCCTCGAGGAGAATACACTGGCCAAACAACCCCGGTGGGAGGTCCTTGCCTCCAAAGCATTAACGGGGTCCTAGGATGTTCCCGAGGCCTCCACCTCTGGAGAACTCTTGGTACCATGTTCTGGGGTCGTGGCCCTCTCTGATGCTACCGACACTCAGACATCGGCTGGCTCCATGGATCAGCGTACCCTGGCCATTGAGCGCAGTCTTGCGGCCTTGTTAGTAGTCTTGGTACCGCTAAGGCGCTACAATTGGTTCTGCAATCATCGGTACCGATACCGGTATCGGATGTATCTGCATCTACCAATGCACCGCCATCCATGCTTCCACCCATGCCGGCCCTAGAATAGGTGTCTGGCATAGAGGGACCGGTATCGAGGCATTCCGATGCCGACTTCGATCGGTACCGGTGACAGGCAGTGTAGGAGCACCTGGCCCATAGATACTTTGAGTCTTCCGATTCAGAAGATTCCGGTGACTCTGTCAGTACTGGGAGTAGTTCTCCCGGAGGATCCCTCTCCTTTACCGCAAGGGTGGATGTCTCCTTCAGAGGACATGTCTTTTCAAGACTTTATACAAGATGTAGCTCAGGGCCTCTTGATGACTGTGACCCCCGAGAAAGAATCGAGAGCTGAAGAACTATAAATTCTTCAGTATCCGGCAGCCCCTAAGGAGGCCGCAACCCTTCCCATACACCGCATTCTGCATGATCTCATGCTTAGGACATGGGAAACACCTTTAACGGTGTCCCCACATTCTCGAAGGCTCGATACAATATACCGGGTACCACAGTGCCCCGGATTCCAAAAAACGCAGTTACCATACCATTCCATGGTGGTGGAATCGACGATGCACCAAATCAAAAGTGCCAAGACGCATTCCTCTAACCCTCCAGCCGTGAGGCGAGGACTCTCGATGCATTGGTCGTCGATGTTTTCAGGGTCTTTATGCTATCGGCCAGAATAAGTTCTTACATACTTTAGATCAGGGGTCTCAAACACGCGGCCCGCGGGCCGCATGCGGCCCGCGAGAGACCTTTGTGCGGCCCGCGATACACAACCCGGCTTCTGCGCGCATGTCCCGCGGCCCCCAATCCCTTCCTGCTTGCCTGTCAGTTCTTCTCTGCTTCAGCTTTCAGAGCCGCGAAGGGAGAGCTGCTCCCTCGCGACTCTGTTAAGCTCGCCGGGGCAGATGGGAAATTTCCCATAAGCCCCAGCGGGCTTAACAGAGTCACGAGGGAGAAGCTCTCCCTTCGCGGCTCTGAAAGCCGAAGCAGAGAAGAACTGACAGGCAAGCAGGGGGGGGGGGGCCGCGGGACATGCGGTATTGCTGCTACCGCCCCGGCAGCGGCAGGAGCAGCAGCTAGCGGTTTTCTAAAGTTTGTTTCCCCGGGGGGGAGAGCAGGATTGATGTGGGCTGCTGCTGGGGGGGGGGAGCAGGAGTGAGGTGGGCTGCGGCTGGGGGGGGGGAGCAGGATTGATGTGGGCTGCTGCTGGGGGGGGAGCAGGATTGATGTGGGCTGCTGTTGGGGGGGGGAGCAGGATTGATGTGGGCTGCTGCTGGGGGGGGGAGCAGGATTGATGTGGGCTGCTGGGGGGGTAGGACTGGAAATGGGGTGATAGTACTGGTAATGGACAGATGGGGGTTAGGACTGGAGGTGGTCTGATTGGGGGGCTAAGAATGAAGATGGGGCGATGGAAGGGTTAGGCCTGGAAGTGGGCTGTTGGGGGGCTTAGGACCGATAATGGGCTATGGGGGGGTGGGGCTAGAACTGGTAATGGACGGGGGGGGGGGTGCTATGACTGGAAATGGGCCGAGTAGAAGGGGGAGCTTGAACTGCAAATAGCTGATGGGGACAGGGTCTTGGAATGGTAATGGGCTGAGTGGAAGGGGGCTTGGAATGGAAATGGGCTGATGGGGAGGGGGGCTTGGAAAGGAAATGGGCTGTGAGGGGAGGGAGCTAGGACTGGAAATGGGCTGATGATGCGGGGACTAGAAGGGAGCGGATGCTGGGTGGGGCAGGAGCTAGAAGGGAGTTGATGTTGGGGGACGATTAGAATGGGATGGGGCTGGGAGAGTGAAATGGAGAGGGGAAATATATTTTGTGTGGGAGGGAAGAAAAATCTACAATTGGCCGGGTATTGGGAGAGTAAGTGGGGATTGAGGATGGAGGGGTAAAATTTGAGTGGATGAAATAGGAATGAGGAAAGAGCAAAAGGAGAATGATTAGTATGTTAAAGCAGATGTAGAGAGAATGGAAAAAAACTGGGAAAGAAGAAAGGACAAATGGACAGCAGACGATGGAGAGTTAGCAGAAGACACAAAGCAACCAGAAGAAAGTGGCTGGAACAATTGCAACTGAAAAAAAATGCACAAAAGGTAGAAAAATATCTCTTTATTTTGAATTTATTAACTGAAATATGTCAGCTCTTGGAAATGTGCATCTTTAACGTCTGCACTTTATTTAATACAAGAGGAAATCAATGTATAGTTTTATTTCTACAGTGTTGTACATTCTAAGTTTGGCTTTTGGGGTTCCCAGTTTAATTGTCTTCCTGTTTCTAAATTGTGATTCCTTGTTTGGTGATGGTGTATGTTCTGCATGTGTAACTGAGCTGAGGTATTCTGTTTATGTAATTCCTATTTGACATTGCCACTTGTTCTCTTTCCTGAGTAGGTCATGTATTGTTATTCTCTGAAATGTGTTGATTTAATATTTGCAGTGTTGCCTTTTGATAGTTAGGGTATGGTGCTTTGTGAGTCCTGGTAGTGCTGTTAGGACATGGCAGGTTTGCTATGGGTTCTAAATGAGCAGTGTTTCTAGTAGTTCCTAATGTGCCTGGCGGTTGGCACTGGTTTATAGTAATGTAGAAATCTTTTAGTCTTTCTTTATCCATACACTCATTAAGAGGCATGTTTACTCAAAGTTAGTGTATGGTAACATTATGCAAATATTTATGCAAATGATCCCGTATGCAAATGATGCCCTTATGCAAATGAGGCCTGCGTCTTGTGCGGCCCCCGGGTTACTCTACAAGTCCTCATTTGGCCCTCAAAGCAATTTGAGTTTGAGACCCCTGCTTTAGATGGTATGTTTCTTCGAGAGGCTGCTAAAGATTTGGAACTCATGGCTCCTCTTCTCCCAGATGACAAGAGGGCCAATTTTCTCACTATTGTGAAGCATGCCCAAAATGTTTCTAAGGTCATGAACAGGGCAACCTTTGATTGTTTCAAATGCATTAGCAGGACCTCTGCTATTTCTATTGGTGCACATCGGATTGCTTGGTTGCAAGCATCCGATTTAGAGCAGTGGGTGCAAGACCAGCTGGGAAATATTCCTTGCACGGGAGAAAACCTCTTTGGCAAGGATTGGCAGGATAAAGCTTCTCAGCTTGAGTCCAAGAACACTACTTTGAATAGACTTTCCAGGACCACTGGCAACCCAGCTAAGAAAAATGCAGTTAAAAAATCCTTTTTTAACAAGAAAAAGGAATTCTATCCGTCTTATACCCAAACTGTCCACTGCCCAGTCCATGCTCCCCAAAAGGGGCAGCAGCAGCCGAAACAACAAAGAAAGGCTCAAGTCCCCAGAGCTCAACAAGCTCAGCAGACACAGCCTCCACAGGGTCTTTGACTCTTTTCTAGGGATCCTAGTCATCCTACCTCTAAAAGGTCCAGATCCTCTCAACATTCCAGGCAGACTATGTCATTTGCCAAAAGGTGGCAACAGATAACATCAGAGCAGTGGACTCTCTCTATAGTGACAGAGGGGTACAAACTCCATTTCCACAGTATGCCCCCTCTCTCTACTCCAAGAGAGTTCAGTTCTCGTCCCCCACTGACTACTCTCTTGTGTCAAGAGGTCACCTCTCTCCTTGCTCAGGGTGCAGTAGAGGAGATACCTGTTTCTCAACAGGGCCTGGGCTTTTACTCCCCCTACTTCCTTATACCAAAGAAAGTAGGAGGGTACAGGCCCATTCTGGACCTCAGGGAGTTAAACAAGTATCTGTTCCAAGAGAAGTTCAAAATGATCCCTCTCGGAACACTTCTCCCTTACATTCAGTCAGGATTGACTATGTTCTCTAGACTTAAAAGACACCTATACACATATCCTTATTCATGCAGAACACGGAATGTTTCTTCGATTCCTTTTTCAGGGAAGACATTACCAGTACAGAGTTCTACCCTTTGGCCTGGCTTCTGCCCCAAGAGTCTTCACAAAATGCATGGCAGTAGTAGCAGCATTTCTAAGGACTCGGGATATTTGTCTTCTCCTACTTAGACGACTGACTAATCCAAGCATCAAGAGCTCTAGAAGCCAGCTCCGCTCTTTCCTGTACAATGCAAATCCTGCAATATTTGGGACTGGTCATAAACCTTCTAAAATCCCATCTCGCCCCTTCTCAATCGCTAGAGTTCATAGGGGCTCTTCTAGACACACGGCAGTCAAGGGCTTTCCTGCCACAACTCTGCTGTACTCGAATACTTCAACTGGCTTCTCAAGCAGCTATGAAACCTTTCCTGACTGCACAAGAACTGCTTCAGTTGCTGGGGCATATGGTGTTCACTGTTCATGTGGTCCCCTTTGCTCACCTACACATTTGAGCAACCCAGTAGATCTTAGTCTCTCAGTGGACATAGGTGTCAGGTCACCTGGGGGACAAAATCAGGAACTCTGCATGCCTCATTTCATCCCTACAGTGGTGGCAATCACTAGAAAACCTTCACGTAGGGTCACCTTTTCAGCAGCCACTACACCAAGCTACCCTGACGATGGATGCGTCCAAGTCGGGTTGGGAAGCTCATATGGACAATCTCTCCACGCAAGGCCGAACAGGAGGCTTGTCTTCACATAAATCTACTGGAACTCAGAGCCATTTTCTATGCTCTCCGATTATTTCAGGACCACTTGAGCTACAAGGCAGTCCTTGTCCAGACAGACAATCAGGTTGCCTGTTCTATGTGAACAAGCAGGGCGGAACAGGCTCTCAGGCGTTGTGCAACAAAGCTCTTCTCCTCTGGTCCTTTGCAAGAGGCCTTCAGATTCACCTACTAGTGGTGTATCTTCCAGGCACACAAAATCTTCTGGCAGACAAACTCAATCGAGTACTGCTGCCACATGAGTGGTCTCTTCATCCGGAGCAAATTGCTTGAATCTTTCGGATCTGGGGTACTCCAAATATAGACCTATTTGGAAGTCCTCAGAATGCCAAACTTCCCCAATTCTGTTCCAAAATTCCAGCTCAGAACAGTCAGGCAATGGATGCTTTCCACCTCCACTGGGGTCATGACTTCCTTTATGCCTACCCACCCATTCCCCTCATTCTCAAAACTTTCTTCAAACTTCAGAGACACAGGGGTCATATGATCCTCATAGCCCCACACTGGCCACGACAGACGTGGTATCCACTGCTTCTACGTTTCTCTCAAGCCAGACCTCTGGAGTTGGGATGTGCTCCAGATCTTCTATCCCAGGACGACGGAACACTTTTGCACCTGAATCCTCACTCTTTACACCTGATGGTGTGGCTGCTGAGAGCTTAGAATTCAAGGATATCAACCTATCTCATGAGGTTAAAGATATCCTTTTGGCCTCTAGGAAACCGTCCACAAGGCATGCGTATGCCTTTAAGTGGAAAAGGTTCTCTATCTGGTGTTCAAAAAAGGAACTTAATCCTTTTTCAGTTCAAGTAGAGACGTTACTAGAGTATCTCCTCCACCTGTCATCCTCTGGTCTTAAGACTAATTCAGTAAGGGTCCATCTTAGTGCCATTGCGGCTTTCCACAAGCCCTTTGATGGACAGCCTATCTCCTCTCAATCAATCGCTTGTAGTGTGGTTTATGAGAGGCCTGCTCTTGACTAAACTTCCCATTAGGCCATCACCCATGGCATGGGATTTAAATCTTGTCCTTGGGCAGCTTATGAAACCGCCCTTCGAGCCCTTAGCCACAACATCCCTGAAGTTTCTTTCTTGGAAGGTAATCTTACTAATTGTCCTCACTTCTGCAAGACGCATTAGTGAGCTGCAAGCGTTAGTGGCTGATCCTCTTTACACAAGGTTCCACCATGATAAAGTAGTCCTTAGGACTCATCTTCACTTTATGCCAAAGGTGGTTTCTTCTTTTCATTTGAACCAATCGGTTTACCTTCCTCTCTTCTTCCCTAGGCCTCATGCCTCTAGTGCAGAAAGGAATCTTCACACTCTAGATTGTAAATGAGCTTTAGCTTTTTACCTTCAGAGGACTAGGCAACATAGAAAAGCTTCTCAGCTTTTTGTTGCCTTTGATCCTAGTCACCTGGGTTTGTCAGTTTCCAAGAGAACTCTCTCTAAGTGGATTGCAGACTGCATATCCTTTACCTATGAAAGTAAGGGACTTTCTCTCGAAGGTCATGTCACAGCTCACAGTGTGAGAGCAATGGCTGACTCTAATGCCAACCTTCGCTCGGTGTCGATTGACGACATTTACAGGGCAGCTACTTGGTCTTCAGTTCACACCTTTGCAGCCCATTACTGCTTGAACAAGGACTCCCATTGGGATACCTCGTTTGGCCAGGCTGTTCTCCAGCATCTCTTTCAGACTTAGAACAACTCCTATCCGCCGTCCCAGGTTTCGATACCAGAGATCCTTGAGAGGAAGCATGACCCACCTCAGCCTAGGTTTCGCAGCTTCTGGGATCATCTCCCTGGCATCTCTAAGCTTGGGAGTCCCCATATGTTAAGACTACATTCCTGCTTGTTCCTGGAGATAGCGTAGTTACTCACCTGTAACAGGTGATCTCTGGGAACAGCAGGAATGGAGTCTTCACAACCCACCCACCTCCCCTAGGTATTGTATCTCTATCTCTCTCTGTTCTTCACTCCTTTGTCTCAGCAACAAACCCAACTGAATAGGGAGAGTTGGAAAGGCGAGAAGCCAGCAGCACAGGCACAGTGTGATGCTCTCAAAAGCTTTCCTATAGGACACTGGGGAGCGTTCCCGCGCGGGCTCCATTGGTGCCAACGATACCCATATGTGAAGACTCAATTCCTGCTGTTCCTGGAGATCACCTGTTACAAGTGAGAAACTATGCTTTATGCACCAAGGAAAGAACAACCCAAACTATGGTTACACGATGTAAAGTTCCACATTAGGAACCACCACCGAGGAAAAAGATTTACGCATTATCGTGGATAACATGTTGAAATCCTCCGCCCAGTGTGCAGCAGCGGCCAAGAAAGCAAATAGAATGCTAGGAATCATAAGGAAAGTAATGGAGAATAAAACAAAGGATATTATAATGCCTCTGTATCATTCCATGGTGCGACTACACCTTGAATATTGTGTGCAATTCTGGTCGCTATATCTTAAAAAGGATATAGCGTTATTAGAAAAGGTACAAAGAGCCACCAAAATGGTAAAGGGGATGGAAGGATACGCCTATGAAGAGAGGCTAAAAAGGTTAGGGTTCTTCAACCTGGAAAAGAGAAAGTGAGGGGAGATATGATAGAGGTCTGTAAATTAACGAATGGAGTGGAATGGGTAAACATAGTTTGATTGTTTACGCCATCAAAATATAGAAAGACTAGGGGACATTCAAAGAAGCTACAGTATAACCTATTTAAGACTAATAAGAGAAAATATTTTTTCACTCAACATGTACTGTAATCAAACTCTGGAATTTGTTACCGGAGGATGTAGTAAAAACTGTTTGTATATCCGAGTTTAAAAAAGGTTTGGACAAATTCCTGGAGGAAAGGTCCATAAAACATTATTAAAGGGGACCCAGGAAATCCACTGCTTACCGCAATACAAGCGTTGTGGAACCTGTGTCTTTTGGGGAAACTGTTAGGTACTTGTGACCTAGATTGGCCACTGTTGGAAACAGGATACTGGGCTTGATGGACCTTGGTCTTATCCAGTATGACATATCTTATGTTCTTACATCGGGAGATGGCTACTTGGATCTTCCAAATGTGGGGAACCCCACTCATAGATCTTTTTGCCACTCCCCAGAACACACAGTTTCCATTCTTCTGCTCCAAGCTTCCATCACTGCACCAACAGGCCCCAAATGCCTTCCTTCTCCTCTGGGGTAGGGTCTGCTCTATGCATTCCCTCCCATCGCCTTGATTCCCAAAATGCTGTTGAAGCTTCAGGCTGACAAGGGCTCTGTGATTCTCCTAGCTCACTTTTGGCCCAGTGAACTGTTTCCTCTGCTTCTTCGCCTTGTGCAGACTCAAGTTCTCAGCCTTGGATATGTTCCCAAACTCCTCTCTCAGGACCAAGGGACGCTCCTCCATCCCATTCTATACTCCTTATGCCTCACAGCATGACTGCTGAAGGGCCAATGCTCGCTGACCTCAACCTGCCACCATAGGTCAAAGATATCCTTGCATCACGCAAGGATTCCACCATGTGAACTTATGCCTTCAAGTGGTGTGGGTTTGTTCTTTGGTGCTTTACAAAGGTGATTGACCCCTTTGCTTGCCCTGTGGAATCTCTTCTGCAATATCTCCTCCACTTATTCTTGGCAAAACTAACTCATTGAGAGTTCACTTTAGTGTCATTGCGGCCTCTCCCATACCACTGGATGGACAATCTCTCACACCCCTTAGTAACACACTTCATGTGGGGTTTCCTACTGTGCAAGCCACCCATCAAGCCACCTCTAGTGGCCTGGGACCTCAATATGGTTCTCCGGTCAGCTTCTAAAGACTCCTTTTAAGCCTTTAGCCACTACTTCACTGACGTTTCTAGCTTGGAAGGTAATCTTCCTCATTGCTGTAACGTCAGTTCACCGTAGCAGCGAACTGCAGGCTCTAGTGTTGGATCTGCCCTATAACCGGTTCCACCAAGACAAGGTGGTTCTCTGGACTCATCTGTATTTCCTTCTGAAGGTAGTTTTCTCCTTCCATCTAAACCAGTTGGTAATCCTATCGATTTTCTTTCCGAGGCTTAATACATCTCAGGCAGAAGCAGCGCTACACACCTTAGACTGCAAGCAAGCACTGGCTTACTACTTGGATAGAACTAAAGATCACAGAAAATTCTCAGTTATTCATTTTCTTTGATCCCAGTCATCTTGGGCTACTGGTGACAAAACGAACTCTATCCATATGAATAGCAAATTGCATTTCATTTGCTTATGCACAAGCAAGACTCTCTCTGGAGGGCCACAACACTGTTCATAATGTGCCAGCTATGACAATCTCCATAGCCAATCTTTGTTCATTATTTTATTTATTTATTTATTTAACACTCATTTTTATACCGCATCTTCCAGAGATCAGTTGCGGTGTACAAATAACAACAATTAACAAATCGAAGTTTGTTTTACATAGAACATCTTAAATATACATAGAACGTCTTAAAGTATCATAAATTAAACAAACTTAAATCTAGGAAAATTAAACAGTGATTTTAAACTGGAACTGTGTTAAAACAATTAACTAACAGAATGTGGTATCTACGTACATAATATAGTACATAACAGATACAACTATATACATGAGGGAGGTATTAGGGCATAAGAGATTGGATAGTCTTTTCGTTTGTGCTATGTGTGTGGTCTATTTATGTGGAAGGTTTGTGCTTTATGTTGTCAGTTACTTGTTTAGCCTTTATCTAAGTTGAGTGCAAGGTTTTCCATGGTGTTGTAGTGTTTGGTGAATAGATACGTTTTTAATTTTTTGCGGAATTCCATGATCTCTGTTAGAGATCGTAGATCCTCTGGTAGGGAATTCCAGATAGTAGGGGCTATGTGAGAGAAAGCTCTATTATTGGTTAATTTATGTGCTTTTATGAAGTCCTTCGGAATCTTTAGTTTATTTAATTGTTCTTTTCTGTGGGTAGGCTTAGGTGTTTCTTTGCATATTAAATTACATAGTGTAGTCGGGGCCATGTCGTTTAATGCTTTGAATGAGGTAATTATTGTTTTGTATGTTATCCTACTCTGTATTGGTAACCAATGAAGGGATGCTAGTATTGGTGTTATGTGTTGGAGTGAGTTTATTTTTAATATAATCCTTGCCGTTGCATTTTGGGCTAGTTGAATTCTTTTAATGTTCTGTTTTGAAATGCCCATAAGTATTAGGTTGGCAAAATCAAAATGAGGGGTTATGATAGCTTGTGTTATATTAATGAAATCTTGTACAAATACTAGCGGGCGTAGTTGTTTGAGAATTTTAAGTTTAAAATAGATTTTCTTTATGGTGTTTCTAATGTGGGTTTCCATTGTGAGGTGTGTATCTATTATAACACCTAGATATCTTATTTCATTTTTTATTTTAATTTCTTGATCTTGTAGTGTTATATGGGTTGGGGGGATAAATGATTGATTTTTTGTTACTATTAGGACTTCGGTTTTAGCATGGTTTATGTGGAGGTTTTGAGTTTTTAGCCAAATTGTGATTTCGTTATAACAGTCTGAGAGGAGTTGTAACGGTAGGTTGGGGATAGTAAATGGAATGTACATCATAATATCGTCTGCATAGAGGTGATATTGTACTCCAAATTTTTTAAAGATATTGCAGACCGATTTTATGTAAATGTTAAAAAGTAGGGCTGATAGTGCAGATCCTTGTGGTAGACCTATTTCTTGATTATATGTAGTTGAAGTTTGATTACCTATTCGTACATTTTGTGTTCTGTTGTTTAAATAGGAGGTGAACCATTTATGTACTGTTGAGTTTATTCCTATCTGTTTTAAGTTGCTGAGCATTATTGAGTGATGTACACTATCAAAGGCCGCTGATATGTCAATGAAGAGGAGGATGAATGCTTGTTTATGATTGTCGATTCCTCTTAGGAGAGTATCAATTAATACAGTAAGTAGTGTTTCTACTCCGTGGCGGGGCCGAAATCCATATTGTTGCTCGTCAAGTGGGTACGATGTGTCTATGTATTCCTGTGTCTGTAATTGCACTACTTTTTCTATTATTTTGGCCAAAAATGGTATGCTAGAGATGGGCCTGTATGAGACTGGGGATGTTTTATCTAATTTGCTATTTTTTAGTATTGGGCGTATTTGTGCGTGTTTGAGTAATTGTGGGAGGTAACCTTGGGTTAATGAGAGGTTGACTATTGGGAGAATGAATGATAGTAGAGTTGGCAGTGTGTTTTTTATCCATGACACTGGGCATGGGTCTAAATATGAAGTTGTGGTATTGAGACCAGATATGATAGTTTTTAATGACGTACTTGAAATGGGGTAAAAGTCTGACCATTCGTCAATAGGCTGCTGAGAGGTGTTAATTGTATCTAATGACATTTGAGGTTTTTTTGATTTGTTTTGGTAGTGATTGGCTAGTGTTTGTACTGAGATGTCAGTGATTTCATTGCTAGAAGTTTGAGCGTTATTGGTAAGGTTTCTGACAATAGAAAATAGCTCTCGAGGTCTGTTAAATGATTTTGATAAGGTTGCTGCGTAGTAGTTTTTCTTTGTACTATCTATTGCTTCTTTATATTTTATGAGATGGTTATTGTATATTTCCTTGTGAATAGTCAACTTAGATTTTCGCCATTTAATTTCGTGTTTTCTTAGTTCTTTTTTCATTTGTTTTAGTGTGTTGTTGAACCATGGTGTACTATTTGTTTTGGGGTGTATCCTTTGTTTATTTGTGTGGTTGCTTTTGGCTGCATTATTGATGGTTTCGTACCAATTGTTGACAGCGTCATCTAGATCTGATGTGGATGGCAAGAGGTGGGGGATTGTAGAGTCGAGGAATTCCGTTTCATTAAACTTTTTAAATTTTGACGTGGGACCACTTAATGTATAGTTTTTGACATTGGTAGTATGATATGTGAGATTTATTTTGATAGTATAATGATCAGACCAGGGTGCCTCTGTGAGTGTTATGGAATTTGGGTTGATTAGTTTGAAGAGTGCATCGGGGAGAAAAATCAGGTCTAGTGTTCCTCCTTTTATATGTGTTGCGGTATTTATTATTTGATGATAGTCTATATCTGATATAGCATCGAGAAATAATTTGGAATTATGTGTTGATAGTGATGGGAGATTGAAATCACCTAGCATGATTACAGGGTTTTGTACAGTGGATGAGCTAAGGAGATCAATAAAGGAGTCTAGGCAATCTGCACTTTGGTCTGGAGGTCTATAAATTAAGCATATTTTCATGAGGCCGATTTTTATCAATAATGTGTCTATGTTATTAGATATGTTTGATTGGATTGATTTGGCATGTAATATTTTTTTCGTCATCATTAGGACTCCTCCGCCTTTTTTGTTGGATCTATGTTTGTAAAAAAGGTCATAGTTTTCATTATCAAGTTGATTTAGGTAAACTGTGTCCGTTTCAGAAAGCCAAGTCTCTGTGACACATAAGATGTCTGGTTTAGAGTCTGTTATTAGATCATTAAATATGGGGAGTTTATTTTTCATTGATCGTGCATTAATAAGGATGCATGATAGGGAGGATAAGTTTGAGGAAATTTCCTTGCAAATTTGAGGTGAATTTGTTTGTTTTATGTGTATTAGTCTATGGTAGTTTATCTTTGGATAGTTGTTTGGGTGAGTGTGTTCAATAAGGCTGTCATATCGGGTATGATTGTGTATTATAGGGATGGTCATGTAATTTTTGCTGTTTAGACTTAGTGATAGGTTAATTATTATTATTGTCAATAGTATAAAGGTGTATGATATTCTTGGATACATGATGTTAGAGTGTGTCATTTTCTGAATCTGGTTCAGAGGTATGTTAGCCAATGTATCTGATTCAGTGGCGTGTTGAGTAGTGTAGTGATGGCGTGGTAATAACTGATGTGATAATATAAATAAGTTACTGACAACAGTAGGAAGGACAGTTAATGACTAGTGTAGAGATGTAGATTGGCTTGCTCAGTAGAACAATCAGTTGTTACATATTAGAAGGTAGTAGTGGGGTGATATGGGGGCCACGTCAGTAGGTTAGATGTGAGTTACTGACAACAGTAATAAATTTAGTATGAAACACAGATAGCAGTGATATTTCAAATTGAGTTACTGACAACAGTAATAAATCTAGAGATAGTCACAAGTGGCAGGAATATATCTAAGGTGAGTTATAGATTGCTGTAAAATATCTGAGACCTACTACTGACAATAGTAATAGATCTGAGTTGAATCACAGGTGGCAGGAGTATATTTTAAGAGAGCTACTGACAACAGTAATTAGGTCTGATATAAATTAAAAGTAATATTTGAATTGCTACGAATGCTAAAACACAAGGCTAAATTCATACAGGATAATGCTAAGGCTTAAATGCATTAATATTGACTATAGTAGGGTGTTCCTCTATAAGTAATGCTGAGTACTGTGATCGATTTAAGCAGTATAATATTATTAGAGCATCTATGCAGAAAAGGATTTGAATTGTTACCAAGATTACTTAGGTTGCACAATAATGTATAATGTTTAGGACAGTCCGGTAAGATTTAGCTATTCAAGTTAAGTCTTTTATGAGCAACAATATTGGTTGAGTATACTTGCGGCAAGTTGATGGGGTGTCTAAACGGTGGTTCCCTTCGAGCTCAACTCTAAAGGAGCTCAGCAGTACCTTGTAGAGTCTGTTTTTCTTTCCGTGGTAATTCTTTTGCGATTTTTGGCAGAATCGATGATCTAGAAGCGCCTTTGCAGCTTTTTCAGAATGGTGCGTGCAGGGTAACTACTCTTTCCAAGGTTATTTAGGATAGTATGATGCCTTTGTGGATGGCCACTGCCTAAGGGCCACGCCAAAGGGCCCTCTGGCGAGGCCCTCCGGCGCGGGCCCGACAGGCGCGGGCCTGCCTGAGAGCGGGTTGCTTTTGTTGAGCTGCTGCTCCTCCTCCCACAGCCCCGATTGAGCTGGAGCAATTAAGCAGGTCAGCTGGCTTAGCAGGGAAGGTGCTCTACCCCGATGCAGGGGGAGTTGAAGATGGCGATTTTCCCGCCGATCGCGGGCTGCTTTTGTTGAGCTGCTGCTCCTCCTCCCACAGCCCCGATTGAGCTGGAGCAATTAAGCAGGTCAGCTGGCTTAGCAGGGAAGGTGCTCTACCCCGATGCAGGGGGAGTTGAAGATGGCGATTTTCCCGCCGATCGCGGGCTGCTTTTGTTGAGCTGCTGCTCCTCCTCCCACAGCCCCGATTGAGCTGGAGCAATTAAGCAGGTCAGCTGGCTTAGCAGGGAAGGTGCTCTACCCCGATGCAGGGGGAGTTGAAGATGGCGATTTTCCCGCCGATCGCGGGCTGCTTTTGTTGAGCTGCTGCTCCTCCTCCCACAGCCCCGATTGAGCTGGAGCAATTAAGCAGGTCAGCTGGCTTAGCAGGGAAGGTGCTCTACCCCGATGCAGGGGGAGTTGAAGATGGCGATTTTCCCGCCGATCGCGGGCTGCTTTTGTTGAGCTGCTGCTCCTCCTCCCACAGCCCCGATTGAGCTGGAGCAATTAAGCAGGTCAGCTGGCTTAGCAGGGAAGGTGCTCTACCCCGATGCAGGGGGAGTTGAAGATGGCGATTTTCCCGCCGATCGCGGGCTGCTTTTGTTGAGCTGCTGCTCCTCCTCCCACAGCCCCGATTGAGCTGGAGCAATTAAGCAGGTCAGCTGGCTTAGCAGGGAAGGTGCTCTACCCCGATGCAGGGGGAGTTGAAGATGGCGATTTTCCCGCCGATCGCGGGCTGCTTTTGTTGAGCTGCTGCTCCTCCTCCCACAGCCCCGATTGAGCTGGAGCAATTAAGCAGGTCAGCTGGCTTAGCAGGGAAGGTGCTCTACCCCGATGCAGGGGGAGTTGAAGATGGCGATTTTCCCGCCGATCGCGGGCTGCTTTTGTTGAGCTGCTGCTCCTCCTCCCACAGCCCCGATTGAGCTGGAGCAATTAAGCAGGTCAGCTGGCTTAGCAGGGAAGGTGCTCTACCCCGATGCAGGGGGAGTTGAAGATGGCGATTTTCCCGCCGATCGCGGGCTGCTTTTGTTGAGCTGCTGCTCCTCCTCCCACAGCCCCGATTGAGCTGGAGCAATTAAGCAGGTCAGATGAGATTTGTTAGGCAGCTATCTGGTTCTCCAGTCATACTTTTGCTACGCACTATTGTCTGGACAGGGATGCCTGTTGGGATGCTTTTGTTTGGCCAAGCTGTACTCCAGCACCTCTTTGGGACTTGGACCCATCTCCTACCCTCCATCCCAGACTTTAAAAGTGACCAGACTATCATTAGGGGTGGTATGGCCTCCTGGAATTGAGTCCAATGGCCCATATCAGGTCCACACTCTTTGACTCTAGGCTTTAGCCTCAGGGATCACACTGCTCTCCCCCCATGCCAGTCTGGTACCTGGGAGCTAGTGAGTCCCATATGTGAAGACTACATTCCTGCTTGTTCTTGGTCATAGTGTAATTACTCACCTGTAACAGATGATCTCCAGGAATAACAGGAATCAGTCTTCACAACCTGCCCTCCTCTCCTAGGAGTTGTAGGGTTTTTAAATTTTTTTCTCTTCCTCTCAGCTACAAACTCAACTGAGGAGAGGAGTTGGGAAGGCAGGAAGCCAGGCACGCAGGCACAATGGAGTGCGCCCAAAGGCTTTCCTATTGGACGCTGGGGAATGTTCCCATGCGGGCTCCGTTGGTGCCGACGTTACTCATATGTGAAGCCTGATTCCTGCTGTTCTCGGAAATCACCTTACAAGTGAGTAACTACACTTTACTGAATATAACCTATCTACATGTGTGGCTACCTCACTTTAATTTGTTATTCTGGAATTATCACAAGAAAGATTTCTCAGGAGACATTTTGTGCCTAGACTGGAAAGGTAACAATGGGTTGGAAAAAAATTATATATAATTTTATTTTTAAATTTTTCTTAATGTGTTCACCCTCTGCATTCAGTCTATTTGTGACTTTTCAGTGTGACTTATGGGTGCAGCTGTTTCTTGTCCTTTTTTACCACAAACCAAAAAATTATACTGAGGAATGAGCTATTTTTAACAAACTAGTGTGCATTGCCAGTATTGTATAGTATTATATATGCAAATACAACAACCCTTAACTCACTGAAGAAAAATTAAAGAATTAAGCTTTGTATTGGACGACCAGAGAGGGAACAGACCTGAGAGCTGTATTGTGAAGAGAGATGGGAATTTTTGTCTCTTTCCTTTGTTCTGTGGATAAAATGCAGCTGTTAGGGATTTTTTTTTTTAAATGCTTCGATAAATTTCAGAAGTACTTGGCCTTTTCTATTCTATTTACTTCTGCCACCACTTCCTTCAAATAAGCTATAATTTTGTAATTTGGTGTTATAAACTGAGCTGTGGTTCTCACTTTTTCTTTTAGTCCCTTGATGTGCGAGCATCTTGCATTTCATTTATTTTTTTGCAGAATATATATTTCTTCAGGACCAAGCAGGAAGTCAGTCCTCACATATGGGTGACGTCGGCGCCGACGGAGCCCCCGTGCGGAGCATTTCCCCAGCTTTCAAAGAAAGCCTTTGGGAATTGCAGCGCGCATGCGCGGTCCCCTTCCCGCCCAAGGGTGCCATCTTGCTCAGTCTTCTTTTTTCCGCGGAGCCCGACGGACGTAGTTCGTTTATCGCCGAGGAAAAAGTTGATTACCCACTTTTTTGTCTTCCTTCTTCGGTTCGACGCCGGATCCTTTTCCCGCCTGGGCCCGATACGCCGGTATCGAGCCCACACTCTTTTTTTCGGTTTTTGTCCTTAGTGACTAGCGTTCGCGCCATTTTCTTTTTTCACTGGCAGCGCTGTCTTTCGACCTCGCAGGGGCCCTTTTTCCCCCGATGGCTGCCAGCGGGTTTAAAAAGTGTGATCGGTGTAAGAAACTTATGTCTCTCACCGACACACATGACTGCTGCCTCCATTGCCTCGGACCCAATCATGACCCGATGATCTGTGGTCCGTGTGGAAAAATGTCCTCAAAGGCGTTGAGGAGTCGGCAGCACCAAAAAGACAGAATCTTCTCTGACTCCGCGTCCGGACGGGCCCGGACCTCGTCAGAGGCCTCGACGTCTCGGGACTCAGGCCCCGAGCAGCGTCGGGGTTCCTCTGAGCGGGGGTCTCCTTCGCGGGAGCAGCGCAGGAAGAAAAAACCCGCGAGGGCGGCATCGGCGGACGCACATGATTCCTCGAGGGCCAGGTCGCAAAGCCCCGACCGCCGTCCCGGGTCTTCGGAGTTGGAGAGGCCTGCCAAACAACCTTGTCTCGAGATGGAGTCTCCTGGGCACGTGAGTACTGTAGTCCTCATGGACTCTCCTCCAGGGGAGCCGACATCGGGCCCGACGCCGTCGGGGCCCGAGTCAGGGGCTGCTGAGTCTCCTGAGCTCGGACTCAGGTTGACGGCCTTGGAGAGCAGCTTGGCTGCCTTCATGGAGCAGCAGCGGGCACTGATCGCCGGTCTCACCGGTGCATCTGCCCCGACCACTGGGACATCGACGTCCAAGTCGACCCTGGAGGCCGAGCCGATCCTCGAGTCCATGCGAGCTCGAGTCGATCCTCGGCCACGGTCTCCCACGGCCTCCCGTTCAGGGCCGAGGTCGTCGACACCGGTTCCCTCGGCGTCGGGGCGGAGGGCATTGGTGCCTGCCCGACCGAAAGCGCTCGATTCCTCCTCCGAGGAGTCGGGCTGGGAGACGGAGGATGAGGAGTCACCCGACACCTTTCGGACTTGGTGTGTCCCATCGGACTCACCGGAGTCCGAACCTCGGAGACGATCCCCACCGGAGGATACCCGGTTCTCGGATTTCGTGCGGGATATGGCCAAGGCCTTGGCATTCCCCGCGGATCCCGAGGAGGAGCCTTGAGCCGAGGAGCTCGAGGCCCTCCAGTATAACTCTCCCCCGAAGGAGGCCTTTACTGTACCGGTTCCTCCGATGCTGGAACGGCTTCTCTTCCGCATGTGGGAGACCCCGGCCTCGACACCGGTGTTAAGCAAGCGGGTCGATTCCATCTATCGAGTCCGCAAGAGCCCCGGGTTCCAAAAGGCACAATTACCGCACCACTCCATGGTTGTGGAATCGGCCATGCATCGACTGAAAAGTCAGAAGATGCACTCCTCGGTGCCTCCCGGCCGGGAGGCCCGGAACTTGGATGCCCTCGATAAGAAGTGCTTCCAGGGCTCTATGCTTGCTTGCCCTGTCCAGACATACCAGCTCTACATGGGCATGTACCTTCCAGACCTGGCAAAGGAGATTGCCGGGTTCTCTGCTGGTCTCTCCGAGGAACCTTTGCAGAGGTTCCAGGCCTTGTCCACTGGTATTCGAGAGTGCTCGAAGTTTATCTCTCGTGCAGCCTATGATGGCTTCGAGGCTTCGGCCTGAGTAGCCGGGGCCGGTATCGGTGCCCGCTGACAGGCTTGGCTACAGTCATCGGACCTCGAGCCATGGGTACAGGACAGGTTGGTCGATGTCCCCTGCCGAGGTGAGAACCTTTTTGGCAAACCCATGGCTGAAAAGGCTGCTGAACACAAGACCGAGACTCTGACCAGGACTAGGCTGTCCAGAAAAACCTCTGCCCCTTCTCAGAAGAAGAAGGGCTCGGGAAAAAAGACTTTCTACCCGAGGAAGACATCTGCCTATAAACAATACCCTCATTATCAGGCCTCTGCAGCTCCCCAACAGGGTCAGCAGGCCAAGGGGCAGGGTCATGGGCCCCGTAGGCAGAAGGCCCCCAAGCCACCAACACCGGCTCCTTCACAGCAGGGCGGGGGGTTTTGACTCCGAAAGCATAGCCTCTCCTCCTCAGCTGGCTCACATAAGCACAGGAGCCCGGCTGGCCCTCTTTGCCCACAGGTGGTCAGCCGTCACAACAGATACCTGGGTGCTCCATATAGTCCAAAAGGGCTATCTTCTTCATTTTCACCAGGTACCTCCCTCCTTTTTTCCAGGGGAGCCTCCACGACCCCCTCTGCACAGGGACCTACTCCTACAGGAGTTAGCAAGTCTACTGAAGGAACAGGCTGTGGAACCGGTGCCCCACCACCTGAGAGGTCACAGCTTTTATTCCAGGTACTTTCTGGTACCAAAAAGGACAGGAGGCCTCAGACCCATCTTAGACTTGCGAAACCTCAACAAGTTCCTGGAGAGGGAAAAGTTCAAGATGCTTACCCTTGGAATCCTGCTGCCCTACCTCCAGCAGGGAGATTGGCTATGCTCCTTAGATCTCAAGGATGCTTATACTCACATCCTTATTCATCCAGACCACAGACAATATCTCAGATTTGTTGTGGGAGGAAACCACTCTCAGTACAGAGTACTACCCTTTGGCCTGACCTCCGTTCCCAGGGTGTTCACAAAGTGCCTGGTGGTGGTGGCGGCCTACCTAAGGCTTCAAGGTCTTTTTGTGTTCCCATACCTGGACGGCTGGCTCATAAGGGGCCAGTCTTCCCTGGAGGCCAGTCAAGCCACACTTCGCACTGTGGCTCTCCTTCAGCACTTGGGGTTTGTCATAAACTTCGCAAAGCCACTTTGCTCCTGTCCCAGAACATGGAGTTCATAGGAGCAAGGCTGGACACCCTTCAGGCGAAGGCTTTTCTGCCCGTGGACAGAGCCCACAGATTAATGGATCTAGCCTTGCAGTTTCGCAGCAATTCCCTGGTCTCCGTCAGGTAATTCCTGAGACTTCTCGGCCATATGGTTTCCACGGTTCATGTAACCCCCAATGCCCGCCTGCATATGCAGCCTGCTCAGTGGATTCTTCAAACTCAGTGGCATCAGGCCACAGGGAGTCTTGCAGACTCAGTAAGAATATCCACACTGCTTGCCTCCTCTCTGCAATGGTGGCTTCATCTTCCGAATCTGGTGCTCGGAGTGTTTTTTCAAACCCCTCCGCACTCTCAAGTGCTGACAACCGATGCTTCTCTTCAAGGTTGGGGAGCGCATTGCCAAGGGGCATGTACTCAGGGTCTCTGGACCCCTTGGGAGGCTGCACAGCAGATAAATTTCCTGGAGCTGCGGGCGATACGCTTAGCTCTGAGGGCCTTCTCCCATCTCACGTCTCACCAGTCTGTACTGGTCCAGACGGACAATCAAGTTGCCATGTTTTACGTGAACAAGCAAAGAGGTACAGGCTCCTTCCTTCTATGTCAGGAAGCACAACGGCTGTGCTCCTGGGCCGTCAATCACGGAATCCTTCTCAAGGCAGTCTACCTCCCAGGTCAAGAGAATTACCTGGCGGACAGACTGAGCAGGATCCTGCAACCACACGAATGGAGATTGAATCCATTGGTGGTTCAGCAGATCTTTCTGAGGTGGGGCCTCCCCACCTTGGATCTTTTCGCCAGTCCTCTGAACCGGCAACTCCCGAGATTCTGTTCCAGACAACCGCATCCTCTCAGAGTAGCAGCGGATGCGTTTCTGATCCCGTGGTCCAAAGGCCTGCTGTATGCGTTTCCTCCCACGCCACTAGTGTCCAGAACACTGTTCAAAGTACTCAAGGACGGGGCCTCCATGATTCTGATAGCCCCCAGGTGGCCGAGGCAATCGTGGTTCCCACTTCTGCTGCAACTGGCGGTGGACACTCCTATTCCTCTGGGGATTCAACACAATCTCCTGTCTCAAGAACAGGGATCTCTCTTACACCTCAACCTCCAGTCCCTTCATCTGATGGTCTGGCTGCTGAAAGGGTAGTTCTGGCTCCCCTACTACTGCCTAGAGAGGTGGAAGACGTAGTCTTAGCCTCTAGAAGGCAATCCACCCGAAACTCCTACGCTCTTAAGTGGCGTAGATTCTCCGCATGGTGTGCTCTGCACGGCGAGAATCCCTTCTCGTGCTTGGTAGCAGTAGTATTGCAATATTTGCTTTACCTCTCCAATCTAGGCCTTAAGTCCAATTCTGTCAGAGTTCACCTCAGTGCTCTCTCAGCGCACCACTCGCCGGTGGACGGGAGGCCTCTTTCCAACCACCCTTTGGTGGCTCGTTTCCTCAGAGGTCTCCTCCTGCTTAAGCCTCCTCTACGTCCACCGGCCCCTGAGTGGGATTTAAATGTGGTCTTACAGCGGATTACTTGTCCGCCATTTGAACCTATGGCTATCTGTCCTCTCCGTTTTCTCTCCTGGAAAACTTTGTTACTGGTAGCTCTTACCTCTGCTAGGCGAGTAGGTGAACTTCAGGCGCTAGTGTTTGATCCCCCTTACACAAGGTTCTACAGGAATAGGGTAGTCTTACGGACTCACCCTAAGTTTCTCCCTAAGGTTGTCTCCTCTTTCCACCTCAATCAGGAGGTGGTGCTTCCGACTTTCTTTCCCAGGCCGCATGCCAGCCGGGCTGAGATGGTCCTGCATACCCTGGACTGTAGGAGGGCGTTATCCTTCTACCTTGACCGTACGCAGGAGCACCAGAGGGTGGTTCAGCTCTTCGTTTCTTTTGACCCCAATAAGTTGGGGTTACCTGTCTCCAAGCGTACTTTGTCCATATGGGTCGCTGACTGTATCGCCTGGGCTTATGGAGCATCCGGCCTCTTGTTGGAGGGTCGAGTCACGGCTCATCGTGTCAGGGTGAAGGCTGCGTCAGTGGCTCATCTCCGCTCTGTCCCGTTGGCAGACATATGCCGGGCCGCTACTTGGTCTTCAAGCCAGACTTTTGCGGCCCATTACTGCCTTGAGAGGGAGTCCCGCAGGGACAGTGCTTTCGGACAGGCAGTACTCCATAATCTCTTTGGGGTTTAGGCAACTCCTTCCCTCCGGCCCTGATGTTGGGCTACCGGTCGGGGGCGTTCTCAGAGAAGATTCCTTCCTTACGTTCTGACGCTCTAGAGGGAGCTCATTTTTTCGGCTTGGGGTCTCCGGTAGCCTTAAGCTGGGGAGTCCCATATGTGAGGACTGACTTCCTGCTTGGTCCTGGAGAAAGAGTAGTTACTCACCTGTAACAGGTGTTCTCCAGGAGCAGCAGGAATCAGTCCTCACAACCCTCCCTCCTCCCCTTAGAGTTGCAGTCATATGATTTATTTTTTGCTATTTTTGCTGTCTTTTAGCTATGTCATCAGACTGAGCAAGATGGCACCCTTGGGCGGGAAGGGGACCGCGCATGCACGCTGCAATTCCCAAAGGCTTTCTTTGAAAGCTGGGGAAATGCTCCGCACGGGGGCTCCGTCAGCGCCGACGTCACCCATATGTGAGGACTGATTCCTGCTGCTCCTGGAGAACACCTGTTACAGGTGAGTAACTACTCTTTACATTAACACCATGCTTATCCAATGCTCAGTTTCAGGAGTTATGTTGGGGTTGCCAAGCCCTTCTTGGTGTTTATATTGGAGTGGGAGGTGTTTGTGTTGGGGGTCACAAAGTTCCTCTTGTTTTTCAGAAGGTGGGAAATGGTGTGTAGGGGCCACTGAGCCTCTTTTGTTTTTGTGAAGGTGGAAAATGCTTTGTTAGGGTGCCAAGTCGCTCTTGTTTTTGTGGAAGTGGGAGGTGCTGCATAGGTGCTGTTGAGCCCCTCATTTGGCATATATAGCAGCATGTTTCCTAAGCTCTGCGATAGTAACATATGTGTGGGTCACATTACCAGTGCGGGGCCATAAGCTAACTGCTGGGAGACAGTTACATCCCCTTGTATTTACCACATTTCAATGTGGCAATACAGCTGTCGGTGCAATTAAGGCCACCCACGATACTTGCGCTAGTCATTATGTTAGTTTTTGCCGGCAATGCAGATGCCCGCACTTGAGAGTTCTTTTTCTCGCCGCACTAGAGTAAAGTATTATTTTGGGAAAGCAATCCTGAAAACTTGAGTAATGGGTGAAAACATGGCTTACTCCTTGGTCTGTCCGGAAAGTGGCCATGTTTATCTTGCTTTTTTCTCTCCAGTTTTGCTTATAGTTTCTATATGTACATTGACTTCAAGGCTATGATTTTGATTCCTTTCTTCTGTTCAAAATCTTCCTCTTGCATCTTTTTAATGAGGAAAATATTTCTGAGCTGAACGTACACTTGATTATTTTTCTTTTGATCCATATCTAAATTTTAGCATGCTCTTGGACTATCACAACCTGTTGGTATGGTGCTAACTATTTACTGCTAAGTAGTTATTTTTAATCTTGAGGAACAAGCAGGAATGCAGTCTTCATATATGGGTATCGTCGACACTGCGCCTATGCATCTGCCTTCCTGCCTTCCCAAGTCCTCTCCTCAGTTCTTTATTTTCCGTGGAGCCAGCAGCTTGTTCTCTTCCTGTCACCATCGAAAAACTTAATTTTTGGTTTAAATTCTGTGCTCTGCCTTTCTGTCGATGCCGGTACTTTCCCTGATACCAGCCCTGATATTTTCTTCTTTCACTTTTCTTTGTAGTTTATTTTATCTCTTTATTTTTGGTGGTTTCACCGCCAATTTAAACCTCAGCGTATTTTTTTCTGTCACAATGGAAAAACATGTCAGTGGCTTTAAAAAATGTACCAAGTGCTCTGGTACAATTTCGGTCACAGACAAACATGACTGAAATGTTTGGGCCCGGACCATCTACCAAATGATTGTGCTAACAAATGACAAAATGAGGCCTAAAGAACAGGATAAGACAATATGGGTCCCTGTTTGCCCCAGACTCAATTTCAATAGCTTCGGTATCGTCAAGGTCGTCAGCCTCCTCTTTTGGTTGTCATGTCTCCTCAAAGTCCAAGCAAAAATTTAATTCTAAGTCTTCAGTGTTGAAACCCAACACCGATCCTCGAGGTAAGTCCCTTCATCTTCATCGCGACACCGAAAGGTGCATTCGATGCAGATTGGCTTGCCAAACAGTCCTGGTGGGAGGACCAATCCTCTAAAGCTCAGTAGAGGCTCCAGGATGCTCCTGAGGCCGTGACCTCCAGAGAGCGATTGGTTCTATGCTCTGGGATGGTGGCTCAAAGCTCCATATGTGATTCCACCCAGGCATTGGCCTCCTCCCTCAACCAGCACATCCTGGTTCTCGAGAGGAGCTTGAGAGCACTCCTAGCCTCGATACCATTGGCCTCGGCAGTGTAGGCATCGACCTCCGAATCAAGGCCAATATCTTTAGAGCTGATGCCAGCCCTTGAGCTTGTATAAACAGCTCTTCTTCCCCCCATGTCTCCTTTGGAACCAGTAGGCATTGTTGATACCCAACCATTGCTCAGATCTAGTACTGTATCAACTCACCATCGGTACTGACATCATGCCTCGACATCAACACAAGACCGTCAATACTTTGATTTTTTTGTCTGAATCAGACTCGTCCTCTTCTGATTCCTTGGAGGAGTCCAGGGCTATTCAAGACATTCCTTCCGAGCCCTCTCCACCTCATGAGTGGCATCGGTCCCTGCCAGGGGGCATGTCCTTTCAAGACTTCATTTGCGACATAGCAGTGGCCCTCTAGATTATTGTCACATCTAAAACAAAACCCAGGACAGAGGAATTATTTATTTAACTAGGCTTATATACTGCATTTCTAGCGGTTTAAAGCAGTGTACATTCAGGTGCTGAATATATATTTTTCCCTTGTCCCCAAAGACAACAGAGGATTAAGTGGCTTGCCCAAGGCCACATGGAGCACCTGTGGAACTAGAAACCCAAGTCCTTCTGGCTTCAAGGTTGCTGTCCTCTAATGGGATTCAAACCCCTGGCCCTCGGTAAATTGCCCTGACCACTAGGCTACTCCTCCTTGCCCAATAACCCTTGACTCCCAAGGAAGTGGCCATGATACCAGCGCATCGAATCCTGCAGAAATGTAGTGCTATATATGTGGGAGGCACAGCTAATGGTTTTGCCTATCAGCAAATGGCTCAATACTATGCACCGAGTTCCACCATGCCCTGGCTTTCAAAAGCATCAACTACCACACCACTCCATGGTAGTGGAATTGGCGACTTGCTATATCAAGAGTTCTAAAACTCATTCTTCTGTGCCTACAGGCAAGGACTCCATGGTCAGCTCCGAGGCACCGCAGACAACACATAAGAGCAAGGTGCATCGTGTTAAATGCCAGGAACATGCTTTCCACACCTGGGACATTTAACGCAGTAGTGTTGCATCTAACATACTATGGTTTTGAGCACTATGGACACATTAGATGCCCCTTAGACTCTCACCAAATACGGAATAAGGGACCATAAGCTAAAAATGGAAATACGTAGACACAATTTTAACTGAAGCCCCAAGAAGCTATACTCCACCTGCAAGATAATACTTGAAAAATAGAAGCACTGTTGTGTTTCCCCCTATACTAAGAAACGTAGAAACATGATGACAGAAAAAGACCACGTCACCTATCTAGTCTGTCCTTCCATATCAACCACTACAGCAGTCCCCTTTTTTCCTTTAGAGATCCACTGTGCTTATTCCATGGTTCTTTGAATTCATATACTGTCCTCATCTCTACCACCTCCACTAGGAGACTATTCCATGGATCCTCCACTCTTTCTGTAAAGAAATATTTCCTCATATCGCTTCTGAATCTATCCCCTTCACCCTCATCCCATGTCCCCTCGTAGCAGAGCTTGCTTTCATAGAAACCTAGAAAATGTTTAGAACTGTAGTTGACAAGATTTGAACCTGCACAGGGAAACCCCAATGGATTTCTAGGTCATAGCTTTAACCACTCAGCCACATTATTAAACATTAGGATGCGCTATCTGCCAGTATGTCCATAGGAATAACATGGGTGCTGCAGCAGACAGTGCACATCAATGTGTAGTAAACTATGGCCCAAAGATAGCAGATGTAAATTTTGAAACTGACATTTTCCAATCACTAAATTAATAATGAAATTCTTTTTTTTTACCTTTATTGTTTGGACATTTTATTTTTCTACTTGTGTTGGTTGCAGAGGCTGGTTTCTGCTTTCCTGTGTTTTTTCTTAATTCTTTTTCCAGTCTCCTGTCCATTTGTCATTTACCGCTCTCCTGCTTCTTCACTTTCTCTCTGTATCCATCTTTGACATTTATCTTTACCTTTCACCTTTCTTCCACTTATTTTTCTACCTCTCTCAGACTTCATTCTTTCTTACTACATAGTCTTCAATCACCTTCTTTTTACTGCATCTACCTACAGCTTTGAATCTCTTTCCCTCACCCCAGTCCCCTTATTCCCCAGTCTTTCACTAACTTTACCCCAAAATCCTGCATTTATTCTCTCTCGTCCCTCCCACTCCTGTCTAGAAATCTCCTCTCTCTTCACCAGGGCTAGTGCTATGGATTTTGGTGCCCACCTGCATCCTATAAATCATCATTCTGTCCCTCATTATTATTAATGTTGGCTACACCCCTCCCTCATTTTCCCAAAACTGCTTTGTGAACTCTTTTCACGTGATGCTAGTTTTTCTCCTTCAAATCCAATGATATAAGAAAATTGCAATGAAGAGGCAAATGTATAGCCAGAAAGTGTAGTTAATCACCTGTAACAGGTGATCTCCAGGAACAGCAGGAATTGGTATTCACATCTGGGTATCACCAATGGAGCCCATGCAAGAATGCTCCCCAGTGTCCAATAGGAAAGCCTTTGGGAACACTCCACTGTGCCTGTGCATCTGCCTTCCTGCCTTCCCAAGTCCTCTCCTCAGTTGAGTTAGTAGTTGAGTGATAGAGGAAAAAAATAATGCCCTACAACATCTAGGGGAGGAGGGCGGGTTGTGAAGATTGATTCCTTCTGTCCCCGGAGATCATCTATTACAGGTGATTAACTACGCTTTCTCCAAGACCAAGCAGGAAGTCAGTCCTCACATATGGGTGACATCGACGTCGATGGAGCCCCCATGCGGAAGCAATTCCCCAGCTTTCTAAGAAAGCCTTTGGAAATACACCCACGCATGCGCGGTCCCCTTCCCGCCCAAAGGTGCCATCTTGCTCAGTCCTTCTTTTTCCGTGGAGCCCAACGGACGTGAGTCCGTGTCACCCGGAAAAGTTTTTTTCTGCGATTTTCGCTCTTTTTGTCCGGTTCGACGCCAGTTCCCCTTCCCGCCTGGGTTCGGTAAGCCGGTATCGAACCGATCTTTATTTTTCGGTTTTTTGCCCTTTGTGGCACGCGTTCACGCTCTTTTTCTTTTTCCCTGGAGGGCCAGTCTTTTGACCTCATGGGGGCCCTTTTTTCCCCGATGGCCTCCAGTGGTTTCAAAAAGTGTGATCGTTGTAAGAAGCTCATGTCTCTTACCGACACACACGACTGCTGCCTGCGTTGCCTCGGGCCGGACCATGATCCCAAGGTCTGTGTCCCTTGTGGAAAGATGTCCACTAAGGCACTCAGAAGCCGGCAACATCAGAAGGAGAGAATTTTTTCTGACTCTGCCTCCAGTCGGGCCCAGACCTCATCAGAGGCCTCGACATCTCGGGAGTCAGACCCCGATCTTCGTTGTGGTTCCTCTGAAAGGTGGTCCCCCGGTCGGGAGCATAAGAGGAAGAGAAAGCTTGAGGGCGGCGTCGGAGGATGCCCCTGGTTCCTCGAGGGCCAGGTCTTGGACCCCTGACCGCCACCCCGGGCCTTTGGTGCTGGAGAAGCCAACTAAGGTATCCCGTGTAGAGCCGGAGTCCATCGAGCACGTAAGTCCTGTTATCCTCGAGGACTCTCCTCCCAAGGAGCCGCCGCCGGGGCCCGAGTCGGTGGCTGCTGAGTCTCCTGAGCTTGGACTCAGGCTGACAGCCTTGGAGTGCAGACTGTCTGCCTTCATGGATCAGCAGCGGGTGCTGATAGCCAGCCTGAATGGTGCATCTGCCCCGACCACCGGGACGTCGACGTCTAAGTCAACCCCGGAGACTGAGCCGGTTCTCGAAGCCATGAAGGCCCGAGTCCGGACTCGGTCGTGGTCTCCCTCGACCTCCCGTTCGGGACCGAGAGCATCGACGCCGATGGCCCCGGCGTCGGGGTGGGTGTTGCCAGAGCCCGTGCGGTCGGAGCCCCTCGACTCTTCCTCGGATGAGTTTGCCTGGGAGACGGAGGATGAGGAGTCCCCCGATACCTTTCAGACTCGGTGTGTCCCTTCGGACTCACCGCAGTTCGAGCCCCAGAGTAGGTGCCCACCGGAGGACTCCCGGTTCTCGGAGTTTGTCAGGGACATGGCCAAGGCTTTGAATGTTCCTATGATCCCGAGGAGGAGCCTCGAGCCGAAGAGCTCGATGCCTTACAGTACGACTCTCCCCCGCAAGAGGCCTTTACTGTGCCGGTTCCTCCGATGCTAGAACGGCTCCTCTTCCGAATGTGGGAGGCACTGGCCTCGGCGCCAGTTTTGAGCAAGCGGATCGATTCCATGTATCGAGTCCGGAAGAGCCCTGGGTTCCAGAAGGCGCAGCTGCCGCACATTCTATGGTTGTGGAATCGGCCATGCATCGTCTGAAGAGCCAGAAGATGCACTCTGCGCTGCCCCCCGGCAGGGAGGCCCGAAGCCTGGATGCCATCGGCAGAAAGTGCTTCCAGGGCTCGATGCTTGCTTGCCCCGTGTCCAGTCCTACCAGCTGTACATGGGCATGTACTTGCAGGACGTGGCTAAGGAGATAGCCGGGTTCTTGGCTGGCCTCTCCGGGGAACCTTTGCAGAGGTTCGTCCTTGTCCTCGGGGATCCGGGAATGCTCCAAATTCATCTCCCGGGCGGCCTACGATGGCTTAGAGGCTTCGGCCCGTGTAGCGGCGGCCGGAATCGGTGCCCGACGCCAGGCATGGCTACAGTCATCGGACCTCGAGCCATGGGTACAGGACAAGTTGGTCGATGTCCCATGCCAGGGTGAAAACCTCTTTGGCAAGCCCATGGCTGAAAAGGCCGCTGAGCTCGAGACTGAGACTCTGACAAGGACAAGGTTGTCTAGAAAGACTTCTGCCCCTTCTCATAAGAAGAAGGGCTCGGGGAAAAAGATCTTTTACCCGAGGAAGGCATCTGCCTACAAACCTTTCCCTCATTATCAGGCCTCCCCAGCTCCCCAGCAGGGTCAGCAGGCCAAGGGGCAGGGACATGGGCCCCATAGGCAGAAAGCCCCCAAGCCTCCAGTTCCTGCTCCTACTCAGCAGGGAGGGGTTTTTTGACTCCCACTGCATAGCCTCTCCACCTCTGCTGGTCCACCTCAGCACGATGTTCTGTGTGAACAAGCAAGGGGGCATGGGGTCTAGGCTCCTGTGTCAGGAGGCACAGGCCCTATGCTCTTTTGCACTTTGACACAATATGCTGCTCAGGGCAGTCTATCTTCCTGGCTAGGAAAATTTCCTGGCAGACAGATTGAGCAGGGTTCTACAGCCTCACGAATGGCAACTGCACCCTTTGGTGGTTCAGAACATTTTCCTGAAGTGGGGACTTCCATCCATAGACCTCTTTGCCAGTCCCCTGAACCGGCAGCTGCCTCAGTTCTGCTCCAAGCAACCGCATCCCATGAGATTCGCAGCGGATGCCTTCCTGATATCATGGTCCAAGGGCCTCCTGTATGCGTTTCCTCCCACGCCCCTGGTGGCCCAAACCTTGTTCAAGATTCTAAGGGACAGGGCCTCGGTCATATTGGTAGCCCCCAGATGGCCTCAGTCATATTGGTAGCCCCCAGACAGCCCTGGTTCCCGCTTCTGTTACAGCTGGCGGTGGACACCCCACTCCTTCTGGGGTTGCAACCTGATCTTCTTTCTCAGGATCAGGGTTCCCTTCTGCACCCCAATCTCAAAACTCTCAATTTGATGGCCTGGAGGCTGCAAAGGTAGTGCTGGCTCCCTGGGGCCTGCCTCAGGAAGTTGAAGAGGTGGTCTTGGCCTCTAGGAAGCAATCCACCAGAAAGACCTATGCCCTGAAGTGGAATCAGTTTGCCTTGTGGTGTGATAAACGCCAGGAGAACCCTTTCTCCTGTCCTGTGCCAGTGGTGCTTCAGTACCTGCTGCACTTGTCTAATCAGGGTCTTAAGTCCAATTCTGTTCGGGTACACCTTTCTGCTCTGGCAGCCCACCACTCACAGGTGGAAGGGCACTCTTTATCGGTTCACCCCTTGGTGTCCAGGTTCCTCAGAGGCTTGCTCTTGCTGAAGCCTCCTCTCCGTCCACCAGCCACTGAGTGGGAGTTGAATGTGGTCTTGCAGCAGCTTACTCGCCCTCCCTTTGAGCCGATGGCTACGTGTCCTCTCCGCTTCCTTTCTTGAAAGGCTCTTTTCCTAGTGGCACTGACCTCGGCCAGACGAGTGAGTGAACTTCAAGCCCTGGTCTGTGACAGGCCATACACTCGTTTCTATAGGAACAGAGTAGTCCTTAGGACTCACCCTAAGTTCCTCCCAAAGGTAGTCTCCTCTTTCCACTCAATCAGGAGGTGGTTCTTCCAACATTCTTCCCTAGGCCCCATGCCAGGCGGGCTGAGGAAGTCCTGCATACCCTGGACTGTAGAAGGGCCTTGTCTTTCTACATTGAGCATACTAAGGGTCATTGAAGGGCTACTCAGCTCTTCGTCTCCTTTGACCCAAACAACTTGGGGTTGCCTGTCTCCAAGCGTACCTTGTCTATATGGGTGGCGGACTGTATCAACTGGACTTACAGGGCAGCAGACCTTCCCTTGCAGGGTCGAGTCACAGCCCATCGTGTTCGTGCAATGGCTGCATCAGTAGCTCATCTCCGTTCTGTACCATTGGCAGACATCTGTAGGGCTGCAACTTGGTCCTCAAGCCAGACTTTTGCAGCCCATTACTGCCTGGAGAGGGAGTCCCGTAGGGACAGTGCTTTTGGTCAGGCAGTACTCTGGAATCTCTTTGAGGTTTAGGCACCTCCAGCTCTCTTGTTGGGCTACCGGTGGGATCTCTTCTCAGTAAAATTATTTCCCTGATGCTGAGGCTTCACAGAGGGAGCTCTATTTTTCAGCCTGGGTTCCTGGTAGCCCAGAGCTAGGGAGTCACCCATTTGTGAGGACTGACTTCCTGCTTGGTCCTGGAGAAAGTGTAGTTACTCACCTGTAACAGGTGTTCTCCAGGAGCAGCAGGAATCAGTCCTCACAACCCTCCCTCCTCCCCTGGGAGTTGCAGTTGTACCTAGTTCATTTTGTTTTTTGCGCTGTCTTTTAGCTACGTTATCTGACTGAGCAAGATGGCACCTTTGGGCGGGAAGGGGACCGCGCATGCCTGGGTGTATTCCCAAAGGCTTTCTTAGAAAGCTGGGGAATTGCTCCGCATGGGGGCTCCATCGACGTCGATGTCACCCATATGTGAGGACTGATTCCTGCTGCTCCTGGAGAACACCTGTTACAGGTGAGTAACTACTCTATCTTCAGAAACAAGCAGGAATGCAGTTTTCACATATGGGACTCACTAACTTCCAGGTACCAGATGAGAGTAGGAGCGGTATCCCTAAGGCTAAAGGATGGAGCCAGAGGATGTGGATAGAAAGCGACCCCATTGGACAGCAGGAATCTGTCCTCACTATCCTCCCACCTCCCCTGATGAGTTGCTGGAATTTTGTCGTTCCCTTGCCATCTGCTTGGTAGGGCTCGAGCTAAGAGACCTGACTGAGCAAGATGGCACCCTTGGGCGGGAAGGGAACCACACATGTGTGGCAGCAATCCCAAAGGCTTTCTTTGAAAGCTGGGGAATTTATCCGCACAGGGTCCATCGGTGCCGACATCACCCTTAAGTGAGGATTGATTACTGCTGTCCCTGGAAAACACCTGTTTCAGGTGAGTAACTACCCTTTATCTCCAGGAACAAGCAGTAATGCAGTCTTGATGTCGGCACAGATGGAGCCCTGCAGGAACACTCCCCAGCTTCCAATAGGAAAGCCTTTGGGAGCACTCCACTGCACCTGCATGCCTGCCTTTCCACCTTCCCAGCTCCTCTTCTCAGTTCTTTGTTTTCCACGGAGCCAGCAGGACGTTCCATCCTGTCACCACTGAAAAATTATCTTTTTGGTGTGATACATCATGCTTCTGCCTTCCCGTCATCTCTGGTCCATCGAATCCAACACCGGTCCTGATAATTCTTTTTTATTTTGCATTTTCTCTTTCTTTTTTTTTTAATGCGATTTTCAGTGCTAAATTACACCTTTAGGTCTTGATAGCCTCATCTTCAATATGAAAGACAACTTTTTTGAGGCATGGATAGTGGTTTTAAAAAAGTGTGCTGGTCCCATATCAGTCACTGATAAACAAGACTGGTGTCTAAAATATTTGGGGACTGATCATCAACCCAGTTCTTGTCTTTTGTGCCAACAAATGACAAAGAGAGGTCTAAAGAACCGAGCCAGACAGTATAGATCACTGTTGGCTGTGGACTCAATGTCAGTAGCTTCCACTTCTTCGAGGACATCAACTTCCTCTCATGGGTCGCAGGTTTCTTCAGAGTCCAAACATACAAGTAAGTCTAAGTCTCTGGTGCTCCAAAGTCATTGGCATCGACATCAAAGACCAATATCGAGACCAGAAAGAAGTCCCAGTATAAGCATTGTGACTCCTATAGAGGTGCTTCTGTTGCATACCGGCCATCCAAACAGCCCCGACAGGAGGATCTATCCTCTGAAGCACATGAGGGGCTCCAGGACGCTCCTGAGACATCAGCCTCTGAAGAGCTACAAGTTCCATGTTCTGGGATGGTGTCTCAGAACCCCTTAGGTGATTCCACCCAGACATCAGCCATATTCCTGGACTAGCACATGCTAGCTCTCGAGAGGAGTTTGGCGGCACTTGTGGCAGCATTGGCACTGATAACATCGAGAGCTCCAGGAGTGCAGGCTTCGACACCAAGCCTACAGCCAGGTGTATCGACCCCAATGCCGGCAATTGAACTGGCATCGATGCAACCCTCAAACCAACAGAAACACCCTGTACCCAACAGACTCAAACTGACATGGCTTTCAATTCCGGTACTTCCAAGCATTGGTATTGGCATCGACCTTCGATGTCCATGAAGCATCAAGATTGACCCGAAGACCGCTGATACTTTGATTTCTTACCAGACTCTGATTCCAGTTCTTGAGAATCTGACAAGGGATCATCTGTCCAAGAAAGGTCGACTTGGTTATGGTTATGGTTTATTGTTTAGGCACTTGATATACCGCCCTTTACTTGTGCATCAGAGCGGTTTACATGTATACTAACAGGTACTTCAGTAGCAGACTGCCTAATCTACTGAAGAGGGCTTTAAACTAGATTCGTTGGGGATGGCTGAAGAAAGCCTCCAGGTAAGTGAAACATTAAATACCTTTATAGAAATGGGTAAATGGAACAACATATGGAAAGTGGTGTGTATAAGATCCCAGATGTTGAACCTTTAATGGGAGAGGCTGACTTGGATTTAGTGGCAGTTACAGAAACATGGTTCACAGAAAACCATGACTGTGATGTAATTATACCAGGCTATACTTTATTCAGAAAGGACAGGGTAGGAAACATAGAAATATGACGACAGAAAAATACCGCATGGCCTATCTAGTCTGTCCTTCCATATCAACAACTACAACAGTCCCCTTTTTTCCTTTAGAGATCCTCTGTGTTTGTCCCATGCATTTTTTAATTCAGTTACTGTCCTCATCTCTACCACTTCCACTAGGAGACTATTCCATGGATCCTCCACTCTTTCTGTAAAGAAATATTTCCTCATATCGCTTCTGAATCTATCCCCTTCACCCTCATCCCATGTCCCCTCATAGCAGAGCTTGCTTTCATAAAAACCTAGAAAATGTTTAGAACTGTAGTTGACAGGATTTGAACCTGCACAAGGAAAACCCAATGGATTTCTAGGTCATAGCTTTAACCACTCGGCCACATTATTAAACATTAGGATGAGCTATCTGCCAATATGTCCATAGGAATAACATGGTTGCTGCAGCAGACAGTGCACATCAATGTGTAGTAAACATAGAAACATAGAAATATGATGACAGAAAAAGACCACATGGCCTATCTAGTCTGTCCTTCCATATCAAACATCAACCATATATAAACAAGAAATTGGTCTCCCACAAGGCTCCGCACTATCAGCCCTCCTGTTTAATATTTATATAAAACCTGTCAGTGATATCTTTAAAAAATTCGGAGTATACTATCATCTATACGCAGATGATATTATGATGTACATCCCATTCACGATTCCTAATTTACCAATAAAACTACTATCAGAATGCTTCAATGAAATTACAAAAATGGCTAAAAGCTCAAAACCTTCACATTAATCATTCAAAAACAGAAGTCCTAATTGTAACAAAAAATCAATCATATAACATTACAAAACCATGACATTAAAATAAAAAATGAAATAAGATACCTAGGTGTTATTCTAGATACTCATCTGACGATGAACACTCACATCAAAAACACCATAAAGAAAATATACTTTAAACTTAAAATCCTTAAACAATTACGCCCGTTAGTACACCAACTGGACTTCATTAATATAATCCAAGCTACAATAACACCGCACTTTGATTTTGCCAACCTAATTCTTTTAGGTATAACGAAACAAACCATAAAAAGAATCCAATTAGCACAAAACGCAGCAGCCAGAATTATAACGAAAGCACACTCAATCCAGCACATAACACCAATACTAGCTTCCCTACACTGGTTGCCAATTCAAAGTAGGATAATATATAAAACCACAATAACTACATATAAAGCTTTAAACAACATGGCCCCAATCCCATTAAGCAATCTAATTAGCATGGAATCTCAAAAAACCACGCACAGAAAAGGATACTCAAATAAACTAAATACCCCTAATGATTTCATAAAAGCAAATAAATTAACTAACAAAAGAGCTTTTTCTCATGCTGCCCCCCTCTATTTGGAATTCCCTTCCGGAGGACCTACGAACTATAACCGAAATCATGGAACTCCGTAAAAAACTAAAAACCTATTTATTCTCCATGCACTACGGCAACATAGATAACCCCTGGATACACTCAGATAAAGGTTAAAAATTATGACAGAGTAATACTTATCCCAACAATTTAACAGACTATACACTATTATATAAACACTATGATCCAATTCCAGAGTACCCTCAACATGTAACTGTATATAGTTTTTTATACATAGTTTAATAAGCCAGTTTTGCTATTTTGCATTAGTTCAGGCTATTAACTAATGCTATTTTGCATTAGTTCAGGCTGTTAACCATTACTTTTATTGTTACAAAAATGTTCGATGTAAAACTAAGCTTATGCTTTGTGGAATGTTGTTTTATTGTGAACCGCAACTGAACTCTGGAAGTTGCGGGCTATAAATATATGTTAAATAAATAAAAAATAAATAAATATCAACAACTACAACAGTCCTCTTTTTCCCTTTAGAGATCCTCTGTGTTTGTCCCATGTATTTTTAATTCAGTTACTGTCCTCATCTCTACCACTTCCACTGGGAGACTATTCCACGGATCCACCACTCTTTCCGTAAAGAAATATTTCTGCAAATCACTCCTGAATCTATCCCACTTCACCCTCTTCCCATGTCCCCTCGTAGCAGAACTTGCTTTCAATTGAAAGAGGCTCTCCCCCTGAACATTTATGCCACGGAGGTATTTAAACATCTCAATCATATCACCTCTATCCCGCCTTTCCTCTAAGGTGTACATATTAAGATCCTTAAGTATGTCCTCATATGCTTTATAATGAAGATCACTAACCCTTTTAGTAGCCACCCTCTGCACTGACTCCATTCTGTTCACTGACCTTTTCAATGCCTCGTTGGAGTCAGAAGTGGTGCCAAAGGACTTGAGAGAGGCTCATGTGGTGCCTTTACACAAAAGCGGAAGTAAGGATGTGGT
Source organism: Ichthyophis bannanicus (assembly GCA_033557465.1). Lineage (NCBI taxonomy): Eukaryota > Metazoa > Chordata > Amphibia > Gymnophiona > Ichthyophiidae > Ichthyophis > Ichthyophis bannanicus. The sequence continues at coordinate 572,770,855 of CM066035.1, forward strand.
TGAAAACTACAGGCCGGTTAGTTTAACTTTGGTGGTGAGTAAATTATTGGAAATGCTACTGAAAGAGAAAATAGTGAGGTTTCTGGAGTCCAGCGAATTACAGGATCCAAGGCAGCATGGATTCACCAGAGGCAGGTCTTGTCAGACAAATCTGATTGATTTCTTTGACTGGGTGACCAGGGAGTTGGACCAAGGGAGATCCCTAGATGTGGTGTATTTAGATTTCAATAAAGCCTTTGACACCGTTCCTCACAGGCGACTTATAAACAAACTGAGCACCCTAGGGATGGACCCTAAAATTACTGCTTGGGTTAGAAATTGGTTGTGTGGGAGGCGACAAAGAGTACAGGTAAATTTAGCTCACTCTGAGGAGAAGGAGGTTACCAGTGGTGTGCTCCAAGGATCTGTTCTTGGTCCAATTCTTTTTAACATCTTTGTTAGTGATATAGCAGAAGGACTGTCGGGTAAGGTTTGCCTCTTTGCGGATGATACCAAAATCTACAATAGAGTAGACACCCAGGAAGGTGTAAATAACATGAGGAGGGATCTAGGTAAGCTTGGTCTAGAATTTGGCAGCTAAGATTTAATGTTAAAAAATGCAAGGTCATGCATTTGGGCTGCAGCAATCCAAGGGAGCAATATAGTATAGGGGGTGAAGTACTTTTGTCCACTAAAGAAGAGCGGGACCTAGGCATGATTGTGTCTGATGATCTTAAAGTAGCTAAACAGGTAGAAAAGATGATGGCAAAAGGTAGAAGGATGCTTTGGTACTTAGGTAAAGGAATGGGCAGCAGAAGAAAGGAAGTGATAGTTCCTCTACATAAGTCTTTGGTCGTATTCGGAGTATTGTGTGCAATTCTGGAGACTGCACCTTCAAAAGGATATAAACAAGCTGGAGTCGGTGAAGAGGGTGGCTACTAAAATGGTTAGTGGTCTTCATTATAAAGCATATGAGGACAGACTTAAGGATCTTATTATGTATACTTCAGAGAAAAGGTGGGATAAAGGAGATATGATTGAGACATTTAAATACCTCCGTGGCATAAATGCACAGGAGGAGAGCCTCTTTTGATTGAAAGCAAGCTCTGCTATGAGGGGACATGGGATGACGATGAAGGGGATATATTCAGGAGTGATATGCGGAAATATTTCTTTATGGAAAGAGTGGTGGATCCATGGAATAGTCTCCCGGTGGAGATGGTATAGATGAGGACAGTATCTGAATTCAAAGCATGGGATAAACACAGAGGATCTCTAAAGGAAAAAAGGGGACTGTTGTAGTAGTTGATATGGAAGGACAGAATAGATTTGGTCTTTTTCTGTCGTCATGTTTCTATGTTTCTATCACTTGACTCCCAAGATCTTCCAGACATTCTTGTTGGACCCTTTGCCACCTCAAGGATGGCATTGGTCCTCACCAGAGGATATGTCCTTTCAGGACTTCATACATGACATGGCAGCAGGGCTCTCCATCGCAGTAGCCTCAGAAAAGGAACCTAGGGCAGAAGAATTGGAGATACTCCAATACCCTCCCACACTCAAGGAGGCGGCTACATTACCGGTGCATCGCATCCCACAGGATCTTATGCTCCGCATGTGGGAGCCCCACTCATGGTTCCACCTGTTAGCAAGAGGCTCAATGCTATGTACCAAGTACCAGAGTGCCTACGCTTCCAAAAACCTCAGCTCCCCCACCATTCAGTGGTGGCTGAATTGGCGATGCGCTGCATAAAGAGTTCCAAGAGCCCCCAGGTAAGTGACACCTTAAATACCTTTATAGAAATGGATAAAAGGGGCAACATCTGTAAAGTGGTTTCTATAAATGCCTGTAGCATGAGAAGTAAGATCCCAGATGTTGAGGGTTTAATGGAAGAGGATGGCTTGGATTTAATGGCGGTTACAGAGACATGGTTCACGGACAACCATAACTAGGATGTAATCATACCAGGCTATACTTTATTTAGAAAGGACAGTGTAGGAAGAAGGGGAGGAGGAGTGGCACTATATGTAAAAAATAATATTAAAGCTATATAATTATAATACTTAAAAGGAAGAGAGGAGGCACTGTGGTTAAACTAGAAAGAGAGAAAGAGAAATCCATTTGCACTGGTGATATACAGACCTCTCTCACAGGGAGAAGAAGTGGTCAGAGATTTAATAGAAGACATATGCACCATTTCCAGGAAAGAGGAAGTGCTACTAATAGGTGATTCAATATGCTGGATGTTGAGCCTTGCTGTGGTGTCATCTAGAAGTAAGGATATCCTGGATTCTCTACAGGGAGAACCATTCAGGCAACTGATAACAGAACCCATATGTGAAGGGGCCATACAGGACTTGGTGCTTACCAATGGTGAAAGTGTTTCTGATGCTATACTGGGAGATCATCTCGCATCCCGTGTAATTCATTATTAGGACTAGGGCTGATAAAATCCATTCAAAAGCAAGGGTCTTAGACTTTAGGAAAACTAATTTTGCCAAGATGGGCCAATACCTCAAGGAAACATTAGCAGGATGGGAACAGCTGGGGGATGTAGAAAAACAGTGGGCAAAGGGGATATTTTAAGGGCAACAAATCTTTTTGTTAGAATGGTAAATAAAGGTAAAAGAAAAAGGAGGGCGCTATGGTTCTCAAAAGAGGTAATTGAAAAGGTGAAGGAAAAGAGGGAGGCCTTCATGAAATAAAAGAGATCACAGAGAGAGGATGATGGGCACCCATATTTGGAAAAACTTAGTGTAATAGCGAAGGGCCCGCAACGAATAAAACCAGGAGTCTATTGACTAGAATTCAAACCAGTTTAATGTGCACAGTCTCAGGCCAATGTCACATACAAAATGTCTGAGCCCTGAGCTCAGAAAAACAACAGTTTATATACTGTTCTTCTCCAGTCTAATACAGGCAGAACTCCTTATTGGTCTCAGTGGCCCCCCCCCCCCTCTCAATAGCCATCTCTGATCTGGCTTGTACCTGTTTTGATTCTGTGCAGGCTTTTCTAACTGAGGCTCAAATCTCTAGACATAATACTTCTGCTACAGTACATTTCGCTACTTTTGCAAGGTCAGTTAGCCGGCAGAGATAGTGGAAAGCACAGCTGTGCGTATCATAACAGTGGAAAAGTCTTACTTTTGTTTATCAGAAGCATTCTTATCAAAAGCAGAACAGAGCAGTGATTCTAACAGCTACTGGTATTTTCTGTCTGTCTGGTTTGCTATAATATTCCTGTAGCAGCAAAGCGCAGACAAACCAATGATACCAGGAGTCTGTTCAGAAGGTCCAAATCATTTATTTGTGCACAAGTCTCAAGCAAGGCAATTTCAAAATGGCTGAGCAAAGTTTTCAAGCATTACAACAACTTTTATAGACTTCTGTTCCATTCTAGGTATAGAAAAACATTTCATTGGTCCCGGTACGCTCCCGTACCTCCCGTAGCCCTTCTATTGGTCCCGGTACTGATAAGTTTCTCCAATTATGTTCCTTCTGTGGGCTTCTGTGGGCATGACACCTGCCTGCCCCCCTTCTAGTCCCAATTACAATGGTCAGTTCATCAACTTGTTACTTTCACACTTTCAAGGCTATGGGACCATTTGTGCGTGCAGAAGAGCAAGGTTCTGTAACTCATCTGTCAGCACTCCTCAATATTTCTCTGCAAATGTACTCTTTCTTATCAGTAACTTTAAAACACATCTTTTCTGTATTTTTTCATTTCTTAATTCTGCGATTCTGCTTATCTAAGCTAATTCAATATTTCTACTGAGTTCTTTCTTACAATAGCAGCATGTTGGGGGATGTGCAATCCTATATGCCTCTCCACAGGCCTCATTTACAGGTCAAGCTAGCCATGCTGGCCTGCCTATGTCAGACACCGTGGGTCACAGGCCTGCACCTGCCACATTCCCCCCTTTGATTAATCTCACCCTATTACTTAATAAGGTGTGAGAATTAAATCACTTTCCAGAAAATTCACATCCTGATTAAAGGATTCTTACTAGTTCCATTAGGGCTAGCTTTGTATAAAGCCATTATTCTAGTTGCGGTCTTCCGCTCTACTGTACTATCAATAGCACTATGAAGGGAACGCATACAGCATGGGATTAAACATGGTAAACAGAGGACAACAGCAACAAGGATTAGTACTAAGATAACGAAAGTCTTAAATCCTCCCAGCCAAGAAAAAAGGTTAGCAAACCAATTAGGAAATTTCAAGGCGTGCCAAGTCTGTACTGGCACATAAGCATGTCTTTGCATATCTTTAGCAATTTCTTCAACTACTTGACCTTTATCATCTATTTTCAAACAGCAATTAGTTAAATTCAGTTTACCACATACTCCTCCTTCAGCTGCTAGCAAATAATCAAGTGCTAAGCGATTCTGGTGTATGGCAGTGCGCATCTGAGTACTTTGTCTAGCTAAAAGCGTGAGAGCATGACTAGTTTCATTGGTGATTATTTCAACTACTGCTTGTAAGCGAATAATACGATTAATCATATAAATTGGGGTACGATAACCATACATACCATCATCATTCCAAGTGGCAGGTCCATAATACTCAATAATTCTTTCTGGTGGCCAATCATCACCTCGCCACTTCTCCCACTTGCCTATCTGTAAGGCCTCTCTTTTCTGTCTTGATGCTCCTTTGTGTCTGTGGGTTGTGTATACAGGGTATCCTAATTGTTCTCCATGTTCAGTGTTTAACAGGAAGAAAGAAGGTCTGATGGTTCCTAAGACACATGCTCCTCCCCATTGTGGTGGGAGTTGCGCATATGCTCGGTTTCCACAGATCCAATATAGGCCAGGTGGGGCTTGCCAGGCTTGGACTTTGGCAAGGTTAGTCCATAGACCTGCAAGTTCAGGAAATCTAGCTAATGGGTTAGGAGGTTCAGGATGTCTGATTCCTGACCACCATGCTGTCTTTTTGGTCGTGGCATTATAGTATTTCTGGCTAAGACAGACCAGCTGTCCTACCTTTTGGGTGAACTGGGGTCCAGTTCTGGCAAAGCAAAGACGTCCAACGATTGAGTGCGCTAACACCCATTCACTGGTAGTCTTGTGTAATTCAGTTTGGTTATAAATCATGGAATAATTCAATTCTTGGGCTTCCCAGGGCCATTGGTCTCCCATTTGGGTTCCGCCACAGAAATAACAATCTGTGATCTTAAGACTAGATACTACTGCTCCGGCTAATTCTAGAAATAAATTCTGTGAAGGGTGAGGGATCTCAAACTTATTTACATGCATAGCTTCATAAAAGGTATTATGAATATGATATTTAGATGACTTGTGGGCTTGAGTATTCAATCTAATATACACAATGGTCCCTGGATCTGTTGCTCCTCCAGCAATTCGTAAACCAAACTTATATCCTTGTTTCCATGCATGGGGATTATGTACACGCAAATGTAAGGGGTTGCAAGCATCTTTCTGACATTTATCATTTGTGGTTGGCTTGGTTAGAGTAGCCATCCGTTTATCTATTTTCTCATCAGTTATACCAGTGTTCCAGGTAGCATAGAAAACACATTCCCAATACGGGCAATAGTAATCTGCCGCTGTAGCAGTACTATACCCTGATCCTGTCTTACCTGTACACTTCCACCAATTTGTGGCACCTTCTGGACACATATACTTATGGTCATTTCGATACGCTTTCTCCCATGTACCACAGGTGGAATAACTATCTCTATTAATAGCATTACATGCATCAAAATTCAAAACAGCAGGTTTAGTAATGTCCTTAAGTGGTGGTGTAGCAGCTAATATAGGTCCATCTGCATCCTTCCATCTTATTTCCAACGTGTAATAGGATGGATTCTGATGCGGATTATAGCATGCTTTGATTTTGCCATGAGTGCAAACATTTAGTTCAGTGGTGTTATAGATACACCGAGTTATTGTTCCCTTGCAGGTATAGTAAGAATGGTAAAGCAAAGTCTGAGTTACTTTCAATCCAGTTCTAGTAGAAGTAATGCAAGCGGTGCATGGAGGTAGAGCATAAGTCTGTTCAAAACCTCCAAAGAAGGCAACCAAGGCAAAGCAGAAGCAAAGATACATGTTGATGTTGATTGGAGTTCTTCTGAATCCTCAGCTTGCTGATCTTGATCACGACGGTCTATTATTCTTCGTCCCGTTTGCTAATGAAGCAATTTAACGGGTGCTGAGTGTTGATTGAAGATCCTCAAGATGTCCAGCACACATTAACCAACTTAGCAACTCAGTTGGCTTGTGAAGTCTGGCTTAGTCAATGTAGTCTCAAAGTAGTGTGTCAAATCACACACAAATTGGGTTCGTTGAAACAAAACTGTTGCTGTATGGAAAACAGCAATCCTCTTCGAAAGACTTGGCTACTGCAAAGCACTTGTGATGAAGTGTCTATGCTGCTGGTTGCCGTCTCAGAGTAACTCGCAAGGGTACATCAGGGTGCTGCTCTGCTGTCCACCGCTCTGGTTCAGGATCGGCGGCGGGCTTGACTCTGCTGTGGTGGATCCAGGCGTCGATCTCGGCTACCTTTACTGCAGTTGGGGTAGACAGGATGACGGTGTACGGTCCCTTCCAATGGGGTTCCAACGGTATCTTCTTCCAATCTTTGATCCACACCGAGGTTCCAGGCTGGTAGGGATGCAAGGGTTCCGTCAAGTTGATAGGCAACTGGTCTTGGATCCACGTATGGAGAGTCTGCAGAACAAAACTAAGAGCTAGGAGTTCTTGTCTGGTTACTTCTGAACCAATCTGGGCTAGATTTCCTTTGACTCCCTGCACTATTGGTGGGGGTTTACCATACAAAACTTCAAAAGGGGAAAATCCTGTTGACTTTACAGGGGCTGAGCGTATTCTGAGTAAAGCTATGGGGAGCACTTGGGGCCATTTCAAGTGTGTCTCCTGACAAAGCTTAGACATTTGGGCTTTCAAGGTACGATTCATTCGCTCAACTTTCCCTGAACTCTGGGGTCTGTATGCAGTGTGGAGCTTCCACTGTATCTGCAAAGCTTTTGCTAACTGCTGAGTAACTTGGGAGACAAATGAGGGTCCATTGTCTGACCCTATTACTGCTGGGATTCCAAATCTGGGGACAATCTCTCTCATTAAGGCTTTGGTAACTTCTCGAGCTTTCTCCGTTCTGGTTGGGAATGCTTCTACCCACCCAGAGAAAGTACAAACTAATACTAGTAGATAATGGTATCCATTGGCTTTTGGCATTTCAGTGAAATCAACTTGGAGGTTGTGCATGGGGGTCACACCTCTTGACTGAACTCGGGGTGCTGTAATAAGGCCTTGCTTGGCATTATTCTTGGCACAGATTTGACATTGTCGTGCGACTGAGGCTGATATGGTTGTCATCAGAGGAATGTAGAAATGTGGTCTGAGTGCTTTCTCCATAGCACTCTTCCCATAGTGGGTAGCTTCGTGGAAAGCTTTGACAAAGGATGGTCCTAACAGTTCAGGAATTACTATTCGTCCTGGAGGTTGACTGCCCTCTTCTGGTGGCAGCTCAATCCATCCATCTTTCAATACTCCATTTTCTTTGTCACAATAGTAATCTAATTCTTTGGTGGTATATCGTGGGGTCCATAGATTCAAGGGTACTGGAAACAATGCTGCTTGCATTGGCATAGCTTGTGGGGCAATTTGTCCTGTCATAGCTGCTTGTCGCGCTGAGGCATCTGCAAATCTATTTCCTCGAGCAACTTCTCCTTTTCCTGCTTGATGTCCTCTGCAATGCATGACAGCTACACGTGTTGGGGCCCAGACTGCATCAAGTAACATCAATATCTCGGGACCATATTTGACTGATTTTCCTCCGGATGTGATGAGTCCTCTTTCTTTGTAGAGAGCTCCATGGGCATGCAAGGTAGTGAAAGCATATTTGGAATCTGTATATACATTCAGCACAAGTTTTTCTCCTAATAACAAAGCTCTGGTGAGTGCTATCAATTCGGCTTTCTGGGCTGATGTGCCTGAGGCTAGGGCTGATGATTCAACTACTTCGTGTTGTGTGACGACTGCATATCCGGCACAGCGTCGTCCGTCAAGGATGAGACTGCTCCCATCAACATAATAGATCTGGTCAGGATTGTCTATGGGCACATCTGTTAGGTCAGGTCGACTAGAGAACACGGTCTCCATGACTTCGATACAGTCATGTTCTGGGAGTTCTTCACTGATGGGTATCAAGGTAGCTGGATTCAAGGCATGGCTCACTTCAAGTTGTATCTGTGGGTTTTCACATAACATGCTCTGGTACTTCAACATTCGGGAATTGGTGAGCCAGTAATTTGCTTTCTGTTCCATAAGGGCAAGGACTGCATGTGGCACAGTGACTCGTATGTTCTGTCCTAGTGTGAGTTTGTCTGCTTCACTCACTAGTAGTGCTGTAGCTGCAACTGCTCTCAAGCAGGGTGGCCATCCTTTGGCCACAGGGTCCAATTGTTTCGATAGGTAGGCTACAGGTCGCTCCCAATTTCCTAATTTCTGAGTCAACATGCCTAGGGCATTTCCCTGTGTTTCATGTACAAACAAGCGGAAAGGTTTGTGGACATCTGGTAGTCCAAGTGCTGGTGATGACATCAATTCTTCTTTTAACTTCTGGAAGGCTGTATCCTGTTCAAGTCCCCACTCCAGTGGTGACTTCTCTTCTCCTTTTGTGGCTTCATACAGTGGTTTGGCAATTTGGGCAAAGTTGGGTATCCAGATTCGGCAATATCCTGCTGCTCCCAGAAAGGCTCTAACTTGCTTTCTGGTTGTTGGAGTTGGAATTCTACATACTGCTTCTTTTCTTTCTCTGCCTAATCTTCTGCTTCCTTGGGTAATACGAAAACCCAAGTATTTCACTTCTGTTTGGCATAGCTGTGCTTTGGCTCTGGAAACTTTATATCCAGCTTCATTTAATAACTGCAAGAGATCTTTGGTGGCTAATATACATTCTCTTTCTGATACGGTAGCTATCAACAGATCATCCACATACTGGAGAAGCACTCTCTTCCCCGGGGCTACTGGATAGCTTGAAAGGTCTTGATTTAGTGCAGCACTAAAGATGGTAGGTGAATTCTTGAATCCTTGGGGTAATCTTGTCCAGGTGAGTTGGCCTCCTCTTCCAGAGATGGGGTCCTGCCATTCAAATGCAAGCAATATTTGGCTTACAGGGGCTAATCTTATGCAAAAGAATGCATCTTTCAAATCCAGTACAGTGAAATGGGTAGCTTCAGCAGGTATCAGTCCTAGAAGAGTGTAAGGATTGGGCACAACTGGATGTATAGTTTCAACTGCATCATTTACTCTTCTCAAATCTTGCACTGGGCGATAATCATCCGTCCCAGGTTTCTTTACTGGCAAAAGTGGAGTGTTCCATGGGGATTGACATACTTTTAGTAGGCCATATTCGAGCAATCTCTGTAGGTGGCGATGAATGCCTTCAATTGCGGCTCTTGGGAGAGGGTACTGTTTGACGTGCACTGGTGTAGCGCTAGGCTTGAGGGTTACAATTACTGGAGCTATATGCTTGGCTAGGCCTGGGGGACTGCCTTCTGCCCATACTCCAGGTGGTGCATGAATGTTCTTTAAAGTTTGTTCAAAATAGGTATCTTGGATGGAGTCATCGATGTAATACCTCCATTCTTCTTCTCGGGGAACTGTCAGCAGCATTACTCCTGCTGGTTTGGCTTGGGAATTTACTGTCATTTGCATTTCTCCTTGTTCAGAGAAAGATATTTGTGCTTGAAGCTTGGCTAGCATATCTCGTCCCAGTAGTGGTACTGGACATTCGGGCATGTAAAGGAATTGATGAGTTACTTGCTGTCCTCCTAGACTGCATATTCGGTTTTGAAGAAAAGACTTTGTGGCTTTGGCACCAGTTGCTCCTATAATGGTGACTGCTTTTTTGGTAAATGGGGCTATCTTTTTGTCTATTACTGAATGTTCTGCTCCAGTATCAACCATAAAGTTCATAATTTGGTCTCCTATTTGTATTCCGACCATAGGCTCCTGGAGACCTAAAGCAAACTTGGAGCCCGGTCTGTCCTAATCCACGTCATCCTCATCATGGGCTTGTGTGGCCAATGCTTGAATGGCTCCTCCTCCCCTCTCTCTCTGGAATTGTTCTCGATTGGCTCCTCCTCGGCCTCGGGGACGGCCTCGTCTTTCTTCTCGCCACTGATGATCGTTGTCGTCATCTTGCTGGGCGTCTTCGAGTTGCGGGCACGTATCTCTCCAATGTCCTTCCTCTTTGCAATAGGCGCATTGGTTCACGCCTAGTCTCTGGGTCCGGCCTCCGCCTTGACCCCGCCCTCTTCCTCTGCTCCTTCGATTAGGGACACCTCCCCTTTTCTTTTCAACTATGGCCGCAGCCAAAAAATCAGCTTTCTTCTTCATCTTTCTATCACATTCTCTCTGTCTTTCAGTATCACGATTCACATACACTTTATGAGCGACTTCCAATAACTGTGTTGCATTCATGCCCGCAAACCCTTCTAATTTCTGCAATTTACGTCTAATGTCTGGTTGAGACTGGTTTACAAAAGCAGAATTCACCATGCATAAACTTCCTGGTGCCTCGGGATCATAGGGAGTATACATTCTGTAGGCTTCAGTTAATCTTTCATAATAATCTGCTGGGCTCTCATCTATTCCTTGGATAACTCCTGCGACTTTGGAAAGGTTCATAGCTTTTTGGCCTCCTCTTCGCAGGCCTTGTAAAAAGCCTTGGCGAAAACGGGCTAGGGCGGTGGATCCTTCATCTGTATTTGGATCCCATTGGGGGTCTTCATTCGGGAATTCTCTCTGAGCTGCTTCTCTACGATCTATTATATTCTGCCCCTGCGCTGGAGCTGCAGGGTTTTCTGCCATCCATTCAATAGCTGCTTTTCTAATTCTGGCTCGTTCCTCTGTGGTAAATAGGGTGGTCAGGAGCTGACGGCAATCTGGCCAAGTGGGTTGGTGAGTTTCCATAATACTAGTTACTAATTCTGTCAGCTCCTGGGGCTTGCTAGTATAGGAGGCATAGTGCGACCTCCAATTTAATAAATCCGTTGTAGAGAACGGGATATACACATAAGTTAGGGGTCCCGCTACCACTTCATCATTATCATTCTTTACGGGCACCCCCGGGACTTGCCTTAAGGGAAACAGTTTGGCTGTCGTCCCAGGCGTCATTTGGGTCTGGGATCTAAGGGCTATTGTCGTTGTCTTTGCAGGAGTCGCTTTCTTTTTCTCAACTGGTTTTGCTTTGGGTTTCTCTTTCACTGGCTTGCTAGTGCTAGCGCTGGCTTTCTCAATTAGTTGTACACTGTCCTCTTCTTCTTCTTCTGGGGGATTCCCTCCTTCTTCTTCTAGCTCCGCTTCTGGCTCACTTTTTACATCCTCCTCTTCTCTTCCCGCTAATTCTTTCTCTTCCTCTCCTCCAGGAGGAGGGGGATCAGGGGTTGGGTCTCGCCTCGGCTCCGGCGGTCTCTGGGGATCTGGGGCAGGACGCCGCCGGGCTATTCTTACTGGACCTGGGGTTCGGGGCTGCCTGAGGACTACTTCTGGGGAATCGGGATCTGCCAAGATGGGTTTCTTCTTGGCTTTCTTATCCTGCTCTTTCATTCTAGGCTGTTCCGTTTTCTGTCTAGAATCTCTTTTAGCTAACATTATTCTGCACTGTTCCTCATAACAGCGCTGCGCCCAGGAGGGCGGATCTTCACAAATACTTAACCAAGAATCTATATAGGGGTACTGATCGGGGTGCGCTACCCGCACTCTACGATGTATTGACTGAATAATTTCTACAGTGAACGTTCCCTCTCTGGGCCAGATGGGGTCTAGATCGGGCCACTCCCTAGTACACAAAATCTGCAAACGGGCTGCTGTCATTTTAATACCATAATCTCCTGAATATCCCTCTTTAAAATGTGCGATCATACATTCTAATGGAGTGTTTCTAGTAGACCCCGCCCCTCCCATTTCGATGTGTGCGCGCAACAACAGACAGAAGGGAAAAGGTGGGCGGACCGTGGGTAAGGGGTCCTCACGGCCCTGGAAACATACAGGGAATACAAATAACAAGACAAGACGACAATCGCTTCCCCCTTTTCGCGACCTGAACGCGGTCGCCCGGTCAGGAAATGCGCTAATCAGGGGTCAGCTTTCACTTGGTCCGTGCTGCCAGACCTCTCATTCACACTTCGTTCACACAATCATGCTAGCAACGTATTCCCAGAATGCATTCGTTTCTATCTGTTCTGACTAGTCTTTTTCCCAATTACAAAAAGGATGAGGGTTTCACCTAGCGAATTCCCATGCCAGGCTACTCGGCTCTTCCTTGAGAGTTGATCAAGCTCTCTTACCAATTCCCAATATCTCGAGATTACAAATTCCAAATTCCAATGGCAGTACTGCTCTTTCTATTTCTGTCTAGACCCAAAATCAAAACTATACTCACCGGATCCGGTCCTCAAAACTTCCCAAGCAGGCGCATGAGTTGGACCTCGGACTCCCCTCACTCGGGTTCGAGGCGTTGGCTCCGACCGGGCCCGGCACCCGCCGAGGTCCGACCAGCTCCCTCCGATACAAGGGACCGGTGGCGCCAGGGAGCGGCCCTCGTCGGAAGGGCGCGATCCCGGCAGGACCAAGCCTATAGAGGCGGAAAGTCGTGGTATATTGCCCTATATACACTTTGATTCCACAACTTCCCGGCCAACGCACTAAGGAATATGTAGCAGCAAAGCGCAGACAAACCAATGATACCAGGAGTCTGTTCAGAAGGTCCAAATCATTTATTTGTGTACAAGTCTCAAGCAAGGCAATTTCAAAATGGCTGAGCAAAGTTTTCAAGCATTACAACAACTTTTATAGACTTCTGTTCCATTCTAGGTATAGAAAAACATTTCATTGGTCCCGGTACGCTCCCGTACCTCCCGTAGCCCTTCTATTGGTCCCGGTACTGATAAGTTTCTCCAATTATGTTCCTTCTGTGGGCTTCTGTGGGCATGACACCTGCCTGCCCCCCTTCTAGTCCCAATTACAATGGTCAGTTCATCAACTTGATCTCCAGGAACAAGCAGGAATAAGTCCTCACATATGGGTACGTCGGTACCGACGGAGCCCGTGCGGGAAAGCTCCCCAGCTTCTTAGAATAGAAGCTTTTGGGACCTCCCACTGCACATGCGCACTGCCTTCCCGCCTTCCTGAACAGCTCTCCTCAGTTTCTCTTTTTCCGCGGAGCCAGCAGGTCGTGTTCCTGTCACCGCTGAAGAAATTGTTATTTTATTTGTTTCTTTAGACCGCGTACCTGCCTTCCCCATACCGATACCGGTATCGCCGGTCTTTTCTTTCTTTCTTTAAAAAATTATAATTCTTTTTTCTTATTTTTTAGCTTTTTGGTCACTTCAGAGAGGCCTCTCGGCCTACTCAATTTCTCCTCATGGAGAAGCCAGCCCCTGGATTTAAGAAGTGTACCAAATGTAATGCTGTTATTTCAGTCACAGACACCCATGAATGGTGTCTGAAATGTTTGGGGCCTGACCATTCCATACCGGACTGCCCATCTTGCTCCCACATGTCTAAACGTGGGCTGCAGAACCGGGCCAACAAATTCCATGTGCTGTTTGCTTCAGAGAATACAGCATCACAGTCATCCAGGTCTTCTTCTCCGGATGGATCTCAGGTAACCAAACCTTCTGTGGGCAAGTCCTCAAAGAGCAAATCTCCTTCAAAGCATCGAGAGGCTCTTAGCTTAGAACTTGAGGACCCTGCCCCAGCCAAACAACCCCGGCGGGAAGTCCAACTTCCAAAAACGCCAATTCAGGGGTCTCAGGTTGATATCGATGCTACGGCCTCGACAGATCACCTGTTAGCCTGCTCTGGGGTACCGGGTCACTCCGGTACCGACATCCAGGCAGCTATGGCGTCCATGGGCGATACTGTACAGTCCATGCAGCAGGCCGTCATGGCTTTCATTAAAGCTGCAACGCCATCGGTTCCGCTTTCAGCGGTTCCGGGCCCGATACCGGTATCGTCCGCCATGCCGGTATCGAGGCCGTCCACCTCTAAACGCAAGTCGGTACCGTATGGGCTTTCGCTCCATACCGGTTCCATACCCGATACGCCCGATATCGATACCGATCGGTACGCGTATCGTGCGTTAGAGGAAAGCACCGATTCCTCTGAGGATTTTCACTCCTCTGATGATTCTGCTGAGTTTTCACTCAACTTACCTGAGGAGCCCTCTTCTCCTAAAAGGAGAATGTCCCCTCCAGAGGATTTGTCCTTCCAGGACTTTGTTTTAGATATGGCTACAGCCCTTTCTATTACCACATCCTCTGAAAAGGAACCCAGATCCAAAAAACTGGATATTTTGGGATACTCAAAGGCCCCTAAGGAGGCAGTTACCCTGCCTATCCATGAAATCCTTCAAGAACAACTGATGGATTTCTGGGAAAATCCTTTGACTTTGTCTCCTTATTCCCGTAGGTTGGACACCATGTATAGGGTCCCTCCTTCTCCTGGTTTCCAAAAGACTCAATTGCCCCACCACTCTATTGTGGTGAAGTCTGCAATGAAGAAGATTAGGAGTACCAAAAGGCACTCTTCCACCCCTCCAGGACGGGAATGTAAGACTTTGGACTCTTTTGGTAGGAAAATTTTCCAGGCTAGTATGCTTATAGCCAGGATTAATTCCTACAGTCTCTATATGGGCATGTTCCTGGAGGAACTTGCCAAAAAGGTGCGGCATTTTGCCCCCTTTATCCCTGAGGATAAAAAGCAGGGATTCCTTTCCCTAGTGAAACAACTCTTAGAGGTTTCTAAGTTCTCTAATAGGGCAGCATATGATTCCTTTGAGGGAGCCAGTAGGGCTTCGGGCATTGCTATTGCAGCCCGACGTCTTGCTTGGCTCCAGGCCTCTGATCTGGAACCTTGGGTTCTAGATGGCTTACGGAATCTGCCCTGTACAGGTGAGAACTTATTTGGGGAGGAGTGGCAAATCAAAGCCACCCAGATGGATGCTGAAAATGCCACCTTGGAAAGACTTTCAAAGTCCACTTCAATTCCTACTAAGAAAAAGTCTTTTAAAAGGCCTTACTATAAGAAGGCCAGAGTTGCTTCAAATACTGGCCAGCAGTCTTCTCAACCTCGCTATACTGCTAAGCGCGTCAGCAATCCAAACAAGCACGAGCTAAGCCTGCAGCAGCTACGCTACTGTAGCTCAGCAGGCTCCAACCCCTCAGGGGTTTTGACTTGCTCCTAGGGAACTTGCCACTTCTGGTTCTAACACAACCAGAACCTCTCACCATACCCGGAAGGTTGGTTCACTTTGCTCCCAGATGGGAACAAATCACAACAGAACAATGGACCCTCTCTATCATTCGAGAGGGTTACAAACTTCATTTCTCCAGCCTTCCTCCCCATCATATGGTGAGACCATTCAATTCTCCCCCATCTCTCCTAACCCTGTTGGGTCAAGAGGTTTCCTCTCTTCTTGCCCAAGGGGCCATAGAAGAGGTTCCTCTTCCTCAACAAGGGTCCGGTTTCTACTCCCCTTATTTTCTCATTCCAAAGAAGACAGGGGGATTCAGACCAATCCTAGATCTGAGAGAATTGAACAAATTTCTCTTCAAGGAGAAATTCAAAATGCTGTCTCTCGGCATTCTCCTTCCTTACCTCCAGGGTCAGGACTGGCTTTGTTCTCTAGACCTACAGGATGCGTATACACATATACTCATCCATCCATCCCACAGAAAGTATCTTCGCTTTCTGTTTCAGGGAAAACATTTCCAATACAGAGTACTCCCCTTCGGTCTAGCCTCTGCTCCAAGAGTATTCACAAAATGCATGGCAGTCGTAGCCGCATTTCTAAGAGGCATGGGAATCTTTGTCTTCCCATATCTGGACGACTGGCTCATCCGAGCTCCAACTCAGTCACAGGCCCAGATTTCCCTGGACCACACAAGGAGCCTTTTGCAGTATCTGGGACTGGTAGTAAACCTTCCCAAGTCCCAACTCATCCCTACTCAATCTCTAGAATTCATAGGGGCCCAGTTGGACACCATCACTGCAAGGGCCTACCTTCCACATGTTCGAGGCCAGCGCCTCCTGAGTTTGGCCTCCCAAGCTCAGTCCAGCACTCACTTGACAGCCAGGGAAATGCTACGCCTACTGGGTCATATGGCCTCCACAGTGCATGTGGTGCCCTATGCTCGTCTTCATATGAGAGCAGCTCAATGGACCCTGGCCACTCAGTGGACTCAGGCGTCAGGAGCGCTCTCAGACCAAATACAAACCTCCGATCGTCTGTTTTGGTCCCTCCACTGGTGGACTTCCACCAAGAATCTGTTGTTGGGGGCTCCATTTCAACCATTGCTACCCCAAGCAACCCTCACAACAGATGCCTCCCAAACAGGGTGGGGAGCCCATCTGCAAACTCTCTCCACTCAGGGCACTTGGTCTCTACAGGAGACCACCCTTCATATCAATCTTCTGGAACTGCGAGCAATTTACCTTGCCCTCAAGGTCTTCCACTCCCTCCTAGCCAACCTCACTGTCCTAGTTCAGACGGACAATCAGGTGGCCATGTTTTACATAAACAAACAAGGAGGGACGGGCTCTCTGTCGCTTTGCAACGAAGCTCTAAGACTATGGGCCTTCGCCAGAGAGCATCAGATTCACCTGCTAGCAGTGTATCTCCCAGGAGTTCAAAACTCTCGGGCAGACAGGCTCAGTCGAGTTCTGCTGCCACACGAATGGTCCCTACATTTGGACCAAATAAACCGAATCTTTCAGGAATGGGGGACCCCGGACATAGACCTCTTTGCAAGTCCGTGGAATGCCAAACTTCCCCGGTTCTGTTCCAGAACTCCGTGTCAGGGAGCTCAGGCTACGGACGCCTTTCTCCTGAATTGGAGTCAGGCATTCCTATATGCCTTTCCACCCATTCCTTTGATTCCCAAGACTCTGTTCAAACTCCAGAGGGATCATGGAACTATGATCCTCATAGCTCCACGCTGGCCACGCCAAGTGTGGTTCCCTCTACTTCTACAGCTCTCCCAGGGATCCTACTTGGATCTGGGAGCTGCGCCAGACCTCCTGTCTCAGGAGGAGGGGACTTTGTGGCACCCAAACCCCAAATCCCTTCACCTCAGTGCTTGGTTACTGAAGGCTTAAGCCTTCAAGACTTTCATCTTTCCCAACCAGTGAAAGATATCCTTTCTGCCTCTAGGAAACCCTCTACCAGGCGTTCCTATGCTTTCAAATGGAAACGTTTTTCCATTTGGTGTGCTCAGCAGGGTCTTGACCCTCTGGCACTTCCTTTGAATTCTCTTCTTGATTATCTCCTGCATCTATCCAATGCAGGCCTCAAGACGAATTCGGTAAGAGTCCATTTAAGTGCTATTGCAGCATCCTTGAAACATATAAATGGACAACCTATCTCCTCTCATCCTCTTGTTGCAAGATTCATGAGAGGCCTGACTCTCACTAAACCTCCCATCAGACCACCCCCGGTCGCATGGGATTTGAATCTAGTGCTCGGTCAACTTATGAAGCCACCTTTTGAGCCAATGTTTTCCACCTCCTTGAAATTTCTTTCCTGGAAGGTCATCTTCCTCATTGCAGTCACTTCGGCTCGCCGCATCAGTGAGCTGCAGGCTTTAGTGGCTAATCCACCTTACACAAGATTTCATCATGATAAGGTGGTCCTTAGGACGAATCCCCACTTTATGCCTAAAGTGGTCTCGCCTTTTCATCTTAATCAAGAGGTATATCTACCTGTCTTTTTTCCAGCTCCTCATGCATCCAATGCAGAGAGGAACCTTCATACTCTGGATTGTAAAAGAGCTCTCGCTTTTTACCTTAATAGGACTCAGCCACATCGAAAGTCTTCTCAACTTTTTGTGGCCTTTGATCCTTCCCATTTGGGACTTCCAGTCTCCAAGCGTACACTTTCCAATTGGATTGCTCAGTGTATTTCTTTTGCTTACCAGAGCAAAAACATTTCTCTGGAAGGCCATGTCACTGCTCACAATGTGAGGGCCATGGCAACTTCTATGGCTCATCTGCACTCTGTTTCCATAGATCAGATCTGTCGAGCCGCTACCTGGGCCTCGGTTCATACCTTCACAGCCCATTACTGTTTGGACAAGGACTCCCGCCGGGATGCCTTGTTTGGCCAGGCTGTCCTCAAGCACCTGTTCCATTCCTAAACAACTCCTGCCCACCTTCCCAGAATGGATGCCTGAGATCCATACGAAGATGGCGAACCTTTACAGGGGATCCCATGCATCTAAGCTAGGGAGTCCCCATATGTGAGGACTTATTCCTGCTTGTTCCTGGAGATAGCACAGTTACTTACCTGTAACAGGTGATCTCTGGGAACAGCAGGAATTAGTCCTCACAACCCACCCACCTCCCCTAGGAGTTGTATCTTTTATCTATCTATCTTCCTGTCCTCTCTCTGTTGACTCAGCTATAAACTCGAAACTGAGGAGAGCTGTTCAGGAAGGCGGGAAGGCAGTGCGCATGTGCAGTGGGAGGTCCCAAAAGCTTCTATTCTAAGAAGCTGGGGAGCTTTCCCGCACGGGCTCCGTCGGTACCGACGTACCCATATGTGAGGACTAATTCCTGCTGTTCCCAGAGATCACCTGTTACAGGTAAGTAACTGTGCTTTACTTTCACACTTTCAAGGCTATGGGACCATTTGTGCGTGCAGAAGAGCAAGGTTCTGTAACTCATCTGTCAGCACTCCTCAATATTTCTCTGCAAATGTACTCTTTCTTATCAGTAACTTTAAAACACATCTTTTATGTTTTTTTCAATTTATTAATTCTGCGATTCTGCTTATCTAAGCTAATTCAATATTTCTACTGAGTTCTTTCTTACAATAGCAGCATGTTGGGGGATGTGCAATCCTATATGCCTCTCCACAGGCCTCATTTACAGGTCAAGCTAGCCATGCTGGCCTGCCTATGTCAGACACCGTGGGTCACAGGCCTGCACCTGCCACATTCCAAAGTCAGTTATAATATTCTAAAGTAAGGGAGGGGGACTCAGGCCTAGCTGACAGGCCTCTGCTACAGGATGGACTAGGCCATCGCCTATCACATTCCCCCCTTTTGATTATTCACACCCGCAAGTGAGAAAGGGTGAGAATCAAATCACACATATATATGAAAGTACTTTAAACTATAGTAGAGGGATCACTCCGTGGTATAGGGTAGTAGTCCCACATTGCTAATATTTGTGCTGCTGCCTTGCGGTCAATAATATTATCAATAATGGAGCGTAGCATACGCAAGCATAGGGGAAGGAAACATGGGAAACATAAGCAAACAATTACAATCAAAAATACAAGCACTATAAGTGTCTTCAGGCCGCCTAGGCCTGAAAACCAAGAACCAAACCAGCCATCTAGTTGCAAGCCATGCCACGTTTGGACTGGGACATAAGTTTGCTTTCTCATGTGATTGGCTATATCTTCTACAACCTGCCCTTCATTATCTATTTGCAAGCAGCAGTTAGTTAAATTCAGCTTGCCACATACTCCTCCTTCAGCTGCAAGCAGATAATCTAAAGCTAAGCGGTTCTGGTAAATGGCTGTACACAACTGTGTGGCTTGTTTAGCTAACAAGGTTAGCGCTCTACTAGTTTCATTGGTTATAATTTCAACAACAGCTTGCAAACGTATAATACGGTCTAACATATATACAGGGGTGCGGTAGCCCCAAGAACCATCTTGTGCCCAGGTAGCAGGTCCATAGTAAGAAACAATTTGCTCTGGTGGCCATTCTTCAGAGGTTGCATCCCATTTGTCCCACTGGCTGATTTTCAGAGCCTCTCGTTTCTGTCGACTTTTATATACAGGAAACCCCAATTGTTCTCCGTGGAAAGGGGCAAAAGAAAGAAAGATGGTCGTATTGTTCCAAGAACACACGCTCCTCCCCATTTGGCAGGGAGTTTAGCATATGCTCTGGTGCCACAAATCCAATATAGTCCAGGTGGGGCTTGCCAAGTGCTGTGGGTAGCCAGATTTGTCCATATCCTGGCCAAATAAGGAAAGATGATCAGAGGGTTAGACGGTTCTGGAGTATTGGCACCTGACCACCAAGAAGTCTTCCCAGTTGTGGCATTGTAATATTTCTGGTTCAAACAGACTAATTGTCCCACAGGTGCATTCAATTGTGGTCCTGCTCGTGCAAAACATAGTTTACCCACTATGGAGTGGGCGAGGACCCATTCATTGGTAGTGTTATGCACATCAGTTTGGTTATATGGTACGGAATAGTTCAATTCTTGTGCTTCCCAAGGCCATTGGTCTCCCATCTGAGTTCCTCCACAAAAGAGACAGTCCGAGACATGGAGGCTGGATGCCACAGCTCCAGCTAGTTCGATGAACAAATTCTGCGAAGCGTGGGGAACAACAAATTCTGCCTTCATTGCCTCGTGGAAGGTATGATGTATGCGATAAGGTGAAGAAACATGAGTCTTTACATTCAGCTGGATGAATACAATGGTTCCAGGATCAGTTCCACCTCCTGCTATGCGCAGGCCGAATCAAAATCCTTGCTTCCACTGGCTGGGGTCGAAGATCTGAAGCCGTAGGGGATTGCAGGCGCTTTTTTTGCACTGTTCAGGTTTCAGTAAGGGTAATCTTTCCAGCAGCGCCTTGCGATTATCTCCAGTCTGTCCTGTAGGGCTACCAGACCAGGTAAGCATAGTACACACAATCCCATTTCGGACAAAAGTAGTCTGCTTCTGCTGATTTGCTATATGTTGTTGGGGAATGTATCCCTGTGCATATTCCCCAGTTGTACACACCTTCAGGACACATATACTTCTCATCATAATAGTAAGCTTGTTCCCAGGATACACACCTATAGTAATTATTTCTATTAATCAAGTCACAAGCATCAAAATACAGGTAAACAGGTTGGTTAGGATCAGAGAGTTGACTTGTGGCATTGATAAGGGCTCC
Organism: Ichthyophis bannanicus; assembly: GCA_033557465.1. Lineage (NCBI taxonomy): Eukaryota > Metazoa > Chordata > Amphibia > Gymnophiona > Ichthyophiidae > Ichthyophis > Ichthyophis bannanicus. Next base: position 572,791,788 of record CM066035.1, read on the forward strand.
ATCTTCATCATTCCATCTCAGTTCCAGGACATAGTAAGATGGGTTCTGTCGAGGTCTGAAGCAAGTACGAGTCTTTCCCTTTGTGCAGACATTCAGTTCTGTACCATTATAGATACACCGGCTGACTACACTGGTACAAGTGTAGTAAGAGTGATAAAGCAAAGTCTGAGTAACTTGCATACCAGTTTGGGTGGTGGTTATACAGGCTGCACAAGGGGGCAAAGCAAGAGTGGTTCTCAAATGTCCCAGGGCTACCGCAAGAAGGAAATAGCAGCAATTAGTAATCATCATGATTATAGTCTTTGATGATTAATGAGGTAGTTAATGGTTGATTGAGGTAGATAGATAGAGGATAGAGTCTGAAATGTAGAAGTTCAGGAGCAAGCTGGCAAATTCTTTATGATGATGGATCTTGTCTTCGCAGCGTGAGTCACAACGGTGATGCAGGATTAGCGATCGAAGTCCAGGGACGACTCTCAGAAACTGCTGCTGGCTTCACTCGACTGTGATGAATCCAGGAGTCGATCTCAGCCACTTTAACTGCGGTTGGGGTTGATAGCAAAACGATATATGGTCCCTTCCAATGAGGCACCAACGGTGTCTTCTTCCACTCCTTTACCCACACCAAGGCTCCAGGCTTGAAAGGATGCAATGGCTCTGTTAGATTGATAGGCAACTGGTCCTGCACCCAGGTATGAAGGCTCTGCAAAACAGAACTTAGAGCCAACAATTCTTGCCTAGTAATTACGGATCCAATTTGATTCATATATCCTCTTATCCCCTGTACTATGGGCGGGGCCTCCCATTCAAAATCTCAAATGGGGATACCCCTAATGGCGTGGTGGGGGCTGAACGTATTCGGAGAAGGGCTATGGGAAGAGCTTGGGGCCACTTCAAGTGGGCTTCCTGACAAAGTTTGGATAACTGATATTTTAGGGTTTGGTTCATTCTCTCTACTTTCCCTGAACTCTGGGGCCTGTAGGCTGTGTGTAACTTCCATTGTATTTGCAAGGCATGGGCTAGCTGCTGAGTTACTTGTGATATAAAAGAGGGCCCATTGTCAGACCCCATGGTCAAAGGTATTCCGAATCGGGGGATAATCTCATGGAGCAAGGCTTTAGTGACCTCTCTGGCCTTCTCAGTTCTGGTGGGAAAAGCTTCCACCCATCCAGAAAAGGTACAAACTAGGACTAGCAAGTAGCGATATCCATTTGCTCGTGGCATTTCTGCAAAGTCTATTTGGATATTTCCCATGGGGGTCACTCCTACTGACTGAACTCTTGGGGGAGGTATAGGACCTTGTCGGGCATTGTTCTTGGCACAAGTCACACATCTTCGGGCTACTGAGGTAGTCAAAGGTCCCAGCAGGGAGATATAGAAGTATGGCTTTAAAGCATTGGCCATCTTTGTTTTTCCATAGTGTGTGGCTTGATGAAAGGCTTGGACAAAGGCAGGGCCTAGGGCTTCAGGGATCACGGTCATACTAGGGGTAGAGCTCCCTTCAGGCGGGGGCAACACTATCCATCCAGTTTCTGATAACTGCCCCCCCTCCTTTTGACAGTAATGGTCCTTCTCTACTTGGGTATATCTGGGTGTCCATACACTCAAAGGTACTGGAAATATGGCTGCTTGAATCGTTACATTTGGGGTAGTAATTTGTCCTGCAATGGCTGCTTCTCGGGCTGAGGCATCAGCAAATCTATTTCCGCGGGATACATCTCCATCTCCAGTTTGGTGGCCTCGGCAATGCATCACTGCTACATGTTTGGGGGCCCATACTGCTTCCAGCAAAGTCAATATTTCTGGACTATACTTGATAGACTTGCCTCCTGAGGTGATCAATCCACGTTCCTTGTACAGGGCCCCATGGGCATGCAGTGTTGTAAAAGAATATTTAGAGTCCGTGTATACATTCAGGCTGATTCCTGTTCCAAGTTTGAGTGCTCGTGTTAGAGCTATCAATTCAGCCTTCTGTGCTGAGGTTCCTGGGGCCAGGGCTGATGATTCTACTACCATGTCTAGGGTCACCACTGCATACCCCGCACATCACTGTCCTTCTATTATGAGGCTACTTCCATCCACAAAGAAAGTTTTGTCTGGGTGGCTCAAGGGAATATCAGTTAAGTCTGGGCGACTTGAATATACAGTGTCCATTACTTCTAGGCAATCATGGTCAGGAGGGCCTTGACCGGCTGGCAGCAGGGTAGCTGGGTTCAGAGTTTGGCTGACGCTCAATTGCAATCATGGATTTTCACATAGCATACTTTGATACTTCAACATTCGAGCGTTGGTGAGCCAGTAGTTTCCTTTGTGTTCCATCAGGGTTAGAACAGAGTGTGGTACAGTGACTCACAAATTTTGTCCTAAGGTGAGCTTGTCAGCTTCGCTTACTAAGAGGGCTGTGGCTGCTACAGCTCTCAAGCAAGGTGGCCATCCTTTGGCAACAGGATCCAGTTGTTTTAACAGATAGGCCACGGGTCGCTGCCAAGACCCAAGAGGCTGGGTTAAAACTCCCAATGCATTTCCACCTGACTCATGGACATACAGACGAAATGGCTTCTGCACATCCGGTAGTCCCAAGGCGGGGGATGACATCAATGCTATTTTCAATGATTTGAATGCTTTATCTTGTTCTGGGCCCCATTCCAAGGGGGATCGTTCAGCTCCCTGTGTGACTTGGTACAAGAACATAAGAACATAAGATATGCCATACTGGGTCAGACCAAGGTCCATCAAGCCCAGTATTCTGTTTCCAACAGTGGCCAATCTAGGTCATATGTACCTAGCAGTTTCCCCAAGGGACACAGGTTCCACAATGCTTGTATTGGTTCAAGCATTGATATCCTGGGTCCCTTCTTAATAATGGCTTATGGACCTTTCCTCCAGGAACTTGTCCAAACCTTTTTTAAACCCAGCTACACTAACAGCCTTTACTACATCCTCCGGTAACAAATTCCAGAGTTTGATTACACGTTGAGTGAAAAAATATTTCTTTTATTAGTCTTAAACAGTTTACCCTGTAGCTTCATTGCATGTCCCCTAGTCTTTCTATATTCTGATAACGGAAACAATCGATCTACGTTTACCCGTTCCACTCCGCTCATTAATTTATAGACTTCTATCATATCTCCCGTCAGCCGTCTCTTTTCCAGGTTAAAGAGCCCTAACCTTTTTAGCCTTTCTTCATAGGAGTATCCTTCCATCCCCTTTACCATTTTGGTGGCTCTTCTCTGAACCTTTTCTAATAACTCTATATCCTTTTTAAGATACGGCGACCAGAATTGCACACAATATTCAAGGTGCGGTCTCACCATGGAACGATATAGAGGCATTATAATATCCTTTGTTTTATTTTCCATTCCTTTCCTTATCATACCTAGCATTCTATTTGCTCTCTTGGCCGCCGCTGCACACTGGGCCGAGGGTTTTAACATGGTATCCACAATGACGCCTAAATCTTTTCCTGGGTGGTGGTTCCTAATGTGGAACCTTGCATCGTGTAACCATAGTTTGGGTTGTTCTTCCCTAGGTGCATAACCTTGCACTTGTCCACATTAAAATTCATCTGCCATTTTGATGCCCAGTCTTCCAATTTATCAAGATCCTCTTGCAATTTTCCACAATCCTCTTGGGTTTTAACAACTTTAAATAGTTTTGTGTCATCTGCAAATTTGATAACCTCACTCGTTATTCCACTTTCCAGGTCATTTATGAATATGTCAAAAAGCAGCGGACCCAGCACAGATCCCTGGGGTACACCACTATTCACCTTTCTCCATTGGGAAAATTGGCCATTTAGCCCTACCCTCTGCTTTCTATCTTTTAACCAGTTCCTGATCCACAATAGTACACTGCCTCCTATCCCATGACTCTTTAGTTTTGCCAAAAGTCTCTGATGAAGGACCTTGTCAAAGGCTTTCTGAAAGTCCAGATACGCAATATCAACCGACTCACCTTTGTCCACCTGATTATTCACTCCTTCAAAAAAACATAACAGATTAGTAAGACAAGATCTTCCTTGTCTAAAGCCATGTTGGCTGTCTCTCATTAGTTCATGACTATCTACATGCTGAGTAATTTTATTCTTTATGATGGTTTCTATCATTTTTCCCGGTATTGACGTCAGGCTCACCGGTCTGTAGTTTCCAGGATCACCCCTGGAACCCTTTTTAAAAATTGGTGTTACATTGGCGATCCTCCAATCTTAGGGTAGTAGAAATGATTTTAATGATAGTTCACAGATTACTAATAGCAGGTCTGCAATCTCATATTTCAGTTCTTTCAATACCCTTGGATGTATACCATCCGGCCCAGGTGATTTGCTACTCTTCAGCTTATCTAATAGTTGTAATACATCTTCTTGATGTATCGATATTTCCTTCAATTCTTCTGCACCTTTAAATACCACTTCAGTCATGGGTAACATCCCTACATCTTCCTCAGTAAAGACCGAAGCAAAGAATTTGTTCAGTCTCTCCGCTATCGCCTTGTCGCCTCTTAGTGCTCCTTTAACCCCTTTATCATCTAATGGACCAACTGACTCTCTCACAGGTTTTTTGCTACGAATGTACTTGAAAAGGTCTTTACTTCGCGTTTTTGCTTCTGCAGCAAGCTTCTTCTCAAATTCTCCCTTTGCCTGCCTTATCAATGCCTTGCATTTGACTTGCCAGTGCTTGTGCTGTTTCCAGGTTTCGTCGTTTGGCTCTTTTTTCCATTTCCTGAAAGATGCTTTTTTGGCAACAACAGCCTCTCTGACCTCAACTTTAAACCATGCTGGCAATTTTTTGGACTTCTTTCCACTCTTCTTAAAGCATGGAATACAGCTGGTCTGGGCTTCCAAGATAGTATTTTTCAACAACAGCCAAGCCTGATGTACGTCTTTAACCTTTGCAACTGCTCCTTTTAGTTTTTTCTTGACTGTTTTCCTCATTTTATCATAGTCTCCCTTTCGAAAGTTAAAAGGTAGTACTGTGGATTTCCTTACTATCCCTCCTCCACTAATTAAATCAAAGGCGATCATGCTATGATCACTATTGCCAAGTGGCCCCAACAACCTTATCTCTTGCACTAGATCTGGTGTTCCACTAAGGATTAGGTCTAATATGGCTTCCCCTCTGGTCGGTTCATGAACCAGCTGCTCCAAGAAGCAGTCATTTATTTCATCTAGGAACTTTATCTCCCTAGCATGTCCTGACGTGACACTGACCCAGTCGATACCGGGGTAGTTGAAATCACCCATTATTATTACTGTGCTGTAACTTTTGTTAGCTTCCTTGATTTCTTTGAGCATTTCATCATCCATTTGGTCATTCTGGCCAGGCGCTCGATAGTACACCCCCACTGCCATTGCCTTCCCCCTTTTACATGGAATTTCAATCCATATAGATTCTACAGCAGATTTTGTTTCCTGCAAAACTTTAATCCTTTCTGACTCAATGCCCTCTCTAACATAGAGAGCAACCCATCCACCAATTTGATCAGCTCTATCATTACGATATAGTTTGTACCCAGGTATCACAGTGTCCCACTGGTTGTCGTCCTTCCACCATGTCTCTGATATTCCAATCATATCTAACCTTTCATTTAGTGCTATATATTCTAACTCTCCCATCTTATTTTTTAGACTTCTAGCATTTGCATACAAGCATTTTAGAGAATGTATTTTATCCATATTAATTTGTCTGTTAGACATGAGTAATTTGGGATCTTTAAGCTCTGTCTGCTCCGTACTTAAGGGCATTTGGGCTACTTTACTCTTTTGTGGAACCTCTCTGCTTTTGGTAGTATCCTTCAAAGATACATTCTTCCGAACCATCTGCTCTTGGGCGACTTTCCCCTAATATCTAGTTTAAAAGCTGCTCTATCTCCTTTTTAAAGGTTAATGCCAGCAGCCTGGTTCCATCCCGGTTAAGGTGAAGCCCATCCCTTCGGAAGAGCCCCTCCTTTCCCCAGAATGTTCCCCAGTTCCTAACAAATCCAAACCCCTCATCTCTGCACCATTGTCTCATCCACGCATTGAGACTCCGGAGCTCTCCGGGTTTTGCTATGAGTGCAAAATTCGGTATCCATATTCGGCAATAGCCTGCAGCTCCCAAGAAAGCTCGCACCTGTTTTCTGGTAGTGGGGGTTGGGATGCGGCATACTGCTTCCTTTCGCTCGAGTCCTAATTTCCGGGTTCCCTTTGACAAATGGAACTCTAGGTATTTCACTTCTGTCTGGCATAATTGCGCCTTGGCTCTGGAGATCTTGTATCCAGCTTCATTCAAAAGGTGCAAAAGATCACTAGTAGCTTGTACACAATCAGTTTCATTGTTGGTGGCTATGAGCAAATCATCCACATATTGGAGTAGGATTCTCTTTCCCGGAGTTACAGGGTAACTTGACAGATCTTGACTGAGGGCTGCACTGAAGATGGTGGGTGAATTCTTGAATCCTTGTGGCAAGCGAGTCCAAGTGAGTTGTCCTCGTCTTCCTGTGGTAGGGTTTTCCCATTCAAATGCAAACAAAAGCTGACTGGCCTCTGCCAGGCGTATACAGAAAAAGGCATCTTTCAAGTCCAAAACAGTGAAATGAGTGGCTTCTGCTGGAATCAGTCCCAGGAGGGTGTAAGGATTTGGTACTACTGGATGTAAGGTTTCAACTGCACTGTTTACTTGACGTAGATCCTGCACTGGGCGGTAGTCACCTGTCCCAAGCTTTTTGATTGGGAGAAGGGGGGTGTTCCAGGGTGATTGGCATTCTCTAAGAAGTCCATACTGCAGTAATTTCTTCAGATGGCGATGAATACCTCCAATTGCTGGTCGTGGGAGGGGGTACTGACGCACATGCACTGGTTCTGCTTCTGGCTTAAGGGTAACAAGTACAGGAGCTATATTTTTCACTAGGCCAGGTGGATTATTCTCTGCCCATACTCCAGGCGGGGCTGCAATGCTGAGAGGTGTACAGAGGCTTACTGCTTTGGATGCAGATGAATAGAACCGCCATTCTTCTTCTCGGGGGACAGCTAACACAATCAGGCCGGCAGGTTTTGAGTTTATAGTCATTTCCATTTTTCCCCCTTCAACAAAGGATATCTGTGCTTGAAGCTTTGCAAGCATGTCTCGGCCCAACAGGGGAACTGGGCATTCAGGCATGTACAAGAACTGGTGTGTTATCTTCTGCCCCCCTAGTTCACAGGCGCGGTTCTGCAGAAAGGGTCTCGTGGTTCTTGTTCCTGTAGCTCCCACGATTGTAACAGATCGAGAGGACACAGGGGCCACCGGCTTGGCTACTACTGAATGCTCGGCCCCTGTGTCTACCATAAAGTCCATATGCTGGTCTCCAATTTTTACATTGACCATAGCTCCTGGAGACCTAAGAAGAACTTGGAGCCCGGTCTGGCCTATTCCTCATCATCCATGAAATCTGCTTTGGTGACTGCCACTCCCTGCATGGCGGTCTCATTTTGCTAGAACTGCTGAAACTGTGCGCTCTGCATCCCCCCTCACTGCTGGAATCGCCCCCCCTCCCCCGCTCTCCTGGCGCTCCCGCGTCCCCTCCAGGGGGTGGAGCTCATGTTCGGGCACGCATCCTTCCAATGTCCTTCCTCTTTACAATAAGCGCACTGATTTGCACCTAAGGGGGGCCGAGCGCTCCCTCGGCCCCTTCCCCATCCTCTGGCTCTTCTGTTAGGATATCCTCCTCCGCGTCCTTCAACTAGTGTTGCAGCAAACAGATCCATTTTCTTCCTCATCCTTCTTTCACTTTCCCGTTTGCTTTCTTGATCACGATTCACATATACCTTTTGTGCGACTTCCATTAACTGTTTTGCGTTCATGCCCGCAAATCCTTCTATTAGAGAAGCTAGAAGATACAAACAGAAGAAGAAATAGCCAGTGCAATAAAATGGGGGATAAGACATTTTTCAGATATGTTGTGAAAGGAGGAAGGACAAAAGTGGTATTGTCATACTCAAGGGTGAAGGGAGGAATATGTAGAAGCTGATGAGGATAAAACAGAATTCCTTAACAAATATTTCTGTTCTGTGTTCACAGATGAAGGGCCAGGAAAGGAACAGGACCTCAAAAACACTCACAAATATGAAGAGAAGCGACAGGGATCTCGAACGATTTTTAGAAGACTCTGTTCATGAGGAACTAGCTAAACTAAAATTAGACAAAGCAATGGGACCAGATGGGATACATCCCAGAATACTGAAGGGGATGTTCTAGCAGTTCCACTGACTGACCTTTTCAATGCCTCTTCGGAGTCGGGAGTGGTGCCAAAGGCACTTGTGGTCACTTTACACAAAAGCAGAAGTAAGGGTGTGGTTGAAAACTACAAGCTGGTTAGTTTAACCTCTGTGGTGATTAAATTATTGGAAAAGCTGCTGAAAGAGAAAATAGTGGGGTTTCTGGAGTCCAGTGGATTACAGGACCAGAGGCAGTCTTGTCAGACAAATCTAATTGACTTTTTTTACTGGGTGACCAAGTGACCAGGGACCTGGATCGTGGGAGAGCCATAGATGGTGGTGTACTTAGATTTCAGTAAAGCCTCTGACACCGTTCCACACAGGAGACTTATAAACAAACTGAGCACCCTAGGGATGGACCCTAAAGTTATTGATTAGGTTAGAAACTGGTTGAGTGGGAGGCGACAAAGGGTACAGGTAAATGGAGCTCACTCTGAGGAGAAGGAGGTTACCAGTGGAGTGACACAGGGATCTGTCCTTGGTCTGATTCTTTTTAACTTCTTTGCTGGTGATATTGCGGAAGGTCTTGCCTCTTTGCGGATAATACCAAAATCTGCAATAGAGTAGACACTCAGGAAGGAGTAGATAACACGAGGAGGCATCTAGTTAAGCTTGAAGAATGGTCTAGAATTTGGTAGCTGAGATTTAATGCTAAGAAATGCAAGGTCGGCGGGGGAGGCAAGATGAAGTCATGCGCTTACTGCTCTTCAGTGCTCTCCGTCTCAATGCTGCTGGGATGGGCAAGAAGCAGAAGCCCAAGCTTTTTATCTCCAGTGCTAGACTTCCCATGTTGGGGGCTCAGAGGATGGACTACGGTTTGAGTTCAGCCATGCGAAATGGAACTTTGGCGGGGTCGGCGTTGCACATGTTGGCTGGGAGTGGGGAATCCTTAAGGCCTGAAGAATGGATCGCACCACTGCAACCTGGAAGCATAGCCGGTGGAGTCTTACCTCGGAGGGTAATTCCCTTTCGGAAGAATGTGTGGAGGGAGCTCCTATGGCGGCGTTATCACTGCTGGATCAGCAGGGGATTTTATCAAGCACTCAGTTTTGGAGGAGCTTGGCTCTACAGCAAGGAGAGAAATGGCACTTTCAGTTCCAGTGGCACTTTTGAAACCTGCGATGGTGACGATGGACTCATATGGGAGGCTGTGGCAATGGTAAACTCACTGATGGCAATGGCAAGTTCTTTTTCCTGTGAACAGGGAACCTTGAAGGAAATGGAATCAGAGATGTCTCAGGAGCAGGTGAAGGATGCGGCAGGGTGGATCTTCTGGAGGCCCAGCATGGGGAATTCCAAGAACTTGTGAGTACCCAGATTAAAGATTCTTTATTTTGGCATGCAAACTGGAACATTTGGAGAATGTATCCAGACGGAATCATCTCTGGTTTTTGAACTTTCCTATGATCCCCTCTACTTGCTCCAGTCGAGATGGTTAAGAAATACCTACAAGAGGTTTTGGATATGTCTAGTGAAAATTTGCCATCTATCACAAGAGCACAATATATATCTTTGCGGCCAGGGACTGGGTCCACTGTGGAGGAACAACAGCAACCCCAATTCCAACAGGGGTTGTCGGACATAACAGCTTTTTTGGAAAGTTCTTTGGGTGTGGTTACTGGCAGATTCACACTGGTAGCCAGTTTTGCCCTTGAGATGGACCGAAATATTGTGTTGCAATTATATTTCCCAAATATGCATAAGTTGTTTATGGGGTTTAAAAGTGCAAATTTTTGCTGATTTTTCAAGGTCCACCTAAAGGAGACGTAAGGACTTTCTGGAATTAAAAACCAGAGTCCTTACTTTGGGTGGTTCATTTCTTTTAAAATTTCCTTGTAGATGTTTGTTTTGTTATGATGGTAAACATTATTTTTTTGACCCAAAACAACTGTTAAGCTTTGGGTTAACATAGGAGGTGGGGGCTGTGGGCTAAATGCAACTGAATGCTGGCTGTTTGAATCAAGGGGCTGAAAATATTTTCTTTACCCAATATATGGATTTCTTGCCTATTTCTTGCCTTCTGTAGTATTTGGTCTAAGAATGATATTAGAGTTATATGTTTGTTTTTCCTATATGTTGCTTGTGGGTAGGTTTGAGGTGTGGTGTACCCAGCACAACGAAAACTCTTTTTCTTGCCTTGTACCAGTGGTGTTGCAATACTTCTCCAGGACCAAGCAGGAAGTCAGTCCTCACATATGGGTGACGTCGGCGCCGACGGAGCCCTCGCGGAGCAATTTTCCCCAGCTTTCAAAGAAAGCCTTTGGGAATTGCAGCGCGCATGCGCGGTCCCCTTCCCGCCCAAAGGTGCCATCTTGGCCAGTCTTCTTTTTTCCGCGGAGCCCTACAGACGTTGTCTAATAGTCACCGCCGAAAAGTTGATTTTTTCCTTATTTTTTTTCAGTAACTCTTCGGTTCGACGCCGGTCCTTTTTCCGCCCGGCCTCGCAGCGCCGGTTGCGAGGCCTCCCCTTCTTTTTTGGTTTTTTCTGTCCTTCGCGACATCTTCGCGCCTTTTTTCATTTTTCCCTGGCGGCCCGTTCGTTCGACCTCGCAGGGGCCCTTTTTCCCCCGATGGCCGCCAGTGGCTTTAAAAAGTGTGTTAAGTGTAAGAAACTTATGTCTCTTACCGACACACATGATTGCTGCCTCCGTTGCCTGGGCCCCGATCATGAAGAAATGATCTGTGGGCCCTGTAGCAAAATGTCCGCGAAGTCTTTGCGGAGTCGGCAGCATCAGCGGGAGAGAATCTTCTCTGACCCCAGCCGTACCCGGACCTCGTCAGAAGCTTCGGTGTCCAGAGAATCTGGCTCTGAGCACCGCCGGAGTTCTTCTGAGCGGGGGTCCCCTAACCGGGAACATCAGCGGAAGAAGAAGAAACCCGCGAGGGCGGCGTCGGTGGACGCTCCTGGCTCCTCGAGGGCCAGGTCGCATAGCCCCGACAGCCGTCCCGGGTCTTTGGAGCTGGAGCGGCCGTCCAAACAGCCTCGTCTGGAACTGGACTCCTCTGCTCACGTAAGTGCTGTTGTCTTCGTTGACTCGCCTCCGACTGGTCCGACGGGGCCCGAGTCGGGGGCTGCTGGGTCTCCTGAGTTCGGACTCAGGTTGACGGCCTTGGAGCGCAGCTTGACTGCCTTCATGGACCAGCAGCGGGCACTGATCGCTGGCCTCGCTGGCACGTCTGCCCTGACCGCCGGGACGTCGACGTCTAAGTCGACCCCGGAGACCGAGCCGATCCTCGAGTCCATGCGGGCTCGAGTCGATCCTCGGTTGAGGTCACCTTCGGCCTCCCGTTCGGGGCCGAGGTCGTCGACGCCGACTCCCTTGGCGTCGGGGCGGACGGCGTCTGTGCCCGCCCGACCGGAGCCGCTCGACTCCTACTCCGAGGAGTCGGCCTGGGAATCCGAGGTGGATGAGTCACCTGGTTCTTTCCGGACTCGGTGTGTCCCTTCTGACTCCCCCGAGTCCGAGCCTCGGAGACCGTCCCCTCCGGAGGATGCCCGGTTCTCGGACTTCGTAAGGGATATGGCCAAGGCCTTGGCCTTCCCTGCGGATCCCGAGGAGGAGCCTCGAGCCGAGGAGCTCGATGCCCTCCAGTATGACTCTCCTGCGAAGGAGCACTTTACTGTACCGGTTCCTCCGATGCTGGAACGACTTCTCTTCCGCATGTGGGAGAGCCCGGCGTCGTCGCCGGTATTAAGCAAGCGGGTCGATGCCATATATCGAGTCCGCAAGAGCCCTGGCTTCCAGAAAGCACAGCTGCTGCACCATTCCATGGTGGTGGAATCGGCCATGCATCGGCTCAAGAGCCAGAAGATGCACTCCTCGGTGCCTCCCGGCAGGGAAGTCCGCAGCCTGGATGGCATCGGTAAGAAGTGTTTTCAGGGCTCTATGCTTGCTTGTCGGGTCCAGACTTACCAGCTGTACATGGGCATGTATCTCCGGGACCTGGCTAAAGAACTAGCTGGATTCTCTGCTGGTCTCTCCGAGGAACCTTTGCGGAGGTTCCTGGCCCTGTCCACTGGTGTTCGTGAGTGCTCCAAGTTCATTTCTCGAGCAGCCTATGATGGCTTCGAGGCATCGGCTCGAGTGGCCGCAGCCGGCATCGGAGCCCGCCGCCAGGCTTGGCTCCAGTCTTCCAACCTCGAGCCCTGGGTGCAGGACAAGTTGGTCGATGTCCCCTGCAGAGGTGATAACCTCTTTGGTAAACCTATGGACGAGAAGGCTGCCCAGCTCGAGACAGAGACTCTCACCAGGACTCGGCTCTCCAGGAAAACCTCTGCCCCTTCCCAGAAGAAGAAGGGCTCGGGGAAGAAGCCCTTTTACCCGAGGAAGGCGGCTGCCTATAAACACTACCCCCATTATCAGGCCTCCACAGCTCCCCATCAGGGTCAGCAGGCCAAGGGACGGGGTAACGGATCCCGTAGGCAGCAAGCCCCCAAGCCTGCGCCACCGGCCCCTGCTCCGCAGGGTGGGGGTTTTTGACTCGTTCAGCATAGCCTCTCCCCCTCCGCTGGTTTCTCTCAGCACGGGAGGCCGGCTGGTCCACTTTGCCCACAGGTGGTCCAACATCACGTCAGACGCCTGGGTGCTCCACATAGTCCGAGAGGGCTATCTGCTGCACTTCCACCAGGTACCTCCCCCCTACTTTCCAGGGGAGCCTCTGCAAACCCCTCTCCACCGGGACTTACTCCTTCAGGAGTTGGCAAGTCTTATTCGGGAACAGGCAGTGGAGCCGGTGCCCCCACCACCTGCGGGGTCACGGTTTTTATTCCCGGTACTTCCTGGTACCGAAGCGGACTGGAGGCCTCAGACCCATCCTAGACTTGCGGAACCTCAACAAGTTCCTGGAGAGGGAAAAGTTCAAGATGCTTACCCTTGGAATCCTGCTGCCCTACCTCCAGCAGGGAGATTGGCTATGCTCCTTGGATCTAAAGGATGCCTATACTCACATCCTCATCCACCCCAGCCACCGACAATACCTAAGGTTTGTGGTGGCGGGCAATCATTACCAATACAGAGTACTGCCCTTTGGCCTATCCTCCGCACCACGAGTCTTCACAAAATGTCTCGCAGTGGTAGCGGCTTATCTCCGGCTTCAAGGCCTCTTCGTCTTTCCATACCTGGACGACTGGCTCATCAGGGCCCCGTCCGCCACGGAGGCCACTCACGCCACGCAGCGTACTGTGGCTCTGCTCCAGTACTTGGGCTTTGTCATAAACTTCGAAAAGTCCACTCTGCTCCCCTCTCAGGACCTCAAGTTCATCGGCGCCAGGTTGGACACGCTTCAGGCGCGGGCTTTTCTGCCGCTCGACAGGGCTCAACGGCTCATGGCTCTCGCCAGCCGTTTTTACAGCCATCCCCGGGTCTCGGCCCGGCTCTTCCTGAAGCTGCTCGGCCATATGGCGTCCACGGTCCATGTGACCCCCAATGCCCGCCTGAACATGCGGCCGGCTCAGTGGTGCCTTCGCTCTCAATGGCGTCAGGCCTCAGGGAGACTGGCGGACTCGGTACGCATCTCCAGCCCGCTAGTCTCTTCTCTGCGATGGTGGCTTCACCTACCCAACCTAGTGCTCGGAATGCTTTTCCAGTCTCCTCCGCCGGTTCAGGTTCTGACGACCGACGCCTCTCTCCTGGGTTGGGGAGCACATTGCCAGGGGTCATGTACTCAGGGTCTCTGGACCCCGTGGGAATCTGCCCAGCAGATCAACTTCCTGGAGCTCAGGGCCATTCGCCTGGCTCTAAGGGCCTTCTCCTACCTCACGTCTCACCAGTCTGTGCTGGTCCAGACGGACAATCAAGTTGCTATGTTCTACGTGAACAAGCAGGGGGGCACGGGCTCCTTCCTTCTCTGCCGGGAAGCACAAAAGCTCTGCGCTTGGGCCGTCGGCCGGGGAATCCTCCTCAAAGCTGTCTATCTCCCAGGTCAAGAAAATCACCTGGCAGACAAACTGAGCAGAATCCTCCAACCGCACGAGTGGCGATTGGACCCGTTGGTGGTTCAAAGGATCTTTCTCCAGTGGGACCTCCCCACTCTGGATCTCTTTGCCAGTCCTCTGAACAGGCAACTTCCTCGATTCTGCTCTCGGGAACCGCATCCCCTCCGAGTGGCGGCGGATGCTTTTCTGCTCTCATGGTCCACGGGCCTTCTGTATGCCTTTCCTCCCATGCCGCTGGTGTCTCGAACTCTTTTCAAGGTTCTCCAGGACAAGGCCTCCGTGATCCTGATCGCTCCCCGGTGGCCCCGGCAACCGTGGTTCCCGCTTCTGATGCAGCTGGCGGTGGATACCCCGTTGCCTCTGGGGTTTCAACCCGACCTCCTGACCCAGGATCAGGGGTCTCTCCTACACCCCAACCTCAGATCTCTCCATCTGATGGCCTGGCTGCTGAAAGGGTAGTCCTTGCTCCCCTCCTGTTGCCTCCGGAGGTGGAGGAAGTCGTGCTGGCTTCCAGGCGACCCTCTACCCGGAAATCCTACGCCCTTAAATGGCGTCGCTTTTCCAACTGGAGTGCTCAACGCTCTCAAGATCCCTTCTCCTGCCCGGTGTCGGTGGTCTTGCAGTACTTGCTTTCCCTCTCCAATCTTGGGCTCAAGTCCAACTCGGTCAAGGTTCACCTCAGTGCTATTTCGGCACATCATGTGCCGGTGGAAGGCAGGCCTCTTTCCGGCCACCCCCTCGTGGCTCGGTTCTCCCGGGGCCTCCTTCTTCTCAAACCACCATTGCGCCCCCCAGCCCCTGACTGGGACCTGAACGTGGTTTTACAGCGGATCACCTGCCCGCCTTTTGAACCCATGGCTACCTGTCCTCTCCGTTTTCTCTCTTGGAAAACCTTATTTCTGGTAGCCCTCACTTCCGCTAGACGCGTTAGTGAGCTGCAGGCCCTGGTGTCTGATCCTCCCTACACTCGGTTCTACAAGAATAGGGTAGTCCTGCGGACTCACCCTAAGTTTCTTCCAAAAGTGGTCTCCCCTTTTCACATCAATCAGGAGGTGGTGCTTCCGACCTTCTTTCCCAGGCCTCACTCCAGCCGAGCTGAGAGGGTCTTGCATACCCTGGACTGTAGAAGAGCGCTGAACTTCTACCTTGATCGTACGCGGGAGCACCGTAAGACGGTTCAGCTCTTCCTGTCTTACGACCCTAATAAATTGGGGCTCCCTGTCTCCAAGCGCACTCTGTCCATCTGGGTAGCTGACTGTATCGCTTGGACTTATGCGGCGGCAAGCCTCTCGTTGGAGAGTCGAGTCACAGCTCATCGGGTTCGGGCGAAGGCTGCGTCAGTGGCTTACCTCCGCTCTGTTCCATTGGCAGACATCTGCCGGGCCGCTACTTGGTCTTCGAGCCAGACTTTCGCGGCCCATTACTGCCTCGAGAGGGAGTCCCGCAGGGACAGTGCTTTCGGACAGGCAGTCCTCCGTAATCTCTTCGAGGTTTAGGCAACTCCTACCCTCCATCCCGGATGTTGGGCTACCGGTTGGAGATTACTCAGAGAAGATTCCTTCCTTCTGTGCTGCTGAGCTAGAGGGAGCTCATTTTTGTGCTTAGGGTCTCCGGTAGCCTTAAGCTGGGGAGTCCCATATGTGAGGACTGACTTCCTGCTTGGTCCTGGAGAAAGCGTAGTTACTCACCTGTAACAGGTGTTCTCCAGGAGCAGCAGGAATCAGTCCTCACAACCCTCCCTCCTCCCCTTGGAGTTGCAATCTTCTGATTTAGTTTTTGCAATTTTTTTGCTGTCTTTTCGCTATGTCATCAGACTGGCCAAGATGGCACCTTTGGGCGGGAAGGGGACCGCGCATGCGCGCTGCAATTCCCAAAGGCTTTCTTTGAAAGCTAGGGAAAATTGCTCCGCGAGGGCTCCGTCGGCGCCGACATCACCCATATGTGAGGACTGATTCCTGCTGCTCCTGGAGAACACCTGTTACAGGTGAGTAACTACGCTTTACTTCACCTCTCAGAGTTAGGCCTCAAGTCTAACTCTGTCAGGGTCCACCTGAGCGCTATATCAGCACACCACTCTCCAGTGGAGGGACAACCTCTTTCAGCTCACCCCTTGGTGTCCAGATTCCTCAGAGGTCTACTTCTACTAAAATCCCCAGTTCGTCTTCCGGCAACTGAGTGTGAGTTGAATGTGGTCTTGGATCAGCTTACTCACCCACCTTTTGAGCCGATGTCCAAGTGCCATCTGCACTTCTTCTCCTGGAAGGTGCTCTTCCTGGTGGCACTCACATCTGCCAGACATGTGAGTGAACTACAAGCTCTCATTTCTGATAGACCGTACACACGGTTTTATAAGAACAGGATGGTCCTTCGCACCCACCCTAAGTTCCTTCCGAAAGTGGTCTCTTCGTTCCATCTCAATCAAGAGGTGGTTCTTCTAACCTTCTTTCCCATGCCAGCCGAGCAGAGGCGGTCCTGCATGCCCTGGATTGTAAAAGGGCGTTGGCCTTCTACCTGGAACGTAAATGGGGACATAAGGGCTACTCAGCTCTTCGTCTCTTATGACCCCAGTAAGCTGGGTCTACCTGTCTCCATTCGCACGTTGTCCACCTGGGTGGCAGACTGCATTGCCTGGGCATACAGGGCGGCCAAACTCCCATTGCAGGGTCGAGTCACGGCCCACCATGTCAGGGCTAAGGCCGCATCAGTGGCTCACTTCCACTCTGATCCGCTGGCAGACATCTGCTGCGCTGCCACCTGGGCTTCGGGCCAGACTTTTGCAGCCCATTACTGCTTGGACAGGGAGTCCCGACGGGACAGTGTTTTTGGCCAGGCGGTACTCCATAACCTATTTGAGGTTTAGGCAACTCCTACCCTCTGACCCTTTGGTGTCAGGCTACCGGGGGTGTTGCGTTCTCGACGGAATTCCTATTACAGCTGCTGTGGCTCTTTTAGAGGGAGCCATTTTTCAGCTATGGGTTCTCGGTAGCCTATAGCTAGGGAGTCCCATATGTGAGGACTGACTTCCTGCTTGTTCCTGGAGAAAGCATACTTATTCACCTATAACAGGTGTTCTCCAGGGACAGCAGGAATCAGTCCTCATGACCCTCCCTCCTCTCCTTGGAGTTGCAGTTCTATTATTATGTGGTGTTCTTTTTTCCGTCTTTTTAGCTATGTCATTTAACTGAGCAAGATGGCACCCTTGGGCGGGAAGGGGACCACGCATGCATGATGCAATCCCAAAGGCTTTGAAAGCTGGGGATTTGCTCCGCACGAGGGCTCCATCAGCGCCAACGTCACCCATATGTGAGGACTGATTCCTGCTGTCCCTGGAGAACACCTGTTACAGGTGAGTAACTACGCTTTCTCCAGCACCAGGGGTTCATCATCAACTACTCAAAATCCCTTCTCTCTCCAGCCCAAAGCCTGGAGTTCATAGGTGCTCAGTTGGACACATTACAGGTCAAGGCCGTCCTCCCAAGAGAGAGGGTAGAATGCCTCAAGCAACTGGCAGTAGAGATACAACGCCGCCAGTCAGTGCCAGCTTGTCTCCTCCTCCGCCTGCTGGGTGATATGGTCTCGACAGTCCACATCACGCCCTCAGTCCGCTTATACAAGAGGACAGCCCAGTGGTGCCTCTGCTCACAGAGGACTCAGGCCACGAGCAGGCTACGGGACAGGGTCAGGGTTACTCTCCAACTGAAGGAGTCCCTCAACTGGTGGCAAAACTGTCACCTTCACCAGGCGGGAACACCCTTCCAGGCACCCAAACCGCAGAGGACCCTGATCACAGATGCTTCCCTTCTGGGTTGGGGGACACATTGTGGAGACCGCCACACACAGGGCATCTGGTCTCAGGAGTCATCACTCCTACAGATTAATCTCAGGGCAATCTTCTTGGCCTGTGACACCGGCCTGTGCTGATCTAGACGGACAACTATGTCGCCATGTTTTATATCAATAAGCAGGGGGTACAGGTTTGTACTCCCTCTTCCATGAAGCGGTGGCCCCTCTCTCCTTCGCAGCAAGCAACAGCATGCTTCTGCGAGTGGTGGTGTACTTCCCAGGCCAGGACAACTGCCTAGCAGCCAGGCTGAGCAGAGTCCTTTGCCCACACGAATGGCGCTTAAACCCCAGAGTAATGAAGCAGCTCTTCCACCTCTGGGGCAGGCTCATGATGGACCTATTTGCCTCTCCAGACAACATGCAGCTACCCTGCTTCTGCTGCGCCTGGAGAGAGTGGCAGCAGATGCCTTCCTGATCTCGTGGTCTGAGGGCCTATATGCGTTCACACCGACCCTCCTGATTGCCAGGACCCTCTTCAAGGTCCAGAGTGAAAGGGCATCAGTTATACTGATTTTCCACAGGTAGCCCAGGCAACCGTGGTTCCCACTGCTGCTTTCCCTGTCGGTGGCACTCCGTCCTTGTGGGCCAAGCCCTGGACCTCCTGTTGCACCCCAATTTGGGGTTGCTAATGGTAACAGCGTGGCTGCTGAAAATGTAGCGTTGGCCCCTTTCAATCTTCTAGGAGAAGTCGAAGATATCCTTCTGGCCTTCCGAAAACCCTCCATCAGTCAGGCATATGTCTTTAAGTAGAGAAGGTTCACCATCTGGTGTGCAGAAATAGAGAAAAATCCCTTCTCCTGCCATGTGAAACTAGTACTTCAGTACCTACTGCACCTATCACACATGGGTCTGATATCTAACTCGATGAAGCTCCATCTGAGCACCAAATGTGCTCACCACCATCCTATCAAGGGAAAACCCCTCTCAAGCCAGCCCCTGGTCTCCAGGTTCTTCCAGGGCCTCCTGTTATCCAACCCCCTCTCTGCCCTCCAGCGGCAGAGTGAGACCTCTACGTGGTGCTCTCCCAGCTCACCAAACCGTCATTTGAGCCCCTGGTCACTTGCCACCTGCAATACCTGTCTTGGAAAGTGGCCTTTCTGGTGGCCCTCACGTCCGCTTGAAGAGTGAGCGAACTCCAGGCCCCTGGTGGCAGATCCACCATATACAAGGTTCTACAAGAACAGGATAGTGCTCTGCACACACCCCACATTCCTCCCAAAGGTGGTGTCTCCTTTCCACCACAACCAAGAAGTGGTCCTCCCCACCTTCTTCCTGCGGCCTCACGCCGGCAGGGAAGAACTAGTACTTCATACACTGGATTGTAAATGGGCCCTGTCCTTTTACCTACAGTGGACTCAGGCCCATCAAAAAACTCCTCAGCTTTTCATGTCTTACGACCCCAGCAGATTAGGGTTCTCTGTGATTAAGTAAACTCTGTCCACTTGGGTGGCAGACTGTATTGCCCTCGCCAATGAGTGAGATGGCCTCTCTCTCGAGCACCGGAAAACAGTGCATCATGTGAGGGTGATGGCCACATCGGTGGTCATCCTCTGCTTCATGCAAGTGACAGAAATCTGCAAGGCCACCACATGGTCTTTAATTCATACGTTCGCAACTCACTACTGCCTGGAGATCGAGTCCCTCAGGGACATTGTATTTGGCCAGGCAGTGCTCCATAATATTCTCAGGGTGTAGGCAACTCCTGCCCTCTTAATCTTCTGTGTTCAGGCTATTGGAGTGATAGTGTCGCTGGATGCTAGTGTCTGCAGAGTCTCTCAGGGAGGACTCGCCTTCTGAAACTCACAGCTACCCGATTGGTCGCCATTGTGTTGTTGTGGTTTGGTCCACGGCAGCCTGGAGCTAAGGAGTCCCATATGTGAGGACTGACTTCCTGCTTGTTCCTGGAGAAAGCATAGTTATTCACCTGTAACAGTGTTTTCCAGGGACAGCAGGAATCAGTCCTCACAACCCTCCCTCTTCCCCTGGGAATTGCCTCCCTACCTTGTTTTAGTTATCCCAAGGAACAAGCAGAAATGTAGTCTTCACATATGGGTGATGTTGGTACCGACATAGCCCGTGCGGGAACGCTCCCCAGCGTCCAACAAGAAAACTTTTGGGAGCATCCCACTGCGCCTGAGTAGCTGCCTTCCCACCTTTCCAGTTCTCCCTCCTCAGTTCTTTGTTTTCTGCAGAGCCGACAGTAAGCAAATCCTGTCACCGCAGAAAATTACTGTTTTTTCATATTTTTGTGGTTCGCGTCTGCCTTCCCGTCGACACTGGTACCGACCTCTGTCGGTACTGTCTTTCTTTCTTCTTTAAAAAAAAAAACAAACTGTGGGAGGCGGAGCCTGGAGCAAGGCGGGATGGACACATAGAGCATAGCTCCGGAGGGACTCCTGAAGAATCCGGTGACTACGCTGTTAGTCTTAAAAAGAAATAGACGTTGGCTGGCAAAGGTGAAGCAGGAAGATGTCCGGACCTAAGCTGACTCGATTAGAGTTTGCTGCAGTGCAAAATACAAGCGCAAAGCAGTCTAAAATGTAACCCCTGTCTCCACAAAAAATGGCAGCCACGCGCGATTACCCTGAAGCCCTCCAAGAGTTGCTGGCAGAAGTACAGGCGGTCAAAGAAATTGTAAAGTCCAACAGTGAGTCACTCACAAGCATGCAGGAAGACATCGGAGTGCTACAGAAAAGTATTGAGGTACTCACATTGAGACAAGACAAGACTGAACAAAATGTAACTGTGCACAAGGAACGGTTGAAGGTGCTCGACAAGCAGGCCAAGCAAATCAGAGCGCTGCAGAGAGAGCTTGAAGACAACAATAATCGGGCCCGCAGAAACAATGTGAGGATCGTGGGAGTCCCGGAAGGTGCTGAAGGGAAAGACATCCATGCCTTCTTGCACAAATTGATCCCGATGGTGCTAAAACTCTCTTTTGAGATGTCGTTCGAAATAGAGAGAGCACACCGGGTCCCCTCACAGGCCTTATCGAATAGCAAAAGGCCACGGCCGATTATCCTGAAAATTCTCTGTTTTCAACAAGTATCTCAAGTTATGGAGGCAGCAAGAGCACGTTCTCCACTGGAATTTGAAGGTCACAGGTTGATGTTCGTCCCTGATTTTGCAAAGAGCACTGTTGATAGGAGAAGAAGCTTTTTGGCATTGAGACCCCGACTGCAGCAGTTACAAGCAAGATTTGGGCTGTTCTACCCTGCTAGAATGAGGGTCACACTTCATAATCAGACAAAAACCCTTGACGATCCAGAGGCTCTCCATGCTTTCCTCGAAGAAAAAAGAGGCTTCTCTGGGCGAGGACATATACTGTGTGAACTCGGGGTGAAAAATGATAACTGTGGGGCCTGATACCGAATTGTTATGTTTAAAGGATTATTACTGGAGGGGATTAATAGGAGAAGTTATTGGAAACTGTAGTAGGAACATTCATATGTAACATAGTAAGAGCAGAGGTATGGTAAGTTAGACAGCATGGATGCATGGCATTGTCCCTCTGTGTCCATTCTTCTTACTTAGGGCTCACCTATTAGGTATAAAGAAGTTATTACCCTTCCTGAGTCCACTGGGTCAACTAAAGATACTTTTCATGCTTGTACTGTACAACATAATGGTGGGCATTGTAGATAAATATGTCAGAAGGGGCTATATAAGGAATGGTACAATTGTTTTCGACCAGGAAATGGTTTTGAGGATCTTGCTTAAAAGGGTGGAGATCATTGCGGTAAAAGCCAAACTCAACAGAGAGTGTATGAGAAATTGATAGGGAATCAGGATGTCACCTATTAAAATTCTTTCATTGACTGTAAAAGGAATTAATAACCCCATAAAAAGGAATAAAATAATCCTATATGGAAGGCAGGAAAAAGTGGACATATTACTTTTACAAGAGACCCATCTTAATATGAGGGAATCTTTGAAACTCAACATAAAGCCCTTCACATTGGTGGCATTTTCTGCGGCAGTCCATAAGCACAACAGAGTGGCTATTCTAGTCAGGAAATCCCTTAACCCAAATGTGATGCAAACCCATTCAGACCAGGAAGGAAGGTAGCTTAAAGCCCGACTTAAAATAGATCACCATGAATTCAATCCTTGGGTCAGCAAATGTGAAATCCAAAATATGGATTGATTATCCGACCGCTTCTTGAAAAATTAGTTTTGGTGTGATGAAGCTTCACTGGACTATGGTTATGAGCTAAGTATAGCGTGTTATCGTATTATATAAAAAAGAAAAAAGAATGGGTTGTCTGGTGTGACTGGATTTCAATTTCAGTCTCCTCCAGCCTCTTCTGACAAAAATAGTGTTTTAGAATAGGGGGTTCATTTAAGGGTTTGGTTTTGATATTTTCGACTTAAAATAGAGGCATTAGATCTGGCTTTAATGAATATATATGCCCCCAATGGTGATAGTCCAGAATTTTTTAGGAATCTAGCAGAAGAAATACATGCGGATCTTACAGCACCAATATCCTCGGAGGGGATTTTAATCTTGTATTAGACGCTTTAGTTGATAGAAAACCTCCAAGGACTGCCAGGCCTCCCAAGGCCCAGACGATCCTTGTTTCCATGTTGCAAGAGGTAGGATTGGTAGACATATGGAGATTGCTCCATTCTTTAGATCAGGAGTTTACTTATTTCTCTCTTCCACATCAATCCTTATTGCAAATAGATTTTATACTGATCTCCAAAACCCTAGTCTCTAAAATAGTTGCAACAGACATACATGCAACACATATATCAGACCATGTGGCTATCTCCACTCTGCTGCAGAATAACAGCTTAAACCCTACATTGTCAAGATATTTTTTTGATAGATCCCTCTTGGATAATTCTGAATTCCGTCTGCCGATTCAATCGGCAATAGCGGAATATTTTCATTTTAAAGTTATTACTGGGTGGGCTAGATGGGAAGGCTTTAAGGCCTCAATAAGTGCTACCATCAATAGTTTTAGTATACAACAGGCAAGACAGCGAAAGGAGAAATTGCGAGTGCTGGACTCTCAGATAAGAGCTGGAGAGCGCCTTCTGGCTAAACGCACAGATTCAAGTATTCTGATGTGCCTGCAGCGAGTAAGGTTTAAATACAATCTGATCCTCTCGACCGAGGCTTCCCAAAATATTAAAGCGCAGGAAGGCACATACTACTTGGAGAGTAACAAGGCACGTCATTTGCTAGCCAATACCTTGAAAGCTCATAAAGAGGCTGGCCGAATTGCTGCCCTACGTGACCTTAGGAGCTCAAATCTTCTGGTGAAAGACCCTGAAATAGCTGAAACCTTTAGATCCTTCTTTGAACAGCTTTACACATCTGAAACGGAATTCTCACAAGAGTCTTTTGGGAAACTCTTAGACAAGTTTATGAGGCCAATGTTGGATAAGGAAATGTCAGAGACATTAAATAACCAGATTTCCCTAACTGAAGTTTATAAGGCAATAGACTCCCTGGCCACAGGAAAGGCTGCAGGTCCTGATGCACTCCCTTCTGAATTCTTTAAGTCCTTTGCTAAAGAATTAGGTCCATATCTGCAACAGTACTATCAATCCCTAATAGAGGAAAGTCCCCAAATAGGAGTGTTTGCATCAGCAAATGTAATAGTTCTAGAAAAAGCAGGGAGAGATACACATGTGGTAAGCAATTATCGCCCAATCTCTTTACTTAATGAGATTATAAAATTTATGCAACTGCCCTAGCACAACGTTTAACGAAGGTGATCCCTTTATTGGTCCACCCAGATCAATGTGGATTTGTAGAAGGCCAGTCAACAGCCAATAACGCCAGACTTTTATGCCATATCCTGTCTGGGATGGAGAATACGGACGGTCTGTTAATAGGCATATCATTAGATGCTGAAAAAGCTTTTGACCGCTTGGAATGGACCTTCTTGTTCTCCACTCTTAGCTGGTTTGGCTTTGGGGAAGGTTTTATTAACCTGATTAAAGTAATGTATGTCCGACCACTTGCTAGTATATGTGTAAACAACATTCAGTCACGGGACCTTCAGTTGGGCCGTGGCACTCGTCAAGACTGCCCTCTATCCCCAATTTTGTTTAATCTAGCTCTTGAGCCTTTAGACCTCCTTCTGCAACAAAATTTGAAAATCCAAGGTATACATATGGCGGGCAGAGAGATCAAGCTATCAGCATACGCTGACGACCTCCTTCTGTTTACTACTCCTCAGTCCGTGCCCTATATTCTGGAGCAAATAGATCAATATTCGGGGCTGTCGGGCTACAAGATAAATTGGTTAAAATTGGTAGTCTTTCCCCTTAACCAACAAGTCCATAAAGCAGATTTGCTGAATTTCTCCTTTGTTTGGGAAATTCCCCTTTGTGTGGGAAAATGGTTAAATACCTAGGGGTGCACTACTGTTGCCCTTTGGAGGAGACAATCAGATATAATGCAAATGCGCTATTATCTACCATACAGAATATGATTGTTAAATGGTCACCTTTGGTGGTATCATGGTGGGGTCACTTGGAGACAATTAAAATGACTATAGTTCCAAAAATCAACTACACACTAGAAATGTTGCCACTCTATATGCCAACACAGTTTTATCAGCAGATGGAGAGATTCTTATGGAACAATAAGCTTCCCAGAATAGCTCTCAAAAAGCTTAAGTCCTACAAAGAGGATGGGGGAGTAGGCTTCCCGGATTTTCAGTCTTATCATAGCGCTTTTTTGATGAAGCAAGGTTCTAGATGGATGGAACAGTTGTCTGATCAGAGCCCAGTCTGGTTAGCTTTAGAAGAAAGGTTAGCGGCCCCCTTTCCTATGAACCTTCTTCCTGGTATGCTCTTAGGGGATAAATCAGAGAGATCACAGGTGATGTTAGATACACAAAGGGCATTCCAAAGGCTAATTCATATTTTAGACCCGGAAAAAAAGACTTTATATGTTCCTCCGTCTGTGGTGCAACCCTCTCTTCAAGATCCAGCAGAAAAAATTTGCTTGGAAGTAATGGTATTGTAGAGGTATTTGGACCATAGGACAATTAATAGAGGGGGGTGAGTGGAAGAACTTTAATAAACTACAACAGGAATTTAACCTCCCGGGGTCTCTATATTTTCAGTGGTTACAGTTGAGACATTGTGTTGAGAGATCCGTAGGGAATATTAAGTCTTTGAAGGAGGAATGTGGGTTAACTGCCAAAATTCAGAAGGCACAGTTGGCCTCAGGAGTAGCCTCCTTTTACAAAGCATTAAACCAGATGACCCCTACACAGCTAATTGGTTTACAATGTGTATGGGAACAAGCTACGGGGATCACTTTGCCACAGCAATGCTGGGGGAAATTCTGGTCAAAACAAGTCAGAATAACCAAATCTGCCTCGATTACCCAGACCTTATTTTTCTTTGCTCATAGAGCTTACCTTGGTGAGGGTAGCCAAATGGGACAGTGCAGCTAACAACTGGTGTTGGACCTGCCAAAGCAAGATAGGCACTCTTAAACATATAGTTTTTGAATGTAATGTGCAGACTTTCTGGTCGCAGATATGGGAACGTATACAGATAATCTTGGGATTTAAGACTTCTTTCACCTGGGAGTTATTTGTTCTTCGTTCAGCCATAGATATTCCTTCTTTGGGCAGGGAGGGTTATTTTCTGCTGGATTTCATGTTAGGAAATGCCCTACATCGTTTGGTTCATAACTGGAAACGAACTACCGACCTTCAATGGCAAATTTGGTGGAATCAAGTGTGTTTGTACAGTAGATTTGAACAAATATCTCGAAAAGGGGTGCATCAAACCCCTCTTAGTAGACTTAAATGGAAGGCTTTGCTAGACTTTGGGGCTGCTGCATATTGTTACAATGATTAAAAGTGATATATTGTTAACCATTGTTTAATGGAATGATACCCACTTTTATATACCTAAATAATTACAGAAACAAATGTGATGTATTAGCTCTGACCCTAGTGGACTAGGAGGGGTAAGGGGGTTACTTACTTACTTATATTCATATGTTCATATGTGGTTGGTTGTTTGTTGTGTAAAGGTGAAAAGTTAAATAAAGATATTAAAAAGAAAACTGTGAAGAGGAAAGTTTTTCCTTTCTTCAGGTGCATCAGCGCCATCTTAGGCCTAGGCCTTCCATTTGTCTCTGATCAAATGGAGAAACTATACAGTGGTTTTAAGAAGTGCTCTAAGTATGGTAGTACCATCTCGGCCACAGCACCCATGACTGGTGTCTAAAATACCCAGTGCTTGATCATAAATCATGAGAATGTCCTCTCTGTAGAAAGATGACAAAGAGAGGCCTACAGAATCGAGCTGCAAAACTGGGCACCCTCTTCGTCTCTGACACCATCTCTTTAGCATTGACGTGATCGAGAGCTTCATCTTCCTCCCAAGGATCTCAGGTATCAAAACCTAAGTCTTCATTGAAGGCTGGCCTTCCCCCGAAGGGTAGATCTCTTTCAAAGCATTGAGATGCCTCTGGCATTGCCTTGGAGGGGGACACAACGGCCAAACAACCCTGACAGGAGGACCTTCTCTCCAAAGCCTTAGTGGAGTCCCAGGATGCTCCCGAGGCTTCCACCTCTGGAGAGCTACTGGTACCATGCTCAGGGATCGTGGCCCACAATTCCAGTACTGATACCCAAGCATCAGAAAGCTCCATGGATCAACGTATCCTTGCCATCGAGCGGATCTTAGCGGTCTTATTGGTGGCCTCGATTCCAGTGAAACCCTTACAGCCAGTTCCGCAGGCGTCGGGACCGATATCAGTACCGATACAGGCTGCATCGACTTTCTTACCGCTTTCCATGCTGCCGCCCATGCCGGCCTTCAAATCTGTTTCCGGTACCGAGGTTCCGACTACACAGATTCCAGGTACCGACTTCGACTGGTACCGAGTTCATACGGAGCAGGAACACCATGCCCGACGATACTTCGAGTCTTCAGATTCTGATTCCTCAGATGATGAATCGGACGATACTCAAGACATGAAAACTCTCCCAGAGGACTCGTCTCCATCTTCATAAAACCGCATGTCCCCACCAGAGGACATGTCTTTCCAAGACTTTATTTGCAATGTTGCTAGGGGCCTGTCCATAACAGTAACATTGGAGAAAGAGCCTAGAGCCAAAGAATTGGAAATTCTTAAATACCCGGCAGCTCCAAAAGAGGCGGCTACGCTCCCTATCCATCGGATACCTCACGACCTCATGCTTCGTATGTGGGAAACACCTCTGACTATTTCTCCCCATACCCGCCAGCTCGATACCATGTACCGGGTACTGGTGTGTCCTGGTATTCAAAAGACACAATTGTCGCACCATTCCTTGGTAGTGGAATTGACAATCAGTCAGATAAAGAGCACGAAAGATACATTCCTCAAACCCTCCAGGTAGGGAATCGAGAACCCTCGATGTTTTTGGTCGATGTTGCTTTCAAGCCTTCATGCTATTGGCCAGAATTAGTCCCTACATACTCTATATGGGTATGTTCCTCAGAGAAGTGGCTAAAGATTTGGAATTAATGGCTCCTCTTCTTCCCGATGACAAGAGGGTGGATTATCTCACCCTTGTAAAGCATGCTCAGAAGGTCTCAAAATTTGTTAATAGATCAACTTTTGATTGCTTTGAATGTATCAGCAGAACCTCATCCATGTGCATCGGTGCACGCAGAATTGCTTGGCTCCAAGCATCAGATCTTGAACAATGGTTTCAAGATAAGCTGGGTAATATCCCTTGCATCGTTGAAAACCTTTTTGGCAAGGATTAGCAAGACACGGCCTCTCAGTTGGAGTCTAAGAACACTACCCTAAATAGGCTCTCTAGATCTACTGCCAACCCAGCTAAGAAAAAGCAGCAAAGAAAGCCTTCTTCAATAAAAAGAAGAAGTATTATCCTTCTTATACTCCTGCTCTTCAATGTCAGCATCATGCTCCTCAGAAGGCACAACAACCTCCAAAACAGCAAAAGAAGACTCAGACTCCCAAGTCTCAGCCACCTCAACAGACTCAGGCTGATCCAGGTTTTTGACTCCTTTCTAGAGAACATTTGTTCCCAACTCATCCCCTTTCAAGCTCTAGAGTTCATAGGAGCCCTCTTAAATACTCAGCTATAAAGGGCATTTCTGCCCCAACTCCGCTGTGCTCGTCTCAGTCAGTTAGCATCTCAGGCATGTCTCAAGAAATATCTGATTGCTCGAGAAATGCTACATCTTCTTGGTCATATGGCATCAATGGTGCATGTAGTTCCATATGTCCATTTGCACATGTGCACAGCCCAATGGACACTGGCATCCCAGTGATCTCAGGCATCAGGTCGCCTAGGAGACATGATAGAAGTCTCTACCCTTCTGGTCTCATCTCTCCAGTGGTGGCGATCCCCAGAAAATCTCTTTGTAGTGTCACCTTTTCAGATGCCTGCACATGCTGGGGAGCCCATCTGGGGTCTCTTTCCACTCAAGGACTCTGGTTTCAGCAGGAGTCACAACTCCATATAAATCTTCTGGAGCTCAGAGCTATTCTCAATGCTCTCAAAGTATTCCAGGACCATCTTCATTGCCGCAGAGTCCTAGTCCAACCCGACAATCAAGTAGCCATGTTCTATGTGAACAAGCAAGGCAGAACAGATTCTTGGACCGTCTGCAGTGAGGCTCTGCATCTCTGGTCTTTTGCCATAAATCATCACATTCACCTCCAAGCGGTATATCTCCCAGGCAAACACAATATTTTAGCAGAGAGACTAGGTTGAATCCTTCTCCCCCATGCGTGGTCTCTTCATATAGACACAGACTCCTACATTTTTCAGATCTCGGGGACTCCAGAGATAAACCTCTTCAAACGTCCTCAGAATGCCAAGCTCCCTTGCTTCTGTACCAGGACTCCTGCGCCAGACAGCCAACAAGTGGATGCTTTTCACCTCCACTGGGGACATGGCTTCCTATATGCCTTCCCTCCTATTCCCCTAATTCTCCAGGACCAAGCAGGAAGTCAGTCCTCACTTATGGGTGACGTCGGCGCCGACGGAGCCCTCGCGGAGCAATTTTCCCCAGCTTTCAAAGAAAGCCTTTGGGAATTGCAGCGCGCATGCGCGGTCGTCTTCCCGCCCGAGGGTGCCATCTTAGCCAGTCTTCTTTTTTCCGCGGAGCCCTACAGACGTCCCTGTCTTGTCCACGCGAAAAAGTCGATTTTATTCATTATTTTATCCTTTTTTCCTTCGGTTCGACGCCGATCGTTTTCCCGCTCGGACTCGCGACGCCGGTCACGAGTCCTCGTACTTTTTTCGGTTTTTCTGACTTTGTCAGCTTTCGTTTTCGTTTTTTCCCTGGCAGCCCGGTCCTTTGACCTCGCAGGGGCCCTTTTTCCCCCGATGGCTGCCAGTGGGTTTAAGCGGTGTGGTCGGTGTGACCGAAATATGTCACTAACCGACACACACGACTTTTGCCTCCGCTGCCTGGGCCCGGATCATGAAGAACTGATCTGTGGGCCCTGCAGCAAATTGTCCTCAAAGGCGTTGAGAAGTCGGCGGCATCAGCGTGAGAGAATCTTCGCTGACCCCAGCCGTACCCGGACCTCGTCGGAGGCCTCCGCGTCGAAAGGCTCCAGCTCGGACCGTCGCCGGAGTTCCTCCGACCGGGGTTCTCCCTCCGGGGACCATCGTCGGAAGGTGAAACCCGCGAGGGCGGCGTCGGTGGACGCTCCTGGTTCCGCGAGGGCCAGGTCGCATAGCCCCGACAGCCGCCCCGGGTCCTTGGAGAAGGAACACATCCCGAAGCGACCTCGCCTGGAGTCGGAGATGCCTGCCCGGGTAAGTCCTGTGGTCCTTCTGGACTCGCCTCCGCGACAGCCGACGTCGGGCCCGACGCCGTCGGGGCCCGAGTCGGGGGCTGCTGGGTCACCTGAGCTCGGACTCAGGTTGACGGCCTTGGAGAGCAGACTGTCTGCCTTCATGGACCAGCAGAGGGCACTGCTCGCTGGCTTCGCTGGCACCGCTGCCCCGACCGCCGGGACGTCGACGTCCAAGTCGACCCCGGAGACCGAGCCGATCCTCGAGTCGATGAGAACTCGAGTCGATCCTCGGTCGAGGTCACCCTCGGCCTCCCGTTCAGGACCGAGGTCGCCGACGCAGACTCCCTCGGCGTCGGGGCGGCTGGCGCCACACCCTGCCCGGGCCGACCCCACCGAGTCCTCGTCGGAGTCGGTCTGGGAGTCTGAGGAGGAAGAGTCACCTGATTCTTTCCGGACTCGGTGTGTCCCTTCGGACTCACCGGAGTCCGAACCTCGGAAGCAGTCCCCCCCGGAGGATGCCCGGTTCTCGGACTTCGTTAGGGATATGGCCAAGGCTTTGGCCTTCCCTGCGGATCCCGAGGAGGAGCCTCGAGCCGAAGAGCTCGACGCCCTCCAGTATGACTCTCCCGCGAGGGAACACTTTACTGTACCGGTTCCTCCTATGCTGGAACGACTACTCTTCCGCATGTGGGAGAGTCCGGCCTCCTCGCCGTTCTGAGCAAGCGGGTCGATTCTATCTATCGAGTCCGCAAGAGCCCTGGCTTTCAAAAAGCACAGCTGCCACACCATTCCATGGTAGTGGAATCGGCCATGCATCGTCTCAAGAGCCAGAAGATGCACTCCTCGGTGCCTCCTGGCAGGGAGGCCCGTAACCTGGATGGCCTTGGTAAGAAGTGTTTCCAGGGCTCTATGCTCGCCTGTCGTGTCCAGACTTACCAGCTATACATGGGCATGTATCTCCGGGATCTGGCTAAGGAGCTAGCCGGATTCTCCGCTGGTTTGTCCGAGGAACCCTTGCGGAGGTTCCTGGCCTTGTCCACTGGCATTCGGGAATGCTCAAAGTTCATGTCCCGAGCAGCCTATGATGGCTTTGAAGCATCGGCTCGAGTAGCCGCAGCCGGCATCGGTGCCCGCCGACAGGCTTGGCTTCAGTCATCAGACCTTGAGCCCTGGGTGCAGGACAAGTTGGTCGATGTCCCCTGCCGAGGCGAAAACCTCTTTGGCAAGCCCATGGCGGAAAAGGCTGCACAGATTGAGACTGAGACTCTCACCAGGACCAGGCTTTCTAGGAAGACCTCCGCCCCTTCCCAGAAAAAGAAGGGCTCGGGGAAAAAGTCCTTTTACCCGAGGAAGGCGGCTGCCTACAAACAATACCCCCATTATCAGGCCCCTGCAGCTCCCCAACAGGGCCAGCAGGCCAAGGGACGGGGTAACGGGTCCCGTAGGCAGCAAGCCCCCAAGCCTGCACCACCAGCCCCTGCTCAGCAGGGTGGGGGTTTTTGACTCACAACGCATAGCCTCTCCCCCCCCGCTGATTCCTCCCAGCACCGGAGGCCGGCTGGTTCACTTCGCCCACAGGTGGTCCAGCATCACCGCAGATGCCTGGGTGCTCCAAGTCATGCGAGAAGGCTATCTTCTCTACTTCCATCAGGTCCCTCCCTCCTATTTTCCGGGAGAACCTCCGCGACCCCCTCTGCACAGGGAATTACTCCTTCAGGAGTTAGCAGGTCTTCTGCAGGAACAGGCGGTGGAACCGGTGCCCCACCACCTGCGAGGTCAAGGCTTTTATTCCAGGTATTTTCTGATACCAAAGAGAACAGGGGGCCTCAGACCCATCCTGGACTTGCGCAACCTCAACAAGTTCCTTGTGCGGGAGAAGTTCAAAATGCTTACCCTTGGAATCCTTCTGCCCTACCTCCAGCAGGGAGATTGGCTATGCTCCTTGGATCTAAAGGATGCCTACACGCACATCCTTATCCACCCAAGCCACCGCCAATACCTAAGGTTCGTGGTGGCAGGAAATCATTACCAGTACAGAGTACTGCCCTTTGGCCTGTCCTCCGCACCGCGAGTCTTCACAAAATGTCTCGCGGTCGTGGCGGCCCATCTCCGGCTTCACGGCCTCTATGTGTTTCCGTACCTCGACGACTGGCTCATCAGAGCAGCGTCCGCTCAGGAGGTCACCAACGCCACGTGCCGCACGGTGACTCTTCTGCAACACTTGGGCTTTGTTATAAACTTCGCAAAGTCCACTTTGCTCCCCTCACAGGATCTCGAGTTCATCGGCGCGAGGCTGCACACTCCTCAGGCGCGAGCATACCTACCGCTCGACAGGGCTCAACGGCTCATGGACCTAGCCGACCGCTTTCGCAGCCAGCCCTGGTTTCCGCCAGGCGCTTCCTGAGACTGCTCGGCCATATGGCTTCCACTGTCCATGTGACCCCCAATGCCCGCCTGAATATGCGGTCTGCTCAATGGTGTCTCCGCCAGCAGTGGCGACAAGCCACAGGCGGCCTAGCAGACCTAGTGCGCGTCTCCGAGCCGCTGGTCTCGTCTCTCCGGTGGTGGCTCCGGCAGCCGAACCTGATATTCGGAATGCCTTTCCAGTCACCTCAGCCGACCCGGGTGCTGACCACCGATGCATCCCTCCTGGGCTGGGGAGCACATTGCCAAGAGGCACGTACTCAGGGCCTCTGGACCACGTGGGAGTCTGCTCAGCAGATCAACTTCCTGAAGCTCCGGGCGATCCGCCTAGCTCTCAAGGCCTTCTCCCACCTGACTTCCCAACAGTCCGTCCTTGTCCAGACGGACAATCAAGTTGCCATGTTCTACGTGAACAAACAGGGGGGCACGGGCTCCTTCCTCCTCTGCCGGGAGGCACAGAAGCTCTGCTCTTGGGCCGTCAGTCACGGCATTCTCCTCAAGGCAGTGTATCACCCGCGCCAAGAAAATTGCCTTGTGGACAAACTCAGCAGGGTCCTCCAGCCGCACGAGTGGCGTCTGGATCCCTTGGTAGTTCAGAAGCTCTTCCTCAAGTGGGGCCTCCCCACGATGGATCTCTTTGCCAGTCCTCGCAACCGGCAGCTTCCTCGCTTCTGCTCTCGTCAGCCACACCCCCTTCGGGTTGCGGCGGACGCCTTTCTGATCTCATGGTCGGGGAGCCTTCTGTACGCTTTCCCTCCCATCCCACTAGTCTCTCGGACTCTTTTCAAGGTTCTCCGAGACAAAGCCTTCATGATCCTGGTGGCCCCTCGCTGGCCCAGGCAGCCGTGGTTTCCGCTCCTGCTGCAACTGGCGGTGGGGGGTCCGATCCCTCTGGGGGTACAACCGGATCTCCTCACTCAGGATCAGGGGTCCCTACTGCACCCCAACCTCAGGTCTCTCAACCTCATGGCCTGGCTGCTGAGAGGGTAGTCCTCGCTCCCTTCTCCTGCCGGCGGAGGTGGAGGAGGTCGTCTTGGCTTCGCGACGGCCTTCTACCCGCAAATGCTACGCCCTTAAATGGCGTCGCTTTGCAGTCTGGTGTACCCAACAGTCGCAGGATCCCTTCTCCTGCCCGGTGTCGGTGATCTTGCAGTACTTGCTACACCTCTCTAATCTGGGACTTAAGTCCAACTCCGTCAAAGTTCACCTCAGTGCTCTTTCGGCACATCATGTGCCGGTGGACGGTAGACCTCTCTCCAGCGACCCTCTCGTAGCGAGGTTTCTCCGAGGTCTCCTTCTACTTAAACCACCTCTGCGCCCGCCAGCGCCTGACTGGGACCTGAATGTGGTTTTGCAGCGGATCACCTGTCCGCCTTTTGAACCTATGGCTACCTGTTCTCTCCGTTTTCTGTCTTGGAAAACACTGTTCTTGATAGCCCTCACTTCCGCTAGACGCGTAAGTGAATTGCAGGCCCTCGTGTCTGATCCCCCTTACACTCGGTTCTACAAGAATAGGGTAGTCCTACGGACTCACCCAAAGTTTCTGCCTAAAGTGGTCTCCCCTTTTCACATCAATCAGGAGGTGGTACTTCCAACCTTCTTTCCCAGACCACACTCCAGCCGAGCTGAGACGGTCCTCCATACCCTGGACTGTAGAAGTGCATTGAACTTCTACCTTGACCGTACGCGGGAGCACCGTAAAGCTGCTCAGCTTTTTGTGTCTTTTGACCCCAATAAATTGGGGCTCCCGGTCTCCAAGCGTACTCTGTCCATCTGGGTTGCGGACTGTATCTCTTGGGCTTATGGGGCAGCCGGACTCGCCTTAGAAAGTCGAGTCACGGCTCATTGCGTTCGGGCAAAGGCCACGTCAGTGGCTTACCTCCGCTCTGTTCCGCTGGCAGACATCTGCCGGGCCGCTACTTGGTCTTCGAGCCAGACTTTTGCGGTCCATTACTGTCTCGAGAGGGAGTCCCGTAGGGACAGTGCTTTCGGACAGGCAGTCCTCCGTAATCTCTTTGAGGTCTGAGCAACTCCTACCCTCCATCCCGGATGTGGGCTACCGGTGGGTGATAATTCAGCGAAGATTCTATCCTTCTGTGCTGCTGAGCTAGAGGGAGCTCATTTTTGTGCTTAGGGTCTCCGGTAGCCTTGAGCTTGGGAGTCCCATAAGTGAGGACTGACTTCCTGCTTGGTCCTGGAGAAAGCGTAGTTACTCACCTGTAACAGGTGTTCTCCAGGAGCAGCAGGAATCAGTCCTCACTACCCTCCCTCCTCCCCTTGGAGTTGCAATCGTCTGCTTATGTTCTTTTTGCAAATTTTTATGCTGTCTTTTTTAGCTATGTCATCTGACTGGCTAAGATGGCACCCTCGGGCGGGAAGACGACCGCGCATGCGCGCTGCAATTCCCAAAGGCTTTCTTTGAAAGCTGGGGAAAATTGCTCCGCGAGGGCTCCGTCGGCGCCGACGTCACCCATAAGTGAGGACTGATTCTTGCTGCTCCTGGAGAACACCTGTTACAGGTGAGTAACTACGCTTTCCCAAGACTCTTTTTAAACTCCAGACGGACAGGGGCTTCATGATACTCATAGCCCCATGCTGGACAGCTGGTCCGCTGCTTTTTAACATATTCATAAATGACCTGGAAATGGGAATGACGAGTGAGATTATCAAATTTGTAGATGACACAAAACTATTTAAAGTTGTTAAAACCAATGAGGATTGTGGAAAATTGCCAGAGGATCTTGATAAATTGGAAGACTGGGCATCCAAATGGCAAATGAAATTTAATGTGGACAAGTGCAAAGTTATGCACCTAGGAAAGAACAACCCAAACTATGGTTACACAACTCAAGGTTCCATGTTAGAGAGCAAATAGAATGCTGGGTATTATAAGGAAAGGAATGGAAAATAAAACAAAGGATATTATAATGCCTCTGTATCATTCCATGGTGCGACCACACCTTGAATATTGTGGACAGTTCTAGTCGCCATATCTTAAAAAGGATGTAGCGTTATTAGAAAAGGTACAGAGAAGAACCACCAAAATGGTAAAGGGGATGGAAGGATACCCCTATGAAGAGAGGCTAAAATGGTTAGGGCTCTTCAACCTGGAAAAGAGACGGCTGAGGGGAGATATGATAGAGGTCTATAAATTAATGAATGGAGTTGCACGGGTAAATGCAGATCGATTGTTTATGTCATCAGAATATAGAAAGACTAGGGGACATGCAATGAAGCTACAGAGTAATCTATTTAAGACTAATAAGAGAAAATATTTTTTCACTCAACATGTAACCAAACTCTGGAATTTGTTACCAGAGGATGTAGTAAAAGCTGTTAGTATAGCTGGGTTTAAAAAAGGTTTGGACAAGTTCCTGGAGGAAAGGTCCATAAACCATTATTAAAAGAGACCCGGGATATCACTGCTTGACCCAATACAAGCATTGTGGAACTTGTGTCTTTTGGGGAAACTGCTAGGTACTATGACCTAGATTGGCCACTGTTGGAAACAGGATACTGGGCTTGATGGACATTGGTCTGACCCAGTATGGCATATCTTATGTTCTTAAGTACTCACCTGTAACAGGTGATCTCTGGGAACAGCAGGAATTTAGTCTTCACATATGGGTGATGTCGGTACCGATAGGGCCCGTGCAGGAATGCTTCCCAGCATCCAATAGGAAAGCTTTTTGAACATTCCATTGCAACTTCATAGCTGTCTTCCTGCCTTTCCAGCTCTGCCTCCTCAGTTGAGTTTGTAGTTGAGATAAAAAGAGAGAAAGAGAAAAGAAGAGAAACCTAGAACTCCTAGGGGAGGAGGGTGGGTTGTAAAGACTAAATTCCTGCTGTTCCCGGAGATCATCTGTTACAGGTGAGTAGCTACACTATCTCCAGGAAAAAGCAAGAATGTAGTCTTCACATATGGGACTCCTTAGCCAGAAGATGACAGAGAAATGACCTCAGAATTGGCTGTGGTTTGTCCCAGGTATGCCTAAAGAGGTCATATATCCTCCATGGATGTTTGGTATCGAAATCCGGGTCGGAGGGTAGAAGTTGCTCTGAAAGACATGCAGGAAAACAGCCTGGCCAAACATGGCATCCCAGCGGGAGTCCTTGTCCAGACAGTAGTGAGCAGCAAAAGTATGGACCAAAGACTAAGTTGCTGCTTTGTAGATCTCGTCAATAGCTACAGATCATAGATTTGCCATCGAGATAGCTATGGCCTGAACATTATAGGCAGTGACATGATCCTCAAGGGAGAGTCCTTTATTCTCATAAGTAAAGGTGATGCAGTCAGCTAGCCACTTATTTATTTATTTGTTTATTACAGTTGCTTATATACCGCACTATTCGATATCAGCGCGGTTTACAATATAACAGAACGACCAAGACAACAGTCAGTTTGGTTTTACATGGAACAGGAGTATCAACTTGGCTAACAGGGTTGAACTATATACATGAAATAATATTTACAAAGAGCTATGTCAAATGCAATAATCATTTGGAGGTTAGGAATATACCAACACTAAGAATGGATATTTTCTTAAGTGGGGTTACTTAGATTGTATTGCTGGCTGGGTAGTATTGGAGGAAGAGGTGAAATTTGATTGCCTTCCTGAATTGAGATAGGTCTACAATGGATCGAATGTCTGGAGGTAGTGCATTCCAGCATTTGGGGACATAGAGACTGAAGGCCCTATTTGCAGTTGTACTGTTGCATTTGGTCAAGGCCTTCGGGGTTATTAGCAGATTTAGGGCTGTTGCCCTTCTGGATCTGTTGGGGGGCACTGTGTGAATGAGCTCCGTAAGTGCCGTGGAAGAGAGGCGATTGATGGCCTTGAATGAGAGGAGTAAAGTTTTAAAGATAATCCTTCCGTGTATAGGGAGCCAGTGAAGCTGTTTTAGAATAGGAGTCACATGGTCACTTCTAGAGGCTCCGTGGAGGACCCTTGCTGCGGCATTCATGGCCAGTTGTAACGGGTTCAGTGTAGATTGAGGGAGACCTTGTAAGATGGAATTAGCAAAGTCAAAGTGGGGTAAGATTAGTGCTTGGTATATGGTTCGGAAATCATCAGGGTCCAGTAGGGAGCGCAGATGCCTGAGTGAACGGATTTTGAAATAAAACAGCTTTGACTATGTTGCTTATGTGAGATTTTATGTCCAGATGTTGGTCTAGGGTGACACCAAGGTATTTTATTGTTTCTTTGGTTTGCAATTCTGCTTCCTTGACTCTTACATGGG
This sequence comes from Ichthyophis bannanicus, assembly GCA_033557465.1. NCBI lineage: Eukaryota > Metazoa > Chordata > Amphibia > Gymnophiona > Ichthyophiidae > Ichthyophis > Ichthyophis bannanicus. Next base: position 572,829,222 of record CM066035.1, read on the forward strand.
ATGGCGGAGTAAAGTCGGGGTCTCTCGAGATGAACAGCACCTCCGTTTTCTTGTGCTGGATGCGGAGGTTTTGGGATTGTAACCAATCTGATACCGCATTAAAACACTCCACCAGTGGCGTAAAGTCCATTTGAACTGTCGAGAACGGCATGTATAAGAGTATGTCATCTGCATATATCAAAAAGCTCACGTTAAATGATCTGATGATATTGCAGAAGGGCTGCATGTATATACTGAATAGGAGAGATGACAGAGAGGACCCTTGAGGCACACCTTGTGTTTGATGGAATTGTTTTGATTCTTCTGATCCGGATTTTACATATTGCCATCGTCCATCTAAATAGGACTTGCACCATTCGAGCGCAGTATTGCAGATTCCCTTCTCTTTCAGTCGCCCGAGGAGAAGCTCATGATGTACCGAATCGAACGCCGCAGCAATGTCTAAGAAGATGAGCACAAAGCCTTGTCGGATGTTATCAATGCCTGTGATTATATTGTTGAATAGGAAGGTGAGAAGGGTCTCAACTCCATGATACTCTCTGAACCCATGTTGGCAATGATCTACGGGAGCTGCGGAGTCTATATGATCCTGAATTTGCCTTTGAACCTCTTTCTCAATTATCTTTGCTAGGAGTGGAATACTAGCTATTGGCCTGTAAGAATCAACCCTTTGGGGGTCTAGTTTGAGGTTCTTCAATAAGGGCCTAATGGAGGTTTGTTTGAGTGCTGTGGGGAAGGAACCAGTTGTGAAGGAAAGGTTTATCAGTTTTGCGATGAGCGGACTGAACTCACTGCGTAGTTCCTTAACCCAAAAAGCTGGGCAAGGGTCAGTTTGCTGTGGAGGTATTGAGAGAAGCTATTGTATCTTCAATACTTTTTCTGGATGGTGTGGAGAACTTAAGTAGGGGGGTTAAGCCGGTTGGTTCTTGAAACGAGGCTGTTGAGATTTTGTCAGTCTGTATGATCTTTGATTGTAAGTAATCAGCGAATTTCTCACTTTTTATCTCACTTGCAGAGAGTACGTTGGAGACTGGTAACCCGAGGTGACTAGAGTCAAAAGAGATGAACAGCTGAGAAGCTTTTTGGTACTCTCGAGTCCTTTGAAGATAAAAAGCTATGGCACGTTTGCAATCGAGAGTATGGAGGGTTGTTTCTGCCCTAGATGAGTGTGGTCTAGAGCAAAACACAGGGAAGTAGACCGACTAGTTCAAATGAAGGGGTGAGACAACCTTTGGCAAGAAGTGAGGATGATTACTAAGGACTACCTTATCATGATGGAACCGTGTGTAAGATGGCCAGCCACTAAGGCCTGGAGCTCACTAATGTGCCTTGCTGAGTTGAGGAAGATGACCTTCCATGTGAGAAACCTTAGTGATGTAGTAGCTAGAGGTTCAAAGGGTGGCTTGAGAAGCTGTCCTAGAAAGGTGAATAGTGGTGTACCCCAGGGATCTGTGCTGGGTCCGCTGCTTTTTGACATATTCATAAATGACCTGGAAAAGGGAATAACGAGTGAGGTTATCAAATTTGCAGATGACACAAAACTATTTAAAGTTATTAAAACCCATGAGGATTGTGGAAATTTGCAAGAGGATCTTGATAAATTGGAAGACTGGGCATCGAAATGGCAGATGAAATTTAATGTGGACAAGTGCAAAGTTATGCACCTAGGGAAGAACAACCCAAACTATGGTTACACGATGCAAGGTTCCACATTAGGAACTACCAACCAGGAAAAAGATTTAGGCGTCATTGTGGATAGCATGTTAAAACCCTTTGCCCAGTGTGCAGCGGTGGCCAAGAGAGCAAATAGAATGCTAGGTATCATAAGGAAAGAAATGGAAAAGAAAACAAAGGATATTCTAATGCCTCTGTATCGTTCCATGGTGCGACTGCACCTTGAATATTGTGTGCAGTTCTGGTCGCTGTATCTTAAAAAGGATATAGCGTTATTAGAAAAGGTTCAGAGAAGAGCCACCAAAATGGTAAAGAGGATGGAAGGATACCCCTATGAAGAAAGGCTAAAAAGGTTAGGGCTCTTTAACCTGGAAAAGAGATGGCTGAGGAGAGATATGATAGAAGTCTATAAATTAATGAACGGAGTGGAACGGGTAAACGTAGATCGATTGTTTACATTATCAGAATATAGGAAGACTAGGGGACATGCAATAAAGCTACAGGGTAAACTATTTAAGACTAATAAGAGCAAATATTTTTTCATTCAACGTGTAATCAAACTCTAGAATTTGTTACCAGAGGATGTAGTAAAAGCTGTTAGTGTAGCTGGTTTTAAAAAAGGTTTGGACAAGTTCCTGGAAGAAAGGTCCATAAACCATTATTAAAAAGGGACCCAGGATATCACTGCTTGACCCAGTAGAAGCGTTGTGGAACCTGTCTCTTTTGGGGAAACCTCTAGGTACATATGACCTAGATTGGCCACTGTTGGAAACAGGATACTGGGCTCGATGGACCTTGGTCTGACCCAGTATGGCATATCTTATGTTAATATTGAGATCCCATGCCACTGGTGATGGCTTTTTTAATGGGAGGCTTGCTTAATAGAAGACCTCTCATGAAGTGTGCTACGAGCGGCTGAGAGGAGATGGTTTGGCCATCTAAGGGCATGTGAGAGGCCGCAATTGCACTTAGGTGTACTTTTATCGAATTGGTTTTGAGTCCAAAAGAAGATAAGTGGATGAGATACTCAAGAAGCACTTCCACCGGAGCTGAGAAGGGATTAAGATTCTTCTGAGAACACCAGAAAGAAAAAGTACACCATTTGAAAGTGTAGGACTGTCTGGTGGATGGCTTTCTAGAAGCTAAGAGGATGTCCTTAACCTCCTGGGAACCAAACTAGCAGGCACAAAGGACTGGCGACAAATAAGTTCAGGAATGAATTCTTTAATAAACCCCAACGCGTTTCGGCTGCAAAGCCTTCTTCAGGGGGTGGTTAGGAAGAAGAACACACTTCAAAAACTATGATAAAATATAAAATATTAATATTCAAAAACATATAAAAACATATAAAATAAGATAAAACAATAATTAATATAAAATAATTTTATCAATAAAATATGGTATAGAAGATGTAGTCCCAAATGAATAGGTATAAAACACATACATAGGTGTAAAATACCACTAAATAACATAAATATGATAAAACCGTACAATCAAAATATTGGAAATATGAAAAATAAAAGAAAAGGAGACGATGAGGAGGACAAGGGATACCTTATTTTTGTTGTATGGTGTAGATACAAATGAACACTAGAAATAAATAAATAAATAGATAAATAATTATCAAAAGTTAAAACAATAAATAAGGCATACAAATGTTAATACCAGGTGTAAAGGCATAAATATAAGAATGTCATAAAACAAAATATAAATTTAAAAAGGAACAATCTGTATTGAAAGTGTTATGTATTCGGCCCTAATGAAAGAGGTTAATGGGCGCTTAAAAAGCCAATTCATAAATCCATGGAAATGTGTTTTATATGTATACTATAAAAATTATACACAACCTATTCTACAGAAAAATCCCTCCGTGATTAAGGAGGTCATTAAACTTTGAGGAACTGACCATAAAAGGGGGGTACAATCATCAATTAATAATGTTTTATATGCTCTTACACGCCTTAGGATAGAAAGATTCCATATTATCAAAAATGTCTTCAGCCATGAGATATGCTCCATAATCAAATTTGCTATCGCTCTATGTCCAAAGTTATGTATACCCAAATGTTATGAGAAAACACATCCATGTTTGAAAAGGTAAATTGGAAAAAATGGAAAAAACGATGTATACAGGGGATGCTAAGCTAGTTCAACAAACGCAACATATTATAATATCTCAAGAAATGAAGTTAAGAACATCTAAAAAACAAAAAAGGTATTGCACATGAAACTTCCATTAAATATATGATGATAAAAAACTTCCGTTGGATATATGATAATAAGAAATTATTATAATATGTATCGTTACACCTCTATTAAATAAGAGTACATGTTTGGCCGGAACAACCTAAATAAATCAATGTAATGTATAATCAAAATTGAAGGTTAAATATTCAGTAAGAAAAGTGAAAGGCTGTTATTGTTCAAGCCCTATTCGAAGCGTAGTAACAGATTAAAAAGGCGTCATTGCTTACAAGACATAATTGAACAGGGACGAATCCTGATACTCTCACCGCTGTCTGAAAATCAAACCTAAAGAGACTATCACATAAAGCTATAAGTTTATTCAAATATTGCTAAGTTACATTTAAACATGGACAAACCCTGATGCTCTCGCTGCTGTCTATTTTACGTATTAAAGATTGAACCCTAAAGACTGACACCGTAGCTCAAAGGCTTTTTTAAAATATTGTTGAAATTAGATAGAGCATCCTAAAGGGGATGAAAAAATGCATATTTTAACAGGACAGCTTTAAGCAGTCAAATATATTCCATAGTTAAAACTTAAAAATTAAATATACGCTACGGAGAGTGGAAAAATAAAGCACCTGAAACACAATAACAGATTCCAAAGGGCGTCCTCACATGCTAGCCACATTTGAGCAGAGAAAAGTCCCGATGTTATCACCGATGTCTGTTTTTTATTTGGAGATTAAGACATAAAGACTGCCATAGTGACCTGTGGACTTCTTAAGACATTGCCAAAGTTAAACAGGACATCTTAAGGGAATTCTTAAAAATAACCTTACCGTGCAATGCTCACTGCACTACTTTCTCTTTCAGAATGAAATGCGTTGTACTCTTACTCTTGAAAATAAATACTCGCATTTTCCCGTCACTGAAGGTGAAAGGTCCTCGGTACACGGCCGTACCATGCTAATAAAAAATGAATCCAAAGGATTGTATATGCTGTGATAAGGAAGCTTATCATAGCTCAGGTAGGAGCTATAGAAAAGATGATGTGACTCTGAACAAGCAACCTGTCAGTTCTGGTAGAAGTAAGAAAACAGAGTTTTCACATAGAGGACTACCAGTCCCAGAATACACCAGGTTTCCAGCAGCCATGAGAGGGGCTGAAGTGAGAAAATGTGTGTGCAATCAAGAGAGCTATGAGGTAATCCCTAAGCACTCATCTCAAAGGGCAGGGCCTGATTCAACACAGCTGCGCTGTGTTAGGGAGGAGCACACATTAGGACAGAATAAGAATAGAGCTTATTCTTCAGATAACAGCTTCAGACACAGATACAGCAACGGCTACAAATTCAAGCACCAGTATCACCTGGAGAAACAGAAGCCAAGCCAAGCGGATAGAGAAAGAAGGAAACTCTCTGGAAGGAAGAGAAGGAAGGCCATTGGAAGGTCTGGGAGAATCCAAGGCAGTGCCCATACTGGGAGGTATTCCAAGTGCCAGCAGAGTCCATTGGACTGGAGTCAGCCAGAGGAATGGAAGGGGCAGAGATAGGAATCACCAGTGGCTACCTAGAAGAGAGAAGACTGCACGTGGAAAGGACTTTCAGACCTATGCCAAAAGGTATGTGAGGGAAGATCCAGTGTCCAGGGATCAAGATTGGAAGGCTGGACATCAGAACTGGATTACATACTGGCCAGGATATACAGAGAGGAATTATGATAGCAGGAGAGGCTCAGATATGAACACTGATCCAGACCCTATCTATAATAGTGAATGGCAGCAAGGGAATAAGCATTCTCATGATAGTGCCTTATGGAAAGACTCGTCTGTGCCAATGTATGATAGTGACCCTATGTTGATTGATGAAGGGGAGATACATCAGATGAAACTATTCATTACATGGACTGTTCTCTATCTAAATGCTATTGCTAGCTTCTGTGAGCAAACACCTCAGCCATCACAAAGAAACCTAACTTTGTTCTTTATTTCCACTGCAAACAGCTCTTAAAGCAGGATTTGGGTTCACACAGTAGCAGCCAGCCAGCTAAAGGGTTTCAGCTGGTCAATTGATAGTAATTAAAGCTGCACCTGATTGTGTGTGTGAGCAAGGGAGAATCACTGCTAGGATCTGCGTGGAAAATAAGCAGAAGTTAACCTAACAAGCAAAGTTCATTTATTTCTTTGTGCCTTTTTATTTGGTAATTATTTGCTAAGAAAACATTAGCTAATTGCCTGACAAGTTGAAGGTTGTTTTCTGATTTGCTTTGTGACTTTGTTATCCATTTAAACACTGCAAGCAAGTAACCTCATTTATATTGCTGCCAAGCATATTTGTGCTGGGTGAATTAAACCCCATCAATAAAAGAAGTATTTTATTGGCCTTACCACTGGTATCACAACTCAATTATTGTCTTCAGCTGTGTTTGGGAGTGAAAGAACTACATTACCCACAATACCTTGCAAGAATCATATGAATATATGCATCGTCAAGATTGTGTAAGTTCTCACCCTAGGCAGCCGTCTGACAATGCAAATAGAAACATGAGCGAATACTAAAGAATGAAAAAATGAATCTAAACTGTATTAGTAAGACCAATGTATATTCTTTTCAGTGTGCAAAAAGAAAAAGAGAAGATAAGAAAGGGGGGGTAGGTGTGGGGGGGGGAGAGGGGGAGGGGCAAGAGGGGGAGGAGGGGGAGGGAGGGAAGAAGGGGAGGAGAAAGGGGAAGGAGAGGGGAGGGAAAAGGAGGGGAAGAGGAGAGGGGAAGAGAGGAGGGTGGGGGATGGGGGAGGGAGGGATGGGAGTTGGGGGGGTGATGGTGTGTTGGAGGGAAAAGGAGAGAGAAGAGGAAAGGGGGGGAAGAGGGGGAGGGGGAAAGAAAGAAGGGGGGAGGGGGAGAGAAGAGAAAAAGGGGAAGGGGAGGAGGGGGAGGAAAAAGGAAAGGGAAGGGGGAAGGAGGGGGAGAAAAGGGAGGAAGAGAAGGGGGGAAAGGGGGAGGGGGAAGGGGGAAAGAGGGGGGAGGGGAAATGGAAGGGGGGAGGGGGGAGGAGAAAAGAGAGAAAAGAGAAGAAGGGGGGAGAGAAAGGGAAAGGGGGAAGGGGAAAAAGGGGGAGGAAGGGGAGGAGGGAGGGAGGGGGAGAGGGGGAGGGGGAGGAAAGGAGGGGGAAGAGGGGGAGGGGAAAGGTTATTAAAGAAAAACAGATAGTTCCACCTCTTGGTTAAGTCCCAGTGGATGTAATGTACGCAGTTCATATATGAATCTTTGTTCCAAGCGTAGGAGGATCTTGTCCAAATCTCCACCCCGCCAATGGGGCCGTACCACCTTGAGGACCAAAAATTGAAGATCAAGGAGTGAATGTTGGGCAGTCAGCCAATGGTCCACCAAAAGTTTATCTGCCACTTTCCTACGAATATTGCTTTTGTGTTCTACAATGCGTGTTTTTACGCTTCTCTTGGTTTTGCCAACATAACATAATCTTCAAGGACAAATAATCAAATAGATTACATTTGTGGTATCGCAATTGGAAAAATCTTTTATAAGCACCTTATATGTGGAATTTGGTTTTATAAATTCCTTTCTTGTAACTAGTACGTTTTCACATACACTACACTTACCACATTTGAAATGTCCCAGAGCTTTGGGAATAAACCGAGGTTTATTCAGAGCAGAGGGAACCAGGATGTCTCTTATGTTTGAATTTCTCTTGTAGGCCACAAGAAGTTTAGTATCTTTTAAAGAAGAAAGAGGGTCAAGTATGTGCCAAGCTTTTTGTAATATCCTAGCAATGTCTCGAGAATGTTCCGAGAAAGTGAGTGTACATACAATATTGTTGGTTTTTTTAGGTACGTGACCTTGTAAAAGAATTGTTCTGTCTGATGAACGGACTTGACACAAAGCTTTTTTTAATACAAGCAGAAGGATATCCGCGATCTTTAAATCTCCTGCTCATGTCAGCCGCATGAATCTCAAAGTCATCATCCTTGGTGCAAAGCCTGCGAGCTCTCAAAAATTGACTTGTATGAAGGTTCTCTTTTAGAGAACGGTTGTGAAAACTACTGAAGTGTAACATAGTGTTCCTATCTGTAGGTTTTCGATAAAGTGTAGTTGTAAAGCCCTCAGATGAATTTTGAATCAATATATCAAGATATGCTATCTGATCTGAACTGTAAGAAAAATCAAATTGTAAATGTGGATCACAAGAATTCAGCCAAGAAATGAAAGCAGGTAATTGATCTTCAGTGCCTTCCCATATGAGGAACACATCATCAATGTAACGTTTCCACATATTAATTTGTGCCTCATAGGGATGTGAGGTCAAAAACGTAGACTCAAATCTTGAAACATAAAGATTAGCAACATCCGGTGCTACTGAGGAACCCGTAGCGATACATATCACCCCTCAACTGATAAAGTCCCTTCAATGTTGGTATTCCCCACCAAACCTACTCGTTGGGTCACCTTTTCAGTTGCCTTCACCTCGATACACACTGACAACAGATGCTTCCAAGCTGGGTTGGGAGGCGCATTTGAAAGACCAAGCCATACAGGGACTGTGGACACAACAGGAATCTACCCTGCAGATCAACATCCTAGAACTGAGTACTGACAAATGCTGTTTGGATTTTTCAGTCCCAACTTTTGGAGCAATCTCTTCTAGTCAGGATAGACAACCAAGTTGCCATGTTCTATGTGAACAAACAGGGAGGAATGGAGTCCCGTCCCCTCTGTGAGGAAGCGCTTCGCCTGTGGTCTTTTACCATATCACACTGCATTCATCTCAGAGCGGTATACCTCCCAGGCAAACTCAATGTTCTTAGGGACAAGCTAAGCCATATCCTTCGTCCACATGAATAGACCTTGAATTGGGAGACAACTGCTTGGATCTTCTGGATGTGGGGAAATCCACTCATAGATCTTTTTGCCACTCTACAAAACATACAGCTTCCATTCTTCTGCACCAGAGTTCCATTGCTGCACCGACAGGCCCCAGATGCCTTCCTTCTACATTGGGGACAGTGACTGCTCTACGCATTCCCACCCATCCCCTTGATACCCAAAATGCTTTGCAAGCTACAGGCCAACAAAGGCTCGATGATTCTCATATCCCCTATTTGGCCCCATCAGCTGTGGTTTCCTCTGCTTCTTCACCTTGTGCTGATTCAATCTCTCAGCCTAGGATTTGCAACTGAACTCCTCTCTCAGGACCATGGGGCACTCCTCCATCCCAGTCTTCTCCCTCCACCTGACAGCATGGCTACTGAAAGGATAGTGCTCGCTGACCTCGCCCTTTCACAGGGCATCAAAGATGTTCTCCTTGCATCACTCAAGGATTCCATTAGGCATTCTTATGCTTTCAAGTGGTGCAGGTTTGTCATCTGGTGTTCCCCAAAGGACAATGACCCTTTTTCTTGCCCAGTGGAATATCTCCTCGACTTATCCCTAAGAGGTCTTAAGACAAATTTAGTGCCGTTGTGGCTTCTCAAAAACCACTGGATAGACAGCCTATTTCCTCACACCTCTTAGTGGCACATTTCCTGTGGGGTCTCCTGCTGTCCAACCACCCATTAAGCCGCCTCTGGTGGCCTGCAATCCCAATGTGGTTCTCGTTCAACTCCTAAAGCCTCCTTTTGAGCCTTTAGATACCAGTTCACAGATGTTTCTTCTTGGAAGGTAATCCTCCTTATTGCCCTCACGTCAGCTCACTGCATCAGTGAACTGCAGGCTCTGGTGGCAGATCCTCCCTGTACCAGGTTCCACCATGACAAGGTAGTTCTGTGTACCCATTCACATTTCCTTCCGAAGGTAGTCTCCTCCTTCCATCTAAACCAGTCAGTCATCTTATCGATTTTCTTTCCGAGACCACATGCATCTCGAGCTGAAGCAGCGCTACACATTTTAGACTGCAAGCAAACACTGGCTTACTACTTGGAAAGAAATCATCTCAATTATTCATTTCCTTTTATCCTAGTCACCTAGGCCTACTGGTAACGAAGCGTACTCTATCCAAATAGATAGCAGATTCTTTTGCTTATGCACAGGCAGGACTCCCTTTAGAAGGCCATATCACTGTTCATAATGTGCTGGCTATGGCAACCTCTGTAGCCAATCTCCATTCAGTCTCCATTGAGGAGATCTGTCATTGCTGCACACTACTGTTTGGACAGAGCCTCCTGCTGGGATGCTGTCTTTGGCCAGGCTGTACTCCAGCACTCCTTTGGGACTTAAACTCAGCTCCTACCTTCTGCCCCGGACTTCTACAAGATACCAGACGATCATTGAGGGAGTATTGCTCCAATAGCCCACAGCTCTTCCAGACTCTTTGGCTACAAACCTTTGGCCTCAGAGATCACTCCTTCCCCCTCCCCTCCAACCAGTCTGGTACCTGGGAGCTAGTGAGTCCCATATGTGAAGACTGCATTCCTGCTTGTTCCTGGAGATAGCGTAGTTACTCACCTGTAACAGTGATTGCCAGGAACAACAGGAATCAGTCTTCACAACCTGCCCTCCTCCCCTAGGAGTTGTAAGGTTCGTTTATTTTTTCTCTTCCTGTCAGCTACAAACTAAACTGAGGAGAAGAGTTAGGAAGGCAGGCATGCAGGTGCAGTGGAGTGCTCCCAAAGACTTTCCTATTGGACGCTGAGGAGCGTTCTCACATGGGCTCCATCGGTGCCGACGTCACCCATATGTGAAAATTGATTCCTGCTGTTCCCGAAGATCACCTGTTATAGGTGAGTATACGCTTTCTAGGGCCCACTGCAATATTTACAGTGCTGTCTTCTAGATAGGGTCATTCTGTGAGTTTTGGAAGTCAGTGTTGTGGAATGGTAGATTTGTTCTGTAGGTCCTGTGCTCTGATTCTCACTTTTTCTTTTTCTTTCCTGTGTGGAGACAACTGTAGGGTGTAGGTGGGGAGTACTGATGTACGGATAGTCTTTAAGATTTGCATTTTTGTGTTCTTGATGATGCTGGTCTTAAATTTAAAATATTTTGTCAGTTCAGATTCATGGAAGTCTTCATTATTGCTGATTTCTGGGCTTTTCCAGCTCTGGCACATTCTTATCTGGCCTGCGTACCATGATCTTAATTGTAAAATATGCAAAAAATTCCTAGAACCTCCACAAATTACAGGTAGCTTACACCAATCAAAGTAACAGAAAATAAACAATAATTATTGAGTAGTGAGACATGTCCCTCATCAAGGAGAGAAAATGGAAATAGTCAATCTTACAAAATAAGGAAATAACAGAGGACACCACTCAAAAAAGAATATGTGGCATTTACCAATGGGTTCATATTCATCACTTCCATAGAACAAAAATTAGGTAATATTGTGGTCAATATTTCTAAATGCATTAGCACCATGAAAATAAAACTGTTCCCTTCAAATGTCACCAGATATTTACAGGGGAACCTAAGGAAAAAATTACCGCTTACTGCCAATGCCTTAGCACGCAGGGCTAGGAAAGATTTTATGTTTATGTTTATTGGGTTTCTTAATAGACCGCCCATCACAACAGCGTCTGAGCAGTTTACAAAATACATCAAAACTGCTGGGGAAAAAGGAAGAGAATGCCATAGTATGATAGGAAAGGAGAGAGAAGAGTAGAGATTAGATTACTGGTAGATTATAGAGCAAGTCAAGGAGCATCAACATGGGGGTGGAGAAAGAGGACGGGGGGGGGGGGGGTGAAAGGCCGAAGGCTAGGCAAAAGAGGTGGGTTTTTAGGTTCGCTTTAAAGGTTTTAAATGAGGGCTCTAGGCAGAGGTCTGGGGGGAGCGAGTTCCAGAGGCGGGGGCCAAGGAAGTAAAAGGCGGAGGAGCGGGTGGATTCTAGGTGGGCTTGGAATGGAGAAGGTAGGATTAGGCAGTTCATGTGGATAGTGCGGAGGGAGCGGTGGGTAGTGGGAAGTGTGGAGGTGGACCAGATCTGCAAGGTAGAGGGGAGTGCCGGTGTGAATAGACCTGTGGACAAAGATGAGGAATTTGTACTGAATACGAAAGGGGATAGGAAGCCAATGCAGGCGAATGAGAAGGGGAGTGATATGGTCGAAGCGGGAGGAGCAGGTGAGGACTCATGGACTCGTGAGGTGTTGTGGACTCGTTGCAGACGTTGGAGTTGCGATTGGGGGAGCCTGGCTAAGGAGTCGTTGCAAAAGTCTAGGCGTGAGACAACAACGGAGATGAGGAGGGTGGTCATAGATGAGAAAGAAAGGAAAGGACAAACAGATCGGAGTTGTCTTAGGGTGATAAAACAGCACTGAACTATAGATGAGATGTGGGCTTTGAAGGATAGAGAGGAGTCGAGGGTCACGCCAAGATAGCGCAGAGAGGTAATGATAGGAATAGGGGAGGAAGAGAGCAAGGGAGCGAGGGAAGGGGCAGGACTATTGGCGGTGAACCAAATGCTGAAGTTTTAGAGAGGTTGATATGTAAGAAATTAGAGGAAAGCCAAGACTCCAATGAGGAGAGACAATTGTTAAGAGGGGTGATATCGGGGGAAACTGAGTCGGTGTGATAGAGAAGAAAGATGTCGTTGGCATAATAGTGAGCGGAAACACCGTGTTGTTGAACTAAGAGGGTGAGAGGAGCTAGGAAAATATTAAACAGAAGGGGAGCGAGAACAGAACCCTGAGGGATGCCACAGGGAAGGGGGGGGGGGGGGTAGAGGGGGAAGAAAGAGAACCAGCGGAAACTGAGACAGACCGACCAGAGAGAAAAGAGTGAAACCAGTGGAGAACAGTGCCGGCTAGGCCGGCATCTTGAAGGTGTGAGAGGAGAGTACGGTGGTCAACAAAGTCGAATGCAGCAGAGAGATCAAGAGAAACAGCAAGGGTGAAAGAGCCACGATCGTGGGTGGTGCGTAGTTCATTAAGAAGTGAAAGAAGAACAGACTCCGTGCTGTGACCGGGACGAAAACCAGATTGTCATGGGTGTAGGGTGAGGGAGGCTTTGAGGTGGGAGGACAATTGAGTGAAGACAGGTTTTTCTAGAAGCTTAGAGAGGAAAGGAAGATTAGAGATGGGACGCCAGCTAGAGGTGGAAGAGTGATCTAGGGACCCCTTTTTTAGAATAGGGCGGATGATAGCATGCTTCCAGGGGGTGGGGAAGACACCAGTGGAAAGACTTGTGTTAAAGATAGAGAGAATGTGGGAGGAGAGGGCTAGAGAAGGATCTAGGAGCCCGTGGGAGGGAATGGGATCAGAAGAGCAGAAGGTTTTGCGAACGGAGTTGAAGGTCTTGGAAAGGGCAGAGGCGGAAATAGGCTCAAAAGAAGACCAACGATGGGAAAGAGAGGGGTGTGGAAGGGGAGGGGGTGAAGGGGAGGAAGATGAAGAAATGGGATATGTTACTGAGGTTTGGGGAGGAGGAGAAAGTGGGGGAGAACAGGAGGTAAATGAAAGGCGGAGGGAAAGGACTTTAGAGGAGAAATACATTGCCAGAGAGGCAGGATCAGGAATGACCGGGGGTGGGGGGAGGGCATAGAGGAGGAGTGAGGAGCGGACAATGAGCGGAGAACAGAGTACAGTTGGCGGGAGGAATTGGCAGAAGTGGCGATGAGGGAAGAAAAATAGTCCCTTTTGGCGGTGTGGAGGGAGAGACGATATTGACGATGACAAATACAGAAACGGTCCAAGAGGGGGGGGAGAGGGGTGTTTACGCCAAAGTCTTTCTCCTAAGTGGCCCAAGCCACATCAGGAAAGAAATACAGCTTTTGGCCACAAAAGATAAGATCTTTTTGTTAAAAAACACCTAAGAATCATAGGCCCAATATTCAAAGGCATTTACAAGTGAGAAGCCTGTCCGTAGCTACGACCTGTAACACTGCATACGTAATTTAAGGTATCTGGTGTGAGTGTCAGTTGTTGTATATAGGAAAAACTACAAGGCCTTTGAGGACTCAGCTGGCAGAACACAGATATAGTCTCAAGAAGGCCCGGACTGATACTCCGTTGGTACAGCACTGTATTGACTTAGGTCATGTGTTTGAAGATCTCCGATGCACAGTTTTAGAATACGTGCCTCCTGATATTCGGAGGGGTGATCGCAAGAAGGTGCTTCTACAGAAGGAACAACGTCGGATTTTCAATTTAGGGACTTTACAACCTGGCGGTCTGAATGACCGTCTGGAATGGACATTATTTTTTTGATAGGTATAACTGATCGATTTTTTAGATAGGTATGCTTTTTTATATATTGTTTCTGATACTTTGCGCCTTTGTTTGGTCGTTTAGTAGTGTCACTGTGCAGCTCTATAGTTTAGATAGTGTTGATGTATGTACTTGTAACTTTAAGATGATGTCATTGTTTTGTATTGGTCCTGATTGGTGCTAGGTTTATGTTATTAGGCGCATCACACGCTATGTTGGGATGGCGGGAGATTGCGTGGAGCCATTTTTGAAAGTAGATTTTTGTATGACGTTGCTCCTGATGAAGCCGGTTTACGGCGAAACAAAAGCTTTTGTAGAGCTTCGGTCGTTTTCTTGATGTATGGCAGTAATATTGAATTTGGATATCTTTCCTTCCCGTGTTGATGATCCCCTTTTCTGCGTTGGAGGTCAGAGTTGGCCTTGAAGAGCGTCTATTTAGAGGGTGGGGACCCGGCTGGCTACAAGACTACTGCTGCGAGATAAGTCTTTTGAATTTCTATGCTGGTGCTAGTGAATTTGATTTTTTACCATTTTTCATTATGTTTGCAGGTATTGCTCTGTGACTAGTTCTGGCTGCGTTCAGCCCCGATGGTATAACATAGACGCATATTTTATTGACGCTATTTTTAGAATGAATGAATGAGATTGTATTGATTGATTGTGTTGTGTGTATGTTTGAAATAGTGCTATAGATATAGATTATTTGCTCTATTTATATGAGTCTTTAGAGATTTTTCCCAGGGTCGAAATAGAGGGTGTATTGGATGTTGTTTAAGGTTTGGTATGCTCAGTTTAGGAGGTGTAGGGAGGCTATGACCGGTGATGTGAGAGTCTATCAACACCCTATGGTGATTTTTCACTAAGTGTGGGTTGTGCCATCTGAGGTCATTTATGCCTGGAAATGATTTTTAGGTATTGATTATAACTTTGCAATATTTATATTTATATTTAGTAATACGAGCAGTTTTCTTTAATATTACAGACCTGTAAACCATGTAAATGCCACTTGGAGGGATATTCAGTGGCACTAACATGGTTCGTGCTGCTCGATAACCGTGAGTGCTGTTGCTACACCGCGCCCCATTACTAACCGTGTAGCATCGAGGCGTGTCGTGGGCATTCTGGGGTGAAGTGGAGGTGCCACCTGTCGCTAACTGTGCAGCGGTGATATTGAATTGCTGCCCAGTTAGCGACCTATGGGTGAAGATAAGCATGGGAAAAGCTGGTTTATCATTAACCATGGGAGCTAACCGGGAAGCAGGTCAATATTGCCGCTGCCCGGTTAGCTTTCATGCCATGTGGCGATCCGGATATTCAATGCCAGTGGCTGGATATGACCCCAGCATTGAATACCAAGGGTTAACGTTTAGCAGCCACAGCTATGCTCTTTAGAAATGCTAGATGCTGCCACTTGGGCCCCATATTCTTATGCTTTTCATTGACAAAGATATCTACAAGAGTAACACATGAGGAAACTTCATTCTTGGAATCTTCCAGAAACTGTGAAAAGAGGAAGAATATGCAAACCACCGTCTAAGTATAAAATGTTGCCACCGGGAAAATAAATAAAGTATTGACCAAATATTAAATGACCCTGAGGGCGGACAGTTTGGTCAATACTTTATTTATTTTCCCGGTTTGTATATTCTTCCTCTTTTTTCATCCTGACGCCGTTATAATTTGCATGTAGGGCTGAAAAGTTTTTTCTATCTGCAGTACTTTTTATACACCGCGAGTTTTGCAGTTGCAAACACAATGTGCATTAGCCTTAGATAACATTTGTTTTGTGCATGATTGCATCAAAGAATACAATTCTTCCCCCTATTGGGCCCATGTTTAAATTTGTACAGATCAATTGGTAATGTCCCGTTTATCATTGCATATCCTGCCTTTACTGTTCTTTAGTAGGGCTCCTGGCTTCCTCCTGCTACCATAATCCTCAAGTACAAGTTTTCTTATGTAGTTCATTTTATTGGAGATTTTGTAGTTTACTCATGTCCTGTCCTGTTCTCCTCATTGCTTATTCCACCTTCTTTTTCTTTCACTTTGGATTAATGAAAGATATGGAATCAAGTTACAAGTTTTTTAATTATCCTGTTTTTTAATTATCTTGTTTTTGTTTTCCTAGCAACGTTTTTAGATTTCGCTTCATTAGTGTGGTGTAATACTTTTTAGAGCCCACAACAGAGGTTGGTAATCTAATTTATTATATTATTTTATTTTTATGGATATATATGATTTTATGATGATTAGTACCTTCGAGCACATTTATTTATTTCACATTATTTATTGATTTTATGGTATTGCATTTTGTAAGGTTTTAATGTTTTTATTGTTTAAGTATTGATATGTATGATGTTGTTTTACAAGTTTGTCAGTCTGTTCCTTTATGTTTTTAATGTATGTTAATGGTTGTTGTTTATGATTTTAGTTTTTGTGCCTGGCCAGCCCCTGACGAAGGGTGACGAAACACGGCCTGTGTCGGGCGGCCTAAGGGTTAATAAAGGACTCTGTCTTTCCATCCACTCACGCTTCAGGTTGGTTTGTTCTTGCTTCTGCGTGATTTCTGCTTCCTATTGTCGCACGCAACTTTATTTTTAGACACTCACAATTGGTGTCTAACCTGCTTGGGTCCTGACCATTTTCCTCTGGAGCCCTCGGGCAATAGTATTGTGAGAAGAAGTTTTCAACATCGCGTCCTCGACACGCGGTCCCCCTCCAACTTCAGGGCACCGACCATATCTTCTTCTCCACAGGATCAGGTAACCCAAAAACAAGACTAGCCAGTCCTCGAGCGGCAGTTCTCATGCACAGCATAGAGATGACTCCGGCCTTGTCCTCGAGAATCCACTGGTTTCAAAACCCCGGTGGGAGTCTTCGGCCTCCCAAGCCTGTGTGGGGTTTCAGGTTGTTCCTGAGGTTCACCCCTCACAGAACATACCTGAGCCATGCCTGGTGGTGGCATCCGCTTTGAGCGGTACCGATACCCCGGCATCGGCACTGGTGTTGGATGAAACATTCCTCACCAAGGATCGTCGTCTGGCATCCTCGGTACCTGCGGGCCCGGTGGATATGCTCCAGACCGACATTCCTGTATCGGTACCGACACCGATACTAGTACCGACATCGGTATCCTCCAGACGTGCATCGATAGACTCGCTTCCTTCGATGCCGAGTCTGGAATCGATCTCCAGTCTGGAGGACTGGGTACCGACTCGTCTTGGTACCGACTCCCGTCGGTACCGAAGGCTCGTTTCCAATACTTCGGATCCGCAGCTCTCGGTTCCTCCGATACCGTTAGAGTTGCCACCGGCTGGCCTTCATCCACCGTTATCAGATATCAGTACCGATATCAGAAGTCAGTACCGATATCCACATTACCATTGCTGTCGGTACCTTCCATGCTTCTCTCGTCAGGCTCGCTTCCCTCGATGCCGAGTTTGGAATCGATCCCCAGCATGGACGATCTGTTACCGACTGTCACTGGTCCTGATCTACAGTACCAGTGACCACCATCTAGGGATCCCATACTGCACCATTCAGGATCTTCTATTCCTATATACTTAGATAGATCCCTCTGTGCCAACGCTAGTTCTTCATCAGATCTAGCCTATCCAAGGGAAGTTCCCTCTGGGGATCCTTCATTCCAGACTTTCCTCTTGGATATGGCAAAATCGCTTGCCATTCCTATTCCTGGACAAGATCCTACACATGGGAATACAGAATACCTCTCTGTTCCTAGCAAAGCAAAGGAGAACATAATGCTTCCTTTGCATCATTCTTTGCAGTATCTCCTTCTACGAATGTGGGAAGCTCCTTTAAAGATACCCCCACCTTCCAGAGCAACTGATCTTCTATATCAGGTGCCAACCTCTCCAGGGTTTCAAAAGACTCAGCTTCCTCATCATTCCATTGTGGTAGAATCAGCAATGAGGCGAGTGAAGAGTAATAAAAAGCACTCTTCTTGTCCGCCAGGTCGTGAGTCTAAGACACTAAATGCTTTTGGACGTCAAACCTTCCAGACATCCATGCTTTCAGCAAGAATTCTCTCATATATTTTTCATATGGGTCTATTTCTTGAGGAGGTCTCAAAGCAATTACAGATTTTGACTCCTTTTCTTCAAGAGCCCAGGTGTACAGACTATTCCTCACTGGTTAGTCATACTCAAAATATCTCTAGGTTTCTTACTCGTGCTACCCTAGACTCCTTTGAGTCTGTTAGCAGGACTTCTGCTATAGCTATAGGGGCACGACGTAGAGCCTGGCTTCAAGCGTCAGACTTGGACAAATGGGCACAAGAAAGACTGGGAAACACCCCTTTCACTGGAGAAAATCTCTTCAACAAGGAGTCTTTACTCCAGGTTACTCAGTTATCCACTGACTTTTCCTTTTTCCAGAGGCTGTTCTACGCCTTCTTCTTTCCCAGTAGGTAGGAAATGTCCTACCAAACTTTCTTCCCCTAGAGGGAGAAGATTTTACCCATCATCTGCCCACCATAGATGTTCCCAAACAGGGGAAACATCGCCCTAGTCTGAAGAATCCACAACCTCAACAAACCCAGCAGTCGCAGGGTTTCAAATAGATCATTGTCCCTCTTGGTTGAGGGTTAGGGTGGCAGTCTGCTTCTTTTCACTTGAAGAATCTGCACTAATTTTTATCCTAACCTACCTAGATATCTCTTCATGAGACATTTTTCCTCTAACTCTAAGAGTCTTTATAATGATCATGCCCATCATTAACACATTGTCCTCTTCCTCTTGGAGGAAAGAGAGGTAGCAACTATCAACAGACAGTTGTTTCCCTCTACTGGCATGTATCATCTCATCTATTCGAGACCTCCTCCATAGTCGGTCTCTTGCAACTCTCTCTTACCTCCCTCTTACTACAACATTTGTTTTGTAAGAGTGGCTCTTTAGACGGGTAAGCCCCTATGGTCCTCTACCTCTTCTACCGGGGGATTCTCCCTTCTGGAGTTGTCTCCCCCCCTTGTTACCTTAGAGCAGCTCATCAGACAATAGGGACTCCTATCATGTCTGTTGTTTCTTTTTCCCAGTCTAAAAAGGAGCAGGGAAAAGAACTTTTCAATGCTGCTCTGGTAGTTGCTACAGATACAGCAATTCCTAGTGGTTAAGCCACTGGTTTTGTTTCACTACAGAACCAAGGATTCCCCTCCACTAGCAATCTTCTTCGCCTCAGTGCTAAGTCCCAAATAGGTTATCAACCTCGTTTGGGAAACCCTATTATCACAGTCTGGTTGGTTAACTTCTATTCTTCGCCCCCTTGTCCTTGGCAGAATAGCTGGTTACCTGCTGGCTTTTCACAGCCAGTTTTTTCTTCTAACCAACCTGCAGCATGCTCTCTGCATCTCTACAGAGTAGCTTTGCACTATGGGCCCTTGCTAGAGAGCATTAGTATCTTGCCTAGCAGATAACCCCAGATGGTTAGGGGGGGTTCCCCCAGTCATGTTCATGTCTGGCAGGTATTCCCTACCCTTACCATCTCATTTTAAATCTCTTTTGAGGCATACGCCTCAGGCCTTTCATTACGTGAAAAACTTAAGGAGGGCCAAATCCCTAGCTTGGCCCAAATCTCCATGGGTCTTCTCGTCGGAGGTAAATTTCTTCAATGGCAGCTAGAGGACGCCTAATACCCATCTTGCTCTCATAGGCGGGTCACTAGGGTATCTTCCTCCAGAGGCGTCCTCTCTCAATTCTCCATACTGCAATTCTGGAGATACCTGGACTTCCTGTCTGCAGACTGAAGTTATCCTCTGCCATTTTCACGTAGGCCATCCTGGTTATTCAAGAGCTCAAATTCTGCAGGGAATTCAGACTTCTTCTTGTCAGGGAGACCTCTCCTCTGACTCTGCCAGTCATAACCAGGAAAAGAGGATTCTCTATGTATCTATTCAAGCAGGTATCAACCTTCTTGCTGTTAGATAAATCTTTCTCTCTCCCTATATCCCTAGAGGGGATGAGGTTTTATGGACATCTCTCCATCCTTATACCTGGAGACACGTGTCTATATGCCTGCCTATTCATATAGGTATATATAGATATATATATAGATACATATATATACTTATCTATATCTATCGCTGTGTCTTCTGCCCATACATATCTCTTATAGTTATATGCCTATATACCCTCTAGGTGTATATATTTAAATAGATATATATGTCTATGTATATATATATTGTGGTGCTGCACCGTCTAGGCAATAGCCTATAAGGAGCAGCGTGACAACTGTTCTTTGTTAAACTAGCTTATTTTCAGAGCATGTGCTGCTGGGACCTTTTTTATAGTTGTGGTTAATAAGTAGTCTGAGTAGTTTAGGCAGTTCACAGGAAATTTATTTATTTTATCTTCTTTCATCAAAACTTAGCAAAGTAAACTTCTCTTTGAAACATGAACAAGGTGTAACAGAAATAACTCAAATAGCTTCCTTCAGCAAACTTGAAATCAATGCTTTAAACAGTGCTGGCAAAACAAACTTATAATCCTTTTCTTTTCTTCCAGGATTCACAAACATTCAGAGCATTTAAACACAGTTCTGAATTCTTACTTTTAAACCAGCAATTCGGTTTTTCTTATTATTAAACATATACTGTTGAGCAATCCATTATGTAATCTGAATCATGGTCTAATTCAGATAATTCTGTTTCCATATCTTCTATTCCATCCTGAAACAGCTCTGGGTTTTTATCATCCCAACCTGGCTTCAGTTGTTGCATTAATTTAAACACTTTATCCCAGGGATTTCTTTTTCTCCTCACAGGGTTTCTATATGCATTGCAGGGCTTTGTATCTCTAGGCAAAACATTCATATGACTTTGCTGTCTCTGTTGGCTTCTAGGTACAAGCTTCCTTTCAGGCTTTACAGAAGAATAAATCTCCCCTTCAGAATCCTCAGCAACCTCACTGCTATCTGAGCTATATTCTACAATTCTCCCAGAGTTCTGGCTCCTTCCTTCACAAGGGCTTGCAAACTCTGTACAGCTGTACCTTGTAGAAGAACTGCCGTTGGAATCCTTTCTGTGCTGAGAGTCAGACCTGCTCTGCCATTCCCTTGGCTTTGGCTTCTGAACTCTCTGCCGTGGTTCCAGTGTTTGCTCAGTCCAAGACTGCTGTCTGGACTCTGCTCCAACCTCTGCTTCTGCTTCCTGTCCTCTCCGTCCTCGTGCTTCCTGTGCTCGAGCTCCCTGTGACTGAGCTACAGCTCCTCCTTCTTCTCTAGCTAACTCTCTTTGCTTCTAAAAGCTTAAATCTTTGTGTGTGAGAGGCGTTTTCCTAGCTCTTCCCCCTAGGTGTTTCTCATTTGCATTTTGTGTTGCCATGGAGGCAGGGTGTGGTCTGTACTCAGCCCTCTGAATCATGTGGCTTTTCTCTCTAGGTGTTGATTTAACTGATTGCCTGCCTGAGCCATGCTTTGACTCAGAAGGAAAAGTTTTAAAAGCAGCCCTTTTTCTATGCCTGTTAGTGTCCTCATTACCACATATCCCCCCCCTTAAGCTATTACTGGCTGGCACGCTAAGCCGTGCACAGTCAGTAATCCTACAAAGGGCGATCGGGTCCCTATAATCCCTTACAGCTACTTGAGAACTCAGGGTTTGCTCTTGCCAAGGCCGCAAGACATTAACGTGGTATACTTGCTGCCTCCCTCTGTTATTTGCTACAGAATATGTTACAGGTCCTACCTGCTTTTCTATTTTATAAGGCCCTTTCCAGGTGCTTTCAAATTTGGAAGTGGCCCCTGTAACCATGACAAGTACTTTCTCACCAACCTCTAGATGGCGTGGTTTCGCCCGTCGGTCATAATAAGCTCTCTGGCGGGCATGACTTGTCACCAAATTCGCTTCCGCTACTTGGGACATGCGCTGTAACCTCCCTTTTAAATCCTTTAAAAATATGGGTACCTCTTGCTTCCGTATAGTCGGTGCTACCCATTGCTCCCGCAAAATATCAAGGACACCCCGAGGAGTACGTCCATACATAAGCTCATATGGGGATGCCCCTGTAGAGGTTTGCTTACGCACTCTGGAAGCGTATAACACAAATGGGAGCATCACGTCCCACTCTGCTAGATTACCCTCTAGGCTCCTCCGTAACATATTTTTTAGAGTCTGGTTAAACCTCTCTACTAAGTCATTTGTTTGAGGATGATATGCGGCCGTACGAAAGTGACGAATATCAAAAGCCTCTCAGACCTGGGCTAGGTATCTAGACATGAAATTGCTTCCCCTGTCCGTTAGGATCTCTCGGGGGAAACCGACTTCACAAAATATTTTTACCATCTCCTGGGCTATGGTACGTGCGGACGTATTTCTCAGAGGAACAGCCCAGGGAAACTTCGTAGCCTGATCAGTTATCACTAATATGTATTGGTAACCTCTTGGTGTCTTAAGAAGAGGTCCCACTATATCTACCGCAAGCCTATGCACTGGTTCGGATATGACGGGTGTTGGTACCATGGGTACCTCAGGCGGATGCCTCGCGGTGACGCGTTGGCAGGCATGGCAGGACGCACAGAACCTAGACGTTTCCCTGAACACTCCAGGCCAGTAAAAACGATTCAGGATTTGATCTAATGTGCCCTGTATACCCTTGTGTCCTCCCACTGGATGATCGTGTGCTAACTTTAACACCACGTTCCTGAAAGAGGTGGGTATGACCAACTGCTTCCTCCTATCCCCCGTCCTTGGGTCCAAACTCTCCCTATAAAGCAAACTGTCCTCCAAGAAAAATCGTGGCAGGGTTCAGATCCTTCCTGCGCATAATCAAAAGCACGTGCTAGCGCCAGATCTGCCTGCTGTTCTCTCGGGAATGAGGGAAATTTCTCCATTAGTTGGGCTGGCACCCAGGGCAATTCCTGTCCCATCATTAGCTCAGCCCTATTTCTGGACCTAATCTGTCTATCTTTCCGCTTTTCAGAAATTCCCTTCCTCGGGCGACTACTAGAGGGGCTTATCAAATCATCATGTGAGGGCATTCCCGCCATGGGATCCTCTGATGAATCTAGCTGCCCACTAACTGCCTGAGAACTGGCACGCGTAGAGACCATGCCTGCTCTATCCTTATATTTGTCAGAGTTCTCGACTCTTCTTACACTGGGTGAGGCTTTGTCTAGGCTGTCTGGGATAGTGATTTTCCCTGCCTTGTCCTTTAGCTCCTTTCCTAAGCTATGCCACAGTTGGGACCAATCCCTCCCTAGGACTAAGGTATTCGGGAGTTTTGGCACTACTGCTACCGCTATCTTTTCCCTAAGGCCTTGACCTTCTACCCATACATAATATAGTGGATGGTAGGTTGCTGTCCCATGAACACATCTGATCCTCACCTGACTTTCAGAAGAGTCCAGGTTATGATCAGATTGAGACACAATCCTTTTCCACAGTCTTTTGGAAATCATTGACTGGTTTGCCCCAGAATCAAGTAATGCCTCTGTGGGAACCCCTTACACTTCTACCCCTAGTAGGAATCCCTTTCCCACCCTACCGGGATCTGTGGTTACCAGGGCTATTCTGGCCTTACAATCCTTTTTGAAATGCCCTATTCCCCCACATGCAAAACATTTTCTTTCCTGGGCATAGCAACATTTATCCATAGACAAATATTTTTGTTTTCCAACATTCGCTGACCATGCCTTCCTTTCTGGTGCCTCCATCAGCGCACACTTCGTCTGGCCCACCAGTTCGGCGGCTAGAAAACACTCTGCCAGTGAAATGGAATCTTTTGTATTAGAACAATTTTGAAGGACCAGGAAGGTTTGTAACTCTGAAGTTACTGCATTCATAAATTGCTCAAGAACAATGCAATCTAATACTTCCTCCAGACTCTTAGTCTCTGGAGTGAGCCACTTATATGCCAGACTCTTTAAACGATGGCATAAAGCTTGGGGTGTTTCACCCTCTCTTTGCTTAGACGCTCTAAAATGACGTCTATAGACCGCTGGATTTAAACCCATACAATCTCTTATAGCTCGCTTCACTTCTTTGTAGCTATTAATTAACGCTGTGGGCATAGCCCTATAGGCTGCCATGGCTTCCCCTGTAAGAGAAGTGGCTATTCTGATTGCCCATTGGTCTTTCGGCCATCCAGCTAACAGTGCTACTCTTTCAAAAGACTCTGAAATCATCAATATCAGCGTCTTTACTGAGTTGTCCAAAAGAAAAAATACCAGTGTCCAGCACCCCTAGACCTGGTAATACAGCTTGTGAACCTGACATGGTTCTTGTAAGTCCCGCTGCTTTTTCTTGTGCGCTCAACCATCTCTCCATCGTCTCGAGCAGTGGTTTTTGCTGGGCCTGCAGCATGGCAAGTGCCTGCTCTTGGCTTCTCGCTGCCATCTCCTGCTGTCTTTTGAATTGCTCCGTGACCCAGGCCATGAGATCAAGCGCTTCCATCTCCGGTCTGCTGCTTCTCTAGAAAAGAAGGAGAAAACCCCCCCACCAAGTGTGGCACTACAAACGCTCCCTGTTGCTCTCCCAGTGACTGGTATTACCATCCACTTCCTACACCAGTATCCACCAGTATCCACCATTAACCGCCTCCTTTCTACGGGTTACCTGGTTCTGGCATAGATTCAGGCTCTGCAACAATAGGAACAGTGCTGGAACTCCCTCCAGTTCCCTCTGGATGCCACTCCTGATTTTCTTCTCCACACTTTATTTCTTTCTGTTGTGCTTCGCCTCCCACAGCTTCTTGCTTGCTTGCAGGTGCACAAAACTTGTCCACGCTTGTAGAAGTTAGATGAAAAAGAATCCAACACACTACCGCCACCTGTGGCGCCGCACCGTCTAGGCAATAGCCTATAAGGAGCAGCGTGCCAACTGTTCTTTGTTAAACTAGCTTATTTTCAGAGCATGTGCTGCTGGGACCTTTTTTGTAGTTGTGGTTAATAAGTAGTCAGAGTAGTTTAGGCAGTTCACAGGAAATTTATTTATTTTATCTTCTTTCATCAAAACTTAGCAAAGTAAACTTCTCTTTGAAACATGAACAAGGTGTAACAGAAATAACTCAAATAGCTTTCTTCAGCAAACTTGAAATCAATGCTTTAAACAGTGCTGGCAAAACAAACTTATAATCCTTTTCTTTTCTTCCAGGATTCACAAACGTACAGAGCATTTAAACACAGTTCTGAATTCTTACTTTTAAACCAGCAATTCAGTTTTTCTTCTTATTAAACATATGCTGTTGAGCAATCCATTATGTAATCTGAATCATGGTCTAATTCAGATAATTCTGTTTCCATATCTTCTATTCCATCCTGAAACAGCTCTGGGTTTTTATCATCCCAACCTGGCTTCAGTTGTTGCATTAATTTAAACACTTTATCCCAGGGATTTCTTTTTCTCCTCACGGGATTTCTATATGCATTGCAGGGCTTTGTATCTCTAGGAAAAACATTCATATGACTTTGCTGTCTCTGTTGACTTCTAGGTACAAGCTTCCTTTCAGGCTTTACAGAAGAATAAATCTCCCCTTCAGAATCCTCAGCAACCTCACTGCTATCTGAGCTATATTCTACAATTCTCCCAGAGTTCTGGCTCCTACCTTCACAAGGGCTTGCAAACTCTGTACAGCTGTACCTTGTAGAAGAACTGCCGTTGGAATCCTTTCTGTGCTGAGAGTCAGACCTGCTCTGCCATTCCCTTGGCTTTGGCTTCTGAACTCTCTGCCGTGGTTCCAGTGTTTGCTCAGTCCAAGACTGCTGTCTGGACTCTGCTCCAACCTCTGCTTCTGCTTCCTGTCCTCTCCGTCCTCATGCTTCCTGTGCTCGAGCTCCCTGTGACTGAGCTACAGCTCCTCCTTCTTCTCTAGCTAACTCTCTTTGCTTCTGAGAGTTTAAATCTTTGTGTGTGAGAGGCGTTTTCCTAGCTCTTCCCCCCAGGTGTTTCTCATTTGCATTTTGTGTTGCCATGGAGGCAGGGTGTGGTCTGTACTCAGCCCTCTGAATCATGTGGCTTTTCTCTCTATGTGTTGATTTAACTGATTGCCTGACTGAGCCATGCTTTGACAGAAGAAAAAGTTTTAAAAGCAGCCCTTTTTCTATGCCTGTCAGTGTCCTCATTACCACAATATATATATATATATACACATATATGTTTATAGATATAATGAGATATATTTTTAGATAGATCTGTATCCATCTACCTATCTATCTGTCTGTCAGGTTCAGATATCCCTACATTCCTATATAACCCTGACAGATGGGCACTACCTCTTTCTCCAGGACCAAGCAGGAAGTCAGTCCTCACATATGGGTGACGTCGGCGCCGACGGAGCCCTCGCGGAGCAATTTTCCCCAGCTTTCAAAGAAAGCCTTTGGGAATTGCAGCGCGCATGCGCGGTCGCCTTCCCGCCCAAGGGTGCCATCTTAGCCAGTCTTCTTTTTTCCGCGGAGCCCTACAGACGTACCCGTCGTGTCCCCGCGAAAAAGTTGATTTTACTGATAATTTTCTCTTTTTTCCTTCGGTTCGACGCCGGTCTTTTTCCCGCCCCGACTCGCGACGCCGGTCACGAGTCCTCTTCTTCTTTTTCGGTTTTTCTGACTTAGTCAGTTTCATTTTCGGTTTTTCCCTGGCAGCCCGGTCCTTTGACCTCGCAGGGGCCCTTTTTTCCCCCGATGGCTGCCAGTGGTTTCAAGCGGTGTGGTCAGTGTGACCGAAATATGTCACTAACTGACACACACGACAATTGCCTCCGCTGCCTGGGCCAGGATCATGAAGAAATGATCTGTGGGGCCTGCGGCAAAATGTCCTCCAAAGCGTTGAGAAGTCGGCGGCATCAGCGGGATAGGATCTTCGCTGACCCCAGCCGTACCCGGACCTCGTCGGAGGCCTCCGCGTCCAGAGGTTCCAGCTCGGACCGTCGCCGGAGTTCCTCCGACAGGGGTTCTCCCTCCGGGGACCATCGACGGAAGGTGAAACCCGCGAGGGCGGCGTCGGTGGACGCTCCTGGCTCCGCGAGGGCCAGGTCGCATAGCCCCGATAGCCGTCCCGGGTCCTTGGAGAAGGAGCACCTCTCGAAGCGACCTCGCCTGGAGTCGGAGCTGCCTGCTCGGGTAAGTCCTGTGGTCCTCCTGGACTCGCCTCCGAGACCGCCGACGTCGGGCCCGACGCCGTCGGGGCCCGAGTCGGGGGCTGCTGGGTCACCTGAGCTCGGACTCAGGTTGACGGCCTTGGAGAGCAGACTGTCTGCCTTCATGGACCAGCAGCGGGCACTGCTCGCTGGCCTCGCTGGCGCCGCTGCCCTGACCGCCAGGACGTCGAAGTCTAAGTCGACCCCGGAGACCGAGCCGATCCTCGAGTCCATGCGAACTCGAGTCGATCCTCGGTCGAGGTCACCCTCGGCCTCCCGTTCGGGACCGAGGTCGCCGACGCCGACTCCCTCGGCGTCGGGGCGGCAGGCGCCGCGCCCTGCCCGGGCCGACCCCACCGATTCCTCGTCGGAGTCGGTCTGGGAGTCTGAAGAGGAAGAGTCACCTGATTCTTTTCGGACTCGGTGTGTCCCCTCGGACTCACCTGAGTCCGAACCTCGGAAGCAGTCCCCCCCGGAGGATGCCCGGTTCTCGGACTTCGTCAGGGATATGGCCAAGGCTTTGGCCTTCCCTGCGGATCCCGAGGAGGAGCCTCGAGCCGAAGAGCTCGACGCCCTCCAGTATGACTCTCCCGCCAGGGAACACTTTACTGTACCGGTTCCTCCCATGCTGGAACGACTACTCTTCCGCATGTGGGAGAGTCCGGCCTCCTCGCCGGTCCTGAGCAAGCGGGTCGATTCTATCTATCGAGTCCGCAAGAGCCCTGGCTTCCAAAAAGCACAGCTACCACACCATTCCATGGTAGTGGAATCGGCCATGCATCGTCTTAAGAGCCAGAAGATGCACTCCTCGGTGCCTCCTGGCAGGGAGGCCCGTAACCTGGATGGCCTTGGTAAGAAGTGTTTCCAGGGCTCTATGCTTGCGTGTCGTGTCCAGACCTACCAGCTATACATGGGCATGTATCTCCGAGACCTGGCTAAAGAGCTAGCCGGATTCTCCGCTGGTTTGTCCGAGGAACCCTTGCGGAGGTTCCTGGCCTTGTCCTCTGGCATTCGGGAATGCTCAAAATTCATATCCCGAGCAGCCTATGATGGCTTTGAAGCATCGGCTCGAGTGGCCGCAGCCGGCATCGGTGCCCGCCGACAGGCTTGGCTTCAGTCGTCTGACCTTGAGCCCTGGGTGCAGGACAAGTTGGTCGATGTCCCCTGCCGAGGTGAAAACCTCTTTGGCAAACCTATGGCAGAAAAGGCTGCACAGACTAGGCTTTCTAGGAAGACCTCCGCCCCTTCCCAGAAAAAGAAGGGCTCGGGAAAGAAGTCCTTTTACCCGAGAAAGGCGGCTGCCTACAAACAATACCCCCAATATCAGGCCCCTGCAGCTCCCCAACAGGGCCAGCAGGCCAAGGGACGGGGTAACGGGTCCCGTAGGCAGCAAGCCCCCAAGCCTGCACCACCAGCCCCTGCTCAGCAGGGTGGGGGTTTTTGACTCCTTAAGCATAGCCTCTCCCCCTCCGCTGGCTCCTCCCAGCACCGGAGGCCGGCTGGTTCACTTCGCCCACAGGTGGTCCAGCATCACTTCAGATGCCTGGGTGCTTCAAGTCGTAAGAGAAGGCTACCTTCTCCACTTCCACCAGGTCCCTCCCTCCTATTTTCCGGGAGAACCTCCACGACTCCCTCTGCACAGGGAATTACTCCTTCAGGAGTTAGCAGGTCTTCTACAGGAACAGGCGGTGGAACCAGTGCCCCACCACCTGAGAGGTCAAGGCTTTTATTCCAGGTATTTTCTAGTACCAAAAAGGACGGGAGGCCTCCGACCCATCCTGGACTTGCGCAACCTCAACAAGTTCCTTGTGCGGGAGAAGTTCAAAATGCTTACCCTTGGAATCCTTCTGCCCTACCTCCAGCAGGGAGATTGGCTATGCTCCTTGGATCTAAAGGATGCCTACACGCACATCCTCATCCACCCAAGCCACCGCCAATACCTAAGGTTTGTGGTGGCAGGAAATCATTACCAGTACAGAGTACTGCCCTTTGGCCTGTCCTCCGCACCGCGAGTCTTCACAAAATGTCTCGCGGTGGTGGCGGCCCATCTCCGGCTTCACGGCCTCTATGTCTTTCCGTACCTCGACGACTGGCTCATCAGAGCAGCGTCCGCTCCGGAGGTCACCAACGCCACACGCCGCACGGTGACTCTTCTGCAGTACTTGGGCTTTGTTATAAACTTCGCAAAGTCCACTTTGCTCCCCTCACAGGATCTCGAGTTCATCGGCGCAAGACTGCACACTCCTCAGGCACGAGCGTTCCTACCGCTCGACAGGGCTCAACGGCTCATGGACCTAGCCGACCGTTTTCGCAGCCAGCCCCTGGTCTCCGCCAGGCGCTTCCTGAGACTACTCGGCCATATGGCTTCCACCGTCCATGTGACCCCCAATGCCCGCCTGAATATGCGGCCTGCTCAATGGTGTCTCCGCAAGCAGTGGCAACAAGCCACAGGCGGCCTAGCAGACCTAGTGCGCGTCTCCGAGCCGCTGGCCTCGTCTCTCCAGTGGTGGCTTCATCGGCCGAACCTGGTACTCGGCATGCCTTTTCAGTCACCTCAGCCGACCCGGGTGCTGACGACAGATGCATCCCTCCTGGGCTGGGGAGCACATTGCCAAGGGGCACGTACTCAGGGCCTCTGGACCACGTGGGAGTCTGCTCAGCAGATCAACTTCCTGGAGCTCAGAGCGATCCGCCTGGCTCTCAAGGCCTTCTCCCACCTGACCTCTCACCAGTCCGTCCTTGTCCAGACGGACAATCAAGTTGCAATGTTCTATGTGAACAAGCAGGGGGGCACGGGCTCCTTCCTTCTCTGTCGGGAAGCACAGAAGCTCTGCTCTTGGGCCGTCAGTCACGGCGTTCTTCTCAAGGCAGTTTATCTCCCAGGCCAAGAAAATTGCCTGGCGGACAAACTCAGCAGGATCCTCCAGCCGCACGAGTGGCGCCTGGATCCCTTGGTAGTTCAGAAGCTCTTTCTAAAGTGGGGCCTCCCCACGATGGATCTCTTTGCCAGCCCTCTCAACCGGCAACTTCCTCGCTTCTGCTCTCGTCAGCCACATCCCCTTCGAGTTGCGGCAGACGCTTTTCTACTCTCATGGTCGGAGAGCCTTCTGTATGCCTTTCCTCCCATCCCGCTAGTCTCTCGGACTCTTTTCAAGGTTCTCCGAGACAAAGCTTTCATGATCCTGGTGGCCCCTCGCTGGCCCAGACAGCCGTGGTTTCCACTCCTGCTGCAATTAGCGATAGAGGATCCATTCCCTCTGGGGTTACAACCGGATCTCCTCACTCAGGATCAGGGGTCTCTGCTACACCCCAACCTCAGGTCTCTCAATCTAATGGCCTGGCTGCTGAGAGGGTAGTCCTTGCTCCCCTTCTCCTGCCAGCAGAGGTGGAAGAGGTCGTCCTAGCTTCTCGGCGACCTTCTACCCGCAAATGCTACGCCCTTAAATGGCGTCGCTTTTCCGCTTGGTGTACCCAACAGTCTCAGGATCCCTTCTCCTGCCCGGTGTCGGTGATCCTGCAGTACTTGCTATACCTCTCTAATCTGGGACTTAAGTCCAACTCCGTCAAAGTTCACCTTAGTGCTCTTTCAGCACATCATGTGCCGGTGGACGGCAGGCCTCTTTCCAGTGACCCTCTTGTTGCGAGGTTTCTCCGAGGTCTCCTTCTGCTTAAACCACCTCTGCGCCCGCCAGCGCCTGACTGGGATCTGAATGTGGTTTTACAGCGGATCACCTGTCCGCCTTTTGAACCTATGGCTACCTGTTCTCTCCGTTTTCTTTCTTGGAAAACATTGTTCTTGATAGCCCTCACTTCCGCTAGACGCGTAAGTGAATTGCAGGCCCTCGTGTCTGATCCCCCTTACACTCGGTTCTACAAAAATAGGGTAGTCCTACGGACTCACCCAAAATTTCTTCCAAAAGTGGTCTCCCCTTTTCACATCAATCAGGAGGTGGTACTTCCAACCTTCTTTCCCAGACCGCACTCCAGCCGAGCTGAAACGGTCCTCCATACCCTGGACTGTAGAAGGGCATTGGACTTCTACCTTGACCGTACGCGGGAGCACCGTAAAGCTGCTCAGCTTTTTGTGTCTTTTGACCCCAATAAATTGGGGCTCCCGGTCTCCAAGCGTACTCTGTCCATCTGGGTTGCGGACTGTATCACTTGGGCTTATGGGGCAGCCGGACTCTCCTTGGAAGGTCGAGTCACGGCTCATTGCGTTCGGGCAAAGGCTACGTCAGTGGCTTACCTCCGCTCTGTTCCGCTGGCAGACATCTGCCGGGCCGCTACTTGGTCTTCGAGCCAGACTTTTGCGGTCCATTACTGTCTCGAGAGGGAGTCCCGCAGGGACAGTGCTTTCGGACAGGCAGTCCTCCGTAATCTCTTTGAGGTTTGAGCAACTCCTACCCTCCATCCCGGATGTGGGCTACCGGTGGGTAATAATTCAGCGAAGATTCCTTCCTTCTGTGCTGCTGAGCTAGAGGGAGCTCATTTTTGTGCTTAGGGTCTCCGGTAGCCTTAAGCTTGGGAGTCCCATATGTGAGGACTGACTTCCTGCTTGGTCCTGGAGAAAGCGTAGTTACTCACCTGTAACAGGTGTTCTCCAGGAGCGGCAGGAATCAGTCCTCACAACCCTCCCTCCTCCCCTTGGAGTTGCAATCATCTGCTTTAGTTTTTTTGCAAATTTTTATGCTGTCTTTTTTAGCTATGTCATCTGACTGGCTAAGATGGCACCCTTGTGCGGGAAGGCGACCGCGCGCATGCGCGCTGCAATTCCCAAAGGCTTTCTTTGAAAGCTGGGGAAAATTGCTCCGCGAGGGCTCCGTCGGCGCCGACGTCACCCATATGTGAGGACTGATTCCTGCTGCTCCTGGAGAACACCTGTTACAGGTGAGTAACTACGCTATCAATGCTGTGCCAGCATTCTTAGAGGGCTACAGCTATAACCACTTCCTGTGGTAATTAACAAATTTTTTCCTTACCATAACCTTTCAGGTTAGGTACTCCTGAAGCTCTCCATGTACCTTTTTCTTTCCTAATTGACCACATTTAGGAAAGACATTGCGGAGCTTCAGTTGTTCTAAGCTTAAGCTTTCTTTAATAGTACCTTCTGCGTCTCCGCTGAAGCTCTACCTCTTATGCTACCCTAGTTTTCCCCTGGGGCTATTTCTCACCCTGAAGGGTTCTGACCTCCACTTGTTTTTATTCTACTTATTACCTCTACTTCTCAGTGAAGTACCCCTTGAGCACATTCACTGGCTCTCCTATCAGATCCAGATGTAGCTCAGTGCACTTGTGCAATGCCAACAAGGGAGGCCCAGATTACAATCTTTCATTACTAAAAGCCCTCGATACAGGGTTTTCCCCTTTGAAGCCCTGTTCTAACCAGCTGTTCCACAGCTCCTTTTCTATATTCAACTCCTACCCTCCATCCCCAGGATGCCTGAGGTCCTGAGGAATAGCATGGCTCGTTCTAGACTTGCCACAGGCTAAGACTCCCTCCGGGCATCTGAGCGTGGGAGTCCCCATATGTGAAGACTCATTCCTGCTTGTTCCTGGAGGTAACACAGTTACTTACCTGTAACAGGTGATCTCTGGGAACAGCAGGATTAAGTCTTCACAACCCACCCACCTCCCCTAGGAGTTGCATTTCTCTATCTCTATCTTTCCCTTCCTTGCTCTATCTCTCTTTGTCTCAGCTTTAAAACTTAACTGAGGAGAGGCAGTTGGGAAGGCGGGAAGGCAGCACGCAGGCGTGTGGGGATGCTTCCCAAAGCTTTCTGATTGGACGCTGGGAAGCGTTCCCGCGCGTACTCTGTCGGTACCGACGTACCCATATGTGAAGACTTATTCCTGCTGTTCCCAGAGATCACCTGTTACAGGTAAGTAACTGTGCTATACACTATATCAACCGACTCACCTTTGTCCACCTGTTTATTCACACTTTCAAAAAAACATAACAGATTAGTAAGACAAGATCTTCCTTGTCTAAAGCCATGTTGGCTGTCTCCCATTAGGCCATAATTCTTCAAAGGTGTGTCCAATCTCAACAATACAAATGGTAATTACTTCATATATTATTCTTTAGACTTCACATTTTAAACAAACTGCATCAGCTGATTTCTTAGGTCTCAGACTCATTCTTCGCAACCTAGCAGGCAAGCCTGACTAGAAATTGCTAGTATCGCATCAATGACCTTTACAAAAGAAATCTGTAGTGCAGTTTTCTCATAGCAAGTATTATGCAGAACAAGACAAAGGGTGCTTCCTGAGTCCAGCGTAAAAAATCAAAATAACTTTTCCAAGCACTTAGCTTTCAAAAAATACACGCTATATCTTCAGGGCACTCTTGCCATAATCCCGACGCTCTTACAGGGCACCACTGAGACGTTTCACCGTTATCGGTTTCCTCAGGGGATCACAATAGTAATACTGCTCAAATATTCTGCAATAAAAATAGATAATAGAAAAATGTGTCAAGTCTCCTTCACTCTCCATACAGTGTAAAAAACAGTTAAAAACCTCGAACCTACTTTCCAAATCTTGATGCTGCCCGCGTTGGAACTCTTAAAATAGGAGCTTTACAATCGCCGCCATCTGGCTTCTCTCAAAAAACGCCGCGCATGCGGACAACACCATGCCAAAGAGCTTATATAGTGTACTAATCATCGTGATTTCCTAAACTTAAAGGCACAGTGGATTTGAAAGAGGAGGCATTAGTCAGCTCTCACATTACTACCATCAGGATTAAACACTGACTCTTTATGAATCCCACGATATTAATGATCTTATGGCTCTTCTCATATACAGGCCCCCCATTCTATCTCTTGATTTGAACACGGTGTCCCATTTCCAGGTCATTTATGAATATGTTGAAAAGTAGCGGACCCAGCACAGATCCCTGGGGTACTCCACTATTTACCTTTCTCCATTGGGAAAATGGGCATTTAGCCCTACCCTCTGCTTTCTACCTTTTAACCAGTTCCTGATCCACAACCTGCCTGTTATCCCATGACTTTTTAATTTTGCCAAGAGTCTCTCAGGAAAGACCTTGTCAAAGACTTTCAGAAGATCCAGATGCACTACATTGACCTACCCACCTTTGTCTACCTATTTATTTACACCTTCAAAAAAATATAATAGATTAGTAAGACAAGACCTTCCCTGGCTAAAGCCATGTTGGCTGTCTCCCATTAAACCATGACTATCTACATGTTCAGAAATTCTGTTCTTAATAATTGTTTCTACCATTTTTCCCGGTACTGTTGCCGGGTTCACCGGTCTGTAATTTTCCGGATCACCCCTGGAACCCTTTTTAAAAATTGGAGTTACGTTGGCCATCCTCCAGTCTTCAGGTATTACTGATGATTTTAATGATAATTCACAGATTAGTAATAGTAGGTCTGCAATCTCATATTTCAGCTTTTTGAACACGCTTGGATGTATACCATCTAGTCCAGGTGATTTGCTACTCTTCAATTTATCAAATAGTTGTATTACATCTTCCTGGTTTATCAATATTTCTTTCAATTCTTCTGCTGCATCAGCTTTAAATACCATTTCAGGGATGGGTAACTTCCCTACTTCAGTAAAGACTGAACCAAAGAATTCATTCAGCCTCTCCGCTATGGCCTTGTCCCCTCTTAGTGCCCCTTTTACCCCTCTATCATCTAATGGTCCAAATGACTCTCTCACAGGTTTTTTGCTATTTATTTATTTATTTATTTATTTATTACAGGCTCTTATATACCGCTCTATTCAGAATCAGCGCGGTTCACAATATAACAACATACCATAACAACAAACTGTTAGGTTTTACAGAGAACAAGGTCAGAGAACTTGGATAAAACATGGGACGTCATTACTGCAACTATTTACAAGAGTATTTACAAGTATACATAACAGGATTTGTTCTTAGTTTGGGTAGTGATTAAGATTGGTTAGTTGGTCAAGTAATATTGGGGGAAGAGGTGGGATTTGAGTGCCTTTCTGAAAAGGGATAGATCAGTGATAGCACGAATCTCTGGGGGTAGAGCGTTCCAGTACTTAGGGGCATAGAATCTGAAAGCCCTGTTAGATGTCACTGATAGGCATTTTGTCGCTGCTTTAGGGATGATTAGGGTATTTGTTGATATCGTTCTCCTGGATCTGTTGGGTGGAACGGCCTGAATGAGGTCTATTAGAGAGGAGGAGGTGATGCTTTTAGTGGCCTTGAAAGTTAGTAGTAATGTTTTGAACAATATTCTGCCATGTATGGGGAGCCAGTGGAGTTGCTCTAGGATGGGTGTTACATGGTCCCTTCTTGATGCTCCGTAGAGGACTCTAGCAGCGGTATTCATGGCGAGTTGCAAAGGGTTTAATGTGGAGTGTGGGAGGCCTTGGAGAATGGCATTGGCATAGTCAAGGTGTGGTAAGGTTAAGGCTTGAAATATAGTTCTGAAGTCATCAGGATCAAGCAGGGGGCGAAGATGTCGAAGAGTCCGGATCTTGAGGTAGATTGCTCTGACTACGTTGGTTATGTGTAGTTTCAGATCCATGCGTTGGTCAAAAGTGACTCCAAGGTAACGAATGGAAGGTTTTGATTGGAGCTCAGCTTCTTTCACCTTTATATGGGATGGGGGGGGTGAAAAGTGGGTCCCTGGTGATGAAGAGAACCTCAGTCTTTTTGTGTTGAATTCGGAGGTTCTGGGATTGAAGCCATTCGGATACTGCATCAAAGCATTTAGCTAGCGGGGAAAGGTCCATATGAACTGTGGAGAAAGGCATATATAGGAGGATGTCATCTGCGTATATCAAGCATTCAACCTTGAAGGACCTGATGATATTGCAAACCGGTTGTATGTATATATTGAAAAAGAGTGAGGAGAGGGATGATCCTTGTGGTACGCCTTGCTTTTGGTGGTAAGGTGTGGATGTTGCGGTCCCTGAGGTAACGTACTGCCATCTCTGCTCAAGGTATGACTTGCACCACTCCAGGGCAGTGTTATTGATGCCTTTTTCTTTTAGTCGCCCTATTAACAGATCGTGATGTACAGAGTCAAAAGCCGCAGCAATGTCTAAGAAGATGAGAGCAAAGCCTTGGCGGATATTATCAATGCCTGTGATGATGTTGTTGCAGAGAGTGGTAAGGAGGGTTTCAACACCGTGGAACTCTCTGAAGCCATGTTGGCAGTGGTCCAGAGGTGAGACGGTGTCAATGTGGTCCTGTAACTGTCTTTGAGCTTCCTTTTCAATTATTTTCGCTAGTAGGGGTATGCTAGCTATGGGTCTATAAGATTCAACCTTTTGTGGGTCGAGTTTGTGGTTTTTCAAGAGGGGTCTTATGGATGTTCTCTTGAGGGCTGGTGGGAAGGAGCCGGTTGTAAAGGATAGGTTCATCATTTTAGTGATGATGGGGCTGAGATCTTGGCGTAGTTCCTTTATCCAGTGGGCTGGGCAAGGGTCAGTTTGTGCAGTAGTCGTGTTAAGAGCAGCGATGGTGTCTTCAACATGTTTTCTGGATGGTGTGGAGAACATGGATAGGTTTGATATGCATATGGTGACTTGAGAGGAGATTGTTGCAATGTTGTTGGTTTGAAGCAACTTGGATTGCAGGAAATCGGCGAAAGCTTGGGGATGGATGGGTTCAGGATGTTTTGGTGAAGGTTCTTTAGATAAGGTTTTGACTAAGTTGAAAAGATCGCGTGGTTTATTTAGTGATCTTTTCAGCGTATCGGTATGGAATTGTTTCATCTTGGCCATGACTGACTCTCTGTGCACAGATAGATGTGCTTTGTAGGCTGCTTGGTCTTCTGAGGAGTGTGAGCGACGCCATCGTTTCTCCAGTTTTCTTAGGTGTGTGAGGGAGGCTCGTAGGTCAGGGGAGAACCAAGGAGAAGATTTTCTTTTCTTTGGGTTGTTACCCTGGACTGGTTGCAGTGCAATGGTACTGATAGTGCTATTCCAGGATGTGATCAGATTTTCCAGATTGAGAGAGGTGTCATGTAGGAGAGGGAGGGTTTCCGTAACTATATGTTCTTTGTTGAAGGTTTTGAATTTCCGAGATGTTACTCTTGTCGAGTCAATGGAGTTTTTGTTTCTGTGTGGTGACTGTTTGCCATTGATGAGGATGGGGAAGGTGATTAAATTCTGGTCTGACCAGGGTACTGGGGTTACAGAGTTGTCAAGTCTATTGTTGGAGTCGAGAGCTGTAAGAGGGGCAAAGATCATGTCAAGGATGTTTCCTCTCTCGTGCGTGGGGGTGTCGACAATTTGCTTGTATCCCAGTTCGTTGATTGCTTCAAGGAGGGCTGAGGCGTGGCTGGGATGTAGTGTTGGGAGATTGAGGTCTCCTAATATCCAGTTGGGAATGTTGGGCTTGCGTGAGTTAGCTGCTAGGTCTAGAATGTAAGGCAGGTCGTCCGTGGAGGGTGAGGGTGCTCTGTAAATTAAATTGATGAGGCATTGTTCATTTGTAATGGTTAATACGTCCATGCTGTTTGAGCTTGTGGAGTCCACGGTGTGGAAATTTAGGTCATTCTTGGTAAGTATGAGAATGCCTCCTCCTCTCTTGCTCTCTCTATGTTGGGAGTGGGCAGAGAAGTTGGGGGGTATGAGTTGGTTAAGGATTACATTATCCGCGTCAGATAACCAGGTTTCGGTTATCATGAGGACATCTAGATTATGAGAAGAAATTGTGTCAGTGATGACTGGCCATTTCTTGCGGATAGACCGTGCATTTATGAGAGCACAGTTTAAGTAAAAGGGTTGAGGGGGTTCCTCTTGCTTATTTTTCTTTGGTTGTTGAAGGGCTATATGTATCAGGTGAGAGTGGCGTATGGGGGTCTCTATTCTTGAGTTGGGATAGGGAGATTCTGCCCTTCTTTTTCCATGACTCAGAAGTATTGGAATTTGGTGAGCCGTGTGATATAAGGCAAGGGCTTCGTTGAGCCAGCTTATAAGAAGGAAGAGGCAGATAGCCAGGGTATTAAATGGTAGAGCCATTGGGGTTTTTGTTGAAGTGGATGAGGTAACTTTCTGTGAGGGATTCTGTGATTCTGGTGATTCTGTGATTCTGGTACTTTCTGTGAGGCTACTGACCACAGTAATAATTGAAACATGTATGTACTATGAATGTACTAACTTGCCAGTGCTTATATTGTTTCCAGTTTTTGTCATTTGGCTCCTTTTTCCATTTCCTGAAAGATGCTCTTTTTGGCTACAACAGCCTGTCTGACCTCACCTTTAAACCATGCTGGCAGCTTTTTGGACGTCTTTCCACTTTTCTTAAAGCATGGAATACAGCTGGTCTGGGCTTTCAATATAGAATTTTTAAACAACACCCATGTTTGATGTAAATCTTTAACCTTTGAAGCTGCTCCTTTTAGTTTTTTCTTAACTGTTTTCCTCATTTTATCATAATCTCCCTTTGAAAATTAAAAGGTAATACTGTGGATTTCTTTGCTGTCCCTTCCTCAATTTATTAAATCAAATGCGATTATGCTATGATCACTATTCCCGTGGCCCCAACACCCTTATCTCTTGCACCAGATCTTGTGTTCCACTAAGGACTAGGTCCAAGATGGCTTCCCCTGTTGTTGGTTCATGAGCCAGCTGCTCCAAGAAGCAGTCATTTATGTCATCTAGAAACTTTATTTCCCTAACATGTCCTGCCGTGACACTGACCCAGTCGATATGGGGTAATGGAAATCATCCATTATTATTACTGCGCTGTAAATATTGTTAGCTTTCCTGATTTCTTTGAGTATTTCATCATCCATTTGTTCATTCTGGCCAGGCGGTTGATAGTGCATTTCCACTGCCATTGTCGTCCCTTTTTACATAGAATTTCAATCCATAGGGATTCTACAGTGTATTTTGTTTCCTGCAAAATTTTGATCTTGTGTGACTCAATGCCCTCACTAACATAGAGTGCAACCTCTCCACCAATTTGATCTACTCTGTCATCGTGATATATTTGTACCCAGGTATCACAGTGTCCCACTGTTTGTCCTCCTTCCACCATGTTTCTGAGATATAAATCATATTTAACTTCTCATTTAGTGCTATATATTCTACCTTTCCCGTCTTATTTTTTAGACTTCTAGCATTTGCATACAAGCATTTTAGAGACTGTATTTTATTCATATTAATCTGGCTATCAATAGGCAGGGGTAATTTGGAATCTTTAAGTTCTGTCTGCTCTGTACTTAAGTGCATTTGGGTTACTTTTGTCTTTATTGGAATCTCTCTGTCGATATGCCCTAACTTCAGTCTTTTGTGAGTATCCTTCAAGGATACATCCTTCTGAACGATGTGCTCATGGGAGACTGTTGGCTTTCCCCTATTATCTAGTTTAAAAGCTGCATTCCTTTTTAAAGCTTAATACTAGCAGCTTGGTTCCATCCCGGTTAAGATGGAGCCCTTCACTTCGGAAAAGCCCCTCCTTTCTCCACAGTGCTGCCCAGTACCTAACAAATCCCAAACTCTCATCCTTGCACCATTGTCTCATCCACACATTGAGACACCGGAGCTGTGCCTGCCTTTTAGGTCCTGCGCATGGAACGGGAAGCCTTTCAGAGAATGCTACCATGGAAGTTCTAGATT
This sequence comes from Ichthyophis bannanicus, assembly GCA_033557465.1. Classification (NCBI taxonomy): domain Eukaryota; kingdom Metazoa; phylum Chordata; class Amphibia; order Gymnophiona; family Ichthyophiidae; genus Ichthyophis; species Ichthyophis bannanicus. The sequence continues at coordinate 572,868,898 of CM066035.1, forward strand.
TCAACTTCCTATCTAAAAGACTAAATTTGGCCTCCAGAATCTCCCTATCACAGTTTCCTATGCCATTGGTACCAACATGGACCGGGATAGAAGACTCTTCCCCAGCACTATCTAAGACCTTGTCTAGGTGGCGTGTGAGGTCTGCTACCTTCATACCAGGTAGGCATGTTACCAGGCGATCCTCACATCCACCAGCCACTCAGCTATCTACATGCCTAATGATCAAATCACCAACTATAACAGCTGTCCTAAACCTTCCCTTGTGTACACATGGCCTTGGAGAACCTTCCTCAGTGTGAAAGGGTTTTACATCACTTACAGGACAGGATCACCTCCTACCACACCAGGTGATGCTCTCCTATCACATGACCTCTCCTTCATTGCAACAGAAATACCGCCAGACTGGAGGTGGACTTCACTATGTCATCTATGTACCGCTCTGTCTTATGTCCTCCACGTCTGCTATTAGCCTCCAGAGATCAGACTCGTTCCCTGAGAGCAAAAAGCTCCTTGCTCGTAGTGCACACATAAGACCCCTCACCAACTGGGAGAAAATCATACATGTGACTCACATTGAAAAAGACTGGAAAGCCCCCGTCTCGATGCTGGACTGCTCTCTGCATCTTAGTTTTAAGGTTGTGTTTATGTATTTAAGTTGTTTACTTATGTAGATTTACTGGGAATACTTATACTAATAAAACTATATCTAATACATTTAATGGACTTTGTTCACCTCAAGATTAATTAATCGCAGGTCCTTAATGTATGCTTGATGAGGATAAACTGTTGCACCTGAGAGTGAATATGGGCACCTCTTTCCCTTTAAGAGGTTTAAGAGCCTAGAAAACTATGATTATCCCAGGGGTGGGTGGGAGTGGGGAGGGAATGACCTATTAAAAGTTGGCTTGCTTGTAAGGTAAAGGTTACCAATTTCATGGGTGACTCACTGAGGCCTTGATTTGATAGAAGGGGCCTTTTAAAGTGCCCCTTTGATTTGTCACTTGCCTTTAACACTTACTTGATGGATATGAGCTACTTCACTGCTCTAGGGTTCACTTGGGCTGATTGTTTCCTTTGTTTCAACGATGTTCTACCGTATTCCCCACTACTGTACTGTTTAATCAGCTAGTGGATTGTACTGTTTCATTGGTTTGTTATGTACACTGAATAAAAAGATTTAAACATAAAAAGGGGTGGGGTGTCATCGCTATTATAAATAATAACCTTAAAGCTTCCCTCATTTCCACTAATAATATTGAGAACATGGATGTTCTTATGTTTGAAACAACTTCACATTCATTTGGTCTCATATACAAACCTCCATCCACAGATACAAAATCTTTATCCTCCATATTAGATATGATATGTTCCCTCAACACAAGAAAAAAACAGCTAGTAATCATTGGAGACTTAAACCTCCCCTCAACTACACCATCACACTCAAAAGCATTCATTGAAACCATGTCTGAACTTGACTTTGAGCAAATCATAGATTTTCCGACTCACATAAAAGGAAACACCCTTGACCTAATCTTTCTTCAAAGATCTCCAGATTATAATCTCAATGTTTCACAACCCCAGGCTATTCCCATTCCATGGTCCGACCACCATTTAATTAGATTCAATCTCTCACATTTCAATAGAATCACAACCCAACAGCCGAAACAAAGACTAACTACAATGTTCAGGAAATTTGACAGGGAAAATTTTTTAGGACAGATATTACCACATATTCCTGAAACAGTAACAGACATCAATATCAGTATTGCTAATTGGAACGAGACTATAAAAAAAGCAGCTATGCTTCCTAGCTCTAAAACAAACAAATCCAGATCCAAACAGAGATACTCCCAACCTTGGCACTCGCAAGAAATTAGACAAATAAAGAGGGAACTTAGAAAGATTGAAAAAAGATGGCGGAAAACTAACTCAAATAATGACACAAATTTATACAATGAGAAACTAGACTACTACAGAAAAACAATAAATGCAGCTAAAAAAGCCTTTCATACAAAATTACTAACAAATTCCCTCAATCGTCCCAGAGAATTATTTGAAATAGTTAAAAAAGTATCAAACCCTCCTAATACAGATGTCACCCCTATTAACCCACAAACTCTTGCTGACTATTACATAACTAAGCTCTCTCCACTATCAAACCCTCCAATTCCACTAATTTACTCCAACCCAAAGCCTGAACACATATGGGATAAATTTCATACTGTAACACTAAAAGAACTGGATAAGGTGATCTCAGATATTAACACAACCACTTCTAGTCTTGATCCCTGCCCAGTTAGCTGGATCAAAAATACTAAACCTCTCCTAGCGCCCTACATTCTAAATATAGCAAATTTTTCTCTCACACATGGTACTATGCCAACCATCCTAAAGAGAGCCTCGATTAGACCTATTCTGAGAAACAAAAAACTAGACAATCTTGATCCCTCTTCATATAGACCTATCTCTAGCCTTCCATTTATGGCAAAGATTATAGAAAAAATAGTATATAATCAACTTCAGGATCACATTGAACTTCATGCCCCCTTAGATTCACACCAATACGGCTTTAGACCATACCATAGTGTAGAAACACTTCTTGCAGTTATCTTTGATGCTATTCTAAAATACATTGACAAATCAAAACAAGCAGTATTTCTTATATTTTTGGATATATCGGCTGCCTTTGATTCAATTAACCATCGTATCCTTTTTGAAAGACTCAAACAGATTGGTATATATGGCACTATTCTTGCATGGTTCCAATCATATCTAACTGATCGATCGCAACAGGTAAAAATAGGAAACCATACATCTAAAACCTACGGTATACGCAAAAACAAGGAATCCCACAAGGTTCTGCATTGTCAGCTCTACTCTTTAACATATATTTACAACCTATATTCCACATCATTCAACAATGCAAATTAAAATAGGCAATTTATGCTGATGATGTTATGATTTATCTCCCTATGGACATAGACTCCCTGGACTTCTCCAATATCAAATCATGCTTCACTAAAATGACGCAATGGCTAAATGAACACAATCTACACATTAACTTCAAGAAAACAGAAGCATTATTTGTTTCTAGAAATCAAAATTTTACCCCCCCCCAACAGAAATAAAAATTGAAAACATAAGCATCCCCATAAAAGATGAAATAAGATACCTTGGCGTTATCATAGACAGAACGTTAAGTCTAACAACATACATCAGGAATACAACAAACACAATATATAATAAATTAAGATATCTTAAAAATCTAAAACCATTATTATCAAATCTGGACTTCAGATCAGTCCTTCAAGCCCTGATCCTGCCTCACTTAGATTTTAGTAACATAATTCTTCAAGGTATTCCAAAACATGCTTTACACCAACTAAAAGTAGCACAACATGTTGCTGCAAGAATGCTTATAAATGCAGGTCCAACTGAACACATAACCCCTATACTGTACAAACTTCACTGGTTACCTATACAAAGTAGGATAAAATATAAAGTTATCATAACAACGTTCAAACTGATAAGAGATATAGCCCCATTATATCTAACTGATCTACTGACAATTCATTCAAGGACCAGAACAGTGAGACAAAGGAACCTGAACACACTACTTGTTTCAAACAACTTTTCAAAACTCAATAAAACTACAACAAATAGGGCATTCAGCTCCAATGCTCCTTTAATATGGAACGCTCTGCCGGATAAACTCAGAGATAGCACAGATCTTTCAGCATTTCGAAAAGATCTTAAAACTCACCTATTTATAGAATACTTTGGAGACTCATTCCCAATAGATGAAATATTTCCCACTTAAACTCATGTATACTCATATTCATTAATTCACAACTTACTTTTTCCTTTTTCTTACTCTATCTTACAATACCCAATTCTCCACATTATCACATTTACTCTTTACACTAATAATTCTAGTGAACTACAATACATTTTTCCTTGCTCAGATAAGATGATAAGATTTTTGAAATTTGTAAATATTTAAATCTGTATATATGTTTAAACTATCTATATACCTAATCAGCATTTACTCAGTCAGCATTGTAACCCTCAAATTACCATTTTTATTATATACAATTTAATGTTCACTGTAATTTCAATTGTTTGAATAAGTTTCAATGTAATGTTCAAGTTATGTTCTTTGTAAACCGCTTTGATTTTTCTGAAAGGCGGTATATAAAACCGTTCAATAAATAAATAAATAAACTTCACAGATCTTTTGCCTCCTAACTGGAACGCCTCTTTGTAAAGATCACTAGAAACAAGTTTATTTCTTCCTACTCAGGACTGTTCTACGTGTATGCTCAACTATGCTCTGGTTTGATTTAGATTAAAAAAAACTCTCTAGAAATAACTTTATTTCAGTAAGTATTTACTCTATTTAACTTTCTATGTTTAAGCTACACTCTGATTTAATTGAAATGAAAAGCTCTCTAGAAACAAATTTCAGAGTATTTTTACTCTTCATTTACTTTCTATGCTAAACTATACTCTGCTTTGACTTAAATGCAAAACTCTCAAGTGGTACTAAGACCTGACTTACTCAACAAAAACACTGAATTCTAAAATACACAAGCTCTGGAATTTGTTACCAGAGGATGTAGTAAAAGCAGTTAGTGTCTCTGAGAGAAGCAGCATGGAATCTGTGTCTTTTTGGGAACCTGACAGGTACTTGTGACCTGGACTAGCTGCTGTTGGAAACAGTATGCTGGTCTTGATGGACCTATTGGTCTCACCCAGTATGGCATTTCTTATATTCTGTATCTTAGAGACTTGAATCATTTCATAAAGAAGGATAAATTCAAGATTTTTTCCTTGGATATATTTTACCATTACTTTGCCAAGATAAGTGGCTAGTGTCCCTGGACTTGAAAGACATATATGCACATTCCAGTTTTTCAGAAGCACTGACAATTTCTTCACTTCAGCATTTTATGAGCTCAAGGTATTGCCCTTCAGACTTTTGTCAGCCCCCGGGTATTCAAAAGAGCACATCTATTTTATAAGGATAAGTGAGCACCTACTTTTCTTTATAAAATAGGGGCGTAAGCTGTTAAATATACTTCCAGATCATACTGCTAGACCAGTCCAGACAAGCGGGTTATGCACCCCTGCCAGCAGATAGGGAGACAGAGAAAAAATCTCCAGAGCTGTGATTGGTCAGGCTCTGGGTGACATAGGCATACCCCTAGAGGTCCTATTCAGTATTTTCTCTGTCTCAGCAGATGAGGGTGTTCTTCAAGCTTGTTCTACAATTTGTTTTTTTTCTTTTTCACTGTATCTTGAGGCTCCTGGATGCACCCAGATTACACAAGAGGTGTTACTCTGGGTTTCCCTGTATTTTGAGGCTCCTGGATGCACCCAGATTTCACAAGAGGTGTTATTCTGGGTTTCCCAGCAACTTGATTCCCCAGATAAACTTGGGAAGCTCCTGATCCTGGCTTCAGTAGAGCTCCCGATTTTCTTTAAGCAGAGCTGCGTCTTTGCCACGTGGGCTTAGACAGCAGGAGGATCAAGTATCAATTTCTGAGAGAAACTGTAAGTAAACTGTTTTCTTACTTGCCTCAGCTGCCCTGGGTTGATTTCAACTGCCGTAATCACCCAAGTATAATGCTCACCCAAGTATAATGCTCCCCCACTTTTGAATCGAAAAACTAGTCTTTTGTGACATACCCAAGTATAACGCTCCCCGTAAGTTTTCAGAATTTTGTTTAAATTTTATTTTACACCAAAAATGATACAGAATGATTACAGAAGTTCATGCGTTCATTCTCACTGTAACTTCTTTACCAGCACTGGCCAATCAGTGCATGACCTCCGCATGAAAAGCGTAAAGGATTGTTTTGCCGAGGCAATCTGTGATTATAATTGGTTGACACCCGAAGCCTCGAATGAAATGAGTGACGCCTACGGCTGCGCCAAGTCAATTGAGTTGAGAGGGAGTGCCGTGCGACTCGAACCTAAATGCTATATTGCTGTCCCGTTTATTGTCTCAGCATTGGCGAGGGAGTGGATTCTTGGAACAAATGATGAATGTGAGTTAGATTTTCAAATTCGTGACTTTGATGGGAAAGGGATTTCGGTGCACTTTATACTCAGATGATGCCGTCGAAGGGGCTAAAGAACGTCTTCCTTGGGAGGAGGAGGAGGAGGAAAGAGAGAGGAGGGTATTTATTTGAATTTTTTACCTACGAAAAATAATTATGACACGCAGTCACGCACTGTATTATACTGATTGATAAAACACCAGCAATGTACCAATAAAATTTATTACATAATTTGATCTCCTCTTACACAGAATTTGACTTTGCAAACTGGGATTTCTCACATACTCAAGTATAATGCTCTTCCAATTTTTGATGTTGAAATTTGAGATAAAAATGGGAGCATTATACTTGGGATTACGGTGCATCGGGACCGGCTGTCTCTGACCTGATTCCTTCACTTCCAGTTTCGTCAGGGTCTGTTAAACTGGGTTTTGAAGTTCCTATTTTCTTTCCTTCATTTTTATTTCCTGGATGCACCCAGAGCACACAAGAGGTGTTTCTCTGGGTTTCCCAGGCTTCTCTCTTGAAGGCCTACTTTAAATTTTTAATCCACATTCTGCAGCCGGGTTAATTTGTACATATTTCAGGAAAATTGTACCTGTCTTATTCATTATGTTCTAATAGTGATGTTCCTTCTGCTATGGTTATGTATTATATACCATTTGATAGGAATATTTAGTCAGCATTTTGGATCCTGACAGTTTTGGGCTCGGCCTGGAAAGGGTTAATAACTGTATTTTCTGTAATCAGCAATGCAGCAGGGTTTGAGCTTCTGATTTCACTGTCAGTGCAGCTCCCCAGAAACACCTTCCAGCCCCTGCCATGAGGGTCTAAGTGGATGCAGAGGGATCAAATTCTAATTTCCCTACTTTTCAGTCACTGTAATTACCTTACACTGACTTTGAAAGTTTCTCTTCTCCTCCATGGGATCTCAGCTCCTCTGTACCAGCACAGTGAATAACTGACAGTTTCCTTCTCCCCTCCGTTTCTGGTGATTCCGGGTCTATCAGGATTTGAATTTTTAAGTTGCTAGCAGCACTCCTTGCCTCTTCTCCAGCAATTTTGCTGGATTTATAGGGGTTTTAGAGCTTAGGAAACTTTTATTTTGCAGTTTTTCTGTGCCAGCGGCCATTTTGAAAATCAGGAAGGATTTCTCTTCAGTGTTGTTTTTTGGAGGGAACAGCTCTGGGCAGCCATTTTAAAACATTTAAACATGCTGTGAAGGCACAGGGAGTTCCAAAATACTTTTCTTTGAAGAGTCTTCTATTTCCCTAAGCCTGCCTTGATTTTTGTTTTAAAAAAAAAAAAAGGTGGTTTAAGCCTCTGCAATGCCTGTTTCTCTGCACAGCTGTATTATATGTAATAAGCAGAAGGAGTTAATAGATTGCTTGTGTTCCATCTGCATGCTGCATCCAGGAGACTCTTCCTCCATTCCCTCTGCGCTGCCAGCTGGGGACATCAGCGCCTTAACTCCTCCATCCTTAGAGCCCCTGCAGCAGGATCTTCCTGCAGATAGGACTCAGTCAGCTCCCATTTTCCTTCCACAGCCGCTGGAAGCCACAGCAGCCTTGGCTGACAGTAAGTTCCTCATGCTCTTCCGTCAGGCATGGCACCTGTGGCGTTCGGAGTTTTTTGGTATACCTCCAGCACCCGCCCGGTAGCAGACAAGGATATGGCGGAGTCTCGCAAGCAGTCCCAAAAGTCCTCAGACCTTAAATCAGTACGTCCTCCCAGGAACGTTGCATGTGGCTTGCGGGACACTACGGATATTCAAGAAGATTTTAAATCTTCGGAGGTGAGCCCTGACTCGTTGGAGAAAGAAGATGGGGAATTTTCTCCTTCTGCTTCTTCGCTGATAGTTCACGAGGACTCTCCAGATATCAGATTTTTTCGGAAAGAGGAGTTGCCGGCCCTAGTCACACAGGTGATGGAGTCACTACGCCTAGCCGACATGCCTGGTCCTCAGAGTTCTCAAACCCTGTTGCAGCCGGATCCCATTTTACAGGGCATTCGTAAGTCTTCCAAAGCTTTTCCTTTCCAGCCCAGTTACAGCAATTGGTATCTCGAGAGTGGGACTCTCCAGAGTCCTCTCTACATATGGCAAGCGGTATTGGTCAGTTATACCCTTGGTCTCCCTCTGACTTCGATCGTTGACTGTAATATCCGGAAGTTGATGCATTAGTGACCGGGGTCACCAAGCATACCACAATTTCGGTTGAGGGCGGAGCGGCACTCCACGACCAGCAAGACCTAAAAAGTTGAGAGTCTGCTAAAGATGGGTTTTTCGTCGTCTGCTCTTCAAGCAGGGGTGTGCGGAGGTCTAGCAGCACGGGCCTCCCTTCGATGGATTCAGCAGCTTCCAGGTGATCCCGAGTTGGCTCGTTTAGAATCCATCGCTGCATTCCTGGCAGAGGCCTTCTATGATCTCTTGCGGCTGTCAGCTCGCTCCCTAGCTCCGGTGACAGTAGCTCGGAGATGGCTCTGGCTGCGTCAATGGGCAGCGGATGTTGCTTCATTCAAAAACTCCAGCGTTTAGATGCCATTCGTCCAGTTCCACCGTTGGAAAGTGGACTAGGCCGCTACTCTGTCTATTTCGTGGTGCCGAAAAAAAAAAAAAAAGACGGCTCCTTTCGTCCTATCTCGAATGGAGACTCTGAGATCCGTTATTCAAGCGGTATTCTAGGGGGAATTCTAGCTTCCCTCAATCTCGCGGAAGCATTCTTTCACATTCCCATTCGAGAGGGGCATCAGCGATTCCTTCGATTCGCGGTACTCGGTCAACATTTCCAATTTCGTGCGATTCCCTTCGGTCTAGCTTCGGCGCCTTGAACATTCTCCAAGGTAATGGTGGTAGTAGCTGCGGCCTTATGTAGCCGCGACATCAGAGTTCATCCTTATCTGGACCATTGGCTCATTCGCGCACACTCTCTCCCCGAGGCTTGCTGCACAGTCTCGGTGGTTGTTGCCTTCTTGAGAACCTCGGCTGGGTAATCAACTGCAACAAGAGTTGTCTTCAGCCGTCCCAGGAGATCGAATTTTGGGGGGCTCGATTCGAATCAGCCTTAGGTCGGGTCTTTTTGTCAATGCCTCGATTCCTCAAGTTAACTTCTCAAGTTCGCAGTCTCCTAGCACAGGTCTCGCCTCGAGCAGGGGGTTCCTTTCGAGACTCTGTGTTGGATCGTTCTAACAACGGATGCCTGTCTGTCCGGTTGGGGCGTGCACTGTCGATCTCACACTGCGCAGGGCACTTGGACAGCACACGATTCCCGCTGGATGATCAATCGACTAGAGGCACGAGCAGTACGTCTGGCTCTACTGAGATTTCACACTCTTCTGCACGGGAAAGCGGTTCGGATACTATCTGACAACCACAGTTTCCTACATAGACCGTCACGGAGGAACCAAGTGCACTGGAGTGTCGAACGAGATGGCTCTTCTTCTTCTTCCTTGGGCAGAGAGAATTCTCCAAGCCCTCTCCGCCCAACACATTGCAGGAACCAGCAATGTGAAGGCGGACTTTCTGAATCGCAATACCCTCGACCCCGGCGAGTGGGAACTGACCCCGCTAGCCTTCCAGAGGATAGTTCAAAAATGGGGGTCGCCGGCGATAGATCTCATGGCGAATGCCTAAGTTCCGAGTTTCTTCAGCCGTTGGAGAGAACGCAGGACTCTCGGCATCGATGAGTTGGCTCAGACTTGGCCGGAAAACCAGCTTCTTTATGTTTTTCCACCCTGGTCCATGATCGGCAGGATCCGGAAGCGAATTTGGTCGCACAGGGGGCCGGTAGTCCTCGTGGCCCCGGATTGGCCAAGAAGACCATAGTATGCCGATCTCATAAGGCTTTCACGGGGGTCGCCATTGCAGCTGGCAGCTCCCTCCAGACTCCTCAGACAGGGACCGATCTTCATGGAAAATACAGCTCCCTACTCGCTTACGGCTTGGCTCCTGAATGCCGCCGTTTGACCCATAAAGGGTATCCGCCTAAGATGGTGGCTACCCTCCTTAGCGCACGACGGTCTTCAACATCCACTACTGCTGCGAGAGTGTGGCGCGTCTTCGAGGCTTGGTGTTCACGTCATCACCTTACCTCAATTCCTGATATTGTTGCCTTTTTACAGGATGGTCTTGATAAAGGGTTGGTGCTCGGTTCGCTTCGAGTGCACATGTCTGCCTTGACATGTTATCGGGGTCCGGTGCTCGGTAGATCCCTTGCTTCCCACGCTGATGTGTCTTGGTTTCTGCAAGGTGTCAAACTGCTTCGTCCTCCGCCCCGTCCGGTAGTTCCTCCTTGGGATCTTGCACTAGTTCTCAGGGCGCTCGGAAATCCGCCCTTTGAGCCTTTGAAGGAAGTGTCTCTTCTAGATTTGACGCTCAAAACGCTGTTTTTGGTAGTAATCACGTCGGCTCGAAGAATCGCGGAGCTTCAAGCTCTCTCGTGCAGGGATCCGTGTCTTTCTTCTCTCCTGAGGGGGTAACTCTTCGAATGCTGCATTCCTTCCTGCCCAAAGTGGTTACTCCTTTTCATGTCAATCAGCCCCTGCTATTGCCTGCCTTCTCTAACGAACAGTGTGCGGGTAGACGCAAAGGTCTTCCCTTCCTCGACCTTAAGCGAGTTCTCCTTCGCTATTTGAAAGTTACCAATTCCTTTCACAAGACTGACCATCTTTTTGTTCCCCTTTCGGGGCCGCGCAAGGGTTTGGCTGCTTCCAAGCCTTCAATCGCTACATTCTCCAAGGCCAGCCGGTTCCAGAAAGGCTTCGAGCTCATTCCACTCGAGCCTAATCCACGTCATGGGCCGAGAGGTCCCACGTCCTTCCTCTCGATATTTTTCGAGTGGGCACCTGGTCGTCCTTGTCCTCTTTTGTTCAGCACTATCGGTTGGATATACAGGCCCGAGAGGACAGTTGTTTCGGAGTTGCGGTGCTGTCGGCAGCGCTATCTGCCCACCCTGAGGGTAATTAGCAACTATGAACCCTTAAACAAAAGGAACCAACTCAACCCCTTGACGCAAACGAAAAACGGAAGAGGAGGATCAAATATCATTTCCAAGGGAAGAAGCCTGAATTGACTGCTTTGACACATTCCCAGGAAACAAAGTCCGGATGTGCTTGCGGAGCCTATGACTGTTGGCTGCTCTGCACAAGTACCAGTGCCTCTGACAAGCTGGGTGGGTTCTGGACTGGTCTAGCAGTATTCCAGGAAAGGAAATTAACGGTAAGTGAAATTTCTCCATATCAAACTTAGGGCAAGCACTTCCACCAGTCCTAGACTTGGTATAAATGTGCATGCTTAGATTTGTCAAGAACATGCATGTTTTTCTCCAGCATGGTTTTGCGCCCTTTTCTAACTGCTGGCTGTGACAAAGGTCTTTGACCTACTGGGGTCCTTTTTGCCCCAATGGCTAGTGGGTTCAAAAAGTGTGATCAGTGCACAAAGAACACGTCCCTAACCGATACACACGACTGCTGCCTCCGGTGTCTAGGGGCCGACCAGTATTAGGACTAAGACTATTAGAATCCATTCAAAAGTGAGGGCCTTAGACTTTTGCCAAGATGGGCCAATACCTCAGGGAGTCGTTAGCGGGATGGGAACAGCTGGGGGATGTAGAAAAACAGTGGGCAAAACTGATAGGCATATTTTAAGGGCAACCAACCTTTTTGTTAAAATGGTAAATAAAGGTAAAAGGAAAAGGAGATCGCTATGGCTTTCGAAAGAAGTAGCTGAAAAAGTAAAGAAAAATAGGGAAGCCTTCATGAAATACAAGAGATCACAGAGAGAAGAAGACAGGCATCTATATTTGGAAAAACTTAGAGAAGCAAGCAAAGTAGTCAGGAAAGCGAAGATTCAAAAAGAGGAGGAAATAGCCAATGCAATAAAATGGGGGGATAAGATATTTTTCAGATATGTTAGTGAGAAGAGGGAGGGCAAAAGTGGTATTGTCAGACTCAAGGGTAAAGGGGAGGAATATGTAGAAACTGATGAGGATAAAGCGGAATTGCTTAACAAATATTTCTGTTCTGTGTTCACAGATGAAGAACCAGAAGCAGGACCTCAGAAAACACCCACAAAGAGGAACAGAAGCGAGGGACATCTTGAACAATTTTCAGAAGACTGTGTTCGTGAGAAGCTAGCTCAACTTAAAGTAGACAAAGTGATGGGACCAGATGGGATACACCCTAGAATAATGAGGGAACTTGGAGACGTTCTAGCAGCTCCACTGACTGACCTTTTCAATGCCTCGTTGGAGTCGGGAGTGGTGCCAAAGGACTGGAGAGAGGCTCATGTGGTGCCTTTACACAAAAGTTGAAAACTACAGGCCAGTTAGTTTAACTTCAGTGTTGAGTAAATTATTGGAAACGCTGCTGAAAGAGAAAATAGTGAGGTTTCTGGAGTCCAGCGGATTACAGGATCCGAGGTAGCATGGATTCACCAGAGGCAGGTCTTGTCAGACAAATCTGATTGATTTCTTTGGCAGGGTGACCAGGGAGTTGGACCGAGGGAGAGCCCTAGATGTGGTGTATTTAGATTTCAGTAAAGCCTTTGACACTGTTCCTCACAGGCGACTTATAAACAAACTGAGCACCCTAGGGATGGACCCTAAAGTTACTGCTTGGGTTAGAAATTGGTTGGGTGGGAGGCAACAAAGAGTACAGGTAAATGGAGCTCACTCTGAGGAGAAGGATGTTACCAGTGGTGAGCCCCAGGGATCTGTCCTTGGTCCGATTCTTTTTAACATCTTTGTTAGTGATATAGCGGAAGGGCTGTTGGGTAAAGTTTGCCTTTTTATGGATGATACCAAAATCAATAGAGTAGACACCCAGGAAAGTGTAGATAACATGAGGAGGGATCTAGCTAAGCTTGAAGAATGGTCTAGAATTTGGCAGCTGGGATTTAATGTTAAAAAAAGTAAGGTCATGCATTTGGGCTGCAGCAATCCAAGGGAGCAATATAGTACTTTTTTCCACTAAAGAAGAGCGAGATCTAGGCGTAGTTGTATCTGATGATCTTAAAGTAACTAGACAGGTAGAAAAGGCGATGGCAAAAGCTAGAAGAATGCTTGGGTGCATACGGAGAGGAATGGCTAGCAGAAAAAAGGAGGTGATAGTGCTTCCGTATAAGTCTTTGGTGTGACCTCATTTGGAGTATAGTGTGCAATTCTGGAGATCGCACCTTCAAAAGGATGTGAACAGGATGGAGTCGGTGCAGAGGGTGGCTACTAAAATGGTTAGTGGTCTTCATTATAAAGCATATGAGGACAGACTTATGGATCTTAATATGTACACCTTAGAGGAAAGGCGGGATAGAGGTAATGTGATTGAGATGTTTAAATACCTCCGTGGCGTAAATGCACAGGAGGAGAGCCTCTTTCGATTGAAAGCAAGTTCAGCTGTGAGGGGACATGGGATGAGGGTGAAAGGGGATAAATTCAGGAGTGATATGCGGAAATATTTCTTTACGGGAAGAGTGGTGGATCCATGGAATAGTCTCCCAGTGGAGGTGGTAGAGATGAGGACAGGAACTGAATTCAAAAAAGCATGGGACAAACACAGAGGATCTCTAAATGAAAAAAGGGGACTGTTGTAGTTGTTGTGGAAGGACAGACTAGATAGGCCATGTGGTCTTTTTCTGTCATCATATTTCTATGTTTCTATGCTATAGTATTCTATAACATATTATCTTAAATTTGCAATCTGTCTATGCTCTGCCCATGTGTACGCCATTCCCAAGGTGCGTGCTATCAGACTTACCTGCATATCAGACTTTAGTGACTTGCTAAAGAATGTGTGCAAGGGCCCATCTGCATATATAAGCCATTGAAAATGCCTGACTTACATGTGTTGATGGACATTAACTTGACGTGATCTGCTATAAAAATTACCCCCAAAATGTCTAGCTATATTCATGGTGCACTTAAGGAAGGTAAGACTATGTCTTCCCTTACTTAGATGACCTACATCTTTCTACACAGCCCAAAGAAAGTGCAAGGGAGACCCCCCGGGTTACTATTCACATTCAAGCAAAGCTAAGAATGTGTCCTCTGCAGTGGCATGTAATATTCCATTCCTTTGTTGTCCATGAAAGTCAGGATCACAAAGCCCATGCACCACTCTCTGCACTGCTGGAGGATTACATTTTTCAACATCCATTTCATCACCTTGTTTTAACAACAGACACCTCCACCACAGGATGGGAGGGAGGGCACCTCACTCACCTTTGCTCTCAGGGTCTCTAGATGAAAAGAGAGAAGGAACTTCATATCAATCCATTGGAACTCTAAGCCATTTTCCATGTGCTGACCATCTTTCACAAATGACTTGCAGGGAAATAATTCAGATTCAGACCGACAATCAAGTTGCATTGCTTTACATGAACAAGCAAGATGGTTCAGGTTTCCTACTTCTACTGTAGATATGGAACTTAGCTATCGACTTGTCTGCAACATTATAAGCCATTTATGTTCCTGGAGATCACAACCAGTTTGGAGACAGTTAACTCACTATTTGAGCCCTCACAAATGGCCTCTCGAGGCAGTTTCTCCAAATGAGTTAGTTTTGCGCATACCATAACAGTTATGAACCTCACTTCTAAGCCAAGGTACATGGAGTATGATCTCAGTCTCTCAAATTTACTGCTATTGCTTGGTGTAGTACTTGCATCATGTCAAAGAGAGCTTCCTTTTGGAGTTCGTAAGATGTAACATGTATGGATAGTTTGTCAAGATGTGCTTGGAAATTCTTCTTTCTCCAGGAACAAGCAAGAAGTCAGTCCTCACATATGGATGACATTGGCGCCGACGGAGCCCCGCGGAAGCATCTCCCAAGCTTTCAAAGAAAGCCTTTGGGAGATACCACCATGCATGCGTGGTCGCCTTCCCACCCAAGGGTGCCATCTTAGTCAGTCTCCTTTTTCTGCAGAGCCCTACAGACGTCCATCTCTGTTCACCCAGAAAAAAATAGGTTTTTTGTGCATTAAATAGATTCTTCATCCGGTTAGCACTGGTCCCTTTCCCACCTCCGAGCCCCGTCGCCTCAGCTTCGAGGCTCAGAACCTTTGTAGTTTTTTTCTCCAGCGCGGTTTTGCGTCCTTTTCTAACCACTGGCTGTGACAAGGGTCTTTGACCTACTTGGTTCCTTTTTGCCCCAATGGCTAGTGGGTTCAAAAAGTGTGATCAGTGCACTAAGAACATGTCCCTAACCAATACACATGACTGCTGCTTCCGGTGTCTAGGGGCCGACCATGACCCAGAGGTTTGCGCCCTGTGTAAAAAGATGTCCACAAAGGCCATCCAAAGGTGTCAGCAGAAACAGGGCGACATCTTCCACAGGTCAGATTCAGCCCCAAGATCCCTTGTAACCTCACGCTCTAAGGCCCAACATGGATCCTGGGAGTCACATAAAGCCCCCGCAGTCCCCATTCGGGCCTGCAGACACTCTGACAAGGTTTCCCTGGAGCAAAATCGCAAGAAGGAGAAAAAATCCTCGACCTCTTCCTGGGAACCAGACACATGCGGCAAGCCCCGTACGAGGTCCCACAGTCCCTGGAGGGTATCTGAGGAGTCGGAGTGGGAGCAGCCAGCGAAGGTGGCCAGATCAGATATCTAGGCCTTCGGCAATGGAGCACAGACCCCAGAGGCTCTTTCTGTCAAGAACTCTCTCTCCTCACCGACGCCGGAACCAGTCACCCTGGTGCCTGCATTGAAGGCTGCAATTCCTGAGAGGGAAGCTAGGATGATGGCGTTGGAACGCAGTGTTACTGCCTTTCTTGCCTCGCAGCAAGCTTCAATGCCCCGTTTTGCCAGCGCTCGCTCCGAGACCACAGGGAATTTGATGCCGAACCGATTCTTGAGAACCTCAAGCCGATCCTCAGTGAGGGTCTTGATCACGCTTCCGGTCCTCAGGAGCGACATCCTCCCCAACAAGCGCTTCTGGCTCCGGCCAAGCGAAAGCCATGGGTCATCTTAGACCCGGTCTCGACTCCATGACGGACTACTCGGATTGGGAGTCTGAGGATGAGGCTTCCGTGAAGACACGTGCATACCACCATCTCCCCTCAGATCCATCTTCCCCGGTGTCGAGACGCTAGTGCCCTCCCGAGAACACCTCGTTCCTCGAGTTTGTCTGGGATATGGCGAAGGCATTGTCTCTCACCACAGAATTGGAGGAGGATCCTCGCACGGAGAAATTCAAAATCCTTCAATATGAGGCCCCACCCAAGGAGGCCCTGATGGTCCCTGTCCCCGCCATCCTCGGGCGACTCCTCCTTCAGATGTGGGAGACACCGGCATCGGTACCGATAGTTAGCTGACGCCTGGACACCCTGTACTGAGTCCAGCGGGGCCCCGGCTTCCAGAATACACAACTTCCTCACTCCTCCATGATGGTGAAGTTGACCATGTGTCAACAGAAAAGCCCGAAGACCCACTCTTCCTGCCCCTGGGTAGAAAGCCCCACGCTCTCAATGCCCTTGGATGCAAATACCAGGGCTCAATGCTGGCCTGCTGAATACAAGCGTATTAGCTGCATATTGACATGTTCCCTGTAAGTATTAGTGTATGTGTCTCATATCCCCTCGTGTTAAATGTATCCCCCAATTGACCGCTTTGACCTGGTGAAAAGCGGGATATAAATACAGCTAAATAAATAAATAAATGTATCTCCAAGACCTAGCTAAAGAACTCTCAGGAAACCGCCCTCCTTCTCTTCTGCTCCAAACTCACAACCTGCTCCTCTGATCCTATCCCCACCCGTCTCCTAAGCCCTATATCCTCCACCGTTGTCCCTTCCATCTCTCACGTTCTCAACCTTTTGCTCTCCACCGCAACCTTCCCTGCAGAATTTAAGCATGCCGTGGTCACACCCCTCCTCAAGAAACCATCACTTGATCCCACCTGTCCCTCCAATTATCGACCCATCTCTCTCCTTCCCTTCATCTCTAAACTACTTGAACGTGCGGTCCACCACCGCTGCCTTGACTTCCTCTTCTCTCATGCCCTCCTAGACCCTTTACAGTCTGGCTTTCTTCCCCTACACTCTACTGAAACCGCTCTCACCAAGGTCCCCAGTGACTTGTTCCTAGCAAAATCCAACGGTCTCTACTCTGTCCTCATCCTTCTTGACCTCTCTGCTCCTTTTGACACTGTTGATCACGACCTTCTCCTCGACACCTTGTCCTCACTTAGTTTCAGTGGCTCTGTATTATCCTGGTTTTCCTCCTACCTCTCCCATCGATCCTTCAGTGTGTGCTCTGGTGGTTCCTTCTCCTCTGCCACCCTGCTCCCAGTCGGTGTACTCCAATGCTCCGTCCTGGGACCTCTCCTTTTCTCCTTTTCTCCCTTTATACCCAGTCCCTTGACATGCTTATCTCTTCCCATGGCTTTCAGTACCACCTCTATGCTGATGACTCCCAAATCTACCTCTCTACGTCTCTAATCTCTCCAGCCATCCAGACCAAGATCTCTGCCTGCCTTTCTGACATTGCTACCTGGATGTCTCACCGCCGCCTTAAACTGAATATGTCCAAGATCAAGCTCCTTATATTTCCCCCCAAAATCTCCCCCAAACCCCCCCTCCTCTTCCTCCCATCTCTGTTTCTGTCGATAATGCTGTTATCCTCCCTGTTTCCTCGGCCCACAATCTTGGGGTTATCTTTGTCTCTCTCTCTCCTTCTCCACTCATATCCAACTAGTAGTCAAGACCTGCCATTTCTTTCTCTATAACATTAGAAAAATTTGCCCCTTCCTCTCTGAACACACTACTAAGACGCTTGTCCACTCTTTAATCACCTCTCATCTTGACTACTGCAATCTGCTCTTTGCTGGTCTCCCTGCGAACCATCTCTTCCCCCTTCAGTCTATTAGACATTCTGCTGCTCGACTAATCTTCCGCTAGCCTCGCCATTCCCATATTACCCCTCTCCTCAAGTCACTCCACTGGCTCCCTATCCATTTCCGCATCCAATTCAAGCTTCTCCTCCTGAGCTATAAATGTATTCACTCTGCATCTCCTCAGTAACTTTCATCCTTTATCTCTCCTTACAACCCCTCTCGGGTACTTCGCTCTTCTGACAGACTGCTTCTATCTGTGCCTTTCTCCTCTACTGCTAACCCAGTACAAACGTGGATAGCAACAAAAGGACGTATAGATGAATACTTTATTGAAAACCAACTCTAGCCACTGGCCCGACACTGGCCGTGTTTCGGAAATCTTCTTCAGGGGCTTTTAATGGCTAAAAACAAATATAAATCAAACATTAATATAAAAATTATTATTATAAAGGGTGAGGAAAACACACCCGAGACAAAACATTATGAAAATAAATTAATAAATATTTAAAATCATGATAAATAAAACTAAAATAAATAAAGTACAGCCAATAAAAACGGAGCAAAACAACAATTCATAAACGAGACTACCAAACTAAATGACTAATACAAACAGTAAAGTGGTCGAATTATTGTAAAGGATCATTGTATATTTAAAACAATACATAAATCAATCATACATAAAAACATAACTAGCATTAGACGAATAAAAACAAGGACTTAGTTCATGCAAATAAAAAAATTTTTTGGGATCTAAACA
Organism: Ichthyophis bannanicus; assembly: GCA_033557465.1. Lineage (NCBI taxonomy): Eukaryota > Metazoa > Chordata > Amphibia > Gymnophiona > Ichthyophiidae > Ichthyophis > Ichthyophis bannanicus. Next base: position 572,887,545 of record CM066035.1, read on the forward strand.
TATATAAATTAATTAATACACTAAAAACAAATAATTCACGCACCACATTCAAATGCCTAAATTGATATCTAAAACATCATTGCAAGAATCCAAAATTATATAAATAAATAGTTCAAAAATTAAAATAAATGTCTCGCCATATAAGAACATATAAATTAATATCTTAAACATGTACAATATAAAATAATAAATAAATTAGCATTCATGAACCACTTATAAACTATTTTGATAAAATAAGCTCTTAAGGAATATGACTATTAGGCAAACATAAAAGGTCATACCTGTGGTTATATGCTACTCTTATACGTGTTGCTTTTTTTAAAAAATACCCTTAAAACTCCTAGGGAGGTAAAAAACACATATATAAGCAGGTGATAAGCAGAGAGATGAGGGCGACAAACCAACCAAAATACTCTATATCTTATGCAAATTTACGGACCAAAAAACCTAAAGTACCTGTTCAAGGAGGCTCACATCCACATCCAGGGATGTGGGAAACAACTGATGATCACTAAAACCTATAAAAAATAAATTAATATCGCATCTGTAAAAAATGAATAAATATTAAAAAACATAAACTATAAGTACCTGAGAGAATGTGTATTGCACATCAAGGTGCCTGAGAGGATATGTATTGCACATCAAAGTGCGCCCACTCAAACTATTATAAGAGTAGGAATTAAAACTTTTTTTTACAAAAACTTCTTATAAACATTTAAAACAACTGAGACGTCCAAGACTGGACGTAGTCTATCCAGATTTTACCTACCACTCTTCTAAATTACGATGGTATGATAAACACTGAAAACCAAAATGTGTCATACTAAACATCCTTTTGATCTGAAAGGACACCCTCCACGTGAATAAACATGCTGAAGGTATATTTGACTCTACTGGTTGTGCTATAGAATTTAAAAGCGAACCACGGACATTAAAAAAATTGTGCATTGGGAACTAGTTCTTAAGCTTATAAACCCAGAATTAGCCACCCGTGGACTCGATATTCAAGCTTAAGAAATAGTTCCCAATCTTGGACGTCTCAGTTGTTTTAAATGTTTATAAGAAGTTTTTGTAAAAAAAAGTTTTAATTCCTACTCTTATAATAGTTTGAGTGGGCGCACTTTGATGTGCAATACATATCCTCTCAGGCACCTTGATGTGCAATACACATTCTCTCAGGTACTTATAGTTTATGTTTTTTAATATTTATTCATTTTTTACAGATGCGATATTAATTTATTTTTTATAGGTTTTAGTGATCATCAGTTGTTTCCCACATCCCTGGATGTGGATGTGAGCCTCCTTGAACAGGTACTTTAGGTTTTTTGGTCCGTAAATTTGCATAAGATATAGAGTATTTTGGTTGGTTTGTCGCCCTCATCTCTCTGCTTATCACCTGCTTATATATGTGTTTTTTACCTCCCTAGGAGTTTTAAGGGTATCTTTTTAAAAAAGCAACACGTATAAGAGTAGCATATAACCACAGGTATGACCTTTTATGTTTGCCTAATAGTCATATTCCTTAAGAGCTTATTTTATCAAAATAGTTTATAAGTGGTTCATGAATGTTAATTTATTTATTATTTTATATTGTACATGTTTAAGATATTAATTTATATGTTCTTATATGGCGAGACATTTATTTTAATTTTTGAACTATTTATTTATATAGTTTTGGATTCTTGTAATGATGTTTTAGATATCAATTTAGGCATTTGAATGTGGTGCGTGAATTATTTGTTTTTAGTGTATTAATTAATTTATATATGTTTAGATCCCAAAAAATTTTTCTATTTGCATGAACTAAGTCCTTGTTTTTATTCGTCTAATGCTAGTTATGTTTTTATGTATGATTGATTTATGTATTGTTTTAAATATACAATGATCCTTTACAATAATTCGACCACTTTACTGTTTGTATTAGTCATTTAGTTTGGTAGTCTCGTTTATGAATTGTTGTTTTGCTCCGTTTTTATTGGCTGTACTTTATTTTATTTTAGTTTTATTTATCATGATTTTAAATATTTATTAATTTATTTTCATAATGTTTTGTCTCGGGTGTGTTTTCCTCACCCTTTATAATAATAATTTTTATATTAATGTTTGATTTATATTTGTTTTTAGCCATTAAAAGCCCCTGAAGAAGATTTCCGAAACACGGCCAGTGTCGGGTCAGTGGCTAGAGTTGGTTTTCAATAAAGTATTCATCTATACGTCCTTTTGTTGCTATCCACGTTTGTACTGGGTTGTCTGTTGCACGTGGTATTGTGCCTGTTTGTTGGACGGTCCTCTACTGCTAACTCCAGACTTCGCTCCTTTCACCTTGCTGTACCCTTTGCCAGGAATAAGCTACCTGAGTCCATACGCCATGCACCCTCCTTGGCCCTATTCAAATCCAGGCTAAAAACCCATCTCTTCACCGTTGCTTTTAGATCTTGACCCCTGTCTTTGGTCCTGTCTAGACTACAAGCTCCATGTTTATGTTGTTTATGTGTTTATGTTTATTTCATTTGCTTGACCGCCCTTCAGTGGTAGTCAGAGCGGTTTGCAATACATAAATTAACAAAGTAGGGCACGAGGCTGGAAAATTGAAAAGAAATTTACAATTCTTGATAGGATAGAGAAAAAAGAGCTAGTAAAGAACAATAGGCACAGGGGAGGAGGCTACGGAAAGGGGGTGAGAAGGTTGAAGGCTAGGGAGAAGAGGTGGGTCTTTAAGTCACATCTAAAAGTGGGGTGATGGGGTTCTAGACGGAGGGAAGTGGGAAGAGAGTTCCAAAGGGCAGGGCCTATGAAAAAGAAAACTGAGGAGTGGATGGACTGGAGGTGGGCAAGGGAGGGAGGGGGAAGTGTGAGGCGGTTGAGATGAAAAAATCGAGGGGTGTGTCTGGGGGTATGGAAGTGGATATTTTGTGTTTTCACTTTGTATTATATGTTAACTGTTACTCTGTGTTTTGTCTCGACTTAATTAGATTGTAAGCTCTGACGAGCAGGGACTGTCTCTTTTATGTCTGTACAGCGCTGCGTACGAATGGTAGCGCTATATAAATGAAAAATAATAGCAGTAGTAGATTTCTCAGCAGGTCTCAGTGGAGATCACCTCCAGCGATTCCAAACCCTAATGAAGTGCATCGGGGAATGCTGAAAGTACATGTCTCAAGCTGCCTAAAATGGCTTTGAGTCCAATGTGAGGATGGCCGTTACAGGCATCAGGGCCTGACGCCAGGCCTGATTCAGGCATCGGATCTCGAGCAATGGGTCCAGGAGAAACTCCTTGATGTCCTATGCCTCGGTGAAAACCTCTTTGGCAAACCGATGAAGGACAAAACAGCGGAGATCAAGACCAAGTATGTTACCAGGACTCGCCTCTCCAGGAAGACGTCTACCCTTACAAAAAAACAATACCGTGGAAAAGGCCTCCCTTTCACAGGAAAGGCCAGCATTATTGGGGCTACCCCCAATACCAGGCCCCCAAGACTCCGCAGCAGGGTCTTCAGGGAAAAGGAGTAGGCCAGGGCCAATGCAAGCCTATGGGCTCCAAGCCCCAAACACTGGCTCCAGCCCAGGCTAGGTTGGGTTTTGATTCCCTGGCATAGTCTCTCTATCCGTGGGGGAGCAGCTGCCAACAGGAGGGCATTTGATTCATTTTGCCCATCAGTGGCCTGCCATCACCACCGATACCTGGACACTTAAAGTGGTCAGAGAAGGTTATTCTCCTTCACCTGGCCCCGATGCCTCCTCCTTTCTTTCCAGGAGAGCCGCCTCGAACTCCCCTGCACCATGCCCTGCTACTGCAGGAACTCACAGGCCTTCTCAGGGACAGGGCCATGGAGTCAGTACCCCATCACCTAAGGGGAAAGAGGTTCTACTCCAGGTACTTTCTGGTCCCAAAGAGAACAGGAGGCCTAAGGCCCATTCTAGACTTGCAAAATCTGAACAAGTTCCTGGTGCAGGAGAAGTTCAAAATGTTCTCTCTTGGAACATTGCTGCCCTACCTCCAGCAAGGAGATTGGCTATGCTCTTTGGACCTAAAGGATGCTTATACCCATATCCTTATCCATCCCAGCCACAGGCAGTACCTATGGTTCATAGTCGGGGGCAACCACTACCAGTACAGGGTACTACCCTTTGGTCTAGCCTCTGCATCAAGAGTCTTCCCCAATTGCCCGTCAGTGATGGCCGCCTACCTCCGTCTCCAAGGGCCTTTGTCTTCCCATACCTGGATGATTGGCTCGTGAAAGGAGACATGGCCACAGAGGTGCAACAGGCCATGGCCCGCACCATCAAGGTCCTGCAGCATCTGGGGTTCGTGATAAACCACCCCAAATCTCACCTCACACCAACACAGAATCTGGACAGGGCAGATCGCCTCAGGGCCCTGGCCACCGAGGTGCTGCGCCATCCCATAGTATCGGCAAGGCCCATGCTCCGCCTACTAGGCCACATGGCATCCACAGTCCATGTGGTCCCCAACACCCACCTCCACATGACCTCCCTTGAAACTCTTACCGATACCAGTGCCAAGCGACTCACCGAGGCCGATACTTTGGAGCATCGATACCTGCATCTAGCTTTGGGCTAACATCGAGACTATCAATACTTCAAGTCCTCCAATTTGGACTCCTCAGTCTCGAATGTGGAGTCACTCGATTCCCGGGGGCCCTGGGACGTCCCTTCGGACCCTTCCCTGCCTCAACAGCAATGCATGTCGCCTCCGGCAGACATGTTCTTCCAGGAATTCATTTGAGACCTAGTCAAGGGTCTCTTTATCATGGTAACATCGGAGAAGGAACCAAAGGCAGAGGAACTAGAGATACTTCAATACCCAACAGCGTCCAAATAGGCTGCCACCTTACTGGTGCATCGCATCCTTCATGACCTTATACTATGAATGTGGGGGACGCCTCTCACCGTCTCACCTCAAAGGGGGACATTCTGAGCCACAAATAGCAGGAATGGACGTCCCGTTGGGACTCCATCCCCGCTATTCGTGGCCTTTCCCGGCCCCATCCTACTTCTCCACGTGTTTTATGAGTAGTTAGACAGGGACAGGAAAGGGGATGATCAGGGGCGGCATTAGGGTGGGCAGTGAGCGATCGCCAGCCACGGACATACAGGGCCGATTCTACTGTCGGCCCTGTACGTCCACAGCCGGCGACTTGAACAGGGAAGTTATTCCACCTTCAAGGTGGAATAACTTTCCCAATGTGATGGGATCGGTGGGCCCGGGGCTGGGATGGGGTGGCAGGGGGAAGAGGGCATTCCCTGCAGCCCAACCCTGGCCCTGGGAGGCCAGATCGGGGGTTGGACTGCGGGGAAAGCAAATTGGAGGACAGCAGCCGGGGATCGCATCTTTTAAATGGAGTCATGGTGCCAGGCAACCAGATGCCATGATGCTGCGGCTCCATTTAAAAGACTTGATTGAAGACAGAATCGGGGTCCGGGCCTGCATGTACAGGCCTGTTTGCAATTCTGATCCCATGGGGCTAGACGTGCCCCACGGGATCAGAATCATGACACCATCTGTGCATCTGGTTCTGACCAGGCGCACAGAGGGCCTCACATACACTATGGAATCGGGCTCCAAGTTGACATCTCAGTGCCATATACCATGTACTTGAGTGTCCTGGCTTCCAAAAGCCACAGCTTCTTCACCATTACATGGTTGTGGAATCGGTGATGCTCCGAATGAAAAGCTCAAAGACTCACTCCTCTAATCCTCCAGGTAGAGAACAGAGAACACTCGATGCCTTTGGGCGTCGATTCCTCCAAGCATCAATGTTCTCGGCTAGGATTAACTCCTATATCTTCTACATGGGAATGTTCCTGAAAGAGGTATGCAGAGATCTCGAGGCCTTTGCCCCTCTCCTCCCAGATGACAAGAGGGCAGATTACCTTGCCCTAGTTAAGCATAGTCAAAATATATCGAACTTTGTCAGTAGGGCTACCTTCTATGCTTTCGGATGCACAAGTAGGACCTCAGTAATATACATTAGTGCACGTCCAATTGCATGGCTTCAGGCCTCAGACCTTGAACAGTATGTTTAAGATAAGTTAGGCAACATACCATATACAGGGGAAAACCTCTTTGGCAAAGACTGGCAAGATAAGGTCTCTCAAATAGAGTCAGAAAATACTACTCTAAAGAGACTGACCAGAGTAACAGCTGACCCTGCTAGGAAGAAGACACCTGCAAAGAAGTCTTTCTCCTGGAACAAGCAGGAAGTCAGTTCCCACAAAGCTTTTGGAAGATACACCATGCATGCATGGTCACTTTCCCGCTCAAAGCTGCCATCTTGTTTCAGTCTGTCTTTTTCTGCAGAACCCTGCAGATGTTCATCTGTGCACCTCGGTAACAAGGAAGTAAAATATCTTGGGGTCATACTTGACCAGACCCTCAATATGTTCTCCCACACAAAACCAAAAAAATCTACTTCAGAATCAAAACATCTACGCCCTTCTACCCATTCAAGACTTCAGATCCGTTCTTCAGGCTTTAACAGCACCACATTTCGACTATTGTAATAGTGCATTGCAAGGGTTAGCCAAGCAGAACAGTAGACCACTTCAAATTGCCCAAAATGTTGCTGCCCGAATAGTCTCTCATACAAACATTTCTGAACACATCATTCTGTCTCCCTTTACAAAGCCGTATAAACTACAAGATAATTATGACAACCTTCAAGCTCCTCAGACAAATAGCCCCTTCACACCTCTCCTCCCATCATCATTCTGCAAGGAGAAATTCAACCAAAGCAAGATAACAATAAAAACAAACTAAGAATCTCACCAGACTATCGTAAATACAATAAAGTTACAAATAATAGAGCCTTCTCCCACTATGCGCCTTCAATCTGGAATGACCTTCCGAATGACCTTTGAGAAATCACTGACCTTTCCTCCTTCCACAAAAAACTAAAAGCCCATCTTTTCAGGAATCATTTTGGCAAACTCCCACCTCCCCTGATAATGACTACACCCAATCTACACCATAAAAGAGCACCCCCCCCCCACTCAGACCTACATATCCTAAGCGCGCCACTTTCAAAACACTGTCAGTTCTTATCGCTGATATTGTAATAAAGTTATGTTAATAGCTTTCTGTACAAAGTTAATTGTTAACACCTGTACAAAGTTTTACTGTTACATGTAATTGATTCTGTTCTATGTAAACGGCCTTTGATCTACTGGAAAAAGCGGTATAAAAATGCAAATAAATAAAGTAGGATTTTTGACCCTTGTTTCAGTAACATTTTTCCGTTTGAGTGCCCGATTCGATCACTTTCCCCTCGGCGTCCAGTTTTTCGCTCGGGTATTTTTTCATTTATCTTTTTCCACTTTTGGCACACGGAATTTTTTAAATAGCAGTCTATCTGGTCGAGATGTCCAAGTTTGACCTCGTGGGCCTTGTTTTTCCTGCTATGGGTTTGACCAGCGGTTTTAAGCAGTGTGCTAAAGGCAATTGCACTGTGTCCCACGCGGACCGCTACAGCACCTGCATTAAATACTCGGGGCAGACCACAATGGGTCCTCCTGTCTGCTTTGCCTCCTCATGTCGGAGAAAACCGAGAGGGAACATGAAAGTCGGCAGGGGGAGCTGTTTGGCAAAGCTGATTTTGGTTCGGCATGGGGGCGGAATCCTTTCTGTTGATGCCGGCACCAGACTCCGCATGCCCGGGCTGAGTTGGAGCCCAGGGGGGCATCGGGCATCTTCCTTGGAGGACCTTCCGGCATTGACTGCACCCTCGAAACCGACGCCGAGGACCGACCAAACATCAGGGGATAAGTCCTCCTCGACTCGGCCTCGGAGCCCTTGGAGCGACTCGGGGGATGACTGTCAGAAGCGGCTGTCGAAGCATCCCCGGAGAGATGGGTCCCCTGCAGCCTCAAAGGAACGGCGGTCTGACTCCATCAGGAACTCACCGGCCAGGGACTCGGATCTCAGCCCGACATCATTGAGGCCCGGTCCAGCTGCGGAGCCCTCTGGGATAGAGGCCCGCATGGCTGCACTCAAGCATAGCTTCACTGCATTTCTCGAGTCACAGTGGGGCCCGACACCCGGTCCCTCCGGGTCATCAGTTCACCAAATGGGGCCATCCTCGCTGAGGACTTCCCCAGAACAGGTTCTGCCTATCTTGGAGTGCTTCACTCAATAGGCGTCGAGGCCCTCGACAACTGATACAATGCTGTTGGACTGGCATCAGGAGTCGTCAGCGCCGAGTTGGTCCAGCAACCTACAGGCGCCCATCAACTCCTTGAGTTCGGAGTCGGGCTGGGAGACCGATGAGGATTTTCCCGACACTGTTCTCCAGCGGGTCATCCCCTCCGACCTTTCTCGGCTGCATCTTCAGTGGAAGTCACCCCCAGAGTACTTGGCCTTTCTCAAGTTCGTGAGGGGAGATGCCCCAGGCACTCGCCTTTGTGGCAGTGCCAGAAGATGAGCCTCATGCGGAGGAACTGGAGATCCTCCAGTACGAGGCCCCTCCTCGAGAGGCACTGACGGTGCCCGTGCCCCTCATCCTGTTGCGCCTTTTGCTCAGGATGTGAGAAAACCCGGTGATGGTGCTGACTGTGAACCGTCGACTCAATTCCCAGTATCGAGTTGGCACAAACAAAAAACACATCTCCCATACAATTCCATGGTGGTGGAGTCGGCTATGTGTCGAATCAAGATCCAGAAGACACACTCCTTTGTGCCTTCTGGCAGGGAGCCCCATACCATGGATGCCTTTGGAAGAAAATACTTCCAGGGCTTCATGCTCACAGCCTGGATCCCGGCCCACCAGCTGTATATGGGCATGAAAGACCTGGTAAAGGTGCTTGCTGGGTTCTCAGTTGGTTTATCAGGAGAGCCTCTTGAATGCTTTCGGACCCTGGTCTCCTCAGTCAAGGAATGCTCCAAATTTCAAACTCGAGCATCCTTCAACGGCTTTGAATCAATGGCTTGTGTAGCCGTGGTGGGCATTAGTGCCCATCGTCCTGCCTGGCTGTAGTCCTCCAAATTGGAGCAATGGGTACAGGACAAGCTAGCCAAAGTCCCCTGCCGAGGAGATAACCTGTTCGGCAAACCTGTGACTGACAAGGCGGACGAGTTGGAGAAGGAATTCATCACGAGAACCAGATTGTCCAAGAAGGTGTTAGATCCTTCCTGTCGGAAGGCTTTGGGTAAAAAGTCTTTCCTCTCGAAAACTAAGAAGGCTTACGGAAACTACCTTAAATTCCAGGCCTACCTCGCTCCCTCTCAGGGGCAGCAGGACAAGGGCCAAGGGCACGACCCCCGTAAGCCCAAAGCTCCCAAGCTCCAAACAGCGTCTCAGCATCAGCCTGGGGGAGTTTTTGACTCCTTGGGCATAGCCTCCCTCCCCTCCCTCAGGAGGTCACAGGCCCAGGGTTCACGGGGGAAGGCTCATCCACTTCATACACAGGTGGCCCACAGTAACCACAGATGCCTTTGTGCTGCGAGTGGTCATGGAGGGTTACCTCCTCCATTTTTCCCAGCTGTCTCTCCCTTCACTCACATGGGAGATACCAATGGACACCTTGCACAGGGAGCTCCTCTTGAGAGAACTTGTCGTTACTCCAAGATCAGGCGGTCGAGCCCATCCCCCCTCATCTGCAGGGATGGGGCTTCTACTCCCACTATTTCCTGGTCCCAAGAAGACAGGAGGCTTCTGGCCCTTCTGGACCTTTGGGACCTCAACGACTTCCTGGTCAAGGAAAAATTCAAAATGGTATCCCTTGGAACCTTGCTGCCTTATCTCTTGCAGGGAGATTGTCTATGTTCCTTGGATCTCAAAGATACCTATACCCACATTTTGATCCACCCGAGGCACCATCAGTACCTCTGCTTCATCGTGGGAGGCCAGCACTGCCAGTACAGGGTGCTATCCTTTGGCCTCACATCCACCCCGCGAGGCTTCACAAAGTGCCTAGTAGTCATGGCCGCTCGGCTCAAGGTCCTCGGGGTCTTTGTGTTCCCCTACTTGGACAACTGGCTCGTATAGGCCGGCACTCTGGGTGAGGTGCACATTGCCACACAGCGCACATTGGGGCTGCTGCAGCATTTAGGATTCATGGTGAAGTTCCCCAAATCCCACCTTGTACCAAGCCAATACATGGAGTTCATCGGAGCCCTGCTCAACTCCATTCAGGTAAGGGTGTTCCTTCCCAGGGAACAGGCCCAATGCCTTGCCGCCCTGGCTAGGGAGGTGCAGGGTGCAGCCTTTGTGTCGGCCCAACAGATGCTCCGCCACTTGGGACAGATGGCATCCACCATCCACATGACTCCCTTTGCCCCCCTACGCATGCGGCAGGCCCAGTGGATGCTCAGCGTTCAGTGGACATAGGCAATGGGACACCTGGAGGACCATATACATGTCACACCCGCCTTGGCACAACCTGAGGGCTGGCCTACCATTCCAGGCCCTACCACCACGTCCTCACTACGGATGCGTCCAAGTTGGGCTGGGAGGCCCATTGCAACCAACTCTGGTCGCAGGGACAGTGACTGCTGGAGGAAAGTGCCTGCGAGTCTTCATGGACCAACTGAAGGGGGAGGGGGATGCGCAAGTAAAGGGCGATATATCAAGTGCCTAAACCATAACCATAACCATAGTGATGTTCTGTATCAACAAACAGGGAGGCACGGGGTCGTACCGCCTCTGCTGGGAGGCAGTGCACTTTTGGATCTTTGCGGCTGCCAGAAATCTCTTCCTCACGGCGGTGTATCTGCTGGGCCTGGACAACGTACTGGCCGACCGCCTGAGCCATGTTCTCCAGCCCCACGAATAGAGGCTGAATGCCTCTGTCCTGGTGAAGATCTTCCGGCGGTGTAGAATCCCAGAGATAAACCTCTTTGCTAGCCCGGAGACCATGCAGTTCCCCAGGTTCTACTCCAGGAGGCCTGGCTGGGGACAGGAGGCAACGGACGCCTTTCTTCTCCCGTAGTCCGAGGTGTTTCTGTATGCCTTCCCGCCGACTCCTCTGGTACCAGGGGCACTGCTAAAGATTCAGGCAGAAGCGGCCTCCACTGTGCCCCATTGGCCAAGGCAGTCCTTGTTCCCCCTGCTGCTACAGCTGTCGCGGGAAAACACCTGGTCGCTGGGGTGCATCCCAGACCTGATCTCACAAGAGGGAAGAACACTGTGCCACTCCAACCTTCAGTCCCTGTCACTGACAGCCTGGTTGCTGAGAGGCTAGTCATTGCCCACCACGGCCTGATCTAGCCGGTGGAGGGTGTCCTGCTGGCCTTGTGTAAAGACTCTATGAGATGGGCATATGCCTTTAGGTGGTGCAGGTTCTCCCTATGGTGCACGGAGCAGGGCCTTAACCCCTTTTTTTGTGCAGTAGCGGAGGTCTAATGGTACCTCTTAAACCTGTCTGGCACAGGCCTGAAATCCAGTTCAATCAGGGTGCATCTCTGTGCCATTTTGACACATCACCGTAATGTCGTTTTCGTTCACCCCTTGGTGATCCGATTCATGCGTGGTCTCCTCCTTTCGCGGCCCTTGGTCCACCCACCACCGGTGGTGTGGGACCTCAACGTGATCCTCGGGAAGCTCATGGGAGCTCCCTTTGAGCCACTGGTGATGTACCCTCTCAAGTACTTCTTCTGGAAAGTAATCTTCCTGGTGGTGCTCGCCTCTGCCAGGCAGGTAAGCGAGCTGCAAGTACTTGTAGCACATGGATCCTACACCAGGTTCCGTAGGAATAAAGTAGTCCATCGGACACATCCGAAGTTCCTGCCAAAGGTGGTTTCAGCGTTTCATCTGAACCGGGAAGTGGTGTTGCCCACCTTCTTTCCAAAGCCTCATGCCTCTAGAGCGGAGGTCTCTCTACACACATTGGACTGTAAACACGCCCTGGCTTTCTATATCCAGAGGACGCAGGCTCATCACCAGTTGACACAGCTCTTCTTGTCTTTTGATCCCAATCACCTGGGAATAGCTGTCTTCAAGTGTGCACTCTCCCTGTGGGTGGCTGACTGCATCGCGTTTGCCTATCAGCAGGCGGGATTCTCGCTGGAGTGTCATGTGACAGCCCACAAAGTGCGGGCCACCTGGTCCTCCATGCACACTTTTGCAGTGCACTACTATCTGGAGGAGTCCTCCCGCAGTGACAGTTCCTTTGGCCTGGCAGTACTCCACCACCTCTTCGGGGAATAATGCAACTGCTTCCCTCCAGCCCTCTGTCCAGGCTACTGGAGTAAGGATTGCATCCCGATGCTGCTGCCGCAGTGTTAGACTTACAATCAGTGCCTCCTGCTGCCCTTTACGGTCCACATTTTGGGTCGCCCGTGGGTTTTACAGGTTTCTTCTGTAGCCTGTAGCTTGGGAGTCTCATATGTGAGGACTGACTTCTTGCTTGTTCCCAGAGAAAGTGTAGGTACTCACCTGTAATAGGTGTTCTCTGGGGAGCAGGAATCAGTCCTCACAACCCTCCCTCCTTGGAGTTGTTCTTTTTTTTTTTTTTTTTTCAGTCTCGTGCTATGTTATCAGACTGAGACAAGATGGCAGCTTTGAGTGGGAAGGTGACCGCGCATATGCGGTGTATCTCCCAAAAGCTTTCTTTGAAAGCTGGAGTGTGGATCCGCGTGGGTTCCGTCGGCACCGACGTCACCTATAAGTGAGGCCTGATTCCTGCTATTCCCGGAGAACACCTGTTACAGGTGAGTAACTACACTTTCTACAATAAGAAGAAGAAATTCTTCTCTTCCTATCCTCCTCAGTATCAGGGTCAGGCCCCACAAAAGAGGCAGTAGCCTCCTAAACAACAAAAGAAACCACTGATGGCTAAATCTGAACCAGTTCTGCAGTCACAGACTGTGCCTGATTTTTGACTCTTTCCTAGAGAATAGTGCCACCCTGCCTCTGGAGGACCTCCACATAGCAGGCAGACTATGTTACCATGCCCGCAGATGGCCCCTCATCACCTTAGAGCAGTGGACACATCATAGTTCAGGAAGGGTACAGACTTCATCTGCAAACTCTACCCCCCTCCATAGTCACGGGGGAATATCAAACACAACCCCCACTCACTGCACTCCTATAGGATTAGGTGTCCTCTCTTCTGTCTCAGGGTGCCGTAAAAGATGTCCCAACATCCCAACAGGGAGTGGGCTTCTACTCTGCCTACTTTCTCATTCCAAAGAAAAACAGAGGGTACATGCCCATTCTGGACCTCAGGAACCTCAACAAGTTTCTAGTCCATGAAAGGTTTAAGATGATCTCTCTCGGGACTCTTCTTCCATACCTCCAGAGTCAGGACTGGCTCTGTTCTCTAGATTTAAAAGAAGTGTACACACATATCCTCATCCATCCAGGACACAGAAAATATCTATGCTTCACTTTCAGGGGAAACATTATCAATACGGAGTCCTTCCCTTCGGATTCACCTCTGCCCCAAGAATCTTCACAAAGTGCATGGTGGTTATGGCCGCATATCTCTGGGGATATTCATATTCCCCTACTTAGACGTCTGGTGTACTGCTTTCCTTGGATCATATCATCACAGTACTACAACCCTTGGGATTTGTCATAAACTTCCTAAAATCCCAGCTCAAAGACTAGAGTTCATTGGAGGCCTACTAGACACCCAACAGTCCGGGGTGTTTCTGCCCCAGATCCTTTGTGCCTGTCTAGTCAAACTAGTGTCTCAGACACTCCTACAAGACCATCTGACAGCCCAAGAGGTGCTGCAGCTCCTTGGGCACATGGCCTCTACAGTACATGTTGTTCCATATATTTTTTTTTTTTTTTAGTGCTGTCAAGTCAGTTCTGACTTCTGGTAACCCGGCTACCACTGGATTTTCTTGGCAATGGATTACTGGAAGCAGACTGCCAGGTCTTTTCTTTCAAGGCAATGGAGGGTATTCTCCAGGACCAAGCAGGAAGTCAGTCCTCACATATGGGTGACGGCGCCGATGGAGCCCTCGCGGAGCAATTTCCCCAGCTTTCAAAGAAAGCCTTTGGGAACTGCAGCGCGCATGCGCGGTCCCCTTCCCGCCCAAGGATGCCATCTTGCTCAGTCTTCTTTTTTCCGCGGAGCCCTACAGACGCTGTTTGTGATCGCCGCTGAAAAAGTTGATTTTATTTACTATTCTTTTCTCGGTTCGACGCGCCCGGACCCGATACGCCGTATCGAGTCCGTTTTTTATTTTTTCGGTTTTTGTCCTTCGTGACTGGCGTTCCCGCCATTTTTTCTTTTTTCACTGGCAACCCTGTCTTTTGACGTTGCAGGGGCCCTTTTTCCCCCGATGGCTGCCAGTGGGTTTAAGAAGTGTGATCGGTGTAAGAAACTTATGTCTCTTACCGACACACATGACTGCTGCCTCCGCTGCCTCGGACCCGATCATGACTCGATGATCTGTGGTCCGTGTGGCAAAATGTCCTCAAAAGCGTTGAAGAGTCGGCAGCATCAAAGAGAACGAATCTTCTCTGACTCTGCGTCCGGCCGGGCCCGGACCTCGTCAGAGGCTTCGACGTCCCGGGACTCCGGTCCTGAGCATCGTCGGAGTTCCTCTGAGCGGGGGTCTCCTGCCCGGGAACATCATAGGAAGAAGAAACCCGCGAGGGCGGCGTCGGTGGACGCTCCTGGTTCCTCGAGGGCCAGGTTGCATAGCCCCGATAGCCGTCCCGGGTCCTCGGAGTCGGAGAGGCCTTCGAAACATCCTCGACTCGAGATGGAGTCTCCTGGACACGTGGTACTGTAGTCCTCGTGGACTCGTCTCCGAAGGAGCCGACGTCGGGCCCGACGCCGTCAGGGCCCAAGTCGGGGGCTGCTGGTCTCCTGAGCTCAGACTCAGGTTGACGGCCTTGGAGAGCAGTTTCGCTGCCTTCATGGACCAGCAGCGGGCATTGATCGCTGGCCTCACCGGTGCATCTGCCCCGACCACCGGGATGTCGACGTCTAAGTCGACCCCGGAGACTGAGCCGATCCTCGAGTCCATGCGGGCTCGAGTCGATCCTCGGTCGCGGTCTCCCTCGGCCTCCCGTTCGGGACTGAGGTCGTCGACGCCGGCCTCGGCATCGGGGCGGAGGGCATCGGTGCCCGCCCGACCAGAGCCGCTCGATTCCTCCACCAAGGAGTCGGGCTGGGAGACGGAGGACGAAGAGTCCCCAGGTACTTTTCGGATTCGGTGCGTCCCATCGGACTCGGTGCGTCCCATCGGACTCGCCCGAGTCCGAACCTCGGAGACGGTCCCCCCCGGAGGACACCCGGTTCTCGGACTTCGTGCGGGATATGGCCAAGGCCTTGGCATTCCCCACGGATCCCGAGGAGGAGCCTCGAGCCGAAGAGCTCAATGCCCTCCAGTATGACTCTCCCCCGAAGGAGGCCTTTACTGTACCGGTTCCTCCGATGCTGAAGCGACTTCTCTTCCGCATGTGGGAGAGCCCGGCGTCGGCGCCGGTGTTAAGCAAGCGGGTCGATTCCATTTATCGAGTCCGCAAGAGCCCAGGGTTCCAAAAGGCACAACTACCCCACCATTCCATGGTGGTGGAATTGGCCATGCATCGACTCAAGAGTCAGAAGATGCACTCCTCGGTGCCTCCCGGCTGGGAGGCCCGGAACCTGGATGCCCTTGGTAGGAAGTGCTTCCAAGGCTCTATGCTTGCTTGTCGAGTCCAGACCTACCAGCTCTATATGGGCATGTATCTCCGAGACCTAGCAAAAGAAATTGCCGGGTTCTCTGCTGGTCTCTCCGAGGAACCTTTGCAGAGGTTCCAGGCCTTGTCCACTGGTATTCGAGAGTGCTCGAAGTTTATCTCTCGAGCAGCCTATGATGGCTTTGAAGCATCGGCTCGAGTAGCCAGAGCCGGCATCGGTGCCCGCCAACAGGCTTGGCTTCAGTCATCCAACCTCGAGCCATGGGTACAGGACAAGTTGGTCGATGTCCCCTGCAGAGGTGAAAACCTCTTTGGCAAGCCCATGGCTGAAAAGGCTGCACAGATCGAGACCGAGACTCTGACCAGGACTAGGCTGTCCAGAAAAACCTCTGCCCCTTCTCAGAAGAAGAAGGGCTCGGGGAAAAAGCCCTTTTACCCGAGGAAGGCGGCTGGCTATAAACAATACCCTCATTATCAGGCCTCAGCAGCTCCCCAACAGGGTCAGCAGGCCAAGGGATGGGGTAATGGGTTCCGTAGGCAGCAGGCCCCCAAGCCCACAACACCGGCCCCTGCTCAGCAGGGGGGGGGGGTTTTGACTCCATCAGCATAGCCTCTTCCCCTCCGCTGGTTTCTCTCAGCACAGGAAGCCGGCTGGTCCACTTTGCCCACAGGTGGTCAGCCATCACATCAGATACCTGGGTGCTTAATATAGTTCAAAAAGGCTATCTTCTACACTTTCACCAGGTGCCTCCCTCCTACTTTCCAGGGGAGCCTCCAAGACTCCCTCTGCACAGGGACTTACTCCTTCAGGAGTTGGCAAGTCTTCTTCAGGAACAGGCTGTGGAACCGGTGCCCCATCACCTGAGAGGTCAGGGCTTTTATTCCAGGTACTTTCTGATACCAAAACGAACAGGAGGCCTCAGACCCATCCTGGACTTGCGAAACCTCAACAAGTTCCTGGCAAGGGAAAAGTTCAAGATGCTTACCCTTGGAATCCTGCTGCCCTACCTCCAGCAGGGAGACTGGCTATGCTCCTTAGATCTAACGGATGCCTATACTCACATCCTTATTCATCCAGACCACAGACAATATCTCAGGTTTGTTGTGGGACGAAATCATTACCAGTACAGAGTACTGCCCTTTGGCCTATCCTCCGCCCCCAGGGTGTTCACCAAATGCCTAGCAGTGGTGGCAGCCTATCTAAGACTTCAAGGCCTTTTTGTATTTCCATACCTGGACGACTGGCTTATCAGGGCCCATTCTTCCCAAGAGGCCACTCAGGACACTCATCGCACTGTGACTCTGCTCCAGCACTTGGGATTTGTCATAAACTTCGCAAAGTCCACTTTGCTCCCCTCTCAAAATCTCAAATTCGTCGGCGCAAGGTTGAACACACTTCAGGCGTGGGCCTTCCTGCCTCTAGACAGGGCACACAGGCTCATGGATCTCGCCAGCCACTTTCGCAGCAATTCCCTGATCTCTGCCAGGCAATTTCTGAGACTGCTCAGCCATATGGCTTCCACGGTCCATGTGACCCCCAATGCCCGCCTGAACATGCGACCTGCTCAGTGGTGCCTTCGCACTCAATGGCATCAGGCCACAGGGAGCCTAGCGGACTCAGTACAGGTTTCCGACCTGCTGGTCTCTTCTCTGTGGTGGTGGCTTCATCTGCTAAACCTGGTGCTGGGAGTGGATTTTCAATCTCCTCTGCCTTCTCAGGTGCTGACAACCGATGCTTCTCTCCTGGGTTGGAGAGGACATTGCCAAGGGACATGTACTCAAGGCCTCTGGACTCCTTGGGAGTCTGCTCAGCAGATAGACTTCCTGGAGCTCAGAGCCATTCGCCTAGCTCTGAGAGCCTTCTCCCACCTCACGTCTCACCAGTCTGTGCTGGTCCAGACGGACAATCCAGTTGCAATGTTCTACGTGAACAAACAAGGAGGCACAGGCTCCCAGGAGGCACGAAGACTGTGCTCTTCGGCCGTACTTCACGGCATCCTCCTCAAAGCTGTCTATCTCCCAGGTCAACAAAATTACCTGGCAGACAAGCTGAGCAGGATCCTCCAACCTCATGAGTGGAGATTAGATCTGTTGGTGGTTCAGCAGATCTTTCTCAAGTGGGGTCTCCCCACCATGGATCTCTTTGCCAGTCCCCTGAACCAGCAGCTTCCCAAATTCTGCTCTCGGCAACCGCATCCTCTCAGAGTAGCGGCGGATGCTTTTCTGATTCCATGGTCCACAGGCCTCTTGTATGCCTTTCCTCCCATGCCACTGGTGTCTCGGACTCTCTTCAAAGTTCTCAGAGACAAAGCCTCGTTGATCCTAGTGGCTCCCCGGTGGCCGAGACAACCCTGGTTCCCGCTTCTAATGCAGCTGGCGGTGGACACTCCTCTTCCTCTGGGGTTTCAACCCAATCTCCTGTCACAGGGTCAGGGGACTCTCCTACACCCCAACCTCCGGTCCCTTCATCTGATGGCCTGGCTGCTGAAAGGGTAGTCCTTGATCCCCTCCTGCTGCCTCGGGAGGTGGAAGAGGTCGTCTTGGCCTCCAGGCGGCCTTCCACACGGAAGTGCTACGCTCTTAAGTGGCGTCGGTTCTCCGTGTGGTGTGCTCAGCAGTCTGAGAATCCCTTCTCCTGCTTAGTGGCAGTGATCTTGCAATATTTGCTTTACCTCTCCAGTCTTGGCCTTAAGTCCAACTCTGTCAGGGTCCACCTCAGTGCTCTCTCTGCCCATCACGCACCGGTGGATGGCAGGCCTCTTTCCAACCACCCTTTGGTGGCTCGTTTTCTCCGAGGCCTCCTTCTGCTTAAGCATCCTTTGCGTCCACCAGCCCCTGAATGGGATCTGAATGTGGTCTTACAGCGGATTACTTGTCCGCCCTTTGAACCTATGGCTTCCTGCCCTCTTCGTTTTCTTTCCTGGAAAACCTTATTCTTGGTAGCCCTTACCTCTGCTAGGCACGTTAGTGAACTGCAGGCCCTACTGTCTGATCCTCCTTACACTAGGTTCTACAGGAATAGGGTAGTCTTACGGACTCACCCTAAGTTTCTTCCAAAAGTGGTTTCTCCTTTTCATCTCAACCAGGAGGTGGTTCTTCCAACCTTCTTTCCCAGGCCGCACTCCAGCCGGGCTGAAATGGTCCTGCACACCCTGGACTGTAGGAGAGCCTTGTCCTTCTACCTTGACCGTACGCGGGAGTATAGGAGGGCTGTTCAGCTTTGTTTCTTTTGACCCCAATAAATTGGGCCTACCTGTCTCCAAGCATACTTTGTCCATTTGGGTAGCTGACTGTATCGTCTGGGTTTATGGGGCAGCGGGCCTCTCATTGGAGGGTCGAGTCACGGCTCATCGTGTCAGGACGAAGGCTGCGTCAGTGGCTCATCTCCGCTCTGCTCCGTTGGCAGACATCTGCCGGGCCGCTACTTGGTCTTCAAGCCAGACTTTTGCGGCCCATTACTGCCTGGAGAGGGAGTCCCGCAGGGAGAGTGCTTTCGGTCAGGCAGTCCTCCATAATCTCTTTGAGGTTTAGGCAACTCCTACCCTCCGGCCCTGGTGTTGGGCTACCGGTCGAGGGCGTTTTCAGAGCAGATTCCTTCCTTCTGTGCTACTGAGCTAGAGGGAGCTCATTTTTCCGCTTGAGGTCTCCGGTAGCCTTAAGCTAGGGAGTCCCATATGTGAGGACTGACTTCCTGCTTGGTCCTGGAGAAAGAGTAGTTACTCACCTGTAACAGGTGTTCTCCAGGAGCAGCAGGAATCAGTCCTCACAACCCTCCCTCCTCCCCTTGGAGTTGCAGTCCTATCATTCGTTTTGCTAATCTTTTTTGCTGTCTTTTAGCTATGTCATTAGACTTAGCAAGATGGTACCCTTGGGCTGGAAGGGGCCGCGCATGCACGCTGCAATTCCCAAAGGCTTTCTTTGAAAGCTGGGGAAATTGCTCCACGAGGGCTCCGTCGGCGCCAACGTCACCCATATGTGAGGACTGATTCCTGCTGCTCCTGGAGAACACCTGTTACAGGTGAGTAACTACTCTAAATGTCTTGCCCAAGGTCACAAGGAGTGCCAGTGGGAATCAAACCCTTGATTTGTTGGGTACTAGGCAGTTGCTCTAACCACTAGGTTCTCCTCCACTCCTGTTGCTCCATATGCCCAACTACATATGTGGACAGCCCAGTGGACTCTTGCCAAGCAGTGGAAACAGGCAAGCCATCTCCAGGACAAGATCCAGGTCATTAAACATCTCACATCCCTTCAGTTTTGGTGGTCTCCAGAAAATCTGCTCGTGGGATCACCTTTTCAGATGCCTCCACGTCAATGCACCCTGATGACGGATGCCTCCAAACTGGGTTGGGAAGCCCATCTCAGCAACCTGACTACACAAGGGCTCTGGACAATGCAAAACTCACAACTCCAGATCAATCTAAAATGCCCTCTGGGTGTTTCAACATCACCTCAAAGCACAACAAGTCCTAGTCAGAATGGACAATCAGATTGCCATGTTCTATGTGAACAAGCAGAGAGGAACAGGCTCTTGGGCCCTCTGAGAGGAGGCGATACACCTCTGGTTCTTTGCCATTGCTCATCAAATACATCTCCAAGCGGTGTACCTCCAGGGGGAGTCCAATGTCTTGGCAGACAGACTGAATCACATCCTTCTTCCCCACGAATGATCTCTCCATATGGACACAACATCCTACATCTTCCAGACCCCGGGAACTCCAGACATAGATCTGTTCGCCACTCCGCAAAATGCCAAGTTTTCTTGTTTCTGCACAAGAACTCCGACATCCAGCAACCAACAAATGGATGCCTTCCACCTACACTGGAGTTAGGGTCTGCTTTATGCATTCCCTCCTATATCTCTCATTCCCAAGACACTTTTCAAGCTTCAGTCCGACAGGGGCTCCATGATTCTTATAGCCCCTCACTAGCCGTGGCAACCATGGTTTCCGCTACTACTACATCTGACTCAGACTCATCCTCTGGATTGGGATATTCACCGGATCTCCTCTCCCAACGCAATGGCTCACTACTCCATCCCAATCCACAGTCTCTCCGCCACACAGCTTGACTGTTGAGAGCATAGCTTTATAAGGCTTTGACCTTCCTCAAGCAGTTAAGGAGATCCTTTTGGCTTCCTGAAAGCCCTCCAGCAGACATTCATATGCTTTTAAATGGCGTAAATTTTCTGTCTGGTGTTCCCAGAAAGATCTCAATCCCTTTTCTGCTCTAGTGGAGTCACTCCTCCAGTATTTCCTCCACCTGTCCTCAACAGGTCTTAAGACAAATTCAGTGAGAGTCCACCTCAGTGCCATTGTGGCCTCTCACCACCTACGGATGGATAGCCCATCTCTATTCAATCGCTAGTAGTGTGTTATATGAGAGGTCTCCTACTGTCCAAACTGCTCATTAAGCCACCTCCGGTAGCTTGGGACCTCAATGTCATTCTAGCACAGCTTCTCAAGCTGCCCTTTGAACCATTAGCTACGACCTCACTTAAGTTCCTCTTGTGAAAGGTAATCTTTCTAATTACCCTCACTTCAGCTAGACGTATTAGTGAGCTTCAGGCTTTGGTGGCGGATCCTCCCTAAATTTGCTTCCACCATGACAAAGTAGTCCTTTGGACTCACCCACACTTTATGCCAAAGGTGGTATCTCCCTTCCATTAAACCAGTCAATTTACCTTCCAGTTTTCTTTCCTAAACCGCTTGTGTCTAAAGCGGAAGCAACTCTGCACACTCTTGACTGTAAACGTGCTTTGGTTTTCTGTCTCCAGAGGACTTGAGATAATCGTAAAGCCTCACACTTCTTTATCTCATTTGACCCCAGTCACCCGGAATTACCCGTTTCTAAGCATACGCTTTCTAGATGGATAGCGCACTACATTTCATTTGCCTGTGATAAAGCAGGACTCTCCCTGGAAGGGCATGTCACTGCTCACATTGTTCGTGCCATGGCTACCTCAATGGCAAACCTACATTCAGCAGCCATCAACGAAATTTGCAAAGCAGCAACTTGGTCTTCCGTCCTTACCTTTGCTGCCCATTATTGTCTGGACAAGGACTCCCATTGGGATGCTATGTTTGGTCAGGCTGTACTCCAGTACCTCTTTCAGACTCATATTCAACTCCTACTCTCCGTCCTGGACTTTGAAGATACCAGAAATCCATGTGGGATCCATGACCTCATCATGCCTACTCCAAGGCAAACCTCTGCCGGTTCAGAGGTCACTTCATCTGGCATTTGGGAGCTAGGCAGTCCCATATGTGAAGACCACATTCCTTCTTATTCCTGGATATAGCATAGTTACTCATCTGTAACAGGTGATCTCCGGGAACAGCAGGAATTTAATCTTCACAGCCCGCCCTCCTCCACTAGGAGTTATAGGGTTTCATTTAATCTATTTTCTCATCTATAAACTCAACTGAAGAGAGGGAGTTGGGAAGGCAGTCACGCATGCACATGGAATGTTCCCAAAAGCTTTCCAATGGGACGCTGGGGAGTGTTGCTGCATGGGCTCCGTCAGTACTGATGTCATGCATATGTGAAGACTAAATTCCTGTTGTTCTTGGAGATCATCTGATACAGGTGAGTAACTACACTTTTTCTGGTCGCATACTGATTCCCTTTCCTGCCCCCAAGCTCGCTTGCCTCAGCATCGGGTCTCAGATCCATTCTTTTCTCCTTTTTGGAGAGTTTCTCGACTGGCTTTGCGCCTTTTTTGTTCCTGGCTGGGCCTGAGGTTTTCAACCTCAGAGGGGCCATCTTCCCTGCCATGGCTTCCACCAATGGCTTTAAAAATTGTGACTGATGCGCCAAAACCATTTCATGCACCGACCCACATGACGGCTTCCTCCGATGTCTAGGGCTGGACCATGACCCCTTGGACTGCACGCTCTGCTGAAGATGATCTCCAAGGCCATCAAGAGCTGTCAGCAGCAGCGGGAGTCCTTCTTCCACAAGATGGACTCTGTATACCTCCACCAACTACGTCGGACTGAGAGACCAAGGACAACGAATCCATGGATACCCGTCGGCACTGGGATGTGCCCTGAGACCCATCTCCCACCGAAATGGGGCTTCGGTTTCCACCCGAGGACATGACTTTACTTGACTTCGTGCAGGACATTGCCAAGGCACTGGCCTTCGAGACCGAGTCGGAGGAGGACCCTCGGACTCTCGGAACTCGAGATCCTTCAGTACAAGGCCCCTGAATGAGGCACTCATGGTTCCTGTTCCTCCAATCCTGGACTGTCTGCAGCTCCGCAGGTGGGAGACCCTGCATCGGTGCCCACAGTGAGCAAACAGCTGGACTCGATGTACCAGGTCCACAGGAGCCCTGGCTTCCAGAAAGCACAACTCCACGGTGTTGGAGTCGGCCATGCATCATCTTAACCTTTTTCCTGGCACTACCACAAAAACGCTATTAATTTCTTAATAGTGCTCTTTTTCTTACTACATGTAATGACTGCAAGACGTAAGTATAGTGTCAATAGATTCAGAGTTTGTCTTTGTAGTTTTTTTATCTATGTTCCTATACAGGAACTTTGCCAAGAAATTGTACGTTCAACCCATGCAAGAGAATATCCTACTAGAACGCAAAAATAACAGATAAATCAAGCAGATACTAGTGACTAATTTATTTTATTTATTTAACAGTTATTTATATACCGCTCTTTCCCTTGTTTCAAGTGCGGTTTACATGTAACAGTAGGTTAATTGGTATGAGATATACCAGGACATTTTACATAGAACAGATAATTATAAATTACAAGGAAAATTGTAACATTACAAGTATAACATATTAGAACATATATACATTGCTAGTTAAATTATTAATCATCATGTAAATGAGTGTGTAGTATGGTTAAATTAGTGTATTAGTGTCGTTTATTTTTGAAAATAGGGTATATAATATTAAAAATAAATGTTAGCCTGTATCCCTTTGAGAATTCTGTTTTGGGAGTGTATTATAGTGTAATGTAAATAAGTGAGTTTTTAAATTTTTTTTAACTTCTTTTATGTCAGACAGTAGGCGAATGTTGTCAGGTAAATTGTTCCAGAGTATTGGAGCAGAGTGTGAGAAAGCTCTCTTATTGGTTTGTTTTCTGGCTTTTGTAAAATCTTTTGGTATTGTTAAAGTATTTATGTTTCTGCTCCTTTGAGATCGTTTATCAATGTCAATGTTAATCAGTGTATTTAGTGCAGATGGTGCAAGTTTATTTATAAGTTTAAATGTAGTGACAAGAATTTTATATTTGATTCGGGAGTAAATTGGTAGCCAATGAAGTTCAGCTAAAATTGGTGTAATATGTTCAAGTGGGCTTATATTCATAATCGTTCTAGCAGCTAGGTTCTGAGTTATTTGTATCTTTTTAATATTTTGTTTCAAAATACCATTAAGTATTGTATTTGCAAAATCGAAATGTGGGGTAATAATAGCATGGATTATGTTAATAAAATCTTGTAGAAGAATCAAAGGTCTTAGTTGTTTTAGTGTTTTGAGTTTGTAATGTATATTTTTAGTTAAATATTTTATATGTGAATCCATATTTAGATTATTGTCAAGTATCACACCTAAATATTTTACTTCTTTTTTTATATTAATTTCATGAGTATCTAGTGTAATCGTGTTTGGGGGTATATATGTTTGATTTTTAGTGATAAATAAAATATCTGTTTTAGTAAAGTTGATAAGTAGATTTTGTTCTTTGAGCCACTCAGTTAGTTCATTAAAACATTCTGTTATTTTTTGGAGAGGTGGGTGTGGGATTTCAAATGGGAGGTAGAACATTATATCATCGGCGTAAATATGATAAAAGACATTGTGGCGTTTAAAGATGTTACAAACTGGTTGTAAGTAAATGTTAAATAATAGTGCAGATAAAGCAGATCCCTGCGGAAGACCTTGAGTTTGTTTGAAGGTGTTAGATATTTGGGTGTGGATTCTTACATTTTGGGTTCTGTTTGATAGATAGGATTTGAACCAATTATAAACAGTAGATGTTATACCAATTTTTTGAAGTCTGTTTAACATTGTTAAGTGATCAACACTGTCAAAGGCAGCTGATATGTCAAGGAAAACAAGAATAAAGGCTTGTTTAGTATTATCAATACCTCTTAATATTGTGTCATAAAGGATCGTTAGTAAGGTTTCTACTCCATGGAAGGGTCTAAAGCCATATTGATGTTCATCAAGAATGTTTAATGTGTCAATAAAATCTTGTAGTTGAATTTGTACAATTTTTTAATGCTACAGTATGCATGTCTGTCACTTGTGGTAGTCCACAAAGCAAGTTTTGCCCTTATCGGAGTGAATCCGGACCTTGCAGACCCTGCACATGACCGTAGTGTTCTTTGAACACATGCGACAGCGTCCCTGCGTGCAGCTGATGCATTCATAAAGTAAATCCTGTGCCTGACGGACATCTTTTGGCAAGTTGTCTACGTGATTTGATCTGATTGAATGTTCCTGAATGGCAGTGCCCTTCAAGAGACACAAGGTGATGTCACGTCTGAATGTCAGATGATCCATGTCACTTCCATGAAGGTGACAGTGTATTTTCCAAGCAGCCACGACAGATACGTTGAGGACGTTTGAGAATAGTGGCCACCACCATTTTTTTCCGCGCACAGATGGCCTGTAGCTTGCTAAGAGCTTGTCCATGAGATCCACTCCACCCATTTCTTCATTATAGTGCTTCATTACAAAGGGTTGAGACACAGCAACATCTGATGTACCCTTGACTCGGCGACGTGCGGTTTGAAGTGGGTCATGTGTGAGGTTGTTGCTGGCAATGCAGACAATAGAATTGTCATACCACTTTGCTACATAGACTGACCCATTACATCTGTAATCATAGTCTCCTCGTTGGCCACTCTTCTTCATGTCCTTTGTACTTTGAAATTCTTTGTGTGCTCCACCAGTTCCCAGTTCCCGAATGGTTCCTGTAGCTACAACATTTCTCTCTTCGAGTGACTTGATCAATGTGTAACTTCTAAAACATTATCGAAGAACAGGTGGTGGCGAATTACATCTGAATGCTTTTCAATAACATCAATCATATGGTTTATGACTCTGGAGCCCAGAGGTTCCATCGAATGCGTAGAACTTTCTTGTCCGGTGTACAGCTAAATGTTGTAAGGGTAGCTGTTGATGCCACACATGCACCACCACTTAAAACCAAATCTAATTGGTTTTCCTCTTATAAACATTTTCATGCTATGGCAGCCAAAGTATGGAGTCATAGACTCGTCAATACTCAATTCATGGTGGAAAAACCCAAACTGCACCAAATTTGCATTGACGGCAGTAATAAGTGAAGCAACCTTAGCCGTCTTGTCGCCTGCTTTGAGTTCAGCATTGTCAGCCAAGTGAAAGTATTTTTTGATGGTCTGAAACCTCTTGCTGCTCATGGCCTCACGAACTATAGGCACGCCTAGATCTTGCTGACTGCTCCAGTAGTCTGACTCCTGTGGCAGGACATGATAGCCAGACAACAGCAGGATTCCCAGAAAGTGACAAATTTCATCCACTGTGACTTGAAATTGACTGTCGTTCTTATCTCGGTTAGCGTAAAGTTTGCTTTGCGTTACAATGTCCATCAGCATTTTGTCATCGAATATAAGGCTCCATATGGAAAACGGAGAAAGCGACAACAGAACAGGAAAACTGTCAGGTAAATGACTTGACAGCAGCGATGAAATTACCTTAGTGAACTATGTTGACTTTTTCCACTGAATTGCCTGTTTCTGCTTCAGATTCTTACACTTTTTTGCTGGAGGGCTGCTTTCATCTTCACTACTAACACTCTCATCTTCGTCTGTCTCTTCTGCTATCACTTCCAGCAGTTTCAAAGGGGTCATCATTGTTCAAATTGTCAGGAACATCTTCAACATCACTGTCAGCTGCAGAATCACCTGCAGATGGTGGCAACACAATGGTGGTTGTCGGACAAGTTAAAGTTCCACAGTTGACATAGCATCTTGGTCTGTAACTGCCCAATGAAGTTTGCTACGTCTGGTGCCATAGAAGCTTCTTGTATCCATTGTTTATCAAAACTGAAGGAATTATATGAAAACAATGCGCACTGGCAATTATTAGTCGATTTTTGGATAATCCTGGCAGTGTTCCTATATAAGAACATGAGACATATACATAAAATTTACTCCCCATCACAAATCAAATAAAATGTGAGTGCACCTGTGCAACACGACCAGGCATGCCTTGTACACAATGATCAGCGTCAAAATGTAAAACAACCAAGTATCTCAAAATTATAACTGCTAAATTTGACTTACCCCCAAATTGTAAAAAATGTGAAAATTTAAGTGAAATTAAAACTATTGTGCAACTGAGACCATTTAATGTTTGCACCGCTGTTAAATATGACGTCACCACTTGTTCACATTCTGCAAAGAATATTTGTATTCGAAAATCGCGTACATAAAAAATAGGTGTTTGTCATGTTCCCATACAGGAACATTGCCAGGAAAAAGGTTAAGAGCCAGGTAGGGAGACTGGTGCCTTGGATGCCCTGGGCAGAAAGTGCCACCAGGGCTCAATGTTCATTGGCTATATCCAGGCATACCAGCTTTAAATGGGTATGTACCTGAGGGACCTGACAAAGGAACTCACCGGGTTCTCAGCTGGTCTCTCCGAGGAACCTCTCCATCGATTCTGGACCCTGATCTCGGGTGTCAGAAAGTGCTCCAAATTCATGACTCCAAGTCAGCATATGATGGCTTCAAGTCAGCAGCTAGAGGTGCTGTGGCAGGCATCAGTGCCCAACGCCAGGCCTGGCTAGAGTCATCCGACCTGGAGCAATGGGTTCAGGACAAGTTGGTCGATGTCCCCTGCCATGGAGAAAATCTCTTCGGCAAACCCATGACTGATAAGGCTGCAGAGTTGGAGTCCGAGTTCCTGACAAGGACCAGGCTCTCCAAAAAGATCACTGACCCTTCCCGACAGACGTCTTCGAGTAAAAAGTCCTTCTACTCAAAGAAGAGAAAGGCTTATGGAAACTACCCTCAGTACCAGGCCTTCCCAGTTCCCCAACAGGGGCAGCAGGCCAAGGGACAAGGGCATGCCCTTAGTAAGCCTAAGGCTCCCAAACCCCAGACACTGAGTCTGGCCCAGTCTGGAGGGCTTTTTTTAACTCCTTGGGCATAGCCTCTCTTCCCTCAGGAGGTCCAGCCCACAAGGGGACGTCTGGTCCTCTTCTCCCACCAGTGGTCATCCATCACCACTGACTCCTGGGCACTGCAGGTGATGAGGGAGGGTTACCTCCTCCACCTGACACAGGCGCCCCTCACTTCTTTCTGGGAGAGCCCCCCAGGACTCCCTTCCACTAGACTTTACTACTCAATAGCTCGCAGGCCCTTCTCAAGGACAAGACAGTGGAACTGGTCCCTGCACACCTCAAGGGCAAGGGGTTCTACTCCCAGTATTTCTTCGTACCCAAGAGAACCAGAGGCTTCCTGCCCATTCTGGACCTGTAGGATCTAAACAGGTTTCTGGTGAAGGAGAAATTCAAGATGCTCTCCCTTATTTATTTATTTATTTAATGGTATTTATATACCGCCTTATCATTCAATCAAAGCGGTTTCCACAGCAAACAATCAAGGGGGCAAATGTTTTCATGCAGTGTACAGAGTGGTGTGTATGTGTTGGCGGGGATGTGATTAGATTTGGTTTATCTACATAGTGCGCTATTATACATCACGAGCTATTATACAGTCTTATATACAGTCTTGGGGTGGTGGGGCGCGTTGATGATGATCTGACTTGTATGCTGGTTCAGGGGGTATGTCCATAGTAATCGATGAATAGGGTTGTCTTCAGCTGTTTTCGGAAGTCCTTGATTTCTGTGGTTAGTCTCAGATCACCTGGGAGGAAGTTCCATATGGATGGAGCAGCCAGGGAGATTGCTCGTTGTGCGGTGTCTTTGCGGGTCTTGGTGAAGTCTTTTGGGGTGTTAACCCGATTGGAGGTGCCTCTTCTTCTTGGCCGTGTGCTTGTGTCGGGTTGTATGAGTGTGTGTAGGCTTATGGCGGAGGAGTGTTGTTTGATCTTGAATATGTTTATGATAGTCTTGTATTTGATGCGTGAGATGATTGGGAGCCAGTGCAGTTCTTTCAGTATGGGTGTGATGTGATCGTGTCTTGTAGTACCGGCTATTATGTGGGCATCTGTGTTTTGGGCCAGTTGTAGTGGTCTGAGGGTCTGCTTTGGTAGCCCGGTGTATATTGGATTGCAGAAGTCTAATAGAGGGGTTATCAGCGCCTGGCAAAAGGTGAGAAAGTGCTCTGAGTCGAGGAGGGGCTTGAGTCTTCTGAGGAGTCGCATTCTTTGGTATGCACTTTTGGTTGCTCTGCCTATGTGTGCTTGGAGGTTAAGTTCTTTGTCCAGGATGACTCCGAGGTACTTAACTTCTGATTTTATGGGTATGAGTGCATCTCTTATCTTGATGTCGGGTGGAGGGATAATGGCCGGGTTTCGCGTGATGATCAGTGCCTCTGTCTTGCTGTAGTTGATAGATAGGTTGTTTTCCTGAAGCCAGTTTGCCATTTGGGTGAGGCAGTTTGTTATGTTGGTGTAGTCCGGGTTGTCGACTGAGATGGGTGTGTAGATCATGATGTCATCTGCATAGATTGTATAATGTATGTGGTGCTCTTTCAGGATGGCACATATTGGCTGGATGTATAGGTTGAATAGGAGAGCTGAAAGGGCCGATCCCTGTGGCACTCCTTGTTTGACTTTTATGGGTCGAGATGTATTGTGTCCTACTTTGACCTGTATTTGTCTGTCGGTTAGGTATGAATGGAACCAATTCAGGGTGGCACCGTGTAGACCAGGGGTCTCAAACTCAAATTGCTTTGAGGGCCAAATGAGGACTTGTAGAGTAACCCGGGGGCCGCACAAGGCGCGGGCCTCATTTGCATAAGGGGCGTCATTTGCATAAATATTTGCATAATGTTACCATACACTAACTTTTAGTAAACATGCCTCTTAATGAGTGTATGGATAAAGAAAGACTAAACGATTTCTACATTACTATAAACCAGTGCCAACCGCCAAGCACATTAGGAACTACTACAAACACTGCCCATTTAGAACCCATAGCAAACCTGCCATATCCTAACAGCACTACCAGGACTCACAAAGCACCATACCCTAACTATCAAAAGGCAACACTGCAAATATTAAATCAATACATTTCAGAGAATAACAATACATGACGTACTGGGGAAAGAGAACAAGTGGCAATGTCAAATAGGAATTACATAAACAGAATACCTCAGCTCAGTTACACATGCAGAACATACACCATCATCAAACAAGGAATCACAATTTAGAAACAGGAAGACAATAATTAAACTGGGAACCCCAAAAGCCAAACTTAGAATGTACAACACTGTAGAAATAAAACTATAAATTAATTTCCTCTTGTATTAAATAAAGTGCAGACGTTAAAGATGCACATTTCCAAGAGCTGACATATTTCAGTTAATAAATTCAAAATAAAGAGATATTTTTCTACCTTTTGTGCATTTTTTTTCAGTTGCAATTGTTCCAGCCACTTTCTTCTGGTTTCTTCGTGTCTTCTGCTAACGCTCCATTGTCTGCTGTCCATTTGTCCTTTCTTCTCTCCTAGTTTTTTTTTTTCCATTCTCTCTCTACATCTGCTTTAACATACTAATCTTTCTCCTTTTGCTCTTTCCTCATTCCTATTTCATCCACTCAAATTTTACCCCTCCATCCTCAATCCCCACTTACTCTCCCAATACCCGGCCAATTGTAGATTTTTCTTCCCTCCCACACAAAATATTTTTCCCCTCTCCATTTCACTCTCCCAGCCCAATCCCATCCCATTCTAATCGTCCCCCAACATCAACTCCCTTCTAGCTCCTGCCCCACCCAGCATCCGCTCCCTTCTAGTCCCCGCATCATCAGCCCATTTCCAGTCCTAGCTCCCTCCCCTCACAGTCCATTTCCTTTCCAAGCCCCCTTCCACTCAGCCATTTCCATTCCAAAACCCTGTCCCCATCAGCTATTTGCAGTTCAAGCTCCCCCTTCTACTCGGCCCATTTCCAGTCCTAGCACCCCCCCCCAGTCTATTACCAGTTGTAGCCCCCCCATAGCCCATTACCAGTCCTAAGCTCCCCAACAGCCCACTTCCAGTAATAACCCTTCCATCACCCCATCTTCATTCTTAGCCCCCCCATAACCCCATTTTCAGTCTTAGCCCCCCAGTCAGACCATCTCCAGTCCTAACCCCCATCTGCCCATTACCAGTCCTAACCCCCCATCACCCCATTTTCAGTACTATCCCCCCATCACCCCATTTTCAGTCCTAACCCCCCCTCCCCCCCATCAGCCCAAGTAAATTTAAAAATTAAAAACAAAACAAACCCCTGGCTTCTGCTGCTGCCGCCGCCGTGGCAGCAGCAGAATCAACTGTCCCGCGGCCCCTTCCCGTCTCCCCGGCAAAGCATCTTGTCAGCTCCATCAGCGGCGGGCTTTTCAAGCTGCGAAGAGAAGAGTGATTTCCCTCTCGCGGCTCTGTTAAGCCTACCGGGGCTGATGGGAATTCCCATCAGCTCCGGCAGGCTTAACAGAGCCGCGAGAGGGAAATACTACTCCCTTCGCGGCCCTGAAAGCTGCCGCTGATGGAGCTGACAAGATGTTAAAGATGCTTTGCCGGGCAGATGGGAAGTGGCCGCCGGACAGTTGATTCTGCCGCTGCCACGGCGGTGGCAGCAGCAGAAGCCAGGGGTTGGTTTGGGTTTTTTTTTTCTTTTCCTCTGCATCGCGGGCCGCACAAAGTTCTCTCGTGGGCCGCGTGTTTGAAACCCCGGGTGTAGACCGATGTTCTGTAGTCTATCCAATAGAGTCTTGTGGTTAACTGCATCAAATGCAGATGAGATGTCAATGAATATCATGAGTATGCCTTTCTTGGTGTTGTCTATGATGCGGAGGATGCTGTCGAAGAGGTATATCAGAAGAGTTCTACCCCGTGGTTGGGGCGGAACCCATGTTGATTGTTTTCCAGGGGAGCGTGGTTGTCTATGTGTTCTTGTAGTTGGTGCTGTACAGTTTTTTCGATTATTTTTGCTAAAAGTGGTATGCTGGAGATGGGTCTTTATGCTGCTGGATTGTTCTTGTCAAGTGTGGATTTCTTCAAGATAGGTCTTATTGTTGCGAGCTTCAATTGATTTGGCATGCACCCTTGGGTTAGGGAGGAGTGTACTATCTTGTGGATGGTTTGGATGAAGTTTGATTTGGTGGCCTTGATCCAGGGCACTGGGCAGGGATCCGTGGGGGCAGTGCTTGTCTTGATTGCTGATTGCTTGATTGCTGTCTTGGAACACTGCTGCCATACCTCCATCTGGGAAACTGGCTATGCTCCTTGGACCTAAAGGATGTGTATACTCACATCATCATCCATCGCATCCATAGGAAATATTCAGACTTGTGGTGCGGTCACTACCAGTATAGAGTGCTACCCTTCGAGCTGGCCTCCGAACCAAGGGTGTTCACCAAGTGCCTGATGGTAGTCGCAGCTTACTTTTGTCTCCAGGGAGTCTTCATCTTCCCCTGCCTGGATGACTGGCTCATAAGAGGCCACACTACCACAGAGGAGCAACATGCAACGGTACGCGCCATCCTCACCCTGCAGCACTTGGGGTTACTGCTCCTTATTCTTGGAACAAACTATCTGAGTCCAGGAGCGGCTCAAGGCAATCTGCTGCCTGAGGCGAGGGATGAGGTGGCCCCCCCCCCCCGAAGAGCAGGGGGGGAGGCTTTCTCAAAACTCCAGTCAGGACCTGAACCAAACCAAAAATCGATTAGACAATATGGAAGAAATGAAAGATGCTTACACACCAAGGAACTAAAAGAGAGAGCAAGAACCACAGCACTGTTTAAAACACAAAATTATAACTCATATTTATTTTGTTGTTATAAATTGTGTTATGGTTCTTGCTTTTTTTCTTTTTTGAACATATATTTGGAGTCACAGAACCCCCTCCCTCAACATTCAGTGCAGAGCAGAACCAGGACATTCACCCATAGAACTCAATATCTTAATAAAAAAAAAATCTCGAGTCCGATCATCTCGCTAACAACAAAAAAAACATTTTCCAGTACTAGGCATATTGTGAACTAATACAAAACCCTACAACAAGGTCACTGAGGATCTGTAGAGCAAACTACCATACCATACCAGCTCAACTTCTAAAACTCACATAAGGAGCCTACCCAAAGAAAACCATAACAGTAAATAGTGCAGTGGGCCCTGGAACATCCAAACACCTATTTGAAAAGCTGAAACAATCCAGATTACTATAGTACAGATCCCTACGTACAAACTCCATGTTAACAGTACACCTGGCCTTGGCCACAAACGCAGAACACAGACCCTCAATAAAGTACAGAATAAATGACCATAACCTAATAATAAACATATGTAGATAAAAACTAAATTGCAACCCCAAAAAGTCAGATTCTGCATACAATGCAGTGCCAGAGAAATAGAAAGAGATGCATTTCCCTGTACTTTATAAAATATAAATATAGCACCAAGACTGATCATTAAATTGAAAATAAAATTCTCTTCCTCCTATTTTGTCTGGCCATTTTATTCTTGATCATGCTGATCTCAATCTGAGTTTTCTGCTTTCCTCAATCCCCACTATCTACTTCCTCCCAGGGGCGGCATGAGGGTGATGCAGGGCCATGTGCGGGGATTCATTGCAGCATTATTTGCATAAATTTAGTATACTTTACTTAAAAACGTATATTCCACCAATCTAAAATCCTAAGTGTCTTCCAAATATATGCATACAATTTAGTAAAACAGAAGGTACAATAAATCAAACATAATAAAACATTAAATTTGATTGATGAAAAGCAACTTACACAGCTCCCCCCATCAGACCATCATCAATCTTCAGATCAGATTTATTTTGCTATGACCAGATTATTGATGAGGAGGGAAGATATAAAATGAGAAACTAATCCTGGTAGACATGAATTCAAATGCTGGATTGGATTGTGCTAGAGCTGGAAAAGTCCGGAACTCAGCTGCGGTGAAGCTATCAGGCTACTAAACAAAATTAAACTGAGATGTTCCCTTAAAATTTGAAATTTCCTTGAATCTGACTTCACAAAATATTTTAAATTTCAGTCTGTAAGCATAAAGAACACAAATCTCAAAGACAATACATATTCCAGTACCCACTTTGGGGGCGGGACACAGTTGCATGAGTTCCTTCACTGAAGCAGTGGGAAGGCTCCACACCGGTTTGACTTTTTGTTTAGAAACATAGAAACATGATAACAAAAAAAGACCATTTGGCCTATCTAGTCTGTCCGTCCATATCAAACGTTATAACAGTCCCCATTTGTCCTTTAGAGATCCTCTGTGTTTGTCCCATGCTTCTTTGAATTCAGATACTGTCCTCATCTCTTCCACATCCACTGGGAGACTGTTCCATGGATCCACCACTTTTTCCATAAAGAAATATTTCCGCATATCACTCCTGAATCTATCCCCTTTCAACCTCATCCCATGCCCCCTCGTAGCAGAGCTTGATTTCAATCGAAAGAAGCTCTACCACTCTGCATTTATGCCATGGAGGTATTTAAACGTCTCAATCATATCACCTCTATCCTGCCTTTCCTCTGAGGTGTACATATTAAGATCATTAAGTCTGTCCTCATATGCTTTATAACGAAGACCACTAACCATTTTAGTAGCCATCCTTTCCACCGACTCCAGCCTGTTTATATCCTTTTGAAGGTGCGGTCTCCAGAATTGCACACTATACTCCAAATGAAGTCACACCAAAGACTATGCACTCAAGCATTCTTCTAGCTTTTGCTTTCACCTTTTTTACCTGTTTAGCTACTTTAAGATCATTAGACACAATCATGACTAGGTCCTGCTCTTCTTTAGTGGACAAAAGTACTTCACCCACTATACTATCTTGCTCTCTTGGATTGCTGCCGCCCAAATGCATGACCTTGCATTTTTTAACATTAAATCTCAGCTGCCAGATTCTAGACCATTCTTCAAGCTTAGTTGGATCCCTTCTCATGTTATCTACACCTTCCTAGGTGTCTACTCTATTACAGATTTGGTATCATCTGCAAAAAGGCAAACTTTACCCGACAGCACTTCCACTATATCACTAACAAAATTGTTAAAAAGAATCGGACCAAGGACAGATCCCTGAGGCACACCACTGGTAACCTCCTTCTCCTCAGAGTGAGCTCCATTTACCTGCACCTTTTGTTGCCTCCCACTCAACCAATTTCTAACCCAAGCAGTAAGAACATAAGATATGCCATACTGGGTCAGACCAAGGTCCATCAAGCCCAGTATCCTGTTTCCAACAGTGACCAATCTAGGTCATACATACCTAGCAGTTCTCCAGGACCATGCAGGAAGTCAGACCTCACATATGGGTGTCATAGGCACCCTGAAGCCCCAGCGGAGCATTTCCCCAGCTTTCTATGAAAGCCTTTGGGAATGCAGGCACGTATGCGCAGTTCCCTTCCCGCCTAAAGGTGCCATCTTACCTCAGTCTCTTTTTTTCCGAGAAGCCCACCGGATGTGTGTCCTGTCCTCCCGGATAAAAGTTGATTTTTTTCGACGATACTCGCTATTTTTTCTCACGGTTCAACGCCGGTTCCCCTCCCGCCGGGTTCGGTACACCAGTATCGAGCCCGATTCTTCTTTTTCGGTTTTTGCCCTTCGTGGCTGGCGTTCGCGCCCTTTTTTGATTTTTCCCTGGAAGGCCGGTCCTTTGACCTCGCGGGGACTCTTTTTTCCCTGATGGCTTCCAGCGGTTTCAAGAAGTGTGATCGGTGTAAGAAATTAATGTCTCTCACCGACACACACGACTGCTGCCTTCGATGCCTCGGTCCTGATTACGACCCTAAGTCATGTAGACCATGTGGGAAGATGTCTTCCAAGGCACTCCGAAGTCGCCAGCAGCAGAAAGAAACGCTTTTCTCGGACTCAGCCTCCGGCCGGGCCTGAACCTCGTCTGAGGCCTCGACATCTCGGGATTCGGATCCCGAGCGCCGTCGAAGCTCCTCGGACAGGGGGTCCCCCGACCGAGAATGCAAGAGGAAGAAGCGGCTCATGAGGGCGGCGTTGGAGGAGGACCCTGGCTCCTCGAGGGCCAGGTCTAAGACCCCCAACCGTCGCCCCAGGTCCGTGGAACAAGAGAAGCCTGCCAAAGTTCCTCGCATGGAGCCGGAGTCTGCTGGACACGTAAGCTCTGTAGTCCTCGAGGACTCTCCTCCCAGGGAGCCGACGTCGGGCCCGGCGCCGCCAGGGCCCGAGTCGGTGGCTGCTGCGTCTCCCGAGCTGAGCCTCAGGATGACAGCCTTGGAGAGCAGATTGTCTGCCTTCATGGAGCAGCAGCGGGCACTGATGGCCAGCCTGTCTGGCGCATCTGCCCCGACCACCGGGACATTGACTTCGAAGTCGATCCCGGAGACCGAGCCGATACTCGAGTCCATCATGACTCGAAGTCGACCTCGGTCGCGGTCTCCCTCGACCTCCCGTTCAGGATCAAGGGCGTTGACGCCGGTGCCTCCGGCGTCGGGGCGGGTGCTCCAGGGCCCCACGGGGTCGGACCCTGACTCCTCGTCGGACGAGTCCGCCTGGGAGACGGAGGATGAGGAGTCCCCCGATACGTTCAAGACTCGGTGCGTCCCGTCGTACTCACCGCAGTCTGAGCCCCGGAGTAGATCCCCTCTGGAGGATACTCGGTTCTCGGAGTTTGTCCGGGATATGGCCTCTGCCTTGGCTATTCCGGCGGACCCCGAGGAAGAGCCTCGAGCTGAAGAGCTTGAGGCCCTGCAGTATGACTCTCCTCAGAAGGAGGCC
Source organism: Ichthyophis bannanicus (assembly GCA_033557465.1). NCBI lineage: Eukaryota > Metazoa > Chordata > Amphibia > Gymnophiona > Ichthyophiidae > Ichthyophis > Ichthyophis bannanicus. The sequence goes on from CM066035.1 coordinate 572,924,059, forward strand.
TTTACTGTCCCAGTTCCTCCGATGCTGGAACGGCTCCTCTTCCGGATGTGGGAGGCACCGGCCTCGGCGCCAGTTCTAAGCAAGCGAGTCGACTCGATCTATCGACTCTGGAAGAGCCCTGGCTTTCAGAAGGCACAGCTACCACACCATTCCATGGTTGTGGAATTGGCCATGCATCGTCTGAAGAGTCAGAAGATGCATTGTGCGGTGCCTCCCGGCAGGGAGGCCCGGAACCTCGATGGCGTCGGTAGAAAGTGCTTCCAGGGCTCGATGCTTGCTTGCCGTGTCCAGTCTTAGCAGCTGTACAAGGAGTTGGCCGGGTTCTCTGCTGGACTCTCCAGGGAACCCTTGCAGAGATTGAAGTCCTTGTCCTCGGGGATTCGGGACTGCTCGAAGTTCATGTCCCGCGCCGCCTACGATGGCTTCGAGGCTTTGGCCCAAGTTGCGGCAGCCGGCATCGCGGCTCGACGCCAGGCATGGCTGCAGTCATCGGACCTCGAGCCATGTGTTCAGGACAAGTTGGTCGATGTCCCTTGCCGAGGTGAAAACCTTTTTGGCAAGCCCATGACCGAGAAGGCCGCCCAGCTCGAAACAGAGCACCTTACACGAAGACCTCTGCCCCTTCTCATAAGAAGAAGGGCTCGGGTAAAAATCCCTTTTACCCGAGGAAGGGCACTGCCTACAAACAGTACCCTCAGTATCAGGCTGCCCAAGCTGCACCCCAGGGTCAGCAAGCCAAGGGGCAGGGTAATGGGCCCTGTAGGCAGAGTACCCCCAAGCCTCCGGCCCCTGCTCCCACTCAGCAGGGTGGGGGTTTTTGACTCCTTGAGTGTAGCCTCTCAGTCCCTGCTCTCCCTACCCTGCACAGGAGGTCGCCTCGCCCTCTTTGCCCACCAGTGGCCCCTCATAACTGGGGACAGTTGGGTGTTGAACATAGTCCAAAGGGGCTATGCACTACATTTTCACCAATTGCCTCCGCCATAATTTCCAGGGGAGCCTCCAAGTCCTCCCCTGCACACAGATCTTCTCCTCCAAGAGCTCCAAGGTCTGTTGGTGGACAGGGCGGTGGAGCCTGTGCCTCCCCACTTGCAAGGTCAAGGGTTCTACTCCAGGCATTTCCTGGTACCCAAAAGAACCGGTGGCCTTCGACCTATTCTGGATCTCAGGAACCTAAACAAGTTCCTAGAGAAAGAAAAGTTCAAGATGCTTACTCTTGGAACACTTCTGCCCTACCTCCAGCAGGGAGATTGGCTGTGCTCCTTAGATCTAAAGGATGCGTACACTCACATCCTCATTCATCCAGACCACAGAAAGTACCTCAGGTTCATTGTGGGAGGAAACCATTATCAGTACAGGGTACTACTTTTTGGCCTAACCTCCGCTCCCAGAGTCTTTACCAAATGCCTGGCAGTGGTGGCGGCCTACCTGAGGAATCAGGGAATCTTTGTCTTCCCCTATCTGGATGACTGGCTCATCAGGGGTCAGACGTGCCTGGAGGCCAGCCAAGCCACCCTCAGAACTATTGTTCTTCTTCAAAGCCTAGGGTTTGTCATAAACTTCGCAAAGTCCACTTTGCTCCCCTCCCAGAATTTGGTGTTCATAGGAGCAAGGCTGGACTCTCTTCTGGCAAAGGCTTTCTTGCCAGAAGACAGAGCACAACGATTGATAGCCTTGGCAAACCAGTTTCTCAACAGGTCGCTGGTCTCCACCAGATTCTGCCTGAGGCTTCTAGGCCACATGGCTTCGACAGTACATGTGACCCCCAATGCCAGGCTCCATATGAGGCCTGCACAGTGGTGCCTTCGGACTCAGTGGTTACAGGCCACAGGCAGCCTCAGAGACAGGATAAGGGTGTCCAGACACTTTCTGAACTCCCTCAGCTGGTGGCTGCACCCACCCAATCTGCTAAAAGGAGTGCCATTTCAGATTCCTGGGTACACGGTGGTACTGACCACCGACACCTCTCTGCAGGGCTGGGGAGCTCATTGTCTAGACAAGTGCACCCAGGGCCTGTGGTCTCCTTGGGAGGCAGCACAGCAGATCAATCTCCTGGAACTCAGGGCTATTCGCCTAGCTCTCAAAGCTTTCTCTCCTGCCCTGGCTCATCAATCTGTCCTCGTTCAGACAGACAACCAGGTGGCCATGTTTTATGTGAACAAACAGGGTGGGACTGGGTCCAGGCTCCTTTGTCGGGAAGCTCAAGACCTTTGGTCATTTGCCCTAAAGCACAGCATGCTCCTCAGGGCTGTGTACATTCCAGGCCAGGAGAACTACCTGGCCGACAAGTTGAGCAGGATTCTGCAGCCCCACGAGTGGCAACTGCATCCCTTGGTAGTTCAGAGGATCTTCCTGAAATGGGGTCTCCCTTGGATAGATCTGTTTGCCAGTCCACTGAACACACAACTGCCAAAGTTCTGTTCCAAGCAACCGCATCCTTTGAGAATAGCACCGGATGCTTTTCTGATTCCCTGGTCTCAGGGCCTCCTGTATGCGTTTCCTCCCACGCCCTTGGTGGCCCGAACTCTTTTCAAGATTCTTCAGGATGAGGCAAGCTTGGTTTCCACTTCTGCTTCAGCTGGCAGTGGATCCCCCACTGCCTCTAGGGTTGCAACCCGACCTTCTCTCTCAGGATCAGGGTTCCCTTCTGCATCCCAATCTCAAAGCTCTCAATTTGATGGCCTGGAGGCTGCAAGAGTAGTTTTGGCTCCCTGGGGCCTACCTCAGGAAGTTGAGGAGGTTGTCCTAGCCTCTCGGAAACAGTCCACTAGAAAAACCTATGCTCTCAAATGGAGAAGGTTTTCTGTGTGGTGTCAGCTACGTACAAAGGATCCTTTCTCCTGTACGGTACCAGTAGTGCTTCAGTATTTACTCCACTTGTCCAATCAGGGACTCAAGTCCAATTCTGTTCGGGTCCACCTCTCAGCTCTAGCAGCTCACCACTCACTGGTGGAGGGACATTCTCTGTCGGTTCACCCCTTGGTGTCCCGCTTTCTCAGGGGCTTGCTTTTACTCAAGCCTCCAATCCGTCCTCCTGCCCCTGAGTGGGAGTTGAATGTGGTCTTGCAGCAACTGACTCGCCCACCTTTTGAGCCGATGGCTACTTGCCCACTACGCTTCCTCTCCTGGAACACACTCTTCCTGATAGCCCTTACTTCGGCTAGGCGAGTGAGTGAGCTTCAGGCCCTGGTCTGTGATAGGCCTTACACTAGGATTTATAGGAACAGGGTAGTCCTCAGGACTCATCCAAAGTTCCTCCCAAAAGTTGTCTCCTCTTTCCACCTCAATCAGGAGGTGGTTCTTCCAACATTCTTCCCTAGGCCTCATGCAAGCCAGGCTGAAGCGGTTCTGCATACCCTAGACTGTAGGAGGGCCTTATCCTTCTACCTTGACCGTACGCAGGGGCATAGAAGGGCTACTTAACTCTTCGTTTCTTTTGACCCTAATAAGTTGGGGTTCGCTGTGTCCAAGCGTACCTTGTCCATCTGGGTTGCTGACTGTATCACCTGGGCTTATAGGGCGGCTGACCTTCCTTTGCAGGGTCGGGTCACGACCCACCTTGTCAGGGCAATGGCTGCCTCAGTGGCTCATCTCCGCTTTGTGCCCTTGGTAGACATCTGCAGGGCTGCAACTTGGTCTTCAAGCCAGACTTTGCGGTCCATTACTGTCTGGAGAGGGAGTCCCGTAGGGACAGTGCTTTTGGCCAAGCAGTACTCCGGAATCTCTTTGAGGTTTAGGCAACTCCTGCCCTCTTGCCCTCTGTTGGGCTACCGGTGGAGGTTGTGTCAGTGAAAAGCCTTTCTTTGCAGCTGGGACTAGAGGGAGTCCTCTTGTTCAGCCTGGGTTCCTTGGTAGCCCAGAGCTAGGGAGTCACCCATATGTGAGGACTGACTTCCTGCTTGGTCCAGGAGAAAGAGTAGTTACTCACCTGTAACAGGTGTTCTCCAGGAGCAGCAGGAATCAGTCCTCACAACCCTCCCTCTTCCCCTTGGAGCTGCAGTTGTACATAGTTTATTTTTCATTTTTGTGTGCTGTTCTTAGCTATGTCATTTGACTGAGGTAAGATGGCACCTTTAGGCGGGAAGGGAACCGCGCATGCGTGCCTGCATTCCCAAAGGCTTTCATAGAAAGCTGGGGAAATGCTCCGCTGGGGCTTCATCAGCGCCAATGACACCCGTATGTGAGGACTGATTCCTGCTGCTCCTGGAGAACACCTGTTACAGGTGAGTAACTACTCTTTTCCCCAAAAGACACAGGTTCTGCAATGCTTGTACTGGGTCAAGCATTGATATCCTGGGTCCCTTCTTAATAATGGTTTATGGACCTTTCCTCCAGGAACTTGTCCAAACCTTTTTTAAACCCAGCTACACTAACAGCCTTTACTACATCCTCCGGTAACAAATTCCAGAGTTTGATTACACGTTGAGTGAAAAAATATTTTCTTTTATTAGTCTTAAATAGTTTACCCTGTAGTTTCATTGCATGTTCCCTAGTCTTTCTATATTCTGATAACGTAAACAACTGATCTACGTTTACCCATTCCACTCCGTTCATTAATTTATAGACTTCTATCATATCTCCCCTCAGCTATCTCTTTTCCAGGTTAAAGAGCCCTAACCTTTTTAGCCTTTCTTCCTTTCTTCATAGGAGTATCCTTCCATCCCCTTTACCATTTTGGTGGCTCTTATCTGAACCTTTTCTGATAACGCTATATCCTTTTTAAGATACGGCGACCAGAATTGCACACAATATTCATGGAATGGTATAGAGGCATTATAATATCTTTTGTTTTATTTTCCATTCCTTTCCTTATGATACCTAGCATTCTATTTGCTCTCTTGGCTGCCGCTGCACACTGGGCCGAGGGTTTTAACATGTTATCCACAATGACGCCTAAATCTTTTTCCTGGGTGGTGGTTCCTAATGTGGAACATTGCATTGTGTAACCATAGTTTGGGTTGTTCTTCCCTAGGTGCCTAACTTTGCACTTGTCCACATTAAATTTCATCTGCCATTTTGATGCCCAGTCTTCCAATTTATCAAGATCCTCTTACAATTTTCCACAATCTTCTTGGTTTTTAACAACTTTAAATAGTTTTGTGTCATCTGCCAATCTGATATCCTCACTCGTTATTCCACTTTCCAGGTCATTTATGAATATGTCAAAAAGCAGCGGACCCAGCACAGATCCCTGGGGTACACCACTATTCATCTTTCTCCATTGGGAAAATTGACCAATTAGCCCAACCCTCTGCTTTCTATCTTTTAACCAGTTCCTGATCCACAGTAGTACACTGCCTCCTATCCCATGACTCTTTAGTTTTGCCAAAAGTCTCTGATGAGGGACCTTGTCAAAGGCTTTCTGAAAGTTATATCAACTGACTCACCTTTGTCCACCTGTTTATTCACACTTTCAAAAAAACATAACAGATTAGTAAGACAAGATCTTCCTTGTCTAAAACTATGTCAGCTGCCTCCCGTTAGGCCATGACTATCTACATGCTGAGTAATTTTATTCTTTATTATGGTTTCTACCATTTTTCCAGGTACTGACGTGAGGCTCACCGGTCTGTAGTTTCCCGGATCACCCCTGGAACCCTTTTTAAAAATTGGTGTTACTTTGGCGATCCTCCAATCTTCAGGTATTAGAGATGAATTTAATGATAGTTCACATATTACTAATAGCAGGTCTGCAATCTCATATTTCAGTTCTTTCAACACCCTTGGATGTATACCATCCGGCCCAGGTTATTTGCTACTGTTCAGTTTATCTAATAGTTGTAATACATCTTCCCGATGTATCGATATTTCCTTCAATTCTTCCGCACCTTTAAATACCACTTCAGTCATGGGTAACATCCCTACATCTTCCTCAGTAAAGACCAAAGCAAAGAATTCATTCAGTCTCTTCGCTATCTCCTTGTCGCCTCTTAGTGCCCCTTTAATTCCTCTGTCATCTAATGGACCAACTGACTCTCTCACAGGTTTTTTGCTACGAATGTACTTGAAAAAATCTTTATTTCGCGTTTTTGCTTCCGCAGCAAGCTTCTTCTCAAATTCTCCCTTTGCCTGCTTTATCAATGCCTTGCATTTGACCTGCCAGTGCTTGTGCTGTTTCCAGGTTTCGTCGTTTGGCTCTTTTTTCCATTTCCTAAAATATGCTTTTTTGGCAACAACAGCCTCTCTGACCTCACCTTTAAACCATGCTGGCAGTTTTTTTGACTTCCTTCCATTTTTCTTAAAGCGTGGAATACAGCTGGTCTGGGCTTCCAAGATAGTATTTTTCAACAACACCCAAGCTTGATGTAAGTCTTTAACCTTTGCAACTGCTCCTTTTAGTTTTTTCTTAACTATTTTCCTCATTTTATCATAGTCTCCCTTTCGAAAGTTAAAAGGTAGTACTGTGGATTTCCTTACTATCCCTCCTCCACTAATTAATTCAAAGGCGATCATGCTATGATCACTATTGCCAAGTGGCCCCAACACCCTTATCTCTTGCACTAGATCTGGTGTTCCACTAAGGACTAGGTCTAATATGGCTTCCCCTCTGGTCGGTTCATGAACCAGCTGCTCCAAGAAGCAGTCATTTATGTCATCTAAGTACTTTATCTATCTAGCATGTCCTGCCGTGACACTGATCCAGTCGATACCGGGGTAATTGAAATCACCCATTATTATTACTGCGCTGTAACTTTTGTTAGCTTCCTTGATTTCTTTGAGCGTTTCATCATCCATTTGTTCATTTTGGCCAGGCGGTCGATAGTACACCCCCACTGCCATTGCCTTCCCCTTTTTACATGGAATTTCATTCCAGAGAGATTCTATAGCAAATTTAGTTTCCTGCAAAACTGTAATCCTTTCTGACTCAATGCCCTCTCTAACATAGAGCGCAACCCCTCCACCAATTTGATCAGCTCTATCATTACGATATAGTTTGTACCCAGGTATCACATTGTCCCACTGGTTGTCCTCCTTCCACCATGTCTCTGATATTCCAATCATATCTAACCTCTCATTTAGTGCTATATATTCTAACTCACCCATCTTATTTTTTAGACTTCTAGTATTTGCATACAAGTATTTTAGAGACTGTATTTTATTCATATTAATTTGGCTATTGGTAGACATGGGTAATTTGGGATCTTTAACTCTGCTGCATACTCGAGGGCATTTGGGCTACTTTACTCTTTTTTGGAACCTCTCTGCTTTTGGTAGTATCCTTCAAGGATACATTCTTCCGAACCATCCGCTCTTGGGCAACTGTCGGCTTTCCCCTATTATCTAGTTTAAAAGCTGCTCTATCTCCTTTTTAAAGGTTAATGCCAGCAGCCTGGTTCCATCCCGGTTAAGGTGAAGCCCATCCCTTCGGAAGAGCCCCTCCTTTCCCTAGAATGTTCCCCAGTTTCTAACAAATCCAAACCCCTCATCTCTGCACCGTTGTCTCATCCACGCATTGAGACTCCGGAGCTCTGCCTGCCTTTTGGGTCCTGCACGTGGAATGGGAAGCATTTCGGAGAACGCTACCCTGGAAGTTCTGGATTTCAACTTCCTACCTAAAAGCCTAAATTTAGCCTCCAGAACCTCCCTACCACATTTTCCTATGTCATTGGTACCGACATGTACCAAGACAGCAGACTCCTCCCCAGCACTATCTAAGACCTTATCTAGGTGGCGCGTGAGGTCCGCTACCTTCGCACCAGGCAGGCATGTTACCAGGCGATCCTCACGTCCACCAGCCATCCAGCTATCTACATGCCTTATGATTGAATCACCAACTATAATGGCTGTCCTAACCCTTCCCTCATGGGCATATGGCTCTGGAGAAACTTCCTCGGTGCGAGAGAGTTTTATATCACCTGGAGGACAGGTCCTAGTTACAGGATCACTTCCTGCCACACCAGGTTGATGCTCTCCTGTCACGTGACCTCTCTCCTCCATGGCAACAGGGATGCTGCCAGACTGGAGGTGGGACTTCAGGACTATATCCCTGTAGGTCTTGTCTATGTACCTCTCTGTCTTTCTTATGTTTTCCAAGTCTGCTACTCTAGCCTGTAGAGAATGGACTCGTTCCCTGAGAGCAAAGATCTCCTTGCACCTAGTGCACTCGTAAGACCTCTCACCAACTGGGAGAAAATCATACATGTGACATGCTGCTGGACTGCTGTCTGCATCTTATTTTTAAGTTTTTGTTTAGATCTTTAAATTCTTTACTTACTAAGGGTTGCTATGGATATTTATACCAATAAAACGGTACCTAATACGTTTAATATACCTTGTTCACCTGAAGCTTAATTAATCTCAGGTCCTTAGTGTATGACTGATTTGGGTAACGAGCGTCACCTGAGAGCACCTCCTGTCTTTTAAGATGTGTAAGTACCTATAAAGCTACGATTATCCCAGGGGTGGGTGGGTGTGGGGAGGGAGGGAGGGAAATAACACTTATTAAAAGTGGGCTGCTACACAGTACCCTGTCCTGTGCTGCTGAGGTAAGCTATATTCTTATTTGATTTAAATTATAGCTCTTTGCTCCTGCTATGCTCTAACTTATAATGAAATTTAAACTACAAGCTCTCTGCTGGGTTCTAAATTTAACCAGAAAGCTTTCTTCTGTGTTTTAAATTTAAACTAAAAGTACTTTGCTGATGCTAGGCCCTGAATGACTATTAAATTTAAACTACAGCTCTCTGCTGGGTTCCAAATTTAACCAGAAAGCTCTCTTCTGTGTTTTAAATTTAAACTAAAAGTACTTTGCTGATACTAGGCCCTGAGTGACTATTAAATTAAAACTACAAGCTCTCTGCTGGGTATGAAATGTAACCAGAAAGTTCTCTTCTGTGTTTTAAATTGAAACTTAAACTGCTGCTACTAGGCCCTGACTGATTTAACAAAAAATAGTGGGTTCACAGATTAAATAGCTTTAATATAAAGAATTCCTTTCAGAAAATTCCCAGAATTATATACTCACAATTGCAGATCTCTCTCCAGAAGTAACAGTCCCCTTTTCTAGTCCTTCAAGACTGAGGATCACAGAGCTCTGGTTGAGCTATTTATGCCTGTGCTGCTGAGGTAAGCTGTGACCAACTTCCTGGATGATTAACAGTCCTTGCTTGGATAGAAGGAGTCTTTCAAAATGGCCTTTTGAACTGCCACCTGGTGTTAACACCTATTGAAAATGTTTCACAGGTCTCTTGCCCCCAGAACTGAAATATTTGTTAAGCAATTCCGCTTTATCCTCATCAGCTTCTACATATTCCTCCCCTTCACCCTTGAGCCCGAAGAGTTCCCTCGCTAATCAGGAACTGAAGCTAGATTACTGGAACTCCGCTATCATGCTGGCAGTAGCATTCGACTCCTGGCCGACCAAATAACCTCAGAGCTCTAGTCTGCGTCCCAACTGCCAGGATCATCTGCACAGGATCAAAAGGCCAGGCTGAAGGTTGATACTGGAATCCATGGTGAACAGTTTTGCAGAGCTAGAGGTGCCCGGATTGGAGAGGCTCCTGGATGTGCATCTCTCTGAGATGAAGCAGAGGATGATGAGGATGAGACGGCTGTCAGGCCATCCAGCACCTTCTTAAATTTCTTCATGGTCGCCCGTTTTCCCTTTCCACCACCTTTCTTCTCTTCCTGATACCTCTCTTTCACCTCCTATTCCCCCTTATTTTCACTCCTATCCATGATTTCTTGTATTAATATTCCTATGTTTTGTGATATATACACACACCAAGCTATAAAACCTGACCCCCGCAGTGTATGGAGAGGAGCAGAAAGGAAGGGGGGGAGGAAACGTTTACTTTTTATCGCATTGACCAAACGAGAAAACCGCTCACATGTTCAAGAGGGAGAAAAGATTAACCACTGTACATAATACAAAAGAAGAAACAAATGAAAATAATAATAATTAGAAAAAAAACAGCAATGGAGAGGCAGCCCTAGAACAGCAAAAAACACAGTGCTCCCCTCCCACCCGACTCCCGCCCCCTTGCCTGCAGGACGTGCTGAAGCTAAAGGAGCGGCGGCTGGATGCGTCCTTACTACCCCGGAAGGAAGAAAATGAACGACAGCCCTGATGCTCACTCCATTCCGTTTCCTAATGCAGGCTTCAGGAGAGGTGTGGAAGGAGGGAAACGAAAGGCAGCAGGTGAAGGGGGTGTGTCTGCCAAGCCCCGCACGCCAGCGCATGTCACTCTCTGCTCCCAATCCCTCCCCTTGCCCGGTTCGCATGCTTTACAATGGCTAGAACAGCCGCGGTTCTAAGAGGCAGGAGCTGTGGCTCCATAAAAAGGAGAGGGCCAGTCTGCCGCTGCCAAGACGCAGACTCAGAAGCGGTAGCAACTTTTGCGCTTGGGTTTTTTTTTTTTTTAATTTTTAAAGGCGAAGTGAGGCAGCTGTTTTGGGGGCATTTTTTGCCACCCTCAAAACTTTGCCGCCTGAGGCAGCCACCTCACTTCGCCTCATTATAGAATCGCCCCTGCCTGAGTTTGTACTTCAGGCTTCTTCTCAGACCTTTTTCGAATCCAGGCTGAAAACTCACCTGTTTGCTGCCGCTTTTGGATCTTGATTCACCAGATGTCCTTTGTGTTTCCCTACCATTCCCTCTAGCTGTATCCCATGTCTACAGCTATTGTGTTGTCTGTTTCAACTAGATTGTAAACTCCAATTAGCAGGGGCCGTCTTTTACATGTGCCTATTCAGTGCTGCATACATCTCGTTGCACTATACAAATGTTCAATAGTAGTAGTAGTAGTCAGTAGCAGTAATAAACCATCCAAAGTCCCATCTGCTCCAGATACAGTGTCTGGAGTTTATAGAGGCAAGGCTGGATACAGTTCAGGCGAAGGCCTTTCTCCCTCAAGGCAGGGCTGACCACCTCAGGGCACTGGCCATGCAGTGTCGACAATTGGTGCCCACCTGCCTCCTGCTCCGCCTGTTGGATCACATGGCATCCACTGTCCGTGTTATCCTGGACACCCATTTTCACATGAGGGCGGCTCAATGGGGCCTCCACTCCCAGTGGACCCAGGCCACAGGCCAGTTGCGGGACAGGATGGTGGTGACCCCCCAATTGGCCGACTCTCACCTCCTTGCTGGGATGCCCTTCCAAGCCCCTGCTCACCAGTGTCCTAACCACAGACGTTTCCCTCTTATGCTGGGGAGCCCACTGCGATGGCCTCTGCACTCAGGGCAGTTGGACCCAGGTGACAGTCTGCAGCAGATCAACCTCTTAGAGCATCGGGCCATATCACTGGCCCTCCGAGCCTTCCGTCACCACTTCAACACCATTCAGTGCTGGTCCAGACAGACAACAAGCATAGGGGCATGGGGTCATACACCCTCTGCCAAGAGGCCGTAGTTCTCTGCTCATATGCGAACTACCATGGGATGCTCCTGCGAGCGGTGTATCTGCTGGGCCAGGACAGTGCCCTGGTGGACAGGCTGAGCAGGGTCCTCCAGCCGCATAAGTGGTGGCTAGACCCCAGAGTGGCCTTCCAGCTCCCAGCACTGTGAGACTTCACGGCTGGATCTTTTTGCTAGTCTGGCCAATGCCCAGCTGTCCCGCATCTGCCCCAGGCAGCCACCCCCATCTTGGGTAGCAGTGGATACATTCCTCATCCTGCGGATGGAGGGCCTTCTCTATACCTTCTTGCCCACCGCTGATTGCCAAGACCTTCTTCAAGCCTCAGCATGATGGGGCATTGCTGATACTAGTAGCCCCTCAGTGGCCCAGGCAACCATGGTTCTCAGTGCTCCTTCCCTTATCCACAGCACCCCCAGTCCCACTGAGAAGTGCCCCAGGTCTGCTATTGCAAGAGGAAGGCTCCCTCCTACACTCCAAAGTGGGGTCTCTGATGCTAACAACCTGGCTGCTGAAAGGGTAGTCTTGGCCCCTTTCAACCTTTCAGGGGAGGTGGAGGAGGTCCTCCTGGCCTCCCGCAGGACCTCCACAAGATGGGCTTATGCCTTCAAATGATGCAGATTCTCACTGTGGTTTGAAGAGAAAAGGGTCGACCCATTCTCGTGCTCTGTGCAGCTTGTGCTGCAATATTTTCTTCGCCTGCCTCAGGCAGGACTGAAGTCCAACTCTGTCAGGGTCCACCTGAGCGCACTCACAGCGCACCACCCCCTTATCAAGGGCAAGTCCCTCTCCGTCCAGCCTCTTGTGACCCGCTTCTTGCAGAGTCTCTTCTTCTCAAGCCTCCTGTGCAGCTGCTGGCAGTTGAGCGGGACCTCAACGTGGTGCTGTTGCAACTCCCTAGCCCGCCGTTTGAGCCCCTGGCTACCTTGAAGGTCATGTTCTTGATGGCACTTACATTGGCTCGCAGGGTCAGCGAGCTCCAGGCATTGGTGTCGGATCTACCCTAGACAAGGTTCTATAAGAACAGGGTCATGCCCTGTACGCCTCCTAAACTTCTTCCCAAAATGGTGTCCCCCTTCCACCTCAATCAGGAGGTGGTGCCTCCCATCTTCTTTCTGTGGCCTTACACCAGCAGGGCGGAGACTGTCCTTCATACTCTGAACTGTAAGAGGACCCTGCCCTTCTACCTCCAACATAGCCAGGGCCACCCCAAAACCTCACAGATTTTCATCTCCTATGACCCCAGTTGGCTGGGGGCAGCGGTGACCAAGTGGACTCTGTCCACCTGGGTAGCGGACTGCATTGCCCTCACCTACGAGCAGACTGGGCTCTTGCTGGAGCGCCAGGTCACAGCGCACAGCATCAGGGCCATGGTGGCATCTGTGGAAAACTTGCATTCCATTTCCTTGCCGTAAATTTGCTGGGCCGCCACCTGATCCTCATTACTGCCTGGAGAGGGAGTTCCTTAGGGACAGTGCCTTTGGCTAGGCCATACTCTGTCATCTATTCGGGATGTAGGTAACTCCTGTCATCCGTCCCTTGTGTGTTCAGACTACCGCAGTGCTGATTTCTCGCTGGACACTTGGGCCGCTTAGGAGTGTCTTCTGAAGGACTCTTTGCTGCTGCTCAGGGCTCACCTTTTCCTGGTCATCCGTGGCATCTTACAGGTTTTTGGTAGTCTGTAGCTAGGGAGTCCTATATGTGAGGACTGACTTCCTGCTTGTTCCCGGAGAAGGTGTAGTTACTCATCTGTAACAGGTGATCTGCAGGAACAAGCAGGAATGTAGTCTTCACATATGGGTATCGTCGGTACCGACGGAGCCTGCGCGGGAACGCTCCCCAGCGTCCAATAGGAATGCTTTTGGGAGCATCCCTCAGCACATGCGTGCTGCCTTCCCACCTTTCCAACTGTCCCTCTTCAGTTCTTCGTTTTCCGCGGAGCCAACAGGTCACATACCCTGTCACCACAGAAAATTTCTTCTTTAAATTTGTTTTTCTTATGGTTGCGCCTGCCTCAGCTAGACACCTACCAGTACCGTCGGTTCTCTTTTCTTCTTCTTTTCAAAAAAAAAAAAATATATATATATACTTCTGAAGTGTTTCTCTTCAGAAACTTTTTCTTTTTGGTGCTAGACGCCATTTTGGGCATTAGGCCCCATTTTCCTGAAAAATGGAAAAACCAACTAGTGGTTTTAAAAAATGTACTGTGGCAGTACCATTTCTGTCACCGGCACTCATGACTGGTGTCTCAAATGTTTAGGCCCTGACAATTCTCCATCGGAGTGTTCCTCTTGTATGGGGATTTATTTATTTTATTTATTTATATTCTCTTATATACCGTGCTATTCTGCATCAGTGTGGTTTACATTGAACAAACTGAAATTACATTGAACAGGGCATTATAACTTGGAGATAACTATTTTACAGGGAACATGGGCTATGGAGGGTTAAGTGGCTTGCCCAAGACCACAAGGAGCACCTGTGGGACTAGAAACCCCAGTTCTTCCGGCCCAAGGTTGCTGTCCTCTAGTGGGATTTGAACCCTTGACCTTCTGGCCTGAAGTACCTTGCCCCAACCACTAGGCCACTACTCCACTCCATGGGGATGACTAAAAGAGGAAGACAGAACCGGGCTGCAAAACTTGGTACCCTCTTTTCTTCAGATACGATGTTCATTGCATCGACGTCTTCCAGAACCTCGTCTTCCTCCCATGGATCTCAGGTAACTAAACATAAGAGCCGGTCCTCAAATGGTAGATCTCCTTCCAAGCATCGAGAAGCCATTGGCATTGCCCTTGAGGAAACTATACCGGCAAAACAGCCTCGGCGGGAGGCTTTGGCCTCCAAAGCACTAATGGGGCTCCAGGATGTTCTCGAGGCCTCGACCTTGGCAGAACTACTGGTGCCATGCTCAGGGGTTCCGGCTGCTTCTACCAGTACCGACACCCAGGTATCGGCAGCGTCAATAGACCAGAGATTCCTCACTATCGAACGCAGTCTTGCAGCTCTCCATACAGCTGCGGTACCGTTGACACCGCTACCGACGGTTCAACGGGCACCAGTACTGACACCAATACCGGTGCCGGTACCAGTACCAACACTGGTACCGATACCGGTACCAGCACCACGGTACCGGCCCTGGTGGGATTTCTGCCCATGCCGACTTTTTCGGGCATCGACAGATCGGTACTGGACAAACTCGGTGCTGACTTCGATCGAAACCGATACCGTGCTATGCATGAACATCGGGATCAGAGATGATTCGAATCTTCCGATTCCGATGACTCGGGTAACTATGTCGGTACCAGAGTACTTCTTCTGGAAGAATCCTCTTCTCCTCAACGCACAATGTCTCCTCCGGAGGACATGTCTTTTCAGGATTTTATTCGTGATGTGGCCCGAGGCCTATCAATCACGGTAGCTCCTGAAAAAGAACCTAGAGCAAGGGAATTGGAAATACTCCAATACCCTAAGGCTCCCAAAGAGGCAGCTACCCTGACCATTCATGAAATTCTTCATGATTTGATGCTCAGGATGTGGGAAACACCTCTGACCACATCTCCTCATTCTAGGACACTCAATACCATGTATCGCGTTCCACCATGTCCTGGTTTTCAAAAGACTCAGCTGCCACACCATTCAATGATAGTGGAATCAGACATGCGTAGGATGAAAAGTGCAAAAAGACATTCATCCAATCCTCCAGGTCGTGAATGCAGGACTCTTGACGCCTTTGGGCGTCGAACATTTCAGGCTTCCATGCTTTCAGCTAGGATTAGCTCATATATTTTATATATGAGAATGTTCCTCAAAGAAGTCACAGGAGACTTGGAGATTATGAGCCCCCTTCTCCCTGATGACAAACAACAAGACTTCCTTACTCTTGTCAAGCATGCTCAAGATATTTCCAAGTTTGTAAATCGTGCAGTCTTTGACTGCTTTGAATGCATCAGCAAAACTTCTGCTATTGCCATTGGTGCACGTCGGTTTGCCTGGCTTCAGGCATCAGACTTGGAGACTTGGGTACAGGACAAATTAGGAAACATCCCTTGCACAGGAGAAAACCTCTTTGGCAAGAATTGGCAGGAAAAGGCTAATGAGATAGATACTGACAATCTCACTTTAGACAGATTGTCAAAATTTACAGCCACTCCAGCCAAAAAGAAACCCTATAAAAAAACCTTTTTTCAGCAAAAATCCTATACCCAGCAAGGGCAAGCTCAGGGTCAAGTTGCCCAAAAGGGACAACAGCAACAATCCAGACAACAAAAGAAGCCAAAAGGCCCGAGAGCTCAACCAGCTCCACAGGCTCAGTCCCCTCAAGGGCTTTGACTCCTTCCTAGAGAGCTTAGCTTTCCTGCCTCTGAAGAGTCCAGAACCCCTAAACATTCCAAGCAGGTTGTGCCATTTTCTCAACTAGGGTTGCCAACTGGCTCCAGATGCGCCCGACAGGGTCAATCCAGTCCTGGGTTTACCCCATTGCATGCAGGGATATGTAGTTCTGATTTCTCCATTGCACTCCATAAGAAATGGAAAACTACAAGTCACTGCATGCAATGGGGTAAACCCAGGACTGGATCAAGTCTGTCGGGCGCATCTGGAGCCAGTTGGCAACCCTATTCTCAACAGATGGCACCAAATAACAGCAGAAAATTGGACTCTGTCCATTGTAGGGGAGGGGTACAAGCTTCATTTTCACAGCATGCCCCCTCCTACAATCGTAAGACAGTTCAATTCCCAAACCTCTCCAGAAAATCTACTGGATCAAGAGGTCTCAATACTCCTTGCTCAGGAAGCAATAGAGGAAGTGCCCATTCCCCAACAGGGTACAGGGTTCTACTCCCCCTATTTTCTTATTCCAAAGAAAACAGGAGGACACAGACCCATTCTAGACCTCAGAGAATTGAAGAAATATCTGTTCCGAGAAAAGTTCAAAATGATTTCTCTGGGAACTCTTCTGCCATACCTTCAAAGTCAGGATTGGCTTTGTTCACTAGATCCATCCAGATCACAGGAAATTCTTACAATTCCTTTTCAAGGGAAAGCACCTCCAATACAGGGTTCTTCCTTTTGGTTTGGCTTCGGCACCAAGAGTATTCACAAAATGCATGGCAGTAGTATCTGCATTCCTGCAAACCCTAGGGATATTCGTCTTCCCTTACTTGGATGACTGGCTCATTCAAGCCCCCACGATTCCAGAAGCCAGCTCTGCACTGTCTCGCACAATGGGAATTCTCCAATACTTGGGATTGGTCATAAACTTCCCAAAATCCCAATTTGTTCCTTCTCAGACCCTGGAGTTCATAGGAGCTTGTTTAGATACCAGACAGTCAAGGGCTTTCCTCCCACAGCCCTGCTGTCTTCGCATAATGCAACTAGCTTCTCATGCAGTGGGAAAGTCCTCCCTAACTGCTCGAGAACTGCTGCAATTACTGGGACATATGGCATCCACAGTTCATGTAGTTCCCTATGCTCGCCTCCACATGCGAGCAGCCCAGTGGACACTATCCACACAGTGGACGCAGGCCACAGGACGTCTGGCGGACAAGATATCAAACTCACAATGACTGATCTTGTCCCTACAATGCTGGCAATCACTGGAGAATCTTTTGGCGGGGTCTCCTTTCCAACAATCCCCATTCCAGGCCACCCTAACAACAGATGCATCACAGGTGGGATGGGGAGCACACCTGCACCATCTCTACACCCAAGGTACATGGACTCCATAGGAGGCTTGTCTTCACATAAACCTCCTAGAACTCAGAGCAATCTATTTAGCTCTTCGAGTATTCCATGCCCAGCTCAGCTACAAGACAGTCCTAGTCCAAATGGACAATCAAGTAGCCATGTTATATGTGAACAAGCAGGGCGGAACAGGCTCTCTGTCATTATGCAACAAAGTTTTACGACTATGGGCCCTCGCCAGAGAACATCAAATTCACCTTCTCATGGTATATCTTCCAGGCATTCAAAACCTTTGGGCAGACACTCAGCCGAGTACTCCTGCCTCACGAATGGTCTCTCCACCTAGACCAGGTGATAAAGATATTTCACATCTGGGGAACCCCAGACATAGACCTCTTTACAAGTCCACTGAATGCCAAACTTCCCCGGTTCTGTTCCAGAATTCTGGCTCACAATTGCCAGGCAAGGGACGCCTTCCTCCTCCACTGGGGTCAGGACTTCCTCTATGCCTTTCCACCCATTCCCCTCATCCCCAAAACACTCTTCAAGCTTCAGAGAGACAGAGGTTGTATGATCCTCATAGTGCCATGGTGGCCACGACAAACGTGGTATCCCCTGATTCTACATCTCTCTCAAGCTGCACCTCTGGAGTTAATGTGTGCTCCAGACCTTCTCTCCCTATGGCACCCGAATCCCAAGTCCCTGCATCTCAGGGCCTGGTTGCTGAAAGCCTAGACCTACAGGATCTTAACCTTTCCCAACAGGTAAAGGATGTCCTTCAGGCTCCCAGAAACCCTTCCACAAGACGTTCTTATGCCTTCAAGTGGAAACATTTTACTATATGGTGTTCTCAAAAGGGCTTAAACTCCCTTGTGATACCTTTGGAATCGGTACTAGACTACCTACTTCATTTATCAAATTCTGGTCTACAGACAAATTCAGTATGAGTCCATCTTAGTGCAATTACAGCTTCCTATAAGCCTCTAAATGGACAGCCAATTTCCTCTCATCCACTCATAGCAAGATTTATGAGAGGTCTTCTATTAATAAACCCTCCCATCAGACCACCAACGATGGCATGGGATTTAAATCTAGTTCTCGGACAGCTCATGACACCGCCCTTTGAACCTTTAGCCACTACAACCCTAAAGTTTTTATCCTGGAAGGTCATCTTCCTAATTGCAATCATCTCTGCACGTCGCATTAGTGAATTGCAAGCTTTAGTGGCTGATGCCCTTATACAAGGTTTCACCATTATAAGGTTGTTTTCAGAACTCATGCACATTTTATGCCAAAGGTGGTTTCGCCTTTTCATTTAAATTAATCAAGTTACCTTCCTCTATTCTTTCCGAGGCCTCATATCTCTAATGCAGAAAGGAACCTTCATACTTTGGACTGTAAAAGAGCCTTGGCTTTTTACCTACAAAGAACACAGCATCATAGAAAGTCTTCTCAACTTTTTGTTGCTTTTGATTCTAGTCATTTGGGAATTCCAGTCTCCAAAAGAACTCTATCTAAATGGATTGCACAATGCATATCCTTTACTTATGAGAGTAAGAGTCTTCCTCTTCAAGGCCATGTCACAGCACATAATGTGAGAGCCATGGCAGCCTCTATGGCTAACCTTCACTCTGTGTCTATCGATGACATCTTTCAAGCAGCCACCTGGGCTTCAGTGCACACCTTCACATAAGAACATAAGATATGCCATACTGGGTCAGACCAAGGTCCATCAAGCCCAGTATTCTGTTTCCAACAGTGGCCAATCTAGGTCATACGTACCTAGCAGTTTCCCCAAGGGACACAGGTTCCACAATGCTTGTATTGGTTCAAGCATTGATATCCTGGGTCCCTTCTTAATAATGGTTTATGGACCTTTCCTCCAGGAACTTGTCCAAACCTTTTTTAAACCCAGCTACACTAACAGCCTTTACTACATCCTCCGGTAACAAATTCCAGAGTTTGATTACACGTTGAGTGAAAAAATATTTTCTTTTATTAGTCTTAAATAGTTTACCCTGTAGCTTCATTGCATGTCCCCTAGTCTTTCTATATTCTGATAAGGTAAACAATCGATCTACGTTTACCCGTTCCACTCCGTTCATTAATTTATAGACTTCTATCATATCTCCCCTCAGCCGTCTCTTTTCCAGGTTAAAGAGCCCCAACCTTTTTAGCCTTTCTTCATAGGAGTAGCCTTCCATCCCCTTTACCATTTTGGTGGCTCTTCTCTGAACCTTTTCTAAAATTGCTATATCCTTTTTAAGATACGGCGACCAGAATTGCACACAATATTCAAGGTGCGGTCTCACCATGGAACGATATAGAGGCATTATAATATCTTTTGTTTTATTTTCCATTCCTTTCCTTATCATACCTAGCATTCTATTTGCTCTCTTGGCCGCCGCTGCACACTGGGCCGAGGGTTTTAACATGGTATCCACAAGGACGCCTAAATCTTTTTCTTGGGTGGTGGTTCCTAATGTGGAACCTTGCATCGTGTAACCATAGTTTGGGTTGTTCTTCCCTAGGTGCATAACCTTGCACTTCTCCACATTAAATTTCATCTGCCATTTTGATGCCCAGTCTTCCAATTTATCAAGATCCTCTTGCAATTTTCCACAATCCTCCTGGGTTTTAACAACTTTAAATAGTTTTGTGTCATCAGCAAATTTGATAACCTCACTCGTTATTCCACTTTCCATGTCATTTATGAATATGTCAAAAAGCAGCGGACCCAGCACAGATCCCTGGGGTACACCACTATTCACCTTTCTCCATTGGGAAAATTGGCCATTTAGCCCTACCCTCTGCTTTCTATCTTTTAACCAGTTCCTGATCCACAGTAGTACACTGCCTCCTATCCCATGACTCTTTAGTTTTGCCAAAAGTCTCTCATGAGGGACCTTGTCAAAGGCTTTCTGAAAGTCCAGATACACAATATCAACCGACTCACCTTTGTCCACCTGTTTATTCACTCCTTCAAAAAAACATAACAGATTAGTAAGACAAGATCTTCCTTGTCTAAAGCCATGTTGGCTGTCTCCCATTAGGTCATGACTATCTATATGCTGAGTAATTTTATTCTTTATGATGGTTTCTACCATTTTTCCCGGTACTGATGTCAGGCTCACCGGTCTGTAGTTTCCCGGATCACCCCTCGAACCCTTTTTAAAAATTGGTGTTACATTGGCGATCCTCCAATCCTCAGGTATTAGAGATGATTTTAATGATAGTTCACAGATTACTGATAGCAGGTCTGCAATCTCAAATTTCAGTTCTTTCAACACCCTTGGATGTATACCATCCGGCCCAGGTGATTTGCTACTCTTCAGTTTATCTAATAGTTGTAGGACATCTTCCCGATGTATCGATATTTCCTTCAATTCTTCCACACCTTTAAATACCACTTCAGTCGTGGGTAACATCCCTACATCTTCCTCAGTAAAGACCGAAGCAAAGAATTCATTCAGTCTCTCCGCTATCGCCTTGTCGCCTCTTAGTGCTCCTTTAACCCCTTTATCATCTAATGGACCAACTGACTCTCTCACGGGTTTTTTGCTACGAATGTACTTGAAAAGGTCTTTATTTCGCGTTTTTGCTTCCGCAGCAAGCTTCTTCTCAAATTCTCTCTTTGCCTGCCTTATCAATGCCTTGCATTTGACTTGCCAGTGCTTGTGCTGTTTCCAGGTTTCATCATTTGGCTCTTTTTTCCATTTCTTGAAAGATGCTTTTTTGGCAACAACAGCCTCTCTGACCTCAGCTTTAAACCATGCTGGCAATTTTTTGGACTTCCTTCCACTTTTCTTAAAGCGTGGAATACAGCTGGTCTGGGCTTCCAAGATAGTATTTTTCAACAACACCCAAGCTTGATGTACGTCTTTAACCTTTGCAACTGCTCCTTCGGGATGCCTTCTTTGGCCAGGCTGTTCTTCAACATCTCTTTCAGACTTAATTCAACTCCTACCCACCAACCCAGGTAGGATGCCAGATATCCATGGGAGGAAGCATGGCCCACCTCACTATAGGTGGCTGCTTCCTGGGGCCATCTCCCCGGCATCTTCAGCATATATGAAGACTACATTCCTGCTTGTTCCTGGAGATAGCGTAGTTACTCACCTGTAACAGGTGATCTCCGGGAACAGCAGGAATTTAGTCTTCACAACACACCCATCTCCCCTAGGAGTTGTCTCTCTATTTCTCTGTCTCATTCCTCTCTCCCTCCATCCTTTCACTCAGCTACAAATTTAACTGAAGAGGGACAGTTGGAAAGGCGGGAAGGCAGCGCGCATGTTCTGAGGGATGCTCCCAAAAGTGTTCCTATTGGACGCTGGGGAGCGTTCCCGCGCAGGCTCCATCGGTACCTATATGTGAAGACTAAATTCCTGCTGTTCCCGGAGATCACCTATTACAGGTGAGTAACTATGCTTTCTCCAGGGACAGTTGGAATTAGTCCTCAGAACCCTCCCTTCTCCCTGTGGAGTTGCTTTTTGTGTCATTTTTGTCTGCAATATCATCCTTCTGAGGCAAGATGGCACCCTTGGGTGGCAGGGGACCATGCATGCGTGGTGCATCTCCCAAAGGCTTTCTTTGAAAACTGGGAAAAATCTACCACACGGGCTCCGTCAGCGCTGACGTCATCTATATCTGAGGACTGATTCCTGCTGTCCCTGGAGAACACCTGATCTCCAGGAACAAGCATGAATGTAGTCTTCACATATGGATACCGTCGACACTGACGGAGCCTGCGCAGGAACGCTCCCCAGCGTCCAAAAGGAAAGCTTTTGGGAGCATCCCACCACGCATGCATACTGCCTTCCCGTCCAACTACCTCTCTCACCTCAGTTCTTCATTTTCCGCAGAGCCGACAGGACGTGTCTCCTGTCACCGCAGAAAATCTTCTTTTATTTTTATATTTTTTGTGGTTGCGTCTGCCTTCCATCGACGCCTACCGGTACCACCGGTGCTTTTCTTTCTTTTCTAAAAATATTTCAATTGTAGTGCTTTTTTCAGGGAATCTTTCCCTACTTTGGTGCTTCGCGCCATTGTGGGCATTAGGCCCTCTTTTCCCTTATGGAAAAAACAGCCACTGGTTTTAAAAAATGTTCAACATGTGGCAGTACAATTTCTATTACTGACACCCATGACTGGTGTCTTAAATGTTTAGGTCCTGACCATTGCCTTGCGGAGTGTCTCTTCTGTAGGAAGTTGACTAAAAGAAGTCTTCAGAATCAAGCGAATCAACTCGGTGCCCTTTTTGCTTCAGACACGATGTCTGTAGCATCGATGTCTTCCAGGGCTTCTACTTCTTCCCAGGGATCTCAGGTAACTAAACACAAGTCTTCTAAGACTAGCCGGTCCTCGAAGGTTAGATCTCCCTCTAAACATCGAGATGCCATTGGCGTTGCCCTTGAGGATACTTCAGAGGCAAAACAGCCCTGGCGGGAGTCTTCAGGCTCCAAAGCTTTATCATGCTCGGGGGTTGTGGCCGCTACCACCGGTACCGACACCCCGGCATCGGCAGTGGACAAAAGACTCCTTGCTATCGAACGCAGTCTAGTGACTCTTTTGGCTACTTCGATACCGCTAAAGTCGCTGCAGACGGTTCCATAGGCACCGGTACCGATGCCGGTACCGGTGCCAGTGCCCTCGGTACCTGCTTCAACAGGCATGCTCCCCCCGATGCCGAGTTTGGAATCTCTCTCCAGCATGGGAGATCAGGTGCCAACTCGTTACGGTACTGACATCGAGCGGTACCGACGCCATCTGCTTCAGGAGAACCTGGTGCTTCCTCCTTTTGAGTCTTCCGATTCCAATGACTCAGATGATTCCACCAGTACCAGAGCTGAACTTTTACAAGATTCAACTCCTTCTCCTCAACGCAGAATGTCCCCTCCTGAGGATATGTCTTTTCATGATTTTGTACGTGATATAGCAAAGGGTCTTGCCATTACAGTAGTACCAGAAAAGGAGCCTAGGGCAGTAGAATTACGAATTCTTCAATATCCTTTGGCTCCAAAGGAGGCAGCTATGCTTCCTATACACCAGATTTTACATGATCTAATGTTAAGAATGTGGGAAGCTCCTTTAACAGTATCTCCACATTCTAGGCGTCTTGAAACTATGTATCGAGTACCACCTTGCCCAGGGTTTCAGAAGACGCAATTACCACATCATTCTATGGTGGTAGAGTCTGCCATGAGGCGGATTAAGAGTGCTAAACGACACTCTTCCAATCCACCAGGTCGTGAGTCTAGAACACTGGATGCCTTTGGTCGTCGATGCTTTCAGTCCTCCATGCTATCAGCAAGAATCAGTTCCTATATATTATACATGGGAATGTTTCTTGAACAGGATACAAAAGACTTGGAGCTTTTGAACCCTTTTCTTCAAGAGGATAAATGGACAGATTATTTGACTCTGGTCAAACATGCTCAAAATGTCTCTAAGTTTATGAATCGTGCTACCTTTGACTATTTTGAATGTATTAGCAGAACCTTTGCTATATCCATAGGAGCATGTCGTATTGCCTGGCTGCAAGCTTCAGACTTGGAGGAATGGGTGCAGGATAAGCTGGGTAACATTCCTTGCACAGGAGAAAATCTTTTTGGCAAAGATTGGCAGCTTAAAGCTAATGAAATTGACACTGATAATACAACTTTAGACAGGTTGTCAAAATCTACAGCTAACCCAGCCAAGAAAAAGTTTTTCAAAAAAAACTTTTTCTCTAAGAAGAAGAAATTCTATCCATCTTCCATCCAGCAAACACATGTTCCCCAGAAGGGGCAACATCAAACTAGACAAAGAAAGACACAACCTCAGAAGGCTCAGCAGGCTCAGCAGACCCAGCCTCCTCAGGGTCTTTGACTGTTGTCTAAGGTTTAAAGGTTTAAGGTTTAATTATTTGATAAAAACCGCCTTTCACAAACAATCAAGGCGGTGTACAATAATAAAAACATAAAAAAAGTCATAAAATACATAAGTTACACAGCGCATAAAACATAATACATAAAACTTTGGCCAGAACCGGAAAGGAAAAGGAAATATACAAATGTTATAAAGGACAGAAGGTAAAGTGCAGAGAACACAGGACAAGATACAAAAGGCAGAAAGGTACAGTAGAAAAAGACTCACACAAATGGGGAGGGAACATTGAAAGCTATGGAAAACAGGTGGGTTTTGAGATTTTGTTTAAAAACAGTGAATTGTAATTCCAGACGGAGGGAAGAGGGGAGGGAATTCCAATGTGCAGGGCCAGCAAAGTAAAATGCAGAGAAACGTGTAGACTGGAGGTGGGCGTGGGAGGGGGAGGGAAGGGCCAGACGGTTGAGGTGGAAAGCACTTAGCCATTCTTTCTGTTCTAAGCCCAGAACCTTTAAATATTCCAGGCCGTATTTGCCATTTTGCCAAAAGATGGCAACAAATCACTTCAGAAAATTGGACTCTATCTATTGTGAGTCTGGGATACAAGCTCCATTTCCTCAGCTTGCCCCCATCCATGCTAATAAAACAATTCAAATCTCAACCACCGTTCTCAGACCTGTTGTGGCAAGAGGTCACCACTCTTCTGTCTCAAGGGGCTATAGAAGAGGGTCCAAAGTCCCAGCAGGGCACAGGATTCTATTCCCCCTATTTTCTCATTCCAAAGAAGTCAGGGGGACTAAGGCCAATCCTGGACCTCAGAGAACTGAAAAAATATTTAGTCCGAGAGAGGTTCAAGATGATTTCCCTCGGCACTCTTCTTCCATACCTTCATGAGCAAGATTGGCTATGTTCTCTAGATTTAAGGGATGCTTACATGCATATCCTTATTCATGCAGATCACAGAAAATTCCTTCGATTCCTGGTCAGGGAAAGACATTTTCAATACAGGGTCCTTCCTTTCGGGCTGTCCTCTGCTCCAAGGGTCTTCACAAAATGCATGGCAGTAGTAGCAGCATTTATGAGGACTCTGGGAATTTTTGTCTTCCCTTACTTAGATGATTGGCTCATCCGGGCACCGTCTGCTCTAGAGGCAAGTCATGCTCTTTCCCGAGCAATGCACATACTACAGTACTTGGGATGGATCATAAACCTTCCAAATTCCCAGCTCACCCCATCTCAATCCTTCGAGTTTATAGGGGCTTGCTTGGACACACAGCAGTCAAAGGCTTTCCTGCCTCAGCCTCGTTGTCTGTGCATCATCGAACTAGCATCTCAAGCAGTGCTACAAACCTTCCTCACTGCTCGACAGATGCTTTGACTTCTAGGACACATGGCATCTACAGTCCATGTGATTCCTTATGCACGCCTTCATATGTGAGCGGCCCAGTGGACCTTAGCTTCCCAATGGTCCCAGGTCTCAGGATGCCTGTCAGACAAGATCAGAATTACCACACGCATGATTGCGTCTCTGCATTGGTGGCAATCTCTGGAAAACCTTACAGTAGACTCTCCTTTTCAGAAACCCCTACCTCAGGCTGTACTGATGACAGATGCATCCAAGTTGGGTTGGGAGCCCACTTGGGCGATCTGTCTACCCAGGGTCTTTGGACCCCACAGGAGGCTTCTCTTCAAATAAACCTCCTAGAACTAAGGGCCATTTCCAATGCTATTCGAGTCTTTCATCTCGTAAGCAAAACAGTTCTGGTGCAAACCAACAAGCAAACCAAGAAATTAAAATAAAAAACGAAGTAAGATACCTAGGTGTTATTCTAGATAAACATCTTACTTTGGATACCCATATTAGAAACATCACAAAGAAAATCTATTTCAAACTTAAAATCCTTAAACATCTAAGACCCCTTGTATACATACAAGATTTCATCAGCATAATTCAAGCCACCATAACCCCCCACTTTGACTTCGCTAATCTAATTTTATTAGGAACAACAAAACAAAACATTAAAAGAATTCAAATTGCACAGAATGCAGCAGCTCGGATAATAATGAAAGTTCACTCACATCAACATATAACACCAATACTAGAATCCCTTCACTGGCTCCCAATACAAAGTAGGATAGTATACAAAACATTAACTACTACTTTCAAAACTTTAAATGATATGACCCCTGCCACCCTAAGTAACTTAATCAGTAAAGAGCATTCAAAAACCACTCAAAGAAAAGGACAAGTAAATAAACTAAAAACTCCCAAAGACTTCATAAAAGCAAATAAAATCACAAACAACAGAGCCTTCTCACATGCAGCTCCAACAATCTGGAATTCTCTCCCAGATGATCTAAGAATATTACCCGAAATCATTGAATTCCGCAAAAAATTGAAAACCTATCTATTTACTAAGCACTACAACAACACAGATCATCCCTCAATAGATTTAGATAAAGGCTAACCAGTTTGTCTAATATATCCCAATGATCTATACACTCAATTTTATAGCTGAAACTGTACTTTGCACAATGCTAAAGCCCCACATAATGTGTATCTGTAAATAATGTATATAGTTTGCACTGTTCCGTGCTGTTCAATTCTAACATTTGTTGTTTATTTACTTTATTGCTATTGTTATTTGATGTTATATGTAAAAACAAACTCTGCTTTGTTAATTGTTGTTTATTGTGAACCGCAACTGATCTTTTGGAAGATGCGGTATATAAATGATTGTTAAATAAATAAATAAAAGTGGCCATGTTTTACCTAAACAAGCAAGGCGGAACAGGCTCTCTGCAACTATGCAACAAAGCTTT
Organism: Ichthyophis bannanicus; assembly: GCA_033557465.1. Taxonomy (NCBI): domain Eukaryota; kingdom Metazoa; phylum Chordata; class Amphibia; order Gymnophiona; family Ichthyophiidae; genus Ichthyophis; species Ichthyophis bannanicus. Next base: position 572,950,784 of record CM066035.1, read on the forward strand.
GCAACTGTGGGCCTTTGCCAGAGAGCATCACATTCTTTTGTTGGCAGTATACCTTCCAGACATTCAAAACGTTTGGGCGGACAGGCTCAGTCGAGTTCTGTTGCCACACGAGTGGTCTCTCCACTCATATCAACTTGCCCGAGTATTTCAAGTCTGGGGAACACCAGACATCAACCTCTTTGCAAGTCCACAGAATGCCAAACTTCCCCAGTACTGTTCCAGACTCCCAGCTCAGAATTGTCAGGCAAGGGATGCATTCCTGCTCCATTGGGGCCAGGATTTTCTCTGTGCCTTCACACCAGTTCCCCTGATCCCCAAAACCTTATTCAAACTCCAGAGAGACAGAGGTTGCATGATACTCATAGCTCCCTGTTGGCCAAGGCAAACATGGTATCCTCTTCTCTTAGGTTTCTCTCGAGCCACTCCTCTGGAGTTGGGGAGTGCTCCGGATCTTCTGTCCCAGAACAACGGATCCCTACTGCACCCCAATCCCCAGTCCCTTCATCTCAAGGCCTGGCTACTCAAGGCATAGAACTTCAAGATCTAGGCCTTTCACAACAAGTGAAGGATATTCTTCTGGCTTCCAGAAAACCTTCCACAAGGTGTTCTTACACTTTTAAGTGGAAGAGGTTCTCAATCTGGTGTTCCCAGAGGGGACTTAATCCCCTCTTGGCTCCGGTAGAGTCCCTTCTGGACTATCTCCTTCACTTATCAGCTTCTGGTCTCAAGACCAATTCTGTTAGGGTCCATCTTAGTGCTATTGCTGCATCTCATAAACTCTTTGATGGACAGCCAATTTCCTCTCATCCTCTTGTTTCAAGATTTATGAGGGGTCTCCTTTTAACTAAACCTCCCATCAAACCACCTCCGGTGGCATGGGATCTTAATCTTGTTCTGGGTCAACTCATGAAGCCTCCATTTGAACCTTTAGCGACTTCGGAGCTAAAGTTTCTTTCATGGAAAGTCATTTTCCTAATTGCTATCACTTCTGCAAGACGCATTAGTGAACTGCAAGCTTTAGTGGCTGACCCGCCATATACGAGGTTCCATCATGACAAAGTAGTCTTGAGGACTCATCCTCATTTTATGCCAAAGGTGATATCACCTTTTCATTTAAGCCAGTCGGTTTATCTCCCAGTCTTCTTTCCTAGGCCTCATGCCTCCAGCACGGAAAGAAATCTTCATACCTTAGATTGTAAGCGGGCTCTGGCTTTCTATCTTCACAGAACTCAGCCATTTAGAAAGTCTTCTCAACTTTTTATGGCTTTTGACTCTAGTCATTTAGGACTCTCTCTAAGTGGATTGCAGACTGTATTTCCTTTACCTATCAGAGTAAAGAAATCCCTCTTGAAGGCCTTGTCACGACTCATAATGTCAAAGCCATGGCAGCCTCAACAGCTAAACTTTGTTCAGTTGCTATTGATGACATCTGCAAAGCAGCAACTTGGGCTTCTGTACATACTTTCACTGCCCACTATTGTTTAGACAAGGACGCCCGTCGGGATGCCTTGTTCGGTCAGGCTGTTCTACAGCATCTCTTCCATTCCTAGATCAACTCCTTCCCACCATCCACTCTTGGATGCCTGAGGTCCCTGGGAGGAAGCATGGCCCATCTTGCATAGATCCGCAACATGCTGTGGTCATCCCTAGGCATTTTTAGCTGGGGAGTCCCCATATGTGAAGACTACATTCCTGCTTGTTCCTGGAGATAGTGTAGTTACTCACCTGTAACAAATGATCTCTGGGAACAGCAGAAATAAGTCTTCACAACCCACCCACCTCCCCTAGGAGTTGTCTTTCTCTCTCTTTTTCTATTTTTCTTCTACTTCTCTCCTTTGGTCTCAGCTTTCAGCTCAACTGAGGTGAGAGAGGTAGTTGGGCGGGAAGGCAGCACGCATGTGTGGTGGGATGCTCCCAAAAGCTTTCCTTTTGGACGCTGGGGAGCGTTCCCATGCAGGCTCCATCGGTGTCGACGGTACCCATATGTGAAGACTTATTCCTGCTGTTCCTGGAGATCACCTGTTACAGGTGAGTAACTACACTTGCAGTTAGGAAGAACTGGAGGCCTATGATAATAGCTCTGTATGTGTAATCAATCTCTATGAGGTGTAGCCCTCTTTCAGGTCTAGGGATGTACAATCTTGGCTTACACTGATTTCTGAAATTACTTCATGGGCATGGAAGAGTTTTCTTGTTCACACATCCAGTTTTTCGAGATCTTTTAGAGGCCAGTCCACAATCCCAAAGAATTGCCAGATGATTGATAGCTTGTATCTTATTATCTTTATCTTTATCTTTATTCGGTTTCTTGATAAACCGCCTAAACCATAAGGCATCAAAGCGGTGTACAATAAATGGGCTGCAGGGAAGAAAGATAGAAAAGAACGCCATGGTATGACAGGAAAGAAAAGAAAAAGGAGAAGAGGAGAGAGAGTAAAAAGGGCAGAGTGACACAAATAGAAACTTACAACAAGAGAGAGGGGACTGAGGGGGGTAAACGAGGGTAAAGGGTACTGAAGTGAAGGGTTCTATGAATGGTGATGAAATATTAGAGGGTACTGGGAGCAGTAAGTATAAATGAGGGAGCCAATAGTATCAAAGAGAAACTGGAAGATCAAAAGCTTGTGCAAAGAGGTGTGTTTTAAGGAGGGACTTGAATTGTGGAAAAGAGGGCTCAGTACGGAGGGGGAGGGGGAGGGAATTCCATAGGGCAGGAGCAAGGAAGAAGAAAGCGGAGTGGCGAGTAAGTTCGAGGTGCGCTTGAGAAGGGGAAGGGAGAAAGAGACGGTTACCATGGGAGGAACGAAGAAGGCGAGGAACAGGCTGGTGAAAAATGAGATCGGAAAGATACTGAGGGATACCGGAGTGGAGGGTTTTATGAATGGTAATGAGGTATTTGAAGATAAAGCGGTATCGAATAGGGAGCCAATGGAGGGAAAGGAGACAAGGGGTGATGTGCTCACGGGGAGAGGAGAAAGTAACTAGGCGGGCGGCGGTATTTTGGATAAGTTGGAGACGGCGTATCTGAAAAGAGGGGAGACCAGCAAAGATGGAATTACAGTAATCAAAGCGAGAAATTACAAGGGAGAGGACTAAAGTAGTGAGAGAACTAGAGGAAAGATAAGGACGAAGGGACCTGATACGACGAAGGTAGAAGAAGCAGCTGTGGACCAAGGAGGAGATGTGGGAGTGGAAAGACAAGGAGGTGTCGAGGGTTACACCAAGATAACGAAGGCAGGATACAAGAGGGATGGGCAGGGATGACATTAGAGGAGCCAAGGTGGGAGGGGAAGTTGAGAAGGAAAACCAAATAGCCGATGATTTGGAGGGGTTGACACTGAGAAAATTAGTGGAGAACCATGAGGCAGTCAGGTCGAGACAAGAATTGAGAGGGGAAAGATCTGGAGAAACGGAGCTAGTGTGGTGGACAAGAAGAATATCATCAGCATAAAAGTAACAGGAGAGACCAGACTGTTGGATAAGAAGGGCAAGTGGGGCAAGGAAGATGTTGAAGAGAAGGGGGGCAAGAATAGAACCCTGCGGAACACCACAGAGAAGAGGAGAGGGAGCAGAGTCAGTGGTACCAGAGCGGACGAAAAAAAGTACGAGAGGATAGAAAGGAGCGAAACCAGCAAAGTACTGTGCCACAGATACCAGCATCAGATAAACGGGTGAGAAGGGTATGATGGTCAATAACATCGAAAGCAGCGGAGAGGTCGAGAGAAACAGCGATAGAGAGATTACCCTGATCATGTGAGCGGTGAAGATCACTAAGAAGTGCAAGCATGATAGTTTCGGTACTGTGCCCGGGCCTAAAACCAGATTGCCGAGGATGAAGGAAAAGCGTGGAATCCAAATGTGCAGAGAGCTGTGAAAAGACTAGTTTTTCAAGAACCTTAGAAAGAAAGGGGAGATTAGAAACGGGGCGCCAGTTGGCAGGGAGGGCGGGATCCAGGGTGGGTTTCTTCAGAAGGGGACAAACCAGGGCATGCTTCCATCAGGAGGGAAAACAACCAGTGGATAGACTTGAATTTATCATAGATAGGATGAAAGGGGAGAAATGAAGAGAGGGGTCGAGAAGCCAGGAAGAGGGGATATGGTCGAGAGGGCAGGTTGTTTTATGAGACGTGGAGAGGGCATGAAAAAGCTCAGTGGAGGTGACGGGGTGGAAAGAGTGCCAAGCATGAGTGGGGACACCTGAAGGGGAGGAAGGAGAGAGGGGGGAGATAAGGGGGGAAGGGAGGGGAGAAAGAGGGGGGGGGCAGGATGGAAAGGAGGAGCGGATGGTCTGGATTTTATCAACAAAAAAGGAGGCAAGACGGGTGGGACTGGGGGCGGTTGGAGGGAGAGCATTGGAGCAGGAGTAAGCCGAGGAGGAGGATAGAGAGTGGAGCACACGGTATAAGGATCGAGAGGAATTGGAGGAGGATGCGATGAGAACGGAGTAGTAGGACGTTTTAGCTGCTGTTATCATGGAACGGAGTAGTAGGACTTTTTAGCTGCTGTAATCATGGTTCGGTAACAACGAAGTTCAGAACGAAAGGAGGCCAAAGAAGAAACGGAGGGAGCTTTGCGCCAGCGACGTTCAGCACGCCGAAGGAAGGTGCGGTGTAAGTGAAGACCTGAGTGGAACCAGGGATGGTGAGACACAGGGCGATCAGGAACGGGACGAAGGGGGGCCAAAGAATCCAGAGCAGCATTGAGACTGGAGGACCAGGAATCCACCTGTTGATTAGTGGGGAGGGAAGAAAAGTCGGGAGGGAGGAGAGAGTCGGCCGAGGGGAAGGCTTGGCGGGTAAGGGGAGTAATACGTCGCCTGAGAGATGTAGAAGGGACTGTGAGAGAGGACGGGACGGGAGTATGGATGGAGGGGAAGGAAAACAACAGACATAGATGATCGGACCAGGGAAGGGGGAGAGAAGAGATGTTGGAGGGAATAAAAGGAGAGGAGTGGGAAGTAAGAAGAAGATCAAGGGTAGAGCCAGAGGAGTGAGTTGGGCAATTGACGTGTTGGGTTAAGCCAAGGTCAGAGAAAAGGGAACCAAGGGTCCAGTCACGGGGGCGAGCCTGAGAGGACAGATGGACATTGAAGTCCCTGAGGATAACCAAATGAGAAGGAAGGAGAGATGATTCCGAGAGGGTAAGAAGAATTGAGTCCCAGAGGTCAGGACGAAGGGAGGGAGGAGCATAAAGGAGGAGAAAATATACTGGGTTGTGGAGTCCTAAGCGAAGCAAGAGGGCTTCAGGATAGCGGGGTTGAGGGGAAACGAGAGAGAAGGGAAGGGAGGACTTGTATAGAAGCGCCACGCCTCCGCCAGACCGGCGGAGACGGGGGACGTGAAAAGAGGAATAGCCGGGAGGAAGGCACCGGTGGAGGAGACTGTCCTCACCCTCTCGAAGCCAGGTCTCAGTAAGAAACAGGGCATCAAGAGAGTGGTGCAACAAAAGATCATGGATCAAAGGGGTTTTCGCACGAAGTGATCTGCAATTATGTGATGTTAAAGCACTTTTCAATAATGATTCTAATCTCCTGTAGTATTCTTTACTGATCTTTTCTCTCAGTAAGTTCTGCTTGAGTGTCATTCATCCCTCTACTCCGAGATACTTATATATACCCATCTGTTCAAAGTCCTTGATGTTACAGCCCTCATCCAGAGAAATGTTTTCCGTTTTGCTCAATTTTTCTCTAAAAAAGTTGCCTTAGCACATTTGTGAAGGCCAAAATCCATCCTGATGTCATCAGAAAAGCTTTTCACCCATGGAGTTGCTCTGCTAATTGTTGGTTGCTGGAACTGTAGAACTTCAGATTATTTACAAATAGTAAATGGGATGTTGTTTCTGGGTTGTTACTTTCTTTAGGAATCAGGCTAATCTGTATCCCAAAGAGTTCATGAGAGTACTCATTCGATTAAGCGCCACAGAAAATAGAATTGATGGCAGGGAATCTCCATGAAACATTCCTCACTGGATCTTAATATTAGGAATGATGTATTGACCATCTTCATATTTCAAAAAGAACATGGTTTGCCACATTGTTATGGTATACTTAATGTACTCTATCAAACCAGGATTTATTATATACATTTCAAGGCAATTTATTATCCAAGACTGTGGGACACTGTCAAAAGCTTTCTTATAATCAATTCATGCTGTACTGAGATTTGTGCTTTTCTTAGCGCTGGCCATGATGGCCTTATTCAACATTAACAGGTCTTTGGTTCCATAAGCTCCCCTCTTATTGCCATTTTGGTCTATAGCCATGATGTTATTGGACGCAATATGACCATATATTCTGTCTGCATCTATTCCAATGAATAGCTTATAGATTGTAGGTAGACAAGTTATTGCTCTATAACTTTTGGGAATATTACTTAGATCCCCTTTTAGAAGAAGAAATATTCTTCCTGTAGTAAACTATTGTGGTGTTAAGTCTGGTTACTTGAACAATTGATTTTTGCAATTCGCCAGGTATTGGTGATGTTAACTGTTTGAGCCAAAACGTCACCTCAGATTACTCGTTTGTCAGGGACAGCATGCCAAACCAGCGCCAACCTCTGTTCACAAGTGTTTGACTTGTTCTCCCAGTTTAACACGTCATTTTATGCACTGGGTAATTTGCATATTGCATCCCAGCACAAAGAGTCAGTATTAAGCTCATGCTATGAAACCCTGTGCTAGAATTTAAAGCATGTGGCTCCAGGACCTTACTAAACTAGAAATGCGCTCTGTGCGACTAATGAATCTGGTGCCCCTCCTCTACCCAGCTATGTTCAGTAACTCACTCTTTTTGAGTTTCCTGAAAGCCCAGTGATGATATCAGTGTCCCCTTCTGTGCTTGCATACTGTACAGCAGAGGTGCTCTAATCCAGTCCTGGAGGGCCGCAAACCAGTCAGGTTTTCGGGATATCCCTAATGAATATGCATGAGATAGATTCAAATACAATGGAGGCAGTGCATGCAAATATATCTCATGCATATTCATTAGGGATATCTCGAAAACCTGACTGGTTTGCGGCCCTCCAGGACTGGTTTTGAGTACCTGTACAGCCACATCTTGCTAGCACAGCCCTTGGTATGGCCCTGCTGGGCTCTAGCACAGGGTTTCTGCATCGTCCTGAATGTTTGCAACCTGAGAGAGAAATGGAGATGTGATGGGAAGACAGAGAAGATAAAAAAATGAGGAGGACATAATACAGTAATTAAAGTCGGTGAGGAAATATAGGGGATGGACAAAGAAAATACAGATTAGAATAACAGATGGATAGATGTGAAACATAGAAAATGTGAAGAAGAGGGAGTAAAGGAATGAAAAAACAGCAAAATACTATAGGATAAAGAAAAAATCAGAAATAGTGAAAATGTAAGTCATGCTCAATTTTCCTAAACTTGTTCAAATACTTAGGTGTGAGGCAAATATAGAGCAGAAAGTACAAAACTGCAAGTCAGTCTGCCTTAACAATTTTGAAATACCACACCTTTTGCCTAATGATTTCTTTCCTACAGTTTCTGGAAGAGAAAACACCTACAGAAAAATAGCGTTAAGTCAAAATTTCTGCAAAAATGTTCTTTGGGGTTTCTGTAAATATGCTAAATGTAAGAGCCTGGCCTTCTCATTTATTAATGTCTGAAAATAGGAAGGTGTTAACTGCATTTGAGAGTCTTTTTTAAAGAACAATTATGGAATTACACATCATAGTTGACTAAACACATCGGGATTGATATTCAGAAGGGTTTATGTGGTTTGCAAGACTTACAAACTGCATAAATCGCCCTCAGCCCGATATTCAGCGACATTAACTGGTTAATGCCACTAAATATCTCCACAGACCACCTTGAAATCTTCCAGTAAGTTTCATAATGGTTCATTGGCAGAGCTAGGGTGATCCCAGTAACTATCCAGTTAGTGGCGATTTGCAACTGCTAACCAGATAGGCAAACCAAATAAAGTTAGGACAAGTCATTGGCTGTCCTAATTTTATACGATTGTGCTGTTTGATTAGCAGCTGAATATTGCTGCTAGCTGGATAGCTACCGCAGTTGGCAACAAAACTGGATATTCAGCACTGATGCCAGATAGGCTCCAGTGCTGAATATCTGTTTCATTTTTTCCCACGGCAGTCAGGCGTTTGAGTGACTCAGATTGCCACAGACTGAATATCGACCCCATAATCTTTGCTTTGGGATTTAACTATGACAGACACTTACTATCTGATACACTCCCTAGCAGTTAATTACAGGGCCAGTATTCAGATGCCAAACCACTGCATAAAGATAAACAGATGATATATTTGTTTATCTTTATTCCTAGTATTCAGTGGCCCTGTCTGTTTAGGTGAGACTGCTGAATATATGGTTCTCCAGGAACAAGCAGGAAGTCATTCCTCACATATGGGTGACATCGGCGCCGACAGAGCCCTCATGCGGAGCAAATCTCCAGCTTTCAGAGAAAGCCTTTGGGAATTGCATCACGCATGCGCGGTCCCCTTCCCGTCCAAGGGTGCCATCTTGCTCAGTATCTTTTTTTCCGCAGAGCCCTCTGGACGTTGTCCAAGTGTCACCGTGGAAAAAGTTTAAAAAGTTTAGAAATTTGTTTTTTCCCTTACCGGATCGACACTAGTTCCCCTTCCCGTCTTCGGCTCAGTACACCGGTATCGAGTCTGGCTTGATTTTTCGTTTTTGTGTCCTTTGTGACTGCCATTCGCGCCCTTTTTCTTTTCCACTGGCAGTCCAGGTCTTCAACCTCGCAGGGGCCCTTTGTTCCCTGATAGCTGCCAGCGGGTTTAGGAAATGTGATTGGTGTGCTAAACTAATGTCCCTCACTGATACACATGACTGCTCTCTCCGGTGCCTCGGGCCTGACCACGACCTGATGGTCTGTGGCCCGTGTAGGAAGATGTCCTCTAAGGCCCTGAGAAGCCGCCAGCAGCAGCATGATAGGATTTTTCCTGAGTTGGTACCTTCACAAGCCTGGACCTTGTCTGAGGCCTCTACGTCTCGGGGGGAACACTCCGAGCCCAAGCGTCGTAGGGGTTCCTCGGAGAGGGGGGTCTCCCTCATGGGAACATCGAAGGAAGAAAAAATCCTCAAAGGCGGCATCGTTGGATGGCTCTGAATGGCCTGGTTTCTCCCGGGACCAGTTGTGGAGCCCCGAGCGCCAGCCCAGATCCTCGGAGATGGAGCGTCCAGTGAAGCTTCCTCGCCGGGAGACGGAGCAGCCGAGGCAGGTAACAACTCTCCTCGTTGAGGACTCCCCTCTGGGGAAACCAGCGTCGGGCCCGATGGCGTCAGGACCCAACCCAGTGTCTGCGGAGCCTTCTGAACTCAGGTTCAGAATGGTGGCCCTGGAGCGCAGTATGTCTGCCTTCATGGAGCACCAACGGGCACTGATTGCCGGTCTGACCGGTTCTTCCACCCCAACCACCGGGCCACTGACATCTAAGTCAACCCTGGAGGCCAAGCCGAGCCGATCCTCGAGACAATGCGGACTCAAGTCGATCCTTGGCCGAGGTCCCTCTCGGCTTCCCTTCGGGGCTGGGGTTGTCGCCGCCGGTCCCACCGGCGTCGGGGCAATCGATGCCGGGGCCCTCAATGCCAGAGCCCATCAATTCCTCCTCAGAGGCATCGGGATGGGAAACGGAGGAGGAGGAGTCCCCGGACACCTGTCGGCATGGGGACGTACCATCTGATTCCCCGGTTTCCGAAACTCAGAGAAGGTCCCTTGGAGGACACGAGGTTCTTGGACTTCGTGAGGGATATGTCAAAGACTTTGGTATTCCCCACGGAGTCCGAGGAGGATCCTCGAGCCGACGAGCTTGAGATCCTACGGTATGATTCTCCCCCTCGGGAGGCCCTTACTGTACCCATGTCTCTGATCCTGGAACGACTGATACTCTGCATGTGGGAGACACCGGCGTCGGCGACAGTGATCAGCAAATGGATTGACTTGATGTATCGGGTCCGTAAGAGCCCTGGATTTCAAAAGGGACAATTGCTGCCCAACTTCATGATTGTGGATTCGGCCACGCGCAGGCTGAAGAGCCAGAAGACGCACTCCTTGGTGCCTCCTGGAAGGGAGGCCTGCAACTTGGACGCCCTCGGCAAGAAGTGCTTCCAGGGTTCAATGCTGACTTGTCAAATCCAGGCCTACCAGCTGTACATGGGATAGTACCTGAGGGACCTGGCGAAGGAATTCACCGGGTTCTCGGCTGGTCTCTCCGAGGTGCCTTTGCACTACTTCAAGAGCCTGTCCACTGCCGTCCATGAGTGCTCAAAGTTCATGACTCGAGCAGCCTATGACGGGTTCGAGTTGGCGGCCTGGGTAGCTGCGGTGGGCATCAGTGCATGCCGCCAAGCATGGCTACAGTCGTCGGACCTCAAGCAGTGGGTTCAGGACAAGTTGGTCAATGTCCCATGCCAAGGAGAGAACCTCTTTGGCAAACCCATGACTGACAAGGCTGCGGAAATAGAGTCCGAGTACATGACGAGGACATGGCTCTCAAAGAAGACCTCTGCCCCTTCTCGAAAGAAGGGCTCGGGTAAGAAGCCCTTTTACCCGAGGAAGGGTACTGCTTACCGAAGCTACCCCCATTTTCAGGCCTCCCCGGCTCCCCAACAGGGGCAGCAGGCCAAGGGACAGGGGCATAGCCCGCGTAAGCAGAAAGCCCCCAAACCCCAGGCACCGACTCCGACACAGCCTGGTAGTGGCTTTTGACTCTCACAGCATGGCCCCTCTCCCCACAGGGGACAGGCTTGCCCTGTATGCCCACAGATGGACAGCCATTACCACCGATGCCTGGGTCCTGCAAATAGTCCATCAGGGCTATCTCCTTCATTTGACCCAGGTACCCCCTCCTTATTTCCCAGGAGAGCCCCTCAGGTCTCCCCTTCACCCTGACCTTCTTCTGAAGGAGTTGGCAGTTCTTCTCGATGATCAGGCAGTAGAACCGGTGCTCCACCACCTACAGGGCAAGGGCTTCTATTCCAGGTACTTTATGGTACCAAAAAGAACAGGAGGCCTCAGACCCATCCTCGACCAGCGCAACTTAAACAAATTCCTGGTGAGGGAGAAGTTCAAGATGCTCTCCCTTGGAATATTGTTGCCTTACCTCTGCTAGGGAGACTGGCTATGCTCCTTACATCCTAATACACCCAGACCACAGGCAATATCTATGCTTTGTGGTGGGAGGCAATCACTACCAGTACAGGGTACTTCCCTTTGGCCTGGCCTCCGCCCCCCAGGGTATTCACAAAATGCCTGGGAATGGTGGCTGCCTTTATCAGACTTCAAGGAGTTTTTGTCTTCCCCTACCTAGACAACTGGCTCATCAGAGCCACTTCAGCCAGAGAGGTCCATCAGGCCACATCCTGCACCATCCAGGTGCTTCAGCATGTGGGGTTTGTAGTCAATTACTCCCAAGTTCAGCATTGTTCCCACTCAACAACTAGGGGCCAGACTCGATACCCTTCAGGCAAGGGCCTACCTGCTGCCAGACAGAGCAAAAAGGCTTCTGGCCCTGGCACGCCAGGTGAGTCGCAGATCCCAAGTGTCAGCAAGACACTTTCTGCGCCTTCTTGGGCAAATGGCCTCCACAGTCCATGTAACACCAGATGCCCGCCTCCACATATGAACTGCTCAGTGGTGCTCAGAGACCAGTGGACACAGGAGGCCTCCAAGACAGAGTCACGGTGTCCAGACAGCTAGTATAGTCCCTGGACTGGTGGCTTCAACCATTCCACTTGGAGGTGGGAATGCCTTTCCAGGCACCTCGACACACGAGGATCCTGACCACGGATGCATCTTTGCTGGGCTGGGGAGCCCATTGCCAGGGGCTTTGTACTCGGAGTGTGGTCCCCAAATGAGAGAACACAACAAATCAATTTCTTGGAGCTCTGTGCCATCCGCCTGGCTCTAGGAGTGTTCTGGTGGACCTTGGCTCATGAGCCTGTCTTGATACAGACAGACAAGAAGCCATGTTCTATGTGAACAAGCTGGGCGGCACCGGGTCCCGTCTACTGTGTCACGAAACCCTGGATCTGTGCTCCTTTGCAACCCGGCATGGCATTCATCTGTGGGCAGTTTACCTGCCGGGCTAGGACAACTGCTTAACCGACAGGCTAAGCCACATTCTCCAGCCCCACGAGTGGAAGCTGGACAGGGGAGTAGTCCATTGTCTTTTTCAGACATGGGGACGGCCAGTAATGGACTTGTTTGCAAGTCCGGTCAATCACCAGTTGCCCCGGTTCTGCACCAGGCAGCCACACCCGCACAGAGTGGCTGCCGATGCATTTCTCATATCATGGTCTGTGGGCCTCCTGTATGCGTTTCCCCTGACGCCGCTGGTGGCCAAGACTCTATTCAAGATCTTCCAGGACAAGGCCTCGGTCATCTTGGTAGCCCTAAGATGGCCGAGGCAACCCTGATTTCCGCTTCTACTCCAGCTAGCGATGGAGGCCCCCATTCCCCTGGGGTCCTCTCCAAATCTCCTTTCCCAGGAGGGGGCCACTTTTCTGCACCCCAATCTCCGCTCCCTCAACCTAATGGCATGGCTGCTGAAAGGGTAGTACTCGCACGACTCCTCCTTACAAAAAATATGGAAGAGGTCTTGCTGGCCTCAAGGAGGCTGTCAACTAGACGGACCTATGCCTTCAGTGGCATAGGTTTGTGACTTGATGCGAGGAGCAGAGTGTGAACCCTTTCTCCTGCCAGGTTGCAGTGGCTTTACAGTACCTTCTCCACCTTTCGGATTTGGGCCTTCAGTCCAACTCCGTCAGAGTTCACCTCAGTGCCCTTGCAAGTAAACCACTTCCTGGTGGAGGGGAAACCTCTCTCTACACATCCCCTGATTTCTAGGTTCTTGAGAGGCCTGTTTCTGCTGAAGCCTCCAGTCCGCCCTCCGGTGACCAAATGGGATTTAAATGTGGTTTTAGGGCAGCTTACTCGGCCGCCTTTTGAGCCAATGGCAACCTGCCATCTACTCTACCTTTCTTGGAAGGTAGTTTTCTTGGTGGCACTCACGTCGGCTCAGTGCGTGAGTGAGCTTCAGGCCCTTGTGTCCGACAGGCCTTATACAAGGTTCTATAGGAACCGGGTGGTGCTCTGCACACACCCCAAGTTCCTTCCGAAAGTGGTCTCTTCGTTCCACCTCTACCAGGAGGTGGTGCTGCCTACCTTCTTTCCCAGGCTGCATGCCAGTCGGACAGAGACAGTTCTGCATACCCTGGACTGTAAGAGTGCATTGGCCTTCTATATTCAGCATATGCAGGGCCATAGAAGGGCTTCTCAGCTCTTCATATCCTACGACCCCAGTAAGCTGGGGATGGCTGTTTCCACACGTACACTGTCCACCTGGGTGGCAGACTGTATTGCCTGGGCATACAGGGCAGCTGAGCTTCCGTTGGAGGGTCGCGTCATGGCCCATCGGGTCAGGGCCATGGCGGCATCAGTGCCTCATTTCTGCTCTGTTCCGCTGGCAGACATCTGCCGGGCTGCCACCTGGTCTTCGGGTCAGACTTTCGCAACCCATTACTGTCTGGATAGGGAGTCCCGACTGGACAGTGCTTTCGGCCAGGCTGTACTCCGTAACCTTTTCAAGGTCTAGGCAACTCCTGCCCTCGGACCATTCTGTGTCAGGCTACTGGAGTTCTACTCTCTCAGTTAGATTCCTATTGTGGCTGCTTGCGGCTCTCATAGAGGGAGCCTATTTTTCAGCTGTGGGTTCTTGGTAGCCTATAGCTAGGAAGTCCCCTATGTGAGGACTGACTTCCTGCTTGTTCCCTGAGAAAGCGTAGTTACTCACCTGTGACAGGTGTTCTCCGGGGACAGCAGGAATCAGTCATCACGACCCTCCCTCCTCCCCTTGGAGTTGCATTCCTATTATTATTATTCTTTTTGCCGTCTTTTTAGCTATGTCATTTGACTGAGAAAGATGGCACCCTTGGGCGGGAAGGGGACCGCGCATGCGTGATGCAGTTCCCAAAGGCTTTCTCTGAAAGCTGGGGATTTGCTCCACACGAGGGCTCCGTCAGCGCCGACATCACCCATATGTGAGGACTGATTCCTGCTGTCCCCAGAGTATACCTGCTACAGGTGAGTAACTACGCTTTTTAAACATAAATAGATAACTTATTTTTTAAGTTAGGACTGCGATTTGTGTGGTCCCCTAGATCAGGGGTTCTCAATCCAGTCTTCAGGACACACATATCGAGTCAGATTTTCAGGATAACTACGAGCAGTGAATAAACATGTTAGAGATTTGCGTATAATGGAGGCAGTGCATGTAAATCTATCTCATCCTTATTCATTGTGGTTATCCTGAAAACCTGACTGACTAAGTGTGTCTCTAGGACTGGGTTGAGAACCTCTGTCCTAGATGGATATGTTTTGGCCACTCCAAGAATGCACGTGGCTCTTTTTTCTCTTAGACTGATAACTTTTGACTAAACGTTGAATCTTCAGCCAAAAATGATGCGTTTGGAAAACCTGCATTTTTAAAATAAAGAATTTATGCAATTATCACTCCAGAAGTCATTTTGAATATCAACCTCATTATTTATTATAGCTGTTGCTTATGGGTCTGATTTTCAAAGGTCTTTACACAGGTAACTTCCCTAGTTACCCGTGTAAAGCCCTTGTCCGGGATTTTCGAAGGGCACCTACATGGGTAGTGCCCTTTGAAAATCCTGGATATGTCCCTAATGCGTCCAGATGCTATCTGCATAGCAGTGGAGTGTGTTGGGGGCATTCCGGGGTGGAGCGGAGGCGCGCCATGTACTACCCATGTAGCACTGATTTTTGATGCTACATGGTTAGCGCTCTGCGCCTTAAAGATAGACGTGGGAAAACCTCAACTATCTTTTTTTTTTCCATTTAACTTTTTATTGATTTTGTTCCATAAACAATACAAACTTTTCTGAACCCATCATTTATACATTTTGTTCAAAAATCTACCATCAATCTTGTTATTCCCTGGTAGCTCGTACAACAATGCATATTATCTACCCTTTATTCGTACGCATTATCCTAAACCATTCTCTCATCATTTTTTTTAGCACATATATATAAGGTAATGCTTTTATGCTCCAAATTATTTCCCCACATGTATAAATCCTTTCATTATGAATAACACTACCAAATACAACATGCTTTGTCTCCTACATTACGCTATCCTTCCCCTCTATACTACCCCCATCCCCCCCTCCCCGAATCCCCTTATACTTATCCCACCATCATCATTTCACTGCACTCGCACACTATACGATGCCATACCTCCACACTTATCGTCCACCCTCTTCCTGCCCCCCCTCCCCCTCCCTCCAAGCCTCCAAACCCCCTGCCATTGTACCACACTCTTCCCACCTTTCCCACGTCTCAACTCTGTCAATTTATGCATCAAGCTCACCTCTGCCCCTTTTGGCCCAACTGGCCTGAACATAAAGCCTCAAACCATCCTCTATTTTCCCATAGGTCTCTCCATACCTTTGGTTGTCTGATAAAGTGGCTAAGTTACAGATATGCAAAATAATCACTCTCTTTCAACTGATATAGGTCCTTGATGCCTTCAAACACATGGGTCCCCTGGGAGTGTATGACTTGATGGATATAAGTCAGCCCGTTCTAGCCCATCTGCGTAAGATTTGCTCTCCAGGCCCCTGTCCCAGCTCAAAGCATGCCTCAAGTGTCATCCCCTGTATATAGCCTTTGCCATAGACTAACTGTGTCTTGTTTCGTTTCCACATTTTCAAGCTATTCGCTACCATGGGGTTAAGCAAGTGCGTGTCGGGACCTTTACTCCCCCTCCAGATCACTCTTTCTAGTCCCCCTCCCCCCCACCAGCTCGTGCTCCATTTGGACCCACTGTTTAGATGTTTCTCTTTGCCACTCATAAATCGTTTTTAATTGCGCTGCCTCATAGTATTTTCGCATATTAGGTGCCCCCAGCCCCCCCTCTCCCTTCGCCCTTTGCAAGACCCTCATTGCCACCCTTGGGAGCTGCTGTACCCATATAAACCTAGTAACTAGCCTTTGTATCCTATACAAACTATTCTGCGGCACTCATATCGAGAGTGTCTGAAACAAAAACAGCAGTCGGGGCACTAGCATCATTTTAACCGTCGCTATTCGCCCAAACCATGAAAGATATCCCCTCCCCCACCCCTCCAGCCAGCTCTCGATCTTTCACAAGACCTTCAGATAGTTCAATCTGTATAACGCTTCCGTTTTATTGCTTATCCAGATACCAAGATACCTAATACTTTCTCGAGCCCACTTAAAGGGGTATTTCTTAGCCAGTAGGTTTGTTGCATCTCTTGAAACCGCTAAATTTAGAATTTCTGATTTTGTCCAGTTGATTGTGAAGCCCGATAATTTACCATATTCTTCCAGCTCCCACATTACTATGGGGAGGCCTACCTGGGGTCTGGCCATGCTTAGGATTATGTCGTTCGCGAACAGTGAAATTTTATAGTCACTCCTCCCCACTTTTATGCCTGATATATCCACCCGTTCTCTTACCCACTGTGCAAAAGGCTCTATTGCTATTGCGAACAGTAGCGGTGATAGAGGACAGCCCTGCCTCGTTCCCCTCCCCTGGTCAAAGAAACCTGTGGGCCCCATTCACCCTCACACACGCTTTGGGATGTGCGTAAAGCGCCTTCACCCATGTTAAGAACTCTTTCCCCAACCCCACTTTTTCCAGCACCTGAAAGAGAAAGGGCCATGACACCTGGTCAAAGGCCCTTTCCGCGTCCAACAACAGAAATAGCGCCTCTTCCCCACTTTGCTCGATAGACCATATGATATTAAGGATCTTCCTGATATTATCCGCTACTTGTCTACCGGGGATGAAGCCCGCTTGGTCTTGGTGTATCAATTTTCCGATAATCTTATTTAATCTCATGGTGAGTATCTTAGCTAAGAGTTTAGCGTCCAAATTAAGCAGGGAGATGGGCCTGTAGGATGCGCACTCTTGTGGGTCCTTCCCCTCTTTATGAATTACGGTTATACCCACCCACCCCATCGTATCCGCTAACTTCCCTCCCTCCCGTGGTTGGTTAAATAACCTCACCAGAGGCTCAGTTAAGAGATCTCCAAATCTCCTATAGAATCTTGCTGATAGTACGTCCAGCCCTGGCACCTTCTCTAACTTTAACTGCTTAATTGCCCTCCGCACCTCCTCTTCTTGTATGGGCTTATTAATTTCCTCTTGTTCTCCCTCCTCCAGTTTAGGCATATCTATGGAATCGTGGTAACATTTTACCCTCCCGTCTTGTGGTGGGTCTCTAGCTTTATACAGCTCCTGGTAATATTCCTTAAAAGCATCTCTAATCTCCCCATCTTTGATAGCCATCTCTCCTCCCTTCTTGTGAACTCGTATTATATATGAGCGAAGCTTCTGTTGCTTCAGCTTCTGCGCTAGGTACCTCCCGGCCTTATTCCCCCCTCAAACACCTCCTGCCTTAAAAGCTGCATCTTGTACTGTATCTTTTCCGCCTGCAGCTCATTGAGCTGCGCTCTCGCTATCAGTACCTGTCCTCTATAAGCTCCCGTCCTCCCCTGCCCATCGAGTTCTTCCAATTCCATCAAGTGATCCCTCAGGGTCCGCTCTCTGCTCTTCCGTTCCTTTTTTTTCCTTGCTCCCCATTTAATTAATACTCCTCTCACCACTGCCTTATACCCGTCCCATACTCCTCCCCACGTGGCCTCCCCATTATCGTTAAATTTAAAATATTCACGGGTTTCTCTCTCTACTTCCTCTTGAACCCTCCCATCATCCAGAAGTGATTCATTGAGCCTCCAAAATCATGTTCCCTTCCCTTCATCCTCCATTTGCAAGCTCACCACTACTGGGACATGGTCTGACCAAGTAATGGACTCCATTTCAGCCCCCGTTATCCTTCCCCCCACCTCCTTTGAGACCCAAATAGCATCAATGCGTGAGTAAGACCCATATACTGGCGAAAAGTAGGAAAATTGTCTCCTTCCTGGATGCTGCAGTCACCAAGCGTCTACTAAACAATGCTGCGTGACAACATTATGGTACCGCTTCCTATCTCCCCTCTTACCCTCTCTTATCCCCGTAGCATCCCTGGCTGGATTCCACATTAAATTGAAATCTCCCCCGCATATAAGGATACCCTCCCCCAGCTTCCCCACCTCCTCGTTCAGTTTTGTCCAGAATTCACGCTGTGTTCCTGTTGGTGCATAAACATTCACTACACAGTACCATACATTCCCCACCTTCACCCGCACTAATGCATATCTCCCCTCTTTATCCCTTACAATCGATTGCACCTGCATCTTTAACCAAGTGGCAAACAGTATAGCAACTCATCCCTTCTTCTTTTCTACGGTATTTGATGCATGAATACACACCTCATATCCCCTGGGCTTAACCAGGTATTCTGTTGTTCTTGTCAAGTGCGTTTCCTGAATCATCACTATTGCCGCCCTCTGGCGGGCTATCTCTGTTGACAGTTTTCGTCTTTTGAATGGCGAGTTAAGCCCCTTTACATTTAATGTGACTATTTTTAACTCACCCATTCTTCCATTCCTTCCCCACTCCCTTAGCCCTAGCCCTTGGGTCCCTAACCCCCCCCCCCCCATCCTCCCTCCCAACCTCCCCTACCCTCCCCCCCTCTCGTAAAGAGAGAATCGTCTTCCATGTTGGTGACCAGTTATCGGGCCATGCCTGTCTCTATCTTCTCTTCCCCCTCCCCCCCTTCTCCACTGCTCCCCAGTACAGAACAGATCCCATACACCCCCCCTCCCTTCCCTGCTCAGCCCTCCCCTTCCCCTTCCCCTTCCCAACCCCTACCTCTATCCTCCCCTCTCCCCCCCCCCTTGCTGCCCCACGTCCTACAATCTAGCCCCTCCACCCCCCCCCCATGCCTGTTGGTGACCTCGTCCTTCCCCCCCCCTCTATCTAAATGTTACTGCTATATCAGAGAAAAACATGTCAGTACAACTTTAAATACAGAGTCCGCATTTTCAGCCATTTCCCTGCTCCGCTTTGTGTACTCCTGGACTCTCTCTGTTCAATCTCGCCGCTCGTCTGCCTGATGCTGGAACTCTATGCCATCTCTGGAGACTCCTTTTTGGGTTGGAGTTCATTGCAGTATTTGCCTGTGCTCCTGCCGAGGGCCTCTCCCCCCCGGTATGTTAGGTAAGCCCAGTTCTTTAAGTACAGTCCAAGCTTCCTCTCTGGTCTGCATCCGTCTCAACTTCCCCTTAACTGTGATCAGTAGACCAAATGGAAACAGCCACTTGTATCTTATATCCTCTCTTCTCAAATATGCCGTCACCTCTTTAAGGTTTTGTCTACGTTGCAGCGTTCCCGCAGAGAGATCCTGAAAAATCTCCAGTTGATGCTCATCCCAATTTTCTGCCGCACTTTCCTCGCCGCTCTCAGCAGTCCTTCCTTCACTTTGAAAGAGCTGAGACACACCACTATATCTCTTGGTTTCTTGTCTCGTACCGGGCCTAAGCCTCTGTGTGCTCGCTCAATTTGCGAGGGTTCTATCGGCATGCCCCCCTGCAGGTCTGCAGTTGCTACTAAGGATCTAAAGATTTTAAGCAATACTTCTTCACAATTTCTGTATTGAGGTTCCTCTGGAAGCCCTCGGACCCGTAGGTTACATCTCCGGGATCTATCTTCCAGATCATCTAGTTTCACCTTCTACTCCGCTTGGGCCCGCTTAAGGTCCCCCATCCTTTTTGTAAGTCTTCAATTTCCTCCCCTTGTTGTTCCATCTGAGTCTTCATCTCCTCTACTCTGCTTCCAATGTCCACAATGTCTTGTCGCAGTGATTGTATGGACTCTTTGAGTTCATGCTTCACCCCGCTAATTTCTATTTTAATCTCATCTTTCAGTTCGGTTAGCCATTCTTTCAGTTTAGTTATTCCTCCTGGGCTGCATCCCCGCTCCAGCTCCTCCCCCAGGTCTTTTGGTTCTCCCTCCTGCGATCGGCTCTCTTTCTCCCCCTCTCTTCCACCTTTGGCTGCCGCGTATGGGGAGCGGAAGTCAGCCAGTTTCTTCCGTGCTGCCATGTTTCCTTTATTTTTATCCATACTGCCACTTAGAGCCTCTTGATCAATATAGGGCTCCCAAAATTTCAGAATTTTCCCGAAGAGGCTACATCCCCTTAAGGCTACTCACTGTGCTTTGCAGCCTACTTCTCAGGCTTCTATTTGGCCACACTGTTTTATTTAGTGGTGCTCCTCCATGGCAGCCCTACCTCCGGCTGCTACTTTGGTTTTCCTTTCTGTTGTGGACTCCTTGCTCTGCTCCCACCTCTTCCCCCCTTCTGGGGCTGTTTCCTCCCCAGGTCTGCTCACCTCTTTGTTCCACTACACTCCTTCCGTCCCCTGGATCTCTCTCCGCTGTTCTCCGATCCCTTTTCCACGTCTCACCACTTCTCTTCTGGGCTGCTATCCGGTCTCACTCCTGCCTCAGCACTCCAGTTTCTTGTTTGCTCCTCCAAATCCACCCAGGAGCACTGCCGGCACCTTCCCCTCTCCCTGGCGCTCTTCTCCTGGCCTCTCTGCCTTCCCGGGCTCTTCACCGGTCCTCCCGGCTGTGCGACGCTCCTCTGGCTCACCTTTCGCTTCAGGCAGCCGCACGCTGCCAAGATTCAGCTCCCCGGTAGCGCAGCTCCCCTTCGCCAGTCCAAGCAGCATCACCGCTCTCTTCACTGCTGCGTCTGCCACCGCCGGCCTGCCTCGCTGTCCTTCGCTCGATCTGTTAAGTTCAAATCTCTCCCGACAACCTCGCTCTGGTACGGGGGAACCCGCTTCACGACGCAGCTCCCCTTCTCTGTTTCCCCCGAGCCGCTTCAATCCGTGCTGCTCTCAATGGGCTTCTTCACCACCATTCTCTCCTTCTCTGCTCCGGCCCGCCACGCAGTCTGCTGGATCGTCAGCCCGCTACGTGGCTCCTCTCTATCCAACGCTCCGGCTGGGGTTAGCTTGTTCGCTGTCTCCTCTCTTCCTTACTGGGCTCGTCACCAATTATTTTCTCCCCTTTGCCCCACTCACAGCATGCTTTTAGGGGTACAGATCCCCCTTGCTACAGGCTTAAGCGGTGGAGCTGAGTCTCTACACCTCCATATGCCCCGATGACGTCACCGGAAGTCCAACTTCAACTGTCTTTAAGGCATTGGGGCTAACCATGTAGCATTGAAAATTGGTGCTATACGGGTAGCTCCTGTGGCTACCCGGCTGTGTAGCAACACCCGGACTTTCGATGCCGGGGCCACAAATGACCCTGGCATGCTAAATCCAGATTAGGCGGGGGGTGGGCAGGCTATGCACTGATGCGACACATAGCACCGCCCAACTGAAATTTGGGCCCTATCGTATTAGATGTTTCCAAATTTATTTATTTATTTAACCAGTTTTATATACTACCTTATCCTTCAATCAAGGTGGTTTACAGTGTAACTTGTCTGGGTACCTTTAGAGCAGATCTAGGTAGGAATGGGGATTGAGGCGAGAGGGGGGCAGGTGAAATTATATACATATATACATACTATTTACAGCTAGTTCATGAGAGTAGATTGTAGGCGATTATGTCCGTAGCCTGTAGTAGCTTATGCTACTTATCCAAAGTACTCTGTGAAATCCTTGATGTTACTCAGGGCTCTCATTCCTTGAGGAAGGGAGTTCCATAGCATGGGTGCAGAGAGTGACGGTGCTCTTCTGGACGTGGCATGGTTGGTTCTTTGATATTTTGCGGGTGTGGTGAGCATATTTTCCTTGTTTATTCACATGGGTCTTGTGCTGGAGTTTTTGATTATTATGTTCTGAAGAGCAATTGTTGAGTTGTTGTGAATGATTCTGAATATGTTTAGGGTTGTTTTAAATCTTGCACGGGTGTGGATTGGCAGCCAGTGTAGCTGTTGGAGTGTAGGTGTGATGTGCTCATTTTTGGTTGTGTTTGTAATCATTCACGCCGCCGTATTTTGCACCAGTTGGAGTGGATGGGTGGATTGCTTAGGGAGACCTTGGTAAAGCGAATTACCATAGTCCAGTATAGGGGTGATTATTGCTTCACACACCGTGCGGAAATGATCTTGGTTTAGGACTGATTTGAGCCTCCTAATGAGCTTTAATCTACGTTATGCCTTTGCAGCAGTTTTCTGATGTGGGCCTGAAGGTTAAGTTTTTTGTCCAGGGTGATGCTCAGGTATTTTACTTCATCTTTTACTGTTATTGTCTTGTGCAGAATGTTGATTGTTTGTGATGGGTTGAAGGTAGTGCTTCTGGAGATGAACAATGCTTCTGTCTTGTCGTAGTTAGCTGATAGGTTGTTATTGGTGAGCAAGATGGTAATTTCTTCCAGGCATTTAGTTATTGGCCCTAGGTCAGGTGCGTGAAGGTTGATAGGAGCGTAGACCATGATATAGTGCCCATATATGTGATAATACATTTTGTGTCATTTAATGATGTTGCAGATGGGCTTTATGTATAGGTGTTAAAGAGGATAGATGAAAGTGCAGATCTTTGTGGGATGCCTTGTGGAATGGAGAACAATGTTGATTTGTTCTCACCCCATTTGACCTGCTGTATTCGGTTATTTAGGTATGATCCGAACCATTTTATGGTGTTGTTGCGTAGCTCGATTTCTTTTAGCCGTTGTAGCATTATGTTGAGGGATACCGTATCAAAGGCGGCTGAGATGTCCATAAAGATTAAAAGGAATCCATTTCTGATGTTGTCAGTTCCCCTTATAAGGTTGTCAAATGGGGAGGTTAGCAGCGTTTCAACATTGTGTTGTGGCTTGAATCTGTGTTGGTGGATATCCAGTGGTGCGTATAGGTCAATTTGGTCTTGCAGCTGCTTTTGGACATTTTTTTCAATGATTTTCGTGATAAATGGTAGGCTGGAGATTGGACAATAGGATTTTGGGTCTGCTGGATTTAGGGTGGCGTTTTTGAGGATTGGTTGTATGATTGCTTGCTTGAGGGATGGCGGCATGTAGCATGGCTGAAGGGACTTCTTTACTATCTTTTGGAGGTGATCCCTTGAAGCTTTGATCCATGCCACCAGGCATGGGTCGGTCAGTGAGGTTGTTGTGTTCAAGGCATCCACGATGTGTTCTTTCTGGAGCACTGAGGAAATGGTAAAGTCCTCTCAGGTTTTTTTGGTTTTCAGGGGTTGTTAGATTGTTCATTATGGGAGAGGAGTTCAGTGTGAGATTGCTGTGTTTGTTGATTATTATGTTTGCAATTTCTTGAAGGTGTGTATGCGGGACATTTTGCTGTGTTGAATCTCTGATGAGCTTCTTTACAATGCTAAAGAGTTCTCTTGGACTGTTCACTGATCTCATAATGTAATTGGTGTGGTATTGTTGTTTGCATTTGTTGATTAAGTTGTATTCCAGTTGCTTGGTTCTGTATTGGAACAGGGTATCCTGTGTCTTGTTTTGCCTCCATTTTCTTTCAAGCTTCCTCAATACACCCTTTGCTTCTCTGATTGCATTCGAGCACCAGGGTGCATTGGTACTCCTGTGGGTGCGTGGGTGTTTTTTTCTTGTGGTTGACGCTGCTTTAGATATTGTGAAGTTCTAGTTATCAATGGTTTTGTTGAGGTTGTCGAGATCTTGTTGGCGTTTCGGGATTATTTCTTGTAAGAACGCTTCTTTGTAAAAGGTTCTGAATCTTCTGTTCTTACATTCTTTTTCTTAGCAAATAGTGGGGCTTCTAATTAGCATTGAGAATGTTATTGCATGGTGATCCAACCAGGGAATTGGTGTGATTGTTTTGGCTGTGTTCTGGTCTTTTTCTATTAGTTGCTTTGGTATGAAAATGAGATCTGGCGTTGTTCCATGTTGATGCATGGGCGCGTTCACTGATTGGATGTATTTAGGGATTCCATTGCTTTGAGGAACACTTTAGCTTCTTTGTTGGATGTGGAGCATAGGATGTAGTCTCCTAAGGCAATGAGTGGTTTATGTTGGGCGCTGTGTGCACAGATTGTCTCCAGTATTGTGGATAGCTCTTCAAATTTGGCATTTGGTGGACTGTATGTGAGGCATATACTTAGATATTTGTTGGAGATAGTTATTGTGTTGGCTTCTGCTGTGTTGATAGAGGAGACAATTTTAAATTTGTAATGATTTCTAGCCAAAATTAGTACTCCCCCTCCTCTTTTGTGTGTTCAGGGGCAGCTGAATGCTGAGTAGTTAGGTGAGGTAATTTAGTTTAGAATGACCTGGTCCGTGTCCGCAAGCTAGGTTTCTGTGATGTATATGTCGTCTACCTTATGGGTTTGTATGTAGTCGCAGATGGTGTTTGGTTTGTTTCTGATCGATCTTGCATTAATAAGAGAGCATTTGATGGCGGAGGCAATGATGGGGTTGGTATGTGTGGTTTGTGGGAGATATATAGTTGCTAGTTGTATTATGTTCTGTGCTCTGCGCGTTGTGTGCTTGGGGCATTGGCGAATCAGGGTAGTGGATGGTAAGAGAAGTAGTAGTGGTGGTGGAGGGTCTGGTGAGGTATGTGTCTTGGTTCCTGTGCCACCTGTTTGGTGCAATAGGACATGCCAAAACCACCACAAAAACCTTACACCAGGGCACTAATCACCACCACAAACACAAACCCAGTGCTAATAATAACCTATTATTCAGAACAATTTTTTTGTCGGAATGGCCAGCCCAGTGTAGAGGAAGAACACCTCCCACCGCCGTGGCCCGTCCTTTTTAATCAAGTGAGAAATTTGAAAAACTTTTTGTAAAAACAGCTGATACTTAGCCGTGTCGAAGACGTGACATGTTTCGGGGACACCTCCTTAGGCCCCCTGCTTCAGGTCAGAGCAATGAAACAGTGGTCTGACCTGAAGCAGGGGGCCTAAGGAGGTGTCCCCGAAACGTGTCACGTCTTCGACACGGCTAAGTATCAGCTGTTTTTACAAAAAGTTTTTCAAATTTCTCACTTGATTAAAAAGGACGGGCCACGGCGGTGGGAGGTGTTCTTCCTCTACACTGGGCTGGCCATTCCGACAAAAAAATTGTTCTGAATAATAGGTTATTATTAGCACTGGGCTTTGTGTTTGTGGTGGCAATAGGACATGCATCAGTAGAAGGCAGACTATGATTTCACGATAGTAAGCATGCATATTGGAGCTGGTTGAGACCTTACCCGGGCTGAGGTAATCACTGGATTGGATTTGTCCATTTGGGGTGGTCGTTGAGTCACTTAGGTCTACTTGCGTCTCTTTACTTCTTACGTGGGCCACTCCTAAGGGCTATGCAAAAGGGCCCTTTGGCTAGTCCCTTAGGCAAAGGGCTGCCAGGCGTGGAGCACCTATTGTAGTGGCCTTAAATGTGTAGCTGTGTCGCTGGGTGATGATGCGTATGGGCAGAGCTTGGCGCTTACGAGAAAAGTCAGTTGCAGGACTGTGAGGCTCACCTTTAAGGCAAATGCACTTGGGCTTAATACAGTGAGATCTGCATGGTGCAGTGGATCCGGTGCTGTCTTTGTGCTCAGTACATCCGTCGGGTATCCGATGCCATGTGCGGTGATAGGAAGACACTTCCTGTCTGCAGTAGCAGCCTGAAATATGTAGCTGTGTCGCCAGGTGATGATGTCTGAGGGCGGAGCTTGGCACTTGCGAGAAACGTCGGTTGCAGGACCGTGAGGATCACCTATAATGCAAATGCATTGTTCTTATTACAGTGAGATCTGCATGGTGCAGTGGGTCTGGTGCTGTCCTCATGCTCAGTACGTCTGTCGGGTGTCTGATGCCGTGTGCTGCGGTGGGGAGAGGCTTCCTACCTGCAGTAGCGACCTTAAATGTGTAGGTGTATCACCAGGTGATGATGCCTGATTTATTCATAGTATAAATTGAAAATGTTTGCTGTTTGCTAGTTAGTTGGTTCCACTTTGATCTTCTAGCATACAAGATAAACTCACTTCACCAGGAACAAGCAGGACGTCAGTCCTCACATACGGGTGACATCGGCGCCAACGGAGCCCTCGTGTGGAGCAATTCCCCAGCTTTCAAAGAAAGCCTTAGGGATTGCATCACACATGCGCGGTCCCCTTCCCGCCCAAGGGTGCCATCTTGCTCAGTCTCCCTTTTTCCACGGAGCCCAAACGGACATAGTCCAACTTCCCTCACGGAAAATGTGCAACAAAACTACTGAACATTCTCTTCTTTGGCCAGTTCAATGCCGGTTCCCCTTCCTGCCTCGTTTCGGTACACCGGTATCGAGTCCGGTCTCTATTTTTTGGTTTTTGCCCTTAGTGGCTAGCGTTCGCGCTCTTTTTTCTTTTTCACTGGCAGACTGGTCGTTTGACCTCGCAGGGGCCCTTTTTCCCCCGATGGCTGCCAGCGGGTTTAAAAAGTGTGATCGATGTAAAAGATTAATGTCTCTCACCGTCACACACGACTGCTGTATCCGCTGCCTCGGGCCCGACCATGACCCAAAGGTTTGTGGCCCATGTGGCAAGATGTCTTCCAAGGCACTTAGAAGTAGGCAGCAGCAGCGTGAAAGGATTTTCTCCGAGTCCGCATCCACCCGGGTCCGGACCTCTTCAGAAGCCTCGACGTCTTGGGAGCTATCTGACTCCAGGCATCGTCGGGGGTCTTCTGAGCAGGGGTCTCCCTCGCAGGAACACTGGAGGAAGAAGAAACCTGCGAGGGCGGCTTCGTTGGATGCCTCTGATCGGCCTGGATCCTCGTGGACCAGGTCGCGGAGTCATGACTGCCGCCCCGGGTCCTCTGAGTCGGAGCGGCCTGCAAAGTTGCCTCGCATGGAGCCGGAGATGCCGAGGAAGGTAACTGGTGTTGTCCTCATTGACTCTCCTCCGGGAGAACTGGTATCGGGCCCGACGGCGTCGGGACCCAACTCAGAGGCTGCAGAGCCTTCTGAGCTTGGTCTCAGGTTGGCGGCCCTGGAGTGCAGCATGTCTGCCTTCATGGAGCAGCAGCGGGCGCTGATGGTCGGTGTCATCGGTCCATCTGTCCCGACCACCGGGACCTCGACGTCCAAGTCGACCCCGGAGGCCAAGCCGATCCTCGAGAATCTTCGGACTCGGGTCGATCCTCGGCCGAGGACTCCCTTGACCTACCGTTCGGGACCGAGGTCGTCGACGCCGATGCCCTCGGGGTCGGGGCGGTCGAGACCGAAGCCCTCACTGCCAGAGCCCATCGATTCCTCCTCAGAGGACTTGGCATGGCAAACGGAAGATGAGGAGTCCCCGGACACCCACCAGACCCCGTATGTCCCATCGGACTCGCCGAGTTCCGAACCTCAGAGAAGGCCTCCCCCGGAGGATACCTGGTTCTCGGACTTCATCAGGGACATGGCCAAGGCTTTGGCATTCCCGGCGGACTCCGAGGAGGAGCCTTGAGCCAAGGAGCTCAAAGCCCTCCAGTATGACTTTTCCCCTCGGGAAGCCCTTACATTACCAGTTCCTCCGATGTTGGAATGGCTGATGCTCCACATGTAGGAGTCACTGGCCTCGATGCCGGTTCTCAGCAAGCGGGTCAATTCCATCTATCGAGTCCGCAAGAGCCCTGGGTTCCAGAAAGCACAGCTGCTGCACAATTCCATGGTTGTGGAATTGGCCATGCACGGGCTCTAAAGAGCCAAAAACGCACTCCTCGGTGCCTCCTGGCAGGGAAGCCCGGAACCTGGATGCCCTCAGCAGAAAGTGCTACCAGGGCTCGATGCTGTCATGCCGAGTCGAAACATACCAGCTGTACATGGGCATGTACTTGCGGGACCTGGCAAAGGAGATTCCGGGTTCTCAGCTGGCCTCTCCGAGGAACTCTTGCAGTGCTTCAAGAACTTGTCCACAGGGATTCGGGAGTGCTCGAAGTTTATGTCTCAAGCAGCCTATGACGGCTTCAAGGCCTCGGCCCAAGTAGCCGCAGCTGGCATCGGTGCCCGCTGCCAGGTGTGGCTAATGTCGTTGGACCTGGAGCCATGGGTTCAGGACAAGTTGGTCGATGTCCCTTGCCAGGGTGACAACCTCTTTGGCAAACCCATAACTGAGAAGGCTGCTGAAATCTAGTCTGAGTACTTAACCCGGATAAGACTATCCAAGAAGACTTCTGCCCCTTCTAAAAAGAAGGGCTCGGGTAAAAAGCCCTTTTTCCCGAGGTAGGGTGCTGCTTATCACAACTACCCCACTCAGCAGGCCTCCCCAGCTCGCCCACAGAGGCAGCAGGCGAAGGGACAGGGGCATGGCCCACGTAAGCAGAAGACCCCCAAGCCCCCAGCTCCAGCTCCACCCAGCCGGGAGGGGGTTTTTGACTGCCAAAGCATAGTCTCTCTCCAACCAGGGGTGAGGGCCTGCACAGGAGGAAGGCTGGGCCTGTACGCCCATAGGTGGCCAACAATCACCACAGATACTTGGGTCCTTCAAATAGTCCAAAGGGGCTATTTGTTCCACTTCAACCAGGTACCTCCCTCCTTCTTTCCAGGAGAACCTCTCAGACCCCCTCTACACAGGGACCTCCTCTTGTAGGAGTTGGATGGTCTTCTAGAGGATCAGGTGGTGGAACCGGTGCTCCACCACCTGCATGGACAAGGCTTCTACTCCAGGTATTTTCTGATACCAAAGAGAACAGAGGGCCTCAGACCCATCCTCGACCTGCAAAATTTAAACAAGTTCCTGGTGAGGGAAAAGTTCAAGATGCTTTCCCTTGGAATATTGCTGCCTTACCTCCACCAGGGAGATTGGCTATGTGCCTTAGATCTGAAGGATGCCTACACACACATCCTCATACATCCAGACTACAGACAATATCTCAGATTTGTAGTGGGAGGAAACCATTTTCAGTACAGAGTACTACCATTTGGCCTAGCCTCTGCTCCCAGAGTATTTACTAAATGCCTGGTGGTAGTGGCAGCCTTCCTCAGGAACCAAGGAATTTTTGTCTTCCCTTACCTGGATGACTGGCTCATCAGGGCCCAGTCGCCTCAGTAGGCCACAGCTCGCACTATGAACATGCTACAGCATTTAGGCTTTGTCATAAATCAAAGTCCACTTTGTTCCCCACTCAAAACTTAGAGTTCATAGGAGCAAGACTAGACACCCTTTGGGCAAGAGCTTACCTGCCGGAGGACAGGGCACAGAGGCTTCTGGCGCTGGTGCACCAAGTCAGCCACAAGTCTCAGATCTCAGTGAGACACTTTCTGTGCCTCCTGGGCCACAAGGCCTCCACGGTACATGTGACCCCAAACACCCGTCTCCACATGAGGACAGCTCAGTGGTGCCTCAGAGATCAGTGGGCACAAGCCACCGGACGACTCCGAGACAGGATCAGAGTGTCCAAACGACTGATGAAGTCGTTGGCATGGTTACTTCAGCCACCCAACCTGCTCGAGGGAGTGCCTTTTCAGCCTCCCTTGTACACAAGAGTGCTGATGACAGATGCCTCCTTACTGGGCTGGGTAGCCCATTTCCAGGGATCATGCACTCAGGGATTGTGGTCTCCTCAGGAGAGTACACACCAAATCAACCTCTTAGAGCTTCGGGCGATTCGCCTAGCTCAGGGGTGGGCAAGTCTGGTCCTGGAGAGCCGCAGTCCAGTCAGGTTTTCATGATGTCCCTAATGAATATTCATGAGATCTATTTGCATCCGCTGCCTTCCATTGTATGGAAATAGGTCCATGAATATTCATTAGGGACATCATGAAAACCTGACTGGTCTGCGGCTCTCCAGGACCGGACTTGCCCATCCCTGGCCTAGCTCTTCAAACCTTCTGTCATGTTCTTTCACATCAGTCTGTCTTGGTGCAGATGTTCTATGTGAACAAACAGGGAGGTACAGGGTCCCGTCTCCTATGTCAGGAGGCACTCGACCTCTGCTCCTTTGCAATCAGGCAGGGGATGTCCCTCAAAGCAGTTTACCTGCCATGTCAGGAGAACTTCCTAGCAGACAAGCTAATCAGGATTCTTCAACCTCACGAGTGGCAACTGAATCCGGAAGTGGCCCAGCAGATCTTCCACTGCTGGGGGCATTCATCCATAGATCTCTTTACCAGTCTGAAAAATCACCATTTGCCCAGCTTTTGCTCCAGACAGCCACACCCTCAGAGGGTGGCTGCAGATGCTTTTCTGATCTCCTGGTCAAGGGGCCTCATGTATGCGTTTCCTCCCATGCCTCTGGTGGCCCGGACTCTGTTCAAAATCCTTCGGGACAAAGCCTCTGGGGCTACCTGTCTCCAAGCGCACGTTGTCCACCTGGGTGACAGACTGCATTGCC
This sequence comes from Ichthyophis bannanicus, assembly GCA_033557465.1. Taxonomy (NCBI): domain Eukaryota; kingdom Metazoa; phylum Chordata; class Amphibia; order Gymnophiona; family Ichthyophiidae; genus Ichthyophis; species Ichthyophis bannanicus. The sequence goes on from CM066035.1 coordinate 572,981,004, forward strand.
TGGGTATACAGGGCAGCCGACCTCCCGTTGCAGGGTCGAATCACGGCCTACCTTGTCAGGGCTAAGGCCGCATCAGTGACTGGGCTGCCACCTGGTCTTCGGGCCAGACTTTTGCAGCCCATTACTGCTTGGATAGGGAGTCCTGACGGGACAGTGCTTTCGGCCAGGCGGTACTCCGTAACTTATTTGAGGTATAGGCAACTCCTACCCTCCTGCCCTTTGGTGTCAGGCTACCGAAGGTGTTGAGTTCTCTGCTGAATTCCTATCACAACTACTGCGGCTCTTCTAGAGGGAGCCATTTTTCAACTATGGGTTCTCGGTAGCCTATAGCTAGGGAGTCCCATATGTGAGGACCGACTTCCTGCTTGCTCCTGGAGAAAGCTTAGTTACTCACCTGTAACAGGTGTTCTCCAGGGACAGCAGGAATCAGTCCTCACGACCCTCCCTCCTCCCCTGGAGTTGCAGTCTTATCATTATTATATTTGTTCATTTTGCCGTCTCTTTAGCTATGTCATTTGACTGAGCAAGATGGCACCCTTGGGCGGGAAGGGGACCGCGCATGTGTGATGCAACCCCAAAGGCTTTCTTTGAAAGCTGGGGAATTGCTCTGCACGAGGGCTCCGTCAGCGCCGATGTCACCCATATGTGAGGACTGATTCCTGCTGTCCCTGGAGAACACCTGTTACAGGTGATTAACTACGCTTTCTTTAGGCCTCAAGTAAATCTGAACATTTACCATAGCTAAAGTAAACAAAACTAAATAAAAAAAATTTTTCACTAAAGACATGAGATAAATTAATTTTTTATATTTAAATTACTTCCAGGCATCAAATTATGATTTAGAAGTAATGAAAACCATCAAAGAACGGGAGGATCTCCAGTCCATGTTGGAAAAGTATGAGCGTCACATGTCAGAAATTCAGTCTAACATCAAAGTTCTCACAGCAGAGCGGGACAAGACAAATATGCTTTATGATCGGGTAATTTTATTTGAAAGTTTGGAAGCTGTCAAATTTAGTATATGTTGGGTTAATATTTAAACACTGCGGTCGGCATTTAAAACATAAATGCCAGACATGGTGTTTAAATAAAATATCTATATATCTATATCTATATATATATTCAGTACTGCTAACCTGATAATGAGTAGTGCTGAACATACCTATGATATAGTCAGTGCTAGAATTATCTATATACCAGTGATATTCAGTTCATGATTTGGATAACTAGCTAGATAACATTAGGACAGCCTTTTTGCCTTCCTAAAGTTATCCAGGTTGTGGACTGAACAGTTCCACTATCTGGTTAATTTCTGGTACCTTTCCCATAACACCTTGGGGCAATCAGTAATGATTTTCAGCAGCACTATCCAGATAATGCTGCTAAAAATCAGCAGATAGGTTTGGCCAGTGGTACTTTTCTGGGAAAAAAACCCAGTAAAAAGACACATTGGATTCAAAGATGTGCCAAATCAATGAGAAAAAAAAAAGCCTCCCAAAAATGTTTTCCATGCATTTCTATAGTAGAAGGGTTTCCGGCTTCTGTAGAATACAAACTTACATACAGCGAAGCATAGCAGTTAAGGAATTCCTTCTTTCAAATGGCATCTCCCTGTTCTCTACACTCCCATTCCCTCCAAAACTAGCCCTTCAGAAATGCTGCACCAGCCCCCATCTCCACAACCAAAAACTATTCTTGTACAACTGCCCCACCACCACCCCAAACTGCCGACACCCCAAAAACTACCCCTCCACAGCTGCTTCACCACTCCACAAAAACTATGCCATGAAAAATGCTTCCGCTCATAAAAACTACCCCCATAAGTCCCCCACCTCCATACAAACTGCGCTAATCCCCAAACTACCCCTAGCAATTATGCCAGCCCCCTAAACACCATAGTAAGTTTGATAAAAGGGTTGAAAAAGTTTGACCATGTGATGGCAATTTTAATACAGCTGTACTGGCTTCCTGTAAAATGTTGTATGCAATACAAGCTTTTATTTTTGGCCTTTAAAAACTGCAAGGATTAGTGCTAGTCATCTAAATTGCAGATTAATAAACCATGTCAAGTGCTCCATTCACGTGGGGAGGGATTAATAGTAGTCCTGGGGTTGAGAGTTATGTGGAAAACTGATCACTGGTCAAAGTTTTTTTAGTTCAAGCAGCAGTGATGTGGAATGTGCTTCCTTTTCATTTGAGGGAAGAGACAGATTGGAAAAATTTTAAACATGCTTTGAAGATGTATTATTTAGGAAGATTTTTTTGGGGAGGAGGGAATGACAAGGAGGGTAGACTAAGGAATATGACAGTAAGGAGCTAGCGTTGAAGAGGGGATATGTAAGTGGCTAGAATTTTCTGTGCATATTTTTATGATGTATGATGTACTCTGCATGGAGTGACTTTGGAGTAAGTGGTTTATAAGTGTAATTAAATAAATAAAAAAACATCTTTCCACACCTGCCCTACCACTGCCCCACTCTGTAAACTGCCCCACTCCCAAAAACTATCCCAGCAACTGCCCCACCTCTAAAAATTACTGCCCTGCAAACTGCCCCACTACTCACATACTGACCTATCCACAAAATACCTCCTGCAACTGTCCCTCCAAACTGCTCTACCTTCAAACCTAACCTCTGCCACTGCCCCACCACCCTACAAATTGCTCTTAATCCTTCTGAAACTTACCCATCGTCCCAAAACATACACCTATCCCAACATATGCCAAACAGCCCTGTCCCCCTAAAACTACCTACTGCATCTTCCCTACATTCACCAGATATCCCTCAACAGACATAACACATGCACACCACACACAGACACATACATCCCTATCCCTGTTGGGATGCAGTTTAGTTGTCATGATCTATATTTCATTTTCTTTGTTGTTAAGTTTCCTGTGACAACTACTGACTTAATCATAGTTTTTGCCAGAGACATGCACGGAGATGCAGCACACTCAATGGTGAAATGTCTACTGAGCTTAGTTGTCTGGGTTCTCCATGGACAAGCAGGATTGCGTCAGCCACACCTGGTGTCATCCTCCAGGCAGCGCCATAGGTACGGAAGTGCTCTCCAGAGCTCAGAAACCTTTCTGAGCATGTACAGGTAGACCCCACCTCACCGGCCCGTGCCCCGCCTGGCCAGTCTTCTTTCTTCCGCATTGCCAGCAAGACGGATCTGCTCTCCAGCTACACTTCAATACAGATTTTCAGAGGATATCCAATCTGCAAGATACTATCTACAAGAATATGCCCAAACCGGGATTTAAGAAATGTACTCACTGCAAGAGAAAAATGAACTGCACCGATACACACGATCTGTGTGTCCAATGTTTGTGAGCCGGCCACAGAACCTAGGACTGCATCCATTGCACTCGGATGTCTCCACGGGCCAGGAAACACAGAGGACATAAGTTGAAAGAGTTCCTGGCAACTTCTTCTACCGCTCAACAGGCCCCTTCGACGGAGCTGGCTCCACCAACAACATCTTCTACCCCGGCACGGGATGTGCCCAACAGGGCCTCCATCCCTGGCTGTGAGGTCACTGATCCCCTGGCTCCCGCAGAGCCCACCGCATCAGTCTTCTTTCCTCCTCCGACATCTGCCACAACGCCCGGTGCTGCAGAGCACGGCCCCATGACCTCAGCCACTTCCAGCTCCCATGGTCGGACCCGGCAGGGTGAGCACACCGTCCATCTTGGCGCCTCCAACGTGGCTTGTAACTCCGCCCACCCTTCTCTGATTGGATCAGCGCAGAGAAGCCCGGGAACAACGCATCATCACATAGACGGCCTCGATGATGCGCATCTCCAGCGACGCAGGACCGCCTCCCCCTTCAGCGCAGAATGGCTGTCTCTCGGCACGGCTCCACGCAGCGCCGATCGAGCCCGTTCATGGCGCCGTCCCTCCTCCAGCCCAAGCAGCAGCGGCAGGAGTGCAAAACAGAGAACCAGCAGCCAAAGGCATCGGGACCGCGGGGAGAGTAGATGGCACAACACAAGGCACCAGGAAGGTAAACGCAGCCATGCCCCCCATCGAGAAGGCGAGGGACTGTTCCAGGCACATCTGCCAAACGGATTCCTCCTCCTCCTCCTCCTCCAGCCCCTGCCTCCGCTCCTATCTTAAAAGACGCAGGAACAGTTGCAAGACAAGCTCTTCTGACTCCTGTTGCAGCCCCAACCATAAGAAGCGCAGGGGCAGGAGCAGGGCAGATTCGAGGCACAGGGAGAAAAGCAGGACTAACTCTTCTGCCATCCTCAGCCTTCTTGCGCGCCTGGTGGACCAGTCAGCCCCTCCACCCACCACAGCTAGGCTCCATACAGATAGTTCCTTCCCAGTGCACCTTGGACAAAACACCCTGGGGCGTAAGACGTCAGTGCACAGTGGGCAGGACCTCTCGGGGCGCAGAAACCAAGGAGGCTCGCGCTCCGCCTCCCTATCTCCCCGGTCTCACTCCCCGGACAACACAGCAGACTGTCAGGAGATTGAGGCGGTGGTAGGCTCCGCTACAACCGCCCTACCACCCTCTGAGGAAGGTCCCTCCCTGGACACAGAGAGCCAGCCCCCCCCCCCCCTGAAGATCTCACCTATCCAAAATTTATCCGGAAGGTGGCAGCCACTTTGGCCCTGGGTGACCTGGATGCCTCAGGCCAACCCAGGCCAGAGGTTCTAAAATATCTCAACTCTCCGAAACCCTCTTTCGCTCTCCCCATTCATCAGGAGCTGAGGGACAACCAACTACAGCTTTGGCAAGCCCCTGCCTCCAGCTGTGCCTTCTCAAGGAGACTCAACAATAAGTATCAAGTCCAGCCCCTGCACGGATTTACGAAAGCACAACTGCCTCACCAGTCCATCATGGTGTCATCTGCACTAAAAAGAATCAAGTCATCATGTACGCATTCTAACAACCCCCCCCCCCCCCCCCGCAGGGACAACAAACTCCTGGACGATATCGGCAAGAAAGTCTTTCAAGGAGCTATGCTCAATGCCAGGATTGCGGCACATCAATTTCAACATATCCTTTTCCAGGATGCCCTCATGGCCGGAGTCAAGAGTGCCATCTCATCCCTCCCCAGGGAGACACAAACATCCATATCTGCTACCATCACAGACATAGCCAAGTACAGCAAGCACCTAGCTAGCACGGCTTTCGACTCCTTTGATACATCCATCAGAACTGCAGGTACTGCCATAGTTGCCAGAAGATGGGCATGGTTAAGGGCCTCAGGCCTGCGAAGCGATACACACGACAAGATCGCTGACGCCCCCTGCTCCGGGGAATCCCTGTTCGGTGACAAAGTGACAGCCATAGTGAATAATATGAAAGAGGACTGCACCACCCTCCAAACCCTAGTGGAGGATGGCCTGGAACGCCGCAGTAACAACAGCTATCAGAGGAGTAGCTACCAACGTAAGCCCTTCTATCCCTCCAACAAAAATTACGCATCATACAACTCACAACGTAAATGGCAAGGGCCCAGGTACAAATATGATACTTACCAAGGCCCTTCACACCAACGACAAGCAAAAGAAATCTAACAACCAAGGGGCAAAAATGGGGCCCTCCTTTTGACAGCAAACTGAGGGCGCCCTCCCCCGTCGGGGGTCACCTGATGAAGTTCAGAGACACATGGAGAACCATCACCTCCGACAAATGGGTCCTGCAGATAGTCAAAGAAGGGTACTGCTTACGCTTCCTTGTGCCGCCCCTACAGTGCTCCAAACCTGTCAGCAACACACCTGCCCACCTGCATCCACTCATGGAACGAGAAATCCTGCACCTGCTACTCTCTCGAGCAATAGAAGAAGTGCCTCGCAATGAGATAAATACAGGCTTCTACTCCAGATACTTCCTCATCCCCAAGAAGTCAGGCGGGGTTCGCCCCATCCTAGACCTATGCAAACTCAACAAATTTATCACCAGGGAGAATTTCAGGATGTACTCCCTCAACTCCATCCTACCCCTCATACAACATGGTGACTGGATGGCATCTCTGGATCTCCAGGAAGCATATACCCATGTTCCCATCCACACTTCCAACAGGAAATACCTGCGATTCAACATCCTGGGATGGCATTTCCAATACAGAGTGCTCCCCTTCAGTCTGTCTCCTGCCCCACGAGTCTTCACAAAGTGTGTGGCTGTAGCAGCAGCACACCTCCGCAGGCAAGGGATCAGCGTCTTTCCCTATCTAGACGACTGGCTCCTCACAGCGCCCTCCGCTACAAAGCTCCAGGATACACTGCAGTGCACGATGTCACTCCTATCCTCCCTGGGGTTCGTCATCAACCTACAAAAATCACAACTAGAACCCTCTCAGCGCCTGGAGTTCATAGGGGCATTGATAGACACACGCTCCTCAAGGGCATACCTCCCGGTACGCAGAGTGACTACCATTGTTTCCCTGGCCCAAGTGATGTCCACGAAATGGCAGACTTCCGCTCGTGCCCTTCTGCGCCTCCTAGGCCACATGGCAGCGACAACATCTGTCCTCCCCCTGGCAAGGATGCACATGCGCCACCTCCAGTGGCAGCTTCGACAGCACTGGAATCAACACTCCCAGCCTCTTTCCAAGCTTGTTCCTGCCCCCCCCCCCCCGCATCAGAAGGCAGCTCCAGTGGTGGACCTCGCCGACAAACCTCTCGGAGGGCAGATACCTCCGCCAACACCAGCACCAGGCGGTACTCACCACGGATGCCTCCAACTTGGGGTGGGGAGCGCACCTTCTTCACCTCAACACGCAAGGGGTATGGTCCGCACAGGAGAGAAAGTTTCACATAAACCTCCTAGAACTACGCGCAATCAGGTACACCCTACGTGCATTCCTACCACAGCTGTATGGGACTTCCGTCCTAATCCAGACAGACAACCAGGTGGCGATGTTCTACATAAACAAACAAGGAGGAACAGGGTCACACCCACTCTGCAAGGAGGCATTGGCGATCTGGTCCCTAGCATCCAAAAACAACTGCAAGCTGCAAGCATCCTATCTCCCAGGGGACCAGAGCACCCTGGCAGATCGACTGAGCAGGCAGCTACAGCCTCACGAATGGACCCTTCTTCCCGAGGTCACCAACAACATCTTCAGGCGATGGGGCACACCTCAGGTAGACCTGTTTGCCACAGAACGGAATGCCAAATGCCCCCTCTTCTGCTCCAAACGCCCATCCGCCCGAAGAATAGCAGTGGATGCATTTGATGTGTGTTGGGGGGAGTGGTCTCTGCTGTATGCCTTTCCCCCCTTTCCTCTGATCTCAGCGACCCTTTAAAAGGTCGTTCAGGACAAAGAGAACATCATCATCATAGTGCCCCGCTGGCCCCGCCAGATGTGGTTCACCCTCCTTCTGTGCCTTGCCAGCGAGCCCCCGATGCAACTCCCACAGCACTCGGATCTGATCACCCAGAGCGAGGGCACAACGCAACACCCCAACCTTGGAGCCCTCGCTCTTGCAGCCTGGAGACTGAGAGGCTGAAACTCTCAACGCTGCCGCCAGAGGTGCAGGATGTAGTCCTGGCAGCCAGGAAACCGTCAACAAGAAAGTTCTATGGCCTCAAATGGAAGAGGTTCACCATCTGGTGCGCACCCCGTGGCCTGGACCCAACCACTTGCCCAGTGCCCTACATCCTACAATACCTCACTTCGCTCTCGGAGCTCGGACTCAAGACTGAGTCTGTCAAGGTCCACCTCGCTGCCATCGCCACGCATCACGACCCAGCGGACAAGCTCTCTAACAGCTCCATATCAACGCTTCCCCTGGTCTCCAGATTCATGAAAGGCCTTGCAAACCTGAAGCCTTCATTCAAACCTCCTGTACCAGCATGGGACCTTAACCTTGTTCTCCAGAGGCTCACAGAGGCCCCCTTCGAGCCTCTACAGACAGCTGGCCTTAAGTTCATGTCCTGGAAAGCCCTCTTCCTCGTAGCCATAACATCTGCACGAAGGGTTAGTGAGCTGCAAGTGCTCGTGGCGCACCCACCATATACTCAGCTTTACCATGACCGCGCCTTTCTACGCACTCACCCAAGTTCATCCCCAAGGTATCGTCCGCTTTTCACATCAACCAGACTATTGAACTCCCCTCATTCTTTCCCGAGCCGCACTCCTCAGTGGAAGAGGAACGGCTACACACCCTGGACTGTGCAAGAGCTCTTCGTTTCTACCTACACAGGACTGAACCAATCCGCAAGGGCGAGCAACTGTTTGTGTCCTTTGACCCGAACAGACCAGGCAGGCCAGTCACAAAAAGGACACTCTCCCACTGGGTCTCCGCCTGCATTGCCTTCTGCCTCGATCCGACTGGCACCCGCGATACACCCACAGTGGGCCCTCACTGGCTCAAAGCGATGGCCGCCTCCTTGGCTAACCTATGTTCGGTCCCCTTGGTCGACATCTGCAAGGCAGCAATGTGGTCTTCACCACACTCCTTTCAGAAACACTATTGCCTTGACCTCAGGCCGCACCCAGATGGCGCCTTTGGCAGAGCAGTGCTGACCGCGGCTCTGGAAGGCGCCAATGCTGCGCCCCTTCATGCCTCTTGACGGGGAGGCTACGGCTGTTGGCACTGCTCCAAGTTGCTCCGTGTTGCACAATGTTTACCCTGTATCTATGCACTACTATGTTGTTAAAAGTGTTGAAGGTTACACTGCACGTTGTCGCCAACCTCCCACTGGTGGCCGGTGGCTGAACGGGAAGGTTGGGCATATAGTTAATTTTAGGAGAGGAGGGGTTTTTAAGGCCAGGTGCAACCTAGTCTATGTAGTCCTGCTCCTGGTGCAAATAAGTCATGTAAGCTAAATGGAGGGAGAATAAGGCTTTTATTTCCCTTTTCACACAAAGATTCGTTGGGCTACAAAAATTAAAGAAAGTCCTTCTTTTCAGGCATAAACCAAACTCAAGGTACAAAGTAAACTGTTATAATCTTCACAGTTGTGGAAAGGAATTTAACCAAGGATTCTTTCAACATTGGAGTAAATTACATGTCTGAACATTCTTCTTTCATTCAGCACAAATATGAAAACTTCTTAAGGTAATATCTGTATGGCTCACAGTTCCGGCAGTGATTCCAAACTACCCACAACACACATGGAACAATCCATCAATTCCTCCTGAGATGAGGAAATAGGGTCTATAAGCTCCACTTGCATCGGTTCTCAATCACTATTATCTTCTTCTGAGCTGGGGCTTTCTCTGGCTGTTATCACTGGCCAGTCCCTATTTCTGTTCCCTTGTTTTCCATACAGTTGTTCTAAGGTTCTTAAATGAGCATGGCCTGTTTTATTGCCTCTATATCTTGGCTGGTGAAACTCTGGCCTGCTTTCTCTTCCTTTAAACTGGGCATCTATTTTATACGGGCTTCTAGCAGCTGAGCCTTTCTTCATGAATAAAGAATCATCATACCTTGGTTTCCTGTAATAGGCATAGCTGGAAGTGTCCTTCTCAGGTATTTCCCTTAGGACCCAGTCTCTCTGGCCATCTTTCTCTTGAAAGCTTCTGGTACCTTTCAATCTGGTCTCCGGGCTTACTGGCAAGTGTAGGGCTCTCTCCAAGCCTGGCTTCCTGCTTCTTAGCTCTTTACCTCTGGAGTTTCTGGCTACCACGACTTCCACAGGACTGACTGTCCTCCGTCTGTCTTTCTCTGGGAACTCTGGTTCTCTTCCAGTTCCTGCAGCCGTGCCACTAGTCCTGGTTCCACTGCTCCTTTTCTCAGCAGTGCTCTCCTTTCCGGTGCTGCTCTGCCTTCTGTCTCCAGCCTCTTGCTTATAAAGGTCTTCTGCCTTTGAGCTTCCCGGGCTAGTTCTCAGGTGCTGCTGATTAGCTAGGTGTGTCCAGTCAGCCTCTGTAAGTGCACGCCTGCACCCTCTAGCTGTTTTGCTAGGCAATTGCATTCTCTGCACTTCATTTGTTTTGGGACAGACAGCTTCTTTTCCTATGTCCTCATTTTTATTAGCTCCTGCTCTATGACATATCCCCCTTCTTAAAATATTACGGGCTGAGTTATCATTTTCCCTACAGCACGTAATTCGCGACATGGCATCAGCATTATAATGCAGCTTCCCTGCTCTATTCTCTACCTTATAGTCATATGGCTGCAACGCCATGTAGTTAGACCCTTTTCCTGATGATGCCATGAGAGCCAATCTTTCATGCCAATGTCGGAGGACATTTATGTGGTAGACTTGGTTGTGTCCCTTTTTGTCCTGTATCAGATACGAGGCTGGACCAAGTGGTTTGACCACTGTATATGGTCCCCTCCACTGGGCTTCAAATTTTGGGGTAGGTCTGGACACTAAGACTACCACTTTCTCACCTACACTTAGTTGCCTAGGCTTTGTATCTCTGTCATAATATCTCGTTTGCTTTTGTTGGCTATCTTTCAGCTTTTCTTCTGCGAGACGAGAAGTCCGCTTTAGACGACTCCTGAAGTTTTTCAAAAATTGGGGTACTCCCACTTCAGTTTCTACTGGTTCAATCCATTGTTCACGCAGGATATCTAACACTCCTCTAGGTGATCGTCCGTATATCAGTTCGTATGGCGAGATGCCCAGGGAAACCTGCGTTCGCTCCCTACAGGCATATAATATGAAGGGTAGTATGTTATCCCATTCTGTCATTTCCCCATCCAAAGCACGTCGGAACATCTGCTTTATGCTTTGATTCATTCTTTCCACCAAGCCATTGCATTGGGGGTGATAGGCAGCTGTCTTGAGATGGTGGATGCCAAAGGCGTCCCACACCTGGGCCAAGTATTTGGACATAAAGTTACTTCCTCTGTCCGTTAGTACATCTTGAGGAAACCCCACCTCACAAAACAGTTTTATTTGTTCAGTAGCAATGGATTTTGCTGACACGTTCCTTAGGGGGACAGCCCACGGAAACCGTGTGGCTTGGTCAATAATAACCAGAATGTACTGAAATCCCCTTGGCGTTTTTATGAGAGGCCCCACTATATCCATTGCCAGCCTTCTAATAGGCTCCGAAATTACAGGCATCGGGAGTAAGGGTACCTCGGGCGGTCATATAGGGGTTACTCGTTGGCAGGAGGCACAAGACTCACAAAAATGGGTGGTTTCCCTAAAGACTCCTGGCCAATAAAATCGAGCCAGTATTTGATCCAGGGTCCCTTGGGCTCCCTTGTGGCCTCCTATGGGGTGATCATGGGCTAACCGTAGAACCAAAGACTTGAAGGTATTCGGCACTACCCTCTGCTTCCGAATATCTCCAGACCGGGGGTCTATACTTTCCCTGTAAAGTACCTCTTCCTCTATAATAAACCTGGGAAAGGTATCTTTCTCCCCTTGTGCTCAAAAGCGCGGGCCAGCGTGGGATCACCTCTTTGTTCCTTTTTAAAGGAGGGGAACTTCTCCACTAATTCCGAAGGAACCCAGGGCATTCCCTTCCCCGCTTCCAACTCGGCTCTGCCCTGCGAGCGACCTCTTCTCTCTTTTCGCTTTTCAGCTTTTGACTTTCTTTCCCTCTCAATGGGGACATTTATTAAGCCATCATGAGAAGGGAGGTCATCTAAAGTTGCTTCTCTGGAACAAGAGGGTTTTTCTGAGGCTTTTGCCTGTGTACGAGTAGAGACAAGAAATTCCCTAGGAGATAGGCCCTTCCTTAACCCTTTTCTAAATTGAGGCCAGTCTCTGCCTAGCACTAGCTCTTGGGGTAGTTTGGGTACAACTGCAACAAACATTTCTCTTTCAATATCAAAGCCTTTCACAATCAGCTTAAACGCTGGATAATATGTTGCAGCCCCATGAATACACTTTATCTTTACCCTCCCTTCTGGCTGATCTGGTGCGGATTCACCTTGCTCCTTGATCAAAGACCATAGTTTTTGGGAGATCATGGTTTGATCCGCGCCAGAGTCCAGGAGAGCCTTGGCATCAATGCCTTGTACTGTTACGTCCAATACAAATCCCTCCCGTAATGCTTTCATGTTCTCACCAATGAGAGCAGTACGGGTCTGACATTCGCTCTTTATGTGACCCATTTTCCCACATGAAAAACATCTTTTAGAGCAGTCCCTCAACAGAGATCTAACATTTGTCATTCCTTGAGTTTTATAGCGTGAGAGACTTCCTGATGTTTGCTTTATCGCACCAGCTGCCATCTTTGGACTTTCCCCACTTTGCTGGGTGGCCAATTCCGCCTCCAAATAACGTTCGGTCAGCGTAATGGCTTCTGCAGTGGTGTGACAGTTCTGCAAAATGAGGAAGCTCTGCACGCTTTTATGTACTGCAGACATATATTGTTCTAACACTATCATATCCATTAAAGTGTCTACAGTTTTTTCCTCTGGTTTTAACCATTTCGCTGCTAAGCTCCTTAGCCTATGGCCTAGAGCCTTAGGTGTCTCGCCTATCTTAAGGTGAGTGGCTCGTAGCATACGATTATACACAAGTGGTGTGAGGCCCAGGCGATCCCTGATGGCCTTGGTTACCTCATTGTAATCTTTTACTAAAGTAGGAGGCATCGCCCTGTAACCTGACAACACCTCGCCTGTAAGAGAAGCTGCCAGGCGAATTGCCCATTGTTCCTTCGGCCAAGCTGCCGAATGTGCAATCCTATCAAAAGAATCAAGGAAGTCATCAATATCATCTGTAGCACTTAACTTCCCTACAGTTAAAGCGTCAACAGACCATTGTCCACCTGGACAGCTACCCAATCCAGGATTCTGTCCCTGATGACTTGCGGCTGTTTCCTGTGACTTCTGCTGATGGGTTACCCATGCCTCCATCATCTGTAAGATGGGTTTCTGCTGCTCGTGCATGGCCAGTACTGCTTGCTGTTGAGTTTGGCAAGCCAGTTCTCTTTGCTTGTCGAATTGGAGGGCCATCCATGCACATAGCTCTTTCTGATCCATAGCGATGTTATGCCTAAAAAATAAAAATCAGAGAGAAAACTAAGTGCGGCCTGATAACCAAAAATCAGTTCACTCTCTCCCCTTTTTTTTTTTTTCTTCAAATCTTACACCCACATCCAGCACAGGTCATGCTCATCTACATTTTTACCTGATGCCGGTGTTGAGTCAACTTTTGGGAAAAGAGACTGCTGCTCCGCCTTGTAGGACTCTTCCACCACTGCCAGCAACTCCCCGACTTTCCCCTTCCGGGTTTTCCTTCCACTCCGGGTTTTTCTTTTTCCACTCCGGGTTTTCATTTTTCCACTCTGGGTTTTCCTTTTCCACTCCGGGTTTTCCTTTTCCACTTCTTTTTTTTTTTTTTTTAACCCTTGGTGGTGGTTTCTTTCTTTTTTTCTTTTTGTAGTTCTTAGGCCCAAAATCCAAACAACTACGCCATTTATGTCGCCAACCTCCCCCTGGTGGCCAGTGGCTGAACGGGAAGGTTGGGCATATAGTTAATTTTAGGAGAGGAGGGGTTTTTAAGGCCAGGTGCAACCTGGTCTATGTAGTCCTGCTCCTGGTGCAAATAAGTCATGTAAGCCAAATGGAGGGAGAATAAGGCTTTTATTTCCCTTTTCACACAAAGATTCGTTGGGCTACAAAAATTAAAGAAAGTCCTTCTTTTCAGGCATAAACCAAATTCAAGGTACAAAGTAAACTGTTATAATCTTCACAGTTGTGGAAAGGAATTTAACCAAGGATTCTTTCAACATTGGAGTAAATTACATGTCTGAACATTCTTCTTTCATTCAGCACAAATATGAAAACTTCTTAAGGTAATATCTGTATGGCTCACAGTTCCGGCAGTGATTCCAAACTACCCACAAAACACATGGAACAATCCATCAATTCCTCCTGAGATGAGGAAATAGGGTCTATAAGCTCCACTTGCATCGGTTCTCAATCACTATTATCTTCTTCTGAGCTGGGGCTTTCTCCGGCTGTTATCACTGGCCAGTCCCTATTTCTGTTCCCTTGTTTTCCATACAGTTGTTCTAAGGTTCTTAAATGAGCATGGCCTGTTTTATTGCCTCTATATCTTGGCTGGTGAAACTCTGGCCTGCTTTCTCTTTCTTTAAACTGGGCATCTATTTTATACGGGCTTCTAGCAGCTGAGCCTTTCTTCATGAATAAAGAATCATCATACCTTGGTTTCCTGTAATAGGCATAGCTGGAAGTGTCCTCCTCAGGTATTTCCCTTAGGACCCAGTCTCTCTGGTCATCTTTCTCTTGAAAGCTTCTGGCAATCTGGTCTCCGGGCTTTCTGGCAAGCGTAGGCCTCTCTCCAAGCCTGGCTTCCTGCTTCTTAGCTCTTTACCTCTGGAGTTTCTGGCTATCACGACTTCCACAGGACTGACTCTCCTCCGTCTGTCTTTCTCTGGGAACTCTGGTTCTCTTCCAGTTCCTGCAGCCGTGCCACTAGTCCTGGTTGCACTGCTCCTTTTCTCAGCAGTGCTCTGCTCTCCGGTGCTGTTCTGCCCTCCGGTGCTGCTCTGACTTCTGTCTCCAGCCTCTCGCTTATAAAGGTCTTCTACCTTTGAGCTTCCCCGGCTAGTTCTCAGGTGCTGCTGATTAGCTAGGTGTGTCCAGTCAGCCTCTGTAAGTGCACGCCTGCACCCTCTAGCTGTTTTGCTAGGCAATTGCATTCTCTGTACCTCATTTGTTTTGGGACAGATAGCTTCTTTTCCTATGTCCTCATTTTTATTAGCTCCTGCTCTATGACAACGTACTTGCTTGATTATGCACTGTTCTTGTATGCGCACAATTATGTACTGTTTGCACAATTATGCACCTTGTTCTCCTATATGCACAATTATGTACTGTTTCACAGTGATGCACCTTGTTCTCGTATATGCACAATTATGTACTGTTTGCACAGATATGCACCTTGCTCGGTTGGAATAAAGATTCCATTGTTCTGATAAACCATGTCCCCTGGTGGATTCTGATTCCTTGTCTCCCAGGCCTCCTTCTCCACCTCAGCGCGCGCCCCACGCAGCTAGGGAGTCACCAGGTGTGGCTGACGCAATCCTGCTTGTCCATGGAGAAGACTAAGTTACTTACCTGTAACGGGAGTTCTCCGTGGACAACAGGATAAGTTAGCCGCACCATCCCACCTGCCTCCCCTGGAGAAGTTCGGCCTGCAGCCGGCACACGCCCCAGCCTGGAGAATCAGAGCTGGGTAAATACTGGCCAAGCGGGGGGCGGGCCGGTGAGGTGGGGTCTACCTGTACATGCTCAGAAAGGTTTCTGAACTCTGGAGAGCACTCTCGTACCTATGGCGCTGCCCGGAGGACAACACCAGGTGTGGCTGACTTATCCTGTTGTCCACGGAGAACTCCCATTACAGGTAAGTAACTTTGTCTTCTCCCCTAGCTCAGAGAGGTTTTTGAACCTCTCTGAGCATGCGTGTGCCCTTCCCCCTGCTTGCCTCTTTAGCAGTAGTTTTTTCACTTACTGTGAGCAAGCCAGCAGCTCTCCCCTTGCCTCAGCAAAGTACCTTACTTTTTCGTCATTTTTTCTTCATTTCTTTTGGCAGCACAGCTCCTCCGTGGCTCCTCTTCTTACCACACAATATCTGTGCCCCTGACTCGCTGCAAAAACCCCCCAAATAACTGAAATCGAAACAAACAGAACTAAAACTGAAACAGAGAAGCCTATTCAGCAGCTGCCTTCCAGCTGGTTTTCACTGCTCCCAGTGGGGCTGCAACATGGCCAGGATGCATCATCTCTCTTCTGCCTCCCATTGGGCTCGGCTTAGGCACGATTGGAGGGGTTGCAAGCAGCCACGCTTCCGGAGGCAGCTCCTCCCCCAACAATGGCTCCTTCCCAAGGGGGGGGGGGGGGGGAACAACGTCTGACTTTGTCTGCCAGCTCCACCCTCCTCCACCAGAATTATTCTTTTTTCAGTAGTTTTCTCTTATTGCTAAAACAACTAACACAGGGAGCAAAGCAAAAGCCAAACAACCCAGATAGCCTCCAGTCCTGCCTGATCCTCAGGTAAGTCTGGCAGCCCACCTAAATGCTTCGGGGCCCCTCACAAGTACTCACCCCTCCCCCTCAAGCAGGCATGCTCCAGTCTGGAAGCCCCTGCTTTCCCAGTCTCCTACAGCCCCCCTCCAGATACCATAGAGGCTCCTAACCCTGAATCCTCTCCCTCCTCAGGAGGTTTGTGCAGAACAACTTAGCTATCTTGCAAGCGGTGGCACCCACAACTCCACACGCTTTGCCTGCCTTCACGGTTGATGCTCCTGCAGACCCCTGACTGTGTCTACTCCTTGGACTCCCCCCTCATCAGCTGACACCCCCCACTCTCCCTCGGTGACAACAGAGGACCCCTGCGCTCCCACCATCACCCCTTCTGGGAAACCATGGACTCCATTGCGCATGAGGACACGCTATCCCTGCATCAGGAACCAGAAAACCTCATAGAGGATTTCTCCTATCCAAAATGACTGCAAAAG
The DNA here is from genome assembly GCA_033557465.1 of Ichthyophis bannanicus. Classification (NCBI taxonomy): domain Eukaryota; kingdom Metazoa; phylum Chordata; class Amphibia; order Gymnophiona; family Ichthyophiidae; genus Ichthyophis; species Ichthyophis bannanicus. The sequence continues at coordinate 572,997,370 of CM066035.1, forward strand.
ATCTCTCGGACGCTCGCACTTAGTGACACAAATGCCGACAAACAAACGTGACTTCCAGTTCATTCTCAAAGCTTGCAGTGCTTCCAAGGAAGTCTTGGTTCTATATATTCCTCAAGTCCTCCAGGACCTACAATCCTCCATATGGGACATACACACCTCTGGTAGTGCAGCCTCCTGTCACCTAGACCTAAAATACAAGGTCTTATCAGCTCCAGGATTCGAACACCAGTCAATTCCACATAAGTCGGCGGTGTCGGAAGTGCTGCAGAAAAAGTCCAAGAGCTCTAAGCCTTTGTCGCAAACACCACCAAGGAAAGAGCAATGTATCTTCGATGCCAAAGGCTGGAAAGCTTATCAAAGCTCCACCGTAACCATGTGGACCCTTGCATACTAGCTTCAGATTCTCCACTACCACAACAATTTCCTTCTATGGCTGGATGGTCCATCTGACAAAACCTTGAGCAGATCGTCACAGATGTCCATAAATCCCTATATCACATCATCCGTACCACATATGATGCCTACGATTCTGTGGCTTGCTTCATTGCCATATCCACCAGGTGCATTGCGTGGCTGAGAGTTTGCGGCCTGCAAGAAAACTTGCATGAGCGGCTAGCCAATGCTCCATGTCAAGGGGATAGTCTTTTCTGCTTCAAATTACAAGAACCCGTCTTGGAGGTTAAAGACTACTCATCCACAGTCCGAGAACTAGCAGCCCAACCAGAAAAAGCTACCACTCAACAGCATCGTTCACAACCTCTGCAATACCGTCAGCCGTATCACTGCCAGTACCCTATTTCCAGCAATTTTACCTGTGCTGCAGATAGCAACCTTATTCCCACTACCAGCCAGCACCTCTCCAATCAGCTCTATGCCCAACTTTCCTGACAGCATGAGAGAAAGCAAACACCTCCTCCTCAGGCTGCCACGCCCAAGCCCACCTTCAGCTTTTGACTACCACCTGCCCGTGGACAGCCAGCTCCGTTACTTCAGAGAGGCTTGGCAATCCATAACCACTGACCACAGGATACTAAACATCATCCAAGTTGGATATCAGCTCAACTTCTTAACCCCTCCCCTTCCTCACTGGGCACTTGCAACCAACAGCTCCAAGGATATCACATCAGCCAGCTAACCCAAGAAATATGTCTTCTGTTGCTCAGTGACACCATCAAACTAATCCCCCACAGGGAAATCATTCAAGGATACTCATTTACATTGATTGAGTTGATTTGATCTTACATATATCATTTCACTATTAACTTCTGTTACCGCTTGTGTGTATAATTACTCATGCTGTATTGCTTCCAATGCAATTATTATGCTTAGAATAACTATTATTAGGCTTTAGTTAACCATGTCATTTGGTTCTGACCTGCACAGCAGCCTGCTAGTTAGTTAGGTTTTAAGACAGAATATGCCCCCTTGTGGCTAGTCCCATTTTAAAAGAAGGGGAAATGTAGGGCTGGTACTTGTTCAGAAACTAATGTCTGAATCACTAGTATGGCTTCCTGTGACAAGATGGGGCCTGCTCTGAACAAAAGCCTGAACCATGGGGCCTGCTTTGAACCAAAGATTGAATTAAACAAGGTAGATTCTTGTTTTGTTATAACTCAGCATTAAAACTTGCAGATCAAGCAGTTCTGCCAGTTTAAAAGTACTTTTACAGCTGACTACGTGCAGAAGAACTTTGCTGAAACCTTCACTGTGTTACTGGTGCTAGCATTGGCAACAATGTATGAACCTGCACACCAGCAACATTTGAGCACAATGGACCTTTGCAGAAGAACTACCTAGCTGTTACCGGATTTGCTGAAGATGACATACAAGGTTCGAGTCCAGCCAATCACCAGGTCTTCAGGACAAAGAATTATACAGCTGTACATCGGAACCCAGAGCTCAGAAGGAAAGAAAGAACTCAGAAAGAAAAGAAAGAACATGGAGAAGTGAACAAGATGGAAGAGAACAGAGCACAGACAGATGCAGCCCAGCAAACACATCTGTAGTACTCTGAAACATGGACAGAGACTAACAGAACACCTAGGAACTTTAAACGTCTGACACAGACTCTTCGCTTGCCTTCTCTCTGTGGCTGAAAAGTCAGATAGTGTTCAAGGGCAAAACCTTGGGACTTAGTGAATTTCTCCCACAGACCGGCAGCTCAGTGTGTGACCATGCAGTTCATCTTGGCTGACGTTGGACCTCTGCCATACTTTGACTTTATGCCATGCCAGACCCAGCCACGAGTATTTTGGCACAAGTTAAAGTACTGGTCTTGAATTTCTCCCTGAGATTGGGGCTAGCTTAGACAGACAGATAATTTACTATAGGTGTGGGTGCAGAGCGAATCAGTGACATTGGTTTCTAAAAAGAGATCAGATCTCTTGGTAATTGTAACACAGGGCTGAATAACATACTACCTCAGAAAGCTAATTTATTCTAACATTTCCACTATTTTTGCTATCAGAAATAAAGTCTAATTTTCATACAAACAGGACTTGTTCTTGTTTTATCATGTGGTTTGTTTGCCAGGTAATCCTATGGAATCCTGGGAAAAGGAGGGTAGCAGACAGACTGACAGACTGAGTATTTATACATATGAATTTATCTGCTACTGGAAATATCTCCTACAGAAGCCTGTACTCACAGCTTGGAAGCTGCAGGGCACCTATCGTAGGAACTTCCATTATCTGATGATGTCCGGCGAGCCATCACATCCTCCAGAAGACCGTCAACCCAACATTCTTTCCAGCACAAATGGTCACACTTTTCCAGATGGACAGTTGCCTGAAATCTAGACCCTATTCGCTGTCCTTGGGCCTTTCTCATACAGGACTCCAGACCAATTCGGTCCGCTACCACCTCTCAGCCATTGTGGCTTCCCATGCACCTGTAAAGGGAAATTCCATTTCCATGCATCCGTTAACAACAAGATTCATGAAAGGACTCCTGAAGCTTAAACCTCCTGTGTACCCTCCGGTACCAGCCTGGAAGTTGAATATTGTTCTCGCTGAACTCATGAAGGCACCCTCTGAATCTCTGGTGACTGCCTTCCTCATGCACCTTTCCTTGAAAACAAAATTTCTTGTAGCCATAATGTCTGCCAGAAGGATGGGGGAACTACAAGTTCACTACCCACCCTACATGCAGTTTCTTAATGACAAAGTCATGCTCCACACCCACCCCAGGTTTCTTCCAAAGATCGCAACAGCTTTCCACATAAATCAACTGCTGGTACTGCCTGCCTTCTTCCCAAATCCACTGGCAGGTTCTCCAGAAAAAACACTCCTTGAACTGCAGATGAGTCCTCCTGTATTACCTCCAGCGGACTTCTTCCCACTGCTGCTCCTCGCAGCTCTTCGTTACCTTCAATCCAAATAACACTGGACAGCCAGCCTCCAAGCAGAACTTGCCACCAGAGTAACTGGCTGCATTTCTTTCTGTTATGACCAGGCTCACCTCCGTTCCCCTGGTCACATAGGACCTCACAGCCTTCGCTCTACAGCCACACCCATAGCTAGCTTGGTGTCTGTCTTTGTCCAAGACATCTGCAAATTAGCTATGTGAATGTCTCTCCATACCTTCACCAAGCACTACAGTTTGGACCGTACTGGGGCACACAACTCTGTCTTTGGACAGGTAGTTCTCTGCAACCTCTTTGCAGTTCAACTCCAGTTTCTCTGGGAGCAATCAGGACAGTCCTCACATATGGGTGATGTTGGCAGCAATAGAGCCCTCACGGTAACCTCTCCCTAGCTTTCAAGGAAAGCCTTTGCAAGATGTACCATGCATGTGTGGTCCCCTTCCCACCTAAGGGTGACATTTTGCCTCAGTCTCCTTTTTTCCGAGGAGCCCATCGGATGTGTGTCTGTCTTCCTTGGAAAAAGTTGGTTTTTTTTCTCTTTTTCGTCTTGCTTGTCTCTGGTCACGTACCGGTTCCCTCCCATCTCGTGAGTCCGCTTGCCTCCGGCATTGTTTTTTCAGGTTCCTTTTTCTTTTTCACCTTCGGGGGTCTTTTTCTCCAGTGCATGGGTTTTCACGCCCCTTTTGGCCGGGCCTAAAACGTTTGACCTCATGGGGACCCTCTTCCCCGCTATGGCCTCAGTCAGTGGTTTCAAGCCGTGCGACCATTGTGCTCACAATATGTTGCACAACGACCCGCATGATTATGGCCTTCGGTGCTTCAGATGGATCATGATGCCTTGGTGTGTGGTCTCTGCCAGCAATGACCCCCAAGATCCTCCGAGGCTGCAAGAAGCAGCACGGGTCGATTTTTCTTAAGACTGACTCAGACCCGCAGCAGGACAAGTGCCCTCGAGGTCCGCTGTGGAGGCTTTCTCCTCATGTGGCAACCACGCTACTTCAGAATCTCAAGGACACGGGGTGCTGAGCCTGGGCTCTCTCAAGAAGGGAAACCCCTTGAAGAGCCTGATATCATCAGTGGCCTCCTTGGGTGATAAGTCCGGGATCGTGGGGAAGTCCCATGCCACCCAGCCTCAGAGCCCTCGACACGAGGCCAAGGGCAATGCATGGGAGCAGTCCTCAAAGCTGCTCCGGCGGGAGAGAACACTAACGTCGTCCGGCGATTGGCCCTCTGAGGCCATCCTCATCGAGGACGCCCCCTGAACGGCGCCAGTGTCAGGCCTGAGGTCCTTGGTGCTTGCATTGGTGGCTATGGAGCCATTGGGCATTGAGACCAGGATGGTGGCCTTGGAACGCAGTTTGTTTGCCTTCATTGCCCAACAGTGGACTCTGATGCCTGGTTCCTTTGGGTCATCAATCTCGACCATCGACCCCTCCACAGTGAGGGCTTCCCTGGAGGTGGAGCCAGTCCTTGAGCGCCACCGGCCTTGAAATGCTCCTCAGGCCCGATCCCAGTTGGGACCAAGGACTTCCCCACACAGCGCACCTGACTCGGGGCGCTAGGGCATTGGGACCCCTGGGCCATCAGGGCTGGGGCCCCAGCCTGAGGCCTGGAGGTCTCCTTGGACTCCGGTTTGGATTGGGAGACCGAAGATGATGAGTTCCCAGACACAGGGATATGCCCTCGGACTCCTCCCTCTGGAGACCCGCTGCCGGTCCCCACCTGAGGACCTGGCTTTCCTGGACTTCATGAGGGATAGGCGAAGGCCCTCGCCTTCACCACTGAGTCTGAGAAGGAGTCTCGAGGACCTTGAGATCCTTCAGTATGAGGCTCCACCCAAGGAGGCCCCCATGGTGCCTGTTCCACCTATCCTGGAGTGGCTGCTCTTCCCAATGTGGGAGACTCTGGCCTCAGTTCCCATTGTGAGCAGGCAGCTGGACTCAATGTACCATGTATGCTGGAACCCTGGCTTCCAGAAAGCTCAACCGCCCCACAACTCCATGATGGTGGAGTTGGCCATGTGGAGGCTTGAGCCAAAAAACGTACTCCTCGGTGCCCCCGGGTAGCGAGGCCCGTGCCATGGATGCCCTGGGCAGGAAATGCTTCAGGGTTCTATGCTCATCAGCCATATCCAGGTATACCAGCTGTACATGGGCACGGTGAAGGATTTTGCCGGATTCGCAGCTGGTCTCTCCATAGAACCTCTTCAGTGTTTCCAGATCCTGGTCTCCATGGTCAGAGTCTGCTCCACCTTTATGACTCAGGCTGCCTATGATGGCTTCGAGTCGGCAGCTAGAGTAGCAGTGGTGGGCATTAGTGCCCACCACCATGCTTGGCTACAGTCTTTCAACCTGGAGCAAAGGGTACAGGACAAGTTAGTTGATGTCCCTTTCTGGGAAGAGAATCTCTTCGGCAAACCCATGACGGAAAAGGCCGCCAATCTGGAGTCTGAGTTCATGACCAAGACCAGGCTATCTTAAAAAGACCGCTGACCCTTTCCGGAGGCAGGCTTTGGGTAAAAAGTCTCTATATCCAAAAAAGAGGAAGGCTTATGGAACTACCCTCAGCACTCAGCCTTCCCAGCTACCCAAAAGGACCTGCAGGCCAAGGGACAAGGGCATGGTCCTCGAAACCCTAAGGTGCCCAAGCCCCAGCCCATGCCTCAGGCGCAACCTGGGGGTGCTTTTCACTCCTGGGGCATAGCCTCTCTTCCCTTGGAAGGGCCTGCTCTGCAGCACACCGAGAGGCGTCTGATATTTTTCGCTGACCAATGGCCTGCGATCATCACCAATGCATAGGTCTTGCAGGTGGTGAAGGAGGGATACGTCCTCCACCTTGAACAGATGTCCTTGCCATTCTTTCCAGGAGAGCTCCCGATGCATCCCCTTCACCAGGATCTGCTTCAGCAGGAACTCATAAACCTCAAGGCAGAGAGGGTGGTGGAACCTGTCCCTCTCAAACTCAGAGGCAAAGGATTCTACTCCCATTACTTTCTGATGCCCAAAAGGACCAGAGGGTTTCAGCCTATCATAGACCTGCAAGACCACAAAAGATTCCTGGTGAGGGAAAAATTCAAGATGTTCTCCTTTGGAATATTGCTGCCATACCTCCGGCAGGGAGATTGGCTATGCTCCTAGGATCTAAAGCAGCGGTGTCAAACTCCAGTCCTGGAGGGCCACAAACCAGTCAGGTTTTCAGGGTATCCCTAATGAATATGCATGAGATATATTTGCATGCACTGCCCCCATTGTATGCAAATATATCTAATGAATATTCATTAGGGACGTCCTGAAAACCAGACTGGTTTGCGGCCCTCCAGCACTGGAGTTTGACACCCCTGATCTAAAGGATGCCTATACACACATCCTTATCCACCCCCTTCACAGGCAGTGCCTCTACTTCATGGTGGGAGACTGCCACTATCAGTACAGGGTTCTTCCCTTTGGTCTGGCCTCTGCCCTGAGGGTCTCCACCAAGTGCTTGGCAGTTGTCGCTACCTTCCTATGTCTCCAGGGGGTGTTTGTCTTCCCATACCTGGATGACTGGCTCATACAGGGTGGCACTACCGCAGAAGCCCGTCAGGCAATGGCCCACACCATCCTCATTCTGGAACATCTGGGGTTCTCATAAACTACCCAAAGTCTCACTTCCAGCCAACGCAATGTTTCAAATTCATATGGGCAATGCTGGACACTGTCCAGGCCAAGGCCTTTCTTCTTCCAGACAGGGCCCAGCACCTCCAGGTGCTCCAGGGCACGTCTAAGGTCAATCCTCGGTCTCTGTCTGCTTCTTACTTCGCCTTCTGGGCCACATGGCATCCAAGGTGCACGTCACTCTGGATGCCCACCTGCATATGTGGCCGGCCCAGTGGGCTCTCAGCTTTCAATGGTTGCAAGCAACAGGACACCTATGGGACAGAGTGGACGTGACACACTCTCTGGCTGGCTCCCTCGGCTGGTGGCAGCAGCTCAAGCACCTGCGGGTCGAGATGCCCTTCCAGATCCCCACTCCTCAGAGGATCCTCACCATGGATGCTTTAAACTGGGCTGGGGAGCCCATTGCAATAACCTCCGCACTCAGGGCAGCTGGTCGCAGGAGGAGAGCCTCCAGCATATCAACCTCCTGGAGCTCCATGCGATAGTGCTCGCCTTCCGGACTTTCCAATACCACCTTCAACATCAAGTGGCCCTAATCCAGACCGACAACCAGGTGGCAATGTTCTAAATAAACAAGCAGGGAGGGATGAGGTCCTGCGCCAAGAGGTGGTGAGCCTTTGCTCATTCGTCAGCAATAGCAGGATGCTCCTGTGGGCAGTTTACCTCCTGAGATAGGATAACATCCTGGCGGACTGGCTCATCTGAGTCCTCCAACCGCACGAGTGATGGCTGGACCCCAAGGTGGCCAGTTGACTGTTTCATCTCTGGGGGCTCCCACAGATGGACCTCTTTGCCAGCCCAACCAATGAACAGCTGGCCCACTTTTTCTCCAGGCAGCCACACCCCTCATTAGTGGCGGCGGATGCATTCCTCATCCGTGGATGAGGGTCTTTTCTCCACCTGCCCACCCACACTGCTGATGACTAAGACCCTGTTCAAGGTCCAGCTCGACAGAGTCACATTGATACTGGTAGCTGTTCAGTGGGCCCGGCAGCCATGATTCCCACTGCTCCTCCACCTGTCCCAGGTGCCCCCCGGTCCCCCTGGGGTGCGACCCGGGTCTGTTCTCACAGGAGGGTGACTTCCTCCTGCACCCCGATATGGGTTCCCTATCTCTGACAACTTTGCTGCTGAAAGTGTAGCCTTGGCCCACTTTAATCTCTCCAGAGGTGGAAGCAGTTCTTTCGGCTTCCCGCAAACCTTCCACACACCGGACCTATGCGTTTAAGTGATGAAGGTTCTCTGTCTAGTGTGCGGAGAGGCAGATTAACCCCTTCTGCTGTTCGGACCAGCTAGTACTCGAGTATATGATTCACCTATCCCAGGTGGGACTCAACGCCGTCAGAGTTTTCTGCGCTCTGTCAGAGCATCATCATCATCATCTTGGCGAGGACAAGGCCCTCTCCACCCAGTGCCTCATAACTCGATTCCTGAGGGACCTACTACTTTCTAAGCCACCTATCTATCCCCTGGCGGCGGAATGGCACCTCAACATAGTCCTTTCAAAACTCACTACGCCACCGTTTGAGCCTTTTGGCTCGTGCCAACTCAAATATCTATCCTGGAAGGTGGTCTTCCTCATGGCACTCAATTTAGCTCGCAGGGTCAGTGAGCTCCACCTTACACAAGGTTCTACAATAACAGGGTCATGCTCTGCACGCACCCCAATTTTCTACCAAAGGTGGTGTCGGCATTCCACCTCAACCAGGAGGTGGTGCTTCCCACATTCTTTCCATGGCCCTAGGCAAGTAGGGCTGAGACTGCTCTCCGCACACTGAACTGTAAGTGGGCCTTGTCCTACCTGGAACGTACTCGGGCTCACCGCCGCTCCTCACAGCTCTTCGTTTCCTATGACCCAGGTCATCTTGGGACAGCGGTCTCTAAGTGTACCCTGTCCACTTGGGTGGCGGACTGCATTGCCTTCGCTTATGAGCAGGCTGTCTTTCGCTGGAGTGCCCAGTCATGGCACATAGCATCCAGGTCATGGTGGCATCTGTGGCAAACTTGTGCTCTATCTCTCTGGCGGAAATCTGCCAAGCCACCAACTGGTCCTTTGTTCATACCTTCGCTGCTCATTACTGCCTGGAGAGGGGGTCTCGCCAGGAGAGCACCTTCGGCCAGGCAGTATTCTATCGTTTATTTGGGATTTAAGGCAATGCCTGTCCTCCAGCCTTTTGGTGTGTTCAGGTTACTGGAGAACTAGTTCCTCGCTTGACAATTGGGTCATTTGTGGGTCTGTTGTCTCTTGACTCAGTTGCTGCTTCTCACGGCTCACCTTTTTTCTGGTCACCCATGGCTTTTACAGAGTTTTTTTGGAGCCTGTATCTGGGGAGTCCCATATGTGAGGACTGACTTCTGCTTGTTCCTGGAGAAAGGGTAGTTACTCACCAGTAACAGGTGTTCTACGGGGATAGCAGGAATCAGTCTTCACAACCCTCCCGCCTCCTCATGGAGTTGCTTTCTTTTTTCCGTCTTGTGCTATGTTAGACTGAGGCAAGATGACACCCTTAGGAAAGAAGGGGACCACACATGCTTGGTACATCTCCCAAAGGCTTTCTTTGAAAGCTGGGGAGAGGTTACTGCGAGGGCTCCATCAGCACCGTCACTCATATGTGAGGACTGATTCCTGCTGTCCCTGGAGAACACCTGTTACAGGTGAGTAACTACTCTTTCTCCTCCATCCTTATCCAGGATAGTCAGGACGTGCACCGATTCTGGCCTACAGCATGTCCAGGTACTTCCCCGGCTAGCTCAGCCTGAGCTCCTGCATGGAGCCATGGTGCCGTGGCTCCATGCTGGAGCCCCAATCGCCGACACTGCATTAAATGGCTTGTTCCCTGCTATCTGACCCCTAATCGGGCCTTCTGAGGCCGGGATCGGGCTGCGGGGAACCCCCTGCCCTCGCTCACCTTCTCTCTTGGACCCTCCGCTATCTGCCATGAACCTCCGAGGTGGAATAAGTCCCCCATATAGATGTCCGACCCCGGACATACAGGGCCGAGACCGGAATCGGCCCTGTACGTCTGGGGTCAGAGTTACGCCTCCAGGCCCCCCTCCCACCCTCGTACTGAGCTCCCCGCACATCTTTGCTGTACGTGCGGGGAGCTCATTTGTCGGTATAGCACCTAGATGTTTAGTGGGGAATGTACGTCCACCCTGGACATATATCCCCACTAAACACGGGTCAGAATGACCCCCTCTGTGTCCTTCCAATTAATATCTATTGTCATGGGCTGGACCAGATTAAAGAATTTGCAAACTACCCACAGCTTGCCCATTGGGAGTGTAAGCTTTCAGTATATGCAGATGATATCATGGCTTTTGTTAATACTGCCTCTATACTGTCACTTTTGTAATTGATACCACAGTATTTCAATGCCTGTCTGACTATAGGGGAATTGGTTCAAATCCACAGTTTTCCCAATTAATAAATGTGTTTTAAGGAAGATCTGTCCTCAGATAATTTTCAGTGGCAAGTGGGGACGTACGTTAGAAGACACTATACAGAAAAATAGCCATACCATCAGGCTGCCATAGATAAGTTAACAATGAAATGGTCTCCACTGTACATCTCTTGGTGGAGTAGACTCAAATCTATCAAGATGGCCATCACTCCGAAGCTAACTACTTGTTGAGTATGCTTCCCCTTATCCTTCCCTTAGCACTAAACAGGAAATTAGAAAAGAGACTGCCTTGTTTCTTATGGAAGGGCAGGACCCTTCACGTTGTTTTGGTTAAATTAAAGTTAAAAAAAAAGCTGGGAAGTGTAGTCTTCCCAGATTTTTTTATCTTATCAAGGTAGTCTATAGCGTGAAGACTTGGACCCTGCAGAGAAGCCAATTTGGTCGCTTTTGGAGAACGTTATGGTTGCTCCCGTCCCTATTAATTCCTTGACTGGCATGCTTTTTACATCTCTGATTGAATTCTCAGTCATTTCAGCCATGCAACAGGCTTTCTAGAGTTTTGATCTCCTGCTTAGTTCTGATAATCTTGTATCACTTAAAGTTCCAGTTTAAAATAATCCCAAGATTAAGATCTTGAATAAGTCAGTTAATTGGAAGAGATGACAATCAAAGAATATATGGTTGCTTGTGCAAATCGTGGGGGAACATGTGATCCAGTTTTTCCAGGACCTATAGAGAGAATTTGCTCTACTTAAGTCACAATATTTTAAGTAGATGCAATTGCACCATTGTTTATTGAAGAGTCTATTTACTCTTGATGACCTAAGAAATGAATGGCTTCTGGAGAAAAATTTGTAGGGCTTGCACCACCTCTCCAAATAGCACATCACAGCTGTAACAATACTGTATTAAACTTGTCAATTGGGGAAGAAGAGTGTGGAGTTGGTGAAGGCATGGAAAAAGACCTGGTAGGGAAGCTGACTGAAGGACAATGGAGAAAGATACTGGCAATCAGGAATACTGTATATCTATCACTGTCAGCAGGGGCAGCTCTATAATGAAGGAGAGTGAGGCGGCTGCCTCAGGCATCAAAGTTTTGGGAGCGGCAAAAAATGCCCCCAAAACAGCCAAGTGGCCGCCGCATCACTCTGCCTGTTAAGGTAAATTAAAAAATTGGAATAGACCAGTTGTTGCTGCTGCTGCCGCTGCCACCTCCGCTTCTCCCGGTCTGCAGCAGCAGAATCAACCCTCCCTGCTGCTGCCCCTGCCCTAGCCCCAGATCTGAGGGCACTGGGGCAGGGGCAGCAAGCTATCAAATGTGAAGAAAAAATAAAAGCACAGTCTCTTCAGAACTCCAGCGCACTAGTAAACCCTTGCTGGTTCCACCCCCTCTGAAGCAAAAAGCATCATCAGAGGGGGCAGGACCCATCAGAGTCTTACAAACATGCCGGAGTCGCAAGAGCCAGCGCTTTTGCTTTCCTGTTTTTTTCCAAAGTTGATAGCTCGCTGCCACTTAGATGTGCAGTGAGCTATCAACTTTGAAAAAAAAAAAAAACCCAGAAAGCAAAAGCACCGGCTCTTGTGATTCTGGCATGTTTGTAAGGCATTGATGGGTCCCACTCCCTCTGATGATGCTTTTCGCTTCAGAGGGGGTGGAACCAGCAAGGGTTTACGAGTGCGCTGGAGTTCTGAAGAGACTGTGCTTTTTGCATCAGAGGGGGACGGAACCAGCAGGGACTTATAAGCACGCAGGAGTCTTTAAAGCAGACGCTTTTCCTATCTCCAGGAACAAGCAAGAATGCAGTCTTCACATATCGGTATCATTGGTACCGACGGAGCCTGTGTGGAAACGCTTCCCAGTGTCCAATTGGAAAGCCTTTGGGAGCACTCCACTACACCTGCGCATCTGCCTTCCCGCCTTCCTAAGTCCTCTCCTCAGTTCTTCATTTTCCACAGAGCCAGCAGGTTGTTTTCTTCCTGTCACCACCGAAAAACATCATTTTTTGGTTTAAATCTGTGCTCTGCCTTTCTGTCGACGTTGGTACCGTCCCTGATACCGACCCTGATATTTTTCGTTTTGTTTTACCTTTTTTTTTTTCATCTTTTCTAGTTTTGGTGGTTTCTACTGCCTAATTAGGATGAGGCCAAATATTTTTCGGCCACAATGGAAAAGCACATCAGTGGCTTCAAAAAATGTACCAAGTGCTCTGGTACAATATCAGTCACTGATAAACATGAATGGTGTTTAAAATGTTTGGGCCCAGACCATTTATCGAATGATTGTCCTTTGTGCCAACAAATGACAAAAAGAGGCCTAAAGAACAGATCCAGACAGTATGGTTCTCTGCCCCAGATTTCAGTTGCTTCCGCATCGTCGAGGACGTCAGCCTCCTCTCTTGGTTTTCAGGTCTCCTCAAAATCCAAACATAAGACTAAGTCTAAGTCATTGCATCGAAGACCGAAACTGATGCTCGAGGTAAGTCCCTTCATCGTCATTGGGCTTCACTGAAAGATCATTGCAATACAGATCGGCCTGTCAAATGGTCCTGATGGGAGGACCAACCCTCCAAAGCACAAAATGTGCTCCAGGATGCTTCCAAGGCCTCGATCTCCAGAGAGCTACTGGTTCCATGCTCTGGGATGGTGGCTCAAAGCACCGTGCGTGATTCCACTTAGGCATCGGCCTCCTCCCTTGACCAGCGCATTCTGGCTATCGAGAGGAGCTTGACAGCACTTCTGGCAGTCTCGGTACCAGCGGTATCAACAGCTCCATAGGTGCAGGAGTCGGCATCTGGCTTAAGACCAATACCTCCAGGGCCAAAGCCAGCCCTCAAACTTACATTGGGGGATCCTCTCCCTCTGATGCCTGCTTTGGAACTGACAGGGATCATTGGTACCCAACAGGCTCCTGGTACAGTAACGACTGATCATTGTTATCGGCATTGAGCCTTGAAATCGGCACAAGACCATCGATACTTTGACTTTCTATTGGAATCAGACTCCACTTTCTCTGATTCCAATGATTTATCGGAAGATTCTAGGGGAACCCAGGATCTCCCTCCCGATCTCTTCCCTACTCATGAACAGCTTTGGTCTCCCCCAGAGGACATGTCTTTTCAAGATTTCATTCAGGACATGGGAGCGGGCCTGCAGATTACCGTGACATCGAAAATGGAACAGAGGGCAGAGGAATTGGAGATCTTCCGATACCCCTTGGTGCCCAAGGAGGTTGCCACATGACCGGTACATCGCATCCTTCAGGATCTAATACTACATATGTGGGAGGCCCTGTTAACGGTTCCACCTATCAGCAAATGGCTCGATAACATGTATTGAGTTCCAGCATGCCCTGGCTTTCAAAAGCCTCAATTACCACACCATTCCATGGTAGTGGAATCGGCAATGTGTCGCATCAAGAGTTCTAAAAATCATTCTTCCATGCCACCGGACAAGGACTCCAGAACTCTTGATATCTTTGGGCGTCGTTAACATAAAAACATAAGAAATGCCATACTGGGTCAGATCAAGGCCCATCAAGCCCAGTATCCTGTTTCCAACAGTGGCAAATCCAGGTCACAAGTACCTGGCAGTTTCCCAAAAAGACACAGGTTACACAATGCTTTTGGCAAGCAGTGGATTTCCCAGGTCCTCTTTAATAATGGTTTATGGACCTTTCCTCCAGAACTTGTCCAAACCTTTTTTAAACGCAGCTAAACTAACAGCTTTTCCTACATCCTCTGGTAACGAATTCCAGAGTTTGATTATGCATTGTGTGAAAAATATTTTCTCTTATTAGTCTTAAATGGATTATACTGTAGCTTCATTGCTTGTCCCTCAGTCTTTCTACTTTTCGATGTTGTAAACAATTGATCTACGTTTACCTGTTCCACTCTATTCATTGATTTATAGATCTCTATCATATCTCTCCTCAGCCATCTCTTTTCCGGGTTGAAGCGCCCTAACCTTTTAAGCCTCTCCTCATAGGGGTGTCCTTCTATCCCCTTTACCATTTTGGTGGCTCTCCTCTGTACTTTTTTTAATTCTGCTATATCATTTTTAAGATATGGCAGCCAGAATTACACACAATATTCAAGATGCGGTCACACCATGGAATGATACAAAGACATTATAATATCCTTTATCTTATTCTCCATTCCTTGCCTTATAATTCCTAGCATTCTATTTGCCTTCTTGGCCGCTGCTGCACACTAGATGGAGTGTTTCAACGTGTTTTCCATGATGACGCATAAATCTTTTTCCTCGGTGGTGATTCCCAATGTGGAACCTTGCATCGTGTAACCATAGTTTGGGTTGTTCTTTCCTAGGTGCTTAACTTATTTATTTTATTATCTATTTTATTTATTTAACAGATTTTTTTATACCGTCTTTCTACAAGCCAAGACGGTTTATAAGTAACTCAGTATAGTAACATGAAAAGGTTCAAACAGAAGTGTACGGTACATTGAACATAATGCATACATTGTAACTACAGGTATTAACAAACTCTCAAATGAGTAACCGAACTATGTACATGTTGTGATATAGCAATGTAAATTGCTTAGAGTTCAAGGTGGGTGTTATGTGGGTGGGGATCCTATGCTGGTTAGGTGTCGTTTGCTGCTAGGCCATAGTATTCTGTGAATAGGAGGACTTTCAGGGATTTTAGTAGGAGTTGAATGTCTCTTATTTGTGGCGGAAGAGACTTCCATAGTGCCAGGACGTATAGCGAGAAGCCCTGTTATCATTAAATTTCATCTGCCATTTGAATGTCCAGTCTTCCAATTTATCAAGGTCCTCTAGCAATTTTTCAAAATCCTCTTGGGTTTTAACAACTTTGAATAATTTTGTGTCATCTGCAAATTTGATTACCTCACTTGTTATTCCCATTTCTAGGTCATTTATGAATATATTAAAAAGCAGCAGATCCCTGGGGTACTCCACTATTCACCTTTCTCCATTGGGAAAATTAGCCATTTAGCTTTACTCTCTGCTTTCTATCTTTTTAGAAAAATCATTTTTATTAACTTATGTCAAACATGGTAAACATACATAACATGTACATCATCAGAAACCAAACCCAAACCCTAAGCCCAAAGGTTGAACACCACCATCTGTCCAATCATAGGCTAGTGCGGCTCCCGAGCCCCTCCCCTCGCCCCCCCCCCCACACCGGCCAAATTGCAACTACCCCATGAGAACATAAGGTGGGGGCCGGAGTCGGGGGCCGGTCGGGGCCTATCCACTCTCAAACGGGCATGGTTCATATCCACCAGGGCTGTCCCAGTGGCTCCTACTGATCCCCCACCCCCACCCCCCCACACCCCCCACTCGACCTCCACCCCTCCCCCTGCCCCCCTCCCCCCCTGCCCCCCCACCCGCCAGTCATCCCCCACCCCCTTCCCTCTTCCCCTCCCCCTCCACCCCCCCACCTGCCAGCCTAACAACAAGAAGAGCTCCCCCTATACCACCCAATGGTCCACCTTGATGGCAATACTCCGGGACCTACCCAGGAAACTGAGCCCAGACCTGTTCTAGACGCTCGCCCACAGCGCCCCCAACCGCTCTCGCCGTTCGCATTTCCAGGGCTCTAAGATCCCCCATGGCCCGTTCCCACTCCCCAATCCCCGGAGGTGAGCTCATTAGCCAGTGGCGCAAGATACATTGCTTCGCTATGACAAAGGCCCGAGCAAAAAGACTCCGTACTGCCTTCGACAGTCCGGTGCCTCCCTGATAGACCCCCAACAGACCCCAAATGGGAGTGATCTGTAGCGTGCATCTCACTCGTTCACTCAGCATGGCGCCTATTGCATCCCAGAATGGGCGTAGGAGGGAGCAGTACCAAAATCTATGTATCAAAGTGCCTGGCACACGCTGGCACAAAGTGCAGCTGTCCGTCTCCGCGAGACCTACCTGCGCCGCCCAGACATTATGTCCGTACGCTCTTCACAAAAACTTATATTGAGTCTCCTGCAGTAGCACCGACTCCGAGAGGGTTTTAATAGCCGTAAATGCCGTACCCAACAACTGCCCAGTCATGGTGGGCAATTGGTCCCGTCGCCACCTCCCGGCCAGGTCCTCTAAGGCCTGGTCTGCCCCGGTACGTCTACCCCCAGGATAAAGTTCGCTCCGCAAAGATTTGACGGTCAGGGTACCAGCAAGGGCCTCAAATAATTCCAACATACCACCCAGCTTCAAGAGAGACCCCTCCCGCCGCTGCAGGGTACGAACATAATGCCTAACCTGCAGATAAAAGTAGAACTCATGTTGCTGCAACTGGTAACGGGCCCTCAACGAGGCAAAGGAGTCCAACTCCGCAAAGCCCGGCAGCCTCAAATGCCCAATATAGTGGATGCCTTTCCGCGCCCAGTTACTCACTACACGACTTTCGCTGCCGGGGACAAAGTCCGCGTTCCCTGCTAGAGGCAGGCAGTCAGTATACTGCCACGCACACCCACGAATATGACACAGGCTTTTCCAAGCCAGTCTAAGTCCCCGCAGGCTCAGGGAGCGCCGCCAAAGGGGGGGGTAACCCCCGCAAGGGAGAATAAAGCAACCGGACTGGACAACGACCTCCCGATAGATCGATTAGCAAGTCCAGCGGGAGGATCTCACCTGCCCGCTCCAATAAATCTCGAAGGGCTCTCGTCAAGTAGAGCACGTTATACTCCCGAAGGGAGGCCAGTTGCGCCCCGCCCACCTCGCCCTCCCGCATTAAAGCCGCCAGAGCAATACGAGGCTTACGGCCTTTCCAGAGGAACTTCGATAAATGCTTCTGTAGCAGCTGCAAATCCCGCTTCAAGAGCCAGAGGGGGAGATGCCGCAGCACATACAGCCACCTAGGGACTTCGACCATGTTAAAAAGAGCTATGCGTCCCTTCAAAGAAATCGGCAATTCTCGCCAACGCTTCAATCAGTCAATGGTACGCTCCAGTAGTGGCCCAATGTTCACGCGGTACAGCCGTGCTAACACCGAGGGAATCTGGAGGCCTAAGTAGCGAAATTGACCATCCGCCCAGCTCAAGGGGAAATCCTGCCGCCAAGTCCCTCGAACCTGGTCACCCACATCCAAAGCCAAGGACTTCGCCGCATTTATCTTCAAACCGGAGAACGAGCCGAATCGGTCAATCAACGCCAGAGCTGCCGGGAGGGACCGTCGAGGGTTCGTAAGACATAACAACATATCGTCCGCGAACGCACTAACCTTCAGCCCCCCCTTAGCCCACTCCAGTGTAATAGCTGGAGCAGAAGCGGCTCTAGCTGGAGGACAAACAGAATAGGGGATAGGGGGCAACCCTGCCGAGTCCCCCGCCGCAGGGGAAAAGTGTCAGATCGATCCCCTCCCACCATCACATACGCCAGCGGATCCTCATATAAGGCTCGTATCCACCCCAAAATGGCCCCATCCATACCAAATCTCTGCAACGCCTCAAACATATAATCCCAGGAAACCCTATCAAAAGCCTTTTCGGCGTCCAGACTAACCAACAGCAACGGGGTTCCCACATGCACGCAACGCTCCATGCCCAACAGAACACTATTAATGTTTCTAGTCGCATCTCGCCCCTGTACAAAGCCAGCCTGATGTCGGCCAACCAACTTGGGGAGAACTGCCTGGATCCGGCCGGCCAACACCGAGGCGAAAATTTTCATATCGTAATTGATCAGCGAGATCCAGGGTCCTTGCCCTCTTTGTAAATGAGGGAGATAGAGGCCGTACGCATGTCCCTGGGGAATCTCTCTACCTCCACCACCTCCGCGTAAAGGGCTGCTAAGGTCGGCGTCACTTGGCCTTCCAGCATCTTATAAAACTCCGCCCCGTAGCCATCCGGCCCTGGGGCCTTATGAGGCTTGCCACATTTGATAGCTTTCTGAATTTCGCCGCCGGAGATAGGTCTGTTTAACTCCAGCAGTTCCTGCGGTGAGATTTGTGGAATCGCAAGACCCTCAAAGAATCGTCGCTCCGCCTCCCGGTCCTCCGTCCCGGGGGTATACAAAGTTTCGTAAAACTGTTTAAATATCCCCGCGACCTTCTTGGAATCACTCTGCTTCCTCCCCTCCGCATCACGGATAAGCGTAATAACCTTCGAACTTCCCCCGTTGCGCACTAATCGTGCGAGTAGTTTACCCGTTCGGTTACCGTAGCGAAAAAGTTGGTGCCGATAATAATGCAAGGAATGGAGCGCTCTCTCCTGTAGGAGGGCGTTCAGCCTCTTTTGCGAAGCTAAGTATGCCCGAGTACGTTGTCCCGTCCTGTCTCGCCCCACCCCCTTCTTCAACTGCTCAAGCTCCCGGGTGAGATTCACGATAGCGCCATTAAGCCGCTTCTTTTCCGCTGCCATATATGCAATAATATGACCCCGCATGACCGCTTTGCCCGCCTCCCACACCGTGGCTACGGACGGGCAGCTGGACTCATTAAATTCTAGATATTCTGCCCACTTCTGCCGTAGAAAAAGCGCGGTCCTGATCCTGTCCCTTCTGTCAGGGGAAGGACCATCGGAACCCATCCGCTCCAGGGCCCCTCCAATCAATTCAGACCATAGCGTGATCCGAAATCACAATAGGCCTAATCTCAGCCCGCTGCACTTTCCCAAAAGCTGTCTCGGAAACAAGGATGTAGTCTATGCGCGACCAAGTATTATGGGCTCTAGATAGGTGGGTATAGTCGCGCTCCCCCTCATGCAACACGCGCCACACATCTAACAGGCTACCCATCTGACAAAGATAATTCACCCCTCTTCTCGTCCACCCTACCCCCTGCACCGGGTGGGATTTATCAAGAGCCGGATCATGTGGGCAATTGAAATCCCCAGCCAAAATAACAGGAATCCGCGGAGCCGCCTCCAATCTCTGCAGAATGCCACGAAAGAATGCATGCTCATAGACATTTGGGGCATAAATATTGCCAATAAAGACTTCTTCTCCAGACATTCGCACATGCAGAAATAGATAACGGCCCCGAGGGTCCACCTCCTCTCGCAACACTTCCACCGGGATCCCCTTCTTGATCAGTATCGCCACCCCCCGCTTCTTCCCCATAGCAGAAGCCGCGTACACCTGGCCCACCCAGTCTTTCCGTAGTTTAAGGTGCTCAAGAGCGTTCAAATGAGTTTCCTGCAACAGGGCAATCTGGGCCCCCTCTTTCTTTAAGGCCTGGAGGACCTTGGTGCGCTTAACCGGGGTATTAAGGCCCCCCACATTCCACGAGAGCACCCTCACATTAGATCCCAGTGTAATAATGGGTGTGGGTTAGCGCCAACTCCCCATGGGGGTTGCGATGTGGTAATGCAGTAGCTGCCCAGCCTCAGCTCCCGGCCCACTCCCCTCAGAGTCACATCTAGGCCACAGACCCAGCCAGTAGTACAGGGCTCGCAAGGGTAAGATCGCTCCTTCTAGTAGGCAGGTTACCCCCCTCCCCAACTCCCGCCCCCACCCCCCTGCTCCTCCCTTGTCCCGACCCCCTCGCCCCCCCTCCCACCCTCCCCCTCCCCATCCCCCTCCCCCTTAATCATAAACACAACCGCCTCTCCCCTACCCCAATACCCACAATTCTATTGCCACGGCCTGCTAAGCCGCGGCCTGACTTCTCTGTGTGTGCACCGCAGGGCCGCCTCGGCTCCAAGTATCCATGACCCCCAATATCCCACCAACAACTGAGTCCCGCAACACAAGCATATGTAGAGCTGCAGTGAGCACTCCCAAACAGTCAGCACACTCAGTCCCGGCACTAGCCGTCTGCAATATCGTGCTCGGAGTACCGAGCTCAGAGTAACCCCCCCCCCACCTCCCGCCGCCCCCAGCAAAGAATAACAGGGAGGCGGAGGCCACCACCTGCTGATAGAGACCCCCTGGGGTAGAGGGTTCATAGTCTTCCGAGGAGAGTCTCAAAGAAAGTCTCGGGGTCTAAGTCTCAGTAGTCTCTCTCCTCCACCGCAAGGGCACTGACAAGCCTACTCCCGCTGCATCCGCTCGGGAAGGGCAGGAACGATAACAGTGTCCGTAGCCAGCCAGCGCCATGCTCACGAGCTCACCCCGGCACCCTCATCCAAGGACTCCAAAAAGGCCTTAGCCGCCCCTGCCGAGGCGAAGGCATGGTTCTGCCCCAAGTGCGTAACCCGGAGGACTGCCGGGAAGGCCAAGGTAAAGCGCACCTTCCTCTGAAACAGCGCAGAACAGATGGGGGCAAATTCCTTCCTTTTTCCCGCCACTGCCGCCGAGTAATCCTGGAATAGCAGCAATTTTTGATTGTCAAGCTGTAGGTCCCGTTTGCTTCGTAAGCCTGTAGCAGCTGTGCTTTATGCTGAAAGTTTAATATACGGGCTATCACCACCCGAGGTCTCTGACGGGCGTCAGTTTTAGGCCCGATCCTGTGGGCTCTTTCCACCTTAATATCCCCCACTAGTGCCGGCAGGCCCAATGCATTAGGGAGCCAAGATTCAATGAGGGGCAGTAACATAGCATCTGTGGTAGTCTCTATTTATTAAATCAAATGCGATCATGCTATGAACACTATTGCCAAGTGGCTCCAATGCCCTTATTTCTTGCAACCTGATCTTGTGTTCCACTAAGGACTAGGTCCAAAATGGCTTCCCCTTGATCAGTTTATGAACCAGCTGCTCCAAAAAGCAGTCATTTATTTCATCTAGAGACTTTATCTCCCTAGCATGTCTTTTCGTGACACTGACCCAGTCGATACCGGGATAATTTAAATCATCCATTATTATTACTGTGTTGTAACCTTTGTTAGTTTCCCTGATTTCTTTGAGCATTTCATCATCCATTTGTTCAGGCTGTTGGTAGTACACCCCACTGCCATTGCCTTCCCCTTTTTACATGGAATTTCAATCCATAGGGATTCTACAGTGTATTTTGTTTCCTACAAAACATGAATCTTGTGTGACTCCATGCCCTCTCTAACATAGAGTGCAACCTCTCCGTCAATTTGATATACTTTGTCATTGCGGTATAATTTGTACCCAGGTATCTTAGTTTCCCCTGGTTGTCCTCGTCTCCTGGGTCTCTGAGATACCAATCATGTCTAACCTCTCATTTAGTGCTATATTTTCTAACTCTCCTATCTTATTTTTTAGACTTCTAGCATTTGCATACAAGCATTTTAGAGGCCGTATTTTATTCATATTAATCTGGTTATCGGTAAGTAGGGGTAATTTGGAATCTTTAAGCTCTGTCTACTCTGTACTTAAGGGCATTTGGGTTACTTTTTTCTTTATTGGAACCTGTCTGTTGATATGGCTTAACTTCAATCTTTTGCTAGTATCCTTCAAGGATACATCGTTCTGAATCATCCATTCTTGTGTGACTGTCAGCTTTCCCCTATTATGTAGTTTAAAAGCTGCTCTATCTCCTTTTTAAAGGTTAATGCCAGCAGCCTGGTTCCATCCCAGTTAAGGTGGAGCTCATCTTTTCAGAATTGCCCTCCTTTCCCCATAATGTTGTCCAGTTCTTCTTGTTGTTGTTTTAAATGCCATCAAGTCAGTGTCGACTCATGGTGACCCTCTGGATAGTTGTCCCAAACTGTGTTCGATCTTCAGTCAGGTGGCTCATTGTTGACAGACTGGCACCCTTAGCTGCTGTTATTGTATCGATACATCTCATTGCTGGCCTTCCTCTTTTGCGTTGACCTTCCACCTTGCCAAACATAATGTCCTTCTCTAATGATCTCTCTCTTCGCATGATGTGTCCAAAGTATAAAAGTCGAAGTCTTGTCATCTGAGCTTCTAAAGAAAGCTTAGGTTTGATCTCCTCTAATACTGACTGGTTTGTTCTTCGGGTAGTCCATGGTATTGTCATGCCCTAGCCCTCCGCCTAAGGCTTAGAGGGATAAGGATGCCATTAACTTCCTTTGTAAAAGCTTAAACAGAATATTTTTTTCTCCAGTGAAGGATGCTGGGAATTGTAGTTCTAGCCTTCTAATAGGAAGTGTAGTTATGCACCGAGAGTGTAGGCAAAAATGACAAAGTATATTTCCCCAAAACGCAAACAAAGTTCAAGCATGTTGTAATAGGATACTTTTCCAGGTATTCGCTCCAAGACATTTACAAACTGGGCTGTATTAGCTTCACAGTCCTTTCTTTTATGCAAGTGCTTCAAAGTAACAGATAAAGAAAAAACATAGCTTCTTCATTCAGCCAAAGTAAAATACCTTCTTTTACCTTTGTCTTCATTCAACAATCAAATACAGAAGCAATAAGTATTCTCCTCTTAACAAGAGCATGCTCCTACCTTCTGCTTAAGGCTAGGCTCAGTATTTCAGGAGACTTTTATCTTCGTAGCTATTTCCTAGCTGAGAGACTCCACACTATCAGCTTTACACAGTGTACAGTCCATGAGCTCCTCTGGCTGCATAGAATCTTGCTCGATGAGGTCCACCTGCATTTCCTCTAGCTCCGGTAATGCAGTGCCCTGCTCTGAAGCTTCAACGGACGTCCCAGGGTAAACCCTCTCTAAGGAACCTTGTGTTTCTCTGGAGTACAGCTCTCCCCGGTAGGGCAACGTTATCTGTGAGGCTGTGGACACTTCCCCCTGGCTGTGCTCACCCGTCTCCCTCCAGCTTCTGGGAAACAATCCCTGGCTTACTTGCCTGCGCTCCTCTCTGGAGGTCTGCCCCGGTTTCCTGTTCCAGACTAGGCTCTGTGAACTCTTGGGCTTTGTCCTGGGCTTCCAGCTCTGAACTCTCTGAATCCTTTCAACAGGAACTGGGGTTTGAAGCTTTCTCTGCTCACTGTCTCTGAGCACTCCTCTCCTGGTCTCTCTCCTCCCAGGCTCTCCACTGCCTTCTCTTCTCCTCCCCGGCTGTCTCCTCAGCTCTGGGTGTAATCCTCCTTCTGGCTCTTTCCCTGGTTGAGGGTGTGGCTCCCTTCAACACTCTCTCTAGCCTCGGTTTATATCTCTGCTTCTCGGGCCGTGTCTCCCTCTCTCTAGACAGGTGCATATAATCATCTTCCAAGCCTGCAACTACGTCAGCAGAGCTTGGGTGTGGCAGCCTAAGTTCAGATTCCCTGTGCTTGCTCTCTCTAGGGAAACGCTGAAACCTGTGCACTTCAGGGATGTCATTTTTCTTAAAGGTAAAATCCTTAGTTTCTCCTATTTCCATAGGCTCACTATGGACTTCCTTATCACAGTATACAAAGTATTCATCGCCAGCACCATAATTCAAAGGCATCAATTTTCTTCCTGTTTATCTTTTTCATTATCCAGCGTTCACATCCATATGATGTCACTGAAAATGCCATGGCTTGAACAAGTCAAATCTTTGTATGGAGAGAAACATCTCTGCTCTTGAGAATCTTGTCTCGGTCCTTCATAGCCATTCTGCCAAGAGCAATGCGTCATCTGATTTCTTGACTGCTTGTTGCTTCTTTATTGATAGTTGATCCAAGTAGGTTAAAGTTGTCAACTATTTCAATTTCTTCTCCATCAACGATGAACTTATTCATTTTGCCAGTTTTCAGGATCTTTGTCTTCTTAACATTAAGGTGCAGACCCATTTTAAAACTATATTCCTTGATCTTGAGAAGCAAATGTTTCAAATTGTCTTCACTTTCAGCCAGTAATGTGGTATCATCAGCATAGCGAGGCTGTTGATGAGTCTTCCACCAATCTTCACACCTCTGCTGTCTTCATACAGTCCTGCTTCTCTGATGATTTGTTCTGCATATAAATTAAATAGGTAGGCAGAAAGTATGCAGCCTTGTCACACCTTTGCTGATTTTAAACCATTCTGTTCTCCTAGTTCCATTCAAACTGTTGCTTCTTGATCAGTGTAAAGGTTGTGCAAGAGAACGATCAGGTGTTCTGGTATAACCAGTTCTTAACAAATCCAAAACCCTATTCCTTGCATCGTCAACTCATCCATGTATTGAGATTCCGGAGCTGTGCCTGCCTTTTGGGTCCTGCGCATGGAATGGGAAGCATTTCTGAAAATGCTACCCTGTAAGTTCTGGATTTCAACTTTCTACCTAAAAGCCTAAATTTGGCCTCCAGAACCTCCCTACCACACTTTACTATGTCATTGGTACCAATATGTACCAAGACAGTAGACTCTTCCCCAGCGCTATTTAAAACATTATCTAGGTGGAGCATGAGGTCTGCTACCTTTACACCAGTCATACATGTTACCAGGTGATCTTCACCTTCACCAGCCATCCAGCTATCTATATGCCTAATGATCGAATCACCAGCCATAACGGCTGAATTAACACTTCCCTCATGGGCACATGGCTCTGGAGAAACCTTCTCGGTGTGAGAGGGTTTTATATCACTTGGAGGACAGGTCCTAGCTACAGGATCACTTCCTGCCACCATAGAGTGATGCTGTCCTGTCACATGATTTCTCTCCTCTGTGGCAACAGGAAGGTTGTCAGACTGGAGGTGGGACTTCAGTACTACGTCCCTGTAGATCTCGTCTATATACCTCTCTGTCTTCCTTATATTTTCCAAGTCTGCTACTCTAGTCTCCAGAAATCGGAGTTGTTCCCTGAGAGCAAAGAGCTCCTTGCACCTAGTGCACACGTAAGACTCACCAACTGGGAGAATGTCATACATGTGACACTCAATGCAAAAGACTGGAAAGCTCCCATTTCACCCATATATGAGGACTGATTCCTGCTGCTCCTGGAGAACACCTGTTACAGGTGAGTAACTACTCTTTTCCTACTTCTCATTTATTCTACTTGTTTGCTAAGCTATACTCTGATTTGATTTAAATAAAAAAACTCCTAGAAGCAAATTTATTTCTGTGACTATTTACTCTATTTGTTAAGCTATTCTCTGATTTGATTTAAATGAAAAGCTCTCTGGTGGTACTAACATATGAGTGACTCAGCAAAATCACTGAAGTCTAAAATACACAGATTTATCAGTTTGAACCCAAAGAATTTCCTTTCCCCCCCAAGATTTAGAGTATATTCCAGAAGATTAATTCTTACAAGTGCAGATCTAGTTCCAGCTGTAGTTGTCCCTTTGGGTAGTCCTTCAAGACTGAGATTCATAGAGCTTTGGCTGTCCTATTTATACTTGTGCTTCCAAGGTAAAGTCTTACCAGTTTCCTGGGTGATTCACACAGCCTTTGGTTTGATAGTGGGGGCCTTTCAACTTCCCCCTTTGACCTGCCACTTGCCTTTAACACCTATTTAAGACAACTTCACAGATCTTTTGCCTCCTAACTGGAAGCGTCTTTGTAAAGGTCTCTAGAAACTAATTTATTTCTTACTACTCAGAGACTATTTATTTTACTTGTATGCTAAGCTATACTCTGATTAGATTTAGATAAAAAGCTCTCTGGAACAAATTTATTTCTGTGAATATTTATTCTGTGTTACTTTCTATGCTAGGCTATTCTCTGATTTGATTTAAATGAAAAGTTCTCTGACTCAGCAAAAACACTAAAGTCTAAAATACACGGATTTATCAGATTTAACCCAAAGAGTTTCCTTTTCCCCCAAGATTTAGAGTATATTCCAGAAGATAAATACTTACAAGTGCAAATCTAATTCCAGCTGTAGTTGTCCCTTTGGGCAGTCCTTTCAGGCATTCATGCTCACTTCTAGAATTACATCCTACATGCTCTATATGGGCATGTATCTCAAGGATATCTCCAAAGATTTGGAGAACCTTGCTTCTATCCTTCCTGATGACAAATGTGATGCATTTCTGGCCTTAATCAGGTAAAATCAGAATACATCCATGTTTCTTACCAAAGCACCTTTTGATGCCTTTGATGCCAGCAGAGCATCAGCAGTCTGCATTTGTGCTCACAGAATTACCTGGCTCCAGGAATCTGACCTTGAGCAGTGGGTTCAAGATAAATTGGCCAATATCCCCTTCCCTGGATAGGAGCTCTTTGTAAAAGGTTGGAGAGAGAAGGCTGGAGAGATTGAGACAAATGATCTCACCCTCAAATGACTCTCCTGAAAGATGTCAGACTGCTCTAGGAGAAAGACCAATTCAAAGAAGTCTTTCTATCCTAAAAAGAATAGAAATTATCCTTCTTATCCACCTGCAGCTGCTTTCCAACCTCAGCAGCAACAGGAGAGACAACAGGGCTCTCATCAGCCTAAGAAGCCTAAGGTGCCTAAGCCACAACCAGCTGCCTAAGCCACAACCAGCCCGCAACTGGTTTTTGACTCCTTCCTAGACAGCATATCTATTCTGCCTCTGCAGGGTCCCCAACCCATTCATATAGCAGGTAGACTCTGTTCTTATGCCCACAGGTTGCACCTCATCACATCAGAACAGTGGATTCTCAACATCACCCAAAGGGGCTATCTGCTTCATTTCGAAAGCTTACTCCCCACCACCTTCACAAGGGATTATCCTGCAAAACCTCTGCAGGCCAATCTCCTGTCGGCCGAAGTGGCCACCCTGTTAGCTCAGGGGTCTGTAGAACCAGTTCCTCCCGACCAAGAAGACAGAGGCTTCTACTCTCCTTATTTTCTTATCCCCAAGAAGACAGGAGGGATCTGGCCCATTCTAGATCTGAGGGATCTCAATAAATCCTTGTTCGAGAAAAATTCAAAATGATTTCCCTCGGTACTCTTCTGCCATACCTTCAGAGGAGTGACTGACTATGTCCTGTAGACCTCAAGGAGGCCTACACACAATTGCTGATCCACCCTCCACAGAAAATATCTGCATTTTCGGTTTCCTCAGACCCATTACCAATATTGGGTGCTCCCCTTTGGGCTAACCTCTGCACCCCGAGTGTTCACAAAATGCATGGCAGTGGTTGCCACATACCTTCGTACCTTGGGGATCTTTGTCTTCCCCCAGTTATACGACTAGCTAATCAGGGGAGAATCACCAGAGGAGGCAGAACTCTCTCTTCATTGAACCATTACTGTGCTTCAAAATGTGGGATTCGTCTTAAATTTTTCCAAATCGCACCTGGTCCCATCCCAGCGGCTTGAATTTATCAGGGCACTTCTGGACACTCGTCAGGCCTGAGCCTTCCTTCCTTAGGAACGATCTGCCATCTCATCGAGCTGACCCACACTATAAAGAGCCACAGTGCCATTACAGCTTGAGAAGTACTACATCTTCTGGGACAGATGGCCTCCACCATCCATATCATCCCTTATGCCCACCTGCACATGAGACAAGCTCAATGGATGCTTTCAAATCAATGGGCCCAGGCAACTGGCCATCTCCCAGACAAGATCAGCATCACTTTTCCTCTTGTCAACTCCCTTCAGTGGTGGTGCTGCTCTCAAAACCTACTTGGAGGGTCACTTTTTCAGATGTCTTCACCTCAATGCACCCTAGCAACAGATGCTTCCAAACTCGGGTGGGGAGCACATTTGGACAATCTCAGTACCTAAGGACAGCGGACACAACAGGTATTTCAGTTGCTGATCAACCTCCTGGAGCTATCTATTCTCACGAATGTTCTTAGGGTTTTTCAACCCCAGCTTTTGGGCAAACAGGTCTTAATCCGAATGGACAGCCAGATGGCCATCTTCTGTGTGAACAAGCAGGGGGTATGGGTTCCTATCCCCTCTGTCAGGAAGCCCTTCATCTCTGATTCTTCTCCATTGCACACCGCATCCATCTGAGAGTGGTGTATCTCCCAAGCGAAGTCAGTCTCTTTGTGGACAGACTCATCCGCATCCTACGGCTACACAAGTGGACTCTAAATCAGGAAACGGCATCTTGGATCAATTCGCCAGATAGGAGAATGCACAACTGCTGCTGTTTTGCTCAAGGCTTCTCTCCCTACACAGTCAGGTGCCTTCCTTCTCAATTGGGGAAGGGGTCTGCTTTATGCATTTACACCCACTCCCTTAATATCCAAGACCCTGTTTAAACTACAGGCCGACAGGGGCTCCATGATTCTAATAGCCCCTTACTGGCCCTGTCAACCATGGTTTCCTTAGCTACTTTGACTAGCACAGACTCCACCCCTCAGCCTGGGACATGCACCCAAACTCTTCTCTCAGGATCCTGGGATGCTTCTCCATCCCAATCCACAAACCCTCCATCTCATGGCATGGTTGCTGAAGGCATGATCTTTGCTGACGTCAACCTTCCGCAACAGGTCAAGGACATCCTATTTTCATCATGCAAGCAGTCTACAAGATGTTCTTATGCCTTCAAATGGCACTGGTTCACCCTCTGGTGTACCCCGAAACATATTGACCTCTCTGCCTGTCCGGTGGAATTTATTTTGCAATATCTTTCCCATTTGTCCTCCACAGGTCTTAAAACTAACTCAGTTAGAGTTCATCTTAGTGCCATCTCAGCCTATCACAGGCCGGTGGATATTTTTTCACACTTTTTGGTGCAATGATTTATGTGGGGTCTCCTGCTATCCAATCCACCGGTGGTTAGGAACCGCAATGTGGTCCTAATGCAGATTCTAAAGCATCCTTTTGAACCTTTAGCCACCACTTCTTTTAAATTTTAAGCCAGCGTTCCAGCAGCTCCCCCGATCAGGGATGAAGCGCCCGGACAGGAGGGGAAGCCGATTCTCCTGTCCGGAGGCTCCTGCCCAATCGGGGCAGTGGGAGGCGGAGCAGAGCCAGCTTGAAAAGGCCGGCTCCAACAAGAACAGAGCAGCCAGCGTTCCAGCAGCTCCTCCGATCAGGGGTGAAGCGCTCGGACAGGAGGGGAAGCCGATTCTCCTGTCTGGAGGCTCCTGCCCAATCGGGGCAGTGGGAGGCGGAGCAGAGCCGGCTTGAAGAGGCCGGCTCCAACAAGAACAGAGCAGCCAGCGTTCCAGCAGCTCCCCCGATCAGGGGTGAAGCATCCAGACAGGAGGGGAAGCCGATTCTCCTGTCCGGAGGCTCCTGCCCAATCGGGGCAGTGGGAGGCGGAGCAGAGCCGGCTTGAAAAGGCCGGTTCCAACAAGAACAGATCAGCCAGCGTTCCAGCAGTTCCCCCGATCAGGGGTGAAGCGCCCGGACAGGAGGGGAAGCCGATTCTCCTGTCCGGAGGCTCCTGCCCAATCGGGGCAGTGGGAGACGGAGCAGAGCCGGCGAGTGCCCTTTGGCATGGCCCTTAGGCGTGGCACAAAGGCATATAGAGCAAAAGAGACAACCACACCAAAAAACCCCACGAAAGCAGCAAAAGCCCCAGCAAGCAGCCAGGAGAGAAGAGCAGCAACCGTAAGTGCAAGACTGAACAAAAAACATGCACACAAATCTGATTTTCCCCCTCGGCCTCATATTCACACTACTCATCCCACCTCACGGACACTACCACCACCACCACACACACACCCCATGGCCTCCACCAAATACATGGACATACATAAACCAACAGCACACCCTCAGGGACTCACACGGTTCTCCCACAAAAAAGAGACAAGCTAAACACAAGTCCAACATCCACGCCAAAACAAAGGAACCTCACAAGACACACACCACCCCAAGACCAATAACAATTGAGCTCATAAATGCCAGGTCAATATGCAACAAGATCTATACCCTAGTTGACCACATAGACGACCAACAACCCGACATACTCTGCATCACTGAAACATGGCTCAGCCCCACTGACAATGTTCTACTCAATCAATTGGTGCCCGACACATACACAACATACAACTGCCCGCGCACCCACAGGCGAGGAGGAGGGGCCCTCATAATAGCAAAGAGCAGCCTAAAATTCAAATCAAGAAGTAACACGGACACCCAACACTCTAACACCATATCAATTGAGAACAAACACATGACCATATGTCTCACCTACAGAGCACCCCATGCTCCACCTGAAGAACTAGCATCAACTCTAGAGGCAGTCTGCGCAGTGAACTCCAGCCAAAAACCTTAAATACTCCTAGGAGACTTCAACCTCAAGTCCACCAACAAAAAAGATGCAGAAGCTTTTCTCCAAGCAATGAGTTTGCTCCAATTCACGCAAGTAATCAACACAGCGACACACAGACATGGCTCCTCACCAGACCTTATTTTTGCACCCAACTACCTAACATCAAGAGGCCTAATATCAACACCCATCATAACTCCAGTACCATGGTCTGACCATCACATAATTGAAGTAAGCATTACGCCCCATGAGGAGAAACTAAACAAATACCCAGACAACACACCCTCACAAAGAAGATTTAAATGCTTCGACAGAGACCAGTTCCTGCTGGACACAATACAAAACCTAAACAATGATACGGATGACCTAGAATAACTAATCACCAATTGGAACAACACCATATACAATGCTGCCAAAGCAACAGAATACAGACACAGGACACCTCGCTGCAACAAACTACAACACAAACCATGGTACTCTAAAACCATAAGAAACGAAAAGAGGAACCTCAGAAAGTTAGAACGGAGATGGAGACAGAACACGTCACCTGTGAACCAGGAACTATACCTAACAAAGCAAAAACAATATAACAAATGTAATCAACCAAACAAAAAGGGAATACCACACAAACCTCATATGCAACTCCAACAACAAACCCAGAGAACTATTTGAAATCATAAAAGCCCTCACCAAAGACCAGGAGACCGAAGACAAAGTGCAACTGGACCCACAAAAATTTGCGGACCACATCCAAGAAAAGTTCCACTCAGCAGACCAAACAAGACCCAGCCAAACCTCAAAGGCTGTCACACCCTTGAACACCTGGGGAACGTTCAACACCCCATCTACGGAGCAACTCTCCCACATCATCTCAGCAATTAAGACAAGCACAGCCCCCACGGATCCCTGCCCAGTGCCCTGAATCAAGGCCACCAAATCTAACTTCATCCAAACCATCCACAAGATAGTACACTCCTCCCTAACCCAAGGGCGCATGCCAAATCAATTGAAGCTCGCGACAATAAGACCCATCCTAAAGAAATCCACTCTCAACAAGAACAATCCAGCAGCATACAGACCCATCTCCAGCATACCACTCCTAGCAAAAATAATAGAAAAAACTGTACAGCACCAACTACAAGAACACATAGACAACCACGCTCCCCTGGACATCAATCAACACGGGTTACGACCCAACCACGGGGTAGAAACACTCTTGATATACCTCTTCGACAGCGTCCTCCGCACCATAGACAACAACAAGAAAGGCATACTAATGATATTCATTGACATCTCATCTGCGTTTGACACAGTTAACCACAAGACTCTATTGGATAGACTGCAGAACATTGGGCTACACGGTGCCACCCTGAATTGGTTCCACTCATACCTAACCGACAGACAAATACAGGTCAAGGTAGGACACAACACATCTCGACCCATAAGTGTCAAACAAGGAGTGCCACAGGGATCGGCCCTTTCAGCTCTACTATTCAACCTATACATCCAGCCAATATGTGTCATCATGAAAGAGCACCACATACATTATACAATCTACGCAGATGACATCATGATCTACACGTCGGACTACTCCAACATAATAAACTGCCTCACACAAATGGCAGACTGGCTCCAGGAAAACAACCTATAAATCAACTTCAGCAAGACGGAGGCAATGATCATCACACGAAACCCGGCCTTTATCCCCCCACCCGACATCAAGATAAAAGATGCAATCATACCCATAAAATCTGAAGTAAAATACCTCGGAGTCATCCTGGACAAAGAACTGAACCTCCAAGCACACATTGGCAAAACAACTAAAAGCGCATACCAAAGAATGTGACTCATCAGAAGACTCAAGCCCCTCCTCGACCAAGAGCACTTTCGCACCGTCTGCCAGGCTCTAATAACCCCTCTACTAGACTTCTGCAATCCAATATACACCGGGCTTCCAAAGCAAACCCTCAGACCACTACAACTGGCCCAAAACACAGCTGCCCACATTATAGCAGGTACTACAAAACACAATCAAATCACGCCCATACTGAAAGATCTTCATTGGCTCCCAATCATCTCACGCATCAAATACAAGACTATCATAAATATATTCAAGATCAGATAACACTCTTCTGCCATAATCCTACACACACTCATACAACCCGACACAAGCGCAAGGCCAAGAAGAAGAGGCACCTCCAACCGGGTTAACACCCCAAATGACTTCATCAAGACCCGCAAAGACACCGCACAACGAGCAATCTCCCTGGCTGCCCCATCCATCTGGAACTCCCTCCCAGATGATCTGAGACTAAACACAGAAATAAAGGACTTCCAAAAACAACTGAAGACAACCCTTTTCCTCGAATACTATGGACATACCCCCTGAACCAACATCCAATTCAGATCATCTGCCCCCCCCCTTCACCCCGAGACTGTACATAAGACTGTATAATAGCTCATGATGTATTATAGCGCACTATGTATTTAATCTAACCCTAATCACTTCCCCGCCAACACACACATGCCACACTCTACACTGCATGAAAACACTTGCCCCCTTGATTGTTTGCTGTGTAAACCGCTTTGATTGAATAATAAGGCGATATATAAATACCATTAACTAAATAAATAAATTTTTATCTTGGAAGGTAATCTTCCTTATTGCCCTTACCTCAGCTTGCCATATCAGGGAACTGCAGGCCTTAGTGTCATATCCTTTGTACACCCAGTTCCACCACAACAAGGTGGTTCTCCGTACCCATCCACACTTCCTTCCAAAGGTGTTCTTGGCCTTCCATCTCAACCTATCGGTGATGCTACCGATCTTCTTCCCCAGCCTGCATGCCTCTAGGGCTGAGGCAGCACTACACACTCTAGATTGCAAGCACACTCTGGCTTTCTACTTGGACAGAACCAAGAATCTCAGGAAATCCTCTCAGTTATTCATTTCCTTTGATCCAAGTCACCTTGGACTTCCAGTGTTGAAGCGCACCTTCTCCAACTGGATTGCGGACTGCATTTCTTTTACCTATGCTCAGGAGGGACTCTCCCTTGAGGGCCACGTCACCGCTCATAATGTGCGAACCATGGCAACCTCAGTTGCCAACCTTTGTTCCATCTCCATTGACGAAATCTGTTATGGAGCTACTTGGTCCTTCATTCACACCTTCGCTGTTCACTACTGCCTAGACAGGGACTCCCATCGGGATGCTGTCTTTTGCTAGGCTTTCCTCCAGCACCTTTTTGGGACTTAACTGCAACTTCTAATCTCCATCCTGGACATTTCTGGCACCAGACATCCCTGTCTATGCGCTTGCCAGCTGCAATAGAGTTCAATGGGGCCAATATGTATCCACACTTCCTCGGCTCCATACTTTAGCCTCAGAGATGCCACTACTGCCAACTCAGTCTGGTACCTGGGATCTAGTGAGTCCCGTTTGTGAAGACTGCATTCCTGCTTGTTCCTGGAGATAGCATTGTTACTCACCTGTAATAGGTGATCTCTAGGAACAGCAGGAATCAGTCTTCACAACCCACCCTCCTCCCCTAGGAGTTGTAGGGTATTCTTTCTCCCTCTATCTCTCAGCTAGAAACTCAACTGAGGATAGGACTTGGGAAGGAGGGAAGGCAGATGCGCAGGCACAGTGGAGTGCTCCCAAAATCTTTCCAATTGAACGCTGGGGAGCATTCCCGGTCAGGCTTTGTCGGAGCCGATTATACCCATATGTGACGACTGATTCCTGCTGTTTCCAGAGATCACCTGTATAGGTGAATGACAATGCTTTCTTGCCGCTGATATTGAGAGGTGGATGGCAGATGCTAGACAACAGTGGGAGGGGCTGGAGGACAAATGCTGGACAACGTGGGGAGGCAGGAGGGCAAATGCTGGACAAAAAGGGAGGTGGCAGGAAGACAAATGCTGGAGAGTGGGGGGGGGGGGGAAGCAGGAAGTCAAATGCTAGACGACAGGGGGGAGGAAGCAGGCAGACAAATGCTAGAGAATGGGGGAGGAAGCAGCATGACAAATGCTGGTGATGGGGAAGGGGGGGAAGTAGGAAAACAAATGCAGGACACATGGATTGGGAAGCAGGAAGACAAATGCTGGGCAACAGGAGAGGAGCAGGAACCCAAATGCTGGACATGTGGGCTGGAAGCAGGAAGATAAATGCTGGACAGAGCGGGGCAAGCAGAAAGACAAATGAAGGACAATGGGGGGGGGGGTTGGGAAGAATAATGACAAATGCTGGACCAGGACCAGTGCTATCCAGTAGCTGGGAAAGTACAGCAAGGCGGCGCAGACATTAAGAGGGTGCCGTTGCTAGCCCCCCACCCCTCTCTCCCCATTCAGGATGGCTTGCAGAGTGTCAGAGGCCTAGTGGAGGGCATGTCCACATGATATGCTGCTCCTGCGGGCAGAAGACTGTGAGAGATCATAATCGCTACTTATAGCCTTCTGCCCACGAACAAGCTCTCCACTAGGCCGCCGGGGCTCTGCAGATCATCCTGAATGGGGAGTGGGTGAAGGCGGCCAATGACAGCGCCCTCCTGATCTTGGCTTAGGCAGGCAGGCTCTGTTTCTCTGTGCTGCAGTCACAGCTTACACAGCCCCTGTCAGTGGGACCTACTGTTTCCGCAGGCAGAAGGGTGTGAGAGGCAACAATAGTGGCCCAGAGAAGCAGATCTTGCCCTTGGAAGAAGCATGCTCTCTGGGCAGGGGCTGTGCAAAGCGAATTGTGCCCTGCCTCTGTGAGCTGGGATCACGGCTTGCACAGTCCCTTCACATTGGACATGCTGCTCCGTGGGCAGACTCTGCCCCTTGTACATAGAAGAGGTGGACATGAGGGGGGCATTGGGAGGTGAACGTGGATGAGCATAGGGAGACAGAAGGGAGATGCTGGGCACAGGAGAGAGAAAAGGGAGGCAGCGAGGATAAGATTGAGGTGGGGGGCTAGAGAGATACTGGACATGGAAAGGGACATAGAAAGAAGGAAGAAGGGGAGATGGAGTGGTGATGTTGGCCAGGAGGTTATAGGGAGACTATGGGAAATGGTATGGAGATGTGGTAGATAGAAACAGAAAAATGACGAAAGAAAAAGACCACATGGCCTATCTAGTCTGTCCTTCCATATAAACAACTACAACAGTCCCCTTTTTTTCATTTAGAGATCCTCTGTGTTTGTCCCATGCTATTTTTGAATTCAGATACTGTCCTCATCTCTATCACCTCCACTGGGAGACTATTCCACGGATCCACCACTCTTTCCGTAAAGAAATATTTCCGCATATCACTCCTGAATCTATCCCCTTTCACCATCATCCCATGTCCCCTCACAGCTGAACTTGCTTTCAATCGAAAGAGGCTCTCCTCCTGTGCATTTATGCCACGGAGGTATTTAAACGTCTCAATCACATTACCTCTATCCTGCCTTTCCTCTAAGGTGTACATATTAAGACCCTTAAGACTGTCCTCATATGCTTTATAATGAAAACTATTAACCATTTTAGAAGCCACCCTCTGTACTGACTCCATCCTGTTTATATCCTTTTGAAGGTGCGGTCTCCAGAATTGCACACAATACTCAAAATGAGGTCGCACCAAAGACTTAAAAATAGGCACTATCACCTCCTTTTTTCTGCTAGTCATTCCTCTCCGTATGCACCCATGCATCCTACTAGCTTTTGCTGTCGCCTTTTCTACCTATTTTAGCTATTTTAAGATCATCAGACACAGCCACACATAGGTCCCGCTCTTCTTTAGTGGACAAAAGTACTTCACCCCCTATACTATATCGCTCCCTTGGATTGCTGCAGCCCAAATGCATGACCTTGCATTTTTTAACATTAAATCCCAGCTGCCAAATTCTAGATCATTCATCTCCAGGAACAAGCAGGAATGAGTCTTCACATATGGGTTTCGTCGGTACCGACGGAGCCTGCACGGGAACGCTCCCCAGCGTCCAGTAAGAAAGCTTTTGGGAGCATCCCACAGCACCTGCGTGCTGCCTTCCCGCCTTTCCCAACCGCCTCTCTCCAGTCCGTGGAATCCCAAACTTCCCCGGTTCTGTTCCAGAATTCCGTGTCAGGGAGTTCAGGCCAAGGATGCCTTCCTCCTTCACTGGGGTCAAGACTTCCTTTATGCCTTTCCACCAATTCCCCTAATTCCCAAAACACTATTCAAGCTTCAGAGAGATCAAGGGACCATGATCCTCATAGCACCACATTGGCCACGCCAAGTGTGGTACCCTCTACTTCTGCATCTCTCTCAAGCTCCTTCCCTGGACTTGGGCTCTGCACCAGACCTTCTGTTCCAGGAAGAGGGAACTTTGTGGCACCCAAACCCCCAGTCGCTCCATCTCAGGGCTTGGTTGCTGAGGGCCTAGACCTTCAAGATTTTCATCTCTCTCAGCAAGTCAGAGATGTTATTCATGCCTCTAGAAAGCCTTCTACTAGACGTTCCTATGCTTTCAAATGGAAAAGATTTACCATTTGGTGTTCAGGGAAAGGTCTAAACCCTCTTGCAATACCTCTGAATTCTCTACTAGAGTATCTCCTGCATCTATCCCATGCAGGTCTGAAAACGAATTCAGTAAGAGTCCATTTGAGTGCTATTGCAGCGTCCCTCAAGCCTCTCAATGGACAACCTATTTCCTCTCATCCTCTTATAGCAAGATTCATGAGAGGCCTTCTTTTAACTAAACCTCCCATTAGACCACCTCCAGTGGCATGGGACTTAAACCTGGTTCTTGGCCAGCTTATGAAGCCACCCTTTGAACCTTTAGCCACCACCTCCTTGAAATTCCTTTCTTGGAAAGTTATTTTTCTCATTGCAGTCACCTCAGCATGCCGCATCAGTGAGTTGCAAGCTTTGGTGGCTAATCCTCCTTATACAAGGTTCCATCATGATAAGGTAGTCCTCAGGACCAATCCACACTTTATGCCTAAAGTGGTCTCACCTTTTCATCTGAACCAAGAGGTATATTTACCTGTCTTTTTTCCAGGACCTCATGCATCAAATGCAGAGAGGAATCTTCATACCTTGGATTGTAAGAGAGCTCTCGCTTTTTACTTACAAAGAACACAGCAACATAGAAAGTCTTCTCAACTCTTTGTTACTTTTGATCCTTCTCATTTAGGACTTCCAGTCTCTAAGAGAACACTGTCCAACTGGATTGCTCAGTGTATTTCTTTCGCCTACCAGAGTAGGAACATTTCTCTGGAGGGCCATGTCACAGCTCACAATGTGAGAGCCATGGCAGCCTCAATGGCTCATCTAAACTCTGTGTCCATCGACCAAATCTGTCGAGCGGCCACCTGGGCCTCGGTTCAGACCTTCACAGCCCATTACTGTTTGGACAAGGACTCCCGCCGGGATGCCTCATTTGGTCAGGCTGTTCTCAAACACCTGTTCCATTCCTAATCAACTCCTACCCATCTACCCTGGTCGGATGCCAGAGATCCATGGGGGGAGGTAGAGTCCTTTTCAAGGACACACAACCTGGGGTTTCTCCCTGGCATCTGCAGCTAGGGAGTCCCCATATGTGAAGACTCATTCCTGCTTGTTCCTGGAGATAGCACAGTTACTTACCTGTAACAGGTGATCTCTGGGAACAGCAGGAATAAGTCTTCACAATCCACCCACCTCCCCTAGGAGTTGTATCTCTTTATCTATCTTTCCTTTCCTCTCTCTCTCTTTGTCTCAGCTTTAAAACTCGAACTGGAGAGAGGCGGTTGGGAAAGGCAGGAAGGCAGCGCGCAGGTGCTGTGGGATGCTCCCAAAAGCTTTCTTACTGGACGCTGGGGAGCATTCCCACGCAGGCTCTGTCGGTACCGACAAAACCCATATGTGAAGACTTATTCCTGCTGTTCCCAGAGATCACCTGTTACAGGTAAGTAACTGTGCTTTCAAACTTAGCTAGATCCCTCTTCATGTTATCTACACCTTCCTTGGTGTCGATTGCAGGTTTTGGTATCATCCGCAAAGAGGCATACCTTACCCGACAGTCCTTCCGCTATATCACTAATAAAGATGTTAAAAAGAATTGGATCAAGGACAGATCCCTGGGGCACACCGCTGGTAAATTCCTTCTCCTAAGTGAGCTCCTTTTACCTGTACCCTTTGTCGCCTCCCACTCAACCAATTTCTAACCCAAGCAGTAACTTTAGGGTCCATCCCTAGGGTGCTCAGTTTGTTTATAAGTCACCTGTGAGGAACAATGTTAAAGGCTTTATGAAATCTAAATACGCCACATCTAGGGCTCTCCCTCGGTTGAACTCCCTGGTCACCCAATCAAAGAAATCAATCAGATTTGTCTGACAATACCTGCCTCTGGTGAATCCATGCTGCCTCGGATCCTGTAATCTGCTGGACTCCAGAAACTTCCTATTTTCTCTATCAGCAGCGTTTCCAATAATTTACTCACCACTGAAGTTAAACTAACCGGCCTGTAGTTTTCAACCACATCCTTACTTCCACTTTTGTGTAAAGGCACCACATGAGCCTCTCTCCAGACCTTTGGCACCACTCCCGACTCCAATGAGGCACTGAAAAGGTCAGTCAGTGGAGCTGCTAGAATGTCCCCAAGTTCCCTCACTATTCTAAGGTGTATCCCATCGGTCCTATCGCTTTGTCTACTTTAAGTTTAGCTAGTTTCTCATGAACACAGTCTTCTGAAAATTGTTCAAGATGCTCCTTCTTCTGTTCCTGTTTGTGGGTGTTTTATGAGGTCCTGTTCCTGGTTCGTCATCTGTGAACACAGAACAGAAATATTTGTTAAGCAATTCCGCTTTATCCTCATCATCTTCTACATATTCTTCCCCTTCACCCTTGAGCCTTACAATACCACTTTTGCCCTTCCTCTTCTCACTAACATATCTGAAAAATGTCTTATCCCTCATTTTATTGCATTGGCTATTTCCTCCTCTTTTTAAATCTTGCTTTCCTGACTACTTTGCTAGCTTCTCTAAGCTTTTCCAAATACAGATGCCTGTCTTCCTCTCTCTGTGATCTCTTGTATTTCATGAAGGCCTCCTCTTTTTCTTCACCTTTTCAGCTATTTCTTTTGAAAACCATAGCGGTCTCCTTTTCCTTTTGCCTTTATTTACCATTTTAACAAAAAGGTTGTTGCCCTTCAAATATCCTCTTTCAGTTTTGCCCACTGTTTTTCTACATCTCCCAGCTGTTACCATCCTGCTAAAGACTCCCTGAGGTATTGGCCATCTTGGCAAAGTTAGTTTTCCTAAAGTCTAAGATCCTTGCTTTTGAATGGATTGTAACAGCCATAGTCCTAATACTGAACCACACCATCTGGTGATCACTGGATGCAAAATGATCTCCCACTATAACATCAGAAACACTTTCACCATTGGTAAGCACCAAATCCAGTATGGCCCCTTCACGTGTGGGGTCTGTTACCAATTGCCTGAATAGTTCTCTCTGTAGAGAATCCAGGATCTGCTTACTTCTAGATGATACCGCAGCAGGAATATGCCAATCAACATCTGGCATATTGAAATCCCCTATCAGTAGCACTTCCCCTTTCCTAGCAATACTGTATATGTCTTCAATTAACTCTCTGCCACCTCTTCCTCTTGTGAGGGAGGTCTGTATATCACGCCAATGCAAATAGATTTCTCTTTCCCTCTTTCTAGGTTAACCCACAGTGCCTCCCCTCCAAAGCTTTAATATTTTTTACATATAGTGCCACTCCTCCTCCCTTTCTTCCTACCCTGTCCTTTCTGAATAAAGTATAGACAGGTATAGTTACAGTCATGGTTTTCTGTGAATCATGTTTCTGTAATTGCCACTTAATCCAAGTCTGCTACTCCCACCAAAGCTTCAACATCAGGGATCTTATTTCCTATGCTATGGGCATTTACAGTATATACACTGCTTTCCATATGTTACCCCTTTTACCCATTTCCATAAAGGTATTTAATGTTTCACTTACCTGGGGGCTTTCACTTACCTGAGGGCTTTCTTCACCCATCCCCAACAAATCTAGTTTAAAGCCCTCTTCAGTAGATTAGCCAGTCTACTACTGAAGACGCGTCAACCTTTCTTGGACAGATGGATGCCATCTCTGCTCTGCAACCCTTGGAACAGCATCCCATGGTCCAGGAAACCAAAACGCTCTCGATGACACCATCCACGCAGCCATGCATTCATCTCCAGGATGCGATCCTCTCTGCCTTGGCCTTTACCCTCAACAGGGAGGATTGAAGAGAAAACCACCTGTGCACCTATCTGCTTCACCCTCTGTCCCAGAGCCGTGAAGTCACTTTTGATACACTCAGAGGGATACCTGGCAGTATCATTTGTTCTGACACGGATTAGTAACATTGGGTAATAGTCAGTGGACTTGATGAGTCTCAGCAAACTTAATTTTTTTAATTAATTTTTTTATTTAAAGGGTATTTCTATCCCGCCTTATCCTTCAATCAAGGCGGTGTACACAGCAAACAATCAAGGAGTTGGCATTTGTGTTCAAGATATTCTTATATTGTACAGTGGATGTGTATGCGTGTGGGTAGGTTGATTAGCGTGTGCTATTTACATCATGAGCTTTATACAGTGCTATGTACAATGAGCGTGCGGATGAGACTTTAGTTCGTGGCTGTTGCTCCCATTATGTGTTTGGACCGTAGTGTTCCAGGAAGAGCAGAGTCTTTAGTTGTTTCCGAAAGTCCTTAGTGTCTTCCGTGGATCGCAGTTCGTCAGGGAGTGCGTTCCACATTCCAGGTGCTGCCATTGATAGCGCTCTTCGTGCGGTGGACTTGCATGCCTTTATTGTTTATAATCACTTGATATACCGCCTCCCATTACATCGAGGCGGTTTACAATAAAAGTATAAAATACATAAAATGGTTATAAAAAAGAAAAGGAAAATAACAATACTTTAAAAAAATACTCTTTTTTTTAAAAAGGATAGGAGAAAAAGAAGGCCAGGATAGAGAAGATAGATTGCAAATAGGAGCAAATCATAGGGGAAGCAGAAATCACTAGAGAAGATTAAAAGCAGTAGAGAAAAAATGTGTTTTAAGACGGGAGTGGAAAGTAGGCATGGACTGTTCTAAACGGAGGTCAGTGGGGAGGGAGTTCCAAAGAGCCGGACCAATGTAAAAAAAGGCTGATTGCCGGGTAGAGTGAAGGTGAGCTTGAGAGGGAGAGGGGAGGTGCAAGCGATTAATATGAACTGAACGGAGACTGCGGGTGGGAGTGTGAAAGGCTAATAGATCGGATAAATACTGAGGGGTGTGCAGATAAATAGCCCCATGGACAAGAGCGAGGATCTTGAACTGAATCCGAAAGTTTATTGGCAACCAGTGCAGATGCTGAAGAAATGGGAGTGATATGGTCACGGGGAGAGGCATGGAGGATCATCCGAGCTGCAGTATTCTGTATAAGTTGTAATCGGTGGCGCTGGTATTGGGGAATGCCAGCATAAACAGGATTGCAAAAATCTAACCTAGTGATAACTAAAGAAAGCAAGAGGGTGGAAAGAGCCTGAGGGGAGAGAAATGGTCTGATGGCACGGATTTGTCTAAGACAATGGAAAGAGCGACGGGACACCTGGGAAATGTGATCATGAAACGAGAGATTACTTTCAAAAAAGACACCTAAATACCGAAGCTTAGTGACTAGAGATATTGAGGTACCCGAAAAAGATGGAGCAAGTGATGGAGCAGTAGAGCTGTGAGGAAACCATATAGCCGTGGTTTTAGAGATATTCAACACAAGACAATTTGTAGAAAGCCAGGAAGAGACCATAGATAGACAGGCATTAAGGGGAGCAATATCAGGTTGGGAAGAGGATGTGTGGTGTAGAAGAAAGATATCATCTGCATAGTAGTAACCAGAAATACCCGATTGCTGTATCAAAAGGGCAAGGGGGGTCAGAAAAAGATTAAATAAAAGAGGAGCCAATATAGAGCCATGGGGGACACCGCAAGAAAGAGGAAAGGCATCAGTAGTGACAGAAGAGGAAGTGACTGCAAATGACCGAGAGTGTAAATAAGAATAGAACCAGTGGTAAACAGTAGTCGTTTGGCATGTTGATTGTGTCCGATGTGGCTCTTCTTCTAGGTCTTGTGCTGACGTCGGGTTGTATGAGGGGTTAAAGGCTGTGGGCAGAGTTCCTGTGTTTGACTCTGAATATGTTTAGGATTGTCTTGTATTTGATTCGTGAGCTGATTGGGAGCCAGTGTAGGTCTTTTAGTATGGGGGTGATGCGGTCTTGTTTTGATGCTCCGGTTATTATTCGTGCCACCGTGTTTTGGGCCATTTGTAGCGGTCTGAGCGACTGTTTTGACATACCTGTATAGATCGGGTTGCAGAAGTCGAGTATGGGAGTTATTAGAGCTTGACAAACTGTGCGGAAATGATTTTGTGTGAGGAGTGGCTTGAGGTGTCTGATTATTCTCATCTTGAAGTATGCATTTTTGGTGGTCCTTCTGATGTGTGACTGTAGGTTTAGCCCCCTATCAAGTGTTACTCCGAGATATTTCACCTCCTTTTTTAATGGTATTGTTGAATTGTTGATATTGATGGAGGGTGGTGGGCTGAAGCTGTTGTTTCGTGTGACAAGAAGTGCTTCTGTCTTGTTGTAGTTTATGGTCAGGTTGTTGTTATGTAGCCAGTTGGACATGTTGTTGAGGCAGTCTGTTATTCTGGTGTAGTCAGATGTCGAGGTTGACTGGGGTGTATATCATGATGTCGTCTGCGTAGATAGTGTAATGTATTTTGTGCTCTTTCATGATGTTACAGATTGGTTGCATATAGAGGTTGAATAGTAGTGCAGATAGGGTGGAGCCTTGTGGCACCCCTTGCTTGATCTTTGTGGGTCGTGAGGCGTTGGGACCGATCTTGACCTGGAACTGTCTGTCAGTTAGGTAGGAGTTGAACCATTTCAGGGTGGTGCCATTTATTCTGATGCTCTGTAGTCTGGTTAAGAGGATTCTGTGGTCCACTGTGTCGAATGCAGCTGAGATGTCTAGGAAGATCATTAGTGTTCCTTTTTTGTGGTTGTCTATGATTTGGAATATGTCGTTGAGTAGATATAACAGTAGTGTTTCGACTCCGTGGTTTGGGCGGAGTCCGTGCTGGTGTAGGTCCAGTGGGGCATGTGCGTCGATATGGTCCTGGAGTTGGTGTTGTACAGCTTTTTCTATAAATCTTTGCCAGTAGCGGTATGCTGGAGATTGGTCTGTATGCCTCTGGGTTGCTCTTGTCTAGTGTGGATTTCTTCGGGATCGGTCGTATGGTAGCTAGCTTCAACTGGTCTGGCATGGTTCCTTGTGTCAGTAAGTTGTGTACTATGTTGTGTATGGTGTTGATGAAGCTTTCCTTCGTTGCCTTGATCCAGGTTACCGGGCATGGGTCTGTTGGCGCGGTGCTTGTGTTGAGTGCTGTGATGATGTCTGAAAGCTGTCTTGTGGATGGGGTGTTGAATTTCTCCCATGTTTTGGTGGTTTTGGTTGGGTTGGCAGTTCCATTTGTCGGTCGTTGTGGTGTAGAGTCCATCTTTTCTTGAAGGTGATCTGTGAAGGCTTGTGGGTCAATCTGCACGTCTTTTTCGGGATTGGGTTCATTTGTTAGGTTTTTTACTATCTCGAATAGTTCACTTGGTTTGTTGTAGGCCTTTAGAATGATGTTTGTGTGGTGCTCTCTTTTTGTCTGGTTAATGAGTTCATTGTATTTTTTTTGTTTCGTTAGGTATAGGGCCTGTGTGGTGGGAGATTTGGAGTGTCTCCAGTGGCGCTCTAACTTTCTTAGATGTCTTTTTGCGTTGCGTATGTCTTTTGAGTACCATGGGGTGTGCTGTC
Organism: Ichthyophis bannanicus; assembly: GCA_033557465.1. Classification (NCBI taxonomy): domain Eukaryota; kingdom Metazoa; phylum Chordata; class Amphibia; order Gymnophiona; family Ichthyophiidae; genus Ichthyophis; species Ichthyophis bannanicus. The sequence goes on from CM066035.1 coordinate 573,041,403, forward strand.
TTTTGATGTTGGATGCTTTTCTTGCTTTGTGTTCATTGGCTTTGGCTGCAGCATTGATGACATTGTTCCATTTGCTTATTTGCTCATCTAGTTCTTCTGTTTCGGGGTCCAGGTGGGGTAGTGTGTCCTGAAGGAATTGGTCCTTGTCAAAGCTTTTGAATCTTCTTTGCACGGGTGGTGTGTTTATTGTCTTGTTGTGTCTCTCCCCTTGAGATATGATTTCTATTTTAATTCTGTAGTGGTCTGACCACAGTACTGGAGTAACTGTGGGTGTTGAGATGTCACCTCTGTCGAATAGGTAATTGGGGGAGAATTTGAGGTCTGGAGATGATCCGTGTCTGTGTGTCGGAGTGTTGATCAGTTGAGTGTATTGTAAGGAGTCCATAGCTTGTAGGAAGGTTTCTTTGTCTTTGCTGGTCACAGAGCTGAGGTTGAAGTTTCCCAGTAGTAGTAATGGCTTGTGACTTGTGTTGACTGCGCAGACAGTCTCTAGTGTGGAGACTAGTTCATCTGTTGGAGCATTGGGAGCTCTGTAAATCAGACACAGGGTCATCTGCTTGTTTTCTACCATGATTGTGTTGCATTTGTCTGAATTTGGGGAGTTTTGGGTCTTGAGCTTTAGGGTGTTCTTTGCGATGATCAGGACCCCGCCTCCTCTCCTTTGTGTGCGTGGGCTATTGAATGCTGTGTATGCGGGGGGACTAATTGATTGAGGAGTACATTGTCAGTGGGGGTGAGCCATGTTTCGGTGATACATAGGATATCGGGTTGTTGTTTGTCTATGTGGTCTTTGATTGTGTTTATTTTGTTCCTTATGCATTGGTGTTGATGAGCTCTATGGAGGTGGTGTTTGGGGTGTTCGCTGCTTTGGGGTTATGTGTTGGGTTTGTGTGTGGGTTGTGCTTGTGGTTTGAATGTTTGTTGTTACTGAGCTTCTTGGGTGCAATCCAGGTTGTGTGCTGTGGAGGGGTGTACGTTGGCGAGGGTGTTGATATCCATAGGGTCTTTGTAGGTGTGTGGTGATTGGCTGTGTTCTGGGGGATAAGGTGGGTTAGGAGGAGGTATACCGGCAGGTATATTGTTGTGGCCATGTTGAGTTTGGGTGGGCTTACTTGGCTGTTGTAGATTTGTTGTTTTCTTTGCCGATGGGTCTTCTCCTAGAGTTTTCTGCTGTCAAACTTCTCCGTGTCCTCTTAGTGGTTGTGTTGTGGCTACGCCTAAGGGCCATGCCAAAAGGCCCTCTGGCGAGGCCCTCAGGCGCAGGCCCCGCCAGGCGTGGGCACGCCCTGATGGGGCGCCACTTTTATGCTGCTCTGTCTGCTCTGTTGTTGCTCCCACTGCCCCGAATGGGCAGGAGCTTCTGAGCGGGAGGATTTCCCGCTCAGGCGCTCTACCCCGATCGGGGGAGCTGCGGAGGTCAGCGGAGAGAGGGGGGGTGGTGTCGGCTGGAGCGGCTCTCTTCTGGCTGGGGCGCCACTTTCATGCTGCTCTGCCTGCTCTGTTGCTCCCACTGCCCCGATTGGGCAGGAGCTTCTGAGCGGGAGGATGTCCCGCTCAGGCGCTCTACCCCGATCGGGGGAGCTGCGTAGGTCAGCAGCGGGGTGTTGTCGGCTGGAACGGCTCCTAGAACGGCTCTCTTCTGCCTGGGGTACCGCTTTTATGCTGCTCTGCCTGCTCTGTTGTTGCTCCCATTGCCCCGATTGGGCAGGAGCTTCTGAGTGGGAGGATTTCCCGCTCAGGCGCTCTACCCCGATCAGGGGAGCTGCGGAGGTCAGCAGGGGGGGGGGGGTGGTGTCGGCTGGAGCGGCTCTCTTCTGGCTGGGGTGCCACTTCTATGCTGCTCTGCTGGCTCTGTTGTTGCTCCCACTGCCCCGATTGGGCAGGAGCTTCTGAGCAGGACGATTTCCCGTTCAGGCGCTCTACCCCGATCAGGGGAGCTGCGGAGGTCAGCGGGGGGGGGGGGGGTGTCTCCGTAACATCTTGGATTTGGCACCTGGCAGACAGCATACCTCTCAGGACATCAAGTCTGGTCGGAAGATGGTGGTTGCAGGGGGATTGGAAGGGAGAAGGCACACATGGAAGGAAAGAAAGACCGGAGGTACTGGATGGAGGAAGATAGCGAGCTAGAGAGAGACACTGGATGGTTGATAAGAGATGTTAGACATGGAGAAAGTCAGCAAAAGACTGGGGAATAATGGACCAGGGAAGAAGAGTTGGGGAATGGAAGGACTGGGGTGAAGGTTGAAGACCAGTAAGTAGATGGTGTAAAAAAGAGGAAGATTGAGAACTGGATAGTAAGGAGTAGTGAAATCTGGGTGGATAGAGAGAGAGAGAGAAATAAATGGAAGAAAACTGAAAGAAAAAGAACAATATCCAAGATTGAAGGAAGTAAAGAAAACAAAAGGAGAGACAAATAAATGGCAAATGGACTAGAGATCGTAGAAAGAGAGCTAAGAGAAGAGAGAAGAAGCCTCTGATCGGGACCAGCATGATCAGAGAATAAAATGGTCAGACAACAAAGGTAGAAAAAATAATTTTATTTTCAATTTAATGATTGGACTTTGCGCTATCTTTATATTTTACACAGTAGGGGAACTACATCTCTTAGTTCTCTGGTGTTGTGGAATCTGGCTTAACTTTCGTCTACAGATTTTTATTTTTACTTTAGGTTGTAGTCACTTATTCTGGACTTGGTGAGGATCTGTTTTCTGAGTGTGTGACTGAAGCCAGGTGGGGGCTGATAAGAACATAAGATATGCCGTACTGAGTCAGACCAAGGTCCATCAAGCCCAGTATCCTGTTTCCAGCAGTGGCCAATCTAGGTCATACGTACCTAACAGTTTCCCCAAAAGATACAGGTTCCACAATGCTTGTATTGGGTCAAGCAGTGATATCCTAGGTCCCTTTGTAATAATGGTTTATGGACCTTTCCTGCAGGAATTGTCCAAACCTTTTTTAAACCCAGCTGCACTAAGAGCTTTTACTACATCCTCCAGTAACAAATTCCAGAGTTTGATTACACGTTGAGTAAAAAAATATTTTCTCTTATTTGTCTTGAATAGTTTACCCTGTAGCTTCATTGCATGTCCCCTAGTCTTTCTATATTCTGATGATGTAAACAATCGATCTATGTTTACTCCGCTCTGTTCATTAATTTATAGACTTCTATCATATCTCCCCTCAGCCATTTCTTTTCCAGGTTAAAGAGCCCTAACCTTTTTAGCCTTTCTTCATAGGGGTATCCTCGCATCCCCTTTACCATTTTGGTGGCTCTTCTCTGAACCTTTTCTAATAACGCTATATCCTTTTTAAGATACGGCGACCAGAATTGCACACAATATTCAAGGTGTGGTCGCACCATGGAACGATACAGAGGCATTATAATATCCTTTCTTTTATTTTCCATTCCTTTCTTGCCTTGTAACAAAACAGAAAGCTATGGGCACACTTCATTTCAAGAGGTCTGAATGATTTCTCTGCAGTTTTGTTTTATTTGGTACTCCTAGGTTTATAGGATTTCGTTCCCAAAATTATACCTTACTCCAGAATGAGGTAAGAGAAAGAACTCTCACACACAAGCATCTGCATTGTCGGCAAACACTAACATAATGGCTCAGCACAAGTAACGTGAGTGCAACTAATACCACCTAAGTGGGTGGCCTTAGTTGCACCGGCAGCCATTTTGCCATGCTGAAATGCAGTAACTGCAGAGGGATGTAAGTGCCTCCCTGCACTTAACCTACGGCCCCGTGTAATCAAACTCTGGAAATAGTTACTGGAGGATGTAGTAAAAGGTGTTAGTATAGCTGGGTTTAAAAATGATTTGGACAAGTTCCCGGAGGAAAGGTCCATAAACTATTATTAAAGAGGACCTGGGAAACCCACTGTTTGCTTCAGGACAAGCATTGTGGAACCTGTGTACCTTTTTGGGAGCCTGCCAAGTACTTGTGTCCTGGATTGGCCATTGTTGGAAATAGGATACTGGGTTTGATGGACCTTGGTCTGACCCAGGATGGCATTTCTTATGTTCTTATGTTCATATATTTTCAACACAGAGCCTAGGAAACATGCTGCTAAATATGCCAAACAAGAGGGGCTCAACAGCACCCATGCAGCACCTCCCACTTCCACAAAAACAAGAACAGCTTGGTGCCCCAACACTGCACTTCCCACCCTCTGAAAAACAAGAGAGACTCACACAGCACTTCCTACCCTCTGAAAAACAAGAGAGACTTTGTGACCCCAATACAGCACCTACCTTTACAACATAAACATCAAAAAGGACTTGGCAACCCCAACATAACTCCTGAAATTGCACACTGGACCAGCATGGTATTAATGTAAACAGATAATCTTCAGGAATAAGCAGTAAGTCAGTCTTCACATATAGGTGACGACGGCATCGACGGAGCCCTGCACGGGAACACTCCCCAGTATTCAATAGATATGCTTTTGGTAGCTTTGCTTCATGCATGCATGCCTGCCTTTCCTCCTGATCTCCTCAGTGTTGCCACATCAAGAGACTTCTAAGTTTTTACCAGTACCATCGACAACTTTAGTTTTTTGCCTTCCCATCCACCGACTCGACTCCCTGTCGATTCTGGTCCCCTTTTTATTACTTTTTTCTTTATTAATTATAAGTTTAACTAATTATCAACTATTTTTCAGGCCTAGTGCTGACATGGGCACTATTGTCCAGTTTGATCTTACCAACCTCCTTTTTCCAACAATGGAAAAGTCCCAGAGTGGTTTTAAGAAATGTGCAAAGTGTTCCAGTGCCATATTTAGTAGGTTTTTTAATATCGCTTTATCATTTCAATCAAAGAGGTTTACATTGTAACTTAAACTTGGTACATGTACATTAAACAGGGACATTGATAACTTGGATTTTTCTAAGCAATGGAGGGTTAAGTGACTTGCCCAAGGCGTGCTGGTGGGAATTGAACCCTGGGCTCTTGGTTTCCAAGCCAGTGCTCTAACCACTAGGCTACTCCTCTATATCTCTGACTGATGAGCATGACTAGTGCCTTAAGTATTTAGGCCCAGACAACGATGTACAGTCTTGTTCTCCTTGTCACCATATGACTTCCAGAGGGAGAAAGAACCGAGACAAACAGAAGGCTAAGCTGTTTCCAGCAGACTCAGCTCCTTCGGTGTACTGCTTGGGGGTGTCAGCTCCATCAAAATCATCCCAGGCTTCCAAGTCATTACTGACACACAGAAAGAGAAGCATTGCTCGGAGTCCCCAGTGCTTCTTAAGAAGACATTAGCTTCCTCATCGAGGCGCTCCCATTCATCAACATTGAGGTCAGCATTGGTATCAGGCACCGAGCACCAGCATTGGCACTGATTGCATTCTGATGGGGACCGTCCAGCTAAACAACCCCGGTGGGAGGCTTCACTCTCCAAAACCTTACAGGGTTAAGGGATGCCTCTGAGACTCAGTCCTCGATGAAGCCCCCTTTACCAGCATCAGGAGTTGTAGCCCAGACTGCAGTATCTGGAGCCACTTTTTCCCCGGTACCCTCGCTCGATGACCGGATCATCACCATCGAGCATAGCATCACAGCAATTTTAGCTGCAGTAGCACTGATGTCCTCAACTCATCCACAGCAGCTATCAATCCCTCCAACACCAATGAGCATTACTGATGCAGCACCACCCAGAGCTACTGTTACGCATTCTCCGCCAGTCGAACATTGCTCGACTATACATCCAGCGCCGCGGTCCTCGATACCACCTCGCTCGGTACCATCTACGTCGAAGCACTCTATGTCTTCTGACCATCGAAGGTATCGAGGCCCAGATAGGGATTACTTTGACTTCCTACTGGCATCTGATTCCGGTTCCAAAATATCCGACCCGGAGTTCGCTGATACCAATCTGTATCGGGATATACCGTCGAATCCATTGCCTCCCTATGAGAAACGATGATCACTGCCTGAAGACATGTCTTTCCAGGACTGTATAAAACATATGACAGCTGCTCTACAGGTATCGGTAGCTACCAAGATGGAACTGAGGGCCAAAGAACAGGATATTCTTCAGTATCCCTCAGCACCGAAGGAGGCTGTAACTGTCCTGTTGCACAATATCCTAAATAACTTAATGTCTTGGATGTGGGAGCCTCCCATGTCGACAACGGCGGTCAGTAAATGTCTGGATACCCTTTATAGGTGCCATCCTCTCCAGGTTTCCAAAGGTCACAACTTCCATACCATTCCATGGTGGCTGAGTCAGTCATGCGGAAGATTAAAAACCAGAAGAACCACTCCTTGGTACCTCCAGGCAGAGAAGTAAAAATCCCTCGAGGCCTTTGCTAAGAAAGCTTTTCAAGCAACAATGCTTGCCTCTCGGGTTGACTCATACATGCTATACATCGGCATGTTCCTTAAGGATGTGGCTAGAGACCTGACTGAGTTCACAGCCCTGCTACCTTCTGATAAACAAGCACCTCATCAAGTCCTAGTATTTCACACCCAAAACACCTCAAAATTCCTGACAAGGGCAGCATTTGATGCTGTTGAGGCCAACAGCAGAGCAGCTGTGGCCTGCATTGATGCTAGGTGTTTGGCCTAGCTTCAAGCATCTGACCTGGAAAAGTGGGTCCAGAATAAATTGATCAACATTCCCTGTAATGGAGAAAACCTCTGGCTGGAGGTGGAGAGAGAAGGCAGGGGGAGATAGAAACTGATGACCTCACGATGAAGAGGTTCTCAAGAAAAACAGCAGATTCTTCCAAGAAGAAACCTGCTGCCAAGAAACCATTTTATCCTAAGAAAAAGAGGCTCTACCCTCCCTACCCAACCTACTCTGCTGCTCAACAACAGCAGAGACAGCAGGGTACTAAGCAACCTTGCGAAGTTAAGTTAGCTAAACCACAACCTACCCCTGCACCTCAGCCCACCCAGAATTTTTGACTGCTTTCAAGAGAGCATAGCCAGTTGTCCCGTAGAATCCCCTCCCCTAATTCCAGGGAGATTAGTCTATTTTGCACATCAATAGGGCTTCGTCACCTCAGAACCCTGGACTTTAAAGCTAGTCAGCAATGGCCTTAAGCTCTGCTTCAAGGATCTCCCACACATTCACTTTGTAGCCCAACACTGTGTGGATCTCCAACACACATCACTACTGCAACAGGAGATCCACTCTCTATTCACACAGGGAGCAATAGAGGAGGTCCCTCCATCTCAACAAGACCTATGATTCTATTCCTGATACTTCCTTATCCTGAATAAGACAGGAGACCTAAGACCTATCTGAAATCTCAACAAATTTCTTGTCAAAGAAAAGTTCAAAATGATTTCTCTAGGTACCCTTCTTCCTTACCTCCAACCAAACGATTGGCTATGCTTTTTGGATCTAAATGATGCATATATACACATCCTAATCCACCCAAGTTACAGAAAGTTCCTCAGATTCAGTTTTCAGAACAACCATTATCAATAATGGGTCCTGCCTTTTGGCCTAGCCTCAGCTCCATGAGTCTTTACAAAGTGTCTGGCTGTCGTGACAGCCTACCTCTGGCACTGGGCATCTTTCTGTTCCCTTACTTAGACGACTGGCTAATAAGGGCAGATACCATCCAAAAAATCACTATTGCCCTTCAACAAACCATCCATGTCCTAATGTCCTACAAGATTTGGGGTTTGTCATAAATTATCCAAAGTCACATCTGGTTCCGACCCAGAACCTGGAGTTCATAGGAGCTCAACTGGACACCATTCAAGCCCGAGCCTCCCTCCCAGATGACAGACGAGTCTGGTTAGTTTCCCTGTCCACTCAGTTTCAACACCAATCAGCGGTGGAGGCCAGGACCTTCCTTCGCTTACTAGGCCACATGGTATCCACGGTACATGTGGTACCACATGCCTGACTCAAAATGCGGGTTGGACAATGAAACCTGTCGCAGTTGTGAACACAATCCATAGGTCGACTGTCCAACCTCATCACAATTTCTCTTCAGATGAGAACATCTCTTCAATGGTGGACCAACCTACAGAACCTAGTCGTAGGGTTACCCTTTCAAAGTCTGCACCACAGTCTACCCTGACAACCGATGCATCAAAGCAAGATTGTGGGGTTAACCTCACTACCCAGGGTCAGTGGTCTCCTCGGAAGAACTTTCACATCAGTCTCCTGGAACTCAGAGCAATCTTCAAAACCATCCGCGTGTTCTCTTACCACCTGACAGGCCAATCAGCCCTCATCCAGACAGACAATCAGGTGGCCATGTTCTATATCAACAATCAAGGAGGTAAAGGCTCTTGTTCTTTATGCACAGAGGTAATATGCCTCTATAACTGGGCAATCTCTCGGAGAATCCACCTTCATGCAGTATACCTTCCAAGAGTGGAAAATCAGTTAGTTGACAGCTCGCTGCCGCTTATATGTACAGCAATTTATCATCTTTGGAAAAAAAAATCGGAAAGCAAAAGTGCCGGCTCTTACGACTTCAGCATGCTTGTAAGTCCCTGATGGGTCCAGCACCCTCTGATGATGTTTCTTGCATCAGAGAGAGTGGAACCAGCAGGGGCTTACAAGTGCGCCAGAGTCCTGAAAAGATTTTAACACTTGGAATATTAGTTTCAGACCCGATGGACTAGGCTAGAGAATTCCTAAGGGCTGGCACCAAATAATACAGTTCTGATTGGCGCATGAAGTCAGTGCATGCCTTGACGTTTGAAGGGATACTAACGATTTTGGGATAAATAGTGCAAAGTCCATAAGAAGGTTAAAACCTTCCTTTTTTGTGTGCAGCAAATAAGTCAGCTAGTTTGGTAGAATTGGAGTTCAGGGTAGTGAGCATTGTAGAGATGACAAACATATTCAAGATTTTTACATTAGCATAAATCAAGTGATTTTGTGAGAGACCAAGAGAGTCTAGAAAATATTAAAAAGGGTGAGTGATGATAATGAGCCCTGGGAAATACTCCTGGACAGTTGAAAAGTCTTTGTTAGATCTTCTGAAGTCTACCTGAGTAGTGCAATAGATAAGTAAACTGTGCAAGCACTGTTCCTGTGATTCCTATTTCTTGGAGATGCAACAACAATAAGGAGTGATCAGTTAGATCAGAAACTGGTGAAAGGTTGAGAAATATTAACCAAACTCTATTTTATTAAAATAATTCTTAATTGATATTTCAACATATCAAATATATGAGCAATACACTTCCAACTGCATAAGAATGTGTACAAAAGCATGAAAAGTTAGATACCAAAGAACTTCAACATTGACAGAGAAAAGATGAAGATCCAACAGAGTACAGACTGGAACTAAGTCCAAGGCCAGCCTGTCCACTAGGCGAGCTAGGTGCTCGCCTAGGGCAGCAGGCCCTAGTGGGAAGCATCGTCCTCCCCTTCTCCTAGCAAAGTGGCAGTTTATCTTCACTCAACCACCATGTCACCCCTCATCCCGGCATCTATCTTCTCACCTGGGGTAGGGGGTGGCACAACGATGCCTCCACTTCTTTGGGCTTTAAAGTACCCATGCTAACGTGTGCATGGCCTGCCGCTTCTGCCTCCCCCTTCAATGCAACTTCCTGACACTCCTTCCCCCTCCAACAGGAAGTTGTGTCGGGGGGGGGGGGCAGGAATTGCAGGACATGAGTGTGCTAGCATGGAAACTTTAAAACCCAATGCCATGGAGGCAATGTTGTGCCACCCCCTCCCCCAGGTGAGAAGATGGATGCCAGGAGGGTAGGCAGCATGGTGGGCTGGGCAGCACTGCAGTCTTCAGGGAGTGGCTTGGAGAGTCTGCATAGGGTGGCAGAAACCCTCGGACTGGTCCTGACTAAGTCTAGAAACACATCTGAAATCCCCCTCTCCCCAGATTGAGGTAAAAAGCCTGAGTACGCAACCCATTCAAACATCCCCCTTCTCTTCCCAACCAATTACCTAAGTCCTATCCAAGCAAGGGCTGTGTGAATCACTCAGGAAATTGGTCACAGATTACCTTAGAAGCACATGACAAAGCACTGTATAGCAGCCAGCTTTTAATAAGTCTTTTTTCCCCTCCCTCCCTGACACCCACCCACCCCTCGGATAATCGTAGCTTCCTGATCGTATCTCCAGTCTAGTCCGGGACCTCTGGGTTGTCCACCTTATTCAGCAGCTTGGAGATTGAGGAACTCCTTCTTTTATGATGTCACCAGTATATTCCCTGGGAGCCGCCTCCATTCGCCAGTTGCCTCAGTCTCCAAGCAGCTGAAGGGACGGTGAGCCTGGAGGTCCGGGCTCACTGGAGGAACGATTGAGAGGGCAGCAGAGAGGCCCAATTTTTTGCGGAGAAGCTGCAGTGGGGCACAGCAGGCGTTGCACAGAGGTGCTGCCTGTTAGTACACCTTGGCTGAGAGCATAGTCAGTTGGATTGGAGACGCGCGGGGGTTTTCCTTCCCCCCCCCCCAGGGCAGTTCCAGGTGAACTCAGCGTTCGACGGCGGGGCAGGGGCAGCAAATTCCTTCAGAGCTGTGGCGGGGAGCAGGAGCCCAGCGAAAGGTAAGAGGGCCCCTTTCATCATTTCTCGTCAGCGCGTTTGAGCGTGGAACGAGCAGCAGGCCCGGCCGCATGGTGGCGGCGCGGGAAGGCTCAGAGCAGCGTCGGGCCTCTCACAGTGTGTTTAAAAGGGTGCGAGGAGAGCCTCATTGACACGCCGAACGTTCTTTCCTTGCTTTGGGGGCATCCAGCGTTAGAACCACGTCGAGACTTGCTGTTTTCAGGTGGAAATTTGTGCAGGTGATTCGGTTCACCGTTGTTGCTCCCCCCGGGCCTTAGTTTTCACGGGACAGCTAGACAGGCCTATTCAGTGCTGTGATGCCCTCTAGTTCCCAAAGTTTTGTCTGTGGGGCTAGAAGGAGCACAGCATCAGAATTGGGGGTATGCAAAAGTTGTTTGAAAGAGGCCTCCGCCATGGACAACATTGAGGAGAGTAAGGAGGAATGCGTGGAAGCAGCAGTGGGGCTTTCAGGTGCTCCTGCTGCCAGTTTACCCCTTGGGGAACCGGTGGCGGGCCCGTCTTCCGCCCCGGATGTCGCGCCCTCCCTGGAGTCTTGGCCCAAGGGGCTGGAATCTATCTTTTCTAAGGACTTCATTGCGCTTCTGCAGCAGGCGGTCGGAAGCATCTCACAGGGTCAGGCTACGGAGAATTCCCAGGTACGCGAGAGGAAGAGGGCCGCGGACTCTCCGAGGGTGGACGAGTTTCAGGGTGGGGCTAAGAGGTCGTGGCTGGTTGAGGGCCTTAAGGACCCCGCTGTTGGTTCAGAGGTACAGCTGTCGGATGAGGAATGCTGCAGTCTCGACATGGAAGAGGATTTAGAGGAAGGTGAGCTCGCTGATAAGGAGGACCAAGCGAGAGTAGTGCGGGTTTTCCGAAGGGAGGAGCTGCCTGCGCTCATTGGGGAAACGCTAAAGGCCCTAAACATGCCGGTTCCGGGGTCGGGGGAAGATGAGTCCCTAGAAGATCCGTTATTGCAGGTTTTTAGGAAAAACCAAAGGGCGTTTCCGGTGCATAGAGTTTTTCAGGAGCTAATTCAGGAGGAGTGGAATACGCCAGAGGCGCCTCTTAAGGGTTCTAGGGTGATGAGTCGCCTTTACCCTCTCGTGGAGCAGGATAGGGAGGTATTTAAGTCTCCCAAGGTGGATGCTGCGGTAGCAGCAGTAACAAAGAAGACCACTATTCCGGTTGAGGGCAGTGCAGCTCTTAAGGATACCCAGGACATGAAGTTGGATGTGCTCCTAAGACAGATTTTTGATGTGGCTGCCGTGTCGCTTCAAGCGGCCATCTGCGGTACATGGGTGGCCAGGGCCTGTCTGCGGTGGTCACAGAGAGTCCAAGGAAGTCAGGAGAGCGACAAGACCGGGGAAGCGTCCAGGATGGAGTCCGGGGCGGCTACCTGTCGGATATTCATTATGATCTGATGCGAGCGCTGTCAAAAAGCATGGCGTCCGCAGTGGCGGTGAGGCGTTATTTGTGGCTTCGTAATTGGGTGGCGGATAACTCCTCTAAGTCAAGGCTAAGTAAACTTCCCTTTAAAGGGAAACTCCTGTTTGGGGAGGACCTGGAAAAATTGGTCAAGGATCTCGGTGAATCTAAAGGGGGAAGATTACCAGAGGACAAGCCGAAACAGGGGCGGACGGCACCCGCGGGCAAAGGGCAGCAGCGGGATTTCCATCGGTTTCATTTCCAAAGGTTTAATTCCAGCCAGAGAGGCAGATTCCCCAGCAGAAATCAGGGGTTTCGGGGATTTCGAGGAGCGGGAAGAGGTTTTGGGGCCTCCGCCTCCTCCGCTGCCTTCAGTGTTAGAAAGTCGCAATGAAGTCAGGGGGACCCAGGCGCCCCTGGTCCCCATGGGGGGGCGGTTGCAGATGTTTTACGACGCCTGGGTCCGTGTCACGTCAGATCAGTGGGTGCTGGAGGTCATTCGAGAAGGATACGCCCTGGAGCTACGGTGTCCAGTGTGGGATGCCTTCGTGAGGTCCCCCTGCAAGTCATCGAGCAAGTGCGAGGGGGTGAGGGGGACTGTACGAAGGCTTCTGGATCTCAGGGCAATAGTGCCGGTACCTTCAGACCAGTGCGGCTGAGGTCGGTTCTCCATTTATTTTGTGGTTCCAAAGAAGGACGGCGGGGTTCGGCCGATTTTGGATCGCAAAGGTGTGAATCGTTGCCTTCGGGTTTGGCATTTTCACATGGAGACTCTGCGTTTGGTCATAGTAACGGTTAGAGCAGGAGAGTTCCTTACCTCACTGGATCTGTCAGAGGCCTATCTTCACATTCCCATACGGCCGGATCATCAAAGGTACCTCTGTTTTACAGTTTCCTTCGGGCAGTTTCAGTTCCGGGCTCTGCCGTTTGGTCTGGCTACGGCTCCGCGCACATTTACCAAGATCATGGTTGTGGTCGCAGCGACTTTGCGAAGGGAAGGTATTTTGGTGCACCTGTACCTAGATGATTGGTTGATCTGGGCGAAATCGAGAGTGGAGAGCGAAAAGGCGACGGCCCAGGTAGTCCAGTTCCTAGAAAGCCTAGGTTGGGTGGTCAATATGTCAAAGAGCCAGTTGGTCCCCTCGCAAAGCCTGGAGTATTTAGGAGCTTGATTCGACACAAAGAGGGGGCAGGTGTTCCTGCCTCAGCTCCGAGCGCAGGGATTGCGGAAGCTTGTTCTACGGTTCTTAAACAGCGCAGCTCCCACAGCGTGGCAATACCTGCAATTATTGGGCACAATGGCATCAACAATAGAGATGGTGCCCTGGGCGAGAGCGCACATGAGGCCATTGCAGAGGGCGTTACTCAGACGCTGGTCACACCAACGGGACACGCTGTCACAGAGACTTCCGTGTCCGGTGGAGACGCAGGTAGCCCTGCGTTGGTGGTTGATTCCCGAGTCACTGCAGCGGGGCAAGCCGTTAGAGGCTCCAGACTGGTTACCCTTAACCACGGACGCCAGTCTCTGGGGCTGGGGAGCGCATTTCCAGGGCAAGTTCACGCAGGGGCAATGGAGTCCTCAGGAGCAGTCTTGGTTGATCAACAGATTGGAGTTGAGGGCGGTGTCGTTGGCCCTGCAGACTTTTCAGACCGATCTCGGAGGAACAGGGGTCCGGGTGTTCTCTGACAACGCGACCGCAGTGGCGAATGTCAATCGACAAGGGGGAACCTGCAGTGTTGCGCTGGAGTCTGAAGCCGAGGACTTGTGCAGTTGGGCCGAGGAGAATCTTATAGCTCTATCGGCAGCGCATGTTGCCGGAGTGGACAACGTAGAGGCCGACTTTCTCAGCCGGGTGAAAGTGGATCCCAGGGAATGGGTCCTTCATCCAGACGTGTTCCAAATGTTAGTGCAGCGGTGGGGCACGCCGATAATGGATCTTATGGCAACGTTTCAGTCGGCAAAGGTCAGTCGATTTTACAGCAGGAGAAGAGAAAGGATGTCCGAAGGTCTGGATGCTCTCATTCAGCCCTGGCCGGAACATCAGCTCCTGTACATCTTCCCGCCGTGGGTCCTGGTAGGCAGGGTAGTACAGCGGATAGAAGGACACAGGGGTCAGGTGATTCTGATAGCTCTGGATTGGCCGCGCCGGCCTTGGTACGCGAATCTGGTAAGGCTCCTGGTGGCAAGGCCGTAGCATCTTCCGGTCTGCGTGGATCTGTTATCTCAGGGGCCCCAGCTCATGCCGCACGTGGATCGGTTCTCACTTACGGCCTGGCTATTGAACGGGCTAGGTTAAAGGCGAGGGGCTATTCCACGACAGTAATTACCACTTTGCTGAAGGCCAGGAGAAGGTCGACGTCGTTGGCATATGTTCGAGTCTGGAGAATCTTTGAAGAATGGTGCAGTGGCAGAGCGGCGGTGACATTGAGAGTGTCCATCCCCAGATATTAGAGTTTCTGCAGGATGGTTTCGACAAGGGATTGGCGGCCGCATCACTTAGGGTGCAGGTCGCGGCGCTGTCATGTTACAGAGGTAGGATAGGTGGTTGATCGCTTGGGGAACATTTAGATATTAAGCGGTTCTTATGAGTGGTGTCTCTATTAAGGCCACCTATTAGGCAGATAGTTCCTAAGTGGCACCTTCCGTTCATTCTGGAGGCGTTGGAAAGGGAGCCGTTTGAACCCCTGTCTCGGGCATCGTTGAAGGATCTTACATTAAAAGTGGTGTTTTTGGTGGCAATCTGTTCAGCGAGAAGGGTCTCTGAATTGCAAGCGTTGCCGTGTAAGGAGCCCTACCTTTTGTTCTTGGACTCTAGAGTGGTATTAAGACCAGTCCCAGCATTCTTGCCCAAGGTGGTGTCGGCGTTTCATCTAAATCAAGAGATTTCCCTGCCGGTATTTCGGGGCGGCGCTGGAGGTCCCAGCGCGGTAGGGCGGAATCTCTTGGATGTCAGGCGGGCATTAAAGAAGTACCTGCGTCGAACGGCGGAATTTCGCAGGTCTGAGAGACTTTTTGTTCTTTTTGCCGGACCAAGGAAGGGTGATTCGGCTTCTAAGGCTTCCATTGCCCGATGGATCAAAGAGGCCATTGTGTCCACGTATGTGTTGAAGAGTAGACCGGTTCCTGAGGGTCTTTGAGCTCACTCTACTAGGGCTTCCGCTGCCTCCTGGGCGGAAACTAGGTTGATACCACCGCTGGAAATCTGTAAAGCGGCAACCTGGTCGTCGTTGAATTCCTTTGTGTAAAGCATTACAGACTAGACGTGCAAGCGCAACAGGATGCTTGTTTTGGAGAGGCAGTCCTTCAGGCTGGAAAGGCAGGTCCCCCCCGTTGAGTTTACTGCTCTGGTACAGACCCAGAGGTCCGGGACTAGACTGGAGATACGATAAGGAAGGTGAAATTAGACTTACCTGCTAATTGTTGTTCCTGGAGTAGATACAGTCTAGTCCCATATCCATCTCCAGTAACGTCTTTGGCGGATTCCAGCCTGCAGGTCTGATGGCGGAAGGGCTGGACACTTTGCAGGTAAGCAGAATTTGTTTTTTAGTAGGGGGCATCGGTCCCCGGGTGGGGAGGGGTAATGTTAAAGGCAGGTCCTCCAATCAGATGAGGGGATGGCCTCCACAGGTTTAAAGGTTGCACATTACGTTGCTCTGAGGGGCAGAGTTTTGTTCCAGAGGGTTGGGTTGGTTGGTTTGCATATGTGTTAGTTTGCAGTTATTCATTACGATCAGGCTGTCTTCTTGCTCCAGTGAGTCTGCTTTGTCAATAGGTAACTGGCGAATGGAGGCGGCTCCCGGGGAATATACTGGTGACATCATAAAAGAAGGAGGTTCCTCAGTCTCCAAGCTGCTGAATAAGGTGGACAACCCAGAGGTCCGGGACTAGACTGTATCTACTCCAGGAACAACAATTAGCAGGTAAGTCTAATTTCATCTTTATAGGTGCTTAAAGGAAAGGAGGTACCATATTCACTCTCAGTCATAGCTGTTTATCCTCATCAGGCATACATTAAGGACCTGAGATTAATTAAGCTTCAGGTGAACAAAGTACATTAAACATACTAGGTATAGTTTTATTAGTATAAGTATCTCCAGCAACCCTTAGTAAGTAAAGAACTTAAATACCTAAACACAATCTTAAAACTAAGATGTAGACAGCAGTCTAGCAGCGAGATGGGGGGTTTCCAGCCTTTTGCATTGACTGTCACATGTATGATTTTCTCCCAGTTCGTGAGGGGTCTTACATGTGCACTAGGTGCAAGGAGCTCTTTGCTTTCAGGGAACGAGTCCAATCTCTGTAGGCTAGAGTAGCAGACTTGGAGGACATAAGGAAGACAGAGAGGTACATAGACGAGACTTACAGGGATATAGTACTGAAGTCCCACCTGCAGTCTGGTAGCATTCCTGTTGCCATGGAAGAGAGAAGTCATGTGACAGGAGAGCATCACCCTGGTAACATAGTTATTGACGGCAGATAAAGACCAGTATGGTCCATCTAGTCTGCCCAGTATGATGGCAAGAGGTGCGCAGGAAGCAATCCTGTAGTTAGGACCTGTCCTCTAGGTGATGTAAAACTCTCTCGCACCGAGGAGATTTCCCCAGGGGCATGTGCCCACGAGGGAAGGGTTAGAACAGCTGTTATAGTTAGTGATTCGATCATTAGGCATGTAGATAGCTGGGTGTCTGGTGAACGTGAGGATCATCTGGCAACATGTCTGCCTGGTGTGAAGTTAGCGGACCTCACGCACCACCTAGACAAGGTCTTAGATAGTGCTGGGGAGGAGTCTGCTGTCTTGGTACATGTCGGTACCATTGACATAGGAAAGTGTGGTAGGGAGGTTCTGGAGGCTAAATTTAGACTTTTAGGTAGGAAGTTGAAATCCAGAACTTCTAGGGTAGGATTCTCCAAAATGCTTCTCGTTCCATGCGCAGGATCCAAAAGGCAGGCAGAGCAAAAGGTCTGAATACAACTACAGTCCCATCACATATGGTCAAAATCCCCATATTGCCCACACTCCTGCCAACATAAGAGGAAGGTCCTCTTATCCCATCTACAAAAGTTCTCTTACCAGTATCTAAATGCAACAAGATTTCATTAGTGAGCCCTGTGAGTAATGTTTCCTTGCTATGACCTTGCAGGAAATCTGATTCTCTTGGATTTAACAACCAAATATTTCTATGAATATTGCAAGTTGCTCAAGAACAATTTTTCTAGAATTTTGGATAAAAATGATAAGTAGAAGACTGGCCAAAAACTATCATAAGAGAAGAATCTTGAGAACTTTAACATCTGCTGGATTATTACCTGCTTCCAGGCAGAGGAACAACACCTGAGGCTAAGCTTAACTGGAACATATCCTATATGTATGGAAGTAATGCTGTAATGCTGGAGAGTTGGCTTTAAGTAAACAAGAAGGAACTGGGTGGAGATATGTTGTACAACATGAAGGTGTAGTCTTTTCAAGCATTAGTGGTGGCAAAGGCAAAAAAACATGCTATAATTCTTAATGCAGGAAACTTCCTCCTGCATTGAGCCAGTCAGATTGAAAGAAGACAGTTTCTTGTCCTAAATCTTGAATCCCCTTCAATCTTCTAGAAGTAGAGTCTGACGTTTGGGATATGAAGTAGTATTGTGAGTTGTCTGAGTAATAGTAATTTAGATGTTAGCAATTTTTCCAAGAAAAATGATGCAAAACTGGGGAAATGTTATTTAGGGTAATAGAGTAACCCGATGTTACTGGAGCAATGGTTGTCAAAACCTTAAATAGATTTTCTGCATTATTCCCTGTTGTATTAATCTACTTTGAGATATAGCGTCTTTTTACATTGCATAGATGGTGTTTGAAGAGCTAGACTATAAATTTACTATCTCTGAATCCTCCAGTTGGTGTGTTTTTGGTCATTTTCTGTCAATATGATGATATAGAGCTTTTAATAAGTAGAGCACCTGGTTATACCATTGGGCTTTTTTTGTTTTCTGGAGACAAACAGGGGGATGCAGGCACACTCCAATGGTGAAGTGCCGACTGAATTGAGTTGCCTGGGTTCTCCCCTAGCTCAGAGAAGTCTTTGGAGCTCTCTGAGCCTGAGTGTGCCCTTCCCACCTGCTTGTTTCTGGTGTCATCAGTTTTTTTTTTTCTGACTGTGCTCGATCAGCCATGGCTGTCCCTGCCTCCGTCAGAGAAATCACTAACTCCGTTTTAAATCCAATACGGCTATCCAATCTACACATATTTAAATAAGAAAACATAAAAAGGAAGAATAAAACGGCAGAAGAACAGCAGTCCAGTACTAATTCAGCATGACTCTGAGGCCAGGATCATTCCCCCATGGGCTGAGGCTGTCGGAATTAAAAAAATAATCCCCCCCCCCCCCCAAAAAACCCCAAAGCAGCAGCAAAGCAATCAAATGAAAGGGAAGAGGGGCAGAAAGGCAACAAATTGCTCTGGGCTGTGATTGCTCCACCTGCGGGGCCTCCTTATGGTTGCAGCGACAAATCACTCTCCCTCCCTCCTCCCATCTGGCCTAGCTCAGGCACAATCAGGACTCATGAGGGCAGCCGTGCAGCTGGAGACAACTCCTCCTCTGGTGATGGCTTCAAGTCCAGGGGCCTGGGTCTGCTGATCCAGACTGGCAGCTCCACGCCCCCACCTTCAGAGCTCCCTAATTTCCCAATTATCTCTCCCCAACCCCTGATGAAGTCTCTGAAATTGGTGGCCATGGGAAGTAAGACCAAAAGCAAATCTAAACTCGAAAAGCAACATCCTGCCCCTGCAGATCTCCAGGAATAAGCAGTTTTCTTTTACATAATTTTTCTTTTCTTTTCAGTTTTTTCACTAACTAATTTGAGGCCTGCGGCCTCATCAGGCACCATTGCCCAGTTTGATTTTGCCTCCATATCAATCTCTAATATGGAGAAGCTCTAAAGTGGTTTCAAGAAATCCAAGTGTTCCAGCACAATTTCTATCACTGATGAGCATTCTTGGTGCCTAAAATATTTAGGCCCACACCACAATGTTGATTCTTATCCCTCCTGTCGCCACATGATTTCTAGAGGTAGAAAGAACCAGGACAAAGAGAAGACTAAGCTGTTTCCTACAGAATCAGCTCCTTTGGTGCACTTTTCGGGGGCGTCAACTCCTTCAAAGTCTTCCCATGCATCTAAGTCCTCACTAGCAGAGGAAAAGCATTGCTTGGAGTCACCATTGCTTAAGAGAAAGAAGCAGGGCCGGCCCGTCCATTGAGCGAGAATGTTTTTTGCACAGGGCCCCGCGTTTCAGGGGGCCCCGCGCAAAAAACATTCTGATCTAAAAGTTAAATTTAAAAAAAAAAAAAAAAGTTGTCTGCTGCCGCTGCCGGGGCCGCCGCGGGAGAATCGAGTGTGCCGCGGGGCCCCCCCTGCCCTCCCCTGTATCACCTCTCTTTCAGCTGCCTGCAGTCACACGCGCCGGTTTCAGAGCGCGAGAGGAGAGTTTCTCCCTCGCTCTGTTAAGCCCGCGGGGGCTGATGGGAAGTTCCCATCAGCCCCCGTGGGCTTAACAGAGCCGCGAAAGGGAAACTAGTTCCTTTGCGGCTCTGAAAGCCGGCGCATGTGACTGCAGGCAGCTGAAAGAGAGGTGATACAGGGGAGGGCAGGGGGGGCCCCGCGGCACACTCGATTCTGCCGCGGCGGCCCCGGCAGCGGCAGCAGACAGCTTTCTTTTAAAAACACTTTTCCCTGGGCTGGGCTGGGGGGGGGGGGTCGGAGTGGTGGTGGGCTATGGGGGGGCTGGGGGGGTTAGGAGTGGTGATGGGCTGGGGGGTTAGGAGTGGTGATGGTGATGGGCTGATGGGATTAGGACTGGAAGTGGGTTGATAGGGGGTTAGGACTGGTAATGGGCTATGGGGGGGGGCTTAAACTAAAAATTGGGTAATGGGGGAGTAGGGCTGGACATGGGCTGGTGGGAGTAGGACTGGGAGTGGGCTATGGGGGGCTAGGACTGGTAATTGGTTGGGGGGTTGCTAGGACTGAAATGGGCTGGGGGATTAAGACTGGAGGTGGGCTGATGGGGTTAGGACTGGTAATGGGCTTTGGGGGTCTAGGACTGGAAATGGGCTGATGGGGGGTTAAGACTGGAGGTGGGCTGATGGGGTTAGGACTGGTAATGGGCTGTGGGCTGTTGGGGGGGTTAGGACTGGTAATGGGCTATGGGGGGGCTAGGACTGGAAATGGGCTGATGGGGGGATTAACACTGGAGGTGGGCTGATGGGGTTAGGACTGGTAATGGGCTATGGGGGGGTTAGGACTGGTAATGGGCTATGGGGGGCTAGGACTGGAAATGGGCTGATGGAGGGGTTAGGACTTGAGGTGGGCTGATGGGGTTAGGACGTAAATGGGCTGTGGGCTGTTGGGGGGGTTAGAACTGGTAATGGGCTATGGGAGGTTAAGACTGGTAATGGGCTGTTGGCTGATGGGGGCTGTCTGGTAATGGGCTATGGGGGGTTAGGACTGATAATGGGCTATGGGGGGGCTAGGACAGGAAATGGGCTGATGGGGAGGGGTTAGGACTTGAGGTGGGCTGATGGGGTTAGGGTGGGCTGATGGGGGGGTTAGGACTGGCAATGGGCTATGGGGGGCTGACTGGAAATGGGTTGATGGGGTTAGGACTGGAAGTGGGCTGATGGGGGGTTAGGACTGGTAATGGGTTATAGGGGGGGCTTAAACTGAAAATGGGGTGATGGGGGGTTAGGACTGGAAGTGGGTTGATGGGGGGGGGCTAGGACTGGTATTGGGTTGGGGGGTTGCTAGCACTGGAAATGGGCTGATGGGGGGCTAGGACTGGAAATGGGCTGATGCAGGGACTAGAAGGGAATGGTGGCTGGGTGAGGCTGGAACTAGAAGGGAGCTGATGTTGGGGGAGGATTAGAATGGGATGGGGCTGGGAGAGTAAAATGGAGAGGGGAAAAATATTTTGTGTGGGAGGGATAAAAAATCTATAATTGGCCGGGTATTGGGAGAGTAAGTGGGGATTGAGGATGGAGGGGTAAAATTTGAGTGGATGAAATAGGAATGAGGAAAGAGCAAAAGGAGAAAGATTAGTATGTTAAAGCAGATGTAGAGAGAGAATGGAAAAAAACTAGAAGAGAGAAGAAAGGACAAATGGACAGCAGACGATGGAGAGTTAGCAGAAGACACGAAGAAACCAGAAGAAAGTGGCTGGAGCAATTGCAGCTGAAAAAAATGCACAAAAGGTAGAAAAATATCTCTTTATTTTGAATTTATTAATTGGAATATGTCAGCTCTGGTAAATGTGCATCATTAACGTCTGCGCTTTGTTTAGTACAAGAGCAAATTAATGTATAGTTTTATTTCTACAGTGTTGTACATTCCAAGTTTGGCTTTTGGGATTCCCAGTTTAATTATTGTCTTCCTGTTTCTAAATTGTGATTCCTTGTTTGGTGATAGACTATGTTCTGCATGTGTAACTGAGCTGAGGTATTCTGTTTATGTAATTCCTATTTGACATTGCCACTTGTTCTCTTTCCCCAGTAGGTCATGTATTGTTGTTTTCTGAAATGTATTGGTTTAATATTTGCATGTTTCCTTTTGATAGGTAGGGTATGGTGCTTTGTGAGTCCTGGTAGTGCTGTTAGGATACGGCGGGTTTGCTATGGGTTCTAAATGGGCAGTGTTTGTAGTAGTTCCTAATGTGTCTGGTGGTTGGCACTGGATTATAGTAATGTAGAAATCTTTTAGTCTTTCTTTATCCATACACTCATTAAGAGGCATGTTTACTAAAAGTTAGTATATGGTAACATTATGCAAATATTTATGCAAATGAGGCCCCTTATGCAAATGAGGCCCCGCACCGAGTCTCCGCACATGGCCCCGCACCCCCCTTGGGCCGCCCCTGGAAAGAAGACATCTGCCTTGGCATCTAGCTCATCGACTTCCAGGTCAGCATCAGCTTTGGACACTATCGGCACTGACACCCTCATTCATCGCATTCTAATGCTGACCATCCATCGAAGCCGGCAGAAGGTATCACCCTCCAAAGCCACACAGGGATTCGGGGATGCCCCCGAGGTCCAATCCTCAGTGGAGCCCCCGATACCAGCATCAGGTTGTGGCCCACACAGCTGTGTCTGGAGCCACTCCTCCCCCGGTTCTGTCATTGGATGACCGTATCATCACCATCGAGCGTAGCATCGCTAAACTCTTAGCGGCAGTAACACCGATGACATTGAGTGCTCCGCAGCTGGCACCAGTTCCGCTGATGCCGACGATGGCCACAGAGCTCGGCACTTGTATGCAGGCATCCCCTGCTCACACATAGCTCCAAAGAGCAGCCGATACGCATCATGTTCAATACCTTCTACATTCAATCATGTCAACCCCTGCGGTGAGTGAAAGGCTTGATACCCTTTATAGGGTTCCTCCCTCCTAGGGTTCCAGAAGCCACAACTCCCCCACCACTCCATGGTTGTGGAATCTGCCATGAGGAGGATAAAAAAACAGAAAAATCACTCCTCATTTCCTCTTGGCAGAGAGGCCAGGACCCTGGATGCATTTGGAAGGAAGACATTCCAAGCTACCTGCTAGCCTCTAGAATAAACTCCTATATGCTATATATGGGCATGTTTCTCAAGGATGTATCAAGGGATCTCTCAGAGTTTACCACCTTGTTACCCCCTGACAAACAGGCGGCTTATCAGTTCTTAGTAACACATGCCAAGAATATATCAAAGTTCTTAACAAGAGCAGCATTCAATGCATTTGAGGCCAATAGCAGATCTGCTGCAGCCTGCATAGGGTCCAGAAGAACAGCAGGGCTCCAAGTATCTGACCTGGAACAGTGGGTCTAGGACAAATTAATCAACATACCTTATAATGGTGAGAACCTCTTTGGTCAGAGGTAGAGGGAGAAAACCAGTGAGATAGAAACTGATGATCTCACCACGAAGATGCTTTCAAGGAAGACAGCAGACTCTTCTAAGAAGAAGACTACCACTAAAAAAACCTTTCTTCCCTAAGAAGAAAAGGTTATCTCCAGGAACAAGCAGGAATAAGTCCTCACATATGGGTACGTCGGAACCGACGGAGCCTGCGCGGGAAAGCTCCCCAGCTTCCCAGAAAGGAAGCTTTTGGGGCCTCCCACTGCACGTGCGCGCTGCCTTCCCGCCTTCCTGACCAGCTCTCCTCAGTTTCTCTTTTTCTGCGGAGCCAGCAGGTCGTGTTCCTGTCACCGCTGAAGAAATTCTTATTTTAGTTTGTTTCTTTAGACCGTGTACCTGCCTTCCCCATACCGAAACCGGTACCGCCGGTCTCTCTTTTCTTTTCTTTCAAAAAAAACCCCCCAAAACTTTTATTTAGCACAACTTGGTGACTTCGGTTAGGCCTCAGGCCTACACAAATTCTCCTCATGGAGAAACCAGCCCCTGGTTTCAAGAAATGTACCAAGTGTAGTGCTGTTATTTCTGTTACAGACACCCATGACTGGTGTCTTAAATGTTTGGGGCCTGAACACTCCATTCCGGACTGCCCATCCTGCTCCCAGATGTCTAAACGTGGTTTGCAGAACCGGGCCAACAAATTCCATGTGCTGTTTGCTTCAGATAATCCAGCGTCACAGTCATCCAGGTCTTCCTCTCCGGATGGATCTCAGGTAACCAAACCTTCTTCGGGCAGGTCCTCAAAAGGCAAATCTCCTTCAAAGTATCGAGAGGCCCTCAATCTTGAGTCAGAGGACCCTGCCCCAGCCAAACAACCCCGGCGGGAAGCTCTGGCTTCCAAAGCACCATCTATGGGGTTACAGGTTGACATCGATGGCACGGCCTCGACTGATCACCTGTTAGACTGCTCTGGGGTACCGGCCCATGCCGGTACCGACATCCAGGCAGCAGTGGCGTCTATGGGCAATACTGTCCAGACCATGAAGCAGGCCGTTCTGGCTTTCATTAAAGCTGCGACGCCCTCGGTACCGCATCTAGCGGTTCCGGGTCCGGTTCTGGTACTGTCTTCCATACCGGAACCGAGACCATCATCTTCCAAACGCAGATCGGTTCCGCATGCCGGATCCGGGTTTTCACCCGATACCGATCCCATACCCGGTACGCCCGATGTCGATACCGATCGGTATGCGTATCGTGCGTTGGAAGCAAATAGAGGATTCTCTGATTCTTCTGAGGATTTTGACTCCTCTGATGACTCTGATGAGCTGTCTCTAGTTCTTCCTGAAGAGCCTTCTTCCCCAAAGAGGAGAATGTCTCCACCAGAGGATTTGTCCTTTCAAGACTTCATTATAGAAGTAGCTAAAGGACTTTCTATTACTACATCCTCTGAAAAAGAACCTAGATCAAAGAAATTGGATATTTTAGGATACCCTAAGGTTCCTAAAGAGGCAGTCACCCTGCCTATCCATGAAATCCTTCAAGAACACTTGATGGACTTATGGGAGGCTCCTCTAACGTTGTCTCCTCATTCTCGTAGGTTGGACACCATGTACCGGTCCCTCCTTCTCCTGGTTTTCAAAAAACTCAGCTGCCTCACCATTCCATTGTGGTGAAGTCTGCGCTGAAAAAGATTAAGAGTACCAAAAGGCACTCTTCTACCCCTCCAGGGCGAGAATGTAAGACCCTAGACTCTTTTGGTAGGAAAATCTTCCAGGCTAGTATGCTTATAGCCAGGATTAATTCATACAGTCTGTATATGGGCATGTTTCTAAGGGAACTTGCCCTAAAGGTACGGCATTTTGCCTCCTTTATCCCTGAGGATAGAAAGGAGGAGTTCATTTCTCTGGTGAAACAGCTTCTAGATGTTTCTAAGTTCTCCAGCAGAGCAGCCTTTGATTCCTTTGAGGGTGCCGGTAGAGCTTCGGGCATTGCTATTGCAGCCCGACGACTTGCTTGGCTCCAGGCCTCTGACCTAGAACCCTGGGTCCTGGATGGCTTACGGAATCTGCCCTGTACAGGTGAGAACTTTTTTGGTAAAGACTGGCAAATTAAAGCCACTCAAATGGACGCAGAAAATGCTACCTTAGATAGACTTTCTAAGTCTACCTCTACTCCTGCCAAGAAAAAGTCTTTCAAGAGGCCTTACTACAAGAAGGCCAGATTTTCCACAAATACTGGCCAACAATCTTCTCAGCCTCGCTTTGCTGCTAAGCGTCAGCAACCTAAACAGGCAAGGTCAAAGCCTGCAGCGTCTGCCACTCCTCAGCAGGCTCAACCCCCTCAGGGGTTTTGACTTGCCCCTAGAGAACTTAACCTTTCTGGCTCTAGAACAACCAGAGCCCCTCACCATTCCCGGAAGGTTAGCTCACTTTGCTCCCAGATGGGAGCAAATTACATCAGAGCACTGGACCCTCTCTATCATCAGAGAGGGCTACAAACTTCATTTTTCCAACCTTCCTCCACATACCATGGTGAGGCACTTCAATTCTCCCCCATCTCTCCTGGCCCTGTTGGGTCATGAAGTCTCTTCCCTCCTTGCCCAAAGGGCAATAGAAGAGGTTCCTCTTCTTCAACAAGGGACAGGTTTCTACTCCCCTTATTTTCTTATACCAAAGAAGACAGGGGGATTCAGACCTATCCTAGATCTGAGAGAATTGAACAAATTTCTATACAAGGAGAAATTCAAAATGCTTTCTCTGGGCATTCTCCTTCCATACCTTCAGAGTCAGGATTGGCTTTGTTCTCTAGATCTCAAGGATGCGTACACACATATACTCATCCACCCATCCCACAGAAAATATCTACGATTTCTGTTCCAGGGAAAACATTTCCAGTACAGAGTACTTCCCTTCGGTCTAGCCTCTGCTCCAAGAGTGTTCACCAAATGCATGGCAGTTATAGCCGCATTTCTAAGAGGTCTGGGAATTTTTGTATTCCCATATCTGGACGACTGGCTCATCCGAGCTCCATCTCAGTCAGAGGCCCAGATTTCCCTGGACCGCACGAGGCACATTCTGCAGTATCTGGGACTGGTGGTAAACCTTCCCAAATCTCAACTCATCCCTACTCAGTCTCTGGAATTCATAGGGGCCCAGTTGGACACCACCACTGCAAGGGCCTACCTTCCTCAGGTCCGGGTCCAACGTCTGGTGTGCTTGGCCTCCCAAGCTCAGTCCAGCACTCACTTGACAGCCAGGGAAATGCTGCGACTTCTGGGCCACATGGCCTCCACGGTACACGTGGTGCCCTACGCTCGTCTTCATATGAGAGCAGCTCAATGGACCTTGGCCACCCAGTGGACTCAAGCATCAGGAGCGCTCTCCGACCAAATACTCACCTCAAAACGTCTGTTTTGGTCCCTCCAATGGTGGATATCCACCAAGAATCTGTCGTTGGGGGCCCCCTTCCAACCTTTGTTGCCCCAAGCAACCCTCACAACAGATGCCTCCCAAACAGGGTGCGGAGCCCATCTTCAACACCTCTCCACTCAGGGTACTTGGTCTCTACAGGAGACCACCCTTCACATCAACCTCCTGGAACTGCGAGCAATCTTCCTTGCCCTCAAAGTCTTCCATACCCTCCTTGTCAACCTGACGTTCCTAGTTCATACAGACAATCAGGTGGCCATGTTCTACGTAAACAAACAAGGAGGGACAGGCTCTCTGTCGCTTTGCAACGAAGCTCTCAGATTATGGGCCTTCGCCAGAGAGCATCAAATTCATCTTCTGGCAGTGTATCTTCCAGGGGTTCAAAACTCTCGGGCAGACAGACTCAGTCGAGTTCTGCTTCCACACGAATGGTCCCTACATCTGGACCAGATACGCAAAATCTTTCAGGAATGGGGAACCCCAGACATAGACCTCTTTACAAGTCCGTGGAATGCCAAACTTCCCCGGTTCTGTTCCAGGACTCCGTGTCAGGGAGCTCAGGCCAGCGACGCCTTTCTCCTGCATTGGGGTCAGGAATTCCTATATGCCTTTCCACCCATTCCTTTGATTCCCAAGACTCTGTTCAAACTCCAGAGGGATCACGGGTCCATGATCCTCATAGCTCCACGCTGGCCACGCCAAGTGTGGTTCCCTCTACTTCTGCATCTCTCCCAGGGACCCTCCCTGGACCTGGGAGCTGCGCCAGACCTTCTGTCTCAGGAGGAGGGGACTTTGTGGCACCCAAACCCCAAGTCCCTACACCTCAGAGCTTGGTTACTGAAGACCTAAGCCTTCATGACTTCAATCTTTCTCAACCAGTGAAAGATATCCTTCATGCCTCTAGGAAACCCTCCACGAGGCATTCCTATGCTTTCAAATGGAAACGCTTTTCCATTTTGTGTGCTCAGCAGGGTCTTGACCCTCTAGCACTTCCTTTGAATTCTCTACTAGACTATCTCCTGCATCTTTCTAATGCAGGCCTTAAGACGAATTCAGTAAGAGTCCATTTGAGCGCTATTGCAGCATCCTTAAAACCTCTAAATGGACAACCTGTCTCCTCTCATCCTCTTATTGCAAGGTTCATGAGAGGCCTGACTCTAACTAAGCCTCCCATCCGACCTCCTCCGGTAGCATGGGATTTAAACCTAGTTCTAGGTCAGCTTATGCAGCCACCTTTTGAACCGTTGGTTTCTACCTCCTTGAAATTTCTTTTCTGGAAGGTCCTTTTCCTTATTGCAGTCTTTTCGGCTCGCCGCATCAGTGAACTACAGGCCTTAGTGGCTCATCCACCTTATACTAGGTTTCATCATGATAAGGTGGTCCTTAGGACGAATCCCCACTTTATGCCCAAAGTGGTCTCGCCTTTTCATCTTAATCAAGAGGTATATCTACCTGTCTTTTTCCCGGCTCCTCATGCATCCAGTGCAGAGAGGAACCTTCATACTCTAGATTGTAAAAGAGCTCTTGCCTTTTACCTCAACAGGACTCAGCCACATCGAAAGTCTTCCCAACTTTTTGTGGCTTTTGATCCTTCTCATTTGGGACTTCCAGTCTCCAAACGTACACTTTCCAATTGGATTGCTCAGTGTATTTCCTTTGCTTACCAGAGTAAAAACATTTCTCTGGAAGGCCATGTCACAGCTCACAATGTGAGAGCCATGGCCACTTCTATGGCTCATCTTCACTCTGTATCCATAGATCAGATCTGTCGAGCCGCCACCTGGGCCTCGGTTCCTACCTTCACAGCCCATTACTGTTTGGACAAGGACTCCCGCCGGGATGCCTTGTTTGGTCAGGCTGTCCTCAAACACCTGTTCCATACTTGAACAACTCCTGCCCACCTTCCCAGAATGGATGCCTGAGATCCATACGAAGATGGCGAACCCTTGGAAGGGGATCTCCCAGGCATCTTAGCTAGGGAGTCCCCATATGTGAGGACTTATTCCTGCTTGTTCCTGGAGATAGCACAGTTACTTACCTGTAACAGGTGATCTCTGGGAACAGCAGGAATTAGTCCTCACAACCCACCCACCTCCCCTAGGAGTTGTATCTTCTATCTATCTTCCTTTCCTCTCTCTATTGTCTCAGCTATAAACTCGAACTGAGGAGAGCTGGTCAGGAAGGCGGGAAGGCAGCGCGCATGTGCAGTGGGAGGCCCCAAAAGCTTCCTTTCTGGGAAGCTGGGGAGCTTTCCCGCGAGGCTCCGTCGGTTCTGACGTACCCATATGTGAGGACTAATTCCTGCTGTTCCCAGAGATCACCTGTTATAGGTAAGTAACTGTGCTTTATCCTCCATATCATTCCTATTCTGGCTACTCTACCCCACAACAGCAACAGAGACAGCAAAGCCCAAACAGGTCAGGAAATCCAAAGTTACCAAACCACAGCCTGCAGCTACTACTACAACCTCCTCAGAGTTTTTAACTGCTTCAAAAAGAGCATGGCCAATTCTCCTATAATCTTCCCCCTTCCTCCTATGATCTCTGGAAGACTGGTGCATTTTACACACCATTGGATCAACATCACTTCTGAGTCCTGGACAACATCACTTCTGAGTCTAGTCAAGCTGGGCCTACAGCTGAAATTCCAGGATCTTCCTTCCACTTAATTTGTGGGACAACCCTCCTTGGATCTCCTTCACACCTCCAGCAGGAAAGTCTCTCACTGCTGAGACAAGGGGCTATAGAGGAGGTTCCCCTATCTCAGCAGGGCCTAGGATTCTACTCCCGATACTTCCTAATTCCAAAAAAGATGGGAGGTCACAGGCCTATATTAGATCTCCAAAATCTCAACAAATTTCTCATCAAGGAGAAATTCAAGATGATTTCTCTAAGCACCCCTCTGCCATACCTCCATCAAAATGATTGGCTATGCTCTCTGGTTCTAAAGGATGCTTATATACACATCCTGATCCATCCAGACTATAGAAAGTTCCTTATCGGTCCTACAGTTCAGTCCTCCACCACTGGGTAGTGCACCTCCTCCTGCAACATGGAGACTGGACAAGTCAAACTTGTGACATCACCGGGTATATCCTGCTGGTCTTCTCCCATGATCCCCCAGTGTGTCCAGTCTCCATGCAGCATGAGGACGTAGTGAGCCTAGGTGCTGGGCTCACTTGAGAAGCAGTTTAGGAGCAGTTAGTCAGGATTTGATTTACCTTGCATTTCTTTTGCCCTTCTTTAGGTGTAATCCTGTAAATTGAATTCATTTTCATTTAATTTAATTTACTTTTACTTTATTTATTTTCACCTAGTCGGCCTTAGTGTAAAGGGGGGTTCTGTCCCTTTTCAAAGTTCACGCTGCCAGCTAGCCTCTCTGCTTGGGATTCTTCAGTCTCTGTGCCCGGTGATGATCTCTCTCCCAGGACTGTACGGGGGAGAGCTCTGTGGAACACCTGCATTTTGGCAGTGTCCATGCGGCAGATTCCCATCGCGGCGGGAGCCTCAGGCCGTTCGAGGTTCTTTAGCCGGTGGGCCGGGGCTCGCAGCGTCTGCTACTTCTGGTGGCGCGAGGCAGCAACGTGTCTGGACAGCTCTTCACCCCGCAGCTACAGCGGGGTAACTGCTGCATCCCGACGCCACAAGGGAGTCTCTCAAGTCCGCATGGAGGGGCTCTGAGCTCTTGCCGCCTCTGTGGTGTTTGGCGCCAAACGGGCCTGCTTCGGATTGGCGCCATTTTCTCGGCAGGGCTGAGGCCTCGTGGCGGAGAGCGGAGCAGCCCCGCGTTTGAGCAGACGACGCTGTTCCACGCGGCTACACCCAGATTAGGACTTCCTTTTGCTGTTACTTTTAATTTTAATTCTAATTTTAATTTCCTTTTAATTTCATGATAGTTTATAGTTCTTTGAATGCAATGTGATTGGTTTGGGTTTTACTTCTTGGGGGGTGCCTTTACCTTTGTCTGCATTCTGGCAGTTAGCGACGTCTGTCAGCAGCAGGTTTCCGTGCTAGGATTTGGCCATTCAGGGTCATCGGCGGCACAACCACCTACAAATTGAGCCCTTTCTGAAATTGTCATTTACATAAGGATGCTATTTCCATGTTTATACGCTTGGAAATTGTGCAGACAGCCTCTAAATGTCGTTATGCCATCTGCAAATTTGATCGCCATGCTTGCTGATCTCTTTTCCAGATCATTTCAGTGCAGTAGATGTTACCAGATGCCAGTTCCAGTGCAGATCCCGAGACATTCCACTATTTACGGGTCTCCTGTGAGAAAACTGGCCATTTAGTCCTATTGTGTTCCTGTTTTTGATCCATTTCCCATTCTATAATAGCACATCATCTCCTTCCTCAGGAGAAGTTCATAAGGGGCTTTGTCAAGTACCTTCTAAAACATCCAGATACATATCATTTGGCTTACTCACATGTTTATTAACCCTTTGAAAAGACAGCTTGGTGCTGCTTTTCAGAACAAATTCTATCATTTAACTGGCACTGAACTCGGATTCATTGGTCTGTAGTTTCCAAGATCGCCTTTGAAGCTCTTTAAAAAAAAAAAAAAACAATTAGTGTTACATTAGTAACTCTTCAATCTTTAGAGATCATTAATACTAATGTTATGATTGAGCCTGGCTGATATTATGAATGATCACTATTAGACAAAAATTAGCTAGGTTAAGACACTTTGATTTGGTTTTCTGCACTATGTTATCAGAGCGCAGCTTGCCCATTTGGCGGGAACACTGCCCATCTGGGCCATCTGGGGAAAGGCCCCTGCTGGGGATCGTGAGAAGTGTTGCTGGATGGCACAGTCCGGGGCTTAGTGTTCCAGGGTCCTGGAAGGGTTGATAGCGGCAGTCAGGCCTCCCTGTCTTTGCTATGACGGTCACCTAGGTTCAAGCGTCCTGTGTTTTGGGTGACAGGAGTGGGACACCTGGACATGTGGTGCTGGATGTTGGATAGGCTCATACTTCTTAGGTGCGCTCTCCTTGAGTGCGTCTGCATGTCCGTGTTCCGTCTGTGATCTCATGCTCAGGTGATTGTTGCAGCAATGACAGAGATCGCTTGGGATATCGTGAGCGGGGTTGTCATGGTGTTGCATGGGGTTGCCAATGCAAGACGGGGCCATCCTGAGGAGTTTGGGCCTCAGTCATCAGATTTCCCTTCGGTGGCCCGGCTTTCCAGGAGGCACCCCTCCAGATCCGCCGGTCCAGTTCTTCTCTGCCTCTTCTCAATGTGGGCAGGGGGGCTGGCAGATCTGGAAATTCACGTCCACTGCACGTTCTACTGTTTTACCTCTGTCTTGGGGTTCTGAGGTCATATATTCCCAATCATTTGTTTGGTGGGGTGCTGCTGTCTGTTGTGCAAGACAAGGTGGTCAACAGTCGGAGGCTGTCGTCTATTCCCCTTGCCCCTGAAGGTGCTCACAATTTAAGTTTTTTGTACCTGCGGAGGTGTATGTTGTTAAAGGCTAGCAGGTGCACCTGTGGGACCAGAATCCTCGGTTCTTCCGACCTTCCGTTGAGGTGCGCGTGTGGGGTTTACTCCCTTGGTCGGCTAGCAACTTGCTTCACCCATTGGGCCTTCCCTTTCCTCAAGGCATCGTTGCATCCCACTTCTTCGTGGGGGCTCGCCGCAGGGCCTGGAGTTATGCTCAGCCGGTTTCAGCCAGGGCTAAGTCCTTGGGGGGAGGCTCCGATCCTAACGATACAGGGAGTGCTGGGATCCGTTCAACCAGGTTCCTTCGGGCCCAGCGTACGTCGTCTTTTGCTGGCCGGTTTAGGTCTTCGGGTCATGGCGGTGCTCCGAGAAGACCAATAGGCTGCACAGTGCTTGTCTTGGATCAAGCGCGGGATATCTGTAGGTTCATATTCAAAGCTGTCCGGTTACATGTCCCTCCATTGTGGAATGCTGTACTAGTAGGCATACTTCATATGCTGGGCTTACAAGTTGGCTTCCGCGCTGCTCGGCATCAGCCAAGGTGACTGCCGGTTTAGGCTGTGGAGTCAGCCTGGAGGAGGGGCCTTGCGTTCTCTGGACAATGCCCTGTTCGGTTGTGTGCCTTGTGGCCCTTATGGAGTTGTAAAAAGGAAAAACAAAACAACAAAAAAAAAACAACAACAACAACAACAAAAAAAGAATAATCAAACAGGAAAGCCTTCCTAATTGTCCCCACTTCTTTTTTATAAGGTTCTGTCCCTCTCTTCCGGGAGCTTGGCCGGAGCGTGGTTAGACTCAGCTACATTTTGGGGATCCTTTATGTACAAGGCATTTTAGTGTACGCAGCATGCCCAGTGTTCCATCGTCTGACTGGAACAGTACGCGGTACGTCAGCCGTGGCAGGCGTTCACGGACACGGTAGCGGATCGAGCGCTGTAGGTGCTGTCTGAGATCTCCGGGATGGTGGCCTATTTCGATCGGCAGGGTGGAGTCGGTCGGGTGGTCAGGGTGGCCCGAGCGAAGGGACAGCATGTGCGGTTGAATCCTTGGCGGCCTGCGTTTCGGTGGGGACACTGTGGTGGCGAATTTCCTTAGCGGGGTCCGAGTGTTTGCCGGAGGAGTGAGATTGCATCAGGCGGTGTGCGCACCGCGTGTGCTCAGATGCGGTCAGCCCATATTGGACTTCATGACGACCTGTCAATCTGCGGCGACGGGTCGATGTTTAGCAGAGGACATATGAGGCTACTGGATAGCGTCGACGCATTGGTACGGGGCCGTGGCCCGGTCCATTCTATGCCTTTCAGAGGTCATAGTGAAAATGGCCGACTGGGTCTGGTTGCTAAGATATGTGCTCTTCATTAGTCAGTGGGGACCATTACCAGTGTATTCTGCAACATTTGCGTGAGCTTGCATAATCTTTACTTGCAACCAATCGAAATAACTGTCCAAAACCAGTTGCTGCAGTCACTACTTAAATTTGCCTCGCTTGACAGTAAAAAAAAAAAAAAAAAGACATATTTATTTTATACCGATAGGTCATTCACAGCATATTTGGCGATTCCTCGTCCTGGTGTTAATCATGCAGATAATTTCTGCTCTAGTTGTGGTGATGTGACTTTTACATCACAAAAATGGCATATGACTGTGGCGGTTCAGAAAGCCTACAATTTATATTTTGGCTGCAGAATAAAAGATCAGGATAAAAGCTAGGCGCCACACATATGCTGCAATACATGTGTAGCAGATCTCAGGCTGTGGATGGATGGGAAAAGACCATCAAAGTCTTTTGCGGTTCCAATGATCTGGAGAGGGCCCATGGATCACGTCGGCGATTGCTACTTCTGCATGGTTCCTCCAATTCCGGAGGGCATATCCAGGTGATGTAAGCGGTTGGCCTACTGGCATTGCGTCGTGGGCGTGGCTACCAGAGTCTCCTTTCTTTTTTGTCACACCATGTAAGACTCCACATCTTCTGAAACAATGCTGGGCTCTGGGGGCACTTGACACCCTCTTATATGCCCTTGGTGGATCACGCTTGGTTTATTGCAACTCATTGCTTAGCTGCATTCCACATTCTCAATTAAAAAGACTCCAACTGGTCCAGGACATAGCTGTAGAGCTACTTTGTGTTGCAAAGAATAAAGCCCTTAAGAGGTGTGACAAATAGGGTGTTTGACGCTGGTGGTTTTTCCATTTCCCTCATTTTGCTTCCCACCTATGTCTGGATGGACCTCGGTTCCATTCTCCCTCGTGGAATCCGGCTGTGCCTGTTTAGTTGTCGGTTTGGGACTTACGCAAGAACACTTTGCTTGTAACCTGCGTTCCTTGGACCTTAGGTGAGGTTCCGTCGCTTTCTGGGAGGTCTCTTCGCTGCCTGTCCCTCCGTGGAGGCGGGTTCTGCGGGAGAGCAGCGGTTGCTAACACTTGACAAACTGGTGGGGTCGAGAGCCAAGGGAGAGCTCAAGCGGATTTTTCAGGCAGAGCTCCGGTAGCCTTCTCAGTAGGTCTGTTTCTAGGGCGTTCAGTGTGTTTGCGATGGCGAGTTTGTCTTTCTGAAGCACTAGCGCTGCTTGGTGCAGAGTTCTGTGCTGTTTTCACCAGTGAAGAGGATCCAAGTGGGCTCTCGGTCGTGTCTTCCTGGTTGGCTTACCGCCTGTTGACGTGAGGAGCGGGCTGGGGTCGGTGCCTGCTCTGTTCGTTTAGGGGCCGAGCCGACTGGATAGGTCCCTCCCAATGATTACTGCTCTGGTACATCCCAGTGGTGGAGGACTGAACTGTAGGACCGATAAGGAAATGAAATTACACTTACCTGGTAATTGATGTTCCTTGAGGGAGTACAGTTCAGTCCTCATTCCCGCCCGGGGATGGATGTTTCAGACGCGAGGCATCAGTTCCGAGTATGCTTTCGGATCCTAGAGTCGGCAACGGGCTCTGATTGGCCGGTAATCGCGAGAGCAACCTTTTCTGCCTATACTCTTCCTTAGTTCTCCTTCCTTCTAGCTCTCTGTCTTCCGCTGTTTGGTGCGCAGGGGGACAGGGGCACGGAGGAGGGTGTTTTTCGGCCTTTCTTTTTGGGGCCCTGTGATTTAAAGTTGAAGTTTGAGCATAGCTTTGTATTTAGTACTTTAACTGGTTGTTTGTTTGCTCCTTTGAGTCTGCTTTGACAGTAGGTCACTGGGGGATCATGGGAGAAGACCAGCAGGATACACCCGGTGATGTCACAAGTTTGACTTGTCCAGTCTCCATGTTGCAGGAGGAGGTGCACTACCCAGTGGTGGAGGACTGAACTGTACTCCCTCAAGGAACATCAATTACCAGGTAAGTGTAATTTCATTTTCTCAGGTTTGTTTTTAAGAACAACCACTACCAATACTGAGTCCTCCCATTTGGACTGGCCTCAGCACTCAGAGTCTTCACAAAGTGTTTGGCTGTTGTCGCAGCCTACCTTCGAACTTTGGGGATCTTTCTGTTCCCCTACTTAGACAACTGGCTGCTAAGGGCAGATTTCACTTCAATAGTCACCTCCACCTTAAATCAAACCATTCATGTCCTCCAGGAGTTAGATTTCATGATAAATTATTCAAAATCACATCTCATGCCAACTCAGGACCTCAAGTTCATAGGAGCTCGATTAAACACGGTAAGAAGCAGGGCGTTTCTGTCAGAGGACAGACGCCTCCATCTCATTGCCATAGCCACACAGGTCCAGCAACAAACATCAGTTACGGTGAGAACATTTCTACGCCTCTTAGGCCACATGGCTTCCACGGTCCATGTTGTACCCGATGCACATCTCAACATGAGGATCAAGCAGTGGACTCTCTCACAACAATGGAAGCAGTCCACAGGTCGCCTATCTGACCTTATCAACATCACTCCGCAAATGAGTACGGCCCTTCAGTGGTGGTGCACACCACAGAACATGGTCATAGGATCGCCTTTTTAGAAGTCTGCACTGCAGTATACCTTAACGACCAGTGCATCAAGACTAGGCTGGGGAGACCATCTGAATGGCCTGACAACACAGGGCCTTTGGTCCACTCAAGAAGTGCTTCTCCAGATCAATCTTCTAGAGCTCAGAGTGGTCTTCAATGCCGTCAGAGTCTTCTCTCCCCAACTGAAGGGACACTCTCTTCTCATACAGATGGACAACTAGTTGGCTATGTTTTATATAAATAAGCAAGGGGGAACAGGATCTCAGGCCTTATGTATGGAAGCCATTCGACTTTGGAACTGGGAAATTCCTCAGGGAATTCGCCTTCAAGCAGTATACCTTCCAGGAGCAGAGAATCACTTGGCCAACAAACTAAGCCAGATCCTCCATCCACACAAGTGGATGCTGGAACCTCAAGTAACGTAACACTTGTTCCACTTTGGGGGACACCACTAATTGACCCTTTTGCTTCTCTCCTCAATGCCCAACTACCTCGCTTCTGCTCGAGGATTCCTTCCCCTCACAGGGAAACGTCGGATGCGTTCCTCATCCATTAGGGGTCAGGATCTTCAGGAAATATAAGAGATCACATAGAGAGGAAGACAGGTATCTATATTTGGAAAAACTTAGAGAAGCTAGCAAAGTAGTCATGAAGCAAAGATTCAAAAAGAGGAGGAAATAGTCAATGCAATAAAATGGGGGATAAGACATTTTTCAGATATATTAGTGAGAAGAG
The DNA here is from genome assembly GCA_033557465.1 of Ichthyophis bannanicus. Taxonomy (NCBI): domain Eukaryota; kingdom Metazoa; phylum Chordata; class Amphibia; order Gymnophiona; family Ichthyophiidae; genus Ichthyophis; species Ichthyophis bannanicus. The sequence continues at coordinate 573,077,740 of CM066035.1, forward strand.
GAGGTGCAAAAGTGTATTGTCAGACTCAAAGAGTGAAGGGGAGAAATATGTAGAAGCTGATGGGCATAAAGTGGAATTGCTTAACAAATATTTCTGTTCTGTATTCACAGATGAAGAACCAGGAACAGGACCTCAGAAAACACCCACAAACAGGAACAGAAGCGAGGGGCATCTTGAAGAATTTTCAATAGACTGTGTTCGTGAGAAACTAGCTAAATGTAAAGTAGACTAAGCGATGGCACCGGTTGGGATACACCCTAGAATACTGAGGGAACTTGGGGACATTCTAACAGCTCCACTGACTAACCTTTTCAATGCCTCGTTAGAGTCAAGAGTGGTACCAAAGGACTGGAGAGAGGCTTATGTGGTCCCTTTGCACAAAAGTGGAAGTAAGGATGTGGTTGAAAACTACAGGGCGGTTAGCTTAACTTCGGTGGTGAGTAAATTATTGGAAATGCTGCTGAAAGAGAAAATAGTGAGGTTTCTAGAGTCCAGCGGATTACAGGATCCGAGGCAGCATGGTTTCACCAGAGGCAGGTCTTGTCAGACAAATCTGATTGATTTCTTTGACTGGATGACCAGGGAGTTGGACCGAGGGAGAGCCCTAGATATGGTGTATGTAGATTTCAGTAAAGCGTTTGACACTGTTCCTCACAGTTGACTTATAAACAAACTGAGCACCCTAGGGATGGACCCTAAAGTTACTGCTTGGGTTAGAAATTGGTTGAGTGGGAGGTTACAAAGGGTACAGGTAAATGGAGCTCACTCTGAGGAGAAGGAAGTTACCAGTGGTGTGCCCCAGGGATCTGTCCTTGGTCCGATTCTTTTTAACATCTTTGTTAGTGATATAGCGGAAGGGCTGTCAGGTAAGATTTGCCTTTTTGCAGATGATACCTAAATCTGCAATAGAGTAGACACCCAGGAAGGTGTAGATAACATGAGGAGGGATCTAGCTAAGCTTGAAGAATGGTCTAGAATTTGGCAGCTGGGATTTAATGTTAAAAAATGCAAGGTCATGCATTTGGGCTACAGCAATCCAAGGGAGCAATATAGTATAAGGGGTGAAGTACTTTTGTCCACTAAAGAAGAGCGGGACCTCAGTATGGTTGTGTCTTATGATCTTAAAGTAGATAAACAGGTAGAAAAGGCGACAGCAAAAGTTAGAAGGATGCTTGGGTGCATAAGGAGAGGAATGGCTAGAAGTAAAAAGGAGGTGATAATGCCTCTGTATAAGTCTTTGGTGCGACCTCATTTGGAGTATAGTGTGCAATTCTGGAGACCGCACCTTCAAAAATATTTGAACAGGATGGAGTCGGTGCAGAGGGTGGCTACTAAAATGATTAGTGGTCTTCATTATAAAGCATATGAGGACAGACTGAAGGATCTTAATATGTACACCTTAGAGGAAAGGCGGGATAGAGGTGATATGACTGAGATGTTTAAATTCCTCTGTGGCATAAATGCACAGGTGGAGAACCTCTTTCGATTGAAAGAAAGCTCTGCTATGAGGGGACATGGGATAAGGGTGAAAGGGGATAGATTCAGGAATGATATGCGGAAATATTTCTTTATGGAAAGAGTGGTGGATCCATGGAATAGTCTCCCAGTGGAGGTGGTAAAGATGAGGACGGTATCTGAATTCAGAAGAGCATGGGACAAACACAGAGGATCTCTAAAGGAAAAAAGGGGACTGTTGTAGTTGTTGATATGGAAGGACAGACTAGATAGGCCATGCGGTCTTTTTCTGTCATCATTTTTCTCTGTTTTCTAGAATCTCCTTTATGCTTTCCCTCCCCTTCAACTCATAGCAAAAATACTCTTCAAACTCCAGGCCGACTGGGGACAAATGATTCTCATTGCTCCTTACTGACTCAGATAACCATAGTTTCCTCTGCTTCTTGACCTTGCTCATGTACCTCCCCTCAGGCTCGGTTATTCACCAACCCTACTCTCTCAGGAACAGGGGACCCTTCTGCGCCCTAGCCTCGATGCTCTGCTTGATGGTGTGGAAGCTGAAGGCTTTGTCCTCTCACAGATCTCCACGAGGATGTGTTGCATGTGCCCCTGTCTTCAAGAAAAGATTCAACCAGATGTTTTTATGCTTTTAAATGGCAAAGGTTTTCCATCTGGTGTTCTCATAAAACACTAGATCTTTTTACATGTCCCATTCCGGACTTACTCCAATATCTGCTCCATTTGTTCTCCTCTGGCCTTAAGACCAACTCGATGTGAGTACATTTATCCGCCATTGTGGCCTCCCACCATATTTTGGAGAACCTCCCTTTCTCGGCACGCCCCTTAGTAGCCAGATTTATGCATTGTCTTCTGAGCAAGCTGCCTTTCTGTCCTCCTACTGCACCATGGGATCTAAATGTTGTTCTTGCACAACTCATGCGCAGTCTTTTTGAACCAATGGTTTCAGCTCCTTTAGTTTGTAACATGGAAGCTTCTTTTCCTCATAGCAGTCACTTCAGCTTGCAGAATCTGTGAACTGCAAGCTTTGGTGAGCTATGCTTCCTATACTACTTTTCACCATGACAAGGTGGTCCTTCGCATACATCCTAAGTTCTTGCCGAAGGTCATCACCTTCTTCCACCTGAACCAATCTGTCTCGCTACTAACATTCTTTCCAAGGCCTCACATCTCCCCAGCTGAGGCCAGACTTCAAATCTAGATTGCAAGAGAGCGTTAGCATTCTATCTAGACCATACTAAGGACTATAACCAGTCATCTCAGTTGTTTGTCTCTTTTAACCAAAGTCATCTGGGGACACCAGTATCTAAAGGAACACTTTCAAACTGGCTAGCAGATTGCATATCCTTCGCTTATTCGCAAGCTAGGCTGTCTCTTCCACACTGTGTGACAGCTCCTAATGTCAGAGCCATGGCTACTACTGTAGCTAATCTTTGGTCTGTCCCTACCTCAGAGATCTGCCAAGCGGCAACATGGTCTTCTCTAAATACCTTCGCATCACACTAGTGCCTGGACAAAGACTCCAGAGCTGATGCTCAATTCGGACAAGCAGTTCTGTGTAATCTTTTTCAAATTTGGACAACTTGCCCACCGGCCTATCCGACTACCTCATGAGGAGTGCTATGAATGAGCTGAGTCTGTTGGATCCCTGCTGCAACCTCTAGTTGCACTAGGATTCTTCTCTTGCTTGACTGTTTTGGGCTAGGGAGTCCCATATGTGAAGACTGACTTCCTGCTTGTTCCTGGAGATAGCGTAGTTACTCACCTGCAACAGGTGATTTCCGGGAACAGCAGGAATCAGTCTTCACAACCCACCCACCTCCCCATCAAGTTGGCCCATTTTATTTCTCATTCCTGGTATACAAAGATCTTTATTTCTCCACTATTCATCTGACTGAGGAGACCAGAAGGGAAGGCAGCCATGAATGCATGGAGGAACGCTCCCAAAAGCATTCCTATTGGATGCTGGGAAGTGTTCCTTTGCTGGACTGCATCGGTGCCATCACCACCCATATGTGAAGACTGATTCCTGCTGTCCTGGAGATCACCTGTTACAGGTGAGTAAGTACGCTCTCTGCCAGACCTTCAGGTGAGCCTGCAGCACTGCAAAACATCATAGAGGCCCAACCAGGAGGAGCCTTCCATAAAATCATTGCAGGTCCTCACTGGGTGATGCCTTGCCTGCACCCACCCAAAGAACCCCCCACCAGGAAGTGCAGGAGCCCCAGCCTCTACTCTTCACTTATCTCCCTTCTCCGGAGATTCATTCAGGACAGCTCCATTGTACTGCAAGCTGTGCCTCCATGGGCTGACATACCACCAAGCACTCTGACAGAAGTGCCCGTGGATTCTTGGATCTTCTTCTACCCTGGGACCCCACCTCTCGTCGATTGGCGCCCTTCCTGCCCCTCAATAATGACATGGGTTTTCTCCCTTCCTATGACCACAGCTGTAGGTTCGCTGGCTCCCTAGCAGGTGAAGACACCCTCTCCCTGGATCAGGGACCCCCAGAAGAACTGGTGGAAGATCTTTCTTACCCTAAGTTCTTTCAGAATGTTTTATGAGAGCTTGCCCTCAGCAACTCACATTCCAAGTCATACTGCTAGACCAGTCCAGACAAACGGGTTGTGTCCCCCTGCCAGCAGATCTTGGAGACAGAGAATTCTACCAGAGCTCTGATAGGCTGGACTCTGGTGATATGGTCCTACCCCTAGGGGTCTCCCTCAGTATTTCTCTGTCTCCAGCAGATCTGGTTGCCTCTTCCCCAGCGATTTCGCTGCATTTTTAAGGTTTTTAGAGCTTAGGAAACGTTTATTTTGCAGTTTTCTGTGCCGGCGGCCATTTTGAAAATCAGGAGGGATTTCTCTTCAGTGTTTTTTTTTTTTTTGGAGGGAGCAGCTCTGGGCAGCCATTTCAAAACATTTACACATGCTGTGAAGGCACAGGGAGTTTCGAAATCCCTTTTCTTTGAAGAGTCTTCTGTTTCCCTAAGCCTACCTTGATTTTTGTTTACAAAAAAAAAAAAAAAAAGGTTTAAGCCTCTGCAATGCCTGTTTCTCTGCACAGCTGTATTATATGTAATAATAAGAAAAAGGAGTTAATAGATTGCTTGTGTTCCACCTGCATGCTGCATCCAGGAGAATCTTCTTCCTCCATTCTCACTGCGCTGCCAGCTGGGGACATCAGCGCCTTAACTCCTCCCTCCTTAGAGCCCCTGCAGCAGGATCTTCCTGCAGAAAGGACTCAGTCAGCTCCCATTTTGCTTCCACAGTTGCTGGAAGCCACGGCAGCCTTGGCTGACAGTGAGTTCCTGATGCTCTTCCGCCAGGCATGGCACCTGTGGCGTTCTAAGTCTTTTGGTATACCTCCAGCACCCGCCCGGTAGCATACAAGGATATGGTGGGGTCTCGCAAGCGGTCCCGAAAGTCCTCAGACCTTAAAGCAGTACGTCCTTCCAGGAATGTTGCATGTGGCTTGCGGGACACTACGGATATTCCAGAAGACTTAAATCATCAGAGGTGAGCCCTGACTCATTGGAGAAAGAAGATGGGGAATATTCTCCGTCTGATTCTTCGCTGACAGTTCACGAGGGCTCTCAAGATATCAGACTTTTTCGGAAAGAGGAGTTGCTGGCCCTAATCACACAGGTGATGGAGTCGCTACGCCTAGTCGACACGCCTGATCCTCAGAGTTCTCAAACCCTGTTGCAGCTGGATCCCATTTTACAGGGCATTCGTAAGCCTTCCAAAGCTTTTTCCTTTCCAGCCGAGTTACAGCATATGGTATCTCGAGAGTGGGACTCTCCAGAGTCCTCTCTACGTAAGGCACGCGGTATTGGTCAGTTATACCCTTGGTCTCCTTCTGACTTGGACCGTTGGCTGACATATCCGAAAGTTGATGCGTTAGTGACCGGGGTCACCAAGCATACCACAATTCCGGTTGAGGGCGGAGTGGCACTCCGCGACCAGCAAGACCAAAAAAGTTGAGAGTCTGCTAAAGACGGGTTTTTCATCGTCCGCTCTTTCCCTTCAAGCAGGGGTGTGCGGAGGTCTAGCAGCACGGGTCTCCCTTCGATGGATTCAGCAGCTTCCAGGTGATCCTGAGTTGGCTCATTTAGAATCCATCGCTGCATTCCTGGCAGAGGCCTTCTCTGATCTCTTGTGGCTGTCAGCTCGCTCCATAGCACCGGTGACAGTAGCTCAGAGATGGCTCTGGCTGTGTCAATGGGCAGCGGATGTTGATTCGTTCAAAGACTCAGCGTTTAGATGCCATTCGTCCAGTTCCACCATTGGAAAGCGGACTAGGCCGTTACTCTGTCTATTTTGTGGTGCCAAAAAAAAAAAAAGACGGCTCCTTTCGTCCTATCTTGGATCTCAAAGGTGTCAATCGCAGTCTGCGGGTACCACACTTTCGAATGGAGACTCTGCGATCCGTTATTCAAGCGGTACGCAAGGGGGAATTTTAGCTTCCCTCAATCTCGCAGAAGCATTCTTTCACATTCCCATTCGAGAGGGGCATCAGCGACTCGTTTGATTCGTGGTACTCGGTCAACATTTCCAATTTCGTGCGATGCCCTTTGGTCTAGCTTCGGCGCCTCGAACCTTCTCCAAGGTAATGGTGGTAGTAGCTGCGGCCTTACGCAGCCGCGGCATCAGAGTTCATCCTTATCTGGACATCTGGCTCATTCGCGCAGACTCTCTGCCCGAGGCTTGCAGCACAGTCTCAGTGGTTGTTGCCTTTCTCGAAAGCCTCGGCTGGGAAATCAACCGCGACAAGTTGTCTTCAGCCATCCCAGGAGATCGAATTTTTGGGGGCTCGATTTAATACAGCCTTAGGTCGGGTCTTTTTATCAGTGCCTCGATTCCTCAAGTTAACTTCTCAAATTCACAGTCTCCTAGCACAGGTCTCGTCTCCAGCATGGTGTCCAGAAGATTATCAAGTTCAGTTGCCTCTACTACCGGCGGTGAGACTTTGCCTCCGTTGGTGGCTCCAGCCCCGCAGTCTCGTCTCCTTCGAGGGGTTCCCTTGGAGACTCCGCGCTGGGTGTTGGTAACGACAGACGCCAGTCTCTCCGGTTGGGGAGCACATTGCGGCTCGCACTCAGCGCAGGGGATTTGGTCTCCTCGGGAGGCCCGGTGGTCCATCAATCGCCTTGAGACGCGAGCGGTGCGCTTAGCCTTGCGAAAGTTTCAGCCTCTTCTGCGGTGTCAGGCGGTTCGAATTCTGTCCGACAACGCTACGACAGTGGCATACCTCAACCGCCAAGGGGGCACGAAATGTCCAGGTGTATCGAAGGAAATGAGTCTTCTCCTTCCGTGGGCGGAGAGGCATCTGCAGGCGATCTCGGCGCAACACATCACGGGGGTAGACAATGTAAAAGCCGGTTTCCTCAGCCGACATGCTCTGGATCCGGGGGAGTGGGCTCTGGCACCAGAGTCCTTTCAGTCCATTGTTCGACGATGGGGTCTACCGGCAATGGATCTCATGGCTACGGCACAGAATACCAAGGCACCGATCTACTTCAGCCGTTGGAGAGACAACGGGTCGCACGGGATAGATGCACTGTCTCAAGCGTGGCCAACCCATCTCCTTCTGTATGTCTTTCCTCCCTGGTCCATGATCGTCAAGATTCTCCAAAGAGTCAGGGAGCATCGCAGCCCGGTGATCCTGGTGGCACCAGATTGGCCTCGCAGACCGTGGTATGCGCATCTTGTCCAGCTGTTTCGGGCGTCTCCTCTATGCCTGGGGGCGTTCTCAGGGCTCCTGCTCCAAGGACCGGTGGAAATGGGAAACCCGGCTCCTTACTCGCTTATGGCCTGGCTCTTGAACGCCGCAGGTTAGTTCAGAAGGGATATTCGTCGAGTGTGGTGGCGACAATGCTTAAGGCACGCGGTCTTAGACGTCGCTGGCTTACGCTCGTGTGTGGCGTCTCTTTGACACTTGGTGTTCGCTATGTCACATCTCGCCCTGGCATTGCAACATCCCAGATATTCTTTCCTTTCTGCAGGCCGGTCTAGATAAGGGTCTGGCGCGCGGGACCTTGCTCGTGCAGGTTGCCGCGCTAACTTGTTTTCGAGGGCTGATAGCGGGCCATTCTCTCGCCTCGCATGTGGACGTTTCGTGTTTTCTTAAAGGGGTTCAGACATTACGGCCCCCGATACGTCCTTTAGTTCCTTCTTGGGATCTCGTTCTCGTTCTCCGTGCCCTTGCTGCTCCTCCCTTTGAGCCCCTGAAGGCATGTTCCCTTAAGGATTTAACGCTAAAGACAGTTTTCCTAGTGGCCATAACCTCGTACGTCAGATTTCCGAACTTCAGGCTCTCTCTTGTCGAGACCCCTATCTCTCGTTTTCTTTGGCGGGAGTTTCTCTTCGAACTGTTCCATCCTTTTTACCTAAGGTGCTTACCCCGTTTCATGTCAACCAGCCTCTTTTCTTGCCTACCTTTGAAAGAGAGCAGTGTTCCGGTCACCTTAGTCAATTGCGTGCTGTGGACCTGAAGAGAGTGCTTTATCGGTATCTTAAGATCACGAACGCCTTCCGTAAGACCGATCTTGTTTTTGTCCTGTTTGCGGGCCCTCGACGGGGGTCCGCAGCCTCCAAATCCACCATTTCTAGATGGTTGCGAGGAGCTATTGAGGCAGCTTATATACTGCAAGGCAAGCAGGTTCCAGCAGGGCTCCGAGCTCACTCCACTCGGGCTCAGGCTTCGTCTTGGGCCGAGCGGTCTCAAGTAGCCCCTCTCGACATTTGCCGGGCGGTGACTTGGTCATCGTTGTCCACGTTTGTCCGTCACTATAGATTAGACGTTCACGCTCGGCAGGAGGGTCAGTTTGGAGCTGCAGTGCTGTCGTCGGCATTGACCCCCCCTTGAAAGCAGGTAGCTTGGGTACTGCCCGTTTGTCTGGACTGGTCTAGCAGTATGACTTGGAAGGAGAAATTTCACTTACCGTTAATTTCCTTTCCTGGAATACTGCTAGGCCAGTCCAGGACCCACCCTGCTGTCAGTTACGGTGCTGCTAGTGCGGTGAAGCCACTGGCCTCTGTTCCTTCCTTGTCAGTATGCCTCACCATGGGGGGCCGATGGCTGCATTATCAGTCTTAGCAGCCTTCAGTTCTGGGGATACTTTCAGCTCCCTTGTACATAGTTGAATTAAACGTCCACTATGTGTGGTCTTATGGTTTAGTTGTGTTACATGTTTGGGTTCGCTTTATAGACAATACTGAGGGAGACCCCTAGGGGTAGGACCATATCACCAGAGTCCAGCCTATCAGAACTCTGGTAGAATTCTCTGTCTCCAAGATCTGCTGGCAGGGGGACACAACCCATTTGTCTGGACTGGTCTAGCAGTATTCCAGGAAAGGAAATTAACGGTAAGTGAAATTTCTCCGACTTCGACAAATAAGCATAACTTTTAGTCAAGTTTGAAGGCATGAAGCATCTCCAAGGAAGTGATAGCTCTACCACTTCCCAGGTGCTTCAAGATATCCAGTCCTCCATCTGGAAAACCCCAACCTTGGAGAGTGCTACATTTCCTCGCCTTGACTTAAAATACAAGATTCTGCCTGCCCCAGGTTTTGAGTACAAACAACTCTTACACCAGTCGGTAGTGTTGAAAGCTGTGTTGAAGAACATCAAGAGTTCAAGCCACTGATGCAAACACCACCGAGGAAGGAAAAGCGAACCATGGATGCCATTGGATGAAAGTTTTATCAAAGTAGCACCTTAGCCATGTAACGTTTCACTCATCAGCTCCAGATACTACACTACCATCATGCTGTCCTCCGGCTGGATGATTCCTCCGCAGATAATCCAGCCCAGCTGATGACTCACCTACAGGTACCTCTTTAATACATCATTCGTGCTACTTACGATATCTGATTCTGGGGCATGTTCTGCAGCCACAGTCATCTCAGCCAGATGCACCTCCTGGCGTTGAGTTTCTGGTCTCAGAGAGGACTTGCACAAACCGTTAGCAGATGTCCTGTGTCAGTGAGACAGCCTTTTGGGATCTAAGGTGCTAGAGGCCATTTCAGAAGTTAAAGACCATTCTTCCAGTTTCAGAGGTTAAAAACCATCCCTCCACAGTCAGGGAACTGGCAGCACAGCATCTGCAGATCGAAGTAGTCGTAAGAAGAGTTTTGGTAATCATTTCGTTTATGGCTAAACGGCGTGGGCAGCATTTAGTGATTTTTGTACGGTCCCCTGAGGAAACAGAATTGTGAAACGTCTATTGGTACCGGGGATTGACGTTGGAATCAGAAGTATTATGACATTGTAGCGATCCGGGAAGAAGAGGATAAGAACGTGTGGTTTAGAAGTGCCTTTTTCAGATAACAGAGAAGTGATTAGTCCCGTTGACAATACAGCTACAATGTTTGGTGTATAGTTAAGAAAAAAAGAAACAAAGAGGTCGTTGATGTAAACGAGTAAAAAGCCCTCTGTCGACAGCAGTCCACAAGGTTTTACAACAGTTTTTTACTGAGACCTCGTTGTAATGTATAATTGAGTTTGTGGCAATTTAAGTCTCTAGTTCATTAACAGTGAGCGACTTTTTTTAGTAATCCTTAACCACAAACCGCTGGGTTCTCAACATCAGTCAGGCGCGATACAGAATCAATTTTTTCTCTCTGCCACCCAACCGCCTGGCTCCCAGCAACAAGCAACTCCCAGGACATCATGTGTGCCAACTGGCTCAAGAAATAAACCAGTGTTACTCAGTGGAGCCATTGAGTAAGTCCTTCCCGACCAAACTGACCAAGGTTTTTATGCCAACTTTTTTCACATACCCAAGAAATACAGAAGTCTCAGACCGATCCTTGATCTGCCTCTCTTGAATCTGTTCATAAAGTGAGAAAAGTTCAAAATGCATTTCATAAACACCATACTACCATTGCTCAACCTCAACAATTGGATAGCCTCTCTGGACGAAGGATCCCTACACCCAAGTCCCCATACACCCTCAACACTGGAGATACCTTCATTTCCAGTTCCTGGAACAACACTATCAATACAAAGTCCTTCCCTTTGGCCTCTCCTCCACACCCCATGCCATCTCAAAGTACCTCAAATTGCAAAATTCACCATAAAACTCCCCAATTATTTTTCCTTTTTATTTTTTATTTCTTTTTAATTTGTTTTTGTCGAAGCGTGCCAAGGGAGGGTAAGAATCGAAAATCCAACCCACTCCAGACGACAAGCTACTTTTATTCTTTAAGGTTCACCACCTTTAAAATAAGTGTTAAAAAACGTCACTTATCTGAAAATATCCCAAATTCATTGTTGTTAGTTCCACATCGTTGCCTAGATTTCAAATCCTTCACACGACATGCACGTTTCGGGAATAATCCCCGTTTCAAGTATTTTCTCCACAATGTAAAGATCAAAAGCAACTGTGACTCAAATGCCGTCTCGCAGCTTGGGGTTAACCGTTTATCAAAATAGGCTGAACATAAACCTTTTTGAAAGGAGAACCAACCAATAAAAATAGGGGCTACCCCACTATCAAGGGAATCCCTAATTTGATTGGCTACAGACAAATTTAAGACCACCATGTGATCCTGATGCATCATAGTAGACTGGGCCAATCAATCTCACGATTTAATCCATTAGGAGACATTGTGTTCAATTGAAAAATCCATCGTTGTTCACGCCATTGAAGCTTCATAATTCGATCACCTCCCCGAGGATCTATGGGGACATGATCTATGATTGTCCAACGAAACTCAGCAAAGGAATGCTGGTGGAATATGCAATGAGCAGCTACTGGCGCCGTTTGTAATTGTTGACGTATTCTAGAGGCATGCTCTGCCAGTCTTTTCTTTATCGGGCGTGATTGTTGCTTATTGTTCTATGACAATGTCTGGACCAGTTTGGCAACATCCAGGGACACTTCGTAATTATAAACGTTGGTGGAACACTACTTGTTTGTCCTCTTATGTAGTTTATGTGTTGCAGTGCCCTTGTGGCTTATTATATGTGGGCAGGACTTCACGCCCGATAAAGAAAAAATAAAAAATAAAAAGGAAAAATAATTGGGGAGTTTTATGGTGAATTTTGCAATTTGATGTTATTATTTATTTCATTATACTGGGTTTGAGTTAATAATCTCAAAGTACCTAGCAATGGTCACCGCCTATCTGAGATGTTGTAGACACTGTGTCTGTCCCTACCTAGGCAACTGGCTTATCTCAACTGCCTCATGAGATGGAGCAGCCAACACCGTCCAAGCCACTACTACTGTTCTGCATGCCCTGGTGAATACACAAAAGTCAGAGCCCATACCTCTGCAAATACTGTTCTTTATTGGGGCACACATAGATGCCCTTGCCACAAAGCCTTCCTTCTCAAGGCCAGGGCACAGACCCTATATTCCCTCAGTGAGAAGCTTTCCAAACTCTGGTCTGCATCTGCCTGCATGCAGCTGAAGTTGTTAGGAAACATGGCTGCCTACATCCATGTTGTTCTGCTAGTGCACCTACACATGCATACACTCCAATGGCATCTCAAACTCAACTAGAATTAACCCTCCCAGTCCTTGCAGAACAAGATCTCTATATCAGAGAACAATTTCATGCACACCAAAGCCTCCAGTGGTGGGCCATGTCATCAAACCTCTGAGAAGATTGCCCCTTCCAGGCACCACCCCATCATCTCACCCTATTAACTGATGCCTCCATATACGGTTGGAGGGCGCACCTTTTAAAACTTTCTGTGAAAGGAACATGGTCACTTCAAGAGCAGTCCCTCCACATCAGATGTCTTAGAACTATGTATGAGCTGTCTTCTATGCTCTCACCATATTCTGGTGCTGGACTCACCACAAGATCATCTTGGTGCAAACTGACAACCAAGTTACCATGTTTTACATGAACAAACAAGGATGCTCTGGTTCACTTGAGCTCTGCCATGAAGTCATGCATCTCTGGAACTTTGCCCTTTCCATTGGTGCAACCCTCAGGGCGGCATATCTGCCGGGGCCCCTGACCCAATTAGCAGACATGCTCAGATGTCAGCTAGATTCACCCGAGTGGTACATTGACTCAACGGTCCTTCAAAATATCTTCAGTACATGGGGCGCACCAGAGGTCAATCTCTTTGCATCTGCCAAAAACACCAAGTGCCCCCTCTCCTGCTTTATCAAGCCTGCCAGCATCTTTGGGAACACAATGCTTTTTCATAGACTGGTCACAGAGGCTTCTGTGCACTTTTCCTCCCTTTCCACTCATGATCCATGTCTTGCTCAAGATCAGATAGGACAAAGCCATGGTCATCCTAATAGCCTCCCAGTGACCTTGACAAACCTGGTTTCAGCATCTCCTGCCTCTTCTACAGGAGATGCTGATTCTTCTAGGAATTCAACCATCCCTCCTGACTCAGAATCATGAGCTTCTGCCGTATTCCAACCTTAAAAGCCTGTCACTCACTGCTTTGAGGTTTCAGGGACCTAACACATGATACCTCCCTGCCTGATGACATCTGAATAGTCATCCTAGCATCCAGGAATCCTACAACACAGTACTCCTACCAGTGCAAGTGGTTCTGCTTCTCCAGCTGGGCATCATCACATAATCAAGACCCCATATACTGCCCTCTGGTCTCCAAATGATCTCTATTCACTATCACTTCTCTGTCATTGTGGCATCCCATGTTCCCGTAGAGGGCAAGTCCATTTTGATGCATCCGTTAGTAACCAGATTAATGAAAGGACATGAACGCCAAGCCACTGGTTCAGCCTCCAATATCAGTCTGGGACCTAAACATTGTTCTCTCAGAACCCGTGAAGGTGCCCTTGGAGCACTTGGCATCCACCTCCCTCAAGCATCTCACATGGAAGAAAGTGTTCCTTGTAGCTATCAGCTCTGCCAAAAGAATTTGTAACTTTAGGCTTTGGTTCACTAACCTCCCTCCATGCAGTTCCTTCACGACAAAGTGGTCCTCCAGACCCATCCCAAATTCTTGACGAAGGTGGTGTTGGAGATTCACCTCAGTCAACCCCTAGTTCTGCCCACCTTCTTTCTGAATCTGCCAAGGGGCTCTCTGGAAGAGCCCCTTCACACCCTGGACGGGTAGAAGGACTCTATTATATTACCTGCATTACACTGGCCCTCAATGTAAGTCATCACAACGTTTCATAACATTTAACCCTAATAACCCAGGGCAACCAGCGTCCAAACAGACTGTTTCTTCCTGGATAGCTGACTGCATTTCTTTCTATTACAGGCAGGCCCTCCTGCAATACCCAGGATGCATAGGGCCTCACAGCCTCTGCAGCTGCCATAGCCAGCTTAGCCTCAGTCTCCGCTCAGTATATTTGCAGAACAGACACATTGATGTCCATCCACACTTTCAAGAAACATTACAGTTTAGACCATTTCTTAGCATGAGATTTTGCCTTTGGACAGGTGGTCATCCACAAGCTCATCGCACCCTAATCCTTCTTCTGCCTCTCATTTTGATGCTCAGGCCACAGATTCAGAATGTTCCAGGGAGCAGCCCTCAACTCCGGACTCACCATCGGAGTATGCCTGCATCCCCCTGCTTGTCTCCATAGAAAGCATAGTTGCTTACTTGTAACAGAAGTTCTCTGTAAACAGCAGAGGTATGCAGCCAAATTCATCCTACCGCTATCCCTGCGTCAACCAAAAAAAAAAACCAAACGAAACAAGACCAAAGAGGATACCATTAATCTCTTATCTTCACAAAGGTTACAAGTGAGCACCTCCATTCTTTTCTTGGACTTGTGCACGCAGTTTGGAATTTTTCAAAGTATATGTTTACATTTTCTTATATTTTGTACATACTAAATAGTGGATATGAATACCGGTATATGCACATACTTTTTGGTGAGGTAATTTTCAAAAGAAATGTGGCATGTTAAGAGATTACCCTCCCCGCCCATGGGTACGTGCTCCGAAGGGGCGTGTCCAAAGGGGCAGGTCCCGCCCCTTTGGCGCCCCTTCGGAGCACTTCAGAGCAGTGCGGAGCACATAAGACTTTGGTTTAATTTGCTTTATCTTATTGCATGGGGAAGCGAAAGAAGAAACCCACAATGTCATCTACCAAGGATGTTAAGGTAGTAGGGCCCATGGATAGTCACGTTATCCCTCAGGTGTCCTCCCTTACTGTTTTGTCTCCCTTGAACTCCTCCATGTCAGCAAGTTTGTGCTCCGAGGATTTGTCTCCACAACCGCGTAGGGTTTTGTCTCCTCCCAGCAGTGACCTGACACCAGTGGTTGCTGGTTCTCCCCGTCGACTCGGAGAGGACTTAGCTCCCGTTTCTGAATTGCTTCCAGAAGCCTTCTCAAAGGTAAAGCCTTCTATTGTTAATTTACCTGCTCCTTTTGATTTTTCGTCTGCTGCTGAAGCTCCTAAACCGCCGTTGGATGTTACTTTACAAGATATATGGCAAGTTGTATCTCGGACTGAGCTTTCTCTTAAATCGTCTTTAGTTCAACTTTCTAAATTTACTCATGATACGGTGACTGTATTATCTGATTGTCAAGCTCGACTGACTGATTTGGAACATTATAAAGTTAAGACGGAGGGTTCTATTTCTTCAATACAGGGGGTATTAGCATCAGCTGTTCAGGATTCATTGGTTCTCCATCGACATGATGAAATGTTGGAAAATGCTTTACGTGTAAAAAATCTTCGTTTATTAAATTTTCCCCGGACGCACTACCTTTCACCTAATATATTGTTTTTTAAATACCTGAAGGAAGTGCTGAGATTGTCTGACCCCGACTCTATAGTTCTATCGAAATTGTATTATTTACCTTTCGGTGTCAAGGAATCTCAAGCTTTAGAAGTAGGTATAGGTGGAAGCGAGTGTAACCGTGAAGGAATGGATTGTTTAAATCCACCTAGTTTGGATCTTTCTGCTTTTTTAGAAACCTCAGTTGAGGAAATACCCTCACGTGCTACATTATTAGTAAGTTTTTCATTAGAAAGAGATAAAGATTTGGTTTTACGCTCTTATTTCAAATATCGTCAAGAGAAGTTTTTCGGTCAATCGATTCAGATATTTCCTGATGTCTGTCGTAGTACCCAATTGAAGCGCAAAGCTTTTCTTTTGCTTCGATCTCGAGTCTTGGCTGCAGGAGCTTCGTTTGTGTTAAAATACCCGTGTAAATGTCTTGTTAAATATCAAGGTAAATCTTACATTTTTTATGATTCAATGCAATTAGAAACCTTTTTGATTGGCTTGGATAAAGTATAAATTGTTTAGTTGGGGTCTCTGCTAAGGAAAAGGAGGCTTTTTTTTTTCTCAGCTCCATTTCAGGTTTTTTCTTTTTTAATGTTTCTTATCACACTTCAAATTGTGGGCTAGAAGCTGATTAATCTTGTGTTACTACTATTTCGTAATGTATATTGTTTTTTCAATGTATATTATTCATTG
Organism: Ichthyophis bannanicus; assembly: GCA_033557465.1. Classification (NCBI taxonomy): domain Eukaryota; kingdom Metazoa; phylum Chordata; class Amphibia; order Gymnophiona; family Ichthyophiidae; genus Ichthyophis; species Ichthyophis bannanicus. Next base: position 573,093,611 of record CM066035.1, read on the forward strand.
CTTTGTATTACCTTTATTTTACCTTAAATAAAGAGGTTGAAACTTAAAAAAAAAAAAAAAAGAGATTACCCTCCATGTATCTTAAGTTTATGAGGGATGTTATAGCACACAAAACCACTACTGTTTTTTATTCTGTCACTTCAAAACGTCAGGGGAATTTATATCTTTACCCACATGTACTGCTTTCTGTCTCTTACCCCACCCCCATCCTGTAGTAGATCTCCCTTCTGTATTAAAATTGCCTTCCTGATAAATGAGCAAACTTGCATGCACATCTTGGTTGCGTTGCAATGTCTCCTCTCTCCCCCTTACCCTGCAGCCCTTTCTCTCTCACCCCTGCAAGTTATACGATATCTCCCTGCTATGAATCTTTCTCTTTCTCTCTCCCCATCTACTGTCGCATATCCCGTACCTTTATCCTTCCTCCTTTCCTCTTTCCCCTGTCACCTGGCTCAGGCAGGCTGATCTAGTAGCTGAGGCCATTTCCATAATCTTTATGCTCCAGCAGCAAAGCACAGAAATTCAGCTTGAGTCCTCTGAGCCCAGAGCATGCCCACAGATCCTGCCTAGACCCTGCCTCTTTCTATAAGGGCTATCTGGCCTAGAAAACCCAAGTGCCTGTCAGTGCACTGAAGCTCAGACGACTCACGTTGAATTTATCTTCTTTGTCACTGTTACTAAAGCAGCCATTAAGAATATGGACAAGCACCTTAGTTGACTTTCTCTAGTCATTGCACTGTATTGGAAGAAGGATTACCCCCAATCCCTGTCAAACTTCACATATGGTAAGGTTACCAGAAGTCCTTGATTTTTTGGGATTGTTCCCTATCTGTAACTCTTGTCTCCAATTCCAGCCTCTTTGGCAGCCTCCTTTCCCTGATTCCAGCAGTGGGAAACAGAGGTGCTGTTTTGGGAAACTGAGGCTCAAAAAACATATGGCTTTAAATCTGAGCAAGCAGAAGCTCCTATGAGTTTGGACAGGTAGTGGGAGCAGCCTGCCAGCCTTTCATTGATCGCTGTGCTGCTCCTCTTTCTGTCATCTGAGCCTGCTGTCAGCTTTACTCCTGTGGAAATCTCACACTATATGCTGGGAATGATAGTTTCTCCAAGAGCAATAGCCCACATGTCCTTCCAGCTTCTAAGTCATGGTACTACTGCATCTTCCAGAAATCATGAGGGCTAGACTGTGCATGCTCACAGAAATGCTTTTAGGACCATGCTGTTTATATAATCCAAAGTACATGCTGGTCAAGAACTGCATATTTTCCAGAAGACCACCAGAGGCTTAGCAGACATACTAATTACAACTCTGTAAAGGTTGGTCAACAACCCTGATCCCTCAGATTGGTGCCATGTACAGTTATCCTGGTAACAACTATGCCTGTTCAGTGTTGCAGACCCTACAAATGCTGCAGTAGACATATGTAGTGCTTCTGCACATTGAAACTGTCTCACTGGAGAGAGAGGAAAGGGTCGCTGGGCTCTGAATGCTTTCTCGCAATGCTTCATTTCAGTAGGGACTGGGCTGTGTGAAATTTGGCTTCAGTTTTATAGGAAAGCTTTTCAGACATGCTAGAGCAGACAATCTGGGCAGAAAGTGTCGCAAGCGGCATGCGTGCTCTCCGCCCTTTAAAAATACTCCTCTCATTTTCATGTGTTATCCTTGGCTGTCTCTATATATTTAAAAGAAAAGAGATGCGAGATACCTTGGGGGGATAAGGAAGGGAAGAGGAGATGCTGCAAACTTGAGGAGGTGGATAGTGATGGGATAAGGAGATGCTGGACACTTGGGGGGGGAGAAAGAATGGAAAGGGAGATATTGGACACCTGGGAGGAGGGGTAAGGAAAGGGAAAGGGAGATACTGGATACTTGGGAGGTATGGAAGGAAAGATTCTGGATACCTTTGGGGGGGGGAAGATACTGAACACCTGGGAGAGGCAAGGAAGAGAAGGGAAGATGCTGCACACCGGGGGGGGGGGGGGGGGGGGGATTGTGATGGGAAAGGAAGATGCTGGACATGTGGGGGGAAGGGGAGTAGAGAAGGGAGGGTAGATGCCGAACAACTGGGGGAATGTGGATAGGGAAGGGACAGGAAGATGCTGGACATTTGTGGGAGGGTGCAAGGAGAGATACCAAATCAGGAAGGAGGGGAAGGGAAGAGAAGTGGAAATACTGGATAGGAAGTGTGAGATGCTGGACACAGGGCAGGGAGAATGAAAATGGAGAGAAATGAGAATTAGTGAGAGGGTGAGAAAGAGAGATGGAGAATGGGAGGGCTGGGGTGAGGGTGATGGAAAGCTGTAGGGAGATGCAAGTATAAAAGGAGACTGAGGGTCCACGTGATGCATGAGTGAGTGAGGACATCTCCTGACTCACTCCGGGGCTGCCTCGATAATTAATCTGAATTATTCTCACCCCTACAAATAAAAAGTGGATAAGTTGGAGTAGCAAAGAGCGAGAAGCTGACAAAAGACTGGAGGTGGTTGAAAGTGGAGCGAAAGATGCCATTGCCGGTTAAAAAAGATCAAGATAGGGCTGGCAGGTCGGGGCCCATACCTGCTGCGGCGCAGCAGCCGGCATCGCCTGGAGGAGAAAGTGTTGATTCGGCTCCAGAGGAGTTGGCAAGAGAAGTGGTTAAGCTACTTGATCCCAAATTCGACCTAATCATGAAAAAAATAGAAGGTGTGGGAGAAGCGCTTACAGAATTTGGGAGGAGAATGGAGGAGCTGGAACACCGTGTGGCAGGCCTTGAGGACGGTGAAGGAAGGCATGAGAGGGAACGTCTGGAGCAGCAAAAACAAATTGAGGCCTTGCAAGTTAAAATCAACGATCTTGAAAATAGATCGCGTAGGAACAACCTGCAAATTGTAGGGATCCCGGAGTCAACGACGGACCGCATGTTGCTCCCCCTGCTGGAAAAGTGGCTGCTAGAGGAGCTGGGCCTGGAAGAACTCGTGGGCCAACTCAAAGTAGAACGAGCCCATCGCATTGGCGTGCGGAGGGAGGAGGGGAGCAGACCGCGAGTGGTGATCCTGCGAATTCTTAATTTCCAGCACAAAATGCAGGTGTTACAGGCTTACAGAAAGAAAGGCAAACTTCGGCTGGGTAATCAGTAGCTGTTGCTCTTCCAGGACTACTCGGCGACAGTGGCGGCAAAGCGGCAGGAGTTTTCTACTGTCTGCTCAGCGATATTCAAGCACAAGTTGCGCTTTACCTTGGCCTTCCCTGCAACGCTGAGAGTATCGTGGCAAGGAAAGAATTACATTTTCGAGACGGCGGCGAAGCAATTTGTGGACCGGCTGGAGAGCCCGCAAGAAGGGGAGCTTACAAAGACTTGAGTGGATGAACAGTTGGACTGCGGTAGCAGAAGAGAGGCAAATGCAGCCTTTGCGGATTTTGGTGGAGCGGTATGGAGCGAATTTAACTTGTGACTGGGATTACGTTCAAATGCATCACAGAGTCAGAGAACTTCTCAGGGCCGCAAGCTCCTTGGGCTGTGCCGACTTGATGTGTAAGCAAGAGGGGTGAGAGGTGATCTGCAATGGGGGTTTAAAATGTTTTGGAATGTTAATCTACTGACTAGTAGGATAGTATAATGTTTGTGCAATAATGCTATACAGAAGGCGGGAGGGGGGAGGAAACTTGAGTTTCGAGGCATCCCTGCAGCATCGGCAGGAACTAGGCCTCAGCTGGGCAGAGCTGGGGATCAACGTAGCTATGTTTTTAGGGGAAGATGGGATGGGGAGAGGGAACTGGGGGGGATCCAGGGATGGAAAAGGGAAAGAGGAGTGGGGGAGAGAAGATTTTGGAGGGGGGGATCAGGGAATTCGAGGGAGGGGAAGGGGGCGTATGAGTGTATTTGTAGAACAAGGCCGATCTATCCAACCTATTAGTACAGGAAACGAAAGTTTAGTGAAGCTGAGCTCAGACAGAGCCGGGGGTTGAAGCTGGGCAACCCTGGGCCTGCTTTAGGAGGAAACGATTGAGCATACCCCTTAAAACAAGAAGACATGAGACATGATTTGCGAATAGTTACATGAAATGTGTGTGGGGGGGTGAGTTCGCCCATAAAACGCACAAAAATATTGCAGGCGTTAAGGCAAAAAATACCCAAGTGGAGTTGTTGCAAGAGACACATTTAAGTGCATGAGAGCACGAGAAGCTAAAAAGGCATTGGGTGGGCCAGGTAATAGTGGCACCAGCGGGTGGGAGGAAGAGGGGAGTGGCAATTTTGGTAAATAAAAACACTACATTAGAAGTCATCAGTGAAGAGGTAGACCCGCTGGGAAGATTCTTGTTTTTGCACGCTCGACTCCAAGGGGAGGAGATATATTTGGGAAATATATACGCCCCAAATGTCTATGACCATCAGTTTTTTAAGCGGATTTTGACGAAAATTCTGGGGGCCCCGAAAATACCTTTGATAATAGCAGGAGATTTTAACTGCCCCCATGACCCTGCTTTAGATAGGTCACAGGTGGGTAGAGTTGGAGGGTGGACGGAGAAAGGTGTGGGGTAACTGTGTAGATTCGGAGAGTTGCTGGATGCTTGGAGAGTTTTGCATGCTGGTGAAAGAGACTACACGCTTCTGTCACGGGCTCACCAATCATGGTCTCGGATCGATTATATGTTAGTCTCGAGGCAATCCTTTGGGAAGGTAGTGAATGTAGAGATTGAGCCTATAGTCGTGTCTGATCACGCTATGATACGGTTAGATTGGAGGGGAGGGCGAGGGGGGTGGAAAGTGGTCGTTTCCAGGCCATCTGTGGCGGCAGTTGGCATTTCAAACGTATTTGACGCAGCACTGAGAAAAATATGGAAAATTCAATGAAGATCAGGCGCGCACGGTGGCGATGTTTTGGGAGGCAGGGAAAGCCGTTATGCGTGGCCACATCATAGCCTATGTGGCAGCTGACAGACGGAGAGTCAATGAAGATATTGTGAGACTTTCCAGAGAACTGCAGGAAGCAAAGGCAATGGCTTTGCGGAATCGGGGGCATACGCAGATTTTTCTTGACCTGCAAAAAAGACTGAATGTACTACTGCAGGAGAGAGCGATTCACTCTATGCAATATTACTGTCATCAATTTTTTAGATATGGAGGCAGGACGGGGAAGTTTCTAGCGCAGTTGGTGAGAGAGAGAGCAGGACCTAGAGGGATCGCGGTTATCTGGGATGGTGAGGGGCTAAAACATAGTGAGGCAGGAGCAATTGTGCAGCTCTTCCGGGACTTTTATCAGAGGAGGAGGAGGAGCGCATAAGGCAATTTTTGGATAAAGTCCAACTTCCAACTTTATTGGAGGAGCAGGTGCAGGAGCTAAATAAACCAGTAACGGGGGAAGAGATACAGAGAGTCATTAAGAAAGGGAAACCGCATAAAGCTCCGGGGCCGGATGGGTTTGGGACAGAGTTTTACAAGATACTGCTGCCGCAGCTCACGCCCACATTGGCGGCTGTATATGGAGAGGCCCTGGAGATAGGAGGATTTCCGAGAGAGATGAGAACAGCGCTCATTACTCTGATTCCCAAACCGGGGAAGGATCCAGTGGACCCCGCCTCATATCGACCGATTTTGTTAATCAACTACGACATGAAAATCCTGGCCTCTGTTCTCGCGAACAGACTGCAGCAGGTGATTTTGGGGCTGGTGGGGGAGCACCAGTCTGGATTTGTGAAGGGCAGAGAGGCCTCCTCGAATATTAGTAGGGTCTTGCTAGGAATGGAAATGTGTAGCATGGCAGATAATCCGCTGTTGCTAGTAAGCTTGGATGCAGAAAAGGCCTTCGACAGGGTTTCTTGGAGCTATATGTTTGAGGTGCTACGCACTTTTGGATTTCAAGGGCACATTTTGCAGTGGATATCAGCACTGTATAGGGACCCTCTGGCAGTAGTGGTCAATGCGGGAGAGAGGTCTCCTGTTTTCTCGCTGCGGAGGGGCACGCGGCAGGGTTGCCCCCTGTCCCCATTCTTATGTGTGCTTCAGCTGGAGCCATTGTTGATGTCGCTCATCAAAGCAGACGAGATAAAAGGAATAGAGTGGAGTGGGGGGGGGGTCAAGTTTAGCGCCTTCGCGGATGATATGCTGCTATGTCTGCGTGATCCTCAGAGGTCATTGAATGTTGCATTGCAATACATAGAACGATTTGTGAGGTTTTCCAGCCTACGAATAAATAGGAATAAGTCGGTCGTCTTGGACGTGGGAGGCAAAACCCGAGAGCGGTGGTGCAGGGATTTCCCATTGGTATGGGCATCAGGACAGATTCGGTACTTGGGGGTGCAACTTCCGGAAAGCACAAAACAATTATATAAGGTTAATGTGGGCCCAATGATAGACAGCATGGTGAAACTCTTAAACCGGTGGAGGGATCTTCCTGTCTCTCTTATGGGACATATAGCACTGTTGAAAATGATTGAGATGCCGAGGTGGATGTATTTATTGAGGCAGTTGCCGCTTTGGATAAAGCAAAAAGACCTGTCGATAATACAAGGGCAGATAGGCAGATTTTTATGGAGAGGCAGGAGATCGCGTATAGCGCTCTCCACACTCATGAGACCGAGGGAGGAGGGCGGAGCAGAACTGCCATCCTTGAGAATGTACAACTTGATCTGTCTGCTCAGACCTCTGGGTGATATCATTGTGGGGAGTGAGGGAAGAACACCGATAGATCGGATAGATCAATTGTCGGGAGCCTGTCACCTGGTATATCTGATGCACCAACCTGATGCAGCTTTGCCACCGGAATGGAAGGAGTCGCAGTACTTAGGGGCCATTAGGGAAGCCTGGAAGGCTCTATGCCAGCAGAGAAAGTGGAACTGGAGAGCTACGAATTGCCTTCCGTTGGAAGGGAATAGAGATTTCATACCAGGGATGCAGGGGGGACTCCCGGTTGACTGGAGAGGGTGCGGGATTATGTACGTGGCACAGGTATGGATGGAGGCATTGCCGAAAATGGACTCGTTTCAAATGCTGTGTAAGAGATATGCTCTGGCAATGAAGACCTTTTATTTTTATCTGCAAGTACGTCACTATGTGGGACTTTTGGACCAGCAGGGGACAGAGGTGATGGGGCAGCAGGGGATGTGGGAGCTTTTACAGAAGGTACGAGAGAAAGGCCCGGTACGCAATCTTAGAGATGAGCTATGTCTGGGGGGAGACTTAGAGTCATTATCAGCTCTGGCGAGGAGATGGCAGCGAGATGACCTGGAGGCTATCACGGTGGGACACCTGCAACAGGCATTTGTGGGGATAAAGGGCCTCTCTGAGTCGGTGCGCTTGCAAGAAATGCAATACAAGTTCCTCTGGCGAGCGTATGTGACTGTTGTCTGGGCGGCTAGAATGGGTATCTCGGAGACGGATGCGTGTAGACTCTGTGGGACAGAGAGGGGGATGTTCACTCACCGGTTTTGGGCCTGTGTGGGAGTGAAGGAGTTTTGGAAGAAATTGGGGGAGAAACTGATGGTCTGGACAAGGGAGACTCTGACTCTCTCACCGGAATGGTGTTTGTTTAACCTGCGGCAAGGGGGGGGAGATGGGGAGTACAACACATAAGAAATTGTATGAGAAAGGCTTCCTTGTGGCGAAACAATGCATCTTGCATCAATGGATGTCTAATAGCGCCCCAGCGATGTTTATGTTTATGTTTATTAAAACTTGATTAACCGCCCTTCAATAAAATCAAAGCGGTTTACAATAAGTAAAATCAATAAAAGCAAGGCACAAGGCCGGAAAAAGGAAAAGAAATTTACAATTTGTAAAAGCAAAGTGGGTTAAGGAACAGCAGAGGAAGGAGAGTAGAGCTACAAGGGGGGAGGGGAGGTGGGGAGGTTAAAGGCTAGGGAAAAGAGGTGGGTTTTTAGCTGTTGTTTGAATGCTGCGTGGCAGGGTTCTAGGCGGAGGGAAGTGGGAAGAGAGTTCCAAAGTGCGGGGCCTATGAAGAAAAAAGCTGAGGAGCGGGTGGATTGAAGATGGGCAGCGGAAGGGGGAGGAAGGGTGAGACGGTTTAAATGGAACGAGCGGGGGGGTATGTCTGGGGGTGTGAAAATGAATAAGATCAGCTAAATATTGTGGGGTACTGGTGTGTAGGGCTTTATGAACCAGGGTGAGTAGCTTATATTGGGAGCGAAAGGAGACAGGTAACCAGTGTAGATGGATGAGAAGAGGGGTTATGTGCTGATAAGGGGATGAATGAGTGAGAAGGCGAGCTGCGGTGTTTTGGATTCTCTGAAGGCGGTGAAGTTGGGAGGAGGCCAGGCCGGTTAGGATAGAATTAGAAAAGTCGACCCGGGACATAACTAGAGAGAGAAGTAGAGTGGAGAGAGCGGAAGGGGAGAGGAAGGGACGAATGGCGCGAATTTGACGTAAAAGATAGAAGGAGGTTTTGGTGATGTGAGAGATATGAGCATGAAAGGTGAGGTCTGAGTCGAAGAGAACACCGAGATAGCGGAAGGTGGTGACCAAGGATATGGGAGTGTTGGAAAGGGACGGAGCTAGAGAGGGGGAAGGATGACCGTGAGGGAACCAGATGGCAGTGGTCTTGGCAAGGTTGAGGTGAAGGCAGTTCTGGGTCAGCCAGTGAGTGACGGCTGTGAGGCAGCTATTTAAAGGAGTGAGATCGGGATGGGAGGGGGACGTGTGGTGAAGGAGAAGAATATCGTCCGCATAGTAAAAGGCAGAGATCCCGAATTGCTGGATGACTAGTGTGAGGGGCACCAAGAAAAGATTGAAGAGAAGAGGAGCCAGGACAGAATCCTGGGGGACCCCACAGGGTAAAGGGAAGGAGGCAGAAGGCGGTGTGGAGGAAGAGGCAGAGAGGACTGAGGCTGATCGGGCGTAGAGAAAAGAATGAAACCACCTGTAGACAGTGCCATGAAGACCAGCTTCACGGAGACGAGCTAGAAGAAGGGAGTGGTCGACCAGGTCGAAAGCCGCTGAAAGGTCAAGTGCTACCGCTACCGAAATGTCACCATGATCATGTGCCACATGCAGGGAATTAGTGAAAGCAAGGAGGATGGTTTCAACACTGTGACCTGGCCGGAAGCCTGATTGACGGGGGTGAAGGTAGTTGGTGGAATCGAGATGGTGCGAAAGCTGTGCAAAGACGATCTTTTCAAGGAGCTTAGAGAGGAATGGAAGGTGTGAGATGGGGCGGTAATGGGCTTGGTCAAGAGGGTCAAGGGAGGATTTCTTGAGGATTGGGCGGATTAAGGAGTGTTTCCAGGGGTTGGGGAAAATTCCTGTGGAGAGACTATTATTTAATATGGAAAGGCTAGGGGGAAGGAAAGAAAGAGAGGGTTTAAGTAACCATGAGGATGGGATGGGATCGAGGGGGCAGAAGGTCTTGTTAGAGGTAGAGATGAGTTTATGGATTTCAGCTGAAGTGGTTAGTACGAATGATGACCATGTGTGGGAGAGGTGGGATAGAGGGGGGGGGGGGGAAGCTGTGGAGGGTGGGGAGGAAATGGGTGGAGGACAGGCCGGCAAGGATGCTCTTAGAGAAGTGACTTTGGCGCTGAAAGTAGAAGCTAGCAGAGGAGGGGCCGGGGTGGGATGGGTAGGCGCAGAAGAGGAATTGGGACGAAAGGAAGTGAGAGACCGGAGTGTAGAGTAGAGGTGTCGGGTCTGATTTGGGGCATTAGTGATGGCATTGGAAATAAAAGTGCGTTTTGCAAGGAGAGTCTGGTAACGGTAGAAGGCGTGATGAGTTTTAAAGGAAGACAGGGTAGTTGGGGAGGGGTTCTTACGCCAGTGACGTTGAGCTCTACGAAGTTGAGAGCGGAGGAGGCGGAGACCGGAATGAAACCAGGGTTGTGAGATACGCCGCTTTGCTAGGCAGGGGCGAAGGTGGGCGATAGAATCAAAGGCGGAAAAGAGGGAGGAGAACCACGTGGATGCTTGGGTGTCAGGAGATAAGGAGGAGAAATCTGGGGGAAGAAGGGTGGTAACCAGGGGAAAACTTTGGACCATATTAGGGGTGACTAGCCTTGATAGTCGAGGGGGCGAGGAGTGCAAGGGGGGGAGTGAGGAATGGAGAGGGAGTGGGAGGGAGCAGGAGGCAGTAAGACAGGCATGATCGGTCCAGGGGAGAGGAAGACCTGCTAGATTAGAAAACAGGAGCTGGGATGTTGCTGGGGTAATGAGGAGATCAAGAGTGTGACCGGCGGAGTGGGAATGGGATGTGGGAATGGGAACAACTAATGGGCGATTTGATGTGTATGGAACGTAGAACAGCCCGATTATTGGGGGAAGCTAAGCTACGTGAGTTTGGGGAAGTGTGGGACCCGGCTTTAGTCCACTTGCCCCGGGGACTAGTGGACAGTGGAAGCGGGCATTGAATATACAACTTAACACTAGGCTTTCTGAATTCTAAGATGTCTGGAAACCAACAGTTTTAAACACCTGTTCATTGTAAACACAGAGTACCCACGGAAATGTGTAGTTCTTTGTTCATTGTAAACCGCACTGATGTTGAATAGCGCGGTATAGAAGAGACTGGAAATAAATAAATAAATAACAGAGTTGGGGCAGTGTAGGTCTGAAGTAGAGAGAGGATTGAATGCTCTGGAGATGTGAGGAGGAGGGTTGGATGGATGATTGAATGTAGGGGAGGGGGGAGTGTAGGGGAGTGGGGCGGGGAGGGGGGTGGGAAGGGGGTTGCGTAGAAGAAGACGATGAAGAAGGAGAGAAGGTAGATAGGGGATGGGGGAGGCGAGTGGTGGTAAGTGTTTTGGGGGGAGGGGGTAGGGGGTTAGGTTGTGTGAACTTAAGTTTTGTTTACATGGGGGCCTGGGGATAATATGAGGGGGAAAGGACAGGGGATTGCTGGTTATCGTTTGTGGTGGTTGGAGCTAATCGGAAACTTTGTGGGTGGGGACCTGGAGCAAGAAAGTTGATGTATTGTTGTTGTGTTACTCTACGGTAGAACAAACTGATGGAGATGTCAAAGTTATATAAGATGTTTGGAATTGTTATTATAGTTGATGTGAGTGTATTCTGACCATGGAATTCATAATAAAAATGATATTTCAAAAAAAAAAAAAGGAGACTGAGGACTGAATGATGTGGAGGAGTCAAATAGGAGTTGATAGAGAAGCAAAAAAGAAATGGAAGAAAGCTGAAAGATCAATGTCAGAGATGGGTGTAGAAGAAGAAGTGAAAATAGAAGGAGAGAAAAGAAAAAGAAATAACAAATGGACAGGACATTCTGGGAACTGCATTAAGAGAAACCAGATAGATGAAAGCAGAAAGCAAAGACTGGAAGTGAGATGATTAATTAAAAAATGGCTAGATGGCAAAGGTAAAAATAATAATTTTTCTCTGGGACCAAGCAGGAAGTCAGTCATCCTTATGGGCGATGTCACTGAAAGAGCTCGCACGGTAACTCTCCCCATCTTTCAAAGAAAGCGTTTGGGAGATCCACCATGCATGCATGGTCGTTTCCCGCCAAAGAGAGCCATCTTACCTCCGTTCGTTTTTCTGTGGAGCCCTTCATACATTTGTCTGCACCCTGGAGAAAAGTATCATGGTAATCGGTAGTTTTCTGCTTTTTTCTGTTTCTGTTTTTTTTGGTTGCGTACCATTTTGCGTTCCTGCGAGCCCGGAACAATCGGTGCCTCTGTGCCACGCTTTTTTGGGTCTCTTTTTTCTCTCTGTTTTCTTCAGTGCGCGGGGTTTTTTCTCATGTCCTGCTGGTCGAGACATTGGAGTTTGATCTCGCTGGACTCGTGTTAACAGCTATGTCCACGATCAGCGGTTTCAAGAAGTGCAGCAGTTGTGGTAGGACCTATCCATCATGGATTGTCATACTGCTGCCTTCAGTGCCTCGGGGCGGAGTACTCCACTTGCCCACTCATTCTCCAGATGACAAGCAAGGGGCATAGGAACCATGAAAATCAGTAGGAGGCACTGTTTGGCCACAAGTCCTTGGCGTCAGCTACAGCATCAGCATCAGCATAGGAATCAACACCTCGGAGGCTGCCGCAAAGCCCTCAATCTCAAACGGTGGCCTGGCTCTCTTGGGGCCTCGAGGTTGTGGAACCTCAGACCGGCGACTATCCAGTGAAGACCGTTCCCGGAAGGACCGGACTCTGTCCCGCTTGTCGTAGTGAGGCATTGTCGGTTCTGGGGACAAGTCCTATGGACATTGAAACAGCAGTCTTCAACATGAGGACGAGGGCAATGGCCAGGAGTGGCTCTCGAAGCTGCCCTGGTGGGAGGAGTCTTCCATGTTCTCAGAGGACCAGTGTCAAGCTCCTGAGCCCGTCACCATCTGGGAGTCTCCACCAGTGAACTGGCACTGGGCCCGATTTCTTCGGTGCTGGCACCGGAAGCTGTAGAGCCGTTTCTCCTGTTGGAGCACATGGCCAGCCTTAAGCACAGCTTGGCTGCCTTCCTGGCACAGCAGAGGGCCCTGGTTCCTCAGGGCCAGTGACAGCCCTGTCCACTGTGGGGTGCCTCGCCTTTGGAAGTACAGCCAATCCTTGAGCAGCATGCCCTCTAGGTCAATTCCCGTGGTTGTTCCTGGTCCCCATCGGGGCACCAGGTGTATCCCTCAAGCACTTCGGGATTGGAGCACTGTTGGCCCTGTCACCGGGGCATCGACACGATTCCCACCAATCCTTTGACTTCGTCTCCGAGTCGGACTCAGAGTGGGAGACGGACGACAAGTCCCCGGACATGGCGCGGTGCCAGGATGCCCCTTTGGACCCCTAACCTCCACTGGAATGTTGACGGTCCCCTCCCGAGGACCTTTGTTTTCTTGATTTTGTACATGACTTGGGGAAGGCTCTGTCCTTCACCATCGAGGTGGAGGAGGATCCTTGGATGGAGGACTTTGAGATCCTCCAATACCCTTCACCTCCCAAGGAGGCTGTCACCATCCCGGTGCCTCCTATCTTCCAGCGCCTCCTATTCTGGATGTGGGAAACCCCAGTTACGGTTCCCATAGTGAGCCAATGGCTCGATTTGATGTATCATGTCCACAAGAGCCTGGACTTTGAAAAGACACAGCTATCACACAGTTCCAAGGTGGTGGAATCGGCCATGCGCCGCATTAAGAGCTAGAAGACGCACCCTCGGTGCCCCTGGGTAGGGAGGAACGTACCATGGATGGCTTTGGTAGGAAATGTTACCAGGGCTCGATGCTTGTGAACCGTATGCAGTCTTTCCAGTTGTACATGGGCATGTATCTGAGAGACCTGGCAGTAGAGCTTGCCGGGTTCTCGGATGAACTCTCTGGTGAACCTCTCCGGTACTTCAAGACTCTGGTATCCATGATGAAGGAGTGCTCCAAGTATGTTACTCATGTGGTTTATGACAGCTTCGAGTCTGTGGCTTGGATGGTTGCAGTGGGCATTGGTGCCCATTGCTTGTCATGGCTACAGTCCTCAAGCCTGGAGCAATGGGTTCAGGACAAGTTGATTGATGTCCCCTGCTGTGGGGACAACCTCTTTGACAATCTCATGATGGAGAAGGCCGCCGAGCTGGAGACTGAGTTGCTCACCAGAACCAGGTTCTCATGGATGACCGCTGACCCTTCCCAGCAGAAAGCTTTGGGAAAAAAGCCCTTCTATCTGAAAAAGAAGGTGGCCTACAGGGGCTACCCCCAATTTCAGGCCTACCAGGCTCTGCCACAGGGGCAGCAGGCCAAGGGCCAGGAGCAGGGCCATCATAGGTCTAAGACACCCAAGCCCCAGCCAGCGCTGCAGCTGCAACCTCGGGGGGGGGGGGGAGGGGAGTTTGACACCAGGACCATAGCCTGTCTTCCTCTGGACAGTCCTGCTCCACAGCACATTGGAGGGGGCTTACATCTTTCACCCACTGCTGGCCCAGCATCGCCATTGACACCTGGGCCCTGCAAGTTGTGAAGGAAGGCTACCTCTTTCACTTTGAACAAATGCCCCCTCTATTCTTCCTGGGGGAGCTTCCTCTGGACCCCTGCCATCAAGAACTTCTTTGGGGAGGACTCCGTGCTCTCCTCATGGAATAGATGGTGGAGTTGGTCCCTCAGCCTTAGGTGGGCAGAGGGGTTTACTCCCGCTACTTTCTGGTGCCCAAGAAAACAGGCGGCTTTTGCCCCATCCTCAACCTGTGAGATCTTAACCGCTTCTTGGTATGAGAAAAATTCAAGATGGCGTCCCTTGGGATGATGCTACCATACCTCCAGTGGGGAGACTGGCTATGCTCCTTGGATCTCAAAGATGCTTATACCCACAACTTGACCTATTCCTTGCACCAGCAGTATCTCCAGATCGTCATTGGAGGGTGTCACTACCAGTACAGAGTGCTTTGCTTCGGCCTTGCATTCACCCCAGGGTCTTCACAAAGTGCCTGGTGGTGGTCACTGCCTTCTTGAAACTGCAAGGGGTTTTCATCTTCCCCTACCTGGACAACTGGCTGATAAAGAGAGGGAAGCCCGGTGAGGTCTTTCATGCTGCCCAATGTACCATCCAGATAAATGGAGCTCACTCTGATGAGAAGGAGGTTACCAGTGGTGTGCCGCAGAAATCTGTCCTTGGTCCGATTCTTTTTAACATTTTTGTTAGTGATATTGCGAGAGGGCTGTTGGCTAAGGTTTGCCTCCTTGCGGATGATACCAAAATCTGCAATAGAGTAGACACCCAGGAAGGAGTAGATAACATGAGGAGGGATCGAGCTAAAATTGAAGGTGGTCTAGAATTTGGCAGCTGAGATTTAATGCTAAAAAATGCAGGGTCATGCATTTGGGCTTCAAAAATCCAAGGGAGCGGTACAATGTAGGGGGTGAAGCACTTCTGTCCAAAAAGAAGAGCGGGACATGGGCGTGATTGTGTCCGACGATCTTAAAGTAGCTAAGCAGGTAGAAAAGGCAAAAGCTAGAAGGATGCTTGGGTGCATAGAGAGAGGAATGGCCAGCAGAAAAATGGAGGTGATAGTGCCTTTGTATAAGGCTTTTTGCGACCTCATTCGGAATATTGTGTGCAATTCTGGAGACCGCACCTTCAAAAGGATATAAGCAGGTTGGAGTCGGTGCAGAAGGTGGCTATTAAAATGGTTAGTGGTCTTTATTAAAAAGCATACAAGGACAGACTTAAGGATCTTAATATGTATACTTTAAAGGAAAGGCGAGATAGAGGAGATATGGTAGAGACGTTTAAATACCTCATTGGCATAAATGCACAGGAGAAGAGCCTCTTTCGATTGAAAGCAAGCTCTGCTAAGAGGGGATAGGATGAGGGTGAAAGGGGATAGACTCAGGAAATATTTCTTTACAGAAAAAGTAATAGATGCGTTGAATAGTCTCCCAGTAGAGGTGGTAGAAATCAGGACAGTATCCGAATTCAAAAAAGCATGGGACAAACCCAGAGGATCTCTAAAGGAAAAAAGGCGGAGTATTGTAGTAGTTGATTTGGAAGGACAGACTACTCACCTGTAACAGATGTTCTCTGGGAACAAGCAAGAAGTCAGTCCTCACATATGGGTGATGTTGGTGCCAACGGAGCCTGCATGGATCCACTCCCCAGCTTTCAAAGAAAGCCTTTGGGAGTTAACTGCGCATGCGCAGTCACCTTCCCTCTCATAGGTGCCATCTTGCCTCAGTTTGTCTTTTTCTGTGGAGCCCTACAGACGTGTCGTCTGTGCACCCGGACAAAATAGATTTTTTGACCCGTTCTTCGGTTTTTCTTTTTTTCTCCAGTGCTCAATTCAATCACCTTCTGCCTCCTGAGTCTCCCACCTCAGCATTGTGGTTTTCGCTCAGGTAATTTCTTTTCATTTTGTCTTTTGTGGCCTGTGGGTTTTTTTATTCACAACCTAGCTGGTCGAGATGTCTGAGTTTGATCTCACGGGTCTCGTTTTTCCCACTATGTCCTCGACTAATGGTTTTAAGCAAGTGCAACCGCACTATGTCCTGTACGGACCACCATAGTACCTGCATCAAGTGCCTCGGGGTGGACCACTTTGCCTCCTCGTGTTGGCTAAAACTCAGAAGAAACGCGAAAGGCAACAGTGGGAATCTGGCTCAGATTCAGCATTGGGGGCGGAATCCCTGTCTTTGACACCAGCACCAGGTGATGCGGCGTCATCTGCCCGGGCTCCGGTGTTGGAGTAGTCCTCAGAAGATCTCCCCTGGGCGTCGGAGGTTTCCTTGAAGCCGATGTCGAGGACAACCAGGGATCAGGTAGTAAGTCTGCCTTGATGCGGCCTCAGAGCCTTCGACTCAACACAGGAGATGAAGGACAGGAGCGCATGTCGAAGCAGCCCTGGACAGACAAGTCGCAGCATTGAGGGATCAACTCGGACCCACCGACTCCATCACCATCCGGGACTCCCCGGCCAGGGATCTGACACTGGCCTCGACATCCTCAGGGCAAGCTGCAGAGCCGTCTGAAATTGAGGCCAGGATGGCAGCCCTCTAACTTAATTTCTCTGCATTCCTGGAGACACAGCGGGGCCCGACTCCCAGTCACTCTGGGTCATCGGCACCCCACATGGGGAATTCCTCGACAAGGACCTCTCCAAAGGATGCTCCCCTATCCTTGAGAGGTTGGTACGGTCGGTGTCAAGGCCTTCGGCGACCAACACAATGCTGACAGACCACCGACATTGGGAGTTGTTGACGCTGGGTCGGTCCGAGGACCGCAGAGCGCTCACCTACTTCTCCAGCTCTGAGTCAGTGTGAGAGATGGACAGAGTCCCCCGACACCATGCTTCATCGGGACATCCCCTCTGACCTCTCTCCACCACGTCACCAGCAGAGGTCCCCTCCAGAGGAACTTGCCTTCTTGGAGTTCGTGAGGGAGATGTCCCAGGCACTTGCACTTGCCTTCATGGTGGTACCTAAAGACGAGCCATGGGCTGAAGATCTCAAGATCCTCTAGTATGACACCTCTCCTCGGGAGGCACTTACAGTGCCTGTGTCCCCCATCCTGGAGCAACTGCTATTCAGGATGTGGGAGACCCTGGTGATGGTGACGATTGTGAACCATTGACTCGATTCACAGTATTGAGTTGGCAAGAGCCCTGGGTTCCAGAAAATGCAACTTCCACATAATTCCATGGTGTTGGAGTCAGCTATACATCATATCAAGAGCCAAAAGTTACATTCCTTGGTGCCCCCTGGTAGGGAGGCTCGTACCATGGATGCGTTTGGTAAGAAGTGTTTCCAGGGCTCTATGCTCACAGCCCGGATCCATGCTTTCCAGCTTTATATGGGCATGTACCTGAGAGACCTAGCGAAGGAGCTTGTCAGGTTCTCGGCTAATCTATCAGGTGAGCCCCATGATCGCTTTCGGACCCTGGTATCATCGGTCAAAGAGCTCTCCAAGTTTCAGACTCTGTCAGCCTTCGAAGGCTTCGAGTCGGTGGCTCGTGTAGCTGCAGTAAGCATTAGTGCCTGCCACCTTGCCTGACTACAGTCTTACGACTTAGAGCAATGGGTTCTGGACAAGTTGGCCAACGTCCCATGCCGGGGAGACAACCTCTTCAGCAAACCCATGATGGAGAAGGCCGATGAGTTGGAGAAGGAATTCATGACCAGGACAAAGCTGGCAAGAAGGTGTTGGATCCTTCCCATTGGAAGGCTTTGGGGAAAAAGTCCTTCCACCTAAAGTCCAGAAAGTTTATGGAAACTACCCCAAGTTCCAGGCCTACCCTGTTCCCCCTCAGGGGTAGCAGGCCAAAGGCCAGGGGAATAGCCCCCGTAAGCCTAAGGCTCCCAAACCACACACAGCGCCCCAGCCACAGCCTGGGGGAGTTTTTGACTCTTTGGGCATAGCCTCCCTCCCTTAGGAGGTATCATGGGAGGACAGCTGATCCACTTTGCACAGAGGTGGCCCTCTATCACCACAGACACCTGGGTGTTGCAGGTGGTCAAAGAGGGATTTGTCCTCCACTTTACAGCTGCCTCCTCCCTTTTTCCCAGGGGAATTGCACAGGGAGCTTCTTCAGAAGGAGCTTGGGTCTTTACTCGAGGATCAAGCGGTGGAAACCATCACCCCTCACCTTCAGGGCCAGGGATTCTACTCCCGCTACTTCTTGGTCCCCAAGAAAACAGGGAGCTTCAGGCCCATCCTGGATCTTTGAGACCTCAATCGCTTCGTGGTCAAGAGAAGTTCAAGATGGTATCCTTTGGAACCTTGCTGCCCTACCTCCTCCAGGGAGATTGACAATGCTCTTTGGATCTCAAAGATGCATATACCCACATCCTGAATCATTGAAGGCACCGTCAGTACCTCCAGTTTGTCGTAGGGGGCCACCACAATCAGTACAGAGTACTTCCCTTTGGGCTTGCCTCGGCACCTCAAGTGTTCACGAAATGCCTGGTGTTCGTGGCTGCTCACCTCCGTCTCCTCAGAGTGCTGGTGTTCCCCTACATGGACGACTGGCTCATATGGACTGGCATGTCATATGAAATGTGCAATGCAACACAGCACACTCTGGGATTGCTGCAGCACCCAGGCTTCGTGGTGAACTTCCCAAAGTCTCACCTCTTCCCAATGCAGTGCATGTTCATTGGGGCCCTGCTCAACTCCACCCAAGCAAGGGCCTTCCTGACCCTGGAGCGGGCTTAATGCCTCGCCACCCTGGCACAAGAAGTGCAGAGCAGCGCACCAGTGACAGCCCGGATGATGCTCTACCTCTTGGCATCCACCATTCACCATCTTGGCATCCCCTTTTGCCCATCTGCACATCTGGCAGACTCAGTGGATACTCAGCGCCCAGTGATTGCAGGCATTAGGCCGCCTAGAGGACCTCATCCAGGTCACACAGCCTTGGCAACCTCCCTGACCTGGTGGCAAGACCATCTCAACCTCAGAGCCAGTCTGTCTTTCCAGGCCCCACCAGTGAAGCGCATCCTCACCATGGATGTGTCAAAGATAGACTGGGGGGCCACTGCAATCACCTGCAGTTGCAGGGCCTGTGGTTACCAGAGAAGACTGCCTCACAGATCAACCTGTTGGAGTTCTGGGCAGTCTATCATGCCTTGCGGGTCTTCCAGGATCATCTGGAAGGACAGGGAGTTTAAGTCTAGAAGGACAACCAGGTAGCGATGTTTTACATCAACAAGCAGGGGGCACGGGATCATACCATCACTGATTGGAGGTGGTGCACCTGTGGAATTTCATTGTAGGGAAGAACATTTCCTTCAAGGCAGTGTACTTGCCAGGCCAAGACAATGTACTGGCCGACCGCCTGAGTCGTGTTCTCCAACCCCACGAATGGAGGCTGAACCCGATTGTACTGGCTTCCGGCATTGGGGTACTCCAGAGATCGACCTCTTCACCAGTCCAGAGAATGCACAGCTACTGTGCTTCTGTTCTCTAAAGCCAGCCTAGGGGTAGGAGGCAGCGAATGCATTCCTTCTTCCTTGGTCCAGGGGTTTTCTGTATGCATTTCCACCAACACCCCTCAGGTACCTCGGGCCCTCTTCAAAATCCAAGCAATTCATTGCACCCAGGTGGCCCAGGCAGCCCCAGTTTCCCCTTCTCCTGCAACTGTCCTAGGGAGACCGCTGGCCATTGGGGAGTGCTCCAGACCTGCTGTCCCAGGAGGACGAGACATTACAACACCACAACTTCCAGCCCCTGGCGCTAACAGCCTGGATGCTGAGAGGCTAGCTATTGCGCATCACCGCCTCCCTCGATCGGTGGAGGACATCTTGCTGGCCTCACGTAAGGGCTCTATGCGCTGGGCTTACGCCTTCAAGTGGCGCTGGTTCTCCCTCTGGTGTGCAGACAAAGGTCTTAACCCTTTCTCCTGCGCAATGGCAGAGATACTGCGATAGGCTATCAATAAACTCAACAGCTTGGGGATGGTACCAAGGTGGTGAACTGGATCAGAAATTGGTTGACTGACAGACAACAGAAGGTGAAGGTAAATGGATGGAAGGAAGGTAATTTGCAGTGTGCCCCAGGGTTCGGTCCTGGGACCAGTACTGTTCATTGTATTTGTGAGTGATATTGCTGAAGGACTGAATGGAAAAGTCTGTCGTTTTGCAGATGACACGAAAATTTGCAACAGAGTGGACTCCCTTGAGGGACTAGATAACATGAGAAAAGATCTACAAAAGCTGGAAGAATGGTCTAATGCTTGGCAGTTAAGATTTAATGTGAAAAAGTGCAGTGTCATGCACTTGGGAAGATGAAATCCAAGGGAATTGTATGCGATAAGGGGCGAGAGATTGGTGTGCACGGATCAGGAGGAGGACATTGGAGTGATCATTTCTCAGGATCTCAAGGTGGCGAAACAGTGTGATAAGGCGGTGGCAAAAGTTAGAATGATGCTGGGTGGCATACAAAGAAGAATTACGAGCAGAAAGGAAGAGGTACTAATGCCACTTTACAAGTCGCTGGTGAGGCCTCACTTGGAATATTGTGTTCAGTTTTGGAGACCGTATCTCGTAAAGGATATAAAAAGATGGAAACTATTCAGAGGAAGGCAACCAAAATGATTTGGAGCCTATGTCAGAAGACTTATGAGAAGAGACTTGAATATCTAAATATGTACACTCTGGAGGAGAGGAGGGACAGGGGAGATATGATTCAGACCTTTAATATTTAAAGAGTATTAATGAACAAACAAACCTCTTCCAGAGATGAGGAAGCTGTAAAACTAGAGGGCATAACATGAAGCTGCAAGGGGGTAAACTGAAAGGCAATGTCAAGAAATACTTTTTCACTGATGCTTAGAATGCCCTCCTAATGGAAGTGATGGGGCAAATACACTGATAGAATTCAAAATGGCATGGGACAGACACAGTGGATACCTTTATAGCAACAGGATAAAATCAAAATAAACATAACTATCTCTTATATCTGAATAAATAGGGGGGACCTACATGGAGCGGTGGGTACACCCCTAAACAAGGCATGAGGAGGGATGACCTGCACAGAGCAGCAGATGCACCTACTTTTGCTGCCTTGCTGGACAGACTAGATGTACCATACTAGTCTTTATTTGCCGTCATATACAACACAGGTGATCTCTGGGAACAGCAGGAATAAGTCTTCACATATGGGTACGTCGGTACCGACGGAGCCTGCGTGGGAACGCTCCCCAGCTTCCCAAAAAGGAAAGCTTTTGGCAGCATCCCACAGCGCCTGCGCGCTGCCTTCCCGCCTTTCCTACCCGCCTCTCCCCAGTTCGAGTTTTAAAGCTGAGACAAAGAGAGAGAGGAAAGGAAAAATAGATAGAGAGATACAACTCCTAGGGGAGGTAGGTGGGTTGTGAAGATGTATTCCTGCTGTTCCCAGAGATCACCTGTTACAGGTAAGTAACTGTGCTATCTCCAGGAACAAACAGGAATGAGTCTTCACATATGGGGACTCCCTAGCTAGAGATGCCTGGGAGATCCCCAAGGTTATGAGACCCTGTGAAGGGCTCTATCTCCTCCTATGGATCTCAGGCATCCATTCAGGGAAGGAGGGCAGGAGTTGATTAAGCATGGAACAGGTGTTTGAGAACAGCCTGACCAAACAAGGCATCCCGGCGGGAGTCCTTGTCCAAACAGTAATGGGCTGTGAAGGTATGAACCGAGGCCCAGGTGGCCGCTCGACAGATCTGGTCGATGGACACAGAATGTAGATGAGCCATAGAGGTGGCCATGGCCCTCACATTATGAGCTGTGACATGGCCTTCCAGAGAAAGGTTCTTACTCTGGTAGGCGAAAGAAATACACTGAGCAATCCAATTGGACAGTGTCCTCTTAGAGACTGGAAGTCCCAAATGAGAGGGATCAAAGACAACAAAGAGTTGAGAAGACTTTCTATGTTGCTGTGTCCTTTGTAAGTAAAAGGCAAGAGCTCTCTTACAATCCAGGGTATGAAGATTCCTCTCTGCACTTGATGCATGAGGACCTGGAAAAAAGACAGGTAAATACACCTCTTGATTAAGATGAAAAGGTGAAACCACTTTAGGCATAAAGTGTGGATTGGTCCTAAGGACTACCTTATCATGATGGAACCTTGTATAAGGTGGATTAGCCACTAAGGCCTGCAGTTCACTGATGCGGCGAGCTGAGGTGACTGCAATGAGGAAAATAACCTTCCAGGAAAGAAATTTCAAGGAGGTGGTGGCTAAGGGTTCAAAAGGTGGCTTCATAAGCTGACCAAGAACCAGATTTAAGTCCCATGCCACCGGAGGAGGCCTAATGGGAGGTTTAGTTAAAGTTAGGCCTCTAAGGAATCTTGCAATAAGAGGATGAGAGGAAATAAGCTGTTCATTAATAGGCTTAAGGGATGCTGCAATAGCACTCAAATGGACCCTTACTGAATTCGTCTTAAGGCCTGCATTGAAGAGATGCAGGAAATATTCCAATAGAGAATTCAAAGGTAGTGCTAGAGGGTCAAGACCCTTCTCAGCACACCAAATGGAAAATCTTTTCCATTTAAAAGCATAGGAATGTCTGGTAGAAGGTTTTCTGGAAGCATGGAGGATATCCTTCACCTGCTGAGAAAGATTCCAACCTTGAAGGTCTAGGCCTTCAGCAACCAAGCTCTGAGGTGAAGGGACTTGGGGTTTGGGTGCCACAAAGTCCCCTCCTCCTGGGACAGAAGGTCTGGAGCAGCTCCCAAGTCTAGGGAGGGAGCTTGAGAGAGATGCAGAAGTAGAGGGTACCACACTTGGCGTGGCCAGCGTGGAGCTATGAGGATCATGGATCCTTGATCCCTCTGGAGCTTGAAAAGAGTCTTGGGAATTAAAGGAATGGGTGGAAAGGCATACAGGAAGTCTTGACCCCAGTGAAGGAGGAAGGCATCCTTGGCCTGAACTCCCTGACACGGAATTCTGGAACAGAACCGGGGACGTTTGGCATTCCACGGACTTGCAAAGAGGTCTATGTCCGGGGTTCCCCACTCTTGAAAGATTCTGAGTACTTGGTCCATGTGTAGGGACCATTCGTGTGGAAGCAGAACTCGACTGAGTCTGTCTGCCAAAGAGTTTTAGATTCCTGGGAGGTATACGGCCAGGAGATGGATTTGATGCTCTCTGGCGAAGGACCACAATCTTAAAGCTTCGTTGCAAAGCGACAGAGAGCCAGTTCCTCCTTGCTTGTTTATGTAAAACATGGCTACCTGATTGTCCGTATGAATGAGGACTGTCTTGTAGCTGAGCAGGGAATGAAAGACCTTGAGAGCTAGAAAAACTGCTCGTAGCTCCAAGTGGTTGATATGTAGAGAGATCTCCTATGGAGACCAAGTGCCCTGAGTGGAGAGGTCTTGTAGATGAGCTCCCCAACCTGTTTGGGAGGCATCTGTTGTGAGGGTTGCCTGGGGCAACAACTGTTGGAAGGGGGACCCCAGCAACAGATTTTGGGTGGACATCCATGACTGGAGAGACCAAAAGAGGCGTTTGGAGGTTGCTATTTGGTCTGAGAGAGCTCCTGATGCTTGAGTCCACTGGGTGGACAAAGTCCATTGAGCTGCTGTCATGTGAAGGCGAGCATAGGGTACCACATGCACTGTGGATGCCATGTGGCCTAGCAGTTGCAGCATCTCCCGGGCAGTTAAATGGCTCTTTGACTGAATTTGGGAGGCTAACTGCACTAGGCGTAGGCAACGGGCCTGAGGAAGATAGGCCCTTGCAGTGGTAGTATCCAGCCATGCCCCTATGAACTCTAGGGACTGAGTAGGGGTGAGCTGGGACTTTGGGAGGTTTACCACAAGTCCCAGATACTGCAGAATGTGCCTTGTGCAGTCCAGAGAAGTCTGGGCCTCTGACTGAGATGGAGCTCGGATGAGCCAGTCGTCCAGGTATGGGAATACAAATATTCCCAGAGTGCGTAGAAATGCAGCTACTACTGCCATGCATTTGGTGAACACTCTTGGAGCAGAGGCCAGACCGAAAGGAAGCACCCTGTATTGGTAATGCTTTCCTTGGAAAAGAAAACGGAGGAACCTTCTGTGAGATGGATGGATGAGGACATGTGTGTACGCATCCTTGAGATCTAGAGAACAAAGCCAATCCTGACTCTGAAGGTATGGAAGGAGAGTGCCTAGAGAAAGCATCTTGAATTTCTCCTTGCATAGAAATTTGTTCAATTCTCTGAGATCTAATATGGGTCTGTAGCCCCCTGTTTTCTTTGGGATCAGAAAGTAAGGGGAGTAAAACCCTGACCCTTGTTGCAGAAGAGGCACTTCTTCTATTGCACCTTGGACAAGAAGGGCAGCCACCTCCTGACCTAGAAGGTTGAGGAGAGATGTTGGAGAATTGAAATGTCTCACCATGGTGTGAGGAGGAAGGTTTGAGAAATGAAGCTTGTAGCCCTCCCTTATGATGGAGAGGGTCCACTGCTCTGCTGTAATTTGCTCCCATCTGGGAGCAAAATGAGCTAACTTTCCTGGAATGGTGAGAGGCTCTGGCTGTTTCAGAGCCAGAAAGGCTAAGTTCTCTAGCATCAAGTCAAAAACCCTGAGGAGGCTGGGTCTGCTGAGTTGCAGCAGCCCCTGTAGGCTTAGGCCTGGTCTGTTTAGGTTGCTGACGCTTAGCAGCAAAACGACCTGTAGATGATTGTTGGCCAGAAGTAGGATGGAATCTGCCTTTCTTGAAAAAAGACTTCTTGAAAGGTTTTTTCTTGGCAGGAATGGAGGTTGACTTTGAAAGTCTATCCAAAGCAGAATTTTCTGCATCTATTTGAGTGGCTTTTATTTGCCAATCTTTGCCAAACAAGTTTTCTCCTGTACAGGGAAGATTTCCCAAGCCATCCTGGACCCAAGATTCCAGATCAGAAGCTTAGAGCCAAGCAATTCTGCGTGCAGCTATGGCAATGGCCGAAGCCCTGCTGGCACCCTCAAAGGAGTCAAAAGCTGCACGGTTGGAAAACTTTGAAATATCTTGAGTATGCTTAATCCAAATAAGAAATTCTTCCCTTTTATCCTCTGGAAGGAAAGGGAGGAAAGTGTGCAGCTTATCTGCAACTTCTTTCAGAAACATACCCATATAAAGACTATAGGAGTTGATTCTGGCAATGAGCATACTGGCTTGGAAGATTTTCCTACCAAAAGCATCCAAGGTCCTGCATTCTCTTCCTGGAGGAGCAGAGGAGTGTCTTTTTGCACTCTTTATCTTTTTCATAGCTGACTCTACCACAATAGAATGGTGAGGAAGCTGTGTTTTATGAAACCCAGGACAAGGAGGGACACGGTACATAGTGTCCAACCTACGAGAATGAGGAGAGATAGTGAGAGGAGTCTCCCATAAGTCAATCATGTGATCATAAAGAATCTCATGAATTGGCAAGGTGACTGCCTCCTTAGGAGCCTTAGAATAACCTAAAATATCCAATTTTTTAGCTCTAGGCTCTGATTCAGAGGTTACTGAAATAGAAAGCCCTTTAGCCACTTCTCTGATGAAGTCTTGAAAGAACAAATCCTCTGGAGGAGATATTCTTCTTTTTGGAGAAGAAGGCTCTTCAGGAAGAGCTATAGACACTTCAGCAGACTCCTCCGATGCATCAGAGTCTTCGGAGGAATCAAAGTATCGACTGTCAGGGTGCTCTTCCAAAGCTCGATACGCGTATCGAGCGGTATCGACATCGGGCGTCATCGGGACCGGTTCGGTACCGATGGGCATCCCTGGACAGGAAACCGCTGCAGTCGGCATCCTGGTCGATGTCGATGCAGTCGGTACCGGTACCGACACTGGTGCCGGAACCGGAGCCG
Organism: Ichthyophis bannanicus; assembly: GCA_033557465.1. Lineage (NCBI taxonomy): Eukaryota > Metazoa > Chordata > Amphibia > Gymnophiona > Ichthyophiidae > Ichthyophis > Ichthyophis bannanicus. The sequence goes on from CM066035.1 coordinate 573,119,244, forward strand.
ATACCGACAACGGAGTTTGTTGTGGTATCAGCGGCGTCGCAGCTTGAATGAAGGCCGTGATAGCCTGCTGCATGGATAGAACATTCTGATCCATCGACGCCATGAATGCCTGGAATTCGGTACCGGAAGGTTGCGCCGGTACCCCAGAACATTCTAACAGGTGTCAACCTGTAACCCCATAGGAGGAGCTTTGGAAGCCGGAGCTTCCCGCCGGGGTTGTTTTGCCGGTGCGGAATCCTCGAGGGCAAGCCCGGAGGCATCTCGATGCTTGGAAGGAGATCTACCCTTCAAGGACCGGCTGGATTTATGTTTGGTTACCTGAGATCCATGGGAGGAAGTAGAGGCCCTGGAAGACATCGATGCCACTGAAGCTGCATCAGAGGGAAACAGCACGTGGAGCTTAGCTGCTCGGTTCTGTAAACCTCGTTTAGACATCAAGGAGCAGGACGGACAATCCAAAATGGAGTGGTCAGGACCCAAACATTTAAGACACCATTCATGGGTGTCGGTGACAGAAATAGTACCGCTGCACTTAGTGCATTTTTTAAACCCGGAGGCTGGTTTTTCCATGAGGAAAATTTCTCGTGAGGCCTAAGGCCCAAAGAGGAAAAAGACACTAAGTGAGGGAAAAAATATGTTCTTTTTTTTTTTTTTTTTATAAGAAAAGAAAGAAAGATCGGTGGTACCGGTCCGACGTCGGGGAAGGCAGATGCGCGACCAAAGAAATAAAATAAAACAAAGAACTTCTTCAGTGGTGACAGGAACACGACCTGCTGGCTCCACGAAAAAGAAGAACTGGGGAGAGGCGGTTAGGGAAGGCAGCGCGCAGGCGCTGTGGGATGCTCCCAAAAGCTTTCCTTTTTGGGAAGCTGGGGAGCGTTCCCGCGCAGGCTCCGTCGGTACCGACGTACCCATATGTGAAGACTCTTTCCTGCTTGCTCCTGGAGATTGCCAGGTATCCCTCTGAGCGTATCAAAAGCGACTTCATGGCTCTGGGACAGAGGGTGAAGCAGTTAAGTGCACAGGTGCTGTTCTCTTCAGTCCTCCCTGTTGAGGGTAAAGGCCAAGGCAGAGAGGCTCGCATCCTGGAGATGAATGCATGGCTGCGTAGATGGTGTCATCGAGAGCGTTTAGTTTCCTAGACCATGGGATGCTGTTCCAAGGGTTGCATCCATCTGTCCAAGAAAGTTTGACGCGTCTTCACTAGTAGACTGGCTAATCTACTGAAGAGGGCTTTAAACTAGATTCGTTGGGGATGGGTGAAGAAAGCCCCCAGGTAAGTGATACATTAAATACCTTTATCGAAATGGGTAACAGGGGTAACATATGGAAAGCAGCATGTATAAATGCCCGTAGCATGGGAAATAAGTTCCCTGATGTTGAAGCTTTGGTGGGAGTGGCCGACTTGGATTTAGTGGTAGTTACAGAAACATGGTTCACAGAAAACCATGACTTGGATGTAACTATACCTGGCTATACTTTATTCAGAAAGGAAAGGGTAGGAAGACGGGGAGGAGGAGTGGCACTATATGTAAAAAATACTATTAAAGCTTTGGAATTACAGAGCTTAAAAGGGAGAGAGGAGGCATTATGGGTTAAACTAGAATGAGGGAAAGAGAAATCTATTTGCATTGGCGTAATATACAGACCTCCCTCACAAGAGGAAGAGGTAGACAGAGAGTTAATTGAAGACATAAGCAGCATTGCTAGGAAAAGGGAAGTGCTACTGATAGGGAGATTTCAATATGCCAGATGTTGATTGGCACATTCCTGCTGCAGTATCATCTAGAAGTAAAGAGATCCTGGATTCTCTACAGGGAGAACTATTCAGGCAATTGGTAACAGACTCCACACGTGAAGGGGCCATACTGGACTTGGTGCTTACCAATGGTGAAAGTGTTTCTGATGTTATAGTGGGAGATCATTTTGCATCCAGTGATCACCAGATGGTGTGGTTCAGTATTAGGACTAGGGCTGTTAGAATCCATTCAAAGGTGAGGGTCTTAGACTTTAGGAAGACTAACTTTGCCAAGATGGGCCAATACCTCAGGGAGTCGTTAGTGGGATGGGAACAGCTGGGAGATGTAGAAAAACAGTGGGCAAAACTGAAAGGGGATATTTTAAGGGCAACCAACCTTTTTGTTAAAATGGTAAATAAAGGTAAATAAAGGCTTTCGAAAGAAGTAGCTGAAAAGGTGAAAAAAAAGAGGGAGGCCTTCATGAAATACAAGAGATCACAGAGAGAAGAAGACATGCATCTATATTTGGAAAGAGAAGCTAGTAAAGTAGCCAGGAAAGCAAAGATTCAAAAAGAGGAGGAAATAGCCAATGCAGTAAAATGGTGGGATAAGACATTTTTCAGATATGTTAGTGAGAAGAGGAAGGGCAAAAGTGGTATTGTCAGACTCAAGGGAGAAGTTGAGGAATATGTAGAAGCTGATGAGGATAAAGCGGAACTGCTTAACAAATATTTCTGCTCTGTGTTCACAGATGAAGAACCAGGAGCAGGACCTCAGAAAACACCCACAAACAGGAACAGAAGCGAGGGACATCTTGAGCAATCTTCAGAAGACTCTGTTCGTGAGAAACTAGCTAAATTTAAAGTAGACAAAGCGATGGCACCGGATGGGATACACCCTAGAATACTGAGGGAACTTGGGGACATTCTAGCAGCTCCATTGACTGACCTTTTCAATGCCTCGTTGGAGTTGGAAGTGGTGCCAAAGGACTGGAGAGAGGCTCATGTGGTGCCTTTACACAAAAGTGGAAGTAAGGATGTGGTTGAAAACTACAGGCCGGTTAGTTTAACTTCGGTGGTGAGTAAATTATTGGAAATGCTATTAAAAAAGAAAATAGTGAGGTTTCTGGAGTCCAGTGGATTACAGGATCCAAGGCAGCATGGATTCACCAGAAGCAGGTCTTGTCAGATAAATCTAATTGATTTCTTTGACTGGGTGACCAGGGAGTTGGACCGAGGGAGAGCCCTAGATGTGGTGTATTTAGATTTCAGTAAAGCCTTTGACACTGTTCCTCACAGGCAACTTATAAACAAACTGAGCACCCTAGGGATGGACCCTTAAGTTACTGCTTAGGTTAGAAATTGGTTGGGTGGGAGGCAACAAAGAGTACAGGTAAATGGAGCTCACTCTGAGAAGAAGGATGTTACCAGTGGTGGGCCCCAGGGATTTCTCCTTGGTCCAATTCTTTTTAAAATCTTTGTTAGTGATATAGCAGAAGGGCTGTCGGGTAAGGTTTGCCTCTTTGCGGATGATACCAAAATCTGCAATAGAGTAGACACCCAGGAAGGTGTAGATAACATGAGGAGGGATCTAGCTAAGCTTGAAGAATGGTCTAAAATTTGGCAGCTGGGATTTAATGTTAAAAAAATGTAAGGTCATGCATCTGGGCTGCAGCAATCCAAGGGAGCAATATAGTATAGCGGGCGAAGTACTTTTGTCCACTAAAGAAGAGCGGGACCTCGGCATGGTTGTGTCTGATGATCTTAAAGTAGCTAAAACAAGTAGAAAAGGCGACGGCAAAAGCTAGAAGGATGCTTGGGTGCATACGGAGAGGAATGGCTTGCAGAAAAAAGGAGGTGATAGTGCCTCTGTATAAGTCTTTTGGTGCGGCTTCATTTGGAGTATAGTGTGCAATTCTGGAGACCGCACCTTCAAAAGGATATAAACAGGATGGAGTCAGTACAGAGAGTGGCTACTAAAATGGTTAGTGATCTTCATTATAAAGCATATGAGGACAGACTGAAGGATCTTAATATATGTACACCTTAGAGGAAAGGCGGGATAGAGGTGATATGACTGAGATGTTTAAATACCTCCGTGGCATAAATGTTCAGGGGGAGAGCCTCTTTCAGTTGAAAGCAAGTTCTGCTACGAGAGGACATGGGATGAGGGTGAAGGGGGGTAGATTCAGGAGTGATATGCGGAAATATTTCTTTATGGAAAGAGTGGTGAATCTGTGGAATAGTCTCCCAGTGGAGGTGGTAGAGATGAAGACAGTATCTGAATTCAAAAAAGCATGGGACGAACACAGAGGATCTTGTCAGCATACATGACATAGGAGTCATGGCTTTTTCCCCAGACCCTGGATTCCATGCAGCTGTGGACTCTGGTGATTTCAGTCTCCAAAGGTAATAGGACAGTTTACAAGATGAGATTAACTCTGACCCCCTGGTTATTTCAGTCTCCAAGGCCTGTCTGAAGCCCCTCCTTGCTAAATCAAGAATGGCAGACCTCAAAGGGAGTGGCTAGAAACAATAGCAGACCTCAAGGGGAAGTGCTGGAGAGGATTCAATTCACTATAAAGGACAGAAACACTTCCTCTCTCTCTCTCTCTCTCTCTCTCTCTCTCTTCCACCATTCATCGGACATGAAGGACAGGAGGCTCTGATAATCAATTCCCTTCACCCCTCCCCCGCTCTCTCTCTCTCTCTTGCCATGAGGCTCTGACCCACATGTTCTGGCCTCTCTCTCTCTCACACTTCACACATGCACACACAGATTCATTGATGCACACTGAAACAGCTCTGTAACAATCACTATATACCTCTGTTCAATACCTATGTAATAAGCCTATTTCTACATAAAAACCTTTCTCCAAGCCACACATGTTTGGTTGTTTTATTACAAACCCTACTGCCTCTGTGAAGTGAAATGAACCCAGGAACTACAGGAGAGTAACTTGACTAGATGTAAGATGTAGTCAAGTTACTCTCCTGTAGGTCCTGGGTTCATTTCACTTCACAGAGGCAGTAGGGTTTGTAATAAAACAACCAAACAGGTGTGGCTTGGAGAAAGGTTTTTATGTAGAAATAGGCTTATTACATAGGTATTGAACAGAGGTATATAGTGATTGTTACAGAGCTGTTTCAGTGTGCATCAATGAATCTGTGTGTGCATGTGCATGTGTGAAGTGTGAGAGAGAGAGAGGCCAGAACATGTGGGTCAGAGCCTCATGGCAAGAGAGAGAGAGAGAGAGAGAGCGGGGGAGGGGTGAAGGGAATTGATTATCAGAGCCTCCTGTCCTTCATGTCTGATGAATGGTGGAAGAGAGAGAGAGAGAGGAAGTGTTTCTGTCCTTTATAGTGAATTGAATCCTCTCCAGCACTTCCCCTTGAGGTCTGCTATTGTTTCTAGCCACTCACTTTGAGGTCTGCCATTCTTGATTTAGCAAGAAGGGGCTTCAGACAGGCCTTGGAGACTGAAATCACCAGGGGGTCAGAGTTAATCTCATCTTGTAAACTGTCCTATTACCTTTGGAGATTGAAATCACCAGAGTCCACAGCTGCATGGAATCCAGGGTCTGGGGAAAAAGCCATGACTCCTATGTCATGTATGCTGACATCTCCCACACCTTTTTTATTTTTATTTATTATTTGTGCCTGGAAATGGTGGAAGCAAGCCTGTGGTACCTGTCCCAGCTGCCATTACATGATAGTAGGCAGCTTGTCTAATACCTCCTGTATTAAATACCTTGCTGTGTCCAGCAAGTCCCCTGTCCTGCACGGTACTGTCTCTAGTACTGTCTCTAGTGTTCTAGAGATAAACAAGTCTCCTTATGAGTCCAAACCTCGTGTCTTAGGTAGAGCAGCCACTACTGGGGGGGGGGGGGGGGGGGGAACCCAATATGCTACCTCTGTGCCCGTCTTAGAGAGAGTGAACAGTGCATAAGGTCTGCGGGAATTTTTGAGGAGGCTAAAGCCAAAAGGTATCAGGATGCTATGAGTGAGGATAGGAAGCAATACTAGACTGCAGCTGACTCTGGTATTCAGTGTAATAGGAAATGCCAAATTAGCAGGCCAAATTAGCCTGGATGTAGGGGTGGATGCTGGAGAAGTTCAGTGTAACTACCTTAAAATGTAGGGTGAATAACAACATTAAAGACGTGATCAGCAGTAGGTGAGTAACCAAATAACAATTCCCACACAGACACATGAGCATCTTGTAGCAAGTGTCCAACAATTTGTTGAATGTGTCCATTCTCATAAGCGATGGTGTGATTCACTTCAGTGGATGTTGTTTTAAGGTGATCAATATAGGCATGGAGTTCTATAAAGTTGAGCAGTTTATGTAGTGTCTCTTCTCCCATGCCAAGTGGTAAGGGATGCACAGCATATGAGATAAAGTCTGGAATGTCCATAGAGTCATTGGTAACCAGCGGTGTGGAATAAGTTGTCCCATTAATTGTGAGGGACACCAGTGGTGTATGACTGCACCAGGTATTGTTTGGTAAATAGTTTGAACTGTACAACAAAGTGTTCTTGGGAAGGCGAATGTCATGCATTCTGGGAGCAATCGAAAAAAGAAACATTCTGGGGAAAGAACAGATGAAAACAAAAGTGTCCAGCTCCAAGGTAATACAAACTGTGTGAGGTAGTCAGGGAATATGAGAGCTTAACAGTCAGGGAGCAAGAGGAGGAATTGTTCCAGCAGGAGGTGTCAGCCTCTTTAAACTGGTGAGGTTGACACTTGAACTGAAATGTAGTCTGCTCACACAAACTGGGGTCCATCGGCTTGAATGAAGTCCAGGTGTCGTCCAGTGGCTGCACCCATGTGAGATGGTCCACAGGATACATAAGCATATTATCAAACTGCACCCCAATATTAACAATAGGATAAATAACTGTGTGTTGTCCTGACCATGGGATCAAAGTACAGATAGAGCAGCCTTGTGGTGAACAAATGGGAACACTAACTGTCCACCAATCAAGGTGAGCTATAGCAAATTCCGGTATTTTGGTACTAGCCATATGAATGAGAGATGGTGGCCAGTGTCATAGTAACATAGTAAGTGACGGCAGATAAAGACCAGCATGGTCCATCTAGTCTGCCCAGCAAGATGGCAAGAGTAGGTGCACCTGTCGCTCTGTGCAGGCCACCCCTCCCCATGTTTTTGTTTCTGTTTAGGGGTGAACCCACCACTCCATGTAGGACACCCTTATTTGTTCAGATGCTAGATAGTTCAGAAGTTAGATGGTACTGTTTGTTTTGCTTTTATCCTGTTGCTGTAAAGGGATCCACTGTGTTTGTCCCATGCCGTTTTGAATTCCATCACCGTGTTTGCCCTCACCACTTCCATCGGGAGGGCATTCCAAGCATCCACCACCCTTTCAGTGAAGAAATATTTCCTGACATTGCCTTTCAATTTACCACCTTGCAGCTTCATGTTATGCCCTCTAGTTTTTAACTAGAGGGCATAACATGAAGCTGCAAGGTGTCCTAACTTAGCAGTGATCAGAATTTCCTTTAGTGTAGTAATAAGCTTGATCTGTACTTGATCACAGGCAAGAGCCCAGGAAATATTCTTTCCCAATCTATATTCTGCATGTGCTAAGGTAACAATTTTCTGTTCTATAATGGGAGATATAAGAGCAAAGGTATCTACAACTACATTGGACAGTTTAGAGCAGGGGTCTCAAACTCAAATTGCTTTGAGGGCCAAATGAGGACTTGTAAAGTAACCCGGGGGCCGCATAAGACGCGGGGCCTCATTTGCATAAGGGACCTCATTTGCATAAATATTTGCATAATGTTACCATACACTAACTTTTAGTAAACATGCCTCTTTAATGAGTATGGATAAAGAAAGACTAAAAGATTTAGAAACAAGAAGACAATAATTAAACTGGGAACCCCAAAAGCCAAACTTGGAATGTACAACAACACTGTAGAAATAAAACTATAAATTAATTTCCTCTTGTACTAAACAAAGCGCAAACATTAATGATGCACATTTCCCAGAGCTGACATATTCCAGTTAATAAATTCAAAATAAAGAGATATTTTTCTACCTTTTGTGCATTTTTTTCAGTTGCAATTGTTCCAGCCACTTTCTTCTGGTTTCTTCATGTCTTCTGCTAACTCTCCATCGTCTGCTTCCATTTGCCCTTTCTTCTCTCCTAGTTTTTTTCCATTCTCTCTCTACATCTGCTTTAACATACTAATCTTTCTCCTTTTTCTCTTTCCTCATTCCTATTTCATCCACTCAAATTTTACCCCTCCATCCTCAATCCCCACTTACTCTCCCAATACCTGGCCAATTGTAGATTTGTCTTCTCTCCCAGACAAAATATTTTTCCCCTCTCCATTTCACTTTCCCAGCTCCATCCCATTCTAATCCTCCCCCAACATCAGCTCCCTTCTAGTTCCAGCCCCACCCAGCATCCGCTCCCTTCTAGTCCCTGCATCAGTCCATTTCCAGTCCTATCCTAGTCTCACCATCAGCCCATTTCCAATCCTAGCCCCCCATCAGCCCATTTCCAATCCTAGCTCCCTCCCCTCACAGCCCATTTCCATTCCAAGCCCCCCTCCCCATCAGCCATTTGCAGTTCAAGCCCCCTTCCACTCAGCCCATTTCCAGTCCTAGCAACCCCCCCAGCACATTACCAGTCCTAGACCCCCCATAGCCCATTACCAGTCATAACCCCCCCTGCCAATAGCCCACTTCCAGCCCTAACCCCCATTACCCCATTTCAGTCAGCCCCTCCATAGCTCATTACCAGTCCTAACTCCCCCCATCAGCCCACCTCCAGTCCTTCCTAACCCCCACCTGCCCATTTCCAGTCCTAGCCCCCACCATAGCCCATTTCCAGTCATAACCCCCCCTGCCAATAGCCCATTTCCAGTCCTACACCCCCCTGCCAATAGCCCATTTCCAGTCATAACCCCCCCCCTGCCAATAGCCCATTTCCAGTCATACCCCCCCCCTGCCAATAGCCCATTTCCAGTCATACCCCCCCCCAGGTAAATAAAAAAACAACCTGGCTTCTGCTGCTGGCTTCTGCTGCAGCAGAAAATCAGCTGTCCCGCGGCCCCTTTCCCTCTGCGCGAGAGCCCTGAGTGTGCTTCCTCTGCGGCATGCTTTTTAAGCCGCGAAGAGAGTATTTCCCTCTCGCGCGGCTTAAGCCTATTCACTTTTCAAGCCTCGCGAGAGGGAAATACTCCCTTCGCGGCTTGAAAAAGCACGCCGCAGAGGAAGCACATTCAGGGCTCTCGCGCAGAGGGGAACGGGCCGCAGGACAGAGCAGCAGAAGCCAGTTTTTTATTTTTGTTTAATTGACCGTCGATTCGGCAACGGCAGCAGCAGAAGCCGTCGCGGGCCGCACAACCTTCTCCCGCGGGCCACATGCGGCCCGCGGGCCGCGTGTTTGAGACCCCTGGTTTAGAGGAAGCTTCATTAATAATATGTTGTGAGGTAAAACCATCAGCAGCATGCTGAGCAGTGGATCCCATTTTATTACGGAGCACCTCTATATCAATTATATTAAGGGCACCCAGTGCAGTCCCTGTGCCACCTAAAATCGTATCAATTAATTCACGCTTGTGTCGAAATTGCTTGGCTCGGGGTGTTACTGACTGCATATCAAACCAAATATTGAGCATTTGTATGTGGTTGGCAACAAACTGAGAGCAATTTGGATATTTGTGAGTAACTAGAAACAATTTGGGAAATAGATGCCAAGTAAGAAAATGGTATTCCACATCATATAAAACATCGTGTGGTGCATCATATTTAATCTGAAAGGGATGTCCTTCCTGAAATGGGTGGATATCAGAAAGGTAGAGTACAGGAGGAGCAGAAGTGGTGGGAGGGGTAGGATGAGGGGTGGTAGGTAAACAAGATACATCCAAAAGGAATGAAGTCTCAGTGATGTGCTGTTGATCACTCACAACCCATGTATAAGTTATTTTCCAGGTACCTCTGTCCTGACAGGAAATATTGTACAAAATCAAAGCAGGAGGACCTAGAAAGTAACGTTCTGGGCGTGCCCTCAATTCTTGTGTCCTTTCTAGAGAAGTGGAAACTGGTGGCTCCCACTGTACTTGAGTGATATTTAATGAATAGAACACTGGCTTGTCCTGTACCGAACAGAAACTCAGGATGACCAGATCCTTTCCTTCCGGGAAAGGTGGGGGTATTTCTTGGTAGCGATACACTCCACCTGTGGAGTTAGCCCAGCCAATCGTGCATATTCGGATGATAGTTCCTGTAATGAGACTTGAGTAGAAGAGAGCAGATACAAGAACAACAGGAAACCGAGACATAATAAAAGCAAACTTGTTTCACTCTACTAGGGAGTAAACTAATGCTCCCCACTTATACTATGTAACAACAAAACAACAAAAAAATAATAATAATTTCTACTACTTATTTACATAACTATTAAATACATGTACAGCAGGAGTAACTAGTTACCGTCCTCAAGCGACATTTGTTCAGAAAGCAGCTGTCCGTGCTGTCTTCAGAAAGCAGCTGTAGGTGCTGTCTTCAGGTGGTATCTGAAAACAAAGACTGATAAAACACGTATTACCCATATGGTTTTAACTGGGTGATGTGTTTCCAGTACTGCTGGTTGTCAGGCATTAGGATCTGGTATAGGCTTGGGCCTAAGGTATCAGTAACTAAGTACGGTCCCTCCCACTGTGCAGTTCCAAAGGGGAGGTTTGGTCTAGGTCTCTCTCATCTCTGCAAGACACTAGTGACAGGGCTTCCTTCATGTATTCATGAAATATTGATGGGGAATCCTTATATCCCTGTGGAAGCACAGTCCATGCATATTGTTTATTCAGCCACTGAAAGGCTGTTTTGTACTGGCACTCAAGGGCCAGGGGCAGACTCCAAAACCCATTGGATATGTCTAAAACAGAGAAAAATTTACATTTGGGATTCAGTTTAGAGATCATTTCAGGGTATGAGGCTACAACGGGCACTACAGATTTTGAAACTTGATTCAGGGCACGGAAGTCCATAGTGAGCCTGAAGGAACCCCCCGGTTTAACTATCGGCCAGGCTGGTGACTTGCATGTGGAAGAAATAGGTCTAATCAGACCCCTCTCCTCCAGTATCTTCACAATTTTAGTCACTAGTTCTATAGCCTGATGAGGTACTGAGTATTGCTTCTGTGGTGGAGGATCCTCACCTTCCAGCAGTATTTCTGTGTGCATTTTCCCACAATCTAACTTGTCTTGAGCCCAGACTGGAATATCAGCCACTTCTGAGGGAATTACACACAGATCATACTGCTGAGCTGCCTTGGTGCACTGAGTTGCTAACTGCATGGGAATGACTTCATGCACTAAAGTTTTAGAAGCACTTGAAGTTCCTGAATACTGCCACAATTTAAGATTAGCCATATCCACCACCAAATTTAACTGGTTGAGAACATCAATTCCAATTATTTCTTTTGGTCTGTTTACTATAGTGGAGGCAGTGGTTTCCAACATTTCCTTATTTTGTTCACTGTGCACAGGGATACCCCATTTAACTGGGATAGCCACACATTTGCAAGCTGTGTCATTAATTCCTTGAATTTCATAAATTTCCATATTTTTCTGATCTGCAGTGGGAGAAGCTCTGTTAGTAAAACTAATTCCAGCCCCTGTGTCAATCAAAGCTAGTTTATCCTGACCCCCTATTGTACTGATAACATTGGGGCGTGCACAAGAGTCCAGTATCAAGGGTGTTACAAGCCTTAAATTGTGTCCTGGGCCTGTATCCATTTCATCATACAGAGGCTCTGGAATTGAGTCCTCTGCTGAGATAAAGGAGGCAGTCTGGGCTATGAAGGCTTGAGACATTTTGATATCTGAACTCAGAAGGTCAGGACACCCCTATGCACTAGCCTTGTGTTTGTCTTGAGCTGCTTGTAAATCCTGTTTTAATTTATCTATTTCTATCTGCAGTATATGTTTGTCTTGTTCCCATTTAGTTTTCTCCTTTTCTAGCCCATCTCTCTGTGCTTTGAGCTCCTGAAAGGGGATGTAACCTGAGGAATTTCTAAAAGTACCTCTGCCATGTGCTCTCCAAGGTGTGTGTCCTCTGTCTGTGTTTCTTGTGTACTGAGAGGATCCCTCGGCTTGCCACTTAGGTGTGTGTCCTCTGTCTGTGTTTCTTGTGTACTGAGAGGATTCCTTGGCTTGCCACTTCCGTGCTTCTGATACTGTAATGACCTGCGAGGGCTGGGTCTTCCAAACAGACCCAATTCTGAGCATTAAAGTATCAAAAGGGGTTGCTTCAGGGTCTTCAGAAAATAACAGAAGGTGTTTTGTAATCTCAGGGGATAGCAATTCTAATAAAAATTCCTTATGCATGCTCTCCCCATAATCCTGACTTGGGCCAGGACTCCTGCTCATTAAGAACTGCTTTTAAAATCCAGGCTCTATATGCAAACTGTTCCAGTGTATCATTTGGTAAAGGTGAAATAATTTTAAATACTTGCATTGGGGAACAGTGAAATAGTTTCTCAGTACCCCTTTCTTAACCAGGGCTCCACACATCAAACAGTAAGGATTTGAGGGTTTCTTTGTTTGGTTTTTTTATTACATTACTAGCTCTGTGACTGGGAGCTCTTAAAAGGGTTTTGTGTGTACTTTTTAAAAGCAAGGTTACTTACATTTTTGCTGTTTTAGGGGAACTTTACTGGAGCACAGTAGGTTGCTGAACTCTGTAACCTCCTCAGATTCAGAAACTGCTAACACCTAATCAGGTGTTAGTTCCCTCCCTACCCACCCCGGCTCCCAGCCACCCCTAGTGAGCAGTCTTGCTTTATAGGGCACCTCCCCCTTTAACAAATCACAGTGAATTGGACCAGCACATATTGAATATAATTAAAGAGATTTAACTGCTTTTTCTCTGAAAGGACAGCTGCGAAACCAGCTGGTACTTGGTAGATCTCTCTCTTTTGCTTTAACAGATACCTAAGCTTCACAAACAGAACAATGGCTGGGAAAAATCGTATTGCTAAAGCTGTTGCCCCCGTTACAGCTTCTGCCTCGGTCCAGACAGAGGTCCTAATGCCAGTTGAAGAACCGGTTCCATGTGCAGGGTGCCTGCATGCTGAAGCTCTGAGGAAACAAGTGGAGGAACTCAGAGAGGAGGTGGCGAGGCTGAGGAGCATTCAAGACAGTGAGAAGTACATTGATGAGATGCTTCTTGCAGCAACCAGGCTTTCCAGCACAGGAGAAGATGGGTGCCAACAGAATGTCGATGGTTGGACAACAGTCACCACAGCCTGCAAAATCACCAATCCAACTTCTCCAGCCCTTGAATTGAAGAACCATTATGCAGCCCTGGAAGTGGAGGAGGTGAAAGCATCCCTGGAAAGGGAAGAACCAGAGTTCAAGTACCCCATAGTTGCGGAATCAGTGACCAGAAGGAAACGAAGGGTAGTGGTTGTTGGAGACTCTCTTCTGAGGGGTACTGAGGCGTCCATCTGCCGACCAGACTTGATGTCCAGAGAGGTGTGCTGTCTGCCTGGTGCCAAGATCCAAGATGTTACGGAGAGTTTGCCGAGACTCATCAAGCCCACTGACTATTACCCAATGTTGCTAATCCATGTTGGAACAAATGATACTGCCAGGTATACCTCGGAACGTATCAAAAGTGACTTCATGGCTCTGGGACAGAGGGTGAAGCAGGTAGGTGCACAGGTGGTGTTCTCTTCAATCCTCCCTGTTGAGGGTAAAGGCCAAGGCAGAGAGGCTCGCATCCTGGAGATGAATGCATGGCTGCGTGGATGGTGTCTTCAAGAGCGTTTTGGTTTCCTAGACCATGGGATGCTGTTCCAAGGAATGCAGAGCAGAGATGGCATCCATCTGTCCAAGAAAGGTCAACGCATCTTTGGTAGTAGACTGGCTAATCTACTGAAGAGGGCTTTAAACTAGATTCGTTGGGGATGGGTGAAGAAAGCCCCCAGGTAAGTGAAAGCCCCCAGGTAGGTGATACATTAAATACCTTTATGGAAATGGGTAACAGGGGTAACACACATGGAAAGCAGTGTGTATTAATGCCCGTAGCATGGGAAATAAGATCCCTGAAGTTGAAGCTTTGGTGGGAGTGGCTGACTTGGATTTAGTGGCAGTTACAGAAACATGGTTCACAGAAAACCATGACTGGGACGTAACTATACCTGGCTATACTTTATTCAGAAAGGACAGGGTAGGAAGAAGGGGAGGAGGAGTGGCACTATATGTAAAAACTACTATTAAAGCTTTGGAATTACAGAGCTTAAAAAGGGAGAGAGGAGGCATTGTGGGTTAAACTAGAAAGAGGGAAAGAGAAATCTATTTGCATTGGTGTGATATACAGACCTCCCTCACAAGAGCAAGAGGTGGACAGAGAGTTAATTGAAGACATACGCAGCATTGCTAGGAAAGGGGAAGTGCTACTGCTAGGAGATTTCAATATGCCAGATGTTGATTGGCACATTCCTGCTGCAGTATCATCTAGAAGTAAGGAGATCCTGGATTCTCTACAGGGAGAACTATTCAGGCAATTGGTAACAGACCCCACACGTGAAGGGGCCATACTGGACTTGGTGCTTACCAATGGTGAGAGTGTTTCTGATGTTGTAGTGGGAGATCATTTTGCATCCAGTGACCACCAGATGGTGTGGTTCAGTATTAGGACTAGGGCTGTTAGAATCCATTCCAAGGTGAAGATCTTAGACTTTAGGAAGACTAACTTTGCGAAGATGGGCCAATACCTCAGGGAGTCGTTAGTGGGATGGGAACAGCTGGGGGATGTAGAAAAACAGTGGGCAAAACTGAAAGGGGGTATTTTAAAGGCAACCAACCTTTTTGTTAAAATGGTAAATAAAGGCAAAAGGAAAAGGAGACCACTATGGTTTTCGAAGGAAGTAGCTGAAAAAGTGAAGAAAAAGAGGGAGGCCTTCATGAAATACAAGAGATCACAGAGAGAGGAAGACAGGCATCTGTATTTGGAAAAACTTAGAGAAGCTAGCAAAGTAGTCAAGAAGGCAAAGATTCAAAAGGAGGAGGAAATAGCCAATGCAATAAAATGGGGGGATAAGACATTTTTCAGATATATTAGTGAGAAGAGGAAGGGCAAAAGTGGTATTGTCAGACTCAAGGGTGCAGGGGGGGAATATGTAGAAGCTGATAAGGATAAAGCGGAATTGCTTAACAAATATTTTTGTTCTGTGTTCACAGATGAAGAACCAGGAGCAGGACCTCAGAAAACACCCACAAATAAGAACAGAAGCAAGGGACATCTTGAACAATTTTCAGAAGACTGTGTTCGTGAGAAACTAGCTCAACTTAAAGTAGACAAAGCGATGGGACCGGATGGGATACACCCTAGAATACTGAGGGAACTTGGGGACGTTCTAGCAACTCCACTGACTGACCTTTTCAATGCCTCGTTGGAGTCGGGAGTGGTGCCAAAGGACTGGAGAGAGGCTCATGTGGTGCCTTTACACAAAAGCGGAAGTAAGGATGTGGTTGAAAACTACAGGCCGGTTAGTTTAACTTCAGTGGTGAGTAAATTATTGGAAACGCTGCTGAAAGAGAAAATAGTGAGGTTTCTGGAGTCCGGCGGATTACAGGATCCGAGGCAGCATGGATTCACCAGAGGCAGGTCTTGTCAGACAAATCTGATCGATTTCTTTGACTGGGTGACCAGGGAGTTGGGACCGAGGGAGAGCTCTAGATGTGGTGTATTTAGATTTCAGTAAAGCCTTTGACACTGTTCCTCACAGGCGACTTATAAACAAACTGAGCACCCTAGGGATGGACCCTAAAGTTACTGCTTGGGTTAGAAATTGGTTGGGTGGGAGGCGACAAAGAGTACAAGTAAATGGAGCTCACTCTGAGGAGAAGGATGTTACCAGTGGTGTGCCCCAGGGATCTGTCCTTGGTCCGATTCTTTTTAACATCTTTGTTAGTGATATAGCGGAAGGGCTGTCGGGTAAGGTTTGCCTCTTTGCGGATGATACCAAAATCTGTAATAGAGTAGACACCCAGGAAGGTGTAGATAACATGAGGACGGATCTAGCTAAGCTTGAAGAATGGTCTAGAATTTGGCAGCTGGGATTTAATGTTAAAAAATGTAAGGTCATGCATTTGGGCTGCAGCAATCCAAGGGAGCAATACAGTATAGGAGGTGAAGTACTTTTGTCCACTAAAGAAGAGCGGGACCTAGGCGTGGTTGTGTCTGATGATCTTAAAGTAGCTAAACAGGTAGAAAAGGCGACGGCAAAAGCTAGAAGGATGCTTGGGTGCATACGGAGAGGAATGGCTAGCAGAAAAAAGGAGGTGATAATGCCTCTGTATAAGTCTTTGGTGCGACCTCATTTGGAGTATGGTGTGCAATTCTGGAGACCGCACCTTCAAAAGGATGTGAACAGGATGGAGTCGGTGCAGAGGGTTGCTACTAAAATGATTAATGGGCTTCATTATAAAGCATATGAGGACAGACTTAAGGATCTTAATATGTACACCTTAGAGGAAAGGCGGGATAGAGGTGATATGATTGAGATGTTTAAATACCTCCGTGGCATAAATGTTCAGGGAGAGAGCCTCTTTCAATTGAAAGCAAGTTCTGCGACGAGGGGACATGGGATGAGGGTGAAGGGAGATAGATTCAGGAGTGATATGCGGAAATATTTCTTTACAGAAAGAGTAGTGGATCCGTGGAATAGTCTCCCAGTGGAGGTGGTAGAGATGAGGACAGTAACTGAATTCAAAAAAGCATGGGACCAACACAGAGGATCTCTAAAGGTAGAAAGTGGACTGTTGTAGTTGTTGTTATGGAAGGACAGACTAGATGGGCCTTGTGGTCTTTTTCTGTCATCATGTTTCTATGTTTCTATGTAACCAACTGGTATGGGTGAGTGAGAGAGCCAACTCTATAATAGTGTGGCCCCAGAGCCAGATGCATAAGTCTATCAAAGTCTGATTGTTTTCTTCTGTATTTCCCTAGACCCCAGTGAATCAGAATATCAATCGCCCATTTACACCAATGATTTATATTAAGAGGCATAGTGCCAATTTTCTCAACTATTTTTTCTATATCTCTATCTTTTAAATTGTCCTGCAGCATTACTTTAACTGGTGCTCTGAGTTCAGTACTGGGTGCCATGTCTAAGTCATCTGAATTATCCTCCTGACACAGATCCTGATTATTGCTCTGTTCTGGCTGAGATAAACTATCAGAATTTTGTTCCTCTGATTCAGCTGTATTCTTCCCATTCCTAAGCTGAACTATGCATACTTTAGTATTCTTTTGTTTGTCAGTAGCTTGTATGCATTGCTCATAAGGTGTGTCATAGGCATAAGGGGATGAGGGAGGAGTGGGTGTTGGCTTTTGTCTTACAGAGGCCAATTGATCCTTAACGTGACTCAATTCAAGTTTAAGTGCTTCTAATTGCTCACTAACAGTTATAAAAGAATTTGTGGCTTGTATCACTTGAGTTCTTTGTATAGAGATGCAAATTTGTGCCTCCTCAAGGTCTTTGGTCAATTGGGTACACTGAGAAGTCAGTTCAGAGTTGTCCTTTTTCATGCTAATGAGTCCCCTGCACATGCCTTGGATAAAAAGGCATTTTCTTTTATTTGTTTTCTTTTTGAATTCTTGATCATGGTTTAACACAGGGGTCTCAAACTCAAATTGCTTTGAGGGCCAAATGAGGACTTCTAAAATAACCCGGGGGCCGCATGAGATGTGGGACCTCATTTGCATAAGGGACCTCATTTGCATAAATATTTGCATAATGTTACCATACCCTAACTTTTAGTAAACATGCCTCTTAATGAGTGCATGAATAAAGAAAGACTAAAAGATTTCTACATTACTATAATCCAGTGCCAACCGCCAGGCACATTAGGAACTACTACTGCTGTCCCGATCGCTCTCACCCTGCCGCCGCGGCACCTGAACCCTGCACCCAGAAGAGTCTGCTGGCCCCTTTAAGACTGGCTCCCCCTCCAGAATTCACTAGACCTAGCCGTGCCTAGCATTGCCTGCATTCTCCTGCTCTGGAGCCCCCAATGCTGCTCCCCTATCCTGCCACCATCTACTACTGTAAGTCCTGATGCCGTCAGCCAGTCCCATGAGCAACAGCAGATCCAGATGTGTGGTGACCATAATTGTACACAGTACTCAAGGTGCGGTAGCACTATGAAGCAATAGAAGCATTATAATACACTTTAATTTATTCTCCATTTCTTTTCTAATAATTTATAGCATTCTATTTGCATTTTAAGTACCTCTGCACACTATGCTGAGGATTCTGTTTCCTGAATGGTGACTTCTAATGTGTACCTAGCATTTTATAGCAAATATTTGGATTATTCTTCCCTATATGATTAGTTTTCACTTATCTACATTAAATTTCATCAGCCATCCAGATGCCCGGTCTCATAAGGTCCCACTGCAGTTCCTTACAATCTGCTCGCGATCTAATGGCTCCGAACATTTTTGTGTTACCTGCAGATTTGGTCATCTCATTTGTTTTTTCCAGTTCATTTCTAAATATGCTAACATGCACTGGTCCTAATGCAAATTCTTAGGGCACTCCACTATTTACTACTTTGCGGGCCCCTCTGCCTGCTCTGAGTCCTCTCCTCCCTGCAGCATCAGTTCCAAAAGCGGCGGCTTTTCAGAGCCGCGAAGAGAGAGAGTTTCTCTCGCGCGGTTCTGAAGAGCAGCGAGAGAGTCTTCAGAACCGCGCGAGAGAAACTCTCTCTCTTCGCGGCTCTGAAAGCCGCCGCTTTTGGAGCTGATGCTGCAGGGAGGAGAGGATTCAGAGCAGGCAGAGGGGCCCGCGGGACGCTTAATACCGCGGCGGCAAGTTTGGAATTTTTTTTTTTTTTTTAGACGCCGGTAAGTGCTTCGCGGGCCGCACAAGATGCTCTCGCGGGCCGCATGCGGCCCGCGGGCCGCGTGTTTGAGACCCCTGGTTTAACATTTGTCTTTGAATATTATACCATGATGACTCAGGGAATTCACCTTCAAAGGGACCCCCTTTCCTCTTACAGTATGAAATTACAATTTCTTTAAGTTCTTTAAAATCAAAGGCTTCCATATTTGATACTGCAGAAAGGCTGTAGTTGGACTATCTCAAATGTGTAACCTTAGAAGGAGGAATGCTCACTTTTCTGAAGAAGTGAGACTTAGAATTATAGTTGGAATGGTATAAATTTTATGGGTGTTCAGTAAAGAGTACTGGCATACAGACCACGCCTTAAAATTATACCTGAATAAAAAGTGCTTATCACCTTTTTAACAGGGTGGAAGTTTAGGGTGAAGTTATAGTAAGAAAGGTGTTAGGAGATTAACAGAATTGTTGTATCAATTGCAGCCAGCTTTAAGCCTGCTCTCACTAAGATAGTTACTGACAGGAGACAGAGAAATAAAAGTTAAAAGGGACAGGAGGTAATAGCTTTATCAGGAAAGATGTATATTGTATTCAATGAGGGACTGTTTACCTGTGTACCACTTCCAAACTAAATCTGGACTATCTCTCTGTCTTTTCTTAGCAGCTCAAATAATATAGCAAGCCTATACATCATAATAAGACAATTGCAAGCCACTCTGTGTGATATCTTTAAAATTCTAAATGTTTACAGAGCCTTTTTGACAATAAAAATCTCACCTTGTCTAACCCACAAAACAAATTTATCACTGGAACTGTTCACTAAATAGTGTCTAAGTGTCATCCAGTCTGTCAATTGTAAATGGTCACAAGGACTTTTGATTCTGTCTGAAATCTACTTAATGTATTATACAAAATTATTACTTACTCAACTGGAGGTCTGCTGTGAAATCCGAGAGACGAGCCCCCATAAAGATGTAAGATGTAGTCAAGTTACTCTCCTGTAGGTCCTGGGTTCATTTCACTTCACAGAGGCAGTAGGGTTTGTAATAAAACAACCAAACAGGTGTGGCTTGGAGAAAAGTTTTTATGTAGAAATAGGCTTATTACATAGGTATTGAACAGAGGTATATAGTGATTGTTACAGAGCTGTTTCAGTGTGCATCAATGAATCTGTGTGTGCATGTGTGAAGTGTGAGAGAGAGAGAGGCCAGAACATGTGGGTCAGAGCCTCATGGCAAGAGAGAGAGAGAGCGGGGGAGGGGTGAAGGGAATTGATTATCAGAGCCTCCTGTCCTTCATGTCCGATGAATGGTGGAAGAGAGAGAGAGAGAGAGGCAGTGTTTCTGTCCTTTATAGTGAATTGAATCCTCTCCAGCACTTCCCCTTGAGGTCTGCTATTGTTTCTAGCCACTCACTTTGAGATCTGCCATTCTTGTTGATATGGAAGGACAGACTAGATAGGCCATGTGGTCTTTTTCTGTCATCATATTTCTATGTTTCTATGTTACTTCTTGCACCTATCAGGGCTGGGCCTGAAGTCCAACTCGGCCAGGGTGCATCTCTGTGTCATAGCGGCTCACCACCACGGAGTGGATGGCCAGGCTATGCATGTACACCCCTTGATAGGCCGGTTCATGTGGGGCCTCCTCCTCTCTCGGCCCCCGGTCCTCCTACTGCTGGTGGCGTAGGACCTCATTGTGGTGCTAGAGAAGCTCATGGCCCTGCCTTTCGAGCCCCTGGCTACCTGTTATCTCACGTACCTCTCTTGAAAGGTCATCTTCCTGGTAGCGCTCACCTGAGCCAAGCGCATGAGCAAACTGCAGGCCCTGGTGGCACATGAGTTCTACACCAGGTTCCATAAGAACAGGGTTTTCCTTCAGACGCACCCTAAGTTCTTGCCAAAGGTGGTTTCTGCTTTCCATTTGAATCAAGAGGTGGTGTTACCCACCTTTTTACCCAGGCCTCTTGCCTCGGGAGTAGAGGCCTCTCTGCACACGCTTGACTGCAAGCGCACTCTGTCCTTCTCCATCCAGAGGTCACAACCCCATTGCCACTCGACGCAGGTCTTTGTCTCTTTCGATCCATGTCATCTAGGGGCCGCAGTCTCCAAGTGCACCCTCTTTCTGTGGGTGGCTGACTGCATTTTGTTTGTCCATCAACAGGTGAGGCGCTCTCTGGAGCATCATGTGACAGCTCACAATGTGCGGGCCATGCCAGCCTCAGTGGCCAGCCTGTGGTCGGTGCCTTTGCTGGACATCTGCCAGGCTGCCACCTGGTCCTCTGTACACACCTTTGCTGCATACTACTGTTTGGAGGCTGTACTCCGTCACCTCTGTGGGGATTAAGGAAACTCTGCAGTCCTCACTCTGGCAGCCCTCTGTGTTCCGGCTGCCAGAGTGAGGACTGCATCCTCAATGCTGCTGCTGCAGTGTCAGACTTCCAGCCAACCAGCACCCCCTGTTGCCCTTTATGGTCTGCTTTTTGGGTCACCAATGGCTTTTACAGGTTTTTTCAATAGCCTGTAGCTTGGGAGTCCCATATGTAAGGACTGACTTTCTGCTTGTTCCCAGAGAAAGTGTAGTTACTCACCTATAACAGTTGTTCTCCAGGGACAGCAGGAATCATTCCTCACAACCCTCTCTCCTCCCCGTGGAGTTGTTTTTTCTTTTTTGCCGTCTTATGCTATGATATCATACTGAATAGGCTAAAGAGATAAACCCTAACTATCCTAAGTGCCCCAGAGACAAAGATAATTTTTTGTTGGATTATTTGCCTTGAAAGGAAACCTTTCCTCTCTCACAGCAAATACTCCTTTTTATTCTATTTAAGAGTGTGCATGCTCTCATAGCATCATCCCGTGGTATAATTACCAAATCACCATCAGATACTTGAGCAAATAAAGAATATCCTGAAAAGTACTTAGCTTAAAGAAGCCTCATTCTTTCTTTCAACAAGCATCAGAAGCTGACCACCGAACAAGCTTTTGAACGTTGGCGTCCGAACATAGGCATTCCTGCAGCTCCTCACCAACTTCGTCTCATAAAGTCAGCTGTGTTGCAGGGTCACTTCTTCCATACGTGCTCTTAATCATACTCTCCAGCAATCTCACATCTCAACCTATCCAAGCCTTAGAGCAGAACCTCATTCAAAGACGTATCCAAAGTTGTACACAACGCCGTGTTTCAGACCTTGACTCTCCCGGTCCTTGTTCATGCAAATTACGTCACTCCCCTACTTCCTGTTCTCCCATTCTTAAAGACCAACCCCGTGTCCATGGTAACAGACCTGGGCTCATATTGGCTGTCCAAAAAATCAGTTTAATTCACCAAACCCCACCAAGGGTTAAATTTAAATCTCCTGGTGTTACTGTGCGTAAACGATATATCCAGGATTGCTCCTTATATTGTAGGCGCTGTAAACGATTCCCTCCCTGCGTCTGTTCAGGGACAAAATCAAGAATCCGCCAAGTCAGTTCCTGAGGCAAGATGGCATCTTTGGGCAGGAAGGTGACTGCACATGCATGGTGTAACTCTCAAAGGCTTTCTTTGAAAGCTGGGGAGTGGATCCGCACGGGCTCCGTCGACGCTGACATCATCCATATGTGAGGACTGATTCCTGCTGTCCCTGGAGAATACCTGTTACAGGTGAGAAACTACGCTTTCTCTGGGAGCAGCAGGAATCAGTCCTCACTACCCTCCCTCCTCCCTGTGGAGTTGTTTTTATTTTGGGGCTTGATTAAGCTATGTCATCATATTGAGGTAAGATGGCTCCCTTGGACGAGAAAGTAACCATGGATCTCCCAAAGGCTTTCTTTGAAAGCTGGGGAGAGTTACTACGTGGGCTCCATTGGTGACGTCACCCATAAGTGAGGACTGGTTCCTGCCGCTCCCGGAGAATACCTATTACAGGTGAGTAACAATGTATATTTTCAGTGTAGTGATTGAAATATGTCACTTTTTGGTATTATATCTGCTAGCTTTATATTTTGCACAGTACATGGGGGAAATGCATCACTGTTACTATTTCTTTGGTGATTTATCTCCTTGGAAGTGATATTGTTGCTGTCACAGTATGGATTGGGAAAGGAGAATGACTCCTTTTCCCTCTCCCACCTCTGCTATGCAATCCTGGCACTAAAATGTCCTCCCCCCAGGCTTTGGGTAAGCGCCCCAGATTAATATATGGAGTACATTCTTCTTGTTCTAATGATAAATAATATAGCAGATCCTGATTTACTACGTGGTAATGTTACAGTTTAAATAAACTGCTATGTTTTCAGTCTTTGTCTAGTTGTACAACTTCGCTGCCTAGTATTAACTGATAATGTCTTATATAAATGTTTCTGAAATTATATGCTGTCACATGCAAAAATTTGAAAATAAAGAAAGAAGAATTAAAACATTTATGAAAATTCTTCCTTTTTATCTTGATATGTTCAAAAATCTCAGGCTCAAGAAGAAATTGCATGTCTTCGACGTGAACTTATGAAATGTTCCAGGTCTCCAAAAGGTGGTATTACAGCACAGGCTATACTCAGACGTGTAGAATCAGAAAAGGAAGGTGCTATTTCAGATTTACGGAGGATGACCACAGAAAGAGATAGCCTGAGAGAGAGGTTAAAGGTCAGAATTGCTTTATTTATCAATTAGAAAAGTCAAAGTACAGTATCAGTAAACTTAAATAGTTAATGTATTTTTATATTCACTTTTATTCAAAACAGATTGCTCAGGAGACAGCCATTAATGAGAGAGCTCACCTCGAACAGACAATAGAGGAGCTACAGTTGTCCGTTCGAAATGTAAGGGAGAATGTTTGTTGCTAATATGCTACACTCTTGTTAAAGAAAAAGGTAATTTTATAAACTATGTTCATGCCTAAAACATTTTAGGCACATAAATGGGCTCTTATAAAATTAAGTTGGGCATGAAAGTACTTATGGTGCAAGCTGGCTGATACTTTTATACTAGGCGTACACTGGGCAGAGTTTATGCACAGTATAGGTAGAGTCGCAAAGTACGCGCATTTACATCTGCTCTTGAAACTTAAAATAGGTACCTTCCTGTTCTTAACCTAGGCATCCTGTTAAAAAAACGACCTATGATAAGTTGTCCTTATTTGTTCTGTTTGAAAAATACTTTCTACAACAGTAGCAAAATAATATTTTGTGGTTTCTATTAAAAATGGTATAAGAATATACATTTCTCCATCTACTTTTTTTTTTTCAAAGATCTGTTTATTAGGTTCACAGAATACAATAAAGAACAATACAGCAGAGTCATTTTTCCATTATATATAACACACCCCGGGTAGGGCTGTATCTTGTCCACCACCCTGGGGTTTACAATGACACAAGTAAAGGAAAATAGCATTACAATACACAAAATTATAACCCACAAGACCTCCCCCCCCCCTTTCCCCCACCCCTCCCGGAACCACAAACAGTACTGCCCTTCTTTGTAGGGAGTAGAACTTAACCTCACCAACTACTATCCCACGTTTAAGACTTCACTGCAGGCCTTAGGCCCCAGTTCCTGGATATAAGGCATCCAAACCAGAAGAAAAGAGGCCCATCTCTGGGGGTGCCCTCTCGCACTCCTCCTTTCCAGAAGCATAAACTGGTGGAAACTATTACGCCACTCCCAGAAAGAAGGGGGCACCGGCTCTCGCCATCGCCGGAGTATAGGGCCCTTACCCACCAGACAGGCCTTCCGCACCAATATTCTCTCCCATCTTCCCTTCGGGTGGAGTGGTCCTAGCCGATCCAAAGCCACTAACGGCCCTGTCCAACAAATCCGTTGCCGCAATAGGTTGCTTAAATAACTCCCAATCCGCATCCAGTATCTACGAATGTGGGAACAACCCCACCACATATGACCCAAGTCTGCCAATGAACAGGCATACTTCGGACACCCGCCATAAAATGTAAGATGACTTCTCAACGCACGCCGCGGGGAGAAATGTGCTCAGACAATACATTTAAACTGCACTTCGCGCCATCTGGCCCCCTCCGCCAACCGCACAATCCGACCCAACGCAGCACGAACAGAACCTGGGGCTATCTCACAGCCCAATTCCTGCGCCCATAAAGCTTCCTCCGCCGCATAATCAGGAGGCACACTATATGCATCCAACGTTCTCTTTAGCATCGCTATAGTAGGCGGAGACCCCGTCCCTAGGGCAAAGAATTCAAGAACCTTCGCCGAGTGCCCCACCGTCAGCTCTCTCCCAGACACTGAGCCCACGTAGTGAGAGAGTTGCATATATGCAAACAAGGAGGTTCTGGGATTCAGATCATATTCCCTACACAACACCTCCAAAGTCTTACATCGCCCTTCCAAGTCAACTACATGCCCCAAGCTTCGTATCCCCATCCGCTCCCACCGCCTAAAGGGAGCCGAGTCTGAGCCCGGTGGAAAACGGGCATTACCCTGCAAGGGCAACCAGCTCGAGATCTCAGGGGAGCTACCCCAAAGTTTATTCAACTGTTGCCACGTACACCGTGCCGCTTGAACCAATACACTCTTCATCACCCGATCCGGCAAAGCTGCGCGCTGTAAATGCAGTAAGGCCTGTGGAGCCACAAAGGCCTCCTCAAACTCTCTAGGGGTATATACCTCCGTATCTCCTAGCCAATCTCCTAAATGCCGGGCCTGGCAAGCCAGGGCATATTTCCAGAGATCCGGGACTCCGATCCCACCTGACCTCCACCCCCCTCTCAGCCGGCACATCGGTATGCGTGCTCTGGCCCCCTTCCAAAGAAACCCATGGATCTCACGTTCAATACACAGAAGATCACGGTGCAACAACCATACCGGCAAGGTTTGCATCCAGTAGAGCAGCCGTGGCAAGATCACCATCCCTAAAGCTGCCACTCTGCCCAGCAAGGACAATGGAAGGGGAGACCAAGCCTGCAACTGCGACCGTAACTTGTAAAAGATTCACTCAAAATTCCTCTTGTACAGCACTGCCGGATCTCTAGTTAACTCTATGCCCAAATAGATAAAGGAATCACCTGCCCACTGAAGTGGGAAGCTCCCCCGCCAATTCCCCCGAAGCATACCCCCACGTCCAAAGACTCCGACTTGTCCCTATTAACACGTAGTCCTGCAAATTTACCATATAGGGAAAATTCTTCAAGTAAATGGGGCAATGACTGTTGCGGAGACAGCAAATGGACCAGCATATCATCCGCAAACGTGGCCAACTTAAACACATGCGATCCAATACGAACGCCACGTATATCCGAGGATTCCTCTATCCTCCTCACCAAGGGATCGAGAGTCAACACAAAAAGCAACGTGGAGAGCGGGCAACCCTGGCACGTGCCTCTTTCAAGGTTAAATTTTTCTGACAGCACCCCATTACACAGTATTCCAGCTGTAGGGCTCGCATAAAGCATCTCCACCATCTTACAAAAGGAGTCACCCAGTCCATATTGAGGCAAAAGAAATTTCAAATAATCCCAATTTACTTGATCGAATGCCTTTTCCACATCAAAACTGATCAACAGCGACTGCAAATCCTGCTCATGAACCCATTCAGTCGATGCCAGAATTTTACGCAAGTTCCGCACAGCATAGCGCCCCTTAACAAAGCCTACCTGTGAGTCATGCACCAGGCCCCAAAAGACAGAGGCGAGTCGATCTGCCAAAACCTTAGCCATCACTTTCAAATCAAAATTCAATAAGGAGATGGGTCGATACGAAGCCACCTGCATGGCGTCTTTTCCCGGTTTAAGTATTAGGGTGATGTACGCATGGTTCATCCCCCAGCGAAATCCTCCCTGTTCCACCCTCCTATTGTACATCGCCACCAGGGTAGGGGCCACTTGCTCCGCCAACAACTTATAGAATTCTGCCCCAAATCCATCTGGGCCCGGCGCTCTATAGCAGCTAGCTCTCAGGATGACTTTATGCACTTCTTCCACCATTACTGGCGCATCTAACTGCGCCCGTTGCTCCGCCGTTAACTTTGGCAGCTGCACCTCCCGGAGGTACTTCTCCATCAAAGTCAGAGACCCCTCACTCCCACTATACAGCTTCTGAAAAAAGGACCGAAACACTTGGGCTATCGCCTGATTACTTTTATGTAGATGACCCTGCTCATCACGCAATGCCACAATTGAGCGAGCACCTCGACTACCCCAAAGGCAACGCGTCAAAAGTTTCCCTGGTCTGTCTCCAAAGCGGTAGGGTTGATACCTATAATACAAAAAAGATTTCTTTGCTCTCTGGTGAAGTAATTCATTGAGAGCCGATTGCGTCTCCCAGAGTATTCTCTTATTGACCGCCGGAGGGTCACCTGCAAAACGCCGCCGGGCCTTTACTACCTGCTTCTCCAACTGAACAATCCGTGCCGCCAGTAATTTTCGCTTTCGCGCCACATAAGCAATAATATCACCACGCAAAACCACCTTCGCCGTTTTCCAAAGCAACTCTGGTTCATCCTGATGTTGCTCATGGCAAGCCATGAACTCCTGCCAACGCTGTCCGATGTAGGTACGAAATTCAATATCAGTATACAGCCCCATGGGGAACCGCCATATTCTTTGCGAGCCCGCCAAATCCCCCCATTGAAGGTCCACCCAAACCGGCGCATGATCCGACACCTCCGTCGGGCCAATTTGTGAATCACCAACCTGCACAAAGAGCTGCTCCAAAACCAAGACATAATCAATTCTCGCACTTGAACCATGAGCTCTCGATTGGTGAGTAAAGTCCCTCTCTGACGGATGCAACAAACGCCAAGGGTCCACTAGCCCCAAACGGATCCGTAGATCCTGCAGTACCTTAGTGGTCGGGGCTCGCAGTCTCTCCCCTCTACCTCCAGACGTGTCCAGCTCAACATCCAACACCCCATTAAAATCACCGGCCAGAATCAAGGGGACATCCGTCAGTTGTTCAACTCTAGAGGCCAAGCAGGCATACAACGCCCTGTCCAAGACATTTGGGCCATACAGGTTACCCAACACCACAGGCCGCCCTTCCAAAGTGCCATACAACAAGAGGTATCTACCCGCAGAGTCTGCATATTCTGTCTCGAGTTCAAAGCGGACCCTCTTATGGATCAAAATGACCACTCCACCCTTTTTCCCGGCAGCCGGGGCACCCCAAGCTTGCCCCACCCAAGCTCTCTGTAGTTTAGCATGTTCTTCCGCAGTCTGGTGGGTTTCTTGCAAGATAGCAATATCACAATTTAACCTCTCCAGAGCCTGAAACACTTTATATCTTTTGATAGGGTTATCTACTCCGCACACATTCCATGAAATAACCTTCAGTCTGGAGTATAATGCAGTACAATAAGTAGTCCGACACAGCGGATATAAGCAAGATGGACCCCCCCAGCCTGAAGTCCACCTCTAGGCATTAATAAACTCCCGAGCTTTACTCCCAAAACAAGACAGTGGTCCCATTCTACCCCAACCCCTCCCCACCCCCCCTCCCTCCCCTCCACCCCATCCACCCCCCCCAGGTCCCTCCCACCCTTCCCTCCCCTATGTTCCCCCTCCCCGTACCCTCCCTACCCAGCCCTACCTCCTCCCCCACTCTAGTCCTCTAACCTTAAGACTCTCTCTCCCAACCTCTCCAGAGAAAGCCCCACTGAGGCCCCACTGAGCGCGACCAGCACCCCCTGCCACCCAAATACTTTAATCCCTCCACCTAACCCTGGATCCTCCCCCCTACAAGGAAACAAAACCCAAACCCGCCCATTACCAAGCAAATATAGACCCTGCAATCTGTAACCAGGGAGAGCCTGGCTCCACCGCTACACCACGAGAGCCCAGGACCCCCAAAACCGACACAAAAAACACAAAAAAGAAAAAAAGGGGGCGGAGCCGCTGGAGGGCAACCCCGACAGCTACCTCACCCAAAGCAGAGCAGCAAGGCTAAGCCCTGCTGGCATCTTTTTAGGGAACAGTAACGTAGTAATCGCCACGCTGTACCCCCGTGTCAGTACAACAGGCACCCTTGTCAACCTAGCTACCTATGAGAGCGGCATGGCCAAGCTCTCCCAGGCCCATAACTGGTGGACTCAAAGAAACAGCCCCCACCCTTCCCCGAGCTCTCTCTTCTAACACAGGCCAAACCTGATCTGCCAGTCCTTTCAGACGCCAATGTTGTGTTGCAACCAGGCTCATTATTTCCTAGGGGAATCAAGTCCACCACAAAGCAGGAGTCAGCACAGTCATATTATCATTGGGGGGATGCCGAAGCTGCTATCTCCCGACCGATGAGCTGATTCACATAGGGCTTGGCTTCTGCAGCCGTTTCAAAGGCTCGATGTGCTCCTTCATGCACCACATGCAACCTGGAGGGATATTGAACAGAGAATCGAATTCCGGCGCTGATGAGCTGCTCACACAGGGGGGCATATTCTCTGTGCTTTTGACTCAACACAACAGAATAGTCCTGCGCTATCCGGATTTTAGCTTTATTGTGCACAACTTCCCCCTTCTGTCGGGCAGCCCGCAAGGTCATTTCTTTCTGGGGAAAGTGTAAGAGTTTTGCAAGCACGATCCTTGGGCGATGATCACGGACCTGCTTATTGCCCACACGATGCACTCTCTCGATGTGCAACTTGTCACCAATCTTTGTATCTCCCAGCAACTGCATTATCAGTGCCTCCAAGTAGACTCTTAAATCTTTGTCTGCCACTGATTCGGGAACCCCCATGAGCAGTAAGTTGTTTCGTCGTGACCGGTTCTCCAGGTCATCAATTTTTGCCTCTTGCAAACGCGCTTGAGATTTCAGGCCTGCCACCTCTCTGGCTAGCACATCAACCCTTTCCTCTGCCTGTCCAAGGCGATCTTCGGCCTCCCGGAGCCTATTCCCCAACGTATCAACCGAGGCCTGGAGCCCATCCATCTTTTCGTGCAGAGCTGCAAACTGAGAGGACAGAGCCGCTGCTACAGCCGCCGACATTTCATCTAGGAACGCAGGGAATTTTGGCGAGCTCGGCACCGCAGCCAGCTCTGCCATCTTACTGGTGCCGGTCACACGCTCTCTATCTCTTCGGGCCGCTTTCACGGCTGTCGCCATGCTGCTCACTGTCAACACCAATTTTTAGAGCACTACAGGCACTCCGGCACCATTCGGATGGGAATGTGGCTGTATTCCACAGCTTCAAATGGTACCATTTCGCCGGTTTGGGCTAGGGGTACCGGAGCGCACGCAGGATGCGACCGCTACCCTGTCTGCATCACGTGACCTCTCTCAATCTAATTTTTATCTAGTAGTCCTCAAACCGGATTGGTTGGATTGAGGCAGGAAATTTGAATTTTGGAGGGAAAGTCCATTGCAGAAAGTATGGAGACTTCTCTTTTCCCATAGATCAGAAGGTTCTCTGGTGAATTTAAAGATGGGCTTCCGCAGGTCTCCAGCCTTTCTCTAACACACATCCCCTGTTTAACCACTTCACCCTGAAGAAAGCCACAGTATGCTGGCTGAAATGTCGGTTCCAGTTTCAAAAATGCAGCATGATCCGTAAATTGCAAACTTTTTCATACTAGCTGCGAAAGCCCAAGAGAACAAAGAAAAGCTGCTGTTTTTGGAGGTAAAGTATGTTTTCAGATTCCCTTAGAAAGAACTCTGTCAACCAAATCCAAGAGGCAGAGTCAAAGAACATCGATCTTCATATTCCTTAATTGGAGTTTATTTATAAAACATTTATATACCACCTTCCTGACAAAATCAAAGTGGTTCATAAAGTTTGTGTGCTGTATGATAGAGCCTTAATTGAGGATGCTGTTTTGTGATGAGGCATTGACTTTCACATCCTGTGAAGCATCACTACAGATAATATGTGAAGGCTACAGTCCTAAGGGGTTTGTTTCTACTGAACTGGCCCAAATTGCTGACCTAGCCTGTGACAATGCGATCTCCAGGTTCACCTCGGACTGGAAGCAAACAAATGAACCAAGAGGGTAAGAAGGAGATCTATGTTTGTTTATTGAGCACTTGATATACCGCATCTTTGTTACAGCAAGGCGGTTTACAGTACAAAATTAAGAAAGGAAAGGCCGAAGCCTGTAAGGAAAGGGAACTACAAAATCAAGACAGGACAGCAAGAGGCATAGAAGTTGCAAAAGAGAGGGGAGGGGGAGAGTCAGCAGGGACTGGAGGAGAGATTAAATGCAACGTTGAAGAGGTGGGTTTTGAGTAAAGTCTTGAATCTGGAGAAAGAAGATTCCTGACGGAGGGCTGAGGGAAGGGAGTTCCAGAGTGAGGGGCCCAAAAAGAAAAGGCAGAACGGCGGGTGGATTGGAGGTGGGCGTGTAGTAGGGAAGGAAGAACCAAGCGACCAATATGAAGGGAACAGATACTACGGGTGGGTATATGGAAATGGAGCAGATCTGCCAAATATCGCAGGATGGAGGTGTGAATAGCACGATGAACAAGCGTAAAGATTTTGTAATGAAAGCAGTAAGCCAAGGGAAGCCAGTGTAACTGAAACAGGATAGGAGTGAGGTGACATCTCCGCCAAGTGTGGGTAATGATCTGGGCTGCTATGTTTTGAATTAACTGAAATCGATGGAGCTGGGACTGAGTGATACCAGGGAAAGCTATGTCACAAATATCAAGTCTGCTAATCATTAAAGAAAGCAGGAGAGCGGTGAGAGCTGATACAGACAAAAAAGGATGAAGAGCATGCATCCTGACGAAGAAAGCAGAAAGATCATCGGGTGAGAAGAGATATGTGCTCACGGAAAGAGAGAGCTGAATCCAGGGTCACCCCAAGGTAGCGGAGGGAAGATACCAAGGGTATAGTGTGATTAGATATTTGGGGCGCCAGGGAAGGACAGGGATTATCATAAGAACATAAGATATGTCATACTGGGTCAGACCAAGGTCCATCAAGCCCAGTATCCTGTTTCCAACAGTGGCCAATCCAGGTCATAAGTATCTAGCAGCTTCCCCAAAAAACACAGGTTCCACAATGCTTGGATTGGGGCAAGCAGTGATATCCTGGTTCCTTTATAATAATGGTGTATGGTCCAAACCTTTTTTAAACCCAGCTATACTAACAGCTTTTACTACATCTTCCGTTAACAAATTCCAGAGTTTGATTACATGTTGAGTTAAAAAATATTTTCTCTTATTAGTCTTAAATAGTTTACCCTGTAGCTTCATTGCATGTCCCCTAGTCTTTCTATAGTCTAATGATATAAACAATCGATCTATGTTTACCTGTTCCACTCCATTCATTAATTTATAGATCTCTATCATAGCTCCCTCAGCCGCCTCATTTCCAGGTTGAAGAGCCCTAACCTTTTCAGCCTTTCTTCATAGGGGTATCCTTCCAACCCCTTTACCATTTTGGTGGCTCTTCTCTATACCTTTTCTAATAATACTATATCCTTTTTAAGATATGGTGACCAGAATTGCACACAATATTCAAGATGCGGTCGTACCATGGAACGATACAGAGGCATTATAATATCCTTTGTTTTATTCTCCATTCCTTTCTTTATGATACCTAGCATTCTATTTGCTCTCTTGGCTGCCACTGCACACTGGGAGGAGGGTTTTAACATGTTATCCACGATGACACCTAAATCTTTTTCCTGGGTGGTGGTTCCTAATGTGGAACCTTGTATCATATAACCATAGTATGGGTTTTTCTTTCCTAGGTGCATAACTTTGCACTTGTCCACATTAAATTTTATCTGCCATTTGGATGTCCAGTCTTCCAATTTATTAAGATCCTCTTGCAATTTTCCACAGTCCTCATGGGTTTTAACAACTTTAAATAGTTTTGTATCATCTGCAAATTTGATAACCTCCCTAGTTATTCCATTTTCCAGGTCATTTATGTATATGTCAAAAAGCAGCGGACCCAGCACAGATCCCTGGAGTACTCCACTATTCACCTTTCTCCATTGGGAAAATTGGCCATTTAGCCCTACCCTCTGCTTTCTATCTTTTAACCAGTGCCTGATCCACAATAGTACACTGCCTCCTATCCCATGACTTTTTAGTTTTGCCAAAAGTCTCTGATGAGGGATCTTATCAAAGGCTTTCTTAAAGTCCAAATATACTATATCAACCGACTCACCTTTGTCTACCTGTTTATTCACACCTTCAAAAAAACATAACAGATTAGTAAGACAAGATCTTCCTTGTCTAAAGACATGTTGGCTGTCTCCCATTAAGCCATGACTATCTACATGTTCAGTAATTTTGTTCTTTATTATGGTTTCTAGCATTTTTCCTGGTACGTCAGTCAGGCTCACCGGTCTGTAGGTTCCCGGATCACCCCTGGAACCGCTTTTTAAAAATTGGTGTTACATTTGCCTTCCTCCAATCTTCAGGTATTATACAGATGATTTTAATGATATTTCAGTTCTTTCAACACCCTTGGATGTATACCATCCCATCCAGGTGATTTGCTACTCTTCAGTTTATCAAACAGTTGTAATACATCTTCCCTGTGTATCGATATTTCTTTCAATTCTTCCGCAGTATCACCTTTAAATACCACTTCAGTCATGGATAACATCCCTACATTTTCCTCAGTAAAGACTGAAGCAAAGAATTCATTCAGTCTCTCCGCTTTGGCCTTGTCCCCTCTTAGTGCCCCTTTTACCCCTCTATCATCTAATGGTCCTACTGACTCTCTCACAGGTTTTTTGCTACGAATGTACTTGAAAAAGTCTTTATTATGTGTTTTTGCTTCCACAGCAAGCTTCTTCTCAAATTCTCTCTTTGCCTGCCTTATCAATGCCTTGCATTTAACTTGCCAGTGCTTGTGCTGTTTCCAGTTTTCATCATTTGGCTCTTTTCCATTTCCTGAAAGATGCATTTTTTGGCAACAACAGCCTCTTTTACCTCACCTTTAAACCATGCTGGAAGTTTTTTGGATTTCCACTTTTCTTAAAGCGTGGAATACAGCTGGTCTGGGCTTCCAAGATAGTATTTTTAAACAACACCCATGCTTGATGTAAGTCTTTAACCTTTGCAACTGCTCCTTTTAGTTTTAGTTTTTTTGCTTTTTAGACTATTTTCCTCATTCTATCATAGTCTTCCTTTCAAAATTTAAAAGTTAGTACTGTGGATTTCCTTACCATCCCTCCTCCATTAATTAAATCAAACACGATCATGCTATGATCACTATTGCCAGGTGGCCCCAACATCCTTATCTCTTGCACCAGATCTGGTGTTCCACTAAGGATTAGGTCCAAAATGGCTTCCCCTCTGGTCGTTTCATGAACCAGCTGCTCCAAGAAGCAGTCATTTATTTCATCTAGAAACTTTGGGGCTTGTTTACAAAGCCGCGGTAGCGGTTTCCGCCCGATATTGGAGCCGCGGCCCCATTGAATTCAATGGGGCTGCGGCTATGATATCGGGTGGAAGCCGCTACCACGGCTTTGTAAACAAGCCCTTTATCTCCCTAGTATGTCCTGCCGTGACACTTACCCAGTCAATACCAGGGTAATTGAAATCACCCATTATTATTACTGTGCTATAACTTTTGTTAGCCTCCCTGATTTCTTTGAGCATTTCATCATCCATTTGTTCATTCTGGCCAGGCGGTCAATATTACAACCCCACTGCCATCGCCTTCCCCTTTTTAAATGGAATTTCAATCCATAGAGATTCTTACAGCAAATTTTCCTGCAAAAGTTTAATCCTTTGTGACTCAATGCCTTCTCTAACATAGAGTGCAACCCCTCCACCAATTTGATCAGTTCTATCATTGCAATATAGTTTCTGCCCAGGTATCACAGTGTCCCACTGGTTGTCCTCCTTTCACCATGTCTCTGAGATACCAATCAGGTCTAACCTCTCATTTAATGTTATATATTCTAACTCTACCATTTTATTTTTCAGACTTCTAGCATTTGCATTCAACCATTTTAGAGACTGTATTTTTATTTATTTAATATTTCTTATATACTGCCTTTCATGATATCAAGGTGGTTTACATTGAACAAACTGAAATTACATTGAACAGGGCATTATAACTTGGAAATAACTATTTTACAGGGAACATGGGCAATGGAGGGTAAAGTAGCTTGCCGAAGACTACAAGGAGCACCTGTGGGACTAGAAACCCCAGTCCTTCTGGCCCAAGGTTGCTGCCCTCTAGTGGGATTTGAACCCCCAACCTTCTGGCCTGAGGTAACTTGCCCCAAGCACTAGGCCACTCCTCCCTCCATTTTATTTTATTTATTTTATTCTATTTCAAAATCCGTTCCCTCAGACATCTTCGCCCATTGCTTGAACCAGAGGATTTCCGTACAATTTACCAGGCCCTTATCATACCGCATTTCGATTACGCCAACGCCATTTTACAAGGACTTCCCCAATCCACTCTGAACCCCTTACAGCTCGCAATGAATAGCGCAGCGAGGGTTCTATATGGAGCAGCTAGGAGAGACCATGTGTCGCCCCTGTTGAAGCAGCTACACCGGCTTCCTATACAGGTCAGGATCATCTTCAAGACAGTATTACTGACATTCAAGGCGGTTAATAATCTCTCCTCCTCCTCCCTATCCGACCTCATCCAAGCCATAACCCCTAATAGATCAAGAAGATCTGCATCAATAAATATACTGGCAATTCCGAGAGAATCAACAAGTTGCACAGCGATGACATTAAATAGAGCTTTCAAATTCTGTGCCCCTAGACTCTGGAACGCTTTACCCACAAGCATCAGAACCACCACTAACCTACTTCAGTTCAGAAAAACCCTCAAACACTACCTTTTCCTCAAATATTTCTCAGAGAACACGGAATCACATACACTGAACACTTGTAACTATACCAACACACCTATTAGACCAAGGAACACTCTTAGCTAGGTGTCCTGTACATAGTTTCTCATGTCATATCTACTCTTTGACTCCAGTATGTAAATAGTTTCCCCTGTTACCCAAGTTTACTGACCTGTTATTTGTAAACACAGAACTATGTACATGTTCTGAGTTTTCTGTTCCATGTAAACCGCGATGATGTCGAATAGTGCGGTATATAAGAAACTGTAAATAAAATAAATAATAAATAAATAAATATTAATCTGGCTATCGGTAGACAGGAGTAATTTGGAATCTTTAAACTCTGTCCGCTCCGTACTCAAGGACATTTGGGCTACTTTTGCCTTTATTGGAACCTCTCTGCTGATATGCCCTAACTTCATTCTTTTGGTAGTATCCTTCAAGGATACATTGTTCTGAACCATGCGCTCTTGGGTGATTATCAAAATTGAACCAAATTGCCATAGTTTTCGATACATTTAAATGTAGACTGTTGGAGGTGAGCCATTCAGAGATCCTGTCTAAACAGTCATTTAGTGGAGTGAGAAAAGGGTGCTTGAGTGGAAGTGCGGTGAAGCAGCAAAATGTCATCCGCATAGTAATATGCAGATAGTCCAAACTGTTGTATGAGTAGAGCAAGTGGAGTGCGGAAAACATTGAATAGTAACAGAGCCTTTTGGAATGCCACAGCAGAAAGGAACAGGGTCAGAGTAATTGCAAGCAGAGACTACAGAGAAAGAACAGGAATAAAGAAAGGATTGAAACCATCAGAAAACGGTGCCCCTGATACCAGAATTATGAAGTCAAGAGAGAAGGAGAGAGTGATCTACCAAATCGAAGGCTGCAGACAGATCAAGGGAAACGGCGATGGAGATATCCCCCTGATCATGAATAGTGTGCAGGTCATTCAGAAGAGAGACTATAATGGTTTCAGCGCTGAAACTAGGGCGAAAACCAGACTGGAGGGGGTGCAGGTTGTGGGTGGAATCTAATGGGCAGGGTCATCGACCTCCAGGCATTGGCATCGGATCCACCCTTCATGAGGTTCTATAAGAACAGAGTCATGCTCTGCATGCACCCCAAGTTCCTTCTCAAGGTGGTGTCTCCTTTCCACTTCAATCAGGAGGTGGTTCTCTGCACTTTCTTTCTGCAGCCTCTCGCCAGCAGGGCAGAGACTGTCCTTCACACTCTGGACTGTAAGAGGGCTCCTTCAACGTACCCAAGGCCACTGCAAAGCCTCACTGCTTTTCGTCTCCTTTGACCCCAGTTGGCTGGGGGCAGCGGTGACCAAGCAGACTCTGTCTACCTGGATGGCGGACTGCATTGTCCTCACCTAAGAGCAGGCTGGGGTCTCGCTGAAGCACTGAGTGACGGCACATAAGAACATAAGATATGCCATACTGGGTCAGACCAAAGTCCATCAAGCCCAGTATCCTGTTTCCAACAGAGGCCAATCTACTGTAGGTCATAAGTACCTAGCAGTTTCCCTAAAAGGCACAGGTTCCACAATGCTTGTATTGGGTCAGGGCCATTCTGGCATCCATAGCAAACCTGCGTTGTGTTCTTCTGTTGGAAATCTGCCAGGCCGCAACCTGGTCCTCAGTCCATACATTCACAGCTCATTACTACCTGGAAAGGGAGTCCTGTAGGAACAGTGCCTTTGGCCAGGCAGTACACAGTCATGTATTTGGGATGTAGGCAACTTCTGCCCTTCGGCCTTTGTGTGTTCAGGCTACCACAGTGCTAGTTTTCTCACTGGACAGTTTTTACAGGTTTTTGGTAGCCTGTAGCTAGGGAGTCCCATATGTGAGGACTGACTTCCTGTTTGTTCCCGGAGAAAGCGTAGTTACTCAACTGTAACAGGTGTTCTTCAAGGACAGCAGGAATCAGTACTCACAACCCTCCGTCCTTCCCATGGAGCTGCTTTTTGTGTCATTTTTTGCCTTTGAGCTATGTCATCCTACTGAGACAAGATGGCAAACTTGGGCAGGAAGGGGACCACACATGCATGGTACATCTCCCAAACACTTTCTTTGAAAGTTGGGGAGAAGCTACCATACAGGCTCCATCAGCGCTGACGTCACCCATATGCGAGGCCTGATTCCTGCTGTCCCCAGAGAACATCTGTTTTAGGTGAGTAACTACACTTTCTCCAGGACCAAGCAGGAAGTCAGTCCTCACATATGGGTGTCATCGATGCCAATGAAGCCCCAGCGGAGCATTTCCCCAGCTTTCTAAGAAAGCCTTTGGGAATGCAGGCACGCATGCGCGGTTCCCTTCCCGCCTAAAGGTGCCATCTTACCTCAGTCTCTCTTTTTCCAAGAAGCCCACCGGACGTGTCTCCTGTCATCCCGGATAAAAGTTTGATTTTTTCGGCGATTCTCGCTATTTTTTCTTCCCGGTTCGACGCCGGTTCCACTCCCGCCGGGTTCGGTACACCGGTATTGAGCCCGATTCTTCTTTTTCAGTTTTTGCCCTTCGTGGCTGGCGTTCACGCCCTTTTTTTGCTTTTCCCTGGAAGGCCAGTCCTTTGACCTCGTGGGGACTCTTTTTTCCCCAATGGCTTCCAGCGTTTTTAAAAGTGTGATCAGTGTAAGAAGTTGATGTCTCTCACCGACACACATGACTGCTGCCTTCGGTGCCTCAGTCCTGATCACGACCCTAAGACGTGTGGACCATGTGGGAAGATGTCTTCCAAGGCACTGCGAAGTCACTAGCAGCAGAAAGAAAGGCTTTTCTCGGACTCAGCCTCCGGCTGGGCCCGGACCTCGTCTGAGGCCTCGACATCTCGGGATTCGGATCCTGAGCACCGTCGGGGTTCCTCGGACAGGGGGTCCCCTGACCGGGAATGCAAGAGGAAGAAGCGGCTCGTGAGGGCGTCGTCGTCGGAGGTCCCTGGCTCCTCGAGGGCCAGGTCTAAGACCCCCGACCGTCGCCCCGGGCCCGTGGAACAAGAGAAGCCTGCCAAAGTTCCTCACGTGGAGCCGGAGTCTGCTGGACACGTAAGCCCTGTGGTCCTCGAGGACTCTCCTCCAAGAGAGCCGACATCAGGCCCGGTGCCACCGGGGCCCGAGTCGGTGGCTGCTGCGTCTCCCGAGCTGAGCCTCAGGATGACTGCCTTGGAGTGCAGACTGTCTGCCTTCATGGAGCAGCAGCGGGCACTGATGGCCAGCCTGTCTGGCGCATCTGCCCCGACCACCGGGACATCGACATCGAAGTCGACCCCGGAGACCGAGCCGATACTCGAGTCCATGATGGCTCGAGGTCGACCTCGGTCGTGGTCTCCCTCGACCTCCCGTTCAGGACCGAGGGCGTCGACGCCGGTGCCTCCGGCATTGGGGCAGGTGCTCCAGGGCCCCGCGGGGTCGGATTCTGACTCCTCGTCGGACGAGTCCGCCTGGGAGACGGAGGATGTGGAGTCCCCCAACACATTCAAGTCTCGGTGCGTCCCGTCGGACTCACCGCAGTCTGAGCCCCGGAGTATATCCCCTCCAGAGGATACCCGGTTCTCGGAGTTTGTCATGGATATGGCCACTGCATTGGCTTTCCCGGCGGACCCCGAGGAAGAGCCGAAGAGCTGAAGAGCTCGAGGCCCTGCAGTACGACTCTTCTCCAAAGGAGGCCTTTACTGTCCCGGTTCCTCCGATGCTGGAACGGCTCCTCTTCCGGATGTGGGAGGCACCGGCCTCGGCACTGGTTCTAAGCAAGCGAGTCGATTCGATTTATCAACTCCGGAAGAGCCCTGGCTTTCAAAAGGCACAGCTACCACACCATTCCATGGTGGTGGAATCGGCCATGCATCGCCTGAAAAGTCAGAAGATGCACTCTGCAGTGCCCCCCGGCAGGGAGGCCCGAAACCTCGATGGTGTAGGTAGAAAGTGCTTCCAGGGCTCGATGCTTGCTTGCCGTGTCCAGTCTTACCAGCTGTACATGGGCATGTACTTGCGAGACCTGGCCAAGGAGCTGGCCGGGTTCTCCGCTGGTCTCTCCGGGGAGCCCTCGCAGAGATTCAAGTCCTTGTCCTCGGGGATTCGGGACTGCTCGAAGTTTATGACTTCGAGGCTTCGGCCCAAGGTGCGGCAGCCGGCATCGCGGCTCGACGCCAGGCATGGCTGCAGTCATTGGACCTCGAGCCATGGGTTCAGGACAAGTTGGTCGATGTCCTTTGCCGAGGTGAGAACCTTTTTGGCAAGCCCATGGCCGAGAAGGCCGCACAGCTCGAGACTGAGCACCTTACAAGGACAAGCCTGTCTAGAAAGACCTCTGACCCTTCTCACAAGAAGAAGGCCTCAGGTAAGAAGCCCTTTTACCTGAGGAAGGGCACTGCCTACAAACAGTACCCTCAGTATCAGGCTGCCCAAGCTGCACCCCAGGGTCAGCAAGCCAAGGGGCAGGGTAATGGGCCCCGTAGGCAGAGGACCCCCAAGCCTCCGGCCCCTGCTCCCACTCAGCAGGGTGGGGGGTTTTGACTCCTTGAGCGTAGCCTCTCAGTCCCTGCTCTCCCAGCCCTGCACAGGATGTTGCCTTGCCCTCTTTGCCCACCAGTGGCCCCACATAACTGGGGACAGTTGGGTGTTGAACATAGTCCACAAGGGCTATGCACTACATTTTCACCAACTGCCTCCGCCATACTTTCCAGGGGAGCCTCCAAGGCCTCCCCTGCACACAGATCTTCTCCTCCAAGAGCTCCAAGGTCTGTTGGTGGACAGGGCGGTGGAGCCTGTGCCTCCTCACTTGCAAGGTCAAGGGTTCTACTCCAGGTATTTCCTGGTACCCAAAAGAACCGGTGGCCTTCGACCTATTCTGGATCTCAGGAACCTAAACAAGTTCCTAGAGAAAAAAAAGTTCAAGATGCTTACTCTTGGAACACTTCTGCCCTACCTCCAGCAGGGAGATTGGCTATGCTCCTTAGATCTAAAGGATGCGTACACTCACATCCTCATTCATCCAGACCACAGAAAGTACCTCAGGTTCCTTGTGGGAGGAAACCATTATCAGTACAGAGTACTGCCTTTTGGCCTAACCTCCGCTCCCAGAGTCTTCACCAAATGCCTGGCAGTGGTGGCGGCCTACCTGAGAAATCAAGGCATCTTTGTCTTCCCCTATCTGGACGACTGGCTCATCAGAGGTCAGACACGCCAGGAGGCCCGACAGGCCACCCTCAGTACTATTGCTCTTCTTCAAAGCTTGGGATTTGTCATAAACTTCGCAAAGTCCACGTTGCTCCCCTCCCAGAACTTAGAGTTCATAGGGGCAAGGCTAGACTGTCCTTGGAAAGACCTTCTTGCCAGCGAACAGGGCCCAAAGACTGATGGACGTAGCAAATCAGTTTCTCAGCGGGTCAGTGGTCTCCGCCAGACTCTGCCTGAGGCTGCTTGGCCACATGGCTTCGACAGTTCATGTAACCCCCAATGCCAGGCTCCACATGCGGCCTGCACAGTGGTGCCTTCGGAGTCAGTGGTCACAGGCCACAGGCAGCCTCAGAGACAGAATAAGGGTGTCCAGACCATTTCTGGACTCCCTCAACTGGTGGCTGCACCCACCCAATCTACTAAAAGGGGTGCCCTTTCAAATTCCCGGGCACACAGTGGTACTGACCACAGACGCCTCCCTGCAGGGCTGGGGGGCTCATTGTCTGAACAAGTGCACCCAGGGCCTGTGGTCTCCTTGGGAGGCTGCACAGCAGATCAATCTCCTAGAACTGAGGGCTATTCGATTAGCACTCAAAGCTTTCTCTCCTGCCCTAGCTCATCAATCTGTCCTGGTTCAGACAGACAACCAGGTAGCCATGTTTTATGTGAACAAACAAGGCGGGACTGGGTCCAGAATCCTTTGTCGGGAGGCACAGGACCTTTTCTCATTTGCCCTCAAGCACAACATGCTCCTCAAGGCTGTGTACCTTCCCGGCCAGGACAACTACCTGGCCGACAGGTTGAGCAGAATTTTGCAGCCCCACGAGTGGCAGCTGCATCCTTTGGTGGTTCAGAAGATCTTCCTGAAATGGGGTCTTCCTTTGATAGATCTGTTTGCCAGTCCACTGAACAAGCAACTGCCAAAGTTCTGCTCCAGGCAACCGCATCCTCTGCGGATAGCAGCAGATGCTTTTCTGATTTCCTGGTCTCAGGGCCTCATGTATGCGTTTCCTCCCACACCCTTTGTGGCCCGAACTCTGTTCAAGATTCTTCAGGACTAGGCCTCAGTCCTGCTGGTGGCTCCCAGGTGGCCGAGACAGCCTTGGTTTCCACTTCTGCTTCAGCTGGCGGTGGATCCCCCACTGCCTCTGGGGTTGCAACCTGACCTTCTCTCTCAGGAGCAGGGTTCCCTTCTGCACCCCAATCTCAAAGCTCTCAATTTGATGGCCTGGAGGCTGCAAGGGTAGTTTTGGCTCCCTGGGGCCTACCTCAGGAAGTTGAGGAGGTTCTCCTAGCCTCCAGGAAACAGTCCACTAGGAAAACCTATGCTCTCAAGTGGAAAAGGTTTTCTGTGTGGTGTCAGCTACGTACAGAGGATCGTTTCTCCTGTACTGTACCAGTGGTGCTTCAGTACTTGCTGCACTTATCAAATCAGGGACTTAAGTCCAATTCTGTTCGGGTCCATCTCTCAGCTCTAGCAGGTCACCACTCACTAGTGGAAGGACATTCTCTGTCGGTTTACCCCTTGGTGTCCCGCTTTCTCAGGGGCTTGCTTTTGCTCAAGCCTCCAATCCGTCCTCCTGCTCTTGAGTGGGAGTTGAATGTGGTCTTGCAGCAGCTGACTCGCCCACCCTTTGAGCCGATGGCTACTTGCCCTCTACGCTTCCTGTCCTGGAAGACGCTCTTCTTGATAACCCTTACCTCGGCTAGGCGAGTGAGTGAGCTTCAGGCCCTGGTCTGTGATAGGCCTTACACTCGCTTCTATGGGAACAGGGTAGTCCTTCTGACTCATCCAAAGTTCCTCCCAAAAGTTGTCTCCTCCTTCCACCTTAACCAAGTGGTTGTTCTTCCAACATTCTTCCCTAGGCCTCATGCAAGCCAGGCTGAAGCGGTTCTGCATACCCTGGACTGTAGGAGGGCCTTATCCTTCTACCTTGACCGTACGCAAGGACATAGAAGGGCTACTCAGCTCTTCGTATCCTTTGACCCTAATAAGTTGGGGTTGGCTGTGTCCAAGCGTACCTTGTCCATCTGGGTTGCTGACTGTATCACCTGGGCTTACAAGATGGCTGACCTTCCTTTGCAGGGTAGGGTCACGGCCCACCGTGTCAGGGCAATGGCTGCCTCAATGGCTCATCTCCGCTCTGTACCCTTGGTAGACATCTGCAGGGCTACAACTTGGTCTTCAAGCCAGACTTTTGCGGCCCATTACTGTCTGGAGAGGGAGTCCCGTAGGGATAGTGCTTTTGGCCAGGCAGTACTCCGGAATCTCTTCGAGGTTTAGGCAACTCCTGCCCTCTGTTGGGCTACCAGTGGAGAGTGTGTCAGTGAAATGCCTTTCTTTGCGGCTGGGACTAGAGGGAGTTCTCTTGTTCAGCCTGGGTTCCTCGGTAGCCCAGAGCTAGGGAGTCACCCATATGTGAGGACTGACCTCCTGCTTGGTCCTGGAGAAAGAGTAGTTACTCACCTGTAACAGGTGTTCTCCAGGTGTAGCAGGAATCAGTCCTCACAACTCTCCCTCCTCCCCTGGGAATTGCAGTTGTGCATAGTTTATTTTTTCATTTTTGTGTGCTGTTCTTAGCTATGTTGT
This sequence comes from Ichthyophis bannanicus, assembly GCA_033557465.1. NCBI lineage: Eukaryota > Metazoa > Chordata > Amphibia > Gymnophiona > Ichthyophiidae > Ichthyophis > Ichthyophis bannanicus. Next base: position 573,162,356 of record CM066035.1, read on the forward strand.
GCTGTTCTTAGCTATGTCATTTGACTGAGGTAAGATGGCACCTTTAGGCGGGAAGGGAACCGCGCATGCGTGCCTGCATTCCCAAAGGCTTTCTTAGAAAGCTGGGGAAATGCTCCGCTGGGGCTTCATCGGCGTCGATGACACCCATATGTGAGGACTGATTCCTGCTGCTCCTGGAGAACACCTGTTACAGGTGAGTAACTACTCTTTATTCACCTGTTCAGGAAGGATGTCTTGGCAGCACTGATTGCTCAGATGTCTTCCATGCGGCTGAACAAGTGCCACAGATACGCCCCCTCTTGCAGGGCTTCGTAACTCCAAGATGACCTTTCCTTTTTTGGAGGTTATGAAGAGCATGATATGCTTGGATTGGGGCTTGCCCGACTCCCCAGTGAAGGGGATAAAGCTTTGCCAGAGACCTTATGTCATAAGAACATAAGATATGTCATTCCGGCTCAGACCAAGGTCCGTGAAACCCAGTATCCTGTTTCCAACAGTGGCCAATCTAGGTCACAAGTACTTAGCAGTTTCCTCAGAAGACACAGGTTCCACAATGCTTGTATTGGGACAAGCAATGGATTTTCTGGGTCTCCTTTAATATTGGTTTATAGACCTTTCTTCCAGGAACTTGTCCAAATCTTTTTTATACCCGGCCACACTAACAGCTTTTAGTACATCCTCCAGTAACAAATTCCAGAATTTGATTACATGTTGAGTTAAGAACATAAGATATGCCATACTGGGTCAGACCAAGGGCCATCAAACCCAGTATCCTGTTTCCAACAGTGGCCAATCTAGGTCATACGTACCTAGCAGTATCCCCAAAAGACACAGGTTCCACAATGCTTGTATTGGGTCAAGCATTGATATCCTGGGTCCCTTTTTAATAATGGTTTATTGACCTTTCCTCCAGGAACTTGTCCAAACCTTTTTTAAACCCAGCTACACTAACAGCTCTTACTACATCCTCCGGTAACAAATTCCAGAGTTTGATTACACGTTGAGTGAAAAAATATTTTCTCTTATTAGTCTTAAATAGTTTACCCTTTAGCTTCAATACATGTCCCCTAGTCTTTCTATATTCTGATAGCGTAAACAATCGATCTACGTTTACCCGTTCTACTCCATTCATTAATTTATAGACTTCTATTATATCTCCCCTCAGCCATCTCTTTTCCAGGTTGAAGAGCCCTAACCTTTGTAGCCTCTCTTCATAGGAGTAGCCTTCCATCCCCTTTACCATTTTGGTGGCTCTTCTCTGTACCTTTTCTAATAACGCTATATACTTTTTAAGATACGGCAACCAGAATTGCACACAATATTCAAGGTGCAGTCGTACCATGGAACGATACAAAGGCATTATAATATCCTTTGTTTTATTTTCCATTCCTTTCCTTATGATACCTAGCATTCTATTTGCTTTCTTGGCCGCCGCTGCACACTGGGCAGAGGGTTTTAACATGTTATCCTCGATTACTCCTAAATCTTTTTCCTGGGTGGTGGTTCCCAATGTGGAACCTTGCATCGTGTAACCATAGTGTGGGTTGTTCTTTCCTAGGTGCATAACTTTGAACTTGTCCATATTAAATTTCATCTGCCATTTGGATGCCCAGTCTTCCAATTTATCCAGATCCTCCTGCAGTTTTCCACAGTCCTCTTGGGTTTTAACAACTTTAAACAGTTTTGTGTCATCTGCAAATTTGATAACCTCACTAGTTATTCCCTTTTCCAGGTCATTTATGAATATTTCAAAAAGTAGCAGACCCAGTACAGATCCCTGGGGTACCCTACTATTCACCTTTTTCCATTAGGAAAATTGGCCATTTAGCCCTACCCGCTGCTTTCTACCTTTTAACCAGTTCCCGATCCACAATAGTACACTGTCTCCTATCCCATGACTTTTTAGTTTTGCCAAAAGTCTCTGATGAGGGACCTTGTCAAAGGCTTTCTGAAAGTCCAGATACACTATATCAACAGACTCACCTTTGTCTACCTGTTTATTCATACCTTCAAAAAAACATATCAGATTAGTAAGACAAGATCTTCCTTGTCTAAAGCCATGTTTGCTGTCTCCCATTAGGCCATGACTATCTACATGCTGTGTAATTTTGTTCTTTATTATGGTTTCTACCATTTTCCCCGGTACTGACGTCAGGCTCACTGGTCTGTAATTTCCCGGATCACCCCTGGAACCCTTTTTAAAAATTGGCGTTACATTGGCGACCCTCCAGTCTTCAGGTATTACAGATGATTTTAATGAAAGTTCACAGATTACTAATTGCAGGTCTACAATCTCATATTTCAGTTCTTTCATCACTCTTGGATGTATACCATCCGGTCCAGGTGATTTGCTACTATTCAGTTTATCAAATAGTTGTAATACATCTTCCCGGTGTAGTGCTATTTCTCTCAATTTCTCTGCAGTATCACCTTTAAGTACCACTTCAGTCTTGGGTAACATCCCTACATCTTCCTCAGTAAAGACCGAAGCAAAGAATTCATTCAGCCTCTCCGCTATAGCCTTGTCTCCTCTTACTGCCCCTTTTACTCCTCTATCATCTAATGGTCCAATTGACTCTCACAGGCCTTTTGCTAAGAATGTACTTGAAAAAGTCTTTATTTCGTGTTTTTGGTTCCGTAGCAAGTTCCTTCTCAAATTCTCGCTTTGTCTGACTTATCAATGCTTTGCATTTAACTTGCCAGTGCTTCTGCTGTTTCCAGTTTTCATCATTTGGCTCTTTTTTCCATTTCCTGAAAGATGCTTTTTTGGCAGCAACAGCCTCTCTGACCTCACCATTAAACCATGCTGGCAGTTTTTTGGACTTTCTTCCACTTTTCTTCATGCGTGGAATACAGCTGGTCTGGGCTTCCAAGATAGTATTTTTAAACAACACCCAAGCTTGATGTAAGTCTTTAACCTTTGCAACCGCTCCTTTTAGTTTTTTCTTAACTATATTCCTCATTTTATCAGTCTCCCTTTCGAAAGTTAAAAGGTAGTACTGTGGATTTCTTTACTATCCCTCCTCCACTAATTAAATCAAACACGATCATGCTATGATCACTATTGCCAAGTGGTCCCAACACCCTTATTTCTTGCACCAGATCTGGTGTTCCACTAAGGACTAGGTCCAATATGGCTTCCCCTCTGGTCAGTTCATGAACCAGCTGCTCCAAGAAGCAGTCATTTATTTCATCTAGAAACTTTATCTCCCTAGCATGTCCTGCCGTGACACTGACGCAGTCGATACCGGGGTAATTGAAATCACCCATTATTACTACTCTGCTGTGACTTTTGTTAGCTTCCTTGATTTCTTTGAGCATTTCATCATCCATTTGTTCATTCTGGCCAGGCAGTCGATAGTACACCCCACTGCCATCACCTTCCCCTTCATACATGGAATTTCAATCCATAGAGATCCTGCAAAACATTAATCCTTTCTGACTCAATGTCCTCTCTAACATAGAGCGCAACCCCTCCACCAATTTGATCAGTTCTATCATTCCGATATAGTTTGTATCCAGGTATCACAGTGTCCCACTGGTTATCCTCCTTCCACCATGTCTCTGAGATTGCAATCATATCTAACCTCTCATTTAGTGCTATATATTCTAACTCTCCCATCTTATTGTTTAGACTCCTAGCATTTGCATACAAGCATTTTAGAGACTGTATTTTATTCATATTAATCTGGCTATTGGTAGGCATGGATAATTTGGAATCTTTACGCTCTGTCTGCACCATACTCTGTCTGCACCATACTCAAGGGCATTTGGGCTACTTTACTCTTTTTTGGAACCTCACTGCTTTTGGTAGTATCCTTCAAGGATACCTTCTTCTGAACCATGCGCTCTTGGGCAACTGTTAGTCTTAAATAGGTTACACTACAGCTTCATTGTATGTCCCCTAGTCTTTCTATATTTTGATGACGTAAACAATCAATCTATGTTTATCTGTACCACTCCATTCATTAATTTATAGACCTCTATCATATCTCCCCTTAGCTGTCTCTTTTCCAGGTTGAAGAGCCCTAACCTCTTTAGCCTCTCTTCATAGGAGTATCCTTCCATCCCCTTTACCATTTTGGTGGCTCTTCGCTGTACCTTTTCTAATAATGCTATATCCTTTTTAAGATACGGTGAGCAGAATTGCACACAATATTCAAGGTGCGGTCGCACTATGGAACGATCAAGAGGCATTATAATATCCTTTGTTTAATTTTCCATTCCTTTTCTTATGATACCTAGCATTCTATTTACTCTCTTGGTCGCCGCTGTACACTGGGCGGAGGGTTTTAACATGTTATCCACGATAATGCCTAAATCTTTTCCTGGGTGGTGGTTCCTAATGTGGAACTTTGCATTGTGTAACCATAGTTTGGGTTGTTCTTTCCTAGGTGCATAACTTTGCACTTGTCCACTTTAAATTTCATCTGCCATTTGGATGCCCAGTCTTCCAATTTATCAAGATCCTCTTGCAATTTTCCACAATCCTCATGGGTTTGAACAACTTTGAATAGTTTTGTGTCATCTGCAAATTTGATAACCTCACTCATTATTCCCATTTCCAGGTCATTTATGAATATGTTAAAAAGCAGCACACCCAGCACAGATCCCTGGGGTACTCCACTATTCATCTTTCTCCATTGGGAAAATTGGCCATTTAGCCCTACCCTCTGCTTTCTATCTTTTAACCAGTTCCTGATCTACAATAGCACACATTGCCTCCTTTCCCATGACTTTTTAGTTTTGCCAAAAGTCTCTAATGAGGGACCTTGTCAAAGGCTTTCTGAAAGTCCAGATACACTATATCAACCGACTCACCTTTGTCTACCTGTTTATTCACACCTTCAAAAAAAACCATAACAGATAGTAAGACAAGATCTTCCTTGTCTAAAGCCATGTTGGCTGTCTCCCATTAGACCATGACTATCTACATGCTGTGTAATTTTGTTCTTTATGATGGTTTCTACCATTCTTCCCGGTACTGACATTGGGCTCACCGATCTGTAGTTTCCTGGATCACCCCTTGAACAGTTTTTAAAAATTGGTGTTATATTGGCCATCCTCCAATCTTCAGGTATTACAGATGATTTTAATGGTAGTTTACAGATCACTAATAGCAGGTCTGCAATCTCATATTTCAGTTTTGTCAACACCCTTGCATGTATACCATCCGGTCCAGGTGATTTGCTATTCTTCAGTTTATCAAATAGTTGTAATATATCTTCCCAGTGTATCGATATTTCTTTCAATTCTTCCGCAGTATCACCTTTAAAAATGAATTCAGTCATGGGTAATATCCCTACGTCTTGTTCAGTAAAGACCAAGGCAAAGAATTCATTCAGTCTCTCCGTTATGGCCTTGTCCCCTCTTAGTGCCCCTTTTACCTCTCTATCATACTACATAAACTATATCTAATGTCCTTCCACAGGATGAATACATCAAATAGTGTAACATGCGAGAATGGATGCATAGGTTACAGTGGTTACAAATTGGACCACCATTCCGGAAATGGAGGGCGCAATGGCCCTGAAGGACCTCTTGGATTGTAAGATGGACACTATCTTTAAGAATCAGTTTATAGCCTCTGCTGTTATCCTTCTGTTGGTGGTATGTGCAGGCCTGACCACTTGACTATACCTCAGTGGATTCAGTCCCTTGTACCAGAGGATATCATGCCTCTCTTGGAGTCAGCTACAGCCTTTGAGTCAGACATTATGTACGATCTTGACTGCATGGCGGCTAAGGATGCTTTGTCAACTGTGGCGCAAAGTTGGATATCGGTCCGCCATTGGGCAGTGGATTTGTCCTCCAAATCCCGATTGACAGTTCCCCTTCAAAGGAAGGCTTGGGTTTGGGTCAGACTTAGAAAGGTCAATCAAGGACTTGAGTGAGTCCAGACCTCATCGCCTCCCAGGGAAATTGCCCCAGAAAACCTTCCTTCTCCTCCTCTTCTGGGTTCCAGTCTCAAACTCAGCCCTTTCTTGGACCGTGAGATTCCTGCGACTAACACCCCTAGAGGTGCCTTTTCCCATCAGGCACAATGATGAATTGTAGGCCCATTCCAAGATGCCTCCAGTGGGTGGCAGACTCTGCCTTTTCTTCCAGGAGAGGGTCTGGATCACTGAGGATCGCTGGGTGCTAGACTCCATTCAGCATGGCTATGTTCTGGAAATGAGCCTATTGCGAATGGCTTCATCGTCTCTCTTTGTGACTCCACAGCCAAGAAAGTCACAGTTCAGTGTACCTTGGACAGACTACTCCATCTGCAGATGGTGGTCCCTGTTCTCCTGGTTGACCAGGGCCAGGGTCGATACTCCATCTACTTTGTGATACCAAAGAAGATGGTTCTTTTCAGCCAATCCTTGACCTCAAGAAAGTCAGTGCTTATCTGTGCACCCTTCACTTCTATATGGAGACCCTGTGGTCACTGAATCAGGCGTTACATTGCAGGGAGTTCTTTGCATCTCTGGATTTAGTTGAGGCTTACTTCCATATTCCTATCCAGGAGGATCAACAGAGCCTTCTTCATTTCACCATTATTGGCTCTCATTTTCAGTTTGCCACTTTCCCCTTTGGCCTCTCCAGTGCCCTAAGCACATTCTCGAAAGTGATGGTGGTGGTAGCCACTGCACTGATGCGCCAGGGGATCTGTGTACACCCATTTCTCTATGACTGGCTCATTTGTGCCAAGTCACAATCTTAAGCAGCTCAGGCTTTGACCTTGGTGGTGCAGTTCTTAGAAATTCTCAGTTGGGTGATAAATCAAGGAAAGAGCTACGTGGTGCCTTCCCAATCACTGGAATACCTGGGAGTATCTTTCGACACTTGGATAGGCAGAGTATTCCTGCTTGAAGAGAGGGTGAACAAGTTGCTGGCCCAGTTGACATTCTTCCAGTCTCAGCAGGCTCCCAGAGTTTGGAATTATCTTCAACTTCTCTGCTTGATGGTAGCAGCAATCAACATGATGCCTTGGACATGAGCTCATATAAGGCTGCTTCAGAGGTCTCTGCTTTCTCAGTGGTCTCCCAGCTCTCAGGAGTTCGAGGTCAGGCTACTCCTCCAGCTGGAGGTGTTCTTCAGCTGCAGCATCTGAGAAAGGGTATGTATGCCATTGGATGATCACTCATAGCTTCGCCTATCAACAAATACCAGTCTGTTTGGCTGGGGAGCTCATTGCAAGACCTGAACAACTCAGGGCCATTGGAACAGTTGTGAGTCAACTTGGTCTGCCTCCTCGAGGCAAGGGCCATTTGGTTGGCCCTTCTGCATTTCTGGACTGTGGTCAAGGGCAAAGTTGTCTGGGTCTATTCAAACAATGTCATGGCAGTGGCATACATCAATCAGGAAGGGGACACGAGGAGTGCCAGAGTGGTCCTAGAGATGACTCTCCTGTTCTCCTGGGTGGAAAGTGATCTGCTACCTCTATGGTGCAACACATCGCTGAAGTCAACATTGTGAAGGTGAATTTCCTCAGTTGACATTCTTCAATCCCAGGGAGTGGGAAATGGGTCAAACCACCTATTGCAGATTCTGTGCCACTGGTTTTATCTCGAGATAGATCTGATGGCAACTGGGTCCAATGCCAAAGCTGAATGCTTCCTCAGTTACCACAGAGAAACAAGCTCCAAGGGCATTGACACCCTAGTTCAACCCTGGCCAAAGTGTGGCTTGCTGTATGTATTTCCTCTATGGCCATTAGTGTGTGTCATGTGCTTTATTGCATAGAGTGTCATCCAGATTTGTAATCTTGGTGGTGCCGGATTGGCCATAGTGGCCATTGTTTGGGGACCTAATGAGGCTTTTGAAGGATCCTCCTCTACAAATGTTCCCAGCCTGGGGGCTTACATGGCTTGGCTCTTGAGAGGTGCCACTTATTGCATAAGGGCTACTCTCTGGCCATGGATTCCATGCTTCTCAAGGCTAGATAGATCTATCAGCCTGGCATATGCACGTGTCTGTTGTCTTTTTGAGAATTGGTGCCATCAGCGTCAGTCTAGACCTGATACAGAAGACGTACCGTCCTTGTTTGCCTTTCTTCAGTAGGGCTGGAGAAAAGCTATTTTCTTAGTTCCTTGAAGGTTCAGGTGGCGGTCCTTTCCTGCTCCAGTTGGGGGTCAGTCCAAGGCCTTGCATCCTGATGTTTCCCATTTTCTCCAGGTACTATGACATTTGCGTTCCCCCTCCCCCCACCATGTTCATGTTCCTCTGTGGGATCTCTGCCTGGTGCTCTGGCCTTGATGTTGGAGCCCTTTGAGTCCTTGAAGAGGGCTATGCTTAAAGATCTGACCTTCAAGACTGTCTTTCTGGTCGTAATATGTTCGGCGAGAAGTATCTCCGAGCTGCAAGTCTTAAGAACATAAGAAATGCCATGCTGGGTCAGAATCAAGTAGTCTGTTTGCCCTCCTTTTCTAAAGTCAATGGAAACAACCCAAAAGAAGTACTGACAAATAACTAATCCACACAATCAAAAGTCAGTCTTCATAGCACATAACATAAATCAATCAAATTTTTTGTCAGATTGTTTGCAATGAGGGGAGTAAATCCTCAAGATGCAAACCCTCCTTTCAATCAATTTATTAATGCAGACATTTTAAGTATAAAGAACTTATCTTAAAAGTAGAATCAGTGCTCGAGCTGAAAAAAAACAAGGAGTTTCTTGATAAGGCTGGTATTATCCCACTGACACAGCACTGCGTTTCAGACCCAAAAAACTTCAGTTCAGTCAGGGTCCTGTGTCAGGGTCAGCCAGGAAGTTCACTCCAAGGAAAAAGCTCATAAAACACATCTGATCTAAGTGAACACCTACATAGCTCTTTTTATATAAAAACATGGTGTCTGGCATCAAGCCCAGCTGATCAGAAAGCTCTGCCCACATAATCTAACAACCACGATCAACAACAACAGAAATGTTGTGATCGGGGCCAGTAGGTGACTACAACATACTATACCAGTCAACTTCCAGATTTAAACCTTTGGGAGTGACTGATTTTAAAGTATATATCCAATGTTGCTCAAGTTGTTGTAGAGCTGCTACTCAATCCCCACTCCGGGGATTACAGGGCACCTGATCGATCATCCGCCAACCCAGTTGTTGAAAGGTATGTCCATTCTGAATACAGTGCGATATAATGGGAGCTGTAAGAGTTTCAGTACGTATCCGGGAAGTGTGCTCACTCAAATGAATTTTTATTGAATGCGTGGTCTGCCCTACATATTTCAACCTGCATGAGCATAGCAACATACATACCACAAAGGCAGAACCATAATTAGTGTACCATCAGGCATAACGAGTGTTATTTGATGTACCAACAACCCAGGAGGGGCTCGAGATAATCTGTTCACAAAAAGAGCATTTGTCACATACAAAATGACCCAGAATGAGCAATGATTCCCTGTCACAATCAGTAATCGTTCTGACCACTGCATCATGAATATTGCACCCTCGGTTGTAAGCATTCATTAACTCTTTTTGAAAACAAGAGTGCAATTGAACTATATGCCAGTGTCTCTTCAACACAGTAGTTACTTCAGCAGCATGTTCCATGAAGGGAAGAACTCCTACAAATCAATCATCTTCCTGAGGGTGGGATTCAGATGGTATAGGAGAAGTCAAGGAGGGAATTAACCATTCATAGTGGGTATTTAATGAACACTTGTATGCTTTTGAGATGACATGAGCCGAGTACCCCCTAGCTGCTAACCGATTGCTCAAATCCTCAGCATGAATACAGAAATCAGTCAGTGATGTGCATAATCTACGTATGTGTAGAAACTGGCCGTAAGGTAAGCTTCTCTTCAGAGTGCTTGGGTAATAGCTGTGAAAACGGAGGAGATTATTCTTCTGAACCAGTTTATGGTACAAAGTAGTCACCATTTCCCCCTCCTTCTTAAGAATCAGCACATCCAAAAACTTAACAAAACAGAGGTCAATTTTAGCAGTAGAAGTTATATTGGGCTTACGTGAATTTAACATCAACAAAAATAAGTCTAATGGTTGATGGAAACCATTCCACAACAAGAAAACATCATCTAGGAATCATTTCCATATTAAAACATGTTGGTACCATGGTGATGAGTAAACAAATCTCTCCTCAAAAGAGACCATATTCAAGGTTGCCACTGAAGGGCCCACTGTGACACCCATAGCAATGCCAAATATTTGTAAATAAAAACCTTGATTATACATGAAATAGTTCCTTTTCAGAACTAATCATAATAACTTTAATAAAAATTGCATAGGCAACTTAGAAGGTAATGGTAATGGAACCTGGGCTATAATCTCAAAGGCCTCACCTTGACCCACATTAGTATACAGAGACTGGACATTCATAGTTACCAGCAAAGTATCAGCAATAATCCCAGTTAGCTCATTCAGCATAGCCAAAAAATGGGAAGTGTACTTATAAAAGAGGTAACCTTGGCAGCCCAAATGGGTGGTTTGTCTTGGTCTGGTACCTCAGCTGAGACCTGTCCACCAAACTTAAACTGCGCGGAGGAAAGACCTGGCAATCTACTTCTGTATCTGGCCATGAAAACCCAATGGATAGTTACAACAAAACAAATTGTGCTATAGTGCTGGAAGATGAGATACCCAGGTCGGAAGGCACTCAACTAGCTACTGGGGAAGAGCTGAATACTTTTCAGAGTAAAGCCAATATTTATGATGTGGTTCGATCAAAGCCCTTGGGACGTATGACTGCTGATGTAGCTGCGCATTAAATGAGAGTCAGAAGCTGTAAAGATGCCTTACACATTGGAAAATGGAACGTACGAAGCATGAACCAAGGGAAGTTGGATGTGGTCAAGAATGAAATGGAACGTGTACAACTTGATCTGTTGGGTGTCAGCGAACTGAAATGGACTGGCATCGGGCACTTTGCATCAGATGATCACATGGTCTACTATGCTGGAAATGAAAGACAAAGAAGAAATGGTGTTGCATTTATAATAAAGAAGAAACTTGCAAGAACTGTAATGAAATACAGTGCAGTCAGCGAACGCTTAATCTCTATTTGTCTACAAGGAATGCCTATCAACACACTATAATTCAAGTATATGCCCCAACAACAGCTGCAGAAGAGAATGAAATTGAAGAGTTCTATGAACAAGTACAAGCTGAAATTGACAGAACATGCAAACAGGATATCCTGATAGTCATGGGTGACTGGAACGCAAAAGTTGGCAACAAAGAAGAAGCAAAGTAGTTGGAAAATATGGACTTGGCAACAGAAATGAAGCTGGAGAAAGACTGATAGAATTCTGCAAGACCAACAATCTATTCATCTCAAACACCTTCTTCCAGCAACACAAGCGGCAACTGTACATATGGACTTCACCCAATGGATTGTATAAAAATCAAATTGACTACATCTGTGGAAGTCAACGATGGAAAAGCTCTGTAACATCAACAAAGACAAAACCTGGAGCTGACTGTGGTGCAGATCATCAACTACTAGTATGCAAACTCAAGCTAAAGTTGAAAAAGAGCAAACCACTCATGAATGCAGCAAAATATGACCTTCAGAATATACCACTGGAATTTAAAGACTGCCTGCAAAATCGATTTGCTTCTTTAGATACAAATGACAGAGCTCCAGAAGAGTTATTGACATCAAGAAAGTTGTGTTGGAAGAAAGCAAGAAGTCTCTACAAAAGATGAAAAAGCAAAAACAGCCAAAATGGATGACGGAAGAAACTCTGAAAATTGCCTAGAAACGCAGAGAAGCTAAAGCCAGAGGAGAAAGAATGACAATCGCAGAACTCAACAGAGATTTCTAACGTGCAGTAAGACAGGACAAGGAAAAGTACTACAATGACGCATGCAAGGAAATAGAAGCAGAAACTATTAGAGGAAGAACAAGATCGGCTTTCCTAAAGCTACGAGAGTTAAAGAAAACGTTCCAGCCTCAAATTGGAATGTTACAAGATGCTCAAGGTTCTATGTTGAATGATGCTGAGAAGATCAAGAAAAGGTGGAAAGAATATATAGAGTTTTTATATGATAAAGATCAAGTGGACCAACAGCCGTTTCAATCTGTACCTTATGATCGGGAACCATTGGTGATGAAAGAAGAAGTTGAAGCAGCATTGAAAGCCTTATCAAAGAACAATGCACCAGGCATTGATAGCATTCCCATAGAAGTATTACAGCAATCTGATGCAGCTGTTACAAGGCTCTGCCAAGAAATATGGAAGACAACATCATGGCCAAGTGACTGGGAAAGATCTGTGTTTATACCAATACTAAAGAAAGGTGATCCAACTGACTGTGGAAATTATCGCACAATCGCTCTGATCCCACATGCCAGCAAGATTCTACTGAAGATTATTCAAAAGAGACTACAACCATACCTGGAACAAGAACTACCTGAAATGCAAGCAGGGTTCAGGAAAGGGCAAGGAATGAGAGACATCATTGCGGATGTGAGATGGATCCTTGAAAAGACTAAAGAATACCAAAAGGATATCTATTTGTGCTTTATCGACTATAGCAAGGCTTTTGACTGTGTAAACCATGAGAAACTCTGGGCCACATTAAGAAGCATGGGTATACCAGAACACCTGATCGTTCTCTTGCACAATCTGTACATTGATCAAGAAGCAACAGTTCGAACAGAACAAGGAGAAAAAGAATGGTTTAAAATAAGCAAAGGTGTAAGACAAGGCTGCATACTTTCCCCCTACCTGTTTAATTTATATGCAGAACAAATCATCAGAGAAGCAGGATTGTATGAAGACAACAGAGGTGTGAAGATTGGTGGAAGACTCATCAACAACCTTCGCTATGCTGATGATAACACATTACTGGCTGAAAGTGAAGTTGATCTGAAACATTTGCTTCTCACAAAGAACATAGTCTCAAAATGGGCCTGCACCTTAATGTAAAGAAGACAGATATCGTGACAACTGGCATAATCAACAGGTTCATCGTTGAAGGAGAAGAAATTGAAATCGTGAACAACTTTAACCTACTTGGATGAACTATCAATAAAGAAGCAACAAGCAGTCAAGAAATCAGACGACGCATTGCTCTTGGCAGAATGGCTATGAAAGACCTAGATAAGATTCTGAAGAGCAGAGATGTCTCTCTCCATACAAAGATTTGACTTGTTCAAGCCATGGTATTTTCAATAACATCATATGGATGTGAAAGCTGGACAGTGAAAAAGATAGGAAGAAAATTGATGCCTTTGAATTATGGTGCTGGCGGCGAATACTGTGTATATCATGGACTGCCCAAAGAACAAACCAGTCGGTACTAGAGGAGATCAAACCTAAGCTTTCTTTAGAAGCTCAGATGACAAGACTTCGACTTTCATACTTTGGACACATGCGAAGAGAGAGATCATTAGAGAAAGACATCACGCTTGGCAAGATATAAGGTCAACCCAAAAGAGGAAGGCCAGCAATGAGATGGATCGATACAATAACAGCAACTACGGGTACCAGTCTGTGAATAATTAGCCGCCTGACTGAAGACCGAACACAATTTAGGATAGCTATCCAGAGGGTCGCCATGAGTCGACTCCAACTCAACGGCACTTAACAACAATAACAACAACTTTGGCAGCTGCCCCTTGCAAAAAAAGATCACAGAACTTCGACAGCAGTTCCAAAATAGAATCCCGACAGGAAACTATTGGCCAACCTGGTGGATGTTGCAAAGATTTATGACTCTTCTGTACCAAATATATGACAGGAATGCAAGGATGTAGGGTGCACAGGAAAACACTTTCTTTTTGTGCCAACAAATGACAAAGAGAGGCCTAAAGAACTGAGCCGGACAGTATGGATCGTTGTTTGCCTTGGACTCAAATGTCAGTAGCTGCCACTTCTTTGAGAGTATCGTCTTCCTCTCAAGGGTCTCAGGTTTCTTCAAAATCCAAACATAAAAGTAAGTCTAGGGAGGCTTACATTGGCTTTGGACTGTGTTTGCAGCACTTCCTTCAACATCTCCCTCCTATCACAGAATGGACTACAGCTGCTCCTCCCTTGCATTGGGGTTTAAATTTTTCTGTGTGCTGCGGTACGCGGCCACGGGCACATGGCCGTTGGCGTGTGCCCGAAGGGGCGTGACCTAAGGGGCACGACGTGCCCCTTTGGAGCACTTGGGAGCCTTGGTGGTGTTATTCCTGTCCTTGGGAGATATGGGCAAATGGAAGGCAAGAGGTAAGGGCCCTGTGCCATCGAGGGGAGTTGTTGGCCCTATGGATCATCATGTAGTGAACGTTGCCCCTCCTGAGTCTTCTAGAATCTCTACTGTGGACGGCGTCTCAGCCTCGGAGGTGTCCCTAAGTTCAGGGATACGCAACCCCCCCCCCCCCCCTCAATCAGGTGTTAATGTTGCTGTTTCTCCCCGTGGAGGACCAACAGTTTTGGTTGATTCTCCTAACCCGGTGGCTTTAACTCCCCTTTTTGGGGATGTGAGTCCTAGTTGTGACTTTTTTCATATACAAAATTATCTGGCTTCAGTGTTGTCAGGTGCTGGACCGGTGTTGCGAACTTGAGGCCCTCTTGGGGATGAGGTTTCCTTGAATGATGTACTTTCTACTATTCGTTGGGTTGAAGGAGTTCTTTCGGGGACTTTCTCACAGCTGTGTGATTTTCCGGAAGGCACTTCTGCAGCCCTTTGGAGTCATGGAGAGACCTTGTCAGCTGTTTGTGAAAGAACCCATAAGATTGAAGTCACAGTAAATGGGGTTCAAACAGCGAGTAATGCTTTTGTTAAGGATAGCTTGCTTCTTCATTTTAAGCTGGAATTGTTGGAAAATGCTGCTCGGGCCAGAAACCTTAGGTTCCTAAATTTTCCCAAGATTTGTCTTATTTCCCCTTTGGAGCTTTTTATAAAATATGTTAAGGGGAAGTTGTGTTATACTTCCTTTGATGATTCTTCCATTTCCTCTATTTATTATTTACCTCATCGTGTAATGGATAAAGCTCCAGAAGGAGAAATGGACCAGCTAGTTGATTTCGATAAATTAGATTTAACAACCTTCTTGGCGACCTCATTTGATAAGGTTTCCCAGAGGGCGAGTTTGATGTTACTTTTTCTTCGGAGGCAGTGAAAGGAGTGATTTTCTGTCTTTTCTTTTCTTATAAGTACATAGGTCAACCATCATTGGTATTTCCTGATGTTGCTAAAGTCACTCAATCACGCCGCATGGTCTTTTTTTCAAATTAGGCCTAAGGTTCTGGCTGTTGGAGCTACTTTTTATTTGAAATACCCTTGTAAGTATTTAGTCACTTACAAGGGTAATGAATGCATTTTTATGGAACCATCACAGTTGGAATGGTTCTTGCTTGATAAGGATATATAATGCATAATTAATCCTTGTTTCCTGTTTTTTTGTATGAAATAGGGCTTATTATTAATTTCTGGAGGGTTGGGTCTGATGATTTTGCCTCCCTTGATGTGGGCTTGAACAACTTTTCATTTTCATTATTATTTCCTCTTGTAATATTTATTATTTGATTGTTTTATGAAATAGCTGTTTTTCCTGAAATGTTTACTTTTGTATGCATTTGAAAATATTGAAAAAAAAAGTAAGTCTAAGTTTCTGGCCACTCCAAAGTCATCGACATCGGCATCGAAGACTGATACCAAGACCAAAGGAAAGTCCCAGTCTAAACATCGCGACCCCCCCTAGGAGTGCTTCTGATGCAGACTGGCCAGCCAAATAGCCTTAGCGTTAGGATTTGTCCTTCAAAGCAACCTCACCTCTGGAGAGCTACTGATTCCATATTCTGGGACGGTGGTTCAGAGTCTCATTGGAGATTCCACTCAGACATCGTCCATCTCCCTCGACCAGCACATGCTGGCTCTCAAGAGGAGTCTGGCCGCACTCCTGGCAGCCTCAGTACTGATAAGATCGAGAGCTCCAGGAGTGCAGGCTTCGGCATCGAGCCTTCAGCCATGTGTATCAGACCCAATTCTGGCCCTCGAGAGCCGGCATCGACGGAGACCCCGAGGGCAGTACTGCCATTGCAACTGAACCAGTCCCCCGGTATCCAACCAACTCATCCTGATGCAGCTGTCAGTTCCAATACCTCCGAGCATCGGTATCGGCATTGACCTTCGACATCTATGAAACAGAGGTCGAACTCAGGACCGCCTATACTTTGATTTCTTGCCAGACTCCGATTCCAATTCTTCAGAGTCTGACAAGGAACCACTCAATTCCCAAGAACTACCAGACATTCCTTCGGACCCGTCACTGTCTCAGGAATGGCGTTGGTCCCTACCAGAGGATATGTCCTTTCAGGACATCATATGTGACATGGCAGTAGGGCTTGCCATTACTGTCACCTTGGAAACGGAAACAAGAGTGGAGGAACTGGAGATACTCCAATACCCTCCCACACTCAAGGAGGCAGCTACATTGCTGGTACATAGGATCCTATAAGATTTTATTTATTTATTTATTGGTTTTTATATACCGCTTTGTCATGATAATCAAAGCAGTTTACATATAACATTTTAACTATTGCACAAGTCAGTTTACAAGGAACAGCTATAGAACAGTTTACAGGGAACAATTATACAAGTAACAATCGTATTTCAAAAGATATTTAGATAATTAATAGCAACATAATATTAAACTATTTACAGGAGATAAGTGGTTAGGATGATATTTTGGAGTTGTGTGCGTCAAGTGTATGGGGGATGGATGGAGTTGAAAAGTGTGGTTAGTTTTGATAAGGAAGTGGGAGAGGTCTATGGTGGCTGCTCACATTGATAATAGTCTGTGAAGATGTGTGTTTTAAGCTGTTTTCTGAATTAAGTCTTTGATTTCTCTTAGTGTATTACGTAGGCTGTTCCATAGCGTAGGGGCATTGAGGGAGAATGCACTATTGGTGGTAGATTAGTTTAGTTTTCTGACCCTATTTGGAGTGGATAGCATGCATTTTAGGCTGTCTCTTTTTGTTCTTGAGTGTTGTTGAATGTTTATTAGTGTGTTGAAGTATGCTGGTGCAATGTTGTTTATTGTTTTGAAAATGATAATGAGAGCTTTGAATTTGATTCTTTGAAATATCGGGAGCCAGTGGAGCTGAAACAGGATTGGTGTTATGTGATCTAACTTATCAGCTTTCATGATTTTGCCGGCAGCTGTATTTTGAGCCAGTTGAAGGGGCTTTAGGGTTTTCTTTTGTAGGCCGTGGAGTATGCTGTTGCTGTAGTCATAATGGGGAGTTATTAGTGCTTGAGCTACTGAATGGAAGTCCGTGGGGGAGAGCAGAGGTCTCAGATGTTGAATCATTCTAGTTTTATTATTGCGCAGGTAGTCATTTGAATGTGTTTGATGAAATCCAGGTTTTGATCACGGTGAATCCCAAGGTATTTTATTTTTTTTCTTATTTCAAGTGAGGCATTGTTTACATGTAGTGCACTTGGAGGGATGTAAGTTTTATTCCTGGTAATAATGAGTGCTTCTGTTTTCTTCAAGTTAACTGTAAAGTTGACTGAGTTAAGCCATTCAGAGACATCGTTGAAGCAGCGGGTGATTTTTGTGAAGTTAGGGTCTTTGGTGTCAAAGTCTGTGAATAGCATTATATTATCTCCATAAAAGCGTAGTTACTGACCTGTAACAGGTGATCTCCAGGAACAAGCAGGAATGTAGTCTTCACATATGGGTATCGTCAGTACCGACGGAGCCCACGCGGGAACACTCCCCAGTATCCAATAGGAACGCTTTTGGGAGCATCCCACAGCGCCTGCGTGCTGCCTTCCCGCCTTTCCCACTGTCCCTCTTCAGTTCTTCGTTTTTCACGGAGCCGACAGGTCACATACCCTGTCACCGCAGAAAATTCCTTCTTTATTCTTTATTTTTTGTGGTTGCGTCTGCCTTCGTCCGACGCCTACCGGTACCGCCGGCTCTTCTTTCTTCTTTTCTCTAAAAAAAAATATAGTTTCTGAGGTATTTTTCTTCAGAAACTTTTTTCCCTCGGTGCTAGGCACCATTTTGGGCACTAGGCCCATTTTCCTTAAAAATGGAAAAACCAGCTACTGGTTTTAAAAAATGTTCTAAGTGTGACGGTACCATATCCGTCACCAACACCCATGACTGGTGTCTTAAATGTTTAGGCCCTGACCATTCTACATCGGAGTGCCTCTCCTGTAGGAAGATGACTAAAAGGGGTCTGCAGAATAGAGCTGCAAAACTCGGTACCCTTTTTGCCTCAGATGCGATGTCCGTTGCATCAACGTCTTCCAGAGCCTCATCTTCCTCCCATGGTTCTCAGGTAACTAAACATAAGTCTAGCTGTTCTTCAAAGGGTAGATCTCCTTCTAGGCATCGAGAGGCCATTGGCATTGCCCTTGAGGAAACTTCACCGGTGAAACAGCCTCGGCGGGAGGCTTTGGCTTCCAAAGCATTAACGGGGCTCCAGGATTTTCGAGGCCTCCACCTCAGCAGAACTACTGGTGCCATGCTCTGTTCTACCAGTACTGACACCCAAGCATCAGCAGCGTCGATAGATCAGAGATTTCTCGCTATCAAATGCAGTCTGGCAGCTCTTCTCACGGCTTCGGTACCATTGAGACGCTACAGACGGTTCAACAGGCACCGGTACCAACGGCACCACCCTCGGTGGGTATACCCCCCCATGCCGAGTCTTGAGTCTATCTCCAGCATTGATAGATCGGTACCAGGACACCTCGATACCAACTTTGATCGATACCGGTACCATGCTCTGCACGAATATCGGGATCAGAGATATTTTGAATTTTCCGATTCCGATGATTCTGATGACTCTGCCGATACCAGAGTACTTCTTCCGGAGGAACCATCTTCTTCTCCTCAACGCAGGATGTCTCCTCCAGAGGACGTCTTTTCAGGATTTTATTCATGATGTGGCTCGAGGTCTTGCAATCACGGTAACTTCTGAAAAGGAACCTAGGGCACAAGAATTAGAAATCCTTCAATACCCTAAGGCTCTCGAGGAAGCAGCTACTCTGCCTATTCATCAGATCCTACATGACCTTATGCTGAGGATGTGGGAAACACCTTTAACCACATCTCCTCACTCTCGGAGGCTCGATACAATGTATCGAGTTCCACCTCGTCCTGGCTTCCAAAAAACTCAATTACCACACCATTCAATGATAGTGGAATCGGCTATGCATAGGATAAAGAGTGCAAAGAGGCATGCTTCCAATCCTCCAGGCTGTGAATGCAGGACTCTCGATGCCTTTGGGTGTCGATGTTTCCAAGCTTCCATGCTCTCAGCCAGGATCAGCTCCTATATCCTATATATGGGAATGTTCCTCAAAGAGGTCACAGGAGACTTGGAGCTTATGAGTCCCCTTCTTCCTGATGATAAATGACAAGACTTTTACTCTGGTCAGACATGCTCAGGATGTTTACAAGTTTGTAAACCGTGCATCCTTTGACTGCTTTGAATGCATCAGCAGAACCTCTGCTATTGCCATTGGTGCATGTAGGATTGCCTGGCTTCAGGCATCTGACTTGCAACTTTGGGTACAAGATAAATTGGGAAATATCCCTTGCACGGGAGAAAATCTCTTTGGCAGGAATTGGCAGGAAAAGGCTAATGAAATAGATGCTGACAATATCACCCTGGATAGATTGTCAAAATCTACAGCCAACCCAGCCAAAAAGAAATCCTATTAAAAAAAACTTTTTCAGCAAAAAAGGAAGTTTTATCCTTCTTATGCCCAGCAGGGGCATGGTCCAGTTCAGGCTGCCCAAAAGGGACAATGGCAACAAACTAGACAACAAAAGAAGCCAATAGGGCCGAGAGCTGAGCCACAGGCTCAGCCTCCTCAGGGGCTTTGACTCCTTCCTAGAGAACTTAGCCTTCCTGCCCCTGAACGGTCCATAACCCTTAGCCATCCCTGGCAGATTGTGTCATTTTGCCAACAGATGGCACCAAATATCAGCAGAAAATTGGACTCTGTCCATTGCACGAGAGGGGTACAAGCTTCATTTTCACAGCATGCCCCCTCCTACAATCATAAGACAGTTCAATTCTCAGACCCCTGTCAACAATCTCTTAGATCAGGAGGTCACAACACTCCTTGCTCAAGGAGCAATAGAAGAAGTACCCATGCTACAACAGAGTACAGGGTTCTACTCCCCCCTATTTTCTTATCTCAAAGAAAACAGGAGGACACAGACCCATTTTAGATCTCAGAGAATTGAACAAATATCTGTTCAGAGAGAAATTCAAAATGATCTCTCTAGGAACTCTTCTGCCATACCTTCAAAGTCAGGATTAGCTTTGTTATCTAGATCTAAGGGATGCATATACTCATTCTCATCCATCCAGATCATAGAAAATTCTTGCGGTTCCCTTTCCAGGGAAAACACTTCCAATACAAAGTTCTTCCCTTTGGTCTGGCTTCGGCACCAAGAGTATTCACGAAATGCATTGGCGGTAGTAGCTGCATTCCTGCGAACCCTAGGGATATTCGTCTTCCCTTACTTAGACGACTGGCTCATTCGAGTCTCCACGGCTCCAGAAACCAGCTCTGCTCTGTCTCGCACAATGCGAATCCTTCAATATTTGGGATTGGTCATAAACCTCCCAAAATCCAATCTTACTCCTACTCAGTTCCTAGAATTCATTGGAGCTCGTCTAGATACCAGACAGTCAAGGGCTTTCCTTCCACAGCCACGCTGTCTGCGCACAGTGCAGCTAGCTTCCCAACAGCAGTGAAGACTTACCTGACTGCTCGAGAAATGCTCCAACTACTGGGACATATGGCATCCACTGTACATGTGGTTCCCAATGCTCGCCTCCACATGCGAGCAGCCCAGTGGGCCCTATCCACTCAGTGGACACAGGCCACAGGTCGCCTGTCAGACAAAATAACAAACTCACAACGTCTTGTTTCGTCCCTCCAATGGTGGCAATCACTGGAGAACCTTTCTGGTGGGGTCTCCTTTCCAGCAACTCCTATTCCAGGCCACTCTAACAACAGGTGCATCACAGGTGGGATGGGGGGCCCACCTGCACAATCTCTCTACCCAGGGTACCTGGACACCACAGGAGGCTTGTCTTCACATAAACCTCCTGGAACTCAGAGCAATCTTCCTTGTTCTTCGAGTATTCCAAGCCCAGCTCAGCTACAAGACAGGCCTAGTCCAGATGGACAATCAAGTAGCCATGTTCTACGTGAACAAGCAGGGCGTAACCGGCTCTCTGTCGTTATGCAACGAAGCTTTACGACTATGGGCCCTCGCCAGAGAGCATCAAATTCACCTCCTCATGGTATATCTTCCAGGCATTCAAAACCTTTGGGCAGACAAACTCAGCCGAGTACTGCTGCCACACAAATGATCTCTCCACTCAGACCAGGTTGCCCAAGTATTTCAAATCTGGGGAACCCCAGACATAGACGTCTTTGCAAGTCCACTGAATGCCAGATTTCCCCGGTTCTGTTCCAGAATTCCGGCTCGAGATTGTCAGGCAAGGGACGCCTTCCTCCTTCACTGGGGTCAAGACTTCCTCTATGCCTTCCCACCCATTCCCCTCATCCCCAAAACACTATTCAAGCTTCAGAGAGACAGAGGTCGTATGATTCTCATAGCTCCACGTGGGCCACGGCAATGTGGTATCCTCTGCTTCTACATCTCTCTCAAGCTGCACCTTGGGAGTTGGGGTGTGTTCCAGATCTTCTCTCCCAAAAGAACGGGACGCTATGGCACCTGAATCCCCAGTCCCTGCATCTCAGGGCCTGGTTGCTGAAAGCCTAAACCTTCAGGATCTCAACCTTTCTCAACAGGTAAAAGATATCCTACAGGCTTCTAGAAAACCTTCCACAAGATGATCATACGCCTTTATGTGGAAATGGTTTACCATATGGTGTTCTCAAAAGGGACTTAACCCCCTTGTGATACCTCTGAAATTGGTACTGGAATACCTCCTTCATTTATCAAATGCTGGTCTTAAGACCAATTCAGTAAGAGTCCATCTTAGTGCTATTGCAGCTTCCTACAAGCCTCTAAATGGACAACCTATTTCCTCTCATCCACTTATAACAAGATTTATGAGAGGTCTTCTATTAACAAAACCTCCCATTAGACCACCACCGGTGGCATGGGATTTGAATCTTGTTCTCGGGCAGCTCATGAAACCGCCCTTTGAGCCTTTAGCCACTACATCTCTGAAATTCCTTTCCTGGAAAGTCATCTTCCTAATTGCAATCACCTCCATATGCCGCATTAGTGAATTGCAAGCTCTAGTGGCTGATCCTCCTTATACAAGATTTCACCATGATAAGGTCGTTCTTAGGACTCATCCACACTTTATGCCAAAGGTGGTTTCCCCTTGCCATTTAAATCAAGTGGTTTACCTTCCTGTATTCTTTCCGAGGCCTCATGCCTCCAATGCAGAAAGAAACCTTCATACCTTGGACTGTAAAGGAGCTTCAGCTTTTTACCTACAAAGAACACAGCAACATAGAATGTCTTCTCAACTCTTCATTGCTTTTGATTCTAGTCATTTGGGCCTTCCGGTTTCCAAAAGAACTCTGTCTAACTGGATTGCACAATGCATATCCTTTGCCTATGAGAGTAAGGGTCTCACAGTATGAGAGCCATGGCAGCCTCTATGGCTAACCTTCACTCTGTATCTATCGACGACATCTGTCGAGCAGCCACCTGGGCTTCGGTACATACATTTACATCCCACTACTGCTTAGATAAGGACTCCCGCCAGGATGCCTTGTTTGGCCAGGCTGTTCTTCAACATCTCCTTCAGACTTAATTCAACTCCTACCCACCATCCCTGGTGGGATGCCAGAGATCCATGGGAGGAAGCATGGTCCATCTCACAATGGGTTGCAGCTTCCTGGGGCCATCTCCCCGGCATATTCAGCTAGGGAGTCCCCATATGTGAAGACTACATTCCTGCTTGTTCCTGGAGATAGCATAGTTACTCACCTGTAACATGGGATCTCCAGGAACAGCAGGAATTTAGTCTTCACAGCCCATCCACCTCCCCTAGGAGTTGTCTCTCTATCTCTCTCTTTCTCTCTCTCCCTCTCTCCTTTGTCTCAGCTATAAACTCAACTAGAGGGACAGTGGGAAAGGCGGGAAGTCAGCTCGCAGGCACTGTGGGATGCTCCCAAAAGCGTTCCTATTGGACGCTGGGGAGTGTTCCCGCACGGACTCCATTGGTACCGACGATACCCATATGTGAAGACTAAATTCCTGCTTTTCACGGAGATCACCTGTTACAGGTGAGTAACTATGCTTTCTCCAGGGACAGCAGGAATCAGTCCTCATTTATGGGTGACGTTGGTACCAACAGAGCCCGTGCGGAGCAATTCCCCAGCTTTCAAAGAAAGCCTTTTGGATTGCTACCATGCATGCGTGGTCCTCTTCCTGCCCAAAGGTGCCATCTTGCTTAGGTCCAGCTCTTCAGGGGAGGTGGAAGGGTAGTGAGAACTGATTCCTGCTGTCCCTGGAGAACATCTGTTACAGGTGAGTAACTACGCTTTCTCCAGGAACAAGCAGGAAGTCAGTCCTCACTTATGGGACTCCCCAGCTACAGGCTACCGAACCTGTAAGCCAAAAACACCTCCGCGAGGCCGTGAGCAGAAGCCGATGTCCAAAGGCAGTTTGAGTCCTCAGGCCTTTGGGGCAAGTTCTCAGTAGCCGCAGAAGAAGGGTCGGAGGGCAGGAGTTGCTTATAACCTGAACAGACTACAGAGTACAGCTTGGCAGAAGGCGCTGTGGAACTTCCTCTCCAGGCAGTAGTGCGAAGCGAAGGTATTCGCTGAAGACCAGGTTGCAGCCCGGCAGATGTCCGTCAGAGGCACTGAGCACAGTGAAGCCACAGAAGCCACCTTGGCGCAGATGCCTTGCACGGTGACCCGACGATCCAGTGGGACGCCTGCCTTTGCCTGGGTGAAGGCGATGCAGTCTGCCACCCAGATGGAGAGGGTGGGCTTGGTGACTGCCAGCTCCAGGCGGTTGGGATCAAAGGCAATGAAGAGACAGT
Source organism: Ichthyophis bannanicus (assembly GCA_033557465.1). NCBI lineage: Eukaryota > Metazoa > Chordata > Amphibia > Gymnophiona > Ichthyophiidae > Ichthyophis > Ichthyophis bannanicus. The sequence goes on from CM066035.1 coordinate 573,186,329, forward strand.
CGGACTTGCGATGACCCTGGGTGTGCTGCAGGTAGAAGGCGAGAGCCCTCTTGCAGTCAGGTGTATGCAGGACCTCCGATGCCCGGTCAGCGTGAGGTCTTGGGAAGAAAGTTAGCAAGATCACCTCCTGATTCAGGTGGAAATCTGAGACAACCTTCATTAGGAACTTGGGTTGGGTGAGAAGGACTACCCTGTTCCTGTAAAACCTGGTGTAGGGGGCCTTGGCCATGAGGGTTTGAAGTTTGCTGATTCGCCACACCGAGGTCAGTGCCACAAGGAAGACCATCTTCCAGGAGAGGTGCCAGATGGAGCATGTTGCCATCGGCTCGAAGGATGGCCACGTCAGTTACATGAGCATGATGTTCAGGTCCCATTCCACCAATGGAGACCGGATGGGGGGTTTGGAAAGCAAGAGGCCTCACATGAAGCGGGAGACCAGAGCCAGAGGCTGACCTGAGAGGAGTTTACCCTCGACGGGCAAGTAGTTGGCTGAGATGGCGCTCAGGTGGACCCTGACCAAGTTGGACTTCAGCCCCACCTGCGAGAGGTGGAGAAGGTACTGGAGAACCCAACGGGTGGAGCAGGAGAATGGGTTGATTTGGAGCTTGGAGCACCAGATTGAAAACCACCGCCACTTCAGGCCTGCTTCGTCGAGTCCTTCCACAACACAAGGAGGACATCCTCGATCTCCACTGGGAGGCGCAGCGAGGCTAAAGAGATCCTTTCGGCCACCAGGCTATCAGGGATAGCGAGACCAGGTTTCAGGTGAAGCACCCATCCCTTCTCCTGCATCAGCAGACCTGGGGCACTGCCCAGGGGGACCAGAGGCTCCGACGAGAGCTGGTGTAGAAGTGGGAACCAAGGTTGTCAAGGTCTCGAAGGAGCCATGAGAATCACCAAGGCTTGGTCGCACTGGATCTTGTGGAGGGTCCTCGCAAGGAGGGGAGTGGGAGGGAATGCATACAGAAGCCCAGAGGTCCAGTTCATGAGGAACGCATCTGGGGCCACCCTGCTTGGGTGCGGTATCGGCCCGCAGAAACGGGGAAGCTGCGCATTTGCTGGGCTGGCGAACAGGTCTATGGATGGAGTCCCCCAGAGACAGAACAGGTGGAGAACCACCTCTGGACTTAGACGCCACTCATGTGGGTGAAGCAGCCTGCTGAGTCTGTCCGCGAAGAGGTTGTCCTGGCACGGGAGGTAGCCCACTCTCAGCATCATGCCCCTGCATCTGGCAAAGGAGCAGAGGAGGACTGCTGCCTGACAGAGGAGGCAGGAGCCCGTGCCCACCTCCTTGTTTATGTAGAACATCGCGACACTGTTGTCGGTCTGAACGAGCACCGACTTGCCCGTCAGGTAGTACTCGAAGACCTTCAGGGCCAACAGTACTGTTCGAAGCTCGAGTAGGTTGACCTACTGTCGAGATTCCTCGGGTGACCACAACTCCTGGGTGCAGAGGTGGTCACAGTGGGCTCTCCAGCCCAACAGCGAGGCATCCATCGTCAAGACGAGCTCATGCTGTCGAGCCTGGAAGGGCATGCCCCAAAGGAGGCTCTGTGGGTTCTGCCACCAGACTAGGGACTCAACTAGGTTGCGAGACACCTGGACGGGGTCCCGGAGGCAGCCTGAGACACCATTGGATGGTACCGAGACCCTGGTCCAGCCTTGGACCTCGGTGGCCAGAGCGCGGAGGTGATCCGCACGTACTCAAGGGATAAAGGCGGTCGCACGTTTTGTGTCGAGAAGAGCGCCAATGAACTACAGGGTCTGCACCGGTTTGAGGTGGGATTTGGAGTAGTTGATCAGGAAACTGAGGCACTCGAGGAGGAGGACCATGCATGACGCTGAGAGGTGAGTCTGCTCCGCTGAAGTACCCGAGACAAGCCAGTCATCTAGGTAAGGGTAGACGGATATGCCCTGACAAGCACTTAGTGAAGACTCGTAGGGCAGACGTGAGCCCGAAGGGGAGCACTCTGTACTGGAAGTGCTCTCCCTGTACATGAAATGCAGGTATTTCCTGTGCTTGGGGTGGACAGGAATGTGGGCGTAAGCGTCTCTGAGATCCAAGGAGCATAGCCAATCTCCCTGCTGGAGGTAGGGCAGCAGGACGCCTAGCGAAAGCATTTGAACTTCTCCTGCACCAGAAACTTGTTCAGATTCTTGAGATTGAGGATGGGGCGCAGGCCCCCCATCCTCTTCATAATGAGGAAGTAACGGGAGTAAAACTCCCGACCTTGGAGGTGCGGCAGAACTCTCTTGACCGCCTGTTGATCGAGGAGGTTGTTCAGCTCTTGCTACAAGCATGCCTGGTGCGAGGGAAGCCGAGTAGGCTCCGCTGGGAAGAAGGGAGGAGGGAGTCTGTCTAAATGAAGACAATATCCGTCCCAGATCACCTGCAATACCCAGGTGTCCGATGTATTAGCCACCCCTTTGGGGGTGAAAAGAGACAGGTATCCTCCCACGGGTGGAAACGTCCACAGGGGGCAAGAGGCTATGATTTTGGCATCAAAACCCCAGGGCTGGCTGGGGTGGCGCCGGTGGTTGGGTCTTGGGCCCCTTGGGTTTTCGGTAACCCTGAGCTCCCCCTTTGCCCTGAGCGGTGGTCGGCGGCGCAGGGGTAGGCAGGTATAGTGGGTATCCCTGGTAGGGGAGCCCTTTCCACTGGAAGAAAGGCTTTTTGCAGTGCTGCTCCTTCTGTGGAAGAGTGGAGGTTTGTGAGAGAGACGGGTGCGAGTCATGAACTCCATCTTGATCTAGGTTGCCTTGTCCTCCATGGGCTTGCCGAACAGTTGTTCACCGAGGCAGAGGACATCCAAGAGCTTCTCCTGGACCCACTGTTCCTTGGTCCGAAGACTGGAGCCATGCCTGGCATCGGGCTCCGATGTCAGCCGCTGCCACATGGGCAGAAGACTCAAACCAGTCATATGCTGCTTAGGAAAGGTATTTCGAGCAGTCTGCAACCAACCTCAAGAGGGTCTGGAACCTGAGAAGGTGCTCCCCATCAAGACCTGCTGAAAAACCACCAAGCTCTTTGGCGAGGTCGTGAAGAAACATGCCCATATACAGTTGGTACGCCTGGATGCGGCATGCCAGCATGGATCCCTCATAAGCCTTGTGCCCGAGGGCATTGAGGGCACAGGATTCCCTACCAGGCGGGACCGAAGAGTGCGACTTTGGGCTCTTTTGTTTCCGCATCGAGGATTCGACTACCATGGAGGTATGAGGAAGTTGGGTCTTCCAAAAGCCTGGGCCACGCTGACTCTATACATGGCATCGAGTCTTTTACTGACAATAGGAATTGAGGTGGGTGCTTCCCACATGCGGAGAAACAGCCCGGATAGGATGGACCGTACCGGAACCGTAAGAGACTCCCTGGGTGGAGATTCGTACTGCAAAATCTCAAGTTCCTGTGCCCTCGGCTCCTCCTCAGTCTGCATAGGCAGATTGAGGGCCCGAGCCATATCCCGCACAAACACCAGGAAAGAGGTGTCCTCAGGAGGTGACCGCCTTTGCGAGATGGGCGGGGATGGGTCAGAGGGAAGATTTCTATGGGCACGGGTCTCCAGAGAAGTGTCCCCATCCAATTCCCAGCCAGAGAAGTCCGAGTGACTGAGGCCCACTTGGAGCCGGAGACACTGACTCTGGAAGACCTCGCCCCCGAGGAACAGGACGGCGAGCGAGACCGGTGCCGAGAACCCTCATGAGGCCCACGGCTCTCGGAGATTTCCAAGGCAGTTTTCGGGACCCCAGTCAGGGGACCCTCAGTCTCGGGGCATGAGCCAGCCGTGCTGGGCAAAAGCGCCTGCTGGGCAGCTAGAAAGGCAGAAACGCTGCACTCCAGTGCCAGCATACGGGACTCCCACTTGGGAGTGGGTCCCTTCGATGTTGACGCCGGAGTTACTGGGTGTGGCATGGAGGAGGAGAGGAGGTCCTCACTGGGATGACCCTCAGGAGACTGGCGCCATCGCCGGAGGCCTCTGTGTTCATATGAGGTACTTTTCGAGGCCGCTCCTTGTCCGACTCTCGGGAATACCGGGGAGGGCTAAGGGAATGAGTATGAGACTGCTCGCACTTGTCCGGCGCCCCCAACAGCGACTTCGAGGTCTCTTTCTTCTCTCAGCACTCCACCTCAGGCGAACCCTGATCGGAGTGACGCCTGGGGCGCGGGGTCACTGTGGGGGATCCTGCAAGTGGTTCATCGGCAGGGTGAGGTGCCACTGGAGACCTCGGGGCTGCCTTGTGGAAAATGTCATTGGACCTCTGCTTGTGGGTTAGCAAGGCCTTAGAGGACATTTTCTTACAAAGAGAGTAGAGCTCCGGGTTGTGGACAGCCCCTGGACACCATAGACAACAGTCGTGGGGGCCGCGAGTGATATATTTTTGGAGCATCTGTCGCATTTCTTGAAGCCGGTGGCCATGGGTGCAAAAAGGACCCCTGCGAGGTCAAAAGCCCTTGAGGCCAGCGGTTGGTGGCACAAAAAGGGCCCAAAAGGGAAAACACTAAGACTGAAAAAAGGGGGATCCCCTAGCCACAGCCGGAGCAGGGGCGAAGGGGAGGACCGGTGCTACTGGAAAAAAGACCAAAAGGCCGAAGACAAAATAACTTTTTCCGAGGGACGAGGACGGGCGTCCAAAGGGCTCCATGGAAAAAGGGAGACTGAACAAGATGGCACCTTTAGGCAGGAAGAGGACCACACATACGTGGCAGCCATCCCAAAGGCTTTCTTTGAAAGCTGGGGAATTGCTCCATGCGGGCTCCGTTGGTGTCAACGCCATCCATAAGTGAGGACTGACTTCCTGCTTGTTTCTGGAGAATTCTGTAGTCTTTGTTATGTGATTGTATGATATTGAAAATAGGTTGTAGGTATATATTGAATAGAAGTGCAAATAATGTAGATCCCTGGGGGACGCCTTGAAGTTGGGTGAATGTGTTGGATAGGATGTTTTCATAGTAAACTTGTTGGGTACAGTTAGACAGGTAGTCTTGAAACCATTGTAGGAGGTGTACCACCTATGCCCAGGTGTTTTAGGCGGTTGATTAAGATGTTATGGTTTACAGAGTCAAATGCAGAAGATATATCTAGGAAAATGAGGATGAAGGCATTTTGCATGTTGTCGATTCCTTGTATGACTAAATCAAGAAGGGATGTGAGCAGTGTTTCAACTCCATGATTTTCTCTAAATCCATATTGATGAGGGTCAAGTGGAGCATTTGAATCAATGAAATCCTGGAGTTGCAGCTGTACTGATTTTTTGATGATTTTGGATAGGAAGGATAGGCTAAATATTGGTCTGTATGAAGTGGGGCAAGATTTGTTTGGTGCATTTTTGTTTCAGGATTGGATGTATAGATGCCTTTTTAAATATGTTTGGTAAAAGTCCTTGGGCTAGTGAGAGGTTAACGATTTTTTGAATGAATGGTGTGAGCAGTAAATTTGTGGCTTTTATCCAACTGACTGGACATGGATCTAAAATTAAAGTGGTAGTGTCCAATGATTTGATGCAATATTTAATCTGCTCTTTGGTTCTAGATGAAAATGAATTCCAGGTTGCAGGGCAGTGGGGCGTAGGATCAGTGAATGTTGAGTCAAACATTGAGTTGAGTTTAGATTTTTCCATGTAGTGATTTTCAAGCTGTTGAGCAGTTATGTTGCAGGTTGGTGGATCACCTGAGTTCAGTTTTTTTGTTAAGTTTTGTATTATATGAAACAGTTCTCTTGGCCAGTTAAGGGATTTTGAGAGGAGTTTAGAGTAGTATTCTTTTTTTGCATCCAGGATCCTTTGACGATAGATTTTTAGGTTGTTCGTATAGTTAAGCTTGTCGTCTTCAGATTTGGAAGCTCTCCATTTCCTTTTGACTTTCCTTAGGGCCATTTTTGTATGTTTTAATATTGGGGAGTACCAAGGTTCAGTGACTCTGCAGTTTTTTTGTTTGATCATTTACTGATGCTGCACTTGGAGCTCTATTCCATGTTTCAGTAAGTCAATGTCGTCGCTGTTGCTTGAGAGATCTAGGCTTATTTTATCAATGAATTTATCTTTGTCAAACTTTGTGACTTGATAGTGTGCTTATGTTACATGAATATTGGTTGACTGATGGTAATCTGAATCAGTACTAAAACATATGAGGAAGTGGTCCAACCATTGAAGTAGGTGAATGCTTTTAATAGACTCGTATTTTTGTTCTGAGACCATGTAGTAGGATAGAAAATGAGATCAAGTGTATTCACTTTTGTATGAGTTGCCATGTCGATCAGTTGGTTGTAGCCAATGTCTTCCATTGCTTGAAGGAAGGTCAAGCTCTGTGCAGCATGTAAGGATGATAGGTTAAAGTCACCCAGCATGATATGTTCCTTACCTGGTGGTGATGCAAGCATGATGTTTCTATTATGGCGTCCAGTGCATTGATTTCGGGGAGGGTGGTCTATATATGAGTGAAATTGTAAGATTTCCTGTGGTGACTGTTACTATATCTAAGCTATCAGTACTTGATGAGGAGCATTGTTGGGCACATAAAGAGGTTTGCATAGGATAATTAGTCCTCCTCCTTTTTTGTATTGTCTTGAGCAGTGGTATATGTGGTATCCTGGTGATTGCAATTGATTGAGGAGTACAGTATCAGTCTCATAGATCCATGTTTCCGTTAGGCATATGAAGTCTGGTTTTGCATCATTTATTAGGTCTTTATGATATAGATTTTCTTCTTTATAGATCTGGCATTTATCAGGTACCATTTTAGTGGTTCTGAGTGTTCATTTAGGCGGTGCTTTGGAAGGTATTGTTGAGTTTGTGTTTTTATGTGTATGAGCCGATTAGGTATGGGATAGAGGAGGTGGGAGGAGTGTAAGATGAACAAGTATCCCTTTATCTGAATTAGTAGGGTATTTACTGGAATGAGAAATTGTTTCATGAAGTGGGATAGTGCATTAGAGTGGTTAACAGAGAACCATAATAATATAGTGATTAGGAGGACTGTTTTTGTTGACATTTTACAGTAGAAGATGGGGTAAGAGCTGATTAAAATGTGTCTTTGAGGAATGAAGGTATAAGGTTACAAGGTATAAGATATATCAGTGTGATATCAAGGAAACAATGTATTTCAATGAGCTGATAGATTTCACAAGTTACAAGATATTACTATGCATTGAAGGGACTAGAGCAGTAAGACTTGAAGTAAAGGTTGACATACAGCGGTCAGAAGCACAATAAACTGGCGGAGCCTGCGAGGACGCAAGATGGCTGCTTAACTTTTAAGCTCCTGTATCCCCTGGCTTGAATCCTGAAAATAGAGTGTTATTTTCCCCAGCCAAGTTACCTAATCTGCCCGGTCTGGTGTCTGGAAGCACTGGTGCAATGGCGGGGGGAAAGCCGACTAAGCTGGACTTCGCCGCGGCAGTGAATTCAGGGACGAAGAGAGCGAAATCCGACCCCTTATCGCCCCAAAAGATGGCGGCCCCTCGGGACACGGGTGAAAGCATGAAGGAGCTGCTGGCTGAAATCCGGGCGGTCAAAGACCTAGTGCTGGCTAACGGAGATGCACTGGTTAGAGTGCAGACGGAGCTCGGCGACATGAAAGTGCGCTTCCAAGTTCTATCGGATCGCCTAGATAAGGTCGAAAATGCAATCGTGGTACATAGGGAGCTGCTGACACCCTTGCCTAAGCTGTGTAAGCGCATAGACCGCCTTGAGCTACAAATCGAAGATTTAAGCAACCGCAACCGGAGGAACAACGTCCGGCTGGTGGGGCTACCTGAGGGAGCGGAGGGCCCGGATATCTTTGCGTTCTTGGTAAAGCTCCTTCCTTCCCTGCTCAAAGTGCAAATTACTGGTCAGCTGGAAATCGAGCGCGCTCACAGAGTGCCGTCGCAGAGGCCGGCGAACGGGAAATTCCCCCGCCCGATCATTTTCTGCCTGTTTCGTCATCAGCACGCCATCCAAATCTTGTCCGCGGCCAAAAGGCAGGCCGTGTGGGAATTCGAGGGCAACAAGATCTCCTTCTTCCCTGATGTTTGTAAAGCTACGGCGGACAAACGACGGCAGTTCCTGGCTCTAAGACCCCGGCTTCAGCGGCTCCAAGCGAAGTTCGGCCTCTTCTACCCTGCCCGCCTGAGGGTCACATATAACAACAGCTCCAGAGCGTTTGATGATCCGGATGAAGCTCGCCAATTCCTTGATGAGCAGGAAGCCCTGCAAATGCAGTGATTTTTGGGACTTTGCTATTATATGATTCTTTGTCTCTAGGAGTCTTCCCCCCGCTCCGTGTACTTCCTGGGGCTTTTCTTTCTCTCTGCGGAGTTGTTAGGCGTTTAATTTCCATTTGGGACTGCACTGTGTATCATACAAAGGGAGGGTGTAAAAGGTATGTGCAACAATATGTGTTTCTGCCTGATCTGTCCCTCTGAATGCCCCATTTTCTCCTCCTGTTATATTGGGAGCTACGAGGAGGGAGGAGGGGGTTTGATCTGAAAGCTTAGTAACTATATAGTGTCGCTGGGGATACTATTTCCTTGTATCACGTTTTTTAAACTTGTTCTTACTGAGTACTTTGTTTATTCTTAGTTGCGGATTAAGAGATGGGATGCAGGATTGCCTCTTGTATACCTACGTTGGCTCACCCTGTTGGTAGTCTTCGTATTGTAATGCCTTGGGTAGCACCTCATAGACCTCAGATAGTTCTCTGTATGATGCAGGCCTACCTGTTTGAAGCGATCCAGGGCTTGAGGGCCCTCCAGTATGACAGAACAAATGCTCTCTCTTAAAGTCCTGTCCCTGAATGTGAAGGGCATTAAACTTCCTGCCAAACGTAAAAAGATCCTCGCTTATTGCCACAAACAGGGCGCTGATCTAGTGATGTTGCAGGAAACGCATTTGTCCGCTGCTGAAACGATGAAGCTGGGTACAGGCAAATATAACCTGGTGGCTCAGGCTCCAGCACTTGGGAAAAAAAATGGGGTGGCAATCTTACTTAATAGGGCTGTAAAGGCTCAAGTTCAGATGCTCCGAGCTGACACTGAGGGAAGGTGGGCTAGTGCCCAAATTACTGTGGGCCAGCAGCAACTTGTGTTCCTGAATGTTTACGCGCCCAACTGTGATAATCCTACTTTTTTTCATGGGCTGGCAGAGGTGCTCGCGGAATATTCTTCTTCCCCTATCGTGATAGGTGGCGACTTCAACCTGTTCCTAGACCCTCTGATTGACTGTCAGCCCTGCAGGAGATCCAGGAGGAACAGAGCTCTTGAAGTTTTGGAGTCTATCATGGATGAAATGGGCCTTGTTGACATATGGAGAATTCTGCATCCTGCGGAAAAAGATTTTACTTTTTACTCCTTTCCGCATGCGTCTCACTCGCGGATTGACTTTTTTCTCGTGTCCCGATCACTGGTTTCTGATATTCCTTGCGCGGAGATCCTCAGCTCCCATGTCTCTGACCACGCCGCCATAAGGCTCCTACTGGAAGTCTCAAACTCTCCGTCATTCTCCGGAGGATGGTTTTTCCCGCGTTACCTTTTGGCAGATGAGTCCTTTAAGCAATTTATCCAGCAAGAAATACAGGCTTTTTTTGAGATTAATCGGCCAGAAGACACTCCTGCTTGGGCATGGTGGGGTGCTTTCAAGGCCTCCATTAGAGCGAAGATCACCAGCTATAATATCGCTTTTAAGAGGAAAGCGAAGGAGGAATTGCGGGCCCTTGATTCTCAGATTAGGGCTGGAGAACGCTTATTACATCGGCAGCCTAACTCCCTGGTTCTCACCAGATTGCAAAATCTTAGATTCCAATATAATGCAGTGCTCAGTAAAGAAGTGGAACAACACTCTTTTGATCAGAAGGCGCGCTACCACACGGAGATGAACAAGTCGGGTAAACTTTTGGCAGCCAGCCTGAAGCCTAAGCGTGAAAAATCGTATGTGGTGGCACTATCAGATGAGAAAAATGGCCAGGTGTCTGGAAATGTGGAGATTCTTGACATCTTTAGAAGCTTCTACAACTCCTTATACACCTCTGAGGTGGAGAGTGATGCGTCTAGTATGAGGGACTGGTTACGGAAAATAGAGCACCCGACGTTGGGCTCTGAACAGGCTGCGGACCTTGAAGGCCCTTTGGAGCTATGGGAACTTGATGAGGTCTTGGCGAGTCTACAGGGGGGTAAGGCGATGGGGCCGGATGGAATTCCGACTGAATTTTACCAGATGTTTACAAAAGTCCTTTCTCCATTTCTGCTACGATACTTTCAACTTCTTCAAGAGCTGGACAAGGACCCCGGTGCCTTTGCGGAAGCCACGGTGGTCGTCCTGGAAAAACCTGGAAAGGATCCAAAGTTGGTGGGCAGCTATAGGCCCATCTCCCTCTTAAATGCAGATTACAAGCTTTATGCTGCGATCCTGGCTAACCGACTTAACAAAGTATTACACCTTCTCATCCATCCGGATCAATGTGGCTTCGTGACTGGGAGGTCAACGGCAGACAATGCCCGCCTGCTATGTAATCTCCTTGACCTGGCTGAGCACGCTGAAGAGCCATTTATCGGGTTATCTCTGGACGCAGAAAAGGCCTTTGATAGGCTAGAGTGGCCCTTTTTATTCCATGTTCTTGAGTGGTTTGGCATGCCTGCTAGATTTGTTGACATGATTTGTCCTATGTATGCCCGACCTGTGGCTAGGATTTTCGCCAATCAGGAGTTGTCCAGGCCTTTCTCTCTGCACAGAGGCACGCGGCAAGGATGCCCCATGTCCCCCCTGCTATTCAACCTGGCGCTGGAACCGCTTGCCTTATGTATTCGTCAGCTGCAGACCGTCAGGGGCTTTGAAATAGCCGACCTGCATATCAAGCTTTCAGCTTATGCTGATGATCTTCTCTTCTTTTTGCACCCCTCTTCGGTCTCTCCCCTTCTACAGGTGATTGAACAGTACGCTCGATTTTCTGGATACAAGGTCAACTGGTCCAAGTCAGTGGCCTTCCCCTTGAATCAGCGGGCTCATAGCGATTTACTTCAGGAATTCTTGTTCCAGTGGGCTGGATCAGCCATACAATATCTCGGAGTGCAATTCTCATCACCGTTGGAGAAGACAGTTCAGATGAACGCCGCGAAGATTACAGACGTCGCCCGATCCTTTACTACGAAATGGTCGCCCTTACATCTTACCTGGTGGGGTCGGCTAGAGTCGATCAAGATGGTACTTGTGCCTAAAATAAATTACATCCTCGGGATTGTTCCGGTGCTGTTTGCTGCTGATGTCTATAAGAAGGTGGAGCGGATCCTGAGCTCCTTTCTGTGGAAAGGGAAGACGCCCAGAATTGCGCTTAAGAAATTGAAGGCGCACAAACAGAATGGTGGGGTACAATTCCCTGATTTCCATTGGTACCACCTTGCTGCAATATTAAAACAGGGTGGGATGTGGGGAGCTGAAATCATTCCCTCTTTGAAGCCCATCTGGCTTTCTCTGGAAGAACGTCTACTCCTCCCTTGCCCGGCGCAGCTGTGCATGAACATGCGGCACTCTACGACCTCTGGGGTGGGCAGGGTAATTGTTGATACACAGCAAGCGTTCCAAAAGTTACTTCCTCTCATAGTTCAAGAGAATCCGCCCTCCCTGCATATCCCTATCTGGCGTAATCCTGCCATCAAGATCAACAGAGTCCCCTTCTCATGGCCATCTTGGCAGCGCTGTGGTGTCTGGACCGTGGGCCACTTGATTCTGGATGGTGTTTGGAAATCTTTCAGCTTGCTTCAAGAAGAATTTAAACTCCCTGCGTCCTGCTTTTACCAGTATCTCCAGCTCCGACATTGTTTGGCTCAGTTGAAGATCAACCCCCAAGATCTTGATGTATCCTGGGGCCTATGTAAGCTTGTAACGGATTTCTGCCTGCAGCGAGGGGGCACATCTCGTTTTTATGCTCTCTTTCGGGACTCTCATCCAGATCAGCTTCTGGGTCTTCGGAAGATCTGGGAGGATGAAGCGAACTTTATACTAACAACCCCTGCTTGGAACCTGCTGTGGGGTCCCGTAGTTCGTGCCTCGCGATCAGCTTCCCTCACGCAAGCTATGTTCTTTTTTGCTCATCGGGCATTTATCACTCCGGTAAAGCTTGCCAAATGGGACTCTGAGCAGACACCTCAATGCTGGTCCTGTCAGTGTGCTGTCGGCACAATGAGCCACATGTTCCTGGATTGCCCCTGCGTTCAGGGTTTCTGGTCTCACGTTTGGAAGAGAACTCAGAGAGTGTTGGGTTTTTCCTTTCCCCTGTCCTGGCGCATAGTTGCCTTACGGTCTTTGTCAGACATCCCAGGACTGGACAAAGAGCACTTTTTCGTACTGAATTTTATGCTGTCTGTCGCCATAAAGGAAATTTTGTTTTCCTGGAAGGACCCCTCGAACCTGCATTGGGGCAGATGGTGGAATCAAGTTTGTCTCTACAGCAGATACGAAAGAGCCTATGATCATTCCTCTGTCCTGGGGGGGCGGGGGAACCCCAAGGCTAGGTGGGCCGCCCTGGATCGCTTTACTTCTGTTTCTGATGTCACGATAGGCTAATTTGTAAGGTTAATTACGGCCTGTGAGGTGCTGGGGTGGGATTAGGTCCTTCTTTTATTTTCTGTTGCTAATTAGGTCTTTACATTACATATCTGCAGAATGGTGTTTTTGGATCTGTTTGTACTCTGGCTAAAATGTAACTGTTAGTTGATGTACTTGTTGTATTCTACAAAACTGGAATAAAAACAAATTAAAAAAAAAAAAGAAGCACAATAAACTGTAATGTAAGCAGAAATGATGATAAATGTTGAGAACTTACATATAGGCGTTCATTCGGTGAGTGTTATGGTTACCACCTTAGGTCCCCGCCTCAGGCGCAGGCACACCCGATAGCGCTGAAATTTAAAGATCAGTCATCCGGTCCTGATTAACCTTGGGCCGTTGAGCGGGGAGGGATTTGCCTTCCCGCTCCCTCACCCAATGCCGGTCAGGGAGGTGTTGTGGTCCGGCGGCGCTTCCTTCTTCGCACCTGATGGCACTGAAATTTAAAGATCAGTCCTCTAGCCCTGATTGTAAGTGGGAGGGGTCTTATGCTCTGCATGTGGTAAGCCCCGCTCATGGTTTTGCCTGTCAACAAGAAGCTCGATACCATCTACTGATTACCAGAATGCCCAGTCTTCCAAAAATCTCAACGCTCCCACCACTCCATGTTGGTGGAATCAATGATGCGCCACGTAAAGAGTTCTAAGAACCATTCATCCATGCCACCTGGGGAGACTTGAGGATACTCAATGTCTTTGGGCATTGATGCTTCCAAGCATGCATGTTGGCCTCCAGAATAAATTCTTGCATGCTGTACATGGGCATGTTTCTGAAGAACGTCACCAGGGATCTAGAGACTTTCACCCCCATGCTGCCTGAGGATAAGTGGAGTGGAGTGTTTTTTGACTCCTTCCTTGAGAGCATTGCCAATCTGCCCCTGGACATAGCCGGAAGACACTGTCAGTATGCCCACAGGTGGCACCTCATAATATCAGAGCAGTGGACACTCCAGATTGTCCAAGGGTGTTATCAGCTCCACTTCAAAACCTTAGCCCCCCAACAGCTTTTCAGGGGGATTATCCAACTCAGTCTCTTCAGGACACTCTCTTCAAAGAAGAGGTGACCACCCTGTTTTCCCAGGGTGTCATAGAAAGCGTTCCTCCTTCTCAAGAAGGGGTGGGCTTCTACTCTTCATATTTTTTCATCTCAAAGAAAACAGAAGGCTTCAGGCCCATCTTAGATTTCAGAGACCTAAACAAATTCATGGTCCAAGAAAAATTCAAACTGATTTCTCTAGGTACTCTTCTATCATACCTCCAGAGACAAGATTGGCTATGTTCTCTAGACCTAAAGGAGGTGTACACACATTTACTGATCCATCCCTTGCACATACAGTATCCTGCACTTCAGGTTTCAGGAAATCCATAATCAGTAAAGGGTTCTTCCCTTTGGTCTCACCTCTGCCGCAAGAGTCTTCACAAAATGCATGGCAGTAGTTGTTGTCTTATGCACCTTGGGAGTCTTTGTCTTCCCTTACTTATATGACTAGCTGATCAGGGGAGACTTCCCTTGAGGGATAAGACTCTCTGGTCATCGCATCATCACGGTGCTACAACACCTGGGCTTTGTCATAAACTTCCCAAAGTCTCACCTCACTCTAACCCAATGACTGTAGTTCATTGGAGTGCTCAGACACTCAACAGGCCTGAGTTTTCCTTCCACAGGATCTCTGTGCCCACCTAATCGAGCTAGCAAAATGGGTACAACAGCATGGCTGTTAGGACACATGGACTCCATGGTCTATGTTGTCCCATATGCTCGATTACACATGTGACAAGCGCAGTAGATTCTGTCTTCTCAATGGACACAAGCAAAGGGGCATCTCAGACAAGATCTGCATCACCCCTCAGCTGATCAAATCCCTTCAGTGGTGGTGTTCTCCACAGAACCTTCTCATCGGGTCACCTTTTCAGATGCTTTCATCTCGATGTGCCCTGACAACGGATGCTTCCAGCTGGGTTGGGGAGAGCATCTGAACAACCTAACAACACAGGGATTGTGGACACAATAGTAATCTGCCTTGGAGATCAATCTCCTAGAATTATGAGCATTGACAAATGCTTGTCATGTTTTTCAATCCCATCTTTCAGGGCAACCTGTTCTAGTCAGGACAGACATCCAAGTGACCATGTTCTATGTGAAAAATTACAGTGGAATGGGATCCTGTCCCCTCTGCAAGGAAGCGCTTCGCCTCTGGTCTTTTGCCAACTCACATCACATTCACCTCAGAGTGGTGTATCTCCCAGGCAAACTGAATGTCCTTGCAGACAGGCCAAGCCGTATCCTTCATCCACATGAATGGACTTTACATCAGGAGATAGCTGCCTGGCTCTTCCACACATAGGGGACCACACGCATAAATCTTTTTGTCACTCCACAAAACACACAGCTTCCTCTCTGTGCGAGGCTTCCATCGCTATACTGAGAGGCTTCCATCGCTATACTGAGAGGCTCAGGATGTCTTCCTTCTACATTGGGATAAGGACTGCTCTACGCATTCTCACTCATCCCCATGATACCCAAAATGCTTTTCAAGCTACAGGCCGACAGGGATCTATGATCCTCATATCCCCCTTTGGCCTCGACAACCGTTGTTTCCTCTGCTTCTTTGACTTGTGCAGACTCAACCTCTCAACCTGGGATGTGCATCTGGACTCCTCTCTCAGGACAACGGGGCACTCCTCCATCCCACTCTTCACTCCCTACGCCTGGTCCTCCATTCATACTTTTGCTATGTACTGTTGTCTGAAGAGAGACTCCCATCGGGATGCTGTCATTGGCCAAGCTGTACTCCAGCACCTCTTTGGGACTTAAGTTCAACTCCCTACCCTCTGTCCCAGACTTCTACAAGAGACCTGCCTATCATCGAGGACTATCGCTCTGAAATTGAGTCTAATGGCCCACAAATCTCCAGGCCCTTCGGCTACAACCTTTTGGCCTCAGAGACCACTTCTCCCCCCTCCCCCCATACTAGTCTGGTACCTGGGAGCTAGTGAGTCCCATATGTGAAGACTGCATTCCTGCTTGTTCCTGGAGATAGAGTAGTTACTCACCTATGACAGATGATCTCTGGGAACAGAAGGAATCAATCTTCACAACCTGCCCTCCTCTCCTAGGAATTGTAGGGTTGGTTTATTTTTTCTCTTCTTTTCAGCTAAAAACTCAACTGAGAAGAGGTGTTGGGAAGGCAGGAGGGTAGGCGCAGTGGAATGCTTCCAAAGGCTTTTCTATTGAACACTGGGGAACGTTCCCACGTGAGTTCCATCGGCGCTGATGTTACCAGTATGTGAAGACTGATTTGTGTTGTTCCCAGAGATCACCTGTTACAGGTGAGTAACTACGCTAACGTTGCCATCACTTTCCACATTTTTCAAGCACTATCATTTGGATGTCTACACTTGAACAGACACGGCCTTTGGCTCAGAGGTCTTAAACGTTGCTGTGTCTTCTTCCTACCCACTGGTGGCATAGCTTTTGTATGTCCCACTTATTTGGACTGGTATAGAAGGATGATATGGAAGATGACATTTTACGTAGCAGATAATGTCCTTTGCTTGAGTCCTCCTAGACCACTCCAGGACCTACCCTGGATAACAGCTTGGTCTGCTATTCTCTGTGGTTGAGCCTGTGAGCTCATACCCTTCTGAGAAGTCTTCTGCTGAGGTGACCCTATACATAGTTATGGTTATTGTTCTGTTGAACTTGGTTTCCTTCACTGAGGCTGTATGTGTTCTGAGGTTAAGAACATAAGATATGCCATACTGGGTCAGACCAAGGTCCATCAAACCCAGTATTCTGTTTCCAGCAGTGGCCAATCTAGGTCATACGTACCTAGCAGTTTCCCCAAAAGAGACAGGCTCAACAATGCTTGTATTGGGTCAAGCATTGATATCCTGGGTCCCTTTTTAATAATGGTTTATGGACCTTTCCTCCAGGAACTTGTCCAAACCTTTTTTAAACCCAGCTACACTAACAGCCTTTACTACATCCTCCAGTAACAAATTCCAGAGTTTGATTATACGTTGAGTAAAAAAATATTTTCTCTTATTTGTCTTAAATAGTTTACCCTGTAGCTTCATTGCATGTCCCCTAGTCTTTCTATATTCTGATAACCTAAACAGTCAATCTACGTTTACCTGTTCCACTCCGTTCATTAATTTATAGACGTCTATCATATCTCCCCTTAGCCGTCTCTTATCCAGGTTAAAGAGCCCTAACCTTTTAGCCTTTCTTCATAAGGGTATCCTTCCATCCCCTTTACCATTTTGGTGGCTCTTCTCTGAACCTTTTCTAATAACGCTATATCCTTTTAAGATACGGCGACCAGAAATGCACACAATATTCAAGGTGTGGTTGCACCATGGAACGATACAGAGGCATTATAATATCCTTTGTTTTATTTTCCATTCCTTTCCTTATGATACCTAGCATTCTATTTGTTCTCTTGGCCACCGCTGCACACTGTGCGGAGGGTTTTAACATGTTATCCACAATGACGCCTAAATCTTTTTCCTGGGTGGTGGTTCCTAATGTGGAACCTTGCATTGTGTAACCATAGTTTGGATTGTTCTTCCCTAGGTGCATAACTTTGCACTTGTCCACATTAAATTTCATCTGCCATTTTGATGCCCAGTCTTCCAATTTATCAAGATCCTCTTGCAATTTTCCACAATCCACATGGGTTTTAACAACTTTAAATAGTTTTGTGTCAAAATTTAATAACCTCACTCGTTATTCCCTTTTCCAGGTAATTTATGAATATGTCAAAAAACAGTGGACCCAACACAGATCCCTGGGGTACACCACTATTCACCTTTCTCCATTGGGAAAATTGGCCATTTAGCCCTACCCTCTGCTTTCTATCTTTTAACCAGTTCCTGATCCACAATAGTACACTGCCTCCTATCCCATGACTCTTTAGATTTGCCAAAAGTCTCTAATGAGAGACCTTGTCAAAGACTTTCTGAAAGTCGAAATACACTATACCAACCGACTCACCTTTGTCTACCTGTTTATTCAGATCTTCAAAAAAACATAGCAGATTAGTAAGACAAGATTTTCCTTGTTTAAAGCCATGTTGGCTGTCTCCCATTAAGCCATAACTATCTACATGTTCAGAAATTTTGTTCTTTATGATGGTTTCTACCATTTTTCCCGGTACTGACATCAAGCTCACTGGTCTGTAGTTTCCCAGATCACCCCGGAACCCTTTTTAAAAATTGGCGTTACATTGGCCATCCTCCAGTCTTCAGGTATTACAGATGATTTTAATGATAGTTAACAGATTACTAATAGCAGGTTTGCAATCTCGTATTTCAGTTCTTTCAACACCCTTGTATGTATATCATCCGGTCCAGGTGATTTGCTACTCTTCAGTTTATCAAATAGTTGTAATACATCTTCCCAATGTATCAATATTTCCTTCAATTCTTCCGCACCTTTAAATACCACTTCAGTCATGGGTAACATCCCTACATCTTCCTCAGTAAAGACCGAAGCAAAGAATTCATTCAGTCTCTCCTCTATCGCCTTGTTGCCTCTTAGTGCCCCTTTAACCCCTCTATCATCTAATGGACTCTCTCACAGGTTTTTTGCTACGAATGTACTTGAAAAAGTCTTTATTACGCGGTTTTGCTTCCGCAGCAAGCTTCTTCTCAAATTCTCGCTTTGCCAGCCTCTCTGACCTCACCTTTAAACCATGCTGGAAGTTTTTTGGACACTTTTCTTAAAGCGTGGAATACAGCTGGTTTGGGCTTCAAAGATAGTATTTTTAAACCCAAGCTTGATGTAAGTCTTTAACCTTTGCAACTGCTCCTCTTAGTTTTTTCTTAACTATATTCCTCATTTTATCATAGTCTCCCTTTCGAAAGTTAAAAGGTAGTACTGTGGATTTCCTTACCATCCCTCCTCCACTAATTAAATCAAACGTGATCATGCTATGATCACTATTACCAAGTGGCCCCAACACCCTTATTTCTTGCATCTAATCTGGTGTTCCACTAAGGATTAGGTCCAATATGGCTTCCCCTCTGGTTGGTTCATGAACCAGCTGCTCCAAGAAGCAGTCATTTATTTCATCTAGGAACTTTATCTCCCTAGCATGTCATGCCGTGACACTGACCCGGTTGATACCGGGGTAATTGAAATCACCCATTATTATTATTGTGCTGTAACCTTTGTTAGCTTCCTTGATTTCTTTGAGCATTTCATCATCCATTTGTTCATTCTGGCCAGGCGGTCGATAGTACACCCCCACTGCCATCGCCTTCCCCTTTTTACATGGAATTTCAATCCATAGAGATTCTACAGCAAATTTTGTTTCCTGGAAAACTTTAATCCTTTCTGACTCTTCCCTAATGCTTTAATATGAATATTGCTGAAGCTGCTTCTAGAGTTTCTGGCTGATATAGCATAAAGATGTCATAAAGAAGACTATGGAAGTTTCCTGTGTCTCCATATCTGTTGGTAATGGGACACAACCCACTTATCTGAGCTGGTGTAGCAGGACTTTACTACTACGACAACTACTGATCATTTGTATATTGCTACAAACGTACACAGCACTGTACAGCGATATGTAAAAGGCAGTCCCTGCTCATCAGAGCTTACAGTGTATTCAAATCAGACAACACAACAGCTGGGGACTAGGATATGTCTAGGAGAATGGTAAGGAAACACATAGTTGGAGAGCAGGAGACTACATGGATCAGGATCCAAAAGCAGCCTTAAAGAGGTGAATTTTTAGCCTGGATTTGAAAAGGGCCAGAGATAAAGCCTGATGTATTGACTCAAGTAGTTTATTCTAGGTATAAGGAGCAGCAAGGTGGGAAGATCAAAGTCTGCAGTTGGCAGTGGAAGATAAGGTCACAGATAGAAATGATCTGCCAAAAGAGTGTAGATCCTGAGGAGAGATGTAGGGACTGATAAGAGATGAAAGATAGTGAGGAGCAACAGAATGAATACACTAGTCTGCTTTTCTCTGATCAGAGAAGAGCAGTGCTTTTTACAGTGCTCTGCTAGAGAAGTGGATATTTGTCTCCTGTGACACCTTGCTGTGAGTTCTAGCTGTTTATTAATTATTTATTGTTTGTCTAACTGTTTATTTAATTATTTATTGTTTGTCTTAGTGGTGTGCTAGTTCAGCCTTCTCAGCTATAACTTACCTTGCCTCTCTCAACTAACTGGGTACCTTGTAACTGCCCTCTTTAATAGGACTTATCTCCCTCCCTCCCTCCCTCCCCAGCAACCACCCACCCCTGGGGTAATTGTAGTTTTATAGGTACTTGCACATCTTAGAGGAAAGGGGCTGCTCTCAGGTGCAGCTCGTTATCCAAATCAGTCATAGACAGAGGACCTGAGATTAATTACTTAAGCTTCAGGTACACAAGGTGTATTAGGGGTATTAGATACACTTTTATTGGTATAAGCATCCACACCAATCCTTATTATATACAGAATTTAAAAGACCTAAACACAAGCTTTAAACTAAGATGCAGACAGAAGTCCAGCAACGAGATGGGGGTTCTCCGGTCTTTTGCATAGAGTGTCACATGTATGATTTTCTCCCAGTTGGTGAGAGGTCTTACGTATGCACTAAGTGCAAAGAACTCTTTGCTCTCAGGGAACGAGTCCGTTCTCTAGAGGCTAGAGTAGCAGACCTGGAAGACATAAGAAAGACAGAGAAGTACATGGACGAGACCTACAGGGATATAGTCCTGAAGTCCCACCTCCAGTCTGGCAGCATCCCTGTTGCCATGGAGGAGAGAGGTCACGTGACAGGAGAGCATCACCCTGGTGTGGCAGGAAGTGATCCTGTAACTAGGACCTGTCCTCCAGGTGATGTAAAACCCTCTCGCACCGAGGACGTTTCTGCGGGGCCATGTCCCCATGAGGGGAGGGTCAGGACAGCTGTTATAGTTGGTGATTCAATCATTAGGAATGTAGATAACTGGGTGGCTAGTGGACGTGAGGATCGCCTGGTAACATGCCTGCCTGGTGCGAAGGTAGCGGACCTCAAGCACCGCCTAGATAGGATCATAGATAGTGCTGGGGAGGAGTCTGCTGTCTTGGTACATGTTGGTACCAATGACATAGGAAAATGTGGTAGGGAAGTTCTGGAGGCTAAATTTAAGCTTTTAGGTAGGAAGTTGAAATCCAGAACTTCCAGGATAGCGTTCTCCGAAATGCTTCCTGTTCCACGTGCAGGACCCAAAAGACAGGCAGAGCTCCGGAGTCTCAATGCGTGGATGAGACAATGGTGCAAGGATGAGGGTTTTGGATTTGTTAGGAACTGGGGAACATTCTGGGGAAAGGGGGGGCTCTTCCGAAGGGATGGGCTTCACCTTAATCAGGATGGGACCAGACTGCTGGCATTAACCTTTAAAAAAGAGATAGAGAAGCTTTTAAACTAGAAATTAGGGGAAAGCCGACAGTCACCCAGGAGTGCATGGTTCGGACAAAGGTATCCTTGAAGGATACTACCAAAAGCAGTGAGGTTCCAAAAGGGAGTATAGTAGCCCAAATGCCCTTGAGTAAGGAGCAGACAGAGCATAAAGATTCCAAATTACCCCTGCCTACCAATAGCCAGATTAATATGAATAAAATACAGTCTCTAAAATGCTTGTATGCCAATGCTAGAAGTCTAAACAATAAGATGGGAGAGTTAGAATATATAGCACTAAATGAGAGGTTAGATATGATTGCACTCTCAGAGACATGGTGGAAGGAGGACAACCAGTGGGACACTGTGATACCTGGATACACACTATATCGTAATGATAGAGCTGATCAAATTGGTGGAGGGGTTGCGCTCTATGTTAGAGAGGGCATTGAGTCAGAAAGGATTAAAGTTTTGCAGGGAACAAAATTTGCTGTAGAATCTCTATGGATTGAAATTCCATTTATGAAGGGGAAGGTGATGGCAGTTGGAGTATACTATTGACCGCCTGGCCAGAATGAACAAATGGATGATGAAATGCTCAAAGAAATCAAGGAAGCTAACAAAAGTCACAACAGAGTAGTAATAATGGGTGATTTCAATTAGCCCGGTATCGACTGGGTCAGTGTCACAGCAGGACAAGCTAAAGAGATAAAGTTTCTAGATGGAATAAATGACTGCTTCTTGGAGCAGCTGGTTCATGAACCGACCAGAGGGGAAGCCATACTGGACCTAGTCCTTAGTGGAACGCCAGATCTGGTGCAAGAAATAAGGGTGTTGGGACCACTTGGCAATAGTGATCATAGTATGATCATGTTTGATTTAATTAGTGGAGGACAGATAGTAAAGGCATCCACAGTACTACCTTTTAACTTTCAAAAGGGAGACTATGATAGAATGAGGAATATAGTTAGGAAAAAACTAAAAGGAGCGGTTCCAAAGGTTAAAGACTTACAGAAAGCTTGGGTGTTATTTAAAAATACTATCCACGAAGCCCAGACCAGCTGTATTCCACGCATTAGGAAAAGTGGAAGAAAGTCCAAAAAACTGCCAGCATGGTTTAAAGGTGAGGTCAGAGAGGCTGTTGCTGCCAAAAAAGCAACCTTCAGGAAATGGAAAAAAGAGCCAAATGATGAAAACTGGAAACAGCACAAGCACTGGCAAGTTAAATGCAAAGCATTGATAAGGCAGGCAAAGCGGGAATTTGAGAAGAAACTTGCTACGGAAGCAAAAACACGAAATAAAGACTTTTTCAAGTACATTCGTAGCAAAAGGCCTGTGAGAGAGTCAATTGGACCATTAGATGATAGAGGGGTAAAAGAGGCAGTAAGAGGAAACAAGGCTATAGCAGAGAGACTGAATGAATTCTTTGCTTCGGTCTTTACTGAGGAAGATGTAGGGATGTTACCCAAGACTGAAGTGGTATTTAAAGGTGATACTGCAGAGGAATTGAGAGAAATATCGCTACACACCGGGAAGATATATTACAACTATTTGATAAACTGAATAGTAGCAAATCACCTGGACCAGATGGTATACATCCCAGAGTGTTGAAAGAACTGAAATATGAGATTGCAGACCTGCTATTGGTAATCTGTGAACTTTCATTAAAATCATCTGTAATACCTGAAGATTGGAGGGTCGCCAACGTAACACCAATTTTTAAAAAGGGTTCCAGGGGTGACCCAGGAAATTACAGACCGGTGAGCCTGACGTCAGTACCAGGGAAAATGGTAGAAACCATCATAAAGAACAAAATTACACAGCATGTAGATAGTCATGGCCTAATGGGAGACAGCCAACATGGCTTTAGACAAGGAAGATCTTGTCTTACTAATCTGATATGTTTTTTTGAAGGTGTGCATAAACAGGTAGACAAAGGTGAGTCGGTTGATATAGTGTATCTGGACTTTCAGAAAGCTTTTGACAAAGTCCCCCATCAGAGACTTTTGGCGAAGCTAAAAAGTCATGGGATAGGAGGCAGTGTACTATTGTGGATCGGGAACTGGTTAAAAGATAGAAAGCAGAGGGTAGGGCTAAATGACCAATATTCCCAATGGAAAAAGGTGAATAGTGGAGTACCCCAGGGATCTGTACTGGGTCCGCTGCTTTTTGACATATTCATAAATGACCTGGAAAAGGGAATAACTAGTGAGGTTATCAAATTTGCAGATGACACAAAACTGTTTAAAGTTGTTAAAACCCAAGAGGATTGTGGAAAACTGCAGGAGGATCTGGATAAATTGGAAGACTGGGCATCCAAATGGCAGATGAAATTGAATGTGGACAAGTGCAAAGTTATGCACCTAGGAAAGAACAACCCACACTATAGTTACACGATGCAAGGCTCCACATTAGAAACCACCACCCAGGAAAAAGATTTAGGAGTCATCGTGGATAACATGTTAAAACCCTCCGCCCAGTGTGCAGCGGCAGCCAAGAAAGCAAATAGAATGCTAGATATCATAAGGAAAGGGATGGAGAATAAAACAAAGGATGTTATAATGCCTCTGTATCGCTCCATGGTACGACCGCACCTTGAATATTGTGTGCAATTCTGGTCACCGTATCTTAAAAAGGACATTTATTAGAAAAAGTACAGAGAAGAGCCACCAAATTGGTGAAGGGGATGGAAGGCTACTCCTATGAAGAGAGGCTAAGAAGGTTAGGGCTCTTTAGCCTGGAGAAGAGACGGCTGAGGGGAGATATGATAGAGGTCTATAAATTAATGAATGGAGTGGAACGGATAAACGTGGATCAATTGTTTACGCTATCAGAGTATAGAAAGACTAGGGACATGTAATGAAGCTACAGGGTAAACTATTTAAGACAAATAAGAGAAAATATTTTTTCACTCAACGTGTAATCAAACTCTGGAATCTGTTACCGGAGGATGTAGTAAGGGCTGTTAGTATAGCTGGGTTTAAAAAAGGTTTGGACAAGTTCCTGGAGGAAAGGTCCATAAACCACTATTAAAAAGGGACCCAGGATATCAATGCTTGACCCAGTACAAGCATTGTGGAACCTGTGTCTTTTGGGGATATTGCTAGGTACGTATGACCTAGATTGGCCACTGTTGGAAACAGGATACTGGGCTTGATGGACCTCTGTCTGACCCAGTATGGCATGTCTTATGTTCTTATGTACTTATAGGACTCAAGGAAAGTGTAGTTACTCACCTGAAAGCAATGTTCCCGCTAACCTGTGCTGGCTCCGCCGCCAACATTCCTGCCGGCGGTGGGAGGTGCAGAGTGATTGACGCTCTGCCCCTCCCCCCACCGGCAGGAATGCCGGTGGAGGACCCGGCACAGATTAAAGAGAACATTGCAAGGGTGCTGCGGCGTGCATTAGATACAGGGCCTAACACGCCGCAGCACCCTCACAATGTTCTCTTTAATCTCCGCCGGGTCCTCCACCGGCATTCCTGCCAGTGGGGGGAGGGGCAAAGCATCGATTGCTCTGCACCTCCCCCCGCCGGCAGGAATGTTGGCGGCGGAGCCAGCACAGGTTAGCGGGAACATTGCTTTCAGGTGAGTAACTACACTTTCCTTTGAGTCCTATAAGTGTATTCATTCTGTTGCTCCTCACTATCTTTCATCTCTTATCAGTCCCTACATCTCTCCTCAGGATCTACTCTCTTTTGGCAGATCATTTCTATCTGTGCCCTTATCTTCCACTGCCAACTGCAGACTTTGATCTTCCCACCTTGCTGCTCCTTATACCTAGAATAAACTACTTGAGTCAATACATCAGGCTTTATCTCTGGCCCTTTTCAAATCCAGGCTAAAAATTCACCTCTTTAAGGCTGCTTTTGGATCCTGATCCATGTAGTCTCCTGCTCTCCAACTATGTGTTTCCTTACCATTCTCCTAGACATATCCTAGGCAGGAATGTTGGCGGCGGACCCAGCGCAGGTTAGTGGGAACATTGCCTGTAAGAGGTGTTCTTCAGGAACAGCAGGAATCAGTCCTCACATTTGGGTGACATCGATGCCGATGGAGTCCTTACGGAAGCATATTCCCAATTTCCAAAGAAAGCTTTTGGGAGATGCCACCACTCATGCATGGTCCCCTTCCACCTAATGGTGCCATCTTGGTCAGTCAGATGACATAGCTATAGTCGATAAAGAAAAGATGGCCAAGATGAAAAGCAACTCCAAGGGGAGGAGGAAGGATTTTGAGGACCGATTCCTGCTGTCCCTGGAGAATACCTGTTACAGGTGAGTAACTACGCTTTCTCCAGGAACAAGCAGAAAGTCAGTCCTCACATATGGGACTCCCTAGCTCCAGGCTATCAAGGACCAGTAGAAAAAGCACAGCCTAGCCGTGAGCAGCTACGTGCATCTGAGGACAGACTCGGAGGACCCCAATGTCCAGGGAGAACCAGGGCTCCGGTAGCCTGAACAAGAAGGATCGGAGGGCAGGAGTTGCCTAAACCCTGAACAAATTACAGAGTACAGCCTGGCCGAAGGCACTATCCCGTCAGGACTCCCTCTCCAGGCAGTAGTGAGCTACAAAAGTGTGGACCGAACAGGTGGCAATCCAGCAGATATCTACCATGGGAACCTAGCGGAGGCTGGCAACTGAGGTTGCCATAGCTCTGACATTATGCACTGAGACCTGGTGCTCCAGCGGCAGCCCAGCTAGGTTGTGGGCAAAAGTAATGTAGTCCGCCACCCAGATGGAGAGGATCCACTAGCTAACAGCCTCCTCCAAATGACTGAGACAAAAGGTTGTGAGGCTTTGCGGTGGCTTTGAGTGCGCTGTAGATAAAAGGACAGGGCCCTTTTGTAATCCAAAGTATGGAGAACGGCTGACGCCTTGTCGATGTGGGGCCATGAAAAGAAGGTAGGGAGTACCACCTCTTGATTGAGGTGGAAATCCGATACCACCTTCGGAAGAAATTTCAGGTGGGTGCGGAGCATGTCTCTGTTCTTGTAGAACCTGATGTAGGGTGGTTTGGCCACCAGGGCTTGGAGCGCACTGACTTGGCGTGCTGAGGTGAGAGCCACCAGGAAGGCCACCTTCCAGGATAGGTATTGGAGGTGATAGGTAGCCATTGGCTCGAAGGGCGGCTTAATAAGCTGCGCCAGGACAACAATGAGATCCCATTCTGCCGGGGGGCAGCTGGATGGGGGGTTTTGAGAGCAGTAAGCCCCTCATGAATCGAATGATGAGGGGCTGCACGTTAAGAGGCATGCCCTCTATGGAGTGGTGGTTCGTGGAGAGTGCGCTTAGGTGCACTCACAGAGTTGGATTTGAGCCCGGACTGAGAAAGGTAGAGTAGGTACTGCAGTACCGCCTGTACCAGACAGGAGAACTGGTTCACCTGTTGCTCCGTGCACCATAAAGAGAACTGGTGCCACTTGAAGGCGTAGGCCCGCCTCGTGGAGTCCTTGCGAGAGTATCTCCTCCACCTCCTTAGGAAGGTTGAGGGGTGCTAGGTTGACCCGTTCAGCAGCCATTCTGTGAGGGGCAAGGATCCCAAGTTGGGGTGAAGGAGTGAGCCCTCCTTCTGAATAAGAAGCCTCGGTGAGCTCCTAAGAGAGTCCGGGGATTCTGTCGCGAGACAAAGCAGGAGAGGAAACCGAGGCTGCCTGGGCCATCTTGGGGCCACCAGAATCAGGGAAACCTTGTCCCACTGGACCTTGAAGAGGGTCCACGCTATTAGAGGCATGGGAGGGAAGGCATACAACAGGCCATCCAACAATGAGATGAGGAAGGCATCCAGTGCCACCCGGGCTGGATATAGCTGTGAGCATCAGAAATGCGGCAGCTGAGCATTGGTCGGGTTAGCAAAGAGGTCGAGGCTCAGGGTGCCCCATAATCTGAAGAGCCTCTTTTCTGCCTCAGGGTCCAGGTGCCACTCATGCAGTTGGAGGACCCTGCTCAGCCTGTCGCCAGGGCATTGTCCTGGCCCAGGAGGTACATCGCCCGGAGGAGCATACCCTGTCTTGTCGCGTATGAACAGAGGGCTACTGCCTCCTGGCAAAGGCGGTAGGAGTCTGTGCCCCCCTGCTTGTTCAGATAGAACATCGTGACCTGATTGTCTGTTTGAACAAGCACTGACTGATTCTTCTGGCAGTGCTGGAAAGCCTTGAGCACAACAAAAACGGTCCTGAGCTCCAGCAGGTTGATTTGCTGCTGGCTCTCCTCGAAGGACCAGATGTCTTGGGTGCACAGTTCCTTGCAAGGGCACCCCAGCCCAGTAGGAAAGCATCTGTCATGAGGACCCTCTGAGGGTTCTGGAGTTGGAAGTGAATGCCCCTCCGCAGGTTTTGCAGATCCTGCCACCAACGAGGGACTCCGCTAGCTGACAGGACACCGAGACCCTGTCCCGAAGCCTGTCAGTGCCTGGGCCCACTGTGAGTGGGGAGATGGGCATCGGGGACAACATGGACCATGGAGGCCATGTGGCCGAGGAGGCGAAGCATCAACCACACTGATACAGTGTAACGGTACTACACCTTGGTCGCCAGAGCCACGAGGCAATCTGCCCTATATTGGGGGAGGAAAGCCACGGCCTGGAGGGTGTCCAGCCAGGCCCCTATGAACAAGTCCTGAGTTGGAGTGAGATGGGATTTTGGGTGATTTATCACAAACCTCAGATGTTGCAAGACCCTGATGGTGCGGACTGTGGCCTGAGTGTCTCTGAGGCTGTGTCCCTTTTTACAAGCTAGTCGTCCAAGTAAGGGAAGATAAAGGCCCCTTGGAGACAGAGATAGGCTGCCACCACAGCCAGGCATTTGGTGAAGACCTGTGATGCGGATGCCAGGCTGAAGAAAAATACCCTGTACTGGTAGTGGTCTCCTCCGACCATCAATCTTAGGTACTGTCTGTGACTGGGATGGATAAGGATGTGGGTATAAGTATCCTTCAGGTCCAAGGAGCATAGTCAATCTCTCTGCTGGAGGTAGGGTAGTAATATTCCAAGAGAGAACATCTTGAACTTCTCCCGCACCAGGAATTTGTTTAGGTTTCTCAGGTCCAGGATGGGCCGTAGTCCACCTGTTCTTTTTGGAACCAGAAAGTACCTGGAGTAAACCCCCTTTCCTTTCAGGTGGTGTGGAATGGGCTCCACAGCCCTGTCCTTGAGAAGGCCTGTGAGTTCTTGCATGAGCAGGGCCTGGTGCAGGGGAGACTGAGGAGGCTCCCCTGGAAAGAAGGGTGGAGGTAGCTGGACCAGGTGGAGGAGGTAACCATCCCTGACCACCTGAAGTGCCCACAAGTCGGTGGTGATGGAAGGCCACCTGTGGGCGAAGTGGACCAGATGCCCCCACCCCATGGGCAGCTGATCTTCAAAGGGAGAGAGGCTATACTGGGTGCGTCAAAACCCCGACCCAGGCTGGGCTGAGGCTGGAGTCTGTGGCTTGGGTCCCTTGGGCTTGCATGAGTCCTGACTCGCTTCCTTGCCCTGGTGACCCTGCTGTGGGGTCTGGGAGCCGGGTATGGAGGATAGCCTCAATGGGCCCGGGACTCCAGGAACATCTCGGCATCAGATTCCCAAGCCAAGTAGTCCGAGGAAGACTCGAGGCCCGATGGCTCCAAGGGCATTGCTTGCTCCAGTCTTTGATGATTCGAGGCCAAGGTATGGCCAGAGCCAGAGGCACTCACCTGCAAAGACTTCGCCCCTGAGGAGCGGGAGCGAGATTGAGACCCTCACCAAGAATCTACCTGAGGCGTCTGGCTCTTGGGGATCACTTCGGCGGCCCGGGAGAGTCCTCGGTATCGAGGTCCCTGAGGTTTCGGCATGAGCACCAGTGGGGCCAGGTAGCGACACCTGTTGGGATGCGAAGAACGCAGAAACGCTGCGTTCAAGTGCCCTTATACGAGTTTTCAATTCGGGAATGGCCGTCAGAGACACCAACGCTGGGGTTACTGGGTCTGGTGTCGAGGAGGAGAGGGGGTCCTCGGTGGGATGGCCCTTGGGAGACCGAGGTCCATCGCCGGAAGCTTTAATGTCTGTCCTGTGTACCTTCCGGGGCCACTCCCTCTCCAACTCTTCAGAGGCCCATCGGGGGCTGAGGGACAACGCACGGGATTTCCACTGCTTGTCCATCTCCCAGGACGAGGTCCTTGAGGTCTTTTCTTCTTATGCTCTCACTCCAGGGACCTTTGCTCAGAATGTCTGTGAGCCCGCTCGGGAACAGTGGGGGCCTTATGCGACTTCAAGGATCCGTGAAGGGCCTTTGAGCTGGAGGCTACCAGTGAAACCGGTGTCGAGTCTGCCCTGTGAAAGATGTCCTCTTGCTTTTGCCGGTGGCTCTGGATGGCCTTTGTGGACATTTTTTTGCACAGGGGGCATTCCTCCGGGTCATAGTCAGCACCCAGACACTGGAGGCAACAATCATGAGTGTCAGTGAGTGACGTCTTTTTGGATTACCGATCACATTTCTTGAAACCGGTGGCCATTGGGGCAAAAAGGACCCACTCGAGGTCAAAGACCTTCAGCGCAACCAGCGGTTGAAAAAGGCGCGAAAGTGCTTGAGGAACCTAACATAGTATATGACGGCAGATAAAGACCAGTATGGTCCATCTAGTCTGCCCAGCAAGGCGGCAAGAGTAGGTGCACTTGCCACTCCGTGCAGGTCACCTCTCCCCATGCCTTTGTTCAGGGGTGTACCCACTGCTCCATGTAGGCCACCCCTATTTATTCAGATATAAGAGATAATTATGCTTATTTTGATTTTATCCTGTTGCTATAAAGGGATCCACTATAGCTTTCCCATGCCATTTTGAATTCTGTCACTGTGTTTGCCCCCACCACTTCCATCGGGAGGGCATTCCAAGCATCCACCACCCTTTCAGTGAAAAAGTATTTCCTGACATTGCCTTTCAGTTTACTCCCTTGCAGCTTCATGTTATGCCCTCTAGTTTTACAGCTTCCCCGTATTTGGAAGAGATTTGTTTGTCCATTAATACTCTAAGTATTTAAAGGTCTGAATCATATCTCCCCTGTCTCCCTCCTCTTCTCCAGAGTGTACATATTTAGGTCTTCAAGTCTCTCTTCTCATAAGTCTTCTGACGCAGGCTCCAAATTATTTTGGTCACCTTCCTCTGAACCGCTTCCAGCCTTTTTATATTCTTTGCGAGATACGGTCTCCAAAACTGAACACAATATTCCAAGTGAGGCCTCACCAGCGACTTGTACAGTGGCATTAGTACCTCTTTCTTTCTGCTGTAATTCCTCTCTGTATGCAACCTAGCATCCTTCTGGCTTTTGCCACCACCTTGTCACACTGTTTCGCCACTTTGAGATCATCAGAAACAATCACACCGAGGTCTTTCTCCTGCTCTGTGCACATCAATCTCTCACCCCCTATCAAATACAGTTGCCTTGGATTTCTGCTTCCCAAATGCATGACACAGCACTTCTTCACATTAAATCTTAACTGCCAAGCATTAGACTATTCTTCCAGCTTTTGTAGATCTTTCCTCATGTTCCCCACTCCCTGAGGGGAGTCCACACAGTTGCAAATTTTGGTGTCATCTGCAAAAAGACAAACTTTTCCATTCAGCCCTTCATCAATATCACTCACGAATATATTGAACAGTACCAGTTCCAAGATCAAACCCTGGGGCACACCGCTAATCACCTTCCTTTCATTCAAGTGAGCTCCGTTTACCGTCACCCTCAGTTGTCTGTCAGTCAACCAATTTCTGATCCAGTTCACCATCTTGGGACTCATCCCCAAGCTGTTGAGTTTATTGATAAGCCTCCTATGAGGAATAGTATCAAAGGTTTTGCTGAAATCTGGGTAGATCACATCCATTGCATGCCCTTGATTTAGTTCTCTGGTCACCCAGTCAAAGAACTCATTCAGATTTGTTTGGCAAGATTATCCTTTGGTAAAACCATATTGCCTTGGATCATGCAACCTGTTGGTTTTGAGGAAGTCCACTATTCGCTCTTTCAGGAGCGCCTCCATTACTTTTCCTGCCACCGAGGTGAGGCTTACTGGCCTGTAGTTTGTCACTTCTTCCCTATTACCACTTTTGTGGAGAAGCTCCACATCAGCCCTTCTCCAGTCCTGTGGAACTGCTCCTGTCTCCAAGGATCTATTAAAAACATCCTTTAAAGGCCCTGCAAGAATTTCTCTGAGCTCTTTCAGTATCCTGGGATGTACCCCATCTGGTCCCATAGACTTGTCCACTTTCAGTTTTGCAAGCTGTTCTAAACACATCATCTTTTGTGAATAGTGTGGTATCTAGTCCATTCCCATTTGTATATTTGTCAATCACAGGTGGTCCTTCTCCAGGATTTTCTCTAGTGAAAACAGAACAGAAGTATTTGTTTAGAATTGTCACTTTTTCAATGTCACTGTCTATGAATCAGTTTCCAGTACTTTTGACTCCCGCAATTCCACCTCTGATTTTCTTCCTCTCCCAAATATACCTGAAAAAGTCTTGTCGCAACACTTCACATCTTTAGCCATCTTTTCTTCTGCCTTTGATTTTGTTATTGTTATTTCTCTTTTTGTCTCTTTTAGTTTGGTCTTGTATTCTTTTCTGTGTTCCTCAGTTTGCGAGCTTCTGAATTTTGTGAAAGCTGTGTCTTTTGCCTTTATTTATGCAGCCACTTCTGTGGAGAACCAAATAGGTTTCCTTTTCCTGTTTTTATTTACTTTCCTTACATATGTATCTGTTGCACCTTTTATTGCTTTCTTTAGTTTAGCCCATTGCAATTCCACTTCCCTTAACCCCTCCCACCCTACCAACTCCTCCTTCAGGTACTTGGCCATTTTACTGAAGACAGCGTTTTTGAAGTTTAAGACTTTGAGTTTGCTGTAATTGGATTTCACCTTGGCTTTTATCTCAAACCACACCATGTGATGATCACTGCTGCTCACATGGGCACCCATCTGGATATTCGAGACGCTATCTCCATTGGTGAGCATTAAATCCAGCATGGAGCTCTCCCTGGTTGGTTCCATCACCATTTATTTAAGTAACGCATCTTGGAAGGTATTCACAATTTTTTTATTTCTTTCCAGATTTGCAGAAGGAACACTCCAATCCACATCGGGTAGATTAAAGTCACCCAATATGATCACTTCCCCCTTCATGGCTATCTTTGCAAAATCAACAATCAATTCACTATCCATTTCTTCGGTTTGAGTTGGAGGCCTGTAGACCACACCAGTATGGATGCCAGTGCCATCTCCTCTTTCCAACACAATCCAGAGCACCACTTCTTTTCCCCATGTCCCCTACATTTCAGCAGCTTTAATATACAAAATATGTTATTTATATTTAATGTATAAAATAAAACTAAGTTGTGAGACCCGGGAGGTGAGAAAGGGACTGGCGAAGGCCGGAAAAGTGTATAAAAGTGTACAAAAAAATCAACTTTTTTCCAGAGGGACAAGACATATGTCTGTAGGGCTCCGCGGAAAAGGGGAGACTGACCAAGATAGCAAGATAGGAAGGAGACCACGCATGCATGGTGGCATCTCCCAAAGGACTTTGTCAGCATCGATGTCACCCATATGTGAGGATTGACTTCCTGCTTGTTCCTGGAGAAAGGATATTATCTGGTACGCAAAATGTCATTTTATCTGCACCCTTCTCTGCTGTAGCCAACTGCAGACTTTATTCATTAACAAACTACCTGAGTCAGTACATCAGGCTCTACCTCTGGCACTATTCAAATCCGGGCTAAAAACCCACCTCTTCAAGGCTGCTTTCGGATCCTAATTTGCATCCTGATCCCCTTATTCTCCTGTTCACATCTATGTGTATCTTTACCATTCCCCTAGGTTTACCCTGGTCCCCAATTGTGTTGTCTGTCTTGATTATATTGTAAACTTTAAAGTCACTAAATATTTCAGGTTTGCTAACCATGTTAACCACTTTGAATATCCTCCCCCCCCCCCCTCACAGATATTACCCAGAAGGATTGACTTGTCCAATAACTGTTCCAAAAGGAACACATTTCTCCCCTGGGGATCTTTCTTAATTTGGTCAACTTGAAACCTTCCTTGGTTACTCACTAGAATTGCCACTCTCGCCTTCTTCCCTCCCAAGCTGGCACTATATATATATCACCCACCCATCACCTTTTGAGTTTTGCATGCTCTATGGATTTCTTGAAGCAATAGATTCTCTGGGAACAAGCAGGAAGTCAGTCCTCACATATGGGTGATGTTGATGCCGACGGAGCCTGTGTGGAGCAAATCCCGAGCTTTCAAAGAAAGCGTTTTGGAATTGCTACCACTCATGCGTGGTCCCCTTCCCTCACAAGGGTGCCATCTTGCTCAGTCTCATTCTTTACACGGAGCCCATCAGACGTAGTCTGTCCATGTCCAGGAAAAAGTTGATTTTTTGTGCCTTTTGGCTGTCTCCAGTGTCATGCCGGTACCCTTTCCCGCCCCGGCCTCGGTACCTCGGAAATCAGGTCAGTTCTTCTTTTTTTATTTTACTAAGTTTTATTTTTTTCTTTTCTGCGGCGTCTTTGCACCCTTCTTTCCTCACTGGCAGACCAAAGGGTCTTTGACCTTGCTGGGGTTATTTTTTCCCCATGACTACCAGCGGATTTAAAAAGTGTGATCGGTGCGGGAAGATCATATACCTCACAGATACGCATGACTGCTGCCTCCGGTGCCTTGGCTCGGACCACGACCCAGCAGTCTGTGGCCTGTGCAAAAAGATGTTCCTGAAGGCTTTGAGGAGCCGCCAGCAGGAGCATGATAAAATTTTTCCTGATTCCCCCATGCCTCCGAGAGCCAGGACCTCATCTGAGGCCTTCATGCCGTGGGAGGAGAAATCCAAACCCCGCTTTGTCGGGGGGTCCTCGGAGAGGGGGTCTCCCTCGAGGGAACCAAAAAGAAGGAAGAAACCCTCGAAGGCAGTGTCTCTGGATGGTTCTGATCGGCCGGGCTCCTCTCGGGGCTGGTCACGGAGCCCCGAGCGCCTGCCCGAGGTGTTGGAGGAGCGCCCAGCCAAGGTTCCTCACAGGGATCTGGTCATGGATCGGCCTAGGCAAGTACATACTGTCCTAGTCGGGGACTCCCCTCCGAGGGAACCGGCTTCGGGCCTGAGTGCATCAGTGCCCGAGCCGAGGGCTGCAGAGAATCTGGGACTGGAGTCCAGGATGGCAGCCTTGGAGCACAGTGTCATTGCCTTCTTGGAGTAGCAGCGGGCGCTGATGTCCAGCACGTCCGGTTCCTCCGCCCTGACCACCGGGCGTTCGACTTTGAAATCGACCCTGGAGGCCGAGCCGATCCTCGAGGCTTTGCGGGCACGAGTCGATCCTTGGCCTAGGTTGTGCTCGGCCTCCTGCTCGTTGGGACGGAGGTCGTCACTGCCGAGCCTGCCAGCATCGGGGCAGATAGCACCAGGGCACTCAAGGCCCGAGGGGCTCCATGAGTCTTCCTCAGAGGCCTCTGTTTGGGAGACCGAGGATGAGGAGTCCCCGGACACTCGTCATCAAGATGTCCCATCCGATTCCCCTGTATCTGAACCTCAGAGAAGGTCTCCAACAGAGGATATGGGCTTTCTGGAGTTCATTCGCAATATGTCCAAGGCCTTGTCTTTCCTGATGGAGTCCGAGGAGGATCCTCGAGCCGATGTGCTCATGATCCTCCAGTACGAGGCTCCCCCTCAGGAGACCCTCATAATGCCCATTCCTCAGTTTCAGTTTATTTGGATTTGATATACGGCCCTATATGACATCAGGGCGGTTCACAATAAGTTAACAACCAAAGAGAGGCACAAGGCCAGGAAAAAGGAAAAGAACTACAATCTTAGACAGGAAAGAGGAAATTATAAAGCATGTAGAGAAAATACATAAGAGAAGAACTTAGACAAACATTAATAAACTAGGTCAGGAGTGAGAGGCCGGGAGGTTATAAGCTGTGGTGAAGAGATGAGTTTTCAACTGTGACTTAAAGGCAGGATAATTTGTTTCAAGACGAAGTGAGGTGGGCAAGCAATTCCATAGGGCTGGACCATGGAAGAAAAAAGCTGAATGCCGGGTTGATTGAAGGTGTGCGCGTGAGGGTGAGGGGAGGTGAAGGCGATTGACATGGATTGAGCGGAGGGAATGAGTGGGAGTGTGGAACTGTAGAAGGTCAGTGAGGTACTGAGGCGTTTGGGTGTAAATGGCTCGGTGAACAAGAGTGAGAATTTTAAATTGAATACGGAACTCGATAGGTAGCCAATGTAGATGATACAGATGATCTCTATAAGAAGAATAAGTGATAATCCTGGCAGCAGTGTTCTGTAATAATTGCAAATGACGTAGCTGAGTGCGGGTAAGACCTGTGAGGACTGAATTACAATAATCAATACGAGAGAGTACGGTAGCTATGGTAAGGGTAGTCAGGGCAGAAGAAGAAAAAAAAGGGATGAATAGAACGAATTTGGCGTAAGAAAAAGTAAGAGGTTTTGGTGAGATGAGAAATATGGTCCTTAAAGGAAAGAGTAGAGTCAAGCAGAATACCAAGATACCGGAAAGAAGAGACCAGAGGAATTGTGGAACCGTCAATGGAGGGTGAAAGTGAAGGGCATGGGCTCCCAAAGATGAACCAAGTACATGAGGTTTTGGTCAGATTAAGATGAAGGCAGTTAGAAGAGAGCCAATTTGATACAAGAGTGAGACAGGAATTCAGAAGAGTGAGATCAGGGTGAAGAGGACTAGTATGATGTAGAATGATGATGTCATCAGCATAAAAGAAGGCAGAGAGACCGGTTTGCTGAATGCAGAGGGCAAGGGGTACAAGGAAGAGATTAAACAAAAGGGGTGCGAGGACTGATCCTTATGGGACACCACAGGGAAGGGAGATGGGAGCAGAAGAATGGTGTGGGCCGGAGGGTGAGACCAAAGAGAAAGAGTAGGAAGATAAGAGAATGAAACCAGCAATAAACTGTTCCCCTAAGCCTAGCATCCCAGAGACGTGAGAGGAGAAGAGAATGATCAACTAAGTCAAAAGCCACAGAAAGATCTAGGGAGACCACCACCGAAATTTATTTATTTATTTATTTATTTACATTCTCTTATATACCGCGCTATTCTGCATCAGTGCGGTTTACATTGAACAAACTGAAATTACATTGAACAGGGTATTATAACTTGGAGAAAACTATTTTACAGGGAACATGGGCTATGGAGGGTTAAGTGGCTTGCCCAAGACCACAAGGAGCACCTGTGGGACTAGAAACCCCAGTCCTTCCAGCCCAAGGTTGCTGTCCTCTAGTGGGATTTGAACCCCCGACCTTCTGGCCTGAAGTACCTTGCCCCAACCACTAGGCTACTCCTCCACTCTACTCCATGTCACCTTTGTCATGTGAGGAATGGAGATCATTAAGAAGTGCTACTAGAATTGTAGCTATGCTGTGACCCTGACGAAAACCTGACTGTCGGGGATGTAAAAAGTTTATGGAGTGTAAGTGTTGGGAAAATTGGGAGAAGACAATCCTTTCTAGAGGTTTTGCGAGGAAAGATAGGTTGGAAACAGGGCGATAATTGGCTGGGATGAGTGGATCTAGATTGGATTTTTTCAAAATGGGCCAGACCAATGCGTGTTTCCAGAGGGAAGGGAAGGATCCAGAAGAGAGGGAAGTATTAATTATGGCAAGAATGTAGGGTAAGAGAGCAAGAGAAGGTTCAGTAAACCAGGAAGAGGGGATGGGGTCGAGAGGGCAGGTGGTCTTTCGCACTGAGAAAATAAGAGTTAAGAGTTCTGGTGAGGTAATAGAATAGAAAGGCGACCAACAGTGAGAAAAGGAAGAGGAGGGGGAGGAAGGAGGAGATGGAGAAGAAGGGGAGGATAGCGGGGGAGGGCAGGAGGGAAGAGCAGCACGCAGATCTGAGATCTTGGTTCCAAAGAACAAAGCAAGACTGGAAGGAGAAGGTAGAGACTGGGGTGGATCTGAAGAGTGATCAGTGTTAAGTGAGGTAAGGGTTCGAAGCTGTCTGGAAGGATTAGTGGCCGTGGTAATGCAATTCGAGAACAAGATCTGTTTAGCTAGATGGACAGAGGAATGGTAATGATGATGATTTTCATGGAATTTTGTCAGAGTAAGAGGAGTAGGGTGCTTACGCCAAGCACGCTCAGCTCATCTTAAATGACGACGTAAGAGATGCAAGCCTGCATGATACCAGGGATGTCTAGCCATAGGGCATTTAGACTGAGATGGCTGAAAAGGGGAAAGCTGATCGAGAGTAGTGGATAATGTGGAAGTCCAGAGTGAAACCTGTGCATTCGGAGAGAGAGTAGAAAAGGTATCTGGAAAAAGCTGAGGGGCGGGAGGAAACTGCTTCAGGGTAAGGGGGTGATTCAACGATGTGGAGGGGCAGTGAGGGGGACAGAGGACGGAGAAACCTGAGATGAAGGTGACTGGAAGGAGGAGGAAGCAGAAATGACAAGCAATAATGATCGGTCCAGGGGAGAGGCTGTATTGAGAGCTGTGAAATTGAGAAAGAGGGTGACAGTGGAATGATTAAAGGATCAAGAGTATGGCCAGCAACATGGGTGGGAAGTAAGACAAGCTTCTGGAGAGAGAGGTCATGGAGAAGAGAAATAAAAGATAGATCATAAGCGGAGGTAGGACAATCAAAATGGATATTAAGATCTCCGAGTATAGTCAAGTGAGGATACTGCAAGGAGACATCGGTAATAGTATGGATGAGAGCATCCCAGAGGAAGCTTGAAAGAGAAGGAGGGGAATAAAGAATAAGAATATGAAGAGGAGGGGAGGACTGAAGACATATGAGGAGAGATTCAGGGTATTGCAGAAGGAGAGGAAATCTGGACTATAGGGAGAGATGAACGAAAAAGGATGGCAACGCCACCTCCGTGGCGGCCCTCTCGAGAGACAGAGAGGGTGGAGAAACAGGGGGGCAGACATCTGGTGAGGAGAGGGTGTTCACCCTCCTTTAACCAGGTCTCAGAGAGACAGAGCACGTCCAGGGACTGTTGAAGAATGAGCTCTTGTATTAGAAGAGACTTTCATCGTAGTGAATGACAATTTGCAGAGCCAATCCTAAGAGAGGCGGGTAACAGAGAGGAGGAAGGAGCACTTAATAAAGGAGAGGTAGATGAACAGACGCGTAAGTTTGATAAAGTCTGAAAAGGAACAGCATTATTTCCTGAGGTGGGGTGAGAAGGGGAACGATTAATGCTCCGCATGTGGGAGACGCCGGCAGCGACACCAGTGATTAGCAAGCAGCTCGACTCGATGTATCAAGTCCACCGGAGCCCTGGGTTTCAAAAATCACAACTGCCGCACAACTCCATGGTTGTGGAGTCGGACATACGTTGACTGAAGAGTCAGAAGACGCACTCCTCGGTGCCCCCAGGCAGGGAGGCCTGCACCTTGGATACCCTCAGCAGTAAGTGTTACTAGGGCGCGATTCTAAATTGTCAGATCCAGGCCTACCAGCTGTACATGGGCATGTAACTGAGACTAGTCTCTCCTAGGAGCCTTTGCAGTGCTTCAAGGGCCAAAGCTGTCTGTGAATGCTCCAAGTTCATATCTCGGGCGGCCTATGATGGATTTGAGTCGGCAGCCCAGGTAGCTGCGGCAGACATTAGTACACGCTGTCAAGCTTGGCTGCAGTTGTCGGACCTCGAACAATGGGTACAGGACAAGTTGGTCGATGTCCCATGCTGGGGGGTGAACCTCTTCGGCAAACCCATGACCAACAAGGCCTCCAAGCTGGAGACCGTTCATGACGAGGACTAGGCTCTCTAATTTATTTATTTATTTAACAAGCTTTTATATACCACCCCTTCCTGAGATCAAGGGCAGTTTACATGAAACATCACAGCAACTTTTACATTAAACTTTGAAACTATGGACATTTAACTTGTTACAGCTATATACAATAAACTTTTTATATTTATATATAATAATCTGTGTGTGGTATCATTGTATACATTGGTATCATGAGGTGTGTTGTGTAATTATGTTACAAATTTTGCATTACCACTTGGTTATTTTTATAATGTTTTAGATGTCTTGGGACATCTTTGTCTAAGAAGACCTCTGCTTCTTCCCGAAAGAAGGGCTCAGGTAAAAAGCCCTTTTACCCGAGGAAGTCCACTGCTTACCGAAACTACCCCCTGACCAGGCCTCCCCGGCTCCCCAGCAAAAGCAGCAAGCCAAGGGACAGGGGCATGGCCCGTGTAAGCAGAAGGCCCCCAAACCCCAGACTCCAGCTCCGGCTCCAGCCCAACCTGGAGGGGTTTTTTGACTCCTGCAGCATGGCCCCTCTCCCAAATGGAGCTTGGCAGCCCACAGGAGGTCAGCTCACCCTGTATGCCCACAGGTGGGGAGCTATCACCACCGATTCCTAGGCATTACAGGTGATCAGGGAGGGATACCTCCTCCATCTAGCCCAAGTGCTTACACACTTCTTCCCGGGAGAACCTATCAGGTCTCCTCTTCACCGGGACCTTCTTCTGAAGACGTTGGCAGGTCTTCGAGGACCACGCAGTGGAACCAGTGCCCCACCACCTCAAGGGCAAGGGGTTCTATTCCAGGTACTTCCTCATGCTAAAGAGGACAGGGGGCCTAAGGCCTATCCTCGGCCTGCGCAATCTCAATAAATTCCTGGTGAGGGAGAAGTTCAATATGCTCTTCCTTGGAACATTGCTGCCTTACCTCCGCCAGGGAGACTGGCTATGCTCCTTAGATTTAAAGGATGCCTACACATATATCCTAATCCACCCAAGCCACAGGCAATACCTACGCTTTATGGTAGGGGGCAATACAGGGTGCTTCCCTTTGTCCTTGCATCGGCCCCAGGGTATTCACAAAGTGCCTGGCGGTGGTCGCCGCCTTTCTCAGGCTTCAGTGGATCTTTGTCTTCCCCTATCTCGATGACTGGCTCATCAGGGGCACTACAGCCCCCAAGGTGCAGCAGGCCACAACTTGCACCACCCAGGCCCTTCAACACTTGGGTTTCGTTATCAACTACCCAAGTCCAGCCTTTGCCCGGCACAAGAGCTGGAATTCATTGGGGCAAGGATCAACAACCTTCAGTCGAAAGCCTTCCTGCCTGCAGACAGGGCAAGCAGGCCCATGGCCCTAGCCAAAGACATAAAGCACCATCCCTCAGTGCCAGCAAGGCATCTGCTGCACCTTCTCGGGCACATGGCCTCCACGGTCCATGTCACTCCTGATGCCCACCTCCACATGCGAACTGCGCAGTGGTGCCTCAGGGACTGGTGGCCCAGGCCATGGGACATCTCCAGGACAGGGTCAGAGTGACCAGGCACCTGGTGCAGTCCCTGACCTGGTGGCTCTCACCCCATCACTTGGAGGTGGGGATGCCCTTCCAGGCCCCTCACCACTCGAGGATCCTAACCATGGATGCCTCCCTGCTAGGCTGGGGAGCCCATTGCCAGGGATACCACACCCAGGGCATTTGGTCCCCAGACGAGAGTGCTCAACAGATCAATCTGTTCGAACTGCGTGCAGTCCATCTCGCCCTGAAGGCTTTTTGGCAGTGCTTGGGCCACAGGTCTGTCCTGGTGCAGACGTGCAACCAGGTTGCCATGTTCTGTATGAACAAACAGGGGGGCATGGGGTCCCATGCCCTCTGTCAGGAAGCCCTGTACCTGTGCTCTTATGCAGTCTGGCAGGGCATTCTCCTCAAGGCGGTATACCTGCCGGGCCAGGACTACTGGCTGGCCGACAGACTCAGCAGGATGCTCCAGCTGCACGAGTGGCAGCTGGACCAGGAAGTAGCCAGCCGGCTTTTCCAGACCTGGGGGGAACCGGTGATGGACCTGTTTGTAAGCCCGGACAATCCCCAGTTGCCCCGCTTCTGCTTGAGGCAGCCGCACCCTGCCAGGGTGGCAGTCGACATCTTTCTAGTCTCATAGTCAGTGGGTCTTCTGTATGCTTTTCCCTCTGACACCTCTGATCACCAAGA
The DNA here is from genome assembly GCA_033557465.1 of Ichthyophis bannanicus. NCBI lineage: Eukaryota > Metazoa > Chordata > Amphibia > Gymnophiona > Ichthyophiidae > Ichthyophis > Ichthyophis bannanicus. The sequence continues at coordinate 573,227,220 of CM066035.1, forward strand.
CTGTTCAAGATTCTTCACGACAGAGCCAATCCTCAAAGGGTAGATCTCCTTCTAAGCATCGAGAAACCTTCCACAAGACGCTTTTATGCTTTCAAGTGGAAAAGGTTTACCATATGGTGTTCACAGAAGGGTCTTAACCCCCTTGCGATACCTCTGGAATCATTGCTGGAGTATCTCCTTCATTTATCCAATGCAGGACTTAAGACTAACTCAGTAAGAGTCCATGTTTATGTTTTATGTTTATGTTTTATTAAAATTTGATATACCACCCACACCAGAAGGCATCTGGGTGGTTTACAATCTTAAAAAAATAACAGAGCTGCGAAAATAGAAAAGAACTCCATCATGTTAAAAACAGGAAAGAAGAGAAAAGGAACAGAAAACAGGCAAATAAATAATCACATTTGAGTGCTAGTGCAGCTTCCTTTAAGCCTCTAAATGGACAGCCTATTTCTTCTCATCCTCTTATAGCAAGATTTATGAGAGGCCTTCTTCTAACTAAGCCTCCCATTAGGCCACCACCGGTGGCATGGGACTTAAACCTGGTTCTTGGACAGCTCATGAAGCCACCTTTTGAACCCTTAGCTACTACCTCCTTGAAATTCCTTTCTTGGAAGGTTATCTTTCTCATTGCAATCACATCAGCATGTCGCATTAGTGAGTTGCAAGCGCTAGTAGCTGATCTACCTTATACAAGGTTCCATCATGACAAGGTAGTCCTTAGGACTCATCCACACTTTATGCCAAAGGTGGTCTCGCCTTTTCATCTAAACCAAGCGGTCTACCTACCTGTGTTTTTTCCAAGGCCTCATGCATCAAATGCAGAGAGGAATCTTCATACCTTGGACTGTAAAAGAGCGTTAGCCTTTTACTTACAAAGAACACAGCAACATAGAAAGTCCTCTCAACTCTTTGTTGCTTTTGATCCTTCTCATTTGGGACTTCCAGTCTCCAAGAGAACACTGTCTAACTGGATTGCTCAGTGTATTTCCTTCGCCTATCAGAGTAAGAACCTTCCTCTGGAGGGCCATGTCACAGCTCACAATATGAGAGCCATGGCAGCCTCAATGGCTCATCTGCACTCTGTGTCTATCGACGACATCTGTCGAGCAGCCACCTGGGCCTCGGTTCATACCTTCACAGCCCATTATTGCTTGGACAAGGACTCCCGCCGGGATGCCTTGTTTGGTCAGGCTGTTCGCCAACACCTGTTCCATACCTAATCAACTCCTACCCACCATCCCTGGTAGGATGCCAGAGATCCATGGAAGGAAGTGGAGCCCTGTTCAGGGGCACACAACGTCTGGGGTCTCTTTCCCTTTCCCTCTCTCTCTCTTTGTCTCAGCTTTAAAACTCAACTGGAGAGAGGCAGTTGGGAAAGGCGGGAAGGCAGCATGCAGGCGCTGTGGGATGCTCCCAAAAGCTGTCTAATTGGACACTGGGGAGCGTTCCCGCGCAGGCTCTGTTGGTACCAATGATACTCATATGTGAGGACTAAATTCCTGCTGTTCCCGGAGATCACCTGTTACAGGTGAGTAACTATGCTTTCTTGGTTGTGTTCACTTCCGCCCGAAGGGTGAGTGAGCTTCAGGTCCTCGTGGCGGAGAGGCCTTATACCAGGTTCTACAAGAATAGTGTGGTGCTTCGCACGCACCCCAAGTTCCTTCCAAAGGAGGTCTCCTTGTTCCACCTCAACCAGGAGGTGGCCCTTCCTCCCTTCCTTCCCAGACCGCATGCCAGTTGGGTAGAGGCGGTCCTCCATACCTTGGAATGTAAGAGGGCCCTGTCCTTCTACATTCAGCGTACTCAAGATCATTGAAAAGCCTCTCAGCTTTTTGTTTCCTATGACCCCAGTAAGCTGGGGGAGGCGGTGACCAAGTGTACGCTGTCCGCATGGGTGGCAGACTGTATTGCCCAGGCTTATGAGGAAGCAAGGCTTTCACAGGAAGGCTGTGTTATGGCTCACAGGGTCACGGCCATGGCGGCAATAGTGGCTCACTTGCGCTCTGTTCCTCTGGCAGACATCTGCTGGGCCACCACCTGGTCTTCGATTCATACCTTCGCAGTTAACTACTGCCTGGATAGGGAGTCCTGACGGGACAGTACCTTCGGCAAGGCTGTACTCCATAACGTTCTCGGGGTCTAGGCAACTCCTGCCCTCCAACCCTTTTGTGTTCAGGCTACCGCAGTGCTACTTTCCTGGTATGTAGGTCGTATTTCATTGCGGCTGCTTGCGGCTCTCGAGGGAGCCTTTTTTGGCTATAGGTTCATGGTAGCCTGTAGGTGGGTAGTCCCATATGTGAGGACTGACTTCCTGCTTGTTCCCAGAGAAAGCGTAGTTACTCACCTGTAACAGGTGTTCTCCAGGGACAGCAGGAATCGGTCCTCACAACCCTCCCTACTCCCCTTGGAGTTGCATTCCTATTATCTTTATTTTTTTGCCGTCTTTTTAGCTATAGATCAATATGAAAAGATCACTCTACTTATGCATGAATTCCAAACTTGCTGTACAAAAATAAACACAGAGGAGAAAAAGGCCTCATAACTGTTTTAACATAGAGCTAACACAATAGGCAACAACTGCCCTAAGCTCAAAAAACAGAAACATCAGTGGCCTAAAAAAGCTCCTCAAATAATGTAAATCATTTTGTTCTCAACTGAAGCATGGGTCATATAACTCATATGTTAACAGAAACAAGGTGCACTTATCTCTTCCACTCTCCAAATGTCACAACCAATTCTATGATAACAAGGCATTTTACTGAGCAAGATGGCACCCTTGGGCGGGAAGAGGACCACACATGAGTGGTAGCAATTCCCAAAGGCTTTTTTTGAAAGCTGGGGATTTGCTCCGCATGGGCTCCGTCGGCATTGGCGTCAACGTCACCCATATGTGAGGACTGATTCCTGCTGTCCCCGGAGAACACCTGTTACAGGTGAGTAACTATGCTATATCCGTTTTGTAGCCTTGCAAAGCTTTCAAAATTGTATGTCTCTTAATAGGAGTAAGTATCCCATACACATTCCATAACAGTATTTGTAGTGTTTTTATCCCATCCCACTGCTACTTGCCAAAGAGGACTGCAAAAAGAACTGACTCCTATATTGGGGGAGGGGGAGGGGGAGGTCTCTCAGTCGAAGGCCTCCCCATCCCACCATATCCTAAAAACTATAGGGTCCAGATCCCAGCCTCCCAAGACCACTATTAACCTATCCAGGACACTAATACCCCTTCTACCACCCGTCCTCCCCCTTCCTCTTCCAAATTTACCACTGTGTTTTTGACTGCCCAGAGCATCACTTTTTCTGGGCAGGACCCCCCGCTCCACACTGTTAGTCCCCAGCCCCCTCCCCCTTCCCCTCCCCTCCACACACACTTCCTCCTCTACCTGCAATGCCTAATGAATTTTAACAAGCATAGGAAACATACACTTGCCTCCCTCATGAAGGCAGCCCCAAGGAGCTGTTATGCACTTCCCTGAATCCTCAGCCCCTTGGCCAGTATGCCAACCATTTATCCAGCATCCCAATTTTCCTTTCTTGCATCCTGCAAACTTTCAGCATCTACTTCCATTCCCAACATCAACATTCATATACGCCTACACCTCTTCTCCCCTACTCCACACCAAATCCACACTAGTCACCCCTATTTCCCACCCCTTCCCCTATTCATACTCTTCCATTTGAATTCTACTATGAGAAAACTCATTGGCTCTAGTCCCTGGCAGTATACCTAAAAGCAAAAGACATCCCCTCTAAAGAATAATAGTAAGAATATGATTCAGCAATGCAATCTTCGCAGCTTGATTCATACCATATCCCGAGCTGGAATAGACCCCTAATACCTGGGCCCAGTCAATGATGCCCCTGGCCATGCTCCTAAAATGCCAGGTCCTCTACTTAAGATCCCACTCCCCAGTCCACCAAAACAGAGACTCGAACTCCCAACACACTCATATTCTCTCCCAGCTGTATGATCATCTACTCCCTGCAGTCATCCGAAAAAGCTTAATGTGCTGGCAGATACCCTAACTGCAGAAATCTAAACACCCAGACACTCACACTTGTACAAAAAGACCTGAACTCCATCTGCCAAGGAAGCTTAGAAAATCAACATAATAAACAGGCTCCTGGCTTCCAATCTGATGGTCCATGGACCACTTGCATGAAATCTTGGCCCTGATAAGATCATGCAAAATAAAAGAAAAATATTGGGAGGGGGAGAAATGGTAAGGGACTAGTCATATCCCAAAACACATGAGATTAATGCTGCAGCCATAAGAAAAATCCTGTGGCCTGTCCATCCCTGGGTATAGACCTCTCCCATTAGGCAACAAAATAGTTTGCGCCATAGTCAGACCTTCAGATATGATGCAGCTGTAGACAGGATGCGCTGGCAGTCTAGACTTCCTGCAAAGATTATCCATGCCAGACCAACACATCATTTGTCCATTGACCATTAGGGCCCTGTGATCTCCAAGTGCTGCCAGATGAAGTCCAAGCTCTCTGAGACAAATTGAACGTGCGCAGGGCACCACCATGCAGAATCTGTAGATACACTGTATACTATAAGGTAAATCATACTCTAAGAGCTGCTAGTGTTTCTCCATCAGGTGGCAGCATAAGTGGTACAAAATATGCATTAAATCTAGGCATCAGGCAGTTATGTTCATGTGTATCTAAGACATGCAAACCCATATTTTATAACTCTACACCCTGCCCTTGCTTCACCAAACTCTGCCCATGTGAATGCACATAATAAAAGTGTGTGCCATCTTGTCGCCAACCTGGGACATATGTGGTGGGGGTGTGGAAGGGTTCAGCATTACTGGTATAGGTTACAGGATACCTAGGTTCCTTGATGAGACAAGTCGAAGAGTGGTTGGGAATCCTGGTGATATTTGACCACCTGCCATCTTCCCACCCCAAGGGGTGCTGGATACGCCAAAAGCTTGTGTGGCAGGGAAACAACCCATTCTCCGACACTAGAAGGATAAGTCTGTTCCCTTCTTTTGGGAGTGGCAGAACTGCTTCTGTCAGTTAATGCTAATGGAGCGGATGGCTGCTAAAGGGAGCAATTTTTGAAAGTGTGAATAAACAGGTGGACAAAGATGAGTCGGTTGATATAGTGTATCTGGACTTTCAGAAAGCCTTTGACAAGGTCCCTCATCAGAGACTTTTGACAAAACTAAAGAGTCATGGGATAGGAGGCAGTGTACTACTGTGGATCAAGAACTGGTTAAAAGATAGAAAGCAGAGGGTTGGGCTAAATGGCCAATTTTCCCAATGGAGAAAAGAGAATAGTGGTGTACCCCAGGGATCTGTGCTGGGTCCGCTGCTTTTTGACATATTCATAAATGACCTGGAAAGTGGAATAACGAGTGAGGTTATCAAATTTGCAGATGACACAAAACTATTTAAAGTTGTTAAAACCCAAGAGGATTGTGGAAAATTGCAAGAGGATCTTGATAAATTGGAAGACTGGGCATCAAAATGGCAGATGAAATTGAATGTGGACAAGTGCAAAGTTATGCATCTAGGGAAGAACAACCCAAACTATGGTTACACGATGCAAGGTTCCACATTAGGAACCACCACCCAGGAAAAAGATTTAGGCGTCATTGTGGATACCATGTTAAACCCTCGGCCCAGTGTGCAGCGGCAGCCAAGAGAGCAAATAGAATGCTAGGTATCATAAGGAAAGGAATGGAAAATAAAACAAAAGATATTATAATACCTCTATATCGTTCCATGGTGAGACCACACCTTGAATATTGTGTGCAATTCTGGTCGCCGTATCTTAAAAAGGATATAGCGTTATTAGAAAAGGTTCAGAGAAGAGCCACCAAAATGGTAAAGGGGATAGAAGGATACTCCTAGGAAGAAAGGCTAAAAAGGTTAGCTCTTTAACCTGGAAAAGAGACGGCTGAGGGGAGATATGATAGAAGTCTATAAATTAATGAACAGAGTGGAACGGGTAAACGTAGATCGATTGTTTACCTTATCAGAATATAGAAAGACTAGGGGACATGCAATGAAGCTACAGGGTAAACTATTTAAAACTAATAAAAGAAAATATTTCTTCACTCAACGTGTAATCAAACTCTGGAATTTGTTACCGGAGGATGTAGTAAAGGCTGTTAGTGTAGCTGGGTTTAAAAAAGGCTTGGACAAGTTCCTGGAGGAAAGGTCCATAAACCATTATTAAGAAGGGACCCAGGATATCAATGCTTGACCCAGTACAAGCATTGCGGAACCTGTGTCTTTTGGGGAAACTGCTAGGTACGTATGACCTAGATTGGCCACTGTTGGAAACAGGATACTGGGCTTGATGGACCTTGGTCTGACCCAGTATGGCATATCTTATGTTCTTATGTTCATTAAGAGACATGCGAGTTTCCTTGCATTACGGGGGGGTGTATACTGACACATTGATGTCCCTAATTCACAATGAGCTGCTTACTCTTTAGGGGTTATTGGATAGCACAGTTACTTACCTGTAACAGGTGATCTCTGGGAACAGCAGGAATAAGTCTTCACATATGGGTATGTCGGTACCGATGGAACCTGCGCGGGAACGGTCCCCCGCGTCCAAAAAGAAAGCCTTTAGGAGCATCCCACACGCATGCGCGCTGCCTTCCCGCCCATTCACTTCCCTCTCATCAGTTGGGTTTGTAGCTGAGACCGAAGGAGGGAAGTAGACAAATTAGAGAGAGAGAGAGAGAGAACAACTCCTAGGGGAGGTGGGTGGGTTGTGAAGACTTATTCCTGCTGTTCCCAGAGATCACCTGTTACAGGTAAGTAACTGTGCTATCTCCAGGAACAAGCAGGAATGAGTCTTCACATATGGGGACTCCCAAGCCAGAGATGCCTAGAGGAGGTCCCAGCATGTTGCAAATCTAATAGATGGGCCATGCTATTTTCCAGAACCTCAGGCATCCAAGGGATGGAGGGTAGGAGTTGAAATAAAAAGGGTGTGCTGTGGAACAGCTTGACTAAACAAGGCGTCTAGAGGGGAGTCCTTGTGTAGATCATAAATGTTAGTAAATATTGAATTCCAATTTTCTAATGTGGACCTTACTCAAAAGTATCGCAAAAGTATTTGTTGAGGCTAATATGGGTCTGGTGCTAAGAGCCAGTACATTATCTCAAAGAAATAACCTCACTTGGAAGTAGAGGAAAATAGATTTTGCAATACAGGTAGAGGTCAGAAGCCTTAATGGCTAGAACTAATTCCAGAAGAAAAAACTGGGGGAGTTTAATGAGGTGGGACTTTGGAGGAGAAGCTAAAGCTTCTGTAGGCCAAAGTTTGAAGCTCTTTGTCCTTGGAGCAGAATAAGGCTCTAGGAAAGAGAGGAGATAAATCTGACTGGTTTTCAGAAAAAAGGATGGGTCTTTAAGACCCCTCTATCCAAATGAAAGAAAGAAACATTTGTAGTAGGCAGTGTAGCCTCCAATTTCTTGAAGGTCAGTAATATCTTCCCTAAGTGATGTCACTTAGGATAATGACTTTACATGGAGAGCTTCAGATGTAGCGTAACCGGAAAGGTTATGGTAAAAGAAGGTAGTTTCTAATTACCATAGAAATTGGCTGTCCATTTAAAACACTATGGTATGCTGGAACAGCATTAATATGGACAGTAACAAATCTTTCAGTCAGATTATATATATATATATATATATATATATATATATATATATATATAGAGAGAGAGAGAGAGAGAGAGAGAGAGAGATTCACTTAATAACAAGAAGGGGTAAGACCTGCTTGAGAATATAGATAGAGAATCTCTTTCTGGTTACACGTGGAAGAACCATGGAGAAGGTTACATGGAAATCAGTGGAATGTTCTTAATTAGAAGGAGAGGTCTAGATTTCTTCAAAAATTCTAGCCTTTGAATAACCAGAAATGGAGACCTATGTGAAGGGGTGCAGAGGATATCCCTAGTCTTAAGACAAGAAGTCTGGATCCTTCTATAACTTCAGTGTGGAAAAGAAGACACAATATAAGGGGATACCATGTTTGCCCCTCTATGAGGGCAATATGGGTATCATGCGTTTTTGTTCAGCATAAGCTTCAATGAAGTATTGGGAATTAGAAGGAATGCACTAGACAAGGACCAACTGCAGTGAAAAGGAATGCATCCCTGTTGTAAGAGTTCCACTGGAGATGTGGAACAACCCAGGGAATTGAGCATTTCTTTCTGCTTTCACGTGGTCTAAGCCCTGGTTCCTTTTCCTTAAAAGGAAATTTTAAGGAAGATGGTAAGAGTAGGAAAAAACAGTCATGTAGGAACCTGACTGGGCAAAGCCTTTTCAACCATCTGGAAGTTACCTACTAGGAATGGCTCTGATACTCTCTGGCAAAGGCCCCATAGTTGCAGAGCTTTTTTGTATAATTGCAGAGAGCATGTTGTAGGTTGCTTAGGTGAGATCTGGCTGTTTAATTGCCAGTGTGCAACCTAATCTATTCTGTTAGAGCCAAAAAGAATTGAAGATGGCTAAGAATAGTAGACAGGCCGGTTGCCTGCAATGATAAATTGTCCAAGTAGGTTTTGGAACCTGTCTTGGAATTATTTGTTATTAAGGCAGCAGAAAAGGTTAGGTCCTATAGATTGGAAAAGGACCAACAGACATAATTAGGAGTGGTAAAACTCAATTATGGTCTGATAAGCTGCCTTAAAAAATATATTTGAGAAGATTGCAAAGGGGAAAAAAGCTCTGTATGGAAACCACTTACAGGAGTAGGTGTTGAAGAAAATCCTATGGGCTTATAAAATAAGCCCTCCAGTAGAATAGTATCACTCTTAGACTGAATGTCTCAACTAAAAGGGATAGAAAGTAATACAGAGTTGTGAAGACTTACAATTTGGTAAGTCTCTGAAAAAAGGTAAAGCTCCCCTGCAGTCAAACTATGAGATATCCTCGTACAGGAAAACTGTCAAGGTGAAAGGCATAGTCTACCTTGCTATTAGTTGTTACTCCTCTTTTTCCTTCAAAAAGGAGAGGAGAAACCTGTTACCTGTAGGGCATGATTATCCTCAATAGCTCTAGGAGCTAAAAGAATGGATTTCTCTTGCAGCAAGAGATTCATGCCTAGAGTCAGTGTATCACTGATCTCTCAGTAAGGATGAGATGAACTGTAGCTGCTTCTGTTGATAAGAAGTGAGTTAGCGGTTCTAAACCTCAAACAGGAAAAAGAGATTTAATGAATAAAATATCAGAAACCCTGCGACTGCTGGGTTTGCTGAGCCTGTTGAGGTTTTGATTTTTTTAGCCTGCTTTGATGTTGCCCTTCTTTGGAAACATCTGCATGATGGGTAGAAGATGGATAAAACTTTTTTCCCCTAGGGGGATAAAGTTTTTTAGGAGATTTTTTACTAGCTGGGATAGAGGAAAGTTTTGACAATCCTCTGAAAACAACAATATCAGTGTTTAACTGATTAGCTTGGAATAAAGCATCTTTGTTAAAGATATTTTCACCAGTACAAGGAGTATTTGCCAGCCTTTCTTGCACCCATTTGTCCAAGTCTGAAGCTTGGAGCCAGGCCATGCTTCGTGCCCCTATGGCTATAGCAGAAGTTCTGCTAATAGACTCAAAACAGTCCAGGGAAGCACGATTAAGGAACTTAGAGACATTTTGATCATGACTGACTAATAAGAAATAGTCTGCTCTATTATGTTCTTGAAGAAAAGGGTTCAAAAGCTTTAAATTCTTTCTGACCTCTTCAAGAGATAATCCCATATAGAAAATATATGAGATAATTCTTGCTGAAAGCATGGATGCCTGGAAGCATCGACGTCCAAAGGCATCTAAAGTCCTAGACTCATGACCTGGCAGATAAGAGGAGTGCTTCTTTGCACGCTTAATACGCCTCATTGCTGATTCTACAACAATAGAATGATGAGGATGTTGAGTCTTTTGAAAACCTGGAGAAGATGGCACCTTGTACATAGTGTCAAGTGTTTTAGAAGTTGGGGATAATGTTAAAGGAGTTTCCCACATTCTTAATAGTAGATCCTGTAAGATCTGATGCAAAGGAAGCATGATCACTTCCTTTGGAAACCAGGGGAATTGCAGAGTTTCTGAATCCCCTGGTATAGATTCTTCACCAGGAATAGAAATGGCAAGTAACTTTGCCATATCAAGCAGAAAAGCTTGAAAAGAAATCTCTCCTGAGGAGGACCCTCTGAAATGAGGGGTAAAGGCTGGAATTGTTGAAAATTCAGCCTTGGTACCGATGGATTCATCCCAGTCATCGGGATCGGAAGACTTGAAAGGATGAAGCATCGGATTTTCTTTAAAGAGAGATCTTTGGTACTGCCCGAGTTCGGTACCGAGATGAGTCGGTACCGAATCCTCCATGCTAGAGAGTGATTCCAGGCTCGGCATCGAAGGAAGAGAGTCTGTCAAAGCAAGCATCGACAGTACCGATGCCGATGTCGATACCGGTACCGAAGCCGATACCGATAGCCGGGGAACGGTCTGCAGTGACTCCAGCGGTACAGAAGTAGCTGAGAGATTCGCCAGACTACGTTCATCGGTGAGGAATATTCGTCCATCACCATAGCTGATGCCGGGGTGTCGGTACCGCTCGAAGCGGCCACAACCACCGAGCATGGCCCAGGTATGTCCATGGAGGTAAGAACCTCGGAAACAACCTGAAGCCCCGTTAATGCTTTGGAGCCCGAAGACTCCCGCCGGGGCTTTATTGCCAAAATGTCCTCGAGGGCAACGCCAGAGGCATCTCGATGCTTAGAAGGAGATCTACCACTCGAGGACTGGCTAGTCTTAACAGACTTTTGTTTGGTTACCTGATCCTGTGAGAAAGAAGATATTCTGGCTGGTGACATCGAGTCTGATGTGAACCGGGTATCGAGTTGTGCTCGATTCTGAAGACTTCTTCTATTTGAGCTCCTGCAGGAGAGACACTCCAGTGGGCAATGGTCAGGACCTGAACATTTTAGACACCAAGTATGAGTGTCTAAAAATATATTTGTACCGCCACACTTTGAGCATTTCTTAAGGATAGTGGCTGGCTTTTCCATAATGGAAAGGATAGAGGCCTAGTGGCCTAGAAACCATCAGGCACTAAACAGGAAAAAATTCCTTAGAAAAAAGAAGACATTTTTAGAAAAAAGAAAGAAAAGCACCGGCAGTACCGGTGGCGTCAAGGGAAGGCAGACGCGACCACAAAAAACAAGAATAAAAAAGAAGAATTTTCTGCAGTGACAGGAATACGTCCTGCCGGCTCCGCGGAAAATGGAAAACTGTTGAGAGGGAAGTGAATGGGCGGGAAGGCAGCGCGCATGCGTGTGGGATGTTCCCAAAGGCTTTCTTTTTGGACGCTGGGGAGCGTTCCTGCGCAGGCTCCGTCGGTACCGACGTACCCATATGTGAAGACTCATTCCTGCTTGTTCCTGGAGATTATGATGTCCACAATTAAGGGGGTTTGGGGGTACTGGGGTGTTGGTTTTAGGTTAGGTTCTGAAGAAGGTGTGCGCTGGCAAGGGGGTTTGCAGAGCTTGTTAACAGGCTTATGGGGAGGGGTAGGGGGAGTGGGTGGATTTGTTTCAATATCAAAAAGTGCTTGTTATCATAATGTTGATTGGTCTCGGAGTGCCATCTAAGTGTACCCACGGTGCTCTGAGTGTTGTATCCTCCCTTTGTTCAATAAAAAATATGGTGAAAAAAAAGTATGCACATTCGGCCTTATGTGTATAGTTATAGAATAGTAACCACTTAAAGTATGCATGTAAAAACCCATTAACATGCATGAATTACTAAAAATCTGTGATTTGCACATAATTTTCCATAGCTCCTTATAAAATGACTCCCATACACACAAACCTTTCCCCAACTCTGTGTCCTCAGACACCTCTGCTCAGTCAGGATAAAATTGTGTGCATACTGGTTGTGCATGTGTAAGTTTATCCACATAGCAGGTGGGCAATTTTATAAGAACCCATTTTCTTGAGTAAACCACTCTTTTACAGAAATGCTTTTGAAACTCACTTTTTTTACCCATGAAAAAATGCCTTCTGAAAATTGTCTCCCCTCTTGTGCCTTACAGTGCACATACGTTTTACACATAAGCAAAGGGAGTATACTGTGCTTGGGGGAAAGGTTAGGATAGATCTCCAAAATAAATATGGGGATTTCATTTTGAACTCTGTGTTAATTGCACTCACCGTGATATTCAGCGGTACTAGCATGGTTAGTGCTCCCAAATATCCACAGGTGCTGTCTCTGCGTGCCCTGATACTAGCATCAGGGCATACTGGAGGCAGTCTAACTTTTGCTGCTTAAGCTAACCGGGCAATGGCTCAATATCGCTGCTGCCTGGTTAGCTTCTTTCCTATCCGGCCAAACTGGATATTCAATGCCAGTGGCTGGATATGACTGGCATTAACTTCAGTGATGATGGCAAGCCGCTGCCACTGAATATTCCCTGCCCCCCTCCTTATATATATAGAAGCTCAAATGGCAAGACTTTTTCCTTTGTACTTTGGACACATCATGCAAAGAGAAAGATATTAGAGAAAGACATCATGGCTGGCAAGGTTGAAAAGAGGAAGGTCAGCAATGCAATGGATTGATACAATATCAGCAGCTATGGATGCCACTTTATCAACAATCCACCTGACTGAAGACCAAACACTCTTTCAAGGCCTACTTTAATTTTTTAATCCACATTCTGCAGCCGGGTTAATTTTTGCATATTTCAGGAAAATTGTACCCGTCTTATTCAATATGTTCTAATAGTGATTTTCCTTCTGCTATGGTCATGTATTATATACCATTTGATAGGAATATTTAGTCAGACTTTTGGATCCCAAGAGTTTTGGGCTTGGCCTAGAAAGGGTTAAGACAACTATCCACAGGGTCACCATGAGTAGACATTGACTTGACAGCACTTAACAACAACATATACTTTGCTATGTGTACTTTGAACCCCACTGGGGTTTAATTGTTGTTCCTTCCAATGTTGGAAAAATAAATAGTTTAAAAATAAGTTTATTGCACCTCATAATGAAGTTATTTGCTTGATTTCTTAGAAAGCAAAACAGTGCAAACACAAATGTGGGTCTTCAAGTCAATGCTGACTCAGCAGCCTCCTGTGTTTACTTGGCAGTGTGACTAGAAGCAGATTGCAAGGCCATTCTCCTGGGACAATGGGGGGGTTAAGTGACTTGCCCAGGGCCATAAGGAGTGCTTAGTGGGAACTGAACCCTTGTGTTTTGGTTACTAAGCCAACACTCTAACCACTAGACTACTCCTCCTCTCCCAATGTTATAGTCTTCCTTCTGTAAAGCAATTGCTGGAAAAAGAAAGAATGAATTTTAAACCTTAATAGGGCCTATGTGCTTACAGGCTTTAGTGTCAATGTGTATATAGTAAGACCAGTAACATGGATACTTTGCATTTGAGCTAGCATTATTCAAAGTTCCCAGCAACAATAATAATACACATGTGAATTTAAGAAGAACATTTCTGTAAATAATCTGCAGGTATTAAGAGTGCTGATATCTAAAGAGTTTGAATGAAGGGCCCCAAATGGGTTGTGTTTATGTCTGCGTTCAGGCCTCCCCAGTTCCTTTACACCATTGCCAACTCTTCAAATCAGAATCAAGTCTTTGGTCCAGCCACCCTTATATACAACCCTTGGGCATCTGGGCCCTCAACCCATCCTCAACCCCTTTCTGAAAAGAAAAACAAGACTCTTCATACCCTGAACCCCTCCATCCAAAAACATATTCTTGGAATGTGGTCCACTTAACTCCCCATAACCAGCAAGAGGGAGTTGGTTTCCACCTTGCCAGCAATCATCAAATTTAAAATAGCACCAGCTTACAATCTTCATATTCGGATGTGCACATGACCATATCTTCTTACTGGCAAAGGATAGTTCTTTTGTTGTAGAGGATGGAATCAGGTGGAATTTGGAGTGTGTGAAGAGATTCTAAGGGAAGGGAGGGAATCATACTGTAGGCATAGTCAGGGAGAGTGACCCCCCCCCCTCCCAATACTCCAGGTGACCTTCCTACCCCTTGACCTCCAAAGTCAGCAACCAAATTCAAACCATGCCTGGGGAGGGAGGCCAGTTTATGTGATGGGAATAGGTGATAGGGGAATTGCTGGATATTTACTGGCATTAGCGAGTGATCCTGATGGGAAGAAAGTACTGTGGGCATGGGAGTGTGATTGTGAGGGGAAGGGATTGTGTTAAACAATACTGGGGCAGTATTGTTTGAAGAAATCAAGAGGGTAATTTCATAAAAGGTCACCTAGGTGGGGAGGCCGACTGAGCTCCTCTTTTGGGTCTGTTTATGAAGACACATAGGTGCCTATATGTCTTTATAAAAAAACTAGCACATAGCCTGCAGAAGTCATGGCTATAATGATCCCAGCTCAGGGATAGTATAAGTATATTCACATAAAATATATGTATTTTATAAAGAATACATGAAAATTGTGACTCCACTGTGGTTCACACAGAATCTGCCCTGAGCACACCAGAGTCACAATACATAGCGCGGGGTAATTTTAGAAGTGGCATTTTTTGCATGTTTACTGGCATATTTACATGAAAAAAAAACAATAAAATTATCCCCCCAATGGAGAGAGAGTATCACTTTTATCTTTTTAGTGCCACCAAGTCAGTGTTGACTCATAGTGACCCAGCTACCCTCTGGGTTTTCTTGGCAATGTATCACTGGAGGAAGTAATGCCCCAGTGCCAGTGGGAATTAAACCCTTGATCTTCTGGGTATTAAGCAATTGCTCTAACCACTAGGCTACTCCTCCACTCCCTTTGCAGTTCTGTGCTAATTGACCCAATAACATAGGGACTGTTAGCACAACAGAGATTTCCATAGTTAGAAGTACCCAACCCCAGTGAATGTAAAAGTCTTATGCTCATTTGCCTATTGTAACATTAGGAGGTTCCTGCTTTGGAGAGCACCCTCACTACAAGCCTTCACCCTATTTTCTTGTAAATATTTAAAGCTTAAGCTTTTACCTTGTATGAGTTTACCAGGGCACTTTCTGTTGAATCTGCCTGCTTCCATCTACCTGCCTTCAGCACTTGGTCAGCCCTGCCCCCCCGCCCTGCCCCCCCCCCCCCCCGCCCCGCCCCGCTGGGCTTTAGTTCAGAAGCTTTCCTCTCTTAGCACATGAGCTGCTGGCCTTCCTTTTGCAGGTTCCTGTTTGGGAGAGCACCATCACTACAAGCCTCTGCTAACTTTTATACTCTATTCAGGCATCTTCATGGGCCTGTTTAAAATTTAGCTTGTTATTTATTTAGGAACAAGGGAGGGCACCCTTCCTGCAGCATCAACAGGCACAAAGTAAGCAGGACAGCAGAACCACTGGAAGTCCTGGTCGAAACACATATCAGGTTGACCTCTTTTTCTGAGAATAAACTTTTCTCCAGGAACAAGCAGGAAGTCAGCCCTCACATATGCGTGATGTCGACGAAGCCCCCGTGTGGAGCAAATCCCCAGCTTTCAAAGAAAGCCTTTGGGACTTGTCCCCCGCAGCCCCCTCTGGTGGCGGCATAGTGTTTCCACCGGAGGCTGGGGAGCGCATAAGATTTGGGGTATCAGGGTTGGCCAGTTGCGAGGGTCATAAGGGAGCGGTCCTTCATGCCAACCTCGTTGCCAACTTCCCAATAAAGTGACTTCACAGCCAAGTGTAGGGAAAAAGGAAAAAGGCTTTTATTTCTCCTTTGCGCAATATGGTTCAAAATATACGGTTCAGAAAGTAACAGGGCTGTAACAATCCTTACATCAGGTTCCACATATATAAAACGGTCAAAGTAACAACTGTTAATCTCCACAGTAACTCAAAACATAAGGTATCCTGTATTCACTTCATACATTCTTTAACTGCAAACAGATTATAGTTTTCCTACTGTACAATAAACGCATTCCATGGGTTCTTCTGCCTCCTCACCCCCAGATTCCACTGGCAGCCATTCCATGTCCGAGAGCTCTGAATCGGAAGCTTCAATGGGGCCGAATTCTGGCTTTTTGAAAGTGTGCCAAACCGTGTTCCAATGCTTGTTTGTCAGCTTAGGGCGTCGGTTCTTGGCTATAGGATAGAACCCTGGCTGTTCATCTGCTATGGTTTTAAAAGCTCTCTTGTCCCAACCTTTAGCATTAACAGTTTTCTTCCTGGGGAAATCATCTGTTATTTTCTGCTTAAAAGTGTCATTATTATACTGATAAAATCCTCTCTTCTGCTTTTCTCCTATGCTGGGTTTAGGCACACAATCACAGGCAATAACTGTTTTACCTTTGAGCTTTCTGTAGTCTCTTCCAGGAAAGGCTGGAGGCCTAGCCTGATTATCTTCTAATTCTTGCTGGCTCAAGTAATCCCCCCGGGTCTCTCTTTCTCTAGAGTGTGGATAAACCTCTTTGGGGCAGGGCTGCAGCTGATGCCCTCGGCCTTTGCTTCCACTCCCGTGGCAGTTAGCTAGTGGCCGCGCCCTCTCAGCTTTTCCCTGTTCACCAGGCCTCTGAGTTTTCCACCCTTCTCTCTGGTTCCTTTTATAGAAATCTTTAAGAGTACCTTTCTCTTCTTGAGTATCCTTTTCAGCGGGATATCTTTCTCTCAGATCGTGGCTTAGCCCCTCTCCCTGGATAGGGCTTTCTCTCCAGCTGGATGGGAGAGCACCTTCTTCCTTGACTGCTCTCTGCAGTGCTGCTCCTTGGAGTTGTCTCTGGCCTGCTCTCCGGCCTACTCCTCGGCCTACTACTTGGTCTGCTCTCCAAGTTGCTTCTTGGCCTTCTCCTTGGCCTGCTCTTCGATCTCCCTTTTGAACTGCTCTGTCCCTGCTTAAATCGGGACTGACTGATTCTAAGTCCTGCCCATAGAGGCGTGGTTCCTCTGCATCCAAGCTGGCTCTCCTGCTCCCTCTATGTGGGCTTTCAGGATATTGCAACTGAAACTTGTTTTTTTCTAAATTTAAAACTTTTTTTCTTTCTGCCAGAGGGTCCGCTGCATCACACATCCCCCTTCTCAAAATATTACGGGCTGGGGGAAACTCTTCACCACAGCACGTAATACGAGACATAGTATCCGCATTACAATGTAGCTTCCCAGCTCGATGCTCCACACGGAAGTCGTAAGGCTGCAAAGCCATATACCACCGGGTTAGCCTGGCATTTTCGTTCCTCATGGTATGCAGCCATTTCAGGGGGGCATGATCCGTAATGAGGACAAACTTCCTCCCGGTGAGGTAAAATTTTAACGCCTCAATGGCCCATTTAATAGCGAGGCATTCGCATTCAATAGTGGCATATTTCCTTTCTGCTAGCGAGAGTTTTCTGCTAAGAAACAGAATAGGATGTTCCGCTCCCTCTTGTACCTGGGACAAGACGGCTCCCAGACCCGTCTCCGAAGCATCCGTCTGTAAGAGGAATGTTTGCTTAAAATCCACCCCGCGTAATACGGGGGCTCGGCACAACTTCCCTTTCAAACTTTGAAAAGCGGACTCTGCTTCGGGGGTCCACTGTACTATGTTCGGGGCATTTTTCCTGAGCATCTCTGTAAAGATGTTGCTTTCTTCCGCAAAGTGCGGTATAAAACGGCGATAATACCCAATGAGGCCAAGGAAGCTTCTCAACTACTTCTTGTTCTGTGGAACTGGAAATTTTCGGACGCTATCTACTTTATCCAGTAATGGCCTCACAGTTCCACGGCCCACTAAATGACCCAGGTACTTGACTTCTTCAGCGGCAAATGTACACTTCTTAGGGTTAAGTGTAAGGCCCGCTCTCCTCATAGCTTCTAATACGACGCCTATTTGATGGAGATGTTCCGTCCACGTGGCGCTGTGGATCACCACATCATCCATATAGGCCGTAGCAAAGTCCTGGTATGGCCGTAGAATAACATCCATTAAACGTTGACACGTAGCGGCCGCTCCATGCAGGCCAAAGGGCATTCTCCGAAACTGGTAAAGTCCCATCGGTGTACTAAAAGCAGTTTTCGGTTTGGCATCCCGTGTCAACGGGACCTGCCAATACTCTTTGGTCATGTCCAACGTTGTCAGGAACTTTGCTTGCCCGAGCCGGTCTAATAACTCCTCGATTCTCGGCATCGGGTAAGCATCGAAGGTGGACATCGCATTGACTTGACGAAAGTCTATGCAGAAACGCATAGACCCGTCTGGTTTTGGCACCAGCACGATCGGGCTGCACCAGGGACTATGTGACTCCTCTATTATTTTCATTTGTAGCATTTCTCGCACCTGGTTGACGACCTCTTGCTTTTTCGCTTCTGGCAGTCGATATGGGCGCTGTCGGATGATTTTACCTGGAGGAGTATGAATCTCGTGAGCCACCAACGAGGTTTCTCCAGGCATTGGAGTCAAGACGTCCTTATACTTATTCAATAGACGAGCCAAATCTTCTTTTTGTCTCACCGAGAGCTCCTCTCCCATCTTCGGGGTAGAATCTTCTTTACACTCTTCCACTCGGGGTCCCAGGTCCTCCTCGGGTGGATCCGTCCCTATGGCCATTAAACTTTCCATTTCCGCTCTCCCTGTCAAGCCAAAACCTCCCATTCCTCGGCTTGTGGGATTTAACATGGCGGCTTCCTCTAGATCAGGGAATCTGACCCGCTCACAAATGAGCTGTGCCACTCTGTCTCCGGCCTGGACTTTGTAGTCCTCCTCTGAAAAGTTACATAAGAGGACTCTTAAGATGCCCCTGTAATCAGGGTCCACGACTCCTGCAGCCACGTCAATGTTATATTTGGCGGCCAGTCCGGATCTTGGGGCTATTCTTCCGTAACATCCCGGAGGCAGCTCGATTTGTAGGTCGGTGGTCACTAATGTTCTCCCCCGCTTCGGGATGACGATATCCACGGCGCTATGGAGGTCATAGCCTGCAGCTTGTGCCGATGCTCTTTGAGGAGTTCGCGCTCTTTCGGACGTTTTACAGTATCGCAGCACAAACTTTTTAGGTGGCTGTGACTGATCCTTCATGATGGCCTTCGGGGGTTTCTCCCACAGTGGGCTAGGGATCATAGTATCTGTAGCGGCAGCAAGGCCGCTCCGCTGTACTCTAGACTTTTCGATAAGGTTAGGTTGCATGCAAATGGAATCTGGTTTTTCTTGAGGTAACAAACCTTCTTTCAACGTTTTTCTAAATTGTGGCCAATCTCGGCCCAGGACCAAGTCCTGCGGTAACTTTGGGACTACTGCAATTGGCACTTCTTTTACAATGCCCATACCTTTTATCCACAATTTATAAATAGGGTAGCGTGTGGCTGCTCCATGCACGCACTTAATTGTCACATATCCTTCTGGAGATTCTGGAACCGAGAGTCCATGAGCCTGGATCGTCGACCATAATTTCTTAGAAACCATGGTCTGGTCGGCTCCAGAATCCAATAAGGCTTGTACACTTATACCCTGTATTTTCACATTAATCAAAAACCCATCATGCATTAGTCTTGGTGATTCTCCTACCAAGGCAGTACGTACATGACATTCATATTGTACATGTCCCTTCTTACCGCAAGCAAAACATTTTCTTAAACTCTCTTTGTTTAGGGGCTTGTTACTCTGCCACCTACCACCTGGAGAACGTGAGGGACTCTCCCTTCCTTGTGCCTCCAACCCCATGGCTATTCGTGGGCCTGCCTTAGGCTGGGTCACTTTTTCGGCCTCTAAGTATCTCTCCGTGAGTGCTATTGCCTCTGTGGTATTGCAACAATTCTGGAGCATCAAAAAGTTTTGCACTCTACTAGGTAGGGCATTCATGTACTGCTCCAGAATTATAGCATCCATGAGTGTACTTATGCTCTTCCTTTCGGGCTGCAACCACTTATAAGCTAGGCTACGTAATCTGTGGCCTAGTGCCTTAGGTGTCTCATTTGCTTTAAGAAAGGTAGCCCTAAGCATTTTATTATACGCTACTGGCGTAAGACCCACACGATCCCTGATCGCTGTTACCACATCGGTATATGAATTCGCTAACTCTGGGGGCATTGACCTGTAGGCCGCCAGCGCTTCACCCGTGAGTGATGCCGCTAGGCGTATCGCCCACTGCTCCTCGGGCCATTTAGCCGAATGTGCAATTCTAGCAAATGTGTCCAAAAAGTCATCAATGTCATCGCTCGGACTGAGTTTACCAATCATCAAGTCTGAACAAGACCAGTGTCCAAGGTCAGAGTTTACCATTCCGGCGAGTGATGTCTTCTCTGCTTTGCTCTGAGCCAGTTCCTGCCGCTGCTGCGCAAGCCATGTGTTCATAGTCTCTATGACTGGCAGTTGCTGCGCTTGCACCGCCTTCAGTGCTTGCTCTTGGCTTTGTTGTGCCAGCTCTGCCTGCTTGCTGAACTGGTGTGCCATCCAGGCACACAGTTCCTTGGGCTCCATCGTACCTGTTGGAAAACAAACAGAGACAAACCCAAGTGTGGCTCCTCACAATATTTTTCCTCACACCCTTTTTTTTTTTTTTTTACTTCCCCATATATCCAACACTAGGTAGGCTTATATACACCTTACCTTGCTCTAGTGTTGCGTCAGCTTTGGGGAATATATGTAGTCATCCAAGGGTTGCTTCACTGCTTCTGGACTCACCAGAGGATCTCACACCTTCAGGATTTTTTTGTTCTCTCTTTTCAGCTCCGGTCCGGATTCCAGGACTCCGCTCCGTGTTTTCAACTCCGGTCCAGCCTTTTTGTATCCGCTCTGCTCCTGGTTTTCCTTCCAGTCCAGTTTTTGTTGTAGGACGGTTCGGGTTTTACTTTTTTGAGAGCTTTTTTTTTTTCAGAAAAAGGAGAAAGCTGGTACTTTCTTTTGTACTGGTATAAATACAGTCCTGTACACTTGAGGGTACCGTAAAGATCCTGCCAACTACGCCACTTATGTCCCCCGCAGCCCCCTCTGGTGGCGGCGTAGTGTTTCCACCGGAGGCTGGGGAGCGCATAAGATTTGGGGTATCAGGGTTGGCCAGTTGCGAGGGTCATAAGGTAGCGGTCCTTCGTGCCAACCTCGTTGCCAACTTCCCAATAAAGTGACTTCACAGCCAAGTGTAGGGAAAAAGGAAAAAGGCTTTTATTTCTCCTTTGCGCAATATGGTTCAAAATATACGGTTCAGAAAGTAACAGGACTGTAACAATCCTTACATCAGGTTCCACATATATAAAATGGTCAAAGTAACAACTGTTAATCTCACAGTAACTCAAAACATAAGGTATCCTGTATTCACTTCATACATTCTTTAACTCCAAACAGATTATAGTTTTCCTACTGTACAATAAACGCATTCCATGGGTTCTTCTGCCTCCTCACCCCCAGATTCCACTGGCAGCCATTCCATGTCCGAGAGCTCTGAATCGGAAGCTTCAATGGGGCCGAATTCTGGCTTTTTGAAAGCGTGCCAAACCGTGTTCCAATGCTTGTTTGTCAGCTTAGGGCGTCAGTTCTTGGCTATAGGATAGAACCCTGGCTGTTCATCTGCTATGGTTTTAAAAGCTCTCTTGTCCCAACCTTTAGCATTAACAGTTTTCTTCCTGGGGAAATCATCTGTTATTTTCTGCTTAAAAGTGTCATTATTATACTGATAAAATCCTCTCTTCTGCTTTTCTCCTATGCTGGGTTTAGGCACACAATCACAGGCAATAACTGTTTTACCTTTGAGCTTTCTGTAGTCTCTTCCAGGAAAGGCTGGAGGCCTAGCCTGATTATCTTCTAATTCTTGCTGGCTCAAGTAATCCCCCCGGGTCTCTCTTTCTCTAGAGTGTGGATAAACTTCTTTGGGGCAGGGCTGCAGCTGATGCCCTCGGCCTTTGCTTCCACTCCCGTGGCAGTTAGCTAGTGGCCGCGCCCTCTCAGCTTTTCCCTGTTCACCAGGCCTCTGAGTTTTCCACCCTTCTCTCTGGTTCCTTTTATAGAAATCTTTAAGAGTACCTTTCTCTTCTTGAGTATCCTTTTCAGCGGGATATCTTTCTCTCAGATCGTGGCTTAGCCCCTCTCCCTGGATAGGGCTTTCTCTCCAGCTGGATGGGAGAGCACCTTCTTCCTTGACTGCTCTCTGCAGTGCTGCTCCTTGGAGTTGTCTCTGGCCTGCTCTCCGGCCTACTCCTCGGCCTACTACTTGGTCTGCTCTCCAAGTTGCTTCTTGGCCTTCTCCTTGGCCTGCTCTTCGGCCTGCTCTTTGATCTCCCTTTTGAACTGCTCTGTCCCTGCTTAAATCGGGACTGACTGATTCTAAGTCCTGCCCATAGAGGCGTGGTTCCTCTGCATCCAAGCTGGCTCTCCTGCTCCCTCTATGTGGGCTTTCAGGATATTGCAACTGAAACTTGTTTTTTTCTAAATTTAAAACTTTTTTTCTTTCTGCCAGAGGGTCCGCTGCATCACAGACTGCATCACGCATGCACGGTCCCCTTCCCATCCAAGGGTGCCATCTTGCTCAGTCTTCTTTTTCCGCGGAGCCCAACGGACGTCGGCCTAGTTCCCCCGTGGAAAAAGTGTTAAAAGTTGAAAAATTGTGTTTTTCTGCTTGCTTGCCGGTTCGACGCCGGTTCCACTTCCCGTTTGGGCTCAGTATCGAGTACAGTCTATTTTTTTTCATTTTTGTCCTTAGTGACTAGCATTCACACTCTTTTTTCTTTTTAGCTGGAAGCCCAGTCCTTTGACCTTGCAGGGGCCCCTTTTCCCCCCGATGTCTTCCAGCGGGTTTAAAAAGTGTGATCGGTGCATGAAACTAATGTCTCTCACCGACACAAACGACTGCTGCCTCCGATGCCTCGGGCCTGACCATGACCCCGTGGTCTGAGGCCCGTGCAAAAAAAGATGTCTTCCAAGGCATTGAGGAGCAGGCAGCAGAAACATGACAGGATTTTTCCCGAGTCCACACCCGCTCAGGTCTGGACCTCGTCAGAGGCCTCGAACTCTCGGGAGCTGTCTGATCCCTAGCAGCATCGAGTGTCCTCTGAAAGGGGGTCTACCACGTGGGAACACCGGAGGAAGAAAAAATCCTTGAGGGCGGAGTCGTCTGAGAGCTCCAAACGGCCTGGTCCTTTGCGGGATTGGTCGCAGAGTCCAGCTCATCGGCCCGGATCCTCGGATTCAGAGAGGCCTGCCAAACTCCCTCAAAAGGACCCAGAGATGCCGAGGAAGGTAAACACTGTCCTCGTTGTTGACTCTCCTCCGGGAGAGCCGGCATTGGGAGACGAGCCTGGGGCTGCAGAGCCTCCTGAGCTCGGCCTCAGGTTGGCAGCCTTGGAGCGCAGCGTGTCTGCCTTCATGGACCAGCAGCGGGCGCTGATGGCCGGTCTCACACATCCGTCCGCCCCGACCACCGGGACTTCGACATCCAAATTGACCCCGGAGGCCGAGCCGATCCTCAAGACAATGAGATCTCGAGTCAATCCTTGGCCGAGGTCCCCATCGACCTCCCGTTCAGGACCAAGGTCATCGACGCCGATTCCCTCGGCCTCAGGGCGGTCGAGACTGAGGCCCTCAAGGCCGGAGCCAATCGACTCCTCGAAGTCCAGTTGGGAGACGGAGGACGGAGGAGTCCCTGGGCACCCACCGTACCAAGTACGTTTCAGACTCTCCGGGATCTGAACCTCGGGAACGGTCACCCCCCGGAGGACACCTGGTTCTTGGACTTCATCCGGGACATGGCAAAGGCTTTGTCATTCCCGGCGGATGCCGAGGAGGAGCCTCGAGCCGAGGAGCTTGAGGTCCTCCAGTATGACTTTCCTCCAAAGGAAGCCCTTACTGTACTGGTGCCCTCCATTCTGGAATGGCTGATGCTCCGAATGTGGGAGACACCGGACTCGATGCCAGTTCTCAGCAGGCAAATCAATTCCATCTATCGAGTTCGCAAGAGCCCTGGGTTCCAAAAGGCACAGCTGCCACACAACTCCATGGTTGTGGAATTAGCCATGCGCCGGCTCAAGAGCCAGAAGACGCACTCCTCGATGCCTCCTGGCTGGGAGGCCCGCAACATCGATGCTCTCGGCAGAAAGTGCTACCAGGGTTCGATGCTGTCATGCTGAATCCAGACATACCAGCTGTACATGGGCATGTACCTGCAAGACCTGGCAAAGGAGATTGCCGGGTTCTCCGTTGGTCTCTCCAAGAGACCTTTGCAGTTCTTCCAGGTTTTGTACACTGGGATCCGAGAGTGCTCAAAGTTTATGACTCGAGCAGCCTACGACGGCTTCGAGACCGCGGCCCGGGTAGCGGGGGCCGGCATCGGTGCACGAAACCAGGCATGGCTACAGTCGTCAGACCTGGAGCCATGGGTTCAGGACAAGTTGGTCGATGTCCCTTGCCGTGGTGAGAACCTCTTTGGCAAGCCCATGACTGAGAAGGCTGCCGAGATCGAGTCAGAGTACCTGACCTGGACAAGACTTGAGAAGAAGACTTCTGCCCCTTCTAAGAAAAAGGGCTTGGGTAAGAAGCCCTTTTTCCCGAGGAAAGGATCAGCTTACCGAAACTACCCCACGTTTCAAGCCTCCCCAGCAGGGGCAGCAGGCCAAGGGATGGGGCAAGGCCCGTGTAAGCAAAAGGCCCCCAGGCACCGCCTCAGGCCCAGCCTGGAGGGGGCGTTTGACTCCCAGAGCATAGTCTCTCTCCCAAAGGAAGCAAGGCCATGCACAGGAGGAAGGCTGACCCTGTATGCCCACAGGTGGCCAGCCATTACAACAGACACCTGGGTCCTCCAGATAGTCCAAATGGGCTATCAGTTACATCTCACCCAGGTGCCTCCCTCTTACTTTCCGGGGGAGCCTCTCAGACCCCCTCTTCACAGGGACCTCCTCATGAAGGAGTTAGCAGGTCTTCTCGAGGATCAGGCGGTAGAACAGGTGCCCCACCACCTGCAGGGCACAGGCTTCTACTCCACGTACTTTCTGATACCAAAGAAAACTGGAGGCTTAAGACCTATCCTCGACCTATGAAACTTAAACAAGTTCCTGGTGAGGGAAAAGTTCAAGATGCTTTCCCTTGGAATATTGCTGCCCTACCTCCACCAGGGAGACTGGCTATGCTCCTTAGATCTCAAAGATGCGTATACGCACATCTTGATTCATCCAGACCACAGATAATATCTAAGATTTGTAGTGGGAGGAAACCATTTTCAGTACAAAGTACTTCCATTTGGCCTAGCCTTGGCACCCAGGGTATTCACAAAGTGCCTTGTGGTGGTGGCGGCCTTTCTGAGGACTTAGGGGGTATTCGTTTTCCCCTACTTAGATGACTGGCTCATCAGAGCCCAATCAGCTCTAGAGGCTCGACAGGCCATGTCCCACACTATCCAGTTGCTTCAGCACCTGGGCTTTGTGATCAACTACACAAAGTCCACTCTGGTTCCTTCTCAAGGACTCAAGTTCATAGGGGAAAGGTTAGACACCCTTCAAGCAAGGGCTTATCTACCACAGGACAGGGCTCAAAGACTGGTAGCCCTAGTGCAGCAAGTGAGTCGCAGATCCCGCATCTCATCGAGACACTTTCTGCACCTTCTTGGTCACATGGCCTCCACAGTGCATGTGACACCCAATGCTCGGCTTCACATGAGAACAGCTCAGTGGTGCCTCAGGGATCAGTGGACGCAAGCCACAGGCAGACTCAGAGACAACATCAAGGTGTCCCATCACCTGATACAGTCTTTGAAATGGTGGCTTCATCCTCACAACCTTCTGGAGGGAGTGCCTTTTCAGCCTCCCACGCACTCGAGAGTGATGACTACGGATGCATCCCTATTGGGATGGGGTGCACATTGCCAACAAGTCTGCACTCAAGGTGTATGGGCTCAATGGGAAAGCACACAACAAATCAATCTCCTAGAGCTTCGAGCGATCCGCCTGGCTCTTCGGACCTTCTCCCAAACCCTGGCTCATCAATCTGTCTTGATTCAGACAGACAACCAAGTAGCAATGTTCTATGTGAACAAACAAGGGGGCACAGGCTCTCACATCCTGTGTCAGGAAACCCTAGACCTATGCTCCTTCGCAGTCAGCCAGGGTATGGCCCTCAAGGTGGTTTACTTGCCAAGTCAAGAGAACTTCCTAGCAGACAAGCTAAGCAGAAGTCTCCAGCCGCACGAGTGGCAACTGGATCCCAATGTAGCCCAGCAATTCTTCCAGTGCTGGGGACGACCATCCATAGATTTGTTTGTGAGCCCTGTGATAAGGAAGCTTATCATAGCTCAGGTAGGAGCTATAGAAAAGATGATGTGACTCTGAATAAGCAACCTGTCAGTTCTGGTAGAAGCAAGAAAACAGAGTTTTCACATAAAAGACTACCAGTCCCAGAATGCACCAGGTTTCCAGCAGCCATGAGGGAGGCTGAAGAGAGAAAATGTGTGTGCAATCAAGAGAGCTATGAGGTAATCCCTAAGCACTCATCTCAAAGGGCAGGGCCTGATTCAAGACAGCTGCGCTGTGTTAGGGAGCAGCACACATTAGGAAAGAATAAGAATAGAGATTATTCTTCAGATAACAGCTTCAGGGAGAGCTTCAGCAAAAGCTACAGAGGGAGGAAGAGATACAGAGACAGCAACGGCTACAAGCTCAAGCACCAGTATCACCTGGAGAAACAGAAGCCAAGCCAAGCGGATAGAGAGAGAAGGAAACTCTCTGGAAGGAAGAGAAGAAAGGCCATTGGAAGGTCTGGGAGATTCCAAGGCAGTACTCATACTGGGAGGTATTCCAAAAGCCAGCAGAGTCCATTGGACTGGATTCAGCCAGAGGAATGGAGTGGCAGAGATAGGAATCACCAGTGGCTACCTGGAAGAGAGAAGACTGCATGTGGAAGGGACTTTCAGACCAAGGCCAGAAGGTATGTGAGAGAAGATCCAGTGTCCAGGGATCAAGATTGGAAGGCTGGACATCAGAATTGGATTACATATTGGCCAGGCTATACAGAGAGGAATAATGATAGCAGGAGAGGCTCAGGTATGAACACTGATCCAGACCCTATCTATAATAGAGAGTGGCAGCAAGGGAATGAGCATTCTCATGATAGTGCCTTAATGAAAGACTCGTCTGTGCCAATGTATGATAGTGACCATATGCTGATTGATACAGCAGATGAAAATACAGTTTATATGGACTGTTCTCTATCTAAATGCTATTACTAGTTTTCTCTGAGCAAACACATCAGCCATCACAAAGAAACCTAACTTTGTTCTTTATTTCCACTGCAAACAGCTCTTAAAGCAGGATTTGGGCTCACACAGTAGCAGCCAGCCAGCTAAAGGCTTTCAGCTGGTCCATTGATAGTAATTAGGGCTGCACCTGATTGTGTGTGTGAGCAAGGGAGAATCACTGCTGAGATCTGCATGGAGAATAAGCAGAAGTTAACCTAACCAGCAAAGTTTATTCTTTTCTTTGTGCCTTTGTATTTGGTAATTATTTGCTAAGAAAACATTAGCTAATTGCCTGACAAGCTGAAGGTTGTTTCTGGTTTACTTTGTGACTTTTGTTATCCATTTTAAACACTGCAAGCAAGTAACCTCATTTATAGTGCTATCAAGCATACATGTGCTGGGTGAATTAAACCCCATCAATAAAAGAAGTATTTTATTGATCTTACCACTTGGTTTCACAACTCAAATTATTGTCATCAGCTGTGTTTGGGAGTGAATGAACTACAATACCCACAATACCTTGCAAGAATCATATGAATATATGCATCGTCAAGATTGTGTAAGTCCTCACCCTAGGCAGCCGTCTGACAGCCCTCAAAATCACCAGTTGCCCCGGTTCTGTTCCAGGCAGCCGCACCCACAAAGGGTAGCTGCAGATGCTTTCCTAATATCCTGGTTGGTGGGCCTCCTATATGCGTTTCTTCCCATGCCTTTGGTGGCTCGGACCTTATTCAAGATCCTTCAGGACAAGGCCTCGGTCATCCTGGTGGCCCCCAGGTGGCCGAGACATCCTTGGTTTCCACTCCTCCTGCAGCTGGCGGAGGAAACTCCAATTCCTCTGGGATTTTCGCCCAATCTCCTGTCGCAGGATGGGGGCTCACTTCTGCATTCCAACCTCAGGTCCCTCAACCTGATGTCATGGTTGCTGAAAGGGTAGTCCTTGCACCACTTCTCCTCCCAAAAAAGATAGAGGATGTGCTGCTAGCCTCTAGGAGGCAATCGACTAGAAAATCCTACGCATTTAAGTGGTGCAGGTTTAAGGTATGGTGTACTCAGCAGGGTGAGAACCAATGTTCCCTCTAATTTTCTGTAGGCTGTGTGCGCATAAAATATCAGCTGTGCAGCTTTTGAAGGAAGGTTAAATTTTTGTGCGCCATGTAACGACACTCGGAGTTATATACTTTAAAATTTGACTACACATCAGAATACAGTATGTACACCACATTGATTGCACTAGAAAACATTGTAGAACTTGTGAAAACCATAAATACATAACAACTTTTAAATTTTAAGATGTCTGTGTTGTTTTCTATCAGAATCAGAACTGTAATTTTTGTGCGCTCTGTTGTAAAGTATGTGCGCTTGCTCGGTGAGGTGTGTGCGCGCGCACACGCGCACAGCTTAGAGGGAACAGTGGTGAGAACCCATTCTCCTGCCAGGTGGCTGTGGTGCTGCAGTACCTGCTTCACCTTTCCGATTTAGGCCTTAAGTCAAACTCTGTCCGAGTTCACCTTAGTGCTTTATCAGCTCACCACTCTCCAATGGAAGGGCAACTTCTCTCTGTCCACCCATTGGTGTCCAGGTTCCTGAGGTCTGCTTCTGCTGAAACCCACGGTTCGCTCCCCAGCGACTGAATGGGATCTGAATGTCATCTTGCGGCAGCTTACTCGCCCACCCTTTGAACCACTGGCTACTTGCCATCTTTGCTTCCTTTCTTGGAAGACATTTTTCTTGGTGGCACTCATGTCGGCTAGACAAGTGAGTGAGCTGCAAGCTCTTGTGTCTGATAGACCATTCACATGGTTCTGTAGGAACAGGGTGGTGCTTCGCACGCACCCCAAATTCCTGCCGAAAGTGGTTTCCTCTTTCCACCTCAACCAGGAGGTGGTGCTTCCGACCTTCTTTCCCAGACCCCATGCCAGCTGGGCAGAAGCAGTTCTGCATACCCTGGACTGTAAGAGGGTGATGGCCTTCTACTTGGAGCGTACGCGGGGACATCGAAGAGCTCCTCAGCTCTTTGTCTCTTATGACCCCAGTAAGATGGGAATGCCTGTCTCCAAGCATATGTTGTCCACCTGGTTGGCGGATTGCATCACCTGGGCATACAGGGCAGCTGATCTCCTGTTGCAGGGTCAAGTCACGGCCCATCAGGTCAGGGCTAAGGCCGCATCAATGGCTCACTTACGCTCTGTGCTGCTGGCAGACATCTGCCGGGCCACAACCTGGTCTTCAAGACAGACTTTTGCAGCCCATTACTGCCTGGATAGGGAGTCCCAATGGGACAGTGCTTTCGGCCAGGCTGTACTCCGTAATCTGTTTGAGGTTTAGGCAACTCCTACCCTCCGACCCTTTGGTGTCAGGCTTCCAGAGTGTTACGTACTCAGATGAACTCCTATCATGGCTGCTGCGGCTCTTCTAGAGGGAGCCTATTTTTCAGTTATGGGTTCTCGGTAGCCTATAGCTAGGGAGTCCCATATGTGAGGACTGACTTCCTGCTTGTTCCTGGAGGAAGCGTAGTTACTCACCTGTAACAGGTGTTCTCCAGGGACAGCAGTAATCAGTCCTCACGACCCTCCCTCCTCCCCTGGATTTGAAGTCCTTTGATTAAGTTTTATCCTTTTGCTGTTTTTTAGCTATGTCATTTGACTGAGCAAGATGGCACCCTTGGGAGGGAAGGGGACCGCGCATTCGTGATGCAGTCCCAAAGGCTTTCTTCGAAAGCTGGGGATTTGCTCCACATGGGGGCTCCGTCGACGTCACCCATATGCGAGGACTGATTCCTGCTGTCCCTGGAGAACACCTGTTACAGGTGAGTAACTAGGCTTTCCTTTGCATGATGGTTCTTCTGTCCTGTTTACTTTGTGCTTGTTATTTATTTATATAGTAGTAAGTCAATCTAAAATGTGAATGAAAAGAAAACTAAGTGGGTCTCTTACTAATGGGCGCTAAGGTGTTGCACGTAATGCACTAATAGCACCAAAACTGTGGTGCATTAGGTACAACATCACTTCATTAATTGTTGGGGGCATGGAAAGCATTTCCCTAGCAGTTAATGTGGAGCTCTGTCCCCTAGTATGTACTGCATTAGCTTTGGTGCACTTAATTCCACCTGGTGAGGTGGTGTTAGATGAACCCCTGCTAATGTAGTTAGCATGTGGTGTGAACACAGCGCTAACTGCTCTGATATATGAGCCACTCAGTGGCTTCTAGTACAGGTCTTTGTCCTGGTGATCTCACAACCAATTAGGCGTTTTAGAAACATGCATAAGAAAACTTTATATGCATTGAAGATCCAATATATGTAAATTTTTCCTATGCATGTTCCCTGTAGATATCATGAAACGTTGATTGGCTGTGAGGTCACCAAGCTAGATTTGGGATATCCTGTTCTAGTATTTTATTAATTGGTTTCTGTAGGTTGAACATGAACGTTCAGAACTCAAGACCAAACAGGCTCTAATGAAGGAGACCATTGCATCCATGGAGAATGAAGTGAAGTTATTGACCAGGAGGTCCATGGATACAGAAGATGAATTTGGAAGACAAAAATCTGAATATAGTTCACTCAGGTAAAGCTAGTTTGTTTTAATACATAAATTTCTATTGTGTGAAAGCAAAAGGAATATTCAGCTATATTAATCACATACATGCACCAGAAGAAAAAATTAATGCCAGCGAAATAAAGGTAATTATAACAATGATTTTCTCATTCCCTTAGTGCTGATTTTGCTTAAATGTATTATGAGGCCAGTTTTCAAAAGGATATAGTCAAATAATAAGGAGCTACAGCCTTTGAGTCAGTGCTGACTCCTAGTGACCCAGAAGCTCCTGGGGTTTCTTGGCAGTGTGACTGAAAGTAGATTGCCAGGCCTTTCTTCCAAGGAAATGGAGGGTTAAGTGACTTGCCCAAGGCCACAAGGAGTGCCAGTGGGAATTGAACCCTGGTCTCTTGGCTACAAAGCCAGTGTTCCAACCACTAGGCTATTCCTCCACTCTAATAGGGAGCTAGTCAAATATATATGTAGGGCTGAAAATTTGCTTCAAAAGAATGGGAATAGCTAGCCACCTAGTTTTATAAGGCAGACAGATTTAGCCACTGAAAAAGTTAGATTTGCCATATTGGGTCAGACCAAAGGTTCATCAAGCCCAGTATCCCATTTCCAACCATGGTCAGTCCAGGCCACAAGTACCTGACAGGATCCCAAAAGTAGATAGATGCCATGTTACCTACTCCAGGGATAAGCCATAGATTTCCCCCAATCCACTTTAATAATAGTTTATGGATTTTTTCTCTAGGAACTTGTCCAAAACATTTTTGAACCCAGCTACATTAATAGTTTTTACTACATCCTCCGACAATGAATTCCAGAGCTTAATTACAAGATGAATGGCAAAAAAATATTTTCTCCGGGAACAAGCAGGAAGTCAGTCCTCACATATGGGTGACGTCGGCGCTGATGGAGCCCTCATGGAAGCATCCCCCCAGCTTTCAAAGCCTTTGGGAGATGCCACCATGCATGCGTGGTGCCTTTCCCGCCCAAGAGTGCCATCTTGCTCAGTCTCCTTTTTTCCGCAGAGCCCTTCAGACATCTGTCTGGTTTTCCCCCGGAAAAAGTTGATATTTCGTGATCTAAGTTTCATACTCTGGTACTCTTCCTGCCACCCGAGCTTGCTGTCTCTGGCATCAAGTCTTGGGTTCCTATCTTTTTTCTTTTTGGTGCCTTCATGCCCTTTTTTCCAATTGGCAGCATCGTGGATCTTTGACCTCACTGGGGTAATTATTTTCCTCCATGGCTACCAGTGGGTTGAAGAAGTGTGATCAGTGTGCCAAAATCATGTCTCTTACCGACACATACGACTGCTACCTGCGCTGCCTAGGGCCAGATGACAGCTCCAAGGCATGTGGTCTTTGTAAAAGGTTGTTCACCAAGGCCCTCAAAAGCCGCCAGCAGCACGATAAGTTTTTCCCGGAGTTTCTGGTACCTCCAAAGGCCAAGGCCTCCTCTGAAGCCACGGAATCTCAGGGTACCCTTGCGCACTTCAATTGATGCCATGGCTCCTCAGAAAGGGGAACACAAGAAGAAGAAGAAAACCTTGAAGGCGGCATCCCTGGATGGCTCCGACAGATCAGGGTAGGCTCAGAGCCAGGTCCCACAGTCCTAGACACTTGTCCAAGGAATCACAGCAGGAGCAGCCTACCAAGGCCCCCCAGAAGGAATAGACCACAGATTGGCCTCGGATGCCAGAACCTATCCTCACTGAGGACTCCCCTTCCACAGTGCCTGAACCGATGGCTGCGGAGCCTTCTGGGCTCAAAACCAGAATGGCGGCCCTGAAGCATAGTCTGCCTGCCTTCATGGACCAGCAGTGGGTGGTGTTGTCCGGCACCACTGGATCCTCCGCCCAGACCACCAGGCCATCGACATTGAGGACGTCCCCAGAGGCCGAGCCAATCCTCGAGACCATTTGGCCTCGATTCGATCCTTGGCCGAAGTCTTGATCTGGTTCCCGTTCCATGGGGCCGAGGTCCTCTCAGGCTAGCACACATGGCATCAGCCGCAGGGCCTCTGAGGGATGCCAGCGAGGCTCAAGCCCGGGCTCGTTACCACTCTTCCCTAAAGTCTTCAACTAATTACTCGGAGTGGGAGACCAAGGACAAAGAGTTGCCAGACACACGTCGCTACCGTGATATCCCCTCAAACTCCCCTCCTTCAGAGCCCCAGTGTTGATCCCCGCCCAAGGACATGGCATTCCTCGATTTCATGAAGGACATGTCCAAGGCCCTAGCATTTCCAATGGAGTCGGAAGAGGACCCTCGGATGGAGGAGCTGGAAATCCTCCAATTCGAGGCCCCTCTGAGGGAATCGCTCACGGTACCCATTCTACTGATCCTGGAATAGTTAATGCTCCATATGTGGGAGACACCGGTGTTGGTGCCGGTTGTGAACAAGAGGCTCGACTCGATGTACCGGGTCTGCCAGAGTCTGGGATTCCAAAAGTCACAGCTGCCGCACCACTCTATGGTGGTGGAGTGGGCCATGCGTCGACTGAAGAGCCAGAAGATGCACGCCTCGGTGCCCCCAGTTAGGGAGGCCCGCACCTTGGATGCCCTCTGCAGAAAGTGCTACTAGGGCTCAATGCTCATCGGCAGATCCAGGCCTATCAGCTGTACATGGGCATGTACCTGAGAGACCTAGCGAAGGAGCTCGGCAGATTTTTGGCTAGTCTCTCCAAGGAACCCCTGCAGTGGTTCAAGAACCTGGCCAAGGCCATCTGTGAGTGCTCCAAATTAATGTCTCGGGCAGCCTATGATGGTTTCGAGTCGGTGACTCGAGTAGCTGCTGCGGCAGGCATCAGTGCCCGACGCCAGGCTTGCTAGAGTCTTCCAACCTTGAGCAATGGGTTCAGGACAAATTGGTCGATGTCCCATGCCAAGGAGAGAACCTCTTTGGCAAACCCATGACAGAAAATTCTGCTGAGCTGGAGACTGAGTTAATGACGAGGACCAGGCTCTCTAAAAAGACTGCTGTCCCTCCCGACGGAAGGTCTCGGGTAAAATGCCCTTTTACCCAAAGAAAGGGGCTGCTTACAAAAACTACCCACATTTTCAGGCCTCCCCAGCTCCCCAGCAGGGTCAGAAGGCCAAGGGACAGGTGCAGAGCCCTCTTAAGCAGAAGGCTCCCAAGCCCCAGGTGTCGGCTCTAGCCCAGCTAGGGGAGTAGTTTTTGAATCCTTGGGCATAGCCACTGAGGAGGTCAGCAGTCCACAGGGGGATGTCTGATCCACTATGCCCACTGATTCCTAGGCACTCCAGATGGTCAAGGAGGGCTACCTCCTCCATCTGGCTCAGACACCTCCTCATTTCTTCCTGGGAGAGCCCCCCCAGGTATCCCCTTCACCAGGACCTCCTAATGAAGGAACTAGCAGGTCTTCTCAAGGACAGGGCGGGTAGAACCAGTGCCCCAACATCTCAGGGGCAAGGGAGTCTACTCCAGATACTTACAAAAAAGAACAGGAGGCCTAAGGCCCATCCTGGATCTTCGCAACCTGAACAGGTTCCTGGTGAGGGAGAAGTTCAAGATGCTCTCCCTTGGGACATTGCAGCCTTACCTCCATCAGGGAGATTGGCTATGCTCCTTGGATCTGAAAGATACTTATACGCACATCCTCATCCACCCCAACCACAGGCAGTACCTGCGCTTCATGGTGGGGGGTGGCCACTACCAGGACAGGGTACTACCCTTTGGCCTGGCCTCCACCCCTAGGGTCTTCATCAAATGCCTGGCAGTAGTGGCCACCTTCCCCCATCTCCAGGGCTTATATGTCTTCCCCCTACCTGGACAACTGGCTCATAAAAGGAGGCATGGCCACAGAGGTGCAGCAGGCCACCGCACGCACCATTCAGGTTCTGCAACATCTGGGATTTGTGATAAACTACCCCAAATCCTACCTCCTCCCAACATAATGTCTGGAGTTCATAGGAGCAAGGCTAGACACTCTTCAGGCAAAGGCCTTCCTCTCCTTGGACTGAGCTGACCATCTCAGGATACTGGCCATAGCCGTACAACACCGTCCCTCGATGTCAGCTCAACTTCTGCTGCGCCTACTTGGGCACATGGCCTCCATGGTCTATATCACCCCAGATGCTTGTCTGCACATGAGGGCCACTCAGTGGTGCCTTCAAGACTGTTGGACACAATCCATGGGTCGTCTCCAGGACAGTGACCCCCCAATTGGCGGAATCTCTAACCTGGTGGCAAAACCCCCATCACCTCCGGGCAGATATGCCCTTCCAAACCCCAAGCCCTCTAAGGGTCCTCATTATGGGCGCCTCCTTTCTGGGATGGGGAGTCCACTGCGAAGAACTCCGCACTCATGGCAGCTGGTCTCAGGCCAACAGCAACCAGCAGATCAACCTCCTGGAGCTTCAGGCGATATATCTAGCCCTCCGAGTGTTCTGTCACACCTGAGGCACCAGCCGGTGCTGATCCAAACAATCAGGTGGAAATGTTCTATGTGAACAAGCAGGGGGACACAGGGTCTCGCACCCTCTGCCACAAAGCGATGACATTCTGCTTCTATGCAGTTCAACAGTGCATACTCCTCCGGACAATATACCTACCAGGCCAGGACAATACCCTGGCGAACAGACTGAACAGGGTCTTCCAGCCGCACGAGTGGCAGCTGTACCCCAGAGTAGCCAACCGGCTGTTCAGACTCTGTGGGACCCTATGGGTGGACCTCTTTGCCAGCCTGGACAACTACCAATTGCCCCGCTTCTGCTCCCAGCAGCCCCACCCCTCCCGGGTGGTGGCAGATGCGTTTCTGATTCTGTGGGAGGAAGGTCTCATATACGCCTTCCCACCCACTCCAAAATACCGTTCAAGGCTCTTCACAACAAAGCCTCACTGATCCTGGTAGCCCCTCGGTAGCCCAGGTAGCCATGGTTCCCGCTGCTCATCCGGCTGTCAGTAGAGACTCCGATCCCACTGGGGAGCTCCCCAGGGCTCCTGTCTCAGAAGGAGGGCTCTCTCCTGCACCCCAACCTAGTGGCCCTATCACTGACGGCATGGCTGCTGAAAGGGTGAACCTAGCCCCTTTCAACATCTCGGGGGAAGCGGAAGAGATCCTGCTGGCCTCCCGTAAGGCTTCCACCAGGAGAGCTTATGCCTTCAAATGGCACAGGTTCTCAGTCATGGAGCAAGGGGTAAAACCGTTCTCCTGCCCGGTGCAGTGGTACTGCAATACCTTCTTCATTTCTCTCAATCCGGGCTCAAATCGAGCTCTGTCAGAATGCACCTCAACACCCTGGCGGCGCATCACCACCTGGTGGAAGGCAAACCCGCTTCTTGAGAGGAATTCTGTGGCAAAACCTCCTGTCCGCCCTCCGGCAACCAAATGGGACCTCAACGTAGTATTGGCGCAGCTCACTCACCCACCATTTGAGCCTCTGACGACCTGCCACCTGAGATACCTCTCATGAAAGGTCTTATTCCTGGTGGCGCTCACCTCCACTTACAGGGTCAGCAAGCTCCAAGCCCTAGTGGCAGAGGCACCGTATACCACGTTCTACAAGAAGAGTTGTGCTTCGCATGCACCCCAAATTCCTCCCAAATATGGTATCCTCCTTCCACCTCAACAAGGAGATGGTACTGCCCACCTTCTTCCCAAGGCCTCACTCCAGTAGGGCAGAGACTGTCCTTCACACCTTGGATTGTAAGAGGGTCCTGTCTTTCTACATTCAGCATACCCAGGGTCACCGGAAAGCTCAGCTTTTTGTTTCCTATGACCCCAGTCTGCTGGGGAAACAGTGACCAAATGGATAATGTCCACCTGGGTGGCAGACTGCATCGCCCTTGCCTATGAGCAGGCGGGGCTCATGCTGGATGGCTGGGTCATGGCACACTGTGTCAGGACCATGGCAGCCTCTGTGGCAAACCTGCGCTTCGTCCCTATGCTGGACATCTGCTGGGCTGCCACCTGGTCTTCAGTTCACACCTTTGCAGCTCATTATTGCCTGGAAAGGGAGTCCTCTTTTTGAGGTCTAGGCAACTCCTACCCTCCCATCCTTCTGTGTTCAGGCTACCGGAATGCAGGTTTCCATCAGACACACAGGTCCTACTGCAGTCTGTATCTGTGGACTCAATTGCTGCTTCTCACGGCTCCCTTGGAGGGCGATGTGTTTTTTTCTATGGGCTTGCGGTGGCCTGTAGCTAGGGAGTCCCATATGTGAGGACTGACTTCCTGCTTGTTCCCAGAGAAAGTGTAGTTGCGCACTTGTAACAGGTGTTCTCCAGGACCAAGCAGGAAGTCAGTCCTCACATATGGGTGATGTCGGCGCCGACGGAGCCCTCGCGGAGCAATTTTCCCCAGCTTTCAAAGAAAGCCTTTGGGAATTGCAGATCGCATGCGCGGTCCCCTTCCCGCCCAAGGGTGCCATCTTGCTCAGTCTTCTTTTTTCCGCGGAGCCCTACAGACGTTGTTTGTACTTCACCGCTAGAAAAGTTGATTTTATTTGTTTTTTCTCGGTTCGACGCCGGTTCTTTTCCCGCCCGGACCCGCGACGCCGGTTGCGAGTCCGTTCTTTATTTTTCGGTTTTTTGTCCTTCGTGACAGATTTCGCGCCGTTTTTTCTTTTTCACTGGCAGCCCTGTCTTTTGACTTCGCAGGGGCCCTTTTTCCCCCGATGGCTGCCAGCGGGTTTAAGAAGTGTGATCGGTGTAAGAAGCTCATGTCTCTTACCGACACACACGACTACTGCCTCCGCTGCCTCGGACCCGATCATGACCCGATGATCTGTGGTCCGTGTGGCAAGATGTCCTCAAAAGCGTTGAGGAGTCGGCAGCATCAGCGGGAACGTATCTTCTCTGACTCCGGCTGGGCCCGGACCTCGTCAGAGGCTTCGACGTCTCGGGACTCTGGTCCTGAGCATCGTCGAAGTTCCACTGAGCGGGGGTCTCCTACCCGGGAACATCATCGGAAGAAGAAACCCGCGAGGGCGGCGTCGGTGGACGCTCCTGGTTCCTCGAGGGCCAGGTCGCATAGCCCCGATAGCCGTCCCGGGTCCTCAGAGATGGAGAGGCCTTCCAAACATCCTCGTCTCGAGATGGACTCGCCCGCTCACGTAAGTGCTGTAGTCCTCGTGGACTCGCCTCCGAAGGAGCCGACGTTGGGCCCGATGCCGTCGGGGCCCGAGTCGGTGGCTGCTGGGTCTCCTGAGCTCGCACTCAGGTTGACGGCCTTGGAGAGCAGTCTGACTGCCTTCATGGACCAGCAGCGGGCATTGATCGCTGGCCTCGCCGGTGCTTCTGCCCTGACCACCGGGACGTCGATGTCCAAGTCGACCCCGGAGACCGAGCCGATCCTCGAGTCCATGAGGGCTCGAGTCGATCCTCGGTCACGGTCTCCTTCGGCCTCCCGTTCGGGACCGAGGTCGTCGACGCCGACTCCCTCGGCGTCGGGGCGGATGGCATCGATGCCCGCCCGACCGGAACCGCTCGACTCCTCCTCCGAGGAGTCAGCCTGGGAATCCGAGGACGAAGAGTCACCTGGTTCTTTTCGGACTCCCCCGAGTCCGAACCTCGGAGACGGTCCCCCCCGGAGGATACCCGGTTCTCGGACTTCGTGCGGGATATGGCCAAGGCCTTGGCCTTCCCCGCGGATCCCGAGGAGGAGCCGAAGAGCCGAAGAGCTCGATGCCCTCCAGTATGACTCTCCCCCAAAGGAGGCCTTTATTGTACCGGTTCCTCCGATGCTGGAACGACTTCTCTTCCGCATGTGGGAGAGCCCGGCGTCGTCGCCGGTGTTAAGCAAGCGGGTCGATTCCATTTATCGAGTCCGCAAGAGCCCCGGGTTCCAAAAGGCACAACTACCGCACCATTCCATGGTGGTGGAATCGGCCATGCATAGACTTAAGAGTCAGAAGATGCACTCCTCGGTGCCTCCCGGTCGGGAGGCTCGAAGCCTGGATGCCCTCGGTAGGAAGTGTTTCCAGGGCTCTATGCTTGCTTGTCGAGTCCAGACCTACCAGCTCTATATGGGCATGTATCTCCGAGACCTGGCTAAAGAAATAGCCGGGTTCTCTGCTGGTCTCTCCGAAGAACCTTTGCAGAGGTTCCAAGCCTTGTCAACTGGTATTCGGGAGTGCTCAAAGTTTATCTCTCGAGCAGCCTACGATGGCTTTGAAGCATCGGCTCGAGTAGCCGCAGCCGGCATCGGTGGCCGCCGACAGGCTTGGCTTCAGTCATCCGACCTCGAGCCATGGGTGCAGGACAAGTTGGTCGATGTCCCCTGCAGAGGTGAAAACCTCTTTGGCAAACCCATGGATGAGAAGGCTGCACAGATCGAGACCGAGACTCTCACCAGGACTCGGCTCTCAAGGAAGACCTCTGCCCCTTCTCAGAAGAAGAAGGGCTCGGGGAAAAAGCCCTTTTACCCGAGGAAGGCGGCTGCCTATAAACACTACCCTCATTATCAGGCCTCAGCAGCTCCCCAACAGGGTCAGCAGGCCAAGGGACGGGGTAATGGGTCCCGTAGGCAGCAAGCCCCCAAGCCTGCACCACCGGCCCCTGCTCAGCAGGGTGGGGGTTTTTGACTTCATCAGCATAGTCTCTCCCCCTCAGCTGGTTTCTCTCAGCACAGGAGGCCGGCTGGTCCACTTTGCCCACAGGTGGTCCAACATCACTACAGATACCTGGGTGCTTCACATAGTCCAAGAAGGCTATCTTCTGCACTTCCACCAGGTACCTCCCTCCTACTTTCCAAGGGAGCCTCTCAGACTCCCTCTGCACAGGGACTTACTCCTTCAGGAGTTAGCAAGTCTTCTTCAGGAACAGGCTGTGGAACCGGTGCCCCACCACCTGAGAGGTCAAGGCTTTTACTCCAGGTACTTTCTGATACCAAAAAGAACAGGAGGCCTCCGACCCATCCTGGACTTGCGGAACCTCAACAAGTTCCTCGCAAAGGAAAAGTTCAAGATGCTTACCCTTGGAATCCTGCTGCCCTACCTCCAGCAGGGAGACTGGCTATGCTCCTTGGATCTAAAGGATGCCTACACTCACATCCTCATCCACCCCAGCCACAGACAATATCTCAGGTTTGTTGTGGGGGGCAATCATTACCAGTACAGAGTGCTACCCTTTGGCCTATCCTCCGCACCAAGGGTGTTCACCAAATGTCTAGCAGTGGTGGCGGCTTATCTAAGACTTCAAGGCCTCTTTGTATTTCCATACCTGGACGACTGGCTCATCCGAGCACAGTCTTCCCAAGAGGCCACTCACGCCACGCACCGCACTGTAGCTCTGCTCCAGCACTTGGGCTTTGTCATAAACTTCGCAAAGTCCACTTTGCTCCCTTCTCAGGATCTCGAGTTCATCGGCGCAAGATTAAACACGCTTCAGGCGCGAGCCTTTCTGCCTCTCGACAGAGCAAACAGGCTCATGGATCTTGCCAGCCGCTTTCACAGCAATTCCCTGGTCTCTGCCAGGCAATTTCTGAGACTGCTCGGCCATATGGCTTCCACAGTCCATGTGACCCCCAGTACCCGCCTGAACATGCGGCCTGCTCAATGGTGCCTTCGCACACAATGGCATCAGGCCACTGGGAGCCTAGCGGACTCCGTACAGATCTCCGACCCGCTGGTCTCTTCTCTGCAGTGGTGGCTTCATCTGCCAAACCTAGTGCTAGGAATGGCTTTTCAGTCTCCTCCGCCTTCTCAGGTCCTAACGACCGATGCTTCTCTCCTGGGTT
Organism: Ichthyophis bannanicus; assembly: GCA_033557465.1. Taxonomy (NCBI): domain Eukaryota; kingdom Metazoa; phylum Chordata; class Amphibia; order Gymnophiona; family Ichthyophiidae; genus Ichthyophis; species Ichthyophis bannanicus. Next base: position 573,267,593 of record CM066035.1, read on the forward strand.
GGGGAGCACATTGCCAAGGGACATGTACTCAAGGCCTCTGGACTCCTTGGGAGTCTGCCCAGCAGATCAACTTCCTGGAGCTCAGAGCTATCCGCCTAGCTCTGAGGGCCTTCTCCCACCTCACTTCTCACCGGTCTGTGCTGGTCCAGACGGACAATCAAGTTGCGATGTTCTACGTGAACAAACAAGGGGGCACAGGCTCCTTCCTTCTCTGTCGGGAAGCACAAAAGCTGTGCTCTTGGGCCGTCAGCCGCGGCATCCTCCTCAAAGCTGTTTATCTCCCGGGTCAAGAAAATTGCCTGGCAGACAAACTGAGCAGAATCCTCCAGCCACACGAGTGGAGATTGGATCCGTTAGTACTTCAGCGGATCTTTCTCAAATGGGGCCTACCCACCATGGATCTCTTTGCCAGTCCTCTCAACCGGCAACTTCCCCGATTCTGCTCTCGACAACCGCATCCTCTCAGAGTAGCGGCGGATGCTTTTCTTCTCTCCTGGTCCACAGGCCTTCTGTATGCCTTTCCTCCCATGCCGCTGGTGTCTCGCACGCTCTTCAAGGTTCTCCGGGACAAAGCCTCAATGATCCTCGTGGCTCCCCGGTGGCCGAGACAGCTCTGGTTCCCGCTTCTGATGCAGCTAGCGGTGGACACTCCTCTCCCTCTGGGGTTTCAGCCCGATCTCCTGACCCAGGATCACGGGACTCTCCTACACCCCAACCTCTGGTCCCTTCATCTGATGGCCTGGCTGCTGAAAGGGTAGTCCTTGCTCCCCTCCTGCTGCCTCCAGATGTGGAGGAAGTCGTCTTGGCCTCCAGGCGACCCTCCACCCGGAAGTCCTACGCTCTTAAGTGGCGTCGGTTCTCCGTCTGGTGTGCTCAGCAGTCTCAAGATCCCTTCTCCTGTTCGATATCAGTGGTCTTGCTGTACTTGCTTTGCCTCTCCGATCTTGGACTTAAGTCCAACTCGGTCAGGGTCCACCTCAGTGCTCTTTCTGCGCATCACATGCTGGTGGATGGCAGACCTCTTTCCAGCCACCCTCTAGTGGCTCATTTTCTCAGAGGCCTCCTTCTCCTTAAACCACCTTTGCGCCCACCAGCCCCTGACTGGGATCTGAATGTGGTTTTACAGCGGATTACCTGTCCGCCTTTTGAACCTATGGCTACCTGTCATCTTCGTTTTCTTTCTTGGAAAACCTTATTCTTGGTAGCCCTCACTTCTGCTAGACGCATTAGTGAGCTACAGGCCCTAGTATCTGATCCTCCTTACACTAGGTTCTACAAGAATAGGGTAGTCCTACGGACTCACCCTAAGTTTCTTCCTAAAGTGGTTTCCCCTTTTCACATCAACCAGGAGGTGGTACTTCCGACCTTCTTTCCCAGGCCACACTCCAGCCGAGCTGAAATGGTCCTGCATACCCTGGACTGTAGGAGGGCGTTAACCTTCTACCTTGACCGTACGCGGGAGCACCGAAGGGCTGTTCAGCTCTTCGTGTCTTATGACCCCAATAAGTTGGGGCTCCCTGTCTCCAAGCGTACTCTGTCCATCTGGATTGCTGACTGTATCGCTTGGGCTTATGAGGCAGCCGGCTTCTCGTTGGAAAGTCGAGTCAAGGCTCATCGTGTTAGGGCGAAGGCTGCGTCAGTGGCTTACCTCCGCTCTGTTCCATTGGCAGACATCTGCCGGGCCGCTACTTGGTCTTCAAGCCAGACTTTTGCAGCCCATTACTGCCTGGAGAGGGAGTCCCGCAGGGACAGTGCTTTCGGACAGGCAGTCCTCCGTAATCTCTTTGAGATATAGGCAACTCCTGCCCTCCGTCCCAGATGTTGGGCTACCGGTTGGAGGCGTACTCAGAGAAGATTCCTTCCTTCTGTGCTACTGAGCTTGAGGGAGCTCCTTTTTTGTGCTTAGGGTCTCCGGTAGCCTTAAGCTTGGGAGTCCCATATGTGAGGACTGACTTCCTGCTTGGTCCTGGAGAAAGAGTAGTTACTCACCTGTAACAGGTGTTCTCCAGGAGCAGCAGGAATCAGTCCTCACAACCCTCCCTCCTCCCCTTGGAGTTGCAGTCCTATGATTTCGTTTTTTGCTAATTTTTTGCTGTCTTTTAGCTATGTCATCAGACTGAGCAAGATGGCACCCTTGGGCGGGAAGGGGACCGCGCATGCGCGCTGCAATTCCCAAAGGCTTTCTTTGAAAACTGGGGAAAATTGCTCCGCGAGGGCTCCGTCGGCGCCGACGTCACCCATATGTGAGGACTGATTCCTGCTGCTCCTGGAGAACACCTGTTACAGGTGAGTAACTACTCTTTCTATGGGGACAGCAGGAATCAGTCCTCACAACCCTTCCTCCTCCCCTTGGAGTTGCTTCTTTACCATCTTTTATTTTTGTTGTTTTTAGCTATGTCATTTGACTGAGCAAGATGGCACCCTTGGGCAGGAAGGGGACCATACATGCGTGGTGGCATCTCCCAAAGGCTTTCTTTGAAAGCTGAGGGGATGCTTCCGCGAGGACTCTGTCAGTGCCAACGTCACCCATATGTGAGGAATGATTCCTGCTATCCCCGGAGAACACCTGTTACAGGTGAGTAACTACGCTTGCACTGATTAGTCTTAAATGTACTTCTTTGGAGCTTCATTGTATTTTTTGAAGGAGTATACAATCAATTCATGTTTACTGGTTCCACTCCACTCATTATTTTATGTCTTTGAAGGCATGGCAAGGATAGGGGAAACTGGCTAACAATGGTTTTCGGTACTAGCAGCTGGGAGTGCACATTCATTAGTTCATTAAGACACCATAATTCAATGTACAATAAATTGTTTTCATGCACATTCATCTATTTAGCGTGCCTTAGTTTGTCTGTTTGTGTGCATTAAAACAAATGTGGAAAAATGCCCGAAAATCAGGAAAAATCTGTCAAAAGAAACAAAAATTAACCACATTTTCTTTGACGGTACATTAGAATATAAAAACTGTCATACTGACTCAAATCAAAGATCTTTCAACTGGCACTATCTAAATAGTAAACAGTGAATTTTCAGCAGCAATGATAATTGTCGTGAGGGCTACCCTGGTGGCTAGTAGAGGTCAGAGCAGGTCAGACACAAAAATTATAAAGTTGAGATTGGCAAGTATTCCAAAGGCCCAATTGACTTTTGGTCCTAGTAGTTTCCTTGATACCAATCTTCAATGAAAACAACTGCTCAGAGTGGTGGGAAAAATAAAGGTTTTTTATTTCCCTTCTACGCAATGGTTCAAATGATTGGAATACAACTATAAAGCAAAATGTCCTTACTTCAGGTGAGGAAAAGAAAAATTCAGGTTTAAATCAAAAACTGTTACTTTCACAGGACTGGTGCTATTTACACAAAACAAGAATGTTCAATTCAGCAAGTCACACAGCTCACAAGCCTGACAAGGAATCTAGGCTCCCTCTGCCCGGCGGAACTCTCCCGACGCGGCTGAGCCCCTCTGCGCTGGCTTGCAGATACGCGAAGGGAGAGTGTCTCCCTCGCGTCTCTGTTAAGCCCGCAGGGGCTGATGGGAAGCAGGGGCTGATGGGAAATTTCCCATCTGCCCCTGCGGGCTTAACAGAAACGCGAGGGAGACACTCTCCCTTCGCGTATCTGCAAGCCAGCGCAGAGGGGCTCAGCCGCGCTGGGAGAGTTCCGCCGGGCAGAGGGAGCCCCGCGGGACACTCCATGCCGCCGCGGCGGCAGCGGCCAGCTTTTTTTCTTTTTTTAAATTGCCATGAGCCGAGGGGGGGTTTAAGACTGGCAATGGGCTAGGGGGGGTTAAGACTGGCAATGGGCTGGGGGGGTTAAGACTGGCAATGGGCTGGGGGGAGGGTTTAAGACTGGCAATGGGCTAGGGGGGGTTAAGACTGGCAATGGGCTGGGGGGGGTGGGGTTAAGAATGGCAATTGGCTATGAGGGGGTTAAGACTGGCAATGGGCTGTGGGCTGATGGGGGCTGTCTGGAAATGGGGTGATGGGGGGTTAGGACTGGAAATGGGCTATGGGGGGGGTTAGTACTGCTAATGGGCTATGGGGGGGGGGTTAAGACTGGTAATGGGTTATGGGGGGGTTAGGACTGATAATGGGCTATGGGGGGGCTAGGACAGGAAATGGGCTGATGGGGAGGGGTTAGGACTTGAGGTGGGCTGATGTGGTTAGGACTGGTAATGGGCTGTGGGCTGATGGGGGGGTTTAGGACTGGCAATGGGCTATGGGGGGCTGACTGGAAATGGACTGATGGGGGGTTAGGACTGGAAGTGGGCTGATGGGGGGTTAGGACTGGTAATGGGTTATAGGGGGGGCTTAAACTGAAAATGGGGTGATGGGGGTTAGGACTGGAAGTTGACGGGGGGCTAGGACTGGTAATGGGTTGGGGGGTTGCTAGGATTGGAAATGGGCTGAGTGGAAGGGGAGGCTTGAACTGCAAATAGCTGATGGGGAGGGGGCTTGGAATGGAAATGGGCTGTGAGGGAAGGGAGCTAGGACTGAAAATGGGCTGATGGAACAGCTAGGATAGGACTGGAAATGGGCTGTTGGGGGGAGCTAAGATTGGAAATGGGCTGTGGTGGGGGCTTGAATTGAAATGGACTCATGAAGGGGCTAGAACTGGAAGTAGGCTCATGGGGGGGCTTGGACTGGAATTGGGCTGAGTGGAGGGGAGCTATGATTTGACATGGGCTGATGGTGGGGCTAGGAAATGACTAGAAATGAGCTGATGAAGGGACTTGGACTGGAAATGGATGGGGGAGCTAGGACTGGAAATGGGCTGATGGGGGGCTAGGACTGGAAATGGGCTGATGCAGGGACTAGAAGGGAATGGATGCTTGGTGAGACTGGATCTAGAAGGGAGCTGATGTTGGGGGAGGATTAGAATGGGATGGGGCTGGGAGAGTAAAATGGAGAGGGGAAAAATATTTTGTGTAGGAGGGATGAAAAATATACAATTGGCCGGGTATTGGGAGAGTAAGTGGGGATTGAGGATGGAGGGGTAAAATTTGTGTGGATGAAATAGGAATGAGGAAAGAGCAAAAGGAGAAAGATTAGTATGTTAAAGCAGATGTAGAGAGAGAGAATGGAAAAAAACTAGAAGAAAGGACAAATGGACAGCAGATGATGGAGAGTTAGCAGAAAACATGAAGAAACCAGAAGAAAGTGACTGGACCAATTGCAACTGAAAAAAAATGCACAAAAGGTAGAAAGATATCTCTTTATTTTGAATTTATTAACTGGAATATGAAAGCTCTGGGAAATGTGCATCATTAACGTCTGCGCTTTGTTTGGTACAAGAGGAAATTAATTTATAGTTTTATTTCTACAGTGTTGTTGTACATTCCAAGTTTGGCTTTTGGGGTTCCCAGTTTAATTATTGCCTTCCTGTTTCTAAATTGTGATTCCTTGTTTGGTGATGGTCTATGTTCTGCATGTGTAACTGAGCTGAGGTATTCTGTTTATGTAATTCCTATTTGACGTTGCCACTTGTTCTCTTTCCCCAGTATTCTCTGAAATGTATTGGTTTAATATTTGCAGTGTTGCCTTTTGATAGGTAGGGTCTGGTGCTTTGTGAGTCCTGGTAGTGCTGTCAGGATACGGCGGGTTTGCTATGGGTTCTAAATGGGCAGCGTTTGTAGTAGTTCCTAATGTGCCTGGCGGTTGGCACTGGATTATAGTAATGTAGAAATCTTTTAGTCTTTCTTTATCCATACACTCATTAAGAGACATGTTTACTAAAAGTTAGTGTATGGTAACATTATGCAAATATTTATGCAAATAAGGCCACTTATGCAAATGAGGCCCCGCACCGAGTCTCCGCACATGGCCCCGCACCCCCCTTGGGCCGCCCCTGCCTGTGCAGCACGGCTTAGGTTCTCCAGCTGTCTCTCATTTGACTTTAGACTACAGTTGCAGCAATGCTTTCGCCTCTCTGGACAAACAGCTCTCACTCTTGTTTGAGCTGAGACCTTCCCAGGTCCTTCATCAGCTCCAGGGAAATCACCTTCCACTCGGGGTGGTTTGCTAGCGGTAGAGTAATCAGGTTTCCATTCTAACCTCTTTCTCTCTACGCTGCAAGTGATCCTTCCCTTGCTTCTGCTGGACTTGCCTCCTTGGCCTGCTTCTCTTTCTCCACTGCTGCTCTTCTCTCTCTCCTTCCTGCCGACCACCTTGCCGACCCGTCTCCTGCCGAACTCCTTCCTGCCGAACTCCTTCCTGCCAAACTGTCTCCAGTCTTCCACACTCTCCTTAAGAAGCACTCCTGCCTTCGAGGATTGGAAGCTGGCTGGCATTACCTTGTGACCAGCGGGGCGTGGCTCCTCAGTGTCTCTGAAGTCGCTCTGGCTCCCTCTAGCTGGTTCCTCCGAATAATGCAGCTTGTGCACATCTTTTTCTCCGTTTAAAACATTTTCTTTTCTTTCAAGAGGGTCTGCTGCATGACATAATACACAAATGAAAAAAAGAACATTTATGTAAATTAAATTCTTACAGACCAGCTTGGCACTGTCCAGATAGTGCCAGGGTGGAGCAAAGATTCCACGGTACATTCTGTTTCCTGAAGAACTTTTATTCTGTTTGACTTAATGTCTTCTCTAACCAGGGTCTGCCTGCCCATTAGGCAGATGTCTAGGGAAGCAGACCCTGGTGGGCAATATGTGACTCTGTTTTGAAAACGGCGGCTTTTGTGCCCACAGCAGGCCATATGCCAATCCTTTCAAAACTGAGTCATGCTGCTGCCACCACCACAGACTCTGGTGAGCTGCCACAAGATCAGAATATGGATTCAGGCAATGGCTACGGCGGCAGGGAGGGTGGCATGGGGCACGGTGGTAGGGGGCAGCAGGGCAGGGGGGCAGCAGGTCAAGGGCTTCTGCCTATGTCAGCAGAAACCTTGGGCTGTCCCTATCCCTAACATATCAGGACATGTTTGCTAAGTCCCATGCTAGTAACGTGAGTTTGTGCTGTATTACCAGTGCGGGGCACTGCTCTAGATATAGGAGAATGTGAACAGGCATCCACTGAATTTAGCGCAGCTCACTACATTAAAACTGCCACAGGGCGCAACTACCACCACCCTTGTATTGGCGATAATTGTTCCCCACCAAGTGGTAGCTTGTGCTTTCAAGACCCATGCTAGCAGTTCCATGGCGGAAACACCCATACCCCACCCAGGCACCACTGATACATGCTATAGTGCGCTACCCAGGTAGCATGGGTCTTTTAGTGCAGGGCACCGTGTAACATTTTAGTGTGGCGCCAAAAACATGCACTAACAACCATGCTACCCAGGTAGTGCACTATAATAAACATGCCTCATAGCGCAGTTACCCCTCCCATCAATTTGATCTCTCTTATTATTGTGATATAATATGTGCCCTGATATCACAATGTCCCATAGTGTATCCTTCTTCCATGAGATCTCCATATAAGTTTTATAAATACGTGTATAATAAAATGATATGTTCACCAGCCTCCAGTGAATGTTTAACTTTGTTTGAATATCAGGCTATATGTGTTTTATTTTCCAGTAAAGAAGTGTCTGCTGAAAAATCAGATGGAAATGTATGCAGGTACTTTGTAGTCATTCCATTTTTCAAAGTATTTTTATTTGAAAATTGGTGCATAGGCTGCAACTGAAAGTACCTGTAGACTACAGCAATGCAGGCAGTTTCAAAATTGTCCTACATATGGCACCTAAGGCATAGACATCATTAAGTCAGATTATTCATCAGTTGTTTTTTTTTAATACTACTGTGACCTGTGTATCCCACAGGCTCTTGCAGCATGGGGTGAATTTTCTCTCATATGCCCTTTCAGGTATGGAACAGCTCTGGAATCAACATAAGGAATAAAAGCCCTGGGATGTGCTCAGGGAAAGCATTAGAGCCCTACTTAGGGTCCTGCCTCTTAAGGCAGGCTGAGCTCTTAAGAGCTGAGAGCCGCAGGTCCTGTAAAGGGTGCACTCCATAGGACTACCTCAGTCAGGGACAAAGATAAAACAGGGAATTATCCTAAGCAGTTCCCATAGCAGAGTAAATTCTCAGTGGAGGAAAGCTTGTTGGAGATTCCCTAGACAAGGATCCATGGTCATATGTCAGTGGCTGTGGCTGTGGCTCAGGCTCCAGCACTGAGCAGCAGATACGGCCTCCAAAGCCCATTTGGTGAGGCTGCCCTTCAGGGGAAGCTGTTTTTTGGGAAAGACCTTGAGAAGTTTATTTAGCTATTTTTCTATACTGCTGAATCTAAAAGTCACAGCAGTTTACGTGTAACAACATAGCTCAACAGGGCTTTACAGTGAACAGAGAATATGGAATAGAACATTACTTAACAGTAAAATGAACAAGTATAAATCTAAAAGGGAATGGAGGGAAGTGGAAATTAGGGATGCTGGGAGGGGGCTTCAGGCTTGGTTGCCATGGGGTAGGAGTGATAAGGTTGGAGGAGGGGAGGGGAAGGGGATCGATGGGATGATTCATATTGTTCATTGAGGGGCAGGTGATTATGTTTCATCTGGGAAGCATTCTATGAAAAGGTGAGTTTTTAGATTTCTTCAAAAGGTCATTAAGTCATTTGTGGCATGTAAGTTGTTTGGGATGCATTCCATAGTGTGGGGACATATATGGAGAAGGCCCTTCTAGATGTGGAGTGGTTGGTTTTTGTGTTGTTTGCCTGGGGTGGAGAGAGTGCTCTGAGAGTTTGTTCTTCTAGACCTGATTGTTGGCACTTTCTGTAACACTCATTGTAGATGAATGGAGGAGAGAGCATGATTGGTTTTGAAGATTATGAAGATAGCTAGAGTGAACTGTGGCACCAAAGAGGGCAACTTGAGGTGACAAAGAGTCAATACCAAGGGCCGGAGGTTGACCAGACTGTCTAAGGGCAGGAGTGGAGATGGTATATAAATGCTCAGTAGTAGTAGTAGTAGTAGTAGTAGAAGGACACCTCCTGAAAGAGACTTGTTGAACAGCAGTGGTGGATGGGGAAAGCTTGTGGTCGACAGAGCCCTGACACTCCTATGTGAGAACTTAAGTCTGGGTCTGAACAGACATGGCCTTCAGGGGTTGTTGTTGTTGGTTGATTGTTAATTGTTAAATGTTGGGTGCGGGGAGGTGGAGCTCCAGGGTCTGTGGCTGTTAAGCAATATCATGACTGTAAATGATGTTTGAATGTCTGTGCATGCATGTGGTCTGGAGGATTGGACTTTGAAAGTGGTTGATATGCGAATGAGGGGGCAAAGGGAGGGAAAACAGTAAGATGTGTACGGAAGAGAGGAGGGGCAAATGGGTTTATGAGAAGGGGCGGCGGAGGAGGAGAGGAGGAAATGAGCAGAAAACGAGGCCGGGATAGACGTCATCGCCCTAGGATGGAGAAATCTCCAGGAAGAAATCAGAGATCTGGGGAGGGGGTGAGGTAGAGTGGTGAGGGGAGGGGGGTGCAGCTGGGAATCAGCATTTAATCAAAAGGCAAGATGGTGCGAATAGGTACTATAAATGGTAAGGGACTTAACCCTCCACAGTAAACACAACACCTCTTTAGGGAGGCGGAGAGGTTGCGATGGGACATTGTATTGGTACAGGAAACTCATTTATGACGTAAGTATGAAGGGCTATTAGCAGTCAATATCCATATCGTTTTTTTGGAAGCCCCATAGGGGAGGGGGACTAGAAGGAGGGGGGGTAAAGAAAGGGGGTGTAGCCATCTTGATAAGGAGAGGGTGCCCATTCCAGCTGGGGGAGGTAATTTGAGAGAAAATGGGGAGGGTTTTGCTACTAACAGGAGAGTTGATGAGGGAAACGATTACCTTGGCAAATATCTATGCTCCAAACAAGAGACAAGTCCTCTTTTGGAGGGAGGTTCGTGAGATACTGGTCCAATCAGTGCAAGGGAAATTGGTCATGGGAGGGGATTTTAACTTGGCATTACAGCCCAGCTGGGATCGGCAGGCAGAGGGGGTGGGAGGGGGGATAGCAATGCAAAAAACCATCGAATAGTGAAAGGAATCATAGAAATTTCAGCTTTCCAATGCATGCCGGTCACAAAATAAGGACAGTAGAGAATATACCTTCTACTCACATCCCCATATAAGCTTTAGTCGGACAGATTATATATTAATTGATAGAATATGGGAACTAAAATTGAGGATGACAGAGATTGGTAATATAACATGGTCTGATCATGCCCCAATTTGGGTGGAGGTTCGTGAAAGTAAAGGGGAAAGGGGAGTACGCTTTTGGAGACTCAATGAAAGTCTCCTTCGAAGGAAAGAGGTGCTAAATGATATTAGGGAATGCCTTCGGGACTATTGGAAGTTGAATGATAATGGGGAGGTGAGAGATATGGGTTTATGGGATGGTATGAAAGCTGTGATTAGGGGACGCTTGGTTATGTGGGCAGCTCGGGTTAAAAAACAACGGAGGGAAAAAGAAGAAAAATTGCATGAGTTGATTAGAGAGCCTGTAGAACAGTATAGAATAAAGGGTACGACAAGGAGATTGAAATATCTAAACCAACTTAGGATGGAGCTGAATAAGTTGCAATTGGAGCAAATTGCATTCCACATGCAGAGAGTGAGACAGAATTACTATGAATGGGGAAATAAAGCAGGGAGATTACTTGCACGTACATTACAGAAAAGAGAAACAGATAATGCCATAGTGACAATTAAGGGGAAGGAGGGGGAATTATTGAGGACAGAGAAATTGATTGGGGCTAGATTTTGCCAGTTCTATAAAGAACTGTATACCCAACAGAGAGGAGAGTCAGCAACAAAAGTTCAGAAGTACCTAGAAGGAATGGAGCTGCCAAAGGTTGGGGAGGACCCGAAGGAAAGGTTAGAGGGCGAGATACAACAGGAGAAAATAGAGAAATAGAAATTAAAGATATGCCCTTAGGGAAAGCACCAGGTTTGGATGGGCTACCTAATAGCTTTTATAAGACTTTCAGGGAGGAGGTGGTAGAGATAATGGGGAGGGTGTTAAATGGGATCTTGGAGGAGGGAAGGCAACTATCAGCAGACATGTTAACTGCTGGAATTACAAATTTTACCAAAGGCAGGGAAGGACCCTCTGTTGTGCGGGTCGTACCAGCCAATATCACTACTTTATACAGATGTAAAGATCCTAGCAAAAGTATTGGCTAATAGGTTAGCTAAAGAGATGCCCACACTTATAAATATAGATCAAACAGGCTGTATTAGTGGACGGCAGGCCTCAAATAACATAAAAAGAGTGTTGGAAGTGGTTTGGACAGCCCACCAAAAACAGGAGAAATTGATGCTGTTATCAATAGATTTTGAAAAAGCATTTGATCGTTTTAGTTGGAATTTCTTGTTTGCAGTGATACATAGAATGGGGTTTGGGCCCCATTATTTAAGCTGGGTGCAGGCCCTATATCAGGATCCCTGGACAAGGGTAAGAAACAATGGCAGATATTCATAGGCTTTTAAGTCAAAGAGAGGTACCAGGCAGGGATGCCCAATGTCTCAACTACTTTTTGCTCTAGCAGTAAAGCCCTTGGCTCAGACCGTCAGAAGGGAAGCGGGAATTCAGGGACTAGAAGTGGAGGGTCAGTGGCATAAAATATCCCTCTTCGCAGATGATATATTATTAATGATATCACAGCTGGAGAAAGCATTGCCAAGACTGGTGGAAAAAATTGAGAGGTATGGAGAGGTGTCCGGATTTAAAGTAAATATGGACAAGACAGAGGCATTTAACATTAATCTACCTAAATCAGACGTAGTTAAATTAAAACAATACCTCTTCAAGTGGGCTCACAAGGCTATTAAGTATTTGGGGGTGATGATAACAGCCCATCCTCAGATGCTCTATGAGGTGAATTACCCCTCACTGTGGAAGTGGGTGGCGCAGGACTAAGGGGTTTGGATAGAGACTGAAATATCATGGTTGGGACGTATTGCAGCAGTTAAAATGAATATTTTGCCAAGGGTATTGTACTACTTTCAAGCACTTCCCATAGCGATCTCCATAGAGCACATGAGAGATCTCCAAAGGAAAGTGTTTTGATTCATATGGAGGAAAAGGCCACCACGAGTAGCTCGAGCAGTGATGTATAGACCTAGAGAGGAGGGGAGATAGGGATGCCTATAGGGATAATAACTCCCCATTTCGATTTTGCGAACTTAACCCTACTAGGCATAACAAAACAAAATCTAAAAAAACTCCAACTAGCACAAAATGCAGCAGCAAGGACTATCATGAATGCCCCACCATTCCAACATATAACACCTATTTTAGAGAATCTACACTGGCTCCCAATTCAATGCCGGATACATTATAAAACTCTTTTAACTACTTACAAAGTCTTGAACAACACAGCACCTCTTACTCTAAACAACCTTATTAACAAAGAACCCAATCATAATCTCCAAAGGCGAGACCAACTAAACAAACTTATAACACCAAAGGAATTTATAAAGGCCAAAAAATCAACAAACAAGAAAGCATTCTCTCATGCTGCCCCTATAATTTGGAACAACACTCCATCGGAATTAAGATCCTTACCTCAAATCATGGAGTTCAGGAAAAAACTCAAAACTCACTTATTCTCAACATACTACGGATCCTTGTCGAACTCACCTATTCAACAGGAAAAAGGATAGCTTTACCAGCTGACATATCCCATCTTTGAACTGGAATAAATGAGAAAACCCCAAACCGACGATCTCAAAAACATACATACCTGTACATAGTTAATATTTGGTTCTTTGTATATAGTTAACAAACTGTTAATTGTAAAATTGAATTTCTTTGTAGTTTCACAATGTTATCTGTAAAAGCAGCTTTGCCTGTTTACTGTTGTCCCATGTAAACCGCAACTGATCAATGGAAGGTGCGGTATATAAAAACTCGCTAATTAAATTAAATGCCAAAATGTCAAGCCTATTACTGGGCAGCGCAGGTTAGACATCTGATGGATTGGCGAGAGGGGAGAGAAAGGAAAATGTTTGCGATTTTGGAAGGAGCAACTAACAAGGGGCGGCCCCTCGGTTACTTTCTGTGGATGTCCAGGGAGGAATGGGGGCATCAAATACAGGAACACCCCTTTGTACGACATACCTTACAAATATGGGACAAGGTACGGAGGTCCATGTTCCATATTTGGTTGATGTGCCCCCAGATTAAACCTTTCTGGGAGCAGGTCCAAAAGTGGATACAGCAGGTAGTAGGAGTGGAGGTAAGCAGGGAACCTGAATCATTTTGATTGGAGAGTGGAGAGAGGGAAGCCCAGGTAAGGTAAGGAAACAAAATTATGGCCTGCTTAAGTGCGGCGAAATGTGAAGTTGTGTACAGGTGGAAGCAGTCAAGGCCACCCCTAATAGAACATTGTGTGGAGAGTCTCCGTCAAATATTCCTAATGGAAAAATTGACTGCTATACGCAGACAGAGGAGAAGTAAGTTTGAGAATGAATGGCAGAACATGCTGGATTATTTACGTAAGGAAGCAGGGGAGGGAGGGGAGGAGGATAAGGGGGAGGCAGTAGATATGGATAAAACAGAAAAGAAGGAATGTACTGATAATGCGGTGTAAAGTTGCATTTATTAATGTGTGTAGTTATTGCTTTTGTGGTGTAAAATGTTTTGATTATTCTTTCAATAAAAATCTTAAAATTAAAAAAAACAAAGTACTTTTGAGAGTTTCCAATTTTCTTTATAATATTTCTTTAAATAGTTTAAAGTGACTCAAAGGTCTTGGGTATCTAAAATATTCAAATCTATGAAGCACTATTCTCCTCTTTGTGTACACTGACCAGCTTTCATTTGGGTCGATCGACCTCAAGAGCAGTCCCTGTAATAAAACGAGTACACAGGTGACTGTATACAATTTATAATACAGACGTTCATCAAAAAAGCTCACTTATCTGATCAAAGGTCATCAAACTTCCAATTCTCATAAGCCATCATCACCCAACAAAGATCTTCGTTTCTCCTGTACCAGGCTTCTTCAGGGCTGTTGTATCTTGCTGCAGATGATAAACAGAGTGCAGGAACTTTGGGGGAAGGGAGAATGGTCTCTCTGCTACAGCTATGAACCCAGAGTGAAGAACTTTGGGGAAGGGGAGAACTGTTTCTCCAGGAACAAGCAGGAAGTAAGTCATCACTTATGGATGATGTCGGCACCAACGGAGCCCACACAGAGCAATTCCCCAGTTTTCAAAGAAAGCCTTTGGGATTGCTGCCATGCATGTGTGGTCCTCTTCCTGCCCAAAAGGTACCATCTTGCTCAGTCTCCCTATTACCGTGGAGCCCTTCAGACGTACATCCTCATCCCTCAGAAAACGTTTTGTTGCCTTCGGCCTTATGGCCTTTTTTCTGGTAGCACCGGTCATCTCCTGTCCTCCCCTTCGCCCCTGCTCCAGCAGTGGGCTAGAGGATCCCCCTTTTTTTTCACTCTCTGTTTTCCCTTTCGGGCCCTTTTCGCACCCTTTTTTCTCCAACCGCTGGCCTCGAGGGTTTTCGACCTCGCAGGAGCCTTTTTTACCACCATGGCCACCAGCTTCAAGAAATGTGACAGATGCTCCAAAAATATGTCGCTCATGGACAACCACGACTGTTGTCTATATGTCTGGGGGCTGACACAATCCGGAGCTCTGCTCTCATTGTAAGAAAATGTCCGCTAAAGCCTTGCTAAGCTGCAAGCAGAAGTCCGATGACATTTTCCGCAAGGCAGTCCCGGGGTCTCCGGTGGCACCTTGCCCTGCTGATCCACCACTTGTGGGGTCCCCCGGAGTGACCCCGTGCCCAAGGCGTCACTCCAATCAGGATTCGCCCGAGGTGGAGTGGCGAAAGAAGAAGACCTCAAAGTCGCTGTTGGGGGCTCCGGACAAGCGCGAGCAGTCTTGTGCTCGTTCCCTTAGCCCTCCCCGGCATTCCCAAAAGTCGACAAGGAGCGGCCTCGAAAGGTACCTCGTATGGACATGGAGGCCTCCGGCGACGGTGCCCGGTCTCCTGAGGATCGTCCCGGCGAGGACCCCCTCTTCCTCCACACCAGACCCAGTAACTCCAGCGTCGACGTTGCAGGGACCCACTCCCGAGTGGAAGTCCCATATGCTGGCACTGGAGTGCAGCATTTCTACCTTTCTAGCTGCCCAACAGGCACTTTTGCCCAGCATGGCTGATCACGCCCCAAGACAGAGGGTCCCCCTGACTGGGGTCCCGAAAACTGCCTTGGAAAAGCACAAGAGCCGTGGGCCTCATGAGGGTCCTTGGCACCGGTCTCACTTGCCGTCCCGTTCCTCGGGGGTGAGGTCTTTCAGAGTCAGTGCCTCCAGCTCCAAGCTGGCCTCAGTCACTGGGCACAGGGGGCAGCCCAACTCTGTGTCCTTATCGGGCTTGGAATCAGACAGGGACACTTCCCCGGAGACCCACACCCATAGGGATCTCCCCTCTGACCCATCCCTGCCCGCCTCGCAAAGGCGGTCGCCTCCCGAGGACACCTCTTTCCTGGTGTTTGTGCAGGATATGTCTCAGGCCCTCAATCTGCCTACACAGACCGAGAAGGAGCTGAGGTCAGAGGAACTTGACATCTTGTAGTACGTCTCTTACGGTTCCGGTACCATCCATCCTATCCTGGCTGCTTCTCCGCATGTAGGAAGCAGCCAGGATAGGATGGATGGCTCCTATTGTCAGTATAAGACTCGATGCCATGTATAGGGTCCAGCACGGCCCAGGGTTTTGGAAGACCCAACTTCCTCATAACTCCATGGCAGTCGAATCCGCGATGTGGAAACAGAAGAGCCTGAAGTCGCAATCTTCGGTCCTGTGTGGTAGGGAATCCCATGCTCTTGGGCGCAAGGCTTACCAGGATTCCATGCTGGCGTGCTGCATCCAGTCGTACCAACTGTATATGGGTATGTTTCTTCGCGACCTCGCCAAAGAGCTCAGTGGTTTTTCCATGAGCCTAGTTGGGGAGCATCTTCTCTGGCTCCAGACCCTCCTGAGGTCAGTCGCAGACTACTCGAGATACCTTTACAGCGCCGCATATGACTGTTTTGAGTCATCTGCCCATATGGCAGCAGCTGACATCAGAGCCCGACGCCAGGTGTGGTTCCAGTCTTCGGACCTGGAACAGTGGGTCCCGGAGAAGCTCCTGGATGTCCCCTGCCTCAGTGAACAACTGTTCAGCAAGCCCATGGAGGACAAGGCAGCCGAGATCGAGACGGAGTTTGTGATTCGCAACTGTCTCTCTTGCAAATCCTCCTCTCTTCCACGGAAGAAGCAGCACAGCAAAAAGCCTTTCTTTCTTCCAGAGGAAAGGGCTCCCCTACCGGGGACACCCACCATACCTGCCTACCCCTGCGCCGATGACCAGCGCACAGGGCAAAGGGGGAGCTCAAGGTCACCAGAAACCCAAGGGGCCCAAGACCCAGCTACCTGTGCCACCCCAGCCAGCCGCAGGGTTTTGACGCCGAAAGCATAGCCTCTCGCCCCCCGGGGACGCTTCTGCCCATAGGACGATGCCTGTCTCTTTTCGCCCCCAAATGGGCAGCTATTAAATCGGACACCCAGGCCTTGCAGATGCTCCGGGATGGGTATCATCTTCGTCTAGACAGATTCCCAACTCCCCAGCGGAGCCTACTTGGCATCCCTCGCATCAGGCTTGCTTGCAGCAAGCGCTGAACAACCTCCTCGGTCAACAGGTGGTTGAGAGAGTTCTGCTGCACCTCTGAGGTTAGGGGTTTTACTCCCCATACTTCCTCATTCTGAAGAGGATGGGGGGCCTGCACCCTATCCTCAATCTCAGAAATCTAAACAACTTTCTGGTGCGGGAGAAGTTCAAAATGCTAATCACTTACCGTTCTGCTGCCCTACCTCCGGCAGGGCGATTGGCTATGCTCCTTGGATCTCAGAGATGCTTACGCCCACATTCAAGTACGACCGCAAGTCAAGAAGGTGGAGGTCATTTCCCAAATACTGCGAATAAGAAAAAAAGTACAGGCCTTTTTGGATATGGTCATAAATTATCACTGGTTTATTCCACAGATGGCGGCAACTGCCGAACCCTTGACCTGGCTCCTTCAAAAGAAGGCTCCAGACAAGGTCCTCTGGACTACCGAGTTGGAGGAGGCCTTTGGTAAGTTAAAGGCAGCTTTGAGCTCTAGATTGGTCCTGGTGAGCCCAGACTTCACTAGGCCCTTCACTGTCCAGACAGATATTTCGACGGTGGGTCTTGGAGCCATCCTGGCCCAAGATGTGGAGGGTAAAGAACACCTGGTGGCATTTATTAGCTGGAAGTTGCTACCCTGGGAACAAAAATATGCTACGATTGAGAAGGAGACCCTGGCGATCAAATGGGCTCTTGAGACATTCCAATATTATCTACTGGGTCACCCCTTCACGTTGGTCACGGATCATCAGCTGCTTAAGTGGCTGGCACAACATAAGGACACCAACGGTCGGATCCTGCACTGATTACTCACCCTCCAACCCTTTCATATGAGATCCAACATCAGGCTAGCAAGGCACATCTGATCGCAAACTCTGTCCCGCTTGGATGCCCTGGCGCTACTGGCCACTCACTCTCGTAGGGTTGCGCTGAGGGAGAGGATATGTGACAGGGTGTATGAGAAGTTCCCCATCCCCCATACTGATATATCTCCACCCAGACTAAGGACATACCCCTTTAAGCACCAGAAGCTGGGCCCCTATAAGGAGCCCGGCTTGAATATTTATTTATTTATTTAACAATTATTTCTATACCGCTCTTTCACAAGTATCAAGTGCGGTTTACAATGAACAGTATGTTATATGGTATGGGTAGTATCATACCAAGTCATTTTACATAGAACAGATGAACTAGGTACAGATAACAGTATAAAGTTTAAACAGTAAATTATTAAACTATTATAACATATATACATAGTAAATATATACAAATTGTATCATATGTCGCGTGTGGTTGTATACTTTATATAAGCTTCAGGCACGTGGGTATATGTTGTTTGAATTGTAGTAGTTAACCTGCGTCTCTTTGTGTCGTCTGGCCAGTCTCTGATCTTTGGTTGTAATGCAATGAGAATAAATGGGTTTTCAGTTTTTTTCTAAATTCCTTTATGTCTGATAGTGAGCGAATGTTGTCAGGAAGGTTATTCCAGAGGGTAGGAGCTGAGTGTGAGAATGCTCTCATGTTGGTTTGTTTTTTTGCTTTTGTGTAGTCTTTTGGTACTGCTATTGTGTTAGTGTTTCTACTTCTTTGTGATCTTTTATCTATTTCTATCTTGATGAGTGTATTGAGTATAGTTGGCGCTAAGTTATTTATTAGTTTAAATGTTGTAAGTAATATCTTATATTTTATTCTGCTGTGGATAGGTAGCCAATGGAGTTCGGCTAATGTCGGTGTGATATGTTCAATTGAGCTTATATTCATTATTATCCTTGCTGCTATGTTCTGAGTTAGTTGTAACTTTTTAATATTTTGCTTTGTGATGCCATTAAGGATTAAATTTGCAAAATCAAAGTGTGGGGTGATGATGGCTTGTATTATGGTTATGAAGTCTTGTAAGTGGATTAATGGTCTTAGTTGTTTCAAGGTCTTAAGTTTGTAGTGTATGTTTTTTGTTAGATATTTTATGTGAGAATCCATGTTAAGTTTATTGTCAAGTATCACACCCAGGTATTTTATTTCTTTTTTATGTTGATCTCATGGTTATCAAGTGTGATGGTGTTTGGGGGTGTGTACGTTTGGTTTTTAGTAATATATAGAACGTCAGTTTTTGAGAAATTAATGTGTAAGTTCTGTTCATTGAGCCATATTGTTAGTTCTTTAAAGCACTCTGTTATCTGTTGTAGTGGAGGGTGTGGGATTTTAAATGGTAGGTAGAACATTATATCATCAGCGTAAATATGATAGTGAACGCTATGACGTTTAAAGATATTGCTGATTGGCTGTAGGTAAATGTTAAACAAAAGTGCTGATAGTGCAGATCCCTGTGGGAGGCCTTGTGTTTGGTCAAATGTGTTAGATGTCTGGTTAAGAATTCTTACTGTTTGGGTTCTGTTTGATAGGTAGGATTTGAACCAGTTATGGACAGTGGATGTAATTCCTAATTGTTGAAGTCTGTTAAGCATTGTTATGTGGTTTACACTGTCAAATGCGGCAGAGATGTCGAGGAATACTAGGATGAAGGCTTGTTTTGTGTCATCGATTCCTCTTAGTAAGGTGTCATAAAGGACTGTTAGCAGTGTTTCAACTCCATGGAAAGGTCTGAAGCCATATTGGTGTTCATCAAGGAGGTTCAATGTATCAATGTATTCCTGTAGTTGTGTTTGAACTATTTTTTCAATAAGTTTGGCCATGAAGGGAATGCTCGATATGGGTCTGTATGATTTTGGGGATAATTTGTCTAGTGTTTTATTTTTAAGTATTGGTCTTATTTGGACATGTTTGAGGGATGGTGGTAAATATCCTTCGTCTAGTGATATGTTAACCATAGGGAGGATGAAGGGAGAGAGTACTGAGAGTGTCTTTTTTATCCAGTCAACTGGGCATGGGTCAAGATATGAGGTAGTTGTATTTATGTTAGATATGGTTGTTTTAAGTGTGGTCTTTGAGATCAGGCTGAAGTTGGACCAGTTATCGGGGGTTGTTTGCTTCATATCGGTGTGTGTTGTTGGGGGGTTATTTGTTTGTATTTTTGTTTTATTAATATAGTATTGAGCTAAGTCTTGTGGGGTTATATCTATGGATATTTCATCTGAATTGTACGTTTTGTTTGTTAGTTTCTGAATTATACAGAATAATTCTCTTGGTCGGTTAATTGAATTGTTGAGTAAGTTAGAGTAGTAGTTTCTTTTAGAATTGTCTATTGTTATTTTTTTTTTTTATTGAAATTTAACAAAACTTACAAAAAGCAAGCATAAAGAAACTGTCGATGACATAGCGGAAATCAATACATACAATATAAAATAAAGACATCCCATCATTCCTAGCCCACAATACGAGGAGATATTTAAAGAAAACAAATACAAGAAATCCAAGAACAATCTTTACTTACAGGCAGCTTTTAAACTAACCACCCACCCCAGTCAGTTAATGCCAGGCCCCTCTTTAGCAGAGAGAAATACCTCAAGCTGAGCAGGATCAAGGAATATAAATTTTGAACCCTGAAAGGTTATAAGACACTTGCAGGGATATCTAAGAAAAACGTAGCTGATAAGGCAACCACCCTAGGCTTAAGAGCCAAAAAACTCTTCCTCCTAGTTTGAGTCGCCCTACAAACATCCGGAAAAATTTGCACACGTAATCCACAGAACGGAACAGACATATTTTTAAAGTAACTGCGAAAAATAAGAGCCCTATCCAAATCAGACAGAAAAGATACCAACAAAGTGGCTCTAGAGGGAATGTTATCCTGCGAGTCCTCCAGGAATTTGGTGAGTCCGAGGCTGGCTTGGCCCTGGACTACATCAAACCCCCCTGGGGAACCTGGAGAAAGGCCCTTACCTGTCAAATAATAGATATTAGAGAGGCCAATGGAGTCAGCAGAAGCTAAGCCCAAGACCTCCCTAAAATATTTCCTCAAAAGAATTTCAGCAGATAATAACCGACAAATAGGAAAATTCAATATACGAATATTCTTTGCACGTAACATATTATCATATTGCTCCATTCTATGATGTAACACCAAACTATCTTTAATATGAGAAGAATTTACAGCTTTCAGAGCCTGACACTGAGTTTCACAACTAGTAACCAAATGCATAGTATTCTCCACCTTAGTGTCCACTTCTGACAACCGTGTAGTTATCTCAGAAGAGAAACTACATAGTTGTACCACAGTAGGAGTCAAGGAACTCTCAATACAGGTTACCACACACCAGATATCCGCCAGGGTTACCTGATCATCAGGTACAACCTTCGCTTCTCCTGGGGTGGGAGCCCATACAACCGGTTTCAACTTTTCCCCCACCTCTATTGGGGTACTCTGGAGAAACTGCACCTCAACAGAAGCTGACACAGGAGGAGATGTATAGACTGGAGGAGAAGGTGGTGTCCGGTCTGGAGAACTCAAGGACACCGGAGAGGGCTGGAGTGTTAGAAAGTCAGAGTCAAGCTTGCCTTTAGCACTAGGCAGTACCTTAACATGTTTGTCCATCGGGCCCACCGCAGGCTCGGCAGATGTCACCACCTCCGTCTTTTTCTTTCTTTTGCCCATCGAATCAAGCACATCCGGGATCAGCTCGGGGTGCGACGCTCCTACGATGCTCCAAGGGGCTCCCAAGGGGCCAGTTATGCCCCTTGTATCTAGCCCCTTCTATCGCTGCCCCGGCTAGCGCCTCCGGCTGCGCCAAAACAACAGCCTTTTATCGAGTCTCCCAAGACACAGCTCACCCGGTTCCGCTTTTCAACCAAGGCCCCCGATGACGTCAGGGCCGGCGGGAACGAAGCCTGCAACTCCGGACCTCCACGCTGCCTCTCTCTGCTCTCCCCGTCTATTGTTATTTTATATGTATGAATATACCTGGAAGGGTGTGGCCGGAGATGGCCCTTTTAACCAGGAGAGAAGAGACAATTGAGGTGAGAAGAGCCCGAGGTGTTCCAGAGTACGGAGTGACCACCTACCTCTAAGGCAGGGGTCTCAAACACGCGGCCCGCGGGCCGCATGCGGCCCGCGAGACAACTTTGTGCGGCCCGCGAAAGAGAAAAACAAAAAAACCCCAAAACCCTGACTTCTGCCGTTGCCGCCGTGGCAGCGGCAGAATCAATTGTCAAATAAAAAAAAAAAAGACTTCTGCTGCTCAAGCAGCAATATCACCTGTCCTGCGGCCCCTTCCCCTGTGCCCGGAGATCCGAATCTGCTCATCAGCGGCGTGCTTTTCAAGCCGCGAAGAGTATTCCCCTCTCGCGTGGTTTCAAGCCGCGCGAGAGGGGAATACTCTTCGCGGCTTGAAAAGCACGCCGCTGAGGAGCAGATTCGGATCTCCGGGCACAGGGGAAGGGGCCGCAGGACAGGTGATATTGCTGCTTGAGCAGCAGAAGTCTTTTTTTTTTTAAATTTGACAATTGATTCTGCCGCTGCCACGGCGGCAACGGCAGAAGTCAGGGTTTTGGGGTTTTTTTTGTTTTCCTCTGTCGGGGGGGGGGGGTATGACTGGAAATGGGCAGATGGGGGGGGTATGACTGGAAATGGGCAGATGGGGGTTAGGACTGGAAGTGGGCTATTGGCAGGGGGGGGGTTATTAATGGTAATGGGCTGGGGGGTAATAACTGGTAATGGGCTATGGTGGGGGCTAGGACTGGAAATGGGCAGATGGGGGTTAGGACTGGAAGTGGGCTATTGGCAGGGGGGGGGTTATGACTGGTAATGGGCTATGGTGGGGGCTAGGACTGAAAATGGGGTGATGGGGGTTAGGACTGGAGGTGGGCTGATTGGGGGGTTAGGACTGGTAATGGCCTATGAGGGGAGGTAAGACTGAAAATGGGGTGATGGGGGATACGACTGCAAGTGGGCTATGGGGGGACTAGGACTGGTAATGGGCTATGGGGGGGGGTAAGACTGAAAATGGGGTGATGGGGGGGTAAGACTGGAAGTGCGCTATGGGGAGGTTAGGACTGGTAATGGGCTATGGGGGGTCTAGGACTGGTAATGGGCTGGGGGGGTTGCTAGGACTGGAAATGGGCTGAGTGGAAGGGGGGCTTGAACTGCAAATGGCTGATGGGGAGGGGGGCTTGGAATGGAAATGGGCTGGGAGGGGAGGGAGCTAGGATTGGAAATGGGCTGATGGGGGGCTAGGATTGGAAATGGGCTGATGGTGAGGCTAGGATAGGACTGGAAATGGACTGATGCAGGGACTAGAAAGGAGCAGATGCTGGGTGGGGCTGGAACTAGAAGGGAGCTGATGTTGGGGGAGGATTAGAATGGGATGGAGCTGGGAAAGTGAAATGGAGAGGGGAAAAATATTTTGTCTGGAAGAGAAGACAAATCTACAATTGGCCAGGTATTGGGAGAGTAAGTGGGGATTGAGGATGGAGGGGTAAAATTTGAGTGGATGAAATAGGAATGAGGAAAGAGCAAAAGGAGAAAGATTAGTATGTTAAAGCAGATGTAGGGAGAGAGAATGGAAAAAAACTAGAAGAGAGAAGAAAGGACAAATGGACAGCAGACGATGGAGATAGCAGAAGACACGAAGAAACCAGAAGTGGCTGGAGCAATTGCAACTGAAAAAAAATGCACAAAAGGTAGAAAAATATCTCTTTATTTTGAATTTATTAACTGGAATATGTCAGCTCTGGGAAATGTGCATCATTAATGTTTGCGCTTTGTTTAGTACAAGAGGAAATTAATTTATAGTTTTATTTCTACAGTGTTGTTGTACATTCCAAGTTTGGCTTTTGGGGTTCCCAGTTTAATTATTGTCTTCCTATTTCTGAATCTTTTAGTCTTTCTTTATCCATACTCATTAAGAGGCATGTTTACTAAAAGTTAGTGTATGGTAACATTATGCAAATATTTATGCAAATGAGGCCCCTTATGCAAATGAGGCCCCACGTCTTATGCGGCCCCCGGGTTACTTTACAAGTCCTCATTTGGCCCTCAAAGCAATTTGAGTTTGAGACCCCTGCTCTAAGGAGACATGGGAAGGTAGGAGTTGGGGTGTTTCCACATTGGTCAGTAGGCTTATGGTAATAAAACTGTGAAACCCAGAGTGCAGGAACTTTGGGGGAGGGGAGAACTGTTTCTCTGCTACTGCTGTGAAACCCAGAGTGAAGGAACTTTGGGGGAGGGAAGAACTGTTTCTCCTAGGACAAGCAGGATGAGTCAGCCACACTTGGTGTCGTCATCCGACGGCGCCGAGACGGAAGTACTCTCCAAAGCTCAGAAGGGCTTTCGCCCTTCTGAGCATGGGCCAACTGGCCCCACCCCCTGCCCGCCCCTAGCTAGCCAGTTTCAGTTCTTCCGCCTTGCCAGCAAGACGGTTCTCTACTCTCCTAATGAAAATTTGCACTTTAGAAGCTATTATAACAACAAGAATAATAACTCTCACCTTGCTTTAGGTATGTATACGCTGCAGTAATGCTTGTTTCTGGATCTGTTCCAACAATCTCATTTCTCTGGATCTCAAAGAGCTGTCCCTCGTAGAGCTGCGAACAGGAGATCAGATCAGATCAGCAGCTGCTCTACTGTGAACTCCAGACTACAGCAGCAGTCGTCGCTCCGGATGTGCCTCCGGGCCTCCATCCTCAGCCGCAGGCCCGATGAAGCGGAATCCTGAAGGTTCGGGCCTCCTTGGCCGCAGACTCCATTGAGCAGGCAGTTGCTGCATATCGAGGCTTGAGCCCCAGATTGGGGAGCCGCTACACAGAGGTCCAGCGCTCAGGACTGGCCCTTTCCGAGAGGCTCGGCAGCCCAGGACGTGCCTACGGGCCTCCGTCCCCGGCCAGCTGAAGCTCGCCATGCCTTCCCTACCCGGCCCGTCTCACGTGGGGACCATGGAGGCGGCCATCTTGCTCGGACTATGCGGCCCTGCAAGTCTCCACCCCTCTGCTGAGGCTCAACTCCATTGGCCGTTGATCTAGGCGACGCCATTTTCTCTCTGAGGATGGAGCCCCACATCGAGACAGGGCCTTCTTATGGCCGCGGAATGGTATGTGCCATATTATGCAGTTCCAGCTCCCGCGGGTTGCTTGCTCTGCATCCTACCACGAGGCTTCTATGGCGGCAGCCATCTTGGCTGATGGCATCACCGCTCCTGCTCCTCCCCCTGCGGCGCCATTGGTCAGCGCCGATACAGCGTCAGGGAAGGAGGTGACGCCTGCACAGGACACTCCCACCACCAGTCCTGCTCGGCGCTGAGGCATTCCAAGGACCGCGCCGACCGGCGCAGAGGTCACAGCAGCTGCAGCATCCTGCCTAGGAGGAGCCACTCGGAAAGGACATCGCCGATGAGGCACAGCTGCCCGGATGCGACGTCGCTCCTAGCCTCGGCACCGGGACGCCCCTACACCAATTGGGCCTCGGCGCCGAGATGCTTCATGCCCCCGGAGACACGGAGGGGTATGAGACCTGCCTCCAGCTCCAGGCTGACCACCTGTACCGCATCTCGTGCCTGCCTCAACGCCGAATATATTCAGCGCTATATATTCAACGCTCTGTGAAATTCGCTCTGTGAGACTGAATATAGATAAAACGCTACGCCCTGAATGAGTCACCGCTCGGCTGTTCATCACTTCAGGTTCAGCGTGTTGGCCCGAGACGCCTCCTTCATGCCGTGAGCTACATCCTGCAGTCAAACACCTCCTGCATGCTGCGTTCTTGAGCCACTTCCCGCAGCTGCCTCGCAGACCGCTTTGTGTGAAAAGGGGCGCGAGTCTAGCGTAGCCTCTCTAGCCTATCCCGGCACAGAGACTGCATGTGCACCGCGAGCCACTACAATCCTGCCTCGTTACAGCACAAGGCTGGACCAGGTAAAACAGGCATGGAGCCAATCTTAAAGTTTTCTTCTACGATGAACGGAGCTACATCACTCTCATTCAGAATGTGTATGTGTTGATGGTCACGGGCCCATACGGTCCAAGCAGCGGTCAAGGTCAACTCCTCAGATGCTGCCCCATCATTGCAGCTTCGTGAAGGGGGCCCTCGAACACACAAGCAACCAAAGGCTGCTTGGGTCCCTTAAGGTCTGTAAAGCAGCAGAGGTGTAGCCCAATGGCTATTACACTGAATGATGATACAAGGGCCATGAGTTTGGATTCCCCATTAGCCTTCTTGAATAAGGCTGTCTGAGCCATTCCCCCTCAGCCCACGCCAAGGAACATAGCGCGGTGCCAGTCAGGCGATAGCTACCCGGTGGGTCCATTAAGGCCCCTAAGAGCTCTGCTCAAACAGCGAGCTAATACCGGGGAAGGCGGGATCCAGGCTCCCCTGGTATTCCTTGGTGGCCACCCATGAGGTCATGGCGTGCTTGTCCACCAACTTGACTATGAGAAACGACAGTGGGATTCAGGAGCAGCCGAAGCTGCAGCACTACAGTAGTTCTCCAGCTCTCCCTCGGCGACACACTCACCAGACAACCCCCACTTGCCCCCAAGAAAGGCTCAAATGCTCTTCGTCTGGTCACGGTGGACCACGGCCTCGAAAGGCTAAAGTAACCCAGGTCATGCCTCGTATGGGTGATACGCAGCAGAGCCACAGCACAATGGTAAAAAGACACTGTCCAATGGTGCAGGGATCAGGGGTTCACTCCCCACAGTGCCCAATGAAGACGGCTGGCTGAGGCTTTACTTCTAAGCCTGCGTGGGAAACCCGGAAAGGACGGGAGGGTGCACGTCGGTAACAGGAAGACACAGGTTACTCTGTCCAAAGTAGCACTTGGTGTCTGCCCGAAGACTAGTCCAAGGACTAAAAGATCCTCTCCTCACCGAAAGACAAAGGATTCTCCCCCTACTCTTAGGCGGGCTGCAGTGGCCACAGTGTGGTGCAGAGAACACAGCCAGTACCCGTAGGACCAGAGGGTCACGGGTTCAAATCCCAGCTGGGACGCCTGCCAACCCAGTCCCATAGTTTTCCAGCCACCCAATGGTAGCCTTGGCATCCACCACCTACACTGGCTCCTTGGCCTAGAGCAAAGACACTCGCTTGGGTGCAAGAGGTGGTGGGTTTGAATCCCACAAGTACCTGCTACTTTCTGGGAGTGTAAAGAATACATTCACGATGGGGGTCCCCAATGACCTCTGTCCCCACAGGAACTCTAGAGGGGAACACATCACCTACTTGACTTGCTTGACGAACGTCGTAGCTCCTACGCCTAAGGTGCCCCCATAATGGTCTATCCATGAGCAAGGGCCATGGATCATGCAAAGGTCTCTGCGCGCTCCCTCCTGACAATGAAACATCCTGTTCTCACACCGGCTGGGGCCACGCACCACATACCCTCCCATCATATCTACTGAATAACCATCAAGGGAGAACCCACGGACTCCGGCAGACCTTGGCCGAGCCGCCTCTGCGCACCACTGCCTCCGGAGCCTGCAGAGAGCACCCTGCCCCGGTCACCGTGGCACTAGACCTGATGCCAGCCTGGGATCTCCAACCATGAACTTCCTCATGGTCATCTCTGGAACAGCCCACTGACCCTGCACAACGGCAAGTATACCAGCCAGCGGGTCACAGGTTTATGGCCCGCCTGAGGACCATATCGGGGATTACAAGCGTATCACCACGGTGCAGCAATGCCTAGGCCTCACACTTAGGACCGGGATGATGAGGTGATGGATGCTCCAACGCATCACCTCGGTGCAGCAATACTAGCGGCTCCGCACTCCGCGGCCTGGATCAGTGGGGCCTGACCGCGAAGGGCCCTGCTCACCGCGCGCTTAACATCAAATATGACTATTAAAATAGATACTCACTGTCCGGTGCCAGTGCGCGCTCCCCCTAGGGGCCTGATCCAGCGGTTGACTGATTCTGACCAGCGACTGAGCGGCAGCTGTACCCAAACCTGCAGATACTCTGGTAAGCTTCACAGCACTGCACCACTGTGCACCCAGGACATACACTGAACAGTGCGCAAACCCGACCACCCAGCCCCAGAGGACTACACCCTAGGGACTCCGCCTGCACCCCCATCTGCCGGAGGCGAGCGAGGATGCAAGCCATGCCAGGGGCGCACACATGATGCCGCATCCCCAAAGGTCCTTCCTCATGCAACACTCATCTGCAAGGTCACAAGTTCTTGCAACACCAATGGTGCGCAATCTCGGTCATGTCTCCGCAGGCCCTAGTGCTTGTGTTGCGCCTTCTGTGGCCACAGTGCGGTGCAACGGACACAGACAGTGCCTGTAAGACCATAGTTTCCTAAGGCACAGGCCCCAATGTTATATTGTGTCTCCACAAGGGCACAGTCACCAGTTTTGTATTGCGGCTTCTGGTCAACCTGCTATGCGAATGGTTTACAAATCTGGGTCATGTCTCCACAGGCCCTTGTGCTTGTGTTGCGCCATCACCAGAGACACAGGCCCCAATGTTCTTATGGTGTCTCCACCAAGGGCACAGGCACAAATACTTATTGCGGCCTCTGGTCAACCTGCTATGTTACAAAGCCGCCGGTAACAAATTCCAGAGTGACTGGCGATTGTTACAACAACCACCAGTGACAAGTCCAGAGCGACTAGCGGTTTGATTCTTACAAACCTCCGGTAACAAGTCCCTGAATGACCGCTGGTAACACGTGCCAGAGTCACTCCAGACTGGCTAGCAGTTTACGACAACCACCAGTAACAGTCCCAAAATGACTGTAACATCACGGCTACAAACCCCAGAGACTAACGGTTTTCAACAGCCGCCGGTAATAATCTCCAGAGTGATTAGCGGGTTTGACAACAATCGCAGGTAACAAGCTCCACAGTGGCTACTACAGCCACGGCGACAAGTTCCATAGTCACTTCCGAGTGACTAACGGTTCACCCCTGAGTGACTAACGGTTCGTCAACAGCCACCGGTAACTAAGTCTAGAGTACCTAGCGGGTTTAACAACAATCACAGGTAACAAGATCCAGAGTGACTACAACATCCAGAGTCACTCCAGAGTGACTAGAGATTTTTGCAACAACCATCAGTAACAAGTCCCAGAGTGGCTACAACAGCCACGGGTAATAAGCTCCAGAGCCACTTCAGAGTGAACTACGGTTTACAGCAACTGCTGGTAACTAGGTAACTAGTTCCACAGTAACTAACGGGTTTGGACAACAACCGCAGGTAACAAGCTCCTAGGTGACTACACGTTAAAACTCCATGGTGCTAAACCTGCCTTACCACCCTGCGACACTAAACCTGTCACCGCAAGATGCATAAAGACGGAGTGACAGTCTCTCAGCCCAACTGAGATCCCAGTCTGGATCTCCCTCTTGATCAATTCGAGGGCGGCACCCTAACTCAGCATACACAGGAGCCACCTGACCAGTGGTCACGGGATGCAGGAACTCCTGCAACTCTTGACCCAGGGCCTGGATAGTGAGGGAATGGATACCCCTGTGAGGCTCTTCCTTCGGAATCGTGTGGGACTCAACCCTTAGGCATTCTCCATCGGTCAGCCTCACCCCAGCAAAAAAAAAAAAAAACCCCACAAAAGGCAAAGGAGAAGCCTCTCCTATCAGCCATATATTAATGCTCCAATCCCTCCACTCCTTCACTGCGGTGACTTCCTCACTGCTCGATAGACCTACATCCCTTACTACACAGGTGTCCCCTATAGTAGGTGTACCTCGCAACTACAATGCTTCCCTGTACCGCACAGATGTGTGCCTGCTGTAGGTGTGCCTTGCAACTACAACGTTAATGCACATGCGTGCATCATCACTACAGCCTTACATGCTCTTACCTTAACATGTTCTTGTTGTAACATGAGGGCACAGGCTGGTGCATGCTAACCTCAGGAAGCATATCGGCCTTCCCCTTCCACCTCAGCGCACGTCAGCTTGGGAGGCACCAAGTGTGGCTGACTCATCCTGCTTGTCCTAGGAGAAAACGGAGTTACTTACCTGTAACTGGAGTTCTCCGGGGACAGCAGGATAAGTCAGCCACACATACCCACCCACCTCCCCTGGGAAGGGATCGACCTCCGTCCTGGTGCCCGCCTCCTAGCGGCAAAAGGCTCAGCTAGTGACGTACTGGCTAGCTATGGGCGGGCAGGGGGTGGGGCCAGTTGGCCCATGCTCAGAAGGGCGAAAGCCCTTCTGAGCTTTGGAGAGTACTTCCGTCTCGGCGCCGTCGGATGACGACACCAAGTGTGGCTGACTTATCCTGCTGTCCCCGGAGAACTCCAGTTACAGGTAAGTAACTCCGTTTTCTCTGCTACTGCTGTGAAACCCAGAGTGAAGGAACTTCGGGGGAGGGGAGAACTGTTTCTCTGCTACTGCTGTGAACTCTCTGTAAATAAAGCATTTTTCCTTTAATCCTCTGCCTGGCTCTTTGGGGGTTTGTGTCCTGCCTGCTGCAGCATACTACAGCACCTAAAAAAGGAGAGGAATGAGGAAGGAGAGGGATATGAATAAGGTTTGAGAGGCTGTGCATTGATCCACCTTAGGAGTGTGAGAAAGGTCTAGTGGGGCCAAGGTTGGGATTGATAAATACTAGTACAGTAGATTTCCTTAGTGTCCTCTCTCCAATTATTAAGGCAAATTTGATCACATTATGATCACCATTCCCAAGTGGGTCAAGCACCATTACCTCTCGCACCAAATCCTGTGTTCCACTGAGGACTAGGTCTAAAACAGCTCCCCTTCTTGTAAGTTATTGAACCAGCTGCCCCATGAAGCAGGCATTTATTTCATCTAGAAACTTCACCTCTCTAGCATGTCATGATGTGACATTTATCCAGTCAGTATTGGGGCAATTGAAATCACCCATTATTACTATGTTGCCAGATTGGTTATCTGCACTATTTTCTGTCTGTATTTCATTGTCTGATGGTAACATATCACTACTGCCAATCATTTTCTTCTCCACACATACAACTACTTTGAAAATCTCTTGAAAGCTCGTACTAAAGCAGGACACTTTCTTAATCTAAGTGTGGTCGGTTTCATAATCTATCAAGGTTCTGGAACAGTAAGCTGCTGACTTGAATTCACCTTTATACTCTTGATGTAACACTTCTCCATATTCATAGCTATTAGTATTGACAGTTACAACTTTGAGTTGACTGACATCACAGAAAGTGAATACTGATGGTTTTGTTAAAAGTTCCATTTTTGTGAAGGATGCATATTGCTTTGGTCCCCAAAAAGCATAGTTACTCACCTGTAATAGGTATTCCCAAGGTACAGCAGGAATCAGTCCTCACATATGGATGACATTGGCACCGACGGAGCCAGCGCGGAGCATTTCCCCAGCTTTCAAAGAAAGCCTTTGGGAATGCTACCATGCATGCGTGGTCCCCTTCCCGCCCAAGGGTGCCATCTTGCTCAGTCAGGTGCCATAGCTAGAGCCCCACCAAGAAGATGGCAAAAAATGGACAGCAACTCCAAGGGGAGGAGGGAGGGTTGTGAGCATTGATTCCTGCTGTCCCTGGAGAACACCTGTTCTCCAGGAACAAGCAGGAAGTTAGTCCTCGCATATAGGACTCCCTAGCTACAGGCTACTGAGGACCTGTAGGAAAAAGGCATGATGGAGCCGTGAGCAGCTGCAAGCGAATCTGAAGACAGACCCGATGACCCCGTCCATGGAGGACCACGTTTTCAGTAGTTTGAACAAGAAGGGTCGGAGGACAGGAGTTGCTTAAACCCCAAACAGATTACGGGATACCGCCTGATGGCACTCCCTCTCCAGGCAGTAATGGGTCATGAAGGTATGAGTGGAGGACCAGGTGGCAGCCCAGCTGATGTCCACCAGGGGCACTGAGCGGAGCTCACAACCGATGTAGCAATCGCTCGGACATTGTGCGCCATGACCCAGCAGTCCAGTGGCAGCCCAGCCTGGGCCTGGGCGAAGGCGATGCAATCTGCTACCCAAATGGACAAGGTCTGCTTGGGGACCGCCTGTCCCAGATGGCTGGAATTGTAGGAGACAAAAAATTGCCCAGATATGCGGTGGCCCTAAGCCCGCTGCAAGTAGGAGGACAGGGCCCTCTTGCAGTCTAGGGTATGGAGAACAGGCGATGCCGGGTCGGCGTGGGGCCTCGGGAAGAAAGTGGGCAACACCACCTCCTGGTTGAGATAGAAGTCTGAGACAACCTTTGGGGGGAACTTGGGGTGGGTGCGAAGAAGCACCCTGTTCTTGTAGAACCTGGTGTATGGCGCCTCGGTCATCAGGACTTGGAGCTCGCTGACTCTACGGGCGGAAGTGAGCACCACTAGGAAGGCCACCTTTCAAGATAAGTGCCGCAAGGAGCAAGTAGCCAGGGGCTTTAAAGGCAGCTAGGTCAGCTGCTTGAGGACCACATTGAGGTTCCATTCTGCTGGAGGCAGGAGAGGAGCAAGCCCCACATGAAACAAGAGATGAGGGGCTGCCCTGAGAGGGGTTTGCCCTCGATGGGATGACGGTTCGCTGAGATCGCCCTCAGGTGAACTCTGACTTAGATTTAAGCCCAGAATGCAAGAGATGGAACAAGTATTGCAGAACCGAGTGTATCAGGCAGGAGAACGAGTTCACACATTTTTCCGAACATCACACCAAAAACCTGCGCCATTTGAAGACATAAGCCCATCTCATCAAGTCCTTACGAGAGGCCAGGAGGATGTCCTTGATCTCCCTGGGGAGTTAAAGGGGAGCTAAGGCGACCCATTCAGCAGCCAAGTTGTAAGGGACAGGGACCCCAGATTGGGGTGTAGGAGCAAGCCTCCCTCCTGCGTTAGGATCCCCGGTGACCTTCCAAGAGGAACCAGGGGTTGTGTTGGGAGACGGAGCAGCAGGGAGAATCATAGCTGCCTGGGCCACCTCTGGGCCACAAGGATCATCGAGGCCCTGTCCCGCTGGACCTTGAGAAGGGTCCGTGTTATCAGCAGCATGGAAGGGAGGTGTATAGCAGGCTCGTCACCCATGAGAGGAGGAAGGCGTCCGGAACCCCCGGCCTGGGTGCAGATAGGGACCGCAAAACTGGGGAAGCTGAGCATTGGCTGGACTGGCAAAGAGGTCCAGGTCTGGAGTGCCCCAGAGCTGAAATAGCTGCTGCACTGTTGCAGGACTCAGGCGCCACTCGTGTGGCCGGAGGACTCTGCTCAGTCTGTCCACCAAGGCATTGCCTTGGCCCGGGAGATAGATAGATAAATAAATCTATTTAACATTTCTTATATACCGCCTTTCATGATATCAAGGTGGTTCACACTGAACAACTGAAATTACATTGAACAGGGCATTATAACTTGGAGATAACTATTTTACAGGGAACATAGCTCTGAGGGTAATGTCCTGGCTCACCGCATACAAGCACAGGGTCGGGTATGGGGGATATCCCCTGTAGGGTTGGCCCTTCCTTCCTGAGGAAGAAGAGTTTCTTCCCTTGTGACTTTTTCCTAGGAAGGGTGGAGGTCTTCCTGAAGAGCCGAGAATGGGTGATGTACTCAGTCTCAATTTTGGCCACTTTGTCCATAGGCTTACCAAAGAGCTGCTCCCCGAGGCAAAGGATGTCAAGTCGGAGAACTGGAACCAAGCCTGCCAGTGAGTGCCAATGCTGGCCGCCGCCGCCACCACTCACGCGGAGAACTCAAAGCTGTTGTAGGCGGCTCATGAGAGGTATTTGGAGCACTCACCGACTGACTTCGAGAGCGCCTGGAAATTCCAGAGGTGGTCCCCATCAAGACCAGCTGCAAATCCCTCGAGTTCTTTAGTGAAGTCTCGGAGGAACATACTAATGTAAAGTTGGTAGACCTGGATGTGGCATGCAAGCATGGAGCCCTGGTAAAATTTGCGCCTGAGGGCATCGAGGGCACGAGACTCCCTGCCTGGAGGGACTGAAGAGTGAGTCTTCGGGCTCTTCTGCTTGCATATGGCTAACTCATCAACCATGGAGGTGTGGGAATCTGTGGGTTCTGAAACCCCGGACCCCACTTGACCCTGTACATGGAGTCCAGGCATCGAATGACGATCGGCATAGAGGCCGGGGTCTCCCATATGCGGAGAAGGAGCTAATTAAGGATGAAGGGAACCGGGACCATGAGGGTTTCCCTCAGTGGTGCCTCATATTAAAGGATATTGAGTTCCTCTGCTCGAGGCTTCTCCTCCGACTTGGTGGTAAGCGCGAGGGCCCGTACCACATCACAGACAAACTCAAGGAAAGAGGTGTCCTTGGGAGAGGACTGCCGCCTCTGGGTCAGTGGAGATGGGTCCGAGGTGAGGTTTCAGTGAGTCCGAGTCTCCGGTGAAGTGTCCCCATCGAAGTCCCACTCTAAATAGTCTGTGGAGGACTCAAGGTCGGACAGTTCCAGATGGGTCGATGACCTCTGCCAGGCTTCTGAGACAAGAGCCTGTCCAGAGCCAGAGAAGCTTGTCCGAGATGATCTCTCAGCCGAGGAATTGGAAGGAGATCAAGACCCTCGCCAAGGATTCTCACGAGGCGCCTGGCTCTTGGGGATCACTGCTGCAGCCCGGGGAGTCCTTGAGGTTGAGATCCCTGCGGTCTCATATTACGTGCCAATGGGGCCAGGTATCTGTGCCTGCTGGGCAGCGAGGAACGCAGAAACGCTGCATTCCAAGGCCAGCATTCGGACCTCCCACTTGGGAGTGGGGCCCTGCAACACAGACACCGAGGAGACCAGGTCAGGCATCAAGAAGGAGAGTGGGTCCTCGCCGGGCCTTGGGAGACCGGACGCCATCGCCAGAGAACTCTGCATTGTTTTGAGATACCTTTCTCAGCCGCTCCCTCTCCAGACTGTCATAGGGGGCTGAGGGACCGGGCACGTGACTTCTTATGCTTGCCCGACTCCCTAGACGATGTCCGCGTGGCCTTCTTCTTCTTCTTCCATTCATGCTTGGGGGAGTCCTGGTCGGAGTGCCTGTAGTCCCACGGGGGAATCTTGGGCAGCTCCGACGGTTGCAGGGCCTTGGAGTGCGAGGCTAGCGGGGTCGAGTCTGCCTTATAGAAGATATCATCTAGCTTCTGCCGGCAACTGAATAGCCTTAGAGGACATGTTTTTGCATAAGGAGCATTGCTCCGGGTCATGATCAGCACCCAGACACCTGAGAGAGCAGTCATGGGTGTCTGAGAGTGACATGTTTTTGGATCACCGATCGCATTTTTTGAAACTGGAGGCCATCAGGGCTAAAAGGACCCTCACGAGGTCAAAGACGCTCGACATAGCAAACAGTTAAAAAGGGTGCAAAAGCGCTAAAGTGGGAAAGAAGGAAAAAATGGGTCCCGAGACCGATTGCCGAAGCAGCGGTGCTCGAGAGGTGGGAGGGAAACTGGTGCTAGCCAGAAAAGACAAAAATGTACTTAGAGAAGAAAAAAAAGGTTTTCTGGGGCGAGACGCACATCTGAAGGACTCCGCGGAAAAAGGGAGACTGAGCAAGATGGCACCCTTGGATGGGAAGGGGACCATGCATGCGTGGTGGCATTCCTAAAGGCTCTCTTTGAAAGCTGGGGAAATGCTTTGTGTGGGCTCCGTTCAGTGCCGACGTCACCCATATGTCACTTCCTGCTTGTTCCTGGAAAATTAAGCTTTAGCTGCCTTTGGCAGTTCATTCAAAGGAGTCACTTCAGCAGATTTAGAGAAAATGTGCTTAAATAATGCACTCAACCCCCAGAAGTATATGTATGTCTTGTCACCTATGTTTAATGTAGACCCCTTCTCATATCCCTAACCATTTTGATTGAAGGATAAGGTGGTATACAAAACTGGCTAAATAAATAAATAAATATTTGGATTTACATTATGCCCATCTATATGATGTCCTTGATATGTGATTTATTTTTTGGCAGAACAATTCGTTTTTGCTCACTTTTAAACCTGCTGCTTTCATGGTCGCTACGACCTTCACAGTTTCTCGTCATGTTCCCTTCAGTGCAACAATGTCCCAAGACATGATCCATGTAAACTGAAATGTTTTCAAGGTGCTTTAACAGTTCAGTCATTTTTCTTTGGAAAATGTTTGAAGCACTTGAAATTACAAGGGTCATCTACTAAAGAGATATTGCCTAAATATTATGATAAAAATAATTTGGCACTTTCGGGATTCAATGATTCTCTGGGAAAAAGCAGGAAGTCAGTCCTCACATATGGGTGATGTCGACACCGACGGAGACCTCGCGGAAGCAGCCCCCCAGCTTTCAAAGAAAGTCATTGGGAGATGCCACCACGCATGCGCGGTCCCCTTCCCGCCCAAGGGTGCCATCTTGCTCAGTCTCCTTTTTTCCGCAGAGCCCTTCAGATGCTCTCTGTCTTCCCCCGGAAAAAGTAGATTTTTTTTTCGTGCCTGAGTTCCTACTCGGCTACGGTCTTGCACCAGTACTCTTACCGCCTACGGTCCTCGGTGCCTCGGCGTCGAGTTCGCTACTTCATTTTCTTTTTATTATTGTTTTTCTTTATTTTCTGGCATCTTTGTGCCTTTTTTCCCCCTCTTGCAGTCCGGAGGGTCTTCGACCTCGCAGGGGTACTTTTCCCCCAATGGCTACCAGTGGCTTTAAAAAGTGTGATCGGTGCTCTAAATTAATGTCTTTAACCGACACACATGCTGCCTCTGTTGCCTCAGGCCGGACCATGACCCGGCGGCTTGCGGCCTTTGCAAACAGATGTCCAGCAAGGCCCTGAAGAGCTGCCAGCAGCAGCATGATAAGTTCTTCCCCGAATCCCCTATGCCTCCGAAGGCCAGGGCCTCATCCGAGGCCCCGTCATCCCGGGAGAAACTTTCCAAGCCTGAGCATCATTGTGTGTCCTCGGAGAGGGGGTCTCCCTCAAGGGAGCACAGGAAGAAGAAACCCTCAAAGGCAGCGTCCTTGGATAATTCCGACCGGCCGGGAACCTCCCGGGCCGCTCGTCTGAGGTGTCAGAGAAGGAGACACCTGCCAAGGTTCCTCAGAAGGACCCAGCCATGGACCAGCCTCGGTCGCCAGACACTATCCTCGTTGAGGATTCCCTCTCAGGGAAGCCAGGGCCAGGCCTGAGTTCCTCGGGGCCCACGCCGAAGGCTGTGGAGCCTTCTGGGCTGGAGTCCAGGATGGCAGCCGTGGAGCACAGTTTGTCTGCCTTCATCGGCCAGCAGCGAGCACTGCTATCCGGCGCGTCCGGTTCATCCGCCACAACCACCGAGCACTTGACGTCTAAGACGTCCCCGGAGGCCAAGTCGATCCTCAAGGTCTTGCGGCCTTGAGTCGATCCTAGTCTGAGGTCACGCTCGGCGTTCCATTTGACAGGAGCTCAGTCATCTCCGGCCATTGTGCCAGGTGTCGACTGCAGGACCTCGAGGACCTCGAAGCCCATGGAGGAGCCAATCTACGAGGCCTCCTCGGAGTACTCCGGTTGGGAGATGGAGGATGAGGAGTCTCCTGATACCCATCACCACTGCGACATCCCTTCCGACTCCCCAATCTCAGAACCTCGGAGACAGTCCCCGCCAGAGTATATGGGCTTCTTGGACTTTGTCAAAGACATGACCATGACCTTAGCGTTCCCGACCGAGTCAGAGGAGGATCCTCGGGCTGATGAACTGAAGATCCTCCAATACGAGGCACCTCCCTGGGAAAATCGCTCACGGTACCCATTTCTCCTATCCTGGAACGGCTCATGCTCTGCATGTGGGAGACACCAGCGTCAGTGCCAGTGGTGAGCAAACGGCTCGACTCGATGTATCAGGTCTGCCTGAGCCCCGGCTTCCAGAAGTCACAACTGCCGCACAATTCCATGGTGGTAGAGTCGACCATGCATCAACTAAAAAGCCAGAAGACGCACTCCTCGGTGACCCCAGGTAGGGAGGCCCGCACTTTGGATGACCTCGGCAGGAAGTGTTACCAGGGCTGGATGCTCATCTGCCAGGTCTAGGCCTACCAGCTGTACATGGGCATGGCGAAGGAATTCACTGGGTTCTCGGCTGGTCTCTCCGAAGAACCTTTGAAACGGTTCAAAAGTCTGTTCAAGGCCGTTGTCAGACGGGTGCCTGGGTGAGAATGTTCACAGTCTTGGCAAAGGCATATATTAATATGATTTGCAAGGGATTGTGGAAAATGTAGTCCATTCACACCAGACACAGCCGTTCACAATAATTAGTTGTGCTTGAGTGTAAAGCCAATAAGATATTTATTTATGGGGTTATTTCTCCCAACACAGATATGTTTGGTAGCACATAAAACAGGATACTTGCTTTCAGTGTTAAACTTAGAAAAACAAAATCAGGAAAACAACAGTTGAACTTGTCAGGCAATCAAATCAAAAGAATAAAGACCTGGTTGGTAACAAACTGGTCTTTTCTGTAGGCTCTAGCTAATATTTTCTTAGCAGTGCATCAAACAACAAGCAAAACCCACAAAGAAGGGAAAAACTGTTCTTTTCAGGTTAACTTCTTATATCTTCACACATAGACTCAGAAGTGATTCCCTCAGAGCTCAAAGCAATTAGGTAAGGCTCAATTGCTAGCAGTTACCCAGCTGAAACCCCTTAGCTGGCTTGCTTTCTACTGCGTGGCTCAAAATCCTATTCAGGAGCTTTTCTGAGTAGATTAAAGAACAAGTTTGTATTTCTTTGTGATGGTTGTTGTACTTTGTAACAGTAAATTACCAAAGGAGTTTAGACAGAGAGCAATCCATGTATTCACAGCCTGCATCTGCAACCCCTCCCCCTTCTTCAACAATCATGGGTTCAATATCATGGATTGGTATAGAGGAATTTCTCAATGGAGCACTCTCAGGAGAATACTTGTTTCCCTGCTGTCTTTCAAGGGTATAGCTAGGGCATAGATCAGTGTTCATACCTGAGCTTCCATTGCTGTTAGAGTTCCTCTCTAAATAGCCTGGCCAGTATGTAGTCCAGTTCTTATGTCCAGCCTTCCAATCCAGATCCCTGGACCCTGGATCTCTCTTCACATACCTTCTGGCACGGGTCCTAGGGTCCCTTCCAAGTGCAGCCGTCTCCCTCACAGGTACCGTCTGGAGATTCCTAGCTCTGCAGCACCACTCCTCTGGTGTTCCCCAGTCCAATGGTGTATGCTGGCCTTTTGAATGTCTCCCAGTATACGTACTGCTCTGGACTCCTTTAGACCTCCCAAATGCTTTTCTCTTCTTTCTTCCAAAGGGTTTCTTGCCCTTTCTGTCCGTCCGCTCTGGCTTCTGCTTCTGATGATCTTCCAGATGATGAAGACGTCCAAGCTGAGGATATCCAAGCTGATTCTGAGGATCTCCCAGATGAAACTGAGGATAATGAAGATGATTCTCTGTAGAATAAACTCTACCTTTATTCTGCCTAGATGAGTGCTCCACCCTAGCACAGCACAGCTGTGCTGAATCAGGCCCTGCCCTTTGAGATGAGTGCTTGGGGATTACCTCATAGCCCTCCTGATTGAACACACTTTTCCCCACTTCAGCTCCTCTAATGGCTTTTGGAAACCTGGTGCATTCTGGGACTGGTAGTCTTTTATGGGAAAATTCTGTTTTCTTATTTCTACCAGAACTGACAGGTTGCTTGTTCAGAGTCACTTCACCTTTTCTATAGCTCCTTCCTGAGCTATGATAAGCTTCCTTATCACATACCCCCCTGCTTAAGTTATTACGGACTAGTTTAACTGGTGAAACTTCTTTCCTACAGTCCGTAATACGGGAAAGGGCATCCACATTCTTGTGTAACTTCCCAGCACGATGTTCCACTTGAAAATCAAATGCCTGTAAGGCCATGTACCAGCGTGTCAACCTGGCATTGTGGTTCTTCATTTGCTGCAACCACTTAAGTGGGGCATGGTCTGTGACCAACTGGAACTTTCTCCCTGTAAGGTAAAACCTTAACGCCTCCACTGACCACTTTATAGCTAAACATTCTTTTTCTATTGTGGAATACTTTTGTTCAGCCGGTGACAACTTCCTGCTCAGGTACATCACAGGATGCTCCTCCCCTTCATGACACTGGGATAGAACCGCTCCTAGCCCTACATCCGATGCATCTGTTTGAACCAGAAAGGGTTTCCTGAAGTCCACCCCTTTCAGTACCGGTCCTGTACACAATTTTCCTTTTAGGACTGAAAACGCTTTTTCAGCTTCAGGTGTCCACTTTAGCTGGTTTGGAAAATTCTTCCGCAGCATATCCGTGAAAATTGCACTTTTCTCTGCAAATTGCGGTATAAATCTGCGGTAGTATCCAATAAGTCCCAAGAAACTTCTTAGTTGTTTCTTTGTTGTTGGAGGGGGAAAATTCCTGATGCTATCTACCTTACTCATTAGAGGTTTAATTTTTCCTCTTCCCACTAGGTGGCCCAGGTATTTTACCTCCCTATTTGCAAAGGCACACTTCTTCGGGTTTAAAGTGATTCCCGCTTGCTTCATGGAGCACAAGACTGCCCTGATCCTCTTCAGATGCTCCGCCCAGGTGTTACTATGGATTATGACATCATCCATATATGCAAACGCATAATTTTG
Organism: Ichthyophis bannanicus; assembly: GCA_033557465.1. Lineage (NCBI taxonomy): Eukaryota > Metazoa > Chordata > Amphibia > Gymnophiona > Ichthyophiidae > Ichthyophis > Ichthyophis bannanicus. The sequence goes on from CM066035.1 coordinate 573,307,596, forward strand.
GTGGGGTCGAAGTACCTGATTCACTAACCTTTGGCAGGTAGCTGCCGCTCCATGCAGTCCGAAAGGCATCCTCTTGAACTGGAAAAGGCCAACGGGGGTGCTGAACGCAGTCTTCGGCTTCGACTCCCTGGTTAGAGGGATTTGCCAATATCCTTTTGTCATATCAAGGGTGGTTAAGTATTGAGCTTGTCCAAGCTGGTCCAACAGCTCTTCAATTCTTGGCATTGGATATGCATCAAAAACTGATATTGCGTTTCCCTGCCGGAAGTCAATACAAAATCTTAAAGATCCATCAGGCTTCAGCACCAGGACTATGGGGCTATTCCAGGGACTCTTTGACTCCTCTATTACTCCCATGTCCAACATCTCCTGGACTTGTGCCACAACTTCCTGTCTCTTGGCTTCAGGCAAGCGGTATGGCCTTTGACGAATTAATTTCCCAGGTGGAGTTTTTATTTCATGTGCAACCAAATGTGTCTCCCCAGGTATGGGTGTCAACACATCTGGGAATTCTTTAAGCAATTTCCTAATTTCTTCCTGTTGTACCACTGCCAGGTCCTCACCTATTTGTGGCTCTGATTTTTCTTTACAATCAGATACCTGGGGTCCCAAATCTTCCTCTTCATTCACCTCCCTTTCTCGGGCACAGGTGGCAGCTAGGCTTTTAACCCCTTTGACTTCAGTAGAACCAAAGCCTTTGGTTCCACGCTCAGAATTTTCCAGGGATGTGACCTCCTCCACAGGTGGAAAATCCAGTCTCTCACAGATCAATTGGGCAATTCTGTCTCCTGTCTTCACGTGATAATCATTCTGTCCAAAATTAAATAACAGAACTTTAATATTGCCCCTGTAATCGGGATCAATTACTCCCGCTCCCACATCGATGAAATATTTAAGGGCTAATCCGGACCTTGGGGCTACTCTCCCATAGCATCCAATAGGTATTTCCACTTGGAGACCAGTGTCCACCAGGGCTCTCCCTTGGCTAGGTACAGTCACATTTTCTATACTGCATAGGTCAAACCCAGCAGCTTGAGAGGTTGCCCGCTTAGGAGCTTGGGCCTTCTCTGTGACCCTATGATACTTTAAGACAAATGTCTGCTTCGGGGTAGTTTGGTCTTCTGGACGCTTAACCATCTTTTTAGCTGGGGTCTGAGGACTTCCAAATAAAGGCCCGGGAGCTATTACCATTAAACCTTCTCCCTCCTTCTTTCCTAGTCCTTCCACTAGACCCTGCTTAAATCTTGGCCAGTCTCTTCCTAGAACCAAATCAAAGGGTAGCCTAGTCACCACTGCTAACAAGACTTCCTCTTGTTTCCCCAGGCACTTAACCCTTAGCCTATAGGTGGGATATGATGTTGCAGCACCATGAATGTATCTGATGTGAACTTGGCTTTCAGGGGTTCTAGGCACAAATCCTTCTTGGGCCTCTATCCTCTTCCAAAGCCTTTTTGACAGCATACTCTGGTCCGCCCCAGAGTCTAACAAAGCATTTGTGGTAATTCTTTGCACATCAACCATCAAAAGAAATCCTTCCTTGGGCTGTTTTAAATCCACACCCATTAAGCTAGTGTGTGTCTGGCATCCCTTTTCTAAATGTCCCCACTTTCCACACTTGAAACATTTCTTTCTACTCCACTGTGTCATCTGGTTTGGCACAGTACATTTATTTTCAGAAACATTTTTAACTAATTTCTTTTCTGATACAGCACAGCTTGCCTCAGCACCCATCTTCAGAGGGCCACCCATTCTATGGCAAGCCTGCGTGGCTTCCAAGAATATCTCTGCTAGCATGGTTGCCTCTCCAAGATTTTGGCAATTTTGCTGTATAAGGAAAGTGTGCAAATCTTTAGGCACAGCAGACATAAATTGTTCAAGCATAATAATGTCTAATAACATTTCTACCGTCTTTTGCTCAGGCTCCAACCATTTTACAGCTAATCCTCTGATTCTCACACTCTTAATGTAATAGCTCTAAACATTCGCCTATACTCTGAAATAGACAACCCTAGGCGATCTCTAATAGCAGCCTTTACATCCTTATAATTCAAAGCCTGGGCTGCTGGCATTGCTCTATAAGCTGCAAGCGCCTCTCCAGTTAATGAGGCTGCCAGCTTTACTGCCCACTGGGTCTCTGGCCATGCCAATGCTTGTGCCACTCTTTCAAAAGACTCTAGAAAATCATCAACATTATCATCTGGAGTTAGCTTCCCAAAACTAAATGCCCCAATTCCCTGTTTGAGTCCCACACTGTCCACATGTGGTGTACCAGTATTTACTGCTGGTCTTGCATCTGGTCCACTTTGGTTCTGCAGTTTAACTAGGGCTTGCACCAGATCAAGCACTGGCTTCTGCTGGTCCATTAAGGCTTTCATAGCAGTGTCCTGAGCCTGCTGTGCTAGCTCCAGTTGCCTGCTAAACTGGGCTGCCATCCAATCAGCTAGTTCCCTTGGATCCATCTTGATCCCTGCAAGAAAACACAAAACAAACCCCACAGTGCACCACCTTCCAAACAGGTGTTTTTTTCTACTTTTTTTTTTTCAATTACCCCTGTGCCTTACTCCCATCCACCACTAGACATGCCCAGGTACTTGTTACCTTATGACAGTGATGAATCCAGCTCTGCACAGGGTCTTTTCCTCCTGGAACAGCTACCTGGAACAGCCACCTCTCCTCCAAAGTGCAGTTGAGGGAAAATCTTTTTTTACAGCTTTAAACTTGAACTGTCTTTTTTCTTCAGACTTGAGATGTAATCCTTAGCATGTAAATCCTTTGTGCAAAAGCAATCCGAAAAATTACGCCATTTGTCAGACGGGTGCCTGGGTGAGAATGTTCACAGTCTTGGCAAAGGCATATATTAATATGATTTGCAAGGGATTGTGGAAAATGTAGTCCATTCACACCAGACACAGCCGTTCACAATAATTAGTTGTGCTTGAGTGTAAAGCCAATAAGATATTTATTTATGGGGTTATTTCTCCCAACACAGATATGCTTGGTAGCACATAAAACAGGATACTTGCTTTCAGTGTTAAACTTGGAAAAACAAAATCAGGAAAACAACAGTTGAACTTGTCAGGCAATCAAATCAAAAGAATAAAGACCTGGTTGGTAACAAACTGGTCTTTTCTGTAGGCTCTAGCTAATATTTTCTTAGCAGTGCATCAAACAACAAGCAAAACCCACAAAGAAGGGAAAAACTGTTCTTTATATCTTCACACATAGACTCAGAAGTGATTCCCTCAGAGCTCACAAGCAATTAGGTAAGGCTCAATTGCTAGCAGTTACCCAGCTGAAACCCCTTAGCTGGCTTGCTTTCTACTGCGTGGCTCAAAATCCTACTCAGGAGCTTTTCTGAGTAGATTAAAGAACAAGTTTGTATTTCTTTGTGATGGTTGTTGTACTTTGTAACAGTAAATTACCAAAGGAGTTTAGACAGAGAGCAATCCATGTATTCACAGCCTGCATCTGCAACCCCTCCCCCTTCTTCAACAATCATGGGTTCAATATCATGGATTGGTACAGAGGAATTTCTCAATGGAGCACTCTCAGGAGAATACTTGTTTCCCTGCTGTCTTTCAAGGGTATAGCTAGGGCATAGATCAGTGTTCATACCTGAGCTTCCATTGCTGTTAGAGTTCCTCTCTAAATAGCCTGGCCATTATGTAGTCCAGTTCTTATGTCCAGCCTTCCAATCCAGATCCCTGGACCCTGGATCTCTCTTCACATACCTTCTGGCACGGGTCCTAGGGTCCCTTCCAAGTGCAGCCATCTCCCTCACAGGTACCGTCTGGAGATTCCTAGCTCTGCAGCACCACTCCTCTGGTTTTCCCCAGTCCAATGGTGTATGCTGGCCTTTTGAATGTCTCCCAGTATACGTACTGCTCTGGACTCCTTTAGACCTCCCAAATGCTTTTCTCTTCTTTCTTCCAAAAGGTTTCTTGCCCTTTCTGTCCGTCCGCTCTGGCTTCTGCTTCTGATGATCCTCCAGATGATGAAGACGTCGAAGCTGAGGATATCCAAGCTGATTCTGAGGATCTCCCAGATGAAACTGAGGATAATAAAGATGATTCTCTGTAGAATAAACTCTACCTTTATTCTGCCTAGATGAGTGCTCCACCCTAGCACAGCGCAGCTGTGCTGAATCAGGCCCTGCCCTTTGAGATGAGTGCTTGGGGATTACCTCATAGCCCTCCTGATTGAACACACGTTTCCCCACTTCAGCTCCTCTAATGGCTGTTGGAAACCTGGTGCATTCTGGGACTGGTAGTCTTTTATGGGAAAATTCTGTTTTCTTATTTCTACCAGAACTGACAGGTTGCTTGTTCAGAGTCACTTCACCTTTTCTATAGCTCCTTCCTGAGCTATGATAAGCTTCCTTATCACACCGTCCATAAGTGCTCCATATCTATGTCTCAAGTAGCTTATGACGGGTTCAAGTTGGTGGCCTGGGCATCGATGCATGCCACCAGGCTTGGCTCCAGTCATCCAATCTCGAGCAGTGGGTTCAGGACAAATTGGTCAACGTCCCATGCCAAAGGGAGAATCTCATTGGCAAACCCATGACTGACAAGGCTGCGGGGCTGGAGACCGAGTTCATGACGAGGACCAGGCTCTCCAGGAAGACCACTGCACCTCTCTGACGGAAGGGCTCTGATAAAAAGCCCTTTTACCCTTGGAAGAGAGCTGTTTACCGAAACTACCCGCTTTACCAGGTCTCCCTGGCTCCCCAACAGGGTCAGTAGGCCAAGGGGGGAGCTTTTGACTCCCCGAACATAGCCTCTCTACGCCACGGAGATCAGCAGCCCACAGGGGGATGTCTGACACTCTATGCCCAGAGGTGGGTGGCCATCACCACCGACTTCTGGGCACTAAGGGTAGTGGGGGAGGGTTACCTCCTCCACCTGACTCAGACACCTCCCCCTTATTTCCCGGGAGAGCCCCTCATGTCTCCCCTCCACTGGGACCTTCTCCTGAAGGAGTTGGCAGATCTTCGAGGACAGCAATGGAACCGGTGCCCCACCATCTCATGGGCAGAGGGTTCTACGCCAGATACTTCCTCATCCCAAAGAGGACAGAAGGCCTAAGGCCCATCTTCGACCTGGGCAACCTCAACAAATTCCTGGTGCGGGAGAAGTTCAAGATTCTCTCCCTTGGAACATTGCTGCCATACTGTCGTGAGGGCTACCCTGGTGGCTAGTAGAGGTCAGGGCAGGTCAGACACAAAAATTATAAAGTTGAGATTGGCAAGTATTCCAAAGGCCCAATTGACTTTGGTCCTAGTAATTTCCTTGATACCAATCTTCAATGAAAACAACTGCTCAGAGTGGTGGGAAAAATAAAGGCTTTTTATTTCCCTTCTTCGCAATGGTTCAAATGATTGGAATACAACTATAAAGCAAAATGTCTTTACTTCAGGTGAGGAAAAGAAAAACTCAGGGTTAAAGCAAAAACTGTTACTTTCACAGGACTGGTGCTATTTACACAAAACAAGAATGTTCAATTCAGCAAGTCACACAGCTCACAAGCCTGACAAGGATTCTAGGCTTCCTGTAACACAGTATGTACAATCCATTTCTGGATCTGAAATATCCCCTGCTAGTTCCACTTGCATTGGCTCATCTTCCGAAGCCTCTGAATCTGTGTCCCTGGTTTCAGTTAAATATATTCAGGCTTTTTATACAGTTCCTGTATCACTTCCCAATGTTCTGGGCTAAGCCTAGGGCGTCGGCTATGTGCTGTTTTATACTGAAAAGATTCCTCTTTATTCAGAGGTTTTATAGCAGCTCTATATAAACATTTTTCATTCAGAACTTTCTTCTTCTTAGGTAAAGATTTTTCATACCTTGTATCGTAGGAACCTTCAGACAAACGGTTTTCTTCTACTGCCTGTCTTTCCCATACAGCAGCTTTCTGAAGTCTTTTTCCAGGAAAGTATGGTTTACCTTGTGAGGTTGGAGTCCCTTCTCCAAGTGAAGGTCTGGGCTTGTACCGGCTTAGCTTCTGGCTTGCCCATGCAGCACGGCTTAGGTTCTCCAGCTGTCTCTCATTTGACTTTAGACTACAGTTGCAGCAATGCTTTCGCCTCTCTGGACAAACAGCTCTCACTCTTGTTTGAGCTGAGACCTTCCCAGGTCCTTCATTAGCTCCAGGGAAATCACCTTCCACTCGGGGTGGTTTGCTAGCGGTAGAGTAATCAGGTTTCCATTCTAACCTCTTTCTCTTTGCGCTGCAAGTGATCCTTCCCTTGCTTCTGCTGGACTTGCCTCCTTGGCCTGCTTCTCTTTCTCCACTGCTGCTCTTCTCTCTCGCCTTCCTGCCGATCTCCTTGCCGACCTGTCTCCGGCCGAACTGCTTCCTGCTGAACTGTCTCCAGTCTTCCACACTCTCCTTAAGAAGCACTCCTGCCTTCGAGGATTGGAAGCTGGCTGGCATTACCTTGTGACTAGCGGGGCGTGGCTTCTCAGTGTCTCTGAAGTCGCTCTGGCTCCCTCTAGCTGGTTCCTCCGAATAATGCAGCTTGTGCACATCTTTTTCTCCGTTTAAAACATTTTCTTTTCTTTCAAGAGGGTCTGCTGCATGACAATACCTCCAGCAGGGAGACTGGCTATGCTCCTTAGAACTCAAGGATGTGTATACCCACATCCTTATCCATCCCAACCACAGACAGTACCTGTGGTTTGTGGTAGGAGGCAAACATTTCCAATACCGGGTGCTGCCCTTTGACCTAGCCTCTGCCTCAAGGGTCTTCACAAAATCCCTGGCGGTCGTGGCCGCCTTCCTCAAGCTCCAGGGGGTCTTCGTGTTTCCCTAACTGGACGATTGGCTCATAAGGGGAGGCACAGCCTCCAAGGTCCAATAGGCCACGGCACATACCATCCAGGCTCTGCAGCACTTGGGCTTTGTCATAAATTATCCCAAGTCCCACCTCCTCCCGGTGCAATGCCTGGAGCTCATTGGGGCAAAGCTAGGCACTCTCCAGGCCAAGGCCTTCTTGCCCAAGGACCAGGCTGATTATCTCAGGACTCTAGCTCGAGATATACATCACCGCCCCTCGGTGTCTGCCCAGGACCTCCTGTGCCTCCTCAGCCACATGACCTCCACAGTTCATGTTACCCCAGACGCTCGCCTCCACATGAGGGCAGCACGGTGGTGCCTCCGGGACCAGTGGTTTCAGGCCACAAGCCACCTCTGAGACAGTGTTGCGGTGACCCGCCAGTTGGCAGATTCCCTGGTCTGGTGGCAGTCGCCCCAACACCTAGAAATGGGCATGCCCTTCCAAACTCCCAGCCACTCGAGAGTCCTAACCACGGACGCCTCCCTGCTCAGATGGGGAACCCACTGCGGAGCCCTCCACTTTCAGGGCACCCGTTCGCAAGCCGAGAGCGCCCAACAGATCAACCTCCTGGAGCTCCGAGCAATACACCTCGCTCTGAGGGTTTTCTTTCACCACCTGTGCCACCAGCCAGTCCTAGTCCAGACGGACAATCAGGTGGCAGTGTTCTACATGAACAAACAAGGGGGTATGGGGTCCCTTGCACTCTGCCAGGAGGCATTGGTTCTCTACTCATTTGCAATCCAACAGGGTATCCTCCTGAGGGCAGTGTACCTGCCAGGTCAGGACAATCTTCTGGCCAACAGGCTCAGCAGGGTTCTCCAGCCGCACGAGTGGCGGCTGGATCCCAGGATAGCCGGTTGACTTTTATGGCTCTGGGGAGAAGCAGTGATGGACCTGTTTGCCAGTCCTGACAACTTTCAGTTGCCCCGCTTCTGCTCCCGACAAGCCCACCCCTCCAGGGTGGCAGCAGACACATTTCTAGTCTCATGGTCGGAGAGCCTCATGTACGCCTTCCCTCCAACGCCGCTGATTGTCAAGACGTTGTTCAGGACCCTCCGCAATAGGGCCTCGCTCATTCTGATAGCTCCCAGGTGGCCCAGGCAGCCGTGGTTCCCGCTGCTTCTGCAATTGGCGGCAGAGGCCCCCATCCCCTTGGGTACCGCCCTGGGACTACTATCTGGAGGGGGACTCTCTCCTGCTACCCAACCTGGGCTCCCTCTCGCTGACAGCGGGGCTGCTGAGAGGGTAACATTCTTTTGGCCTCCCGCAAGGCCTCTACTAGGAAAGCATAAGCTCTCAAGTGGCGCAGGTTCTCTATTTGGTGTGCTGAGCATGGGGTGGATCCCTTCTCCTGCCCAGTGGCGTTGGTATTGCAGTACCTCCTCCACCTCTCCCAAGCCGGAATCAAATTTAACTCCATCCGAGTGCACCTTAGTACCCTGGGAGGCGCACCACCACCCAGTGGATCATAAGTCTCTCTCAGCCCATCCACTGGTAACCCGCTTCCTTCGAGACTTGCTCCCGCCGAAACCTCCGTTTTGCCCTCCAGCACACTGATGGGACCTCAATGTGGTGCTAGGGCAGCTGACTCGCCCGCCTTTCGAGCCTCTAGCGACCTGCCACCTTTGCTATCTCTCTTGGAAGGTTGTATACCTGGTGGCGCTCACATCCACTTGCAGAGTTAGCAAGCTCCAGGCCCTCGTGGCAGAGGCACTTTACACCAGGTTCTAAAAGAACAGAGTGGTGCTTCGCATATACCCCAAGTTCCTGCTGAAGGTAGTGTCACCTTTCCACCTTAATCAGGAGGTGGTGCTTCCTACCTTCTTTCCAAGACCTCATACCAGTTGGGCGGAGACGGTCCTTCGCTCATTGGACTGTAAGAGGGCCTTATCCTTCTACATCTAGTGCACCCCTGGACACCACAATTTCAGCTTTTCATCTCCTATGACCCCAGTAGGCTGGGGGAGGCAGTGACCAAGCATACGCTGTCCACTTGGGTGGTAAACAGTATCCCCTTTGCTTATGAGCAGGCTAGGCTTCTGCTGGAAGACCGTATCACAGTGCATTGTGTCCGGGCCATGGCGGCTTCGGTGGCAAACTTGCGCTATGTCCCACTGGTGGACATCTGCCAAGCTGCTACCTAGTCTTCAGTCCATATACTTTTGCAGCTCAATACTGCCTGGAGAGAGAGTCCAGACGGAACAGTGCCTTTGGCCAGGCTGCGCTCTGTAACCTTTTCAGGAACTAGGCAATCCTATCTTCTGACCCTTCTGTGTTCAGGCTACCGGAGTGCTGTTCCACCGGACACAAGGGTCCTATTGGGTCCGTGTGTACGGACCAAATTGCTGCTGCTAGCGCCTCACTTGCGGGGCCCTATTTTGCTATGGGTTTTTGGTAGCCTGTAGCTGTAGAGTCCCATATGTGAGGACTGACTTCCTGCTTGTTCCCGGAGAAAGTGTAGTTACTCACCTGTAACAGGTGTTCTCCGGGGACAACAGGAATCAGTCTTCACAACCCTCCCTTCTCCACTTGGAGTTGCTGCTGTACCATCTTTTATCTTTTGCCGTCTTTCAGCTATGTCATCTGACTGGGCAAGATGGCACCTTTGGGTGGGAAGGGGACCATGCATGTGTGGTGGCATCTCCGAAAGGCTTTCTTTGAAAGCTGGGGGGATGCTTCCACGAGGGCTCCATCGGTGCCGACGTCACCCAAATGTGAGGACTGAATCCTGCTGTCCCTGGAGAACACCTGTTACAGGTGAGTAACTACACTTATTTGTCAGATTCTGCTAGCAGCATCGAACAATGAAAATACATTTCCTGCTGCCAGCCATGGAATGATGTCATCCATAATAGGAAGAATAAACTTTCTTCTTTTTACTTCCTTTTTTGGCTGCTACACTAAATGAGAAGTTAGATATGATTGGTATCTCAGAGACATGGTGGAAGGAGGACAACCAGTGGGACACTGCGATACCTGGGTACAAACTATATCATAATGATAGAGCTGATCAAATTGGTGGAGGGGTTGCGCTCTATGTTAGAGAAGGCATTGAGTCACAAAGGATTAAACTTTTGCAGGAACAAAATTTTCTGTAAGAATCTCTATGGATTGAAATTCCATTTAAAAAAGGGGAAGGCGATGGCAGTGGGGGTGTACTATCGACCGCCTGGCCAGAATGAACAAATGGATGATGAAATGCTCAAAGAAATCAGGGAAGCTAACAAAGGTTAGAGAACAGTAATAATAATAGGTGATTTCAATTACCCCGGTATCAACTGGGTCAGTGTCACAGCAGGACATGCTAGGGAGATAAAGTTTCTAGATGAAATAAATGACTACTTCTTGGAGCAGCTGGTTTATGAACTGGCCAGAGGGAAAGCTATTTTATACTTAGTCCTTAGTGGAACACCAGATCTGGTGGAAGAGATAAGGGTGTTGGGGCCACTTCGCAATAGTGATCATAGCATGATCGCGTTTGATTTAATTAATGGAGGAGGGATGGTAAGGAAATCCACAGTACTATCTTTTAACTTTCAAAAGGGAGACTATGATAAAATAAGGAAAATAGTTAAGAAAAAACTTAAAGGAGCAGTAGCAAAGGTAAAAGACTTAAATCAAGCTTGGGTGTTTTTTAAAAATACTAATCTTAGAAGCCCAGACCAGCTGTATGCCACACTTTAAGAAAAGTGGAAAGAAGTCCAAAAAACTGCCAGCATGGTTTAAAGGTGAGGTCAGAGAGGCTGTTACCAAAAAAGCATCTTTCAGGAAATGGGAAAAAAAGAGCCAAATGACGAAAACAGGAAACAGCACAAGCACTGGCAAGTTAAATGCAAGGCATTGATAAGGTAGGCAAAGAGTGAATTTGAGAAGAAACTTGCTGTGGAAGCAAAAACGCATAATAAAGACTTTTTCAAGTACATTCGTAGCAAAAAAACCCGTGAGAGAGTCAGTTGGACCATTAGATGATAGAGGGGTAAAAGGGGTAGTAAGAGGGGACAAGGCTATAGTGGAGAGACTGAATGAATTCTTTGCTTCGGACTTTACTGAGGAAGATGTGGGGATGTTACCCATGATTGAAGTGGTATTTAAAGGTGATACTGCGGAAGAATTGAAAAAAATAGCGATACACTGGGAAGATGTGATACAACTATTTGATAAATTGAAGAGTAGCAAATCATCTGGACCGGATGGTATACATCCAAGGGTGTTGAAAGAACTGAAATATGAGATTGCAGACCTGCTATTAGTAATCTGTGAACTATCATTAAAATAATCTGTAATACCTGAAGATTGTAGGATGGCCAATGTAACACCAATTTTTAAAAACGGTTCCAGGGCTGATCGGGGAAACTACAGATCGGTGAGCCTGACGTCACTACCGGGAAAAATGATAAAAACCATCATAAAGAACAAAATTACTTAAAATGTAGATAGTCATGGTTTAATGGGAGACGGCCAACATGGCTTTACACAAGGAAGATCTTGTCTTACTAATCTATTATGTTTTTTTGAAGGTGTGAATAAACAGGTAGACAAAGGTGAGTCAGTTGATATAGTGTCTTTGGACTTTCAGAAAGCCTTTGACAAGGTCCCTCATCAGAGACTTTTGGCAAAACTAAAAAGTCATGGGATAGGAAGTGATATACTATTGTGGATCAGGAACCGGTTAAAATATAGAAAGCAGAGGGTAGGGCTAAATGGCTAATTTTCCCATAGGAAAAAGGTGAATTTAGACAGTTTTGTATACCACCTTATCCTTCAATCAAAGTGGTCACAACACAATTGGGGGATATGAGGCACATATGCTAATACTTACAGGGAACATAGGCTATGGAGGGCTAAGTGGCTTGCCCAAGACCACAAGGATCACCTGTGGGACTAGAAACCCTACTCCTTCCACCCCAAGGTTGCTGTCCTCTAGTGGGATTTGAACCCCCAAAACCTTCTGGCCTGAGGTACCTTGCCCCAACCACTAGGCCACTCCTTCGCTAGTGAATAGTGGAGTACTGCAGGGATCTGTGCTGGATCTGCTGCTTTTTTACATATTCATAAATGATCTGGAAAAGGGAATAACGAGTGAGGTTATCATATTTTCAGATGACACAAAACTATTCAAAGTTGTTAAAACCCAAGAGGATTGTGGAAAATTGCAAGAGGATCTTGATAAATTGTAAGACTGGGCAACCAAATGGCAGATGAAATTTAATGTGGACAAGTGCAAAGTTATGCACCTAGGAAAGAACAAACCAAACTATGGTTACACAATGCAAGATTCCACATTAGGAACCACCACCCAGGAAAAAGATTTAGGCGTCATCGTGGATAACATGTTAAAACCCTCCGCCCAGTGTGCAGCGGTGGCCAAGATAGCAAATAGAATGCTAGGTATTATAAGGAAAGGAATGGAAAATAAAACAAAGGATATTATAATGCCTCTGTATCGTTCCATGGTGCGACCGCACCTTGAATATTGTGTGCAATTCTGGTTGCCGTATCTTAAAAAAGATATAGCGTTATTAGAAAAAGGTACAGAGAAGAGCCACCGAAATGGTAAAGGGGATGGAAGGATACTCCTATGAAGAGAGGCTAAAAAGGTTAGGGCTCTTCAACCTGGAAAAGAGACGGCTGAGGGGAGATATGATAGAGGTCTATAAATTAATGAATGGATTGGAACGGGTAAATGTAGATCGATTGTTTACATCATCAGAATTTAGAAATACTAGAGGACATTCAATGAAGCTACAGGGTAACCTATTTAAGACTAATAAGAGAAAAGTTTTCACTCAACTTGTAAACAAACTCTGGAATTTGTTACCGGAGGCGGTAGTAAAAGCTGCTAGTATAGCTGTGTTTAAAAAAGGTTTGGACAAGTATCTGGAAGAAAGGTCCATAAATCATTATTAAAAGGGACCCAGGATATCACTGCTTGACCCAATACAAGCATTGAGGAACCTGTGTCTTTTGGGGAGACTGTTAGGTACTGTCACAACGCCGCCCTGGTGGTTAATGGTGGTCAAGGCAGGTCGGGCATAAATAAAAGTAAAGTTGGGTTTGGTATGTTTCTCTTTCTAGGGCCCAAGGTTGTATAGCCCCGGTAGCATCCTGTATTACCAAAAATACCCAGAGAACAAAAGGTCATCGAGTGTAGGGAAAAATAAGGCTTTATTTCCCCTGGTTTGCACAAAGGTTCAAAGGATCGGCTTCAAACACCAACAGAAATCTCCTTACATCAGGTTACAAAAATCACAACTCAGATTCAAAACAAAAAACTGTTCTTTTCACAGAAAGGTTACAAAGGCAGGCATTCCTATTTACACCGGTTTTAGTGCTCACTGGTTACACAAGCATTCTACGCTTCCCGTGATGCAATAGCTGCAATCCATGTCTTCCTCTGAAAGGGATTCTACCTCTTCCACTTGCATCGGTTCCTCCAGCAAAGTATCTGAGACAAAGTCAACAGTTCCCGGCAAGCTATAGTTAGGTTTCTCATCCAAATGCTGTATGACCTCCCAGTGTTTGGAGTTTAGCGTGGGGCGTCGGCCATGAGCTTTTTTACCGTGTGAATCTTTCTTTCTTCCAAGGGTTTACATGCACTTCCTGCAAACCTGGCTTACTTAAAAGTTTCTTATTCAATAAAAACTTTTCATACCTTTTCTTTTGAGCAGTGGGACATGTACAGGGAGCTTCTGTCTCTTGCCCTTTCCATAGCTGTTTCCAATACAATATGGTTTACCTTGTAACTCTTGCTTCTTTCCTGAGGATGAGGCTTGTGGCCTACTCCTAGGGAGATTCTGCCTTGCTCCAGCAATATGGCTTGGGTTCTGCCCACAGCAATCACAATGCAGCTTTTGCGTACCTGAATCTCTTGGACCCTTTTGTAGTCTCTGTCCATTCAGGTTCCTTTGGCTTGTACCTCTTTCCTGCACTCCAGCAGTGTCTGTAGCTTCTGCAGCTCCTGCTGCTCCTTCGGCTTCTGAAGGTTCTGCAGCTTCTCTGCGGCCTTCTCTGTTGCTTCTGGCTTTAAGGCTACTTCTGCCTGTCCAGTCACTTCTGCTCGGCACAGCACTTCTTCCAGAGCTCTCACTGCTCCTACTTCTCCTCCTGCTCCTCCTGTACTCCCTGCTCCTCCTGTTCTCCTTGTTCCTGTCCTTGCCTTCCCTCCAGTCTTCCTGACTTCCTTTAAAAGGAGTTCCTGTCCTCCTGGATTGGAGGCTGGCTGGTTTTAGGTTACACCCTGTAGGGCGTGGATCCTCAGTCTTCCAGAGGTCCCTCTTGCTCCCCCTATCAGGCTCCTGCAAATACTGTAGCTTGTGCACGTCTTTTTTCAAGTTTAAAACATTTTCTTCAATGCCCTGCTGGTCTGCTGCATCACAGTACTTATGGCCTAGATTGGCCACTTTTGGAAACAGGATACTGGGCTTGATGGACCTTGGTCTGACCCAGTAGTATGGCATATCTTATGTTCTTATGCACATGTATACATTACCATCCTCCTTAGATACAAGCATAATGAGTACATACCATTCTGCAGGTTCTATGATTAGTTCTATAACAGACCTTTAAACCATGTAAATGCTCCTAAGCAGGATATTCAGCAGCAGTAACATGGTTAGTGCTGCTGAATATCCCCAGGTACCGCTGCTATACGCCCCAATGATAACCGCTTAGCATCGGGACATTCTGGGGCTAGTACGTATTGCTAACCGGCCAGAGGCGATATTGAGCCACTGCCTGGTTAGCGACCCAAGGATAAAAAGGTAGGTGTGGGAAAATTTGGCTTATCTTTACCCGCAGGAGCTAACCAGGCAGTGGCTCAATATTGCCGCTGCCTGGTCAATTTCTAGACTGTGCGGCTGACCCAGATATTCAATAATGGTAGCTGGGTATGACCCCGGGATAGAATATCTGGGTTTGTCATTCAGCGGCAACAGCTAAAGTTTTGTGGGGGTTTTAGCCATGAAGGGCTTGATATTGAATTGGGCCCTGCTTGCCACCCCTTAACCCTGGATATGGAATGCCACGGTGACAGCATTGAATATCCAGGGTCACTGCATATGCCCCGAAGCCGCCAAAGCTAATCGGGTAGTGGCGACATTCCACTACCTATTTAGCTTCTGCGAGTAAAACTAGGCCAGCTTTTGCTTCGCCTAGTTTTACCCGCCGATTGCTGACCGGGTAACAGTGCAATATCGCCGCTACCTGATTAGCTTCGGCAGCTCTGGGGCATATGCAGCGACCATGGATATTCAATGCTGTCGCCGTGGCATTGCATATCCAGGGTTAAGGGTTGGCAAGCAGGGCATTCCAGGACGGAGAAGAGGCGGCACCCATCGCTAACCGGGCAGTGACGATATTGAGCTGCTGCCCAGTTAGCGATACGTGACGGAAGTCAGACGCAGGTAACCCTGGCCTAACATTTGTCACATTAGCTAACCTCTATCAAAATTTACAAACGCACTCCATAGGAAACAAAAATTGCTATGTTGAATTGAGCAATAGTAAAATTTTTTCTTCATTCACCACAGTTTCTTTATATACTCCTATTAACATAAGGGAGGTCTCAGAACTGGCAGGCATTCAAAAGGGATATAGAAAATCTATAAACCATCGCCCTATTGCATCAGCGACCATCCGTTATGAATAGCAAAGCAATATATGAGAAACAACAAAACACAACACATCAGTACAACTTAGCTTCTATGAAAAAAATCTTGAACGTGATGGGATCTGTGTACTTCCCCAACACCTCAATTTGGCGCCCTCCAAGCGTTTCGCAAAAAAGCTTCATCAGGGGAATACTGCAAGCTAACAAAGAAACATAAACAAAACATTAAAAACTGAATTGTCATCTACTGTATTCACATAACAATACCAATTATGTCCTCAAGTTACACTCACCCTAAATAAACATCATGCCTCATAACAGTTCACAACTCGACCGTTCCTCAACAGGGCCGATTCATCCTCAGAACGCCGCACATGCGGGCTCCAAAAGAGAACTGCTAGGCAAATACGAAATTCCCTATTTGACTCTATGTTCCTAAATGGCTTCCTCTTTTTCAGCTTTAGCTTGAGGTGCATACTAGTAGCTGGTGATATGTATCACAATCAGCTCCAGGTTTTGTCTTTGTTATTGACTTCCAAAGGTGTAGTCAATTTGATTTTGGTATAATCCATTGGATGAAGTCCATGTTTACAGTTGCCACTTATGTTGCTTGAAGAAGGTGTTTGAGATGAATACATTGTTGGTCTTGAAAAATTCTGTCAGGCTTCTCCAGCTTTGTTTCTATTGCCAATCCCATATTTTTCCAACTACTTTGCCTTCTTCTCGGTTTCTAATTTATGCATTCCAGCTGCCCATGACTATCAGTATATCTTGTTTGCATGTTCTATTGATTTCAGCTTGTACTTGTCCGTAGAACTGATCAAGCTCATCCTCTTCCGCACCTTTTGTTGCACAAATACCTAAATAATAGCTGTCTTGATGGGCATTCCTTGTAGAATGAATAGAAATTACGAAAATGTTTGCAGGAACTGTAATGAAATAAAATGCAATCAGTAAACTTAATTATAAATACAACATCATTGGCTTTTATTTCTGACATAGAATACCATGTGAACATCAGATTTAAAGTGTCTGCTGCCAGTCCATTCAGTTCACTGAGATCCAACAAATCAAATTATGCGTGTTCTATTTCATACTTGACCAACTGCAACTTTCCTTGGTTCATATTTCATATGTTCTATGTCCTAATATATACGACATTTTTGCAGCTTCTGACTCTCAAGCACAGCTACATTAGCAGTCAGACAACCCAAGGGCTTTCTTCCAGATGCATCATAAATGCTGGCTTTACTCTGAAGCTTCTTCAGCTCTTCCCTAGTGGTCTGTTGAGTGCATTCTGAGCTGAGGAGCTCATCATTGAGTACTATATCCAGTTTGTTTTTTTGTGACTTTCATTGGGCTTTCATGGCATTATACGGAAGTAGATTGCCAGGCCTTTCTTCTGCATAAGAAATGCCTGTTTTATTGCCATTTTGCCATAGAAATGTGATCCTCCATTGCCAACAACACCCATTACTGCTGCTACTCATGTCTTAGTCCGGCACCTCAGCTGAGACCTGTCTACCTTGGGAGTCTCTAATAGTAGTTAATTTACTGATCACGTAGCTCTCAACATCACTGATATATGCAAGTCTTCACAGCATGATAAACCTCAAACCAAAATGAGGGATTTATTTAAGAATCATTTATATACCACCAGCCTCCAATTCCTCAGCAGTTTAAAATATCACAGACAAAATAACTAAAATCCCAAGATTAACATAAAATAAAATATGAAAGCTAACAAGATACATAAACAAATAAAACAGTATAATACTATAAAACTCTTCAGGAGTCACATGTGGCAGAGCGACGAGGACGCTTCTCTAAGCCCCCAGGCCCTCCCAGACCAGAGCAAAAAACCTCCCTTTTTCGTCAAAGTGTAGCACCGGGTGCCAGTACATGGCTTATAGCACTCCTTCAGTAGCGTTGATGGAGATTGGGAGGTCAGTGGTGACTAAGGCTCCCTGAGAGAAGAAGAAAAAGTTGAGAGGGACAGACAACAAAATGAGGAGCCTCTAGCCTCTCTTTGAATGCATCTAGGACAGACTAGACAACATTACTTACATCCTACAGCAGTACCAGGCTTGAGCGTGAGAGGCAGAAAAGTGTTCAACATTGAAGATTCCACCCATTGTGTGGCATTTGATCTGACCCAGGTATAAGCAATGTTCATGGAGCATGCAGAAGAGTTAGATGATCTTGAAAATGGGGCCTGAAGAACCAGCTTTCAACTTAAGGATAGCAGAATTGATTCAGGATCGAGAGCAGTGTGACTACCTTGAAACATGGCTGCCTCTCTACCTACACCTCAAACAGGCCATTAACACCCTATAGACAACAAAACCTCAAGCCACAGTTATTGCCTACTTTTTAAAATTTGTCTAAGAGGAGGCTGTCCTCTGGGCTGCATGGCAACAACATCAGGAGCTACAAGAAAAGCTTAAGTTGTTTGTCGCCCAGGGCTATTCCATACAGTTGATAGTGCGAAAGCAAGAATTTGCCAAAGTCTGCTGCCAGCTACATACCCAAGGAGTGTGATTCACACTACCTTTCCAGCTACTTATGTATGTCAGCAGCTCTGTGAGAGTGTTTATGATGCCCAAGGAGGCCTAGGCATTTGTGGACAGAGGGATAAAGGAATCCACATCCATGGAAGAGTGAGTAACCTGAGGGGTTTTGGGACTGCATAGTGAGAGATACATTTTGTAGTGTGTTTGAGCTTGGAGTTTCCTAGATAGTCTGGTATCAAATACTCTTTTATTGATGTTACAGTCCCTAGTCCAGAGCTATCATGCTGTTGGCAACCTAATCCGTTAGCCATGTTTTTGAAAACTTCCACAAATTGTCAAAGTTGCTGGGCTACTCCCCACTGGCTTGGGATCTATAAGCAAGTTGCCTCTGGGACGACCTCTAGGACCAGGGGCTCATACTATAAGCCTGACTCTTTGGTCAGTGATCAGAAATAACTGCTATGAAATGACTGGAGCAACTCCCCTTTTGCAGCTTGGACTTTGAGTTTAAAACCATCTCAAGTGGGGTCACTGTGAAGTGGTCGTTATATGTTGTGTGAGCTAGCAAGTCACTGAAAAGATGAAAGAAGATTGACCCTGCTCATGGATATTTAAGGATAAGGACTTGGGGGTCCCCTTAATTGAGTTCAGTTCTCCCTTATTAAGTCTGGATGCTGACCTAGATTTAGTCAAGGAAGATCTTGTCTTACTCATCGATTTTTTGAAGGTGTAAATAAACAGGTAGATACAGTTATGGCCAACATTATAGGCACCCTTGCAGTTCAACCCCTTAATATCCAATATCTCCTAAAAAAAAAGTGCCCAGTAAAATAGCTTTGGACTATACATGCACACATATTTGACACATAAAAGAATCAAATAAAAGAAGACCAATTAAAAAAGGAAATATAGTCTGAAAGAATATGAAAACTAGGACATTGCCAGGATATGATTATTCTCTATCAAAACCCAAAAACCACTCCTTATCCCCACCTAATTACTACAAACCTACAAAAGAATAATTCTACTATAGAAGGAGTACATTGCAATTCTACTATGGAAGGAGTACATTGGGAATATCCTGTTACTAAACGGCACTTTCATAGTAGATATTATACTACTTGCCTTACTTCATTTGTAGTGTATATTTTGATATGTCCCTGCAATAAAGTTTATGTGGGGCAGACAACACGATCAATGAAGAAGCACTTACAAGAGCATCGCTCATGGATCAATTCAAAAGTATTGACAGCACCAGTGGCACTTCATTGTGACGAATACCATCATACATTTCAGGATTTGCATTGGCGTATATTGGATCATGTACCTGAGAAGATCAGAGGAGGGGATCGTGTGTCCTGTTTGCAGTACCAGGAACAATTTTGGATATATCAGTTAAAATCCATCGCTCCAGATGGTTTGAACTTATCTCAAGATTGGTGTAGTTTGATATAATTAAAGGGAGGTAATTAGGGGGGTTTAAGACGACAGCCACTGCCCACTTAGTGTTTGGATACCACATGACCTTATTGGGCTATTAAAAGGAAGGGATAACGTAATGACGCTTCTGTTATGCAATGAGTTTGAATAAGGGCCGGGAGTTTCAGAGGCCTGAAATGCAACGTTGTGCCATGCAGTGTCATGAGAATTATTCTCGCCACTCAGAGGAAGTTCGTACTAAATTAATATGATGAAGTGTGAGCATTGAGCTCAGTATTTGAAGGCCCTGCGGTGTGTGATTCGGAGGGACTCTTTTCAAGCGTTGAAGTTGTGAAGCTGCTCCTTGTCGTGGAGGTCTTACTCCAGGGAGCCAACGCTGGGAGATGGAGTTGAAATGCAGCAGTTCCGAGCATCTCTTATCAGTTAAGTGCTGGGAAAATATTCTTATTGAAGTATAACAATTCAGATTAATGTTCTGATAATTGAATAATACTAGGGGACATTATATCTTATCCCTTGGTATGTGGTAAAGATTGATTCCCTTTTAAATAGATAAAAAGGAGGCTTTGACACGAGAAAGAGGAATTCTTTCAAGGCAAAGGCTCCGACAAAAAAATCTTTTAATTGTAGATGATTGTTTAGGGCATAGAATTATCCTTTTGTAGGATATGATTATTAGCACCTTTTTAAACAATTCAAATCAATTTGAACAGAAGAACCATATTGCCATTGCAGTAAAATTAGACACATCTGTGATCAATTGTTAGTACTCACATGACTTGAATCAACCAATGAATGATGGTTCTAATGTTTTTAAAATGGCCACATTCACTCACTGTTCCATTTTCAGAATGGTGAAGACAAAAAAGAGCTGCTTGAGACCATCAGAAAGGCCATTATCACCGACATCAAACTTCAAAATGGTACAAGGCCATCTCCAAACACCTTTGGATTCCTGTGTCTACAGTTCACAATGTTATTAAGAAGTTTTCTGCTCATGGAACTGTCAAGAACCTCCAAGGATGTGATGGGAAGAGGAAAATTAATCCAAGAAGTCTTCGAAGGTTAGTACGAATTGTTGAAAAAACACCATGTAGATCATACAAAGAGCTTACGACTGACCTGGAGCAATCTGGAGTGGTGGTTTCAAACTGCACCATAGGCCACGCACCAAACAAATAAGGACTTCATGGGTGAAGGCCAAGGAGGACCCCACTGCTCAAAGATAGACATATAAAGACACCCCGATCTTTGCCCAAACCCACCTTGAGAAACCACAATCCTTCTGGGAAAATGTTCTGTGGACAAATAAAACCAAATTTGAGCTCTTTGGCAGTGCATACCAATGGTACATTTACAGGTAAATAAATGAAGCTTATAAGGATAAAAACACCTGTCCTAAAGTTTAATATGGTAGAGGTTCCATAATGTTATGGGGCTATTTTGCTGCCTCAGGAACTGGAGGCCTAGTACATATTAAAAGGAATCATGAAGGTATTTTGGAGTGAAATGTGCTACCTAGTATCAGAAAGCTAGATCTGGGTCGAAGGTCATGGATCCTCTAGCGGGACAATCACCCAAAACATATATCCAAAAGTACAAAGAATGGTTAAAAAGGAATAAATGGACTCTTTTAAACTGGCCAGCAATGAGTCCTGAACTCAATACAATCATGAAGCTTTGGAAAGAGCTGAAATCTGCCATTGGTAAAAGGAGTCCTAGAAACATTCATGAGTTGGAACAAATCGCATTTGAAGAGTAGAAGAAACTACTAGCAGACAAACTTATAGAGGCTAAAAGAAACGTTTGGAGACTGCCATCCCTGCCAAGGGTTATGCAACCAAATATTAGTGAAGGTTGCCATTAATCCTTCTTTAATCCAGGTCATATTTTGTTGGGTTTTTTTTCTCAGAAATTACTACATCTAAGTTTCAGACATCTACATTTTGTTGAATACTTTTGAACATACTATTAAAATATTATGATGAAATACAGTTGGAATACTCCCAATTATTTCTCAAAATATTGTACACAACATACCTAAATTGCAAAGGTGCCAATAATGTTTTTTGTTTCAGTGCCGGCTCCTGGTAACCCAGCTGTCTCTGTGTTTTCTTGGCAATATATCACCAGAATTAGATTGCCAAGTCTTTTCTTCCAAGGCAATAGAGGGTAAAGTGACTTGCCCAAGGTCATAAGGAGCACTAGTGAGAATTGAACCCTTGATAGTTGCTCTAACCACTAGGCTACTCCTCCACTCTGCCAAGAATATATATTAGGGTGTGTCAATTTTAGGGGTAGATTTTTATTTTTCCAAATTTTATAAACTACTAGTGACCAAATTATGCAGTTTTGCATGCTGAATCTAAAGCTATCTTCAGAAACTGTTAAAGTAAGTCTTATCTACATCGTTACTGTTGAAATATATGGAAATTAAGTAATATTTATTTGAACATACAAATATTTATTTATTTATTTATTTAACAGTATTTCTATACCGTCTTATCGTAAAATCAAGGCGGTGTCACAATACAATCAAAAGTAGTGGAGGTGTAATTCATGCAGTGAAAGAAGTGTTATAATTTGCGTGTGTGGGAAAGTGTATTAGATTAGATTGAGCTATGTACAGTGTGTGCTATGGTACAGCATGGGCTATAATACAAGGTACAATACAATTAGGGCTTAAGATATATCCTGTGACGTTATACAATTTCTTGTCAGGGTTGTAAGGGGTGGATACGTGGTTCTTGTTGATTAAGTGACATGTCCATAGTGTTCTATGAACAGTATTGTCTTCAGCTGTTTGTGGAAGTCTTTGAGGTCCGTTGTCGATCTGAGTTCGTCTGGGAGGGAGTTCCAAAATGTTGGGGCAGCCAGGGAGAGTGCTCTCTCTGTGGTATCCTTTCGTGTTTTTCTGAAGTCTCTCAGGGTGTTGACTCTGTTGGAGGTTCCTTTTCTTCTTGGGCGAATGCTGGTGTCTGGATGAATGAGGGTGTGCAGGCTGTTGGCTGAAATGTGGTGTTTGATTTTGAATATGTTTATTATTGTTTTGTATTTGATGCGTGAGCTGATTGGGAGCCAGTGTAGGTCTTTGAGTACCGGAGTAATGTGATCATGTCTTGTTGAGCCAGATATAATGCGGGCTGCAGTGTTTTGGGCTAGTTGCAGAGGTTTGAGAGTTTGTTTTGGTAGGCCAAGGTAGACGGGGTTGCAGAAGTCCAGTAATGGAGTGATGAGGTGCTTGGCATACGGTACGGAAGTGTTCTGTGGCGAGGAGGGGTTTAATTCTTCTGATGATTCTCATTCTGTGGTATGCGTTCTTGATTGTTTTGTTTACGTGTGTCTTGAGATTCAGTTCGTTGTCCAGGGTTACTCCAAGGTATTTTACTTCCGATTTCATTGATATGGTTGTGTCTGCTACTCTGATGTCCGGTGGGTGGATGAAGTCTGGGTTGCGAGTGAATTATTAGTGCCTCAGTCTTGCTGTAGTTGATTGAGAGGTTGTTGTTCTTACACCAGCTTGTCATTTGTGTTAGGCAGTCAGTTATTTTATTGTAGTCTGGGTTGTCAGTTGAGATAGGTGTGTATATCATAATATCGTCTGCATAGATGGTGTATTGAATGTTGTTCGCTTTCAGGATGTCGCATATTGGCTGGATGTATATGTTGAACAGAAGTGCCGAGAGGGCGGATCCTTGAGGCACTCCTTGGAGGACTTTTATGGGTTGAGAGGTGTTGTGGCCTACCTTGACTTGTATCTGCCTGTCGGTGAGGTAGGATTGGAACCATTTTAATGTGGTACCATGCAGTCCAATTTTCTTTAGTCTTTCCAGGAGAGT
This sequence comes from Ichthyophis bannanicus, assembly GCA_033557465.1. Lineage (NCBI taxonomy): Eukaryota > Metazoa > Chordata > Amphibia > Gymnophiona > Ichthyophiidae > Ichthyophis > Ichthyophis bannanicus. The sequence continues at coordinate 573,330,834 of CM066035.1, forward strand.
TAGGTGGTCAACTGTGTCGAAGGCGGAAGAGATGTCTACGAAGATCATTAGGATACCTTTTTTGGTGTTGTCTATGACTCGGAGGATGTTATCTAAGAGGTAAAGAGTCATCAGTGTTTCGACTCCATGTTGGGGGCGGAATCCGTGTTGGTTGTCATCTAGAGGAGCATGGTTGTCGATGTGTTCCTGTAGTTGTTGTTGCACTGAATTAGTCTGAACAGCACCTATAGCCACATAATGGTCTTTAAAATGTCATCTATGGAGTTAATTTAATGTTATTTAACAAAATCCAGCAAAGAAGCCTTATCTGATTTGCTTCTATTTCGGCTCATGAGCTCCCTGCTGACCATCTGACCCCTAATATAATGTTCCCTCCTCTCCTGATTGTACACATGACCAGCAGCCTCAGTTGTCATTTTTGCACACCTTTCTATGGACTGAGTGTGTGGTGGCCAGTCTGGAACCACCATGGACTTGCTCAGAAATGTCTTGGTCTCTGCTATTGTCATGATACAGGTAAGAGGAGGCTCAGAGACTCCAGAGCTCTAGCCAAGTAATTGGGTGAGTGTAGTTGCCTCAGTGTTACTGGATGGTGTTTTCCTGGGTCTCACACTGCTATCTCCAAACTGAGTCTTCTCATCTCTTTCACCTCTGATCTTCAATATCTTCTCCATTGCATCACCTCTCTCCTGTTCCTCTTCGTTGCACAACATAGCTTGCATTACAGACTCGCTGTAACCGTGCCAAGCTGACTTTCTCACTGTAGGTATGACTGTCTTTCTTACCTCTTCACACTGTTCTTTCAGTAGTTGTAGCTGGAAAAGGAGAGATGCCTGGGACCTTGTGTCCAATTGCTATTTATTTTTATATTGAATCAGATCACCATGTAAACCCCAACATAGAACTCTACAATCATTCTTTTCAGATTCTTTCCTTTCAGATTATGCTTGGAAATCCATATTCTCATGAACCTTAGAGCTGTTGTAAGCCATCTGCTATGCGACACAGGTCCTATTTTTAACAGAGCCAGATCCTTTGGCAAGTCATCTGTTCTATTGGCAGTTATAATTCTATAGGCATAGCTTTGATCTGTGCTTACGTCTTTCATCACTTCATTGCTGAACTGAGGATGATCAGGGCCAACAGATCTTAGCAAAAATCAGGATTTATTTCCTGTTCAGTAGCAGAATCGAGCATTTTTCCTATGGAACCTGTCCTTTTGTTGTTGCTTAATGTCTTGCCATCTAAAGCAGTCACCAAGTGCCTCAATGGTATTTTGCCTGTGTGTAGGTTACAGACAATCCACATCAGCTTCCTTTGTAGCTTCTCCTCAACATAATGCATTACTCCTCCCTCCCAACCAGTGTTTACATTACAGGAATCATCTCCAATAGCTTGAAGAGTTGTGTCTGCTCCTCTTTCTCTCAGCACTGATTTCTGCATGAGTCTTCTCTTTAGTGGCTCTTGCAGAAACAAAATGCCACAGGTATCTACCTCCTGGTTCCATATAAACTATGTAATGTTCCTCTTTTACCATACCTGGATACATTTTGCCATTCTCTTCTGTCTTTAACATGAGCCTAGTATCATCACGACGATCAAAGAAAATGCAACTGATGCCATTCTGCTGCAGTTCCTCTCAAAACTGTACCTCCAATTTTTCATGATTCTCGCCTGAGCTCTTTTTACCTTGTTGTGATCAATCACCAAAGCAGTGTCCAAATGAATGATGAGTCCTGCATCAATCCAGGCAGCAGTAGCAATCTCTACTGTCTCTCTCAGTCCGTAGGGTGTCTTAAACTGGCAAGGGCTATGTTGGTTATATCCTCAGTATTATATTTTGGCCTCTTCCTAGCTTTTTCTAGAGCAACAGGAGCTTCCTCCATTGGTTCTTCTGCATGTCATCCAAATCTTCCTGTTGTACTTCAAGCCTAGATCTCTCCATCATCTCTTGGTCTTCTGCTGTTCTCTTTTCACTCTTCATTCTCCACCTTTTTTGCCTGTCTTTCCTTTTGTAGTCTTGTCTTATGGTCTCAGGGAGGTCGACTGGTCCAATCTGATGAGGTCCAACACTCCCAACTTTCTCTCAACCTTTTATAAAGGCTAACTCAATCACAGGGATCTTCTTCCCTCTGCTGCAGTCACAAAGCATGTGTATTCCACTGACAAAGGCAGAATAGCATCCCCCAACAGTTCAACTCTTTATCTCACACTTGCAGGTAAGTATGTCCATCAGTCTATCGAGCTTCTCCATAAATCTCTTTTTCTCCTCCAGTTTTGCTCTGACCACAGAAACTTTGCTGGCTTGTTCCCACATGGATTTATACTTTGCTTTCATCCTAATGTGGCTGTTTATAACAGGACCACTGAATACTGGATTTGCTTTGTACCACTGAGCAAGTAATTTATTTTATTTATTTATTTATTTATTTAACAATTCTTTTATACCGCGCTATTACAATCAGTGCGGTGTACATTGAACAAGAAACATACTACAATGCATACAAGTAACATTGAGTTTTACATTGAACAGGGAACTTCAACAATAGGACAACCGGGGGAACTATGTACAGAATAACTTAATGGTATATACAGTAATAAAACTCGTTTGGATATTGCAATGTGGTTCGCTAATAGGACTAGGTCATTGACCAGTTTATCAGTGCTGTAATTCTGTCTGTCTTGATCACCGAGGTCTCTCAAATACAACCCCTATCTAATGAGATCCCTGACAGTTAGTAGTTCAGCTATGAATGTACCCTGCTTCATCCCTCACCAGCAACAGAACCTGGGCTCTTGAGCTTCATCCCTTCAACCAAAGCAATGGGAGAAAGAGAGTAATAATAAGCAATAAAACAATTCACACACACAGAATTATGTTAGAAAAGGCCTTAAGGGAAGGGACTCCACAGTCCTGCAAACTCGAGTACTTCCTGTAAATTCCCTTCAACCTGGCTAGACAAGAGCTCCTCATTTATTGATAGAAAAACTGTGTTGTCAGCGCCACTTTTGTTACAAGTCTTGTTATGGGACAGAGTAAGCAGAGACATATTGTTTAGCTGAATTAGAAGAAGAAAAAAACATTCTGTCCCATTCTGCTAAACATGGCCTTTGTTTTGGGTACACATATCTCTCCAGCCTGTTGTGAATTCTAAGCCATTCAACATATTAACTCTTTCAAAGGTCTCTGGTTCCCCATTTCAAGTCCCTCTCAACAAGCTACAAGTAGTTCTCTGCCTGATCCCACTAAATGATGTAAATGAGTCCAAACTTGCAGTCTTGTTTTTCTATTGGACATTTTCAATATAAGATTATCGCTATGACGATGCTACGTTGAAATCCCGTGAATGAGAAAATGAAACTAACGTGTTAGTGTCAATATGGGTAAATAAGTAAGAATTTGATAATTGAGGCACAAAAGGCATTGCAATGCAAACACATAAAAACTTATCAGCGCACTTTAAACGTATTTCAGTAATTTGTATATTTTTGCATAATTTCCTAGAAATTACAAGTAGGTAAATAACATATTACACAAATTTAAAGCTAGTTGTTGATTTGCTACATGAAATTGTATCATTTTTTTCACTAGTTCTTTTTAAAATGGCATCTCCAAAGTTGACACACCTTAATGTATAGTACCATAATTCCCAAACCTGGGAAGAAACCAATGATGCTGGAATCCAACTGCCCCTTCTCCTTGCTTAACGTTGACCTCACGTTGTTGGCTAAGATAATGGCAGACTGATGGGCAGATATCCTCCCATTTTTAATACAGGGTAGTCAGGTTGGCTTTGTTTGTAGCTGCTATTCAGTGGCAAATCTCCATAGGATTATAGCTTTCTTGGAGTGGACACAGAGTCGAAATACCTTCTCTGCTCATTAATTTTGATGTGGAGAAGGCACTGATTGGGTTAATTGGGACTACAGGTTTGAAGTCTTGGTTGCCTATGGGCTTTAGCAATTACTTTACTCGGGCCCCCAAGGTGGCAATTGTAGCAAATGGGGCTGTGTTCTCCGCATTCAAGCTGCAGAGGGATACCCATCAAGAATGTCCCGTCTCCTTATTGTTCTGTCTATTAGCATTGAATCCACTATTACATAGGATTCAAGAGGAAGGAGACATTCAGGGAGTATGGGTAGGGGCACTCAAGTGTAAGATTACAGCATTTGCATTTAATCCATGGGTCCACCTCACAGACCTCCGACACTCACTGGCAAACCTTATGGAAGAGAGCCTTAATTTTGTAGTTTTGAGAATTTGACACATAATATGACAATCTCAAGCCCTTGGTGTGGGAGGGGTGCTAAAGAGATCTTGGAGTGGAGGAGTGGCCTAGTGGTTGGGGCAAGGTACTTCAGGCCGGAAGGTCGGGGGTTCAAATCCCACTAGAGGACAGCAACCTTGGGCTGGTAGGACTGGGATTTCTAGTCCCACAGGTGCTCCTTGTGGTCTTGGGCAAGCCACTTAACCCTCCATAGCCCATGTTCCCTGTAAAATAGTTATCTCCAAGTTATAATGCCCTGTTCAATGTAATTTCAGTTTGTTCAATGTAAACCGCACTGATGCAGAATAGCGCGGTAGATAAGAGAATGTAAATAAATAAATAAAATAAATCTTGGCTAGGAGAGTTTCCATTGAAATGGGCGGAAGAGTCTTAAATATCTAGAAGTTTGGCTTCTGGTGGATCTTTCACAGTTATACAAGTTAAATATCAAATATCTACTGTCTATTGTTAGAGAAAAGCTTAGAAAATGGAAACCTATCCCTCTCTCACTCCTTGGGAGACAGGAAAAAAAGTAATTTCCACAGAATGCCAAAGTTACTATATATATCTCCAGGAACAAGCAGGAATACAGTCTGCACATATGGGCGACATCGGCATTGATGGAGCCCAGTGCGGGTACACTCCACAGCATCCAATAGAAATGCTTTTAGGAGCGCCACTCCATGCATGCCTGTCTGCCTTCCCAGCAGTTCTCCTCAGTCATCTTTTTTCTGTGGAGCCATCAGTACCTTGTTCTAGTCCCGTCATGAAGAGACTTCTTGAAAGTTTTTTTTCCGTACTCCCCAGTACTTCATTTTGTCCTTCCCATCACCCAGAGCAGTCTCCCATCATTCCAGTGTCAGTTTCTTTTTTATTTTTCCTATATTTTCTTTGTTTTTCATCGTGTTTTTCACGTTGGGCACCATTGACCTCTGATTTAGCCTCCATTCTTTTTTCCAAAATGGAGAAACCCCACAGTGGGTTCAAAAAATGTACTAAGTGCTGTAGTACCATCGCAGCCACCATCCAGCATGACTGGTGTTTGAAATGTCTTGGCCCTGACCACGATGTTTCCTTCTGTGCTTCCTGATGGCAAGAGCTCAAGAACCGAGAGCAGCAGAGAGTTAAGTTGTTTTGGTCAGACTCGGCCCCTTTGGCACACTCCTCAGGGGCCTCCATGGCGTCAAAGTTTTTGCATGCTTCCCATTCATCCTCAGTGTCAAAGCATAGCAAAAAGCATCATTCGGGGTCTCCATCAGAAAAGACGGCGTCTCGGAAAGGTGGAGAGGCTGTGAGAATGATTTCAATCTTTGGCAGTCCGCTCAAACGTTGAAACAGGGCGTGTAAAATATATATTTGCCCGAAATGCAGTGCTGTGTACTTTTTTGGTAACTGCTGCTGTTGATCATTTGATCTGAAGTGAGAATGGACGTTTCAAGATTGTGGTCACTGTCTGTTTTCCTGTGAAGGCGAATTTAAATGCGGGGAGACAGCGATTGAGATAAGTACCACTTTTACTTTTGCATTTATCTGCATAAGTTTAAATTTTGAACTTGGTATAGGTGACATCCAATTTGTGGTGTTTTTACCTTGTTTTAAGGCTCCATTGTGAGCTCATTGGATGGTTTAAATAAAACTGAGTAAAATGGAAGTAACAGCTTCGAGAGGCTATTTTGATCCTCAGGGCTGATCTTCCTACAAAAATATATTGACACGCTAGCTCACACATTTGGTTTTTTTTCACTCTATTTTGGTTTAGGGTTAATTTGTGTAGAGTGGGGTTATTTTGTTAGTTTTTGGTAAACCCTTCCTATCCATAACCTTCTTGAAGAACTTGATGACTCAAATGTGGAAAGTACCACTGTCCACTCCCGACATTAGCTAGAGATTGGATACACTATATCAAGCGCCTCCTTACCCAAGCTTCCAGAAGCCACAACTACCCTACTACTCCATGGTAGTGGAGTCCGCCATCAGGAGAATCAAAAGTTCCAAGAACCATTCCTCGGTTCCTCCAGGCAAGGATGCTAGGACCCTTGATGCTTTTGGTAAAAAAGCATTCCAAGCTGTCATGTTGGGGTCCAGGATCAAGTCCTACATGCACTATATGGGCATGTTCTTAAGGGATGGCTCCAGGAACTTATCTGAGTTTAGTTTCCTTCTCCCAGAGGACAAACAACCTCTTCATAGGTCTCTAGTTCTTTATGCTCAGAACACCCCCAAGTTTCTAACTAGAGCAGCTTTCGATGCTTTTGAGGCTATTAGCAGGACAGCAGCAGCCTGTATTGGGGAAAGGAGGACTCAGATCTGGAGCAATGGGTACAAGATAAATTCATTAACATCCCTTGCAATGGAGAGAATCTGTTTGGGAAAGGCTAGGCTGACAAGGCAGGGGAGATCGAAACAGATCTATAAGAACATAAGATATGCCATACTGGGTCAGACCAAGGTCCATCAAGCCCAGTATCCTGTTTCCAACAGTGGCCAATCTAGGTCATATGTACCTAGCAGTTTCCCCAAAAGACACCATGAAGTGCCTGTCCAAGGAGGCAGCTGATCAGAGCAAGAAGAAGACTTCCCCTAAGAAGCCCTTTACCCCCAAAAAAGAAGAGGTATTATCCATCTTACCCCTCATACTCTGCCAATCAGCCTCAACGATCCCAACAGAAACAGTTCCTTGTCAACCCAGAAAACTTGACACATCTAAGGCTAAGCCCACTCCACAACCTCAAGCTCCGGTGAGCTTTCGACTCCTTTCTAGAGAGCATAGCCAGTCGACCCTCCAGCTTCCCTTCCCCCCTCACATCCCAGGGAGATTTTGCCCACAGATGGCCCCTCATCACCCTAGAACCCTGGACTTTACAGCTTGTCGGTGTGAGCTATCAGCTCAAATTCAAGGCTCTACCCTCCAATTTCTTTGTGGACCAAGCCAATATGGATTTCCACCACTCCACTCTGATACTGCAGGAGATCAGGTCTCTAACATCTCAGGGAGCTGTCAAAGATGTCCTTCTACCACAGCAAGGTCTGGGGTTTTATTCCCAATACTTCCTCATCCCAAAAAAGACAGGTGGCTTCAGGCCTATCCTTGACTTGAGAAATCTCAACAAATTCCTAGTGAGGGAAAAGTTCAAAATAATCTCACTAGAGATGCTTGTCCCCTATCTTTAGCAAGATGACTGGCTTTGCTCTCTGGATCTGATGGATGCTTACACACACACATCTTAATCCACCCACTATACAGACAGTATCTCAGATTTGTCTTCCAGGGGTATCACTATCAATATCGGATTCTTCCCTTCACAAAGTACCTTGCAGCCTATCTGCGCACCTTGGGAATCTTCGTCTACCCTTACTTAGATGACTGGCTTATCAAAGAGATACCCCTCAAATAGTCACCACATTACTTCAACAGAACATTCTTGTTCGTCAGCATCTAGGGTTTGTGGTAAATTACCCAAAATTCCATCTGTCTTCAACACAAACTAGAGTTCATAGGCGCTCAGTTGGATACAACAAGAGCTCGGGCCTACTTGCCAGAAGACCTCCTCCATCGTCTGGTCACCCTGGCAACCCACTGCCAACAGCAGACGACCCTCATGACTCGAGATATCCTACGTCTTTTTAGTCACATGGCCTCCACAGTCCATGTTGTTCCATATGCCTGTTTACACATGCGCACAGCACAGTGGACTCTCTCCGAGCAATGGACACTGTCGACAGGTCACCTCTCAGACAGGATCACCATTTCATCTCACCTGGTGAACTCCCTCCATTGGTAGTGAGCACACCAAAACCTTCTTGTAGGGTTATCTTTTCAAAGGTCTATATTGCAGTGTACCCTAATTACCAATGCTTCCAAGCACGACTGGGGGGCACATCTCCAAGACCTCACCACACAGGGCCAATGGACCCCTTGGGAGGCCTCTCAACACATACATCTAAATGGGACATGTGGTACTTGTTCAGACCGACAATCAAGTTGCCATGTTCTGTGTCAAGAAGCAGGGCGGTACGGGTTTTCACCTCCTATGCGAGAAGGTAACCCATCTTTGTGATTTTGTGATATCCGATTACATACATCTCCAAACTGTTTATCTCCCTGGAGACGAGAATCTGTTAGACCCGGCTGAGCCTGTTGGCTTTCTTCCACAAGAGTGGATGCTCCATCACCAGATGGCATAGCACTTATTCCACATATGGGGGATGCCCATAGTGAACCTCTTTGCTTGCCGGGAGAGGCCTTCATTGCGAAGAGGTCCATGATTCCTGGCAGCTCTCAAAACCAGGATTTTCTGCACAAAGTTAAGAAAACGTGCCAGCAGAATTCTGGGGCAGCGATCCAATGGTCGATTTGGTCCAATTCTGTGGGCTTATTCCACCTGCAGTGGTCCGCATTGGTCCTCCAAAGGTAAAAGCTGGGCAATAAGGTCTCAATATAACCATGCAGCTCACCGTCTTTAATTGTCTCCGGCACACCAAAGAAGCGTAGGTTGTTCCTCTGACTCAAGTTTTCAAGATCAACCAGTTTAAGAACATGTTGATCCACTAGTTCCCACAGCTGGTTAATCTGGCAGTTCATTACAGTGACGGCATCCTCAGTGAAGGAAAAACGGCACTCTGCTTCTTGCAGCCTCCCGCCGGTGGTTTCAACTGCCTGCGCCATTGCATCCAGCTTGCTGTCTAGTTTTTCAAACCACTGATGAAGTAACATCTTCCACCAGAGCGGTTTGAGAGGGTGATCGTGGGTAAGAGGGGGCCTCCATCATCTAAACAGGGGCCGTTCCCATTTCTCTTTCTCCTGACAAGCTGATTTCATTGCCCTATATTGCACTGCAATACCCGGAGACACTTCACAGACCCCCTGAGCCGTTTCGGTCAGCCAGCTGGTGTTTTTTGTGCCAATCACTCTACACACTGGGACTGAGGGAGGATAAAACCTCAGAGAGAGAGCAAAATGCATCTGCTCCCTTTCAGTACATCATGTGGTCTCTCTCCCATGACTTTTTAATTTCTCCAAGAGTTGCTCATGAGGGACCTTGTCAAAGGCTTTCTGAAAATTCAGATATACTATACCAACTAGCTCACCTTTGTCTACCTGTTTATTCACACCTTCAAAAAATAACAGATTAGTAAGAACATAAGAACATAAGATATGCCATACTTATGGGAGGAGTAGCCTAGTTGGTTGGGGCAAGGTACTTCAGGCCAGAAGGTCGGGAGTTCAAATCCCACTAGAGGACAGCAACCTTGGGCTGGAAGGACTGGGGTTTCTAGTCCCACAGATGCTCCTTGTGGTTTTGGGCAAGCCACTTAACCCTCCATAGCCCATGTTCCCTGTAAGTATTAGTGTATGTGTCTCATATCCCCGCGTGTTAAATGTATCCCCCAATTGTGTTGTGACCACTTTGATTGAAGGATAAGGCAGTATACAAAACTGTCTAAATAAATAAATAAATACTGGGTCAGACAAAGGTCCATCAAAACCCAGTATCCTGTTTCCAACAGTGGCCAATCTAGGTCATACGTACCTAGCAGTATCCCCAAAAGACACAGGTTCCACAATGCTTGTATTGGGTCAAGCATTGATATCTTGGGTCCCTTTTTTTAATAATGGTTTATGGACCTTTCCTCCAGGAACTTGTCCAAACCTTTTTTAAACCCAGCTACACTAACAGCTCTTACTACATCCTCTGGTAAATTCCAGAGTTTGATTACACGTTGAGTGAAAAAATATTTTCTCTTATTTGTCTTAAATAGTTTAGCCTGTAGCTTCATTACATGTCCACTAGTCTTTCTATATTCTGATAGCGTAAACAATTGACCTACATTTACCCGTTCCACTCCATTCATTAATTTATAGACCTCTATCATATCTCCCCTCAGCCGTCTCTTTTCCAGGTTGAAGAGCCCTAACCTTTGTAGCCTCTCTTCATAAGAGTAGCCTTCCATCCCCTTTACCATTTTGGTGGCTCTTCTCTGTACCTTTTCTAATAACGCTATATCCTTTTTAAGATACGGCGACCAGAATTGCACACAATATTCAAGGTGCGGTCGTACCATGGAACGATACAGAGGCATTATAATATCCTTTGTTTTATTTCCATTCCTTTCCTTATGATACCTAGCATTCTATTTGCTTTCTTGGCCACTGCTGTACACTGGGCGGAGGGTTTTAACATGTTTTCCACGATGACTCCTAAATCTTTTTCCTGGGTGGTGGTTCCCAATGTGGAACCTTGCATCGTGTAACCATAGTGTGGGTTGTTCTTTCCTAGGTGCATAACTTTGCACTTGTCCACATTAAATTTCATCTGCCATTTCGATGCCCAGTCTTCCAATTTATCCAGATCCTCCTGCAGTTTTCCACAGTCCTCTTGGGTTTTAACAACTTTAAACAGTTTTGTGTCGTCTGCAAATTTGATAACCTCACTCATTATTCCCTTTTCCAGGTCATTTATGAATATGTCAAAAAGTAGCGGACCCAGTACAGATCCCTGGGGTACTCCATATTCACCTTTCTCCACTGGGAAAATTGGCCATTTAGCCCTACCCTCTGCTTTCTATTTTTTAACCAGTTCCCGATCCACAATAGTACACTGCCTCCTATCCCATGACTTTTTAGTTTTGCCAAAAGTCTCTGATGAGGGACCTTGTCAAAGGCTTTCTGAAAGTCCAGATACACTATATCAACCGACTCACCTTTGTCTACCTGTTTATTCACACCTTAAAAAAAACATATCAGATTAGTAAGACAAGATCTTCCTTGTCTAAAGCCATGTTGGCTGTTTCCCATTAGGCCATGACTATCTACATGCTGTGTAATTGTGTTCTTTGTGATGGTTTCTACAAGACTTTCCTTGGATAAATCCATGTTGGCTTTCTCCCATTAACCCTTTCCAGGCCGAGCCCAAAACTCTAGGGATCCAAAATTCTGACTAAATATTCCTATCAAATGGTATATAATACATGACCATAGCAGAAGGAAAATCACTATTAGAACATATTGAATAAGACGGGTACAATTTTCCTGAAATATGCAAAAATTAACCAGGCTGCAGAATGTGGATTAAAAATTTAAAGTAGGCCTTGAAAGAGTTAAACTATAGCTATCTACATGTTCAATAATTTTATTCTTTATAATGGTTTCTACCATTTTGCCCGGTTCTGACGTCAGGCTTACAGGTCTGTAATTTCCTGGATCACCCCTGGAACCCTTTTTAAAAACTGGAGTTACATTGGCCACTCTCCAGTCCTCAGGTTCTACAGATTTTAATGATAGTTCACAAATTACTAATAGTAGGTCTGCAAGCTCATATTTAGTTCTTTTAACACGCTTGGATGTATACCATCTGGTCCAGCTGATTTGCTACTCTTCAGTTTATCAAACAGTTATAATACATTCTCCTGGTTTATCAATATTTATTTCAATTCTTCTGCTACATCACCTTTATATACCATTTCAGACACAGGTGACTTCCATACATCTTCTGCAGTAAAGACTGAAGCAAAGAATTCATTCAGTCTCTCCACTATGGCCTTGTCCTCCCTTAGCCCCTTTACCCCCTCTATCATCCAATGCTCCAATTGACCCTGTCACAGATATTTTGTTATGAATGTACTTGAAAAAGGTGTTATTATGCATTTTTGCTTCCACGGCAAGCTTCTTTTCAAACTCTCTCTTTGTCTGCCTTATCATTGCTTTGCATCTAACTTACCAATGCTTATGTCATTTCTGGTGTTCGTCATTAGGCTGCTTTTTCCATTTCTTGAAGGATGCTTTTATTTGACAACAGTCTCTCTGACCTCACCTTTAAACCATGCTGGGAGTTTTTTGGACTTCCCTCCTCTTTTCTTAAAACATGCAATACATCTGGTCTGGGCTTCAAGATAGTACTTTTAAACAATGCCCATGCTTGATGTAAATCTTTAATCTTTGAAGCTGCTCCTTTTAGTTTTTTCTTAGCTATTTTCCTCATTTTATCATAATCTCCCCTTTGAAAGTTAAATGGTAGTAGTGTGATTTCCTTCCATCTTTCTTCCATTTATTAAGTCAAATGTGAGCATGCTATAATCACTATTGACCGTAACTTGTAAAGGATATAAAAAGGCTGGAAGCGGTTCAGAGGAAGTCGGCCAAATTGATTTGGAGCCTGCGTCATAAGACTTATAAGAAGAGACTTAAAGACCTAAATATGTACACTCTGGAGGAGAGGAAGGTCAGGGGAGATATGATTCAGACCTTTAAATATGTAGAGTATTAATGGACAAACAAACCTCTTCCAAAGACGGGGAAGCTGTAAAACTAGAGGGCATAACATAAAGCTGCAAGGGGGTAAACTGAAAGGCAATGTCAGGAAATACTTTTTCACTGAAAGGGTGGTGGATGCTTGGAATGCCCTCCCGATGGAAGTGGTGGGGGAAAACAGTGACAGAATTCAAAATGGCATGGGACAGACATAGTGGATCCCCTTTACAGCAACAGGATAAAATCAAAATAAGCATAACTATTTCTTATATCTGAACAAATAGAGGTGACCTACACGGAGCGGTGGGTACACCCCTAAACAAAGGCATGGGGAGAGGTGACCTGCACGGAGTGGCAAGTGCACCTACTCTTGCCACCTTGCTGGGCAGACTAGATGGACCATACTGGTCTTTATTTGCCGTCATATACTATGTTACTAAGGGGTATGTTTACTAAACCATCTTAATGTTGCAGCGGTGGTATTATCACGCAATAAATGACATTATCGCTTGATAACGTCACTTATCTGCGATAACGCAGCGGCGGCTTTAAGGCACACTAACGCTGTGAAATCCGGGTCTGAAGGGTGGAGTAAGGCTTCCCAGAGGGTGGACAGAAGGGGTCAATGGGCGGAGAGTGGGAGGGGAGAGGCTCCAGGCACACTAACGCTGTGAAATCCGGGTCTGAACACTAACGCCAGTGAAACCCTCGTGTTAAGGCACATTTGCAGGAAAGAGAAACCATTTCAGTCAGCAATGTGCAGCAAAGGCAGGGAACCCCAGAAAAGTGATAGTTGTGACACATGTGCAGGGAACAAAGAGGCAAATAAACATATAAAAGGACCAGAACCACGTCTAAAATCCCAATAACCAAGCTGGCCAATAGTGATATTAATGATAAACATAAAGCAACACTACTGAAAAAGCGTATAAATTAAGATATCATGTTTGGAAGGGTCTATGCTCTGTCACCCTAAAAAGTGAACGATCCCACATTGAAATAGCGCTGATCAGGGTTTCTTTCGTTTAGATTGGGCAGGTTTGTTATGGCGTGCACATGTGCAGCAACAGCAGAGTGGGCATGTAGGCAAGGGCAACTGTATTGATGCTGTAAATGGGATACAGGGGGCTGCAGGCAGTGTTCCCTCTAATTTTCTGTAGGCTGTGTGCGCATAAAATATCAGCTGTGTGCAGCTTTTGAAGGAAGGTTAAATTTTTGTGCGCCACATAACCACACTCGGAATTATATACTTTAAAATTTGATTACATGTCAGAATACAGTATTTACACCACATTGATTTTAATCAAATTAAATGAAAATAGACGATTACTAAATGAAGTGGGAAATTTCTAGTAATTACAATCATAACTTTTAAATTTTAAGACGTCTGTGTTGTTTTCTATCAGAATCAGAGCCGTAATTTTTCTGCGGTCTGTTGTAAAGTATGTGCGCTCGCTTGACGAGGTGTGTGCGCGCGCACACGCGCACAGCTTAGAGGGAACAGTGGCTGAAGGCGGCACATGCTGTGGTCCAGCTGGGGCACAGTGCGGGCTAGGCAGATGCCTAGGTGGCACATAGGAATGCCAAAACTGTAAAGCAGCAAGACAGCAACTGATGAGGGTCCAGCATGGGCACGAGTGTGTGTCCCACAGTGTCACAGGGGAGATTACCCAGCAAGTACCCCCAAGGGCACACAACATTGGCAGGCGGTGCAGGGGGGGGAAGCACGCATGTCCATGTAGGTACCCCTACCCGAGAACCCACACCATAGGCAGCTGCCTAGCAGCATACTGGATGGCCTGGGACTGCGCAGCACCAGCACCACCAGTATAATGGCATGGCAGCATGGTGGCGGAGGGGTGCCGGTGGCGGAGGGGGCAGTGGCATCTGCCCACAGCAGACCATGGCCTAGCCCCGTTTAGGTGGGTGCCGTGCAATGCAACAGACAGGGTCTGTCTGACGAACAGTCATGGTATCCCCAGGGAATGAACTGTCCCTGTGGCAACAGTGTGGTGTAGTACACACAGCTAGTGTGTTCAGGAGCAGAAGGTCACAAGTTCAAGTCCCAGCTGTGGCTCCTGCCAACCCTTTCCCCATATTTTACCCAGTACTAAACCGTGGTAATAAAGACAGAACCTTTATTGCAGATAAAATAAACATGCCTGAAACGCCTATATCTTACCCTACAGAGCACAGACAACATAAACATGTGCAATCCCTAGAGCAGAGTTTCCCCAACTGCAGTCCTGGAGGACCAAACACCATTCAGGTTTCATGCTGTCCCTAATAAATATGCCTGTACTGCATTAGTATGCACCGCCCCATTGTATGCAAATGTATTCATGCATATTCATTAGGGACAGCATGAAAACCTGAACAGTGTTTGGCCCATCAGGACCGGATTTGGGAACCTCTGCCCTAGAGCAGTGGCCAACAGGGGCATAAACACCCACATCCACAGGCTCCACTATCCAAAGCCTCATGGAGAGTCAGGCTGTTTGGCCCTGCGCGTAGCAGCATCTCCCAATACTAGCACTTGCATACCTTAGCAATGCCTCCCTAAACTTGGGAATACATTACACATATATCAAAAGGTTGCTATGATTAATGGCAGATAGCAATTCCTAAGTCAAGCACAATTTGCTGATAGAGCTGCATCATAGCAACCTTTCTGATATTTGTGGAGTGTGTTTCAGTTTTGGTTTCTGACAGTGTTTACCACCCTGGGGAGTGACCCCAACAGTATTGCGTACCATAGCCATGCCTGCACTGTGCCCAGGACTGGTGTGGTGGCCAGGGCTGCCAAAAGCCTCTATATTTGCACAATGCTGGCATAGGTGTGGGAGTGTGTGTCTGTCTATCCAGTGTGTTGTGGCTGCCTACACCTTATTCAGCCCACACTGCTTGCACTGTTTCCAGTGTTAGCCTGCCAATGTGCATAATGAGGAGCAAGGTACTGTGGGTATGGCCCGGACAGGGTGGCCTGGGCAGGTTGCATCTGCACGGGGCATAGGGCAATGGCTGAGACATTATAGTGCCCGGCCATCACCTGCACGGACAGGGTGGCCACAGCATGTCCTGCTGGGAGGTCACTCTCTCCCTGACTGAGCAGTGACCACGGCATGGCTAGGTTCCCCCATAGTGCTATATAGTATTTCTCTCAAGTGATATTTATGGGTTCTCTTTTCTGGGGCCCAATCACCGACTTATCTGCTTGGAGTGTGTGTTCACATCCCAGTTTTGGGTGCATGCATCTCCTCCAGGAACATGCACTATGGACTAGCTAGCAGACTGTCTGCAATTAGTATGTGTATGGCTGGAACACCTTGCAGGGTGCAGTGGCTGGAGACTCACTGTGCTTGCTGCTGGAGAATGTCAGATAGTGGTGGGGGGCAGCTGAGCATTTCCAGGCCTACTGTCTGTCTGCCATTGCCTTATGGATGCGTACAGATCTGCATTGACTGCCCTATAGGGTGCCTGTTCCCCAACAATACTGGGGTTGATGGTCCCCTCTACTGCCACCATTGCAGGGATGTAGAATGTGGATCTGTTGGTGGGAGATCCTGTCCCCCACCCTGAGCCCCAGAGGGCGGGTTGGGTGGTGCTACATAATCCGCCTATGGGTCCAAACACCCCCTTCACTTAAATCATGTGACCATGGCACCCACACAGGATATGCACTCTTCTGGGTGCATCATAGTCCACAAGGGTTAGACGTGACTGGGAAATACGGATGGACACAGGTGTATCCTAGGTGTGTCTGCAAGGACTATCTATCACATACTGGCACTGATGGCGACCTGCAGCATAGCCTATCTCAGCTAAGCCAGGTGCTGCAGACCTGGTGCTGGGTGCCCCACCTCACCCTCAGGGTCAGCACAGTACCCCCACAATGTGTTGGTCTGTAGCTACTCTGTGCCAGTAACACACACAGTCAGTTCCCCCTACCAGGCCGAGGCGCTGTGGGGGTGCATACCCCATCTTGTGATCATCTGTAGACTGCTGATCTGCATGTGCAATGCAACATGGGTATGGGTGGGTTACCCTATCCTGGTAACCACAGCAGACAGTTTGTGTGGTGACCTGCAGTCCTTTTGTAGCCAGCCAGGGGTTTGTCAGTAGCTATAGAGATGTAGTCCACTGGTTACTTCACTGACTGTGGAGGCAGAGGTCATGGGTTTGATCCCACAGTGGTGTTATTTGATAGGGCTGTCTGAGGCAATTCCTTTTTTAATTTAAATTAGTGCTGCCAGCAAAAACACCCTCACAGTGCTGTACCCTTAAGTTGCCTCATAAGGCGCCCTATAGCGAACATTATAAGGTGCCTTGACGGACAGTGCACTTGATAATGTGCCCTCTGGAGTGCCTTATAGGGCACCTTATGCAGCACCTTAGGTTACAGCACTGTGAGGGTGTGTTTACTGGCAGCACTAATTTAACTTAAAAAAGGAAATGCCTCAGACAGCACTGATTTAAAGTAAAGGGTAATGCCTCAGACAGCCTTGCTCATTAAGCCCACTGGGGGATTGAACTCATGACCCCTGTTTCATCAGTCATTGTATTAACCAGTGTGCTACACCTCTGTTGCTGTGTTCACAGGTCAGCGCGTCTAATTAAGGCTAACGCACGTTAACATGCCACGGTTCCCTCTATCGCGTGATAACGGATTTTATCGTGTGATAACCCGAAATGCTACCTTAAAACCGGAACGCCCACTACCTTATATGGCATTCGTCACAGTAAGACTGCAACTAACGCCGGTAACATTAAGACGGTTTAGTAAACATACCCCTAAGACCCAGTCGATACCGGTGTAATTGAAATCACCCATTATTACTGTGTTGTAACTTTTATTAGCTTCCTTGATTTCTTTTAGTATTTCATCGTCCATCTGTTCATTCTGGCCAGGTGGTCGTTAGTACACTCCCACTGCTGTCGCCATTCACTTTTTGCATGGAACTTCTATCCATAGAGATTCTACAGTGTATTTTGTTTCCTTCAAAATTCTAATCCTATGTGACTTAATGCTCTCTCTAACAGAGCACAACCCCTCCACCAATTTGATCTACTCTATCATTGCGATATAGTTTGTACCCATGTATCATAGTGCCCCTTGGTTGTCCTCCTTTCACCAGGTCTCTGAGATGTATCTAACCTTTCATTTAGTGCTATATATTCTAGCTCTCCCATCTTAGATTTCTAGTATTTGCATACAGGCATTTTAGAGGTTATATTTAGCTTGGATGGAGGCTAATTGGTGGGGCTGTTTGTAGTGTTTGCAACAGTTATGATAGACAGGACAGTGAGAGAGCCCTGGCATGGATGGACCTCCCAGTTCTGAGACATATTAAGCAAGTTTGAGGGAAGGTCTAAAATTCTTGGTTGAGGTTTAAGTGTAAGTATGATGGTCTCTAGGAGCGTGTCAGACACCGGTCTTCAAGTCTGCATAGAGAGCGGATTGAGAAAGGGAGAGGAAGGATTGTGGGTGGGGAAGGGATTGTTGCGCAAAAGAACATATGTAAGTTTCATTTTTGTCTTGTGAATTCTATCTTGGCTATACATTTTGTTTCTTGAAAAGTATTTGGATTTTTGAACATGCTAGTGCCAATTCCTCATCTATAAAACTGATTTAAACAAAAAAAACCCATTGATTTCACTAATAGTGTGTCTATGGAAAGTGATTCTGAAATGCTTTATTCATAAATAAATCATTCCTCTGGGTATGCACTTATAAATAACCAAAGTTTTTAAAGACTTGCAGAACTCTTTCAGGTCATTTCTTTCAAAGGCTTACAAGGTATCTTGGCTATTTCATGAAGTCCTTTTAAAGCTCTTTGGCCAATTACTTGATCCTTTGCCATTTCTGATCATCTGGATTGTTTCTCCCAGTGTCTACTTTCTAACTGAGCTTTTGTGACAACTCTTTGTCTAAATTTCCCATAGTCAACCAGTCTCTAATGATCTCATTCCTGCTCTTTCCATACTTGCCCTCATCTGCTTTCTCATGCAGGCTTCTGATGGAGACATCCATAGGCTGTCTGGTGGAAACAGGCCCTTTCATGGATGAGATTTTTGTTTGGCACAGAATAGGCAGGATTCAGGAGGACTTGTGGACCCCCAAGATAAGAGCTTTACTGGTGGGTAGGTTTGGTCAGTACATACTCAGTAAAAAGTAAACTAGACATGTATGGGTAAATTTATAATGCTTTTTTCACACATGAAGCCTGTTTTACACCCAAAAAAGGTTGTTTTAAATAAAATTGTTCAACCACATATACTTATAAAATTATGTGTCTGGAAATCATACTGCTACTTTTGCGTGACTTGCACATAGGTATTCGCAGGGATATACTTTGGATAGAGCAGAGGAGAAGTTGTGATCTACATACTGTCGTGGGGAGCGCCCCCTACGCCTATGGACAATCCACGGCAAAGATTATTTTTAGAGAGCCACAGGGAACGTAAGGTTCATCGACGTAGTAAAATGGCCTTACCAATTCCAGCTGCCTAAAAGAACTCAGTAACAAGACCAAGTGGAGGGAATTAAGGCTTTTATTCCCTGTCAATGCAAGGGTTCAAAAATAAGAGATGGATAATGAAACAGAAAGTCCTTTGTAGCAAAAGGTACCAGTATTCATAAACATGTGCTTAATTGTTACACTTCACAATTAATGCAGAGCTTGGGTAACAGGAATTCAGTTCATTCCAAAAGCATAAACATTCTGTAAACTCTTCTATGTTATTCAGAGACTACAGACTCTTGACATGAGGCTATGCATAGGTCACACTCCATCTGTTCTGGTGGAGATAGGGAAACTGTATTTATGCATTCTGTTTCCATGCATTCTTCTTCACTAGAATCAACAGGGGAATAAACACTGTCCCTGTCTGACTCGGGTCGGTGTGCTATGCCTCTAGGGCCTTGTCTTCAATAACAGTCTGTTCTCAGGGCTTTAGGGATTTTATTAAACCAGTAGGGTTTCTCCTTCTTTGTAGAGTGAGGACTTATTTTAACAGGGACTTTAGGATTCAAACATTCAATATCATCAATAAAGGTTCCATACCTGGAGCTTTGCTGGCTTGAATCCACAGTGTTTTCCCTTTTAGCAATTTTTCTGCTGTAGCAATTTCTCTGCCTGTCAGCTTTAGGCAGGGCCGTGCTTCTTGGCAGTTTGGTGAAACCTGTATGACTTCTCTTCTCTCCCTTGGTAAGAAGTCAGGTTTATTATAAAATGCCTTTCCTTTCTTGCTTGGTAAAACTGGATAATTATTTCTCAGAGACTCTAAGCTTCTCTCCAAACCATTCCCTTTGGCTCCTTGCTTAGGTCTCTCTGTTCTGGAGTCAGGAACGCTGTGAGAACAGGGCGTGGCACAGCCTCTAACTTCAGAGCTGGCTCTAACAAACTTTCTTGGGAGAGCTGCACAGTCAGCCTGGCCCTTCTGGATTTCACCCTTGTGAACCCTGTACCTGTGGGCTTGCTCCTCTAGGATTTCTTCAGTTACTCCTTCTCTTGGACATGAACCTCTTGATAGAGCTGTTCCCCCTTGGGAAGACGTCCCTCTGTCTCTGTTCCTTCTCAGGTCCTTTCTTTTCTCTGGTGAAGCCGTACTCCCCTGTGTAGCCGTGCTTCTCTTCTCTGATGCAGCTGGACCTCCTTGTGTAGCCGTGCACCTCTTCCTTAATGCAGCTTGACCTCCTCTGCAAGCATTCAGTTCTGGCTTATAAGGAAATCTTTCCTGCCTGAATTCCGGGGTCATTTCCAGGTGCAAGTCATTAGGCTTCTCAAGCTCATTAGCTCCTGAATATTCCTTCCTGCTCCCTCTAGCTGTGCCTGGAGGTAATTGCACATCTAGATTCTTAAAAGAAACAGGATTTCTTTTCAAGTTTTCAACTTTATCAATACCCACATCATGACAATACTTATTTTATAAAGAATACATGTATAGTATAAACCTTTTTGGAACAGGTGCACGTTTCTGCATTGGCATTTGTGTGCTATTGAGGCTAGCTCTGAGAGCCTATTTTATGAAGGCACATAGGTGCCTATGCCCCTTCTATAAAATGATGATTTTCATGGGTTTAGTTTGTTTCAGTTCTACAAAGGACAACTACAAAAAAAATCTATTTTAGAAAAAATGAACAATCAAATTCATAAAGAGCCCTTCTAGAATCTTTTCCATCTTTGTGCTCTCATAATTTCATCATCTGTCCAATAAAACTTAATATAAAGATCTCAATTTCAATTGTACACATTATTTACTTGAAAAATCACAAGCTAGTCTAAATGTTCCCTCTTCCTTGTGGTCTCCATTTATATTTTCAAGCATTAGTAAAAATTAACTATCGGTAATTCAGTAGTCCAAATCCAGACCCGACACAATTGTGTTACTTGTATCAGCTTCTATATAAACATAGAAACATGACAACAGAAAAAGACCACCTGGCCTATCTAGTCTGCCCTTCCATATCAACCACTATAAACAGTCTCCTTTTTTCCTTTAGAGATCCTCTGTGTTTATCTCATGCTTCTTTGAATTCAGCTACTGTCCTCATCTCTACAACCTCCACTGGGAGACTATTCCACGGATCCACCACTTTTTCCGTAAAGAAATATTTCTGCATATCACTCCTGAATCTATCCCATTTCATCCTCATCCCATGTCCCCTTGTAGCAGAGCTTGCTTTCAATCAAAAAGAGGCTCTTCTTCTGTGCATTTATTCCACAGAGGTACTTAAACATCTCAATCATATCACCTCTATCCCGCCTTTCCTCTAAGGTGTATATATTAAGATCCTTAAGTCTGTCCTCATATGCTTTATAATGAAGACCACTAACCATTTTAGTAGCCACCCTCTGTACTGACTCCAGCCTGTTTATATCCTTTTGAAGATGCGGTCTCCAGAATTGCACACAATACTCCAAATGAGGTCGCACCAAAGACTTATACAGAGGCATTATCACCTCCTTTTTTCTGCTAGCCATTCTTCTCCGTATGCACCCAAGCATCCTTTTAGCTTTTGCCATCGCCTTTTCTACCTGTTTAGCTACTTTAAGATCATCAGAAACAACCACGCCTAGGTCCCGCTCTTCTTTAGTGGACAAAAGTACTTCACCCCCTATACTATATTGCTCCCTTGGATTGCTGCAGCCCAAATGCATGACCTTACATTTTTTAACATTAAATCCCAGCTGCCATTCTAGACCATTCTTCAAGCTTAGCTCCCTCCTCATGTTATCTACACCTTCCTGGGTGTCTACTGTATTGCAGATTTTGGTATCATCCGCAAAGAGGCAAACCTTACCCGACAGCCCTTCCGCTATATCACTAACAAAGATGTTAAAAAGAATCGGACCAAGGACAGATCCCTGGGGCACACCACTGGTAACATCCTTCTCCTCAGAGTGAGCTCCATTTACTTGTACTCTTTGTCGCCTCCCACCCAACCAATTTCTAACCCAAGCAGTAACTTTATGGTCCATCCCTAGGGTGCTCAGTTTGTTTATAAGTCGCCTGTGAGGAACAGTGTCAAAGGCTTTACTGAAATCTAAATACACCACATCTAGGGCTCTCCCTCGGTCCAACTCCCTGGTCACCCAGTCAAAGAAATCAATCAGATTTGCCTGACAAGACGTGCCTCTGATGAATCCATGCTGCCTTGGATCCTGTAATCCGCTGGACTCCAGAAACCTCACTATTTTCTCTTTCAGCAGCGTTTCCAATAATTTACTCACCACCGAAGTTAAACTAACCGGCCTTTAGTTTTCAACCACATCCTTACTTCCGCTTTTGTGTAAAGGCACCACATGAGCCTCTTTCCATAAAGGTATGTAATGTTTCACTTACCTGGGGGCTTTCTTCACCCATCCCCAACCAATCTAGTTTAAAGCCCTCTTCAGTAGATTAGCCAGTCTGTAACTGAAGACATGTTGACCTTTCTTGGACAGATGGACATCGTCTCTGCTCTACAACCCTTGGAACAGCATCCATGGTCCAGGAAACCATTAACAATTCACTCAGCATCATTCTTTCCATCTCTTAAATATGAGTGGCACAGCATATTTTTTAGAAAAAACAAATATTACTGGATGTGAAAGAGGCATTTAGAAATTCATTTTGACAAAATAAGCTGAAGAAGGTTTTATAAAATAAGTTTAAAACAGGCGTCCTTTTGGACTTCTCACATAGGTGTCCTGTTATAAAATCCAGCCCATCAAGAGAGGTAGTAATTTGTTTTGAATTAGTTATCTTTGCAATTACAAAATCTTAGTTGGTAGACTGATATAATTTTAAATAGAATTATAAAAAAGGGGGTCATTTTAAAAGTCTCAGTCGTGATTTGGATGCCTGAAGATGTGCGTATGGATGTCCAGATCACAGAGATGTCCCCAGGGCCATTTTATAAATTACTTTTAAAGATGTCTCTGGTGCGAGGACATCCAGGCAGGTAGGGGGTATGATGGAGGTGTGTCTGGGAAGGTGTGATGAACTTAGACAGAAAATTTGGGGACTTCTGCAACCCTATCCACTCTTAGGGGCTTGTTTAGAAAGCCGCAGTAGCGATTCACGATCGTTATCGTAGCCGTGGCTTTCTAAACAAGCCCCTTAGACTTGTTCCAGGGGATCAGAAAAGTGCTTGTTTTGGCCCTAAAACATCCAGAGGATGTAGACAAGATGGAAAGTTAAGTAACTAGCCTAAGATCACAAGGGGCAGCACTTGGATTTGAACTCTGGCCACTACTCTAACCATGAGACTATAAGACATCCCCATTCTGAAATGTTATTTTGGGAATGTCTATGTTGCCTGATACGGATGTCTATGGGAACGTCATGTCAACGTTTCTCAAATTATACCTGAACTTGCACATGCCTGCTTTTTTTTTCAGATGTTCTTGGCTTGGACGTCCCAGATTGAACTGGGGCATCCTTTGTAAAATGCGCCTTCACAGCTACAGTTAGCAAGTGTTGATGTGTTTCCTACTGCATGTGTTCTAAGTAGTAATAACCAAAACACCTTCACCCTGAGTACAAATTGAACCTAAAAACCCCAAAACTCAGTGAAATAAACCAGAAAATATCTTTGAAATCTTTTTGTTGGAATGGCCAGCCAAGTAGAAAGGGGAATCACCTTCTACCGCCGTGGCCCGTCCTTTTTAATCGTTTTTTTAAACATTTAAAACAGCTCTTCAAAAAATGGCTGGTACTTAGCTTTGACAGCATAGGCTATACACAGCAGGTCCGATTCTTCGACGTGCCACGTTTCGGGGGTATGTCCATAAACCCCCTGCTTCAGGCCAAACCGCTGTTAGCAGAAGCATAAGCCTTAAACAATGCTAGAACAACTGGTTTTTATAACCCAGGCGCTGTCATTTAGCCGAGCGCGTTTGTCAGGTGTGGTGTGTATAAAAGAACCAATCAGAGCAGAGAGAAGAGACCACCAATCAGGTAACCGCTCTCCATCTGAGAAGTCAAAAAATAGTATGCCAGTCCAGTTGCTGGTTTAATCCTTCAGGTTGTACAGAATGTAGCCGAAAAATCAATTTTTGCTCTAAATTCTGCAGGGATAGGGATAGGGTTCAATCCCTGCAGAATTTAGAGCAAAAATGGATTTTTCGGCTACATTCTGTACAACCTGAAGGATTAAACCAGCAACTGGACTGGCATACTATTTTTTGACTTCTCAGATGGAGAGCGGTTACCTGATTGGTGGTCTCTTCTCTCTGCTCTGATTGGTTCTTTTATACACACCACACCTGACAAACGCGCTCGGCTAAATGACAGCGCCTGGGTTATAAAAACCAGTTGTTCTAGCATTGTTTAAGGCTTATGCTTCTGCTAACAGCGGTTTGACCTGAAGCAGGGGGTTTATGGACATACCCCTGAAACATGGCACGTCGAAGAATCGGACCTGCTGTGTATAGCCTATGCTGTCAAAGCTAAGTACCAGCCATTTTTTGAAGAGCTGTTTTAAATGTTTAAAAAAACGATTAAAAAGGACGGGCCACGGCGGTAGAAGGTGATTCCCCTTTCTACTTGGCTGGCCATTCCAACAAAAAGATTTCAAAGATATTTTCTGGTTTATTTCACTGAGTTTTGGGGTTTTTTTGTGTTCTAAGTAGAGCTGTTTTTCTTTTTATAAATTTTCCTTTGATAAAGGCATTTCGCTGAAATACAACTATGTCAGGACTATATTTAGATGTATTTTGGATTTATATAGATTTAGGACTCTGTGATAGATGTGGACAGTGTGAGACAAGACACAAGACTCCACAGCCAAGAGGTTTAAAGAAAATATACTTTATTTGGGGACAAGCATCCAGGCAACTGCCCTGATCTTTCTTGCATTGTAGAAACACAGAGGGTAAAACTTTCTTTTGCCCTAGGCTTTTCCCCCAGTTGTAACAAGTCCTTAATTGCTCCCAGTAGGGCTACTTTGCTGAATAGCTGAACACTGCTCCAACACAGATAGCACTTCCAAAACAAACAAAACTGGCTCCTCAAAGTTTCCTCACTTCTGGCAGCCCAGCAAAAAAGTCTCTCCAACTGAGTAGAACTCCAGCAGCAAGATTGAGCCAACAGTAATAAATTAAATTGTTCCCTGCCTCCTCAGCATGCGCACCTTTACAGGTAAGTAGTCTTCAGGTATGCTGCAGAACCCCCAGCTCTTCTCTAGGTCTTCCTGGCTTCTGGTTTAACACCCCCCCACCCCCCCTCCGGGACCTGGCCACACCCTCCCCAAGCATTCTCCAGCCTCTTCTCTTAAAGGAACAGGGATTTAAGCTCTTACCAGAGTAATATCTCACCAGTTCTAAGCTTGGTTGGGGAGTTTCCCTGAGGGGGATGGGGAGTTTCCTATACACTCCATCACAGATTCACATTTTTATATTCACAATGTTTTTTGAAAATATTGTTGGATTCCAAATTCAAGTTCAAGGCAAGCTACAATTAAGGTGCTGTAGGTGAGGGGCAAATTTCAAACTGCAGTCGATAAATGATCCACAGCCCATCTTGCAAGAGCTTGAGCTATTCTGCTAAGAAGAACAGACAAAAATTGCACCATCCCAGTATGCAGTGTTGGTAGACACTAATCTTATCCAACTCATGGCTGTTATTCCTGCAAAAGGGGTTTCCACCAATAGGACTGGCCCAAGGGTTTCTGCCACCCTAGGCAGAAGCCCTGGCTGAGCCACCCCCCTCCAAGCCGTGCCACCCCACTCCCCCTAGCATCGAACCACACCCCCGTGCTGAGCTGCGCTATCGTTGATTCTGGCAGTGAAGTCAAAGGGGCCAGCTTGGCAGCAGGCCATGTGCTTCGGCACACATGGCCTGCCGCTTCTGACTCCCCTCCGACATAACTTCAGGGGTTCAGAAGCGGTATGCCATGTGTGCCGAAACACATGGTCTGCCAGAAAGCCTAGCAGTTCCCCCCTGCCACCGGAATAAGCGGCAGCAGGGGGCAGCAGCACGATGCAGTGTGGCAGGGCTCAGCACAACAGGGGGGAAAGGGCTGCACAGCATGGTGCATGGGGGATGCAGAAGGCCATGTGTGCCGAAGCACATGGCCTGCTGCCCACAGAGATCTGCCTCCCTTGGTGGCCGCCTAACCCGCCTAGTGGATAGGCCAGCCCTGTCCACCAAATATTGAGTAAAGGAAAATTTTTTTTTTTTAACTTTATTCAAGTAATAAGAAAGACCAAAAACAATATCACATTCTTGTCCAGAAAAAGATAAGGTGAAAGTCAACAGAAAGTAAAAATGACAAAATACATCCTAATCAAATTTAAATACATTTAAAAAAATACCTTCTATGAAGCCCACAAAATAGGGAGAGAAGTCCAAGAGTCAGATAAAATAAGGCAAGATCTACTAGTCACAAGAACAAATCAGAAAAAAAGACATAAATCAAGCAGATATTCATGTCATCACAGGCCTGAGAGTTACTCTAAGGGGCTCTTTTACTAAAGTACATTGCGTAGTCAGTGCAGGTTTTGGTACGCATTAAGCATGTGCTAAAGCCCGCAGTGATCGACAGCATGGGGTCAAGACAGCAAGTGTGTGCTGATTTCTGCATTATCAGCACGTTATACATTGGAGTAGTGAAGAGGCAGGTTAGGGGCGGAGAGTGGGCATAGTAAGCCCAGCACAGGTGCACACCACACGCATCTCGTGCAGTTAGCGTGGGTGCACCAAATGCCACCTCAATAGGTGGCATTCAGTGCACCTGCAGTAATACTATACTTTGCCCCAGTGCACTAGAGTGCTGTTGTGTGCGTTAAGTGCTGGAAACATGCTGGCATACCTGCAGCAATTAGTGCATAGGGGTTGCAGCTACCACTCATTCTGTTTAG
Organism: Ichthyophis bannanicus; assembly: GCA_033557465.1. NCBI lineage: Eukaryota > Metazoa > Chordata > Amphibia > Gymnophiona > Ichthyophiidae > Ichthyophis > Ichthyophis bannanicus. The sequence goes on from CM066035.1 coordinate 573,357,698, forward strand.
CACTAAATGAATGTTAAACCCTAGAGTTCTTTAGTAAAAGGACCCCTAAGAGACCATATAGCCATTATGTTTGGTAGAAATACTCTTAAAATTTTCTAATACTAAATATATACTTTCTGACCCAGGATAGCTGAAAGATCTTCTTTTTATCAAACACTTCACTGGAAATTTGGGGAAAGGTTCTTTACCATTTTGAACAACCTCTTCTCAGAGCTACAGAAAAAGCTTTTGCATTCTCTGTGTCTCCTGGGAGAAGTCCGGAACACACTAAACACACTGACCCAATTAAAGTGTCTGTATTACAAAAAAATATTCTCACAACAGAATTCTTCTCTGCTTCAATTACAGAAACCACAAGCAGGGTACAATGTTCTTGGACTTCTTGCAATGAAAGCTGTAACATTGCTGTCACATACAAGCTGTCAGACGAGACCCAAACTAAACCCTCAACAAATCCGTTGTCTTCCTTCTCTTCTATTTCCTTCCTAGAAGGGAGTTAGAAGGTGCTATTCAATAGCAGAATAGACTCTGAATGTATTTTTATTGCTTCCAATACATATTTTTTGAATAGGTCCCTTGGACTCATTGTAGCCAGTTGAGGGAAATTAAGGATTCCAATATTAAGCTGTCTCACTCTATTCTACGGGAATAAGCAGGAAGTCAGTTCTCACATATGGGTGATGTCGGCACCGACGGAGCCCACACGGAAGCATCTCCCCAGCTATCAAAGAAAGCCTTTGGGAGATGCATTTGTGACCCCTTTCTGCCCAAGGGTGCCATCTTGCCTTTGTCTCCTTTTTTCTGCAGAGCCCTCCAGAGATCTGTTCAGTTCCCCCCGGAAAAAGTGTGTTTTCTTTATCCTGTTTTTATCCAGTACGCGTACTGGTTCCTTTCCCATCCCGAGCCAGCTCGCCTCGGCATTGCTCTTTGGGCTCATTCCTTTGTTTTTTGTTTTATTTATTGAGATATCCCTTGACTGGCGCTTCGCGCCATTTTTTGCCAGAGGCCTCGGATCCTTGCTGGGTGGCAGGGCCCCCCTTTTCCCAATGGCTTCCAGTGGCTTCAAGAAATGTGATCCTTGCGGTAAAGTGATGTCCTGCACCGATCCACACGACTGCTGCCTCTGCAGGACTATGACCACAAAGGCCATCAAGAGCCATCAGCTGCAGCAAAAACAGTACTTTCACAAGTCAGACTCTGCACCGGAGTCCGGCGACATCGTGCTCCAGTGACGCGGGTCCTCCAAGAGGAAATCCCTGGAGGTGGAATGCAAGAAGTCAAAACCCTCAAAGACTGCCTCAGAGGATAGATCCGTGAAAAAGGGAAAATCCCATTCCGGGCCCCACAGTCCCCGGTGCAAGTCAGAGGGGTCAGAGCAGGAGCGACTCCACATGCTGCCCCGGAAGGAGTCATCGGTACCCAGAGAACGAGACACCCGAAGTCAACCTCGTTGAGGATTCCCCCTCGACAGAACCAACGCCAGGCCCAAAGTCCTTAGTGCCCGCGTTGAAGGTTGTGGAGTCAACTGGCATGGAGACCAGGATGACAGCCTTAGAGAGCAGTATATCTACCCTTGTGGCCATGGAGCGGGCGTTTATGTCCATTTCCTCTGGTTCATCCGCCCCAATGATGGAACCTTTGACATCTAGGGCTTCCCCAGACGTTGAGCCGATCCTCGAGCGCCACCAGCCTCGAGAGATCCATCAGCATCGGATGAAGTCCTGATCCTGTTCCTCAGGGCAGTGGTTCCCTCCCACAAGTGCACGCGGTTCAGATCACAGATCCCCAGGAGGTCACGGGCCTCCAGGCTCAGGCCTTGACCACAGTGACCAATTACTCGGATTCATCCTCGAACTTCGAGTTAGAGTGGGAGACCGAGGATGAGGAGTCCCCCGACACTCAGAAGCACTGAGACATGCCCTCAGACCCATCTCCCCGGTGTTCTGATGCTGCTTCCCGCCCGAGGACATTGCCTTCCTCAACTTTGTGCCAGACTGAGGTCTCCAGTATGAGACTCCCCCTAAGGAAGCCCTTATAGTGCCTGTCCCTCTGATCCTCGAGCACCACCGTCTCCGTATGTGGGAGATACCGGCATCAGTGCCCATTGTCAGCAGGTGACTCGACTCTGTGTACCGAGTCCACCGAGGCCCGGGGTTCAAGAAGACTCAACTTCTCTACAACTCAATGGTCGTTGAGTCAATCATGCATAGACTCGTTAAAAGACCCATTCCTTGATGCCCTCCGGCAGGGAGGCACGGACCCTCTATGTCCTCGGCCGAAAGGCCTTCCAGGACTCGATGCTTGCGTACTGAGTCCAAGCCTACCAACTATACATTGGCATGTTCTGCAAAGAGCTGGCAAAGGAGCTCACCGGTTTCTCGGCAGGCCTCGATGGGGAACCTCTTCAGTGGTTCAAGTCTCTGGCATCGATGGTCAAAGAGTACTCAAAATGTTTATCCCAAGCAGCCTACGATGGCTTCAAGTCCTCAGCCAGAGTAGTTGCCGCGGGCATCGGGGCCCAATGCCAGGCATGACTACAGTCGTCTGATCTCAAACAATGGGTTCATGACAAACTTACCGATGTCCCCTGTATCAGAGAGAATCTCTTCGGGCAATCCATGGCAGACAAGGTGGCTGAAATAGAGACTGAGTTCCCGACAAGGACCAGACTTTCAAAAAAGACGTCGGTACAGCCCCATAAGAAGGCCCCGGGGAAGAAGCTCCTCTTCCCGAGGAAAAAGGGAGGTTTGGGCAATACCTCACAGTTCCAAACCTTCTCGGCCCCTTAGCAAGGCCAACACCACAAGGGGCAAGAGCATGGCCCCCGTAAGCAAAAGACTGCCAAGTCCCAGGCACCAGCTCTAGCCCAACCTTGGGGAAGCTTTTGACTCCTTGGGCATGACCTCCTCTCCCCCAGGAGGTCCCCAACAGCCCACAAGGCGCGTCTGACCCTGTTTGCCCACTGGTGGTCCACCATCACTACTCATTCCTGGGTACTGCAAGTGGTCAAGGAGGGCTACCTCCTCTACCTGCAGTGGGTGTCACCCTCAGACTTTCCAGGAGAGCCCGTAAAACCTCTCCTTCACCAGACTCTGCTCCTCACCGAACTCGCAGGTCTCCTCGAGGACAAGGCAGTGGAACCAGTGCTCAAGTATCTCTGGGGCACCAACTTCTACTCCAGGTATTTCCTCATTCCGAAGTGAACAGGGGCCTCAGGCCCATCTTGGACCTGCAGGACCTGAACAGATTTCTGGTAAGGGAGAAGTTCAAAATGCTCTCCCTTGGAACACTGCTGCCATACCTCAAGCAGGGAGACTAGCTATGTCCCTTAGACCTGAAGGATGCCTATATGCACATCCTGATTCATTGCAGTCACCACAATTACCTCCGCTTCGTGGTGGGAGGAGATCAATATCAATACAGGGTGCTGCTCTTCGGGCTGGCCTCATCGCCAAGGATCTTCACCAAGTGCCTGGTGGTGGTTGCAGCACACCTTCTTCTTCGAGGGGCCTTCATCTTTCCCTACCTGGACGACTGGCTCATAAGGGAAGGCATAGCTGCAGAGGTGCCGCACACCACAAAGCACACCATCCACACCTCATAGCACCTGGGATTCATCATCAACTACCCCAAGTCCCACTTCTGTCCAACTCAATGCCTGGAGTTCATAGGGGCTCAGCTAGCCATCCTCCAGGCAAAGGCCTTCCTCCCTCAGGAGAGATCAGAATGCCTCAGAGGGCTAGCCGCAGAGGTATAGCACCACTGGTCACTACCCGCCTGTCTACTGCTCTGCCTGCTGGGCCACATGGCCTCTACGGTCCACTTGATCCCATACACTTGCCTACACATGAGGGCAGCCCAGGGTGCCTTTGTTCTCAGTGGACACAAACCACGGGCAGGCTCCGAGACAGGGTGAGAGTGACCCCCAGCTGAGGAATCCCTCGACTGATGGCAGATTCCCTGCCACTTGCAGGCCGGGGTGCCCTTCAAGGCACCCACCCCCCAGTGGGTCCTCACTACGGATGCCTCTCTCCTGGGCTGGGGAGCTCATTGCGAGGACCTCTTCCCACATGGCAGCTGGTCCCAGACAGAATACCAGCTACAGATCAATCTTCTGGAGCTCCGGGTGATTTTCCTGGCTCTCCGAGACATTCGTCACTGGCTGCAGCACCAGACGGTGCTAGACCAAACCGACAACCAGATCGCAATGTTCAAAATGAACAAGCAAGGGGGCATGGGGTCCTATTCCCTCTGCCAGAAGGCGGTAGCTCTCTGCTCATATGCGACACGTAACGGGATGCTTCTAAGGACTGCCAATGTCCTGGCAGTCAAGCTGAGCAGATTTCTCCAGCTGCATGAGTAGCGCTTGGATCCTAGGGTGGCCTCATGGCTGTTTCAACTCCAAGGCATCCCTCTAGTGGACTTGTTCACCAGATAGGACAACATACAGCTGCCCAACTTCTGCACCCCGCCAGCCACACACATCCCAGGTGGCAGCGAATGCATTCCTGATTCTATGGACGGAAGGCCTTCTTTACGCCTTCCCACTGCCTACACTGGTGGCCCAGGCAACCTTGATTCCTACTGCTTCTCCACCTGTTGGCGGCATCACCGATTCCCCTGGACCATGCCCCAGGACTGCTATCTCAGGAGACATGTTCTCTCCTGCACCTCAACTTGGGGTCCCTGTCTCTTATGGCTTGGCTGCTGAAAGGGTAGCCTTGGCTCCTTTCAACCTTCCATGGGAAGTGGAAGAGGTCCTTCTGGCCTCCCACAAGGCCTCCACGGGAAGGGAATACGTCTTCTAGTGGTGTCCTTTCTTGGTCTGGTGGGCCGAGAAGCGGGCAAACCCGTTCTCTACTACTACTACTACTACTAAGCATTTATAAAGCGCTACCAGGTGCACCCAGCGCTGTACAATGAAAAAACAAAAATACAGTCCCTGCTCAAAAGAGCTTACAATCTAAAAAGACAAAGCAAGAAAAGGAGTAGAAAAAAGATAAAGAACAAGGGCAAAGAGACAAGAGCAGGAGAGACAGGACAAAGGAAAGAGGTAAGAACAAGTGGAAGAAAGAAAGGTGAAATAAAAGAGGGGAAGGAAGGAGAACAGCAAACTCAAGAAGCAAAGGCAGAGGTGAAAAGAGGTTTTAACTTGAGTTTGAAGAGGGGCAAAGAAGATGCCTGACATATAGACAAAGGAAGTTTATTCCAAGTGTAAGGAGCAGCAAGGTGAAAAGAGCGGAATCTGGAGTTGGCAATAGAGGAGAAGGGCATAGCAAGAAGCAACTGGGAAGAAGAACGGAGTACACGAGGGGGGAAATAGGGAGAAATGAGAGAAGAAAGGTACTGAGGAGCCACAGAGCGAATGTACTTACAGGTCAGCAGGAGAAGCATAAAGTGAATACGGAAACGGATAGGGAGCCAGCGAAGAGATCTGAGGAGAGGAATGATGTGGGCAAAACGAGGCTGATGGAAAATCAAACGGGCAGTGGAGTGCTGAATAGACTGAAGAGGGAAGAGATGAGACTGAGGGAGACCAGCAAGAAGGAGGTTACAATAATCAAGGCCGGAGGTGATTAGGGAATGGATGAGGGTTTTAGTAGTGAGCTCAGAGAGAAAGGGGCAGATTTTGCCAATGTTGAAGAGAAAGAAGTGACAGGTCTTAGCGATGAGTTGGATAGAGGAGAAAGAGAGCAGAGTCAAAAATAACACTCAAATTGCGAGCAGATGAAACAGGTTGGAGAACAGAGCCATCAACAGAGACTGAAAAAAAAGGAGGAGAAAGGGAAATTTTAGGAGAAAAAACGAGAAGTTCAGTCTTGGCCATGTTCAATTTCAGGCGACGATGGAACATCCAGGCAGCAATGGTAGAGAGACAGCAAGAGATCCGGGACTGGAAAGCAGAAGAAAGATCAGGAGTAGAGATAGATTTGGGAGTCATCAGCATAGAGATGGTACTGAAAACCATGAGAGGAAATAAGCGCACCAAGGGATTGGGTATAGAGAGAAAAAAGAAGGGGACCCAAGACAGAACCTGGGGGGACACCAACCGAGAGCGGGGTAACACAGGAGGAGGAGCCACCAGAACATACACTAAAGGAGCGATGGGAGAGATATGAGGAGAACCAGGAGAGAACAGAGTCCCTAAAGCCAAGCGAGGACAAAGTGTCAAGGAGAAGATCATGGTCAACAGTGTCAAAAGCAGCAGAAAGGTCAAGGAGGATAAGGACAGAGTAAAGGCCTTTAGATTTAGCCAAGAACAAGTCACTGGAGACTTTGACAAGAGCAGTTTCAGTAGAGTGCAAAGGACGAAAACCGGATTGTAAGGGATCGAGAAGAGCATGGGAAGAGAGGAAGTCAAGACAACGGTGGAAAAACGCACGTTCGAGCAGTTTAGAAATGAAAGGAAGGAGAGAGATGGGGCGATAATTAGAAGGACAAGAAGGATAAAGTGAGGGTTTCTTAAGGAGAGGCGTGACCACAGCATGTTTAAAGTCAGCCGGGACAGTAGCAGTGGAGAGCGAAAGGTTGAGAATATGAGAAATGGAGGGGACAACAATAGAGGAAATAGAGGAAAGGAGATGGGAGGAGATAGGATCAGAGAAGCAAGTGGTGAGCTTGGAGGAGTAGAGAAGAAGAGCAGTTTCATCAATAGAAATCGTGGGGAAGGAAGAGAGGGTAGTATGAGAAGGGGGGAGAGAATGAAAGCAGGAAAGTGAAATCAGGGATTTAGAGGGAAACTGGAGAGTGATCTTATGGATTTTATCATGGAAGTAATCAGCCAGAGCCTGGGCAGAAAGGGAAGGAGGGATCAGAGGTGGAGGCACTTTGAGGAGAGAATTGAGAGCAATGAAGAGACGGCGAGGATCAGAGGCATGAGAATTAGTCAGTCGAACAAAGTAATCTTGTTTGGTAAGAGCTAAAGCAGATTTGAAAGAGCAGAGCATGAATTTGAAATGAAGGAAATCTTCAGGGGAGCGGGATTTGAGCCAGGTACGCTCAGCAGAGTGGGCACAGGAGCGAAGATAGTGAATAGTGGGAGAGAGCCAGGGCTGAGGTAAGGAACGCCTTACAGGACAAGGGATGAGAGGAGCGAAAACATCCAAAGCTGAGAAGAGCGCAGCATTATAGGACATCACTGCCATATCAACAGACTTGGAGGACAAAACAGAGGAGAGAGAAGGAGAAATGATAGAGGAGAGAACCAGGGTATCAATGGCAAGAAGGTTCCTAAAAAGAGTGAAGGAGACAGGACGAGGCGGGGGGGGGGGGGGGGGGGTGAAGATTAAAGGAGAGAAGGTGATGATCAAATAAAGGAAGAACAGTATTACTGAAGTTAGAAGGAGAGGAGCAAGAAAAGAAAACCAGATCCAGACAATGGCCATGAAGGTGAGTGGGGACAAAGGAACAAAGTTGAAGGCCAAATGAGGAGGTAAGAGAGAGGAGCTTCAGAGTAAGAGGATCAGAGGGGGTATCAACATGGATGTTAAGATCACCAAGAATAAGAGAAGGGGAGGTAGGGATAAGAAAGAGGGAAAGCCAAGAGTCAGAGTCAGAGAGAAAAGAAGAAAAGCCTTGTCAGGAGAACGATAGACAACAGCAATCCAGAGAGGAAGTGGGGCAAAGAGGCAAATAGAGTGGACCTCAAAAGAGAGGAAGGAATGAGACTGAGGCAGAGGAAGAGGTTGGAAATGACAGGACGGGGAGAGAAGAAGGCCAACCCCACCACCACGTCCTGTAGGACGAGGAGTATGGGAGAACTGGAGACCACCAAAGCAGAGGGCAGCAGCAGAGGCAGTAACGTCAGGGAGGAGCCAGGTCTCAGTTAAAGCAAGAAGATGAAAAGCGTTGGAGAGGAAAAGATCATGTGTAAAAGAGAGTTTATTAGAGACAGAATGTGCGTTCCAAAGGGCACAAGAGAAAGGGAGAGAGGAAGGGGAAAGAAGGGGAATATGAATAAGATTGGACAAGTTGTGAGAGGAACTCAGTACAGAATGAGACACACGTCTAGGAGGGGAAGGAATAGGAGTGAAATCACCAGAAGAGGGAGGTGGAGGAGAGGGAGAAGGTGAAGCTAGAGGGATATGGATGAGATTAGCCAGATTGTGCATCACAAAGGAAGGCAGAAGTCAAGGGAGCAGCAAAAGAGAAGGAGGAAGAGAGACCTAAAGTGGAGCCAAAGTAAGGACAAGAAAGGAGGAGAGAATGAAAGCAATGGGGGTAGGAGAAGAGAGTAGGTTAATAAATCATCAGAGGAATCAAAGGATACAATAAGTACAACAGGCAGTGAAATACCAAACAATCAGGAGGCAAAGGGAGCAGACAGTCAATGATGCAGCGGAGGATCCCAGGAGAGGATGACAATAGCAGAGGGAGCAGATATCGATGCAGCAAGAGAAGGCCAAGGTGCAGAAAGCCACAGATCCAGAGCAGAAAGACCGTCTGTGGACCCCCCCAGTGGATGCAGTTCTCCTGCTCGGTTCAGATGGTACTCCAATACTTACTCCACCTGTTGCAGGTGGGACTAAATTCCAATTCAGTAGAGTGCACATTTGCGCTATCGCAGTGCTTCACCATGCCGTTCAGAGAAACCCCTCTTGACCCAGCCCTTTCTATCATGGTTCTTACAGGGCCTCAAGCTATCAAAACCCCCTGTCTGCCGGGCAGTCAGTGCATGGTCATCGAGCTCCAGTCTCTGATGGCTGAGCTCCCCTACATGAGGTTCTGCAAGAACAGGGTGGTGCTCCGTCAACACCCCATGTTTCTGCTGAAGGTGGTGTCCCCATTCCACCTCAATCAGGAGGTGGTGCTCCCCATCTTCTTTCCAAGGCCTCATGCCGGCAAGGTGGAGAGCATCCTCAATGCTTTGGAATATAAAAGGACCCTGTCCTTCTATCTGCAATGAACACAGGGCCACCGCAAATCACATCAGCTTTTCGTATCCTATGACCCCAGTCAACTGGCTCCGAGTGACTAAATTAACTCTGTCCACTTGGGCGGCAGACTGCATTGCCCTCGCCTATGAGCAGGCTGAGATCTCACTAGACCAGCAGTTCATGGCTCACTGCATCAGGGTCATGGCTAACTCCATGGCAAATCTGCATTCCGTACCTGTGATGGAAATATGCCGGGCTGCCACCTGGTCTTCAGTCCATACCTTCGCAGCTCACTACTGCCTGCAGAGGAAGTCCCAATGGGACAGCATCTTTGGACAGATCGTACTCCATAATCTCTTTGAGTGTAGGCAACTCCTGCCCTCTGACTCTTCTGTGTTCAGGCTACCGGAGTGTAGTTCTCCGCCGGACACCTGGGTCTTGCAAGAGTTTCTTTGTGAGACTTAGCTGCTGCTGCTCACGGCTCACTTCTCTGGCCATCTTGGCATTTTGTATAGGTTCTTGGTAGCCTATAGCTGAGGAGTCCCATATGTGAAGACTGACTTCTTGCTTGTTCCCGGAGAAAGCATAGTTACTCACCTGTAACAGGTATTCTCCGGGGACAGCAGGAATCAGTCCTCACAACCCTTTCTTTTCCTCTTGGAGTTGCTTTATTATCATATTTTAATTTTTGCTGTCTTAGCTACGTCATTAGGCTGAGGCAGGATAGCACCCTTGGGCGGGAAGGGGACCACGCATGCATAGGGGCATCTCCCAAAGCTGGGGAGATGCTTCCACACGGGCTCCTTTGGCACCGATGTCACCCATATGTGAGGACTGATTCCTGCTGTCCCCAGAGAACACCTGTTAAAGGTGAGTAAGTATGCTTTCTCCAGCATTTCCATGCTAGTGTAAATTCAAACAATCTGTAGCTATTTTGGATTGCACAGAGCAGGAAGTACTTTGGTCAGCCTCTATAGCTCCCAAACTTCCCAACTAGATATTCACCATGAGTTTCTAACACTTCTGTCTATTGTTTAATGCTCTTAAAGTCTTTCAGAGCCTCTAGCTTGAACCCCACAGTACCTTCCAAGTGTGTTTTGGCCTTCCATATAGTCTCCAATGTTACCTTCTCAGGCATATCCACCTTAAGCAGCCTCAGAGATTCAGTACACCTAATTATCCTGGTGCTTCACTGCAGATGTTCTGGACTCTCACCATGAGCAGCAACAGCCATAATGGTTCCCACTCCAAGATGGTTCAATGCTTACAATGCCATGAGTCCATCCTCCAATGGACCTAAGGAAAGTCCATATATTTCCAGTGCTCTGTGAAGTTATACCCCAACTTGGAGCCCACTTTGGTCTCCTCTATCGCAGAATTTGTCCCCAGGCCCAAAGGGGATGGGATTCTGGCATCCAGGCTTAACAATATCTCCTCAAGATAGGATGAGTTTACCTTTGCACCACCGCCAGTGAGTGTGCTCTTTACAATGCGGTACACATCAACGTAATCAAGAACCACATTATAAAAGTTTAACCAGCAGGTAAAGACACCGTGGCACTGTGCATATTTCACAACCATTCCTTTGGGAGCAATATATATGTGTGGTGATACTGGCTTTTTCTTCTTTTCTTTAGACAGTATGTTTACATTAGAAGAGAAAAAGAAAAATGTGGGGTCAATTTTCAGAAGCCCTTACCTGAAAAACCATGAAGGTTATCTGGATAAGGGCTACAGAGAGATAGATATTCAATGGCACTATCCAAACAGTGTCGCTGAATATCTCCACATACCTTCTCGACACTAACCGAGTAGTACAGGAGTCCATGGGTAGAATGAAGGCAGTGCAGCCACTATCTGAATAATCATGGAACATATCCAGACGGTGATTTTTGGCCACTATCCAGATGAGTTATCTGGCTAACTTGGGTCAGAAAAAAAATCGGGCCTAAGTTGTTTCTCAGATAGCTTATCTAGATAGCAGCTGAAAATTGCTGCTATCCAGGTAAATGCAGCATTATCTGGATAGTGGCTACAGAAACCAGATATACAGTGGCAGCCACTATCGAGATACTCCTATGGAATATCCAGCAGATGTTTAAATGCCATGCAAGGCTGCCATGGCATCTAAATAACTGGGGCTTTGAATATCAGCCCCTGTGTCTTTAAAAAGATTTGTTACGAGGAGATCATGTGATGTGATGAACTGAGCAAGACGTGTCTTGTTCAGTTCCGGGGTTCCTCGCCTTGCTGAAATTCAGTACCTTGCATTTAGAATCAGAATACCCCACAAATTAACGGAACATCTTCTAGGTCCATAAATGGGCCACATTTTGGACTCCAGCCTGTATATTAGAGCACTAATGACAACAAAACAGCCGCAGAGAAAGAAACTGAGAACGGCGGAGAGCAAAATGGCCGACGGAGCACTATCTAGCTTGACGACAGAGCAGCAAGCAAGTCTCATAGAGAATGTCTCAGAGACAGTGGTCAAAGCTTTGGACACTTAATTTCAAAATCTGGCCGAGCACATGGAGAGAATCTCAGCCTCCATGAATGAGTTTACCCAACGGATGGGCATGGCCGAACAAAGAATAACAAACTTGGAAGACCTAAATCAGAGCCAAGCTTCTACTATCCAAAAACCTGAACAGCAATTTGCCACTCATGAGGAAAAGCTAGGTGATTTAGAAAATTGGGGTCACCGCAAAAACATCTGGATTGTGGGATTTGCTGAGATGGTGCTCGATGCTGAACTATGGGTATTTTTAGAAACATGGCTCCCACTCAGTCTATATCTGGAAGCTCTAACTGGCAAGATCAAAATTAAGTGGGCACACAGACTGGGGCTGAGGAGGGAAGGGGAATGCAGGCCGAGAGCAGTCATAGCCCCGCTTCCATAATACACTCATAAAGAAGAGATCTTAAGAGCTGCCTGGACCAAAAGGAATATTGAGAAGGATGGGAACAAAATTCTGCTATTTCAAGACTACTCACTACTACAGCCCTATTTTACCTGTTATACCTGCTTAATGCATACCCAAGTTTAATTTTCCTGTTTAATGTATACCCAAGTTATTATACCTGTTTCACTGTAAGCACAAATCACAAAATTGAGATGTGCAACTCTTATGTTCATTGTAAACCGCACTGATGTCGAATAGCGCGGTATAAAAGAGACTACAAATAAATAAATACTCACAGTCACAGAGCGGCGAAAAGAATATGTGGAGGCATGCAGGCACCTGGTTCAACATGGGATCCGATTCACGCTGCTATACCCGTCCTGATTAAGGGCAATACATCAAGGTAAACCAGTCTTCTTTACAACCCTGAAGGAGGCAATGACCTTTACAAACACTCTAGCAGCATGTTGAAGATAATATGCACAAAGTGATCCTGTAGCCAGTCACTACTGTAAAGGAAGATCCAGCTAAAGATCTACCCAGCTATTTGTAAGAAAGAAAGGTGAAGGGACTTATCAGAGATCATGGCAGGATGGGACAGAACCCTTAGCAATTGAGACTCACAGGTAATTCAGTGACTATGGTTAAAAAAGACTAAATACCCAGTGTGGGCATATGGACATATGGGGACAGTAGGCCCTTCAGATATGAAGAACATGCCATACTGGGCTGCGGCCGGCAATTCAGATGAAAATGTGGTTATGATGGGCCAAGATACTGCATCTCACTGTAACTTTATGGTTCCTGAACAGCCCGTTCTCGAACAGCCTATACCTAAAATAGTGTATAGCACACATCTAAGCTAGATAAATGTAAATTCTGGCAAAGGCTATGTTGAACTTAACAAACGGACCTTAAGTTGAGGCCTAGCACCGTAATGCAAGAATCGGGTTCTGTTTTGGGTGGAACTATCATCGTTGCATTTCAACTGTTAAGTGCTCTATAGAAACTGTTAACTTCTCTATGTTCAGTAATGGTAAAGCTTACTAACAAGTTGCAATCCTAATTTAACTGCATTTTCCAAAGGTCTAGGGGTTCTGTAGTAGGTTGGTTAACAGCAGGGGGAGGATGGGCTTAGGATAGGACCACGGGAGGCCTGCTAAGATAAACTTGACAGATAGACGGAATAGGGGACGGAATGTAAATGTTTCCCAATTAGGGGAGGAGGAAGCGAGAGTAAAAAGGATAAGGTAGTACAGAGAAAATAGAGACCTAGGGATTAATACAAGCACCCATTGTTAGGAATGCCCTTTCAGCTGAGAATAGGATAATGGGGAATGTTGTAATGCTGTATGATTTTTGTGTTTGCCTTACTGTTCACCTCGAACTTCAATGCTATGAATATCGAACCTTGCTTACACATGTGATAAGACCAGATGCTAAGGGGAGACAAAGATGATGGAAGGGGCTCTCATAGGCTGGGTAATGAAGGGGGAAGAAAAGGGCAGGGGATGAACTTATGCAGATGATCCAATAATAGAGGCAAAACACTGCACCTCTTCCACATCAGAAAATAAAACAACGAAGCAAGAAGAAACCGATACACACTTCAGGAGACACCCTAGACAAGCCCTATAAGGAAATCGGAGAAGATACAAAGCGGGAGGAATGGTAGGAGAATGGGGGATAAGGGCAAGCAGTGCAGTGGGATGGGGAATCCATACATGTCACGTGTATCACAAAAAGGGCTCAAGGGTAGAGTGAGGGAGAATGGAAGGACGAATGGAGTAAGGAGGGGAGAGGATGGGGGAAGGGTAATGAACTTAACAGGCAATAGAGGAACAAGCGGATGGAGGGGAGAGAAGACAGTAGCGCTATTTGGAAGACTTGGGCTGGGGAGGCTTCCAGAGGCATTAAAACTTTGGCTTGATATACAGTTTAGTAAGTCTCAATGGATAGACAACCATGACTAAATCCTTAAAGATAGGCTCCTGGAATGTATGTGGGATAGGCACTCCCATAAAAAGACAGAAGTTACTGAAGGTATTATGGGATCATAAGATAGATGTAGCCTACTACAGGAAACACATATGGCAGAGGAAGAACATCGAAAATTGAAATGATGGGTAGGAGAATTATATGGAGCATCATCGGGTGGGCGGCAGGCAGACGTTGCCATTCTGATAAGTGGGCACCAGGAATTTCAAATCTACCTAAGAAAGCATTGGGCAGAATATGAAAAACACAATGACAAGCATGAAAACATTCAGGCATTATTCTGGGAAACTGCCAAGGTGATAATGAGTGGATACATTACAGGATATAATAAAGCTAAGAGGAAAGAACAGAGCAAGCACCTAATTCAGCTTGAAAGGGATCTTTGATCCGCGAGGCACAGGTTTATGATCCACCTCAACAGAGAACAAAAGAGAACAATGTTGGCCCTACAAGCGAAGACTGGGGATCTTCTACAGAACCATACCCAAAAGTCCATGTTCTATTATTGATACCATTTGTATTGATTTGAAAATAGGATGGGGAAACTTCTTTTCTCGCTGATCAAGACAAAAGATGGACCGAGAGGGGTATGAGCACTGCGAGATCGAGGCGGGGGGGGGGGGGGGGGGATTCAAATACAAACTACACAGAAAGGGATCGAGAAAATCTTTCGGGAATTTTATCAGGGGCTATATGGGGCAGAGTCTTGTGACATTAGCCGTGCTCAGACATACCTACAAGAGGTGGTACTACCCCATCTTGCGCAAGAACAAAAGTACAAAAGCTGAATGTTCCACTGACAGCTATAGAGGTTCAGAATTGTATCTGAGGACTGCAAATACCGGGCTCCAGGACCAGATGGATATCAGGGGGGATTTTACCAACTACTTCAAGATAAGGTCACGGTTCCTATGGTAGAATACTTTGCGGACCTCATACAGAGAAGGGACTTCCCAAATGAACCAAATAAAGTCCTGATTACTGTCCTGCCAAAACCTGGCAAAGACCCACTGACACCAGGATCTTACAGACCTATCTCACTACTAAACATAGATATAAAAATACTGGAAAAAGTGAAGGCAGAGAGGCTTGCACTGCTAATTCCAGACTTGGTGGGGTATTCACAGGTGGGGTTCGTACAAGGCCAGAATATTGCCCACAATGTATGGAAGATTCTCCAGGACCAAGCAGGAAGTCAGTCCTCACATATGGGTGACGTCGGCGCTGACGGAGCCCCCGTGCGGAGCATTTCCCCAGCTTTCAAAGAAAGCCTTTGGGAATGCAGCGCGTATGCGCGGTCCCCTTCCCGCCCAAGGGTGCCATCTTGCTCAGTCTTCTTTTTTCCATAGAGCCCGACGGATGTATTTTCATTTCACCCGAGGAAAAAGTTGATTTATTCTGCGTTAACCTGTTTTTTCTTCGGTTCGATGCCGGTTTCCCTTTCCCGCCTGGGTCCGATACATTGGTATCGAGCCCGGATCTCTTTTTTCGTTTTTTGTCCTTAGCGACTAGCGTTTGCGCCATTTTTTCTGTTTTCACTGGCAGCCCTATCTTTTGACCTCCAGGGGCCCTTTTTCCCCCGATGGCTGCCAGCGGGTTTAAGAAGTGTGATCGATGTAAGAAACTTATGTCTCTCACCGACACATATGACTGCTGCCTCCGATGCCTCGGACCCGATCATGACCCGATGATCTGTGGTCCATGTGGGAAAATGTCCTCAAAGGCGTTGAGGAGTCGGCAGCACCAAAAGGAAAGAATCTTCTCTGACTCCGAGTCCGGTCGGGCCCGGACCTCGTCAGAGGCCTCGACATCTCGGGACTCCGGTCCCGAGCAGCGTCGAGGCTCCTCTGAAAGGGGGTCTCCCTCGCGGGAGCATCGCAAGAAGAAAAAACCCGCGAGGGCGGCGTCGGTGGATGCACTTGGCTCCTCGAGGGCCAAGTCGCATAGCCCCGAGCGCCGTCCCGGGTCTTCAGAGTCGGAGAGGCCTGCCAAACAACCTCGTGTAGAGATGGAGTCCCCGGGTCACGTGAGTACTGTAGTCCTCGTGGACTCACCTCCAGGGGAGCCGACGTCGGGCCCGGCGCTGCCGGGACCCGAGTCGGGGGCTGCTGAGTCTCCTGAGCTCGGACTCAGGTTGACGGCCTTGGAGAGCAGCTTGGCTGCCTACATGGAACAGCAGCGGGCACTGATCGCCGGTCTCACCGGTGCATCTGCCCCGACCACTGGGACATCGACGTCCAAGTCGACCCCGGAGGCCGAGCCAATCCTCGAGTCAATGCGCGCTCGAGTCGATCCTCGGCCAAGGTCTCCCTTGGCCTCCCGTTCGGGACCGAGGTCGTCGACACCGGTATCCTCGGCGTCGGGCCAGATGGCATCGATGCCTGCCCGACTGGAGCCGCTCGATTCCTCCTCCGAGGAGTCTGGCTGGGAGACGGAGGATGAGGAGTCACCCGACACCTTTCGGACTCGGTGCGTCCCTTCGGACTCGCCCGAGTCCGAGCTTCGGAAAAGGTGCCCCCCGGAGGATACCTGGTTCTCGGACTTCGTGCAGGATATGGCCAAGGCTTTAGCATTCCCCGCTGATCCCGAGGAGGAGCCTCGAGCCGAGGAGCTCGAGGCCCTACAGTATGACTCTCCTCTGAAGGAGGCCTTTACTGTTCCAGTTCCTCAGATGCTGGAACGGTTGCTCTTCCGCATGTGGGAGGCGCCGGCGTCGACACCGGTTATAAGCAAGCGGGTCGATTCCGTCTATCGAATCCGCAAGAGCCCCGGGTTCCAAAAGGCACAATTACCGCACCACTCCATGGTTGGGGAATCGGCCATGCATCGTCTGAAGAGTCAGAAGATGCACTCCTTGGTGCCTCCCGGCCGGGAGGCCCGGAACCTGGATGCCCTCGGTAAGAAGTGCTTCCAGGGCTCTACGCTTGCTTGCCGTGTCCAGACCCACCAGCTGTACATGGGCATGTACCTTCGAGACCTGGCAAAGGAGATTGCCGGGTTCTCTGCTGGTCTCTCCGAGGAACCTTTGCAGAGGTTAATGCTCTGTCCTCGGGTATTCGTGAGTGCTCGAAGTTTATCTCTCGAGCAGCCTATGATGGCTTCGAGGCTTCGGCCCGAGTAGCCGCGGCTGGCATCGGCGCATGCCGTCAGGCCTGGCTGCAGTCATCGGATCTTGAGCCATGGGTGCAGGACAAGTTGGTCGATGTCCCCTGCTGAGGTGAAAACCTCTTTGGCAAGCCCATGGCTGAAAAGGCTGCAGAACTCGAGACCGATACTCTTACCCGGACAAGGCTGTCCAGGAAAACCTCTGCCCCTTCTCAGAAGAAGAACTTGGGAAAAAAGAACTTTTACCCAAGGAAGTCATCTGCCTATAAACAGTACCCTCATTTTCAGGCCTCTGTAGCTCCCCAACAGGGTCAGCAGGCTAAGGGGCAGGGACATGGGCCCCATAGGCAGAAAACCCCCAAGCCACCAGCTCCGGCTCCTGCAGAGCAGGGAGGGGGGTTTTGACTCCAAAGGCATAGCCTCTCCTCCTCATCTGGCCCCTATCAGCACTAGAGGCAGGCTGGCCCTGTATGCCCACAGGTGGTCAGCCGTCACAAGGGATACCTGGGTTCTAAGTATAGTCCAGAAGGGCTATCTCCTCCACTTCCACCAGGTACCCCCCTCCTATTTTCCAGGGGAGCCTCCCAGACTCCCTCTGCACAGGGACTTACTCCTGCAGGAGTTGGCAAGTCTTCTGAAGGAACAGGCAGTGGAACCGGTGCCCCACCACCTGAGAGGTCAAGGCTTCTTTTCCAGGTACTTCCTGGTACCAAAAAGAACAGGAGGTCTCAGACCCATCCTAGACTTGCAAAATCTGAACAAGTTCCTGGAGAGGGAAAAGTTCAAGATGCTTACCCTTGGAATCCTGCTGCCCTACCTCCATCAGGGAGATTGGCTATGCTCCTTAGACCTAAAGGATGCTTTTACTCACATCCTTATTCATCCAGACCACAGACAATATCTCAGATTTGTAGTGGGAGGACACCACTATCAGTACAGAGTACTGCCTTTTATTTTATTTACATTCTCTTATATACTGTGCTATTCTGCATCAGTGCAGTTTACATTGAACAAACTGAAATTACATTGAACAGGGCAATATAACTTGGAGATAACTATTTTACAGGGAACATGGGCTATGGAGGGTTAAGTGGCTTGCCCAAGACCACAAGGAGCACCTGTGGGACTAGAAACCCCAGTCCTTCCGGCCCAAGGTTGCTGTCCTCTAGTGGGATTTGAACCCCCGACCTTCCGGCCTGAAGTACCTTGCCCCAACCACTAGGCCACTCCCCCACTCCACTTTTGGCCTCACATCCGCCCCCAGGGTATTCACCAAGTGCCTGGCAGTGGTAGCGGCCTACCTCAGGGTTCAAGGCCTCTTTGTCTTTTCATACCTAGACGATTGGCTCATCAGGGGTCAATCCCCGCAAGAGGCCAATCAAGCCACCCTTCGCACTGTCGCTCTGCTTCAGCACCTGGGGTTTGTAATAAACTTCGCAAAGTCCAGTTTGCACCCCTCCCAGAACATGGAGTTCATAGGAGCTCGACTAGACACCTTTCAGGCAAGGGCTTTTCTGCCAGTGGACAGGGCCCACAGATTGATGGATCTAGCCAGGCTATTCCGCAGCAATTCTCTGGTCTCTGACAGACAATTCCTGAGGCTCTTAGGCCACATGACATCCACGGTCCATGTAACTCCAAATGCCCGTCTACACATGAGGCCAGCTCAATGGGGACTCAGGACTCAGTGACACTAAGCCACAGGATGACTCACGGACAAAGTGAGGGTGTCCAGCCTACTACAGTCTTCTCTGCAGTGGTGGCTTCATCTTCCGAATCTGGTGCAAGGGGTGCCTTTTCAAGTACCTCCATACTCTCAGGTGCTGACAACTGATGCTTCTCTTCAAGGTTGTGGTGCACATTGCCAAGGGGCATGCACTCAAGGCCTGTGGTCTCCTTGGGAGGCCGCACAACAGATCAATCTCTTAGAACTGAGAGCTATCCGCTTATCCCTGAGAACTTTCTCCCATCTCATCTCTCACCAGTCCGTCTTGTTTCAAATGGACATTCAAGTTGCTATGTTCTATGTGAACAAACAGGGGGGCACAGGATCCCGCCTTCTGTGTCAAGAAGCACGGCATTCTTCGCAAAGCGGTCTATCTCCCAGGTCAGGAGAATTACCTGGCAGACAGATTGAGCAGTTTTCTGCAGCCGCACGAATGGCAGTTGAATCCTTTAGTGGTTCAACAGATCTTCCTGAGATGGGGTCTTCCAACCATAGATCTCTTTGCCAGTCCTCTAAACCGTCAACTTCCCAGGTTCTGCTCCAGACAACCGCATCCTCTCAGAGTAGCAGCGGATGCGTTTCTCATTCCATGGTCTACAGGCCTCCTATTTGCGTTTCCTTCCATGCCTCTAATGTCCAAGACACTATTCAAAGTGCTCCGGGACAAGGCCTCAGTGATCCTGGTGGCCCCCAGGTGGCCAAGGCAACCCTGGTTCCCACTTCTGTTGCAACTAGCGGTGGACACTCCTCTTCCTCTGGGGATGCAACCCAATCTCCTGTCTCAGGAGCAGGGATCTCTCTTGCACCCCAATCTCCAGTCCCTCAATTTGATGGCCTGGCTGCTGAAAGGGTAACTCTAGCGCCTTTACTACTGCCTAGGGAAGTGGAGGATGTAGTCTTGGCCTCTAGGAGACAGTCCACCAGAACGTCTTATGCCCTTAAGTGGCGTAGATTCTCTGCCTGGTGTACTCAACACAACGAGAATCCCTTCTCATGCTTGGTACCAGTGGTGCTGCAGTATTTGCTTCACCTGTCCAACCTAGGCCTTAAGTCTAATTCTGTTAGAGTTCATCTTAGTGCTCTTTCAGCACACCACTCACAGGTGGAGGGTCAGTCTCTTTCCAGCCATCCTTTGGTGGCTCGCTTCCTCAGAGGCCTGCTTTTGCTTAAGCCTCCAGTGTGTCCACCTGCCCCTGACTGGGATTTAAATGTGGTCTTGCAACGGCTTACTTGCCCACCATTTGAACCTATGGCTACTTGCCCTCTGCTATTTCTGGTAGCCCTTACCTCAGCAAGGCGAGTGAGTGAGCTTCAGGGCCTAGTATCAGAAGCTCCATATACTAGGTTCTATAGGAGCAGAGTAGTCTTACGGACTCACCCTAAGTTCCTTCAAAAGGTTGTCTCCTCCTTCCACCTCAATCAGGAGGTGGTTCTTCCGACTTTCTTTCCCAGGCCTCATGCCAGCCAGGCTGAGATGGTCTTGCATACCCTGAACTGTAGGAGGGCATTGGCCTTCTACCTTGACCGTATGCGGGAGCACCGGAGGGCGGTTCAGCTCTTCGTCTCTTTTGACCCCAATAAGTTGGGGTTGGCTGTCTCCAAGCGTACGTTGTCCATATGGGTAGCTGACTGCATCGCCTGGGCTTACAGGGCAGCCAGCCTCTCGTTGCAGAGTCGCGTTACGGCTCATCGTGTCAGGGCGAAGGCTGCGTCAGTGGCTCATCTCCACTCTTTTCCATTGGCAGACATCTGCCGGGCCGCTACTTGGTCTTCAAGCCAGACTTTTGCGGCCCACTACTGCCTTGAGAGGGAGTCCCGCAGGGACAGTGCTTTCGGGCAAGTGGTACTCCATAATCTCTTTGGGGTTTAGGCAACTCTTACCCTCCGGCCCTGGTGTTGGGCTACCGTTCGGGGGCGTTATCAGAGAAGATTCTGTTCTTGCATGCTGAGGCTCTAGAGGGAGCTCATTGTTTCAGTTTGGGGCCTCTGGTAGCCCTGAGCTGGGGAGTCCCATATGTGAGGACTGACTTCCTGCTTGGTCGTGGAGAAAGAGTAGTTACTCACCTGCAACAGGTGTTCTCCAGGAGCAGCAGGAATCAGTCCTCACAACCCTTCCTCCTCCCCTTGGAGTTGCAGTCATATGCTTTATTTTCCTATTTTTGCTGTCTTTTAGCTATGTCATCAGACTGAGCAAGATGGCACCCTTGGGCGGGAAGGGGACCGCGCATGCGCGCTGCATTCCCAGAGGCTTTCTTTGAAAGCTGGGGAAATGCTCCACATGGGGGCTCCGTCGGCGTCGACGTCACCCATATGTGAGGACTGATTCCTGCTGCTCCTGGAGAACACCTGTTACAGGTGAGTAACTACTCTTTCTGGCAGCCCAATACGTGAATCTACAGAAGAAGCTCCTGACAATGCTTATCAATGTTGACACTGAGAAAGCATTTGATAGAGTGCAGTGGGAGTATAGGTACTAGACAGGCTGGGCATTACGGGATACTTTGTGGACATGATCTATCTCCTATATACTAATCCATGTGGGTCGGTATTAGTAAATGGGGACCAACCGCTGCCTTCGATTTGGAACGAGGCACACGACAGGGGTGCCCACTGTCCCCCCTACTTTTCCTGCTGCATTTGGAACCTCTAATAGAGCGTATACGAACCCACCCAGATCTACATGGGATACAGATTGGCAAGGAGGAATTTCGGATCTCAGCATTCACAGACGATATGTTGTTGTGTTTGGGGGACCTGGAAATATCCTTAGATATATTACTACATGAGTTTTCTATCTGTGGTATCTTCGTGGGATTAAAGTTGAATTTAGAAAATTCAGAGGCTCTCCCTCTACATAAAGGACTGTGTCAGCAATGGCAGGGGCCCTTTTCACTGCGGTGGGCAGAGGGCAGCTTTAAATACTTGGCTTTCCAACTCCCAAGTGAACCTAATCAGATATCTGCCCTCAATGTTACGGCACTATTTTGGGACCTGGACCAGCGTTTGCAGCACTGGCGAGAGCTGCCTCTGTCTATGTCTATAAGCAGGCATATAAACTTGTTCAAAATGACCCTATTTCCTCAATGGCTATACATTCTTCAGGTGCTAGCCATCCTTTTAACGTACAGGGGACACAAACAACTTGACCAACAATTAGGGTCATTCCTTTGGAAAGGGAAAAGGGCACGCATTAAACTTGCAGAACTATGAAGAGCTTTGGGGAGGGGAGGAATGTACCTTCCAGACATACATCAATATAATCTAGCATGTGTAGGACGACACCTCCGAGACTGGCTATATGACACATCCAACTACTCACCATTGGAGATGGAACGAGCCCTGGTGGCTCCAGTGTCTCTACGATACATATATATTACATACAGGATCTTTGAAGACCACAAGTGTCAGTGGCAAGAATTTGCTACTTTCATCTGTGCCAATGCTGGTGTACGATATGCTGGCAGCTACAATAGTCTTACCGATACACTACATACTTGTCCCTATGGGGCAATGTAGATTTTCAGCCCGGAATGACAATTCAGGCCTTTGCTAGATGGGCGCGAAGTAGAATCAAAGCAGTAGAACAACTGGTCACTGAGAATGATCAGGTGGAGCCTCTCTTAGATTTGAGGGAACGTTACGCTGTCGGGGAAGAGGACCACTTCCCATATATGCAAGCCCAGATCTATATAAAGAGTCTACCCCAGCACTCACTTCGTAGCCTATTTAGCTCCAAAATAGAAGAGCGATTAATGGTGGGATCGGAAGACTGGACAAAAATAGCAGACTTATGGAGGGTGGTGGAAGAGCTAGAAAGCCCAATAACTTTAGAATCATTAGCAAGTAGATGGATCAAGGAGTTGTCTACTCAAATAGTGGGGTCGGAAATGATGAATACACTATCTAAAATACCAGAAATCAGTGTTAATGCAGATCAGCGAGAAACTCAATACCAGATACTTAGACAACTCTATTATGTGGTGAACCGAGCATACAGGACTGGGATTGCGGTAGCCTCACAATGTCCTCTCGTGAGCAATGGAACAGACCAACTTGGGACATGCTGTATGTTTTGGAACTGTGCCATTGTTACCTGCTTTTAGAGAGAGGTTCACGAACTATTAAAACAACTGCTTGGGGTCATTCCCAACAACACCCTGAATTGCAGTATTAGATACTGGAGAGAAAGAAGAGGATTGGTGGAGAGTGGGGAATCGGTGGCTGCGCCTGTCCCTTATGCTGACACGTTAAAGTATTTTGGCCGCTTGGTTGACATCGAAGGGACCACTCATTAAATAATGGAAAGCGGCTTTGCATCAATTAATGTTATGGGAGCGAGAAAGATTGAGGCATGGGGGGAGGGGTGAGAACTCTTTTTAACGGTCTGGGGACCATACATTGACACCCTGCCTACAAAGATCCGCAGTTACATACTGAACCAATGCTCTGAACCAACCAGACAATAAGCAAAAGGGAGGATAAGGTGGCGAGGATGAGCACGTATGAATAGGGATGTATGTCAGAGGGGTGCATGATAAGGTGGGACAGTAGAACAGGTGGGAGGCAAAAAGTGGTGGGCATGACGGATGGTCTCTTTTCTTCTCCTTCTGTTTCTGTTTCACACAATAAAACATCTAAATCTCCAGAACATACGATAGGGTACTGGGGAGGGAAGGGAAGGGAGGGGGAAGAATACACTATAAAGAACTCCTGGTATCGTGAAGAGCCAACACGACCCAGGAGGGGAATACCTTGAAATACCTTGAAAACTATGGACTGGGGGGACAACATAAGGGCAAAAAAAGGTAGAATGGACCAATATTATATGTGCTTGTATCACAGCAGTGAAGACATATGATGCATAGCGAAGATGATTTGTAAGTTAATTGAAGATAAATGCAGCTTATTGTATGTTTGAATTGTGGTTCACCAATAAATGTTTAACTAAAAAAAAAAAGATTTGTTCCAATGTAGTCTTGCCTTCAGAATTATTCTGTTGTTTTTCTGTTTAACAGTGGGCTTCATCTGCTTCACCTACTTTCTCCCATTCTATCCCACATTAATTTATTCCGATTTTCTATCTTCTTTACAAATAAACCAGATAAATTATTTAGTTTCCTGTTTTTGCTTCTCTCCTGATCAACTCTTAGGACATGATGCCTTTTCAGATGTAGAGAACTGGATAAGAGGACTGTTGAATTTGTCAGGTTTCTTCATGACAAGTTGGCGCAAAAACACAGTACACATATATTAGTCACTATTCTTTATGTTGGTCACACATCTCTGATCCTTATTCCTGGGGCATGTTCCTTTCAAATATTCCTTTCATTTCATCAATATTTTGTTGTTTATAAATGCATTTTGTTTTCTTTTTCTGGATTAGTATATATTGAAAAGTCTATTTTTTCTGTTAAAAAGCAAACTGATTTTATTTTGATAAACTGATATCATTGAAGCAGAGCTGGTATCAAACTGCCCATTTCTGCTGATATGCTGTAACAGTCTTGACTGGAAACAGACTTTGAAGGCTTATTTATTGAAAGAAGGATGGCAAGGAAATTCACAGTGCTACTATTTAACTTTCAAAGGGGAGACCATGATAAAATGAGGAAAATAGTTAAGAAAAGACTAAAAGAAGCAGATGCAAAGGTTAAAGATTTATATAAAGCGTGGGCATTGTTCAAAAGTACCTTCTAGAAGCCCAGAACAGATGTATTCCATGCTTTAAGATAAGTGGAAGGAAGGCCAAAAAAACTGCCAGCATTGTTTAAAGGAGAGGTCAGAGAGGCTGTTGCTGCCATAAAAGCATCTTTCAGGAAATGGAAAAACATAGAAACATAGAAAAATGAGGACAGAAAAAGACCACATGGCCTATCTAGTCTGTCCTTCCATATCAACAACTACAACAGTCCCCTTTTTTCCTTTAGAGATCCAAAGGGCCAAAGAGCCAAATGATGAAAACGTGAAACAACATAAGCATTGGCAAGTTAAATGCAAAGCATTGATAAGGCAGGCGAAGAGAGAATTTGAAAAAAAGCTAGCCATGGAAGCAAAAATGCATAATAAAACCTTTTTCAAGTATATTCGTAGCTAAAAACCTGCGAGAGAGTCAATTGGAGCATTGGATGATAGAGGGGTAAAAGGGGCGCTAAGTGAGGACAGGGACATAGCAGAGAGACTGAATGAATTCTTTGCTTCGGTCTTTACTGAAGAAGATTTAGGGAATTTACCCATGCCTGAAATAGCATATAAAGGTGATGTATCGGAAAAACTGAAAGAAATATCAATAAACCGGGAAGATGTATTACAACTATTTGATAAATTGAAGAGTAGCAAATCAACTGGACCAGATGATATACATCCAAGGGTATTGAAAGAACTGAAATATGAGATTGTAGACCTACTATTAGTAATCTATGAACTATCATTAAAATCATCTGTAGTACCTGAAGAGTGGAGAATAACCAATATTTAAAAAGGATTCCAGGGGTGATTCAGGAAACTACAGACCGGTGAGTCTGACGTCAGTACTGGGCAAGATGGTAGAAACCATTATAAAGAATAAAATTGCTGATCATGTATATAGTCATGGTTTAATGGGAGAAAGCCAAAATGGATTTAGCCGAGGAAAGTCTTGTCTTACTAATCTGTTATATTTTTTTGAGGTGTGAATAAACAGATAGACAAAGGTAAACTGGTTGATGTGGAGCCCGGTTCAGTGAGGGGCACATCCGGGTCATCTGGATGACCGAAAAATGGATGGCCCCAAAATTTACCTGATTCTGCAACTTTGGGAGCCAGACGTTCCCACGGTTGCAGAATCAGGCACTTAGACGGCCCATTGATGCCCCTATTCCCAGGCGCAAGACATCCACCCAGCACCCTGTCCAGCCCGCCCTATATTCCTGTTGGTGTGCCGGTGCTGTAGAGTCCTATCGCCATGGTACCGGGATGCCCAGCAAGCGCACCAAAAGCCCATCAAGGAGGGAAATGTCTTTTCCCCTCTGCCCAAACCTCGGCAGGGGCAGCTAGGGCCGGCATCGGGCAGCAGGGACTCATCTGCAGACCCTCTGGTTGTTTGGTGAGGCTGCCTGGCCTGTCTAATGCCTCACCTGGGGCTTATACCACCTCTGAGGTGGTATAAACCCCAGGTCTACGCTGCCACTGGTGGATGTACAGGGCCATGACCTGAATCAGTACTGTACGTCCTCGTGCCTCTGCCTGTCCCCGCTCTGCCCACTCTCTGCTTCCATCCCATCTCCATCCAGTGCTCCCCGCACAGTGGCTCTGTGTGCGCAGGTAGCACTTGAGGTGGCATATAGTCTCTACTTTTAGCGGGGCTGGACGTCAAACCAGGACATACAGCCCCGCTATTCACTGGTTAGAATCAGGCCCATAGTGTATCAAAGCCTTTGACAAGGTCCTTTGACAAAGCCTTTCACAAGGTCCCTCATGAGAGACTCTTGGTGAAATGAAATAGGATTGTAGGCAGTGTAGTATTATGGATCAGGAACTGGTTAAAAGATAGAAAGCAGAGAGTAGGGCTAAATGGCCAGTTTTCTCAATAGAGAAAAGCAAATATTGGAGTACCGCAGGGATCTGTGCTGGGCCCACTGCTTTTTAACATATTCATAAATGACCTGTAAATGCGATTAACGAGAGAGGTGATCAAATTTACAGATGATACAAAAGTATTCAAACTTGTTAAAACCCAAGAAGATTGTGAAAAATTGCAAGAGGACCTTGATAAACTGGAAGACTAGGCGTCCAAATGGCAGATGACATTTAATGTGGATAAGTGCAAAGTTATGCCCCTAGGAAAGAAGAACCCAAACTTTGGTTACACGATGCAAGGTACCACATTGGGAACCACCACCCAGGAAAAAGATTTAGGCATCATTGTGGATAATACAATGAAACCCTCTGCCCGGTGCGCACCAATAGCCAAGAAAGCAAATAGAATGCTAGGAGTCATAAGGAAAGGGCTGGAGAATAAAATCAAGGATATTATAATGCCTCTGTATTGTTCCATGATGTGATCGCACTTTGAATATTATGTGCAGTTCTGGTCGCCATATCTTAAAAAGAATATAGCAGAATTAGAAAAGGTACAGAGAAGAGCAACCAAAATGGTAAAGGGGATGGAAGGATACCCGTATGAGGAAAAGCTTAAGGCTCTTCAACTTTGAAAAGAGACGGCTAAGTGGGGATATGCTAGAGGTCTATAAATTACCCATTTAAACTAATAAGAGAAAATATTTTTTTACTCAACGCGTAATCAAACTCTGGAATTCGTTACTGGAGGATATAGTAAAAGCTATTAGTGTAGCTGGATTTAAAAAAGGTTTGGACAAGTTCCTGTAGGAAAGGTCTATAAACCATTATTAAAGAGGACCCAGAAAATCCACTGCTTACCCCAGGACGAGCATTGTGGAACCTGTGTACCTTTTTGGGAACCTGCAAGGTACTTGTGAACAGTATTGGCTACTGTTGGAAACAGGATACTGGACTTGATGGGCCATGGTCTTATCCAGTATGGCATTTATTATGTTCTTTGTTCTTATGCAGTACCACACATTCTTCTTGATCTCAGGCTTAGCTCCACTCAGGGACGGCATGCCATTATGCAGACTAATCATCTACCTAGGGCAGCAGGCTTCCAGAGGGAAGGGTAGCAGCATAGTATTTCCTCCCCCCCCCTTCCATTCCCTTCCATCTACCACTGCTGCTGCCACCCCCATGCCCAAAAATCAGTTTCAGGGGATGGTAGCACAGAACCAACACAGCACCAGGAAAGCTCTTTAAAACTGCTCTCAGCGGCAGGTTTCTGAGCATTTGTGTGTGTGCACTTATTTGCGTGCTCACATGGCAGGCCTTCAGCATGTGCTGATATCCACCCATAAATTCTAAAAAGTGGTTTTAAAGAGTTTTCCTGGTGTTATGGTGGTGCTGCTCTGCTGTCCCCCGAAGCCCTATTTTTAGGCCTCCCACCAAAGTAGGGTGGTGGAGGCGGCAGCAACAGTGGTAGAGGGGAGGGAAAGGGGGCAAGATGCTGGGTATAGATAGGGGGTAAGGAAAGAGGTGAGACATGTTGGATATCTTGGGGGAGAGGGGAAGGGAAGGAGATAAATATTGGAGACCTGGGGGAAAGGAGCAGGGAAGGGGAGATGCTGGAGACTTGAGGGGATAGGTATTGGAATAGATAGATGCTAGACTACTCATGGGGTAGGGCAGGGGCCAGGGTGGGGGTGCATGGCTGATGGTTCACCTAAGGTGTCACATACCCTTGGGTCAGACCTGGCTCCTCTTCCTCACATCCAAGGATCCTCTATGATTGGCCCATACTTTCTTGAACTCGTAGTATTTTTGCTTCCACTACTTCCACTTGGAGGCTACTCTGCGTTCACCACTATTTCTATGAAGAAATTCTTTCTTAGGTTTTTCCTGCTTTGTATCATAACCATTAGCTCTGGTGCTTTCTTTCCTCAAGTGATTGCTGATTTTGCGTTATAGATGCTTTCTAAGATATTTAAATGTTTTTAAATTATGTTCCCTTTACCTGTTCTCTTGAGTATAGATGTTGTTAAGTGCCATTGAATCGTTATTCACTCCTTGAAACCCTATGGATAATTGTCTATGCTGTGACTATCCCCCAGTTTTCTTGGCAATTTGCGACCACAAGAAGACTGTCATATTTGGCCCTTAATTCTTCCTTACAGCTTGTAGTTCTCCTTTGGAATATCTCCACTTGTACATCCTTCCTGAAATATGGTCTCCAGGAATGTACACAATGCGCTAGATGAGGATTCACTAACGATTTATACAGAGGTACTAGTGCCTCTTTTTTTTCAGCTAGTTAAACCTCTCGCTATCCACTCTAGCTTTCTTTTGGCTATCCCCAGTGCTTTGTTATACTTCTGGACAGCCCTGGGGCCAACAGATATGATTGCCCCCAGATTCTTCCCCTGTTCACTACTAATTAGTAATTCTTTGTTCCCCATTGTGAAAAGAATAATATGGAGAAAATTTTAAAAATTACATTTAAAAAGAAAATAACATAAAATATCAAAATTAGGACAAAACTACCTGAACAATTTCTAAATTATTTGTAGTATTGTTGACAGTATTATTACTTCAGGTTAATGAATGACAAGACACAACGTGCCCTTGCAGACACACAGCGGCGCCTCTCTGTGAAAAACAATGAATTACAAATGGCTCAGGAAAAAATTGGGTGTTTTGAAGAGAAACTAGGTGAGTCATATAAATAATAGAGAATTACTGTTAAGAAAAAAAGTTCTTAAAATGTTAGTGTTTTAAGTGCTACTAACAGTCATACCGTACAAAGATAATTTTATAACCAAGAGCTCAGACCATCAAGATCCATAGGCACATGGAGCTGATATTCGACACTGGCAGCAGCTAGGTTATTTAAAGCACCTAGCTACCGACACTTTATTTAAACTATATATTCAGTATTGGATGTTATCCAGGTTTGCCAGTCAGTGCATTGCTCCCTGGTTATCAGGATATTCAGCCACTAACCAGATAGTGAAAACCGGCTAAAGTTAAGACAGCTATTCAGATAACCTAACTTTAGCCAATTAAGCTATCCGATTAGTGGCTCAATATCACTGCTAACTGGGTAGTGATCTGCATTGCCCCTGATCTGCCCAAGACTGACCCGGTTTTAACCAGGCGCTTATTATACAGACTGTAGGAATATTCAGCGGCACTAACCAGTTCTCTGGGAACAAGCAGGAAATCAGTCCTCACATATGGGAGACATCGGCACCAATGGAGCCCTCGCGGGAGCATCTCCCCAGCTTTCAAAGAAAGCCTTTGGGAGATGCCACTACGCATGTGTGGTCCCCTTCCTGCCCAAGGGTGCCATCTTGCTCAGTCTCCTTTTTTCCGCGGAGCCCTTCAGATGCCTTCTGTCTTTCCCACGGAAAAAGTTGATTTTTTCTTCTCGAGTTCTTAACTCGTCTCCTGTATTGCACTGGTACTCTTCTTATCGATCTTGGTGCCTTGGCATCGAGTTCGGTTCCTTTTTGTGTTTTTGTTCTTTTTTGGCGCTTTCATGCCCTTTTTTCATGCTGGCAGCTTGAAGGGTCTTCGACCTCGCCGGTGTACTTTTTTCCCCGATGGCTACCAGTTTTTTCAAAAAGTGTAATCAGTGTGCTAAGCTCATGTCCTTAACCGATACACATGACTGCTGTCTCTGTTGCCTCAGGCCGGACCATGACCCGGCTGACTGCAGCTTATGCAAACAGATGTCTACTAAGGCCCTAAAGAGCCGCCAGCAGCAGCATGATAGGTTTTTTCCTGACTCCCCGATGCCTCCGAAGGCCAGGGCCTTGTCTGAGGCGCTGACATCTTGGGAGGAGTTCTCCGAACCCAGGCACCGTCGTGGGTCCTCAGAGAGGGGATTCCCCTCGAGGGAACACAGAAGGAAGAAGAAGCCCTTGAAGGTGGTGTTCTTGGATGGCTCCGATGGACAGGGTTCCTCCTGGGCCAGGTCCCGCAGCCCCAGGCGCCTGCCTGAGATTTCAGAGAGGGAGCAGCCGGCGAAGGTCCTCCAGAAGGATCCAGCGGTGGACCGGCCTCAATGCTTGGAGGCTATCCTTGTTGAGGATTCCTCCTCGGTGGAGCCGGGATCGGGCCCGGATCACTCGGTGCATGCGCCGAAGGCTGCGGAGCCTTCGGGCCTCGAGTCCAGGATGGCATCCTTGGAGCTCAGCTTGTCTGCCTTCTTGGATCAGCAGTGAGTGCTGTTGTCTGGCATGTCCAGTTCCTCCGCCCTGATCACTGAGTGTTTGACGTCGAAGATATCCTCAGAGGCCGAGCCAATCCTTGAGGTCCTGTGGCCTTGAGTCAATCCTCGGCCAAGGCCACGCTCGCAGTCCTGCTTGTCGGGGCCGTGGTTGTCACCGATGTACCCTCTGGGGGCGAACTGTGCAGCCTCAGGGTCTTCGAGGCCCACGGAGCAGCCTACCCTCGAGTCTTCCTCAGACTACTCCAAGTGGGAGACGGAGGATGACGAGTCCCCGGATACCCGTCGACACCGTGATGTCCCCTCAGATTCCCTAGCCTCAGAACTTCGGAGAAGGTCCCCGCCAGAGGACATGGGATTATTAGACTTTGTAAAAGACATGTCTAAGGACCTGGCATTCCCGACTGAGTCAGAGGAGAACCCTCGGGCTGATGAGCACAAGATCCTCCAGTACGAGGTTCCCCCTCTGGAATCGCTCATGGTGCCCATTCCTCCCATCCTGGAACAGCTCATGTTCCACATGTGGGAAACGCCAGAGAAGGTGCTGGTAGTGAGCAAGCGGCTCGACTCAGTGTGCTGGAGCCCTGGCTTCCAGAAGTCGCAACTGCTGCACCACTCCATGGTGGTGGTCGGCCAAGTGTCGGCTGAAGAGCCAGAAGACACACTCCTCGGTGCCCCCGGTAGGGAGTCCCGCACCTTGGATGCCCTCGGCAGGAAGTGCTACCAGGGCTCGATGCTCATTTGCCGTGTCCAGTTTGCCGAGTCCAGGCCTACCAGCTACATGGGCATGGACCTGAAGGACCTGACAAAGGAACTCGCCGGTTTCTCAGCTGGTCTTTCCGAGGAAACCTTGCAGCGCCTCAGGAGCCTGTCCAAGGCCGTCCGTGAATGCTCCAAATTTATGTCTCGAGCAGCCTATGATGGGTTTGAGGCAGCAGCCCGGGTAGCCGCGGAAGGCATCGGTGCGTGCCGCCAGGCTTGGCTCCAGTTGTCCGACCTCAAGCAATGGGTCCAGGACAAGTTGGTCGATGTCCCCTGCCAGGGAGAAAACCTCTTTGGCAAGCCCATGACCAACAAGGCCGCCGAGTTGGAGACTGAGTTCTTGATGAGGACCAGACTCTCTAAGAAGACTGCTGCCCCTCCCCGAAGGAAGGCCTTTTACCCGAGGATGGTAGCTGCTTACCGCAACTACCCATATTTTCAGGCCTCCCCAGCTCCCCAACAAGGGCAGCAAGCCAAGGGACAAGGGCATTGGCCACGTAAACAGAAGGCTCCGAAGCCCCAGGCACCGGCTCCGGCCCAGCCAGGGAGGGGTTTTTGACTACTCCAGCATAGCCGCTCTACCCCAAAGAGGTCACCAGCCTACAGGAGGACGACTGACCCTCTATGCCCTGAGGTGGGTAACCATCACCACCGATGCCTGGGCACTGAGGGTGGTCAGGGAGAGTTGCCTCCTCCGCTTGGCCCAGCTGCCTCCCCCTTATTTTCTGGGAGAGTCCTCCAGGTGTCCCCTTCACCGGGACCTTCTTCTGAAGGAACTGACAGGTCTTCTCGGGGACAATGCAGTGGAACCGGTGCCCCACCACCTCCAGGGCAAGGGGTTCTACTCCAGATACTTCCTCATCCCAAAGAGGGTAGGGGGCCTAAGGCCCATCCTCGACCTGCGCAACCTCAACGCATTCCTGGTGAGGGAGAAGTTCAAGATGCTCTCCCTTGGAACATTGCTGCCCTACCTCCAGCAGGGAGACTGGCTATGCTCCTTAGACCTCAAGGATGCGTACACTCACATCCTAATCCACCCACACCACAGGCAATACCTGCGGTTCATAGTAGGGGGCAGGCACTTTCAGTACAGAGTGCTCCCGTTCAGGCTCGCCTCCACCCCACGGGTTTTCACAAAATGCTTGGCAGTAGTGGCGCCTTTCTCAGGCTTCAGGGGATCTTCGTCTTTCCCTATCTGGACAACTGGCTTGTAAAAGGGGACATGGCATCCAAGGTGCAGCAGGCCATTACACGCACCATCCAGGTCCTACAGCACTTGGTCTTCTTCATAAACTACCTCAAGTCCCACCTTCTTCCAACACAGTGCCTAGAATTCATAGGAGCGAAGCTCGACACCTGCCAGTCAAAGGCTTTCTTGCCCACAGACCAGGCAGATCGCCTCAGGTCTCTGGCCTGGGACATAAAACACTGTCCCTTGATGTCTGCCTGCCGTCTTCTGCACCTCCTCAGTCACATGACCTCCACGGTCCACATCACTCCAGATGCTCGTCTCCACATGAGAACAGCACAGTGATGTTTCTAGGACCAGTGGTCCCAGGCCACCGCCCACCTCCAGGACAGTGTTCAGGTGACCCGCTGGTTGGTGGACTCCCTGGTCTGGTGGCAGTCATCGCACAACCTGGAGAAGGGCATACCTTTCCAAGGCCCCGGGCATTCGATGGTCCTCACCACTGATGCCTCCCTACTCGGCTGGGGAGCCCATTGTGAGGGACTCCGCACCCAGGGCTGGATGAAAGCAACCAGCAAATCAATCTCCTGGAGCTTCGAGCCATTCACCTCGCCCTGAGAGTCTTCGGCCATCGCCTCCGCCACCGGCCAGTCCTGGTCCAGACAGACAACCAGGTGGCCATGTTCTATGTGGGCACAGGGTCCCTTGCTCTCTGTCAGGAGGCGCTGGCCCTCTGCTCTTACGTGGCCCAGGGTATCTTCCTCAAACTGGTGTACCTGCCGGGGCAGGACAACCTACTGGTCGACAGGCTGAGCAGGGTTCTCCGACCTCTCGAGTGGCAGCTGGACTCCAAGGTAGCCAGCTGACTTTTCTGACTCTGGGAGGATCCCGTGATGGACCTGTTCGCCAGTCCAGACAACTTCCAGTTGCCACGCTTTTGCTCTCAGCAGGCTTACCCCTCCAGGATGGTAGCGGACGCATTTCTAGTCCCATGGTCGGGGGGCCTCATGTATGCCTTTCCTCCGATGCCACTGATTGCCAAGACCTTATTCAAGACTCTCCATGACAGGGCCTCACACATCTTGATAGCCCCCCACAATGGCCCCTGGCAGTCATGGTTCCCGCTGCTCCTGCAGTTGGCGGTGGAAGCCCCATCCCCTTGGGGACCACCCGGGGGCTTCTATCTCAGGAGGGGGGCTCTCTCCTACACCCCATCCTGGGGTCTCTTTCGCTCACGGCTTGGCTGCTGAGAGGGTAGCCCTGGCCCATCTCCACCTTCCAATTGAGGTGGAGAATGTTCTGCTGGCCTCCCGTAAGGCCTCTACGAGGAGGGCATACACCTTCAAATGGTGTAGGTTCTCAGCTTGGTGTGCTGAGCGAAGGGCTGAGCCTTACTCCTACCCGGTGGCTATGTTGCAGTACCTTCTCCACCTTTCCCACTACAGACTCAGGTCTAATTCTGTTAGAGTGCACCACAGTGCCCTGGCGGCTCACCACCACCCTGTAGATGGTAAGCCCCTTTCAGCTCAACCTCTAGTAGGCCGCTTCCTATGGGGCCTGCTCTTATCTAAGCCCCCAGTTCGCCCTCCAGCAACCAAATGGGACCTCACTGTGGTGTTGGGGCAGCTCACCCGCCCACCATTCGAGCCTTTGGATACTTGCCACCTTCATTACCTTTCGTGGAAGATGGTTTTCCTGGTTGCGTTCACTTCCGCTCGCAGGGTTAGCAAGCTCCAAGCTTTGGTGGCTGAAGCCTCCTATACCAGGTTCTATAAGAACAGGGTGGTGCTCTGCACACACCCCAAATTTCTTCTGAAGGTAGTATCCTCGTTCCATCTCAATCAGGAGGTGGTACTTCCTACCTTCTTTCTGAGACCTCACACCAGTCAGACGGAAGCAGTCCTCCACACCTTGGACTGTAAGAGGGCCTTGTCCTTCTATGTCCAACGCACTCAGGACCACCACAAAGCCTCCCAGCTCTTCGCATCCTATGACCCCAGCAGGCTGGGGGAAGTGGTGACTAAGTATACGCTGTCCACGTGGGTGGTGGACTGTATTGTCCTCGCCTATGAGTAGGCGAGGCTCCCGCTGGATGGTCGCGCCACAGCGCATCGTGTCCAGGCCATGGCGGCTTCGGTGGCAAATCTGCACTGTCACGATGGCAGACATCTGCTGGGCCGCCACCTGGTCTTCAGTCCATACCTTCACAACCCATTAATGCCTGAAAAGAGAATCCCGTTGGGATAGTGCCTTCGGCCAAGCTGTGCTTCGTAATCTTTTCGGGGTCTAGGCAACTCCTATCCTCCGAGACCCGTCTGTGTTCAGGCTACTGGAGTACTGGTTTCATCGAGCATAGGGGTCCTACTGTAGTCTGTACACCACACTGAATTGCTGCTGCTTGCAGCTCCCCTTGAGGGGGCCAACTTTTTGCTACCGATCTCCTGGTAGCCTGTAGCTGGGGAGTCCCATATGTGAGGACTGACTTCCTGCTTGTTCCCTGAGAAAGCGTAGTTGCTCACCTGTAACAGATGTTCTCCAGGGACAGCAGAAATCAGTCCTCACAACCCTCCCTTCTCCCTTGGAGTTGATCCTTTACCATTCTTGATTTTGCTATCTTCAGCTATGTCATTTGACTGAGCAAGATGGCACCCTTGGGCAGGAAGGAGACCACACATGCGTGGTGGCATCTCTGAAAGCTGGGGAGATGCTCCCGTGAGGGCTCCGTCGATGCCGACGTCACCCATATGTGAGGACTGATTCCTGCTGTCCCCGGAGAACACCTGTCACAGGTGAGTAATTACGCTTTAGTGCTGCTGAATATCAGGCTTAGCACATTTTAGCTGATTAACAGGTCCACTAACTGGCTAAAATGCTTTGAATATTCACTCCATAGTAAATTGCACTCTATGATAAAAAGCAATATATGCACCTTTTTAAACTTACCCCAAGGAACGTAGGTGTACACATTTGAACCTGCTCCGAGTCAGATGTATTTATGTGCATGTATATGCCAGTAAGAATTGGTATGTATGAGTATATTTCATAAAATACACATATAAATGCCAGCTGCAATGATTTCTCTCCCCCTACCTTTACATATATATTCTTCAGGCCATAGGTGTCATAAATGGGTGGGCCACAGGGACTCTGGCCTCACCAAAACTTTGCTGTTGCAATCAGCGCCTCCCCTACTTCAGCCCGCAGAGATCCGATCTCCCATGGGCAGAAGTGGGAGAAGGCTGGCGATCGAGACCTGGCAAGCAGCAGGCCTCTGTTTCAGTCAGTTTTATGATAGCCACTTTAGCACATAAACCACTCTTCTGCATGCCCAAGTCCCCTTATGTACATTTTTCTCTCTTCTTTTTCTCCTCCAGTGGCTCTCACATACATCCAAACAAATAATGTAGCCCAAACCTGGGCATTTTATAACATCTTCATAAAATATACATTTAATCTCCAGGAACAAGCAGGAATGCAGTCTTCACATATGGGTGATGTCAGCACTGACGGAGCCCACGCAGGGACGCTCCCTAGTGTCCAATAGGAAAGTCTTTGGGAGCGCTTCACTGCACCTGCGTGTCTGCCTTCCCATTTTCCCAACTCCTCTCCTCAGTTCTTCGTTTTCCAGGAGCCAGGAGGACGTGTTGTCCTGTGACTGCAAAAAAATGTCTCTTTTTGGTGTGGAACATCATGCTTCTGCCTTCCCGTCAACACCAGTCCGTCGAATGTCCCGGTAATTGTTTTTTTATTTTACATTTTTCTTTCTTTTTTCTTTAATGCGTTTTTCACCACTAAACTAGGCCTTTAGGCCTCAATAGCCTTATCTTCAATCTTGAAACAACTCTTTTAAGACATGGAAAAGCCAACTAGTGTTTTTTAAAAATGTACCAAGTGTGCTAGTACCATATTAGTCACAGATTAACATGATTAGTGTTTAAAATGTTTGGGGCCTGAACATCAACCGAATTCTTGTCCTTTGTCCCAGCAAATGACAAGGAGAGGCCCAAAGAACCAAGCTAGATAGTACTGATCGTTGTTCACCTCGGACTCAGTGTCAGTGGCTTCCACTTCTTCGAGGCAGTAACTTCCTCAGGTTTCTTCAAAGTCCAAACATAAAAATAAGACTAAGTCTCTGGTCACTCCAACGGAATCAACATAGGCATCGAAGACCGATATGGAGACCAGCGAGAAGTCCCAGTATAAACATCATGACTCCCTTAGGGGTGCTTTAGATGTAGACCGGCCAGCCAAATAGCCCCAGAGGGAGAATCTGTCCTCCAAAGCACAAGAGGTGCTCTGGGACACTCCCGAGGAATCAACCTTCGGAGAGCTACCGATTCCATGTTCTGGGATGGTGGCTCAGAGCACCAAAAGTGATTCCACCCAGACATTAGCTATCTCCTTGGACCAGAGCATACTGGCTCTCGAGAGGAGTTTGATGGCACTCCTGGCAGCCTCGGTACCAATAACATCGAGAGCTCCAGGAGTGCAGGCTTCACAATTCCGGCCCTCAAACTGGCATAGACATAACACCTGAGGATAATACTGTCATTGGAACTGATCGAGACCCCTGATGTTCAGCACACTCAGACTGATATGGCTCTCAGTTCTGATACTTCTGAGCATTGGTATCGGCATTGGCTTTCGACATCCATGAAGCATCGAAGTTGAACCCAAGACCGCCAATACTTTGACTTCTTACCAGACTCTGATGAGGGATCACCCAATTCCCAAGAACTTCCAGACATCCCTTCAGACCCTTCGCTGCCTCAAGAATGGAATCCGTGCCCACCAGAAGATATGTCATTTCAGGACTTCATACGTGACATGGCAGCAGGGCTTGCCATGACAGTAGCCTCAGAAATGGAACCTAGGGCAGTAGAATTGGAAATTCTCCAGTACTCTCCCACACCCAAGGCAGTGGCTACATTACCAGTACATTGGATCCTACAGGATTTTGTACTCTGCATCTGGGAAGCCCCGCTCACACTTCCACCTGTCAACAAGAAGCTCGATACCATGTACATAGTACCAGGGTGCCCAGGCTTCCAAAACCCTCAGCTCCCCCACCACTCAATGGTGGTGGAAAGGTGCAACATAAAAAGCTTTAAGAACCATTGCTCCATGCCACCTGGCAGAGACTTGAGTACCCTCAATGCCTTTGAGCATCGATGCTTCCAAGCATGCATGTTGGCCTCCAGAATCAACTCTTACATGCTGTACATGAGCATGTTTCTAAAGGATGTCACCAAGGATCTGGAGACTTTCACCCCCATGCTTCCTGACGATAAGCGGAGTGCATTCTAGACACTCATAAAACAAGGTCAGAACACTTCTAAGTTTCTTACCAGGGCCTTTTTCGATGCCTTGGAATCAACAAGCAGAGCTTCAGCAGTCTGCATTGGGGCTCATAGGATGGCCTGGCTACAGGCATCCAACCTTGAACAGTGGGTACAAGACAAATTGGCCAATATTCCATGTACTGGCGAAAACCTTTTTGGCAAAGACTGGAGGGAAAAGGCAGGAGAGATTGAGACAGACAATCTCACCCTAAAACGCTTTTCCAGGAAAATAGCTGACACCTCCAAAACAAAGGCTCTTCCTAAGAAAACTTTCTATGCCAAAAAGAAGAGATACTATTCTCAAGAATGGATGGGCTTCTACTCTCCATATTTTCTCATTCCAAAGAAAACAGGAGGATTCAGGCCCATCCTGGATCTCAGAGACCTAAACAAAATCATGGTCCGAGAAAAATTTAAGATGATTTCTGTAGTAACTCTTTTACTATACCTTCAGAGACATGATTAGCTATATTCTCCAGGAACAAGCAGGAAGTCAGTCCTCACATATGGGTGACGTCAGCGCCGACGGAGCCCTCATGCGGAGCAATTTCCCCCAGCTTTCAGAGAAGGCCTTTGGGAATGCCTCGCGCATGCGCGGTCTCCTTCCTGCCCAAGGTTTCCATCTTACTTAGTCTTCGTTTTTCCGCGGAGCCCGACAGACGTCGTCCCATTTTCCTCGGAAAAGGTTGATTGTTTTTTGACTATTTCTACCATTTTTTGTACCGGTTCGATGCCAGTTCCCTTTCCTGCTTCGGCTCGGTACACCGGTATCGAGTCCGACTGACTTTTTTCATTTTTGTCGTTAGTGACTAGCGTTTGCGCTTTTTTTCTTTTAAGAGGCAGCCCGGTCTTTTGACCTCACAGGGGCCCTTTTTCCCCCAATGGCTGCCAGTGGATTCAAAAAGTGTGATCAGTGTAAAAAACTTATGTCCCTCACCAACACCCATGACTGCTGCCTCTGCTGCCTCGGACCCGACCATGACCCAGTGGTCTGTGGTCCGTGTGGCAAGATGTCCTCCAAAGCGTTGAGGAGCAGGCAGCACCAGCGTGAGACTATTTTCTCTGAGTCTGGATCCGTCCGGGCCAGGACCTCGTCAGAAACCTCGACGTCTCGGGAATCTGAACCCGAGCACCGTCGGGGCTCTTCTGAAAGGGGGTCTCCCACCCGGGAGCACCATAAGAAGAAGAAACCCGTGAGGGCTGTGTCTCTGGATGACGCCGATCGGCTGGGGCCCTCGGGTTCCAGGCCGCGGAGTGACGAACACTGCCCCGGGTTCACCGAGTTGGAGAGGCCTGCTAAAATACCTTGTACAGAGCCGTAGTCGTCGTACAAGGTAATGCCTGTTGTCCTCATGGACTCTCCTCCGGGAGAAACGGCATCAGTCCCGGCGTCAGGAACCGAGCCAGGGGCTGCAGAGCCTTCTGAGCTGGGTCTCAGGTTGGCGGGCTTGGAGAGCAGCATGTCTGCCTTCATAGACCAGCAGCAGTCGCTGATAGCCGGTCTCACCCGTGCATCCGCCCCGACCACCGGGACCTCGACGTCTAAGTTGACCCCGGAGGCAGAACCAATCCTCGAGTCCATGCGGGCTCGAGTCAATCCTCGGCCAAGGTCTCCCTCGACCTCCCGTTCGGGGCCAAGGTTGTCATCGCCGGGGCCATCGGCGTCGGGATGGACATGCTCGAAGCCCTCAAGGCCGGAGCCCATCGAGTCCTCCTCGGAGCACTCAGCTTGGGAGACGGAGGAGGAAGACTCGCCCGATACCCACTGGACCCGGTACGTCCCATCGGACTCCCCGGGTTCGGAACCTCAGAGACGGTCGCCCTAGGAGGACACCAGGTTCTCAGACTTTGTGAGGGATATGGCCAAGGCCTTGGCTTTCCCTGCAGATGCCGATAAGGAGCTTCGAGCCGAGGAGCTCGATTCCCTCCAGTATGACTCTCCTCCGAAGGAGGCCCTTACTGTACCGGTGCCTCCGATGCTGGAACGGTTGATACTCCGCATGTGGGAGTCCCCGGTCTCAGCGCCAGTACTTAGCAAATGTGTCTATTCCATTTATCGAGTCTGTAAGAGCCCCGGGTTCCAAAAAGCGCAGCTGCCGCACAACTCCATGGTTGTGGAATCGGCCATGCAAAGGCTCAAGAGCCAAAAGACGCACTCCTCGATGCCTCCCGGCCAGGAGGCCCGGAACCTGGATGCCCTCGGCAGAAAGTGTTTCCAAGGCTCGATGCTGTCATGCCGTGTCCAGACCTACCAGCTGTACATGGGCATGTACTTAAGAGAT
Source organism: Ichthyophis bannanicus (assembly GCA_033557465.1). Taxonomy (NCBI): domain Eukaryota; kingdom Metazoa; phylum Chordata; class Amphibia; order Gymnophiona; family Ichthyophiidae; genus Ichthyophis; species Ichthyophis bannanicus. The sequence goes on from CM066035.1 coordinate 573,397,660, forward strand.
CTGGCAAAAGAGATTGCTGGGTTCTCTGCTGGCCTCTCCAAGAAACCCTTGCAGCGCTTCAAGGCCCTGTCCACCGGGATCAGAGAGTGCTCAAAGTTTATGTCTCGAGCAGCCTACGACGGCTTTGAGGCTTCGGCCCGGGTAGCCATGGCCGGCATCGGTGAAAGGCGCCAGGCTTGGCTCATGTCGTCTGACCTCGAGCCATGGGTACAGGACAAGTTGGTCGATGTCCCCTGCCGAGGAGATAACCTCTTCGGCGAACCCATGACTGAGAAGGCTGCTGAACTCGAGTCTGCGTATCTGACCCGGAAAAGGCTGTCGAAGAAGACATCTGCTCCTTCTCACAGGAAGAAGACCTCGGGGAAAAAGCCCTTTTACCCGATGAAGGGACAGACTTACAGAAACTACCCCACTTACCAGGCCTCCCCAGTTCCCCAACAGGGGCAGCAGGCCAGGGGATGGGGGAATGGCCCTCGTAAGCCTCAAACCCCCAAGCCTCCAGCTCCTGCTCTTGCCCAGCAGGGAGGCGGTTTTTGACTCCCTCTGCATAGTTCCTCTCCCACCAGTGGTTTGGCCCTGCACAGGAGGTCGGCTGTCCCTGTATGCCCACAGGTAGCCGGCCATTACATCTGACACTTGGGTTCTCAGAATAGTCCAGGACGGCTATCTAACTCCATTTCAGCCAAGTGCCTACCTCCTATTTCCCAGGAGAGTATCTCAGACCCCTCTTGATCAGGAACCTCCTCTTGCAGGAGTTGGCTGGTCTGCTCAAGGATCAGGCGGTGGAATCGGTGCCCCACCACTTGCAGGGGACAGGCTTTTACTCCAGGTATTTCCTGATACCAAAAAGACAAGGAGGCCTTCGTCCCATCCTAGACCTGCGAAATCTCAACAAGTTCTTGGTAAAGGAAAAGTTCAAGATGCTTTCACTTGGGATCCTTCTGCCTTACCTCCAGCAGGGAGACTGGCTATGCTCCTTGGACCTAAAGGGTGCTTATACACACATCCTCATACATCCAGACCACAAACAGTACTTCAGGTTTGTGGTCGGAGGAAACCACTTCCAATACAAAGTATTTCCCTTTGGTCTGGCTTCCGCTTCAAGGGTTTTCACCAAGTGCCTAGCTGTGGTAGCGGCCTTCCTCAGAAGCCAAGGGATCTTTGTGTTCCATTACTTAGACGACTGGCTCATAAGGGGCCATTCAGCTCAGGAGGCACACCACACCACAGCGCGTACAATAGCTCTGCTACAGCATCTGGGGTTCATCATCAATCATGCAAAGTCCTCTTTGCTCCACACCCAGAACTTGGAATTCATAGGAGCAAGGCTCGACACCGTACAGGCGAGGGCCTACTTGCCACTGGACAGGGCAGACCGCCTGCTGTCTCTAGTGGCCATGGTAAGTCAAGTACCCCAAATATTGGCACGGAGGTTCTTACTCCTGCTGGGCCACATGGCCTCCATGGTTCATGTTACTCCTTTTGCACGCATGCACATGCGGACAGCTCAGTGTACCCTGCGGGATCAGTGGTCACAGGCCACGGGATGCCTGTCCGACAGAGTGGCAGTATCCAAACCCCTAGTGCAGTCCCTGCAGTGGTGGTCACAATCAAGGAACCTCCTGCGAGGGGTACCGTTCCAGTTTCCCATGCATACCAGGGTAGTGACCATGGATGCCTCCTTGATGGGTTGGGGAGCCCATTGCCAGGGCTCTTGCACTCAAGGTCAGCGGACTCTTCAGGAGGCCACACTCCAGATCAACCTGTTGGAACTCCGGGCCATTCATTTAGCTCTATAAGCCTTTGCTCCTGTCCTCTCCAACCAGTCTGTCTGAGTACAGACAGACAACCGGGTGGCTATGTTCTATGTGAACAAACAGGGCGGCACAGGTTCGCGGATCCTTTGCCAGGAGTCCCTAGATCTCTGTTCCTTCGCAGTTCGACACAACATGTCTCTCCATGCAGTTTACCTACCCAGCCAAGAGAACTGCCTGGCAGACAGACTGAGCAGGGTTCTTCAACCCCACGAATGGCAACTGAACAGGGAGATTGCCCAGCAGATTTTCAACCACTGGGGCCTCTCATCCATAGATCTCTTTGCCAGTCCACAGAATCATCAGTTACCCCACTTTTGTTCCAGACAGCCGCACCCCCTCAGGGTAGCAGCAGATGCGTTTCTTCTCCCTTCCCGCTTATGCCACTGGTAGCATGAACTCTCTTCAAGATTCGCAGGGACAAGGCCTAGGTAATCGTGGTAGCACCCAGGTAGCCCAGACAGCCTTGGTTCCCACTTCTGCTTCAACTGGCAGTGGAAACCCCTCTCTCCTTGGGGGTACAGCCCGACCTCCTCACCCAGGCGCAGGGTTCCCTGGTGCACCCAGATCCTTCAGTTTGATGGCCTGGCTGCTGAGAGGGTAGGGCTGGCACCTTTGCTCTTACCTGAAGGCGTAAAAGAAGTGTTGTTAGCCTCCAGGAGGCCATCCACCAGAAAATCCTACGCATGTAAATGGCGCAGGTTCCAAGTGTGGTGTCAACAACATACTGTTGAACCCTTCTCATCTCAGGTTCCCGAGGTGTTACAGTACCTACTTCATCTTTTGGAACTAGGCCTAAAGTCTAACTCCGTTAGGGTCCACCTGAGTGCCTTGTTAGCTAACCATGCACTGATAGACAGTCAGCCTCTCTCAGCTCACCTCTTGGTAGCCAGGTTTCTCAGGGGCCTGCTCCTGCTGAAACCTCCAATCTGCCCTCCAGCGACGGAGTGGGATCTTAATGTGGTCTTGCAGCAACTTACTCGCCCTCCTTTCGAGCCGATGGCCACTTGCCATCTGCGCTTTCTCTCCTGGAAGGTGCTATTCCTGGTGGCACTCACGTCGGCTAGGTGTGTCAGTGAGCTGCAGGCTCTAGTGTCCGATAGGCCGTACACACACTTTTACAAGAACAGGGTAGTACTCCACACACACTCCAAGTTCCTCCCAAAAGTGGTTTCCTCGTTTCACCTGAATCAAGAGGTGGTTCTTCCAACCTTCTTTCCCAGGCCACATACCAGCAGGGCAGAAGCAGTTCTGCATACCCTGAACTGTAAGAGGGCGCTCGCCTTCTACCTGGAGCGTAAACGGGGACATCGGAGGGCTTCTCAGCTCTTCGTCTCTTATGACCCTAGTAAACTGGGTCTACCGGTCTCCAAGCACACGTTATCCACCTGGGTGGCGGACTGCATCGCCCGGGTGTACAGGGCAGCTGACCTTCAGCTGCAGGGTCGTATCATGGCCCACTGTGTCAGAAGGCCACATCAGTAGCTAATCACCGCTCTGTTCCGTTGGCAGACATCTGCTGGGCCGCAACTTGGTCTTCAAACCAGACCTTTGCAGCCCATTACTGCCTGGAGAGGGAGTCCCGGTGGGACAGCATTTTCGGTCAGGCGGTACTCTGGAATCTATTTGAGATTTAGGCAACTCCGACCCTCCGGCCCTCTGGTGTGAGGCTACCGTGGGGGATGCATTCTCAGAGAAAGTTCTCTCGCTGCTGTTGCGGCTTGCCTAGAGGGAGCCTTTTTTCAGCTATAGGTTCTCGGTAGCCTGTAGCTAGGGAGTCCCATATGTGAGGACTGACTTCCTGCTTGTTCCTGGAGAAAGTGTAATTACTCACCTGGAACAGGTGTTCTCTAGGGACAGCAGGAATCAGTCCTCACAACCCCCCTCCTTCCCTGGAGTTGCAGTCCTATTATTGCTTTTTATTATTTTTTGCTGTCTTTTAGCTATGTCATCAGAAAAAGCAAGATGGCACCCTTGGGCGGGAAGGGGACCGCGCATGCGCAAGGCAATTCCCAAAGGTTTTCTCTGAAAGCTGGGGGAAATTGCTCCGCACTAGGGCTCCGTCAGCGCCGACGTCACCCATATGTGAGGACTGATTTCTGCTGTCCCTGGAGAACACCTGTTACAGGTGAATAACTATGCTTTCTCTAGATCTTAAAGGCGTACGTGTATTTATCTCCAGGAATAAGCAGGAATACAGTCTTCACATATGGGGGGACGACGGTACCGATGGAGCCCATGCAGGAATGCCTCCCAGCGTTCAATAGGAATGCTTTTGGGAGTCCTCCACTGCGCTTGCGTGCCAGCCTTCCCACCTTCCCAACCCCTCTCCTCAGTTCTTCATTTTCTGCGGAGCCAGCAGGACGCACCATTCCTGTCAAAACAAAAAAGTATTTTCTTTTTTGGTATAGCATTTTGCTTCTGCCTTCTCATCGACACTAGTTACATTGAACCCAACACCGGTCCCAATATCATTTTCTTTTCTTTTTCTTTCTTTTTCTTTGTGGTTTTCACTACCAGTCTAGGCCTCAGGGCCTCCATAGCCTTCTTCTCTTTTCTTTTTGAAGGCATGTACAAACCAGTCACTGGTTTCAAAAAATGTACCAAGTGCTCTGATACTATTTCAGTCACTGATAAACATGACTGGTGTTTAAAATGTTTGGGCCCTGACCGTCAGTCCAACTCTTGTCTTTTATGTTTGCAAATGACAAAGAGAGGCCTCAAGATCTGAGTCAACTTGTTGGGATCGTTGTTCACCTTGGACTCGCATCAGTGGCCTCAACTTCATCATCAGCATCAGCTTCCTCTCAAGGATCTCAGGTTTCTTCTAAATCAAAAGGATGTGAACAGGATGGAGTCGGTGCAGAGGGTTGCTACCAAAATGATTAATGGGCTTCATTATAAAGCATATGAGGACAGACTTAAGGATCTTAATATGTACACCTTAGAGGAAAGGCGGGATAGAGGTGATATGATTGAGATGTTTAAATACCTCCGTGGCATAAATGTTCAGGGAGAGAGCCTCTTTCAATTGAAAGCAAGTTCTGCTACGAGGGGACATGGGATGAGGGTGAAGGGAGATAGATTCAGGAGTGATATGCGGAAATATTTCTTTACGGAAAGAGTAGTGGATCCGTGGAATAGTCTCCCAGTGGAGGTGGTAGAGATGAGGACAGTAACTGAATTCAAGAAAGCATGGGACCAACACAGAGGATCTCTAAAGGCAAAAAGTGGACTGTTGTAGTTGTTATGGAAGGACAGACTAGATAGGCCATGTGGTCTTTTTCTGTCGTCATATTTCTATGTTTCTATGTTTCTAAGAGTAAATCACAATATCTGGCCATGACCAAATCCTAGGTTTCGGCACAGAGAACTGATGCTGAGGCCAGAGAATATAAACACAGAGGTGCTTCCAATCCAGACCGGCCAGCCAAACAGCTGCAGTGGGAGAGTCTCTCCTCCAAAGCACAATTGGGGCTCCGGGGCGCTCCCAAGGCATTGACTTCTGGAGAGCTATCCATGCCATGTTTTGGAATGCTGGCAAACAGCCTTGTCAGTAACTCCACCCAAACATTGGCAATCTCCCAGCACATGCTGGCTCTCAAGAGGAGTTTGGCACCACTCCTAGCAGCCTTGATTCCGATAACATTGAGTGCTTCGGGAGTACAGGCTTCGGTACCGAGCCTACAGTCAAGCCAGCAGCCAAGTCAACTGGGGCCGATGCCAACCCTTGAGACAGCATCGTCACTACCCTTGTTAGAACAGATCGATACCTCCGGTATTCAGCAGACACTCAGTTCCGATACCTCTAAATATCGGTATCTACATAAATCTTAGATGTCGATGAAGCCTCAAGGTCGAACCAAGGATCACTGATACTTAGATTTTTTACCCAACTCAGATTCTAGTTCTTCCGAATCTGAGCGGAACTCACTCGGTTCCTGAGACCTTCAAGACATCCCTTCGAACCCTTCCCCCTCTCAAGAGTGGCGTCAGTCATGTCCTTCGAAGAATTCATCCAGGATATGGCAGCAGCACTCGCTACTACAGTAGCCTCGGAAACCTCCTATGCCCACAGAGGCTGCTACATTACCGGAGCATCGTATGCTGCAGGATCTAATGCTCTGCATGTGGGAAGCGCAGCTCATGGTTTCGCCTGTCAGTAAGCACCTCAATACTATGTACCGAGTACCACAGTGCCCAGGCTTTCAAAAACCTCATCCCCCACATCACTCAATTGTAGTGGAATCGGTGATGCGCCGCATTAAGAGCTCAAAGAATCATTCTTCCCTGCCACCGGGCAGAGACTGAAGAACACTCAATGCCTTTGGATGAAAATGCTTCCAGGCATGCATGTTAACCTCCAGAATAAATACTTACATGCTCTATATGGGCATATTTCTGAAGGATGTTACCAGGGATCTTGAAACTTTCACTCCTCTCCTTCCTGATGATAATAGGAATGCTTTTCAGATACTAATCAAACAAAGCCAGAATATTTCCAAGTTTCTCACCAGAACCTCCTTTGATGCCTTGGAATCAACAAGCAAAGCTTCAGTAATCTGCACTGGGGTTCGTAGGATGGCCTGGCTACAAGCATCCAACCTTGAACAGTGGGTGCAAGACAAATTGGCCAATATCCCATGTACTGGCGAAAACCTTTTTGGCAAAGAATGGAGGGAAAAGGCAGGGTAGATTGAGACAAACAATTTCATCCTAAAACACCTTTCCAGGAAAACAGCTGACCCCTCCAAAACAAAGGCTCCTTCTAAGAAATCTTTCTATGCCAAAAAGAAGAGATATTTACCAGGAACAAGCAGGAAGTCAGTCCTCACATATGGGTGACATCGGCACCGACGGAGCCCTCGCGGAGCATTTCCTCAGCTTTCAAAGAAAGCCTTTGGAAATGCCACCACACATGCGTGGTCCCCTTCCCACTCAAGGGTGCCATCTTAATCAGTCTCCCTTTTTCCGCAGAGCCCTTCGGATGCATGTCCTGTACCTCGGAAAAAGTCTCAAAATTATCCCTCTAATTCCGGTTTCCCGGTCCTCTTCCCGCCATTCTGAGTGCCCTTGCTTCGGTAGTGGGCCCCGGGACTTTGCTGTTTTTCTTTTCTTTTTTTTTCTTGAGTTGGTCTCTAACGCTTTTTTGCACCCTTTTCAACCGCTGGCTGAGCCGAAGGTCTTCAACCTTGCAGGGATTCTTGGCCTCCGGTTTAAAAAAGTGTGACAGATGCTCCAAAAATATGTCGCTCACGGAAACCCATGACTATTGTCTTAGGTGCCTAGGAGCTGATCATAACCCGGAGCTCTGCTCCTTTTGTAAAAAGATGTTCTCCAAGGCCATCCAGAGCCATAAGCGGAAACTGGACAATATTTTCCGCAAGGCAGCCCTGGTGTCCCCGGTAGCTTCCTGTTCCACCGACCATCAGCCTCTGGGGTACCCCGTGCTGCTCCGCAGCCGCGGTGTCACTCTGAGCAAGGGTACCCCGAAAGGGAGCAGAAGAAGAAGAAGACCTTGAGGACCCTGTCAGGGGCTCCAGACAAGTGTGAGGGTTCTCACGCTCAGTCCCTCAGCCCTCCTTGGCAGTCCCAAGAATCAGAGAAGGAGCGGCCTTGAAAGGTACCGTACAGATACAGAGGCCTCCAGCGATGGTGCCTAGTCTCCCACATAAGAACATAAGAACATAAGATATGCCATACTGGGTCAGACCAAGGTCCATCAAGCCCAGCATTCTGTTTCCAACAGTGGCCAATCTAGGTCATACGTACCTAGCAGTTTCCCCAAGGGACACAGGTTCCACAATGCTTGTACTGGTTCAAGCATTGATATCCTGGGTCCCTTCTTAATAATGGTTTATGGACCTTTCCTCCAGGAACTTGTCCAAACCTTTTTTAAACCCAGCTACACTAACAGCCTTTACTACATCCTCCATAAGAACATAAGATATGCCATACTGGATCGTCCCAGCGAGGACCCCCTCTCCTCCTTGATTCCCGATCCATTCACCCTGGGGTCGGCTTCACAGGGCCCCACTCCTGAGTGGGAGGCCCAAATGCTGGCACTGGAGTGCAGTGTTTCTGCCTTCCTTGCTGCCCAGCAGGTGCTGGTGCCAGGCCCCGCTGGCACACGCCCTGAGACCTCGAGGGCAACGCCTGTGATGGCTCTTCAGACTGATGTGACAATTCCCGAGAGCCAAGAGCCTCATGAGGGATCCCGGCAGAGGTCTTGCTCTCCATCCCAGTCTTCATGTGCGAGATCTTCTTGAGCTAGCGCCTCTGGCTCCAGGCGGACTTTGGCCTCGAGAGCCCAGTGAAAGGTACAAGCTCTGCTTGAGCAGCCTAGCTCTGATTCTTCCTTGGAATTTTCCAGTTGGGAGTCTGACGGGGACACTTCCCTGAATCCTGGGCTTATTGGGACCCCTCCTCGGATCCTTCCCCACCAGTTCAAAACCAGTGGTCTCCTCCTAAAGACACCTCCTTTTTGGAGTTTGTGCGGGACATGGCTCGAGCACTAGCGCTTTCCAGGCAGTCCGAGGAGGAGCCTCGTGCGGAGGAACTCGATATTTTACAATACGAGGCTCCACCAAGGGAATCCGTCCCAGTCCTGCCTATCCTAACCCGGCTGCTCCTCCACATGTGGGAGACACCTGCATCTATCCCCATTGTCAGCAAGCCCCTGGACACCATGTATAGAGTCCAGCAAGGCCCCAGCTTCCGGAAGGCCTAGCTTCCTCATACCTTGATGGTGGTGGAGTCCACCATGTGGAAGCCAAAGAGCCCAAAAATCACTCTTCGGTCCCACTGGGTAGGAAATCTCATGCCCCCGATGCCCTCAGGCGTAAGGCCTACCAAGGCTCCATGCTGGCGTGACACATCCAGGCTTACCAGCTATACATAGGTATGTTCCTTTGTGACCTCAAGAAGGAGCTCGGAGGTTTCCAGGTGGGCCTCGATGGCGATTACCTCCACCATTTCCAGTCCCTCCTAAAGTCAGTGGGGGACTGTTCAAAGTACCTTTTCTCGCGCTACATATGAAAGCTTTGAGTCCTCCACTTAGGTAACGGCTGCTGATATCAGGGCCAGGTGGCAGGCCTGGCTCCAGTCTTCAGATCTCGAACAATTGGTAGAGGAGAAACTGCTCTATGTACTGTGCCTAGGCGAGCAATTGTTCGGCAAACCAATGGAGGACAAAGCAGCGGAGATTGAGACGGAGTACGTCACTCGCACTCATCTCTCTCGAAAGACTTCCTCCCTTCCGCGGAAGAAGCAACAGGGCAAAAAGCCCTTCTTCCAGAGGAAAGGTCTCCCCTACCGGGGCTACCCACCTTACCCTCCGGCAGACAGAGCAAGAATGGCCCCCCAGGTCCGTGTCATCAGTCGGCTCCGGGGTTTTTGATGCCAGATGCATAGCTGCTCACCCTCCCATGACCCAGCTACCGGTGGCAGGGCACCTGGTCCACATTGCTCCCCGATGGAAGTCTGTCACCTCAGACACCTGGGTCTGCCTCCGTCACCTGGACTGGCTTCCTCCAACCTTTTGCCCCGCGGAACCCCTTCGGCTCCCTGCACACCAGGTCTTCTTGGCTCAGAAGCTTGCCAACCTCATCGAGGAACGAGCAGTGGAAGTGGTCCCACTGCACCTCAGAGGTCGCGGGTTCTATTCCCGCTACTTCCTTGTGCAAAAACGGATAGGCGGTTTCTGACCCATCCTCAATTTAAGAAATCTCAACAATACCTGGTAGGGGAGGAATTCAAAATGCTCTCCCTTGGCACCTTGCTGCCCTTCCTCCGGCAGGGCGACTGGCTATGCTCCTTGGACCTTCGGTATGGGTACACACACATCCTTGTCCATTCCAAACACAGGAAATACCTGCGCTTCAGGGTACAAGGGAACTACTACCAATACAGGGTGCTTCCCTTCGGCCTTGCATCCATCCCACGAGTGTTCACCAAATGCCTCATGGTAGCCTCAGCCCACCTTCGGTTGCAGGGCACATTTGTCTACCCTTATCTAGATGACTGGCTCGTTACAGGGGAGACAGCCGACAAGGAGCAGTGGGCCACGGTCTGCACCGTCCACTTCCTCGAGCACCTCAGCTTCATGGTCAATTACCCAAAGTCTTATCTCATTCCATTCCAATCCCTGGAGTTCATCGGCACGTGCCTCGACACTCAGCGGGCAATAGCCTTCCTTCCCCAGGACAGGGCAAACCGCCTCATCGCTCTGGCATCCGTGGTTCAATGCCGCGACCTAGTATCGGCCCGAACAATGCTCCGTCTCCTCGGCCATATGGCCTCGACGGTTCACGTCGTCCACAATGCCCGACTGCACATGTGGGCAGCACAGTGGTGCCTTTGAGCTCAGTGGGCTCAGGCAATGGGTCATCTCCATGACGCCATCTCAATCACCCCTCAACTGACCCTCGACTGGTGGCGGGATGCCCGGAACTTGCTTCAAGGCATGCCGTTCCAGGCTCCACAGCACGATGTGGTTTTGACCACAGATGCCTCCCTCATGGGCCAGGGAGAGCATTGCAGTGAGCTCCGCTCACAGGATACTTGGTCCCTGGAGGAGTCCCGACAGCCGATCAACCTTCTCAAACTCCAGGCGGTCCTTCTCGAACTCCGGGTGGTCCTCCTCGCCCTCCAGGCGCTGAGGCACCACGTTCTCCACCGGGCAGTGCTTGTCCAGATGGACAACCAGGTGGCAATGTTCTGTGAACAAGCAGGGGGGCACCAGCTGTTACAGCCTGTATCCCAGGGTGCCCTAGAAAGAGTTCCTCCTACTCAAGAAAGGTGGGCTTCTACTCTCCATATTTTCTTATTCCAAAGAAAATAGGAGGCTTCAGGCCTATCTTAGATCTCAGAGACCTAAACAAGTTTCTGATTCGAAAAATTTTTTAAAATGATTTCACTAGGAACTCTTTTTTATCATAACTTCAGACACAATTGCCTATGTTCTCTAGTCCTCAGAGGCATACACGCATATACTGATTCATCCTTCCTACAGACAGTATCTGTGCTTCATGTTTCAGGGAAGCCATTACTAAAACAGGGTTCTCCCCTTCGGTCTGGCCTCTGCCCCAAGGGTCTTCACTAAATGCATGGCATTAGTTGCTGCTTATCTACGCATCTTGGGCATATTCATTTTCCCTTACTTAGATGACCGGCTGATCAGGGGAGACTTCCCTCAAAAGGTAAGACTCTCCCTTCATCGCACCATCATGGTGCTCCAACACCTAGGCTTTGTCATAAACTTCCAAAAGCGTCATCTTGCTTTAACACAACAACTGGAATTCATCAGAGCGCTTTTAAATACCTAGCAGGCCAGAGCTTTCTTTCCACAGGATTGCTCTGCCCACCTCACGTCACAACTCGAGAGATGCTACATCTCTTGGGACACATGGCCTCCAACATCCATGTCGTCCCCTATGCTCGATTGCATATGCGTCAAGTACAATGGACTCTCTCTTCCCAATGGATGCAGCAACGTGGCATCTCAGAGATAAGATCCACATCACACCTCAGCTGATCAAGTCCCTTTAGTGGTGGTGTTCCCCTCAGAACCTACTCATCGGGTCACCTTTTCAGATGCCTCCACCTCAATGCATCCTGATGACGGATGCTTCCAAGATGGTTGGGGAGCCCATCTCAATGACTTAACCACACAGGGACTGTGGACACAACAAGATTCTGCCATGCAGATCAATTTCCTAGAATTATGAGCATTGACAAATGCTGTTTGAGTTTTTCAACCCCAACTTTCGGGGCAACCTGTTCTAGTCAGAATGGACAATCAAGTAGCCATGTTCTACATAAACAAGCAGGGGAGGACGGGGTCCTGTCCACTCGCGAGGAAGCACTTTGCCTGTGGTTTTTGCCATCTCACACCGCATTCACCTCAGAGTGGTGTAACCTCCCAGACAAACTCAATGTCCTTGCGGGCAGACTCAGCCATATCCTTCATCCACATGAAATGACTCTGCATCATGAGATGGCTAATCAAATCTTTCAGATGTGGGGAACATTACTTATAGATCTTTTTGCCACTCCGCAGAGCACACAGCTTCCACTCTTCTGCTTCAGGGTTCAGTCGCTACACCGTCAGGCCCTGGATGCCTTCCTTCTATATGGGGACGAGGTTTGCTTTACGCATTCTCCAGAAACAAGCAGGAAGTCAGTCCTCACATATGGGTGACGTTGGCGTCGACGGAACCCCATGCGGAGCATTTACCCAGCTTTCAAAGAAAGCCTTTTGGAATGCTACCATGCATGCGTAGTCTCCTTCCCGCCCAATGATGCCATCTTGCTCAGCCTCCTTTTTTCCATGGAGCCCAACGGACGTAGTCCTCTACTTCTCCGGAAAAGTGCCTAAATTTACTTCCTTTTCTCCAGTTTGCTTAGTGGTTCCCTTCCTGCCGTGAGGCAGCACCCCTGGTTCCGGTCTCGGCTCCTTTTTTTTTTCCTTTTCTCGAGGTTCCACCTCAACCGGCCTACGTGCCATTTTTCGCCTGGGGGTTCTCAACCCTGGCCGGGTGTTCTGCGTTGCCAGCATCATCAGCCCTGACACCGAACCCCCTGACCTCGGTGGAGTCCCCAGGCATTGATCTAAGCACCGAGTGCCATCGGCCTAGGATAAGTCCTCGATCAAGGTCTTGGTCTTGCTTCTCTGGGACACGGTCTTCCCCGACAAGTTTTCAGGAGTCCAATCCCAGGTCGTCCGGAGAGCCCGGTTCCTCGGGACTGCCAGTGAGGCCAACTCCTCGACATCCTTGGGATCCGATTAGGAAACCGAGGATGTCTCTCCGGAGACCTCCCGGCACAGGGACGTCCCCTCTGAGCCGTCTCTCCCAGAGCCTCAGCACTACTCTCCACCTGAGGACATAGCCTTTCATGACTTTGTCCATGACATGGCCCGGGCTCTTTCAATCCAGGGAGGCGGACCCGCGCACCGAGGAGCTTGAGATTTTACAATATGAGTCCCCTCCCAAGGAGACTCTCATGGTGCCAATTCCACCCATCCTTGAAAGGCTACTCCTCAGAGTGTGGGTGACCACAGCCTTGGTGCCAGTGGTCTGTCAGTGCTTGGTCATCATTTACCATGTCCGGAAGGGCCACGGGTTCCATAAGCCACAACTTCCCCACAACTCAATGGTGGTGGAGTCCTCGAAGCAGAAACTGAAGAGTCAGAAAACCTACTTTTTGGTTCCCCCTGGCAAGGAGGCCCAGGCCCTCGATGCCCTGGGCCATAAGTGCTATCAGGGCACCATGCTCGGGTGCTGCATATAGTCATACAAATTGTACATGGGTATGTACTTGAAAGGCCTGGTCCAGGAGCTCTCAGGGTTCTCGGCAGGCCTCGCCTAGGAACCCTTACAGAGATTCCAGGCCCTGGTGGTGGGCATCCGGGATTGCTCTAAATTCCTCTTGAGGGCCATCTATGATGGCTTTAAGTCGGTGGCCAGGGCGGCAGCTGCAGGCATCAGTGCTTGATGCCAGGCATGGTTACAAACCTTGGACCTTGAGCAGTGGGTGCAGGAAAAGCTGCTTGATGTCCTCTGCAATGGCGAGAACCTATTCGGGAAACCAATGTCTGACAAGGCAGTGGAAATTGAAACTGAGCTGGTCACCCGGCAAAAGCTGTCCAGGAAGACCTTGATCCTCCCCAAGAAAAAGCCCTTGGGGAAAAAGTCCTATTTCCCAAGGAAAAAGGGCTATCACCAGGCTGGACCCTACCAGTCTTACTCAGGGCAACTGCACCAGGCCTCACAGTCTAAAGGCCAGAGGCATGGGTTCTGGAAGCCAAGGCCCCAAAACCTCAGACACCAGTTCCCACCCAACCGGGGGGAAGCTTTTGACTCCCTGGGCTGGGCCTCCCCTCCCCTAGGAGTCCCACCTCAGCCCACAGGGAATCAACTGGCCTCATTTGCCAATGAATGTTCCAACATCACCACAGACAGGTGGGTCCTGCAGGTGTTGCAGGAGGGCTACCACCTCCATCTACAACAGAACCTTCTAGACTTCTTCCTGGGGGAACCATCACAGCCTCTCCTCCACGAGGTCTTGCCCATCGCAGAACTCGCAGGCTTACTCAGGGACAGGGTGGTGGAGCCTGTGTCTCAACACCTCTAGGGAAAGGGGTTCTACTCAAGGCACTTCCTTGTCCCAGAAAAACAGGGGGCCTCCGGCCCATCCAGGACCTGTGCAACTTGAACAAGTTTTTGGTGAGGAAGAAGTTCAAAATGCTCTCCCTTGGGACACTGCTGCTCTACCTGCGCCGGAGAGACTGGCTCTGCTCTTTGGACCTCAAGAACGCGTACACCCACATTCTGGTCCATCCTTCCCATGACAGTTCGTGGTGGGGGGCAGCACTACCAGTACAGTGTGCTACCATTTGGCCCCTCCTCTCCAAGGATCTTCACAAAGTGCCTGCCCATGTGCACCTCTAGCGGTCCCACGTCTTCCCCTACCTGGACGACTGGCTCATCAGAGGCAGCACAGCCCTTGATGCCAACCAAGTCACAAGGCTTACAATCCACACCCTGCAACAATTGGGATTCATCATCAACTACCCCAAGTCCAGCCTCTCCCCAGTTGAAAACCTGGAGTTCATAGGGGCCCAGCTGGACACTCTGCAGGTCAAGGCCTTCCTCCCGACAGGAAGTGCCCACCGCCTGATGCACTTAGCAAAGGAGGTTCAAGACTGCAGGTCAGTGTCAGCCCGCCTGTTCCTCTGCTTGTTAGGCTATATGGCTTCAACAGTTCATGTCATGCCCTTGGCTCGCCTGCACATGCGAGCAGCCCAGTGGTGCCTCAGTTCCCAATGGACACAAGCCACAGGCAGGCTGAGGGACAGGGTAAAGGTGACCCACCGACTGGCAGCCTCCCTCAACTGGTGGCAGTCCCCACAACATCTCAGGGCAGGGATGCCCTTCCTGACACCAGCACCACAGAAGGTCCTTACAACAGACACCTCTCTGGCGGACTGGGTTGCACATTGCCAAGGCTATTGCACCCAGGGCAACTGGTCTCCAGAAGAATCTCAGTTACAGATCAACCTCCTCGAGCTCAGGGCCATCTTCCTGGCACTGCAGGCCTTCTGCTACCTCCTGAGAAACCTCTCGGTCCTCATACAGATGGATAATCAGGTGGCCATGTTCTATGTGAATAAGCAGGGAGGCATGGGCTCCTACTCTCTCTGTCAGGAGGTGGTGGCCCTCCACTCTTTTGCAGTGCACAATAGCATGCTCCTGAGAGCAGTGTACATGCTGGGTCGGGACAACCTCCTCATGGAAAAGCTCAGCAAGATCCTTCGCCCACACGAGTGGCGCCTGGACTCCAGGGTGGCACAGAGGCTTTTCCGCCTCTGAGACAAGCCTTGGCTGGACCTGTTCACTTCCCTGGACAATGCACAGCTGCCCTGGTTCTGCTCACTTCAACCATACCACAAAAGGGTGGCAGCAGATGCCTTTCTGGTTTCCTGGTCGAAGGGCCTGCTTTATGCATTTCCACCGACCCCCCCTGATAGCCAAATGCCTTTTCAAAATCCAGAGTGACCATGCCACAATAATCCTGGTTGCTCCCAGGTGGCCCAGACAGCCCTGATTCCCCCTGCTGCTCTCCCTGTCAGTGGCGCCTCTGGTGGCATTGGGCTGACGATCAGATCTCCTTTCACTGGAGGGGGCTCCCTTCTCCACCCCAACCTGGGATCCTTGACTTTAACTGCATGGATGCTGAAAGGGTAGCACTAGCCCCCTTCAGCTTCTCAGACGAAGTGCAAGAGATCCTTTTAGCCTACCAGAAATCCTTCACCAGGTGGGCTTATGCTTCCAAGTGGAGGAGATTCTCCCTGTGGTGTGCAGAATGGAATGAGAATCCCTTCTCATGCTGCCTGAAACTCATACTGCAGTACCTGCTGCATCTCTCCCGTTCGGGGTTGAAGTCTAATTCGGTAAGGGTGTATCTCAGCGCCATAGTAGCTAACCACCATTCTGTGGACGGGAGACCCCTCTCATGCCAGTCCCTGGTCTCCAGGTTCCTCAGAGGTCTTCTGCTGTCGAAGCTCCCCCTCCACCCCCCAGCACCAGAGTGGGATCTCAATGTGGTGCTTTCACAGCTCACCAGACCACCATTCGAACCCTTGGCGACTTGCCACCTGAGGTATCTCTCCTGGAAGATGGCCTTCCTGGTGGCCTTGACGTCCGCTCGCAGAGTGAGCGAGCTGCAGGCCCTGGTGGCGGTTCCCTCTTATACCAGGTTCTATTCGAACGAGGTTGTGCTTCGCACACACCCCAAGTTCCTCCCGAAGGTAATGTCTGATTTCCACCTCAATCAGGAGGTGGTCCTCCCCATCTTCTTCCCACGTTCTCATACCGATAAGGCAGAGTTGGTCCTGCACATGTTGGGTTGTAAAAGGGTCCTGTCCTTCTATCTACAGAGGACCCAGGCCCACCGCAAGGCTCCTCAGTTCTTTGTCTCTTATGACCCCAGCAGGCTAGGGTTATTTGTGACCAAACGAACCCTGTCCACTTGGATGGCAGACTGTATTGCCCTCACTTATGAGCAAGCTGGCCTCTCTCTAGAGCACCGGATCACTGCTCATCGTGTGAGGGCTATGGCCACGTTGGTGGCTAACCTCCACTCAGTGCTGGTGACAGAAATTTGTAAAGCTGCCACATGGTCTTCTGTGCATATGTTCGCAGCTCACTGCTGCCTAGAAAGTGAGTCCCACAGGGACAATGCCTTTAGCCAGGCAGTAATACGAAGTATTCTCAGTGTGTAGGCAACTCCTGCCCTCTGACCCTTCTGTGTTCAGGCTACCAGAGTGATAGTGATGCTGGATGCTGGAGACTGCAGAGTCACTTGATACGGACTCACCCGCTGCAACTCATGGCCTCCCTATTGGTAGCCATTGGTGCTGTTGTGGTTTGGTCCCTGGCAGCCTGGAGCTAGGGAGTTCCATATGTGAGGACTGACTTCCTGCTTGTTCCTGGAGAAAGCATTGTTACTCATCTGTAACAGGTGTTCTCCTGGGACACCAGGAATCAGTCCTCACAACCCTCCCTCCTCCCTAGATGTTGCTTCCTTTACCTTATTTTACCTTTTCATCTTTTGCCTAAGCTATGTCATTTGACTGAGCAAGATGGCACCCTTGGGCGGGAAGGGGACCTCACATGCGTGGTAGCATCCCAAAGGTTTTCTTTGAAAGTTGGGGAAATGCTATGTGTGGAACTCTGTCGGTGCCGATGTCACCCATATGTGAGGACTGATTCCTGCTGTCCCTGGAGAACACCTGTTACATGTGAGTAACTACGCTTTCCCTCCCATTCCCTTGATTCCCAAGACACTCTTCAAGCTACCAGCCAACAAGGGTTCCATAATTCTCATAGCCCCCTTTTGGCCCTGTCAATCGTGGTTCCCTCTGCTTCTTTGCTTAGCGCATACTCAGCTACTCAACCTGGGATGTGTGCCCAACCTCCTCTCAACAGGACAGTACTCCATCCCAACATCCACTCTCTCTCTGCCTGATGGCATGGCTGCTGAACGGCTAGTACTCGCTAACCTTGACCTGTCATAGGATATCAAGAATTTACTCCTTGCATCACGCAAGTCCTCCGCCAATCTTATGCTTTTAGGTGGCATTGGTTCGCATTCTGGTGCTCCCCAAAAGGAATTGACCCTTTTTCTTGCTCGGTGGAGTTCCTTTTACAATATCTCCTCCGCTTCTCCTTAACAGGCCTTAAAACTAACTCAGAGTGAAGTTTAGTGCCATGGCGGCTAATCTGAACCACTGCAGGGGCAACCTATCTTCTCACACCCCTTAGTAGCATGCTTCATGCAGGGTCTGCTGCTGTCCAAGCCACCTATTAAGCTGTCTCAGGTGGCCTGGGATTTCAATGTAGTTCTTACACAACTACTAAAGCCTCCTTTCGAGCCTTTAGCCACCATTTCACTGAAATTTCTATCATGGAAGTTACTCTTCTTCATTGCCCTCATGTCAGCTCACCGTGTTAGTGAACTGTAAACTCTGGTGGCGGACCCATCTTATACTCGGATCCACCATGACAAGGTAGTTCTGCAGACATATCCACATTTCCTTTTGAAGGTTGTTTCTTCCTTCCATTTGAACCAGTCGGTCATCCTACCTATTTTCTCCCGTAGACACTTTAGACTGCAAGCGAGTGCTGGCTTACTATTGGAGTAGAACTAAGGATCACAGAAGATCTTCTCAATTATGTATCTCTTTTGATCCAAGTCACCTGGGTTCCCCAGTGACAAAACGGTCTCTATCCATATCTAGCAGATTGCATTTCTTTTGCTTATGCACAGGCAGGACTCTCCCTGGAGGGTCATGTTACTGCTCATAATGTACGGGCTATGGCAACCTCCATAACCAATCTCCGTTCGGTATCCATTGAGGATATCTGTTGGGCAGTTATCTGGTCCTCCATCCACAATTTTGCTGCCCATGCTCCCAAAGGCTTTCCTGTTGGATGCTGTGGAGCGTTCCCGCGTGGGCTCCATCGGTGCCGATGTCATTCATATGTGAAGACTGATTCTGATGTTCCCGGAGAGCACCTGTTACAGATGAGTAACTACGCTTTATATACTTATATAGTTAAAACTAAAGAATTTAAAAGCCATTCTTATGAGTAAAATAGCATAATCTATTGAAATGCTTATATTATGCTTATCAAAGTTTCAGAATCTACATTACCTGTTTCTCACATTATAATGTAAAATATTACTATTTTATAATGTAAACCGCTTTAACTGAAGGATAAAGTGATACAAAAAACTGCTACATAAATAAATAAATAACCCTGGAAATGCACTATTTGAAAATTGCCCGTCCCGGGGGTAATTTTATTTTAAAAAAGAGCATTATACCTGTTTGATAAAGGAAACGTAACAGTATGTTTACTAAACAGCGGTAGTGGCTTCCATGCGATATCGGAGTCACGGCCCCATTGAATTCAATGGGACCATGGCTCTGATATCGTACGGAAGCCGCTACAGCTGTTTAGTAAACATACCCCATAGATATGTGTTCATCTTTATAATAAAAGGCACCCAGAACTAGTTCTAGCAGTGCACACATTCTCTTACACAGAGTTACACCTGCTCCAAAAAAGTGAAAATGTGTGCAAGTACGCCATTCGTGTACTAGTGTATTATATTAACTATGCATGTACACTTCCACCCCACCCCACCCCAATCCACCTAAACTATGATCCTTGGAATGACTGCATATAATATGTATATAAGTACATGCAATCTTGGCAGAGTACATACTTTACACACAGGTATTCTGCTACGCAATTTTATAAGAGCCATTTTCCACATATAAAGCATGCTGTATGTAGAAAATGCTTTTAAAAATTCCTTCTCTTCCCCTATATGCTCATAGCACAGTATTGCTAACTGTGTAATAAGCGCTTTCCGTAGACAATAAGCACACAAGTGGGTGATGTCATCCAACAGTCCTGGAAGGGAACTGGTCTCCCATAGCTCAGAAATTAATGTAAAGTTTGCGTATGCGCAGGTCTTCTCGTGCAAAGTGGTCTTAACAGTTTCTTAGTTTCAAAGCTCAATAATATAGGCAACTTTTCAGGAAGTAGACAGGACTATGTGTATTATCAATCCTGCTGTCTACAGAAAACATCTGCTACAGCTGAGCAGCATTACTTTTTCCACTGACAAGCAGGACTGAGTCAGACACAGAAGTGGGTACCTGCCAAGCTCAGGGCTGCTTGCTATCTTGATATTGCCCCAGTTTTTAGAGCAGTCCACAGTAAACAGGTACATGGGTTGTATGTTCAGAGGGATAGTTTGGCTAGCACAACTTGGCTGAAGGTACTGTCCTTTGCTGACACTTGCGCCAAACAGTAATGTACAGTAAAAGTATAAAGAGATGACCATGTAGCTGCTTGAGGAGCATCACTGTTGCCACAGTAGCTTTAATCTGATGAGACTTTACTTTAAAACTAAGAGTATCCACTTGTTCATAACAGAACTAGATGCAGGATGCCAACCAATTTGCTAAAATTCTTTTTTGACTGCATGCCAAGTCTTTTGGAATCAAAGGAGACAAAGTCAGATGGACTTCCTAAATGAATCAGTTCTTTTAAGGTAGTAGGCCAATTTACTGTTGAGAGTATGTTGGGCTTGCTTGCATGAATTTGAATGCAGCTTTGAACAAAAAATGGGAAGTGCTGTTTCTTCATTTATGTGAAAAAGTATCACTGCCTTAGGAAAAAACTTAAGGTGCATTGTGATGATGAAACTGAGAGCATGATTGCTAGGTTACCAGTGCCTGAAGTTTACTGATTCCTCTAGCCGAGATAACTGTTACTAGGAAGAGTACTTTCCAGGTGAGGAG
This sequence comes from Ichthyophis bannanicus, assembly GCA_033557465.1. Taxonomy (NCBI): domain Eukaryota; kingdom Metazoa; phylum Chordata; class Amphibia; order Gymnophiona; family Ichthyophiidae; genus Ichthyophis; species Ichthyophis bannanicus. The sequence continues at coordinate 573,417,859 of CM066035.1, forward strand.
CTTAAGTGCAGCAGTTTCCAGTGGTTCAAGTGTGGCTTGTGATAAGGAAGCTTATCATAGCTCAGGAAGGAGCTATAGGAAAGGTGAAGTGACTCTGAACAAGCAACCTGTCAGTTCTGGTAGAAATAAGAAAACAGAATTTTCCCATAAAAGACTACCAGTCCCAGAATGCACCAGGTTTCCAACAGCCATTAGAGGAGCTGAAGTGGGGAAGCGTGTGTTCAATCAGGAGGGCTATGAGGTAATCCCTAAGCACTCATCTCAAAGGGCAGGGCCTGATTCAGCACAGCTGTGCTGTATTAGGGAGGAGCACTCATCTGAGCAGAATAAAGGTAGAGTTTATTCTACAGAGAATTATCCTCCTTATCCTGAGAATCAGCTTGAGCTTGACCATCTTCATCATCAGGAGGATCATCAGAAGCAGAAGCCAAACCGGACGGACAGAGAGGGAAAGAAACCCTCTGGAAGAAAGAGGAGAAAAGCCTTTGAGAGGTCTAGAAGAGTCCAGAGCAGTACGTATACTGGGAGGCATTTCAAGGGCCAGCATACACCATTGGACTGGGGAAAGCCAGAGGAATGGTGCTGCAGAGCTAGGAATCTCCAGACGCTACCTGTGAGGGAGACGGCTGCACGTGGAAGGGACCCTAAGACCTGTGCCAGAAGGTATGTGAAGAGAGATCCAGTGTCCAGGGATCTGGATTGGAAGGCTGGACATAAGAACTGGACTACATACTGGCCAGGCTATATAGAGAGGAACTCTAACAGCAATGGAAACTCAGGTATGAACACTGATCTATGCCCTAGCTATAACCTTGAAAGACAGCAGGGAAACAAGTATTCTCCTGAAAGTGCTCCATTGAGAGATTCATCTGTGCCAATCCATGATATTGAACCCATGCTTGTTGAAGAAGGGGGAATGATTGCAGATGAAGAATGTGTTTATATGGACTGCTCTCTGTCCAAACTCCTTTGGTGATTTTCTGTTATAAAGTACAGCAACCATCACAAAGAAATACAAACTTGTTCTTTAATCTACTCAGGAAAGCTCCTGAAGCAGGATTTGACCCACGCTGTAGAAAGCAAGCCAGCTAAGGGGTTTCAGCTGGATAACTGCTAGCAATTGAGCCTTACCTAATTGCTTGTGAGCTAGGAGAGAATCGCTTCTGAATCTATGTGGGAAGCTATCAGACGTTAACCTGAAAAGAACAGTTTTTTTTCTTTCTTTGTGGTTTTTCGTTTGTTGTTTGATATATGCTAAGAAAACATTAGCTAATGCCTGACAAGTTTGAATGTTGTTTTCCTGATTTTGATTTTGTTTTTCCAAGTTAAACACTGGAAGCAAGTAACCTGATTTATGTGCTACCAAGCATATCTGTGTTGGGAGAAATAACCCCATAAATAAATATCTTATTGGCTTTAACACTTGAGCACAACAAAATTATTGTCAGCAGCTGTGTCTGGTGTGAATGAACTACATTGCCCACAATCCCTTGCAAATCATATAGATATATGCACTTGCCAAGACTGTGAAGATTCTCACCCAGGCAACCGTCTGACAAATGGCGTAGTTTTTCGTATTGCTTTTGCACAAAGGGGATTTACTTGCTGAGGATTACAACTAAAGTTCAAGTCTAAAGCTGGAAAAAAAGATTTTCCCTCAACTGCACTTTGGAGGAGAAGTGATTGTTCCAGGAAGCTGTCCCAGGAGGAAAAGACCCTGTGCAGAGCTGGATTCATCACTGACACAAGGTAATAAGTACCTGGGCATGTCTAGTGGTGGATGGGAGTGAGGCACAGGGGTAATTGAAGAAAAAAAAAAGTAGAAAAAAAAACACATCTGTTTGGAAGGTGGTGCACTTTGTTTTTTTTTTTCTTTTTTTCTTGCAGGGGTCAAGATGGATCCAAGGGAACTAGCTGATTGGATGGCAGCCCAGTTTAGCAGGCAACAGGAGCTAGCACAGCAGGCTCAGGACACTGCTATGAAAGCCTTAATGGACCAGCAGAAGCCAGTGCTTGATCTGGTGCAAGCCCTAGTTCAGCTGCAGAGCCAAAGTGGAACAGATGCAAGACCAGCAGTAAATACTGGTACACCACATGTGGACAGTGTGGGACTCAATCAAGGGATTGGGGCATTTAGTTTTGGGAAGCTAACTCCAGATGATAATGTTGATGATTTTCTAGAGTCTTTTGAAAGAGTGGCACAAGCATTAGCATGGCCAGAGACCCAGTGGGCAGTAAGGCTGGCAGCCTCAATAACTGGAGAGGCGCTTGCAGCTTATAGAGCAATGCCAGCAGCCCAGGCTTTGAATTATAAGGAGGTAAAGGCTGCTATTAGAGATCGCCTAGGGTTGTCTATTTCAGAGTATAGGCGAATGTTTAGAGCTACTACATTGAGAATGGGTGAAACACCCAGGGCTCTGAGTCAGAGAATCAGAGGTTTAGCTGTAAAATGGTTGGAGCCTGAGCAAAAGACGGTAGAAATGTTATTAGACATTATAATGCTTGAACAATTTATGTCTGTGGTCCCTAAAGATTTGCACACTTTCCTTATACAGCAAAATGGCCAAAATCTTGGAGAGGTAACCATGCTAGCAGAGAGATTCTTGGAAGCCACGCAGGCTTGCCATAGAATGGGTGGCCCTCTGAAGATTGGTGCTGAGGCAAGATGTGCTGTATCAGAAAAGAAAATAATTAAAAATGTTTCTGAAAATGAATGTACTGTTTCAAACCAGATGACACAGTGGAATAGAAAGAAATGTTTCAAGTGTGGAAAATGGGGACATTTAGAAAAGAGATGCCAGACACACACTAGCTTAGTGGGTGTGGATTTAAAACAGCCCAAAGAAGGATTTCTTTTGATGGTTGATGTGCAAGGAATTACCACAAATGCTTTGTTAGATTCTGGGGCAGACCAGAGTATGATGTCAAAAAGGCTTTGGAAGAGGATAGAGGCCCAAGAAGGATTTGTGCCTAGAACCCCTGAAAGCCAAGTTCACATCAGATGCATTCATGGTGCTGCAACATCATATCCCACCTATAGGCTAAAGGTTAAGTGCCTGGGGGAACAAGAGGAAGTCCTGGTAGCAGTGGTGCCTAGGCTACCATTTGATTTGGTTCTAGGAAGAGACTGGCCAAGATTTAAGCAGGGTCTAGTGGAAGGACTAGGAAAGAAGGAGGGAGAAGGTTTAATGGTAATAGCTCCCGGGCCTTTATTTGGAAGTCCTCAGACCCCAGCTAAAAAGATGGTTAAGCGTCCAGAAGACCAAGCTACCCCAAAGCAGACATTTGTCCTAAAGTACCATAGGGTCACAGAGAAGGCCCAAGCTCCTAAGCGGGCAACCCCTCAAGCTGCTGGGTTTGACCTGTGCAGCATAGAAAATGTGACTGTACCTAGCCAAGGGAGAGCCCTGGTTGACACTGGTCTCCAAGTGGAAATACCTATTGGATGCTATGGGAGAGTAGCCCCAAGGTCCGGATTAGCCCTTAAATATTTCATCGATGTGGGTGCGGGAGTAATTGATCCCGATTACAAGGGCAATATTAAAGTTCTGTTATTTAACTTTGGACAGAATGATTATCACGTGAAGACAGGAGACAGAATTGCCCAACTGATCTGTGAGAGGCTGGGTTTTCCACCTGTGGAGAAGGTCACATCCCTGGAAAATTCTGAGCGTGGAACCAAAGGCTTTGGTTCTACTGACGTCAAAGGGGTTAAAAGCCTAGCTGCCACCTGTGCCCGAGAGAGGGAGGTGAATGAAGAGGAAGATTTGGGACCCCAGGTATCTGATTGTAAAGAAAAATCAGAGCCCCAAATAGGTGAGGACCTGACAGTGGTACAACAGGAAGAAATTAGGAAATTGCTTAAAGAGTTCCCAGATGTGTTGACACCCATACCTGGGGAGACACATTTGGTTGCCCATGAAATAATAACTCCACCTGGGAAATTAATTCGTCAAAGGCCATACCGCTTGCCTGAAGCCAAGAGACAGGAAGTAGTGGCACAAGTCCAGGAGATGTTGGACATGGGAGTAATAGAGGAGTCAAAGAGTCCCTGGAATAGCCCCATAGTCCTGGTGCCGAAGCCTGATGGATCTTTAAGATTTTGTATTGACTTCCGGCAGGTAAACGCCATATCAGTTTTTGATGCATATCCAATGCCAAGAATTGAAGAGCTGTTGGACCAGCTGGGACAGGCACAATACTTAACCACCCTTGATATGACAAAAGGATATTGGCAAATCCCTCTCACCAGGGAGTCGAAGCCGAAGACTGCGTTCAGCACCCCCGTTGGCCTTTTCCAGTTCAAGAGGATGCCTTTCGGACTGCATGGAGCAGTGGCTACCTGCCAAAGGTTAGTGGATCAGGTACTTCGACCCCACCAAAATTATGCTTTTGCATATATGGATGATGTCATAATCCATAGTAACACCTGGGCGGAGCATCTGAAGAGGATCAGGGCAGTCTTGTGCTCCATGAAGCAAGCGGGAATCACTTTAAACCCGAAGAAGTGTGCCTTTGGAAATAGGGAGGTAAAATACCTGGGCCACCTAGTGGGAAGAGGAAAAATTAAACCTCTAATGAGTAAAGTAGATAGCATCAGGAATTTTCCCCCTCCAACAACAAAGAAACAACTAAGAAGTTTCTTGGGACTTATTGGATACTACCGCAGATTTATACCGCAATTTGCAGAGAAAAGTGCAATTTTCACGGATATGCTGCGGAAGAATTGTCCAAACCAGCTAAAGTGGACACCTGAAGCTGAAAAAGCTTTTTCAGTCCTAAAAGGAAAATTGTGTACAGGACCGGTACTGAAAGGGGTGGACTTCAAGAAACCCTTTCTGGTTCAAACCGATGCATCGGATGTAGGGCTAGGAGCAGTTCTATCCCAGTGTCATGAAAGGGAGGAGCATCCTGTGATGTACCTGATCAGGAAGTTGTCACCAGCTGAACAAAAGTATTCCACAATAGAAAAAGAATGTTTAGCTATTAAGTGGTCAGTGGAGGCGTTAAGGGTTTACCTTACAGGGAGAAAGTTCCAGTTGGTCACGGACCATGCCCCACTTAAGTGGTTGCAGCAAATGAAGAACCACAATGCCAGGTTGACACGCTGGTACATGGCCTTAAAGGCATTTGATTTTCAAGTTGAACATCGTGCTGGGAAGGTACACAAGAATGCGGATGCCCTTTCCCGTATTACGGACTGTAGAGAAGAAGTTTCACCAGTGACACCAGTCTGTAATAACTTAAGCAGGGGGGTATGTGATAAGGAAGCTTATCATAGCTCAGGAAGGAGCTATAGGAAAGGTGAAGTGACTCTGAACAAGCAACCTGTCAGTTCTGGTAGAAATAAGAAAACAGAATTTTCCCATAAAAGACTACCAGTCCCAGAATGCACCAGGTTTCCAACAGCCATTAGAGGAGCTGAAGTGGGGAAGCGTGTGTTCAATCAGGAGGGCTATGAGGTAATCCCTAAGCACTCATCTCAAAGGGCAGGGCCTGATTCAGCACAGCTGCACTGTATTAGGGAGGAGCACTCATCTGAGCAGAATAAAGGTAGAGTTTATTCTACAGAGAAGTATCCTCCTTATCCTGAGAAGCAGCTTGAGCTTGATCATCTTCATCATCAGGAGGATCATCAGAAGCAGAAGCCAAACCGGACGGACAGAGAGGGAAAGAAACCCTCTGGAAGAAAGAGGAGAAAAGCCTTTGAGAGGTCTAGAAGAGTCCAGAGCAGTACGTATACTGGGAGGCATTTCAAGGGCCAGCATACACCATTGGACTGGGGAAAGCCAGAGGAATGGTGCTGCAGAGCTAGGAATCTCCAGACGCTACCTGTGAGGGAGACGGCTGCACGTGGAAGGGACCCTAAGACCTGTGCCAGAAGGTATGTGAAGAGAGATCCAGTGTCCAGGGATCTGGATTGGAAGGCTGGACATAAGAACTGGACTACATACTGGCCAGGCTATATAGAGAGGAACTCTAACAGCAATGGAAGCTCAGGTATGAACACTGATCTATGCCCTAGCTATAACCTTGAAAGACAGCAGGGAAACAAGTATTCTCCTGAAAGTGCTCCATTGAGAGATTCATCTGTGCCAATCCATGATATTGAACCCATGCTTGTTGAAGAAGGGGGAATAATTGCAGATGAAGAATGTGTTTATATGGACTGCTCTCTGTCCAAACTCCTTTGGTGATTTTCTGTTATAAAGTACAGCAACCATCACAAAGAAATACAAACTTGTTCTTTAATCTACTCAGGAAAGCTCCTGAAGCAGGATTTGACCCACGCTGTAGAAAGCAAGCCAGCTAAGGGGTTTCAGCTGGATAACTGCTAGCAATTGAGCCTTACCTAATTGCTTGTGAGCTAGGAGAGAATCGCTTCTGAATCTATGTGGGAAGTTATCAGAGGTTAACCTGAAAAGAACAGTTTTTTTTCTTTCTTTGTGGTTTTTCGTTTGTTGTTTGATATATGCTAAGAAAACATTAGCTAATGCCTTACAAGTTTGAATGTTGTTTTCCTGATTTTGATTTTGTTTTTCCAAGTTAAACACTGGAAGCAAGTAACCTGATTTATGTGCTACCAAGCATATCTGTGTTGGGAGAAATAACCCCATAAATAAATATCTTATTGGCTTTAACACTTGAGCACAACTAAATTATTGTCAGCAGCTGTGTCTGGTGTGAATGAACTACATTGCCCACAATCCCTTGCAAATCATATAGATATATGCACTTGCCAAGACTGTGAAGATTCTCACCCAGGCAACCGTCTGACAGGCTTCATGAGTGAAGCTAGCACCAGATTAAGGTCCCAAGCGACAGGTTTTCATGGTTACCCTTCATGAAATGAGCAATAATATGACACTATGATGTTGGAGGTTTGTCCATTGGAGCATAAGCAGTGAGAGCATTGAGGTGTACTCCAGTGGAGAAGATCTGAAAGCCTAGATGAATTGGTGTAGTTTGCCTTATTTGTGTGTGGGGGGGGGGGGGTGGGGGGAGGTAAGAAAGTCATATAGAAATGGGGGTAGGGGGGTTAGTTCACCATTAGTGCCTGCAACATTTTTGGGGGGTGGGGGATGCTACCTCAAACTATGCTTATGTCTAGATGATATATACTGCAATATTGTGAAGGCAGACACATGACAGGATTGTGGCTCTTAGTGAAACATCAAATTGAAAATCTCTTGTACTTGAAAGTGTATGTGCATATAGTAAATGGCTTGCTAGCAGCTACAAGAATGCATTCGATAGATTCTGGTAAGTCAAGAACAGAAATCAGCTGCTTCTCTATTTCCATACTGTGAAGGCTAGAGATTTCAATTTTGGATGAAGAAGACAGCCTTTCTGTTCAGCTATTAGCATCAGGACTTGATTGCGTTTTCATGGAGGTAGAACTGCTAGCTTTTTGAGAAGAGGAAATCAGTTCTGTCAAGGCCAATATGGCAATGTGAGAATCAGGGTGCTTAAGCTTTCCTAGAACTTGTGCAGTATTCTTGTGGAGAGAAATTGGTGGATCTGCATACAGGAAGCTCTAGGTCCATGGAATCAGTAGGTCATCTGGAGCTTGTGTGCCCGATCCTGCCTCCCTGTCTAGCTGTTCGGTGTCTGTGCAAAATTCTGCATAGCAAATTCAGAATTTTGTGCAGATGGGAAATTCTGCACAAATTCTGCATCACGTAGTTGTGCAGAATTCTCCCAGGAATAGTATATTGTGATGACGAAAGCTGTTCAGGGGAGATGGAGTGGCAAGAAAGTGAATCCTGTCCCTTTAAAAATACTAGTAAACAGGATTTCCCTAGCAACCACAAACCTCTGAGTCAGAGTGCAGCCAGTACCAAGCCCTCCCAGTTCAGCAGTCAGAGCTAGGTTGAGTCCTAACAGCTCCCACGTGGGCTGGGAGAAGGGTGTGGTCCCTAAGAAGGATCAGTTTAAAGCTGCAGTGTTTGAGCAGTCAGATAGAGCAGCAGGAGCAAGAACGAGGAGAACAAGAGCAGCTGGAACAAGGAGCAGAGACGAGCAGTTGGATCTGAGAGGAACAGATCAGAGGCAGACACAGTTAAATGAGAAACTGCCAGGAGAGAGGCAGTTGAGTGAAGAGAGAAAGCTGCATGGCACAGAGCAGGAAGGATTGGAACAGCTGAGAAGCCCAAAGTCAAGGCAAGTGCGTGTTTCAAAGTCCCTGCGTGAAAAGAAGTTGGAAGAGTCAGTTCCCAGTGGGGGAAGCAACTCAGCTAGCTAGCTAAGCTACAGAGGTAGGGAAAATAGCTTTTCTGTGTTCCCTAGCCAAACTCCCTCTGAAGAGATAGAGAACTAAAGAAAAGTGCTAGAAGCTGTCATAGTCAAAATGCCTCAAAGCAAGCTTTTATGAGAGATAGGAAGTTTGCTAACAGCTGCTGTGACTCAGAAGTGAGGAAGTTTATTAGAGAGAAAGAAACTTCGTGTTTAAACTCTGCTGAGATAGAGCAAAAGAAACTCTTGTTATCAAAGCTGAATGAGTTGTTACAGAAGCAGAATAATAAGCTCTATGACATTGTTCCACCTGAAAACAGTTGCAATGAATCCATTGAAGAAATGGAGATAGAAGGCTGCAATGAACCGTATGAAAGTGAGTCTGAGGAGATGCAGTGTTCATATTGCAGGGCTAATGAGTTTGAGATGTGCTGAGCCTAAGCACATGTAAGAGAGGGAGTGTTTAAAGTATTGCAAAGCTTGTTTGTACGAAGCTGACAGACACAGCAAGAAAACTCACCAGACGTTTTAAGCCAATGTGTTTGTTCCCACAATGCTCTGAAGAGAAATAAAACTTGCTGGGCATTTTAGAAGCTGTGAGCCTCCTTGTATAAGAAGATGTGAAAGAAACAGTCTTCATAGGAAAGTTAAGTTACCTTGAAAAAGTTAACAACCTGAGCTTTGTAAGACAGTTCGTAGAACCAAAGTTAACTGCTGTTATTGGAAGTAAAAGTTCCCAACTCTGCAACCTGTTGGACTTTATTACTCTTTGTTTTGGAGATGTATCCAATTTATGTTCAGTGCTATTGAATTTGATGCGAAGGGGGAAATCCCGAAAATAAAAATATTCTCTGTTTTTGCCTAATACCGTGTGGTCACACTATTTGCTCTGAGGAATAACTGAACTACATTTCCCAGCGATCCTAGCTGGCGGCCATATTTGTGGACATTATTCAAAGAGGGCAGTAAGGCGACACCCTCCTGTTTACTGGCTATCGGCCCGGGCGGGAGGCACGGCAACAATATACATCCTTGATATCCAGAGTATGCAGCCAGTCTCCCCTGTTGAAAAAGGAAAGAATAGAGGGGAGAGAGGTCATTTTGAATTTTTCCCTGAGAAGAAATCAATTGAAGTCTCTGAGATCCAGGATAGGGTGCAAATCCTGTATCTTCTTTGGGTTGAGAAGGTACCTGGAGTAGAACCTCCAATTTCTCCGAGAACAAGCAGGAAGTCAGTCCTCACATATGGGTGACGTTGGTGCTGACGGAGCCCTCGTGCGGAGCAAATCCCCAGCTTTCAGAGAAAGTCTTTGGGAGTTGCATCACGCATGTGCGGTCCCCAAGGGTGCCATCTTGCTCAGTCTCCTTTTTTCTACAGAGCCCTTCGGACATAGTCCCTGTGTCACAGTGAAAAAAGTTTTAAAATTCTCTGTTCTTCCACCGGTCGACACCAGTTCCTCTTCCCGCCTTCGGCTCGATACACCGGTATCGCGTCCAGCTCTATTTTTCGGTTTTTGTCCTTCATGACTGGCATTCGCGTCCTTTTTCTTTTTCACTGGCAGCCCGGGTCTTTGATCTCGCAGGGGCCCTTTTTCCCCCAATGGCTGCCAGCGGGTTTAAAAAATGCAGTTGGTGTGTAAATCTTATGTCCCTCACCGATACGCATGACTGCTGTCTCCAGTGCCTTGGGCCCGACCATGACCCGACGGTCTGCGGTCCGTGTAGGAAGATGTCCTTTAAGGCCCTGAAGAGCCACCAACAACAGCATGATAGGATTTTACCTGAGTCCGTGCCTTCGCGAGCCTGTAACTCGTCTAAGGCCTCTAAATCTCGGGGGGAACATTCCGAGCCCGAGCAGTGTCGAGGTACCACGGAGAGGGGGTCTCCCTCGAGGGAACATAGGAGGAAGAAGTCCTTGAAGGCGGCGGTGTTGGATGGCTCCGAGCAACACGGCCCCTCCCGGGGCTCGTCGCGGAGCCCCAAGCACCGGCCGGGATATTCAGAGACGGAGCGCCCGGCAAAGGTTCCTCTCCGGGAGACGGATCAACTGAGGCAGGTAACTACTGTCCTCGTTGAGGACTCCCCTCCGGGGGAACCGGCGTCAGGCCTGCCGGTGTTGGGACCTGACCTGGGTGGCTGTGGAGCCTTCTGGACTCGAGTCCAGAATGGCGGCCTTGGAGCGCAGTTTTGCTGCCTTCATGGAGCAGCAGCGGGCGCTGATTGCCAGCCTGTCCGGTTCTTCCGCCCCGACCACCAGGCCATCGACATTGACGTAGACCCCGGAGGCCAAGCCAATTCGCGAGACATTTTGGGATCAAGTCGATCCTCGGCCGAGGTCCCACTCAGCCTCCCGTTCAAGACCGAGGTCATCACCGCCGAGCCTCCCTGCATCAGGGTGGTCGGCGCCAGGGCCCTCGATGTCGGAGCCCATCAATTCCTCTTCAGAGGCCTCGGGATGGGAAACGGAAGGAGTCCCCGGACACCTGCCAGAACGGGGACATCCCGTCTGATTCCCCGGTGTCCAAACCTCAGAGAGGGTCCCCTCCAGAGGACATGAGGTTCTTGAACTTCGTGAGGGATTTGTCCAAAGCTTTTGCATTCCCCACGGAGTTTGAGGAGGATTCTCGAGCCGATGAGCTCCAGATCCTGCAGTATGAGGCCCCAACTCGGGAGGCCCATACTGTACCTGTGTCTCCGATCCTGGAACAACTGATGCTCTGCGTGTGGGAGGCATCGGCATTGTCGCCAGTTATCAGCAAACGGCTCGACTCGATGTGTTGAGTCCGCCAGAGCCCTGGGTTTCAAAAGTCCCAACTGCCACACAACTCCATGGTTATGGAATCGGTCATGTGCAGGCTGAAGAGCCAGAAGACGCACTCCTCGGTGCCTTCTGGCATGGAGGCCCGCAACTTGGATGCCCTCAGTAGGAAGTGCTTCCAGGGTTCAATGCTGACCTGTCGAATCCAGGCCTACCAGCTGTACATGGGCATGTCCCTGAGGGACCTGGCGAAGGAACTCGCCAGGTTCTCAGCTGGTCTCTCAGAGGGACCTTTGCAACGCTTCAGGAGTCGGTCCACCGCTGTCCGTGAGTGCTCGAAGTTTATGTCTTGAGCGGCCTATAATGGGTTCAAGTCGGCGGCCCGGGTAGCCGCAGCCGGCTTTGGTGTGCACCGCCAGACTTGGCTACAGTCGTTGGACCTTGAACAATGGGTTCAGGACAAGTTGGTCGATGTCCCATGCCAAAGGGAGAACCTCTTTGGCAAACCCATGACCAACAAGGCCGTGGAACTGGAGACCGAGTACATGATAAGGACATGGCTCTTCAAGAAGACCTTTGCCCCTTCTCGCAGGAAGGGCTTGGGTAAAAAGCCCTTTTACCCGAGGAAGGGTGCTGCTTACCGAAGCTACACCCATTTTCAGGCCTCCCCAGCTCCCCAACAGGGGCAGCAGGCAAAGGGACAGGGGAATGGCCCGCGTAAGCAGAAAGCCCCCAAATCCCAGGCACCTGCTTCGGCCCAGCCTGGCAGCGACTTTTGACTCTCACAGCATAGCCCCTCTTCCCACTGGGGACAGGCAGTGCACAGGAGAAAGGTTTTCCCTGTATGCTTACAGGTGGATATCCATTACCACCGATGCCTGCGTCTTGCAGATTTTCCAAGAGGGCTACCTATTTCACCTGGCCCAGGTGCCTCCTCCTTACTTCCCGGGAGAGCCCCTCAGGTCTCCCCTTCACTGGGACCTTCGTCTGAAGGAGTTGTCGGGTCTTCTCAAGGATCAGGCGGTAGAATCGGTGCCCCACCACCTGCAGGGCAAGGGCTTCTATTCCAGATACTTTCTGGTACCAAAGAGAACAGGAGGCCTCAGACCCATCCTCGACCTGCACAACCTAAACAAATTCCTGGTGAGGGAGAAGTTCAAGATGCTCTCACTTGGAATATTGCTGGCTTACCTCCATCAGGGAGATTGGCTATGCTCCTTAGACCTAAAAGATGCGTTTACACACATCCTAATACACCCAGACCACAGGCAGTATCTACGCTTTGTGGTGGGAAGCAGTCATTACCAGTACAGGATACTCCCCTTTGGCTTGGTCTCGGCCCCCACGGTATTCACAAAGTGGCTAGCTGTGGTGGCTGCCTTCCTCAGACTTCAAAAGGTCTTTGTCTTTCCCCACCTAGACGACTGGCTCATCAGAGGTACTTCAGCCAGCGAGGTCCACCAGGCTACATCTCGCACCATCCAGGTGCTCCAGCATCTGGGGTTTGTAATCAACTATTCCAAGTCCAGCCTTACTCCAACTCAACAATGGGGCCAGACTCGACACCCTTCAGGCAAGGGCCTATCTGCCTGCAGACAGGGCAGACAGGCTTCTGGCTCTGACACGTCAGGTGAGTCATAGGTCCATAGTGTCAGCAAGACAATTTCTGCTCCTCCTCGGGCACATGGCTTCCACGGTTCAAGTGACACCAGACGCCCGCCTCCACATGTGGACTGCTCAGTGGTGCCTCAGAGACCAGTGGTCACAGGCCACAGGTTGCCTCAGGGACAAAATCACAGTGTCCAGGCGGCTAGTACGGTCCCTGGACTGGTGGCTTCAGTGACTCCACTTGGAGGTGGGGATACCTTTTCAGGCCCCTCTGCACACGAGGGTCCTGACTACGGATGCATCCCTGCTGGACTGGGGAGCCCATTGCCAGGGGTTCCACACTCAGGGAGTGTGATCCCCGAACGAGAGAGCACAACAGATCAATTTCTTGGAATTCCGAGCCATCCGCCTGGCTCTAGGGGTTTTCTGGCAGTTCCTGGCCCACGTACCTGTCCTAGTACAGACAGACAACCAGGTGGCCATGTTCTATGTGAACAATTAGGGTGGCACGGGGTCCTGTCTCCTGTGTCAGGAAACCCTGTTTCTGTGCTCGTTTACAGTCCAGCATGGCATTCTCTGCGGGCCGTCTACCTGCCAGGCCAGGAAAACAGGTTAGCCGACAGGCTAAGAAGGATTCTCCAGCCCCATGAGTGGCAATTGGACCGTGGAGTAGCCAGTTGGCTTTTCCAGACCTGGGGAAAGCCAATGATGGATCTGTTTGTGAGTCCAGTCAATCACCAGCTGCCACGGTTCTGCTCCAGGCAGCCACACCCGCTCAGGGTGGCCACGATACCTTTCTGATATCATGGGCCGTGGGCCTCCTGTATGCGTTTCCTCCGACGCCTTTGGTGCCCAAGACTCTATTCAAGATCCCTCAGGACAAGGCCTCCGTTATCCTGGTAGCCCCGCAGTGGCTGAAGCAACCATGATTTCTGCTTCTGCTTCAGCTAGCGTTGGAGGCCCCCATTCCCCTGGGGCTCTCCCCAAGCCTCCTGTCCCAGAAGGGGGGCGCTCTTCTGCATACCAACCTCAACTCCCTCAACCTGATGGCATGGCTGCTGAAAGGGTGATACTCGCTGCACTCCTCCTTCCAAAGGCTGTTGAGGAGGTCTTGCTGGCCTATGCCTTGAAGTGGCGTAAGTGCTGTGTCATTTGACTGAGCAAGATGGCACCCTTGGGCGGGAAGGGGACCGCGCATGCGTGATGCAACTCCCAAAGGCTTTCTCTGAAAGCTGAGGATTTGCTCCGCACAAGGGCTCCATCGGCGCCAACGTCACCCATATGTGAAGACTGACTTCCTGCTTGTTCTCGGAGAAATTGGAGGTTCTACTCCAGGTACCTTCTCAACCCACTCAGCCACCAAGCTGCAAGGGACAACGAGGCCAGGTTCGGGTGTAGTACCCGCCCCTCCTCCTGCGTTAACAGGCCTGGGGCACAGCCCAGGGGAATCGGGGGCTGAGATGCAAGCCGGAGCAGGAATGGGAACCACGGTTGCCAAGGCCACGGAGCGACAAGTATCATCGACGCTCGTTCCCGCTGAGCTTTTTGGAGGATCCTCACTATGAGAGGAGTGGGTGGGAATGCGTAGAGAAGCCCGGAGGTCCAGCTCAAGAGGAACGCATCCCATGCCTCCCTGCTCGGGGGCGGGACTGGGCCACAAAAGTGGGGGAACTGAGTGTTCGCCAGGCTGGCGAACAGGTCCATGGTCGGGGTCCCCCACCGATGGAACAGCCAGCTGGTCACCTCCGGTAACAGCCACCATTCGTGAGGGCGGAGGATCCTGCTGAGTTTGTCCACGAGGATGTTCTCATGGCACAGGAGGTAGACCGCTCATAGGGTCATCCCTCGATGGAAGGCGAAGGAGCAGAGGAGGACTGCTTCCTGGCAGGGGAGGCATGATCCTGTGCCCCCTTCCTTGTTGATATAGAACATCGCTACTCGATTGTCGGTTGCACGAGTGCCGACTTTCCCTGGATATGGTCCTCGAAGGCCCTCAGGGCCCATTGGACCGCCCGAAGCTTGAGCAAGTTCATCTGCTGTTGAGACTCTTCGGGTGACCATTGCTCCTGCGTGCACAGTGCACCACAGTGGGCTCCCCATCCCAACAGGGAAGTGTCCATTGTCAGCACTAGTTTGTGCTGATGGGTTTGGAAGGGCAGTCCCCAGAGAAGGTTGCGGGGGTCCTGCCACCAGTCTAAGGACCTGAATGGGGTCCCTGAGGTGACCAGAGGCTGAGCTCCACTGAATGCTGAGGCATCACTGGGCCGTTTGCAAGTGCATAGTCCGCGCCGTGACCCGAGTGTTGCTCTGGACCTGGGCTGCTGAGTGTCGAGGCATGCACCAATAAACTCCAAGGCCTGTGCCGTCTCGAGGTGGGACTTGGGGTAGTTGACCAAGAATCCCAGGAGTGGAGGAGTGGCCTAGTGGTTAGGGCAAGGTAATTCAGGCTGGAAGGTCGGGGGTTCAAATCCCACTAGAGGACAGCAACCTTGGGCCGGAAGGACTGGGGTTTCTAGTCACACAGGTGCTCCTTGTGGTCTTGGGCAAGGCACTTAACCCTCCATAGCCCATGTTCCCTGTAAAATAGTTATCTCCAAGTTATAATGCCCTGTTCAATGTAATTTCAGTTTGTTCAATGTAAACCGCTTTAATGTAGAATAGCACGGTATATAAGTGTGGTGAGGCAGGTGCAGCACAGACCTGGGAAAGAGAAAAAAAAGAAGATTTTTCTCCTAAGAAGGGGATGGGCTCACCTAAGCACAGGTCCCAAAATGAAAGTAATACTGAAACACGCAAGGCTAGCCTGAAGCCACACCCAGTCTCCAGGGCAACAGCAGGGAGAGAGAGGGTGGGGCCAGAAAGGGAAGCACGCTGGCAAACATTTAAACGTGGTCAGTCAGCAAGTGAAGGGAGAGAGCACAGCAGAGCTGAGAGAACTGGGGGAACCAGGAGAAGCAGACAGAACTGCCAAAGTGAGTGGCAGGGCCAGAGAAGAGCAGGAAGAAGCTTGAGAGAGTTCCAGGACTATAGTTCTAACTCAGAGGCAAGCAGCTCAGACTCTGAGCAAGAAACGGAGCCTTTTAGAAAGCCTGACAAAAGGAAGGTTTCTACAAGCAAGGTAAACCAGACAGTACCTTTAAGTGATTCACTAAAGGGAAGGAAGTCTAGGAGCACTGACATTATTCCAGGGGGAAGAAGGAATGTTCATTGGGGAAAACTTTTTAAGCTTTTAAGGAAAGTGAAACTAGAAATCCCTGAACATATCCCAGTCCCTGAGCCTTGTAGCACTGAGGAAGAAATGGAGGTGGAATTCTATAAAGGGGATTCAGATTCTACAGAAGTCTCAATGGAATGCTCATTGTGCATGAGAAGTGCTTAGAAAGCATTTATTAGATATTATAAAGAAAGCCAAGAAGTAGTTATACTGTGCAATTGATACTGTGAAGTGCTGGAAAAAGAGAGAAGTCTCATTTTAAAGATGAAATAGTACTTGTGCTATGAAACTGTTTCAACAGCCGTTTAGTTCCTATGCTGAAAAGTAGAGCCTGTTTTCAAGCTTACCTGAAACAGCTGGGAGAAGCTAACAAGGTTGGCTGGACTTTACTTGCAACAGTGATTTTTCAACTGTGTTTGGTTTGGATGAAAAAGGAAACTTGTTTTGTTTCAAAGACTGAAGGAAACTGATTTATTATAGCACTGCTGAAGTACCTTTACAAAGAAGCTTTTTGTTGGAGAAAATATCCTCACTTTCTGTTAATGGTTTGGAACCTTCTACCAAGGTCCAATTTGCAAACTTGATGATTAAAATAAAATTTAGAAATAAATTTTCCTGTGTTGGCCTAATTCCACTTGGTCTGCTTTAACTGCCCCACAACTACACAATTAAGGGCCTCAGCTACCAGGCTGAAGCAAGACACAAGTAATATGGCCCGCCGCCCCTACTAGGCAGCCACCTAGTAGGACTGCCGGCCCACAGGTGGCGTAGTTCTTTGATTTTCGTCAAGTTTTTGCACACCTAAAAGAAGATCCTGACCTCAGAAGGAGGAGAGGACCCCCAGAGAAACAGCTGCTGTCAACACACCTGCTGTCTGCTGAGCGGAGGAAAGATCCAGAGTGGCAGTGGAGCTGGAGTTGGTATCCACGTGGTTGACAAGGCGAGACTAAGCACCAGGGCCAGATAACCTGTAGGCTGGAGGGGTTATCGCCGGATGCTGGTGTAAGAGGGAGGCTGTAGGGGAGTGCTCACTAGAAAAGGGGAACATAAGAAAGTACCGCACTTGGTGTTTGTTTCTCTTTGTTTTATTCACAGCACTACTACAAAAATGGAGAATCGTGACATCCTGTCCTGGGTGGCTGACCAGTTTGCCAAGCAAAGGGAGATGTCGGCGCAGAGCCTAGAACAGGCGAAGATCATGCTCCAGGCACAGCAAAGACCGTTACTGGAGATGATGTCCAGGTGGCTTGCAGCACAAGAGAAAATGGACGAGGCTGCAAGGACAGTGCCAGGTTCACGGGGAGATTTCCGTGGGTGGGACTTATCAGGCACTGAGACTTTCTCTTGTGGACGCCTTACTAGAGATGATGATGTAGACGATTATATTGAGGCATTTGAGAGAATAGCTCTCCTGGCCAGCTGGCCAAAGGAACAGTGGGCGCTAAGGTTCGCCACTTCTCTCACAGGCGAAGCTTTGGCGGCCTATAGGGCCATGCCTGCCAGTTTAGTCACAGATTATAAGGAAGTAAAGCGGGCTATCAAGGATCAGATGGGATTAAACCCCACGGTCTATCGCAGGCTTCTACGTTCCTGTAAATTGAAGTTAGGTGAGACACCTCAAGCTCTCTATTATAGAGTGAAGAGCTTAGTTTATAAATGACTTACGCCGGAGACTAAGGATTTAGAATCTGTATTAGACACTGTGATTCTAGAACAGTTTATGGAAGCTGCACCCCGCAATGTGCAAACTTTCCTAGTCCTCCAGGATTGCAAAAACACTCAGGAAGCCATTGCACTGGCTGACCGCTTTCTAGAGGCTAACAGGTTGAGCCCTGAGAAAGAGGGTGTGTTTAAGAGTGCAAATGTGGAGTTACTAGAAAGGAAGGCAAAGCTTGCAAACTTTGGGAAAGTAAGTATGACTTTGGATAAAAGATTTGATGCACAGAGAAAATGTTTTATGTGTGGAGAGTTGGGTCATCTTAAAAGGGACTGTAAAGCTAAGAAAGCTTTTGTAATTACCCACCATAGAGATGCAGGAGAAGGGTTCCTGTTAACAGTGGAAGTAGAAGGGATCCCAACTGAGGCATTATTGGACTCCGGTGCAGACCAATCTATGATATCTCAGAGGCTGTGGAGGAAAATTGAGGCAAAAGATAAACCCTCACCAGAGTCCTCTGGAGATCATATTAAGATTCGCTGTATCCATGGAGCCGCCTCTACCTATCCCATACATCCCGTTGAAATAAAAGGATTGGGTATGAAAAAGCAAATAAAAGTGGCCATAGTACCGAGACTTCCACATGACATAGTCCTAGGCCGCGACTGGCCTCAATTCAGGAAAGGCTTAGCTGAGGAGTTGCAGGGCAAAACAAGTCAACCAGCTACCTTTTCTCAGGAAGAGAACTTAGACAGGGAGAAAGCCTTACCCAAGGTAGGAAAGGTTGCTGACCCCAGGCTAGGAGAATGCAAGGCAGGTATGATAACTACCCGCACCGGCTTTAAGCCTTCAGAAAAGGAAAATGACCCTCAGGAAGACCCTATACCAGGGACATCCTTTCATGAGGAATTGATTACTCCCCCGAAAGACATTCCCAGGAAGGGAAAGGCCGAAAAGAGGCGGGAAAGGCAAACCAGGGCAAAGAATAGGGCTGACTTGATAGCTGGACAGGAATTGCCCTGGGTTCCTGCAGAGTTAAAGGAAAAATTTCCCTCATTTCCTAGGGAACAGATAGCAGATCCTGCTTTGGTTCGAGCGTTTGAATACGCCAGGAAAGGATCTGAGACCCTGCCAAGATTTCTCTTGGTGGATAACATACTATATAGGGAGAGTTCGGACCCAAGAACAGGTGATACGAGAAAACAGTTAGTGATACCTCACTCCTTTAGAAACATAATCTTAAGATTGGCTCATGATCACCCATTGGGGGGACATAAAGGGGTATCAGACACATTGGATCAGGTGCTAGCTAGGTTTTATTGGCCCGGTGTTTTTAGAGAGACGTCAAGATTTTCCGCATCTTGCCCGTCCTGTCAGAGGGTCACGACGAATCATCCGCCGGAGGTGCCTTTGATCCCGATGCCAGTTATAACCAAACCCGTATACAGGTTGGCAGTTGATATAGTGGGACCCTTGTTAAAAACACCAAGGGGCTACTGATACATATTGGTCATAATGGACCACGTCACTAGATTTCCTTGGGCAGTCCCCTTGCGGAATACATCCTCACGTATCATAGCTATGGAATTGGTAAAGGTATTTTGTGAAGTGGGGTTCCCTCGGGAGGTTTTAACAGATAGGGGGAACAACTTCATGTCCCGATACCTTGCTCAGCTATGGGATGCCTTTGGTATCCATCATGTTCGCACGGCGGCGTATCATCCACAAACCAATGGCCTGGTAGAAAGGTTCAACCAGACTTTAAAGAGCATGTTGAGGAGAACCCTTGAAGGTAACATGGGGGAATGGGATACAATGCTCCCATTCATGCTATACGCATGTAGGGAGAGAAAGCAGACCTCTACAGGCGCTTCCCCATACGAACTCATGTATGGACGTGCCCCACGGGGATTACTAGATATATTGAGAGAACAGTGGATAGCACCCACTGAGGACGAGCAGGAGGTACCCAAGTTCCTGACAGATTTGAAAGGGCGCTTGCAGCGGATGGCTACAGCGGCGGAGGGGAACTTGAAAGCGAGTCAGGCCTGTCAAAAGTCTTATCATGACCGACGAGCAAGACCACGTATCCTGAAGGTTGGGGATAGGGTACTTGTGATGGTCGCAGCTGCTAGCTCCAAGTTTGAGAATGCCTGGAAAGGGCCTTACAGAGTTTTAAAACAAGTAGGTCCTGTAACTTATGCATTGGAGACCGGGAAAGGGAGGCAGCAAGTATACCATATTAATATACTGCGCCCATGGCAAGAGCGCACAGTTAAATTAGCCCTAAGAGAGAACAGTAACCCACAGGTCCTATGTAGGATTACAGGCTGTGCGCGGGTTGCGTCGCCAGCCTGTAATAGCTTAAGGGGGGGGAGGGGAATATGTGGTGAGGCAGGTGCAGCACAGACCTGGGAAAGAGAAAAAAAAGAAGGTTTTTCTCCTAAGAGGGGGATGGGCTCACCTAAGCACAGGTCCCAAAATGAAAGTAATACTGAAACACACACTTGCAAGGCTAGCCTGAAGCCACACCCAGTCTCCAGGACAACAGCAGGGAGAGAGAGGGTGGGGCCAGAAAGGGAAGCACGCTGGCAAACATTTAAATGTGGTCAGTCAGCAAGTGAAGGGAGAGAGCACAGCAGAGCTGAGAGAACTGGGGGAACCAGGAGAAGCAGACAGAACTGCCAAAGCGAGTGGCAGGGCCAGAGAAGAGCAGGAAGAAGCTTGAGAGAGTTCCAGGACTATAGTTCTAACTCAGAGGCAAGCAGCTCAGACTCTGAGCAAGAAACGGAGCCTTTTAGAAAGCCTGACAAAAGGAAGGTTTCTACAAGCAAGGTAAACCAGACAGTACCTTTAAGTGATTCACTAAAGGGAAGGAAGTCTAGGAGCACTGACATTATTCCAGGGGGAAGAAGGAATGTTCATTGGGGAAAACCTTTTAAGCTTTTAAGGAAAGTGAAACTAGAAATCCCTGAACGTATCCCAGTCCCTGAGCCTTGTAGCACTGAGGATGAAATGGAGGTGGAATTCTATAAAGGGGATTCAGATTCTACAGAAGTCTCAATGGAATGCTCATTGTGCATGAGAAGTGCTTAGAAAGCATTTATTAGATATTATAAAGAAAGCCAAGAAGTAGTTATACTGAGCAATTGATACTGTGTAGTGATTGAAAAGAGAGAAGTCTCATTTTAAAGATGAAATAGTACTTGTGCTATGAAACTGTTTCAACAGCCGTTTAGTTTCCTATGCTGAAAAGTAGAGCCTGTTTTCAAGCTTACCTGAAACAGCTGGGAGAAGCTAACAAGGTTGGCTGGACTTTACTTGCAACAGTGATTTTTCAACTGTGTTTGGTTTGGATGAAAAAGGAAACTTGTTTTGTTTCAAAGACTGAAGGAAACTGATTTATTATAGCACTGCTGAAGTACCTTTACAAAGAAGCTTTTTGTTGGAGAAAATATCCTCACTTTCTGTTAATGGTTTGGAACCTTCTACCAAGGTCCAATTTGCAAACTTGATGATTAAAATAAAATTTAGAAAGAAAATTTCCTGTGTTGGCCTAATTCCACTTGGACTGCTTTAACTGCCCCACAACTACACAATTAAGGGCCTCAGCTACCAGGCTGAAGCAAGACACAAGTAATACGGCCCGCCGCCCCTACTAGGCAGCCGCCTAGTAGGACTGCCGGCCCACAATAAGAGAATGTAAATAAATAAATAAAATAAATATTTGAGGAGGAGGAACATGCGTGATGCCACAAGTCAGGCTTCCCTGGCTGAGGGCCCCATGAAGAGCCAGTCATCAAGGTAAGGGAAGACCGGTACACCCTGCCGTCTGAGGGAGGCAGTGGCCATGGAGAGGCACTCTGTGAAGACTTGTGGAGCAGATGCGAGTCCAAAGGGAGCACCCTGTATTGGTAATGCTTCCCTTTCACCCTGAAGCGCAGGAACTGCCTATGCTTGTGGGAATCAGAAATGTGGGTGTAAGCATGCCTGAGATTCAAGGAGCATAGCCAGTCGTCCTGCTGGAGGAAGGGGAACAGGACACCAAGAGATAGCGTTTTGAACTTCTCCCACACCAGAAACTTCTTTAGTTTTCGGAGGTTGAGGATGGGCTGTAGGCCCCCTGTCTTCTTCAGGACAAGGTAGTACCGGGAATAGAAGCCCCGACCTCAGAGGTGCGTCGGTACCCTATCGACCGCTTGCTGGGCGAGGAGGTTGTCTAACTCCCGCTGTAGGAAAGACTGGTGCACGGTGAGTCGAGAAGGCTCTGCTGGGGAGAAGGGAGGGGGAAGCCTGTCCAAACAGAGACAGTAGCCGTCCCGGACTATTCGGAAGACCCAAGTGTCCGACGTGATGGATGCCCACTGAGGGGCGAAGAAGGACAGGTGTCCCCCCACTGGCTGCGGAGCTGCCAGTGGGAAAAAGGCTATGCTGCTGGCATCAAAACCCCTGGGCAGACTGAGGCAGGTTTGGCCTTGGACCCTTTTGGTTTGCGATGACCGTGTGGTCCAGACTTTCCCTGCATCGCGGTGGTCGGCGCAGGAGTCGGTGAGTATGGTGGGTAGCCTCGGTAGGGTAGGCTCTTCTGTGGAAAGAATGGCTTCTTAGTTTGCTGTTTGTTTCAAGGAAGAGAGGAGGTCTTGCACGAAAGGCGGGTACAGGTGATGAACTCCGTCTCAATCTCGGCGGCCTTATCCTCTATCAGTTTACCGAAGAGCTGCTCATCAAAGCAGGGTACATCTAGGAGGTTTTCCTGGACTCACTGCTCCAAGTCGAAGGACTGGAGCCATGCCTGGCACCAGGCCCTGATGCCAGTGGCCGCAACTCGAGCCAAAGATTTGAATCCGTTGTAGGTGGTGCGGGAGAGGTATTTTGAGCGCAATGGACTTTAGGAGGATCCGGAACCTCTTGAGGGGTTCACCCACAAGGCCCGTGGAGAAGCCCCCAAGTTCCTTGGCTAGGTCACGTAAAAACATGCCCATGTACAATTGGTATGCCTGAATACGGCATGAGAGCATGGACCCTTGTTAGGCCTTGTGGCCTAGGGCGTCGAGGGCTCTCAATTCCCTGCCCGGCGGAGCCAAAGAATGTGACTTCGGGCTCTTTTGTTTTCTCATGGCCAACTCCGCCACCATGGAGGTGTGGGGTAGTTGGATTTTCCTGAACCCAGGGCCACGCTGGACCCTGTACATTGCATCAAGGCACTTGCTCACAATGGGGACCAACACAGGGGTCTCCCACATGCGGAGTAGCAGACTGGACAAAATGGGAAGAACCAGGACAGCAAGAGATTCCCGAAGAGAGGACTCGTACTGCAAGATATCGAGCTCTTCAACTCAAGGTTCCTCCTCCGCCTGGGTATGCAGGTTGAGAGCCTGTGCCATATCCTGCACGAACACCGAGAAGGAGGTGTCCTCGGGTGGCAAATGCCGCTAAAAGGTGGCGGGGATGGGTCTGATGGGAGGTCCCAATGGGTACGGGTCTCAGGGGAAGTATCACCATCCGACTCCCAGCCCAAAAATTCGGAAGAGGAGTCTGATTCCGGCTGGTCGCCTCGTCCGGAGGCCGAGGTCCGTTTGAAGCCGGAGGCCCTGGAGGATCTTGCCCCCAAGGAATGGGATGGTGAGCAAGACTGAAGTCGAGGACCCTCACGAGGCCCATGGCTCTCGGGGGTTTCTATGGCAGATTTTGGTGTTCCTCTAGAGGGAACCTCGGTCTCTATCCCCAGACCAGCAAAGCTGGATATGAGCACCTGCTGGGAAGCTATGAAAGCAGAAACGCTATGTTCTATTGCCAGCATATGGAACTCCCACGTGGGCGTGGGGCCCTGCGACGCCAGCACCGGGGTCACCGGGTCGGGCATTGAGGAGAAGATGGGGTCCTCACCGGGACGACCCTCAGGAGACCTGGTTCCATCGCCTGGGGCCTCCGAGTCTGTTTGAGGTACCTTATGAGGCTTCTCCTTGTCAGGAACACCGAGGTGGGCTAAGTGACCGAGCGCAGGAGTGCTCGCTCTTGTCAGGAGCCCCTGACAGCGACTTCGAGGTCTTCTTCTTACATCGCTCCACTTCAGGGGACCTCTGGTTGGAGTGCCATCTTGAGTTTGGAGCTGAGGTGGGGAACCCACCGGTGGAGAGACGACCAAGGGTGCCACCTGGGATTCCGAGGCAGTCTTTCGGAAAATGTCCTCGGACTTCTGCTTACGACTGAGCAGGGCTATGGAGGACATTTTCTTACAGAGTGAACAGAGCTCTGAATCATGGTCGGCTCCGAGACATCGTAGACAACAGTCATGGGTGTCCATAAGTGACATGTTCTTGGAGCATCTATCGCATTTTTTGAAACAGGTGGCCATCAGGGCAAAAAGGGCCCCCACAAGGTCGAAGATCCACGCGGCCAGTGGTTAGGGCGTGAAGCCCACCAACAACAAAAATTAGGAAAAAAATGTCCCCTTTGCTCAAAAGAGATAGGAGCAAGGGGAAGGACGGGTAGAGGACCAGTGCAACTGGAAAACATAGGCCAGAGGCCGGAAAACGAAACAGTTTTTCCGAGGTATGAGGGCGTGCGTCCGAAGGGCACCGCGGAAAAAGGGAGACTGAGCAAGATGGCACCCTTTGACGGGAAGAGGACCATGCATGCGTGGCAGCAATCCCAAAGGCTTTCTTTGAAAGCTGGGGAATTGCTCCATGCGGGGTCCGTCGCTGCCAACATCACCCATAAGTGAGGACTGACTTCCTGCTTGTTCCTGGAGAAATATCGAATCTGACACCCCCACTGCCTCACAGGAAGGACAAATGATAAATATTCTGGAAGTGCAGGAGGCATGGAAAATAATCATAAAGAGGGCTGTTGCTTGGACTGAGCATGGATAACTTGTATAGTTTGAACCTCTCCTTCTATGGTGGTTTTTGCACCAAGATCGCTGCTGTACTTATTGAGGCAGTTTTTGGTAATAGAATCTCTAATGGTAAAAGAAACCTCAGTGATATTGATTGAAGGAGTTACACCTAGCTGAGGAGGTGGATGAAGAAGGCAGGACCACAAAGAGATGCTGAAGCATGGAGCAATAGCTCTTTGTTATATCTACTGTTTCCTTTACTTTTTCTCCAAAGAGAGAATCTCCAATACTGGGAAAATTGGCCAGCTTGGAATAACATCCACATGTAATCCAGAGGTTTTTAACCTGCAAGGCTATAGTGCTGGAAAGGGAAATTCTGGATAAATTTTCAGACATCACAAACATTCCATACCTGACCTCAAACTTCTTACAGCCCAGTCACATGCCCTACTAGGGCTGGCTAAGCTCCTGAGTATGCTACATTTCTTTGCCTCTGGCTGCTTCCAAAGATCTGTGGCTACAGTTGGAGGAATGTCCAGGGCTATCTTTGGCAGATGCCTCCACCAAGTACTGCGAGCCATGCTCAGCCAGGTCAGGAACTACATAGTATTTCCTAATGAAAGGCAACAGTGGGTGACCCTTAAACAGCAATTTCACAGAATTGCAGCCCTACCACACATGATGTGAGCCATTGATTGCACATATGTGACACTTATCCCACCTAGAGACAGGGAAGCAGTGTTCTGTAACTGGAAGCACTACCATTCCTTGATTGTGCAGGTGGTGTGCAATGCAAGCATGTGCATTACTGAATGCCGTTCTTGATATTATTAAGACTCTATTCTTTTCTATGTAATTATCTCATGTATATAGTTTACCCCGGTTCTCCAAGTTTGTACTCCTGTTCGATGTAAACCAAACAGCTTGTTGTTATGGTCTTTATGTTATAATGTAAACCGCGCTGATGCCGAATAGTGCGGTATATAAGAACTTGTAATAAATAAATAAATAAATAAAATGTGGTGCACAGTTTTGCTGGGTCAACCCACAATTCCTACATCCTGCATCACTCAGCAATCTTCTAACAATTTGAGGAGGGGCATTATGGACGTGACTGGCTACTTGGCTTATTGCCCTCATTATATTACATTTTGCTAGCAGTGCGCAACCTGAAAAGCTAATATCAGAATGGGGTCAAGGGAGGCCAACTGGTTCCAGCTTCTAGGGACACCTTGATCCAGTCCTAGTTTCACTTTGCTGATTTCGCTAATGAAATCCAGATGCCAAGTCCATGCAACTAGTAAGGTAAAACCAAGAATGAATCAGGGTGTCTCCAAGATCTAGAGCCACTTGAGCACCCTAATGGGGCCTGTTATGGGAAATAGAGCCACACAGTAAATAGGCCAGGCTGGGCACCTGAAGAGCTAATATCAGAATGGGACAGTTATGGGAAGAAAGCCACGGAGTAAATGTACTAGGTCAGGCTTGACACCTGAAAAGGTAAGATCAGAATTGGGCTGTCGTGGGAAAGAGAGCCACATAGTAAAGGTACTATACTAGGCTGGGCACCTGAACAGCCAAAATGTGAATGGGGCTAGGGTGGCCAACTGGCTCCAGCTGTTATGGATACCCTGATCCAGTCCTGGTTTCATATTCCTGATTTCTCCAAGGAAATCCAGATGCCAAGTCCATGCAGCTAGTAAGGTAAAATCAGGAATGGATTAAGGTGTCCCCCAGTTCTGGAGCCACTGGACCACCCTAATGGGGTCTGTTATGGGAAATAGAGTCACACAGTAAATGTACTAGACTAGGCTGGGCACCTGAAGAGCTAATATCAGAATGGGACTGTTATAGGAACTGAGAGCCTCATAGTGAATGTACTAGGCCAGGCTGAACACCTAAAATGTTAATATGAGAATGAGGCCTGTTATAGGAAGTAGAGCCACACAGTAAATGTGCATGGGAAAAACAGACCTGGCCTGAACCACTGACCATTGGAGCACCAAATATGTAGTTTCCCAACCCTAGGTCACACCGACCAAGGAGACCAACATGCCTTCTCAATGTTGAAACAGACTTTATTAATACCTCACCCCAACACCAGCAGTTTTTCGATTACTTATGCCTTCCTCAGAGGGTCTGTATAACAGAAAACCTCCAACATAAAGAGATAAAAAAATGATAAATAATTCAATCATAAAATTATACAAGAAAAGTATATAAAGAAATTATAAATAGGACCTTATAATAAGTGTCACATAAAAATTGTGCTGTATTACATTCCCAAACTTGGATGAATCCAGTGCATGCTGCAGTCAGATATGTAATCAGCAGGCAGAGTGATTTGCAACCACACACAGCTCAGCCTACCCACAGATGGCCCCAATGGTGTCCGCACTGAATGAAATGTTCATACACCACAAGGTCACAGGTTCAATGTCAAGCCCACCTCTGAGATATATGACAGTGGCACAGGAAACCAACTATCTTCAATGATGCACTACTTCCCAGATACCTGTTCATCCTCATGTGACCACCTGCCAATCATGGCTGCACATTCCCAATTGCATCAGAGGGAGAATGTGTGGACAGCAGCACTGTGTGGCATTCCCACTCAAGGATCTAGGGTTCCTAATTGCCCCCAAATCTGGCCCACAAGCCTGATCCAGATCTGGGGTCACACCAATGAATGCAGGGAGATGTAGTGAATACATCTCTGTTGAACCCATCTGATATTTTCTGCCTAGTACTCCCTGCATGCAATTGGGTCTAAGCCAGGACTAGGTCAAGCATGTCGTGTGCGTCTGGTGCCAGTAGGAAACCCCAAATGGAACATGAGGCGCTGACAACCCATGTCAAATTTGGCTCCAACCCAGGTGTGTGCCAGTGCTATGGCAGCCTACTGAAGTGTACTGCTTTGAGTCCCTCATTATATACAGTGTGAGACTCACTGCAGGTGCTAGAGTGCATCATGATTGGATCATCACAACAGCTCGACTGCCTGACCATCTCACACCAGGATACTCCAAACTCTCCAACTCTGACGAACCCACAGTATCCCTGGGAAGAAAGGGAGCACAATAGTGGGCCCCCCACAACAGATGCCTCTGGGCTGGGGTGGGGGGCCCACTGTGAGGAGCTCTGCACCCAGTGCAGCTGGTCGCAGGATGAGAGCAACCAGCAAACAGCCTCCTGGAGTTGCGAGCAATAAGCCTAACCCTTCGAGCCTTTTGCCTCCTCCTTCGGCACCAACCAGTGAACAGGCGGGGGGCATGGGATCCCATGCCCTGTGCCTCAAGGCGATGGCCCTCTGCTCCTACACAGAATCCACACCCACAGAATCCACACCTCTGCAGCACTGTGGTTCTACTGTCTGCCGGGTCAGCATTGGGAAGTGATCTAGTACCTGGATTGAGATAATTGGGCAGAGCATTCCACAAAATCACATTGCTGTGCATTAGGCCATATGTACACTGTCCTGAGGCTGCTGGTCAGATGTATCTTTCCACTGCAAGGATCACATTGGCAAGGCCCTCACAGGCAGTAAGGCTGCAGCTGCCCACATATGCAATGTATCTAGCACTCACTGATTTCCTCCATACAGGTGATGCAGGATATGGGTGCAGGGCCTGGTTGCTGACCCCTGTGAGGTTTCCAAGAATACAAGCAGAGCTCAGGTACAATGAGGCATATGCCACAATCCACTCTGTCATAGAGCGCACCTTTGTCGTGTTGAAAAGTCGCTTTGGGTGTTTGGACAAATCTGGTGGTGCCTTACAATACCAGCCTCTCACTGTGGCTGAGATCATAGTGGCCTGCTGCATACTACACAACATTGCAATGAGGCATAGAATCCCAGGCGATATTAACCCAGAACTTAAGGATGATCCCGAGTGCTAGCCTGCACTTGCCAGGGAGAACACAGAGGCAGGCACCCAGGCCAGAGGACAGCTAATACAGAAGCTGTTTGCCTGTGAGTATGCCCTATGTAAACTCAAACGCCACACTGATTGATATATCCAAACATTCTGCCTCTACATGCAACACCACCATGCTCATTTGTAGTATCTGTTATGTTACAGAGGTCCGGATGCCTGAGAAAAAACTGGCACAGCTGCTGCACACTGTTGTTATGTGGATACTGGGGTAAGAACCAAGGCCCCGCCTGTATCTGCATTCTGACGTAATGTTTCTGTCAATCCCAGGGGAAGCATAACATATCTGGGCCATTGCTATGTCACTGATGTTATTAGCATCATGTATGTGCCTGCTAGAGGGGAAAAGCAGATAAGTGATACAGGACCCTATTACAAGGATCTGATAATGACGTTTCAAAGAACGATGTGCAGTGGTGGGGGTGCAGCTCAACATGTACATAGACATATATAAGCAAATCACGTGAAAAGAAGTCACAAAAATGGAGGAGTACCTGTAAAGAGGATAATACCAATAGCAAGGGTGCAGGGGAAATTTGTTTACCTAACAGTGGAAAGCATCAGTTTGTATAATGTATAATTGTTAGGATATGTTCTCCGGGAACAAGCAGTTAGTCATCACATATAGATGGTGGCGCCGACAGAGCCCTCATGGAAACATCCCCCCAGCTTTCAAAGAAAGCCTTTGGGAGATGCCACCATGCATGTATGGTCCCTTTCCCGCCCAAAGTGCCATCTTGCTCAGTCTCCTTTTTTCTGCGGAGCCCTTCAGATGTCTGTCTGCTCTTCCCTGGAAAAAGTTGATTTTTTTCGGCCTGAGTTTCATACTCTCCTCCGGTAGTTCACCAGTTCTCTTCCCGCCACCCAAGCCTGTTGCCCTGGCATCGAGTCTCGGTTTCCAAGTTTTGCTTAGTTTTTCTTTCTTCCCTTCCCAGCGCCTTTGCACCTTTTTACCAACTGCCAGCACCGCAGGTCTTCGACATCACTGGGATACTTTTTTCTCCCATGGCTACCAGTGGCTTTAAGAAGTGTAATCGGTGTGCCAAAATAATGTCCCTGACTGACACACATGACTGCTGCCTTGCTGCCTGGAACCAGACTACGACCCTACGGCATGCAGCCTCTGTAAAAAGATGTACACATAGGCCCTCAAAAGCTGCCAGCAGCCGCATGATAAGTTTTTCCCGGAGTCCCCAGTACCTCCAAAGACCAAGGCCTCCTCCAGAACCACAGAATCTCAGAGCAGCCTGTTGGACCCTGACTGATGCCATGGTTCCTTGGAAAAGGGGTCTCCCTTGAGGGAGCTCAAGAAGAAGAAGAAGGCCTTGAAGGCGGTGTCCCGAGCCAGGTCCCGCAGTACTAGACACTCGTCTGAGGGGTCAGAGAGGAAGCAGTCTGCTAAGGTCCCCCGGAAGGACTCGACCTCGGACCAGCCTCAGTCGCCAGATACCATCCTCATCGAGGAATCCCCTTCGGGGGAACTGGCGTCGGGCCTGATTCCCTCAGTGCCCGCGCTGATGGCTGCAGAGCCTTCTAGCTTGGAGTCCAGTATGGCAGCCCTGGAGCGCAGTTTGCCTTCATGGATCAGCAGATTACTACTGGTTCCTTTTCCAGACCACTAGGCCCTTGACATCGAGGATGTCCCCTGAGGCCAAGCCGATCCTCGAGTCGATCCTCGGCCAAGGTCGCGATCTGGTTCCATTTCCACAGGACTGAGATCTTCCCCAGCCAGTGCACTCAGCGCCAGCCGCCAGGCCTCCGAGGGCCACAGGCAGGGATCAGCCCCGGAGCCCACAGACCATCCTTCACTCAAGCCAACAGCCTATTCCAAGTGGGAGACAGAGGACAAGGAGTCACCAGACACTCATCGCCAACGCGACATCCCCTCGGACTCCCCCTCTTCGGAGCCCCGGCCTTGGTCCCACCCAAGGACATGGCGTTCCTCGATTTTGTCAGGGACATGTCCAAGGCTCTAGTATTCCCAATGGAATTGGAGGAGGACTCTTGGACGGAGGAACTAGAAATCCTCCAATATGAGGCCCCTCCGAGGGAATCGCTTAGTGTCCATCCCACCCATCCTGGAATGGATAATGCTCTGTATGTGGGAGGCACCGGTGTCGGTGCCGGTGGTGAGCAAGTGGCTCAATTCAATGTGTCAAGTTCACCAGAGTACGGGCTTCCAGAAGTCACAGCTGCCGCACAACTCCATGGTGGTGGAGTCGGTCATACATCATCTGAAGAGTCAGAAGATACAGTTCTCGGTGCCCCCTGGCAGGGAGGCACGCATCCTGGACACCCTTGGCAGAAAGTGCTACCAGGGCTCGATGCTCATCATCCGGATCCAGGCATACCAGTTGTCATAGGCATGTACCTGAGAGACCTGGTGAAGGAACTCACCGGGTTCTCAGCTGGTCTTTCCGAGGAAGCCCTGCAGAGGTTCAAGAACCTGGCCAAGGCTGTCCGTGTGTGCTCCAAGTTTATGTCTCAAGCAGCCTATAACGGCTTCGAGTCGGCAGCTTGAGTAGCAGCGGCAGGCATCGGTGCCAGACGCCAGGCTTGGTTACAGTCATCCGCCCTTGAGCAATGGATTCAGGACAGGTTGGTCGAAGTTTCATGCCAAGGAGAGAACCTCTTTGGCAAACCCATGATCAAGAAGGCTGATGAGCTGGAGACCGAGCTCATGGCGAGGACCAGGCTCTCTAAGAAGACCGCTGCCCCTCCCCGATGGAAGGGCTCAGGTAAAAAGCCCTTCTACCCGAGGAAAGGGGCTGCTTACAGAAACTACCCACCTTTTCAGGCCTCCCTGGTGCCCCAGCAAGGGCATCAGGCCAAGGGACATGGGCACGGCCCTTGTAAGCAGAAGACTGCCAAGCCTACGGCATTGGCCCCGGTCCAGCCAGGGGGGAGCTTTAGACTCCTTGGGTATAGCCTCTCCACCCCAAGGAGGTCAGCAGCCCACAGGGGGACGTCTCATTCACTGTGCCCAAAGGTGGCCAGCCATCACCACTGACTCATGGGCACTCCAGATGGTCAAGGAGAGCTACCTCCTCCATCTGGTCGAGACACCTCCCCCTTTCTTCCCAGGAGAGCCCCCCAGGTCTCCCCTTCACTGGCATCTTCTACTGAAGGAACTGGCAGGTCTTCTCAAAGACAGAGTGATAGAAACAGTTCTCCACCATCTCAGGATCAAAGGCTTCTACTCCAGGTACTTCCTCGTGCCAAAAGGAACAGGGGGCTTAAGGCCCATCCTCAACCTGTGCAATCTGAACAGGTTCCTGGTGAGGGAGAAGTTCAAGATGCTGTCCCTTGGAACATTGCTGCCTTACCTCCAGCTGGCTATGCTCCTTTTATCTGAAGGATGCTTACACACACATCCTCATTCACCCTAACCACAGGCAGTACCTGAGGTTCATGGTGGGAGGCAGACATTACCAATACAGGGTGCTGTCCTTCGTCCTTCAACCCCAAGAGTCTTCACCAAATGCATGGCAGTCATGGCCATCTTCCTCCTTCTCCAAGGGGGTCTTTGTTTTCACCTACCTGGACGATTGTCTTGTCTCATAAAGGGAGGCATGGCCTCAGAGATGGAGCAGGCAACCGTGTGTACCATCCAGGTCCTGCAGCATCTGGGGTTCATAATAAACTACCCCAAGTCCCAGCTCCTCCCGACCTAGTGTCAGGAGCAAGACTAGACACCTTCCAGGCAAAGGCCTTCCTTCCAGGAGACTGAGCTGACCACCTCAGGTCATTGGCCTGGGACATACAATACCACTCCTCAGTGTCCGCTCGGCTGCTGCTACGCATACTCAGACGCATGGCCTCCACGGTCCATGTCACCCCAGATGCCCGCCTCCACATGTGGACCGCACAGTGTTGCCTTCAGGACCAGTGGACACAGGCCACAGGCCATCTCTGGGACAGGGTCTTAGTGACCCAGCAGTTGGTGGAATTGGAAGAGCCCCCAGTACCTCGAGGCAAGGATGCCCTTCCAGGCTCCATGTCCCTTAAGGGTTCCCACAACAGATGCCTCTGGGCTGGGGTGGGGGGCCCACTGTGAGGAGCTCTACACCCAGTGCAGCTGGTCGCAGGATGAGAGCAACCAGCAAACAGCCTCCTGGAGTTGCGAGCAATAAGCCTAGCCCTTCGAGCCTTTTGCCTCCACCTACGGCACCAACCAGTGAACAAGCAGGGGGGCATGGGATCCCACGCCCTGTGCCTCAAGGCGATGGCCCTCTGCTCCTATACAGTCCAGCAGGACATTCTTTTATAGGCAGTATACCTGCCGGGCCAGGACAACTCACTGGCCAACAGATTAAGCAGGGTCCTCCAGCCGCACGAGTGGCAGCTGGACCCCAGAGTGGCCTGCCGGATCTTTCACCTCTGGGGGAACCATGGATAGACCTGTTTACCAGTCTAGACAACTACCAGTTGCCCTGCTTCTACTCCAGGCAAGCCCACCCCTGCTGGGTATGTGGCAAATGTGTTTCTTATCTCGTGGTCGAAAGACCTCATGTATGCCTTCCCACCCATGCCACTAATTGCCAAAATGTTATTCAGGACCCTCTGTGAAAAGGCCTCGCTGATCTTGATAGCCCCTCAATGGCCCAGGCAACCATAGTTTCTGCTACTCCTCCGGCTGTTGGTGGAGACTCCCATTCCGTTGGGGAGGTCCCCAGGCCTTCTATCTCAGGAGGGGGGCTCTCTCTTGCACCCCAACCTGGGGTCCCTGTCATTAACAGCGTGGCTGCTGAAAGGGTGACCCTAGCCCCTTTCAACCTTTCGGGAGAGGTGGAGGAGGCCCTGCTGGCCTCCCGTAAGACCTCTACCAGAAAAGCATACACCTTCAAGTGGCGCAGATTTTCTCTTTGGTGCACTGAGCATAGGGTTAACTCATTCTCACACCCGGTGCAGCTGGTGCTGCAGTACATTCTCCATCTCCCCCACTCCAGGCTCAAATCAAACTCTGTCAGAGTGCACCTCGGTGTCTTGGTGGAGCATCACCACCCAATGGATGGTAAACCCCTCTTGGCCAGCCACTGGTGACCTGCTTCATGAGGGGGCTCCTTTTATAAAAAACCCCATTGCACCCCCAGTGACTGAGTGGGACCTCAATGTGGTACTGGCTCAGCTTACTCGCCTTCCCTTTGAGCACCTAGCTACCTGCCACCTACGATACCTCTTGTGGAAGGTGGTGTTCTTGGTTGTGATCACCTCCGCTTGCAGGGTTATCAAGCTCCAAGCCTTAGTGGCAGAGGCATCTTACACCAGGTTCTACAAAAACATGGTTGTGGCTGCACACCCCCCAAATTCCTTTCGAAGATGGTATTGACTTTTCACCTCAACCGGGGAAGTGGTGCTCCACACCTTCTTCCCAAGGCCTCAGACTAGTAGGGCGGAAACTGTCCTCCACATCTTGGACTGTAAGAAGGCCCTGTCCTTCTACATCCAACATACCCAGGGCCACCAGAAATCTTCTTAGATTTTTGTCTCGTATGACTCCAGTAGACTGGGGGGGGGGGGGGGGGCAGTGACCAAATGTACGCTGTCTACCTGGGTGGCAGACTGTATTACCCTTGCCTATGAGCAGGCAGGGCTCCCGCTGGAAGGCTGGGTCATAGTGCACCTTGTCATGGTCATGGCGGCCTCTGTAGCAAACCTATGCTCCATCCTGATGGTGGACATCTGCCGTGCCGCCACCTGGTCTTCAGTCCATACCTTCGCAGATCATTACTGCCTGGAGAGGGAGTCCCAAAAGGACAGTGCCATTGGCCAGACTGTCCTCCTTAATATTTTCATGATCTAGGCAACTCCTACCCTCCGACCCTTCTGTGTTCAGGCTACCAGAGTGCTGGTTCCCATCAGACATACGGGTCCTACTGCAGCCTGCTCCTGCAGACTCAATTGCTGCTGCCCACAGCTTCCCCTGAGGGTAACTGTGATTTTTCTCTATGGGCTTTAGGTAGCCTGTAGCTAGGGAGTCCCATATATGAGGAATGACTTCCTACTTGTTCCGGAGAAAGTATAGCTACTCACCTGAAACAGGTGTTCTCTGGGGACAACAGGAATCAGTCCTCAAAACCCTCCCTCCTCCCCTTGGAGTTGCTTCTTACCTTTTTTTAAAATTTTGCCGTCTTTTAGCTATGTCATCTGACTGAGCAAGATGGCACCCTTGGGTGGGAGGGGACCACGCATGCATGGTGGCATCTCCTAAAGGCTTTCTTTGAAAGCTCAGGGGATGCTTCCGCGAGGTCTCCATCGGTGCCGATGTCATCCATATGTGAGGACTGATTCCTGCTCTCCCCGGAGAACACCTGTTCCAGGTGAGTAACTACGCTAATAAGGGTGTCCACATCGTATGAAAAATAGGACTGTTCTGCTGAATCCTGAGCTAGGAGATCAGCATTATTTTGTGGAAAATATGTGTGCAACACATTTCCAAAAGGTTGTCTGGCTGTGGACAAACTTAAGCTCAAGAGAGAAGCTGTGTGGTTAGCAGCCTCCCTTGTGGATTCCACTATATCCTCTGAAAGAGTACAACAAAGTTCTGATGTCTGTGTGAAAGTCATATGTCCTTTGTCTCTCCCAACAAATGCAAGAGCAGGGGACAGCCAGCCAAACCACAGCCAGGACAACACCATCTCCTGGAAGGAAAAAAACAGTGAGGCATGTAATGATGATGGCGAGTAGGGTAGAAGAATGTGCCTCTGCTGTGCATGGCCAACAGGAAGGTGAAGTCAAGAGTGGGGAGGAAACCCTGGATGGCCCACATGCAGGTATCAATTGGTCTGATGCTGCAATTCCGGCTTACACTGCCCTGACCCGCCTCAGGATATGTCAATGCTGTGACTGTCAAATGTCCCAAGCATCATGCCAACATGGACTTGGTAACCATATCTTATCTCACAATATCGTATGATTATTCTCCTGGTGCAAACTATGACTGTAGAGGAGGTCACATCTCTACAGATGAGCATGTTGTGAGGATATCGACTGTCAATGATTGGCAACTAGAGGCGATGCAAGGTTCCTCCACAGCCCCGGACAAGTTGAGAAAGGTACTGATCCAATCCGCAGCTTCCAGTGTCCACTGGAGAGAGCCCTGAAATCAGCTATCACCCTGCTGAATTAGTTGTTCTGTGTCAAGATGATGTGGATGTCCTTGAAGTGTCTAAGTATATGGTGCCCCCTTTGGCTCAGCTTGACGTTTGGCCAGAACGTGGGCTAGGCATGGCTGTGTCACTGGTGACCATGAACTCCTTTAACATTCTGCCATTGTCAGAGCACTCACAAGTGGATATGTATTCCCCAGCATCACATATGGATCATCAGCTGTAAGACTATATAGAGATTGGTGTTCATGAATCATCAGTAGCGGTATGTTGGTTGGTACTTTTTGGGTGCATCTCAACATAGCTGGGGAGAATACAAAATGTGGATGAGAATATTGATTGTCAGGACATGTGGTCTTCCTGAGGGGGGGGGGCTGTGATATGTCAACTGTCCATCCTCTCAGATGATATCACAAACGGGACCTAGCAGGCAGCCATGGGGAGGAACCATGAAGGACAGAATCCTAGAGTGAGATCATGGGTAGGGGAGGAGGAGTGGCACTATATGTAAAAACTACTATTAAAGCTTTGGAATTACAGAGCATAAAAGGGAGAGGGGAGGCATTGTGGGTTAAACTAGAAAGAGGGAAAGAGAAATCTATTAACATTGGTGTGATATACAGACCTCCCTCACAAGAGGAAGAGGTGGACAGAGAGTTAATTGAAGACATGCGCAGCATTGCTAGGAAAGGGAAAGTGCTACTGATAGGAGATTTCAATATGCCAGATGTTGATTGGCACATTCCTGCTGCAGTATCATCTAGAAGTAAGGAGATCCTGGATTCTCTCCAGGGAGAACTATTCAGGCAATAGGTAACAGACCCCACACGTGAAGGGGCCATACTGGACTTGGTGCTTACCAATGGTGAAAGTGTTTCTGATGTTGTAGTGGGAGATCATTTTGCATCCAGTGATCACCAGATGGTGTGGTTCAGTATTAGGACTACGGCTGTTAGAATCCATTCAAAGGTGAGGATCTTAGACTTTAGGAAGACTAACTTTGCGAAGATGGGCCAATACCTCAGGGAGTCGTTAGTTGGATGGGAACAGCTGAGGGATGTAGAAAAACAGTGGGAAAAACTGAAAGGGGATATTTTAAGGGCAACCAACCTTTTTGTTAAAATGGTAAATAAAGGTAAAAGGAAAAGGAGACCACTATGGGTTTTGAAAGAAGTAGCTGAAAAAGTGAAGAAAAAGAGGGAGGCCTTCATGAAATACAAGAGATCACAGAGAGAGGAAGACAGGCATCTGTATTTGGAAAAACTTAGAGAAGCTAGCAAAGTAGTCAAGAAGGCAAAGATTCAAAAGGAGGAGGAAATAGCCAATGCAATAAAATGGGGGGATAAGATATTTTTCAGATATATTAGTGAGAAGAGGAAGGGCAAGAGTGGTATTGTCAGACACAAGGGTGTAGGGGAGGAATATGTAGAAGCTGATAAGGATAAAGCGGAATCGCTTAACAAATATTTTTGTTCTGTGTTCACAGATGAAGAACCAGGAGCAGGACCTCAGAAAACACCCACAAATAGGAACAGAAGCAAAGGACATCTTGAACAATTTTCAAAAGACTGTGTTCGTGAGAAACTATCTCAACTTAAAGTAGACAAAATGATGGGACAGGATGGGATACACCCGAGAATACTGAGGGAACTTGGGGACGTCCTAGCAGCTCCACTGACTGACCTTTTCAATGCCTCGTTGGAGTCGGGAGTGGTGCCAAAGGACTGTAGAGAGGCTCATGTGGTGCCTTTACACAAAAGCGGAAGTAAGGATGTGGTTGAAAACTACAGGCCGGTTAGTTTAACTTCGGTGGTGAGTAAATTATTGGAAACGCTGCTGAAAGAGAAAATAGTGAGGTTTCTGTAGTCCAGCGGATTACAGGATCCGAGGCAGCATGGATTCACCAGAGGCAGGTCTTGTCAGACAAATCTGATTGATTTCTTTGACTGGGTGACCAGGGAGTTGGACCGAGGGAGAGCCCTAGATGTGGTGTATTTAGATTTCAGTAAAGCCTTTGACACTGTTCCTCACAGGCAACTTATAAACAAACTGAGCACCCTAGGGATGGACCCTAAAGTTACTGCTTGGGTTAGAAATTGGTTGGGTGGGAGGCGACAAAGAGTACAAGTAAATGGAGCTCACTCTGAGGAGAAGGATGTTATCAGTGATGTGCCCCAGGGATCTGTCCTTGGTCCGATTCTTTTTAACATCTTTGTTAGTGATATAGCGGAAGGGCTTTCATGTAAGCTTTGCCTCTTTGCAGATGATACCAAAATCTGCAATAGAGTAGACACTCAGGAAGATGTAGATAACATGAGGAGGGATCTAGCTAAGCTTGAAGAATGGTCTAGAATTTGGCAGCTGGGATTTAATGTTAAAAAATGTAAGGTCATGCATTTGGGCTGCAGCAATCCAAGGGAGCAATATAGTATAGGGGGTGAAGTACTTTTGTCCACTAAAGAAGAGCGGGACCTAGGCGTGGTTGTGTCTGATGATCTTAAAGTAGCTAAACAGGTAGAAAAGGCGACGGCAAAAGCTAGAAGGATGCTTGGGTGCATACGGAGAGGAATGGCTAGCAGAAAAAAGGAGGTGATAATGCCTCTGTATAAGTCTTTGGTGCGACGTCATTTGGAGTATAGTGTGCAATTCTGGAGACCGCACCTTCAAAAGGATGTGAAAAGGATGGAGTCGGTGCAGAGGGTGGCTACTAAAATGATTAGTGGTCTTCATTATAAAGCATATGAGGACAGACTGAAGGATCTTAATATGTACACCTTAGAGGAAAGGCAGGATAGAGGTGATATGATTGAGATGTTTAAATACCTCCGTGGCATAAATGTTCAGGGAGAGAGCCTCTTTCAATTGAAAGCAAGTTCTGCTACGAGGGGACATGGGATGAGGGTGAAGGGAGATAGATTCAGGAGTGATATGCGAAAATATTTCTTTACGGAAAGAGTAGTGGATCCGTGGAATAGTCTCCCAGTGGAGGTGGTAGAGATGAGGACAGTAACTGAATTCAAAAAAAGCATGGGACAAATACAGAGGATCTCTAAAGGTAAAAAGGGGACTGTTGTAGTTGTTATGGAAGGACAGACTAGATAGGCCATGTGGTCTTTTTCTGTCGTCATATTTCTATGTTTCTATGATCTACAATACTGATCTGGCCTATACGAACCCAGAATCTGGAAGTCCCAAGCATATGCAGCAAGGATGGCATAGGTGCTCAAGATGTCACAGAAACCTGGTCCACCAGGGCTGTATGGACAGAATGGTGGGAGGGGTCCCTGGAGGTGACCATTGTGCCATTCCACAGACATCTGCAGATAGCTGCTGGAAGGCATAGTCACAACCTGAGAATACCTGAGATGAGACTAATTGTTTGTGTTGTTGTATTGAACATCTCCATGCACTCACACTATGCAGGATGTGTCCCTGATAGATGTTCCTGTCAGTGACCCCAACAAATATCTAACTGTTAGGTGTGTCAGTCAACTCATGCTGACAGACCCATGTATGCCCCCTGTACCCACAAATCCTCTGTCATGGGGTAGCTGGAAGGACCCTAGAGATGACTGCTGATATCTCAGATTGTACCTGGAGCTGGTTGCACAGAGCTAACACTGGAACCTGATCTGTAGACACTGTACTGGTGTAGATTTGGGAATGTGAAGGTAGATAGCGATGGTGAATGTCCTTTCCCTTGGTGTTCTACCCAGCAGCTGCCATCTTATCTCAAAGTGATGCCATGAATTCTGTCAGTTCAACCAGTACCAAATACCCAATCCATTGGAGTCCACAATCATGACTGTTCAAGCCCTCCAGTGAGACAGAGTGGCAAGAACTTTTTCAGATCATTTGCAACGTCCCAAGCAGAAAACATATCGACACACCTAAAGTGTGAAACCTAAAACAATAGTATCCAGATAGTGGCCAACAAGACACCCACCTACATGACGACATCATCTGGATATTGTTGGAGTGATAGATGCAGAGAAGTGGCAGACATTGTCCTGATCAATCATGTGGCTGCAGAGTGGGATAGTCAGAGGGTTGGCAGACATGGATATAATGTTAGTAAGCCATCACTGTAACTGGGCTTGTGCAAGTGGTTTGAATGCACAGGGATCAATACCTCATAGCTGTCCACTGTGCCAAAGGATGACCTAGTCTGTCTTCCATGCTGGCTGGCCCATCTGTGCTGTGGCATTGCTGGTTCCATGGGTGGCGGTGCCAGTGGAATGCAACTGGGCCAGACCCCAACCAACTGTGTGATGGGGAGCCAGCACATGCGATGCTGCTCCCCTTCTACCCCCATGTATATCCCTCCATGCCCATGGCTGCAGATGTGGGAGTACAGGTGCCACTGCTGATGCAGAAAGAGCTATTTGTTGAATCCCACAGGGCAAGCTTGGGCCACTCATCCAATGTGGCCACCACCAGTGGAAATGGGACTTGTAATGCACTGTACATGCATGCCCAACAGAGTCTATGACAGTTTGAACCAGCAGCTGATATAGGATGAGTTGTGGTGTGAGATGGGCACACACCTGTGCGCTAGTGGTGTCATGTTGTCAGTTGAGGTATCCAAAGGGAAGGGTCAGAGCAGTGCATATTGACTCCACTAGGTTCCATCTCTGTGAGACCAGATATACTAATGGCCACGTGGGAAATTTATTTATTTGATTTTATATGCCACACTATTTTAATTCAGTGCGGTTTACAGCAGAACAACTCAATACATAGAGCAGGTTTACATTGAACAAGTGAAGAACTTAGCAATCAGAACAATAGAACAATAGTCTTTCTTAGAAAGGTAAGCATAGGTCTATAGATTACAATAACGGTGAACTATTTACAATCAGAAAGGAGGATTATGAAGTCTATGTGATATCGGGCATTGGTAAGGAGGCGAGACAATAGTGGGCTATGTTACATGATCAAAGCATAGCTGAAAGAGATGTGTTTTTATTGCCTTTCGAAAGGTGGACAGGTCAGTAATGAGACGGATCAGAGCAGGGAGGGAGTTCCAGACCAGAGGGGAAAATAGGGTGAAGGCTGTATGCATAGCAAATTGGGAGCTTTTACTAGCCAGAAAGGGAATGGCAAGAGTATTTGCCATGTTTGTTCTCCTAACTCTGTTGTCGGGTGTCCAGTGTAAGAGATCTTCTAAGGAGATTTCAGAGAGATGGTGAAGGATTTTAAACGTCATAAGGAGGGCTTTGTATTTGAGGCGACTGGTTATAGGGAGCCAATGTAGCTGCATTAGGAGAGGTGTCACATGCTCATATCTAGAAACTCGGTAGATGGTTCGTGCAGCAGTATTCATGGCCATTTGTAATGGATGGAGTGTATAGACAGGTAGGCCATGTAGAATGATGTTAGTGTAGTCAAAGTGAGGAATAATGAGAACTTGGATACCATGTTAAAACCCTCGGCCCAGTGTGCAGCGGCGGCCAAGAGAGCAAATAGAATGCTAGGTATGATAAGGAAAGGAATGGAAAATAAAATAAAAGATATTATAATGCCTCTATATCGTTCCATGATGAGACCGCACCTTGAATATTGTGTGCAATTCTGGTTGCCGTATCTTAAAAAGGATATAGCGATTTTAGAAAAGGTTCAGAGAAGAGCCACCAAAATGATAAAGGGGATGGAAGGATACTCCTATGAAGAAAGGCTAAAAAGGTTAGGGCTCTTTAACCTGGAAAAGAGACAGCTGAGGGGAGATATGATAGAAGTCTATAAATTAATGAACGGAGTGGAACGGGTAAACGTAGATCGATTGTTTACGTTATCAGAATATAGAAAGACTAGGGGACATGCAATGAAGCTACAGGGTAAACTAAGACTAATAAAAGAAAATATTTTTTCACTCAACGTGTAATCAAACTCTGGAATTTGTTACCAGAGGATGTAGTAAAGGCTGTTAATGTAGCTGGGTTTAAAAAGGTTTGGACAAGTTCCTGGAGGAAAGGTCCATAAACCATTATTAAGAAGGGACCCAGGATATCAATGCTTGAACCAATACAAGCATTGTGGAACCTGTGTCCCTTGGGGAAACTGCTAGGTACATATGACCTAGATTGGCCACTGTTGGAAACAGAATACTGGGCTTGATGGACCTTGGTCTGACCCAGTATGGCATATCTTATGTTCTTATGTTCTTACTACGGAAGTCGGCGGGTTCCAGTAAGGGTCATAGCTGACGGAGGGAACGTATTTTGAGATAAACAACCTTGGTGATATTGTTTATATGTGATTCCATATTCAGGTGCTGATCCAAAGTGATGCCTAGATATCGAACCTCATGTTTAGTCTTCAGTTCAGCATCCTTAACCTGTAGGGTAGCTGGTGGTATGAAGGTTGGATCCTTTGTGATGAATAAAACTTTAGTCTTTTTACAGTTCACTTTCAGGTTGTGAGAACATAACCAGTCAGAGATGGCATTAAAGCAGTCAGTGATTCTAGTGTAGTTAGCATGGAGGCGAGGAAGGGATGCACATCATGCATCTGTAGAGGATACCCTCATCTCATGGTCAGCCACCCTGTGAACCGCCATGTCATAGCTCTGCGTTAGCAGACCATTGACCACAGATCTGAACCTGATGGAAAAATGACATACCATGTATGTGTGTGCCTCATATATCACTGGTGGCTATCCTGCACAGTGCACTAGTGGTATACATGATAGAAATCCAACATGTGCAGGTATCGTGTTGATGAACTCCAGTGATGAACATGAAAGCATAACAGTTGTTTGTGCACATGAGAGAATAATGTCTCATCTCAGGGTGCGCAACATGAAATGGGATGTGCAGAGGAATAGTCATCCGGCAGTCCAAGTATACAATCAATGGGCACCACATGATGTGAGTCAGCCCCCACCAGTGCTGGTGTGTTCAGCATATGTGGCACCCCTGCATGTCCAAGTATGTTGTTAGATTATCTGAAGTGGCAACAGTGATGACACATGGCTCCCACAATGGTCTGCAGGATGTGTCTCACACAATATGAATGTGATGATGGTCACCAATGGCTAACAGTGGTTACATGGTAGCTTGCTGGGTTGGCCCAAAGAGGTGCAGAGGTCCACTCATTCACCTCCATCATCATTAGATGCAGCTCAGTTCCTAGGGACAGGTGGTTCTCATCTGTATATATTGTCCTGCAGGTATCATACACACACCACCCCATCGATGTATGCTGTGTACCTGGGTAACCCTTGAGGATGCCAGACCACTGATGCATGCTCAGTTGTCTGATACCAGCTTGCAC
The DNA here is from genome assembly GCA_033557465.1 of Ichthyophis bannanicus. NCBI lineage: Eukaryota > Metazoa > Chordata > Amphibia > Gymnophiona > Ichthyophiidae > Ichthyophis > Ichthyophis bannanicus. Next base: position 573,460,488 of record CM066035.1, read on the forward strand.
AAACAATGTGAACATCAGTGTCTTGGCTCCTGACTACATGAATTCCTCATGATTTGCCAGGTCTGTAGTTGTGGGGTCAGTCATACAGGTTGCAATCAGCATTGTACAGCAACCATACAGAGGTGATGGAAGTGTGCCATGAAAGATGTCAATGTTTCCAGGCAGTGCCAGATCACAGATCCTTGGCCTTAGTCCTCCTGGGTCTTCCACAACCCCTCCTCAGGTGTGGTGGGACAGCTGGTGGTTGCCAGGAGCTAGGGTCTGCTTGCACCTCACTCTGGGGCTGCTGAAGTATCTGCAGGAGGCTGGACACTATGAGGGTCTATAGACTCTGATTCAGTGCAGTGAAGTCACCTCTCACCACATTCACAAGGTCCCTCAGCCCTTGTTTAATGCCTTCCTGCATCTGCTCCATCTGCAACTCCATTCCTCCCTCTCTTCCACATACACCATGGACTGGTAGAGATCTGTAAACATGGTGGAGAACAACTTGGTCAAACTGTCATTCCATAGGTATAGTCCCCTCATGGGTAGGTGCTCACACAGAGACATATGGTCGTTGAAAGGTCAGAGTGAACTGGAGCAATGTGAGTTCTCTATTGTGCCCAGTGCAGTTGTGAACAATGTGAGAAGGTATAGGTCCTGGCGCCGATTGCATGACTGGCAACAACCATATGACCATGGGGTGCAGAGATGGAGTGCAGTTACCATGGATGAGCACAAGCAGACAGCCCTGTCATGTGTCACAGTGACACACCTAGAGAGCCCCACCCCCCTTATACATGGCATGTGTGCAGCTGCCACGCAACATATTACCCCCTTTGCAGTCCTGGCTCTCAAAGGATCCCCAGGTTGTCCTGGCCATCCCCTAAGCCTTCTCATGATGGTGGCTCATGCTACACACCACTTGCCTCCCCTCCTGGAACACATGGCTCCATCATCCTTCAACTTCTACCCTGTCTGCCCAGTACAGTATGTGACGCTGATTGGGGAGAACCCCAAAACATGCATTACCAGTGTACCTGCGGACATGGGAGTGTTGGTGCAAATGACAGAAGGGGAGATGGACAAATGTAAATGGCTGCCATAGACAGGGGCAGGTGTCCAGCTGCCGGTACAGTGTAATGGCCAGTGTAGAAGGCATGGCTGTCTGCCCACTATCCATGCATCACAGTGCAGCACCCATTTATGACACTCATCATAGTGCCATTGGTACTATGTGAGGCCATCAGCATCCTGTATGTGCTCCCCCACACCAAGTAGCAACACTGCCACCGTGTACCTGTGCATGCACTATGTACCTGTCAGATGTGCCTTGATGCCACTGCTGTGCACCGCTAGGTCCTCATGGATACCCTGGAGTATCCTAATCCCGAGAACAGACACAGGATGGTGCTTGGTAGCATTCGAAACTGCATCAGGGTGGGCCTCCTGAACATCTCCCTGCAGTGCTGCCACTGTCTCTCCCAATCCTCTGGTCTCCCCCAAGGGGGAACATAGTGACAGCTCCTCCTCATTGTCATCATCTGAGAGGGTATGGCACAGGTCTGGCTCCAGCTCAATCTCCAAAGCAGACTGGTATGGTGAGCCATAATCTGTCTCCTTCTGGCTGTCCCCAGCCATGGGGATTGGACACTGCTCTGTCTCAAGCACCTCACAGACTGGTGTCCCAACCCCAGCCTCCATGTCCTGGCTAGCCACAGTTGCAGGGTCATATGCACCATCCAGGCATCCTGGAAAAGGCCAGAGACAGACAACCTGATCACACTCATAGACCAACAGTCACCTCACACCTGTACTGTTCACAGATGTGCCTCACAGCCAGTCAGGGGACAGGCATGTACACACATCTGAGGACATTGAAGTTCTGGTGCACATCATGTCCATAGAAGGACTATCATGGCAATGCATTGTGCTGGTGGATCACCTGAAGACATGACAGGCTGTGGAAGGGACTGGGGGAGGTCTGGGTATGCCCTGGCAGAACATACCACCCCACAATGCAGCTGTGCGTCAAACTAGTCATCTCCCGCAGCATGCCCTACAGGCTGGTGCTCTATTTTTGGGACCACCCATTGGCATGGTGTAATCACTGTGTGGATGTCATACTTGCTGATGTCCCCCACCAGCCCCACAATGTGTTGCATATGGTCTGAGATGACAGATAGCCCTCTGATTATCAGTACTGTGTCTCGCAATCTGTATGGCAGCTGTGCAAATGGGGGGCCCTCATCATCCCCCTATGACATAATGTTGACAGGCCCCATACACACACCACTGCAAATGTACTGCTGTGCTAACTAGTATGTAATATGGGCTAGCTGTCTCCTCTCATTGACTGTCAGCCCACATACATATCCAGCAACACAGTACCACAAACAACACAGTCTGCCACAAAGTACACAAACACATTGGGTATCAGAAGTATGTAATGCTGATACAGTACTAGGGAGTGCATCTGCAGCAGGACTCCAACAATGTGCATACACACATCAGTGACATGCACAGTCGCTCAACAGCGGCCATGTCACCACTCTTCACGTGGGTTACTGATCACAGGCACGTTCCTCATAGTCTGTCCTGACTGGGAATGACCCCAAGAGGTGGGCACACATCATGGTGACAGAGCGTGCATCCAGACTCTGTGGGAGATATGGAGCAATGTGTGGACAGCGGGCACCCCCTGAAAGAACAGGGGTCAGATATTGTTCACAGGCATCCAAAGAGCCACAGACATGCAGAGATGTGAGGACACAGAGTAGGATTTGGGTGTGTTGGTATGCGTGAGCTGAGTGCACATGGGAACTGGGCTACAGTAGCTGGGTATGAGGGCTGTTTGGTTGCTAGAAGAGCCCTGCCAAGGGCCAGCTGTAGACATCAGCCTGTGGTGCATGAGGAAGGGGGAGAAATCAGAAGAAAAGCAGAGAGAGAGGCACAGGTACAGTAGACTGTGAGGCACCTCCCAGGATGGCTGGGGGCAGAGGACATGTCACACATGAGGAGGGGGAGGGGCCCTTGGGACCAAGAGTGCTCCTGAATCGGATGCAGATATCATATAGGAAAAGTGTGGGATGTCTGGGATGTGCCCACAGTGCTGTGGATACTCAGGGAGAGATCTGTCTACATGTCATGGATATATTTGCATGCGTCATTGAGCAGTGCCATCGGCACAGTACTGCCTGCCATCACCAAACTGTCATGAGCCCCTGATTGCGGAGGTGTGTAGCTCTGGTGGAAGCAGACACGGGTGCACATGTCACTGTGCTGCATCACTATCTGGGACTGTTGATGCAAATGCCTGGCATTGATTGGCCAATATTTATGTTTTCAGATCTGTAACAGGTCTATTATTTCACTGTATCAGTTCAGTCAAAGTGAATGTCATTGTAATGTCCACTGATAAAATAGAATTGACAGAGGCAATGATCAATTAGGGGTTGTATGCAAAGCCACAAGGGATGCTAGTGGGATTTGAACCCTGAGCCCCTGGTACCTTAGCAAGTGTTGTAACCATTAGGCTCCACCTCCACTCCCCTGTATCTATCCCAAGCTCAGTAGAATGGACCAGCATGGGGGTATGGTATGGGGGCCAGCTGTGGAGGCTCCTATACCAACCTGGGTGCACATTCTAAAAACAGAGAAACATGGACATATGACTCCAGGAAAAGGCCACATAGCCTATCTAGTCTGCCCCTCCATATCAGCTACAATAGTCCCCTTTTTACTGTTATAGATCTGCAGTGTCTGACCCATGCTTCCTTGAACTCTGATACTGTCCTGGTCTCCACCACCTCCACTGGGAGACTATGCCATGCATCTACTACTCTTTCTGTAAAGACATGTCTGCATATTACCCCTCAGTCTATCCCCTTTCACCCTTATCCTATGTCTCTTCATTGCAAGGCCTACTTTCCATTGAAAGAGACTCTCCCCCTGTGCATTTATGCCATGGAGGTATTTCAACATTTCTACCATGCCACCTTTTCTCCAAGTCCACATATAAAATACAAATGTTAACACACACGGACTTAGCATTCCTTATCCACAGGCTGGCCTCGAACCCCTGACCCTTCTCTGTCACAAACAGTGACTATCTGTTTGGAGCCACAGAACAGCCAGAAATGCATATCCTGTGTGTTATATGGTGCCAATGGCCATCATTTCAGAGCTCCCACAGGTGTGGACTCAATAACAGCTGGTGACCAATATGAGCATTACACACAGATAAGCAAGCTCTCATCACTCACACAATGAGACCCTTTCATTAGAATCCTCACATACCTGCTGCCTCATGGCTGCTGTTAAGGAATTCTGGGAGGCCCAGCATGATCCCCCTGAGGTGTTGTGCCATGCGTTTCTCCATGGGATCATTAGGAGTAGTTCCGCTGTCCCCCCGCCTGTGCCCGTGCAGGTGCCCTGTTTGCTGACACCTTTGTCATGGAACTGCTTCTTAATTTGCCCTGTATCACATACTATGCCTCCCAAGCCTATGCTATCTCTTGATAAATTGCTTGACGTGCTGCCACAGGGATTTTGTTGCTCTGTTGGCCCAACAGCAACTCATACTTGTCCGTGACCATCTCAATTATCAGTTCATTGGCCTCGTCGCCAAAGTGCTGTGCCCTCTGCCGTTGCTCTTCTGGCACCTCCCTCTTCTTCCACTTCCATTGGGGGACTGCAGCACGTGCACCCTACCCTTCCAAAGGTGCCACCACCCCTGCAGGGATGTGTGAAGGGGTGGGGACCCATCCCCATGAGGCCTGGTGGTAGCCTGCTCATCCTCTGCTGTCCCATGGGACGGTGTGCCCCCACAGCGGATAAGATTGTCATCTGGATCACTGCCCCCCATCTCCTGGGTCCAGCACCCTGTGCCATCTCCTGGGTACTGTATCCATCTGCATTCCCCCCCCCACCCCATATCCCCTGGGTCCCACCACCCCTCCTTAGCTTGCAGCTAACTCCGCTCCCCCCATCTCCTGAGTACTCCCACCCCTCCTCAGCTACAGAGTCCCAGCACTCTCACCCTTTCCTGGGTAACCCCACTTCTTCCCAGCCCCTGGGTTCCAGCACCCCTCCACAACCCCTGAGTATCACCGCCCCTCCTCAGCCCCTGCATAATATCACTCATCCCTGTCTCCTGGGTTCCAGCACCATACCCCACCCCTGGGAACTATCTCCATCTGCATCATTCCCCCCCCCCCCCATTCCCCGGGTCCCGCTACCCCTCCTCAGCTCCTGGATAACTCCACTCCCCCCATCTTCCAGCACCATACCCCATCCCCTAGATACTGTTCCCATCAGCATCACTCACCCCATCCCCTGGGTCCTACCACCCTTCCTCAGCTCCCTGGTATCTTCATTCCCCCCATCTCCTATATCCTGCCGCACCTCCTCAGTTCCCAGGTATCTGCACTCCCCCTATCTCATGTGTTCTAGTGCTCCTCCTCATCCCCTGGGCAACCCCCATCTCCCAAGTCCCAGCCCCCCTTCTCATCCCCTGAGTGCCACAAATCTCCGTCCTCACCCTCCACCACACCACTCCACCTGCAGTCCTGCCCTCCCAACCATGGCTCTTGAATTGTGACAGCATGGATGCACCAGACAGGCCTCAAAGTAGCCAGTCCCTTGAACAGTGGCAGACTACAACACAGCCCTTTAAATGGCCATACGACATGACATTGGCCATTACGTATGTGTGGACACTGGAACGGCCATTATCCGATGTGGGCTGTGTAAAGAGCACTTACAGCCACTGTCCTCCCCAGAAGACGTTCCATGGATGCCCGTAATGTCCAGAGACAGTGCCCGCACAGCAGTAATGGTTGGTACCCTGTCATTGTGGCTGTGTGTGATATCTCATTTGTAGTTTGCATTGGAATATGTGGACAGAGAGCATGCAGGGTCTATCAGTGAGGCAAGGGCATAGGGGCTGCCCATCCCACACCCTGCTCATGGAAGTGTGGATTTATCAAATGGCCCTTGGTGGAAACTGTGTAGGGTGGGCCATTGCTCTCACATGACAGTGGGCTCCTGTAAGCAGTCGTGGGTAATGGGATGTAGCAGTGGGTGTGAATCACATGAGGGTGGTGGTGGGCTCAGCCATCAGCCATGTTCCCCTGGCAGTGTTGTACGATACTTCACTCCCCTTCCACAGCATATTGGAGGAGTGGTCTAGTGGTTAGGACAAGGTACTTCAGGCCGGAGGGCCGGGGGTTCAAGTCCCACCTGGGGACAGCAATCTCAGGCCGGAGGGACTGGGATTTCTAGTCCAATAGGCACTCCTTGTGGTCTTGGGCAAGCCACTTAACCCTCCATTGCCCATGTTCCCTGTAAGTATTAGCGTATGTGTCTCATATCCCCTCGTGTTAAATGTATCCCCCAATTGACCGCTTTGACCCGGTGAAAAGCGGGATATAAATACAGCTAAATAAATAAATAAATATTGGGGAACAGGCGTACAACACTGTCCCATAATTATCCATGAGATGGCTGTGCACACTGGCCCAATGCCCTAAGCCATGCACTTTGTCAATACCACTCACCCAGTGAGGCATACAGGCTCCCCAAACCTGCAGGGGTTGTGCTAGCTATATCCATACATGCCAATAAGGGGTCCGGCTATCTCCAGCCCAACCCACAGGGTGGTGTAGCCACACCAGCTGCCTGTCGCGGGTGGTTATGGCAGTGACTATGTCTCATACTGTTCTGGTACCTCTAGAGGAGTTGACCCAGGTCTCTTAGGGCCATGGATTTGGGGGATGTACCAGCACCACACCCACCCATGCAACTGGGGGCTGAACATTGCTTTACCCCTGGACACAGGGCCACAGGCCTAGCCTGACATTGGGCATATCCTCTACTCCTCGCACTGCACATCAGGCGTAGGCTGCAGCTGTGACATCTCTGCTACTGGGGGATGGGAGGGGAAGGGGAATGGCAGACAGTGAGCAGGGGTGGATAGCTAAGCTGATGCACAATGTGGGCTCCAGCATCCATCGGTGAATGGATGCCCATGACAATGGGTATGGCAAGGCATACTTTTGGCCAGGGTATGCATGTGCAGGCAGTCAGGCCCATTGCTTGGGCCTGGGCACACTGCTCACATATTTCTGGGGCACACGGCTCCCCACCCTGTGGCTGGGATGTGGTGATCCATGGTTGACCACATGATTGCCCTGGTGGGTACCAACATCCCAGACCATGTTAACTGTGTCCCAGTGGTGGACTGCCCCACCAAGCTGAATGTCCCCGAGGCCTGTGTTTGTGCCCTGCAGCCATCCCTAGCTGCTCTGTTACTGACAGAACATTTGTTGTTTGTGCAGGTGCAATGCATCATGGGTATCAACTAATTACGCTCATGTGGACATCTTGTACATGCTGTGGGGGTGTTAGGTGTTGCTGGGGACTTTGGACATGGCTTGGACAGAAGTCTCTCTGGTTCCCTCACTGCAGAGATAGCCACGGGATGTCTGATAGATATGTGGACCTGTGTCTGCCAATGCAGCTACAATGCTAGCCATATGGGGTTGCCACAGTGATACAGCCTCAGCCTTGTTTTGGCTGGGCTCTCACTGAATTGGCTGTCTCATCTCCATGTTGCTTGCGGAAGGGCTGTCGGGTAAGGTTTGCCTCTGCGGATGATACCAAAATCTGCAGTAGAGTAGACACCCAGGAAGCTGTAGATAACATGAGGAGGGATCTCGCTAATCTTGAAGAATGGTCTAGAATTTGGCAGCTGAGATTTAATGTTAAAAAATGCAAGGTCATGCATCTGGGCTGCAGCAATCCAAGGGAGCAATATAGTGTAGGGGGTGAAGTACTTCTGTCCACAAAATAAGAGCGGGATCTAGGTGTGATTGTGTGTGATGATCTTAAAGTAGTTAAACAGGTAGGAAAAGACAACGGTGAAAGCTAGAAGGATACTTGGATGCATAGGGAGAGGAATGGCCAGCAGAAGAAAGGAGGTGATAGTGCCTCTGTATAAGTCTTTGGTGCGACCTCATTTGGAGTATTGTGTGCAATAAACAGGTTGGAGCCGGTACAGAGGGTGGCTACTAAAATGGTTAGTGGTCTTCATTATAAAGCATATAAGGACAAACTTAAGGATCTTAATATGTATACTTTAGAGTAAAGACAGGATAGAGGTGATATGATTGAGATGTTTAAATATCTCTGTGGCATAAATGCACAGGAAAGCCTCTTTTGATGGAAAGCAAGCTTTCCTACAAGGGGGCATAGGATGAGGGTGAAAGGGGATAGACTCAGGAGTAATATGCAAAAATATTTCTTTACGGAAAGAGTGGTAAATGCGTGGAATAGTCTCCCAGTGGAAGTGGTAGAGATGAGGACAGTCTCTAATTCAAAAAAGCATGGAATAAATACAGAGGATCTCTAAAGGAAAAAAGGGAACTGTTGTAGTGGTTGATATGGAAGGGCAGACTAGATAGGCCATATGGTCTTTTTCTGCCATCATTTTTCTATGTTTCTATGACAGCATGGTGGCTATGTGTACTCATGGGATGGTGTGCAGCTAGCTGCACCTACATGGTGGGTGGGTGGGTGTAACAGTCACATTCCTCACCAGTCCCCTGTGAATATAGGCCATCCCGGAAATGCCTATGGGGATGGCCTGGCTGCCTGTTGAGAGCCCTATAGAGAGTGGTGGTCAGCAAGAGGCTGGCCTATGTGGAGGTGTCTGGTTGGGACATCGCAGTCCCCCCCAGGGGTACCCACCCTCTGCATATGTCCACATTCCCCATGATGATATGTCCTTGCCCCAGCCATCCTGGGTCAAGGCACTGCTCTGAGCAATGAAATGTAACAGTGTTCAGCAGCCACTGCATCTGCTCAGTGGCTCACAGTCCCTTTCTAGATACTACTGCATGTTAGATGGCTGGGTGTTTGGATGAGCCTGCATTGGGCAGCAGTGAGCCCTACAATCATCAGAGTGGCCCTGCCACACTCACTGCATGAATGGGCTGTGTACTACAACATGGAAGACCAAGAGCTTTAGTTGATGTTGAGGGCTACAGGTCATATGGGCACACCCTCTAGGTCAGGGTGAGTGGTGTAACATTTATGCCCTACTTATTTAGGGAAGGTGTGCAGCAGGCACCAACATCCACCACCACATGTATGTGCTGCAGATGAGAATGTGTGTCCAATACACATTGTCTCCAGTGCCTGGATGTGTCCTCCTGGTGAGGCAGATCATGGAAAATGAGCTGACACCTGTGAGAGGCTTAGGTACATTGGCAGGCGCCATCGCAGTGCTCAGAGAATAGCTCCCTGAGAAGCTGAGTGCTATGGATGTCTGGCAATAGGGTCCAGCGCTGTCGTACGCCCACTGTGCAGGCCCATCTCATCAGGGAATTGGTCTCCGAGTGCTGCCACTGCAGCCTGTCATACAGACTGCCATCTCTGGGATGCTGGACTCCATGCTGGGGGCATCATAGCGGCGGCTTCGGTGCCGCCTGTTCCCAGCGTTTGCCCCATAGTGCCACACATGATTGGACATTAGTACACACGGTGGCAGTGCTCGGTGACAGGTTCCCTACATAGCTGGGCTACGGAGCACTACGGATGTCTGACAATAGGAGCCGGAGCTGTAGTGTGCCCACTGTATGGACCCATCTCATCAGGGAGTCCTTCTCCGGGCACTGCTGCTGCGATTGCCAATATACCCTGGTCAGGGACATAAAACAGGAACGCAGGTGCTGTGGCCATATCTAAGGCAATGGCTGGTAGGGGTGCATGGCCATGGATAAAATCTGTGGTAGGAGGACGCAACCAGCAGACCCTCTGCTTCACATGCCTGTGCCATTACCACTTGGCTGTGTGCTGTAGGGTGTCCTATGACACGGCAGCTGGGCATGGCTGGTAACTCTTCAGCTACCAGTGCTGTGATGTCATTGACACGGAACCCTGCATCTTCGTGGAAATGATGGACCGCGTGCAGAATCCTCGATTCTTGGACAACGACCTGCATTTGCTGACAAAACTCATCGTCCCATGGCAGGGAAAGCATTCCCCCACTCCCAGTGTGCGCTTCAACCGTGCCTGCATGATGAGGGCCTGGAGGCAGCTACACACGCATTATCAATGCCGTGCAGATTACCCGCACACGATGAGTCTCCGTCTTGTGGGGGTATTCCCCCGTAACTGAACCTGCTCCATATCAGCCATGTGACGATGTAGACTAGTGGTAGTTGCATTGGCTTGGGAACAGGGAGATCTGGGTTTGATTCGCCCTAGCATGCCTTGTGGCCTCCACCAATTAACATGGTCTGGTTAGACTGCCAAGCCAGTACAGGTGCTGTTGTTTTGACACGAGCCTGTCTGGCACATTTAGGTTTTGTTAATTGGCTTCCATTGACATGATGGATTGTTCACGTGGATTTGCAACAGTGCTGCTGCAGACCCAATTCACATGCCCATTCCCCAATGGCCACACGTGGAACTGCTGGGAGATGCCACCAGATGTCCAGCCTCACACACAACTGCTCTTACCATAGCACTACAGTAGTGTTGTGAGAATGTCTTGCATAGGTTGTGATAATGTGGAAAGACAGCGCCTTTATTTAACCAATCGACAACCCGACACAGGCCGTGTTTCGCTATCCTTCATCAGGGGTTTGTCTAAAAACGTGCTAAAAACATAAATATATAAATATGTGAAACATGTAAGAAAACAGATGTCTCAATAAAAATTAAAAACTAAAAATATGTTACATCAATAAATAAAATAATATAATAAAGGAACAAAAATACCATATTGTTCATATCTAAAAAGTCAATGAATATATAAAAATATGTAATAACAATAAAATTAAATAAAACCAACAACTAGGATGTGACATATAAAACCATAAATACCTCTGCTAAAGAACATTACACACAAAGTTCTGGTAACTCGTAATCTATAAGAGGTCTGTACTCTATAAAAGAACATAATAAATAATTACAACCAATATAAATAGAAATATGAACATGTACAATAAATATACACATTTAAAACATAAAATGGAAAGTGGAATATAATATTGGAGGAGAAAATCTTTACACTGGCTGCCAAGAGGTCAGCTAATATATTTGGATACAATGTAACAAAGGGACAGGAAAGAACATGAATGAAATAAAAAAAACGATACCTTGTCTAGCGGGAGCTCCGCCAATACCGCCAATTGTTTTAAGGTTCAGGGTTCCTTTTTTGTGTCCCCCTTTTTCAATATTCTTTTTAACACTTTTCTTTGCCATCTTTTTTAACAGTTACTTTGCATTTATCATGATACACTATTGTTCTTCAGTCGATTCAGTCTTTAATTTGATTTTTATGGGTACCACAGATTTTTAATAGTTATCCATTTAGAAGTAATTGATTATTGACAGTTATTTCAGTTAGCTGGACTACATTGTTTGCCCTCCTCACTGACTCACTCCTGTTACTTTATATGGGTTTTTTGGTCCTCTTTTTATCCAGTGTAAAGATTTTCTCCTCCAATATTGTATTCTAACATTCTAACATCTGTTTTCTAACATGTTTCACATATTTATGTATTTATGTTTTTAGCATGTTTTTAGACAAACCCCTGACGAAGGATAGCGAAACACGGCCTGTGTCGGGTTGTCGATTGGTTAAATAAAGGCTCTGTCTTTCCACATTATCACGTCCTTAGACTGTTTTTTTTGCCTTTTGACGTGGTAGCTGCTTCTGTTGTGTTGCATAGGTTGTGCCACATTGGATCACAGGGACAAAAGTCCCGATATTGAGTTGGACAGGCTATGCGCCATGGCGGCGCATAGCCTGCTTGCCTTCCGACCCCCCTTACCCGGATTTTCACTTCCGTGCCGTGAAAGTGAAAATCTGGGTTAGCCCCGACACTTCGGAACCGCAGAGGCTACACGGGTAGCAGTGATTTTTGTTGCTACCCACATAGCCTCTGTGTCTTAAAGATAGACAAGGTTTTTCCTCGCCTGTCTTTAAGGCACAGAGGGCTAAGCGGATAGCAGTGAAAATTGCTGCTACCTGTGTAACTCCTTCCTCTGCCCCTGCTCCGCCCCGGAATGCCTCTAACACACCCCAGTGCTATGCGGATAGCATTGGGCACGTAAGGGACTTAGCTGGGATTTGCGAAGGGCACTACTCGTGTAGGTGCCCTTCAAAAATCGTAGTTAAGGCCTTTACATGCACTCTGGTTTGTATATCTCATGAGGAAACCTCCTCACATAGCTTTTGCCCTGGAGACACAGAATGTTGAATGTGTTTTTATCGCTGAACACAACTTTCTCCCAGTCAGCCTTGTTCCAATTGGAGTACTTGGATGCCCACTCAATGCATCTCTCCCTCTGTTTCACTGTTAGAGGTGGCTTCCTCCGCAATGTACATCCACTTAGCCCCTATGCCATGCAGCTTCTCCTTACAGTGGAAGTGCAAACTGCCACGGAACTCCTCTTCCTCCATTCCTACAGATGCAGGGGTGGGGGGGAGTGGGGAGAGGGAGTAGCTTGTGGTTGCCTGGAGATATCCGTATCAATGCCCTGTCATCCCTCTTGGTTGACCTTCTCGGTTGACCGCTACAATGTCGGTCCTGCGTATTTCCTGTCTCCTTAGGCTTCTGCAGAAAGCGGACAAACATGCTTTGATTACAGCTGACCCTTGCTGCCATCTGCGGGCTGAACTGCCCCTCCTCACCATCTGACCCGGTTGTCCATTGATGGGAAACATGACCTCTTACCTATGCCAGGGCCTAGATCATCAGATGCGATACACACCAGTTGATCCACATTATAGTTGCACCCTGTATGCTGCCAAACTACCATGCAGAGATTGGCTATCAGATATTACGTCCTATTGGCTGATGGAGTGCTGTATTCTCTGGGTTCATTTAGATCCCGCTGTGACTCAGAATACAGTTGATCATTCGGGAACATTGTTTCCTCATTGCAGCCATACATACGTTCACAGGCAAGTATTTCTGCATGCAGAAATGGCTGCCGAAACAAATTGGCCACATAACAGTATATAATAGGCCTGGGATCTGCCACAGAATTTAGGAAGAATGTAAAAATAAAGCAGGGAATAGCCTATGCAAGCGTTTTGCATACCACTGTACAACTCCCGTACACCTTCCTTTGGGACACAGTGATGTACCAGGTGTACATAATTGCTATGTTCCTTGCAGGCCACATGCAATCCTTGCTTTACACCATTGCATGCAGTCATAAGTCTCTCTGTGTTCCCCATGGCAGTCCATATGACAAGCTAGCCTACAGGGCCCTGCTTGCATTGGGCTGCAGCCAGTACTGGAGGGGGTTGGGGCGCATATGGGGCTTCATTGCCAACCCCATCAGATACCAATATATGTGCTTGCCAGGTACATGTCCATGCTGTGGCTTTTATGACACACAGACTGCATCGATTGGGTATCTGCCATTGCCATGACTTTTCCTGCCCTGTGACATCTGGTCTCTTCCCACCAATGCCATCAGCCTTTGGGAGCTGCACAGCTACCATATCTTCCCCAGGATGCCCTCTGCGGCCATTGTGCTGCCAGTGCAGGCCTTGTCACACATTGCTGCCACAGTGCAAGCCAAAGGGCTCCTGGCACAGGGCAGGGGCTTGCTCCAGTCTTGGACCCAGGGCACTGCATGCATTCACCTGTGGTTCTTTGTCATGGTTTGCCAACTCTGTGCATGATTGAGGCTTAGCCTCGTGTAGGCCAAGTTGTGTCATCCTGGTTGCATGCACTGGCTATCTGGCTATCCCTGGAGATACCCATGGGGGCCACACAATCACATACCTGCATGCCCAGCACTGTTATCCCAGGACTGGGTGAGGTGGTCCCTCTGATCTGAGTGTAGTTGGCAGGGCCTTCTGTGCCCGCAATCCACTCCATGTCGCCATTGTCCAGGGCCAACACAGCATGCGATGTGGCTCACATAGTTTTCCTTGATGACCTTGTGGTGCACCACCAGTGGTTTGGCCAGCATTTCCTCACTGGGTCATCTCCACCTTATCTTGCCTCTCCGCACTCGCATGACCTGCCATATGCTCTGTCGCCCTTTGTTCCTTTTCTGCTGTCACAGAGATGGTGACAGTAGATATTGGTTCCTCCTACTAACTGATGCCACTGTTTCACTCACAGCCATCAGCCTATTGATAGGTTGAACCTGTGCCTTCTTTCTCTCTCGCATTGGTGCAGTGCTGCCCATTCCTTTCACCACACATGGTGACATCACGTATCAACTCTTTGTGCACTTCCCATCTGCACTATTGCAGCAACCTATTAGATGGTGTTTCCCAGACTCATCCCTCCATCCTTTCATCACTTAATACTTAGGCCCTGCTGTTTCTCATCTGATGGCCACACAAAGCTGATCTGCCCCTTCCACTGAGGTGGCTTGCCTCACACCTTCCCATGCCACAGGACATTGTCTCTTATAGACCTCTCACTGCGTATCTACTGTTCCTCCTCAGTTCATCTCCCCTATCAGCTCTCCCAACACCCTCTCCTCAGAAGGTCCACCTTGCAGGCATCTAACTTTAATCTTTGCCCTAGTCTTCTGCAGCTACATCCAGCCCTGGACCCTGCTATGTTGCTGTTCCATACCATCGTCCCTTTGTTATTACATCAGGCGTCCTCTCATGCCCTTAGCATATGCAGGCAGTGAGCACCTCTCTGCAAGGACAATCGGTGCTACTGTTCCACTTGAAACCTATGTGCCACCTCAGTATTCCCCTATGCATCTCCTTGGACCCGGCAATTGTGTTATCTGCCTTGGCTGGCTTGTTGCATTTGGTAGAGCAGGCACCATCTTTATGATGTGTCAGCTCAATGCTACATCCACCATGGTGGTGACAAAAGGGACTTTGCATTGTTATGTGCAGACGTAGTTATGTTTGTGGTGCATCAGGGGTTGTGTTGCACCCCAGTAACTGTGTAGATATTGTTTTTTGCCATGATGACATGTGTCACATGCTGAGGTCCCTTCTCCTCCCAGAACTGGGGACCTGATGCCTGCTTGCATTGACAGCTGTGGGTCCCAGTATTATTGACCCAGGAACATGTGCAGGCATGTCTTTGAGCCACACTGAGCTCCAAGACATCTGTGCACAGATGCATACCAAATGTGCAGTACCATGGGTACATTTGGAAAAATGGGGAAGCGACAGTGTTGCCGGACCATTGACCAGTGCTTCAGTTTAAGCGCAGGCCTCTTGCACATTATGTGACCTGCTGCCCATGTGTGGTCATGCCAATGTGTGCTTTCAGGGATGTGACGTTCAAGACAACAATGTTATGTATGTCATCTCTCTCCTCTTGACAGCTAGAAGATGTATGGAAGAAAGCACAGGAGCTGCGGTGATGGTGACCTGAGCTGCGGTGATGGTGACCTGAGCTGTTCTCACAGGTCCTGGAGGAGTTGGCAGTGGAGCAGGGTGGTGAATGTCCATCTCCTCACGCACACCTGGGCAACATGTGTGTTTGTCCACTTAAGCCGGAAATTATGTGACCTAGGGTACAGGAGTGATCAGACGCCCTTAGCACATTGCATGCAAATGCTGCTAGCACCCATGTCCGCATGCCTATGGGATGGGGTTGACATCCACATTATGTAGCATGGGACGCCATCATTCCTGAGGGACCACAGTAATGACTCACAATCTCGGAGCAGGGTGACAATGCATTTACCTTGCACTGTATGCCCTGATACTGTCTTTGGAATACGTATGGTCTTCTGGCATTAACTACAGTGGACATGTATGCACACATTCAACAATTGTGACATGACATGCACGCCACACATGTTGTCGGTGTGTAGCCTCTAGGCCAGAAGTTCCCAATTCCAGTCCTTGAGGGCCAAACACCATTCATGTTTTCAGGCTGTCCCTATTATGCATGAGATTCATTTGCATGCACTGCCCCCATTGTATACAAATATATCTCATGCATATTCATTAGGGACAGCCTGAAAACCTGAATAGTGTTTGACCCTCCAGGACTGGAGTTGGGAACCTCTGCTCTAGGCAATCTGCTGATGTGAGTGGCATAGCAGACGTGACCCACATGCCAATGCGGTCCTGCAATGCCAGTCACATTGCTGTGTGTTCAGGCAGATGCATTTTCCCTGGCTACTTCCCCGCTGCCTGTATGCTGGCTGCATAGACCCCGAACATGCAGCAGTGTCATGGCGTACCAGTTGGTTGCTTTTGGCTGCTTCCACTATGGCGACAGCAATCATGATCTCCAGTAACAAGCAGGAATGCAGTCTTCACATATGGGTGACATCGGTACTGACAGAGCCCCCACATAGAAACATGTCGGCAGAAGAAGACCATATAGCCCATCTAGTCTTCCCTTCCATCAACTACAATAGTATTCTTTTTTCCTTTAGAGATCCTCTGTGTTTGTCCCATGTTTTTTTGAATTCAGATACTGTCCTCGTCTCTACCATCTCTACTGGGAGACTATTCTACTCATCTAGCATTCTTTCCGCAAAAAATATTTCTGCATATTACTCCTGAGTCTATCCTCTTTTACCCTCATCTTTCATCCCCTTGTAGCAGAGTTTGCTTTCAATTGGAAGAGACTCTCCTCCTATGCATTTATGCCATGGAGGTATTTAAAGATCTCTATCATATCTTCCCTATCCCGTCTTTTCTCTAAAGTATATATATATTAAGATCCTTAAGTCTGTCCTCATATGCTTTATAATGAAGACCACTAGCCATTTTAGTAGCCACCCTCTGAACCAATTCCACCCTGCTTATATCCTTTTGAAGATGCGGTCTCCAGAATCGCACACAATACTCCAAATGAGGTCACACCAGACACTTAAACAGAGACACTATCACCTCCTTTCTTTTGCTGGCCCTCAAACCTGCATCATTGGCACTCTCGAGGCTTTACCTCCATTGAAACCGGCATATACCACCGGTACCCAGCAGGCTAAGACTGCCATGGCTCCCGATTCCTATGCCTCAGAGCATCAATATTGGCATCAGCCATTGACATCAACGAAGCATCGAGGTCAAACACAAGACCACCGATACTTCGCCTTTTTGTCAGACTCTGATTCCAGTTTTTCCAATTCCGGCACGGGATCATTGGCTTTCCAGGAACTTCCAGACATCCCTTCAGACCGGTCCCTTCCACATGAGCAGCGCAGGTCCCCACTAGAAGAAATGTCTTTCTAGGGCTTCATCCATGACAGGCAGCAGGACTGGTCGTCACAGTAACCTCGGAGAAGGAACTGAGGGGAAGGATTGGAGATACTCCAATATTCTCTCACACCCAAGGAAGCACTACTTTACCACTGCATTGCATCTTACAAGATCTTATGCTCCGCATGTGGGAGGTTCCTCTTACAGTTTCACCTGTCATCAAGAGGCTTGATACCATGTACTGAGTTCCAGAGTGCCCAAGCTTCCAGAACCTCAACTTCCCCACCATTCAATGTTGGTAGAATTGGCGATGCACCGAATAAAGAGTTCGGTGCATTGCCAATCATGAGGGAAGAGTTAGGACAGCCGTTATAGTTGGTGATTCAATCATTAGGCATGTAGATAGCTGGGTGGCTGGTGGACATGAGGATTGCCTGGTAACATGCCTGCCTGGTGCAAAGGTAGCGGACCTCACACACCACTTAGATAAGGTCTTAGATAGTGATGGGGAGGAGT
The DNA here is from genome assembly GCA_033557465.1 of Ichthyophis bannanicus. Lineage (NCBI taxonomy): Eukaryota > Metazoa > Chordata > Amphibia > Gymnophiona > Ichthyophiidae > Ichthyophis > Ichthyophis bannanicus. The sequence continues at coordinate 573,478,168 of CM066035.1, forward strand.
CTGCTGTCTTGGTACATGTCGGTACCAATGACATAGGAAAATGTGGTAGGGAGGTTCTGGAGGCTAAATTTAGGATTTTAGGTAGGAAGTTGAAATCCAGAACTTCCAGGGTAGCGTTCTCCGAAATGCTTCCCGTTCCACGCGCAGGACCCAAAAGGCAGGCAGAGCTCCGGAGTCTCAATGTGTGGATGAGACAATGGTGCAGAGATGAGGGTTTTGGATTTGTTAGGAACTGGGGAACATTCTGGGGAAAGGAGGGGCTCTTCCGAAGGGATGGGCTTCACCTTAACTGGGATGGAACCAGGCATACAAGCATTTTAGAGACTGTATTTTATTCATATTAATCTGGCTATTGGTAGGCATGGGTAATTTGGGATCTTTAAGCTCTGTCTGCTCCATTCTCGAGGGCATTTGGGCTGCTTTACTCTGTTCCTTAACTGCACAAATGAAGCTGGTGGGGGTCAAGTCTTGAAATGAAGCAGATACCTCCTTTGGCGATGTTGAGAACCCACTGTTCTGAAGCTATGAGATGCCACCTGTGGGGATAAGAGCAGAGTCTGTCTGCTGTGTGGGACCCTCCAGAGGCAGAGTGGCAATGCTTTTTAGGAAGGAGTCAAAAACCAGGAGCAGGTTGTGCTTGAGCTGCTGGTTAAAGCTTAGGAGCCTTGGGCGTTTTGGGTTGGCGAGGGCCCTGCTGCCGCTGTTGAGGAAGCTGAGGCTGGTAGGCAGCTGAAGGTTAATAGGAAGGATAATATCTCTTCTTCTTAGAAAATAAAGGTTTCTTGGGAAGAGCTTTCCTTTTGGAGGGGTCAGCCGTTTTCCGAGAAAGGCATTTGAGGGTGGGGGTCATCTGCCTCAGTTTCCCTTGATTTTTCTCTCCAACCTTTTTCAAAAACTTTTTCTCCTGTACATGGGATATAGGACTGCTTGTCCTGGACCACCTGTTTGAGATCTGTTGCCTCCAACCAGGCCATCCTGCGAGCGCCAATGCAGACTGCTGCTCTGTTTGTTGATTCAAAGGCATCAAAAGAGACCCTGGTAATAAATTTTGAAGTATTTTGGCCTTTTTTGATTAGTGCCTGGAATGTACTCCATTTATCATCAGGAAGCATGGGAGCAAATACCTCTAGATCCCTGCTGACATCCTTCAGAAACATGCCCATATATAGTATGTAGGAGTTTATCCTGGAAGCCAACATGCATGCTTGAAAGCATCGACAACCAAAGGCTTTGAGCGTCCTCAAGTCCCTACCCGGAGGCATGGATAAGTGATTTTTTGAACATAAGATATGCCTTTCTGGGTCAGACCAAGGTCCATCAAGCCCAGTATCCTGTTTCCAACAGTGGCCAATCTAGGTCATAAGTACCTAGCAGTTTCCCCAAAAGACACAGGTTCCACAATGCTTGTATTGGGTCAAGCAGTGATATCCTGTGTCCCTTCTTAATAATGGTTTATGGACCTTTACTCCAGGATCTTGTCCAAACCTTTTTTAAACCCAGCTATACTAACAGCCTTTACTACATCCTCCGGTAACAAATTCCAGAGTTTGATTACACGTTGAGTGAAAAAATATTTTCTTTTATTACTCTTAAATAGTTTACCCTGTAGCTTCATTGCATGTCTCCTAGTCTTTCTACATTCTGATAACGTAAACAATCGATCTACGTTTACCCGTTCCACTCCGTTCATTAATTTATAGACTTCTATCTTATCTCCCCTCAGCTGTCTCTTTTCCAGGTTAAAGAGCCCTAACTTTTTTAGCCTTTCTTCATAGGAGTATCCTTCCATCCCCTTTACCATTTTGGTGACTCTTCTCTGAGCCTTTTCTAATAATGCTATATCCTTTTTAAAATACGGCGACCAGAATTGCACACAATATTCAAGGTGTGGTCTCACCATGGAACGATATAGAAGCATTATAATATCTTTTGTTTTATTTTCCATTCCTTTCCTTATGGTACCTAGCATTCTATTTGCTCTCTTAGCTGCCGCTGCACACTGGGCCGAGGGTTTTAACATGTTATCCACAATGACGCCTAAATCTTTTTCCTGGGTGGTGGTTCCTAATGTGGAACCTTGCATCGGATAACCATAGTTTGGGTTGTTCTTCCCTAGGTGCATAATTTTGCACTTGTCCACATTAAATTTCATCTGCCATTTTGATGCCCAGTTTTCCAATTTATCAAGATCCTCTTGCAATTTTTCGCATTCCTCATGGGTTTTAACAACTTTAAATAGTTTTGTGTCATCTACAAATTTGATAACCTCACTCATTATTCCCTTTTCCAGGTCATTTATGAAAATGTCAAGACACGAGCCTATCATTAATTATTTATTTATTAACCGTTTTTCTATACCGCCTTTATCCAAGGCGGTTTACATCAAACAAGATCACAATTACAGAGGAATTGTTTTACATTAAAAGGGGAGTACAACTTGGAATTAAATAAGAGATAGCTTATGTAGGAGGTATGGACTGTTTATTTGTAGAGATGGATGTCGTTTTAGGGGGGGAATGGTTGGTTCGGGTTAGCAGTCCTTCTATGTGGTATGCTAGCACTTAGATTATGTTTTGTCATCAGGCCCATAGTATTCTCTGAATAGTTGTGTTTTTAGTTGTTTTTTTTAATTAGGGGTGGTATAGCCTCCTGGAATTGAGTCCAATGAGCCACATTGTGTCCACACTCTTCAACTCTAAGCTTTAGCCTTAGTGATCACATTGCTCTCTCCCCCTTGCCCATCTGGTACCTGGGAGCTAGTGAGTCCCATATGTGAAGAATGCATTCTTGCTTGTTCCTGGAGATAGCGTAGTTACTCACCTGTAGTAATGATCTCCAGGAACAGCAGGAATCAGTCTTCACAACGCCCCCCTCCTCCACTAGGAGTTGTAGGGTCGGTTTATTTTTTTCTCTTCCTCAGCTACAGCTCAGCTGAGGAGAGGAGTTGGGAAGGCAGGTGCGTAGATGCAGTGGAGTGCTCTCAAAGGTTTTCCTATTGGACGCTGGGGATGGGTTCCTACATGGGCTCCATCGGTACTGACATCACCCATATGTGAAGACTGATTCCTGGTGTTCCTGGAGATCACCTGTTACAGGTGAGTAACTATGCTTTATTTTGCATCCCTTCTGATATGCTGCCCCATTCACAGGAAGAAGGTATTTTTAGACACCCATGTTCATCAGGTCATATACACTGACAGACCAGATGGACAGACTGCCATTGTGGATAAACATGTGTTTTCCATATTACATGTAACTGCAGATGCACTGGCACACTCCACTGCTGCCCTGCTTATAGTGCTAGGAACCTCCTATGCTGTGTGGAGATTATGCAAGAGAATGGTGATGTGGGTCCACTACCACACTGCCATGCATGTTCATATGCAGTGTGTGAGGGGCTGCCAACCCACAGCTGCTGAATTCTGACACCTGCAAACAGCTGTGTGGACATTTCATTGACCACATCACCTAGGTGTTCCTACATGGGCCATGGATGGCATCATATGCAGTGATATGGACCAGGTCCATACTCCTGCCCAGACATTATCCACAAGCAGCACAGGCTACATTGGAAAGGTAGCTTGACTGACAATATTTATGCATATGTTGACCTTATAGTTGTACTGCAGTCGTTAGATGTGCAATAATGGCATATGTGATAGCTGACTGGGAAACACGTGCAATGCTTAGCAGCACATAATTACATAGTAAGTGACAGCAAATGCAGACCAGTGGGGTCCATCTCATGTGTCCTGTAAGGTGGCTAGCGTGATTGTGACTGCAGCTCCAAGCAGGCTGCCTCCCTCCCTTACAGGGTATTGTGTCTCAGTCTGCATCTATATCTAGATCTGGAGGGATCCACTATATCTGTACCATGGCTTTGTGGATTCTGGCTGGGTCGCCCCCCCCCCCCCCCCCCAATAGGGAGGCTATTCATGGCATCCAGCCCCCTTTCAGTGGCAACATATTTGTAGATATAGCTGTGAGGTTTTACACCTTGCACCCTCATCATATGTTCTCTGGTATTGCAGCTTGTCCTTCTCTGAGTAACAGGATGTTTGTACATTGCTCCCATGTCATTATTGGATGGTCAGTGTGATTTCCACCTGTCCCTCCTCTCCTGTATATATATTGCATCCTTCATGTCTCATTCCATATGTCATGGGGCACACACTATTAATCCTCTTGCTCGGTTTCATCTGACCCATTTCAGGTGCAGAGATATGAGGGTACCTGAGATGGCTCAGGGGAGGGCGAGCCACCAGACTTGGATCCAGTGGCAGTAGATGTATGAGTAGAGACATGATGGCCTGTCTGTGTTTACCCTATAGCTGGAGAGGGGCAGGTGGAATCTGAAACAGATGTTAACATATAAACAGCATATAGATGAGGCAAGGCAGCATTTTTCCAAGAGGAGCATGCTGTTCAGCTAGAGAACATACGATCAGGCTATAATGTGGACAACCTAAACACATCAACATACACTTTTTTTACTGACAGGGTAGTGGATGCTTGGACAGCCATCATGATGATAATGGTAGGGCAGTTACAGTGACAGCATTAATGATGGCATGGAACTGACTCTGTGGATCCCTTTTTAGCTGTTGGATAGGAACCAACCATACTTTAGTCTGCCTTGGGGGGGGGGGGGCTGCATGTAGCTGCTTCTCTATCCAGTCCAACCACCTTACTCAGGAGGGTGGCTAAATGATAATATCCTTTATCTGGTATCATATGCTATGTTACTGTGATGTTTTATGCGTCTCAACTCAATATTTGCAGTGTGCAATAGCCATTGATGCAACACATGGTTATTCTCCAGAACCAAGCAGGAAGTCAGTCCTCACATATGGGTGACATCAGCGCCGACGGAGCCCCCGCGTGGAGCATTTCCCCAGCTTTCATAGAAAGGCTTTAGGAATGCAGCGCGCATGCGCGGTCCCCTTCCCGCCCAAGGGTGCCATCTTGCTCAGTCTTCTTTTCTCCGTGGAACCCGACGGATGTATTTTCGTTTCACCCGAGGAAAAAGTTGATTTTTTCTGCATTAACCTGTTTTCTTCGGTTCGACGCCGGTTTCCCTTTCCCGCCTGGGCCCGATACATCGGTATCAAGCCCAGATCTCCTTTTTCATTTTTTGTCCTTAGTGACTAGCATTTGCGCCATTTTTTTCTTTTTTCACTGGCAGCCCTGTCTTTTGACCTCGCAGGGGCCCTTTTTCCCCCGATGGCTTCCAGCGGGTTTAAGAAGTGTGATCGGTGTAAGAAACTTATGTCTCTCACCGATACACATGACAGCTGCCTCCGGTGCCTCAGACCCGATCATGTCCCGATGATCTGTGGTCCTTGTGGGAAGATGTCCTCTAAGGCGTTAAGGAGTCGGCAGCACCAAAAGGAAAGAATCTTCTCTGACTCCGCGTCCGGTCGGGCCTGGACCTCGTCAGAGGCCTCGACATCTCGGGACTCCGGTCCCGAGCAGCATCGAGGCTCCTCTGAAAGGGGGTCTCACTCGCGGGAGCATCGCAAGAAGAAAAAACCCGCGAGGGCAGCGTCGGTGGATGCACTTGGCTCCTCGAGGGCCAAGTCCCATAGCCCCAAGCGCCGTCCTGGGTCTTTGGAGTCGGAGAGGCCTGCCAAACAACCTCGTGTGGAGATGGAGTCCCCGGGTCACGTGAGTACTGTAGTCCTCGTGGACTCACCTCCAGGGGAGCTGACATCGGGCCCGGCACTGCCGGGGCACGAGTCGGGGGCTGCTGAGTCTCCTGAGCTCGGGCTCAGGTTGACGGTCTTGGAGAGCAGCTTGGCTGCCTTCATGGAACAGCAGCGGGCACTGATCGCTGGTCTCACCGGTGCATCTGCCCCGACCACCGGGACATCGACGTCCAATTCGACCCCGGAGGCCGAGTCGATCCTCGAGTCCATGCGAGCTCGAGTTGATCCTCGGCCAAGGTCTCCCTTGGCCTCCCGTTTGGGACTGAGGCCGTTGACGCCAGTACCCTCGTCGTCGGGGCGGATGGCATCGATGCCTGCCCGACCAGAGCCGCTCGATTCCTCCTCCGAGGAGTCTGGCTGGGAGACAGAGGATGAGGAGTCGCCAGACACCTTTCGGACTCGGTGCGTTACTTCGGACTCGCCCGAATCCGAGCCTTGGAGAAGGTCCCCCCCGGAGGATACCCGGTTCTCGGACTTCGTGCAGGATATGGCCAAGGCTTTGGCATTCCCCGCGGATCCCAAGGAGGAGCCTCGAGCCGAAGAGCTCGAGGCCCTACAGTATGACTCTCCTCCGAAGGAGGCCTTTACTGTTCCGGTTCCTCCGATGCTGGAACGGTTGCTCTTCCACATGTGGGAGGCGCCGGCGTCGACGCCGGTTTTAAGCAAGCGGGTCGATTTCATCTATCGAGTCCGCAAGAGCCCCGGGTTCCAAAAGGCACAATTACCGCACCACTCCATGGTTGTGGAATCGGCCATGCATCGTCTGAAAAATCAGAAGATGCACTCCTCAGTGCCTCCCGGCTGGGAGGCCCGGAACCTGGATGCCCTCGGTAAGAAGTGCTTCCAGGGCTCTATGCTTGCTTGCCGTGTCCAGACCTACCAGCTGTACATGGGCATGTACCTTCGAGACCTGGCAAAGGAGATTGCCGGGTTCTCTGCTGGTCTTTCCGAGGAACCTTTGCAGAGGTTCAATGCTCTGTCCTCGGGTATTCGTGAGTGCTCGAAGTTTATCTCTCGAGCAGCCTATGATGGCTTTGAGGCTTCGGCCGAGTAGCCGCAGCCGGCACCGGTGCACGCCATCAGGCCTGGCTACAGTCATTGGACCTCGAGCCATGGGTGCAAGACAAGTTGGTCGATGTCCCCTGCCGAAGTGAAAACCTCTTTGGCAAGCCCATGGCTGACAAGGCTGCAGAACTCGAGACCGAGACTCTTACCCAGACAAGGCTGTCCAGAAAAACCTCTGCCCCTTCTCAGAAGAAGAAGGGCTCGGGGAAAAATACCTTTTACACGAGGAAGTCATCTGCCTATAAACAGTACCCTCATTTTCAGGCCTCTGTAGCTCCCCAACAGGGTCAGCAGGCCAAGGGGCAGGGACATGGGCACTGTAGGCAGAAGGCCCCCAAGCCTCCTACTCCGGCTCCTGCTCAGCAGGGAGGGGGATTTTGACTCCAATGGCATAGCCTCTCCTCCTCAGCTGGGCCCTATCAGCACTGGAGGCAGGCTGGCCCTGTACGCCCACAGGTGGTCAGCCGTCACAAGGGATACCTGGGTTCTAAGTATAGTCCAGAAGGGCTATCTCCTCCACTTCCTCCATGTACCCCCCTCCTATTTTCCAGGGGAGCCTCCCAGACTCCCTCTGCACAGGGACATACTCCTGCAGGAGTTGGCAGGTCTTCTGAAGGAACAGGCAGTGGAACTGGTGCCCCACCACCTGAGAGGTCAAGGCTTCTATTCCAGGTACTTCCTGGTACCAAAAAGTACAGGAGGCCTCAGACCCATCCTAGACTTGTGAAATCTGAACAAGTTCCTGGAGAGGGAAAAGTTCAAGATGCTTACCCTTGGAATCCTGCTGCCCTACCTCCAGCAGGGAGATTGGCTATGCTCCTTAGACCTAAAGGATGCTTATACTCACATCCTTATTCATCCAGACCACAGGCAATATCTCAGATTTGCAGTGGGAGGAAACCACTATCAGTACAGGGTACTGCCTTTTGGCCTTACATCCGCCCCCAGGGTATTCACCAAGTGCCTGGCGGTGGTAGTGGCCTACCTCAGAGTTCAAGGCCTCTTTGTCTTTCCATACCTGGACGATTGGCTCATTAGGGGTCAATCCCCGCAAGAGGCCAATCAAGCCGCCCTTCGCACTGTCGCTCTGCTTCAGCACCTGGGATTTGTTATAAACTTCGCAAAGTCCATTTTGCACCCCTCCCTGAACATGGAGTTCATAGGAGCTAGACTAGACACCTTTCAGGCAAAGGCCTTTCTGCCAGTGGACAGGGCCCACAGATTGATGGATCTAGCCAGGCTATTCCGCAGCAATTCTCTGGTCTCCGCCAGACAATTCCTGAGGCTCTTAGGCCACCTGGCATCCACGGTCCATGTAACTCCAAATGCCGTCTACACATGAGGCCAGCTCGGTGGGGACTCAGGACTCAGTGGCACCAAGCCACAGGAAGCTTCACGGACAAAGTGAGGGTGTCCAGCCTACTACAGTCTTCTCTGCAGTGGTGGCTTCATCTTCCGAATCTGGTGCAAGGGGTGCCTTTTCAAGCACCTCCATACTCTCAGGTGCTGACAACCGATGCTTCTCTTCAAGGTTGGGGTGCACATTGCCAAGGGGCATGTACTCAAGGCCTGTGGTCTCCTTGGGAGGCCGCACAGCAGATCAATCTCTTAGAACTGAGAGCTATCCGCTTAGCCCTGAGAACTTTCTCCCATCTCATCTCTCACCAGTCCGTCTTAGTTCAGACGGACGATCAGGTTGCTATGTTCTATGTGAACAAACAAGGGGGCACGGGGTCCCGCCTTCTATGTCAGGAAGCGCAGAAACTGTGCTCCTGGGCAGTCAATCACGGCATTCTTCTCAAAGCGGTCTATCTCCCAGGTCAGAAGAATTACCTGGCAGACAGATTGAGCAGGATCCGGCAGCCGCACGAATGGCAGTTGAATCCTTTAGTGGTTCAACAGATCTTCCCGAGATGGGGTCTTCCAACCATAGATCTCTTCGCCAGTCCTCTGAACCATCAACTTCCCAGGTTCTGCTCCAGACAATCGCGTCCTCTCAGAGTAGCAGCGGATGCATTTCTCATTCCATGGTCTACAGGCCTGCTATATGCGTTTCCTCCCATGCCTCTAGTGTCCAAGACACTATTCAAAGTGATCCGGGACAAGGCCTCAGTGATCCTGGTGGCCCCCAGGTGGCCAAGGCAACCCTCGTTCCCACTTCTTTTGCAACTAGCGGTGGACACTCCTCTTCCTCTGGGGATACAACCAGATCTCCTGTCTCAGGAGCAGGGATCTCTCTTGAACCCCAATCTCCAGTCCCTCAATTTGATGGCCTGGCTGCTGAAAGGGTAGTTCTAGTAGCTTTACTACTGCCTAGGGAAGTAGAGGACATAGTCTTGGCCTATAGGAGGCAGTCCACCAGAAAGTCTTATGCCCTTAAGTGGCGTAGATTCTCTACCTGGTGTACTCAACACAACGAGAATCCCTTCTCATGCCTGGTACCAGTGGTACTGTAGTATTTGCTTCACCTGTCCAACCTAGGCCTTAAGCCATCCTTTGGTGGCTCGCTTCCTCAGAGGCCTTCTTTTGCTTAAGCCTCCAGTGCGTCCACCTGCCCCTGACTGGGATTTAAATGTGGTCTTGCAATGGCTTAGTTGCCCACCATTTGAACCTATGGCTACTTGCCCTCTGCGTTTTCTATCCTGGAAAGCGCTATTTCTGGTAGCCCTTACCTCAGCAAGGCGAGTGAGTGAGCTTCAGGGCCTAGTATCAGAAGCTCCATATACTAGGTTCTATAGGAACAGAGTAGTCTGTCAGACGGCTGCCTGGGTGAGAATGTTCACAGTCTTGGCAAGTGCATATATCAATATGATTTGCAAGGGATTGTGGGAAATGCAGTTCATTCACAGCAGACACAGCTGCTCACAATAATTAGTTGTGCTTGAGTGTAAAGCCAATAAGATATTTATTTATGGGGTTATTTCTCCCAACACAGATATGCTTGGTAGCACATAAAACAGGATACTTGCTTTCAGTGTTAAACTTAGAAAAACAAAATCAGGAAAACAACAGATGAACTTGTCAGGCAATCAAAGCAAAAGAATAAAGACCTGGTTGGTAACAAACTGGTCTTTTCTGTAGGCTTTAGCTAATATTTTCTTAGCAATGTTTCAAACAACAAGCAAAACCCACAAAGAAGGGAAAAACTGTTCTTTTCAGGTTAACTTCTTATATCTTCACACATAGATTCAGAAGTGATTCCCTCAGAGCTCACAAGCAATTAGGTAAGGCTCAATTGCTAGCAGTTACCCAGCTGAAACTCCTTAGCTGGCTTGCTTTCTACTGCATGGCTCAAAATCCTACTCAGTAGCTTTTCTGAGTAGATTAAAGAACAAGTTTGTATTTCTTTCTGATGGTTGTTGTACCTTGTAACAGAAAATTACCAAAGGAGTTTAGACAGAGAGCAATCCATATTTTCACAGCCTATATCGAAGACTTCTCCTTCCCCTTCTTCAACAATCATGGGTTCAATATCATGGATTGGCACAGAGGAATTTCTCAATGGAGCACTCTCAGGAGAATACTTGTTTCCCTGCTGTCTTTCAAGGGTATAGCTAGGGCATAGATCAGTGTTCATACCTGAGCTTCCATTGCTGTTAGAGTTCCTCTCTAAATAGCCTGGCCAGTATGTAGTCCAGTTCTTATGTCCAGCCTTCCAATCCAGATCCCTGGACACTGGTTCTCTCTTCACATACCTTCTGGCATGGGTCTTAGGGTCCCTTCCACGTGCAGCCGTCTCCCTCACAGGTACCGTCTGGAGATTCCTAGCCCTGCAGCACCATTCCTCTGGCTTTCCCCAGTCCAATGGTGTATGCTGGCCTTTTGAATGTCTCCCAGTATACGTACTGCTCTGGACTCCTTTAGACCTTCCAAATGCTTTTCTCTTCTTTCTTCCAAAAGGTTTCTTGCCCTTTCTGTCCGTCCGCTCTGGCTTCTGCTTCTGATGATCCTCCAGATGATGAAGCTGTCCAAGATGAGAATCTCCAAGAAACTGAGGATGAGGATAATTCTCTGTAGAATAAACTCTACCTTTATTCTGCTTTGATGAGTGCTCCACCTTAGCACAGCGCAGCTGCGCTGAATCAGGCCCTGCCCTTTGAGATGAGTGCTTAGGGATTACCTCATAGCCCTCCTGATTGAACACACGTTTCCCCACTTCAGCTCCTCTAATGGCTGTTGGAAACCTGGTGCATTCTGGGACTGGTAGTCTTTTATGGGAAAATTCTGTTTTCTTATTTCTACCAGAACTGACAGGTTGCTTGTTCAGAGTCACTTCACCTTTTCTATAGCTCCTTCCTGAGCTATGATAAGCTTCCTTATCACAAGTCTTACGGACTCACCCTAAGTTCCTTCAAAAGGTTGTCTCCTCCTTCCACCTCAATCAGGAGGTGGTTCTTCCGACTTTATTTCCCAGGCCTCATGCCAGCCAGGCTGAGATGTTCTTGCATACCCTGGACTGTAGGAGGGCGTTGTCCTTCTACCTTGACCGTACGCGGGAGCACCGGAGGGCGGTTCAGCTCTTTGTCTCTTTTGACCCCAATAAGTTGGGGTTGGCTGTCTCCAAGCGTACGTTGTCCATATGGGTAGCTGACTGCATCGCCTGGGCTTACAGGGCAGCCGGCCTCTCATTGCAGGGTCGCGTTACGGCTCATCGTGTCAGGGCGAAGGCTGCATCAGTGGCTCATCTCCACTCTGTTCCATTGGCAGACATCTGCCGGGCCGCTACTTGGTCTTCAAGCCAGACGTTTGCGGCCCACTACTGCCTTGAGAGGGAGTCCCGCAGGGACAGTGCTTTCGGGCAAGCGGTACTCCATAATCTCTTTGGGGTTTAGGCAACTCTTACCCTCCGGCCCTGGTGTTGGGCTACCGTTTGGGGGCGTTATCAGAGAAGATTCTGTTCTTGCATGCTGAGGCTCTAGAGGGAGCTCATTGTTTCAGTTTGGGGCCTCTGGTAGCCCTGAGCTGGGGAATCCCATATGTGAGGACTGACTTCCTGCTTGGTCGTGGAGAAAGAGTAGTTACTCACCTGTAACAGGTGTTCTCCAGGAGCAGCAGGAATCAGTCCTCACAACCCTCCCTCCTCCCCTTGGAGTTGCAGTCATATGCTTTATTTTTTGCTATTTTTGCTGTCTTTTAGCTATGTCATCAGACTGAGCAAGATGGCACCCTTGGGCGGGAAGGGGACCGCGCATGCGCGCTGCATTCCCAAAGGCTTTCTATGAAAGCTGGGTATATGCTCCACGCGGGGGCTCCGTCGGCGCCGACGTCACTCATATGTGAGGACTGATTCCTGCTGCTCCTGGAGAACACCTGTTACAGGTGAGTAACTACTCTTTCTTGTTATTGCTGTGCTCAGGTCTGTGGCATGCAACAGGCACTGTACAGCTATGGCATGCTATCAGCGAATCCTACACTATAGGACATGTTGCTGAGCATTCAGTCATCTATGACAGTTGCACTTGTTGTCCATGGCAGTCTGGGGTTCTACTATGATGGTTTACATGGTGTATGCATATTGCTTCTCTGTTTGATTGGGGTGATGCGGCAGTGGACATACTGCTGTGCTGCAGTACAGGATGTGCCTCTTTATGTCGGGATCTGCTGCTGAGCATACAAATATTTTCCCACAGGTAGAGGGGTACACCAACCAAATACACAACCCCTTGCACAAAGCAGAAACAAAAAACAAAAAGGAGCAAGGAGCAGAGAATAGTCCTTAATTCAGAAACGTCCCAACATGGCCATGTTTTGGTATGGCAAAACATGACACATTAAAAGCATAAAACATACATAGCTGAAATAGATACATAACTAAAATGATTAAAACCATAAACTAATGACATGAATATTGGATTAAAAGCTCATTGGACTATTAATAAAACATAAAAAACCTTAATACAAAAATATTAATGTGAAATAAATAAATATAATCCATAATATAAATAATAAAAAGACATAATTCATATAAATGACTTCGTTAAAAAGGATAAAATGATGCATTGTGACTTCAATATAATATTAAACAATAATCATAAATAAATAGATTAACCTTAATATACAATTAACTGTGATAGTTCATGTATAACATCACAAACAGTAACTGGGAGGAATAGTATGTATTTAAATACCATATGTCTCCAAATAGGGTATTCAAATTGTCAAACTCAATCATTAAAAAATTATAATTATAATAACCAGAGGGCTAGTGTAGTTAATTAAAAGCGTGACATAAGAGTTAAACATTGTCCCTTGTCTGATTAATCAAATTTATGAAGACAACTCTGACTGTGTGTTCCTCCTTCATAGAACAGATGATTTTCAGTTTTGAATGATACAAGATTTGAACATAGGGTAACCATATACCTTACAAAAGTGCGACCAATATGCTTCAGCATTGCTACAAATGACTACATTTGGTGCCAATGCACCTCTTAAAGGAATCCTAAGAATGTATAATCTATATTGGAATATTTGAATGCTAGCAATGGCATCATGAGTGATGTTTCCACATATTTTTAGTTTCGCTTTACTCATACACGTTTAACTCTTATGTAATACTTTGACGGAAACCCCAATTAGTCATATAAACCCCACAAATGCAGGGCATTGATATTTGACCTTTTTATTTGATTCAAGCACGTTTCATTTTGTGAAATAATGTTTGATCACTGTTTTTTTTATATGTTTCCTTACATGTGCCCTCTTGATGAACAGAATTTACTTTTATTTCTGTCACAAGACCTCTTTAAGATCCTAAGGATCTTGCAAAAAGTAAGTATTAATTTGGTTCTCCCCCTCCCCTGTAGTTCTGATTTTGAATACATTTAACATTTATTATATCCACATTCCTATTATGTTTTTAATTGACTACACTAGTCCTCTGGTTATCAGTATTATAGTTTTTTAATGATTGAGTTCGACAATTTGAATACCCCATTTGGGGACATATGGTATTTCAATACATACTATTCCTCCCTGTTACTGTTTGTGATGTTATATGTGAACTATCAGAGTTAATTGTATATTAAGGTTAATTTATTGTTACTTTTAAACATTACACTCAAGTTGCAATGCATCACTTTCGCCTTTTTAACGAAGTTGTTTATATTAATTATGTCTTTTTATTATTTATATTATGGATTATGTTGATTTAATTCATATTAATATTTTTGTAATAAGGTTTTTTATGTTTTGTTTATGGTTTTGCCTCTTGAGGTCCCCTGAGGAAGTTAGCCATGCTGAAACACAGCCGTGTTGGGATGTTTCTGAATAAAGGATTATTTGACTCCTTGCTCCTTTTTGTTTTTTGTTTCTCCCACAAGCACAGGTCTATCTACTGCTCCAGCCCCAGCAGCACCTTATCAGGCCCCGCAGATGAGGCAGCTGCAGAGGTTCATGAGGAGGAGATAGAGGAGAAGGTGATGACCGCTGTCCCCCTGGATGCTGAAGGGGTGACCTCCAGAGACAGGAGCAACTCTGCAGCTGCACACGAGGCTGGGGAGCTGCCAGGGCAGCCAGCGGCATAGGAGTCTTGGGCAACTGGCCACAGCAGCACAATGGTAACTGTCCCCCTTCCTGACCTTCCCCACTCTCCCCCTCCCCAACTCTCTCCCTCTCTCTGAACGACAGACTGCAGAGGAGCCCAGGGCAAGCCCTACGTTGCTCCATGTAACCCTTCAGGGTGAAGCCCCAGCTGAAGTGGCAATGACATCTGCTACAGCCAGCTCACAGTCATCAGTGGCTTGCCAGACCCCATGCTGTTGGCACATGGGGGCAACACCCACAAATGTGAGCTGGCTGCCTCTGTTTATCTACTATACCAGAGACTGAATACCCATGAGGAGACAATGGAGCAGCACAGGATCTATATTGCACAGCTGTCCAGGCATGTGGAGATGATGGAGGCAGGCGTAGGCTCTGCCATCACCTCCTTGGTTGCTGGCAATAGTGGAATATGGATTGGAGGAGTCTCCTTGAGTGTCCCATACATTACCCCCTTCTGTTACCCTACCCCCTCAAGCTTCCTGAGCCAGCACTGTGGCAGGTGGTGTCACAAGCCCTGGCCCAAAAGGAACTGGCATAATTCTGCTTCCTGATACTTGTCTGGGGATGATGATGAACTGCTTCAGGATGTGTACATATATCCATCCCAATCTGCTTTTGCCATTGCCATATGGATATACATGATGGTACTGCATGATAGTCTGTAGCATGGTTCATCACACAACAATGCAGAAATGTGGCCCACATAAACCCACGGGAGGACAGTCTTGCACACCACAACATGATTCTACTTATGCTTTCGCACATCATCCTGGGGACATTTTTCTCCATGTTCACCGTTAAGGTTTCGCAGGGCTGAGGTCCATGTGGCAATGCAGCACATGATTCCTTGCAGCATGTTGTGACTGACATTGTTCAACTTGGGTTACTGTCCACCTCCAGGCCCTCACTAGGTCACTTCATTTGGACTGTCTTTTCAGATGAGTCACAGTGAACATATGAGAGTCGCACTCAGGTTGCATGTCCCTTTACACATCTGGCCTATGCATTGTGCCATCATCTGCATTATTTCAAGTTCCATGTCTCCAATGGTTTCTGTATTGCCATACCATCATCATCTGGCATAGGTCTCATGGATTAGAACAGACTGGGGTGCTCAAATGGTTGCGTATATTCTGCAGAAAGGCCAGCTACATTGGTCAGACTGCAGTTAACAGCCAGCACAGGATCCTTCTGTTCTCGCCATATCATCCAAACTGCAACCACCCTGGGATTCTGGATACCTCTGCGGCACGCTCAGAGATGGACAGCATGTGTTGCATATGCTATGTGTGGTGGCATATATTGCTCTGCATCATCTACTTGACAACTGAAATGTTCTTCAGACGTGCAGTCATGCTTCATGTTTGGGACTTCTGCGTGTGCTCACCTCAAATGTAGCCTTATGTGTTGCATCTGTGGCAACTATTGTGGTCACATTTCTGCTGTACTACATTGTCATTTCAACCAGATGCTGTCCTGTGCATGCTACAGAGGTATATGCAGACTAGTATCAACATCATGCATCTCATGTGTGGCTGGCAGCTGCTTTTATGGACTGTACTGGCAGCATCCATCTTGAATGAGCATGCCCACACATTCATGACCTGTGGCCTGGCCATTGCACAATGTGATCCAGTGCTTTGTGGCTGCTCAGTCACATTGCACAATGTGATCCAGTGCTTTGTGGCTGCTCACTGACCACACCTGCATTGTTTCTGGACAACATTGCCGTAGACCGCATATATGCATCTCAATCAGAGCAATGGACATTTGCATGAGGATGTTGAATGTTGGGGACATATCATGGTGTTGGCTGTGATCAGCAACTCAGATAACGTCACATACACCCAGATGTGATCAGGAAGTAGAATCATGCCACTTTCCTTTTGTATCAGTGGCCTGTCTGAGAGTTTGGGGGGGGGGGGTGGTGGCCTAGTGGCTTGCACAGATGCCTGCAACCCAGCAAGTCTGAGTTTGTTGCCCACGGGCACCCCTCGTGGCCTGAAGCATGTCACTTTACCCTCCATCGCCTCAGACAAGGGAGCCTTGCATTATACCTGCACTGCTATCCTGTCAGGAGGCCCAGGGCCTGCTTAGTTGGTAGCAGAGATATGTGTGTATGTTTTTTTTTTAATGTAAATAATGTTTTGTATGTAATTTTATGGAGGGGCCAATGTAGGCCTATATATTTTTTTTATGTTTGATAACAGATGTGTCTCGTTTTCATGCAAATATAGTTTATTGTTTTTTAACTCTGTTTTACTTGTATGAATCTATGGGTTCCACTGTCTACAGCAGTTGGATTTTCTCCACAACCCATCCAGTCATCTCATACATACTACCAGGCAGCCAGGCCATAGGCCTCTTAGTAATTGTCTGCATTGTGAACATTTGCACTCACTGTTTGGGGAACTCTGCCACATAGATATGCAGCTATGTGAGTGAGTGACCCCTATCACACCTGGCAGTCACATGTAGTTGTCTTCTTGACTTATACTACCAGTCATGCAGGGACATGGGGGGGGGGTCCCTTACCAATAGATGACCAGGGCTATCTCTCCGAGGAGGTTGCATCATGGTCATACCACCTGTCATCACCGCAATCGTTTGTTGTGTATTGCCACCTTGGGGAACAATGGCCACCGCATGGGCTTTTTACACAGAACAGCTGTCTGAGGGGCATAGTCTCCCACATATGTGTGACCTCAGCTGGCAAGTCCATGCAGACTTGTCCCTGTGGTTGACTCTTGGGGCAACAACTGCACAGCGGGATATGCATGATGGCTCAACAGATCAACACATGGCAACATGTGATCTCTACACTGCGACAGATCTGTCCACCAATCTGCTACCAGGCACTCCAGCAGATGGCCTCCTATGGACAGTGCAGACAGCATTATTTGTACAGCTTGATGTGCAGGTAGTCCAGTCACATATGTAGCACGCACATATATAACAGTATGTGAGCCCACATCTTTGGGATGCAGAATGCAGCACCTCCAACAGCATGACTACGGGTTTCTGGAGCCAGGTATGAGTTGTTGCACACCTCAGCACTGCTTGGCACCTCCACATATTGTGGCAGGTATATTACTGTGGCTGGCACCATGTTTTCATTTGAGTATGTGTTCTGATGCTGCCATGCATGTGGGTGTCCTCAGTTTTGCACAGGCCTCTGCAAGGGAATCGTGACTATCCTCTCTATCAGTGCACCTTGCATGTTCAACATGACATGGCAGCTGGTGGTGGGGCAGTGACAAGGTGGTTATCTGGGTGGTAGCAGTGTTTATCAGGAGTGAGAGCTACAGCTGGTATGCATCAGTCAGTAGATTCATATGTACAATTCCTCATAGGTAGTTTGCGACAGCCATAGCCGCCATGTGATTTTGGTGATGAACACATTACTGAGGCACAGCCATTTGAGGGGTGCATATACAGGTCTATACAGGCAGTATGATCAGTTTAGGGACATGAGAGGTCTTGTGATTCCTGGGATGAGGGGGCATACTGTTATCTGTCTAATGCCTAAAGTAGTCCATCGTTAAGTATCCCCAGCACTGGTGGGAACAACTAGACAGAGGATATGGTATACTATGTGCAAACATGGCTCCATCACAGACAAGGACCTGTTTCCAGCAGTGGCCAATGCAGGTCCCACATACTTGTCAGCAGGCCTATCCCATGGGTTTCTGCTACCATAGCATCCACACCAGTCCTCCCCCCCCTGCCCCCCACCTATGATTGGTTCTGGCTCACTGAAACACACATGGGATTCTCCAGGACCAAGCAGGAAGTCAGTCCTCACATATGGGTGACGTCGGCGCCGACGGAGCCCTCGCGGAGCAATTTTCCCCAGCTTTCAAAGAAAGCCTTTGGGAATTGCAGCGCGCATGCGCGGTCCCCTTCCCGCCCAAGGGTGCCATCTTAGCCAGTCTTCTTTTTTCCGCGGAGCCCTACAGACGTGGTCTTCTTGTCCCCGCAGAAAGTTGATTTTTCGTCGTTTACTTCTCTTTTTTCTTCGGTTCGACGCCGGTCTCTTTCCTGCCCGGACTCGCGACGCCGTTGCGAGTCCTTCTCTTATTTTTCGGTTTTTCTGATTTTTCTTGTCAGTTTCGTTTTTCGGTTTTTCGCTGGCAGCCCGGTCCTTTGACCTTGCAGGGGCCCTTTTTCCCCCGATGGCTGCCAGTGGTTTCAAAAGGTGTGTTCAGTGTGACAGAAATATGTCACTTACTGACACACACGATAATTGCCTCCGCTGCCTTGGCCCAGATCACGAGGAACTGATCTGTGGGGCCTGCAGCAAAATGTCCTCCAAAGCGTTACGGAGTCGGCGGCATCAGCGGGAAAGAATCTTCACAGATCCCACCCGTACCCGGACCTCGTCGGAGGCCTCGGCGTCCAGAGGCTCCAGCTCTGAGCATTGCCGGAGTTCCTCCGACAGAGGTTCTCCCTCCGGGGATCATCATCGGAAGGTGAAACCCGCGAGGGCGGCGTCGGTGGACGCTCCTGGTTCCGCGAGGGCCAGGTCGCATAGCCCCGATAGCCGTCCCGGGTCTTTGGAGAAGGAACGTCTCCCGAAACGACCTCGTTTGGAATCGGAGTTGCCTGCTCGGGTAAGTCCTGTAGTCCTCCTGGACTCGCCTCCGAGGGGTCCGACGTCGGGCCCGACGCCGTCGGGGCCCAAGTCGGGGGCTGCTGGGTCACCTGAGGTCGGACTCAGGTTGACGGCCTTGGAGAGCAGACTATCTGCCTTCATTGACCAGCAGCGGGCACTGATCGCTAGCCTCGCTGGCGCCTCTGCCCCGACCGCCGGGACGTCGACGTCTAAGTCGACCCCGGAGACCGAGCCGATCCTCGAGTCCATGCGGGCTCGAGTCGATCCTCGGTCGAGGTCACCCTCGGCCTCCCGTTCGGGACCGAGGTCGTCGACGCTGACTCCCTTGGCGTCGGGGCGGCCGACGCCTCCGCCCGCCCGAACCGACCCCACCGATTCCTCCTCGGAGTCGGCCTGGGAGTCTGAAGTGGAAGAGTCACCTGATTCTTTTCGGACTCGGTGTGTCCCCTCGGACTCCCCTGAGTCCGAACCTCGGAAACAGTCCCCCCCGGAGGATGCCCGGTTCTCGGACTTCGTCAGGGATATGGCCAAGGCTTTGGCCTTCCCTGCGGACCCCGAGGAGGAGCCTCGAGCCGAAGAGCTCGACGCCCTTCAGTACGACTCTCCCGCCAGGGAGCACTTTACTGTACCGGTTCCTCCCATGCTGGAACGACTGCTCTTCCGCATGTGGGAGAGTCCGGCATCGTCGCCGGTATTAAGCAAGCGGGTCGATTCCATCTATCGAGTCCGCAAGAGCCCTGGCTTCCAAAAAGCACAGCTACCGCACCATTCCATGGTGGTGGAATCGGCCATGCATAGGCTTAAGAGCCAGAAGATGCACTCCTCGGTGCCTCCTGGCAGGGAGGCCCGCAACCTGGATGGCCTCGGTAAGAAGTGTTTCCAGGGCTCTATGCTTGCTTGTCGGGTCCAGACCTACCAGCTCTACATGGGCATGTACCTTAGAGACCTGGCTAAGGAAATAGCCGGATTCTCTGCTGGGCTGTCCGAGGAACCTTTGCGGAGGTTCCTAGCCTTGTCCACTGGTATTCGGGAATGCTCCAAATTCATTTCTCGAGCAGCCTATGATGGCTTTGAAGCATCGGCTCGAGTGGCCGCAGCCGGCATCGGTGCCCGCCGACAGGCTTGGCTTCAGTCGTCTGACCTTGAACCCTGGGTGCAGGACAAGCTGGTCGATGTCCCCTGCCGAGGTGAGAACCTCTTTGGCAAGCCCATGGCTGAGAAGGCTGCGCAAATCGAGACGGAGACTCTCACCAGAACTAGGCTCTCTAGGAAGACCTCTGCCCCTTCCCAGAAGAAGAAGGGCTCGGGAAAGAAGTCCTTTTACCCGAGAAAGGCGGCTGCCTATAAACACTACCCTCAATATCAGGCCTCCGCAGCTCCCCAACAGGGTCAGCAGGCCAAGGGACGGGGTAACGGGTCCCGTAGGCAGCAAGCCCCCAAGCCTGCACCACCGGCCCCTGCTCAGCAGGGTGGGGGTTTTTGACTTCATCGGCATAGCCTCTCCCCCTCAGCTGGTTTCTCCCAGCACAGGAGGCCGGCTGGTCCACTTTGCCCACAGGTGGTCCAACATCACATCAGATGCCTGGGTGCTTCATGTTGTGAGAGAAGGCTATCTTCTCCACTTCCACCAGGTCCCTCCCTCCTATTTCCCGGGAGAGCCTCCACGACTCCCTCTGCACAGGGACTTACTCCTTCAGGAGTTAGCAAGTCTTCTTCAGGAACAGGCTGTGGAACCGGTGCCCCACCACCTGAGAGGTCAAGGCTTCTATTCCAGGTATTTCCTAATACCAAAACGAACAGGAGGCCTCAGACCCATCCTGGACTTGCGCAACCTCAACAAGTTCCTCGTGCGGGAGAAGTTCAAGATGCTTACCCTTGGAATCCTTCTGCCCTACTTCCAGCAGGGAGATTGGCTATGCTCCTTGGATCTAAAGGATGCCTACACGCACATCCTCATCCACCCAAGCCACCGCCAATACCTAAGGTTTGTGGTGGCAGGAAATCATTACCAGTACAGAGTACTGCCCTTTGGCCTATCCTCCGCACCACGAGTCTTCACAAAATGTCTCGCGGTGGTGGCGGCTTATCTCCGGCTTCACGGCCTCTATGTCTTCCCGTACCTAGACGACTGACTCATCAGAGCATCGTCCTCTCCAGAAGTCACACAAGCCACACACCGCACTGTGACTCTTCTCCAGTACTTGGGCTTTGTCATAAACTTCGCAAAGTCCACTTTGCTCCCCTCGCAAGATCTCGAGTTCATCGGCGCAAGATTGCACACTCTTCAGGCGCGAGCTTTCCTGCCTCTCGACAGGGCTCAACGGCTCATGGACCTAGCCGGCCGTTTTCGCAGCCAGTTCCTGGTCTCGGCCAGGCGCTTCCTGAGACTACTCGGCCATATGGCTTCCACCGTCCACGTGACCCCCAATGCCCGCCTGAATATGCGGCCTGCTCAGTGGTGCCTTCGCAAGCAGTGGCTACAGGCCACGGGCGGCCTAGCAGACTTAGTGCGGATCTCCGGCCCGCTGGCCTCTTCTCTACAGTGGTGGCTTCATCGGCCGAACCTGGTACTCGGAATGCCTTTTCAGTCTCCTCCGCCTGCTCAAGTGCTGATGACCGATGCTTCTCTCCTAGGATGGGGAGCGCATTGCCAAGGGGCATGTACTCAAGGTCTCTGGACCACGTGGGAGTCTGCGCAGCAGATCAACTTCCTAGAGCTCAGAGCGATCCGTCTGGCTCTCAAGGCTTTCTCCCACCTGACTTCTCACCGGTCCGTCCTTGTCCAGACGGACAATCAAGTTGCCATGTTCTACGTGAACAAACAGGGGGGCACGGGCTCCTTCCTTCTCTGTCGAGAAGCACAGAGGCTCTGCTCTTGGGCCGTCAGCCACGGCATTCTTCTCAAGGCAGTTTATCTCCCAGGCCAAGAAAGTGCCGGGTGGACAAACTCAGCAGAATCCTCCAGCCGCACGAGTGGCGACTGGATCCCTTGGTAGTTCAGAAACTTTTTCTGAAGTGGGGCCTCCCCACGATGGATCTCTTTGCCAGTCCTCTCAACCGGCAACTTCCTCGCTTCTGCTCTCGGCAGCCGCATCCCCTTCGAGTAGCGGCGGATGCTTTTCTGCTCTCATGGTCGAAAAGCCTTCTGTATGCTTTTCCTCCCATACCGCTAGTCTCTCGAACTCTTTTCAAGGTTCTCCGAGACAAAGCTTCCATGATCCTGATAGCTCCTTGGTGGCCCAGACAGCCGTGGTTTCCACTCCTGCTGCAACTAGCGGTGGAGGCTCCGTTCCCTCTGGGGTTTCAACCAGATCTCCTAACACAGGATCAGGGGTCCCTGCTGCACCCCAACCTCAGATCTCTACATCTGCTGGCCTGGCTGCTGAAAGGGTAGTCCTTGCTCCCCTTCTACTGCCGGCAGAGGTGGAAGAAGTCGTCCTAGCTTCCCGGCGACCTTCTACCCGCAAATGCTACGCCCTTAAATGGCGTCGCTTTTCCGCTTGGTGTACCCAGCAGTCTCAGGATCCCTTCTCCTGCTCGGTGTCGGTGATCTTACAGTACTTGTTCTACCTCTCTAATCTGGGACTTAAGTCCAACTCCGTCAAAGTTCACCTCAGTGCTCTTTCAGCACATCATGTGCCGGTGGACGGCAGACCTCTTTCCAGCGACCCTCTCGTGGCAAGGTTTCTCCGAGGTCTCCTTCTACTTAAACCACCTCTGCGCCCGCCAGCACCTGACTGGGATCTGAATGTGGTTTTACAGCGGATCACCTGTCCGCCTTTTGAACCTATGGCTACCTGTTCTCTCTCCGTTTTCTTTCTTGGAAAACCTTATTCCTGATAGCCCTCACTTCCGCTAGACGCGTAAGTGAATTGCAGGCCCTCGTGTCTGATCCCCCTTACACTCGGTTCTACAAAATAGGGTAGTCCTACGGACTCACCCTAAATTTCTTCCAAAAGTGGTCTCCCCTTTTCACATCAATCAGGAGGTGGTACTTCCGACCTTCTTTCCCAGGCCACACTCCAGCCGAGCTGAAATGGTCCTGCATACTCTGGACTGTAGAAGGGCGTTGAACTTCTACCTTGACCGTACGCGGGAGCACCGTAAAGCTGCTCAGCTTTTCGTGTCTTTTGACCCCAATAAATTGGGGCTCCCTGTCTCCAAGCGTACTCTGTCCATCTGGGTTGCTGACTGTATCGCTTGGGCTTATGGGGCAGCCGGACTCTCGCTAGATAGTCGGGTCACGGCTCATTGTGTTCGGGCGAAGGCTGCGTCAGTGGCTTACCTCCGCTCTGTTCCATTGGCAGACATCTGCCGGGCCGCTACTTGGTCTTCGAGCCAGACTTTTGCGGTCCATTACTGCCTCGAGAGGGAGTCCCGCAGGGACAGTGCTTTCGGACAGGCAGTCCTCCGAAACCTCTTCGAGGTTTGAGCAACTCCTACCCTCCATCCCGGATGGGGGCTACCGGTGGGTAATAATTCAGTGAAGATTCCTTCCTTCTGTGCTGCTGAGCTAGAGGGAGCTCATTTTTGTGCTTAGGGTCTTCGGTAGCCTTAAGCTTGGGAGTCCCATATGTGAGGACTGACTTCCTGCTTGGTCCTGGAGAAAGCGTAGTTACTCACCTGTAACTGGTGTTCTCCTGGAGCAGCTGTAATCAGTCCTCACAACCCTCCCTCCTCCCCTTGGAGTTGCAATCATCTGCTTTAGTTTTTTTTGCAAATTTTTATGCTGTCTTTTAGCTATGTCATCTGACTGGCTAAGATGGCACCCTTGGGCGGGAAGGGGACCGCGCATGCGCGCTGCAATTCCTAAAGGCTTTCTTTGAAAGCTGGGGAAAATTGCTCCGCGAGGGCTCCGTCGGCGCCGACGTCACCCGTATGTGAGGACTGATTCCTGCTGCTCCTGGAGAACACCTGTTACAGGTGAGTAACTACGCTATATGTGACCTGGTAACCTTTATCCGAACCCCACTACTGTCAGCATTATGCTATAGGATGTGATTATGAAATAAACAGATGTAGACATGCTGTGCGGCACACCCCACAGCCAAAGAAATAGCTATCGGCCATTCACATGTCTATGTGCTGGTAACAGCAGCCACATGCAATGCACAGGGATCCTACCCCACACCTCCATAGAATCATAGAAACATGACGGCAGAAAAAGACCACATGGTCTATCTAGTCTGCCCTTCCATATCATCTACAATAGTCTCCTTTTTACCTTTAGAGATCATCTGGGTTTGTCCATGCTTTTTTGAATTCAGATACTGTTCTCATTTCTACTACCTCAGCTGAGAGACTATTCCACGCATCTACCTCTCTTTCAGTAAAGAAATATTTCCACATATTACTCCTGAGACTATCCCCTTTTATTCTCACCTTATGTCCCCTCATAGCAGAGCTTGCTTTCATTCAAAAGAGACTCTCCTCCTGGGCATTTATGCCATGGAGGTATTTAAACATCGCTATCATATCTCTTCTATGCCGCTTTTCCTCTAAGTATACATATTAACATCTTTAAGTCTGTCCTCATATGCTTTATAACGAAGACCACTAACCATTTTAGTAGCCACTCTCTGCACTGACTCCAACCTGTTTATATCCTTTTGAAGAATTGCACACAAATGAGGTTGTACCAGAGACTTATACAGAGACACTGTCACTCCTTTTTTCTGCTGGCCATTCCTCTCCCTATGCACCCAAGCATCCTTCTGGCTTTCGCTGTTACCTTTTCTACCTGTTTAGCTACTTTAAGATCGTCAGACACAATCATGCCAAGGTCCTGCTTTTCTTTTGTGGACAGAAGTACTTCACCCACAACACTGTACCGCTCCCTTGGATTTTTGCAACCCAAATGCATAACCCTGCATTTTTTAGCATTAAATCTCAGCTGCCAAATTCTCGACCATTCTTCAAGCTCTTTCCTGGGTGTCTACTCTATTGCAGATTTTGGTATCATCCACAAAGAGGCAAACCTTACCCGGTAGCCTTTCTGCAATATTACTAACAAAGATGTTAAAAAGAATCAGACCAACAGATCCCTGCGGCACACCAGAGGTAACCTCCTCCTCAGAGTGAGCTCCATTTACCTGTACTCTTTGTCATTTCCCACTCAACCAATTTCTAACCCAAGCAGTAACTTTAGCATCCATCTCTAGAGTGCTCTGTTTGTTTATAAGTCGCCTGTGCAGAACAGTGTCAAAGGCTTTACTGAAATCTAAATACACCACATCTAGGGCTCTCCCTCGGTCCAACTTCCTGGTCACCCAGTCAAAGAAATTAATCAGATTTGTCTGACAAGACCTGACTCTGGTGAATCCATGCTGTCTCGGATCTGGTAATCCATTGGACTCCAGAAACGTCACTATTTTCTCTTTCAGCAGCGCTTCCAATAATTTACTCACCACCGAGGTTAAACCAACAGGCCTGTAGTTTTAAACCTTATCCTTACTTCTGCTTTTGTGTAAAGGGACCACATGTGCCTTTCTCCAATATTCTGGGACCATCCCCGACTCCAAAGAAGCATTGAAAATGTTAGTCAGTGGAACAGCTAGAACATCCCCAAGTTCCTTCAGTATTCTTGAATGTATCCCGTCCAGTCCGATTGCTTTATCTACTTTTAGTTTAGTTAGTTCCTGATGAACACAGTCTTCTGAAAATCGTTCAAACTCCCCATCACTTCTGTTCTTTTTGTGGGTGTTTTCTGAGGTTCTGCTCCTGGCCCTTCATCTGTGGACACAGAACAGAAATATTTGTTAAGCAATTCTGCTTTCTCCTCATCAGCTTCTACATCTTCCTCCCTTCACTCTTTAGTCTGACAATACCACTTTTGCTCTTCCTCCTCCAACTAACATATCTGAAAAATGTCTTCTCCCCTCATTTATTGCATTAGCTATTTCTTCTTCTTTTTGTATCTTTGCTTTCCTGACTACTTTGTTAACTTCTCGAAGATTTTCTAAATATAGATGCCTGTCTTCCTCTCTCTGTGATTTCTTGTATTTCCTGAAGACCTCCCTCTTTTTCTTCACCTTTTCAGCTATTTCTTTTGAGAACCATAGCAACCTCCTATTCTCCAGGACCAAGCAGGAAGTCAGTCCTCACTTATGGGTGACGTCGGCGCCGACGGAGCCCTCGCGGAGCAATTTTCCCCAGCTTTCAAAGAAAGCCTTTGGGAATTGCAGCGCGCATGCGCGGTCGTCTTCCCGCCCGAGGGTGCCATCTTAGCCAGTCTTCTTTTTTCCGCGGAGCCCTACAGACGTCCCCGTCTTGTCCCCGCGAAAAAGTCGATTTTATTCATTATTTTATCCTTTTTTCCTTCGGTTCGACGCCGATCGTTTTCCCGCCCGGACTCGCGACGCCGGTCACGAGTCCTCGTACTTTTTTCGGTTTTTCTGACTTTGTCAGCTTTCGTTTTCGATTTTTCCCTGGCAGCCCGGTCCTTTGACCTCGCAGGGGCCCTTTTTCCCCCGATGGCTACCAGTGGCTTTAAGCGGTGTGGTCAGTGTGACCGAAATATGTCACTAACTGACACACACGACTTTTGCCTCCGCTGCCTGGGCCCGGATCATGAGGAACTGATCTGTGGGCCCTGTGGCAAAATGTCCTCAAAAGCGTTGAGAAGTCGGCGGCATCAGCGTGATCGAATCTTCGCTGACCCCAGCCGTACCCGGACCTCGTCGGAGGCCTCCGCGTCAAAAGGTTCCAGCTCGGACCGTCGCCGGAGTTCCTCCGACCGGGGTTCTCCCTCCGGGGCCATCGTCGGACGGTGAAACCCGCGAGGGCGGCGTCGGTGGACGCTCCTGGTTCCGCGAGGGCCAGGTCGCATAGCCCCGATAGCCGCCCCGGGTCCTTGGAGAAGGAACACCTCCCGAAGCGACCTCGCCTGGAGTCGGAGATGCCTGCTCGGGTAAGTCCTGTAGTCCCTTCTGGACTCGCCTCCGCGACAGCCGACGTCGGGCCCGACGCCGTCGGGGCCCGAGTCGGGGGCTGCTGGGTCACCTGAGCTCGGACTCAGGTTGACGGCCTTGGAGAGCAGACTGTCTGCCTTCATGGACCAGCAGCGGGCACTGCTCGCTGGCCTCGCTGGCGCCGCTGCCCCGACCGCCGGGACGTCGACGTCCAAGTCGACCCCGGAGACCGAGCCGATCCTCGAGTCGATGAGAACTCGAGTCGATCCTCGGTCGAGGTCACCCTCGGCCTCCCGTTCGGGACCGAGGTCGCCGACGCCGACTCCCTCGGCGTCGGGGCGACAGGCGCCGCACCCTGCCCGGGCCGACCCCACCGAGTCCTCGTCGGAGTCGGTCTGGGAGTCTGAAGAGGAAGAGTCACCTGATTCTTTCCGGACTCGGTGTGTCCCCTCGGACTCACCGGGGTCCGAGCCTCGGAAGCAGTCCCCCCCGGAGGATGCCCGGTTCTCGGACTTCGTTAGGGATATGGCCAAGGCTTTGGCCTTCCCTGCGGATCCCGAGGAGGAGCCTCGAGCCGAAGAGCTCGACGCCCTCCAGTATGACTCTCCCGCGAGGGAACACTTTACTGTACCGGTTCCTCCTATGCTGGAACGACTACTCTTCCGCATGTGGGAGAGTCCGGCCTCCTCGCCGGTCCTGAGCAAGCGGGTCGATTCTATCTATCGTGTCCGCAAGAGCCCTGGCTTTCAAAAGGCACAGCTACCACACCATTCCATGGTAGTGGAATCGGCCATGCATCGTCTTAAGAGCCAAAAGATGCACTCCTCGGTGCCTCCTGGCAGGGAGGCCCGTAACCTGGATGGCCTTGGTAAGAAGTGTTTCCAGGGCTCTATGCTCGCATGTCGTGTCCAGACTTACCAGCTATACATGGGCATGTATCTCCGGGATCTGGCTAAAGAGCTAGCCGGATTCTCCGCTGGTTTGTCCGAGGAACCCTTGCGGAGGTTCCTGGCCTTGTCCACTGGCATTCGGGAATGCTCAAAGTTCATGTCCCGAGCAGCCTATGATGGCTTTGAAGCATCGGCTCGAGTGGCCGCAGCCGGCATCGGTGCCCGCCGACAGGCTTGGCTTCAGTCGTCAGACCTTGAGCCCTGGGTGCAGGACAAGTTGGTCGATGTCCCCTGCCGAGGTGAAAACCTCTTTGGCAAGCCCATGGCGGAAAAGGCTGCACAAATTGAGACTGAGACTCTCACCAGGACCAGGCTTTCTAGGAAGAACTCCGCCCCTTCCCAGAAAAAGAAGGGCTCGGGGAAAAAGTCCTTTTACCCGAGGAAGGCGGCTGCCTACAAACAATACCCCCATTATCAGGCCCCTGCAGCTCCCCAACAGGGCCAGCAGGCCAAGGGACGGGGTAACGGGTCCCGTAGGCAGCAAGCCCCCAAGCCTGCACCACCAGCCCCTGCTCAGCAGGGTGGGGGTTTTTGACTCACAAAGCATAGCCTCTCCCCCCCCGCTGGTTCCTCCCAGCACCGGAGGCCGGCTGGTTCACTTCGCTCACAGGTGGTCCAGCATCACCGCAGATGCCTGGGTGCTTCAAGTCGTGCGAGAAGGCTATCTTCTCCACTTCCATCAAGTCCCTCCCTCCTATTTTCCGGGAGAACCTCCGCGACCCCCTCTGCACAGGGAATTACTCCTTCAGGAGTTAGCAGGTCTTCTGCAGGAACAGGCGGTGGAACCGGTGCCCCACCACCTGAGAGGTCAAGGCTTTTATTCCAGGTATTTTCTGATACCAAAGAGAACAGGGGGCCTCAGACCCATCCTGGACCTGCGCAACCTCAACAAGTTCCTTGTGCGGGAGAAGTTCAAAATGCTTACCCTTGGAATCCTTCTGCCCTACCTCCAGCAGGGAGATTGGCTATGCTCCTTGGATCTAAAGGATGCCTACACGCACATCCTCATCCACCCAAGCCACCGCCAATACCTAAGGTTTGTGGTGGCAGGAAATCATTACCAGTACAGAGTACTGCCCTTTGGCCTGTCCTCCGCACCGCGAGTCTTCACAAAATGTCTCGCGGTTGTGGCGGCCCATCTCCGGCTTCACGGCCTCTATGTCTTTCCGTACCTCGACGACTGGCTCATCAGAGCAGCGTCCGCTCAGGAGGTCACCAACGCCACGTGCCGCACGGTGACTCTGCTGCAGCACTTGGGCTTTGTTATAAACTTCGCAAAGTCCACTTTGCTCCCCTCACAGGATCTCGAGTTCATCGGCGCGAGGCTGCACACTCCTCAGGCGCGAGCATACCTACCGCTCGACAGGGCTCAACGGCTCATGGACCTCGCCGACCGCTTTCGCAGCCAGCCCCTGGTCTCCGCCAGGCGCTTCCTGAGACTGCTCGGCCATATGGCTTCCACCGTCCATGTGACCCCCAATGCCCGCCTGAATATGCGGTCTGCTCAATGGTGTCTCCGCCGGCAGTGGCGACAAGCCACAGGCGGCCTAGCAGACCTGGTGCGCGTCTCCGAGCCGCTGGTCTCGTCTCTCCGGTGGTGGCTCCGGCGGCCGAACCTGATATTCGGAATGCCTTTCCAGTCGCCTCAACCGACCCGGGTGCTGACCACCGATGCATCCCTCCTGGGCTGGGGAGCACATTGCCAAGAGGCACGTACTCAGGGCCTCTGGACCACGTGGGAGTCTGCTCAGCAGATCAACTTCCTGGAGCTCAGGGCGATCCGCCTAGCTCTCAAGGCCTTCTCCCACCTGACCTCCCAACAGTCCGTCCTTGTCCAGACGGACAATCAAGTTGCCATGTTCTATGTGAACAAACAGGGGGGCACGGGCTCCTTCCTCCTCTGCCGGGAGGCACAGAAGCTCTGCTCTTGGGCCGTCAGTCACGGCATTCTCCTCAAGGCGGTTTATCTCCCGGGCCAAGAAAATTGCCTTGCGGACAAACTCAGCAGGGTCCTCCAGCCGCACGAGTGGCGTCTGGATCCCTTGATAGTTCAGAAGCTCTTCCTCAAGTGGGGCCTCCCCACGGTGGATCTCTTTGCCAGTCCTCACAACCGGCAGCTTCCTCGCTTCTGCTCTCGTCAGCCACACCCCCTTCGGGTTGCGGCGGACGCCTTTCTGATCTCATGGTCGGGGAGCCTTCTGTACGCTTTCCCTCCCATCCCGTTAGTCTCTCGGACTCTTTTCAAGGTTCTCCGAGACAAAGCCTTCATGATCCTGGTGGCCCCTCGCTGGCCCAGGCAGCCGTGGTTTCCGCTCCTGCTGCAACTGGCGGTGGAGGATCCAATCCCTCTGGGGGTACAACCGGATCTCCTCACTCAGGATCAGGGGTCCCTACTGCACCCCAACCTCAGGTCTCTCAACCTCATGGCCTGGCTGCTGAGAGGGTAGTCCTCGCTCCCCTTCTCCTGCCGGCGGAGGTGGAGGAGGTCGTCTTGGCTTCGCGACGGCCTTCTACCCGCAAATGCTACGCCCTTAAATGGCGTCGCTTTGCAGTCTGGTGTTCCCAACAGTCTCAGGATCCCTTCTCCTGCCCGGTGTCGGTGATCTTGCAGTACTTGCTACACCTCTCTAATCTGGGACTTAAGTCCAACTCCGTCAAAGTTCACCTCAGTGCTCTTTCAGCACATCATGTGCCGGTGGACGGCAGACCTCTCTCCAACGACCCTCTCGTAGCGAGGTTTCTCCGAGGTCTCCTTCTACTTAAACCACCTCTGCGCCCGCCAGCACCTGACTGGGACCTGAATGTGGTTTTACAGCGGATCACCTGTCCGCCTTTTGAACCTATGGCTACCTGTTCTCTCCGTTTTCTGTCTTGGAAAACACTGTTCTTGATAGCCCTCGCTTCCGCTAGACGCGTAAGTGAATTGCAGGCCCTCGTGTCTGATCCCCCTTACACTAGGTTCTACAAGAATAGGGTAGTCCTTCGGACTCACCCGAAATTTCTGCCTAAAGTGGTCTCCCCTTTTCACATCAATCAGGAGGTGGTACTTCCAACCTTCTTTCCCAGACCACACTCCAGCCGAGCTGAAACGGTCCTCCATACCCTGGACTGTAGAAGGGCATTGAACTTCTACCTTGACCGTACGCGGGAGCACCGTAAAGCTGCTCAGCTTTTTGTGTCTTTTGACCCCAATAAATTGGGGCTCCCGGTCTCCAAGCGTACTCTGTCCATCTGGGTTGCGGACTGTATCTCTTGGGCTTATGGGGCAGCCGGACTCGCCTTAGAAAGTCGAGTCACGGCTCATTGCGTTCGGGCAAAGGCCACGTCAGTGGCTTACCTCCGCTCTGTTCCGCTGGCAGACATCTGCCGGGCCGCTACTTGGTCTTCGAGCCAGACTTTTGCGGTCCATTACTGTCTCGAGAGGGAGTCCCGTAGGGACAGTGCTTTCGGACAGGCAGTCCTCCGTAATCTCTTTGAGGTCTGAGCAACTCCTACCCTCCATCCCGGATGTGGGCTACCGGTGGGTGATAATTCAGCGAAGATTCTATCCTTCTGTGCTGCTGAGCTAGAGGGAGCTCATTTTTTGTGCTTAGGGTCTCCGGTAGCCTTGAGCTTGGGAGTCCCATAAGTGAGGACTGACTTCCTGCTTGGTCCTGGAGAAAGCGTAGTTACTCACCTGTAACAGGTGTTCTCCAGGAGCAGCAGGAATCAGTCCTCACTACCCTCCCTCCTCCCCTTGGAGTTGCAATCGTCTGCTTATGTTCTTTTTGCAAATTTTTATGCTGTCTTTTTTAGCTATGTCATCTGACTGGCTAAGATGGCACCCTCGGGCGGGAAGACGACCGCGCATGCGCGCTGCAATTCCCAAAGGCTTTCTTTGAAAGCTGGGGAAAATTGCTCCGCGAGGGCTCCGTCGGCGCCGACGTCACCCATAAGTGAGGACTGATTCCTGCTGCTCCTGGAGAACACCTGTTACAGGTGAGTAACTACGCTTTCCTTTTACATTTATTTACCTTTTATAACAAAAAGGTTTGTTCCTCTTAAAATATCTCCCTTCAGTTTTGCCTATTGTTTTTATACATCCCCCAGATCTTGCCATCCCACTAATGATTCTTTAAGGTATTGTCCCATCTTGGCAAAGTTAATTTTCCTAAAGTCTAAGGGGTATGTTTATTAAGCATCGGTAGCGGCCTCCGTGAGATATCGGAGCCGCTGCCCTATTGAATTCAATGGGGCCGCGGCTCTGATATCACATGGAGGCCGCTATCACTGCTTAGTGAACATACCCTTAAGACCTTTGCTTTTGAATGGATTTTATCAGTTCTAGTCTTATCTGGTGATCACTGGATGCGAGATGATCTCCCACTGTAAGAGAAACACTTTACCTATTGGTAAGCAACAAGTCCAGTAGGGCCCCTTTAGGTGTGGGTTCTGTTACCAGTTGCTGGAATAGTTCTTCCTGTAGAGAATCTAGGATCTCCTTACTTCTAGATGACACTACAGCAAGGATGTGCCAATCAACATCCAGCATATTGAAATCACTTATCAGTAGCACTTCTCTTTTCATGGCAATGCTGCATATGTCCTCTATTAAATCTCCATCCACTTCTCCCTGTGAGGGGGATCTGTATACCACTCCAATGCAAACTGATTTCCCTTTTCCTCTTTCTAGTTTAATCCACAGTTCCTCCTCTCTCCCTTTTAAGCCCTGTAATTCTATAGCTTTAATATTATTTTTTACATATCGTGCCACTCCACTTCCCCTTCTTCCTACCCTGTCCTTTCTGAATAAAGTATAGCCCAGTATAATTGCATCCCAGTTATGGTCGCCGTGAACCATGTCTTCGTAACTGCCACTAAATCTAAGTCAGCCTCTTCCATTAAAGCCTCATCATTTGGGATCTGCTTTCCTATACTATGGACATTTATACACTCCGCTTTGACACAGAACATGCATGCACATTCCAGGGCTGCTGTGATCGATCACAGCATTCTACATTGGGTGAGATCCAGCGTATAAATGCTCTGAATGTGAGTTTATCCTAGAAGATAATGAGCCTAGACAATTTCAACAGACTTAGGCAAGATTGGAGCCAACATGACAACCCTGATTACAGGTGCATTGTTTAGTATGCACTTCTCTTGTATGACTCAGGGGTGAGTGTGCATGGCCTCTCCAGAGGGGCAGCCTCATCTGGGACAGGCCTGGTGGGTCTTGAATGTGGTATGCTTTTGGTGTATGTGCAAAAGATACTTATCTTGTAGTATACAGCAGTTCACATGGGTAGGCATACCCTGCACATGTGGTGCCTGAGTGATTGGTGAGACACTGCAACCTAGCATAGCTCTGTTTGCAACAGCTGTTTGGCTTAGAAGGTACAGTGAGGGGCAGGGCCTCTTGCCCTCACATGTGGCTCTGGCATTGCAGCAGAGATGACTACTGTTTTTATATGTGTATCATACGATTTTGGTACTGATTGTACAGTGCAGGCCATGAGGCATGTGTAACATTGCATGCAGGCTCTGGGTGTGTTTTTCAAATAGTTCCAGTTGTGTCTGGGAGGTTGTTGGGAGTCCAGGACTGACGTCCTTGCTGGCAGGGACCCATCATCTGGTGTCTTGTGCATTGTGCTGCCGCCAAGCATGTATAGCTGTGGCTGAATGGTTGGAGCCCTGATTCAGTAGGCAGAGCACAGGGTTAAAATCCCACCCGAGACCATGGCCAAGTCATGGCACCCTCTCTGATGTCAGTGGAAGGGTCTGCCAATATAATTCTGATCCCACTGCCAGGAAGACCCAGGAGCTGCAGCATCTCCCGAGTCTATATTGCTTTCAGGGCATACATTGGCTTTATTCTGGGGGAACCTTTCGAAAACGGTCATAGCAGCAATCAGCCGCTATGCAGCACACATAGCGGGCAGTCGCCGCTATGGCTGTTTATGGAATGTCCCCTAGATTAATGGGATTGTGTGCATTTATAACAATTCAGACCCCGTCAGTCCTGCAGCTCCTGGGTCTTCCTGGCAATGGGATCAGAATTATATTGGCCAGCCCTTCCACTGATATTAGAGAGGGTACTGTGGCTTGGCCATGGTCACAGGTGGTATTTGAACCCTGTGCTGTCTCCTACTGAACAAGTGCTCTAACCATTCAGCTACAGATCCACCTGTTTGCCTACAACACACTGAACAATAGCTATAACCAGCGTGGGGACCGTACTGGCGCTTGTTGGTAGCCAGCATCTGCATTCTGTAGCCAGGCATCTGGAACTGTGGCTCAATGGCTAAGGCACTGTTTCAGTAAGGCACATCCCAGGGTTCAGATTCCACTTGTGACCTTGTCTAAGTCACTGCACCCTCTGTTGTCTCTGTGGAAGGGTCAGGCAATCTACTTGTGACACCATTACCTTGAAGACCCAGGAGTTGCTGGATCGCCGGGCACTATATTGCTTTAAAGGACACACATTGACTATATTCTGGGTAACCTTTACCAACCGCCGGTCACAACACCCACCAGCTATGGTTAATAATTGGGGCCGCAGTTCACATAGTTGGTGGATGCTGCTGCCAGAGTTTGCTGACAACCGGCGGCCGTTTTCTGTATTGTGCACATTTGTTTGGCAGGCAGGCTACAGCATCACACATTTCTAACCAATCCTATGGCACTCAGGGACATCACCATGGAATACATGTGCACCCTTCACTGGCAATGTCCAACTGCCTCCTACATTCACCGCTCACACTGTCTCACATGGACATATGGATGTGACATGTTCACCACCTATTTCCATGCCCTTTGCCTTACTGGATGGTAATGTGCACAATGGGCACTCTTACTGCTCACTGTCCACTTACCGCACACTAACTAGCTCTAGCTGTCACCATTAATGTCAGAATACCTACTCCCCACCCCATCCCTTACCATCTGTTGGGACCCTTAACAGTGCTGTTGTATACTCGTGAATGGTGCACGTTTAGTGCCATTTAGTAATCATATCCCTAAGTGTCTCTCTGTACTGGCATAAGACCTGAGGAATGAGAAAGTTCTTCTGCCAGTTGCTGGTAACCAGGTAATTTTTTTTTTGCAATAGCTTTTCACACATTCATTGAACATCTTTTGAAGAAAAGAATGAGAGTTCTCCAGAAGTTGCAGAGGATGAAGACTCATCAGCAGTGGTAACCAATGTGGAGTAGAAGGAGTGGGCTGTTGTGATGAGGCTGGCACTTCTGCACTGAGCATTCTTTCATTGCATTGGAAGTGTCTGCACATGATATACTTGCATTACACTGATGCTCTTGCATAGAAAGAGAATCCAAGAATTTCCTCTTGGCATGAGGAGATACTGCGCAGGTATGCATATATACCTTCAGTGCTTTAGGAGGGGTTGATGAAACCATCTTGCCCTCAGACTCTTGCTGGTACTCCAAAATCTGTTGCACTAGAAGCCTCATGAGCTACATGCTCTAATTTTAAATAGCTGGTGGTCCCCTTGGGCAGCTGGACTCTAAGGGCCCAATTTTCAACTGTGCGGTGCTATGTGCTGCATTGAAAATCCGGGTCTCGCCGCACACCCTGGAAGCCACAGGAGCTAGCCGGGTAGCAGCGATTTTCGATTCTACCCTCTTAGTCCCTGTGCCTGAAAGATAGGCGAGGAAAAACCTAGCCTATCTTTAAGCCACAGAGGGCTAAGCAGGTAGCATAAAAAATCATTGCTGCCCATTAAGGGAATTCCAGGGCGGAGCGGGGGCAAAGAAAAGGGTTAACATGCCCCGATGCTAACCACATAGCATCTAGGCACATTATGAACATATCCAGGATTTTCAAAGGACACTACCCATGTAGGTGCCCTTTGAAAATTGGGCCCTAAGTTTCTGCACCTGGAGGTTGAGGGCAGCTCCATGGAAGGTTCTTCAATTTATATATGCAGAGCTGGCAGCTTTCTGAGCAGAGGAGCTTCTGTTTTCAGTTTTTTGGAGAATTAGCTTTTTGTCAGCCCCAAAATGTTCACGGAGGTGATTCAGACCGTCTCTTCATGTTCTTTCAGACATTTTAGCACAATGCTTATAAGTCCTTCTGATTGCGGTCAAGATCCAAGGATAGAAGACATTAAAATGAGTGTCAAAGTTCTGTATCGTTTTGTTAAACTTCAGACAAGGTCAAAATCCCAACTTTAGTGACATTCTTCACTTAAAAAATAATAATAAAGTAAATTAACTGACAAAAATGGTGTTGAAAAAGAACTTTTTTTAATAGCAATTTTGAAAACCTTGACAAAAGAACTTTGTTTTCACATCTGTTCAAGCTGAGGAGACCATTGTGTGCCAGAAGGGCCACGCATAATCAAAACTTTACACTAATTTCTCAGCAGTTCTGTCCTGGAGCATTGGATGACGTGCACCTGACTCAGTCCTGCTGTCAACAGAAAAAAGTACCATACTGCTAATTGCTGTGGTCACAATGGAGGACATACATATACGGACCCCCAGAAAACAGGACACCCTGTATCCCCCAAAAATTATTTTACAAAAAAGTTTCTTCGAAAACAAATGTTCACAATGTAATTGAGGGGACGAAAAAGACCTCAGACTGATGTTTAGGCGGAAAAAGCCTCTTGTATGTCTTCCATCACTGATCATAAAAATACTCCATATACCAGGATCAACACATTCCCTTAATTACTTCAGATATGAAATACTTCTATATCAACAACTGTACATTCACGTTCCCTTTGTTATTTTAATATAAAATCTGCTCCACCCATAGATCCAAGGAAAGTTACTAGGAATTATCTATGAGAACCATCTGACTTCAAAGGACAGGACTCCAAGCATCTAAACGCCAACATGCCCATTCTAGCTGTACGAAGGACTGATGTATCATTCATAGATACAACAGCTCACATAAAACCAAACACTCAACACAACCTTCTCCAAACCCTGCAGAATCCAGTGTACTGAAGTTCAGAGGTTGTTACCACCATCACACTTCACTCACCGCACTAAAAGCGTAGTTACTCACCTGTAACAGGTGTTCTCCGGGGACAGCAGGAATCAGTCCTCACATATGGGTTACGTCGGTGCCGACAGAGCCCGCGCAGAGCAAATCCCCAGCTTTCAAAGAAAGCGTTTGGAAATTGCCTCCATGCATGTGTGGTCCACTTTCCGCCTAAAGAGGCCATCTTGCTTAGTCAAATGACATAGCTAAGACAGCAAAAGAACAAAAACAGTAAAATCTGGAGGACAGCAACTCCAAGGGGAGAAGGGAGGGTTGTGAGGACTGATTCATGCTGTCCCCAGAGAACACCTGCTACAGGTGAGTAACTACACTTTCTCTGGGAACAAGCAGGAAGTCAGTCCTCACATATGGGACTCCCCAGCTACAGGCTACCAGGAACCCATAGCCAAAAACAGGCTCCCTCATCGAGAGCTGCAAGCACCTGCAGCGGGAAAAACCTTCAATCTGAGAAGGAATTAGCACTCTGGTAGCCTGAACATAGAAGGGTCGGAGGGCAGGAGTTGCCTAGACCTCAAAAAGGTTACAGAGTAAGACCTGGCCAAAAGCACTGTACCG
The DNA here is from genome assembly GCA_033557465.1 of Ichthyophis bannanicus. Classification (NCBI taxonomy): domain Eukaryota; kingdom Metazoa; phylum Chordata; class Amphibia; order Gymnophiona; family Ichthyophiidae; genus Ichthyophis; species Ichthyophis bannanicus. The sequence continues at coordinate 573,515,531 of CM066035.1, forward strand.
TCAGGACTCCCTATGCAGGCAGTAATGGGCTGCAAAGGTATGCACTGAAGACCAAGTGGAAGCTTGGAACAGAGCGCAAATGATCCATGGAGGTCGCCATGGCCCGGACCTTGTGAGCCGTGACATGGCCCTCCAAAGGGAGTTTTGCTTCCTCGTAGGCCCGGGCGATGCAATCTGCCACCTACATGGACAGCGTGCGCTTAGTCACCGCTTGCCCCAGCTTGCTGGGATCGTAGGAGACGAAAAGCTGTGAGGCTTTCTGGTGGTCTCGGGTACACTGAATATAGAAAGATAAAGCCCTCCTACAGTCTAGGGCAGGGGTGGGCAATTCCGGTCCTGGAGGGCCGCAGACCAGTCAGGTTTTCATGATGTCCTTAATGAATATTCATGGACCTATTTCCATACAATGGAAGGCAGTGGATGCAAATAGATCTCATGAATATTCATCAGGGATATCATGAAAACCTGACTGGTCTGTGGCCCTCCAGGACCGGAATTGCCCACCCCTGGTCTAGGGTATGGAGGGCGGCCTCTGCACGACCAGCGTGTGGTCTGGGAAAGAAGGTAGGGAGAACCACCTCCTGATTGAGGTGGAAAGGAGACACTACCTTCGGAAGAAAATTAAGGTGTGTGCGAAGCACCACCCTATTCTTGTAGAACCTGGTATAAGGCCCCTCTGCCATGAGGGCCTGGAGCTCGCTCACTCTTCGAGTGGAGGTGAGGGCAACGAGGAGCACCACCTTCCATGGGAGGTAGAGGAGATGACACGTAGCCATCGTTTCAAAGGCGACAGGTTCAGCCGTCCCAGTACTACATTGAGATCCCATTCGGGCGCCGGAGGACAGATCGGGGGATTAGACAGGAGAAGACCCCTGAGGAATTGGGAGACTGTCGTGTGTGCTGAGAAAGGCTTTCCGTCTACCGGAAGATGGTTGGCCGCGAGGGTACTGAGGTGTACTCTGATGGAGTTGGATTTGAGCCCCGAGTCAGAGAGGTGGAGAAGGTATTTTAATACTAAGGCCACCGGGCAAAAGAAAGGATTGTTTCCATGAGCCGCTCACCAGAGCACAAGCCTGCGCCACTTAAAAGCGTACGCCCACCTGGTAGATGTTTTGCGGGAAGCCAGGAGGACATCCTCCACCTCCTTTGGGAGTAGGAGTGGAGCTAGCGAGACCCTCTCAGCAGCCACGCCGTCAGCGATAGGGAGCTGGGCTTTGGGTGCAGAAGAGAGCCCCCCTCCTGGGAGAGGAGCCGTGAGCCTGCCCCCAGAGGGATAGGACTCTCTACCGCTAGCTGCAGAAGGAGCGGGAACCACGGTTGTTGGGGCCACCATGGGGCTATCAAAATGACTAAAGCTCTGTCGCAAAGAATCTTGAACAGGGTCTTGGCGATCAGAGGTGTCGGGGAAACACATAAAGGAGGCCTTCCGACCACGATATCAGAAAAGTGTTGGCGGCCACCCTGTCAGGGTGTTGTTGCCGGGAACAGAAATGGGGCAACTGGTTGTTGTCTGGGCTGGCGAAGAGGTCCAGCCTCGGGTAACCCCAGATCTGAAACAGCCTGCAGGACACTTTGGGGTCCAGTCACCATTCGTGGGGCTGGAGCAGTCTGCTGAGCCTGTCGGCTAGCCAATTGATGTGGCCCGATAGGTACACCGCCTTGAGGAGAATGCTGTGTTGGACTGTGAATGAGCACAGGTCCAGCGCTTCTCTGCAGAGGACATGGGATCCCGTGCCCCCGTTTGTTCACGTAGAACATAACGACCTGATTGTCGGTCTGGACTAGGATGGAGCTGTAGCTCAGGGATCTCCGGAACATCCTCAGGGCAAGGCGGATCGCACGTAGCTCCAACAGATTGATCTGTTGGGCACTCTCGTCTGAAGACCAGATGCCCTAGGTGCAGAACCCCTGGCAGTGGGCTCCCCAGCCCAGCAGAGAGGCGTCTGTGGTGAGGACCCTCGAGGGCTGAGGGGTTTGAAAGGGCATTCCCGCTTGCAAATAGTGAGGGGACTGCCACCAGTTTGGGGACCGCACCAAGCGGTTGGTGACTCTGATCTTGTCCTGGAGGCATCCCGTTCCCTGGGACCATTGGTCCCTGAGGCACCACTGCGGAATACGCATGTGTAGATGGGCATTTGGGGTGACATGGATTGTGGAGGCCATGTGCCTGAGATGGCGCAACAGGAGGCATGCCGGTACCAAAGAGCGGCGCTGTACCCGCCTGGCCAGTGCCATCAGCCTGTTGACTCTGTCTGTAAGGAGGAAGGCTTTGGCTGGGAGCGTATTGATCCTTGCCCCAATGAATTCCATCTCCTGAGTTGGTCTTAGGTTGGATTTGGGGTAGTTTATCATGAAGCTCAAGTGCTGAAGGACCTGGATGGTGTGTGCTGTGGCCTGCTGCATCTCGGAGGCCGAGGTGCCCCTAACGAGCCAGTCATTGACGTAGGGGAAGACAAAAATTCCCTGAAACCTGAGAAAGGCGGCGACCAATGCTAGGCACTTCGTGAATACCCTGGGGGCTGAGGCGAGGCCGAATGGTAGCACCCAATACTGGAAGTTAAGGCCCCCCACCACAAAGCGTAGGTATTGTCTGTAGTTTGGGTGGATTAGGATGTGTGTATAAGTATACTTTAGGTCTAAGGAGCATAGCCAGTTTCCCTGGTGGAGGTAAGGCAGCAAAGTTCCAAGGGAGAGTATCCTGAACTTCTCCCGCACCAGGAATTTGTTGAGGTTGAGGAGGTCGAGGATGGGCCCGAGGCCTCCTGACCTTTTTGGCACGAGGAAGTAGGTGGAGTAGAACCCCTTGCCCCTGAGATGATGGGGCACTGGTTCTACCGCTCAGTCCTTGAGAAGACTCTCCAATTCCTTCAGGAGAAGGTCCTGGTGGAGGGGAGTCCGGGAGGGCTCTCCCGGAAAAAAGTGCAGGGGCACCTCGACTAGGCAAAGGAGGTAACCCTCCTTGACCACCTGTAGAGCCCAGGTGTCAGTGGTGACAGTTCCCTACCTGTAGGCGAACAGTGCGAGACAACCTCCTGTAGGCTGCCTGGCCTTCTTTTAGGTTCCCCTGAGGAGGACTCCCTCTCCGAGGTCCCCCAATGCCACTCGGGTTCGGAATGCTCCTCCCAGGGTGTGGAGGTCTCGGAGGAGGACCTGGTTTTCGGAGGCATCGGGGGGTTAGAGAGAAATTTTCTCTGCTGCTGCTGGTGGCTTTTCAGAGCCCTTGCAGTCATAAGTTTGCAAAGGACACAAACTGCTGGGTTGTGATCCGGGCTGAGACACCGGAGGCAGCAGTTGTGCGTATCGGTGATGGACATGAGTTTGCCACACCTATCACACTTTTTTGAACCCGCTGGTAGCCATGGAGGGAAAAAAGAGCCTCCGTAAGGTCGAAGACCTTAGGGTTCACAGCGAGAAAAACAAGGGCGTAAAAGGAAAAGCCCCCCCAAAAAAAAGAAAAGAAAAAAGGGGCCGACCCAGCACAAGAGTACCGAGGGCGGGCGGGAAGGGGTATCGGTAATAACCGGAAGAAAAAAAACAACAGCTGAAAGGCAAGAAGAAAAAACACACTTTTCCGGGACAGAAATAGACAATGTCTGAAAGGCTCTGCGGAAAAAAGAAGACTGAGTAAAATGGCCTCTTTAGGCAGGAAGTGGACCACGCATGCATAGAGGCAACTCCCAAATGCTTTCTTTGAAAGCTGGGAATTTGCTCCATGCAGGCTCCGTCGGCGCCAGTGTAACCCATATGTGAGGACTGACTTCCTGCTTGTTCCCGAAGAAAATCCATGACCATCCTAGATATCAATTCCAAGTGCACTGACTTTCATACATATCACATTCTGCTTGCTGCAGTGAAACTCATAGCGGCTAAACCACAGTCATACTGCACATGCACCTATGTAAAAGGAGAATCACTCACAAACAACCAATTACAGCATTTAACCTCAGCCAATTACAAAACATGAGCCAATGTGAACTTGCACACATTGGCCCAATCATGCAGATGGACATATATCCAAGCCCATTCATGAAAAAACATTCCAACATGTTATCAACACCAGCACACTTTGCTTACCATGGTGAAAACCCACCCCCATTCATATATGAACTCAAAGTGCACAAAAAGCCAAACGTACCGACATTAATACCATTATACTGACTTTCATATATATCACACTTTTCTTGCTGCAGTGTAACTCACAATGGCTAAATCGCAGCCATACTGCGAATGCGCCTATATAAAGAAAGAGTCTCTTACAAACAACCAATCATGGCATGCAACTTTGACTAATAAAAAATGAGCCAATGTGAACTCATACACATTGATCCAGTCAATGAATGTGCATACAACCAAGCCTATTCATAAAAAACATACCTTTTGAATACAGCTAGCACTGCCCGCAGCAAAAATCCTCAGAATTTCACAATGCAAAATCCCCAATGTACTGTGCACAATGAGACAAACACACCCAAGCTTTTCACATATATATGACCACCCATCCACCCTTTCACAAGATCACAGATCCCGTCCAAGACCACACACTCTCGCAGTCCAATGAAGAAAAACAAAGGATTGAGGTATAACAACAGCAGGTGTCTAAAAAGCTTTATATCTGAGGAACCCCTAAGCGTTATTTGATTGCATTTTTAACGTTTTACTCCGTTATTTTTATGATCTTAATGTTTCATTATTTTTTGTTATCAACAGTATATTATGCCCCCTTTTTTGATCCTGCTTTTCAGTATCATGGGCTTTTCTTATAATATAAGCATTCTCAGATCCGAAAGAGCATCATGCCTGTTTTGATTTTCATTACCATTGATTATTTACAGGAGTATATTTGAACATACTATTAGGATTTTAATACATTCCTAACGTGCCTTGAGTCTTTGCGGGTTTCCGAAGTCCTCCTTAAATTTCACAACATTAGGTCTATTTGCCCTTTCATCTACCTCTGGTGCGAAAAGCTCTTTAAAAGTCTGAACGTTGTGTGTGATTGATGTGTCACTAAGTATCCATGAGGCAGGTAGGTAGATAGTTAATTTCTGATTGTTTTTGTGTACTTACATATAGACAACCACTGCTTCTTTTTATAAAGAAGGTACAGTCATTTTATGATTTAGTGAGACCGCTGGCTGTGACTGACTGTGCTTCTGCTGTGCTCTCATATACTAGCGGTACTTGAACAAGCTGGGAAGGATTTTACGGTACTGTTCTTATCATAGATACAAGAGTCTTTCGGTTTTAAATAGCTTTTTTGTGAGATAGGATTTCCTTGAGAAATTCTAACAGACAGGGGCACAAATTTTTTGTCTCATTACCTTGCTCAGATCTGGGATGCCTTTGGCATTAAACATATTAGAACAGCCGCGTACCATCCTCAGACCAACGGTCCGGTTGAACGGCAGAACCAGACCATTAAAAGGATGTTGAGGAGAAGTCTGGAAGGGGAAATGACTGAGTGGGACATGATGCTCCCCTGTTATACGCCTGTCGAGAAAGGAAGCAAGCTTCCTTAGGCGTCTCCCCATACGAGCTTCTGTATGGGCGAGCACCCAGAGGTGTATTAGACATCTTGCGGGATCAATGGGTGGAACCCACTACGGACGAGGTAGAGATACCTCAGTTCTTAAAGGATTTAAGGGGGCGGTTGCAGCGTACGTCCCAGGTAGAGGAGGAAAATCTGACAGCCAGTCAAGTACGTCAAAATAAATATTATGACCGTCGCACCCGACCTCTTCATTTGAACGTCGGGGAAAAGGTCATTGTAATGGTGCCCGGTCACAGCCCAAAATTTGAGAGTACCTGGAAAGGACCCTGCCGGGTTATCAAACAGGTGGGGCCAGCCACATACACCATAGAAACAAGGAAGGGAAAGCAACAGAATTTCCACATAAATGTTTTACGGCCATGGCACGAGCGAGTAGTTTTAGCTCGTTTGGCCATGAAAAATGATACCTATGTTAGCTACTGTCACCAGAATAAGATTCCGTGCTGTTCTGAAAGTATTCAGCCAGCCCGGAATATCTTAAATGGGGGGTTATGTGACAAGGCAGAGGGTTTAAAACCTAGAAATAAGGCTTTAAAGCAGTTTCTTTCCTCAGAAGCTGGCAGTAAAACAGGTCAGGAAAGGGATAAAGCTCTAGCCCAGAAAGGTTCTCTGTACAAGAGAACACAGAGAGAGCTACTCCCCAGCTCCATGACAACCCAGGGAGCTGACGTAGGAGAGAAAGGGGCGGAGTCAAAGCTGATAGGGCAGCCCTGTTCACTTAACCAGGAAGGAACAGTTAGTGAGGGGATGGAGACAGAGACTGGGACAGAGGCAGAGAAGTGGAGGGAAGTTCGAGGTTCAGCTTCAGTTGGAGATTCAGACTCTGATTTGAATCAAAGCAGAAAGCTGAGGACCGGAGGAAGCAGGAAAAGGAGCTGCCATTACCCGGACAGCACAAGGTGCTTGCAGAGTGGCCAGCCAGACGGCAGAGAGTCAGAGAGGTCTCTGGAGAGGCGTCTGGAAAAGCTTCCAGGAAGGAACTACCTCAGGACAAGCAAAAAGGAGAAACAGGTTAGAAGTTACTTTAAACCTGGGGAGCAGAGTTTGGAACTTTGCCCAGAAGAGACAGAAGTACTTCCCTGGAGTCTTCTTTAGAAACTACAGTCACAAGTGGGAGGTTGGGCAGAAGGAAAGTGCCATTTGTAAAACTGCAAAGAGATTCCCAAGGCAGACAGCGTGTCAGGAGCTCCAGTTCTGAGTACAGCCCAGCTGCTTGTAAGCATTCAGCTAATTGCAGGCTACAGAGCAGAACATTAGAGTCAGACCCTGCTGAGCAACTTGCTATACAGGAGCTAGTGAAGCAGTACCAAGACAAATATTTACCTCCTAACCAAAGTGTGAATCTTAGACATGCCAGGAGAAAGGTGAGCCCTTTTAATACTGTTTTTAAGGGGGCTGGTAATTCTAAATCTTTGCCTGTACCCAGAAGGTTAAATGCTACTAAGTGGAAGCAGCTTAATGCACTCGTAGAGCAGTGGAAGTCTGTGGACTTACCTAAACCTAAATATAAGGACATATCAGATTCTGAAGTGGAGCCGATGCAAACTGAAGCACCTCTATTAGAAGACAGTTGTTCTGATATGGAATGTGGTTTCTGCCGGAGAGAGTGGAAAGCTGAAAAAGTATTTCTAGTAATAAGTGCTGAGAAAGCTTAATTGTTTTATTTGAGTTTTATACGGAGAAAGGCAGCGCTCTGCCTGAGTGAAAGCTCAATACTCATTATGCAGCTGTGAAAGTAAATGCAACACTGTGAAGTTTCCTTTGTTTGGACCTAGTACCTGAAAGCAATACTTGTACTTGGAAAAGCAGTCTATTTAAAAGGTGGGAAAGAAGTTTAAGAAGCTATTTGTGTTTGAAACAATTGCCTGAGAAGTATCAGGAAGACTTTGTTACCATTCATTCTTTATTTGGCACAAAAAGTACCAACATCTTGTTTCTGTGTTTGGGGAAGTAGTTATATGAAAAATTCCTGTGCGACAATAAACTTATTGTTACCCCATTTATTTTATTTATTTATTTATTTAAAGTCTCTTTTATACCGCGCTATTGACATCAGCGCGGTTTACAGTGAACATTAAACTACACATCTCAGATTGCTGATTTGTGTTTACAAAAAACAGGTATCATAACTTGGGTATACATTAAAACAATTTTAACAGGGAAAAACATGATAAATATATACAAACCACTTTATGTAGCTATATAAAGGGTTAAATGAACTGTACAAGCATCTCATAGTGGGGGAAGGTTAAATGTGTGATTGCGAGTATTCAGTCAAGAGTGTGAGATGCGTGTGCTTGGGGAGCTGCGTTGAGGTGTGGAAGTGGGTGGATGTGAGGTGGAGACTGAGGCATCATAGTGAAGAAGAAAAAGGTGATGTTTCAGTGCCTTCTTGAATTGACAGAGATCACTGATAGTTCTGATAGTTGCGGGTAGAGCGTTCCAGCAGGATGGTGCAAAGAAGGCAAAGGCTCTAGAACTGGTAACTTGGGAGCACTTAGTGCTTGCCTTAGGGAGAATGAGGGTATTTGAGGCATTGGATCTTCTTACCCGATTAGGAGGTGTAATTGATACTAGCTCAGAAATGGCAGTGGCTGGGTATTTCTTGATGGCCTTATGGGTCATAGTTAGAATCTTAAAAGAGATCCTGGCTTGTATGGGGAGCCAATGCAACTGTTTTAGTATTGGAGTAATGTGGGATCTTCTGGAGGCTCCGTGGAGGAATCTTGCGGCTGAGTTCATTGCAAGTTGTAAGGGGTTGGTCGTACTCTTTGGAAGGCCATGTAATATCGCATTGGCGTAATCAAGGTGGGGCATTATTAGGGCCTGAAAAACAGTTCGAAAGTCTTCAGGTTCTAACAGCTGACGAAGATGGCGAAGGGTCCGAATTTTATGATATACCAATTTTGTTATGTTGTTGATATGAGCCTTCATGTTGAGCTGCTGATCAAGTGTAACTCCCAGGTATCTTACTGAAGCCTTGCATATGAGCTCTGCGTCACGAACTTTGATGGATATGGGTGGAATAAATGCCGGATTCCTGGTGACAAAGAGGGCTTCTGTCTTTTTGAAGTTTAACTTAAGCCTTTGCGCATTTATCCAGTCTGTGACTGCGTCAAAGCATTTGATTAGAGGGGAGAGGTCAAGATGTTCAGTCGAGATTGGCATGTACATCAAGACGTCATCGGCATAGACAAGGCAGTTGATGTTAAATGAGTGGATAAGGTCACAGATGGGCTGCATGTAAATGTTAAACAGCAAGGCAGATAGGGAGGAGCCTTGTGGAACACCTTTCGTTTGGAGGAAGGGGTCGGATGTGGAGGGGCCAGAACGGACGTACTGCCAACGATCCGAGAGGTATGACGCGCACCATGATAGCGCCGAACCGTGGACTCCCTTCTCTCGGAGGCGTCGAAGAAGGACTTCATGGTCTACTGTATCGAAGGCAGCGGCAATGTCCATAAAGATTAGAACAAAGCCTTGTCTGATGTTATCCAGGCCTATGGATAGAGTGTTGAATAGGGTTGTCAATAGCGTTTCAACACCATGCGCTTCACGAAATCCGTGCTGGCAGGGGTGCAGTGGCGCGTTGGTATCTATGTGATCCTGTAATTGACGTTGAGTGATCTTTTCAATGATTTTCGATAGGAGGGGTATGCTGGAGATAGGTCTGTAGGATTCCATCATTGAGGGGTCCAACTTATTGTTTTTTAGGAGAGGTCTGATGGCGGTCTGTTTCAGGCTTCGAGGGAATGTTCCAGTAGAGAATGATACATCTATAAGCTTGGATAGGAAAGGGCTGAGCTCAGCACGTAGGGATTTTATCCAGGGAGCTGGACACGGATCAGAGGGTGATGTAGTGGTGTTTATACTTGATATAGTGTCTTGAATGACTCTGTTGGTTGGGGTAGAGAAGGATGTGATGGTGTGTTGGGTCACACTTAAGGAATGATCAAGTGGGGGTTGAGGAGCAGATAAGGGTGGACTAGTTGAGAAGAGGGGCTTACTAGGTTGAATAAGCTGGTTACTTTTGTTTCGCAAGTAGTAAGCGTATTCCTGGGGGTCTGGATGAGTCGAGTTCCCTTGAGATGGTTCTTTTGTTAGGGATTTTACAATTTGGAAGAGCTCGTGAGGTTTGTTTAGGGAGCGTTGTAGTCTGTTTGCATGATATTGTTTCATGCTTGATGCCACGGATAAACGATGTTTTCCTAATTGTGATGTATATGCTTTGTGGCTCTCAGTTGTTCTTGATCGTCTCCAGTGCCTCTCAAGACGTCTGAGTTGAAGGAGCGATTCGCGTAGCTCTTGGGAGTACCATGGAGCATTCTTTTTCTTATGTGGTGCTTCGTTTGTAGCAGGTGCGTGGATAACAGCATCTAGGTTTGAGTTCCAGGAGGCGACCATGTCATCGAGGCCTTGATCGTGAAGGTCAAGTAGGTTCTGTGTCCTCTTTAACAAATCTTCTCTGTTGAAAGGATGGAAGCGCTTTAAGTGTTCTGAGGTGGGTTTAACATCAGGATTGGTTTTGGCAGAGATGGTGCCAGTTGGAATCTGGAAACGTATCAGAAGATGATCTGACCAAGGAACTGGGCTTACATTTAGTTGAGATTTATACCCGTGAAGGAGGGCTGGCTGTGGTGCAAAGATCAGATCAAGTATGTTACCTTTTATATGGGTAGGGGTATCAACCAGTTGAACGTAGCCTAGCTCACTGAGAGTATCATTAAAGGCATTGGTGTGACTGTCTTGAATGGATGGGAGGTTAAAGTCGCCTAATACCCAGTTCAAAGTATTCGGATTTGTGGTATTGCAAGCAAGATCAATTATTGTGGCTAAGTCATCTGGAGATGATGAAGGTGTTCTATATATCAAGTTGATGGTGACTTGTTTATTTGTAATGGTGATGGAGTCTAGGGTCGAGGTGCTACTTGAGGCAGCAAGCTGAAAGTTGAGATCGGCTTTTGTTAGGATGAGTACTCCACCACCACGCTGGTCAGCTCTGTGGCATGAGTGGACTGAGAAGTTGGGGGGGACACTCTGGTGAAGGATCACGGAGTCAGATGCAGATAACCATGTCTCTGTGATACATAGGATATCAAGATTATAAGTTGAGAGCATATCAGTTAAAGCTGGCCATTTCTTTCTTATTGATCGTGCATTTATTAGTGCACATTTAAGCTCAGGGGGAAGGTGGTGCTGCACACGTCGGGATAGGTTGTGTTGCTGTAGGTCCACATAGATAACATGTGGGCCTGGTAGGCTCCGGGGTGTTTCGGTTTGATGTTTAGTGAAGTCAGGGAATCTCCTCCAAGATCTTCGAAGGACAGGTATAGAGTTATGAGGTGAGGTAAGAGCTAAGGTGTCAAAGGTCAGAGCTATTAGAATATAGCAAATGGCAAGGGTCAAGGGGTATGAAGGTACCCAGTGTGATAACATTGTGGGAAATATAAATAGTAGACCACAGAAGTGGTATCACAATTAATTGATAACTGAGAGGTAAGCACAGGATAACAGAAAGGCTATTGTATTGTAAGGCAAACAGTAAATCAGAAAGGCTCAAAATAATGTAGACCATGAGCGCTAAAGCTAGCAGTATGACAGCAATTTGGATTAGGTAATGCTTGAGTAGTATACACAATGTGGTATTAATATACTTAGATATTATGTTACAAACTTGGTTGCTGGAACAATTCAATGGACTCTGGAACTCAAGAGAGGCAGAATAACTAAGCTGGAGTCGGTTGTGCTCTTCTTTTGTCCATAGGGAACTGATGAGCTTCTCTTCTCGCTGGGGACGAGGTAGTGAAGATGTCCGTTACCGTGGCTGCGGACCACCGCCTAAGGGCCACGCCAAAGGGCCCTCTGGCGAGGCCCTCAGGCGCGGGCGCGCCCGATCGGTGCTCCTTTAAAGTTGGCCGCAGGCTGCCCCGATTGGGCAGGGAGGCAGGAGGGGATGGTCTTCCTCGCGGTGCTCCGGCCTGCTCGATCCCGGCCGGGAGAGCTGCTGGCGGGCCGGAGTGCTGCAGGCAAGGGGAGCACGCGCCCGATCGGCGCTCCTTTAAAGTTGGCCGCAGGCTGCCCCGATTGGGCAGGGAGGCAGGAGGGGATGGTCTTCCTCGCGGTGCTCCGGCCTGCTCGATCCCGGCCGGGAGAGCTGCTGGCGGGCCGGAGTGCTGCAGGCAAGGGGAGCACGCGCCCGATCGGCGCTCCTTTAAAGTTGGCCGCAGGCTGCCCCGATTGGGCAGGGAGGCAGGAGGGGATGGTCTTCCTCGCGGTGCATCCTTGGCTGTGGTTTACTTGGCCACCAACTACACAGATACCAGGCTGCAGCATTTACAAGGTCTTTATAAATATTGTGGTCCCGCCTGCCAGCCCTTCTAGGCAACTACCTATATACCCTAGAGGAGGAAGGTGGGTGGTGACAGCTTATAATGACTAATTTTAATATTCTGATTGGTTAACATCCCCTTTGGGCAATTTTGCTTTTTCCTTGAAAAACCTCAAGTCCCTTCACTAACATATATACACACATACATTTAGGATAGACGATTTTCCATTATGGTGAGACAAATTTGTCATTACTTTACATCTGCACATCGATTTTTACTGTTTGCACAATTCCATCATATTTTTATCGTGTAACTGAACTCATGGAGGCTCTCATATTCTAGGTTGCCCCCTGAAAATATGCAAACTATTGCAAAGGTGCTTACTACAAAGTGAGTACATATGTGGGTTCTAGTGAAGTATCACTATATTGGTCTACGTCCATAGTTCCTCCTAATCTATAAGCTTGCGATGCGTATTTAATTTTTCATAATGATATTCTGTTTTTATGTTTTTAATATGATTTTATTCTGCTTTAGTTCCTTCTTTATTTATACTTGATATTTAATGTCCATATTTGTTATTTATTATTGATATTTGCTATTTATTTATAATTGTTTAATCGCCTTATGTTGAATTTTACATGTTATTTAATACATAGTATGTGATCTTAAATGATGGAAATTAGGTTCACTGATTTTATTTTTTGATTATATTTTGTATTTGACAATTTCCTGTCATGTTCCTTTGAGACTTTTAAACCCCTGAGGAAGGCTTTTGCCGAAACAAGTAGGGGTTCCTCATCAATAAAGCTTTTTAGACACCAACTGTTACACCTTGCTCCTTTGTGTATTACTACTGTCGGAATCACTCCATACAAACAAAAACCATATCTTCAAAGTGGAAAACTAAAACAAAATATTTTCTATAGGAGGGAACTGTACTGATTATATCTGGTACGCTTCAGTTACATAAATTCTGTTAATCACTCGGATAGTCTCAGACCATAATAGCGCTATGAAAACAAACAACTGAATGTGTCAGTACTTCTTGCGCTTAATAGCATCAATGACTTATCCGGAGATATTTTCTTCTTTTTTAATTGAAGCCAATGTCCCACACTCCATCTAAATCCAGTATCCCACACACTGTGTCATAAAACTATTGAACTTGAAAACTCTTATCTTATCAAGACATTTCTCCTCTACGCCTCCCTTGGCACCTCTCTGGCGTTTCACTCCGAAAGGAGTTTCTTCAGGAGGATACAATCAACATAATGGTGCTGCCCGCGTCCATCCGGACATAATCCAACTTTTGAAAATATTTTGAATATTCAGTTGTTTGTTTTCATAGCGCTATTATGGTCTGAGACTATCCGAGTGATTAACAGAATTTAGGTAACTGAAGTGTACCAGATATAATCAGTACAGTTCCCTCCTATAAAAAATATTTTGTTTTAGTTTTCCACTTTGAAGATATGGTTTTTGTTTGTATGGAGTGATTCCGACAGTAGTGAGATTTCTAATTCACTCCGAGAAGGCCAACAACTCCTTAGTGTATTACAGCAAGATCACGTACACATAAACCAGTGGCAAGATTCGATCCAACCAGGAACCAGTTCAGATCAATCCTGGCACTGAAGCAGTCGAGCGGGTGGCAGCAAGGCATGCATTTGCCTCACCAGCGCCGCACGCTTGGCCTATTGGCAACCACCACAGGGCAGAAACTCCCTGGTGGCCCAGTGGCCCGATCCACCACCAGCCAGTGGTTTCATAGCATAAGAGGCTTTCCCCGCTGCGCGGTCCCCTGATGCCATCAAATCACTTGCGGCTGGTGGGATTTCCACCACTGCAGAGCCGGCATTGGGGTACTGTTTTTGGCCCGGTTCAGCGAACCCGGCCTATAGAAGGAACCGGTTCATGCAAACCGGGCCGAACCAGCTGAATGCCACCACTGACATAAACCAATCAATCTGACCATTCAAACCATTCAGCGCTACTGTACTGAGGCAGAAATTCCACCTCTGTTCACAGTGTATTAACTGTCTATCTCTGTTGCCATCCCTTGGGAGCCCTCAAATGACGTCAGTACAAAAGCAGCGCAAATCCTCAAACTCATGTCCTGTTTCCAAACAATGCTTAGCAATCGGTGCTTCCTCTACCTGTCTTTTGAGTTTGCCTTTATGTAATGCCATCTGCACTCTAAAGTGCCTAGTGATCTTCACTATGTACATCTTACCACAAGGGCACTTGATGCAATATACTATGTAAACAGATGAATACGAAGTAGCCCAACGCAATCGGTAGACTTTAGTCCCAGTCCCACTACCAAATTCAAGGGTTTGGAGAAGGTTGTGTTGAGTGTTTGGTTTTATGTGAGCTGCTGTATTTATGAATGATGCATGAGTCCTTCGTACAGCAAGAAGGCATGGTGGCATTTAGATGCTTGGAGTCCTGTCCTTCAAAGTCAAATGGTTCTTATATGATAACTTTCCTTGGCTATATGGGTGGAGCAGACTTTAAATGCATGTTAGTCTGATGTTTTGGATGGGTTGAGGGGTTTTCTCCACTTCGCCTTTGGGATTTCAATATGTGCTTTGCTTTTTCAGAGTTCCTTCTCCCTAATGCAGCATTTTGTTGTGAAACGCAGATGGCATCATAGCATCAGAGTTGATGACATCTGAGCTGGCATCATTTACACGGAGAGGGGAAGTATCCCCTTTTGGGACGCTTAAAGCACAGCAATCACTTGTTCATATGAAAGTATTTTATATTAAAATTACAAAGGGAAAAAGAATGTACATAGATTGACTGTTGTTGATATGGAAATATTTTACACTGAAGTAGTTTTCACATTGAAGTAATAAAGGGAAAGTGTTGATCCTGGTATGTGGGGCTTTTTTATGACTAGTGATGGGAAACATATGAGAGGCTTTTTTAGCCTAAACATCACTCTCTGTGGTCTTTTTCTCCCCTCAGTTATATTGTGAACATTTGTTTTTGAAGAAAGTTTTGTAAAATAATTTTGGGGGGATACAGGGTGTCCTGATTTTTTTGGGATCCAAACAGAATAAAGTAAACAGATTTACCTTAAACTGAATAAAGTGAAGGTGTTCTCAGTGGCAGGGTTAGGATGGGAATTGAACCTACATATATATTTTTTTATTTTTAAAAAGTATGTATGTTATTTTGTTTGAAATAACTGTTGCATAAAAAGGAGATACAAGTTTCTGCAAGTGTTTACTTTTAGCACGTTCCAAAGTGAAAGTACATATATACTTTTACTTTAACAACTAATACAAAATTTGTGGATGAAAACTTTGCAGCAATGTGGGCAGTATGAAAATTGCCCCCAATAGGCTTTATGACCTTTACTACTGATTTTCTCCCAATTCCATCAGTTTAATTATAAGCATCGCATCTCTTTAAGTATCTTTGGAAATGCTATTTCATGTAAATAATGAATATCAATATTTCCGATAGTCAGTGCCAGCTCAACCATTAGACAAGATTAGGCAATTGCCTGAGTGGCAGCTTCTGAGCAGTGGCAAAGAGCAACATCCGTCAAAACAAAACAAATCTTGACAGACACACAAACTCAAAGAACCATCAGCACATTCTTTTACCTAGGGCTGTCCCAAACATTAGGCAAGACAAGGCAGTTACTAGGATAGCAACTTCTGTGAGGTGGCAAAAACCAGCAGCAGTCAAAGTAAAACAATTGATTTTGAGAGCTCGCCAACTCAAAGAACCAACAGCACATTCTTCTTTAGCTACAGAGAGAGTAGGTCCACACCTACATACAAATCAAAGTTTAACACTAGAAGCCCCAAAGTGCGTCAATTGACGCAAATGCATCTTTGAAGTTGTATTCCAGAGCCACTGCTAGAACCATGTCAGTCATGTTCCATGACTTTGTTAGCAAGGTCAAGATGTTCAAATATGTGCATCAAAAATTAATGACAGATGCACCACCTAGCGGGAAAATGAATTTATACCTAGAAGCCCCAAAGTTCGTCAACTGACGCACTCAATTGTCTTGGATGCGTCAATTGACGTACTTTGGGGCTTCTAAGTATAAATTCATGTTCCCACTAGGTGGCGCATCTCAATCACTGTTTACAGTTTTACTCGGACATTACAAACAATAAACACACGATAACGTCATGTGATGACATCACATACTGCACGTATTTAACAAATAAGTAACTTCACATCAATTCACATCTGCATTTCATGTTAAACGCAGTTGTTGTGATAATGCGTCAATTGATGCACTTTGGGGTTTCTAGGTAAAATTCCTTTTGGGGCTTCTAGTGTTAATATTTAAAAGTATATTGCTCAGTTGAGCATTTTTACAGGATTGTTATGGGAGGGGTGGTGCTGGGATGATCATGATTGTTGAGTTTAGTTATCAGAATCTTATAATGGGGGCTTAAGGCTGAAGGTTCACTTAGGAGTCCTAGTATCTATGCACTGGCTCTGCTTTCACATACAGGGAGAGTAGGCACCCACATATATACAAAGCAAAGTTTGACATTTCAAAGTATGATATCCAATTATGCATTTTTACAGTATTGTTGAGGGAAGTGTGGTGTTGGAATGATCATCATTTTTGAGTTTAATTGTCACAGTCTTGGGGGAATGAGGTGCATAAGTCTGAAGGTTCGCCTAGGGTGCCCAGTAGCCTTGCACTGGCACTGCTGATAGTTCTGTAAAGATCAAGCTATGCAACTGTCTTGAAATTGGTAAACAACTCAGGCCAACATTTATGTTTTGCCTAGATATATAGGGCCCAATATTTGATGGCCTTTACACGGGTAGCTTCCTTAATGACCCCCTCACAAACACTTCTACTCAACCACTGCATGCCGATACCCCACCCTACCACAAATCTAAATCATTTGATGTGAAAGCCGCCTTGATTTTAGGATAAGGCGGGATACAAATCCATTTAAATAAATAAATAAAATAAAATGTAAAGGCCTTAACTGGGATTTTCGAAGGGCACCTACACGGGTAGTGCCCTTTGAAAATCCAGGCTTAGTCCCTAACGCGCCCCGATGCTATCCACATAGCATCGGGGCGTGTTAAGGGTGTTCTCGGATGGAGCAGGGGTGGAGGAAGGGGCTACATGGGTAGCAACATTTTTCATTGCTACCTGCTTAGCCCTCTGTGCCTTAAAGATAGGCAAGGAAAATCCTCGCCTATCTTTAAGACGCAGAGTCTATGCGGGTAGCAACAAAAAAAACTGCTACCTGTGTAGCCTCTGCGGCTGCCGGAGTGTCCAGGCTAACCCGGATTTTCACTTCTGCCGGCACGAAAGTGAAAATCTGGGTTAGGGGGATCGGTGGGCAAGCTATGCGCCACCACGATGCATAGCCTGCCCAACTCAATATCGGGCTTATAGTTCCCAAACCTGTCCTGAGGGACTTCTTGACAATTAGGTTTTCAGGATATCCTCAATGAAAATGCATGTGATAAAATGCATGCAATGAAGACAGCATATGCAAATTTATTATGGATAGCATGAAAACCTGACCGGCTGGGGGTCCCCCAATACAGGTTTGGAAAACACTGGATTAAATTATCTCCAGGAACAAGCAGGAATGAGTCTTCACATATGGGTACGTCGGTACTGACGGAGTCTGCGCGGGAACGCTTCCCAGCGTCCAATCAGCTTTTGGAAGCATCCCAACACGCCTGCGTGCTGCCTTCCCGCCTTCCCAACTGCCTCTCCTCAGTTTTCGTTTTTCCGCGGAGCCAGAAGGACGTCCTCCTGTCACCGCAGAAAATTCATCTTTTATTTTTTAGTTTTCTTGTGGTCGCGGCTGCCTTCCCCGACGCCACCGGTACCGCCGGTGTTTCTTTTTTCTTTTCTTGTAAAATTTTTCCTTTTTAAGGAATATTTTTTTCCTTCCTAGTGTCTCACGGTTTTTTAGGCCTGCTAGGCCTCTCCACTTTCCTTCATGGAACCGCCAGCCACTATCCCCAAGAAATGTACAAACTGTGGCGGTACAAACTTCATTTTGGACACTCACAATTGGTGTCTAACCTGTTTGGGTCCTGACCATTTTCCTCCGGAGTATCTCTCCTGCAATAGTATTGTGGGAAGAAGTTTTCAACATCGAGTTCCCCTCGACACGCGGTCCCCATTCAACTTCAGGGCACCGACCATATCTTCTTCTACACAGGATCAGGTAACCCAAAAACAGTCTGTTAAGACTAGCCAGTCCTCGAGTGGCACATCTCATGCACAGCATAGAGATGCCTCCGGCCTTGCCCTCGAGAATCCACTGGCTTCAAAACCCCGGTGGGAGTCTTCGGCCTCCAAAGCCCGTGTGGGGTTTCAGGTTGTTCCTGAGGTTCACCCCTCACAGAACCTACCTGAGCCATGCCCGGTGGTGGCATCTGCTTCGAGCGGTACCGGAACCCCGGCATCGGCAATGGTGTTGGATGAAACATTTCTCACCAAGGATCGTCGTCTGGCATCCATGCTTCTCTCATCAGGCTCGCTTCCCTCGATACCGAGTTTGGAATCGATCCCTAGCATGGACGATGTGCTACCGACTGTCGCTGGTCCTGACCTCCTGCAGTACCGGCGACCATCCTCTAAGGATCCCATACTGCACCATTCAGGATCTTCTATTCCTATATACTTGGATAGATCCCGCGGTGCCAACGCTAGTTCTTCATCAGATCTAGCCTATCCAAAGGAAGTTCCCTCTGGAGATCCTTCTTTTCAGGCTTTCCTCCTGGATATGGCAAAATCACTTGCCATTCCTATTCCTGGACAGGATCTGACACAAAGGAATACAGAATCCCTCTATATTCCTGGCAAAGCAAAGGAGAACATAATGCTTCCTTTGCATCATTCCTTGCAGGATCTCCTTCTACGAATGTGGGAAGCTCCTTTAAAGGTACCCCCACCTTCCAGAGCAACTGATCTTCTATATCAGGTGCCCCCCTCTCCAGGGTTTCAAAAGACTCAACTTCCTCATCATTCCATTGTTGTAGAATCAGCAATGAGGCGGGTGAAGAGTACTAAAAAGCACTCTTCTTATCCGCCAGGTCGTGAGTCTAAGACTTTAGATGCCTTTGGACGTCAAACCTTCCAGGCATCCATGCTTTCAGCAAGAATTCTCTCATATATTTTTTATATGGGTTTATCTCTTGAGGAGGTCACAAAGAAATTACATCTTTTGACTCCTTTTCTTCAAGAACCCAAGAGTGCAGACTATTCCTCACTGGTTAGTCATGCTCAAAATATCTCTAGGTTTCTTACTCGTGCTTCCCTAGACTCCTTTGAGTCTGTTAGCAGGACTTCTGCTATAGCTATAGGGGCACGACGTAAAGCCTGGCTCCAAGCTTCAGACTTGGACAAATGGGCACAAGAAAGACTGGGAAATACTCCTTGCACTGGAGAAAATCTCTTCAACAAGGAGTCTTTACTCCAGGTTGCTCAGTTAACCACTGACTTTCCTGTTTCCAGAGGCTGTTCTACGCCTTCTTCTTTCCCAGTAGGTAGGAAATGTCCTACCAAACTTTCTTCCCCTAGGGGGAGAAGGTTTTATCCATCATCTGCCCATCATACAGATGTTCCCAAACAGGGGAAACATTGCCCTGGTCTGAAGAATCCACAACCTCAACAGGGTCAACAAACCCAGCAGTCGCAGGGTTTCAAATAGATCATTGTCCCTCTTGGTTGGTGGTTAGGGTGGCAGTCTGCTTCTTTTCACTTGCAGTATCTGCACTAAATTTGTCTTAACCTACCTAGATATCTCTTCATGAGACATCTTTTCTCTAACTCTAAGAGCCTTTATGATGCTCATGCCCATACTTAACAGATTTTCCTCTTCCTCTTGGAGGAAAGAGAGGTAACAACTATCAATAGACAGTTGTTTCCCTGTACTGGCATGTATCATCTCATCTGTCAGAGACTTCCTCCATAGTCGGTCTCTTGCAACTCTGTCTTACCTCCCTCTTACTACAACATTTGGTTTGTAAGAGTGGCTCTTTTAAACGGGTAAGCCCCTATGGTCCTCTACCTGTTCTACTGGGGGATTCTCCCTTCTGGAGTTGTTCCCCCCCTTGTTACCTTAGGGCAGCTCATCAGACAATAGGAAGTCCTACCAGGTCTGTTGTTTCTTTTTCCCAATCTAAAAAAAGAAGAGGGAAAAGAAATTTTCCACGCTGCCCTGGTAGTTGCTGTAGATACAGCAATTCCTAGTGGTTAGGCCACTGGTTTTGTTCACCACACAACCAGGGATTCCCCTCCACTAGCAATCTTCCTAGCCTCACTGCTAAGTCCCAAACAGGTTATCAACCTCGTTTGGGAAACCCTATTATCACAATCTGGTTGGTTAACTTCTATTCTTCGCCCCCTTGTCCTTGGCAGAGTAGCTGGTTACCTGCTGGCTTTCCACAGCCAGTTTTTTCTTCTAACGAACCTGCAGCATGCTCTCTGCATCTCTACAGAGTAGCTTTGCACTATGGGCCCTTGCTAGAGAGCATTAGTAACTTGCCTAGCAGATAACCCCAGATGGTTAGGAGGGGTTCCCCCAGTCATGTTCATGTCTGGCAGGTATTCCCTACCCTTACCATCTCATCTCAAATCTCTTTTGAGGCATAAGCCTCAGGCCTTTCATTACGTGAAAACCTAAAAGAGGGCCAATCCCCTGGCTTGGCCCATATCTCCTTGAATCTTCTCGTCAGAGATAAATTTCTTCAATGGCAGCTAGAGGACGCCTAATACCCATCTTGCCCTCATAGGTGGGTCACTAGGGTATCTTCCTCCAGGGGCGTCCTCTATCCATTCTCTATACTAGAGAACTTTTTGCAATTGTAAAAAATCTAGTCAACGAACCAAGCTCTGATAAAGACATTCAGATCAGTCCTCAAGTATATGCAGATCATCTTCAATTGAAAATAGGCCAAACACCACCTTTAAAACAACCTGAAAACAACAGCCTTATTTTACCAAGTACAATTTGGAACAAGTTTTACACTCCCTCGACTACACAACTTTCAGACATCATTGCTGCACTTAACACAAGCACTGCACCCACAGATCCTTGCCCTGTACCTTGGATCAAAGCTACCAAGTCAAACTTTATTAATTTTATTCACAATCTTGTAACTAACTCCTTAACTCATGGAATCATGCCAGAACAACTTAAATTAGCAACAATTAGGCCTACCCATAAAAAAAACAACCTTGAAAAAGACAATCCAGCTGCATATAGACCAATTTCCAGCTTACCACTCTTAGCAAAAATTATTGAGAAGGCAGTACAGCTACAACTTCAAGACCATATTGATGAACATGCGCCACTTGATATACATCAGCATGGCTTCCGCCCCAACCATGGTGTTGAAACGCTCCTACTATACTTATTTAATGACATCACTCAAACAATAGATAATTTCAATAAAGGTACCTTAATGATCTTCTTAGATATTTCAGCTGCCTTCGATACAGTGGACCATGCAATCCTCTTAACAAGACTAAAGAGCATCGGATTAACTGGCACCGTCCTAAAATGGTTTGAATCCTACCTAGTTGATAGACAGTTCCAAGTTAAAATTGGCCTAAACACTTCACGTCACATAGTAATCAAACAAGGCGTGCCGCAAGGATCTGCACTCTCTTCACTTCTTTTTAATTTGTTTATCCAACCAATCTGTCACATAATAGCAGATCATCAAATAGATTACACGATTTATGCGGATGATATCATGATTTACACTCCAATTGATATCAACTGCCCAGATTACAGCAAAATTTCAAACTGTATTACCAGCATTTCAAATTGGCTAACAAATAATAACCTTGCAATAAACCTGAACAAAACGGAAGCACTTATTGTAACTAGAAACACCAGCTTTATCCCTCCACCTTACATTACATGCAACAACACAAAGATTCCAGTTAAGGACGAAGTAAGATACCTCGGAATAACCCTCGATAAGAAGCTAAACCTGCGTTCTCATATAAGAAAAACTGTTAAAAACGCGTATTACAAAATGAAGATAATTAGACGACTTAAGCCTCTTATCTCTTATGATCACTTTCGAACAGTCTGTCAGGCACTCATTACTCCCATTCTGGATTTCTGCAACCCTATTTACAATGGACTGCCTAAGCATGCTCTCAAGCCACTTCAAATGGCACAAAATACAGCAGCTAGAATCATCAATGGATCCTCAAATTATGAACACATTACCCCCATCCTTAAAGAACTCCACTGGCTCCCAATAATCCTTCGCATAAAGTATAAATTAATCATAAATATATTCAAAATGAAACACAACAGTTCTGCAATCAGCCTTCATGCCCTCTTACTCCATGATATCAACAAAAGACCAAGAAGGTTATCCACTTCCAACACCCTCAGCACCCCAAAAAACTACTCTAAATCATGCAAATGTACCTCACAAAGAGCAATTTCTTTGGCCGCCCCTTTAATTTGGAACTCTCTCCCTCCTGATTTACGCTCACTGGATGATTTAAAAGACTTTCGTAAACAATTGAAAACTACACTTTTCATTGAACAATATGGATCAACAATTGACTAAATATATTATATTTATTTTAATTATTTTAACTAATTTGCCTTATTGTTAACCCTTGTTATTTTTCCTATATTACCATTGTACTGTTATGTTTATACTGTGTTTGTTTCCCTTGCCTATAACCTTTGTATTTCTTGTGACCGCTTTGATTGAAGGAAAAGGCGGTATAGAAAACTTGTTAAATAAATAAATAAATACTGCAATTCTGGAGAGATCTGGACTTCCTGTCTGCAGACTGAGGTTATCCTCTGCAATTTTCACGTAGGCCATCCTGGTTATTCAAGAGCTCAAATTCTACAAAGAATTCAGACTTCTTCTTGTCAGGGAGACCTTTCCTCTGACTCTGCCAGTCATAACCAGGAAAAGAGGATTCTCTATGTATCTATTCAAGCAGGTATCAACCTTCTTGCTGTCAGATAAATCTTCCTCTCTCCCTATATCCCTAAGGGAGATGAGGTTCTATGGGCATCTCTCCATCCATATACCTGGAGACATGTGTCTATATGCCTGCATATCCATATAGGTATATATAGATATATATAGATACATATATATACTTATCTATATCTATCTGTGTGTCTTCTGCCCATACATATCTCTTTATAGATATATGCATATATACCCTATATGTGTATATATTTATTTATTTATTTTATTTATTTAACATTTCTTATATACCGCGCTATTTGTCATCAACACAACAATAAAACACATAGGCCAAATAACTGGCTTTCGTTTACAGATAACAGGGAATTAAAATGGAGGTAAACCAGGGGAACTATATACAATCTTTGAAACTACCTGTTGGGACATATGTCAGCTCTGTACATTCGTAAAGGATAGGTATGGGGTTGTGAGGGTAAGTGTGGGAGGGGGGGAGGTATGTCCAGAAGCTTAAAGTGAGTGATAAAAAGGCGGTGTTTGATTGCCTTTCTAAACTGTCTAAGGTCCCTAATCGCTTTAATGCCGGGGGGGGGGGGAGTTTATTCCAGCATCTGGGGGCGAGTTAACAAAAGTTAACAAAAGCTCTGTTAATCGTTGATAAATCTATATATATATATATATATATATATATATTTGTAGATATATTTGTAGATATAATGAGATATATTTTTAGATAGATCTGTATCCATCTACTTATCTATCTGTCTGTTAGGTTCAGATATCCTTACATTCCTATATGATCATGACAGATGGGCACTACCCCTATCAATGCTGTGCCAGCATACTTAGGGGGCTACACTTATAACCACTTCCTGTGGTAATTAACAAACTTTTTCCTTACCATAACCTTTTAAGGTTTAGGTACTCCTGAAGCTCTCCATGTACCTTTTTTCTTTCCTAATTGACCCCATTTAGGAAAGACATTGCAGAGCTTCAGTTGCTCTAAAGCTTAGCGCTCCTGAGTCTGTCCTTACTTTCTTATCAGATACAAGGGTCTCCATACCCTTCCTCCCCTACATGGACTGATTCCAACCCCAGTCCAGTTGGGTCAGACTCATTTTTTCTCTTGGTCCAAGGTTTGTACTGTTTTTGGACCAACACAGCTTAAGCTTTCTTTAATAGTACCTTCTGTGTCTCCGCTGAAGCTCTACCTCTTATACTACCCCAGTTTTTCCCCTGGGGCCATTTCTCACCCTGAAGGGTTCTGACCTCCACTTGTTTTTTCTATTTTTGTTACCTCTACTTCTCAGTGAGGTACCCTTTGAGCACAGTCACTGGCTCTTCTAACAGATCCATATGTACCTCAGTGGACTTGTGCAATGCCAACAAGGGAGGCCCAGATTACAATCTTTTCCTACTAAATGCCCTCTATACAGGGTCTTCCCCTTTAGAAGCCCTGTTCTACTCAGTTGTTCCACAGCTCCTTTTCTGTATTCAACTCCTACCCTCCATCCCCAGGATGCCTGAGGTCCTGAGGAATAGCATGGCTCGTTCTAGACTTGCAACATGCTAGGACTCCCTCTGGGCATCTGAGCTTGGGAGTCCCCATATGTGAAGACTCATTCCTGCTTGTTCCTGGAGATAGCACAGTTACTTACCTGTAACAGGTGATCTCTGGGAACAGCAGGAATAAGTCTTCACAACCCACCCACCTCCCCTAGGAGTTGCAGTTCTCTATCTCTTTCTTTCCCTTCCTTGCTCTCTCTCTCTCTTTGTCTCAGCTTTAAAACTTAACTGAGGAGAGGCAGTTGGGAAGGCGGGAAGGCAGCATGCAGGCGTGTTGGGATGCTTCCAAAAGCTTTCTGATTGGACACTGGGAAGCGTTCCCGCGCAGACTCCGTCAGTACCGACGTACCCATATGTGAAGACTTATTCCTGCTGTTCCCAGAGATCACCTGTTACAGGTAAGTAACTGTGCTAAATAGGAAGACTTATTTTCAGTGCAGTTCATACAAATGACAACTTTTTTCATATCGCCATATACAGCTGAGTTGACAAGCCTAAGCATTGTCCATAGAGAAGAAATCAGCGTCCTGAAGTCTTCTGTTTCTGAACTGGATAAGGAAAAGGACTCCTTATTAGACAACATGGATGACAAGACTGAGAGATTAATCTTCCTTGAGGAAAACCTAAAAAAAAAAGTAAGTTCTGTCATATAAAAACAATGTTTTTGCTTTGATTGCAAACTGCTTAGATACTTCGCTGATGTACAATATAGCAAAACAAATTGGTACCGACATGTACCAAGACAGCAGACTCCTCCCCAGCACTATCTAAGACCTTATCTAGGTGGCACGTGAGGTCCGCTACCTTCGTACCAGGCAGGCATGTTACCAAGCGATCCTCACGTCCACCAACCACCCAGCTATCTACATGCCTAATGATCGAATCGCCAACTATAACAGCTGTCCTAACCCTTCCCTCATGGGCACATGGCCCTGGAGAAACTTCCTCGGTGCGAAAGCGTTTTACATCACCTGGAGGGCAAGTTCTAGTTACAGGATCACTTCCTGTCACATCAAGATGATGCTCTCCTGTCACATGACCTCTCTCCTCCATGGCAACAGGGATGCTGCCAGACTGGAGATGGGACTTCCGGACTATATCCCTGTAGATCTCGTCTATGTACCTCTCTGTCTTTCTTATGCCTTCCAAGTCTGCTACTCTTGTCTCTAGAGAATGGACTCGTTCCCTGAGAGAAAAGAGCTCCTTGCACCCAGTGCACACGTAAGACCTCTCACCAACTGGGAGAAAATTATATATGTGACACTCAGTGCAAAAGACTGGAAAGCCCCCATCTCTCTGCTGGACTTCTGTCTGCATTTTAGCTTTAAGCTTGTGTTTAGATCTTTAAGTTCTTTACTTATCAAGGGTTGCTGTGGATGCTTATACTAATAAAAGTATATCTAATACATTTAATATACCTTGTTCATCTGAACCTTAATTAATCTCAGATCCTTAATGTATGACTGATTTGGATAAAGAGCTGCACCTGAAAGCAGCTCCTTTCCTTTAAGATGTGTAAGTACCTATAAAGCTACGATTATCCCAGGGGTGGGTGGGTGTCAGGGAGGTAGGGAGGGAAATAAGACTTATTAAAAGAGAGCTGCTACACAGTTACCTGTCCTGTGCTTCTGAGGTAAGCTGTGACCAACTTCCTGGGTGATTAACAGTCCTTGCTTGAATAGAAAGAGTCTTTCAAAATGGCCTTTTGACTTGCCACCTGGCTTTAACACCTATTTAAAATGTTTTACAGGTCTCTTGCCCCCTAGGTAGAAGACCTCTTTGTAAAGGTCTCTAGAAGACTTTATTTATTGCTCAAAGAATACTGACCCTGTTTTGCATTTTATGCTAAGTTATAGTCTGATTTGAGTTAAATTAAAGCTCTTTGCTGCTGCTAGGCTCTGACCTAGTATGAAATTTAAACTACAAGTTCTCTGCTGGGTTCTAAATTTAAACCAGAAAGCTCTCGTCTGTGTTTTAAATTTAAACTTAAAACTGTGCTACTAGGCCCTGACTGATTTAACAAATACATTGGGTTCACAGATTAATCAGCTTTAATCCAAAGAATTCCCTTCAGAAATATTCCCAGAAGGATATACTCACTATTGCAGATCTCTCTCCAGAAGAGTAGCAGTCCCCTTTTGTGGTCCTTCAAGTCATTCTTTATTGTATTCACCACATTTTCCCTTTGGTTTTATTCCTGGTTCCAGTAATATAGATTGCCTTATTTCAATCGGCCTCTTAAATATTCACTGTCTGTGTAATAAGGTCCATTTGGTTTCGGACCTTGTGAGGCGATGGACCTGCTTTGCTTGACAGAGACTTTGCTTCCTGATGGAAAACAGTACTATTTAAGTGCCTCATACCCTTTGTGTTTCCGTTCTGTTGCTTCTCATCGTTCTCAGTGCTGTGGAGGTGGGGTGGCTATTTCATGATTCATTTTCTGTTTCACGTGTTAGGTGTTCTCCAGGACCAAGCAGGAAGTCAGTCCTCACATATGGGTGACATCGACGTCGATGGAGCCCTGCGGAGCATTTCCCCAGCTTTCCATGAAAGCCTTTGGGAATGCAGGCACGCATGCGCGGTCCCCTTCCCGCCTAAAGGTGCCATCTTGCTCAGTCTCTCTTTTTCCATGAAGCCCGTCGGACGTGTGTCCTAGTCCTCCCAGAAAAGTGTTAGATTTTTTGGCAATTCCTTTGCTATTTTTTCTCCGGTTCAACGCCGGTTCCCCTCCCTCTGGGTTCGGTACGCCGGTATCGAACCCGATCTTCTTTTTTAGGTTTTTGCCCTTCGTGGCTGGCGTTCACGCCCTTTTTTCTTTTTTCCCTGGAAGGCTGTTCCTTTGACCTCACGGGGACTCTTTTTTCCCCGATGGCTTCCAGTGGTTTCAAGAAGTGTGATCGGTGTAAGAAACTAATGTCTCTCACCGACACACACGATTGCTGTCTTCGGTGCCTCGGTCCGGACCACAATCCTGAGACCTGTGGACCATGTGGTAAAATGTCCACCAAGGCGCTTCGAAGTCATCAGCACCAAAAGGAAAGGCTTTTCTCCAACTCGGCCTGCGGCCGGGCCCGGACCTTGTCTGAGGCCTCGACATCTTAGGAATCTGATCCCGAGCACCGTCGGGGCTCCTCGGACAGGGGGTCCCCTGACCGGGAACGAAAGAGGAAGAAGCGGCTTGCGAGGGCTGCGTCGGAGGAGGTCCCTGGTTCCTCGAGAGCTAGGTCTCGGACCCCCGAGCGCCGTCCCGGGCCCGTGGAACAGGAGAAGCCGCCAAAAGTACCTCGTGTGGAGCCGGAGTCTGCTAGACACGTAAGTCCTGTAGTCCTCGTGGACTCTCCTCCCAGAGAGCTGACGTCGGGCCCGGCGCCACTGGGGCCCGAGTTGGTGGCTGCTGAGTCTCCTGAGCTGGGTCTTAGGCTGACAGCCTTGGAGTGCAGATTGTCTGCCTTCATGGAACAGCAGCGGGCGCTGATGGCCAGCCTGTCTGGCGCATCTGCCCCGACCACCGGGACATCGACGTCGAAGTCAAGCCCAGAGACCGAGCCGATACTCGAGACCATGAAGGCTCGAGGTCGACCTCGGTCATGGTCACCCTCGATCTCCCGTTCGGGACCGAGGGCGTCGACGCCGGTGCCTTCGGAGTTGGGACGGGTGCTCACAGGCCCCGCGCGGTCGGAGCCCGATTCCTCATCGGACAAGTCCGCCTGGGAGACGGAGGACGAGGAGTCCCCCGACACCTTTCGGACTCACCACAGTCCGAGCCCCGGAGTAGATCCCCCCGGAGGATACCCGGTTCTTGGAGTTCGTTCGGGACATGGCCACGGCATTGGCTATCCCTGCGGATCCCGAGGAGGAGCCGCGAGCCGAGGAGCTCGAGGCCCTCCAGTATGACTCTTCTCCGAAGGAGGCCTTTACTGTTCCGGTTCCTCCGATGCTGGAACGGCTCCTCTTCCGGATGTGGGAGGCCCCGGCCTCAGCGCCGGTTCTAAGCAAGCGAGTCAATTCCATTTATCGACTTCGAAAAAGCCCTGGGTTTCAAAAGGCGCAGCTACCACACCATTCCATGGTGGTGAATCGGCCATGCATCGTCTGAAAAGTCAGAAGATGCACTCCGCGGTGCCCCCTGGCAGGGAGGCCCGGAACCTGGATGGTTTTGGTAGAAAGTGCTTCCAGGGCTCGATGCTTGCTTGCCGTGTCCAGTCTTACCAGCTGTATATGGGCATGTACTTGCGGAACTTGGCCAAGGAGCTGGCCGGGTTCTCTGCTGGTCTCTCCGGGGAACCCTTGCAGAGGTTCAAGTCCTTGTTTTTGGGGATACGGGAATGCTCCAAGTTTATGTCCCGTGCTGCCTACGATGGCTTCAAGGCTTCGGCCCGTGTTGCGGCAGCCGGCATCGCATCTCGATGCCAGGCGTGGTTGCAGTCATTGGACCTCAAGCCATGGGTTCAGGACAAGTTGGTCGATGTCCCTTGCCGAGGTGAGAACCTTTTTGGCAAGCCCATGACCGAGAAGGCCGCACAGCTCGAAACCGAGCACCTCACGAGGACAAGGCTGTCTAGAAAGTCTTCTGCCCCTTCTCACAAGAAGAAGGGCTCGGGTAAAAAGACCTTTTACTTGAGGAAGGGACCTGCCTACAAACAGTACCCACAGTACCAGGCCTCCCAAGCTCCCCCACACAGTCAGCAGGCCAAGGGGCAAGGGAATGGGCCCCGTAGGCAGAGGACGCCCAAGCCTCCGGCCCCTGCTCCCACTCAGCAGGGTGGGGTTTTTTGACTCCTTAGGCATAATCTCCATCCCTGCTCTCCCAACCCTGCACAGGAGGTCGACTTACCCTGTTTGCCCACAGGTGGCCACTCATCACTGGAGACAGTTGGGTGTTAAGCATCGTCCACAAGGGCTATATGCTACACTTCCAACAGCTACCTCCTCCATACTTTCCAGGGGAGCCTCCAAGGCCTCCCCTGCACACAGATCTTCTCCTTCAGGAGCTCCAAGGTCTGTTGCGGGACAAGGCAGTGGAGCCTGTGCCTCCCAACCTCCAAGGTCAGGGGTTCTACTCCAGGTACTTTCTCGTACCAAAAAGAACCGGTGGCCTCAGGCCTATTCTCGACCTCAGACATCTCAACAGGTTCCTAGAAAAAGAGAAGTTCAAGATGCTTACTCTTGGAACACTGCTGCCCTATCTCCAGCAGGGAGATTGGCTATGCTCCTTAGATTTAAAGGATGCGTACACTCACATCCTCATTCATCCAAACCACAGAAAGTATCTCAGGTTTATTGTGGGAGGAAACCATTATCAGTACAGGGTACTGCCTTTTGGCCTCACCTCCGCTCCAAGAGTCTTTACCAAATGCCTGGCAGTGGTGGCGGCCTACCTGAGAAATCAGGGTATCTTTGTCTTCCCCTATCTGGACGACTGGCTCATCAGGGGTCAGACTTGCCAGGAGGCCAGACAAGCCACCCTCCGAACTATTGCTCTTCTTCAAAACCTGGGCTTTGTTATAAACTTCGCAAAGTCCACTTTGCTCCCCTCCCAGAACTTGGAGTTCATAGGGGCAAGGCTGGACTCTCTTCTGGCAAAGGCGTTCTTACCAGAA
Organism: Ichthyophis bannanicus; assembly: GCA_033557465.1. Classification (NCBI taxonomy): domain Eukaryota; kingdom Metazoa; phylum Chordata; class Amphibia; order Gymnophiona; family Ichthyophiidae; genus Ichthyophis; species Ichthyophis bannanicus. Next base: position 573,545,533 of record CM066035.1, read on the forward strand.
GACAGAGCCCAAAGACTGATAAACTTGGCAAGCCAGTTTCTCAGCAGGTCTCTGGTCTCCGCCAGGCTCTGCCTGAGGCTTCTTAGCCACATGGCTTCGACAGTACATGTGACCCCCAATGCCCGGCTCCATATGAGGCCTGCACAATGGTGCCTTAGGACTCAGTGGACACAGGCCACAGGCAGCCTCAGAGACAGAGTAAGGGTGTCCAGACCATTTCTGAACTCCCTCAGCTGGTGGCTGCACCCACCCAATCTACTGCAAGGGGTGCCTTTTCAGATTCCTGGGTTCACAATGGTGTTGACCACGGATGCCTCCCTGCAAGGCTGGGGGGCTCATTGTCTGGGCAAGTGTACCCAGGGCCTGTGGTCTCCCTGGGAGGCCACACAGCAGATCAACTTACTGGAACTCAGGGCTATTCGTCTAGCCCTCAAGATTTTCTCCAAAACACTGGCTCATCAGTCTGTGCTAGTTCAAACAGACAACCAAGTAGCCATGTTTTATGTGAACAAGCAGGGTGGAACTGGGTCCAGGCTCCTTTGTCAAGAGGCGCAGGACCTTTGCTTGTTTGCTCTCAGGCACAACATGCTCCTCAAGGCTGTGTGTCTACCTGGCCAGGAAAACTACCTGGCAGACAGGTTGAGCAGGATTCTGCAGCCCCACGAGTGGCAGCTCCAGTCAGTTGCTCTTCAGCTGTCATAGGGAGAGGACCTATTCTGGAGAGCTCCTGCTTGAGGGGTGGAGTCTTGCTTACAGACTGAGCCTGGATGTCGGGTCCTGGGCCACCTCCGGCGGGAGAGGCCCTGGCCCAGGAGCCTACCAGGCCTGGTAGGACTCCTTCACTGCAGAAAGATGTGGACTCTGGAACATGTTTACAGCCGGTGCCCCAGGAGGGGGGCTCCCCAGGTACTAGGACTGCACATGGCCAGGGAGGAGGGACCCACATGCCCGGGGGATTGGGCCTGCTACCCCCTGGAGGCGGCTCGCTTCTCCGTCCTGGGCAGGGTGTGGAGGCAGGGAGAGGCTCTAGGGAGGCCCTGGAGTATTGGGCCGAGCTCCTACACCAGTGCAGGGGGCGGCGGGGTCCACCCTCCGCCTTGGGTCCTGGAGGAGGCCTCTACCTCCTCCAGTGAGGATGAGGATGGAGGGTCGGGCCTGACGTCCTTCCAGGAGCTGGCTAGGGCCCCGGAAGAGGTTATAGCAGCGGTGCGGAAACTCAGGGGTCTCCAGGAGGAAGCGGCCCTGCTGCAAGCCCGGCTCTCCCACCTGGAAAGCCTGCAGGCCACCGTCCCTGGTGAGGAGTGGGTGGCCTATAAAAGCTATGTGAAGGAGGTGAAGCGGGCCTTGAAGGCCACGTACCGGGGGATCGAGTACTTGAAGAACCAGGGTTGTGGGTCCCTCGCTGAGGTATATCACAATCGCGATCGTTGGGCCGCCATTGTGACTGCAGTCCAGGGGAGGCCCCCGGGGGCGGGTAGGCCGGTCGGACAACAACGGTCCCACTATCTGCCCTTGCAATTCCAGGCTGCCGTGAGGGAAGAAGCGCGATCTCTGCAACTACCATCTACTGCACTATCTTGGTCAGGAGACCCTTACCTGAAGATGGCTGGCGATGGTGGGAGTGTGGATGTCGAGTCCAAGGGTGCTGGGAATGCGGTGCCTGGTCTGCTGGACCCTGTGGTGAAAGATGGCGCTTGGGCGTTCGAGGGCGGGGTCTCGGCCCGCCAGGGTTTGCTGGAACCTGGAATGGCATCTGATCTCTCCACCCGTGTGCAGATGTTGGCTCCGTACAGCACAGACCAGGGAACGGAGGGGGGGCTCAGTGGAATCGATCCCCCCCATCAGCGGGCATTTTCAGCCTTTTTTCCTGCCCTCCCGACATCGTCGAGTGCTGCTGGGATTCCCCAAGATGGCCGCCGGAGAGTTGACAGTGACGTCAGTCTGCCGCACGTCAGTGTAGCTGCCGGGGTTGCCCCGCTGGAGGGGGTGTCTGCGGGGCTTTCCCGAGCCCGATTGCCTACACAAGATGGCCGCCAGAGGCCGAGTGAGGTCACTTCCGGGTCCGCCCGGAAGTGCAGAGGTGGCGGCGATCTTGCTTCTGCTCGGCCGCAGGAAGAACGACGGAGGTCTGCAGAGGCTCTGCTTCAACCTCCCTGCACTTCATCAGTTACAGGTTTCAGTCGGATTCCGGATGCTTTACAGGAGGTGCTGAAGCAGCGTCGGGGATCGGCGGATTCCGTGCCGGCTGTCCGCTGTGTTCCTGATACCCCCTTTGCCGCATCCCGAGAAGGAGCTCCGGTTGGGACTTGGAGTTTGGGGGGATGCTGCAGGTGGGGGCACCCCTGTCTTGGCTGCTCTTCCAGCTCCTAGACAGCTGCAGGATGGCCGTCCGATGTTTCCAGAGATGGCTGTCTGGCGTCGGAAGGGCGCTAGGAAGGGGAAGGACCAGGGTCGGAGCTGCCTTCCTTTGGCTGCGGCCCCGTGGGGGGGCCGGAAGATTGCTACACAGTTGTCTTTGGGGGTTGTGGCATCGGAGCGGGATGCACGGGCCCCTGCGGATGTTTTGTCTCTCCAGAGGCCCCTGCAGTTGGGGCAGTCTGTTTCCTCTACAGGTGAAGAAGGGGGGGGGGTCGAGGGGGGCCTGGCTCGCGGGGGGCAGCACCTACCCTCTGCTGGAGTCCTGGCTGACGGCCTTCATATCCCTGGCTTCTGTGCTGCTTCTGGCAATAAGGTAGGAACTGGGATTGGCGGGGGGCAGTCGGGAGAGGGATCGTGGGGCCCTGCCTTGTCCTCCACAGGCCCTGTCGTGATGTCACAGGGCCCTGTTGTGTTGGAGGGATGCCCTGATTTGTTGCCGGGAGCCCTGCAGGAGGGAGCGGTTGGTGGGATGATTGAGGGTTCTGCACGTGAGGTGTTCACTGTACCGGAACAGGGGACCCCCATGGTCGCAGGAGAGAGGGAGGGGGAGTGGAAAGCTTGCTCTTCAGTGGTAGGGGGGGCAGTGGCTATCTCGGATGGGGAAAGGGGGCCGTCGTCCGAGGGGATGGGGGATAGGATAGCACCCGAGAGCCCAAGGCAAGTGGGGGGGGGGGCTGTATGGCTCCCCAGTCCTGGTAGCAGAAACTCAGGAAGGGGTGGAGGGTGTGGGAATGCAGGGTAGGGGTGTTGGGGGGTTCCCGGGTATACCTGGAATCACAGAGGAGCAATTACATGATGCCCTTCTGTTAGCCCTGGAGACCCCGGAGGGCCCTAAAGGGACCTTTGCGGCACTTCGAGGGGGACAGGTTGTGGAGGTAACGTCGGATAGGGTGGAGGGAGGGGAACCGGATTTGACAGGGGGCACCTCGGAAGGAGGCAGGGGGAGTATCCCCGATTCTCTATTGGCAGAGATGGTGCTCCCCAGTCCCACCGCCGCTCCATTGGAGGCGGCTGGGGATCCTGAGCTGCAGCAGCGGCCTCTCTCGCAGGTTGTCGAGGGGGAGGGGAGAGGAGCTGAGGGGCTGGAGGCAGGGGGGTCGGTTCCTCCCCGTACTTTTGCAGAGGCCCTGAGGGGGTCTGGTACTGTTACAGGGACCTCTGGTGGGGCTGGGGGGAGGGGGTTTACCCAAGGGAGGGGCCCTGTGGGCGGGGGAAGGAAGTGGGGGGGTTCCGAGGGGTAGGGGGTGAGGTCCGACGGCGCAACGTGGCGCAGATCCGGTGGGCCGGGGAGGGACCCCCTCCGGCCAGGGAACATGTCTTAAGGATGGTCCTTGGGCTGGGGTTTCTCCCGGGAGATCTGTATGCCTTCATCCACATGAACAACACCATCGAATATGATGTTAGTTTCATGCTGAGACGGGGGCTGGAGATCTTCTGGGACCGATACCAGCAGCAGAAGGGGCAAGGTGGGTGGGCCAACTTTCGTGTTGTGCCTGTCTCTCGCCAGGGGGCAGTGCCTGTGACCATCCTCGTAAGGAATGAGTCGCTCCCAGGGCAGGACATCCAGTTTTGGTTATCGCGTCACGCGGTGCTTCTCGCACCCCTGGTTAAGGGCGCCGGGCCCCTAGGGGTGTGGGATGGGTCATGGAAGGGTAAGATCCGTCTGCGTGAGGTGGGAAATGTTGTGCAGCACGTGCCCTCGGCCGGTTTCCTCGGTCAGGATCGCATCTTGTGCTACTACCCTGGGCAACCCCGCGAGTGTCACCGCTGTGGCTCATTCCGGCATCTGAGCATGACCTGTCCCGAGCAGGTCTGCACCCGTTGTGGTGGACGGGGTCACGCCTCGGCCGGGTGTTTGCTCATCCGATGCAACCTTTGCGGGGAGTTGGGCCACCCCTTTGCCCGCTGCCCCTCCGCGTCACACAATGGACCGGGGGGGGGGGATGTTGTCACCCCACCTCGGGCTCCTGTGCGGGAGGAGGTTGTGGAGGACCCTCTCCCTCAGGAGGAGACCAGGGGCCCTAGGGTGGAGGAGGCCATTGAGCTGAGGGAGCCACCCAGGGGAGGGGATACGGGTAGGATGGAAGAGAGGGTTAATGTGGTGGAGGTAGCTGTTTCACGGCAGGATAGTGGGTTGCGGGTGGTGCCGCCTCAGTAGTGGACTACTGTCCCTCCTAGGGGCGGCAAGGCCAAGAGGAAGAAACGGGCGACATCCCCATTGTTGGATGCAGGGCCCGTGTTGGACTTCAATCGTTTCGTCTTCTTGGCTGCCGATGCGGCTGAGGCTGATGAGGGCTTGCCATTGGAGGCAGGGCCCCCTGTGCGGCGCCCAGTGCAGTTTGCGGCGGAGCCAGCCCCTCTTCCTCAGCGGCGGCTTCCAGTACAGAAGGCGTGTCGCAGTCAGGGCCCTCCAAAAAGTGTGGCTCCTGGCGCCCGGTTCCCGGTGGTAGCCCTGGAGCGGCTGCCGGGACGGGTGAGGGAGGACGGGCTGTTGCCTCCGCAGTTGGGTGCTGGGCTTCCGCAGGAGCCCCCTGCTGACCCGGCCGTCCTGGCCTCCCCCGAGGGGGTGGGCACTGTTGTGTTGTCTAAGTCTGTGTCCGGGGAGGGGGGGCACCGGTGGTGGACCCCACAGAGGAGATCATTCCTCCGACCCCTGACCTGTTTGTGCCCCCTCGCCCCGTGGGGGCTGGGTTAGCCCTTGCAACAGCTTTGCCTGGTGGTCCCGGGGGCACCAGCACCCCCTGGGGTGACGGTCGAGCAGGAGGAGGAGATCCTCGAGGTGGTCAACATGGACCCTGAGGAGTTGCTCCAGCTTGCGGGCCTGTCCTGCAAGTGGGATTCTGGGGATCCAGGGGTCGGCGAGAAGAGGAGGAAGGGGAAACTGCACACGAAATAGGCATGGCGTGCACTCCTGTGTTCTCGTGCGCCACCATCAATGTGGCCAGCATTTTGACGGACCAGGCGCGGGCTACGGCCTATGATTTTCTTTCCACGAGTGGGCTGGATATCATCTTTTTGCAGGAGACCAGGCTCACCTCGCTCGCTAGCCTTCATCGGGCGAAGCGGGAGTGGAGGTGGGGTCCTTCGTACTGGTCACTTGCAGCCCAGCCCTACGCAGGAGTGGCAGTTTTGTTCACGTCCCACCTATTCCATGTGCAGTATGTGTGGGAACTGGAGCAGGGCCGGTGTTTGCTCTTAGATGGCTGCTGTGGGCCCCATCAGTTTCATTTCGTGGTGGTCTACGGCCCCCAGTCTAAGTTGGCACGGAAGATCCTGTTTCGGGTCATCCGCCCCTACTTACACACCTCCCGTTTGGTGGTCCTGGCAGGGGATTTTAACACCACCACCCTGTTGCAGGACCGAGGGGGGGAGCGTCGCTCACCCAGTTACGAGGGCCTCTTTTTGGCCGAGATGACCCGGACGGCTGACCTAGTGGACGTATACCACTGGGCCTTTCCACGGTCGCCGGGATTCACCTACTACCATGGGACCTGCAGGAGTCGTATCGATCGGATATATGTGAGTGCCCGGGTGGAGTGTTCCCTACCGCAGTTGCAGGCGGTTGGCTTTTCGGACCACTGCGTCCTCTCCGTGTCCTTCTTGGCTAACCACGAGAAGCTCAGCAGGGGTCCTGGTCTGTGGCGACTGAATGTGCAGTTGTTGGCGACATCAGAGGTGGTCCAGGATTTCTTGGCCTTTCTCGCAGACCAGGAGACCCTGTTGGGCATTTTTCCTTCCCGTGGCGCTTGGTGGGATGAGGTGAAGACGCGTGCCCGCAAACTCTTCCGTTTCCGGGGTGCCTCCATTGCTTGGTCCTGCTACCTTACCTATACCGTCCTCCGAAGGTCGCTGGACCGTTTGGTATCCCGAGGGGCAGTGCGGGAGGAGGTGGAAGAGGTGCGAGTCCAGCTTTGTGGCCTGCTTTATGATCGCCACGCCTCCCTTTGCTTCGAGGGGGCGGCTGGTAGGTTCGCCACCCTGGATCCTTTCCTGACTTGCAGGGAGAGGGTTCGGCGTCGGGAGGTGATGGCCCTGCGGGGCGAGGACGGTACCCTTCATACCTCTCAGGAAGACCTTTTGCGGATGGTGGGGGAATACTTCTCGGACCTGTTTGGGGATCGTCCTGTGGACCTCACCCATATCCGAGAGTACCTGACCCTTCCCCCGGTGTATTCAGCTGTGGTTCAGGCGCAGGTTGATGCACTCGCTGCTCCGATTCAGCAGGTGGAGGTGGAGAGGGCGATTCGTGCCATGCCGTTGGGGAAGGTGCCTGGGCGTGATGGGCTCCCGGTGTTCTATCGTACTTTCATCGCCCAGCTGGCCCCCTTCCTGACCTCCCTGTTTCAGGAGATCATGGACATGGGGTTTCTCCCGCGGTCATTTCGCGAGTCTGTCCTGCTGCTGCTCTCCAAGGGAAAGGATGATAGCTCCTTGGACTTTTGGCGGCCGCTCTCTCTTCTGAACGCGGACCGGAAGATCCTGGCCAAATGTTTGGCCAACCGACTGGTGGAGGTGTCGGGCGTTTTGCTGTCACCTTCGGGGGAGAGGGGTTCGGGACGCTGCCGCCACGGTCCGGGAGATGGTGGAGAGAGGCCGGTCGATCCAACGGGACCACTGGTTGGTCTCCTTGGACCAGTCCAAGGCTTTTGATCGAGTTAGTCACCGGTACCTGTGGGTGGTGCTCCAGCATTTCGGCATCCCCGCGGGTTTCCTCTTCGTCTTGCAGGTGCTGTACCGAGGGGGGGTGAGCTTCCCGTTTATTAACGGGTGGCTCGGACGGCCTTTTCGTGTCACCTCGGGGGTGCGGCAGGGGTGCCCTTTGAGCCCCCTGCTGTATGTTTTCTCCCTCGACCCCTTCCTCCGGAGATTGTCCTCGGGTGGGTTGCGGGGCCTGGAGGCGCCTGGTGCGCCCCCAGTGACTGTCGTTGCCTACGCTGACGACATCTCAATTTACGTGGATGGCACCGACGGGGTGGAGGCCCTGCGGGAGGCCGTGGAGGAGTACTCGGAGGTGGCCCATTCTGTTGTCAACCACAGCAAGTGCCAGACGCTGTGGTTGGGGCCCTCGGAGGCCTCCCCGCCTTCCTGCGTCCCCTTTCCTCCTCCCGTGGGGGAGGTCTGCGTTTTGGGCCTCGTCTTCGGCTCGGAGGACTGTGCGGTGTCCAATTGGGATCGTTGTATTGAGACTGCACGGTGTCGGGTGCTGCGGTGGAGGGGGTGGAGGTGTACATTCGAGGAGAAGATCAAACTCCTCGGGACGTTTTTGCTTCCCCTCTTTCTGCACGTGGCCACGGTCTTTGTTCTTCCGTCGTCCTCTCAGGCGTCTGTTAGTGCTGTCTTTTTCTGTTTTCTGTGGGGTAATCGCCTGAACCTTGTCCAGCGCAACATCGTTTGCCTGGATCGGGCACAGGGTGGTTTGGGTATGTTGCACCCCCTTGTCTTCCTGTCAGTATTGTCTATGGCGTTTCACTTGGGCAGGATGCGGGAGGGGGGTGGGATTTGGTGGGTGGCCTCCTATCGGGGGTGGTTCTCCCGCTTCTGGGAGCAGTGGGAGGGGCGTCCTCGGTCCCACGTGTGCGTCGGAGTGGGGAAAAGGCCCCATCGTACGTTTTTGCGATGGTGGGGCTCATTCGGCGGTGGGGGGTGACCGACCCGCTCGCCCAGTCCTTGGGGCGGAAAGGATTGTACCTGATGGTACTCACCTCTCACTTTCAACCACGGTGGGCCCTGCGGGACTGTCCGGCGGATGTGATGCCTTCCCACCCATTCCCGAGGAAGGTTCGGGATGTGGCCTGGTTGTCTTTCCACGGGCGTTTGTACGTGAGGGACAACCTCAAGTACAGGTCAGGGACAACCTCAAGTACAGGTCACAGGCTGAGCGGGGCTGTCCGAGGGCAGAGTGTGAAGGGCAGACGGAGACCATGGACCATTTCCTCCGGCAGTGCCCCTTTAATGTTGTGGCCTGCCGGTTGGTGTCCGCTGCTCTTCACCTGCGTGATCTTTCTCTCCTTACGTATGCGGAGTGGGTGTACGGGGCCTGGTCCTTTCCCCCAAGGCAGGACTCCGGGACCCTCTACCTCGTCACGGCTGTAGTACGCTACCACTTGTGGCAAGCGCGCTATCATGTCTCTGCCCGGGGGTTGATCCTGCCCCTTGACGAGGTTGTGCGGGACATTCTGGAGGAAGTGGCCAGCATGGCGCAACGCGAACGGGGGGTGGTAGCGGCCCATCGTTGGGAGCGTCTGTGGCGTCACCTCACCCTCCGCCCCCCGTGAAGTCAGGGGGAGGGTTGACCTGGGGTTTTAGTTAGGGATTTGGGGGTTTTCTCCCTATGGCCAGGGTTTGGGGGGGGAGGGGGGGGGGAATGGTGATGCAGCTTTAGAAGGGGGTTTGGCCACGCTCTCTCTCTCCTGTTGGGCTGCTGTGGTCAGCTCTGGTTGGCAGTCGGGGGATGGTGTTTGTCTCTCTCTGTCTCCCATTTCAGGAGTGCCGGATTTTCATCGTCTTTTGTGCATCCCGCTCCGTTGTCTTGCATTGTAGGGCATCGCTGTGTTTTGTTCTTTTTGGTTTTGTATTGTTTCTTTGGTTTCTTCTGCTGGAACTTTGTTGGGGAAGTGCCAGATGTTGCCCTTATTTCCGTTTGTGGGGGTGGTTGGTTTTCGTATGGGTAAGGGGATGTGGGATTTTTGCTGTTTTTCTTTGTGGGGATGGTGCAGGGGTGGGGGTGGGGGATCTGCTGTTCCTTATTGGGGGTGGGGGTGGGGTTGGCGGAATCTGTATCTTAAGGTTGTCATTTTAGTGAGGGATTGTTGGGTGTGGTGGGGGGGTTGGCGTGTGGGGCGGGTAGTCTCCAACAGCTGGGTGCCATGGACATGGATTTGGACATTGCTTGAACTGTTCTCAGCTGTTGTCGGGCAGGAGGTTGGGCACGCAGGTTCATTGTTGTATATGGTGGTGGGTTGGGGTGGGTCATGGGAGGGGGGTCGGATTTCTTGTCTTTGCTTTGTCAGGGTGGGTGGGGGTTTGGGGGGTGTGGGTCTTGTTTGGGTTTGCTGTTTTGCTTTCTGTATGTATTTTGTTGCTTGTTTCCAATAAATCAAAATTTCCATCCCTTAGTGGTTCAGAAGATTTTCCTGAAATGGGGACTTCCAACCATAGATCTGTTTGCCAGTCCATCGAACAGACAACTGCCAAGGTTCTGCTCCAGGCAACTGCATCCTCTGCGACTGGCAGCAGATGCTTTTCTGATTTCCTGGTCCCAGGGCCTCCTGTATGCATTTCCTCCCACGCCCCTGGTGGCCCGAACCCTATTCAGAATTCTTCAGGACAAGGCCTCGGTCCTGCTGGTAGCTCCCAGGTGGCCGAGGCAGGCTTGGTTTCCACTTCTGCTTCAGCTGGCAGTGGATCCCCCACTGCCTCTGGGGTTGCAGCCCGACCTCCTCTCTCAGGATCAGGGGTCCCTTCTGCACCCAAATCTCAGAGCTCTCAATTTGATGGCATGGAGGCTGCAAGGGTAGTTTTAGCTCCCTGGGGCCTACCTCAGGAAGTTGAGGAGGTCGTCCTAACCTCTAGGAAGCAGTCCACGAGAAAAACCTATGCCCTGAAATGTTAAAGGTTTTCTGTGTGGTGCCAGCTATGTACAGAGGATCCTTTCTCCTGTACTGTACCAGTAGTGCTTCAGTACCTGCTGCACTTATCCAATCAGGGACTTAAGTCCAATTCTGTTTGGGTCCACCTCTCAGCTCTAGCAGCTCACCACTCACTGATGGAGGGACATTCTCTGTCGGTTCACCCCTTGGTGTCCAGATTTCTTAGAGTCTTGCTCTTGCTCAAGCCTCCAATCCATCCTCCTGCTCCTGAGTGGGAGTTGAATCTGGTCTTGCAGCAACTGACTCGCCCACCTTTTGAGCCGATGGCTACTTGTACTCTCCGCTTCCTGTCCTGGAAGACTCTCTTCTTGGTAGCCCTTACCTCGGCCAGGAGAGTAAGTGAGCTTCAGGCCCTGGTCTGTGATAGTTCTTACACCCGCTTCTATAGGAACAGGGTAGTCCTTAGGACTCATCCAAAGTTCCTTCCAAAGGTTGTCTCCTCTTTCCACCTCAACCAGGAGGTGGTTCTTCCAACATTCTTCCCTAGGCCTCATGCAAGCCAGGCTGAAGCAGTTCTGCATACCCTGGACTGTAGGAGGGCCTTATCCTTCTACCTTGACTGTACGCAGGGGCATAGAAGGGCTACTCAGCTCTTCATATCTTTTGACCCTAAGAATTTGGGGGTGGCTGTGTCCAAGCGTACCTTGTCCATCTGGGTGGCTGACTGTATCACCTGGGCTTACAGGGCGGCTGACCTTCCTTTGCAGGGTCGGGTCACGGCCCATCGTGTCAGGGCAATGGCTGCCTCAGTGGCTCATCTCCGCTCTGTACCGCTGGTAGACATCTGCAGGGCTGCAACTTGGTCTTCAAGCCAGACTTTTGAAGTCCATTACTGTCTGGAGAGGGAGTCCCGTAGGGACAGTGCTTTTGGCCAGGCAGTACTCCGCAATCTCTTTGAGGTTTAGGCAACTCCTGCCCTCCTGCCCTCCATTGGGATACCAGTGGAGGTTCTTTCAGTGAAAAGCCTTTCTTTGATGCTGGGACTAGAGGGAGTTCTCTTGTTCAGCCTGGGTTCCTGGTAGCCCAGAGCTAGGGAGTCCCCCATATGTGAGGACTGACTTCCTGCTTGGTCCTGGAGAAAGAGTAGCTACTCACCTGTAACAGGTGTTCTCCAGGAGCAGCAGGAATCAGTCCTCACAACCCTCCCTCCTCCCCTGGGAGTTGCAGTTGTACATAGTTTAATTTTTTCATTTTTGTGTGCTGTTTCTTAGCTATGTCATTTGACTGAGCAAGATGGCACCTTTAGGCGGGAAGGGGACCGCGCATGCGTGCCTGCATTCCCAAAGGCTTTCATGGAAAGCTGGGGAAATGCTCCGCAGGGCTCCATTGACGTCGATGTCACCCATATGTGAGGACTGATTCCTGCTGCTCCTGGAGAACACCTGTTACAGGTGAGTAACTACTCTTTTTCTACCTCATCTTACGTAGGGTTGTTTTTGCGGTTCTCTGGTTCTCTTTCTCTTAATTTTATGCTTATTTACCACTCTCTTCTAGTTTCTCTTCATTCCCTTCATGCACATTATGCTGATATATCGGTCCATGTTTTGGAACCTTTTTTCCCCATTGGGTGATTTTAATATTCATGTTACTGATTTGACTTGTCCTTTTACCCAGGATGTTCTGCAGTTTTTGAATACTCTTCAGCTGCTTCAGCTTACAGATTCTCCTACTCATTCTGCAGGTCAGGTTTTAGATCTGTTGGCTCTTCCAGCTGCTGTTCCTTATTATCCCTCCAGTCCAGTCCCGCACCTCTGGGTAGTGCCCCTCCTCCAGCAGCTTGGAGACTGAGCATGTCATCTTTCCAAGAGTATAGCTTCCATGGTGGTGACCTGCGGTTACTTGTGGCTTAGGAACTGGGCAGCAGACAGTTCCTCTAAGTCACAGCTTAGTAAGCTGCCCTTTAAGGGAAAGCTCCTCTTCGGAGAGGACTTGGTTAAGGACTTGAGGGAGTCCAAAGGGGGCCACCTTTCCGAGGACAAGAAAAGGCAGAGCCGTACCTCGGGGCACAAAAGAGGACAATGAAGCGAGGTGGGCTCAGGCAGGGGTAGGGCCTGTGGGAAGTCGGCTGCGGGACTTTTACTCTGCCTGGGCCCTGATCACGTCCGGCCAATGGGTCCTGGAGGTGGTCAGAGAGGGCTATGCCCTGGAATGGATCCGTCCAATAAGGGAATTTTTTATCCAGTCCCCCTGCAAGGCTCAAGGCAAGTTGGAGGTGGTAAGGGAAACCCTGTTGCTCCTGCTGCAGCTATGAGCCATCTAACTGGTGCCTACAGACCAGTATGGGTACGGTCGATACTCCATTTATTTTGTGGTACCCATAAAGGAGGGCTCTTTTCGCCCGATTCTCGACCTCAGAGGTATCAACTGCTGTCTACGGGTTCCGCACTTCCACATGAAAATGCTGAGGTCGGTGATAGTGGTGGTAAGGAGTGGAGATTTTTGACATCACTAGATCTCACGGAGGCGTATCTGCACATTCCCATAAGACCAGATCACCACGGTTCCTTCGTTTTGTGGTGTCCATGGGTCACTTCCAGTTTCAGGTGTTGCCTTTTGGACTGGCAACGGCGCCATGCACCTTCACCAAGGTCATAGTAGTGTTGGCAGCAGCGCTTTGCAAGGAAGGAATTCTCGTGCACCCGTACCTCGCAATTGGCTGATTTGGGCCAAGTCCGGGGAAGAAAGCGAAAAGGCAGCAAGGAAAGTAGTGGAGTTCCTCCAAAGGCTCGGTTGGGTGGTCAATCTGTCCAATAGTCATTTGAGTCCGACTCAGGATCTCGAGTATCTTGGGGCACGCTTTGACACCCGGGCGGACAGAGTGTTCCTGCCAAGGGCACGAGTGCGTGGGCTGCGAGGCTTGATATGCTGATTCCTGGGCTTGGCAAGCCCGTCGGCCTCGAATTACTTGCAAGTTCTGGGAACCATGGCAGCCACGATCGAGTTGGTTCCATGGGCAAGGGCGCATATAAAAACATAGAAACATAGAAATATGACGACAGAAAAAGACCACATGGCCTATCTAGTCTGTTCTTCCATAACAACTACAACAGTCCCCCTTTCACCTTTACAGATCCTCTGTGTTTGTCCCATGCTTTTTTGAATTCAGTTACTGTCCTCATCTCTACCACCTCCACTGGGAGACTATTCCACGGATCCACTACTCTTTCCGTAAAGAAATATTTCCGCATATCACTCCTGAATCTATCTCCCTTCACCCTCATCCCATGTCCCCTCGTAGCAGAACTTGCTTTCAGTTGAAAGAGGCTCTCTCCCTGAACATTTATGCCACGGAGGTATTTAAACATCTCAATCATATCACCTCTATCCCGCCTTTCCTCTAAGGTGTACATATTAAGATCCTTCAGTCTGTCCTCATAAGCTTTATAATGAAGACCACTAATCATTTTAGTAGCCACCCTCTGCACCGACTCCATCCTGTTCACATCCTTTTGAAGGTGCGGTCTCCAGAATTGCACACTATACTCCAAATGAGGTTGAACCAAAGACTTATAGAGAGGCATTATCACCTCCTTTTTTCTGCTAGCCATTCCTCTCCGTATGCACCCAAGCATCCTTCTAGCTTTTGCAGTTGCCTTTTCTACCTGTTTAGCTACTTTAAGATCATCAGACACAAGCACTCCTAGGTCCCGCTCTTCTTTAGTGGACAAACGTACTTCACCCCCTATACTATATTGCTCCCTTGGGTTGCTGCAGCCCAAATGCATGACCTTACATTTTTTAACATTAAATCCCAGCTGCCAAATTCTAGACCATTCTTCAAGCTTAGCTAGATCCCTCCTCATGTTATCTACCCCTTCCTGGGTGTCTACTCTATTGCAGATTTTGGTATCATCCGCAAAGAGGCAAACCTTACCTGAAAGCCCTTCCGCTATTTCACTAACAAAGATGTTAAAAAGAATCGACAAAGGACAGATCCCTGGGGCACACCACTGATAACATCTTTCTCCTCAGAGTGAGCTCTATTTACTTGTACTCTTTGTCGCCTCCCACCCAACCAATTTCTAACCCAAGCAGTAACTTTAGGGTCCATCCCTAGGGTGCTCAGTTTGGTTATAAGTCGCCTGGAAGAACGGTGTCAAAGGCTTTACTGAAATCTAAATACACCACATCTAGGGCTCTCCCTTGGTCCAACTCCCTGGTCACCCAGTCAAAGTAATCAAACAGATTTGTCTGACAAGACCTGCCTCTGGTGAATCCATGCTTCCTCGGATCCTGTAATCCGCTGGACTCCAGAAACCTCACTATTTTCTCTTTCAGCAGCGTTTCCAATAATTTACTCACCACCGAAGTTAAACTAACCGGCCTGTAGTTTTCAACCACATCCTTACTTCCGCTTTTGTGTAAAGGCACCACATGAGCCTCTCTCCAGTCCTTTGGCATCACTCCCGACTCCAACGAGGCATTGAAAAGGTCAGTCAGTGGAGCTGCTAGAATGTCCCCAAGTTCCCTCAGTATTCATCTGGTCCCATCGCTTTGTCTACTTTAAGTTGAGATAGTTTCTCACGAACACAGTCTTTTGAAAATTGTTCAAGATGTCCTTTGCTTCTGTTCCTATTTGTGGGTGTTTTCTGAGGTCCTGCTCCTGGTTCTTCATCTGTGAACACAGAACAAAAATATTTGTTAAGGAATTCCGCTTTATCCTTATCAGCTTCTACATATTCCTCCCCTGCATCCTTGAGTCTGACAATACCACTCTTGCCCTTCCTCTTCTCACTAATATATCTGAAAAATGTCTTATCCCCCCATTTTATTGCATTGGCTATTTCCTCCTCCTTTTGAATCTTTGCCTTCTTGACTACTTTGCTAGCTTCTCTAAGTTTTTCCAAATACAGATGCCTGTCTTCCTCTCTCTGTGATCTCTTGTATTTCATGAAGGCCTCCCTCTTTTTCTTCACTTTTTCAGCTACTTCTTTCGAAAACCATAGCGGTCTCCTTTTCCTTTTACCTTTACTTACCATTTTAACAAAAAGGTTGGTTGCCCTTAAAATATCCCGTTTCAGTTTTTCCCACTGTTTTTCTACATCCCTCAGCTGTTCCCATCCCACTAACGACTCCCTGAGGTATTGGCCCATCTTCGCAAAGTTAGTCTTCCTAAAGTCTAAGATCCTCGCCTTTGAATGGATTCTAACAGCCCTAGTCCTAATACTGAACCACACCATCTGGTGATCACTGGATGAAAAATGATCTCCCACTACAACATCAGAAACACTTTCACCATTGGTAAGCACCAAGTCCAGTATGGCCCCTTCACGTGTGGGGTCTGTTACCAATTGCCTGAATAGTTCTCCCTGTAGAGAATCCAGGATCTCCTTACTTCTAGATGATACTGCAGCAGGAATGTGCCAATCAACATCTGGCATATTGAAATCTCCTATCAGTAGCACTTCCCCTTTCCTAGCAATGCTGCACATGTCTTCAATTAACTCTCTGTCCACCTCTTCCTCTTGTGAGGGAGGTCTGTATATCACACCAATGTACATAGATTTCTCTTTCCCTCTTTCTAGTTTAACTCACAATGCCTCCCCTCTCCCTTTTAAGCTCTGTAATTCCAAAGCTTTAATAGTAGTTTTTACATATAGTGCCACTCCTCCTCCCCTACTTCCTACCCTGTCCTTTCTGAATAAAGTATAGCCAGGTATAGTTACATCCCAGTCATGGTTTTCTGTGAACCATGTTTCTGTAACTGCCACTAAATCCAAGTCAGCCACTCCCACCAAAGCTTCAACATCAGGGATCTTATTTCCCATGCTACGGGCATTTATACACACTGCTTTCCATATGTTACCCCTGTTACCCATTTCCATAACATTATTTAATGTATCACCTACCTGGGGGCTTTCACTTACCTGGGGGCTTTCTTCACCCATCCCCAACGAATCTAGTTTAAAGCCCTCTTCAGTAGATTAGCCAGTCTACTACTGAAGACGCGTTGACCTTTCTTGGACAGATGGATGCCATCTCTGCTCTGCAACCCTTGGAACAGCATCCCATGGTCTAGGAAACCAAAACGCTCTCGCTGACACCATCCACGCAGCCATGCATTCATCTCCAGGATACGAGCCTCTCTGCCTTGGCCTTTACCTTCAACAGGGATGATTGAAGAGAACACCACCTGTGCACCTAACTGCTTCACCCTCTGTCCCAAAGCCATGAAGTCACTTTTGATACGTTCCGAGATATACCTGGCAGTATCATTTGTTCCAACATGGATTAGCAACATTGGGTAATAGTCAGTGGGCTTGATGAGTCTTGGCAAACTCTCCGTAACATCTTGGATTTTGGCACCAGGCAGACAGCATACCTCTCTGGACATCAAGTCTGGTCGGTAGATGGACGCCTCAGTACTCCTCAGAAGAGAGTCTCCAACCACCACTACCCTTCATTTCCTTGTGGTCACTGATTCTGCAACTTTGGGGTACTTGAGCTCTGGTTCTTCCCTTTCCAGGGATGCTTTCACCTCCTCCACTTCCAGGGCTGCATAATGGTTCTTCAATTCAAGGGCTGGAGAAGTTGGATTGGTGATTTTGCAGGCCCTGGTGACTTGTGTCCAACCATCAACATTCTGTTGGCACCCATCTTCTCCTCTGCTGGAGAGGTTGGTTGCTGCAAGAAGCATATGCGCCCGTTGCAGAGGGCCTTGCTCCGTCAGTGGTTCCACCAAAGCCAGCCACTGGCCAGGTGCTCCATTGTATACCAGATGCCAGGAAATCTCTCAGGCGGTGGCTGCACCCGGGAAACCTGGAGAGGGGCATGCCCCTTGACGCTCCGGAGTGGATTCCACTGGTTACAGATGCCAGTTTATCCAGCTGGGGGGCCCATTGCAAGGGACACTTTGCCCAAGGACAGTGGGATCCCCTGGAGGCTCGATGGTTGATCAGCAGGCTCAAGATGCGGGCAGTGACTCTGGCCCTGATCAGTTTTGAAGAAGTCCTACGAGGAAAAGCAGTGCGGGTCTTCTCGGACAATGTGACAACAGTAGCGTATTTAAACCGGCAGGGGGGCCTGGGCGGCCCAGCCCTGCAGAAGGAGGCCAAAGGATTGTTCGGTTGGATGGAGGCCTGGTTACAAATAGTGTCGGCAGCACACATTGCAGGAGTCCAGAATGTGCAGGCGAACTATCTCAGCTAGGTTCAGGTGGACTCCAGAGAGTGCTGCCTCAACCAAGACGTGTTCTAGCAACTGGTGCAACGCTGGGGCGAGTCTGTCATGGACCTGATAGCAACGTTCAACTCTGCTAAAGCTGGACGGTTTTTCAGCAGAAGAAGAGAATGAATATTGGAGGGCCTCAATGCCCTAGTTCAGAGGTGGTCCAAAAGGGGGCTTATCTACGTGTTTCCCCCGTGGGCGCTCATAGGCAGAGTACTGCAGCAGATAGAGGCACATCGGGGGTTGGTAGTTCTGGTCGCCCCCAATTGGCCTCGACGTCCTTAGTATACCGACCTGGTTCATCTCCTGGCGGCATGACCATGCCAACTCCCACTGCGCAAGGACCTGCTGATGCAAAGACCAATTTGCATGCCCCAGGTGGATCGATTCTTGCTTCTGGCCTGGCTCTTGAGCAGGCAAGGTTAAGGAAAAGAGGGTATTCAGGGGCGGTGATACTGACCCTGTTACAAGCCCGAAGGAAGTCCACATGTCTCGCGTATATTCGCGTTTGGCGTATCTTTGAGTCTTGGTGCAAGGATAGGCACATCCGGCCACAGCTTCAGTTCCGGATATTCTGGCTTTCCTGCAGGCAGGCTTTGACAAGGGGCTGGCGGCTAGCTTCTTGTGAGTTAAGCTGGCGGCGATTGCCTGTTATCAGGAAAAGATCCATGGGGTGCCTTTGGGTTTGCATCCTCATGTGCTTAGATTTTTGAGGTCTGTGACACATCTCCGACCTCCGCAGAGAGGGGTAGTGCCCTCTTGGGATCTAAACCTTGTACTTAATGCCTTTGTAGGGGAGCCATTTGAGCCCCTGGAGCGGGCTTCCCTGAAGGACTTGATGCTGAAGACAGTCTTCCTGGTGGCAATCTGTTCGGTGCGCAGGATTTCGGAACTCCAGGCCTTATCTTGCCAGAAGCTCTTTATTTCTTTTTCTAAGGAGAAGGTAGTTTTGCGGCCGGTACCTTCCTTTTTGCCTAAGGTAGTGTCTGTTTTTCGTGTAAACCAAAAAGTCTCTTTGCCGACGTTGGCTACGGGTAAGGATGGGCCGGCTTCAAAGCAGTTGCACTGTCTGAATGTGAGGAGAGTCCTCAGGAAGTATTTGAAGAGGACCGAACCGATTCAAAAGTTGGATAGGCTTTTTGTTTTGTTTGGAGGGCCGTGCAGAGGCGAGGCGGCAGCAAAGGCCTCCATTTCAAGGTGGATCCAGGAAGCAATTACATTGGCACACATCCTGAAGGGCAAGCCGGTGCCATCGGGATTGAGGGTGCATTCCACGACAGTGCAAGTGGCTTCCTGGGCTGAGTATAGTTTAGTTCCGCCTGTGGATATCTGCAGGGCAGTAACTTGGTCATCGCTGCATACCTTCTCTAAGCATTATCGCCTGGATCTCCAGGCAGTGGGGGATGCTCACTTTGGATCGGCAGTGCTTCAGGCCGGTTGTGCGGGTCCCTCCCATTAATGAACTGCTCTGTTAAATCCCAGAGGTGCGGGCTGGATTGGAGGGACGATAAGGAAAGAGAAACTAGACTTACCTGCTAACTGTGGTTCCTTGAGGAATTCCAGTCCATTCCCGAATCCCTCCCTATTGCCATGCTGGATGGGGTGGGGCGCCTCGGTCCTGAATCTAGTTCCTTGAGGGGAAGGAGTTAGCTGGGTAGAATGGGGTACTGGAGTGTAGTCTGTTCAGTTGAGGGGGTATGGTCTATGGAACCTGTCAGTTGCTACTCCCGGGGGGTGGGGGGTAGCTCAGATAGAGAGCAGCAGTGTCTCTCTTCCTTGAGGGGAGGGGCATTTGTGCAGGCTTAATTCATGGGTTGTTTTTGTTGTTTTTGTTCCAACATGGCTGTTGCTTCTGTGAGTCTGCTTTGTCAGTGCACTACTGGGGCTGGTAGGCGGTGCCAGTTATATATATGGCTGGGTGTCATCAAAAGATGACATGCTCAGTCTCCATGCTGCTGAGGAGGGGCACTACCCAGAGTTGCGGGACTGGACTGGAGTTCCTCAAGGAACCACAATTAGCAGGTAAGTCTAATTTCTCTTTACTACTTGTGTAACTGGTTTAAGGGCTATCGCTTATCATTGCTTTCTTTTGTTTGGTTATCATCCTCTTTTTCACCATCAATTTCTCCTTATCCTTGGAAAATTTAAAAGCTTCATGGCCTCTATCCTCAATATTTTCTTTCTCATTGTATTTTCCTTCAGGATTCCAGGACGAGCTTCTTGGGACTCAGGTGAAGACTTGGAATTCCACTTTGCATGCAGCATTAGAAAGTATGAATCCAGAGGTCTTATATTGCCCTCCTAGGTAATATTCTCATCCCTGCTATCATTTAGGTTTCCATTTTTTGAAGATGCATCTGCGGCAAAATGAATGTCATTGGCATCACCAGCCCTCGGCATATATTCAACTGGCATATTATAAAAAATACAAAGCAGTATAAGGCTGTTATTTCAGAAGTTAAATGCAAATATGCATCCGCTCTCCTGGAAAGGGATTATTCGTCTTACATTGTTTGGAAGATCATCTTTTCTCTTTGTCCTCTGTGGTAGCATCCTTTTCCTTGACATCTACTCAATTGACTAATGGATTTATCCGGACGGTAGAGGTTTTGCAGTCTCTTGTCAATTCTTATCTGTGGTTACTGAAGTGCCCAAACTGGTTTCTGGTGGTTCTTTCATCCTCTTTTTCAACTTTTCAAATTCCTATATGTGCTGAATTAATTAGAGTTGTTGATTGCTTGTGGTCCTCCTCATCCCTTCGTGATCCTTTGCCTGTTTATCTTTTGAAGCAGGTTTTTGATTCTTTTATTGTTCAATGCTTGTCTCTAGTCTAATTCAGTGGTTGGTTCCTTCTGCATGGAAACATGTTAGTGCATTGCCAAAGCTTAAGGATCCCAAGGTTAATTCTTCTCTTATTTCTGACTATTGACCACTTTCAAATCTTTTGTTTATTGATAAGATTGTCGAAAAGGTGGTTGCTTTGCAACTTACTACTTTTTTGGAATCTTCGGATTTTCTTCTTGTTAAACAAATGGGCTTTCTGGTTCACCATTCTACTGAGAAAACTCTCTTGGTTCATGCTGGCTCTGATATTTTGCTCATTTCTTTGAATGTTACTTTTAACTTAGTGAATTATTCCATTCTTCTTGATTGCTTGGCTCTTTTTCCATTTCTTGTACTGTTTTAGATTGGTTTCATTCTTGCCTTTCTGCTCATACTTTTTGAAGTTTATTGGCAAGGAGTTACTTCCCCTTTTTTTTCTTCTGCCTCTGGCGTTCCATAGAGCTCTATATTGGGTTCAACAGTTTTTAATATCTATCTTGCCCTGTTGGCCTACTTGTTAGATTCTTTGGGCTTTACAGGTTTTATTTATGAAGATGACATTCAGCTTCTTTTACCATTCACTACTTTTTCCTCTGTATTTATTTCAGAGTATTCTTCTAAGCTGGATGCCATTGTTTCATGGTTAAACTCTAATGCCCTTGGGCTTAATATCAAGAAATCTGATGTTCTTCTTTTTTTAGTTTTGCTACTATATTGAACCCTAATATTCTTCCTACTATTTCTGGTGCCCTTCTTTCTATAAGGGATTCAGTGAAGGTTTTGGGTGTGTTGTTGTATAGGGAACGTAAATTTGCACCACAGATATCAAATGTTATATGCAAAGTTTGCTTAAGAACATAAGAACATAAGATATGCCATACTAGGTCAGACCAAGGTCCATCAAGCCCAGTATCCTGTTTCCAACATTGGCCAATCTAGGTCATACGTACCTAGCAGTTTCCCCAAAAGACCCAGGTTCCACAATGCTTGTACTGGGTCAAGCATTGATATCCTGGGTCCCTTGTTAATAATGGTTTATGGTCCAGGAACTTGTCCAAACCTTTTTTAAACCCAGCTACACTAACAGCTTTTACTACATCCTCTGGTAACAAATTCCAGTGTTTGCTTACACATTGATTTTTTATCCCATTTGCATTTGGTCTATTCTCTTCTTCATCATTCATCATTTCGTACTCTTATTTTGGCTTTGGTTATTATTCAAATTGATTACTGTAATTCTTTCCGCATAAATTGATGTTGCACTTTCATTGGCACAGAATTTATTTTTTATTTATTTATTTATTTTATTTTAGCTGTATTTATATCCCGCTTTTCACCGGGTCAAAGCGGTCAATTGGGGGATACATTTAACACGAGGGGATATGAGACACATACGCTAATACTTACAGGGAACATGGGCAATGGAGGGTTAAGTGGCTTGCCCAAGACCACAAGGAGACCACAGAATACTCCTTTATGGAGCTCAGAGGTCTGATCATGTTACGCCTTTATTATGTTCTGAACATTGGCCACTGGTTTGTTACCATTTTTGCATAAAGTTACTTTTAATTGTACATGAGGTTTATTATAGTGATTCTCCTTCCTTTCTGTCTTTACTTGTAGTATCTTATTTGTTCTTTAGCCCAGGGGCAGGGGACACGTGGGGGGAAATAAAGTATCACTCTGCCTACATTGCATAGTATTGGGCACTTTATTTGTAATTGTGTGTGTCCCATCCTGGTACTGGTGCAGGGCAATTACCTCAGAAATTGCCACGTATCATCCGTGTACGGTGGGCCAGTGCCCTGGCCTGCTGATGGCTCCCGGACTCTGCACCATCACTATCTGCTTCCTCTGCTGCCTCTGCAGCCTCCCACTTCTTCACAACCGCTGGCTCTGAATCCAGCACTCCATGAATCCGTGCCAGTTTGTAGAGTTTGCAGCACGATGCAAATATCTTGTATCCCCGCTCTGGACTGTAGAGGAGTTCCTCACCGCTCCTGTTGAGACACTGGAATTGGCTATTAAACACTTCTGTTGCACACTTCACAACTGCCTGGGTCTGCTGATGGGCGCCATTGTACTGCTTCTCCTGCCGACTCATGGGGTGGCGCACTGGGGTCAGCAGCCAGGTCCTCAGGAAATATCAACGGTCACCTGTTGGGGCAATGTGAGATGTGAATATGAGCATGTGATATGCATTGGGTATAGTCTATGGGCTGCTATGGACAGCATAAGAACATAAGATATGCCATACTGAGTCAGACCAAGGTCTATCAAGCACAGTATCCTGTTTCCAACAGTGGCCAATCTACGTCATAAGTACCTAGCAGTTTCCCCAAAAGACACAGGTTCCTCAATGCTTGTATTGGGTCAAGAAGTGATATCCCATGTCCCTTCTTGATTGCCTGGCTCTTTTTCCATTTCTCGTACTGTTTTAGATTGGTTTCATTCTTGCCTTTCTGCTCATACTTTTTGAAGTTTATTGGCAAGGCGTTACTTCCCTTTTTTTTCTTCTGCCTCTGGGGTTCCATAGAGCTCTATATTGGGCTCAACAGTTTGATTCCAGAGTTTGATTACACGTTGAGTGAAAAAAATATTTTCTCTTATTAGTCTGAAATAGGTTAATCTGTAGCTTCATTGCATGTCCCCTAGTCTTTTTATAATTCTGATGACATAAACAATCGATCTACGTTTACCCGTTCCACTCCGTCTCTTTTCCAGGTTGAAGAGCCCTAAACGTTTTAGCCTCTCTTCATAGGAGAGGCCACACACTGGGCGGAGGGTTTTAACATGTTATCCACAATGACACCTAAATCATTTTCCTGGGTGGTGGTTCCTGTATCATGTAACCATAGTTTGGGTTGTTCTTCCCTAGGTGCATAACTTTGCACTTGTCCACATTAAATTTTATCTGCCATTTTGATGCCCAGTCTTCCAATTTATCAAGATCCTCTTGCAGTTTTCCACAATCCTCTTGGGTTTTAACAACTTTAAATAGTTTTGTGTCATCTGCAAATTTCATAACCTTACTCGTTATTCCCTTCTCCAGGTCATTTATGAATTTGTCAAAAAGCAGAGGACCCAGCACAGATCCCTGGGGTGCTCCACTATTCACCTTTTTCCATTGGGAAAATTGGCCATTTAGCCCTACCCTCTGCTTTCTATCTTTTAACCAGTTCCTGATCCACAATAGTATATCACCTCCTATCCCATGACTTTATAGTTTTGCCAAAAGTCTCTGATGAGGGACCTTGTCAAAGACTTTCTGAAAGTCCTGATACACTATATCAACCGACTCACCTTTGTCTACCTGTTTATTCACACATAAGAACATAAGATATGCCATACTGGGTCCGACCAAGGTCCATCAAGCCCAGTATCCTGTTTCAAACAGTGGCCAATCTAGTTCATACATACCTAGTAGTTTCCCCAAAAGACATAGGTTCCACAATGCTTGTATTGGGTCCCTTTTTAATAATGGTTTATGGACCTTTCCTCCAGGAACTTGTCCAAACCTTTTTTAAACCCAGCTACACTGACAGCCTTTACTACATCCTCCGGTAACAAATTCCAGAGATTGATTACACGTTGAGTGAAAAAATATTTTCTCTTATTGGGCTTAAATAGTTTACCCTTTAGCTTCATTGCATGTCCCCTAGTCTTTCTATATTCTGATAACGTAAACAATCGATCTACGTTTACCCGTTCCACTCTGTTCATTCATTCACAGACAAATTCCTTCTCCCTTAATGAAAATGGATAACAGAAGACAAGTTAATCATCATTCCAAGACAGGCATATCAAAATAATTGCATCTAAATTTAATCTTTCTCCTCTTATTCCGGTAACAATAATTCTAACATATTATAGCTAGACAGCTAACTGCACTGCAATGCATATAATCTAAACACAATGTTACAAATGTTTTGTATATAGTTGCAATGCACCCCACAAAAGTTGTTATGTACTTAGTACTTAGTTAATGCAATAATTTATGTTTTATGTATCAAGGCACAAGCCTATTGTAAATAGTTGATGTTCCATGTAAAAAAGAACAGGATTTATATTGCTCTGTCTCTTTACTTTGTTTTCTGTAAACCGCACCTGATCTATGGGAAAGTGCGGTATATAAGTGTTTGTTAAATAAAAAATAAATAAATAAAAATTTATAGACTTCTATCATATCTCCCCTCAGTCGTCTCTTTTTTAGGTTAAAGAGCCCTAACCTTTTTAGCCTCTCTTCATAGGGGTATCCTTCAATCCCCTTTACCATTTTGGTGGCTCTTCTCTGAACCTTTTCTAATAATGCTTTATCTTTTCTAAGATACAGCAACCAGAATTGCACACAATATTCAAGGTGCGGTTGCACCATGGAAGAATACAGAGGCATTATAATATCCTTTGTTTTATTTTCCATTCCTTTCCTTGTGATACCTAGCATTCTATTTACTCTCTTGGCCGGCGCCACACACTGGGCGGAGGGTTTTAACATGTTATCCACAATGATACCTAAATCTTTTTCCTGGGTGGTGGTTCCTAATGTGGAACCTTGTATCTTGTAATCATAGTTTGGGTTGTTCTTCCCTAGGTGCATAACTTTGCACTTGTCCACATTAAATTTCATCTGCCATTTTGATGCCCAGTCTTCCAATTTATCAAGATCCTCTTGCAGTTTTCCACAATCCTCTTGGGTTTTAACAACTTTAAATAGTTTTGTGTCATCTGCAAATTTCATAACCTCACTCGTTATTCCCTTCTCCAGGTCATTTATGAATTTGTCAAAAAGCAGAGGACCCAGCACAGATCCCTGGGGTACACCATTATTCATCTTTCTCCATTGGGAAAATTGGCCATTTAGCCCTACCCTCTGCTTTCTATCTTTTAACCAGTTCCTGATCCACAATAGTACACTGCCTCCTATCCTATGACTCTCTTTAGTTTTGCCAAAAGTCTCTGAGGGACCTTGTCAAAGGCTTTCTGAAAGTCCAAATACACTATATCAACCGACTCACCTTTGACTACTTGTTTATTCATACCTTCAAAGAAACCTAATTAGTAAGACAAGATTTTCCTTGTCTAAAGCCATGTTGGCTGTCTCCCATTAAGTCATGCCTATCTATATGTTCAGCAATTTTGTTCTTTATTATGGTTTCTACCATTTTTCCTGGTACTGACGTCAGGCTCACCGGTCTGTAGTTTCACGCATCACCCCTAGAACCCTTTTTAAAAATTGGTGTTATGTTGGCCATCCTCCAGTCTTCAGGTATTAGAGATTATTTTAATAATAGTTCACAGATTACTATTAGCAGGTCTGCAATCTCATATTTCAGTTCTTTCAACACCCTCGGATGTATATCATCCGGTCCAGGTGATTTGCTACTCTTCAGTTTATCAAATAGTTGTAATACATCTTCCCGATGTATCAATATTTACTTCAATTCTTCCGCATCTTTAAATATCACTTCAGTCATGGATAACATCCCTACATCTTCCTCATACATGCGGGCTGGGATGAGGGCAGACTTGGATGTGCCCTACGTGGATTGCAGCCATGTGTCTACGCTACATGACACCAGCCTGTGCTCTTCCTCAGTAAAGACTGAAGCAAAGAATTCATTCAGTCTCTCCGCTATCGCCTTGTCGCCTCTTAGTGCCCCTTTAACCCCTCTATCATTTAATGGACCAACTGACTCTCTCACAGGTTTTTTGCTATGAATGTACTTGAAAAAGTCTTTATTATGCGTTTTGCTTCCGCAGCATGCTTTCTTTGCAAATTCTCCCTTTGCCTGCCTTATCAATGCCTTGCATTTAACATGCCTGTGCTTGTGCTGTTTCCAGTTTTCGTCATTTAGCTCTTTTTTCCATTTCCTGAAAGATGCTTTTTTGGCATCAATAGCCTCTCTGACCTCACCTTTAAACCATTTTGGCAGCTTTTTGGACTTCCTTCCACTTTTCTGAAACCGTGGAATACAGCTGGTCTGGGCTTCCATGATAGTTTTTTTCAACATCGTGCTTGGGTGTTGTTGAAAAATACTAAGGGGTATGTTTACTAAACCGCGTTAGTGCAATTCACGTTAGGAGCCGTGTTAGTGGAAGGAAAGCCAAAAAAGGACATGGGCGGTACATCGTAACCGCTAACGCGCAGTTGCACGCGGTATTGCGTGCCGCGCAGCAATGATCGCTACAGCGCGTGCGCTACTGCACGCAAGCGTAAGACAGCGCGCAGACACCCAAATACTGAAACAGAGCTGTAGCACAATGGTTACTACACAGACTGATGGTACAAGGGTCATGGGTCCAGTGTGCCTAATGGATATGGCTGGCTGAGGCGTCATGTGTAACCCTTTGAAGGCCTACTATAATATTTTATTCCACATTCTGCAGCCGGGTTAATGTTTGCACATGTCAGGAAAATTGTACCCGTCGTACCCAATATGTTCCAATAGTGACGTTCCCTCTGGCATGGTCATGTATTATATACCATTTGATAGGAATATATAGGCAGAAGATGAGATCCCGAAAGTACTGGGCTTGGCCTGGAAAGGGTTAAGTAGTGGGCTGTGAGGAAGGTTACTTGTACCTGAATAGTGCTGCCAGCAAACACACCCTCACAGTGGCGTAAGCTAAGGTGCCACATAAGGCACCCTAGAGGGCACTCCATAGGGCACATTATAAAGTGCGCTGTCTGCCCAGGCACCCTATAATGTCCCCTATAGGACACCATATAAGGCACCTTATAAGACGCTTTATAGGGCGCCATATAAAGCGCCCTATAGGGCGCCCTATGAGCCACCCTAAGGGGACAGTACCCTGAGGGTGGTCCTGCTGGCAGAACTAATATACAATAAAAATAGACAATGCCTAAGACAGCCCCATTGATGAACCCCACTGTGGGTTCTGAACCCATGTCCTCTGGCTCCACAGGCAGAGAAGTAACCAGTGGGCTAGAGCTGCTAACAAACAACTGGCTGGCTACAGGAGGACTGCATGGCACCACACCCACATTCTGCTGTGGTTACCAGGATAGGGGTAACCCACCCGTACCCATGATGCACTGCACATGCAAATCAGCAGTCGAGAGATGGGCACAAGATCGGGTATGCACCCCCACAGCACCTCGGCCTTGTAGGGGGAACAGACCGTGTGTGGCACTGCCACAGAGTAGCCACAGACAGTCACATTGTGTGGGTACAGTGCCCACCCTGAGGTTGAGGTGGGGCGCCCTGCATCAGGTCCACAGCACCTTTCATGGCTGAAATACGCCATGCTGCAGGTCCCCATCAGTGTGTGATAGGTAGCTCCGTTAGACACACCTAGGATACAGCTGTGTCCTGCTGTATGTCCCGGTCATGTCTAGTCCCTATGGGCACTGTTGGACCCAGACCAATGCATATCCTGTGTTGGTGCCATCGTTACCTGCTGTAGGTGAAGGGGGGGGTGTATGGACCCATAGGCAGATTATGTACCACCACACAACCCACCCTCTGGGGCTCAGGGTGGGAAACAGGATCACCCACCAATAGATTCACAGTCTACCTCCCTGCAATGGGAGCGGTAGAGGGGACCAGCAACAGCAGTCCTGCTGGGGAACAGACAGAGCGGCACACATCCATAATGCAATAGCGGACAGACGGTAGGCCTGGAAATGCTCAGCTGCCCCCCACCATTATCTGACATTCTCCAGCAGCAAGCCTCCAGCCGCTGCACCCTGCAAGGTGTTCCAGCAAGACACATACTAGCTGCAGACAGTCCGCCAGCTAGTCCATAGTGCATGGTCCTGGAGGAGATGCATGTACCCGGAACGGGGATGTCAGCATACACACCAAGCAGATAAGTCAGTGATTGGGCCCCAAAAGGAAACCCATATATATCACATGAAAGAAATACTATATAGCACTATGGGGGAACCTAGCCATTCCGTGGTCACTGCTCAGTCAGGGTGAGAGTGACCTCCCAGCAGGACATGCTGTGGCCACTCTGTCCGTGCAGGTGGTACCGGGCACTACAATGTCCGAGCTATTGCCCTATGCCCTGCGCAGATGCGGTAAGGCCAGGCCACCCTATCCAGGCTATTCCCACGGTACCTTGCTCCTCATTATGCACATTGGCAGGCCAATACTGGGAACAGTGCTAGCAGTGTGGGCTGTGGAGGGTGTTGGAAGCCACCACACACTGGATAGACAGACACACACTCCCCAAACCTATGCCAGCATTGTGCAACTATAGAGGTGTTGGGCAGCCCAGGCCACCACACCAGTCCTGGGCACAGTGCAGGCATGGCTATGGTATGCACTACTGTAGGAGTCACTCCCCAGGTTGGTAAACACTGTCAGACACAGGACCTGTAGCACACTCCACAGACATCAGAAAGGTTACTATGATGCAGCTCACTCAGGAAATTGTACTTAACCTAGGAATTGCTATATGCCAGTAATCATAGCAACCTTTTGATAGATGTGTACCATATTCCCAGGTTTAGGGTGGCATTACTAAGGTATGCATGTGCTAGTATTGCGAGATGCACGCAGAGCCCAAAGTCCTGCCTCTCCAGGAGGCTGTGGATAATGGGGCCTGTGGGTGCGGGTGTGTCTGTCCCTGTTGTCTGCTGCTTTACGGCAGAGGTTCCCAACTCCATTCCTGCGGTGCCAAACACTGTTCGGGTTTTCATGCTGTCCCTCATGAATATGCATGAGATACATCTGCATACCATGGGGGTGGTGCATAGAAATGCAGCACAGGCATCTTCATCAGAGGCAGCATGGAACCGGAATGGTGTTTGGCCCTCCAGGACTGCATTTGGGAGGCTCTTCTCTAGGTAATGTGCATGTTTATGGTGTCTGTGCTCTGTAGGGTAAAATGTGGGTGTTTTGGGCATGTTTACGTCATCTGCACGAACGGTTCTGTCTGTATTAGCACGTTATAGTAGTGGGTAAAATATGAGGACTGGGTTGGCAGAAACCACAGCTGGGACTTGAACCTGTGACCTTCTGCTTCTGAATACACTGGTCCTGTGCACTGCACCACCATGTTCTCACAGAGATGGTGCATTCCCTGGTGCTACCATGACTGTTGGTCAGACAGGGCCTGTCTGATGCAGTGCACGGCACTCACCTACACAGGGCTAGGCCACGGTCTGCTGTGGGCAGCTGCCACTGCCCCCTCCACCACCAGTATTCCTCAGCCACCATGCTGACATGCCCTTCTGCTGGTGGAGCGGGTGGTGCGCAGTCCCAGGCCATCCAGTGTGCAGGTAGGCGGCTGCCTATGGTGTGGGTTCTGGGGTAGGGGTGCCTGCATAGCTGTCCACGCTTTCCCCCAGCACCACTTGCCAATGTTCCGTGCCATTGGGGGTACCTGCTGGGTACTATTCCCTGTGACACTGTGGGAAGCACACTCTTGCCCATGTTGGGCCCTCAGCAGTTGCTGTCTGGCTGCTCTACTGTTTCAGCATTCCTATGGGCCAGCTAGGCATCACCCTAGTCCCCACTGTGGCCCAGCTGCCCCACAGCATGTGCCGCCTGCAGCCCTCTGTATCCCCTTTTCCAGCATCTGCCCGGTTGCCCATTCCGACATGCCCGCCCTGATGTTGCGGGACATGTGCACGCCATAGGAACCCTGTCCGATGGTGGGGAAATCCCTGAGCAGCGCTATTTCACTGTGGGCCCATGCACCTTGTATGGGGACGGAGTATGGACCCTTCCACGAATTATATCTGTTCTATGGAGCTTACTCGGGGGGGGGGGGGGTGATGTTTCTCATTGCTACCACTATTGGCCAGCTTGGTTGTTGTTTTTTTCCAGTTTGTTGGGGTCATTTTCAGTGTTTCTGTGCCCTTTTGTTCTGTGCACATGTATCACACTTATCACCTTTTTATGGTTTCCCTGCCTAGGCTGTACTTTGCTGACACGTAAATGGTTTCTCTCCCCTTTAAAGTGCTTTTACCGGTAGGTTTTCATTCGCGTTGGATTTCAGCTCTGAAATTCAGCACGTTGGTGTGAAGGGAGCCTCTCCCCGCGCACTCTCCGCCCATTGACCCCTTCTCTCCGCCCTCTCTCCACCTTCTGCGGTGTTTTACCGCGCCGCGGAGCATTACGTTCGTTAGCGCATGATAGCGCGCGCTATAGCGCGTTTACGATCGTTAATGCGCTATAGCGCGCACTATAGCGCGCTAACGATCGTTAACGTCATACAACGCGCGTTATTCACGTTTAACGCGGTTTAGTAAATATACCCCTAAGTCTTTAACCTTTGCAACCGCTCTTTTTAGTTTTTTCTTAACTATTTTCCTCATTTTATCATAGTCTCCCTTTCAAAAGTTAAAAGGTAGTACTGTGGATTTCCTTACCATCCCTCCTCCACTAATTAAATCAAATGTGATAATGCTATGATCACTATTGCTAAGTGGCCCCCACAGCCTTATCTCTTGCACCATATCTGGTGTTCCACTAAGGACTAGGTCCAATATGGCTTCCCTTCTGGTCAGTTTATAAACCAGCTGTTCCAAGAAGCAGTCATTTATTTCATCTAAGAACTTTATCTCCCTAGAATGTCCTGCCGTGACAGTGACCCAGTCGATATCAGAGTAATTGAAATCACCCATTATTATTACTGTGCTGTAACTTTTGCTAGCTTCCTTGATTTCTTTGAGCATTTCATCATCCATTTGTTCATTCTGGCCAGGCGGTCGATAGTGCACCTCCACTGCCTTCGCCTTCCCCTTTTTATATGGAATTTCAATCCATAGAGATTCTACAGTGATTTTTTTTCCTGTAGAACTTTAATCCTTTCTGACTCAATGCCCTCTCTAACATAGAGCACAACCCCTCCACCAATTTGATGAGCTCTATCATTACAATATAGTTTGTACCCAGGTATCACAGTGTCTTAGTGGTTGTCCTCCTTCCACCATGTCTCTGAGATACCAATACTCTACACCATCTACTAGCAGGGCAGGGTAAAATATCTACCAGTTAGCAGCACTGTGGCAGTGAGATGACACCAGCATATGGCTTGTGCAGCAGTCAGGCATTTGGAGCAGCGCAATGGGTGATGGTGACATGGGCTGCCCTGTTGGGAGGGTGGCAGGGGCATTTCACAGGGATGCATTTTGGGGGGGTCTGCGGGCTGGGATGAGGGCAGACATGGATGTGCCCTACGTGGATTGCTGCCATGTGTCTACGCTACATGACACCAGCCTGTGCTCTTCCACATTCCACATGTTGGTGCGTGCTGCCTGCTTTTGGCCATGGGGTTTCCCCTGGTTGTCACTGCGATGTGTATTATGGCTCGCAGTGCGCATAGCTCTTTGGAACAACAGAACATGTGCACACAGTGGTCCTCATGTGTTGCAATATGTACGTAACACAAATATCACCACCTGTTTGCATTACACATAGCATCATACTACAACAAGCGTATGTTCTGGGGCTGTCATGGGGCTCACACATGTGCACATTCACCCAGCAGCCATGCATTTCTGAGATGGGCACATTCACCTAGCAGCCATGCATCTCCGAGCTGATCCCCGGCTGCTGCCTGTCCCGGGCTGGACTGGGCGAGGACAAATGCATCATGGCAGGACCCTGGGTAGTGGGCACACATATCAGTGATGGTCATATTGGCATACACAGAACTGTATGTTCATCGATGTGTACCCATGCCTGTTCCGGTATGCTCTACACTCCAGCCATGGTGCCCACAGTGCAATGTGGGTTAAGTCTATACTTCCAAGCACCAATGGGAACCCAGCGACATTGTAGAATGCCTACATGGTCTCCTGACGCATCTGCTGTGTCCAGGGAAAAGCTATGAAGTGGCACATCTTCTGCAGCAGGGCCCTTGTGAAGGTACTTATGCAGTAGCTGGCTGTAGACTACATGATTCTGACAGTCGCCCCTATCACATGCTGGAAGCTACAAGTTGCAAGATATCCCAGGGCGGTGGTCACTTGCATGGCCACTGGCAGGGCCTGGATTCTGGAAGTGGAGGGCTCCAGGTGCACACTGAGAATGCTGCACAACTCAGTTAACATTGCCTCATCCAGTCTGTATCTCTGGTAGACTTTCTTCTCCATCAATTGCAGGTAGCTCACTCTGGGCCTGTGTACATATGAGGCACAGTTCCTACGTCTCGGGTGCTGGGCTACAGCCTGCTGTCTTGACTAGATGGTAAGCTCTGATGAGCAGAGACTGCCTCTTTCATGCCTGTGCAGTGCTGCGTATGTCTTGTAGCGCTATACAAATGCTCAGTAGTAGTAGTAGTATTAAATTTTACTCTTCTTATCCTCCTGCTTCTCAGTACCAGACTCAAGGCCCTCAGAAGAGACAGCAGCCTCCAAAACAACAAAAGAAGCCACAGGTGGATAAATCTCAACCAGCTCCGCAGCTACAGTCTGCGCCTGGTTTTTGACTTTTTTTTTTAGAGAACATTGCCACCCTGCCTCTGGAAGACCCTCACCCTCTCCACATTGCAAGCAGACTGTGTCACTACTCCCACAGATGGCACCTTATCACCTCAGAACAGTAGACACTAACCATAGTTCAGGAGGGGTGCAGACTTCATCTGCAAACTCTGCCCCCCTCGACTTTTGTGGGGGAATATCACATGCAACTCCCACTCATTGCTTTCCTACAGGACGAGGTGTCCTCTCTTCTGTCTCAAGGTACCATAGAAGATATCCCAATATCCCAACAGGGAATGGGGTTCTACTCTCTGTACTTTCTCATACCAAAGACTGGAGGGTACAGGTCCATTCTGGACCTCAGAAACCTCAACAAGTTTCTGGTCCGCGAGAAGTCCAAGATTATTTCTCTCGGGACTCATCTTCCCTACCTCTAGTCAGGACTGGCTCTGTTCTCTAGATCTAAATGAAGCATACACACATCCTCATCCATCCAGGACACAGGAAATGTCTACACTTCATCTTTCAGGGAAAGCATTATCAATACAGAGCCCTTCCCTTTGGACTTGCCTGTGCCCCAAGAGTCTTCACAAAGTGCATGGCGGTCATAGCCACATATCTGAGGTCTCTAGGGATATTTGTCTTCCCTTACTTAGATGACTGGCTCATAAGAGCAGACACCCCCCAAGAGGTTCTGTTTTTCTTGCATCGTACCATCATAATATTACAACAGTTGGGATTTGTCATAAACTTTCCAAAATTCCAGCTCATTCCATTTCAAAGACTAGAGTTCATAGGAGCTTTACTGGACACATGCAGGCCAAGGTGTTTCTGCCCCAACTCCACTGAGCCCATCTCATCGAGCTAACCTCCCAAGTGCTACTCCGAGACCATCTGACTACCAGAGAAATGCTGCATTTTCTGGGGCAGATGGCCTCAACAATACATGTCATCCCATATGCCCGCCCACATATGTGGACAGTCAAGTGGATTCTTGTCTCTCAATGGATGTAGGTCTCAGGCCACCTCAGGGACAAGATCCAAGTCACTGCCCCTCTCACCACATCCCTCCAGTGGTGGTGATGTCCAGAAAATCTCCTTATCGGGTCACCTTTTCAGATGCCTCCACATCAGTGCACTCTGACGATGGATGCCTCCAAACTGGGTTGGGGAGTTTATTTGGACACTCTCTCTACACAAGGCCTCTGAACAAAGGCAGAGTCACAGCTGGAGCTTCCTGCTATAATGCCCTCAGGGTGTTTTGAGATCACCTCAGAACACAAAGGGTCCTAGTCAGGACAGACAATCTGGTAGCCATGTTCTATGTGAACAAGCCAGGCAGAACAGGCTCTTGGCCCCTCTGCGAGGAGGCTGTCTATCTGTGGTCCTTTGCCATTTCTCATCAAATACACTTCCAAGCAGTGTATCTCCCAGGGGAGCTCAATATCTTGGCAGACAAGCTAAGTCTGATCCTTCTCCCCCAAAAATGGTCCCTCCATCCGGACGCAATGTCCTACATCTTTCAGACCTGGGGAACTCCAGCCATAGATCTGTTTGCCACACCACAGGATGCCAAGCTTCCCCGCTTCTGCACAGGATTCTGACATCCAACAAACAGCAGGTGGATGCCTTACATCTACATTGGGGTCAGGGTCTCCTTTATGCTTTCCCTCCCATACCCCTCATTCCCAAGATGCTTTTCAAGCTACAGGCCGACAAGGGCTTCATGATTCTCATAGCTCCTCACTGGCCACTCCAACCGTTGTTCCCCCTGCTGCTACGTCTGACTCAGGCTCTATGATTGGGATCCGCACCCAATCTCCTCTCCCAGGAAGACGGGACACTGTTCCTTTCCAATCCACAGTCTCTCCGTCTCACAGCTTGGCTGCTGAGAAAATAGCATTACAAGACTTTAACTTCACTGAAGAGGTTAAGGAGATCCTGTTGGCTTCCCGAAGCCCTCCACCAGATGTTCCTATGCTTTCAAGTGGCATAGGCTCTCTTTTTGGTGTTCTCAGAAGGATCTCAATCCCTTCTCTGCTCCCATGGAGGCACTACTCCAGTATCTCCTCCATCTATCAAGACCATCTCGGTGCCATTGTAGCCTCTCATCATCTACTGCAGGGGTGGGCAATTCCGGTCCTGGAGGGCCGCAGACCAGTCAGGTTTTCATGACGTCCCTAATGAATAGTCATGAGATCTATTTGCATCCACTGCCTTCCATTGTATGGAAATAGGTCCATGAATATTCATTAGGGACACCATGAAAACCTGACTGGTCTGCGGCCCTCCAGGACCGGAATTGCCCATCCCTAATCTACTGGATGGACAGCCCATCTCCTCACAATCGCTAGCAGCATGCTTTATGAGGGGGCTCCTGCTGACCAAGCCACCCGTTAAGCCACCTCCGATGGCTTTAGATCTCAATGTTTTTCTAGCATAGCTTCTTAAGCCGCCCTTTGAACCATTGTCTGTGATCCTACTAAAGTTCCTTTCATGGAGCATTATCTTTCTTCAGCTAGATGCTTTAGTGAGTTTCAGGCTTTGGTGGCGGACCCACCCTATACTAGGTTCCACCATAAGGTCGTCCTTAGGACTCACCCGCATTTCATGCCCAAGGTGATGTCTATTTTTCATTTGAATCAATCAGTTTACCTTCCTGTGTTCTTTTCTAGACTGCATGTATCTAGAGCAGAAGCAGCCCTGCATACACTTGACTGCAAGCATGCGTTGGCTTTTTATTTCCAGAGAACTTGAGATCACTGTAAAGCCTCGCAGTTGTTCATTTCCTTTGACCCTAGTCACCTAGGTCTCCCAGTATCTAAACGTATGCTCTCCAGATGGATAGCGGACTGCATTTCATTTGTTAAAGCGGGACTCTCCCTGGAAGGGCATATCACTGCTCATAATGTTCGTGCCATGGCTACCTCAATGGCAAACCTACACTCTGAAGCCATTGATGAAATTTGCAAGGCAGCAACTTAGTCTTCTGTTCATACTTTTGCTGCCCATTATTGTCTGGACAAGGACTCCTGTCGGGATGCCATGTTTGGTCAAGCTGTTCTCCAGCACCTACCCTCCGTCCCAGACTTTGACGATACTAGACATCCATGAGGAATCCACGACCTCTTGAGGTCTACTCTGAGGCGAATCTCCACTGGTTCTGAGGTCACTTCATCTGGCATTTGGTAGCTAGGGAGTCCCATTTGTGAAGACTATATTCCTGCTTGTTCCTGGAGATAGCGTAATTTCTCACCCATAACAGGTGATCTCCAGGAACAGCAGGAATTTAGTCTTCATAACCCACCCTTCTCCCCTAGGAGTTCTAGGGTTTTCTTCTTACTCTTCTTTTTCTCAGCTACAAACTCAACTGAAGAGAGGGAGTTGGGAAGGCAGCCACGCAG
The DNA here is from genome assembly GCA_033557465.1 of Ichthyophis bannanicus. Classification (NCBI taxonomy): domain Eukaryota; kingdom Metazoa; phylum Chordata; class Amphibia; order Gymnophiona; family Ichthyophiidae; genus Ichthyophis; species Ichthyophis bannanicus. The sequence continues at coordinate 573,581,397 of CM066035.1, forward strand.
GTGCAATGGAGTGCTCCCAAAGGCTTTCCTATTGGACGCTGGGGAGTGTTCCCTCGCGGGCTCTGTTACCGACATCACTATATGTGAAGATTAAATTCCTGATGTTCCAAGAGATCACCTGTTACAGGTGAATAATTACGCTTTCTCATTCTTTGCCCTTTCCTGAACCCTGCTTGCACTTCAAGCAGTTCTTGTTCCAGGTATGGTTGTAGTCTCTGTTGAATGATCTTGAGTAGAGGTTTGCTAGCATTTGGGATCAGAGCGATTGTGCAATAATTTCCACAGTCAGTCAGGTAACCTTTCTTCAGTATTGGTATAAACACAGATCTTTTCCAGTCAGGTGGCCATGAATTTGTCTTCCAAATTTCCTGGCAGAGCCTTGTAAGTATGGTAACAGCTACATCCGATTACTATAATATTTCAATGGGAATGCCATCAATGCCCGGTGCTTTGTTCTTTGATAAGGCTTTCAAGCTGCTTTGACTTCTTCTTTCATCACCAGTGGTTCCTGATCATAAGGTACAGGTTGAAACGGCTGCTGGTCCACTTGATCTTTACAGTATAATGACTCTGTATAGTCTTTCCACATTTTCTTGACATTCTCAGTATTATTCAGCATGGATCCTTGAGTATCTTGTAGCATTTTTAGGAAAGCCGATCTTGTTCTTCCTCAAATAGTTTCTGATTCTATTTCCTTGCATGTGTCATTGTAGTACTTCTGCTTGTCTTGTCTTATTGTATGTAGGAAATCTCTTGAGTTCTACAATTGCCTCTCTTTCTTCTCTGACTTTAGCTTCTTTTTGTTTCTGGACAGTTTTCAGAGTTTCTTCAGTTATCTATTTTGGCTGATTTTGCTTTTTCACCTTATGTAGAGACTTCTTGCTTTCTTCCAACACAACCTTCTTGATGTCATTCCATCATTTTTCTGGAACTCTGTCATTTGTATGTAAAGCAGCAACTGATCGTTTCTTCAGGGGTATAGATCTCTGGGCATTTAATTGCACTGTTTGTATTATACAACCTCTCTTCCAAACTATGGAGAATTCACATTTCAGCAACTGTGGACAATTCTCCATAGTTTGGAAGAGAGGTTGTATAATACGAGCAGTGCAATTAAATGCCCAGAGATCTATACCCCTGAAGAAACGATCAGTGAAACGTAAAGGCGCAACAGTTTGGCGTTGGGAATATCATCCTTTGGATTATATAACAGCACTGAGAAATCGTCATCGCACTGAGAAATTGTCATCGGATGCCAGATAAGCATTGCGCTTGGTTTATGTTTGCTGAATATTATAAGAATTAAAAAAGGACATGGAAATGGAAATTGAAAACATTCATATTGAAAATAGCGATACTATTATCTGGCTCACTGAATAATATTCATGGGACTGTTAAGATTATAGATATAGATATAAAAGTAATAACACTGAGTGATAGCAACGTTGTAAGGTCGTTGATGCGAGCAAAAAGCATTTTATCCTAGCTTATTTGGCTTGGATAGACGCTTTGTAACAGTCTGAGACCTTGTTGCAACAGTGTTACGTTCAACTGGTTTAAAAAAATCTGAACTCATGGTTAAGAGATAGAGCTGTAAATTGTTTTGCTATTACTGTCAAGAAAGACTTGATGACAATGAACACTCAGGACGGCCCTCAACAAGCAGAACCTGTGAAAATGTTGAGAAAGTTCATAAATTAATTCATGCAGATCGTTGGAGAACCATTCCAGACATTGCTGAAACACTTGGAATCAGTTATGGCTCAGTTCAGGCAATTCTGACTGAAGACTTGAACATGTGTCGAATTGCCACCAAATTCATTCCATGCCTCCTGACAGCTGATCAAAAGGATTGATGAATGCAGATCTACCAAGAGCTCAAGAACACTGTGAATGCTGATAATGATTTTTTGAAACATGTCACTACTGGGGATGAAAGCTGGGATTATGGATAAGACCCAGAAACCAAATAACAGTTCTCACAATGGAAAAGTCCATCGTCACCATGCCCCAAGAAAGCGCAGCAAATGAGGAGCAATGTGAAGTCAATGTTGATTGTTTTGTCGACCACAAAGTAATTCTGCAGGAATTCATTCCTTAAGGACTGACAGTCAATGCAGACTACTACATTGGTGTGCTACAGCATCTGCAGGACTGTGTGAGACACAAACATCCTGAGTTGTGGGCCACTGGGAACTGGATGATCCACCAATGCAATGCCCCAGTGCACACATCCATCAAAGTGCAACAGTTTATGGCCTAACCCAGGGATGGGCAAACTACGGCCCGGCGGACCTTTTAATCTGGCCCCTCCCAACATTCATAAGCCTGTATGGACGGCATGGTAGTGGCTGGGCCGGCCAGCAGCTAGTGGGGGGGCGGGGCCTAGATGTACCGCGAGGTTTTCTTGCTGGGGCACGCTTCAAGGATTCTCTGGCCTAACCTGTACCTTGCTTTGGACAGCACTGTAATCCGCAGCCTCAGGCTAGGCCTCCGCCTCCTTCTCCACCTCCGATTGCCGGGTGCTCCCTCCCAGGTCATTAGCGGTGCGCACACCCGTAGCGCCACGATCTTTTTCTCCTCTCGTTTTCATTCTTTTCAGGTACGATTTTATTTATTTAAGCGTATTGCTTGCTGGAAGCAAAAAAAAAGAAGCTTTCAAGGCGAGATACAATATAAACTTACAGTAGGGGGGATTATTATTTTTTTAGTTTTCTTAGTAAAAAGCTAGCTATATTAAGGTTTTTTTGGGGGGGAGGGATAGGGAGGTTACATGTTGGGGTTTATGTACTAAACCACGTTAAAATCAGATGAAGGTACATGCACGGGGAATTCTTTAAGGCCTGCAAGTTTTTGCCGGGCTATTGCACCCTGCTCCAACCTGCTGAGGTCTATAAAAGGTTTCTTCACGCTGTTAATTTTTGTTAAGTGTTGTGAAGTGGAGGAAGACAGCTAGGTGTGTGATGTCTATTGTAATTTGATTATTTATGTTTTTATTGGGGTATTTGGTGTTCCTTTGTTTCTCTGTATGTCTTAAAATGTGAGGGATTGTGTATCCAGGTGTGCCTAGGAAGAGGATGGTGAGTGGGTATGAGAGGATTATGCTAGAGTTGAGAGAGTCTAGGGTTGGTAGTGAAAAAGAGGAGCTGGAGAATAGGGGCAGCAGCATGCAAGTGGAGGGGAAAAATAACAGAAGGAGGGAAGGTAGTGGAGATAGACAGGGGGAAGATAAACAGAAAAGAATGTGTGGAAGCAATGAGAAAGCAGAGTAGGAAAACAATGAGAACAATACAGGAGAAGTAGGTAGTGGGAAGGAGTCTCAACCAGTGACCTTGACGGAAGGAACATCAAAGGCAAGTCCTAGCTCCCAGGAGGCCAGTCGGCGTGTTCGTGCAGTGGGCTTTACATTCCAGGAGGATGAGATGCTTTTGCAGGGAGTAATAGATAACTACAGTGGCCTCTATGGGAAGGAATCATTGAATGCCTCCAGAGCAGCAAAGAACAAAATCTGGAGAGAGATTGCAACAGCAGTCAGTAGTGTGGGAGTTTCTCATAGAAACATTGAGCAGTGTAGGCGCCGATACTATGTCATTATGCCTCACTTAAAGATGACTGTTTTCCAAACCTCCGGGGGATGGCACAGAAGATTCTGGCCTTGTTTGGCTCGACCTACGTGTGTGAGCAGACGTTCAGCGTCATGAACATCAATAAATCCCGTCACAGATCCCAGTTAACTGACCAACACCTCAGATCTATTCTGCGAATTGCAACAACAAAGCTATCTCCTGACTTTGATGCCTTAACAAAAAAGGGAGACCAACAACACTGTTCCCACTAAAATTGAAGGTACTATTTTATGAAAGAAATACATTGCATAAAAGTTTTGTAAAATAACTCTTTTTATGCTTTTCTACCTTAAATTAATCTAAACATTTAATATTACAAATTTAAATTTAATTTATATTAATTCACACATACACACCGTCCATCTACTCTTGGTCCGGCCCCCGGGTCCAATATATGAACCCATTGCGGCCCTCGAGTCAAAAAGTTTGCCCACCCCTGGCCTAACCCTTTCATGGCTGTTGTTGCCATATGGCAACCTTCAAATTTTCCCCAAACTTTTTCACCGGATTCTATATTTCCAAAAATACCACACACTGTGTGCGAAATGTGATGTGTATCTGTGCTTGACATCTGAAAAAAACTGTTATTTAAACTATCACACCCAGCAGTAAATGAAACTGATGCTGTTTTTAATTTTCAGCCATTCAGGACCGTAGTTGCCATATGGCAACAGTAAATATTGTTTCTTAGAAATAAATTTTTTTCAAAAAAACTTTATATTCTGCATCATTTAGCTCAAATCTTAATAAAAAAAACAGAAAAAAAGTTTCAGTTACAAAACAATTATGTGGACGTGAAAGGGCTAAAACAACATGACTGCCATCTCTCACCTTCCCTTTTCTCCTGAATTGGCCATCTGTGACTTTTTCCTCTTCCCTGGAATGAAAACGAAGCTCAAAAGGCGCAAATTTGACACCATTGTGAATATTCAGGAAGAGTTGAGAACTGTGCTGAAGAGTCTGAAGAGAGTGGACTTTCAGAAGGCGTTCCAACAATGTCAAGACTGCTAGGACCATTGCATCAACTCCCAAGGGGACTAGTGTGATGGGGATGGTGGCCACTAAAATCACAGGTTAATGTATCTTTTTTATATGGAGTCAGTTCGAGAACTTTTTGACAGCACCTCATATTCTACTAGCATATCGTTTCTGTGTGGGGATCTGGTAGCAGCAGTCCAGCTTGTTCTATTTTCACCAGTAGGAGTTACTGGTAACTAGGGCCTGATACAATTTTACAATGCTGACTTTTCCTACCTTGGTTTTTTGCTGTTTCAGTATTAGGGGTTAATGCTGGTATGGTATAGTATAATTCCAAGTGGGTTGTTTTGCAGGGATTTGTGTTAGTTCACAGTGTCTGACAGTGGATGGAGCTTGTGTTTCTGTTACTGAGGTGACATGAGAACATGAATATAATTTTTTGTATGATAGGTTATAAAGTGAATCATCCTAGTTCTCTGCATCCACTGCTCTTCCTATGTGCTCATGATTATCATAATTCTTGCTATTCTATAGTTATTTTTTCTCTGCCTTGAGCATTCTGGAAAAGGGACTTATACAATACAGTGATATTTGCTTTATTACATGATTGGAGCTGATGTTTCTATGATATGTTCTTTGTTTTCTACACTTGTGTATTTATAAACTGCATAGACATGTGCTGTCCTAGCCATTAAGCGGATTCTTGCGGCATTGCCTGCGGCTTCGGTATCGCTGAATCCTCTGGAATCGGTTCTGCAACAATCGGTACCAGCACCGGTACCGGAAGTATCGGCATCAACCATTGCGCCGCTCTCCATGCTATCAGCCATGCTGGCCCTGGAGTCAGTGTCCAGCATCGAAAATCTGGTACCGAGGTGTTCCGATGCCGATTTTGATCGGTACCGTCGTTGGGCCAGGGGGGAGCACTCGGCCCATCGATACTTCAAGTCGTCCGATTCCGATTCTTCCGATGAATCAATCAGTACTGGTGAGGCTCTTCTGGAAGATCCTACTCCTTCCCCACAACACCGGATGTCTCCGCCGGAAGACATGTCTTTTCAAGACTATATAAGGGATGTGGCTTGGGGCCTCTTGATTATGGTGACCTCTGAGAAGGAACCGAGAGCTGAAGAACTTGAAATTCTTCAGTATCCAGCAGCCCCTAAGGAGGCCACGACCTTGCCCATTCATTGGATATTGCATGACCTCATGCCTAGGACGTGGGAAACACCTTTAACAGTGTCTCCACATTCTCGAAGACTCGATACCATGTACCGGGTACCGCAGTGTCCCAGTTTCCAGAAGATGCAGTTACACCATTCCATGGTTGCGGAATCGGCAATGCATCGAATTAAAAGTGCTAAGACATATTCATCTAATCCCCCGGGCTCTGAGGTGAAAACTCTCGATGCCTTTGGCCATCGATGCTTTCAGGCCTCCATGTTGTCAGCCAGAATAAATTCATACATACTCTACATGGGGATGTTTCTTCGAGAGGTGACTAAAGATTTGAAACTAATGGCTCCTCTTCTCCCAGACGACAAGAGGGCTGATTTCCTGACACTTGCTAAACATGCCCAGAATGTGTCCATGCTCATGAACAACTTTTGATTGTTTCGAGTGTATTAGCAAGACTTCTGCTATTTCCATTGGTGCACGTCAGATTGCTTGGTTACAAGCATCTGATTTAGAACAGTGGGTGCACGATAAGCTAGGGAATATTCCTTGCATTGGAGAAAACCTCTTTAGCAAGGATTGGCAAGACAAAGCTTCTCAGTTTTAGTCCGAGAATACCACCCTAAACAGGCTCTCTAGGACCACTGCCAACCCAGCTAAGAAAAAGACGGTAAAGAAGCCCTTTTTCAACAACAACAAGTAGTTTTATCCTTCTTACACCCATGCGGTCCACTCTCCGGTCCATGCTTCCCAGAAAGGATAACAACAACCGAAGTAACAAAGGAAGGCTCAGGCCCCCAGAGCTCAACCAGCTCAGCAGACCCAGCCTCCACAAGGTATTTGACTTCCTGCTAGAGAACTTAGCTATCCTACCCCTGGAAATTCCAGAGCCAGTCAACATCCCAGGCAGACTGTGTTACTTTGCCAAAATATGGCACCAGATAACATCAGAACATTGGACTCTCTCCATAGTGACAGAGGGGTACAAACTTTACTTCCAGAGAATGCCCCCTCCCTCCACTCCAAGAGAGTTCAGCTCTCGGCCTCCTCTTACCACTCTCTTGTGCCAGGAGATCACCACCTTTCTCGCTCAGGGTGCAATAGAGGAAGTGGCACTTTCCCAACAAGTCCTGGGCTTCTACTTCCCCTACTTCCTTGTACCAAAGAAAACAGGAGGATACAGGCCCATTCTGGACCTTCAAGAATTAAACAAGTATCTGCTCCAAGAGAAATTCAAAATGATCTCTCTCGGAACACTTCTCCCTTACATCCAGAGTCAGGATTGGCTATGTTCTCTAGACCTAAAGGATGCATATACATACATCCTTATCCACACAGGAGATTTCTTCAGTCCTCTTTCAGGGAAGGCATTACCAGTACAGGGTTCTACCCTTCGGCCTGGCTTCTGCCCCAAGAGTCTTCACAAAATGCATGGCAGTAGTAGCAGCATTTCTAAGAACTCTAGGGATATTTGTCTTCCTCTATTTAGACAACTGGCTCATCCGAGCATTGTCTGCTCCAGAGTCCACCTCTGCTCTCTACTGCATAAGGCAGATTCTTCAACATTTGGGATTTGTAATAAATCTTGCAAAATCCCAACTCACTCCTTCTCAAACCTTAGAGTTCATAGGGGCTCTTCTAGACACGCAGTAGTCAAGGGCTTTTCTGCCACAGGTATGCTGCGCTCGAATAGTTCAACTGGCTTCTCAAGCAGCTATGAAAACCTCTCTGCTCGAGAAATGCTTCAGTTGCTCGGTCATATGGCTTCAACTGTACATGTGGTTCCCTATGCTTGTCTACACATGCGTGCAGCTCAGTGGACCCTAGCTTCGCAGTGGACTCAGGCATCAGGTCATCTGGGGGACAAAATCAGGAACTCTGCATGCCTCATTTCATCCCTCCAATGGTGGCAATCACCAAAAAACCTACTTGTAGGGTCATCTTTTCAGAAGCCACCACACCAGTCCACCCTGACGATGGATGCATCCAAATTGGGTTGGGGAGCTCATCTGGACAATCTCTCCACTCAGGGTCTTTGGACTCATCAGGAGGCTCGGCTTCACATAAACCTGCTAGAACTGAGAGCCATCTTCAATACTCTCAAGAGTGTTCCAGGACTACCTCCGCTCCAAAACAGTTCTAGTCCAGATGGACAGTCAGGTTGCCATGTTCTATGTGAACAAACAGGGTAGAACAGGTTCTCAGGCGTTGTGCAACGAAGCCTTATACCTACAGTAGTGTCCAAAAAATTAAGGCAGAGTCCAAAATATCAGAATTTTATTAGAAAAGTACATGTTATTGTCACTTTCATGGTCAAAAGCTTTAAGAACCAAAGATATATATGTCATTTTCAAAGTTTTACTCAGGAAACAATATATGTGTCAATATTTGATAGGATGTCCATGATTTTTCAGCACAACCTGGATTCTTGTAGACATACTGTTAACTAGCGTTTTACAGTATGTCAGCATGATTTCGTTGACCCATACATGCTTGAGTATGTCCTTTAAATCTGCTTCTGAAGTTGGATGGTGTACTGCCACCTTTTTCTTCATAAGATTACAGCAGTTTTCAATTACGTTGAGATCCGGAGAGTTTGATGGCCAACTTGGTAGCAGTTCGATCTTGTTGTCCACGAACCATTTTTTGACTGTTTTTGCAGTGTGGCACGGTGCTGAGTCCTGCTGAAATATAGTCGTGCCAGAAAATTCATGTGTATTTTAACTTTACTATTCAGCATGGATATGTATTATGCAGCAATTTACTCTTTCACCTTTCTCAAAAATGTGCAGGCCACATCGTCCATTCGTCGAGATACCACCCCATACCATGACCGATGGTGGGTGTTTAACGGTCTTGATTGTGTACTTCGGATTTAGTCTCTCGCCTGCTGGTCAACGGACATAGTTGTAACCACTCCCATGTACTTGTTGAAATGTACTTTTCATCTGTGAATATTACCCTCTCCCACCATTCAGCAGATTTGTCTTTCATCTTGCTACAAAACTGTATGCGGGCAGCAGTTTGTTTCCTGGTCATCATAGGCTTCTGGCCACGAGTTTGAATTCATCCACAAGCTGTCATCGGACAAATCTGGCACTTATCTTTATTCCTTGATCATTAGCTAACTGAGCCACACGCTGAGATGAAGTATGTGGACTAGATGTAATAATGCTTTTGAGGAATCGGTCATCTCGTCCAGTAGTTATCCGTCTGCGCCCACATTTCGAACGACGTGTACTGCCACCTGATTTCAGAACATTCTGAACTGCACACCTTGATATATGCAAATGTTTTGCAATAGGTCATTGCAAATATCCTTCAGCAAGGAGTATGACAACTTGTCCCTTTACAAAGTCATTAATATCACACTTTCTACCCATCTTGATTGTATATTTTACATGTAACTTTCAATCTTTTCCTATTTGTAAAAATTCAAAACTTCATCCAAGAAACCTACTACAGAGTGTAAGTAAACTAAAATGGACGCCAGACGCATGGTGTGACTAATCGCCATGCTGATTAAGTAAGTAAGCACGTGTGACTTCTCCACAGTACATTATTGAACAATAAATTGTAGAAAAAGATAGCTGCCTTAATTTTTTGGCCACTACTCTATGGTCCTTTGCCATAGGCCATCAGATACACCTACTAGAGGTATCTCCCTGGCAAACAGAATCTCCTGGCAGACAAACTCAGTGGAGTACTACTGCCACACGAATGGTCTCTCCATTCAGAGCAAATTGCTCAAATTTTTTAAATCTCGGGAACCCCGGATATAGATCTGTTTGCAAGTCCTCAGAATGCCAAACTTCCCCGCTTCTGTTCCAAAATTCCTGCTCAGAACAGTCAGGCGAGGGATGCTTTCCACCTCCACTGGGATCAGGACTTCTATATGCCTACCCACCCATTCCCCTCATTCCCAAGACTCTGTTCAAGCTTCATAGAGATGGGGGCCATATGATCCTCATAGCCCCATGTTGGCCATGACAGACATGGTATCCGCTGCTTCTACGTCTCTCTCAAGCCAAACCTCTGGAGTTGGGATGTGCTCCAGATCTTCTATCCCAGGAGAACGGGATGCTTCTGCATCCGAGTTCTCAGTCTTTGCACCTGATGGCGTGGCTGCTGAGAGCTTAGCACTCCAGGATATCAACCTCTCAACAGGTTAAAGATATCCTTCTGGCCTCCAGGAAACCTTCCACAAGGCGTTCTTACACTTTTAAGAACATAAGAACATAAGACATGCCATACTGGGTCAGACCGAGGTCCATCAAGCCCAGTATCCTGTTTCCAACAGTGGCCAGTCTAGGTCATACGTACCTAGCAATATCCCCAAAAGACACAGGTTCCACAATGCTTGTACTGGGTCAAGCATTGATATCCTGGGTCCCTTTTTAATAGTGGTTTATGGACCTTTCCTCCAGGAACTTGTCCAAACCTTTTTTAAACCCAGCTATACTAACAGCCCTTACTACATCCTCCGGTAACAGATTCCAGAGTTTGATTACACGTTGAGTGAAAAAATATTTTCTCTTATTTGTCTTAAATAGTTTACCCTGTAGCTTCATTACATGTCCCCTAGTCTTTCTATACTCTGATAGCATAAATAATTGATCCACGTTTATCCGTTCCACTCCATTCATTAATTTATAGACCTCTATCATATCTCCCCTCAGCCGTCTCTTCTCCAGGCTAAAGAGCCCTAACCTTCTTAGCCTCTCTTCATAGGAGTAGCCTTCCATCCCCTTCACCAATTTGGTGGCTCTTCTCTGCACTTTTTCTAATAACGCTATGTCCTTTTTAAGATACGGTGACCAGAATTGCACACAATATTCAAGGTGCGGTCGTACCATGGAGCGATACAGAGGCATTATAACATCCTTTGTTTTATTCTCCATCCCTTTCCTTATGATACCTAGCATTCTATTTGCTTTCTTGGCCGCCGCTGCACACTGGGCGGAGGGTTTTAACATGTTATCCACGATGACTCCTAAATCTTTTTCCTGGGTGGTGGTTTCTAATGTGGAGCCTTGCATCGTGTAACTATAGTGTGGGTTGTTCTTTCCTAGGTGCATAACTTTGCACTTGTCCACATTAAATTTCATCTGCCATTTGGATGCCCAGTCTTCCAATTTATCCAGATCCTCCTGCAGTTTTCCACAATCCTCTTGGGTTTTAACAACTTTAAACAGTTTTGTGTCATCTGCAAATTTGATAACCTCACTAGTTATTCCCTTTTCCAGGTCATTTATGACTATGTCAAAAAGCAGCGGACCCAGTACAGATCCCTGGGGTACTCCACTATTCACCTTTTTCCATTGGGAATATTGGCCATTTAGCCCTACCCTCTGCTTCCTATCTTTTAACCAGTTCCCGATCCACAATAGTACACTGCCTCCTATCCCATGACTTTTTAGCTTCGCCAAAAGTCTCTGATGGGGGACTTTGTCAAAAGCTTTCTGAAAGTCCAGATACACTATATCAACCGACTCACCTTTGTCTACCTGTTTATGCACACCTTCAAAAAACATATCAGATTAGTAAGACAAGATCTTCCTTGTCTAAAGCCATGTTGGCTGTCTCCCATTAGGCCATGACTATCTACATGCTGTGTAATTTTGTTCTTTATGATGGTTTCTACCATTTTCCCTGGTACTGACGTCAGGCTCACCGGTCTGTAATTTCCTGGGCCACCCCTGGAACCCTTTTAAAAAATTGGTGTTATGTTGGCGACCCTCCAATCTTCAGGTATTACAGATGATTTTAATGAAAGTTCACAGATTACCAATAGCAGGTCTGCAATCTCATATTTCAGTTCTTTCAACACTCTGGGATGTATACCATCCGGTCCAGGTGATTTGCTACTATTCAGTTTATCAAATAGTTGTAATATATCTTCCCGGTGCAGCGATATTTCTCTCAATTCCTCTGCAGTATCACCTTTAAATACCACTTCAGTCTTGGGAAACATCCCTACATCTTCCTCAGTAAAGACCGAAGCAAAGAATTCATTCAGTCTCTCTGCTATAGCCTTGTTTCCTCTTACTGCCCCTTTTATCCCTCTATCATCTAATGGTCCAATTGACTCTCTCACAGGCCTTTTGCTACGAATGTACTTGAAAAAGTCTTTATTTCGTGTTTTTGCTTCCGTAGCAAGTTTCTTCTCAAATTCCCGCTTTGCCTGCCTTATCAATGCTTTGCATTTAACTTGCCAGTGCTTGTGCTGTTTCCAGTTTTCATCATTTGGCTCTTTTTTCCGTTTCCTGAAGGTTGCTTTTTTGGCAGCAACAGCCTCTCTGACCTCACCTTTAAACCATGCTGGCAGTTTTTTGGACTTTCTTCCACTTTTCCTAATGCGTGGAATACAGCTGGTCTGGGCTTCGAGGATAGTATTTTTAAATAACACCCAAGCTTGCTGTAAGTCTTTAACCTTTGGAACCGCTCCTTTTAGTTTTTTCCTAACTATATTCCTCATTCTATCATAGTCTCCCTTTTGAAAGTTAAAAGGTAGTACTGTGGATGCCTTTACTATCTGTCCTCCACTAATTAAATCAAACATGATCATACTATGATCACTATTGCCAAGTGGTCCCAACACCCTTATTTCTTGCACCAGATCTGGCGTTCCACTAAGGACTAGGTCCAGTATGGCTTCCCCTCTGGTCAGTTCATGAACCAGCTGCTCCAAGAAGCAGTCATTTATTCCATCTAGAAACTTTATCTCTTTAGCTTGTCCTGCTGTGACACTGACCCAGTCGATACCGGGCTAATTGAAATCACCCATTATTACTACTCTGTTGTGACTTTTGTTAGTTTCCTTGATTTCTTTGAGCATTTCATCATCCATTTGTTCATTCTGGCCAGGCGGTTGATAGTATACTCCAACTGCCATCACCTTCCCCTTCATAAATGGAATTTCAATCCATAGAGATTCTACAGCAAATTTTGTTCCCTGCAAAACTTTAATCCTTTCTGACTCAATGCCCTCTCTAACATAGAGCGCAACCCCTCCACCAATTTGATCAGCTCTATCATTACGATATAGTGTGTATCCAGGTATCACAGTGTCCCACTGGTTATCCTCCTTCCACCATGTCTCTGAGAGTGCAATCATATCTAACCTCTCATTTAGTGCTATATATTCTAACTCTCCCATCTTATTGTTTAGACTTCTAGCATTGGCATACAAGCATTTTAGAGACTGTATTTTATTCATATTAATCTGGCTATTGGTAGGCAGGGGTAATTTTGGAATCTTTATGCTCTGTCTGCTCCTTACTCAAGGGCATTTGGGCTACTATACTCCCTTTTGGAACCTCACTGCTTTTGGTAGTATCCTTCAAGGATACCTTTGTCCGAACCATGCACTCCTGGGTGACTGTCGGCTTTCCCCTAATTTCTAGTTTAAAAGCTTCTCTATCTCTTTTTTAAAGGTTAATGCCAGCAGTCTGGTCCCATCCTGATTAAGGTGAAGCCCATCCCTTCGGAAGAGCCCCCCCTTTACCCAGAATGTTCCCCAGTTCCTAACAAATCCAAAACCCTCATCCTTGCACCATTGTCTCATCCACGCATTGAGACTCCGGAGCTCTGCCTGTCTTTTGGGTCCTGCACGTGGAACAGGAAGCATTTCGGAGAACGCTATCCTGGAAGTTCTGGATTTCAACTTCCTACCTAAAAGCTTAAATTTAGCCTCCAGAACTTCCCTACCACATTTTCCTATGTCATTGGTACCAACATGTACCAAGACAGCAGACTCCTCCCCAGCACTATCTATGATCCTATCTAGGCGGTGCGTGAGGTCCGCTACCTTCGCACCAGGCAGGCATGTTACCAGGCGATCCTCACGTCCACCAGCCACCCAGCTATCTACATTCCTAATGATTGAATCACCAACTATAACAGCTGTCCTGACCCTCCCCTCATGGGGACATGGCCCTGGAGAAACGTCCTCGGTGCGATGGAGAAGGTTCTCAATCTGGTGTTAAAAAAAGGATCTTAATCCTTTTCCATTCCAGTAGAGGCATTACTTGAGTATCTCCTCCACCTTTCATCCTCTGGACTTAAAACTAATTCAGTAAGAGTTCACCTCAGTTCCATTGCGGACTTTTTTTATTTTTATTTTTATTTAGACAGTTTTTGTATACCGCCTTATCCTTCAATCAAAGCGGTCACGACACAATTGGGGGATACATTTAACACGCAGGGATATGAGACACATACACTAATACTTACAGGGAACATGGGCTATGGAGGGTTAAGTGGCTTGCCCAAGACCACAAGGAGCAACTGTGGGACTAGAAACCCTGGTCCTTCCGGCCCAAGGTTGCTGTCCTCTAGTGGGATTTGAACCCCCGACCTTTCGGCCTGAAGTATCTTGCCCCAACCACTAGGCTACTCCTCCCTCCCTCCCTCCTCCTCCCTTTGTGACATAGTGGGTCCTTCTAGCCCGTTTAATGAAGCTAAAAAGCCAGGAACAAAAGTAGAGCTGAGCTGTAAACAGAAGCACATGGCTCCTGGTTACCGTGGGAACCAGGCACAGAGGCAAGAGAAACGCCGGTGCTATCATTCAAGGGGTGAATCACAAGGTAATGCAGGACACCTGTTAGGGGGTGGAGTTGAGCATGGCCCCAGAATTCACCCTATTAAAGAAACTGCAGTGGAGCTTATGGAGGTAGGCAGAGAAGGAGGTAATGAAGAGTTGGCTGAAGAAGCAGGAAGTGAGGCATATGAGCTGGAGAGAGAAGCCATTGAGAGCTACACTGAAGACAGCTATGCCCAGAGTAAACCAGAGTCTCTATGGAAAGGAGAGACAGATTCCTTCTTGAGGAGAAAGAAAGAAACCCTGAGGACAGGATATAACAAGGGCAGAGGAGATTGTCTGCAATATCCTGGGGAGCATGGGAGAGACAGAAAGCCTAGGAGGCAAGTGAAATGCTATGAGCAGGGCTTAGGTTGGGAACCTACAGCTATTCAAAAGCACCAGAGAAAACCTCCACCAGTAAGGCTGAAAGGTAAGCCAAAAGGCTTGAATATACTTAATTACAGTGACTGTATCCAGAAGGGTGGTGCTGGGAAAGGAATACTGGGCCTGATAGTCTGTGTGAAAGCCAGTATTTGACCCAAGCATATCGTGAAAAGCCTGGAGCAGTAAGAAAGGGCGTGGCACCAGCAGTGCCGGTTCAAAAATTTCCTTATGAGCAGGAGGAATTGATGGACTGTGAACCAGAGTGTATTGATACTGGAGAAGATATAGATATAATGGACTGTACATTATCTCTGGCCAATGGAATAGTTTCATTACGCTGAAAGCCTGCTTGAAAAGAGAGTACAGCACAGATAGCACGTGGAAACAGAGAGCTATGAGGAAACAGCGTGGTTTTGTTTGAATGTTTGTTTTCACCTTGGTTAATGCTGAAGAAAGCCTTTTTCTGTTAAGGAACTTTTGTTTGTCCAAATACCAGTAGATACCTGGATTGTGTTTTCTGTTCATGGTAAAATCCACCCCGGGAGGGGAAATAAAATCCTTTGGTTGCTTAACCACTTTTTCCACAACTGCTCCTTATTGATTGGGTGAAAAGACTACATTTCCCAAGGGGCATTGCTCCAGGATCTGTAAAACAGCTATTTCAATAGGGAAAAACCCACTCCCTTAACCTCTACTCGGGGGTTTAAGGAGAGCTGGTGACACTTTTCACATGCCCTTTGATGGACAACCTGTCTCATCTCAGCCGCTTGTAGCGTGTTTTATGAGAGATCTACTCTTAACTAAGCCTCCCATTAGGCCAGCACCTGTGGCATGAGATCTCAATCTTGTCCTTCGACAGCTCATGAAGCCGCCCTTAGCCACTACATCCCTGAAATTTCTTTCTTGGAAAGCCATCTTCGTAATTGCCCTCACTTCTGCAAGACACATCAGTGAGCTCCAAGCTTTAGTGGTTGACCCTCCTTATACACAGTTCCACCATAATAAGGTAGTCCTTAGGACGCATCCTCACTTTATGCCAAAGGTGGTTTCACCTTTTCATTTGAACCAGTCAGTTTACCTGCCTGTTTTCTTGCCTAGGCCTCATGCCTCTAGTGCAGAAAGGAATCTACATACTCTGGATTGCAAGCGTGCTTTGACTTTTTATCTTCCGAGAACTAGGCAGCACAGAAAGGCTTCACAGCTTTTTGTTGCCTTTGATTCCAGTCACCTGGGTTTACCAGTTTCCAAGAGAATACTCTCCAAGTGGATTGCAGACTGTATCTCTTTTACATATGAGAGTAAAGGACTTTCTCTTGAAGGTCATGTCACAGCACACAATGTGCGAGCAATGGCTGCCTCTATGGCAAATCTACACTTGGAGGCAATTGATGAAATATGCAAAGCAGCAACCTGGTCCTCTGTCCACACCTTTGTGGCCCACTATTGCTTGGACAAGAACTCCCGTTGCGATGCCTCGTTTGGCCAGGCTGTTCTCCAGCATCTTTTTAAGACTTAGAACAACTCCTACCCCCTGTCCCAGGTTTCAATACCAGAGATCCTTGAGAGGAAACATGACCCACTTCAGTCTGTGTTTCACTGCTCTCTCTGGGGTCATCTCCCTGGCATCTCCAAGCTAGGGAGTCCCATATGTGAAGACTACATTCCTGCTTGTTCCTGGAGATAGCGTAGTTACTCACCTGTAACAGGTGATCTCCGGGAACAGCAGGAATTGAGTCTTCACAACCCACCTTCCTCCCATAGGAGTTGTATCTCTCTCTCTCCTTCTCTCCTTTTATCTCAGCTACAAACTCAACTGAGGAGGGAGAGTTGGGGAGGCAGCAGCACAGGCGCAGTGGGATGCTGCAAAAAACATTCCTTTAGAACGCTGGGGAGCATTCCCGCGCGGGCTCCATCGGTGCCGACGTCACCCATACATGAAGACTCAATTCCTGCTGTTTCTGGAGATCACCTGCTATAGGTCAGTAACTACGCTTTGCCCTCGCTTATGAGCAGGCGAGGCTCCCGCTTGAAGGTCGCATCACGGTGCACCGTGTCAGAGCTATGGTGGCTTCGGTGACAAACTTGCGCTCTGTCCCGATGGTTGACATCTGCTGGGCTGCCAGCTGGTCTTCAGCCCATACCTTTGCAGCTCATTACTGCCTAGAAAGAGAATCCAGACGGGACAGTACCTTTGGCCAGGCTGTACTTAGTAACCTTTTCAGGGTTTAGGCAACTCCTACCCTCCGACCCTCTGTGTTCAGGCTACTGGAGTGTTGGTTTCATCGGACACGGGTCCTACTGTGTTCTGTGGACATGGACTCATTGCTGCAGCTTGCGGCTCCCCATGGGGAAGCCTCTCCTTTTTCCTTTGGGCTTTTGGTAGCCTGTAGCTGGGGATTCCCATATGTGAGGACTGACTTCCTGCTTGTTCCCAGAGAAAGCGTAGTTACTCACCTGTAACAGGTTTTCTCCGGGGACAGCAGGAATCAGTCCTCACAACCCTCCCTCCTCCCCTTGTAGTTTCTCCTTTACCATCTTTTATTTTTGCCGTCTTTTAGATATGTCATCTTACTGAGCACGATGGCACCCTTGGGCGGGAAGGGGACCACGCATGTGTGGTGGCCTCTCCCAAAGGCTTTCTTTGAAATCTGGGGCAATGCTTCCATGAGGGCTCCGTCGGTGCCAATGTCACCCGTATGTGAAGACTGATTCCTGCTGTCCCTGGAGAACACCTGTTCCAGGTGAGTAACTATGCTTTTGAAGATCTCCACAAAGAATCCGTCCATATCAAGATTTATCTCCAGGATCAAGCAGGAATGTAGTCTTCACATATGGGTAACATCGGTACCGACGGAACCCACGAGGGAATGCTCCCCAGTGTCCAATAGGAAAGCCTTTAGGAGCATCCAACTGTGCCTGCAAAGCTGCCTTCCCACCTTTCCAGCTCTCCCTCCTCAGTTCTTTGTTTTCCATGGATCCAACAAGAAGCAATTCCTGTCACTGCAGAAAATTTGTCCTTTCTTATTTTTTTGTGGTCGCGTCTGCTTTCCTGTCGACGCTGGTACTGACTCTTGTCGGTGCTTTCTTTCTTTCTATCTTAAAAAAAACCAATTCTGTAAAGAAAGAAATCTTTCAGGCACATCAACGCCATCTTAGGCTTAGGCCTCTCCTTTTGTCTTTGACAAAATGGAAAAGTCATCCAGTGGTTTTAAGAAGTGTTCCAAATGTGGCAGTACCATTTCAGCCACAGACACCCATGACTGGTGTCTAAAATGTTTAGGACCGGATCATCAACCATCAGAATGTCCTCTCTGTAGGAAGATGAGAGAGAGGCCTACAGAACCAAGCTGCGATGCTGGGCACCCTATTTGCCTCCAATGCAGCCTTTTTAGCTTCATCTTCCTCCCAGGGATCTCAGGTATCGAAACCTAGGTCGTCTTCAAAGACTGGCTGGCCCCTCAATGGTAGATCTCCTTCTAAGCATCGAGATGCCTCGGGCATTGACCTGAACGGGGACACACCAGCCAAACAACCCTGGCGGAAGGACCTTGCTTCCAAAGCCTTATTGGGGTCCCAGGATGCTCCCGAGGCCTCCACCTCCGGAGAGCTCCTGGTGCCATACTCAGGGATCATGGCCTGCAATCCCGATACCAATACCCAAGCATTGGCAAGCTCCATAGGTCAATGTATCCTGGCCATCAAGTGGAGCTTAGCGGCCTTACTGGCGGCTTCCGTACCGGTAAAGCTTTTGCAGTCTATTCCTCAGGCATCATATACTGGCTCTGGTACCGACACAGCCTGCATCAACTTTTTTGCTTCTTACCACACTACCGCCCATGCCGGCCCTTGAATCCGTTTCCGGTACTGAGGTTCCGGCACTGCAACCTCTGGCGACCATTTTTGATCGGTACCGAGTACGTGCAGAGCGAGAACACCCTGCCTGTCGATACTTGGAGTCTTTGGCCTCCGATTTGTCGGATGATGAATCGGCCGATAACTGGGATATGAGAACTCTCCTGGAAGACACTTCTCCGCAACGTCGCCATGTCCCCTCCGGAGGACATGTCTTTCCGACACTTTATTTGCGATGTTGCTCTGGGTCTCTCTATAACAGTGACTTCGGAGAAAGAACCTAGGGCTGAGGAACTTGAAATTCTTCAATATCCTGCAGCCCCAAAGGAAGCAGCTACTCTTCCTATTCATCCCATACTTCACAACCTTATGCTTCATATGTGAGAGACACCCCTTATTATAACTCCACATACCCGACGACTAAATACAGTATAACGGGTACCAGAGTGTCCAGGTTTTCAAAAGACACAGTTACCGCACCATTCCGTGATGGTGGAATTGGAAATGCGTAGAATAAAGTGTGCTAAAACACATTCCTTGAACCCTCCAGGTAGGGAATCGAGAACCCTTGACGCTTTTGGTCGACGTTGTTTTCAGGCCTCTGTGTTATCGGCCATAATCAGTTCCTATATACTCTATATGGGTATGTTCCTTAGAGAGGTGGCTAGAGATTTGGAGCTATCTAGATCTACAGCCAACCCAGCTAGGAAAATGGCAGCGAAGAAAATCTTTTTCAACAAGAAGTGCTATCCTTCTTACACCCCTGCTGTACAGTGTCAACACCATGCTCCTCAGAAGGGGCAGTAGCCATCAAAACAGTAAAAGAACGCTCAGATCAATGTTCCTGCTAACCTGCGCTGGGTCCGCCGCCAACATTCCTGCCGGCAGAGGGAGGTGCAGAGCGATTGACGCTCTGCCCCTCCCCCCACTGGCAGGCATGCCGGTGGAGGACCCGGAGCAGATGAAAGAGAATATTGCGAGGGTGCTGCGGTGTGTGTGCAGCACCCTCACAGTGTTCTCTTTCATCTGCGCCGGGTCCTCTGGCGGCATTCCTGCCGGTGGGGGGAGGGGCAGAGCGTCGATCTCTCTTCACCTCCCCCCGCCAGCAGGAATGTTGACGGTGGATCCAGCGCAGGTTAGCGGGAACATTGGCTCAGACTCCTAAGTCTCAACCACCTCAACAGACCCAGCCTTCTCAGGACACCTTTCTGCAGAACATAGCCGGTCTGCCTCTGGAGATTCCAGATCCCATCCACATTCCCGGCAGACTCTGCCACTTTGCCCACAGGTGGCAGCTTGTCACATCAGAGCAGTAGACACTGTCTATAGTACGGGAAGGCTACAGGCTTCATCTTCAAAGCCTACCCCCCCCCCCCAACTTCTCCAAGAGTTCCGCTCTCAGCCCCCTCTCACTTCTCTGTTGTTGCAAGAGATCGCCTCCCTTCTCTTTCAGGGTGCAATAGAGGAGGTTCCACCATCCCTGCAGGGAATGGGCTTCTATTCTCCATACCTCCTCATTCCAAAGAAGACAGGAGGGTACAGGCCCATTCTGGACCTCAGAGAACTGAACAAGTACCTTCTACTGGAGAAATTGAAAATGATCTCCCTAGGCACCTTTCTCCCCTATCTCCTGAGTCAGGATTGGTTCTGTTCTCTAGATCTAAAGGAGGCATATACTTGCATACTTATTCACTCACAACACAAAGTTTCTGCGCTTCATGTTTCAAGGGAGACATTATCAATATAGAGTCCTGCCTTTCGGCCTTGTCTCTACACCAAGAGTCTTCACAAAGTGCATGGTGGTAGTAGCCACATTCCTAAGAGCTCTTGGGATATTTGTCTTCCCTTACTTAAACGACTGGCTCATTCGAGCAAACACCTCTCTAGAGGCCAGTCTGTCCCTCTCATGCACCATGCAAGTGCTGCAGCATTTGGGATTTGTAATAAATCTTCCAAAGTTCTAACTTGTTCCCTCTCAAATGCTGGAGTTCATAGGGGCCCTCCTAGACACTCAGCAATCAAGGGCTTTTCTGCCCCAACTCCGCTGTGCTCGACTCATTCAGTTAGCATCTCAGGCATGCCTCAAGAACTTTCTCATGGCTCAAGAACTGCTATAACGTTTGGGTCATATGGCATCAACAGTGCATGATGTTCCATATGCTCATCTACATATGTGTGCAGCTCAATGGACACTGGCTTCCCAGTGATCTCAGGCATCAGGTTGCCCGGGAGACAAGATAATGGTCTCTACTTGACTAATCTTGTCTCTCCAGTGGTGTCAATCCCCAAAAAACCTCCTGGTAGGGTCACCTTTTCAGATGCCAGCACATCAATGTACCCTGATGACGGATGCGTCCAAATTGGGCTGGGGAGCTCACCTGGATAATCTCTCCACTCAGGAGCTTTGGTCTCATCAGGAGTCACAACTCCACATAAATCTGCCAGAACTCAGAGCTATCTACAATGCTCTCAAAGTGTTCCAGGACCATCTAATAGCCATGTTCCAGGACAATCAAGTAGCCATGTTCTACTTGAACAAGCAGGACAGATCAGGCTCTTTGGACCCTCTGCAACGAGGCCCTACATCTGTGGTCTTTTGCCATACAACACCACATTCACCTTCTTGCGGTATATCTTCCAGGCAAACACAATGTCTTGGCGGACAAACTGAGTCGAGTCCTTCTACTCCACGAGTGATCTCTCCATGCAGACAAGGTTGCTTATGTTTTTCAGATCTGGGGAACCCCAGAGATAGACCTGTTCACGAGTCCTCAAAATGCCAAGCTTCCTCTCTCCTTCTCCTTCTACGTCTTTCTCAGGCTCAACCTGTAGATCTGGGGTCCTCTCCAGATCTCCTCTCTCAGGAGACGTTGCTCCATCCCAATCCGCAGTCCCTACATCTTACAACATGGCTGCTGAAGGCATAGCCTTCCAGGACATTAACCTCTTTCAATAGGTTAATGATATCCTTTTAGCTTCTAGGAAGCCTTCCATCAGGTGCTCCTATGCTTTCAAGTGGCGTAGATTCTCTCTCTGATGTTCACAGAGGGCGCTTAACCCCTTTTCAGCTCCGGTGGATGCATTACTTAAATTTCTTATCCATCTCTCTTCTTCTGGACTCAAAACCAATTCGGTAAGAGTACACCTAAGTGCAATTGTGGCTTCTCATATGCCCTTAGATGGTCAGCCCATCATAAGAACATAAGATATGCCATATTGGATCAGACCAAGGTCCATCAAGCCCAGTATCCTGTTTCCAACAGTGGCCAATCTAGGTCATAAGTACCTAGCAGTTTCCCCAAAAGACACAGGTTCCTCAGTGCTTGTATTGGGTCAAGCAGTGATATCCCGGGTCCCTTTTAATAATGGTTTACTGACCTTTCTTCCAGGAACTTGTCCAAACCTTTTTTAAACGCAGCTACACTAACAGCTTTTACTACATCCTCCGGTAAGAAATTCCAGAGTTTCATTACACGTTGAGTGAAAAAATATTTTCTCTTATTAGTCTTAAATAGGTTACCCTGTAGCTTCATTGCATGTCCCCTAGTCTTTTTATATTCTGAAGACATAAGCAATCGATCTACATTTACCCATTCCACTCCATTCATTCATTTATAGACCTTTATCATATCTCCCCTCAGCCGTCTCTTTTCCAGGTTGAAGAGCCCTAACCTTTTTAGCCTCTCTTCATAGGAATATCCTTTAATCCCCTTTACCATTTTGGTGGCTTTTCTCAACCGCTTGTAGCATGCTTCATGAGGGGTCTTCTATTAAACAAACCTCCCATTAAGCCCCCTCCAGTGGCATGGGATCTTAATGTTGTTTTAGGACAGCTTCTCAAGCCGCCCTTTGAACCTCTAGCCACTACCTCACTGAAGTTTCTCATGTGGAAAGTCACCTTCCTTGTTGCCCTCACTTCAGCAAGACGCATTAATGAGCTCCAGGCTTTGGTGGCTGACCCTCCTTATACACGATTCCACCATGATAAGGTAGTCCTTAGGACTCATCCTCACTTTATGCCAAAGGTGGTCTTGCCCTTCCATTTAAATCAGTCAGTCTACCGCCCTGTCTTTTTCCCTAGACCTTATTCCTCTAGGGCACAAGCAACCCTTCACACTCTGGGTTGCAAATGTGCCTTGGCTTTTTATCTCCAGAGAACTCGAGAGCACAGGAAAGCTTTCCAGCTTTTCATCGCCTTTGAGTCACCTGGGTTTGCCAGTATCCAAGAGGACTCTCTCCAGATGGATAGTGGACTGCATCTCCTTTGCTTACGAAAGTGAAGGACTCTCTCTTAAGGGTCACGTCACTGCACATAATGTTCACACCGTGGCTACCTCTATGGCAAATCTACTCTCTGTAGCAATTGATGAGATGTGCAAAGCGGCAGCTTGGTCTTCTGTCTACACTTTTGCTGCTCACTATTGCTTAGATAAGGACTCCCGCCACGATGCCTTGTTTGTCCAAACTGTTCTTCAGCATCTCTTTCAAACTTAGAACAGCTCCTACCCTCCTTCCAGGGTTTCGATATCAGACATCCTTGGAGGACATATGACCTACTCAGTTATGCCTGTGTTGCACAGCTCACTCTGAGGTCATCTCTCTGTCATCTCCGAGCTAGGGAGTCCCATATGTGAAGACTACATTCCTGCTTATTCCTGGAGATAGTGTAGTTACTCACCTGTAACAGGTGATCTCCTGGAACAGGAGGAATTTAGTCTTCACAACCCACCCTCCTCCCCTAGGAGTTGTAGTTTCTCTTCTTCTCTTCTCGTTCTCTCCTTTTATCTCAGTTACAAACAACTTAGGAGGGAGAGCTGGAAAGGTGGGAAGGCAGCTACGCAGGCACAGTGGGATGCTCCCAAAGCCTTTCTATTGGCTCGTTGGGGAGCATTCCTGCGCGGGCTCAGTCTGTACCGATGTTACCTATATGTGAAGACTGAATTTCTGCTGTTCCCAGCGATCATCTGTTACAGGTCAGTAACCATGCTTTTACTGTTCTATTGACTTTTTATTGCCTTCTGTATTTCCAAGAGTGAAACTGGCAGATCCAGACCCTTAGGATCCTCCTCCAACAACTGTTGTAAATAACAATGGACAGTTGGTTACGAGTTAAGATACACACATAGCTACTTTTCAAAACAGAGGGTGCATAGTGCACCTGCCCTTTCCCACTCATACACTAGCTTCCCATAATCTGCATCGGTGAGATACGTCTCTTACAACAAGGCTATATGTGGGTCTTGTTTTCTTAGGAGAATATTCTCCTGTTATTGACTGGCAATAAGATCCCTTATGCTTTCAGGTTATGAGGTTCAATGGCCGATTAGCCATAACCATGGCCAGTAACATGATTATACATCCTGCCAGAGTCCCTTAGAAAGCCACATACTGTGCCAAAAAAAGGCTACTTGGCACCAAAACCCCCAGCCCCCCAAACCCTTCCTCCTCATCTCACCATGTACCCACAGCCACTCCCAAAGAGAAACTACAACCAGTACCTCCCCCCCCACCTCCTCCTTGGGTCTGAAACTGCAGCTGCACCGCAGTCCGATCTGTCTGCTACCCTGCAAAGAGAGAATATCCAGGTGTGAACAAACTCGGGGCATGGATGATCCCCTGGCCTCAGCATCCAGCCCAAAGTTCCTCCCACCCCAGGTCTCTCCATCAGCCACCCCACCTCTATACTTACATTTACCCCGAGAAAGAGCCAACTATCTATACCAATCCCCACCCCACACCCCTTCCCCCAACCCCTCATTAACCAATTGTACTCAGCCAAGCTCTCCACATAACCAATTCATTCCAACTTATAACAGGACCCATTTCTACAATTCTATAGCAGACATACAACAAAAATGTACCAACCACTTCAATACTCTCCTGCCACCCTTAAGGAAAGAAGAATCCAAGAAAATATTTCTCTGGATCTTTAGCACGAGGGAAAGGCAGCAATAGTATGAAAAGGGAAGCAAAAAAAGACCCACGCTATTTTGCTCCATAGCAAAGTCCAAAGTAGCCCTTGTGATTTAAGTCCCATGTAGAAGTCCACCTGTCCCCTTAGCAGAACCGGCAGCTGCACTGCCCTTCACAAGCCAAAGGAACCATCTTCCCCCACTTTTAGGAAGACTTTCACTTCTTTAGCTGAGGTAAACGTTTGTGCCTTTCATGCATAGTCAACCCACAGCCGGGCCAAGTACAACATGGCCTACTTGATCCCACTGCCACTCAAGGACGACTTGACAGCACTGAAACTGTCATATCTTCTGCAATTCCAGTGAAAAACTGTGAAAAGGGTAGATCCTTAGTTTGGAATCCTTTGGTCTCTTGGCCACCAGGACCCTCACCTTATCCTGAAAAATTAAGTATAAATAGTTTCAAGGATTGGTGATGAACACTCTTTGCTGGAGTGGATGTAAGTATCTAGTTTCAGCAGACAACTTTCCAAATCCAAACCAAACACCACTGAAATTTGTTTCTGGAGGAAGCTTAACAATCAGATCCCTCTGCCCTCTCTGGGATAGCAGTTATCTACAAATTATTACAGCATTCATGGTTTTCTGCATCCTCCTGGTGCAACACCAAGACCTAGTACATCTTCTCTAATGCTGCCAGGTTCTCCACACTAATCATGGCCATGGCCTGCAGTTCCTAAGGCCTAGGTTCTAAATGATCAAGACAGTGTGCATGTTCTTGCAGAATCCTAATAGTCTGGGCAACTTTGACAATAGTTTCTCAAGCTGAGAGTCTAGACATCCCATAATTTTCATTGAGATAAAGGAAAGATAGAAACATGGCAGCAAAAAAAGACCACATGGCTTATTTAGTCTGCCTTCCATATCAACAACAATAGTCCAGTTTTTTTTTCCTTTAGAGATCTATCTGTGTTTGTCCCATGCTTTTTTGAATTCAGATACTGTCCTTGTCTCTACTACCTCTACTGGGAGACTATTCCATGCATCTACCACTTTCTGTAAAGAAATATTTCCGCATATTACTCCTGAGCCTGTCCTCTTTCATCCTCATCCTATGTCCCCTAGAAACAGAGCTTGCTTTCAATGAAAGAGGCTGTCCTCGTGCATTTATGCAACAGAGGTATTTAAACATCTCTAACACAGTGGTTCTCAACCCAGTCCTCTGGGACCCCTAGTCCAGTTGGGTTTTAAGGATATCCATAATGAATATTCATGAGATAGATCTGCATACAGTGGAAGCAGTGCATGCAGATCTATTTCCTGCATATTCATTGTGGATATTCTGAAAACATGACTGGCCTGGGGGTCCCAGAGGACTGGGTTGAGAATCACTGCTCTAACATAAAGATCTTAATATGTACAAGTCTGTCCTCATATGCTTTATAACGAAGACCACTAACCATTTTAGTAGCCACCCTTTGCACTGACTCCAACCTGTTTATATCCTTTTGAAGGTGTGGTCTCCAGAATTGCCCACAATACTCCAAATTAGGTCACACCAGAAACTTTTATACAAAGGCTGTATCACCTCTTTTTTTCTTGCTATCCATTCCTTACCTTATGCACCCAAGCATCCTTCTGGCTTTCACTGTCGCCTTTTCTACCTGTTTAGCCACTTTAAGGTCATCAGAAACAATCATCATGCATGGGTCCCACTGTTCTTTTGTGGGCAGAAATACTTCACTCCCATACACTGTACTGCTCCCTTGGATATTTGCAGCCCAAATACATGACCTTGCATTTTTTAGCATTAAATCTCATCTGCCAAATTTTTGACCATTCTTCAAACTTAGCTAGATCCCTCTTCATGTTATCTACTCCTTACCTGACAGCCCTTCCGCAATATCACTAACAAATGTTAAAAAGAATCGGACTAAGGACAGATCCCTGCAGCAAACCGCTGGTAACCTCCTTCTCCTCAGAGTGAGCTTCCCACTCAACCAATTTCTAACCCAGTCAGTCACTTTAGTGTCCAGCCCTAGGGTGCTCAGTTGTTTATAAGTCATCTGGGTGGAACGGAGGTCGAAGGCTTTACTGAAATCTAAGTACACCACATCTAGAGCTCTCCCTTGGTCAAACCTCCAGGTCACCCAGTCAAAGAAATCAATAAGATTTGTCTAACAAGACTTGCCTCTGGTAATCCCAGCCACCTCAGATCCTGCAATCCACTGGACTCCAGGAACCTCACTATTCTCTTATTTAGCAGTGTTTCCAATAATTTACTCACCACAGAGTTTAGACTAACTGGCCTGTAGTTTTCAACCTCATTCTTACTTCCACGTTTATGTTAAGGGATCACATATGCCTTTCTCCAGTCCTCTGGGAGTACCCCCAACTTCAAAGAAACATTGAAAAGGTTAGTCAAGTCAGTCGCTAGAACGTCCCCATGTTCCTTCATTATTCTCTGATGTGTCCCATCCAGTTCCATCGCTTTGTCTACTTTTAGTTTAGCTAGTTACTCATGAACACAGCCTTCTGAAAATCGTTCAAGATCCCTGTCGCTTTTGTTTCTATTTGTGGGTGTTTTCTGGGGTCCTGCTCCTGGCCCTTCATCTATGAACACAGAACAGAAATATTTGTTAAGCAATTTCAGTTTATCCTCATCAGCTTCTACTTATTCCTCCCCTTCTTCTGACAATACCACTTTTGCCCTTCCTTCTCTCACTAACGTATCTGAAAAATGTCTTATTCCCCCCATTTTATTGCATCGGCTATTTCTTCTTCTTTTTTTTATCTTTGCTTTCGTGACTACTTTGCCAGCTTCTTTACGTTTTTCCAAATATAGATGCTTGTTTCCTGAATCTGTGATCTCTTGTATTTTATCAAGGCCATCCTCTTTTTCTTCACCTTTTCAGCTACTTCTTTTGAGAACCTTAATGGCCTCCTTTTCCTTTTACGTTTATTTCCTTTGTAACAAAAAAGTTTGTTGCCCTTAAAATATCCCCTTTCCGTTTTGTCCATTGCTTTTCTACATCCCCCAGCTGTTCCCATCCTGCTAACAGCTCCATGAGGTATTGTCCTATCTTGGCAAAGTTAATTTTCCTAAAATCTAAGACCCTAGCTTTAGAATGGATTTATCAGCCCTAGTCCTAAAACTGAACCACACCATCTGGTGATCACTGGAGGCGAGATGATCTCCCACTATGACATCAAATACTTTCCCCATTGGTAAGCACCAAGTCCAGTATGGCCCCTTCATGTATGTGTTCTGTTACCAGTTGTCAGAATAGTTCTTCCTGTAGAAAATCTATAATCTCCTTACTTCTAGATGACACTACAGCAGGGATGTGCCAAAAGTGGCGGTTCTACCATTAGGCTGAGTGAGGTGGTGGCCTCAAGCGGCAACTTTTTTGGGGCGGCAAAAATTGCCCCCAAAAAGCCCACCTCACTCGGCCTTCCAAAAAAAAAACAAAAGAAAAATGCCGTTAGTTAGAGCCGCTGCCACGGCAGCAGGAAGTGCCTCACAGGCCGCCCCGACAGAGCCCTCCTCTCTCCCTTCAGCGCCGGCTTTACAGAGCCGCGAAGGGAGAGTTTCCCTTTCTTGCGGCTCTGCTAAGCCCGCCGGCACTGATGGGAAACAGGAAATCCTGTTTCCCATCGGCGCCGGTGGGCTTAACAGAGCCACGAGAAAGGGAAACTCTCCCTTCGCGGCTGTAAAGCTGGTAGCGCTGAAGGGAGAGAGGAGGGCTCTGCCAGGGCAGCCGCAGGACACGTCCTTCTGCTGCTGCTGCTGCCGCAGCAGCAGCAGCTTCAGCAGCCAGGTTTTTAGTTTTTAAATTTCAATTTCCAGGGGAGGGGGGATAGGACTGGAAATAGGCTATGGGGGGGGCAGGGGCGGCCCAAGGGGGGTGCGGGGCTATGTGCGGAGACTCGGTGCGGGGCCTCATTTGCATAAATATTTGCATAATGTTACCATACACTAACTTTTAGTAAACATGCCTCTTAATGAGTGTATGAATAAAGAAAGACTAAAAGACTTCTACATTACTATAATCCAGTGCCAACCGCCAGACACATTAGGAACTACTACAAACACTGCCCATTTAGAACCCATAGCAAACCCGCCGTATCCTAACAGCACTACCAGGACTCATAAAGCACCATACCCTAACTATCAAAAGGAAACGCTGCAAATATTAAACCAATACATTTCAGAGAACAACAATACATGACCTACTGGGGAAAGAGAACAAGTGGCAATGTCAAATAGGAATTACATAAACAGAATACCTCAGCTCAGTTACACATGCAGAACATAGACCATCACCAAACAAGGAATCACAATTTAGAAACAGGAAGACAATAATTAAACTGGGAATCCCAAAAGCCAAACTTGGAATGTACAACACTGTAGAAATAAAACTATACATTAATTTGCTCTTGTACTAAACAAAGCGCAGACGTTAATGATGCACAGTTCCCAGAGCTGACATATTCCAATTAATAAATTCAAAATAAAGAGATATTTTTCTACCTTTTGTGCATTTTTTTTCAGCTGCAATTGCTCCAGTTACTTTCTTCTGGTTTCTTTGTGTCTTCCGCTAACTCTCCATCGTCTGCTGTCCATTTGTCTTTTCTTCTCTCTTCTAGTTTTTTTCCATTCTCTCTCTACATCTGCTTTAACATACTAATCTTTCTCCTTTTGCTCTTTCCTCATTCCTATTTCATCTACTCAAATTTTACCCCTCCATTCTCAATCCCCACTTACTCTCCCAATATCCGGCCAATTGTAGATTTGTCTTCCCTCCCACACAAAATATTTTTTCCCTCACCATTTCACTCTCCCAGCTCCATCCCATTCTAATCCTCCCCCAACATCAGCTCCATTCTAGTTCCAGTCCCACCCAGCATCCGCTCCCTTCTAGTCCCCGCATCAGCCCATTTCCAGTCCTATCCTAGACCCACCATCAGCCTATTTCCAGTCCTAGCTCCCCCATCTATTTCCAGTCCCATCCGAGTCCCTCCATCAGCTCGTTTCCAATCCCAGCCCCCCATGAGCCCATCAACCCATGTCAAATCCTAGCTTCCCTCCACTCAGCCCATTTCCAATCCAAGCCCCCCATGAGCCTACTTCCAGTTCTAGCCCCTTCATGAGTCCATTTCAATCCAAACCCCCACCACAGCCCATTTCTAATCTTAGCAACCCCCAACAGCCAATTTCCAGTCCTATTCTAGCCCCTCCATCAGCCCATTTCCAGTCCTAGCTCCCTCCCCCTCACAACCCATTTCCATTCCAAGCCCCCGTCCCCATCAGCTATTTGCAGTTCAAGCCCTCCTTCCACTCAGCCCATTTCCAGTCCTAGCAACACCCCCAGCCCATTAACAGTCTTAGCCCCCCCAGCCCATTACCAGTCCTAACCCCCCATCAGCCCATTTCCAGTCGTAGCCCCCCATAGCCCATTACTAGTCCTAACCCCCCCATCAGCCCATTACGTCCTAACCCCCCATCACCCTATTTCCAGGCCTAGCCCCCCCATCAGCCTATTTCCAGTCCTAGCCCCCCATAGCCCATTTTCCGTCATAATCCTCCAACAGCCCATTACCAGTCCTAACCCCTCCCATAGCCCATTACCAGTCCTAACCCCCATCAGCCCATTTCCAGTCTTAGCCCCCCCGCCATAACCCATTACCAGTCCTAAACCTCCCATCAGCCCAATTCCAGTCTTAGCACCCCCCCCCCCCATGGCCCATTACTAGTCCTAACCCTCCCCCATCAGCCCACTTCCAGTCTTAGCCCCCCCCATAACCCATTACCAGTCCTAAACCTCCCCATCAGCCCATTTCCAGTCTTAGCCCCCCCATAGCCAATTACCAGTCCTAGCCCCCCCCATCAGCCCATTTCCAGTCTTAGCCCCCCCCATAACCCATTACCAGTCCTAAACCTCCCCATCAGCCCACTTCATGTATTAGAACCCCCCCCATTGCCCATTAATAGTTCTAACCCTCCCCCATCAGCCCACTTCCATTCTTAGCCCCCCCCCAGAACCCATTACCAGTCCTAATCCTCCCCATCAGCCCATTTCCAGTCTTAGCCCCTCCATAGCCATTTCCTTTCCTAACCCCCCCATCAGCCCATTTCCAGTCTTAGCCCCCCATAGCCCATTACTAGTCCTAACCCCCCCATCAACCCATTTCCAGTCTTAGCCCCCCCATAACCCATTACCAGTCCTAAACCTCCCCATCAGCCCATTTCCAGTCTTAGCCTCCCCCCCATAGCCAATTACCAGTCCTAACCCCCCCATCAGCCCATTTCCAGTCAGCCCCCCCCATAGCCCATTACAAGTCCTAACCCCCCCCCCATCAGCCCACTTCCAGTCTTAGCACCCCCCCATAGCCCATTACCAGTCCTAAACCCCCTTCCCCACTATCATCCCAAATTAAAAAATAAAAAAAACCCGCTGCTTCTGCTGCGGCAGCATTAAGAGTGCCGCCGCGGGGCCCCCCCCCCCTGCCTGGCAGAGCCTCCCAGTCCCTGCATCGTAGGCTAGCGTCGAATCCCCGAACGCGGGCTTCTTTCAGAGCCGCAAGAGTTTCCTTTCTCGCGGCTCTGTTAATCCCGCCGGGGCTGATGCAGGGACTGGGAGGCTCTGCCGGGCAGGGGGGGGGGGGCCCGCGGCGGCACTCTTGATGCTGCCGCGGCAGAAGCAGCTGTTTTTTTGTTTTAAACTTGGGATGAAGAATATTTTTTGCGTGGGGCCCCCTGAAACGCAGGGCCCTGTGCAAAAAACATTCTTGCTCAATGGACGGGCCGGCCCCGGGGGGGGGGGGGTGTTAGGACTGGAAGTGGGCTGATGGGGGGGTTAGGGCTGGTAATGGGCTGGGGGTTAGGACTGGAAGTGAGCTAATGGGGGGGATACGTTTAAGTTTAATTACAATTTGATATACCGCTCAGGCCAAAGCATTAGAGCGGTTTACAATACAATATATTACAGAAAACAAGAAAAGAACGCCATTTATAAGATAGGACAGGTTTAGAGAGACAGTGACAGTTAAAAGAAAAGAGGAATCAAGAAGGAAGGAAAGCAGCAGATTGCAGCCATAATATAACAGCCTAACAGATAAGCCCAACGATTATAAAGTAGACTTTACTCACATGCCACGGACCTACGCCTAAGGGCCACGCCAAAGGGCCCTCTGGCGAGGCCCTCAGGCGCGGGCCCGCAAGGCGCGGGTGCGCCTCAGAAGCGGCTGTTTTTAAGCTGTTGGAAGGGCTGCTGATTGGCAGGCGAAGGAGAAGAGAAAGGAGCTCCCGCTCACTCCCGATGACATCCGCTGCTCACCCCGATCTGCTGTGCGCCTCAGAAGCGGCGGTTTTTAAGCCGTTGGAAGGGCTGCTGATTGGCAGGCGAAGGAGAAGAGAAAGACTGGTAATGGAATATGGGGGGGGCTAGGACTGGAAATGGGCTGATGGAGGGGTTAGGATTGGAAGTGGGCTGATCGGGAGAGGGGGATAGGACAGAAAAGGGACTTATTGGGTGGGGGGTTAGGACTGGTAATAGGCAGATGGGGGGCTAGCACCGGAAATGAGCTAGGACTGATAATGGGCTGTTTGGGGGGCTAGGACTAGAGTGGGCTGATAAGGGAGCTAGCACTGGAAATGGGCTAGTGGGGGTGGGGAGGAGAGTGCTGCTGGCCCTGGAAGAAAACTAGGGGCTAGGGCTACAAATGGGCTGATTTGGGAGGATGGTAGAATAGGACTCGAAGGGAGCAGCAGATAATGAGAGGGTCTGCCAGGGGAAGGAGGGGGGCAGGAAGGGAACTGACACAGAGGAAGGAGAAGGCTGGAAAGGAGCTGACATCTGGGATGTACTGAAGGGGGACTGGAAGGGAGCTGACACTTGGGGGTGGGAGTGGTAGGTGGTTAAAAAAAAGGAGGAGGAGGAGGCTGGAAAGGAGCTGACATGCAAATGGCACTGGAAGGGGGATGGACAGAGGGTAGGGCGACTGAAAGGGAGCTGACTGGGGGGGGGTGGCACTGAGAGTGGACCTGAGCTGATATCTGGGATAGTATTTGGACTAGAAGGGGCTGGACAATGGAGAGGGAAGGGGACTGTAAGGGAATGGACACCAGTGGCAGTCGTGGGAATGCAAGGTGGTTGACTTTGGAAGGTACTGGGAGGGGAGGACTGGAAAGGGGGCTGATACTGGGGAGGGTTACTGGAACTGGAAATGGACTGATGGAAGGAAGTGAAGAAAACAAAAGAAGAGATAAGAAATGGCAGATGGACCATGAACCATAGACCGCAGAAAGAGAGCTAAGGGAAGACAGGAAAGCAGAAGCCTCAGATCGGGGCCAGCATGATCAGAGAATAAAATGGTCAGACAACAAAGGTAGAAAAAATAATTTTATTGAATTTTAGTGATTGGACTTTGTGCTATTTTTATATTTTACACAGTATTGGGGAACTGCATCTCTTATTTATCTGATGTTGCACTGCATGTGGACTCTGGCTTCTTGGGGTTTCAGTTTAAATTTTGTCTACATATTTTTATTTTATTTTAGATTGTGGTTACTTATTCTGTACTTGATGAGGGTCGATGTTGTGAGTGTGTGACTGAGGTCAGGTGTTCTGTTAACATGGAGTTTGTACATAAAGATCTATACTGTACTGTAGTAATTTGACTTGTTCAGCTTTTCAAATAGGTGTATGGATGTTCCAGGGCCCACTGTAGTATTTACAGTGACACCTTTTTTGGATGGGCTCCTTATGTGAGTTTTGGAAGTTTGTGCTGATATGGTATGGTAGGTTTGCTCTTTGTTGTAGGGTTTTGTATTAGTTCACAATATGCCTGGTACTGGAGAATAGTGGTTGTTGTTGTTGTTAGTGAGATGATCAGAATCAGATTTGTTTTTTAAATATTGAGTTCTGTGGGTGAATGTCCTGGTTCTGCTCTGCACCTACTGTGGATGCAAAATATATGTTGAAAAAGAAAAAGCAAGAACTATAACGCAGTTTATAACAACAAAATAAAAATGACTTATAATTTAGTTTTATAAACTGTAATGTTGGTTCTTGCTGTCTTTTAGTTCCTTGATGTGCAAACGGGACCATACCTAGACCTGTGCAAGCGGTGCAGCCGCACAGGGCGGAAAGGCTTGGGGGGCACATTTCGGCTGTCTGCTATTGTCCTGCCGCCACTGGCAGGACAATAGCAGGCAGCCAAAATGCACCCCCAAGCCTTTTCTCAGCACTTTAAGCAGGTCTGGTCCCTCCCTCCTCCGACGCAATGTCAAAGTAAGGAGGGACAGATCTGCTTAAAATGCTGGTGCCTTTCAGATTGGGCGCATGCCCCCCCCTCCTCCCCCATACCTCTCCGTCCAGCGCTGCCTGCTCTTTCCCTGCTGCTGATGCCACCATGAAAAAAATAGAGGGTGGCAGCAGCAGGGAAAGAGCAGGCAGTGCTGGACGGAGAGGTATGGGGGAGGAGGGGGGGCGTGCGCCCGAGTTGCAAGTTGCACAGGGTGCGATTGCAGCTCGATATGGCCCTGTGTGCAGACATCTTGCATTTCCTCCATATAATCTAATCGGCTTTTTGATTTGGTTCAGTCTCTGATTGGATTTCTGGAAAAGCCCCGCCCCCTCTAAGGTGGGGGGGCGCCATTTCATACTTTGCCTCAGGCAGCAGATAGCCTTGAGCCACCCCTGTGTGCCAATCAACATCTGGCATATTGAAATCACCTATCAAAGGCACTTCTTTAATGGCAATATTGTGTATGTCTTCTATTAAATCCCCTCTTCCTCTCCCTGTGAGGGAGATCTGTATATCACACCAATGCAAATGGATTTCCCTTTCCCTCTTTCTAGTTTAACCCACTTTGCCTCCTCGCTCCCTTTTAAGCACTGTAATTCTATAGCTTTAATATTATTTTTTACATATAGTGCCACCCCTCCTCCCCTTCTTCCTATCCTGTCATTCCTGAATAAAGTATAGCCCAGTATAATTAAATTCCAGTCATGGTTGTCTGTGAACCATGTCTCCGTAACCACCACTAAATCCAAGTCAACCTCTTCCATTAAAGCCTGAACATCTGGGATCTTATTTAAGAACATAAGATATGCCATATTGGGTCAGACCAAGGTCCATCAAGCCCAGTATCCTATTTCCAGCAGTGGCCAATCTAGGTCATAAGTACCTAGCAGTTTCCCCAAAAGACACAGGTTTCACAATGTTTGTATTGGGTCAAGCAGTGATATCCCGGGTCCCTTTTAATAATGGTTTGTGGACCTTTTCTCCAAGAACTTGTCCAAACCTTTTTTTCAACCCAGCTACACTAACAGCTTTTACTACATCCTCCGGTAACAAATTCCAGAGTTTGATTACACATTGAGTGAAAAATACTTTCTCTTATTAGTCTTAAATAGGTTACCCTGTAGCTTCATTTCCCATGCTACGGGCATTTATACACCCCACTTTTCAGATGTTGCCCCTTTTACCCTTTTCTATAGAGGTATTTAATGTTTCACTTACCGGATGGTTTTCTTCACCCATCCCCAACAAATCTAGTTTAATACCACACCCAACAAGGAGGCTAAAGCGTTCCTTAAAGCTATGGATTCCCTACAATACATCCAAATATTTGAAGCACCAACACACCACCATGGAACAACTCCGGATCTCATCTTCATACCAAAGCAGCTACTAGAACGCAACCAGACCACAGCCCCAACAATTATGCCAATACCATGGTCAGACCACCATGTGCTAACATTCTTAACTGGACGCACAGAGGGGATCACGATTCTGATCCTGCGGGGAACGTCTAGCCCTGCAGGATCAGAATCGCGAACAACCTGGCCTGCATGTACATGAAAAGCCTGGCTAACTCAGCCAGGGCTTTTAAATGGAGTCATGGCGCCATGGCATCATGTTGCCATTACACCGTGACTCCATTTAAAAGCCGCGACGCCAGACACCTGAAAAAGGGATTTATTCCCAACAGCCCAACCCCTGATCTGACCTCCTAAGGCCAGGGTCGGGATGCGGGGAATGTTTCCTGGCCACCCCCTGCCCCATTCGCATCCCGGGCACAGCAAAAAAAACCATCCAGGGAAGTTATTCCACCTCAGAGGTAGAATAACTTCCCTGCACATGTCACTGGCCCTGGATGAACAGGGCCGATATTATAATTGGCCCTATACGTCTAGGACCAGCGACCGCCCAGACTCTGCCCCTGGGCCACCCATTCCCCACCCCCATCTAACTTCCCTGCACAACTGGCGGGGAAGGTAGTCGAGTGCAGGAGCCGGCACGAATACTGGGGATGGCTATCCCGTCAGGCTGTCTATCCCCGCTGTTCTTAGCACAGAATAATCCCTATACTGGACACTCTAAACACAACAGCCTCGCCGGCTGACCCCCACGTCCAGTGGAATGGATCAAATCCTCAGCCAGTACCACCATAAGATCGTAATGGTGGCTTTTCAGCAAGGATGCATGCCTCCCTCACTCAAACAAGCAATGATACGACCAATCCTCTAAGCGTCACGCTAAATCCATCTGAACCAAAATCGTATCACCCAATCTCCAGCTTATCATTCATCGCAATCATTGAAAAGGCTGTACAGAACCAACTGCAGGACCACATTGACTCGAATGCACCACTTGACACACACCAGCATGGGCTCAAGCCACATCATAACGTAGAGACTCTGTTAACCTCCCTCTTTGACAGTGTCATTAAGGGCATTGACAACATTAGGAATGACTTCCTTCTAATCTTCATGGACATCTTGGCTGCCTTTGATACGATATCCCACAACATAATGTTATAACGCTTCTAAGACATTGGCCTGTGAAACATTACCTTAAAATGGTTCAGCTCATACCTAGTGTTCTCCAATCCACATGGCATTCCCCAGGGATCCGTACTGCTGTCTATACTCTTTAACTTATATATACAGCCCATCTGCAACATCATCAAATGGCATAAAATGTGCTACCATATATATGCAGATGATATCTTGGTATATACACCAATCAACCTACATGCACCTGACCTATAACCAAATGCATTGAAGACATGAACATCTGGCTTAAAAACAACAATCTGAAGGTTAACTACAACAAAACAGAAGTGCTTTTAATCTCCAGAAATAATACCTTCAACCCACCACAAACAATTAACCTCCTACAGAAGACAATAATGCTGAAGGATGAAGTAAGATACCTGGGCATTACCCTTGACAATAATCTTAACCTCCAAGCATACATCAACAAAACTGCTGCAAAAGCTTACCACGGATTAAAGTTCATTAGGAGACTTAAACCATTCCTAAGCCAGGATCATTTCCGCTCAGTGTGCCAGGCCATTATCACACCTGTACTCGATTACGGAAATTCACTATACCAAGGTCTCCCCAAACAGGCCATTCATACACTCCAACTAGTGCAGAATATGACTGCCTGAATCATTACAGGCACTGCCAAAAATGAGCACGTCAAACCTATACTCCAACGACTGCATTGGCTGCCCATCCATGCCAGTGCAAGGTTCAAGACAATGTTAAACATATTCAAAGTCATTCACCATTGTTCAGTAGAGGCACTACAGACAATAGTGATCAGAAACCCTAGCACAAGACCCAGATGAAACAACATGGAAAACATGCTTGCCACACCAGCAGGCTATCAAAGAACCAACCATACCACCTGCAGAAGAGCATTTTCACGTAACCCACCAACCTTGTGGAACTCCCTGCCCAAAGGAATGAAAGCCATGAAAGACATCAAGGACTTCTGCAAAGCACTCAAGACTCTTATTCACAGAATACTTCGTCCACATAACATAACCTATGACACACAGTAGATACATTTGCCTACAAGCTAATCTTAGGCTGTGGACCATATGCACAATCTCAAAAGAGTCAGTTGTAAATAGTTTGTACACCTGTATATAATCCTACCCCTCGCTACCTCCCCCCTCCCCCACTTTCACCCACATGTTGTATGATGAGAAGTTATATTGTGAACCACTTTGATTGAAGGAAAAGGTGGTATTTAAAACTGGTTAAATAAATAAATAAAAACCCTCTTCAGTTGGTTAACCAGTCTGCTGCAGAAGACACTTCAACCTTTCTTGGGCAGATGGACACCATCTCTGCTCTCCAGGCCTTGGAAAATCATCCCATGGTGCAGAAACCAAAACGCTCTCTGACACCATCTACACAGCCATGCATTCATCTCTAGGACGTGAACTTCTCTACCTCAGCCTTTACCCTCAACAGGGAGGATTGAAGAGAACACCACCTGAACATAAGAACATAAGATATGCCATACTGGGTCAGACCAAGGTCCATCAAGCCCAGTATTCTGTTTCCAACAGTGGCCAATCTAGGTCATATGTACCTAGCAGTTTCCCCAAGAGACACAAGTTCCACAATGCTTGTACTGGGTCAAGCATTGATACCTGTGCACCTGTCTGCTTCATCCTCTGTCCCAGAGCCATGAAGTCATGTTTCATAGGCTCAGAGGGATACCTGGCAGTATCATTTGTGCTGACATAGATAAGCAACATCGGATAATAGACAGTAGGATTAATGAGTCTCAACAAACTCTCCGTAATATCTCGGATTTTGGTACCTGCCAGATAGCACACCTCTCTGGACATCAAGTCTGGTCAGCTGATGGATGCCTTAGTATCCCTCAGAAGAGAGTCACCAACCACCACTACCCTTCGCTTCTTTGTGTCACTGATTCCGCATCTTTGGGATGCTTGAGCTCTGGTTCTTCCCTTTCCTAGGATGTTTTCACCTCCTCCACTTCCAGAGCTGCATACTGGTTCTTCAGTTCAAGGGTTGGTGGAGTTGGATTGTTGATTCTGCAGGCTCTGGTGACTCGTGTCCAGCTCTTTTCATTATGTAGCCTCCCATCATCTCTGTCGGAGAGCTTGGATGTTTCAAGAAGCATATCAATGTACTTCTTGCTGTCTCGAATGCTTCTCAGCATTGTCACCTCTTCTCTGAGCTCCTCCACTTGTTTCATGAGGATTTCAGCTTGCAGGCATCCTGCACATGGAGCCATTTCTTCAACTGGTATCGGGCTCTGTCTGGACAGAGACAGAAGCTGTAATTGGAGCAACAGGAAGGTCTCTGGAATTCGCTTCCCCCGGACCTCCGCCTGGAACCTTCCCTGAAAACCTTTAAGACCCATTTAAAGACTTACCTCTTTTGTCTCGCTTTCGATCTTTCCCCACCTCCCTCCCCTCTCCCCCCCCCCCTCCACTGACTTCTTTGTAGTCATTATTCTTGTTACCTCACCTCTCCCTTTAGCTCTCTCCTTTTCTCCTAATCTTTCCTGTCATATATTTGGCGTTCTTTTCTTTCTTCCCTGCAGCTGTTTTGCACATTGTACACCGCTCTGACGCAATTTGCCTGAGCGGTATATTAAGTCACAAATAAAGATAAAGATAAAACAGCTTTGGTAATATGATTTTTCCCAGCCATCGTTCAGTTGGTGGAGCTTTGGTACCCGTTGAATTAAACGAGAGAGACCTTCCAAAGACCTTCACTTTTCCTCAGCTGTCCTTTAAGAAAAAAAAGCAGTTAACCTCTTGTATGTGTGTTCTAACAGTGCTGTTCTATGTCCCTGTGTATAGCTAATTCAGGAGTTGCCTTATAAAGCAAGAATTCTCACATGGGGTAGGTGGGAACTGGGATGGGGAGGGAGGGATCTAACACCTGATGAGTTCAGTGGCTTCAACATGCTCATTCTGAATGAAAAGCTGGAAAAAGAAAACAATGCATCAGTTCTTTAATCAGGTCCCCTGTGTCCACAGAGATTGGGATCTCAGGGACTGCTTCCTCCTTTTGGGTGAGGGTGTCTACTACCCCAGACTGGCCTAGATTTTGTCTTTGGGCAACTGGTTTCTCACATTGCTGGAATAGAGTGCTTGCTCACCTCCTTAGCACTCTCCCCCCACATCTGTCAGAAGACAGGGCCAAGCCACCACAGCAGGCAGCAACACAGTCCAAGCAGGCACTCAGCCCCATGTGAAGGGAATTATTTTGTTACGGTGCTAGATCTCCACTCAAGGTGCTATAGACAGCTGTGCAATCAGGCCTCCTCATTGCCACAGGCTGTGCTGACATAACCTTCATCTCTAGTTCATTGGCCCAGTCTACAGCATCCCATCCATGCTCACTGAACTTACACCCACAGAGCAGCTACTGTACAATGCACTCCCAGAGTCCACACTCATGCAGTCCTTTCAGCAAACACCGACACCACAAGGCCCTCCACAGCCTCCTGGGGAATAGCAAACCACTTATTAAATAAGGCATAGAGGTGGTGAGGAGTAAAACGTATTTGTCTATCTTGTTTGGTAGCCCTCTAGTATCCCTCATGGGCAGAGATTTCATGTATTC
Organism: Ichthyophis bannanicus; assembly: GCA_033557465.1. NCBI lineage: Eukaryota > Metazoa > Chordata > Amphibia > Gymnophiona > Ichthyophiidae > Ichthyophis > Ichthyophis bannanicus. The sequence goes on from CM066035.1 coordinate 573,621,334, forward strand.
ATGTAGATTATAAAATACCTTAATCTATGCATGTAGGTGTATAAACCCCTCACTTGGTTTGCAGCTTGTCGTCCTGTGAGGGCTTGTGTGCATCAGTGATGCTGAGAGCTAAACTATCGGTAGTTTAACTACTGGTAGGGTCTCCCAAGATGGACAGGTCTCAGCTGAGGTGCCAGACCAAGACAAACCACCCATCTGGGCAGCAGCAGAATGGGATAATGTTGACGGCGGAGGATCACATTTCTGTGACAATGGCAACAACACCAAACTTAAACTGCGTGGAAGAAAGGCCCGGCAAGCTACTTCTATATCTTGCCATGAAAACCCAATGGATAGTTACAACAAAACAAATTGTGCTATAGTGCTGGAAGATGAGACCCCCAGGTCAGAAGTCACTCAACTAGCTACTGGGGAAGAGCTGAAGACTTTTCAGAGTAAAGCCAGCATTTATGATGTGGTTGGATCAAAGCCCTCGGGACGTCTGACTGCTGATGTATCTGTGCATGAAATGAGAGTCAGAAGCTGTAAAGATGTCTTACACATTGGAACATGTAACGTACGAAGCATGAACCAAGGGAAGTTGGAGATGATCAAGAATGAAATGGAACGTGTACAACTTGATCTGTTGGGTGTCAGTGAACTGAAATGGACTGGCATCGGGCACTTTGCATCAGATGATCACATGGTCTACTATGCTGGAAATGAAAGACAAAGAAGAAATGGTGTTGCATTTATAATAAAGAAGAAACTTGCAAGAACTGTAATGAAATACAGTGCAGTCAGCAAACACTTAATCTCTATTCGTCTACGAGGAATGCCTATCAACATAACTATAATTCAAGTATATGCCCCAAGAACAGCTGCAGAAGAGAATGAAATTGAAGAGTTCTATGAACAAGTACAAGCTGAAATTGACAGAACATGCAAACAGGATATCCTGATAGTCATGGGTGAATGGAACGCAAAAGTTGGCAACAAAGAAGAAGACAAAGTAGTTGGAAAATATGGACTTGGTAACAGAAATGAAGCTGGAAAAAGACTGATAGAATTCTGCAAGACCAAAGATCTATTCATCTCAAACACCTTCTTCCAGCAACACAAGCGGCGACTGTACACATGGACTTCACCCAATGGATTGTATAAAAATCAAATTGACTACATCTGTGGACGTCAACAATGGAAAAGCTCTATAACATCAACAAAGACAAAACCTGGAGATGACTGTGGTACAGATCATCAACTACTAGTATGCAAACTCAAGCTAAAGTTGAAAAAGAGCAAACCACTCAGGAATGCAGCAAAATATGACCTTGTGAATATACCACTGGAATTTAAAGACTGCCTGCAAAATTGATTTGCTGCTTTAGATACAACTGACAGAGCTCCAGAAGAGTTATGGAATGACATCAAGAAGGTTGTGTTGGAAGAAAGCGAGAAGTCTCTACAAAAGGTGAAAAAGAAAAAACGGCCAAAATGGATGACGGAAGAAACTCTGAAAATTGCCCAGAAACACAGAGAAGCTAAAGCCAGAGGAGAAAGAAAGACAATCACAGAACTCAACAGAGATTTCCAACATGCAGCAAGACAGGACAAGGAAAAGTACTACAATGACGCATGCAAAGAAATAGAAGCAGAAATTATTAGAGGAAGAACAAGATTGGCTTTAAAGCTACGAGAGTTAAAGAAAAAGTTCCAGCCTCGAATTGGAATGTTACAAGATGCTCAAGGTTCTATGTTGAATGATGCTGAGAAGATCAAGAAAAGATGGAAGGAATATACAGAGTTTTTATATGATAAAGATCAAGTGGACCAACAGCCGTTTCAACCTGTACCTTATGATCGGGAACCATTGGTGATGAAAGAAGAAGTTGAAGCAGCATTGAAAGCCTTATCAATGAACAAAGCACCAGGCATTGATAGCATTCCCATAGAAGTATTACAGCAATCTGATGCAGCTGTTACCGTACTTACAAGGCTCTGCCAAAAAATATGGAAGACAACATCATGGCCAACTGACTGGAAAAGATTTGTGTTTATGCCAATACTAAAGAAAGGTGATCCAACTGACTGTGGAAATTATCACACAATCGCTCTGATCCCACATGCCAGCAAGATTCTACTGAAGATTATTCAAAAGAGACTACAACCATACCTGGAACAAGAACTACCTGAAGTGCAAGCAGGGCTCAGGAAAGGGCGAGGAACGAGAGACATCATTGCGGATGTGAGATGGATCCTTGAAAAGACTAAAGAATACCAAAAGGATATCTATTTTTGCTTTATCGACTATAGCAAAGCTTTTGACTGTGTAAACCATGAGAAACTCTGGGCCACATTAAGAAGCATGGGTATACCAGAACACTTGATCGTACTCTTGCACAATCTGTACATTGATCAAGAAGCAACAGTTCGAACAGAACAAGGAGAAATAGAATGGTTTAAAATAAGGAAAGGTGTAAGACAAAGCTGCATACTTTCCCCCTACCTGTTTAATTTATATGCCGAACAAATAGGGTTACCAACTGGCTCCAGATGCGCCCGACAGGCTTGATCCAGTCCTGGGTTTACCCCATTGCGTGCAGGGACATGTAGTCTTGTTTTTCTTATGGCGTGCAATGGAGAAATCAGAACTACATGTCCCTGCATGCAATGGGGTAGACCCAGGACTGGATCAAGCTTGTCGGGCGCATCTGGAGCCAGTTGGCAACCCTACGAACAAATCATCAGAGAAGCAGGATTGTATGAAAACAACAGAGGTGTGAAGATTGGTGGAAGACTCATCAACAACCTTCGCTCTGCTGATGATACCACATTACTGGCTGAAAGTGAAGATGATCTGAAACATTTGCTTCTCACAATCAAAGAACATAGTCTCAAAATGGGCCTGCACCTTAATGTAAAGAAGACAAAGATCATGACAACTGGCATAATCAACAGGTTCATCATTGAAGGAGAAGAAATTGAAATCGTGAGCAACTTTAACCTACTTGCTCAACTATCAATAAAGAAGCAACAAGCAGTCAAGAAATCAGACGACGCATTGCTCTTGGCAGAATGGCTATAAAGACCTAGATAAGATTCTCAAGAGCAGAGATGTCTCTCTCCATACTAAGATTCGACTTGTTCAAGCCATGGTATTTTCAATAACATCATATAGATGTGAAAGCTGCACAGTGAAAAAGATAGGAAGAAAATTGATGCCTTTGAATTATGGTGCTGACGGCAAATACTGTGTATACCATGGACTGCCCGAAGAATAAACCAGTCGGTACTAGAGGAGATCAAACCTAAGCTTTCTTTAGAAGCTCAGATGACAAGACTTCAACTTTCATACTTTGGACACATCATGCGAAGAGAGAGATCATTAGAGAAAGACATCATGCTTGGCAAGATAGGTCAACGCAAAAGAGGAAGGCCAGCAATGAGATGGATCGATACAATAACAGCAGCTACAGGTACCGGTCTGTCAACAATGAGCCACCTGACTGAAGACCGAACACAATTTAGGATAGCTATCCAGAGGGTCACCATGACTCTGACTCGACGGCACTTAACAACAGGTGTATAAATTATGTGTGGTTATTTCCACCTACTCATTAGCAGATGTACATAATCACACCTACATTTAAGTCATATTCTTTTCCACATACTCAAATATTTTATAAATAAGTGTAGGTGACCTATTATGAATTGTTGTCGTAAAGTCATAATGGCACACGTGCCCAGAATTGAACATAAAGTCAATTCTGCAGGCACACCGGAAACACAACTCCCTTAATACCCCTAATTCTTCCCTTACCCTCCTCCCTCCCCCCAAAAAGTTGAATGAAGTCATCTGTACCCATCAACCTGATAGTTTCAAAATTTGCAGCTTTATGGCACTTGGACTCCTATAGGAATAGCATTATTGATATAAAATATGGGCCCAGTATTCAGCAGCAGTGGCTAGCAATATTCCATGACTAGCCACCCTCACTGAACTCTAAACCTGGACATTCAATGCCGGGACTGTATCCAGGCCCCAGTATTGAATATCCAGATTGGCTGGATTGCTGGGAAGCTAACCAGGCAGTGGCAATATTTAGCCGCTGCCCGGTTAGCTTCTGTGGTGAAAGTTAGGCCATTCTTTATTGTGCTGACTTTTGCCACGTGTCAGTAACCAGGCAACGGCTCAATATCGCCACTGCTCATTTATCAATGGGTGCCACCCCGGAATGCCCCCGGCATGCCTGATACTAACCAGTTTGCATCGGGGCATGCAGTGGCGGCACCTGTGGATTTTCAGTGGCATTAACATGGTTAGTGCCGCTGAATATCTTGCTAAGTGACATCTACATGGTTTGTGGGTCAGCAAACCATGTAAATGCCTTTGAATATCCCCCCTCCCCCATATGTGTATACCTTGTACTAAAGCATGAACCTAGAGAGGAAAAATGTTAAAAATGAGAACATGGCAGTAATAAAGGTTTCTTGCTTATGTTCCAAAGAGTATGAAAATATAGGAAAATTGTTTGACTAAACAGGACCAGTGCTGGGAATAAGACCCTAATAGGGCACAAGAGTGCCAAGAAACAGACATATTGCTATGATAAAGAATCTTGCTAATACTGTTGCCTTAACTTGGCTGTGTAATAAATTGCCAATATATGGGGATAAAGGTAAAATCAGGGTGTTTGAAGCACATAGATGCATACCTTATACCTATTTAATAAAGGCAAAACCAAAATGAAAATAACAACCACAATTCCAGAGGGAACAGCAGTATAACTAAAGAAAACCACCCAATGCACTTAAAGTGTGTCACAGGCCATCAAATATTGGCAGATATTTGCCAGATCTCTCTGATATTCAAGGAGAACTAATATCTCACTCATCAGTCCCAAATAGTGTACCAGTGTCCATATAACAACAACTCTTTGAGACTTAAATGCTAAAATCACTGAATCAGGTTTTGTTTTGGGTTTTTTTTAGCAAAAAGAGGTATAGATAGTACACTTCTCATATTTAAGTGTCCCATTAATGCATTTTAAATATCCACTGGGGAAGAAGACTTACCATCTACCGGGCTGTTCCTGCTGTCTGTGCCACTGAGTGGTAGGGGAGAAATGCCAGCGGGGGTGTTTGACTGCTGCAGGCATTGTTCCAGCTACCCCTTTCCTCCCCATGATGTCATGTAGCCGAGGCCGCAAGGCTATATTTAAACTGGCCCAGAGGTCTATTCCATCGGAAGACAGAAACTTACCATCTACCAGGCTGTTCCTGCTATTTGTGCCACTGATTGGTAGGAGAGAAATGCCAGCAAGGGTGTTTGACTGCTGCAGGTATTGTTCCAGCTATCTCTTTCCTCCCCAAGATGTCAGGCTGCCGAAGCCTTGAGGCTATGTTTAAACTGGCCTAGAGCCCTTTTGGGCTGTGGCCCAAAGGGGCAGGTCACGCACCTTTGGCACCCCTTCAGTGTACTGACAATGTGTTGGTGGAGCTCCTTGGCACCGTCCCCTTAAGCTGCTCAGGTACACTCTTTTTTTTCCTGTAAATAAATTGATGGGGAAACGGAAGGCAAAGACTTATCTAAGGTTCATGCTTCGGCGAGGATTATGGGTCCTTTAGATAAAAGTTTTACTGTGACTACTGGTCAACAACTCTCGTCTGAATGGATGTCACTCAGTTCAGCAGATCGGACTCCTCCAGTGTTCCTTCACCCTCAGTTATCATCTACAGTTGTGTCTGCTAGTTCCCTGGGCCTATTGGTCCCTTCCTGTACACCAAGTCCTTTACCGAAGCAAATTTTACTGAAAATGAGGATCAGGCTATGGTGGAACCCACTTAAGACATTTCAATGAAAGATCTATGGATTGCCATTTCAAAGACTGACTCTAAGCTGTCTAGCACTGTAGCGTTTCTTTGTGTATTTACCCAAGAGACATCTCAAAAGCTTCAGGAAGTAGATAGCAGCAAGTTTTGTGAATTGGGTGCGTGTATTACTAGAATGGAGGGTCAGTTGCAAGCTTTGCAGCAGACCAGTGTTTCGGCAATTAAGAATTCTCTTTCTATTTATTATAAGTTAGAAACTCTGGAACATTTTTCCAGGGTTAATAACTTGTGTTTCCTTAATTTCCCCAAAATGCACCCGCTGTCTGATGAAATTCTTTTAGCAAATATTTTAAAGAGGTTTTGCTAATTACTGATATGATTTCATTTCAAAAGTGCTTTTATTTACCATCTAAACAGCGGAAAAAGGATATCGGCAGAGATGGCATTGATGTTTTAATTCCAAATGTTAGTTATGATTTGACAAATTTTTTGGAGGATTCTTCAGATGTTATTGCTAAAAGGGCTACATTGTTAGTATCTTTCCTGTCTGCGGTTGATAAAATCAAGGTGTTAAAACTTTTTTTTAAAACATAAAGACCATGTTTTTTGTGGTCAGAAGTTGAATGTGTTCCTGGATCTCTCTAGGACAGCGATGGCGAACCTATGGCACGCGTGCCAGCTGTGGCACGCGAAGGCCTTGCAGCTGGCACGCGGGAAGGTCCGCATTTAAAAAAATAAAAAAAAAGCTGTCTTCTGCCGCTTCCGGGGCCGCCGCGGCAGAATCGAGTGTGCCGCGGGGCCCCCCCTGTGCCTGGCAGAGCCTGCCCTCCAGATCCTGCCTTCCCCGGTATCAGCTCCCTGTTTCCAGCTTGTCACACGCGACGGCTTTCAGAGCGCGAGGGGAGAGTTTTTCCCTCGCTGCTCTGTTAAGCCCGCGGGGGCTGATGGGAAGTTCCCATCAGCCCCCGCGGGCTTAACAGAGCCGCGAAAGGGAAACTAGTTCCCTTCGCGCTCTGAAAGCCGGCGCGTGTGACAAGCTGGAAACAGGGAGCTGATACCGGGGAAGGCAGGATCTGGAGGGCAGGCTCTGCCAGGCACAGGGGGGGCCCCGCGGCACACTCGATTCTGCCGCGGTGGCCCCGGAAGCGGCAGAAGACAGCTTTTTTTTATTTTAAATTTTGGCTGGGCTGGGCTGGGGGGGTTAGGAGTGGTGATGGGCGCTGCGGGGGGATTAGGAGTGGTGATGGGCACTGGGGGGGGTTAGGAGTGGTGATGGGCACTGGGGGGGGTAGGAGTGGTGCTGGGTGCTGGGGGGGTTTAGGAGTGGTGATGGGCTATGGGGGGGGCTTAAACTAAAAATTGGGTGATGGATTAGGACTGGAAATGGGCTGGTGGGATTAGGACTGGGAGTGGGCTGATGGGGAGGTTAGGACTGGTAATGGGCTATGAGGGGGCTTAAACTGAAAATGGGGTGATGGGGATTAGGACTGGAAATGGGCTGGTGGGATTAGGACTGGGAGTGGGCTATGGGGGGCTAGGACTGGTAATGGGCTATGAGGGGGCTTAAACTGAAAATGGGGTGATGGGGATTAGGACTGGAAATGGGCTGGTGGGATTAGGACTGGGAGTGGGCTATGGGGGGCTAGGACTGGTAATGGGTTGGGGGGGTTGCTAGGACTGGAAATGGGCTGAGTGGAAGGGGGCTTGAATTGCAAATAGCTGATGGGGGACGGGGCTTGGAATGGAAATGGGCTGAGGGAAAGTGGGGGGCTTGAACTGCAAATATCTGATGGGGACGGGGCTTGGAATGGAAATGGGCTTAGGGGAAGTGGGGGGCTTGAACTGCAAATAGCTGATGGGGAGGGGGACTTGGAATGGAAATGGGCTGAGTGGAAGGGGGCTTGAACTGCAAATAGCTGATGGGAAGGGGGGCTTGGAATGGGCTCTTAGGGGAGGGAGCTAGGACAGGAAATGGGCTGATGGAGGGGCTAGGATAGGACTGGGAATTGGGTGTTGGGGGAGCTAAGTTTGGAAATGGGCTGTGGTGGGGGCTTGGATTGAAATGGACTCATGGAGGGGCTAGAACTGGAAGTAGGCTCATGGGGGGCTTGGATTAGAAATGGGCTGAGTGATGGTGGGGCTAGGAAAGGACTAGAAATGGGCTGATGGGAGGCTGGTATTGGAAATGAGCTGATGAAGGGACTCGGATAGGATTGGAAATGGACTGATGGGGGGCCAGGACTGGAAATGGGCTGATGTGGGGACTAGAAGGGAGCGGATACTGGGTGGGGCTGGAATTAAAAGGGAGCTGATGTTGGGGGAGATTAGAAGGGGATGGGGCTGGGAGAGTGAAATGGAGAGGGGAAAAATATTTTGTGTGGGAGGGAAGAAAAATGTACAATTGGCCAGGTATTGGGAGACTAAAAAGGAGAAAGATTATTATGTTAAAGCAGATGAAGAGAGAGAATGGAAAAAAACTAGAAGAGAAGAAAGGAGAAATGGACAGCAGACGATGGAGAGATAGCAGAAGACACAAATAAACCAGAAGAAAGTGGCTGGAACAATTGCAACTGAAAAAAATGCACAAAAGGTACAAAGATATCTCTTTATTTTGAATTTATTAACTGGAATATGTCAGCTCTGGGAAATGTGCATCATTAGTGTCTGTGCTTTGTTTAGTACAAGAGGAAATTAATTTATAGTTTTATTTCTACAGTGTTGTTGTACATTCCAAGTTTGGCTTTTGGGGTTCCCAGTTTAATTATTGCCTTCCTGTTTCTAAATTGAATGAAATCATTAAAACATTATAAATTGCCAATAAATTGAAATGAAAACCAAAGGATTGTGAATCAAATTGATTCTCTGACAATACAAAGATTCCAAACTTTACAAATGATGTTACATAGTTCAGGCAACTTTATAAAGAGTTTTTAGATACTAAAATCTTGTTGTTAAGGTTTAATTGACGTGCTGGCACTTTGAGGAAATTCTTTGGTTTTGTGCGGCAGTTTGGGCACTCGGGCTCAAAAAGGTTAGCCATCACTGCTCTAGGATCACTCAACTTCGGAGAAAACAATTCTTGGCCTTAAAATCTAGGATTATCGGAATGGGCACAACTTTCTTTTTGCACTTCTCGTGTGAGTGTTTGATCACTTGGCATGGGAATATGTATTCTTTTTTTGATTCATCTCATCTGGAGACATTTGTAGCAGATAAGTCAGTGGTGATGGGATCTAAGTAATTAATTAGTCCATGGTATGTTCAGGAGGTTTCTCCCCTTTAACCTCCTTAGTATTACCTAATATTGTAATAATGTATAATGTGCCTCCTTTCTTCTTATGATGTGGACTGCTACTGAATTGCATACCTTTGGGTTGGGTTTTTTTTCCCATTCTTTTGTTACATTTATGATGTGGGGCCATAACAGCATGTTTTGTGGATTTATTTTGTTTTGTATATTTGCTAAAGCTCAATAAAATAAATAAATAAAATATCCATTGACATAACACACAATATCATTTGAGCAGGCTTCATTTAATATTGTATTGCGAATGTGTTCTTCAATAGTGGCATACACTTTACCCACAATATATATCATTTCCAGAAGGCATGTCACAAAAAAAGTTTATTTGAAAGAAGAACTCTAGAATAGTAGAGCTGTTATTCCAAAATGCTGTGGGAGCTCAACCTGACATCTGGTTTCGCTATGCTGCATCAAGAGCTGGTGTTGCAATAAACAAACTCTGCAAATCTGTAGCCAAGATTTTGATAATACTGTGAAAAAAACATAAGAATGAGCTGCCAAACTTACTCAAAAGTTATCAAGAAGATCCATCCTTTTAAATGCAGACTCGAGGCAACAGAGGAGATGATGTCACTTTGATGTCATCAAAATAACTTTATTGTGACAATTTATGTGAGACAATACAATTCCTTAGAACTGAAATGCAGGAACAAGATTCCACAAACAGAAAATATATAAGTGTGCAACATGAGATAATTTTGTAACCAGTTAAATCAAAATTCCATTCAATGTCCTCATTTAAACTATGAGGACTAACAGTCTTTAATTCAAAAATTCAAAACTGTTCATTGGTGGCTAAAGAAAAACGTCTGTTGCCACCCCAAATATTCACAGGTATATGTTAAATACTGAACTATTTTAGATCCACAAATCAATGTTCAGCAGATGAACAATGTGCAACCAAAGGCAGCCATTATATGACTGTGGTGTTCAATCAATCTCGCCTTTATAGTTTGTGAAGTTTCACCCATGTATAAAAGTCCACAGGGACAAATGATAACATAACAAAGATAGACAAGCAAGAGGTATACAAAATCAGCACATTTTTTGTGTCTGTAGCTGGATGTTTCCATTCAGTACACATCAGACATTGTTCACAAAAACAGCAATCCTCTCAAGGATAATGTCAGACAAATCCTCTAGAGGTTTCAGATATGACTATACTAATCAGTATCCCTCTTATAAGCGATACATGGTTGATGCTCAAAGATTGAGTGAAGATCCAGAAAATTCCAGTGTTTCCGAATAATAGATACAATCTCAGGAGCCAGCAAAGAATAACTTAAAACACAAACTTGTTGAGACATTTCATTCTTCGGTGTTTAACCCTACAATAACTCATGGTTAGAGTACAATGCACATCAATATGTCTTCTTTATGACAGAGCAAGGATAACCTCTTTGGACCAATCTCTCCTTCAGAACCAGAGCTTGAGCTTTAAATCCTTCAGCAGATGAACATAAAGAACATAACCTGAAAAACTGTCCAATAGGTAATGCTGTCCTCAAACTCCCAGGATGTCAAATCATAACAATTGTTATTCTCCGCAGTTTTCCTATACAGGTACGTTATTTGGGACTGATAACTGAGATTTTAGTTCTCCTTGAATATTAGGGATAACTGGCAAATATCTATCTGATGGTTCCTGATATACTTTTTAAATTGTTTTGGATGGTTTTCTTTAGTTATTTTATAAAGGCAGCATGTATCCTACGTGCTTTTATAAAATTGCCTCCCCCAAAAGCTCCCGTGAAAAGTTATGCCTGTTCCAAAGCATGAGCACGTTTGTGCGTATATGTGCCAGTAAGAATCAGCACATATGCATGTATTTTATAAAATGCACACATAAGTGCTGATCCCATCTTATTGCATCCATTCTCTGCCCCTCGGAAGCCCTATGGCTATATTGCATAAAACTAGATGAATGTTTCCTGAGCATCTCTTATGTGAGGAATTTTATAAGTGCCTATATGAGCCCATAAAACATAGTTTTATGGGCTCAAGTCATTACAAAATCACTCCCAAAGATTTTCAAGTACAGTGAGGATTTTTAGCTGAAAATGTAAGACATTTTAATTAATTACTTAATATTTTTTTATATTTAGCCTGCCCTTACAAGAAACCCAGGGAAAGTTACAATAAATTCAGATACAGTGTTGAGTCCATGCTGATTCTTGGCGCTCCAGTTCCTGGGTTTTCTTGGCAAGGTGCAACTGAAAGTAGATTGCCAAGCCTTTCTTCTGTGAAGTGAGCTTACAGACTCTGGTATTCCAAGGTAGTCAGCTATCCAGGTACTATCCAGGCCTGTTCCTGCTTAGCTTCAGAGAACGGGTTCATTCAGGACAATAAACTTTCATAATGAAACCACAAACATAAACTGCATTCACTGAGAGCGTCTTTGTGTACCTGTAGTATATACATTGTTTATTTAAGCAACACATTTTAACATGTTACCGGTTTTTAAGAGCCATTTAACTTTGATTTGTCACACAAATGGATAGGAGAAGAAAACAAAGTAGAGCCTTTTCATCACCATTAATTGCAACCGTCTATATTTCCTACTTTGTTATTCACCTTCTTTTAAATGGACTAAATTCCATGGCCTATATTATAGTCTAGAGCAGGAATAAGAAAACTCAAGCCTGCGGGTCAAAATCAGTCCACAGGGTCCTGTAATCTAGTCTGTAATTTTTTTCCTTTAATTAAGGTTAGCATCCTTGGCTGTCCTATTGATGTTACCATCAAAGACCTGACATCACATGTCTTTGATGATGATGTCAACAAGGAGATCTGCAAAGCTATTATGGGAGCAAGCCATACCATGACTAAAGGAGGGAGCTGCCCCACATGGCCAGGAGAAAGTGCAATAAGCTGCAACACAGCTGAAGGAGGAGCCAACTGCCATGCAGCCAAAAGAGCAGTGTAAATTGCTGCAGGGCTGAAAGAAGGAGCGGGGAGTAATTTGCCACACAGGCAGGAGAAGGCAAAGTGAAATGTTGTACAGCTCAAGAAATGAGTGAGCTGCTACATGGGTAAGAGAACTTGGAGGAACAAATCACTGCGCTAAGTGGGTGAAAGGAAGAAGCCACCAATGAGGAAATAGGGAATCAGATGCTGCCAAGGGCAGCCTGAGGGGTTTTTGGTGACTCATTTGCATAGCCACAGGTCCTTGTTTGCACAAATATTAGCATACTGGATTTATTTACTCTGTGTTATGATCAGGTTAATGACAAGGAGGATTATAAAATGAGAGAAAAAAATCCTGGTAGCTATGAATTGAGGTTTATGTGACCAGGCTGGGCTGGACTGGACTGGACTTTGCCAGAGATGGAAAAGCCCTGACAATCAACATCAGTGAAGCTATCTAGCCACTAAACAAAATTTAAACTGAGATGTTTCCTTTTATGTTTCTTGAATCTGAACTGACATAATATTTAAATTTCAGACTGGCAGCATCAAGAATCCAAACTGCAAATCTCATATACAATCCATGTTCCACTATCTCGCCCCCCCCCCCCAACACCCTACCGTCAACCTCAGAACCCTATCAAACAGGACTCAAGTAGCATCAAGCACATGAGAACTGAGCTATCATGTAGATGTTTTAAGTTATTCCCCATGAACCCCATAGTACATCTGACCGATAGTATGCCTATTGTCCTTTCAGCGTGAGTCTTCAACTCTGTCATCTTGGTCATAAATCTGCATTTCTCACAGTCCACCCTGCATTCCAGACACTCTACCAATGCTGGCCCAAGCATCAGGCAAATTAGGTTGTCACCTAGGTTGACAGCTTCTCGGGAAGGGGGGAGGGAGGGAGATTAGGCAGCAAAGAGTATGGCATTCAAAGCTAAACAATAGATTCTGACAGCCATGGTGGGGGCATAAGGCTTGCCTAGGGTGCAAACACCTTGAATCAACTCTGGGGCCTGCCCTGACTCTCACTTAGGATCACAAAACAGAAAACTGCTACTTATTGGAGATTCCATCATCAGAGGCACCAACTTGGGAACGCTCAAAGGAGAGAGGATGGTCAAATGCCTCCCAGGCTCTTCAACCAGCAGGAATACAAACCAAATTGTTGGTATGGTTAGTGCAGAAAGTGAGCAGTGCAAAACTGATATTGTCATCCACTTGGGTACAAATGACCTGGCTAGAAACAGTGCCTCTGCATTTCAAAGGGTCTTCCAGACTCTGGGAGAGAAACTCAAGCCCATTGCTTACTATAGCATTCTCAGAAGTTCCTGATCGTAGCCCCAGTCTAGTCCCGGACCTCTGAGTTGTCCACCTCATTCAGCAGCTTGGAGACTGAGGAACTTCCCACTTTTGTGATGTCATCAGTATATCCCTCAGGGATCCGCCTGCCTCTATCAGTTACCTCAGTCTCCAAGCAGCTGAATAGGTGGTGAGCCTGGAGCTCCGGGCTCACTGGAGGAACAATTAAGGATAGTTAGTTAAAGTAGTGGGGCTTAGTTAAAAAAAAAAAAGAAAGAAAAGGGGGTTCAATTAAAGAGGGTGTATTTACCTTTAATTAGTTCTCCAAGGGCTGTTGCTTTAAGGTGCGGCGGACTTTCCTCCATTCTGCTTGTGTCCCGGCTTCGGGGGGTCTTAAGCAGTGTGTACTGATAGCACCGGGTTCGCTCTCTGTCAGCAACGGGAGAGCTGAACTGGGGGAGGAGGAAAAGTACAGCCAGGCGCACGGCAGAGGAATTGCCTGCGAGAGCGTCTCTGGCTGGCCGCGGAGGTCCCCAGCATGGACCTCCACGTGGAGCACCAGACGTGGCCCGACTTCATCTCCAGAGAGAAGACAGCGGAGGCCCGCTCATTCCGGGTTGTAGACTCGGCAGAGGTAAGAGGGCGGGCGGGCGAACGTCGGACAGGCAGCGCGAGCAGCGCACGCTGCACTCTGCAGAGCAGGCCCGGCCACGTGGCGTCAGGGCAGGAAGCTCAGGCAAGCGGCAGGCTTCCCGGCTGGGCAAAGCAGTGGTTTTCAGGGCGCTAGAGCGCAAGCCTGTGGGATAATTTTCTTTTTGTCTGTTTAGAGCTCAGCTGAAGTTGTGAGGTGCGTGTTTGGAAAAAAAAAAAAAAAAGCGAAGGAAGGATTTTAGAGTGCAAGCGTGTAGGTGAGCAGGTGGACAGGACGGGGCCTTCTCCAGGGGGTTATGCCATCAAGACCTCAGTGTTTCATTTGTGGGGCCAAGAAAAGTTCCGTTTCGGTTTCAGACGTCTGTAAGGCCTGTGCTAAAGAGGCGGCTGCCATGGAGCTTCCCGAAAGGGATGCGAGCAACGGCAAGAGGCGGAGGCAGGTCCAGCGGTGCCTCCGGAGCCAGTTTAGCCCTGGGGGAACCGGTAGTGGGGCCTTCCTCTGGTCCGGACGCCCCGGTCCCGCAACTAGCCTGGTCCAAGGGGCTGTTCTCGGCTGATTTCGTTGCCCTCCTGCAGCGCGCTGCGGGGGGTTTACCGCCTAGCCAGACAAAGGAAGGCCTGGAAGGGGTAGGAGCGAGAAGGTCGGGGCAAGGCCCTACCGCGGAGACCCAGCTCGGAGCCAAGAGGCCACGAGTGGATGCGGAGTTTGGGGCTCACTCGATTCTCTCGGAGGGGCAGCTCTCAGATGAGGACGGTGGGAGTCTGGCCGTGGAAGAGGAACTTGAGGAAGGAGAGATTGAGGACAAAGAGGAACAGGCTAGAGTAGTGCGGGTTTTCCGTAGGGATGAGCTTCCGGCTCTTATCGCGGAGACGCTGAGAACCCTGAACATGCCGGCCCAGGCACCGGCGGAAGATGAGACTCTGGAGGATCCGCTGTTGCAAGTCTTTCGGAAGTCTCAGAGAGCGTTCCCGGTTCACCGGGTGTTCCAGGAGTTGATTCAGGAGGAGTGGAACGTACCGGAGGTGACGCTCAAGGGGTTCAGAGTGATGAGTAGACTATACCCGCTGGTGGAGCAAGATAGGGAGGTTTTCAAGCCTCCCAAGGTTGATGCGGCCGTGGCTGGAGTAATAAAAAAGACTACCATCCCAGTGGAGGGCAGCGCGGCCCTCAAGGATGTGCAAGATAGGAAACTGGATGCCTTACTGAGGCAGGTTTTTGATATTAACGCTCTATCGCTTCAGGCGGCGATTTGCGGGGCCTGGGTAGCCAGGGCGTGCTTGCGATGGTCCCAGCAGGCCCATGCGGAGCAGGAAGGCGACAAGTCCGGGGAGGTCGCTCGCCTGGAGTCGGGGGCGGCCTACTTGTCGGACATCCACTACGATCTGATGCGGGGCTTGTCGAAGAGCATGGCATCGGCGGTGGCAGCAAGGCGTTATCTGTGGCTCCGTAATTGGTCGGCTGATAATTCATCTAAAGCGAGGTTGAGCAAGCTGCCTTTTAAAGGCCGGTTCTTGTTCGGCGAGGACCTGGAGAAATTGGTCAAAGAGCTGGGTGAATCAAAAGGTGGAAAATTGCCTGAGGATAAACCCAAGCAGGGACGATTAAGTACGGCTGGCAGGGGCCAACAGCGAGACGTCCGTAGATTTCGTTCCTCTAGGTTCGGTACGGGTCAGAGAGGCAGATTTCCCGGCAGGAGTCAGGGGTTTCGTGGTTTCCGGGGAGCGGGAAGAGGTTTTGGGGTGTCCTCTTCCACCTCCTCTTCTTCCTCTGGCCTCAGGCAATCACAATGAGATCAGGCGGACCCAGGGGCCTCTAGTCTCCGTGGGAGGGAGGTTACAGGAGTTCTATGCTGCCTGGGTCCAGATTACCTCAGATCAGTGGGTCCTGGAGGTCATCCGAGAGGGCTACGCACTGGAATTACGGCGGCCAGTGCGCGACGCCTTCGTGCAGTCTCCCTGGAGAGCTGCAGTCAAGTATGGGGCGGTGCGGGAGACGGTATGCAGGCTTCTCGACCTCAGAGCTATAGAGCCGGTTCCCCAAGAGCAACTCAGATGCGGTTGATACTCGATTTATTTCGTGGTGCCAAAGAAGGACGGAGATTTTCGGCTCATTCTAGATCTCAAGGGAGTGAACCGTTGCCTTCGCGTGGCTCACTTTCATATGGATACTTGCGTTCAGTAATTGCGGCAGTTCGGAGGGGAGAATTCCTCACCTCCCTCGACCTGTCCGAAGCGTACCTTCACATCCCCATCCGGCAGGAGCACCACCAGTATCTTCGCTTCGCGGTTCCCTTCGGTCACTTTCAGTTCCGGGCCTTACCGTTCGGATTGGCGACGGCGCTGCGCACCTTCACAAAGGTTATGGTGGTAGTGGCGGCTGCTTTGCGCAGGGAAGGCATCTTGGTGCATCCATATCTGGACGACTGGTTAATTCGAGCGAAGTCCAGAAGCGAAAGCGAGCAAGTTACGTTCAGGGTGGTGAGTTTTCTCGAGAGCCTGGGCTGGGTGGTCAACCGGGCGAAGAGCAAGTTAGTACCCGCTCAAGACATAGAATACCTAGGGGCTCGCTTCGACACAAGGTCTGGTCAGGTGTTCCTCCCTCGGCAGAGGGCGCGAAGGCTGAGGATGTTAGTCCGGAAGTTTCTGAAGAGGAAGGCACCCACAGCATGGCAATATCTGCAACTTCTGGGTACAATGGCGGCAACTATAGAGTTGGTACCGTGGGCGAGAGCGCATATGAGGCCCTTGCAAAGAGCGCTACTTTGGCGCTGGTCACATCAGCAGGACCCGCTATCTCGAAGACTTGTTTGTCCGCCCGAGACGCGTGTAGCTCTCCAATGGTGGTTGGCACCCAGTTCTCTGGTTTCCGGAAAGCCCCTCGAGGTGCCCGACTGGGTGGCCTTGATGACGGATGCCAGTCTGAGCGGCTGGGGAGCTCACTGCCAGGGACAGTTCGTGCAGGGTCGGTGGAACACTCAGGAGAGGACTTGGTCGATCAACAGGTTGGAGTTACGGGCGGTGGCTCTGGCTCTGCAGAGTTTCCAGGAGTGTCTCTGCGGGGCAGCGGTTCGCGTGTTTTCTGACAACGCAACCGCGGTGGCGTGCATCAATAGGCAAGGGGGAACCAGCAGTGTGGCACTGGAGGCCGGCAGAGAGCCTGTGCGGTTGGGCCGAGGAGCATCTTCGGGCAGTGTCAGCAGCGCATGTAGTAGGGGTGGACAACGCGGAGGCCGATTTCCTCAGTCGGGTGCGAGTGGACCCGGGGGAGTGGGTTCTGCATCAGGAGGTATTCGACATGTTAGTGCGCCACTGGGGCATGCCGGTGATGGATTTGATGGCAACCTTTCAGTCGGCAAAAGCCAGTCGTTTCTTCAGCAGAAGAAGAGAAAGAATGCCGGAGGGCCTAGATGCTCTCATTCAGCCCTGGCCGGAGGGCCAGCTCCTCTATGTTTTCCCTCCATGGGTGCTAATAGGCAGGGTGGTACAACGGATAGAAGGGTTCAGAGGGCAGGTAATCCTGATTGCCCCGGGCTGGCCCCGGCGACCGTGGTATGTGGACCTGTTAAGGCTCTTGGCAGTGAGGCCGTGGTGGCTCCCAGTGCGGACAGACCTGTTGACGCAGGGGCCTCTCCGCATGCCGCATGTGGATAGGTTCTCGCTTATGGCCTGGCTATTGAAAGGGCCAGGTTAAGGGCGAGAGGCTATTCCAGGGCGGTGATCTCCACACTGCTGAAAGCCAGGAAGCGGTCTACGTCGTTAGCGTATGTCCGGGTTTGGAGAGTATTTGAAGCGTGGTGCGCGGAAAGGGGTTCTGAGGCCCTCAGGGTGTCCATTTCTCGGATCCTGGAGTTTCTGCAGGACGGCTTTGAGAAAGGGCTGGCTGCGGCTTCCCTTAAGGTACAGGTTGCGGCCTTGTCCTGTTATAGAGGACGGATTGCGGGCCGTTCTATTGGAGACCATTTGGATGTTAAGCGGTTTCTGAGGGCGGTTTCGCTTTTGAGACCGCCAAGGAGGCATTTGATGCCCAAATGGCAGCTTCCACTGGTGTTGGAGGCGCTGGAGCGGGCACTGTTTGAGGCTTTGGGTGCGGCTTCAGTGAAGGACCTTACGTTGAAGGTTGTGTTCCTGGTGGTCATTTGTTCTGCTCGGCGGATTTCAGAGCTGCAAGCGTTGTCCTGCAAGGAACCTTATCTCACCTTTTTTAATTCCAAGGTGGTTCTGCGGCCAGTTCCGGCGTTTCTGCCTAAGGTGGTGTCGCCGTTTCACTTGAATCAGGACATTTCTTTACCCGTGTTCAGCACGGACTCTTCGGGATTGATAAAGAGGAAGTTGGATGTCCGGCGGGCGTTGAAGAAGTATCTGCGGCGTACGGCGTGCTTCCGCAGGTCAGAGAGGCTGTTTGTTCTCTTTGCCGGTCCGCGGAGAGGTGAGGCGGCATCTAAGGCTTCCATCGCGAGGTGGATTAAGGAGCCGATTGCATCGGCTTACGTGTTGTAAGGCAGGCCGGTGCCTGAGGGGCTGTGGGCCCATTCTACTAGGGCTCAAGCAGCTTCTTGGGCGGAAGCTCGGTTGGTGCCGCCAGTAGAGATTTGTAGGGCGGCCACCTGGTCTTCCTTGAATTTGTTTGTGAAGCACTATCGGTTGGACGTGCAGTCGGCACAAGATGCCAGTTTTGGGGCGGCGGTGCTTCAGGCTGGTGCAGCGGGGCCCTCCCATTCGGATTACTGCTCTGGTACTTACTCAGAGGTCCGGGACTAGACTGGGGCTACGATCAGGAAGGTGAAATTAGACTTACCTGCTAATTGTTGTTCCTGGAGTAGACCCAGTCTAGTCCCGAGTCCCGTCCCAGTGTTGAGAAGGTATGAGGCACAGTCTGCGGTGTTGAGGATGACAGGTAAGAAGAGTGGAGTATGGGGATGATCTCCCCGGGGGTCTCCTGGTCATCTTGTGTATGGACACCAGGGCAGATTGGAGGACAGTCTTAGCATGTTCATTTGTTAACAGTTCTTGGATGATTAGTTTTTAGGATTAGTGTTTATGTAACTTGGTTTTTCGGGGGGCGTGGCTCGAGTTGGTAAGTGCCACCTTACGGTGTGGGGTGAGGTTGAGACTTACTTGTTTTCTCTGGTGAGTCTGTTTTGTCAATAGGGAACTGATGGAGGCAGGCGGATCCCTGAGGGATATACTGATGACATCACAAAAGTGGGAAGTTCCTCAGTCTCCAAGCTGCTGAATGAGGTGGACAACTCAGAAGTCCGGGACTAGACTGGGTCTACTCCAGGAACAACAATTAGCAGGTAAGTCTAATTTCACCTTCTACCTGCTCATGGTAAGGGGGCAGAAAGGCTGCATCGCATAAACAACTTTAATACATGGCTCCAAACCTGGTGCAAACAAGAAGGATTTAGATATATAGGCAACTGGGGAAACATATGGATGAACAAGAGACTATACTGTACTGATGGACTGCATCTCTCTGCCACAGGAAAAAGGATCCTAAGTGAAAAATTCCGGCATTATGTGGACAGGCATTTAAACTAGGGAAAGGGGGTAACGGATGGAGAAGGACAAGTTCAGTATGTCACTCCCAGCTAAAGCAAAACAACATTGGAAACAGCCACACACTTGAAGAACACATAAATGGCAAGCGGGAAGGGGCATGTCGAACAAAAGCCATGCAAAAGGAAGGCAAACCATTCAACAAATGCTGGAAAGCAATGAATTCAAATGCACGAAGCCTAGCCAAGAAAGCTCCTGATCTGGAAGCCCTAATGGTGGAAATGGACTTGGACATTGTGGCTATTACAGAGACATGGTTTAATGAATCGCATGAATGGGATATAGCCATAGCTGGCTATAATGTATTTAGAAGAGATAGGGTAGAAAAAGAGGAGGAGTAGCCCTGTATGTCAAAAGCAGTATTAAAGGTGTTCAAATGCAGGGGATGTGGGGAAAAGAAGAAGCGCTCTGGACAGGGCCGGATTTACCTATACGCCACCTACGCCGTGGCGTAGGGCCCACAGCTGACAAGGGCCCACAAAAATAGCCTTTTTAAAATTAAATTTAAAAAAAAACCCGCTGGCTGCCGCCACGGCAGCATGGACTGTTCCCGCGGGGCCCCCTCTGCTGCCGCGGCAGCATGGATTGTCCCGCGGGGCTCCCTATGCTCGGCTGAATCCCCTCCCTGCGCCCGGCTGAATCCCCTCCCTGCCTCCCTCCCTGCCGGCTTTGAGAGGCGCGAAGGGAGAGTGTCTCCCTCGCGTCTCTGTTAAGCCCGCAGGAAACCCATCAGCCCCTGCGGGCTTAACAGAGACGCGAGGGAGACACTCTCCCTTCGCGCCTCTCAAAGCCGGCAGGGAGAGAGGGGATTCAGCCAGGCATAGGGAGCCCCGCGGGACAATCCATGCTGCCGCGGCAGCAGAGGGGGCCCCGCGGGAACAGTCCATGCTGCCGCGGCGGCAGCCAGTGTTTTTTTTTCAATTAAATTTTACTTTAGGCCGATGGGGGGGGGGTAGGACTGGTAATGGGCTACTGGGGGGGTGCTGGGACTGGAAATGGGCTGGGGGGGTTAAGACTGGAGGTGGGCTGATGGGGTTAGGACTGGTAATGGGCTGTGGGCTGTTGGGGGGGTTTAGAACTGGTAATGGGCTGGGGGGGGATAGGAATGGAAATGGGCTATTAGGGGGGGGCTGGGACTGGAAATGGGCTGGGGGTTAAGGCTGGAGGTGGGCTGATGGGGTTAGGACTGGTAATGGGCTGTGGGCTGTTGGGGGGGGTTTAGAACTGGTAATGGGCTGGGGGGGTTAAGACTGGTAATGGGCTGTGGGCTGATGGGGGCTGTCTGGTAATGGGCTATGGGGGGCTAGGACTGGAAATGGGCTGGGGGGTTTAAGACTGGAGGTGGGCTGATGGGGTTAGGACTGGTAATGGGCTGTGGGCTGTTGGGGGGGTTAGAACTGGTAATGGGCTATGGGGGGCTAGGACAGGAAATGGGCTGATGGGGAGGGGTTAGGACTTGAGGTGGGCTGATGGGGTTAGGACTGGTAATGGGCTGTGGGCTGATGGGGGGGGGTTAGGACTGGCAATGGGCTATGGGGGGCTGACTGGAAATGGGTTGATAGGACTGGAAGTTGGCTGATGGGGGGTTAGGACTGGTAATGGGTTATAGGGGGGCTTAAACTGAAAATGGGGTGATGGGGGGTTAGGACTGTAAGTGGGTTGATGGGGGGGCTAGGACTGGTATTGGGTTGGGGGGTTGCTAGGACTGGAAATGGACTGATGGGTGGCTAGGACTGGAAATGGGCTGATGCAGGAACTAGAAGGGAATGGATGCTGGGTGAGGCTGGAACTAGAAGGGAGCTGATGTTGGGGGAGGATTAGAATGGGATGGGGCTGGAAGAGTAAAATGGAGAAGGGAAAAATATTTTGTGTGGGAGGGATAAAAAATCTACAATTGGCCGGGTATTGGGAGAGTAAGTGGGGATTGAGGATGGAGGGGTAAAATTTGAGTGGATGAAATAGGAATGAGGAAAGAGCAAAAGGAGAAAGATTAGTATGTTAAAGCAGATGTAGAGAGAGAATGGAAAAAAACGAGAAGAGAGAAGAAAGGACAAATGGACAGCAGACGATGGAGAGTTAGCAGAAGACATGAAGAAACCAGAAGAAAGTGGCTGGAGCAATTGCAGCTGAAAAAATGCACAAAAGGTAGAAAAATATCTCTTTATTTTGAATTTATTAATTGGAATATGTCAGCTCTGGTAAATGTGCATCATTAACGTCTGCGCTTTGTTTAGTACAAGAGCAAATTAATGTATAGTTTTATTTCTACAGTGTTGTACATTCCAAGTTTGGCTTTTGGGATTCCCAGTTTAATTATTGTCTTCCTGTTTCTAAATTGTGATTCCTTGTTTGGTGACGGTCTATGTTGTGCATGTGTAACTGAGCTGAGGTGTTCTGTTTATATAATTCCTATTTGACAGTGCCACTTGTTCTCTTTCCCCAGTAGGTCATGTATTGTTGTTCTCTGAAATGTATTGGTTTAATATTTGCAGTGTTGCCTTTTGATTGGTAGAGTATGGTGCTTTGTGAGTCCTGGTAGTGCTGTTAGGATACGGCGGGTTTGCTATGGGTTCTAAATGGGCAGTGTTTGTAGTAGTTCCTAATGTGTCTGGCAGTTGGCACTGGATTATAGTAATGTAGAAATCTTTTAGTCTTTCTTTATCCATACACTCATTAAGAGGCATGTTTACTAAAAGTTAGTATATGGTAACATTATGCAAATATTTATGCAAATGAGGCCCCTTATGCAAATGAGGCCCCGCACCCCCCTTGGGCCGCCCCTGCTGGGGGCCCACAATTTTTGTTGGCATAGGGCCTCACTCAAGGTAAATCCGGCCCTGGCTCTGGATTGCGTTGGAAAGAGGAGATGGCACTGTCATCCATACTGGTGTGGACTACAGGCCTCCAACTCAAACCGAAGAAATGGATAGCAAATTGATTGTTCATATTGCAAAGATAGCCATGAAGGGGGAAGTGATCATATTGGGTGACTTTAATCTACCCGATGTCGTTTGGAGTGTTCCTTCTGCAAATCTGAAAAGAAGTAAAAAAATTGTGGATGCCTTCCAAGATGTGTTACTTAAACAAATGGTGATGGAACCAGCCAGGGAGAGCTCCATGCTGGATTTAGTGCTCACCAACAGAGCTAGTGTCTCAAATATCCAGGTGGGTGCCCATGTGAGCAGCAGTAATCATCACACGGTTTGAGATAAAAGCCAAGGTGGAATCCAATCACAGTAAACTCAAAGTCTTAGACTTCAAAAATGCTGACTTCAGTAAAATGGCCAAGTACCTGAAGGAGGAGATGGGAGGGTGGGAGGGGTTAAGGGAAGTGGAATTGCAATAGGCTAAACTAAAGGAGGCAATAAAAGGTGCAACAGATACATACGTATGGAAAGTAAATAAAAACAAGAGGAAAAGGAAACCTATTTGGTTCTCCAAAGAAATGGCTGCACAAATAAAGGCAAAAAACACAGCTTTCACAAAATTCAAAAGCTCGCAAACAGAGGAACACAGAAAAGAATACAAAATTAAACTAAAAGAGACAAAAAGAGAAATAAGGATAGCAAAATCAAAGGCTGAAGAAAAGATGGCTAAAGATGTGAAGTGTGGTGACAAAACCTTTTTCAGGTATATTCGGGACAGGAGGAAAATCAGAGGTGGAATTGCAGGTCTCAAATGTGCTGGGAATGGATTTGTGGAAAGTGATATTGAAAAAGTGACAATGCTAAACAAATACTTCTGCTCTGTTTTCACTAGAGAAAATCCTGGAGAAGGACCACCTGTGATTGACAAATATACAAATGGGAATGGAGTAGATGTCACACCATTCACAAAAGATGATGTGTTAGAACAGCTTGCAAAACTGAAAGTGGACAAGTCTATGAGACCAGATGGGATACACCCCAGGATACTGAAAGAGCTCAGAGAAGTTCTTGTTGGGCCTTTAAAGGATGTTTTTAAAATAGATCCTTGGAGACAGGAGAAGTTCCACAGGACTGGAGAAGGGCTGATGGGGTACCTCTCCACAAAAGTGGTATTATGGAAGAAGTAGAAACATAGAAACATGATGACAGAAAAAGACCACATGGCCCATCTAGTCTGTCCTTCCATATCAACAACTACAACAGTCCACTTTTTACCTTTAGAGATCCTCTGTGTTGGTCCCATGCTTTTTTGAATTCAGTTACTGTCCTCATCTCTACCACCTCCACTGGGAGACTATTCCATGGATCCACTACTCTTTCCGTAAAGAAATATTTCCGCATATCACTCCTGAATCTATCTCCCTTCACCCTCATCCCATGTCCCCTCGTAGCAAAACTTGCTTTCAATTGAAAGAGGCTCTCTCCCTGAACATTTATGCCACGGAGGTATTTAAACATCTCAATCATATCATTTCTGCTCGCGGTATAACAAGTATTGCAAGCCCCAATAGTGTCACATTGCATTGAAAAAGATCATTCTTTTACAACACTAAGATATTTTTGCATTGATCAGATCATCCAAGGGCGGAAAGGTAAATCTAGAGACCAGACGCTGTTATACCGCGAGCAGAAATGGATTTTCCAGTTAGACACTGTAAGCCCTAAAGGCTTAAACACATCCATTGAATGGGGAGTTTGTTAATGACAGCTTACCAATGAACGAAATGAGTTACTCACACATGACTTTCTCTGCAATAGTTTAAATTCCCGCATGCGGTTTATTCCGCATGCGCGGTGTTTTTTGAGAGTTGAACCCCAACAGAAGGAGTCATGAGTATTGTTCTCTTTTCACCCACTGGAAAGCATCCTGACTAATTCATACTTTACTTCAAATTCAACATAATTAAGGTAAATGCTTTTATTTTTATTCTTATTAAGGCATTCCCCTGAAGAAACAATTATTTGTGAAACGCTACGGCGCCCAGAAAATGCGTTGGGAGCAGAAGTTGTAAATACTGTTTGGGAGCAGAAGTTGAGAGCTGCTTACATTGTAACCTGATTGCAGGAAGTTTTATTGAGAACAGAAATTGCAAATACTGCCTGGCAAGCAGAAGTTGAAAGAGCTGTATATATTGCAACCTGACTGCAGGAAGATTTCACTGAGAAACTTTGTAATTAGGTCATTAGGTTCAGCCAGTGAATATGAATCAACAGTGCCTAAAACAGCACCATTGATAGAGCCAAGCAATTTTTCCTGATTAAAAAAATCTTTACCATCTTCTTAAAACTATGGTTACACTTACATTTAGCAGTTCCGATGGGATGAACAATTAAGAGTAAATACCTAGGGATAAAAAAAGAAAAAACAGCAATACTAACAGGTCGTTGATGTATGACTGGCGTTTTTCACTGCATCATTCATCATTCAGTGAGTAGCCAATGTAAAAATCTGAGACCTGATCGCTGATTTGAAAAAATAGTAATAATTTTATAGTGAGTTAGTCACAAATGGTCAGTAGTGGAGCTTAACTAATATTTGTAGCCTTTGTTCTCTGCCTTGCTTGTTTCAGGGGATGTAAAAGTAGGAAAGAAAGGAAAATAGTAAATGTAAATGTAATTAAATGTAAGAGAGAATGTTATATGTATAACAACGTACATTTTTATTTTGCTTAGCCTGCCATGTTTGAGAGAAGCATTTAGAGACGTGGTTAAGTTCTACTGAGCAAATCCTTGATTGCATAAGGGTTTGCTGAAGAAGCTGGCAGGGGACTGATTAGTCAGTTAACCTCAGATTCTACAGGCTTCTCTAATTCCCTTGGTTAGACTTCTACGGTGCCCCTCACATACACAGCACTGTACAACAATCTAAAAAGAATATCCCTGCTCACCCGAGCTTACAATCTACTCAAGACCATGGGTTCTGTGGGGGAATGGGACTACCAGGATGAACAAGACATCTGTAAAAACAACAGGTTTCATACTTTCATCACCACCAAGCCTCCCCTTTTCACCATTTCCTTGCCCTCCTCCAAAGGCACTCTCCCCCTACAGCTTCCCTGCTTTCAGAGCCCTCCTACTACTCCTAGTATTTACAGTAGTGCTGCATCAAGCATGCATACAAGACAGCAAACTAAGGTAATTGCAACAAGCAACAGAACTCTGAGGAGAATGCTCCTGAACCCTTGAGGTAGATAAGAGCCATAAATGTGCCTCTATGCAAAACAAGTTTGTCCACCCTTGTTTTCAAGATAGGCCAGAGTGCTTCCATAGCTGCCTTCAGCAAAGGCTTCAAGGAGGTACTTTTTTAAAGCATTTGCCATGTGTAAAGTCTGCTTTAAATGCAGAAAATGGCTTTTACAAAATTGTATGGCCTCATACACATGTAAAAAGAACATGCTTTGAAAGTGCATGCCTACTTTTATGTGATATGCATGTAGACACTTGGGGGGGGGGGGCTCATTCTGAGCCGCGAATAGCGGGGATGGATGTCCCCCATTGTGTGCAGATTTATCTCATACATATTACATACATAGTAGCATACATAGTAAATGATGGCAGATAAAGGATCTGCATGGTCCATCTACTCTGCACAGACCCCATATCCTTCCTCTAAACCGTTTAAAGTTTTTTTATATCCTTTGTAAGGTGCAGTCTCCAAAACTGAACACAGTATTACAAGTGAAACCTCACCAATGACTTGTACAAAGGCATTAACAATTCCTTCATTCTGTTGGTTATGCCTCTCTGTATGCAGCCTAGAATCCTTCTGACTTTAGCCACTGCCTTGTTACACTGCTTCGCCACCTTGAGGTCTTCAGACACTATCACCCCGAGATCCCTCTCCTGTCCATGTACACCAGCTTCTTGCCCCTTATTGCATATTGTTCCTTTGAATTTCTGCATCCCAAATGCATCATTCTGCACTTCTTCACATTAAATTTTAACTTCCAGTATTAGACCATTCTTCCAACTTTTCAATATCTTTTCTCATGTTGTCTACTCCCTCCGAGGTGTCCACTCTGTTGCACATCTTCATGTCATCCACAAAAGGGCAAACTATTCCTTTTAACCCTTCAGCAATATCACTCACAAAGACAGTGAACAGGACTGATTACTGAGGTGCTCCACTACTCGTTTTCCTTTTTTGTGAGTGATTTCCATTTACACCATTCTCTGTTGCCTATCAGTCAACCAATTTCTGATCCGTTTCACCATAATCTCAAGCAACAAGCAGGAATACAGTTTTCACATATGGGTGATGTCGGCACCGATGGAGCCCATGTGGGAACACCCCCCAACATCCAATAGGAAAGCCTTTGAGAGCACTCCACTGTGCCTGCCTTCCTGCCTTTCAAACTTCTCTCCTCAGTTCTTTGTTTTCCTCGGAGCCAGCAGGACATGTCATCCTGTCACCGCCGAAAAGCTTTATCTTTTTGTGTGGAACATCATGCTTCTGCCTTCCCGTCAACGCCAGCTTGTCGAATTCGATACTGGTCCTGATAATCCTTTTTTATTTTCATTTTTTCTTTCATGCAGTTTTCACCACTAAACTAGGCCTTTAGGTCTCAATAGCCTTGTCTTCAGGCTGAAGACAACTTTTTTGAGGCATGGAAAAGCCAACTAGTGGTTTTAAAAAGTGTACCAGGTATGCTGGTACCATATCAGTCACTGATAAACATGACTGGTGTATCAAATTTTTGGAACCTGAACATCAACCCAATTCTTGTCCTTTCTGCCAACAAATGAAAGAGAGGCCTAAAGATCCGAGCCAGACAGTATGGATCGTTGTTTGCCTCGGACTCGATGTCAGTAGCTTCCACTTCTTCAAGGGCATCGTCTTCCTCTCATAGGTCTCACGTTTCTTCAAAGTCCAAACATAAAAGTAAGTCTAAGTCTCTGGCTGTTCCAATGTTATTGGCATCGGCATCAAAGTCCGATGCCAAGACCAGAGAAAAGTCCCAGTATAAGCACTGCGCCTCCCCTAGGGTTGCTTCTGATGCAGACCAGCTGGGATGCTCCCGAGGAACCAACCACCAGAGAGCTACCAGTTCCATGTTCTGGGATGGTGGTTCAAAGCCCTATTGGAGATTCCACCTATACATCAGCCATCTCTCTGGACCAGTGCATGCTGGCTCTTGAGGAGTTTGACCGCACTCCTGACAGCTTCGGTACTGATAACATCAAGAGCTCTAGAAGTGCAGGCCTCGGCATCAAGCCTTCAGCCATGTATATTGTCCCCGATGCTGGTCCTCGAACTGGCATTGACGGAGACGCCGAAGGCGGTACTGTTGTTGGAACCGACACAGTCCCCCGGTATCCAACTGACTCCATATGATGTTGCTCTCGGTTCCGATAACTCCGAGCATCGGTATCAGCATCAATCCCAGGAACTACTGGACATCCCTTCAGACCCTTCACTGTCTCAGGAATGGAATTGGTCCCCACCAGATGATATGTCCTTTCAGGACTTCATACGTGACATAGCAGCAGGGCTGCCATCACAGTCGCATCAGACCGCATCAGTCGCATCAGACCGGTGAGCCTGACGTCAGTACCAGGGAAAATGGTAGAAACCATCATAAAGAACAAAATTACACAGCATGTGGATAGCCATGGCCTAATGGGAGACAGCCAACATGGCTTTAGACAAGGAAGATCTTGTCTTACTAATCTGATCTGTTTTTTTTGAAGGTGTGCATAAACAGGTAGACAAAGGTGAGTCTGTTGATATAGTGTATCTGGACTTTCAGAAAGCTTTTGACAAGGTCCCCCATCAGAGACTTTTGGCAAAGCTAAAAAGTCATGGGATAGGAGGCAGTGTACTATTGTGGATCGGGAACTGGTTAAAAGATAGAAAGCAGAGGGTAGGGCTAAATGGCCAATATTCCCAATGGAAAAAGGTGAATAGTGGAGTACCCCAGGGATCTGTACTGGGTCCCCTACTTTTTGACATATTCATAAATGACCTGGAAAAGGAATAACTAGTGAGGTTATCAAATTTGCAGATGACACAAAACTGTTTAAAGTTGTTAAAACCCAAGAGGATTGTGGAAAACTGCAGGAGGATCTGGATAAATTGGAAGACTGGGCATCCAAATGGCAGATGAAATTTAATGTGGACAAGTGCAAAGTTATGCACCTAGGAAAGAACAACCCACACTATAGTTACACGATGCAAGGCTCCACATTAGAAACCACCACCCAGGAAAAAGATTTAGGAGTCATTGTGGATAACATGTTAAAACCCTCCGCCCAGTGTGCAGCAGCGGCCAAGAAAGCAAATAGAATGCTAGGTATCATAAGGAAAGGGATGGAGAATAAAACAAAGGATATTATAATGCCTCTGTATCGCTCCATGGTACGACCGCACCTTGAATATTGTGTGCAATTCTGGTCACCGTATCTTAAAAAGGACATAGAGTTATTAGAAAAAGTACAGAGAAGAGCCACCAAATTGGTGAAGGGGATGGAAGGCTACTCCTATGAAGAGAGGCTAAAAAGGTTAGGGCTCTTTAACCTGGAAAAGAGACGGCTGAGGGGAGATATGATAGAGGTCTATAAATTAATGAATGGAGTGGAACGGATAAACGTGGATCAATTGTTTACGCTATCAGAATATAGAAGGACTAGGGGACATGTAATGAAGCTACAGGGTAAACTATTTAAGACAAATAAGAGAAAATATTTCTTCACTCAACGTGTAATCAAACTCTGGAATCTGTTACCGGAGGATGTAGTAAGGGCTGTTAGTATAGCTGGGTTTAAAAAAGGTTTGGACAAGTTCCTGGAGGAAAGGTCCATAAACCACTATTAAAAAGGGACCCAGGATATCAATGCTTGACCTAGTACAAGCACTGCAGAACCTGTGTCTTTTGGGGAAACTGCTAGGTACGTATGACCTAGATTGGCCACTGTTGGAAACAGGATACTGGGCTTGATGGACCTCGGTCTGACCCAGTATGGCATTTCTTATGTTCTTATGTTCTTAGAAAAGGAACTGAGGGCAGAGGAACTGGAGATACTCAAATACCCTCCCACACCCAAGGAGGCAGCTACATTGCTGGTGTGTTGGATCCTACAAGATGTTATGCTCCACATGCGGGAAGCCCTGCTCACAGTTCTGCCTGTCAGCAAGAGGCTCGATACCATGTACCACAGAGCCCAGGCTTCCAAAAACTTCAGCTTCCCCACTATGGTGACGAAATTGGTGATGTGCCACATAAAGAGTTATAAGAACCATTCATCCATGCCACCTGGCAGAGACTCAAGAACAAGGCGTCAATGCTTCCAGGCATGCATGTTGGCCTCCAGAATAAATTCTTACATGCTGTTCATGGGCATAATTCTGAAGGATGTCACCAGGGACCTGGAGACTTTCACTCTCATGCTGCCTGAAGATAAGCTGAGTGCTTTCCAGTCATTTAGCAAGCAAGGCCAAAATACTTCTAAGTTTCTTACCAGGGCCTCTTTCGATGCCTTCAAGTCAACCAGCAGAGCTTCAGCAGTCTGCATTGGGGCTCGTAGAACAGCCTGGTTGCAGGCATCAGATCTTGAGCAGTGGGTTCAAGATAAACTTGCCAATATCCCATGTAATGGAGAAAACCTTTTTGGCAAGGATTGAAAGGAAAAAGAAGGAGAGATTGAGATGGACGACTCACACTCAAATGCCTTTCGAGGAAAACAGCTGACCCATCCAAGAGGAGGCTCTTCCCAAGAAATCTTTCTATGCTAACAAGAAGAGATACTATCCTTCTTACCTACCGTCTGCTGCCTATCAACCTCAGCATACTCAGCAGAGACAACAGGGCCCTCGCCAGCCCAAGAAGCCCAAGGCTTCTAAGCCTCAACCAGCTCTACATGCACAGCCTGCACCTGGTTTTTAACTCCTTCCTCGAGAGCATTGCCAGTCTGCCCCTGGAGGGTCCTCAGCCCCTCCACATAGCCGGCAGACTTTGTCATTATGCCCACAGGTGGCACCTCATAATATCAGAACAGTGGATACTCCAGATTGTCCAAAGGGTTATCAGCTTCACTTCAAAACATTACCCCCCAACAGCTTTACAGGGATGATTTTCCAGCACAACTCCTTGAAAGCACTCTTTTGAAACAAGAGGTGACCACCCTGATCTCTCAGGGTGCCATAGAAAGAATTCCTCCTCCTCAAGAATGAAAAGGCTTCTATTCTGCATATTTTCTCATTCCAAAGAAAACAGGAGGTTTCAGGCCCATTTTGGATCTCAGAGCCCTAAACAGATTCATAGTCCGAGAAAAATTCAAAATGATTTCTCTAGGAACTCTTCTACCATATCTCCAGAGACAGGATTGGCTATGTTCTGTAGACCTAAAGGAGGCGTATTCACATTTAATGATCCATCCCTCACACAGACAGTATCTGTGCTTCATGTTTCAGGGAAACTATTATCAATACCGGGTTCTCCCCTTCGGTCTCACCTCTGCGCCGAGACTTCACAAAATGCATGGCAGTAGTCTCTGCCTACTTACACACCTTGGAGGTATTCGTCTTCCCTTACTTAGACGACTGGCTGATCAGGGGAGACTCTCCTAGAGAAGTAAGACTCTGTCTTCATCACACCATCATGGTGCTCCAACACCTGGGCTTTGTCATAAACTTCCCAAAGTTCCACCTCGCTCCAGCCCAATGACTGGAGTTCATCAGAGCACTTTTAGACGCTCAACAGGCCTGAGCTTTCTTTCCACAGAATTGCTGTGCCTGCCTAATCCCGCTGGCAAACAGGATGCAACAGCAAAGCCAGGTAATAGCTTGAGAAATGCTATGGCTATTAGGACACATGGCCTCCATAGTACATGTCATCCTCTATGCTCGATTATTTATTTAACAAATTTTGATATACCGTTTTTCTACAAGTCAAAACGGTTTATGTAGAACTGAGTTGATACAGCGAACGATTGCAAATGCGACAAGAGCAATGGATTCTGTCTTCTCAATGGGCGCAAGCAAAAGGACGTCTCAGAGACAAGAGCCGCATCACCCCTCAACTGATCAAATCCCTTCAGTGGTGTTCTCCACAGAACCTTCTCGTCGGATCACCTTTTCAGATGCCTCCACTTCAGTGTACCCTGATGACAAATGCTTCCAAGTTGGGTTGGGGAGTGCATCTGAACAACTTAAAAACATAGGGACTGTGGACACAACAGGAATCTGCCCTGCAGATCAACCTCCTAGAACAACGAGCTTGACAAATGCTCTTCGGGGTTTTCAACCCCAACTTTCAGGGCAACTTGTTCTAGTCGGTACAGACAACTAAGTTGCCATGTTCTACGTGATCAAACAGTGGTAAATGGGATCCTGTCCCTTCTGCAAGGAAACGCTTCGCCTGTGGCCCTTCGCCATCTCACACCACATTCACCTCAAAGCGGTATATATCCCAGGTGAACTCAATGTCCTTGCGGATAGGCTAAGCCGTATCCTTCATCTACACGAATGGACCCTACATTGGGAGATGGTTTCCTGGCTGTTCTGTACATTGGGGACCCCACGCATAGATATTTTTGCCACTCTGCAAAACACATAGCTTCCACTCTTCTGCTCCAGGGTTCCATTGCTGCACTGACAGGCCCAGAATGCCTTCCTTCTACATTGGCGACAAGGACTGCTCTATGCATTCCCACCCATCCCCTTTTCAAGCCACAGGCCAGCAGGGACTCCATGATCCTCATAGCCCTCTTTTGACATCGACAACCATGGTTTCCTCTGCTTCTTCGACTTGTGCAGACTCAACCTTGTAGCCTGGGATTTGCATTCAAACTCCTCTCTCAGGATAATAAAATGCTCCTCCATCTCAATCTTCACTCCCTATGACTGACAGCATGGCTGCTGAAGGGATAGTGCTCGCTGACATCGACCTGCCACATACAGTCAAAGATGTCCTCCTTGCATCATGTAAGGATTCCACCAGGCGATCTTATGCCTTCAAGTGGCATAGGTTTGTCCTCTGGTGCTCCCCAAAGGACATTAACCCCTTTTCTTGCCCGATGAAGTCCCTTCTACAATATCTCCTCCAGCTACCCGTAACAGGTATTAAGACTAACTCAGTGAGGGTTCACCTCAGTGCCAGCACCTCCACTCACGGCCTACTGGATAGACAGCCTATCTCCTCACATCCCTTAGAAGCACACCTCATGCAGGATCTGGTGCTATCCAAGCCGCCCATTAAGCCACCTCCGGTGGCCTGGGATCTTAATGTGGTTCTTACTCAACTTCTAAAGCCTCCTTTCAAGCCTTTAGTCACCACTTCTCTGAAGTTTTTATCTTGAAAGGTAATCTTCCTCATAGCCCTAACCTCAGTTTCCCGCATCAGTGAACTGCAGGCTGTGGTGGTGGATCTGCCCTACATTGAGTTCCACTATGAGAAGGTGGTTCTCGGTACCCATCCGCATTTTCTTCCGAAGGTCGTCTCCTCCTTCCATCTAAACCAGTCTGGCATCTTACCGATTTTCTTCCCTAGACACATGCATCTTGGCTGAAACAGTGCTACACACCTTAGACTGCAAGCGAGCACTGGCTTACTACTTGAATAGAAGAAAGGATCACAGAAGATCCTCCCAATCATTAGTCTCCTTTGATCCTAGTCACTTAGGCCTACCAGTGACAAAGCGTACTCTATCCAGATAGATAGCAGATTGCATTTCTTTTGCTTATGCACAGGCAGGGCTCTCTTTAGAAGGTCATGTCACTGCTCATAATGTGCAGGCTATAGCAACCTCTGTAGCCAATCTCCGTTCAGTATCCATTGAGCAGATCTGTCTGGCAGTCACCTGGTCCTCCATTCATACTTCTGCTGCGCACTATTGACAGAGACTCCCGTCAGGGCGCTGGCTTTGGCCAAGCTGTACTCCAGCACCTCTTTGGGACTTAAATTCAACTCCTACCCTCCATCCCAGTTTTCTACAAGACTATCACTGGGAGAGTTTTGCCTCCTGGAATCCTGTCCAATGGCCCACAACTCTTCCAGACCCTCCGGCTAGAACATTTTGGCCTCAGGGACCACTGCTCTTCCCACTTACCAGTCTGGTACCTGGGAGCTAGTGAGTCCCATTTGTGAAGACTGCATTCCTGCTTGTTCCTCGAGATAGCATAGTTACCCACCTGCAACAGGTGATTTCCGGGAACAGCAGGAATCAGTCTTCACAACTCGCCCTCCTCCCCTAGGAGTTGTAGGGTTTGTTTATATTTTTTCTTCCTCTCAGCTACAAACTCAACTGAGGAGAGGATTTGGGAAGGTGGGAAAGCAGGTATGCAGGTGCAGTGGAGTGCTCCTAAAGTCTTTCCTGTTGGACGCTGGTGATTTTCCCACACGGGCTCTGTCAGTGCCAGTGTCACCCATATGTGAAGACTGATTCTTTCTGTTCCCAGAATTCACCTGTTACAGGTGAGTAACTACACTTTGTGACCCATTCCAGGCTACTCAATGTATTTATAAGCCTCCTATGAGGAAACAGTATCAAAGACTTTGCTGAAATCCAAGTAGATCACATCTATTGAATGCCATGATCCAGGTCTGTGGTCACCCATTCAAAGAAAGCAATTGGATTTGTCTGGCACGATCTTCCTTTGCTAAAACCATGTTGCCTTGGATCCTGTAGTCCATTGAATTCCAGAAATTTTACTATCCTTTCTTTCAGCGATTTCTCCATTACTTTTCTGCTACCACCTTTGTGAAGAGAGACCACATTAACCCTTTTCCAGTCTCATGGAACTTCCCCTGTCTCCAAATATCTATTAAACACATCCTTTAAAAGTCCTGCCAAAATCTCTCTGAGCTTTCTCAATATCCTGGGATGTAAAACTGCAAGGGGACAAAGTTATGGGACCAGATGTGATACAAGTTATTCATAAACTTTGAGTCTTTCAATTCCACATCTGGCTTTCCTTTTCTCCCCAATATGCCTAATAAAAAATCTTATCACCTTGCTTCATATAATTTTATCCCTCGTGGATAGAACTTGAGCACCCCTGCACTAGATGAACTGAATTTTTTATAATGTTAGCTGCTTTTTTCCTGACCTTGTTTCCATTTCACTTTTTTTTCTGATGGTGAAGCAATTATAAGGGTAGCCAGTATGCCAAATGCATCCACTCTAAAGTATATAAAGTTAGCCCAACCTATTATTGGGAAAAGGGAAGTGGGAGTTTATTTATTTTAAAACATTTATATACCGCCATTTGCTAAAGCATTCACAGTGGTTTACAATAAAATATAATACAACCCCATAAATCCCACCCAGCAGGATCCCTACCCCCTTAAGAAAAGGAGTGGTTAACATCCTGATCCTGAAACCATCTGCCAAAAAAAAAACAAGAAACCGCTGCCCATCCTCTCAGAAACTGGAAGGTTTTTAAGGCCTTAAGAAATAACAACAGGTTTGTCTCCAACCTGAGTGTCAAAGGGCAAGGTATTCCACAGAGCTGGTATGACCACCAGAAAAAGTCTCATCCCCCAGCACTGCAAATGAACCTAGGACCAACCAGGGAGCTCCAAAAGACATTTATTCCCCGAGTGCAACACCCTATTGGGCCTATGCCATTGCATCAGCTCTCTCAAGTACCATGGGCTATTGCCCTGCAAGACTTTAAATACTACTACCAATAATTTAAATATACATCTGGATTTAATTGGGAACGAATGAAACGATTGCATCACCCCAGCCACTGAATCACACCTCCGTAGGCCCCAAATGATTAGTGAGGCTATGCTCTGCACCACTTGTCATGGGGTAGACAGCACAAAAAGTGAAATACTAAAGGCTAGTGCAGAGAATGAGCTTAATTACCAGGAGAGAGATAGTACTAAGCCTGAAACACTAAACAATACACAGGAGAAGCTCACTTGTCAGAAGCCAGATAGCATTGAGCCTGAGATAGTAAGGGACAGTGTGGGGGAAGGGCTTACCTGGCAGGAATTATACAGCACAGACCCTGAAACATTAGGGGATAAAATGGAGGAAGAGCTTACCTTGCAGCCTCAGGCGCAAGTGAGGCATTCACAGGGCAGAGAGGCAGGAAGGAAGAAAGCAAACATTCCACAGGGTTGGTGTGACGCAGGAAGAGTTGAGAGGGCTAATCAGATCCACCTGAACTCAAACTCACGTTCCACGTCAGGGGAGCTGAGAGATAAAAGCAGGCAGAAAATCTCACAGAGGCAGAGCAGGCATGGGAGGCAGTTGAAGGAGCACTGGCAGCTGGAGTCTGAAGCAGGACTGGAGCCAAGGTTTGAATGCCAAGAGGGAAGGAAAACTCCCAAGCAAGTGCTGATAGACACTTTACCGTGGAGAGCCAGGACTGAGGAAAGACCGGCTGGCCAATCCAAAAAGGGTAAAGAAAACTGCAGCAGGGTCTTCCCAGCCAGAGGGGTCCTCCTACCAAGACAAGCTGCTCAATCAACAGGAGGCAAAAGTCACATACAGGGAAGCACCCAGGAAACAGGAAGTAAGTTGCCATCAGTCAAGCAACGTAACCAGCTTTCCCTCAGAGAACCAGGCTGCAGGACAGATAGAAAGTCGTGGCGAGAAGCAGAGGGATTGGAGCTTAGCTTGGGCAGAAGAAAAGATAAGTACCCAGTTTTTACTAAAGAGAGGAAAAGGAATCCCAGAGTTGGAGACCAGGCATATTGCCAAGGGGACTCCTATCTGTACAAGCCGTGGAGAGAGATCTCCCACACCTCTCCTGATATCTGGGACTTACGAGGGCAGCTCCCACTAGTAACAGATGAGGTTTATCCAGGGCAAGATACGGAGGGCAGCCTCCTAGGGGCTCAGTGTCCTTATACTGGAACAGGACCCAGCCCTATGCAATGGGAGAGCCATAGCATTGAGAGTATCCCTGAAGCCATGGAGTATGAGGAGTATATGCCTGAGGAGGCTAAGAGTCTTTATTGAAGTCAAGCAAGAAGTAGTATTTTGTACACAGTGAAAATACTGAAAATATTGCTAAAAGATATTGTGCACAGTGAAATACTGGACTGTATTGCTGAGGATAATTGTGCACAGGAAAATACTGGACGGTATCACTGAGAGATATTGTGCACCGTGAAAATACTGGACTGTATTGCTGAGAGAAAGCAGTATTATCATTTCTGGTTTAAAACCCTTTTGACCTGGTGAATTCAACCGTTCATTTATGTTGTCCCTTATGCTGTAACATCCTAAAGGGAAGGGGAATAAAACCCATCTTTTCATTTGGACCACAACTACAGAGTCCTTATTTCTTCCACAACACAATGCTACCCGGGTCTAGGTATCCGCCTAGGACCGGCAAGCAGTCACAAATGGCGTAGTTGGCAGGATATCAGCAAAAAGAGGACGCCGTGAAAGTGGGACGGAGTCACCAGCGCCAGAGGACGCGACCAGAAGGAGGTTGAACCACGCCCAGACAGCTACAAGAACCGGGAGCAGTCAAGGACCTTCTCAAGGCCAGAATCACCACCTGCCTCAGGTATTGGTATCTGGGAGAGCCGGGGTGGGATTCTGAGGAGGTATCTTAGGGACTGAGAACCCCAGTGAGGGAGCAAAAAGAAAAAAAAAAAAAAAAAGGAGGTTCCGCACTTGGTTTTTTTTTCTTCTGATTTTTTTTAGGTTGCCAAGATGGAGTCTCCAGCAGAAATCCTGAAGTGGATGGGGCTTCAGTTTGAAAAACAGCGTGAACTCGCCCAGCAGTGCCAGGAACAAGCCCTAGCCGCTATGCAGCTGCAGCAGAAGCCGCTAACGGACTTGTTGCAGGCGGTACTCCAGGAGCGGCAGAAAGGCGAAGGACACTGTGGTGGGGTAGGCCCACAGACATGTGGTATCTTGTCTTTTGGACAATGGTCTGGGAAAGACAATATCGATGATTTTCTGGAAGCTTTTGAGCGTGGCTCGTGGTGCAGGCTGGCCCGAGCAGCAGTGGGCGGTTCGCCTAGCTACCTCCCTGACGGGAGAGGCCTTGGCGGCCTACAAGGCTATGCCAGCCGCCCAGGCTAATGAATATGCTCATGTAAAAGCAGCTATTAGAGATAGGCTAGGCCTATCGCCAACAGTATATCGTAGGATGTTAAGAGCTGAAAAGCTACAACCAGGTGAGACTCCGAAGGCACTAGGCCACCGGATTCGTAGCCTGGTTGGGAAGTGGCTTATGCCGGAGGGAAAAACAATGGAAAGTGTTCTAGACATATTGGTGTTAGAGCAGTTTTGTGAAGCTGTGCCTGTAGAGATAAGGTCATTCCTCGCTCTGCAGAACTGCCAGATGACGGATGAGGCTACTCTCCTCACAGAGAGATTCATGGCGGCTCAGGTAGCCCATGGGTCACAAGGAGGGGCTAGCAGCTCACGTGGCATGGCAAACTCTGCTAGAGTTAGGAAGGACCCCGGTATAAGCATACCAGCTACTGGAAGAGGTAGAAGTAAAGGTATTGCATGTGATTCTCCTATAATATGTTTTAAATGTGGGAGGAGGGGTCATAAGAGGTATGAGTGTGGAGAGCGCACAGCACTAATGAGTGAAAAAGCACAGCACAAGCGAGAAGGCTTTTGCCTTAAGGTGGAGGTGCAAGGGGTGTTAGCAAAGGCTTTAATGGATTCAGGAGCTGAGCAGACAATGCTGTCAGAGAAATTTTGGGGTTTTCTAAAAGACAGTAAGGCAGTTCCCCGGAATCAGCCAGAGGGCCAGCTAAAGATCCGTTGTATACACGGGTCATCCACCTCTTATCCTCAGTATAGGGTGCGGTAAAAGCACTAGGCACATATAGGAAGCTCCTAGTAGCAATAGTACCCCATTTACCCTATGACCTTGTTTTAGGTCAAGATTGGCCACATTTTTATAGGTGAATACCTCATTCAACTCTTGAACAGTGCTACTAGAATCAATAATCCTAAAAGTTAGTCACAGCACAGCCTCAGAAACAACCTTGGACACTTGATTTATTCTGGGTTAAATGTATTGTACTCCCAGACTCGTGCCGGTGTTTACATCAATGGCTGAATGTCCTTATTAGTAGAGCATATCATCAATTCTTATATTTGAGCAATGATATCGAAAATAACAAAAAAATACTTAGCTCATCTGAAGCCATAGGACTGTGCTGGATATTTTACTCATTATTTATAAAACTTTCTCTTCTTTATGTTTCATTTGTCGTTTTTTATGTGACTTTCTTCCACAAATAATTGCTGATGTAAACCACGTCCCACGCCAATTAATAAAGGCGCCCATGCGTTTCGCCAAATGGGTTTTTCAAGGGACTTATAACATAACGTGGAATATTTCTGTGAAGGAAAACATTGAAAATGATTGATCTGTGCAAAAACAATTCAATCTAGGCATAACAAAGAGTATTGCTATTAAATACATTTCAATGAAAGATTCTAAGATTCAAAAACCTTGAAGTGAGCGGCTCAGTAACTCAAAAGTTCGGTCTCCTCCCAATGAACCTGGAAGACTCAATGAACGCCGCGCATGCGGATTAGCAGCTGTAACGTCACAGTTTAAATGTCCCAATGTGAAACTTGCCATTGGTTAATCAAGAGGTACACGCCGCCCAATCAATGCTCTGATTCAGACCAGTGGGTTGTACTGTGGCTAATGTATAGATCCATTTCTGTTCTCTGTATAAAAGTCGCTGGTCAAGGGTTTTGCCTGAAGCAGGTCCGGCCAACATTTCGATGCACCAGCAGCGAAGTTGTGAAAAAGTATGATGATGGGATAGGCAATGTTGTACTAAAGGAGCTTCCCTTCGGGCGCATCGAAGCCGGCTGGCGTGTTCTTGTATACGAACCCGAAAGCAACGAATAGTCTTGCCAATGTATAACAGAGCGCATCAATAAAATGTTTGGCGGCGAGCCCTGACCGGGGTGCTATTCTCCCGTAGCAGCCCGCCGGCAGCTGAATTTGTATCCCAGTGCTTACTAAATCCTTTCCTCTCCTAGGTACGACCTCCTCCACTGCACTAAACAGATCATACCCAGCTGCTGCCGCGCTTGCTCTTTGGGGGCCTTGGGCGTGTGGGACGGCCTTACAATACTTCAGCACAAAGCTTTCTTTCAATTTTTCTGTGATGTCTTTACCTATCCCTCCTTTTTTTGGCTTTCCAAATAAAGGCCCTGGAATTAAAGTCATTAAAGCTTTTCCCTCTCCATTATCCTTCAGCTGTTCAGGTTCTCCCCTTTCCCTGCGTTTATCCACCTTCCGGGGTTCAACCTGGCTCGACCCTTGCTGAATGCCAGACTCCCTGGGAACGCTTCCTGCTTCACTTAATAGACCTTCGCCTATCGCTTCCTCAAAGAGTGGCCAATCACGTCCTAACACTAAGTCGAACGGGAGACGGGGAATTAGAGCCACTAAAATCTTTTTCCTAGCCTCCAACCCATTTATGGATAATTTATACAGGTAGTATGGGTTGGCTGCCCCATGTATGCATCTTACCCTGGCCCTGCCTTCCGGTTGACTTGGGACCGATTGGTTACTGGCCTGTAAGCGTTGCCAGAACCGCTCCGACATCATCGTCTGGTCGGCCCCAGAGTCAAGCAAGGCTTCGACCGGCACCCCGTGTACCTCCACCCTCAGGTAAAAACCCCCTTGTTTGTACCTCACCTATGTCCCTATAAAAATGTGGTAACGCTAAATAAATAGAAGTGGATTTTCTTCGTGAATGACTTGTGTAAATAGATGAATACCTCATTCAACTCTTGAACAGTGCTACTAGAATCAATAATCCTAAAAGTTAGTCACAGCACAGCCTCAGAAACAACCTTGGACACTTGATTTATTCTGGGTTAAATGTATTGTACTCCCAGACTCGTGCCGGTGTTTACATCAATGGCTGAATGTCCTTATTAGTAGAGCATATCATCAATTCTTATATTTGAGCAATGATATCGAAAATAACAAAAAAATACTTAGCTCATCTGAAGCCATAGGACTGTGCTGGATATTTTACTCATTATTTATAAAACTTTCTCTTCTTTATGTTTCATTTGTCGTTTTTTATTTTTTATGTGACTTTCTTCCACAAATAATTGCTGATGTAAACCACGTCCCACGCCAATTAATAAAGGCGCCCATGCGTTTCGCCAAATGGGTTTTTCAAGGGACTTATAACATAACGTGGAATATTTCTGTGAAGGAAAACATTGAAAATGATTGATCTGTGCAAAAACAATTCAATCTAGGCATAACAAAGAGTATTGCTATTAAATACATTTCAATGAAAGATTCTAAGATTCAAAAACCTTGAAGTGAGCGGCTCAGTAACTCAAAAGTTCGGTCTCCTCCCAATGAACCTGGAAGACTCAATGAACGCCGCGCATGCGGATTAGCAGCTGTAACGTCACAGTTTAAATGTCCCAATGTGAAACTTGCCATTGGTTAATCAAGAGGTACACGCCGCCCAATCAATGCTCTGATTCAGACCAGTGGGTTGTACTGTGGCTAATGTATAGAGCTTAGCTTGGGCAGAAGAAAAGATAAGTACCCAGTTTTTACTAAAGAGAGGAAAAGGAATCCCAGAGTTGGAGACCAGGCATATTGCCAAGGGGACTCCTATCTGTACAAGCCGTGGAGAGAGATCTCCCACACCTCTCCTGATATCTGGGACTTACGAGGGCAGCTCCCACCAGTAACATATGAGGTTTATCCAGGGCAAGATACGGAGGGCAGCCTCCTAGGGGCTCAGTGTCCTTATACTGGAACAGGACCCAGCCCTATGCAATGGGAGAGCCATAGCATTGAGAGTATCCCTGAAGCCATGGAGTATGAGGAGTATATGCCTGAGGAGGCTAAGAGTCTTTATTGAAGTCAAGCAAGAAGTAGTATTTTGTACACAGTGAAAATACTGAAAATATTGCTAAAAGATATTGTGCACAGTGAAATACTGGACTGTATTGCTGAGGATAATTGTGCACAGGAAAATACTGGACGGTATCACTGAGAGATATTGTGCACCGTGAAAATACTGGACTGTATTGCTGAGAGAAAGCAGTATTATCATTTCTGGTTTAAAACCCTTTTGACCTGGTGAATTCAACCGTTCATTTATGTTGTCCCTTATGCTGTAACATCCTAAAGGGAAGGGGAATAAAACCCATCTTTTCATTTGAACCACAACTACAGAGTCCTTATTTCTTCCACAACACAATGCTACCCGGCTCTAGGCATCCGCCTAGGACCGGCAAGCAGTCACACACTACAACTTCCTCAATATATATGCTGGCAGCCCCACATACAAGGTGTTACAATAATCCAGGTGCGACAATACCAATGCCTGGATCACCCAACGCAAAGCATCTTGATCTAAATAGGGTCTGAGTTGCTGCACCAACTGCAAATTAACAAAAGCAGCACGTACTACCTGCGAGACTTGTCGAAGGCAGAGCTCACCATCCATAGTGACACCTAGATTCCGGATCTCTTTCTTCCAGGGCAACTGAACACCTTCAGTAGAGCGTCTTGCACACAAACTCTCTTCCTTTAAATCCCCACAAAGTAAGTTAGGTGTTAGTATTTAGGGATGATCTGGGGTAGTATTAGTTTAGGGACGTGCCATTTTATGGTATTGATGTGTTGATGGTAAGGATGGGGGAAGGGGCTAAGTTGAGGATATTAATTGTGTATATACCTCCCAGAGTGGATGGGGATGTTTAGGATGATTCATTGGAGTTTATGGCAGAATTGAAGGTGTGTGTTTCTAACCTGTGGGTTACGGGAGATTTCAATCTACATATAAATGAGAAGGAATGTGGGAAGTTACAGAGAGAGTTTTTTTGGAGGATTTGTCTCTCTTATCTATGGTGAAGGATGTTGATCTTCTAATGGATAGTAAAGATTATATATTTGACTTGGTAATTAGTCTGGTAGAAGGGGGGCCATGAGGTGGCTGGATTTGGATTCAGCAGCCTTCCTTTGACAGATAACTGGGTAACAAATTTTTACTTTTTTCTTGTTCCTGGGTAATGTTTTTTTCCGATATCTTATGTCTCAAAACCATAGGAAATGGCAATTATGGCCCAAAAGCATTGTTTTTGGGACTAGGAGAATGATATTTTTGAAAACTATCTATTTTGCAGGACATTCTAGATGTAGTGCAAAGTAAACTTGGCGTACCTTTTGGAAAATTCTAGAACTTTCTAGAGCTTTACACAACTTTGCAAAACTTTTGAAACTTTGTATAACTTTTGAGAACTTTTAAGAAAAGCCTTTTGGTGGGCTTTATAATGTCACTTCCGCCTCACATCTATATAAACAACGGATTTGCGCGGAGTGAGCACAGTCATTGAGCAGCTTCCTTACTGACTGGAAATCTAGGAGTGAGCAACAACAACACATGTCTTAAGCTCACCAGTTTATTTTCATTCTAGCTTCGTAAATGGAC
The DNA here is from genome assembly GCA_033557465.1 of Ichthyophis bannanicus. NCBI lineage: Eukaryota > Metazoa > Chordata > Amphibia > Gymnophiona > Ichthyophiidae > Ichthyophis > Ichthyophis bannanicus. Next base: position 573,664,179 of record CM066035.1, read on the forward strand.
TGACATGGCATCAAGAGGCTGTAAGCATCCAGCAGATGCATTTTGCTATGTCTGTGGCGATTTTATCAAGACAAGAGTGAAAAAATACTCTGTGGAAGCATCTGCCAAGATGTGTGAAGCTTGCAAGGCATATGTCAGCATGCCTGTTGGAGATCAGGACAAACCCTTGGCGCCTTATTTCACTTGCAAGCACTGCAAGAAAACTCTGTAAGGTAAGATGGACAATTGATGCTGGCTTAGACTGTGGCATTTTATGTTATAAAATATTTATTGTCACTGAAATTTTATATAATATATAAAATATTTAGGAAGAACATCATTAATTCAAATTAATTTTATCATAATAATTATATAATTATAATTATTTTTTATGTTCACATTTTTATTTTTTATTTGGCAGGATGGTACAGAGGGGAAAAGAGAGTTATGAAGTTTGCTATCCCAAGAATTTGGCGGGAACCCACTGACCACCTGAGCAATTGCATCTTCTGCGTGCTGGATCCTTTCAAACATCAAACTGTTAAGAATGCTCCTTTTGTCATGTTCCGAGCATTCCTTCATCCATTGCCCCGGTGCCACACAGCCCAGAGATCCCTGTATCCACTCCTCTGCAGAGAAAGCAGCTGTCTTCAGAAGAAAGCAGCAATTCACAAAACGAAGAAGACGTGGAACTGAGGAGAGAAACCCTTACTACCTAAACCAAAATAACATCAATGACTTGGTCAGAGATCTTGGTCTCATCAAGTCCAATGTCGAGCTTTTGATGTCCAGGTTCAAGCAGTGGAACTTGTTAGATGAAAATGTGCAGTCTCAGATTAGAGGAAGCGTCACCACACTTTTTCTAGCTTCTTCACTAGTCAAGTTGGGCTCTGCTTTTTTGCCACAATGTGACTGGTCTGTTCCACACTATCGAAATTGGATTTAACCCGAAGGATGCCGCTTGTTCATTGACAGCTTTTCCAAGAGCCTCAAAGCCGTGCGGCTACATAATGGGAACAAGTACCCGTCTCTTCCCCTAGCTCAGTCAGTGAGCCTCAAAGAAGATTACAGCAGCAAGACCTTGCTAGAAGCCTTGAAGCATGCTGTGTACAGCAGCAAGGTTATCGGAGGCTTTAAAATGGTGGCATTTCTGATGGGTCTCCAAAGCGGTTTTACCAAGTTTCCCTGCTATCTTTGTCTTTGGGATAGCAGGGACACCATGGCACACTATCACAGGTGGGACTGGCCACAGCGAACTGAATTTTCTGTTGGGCCAAAGAACGTGAAATGGGAGCCACTGGTGGAACCACAGAAGGTGCTGATGCCACCATGCACATCAAATTGGACCTTATGAAACAATCTGTCACAGCTTTAGAGAAAGAGTCGACAGCCTTCAAGTACCTTCAACACTTCTTCCCTAAACTGTCTGAGGCAAAGGTCAAAACTGGTGTCTTTGTTGGACCACAAATAAAAAAGATTCTTGAGTGCATGTAATTTCCCAAGCTGCTTACTAGGAAGGAGAAAGCGGCTTGGAACAGCTTTGTTGCTGTGTGGTTTGTGGCTTTTTGGGAAACTACAAGGCCAAAAACTATGCAGAGCTGGATGAGACTCTGGTTAAGAATTATGGCAAAATGGATTGCAGGATGTCTCTCAAAGTCCATATCCTCGATGCTCATCTTGATAAATTCAAGGAGAATATGGGAGGGTACTCAGAGGAGCAAGGCGAACGTTCCCAACAGGATATACTGGAATTTGAACGCCGCTACCAAGGACAATATAATGAGAACATGACGGGAGACTGCATCTGAGGGCTTATTCATGAAAGTGATTTAGAATATAATCATAAATTTCAAAAATCTACTCACTTCTAAATGTTTTATGGTCTTTCTTGAATAACTTAAAAATAAGTAAATATTAAATGTTGTGTTTTTTTATTTTATGTAAACAAAAAGACAAGTAAGCCTATTTTAACAATGTGAATATATAAATTTCACAAATATCAACCTCCTTTACACAAAAGCAAAGTTTAATGAGAATAATAATTGTTTTCCATACTTTTAAGTTAAAAGCAATTAGGAAATAACAGTCACTACCAAGAAACAAAAATTGTGTTACACAGTGTTTTTTGCTCTTATTTTCTGTATCATATGGGTAAAGAAGTGGGAAGAGCTGTTAAGAAGCTGGAGTCATGGTTGAGTGGATTTGCATTTATTGCAGGAAGGCTTGGAAGGATTTTTGTATGAGCATCAGGCTGGAAATTTAGATCAAATGGTGAAGACTTGGAATCAGCGTTTGTTCCTTTGAAACAGAGATCTAGGAATAAGAAAGGGAATCTCTAGTTTACTGTAGAACTAAAGGAGATGAAAGTATTGAAGCATAATTTGGAAAAGTGGTGGTATAGGATTAGAGTTATGAAAGAAAGGGATGAGTGGAAGACAATAAATCAAATTTATAATAGGAAATTGAGACAGCAGAAAAAGGTGTTCTTTTCAGATAAGATGGCTAGAACAACAAACCCCTCATAGGATTTTTTTTTAAGTTAATGGTGCAGTTGTTGAGGAAAGCACCAGGGAAAGAGGAGGGAGTTATGATGAAAGAAACTGAATTGTTCAGTAGATTTTTTGTGGATAAAGTGGACAGATTGAGGGATTCTCTGGTGATAGGTACATTGGAAGGGGAGAGACTGGCAGTGGAATACGCTGGGAGAACAGCTGGAGGAATGTTTTCCAGTTACTACAGATATAATTCATTTTCATCTGAGCAAGATTAGATCAGGGATCCTTGTGGTTGTTAGACTTTTTAGGCAAGGTTATTAATAGATCATTGATGGAGCATAATGTATCTAGGGATTTGAAGAGGGCCATAGTGTTAGGCCTATCTTGAAGGGAAGCACATTGGATAGATTGTGTTGTGCTGTTTACTGTTCAATAGCAAATCTGTCTTGGGGGTATGTTTACTAAGCAGCGATAGCGGCTTCCGTGTGATTTCGGAGCTGCGGCCCGATGTCGCACAGAAGCTACTACCGCTGCTTTGTAAACATACCCCTTGGTTGGTTAAAGTATTGAATAGGATTGTTTTGGTCCAGCTGTCAACATTTTTTGGAGAACTATAATAGTCTAGACCCTTTTCAGTCCAGTTTTCAAAAATATCATAGCACGGAATCTGTCAGTTTGACTTATACTTCTTGATTTATCCTCAGCATTCAGTTTAGTGAATCACACCTTATTGCTTGACAGATGTCATTCTGTTGGGGTGGGGGGAAAGAGATTAACTGGATTGTTTCATGTTTAGAGGAGAGGCAGTATCAGGTGTTGGTAAATGGTGAATTGACTCAACCTCAAGTTCTAGATGTAGGGGTGTTGCAAGGCTCAGCTCTTCACCATTTGGGAATGGAGAACTGGATTTAGCTCAAGCCTTTCTCAGAAGTTTAAGGTGAGTTACATTCAGATACAGTAGATATTTTTCTGTCCATGGAGGACTTATGATCTAAATTTGTACCTGATGCAATGGAGAGAAGTGGCTGGCTATAGATCATTAGGAGCAGAAGTGGGATTAGAATCTAGCTTTCCTGGTTCTTAGCCATTAGGTGGCTACTCTTTTCCAAAAATTAATCTGATGATGGTGGAATCTCCTGTCAATAATGACATGAGTTTTCAGCAACTCCCTTCAACCAAGTTTGTTATTTGTTTATTTATAGTGTGCATCTATTAATGTGCTTGCTATAAGACAAATGCTTCACCCACAAGTAAGAGCTTAGGTGATGCATATCTATTTATAAGGTTATGCTTGAGGGTATCCTCAATTCTGTGGCATTGCCTTCCTGTGATCCGTGCTCAATTTTCAGTTGGACATAGAATAGAAACTTGGGAATTCTGTTACCCTCCATCCCTTAGCATGGCCTACCCACTGAATTGAGCTTTCACTACTATCCCCTGCACTACAAATCTGGTACCTTTCAAAGACTTCTCTGTGGAGATTCCTGTCTTCGAACCATATGTTGCAGCTGGATCTCAGTGAGCACAGGTGGAATTGCTCAAGTTGCCTGAGGTGTCCAGAATACACATCCATACAGCAGTGCTGATAGTACTATTGCCTGATACACTTTGATGTTAGTAGGCAGTCTTCTCCAGGACCAAGCAGGAAGTCAGTCCTCACATATGGGTGACATTGACGTCGATGAAGCCCTGCGGAGCATTTCCCCAGCTTTCCAAGAAAGCCGTTGGGAATGCAGGCACGCATGCGCGGTTCCCTTCCCGCCTAAAGGTGCCATCTTGCTCAGTCTCTCTTTTTCCGTGAAGCCCACCGGACGTGTGTCTTAGTACTCCCGGAAAATAGTTTGATTTTTTCGCGATTTCTTCGCTATTTTTTCTCCGGTTCGATGCTGGTTCCCCTCCCGCCGGGTTCGGTACACCAGTATCAAGCCCGATCTTCTTTTTTCGGTTTTTGCCCTTCGTGGCTGGCGTTCGTGCCCTTTTTTTCTTTTTCCCTGGAAGGCCGGTCCTTTGACCTCGCGGGGACTCTTTTTTCCCCAATGGCCTCCAGTGGCTTCAAGAAGTGTGATCGGTGCAAGAAACTAATGTCTCTCACCGACACACACGACTGCTGCCTTCGGTGCCTCGGTCCTGATCACGAGCCTAAGACGTGTGGACCATGTGGAAAAATGTCTTCCAAGGCGCTTCGAAGTCGTCAGCACCAAAAGGAAAGGCTTTTCTCTAACTCGGCCTCTGGCCGGGCCCGGACCTCATCTGAGGCCTCGACATCTCGGGAATCGGATCCTGAGCACTGTCGGGGCTCCTCGGACAGGGGGTCCCCCGACCGGGAACGAAAGAGCAAGAAGCGGCTCATGAGGGCATCGTCGGAAGAGGTCCCTGGCTCCTCGAGAGCTAGGTCTCAGACCCCCAGCCGTTGCCCCGGGCCTGTGGAACAGGAGAAGCCTCCCAAAGTACCTTGAGTGGAGCCGGAGTCTGCTGGACACAAGTCCTGTAGTCCTTGTGGACTCTCCTCCCAGAGAGCCGATGTCGGGCCCGGCGCTGCCGGGGCCCGAGTCGGGGGCAGCTGCGTCTCCTGAGCTGGGTCTCAGGCTGACAGCCTTGGAGTGCAGACTGTCTGCCTTCATGGAACAGCAGCGGACACTGATGGCCAGCCTGTCTGGCGCATCTGCCCTGACCACCGGGACATCGACATCGAAGTCGACCCCGGAGACCGAGCCGATACTCGAGACCATAAAGGCTCGAGGTCGACCTCAGTCGCGGTCTCCCTCGACCTCCCGTTTGGGACCGAGGGCATTGACGCTGGTGCCTTCGGCGTCGGGGCGGGTGCTCACAGGCCCCGCGCGGTCGGACCCCGATTCCTCATCGGACGAGTCCGCCTGAGAGACGGAGGACGAGGAGTCCCCCGACACCTTCCAGACTCGGTGCGTCCCATCGGACTCACCGCAGTCCGAGCCCCGGAATAGATCCCCCCCGGAGGATACCCAGTTCTCGGAGTTTGTTTGGGATATGGCCACCGCGTTGGCTATCCCTGCGGACCCCGAGGAGGAGCCTCGAGCCGAGGAGCTCGAGGCCCTACAGTACGACTCTCCTCCAAAGGAGGCCTTTACTGTTCCGGTTCCTCCAATGCTGGAACGGCTCCTCTTCCGGATGTGGGAGGCACCGGCCTCAGCGCCGGTTCTAAGCAAGCGGATCGATTCTATCTATCGACTCCGGAAGAGCCCTGGCTTTCAAAAGGCGCAGCTACCACACCATTCCATGGTGGTGGAATCGACCTTGCATCGCCTGAAAAGTCAGAAGATGCACTCCGCGGTGCCCTCTGGCAGGGAGGCCCGGAACCTCGATGGTTTTGGTAGAAAGTGCTTCCAGGGCTCGATGCTTGCTTGCCGTGTCCTGTCTTACCAGCTGTACATTGGCATGTACTTGCGAGACCTGGCGAAGGAGTTGGCCGGATTCTCCGCTGGTCTCTCCGGGGAACCCTTGCAGAGGATCAAGTCCTTGTCCTCGGGGATCCGGGAATGCTCCAAGTTTATGTCCCGCGCCGCCTACGATGGCTTCGAGGCTTCAGCTCGTGTTGCGGCAGCCGGCATTGCGGCTCGACGCCAGGCATGGCTGCAGTCATCGGACCTCGAGCCGTGGGTTCAGGACAAGTTGGTCGATATCCCTTGCCGAGGTGAGAACCTTTTTGGCAAGCCCATGGCCAAGAAGGCCGCTCAGCTCGAAACCGAGCACCTCACGAGGACAAGGCTGTCGAGGAAGACTTCTGCCCCTTCTCACAAAAAGAAGGGCTCGGGTAAAAAGCCCTTTTACCCGAGGAAGGGCACTGCCTACAAACAGTACCCACAGTACCAGGCTGCCCAAGCTCCCCCTCAGGGTCAGCAAGCCAAGGGGCAGGGTAATGGGCCCCGTAGGCAGAGGACTCCCAAGCCTCCGGCCCCTGCTCCCACTCAGCAGGGTGGGGCTTTTTGATTCCTTAGGCATAGCCTCTCCATCCCTGCTCTCCCAACCCTGCACAGGAGGTCGCCTCGCCCTGTTTGCCCACAAGTGGCCACTCATCACTGGAGACAGTTGGGTACTCAGCATAGTCCACAAGGGCTATCTGCTGCACTTCCACCAGCTGCCTCCTCCATATTTTCCAGGAGAGCCTCCAAGGCCTCCCTTGCACACAGATCTTCTCCTTCAGGAGCTCCAAGGTCTGTGGCGGACAGGGCAGTGGAGCCTGTGCCTCCCCACCTACGAGGTCAAGGGTTCTACTCCAGGTATTTCCTTGTGCCCAAAAGAACCGGTGGCTTTCAGCCTATTCTGGACCTCAGAAATCTCAAATTCCTAGAGAAGGAGAAGTTCAAAATGTTTACTCATGGAACACTTCTGCCCTACCTCCAGCAGGGAGATTGGCTATGCTCCTTAGATTTAAAGGATGCGTACACTCACATCCTCATTCATCCAGACCACAGAAAGTACCTCAGGTTCATTGTGGGAGGAAATCATTATCAGTACAGAGTACTTCCTTTTGGCCTCACCTCTGCTCCAAGAGTCTTTACCAAATGCCTGTCAGTGGTGGCGGCCTACCTGAGGAATCAGGGAATCTTTGTCTTCCCCTATCTGGACGACTGGCTCATCAGGGGTCAGACGTGCCAGGAGGCCAGACAAGCCACCCTCCAAACTATTGCTCTTCTTCAGAGCCTGGGGTTTGTAATAAACTTCGCAAAGTCCACTTTGCTCCCCTCCCAAAACTTGGAATTCATAGGGGCACGGTTGGACTCTCGGCTGACAAAGGCATTCTTGCCAGAAGACAGGGCACAAAGACTGATAAACTTAGCAAACCAGTTTCTCAGCAGGTCATTGGTCTCCGCCAGACTCTGCCTGAGACATTTTGGCCACATGGCTTCGATAGTACATGTGACCCCCAATGCCAGGCTCCATATGAGGCCTGCCCAATGGTGCCTCCGGACTCAGTGGTCACAGGCCACGGGCAGCCTCAGAGACAGGATAAGGGTGTCCAGACATTTTCTGAACTCCCTCTGCTGGTGGCTGCACCCACCCCATCTACTGCAAGGGGTGCCTTTTCAGATTTCTGGGTTCACAGTGGTGCTGACCACGGATGCCTCCCTGCGGAGCTGGGGAGCTCATTGTCTAGGCAAGTGCACCCAAGGCCTGTGGTCTCCTTGGGAGGCCGCACAGCAGATCAATCTCCTGGAGCTCAGGGCTATTCGACTAGCCCTCAAGACTTTCTCTTCAACCCTGGCTCATCAGTCTGTCCTAGTTCAAACGGACAATCAGGTAGCCATGTTTTATGTGAACAAGCAGGGCAGTACTGGGTCAAGGCTCCTTTGCTGGGAGGCACAGGACCTTTGCCTGTTTGCTCTCAGACACAACATGCTCCTCAGGGCAGTGTATCTCCCTGGCCAGGAGAATCACCTGGCGGACAGATTGAGCAGGATACTGCAGCCCCACGAGTGGCAGCTCCACCCACTTCCTGTTTGGCTGCAGCACTGAGAGGTTTCAGTTGAGCAGAGCTCCTGCTAGGGAGCAGTTCCTTTTCTCTGCTCGTGCCTGGATGTCGGGACCTGGGCCACCTCCAGCAGGGGAGGCCCAGGCCCAGAGGCCTGCCACGCCTGGTAGGCCTCCTCCTTCTTTGGACCTCGATGAAGGAACTAGGGAACAGCCGGCGCCCCGGGTGGGGGACCCCCCAGGTAGGACTGTGCCTGGCCAGGGAGGAGGGACCCACAGGTATGGAGGTTTGGGCCCGCTACCCCAGGGAGGAGGCTCCTGTCTCCTCCCCAGGCATGGTGTGGAGGCTGGGTGGCAGCAGGGAGAGGCCCTGGGGAGACCCTGGAGGACCGTGGAGTACAGAACTGGAGGAGGCGGGTTCCCCCCTCCGCCTCGGGTCCTGGAGGAGGTCTCCACCTCCTCCGGTGAGGATGAGGACGGGGGGTTGGACCTACCTTCCTACCAGAAGCCAGCTAGGGCCCCAGATGAGATCGTGGTGGCAGTACGGCGGCTTCGGGGTCTCCAAGAGGAGGCGGCCCAGCTGCAAGCCCAGCTCTCCCACCTGGAGAGCCTGCAGGCCACCATTCCCGGGGAGGAATGGGTGGCCTATGCCACCTATAGAAAGGGGGTGAAGCGGGCCCTGAAGGATAAAACCCGGGAAATCGTATACCTCCAACAACATGGTTGTGGGTCCCTCACGGAGTTATATTCCAATTATGCAAGGTGGAATCAGGGTAGAGGTACAGTCCAGGGGGGGCCCTCGGGGGTGGGAAGGCTGGTAGATCAGAAAAGGGTCTGCTATCCCCCCTTGCCTTCTTCGGGTGTCCTAGAGATGGGAATACCCCCTTTGCCTGTTCTGTCTGGTACCACAGATCGCAGAATATCGTCTCTGCAGGCTCCTGCTCTGGCTACATTATCGGATGAAGTCTCTGTGTCTGCTATGAGGGTCCTTCCCCACACTAACCTGAAGAATTGTCCGACTGGTGTCCTTGAGGAGCCTGGGGGTGGAGGGTTGCACCGCCGAACTTTGCGGGATTCTTCCATGGCTGTAGAAGTCAATTCCCGAATAGAAGAGATAGGAGATGGCAGGAATCGTGGATATCCAGTGCCTGGGGTTGCGGTGGTATCGGTCCCGGCAGTTTCTACATCCCGGATAGCGATTCAAGATGGCCACCGGAGTTCGACAATTGCACTCAGTACAGCTGATGGGGGATCCCTGCAGGAACAGCTGGTCGCAGGGCTTCCCCCGGCAGGATCGCCGATCCAAGATGGCCGCCGTGACTTGCGTGATGTCACTTCCGGGGGAACCCGGAAGTGTGCGGATGGGCATTCTTCGGTCCTTGATCAGCCGTGGGAGTCCCGGAGGTCCTCAACGGGGATAGACCATGGTGGATTCCAGTCCCCCTCTATCGGAGGGGATGTTGGTGTGGATGCCCACTCATCGGCGGCTCCTTTCAACCATCGGGGGTCCCTGGACATCGCCGCGGCTAGCCGGCTGCCTGTTGCAGCCCAGAAGAATGCTGAGAACCAGCGGCAAACAGTTGCAGAACTGCGTCTTTCCTGTGGCTCTTTTGGGCAAGGAAAGGGAAAAAATGGGGTTTGTGAACGTCGGGGAGTAGCAGCTCTGAATCCTTGGATGTCTGCCGGTTTCACTGAGAGGGCAGTTTCACAGCCTGTAGTTCTCCGGGAGCCGTCTGGAGGCCTTGCTGTTTCTTCCCTCGGGAAGCTCCAGTGGATGGAGGGGGACCGGCCCCAGCCTTCTGGGGTGGCTGTCCGGCGTAGGGGGGGTTCCGGAGGGAGGAAGGAGTGGGGTAAGGGCTGCTCTTCTTTTTCGGCAGCCCCGGGGGGGGGCTGGGGGAAAATGGGTCAGCTGTCCCTGCGGTCTACGGCAGGGGAGAAGGATGTGCAGCTGCTTGGTGCGGTAACCGGGGGAGGCCTGGCTCGCAGGGGGGTGTCCGCCCTCCCTGCTGGAGCCCTGGCTGCCGGTCGGACTTCTCTAGATCCCTGTGCCACGGCTGGCACCGACGACCAGGTAGGACCTGGGGGGGACAGGAGGCAGGGGGGGGGAGGGGTGGGGGATGTTCTGGGTGAGGGATCTGCCCTGTTGTCTCGGGCGGGTCCTGCCTTGTCGTCGGTAGCCATAACGGGGATGGTGGACGGTGGGATAGGGGAAGTACTGGTGGAGGAGAAGGGGGAGCGGACGACAGTTTCTGTGGTTGGGATGGAGGTGGTCACCCCGGATCCCGGGGATGGAGGGGAGCGGGGTTCGTCCCCGGTAGTGGTGGCCGAAACCCAGGAGCCTTGTGCTGGGTCGGAGAAGCAGGATGGGAGTTTGGGGGGGCTTTCCGGTTCCCTGGGTATTACCGAGAACCAGGTTTGTGCTGCTTTAAAACAGGCATTGGAAACCCCTACGGGCCCTCCTGGGGTTTTTGCTACCCTTCAACATCCGGTGGTGGCAGCAGGGGGTGATCCGGGGTTTCTCGGTGGCACCCAGGGATCCGGGGGGGAGAGCATCCCGGACTCTGTTTTTGCGGAGCTGACCCTACCCAGTCCTCAGGTTGCTATAAGTGAGGAGGTCACGGATCCTGTGGTCCGGCAACAGGTTCCCCCGCGGGTGGAAGGAGGAGAATATCAAGTGGGGCAGGAGATGGAGGCTGGGGGGTCGGCTCCCCCCCTCCGTACCTTTGCGGAGGCTCTGAAGGGGTCGGGCACCACTCCGGGGACGTCGGGTGAGGGTGGGGGGAGGGGAGGTATGCAGGGGAATGGTCCAGTAGGAGGGGAGGGAGGAGGGGGAGGGGGAGGGTTTCAAAGGGGAGTAGGGGGTGAGGTCCGACGGCGCAACGTGGCGCAGATCCGATGGGCTGGGGAGGGGTCCCCTCCAGCCAGGGAACAGGTCTTGAGGATGGTCCTTGGGCTGGGGTTTCTCCCGGGAGATCTCTATGCCTTTATCCACATGAACAACACCATTGAATATGATGTTAGTTTCATGTTGCGACGGGGGCTGGAGATTTTCTGGGACCGATACCAGCAGCAGAGGGGGCAGGGAGGGTGGGCTGACTTCCGTGTTGTGCCTATCTCTCGCCAGGGGACGGTACCTGTGACCATCCTATCCAGGAATGAGTCGCTCCCAGGGCAGGACATCCAGTTTTGGTTGTCACGCCATGCGGTGCTTCTTGCACCCCTGGTTAAGGGCGCTGGGCCCCTAGGGGTGTGGGACGGGTCGTGGAAAGGTAGGATCCGTTTGCGTGAGGTGGGTAACGTCGTGCAGCACGTGCCCTCGGCCGGTTTTCTCGGTCGGGATCGCATCTTGTGCTATTACCCCGGGCAACCCCGCGAGTGTCACCGCTGTGGCTCTTTTCGCCATTTGAGCATGAACTGTCCCGAGCAGGTCTGCACTCGTTGTGGTGGAAGGGGTCACGCCTCGGCCGGGTGTTTGCTTATTCGGTGTAACCTTTGCGGGGAGTTGGGCCACCCCTTTGCCCGCTGCCCCTCCGCGTCACACAATGGACCGGGGGGGGTTGCCGTCACTCCACCTCGGGCTCCTGTGCGGGAGGAGGCTTTGGAGGCCCCTCTCCCTCAGGAGGAGTCCGAGGGCCCTAGGGTGGAGGAGTCCATCGAGCCGAGGGAGCCACCAGGGGGAGGGGATTCGGGTAGGAAGGAGGAGAGGGTTGATGTGGTGGAGGTTAATGTCTCACGACAGGATAGTAGGTTGCGGGTGGTGCCACCTGAGGAATGGACTACGGTCCCTTCCAAGGGTGGCAAGTCCAAAAGGAAGAAACGGGAGACATCCCCGTTGCTGGATGCAGAGCCCGTGTTGGACATCAACCGTTTCGTCTTTTTGGCTGCTGATGCGGCTGAGGCGGATGAGGGCTTGCCTGTGGAGGCAGGGCTTCCTGTGCGGCGCTCGGAGCGGTTAGCGGCGGGGGCGGCTCCTCTTCCTCAGCGGCGACCTTCAAAGATGCCGAAGGCACGCCGCAGTCAGGGTCCTCCAATCAAGGGGGATACTGGCGCCCGACGGGTGAGGGAGGATGGCCTTGTACCCCCGCAGTTGGGTTCGGGGCCTTCGCAGGAGCCCCCTGCTGACCCGGCCGCCCGGGCCTCCCCCGCGGGGGTGGGCACTGTCGTATTGTCTCAGTCTTTGTCCGGGGAGGGGGGGGTTGCACAGGTGGTGGACCCCACGGAGGAGGCCATTCCTCCGACCCCTGACCCGTTTGTGCCTCCTCATCCCGTGGGGGCTGGGTCTGCCCTCGCGACAGCTTTGCCTGGTGGTCCCGGGGGCGCCAGCACCTCCTGGGGTGATAGGGTTGAGCGGGAGGAGGAGGAGATCCTCGAGGTGGTCGACGTGGACCAGGAGGAGTTACTCCAGCTTGCGGGCTTGTCCTGCAAGCGGGATTCTGGGGATCCCGGGGTTGGTGAGAAGAGGAGGAAAGGGTCACTGCACTCGAAATAGGCATGGCGTGCACTCCTGCGTTCTCGTGCGCCACCATCAACGTGGCTAGCATTTTGACAGACCAGGCGCGGGCTTCGGCCTATGATTTTCTTTCCACGAGTGGGCTGGATGTCATCTTCTTGCAGGAGACTAGGCTCACCTCGCTCGCTAGCCTTCATCGGGCGAAGCGGGAGTGGAGGTGGGGCCCTTCGTACTGGTCCCTTGCGGCACAGCCCTATGCAGGAGTGGCGGTTTTGTTCACGTCCAACCGATTTCAGGTGCAGTACGTGTGGGAACTGGAGCAGGGCCGGTGCTTACTTTTAGATGGCTACTGCGGGCCCCATCGGTTTCGTTTCGTGGTGGTCTACGGCCCCCAGTCTAAGTTGGGGCGGAAGACCCTGTTTGGGGTTATCCGACCCTACTTACACACCTCCCGTTTGGTGGTCCTTGCCGGGGATTTCAACACCACCACCTTTTTGCAGGACCGAGGGGGGGAGCGTTGCCCACCCAGTTACGAGGGCCTCTTTTTGGCCGAGATGACCCGGACGGCTGACCTGGTGGATGTTTTCCACCGGGCCTTTCCTAGGTCGCCGGGGTTCACCTACTACCATGGGACGTGCAGGAGTCGTATCGATCGGATATATGTGAGTGCCCGGGTGGAGTGTTCCCCTCCGCAGTTGCAGGCGGTTGACTTTTCGGACCACCGCGTCCTCTCTGTGTCCTTCCTGGGCAACCACGAGGAGCTCAGCAGGGGTCCTGGCCTGTGGAGACTGAATGTGCAGTTGTTGGCAACATCAGAGGTGGTCCAGGAGTTCTTGGCCTTTCTCGCAGACCAGGAGACCCTGCTGAGTGTTTTTCCTTCCCGTGGCGCCTGGTGGGATGAGGTGAAGACGCGTGCCCGACAACTCTTCCGTTCTCGGGGTACCTCCATGGCTCGATCCCGCTACCTCACCTACACTGTCCTCCGGAGGTCGCTGGATCGTTTGGTATCCCGAGGGGCAGCGCGGGAGGAGGTTGAAGAGGTGCGCGTCCAGCTCCGTGGCCTGCTTTACGATCGCCATGCCTCCCTATGCTTCGAGGGAGCGGCCGGTGGGGGCGCCACTCCAGACCCTTTCCGGACTTGCAGGGAGAGGGTTCAGCGTCGGGAGGTCATGGCCCTGCGGGGCGCGGACGGTACCATTCATACCTCCCAGGAGGACCTTTTGCGGATGGTGGGGGAATACTTCTCGGATCTGTTTGGGGATCGCCCCGTGGACCTCACCCATCTCCGAACGTACCTGGGCCTTCCCCCGGTGTATTCGGCTGTGGTCCAGGCACAGGTTGATGCACTCGCTGCACCGATTCAGCAGGTGGAGGTGGAGAGGGCGATTCGTGCCATGCCGTTGGGGAAGGTGCCTGGGCGCGATGGGCTCCCTGTGGAGTTCTATCGCACTTTCATTGCCCAGCTGGCCCCCTTCCTGACCTCCCTGTTTCAGGAGATCATGGACACGGGGTATCTCCCGCGGTCATTTCGCGAGTCTGTCCTGCTGCTGCTCTCCAAGGGGAAGGACGATAGCTCCTTGGACTTCTGGCGGCCGCTCTCTCTTCTGAACGCGGACCGGAAGATCCTGGCCAAGTGTTTGGCCAACCGACTGGTGGAGGTATCGGGCGATTTGCTGTCCCCTTCTCAGTATTGTTCCGTTCGGGGGAGAGGGGTTCTGGACGCTGTCGCCACAGTCCGGGAGATGGTGGAAAGAGGCCGGTCGCTCCAACGGGACCACTGGTTGGTCTCCTTGGATCAGTCCAAGGCCTTTGATCGAGTCAGTCACCGGTACCTGTGGGTGGTGCTCCAGCACTTCGGCCTCCCCGCAGGTTTCCTCTTCGTCGTGCAGGCGCTGTACCGAGGGGGGGTGAGCTTCCCGTTTATTAACGGGTGGCTCGGACGGCCATTTGGTGTCGCCTCGGGGGTGCGGCAGGGGTGCCCTTTGAGCCCCCTGCTGTATGTTTTCTCCCTCGACCCCTTCCTCCGGAGATTGTCCTCAGGTGGGTTGCGGGGCCTGGAGGCGCCCGGTGCGCCCCCGGTGTCCGTCGTTGCTTACGCTGACGACATCTCAGTTTACGTGGACGGCACTGATGGGGTAGAGGCCCTGCGAGAGGCCGTGGAGGAGTACTCGGAGGTAGCCCATTCTGTTGTAAACCACAGCAAGTGCCAGACGCTGTGGTTGGGCTCCTCGGAGGCCTCCCCGCCTTCCTGCGCCCCCTTTCCTTCTCCCGTGGGGGAGGTCCGCGTTTTGGGCCTCGTCTTCGGGTCGGAGGACTGTGCGGAGTCCAATTGGGACCGTTGTCTCGAGACTGCACGGTGTCGGGTGCTGCGGTGGAGGGGGTGGAGGTGTACGTACGAGGAGAAGATCAAACTCCTCGGGACGTTTCTGCTTCCTCTCTTTCTGCACGTAGCCACGGTCTTCGTCCTTCCGTTGTCCCGTCAGGCATCTGTCTGTGCCGTCTTTTTCTGTTTTCTGTGGGGTAACCGCTTGAACCCTGTCCAGCGCAACATCGTCTGCCTGGATCGGGCAGAGGGTGGTTTGGGTATGTTGCACCCCCTTGTTTTCCTGTCAGTCTTGTCTATGGCGTTTCACCTAGGTAGGATGAGGGAAGGGGGTGGGGTTTGGTGGGTGGCCTCCTATCGGGAATGGTTCTCCCGCTTCTGGGAGCAGTGGGAGGGGAGTCCTCGGTCCCACGTGTGCGCCGGAGAGGGGAACAGGCCCCATCGTACGTATTTGTGATGGTGGGGCTCATTCGGCGGTGGGGGGTGACCGACCCGCTCGCCCAGTCCTTGGGGCGGAAAGGATTATACCGGATGGTACTCACCTCTCACTATCAACCACGGTGGGCCCTGCGGGACTGTCCGGCGGATGTGATGCAGCGGGGCCTTCGGCTGTTGAACTCCCCTCGGCTACCGAAGAAGGTTCGGGATGTAGCCTGGTTGTCTTTCCACGGGCGTTTGTACGTGAGGGACAACCTCAAGTACAGGTCACAGGCCGAGCGGGTCTGTCCGAGGGCCGGGTGTGAGGGGCAGGCAGAGACCATGGACCATTTCCTCCGGCAGTGCCCCTTCAACGTGGAGGCCTGCCGGTTGGTGTCCGCCGCCCTTCACCTGCGCGACCTTTCCCTCCTCACGTATGCGGAGTGGGTGTACGGGGCCTGGTCCTTTCCTCTAAGGCAGGACTCCGGGACCCTCTACCTTGTCACGGCCGTAGTACGCTACCACCTGTGGCATGCGCGCTGTCATGTCTCGACCCGGGGGTTGGTCCTGCCCCTCGACGAGGTGGTGCGGGACATTCTGGAGGAAGTGTCCAGCATGGCGCAACGCGAAAGGCGGGTGGTGGAGGTCCATCGTTGGGAGCGTCTGTGGCGTCACCTCACCCTCCGCCCCCCATGAGGGGGAGGGGTTCCTTGGGGTTATTGTCCCTGTAGGGCTCTGAGGTTTGTTTTGTTTCACTAGGGGAGGGGTGTGGTAGGAGGGGTTGGGTTCCCTTCCCTGGGGTTTATGTCTGACTGTAGCTTTGGGGTTGTTTTTCTCCCGGGGGGGGGGGGGCTGGAAAATCCCGCTTCAGGGGTGAGACCTTTTGTCCGTTCTCCCTTTCCTCTTCGAGGGGGCTCTCCCACTTTGTTTTTGTTTTTCATTGTTAGTGGGTTTTGTGTGTCCTTTTTGTGTTCGGCGCATCCTGCTCCGCTGGCTGACCGCAGGGCAGCACAGGGGTTGTGTTACTTTTGTTTTTCCTTTGTTAGCCTTTGATTTGTCTAATTAGTTTTGCTTTGTTTTGGTGGGATTATGTTGGGGATGGGCTTAAATCGCCCTTATGTTTTTGTTTGGGGGGTGGGGGTAGGGGTAGGGAGGATTGTTTTTGTTTTCGCTATGTTTGGTTCTGTGGGGAGGGGGCAGGGATTGGGGTGGAGGGAGGGGGAGCTGCTGCTCCCGCTGCAGGGAGAGGGATTGGGACAGGGGACATTGAGTGGACTTTGAGGGATCGGGGGGTGGTTTTGATGGACAAGATATGGACTGATTTTGGGGTGCTAATGCAGGGAGGGGTTGGGTCGGGTAGGGATAATGGACATGGGACTGAGGGGGAAATGAACATTGACAAGGACTGTGTGGGGGTTGGTGGGAGGAGGGCACGTGTGTGGATTACTGGTTTGGTGGTGGGTTTGGGGAGGTGGGTCACGGGGGGTGTGTGATTCCTGTTTTGTGCTTTGTCGGGGGGTGGGGGTTTTTGGGGGGGTGTGGGACTTGGTTGGGGGATTGTTGTTGTGTTTGTATTTGCTTTTTGATATGTCTTTTGTTGCTTGTTTAATAAATACAAAATTTCCATCCTTTGGTGGTTCAAAAGATTTTCCTGAAATGGGGACTTCTATCCATAGATCTGTTTGCCAGTCCTCTGAACAAACAGCTGCCAAAGTTCTGCTCCAGGCAACCGCATCCTCTGCGGATAGCAGCAAATGCTTTTCTGACTCCCTGGTCTCAGGGCCTCCTGTATGCGTTTCCTCCCACGCCTCTGGTGGCCCGAACTCTGTTCAAGATTCTCACGGACAAGGCCTCAGTCCTGCTGGTGGCTCCCAGTTGGCCCAGACAGCCTTGGTTTCCACTTTTGCTTCAGCTGGCAGTGGATCCCCCACTACCTCTAGGGTTGCAACCTGACCTTCTCTCTCAGGATCAAGGTTCCCTTCTGCACCCCAACCTCAAAGCTCTCAATTTGATGGCATGGAGGCTGCAAGGGTAGTTTTGACTCCCTGGGGCCTACCTCAGGAAGTTGAGGAGGTTGTCATAGCCTCTAGGAAACAGTCCACTAGGAAAACCTATGCTCTCAAATGGAGAAGGTTTTCTGTGTGGTGTCAGCTACGTACAGAGGATCCTTTCTCCTGTACTGTACCAGTAGTGCTTCAGTACCTGCTGCACTTATGCAATCAGGGACTTAAGTCAAATTCTGTTTGGGTCAACCTCTCAGCTCTAGCAGCTCACCACTCACTAGTGGAGGGACATTCTCTGTCGGTTCACCCCTTGGTGTCCCGCTTTCTCAGAGGCTTGCTCTTGCTCAAGCCTCCAATCCGTCCTCCTGCTCCTGAGTGGGAGTTGAATGTGGTCTTGCAACAATTGACTTGCCCACCTTTTGAGCCGAAGGCTACTTGCCCTCTACGCTTCCTGTCCTGGAAGACACTCTTCTTGGTAGCCCTTACCTCGGCCAGGTGAGTAAGTGAGCTTCAGGCCCTGGTCTGTGACAGGCCTTACACTCGCTTCTATAGGAACAGGGTAGTCCTTAGGACTCATCCAAAGTTCCTCCCAAAAGTTGTCTCCTCTTTCCACCTCAACCAGGAGGTGGTTCTTCCAACATTCTTCCCTAGGCCTCATGCAAGCCAGGCTGAAGCAGTTCTGCATACCCTGGACTGTAGGAGGGCCTTATCCTTCTACCTTGACCGTAAGCAAAGGCACAGAAGGGCTACTCAGCTCTTCATATCTTTTGACCCTAATAATTTGGGGTTAGCTGTGTCCAAGCGTACCTTGTCCATCTGGGTGGCTGACTGTATCACCTGGGCTTACAAGGCGGCTGACCTTCCTTTGCAGGGTCGGGTCACGGCCCATCGTGTCAGGGCAATGGCTGCCCCAGTGGCTCATCTCTACTCTGTACCGTTGGTGGACATCTGCAGGGCTGCAACTTGGTCTTCAAGCCAGACATTTGTGGCCCATTCTGGAGAGGGAGTGCCATAGGGACAGTGCTTTTGGCCAGGCAGTACTCCGGAATCTCTTTAGGTTTAGGCAACTCCTGCCCTCCTGCTCTCTGTTGGGCTACCGGTGGAGGTTCTGTCAGTGAAATGCCTTTCTTTGATGCTGGGACTAGAGGGAGTTCTCTTGTTCAGCCTGGGTTCCTCGGTAGCCCAGAGCTAGGGAGTCACCCATATGTGAGGACTGACTTCCTGCTTGGTCCTGGAGAAAGAGTAGTTACTCACCTGTAACAGGTGTTCTCCAGGAGCAGCAGGAAGCAGTCCTCACAACCATCCCTCCTCCCCTGGGAGTTGCAGTTGTACAAAGTTTATTTTTACATTTTTGTGTGCTGTTTTAGCTATGTCATTAGACTGAGCAAGATGGCACCTTTAGGCGGGAAGGGAACCACACATGCGTGCCTGCATTCCCAAAGGCTTTCTTGGAAAGCAGGGGAAATGCTCCGCAAGGGCTTCATCGATGTCGATGTCACCCATATGTGAGGACTGATTCCTGCTGCTCCTGGAGAACACCTGTTACAGGTGAGTAACTACTCTTTATCCTTTCTCATACCATGGAGGATGAAAAAGTCTGTAAAAGAAAAAGCTTGCTATAATATTGCTATCCATTTTGGCAGACAGTAGCATTCTTTCTAACTCTGCCAATGAAAGTTAATTGAAACCAGAAGCAAAGCCATAATTTCATCAGCTGAATGTTGCCTATTTTTCACATCAAGAAATAAGAGCACTCATTTCTCTTATTTAATATTTATTTTCAAGGAAAAAGCTATGCTGGATTTGAAGAAAATCATACGTGAGATGGAAGATTCTGAAAAGTAAGCCTTAAGATTTTGTTTCCGAAGAAGTTAGAAAATATAGCAAAAGTCATTAAATTTTGTGATTGTTTTGTCCCCTGTTCAGTTCACCAATGAACTTTTTATTCCTTTTCTATCTTGCTACTTCTACATAATTACAGATTTGGTTCACTTTGTACTTTAGAAAGACTTAAATATTGTTTGGTACTCACTATCACATTTAAATGTTAGCATACATTCCCTGTGATCAATATACCATTCAGAAATGTCATTATTTAAAAAAAGATTTCATCTGCATTCTGTGTGATTTGATGACAAGGCAAACTAAAGAAACCATCAAGGGCCAAGAAGAAGATATCGCCAGGCTGTGCCAACAGCTGGATGAAACTAACGATGAGCTTGCTCGGACAGGCAGAGACAAGGAATCCATAGTGAAGGACAATGATCGATTACTGGATCAGCTTTCGAAAAGCAGGTTAGAAAGCCAGGTGAGTTCAGAGGATTAATGTTTACAATCTGGTCAGGGCAGAAGCACAGTATAGTGGGAAGAGCATAGTAATGTGAATCCTAGAGATCTAGCTTCAGATCCTGTTTTCTCAGATCACTGTTGAACAAGTAGCTTAACTTCTCTTTGTTTAAAGGTAGACATCCATCTTACTGGGGCAAAGACCTGATATTCTTGCACATTTTCTTGAGTCATACAGTCAGTGAGGGATATGCAACTGAATGTTTTTTTTTCTAGACACTCAACAATAAGCTGAAAGATTCTCAGAAAGAGCTTGAAGATGCCAAGCTGAAGGTCCAAGACACCATCACAGATGTATCCAGACTGGAGAGTTTGATAAGCTGTAAAGTAAGTCTTTTTTTGTTCCTTCTCTGAAAGGGCAATTGTGAAACCTCAAAGACCCTCAAGTCACTTTTAAAAGGAAACTTCTGTGGCATTTTCCTTTACAAATGAAAGGGTTGGTTGCAGACTTAGCATCTGCTTTATGGCAAAGACAAAGTCCACAGCTGAAACTGCACCAAGGAACTTCAAAATGAAATCTCCATGCCTAGTTGGTTGACTCTGCCATCCACCAGAGTTGTCCTATTTGCTATAGATGAAAATACTCTCACTGTAAAACAAAGTAAGAACACTTTTCAAGGGGGATTTTTATATGGGGATAAAGCTTTGAAAATTGCTCTTGAAGGACTTGATTTTTATTTATTTATTATTTATTTATTTATTATTTTTTTTATACACATTTATATACCGCATCTTCCAAAGTTCAGTTGCGGTTTACAGTGAACAACAATTAACAAAGCAAGTTTGTTTTACAGAGAACGTCATAATACAGCAGAACATATGTACAGGGTAACATCATATAATAGACTAAACAATGCGAGATAATACAGAACAGCATAAACTATATACAAATATGTATATGTAAATAAATATACATGGAAGTGAGAAGACAAAAGATGTGGGATCATCAAGAATGTGTGCTATGTGTGTGGGTTGAAGGGATTTTGTTTGAAGCAGACAGAATACCCGTTTATCCTTTGTCTAACGTAGGTGATTGGTTTTCTATGTTATAATGTTTGGTGAACAGATAGGTTTTTAGTTTTTTGCGGAGTTCCATGATCTCAGTTAGTGTTCGTAGCTCCTCTGGGAGGGAGTTCCAGATAGTTGGGGCAATGTGAGAAAATGCTCTGTTGTTTGTTGATTTATGGGCTCTTGTATACTCTCTCGGAATCTTTAATTTGTTTAATTGTCCTTTTCTGTGTGTAGGCTTAGATGGTTCTTTGTGTATTAGATTGCATAGCGTAGTCGGGGCCATATCATATAAGGCTTTGAATGAAGTTATTGTTTTGTAGATTATTCTACTTTGAATTGGTAGCCAATGGAGGGAGGCTAGTATTGGTGATATGTGTTGAAGTGAGTTAATTTTCAGTATAATTCTGGCCGCTGCGTTTTGAGCTAATTGCATTCGTTTGATGTTTTGTTTTGATATGCCTATTAGAATTAGATTGGCAAAGTCAAAATGTGGAGTTATGGTGGCCTGAATTATGTTGATAAAGTCTTGTGTAAATACTAGAGGACGAAGTTGTTTGAGGGTTTTGAGTTTGAAATAAATTTTCTTTATGGTATTGCTAATGTGTGTTTCCAGCGTAAGGTGTGTATCAAGTATAACGCCTAGATATCTTATTTCCTTTTTTATTTTAATTTCTTGGTTTTGAAGTCTTATATGTGTTGGGGGGATATAAGATTTGTTCTTAGTCACGATTAGAACTTCAGTTTTAGTGTGATTTATGTGGAGGTTTTGTGCTTTTAGCCATGTTGTGATTTCATTATAGCAGTCCGATAGGGTTTGAAGTGGTAGGTTGGGTATCGTAAATGGAATATACATCATAATATCTGCGTATAGGTGATATTTTACTCCAAATTTTTTGAAAATGTCGCAGACTGGTTTTATGTAAATATTGAAAAGCAGGGCTGACAACGCTGAACCTTGTGGTAATCCAATTTCTTGTTTATATGTAGTTGAGTTTTGTTCCCAATTCGTACGTTTTGCGTTCTGTTATTTAGATAGGATGAGAACCAATTATGTACTGTAGAGTTTAAGCCTATTTGTTTCAAGTTATTGAGTATTATTGTGTGGTGTACGCTATCGAACGCAGCTGATATATCAATGAAAAGTAGAATAAAGGCCTGTTTATGATTGTCGATCCCTCTTAGGAGCGCATCTATTAAAACTGTAAGGAGTGTTTCAACTCCATGGCGGGGCCTAAAGCCATACTGTTGTTCATCAAGAGGGTAAGATGAGTCTAGAAAATCCTGTGTCTGTAATTGAACCACTTTTTCAATTATTTTAGCCAAGAATGGTATGCTAGAGATGGGTCTATATGATGCAGGCAAAGTTTTATCAAGTTTGCTGTTCTTAAGGATTGGTCGTATTTGTGCGTGTTTGAGTGATGGTGGAAGGTAGCCTTGGGTTAGTGAGAGGTTCACTATTGAAAGAATGTAGGGTAATAAAATTGGTAGAGTGTTTTTTATCCATGTTACTGGACATGGATCTAGATAAGTTGTGGTGTTGAGGCTGGTGATGATATTTTTTAGTGTCTCTTTAGTTATGGGGTGGAACTCTGACCATTGGTCTGGAGACTGGTGTGATAAGTTGATAGTGTCTATAGACATTGACGGTATTTTTGCTTTGTTTTGGTAATGGTGGGCTAAGGTTTGAACTGAGATGTCAGTTATTTCATTGTCAGAAGTTTGAGGGTTGGTTAGATTTCTGACAATGGAGAATAACTCTCTTGGCCTGTTATATGATTTTGATAGTATTTTAGCATAGTATTCTTTTTTTGTGCTGTCCAAGGTTTCTTTGTATTTAGTGAGGTGGTTATTGTATATTTCTTTGTGTATCGTCAATTTAGATTTGCGCCAGTTGTGTTCTAGTTTTCTAAGGTGCCTTTTCATTTGTTTTAGTGTAGTGTTGAACCATGGTTTGGTATTAGTCTTAGAGTGGATGATCTTTTTGTGTGTGTGATTAATTTTGGCTGCATTATTGATGGTTTCATGCCAGTTTTTGACAGTGTCATCTAAATTCGTTGGTGATGATAAGAGGTGGGGGATTGTTAAGTCAATAAATTCTGCATTGTTAAACTTTTTGAATCTTGTGGTTGGGGCATTTCTGGTGTGATTGTTAGTGCTAGTGAGGGGATATGTAAGATTTAATTTATTATTTAAATTTTTAATGAGATGCCTATCTAAGAAGTCCAAA
The DNA here is from genome assembly GCA_033557465.1 of Ichthyophis bannanicus. Taxonomy (NCBI): domain Eukaryota; kingdom Metazoa; phylum Chordata; class Amphibia; order Gymnophiona; family Ichthyophiidae; genus Ichthyophis; species Ichthyophis bannanicus. Next base: position 573,686,875 of record CM066035.1, read on the forward strand.
AGGATGAATATTTTAAACCTATTTTTTTCCATTTAACTTTTATTAGATTTTCCAAATATACAGCAAAACAATCATAGTTGCTCAAATTCACACACTATTCCCAATACTGTGCCAACCCCCCTCCCCAATCTATCCTCTGACACTCAAAATCAAGGTTAAAAGGTAAAATAGCATATCTATAACAGTCTCAGCAGCCTTACTGTTAAACCTCCTCCTATCTAATATTCTCCCCTCCTCGCCATTTCTCCAACAAACCCCATACCCCTTTCCATTGGGTAATGGTATTGTTCCCTTTCCCCTTTCGAATCCCCATCAACTTATGCATCAAATACAAGTTCGCCACCCTTCTTACAAATCCTTCCAAATTTGGAAGCTGTGATCTGTTCCAATAAGCCGCTATCTCACTGTGCGCTGCCACAATACAATGTTGCAACACTTCCTTTTCCCTTTTGGGGATGCTCTCATCCAATTGGTGCAGCAAACATATGACTGGGCTCTTTTGCAACTTATAGCCTGTCATCTCATTAATGATCCATAGCTCCGAGTCCCAATATATCTTATTACATTATATTCCCACCACATATGAAGCAATGTACCTGTCTCTCCACAGCCCTCCAACATTTGTCTGTTTGCCCTAAACCTGCCTTCCACTTTCGTATCGGTATCCAATACCACCAAAACAGCACCTTATATGCATTTTCTCAGATTTCAGTAGCTATAGCAATGCCCGCGATAGTCTGAATTACTCTATCCCAGGCCTCGTCTTCCCATTGTAACGCTAGGTCTGCTCCCCCGTTTTCATATAATCTAGTTTGCCCTCTACACTCTCTAATAACCCTTTATAAAACTTTGACAAAACTCCTTTCTGCCCCACTTGTCCTGTGCAGGTGACCTCGAACCATCCCTTATTACCCCATAGATCTCGCCACACCCTCTATTGCCTTATCTCATCTGGAGATAGCTATAGTGATCTTGAATTGATAACCCATACAGATCTTTCATTCCCGCAAAGTCCCTTACCCCCATTTTATGAATCACTTGGGAGATATGCGTGAAATCCAACTTTGCCCACCTACGGAGTATCCCCAACTCTGGGCCCTGTCCCTCCCCAAAACATGCCACCAATGACATCCCCTGTGGATAGCGTTTATCTTTTACTAATACCTTCCGATATTGTTGCCATACGCTCATAGTATGTAACACCATTGGATTGGTACCCTGTGCCCTGCCTTCCTGCCACACTATACACTCTAGCCCTACCCCCCGTACTGAAGCTTCTTCCATTTGAGCCCTTTGTTTCTGTTTCTCCCGATGCCAAGCATAAAGCACTTTCAGCTGTGCTGCAACATAATATTTTCAAAAATTGGGCACCCCCAGCCCCCCTCCCTCCCTAGATCTTTGAAGAATGGCCGCAGCTACCCTGGGGCTCCCTTTCTGCCTGATGAATTTGTTGACTATCTTTTGTAGGTACCTTAACTTTTTAAGCGGCACTGCTATCGGCAGTGCCTGGAATTGAAATAAAAAACGAGGCAGTAGCATCATCTTTACAACTGCTATGTGTCCAAACCAGGACAATTATCCATGACCCCATACATTTAACAGGCTTTCCACTTTGCCAAACAATTTCAGATAATTTATATCAAATAGAGTCTCTGTCTTATTACCTATGTGAATCCCCAAGTATTGAATATTCTGCTTAGCCCACCTAAAAGGTTGCTTCTTCTGCAAAACTGCCTGCGACTCCTCTAAAATTGACATATTTAATATCTCGGTTTTTGACCAATTGATGGTGAACCCAGATAATTTACCATATTCCTTTAACGCCCACATTATTATTGGAAGGGATATGTGCAGTTGGGAAACACTCAAAATGATATGATTTGCTAATAGCGCTATCCGATATTCCTGCCTACCTACCACTATACCCCTCAAATCTGCCTGCTCCCTCACACGGGCTGCAAAAGGCTCCACAGAAAGGGCAAAGAGGAGAGGTGAGAGAGGACAACCCTGCTGCGTTCCCCTCTCCTGAGGGAAAAAGGACGGGTTGGCCCCGTTCACCCTAACACAAGCCCTTGGGTTCCGGTAAATAGCCCGTACCCAGCGCAAAAAAAACCCTCTCCCGTCCCAACCCCTTTCTCTCCATGACCTGGAATAGGAAGGGCCAGGATACCTGATCAAATGCCTTTTCAGCATCTAAAGACAGCAACAGTGCCTCTTCTCTGTTTTGACCCACTGACCAGATCTAATTTAAAATCTTACAGATATTATCCGATACTTGTCTACCAGGGATGAACCCAGCTTGGTCCTTTTGCGCCAGCTGCCCTATTACCTGGTTTAGGTGTGTAGCCAAGATTTTTGCCAACAATTTGGCATCCAGATTCTGCAAAGAGATTGGCCTATATGATGCACATTCTTGAGGGTCTTTCCCCTCTTTAGGTATCAATGATATTCCTACCCATCCCATTGCCTCCGCTAGGGCCCCCCCCTTCCCTTGGTAGATTAAATGACTGCACCAGGGGTGTAACTAACATCTCCCCAAACATTTTATAAAAGCGCGCTGTCAAACCGTCCAAAACAAGCACCTTGTCCACTTTCAACTGCTTAATGGCTATAGAAACCTCCTCCTTCTTAATTGCCTTGTTCAAAGCCCTTTGACCCTCCGCATCCAAGCTTGGTAACTGGATCGAATTCAAGTAACTTTGGACCCTATCCATGGGAGGGGGAGTTTTTGCAGCATATAGAGACTGATAAATGGTCGCAAATGCCGATCTGATCTCACCATCTGACTGCACTATCTTGCACCTCGGGGCCCTTGACCTTCAATATATGCGAGCGCAGTTTTCGTTGCTTCAGTCGCTGCGCCATATATCTCCCTGCCTTAATCCCTCCCTCAAAGAATTCTTGCCGCAGCTGCTGCATACGATATCTAATGGCTTCCGCCTGCAATGCGTTCACCTGTGCCCTAGCTGCCAGCACTTTTAAGTTCCCTTTCTATCCCATGCGTCCAGTTCTTCCAATCGCAACATTCACAATCTCAGCTGCCTTTCCCTTCCCTCCCTCTCTTTTCACAGTTGCGCTCCCCATTTTATCAGAACTCCCCGCACTACTGCCTTGAACCTATCCCAGACACTTCCCCACCCTACTTCCCCATTGTCATTCAAATTAAAATACACAACTATTTCCTGCTCTACCGCCTCCCTCACCCTCCCATCCTCCAGCAGATATTCATTTAGCCTCCAGAATTGGGACCATCTCCCTTCCCCACCCATTGTTAATCTTGCCTCCACTAGAGCATGATCTGACGAGGTTATTGGGTTCATCTCCGCTCCCCTGTACTCTCCCCACCGCCTCTTTTGTTACCCAAATGGCATCTATCCTGGAATATGACCCTTGTACTGGAGAGTAGAAAGAAAATTGCTGTTTCTTGGGATGGTGGTATCTCCAAGCGTCCACCAGACAATGCTGCTTTACAAACTTCTGATATTTGACTCTATCCGCTTTCTTAGCCTCCCTTTTCCCTATGGCGTCTCTACCAGGGTCCCAAGTTAAATTAAAATCCCCACCACAAATTAGTGTTCCCTCACCCAGTTTCCCCACTTCCTCATTTAAATTGGTCCAAAAATCCCCCTGCACCCCTGTGGGCACATACACATTCACTATGCAGAACCACTCTGCCCCAATTTTTAGTCGCAATAACAAAAATCTGCCAGCTTTGTCCCTGATTACCATCTGCTCCACTGCTTTTAATTTTGAATCTAAGAGCACTGCCACTCCCCCTTTCTTCCTTTCTATTGTATTTAATGCATATAGTCGTACCACATATCCCATGGGCATCACTAAGTGTTCAGCTGTGCGTGACAAATGCGTCTCTTATAGTAACACCAATGATGCCCTCTGACACGCCAACTCTTTATAGAGTTTCTGGCGTTTAAATGCTGAATTGAGACCCTTTACATTAAGTGTCACTACTTTTAACTCACCTTTTAACTATGCGCTCCCTACCTCCCATACCAGCAACGATCTCCCCTTCCCCACCCCATCCTCTCCAACCCTCCCTCTACCCTCATGCCATCCTCTCACTCCCTCTTGAATTGCCTGGGCTGCAGTCATCTTCCTCAGATGGCCCCACCAACTAACCCCAGTGCTTCATTCCCTCATTCTCACCCCCCTCCCTTTCTAGTCCCCCATCCACCACCCTCCTCCCACATTACTCCCCTAATCGGGCCCTCCCTAACTGGGCAGCTAAAGTAGACCCTACCCTCCCCAACCAGGAGCCCATATTGCCTTATCCCCCTGCTCTCCAACATCCCAATACAATATATTCCCCTTCCAATTCCCCTGCGCCACCCCGAAAGGCGGGAACGGGCAGGCAACCCAGGAGTCTCTCAGCACCCCGTCACTCCAATCTATCAACAACGCCTCGCAGTTCGTAATGTCCTTTCCAAACAGATGGTTTCCTCTCAAGCCCCTTTTTGCAAGCTTTGTGCTTTCAATTCCTTCACTCTCCTGCTGTTGCCAGCAGCCTGTTGTTTGATTGGCGATGCAGACGACACCTGCCATTCTCCACGCACTTCCATTTCGGATTTCTTGTTTTGAGCGCCGTCCCAGTTTCACGCTCCATACACAGTCCCGTCATTCCTGCTGCCATTAAGGCTTTAATTGCCTCCTCTCGTGTGCGCACTCAGAGCCGTTGTCCTTTATAGGTTAGGTTAAGTCCAAAGGGAAAAGTCCAGCCATATCTGATTCCCTCTTCCCGGAGCCTGATCACTGCATCTTTCATTAAACGTCTTTTCTGTAGTGTTGTCTATGCCATATCCGTATAAATCTCCACTTCACATGAGTCCCGTTTAAAAGTTCCACTCGACCGTGCTTTACTTTGCACAAGTTCTTTCACATTATAATCATGCAAACATGCTATAATGTAGCAGGGTTTGTTGCTATTTGGCCGCATTGCTGCTGCAACTCTGTGGGCCTGGTCAATACGAAGACCTAACTCCTCCAATGCTACTCCTGCCTTGGTCAACAGAGCCTTGGAAACTACTATGACCACCGCTTTGCAGTCCATATATGGCTGCCCCTCGGGAACTCCCCGCAGCTGAATATTGCTCCTTCTGGACCTATTCTCTAGGTCCTCTTTCCTCCAAGACGGTATTGTGCTGCTGTAAATTTTGCAATCGGTTTTCAAGAAACCCCACTGTCTCCCCTTGCTCTTCCAGGTGGTTCTCCACCTCCTCTACCCGCCGTCCCAACTCTGTCATCTCTGCTCGCAAACCATCCACGTTGGCTATGACATCCGCTCTAACCTGCAAAATTTCACTCTTCAACTCCTTGAAACATGCCCTCACCTCTGCATGGAAGCTATTTGTCAGTTCCAAGTCTGAATTGGCTCCTCCTTCATTGCTCGTCTCTGCCATCTCTTTCACGCCTTTCTTGAGGCTTGCTGGCTCTACAGTTTTCCCTTCCAACAGCGCCATCTTGTCTCTCTGCGCCCGGGACGATGTCTGCTCCGCTGCCGCTGCAAATGCAAACTCTTTTAAACTTACTTTTTCACTTTTGCTGACATCCTTGCACACTGCACACTTCCTGTGCAGACAGGCCATGTGATCTTTTTCTGTCGTCATATTTCTATGTTTCTATCAAAAAAGCATGGGACAAACACAAAGGATCTCTAAAGATAAAAAGGGGACTGTTGTAGTTGTTGATATGGAAGGACAGACTAGATAGGCCATGTGGTCTTTTTCTGTCGTCATATTTCTATGTTTCCTCCGCAGCTGTGCGTTATCCCTGTAGCTGTCGGGGTGAGCTATTTTCACCTTTTATTACTGAGGTTGGCAGGTACTCTGAACTCACGCGGCCATCTTGGACAGTAACATCAGCAGTCCCCCCTTTAAGCCTATTTTTAAAGGCAACTGTTTCATAAAGATGATATAGAAAACTTTTAAATAAATAAATTAAATAAACTAGGCGCCTATGTTCCTTTATAAAACAGTCTTTCAGATTCAGTGAATAGTGCACAAATGCCGATGCACAAATTTATACCTACTCAGAAAAAAATGTAAATGTGTGTGTGTACTCTGTGGGAAAGGCCTTCTAAGCTGGTCTGACAGTTAACCTGATCTATTTACAACTAGGTCCCATGTTATTCAATGGGACCTAGTTACAGATAGCTTGGTTAACTGTTAGCTTGGCTTATTTATTTATTTTTATTTATTTATTTATACATCTTTTCTATACCGCCACTTCCAGAGATCAGTGGCGGTTTACAGGTAACATAAACTTTAATAATAGAGTACTATTATTTTACATAGAACATATTTAGAACAATGAACATTCAACTATTAATTGTAACTTATAGATACCAGGAGATAGTAAGAGAGGTAGGAACATTTGAACTGGGTAAGGATTAGATAATGTTTCAAAAATACTACCAACAGTATAACAACAGTAAAGGGATATATTTACAATATATTACAGTTTTTTCACATTAGCGACAGGCAATTGCTTTCAAAGAGTAAACTTAAACTAGGTGAGCAATGTGAAATGTGTGGGAAAGATTTTATGCTTGTCTAGGTAGGGTCATTGAGTGACTGATGATCGGTGTTTTTCTCAGTGTTAGGATTATCTTCAATGTGAAGGTTATTGTAGTGCAGAGTGAATAGATGGGTTTTTAGTTTTTTTCTAAATAATTGAAGGTCCTTGATTTCTCTGATTTCAGTCGGGAGGTTGTTCCATAATGTAGGAGCGAAGTATGAGAAAGCTGTGTTGCTTGTCTTCTGACTTGTCTTTCGGATAGAATCAGGGACTTGTAATGTGTGGAGGTTTATTTTTCGTCTTGATTTATTTTCATGTGGGATGTTGATGAGTGTAGATAAGAAGGATGGAGCTATGTTATTAAAGATCTTAAATGTATTGACTAAGGTCTTGTAGATGATTCTGCATGAGACGGGTAACCAATGGAGAGAGTAGAGAATCGGAGTTATATGATCCGAAAGTTTCGCTTTATGGATAATCCTTGCGGTGACATTTTGGGCTAATTGAAGTGTGTGAATATTTTTCTTAGAGGTCCCTTGAAGAATACCATTACAGTAGTCTAAATGTGGTGTAATTAGTGTTTGTACTATGGTTCTGAAATCAGTGTTATCTATCAATAGTCTAAGTTGTTGGATCGTCCTTAATTTGAAATATATTGTTTTTACAGATTGTTTTATATGTTTAGTGAGGCTGAGGGTCTTATCCAGCGTGACTCCTAAATATTTGATCTCATCTTTGACTGGGAGAGAGTTATTTCCAATGTTGATTTCAAGTGGGGGAGTGAAGCTTGTGTTTCTTGTTATGAATAGAACTTCTGTTTTTTTAAAATTAATATTCATATTCATTGATTTCAGCCACAGCTCAGCTTCAGAGAGGCAACGACAGATGTTGCTATAATCCGGGTTGGACACATCAAATGGCGAGTATAACATGATGTCATCCGCGTAGATGTGGTAGTTGATTTTGAAGCGTTTAAATATGGAACAGATGGGTTGAAGATAAAGATTAAACAATAGAGCCGAAAGGGCAGAGCCTTGAAGGATGCCCTGTTCTTGTGGAAATGGGGATGAGGCATTCCGATCTATTTGCACATATTGGGTCCGGTTAGTAAAATAGGATATGAACCATTCAAGGGTTTTATCTTTGATGCCTAGTTGTGAGAGTCTTGAAATGAGCGTGATATGATTTACAGTGTCAAAGGCCGAGGAAATATCAATGAATATGAGAATGAAGGCTCGCTTGGTATTATCAATACCTCTGATGATTGTATCAAATAGTGCTGTTAGGAGTGTTTCTACACCATGAAATGGGCGAAATCCATATTGATGATCATCTAATGGAGCTGATGAGTCTATATAATCTTGCAGCTGCGTTTGCACAGTCTTTTCAATAATCTTGGCAAGGAATGGAATACTTGCAATAGGACGATATGACGTTGGGTCGTTGCTGTCTAGTGCTTTGTTTTTTAACAGCGGTCGGATTGCTGACCTTTTGAGGACATCTGCTATACGTCCTTGTTGAAGAGATTGGTTTACTATGTTCAGTAAGTCTGGGGCCAGTTCTGTTTTTGTTGATTTTATCCAAGACACTGGACAAGGATCAAGAAGAGAGGTTGTAGTATTTAGGGTTGGAGATTGTCTGAAGAAGGAGCTTGTTGGTAATAGGATGGAAGGCTTTCCATTCCAGTTGGTTATTATCTGAATGAGATAGGCTAGGTGGGATGAAATGGCTGTTAAGTTTGAGTTTATTTGCAAAGTGATCAGCAAGTATTTGCGGGTTAATACAGATTTTATGAGAATTGTTAGATGGGGATTTGGTTAATGATTTGACAATCTCAAATAGTTCTCTAGGGCGATTAATAGCTTTAGATAAGGTTTTCGAGTGATATTGTTTTTTAGCGTTATTAATCGCATCCTTGTAATCTTTGAGTAGTGAGAAATATTGTATTCTGAGTTCGTGAGTTTTTTTCCTTCTCCAAGTAGATTCCATTTTTCTAAGACCTTTTTTCAGAGTTGCAAGTTCAATAGTGTACCATTTTTCATTTTTTCTCGTTTTATGGCGCATTTTTGTTGAATATGGTTCTGATGCGGATCCAATAATGGAATTCCAGCTTGATATTGCGGCATCAAGGTTATGGATATGAGGATCCAATCTAGGGAGTACTGATTCAAGAAACTCTTCTCTGTTGAATGGTCGAAATCTTTGACCTTGTTGTAGATTGACAAGGGGTGTTTTGGTGTGTTGTGGGAGGTGGAAAGAGAACCTAATCAGGTAGTGGTCAGACCAGGGGACTTGAGATGTGAAAGGTGAGACATAATGAGATGTGGTGGTAAAGTGGGTAGGAATGAATATTAGGTCGAGAGTGTTTCCTTTAGTATGAGTTGGTTGGTTAACTGTTTGCTTGAAGCCCATCTCTTCCATCGCTTCTAAGAAAGATGTTTCTTGATTGTTAGAGAGAGATGGCAGATTGAAATCACCTAGCAAGATGAGGGGTTTCCTTAATGCAGAATTGCAAGCCGATTCTAGTATGGTGTCAATATTTTGATTATTTGCAGTTGGAGGTCTGTATATCAAGCAGATTGCTATTTCCTTATTTTCAATTTTGAGTATATTTGTGTCATCAGGGCTTTCACATAAAGTAGAGGATAATCCGAGATTAGATTTAGCTAATATAAGAACACCTCCTCCTCTTATATGTTTCCTATTGCAGGTGAAGATGGAGTATCCTTGCACTTTTAATTGATTTAACAGGACTGAGTCTGATTCAGTTAACCATGTCTCAGTAATGCATAATAGGTCTGGGTCTTCTGTATTAATTAGATCTGTTATGATAGGTGTTTTATTTCTAACTGACCTAGCATTAATGAGGATGAAGGATAATTGTGTGAAAGCATTGTCTGCATTTATGTGGTTGGTTTTAGAATGTGTCTTTATCTGAATCAGTCTGTGGTGATTTATCTTAGAATTTCCTAAGAATAGTTGATGAGTGTTATGTCTCTGATGGTGAGGGATAACATGAATGTAAGAGAACTCTGGGAGGTTTAAAGGTGGGTTGAAGGCGTTAGCAGGGAGGGGGGAGAGAGAGAGAGTAGTAGGCTGACAATGTATAAGGTGAGATTCAAAGTAAACAATAGCATTCTTTTATAGTTCATGTTGTAACTTTTGCTGACTGTAAAATGTAGGTTACTGACAGCAATATAAGAATCAAGTGGTAAAATTAGGTACTGAAGACAGAATATGGAATCAAATAATATAGATTAGCTACTGACAACAGTATATGGAATCAGGTACTGAAAACAGAATATGGAATCAAATAATATAGATTAGCTACTGACAACAGTATATGGAATCAGGTACTAAAAACAAAATATGGAATCAAATAATATAGATTAGTTACTGACAACAGAATATGGAATCAAGTAGTATTAATATTTTATCATGGAAGACCCTAGATAATGTGTTGTAATAGTTATAATTCTAGTAATAATTGGTGGTAGCTATAATTCTAGAAAGATAGAGTATGGATTAAAATACAGGAGAATTGTACGGTTTAGAGGAGATTTTCAGCTTAGGTAGGGTAATTGAGGGACTGCTACTGGCAACAGTATTACAAATGAGACAGCTACTGGCAACAGTATTGCTACAGTATTACAAATCTAATGGTTACTGGGAACAGTAATATGAAAATGCTACTGATAACAGTAATGTAGTAAAGTTACTGACATCATTAATTGGTATATTCCATGTCTAGGTTCTGGTATATGTTGTAAGGGAAAAATCAGCTGGATAAAGTTTGTGAGGGTATACTTGCTGCGAATTGAAGTTCTATGGAGGAGGTGAAGTACGCAAACTTTTCTGAGTGGCTGCTGCTTCGGTTGCTTGTCTCCGGGCGGGGAGAGGGCTCTCTTTCGATGAATTTGTTAGGATATAGCTTTTCTCGCTTGTCGTGCCCCGCCTAAGGGCCCCGCCAAAGGGCCCTCTTGCGAGGCCCTCAGGCGCGGGCCCGCAAGGCGCGGGCACCGCTTGCCGGCGGCGCTTCAGGTTTGTTTGTTTTGGCTTAGTAGACATACCCCTGTGTGTACACATGTATTTTATAAAATAGGCACATACTTCAACAGCCTGACCCTGCTATACTCAAACTATGCCCCTTGGAAGACCTATAACACCACACACTTTCTGTGCCTGTTATCTTTTTTTTTTTTCTTTGCACATATGCAGTTGTGCAATTTTATAAAAGCCCTTTTCTGGATGTTGGAAAAAGCTTTATAGAATTATCCCTCCACTACTGCAATTTTAGAAAGCATTTTTTCATATGAAGTATTCTTTCTACACAGAAAAGTGCTATTATAAAATTTTGTGGGTGTATACATTCATACAAGTTTGCATGACAACAAGAGGATTTGAACTTTTATGCGGCCTTCACATAGGCATTCCCAGGATGGCATTTGGGCAGAGCTGAGGCAGAGTTCTGAAGTGCATGTGTACTTTATAAAATACATATGTACCCACACAGACTACATGCACATAGTTGCACCTACCTCAGAGCAGGTATAACTTTGTGCAAGTATTTGTGAACCACTGGGTCTAGCTCTGGGAATCGATTTTTATAAAGTATATATTGCCTTTATAAACTACTCAGGACTCCAAAGTTAATGTGGTAGTTCTTCTTCATGGTGTCCATTCCCTCAGAAATATCCACTCTATTGCAAATTTTTCGGGTCATCTGCAGAAAAAGCAGACTTTTTCATTCAATCCTTCAGCGATATCACTCAGAAATACATTGAACAGTACCGATCCTAGGACCGATCCCTGGGGCATGCCACTAATCACCTTCCTTTCATCCGAGTGAGTTCCGTTTACCACCATCTTCTGTCGTCTGTCATTCAACCATTTCCTGATCCAGTTCGCCACCCTGGGACCAATCCCCAACCTGTTCAGTTTATTGACAAGCTTCTTATGGGGAACAGTATCAAAGGCTTTGCTGAAATCTAGGTAGGTCACATCCATCGCATGCCCTTGATCTATTTTTCTGGTCACCCAGTCGAAGAACTCAATCAGGTTTGTTTGGCTTGATCGTCCTTTGGTAAAACCATCTTGCCTCGGATCATGCAACCTATTGGTTTTGAGAAAGTCCACTATTCTCTTTTTCAGGAGCGCCTCCATTACTTTTCCCACTATCAAGATAAGGTTTACTGGCCTGTAGTTTGTCACTTCTTCCCTGCTGCCACTTTTGTGAAGAGGTACCACATCAGCCCTTCCCTAGTCCTGTGGAACTTCTCCAGTCTCCAAGGATCTATTAAAACATCATTTAAAGGCCTTGCAAGAACCTCTCTGAGTTCTTTTAGTATTGTGGGATATAGTCCATCCAGTCCCATGTTCTTGTCCACTTTCAGTTTTGCAAACTGTTCAAACACAAGATCTTCTGTGAATTGTGTAGTATCTACTCCATTCACATTTGTATATTTTTCAATCACAGGTGGTCCTTCTCCAGGATTTCTTTTTAGTAAAAACAGAACAGAAGTATTTGTTTAGCATTTTTGCTTTTCCAATATCACTTTCCACGATTCTATTCTCAGCACTTTTGAGTCTTGTGATTCCACCTCTGATCTTCCTCTTCTCCTGAATATACTTCAGATCTTTAGCCATCTTTTCTTCTGCCTTTGATTTTGTTATCCTTATTTCACTTTTTGTGTCTTTTAGCTTTATCCTGTATTTTGTTCTGTGTTCCTCTGTTTGCGAACTTCGGAATTTTTGTGAAAGCTGTGGCTTTTGTCTTTATTTGTGCAGCTATTTCTTCGGAGAACCAAATAGGTTTCCTTTCCCTCTTGTTTTTATTTCCTTTCCTTACATATGTATCTCTTGCCCTTTTTATTGCCTCCTTTAGTTTATCCCACTGCAATTCCACTTCCGTTACTGCCTCCCACCCTGCCAACCCCTCCTTCAGACACTTGCCATTTTACTGAAGTCGGTGTTTTTGAAGTCTAGGACTTTGAGCTTACTGTGATTGGACTCTGCCTTGGTTTTCATCTCAAACCACCCCATGTGATGATTGCTGCTGCTCACATGGGCATCCACTCGGACATTCGACACGATATCTCCGTTGGTGAGTACTAAATCCAACATCAAACTTTCCCTGGTTGGTTCCATCACCATTTGTCTTAGCAATGCATCTTGGAAGTAATCCACAGATTTATTTTGCTTCTTTCCAGATTTGCATAAGGAATACTCCAATCCACATCAGGTAGATTAAAGTCACCCAGTATGATCACTTCCCCCTTCATGGCTACCTTTGCAATATCAATAATCAAGTCTCTATCCATTTCTTTGGTTTGAGTTGGAGGCCTGTAGACTACACCGGTATGGATGATAGTACCATCTCCTCTTTCCAACAAAATCCACAGCACTTCTTCTTTTCCCCATGTCCCCTGCATTTCAGAAGCTTTAATATTGCTTTTGACATATAGGGCTACTCCTCCTCCTTTTCTGCCTTCTCTATCTCTTCTAAATAAATCATAGCCAGCTATGGCTATATCCATTCATGCGACTCGTTAAACCATGTTTCTGTAAAGGCCACAATGTCAAAGTCCATTTCCACCATTTAGGGCTTCCGGGTCAGGAACGTTGTTGGCTAGGCTGCAAGCATTTGTGCTCATTGCTTTCCAGCATTTGTTGACTGACTTGCCTGTATTTTGCATGGATTTTGTTCTGCTTGCCTCTTCCCGCTTGCCATTGGTGTGTGGGTTAATAGCGTGTCTGATTCCAATGTTGTTATGTTTTTGTTGGGAGGGATGTCCTGAACTTATTGTTCTCTATCCATCTCCCCCTTTCCCTAGTTTAAATGTCTGTCTACATAATGCCTGAATCTTTTACTTAGGATCTTTTTTCCTGTGACAGAGAGATGTAGTCCATCCACACAGTATAGCCTCTTTTTGTTCCATCTATTTTCCCCAGTCATCAATATATTTAAATCCTTCTCATTTGCACCAGGTTTGGAGCCATGTATTAAAATTGATTATGTGATGTGGCCTTTCTGCCCCCTTACCAAGAACAGGTAGAACTTCTGAGAATGCTATAGTGTTAACAGTGGGTTTGAGTTTCTCTCCAAGAATTTGGAAGACCCTTTGAACTGGAGAGGCACTGTTTCTAGCCAGGTCATTTGTACTCAAGTGGATGATAACATCGATTTTGGAGTGCTCACTTTCTCTACTGACTATGCCAACAATTTGGTTTGTATTCCTGCTGGCCGAAGAGCCTGGGAGGCATTTGACAATCTTCTCTCCTTTGAACTGTGTTCCCAAGTTGGTGCCTCTGATGATGGAATCTCCAAGTAGTAGTAGTTTCCTGTTTTGTGATTTTTTCTTCATGTTTGATGCATTATCAGTAGATTGGGAATTAACCTTCTCATTTAGGGGCACTTCAGTTTCCACTAATTGGGCACCCTCATTTTCCAAGGCAGAGAAGGCGGAGGGAGGAGTAGCCTAGTGGTTGGGGCAAGGTACTTCAGGCCGGAAGGTCAGGGGTTCAAATCCCACCAGAGGACAGCAACCTTGGGCCAGAAGGACTGGGGTTTCTAGTCCCACAGATGCTCCTTGTGGTTGTGGGCAAGCCACTTAACCCTCCATTGCCCATGTTCCCTGTAAGTATTAGTGTATGTGTCTCATATCCCCATGTGTTAAATGTATCCCCCAATTGTGTTGTGACCGCTTTGATTGAAGGATAAGGCGGTATACAAAACTGTCTAAATAAATAAATAAATTATGTAGGGATATCTCTTGATGGAGAGGGTGTTTCCGTGTTACAGGTCGCAACCTACCAGAGCCCACTGTGATCCATTTGTTTCTTGGCTGTTTGATTCTTTGTGGGAGCGGTGGTGGATTTTTTCCAATGTGTACCCTGGAGGAGGCAGGTCAGACAGCTCTAGTGAAGGATAATTTGTTGCTTAATTGTAAATTAGAAATGTATGAGAATGTTGCCAAATCTAAGAATGTTAGGTTTTTGAATTTTCCAATGTGTCATTTGTTATCTTCAGAGATTTTATTACGGAAATATTTTCGTGAGATATTAAAATTGCCTAATGCAGATATTATTTCCCTTTCTAAGATGTATTACCTTTCTGGTCGGGGTATTTCTGATGGGTGGTCTACTGCTGGTACTCAGCAGCAGTTATCTCCAGGGCTTAATTTAACTCAGTTTCTGGAGGACATCCAGGATAATATCTCTTCTAGAGCTACTTTGCTTGTGACCTTTGTTTCAGATTGTGATAAAGTCTCTGTATTTAAGGAGTATTTTAAGAATAGAAACATTTCTTTTTGTGGGGCCCCTGCTCAATTGTTTCCAGACGTGTCAAGAGCTATGCAGTCATGGAGGAAAGCCTTTTTGACTTTGAGATCTCGTGTCTTGGCTCTTGGAACTTCTTTTTTGTGTGATATCCCTGTAAATGTTTGTTATCCCTTCAGGGGTTAGATATGTTTTTTTATCGCTTCAGTTAGAGAATTTTCTGTCTAGTAAGGAGGACATGGGTTTATGAGGTCGGTGGGTGGATGAATAAGGGTTTTGTTTGGCTGCAAATATGGAGCTTTTGTCTCCTTGTGATTACTTTAATTTTGTACATTTTTATTGGGTTTGTTTCTCCTCTTTTTGTGGACTATATTGATTTGTTTCTTTTTCCCTATAATGTGAAAGATTTTGAGGGTAGGTTTTGCTTTATTTGCTTGTAATTGGATGCATTATGCAAAAATTAATAAAAATATTTCATCATAAAAAAAGAACAAAATTTCTGAACATGTAGATAGTTATGGTTTAATGGGAGACAGACAACATGGCTTTAGCTAGGGAAGGTCTTGTCTTACTGATCTATTATATTTTTTAAGGTGTAAATAAACAGACAATTGTGGGTCAGTCGATGTAGTGTATCTGGATTTTCAGAAAGCCTTTGACAAGGTACCTCATGAGAGACTTGGCAAAATTAAAAAGTTGTGGGATAGGAGGCAGTGTATTATTGTGGATCAGGAACTGGTTAAAAGATAGAAAGAAGAGGATAGGGCTAAATGGCCAATTTTCCCAATGTAGAAAGGTGAATAGTGGAGTACTCCAGGGATCAGTGCTGGGTCCGCTGTTTTTTAACATATTTTTAAATGACCTGGAAATGGGAATAACGAGTGAGGTAATCAAATTTGCAGATGACACAAAGTTATTCAAAGCTTTTAAAACCCAAGAGGATTGTGAAAAATTGCAAGAGGATCTAAATTGGAAGACTGGATGTTCAAATGGCAGATGAAATTTATATGGACAAGTACAAAGTTATGCACCTAGGAAAGAACAACCCAAACTATGTTTACACGATGCAAGGTTCCACATTAGGAACTACCACCCAGGAAAAAAGATTTAGGCTTCATCGTGGATAACACATTGAAACCCTCTGCCCACTGTGCGGTGGCAGCCAAGAAAGCAAATGTAATGCTAAGAATCATAAGGAAAAGAATGGAGAATAAAACGAAGAATATTATAATGCCTCTGTATCATTCCATGATGCAACCACAACTTGAGTATTGTGTGTCATTCTGGTCGCCATATCTTAGAAAGGATATAGCAGAATTAGAAAAGGTACAGAGAAGAGCCATCAAAATGGTCAAGGGGATGGAAGGATACCCCGATGAGGAAAGGCTAAAAAGGTTCGGGCTCTTCAAGCTGGAAAAGAGACGGCTGAGGAGAAATATGATAGAGGTCTATAAATTAATGAATGGAGTGGAATGGGTAAACATAGATTGATTGTTTATGCCATCAGAATGTAGAAAGACTAGGGGACATGCAATGAAGCTACAATGTAACCCATATAAGACTAATAAGAGAAAATATTTTTTCACTCAATGTGTAATCAAACTCTGGAATTCGTTACTGGAGGATGTAGTAAAAGCTGTTAGTGTAGCTGTGTTTAAAAAAGGTTTGGACAAGTTCCTGGAGGAAAGGTCCATAAACCGTTATTAAAGGGGACCCGGGAAATCCACTGCTTGTCCCAAGATAAGCATTGTGGAACCTGTGTCTTTTGGGGAAACTGCTAGGTACTTGTGACCTAGATTGGCCACTGTTGGAAACAGGATACTGGGCTTGATGGACTTTGGTCTGACCCAGTATGGCATCTCTTATGTTCTTATGCATTTCCTCAGAGAGTAACAGAACATTTTGCTTAGGCTCATGGTGTAACCTTGTCATGCCCAAACATTTCAACTACAATTACAAAACTCATTCTCTGTTTCGCTTCCCATGCCTCATTTTCATTTTGCTCCTCAGACCCCCATTCACCCCATTGTAATCCTCATCCGACAACTCCAATACACCCAGCACTCAGCGCGCACACACCCATACATCCACACCCATCCAAATGACCTTCCTGTAGTCTAATCTAAGCCCCCACCCTCCCCCTTCCATTTTCCCCCTAGATATCTCAGCCATCTCCTGCACCCCCATTCACCCCTGAAATTCTCTCCAGAGAAGATAATACTCTTTCCACTCCCCCCTTGGGTTGTGTTCCTAGGTACGCAGCTCAGACTTCACAATGTCAGCCATCAAGTGTTACCAAAGGTTGGCACTCAGGCCATTTTCTTCAACCCAGACGCTGAGTATCACCTTCCTCGCTGCAAGCAACACTATGTATAGAAATTAGCGCTGCGCCTTAGAGTTCTGCCATGTGCTCTAATAACAACATACTATATGTCCATTCAATCTGGCGTTCCACGCACCCCGAGAGCTCTACCAGTACCGACTCCCAAAGAGTTTGCAAGTGAGAGCACTCTAAGAATGTGTGTACCAGCGATCCCCGCTGTACCCAATATTTCCCACACTAATCATCCTCCCATAGGTCTATCCATACTCCCTGCTCCTTAGTAATATATTGCGATGCAATAAGCGATACTGAGTTTCCTGATATGTCACATTAGTCAGATAGATATAGACATTGCCAAATAGACAATCTACCTTGTCCTCTGATACCTGCTGTGCAACATCAGTAGCCCAAGCCTTTACCAGCGCCTCCACCCAGGGCCTACTACTACTATTAATCATTTATATAGCGCTACAAGGCGTATGCAGCGCCATATAGATACATGTAAAAAGACAGTCCCTGCTCGTCAGAGCTTACAGTCTAATCAAGACAGACAACAATGGTTGAGAACAAAGGTACAACTTGGGAAAGGAAAGGAAACACATAGGAGAACAAGGAATCAGGCAGGATCCAAAAGCAGCTTCAAAGAGGTGAATTTTTAGCATGGATTTTAAAAGGGGCAGAGATGAATCCTGATGTACAGTTCCAGTTAGTTTGTTCCAGGCATAAGGAGAAGCAAGGTAAAAGGATCGAAGTCTGGAGTTGGCGGTGGAAGAAAAGGGCATAGAGAGAAGCAAGCCAGTAGAAGAGTGGAGTTCACAAGGAGGGGTGTAGGGAGAGAAGAGAGAGAAAAGGTAGAGAGAAGCAGTAGAATAAATGCATTTATAGGTGAAAAGGAGAAGTTTGAATTGGATACGGGAACGGAAGGGGAGCCAATGAAGTGACTTCAGAAGAGGGGTTATATGCGTATAAGGGGGGTGGCGGAAGATTAGCCACACAGCTTAGTTCTGAATAGTTTGAAGGGGAGAGAGATAGAGGGAGCAAGGAGGAGGTTGCAATAGTCTAGACAGGAGGTGACTAAAGAGTGGATAAGTGTCTTAGCAGTGTTTTCAGACAGAAAGGGGCAAATTCTAGCAATCAGCTGGATGTTTGTGGAGAAGGAGAGAGAGAAGTCAAAGATGACCCCAAGGTTCTGGGCAGATTAAACAGGAAGTAGAAGAGTGTTATCCACAGAGAAAGGAGGAAGGGGGGAGGTAGGTTTAAGGGGAAAAATAAGAAATTTGTTTTTTGGTCATGTTCAATTTTAAACAGCGGTGAGACATCCAGGCAGCGATGCATGATCAGGCAGAGATTCACATCTGGAGTGTCGGAAAAATATCAGGTGTAGAGAGAGAGATCTGAGGTCAGCACTCAGCATCTGTGATACCACCTCACAACCGTATTAAACCTTGGTTGCAGAGTCTGGAATTCATTATTCAAAGGTCGTCCCCCAACAACTCTAACATAGGGCTGCAATAATACCACGCCTTCCAGTAATGAAAAACATGCCCCCCCCCCCAGCAGCGCCCATTTGTCCCGCAGTGTCTGTGCATCATAAAGATCATCAACCTGACAACATCCCAACCATTCCCACTCCATGAATATCAAGTGACCCACCCCAAGCATAAATTCCAGATTCACTAGTTATATGTATATGCACGGGGAGGACTGCTCTAAACCTTTCCACCATCTCTAGGCCTTTTAAAAATGTTGCAGCAGCCCCACCTCCTGGGGTGGCGACCTTTCCTGCACTTTCAAGCCATGCATCAAACTGACAAATTTATATGGGGAATATAGGTCATCCAATAAGCTCTCCGGCAGATACTGGGTTCCCCCCCCCCCCCCCCCCAGTGCACACTTCATGCGGCCACCGGATCATCATCGCTCCATTGTACAATCTGCCATGCTCCTTCTCTAAGCACAACTTAGCTTAGCTCACCCAGGCCCCTTTCCCTTTCCAGGGAAATTTCCGCAACACCTCCTTAAAGGCCCTCTCTTTCCTAGCCCCCACCCACAAGGGGATTATCTGAAAGACGTACAGAATTTTGAGAAGTAGCACCGTTTTTACTAGGGTAGCTCACCCCTCAGCAACATGGGTAGATCCTTCCAGCATTTACAAGTAGTATTCATGCCCTCAAACTTATCTATAATATTTGCTTTATACGTGATACTAGGGCTATTACTCAAATGAACGCCTAAATATTTAATACTGTCCTCCCACTTCAGTGGGAAGAGGTCATTCCTCACCGTCCCCTCTGTCGGCCCAAGTGCTAGAGCTTCCGATTTCCCAAAATCAATCTTGAGGCCAGCAAATGACCCAAATTGCTCCACTACCTCTATTACCCTCTCCACATCCCTTTGCACTTTCCCGAGGAATAAGAGCATATCATCAGCGAACAAGTTCAGACGGAGATCTGCTCGACCCACCGTTATGTTTATGTTTATTAAAACTTTCTTAACTGCCCTTCACAGTTGTACCATAGTGGTGTACAATATTAAAACAAAATATAAAAAAAACAGAAATGGGACGTCAATAGTCATAGGACAGAGGGAGCTTCATTCACACAGAGTAAGGAAGAGGATGGGGAAATCAGAAAGGTGGGGAGGGGGGAGTTTCAGGAGGGAGAAAGGTTAAATGCCATGTTGAAGAGGTGAGCCTTTAGGAGAGATTTGAATTTTGTATAGGATGCTTCTAGTCTGAGGGTAGAGAGGAGAGAGTTCCATAAAGTAGGACCAAGAACATACATGTAGAAGGCAGAGGAATGGGTGGATGATAAATGGGCTTGTAAAGCGGAGGGAAGGTGCAAACAGCGTGCATCGCACAGAGGGCATAGTGAAGAGCGTGATGGAATAAGGAATCTAAGAGGCAACAGGGGAGACCAGTATGTAATGCACAATGAAGCAGAATAAGGAGCATGAGCTGAAAATGGAACTTCACTAGGAGCCAATGGTGATGGATGAGGAGAGGTGTAATGTGGTCAAATCTTGAGGCATGAGACAGGATACAAATGACAGTATTTTGAATTGCAAACAGCAGAGCTGGTACTGAGGTAAACCTAAATAGTTGGATATGACTAAAGAAAGTAACAGGGTAGCAATGGAGTGAGATGAGAGAAAAGGCCAGATAGCACGTATTTTGGCAGAGTGATAAAAAGCAACGATAAGAGAAGGAGGACAGATGAGCCTGAAAAGACAGTGCTGGGTCCATAAGAAAACCCAAATACCGAAGGGAGTCCACCAGAGGGAGGGGAGAACCAGTGAGGGAGGGGAGCAAGGGGAGAGAGGATGTCTGATGCCTCCCTAAACTTTGTCTGATGTCTGATGCCCCCCTCAACTTTGCAGCAGCGGCTCCAGAGACAGCACAAATAGCAAGGGTGACAAGAGGCAGCCTTGCCTAGTGCCTCTCAAGATGGGAAACTCATGGATCCGACGCCCATTTATCATGATCTGAGCCATTGGCACATCATATAAGATTCATGTCCATTGCAAAAAGACCTCCCCTACATTATACCTCTTCAGTATCCAAAAGAGATATGGCCATAATACCTTATCAAAGGCCTTTTCAGCATCCAAGCTTGCTATGGCTGCCCTCCCTTCCCATTTCGGCTGTCCTGGATCACTGCCAGAGCCTTGAGAATATTCACTGTCACCCGCCTTCGCTTAACAAATCCCTCTTGATCCTCCTCTACCAATTTAGGCAAAATCTTTTGTAGACTACCAGTCAGCACACTAGTGAGGATTTTCATGTCCTGGTTTATCAGCGAGATAAGACGGTAGGATCCAAACTCCAGGAGATCCATTCCCGGTTTCAGCAACAACACTATGGGGCTTGTTTACAAAGCCGCGGTAGTGGTTCGCGATCGTGATCGCAGCCGCGGCCCCATTGAAATCAATGGGGCCGCGGCTCCGATTACGATCGCAAACCGCTATCGCGGCTTTGTAAACAAACCCCTATATGTGCTCTGTTTTGCTCTGACTGAAGTTTACCCTCTCTCATCACCAACTCATACATGTTCGACAGGGCCCTCCCACCAAATCTGGCATAATTTTATAGAATTCTGCTCTCAAACTGTCCGGACCCGGGCTCTTTGCAAGCTTCAATTTCTTAATAACACATTGGAATTCCATTGATGTTATTGGCCGGTTTGTAACCTGCATCTCTTCCAGTGATAATTGCGGGAGCTGTAAGGCCCGAAAAAATTCCCCCCGGTTAGGCCTGTTAGCTGCCTCATCTGCGTACAAAGATTGGTAGAAATCCACAAAGCTCTGTGCCACCTCTGTCGCCTTCGTTTTGAGCTCCCCTGTGGCCACCCTTCAAATTAAAAACTAACTAAGATACTTGGGAATTACACTTGACCAGAACCTCAATTTTATTCCTCACCTAAAAAATATGGTTAAAACAGTCTACTACAAGACAAAAATCCTACACAATCTCCAACCTCTGCTTGATCCTTCAGATTTCAGAGATATATGTCAAGCTCTCATTACTCCAATCATGGACTATTGCAACACCATATATCAAGGGCTCCCCAAAAATAAGCCTCCACCCACTTCAGATGGCCAGAATCATAATAAATTCATCTAGAAGAAATCACATCACTCCAACATTGCAACATCTACACTGGCTTCCAATCTATATGAGAGTGAAATATAAAATATTGCTAACCACCTTCAGGATCCTACATAACCTCTCTGCACCCACAACCAAACACTCATTCAAACTGAACACAGTTCAAGAGCAAGAAGAACCACCTCTTGAAGCCTACTAAGAGTGCCTAAACTCATCACTAAATGTAATCAATCCACTGCTTTGCAGGCTTTCTCACTCTTCCTACCCAAACTGTGAAACGCCCTTTACTTGGAACTGCGTCGCATTGATTCCCTCAAAGACTTCAAAATAAACCTTAAAATTCATTTGTTCAAAGACCATTTCAGTACAGGCACCTAAACTCAAGAAGACCTCCAAGACCTAACCAACTCATTATCCCCCTCTCACCCATTCAAAGACATCACCTCTATTCTACCCCCTTACCCACCCCTAGTACCCAATCTTCACCACCTCACTGTATATATTTCCTTAACTTTAAGAAATGTTGTAATACTACTAGTTATATTTTAACCTCATGTTCTATGTAAAGTTCTCTTCTTGCTCCTTGTAATCCGCCTCAGCTATTAGATGAAGTGGTATAAAAGAACTGTTAAATGAATAAACACGTGCTGTTCTATTTCTACCGTCTTGAGCTTGTCCATCCACATGCAGGGCAGCAGCCAATAATCGATACGAGAATACATCTTGTGAGGGATGGAATACAATGTGTAGTCCTCTTCCATGAATGCAGAAACTCCGTACATCCACCAGGCTGAGGTTTTCCCCACAAAGCAAACACCCCAATCAAAATGTCCTCGGGAGGCTGTCTGACTGCGCTGGCAATCCAAAACAAGATTGGCCACTATGTTGAAGTCTCTCTCTAGGATAGGATGGTAATCAGGATACTGTACACACTTAGCTATAATGCTGGAGAAAAAACTATGGTTGTAAAAGTTGGGCGCATAGATATTGCACAGCAGTATCTTAGTAACCCCCAGTTCCCCCAGCACTCCCAGAGGTGCTTTTATTGGATGCTTTGCTCATCAACAGCACCTGCCAGGCTGTGCCACCTCTCTGAGGGATGCCACTTCCCCTTGGCTTTCTGGGCATTCCCCCCAGACTCTTCCTCAAGTTCATGCTCCACTGGGGCCTTGGCATCTGTTGGTTTCTCTACCTGGGCGCCCCTCTCCTCTGCCTGCCTTCTTCCAGCCCTCGAGTCTTCTCTTGCCTTTGGATGCTGGGCCACTCTGGCCTGTGTGATTGGCTTCCAGGCACTTTGTGGATGCTAGGCCCCACCACTCCTGCAGGCTGTAGATGTGAGGCTGCTCCTTTTCGCAGAGTCAGATATTCCGATCTCCCTATGGGAAGCACCACTAATAGATGGCAGCCATCAAGCTTCTATAGAAGCAAGGAGGTCTCTGCAACCGTTGACAGTTCTGGGGTACTCTGGAAGTAATTGTTTCATGGAAACCAAGATGGCCACCCCACACAGGGGGGCTTTCCCTCATACAAACATGTAATGTCCATGCTGCATCATACCTCTGTCAGAAAAGGCTCCGATCAATAAATACAGTAGTGCAATGGGACACATCAGCAAAGCCCAAACACAGAGGTCACGGGAATGCTCCTTGACCAGTGCAGCAGCTCTCCAGGGGGGCCTCCCTGTGCTTTCTTTTCTACTTACTGGGCTGCCCAGAGGCTCATTCACTGCAGCCGCGGCCTGCCGTCCTCAGGAGCCCCTCAGCACCGCACCCATCCTTCTCTTCCACTCCTCTGGAGAGTCGGCACCATGCTCCATTCTTGCCCCCTAATGCCAATTACAGTCCAGAGTGTGCTGCATGGAGGAATCTCGTCGGGGGTGCTCCCCCCACCACATGCAGGATGTGCCTCCTGCTTCTGCATTTTCCAGTTCTACAGGTGTTGGCGCTTCAGTTTCTAATGCTCTGGGGGTTCCGCAAAGTTCCTGCCTGCACGTTTTAGCGCCGGCGCTTCAGTTTCTAATGCTCTGGGGGTTCCGCAAAGTTCCTGCCTGCACGTTTTAGCGCCGTCTGTATTTTGCTGCTTCCGGGGTTGTTACAACTGTCATGGGGTAGAGCAGTCAGAGCCTATGGAGATAGGAAACTCTGAGCAAAACAGAGCTAACACTGACAGCTCAGATATGCACATGGCCCAAGGTTTCTATAGGCAACGTACACAAGCTGCTTCACGAGGTGTGAGGGAACACCCAAACAGTAAGCTAGATCATAGCTCATTAGGGAATGAGGGGCAGCTGGGAAGGGGTGGAGCCCAAGCAAACACCAGGACATACGCAGTTAAAAATCACTTACCAGAGGGTAGTGAAGAGAGACCACCAGGGAATTCAAGAACCGTTGCTGACAGAGAGAGAGCACCAGGGAATTCAAGAGCCATGGGTAACAGAGGCAGAGCAGCTGGTGACTGGAGGAACTGCTTTGGAAAGCAGTGCACAGCTGACCAGGATCCCAGGGAACCTTGCTACGGAGGGAGCAGAGGAGGTAGGCCTGGAACCAGGCTGAGGAAAGCCAAGCTGCCCAGCATCAGGTACCAAGGGGGAGAGAGCTTCTATCCTGAAGATATGCCAAGAGGAAAGCTGAAAGAGAAACATAGTAAAAGGCTTCCATACGGGCAAAGCTCTGCTCGGCTGAGAAACTCTGAAGAGAGAGTGCTGGAAGGTAGGCTTATTGATCCTAATAGAAGAGGAATAGAGTATAATGAATTGCCCTGTGTGATAAGGAAGCTTATCATAGCTCAGGAAGGAGCTATAGAAAAGGTGAAGTGACTCTGAACAAGCAACCTGTCAGTTCTGGTAGAAATAAGAAAACAGAATTTTCCCATAAAAGACTACCAGTCCCAGAATGCACCAGGTTTCCAACAGCCATTAGAGGAGCTGAAGTGGGAAAACGTGTGTTCAATCAGGAGGGCTATGAGGTAATCCCTAAGCACTCATCTCAAAGGGCAGGGCCTGATTCAGCACAGCTGCGCTGTGTTAGGGAGGATCACTCATCTAAGCAGAATAAGAGTAGAGTTTATTCTACAGATGACCATCTTCATGATCACCTTGGATATCCAGGGAAGGATCATCAGTTTCATCTGAAGGATCATCAGAAGCAGAAGCCAAACCGGACGGACAGAGAGGGAAAGAAACCCCCTGGAAGAAAGAGGAGAAAAGCCTTTGAGAGATCTAGAAGAGTCCAAAGCAGTACGTATACTGGGAGGTATTCCAAGGGCCAGCATACACCATTGGACTGGGGAAAGCCAGAGGAATGGTGCTGTAGAGCTAGGAATCACCAGAGGCTACCTGTGAGGGAGACGGCTGCACGTGGAAGGGACCCTAAGACCTGTGCCAGAAGGTATGTGAAGAGAGATCCAGTGTCCAGGGATCTGGATTGGAAGGCTGGACATAAGAACTGGACTACATACTGGCCAGGCTATATAGAGAGGAACTCTAGCAGCAATGGAAGCTCAGGTATGAACACTGATCTATGCCCTAGCTATAACCTTGAAAGACAGCAGGGAAACAAGTATTCTCCTGAAAATGTTCCATTGAGAGATTCATCTGTGCCAATCCATGATATTGAACCCATGCTTGTTGAACAAGGGGGAATAATAGCAGATGAGGATCCTGTTTATATGGACTATTCTCTATCCAAACTCCGTTGGTAACTTTCTGTTATAAAGTACAGCAACCATCACAAAGAAATAAAAATTTGTTCTTTAATCTACTCAGAAAAGCTCCTGAAGCAGGATTTGACCCACACAGTAAAAAGCAAGCCAGCTAAGGGGTTTCAGCTGGATAACTGCTAGCAATTAAGCCTTACCTAATTGCTTGTGAGCTAGGAGAGAATCACTTCTGTATCTATGTGGGAAGTAATCAGAAGTTAACCTGAAAAGAACAGTTTGTTTCTTGCTTTGTGGCTTTTCATTTGTTGTTTTCCTGATTTTGACTTTGTTTTTCCAAGTTAACACTGAAAGCAAGTAACCTAATTTATGTGCTACCAAGCATATCTGTGTTGGGAGAAATAACCCCATAAATAAAAATCTTATTGGCTTTACCCAAGAGCACAACTAAATTATTGTCAGCAGCTGTGTCTGGTGTGAATGAACTACATTGCCCACAATACCTTGCAAATCATACAGATATATGCACTTGCCAAGACTGTGAAGATTTTCACCCAGGCAACCGTCTGACACCTGTACGTATCAAGAGTTGTGTGGCTCTCCTAAAAGAAACTACAGAGAATGTGGTAATTACCCATTCCACTCTAGCCGGGAGGAGGAAGGGAACTCTCTGAGCTGTAGGGAGGAACTCTGTAACATGTCATGATGTGGGCACTGATAAAGTTGGTTTAAAGAAAAGAAATCCTGTTTCTTTTGAGGAACTAGGTGTGCAATTACCCCCAGGCACAGCTAGAGGGAGCAGGAACAGACATTCGGGAGTTAATGAGCCTAGGAACTCTGATGACTTGCAGCTGGAAGGGAATCAGGAAGTCATCCAAAACAGTTTGCTTTATAAGTCAGAGCAGAGTGCTTCTAGAACAGAGAAGGCTGAGAGCCAAGAGGACAAGCCTGGGAGCTACCGAGGAGACAAGCCTGAGGGCTGTGAAGGAAGCAAGGCTGGGAGCCATCAAGAAAGGACTGAGAAGAACTTGAGGAGAAACAGACTTCACAAGGTGGGGAGCCAGAAGGCCCAAACTGACCCTGTTGCACAAGGGGAGTTTGGTAGAGCTTGCCCTAAGGTGAGAGTGTCTGCCACGCCTAGTTCTTATAGTCTGCCTGGATATAGAACAGAGGGACGGAAGCCAAGAACCAGGGAGAAGGGTTCTGAGAAGAGCTTACTATCTCTGGAGGATTATTGCCAAGTTTTACCAGGTCAGAGAGAAAAGCACTTTTATAATCAACAGGAGTTTTTACCCAGAGTGAGAGGAGAATCCAGGATAAGTTTTACTCCACTGCCTAGAAGCACAGCTGTGTCCCACGCTGGCAGGCAGAAGTTCAGCTACCAAGGGAGAGGGGCTGGAAGAGAAAACACTGTGGATTTCAACTCAGCTAAACCAAGGTATGAGACATTAACCATTGACTGTAATTATTGTGCTCCTAAAGGCTCTGCTAAAACAAGTGTTCCTTCTGTGAGAAAAAAGAAACCAGATTGGTTCAGTAAAATACCAGCAGCCTTGAGAATCCCTGGCTATGGGAAGCCAGACTCCAGAGTTTTAAATTACAAGGCTGAGATAGACAGACAGGGACAGTGAATACTCCTCAACTGAGTACAGTGATGGAGAGTCCATGGAAATTGATTATCCAAACACTGTTCCCTCACCTATGCCAGAACTCATGGAGTGTGATTGGTGCACTGCCTCAGCTCCAGACTCTGTATGTTCCATATAACACAGAAGAATGAATGAAATGTAGTTAATGTTTCTTGCACTGAATTCTATTATTTGAAAGCCTGTCTTAACTGTGAAGCAACAGTTAAGCACTCATTATAAATATTGGTACCTTTTGACACAAAGGACTTTCTGTTTCTGGAATTATCTCTTATGTTGGACCTTTGCATTAACCAGGGAATAAAAGCCTTTATTTCCCTCCACCTGGTCTCTTTAATCAATAATGTCGTGACATAATGGCGTAATCGTTATTGTCCGGGAACACCCCCGTGACAAACAATAACGGAAGTTTCAGTCCAAGGGAAACTTACTCCGGTGTTGAAGAAATGCAGTGTGATTCCTATGAGGAACCTGCTTATGAAAATTGCATGGACTGTACGTTTACCATGTCTGATGCCATCACTTCTTTGTGCTGAAGTGCTGTAAAAAGTGTTTCTAAAGAAAACAGGAAGAAAGTTATTTGGTTTGAAAGAGACTGTTTTCTTTTCCTTTTTGTCCATTGCAAAGCTAAAGTTAAGCAGAGTTTTGTTCCAGTGTTTCTTTAATTTGGTACCAGACGAATGGTCTTTATGTTCCTTTGTTCATTGTGCTTGAAATCCAACCCCGGGAAGGGGAATAAAAAGTCCTGTCTTAAAGCCTTACCACTTGATTGCAAGTACATTGTTTTGCTAGTTTGTGGAACCACAACTCCCAGGGGGCACTGCAACGCCTTTCTATAACACTCCACAGCTACTGAAGAACATGCCCCGATGAATTACCCACGCTTCTGGTCTCTGGGGACCTTCACGGGTGACACAACGCAATTTCATCCCCTTTACAGGAGGGCTGTAGGGCAGTGGTGGAGTCAGCAGGGACACTCCGCTTCAGCAAGATGTGACCATCTTGCCTGGAGCCAGAACTGGACAAGCTTTGCTGAATTTTCAGAACAAAAGTATTTGCATTCTTCTATTTTGAAAATTATCCCAGGAAAATTATGTATTTATATTTTGTTTACCATGCACACTTTTCTGAGTTAATTTATGCACATTTGCTCAAACTTTCTAAAGTATGTATGTAAGTGGAAACCCCATTTCGAGAACACCTTCTACTTCACCTTCTGCACATGCAGACTATATATGCATACTTTTACTCATGTATCAGGGTGGTAATTTTGTAAAAGCCTGTTTCCACAGGTTTTACCCATGGAAATGTTTTTCAAACTTACCCTCTATAACAGGGGGGCCTAGGCTCCAAAGTCATACATTTTATTTATTTATTTATTTAGCAATCACTTATATACCGCTACTTCCAGCAATCAGAAGCGGTTTGATTATATCATTGGGAGTTGTCATAAATCAAGACGAAAAGTTGGGGCATAGATAAAAAGTATAGAGGTAATACACAGCACACATAGTGGGGTCTGAATATAGACCTAAACGTACATATGTTGTGACTATTTGTAAAAACCATGGATACTATAGCATAATCCCAAGATGTGGCTAAGTAGAAAATATATACCGTTCAAAAAATGTGGCCCTGAAAATTGATACTAAATATTGAAAAAAGTGGATCTTGAGAGAGGACGTGACATTGTGAGGTAAGATGACTGCCTAACTCCAGAGCTCCCATCCAAGTGCTGAAAAGTGAACAAATTTGAGCCTTCCCTATCCTCCTAAGCAAGTGCATTCTCTGGGTTTGGTGGTGTAAAGTGAAGAGAAATATCTATGCACAAAAAACTGGAGAAATTTAAGTCAATGTACTGCCACAGACACTCAATAGCGAAGCAAAGAAGCAGAGACAGTATGGCATCTGGCTTGGAATCTGAGGATGTGGAACTGGCAGATGATTCTTGCACAAGAGACAACTTTTGGAAATGATTCCAGGCATTATGGCGAGAAGTGGCCTCTATTAATAGACTTTCTTAAGAAAGCTAAGTCTTCTGGCTCTATGGTGGGAGGGGAGAGTAGGAAGGGGGAGGGATTGGAAGGGGGGGAGTTAAATCACTATGATTGTGACTGTTGTATCGTGCTATAGAATGGAAAGTTGATAATATTTTTGGAAAAAAAGGAAAGAAAGAAAAAGGTGACCTCAAATGTTTGACTATATCTATAGAACTGCTTATGAATTGTCTATAAATTATCAGAATGATGAGATTTTATAAGCAACTAAAAATTTTTAGCTCTCTAATGAGATCTGAGATCCCCTTTTTTATTATTTAATTTCATTTTTGAGGGCTGCGTTTTTTTGAATTGTATATAACACAGTTACAACAACTTTGAAGTAGGTATACCTGTTCTGTGTAAATTTGTATGGATATGTGTGTATTTGATCACATACAGGTGTATCTCACAACTTCCCCCAGTTCCATCCAATCCCCATCCCCTGGAATGTCTGCATGTATACTGCATAAAAGTAGGCATTCTGCGCTGGCAGCACCTATTTCTGCATGTTGAATTCTGCTTTTTGTACAAAACAGCTTATCAAAGTACCTCTCATATGTATATTAATTAGAAATAGTTACACGGGTGAGGTGAGAGATGAAAATATTACTAAGAGAATATAAAATCGAGGCATCCGCTAATTGATGAATACAGAACCACTTGCAAATTAAACATAATTGTGACTGCAGAAAATCAAGTTTTGAAATAACCAAACATATAAGCACACAGGGGTAATTTTTTAAATATTTCTCCATGTGTGAAGCCTGCTTTACGTGTATAAAAGAGCTTTGATAAAATTGTATAGCCAAATACTTGCTTATAAGTATGAACGCTGACAAGATCCCTTGTAATCTTTGCTTTCTTCCCTCTCCCTCTCAGGCCCACCTCGAGCTTACCCGACACTCCGCATTCTTCTTCCTCAGTCCTGCTCTATGGAACTCACTCCCGCACTCTCTTCGTATCAAATCATCCTTCCTACACTTTAAATCACTTCTCAAGACACACCTTTTCTGTCAGGCATTTGACCTTCCCCCACCCGTTGATGGCTCTGGCCCTCCCCAGTCCGACCCCCCTCCATAGAGAACTCAGACGTCACCGATCACAACTATCTCCCCCCGTCCTGTTCTCCAGACCCTCTTACCTCTTCTTTCTCTATCCTATTCTACAACACTCTTTTTTCTCTTTCCTTTCTTGTCTGATATTGGCATTCTTTTTCCTTTTCTGATGTCTTCCTGCAGCCATCACTTTGTTTGATTGTACACCGCCCTGACGCTTTGGCAAGGGCGGTTTATCAAGTTTTGCTAATAAAGAATAAAGGAGCAAGTAGCATGAACTCTTGGAAACAATTTTGTGTATTCTAGCAAAATCTAGGCACCAATTATATGTATATAGGGCTCCACGACTTAACTTACTGTGCGATTTCTGTCACTTACGCTATCATTTTATAAAGACAAGTAGGTGCCTACTTGTTTGTTCTTCACTCCAGATTATATTTAGATAAAAATGGTGGCCACTGCAGTTAAGTAACAGCAACTACACGTTTGTTTGCAAAATGGCTTAACTGCATGTGTGAGTGCTGATATTTACATGTGCAAGTTGTCAGGTTTCCCCACTGATCATGGATATGTTTTTTAGAAAAAGCTTCACTATGTTTTTAAAAAAAAGCTTCACTTTTAACAGAGCTGTTTCAAATGTATTGCCAAAACAGAGTACATTTTGGCCTCAATATCTCAATTCCAATCTCCACGTCCTATCTAAAATGTCCCTACACATGTACTGTGCCGCTGAATACAGGAATAATTTGAAACATCTAAATTAAAAATTTTCCATATATGTTCTACTAAAAATTGATCTGATTTATATAAATATATATACACACACACAAAAGATAGAATTTATTTCCCTCCTATTTGTGAATTGAATCATATGTAAGGTTTAACAAATGGGAAATCATGCCTCATGTAATTCTTTCCAACCCAATTTTATATACATGAGGGTGTATTTAGTTGGTAGGTTTTTTTAATACTGCTTTATCATTTAATCAAAGTGTTTTACTTTGTAACTTAAACTTGATAATGGTCATTAAACAGGGACATTGCTAACTTGGATTCTTCTGATGCAATGGAGGTTTAAGTGACTTGCCCAAGGCCACAAGGAATGCTAGTGGGAATATGAACCCTGGTCTCTCAGTTCCCAAGCCAGTGCGCTAACCATTAGGCTACTCTATGTATGTCTGTCTGTGTTGGCTGTGGGTTTTTGGACATGGTGGTATATGTTTGTATATGGATGTGTGCATGCATGCGTTGCTTGTGAGTTTGTGAATGTATATAGGGCGGCCCAAAAAAGTGAGAACATCTCGTAGCATATAAGTTATTTAAAAATTCAAAAAGACAGATGTAAACGATTGACAAATTTTAAAAAAAGATGGTGACCGGAACTTGTCGAAATAAAGACATTATATAGCTAAAAAAGGTAAATAAGTAAACAATTTAAGCTTTTAATTTATGAGATGTTCTCACTTTTTTTGGGCCACCCTGTACAGTGGTGTGCAAAAGTCTGGAATCACTTGTGAGTTTTGCGTTTTTCGTACTTTCTAACGTTTTTGTTTAAATTTTGCATTAGCCCAGCATATTCATCTTTCTACCACGTTAAAAGGGATACATTTGGCTATTAGGGTTGACTTTTTTTGCATTCCTTGCTTCCAATTTAAATACTTTACAGACACTGGGAGGTAGCTACTGTGATTTTTGTGGATCCTGCATCAAAATTGGATCTAGATTATCCAATATGCACACGTTATTTCTGACCAATCAGGAGGCTGGTTTCACTAATCAATCACAATGCAGATATCTAGCCAACAGTGCAGCTATAAAAACGCACGGAATTTTTGAGTTTCATACGCTTTCTGGATCGACCATGAAGATGACTCGGACCCTGACATTGGAGGAACGTGTTCGTGTGTCCTTTATGAGCGAGGAAGGATTTTCAAGCCATCAGATAGCCAGGAAAGTTGGCTGCAGTGAGAGCGCTGTTAAGATTGTACAGAAGAAGAAAGAAATGGGTTCAGTGTTGGACAAGCCTCGTTCAGGTCATCCATGTGCATCAACATCATACCAGGACCACGCACTACGACGCATTTCACTGACTAATCGCAAGTTGACCTTTCCTCAGCTACTTCGAGAGTGGTCAGACAAGAGTGAGGTCAGTATCAGCTCATCAACAGTTCGTCGCCGGTGCCTGCAGTTTGGTCTCTGGGGCTGCAAAGCATGGAATAAGCCACTTATGACTGACATACAAAGCACAACCGGATTGTGTGGGCGAGAAAGCACTCAACCTGGTTGACTGAAATGTGGGAAAAGGTGCTATTCAGCGATGAAAGCACCTTCTGCCTGTTTGGTAACCAGGCCCACACCTATGTGAGGAGATTTCCTGGAGAGGAATTCAAGCCTGAGTGTCTCAAACTCACTGTGAAGTATCCTTTGAAGGTCATGGTCTGGGGCTGCATGGCTGCCAGTGGCGTTGGACGTCTTCACATCATCGATGGAATGGTCAGTGGGGCCAAGTACATCACCATAATGCAAAGGTGCATGGTGCCATCAGCACACCAGCTGTTTCCTGGCCAGTTCCTGTTCCAAGATGACAATGCACCCTGCCATCGCTCCAGACAGGTGATCAGCTGGAAGCAGCGGAACAACATCAAGTCAATGGACTAGCCTGCCCAGTCTCCAGATCTGAATCCAATCGAGAACCTGTGGCACAAGGTGGCCTTGGAAATATCCAAGAGGCATCTGACATCAAAGCATGAGCTGATTGAGTCACTCATTGCAGCTTGGAACCGCGTTTTCACCAACGATCACCCTGTCAGACTGGTTCATTCAATGCCGACAAGGTGCGGTCAGGTGATCAAGAACAAAGGGTGGCCCATCAAATACTGAGCCATCATTGACACATAAGGGTCTTTTTCAAGGCCACATACATTAATTTGAAGGAAACTTGGTGTGCATCCATAATATTTTAAAGCATACTTACAATAATATATCATTGGCCAACGATGTACATTACCCATTTTTCACAGAAAAATCTATCAACAAGATAACTATGGGGAACAAACTCAGAAAATAAGGGCCAAACCAATACTAAAAGTTGGCCCTAATAGCCAAATCTATCACTTAACATGAGATACACAGAAAACGCCACTGGAAGGAAAAAGAAATTAAGATATAAGGTCACAAAGTTGAAAAAACGTCAAATTTACAAGTGATTCCAGACTTTTGCACACCACTGTATGTATGTTTGTGGGTTGTATCTGTGTGTTTGTGCTAGTGTTCTTTGTGTAAAATGATAGAGCATATATTATAAATGTTAGCTTTCATTTTATTGGTGTAAGTTTGTGTGGCTGTTAATAGATATCTAGAGGGCTTAATTTTGCAAAACTCATTCATTGTTCTTACATCAGATAGGCTTACTGCTACTCCTACTCCTACCTATTGTTTGTATTGCGCTACAAGGCATATGCAGTGTTGTACATTTACACATGGGAGACAATTCCTTCTCAATAGAGCTTACAGTCTAAGCAAGACAGACACACAACACAGAGGGGACTAGAGATGGTCTTGATACCCATGGGAGATACAAGAACATATGAGACAGGATCCAAAAGCAGCCACAGAAAGGTGGGGGTTTAGCCTTTATTTGAATAAGACAAGAGATAGAGCCTGATCCACCTACTCAGGCAGTTTGTTCCAGGTATATTGCACAGCATGGTGAAAAGAACACAGTCTGGAGTGGGCGGTGAAAGAGAAGGGGATAGATAGAAAGGAATTTGTCTGATGAGCGGACTTCACAAGGATGGGTATACAGAGAGATAAGAGAAGATAGGTAATGAGGAGCACAGAGTGCATGCACTTGTAGGTCAGAAGGAGGTTTGAATTGGATGTGGAAATGGCTAGAGAGGCAATGAAGTGACCTGCAGAGAGGGATTACGTGAACATAGGACCTCTGGCAGAGGATTAGCCTCACAGCTGAGTTTTGAATGGATTGGAGAGGAGAGAGAAGATTCTGAGACACCAGTGAGGAGCAGGTTGCAACAGTCTAAGCAGGAGGTGACTAGAGGCTAGATAAAGGTCTTTTTAGTGTGTTCAGAAAGGAAGGGATGAATTTTGCTGATGTTAAGAGAAAGAAATGACAGGTTTTAGCTGTATTAGATGAGTGGAGAGAAAGAGAGAGAAGAGTCAAAGATGACCCCAAGGTTGCAAGCCGAGCAGACAAGGAAGACAATAATGTTATTCACCAAAATAGAGAAAGGAAGAAGGGGGGTGGTGGATTTAGGGGGAAAGATAATAAGCTCTGTCTTGGCCATATTCAGGTTTAAATGGCGGCAGACATCCAGGCAGCAACATCAGACAAGCAAGCTAAGATATGGGCCTGGATTCCTGGAGAGATTTCAGGGGCAGGGAGGTAAATCTGAGAGTCATCATGGTACTGAAAACCATGAGAGGAGATTAGAGTTCCAATGAATGAGAATAGAGTAAAAAGACAAGAGTTCCCAAAACAGATCCCTGAAAGATCTAGCAGAAAATACACTAAAGTGCAATGATAGAGATGAGGAAAACCAAGATAGAACAGAGTCCCTAAAGCCAAGTGAAAGGGTGTCAAGGAGAAGGCAATGATCCACAGTGTCAAAAGCAGCAGATAAAGATGGATGCGGACTGAATAAAGGCTCTTGGATTTGGCCAAAAAGAAGTCATTAGAGAGTTTGGCAAGAGCCATTTCAGTAGAATGCAGAGTACGAAAACTAGATTGCAGTGGATCCAGAATGGCATGAGAGGAGAGAAAATCAAGACAGTGATGGTGAACTGCACGTTCAAATAGTTCAGATACAAAAGGAAGAAAGGAGATGGGCCAATAATTGGAAGAGAAGGTAGGGTCCAATGAAGGCTTTTTGAGCAGAAGTGTAACCATAGCATGTTGAAGGCTGCAGGAACAAATGTTGTGGAATACGAGAGGTTGAGGATGTGACAAAGGGAGGGGATAGCAGCAGGAAAGATAGTTTAGTAGATGGGTGGGTTTGGAATTAGAATTGCAAGTAGTGAGTTTATTGAAGGAGAGAAGATCTGCAGTTTCCTCCTCAGTGATGTTAGAAGAGGAAAAACGATGACAGAGGTTGAAGGAAGGATATGAGAGTGAAAGGAGGGAAGGGGAGATTGAGGTGGAATTGGTACTGTGAAGAACTCCAGATTATTCTTGTGAAGTTGTCAGTCAAAAGTTTGGGTAGAAAGGGAAGGAGGGGTAGGGGGTTGAGGTACTTTAAGGAGAGATTTGAGTGTTGCAAAGAGATGGCCAGGGTCAAAGGCAAGAAAGTTTGTAAAACTGACATAATTTTCTTGCTTAACGAGTGCTATGACTGACTGGAAGGAGATAAGCATGAATTTGAAATGTAAGACGTCAGCAAGGATATGGGATTTAAGCCACAGGCACTCAGTAGAGCATGCACAGGAATGTAAGTAGTGGATTTAGTACGCCTCACAGGCCGAGAAATGGGAGGAGCGAGTGAGGCCAGAGCAGATGAAAGTACAGTTTTATAGGAAGAGACTGCCTCATCAATTCTGTCTGCGCTGGCTTTCCCATGTTTGAATTAAAACGATTACAACTCATTCAGAATACTGCTGCCAAATTTCTATTCCATGCCTCTTGTTTCAACCATGTTACCCCTCTATTAATTCAGCTTCACTGGCTCCAAATTCAATATCATGTTCAATATAGTTCATAAAACCCTGTACTCCGGTACACCA
This sequence comes from Ichthyophis bannanicus, assembly GCA_033557465.1. NCBI lineage: Eukaryota > Metazoa > Chordata > Amphibia > Gymnophiona > Ichthyophiidae > Ichthyophis > Ichthyophis bannanicus. Next base: position 573,722,742 of record CM066035.1, read on the forward strand.
CAATATCTCTCTTCATTATCATCCTCCATATGCCGCATCGCATTCTCCTCTCCATCTATATCAACTGCCTCCACCCCCCTACCGCTTCCTAAGTTCATCTTGAATCCACTTGTCACTCCGCATTCTTTTCCTAGGTCCTAGTTTATAGAACAATCTCCCCTCACACCTCCTCATGGAATCTTCATTTGTCAAGTACAAATCCCAACTCAAAATCTACCTGTTCTGGAAAGCTTTCAATCTCCCTCTTGACTAACACCCACTGTCTACCTTACCTTTCCCATCGACCTCCTCCTAACATATATTCTGCTGTCCTATATATATTATTGGAGTTCCTTTCCTATTCTTATTTAATTTTATATTGTAAACCACTCTGCTACTACCACGAAGGGCAGTACAGTATATATAAATTTTTAATAAACATAAATATCAATGGACCCAGATGAAATAGCGGAAGAGAGAGGAGATGAGACAGCAGCAGAGAGAATATAGGGGTCAATAGTCTTAAGGTTCCTAAATGTGCTGGAGACAAAACAAGGAGGTGGTTAAGAGTGAAAGTTAGCAAATGATGGTTAGATAAAGGAAGATAGGAAATGGAGAAATTAGAGGTCGAGCAGTTGGAAAAAAGACAAGGTTGAGGCAGTGGCCATGCTTGTGAGTAGAGGCTGTAGAACACAGCTGGAGGTTGAATAAAGAGGTTAAAGCAATGATCTCTATGGCATAAGAGTCAGAAGAGCAATAAATATGAATGTTAAATTCTCCAGGAACAAGCAGGAAGTCAGTCCTCACCTATGGGTGACGTTGGCATCGACAGAGCCCACTCGGTAATCACTCCCCATATTTCAAAGAAAGCCTTTGGGAGTTAGGCTGTGCAAATGTGGTCACCTTCCCATCCAAAGAGACCATCTTACCTCAGTCTTCTTTTTTCCACGGAGCCCTGCAGACATACTATCTGTCATCCTCGGTAAAAGTTGATTTTTCTAACCTAGTGTTTTTTGCTCTTCTTTTTTGCCGGTTAGTTTCCGATCACCTTCTCGCTGTTGGAGTCCACCCTCACCTTAGCATCACGTTTTTTTCAGGTCCTTTTTCTTTTTTCAGTGCATGGGTCTTTTCTCGCACTCTGCCTGACCAAGATGTCTGAGTTTGACCTCACAGGTGCTGTATTCCCTCCTATGTCTTCGGTCAGCAGATTTAAGCAATGTGGCAAATGCTCCCATACTATGTTCATCACGGACTGCCACAGTTGCTTTATCAAGTGCCTCAGTGCAGATCACGACAATTCTACTTGCCTGCTCTGCCTGCAGATGTCGAGCAAGAGCCAGAGGAATCGTGAAAAGCAGAGGGGGAGCTTTTTGGCTTGACGGCCTCTGCCACGGTTCCGGCATTGAGTCTGGAATCGCTGCCCTCGGAGACTGCATCTGATCACTCGGTGTCGCGTGCACATGCTCAATCCGAGCCCTCGGGTCGCTGAGCCTTGCACCAGGGGTCGTCCTCTGAGGACCTCCCCCGTGGGTCCAAGACATCATCCAAGCCTAAGTTGGATCCTAGAGCTGGGGGTAAGACCTCCGGTCCCTGGGCTCGGAGTCCTCGACCTGTTGCCGAGGGCAATGTCTGAGAGCAACCCTCAAAGCTGCCCCGGTGGGAGGAGACCCCCACCGCGTCGGGGGATTGGGCTTGGTCCTCCAATGTGATCGCCATTGGTGATTCCCTCTCAAGGCAGCCAGCTACGAGCTCCATGCCATCGAGGCCCAACCCAGTCACTGCGGAGCCTACTGGTATCGAAGCTAGGATGACAGCCTTGCAACGCAGCCTAGCTACCTTCCTCGAGGCGCAGTGAGGCCTGATGCCTGGAGCCTCCAGGTCATCAGTGCTGGCATTGGGGCGCCCCATTGTGAGGACCTCCTCGAAAGACATCCAGCTTGTGCTGGAACGGTTCATGTCTTGCTCAGAGCCACTTTGGTTGGCCTCCTGCTCAAGGCGCTACTCACCCCAAAGTACTTTGGGATTGATTTGTCAGGCACCTCGTTCTTCCTCAGCATCGGCTGCTCATCGCTCCAATGACCATCCAGGGCTCAAGATCTCGTGTGGCTCTGAGTCAGACTGGGAGACCGACGACACCCAATACCGGGTTACACAGGAATGTCCCCTCTGACCTGTGTCCCCCTCAGGAGTGCTGGAGGTCCCCACCTGAGCACTTTGTGTTACTTGAGTTTGTCTGGGGAATGTCGAAGGCCCTGGCTTTTGTGGCAGAACCAGAGGATGAGTCTCGTGCTGAAGACTCGGAGATCCTCCAGTACAAGGCCCCTCTGAGGCAGGCACTGACAGTGCTGATACCTCCCAACCTGTAATGCTTGCTGTTCAGGAAGTGGGAGAGCCCAGTGACAGTGCTAATAGTGAGCTGGTGACTTGATTCCCAGTATCGAGTTGACAAGAGCCCGGGCTTTACGAAGACACAGCTGCCTCACATCTCCATGGTGGTGGAGTTGGCCATGCATCGTATAAAGAGTCAGAAAACACACTCCTCGGAGCTCTCTGGTAGGAAGGCCTGCACCATGGATGGGTTCTACAGAAAGTACTACCAGGGCTCGATGCTCACGGCCTGCATCCAGGCTTACCAGCTGTACATGGGCATGTAGCTGAGGGACTTGGTGAAAGAAATTGAGTTCTCAACTGGTCTGGCAGGTGAATCTCGAGCGTTTCCAGACCAGCTCCAATTTCCAGACTCGAGCAGCCTACAATGGCTTTGGTTCCATGGCTCACATGACTGTGATGGGCATTAGTGCCCACCGCCTGGCTTGGCTACAGTCCTTGGACTTGAGTAATGGGTACAGGACAAACTGGCCAATGTCTCCTGCCGAAGAGAGAACCTCTTTGGCAAACCCATGACCAGCAAGGCTGCCGAGTTGGAGTCAATGTTTATGACCAGGACTAGGCTGTCCCAAAGATCGCTGATCCTTCCCGCTGGAAGTATTTCAGGGGAAAAGCCCTTCCATGCGAAGGCAAAAAAAGCTTATGGAAAATACCCCAAATTTCTGGCCTATCAGGCTCATCAACAGAGTCAGCAGGCCAAGGGCCAGAGGCACAGCCCCCATAATCAGAAAGTCCCCAAGCCCCAAACAGCACCACAGCCCCAGCCTAGGGGGGTGGGTTTGACTCCTTGGGCATAGCCCTTCTTCTCCTCGAGGACCAGGGCCCAAGGCACATGGGAGAACGTCTGGTTTACTTCGCTCACCTCTGGCCGGGCATCACCACCGACATCTGGGTGCTTCAGGTAGTGTGGGAAGGTTACCTTCTGCACTTCAACCAGACGTATCCTCCCTTCTTTCCAGGGGAACCTGCCATGACCTTCCTGCACAGAGAACTCCTGCAGAAGAAACAACAGTCCCTGCTTGAGGATCGGGCAGTCAAGCTAGTCCTTCAACCGCTCTGGTGCATGGGGTTCTACTTCCAGTACTTCCTCATCCCAAGAAAGACAGGAAGCTTTTGGCCCTTCCTGGATCTGCGGAACCTAAACCACTTTCTGGTCAAGGAGAAGTTCAAGATGCTATCCCTTGGAACATTGCTGCCCTACCTCCAGCGAGGAGATTGACTATGTCCCTTTGATCTCAAAGATGCTTATACGCACATCCTGATCCATCCCTGGCACTATCCGTACTTCCTCTTCGTCATCAGAGGCTGTCACTACCAGTACAGGGTGCTCCCCTTCAGCCTCTCCATGGCCTCCTGGGTGTTCACCAAGTGCCTGTCAGTAGTCGCCGCTCACCTCTGCTTGCTGGGAGACTTTGTCTTCCCATATCTGGATAACTTTCTCCTGAAGGGCACCTCGCCAGAAGATGTCCATCACGTGGCCTTCCACACCATCGGGTGCTGCAGTATCTGGGGTTTGTGATCAACTTCCCCAAGACACATCTGCAGCCAACCGAGTGCCTGGAGTGCATCAGAGCCCTTCTAGACTCAACCCAGGCCAGGGCCTACCTTCCTATGGACCAGGCACAGCATCTGTCGACCCTAGAAAAAGAGGCGCAGGGTCACTCAATGGTGTCTGCCCATTTTGTGCTACGCCTATTGGAGCACATGGCCTTGACGATTCACGTAACCCTGGAGGCCTGTCTATGCATGCAACAGGCTCAGTGGACCCTCAACTCTCAGTGGACACAGGCCAACTGGAGGACTGGGTCTCGGTCAGCCAGCCTCTCGCGGCCTCCCTTGCCTGGTGGCGGAGCCTGTGGAATCTCATGGCCAGCCTACTCTTCCAAGCCCTGCTGGCCCAATGCATTCTTACCATGGATGCCTCCAAGCTTGGATGGAGAGCCCACTGTGACAGTCTTCCATTGCAGGGCACCTGGACTCAGGAAGAATGTGCTCTCCAGATCAACCTCATGGAACTCCAAGCTATGACAAATGTTCTTCAGGTGTTTCAGGCCCACTTAGAGAACCAGGTAGTCTTCGTTCAAACGGACAACCAAGTAGGGATGTTTTACATCAACAAGCAGGGAGGAACGGGCCTCTGTTGAGAGGCGGTCCATCTCTGTACTTCACTGCAGAGAAGGGTATGACTCTCTGGATGGTCTACCTGCCAAGCCAGGACAATCTGCTCCTGAGTCCTTCAGCCCCATGAGTGGCACCTCAACCCGGTGGTAGCTGCCTCCATCTTTCATTGTTGGGGGACCCCGACGCTGGACCTCTTTGCCAGCCCTGAGAATGTGCAGCTGCCACGTTTCTGCTCCTGGAGACTAATCCCGGACTGGGTGGTGGCCGACACCCTTCTGTCATGATCCGGGTGCCTACTGTATGCATACCCGTCAATTACACTGGTCCCCAAGACCTTACTCAAGGTGCAGTCAGACCGGGCCTTAGTAATTCTCATTGCTTCTCGGTGGGCCTAACAGCCATGGTTCCCCCTATTCTTGCAGCTATCACAAGCGACCCCGATACCCCTAGGCCATGTTCTGGACTTGCTCTTGTAGGAGGACGGGACCCTTCTCCATCCCAACCTCCAGTCCCTTACCCTGAAGGCATAATTGTTGAACGGTTAGCCCTGGCACATCTCCACCTCCCTCCAGACGTGGAGGACGTCCTATTGGCATCGCGCAAGGACTCAACATGGCATGCGTATGCCTTCAAATGGCATAGATTCTCAGTCTCAGTCGCAGACAGGAATCTGAACCCTTTCTCTTGCTCGGTGCAAGACATCCTCCAGTATCTGCTGCACCTCTTCTGGAGTGGTCTAAAGTCCGATTTCCATCAGAGTACACTTCAGTGCCCTGGCTGTGCATCACCATTTCATTGATGGCCAGCCTATCTTTGTGCACCCTCTTGTGAGCCATTTTATGAGGCAGCGTCTCCTCTCATGGCCCCCATCTGCTGACTGCCGGTGCCATGGGACCTGAACGTTGTCCTCGACAAGCTGATGGCTCCCCCATTTGAGCCACTGGCTTCATTACATCTCAAGTTCCTATCATGGAAAGTAGTGTTTCTGGTAGCACTCTCTTTGGCCAGTTGAGTCAGTGAGCTGCAAGCACTGGTGGTCCACGCCCCCTACACCACCAGGTTCCACAAAAACAGGGTCGTTCTCCGGACTCACCTGAAATTCCTGCTTAAAGTGATGTCCACTTTTCATATTAACCAAAAGGTGGTCCTTCCCACCTTCTTCCCCAGGCCTCACACATCCCGGGCAGAGATCTCGCTTCACACCTTGAATTGCAAAAGGGCACTGGCCTTCTACCTCAAGAGGACAAAGGCCCAACACTGCTTGTCACAGCTGTTCGTCTCCTATGACATCAACAAGCTCAGGGTTGCGGTCTCTAAGCATACTCTGTCTACCTGGGTGGCAAACTGCATCTTTTTCAATTACAAGCAGGCTGGACTCTCTGGAATGTCATATCATCACTCATAAGGTGCAAGCTATGGCGGCCTCAGAGGCTCACCTGCACTCTGTCCCCCTGCAAGACATCTGCCGGGCCGCCACCTGGTTTTCAATCCATACCTTCGCAGCACATTACTGCTTGGAGGATAGCTCACAGCATGATAGCATCTTCAGCCAGGCAATTGTTATCTCTTTGGGGAATAGTGCAACTCTTTCCCTGCAGCCCAGAGAGGGGATTCCAGCGTCAGTATTGGGGCTGCATCACTGGACTTAAAGCCACTCAGCGCTCCTTGCTGCCCTTCACAGTTTGTCTTTTGGGTTGCCCATGACTCCTACAGTTTTTTTTGGTAGCCCTCACATCCCTCCCTCCTCCCCATGGAGATGTTTTTTCTTTTTTTATGCTTAATTAAGCTATGTCATCATACTGAGGTAAGATGGCACCTTTGGGTGGGAAGGTGACTGCACATGCACGGTCTAACTCCCAAAGGCTTTTTTTGAAAGCTGGGGAGTGATTATCGTGCAGGCTCCGTCGATGCCGACGTCACTCATATGTAAGGTCTGATTCCTGCTGTCTCCGGAGAACACCTCTTACAGGTGAGTAACTATGCTTTTCCCAAGAATGAGAGAAGAGGAAGATGGGTCCAGAAAGAAGGTAAGCCAAGAGTCAATCAGTGAGAAAGAAAGAGGTGGGCTTGTCAGGGGGTTGATAAATGGAGTAAATAGTTGGATGGAGTGGACTTCAGAGGAAAAAAAGGAGTGAGACTGAAGTGGAAGAAGGAATTGTTCTCCGTGAACAGGCAGGAAGAAGTCCTCACTTATGGGTTTCATCCTCCAACAGAGCCCTGTGAGGGAATGCTCCCCAGCTTCCACTGGAAGCTTTTGGGAGCCTCCATCGCACATGCGCACCATCCTTCCCACTCACTGCGGCACCATCTCCTCCTCAGTTCACTTTTTCCACGGAACCCCACGGACATGTTCCAGTGTAATCCGGAAAAAGCTGTTCTTTTGCCCTTCAGGGTGCTGTTTTTGTGCATTTTTTTCACTGTCTTTATGTGCCATTTTTCTGCCTGTTGTTGACGATGCCAGCCATCTCACAAAGCTTTTTTTCTTGCTTTTTGTCTCTTTTTTGCCTGGTCAGTTGTCTCTCTTTGTCCTGACTGTTTACTCTCTATCACTGACGTCATTGAGCCCTTCGACCTCGCGGAAGCCATTTTTCTATCAATGTTGAAGCCAGCCAGTGGATTTAAAAAATGCACTTGTGCATGCACCATTTCTGTGACAGACTGCCACAACCAGTGCCTTCAATGTCTCAGCCCTGACCACAAGCCCTTGACTTGTAATCTGCTTTCAGATAACAAGGAAGAGCCTCAGGGATTGTGAGAAGCAGCGTGAGTCCCTTTTCAAGCCCTCAGATTCAGCATCCTCGGCACCAACATCGATGTCGGCATCAATGCCCTGTCAAGGCATCAGCCTCATGCAGTGCCCACGCCCATTCAGAGCCGAGTGGATGCGGCAGCCTGGAACAGAAGCTCTCCCTATCAGAGCCATGGAAGGACTCGTCATCTGTCTCATCGGTGTCGAAGAGGGTGGCCGTAGACCGTGCCAAGCATGGGCATCGGCATCAGAGCCCCTCTTGATGCAGTGCCGAGGACAATGGCTGAGAGTGGCCTGCCAAGATGCCCCAATAGGAGGAAGTGATTCCCAAGACCCCAGAGGGATACTAGCAATCTCCCAATGACCTGACCATTGTGGTGTCCTCAAGAGGGGTTGTGGAGTTGGTGGCCGAAGTTGTTGTACTGGCCTCAATGCCTTCAGAGACCATGCCTTCAGGCCCTCAAGGTGAATATGATGGCTCTTTTGGCTGCACCTACCCTGGTGGCATCAGCACCCTCAGTGGAGTTGCCACAGACTGTGCAATTGATCCTCGAGACTCATGCCCTCCCCACTGAGCTGGGGACATCATTTCAGTCATTGGAGTCCACCCTGGGCCAGACCACGATCTCCCTGTCGAGTGGCTCTGGTTCCGATGCCCTGGTGCCCTGGCACTCGGAGGAGAACCACCATCGGTCCCGCCAGAGACAGGTATCCCACTGGAGCAGAGCCGACGCCAGGCAAAGACAAGTAGGTATTTTGACATCCTCTCAGAGTCGGATTCCAATGACTGGGAGATGGAGGGGGAGACCCCAGTCACCAAGAGGGAGTGCCCAGATATCCCGTCAGAACCATTCACTCTGTATGAATATTGGCAGTCACCTCCGGAGGACATGTCCTTCCAGGACTTCATCCGAGATATGACCAAGGCCATTACTTTTTCCCTGGATGCGGAGGATGAACCGAAGGAAGTGGAGCTGGAGATTCTCCAATACCCCTCAGCTCTGAAGGAGGCCATCATGGGGTTGGTTCACCATATTCTCCAGAGGTATTTGCTTCACACGTGGAAGAACCTGATGTTGGTGCTGGCCATCAGCTGCCAACTGGATTCAATGTACCGGATGCAGAAGGCACTCGGGTTTGAAAAGCCCCAACTACCACATCATTCCCTGGTAGTGGAGCCTGCTATGCGGCATGTCAAGAGTTCCAAGACCCATTTGTCAGTGCCCCCTAGCAGGGAGCAGAGGATCCTCAATGGGTTTGGACAGTGCTGCTTCCAGGGCTCTATGCTCGTGGCCTTGGTCCTGTCATATCATCTCTACATGGGGATATTCTTAAAGGACATCATGGGGGCCCTGAGCGAGCTCAGATCCCTCATCCCAGTGGAGCACTTGGAGGCCTTCCGTACCCTAGTTGGGCATGGTAAAAATGTGTCCAAGTATATGGTGCAGGGCACATATAACACATTTGAGTCGGTGGGTGAGTGGCAGCAATGGGCATCGATGCCTGCTGGCTGGCCTGGCTCCAGTCCTCCGACCTGGAGCAATGGGTCCAGGACAAACTGGCGGATGTGTCGTGCACTGGGGAGAACCTCTTCAGCAAGCCGATGCAGGAGAGGGCAGCTGAAATTGAGACTGAGCAGGTAACCATTTCCCACCTCTCTCGCAAGATGGCAGACCCTGCCAAGAAGAAAAATCGGAATAAGCCCTTCTACAGGCCCAAGTGCCGGTACTATCAGATTCCCCAAGGGGCTCAACCCAAGGCACAGACGCAGCGGCGGCCACAATGGGCTAAGCCACAGAAGGCCCAACCCGTGCCGCAGCCGGTGGGAGGGTTTTGACACCTTCCTCAGAAGCATAGCCAGTCACCCTCATCACTAAAGGGGTTCCCCTCAACTGGGTGGTCGGACTGCACACAGGTGGCCTCTCATCACCTTGAACACCTGGGTACTACAGACTGTATGAGACGGTCTCTGCTGCACCTTGCCCAGCTCCTGCCTCCATTCTTCCCAGGGGAGTATCCTCTAGACCCTCAACATCGTGATCTCCTCCAGGCAGAGGTCTGCTGGCTGATTTAGCCTTTGAGCCGGTGCCCCCAGATCAGATAGGGCGGGGATTCTACTCCTTCTACTTCCTCATCCCCAAGAAGACGGGGGATTCAGGCAATTCCTCAGTCTTTGGAACCTGAACCATTTCCTGTTCCGGGAAAAGTTCAAGATGGTCTCCTTGGATACCTTGCTTCCATACCTTCTCAAGGGTAATTGGCTATGTTCCTTGGACCTGAAGGATGCATGCACACATATCCCAATCCAACCCTTGCACAGAAAATACTGCATTTTATGCTGAGCAGTTGGCACTTAACAGTACCGGATGCTGCCCTTCGGACTGGCGTCCACCCCAGGGTCTTCACAAAGTGCCTGGCAGTCATTGCCGCTTACCTCTGGACCCTGGGGGGTCTTTGTCTTCCCCTACTTAGATGACTGTCTGATAAAGGCCTCCACGCCTGACAGAGTATGGCACTCAGCGCACATGACGATACAGGTGCTCGAGCGACTCAGGTTTTTGGTCAACTACTCCAAGTCTCACCTGTAGCCATCGCAGCAGCTAGAGTTCATCGGGAGCCTCCTGGACACCACATGGGCCTGAGCATTCCTCCCAAAAGTTCGCTTGCAGCAGCTCTTGAGTCACACCATAGCACGAGGGATGGTGTACATGCTTGGCCACATGGCCTTCACAGTGCACATGACCCCATTGGCCCATCTCAGCATACGCCAGGCTCAGTGGACATTGTCCACCTACTAGAAGTAGACCATGGGCTGCCTCAGGGATCAAGTGGATATCACTGCGCCCCTGGTGGAATCTCTATTGTGGTGGCTGGAGCCACAGCACCTGCTCCGAGTCCTTCCCTTTCAGTTACCACCAATGTGTCCAAACTAGGCTGGGGTGTGCACCTGGATGGCCTGCGGACACAGGGCCTCTGGTCAAAGCAGGAGAGTCTGCACCAGATCAACTTTCTGGAACTGCGGGTGATTGCAAACACCCTCAAGGCACATGTATCCAACCAAGTTGTCCTCATCCAGACAGACAACCAGGTGGTGATGTTCTACGTCAACAAGCTGGGAGGCACGGGCTCGTACCTCCTGTGCTGGGAGGTGGTGCGCTTCTGGAAATTTGCAGCAACCCGTGGCATGGAGCTGCGGGCAATCTATCTGCCTGGGGAGCTCAACATGCAGGCAGACCATCTCAGCCAGGTCCTCCAACCCCAAGACAGAACTCTCAATAGGAACGGAGCACATCTTTCAGGAGTGAGGCACTCCGACAATGGACCTATTCACCTCATCGCACAATGCACAGGTGGCTGCGAGGAGCAGACTGGTGCCCAACGCCTTCCTGCTGAACTGGGGGGTGGGCCTGCTGTACACTAACCCCTCAATTCCACTGATAGCGAAGACACTTCTCAAACTCCAGGCATACAAGAGGACCATGATCCTCATTGTTCCGTACTGGCCCAGTCAGCCGTTGTTCTCCCTGCAGCTCCAGTCCTCCTGTCGGGAGCTGATCCAACAGATTTGTGACCCCAACCTCATCTCTCAGGAGAGCAGCACCCTGATGCACCTGAACGTTAGGTCCCTGACCCTAACAACTTGGATGCTGAGCGGGTAATCCTGTCTGAGTTCAACTTACTAGGCGAAGTGACGGATGTCCTCCTGGCCTCCCGCATGGACTCCATCTGCCACTCCTATGCCTTCAAGTGGTGCATGTTCTCGCCCTGGTGTTAGGGCAGGGTGTTGGTCCCTTTCTCGTGCTTGGTGGAGGGCTTGATGTAGTACCTCTTGAATCTCTCCAATTCGGGCCTCAAGTCTAACTCTGTTCAAGTAAACCTGAGTGCAATTGCAGCCTACCATCAGGGCATGGATAGGAAGCCTATTTCTGCTCATCCTCTGGTGGCCTCGTTCATGCGGTACTTGCTCCTGTTGCAGCCTCCAATTAAATCCCTGCTGGTGGCGTGGGATCTGAATGTGGTTGGGTCAGTTGCTGGTGGTGTCCTTTGAGCCACTCACTACTTGTCCTTTGAAGTTTCTGACCTGGAAGGTTGCCTTTCTGGTGGCTCACTTTGGCTTGCTGAATCAGTGAGCTTCAGGCTTCTGTGGCCCATGCGCCATTCACAAAGTTCCACCATAACCGGGTGGTGCTCCACACTCACCTGCGTTTCTTGCCCAAGGTGGCCTTGGCTTTCCACCTTAGCCAGTCGCTGGTACTGCCCACCTTCTTTCCTCGGCCTCATGCCAATAGGGTGGAGACCAAGCTGTACATGCTGGATTGTAAGCATACACTGGTCTTCTTCCTTGAGCAGACCAGTCTGCACCAGCATTCTACGCAGCTGTTCATCTTCTATGATTCCAACAAGCTGCCGTGGCTGTCTCCAAATGCACACTGTCCATTTGGGTGGCAGGTTAGATTTCCCTTGCCTATGCTCAGGCAACACTGAGTCTTGAGGGTCATGTCACGATCCACAATGTCCAGGCCATGGCTTCATCTGTGGCCACTCTCCACTCGGTCTCCACAGCCTCTGTTATGTGGTCCTCTGTCTACATCTTCACAGCCCACTACTGCTTGGGGGGGAATCCCTGCATGACAGTAACTGGCCAAGCCATCTCTGACATCTGTTTGGGACTTAAGTTCAACTCCTTCCCAATGGCCCTTCTGTTCATCCAGGCTACCGAAAGAATCATCGTGATGTTAATATCTGCTGTGGATGTTGAATTGGTTGAGTCCCAAAGAGGGATCTCAAATGCTGTTTTTCCGGTTCTTGTTGCCCCGTGTTTGATAGTCTGTAGCTTGGAAGTCCCATACATGAGGACTTCTTCCTGCTTGTTCACTGAGAAAGCGTAGTTACTCTAGCAGGTGTTCTCCGTGAACAGCAGGAATAAGTCCTCACAAACCTCCCACTTCCCTGTGGAATTGTTTTTGGCTTCTAGCTTTTGTATTCTACTGAGGAGAAGATGATGCCATGGTGGGTGGGAAGGCTGGCGCGCATGTGTGATGGAGGCTGGGGAGCATTCCTGCATGGGGCTCCATTGAGGGACATCACCTATACATGAGGACTTATTCCTGCTATTCACAGAGAACACCTGCTACAGGTGAGTAACTACACTGAACTGGCAGAAAGAAGAGAGTAGCAGCCCAACACCACTGCTGTAGCCATCTGGGTGAGGTGTATGGGAGAAAGGATGACCTCCATATAAGGTAGCAACAACTGAAGCAGAGTTATCAACAAGAAGCCAAGTCCCTGTAGAGCAGTAGAAACAAAGAGGTCATGAATGAAACTAAGTTTGTCGTACAAGTTTTTTTTTACCTAATATATAGGGCATTATTTGGGTGGTAATAAAGTTGGCCAACTGTTGGCTTGGTTTCTAAGGATCCATAGGCAGACATATTATGTAGCAGCCTTGTGGGATGGGCAGCCTCAGGTCATCACAAATACCAAAGATATATCTTAATTGATTGGGCAATATTACTTTGAATTGCTTCAATCCACCGGAAGTGATCTCAGCGAACAATATAATGGTTTCCTGGCTTTCTTATAGCATGCTGATATCTCTGAAGCTGACAAAGTGATTAAGATTATTTAGGGAATTAGATAAAGTGGCTAGCCACCACCACTGAACTTTAAACTTGAATATTCAATGCTGGGCTATATCCAGCATTGAATATCCGAGTTGGCCAGATAATGCCACAGCTAACCAAGTAGTGGCAGTATTCAGCCCTTGCCCAGTTAGCCAGGACAGCGAAAGTTAGACAAGCCTTTCAGGCGCCTAACTTTCACCTCCGTGGGATAACAGGATAGCTGCTGAATATCACCACTAGCTGGTTATCCTTGGATGCTGCCTTCGCTCTGCCCCGGGAATGCCCCAGTGCTAGTTGACTAATGTCGGGGCGTTATTGGTGGCACCCAGGGATATTCAGCAGCACTAATAGTGTGAGTGCCGCTGAATATTGTGGGCCGGCAGTCCTACTAGGTGGCTGCCTAGTAGGGGCGGCGGGCCGTATTACTTGTGTCTTGCTTCAGCCTGGTAGCTGAGGCCCTTAATTGTGTAGTTGTGGGGCAGTTAAAGCAGTCCAAGTGGAATTAGGCCAACACAGGAAATTTTATTTCTAAATTTTATTTTAATATCAAGTTTGCAAATTGGACCTTGGCAAAAGGTTCAAAACCATTAACAGAAAGTGAGGATATTTTCTCCAACAAAAAGCTTCTTTGTAAAGATACTTCAGCAGTGCTATAACAAATCAGTTTCCTTCAGTCTTTGAAACAAAACAAGTTTCCTTTTTCATCCAAACCAAACACAGTTGAAAAATCACTGTTGCAAGTAAAGTCCAGCTAACCTTGTTAGCTTCTCCCAGCTGTTTCAGGTAAGCTTGAAAACAGGCTCTACTTTTCAGCATAGGAACTAAACTGCTGTTGGAACAGTTTCATAGCACAAGTACTATTTCAGCTTTAAAATGAGACTTCTCTCTCTTTCCAGCACTTCACAGTATCAATTGCTCAGTATAACTACTTCTTGGCTTTCTTTATAATATCTAATAAATGCTTTCTAAGCACTTCTCATGCATAATGAGCATTCTATTGAGACTTCGGTGGAATCTGAATCCCCTTTATAGAATTCCACCTCCATTTCTTCCTCAATGCTACAAGGCTCAGGGACTGGGATACGTTCAGGGATTTCTAGTTTCACTTTCCTTAAAAGCTTAAAATGTTTTCCCCAATGAACATTCCTTCTTCCCCTTGGAATAATGTCAGTGCTCCTAGACTTCTTTCCCTTTAGTGAATCACTTAAAGGTACTGTCTGGTTTACCTTGCTTGTAGAAACCTTCCTTTTGTCAGGCTTTCTAAAAGGCTCCATTTCTGGCTCAGAGTCTGAGCTGCTTGCTTCTGAGTTAGAACTATAGTCCTGGAACTCTCTCAAGCTTCTTCCTGCTCTTCTCTGGCCCTGCCACTCACTTTGGCAGTTCTGTTTGCTTCTCCTGGTTTCCCCAGTTCTCTCAGCTCTGCTGTGCTCCCTCCCTTCACTTGCTGACTGACCACGTTTAAATGTTTGCCAGCGTGCTTCCCTTTCTGGCCCCACCCTCTCTCCCTGCTGTTGCCCTGGAGACTGGGTGTGGCTTCAGGCTACCCTTGCAAGTTTGTGTTTCAGTATTACTTTCATTTTGGGACCTGTGCTTAGGTGAGCCCATCCCCCTCTTATGAGAAAAACCTTCTTTTTTTTCTCTTTCCCAGGTCTGTGCTGCACCTGCCTCACCACAATATCCCACTCGCCATGATTAATGTGGTTATCAGGTCTGCTGACCGCATTAATCACTTTGAAAATCTCCCCTGAAGTGTCTGGCCTGGATGGGTATTGAGCTGAATTTGGTAGACAATTTAATACTCTACTTGTCCCAAAGAGTTTGCAATTCTCTCAGAGCTTATATTTTGATCTCCAGGAACAAGCAGGAATGTAGACTTCACATATGGGTGACGATGATATTGACGGAGCCCGCACAGGAACGCTCCCCAGCGTCCAATTGGAAAGCTTTTGGGAGCACTCCACTGTGCCTGTGCAACTGCCTTCCCACCTTCCTAACGCCCTCTTCAATTCTTTGTTTTCTGCAGAGCCAGCAGGAAGCAAATCCTGTCACCGCAGAAAAACTTTCTTTTTGTGGATAGCGCCTCTGCCTTCCCATCGACACCGGCACCGTCAAAGACATCTTTTAATTCTTTCTTTATCTTTCTTTTAAAAAAAAAAGAAAAACTTGTGCATCAGCACCCTTTTAGGCCTTAAGCCTACCATAGCCTTCACATCCTTAAAGGCATGGAGAAACCAACTAGTGGTTTCAAGAAATGTTCTAATTGTACCAACGCAAACAGAACCACCCTTTATCACCTCCTATCTCGCCTTTTTCTTCAATCAACTATATCTCAACACTATAACCAAATTAAATTGAATCAAGGTCGGAAGGCCTCAGTTATCGCTCATACAATCATTGGTGAACAGAGTCACCATAGGACAGAGCTGAAAAACGTCCACATCATAGGCCTTACCCTCCCTACCTACACCTTTAATTGACAATACACCATAAAATTTTTATCCTGAAAAAGTACTTTTAAAGGATTCACTCAAACAATCGTTCTTATAAATCAATTCAATAACTAAAGCGTACCAGTTACTTGGAATCTAAATTAAATCAGAGGGATGAACACCTCTTTCATATGGAGAAATATAATTAAGTCTCTTACAAAGACCAGCAAACATCTGAAAAATTAAAGAGAAAAGAAACGTTATAAACAACCAGTTTCAATCTCTTAATCATGTAGTAATACTCCACTTATCTGAACAATCAGCTCCCAACGTAGTTCCTTCAAAGATACTCAAAACGCCTCATGATTCGCCGCCGCTGGCAAGCAAAACCGCTGGTCAAGCAACACCACGAGCTTAAACTGGGCAGCGGAAACGTTCCAGATCCGACAAAAGCTTCTGTTTCACCCTGCCGGGCTTCCTCAGGGATCTAACGTTATGCCCAAGTAACGATTACACCATTAAAATAGAGCGACTAAAACAGCGTCTGACATCACTGCCCTTAAATTCAATCACACATCAAGCTGATACGCTGGAAGAATCTTACATCATCTCCCTTCCAAGCAATACTCAACTTTATTAAAAACACAAACACCACCCACAAACATACAAACACTGTCATTACATTCACTACACTTAAATCGCTATATTAAATATAACTAGCCATAACTCCACTCCTATACGGAATATACACATATCCAAACACCTATATCAGAACTCATATACACCCACTTTAAAAAACCAAAAGAAAACAAAAGAAAAAACAGAGCTGGAACTCCCATTTAGTCTAACCTATAAGACAATAAAATCCAACAAAAATTATACCTTGGAAATATATTAGAAAAACAATGCCCATTCGATCTTATCATTCAGACCAGTAGGGGCTAAAGTGTGTAAAGTGTGAATCCAATACTGTTCTCTTTGAAGAAGTAAGCGACCCTTATCCCCTCTACGAATATCAGGAAGAACTTGTTCAATAACAGTACATTGTAGATCTTGAAACTTATGATTCATGGCAACACAATGTTGAACCAAGGGAGATTCTATCCGTGCTCTCACTACATTATATTTATGCTCAGCTAAGCGTGTACGCAGAGGTCTTGTGGTTTTGCCGATATAAAGCAAGGTGCAAGGACACCTCAAAGCATAGACCACGTATGTAGAATCACAGTTCGTTGGTTGTTTAAGATGAATTTTATACTTCAGCTCAAAACATAATGAATCGACCATCATCGTACAATATATGCAATGTCCACATTGATGATGTACAGCAATCGGAAGATTTACCGATCTAGCAACTGCAGGACATAGTCGATCCCGAAAATTCCTACCTCTTTGATAAGCCATACGGACCGGGTAAGTAGACAATACAGAGTGCCTTGAAAACATTTTCCAATGCTTATGTATAGAAGCTGCCACATGATGCGAAAGAGTAGAATGTGGTAAAACACATGTAATCGGTGTCAACTGGTCTACGGAACCAGAATGTCCACTGGAAGGATATAGTAACCAGTCTCTATGGTTATACTTAGCGCGCTTGTAAGCTTTCTTTAACAAAGGCAAAGGGTAACCACGTTGTTCAAACTTAGCAATCATCAATCTTGCTTGTATTTCAAACTCTTCCCTAGAGGAACAGATACGGCGACATCGTAATAATTGCGAATAGGGCAAACTATTTTTCAGATGGCTTGGATGAAAACTGGAATAATGCAGTAGGGTATTTTTATCTGTAGGCTTAGTATATAAGGTGGTCTCAGAACCTTCCACAGTTTTCAATATCTGAACATCCAAAAAATGTATCAAACGTTGATGCTTCTTCATTTCAAATTGTATATTACTATTGCAGCCATTCAAATACTGGAAAAAATCATCTAGACAATCAGCCGGACCATTCCAAAACAGGAGGATGTCGTCAATATACCGATACCAACTCACAAGGAAAGGTGCATACCGAGAGTTATACACCCATAAATCCTCAAAAAGATGCATATATAGGTTGGCCAGAGAGGGCGCAAACGTAGCGCCCATCGCGGTCCCTGAAATTTGTTGAAAAAATTCTTGCTTGTAGAGAAAGTAGTTCTGTTTCAACGCTAACTTCGCCAAATCGCATAAAAAAGATGTAGGAACAGCATGTGGACGTGGTCGTGCCTCCCAAATATGCTGTAAAGCGAACAGAGCATCATCTTGCAGGATGGAAGTGTATAGTGCTGCCACGTCAAGCGTAGCCATCCAGGTAATATGTTCAACAGATGGAAAGTCGTGTAAAATAGTCAACAAATGCATGGTGTCTTTAATGTATGATGGAATACACGGCACCTCATCCCTAAGGAACATATCAAGGTATTGTCCAACTCGTTCAAGAAGGGAATCATTGCTTGAGAGAATAGGGTGCCCTGGGGGTTTTTTTAGACTCTTATGTATCTTCGGGAGCACATAAAAAACTGGAATTTTAGGGAACGGTGGATTCAAAAAAGCCCTTTCTTTGACTGTAAGGAAACCTTCTGAAACCGCTATAGCAGTTATTTCAGAAACAATCTTCTGTAGACGTTCTGTAGGATCTTCATGAAGACGCACATAGTTATGGACATCATTAAGCTGACGCAATATTTCTGCATTATAATCTGAAGTACTCATAACTACAACCGCCCCTCCTTTAACTGCACGCTTAATAGTTAGGTCAGCATTGTTAGCGAGCTCCTGTAGAGCCTGAGATTCTTCAACTGTCAGATTTCGGGGAAAGTTGTGAATCTTAGTTTCCATAGCATTTAAATCTGCCAACACCAAATGACGGAACGTATGAACCATTGGATCCAAAGGACCCGGAGGAAACCAATTAGACTTTAATGATACCAAAGAGCGATCGAAGGTCTCAGATTTCCCATGAAAAAAGATTTTTAATTGTAGTAAATGAATCAATCGTTCAATTGCAACATGGCTTTGAAAACTATCATATGTAGGGCCGTCGATAAACGATAGACCACGAGAAAGCACACGGAGCTGTACTGAAGACAGTGGTATCTGAGACAAATTAACCACTGTATCAGCTACTGAAATGTCACTTGATCCTTCTTTCGCCGTGCTCTGGTAGAATGCCCTGGAAAATTTTCTTGATCAGAATGTAGGGCCACTTGTTGCTGGGTACGAGAACCTTTCTTATTGCTATTACTAGGTTGAAATTGAGCGACAGAGGCTCCACCATCTATACTGGAATCAGAGGAAAATGTCGAAGAATCTGGATAGTTGGATCGTCATCAGTGCGTCTGAATCTACCGGAGGACCAATTGTATATTGATCCCTCTTTCATCCGTCTCTCATCTTTGAATAGCTTTTTGATCTTAGAAGCCTTCAAATCTGTTTTATATTTATCTAATTGCTTAGAAATATCTGCAAACCGTTTCTCAAAGTCTTCTGTATCTTTCATTTGTGTCAGATCTGAAGTAAGTTCCTTAGTAAGGATTTCATGCTTAGAATGCGCTGATTCTATCACCAAAAGCATTAGATCTAGGGAACATTTGTTCAAAATCTGATTCCACCGGGCTACAAAGGCTTCGTCTTCTAAGAACATCCCCGGAGCTTTCCAAATTCTCAGGCCTTGAGGAATAACTTCCTTCCGGCAATATTCCGCTAAAGTTAGACTATGGAGTTCCAGTCTGATGTTTCTTTTGGATCGATTGAAGAACGAATCCCAATCCGGACAAACACAAGTATTATCGTCTAATAATGAGGGGAGCTTCAATATTTCCTCCTGTCTCTCTGAACTAAAACTAAAAGAGTCCTTCCAACGGACTGCCATGGCAGCAACTAGATAATCTCACAAAAACAACCACCTAAAGGGTATCAAATAACCACGCAAACAGAACCACCCTTTATCGTCTCCTATCTCGCCTTTTTCTTCAATCAACTATATCTCAACACTATAACCAAATTAAATTGAATCAAGGTCGAAAGGCCTCAGTTATCGCTCATACAATCATTGGTGAACAGAGTCACCATAGGACAGAGCTGAAAAACTTCCACATCATAGGCCTTACCCTCCCTACCTACACCTTTAATTGACAATACACCATACAATTTTTATCCTGAAATAACTGCTATAGCGGTTTCAGAAGGTTTCCTTACAGTCAAAGAAAGGGCTTTTTTGAATCCACCGTTCCCTAAAATTCCAGTTTTTTATGTGCTCCCGAAGATACATAAGAGTCTAAAAAAAACCCCGGGCCGCCCTATTCTCTCAAGCAATGATTCCCTTCTTGAACGAGTTGGACAATACCTTAATATGTTCCTTAGGGATGAGGTGCCGTGTATTCCATCATACATTAAAGACACCATGCATTTGTTGACTATTTTACACGACTTTCCATCTGTTGAACATATTACCTGGATGGCTACGCTTGATGTGGCAGCACTATACACTTCCATCCCGCAAGATGATGCTCTGTTCGCTTTACAGCATATTTGGGAGGCACGACCACATCCACATGCTGTTCCTACATCTTTTTTATGCGATTTGGCGAAGTTAGCGTTGAAACAGAACTACTTTCTCTACAAGCAAGAATTTTTTCAACAAATTTCAGGGACCGCGATGGGCGCTACGTTTGCGCCCTCTCTGTCCAACCTATATATGCATCTTTTTGAGGATTTATGGGTGTATAACTCTCGGTATGCACCTTTCCTTGTGAGTTGGTATCGGTATATTGACGACGTCCTCCTGTTTTGGAATGGACCGGCTGATTGTCTAGATGATTTTTTCCAGTATTTGAATGGCTGCAATAGTAATATACAATTTGAAATGAAGAAGCATCAACGTTTGATACATTTTTTGGATGTTCAGATATTGAAAACTGTGGAAGGTTTTGAGACCACCTTATATACTAAGTCTACAGATAAAAATACCCTACTGCATTATTCCAGCTTTCATCCAAGCCATCTGAAAAATAGTTTGCCCTATTCGCAATTATTACGATGTCGCCGTATCTGTTCCTCTAGGGAAGAGTTTGAAATACAAGCAAGATTGATGATTGCTAAGTTTGAACAACGTGGTTACCCTTTGCCTTTGTTAAAGAAAGCTTACAAGCGCGCTAAGTATAACCATAGAGACTGGTTACTATATCCTTCCAGTGGACATTCTGGTTCCGTAGACCAGTTGACGCCGATTACATGTGTTGTACCACATTCTACTCTTTCGCATCGTGTGGCAGCTTCTATACATAAGCATTGGAAAATGTTTTCAAGGCACTCTGTATTGTCTACTTACCCGGTCCGTATGGCTTATCAAAGAGGTAGGAATTTTCGGGATCGACTGTGTCCTGCAGTTGCTAGATCAGTAAATCTTCCGATTGCTGTACATCATCAATGTGGACATTGCATATATTGTACGATGATGGTCGATCCATTATGTTTTGAGCTGAAGTATAAAATTCGTCTTAAACAACCAACGAACTGTGATTCTACATACGTGGTCTATGTTTTGAGGTGTCCTTGCACCTTGCTTTATATCGGCAAAACCACAAGACCTCTGCGTACACGCTTAGCTGAGCATAAATATAATGTAGTGAGAGCACGGATAGAATCTCCCTTGGTTCAACATTGTGTTGCCATGAATCATAAGTTTCAAGATCTACAATGTACTGTTATTGAACAAGTTCTTCCTGATATTCGTAGAGGGGATAAGGGTCGCTTACTTCTTCAAAGAGAACAGTATTGGATTCACACTTTACACACTTTAGCCCCTACTGGTCTGAATGATAAGATCGAATGGGCATTGTTTTTCTAATATATTTCCAAGGTATAATTTTTGATGGATTTTATTGTCCTGTAGGTTAGACTAAATGGGAGTTTCAGCTCTGTTTTTTCTTTTGGTTTCTTTTGGTTTTTTAAAGTGGGTGTATATGAGTTCTGATATAGGTGTTTGGATATGTGTATATTCCGTATAGGAGTGGAGTTATGGCTAGTTATATTTAATATAGCGATTTAAGTGTAGTGAATGTGATGACAGTGTTTGTATGTTTGTGGGTGGTGTTTGTGTTTTTAATAAAGTTGAGGATTGCTTGGAAGGGAGATGACGTAAGATTCTTCCAGCGTATCAGCTTGATGTGTGATTGAATTTAAGGGCAGTGATGTCAGATGCTGTTTTAGTAGCTGAAGCGCTTTAGTCGCTCTATTTTAATGGTGTAATCGTTACTTGGGCATAACGTTAGATCCCTGAGGAAGCCCGGCAGGGTGAAACAGAAGCTTTTGTCGGATCTGGAACGTTTCCGCTGCCCAGTTTAAGCTCGTGGTGTTGCTTGACCAGCGGTTTTGCTTGCCAGCGGCGGCGAACCATGAGGCGTTTTGAGTATCTTTGAAGGAACTACGTTGGGAGCTGATTGTTCAGATAAGTGGAGTATTACTACATGATTAAGAGATTGAAACTGGTTGTTTATAACGTTTCTTTTCTCTTTAATTTTTCAGATGTTTGCTGGTCTTTGTAAGAGACAATTATATTTCTCCATATGAAAGAGGTGTTCATCCCTCTGATTTAATTTAGATTCCAAGTAACTGATACGCTTTAGTTATTGAATTGATTTATAAGAACGATTGTTTGAGTGAATCCTTTAAAAGTACTTTTTCAGGATAAAAATTTTTATGGTGTATTGTCAATTAAAGGTGTAGGTAGGGAGGGTAAGGCCTATGATGTGGAAGTTTTTCAGCTCTGTCCTATGGTGACTCTGTTCACCAATGATTGTATGAGCGATAACTGAGGCCTTTCGACCTTGATTCAATTTAATTTGGTTATAGTGTTGAGATATAGTTGATTGAAGAAAAAGGCGAGATAGGAGACGATAAAGGGTGGTTCTGTTTGCGTGGTTATTTGATACCCTTTAGGTGGTTGTTTTTGTGAGATTATCTAATTGTACCAACACCATCTTGGCAACTGACACACATGACTGGTGCTTAAAATGCCTCAGCCCAGACCACTAACCAAAAGACTGCCCCCTCTGTCAGAAAATGACATGGAGAGGCCTACAAAACTGGGCTTCTAAATTTGGAGCACTCTTTACCTTGGATGCAGTATCGATGGCTCCACTTTGTCAAGGACCTCCTCCTCCTCCTATGGATCTTGGATATCTTCGAAGTCCAAGCACAAGGCTGCATCGAAGACTGACAGTACCTCCAGGAGAAGATCTCGCTCAAAGCATCAAGACCCCTGGGGTGTTGCCTCGGAGGTGGATCGGCCTGGCAAATAGCCCCAGCAGGACGACCTGTCCTCCAAAGCCATCAAGGGGCTCCAGGATGCTCCCAAGGCCTCATCCTCCAGAGAGCTACTGGTGTCATGTTCTTGGACAGTAGCCCAGATATCTGTCACCGACACCAAAGCTTCGGCAACCTCGATAGACTAGCACATCTGGCCATTGAGTGGAGATTGGCAGCTCTCTTTGCAGCCTCGGTACCTATAAAAACCTTGGCTACAGGCACCGCCCTATCGATACCGATTACGGTACCGACATCAACACAGGGCTGCTGCAGATGACATCGACATCACTCACACCCCTGCCCTCCTTTGAAACTATCACTGGTACCAAACCCAAGTGGCTCACCAAAGCCAATACCTCAGAGCATCGGTACCAGCATTTAGTTTTGGGCGAACACTGTGCCCATCGATACTTCAAGTCCTCCAATTACGATTCCCTTGTTTCAGATGTGGAGTCACTCAATTACCGGGGGCCCTGGGACTTTCCTTCAGAACCTTCCCCACCTCAACAATGACGCATGTCACTTCCGAAAGACATGTCCTTCCAGGAATTCATTCGAGACCTAGCCAAGGGTCTCTCTATCACGGTAATATCAGAGAAGGAGCCAAGGGCGGAGGAATTATAGATCCTCCGATATCTAACAGCACCCAAAGAGGCAGCCACTTTACTGGTGTACCGTATCCTTCATGACCTTATACTCCATATGTGGGATATGCCTCTCACAGTCTCACCTCAAAGTCGACGTCTCGATAACATGTATCGGGTACCGGAGTGTCCCGGCTTCCAAAAGCCGCAGCTTCCCCACCACTCCATGATGGTTGAATCAGAGATGCGCTGAATCAAAAGCTCAAAGACTCACTCCTCTAATCCTCCAGGTAGAGAATTGAGAAATCTCAACGCCTTTGGGCGTCGATGCTTTCAAGCATCCATGCTCTCAGCTAGGATCAACTCCTATATCCTCTACATCAGAGGTACTCAAATCCAGTCCTGGAGGGCCGCAAACCAGTCAGGTTTTCGGGATATCCCTAATGAATATGCATGAGATATATTTGCATGCACTGCCTCCATTGTATTTGAATCTATCTCATGCATATTCATTAGGGATATCCCGAAAACCTGAATGGTTTGCGGCCCTCCAGGACTGGATTTGAGTACCTCTGCTCTAAATGGAAATGTTCCTCAAAGAGGTCTCCAGGGATCTTGAGGCCTTTGCTCCTCTCCTCTCAGATAACAAGAGGACAGATTTCTTGTCCTAGCTAAGCATAGCCAAAGTGTATCAAAGTTTGTCGATAAGGCTACCTTTGATGCCTTTGAATGCACAAGCAGGGCCTCAGCAATATGCATTGGTGCACGTAGAATTGCATGGCAAACTTGCACTCGATAGCCATTGATGAAATTTGCAAAGCAGCAACTTGGCCTTCTGTCCATACTTTTGCTGCCCATAGGCGTGGTTGTGTCTGATGATCTTAAAGGAGCTAAACAGGTAGAAAAGGCGACAGCAAAAGCTAGAATGATGCTTGGGTGCATACGAAGAGGAATGGCTAGCAGAAAAAGGAGGTGATAATGCCTCTGTATAAGTCTTTGGTGCAACCTCATTTGGAGTATAGTGTGCAATTCTGGAGACCGCACCTTCAAAAGGATGTGAACAGGATGGAGTCGGTGCAGAGGATGGCTACTAAAATGATTAGTGGTCTTCATTATAAAGCATATGAGGACAGACTGAAGGATCTTAATATGTACACCTTAGAGGAAAGGCGGGATAGAGGTGATATGATTGAGATGTTTAAATACCTCTGTGGCATAAATGTTCAGGGAGAGAGCCTCTTTCAATTGAAAGCAAGTTCTGCTACGAGGGGACATGGGATGAGGGTGAAGGGAGAGATTCAGGAGTGATATGCGGAAATATTTCTTTATGGAAAGAGTAGTGGATCCGTGGAATAGTCTCCCAGTGGAGGTGGTAGAGATGAGGACAGTAACTGAATTCAAAAAAGCATGGGACAAACACAGAGGATCTCTAAAGGTAAAAAGGGGACTGTTGTAGTTGTTATGGAAGGACAGACTAGATAGACCATGTGGTCTTTTTCTGTCATCATATTTCTATGTTTCTATATTGTCTGGACAAGGACTACCATCAGGATGCCCTGTTTGGTCAGGCTGTACACCAGCACCTCTTTCAGACTTAGATGCAACTCCTGTCCTCCATCCCGGACTGTGATGGTACCAGAAAACCATGTAGGGTAAGAACATAAGATATGCCATACTGGGTCACAGCAAGGTCCATCAAGCCCTGTATCCTGTTTCCAACAGTGGCCAATCTAGGTCATAAGTACTTAGCAGTTTCCCCAAAAGACACATGACCTCTTCATGCCTACTCTGAGGCGAACCTCTACCGGTTCTGAGGTCACTTCATCTGGCATCTGGGAGATAGGAAGTCCCATATGTGAAGACTACATTCCCGGAGATTGCGTAGTTACTCATCTGTAACAGGTGATCTCTGGGAACAGCAGGAATTTAGTCTTCACAACCCGCTTTTCTACCCTAGGAGTTATAGTGTTTCATTTACTCTCTTTTCTCAGCTACAAACTCAGTTGAGGAGAGGGAGCTAGGAAGGCGGGAAGGCAGCTGTGCAGGTGCAGTGGAGTGCTCCCAAAAGCTTTCCAATTGGATGCTGGGGAGCGTTCCCACGCAGGCTCTGTCGCTACCTATGTCACCCATATGTGAAGACTAAATTCCTGCAGTTCCCAATGATCACCTGATACAGGAGAGTAATTACGCTATGTGGGCTCCTCTCTCACCTTTGTGGAGGCATATATAATACTTATACTGAATACTGGCAGAAATCCAATCTAGTTACTAATTACAGACCTATCTGTCTTCTAAGTTAGATTGCAAAATTTTGGATAAAATGTTTGCTACCAGACTCAGTAGAGTGGGGATGAAGTGGGGTTCATGAAAAGCTGGTATATGGCGATTAATGTTCACATAGTTCATGATTTACTCTTCTTGGCTAGACGAAAGAGTTGCCCAGTGATCGTGATATCTTTCGATGCCAAAAAGTAATTTGATTATATCAAATGGGACTACTTGTTCTAAGTGCTTGACTGGTTTAGGTGCGGGCAAGATTTTATTTGATCGGTGAAAACCTTGTACACATGCCCTAGGTCTAGAGTTGTGGCATTAGCTCCCATTTCCATAAAAAGAGATATGAGGCAGGGGTGCCCACTGCCCCCCCCCCTACTTTTTAATATGGCTTTGAAACCTTTGTTTATGGTGACTAAGCAAGCACCAGAGATACAAGGCATTTGTCATACCTCCAACATAATAAAACTTGTGGCCTAGTCAGTTGATGTGCTGCTGTTTATATCCAAGCCACAGGTCTCACCTCTGGTTCTGCTGGGTAAGATGCAAGAATTTTCCCAATTCTCTGGCTATAAAGTAAATTAGGAAAAGTCTAAGATTATGCTAATGAATGATATTAAATAGTAAATAGTTGTATATATGTACATAATCTCACCACCCCTCACTTCTTTTCCTACCTGATCTCCTTCAATGTACCCAATCAAGTTACACTGTAAACCACTTTGATTGAAGAATAAGGTGGGATATAAAACGGGTTAAATAAATAAATATTAAAACCCAGATGGACATGGGTCTCCCTCTCAACTTAAATATGTACAAGTCTGTTTCACTAAAGACCCTGAGCAAATCATACATATCAATATGAATGCTACACTTGATCTGCTTTTGGGAGTGTTGCAGTGGTGGTCACCCATAGCTTTATCTTGGTGAGAAAGAGCTGATAACATTAGGATGATGATGACTCCCCAGATAACAAATATTTCTCCAGGACCAAGCAGGAAGTTAGTCCTCACATATGGGTGATGTCGGCATCGATGGAGACCCCATGCGGAGCATTTCCCCAGCTTTCAAAGAAAGCCTTTGGGAATGCAGGCACACATGCGCGGACCCCTTCCCGCCCAAAGGTGCCATCTTGCCAGTCTTCTTTTTTACGCAGAGCCCTATGGACGCCTGTCCTTGTCACCCGTGAAAAAAGTTGATTTTTCCTGCGTTGGGTCGAGTTTTTCCTTGTTTCGACGTCGGTTCCTTTCCCGCCTGGACTCGGTACACCGGTGCCGAGCCCGGATCTCTCTTTTTCGTTTTTTGTCCTTAGAGACTGCGTTCGCGCCTTTTTTCTTTTCCCTGGAAGCCCAATTTTTTGATCTTGCAGGGGCCCTTTTTCCCCCGATGGCTGCCAGTGGCTTTAAGAAGTGTGATCGGTGCAAGAAAATGATGTCTCTCACCGACACACACGACTGATGCCTCCGGTGCCTGGGTCCAGACCATGATTCTACGGTCTGTAGTCCTTGTGGCAAAATGTCTTCCAAGGCATTGCGGAGCCGTCAGCACCAGCGTGAGAGGATCTTCTCCGAGTCTGCCTCTGGACGGGTCCGGACTTCATCAGAGGCCTCGACGTCTCGGGAGCCTGACCCCGAGAATCGTCGGGGCTCCTCAGAAAGGGAGTCCCCCTCGAGGGAGCACCGAAGGAAGAAGAAACCTGTGAGGGCGGCATCAGTGGAAGCTCTTGGCTCCTCGAGGGCCAAGTCGCATAGCCCCGATCGCCGTCCCAGGTCTTTGGAGTCAGAGAGGCCTGCCAAGCATCCTCATGTAGAGTCGGAGGCCCCGAGTCACGTGAGTCCTATAGTCCTCGTGGACTCTCCTCCGGGGGAGCCGACGTCGGGCCCGACGCCGTCAGGGCCCGAGTCGGAGGCTGCTGGGTCTCCTGAGCTCGGACTCAGGTTGACGGCCTTGGAGAGCAGATTGTCTACCTTCATGGAGCAGCAGCGGGTGCTGATCGCCGGTCTCACCGGCGCATCTGCCCCGACCACCTGGACATCGATGTCCAAGTCGACCCTGGAGGCCGAGCCGATCCTCGAGACCATGCGAACTCGAGTTCATCCTCGGCTGCGGTCACCCTCGGCCTCCCGTTCAGGACCGAGGTCGTCGACGCCGGTTCCCTCGGCGTCAGGGCGGATGGTGTTGGTGCCCGCCCACTCAGAACCGCTCGATTCCTCCTCTGAGGAATCGGCGTGGGAGACAGAGGAGGAGGAATCCCCTGACACCTTCCGGACTTGGTGCGTCCCTTCGGACTCACTGGGCTCCGAGCCTCAGACAAGGTTCCCCCCTGGAGGATACTAGGTTCTCGGATTTCGTACGGGACATGGCCAAGGCACTGGTATTCCCTGCGGACCCCGAGGAAGAGCCTCGAGCCGAGGAGCTCAAGGCTCTGTAGTATGACTCTCCTCCCAAGGAGGCCTTTACTGTCCCAGTTCCTCCGATTCTGGAGCGGATGCTCTTCCGCATGTGGGAGACACCGGCCTCGATGCCGGTTCTAAGCAAGCGGGTCGATTCCATCTATGAAGTCCGCAAGAGCCCCGGGTTTCAGAAGGCACAGCTACCACACCATTCCATGGTGTTGGAATTGGCCATGCATCGCCTGAAGAGTCAGAAGATGCACTCCTCGGTGCCTCCTGGCAGGGAAGCCCAGAACCTGGATGCCCTTGGTAGAAAGTGCTTCCAGGGCTCTGTGCTTGCTTGCCGCGTCCAGACCTACCAGCTGTACATGGGCATGTACCTTCGAGACCTGGCAAAGGAGATTTCCGGGTTCTCCGCTGGTCTGTTCAAGGAACCTTTGCAGAGGTTCAAGGCCTTGTCTTCTGGTATTCGAGAGTGCTCGAAGTTTATCTCTCGAGCAGCCTACGATGGATTTGAGGCTTCGGCCCGAGTAGCAGGGGTCGGCATCAGTGCACGCCGTCAGGCCTGGCTACAATCCTCGGACCTTGAGCCGTGGGTACAGGACAAGCTGGTTGATGTCCCTTGCCGAGGTGAAAACCTCTTTGGCAAGCCCATGACCGAAAAGGCTGCAGAACCCGAGACCAAGACTCTTACCTGGACAAGGCTGTCCAGGAAAACCTCTGCCCCTTCTCAGAAAAAGAAGGGCTCGGGGAAAAAGACCTTTTACCCGAGGAAGACCACTGCCTATAAAACCTACCCTCACTACCAGGCCTCTGCAGCTCCCCAACAGGGCCAGCAGACCAAGGGGCAGGGTCATGGGCCCCGTAGGCAGAAGGCCCCCAAGCCTCCTGCTCTGGATCCTGCTCCCAGATACCCCCCTTCTACTTTCCAGGGGAGCCTCCAAGACCCCCTCTGCACAGAAACTTACTCCTTCAGGAGTTGCAGGGTCTACTAAGGGACCAGGCGGTGGAACCGGTGCCTCACCACCTGCCAGGGCAAGGCTTCTACTCCAGGTACTTCCTGGTACCAAAGAGAACAGGAGGCCTCAGACCCATCCTCGACCTGAGAAATCTAAACAAGTTTCTGGAGAGGGAAAAGTTCAAGATGCTTACCCTTGGAATCTTACTGCCCTACCTCCAGCAGGGAGATTGGCTATGCTCCTTAGACCTGAAGGATGCTTATACTCACACCCTCATCCATCCAAGTCACAGACAATTCCTCAGATTTGTGGTGGAAGGAAAGCACTTCCAGTACAGAGTGCTTCCTTTTGGCCTCACCTCCGCCCCCAGGGTTTTTACAAACTGTCTGGCGGTGGTTGCGACCTACCTCAGGAACCAGGGGATCTTTGTGTTCCCTTACCTGGACAATTGGCTCATCAGAGGCCAGTCTCCTCAAGAGGCCAGGCAGGCCATCTGCAGAACCATATCCCTGCTTCAGCACCTAGGGTTCGTTATAAACTTCCCAAACTCCACTTTGGTCCCCTCACAAGACGTGGAATTCATAGGGGCAAGGTTGGATACCATCCAAGCAAAGGCCTTTTTGCCTTTGGACAGAGCTCACAGGCTGATAAAGTTGGCCCACCGGTTTCGGGCGAACTCTCTGGTCTCGGCCAGAAACTTCCTCCGGTTCTTAGGTCACATAGCTTCCACAGTGTATGTCACCCCACATGCCCGGCTACACATGAGGCCGACTCAGTGGCACCTCAGGATGAAGTGGCAGCAGGCCACAGGGAAATTGTCAGACAGAATAAAGGTGTCCAAACTCTTGGTGGACTCCTTACGCTGGTGGAGGCATCTCCCAAATCTGGTCAGGGGTGTTCCTTTTCAGGCCTCCCCACACACTCAGGTGCTGACAACCGATGCTTCCCTGCAGGGCTGGGGGGCTCACTGCCAGGGAGCCTGCACCCAAGGCCTGTGGTCTCCATGGGAGGCCGCCCAGCAGATCAACCTGTTGGAATTGAGGGCCATTCGGCTGGCCTTGCAGACTTTTTCTCAGATCCTGTCTCACCAGTCTGTCCTAGTTCAGATGGACAGCCAGGTGGCTATGTTCTACGTCAACAAGCAGGGAGGCACGGGATCCAGACTTCTATGCCTGGAAGCGCAAGCTCTCTGCTCCTGGGCTATCGCCCAGGGCATGACCCTCAAGGCAGTCTACCTCCCAGACCAGGAAAACTACCTGGCAGACAGACTCAGCAGACTTCTGCAGCCTCACGAGTGGCAATTGGATCCTCTGGTAATTCAAAAGATCTTTCTGAAGTGGGTCTTCCGACCATGGATCTTTTTGCCAGCCTGCTCAACAGGCAACTATCCAGGTTCTGTTCCAGGCAACCGCATCTCTTGAGAACAGCGCCAGATGCATTCCTGATCCCTTGGTCAGAGGGCCTGCTGTATGCCTTTCCTCCCACACTGCTGGTGGCCCGGACTCTATTCAAAATCCAGCAGGACCGAGCCACGGTGATGCTGATAGCCCCCAGGTGGCTCAGGCAGCCGTGGTTCCCTCTTCTTCTGCAGTTGGCAGTGGATACTCCACTTCCTCTGGGGTTGCAACCTGACCTTCTGACTCAGGACCAGGGGTCCCTCTTGCATCCCAACCTCAAATCCCTCAATTTGATGGCCTGGCTGCTGAAAGGCTAGTCCTTGCTCCCTTGCTCCTATCTAGGGAGGTTGAAGAGGTGGTGTTGGCCTCCAGGAAGCATTCCACCAGGAAGGCCTATGCTCTAAAGTGGCGTAGGTTCTCTACTTGGTGTTCTCAACAGCAAGAGGACCCTTTCTCCTGCTCTGTCCAGGTGGTGCTTCAATACCTGCTCCACCTTTCCAACCTAGGACTTCAGTCCAACTCTGTCCGGGTTCACCTCAGTGCCCTCTCAGTTCACCACTTGCAGGTGGATGGACAATCTCTCTCAGGCCACCCTCTGGTGTCCTGTTTTCTAAGAGGCCTGCTTCTGCTTAAGCCTCCTATTTGTCCACCTGCCCCTGAGTGGGATCTCAATGTGGTCTTGCAGCAACTGACTCGTCCATCTTTTGAGCCGATGGCAACCTGCCATTTACGTTTCCTCTCCTGGAAGGTGTTGTTCCTTGTGGCACTCACCTCGGCTAGGTGGGTGAGTGAGCTTCAGGCCCTGGTCTCGGATAGGCCATATACCAAGTTCTATAGGAACAGGGTAGTCTTGCGGACTCATCCTAAGTTCCTTCCAAAGGTGGCGTCCTCCTTCCACCTCAACCAGGAGGTGGTACTTCCAACGTTCTTTCCTAGGCCGCACGCCAGTAGGGCAGAGACTGTCTTGCATACCCTGGATTGTAGAAGGGCGCTGTCCTTTTACCTTGAACGTACGCAGGGGCATAGAAGGGCTTCTCAGCTCTTCATTTCTTTTGACTCTAATAAATTGGGGTTGCCTGTCACTCAGCGTACGTTGTCCATCAGGGTGGCAGACTGTATCACCTGGGCGTACAGGTCAGCCGGCCTCTCCCTGTAGGGTCGAGTCATGGCCCACCGAGTTAGGGTGAAGGTCGCATCAGTAACTCTCTTCCGCTCTGTTCCGTTGGCAGACATCTGCCGGGCCGCTACTTGGTCTTCAAGCCAGACTTTTGCGGACCACTACTGCCTCGAGAGGGAGTCCCATAGTGACAGTGATTTCGGGCAAGTGGTACTCCGTAATCTCTTTGAGGTTTAGGCAACTCCTACCCTCCGGCCCTGGTGTTGGGCTACCGTTCAGGTGTGGTCTCAGAGAAGATTCTCTCACTGTTGCTGGGACTCTAGAGGGAGCTCTGTTTTTCAGCCTGGGTTCCTGGTAGCCCAGAGCTTGGTAGTCACCCATATGTGAGGACTGACTTCCTGCTTGGTCCTGGAGAAAGAGTAGTTACTCACCTGTAACAGGTGTTCTCCAGGAGAAGCAGGAATCAGTCCTCACGACCCTCCCTCCTCCCCTTGGAGTTGCAGTTGTATATAGTTCATTTTCTTTTTTTGTGCTGTCTTTTAGCTATGTCATTTGACTGAGCAAGATGGCACCTTTGGGCGGGAAGGGGACCGCACATGCGTGCCTGCATTCCCAAAGGCTTTCTTTGAAAGCTGGGGAAATGCTCCGCATTTGGGCTCCGTCGACGCCGACGTCACCCATATGTGAGGACTGATTCCTGCTTCTCCTGGAGAACACCTGTTACAGGTGAGTAACTACTCTTTCTGTTCTGTGTTCACAGATGAAGGGCCAGGAGCAGGCCCTCAGAAAACACCCACAATAAAAACAGAAGTGAGGGGGATCTTGAATGATTTTCAGAAGACTGCATTTGTGAGGAGCTAGCTAAACTAAAAGTAGACAAAACAAAAGGGCCAGATGGGATATATCTGAGAGTAATGAAAAAACTTAGGGAAGTTCTAGCAGCTCCACTGTCTGACCTTTTCAATGCTTTTTTGGAGTCAGGAGTGGTCCCAGAGCACTAGAGAAAGGTGCTTGTGGTCTCTTTACACAGCGGAAGTAGAGATGCAGTTGGGAAACACAGGCCAGTTAGTCTGACCTCTGTGGTGAGTAAACGTATAGAAACACTGCTAAAACAGAGGATAGTAAGGTTTCTAGAATCCATTGGCTCACAGGATTTGAGGCAGGAGAGTTTTACTAAAGGGAGGTCTTGTCAGACAAATCTTATTAATTTTGACTGGGTGACCTGAGATTGAACTGAGGGCGAACTCTAGATGTAGTGTACTTAGATTTCATTAAAGCCTTTGACACTATTCCACATGGTGACTTATAAATAAATTGAGTGTCCTAGGGGTGGACCCTAAAGTGACTGACTGGTTTAAAAAGTGCTTGAGTGAGAGGCAACAGAGGATACCTGGGGTGATGTTTTTAAGGCTGTTAAGACAGCTAAACAGGTAGATAAGGTGACGGCGAAAGCCAGAAGGGTGCTTGGGGACATAGGGAGAGGAATAGCCACCAGGAAGAAGGAGGTGATAGTGCCTCTGTATAACTCTTTGGTGAGACCTAATTTAGAGTATTGAGTGCAGTTCTGAAGACCCCACCTTCAAAAAGATATAAATAGGATGGAGTCCATGTAGAGAGTGGCTACCAAAATGGTCAGTGGGCTACTGCATGGCATCTCGGTGCCATGGCGATGGGACATCATGGCACTGATGCTCCATGACACGCCCCAGAATGCCCGAAACACATCCCGATGCTAAGTGGTTATTATCGAGCATATAAGAACATAAGATATGCCATACTGGGTCAGACCAAGGTCCATCAAGCCCAGTATTCTGTTTCCAACAGTGGCCAATCTAGGTCATACATACCTAGCAGTTTCCCCAAGGGACATAGGTTCCACAATGCTTGTATTGCTTCAAGCATTGATATCCTGGGTCCCTTCTTAATAATGGTTTATGGACCTTTCCTCCAGGAACTTGTCCAAACCTTTTTTAAACCCAGCTACACTAACAGCCTTGACTACATCCTCCGGTAACAAACTCCAGAGTTTGATTACACGTTGAGTGAAAAAATATTTTCTTTTATTAGTCTTAAATAGTTTACCCTGTAGCTTCATTGCATGTCCCCTAGTCTTTCTATATTCTGATAAGGTAAACAATCGATCTACGTTTACCCGTTCCACTCCGTTCATTAATTTATAGACTTCTATCATATCTCCCCTCAGCCGTCTCTTTTCCAGGTTAAAGAGCCCTAACCTTCTTAGCCTTTCTTCATAGGAGTATCCTTCCATCCCCTTTACCATTTTGGTGGCTCTTCTCTGAACCTTTTCTAAAATCGCTATATCCTTTTTAAGATACGGCGACCAGAATTGCACACAATATTCAAGGTGCGGTCTCACCATGGAACGATATAAAGGTATTATAATATCTTTTGTTTTATTTTCCATTCCTTTCCTTATCATACCTAGCATTCTATTTGCTCTCTTGGCTGCCGCTGCACACTGGGCCGAGGGTTTTAACATGGTATCCACAATGACGCCTAAATCTTTTTCCTGGGTGGTGGTTCCTAATGTGGAACCTTGCATTGTGTAAAGAGTAGTTACTCACCTGTAACAGGTGTTCTCCAAGAGCAGCAGGAATCAGTCCTCACATATGGGTGTTATCGACGCCGATGAAGCCCCAGCGGAGCATTTCCCCAGCTTTCCATGAAAGCCTTTGGGAATGCAGGCACGCATGCGCGGTTCCCTTCCCGCCTAAAGGTGCCATCTTACCTCAGTCAAATGACATAGCTAAGAACAGCACAAAAAAATGTAAAATAAACTATGTACAACTGCAACTCCCAGGGGAGGAGGGAGGGTTGTGAGGATTGATTCCTGCTGCTCCTGGAGAACACCTGTTACAGGTGAGTAACTACTCTTTCTCCAGGACCAAGCAGGAAGTCAGTCCTCACATATGGGTGACTCCCTAGCTCTGGGCTACCGAGGAACCCAGGCTGAACAAGAGAACTCCCTCTAGTCCCAGCATCAAAGAAAGGCTTTTCACTGACACAACCTCCACCGGTAGCCCAACAGAGGGCAGGAGGGCAGGAGTTGCCTAAACCTCAAAGAGATTCCGGAGTACTGCTTGGCCAAAAGCACTGTCCCTACGGGACTCCCTCTACAGACAGTAATGGGCCGCAAAAGTCTAGCTTGAAGATCAAGTTGCAGCCCTGCAGATGTCTACCAACAGTACAGAGCGGAGATGAGCCACTGAGGCAGCCATTGCCCTCACACGGTGGGCCGTGACCGGACCCTGCAAAGGAAGGTCAGGCGCCTTGTAAGCCCAGGTGATACAGTCAGCCACCCAGATGGACAAGGTACGCTTGGACACAGCCAACCCCAACCTATTAGGGTCAAAAGACACGAAGAGCTGAGTAGCCCTTCTGTGTCCCTGAGTACGGTCAAGGTGGAAGGATAAGGCTCTCCTACAGTCCAGGATATGCAGGACTGCTTCAGCCTGGCTTGCATGAGGCCTAGGGAGGAATGTTGGAAGAACCACCTCTTGATTGAGGTGGAAAGAGGAGACAAGCTTTGGGAGGAACTTTGGATGAGTCCTGAGGACTACCCTGTTCCTAGAGAATCTGGTGTAAGGCCTGTCACAGACCAGGGCCTGAAGCTCACTCACTCGCCTGGCCGAAGTCAGGGCTACCAAGAAAAGTGTCTTCCAGGACAGGAAGCGGAGAGGGCAAGTAGCCATCGGCTCAAAAGGTGGGCGAGTCAGCTGCTGCAAGACCACATTCAACTCCCACTCAGGAGCAGGAGGACGGATTTGAGGCTTGAGCAAAAGAAAGCCTCTGAGAAAGCGGGACACCAAGGGGTGAACCGACAGAGAATGTCCTTCCACCAGTGAGTGGTGAGCTGCTAGAGCTGAGAGGTGGACCCGAACAGAATTGGACTTAAGTCCCTGATTTGATAAGTGCAGCAAGTACTGAAGCACCACTGGTACAGTACAGGAGAAAGGATCCTCTGTACGTAGCTGACACCACACAGAAAACCTCTTCCATTTGAGAGCATAGGTTTTTCTAGTGGACTGTTTCCTAGAGGCTAGGACAACCTCCTCAACTTCTGGAGGTAGGCCCCAGGGAGCTAAAACTACCCTTGCAGCCTCCAGGCCATCAAATTGAGGGCTTTGAGATTGGGGTGCAGAAGGGAACCCTGATCCTCAGAGAGGTCGGGTTGCAACCCCAGAGGCAGGGGAGGATCCACCGCCAGGTGAAGGAGAAGTGGAAACCAAGGCTTCCTCTGCCACCTGGGAGCCACCAGCAGGACCGAGGCCTTGTCCTGAAGAATTTTGAACAGGGTTCGGGCCACCAAAGGCGTGGGAGGAAACGCATACAGGAGGCCCTGAGACCATGCTATCAGAAAAGCCTCTGCTGCTTCTCACAGAGGATGCGGCTGTCTGGAGCAGAACTGAAGCAGCTGTTTGTTCAGTGGGCTGGCAAACAGATCTATCAAAGGAAGACCCCATTTCAGGAAGATCTTCTGAACTACCAAAGGATGCAGCTGCCACTCGTGGGGCTGCAGAATTCTGCTCAATCTGTTGGCCAGGTAGTTTTCCTGGCCTGGAAGGTACACAGCCTTGAGGAGCATGTTGTACTTGAGGGCAAATGAGCAAAGGTCCTGTGCCTCCTGACAAAGGAGCCTGGACCCAGTCCCTCCTTGCTTGTTCACATAAAACATAGCAACCTGGTTGTCTGTCTGAACCAAGACAGATTGATGAGCCAGGGCAGGGGAGAAAGCTTTGAGTGCTAGACGAATAGCCCTGAGTTCTAAGAGATTGATCTGCTGTGCGGCTTCCCAGGGACACCACAGGCCCTGGGTGCACTTGCCTAGACAATGAGCTCCCCAGCCCTGCAGGGAGGCATCAGTGGTCAACATCACTGTGAACCCAGGGGTCTGAAAGGGTACCCCTTGCAGCAGATTGGGTGGGTGTAGCCACCAGCTGAGGGAGTTCAGAAGTTGTCTGGACACCCTTATCCTGTCTCTGAGGCTGCCTGTGGCCTGTGACCACTGATTCCGAAGGCACCATTGTGCAGGCCGCATATGGAGCATGGCATTGGGGGTTACATGAACTGTCGAAGCCATGTGGCCAAGCAGCCTCAGGCAGAGTCTGGCGGAGACCACTGACCCTCTGAGAAACTGCTTTGCTAAGTCCATCAGTTTTTGGGCTCTGTCTTCTGGCAAGAATGCCTTTGCCAGAATAGAGTCCAACCTTGCCCCAATGAACTCCAAGTTCTGGGAGGGGAGTAAAGTGGACTTTGCGAAGTTTATCACAAATCCCAAGCTTTGAAGAAGAGCAATAGTTCTGAGGGTGGCCTGTCGGACCTCCTGGCATGTCTGACCTCTTATGAGCCAGTCGTCCAGATAGGGAAAGACAAAGATGCCTTGATTTCTCAGGTAGGCCACCACCACTGCCAGGCATTTGGTAAAGACTCTGGGGGCGGAGGTTAGGCCAAAAGGCAGTACTCTGTACTGATAATGGTTTCCTCCCAAAATGAACCTGAGGTACTTTCTGTGGTCTGGATGAATGAGGATGTGAGTGTACGCATCCTTTAGATCTAAGGAGCATAGCCAATCTCCCTGCTGGAGGTAGGGCAGAAGCGTTCCAAGAGTAAGCATCTTCAACTTTTCTTTCTCTAGGAACTGGTTGAGATTCCTGAGGTCCAGGATAGGTCGAAGGCCACCGGTTCTTTTGGGTACCAGGAAATATCTGGAATAGAACCCTCGACCGTGCATTTGAGGGGGCACAGGCTCCACCGCCTTGTCCACCAACAGACCTTGGAGCTCCTGGAGGAGAAGAGCTGTGTGCAGGGGAGGCCTTGGAGGTTCCCCTGGAAAATATGGAGGAGGCACTTGGTAAAAGTGTAGTGCATAGCCCCTGTGGACTATGTTTAACACCCAACTGTCTCCAGTGATGAGTGGCCACTGGTGGGCGAAGAGGGCTAGGCGACCTCCTGTGCAGGCTTGGGAGAGCAGGGACTGAGAGGCTATGCTGAAGGAGTCAAAAACTCCCACCCTGCTGAGTGGGAGCAGGGGCCGGAGGCTTGGGGGTCCTCTGCCTATGGGGCCCATTACCCTGCCCCTTGGCTTGCTGACCCTGGGGTGCAGCTTGGGCAGCCTGACACTGAGGGTACTGTTTGTAGGCAGTGCCCTTCCTCGGGTAAAAGGGCTTCTTACCCGAGGCCTTCTTCTTGTGAGAAGGTGCAGAGGTCTTTCTAGACAGCCTTGTCCGTGTAAGGTGCTCGGTCTCGAGCTGTGCGGCCTTCTCGGCCATGGGCTTGCCAAAAAGGTTCTCACCTCGGTAAGGGACATCGACCAACTTGTCCTGAACCCATGGCTCGAGGTCCGATGACTGCAGCAACGCCTGGCGTCGAGCCACGATGCCGGCTGCCGCAACTCGGGCCGAAGCCTCGAAGCCATCGTAGGCAGCGTGGGACATAAACTTGGAGCAGTCCCGAATCCCCGAGGACAAGGACTTGAATCTCTGCAAAGGCTCCCCCGAGAGACCAGCAGAGAATCCGGCCATCTCCTTGGCCAGGTCTCGCAAGTACATGCCCATGTACAGCTGGTAAGACTGGACACGGCAAGCAAGCATCGAGCCCTGGAAGCACTTTCTACCCACACCATCGAGGTTCCGGGCCTCCCTGCCGGGGGGCACCGCGGAGTGCATCTTCTGACTTTTCAGGCGATGCATGGCCGATTCCACAACCATGGAATGGTGTGGTAGCTGCGCCTTCTGAAAGCCAGGGCTCTTCCTGAGTCGATAAATCGAATCGACCCGCTTGCTTAGAACCGGCGCCGAGTCCGGTGCCTCCCACATCCGGAAGAGGAGCCGTTCCAGCATCGGAGGAACCGGGACAGTAAAGGCCTCCTTCGGAGGAGAGTCGTACTGCAGGGCCTCGAGCTCCTCGGCTCGAGGCTCTTCCTCGGGGTCCACCGGGATAGCCAACGCGGTGGCCATATCCCGGAAAACTCCAAGAACCGGGTATCCTCCGGAGGGGATCTACTCTGGGGTTCAGACTGTGGTGAGTCCGACGGGACGCACCGAGTCTTGAATGTGTCGGGGGACTCCTCATCCTCCGTCTCCCAGGCGGACTCGTCCGACGAGGAGTCAGGATCTGACCCCGTGGGGCCCGGGAGCACTCGCCCCGATGCCAGAGGCACGGGGGTCGATGCCCTCAGTCCGGAACGGGAGGTCAAGGGAGACCGCGATCGAGGTCGACCTCGAGCCATCATGGTCTCGAGTATCTGCTCAGTCTCCGGGGTCGACTTCGATGTCGATGTCCCGGTGGTCGGGGCAGATGCGCCAGACAGGGTGGCCATCAGTGCCCGCTGCTGCTCCATGAAGGCAGACAGTCTGCACTCCAAGGCTGTCATCCTGAGACTCAGCTTGGGAGACGCAGCAGCCACCGATTCGGGCCCCAGCGGTGCCGGGCCCGACTTCGG
Organism: Ichthyophis bannanicus; assembly: GCA_033557465.1. NCBI lineage: Eukaryota > Metazoa > Chordata > Amphibia > Gymnophiona > Ichthyophiidae > Ichthyophis > Ichthyophis bannanicus. The sequence goes on from CM066035.1 coordinate 573,761,505, forward strand.
CTCTCTGGGAGGAGAGTCCTCGAGGACCACAGGACTTATGTATCCAGCAGACTCCGGCTCCACACGAGGAACCTTGGCAGGCTTCTCTTGTTCCACGGGCCCGGGGCAACGGTCGGGGGTCTTAGACCTGGCCCTCGAGGAGCCAGAGCTCTTCCGACGACGCCCTCACGAGCTGCTGCTTCTTGTTGTGTTCCCGGTCGGGGGACCCCCTGTCTGAGGAGCCACGACGACGCTCGGGATCCGAATCCCGAGATGTCGAGGCCTCAGACGAGGTCCGGGCCCGGCCGGAGGCCGAGTCAGAGAAAAGCCTTTCTTTCTGCTGCTGGCGACTTCGCAGTGCCTTGGAAGACATCTTCCCGCATGGTCCACACGTCACATGATGAGGACCGAGGCACCGAAGGCAGCAGTCGTGTGTATCGGTGAGAGACATCAACTTCTTACACCGATCACACTTTTTAAAACCGCTGGAAGCCATCGGGGTAAAAAGAGTCCCCGCTAGGTCAAAGGACTGGCCTTCCAGGGAAAAAGCAAAAAATGGCGCGAACGCCAGCAACAAAGGGCAAAAACCGAAAAATAAGAAACGGGCTCGATACCGGTGTACCGAACCCGGCGTCGAACCGGAGAAGAAAAAATAGCGAAAATCGCCGAAAAAATCAAACTTTTATCCCGGATGACAGGACACATGTCTGGTGGGCTTCTTGGAAAAAGAGAGACTGAGGTAAGATGGCACCTTTAGGCGGGAAGGGAACCGCGCATGCGTGCCTGCATTCCCAAAGGCTTTCATGGAAAGCTGGGGAAATGCTCCGCTGGGGCTTCATCGGCGTCGATGACACCTATATGTGAGGACTGACTTCCTGCTTGGTCCTGGAGAACCATAGTTTGGGTTGTTCTTCCCTAGGTGCATAACTTTGCACTTGTCCACATTAAATTTCATCTGCCATTTTGATGCCCAGTCTTCCAATTTATCAAGATCCTCTTGCAATTTTCCACAATCCTCTTGGGTTTTAACAACTTTAAATAGTTTTGTGTCATCTGCAAATTTGATAACCTCACTCGTTATTCCACTTTCCAGGTCATTTATGAATATGTCAAAAAGCAGCAGACCCAGCACAGATCCCTGGGGTACACCACTATTCACCTTTCTCCATTGGGAAAATTGGCCATTTAGCCCAACCCTCTGCTTTCTATATTTTAACCAGTTCCTGATCCACAGTAGTACACTGCCTCCTATCCCATGACTCTTTAGTTTTGCCAAAGGTCTCTCATGAGGGACCTTGTCAAAGGCTTTCTGAAAGTCCAGATACACTATATCAACTGACTCACCTTTGTCCATCTGTTTATTCACACTTCCAAAAAAACATAACAGATTAGTAAGACAAGATCTTCCTTGTCTAAAGCCATGTTGGCTGTCTACCATTAGGCCATGACTTTCTACATGCTGAGTAATTGTATTCTTTATGATGGTTTCTACCATTTTTCCTGGTACTGACCTGAGGCTCACCGGTCTGTAGTTTTCTGGATCACCCCTGGAACCCTTTTTAAAAATTGGTGTTACATTGGCGATCCTCCAATCTTCAGGTATTAGAGATGATTTTAATGATAGTTCACAGATTACTAATTGCAGGTCTGCAATCTCATATTTCAGTTCTTTCAACATCCTTGGATGTATACCATCTGGCCCAGGTGATTTGCTACTCTTCAGTTTATCTAATAGTTGTAATACATCTTCCCGATGTATCGATATTTCCTTCAATTCTTCCGCACCTTTAAATACCACTTCAGTCATGGGTAACATCCCTACATCTTCCTCAGTAAAGACCGAAGCAAAGAATTCATTCAGTCTCTCCACTATCGCCTTGTCGCCTCTTAGTGCCCCTTTAACTCCTCTATCATCTAATGGACCAACTGACTCTCTCACAGGTTTTTTGCTACGAATATACTTGAAAAGGTCTTTATTTCGCGTTTTTGCTTCCACAGCAAGCTTCTTCTCAAATTCTCCCTTTGCCTGCTTTATCAATGCCTTGCATTTGACCTGCCAGTGCTTGTGCTGTTTCCAGGTTTCGTCGTTTGGCTCTTTTTTCCATTTCCTGAAAGAAGCTTTTTTGGCAACAACAGCCTGTCTGAGCTCACCTTTAAACCATGCTGGCAGTTTTTTGGACTTCCTTCCACTTTTCTTAAAGCGTGGAATACAGCTGGTCTGGGCTTCCAAGACAGTATTTTTCAACAACACCCAAGCTTGATGTAAGTCTTTAACCTTTGCAACTGCTCCTTTTATTTTTTTCTTAACTATTTTCCTCATTTTATCATAGTCTCCCTTTCGAAAGTTAAAAGGTTGTACTGTGAATTTCCTTATTATCCCTCCTCCACTAATTAAATCAAAGGTGATCATGCTATGATCACTATTGCCAAGTGGCCCCAACACCCCTATCTCTTGCACTAGATCTGGTGTTCCACTAAGGACTAGGTCTAATATGGCTTCCCCTCTGGTCAGTTCATGAACCAGCTGTTCCAAGAAGCAGTCATTTCATCTAGGAACTTTATCTCCCTAGCATGTCCTGCCGTGACAATGACCCAGTCGATACCAGGGTAATTGAAATCACCCATTATTATTACTGCGCTGTAACTTTTGTTAGCTTCCTTGATTTCTTTGGGCATTTCATCATCCATTTGTTCATTCTGGCCAGGCGGTCGATAGTACACCCCCACTGCCATTGCCTTCCCCTTTTTACATGGAATTTCAATCCATAGAGATTCTACAGCAAACTTTGTTTCCTGCAAAACTTTAATCCTTTCTGACTCAATGCCCTCTCTAATATAGCAACTAACTGGGTAAAATCACCAAACTAAACCCCCCGAAAAACCAAAAAAAGTTTTTTGCTTTCTTTTTGTCGGATGTTTTCAGGAAAGGGACATTGTATCAAAACTATGTCCACCACACAGTCACATCCATTTTATTATAAAGCTTTGAAAATTTTTTTACTTAACTGAAGATTGTTAAATCGCAGACTTTGCAGGCACGCTCAGGCACTTTTGTCGGATGTTTTCAGGAAAGGGACATTGTATCAAAACTATGTCCACCACACAGTCACATCCATTTTATTATAAAACTTTGAAAATTTTTTTACTTAACTGAAGATTGTTAAATCGACGTGCACGTTTCGGGTCGAGAACCCTGTGTCAAGTGCTGCCGTTATCGAATTCATCAGTCTTTGAAACGCCGAAATCAGCTGTTACATGGAATGGTGGGTTCACCCCTAAACAAAGACATGGGGAGGGGTGACCTGCACAGAGCGACAGGTGCACCTACTCTTGCCATCTTGCTGGGCAGACTAGATGGGCCATTCTGGTCTTTATCAATGTTACTAATGTTATCAATGTTACTTACTATGTTACTATAACATGTTTAGCTCCCATTTCATATAAGGGATGCACATGTTAAGTTGAAGTTGTCCATTGTCCCCAGGCACCTCTACTGGCGTAGTAAATAACGGCGTCCAGTGACATTTAATTTATTTTAAGGAGTGGTTGAGTTGAAGGACCAGGAGGATTCTGGTCCTTGTAGTGCAGAACTCCTTATAAAGAACAATCTACGCCAAAGTGTAGGGTAATAAGGCTTTATTTCCCCGGTCAACGCTTAGGTTCAATAAGACACAAAAGAAAATGAAGGTAATTCTTTCCTCTAACAAAAAGGTTCCACCATTATATAAACAGTTAAGGGTTGTAGGCTTCACAATTAACTGTTTATCTGGGTTAAGGATTCTTTCAAATCAATAGAAATTAACATCAGGAAACAAATGGTTATCAACTTCAGCATATGCAGAGTTCTCTTTTCTCTATACATTTAGCAAGGCAATCAAGCTGGTTCTTGAACAAAAGTTACATTCCATTGGTTCACTCTGAGGAATGGGAACACTGGTTTCACAATCAAAGTCCATTGATTCTGGGTCACTCCCTTCTTCAATGCTATGACTGTCTTCAGTATCTGTTAACTCCTCACAGGGGTTTTTCTGTTTCTCATACAACTTCCTTATCACACTGTTGGGAAGTACTTTTAAAAGGTTAGCTTTACTTCTTCTAACTTTCTGAGGCTTATCTATTTCCATAAGGTTTTCATCACTTAAACTTTCCCTTATAATGAAAGGCTTTTCATACCTTGGCTTCTGTAGGCTGCCACACCCAGGACTCAGCTTGTGACGTAGCTTCTCAGGCTGACAAGCTGTTCTGTGCACTGCTCTACAATCAGAGTTACCAGGAAAACCTGACGTGGATTTCCACTCTCTGTGTTTCTTGGCAAAAGTATCACTGTAGAAGGAATCTCCTTTCCTTGTGCCTTTCTGGTTTAGCATAGGAGACTTACTTGGGCTAGGAGAGTTGCTTTCATCAGGCAAGCTGCTGCTTTGGTTTGCTTGGCTTTGGACTCCGTTCCAATACCTTTGGCCTCTCTGGACTTTATCCCTTTGAGAATACCTCTTTTGGATTCTGTCTCCTTGAGTTGGCTGCACATGGAAGCCTTCCTCTTCCAGGCTTCTCTCACTGGTCCTGCTGCCGGTCCTTCTGACCTCGCTCTTGCCACTTTCCCAGCACTTGCTCTTGCCTCCTCCTGTTTCTCTCCCTGTTCCTCCTATCTCACTGATCATCTGGTTTCCTTTATAAAGGGATTTCTGGTTTGCACGTTCTGAGTTTGAGGACAGGTGAAACTGCTTGTTATTAATGTGCTCAGTGCTAGAGCACGTTGCTTCAGGTACTGTGTAATTGTTCATGCGCCCTCTGGCGGAGCTGCGCTGGAACTGCGCTCTCTGCCTTTTCTGAGTTCCATGAAAATCAGGAGTTTTTTTCAACACTGTTTCTTTTCTAGCTCCAGCCTCATGACACCATGTATGGATTTATACCTACTCTCTGCAATGAATAGGTTTCTCTAAGGTGTTTTTTTGCTATCCCTTTATAGGAGGGATTAAGGGGAATATCCCCCTTATTCTGCCAGTCTTTATTGACCCCTCCCACTTGAATGAGGTAAAGATCCTCTGTGATTGATTAAGGGTGGCTGCATGTCCGGGTTTGCAAAATGGCAAAGCTGCCTGTGTAACTGCTGACATTTACACATACACATTGGGAAATGCCAGCACTTACACATGTAGGTTGCTGAATTTCCTCTGTCGATTTTTCCCATGTGGGCGTTTGTAAAATGGCTTCTCCTTCTGCGCAAGGATATCCATCCCTATATGTTCCTGCATTTTCTTCTGTGCTTTAAAACCCATGTCCATTTTGAGGGGTGGTGTTATGTCAGTTGTACATTGATCTTAAACGGGCTTACCCTCCCTCCTAAACTTTAAAGAGATTTGTAGATGTTTTCATTTGGACATCGCTGCAACCTTATAAACAGCCTTTCTTTTTTTTTTTAACTGTTCATTTGTTCGACAGCAGAAGCGCAGAACTGCTTACAGAATAAAGGGATTAACATAGCACCAAAACACACTGCTCCCAACATAATATATGTATGCTTCTACATAGCACATCTAGTTTAAATAGTCCTGTATTATAGGTTAAAGTTCTGTCTGACCTGTTATCTGATTTATCTTTAAGCTGTTATGTTATCATGTTTCTGTTCTTTGTAGAAATTTAAAATGTTAGTTCAATGTAAACTGCATTGATCTTAGAGAATGTGGTATATAAAAAATGTTAATGGGGTCATTCTGAATGTGAATAAGCCGTTTGCACGTATGCAGCAGACGTGCGCATAGCAGGGACATCCAGCCGGTATTCCAAACACGGGCCTTCCTGCACACACGAAAGCGATGTGCGTGTATCTCTGGACGTGGGTGGGGAGGAGTGTGATGTGAGCGGGGTAGGGAGGGAAAGGGACATGGCTGGCGGCGAGAACGCCTAACCCGTATTCCGTTCACACATGTACGTGTGATGGACATTATATCTGCTAAAACATGGAATAACAAACAGAAGGAATAAAATAAAGTAAAGAAATGATATGAATTGAAGCAAGGCATACTGCCCTGAGCACCACTGCAGCCCAATGAGAGATATGTTTTACATTCCCTGTTCTATGTAAAAAACTCGATGTAACTTGTTACATTCTTGGTGGTTCTGTTCAAATGTAAACCGCACTGATTATAATAGCGTGGTATATAAGAAAGAAAAATAAATAAATAATAAAATAAATAAATATGGCAGTGGCACTACCTGTGTGGCTGCCGTTTCAGAGTGCCCAGGATGCAGATGTACAGTGCGCATAGGAGGGACACGTACAAGGTGCAGGAGAAGGAACAGGCAGAGAAACAGGATCATCAGGTACATATATCCACAGTGCCTGAGGCAGAGGGAAACACAGAGCCTAGCAGTTGCATGACTGAGTGTGTGATGCATGCACAAAACACGGTAACACACGCACAACCAACACCAGTTCCCAGCCAAGCCTACCCCACACACCCAGGTGCCCCCCAACAGCAAAAAACAGACTACCCATACCCATACCCCCACCCCCAACCTGCACCCCACCACCCCGTACCCCAAACCCCCAACCCAGGCAACAGGCAGGCAACTGAACCCAGGCCTACCTCATCCCCCCATACCCTGACCCCTCCCCCACCCAGAGGCGACACCACCGGACCCCAGCGGTCTGTCAAAGGGTGGTGCAGGTGGTGAGATCAGCCTGCTGCTGCTTTCACCATGGTCTCCCCACGCACCTCATGGAATGGTGGGAAGACAAATGGGGGCCCCACATCCCAGGGCCCAGGATGCAGGACTGCCCCATGCAGGCCAACCCTGACACAGATGCTGCCCATGCAGTGACTCGTGTGGACACCATGCTGGTGGATGGCAGGGCAGATTGTTGAGGCACATGAGCACCAGCAGGGGGCACAGTAACAGCAGCAGGTGTCAGAGGCATGAACACAGAGAGCAGCACAGGTTCATCAATGGGGAATGGCACACCCTGTGGCCTGCCCAAATGGGTGATCAGTAGGTTGATGTGTGCCCTAGGTGACACACGGAGGCATTCAGGTGATCAGTTGCTGCCAGCTGCTGTTCCTGGACTGCCAACTGCCTGTCATGGAGGGCCAGCTGCTGTTCCCACTGTGCCACAGTGCACCTGAGGAGTTTTAGCTTTTCCCACACATGCACCTCATGGCCCTCCTGCTGAGTGAGCATGCACTCCATGTAGTGCACCAGCTGTACATAGGTGCATGGATGGCGCTGCCCATGGCGACCACTGCTGGAGTTGGGTTCATTGCGGCACCTGCTGAGAGAAGCAAGGATGACCAACCTAATGCGGACCCCCACATGCAGCAACCCTCCCCCACACCCACACACATAGCCTGCAGCAGTGCACTAAGGCCCCAGGGACACCACACCACAGAGGTGGAGGGGCAGCAGGGAGAGTGCAACACAGACCAAGGAGGTACCGCCACCACAGAGTTATCTGGTGAGACAGTAGAAGGAGATGTGACAGTGCAACATGGTTATGCGTTCTCCACCCCACACCAGTGGGGACATGTGTGAGAGGGGCACTGGTTGGTTCAATGGGTCCCCACACCATGGGTGAAAGCCCAGGGTGGGGGACATGCAGCAGGTGCATAGTAGCACAGACACATACCTTTGACTGGTGGGCGCCATGAGGTGTCCACGTCCCCAACGCCCTCCAATGTGGCGGTGTCCACAATGGCTAGGACCCACTGTTCTAGTTCGGACTGTCTTGGCCCATAGCACGTGCCTTCCTGCAGGTGTTGCACCGCACATGCTGCCACTTGCGCTTCACGTCCTCAATGTCCAGGTTGTTGTGGTAAATGGCGTTCAAATTGCGGCATATGGCAAGCTACCTGTGCTGCCTCTCATAGGCACCTACATGAGCCTCGGTGCCCATGAAAACCCTGAGGTTGGCTAGAACCTCTTCGATGAGGAGGGTCTGCTCCCCATTGCTGAAATTACGCTTCCTGGAGGACACTTTGGGAGCCATGGCAGATAACACAGCAGCTCTTGAATGGTAGTAGTTTAAAGGGAAGCATTATTGGAAAAATGGCATTTCACAGAGGCATGGCTATGCCGGCATTACATGTTTTATAGCAGGTGGATGCACAGCAACGTACACATTGAAATATGTTGAATACGGAACACATCTGTGCATGTGCATGCACGTACATGTCCACGTTCAATGCACAATGTATAAATACTTGTACGGCTCCACACATCTTTCTTTTCCAGCGATCAACATGTCTATAACGTCTTGTGAACTAACAACATGAGATATCAGATTCTACATCCATACTGCTACTGACACGGTAGGTACTAAGGGTCATTGATGTGACTGGGATGGTATGTGTGCTGGGGCCTCTGCCCCGATGCATGTGGCAAGTGCCAGTGGCCTTTGGGGTGACAGTGGCATGCATGAGCCTGAGTGCAGAGGCCAGATGCTCTGCGCAGGCACACACAACAGGGCAGGCCAGTGTGGGCATGGGGCTAACTGACTTGCATTAAGACATGGTAGGGCCTGACCATATGGCCACTGACTATTACCCAATGTTGCTAATCCATGTCAGAACAAATGATACTGCCAGGTATCCATCTGAGCGCATCAAAAGTGACTTCATGTCTCTGGGACAGACGGTGAAGCAGATAGGTGCACAGGTGGTATTCTCTTCAATCTTCCCTGTTGAGGGTAAAGGCCAAGGCAGAGAGGCTCGCATCCTGGAGATGAATGCATGGCTGCATGGATAGTGTCATCAAGAGCGTTTTGGTTTCCTGGACCATGGGATGCTGTTCCAAGAGTTGCAGAGCAGAGATGGCATCCATCTGTCCAAGAAAGGTCGACGCGTCTTCATTAATAGACTGGCTAATCTACTGAAGAGGGCTTAAACTAGATTCATTGGGGATTGGTGAAGAAAGCCCCCAGGTAAGTGAAAGCCCCCGGGTAAGTAATACATTAAATACCTTTATGTAAATGGATAACGGGGGTAACATATGGAAAGCAGTGTCTATAAATGCCCATAGCATGGGAAATAAGATTCCTGATCTTGAAGCGTTGGTGGGAGTGGCAGACTTGGATTTAGTGGCAGTTACAGAAACATGGTTCACAGAAAACAATGACTGGGATATAACTATACCAGGCTATACTTTATTCAGAAAGCACAGGGTAGGAAAAAGGGGAGGAGGAATGGCACTATATGTAAAAAGTAATATTAAATCTTTGGAATTACAGAGCTTAAAAGGGAGAGAGGAGGCGCTGTGGGTTAAACTAGAAAGAGGGAAAGAGAAATCTATTTGCATTGGCGTGATATACAGACCTCCCTCACAAGAGGAAGAGGTTGCCAGAGAGTTAACTGAAGACATGCGAAGCATTGCTAGGAAAGGGGAAGTGCTACTGATAGGGGATTTCAATATGCCAGATGATGATTAGCACATTCCTGCTGCAGTATCATCTAGAAGTAAGGAGAGCCTGGATTCTCTCCAGGGAGAACTATTCAGGCAATTGGTAGCAGACCCCACACGCGAAGAGGCCATACTGGATTGGTGCTTACCAATGGTGAAAGTGTTTCTGATGTTATAGTGGGAGATCATTTTGCATCCAGCAATCACCAGATGGTGTGGTTCAGTATTAGGACTAGGGCTGTTAGAATCCATTTAAAAGTGACGGTCTTAGACTTTAGAAAAACTAACTTTGCCAGATGGACCAATACTTTAGGGAGTCGTTAGCGGGATAGGAACCGCTGGGGGATGTAGAAAAACAGTGGTCAAAACTGAAAGGGGATATTTTAATGGCAACCAACCTTTTTGTTAAAATGGGAAATAAAGGTAAAAGGAAAGGGAGACCGCTATGGCTTTTGAAAGAAGTAGCTGAAAAGGTGAAGAAAAAGAGGGAGGCCTTCATGAAATACAAGAGATCACAGAGAGAGGAAGACAGGCATCTATATTTGGAAACACTTAGAGAAGCTAGCAAAGTAGTCAGGAAAGCAAGATTCAAAAAGAGGAGGAAATTGCCAATGCAATAAAATAGGGGGATAAGACATTTTTCAGATATGTAGGTGAGAAGAGGAAGGGCAAAAGTGGTATTGTCAGTCTCAAGGGTGAAGGGGAGGAATATGTAGAAGCTGATGAGGATAAAGCGGAATTGCTTAACAAATATTTCTGTTCTGTGTTCACAGATGAAGAACCAGGAACAGGACTCAGAAAACACCCACAAACAGGAACAGAAGCAAGGGGAATCTTGAACAATTTTCAGAAGCCTGGGTTCGTGAGAAATTAGCTAAACCTAAAGTAGACAAAGCGATGGGACTGGATGGAATACACCTTAGAATACTGAGGGAACTTGGGGACGTTCTAGCAGCTCCAATGACTGACCTTTTCAATGCCTGTTTGGAGTCGGGAATGGTTCCAAAGGACTGGAGAGAGGCTCATGTGGTGCCTTTACACAAAAGCGGAAGTAAGGATGTGGTTGAAAACTACAGGCCGGTTAGTTTAACTTCGGTGGTGAGTAAATTATTGGAAACGTTGCTGAAAGAGAAAATAGTGAGGTTTCTGGAGTCCAGCGGATTACAGGATCCGAGGCAGCATGGATTCACCAGAGGCAGGTCTAGTCAGACAAATCTGATTGATTTCTTGGACTGGGTGACCAGGGAGTTGGACTGAGGAAGAGCCCTAGATGTGGTGTATTTATATTTCAGTAAAGCCTTTGACACCGTTCCTCACAGGTGACTTATAAACAAACTGAGCACCCTAGGGATGGACCCTAAAATTACTGCTTGGGTTAGAAATTGGTTGAGTGGGAGGCGACAAAGAGTACAGGTAAATGGAACTCACTCTGAGGAGAAGGAAGTTACTAGTGGTGTGCCCCAGGGATCTTTCCTTGGTCCGATTCTTTTTAACATCTTTGTTAGTGATATAGCGGAAGGGCTGTCGGGTAAGGTTTGCCTCTTTGCGGATGATACCAAAATCTGCAATAGAGTAGACACCCAGGAAGGTGCAGATAACATGAGGTGGGATCTAGCTAAGCTTGAAGAATGGTCTAGAATTTGGCAGCTGGGATTTAATGTTAAAAAATGTAAGGTCATGCATTTGGGCTGCAGCAATCCAAGGGAGCAATATAGTATAGGGGGTGAAGTACTTTTGTCCACTAAAGAAGAGCGGGACCTAGACGTGGTTGTGTCTGATGACCTTAAAGTAGCTAAACAGGTAGAAAAGGTGACGGCAAAAGCTAGAAGGATGCTTGGGTGCATATGGAGAGGAATGGTTAGCAGAAAAAAGGAGGTGATAATGCCTCTGTATAAGTCTTTGGTGCAACCTCATTTGGAGTATTGTGTGCAATTCTGGAGACCGCACCTTCAAAAGGATGTGAACAGGATGGAGTCGGTGCAGAGGGTGGCTACTAAAATGATTAGTGGTCTTCATTATAAAGCATATGAGAACAGACTTAAGGATCTTAATATGTACACCTTAGAGGAAAGGCGGGATAGAGGTGATATGATTGAGATGTCCAAATACCTCAGTGGCATAAATGTTCAGGGAGAGAGCCTCTTTTAATTGAAAGCAAGTTGTGCTATGAGGGGACATGGGATGAGGGTGAAGGGAGATAGATTCAGGAGTGATATGCGGAAATATTTCTTTACGGAAAGAGTAGTGGATCCGTGGAATAGTCTCCCAGTGGAGGTGGTAGAGATGAGGACAGTAACTGAATTCAAAAAAGCATGGGACAAACACAGGATCTCTAAAGGTAAAAAGGGGACTGTTGTTGTTGATATGGAAGGACAGACTAGATAGGCCATGTGGTCTTTTGCTGTCGTCATATTTCTATGTTTCTATAAGTGGTGTAGTACCTTTGTTCACTAAAGAAGAGCGGGACCTAGGTGTGGTTGTGTCTGATGATCTTAAAGTAGCTAAACAGGTAGAAAAGCCATCAGCAAAAGAAGAATGCTTGGGAGCATACGGAGAGGAATGGATAGCAGAAAAAAGGAGATGATGGTACCCCTATATAATTTTTTGGTGTGACCTCATTTGGAGTATTGTGTGCAATTCTGGAGACCGCACCCTCAAAAGGATATAAATAGGATGGAGTCAGTACAGAGGGTGGCTGCTAAAATGGTTAGTGGTCTTCATTATAAAGCATATGAGGACAGACTTAAGAATCTTAATATGTACACCTTAGAGGAAAGGCGGGATAGAGGTGATATGATTGAGACGTTTAAATACCTCCGTGGCATAAATGCACAGGTGGTGAGCCACTTTCAATTGAAAGCAAGTTCTGCTATGAGGGGACATGGGATGAGGGTGAAAGGGGATAGATTCAGGAGTGATATGCGGAAATATGTCTTTACAGAAAGAGTGGTGGATCCGTGGCATAGTCTCCCAGTGGAAGTGGTAGAGATGAGGATAGTATCTGAATTCAAAAAAGCATGGAACAAACACAGAGGATCTCTAAAGGAAAAAAGGGGACTGTTATAGTTGTTGATATGAAAGGACAGACTAGATAGGCCATGTGGTCTTTTTCTGTTGTCATTTTTCTATGCACTATACCACCCCCACATCTGTGGTCCCATGCCTATACAACTGCACTGTGGTCACTGTACAGAGGGTGTATATGTTCAGACCCCACAGGCACATGCCTGTAGGTGTTTTGTAACCAGCACCTAGATGCATTGGTGTGTGTGGAGCATAAGACACCCTAGTGATGCACATATGGGGGTGCATTTGGTCCTAATGGGCATATTCACAGGCACATATTTTTTTATTTCTTTTTATTTAACAGTTTTTTATACTGCTTTATCATTTTACTCAAAGTGGTTTACATTGTAACTTAAACTTGGTAAATGTACATTGATAACTTGGATTTTTCTGAGCAATGGAGGGTTAAGTGACTTGCCCAAGGTCACAAGGAGTGCTAGTGGGAATCAAACCCTGTTCTCTGGGTTCCCAAGCCGGTGCTCTAACCACTAGGCTACTCCTCCTACATATGTGCCTGTGCAGCGGTGCATGGAGGAAGGGCTACCAACTGCATGCCCTGCTAGTGTGTGTGTGGGAGGTGGGTGCAGGGTTTAGCGCCTCTTGCCCCTCTGCCACTCACAGGGGGCATTGGGGTCATTTGATGGCACCCCCCAGGGCCCAGACTGACCATCGTCCTGTTTCACCTTGCCACAGGTTCCAGGAGCAGTAGCCAGGTGTCAGAGGATGGTACAGGAGAGGCCCGGAGCACTGTATGCCAATGTCCTTCTGGTGGTTGCCGACCACAAGCGCAGATATGCTGCACGCCATCACCCATATGCCAGGGTCCCCAGGCCCCGCACCCAGTACCTGGACATCGGCGATGACCTGTGTCGAACAGTACAGGCTTGACCTTGAGGCAATACATTACGTGTCAGGTACTGGGGCCAGTGCTCACCGCACAAACACACAGACAGGACACTGCTTGTCCATGTGAAAGTGCTGACAGTTCTGGCCTTCCAGGGGACTGGCACATTCCAGTCTGTTGTGGGAACGGCAACATCAGCCAGTTCCTGGATGCCTTTCTGGGATGTGCTATTACATTTCCTTCTCATGCACCTCACAGCAGCAGCAGCAGACCATGCTGGCATTCAGTGAGGTTGCAGGGATCCCATCCATCCTCTGGGCTATTGACTGCACTCATGTGGCCCTCCGCCCCACCGTGCCTGCATGAGTAGGCTTATAGGAACTGGAAGGCCTTCCACTCCCTGAACATGCAGGTCATCTGCAATGCCCGGATGGAGATCCTGGATGTCGTGGCATGCTTCCGTGGCTCGTACCATGATGCCTACATCCTGACAAAGTCAGGGATACATACTGACTTTGAGTACGATATCATTACTGGTGGCTGGCTGCTTGGTGAGTAGACACAGGTCGGTGTCACATGCACATGCATGCATACCCCCAGAGGTACAGGTGCATAGTCAGCCATGAGCCTGCAGAAAGGCCACACCCACAGGGCGTGCCATTGCATGGCTCATGGTCATGGGGGGGACAGCTACAATCACAGCATGGATGTGGTGGGGACTGGGGATGTGCCACAGCTGGGGATGCACAGGGGTCAGGGCTGGCCGGCTCCAGGCACGGGTGGTGGGGTACCACATGGCATGGCTGAAGTGCACATGCAAGTTGGACCTGGTGGGGTGGCACCTGGTGCATGTGTATGCCAACACCTGCATAGCTGGTCATAGCACTACATGTTGACATTCCTGCCACTGTTCCTCTCTGCAGGTAACAGCAGATACACGCTGAGGGAGTGGCTCATGCCCCCACTCATCAACCCACACACCCCAGAGGAGGTCACAACCGGTCAAACCATCTGACCTGCTCCATCATAAAGCAGACATTTGACCTGCTGAAGAGTCGCTTCCGCTGCCTTGACCGATCAGGTGGGGAGCTGCTGTATACCCCAGCCAAGGTGTGCAGGATATTCCTGGTGTGCTGCATGCTGCACAATTACACCCTGCGTCAGAGGCAACCCACACCTGATGCAGCAGTCAGCGATTTCGAGGGCTAGGTGGTTGAGATGGTGGCCCCCCCAGCTGTCCCATGGTCCCTCCTACTGAAGTGCAGTGATGACAAGGAGAACCATCATGGAGACGCACTTTCTATGAGGTAGGCTGCCTGTGCTGGCAGGGGTGGGTGGCAGGGTTGGGCATCAGCATGCAGGCTCCGTGCGCACACACCTCTGTCCACTATCCTGTGAGACTTTACAGCCACTGCAAGCAGTCCCCACCCCTCCCCCATTCACCCATCTGCCAATGCTTGCTTTCCAAACCCAGGTGCATGGCCCCCCCCCAACCACACCCAGCCACACATGTGCCCCAACACAGGTGCACCCCTACCCCCCATGCACAGCCCACCACACACTCACACCATCAGTGTTGCCCACCCTACCCCCATGCAACACCACTCTACACACCTTTCCAGCCATCTGCAGGCACACCCAGCTGCAGCTGCAGCTCATCCACCGCATGATGACATCTGATGCAGCGCTGCCGCATTCCCTGTACCCCTGCCTCAGCCAGCTGGTCAACTTGGGATGCCAACCCCACCACTGCAGCCTGTGGCGGTCAGACAGGCCCAGGGTGTGCAAGGGGGGCACTCGCCCAGGCACCCCATCCCCCCTCCCATACACAGTTCGGTGCCATGCCTGCTGCACTGATTTGGCCGTCAGGTGCCTGCTGTAACACCACATTCCTGGTGCCTGCATGGCCCATGATTGAACATGCCCTTCCCAGCCACACATTTGGGCCCTTTGTGTTTCATGCCCCCTGTGGCCCCCTATGGGTCCCATTCCAGTCGGGACATCCAGGCCCTTGTACGCCTGATCAGATTGGTCCGCACAGGGGCAGACACAATATTGTTCCCATAGGAGCCATGTGAGTTCTGCATTGCAACTAGGTCTGTACATACAGGCCAGGATATGATTCCAGCCAGACTGCATGTACAGATCTCTTCCCAGCTATCCTAGTCATGGCTCCTGAATGGGGCCATGGCACCATGGTGTCCAGTTGCTATGGCTCTATGCCTCCATTCAGGGGCCGCTGACCCATTCCTGGCTTCTCCATAGCCCGACTCCCTGCTCTGACCTCACAGATCCAGGGCCGGACTGCAGGGAGGCACCTGCACCCCCACCTACTTTTATGGCTGCCAGTGCCTCCTGTCCCCTGCCATCTCAGGGGATGTCTTCCACTTCAGAAGTGGAATAGATTCCCTATACAGCCTGCCGGCCCCAGACATACAAGGCCGACATCCATATCAGCCCTCTGTGTCCAGGGTCACAGACTGCCCACAGCATGACCTAGCTCTGCCACCGCCCCACCCCTTTCACACCCCTGGCTAGTCTCCTTGTACATACTGGGAGGTTAGTCGGGGTCGGCAGTGGATGCCGAATGGCAGACATGGATGTTCCAACGTGGCATCCATCCCCACCATTAGGCCTCCAATTGCCCCCCTATGTGGATATGCACAGAAACACAGTGTTCAATGTTCCTTGGGTTTTATTTATGGCATATCAGCATACAGAGACACAAATGGCCATGTACTGACACAGTAACCCCCCAATAATGGCCACCTAGTTCTGGCCCCTCATGCCATTGGCCCATATGGGGACAGGAGCGCCTCTGTGAGTCGCTGCACTGCCTGGGTGAGGACCTGGAGGTCACCCCTGATGCCCTGAAGGTGCTCTGCTATACATTCAAGGGGCCCCACTGCTGTAGGGGTCTGCTCCATGGCACCCATGGTGCTCATGCTATGCTGTGGTATGCCAGCCTGTGCCTCCTCAGCAACTGCCAGAGTCCACAGCAACTCATCCGGCTCCAGCTCGTTGTCACCACTCAAGTCCCCAGCCCCTGGCCCATCCTCCTCCCTCTGCTCCCTCTACCCCCTGCCCCTCCCATCACCCCATCCTTCCCCCATCTCCTCCCTCTGCCCCCTGCCCACAGCCATCCCCTCCTTCCACCCCCTGCCCTCTCACATTCCCACCCTCCACTCCCTGCCTGCTTCCAACACTGCCTCCCCCTCCCAACCCCCCATCCATGCTCCCCCTCTCCTCCACCTACTGGGTGTACCTGGGTGGCGTGTCCCTGATCTGCCCCTCCTCCAGGGACTCTTCATCCACCTCCCCCTGCTCCTCAGGGTCACTCCCCCATGTTCACCCTGCCTCCCACAGCCCCTGCTGTGCCTCCCTCTGTGGCCAGGGTCTCCCATTGTGGAGTGTCCTGCCCAGACCCCATGGACCCATCCTGTCCCTCCCCCTCAGGGAAGTGGGGCACCTAGATTGATGAAGAGGATGTAGACCTCTTTTCCACTCTCCTCTGATGGGGAGGTGCTGGATAGCACTGTGGGGCTGGCTGTTGCTGTGCTGTCGGTGTCTGCAGTGGCCAGGAGTGGGGGCTGGCTGTTGCTGGCTGCTGCTCATCCACCTCCTCTGCCTCCTCCCCCTCATAATCTTCCTCATTCTCCTCCTCCTCTGCCGCAGTAGGGGGTGAGTCCTCGACCGGGATGGTTGTGTAAGGGATGCAGAGAGGTGGCTGTTAATTACAGTGGGTGGGGATGTCCAGCTACTGCCCATGCTCTGTCTGCTGTTGCCCCTGCGATGCCCAGCCACTCCAGCCCTGTGCCATGTTGCATACCATTGCCCCATTACAGTCCTATACCTCCACACTCATCTTGCTCCCGCTGCAGCTGCTGCCAGTCTCGCCAACATCTGCGAGCGTGTGCAGCGTATAGCCCCGAAATGCACCCAGTAGGCCTCTGTCTCACGCAGGATGTGGAAATGTCTGTGGAGGCAGGAAGATAGTATCTTACATATGCACATTTCTTTCTCCCCCTAGGTCTGTCACTTCAGCTGCCTGCCTGCCATACCACTGCCTCCCTACACTGGACCCTGTCACATCTCCAGTGCTACCTCACCCCAGTCCGTGGCTTGCTCTGGTTCCCGGGGCCTCCTCTGTCCTGTGCGCCTTCATTGCTGACTGGCCTTGCCCTGGGCTGAGGGGGCCACAGGGACAGTGCTGCCTGCAACATTCCTCTGGGACTTTGCTGCCTGTCCTGTGGTGCGCATTGTGAGCCTTGGATGCAGGTTTCAGACCTGGCCGCTTTACATTTCCTGTTATATGGTTGGGGAGCATTCATTTGGGCTGCAGCAATCCAGGTGGGCACTATTGTGTGGTACCTCTGTACACATTTCAGGGATGGGACCTGGCCGTGATTGAGTCTTCTGCTCTTACAAGGGCACGTCGGTGGGCCAGGCAACAGAAGATGGTACTGGGATGCCTGGGTGCATTGGGTGAGGTATGGACAACAAAGGACAGGTGTTGATAGTGCCTCTGTGTCATTCCCTCTATGTTTCTCCTGTTTTGTCACATTGCAACTTGTGGACAAATACTCCTCCGTTGTGGATCATTGCAGCTCCTTTAGTGTTCTCCTTGGTGTCCTTGTGGCATCTCTGTTTTATGCACTCCTTGTCTAGTCTGCAAGTTTCAGTGGGTGGCCTTCCATTTTTGGGTTTGTTGTGGTGCGATGTCCTTTATATATTGTTTTAGAGGTTTATGGTGCTTCATTTCATGTTCAGTCTTTGGGATATTGATTTATGCCATATCCCTGTTCTCTATGTCTTCACAACTGTGTTTCTGACTTGTTTGGAGTGCTGCTAGGTCATCCTGTTGCTTGCTCAGTGGTGTTGCGGTGTCCGGGCCTTTTGTTACTGGTATATTTGTACAAATATCATGTAGCAGATCATGTGACACTGCTTGCTTGCAGGTGGACCCTGCTGCCCTCATCTGCCACCTGTGGTTCTTTGGTTGGACCTGATCATCTTTGGGGGTTTCATAGACAGTGTGTTGGAAACATATGCACTCACACCTTTTCTGGTTTTGCTAGTTTCTTTGTGTATGCGGGGTATTGTGTTGTCTTTTCACATCACCTTTTTTGGCTGTACCATCAGGACTGACCCCCATCTTCATTCTAGGTTGTACATCAGGTGACATAACGGGACTGACAACAAGAGGATGTTTTGCAGGCCACTGTGGGTCTTCAATGCTTCCTCATTTGTGGTTTTCTGTGCAATTCTGGTGCCCCCCTGAGATGGATGATCAGAGATTGGGAATGATACAGGGGGTGGCTACAAATATCGTTGGTGGTCTAGATTTTGTCCATCTGCAGACTGACCTATGGAATTTTTGGGGTATACATTGGTGGAACAGCAGGTTGGCAGTGCTATGATTGCAACATTTGTATATCTCCATGTCGTGTATGTACAGATTGGGGCCTCCTTCGATTGTCAGCATGCTCTGCTGCACGGTGTCATTGGATGGGGTTGGAAGGGGATAGACTCAGGTGTTGTATGCAGGGCTGTTTCTTTGCAGACACAGTGGTGGCTGCATGGGATAGTTTCCCATTGGTGGTGGTGGTGCTTCAGACAGTTTCAGACATGGGGATGGGGCAGACACAGGTGCAGACACAGGGGACTGTTGTGGTGGTTGTTATTGTAGGGCAGTCTAGTTCAGCCATGTGTTCTTTTACTGCCATCATGTTTCTATGTTTCTACTGTGCTGTGTTTTGGATGGCAGTATCAGGCCATATTGCTGCACCGTTACACACAGTAGGTGTGTTTCAGTGTGTTCATGTTTCCTTTCCATATGTGCTTTCTCTTTTGTCCTTTCTGCATGCATTACCACCATTGCCTTTTTCTTGGCCTTTGTGCTTCTGTATGCTTGTTTCCTGTGTGTGGCCAGTTTTGTGTGTTTACAGTCATTTGGTGGTGTGGTTGGTCCAGCTATCCCTTGCTCCTTTTGCCTTTTACTTTGCAGCTACTTCCTGGATCTTTGCAATGTTGTTGTCCCACCACATGCATTTCCCCTGTCTCCTCCCTTTCCTGCTTTGTCCTACTTACTGCGCTAGTGTGGTCCTGATTCACTCCCAGCCCCTGCATGCTGCTGCTAGGGCTGGCCATCTGTGTGACCTGGGGAGCAGGGCATGCTCATTCTCTATCACCAGCCTGCAGAGCAGGTGGGTCTCTGCCTCCAAAAAGTTCACCTGGCGAGTTGCCATTTTCTGAGATGTTGTATGGGTCTTGCGACGGATAGAGGGGGTACTCACTGTGTCTTGTTTCCTGTCAGTCACACATGGGAGACAGTGCAGGTGGGCATATTTTCGGATTTGCATGCATGTGGCATAGTTCCGGACTTGGGCGTGCGAGTTGCACGTGGACACCGCGCTATGGTCAATGCACACCACACATTTAACAACGTAGATGGCTAGTTCCGTATTCTGTACACCACTGCACGTCATTGCGTTTGGGCACAGAATACCATCTTTGTTGGGGACGTACATGTGTTGTGCGTTTTCCTCCGACCGGCATGTCTTTCTCTGAATTGGCCCCTAAATAAATGAATAAATAACTCTATACATACCCCTGTAACATTGTACAAGGCTGCAACACAGCTCCCCTAGCAGAAGCCATTCACGGAGACTGGACTGTCCAAAGCAAAAGAGAGGTTTTCAATCAAAAAAGTGATGTTAAAGTTTTAGTTCAGGGGGAGGAATCACCTTTTTCAATGTGGGAGCAGAATATGAGATTGATGACTGACTGGGAAATATAAATGAACTTTCTAAAATGTGCCTTCACAGGTAAAGGGAGAAATGGTATCTCCCATACCACTGGGGCTTTTGCCCACTATAGATTTGCTGGAAGACCAGGCAGATGCTGTTACAATTTTGTGTTCAATGATAGCCCTGGCAGAATTGGATAAGGGAGGGAAGTTCCACAGTGGAATTTCTACATGAAATCCATATGGCATCCCTAAAATTAGGATTAATAATAAAAATTTCTCTTGGACAGCATGGCAGAACAATGTTAACTAGACAATAGGACAGTTGGTGATGGAAGATACATTAATGCTTTTCCTGGCCAAATTTAATTTCCTCAGGGGGACAGTATATCCCTCTATGTGGTGGCTGAAGGGGAAGCTGAATAAATTGCATCATTGGTCTTAAAAGACTCCCAGAGCTTTATTAAATAAATATAAACCACCAATTAATGGAAAAGTGCTTTTCCACCAACTAAAAAGTTTTAATTATTAGGCCATAAATAGCTCCTCACTTCACCATATAATAATTAACTAAAAATATAGAAAATTAAAAGTCTAAAGACTCCACTTTATACTGCTGTCGTCGCGGAACACCTTGAAACTGACCAGCATTCGTCTCTGCCCTAAATGAAAACAGAATAATATGGTAGTATCCAGTAGCAATCACAGTATATAGCAATAATGCTTCACTTATCTTTCAGTCATCTTCCGATCTTTCAGTCTTCCAGTGTCCCATATAAAGAGTTAACTGCCCAACAAAGATCCTTGTTTTTCCTATTTAGGGCTTCTTCAGGGGCATACAGTTCAGACTGGAGAAAAACTCCTGTTTCTAATATTGGCATCTGACGTCACTGTTTTTAAACAGTGAGTGGCCAATCAGATTAAAGTAACCCTCACTAACTAGAGACCAATCCACAACTCTGAAAGCTAAAAAGGGGGTGGAGCATTGATTCAAAGCAGCCCAATTCTGATTACATAAACCTTTACAAAACAAGTGAATGGAAAAAGGTAGAGCTTCACAGCCATACTGGTAAAAAGCACTGGAGAAACTAGAAAAGAATTCCCCATTTGATCTTTTTATTAATCCCAATGGGTTCAGTAATATTCAGTTTAAATATCTGTTGCTCCCACTGTAACAGTATCTTCCCTCGATCACCTGCTCTAACATTAGGAGGGACAAGATCAATCACTGAACAGTGAATACATGTTGGTATTGAATACAGTGTTTCACCAGAGATGCGTCTTCTTAGGCTTGGACAAACTGTATTTATGTTCAGACATATGGACTTTAAGAGGTCAGGTGGTTTTGCCCACATAGAACTTACAACAGTGACAACGAATAACATATACTGCATGGGAAAAAGTACATGAAGTTGACCACTTTAACCAGTAATAAAGTCCATTAATGTCCATAATTGATCCTCCTTCCATAATTTTACAGTAAATACATTTACCGCAGCAAAAATGACCCACTGTTATAGCCGTATAGGGTACTCTCAGGACCGCTGAAGATAATATATATCCCTCAAATTTCTATCCCTACTATATACCACATGAGGGTTGCTATTGACCAGACAGGGGTGAACAGAAAGCATTGTCCATGTCCACTTGATGGATTTAGCTGGATACTGCAGGATGCACGTAACAGAATCTAATTGAGAAGCTACAAAAGAGCTTGATTTAGATACTGAAGAATAACCTGAATATGATAGTGACAACAGCCAATCACGATGATTATACCATACACGTTTATAGAGTTTATATTGCACAGAATCTGGATATCCTCATTCATTGAACTTCTGCAGCATCTTCTTCACTTGCATTTTGAACTCCATGTCTGTAGAACAGATACGTCTACACTGTAATGAGAGTAGGGAAGACTGTTTTTCAGATGATAAGGATGAAAACTCATATATTGTAACAAAGAAATTATGTCTGTAGGTTTAGAGAACAAAATGGTGATAAAAGCATCCACAGTTTTCTCCACAGAAACATCTAAAAAATGGAAATGAGATTCATAGCACGCCATCTCAAACTTAATGGAGGGATTACAGGAATTCAGATAGTCAAAGAATTGTATCAATTGGTCACGTGTTCCCTTCCATAAAAGGAACACATCATCAATATATCTTCTCTACTACAGAATGAACTGCATATATATTGATGGATAGAACCACTTGACTGCATACAAATGCATATAAGGGATAGCCAGCGATGGGGCAAACATGGCACCCATTACCATGCCAGAAATATTTTGGAAAAACTCATTTATATACAAAAAAGTTATTTTTCAGTGAAATATTTGCCAATTGCTTAAGAAACTATGTAGGAACACGATGGGGTCATGGTCTAATTTCCCATACAGATAGCAACACGTCTAAAGCTTCTTTCTGTGGAATAGAGGTATAAAGGGAATTAACATCTAACGTCACCAACCACTTCACACAGGAAATATCTGGTGCTTGCTGTAAAATTTGTAGAAAATATGTAGTATCTTTAAAGTGTGATGGTATTTTAGGGACTTTCTCCCTTAAATAATGTCCAAATATTTGCCTACATATTCTAAAAGGGAGTCATTGCCAGAAAGAAAGGGCATTCCTGGAGGATTTTGACGAACCTTATCAGGACTGACTCAAAGGCACACATTGCATTTGCATGTATCTTCAGCAGGGCCGGATTTACCTTGAGTGAGGCCCTACGCCAACAAAAATTGTGGGCCCCCAGCAGGGGCGGCCCAAGGGGGGTGCGGACCTCATTTGCATAAGGGGCCTCATTTGCATAAATATTTGCATAATGTTACCATATACTAACTTTTAGTAAACGTGCCTCTTAATGAGTGTATGGATAAAGAAAGACTAAAAGATTTCTACATTACTATAATCCAGTGCCAACTGCCAGACACATTAGGAACTACTACAAACACTGCCCATAGTAAACCCGCCGTATCCTAACAGCACTACCAGGACTCACAAAGCACCATACTCTACCAATCAAAAGGCAACACTGCAAATATTAAACCAATACATTTCAGAGAACAACAATACATGACCTACTGGGGAAAGAGAACAAGTGGCAATGTCAAATAGGAATTATATAAACAGAACACCTCAGCTCAGTTACACATGCAGAACATAGACCATCACCAAACAAGTAATCACAATTTAGAAATAGGAAGACAATAATTAAACTGGGAATCCCAAAAGCCAAACTTGGAATGTACAACACTGTAGAAATAAAACAATACATTAATTTGCTCTTGTACTAAACAAAGCACAGATGTTAATGATGCACATTTACCAGAGCTGACATATTCCAATTAATAAATTCAAAATAAAGAGATATTTTTCTACCTTTTGTGCATTTTTTTCAGCTGCAATTGCTCCAGCCACTTTCTTCTGGTTTCTTCGTGTCTTCTGCTAACTCTCCATCGTCTGCTGTCCATAGGAGCATAGGGCAAACAGTGTCATGAAGACTCCATGGCACAAAGAGGAGCATAGGGCAAACAGTGTCATGACGACCCCATGGCACAAAGAGGAGCATAGGGCAAACAGTGTCATGACGACCCCATGGCACAAAGAGGAGCATAGGGCAAACAGTGTCATGACGACCCCATGGCAAAAAGAGGAGCATAGGGCAAACAGTGTCATGAAGACCCCATGGCACAAAGAGGAGCATAGGGCAAACAGTGTCATGAAGACCCCATGGCACAAAGAGGAGCATAGCGCAAACAGTGTCATGAAGACCCAATGGCACAAAGAGGAGCATAGGGCAAACAGTGTCATGAAGACCCCATGGCACAAAGAGGAGCATAGGGCAAACAGTGTCCTGAAGACTCCATGCCACAGTGAGACTGTCAAAACAACACCCACAGTGGAATGAAAACCACAAGGCACGGGGAGAGGAGCAAAACAGCATCAACTTTGGCTGAAAGACCCCAAATCACTGAAGGGCATAAACCTTTAGGCCTAGGGCAAAGAAGCATCAAGAGGATTAGATCAAAGTGGAGTTTGTGGGAAAATTAGCCCAATTGAGGGGTACATGAAGGAATATCTGGGTATCTCCTTAGACAGGCTTGCCCATAAAAAGCCTATTTCTAACCCACTGCCAGAAAGATCCAATGAAAGGACTTAAGAGAAATAACACATCAAACAGAAATTCAGGGGCCCTTTTACTAAAGGGCTCTAAGGTGTTGCACCGAAGGCTCCAAAAGCACTGAAACTATGGTGAATTAGGTACAATACCACTGCATTAACTGTCAGGGGCCCCTCCATCCTGCTGACTCCATGCTGCTCTCCCACCCCATTGCCACCACTGATACCCCTCTCCAGGGCCTGCAGTGGCAGAAATGGTTCAGAAAATGCTGGGTGGCGCTTACTTCAACTTGCTGGTGTCACCCTGTGGTTTCTGCATTCAACTTACTGTCTCTTCCGCCCCCCTCTGATGCAATTTCTGGTTTTGAAAGAGGAGGTGAAAGAGACATACCACAGGGCAGACACTGCGAGCAGCACCAGAGTTGAGGTAAGCGCTGCCAAGCATTTTCTAAGCCATGCTGCCAAGTTCATCTGATGGTAGCACCAGCCCTGGGCACAGGGCAGCAGCAATGGAAGTAGAAAAGAGCAGACGAGGAGGCTGGGGGCGAAAAGAACCTACTGGAACCAAGATGGTAGGCTGGTTATCAGCACAGCCTGGAACAAGTTGAGTGTGCAGCACAACTCAGCCATATCCTCCTGCTGTTTCCCCCCCCCCCCATACCTACATCCTGACCTTGCGTCATCCCACTGCTGCCATTGTGTGACCCGGAAGATGTAGACATTTATCGCGCTCGTTTCTTTTATGAAGACATTTCTATTTCTCAAAAATATCTTACTAAATCTTAAACATTTCTCTTGAACAGCTTGTAACATTATATACTCAGAACATGTAGTCAAACACTTACTCGGAGTCCCTTGAAGTTTATTTGCAAAAGACTATCTTTTCTGCAAGAAGATAAAATGAAATTCTGTCCCTCCTGTCATTTCTGAACAGTTACTGCAACATGCTAAAGATAATCATAGGATGAGATTTTCTTACTTGTGAAGCCGCGGAGCGGGTTCTGGAGACAACTGCAGCACTCAGTCCACCAACCCAGATCTCAAAGCTGAAGTCCGGTTCGGATATTGCAGGAAAACACCAAAGCAGGTTGCCTTGGAATCACAGCAATGTACAGCAAACAATCCTGTGGGCTGTGGCCCACCCTTCTAAAAACCCTCGGGCTTCACTTAGCCCCAGGGCCGGGCGTGGCCTCTCTCCCTCTCACAATGCAAAACAGTTCAGGAGAGTAATGAAGACAAAGCTACAAGTAGTCCTTTTTTTAAATTAAATTTTACTTTAGGCCGGGGGGGATCGGACTCCTACCCCCCCCCCCGGCGTCAAGTAAAATTTAATTAAAAAAAAAAAACCTGGTGGCTGCCGCCGCGGGGCCCCCGATGCTGCCGCGGGGGCCCCGGCGACAAGCGGGGCTGGTCGGGTCGGGTCGGGTCGGGTCCGGTCCGGTCCGGTCCGGTCGGGTCTCTCTCCCTCCCTCGCTGCAGGCTGCGAGAGACGCGAAGGGAGAGCGTCTCCTCGCGTCTGTGTTAAGCCCGCAGGGGCTGATGGGAAATCCCATCAGCCCCTGCGGGCTTAACACAGACGCGAGGAGACGCTCTATCTTCGCGTCTCTCGCAGCCGGGAGAGAGGGAGGGAGGGAGGGAGACGAGACCCGACCCGACCCGACCCGACCATACCATCTTGTAGACGGGGCCCCCGCGGCAGCAGAGGGGGCCCCGCGGCGGCAGCCACCAGG
The DNA here is from genome assembly GCA_033557465.1 of Ichthyophis bannanicus. Classification (NCBI taxonomy): domain Eukaryota; kingdom Metazoa; phylum Chordata; class Amphibia; order Gymnophiona; family Ichthyophiidae; genus Ichthyophis; species Ichthyophis bannanicus. Next base: position 573,787,395 of record CM066035.1, read on the forward strand.
TTTTTTTTTTAATCGAATTGAAAAAAAAAAAAACCTGGTTCTATTTTTTGTGGGCCCCTGCCGGTTGTGGGCCCTACGCCATGGCGTACATGGCGTATACGTAAATCCGGCCCTGATCTTCAGTAATAAATAAAATGCCGGTACCCGTGGGAATTTATGATTAAGGAAGGCTAGTTCCTTATCTGACAAATACTATGTTCTATGAAAAGTTACTTGTTCTATCTGTTCTCTGTACACTGCTGTGACTGGTAGATACATTTGTATAAAAAAGTTGCTAAATAAATATCCAAATACAGTATATGCGCTGTCTTCTGTCTCAGTAATCACACTGAGCTCTTGCTGTAATAACATAGTAGGATCTGAAGTTAGCCTCCGATAATGATTTTCATTAGAAAGTTGTCAGTATACTTGTCTGGAGAAACAAGGATCTTTATTGGGCAATTCATTCTTTATATGAGACACTGGCAGATTCAAACATCAGAAGATCATTGAAAGATAAGTGAAGTATTATTGCTATATGCTGTGATTGCTACTTGATACTACCATATTATTCTGTTTCCATTTAGGGCAGAGACATATGCTGATCAGCTTTGAACTATTCCGCGATGACAGCGGTATAAAGTGAAGTCTTTTGACCTTTAATTTGCTATATCTTTAGTCTATTATATGGTGGTGAGGAGTTATTTATGATCTAATAATTAAAATTTTTTAGTTGATGGAAAAGCACTTTTCCATTAATTGGTGGTTTATATTTATTTAATAAAGCTTTGGGAGTTTTATAAAACCAATGATGCGATTTATTCAGCTTCCCTTATAGAAGTTTGGCTGCCACATAGAGGGATATACTGTCGCCCTGAGGTCTTTTTCTCCCTTAATTAAATTTTGGAATATTAATTTCTGCTAAGTTCCTTTTTGATTTAAATTTTAACTGGGTTGGATAGTGGTATGATTTATAGGATAATAGATTGACATAACCAATGATTTTTTCTGATTGGATTGTATTGTTACCCTTAGTGTGTGTTTTTGGTGTGATCAAATTTAATTTCACCCATGCCCAAACTGGGCACAAGAAGAAGTCTTATGGTATAAGTCAATGTGACACTGATTATAAAAATTTGCGGAAAAAATCCAATATGCAAACTTTCATATGTGCATGTCATGACCAAGCTTCTATAAACTCTTCAAGTTGGCATGGTGTACCCTATTGACTGGATTATATCAAGTCTGGGAAATGGAAACTGGAACCCGAATAGATGAGATGGAGTGGAACACATTTTATTTATTTATTTAAAGTTTTTTATATACCGTCTTTCTGCAATTCAAGACGGTTTACATGGTTCTCCAGGACCAAGCAGGAAGTCAGTCCTCACATATGGGTGACGTCGGCGTCGACGGAGCCCCCATGCGGAGCATTTCCCCAGCTTTCAAAGAAAGCCTTTGGGAATGCAGGCACGCATGCGCGGTCCCCTTCCTGCCCAAAGGTGCCATCTTGCTCAGTCCTCTTTTTTCCGCGGAGCCCTACGGATGCCTGTCCTTGTCACCCGTGAAAAAAGTTGATATTTCCTGCGTTGGGTCGAGTTTTTCCTTGGTTCGACGTCGGTTCCTTTCCCGCCTAGACTCGGTACACCGGTGCCGAGCCCGGATCTCTCTTTTTCGGTTTTTGTCCTTAGAGACTGCGTTCACGCCTTTTTTCTTTTCCCTGGCAGCCCAATTTTTTGATCTTGCAGGGGCCCTTTTTCCCCCGATGGCTGCCAATGGCTTTAAGAAGTATGATCGGTGCAAGAAACTGATGTCTCTCACCGACACACACGACTGCTGCCTCCGGTGCCTGGGTCCAGACCATGATTCTACGGTCTGTAGTCCTTGTGGCAAAATGTCTTCCAAGGCATTGCGGAGCCATCAGCACCAGCGTGAGAGGATCTTCTTCGAGTCTGCCTCTGGATGGGTCCAGACTTCATCAGAGGCCTCGACGTCTCAGGAGTCTGACCCCGAGCATCATCAGGGTTCCTCTGAAAGGGAGTCCCCCTCGAGGGAGCACTGAAGGAAGAAGAAACCCACGAGGGCGGCATCGGTGGACGCTCTTGGCTCCTCGAGGGCCAGGTCGCATAGCCCCGATCGCCGTCCCGGGTCTTCGGAGTTGGAAAGGCCTGCCAAGCATCCTCGTGTAGAGTCGGAGGCCCCGAGCCACGTGAGTCTTATAGTCCTTGTGGACTCTCCTCCGGGGGAGCCGACGTTGGGCCTGACGCCGTTGGGACCTGAGTCGGAGGCTGCTGGGTCTCCTGAGCTTGGACTCATTTTGACGGCCTTGGAGAGCAGATTGTCTGCCTTCATGGAGCAGCAGCAGGTGCTGATCGCCAGTCTCACCGGTGCATCTGCCCCGACCACCGGGACATCGTCGTCCAAGTCGATCCCGGAGACCGAGCCGATCCTCGAGACCATGCGAACTCGAGTCGATCCTCGGCTGCAGTCACCCTCGGCCTCCCGTTTGGAGGAATCGGCGTGGGAGACGGAGGAGGAGGAGTCTCCTGACACCTTCCGGACTCAGACAAGGTCCCCCCCCAGAGGATACTAGGTTCTCGGATTTCGTGCGGGACATGGCCAAGGCACTGGCATTCCCTGCGGATCCCGAGGAGGAGCCTTGAGCCGAGGAGCTCGAGGCTCTGTAGTATGACTCTCCTCCCAAGGAGGCCTTTACTGTCCCGGTTCCTCCGATGCTGGAGCGGTTGCTCTTCCGCATGTGGGAGGCGCCGGCCTTGATGCCGGTTCTAAGCAAGCGGGTCGATTCCATCTATCGAGTCGGCAAGAGCCCCGGGTTTCAGAAGGCACAGCTACAGCACCATTCCATGGTGGTGGAATCAGCCATGCATCGCCTGAAGAGTCAGAAGATGCACTCCTCGGTGCCTCCCAGCAGGGAAGCCCGGAACCTGGATGCCCTCGGTAGAAAGTGCTTCCAGGGCTCTATGCTTGCTTGCCGTGTCCAGACCTACCAGCTGTACATGGGCATTTACCTTCGAGACCTGGCAAAGGAGATTTCCGGGTTCTCTGCTGGTCTGTCCGAGGAACCTTTGCAGAGGTTCAAGGCCTTGTCTTCTGGTATTCGAGAGTGCTCGAAGTTTATCTCTCAAGCAGCATACGATGGATTTGAGGCTTCGGCCCGGGTAGCAGGGGCCGGGATCAGTGCACACCGTCAGGCCTGGCTAGAATCCTCGGACCTCGAGCCATGGGTACAGGACAAGTTGGTCGATGTCCCTTGCCAAGGTGAAAACCTCTTTGGCAAGCCCATGGCCGAAAAGGCTGCAGAACTCGAGACCGAGACTCTTACCCGGACATGCTGTCCAGGAAAACCTCTGCCCCTTCTCAGAAGAAGAAGGGCTCGGGGAAAAAGACCTTTTACCCGAGGATGACCACTGCCTATAAAACCTACCCTCACTACCAGGCCTCTGCAGCTCCCCAACAGGGCCAGCAGGCCAAGGGGCAGGGTCATGGGCCCCGTAGGTAGAAGGCCCCCAAGCCTCCTACCCCGGCTCCTGCTCAGCAGGGAGGGGGTTTTTGACTATGCAAGCATAGCCTCTCCTCCTCTCCAGGGCACAGGAGGTCGGCTGACCCTGTATGCAGACAGGTGGCCAGCCATCACAGGGCATACTTGGGTGTTAAGTATCATTGAAAGGGGCTATCTGCTCCACTTCACCCAGATACCCCCCTCCTACTTTCTGGGGAAGCTTTCAAGACCCCCTCTGCACAGAAGCTTACTCCTTCAGGAGCTGGAAGGTCTACTAAGGGACCAGGCGGTGGAACCGGTGCCTCACCACCTGGAAGGGCAAGGCTTCTACTCCAGGTACTTCCTGGTACCAAAGAGAACAGGAGGCCTCAGACCCACCCTCGACCTGAGAAATCTAAACAAGTTTCTGGAGAGGGAAAAGTTCAAGATGCTTACCCTTGGGATCTTACTGCCCTACCTCCAGCAGGGAGATTGGCTATGCTCCTTAGACCTGAAGGATGCTTATACTCACATCCTCATCCATCCAAGCCACAGACAATTCCTCAGATTTGTGGTGGGAGGAAAGCACTTCCAGTACAGAGTGCTTCCTTTTGGCCTCACCTCCGCCCCCAGGGTTTTTACAAAATGCCTGGCAGTGGTTGCGGCCTACCTCAGGAACCAGGGGATCTTTGTGTTCCCTTACCTGGACGACTGGCTAATCAGAGGCCAGTCTCCACAGGAGGCCAGGCAGGCCACCTGCAGAACCATATCCCTGCTTCAGCACCTGGGGTTCGTCATAAACTTCCCAAAATCCACTTTGGTCCCCTCACAGGACGTGGAATTCATAGGAGCAAGATTGGATACCATCCAAGCCAAGGCCTTCTTGCCTGTGGACAGAGCTCACCGGCTGATAAAGTTCACCAGCCAGTTTCGGGCGAACTCTCTGGTCTCGGCCAGAAACTTCCTCTAGCTCTTAGGTCACATGGCTTCCACAGTGCATGTCACCCCACACGCCCGACTACACATGAGGCCGGCTCAGTGGCACCTCAGGACGAAGTGGCTGCAGGCCACAGGGAAATTGTCAGACAGAATAAAGGTGTCCAAACTCTTGGTGGACTCCTTATGCTGGTGGAGGCATCTCAAAAATCTGGTCAGGGGTGTTCCTTTTCAGGCTTCCCCACACACTCAGGTACTGACAACCGATGCTTCCCTGCAGGGCTGGGGGGCTCACTGCCAGGGAGCCTGCACCCAAGGCCTGTGGTCTCCGTGGGAGACTGCCCAGCAGATCAACCTGTTGGAATTGAGGGCCATTCGGCTGGCCTTGCGAACTTTCTCTCCGATTCTGTCTCACCAGTCTGTCCTAGTTCAGACGGACAACCAGGTGGCTATGTTCTATGTCAACAAGCACTTCCTCTGGGGTTGCAACCTGACCTTCTGACTCAGGACCAGGGGTCCCTCTTGCATCCCAACCTCAAATCCCTCAATTTGATGGCCTGGCTGCTGAAAGGCTAGTCCTTGTTCCCTTGCTCCTATCTAGGGAGGTTGAGGAGGTGGTGTTGGCCTCCAGGAAACATTCCACTAGGAAGGCCTATGCTCTAAAGTGGCGTCGGTTCTCTGCTTGATGTTCTCAACAGCAAGAGGACCCTTTCTCCTGCTCTGTCCAGGTGGTGCTTCAATACCTGCTCCACCTTTCAAATCTAGGACTTCAGTCCAACTCTGTCCGGGTTCACCTCAGTGCCCTCTCAGCTCACCACTTGCAGGTGGATGGACAATCTCTCTCCGGCCACCCTCTGGTGACCCGCTTTTTAAGGGGCCTGCTTCTGCTTAAGCCTCCTATTCGTCCACCAGCCCCTGAGTGGGATCTCAATGTGGTCTTGCAGCAACTGACTCGCCCACCTTTTGAGCCGATGGCAGCCTGCCATTCATGGTTCCTCTCCTGGAAGGTGTAGTTCCTTGTGGCACTCACCTCGGCTAGGCGGGTGAGTGAGCTTCAGGCCCTGGTCTCGGATAGGCCGTATACCAGGTTCTATAGGAACAGGGTAGTCTTGCGGACTCATCCTAAGTTCCTTCCAAAGGTGGTGTCCTCCTTCCACCTCAACCAGGAGCTGGTGCTTCCAACGTTTTTTCCTAGGCCGCACGCCAGTAGGGCAGAGACTGTCTTGCATACCCTGGATTGTAGAAGGGCCCTGTCCTTTTACCTTGAACGTACGCAGGGGCATAGAAGGCCTTCTCAGCTCTTCGTTTACTTTGACCCTAATAAATTGGGGTTGCCTGTCACTAAGCGTACGCTGTCCATCTGGGTGGCAGACTGTATCGCCTGGGCGTACAGGTCAGCCGGCCTCTCCCTGGAGGGTCGAGTCACTGCTCACCGGGTCAGGGCGAAGTCCGCATCAGTAGCTCACTTCTGCTCTGTTCCGTTGGCAGACATCTGCCGGGCCGCTACTTGGTCTTCAAGCCAGACTTTGAGGGAGTCCTGTAGGAACAGTGCTTTCGGGCAAGTGGTACTCCGTAATCTCTTTGAGGTTTAGGCAACTCCTACCCACTGGCCCTGGTGTTGGGCTACTGTTCAGGTGTGGTCTCAGAGAAGGTTCTCTCACTGTTGCTGGGGCTCTAGAGGTAGCTCTATTTTTCAGCCTGGGTTCCTGGTAGCCCAGAGCTAGGGAGTCACCCATATGTGAGGACTGACTTCCTGCTTGGTCCTGGAGAAAGAGTAGTTACTCACCTGTAACAGGTGTTCTCCAGGAGCAGCAGGAATCAGTCCTCACAACCCTCCCTCCTCCCATTGGAGTTGCAGTTGTATATAGTTCATTTTCTTTTTTGTGCTGTCTTTTAACTATGTCATCAGACTGAGCAAGATGGCACCTTTGGGCGGGAAGGGGACCGCGCATGCGTGCCTGCATTCCCAAAGGCTTTCTTTGAAAGCTGGGGAAATGCTCCGCATGGGGGCTCCGTCGACACCGACGTCACCCATATGTGAGGACTGATTTCTGCTGCTCCTGGAGAACACCTGTTACAGGTGAGTAACTACTCTAACTCAACAATAACAGTGTGGATACATCTGTTTTACATAGAACAAAAACTTAGGAGGAACTTATTTAAGAACAAACAAAAATAGCAGTTAGTTATAATGCCGGAAGAGGCAACTATGTATAATAACTGGGGATGGAGGGGGAGGGGGGGAAGGGTGCATGGGTGAAATGGGGGGATATTGAATGTAGAGTAGGATGTTAGCTAAGTCTGGAGGGGTGGCACTTGGCTGGATGAAGCTATGTGGGGTGGTGCTAAAGTACTTTTGGAAAAGGACCATTTTAAATTTTTGCGAAATTCTGTATGATCAGGGCAATTTTGAAGGTCAGGTGGGAGGGCGTTCCATTCTGTTGTGGTGTAGAGGGAGAAGATATGATTGCAGGTAGCTTGTGTGCTTTTTAGTTTTTGGACTGGGATCTGTAGCAGGTTTGCAGCGTTAGATCTGCGCGATCTGAGGCTGGAAGGTTTGTTAAGGAGCGAGCGAAGGCAAGGAGCAGATTCAACATTTTGGCATTATACTAGTCGCCTCACTTTGTCCATTGGTTTATGTCAGTCTCTCTATTTTTCAGCTTTTTGTGCCATTTGGATGCCTTGGAAGATGTGGAAGGTTCTTGTTTCTAAGGTACATAAGGTCCATTCCTCCTTTTTCTTTTCTTATTCTCCTGGTTTATCTCCCTCTGCCGATCTCTCTAGCATCCCTGCAGGTTCTTTATGACTTCATCTCTCCCTATCTACTTGACCCCTTCCCCACTATTATTGCTGGGGGACTTTAACATTCACTTCTCTTCTCTGTCAGATCTGATTTCAAAAGACTTTCTGGATTTCCTATCTTCCTCTCACCTCCAGCAACATGTCACCACTCCTAACCACACAGCAGGTCAGATCCTCATCGGGTAATTACCTCTACACCTCTGTCCACTTCCTTACTCTCCGTTACTCCCCTCCCATGGTCTGATTACTCCTTTACTTCCTTCTCTCTCACTCACCTTTCCATCTGGTGTCCTCCACCTGCCCCCTTATTTCTGAAGCAATGTAATCTTCACAACTTCTCTCCAAATTCCTTTGTAGCCCACTACCCCGTTTCCCTTCAGATTTTGGACAGCACTGCCCTGATGAACCGGCTCTTCATTTTAGTTCAGTCATTTCATCTATCTTTGACCTTTTTGCTCCCCTTTGAACTGTTTCATCTTCCTCTCCCCCCTCCAAACTCTTGCATCATCCTGGGCTCCGTCTTCTCAAACGTCAAGTCCACCAACTTGAATATTATTGGTGGAAATCCCAGTTGCCTGTTCTGCTTTCCTTTTTTTAATTCGCTTCCTGCCATTACTATGCTGCTATCACCAAGACCAAGAAATCATATTACTCTACCTTTATGCACAAAGACACTTCTTCCTTCCACCTTTTCCATCTGCTGCATTCTCTTGCCGATCTCCTTCATGCTCTTTCCGCTGCCTCATCTTTATATTGACAGGTTTTTGCCCCAGCTTTCTGTCAGAAGATCCTCACCATCCAGTCTTCCCTGCCCTGCTCCATAGTTCCTTCACCCTCTAATCCCGCCTCCTAAACCTCTGCCACTAGTCTCTCTATTCTTACTGTTCCTGCCTTCTATAAGCTGTCACGTGTTATTGCCTCATCTCGCTCCACCACTGCCGCATCTGACTCAATGCCTTCACAATTGTTTAAATTAGTCAGCGGCTCCTTTCTCTCTCAAATCTTCTGTGTCATCACTTCATCCTTCTCTTCTGGTATCATTCTGGAAAGAACCTATCATCCTCCCCATCCTCTAACCGGCTGCTAATGATTCCTCCGATCCTCTCAATACTGGCCCATTTCTCTTCTACCCTTTCTCTCTAAAGTCACTAAGCATTTGGTCACACACCAACTGCAGGACTTCCTTTCTTCTTCTCGCACCCTCCGCCCCACTCAGACTGGCTTTCATCCCCATCTGTCCACTGAGCACTCTCTCCTAGCCATTACTGACTACCTTCGCACTGCGATCTCCAGAATTGCACACAATACTCCAAATGAGGTCGCACCAAAGGCTTATACAGAGGCAGTATCACCTTTTTTCTGCTAGCCATTCCTCACTGTATGCACCCAAGTATCCTTCTAGCTTTTGCTGTCGCCTTTTCTACCTGTTTAGCTACTTTAAGATCATCAGACACAACCTTGCCTAGGTCCTGCTCTTCTTTAGTGAACAAAAGTACTTCACCCCCTATACTATATCGCTCCCTTGGATTGCTGCAGCCAAAATGCATGACCTTGCATTTTTTAACATTAAATCCCAGCTGCCAGATTCTAGACCATTCTTCAAGCTTAGCTAGATCCCTCCTCATGTTATCTACACCTTCCTGGGTGTCTACTCTATTGCAGATTTGGGTATCATCCGCAAAGAGGCAAACCTTACCCAACAGCCCTTCCGCTATATCACTAACAAAGATGTTAAAAAGAGTCGGACCAAGGACAGATCCCTAGGGCATCATTGATAACTTCCTTCTCCTCAGAGTGAGGCTCCATTTACCTGTACCCTTTGTCGCCTCCCACTCAACCAATTTCTAACCCAAGCAGTAACTTTAGGGTCCATCCCTAGGGTGCTCAGTTTGTTTATAAGTCGCCTGTGAGGAACAGTATCAAAGGCTTTACTGAAATCTAAATACACCACATCTAGGGCTTTCACTCAGTCCAACTCCCTGGTCAACCAGTCAAAGAAATCAATCAGATTTGTCTGACAATACCTGCCTCTGGTGAATCCATGCTGCCTTGGATCCTGTAATCCGCTGGACTCCAGAAATCTCACTATTTTCTCTTTCAGCAGTGTTTCCAATAATTTACTCACCACCGAAGTTAAACTAACCGGCCTGTAGCTGTGTAAAGGCACCACATGAGCCTCTCTCCAGTCCTTTGGCACCACCCCCGACTCCAACGAGGTAAAGGGGATGGAAGGATTCCCCTATGAAGAGAGGTTAAAAAGGTTAGGGCTCTTCAACCTGGAAAAGAGACGACTGAGGAGAGATATGATAGAGGTCTATAAATTAATGAATGGCGTGGAATGGGTAAACATAGATCGATTGTTTACATCATCAGAATATAGAAAGACTAGGAGACATGCAATGAAGCTACAGGGTAAGCTATTTAAGACTAATAAGAGAAAATATTTTTTCACTCAATGTGTAATCAAACTCTGGAATTTCTCACCAGAGGATGTAGTAAAAGCTGTTAGTTTAGTTGGGTTTAAAAAAGGTTTGGACAAGTTCCTGGACAAAAGGTCCATAAACCATTGGGACCCAGGATATCACTGTTTGACACCCAATACAAGCATTGTGGAACCTGTATCTTTTGGGGAAACTGCTAGGAACTTATGACCTAGATTGGCTACTGTTGGAAACAGGATACTGGGCTTGATGCACCTTGGTCTGACCCAGTATAGCATATCTTATGTTCTTAATCTCCAGGAACAAGCAGGAATGAGTCTTCACATATGGGTACGTCGGTACCAACGGAGCCTGCGCGGGAACGCTCTCCAGCGTCTCAAAAGAAAGCTTTTGAGAGCATCCCACATGCATGCGTGCTGCCTTCCCGCCCAAATACTTCCCTCACATCAGTCTTTCGTTTTCCGCAGAGCAGGCAGGACGTGTCCCTGTCACCGCAGAAAATTTATCTTTTTTATTTTTATTTTTTGTGGTTGCGCCTGCCTCCGCCCGACGCCCACCTGTACCGCCGGTGTTTTTCTTTTTTCTTGGAAAATTTCTTTTTTCCTGAAGAGTTTTTTCCTCATTTAGTGCCTGACGTCTGGCCACTAGGCCTCCACTTTTCCATTATCGAAAGACCAGCCACTACCTTTAAGAAATGTTCAAACTGTAGCGGTACACTTAGGTTTCACACACAATTTTGGTGTCTGCCTTGTTTAGGTCCTGACCATTGTCCTAAAGTCTGTTTTTCTTGTAGGAATGTAACCAGAAGAGATCTTCAGAACCGAGTACAACTTGGTACCGGATCTACATCTACCATGAGATCACCGGGCAGAATCTCTTCTCCCTTCCATGGTCAGGTAACCAAACAACAGTCTGTTAAGACTAGCCAGTCCTCGAGAGGTAGATCTCTTGCTAAGCATCGAGATGCCCCTGGGCTTGCCCTCGAGGACACGATGGCTCAATCCCGGTGGGAGTCTTCGGGCTCCAAAGCATTAACGGGATCCCAGGTTGCTCTCGAGGTTTTTACCTCCGTAGATGCACTTGGGCCATGCTCGGTGATCCGGACCGCTTCGAGCGGTACCGAAACCTCGGCATGGGCTATGGTGTTGGATGAAAAACTCCTCACCATGGAACATAGTCTGGCGTATCTCTCAGTTGCTTAGGTACTGTCGGAGTCGCCGCAGACCGTTCTTCGACCACCGGTATCGGCGTCAATGCCGGTGCCAGTATCAACTTCGGTGCCAGCACCGGTGCCGGTGTCGGTACGCATGCCGACATCGGCGTCACCCCCGGTACTGGATTGGTCATCGATGCAGATACTGGGACCGACATCGGTACCGGCGTCGATGACTTCGATGCCTCTTCCAACAGGCTCGCTTCCGTCCATGCCGAGCCTGGAATCGCTATCTAGCCTGGAAGATTCGGTACCGACTCCTCTCAGTATCGACATTGAGGAGTACCGAACGCACCTTGTTCCAGAGGATCCGGTGCGTCATCCTCCCCGGTTTTCTAAGCCCGATGTTGCAGATGCATCTATCGGTAGCGTACCTGAATTTTCAACAGGTCCAGTTGTTACTCCTCATTGCAGAGAATTTCTCTTAGAGGAGAACTCTTTTCAAGCTTTTCTGCTTGACATGGCAAGAATACTCGCCATCTCTATCCCTGGGAAGGAGTTTATATCAAGGGATTCAGAAATTCTGCATTCCCCCTGGTTTCCAGAGGAGGCAATCATGCTTCCCCTACACCACATCCTACAGGATTTGTTATTTAGAATGTGGAAAACTCCCTTAACGGTATCTCCACATTCCAAAACAATTGACACTATCTATAAAGTGCCACCTTCTCCAGGTTTTCAAAAGACTCAACTCCCTCATCATTCTATAGTAGTAGAATCAGCAATGAGGCGTGTTAGGAGTGCAAAAAAGCACTCCTCCTATCCGCCAGGTCGTGAGTCTAGAACCTTGGATGCTTTTGGGCATCGATGCTTCCAAGCATCTATGCTTTCAGCAAGAATCATTTCATATATTTTCTATATGGGATTCTCTCTGGAACAGGTTGCCAAAAGTTTGAAACTTTTGTACCCTTTCCTTCAGGAACATAAAAGAGCGGACTATTTATCACTAGTCAATCATGCTCATGATATTTCTACATTTCTTCATCGTGCTTCCCTGGATTCTTTTGAATCTGTTAGCAGGTCATCTGCTATAGCCATAGGGGCACGACGTTTAGCCTGGCTCCAAGCTTCAGGCTTGGACAAATGGGTACAAGAAAAGCTGGGAGATAGTCCTTGTACTGGAGAACATCTCTTCAACAAGGATTGCCTATTTCAAGCTAGTCAGTTAGACACTGATACTGCTACCTTAAGGGACTTATCAAAACTTCCCTCTGTCCCAGCTAATAATGGATCTTCTAAAAAACTTTATTCCGCTAGGGGGAAAAAGTTTTATCCATCTTCTTCCCCTCAGACAGATGTTTCCCAACAAGGGCAACATCCAACCAGGCTAAGACAACGGAAACCTCAGCAGATTCAGCAAACCCAGTAATTAAAGGGTTTCTGATTTTTTTCTGTCAGTATGAGGTTTTAGAACCTGTAGATATGCCTTTTTATCAAAAGAGCCGTCTGGTTTGACTCTCATCTATGCTGACAACACTGAGTTGCCTCTAGGTATGACTGTCTTATTTAAGAGAACCTTACTCTGACAGCTCCAAGAGCTCTTCAGATATTCAGGCCTACAGGTAATAAGTTTCTACTTCCCTATTTAAAAAAAAAAAACAGGGGAAGAACAATCATGAAACTTAACAAGGTGAGTGATAACTTTCACCTTTTTTGACAGTTACCTGTAACATTTTGACTACAGAGGACTCTATCTATAAGAACTTACTAAATTGTAAGTTTTTTCAACTCTGTATTACTTTTCCTTTTAGTTGGGACATCCAGTCTCCAACCTGAATATTATTCATCTGGAGAGCTTCTTCTGAAGCTATAAAAATTCCTACTCCAGTAAATCTTGTCAATACAGAGTTTTTCCTGTTGAGGTATTTCTGCACTGGGGGTTTCTACAGGATGCAATCTAGCATTCTGAAATCCCCTACCAGATTGTCCTCTATGCATTTGAGCAGAGTCAGCTCAAAAGGCATCTAAACCCTCCATAATACAAATATGAAGAACCCACCAGGTGGGTTAGATGAGCTTCTTGAACAGATAGCTCACATGGGTTTCGGCCCTTTTTTTCTACACTGCTTGTGTTTTTAGAGCTGACCTCTCAAATACTCCTTTATGACAGCTCATCAGACAGGAATTTAGTTTTTCATCATTCCTAATAATGTCTGTTGGTCCTTTTCTTAATCTTCATGGGACCTCTCTTTCTGCTGTCTTCATGACAGAGGGCTCCACAACGGTTTTGAAACCCTCTGTTTAATTGATCATTGCAAGGTAAAAAAAGCCTATCACTATTTTTACCATTTTCACTTCTGTCCTAACAGAATTGATTGAGTTGCAGGCTGGCTACTCAACAGCCAGATCTCACCTACGCAACCTATAACACGCTCTCTGCAACTGTGCAATGAAGCTCTGCAACTATGGGCCTTTGTCAGAGAGCATAGTACTCCACCCCTGGTAGGAAACCTCCAGGTGGTCAGACGACCTTGACTGGTAGGCTCTGCTCATTCATGCTCCCACATGACTTTTGTTCCTTTTTTACCATCTTCCTTAAAATTTTTTCTTTAAGGAAAGGGAGCCAGGGCCTAGACGACTTCAAGTTAAGGAATAACACCACTCCCTAGGTTCCATATCTTCAAGGGAACTTCCACCACAGGGATGCATTCCTAATCATTTCAGTTGATCCTCATCTACTGAAAATGTTTTCTCACTATCTCATTGAAGTCTACCTGAAACAAAGAACGCATAATACTCATACTGCTCTCATAGACAGTCAGACAAGGGAATCCCTTACATTGCGTTATTTCTTCCAGCTTCTATCCTGAAGTGATAAAAGGATCCAGATCTTTTATCTTAGGATTAAAGATCTCCTCTGCACTCCTTCGGATACGTTTCAAGGCCTAGTTCTCTGAGGTCTAGACCTCTTGTCAAGGGTAAGAAGCACCTTACTGGTTTCCACCAAACCTTGCATAAGATTCTTATACCTTGCTTAATAAGTGATTCCCACTAACTATTCGTAAAAAGGTCTTAACCCTTCTTGTTGTTAGACAAGTCTCCTTATACAATCTGACCCTGAAATCTGGTAGAGATAGGACGTTCTTTCTTTAACATAACCTTTTTTTCTATCAAAATCAGGTTACCTTACATCTGAAGCTCTCTAGGTAAGTTGTTAGCCTACGTGCTATCACGCAAAACACTTTACTGATCTTCAGAAATTGGGGGCTAATCGCCCAATACGGTATTCTTGTCTGGATGAATGGGTTCTAGGAACCCATCTCCTTTTTCTGTAAAGGTTTTTTTACCTTTTCATCCAGACTAGTCAGATTTCTCTTTTCTTTTCTTTCCCAAGGCACCATCCTGCTCTAGGGACAGAAATATCTTCGACTGTAGACTATAGAGAAGTTTATCTTCTCTCATGGGTCCCAACTTCTTATAAACTCCCCAGTTCCCTGGGGTTACTCCTAGACAATGATATTTTTTCTATCTTTGTCTATATGGTAAATTTCAATTCCCTCTACTCCTCACGGTAAGGGAATTCCATATGAGGACAATGTGATGGTTCTTTACAACAGACCCATATCTACTTCCCCATATGTGTAGTTTTGTTTGCCATACTTGGATGACATCCCTTTTCAAGAGTTGGGACTTCCTATTCTTACTAACAGTTATCTCTACACACGGACACTTTTTTCTGCATTCCTTGTTTAGTTCAGCTGTTCCACAGCACATCATTTTTACACTGTTAGTTCAACTCCTACCCTCCATCCCTTGGATGCCTGAGGTCCTTAGGAGGAAGCATGGCCCATCCATTAGTTTTTTGCTACATGCTGGGAGTCCCCATATGTGAAGACTCATTCCTGCTTGTTCCTGGAGATAGCACAGTTACTTACCTGTAACAGGTGATCTCTGGGAACAGCAGGAATAAGTCTTCACAACCCACCCACCTCCCCTAGGAGTTGCTCTCTCTCTCTTTATAATTTGTTTACTTCCCTCCTTCGGTCTCAGCTACAAACCCAACTGATGTGAGGGAAGTATTTGGGCGGGAAGGCAGCGCGCATGCGTGTGGGATGCTCTCAAAAGCTTTCTTTTGAAACACTGGAGAGCGTTCCCGTGCAGGCTCCGTCGGTACCGACGTACCCATATGTGAAGACTTATTCCTGCTGTTCCCAGAGATCACCTGTTACAGGTAAGTAACTGTGCTTTCCCAGCACCAAGTTCTCCTTGTTTCCCTTGATCTCACTGCGACATTTGACTTGGTCAACCATTCTTTTCTCCTTTCTCAATTCTTTTTGATTGATGTCACAGGTTCTGCTGTCAACTGGTTCCATTCGTACTTGTTTGACCATTCTTATAAAGTTTCTTGTCTTCTTTGTGCTTTGCTTCTCAAACCCTCCACTGTGGTGTTCCTCAAGGTTCTGTCCTCGGTCCCATTCTTTTTAACGTCTTTCTGGCCCCCTCGACATTCCTCATTGCATCTTTGGACATTCCATTCTTCATTTATGCTGATGATATCCAGCTCCTTTTCTGACTCCCCATGCACTCTCCAGCTGTCATTTCCCAGATTTCCCTCAAGCTTAATTCTATCTCTGACTGGCTCTCCAGTCACAGGCTAAAACTCAATACCTCCAAAATTGCCTGTCTTCTCTTTGCTAATCCTGCTCCCCTCTCCCTCCTGCCTCCCTCCCACCCTTTCATTCATGGTACCCTGCTCCCCTTCCAAGACGTGATCAAGATCCTTGGTATATCCTTTGACTCTCAGCTCTCCTTTTACCATCATATTTCCTCCACTGTTCGGCGTTGTTTTACTGTCCTGCATCAGATCCGCTCCATTTGCAAGCTCTTTGATCAACCATCCATTCGTCTACTTTTGCTTTCACTGATCATTACCTGCCTTGACTATGCCAATTCTCTTTTCTCTGGTCTTCCTCAGTGCCACATCCGCCATTTACAACTGATTCAAAACACCAATCTCAAACTCCTTCATGGTGCCCGTAAATTTGATTATGTTACTCACCTCTTCCTCACTGAACACTGGCTCCTGGTATCTTTTCGCATCAAATGTAAAGTTCTCATACTAACACATCATCTTCCACACTCTGGCAACCCCCCATTCTTGTCGCAGTTCTTATCTACCTACATTCCCCAACATGCTGTTCAATCTGCATCCCAAAGTCTTCTTGAAGTCCCTGGTTTACATTCTGTCCATTTGTCTTTAGTGCATTCTTCCTCTTTTTGTGTTGTCGCTCCTACTCTGTGGAATTCTCTTCCCTCTGTCTTCCACTCCCAACTCTCTTTTACTTGCTTTAAGTCCCATTTAAAAACCCATTCCTTTCCCTTAGCTTTTCCCAGGGCTGTGCCTTCTTGACCTTTTCTTTCCTTAGTGATCACTGTCCCCTCCCCCCTCTTCTTCTTTCTTGGCATCTCCTGAACAGTTCCAGCCAATTTGGTCTGTCTGAGTCTTCCCTGTTCCCTTCCTATCTTCTTTCTATGTCCTTTGTTTTATTAACACTCACTACTGCATTGTAACCTAGGCCCTCCTTCCCCTTCATCGTCTGTTGTCCTCTCATCTACCTCTGTTAGTTTCCTCTGTTTCAGTTTTGTTTTGTATCATTGTCTTTTACTTTGTTAACTGACTAGTTTCCTTGCTATAGGCGGTATATCAAGTTAAATAAAACTGTAACTGTAACTGTGGGGCTTTTAAAGTCAAATATGTGTTGGCACTGGGTACTTTAACCCATATGGTCTACAAGTGTTCCAGCTTACAGGGGTAAGCTGCTGGAGCTGCTGATCTTGCTCGCGTGGGCCAACCGCTCCACAATAGGGACCAAACACAAGTCTAAGTACAAACATGCAAGAAGGGAGACATCCAGAGGTTCTTACATCCCACAAGACCCACGGACCCAAAAAAGAAAAGACAGGCAGTGAGGCGCACACAGCA
The DNA here is from genome assembly GCA_033557465.1 of Ichthyophis bannanicus. Taxonomy (NCBI): domain Eukaryota; kingdom Metazoa; phylum Chordata; class Amphibia; order Gymnophiona; family Ichthyophiidae; genus Ichthyophis; species Ichthyophis bannanicus. Next base: position 573,804,188 of record CM066035.1, read on the forward strand.
ACAGGGATGACTCCAGGCCCCAGCTATGCCTGTTCTCTCCCTAACTAACTCAGCAGCATATGGCAGGCCACTACAAATGATCCCCTACTACTCCTGCTAAAGAGGTTTGTGCAAGACAGTGCAGCCCTTCTCGGTGCTGCCCCCACTGAGGACCAGGCTTCCACCTCACTTCAGCAAAACTCTCCTGCCGAATCCCCCACCATTCCCTATAACTATCAGGAACTCCCTCCCCTGATGAACTGGAGGGTCCCTCAACCTCTGGGAGGTGATGCTTGTTCCATCACTAGTACTCACTAATCTCACCACTGGGAAGCAGACCTGTCCTTCGTGTGGGACAATGACATTCCTTCATCACCGGACCAACTGACCCCAGATAAACCACCTTAGGATTTTTCCTATCCGAAATTCCTCCTGAAGATCTCCTGCACCCTAGCGCTCAGCAGATTCCTACCAATAAGTTGGATTTCCAATCCCTCCTCTGCACCTGTATTATGCCTAAGGAGGTTCTGACTCTTTTAGTGCCCCAGATCCTACAAGATCTCCAAGCATCAGTTTGGGAGACACCGGCTTCAGTGCATGCCACATTGAGATGTCTCGACCTCAAGTACAAGGTCCTGCCAACACCCAACTCGGAGCACAGGGGCATCGTGACCCCTGGGCCACTGGGGCTGGGGCTCCATCCCGAGGCCCGGGGGACTTTCGAGATCTCCTCGGACTCCGGGTCGGACTGGGAAACCAAGAATGACGAGTCCCCAGACACCCGGCTCCACAAGGATGTGCCCTCGGACCCTTCCCCTCCAGAGGCCCGGCACCAGTCCCCACCAGAGAACTTGGCCTTCCTGGACTTTGTAAGGGATATGGCAAAGGTCCTTGCCTTCACCACTGAGTCCGAGAGGACCTCGAGATCCTCCAGTATGAGTGATGTCAGCGCCAGTGGAGCCCACATGGTAACCTCTCACCAGCTTTCAAAGACAGACTTTGGGAGATGTACCACACATGTGTGGTCCCCTTCCCACTTAAGGGTGCCATCTTGCCTCAGTCTCCTTTTTCCACAGAGTCCATCGGATGTGTTCCCCCTGGAAAATTTTGATTTTTTTTCTCTTCTTTCTTTACTTTTCTCTGGTCACGTACTGGTTCCCTCCCATCTTCTGATTCTGCTTGCCTCCGGCGTCGTGTTTTTCTTTGGGTTCCTTTTTATTTTCTCCTTCAAGGCTTTTTCTCCTGTGCATGGGTTTTCTCACCCTTTCTAGCTGGGCCAAGGGAGTTTGACTTCGCGGGGCCATCTTCCCCACCATGACCTCAGTCAGTGGCTTCAAGCCTTGTGACCATTGCACTCACAACATGCTGTGCACGGATCCACATGATCTTTGCCTTCGATGCCTCAGGCCGGATCATGATGCCTTGGCATGTGGTCTCTGCCAGAAGATCATGCCCAAAGCCTTTCGCGGCTGCAAGAAGCATGAGTTGATTTTCCACAAGACTGACTCAACCCCAGAGTCATCTGTAGGACCAGAGCCCTCAAGGGCTGCTATGGAGGCTTTGACCTTGAGCAGCAACCGCGCTGTCTCAGAACCTCAAGGTCACGGAACATCGTCGGCAGCCTCCTCGGGTGATGAGTTCAGGACTGTGGGAAAGTCCCATGGCACCCGAAGCAAGCCAAGGGCGATGGCCAGGAGCAGCCCTCGAAGTTGCCCCAATGGGAGAAAACACCATCAGTGTCCAGGGATTGGTCTCAGTCCTCCGAGGCCATCCTCATTGAGGACACCCCCTCAACGATGCCGACGTTGGGCCCGAGGTACTTGGTGTCCATGCCAGTGGCTGCGGAGCCAGTCGGCCTTCATGGCCCAACAGCAGGCTCTGATGCCCGGTTCCTCCGGGTCATCACTCCCAACCACTGGCCACTCCACAGCAAGGGCTTCCCCAGAGGTGGAGCTGATTCTCGAGTGTTATCGGCCTCAAGAGGATCCTCAGGCCTGGTCTCAGTCCCGGTCCCGTTCGGAACTGAGAACTTCACCTCACGGTACACCCAACTCGGAGCACAGGGGCATCATGACCCCTGGGCCACTGGGGCTGGGGCTCCATCCCGAGGCCCGGGGGACTTTCGAGATCTCCTCGGACTCTGGGCCGGACCGGGAAACCAAGAATGACGAGTCCCCAGACACCCGGCTTCACAAGGATTTGCCCTCGGACCCTTCCCCTCCAGAGGCCCGGCATCAGTCCCCACCAGAGAACTTGGCCTTCCTGGACTTTGTAAGGGATATGGCAAAGGTCCTTGCCTTCACCACTGAGTCCGAGAGGACCTCGAGATCCTCCAGTATGAGGCTCATCCTAAGAGTCCCTTACAGTGGCTGTTCCTCCTATCCTGGAGCGGCTGCTCTTCCGCATGTGGGAGACCCCGGCCTTGGTTCCCATTGTGAGCAGGCAGCTGGACTTGATGTACCAGGTCTGCCGGAGCCCTGGCTTTCAGAAAGCTCAACTGCTCCACAACTCCATGGTGGTGGATCTGGCCATGCGGAGGTTCAAGATCCAGAAAATGCACATCTCGGCGCCCCCGGGTACAGAGGCCCATGCCATGGATGCCTTGGGCAGAAAGTGCTTCCAGGGCTCAATGCTCATCCGCTGGTTCCAGATCTACCAGCTGTGCATGGGCATGTTTCAGCGGGACACGGCAAGGGAACTTGCCAGGTCCTCAACTGGACTCTCCAAGAATCCTCTTTAGCGGTTCCAGATTCTGGTCTCCACAGTCAGGAAGTGCTCCAAATTTATGACTAAGGTGGCCTATGACCGCTTTGAGTCGGAGGTTAGAGTAGTAGCATTGCACATTAATGCCCGCTGCCATACCTGGCTACAGTCTTCTGACTTGGAGTAATGGATACAGGACAAATTGGCCAATGCCCCTTGCTGGGGAGAGAACCTCTTCATCAAACCCATGACAGACAAGGCCGCCAAGCTTGAGTCCAAGTTCATGACCAGTACCAAGCTCTCTAAGAAGATCACTGACCCTTCCCAAAGGAATGCTCAGGTAAAAAGCCCCTATACCTGAAAAAGAGGAAGGCTTACGGAAACTACCCTCAGCACTCAGCCTTCCCAGCTTCCCAAACAGGCCAGCAAGCCAAGGGACAAGGGCATGACCCTCGTAAGCCTAAGGACCCAAAGTCCCAGACCACAACCCAGGCACAACCTGGTGGGGGATTTTGTCTCTTGCAGCATAGCCTCTCCTTCCCCGGAAGAACCTGCCCTGCAGCACACAGGGGGGTGTCTAGTGTTCTTTGCTGACCGCTGGCCCGCTATCACCTTGAACAGACACCCCTGCCATTCTTTCCAGGAGAACTTCTGATGCACCCCCTTCAACGGGACCTGTTTCAGCAGGAACTTGCAAACCCGTCTCCCTCAAACTTCGGCAGAGTTCTACTCTCGCTATTTCCTGGTTCCCAAAAGGACTGGGGTGGTTCAGCCCATCCTAGACCTGCGAGACCTCAACCTGTTCCTGATGAAGGAGAAGTTCAAGATGCTCTCCCTTGGAATATTGCTGCCATACCTCTGGCAGGGAGATTGGCTATTCTCCCTGGATCTCAAGGATGCCTATACCCACATCCTCATCCAACCCCCTTCACAGGCAGTACCTCTGCTTCATGCTAGGAGGCTGCCACTATCAGTACGGGGTTCTACCCGTCAGTCTGGCCTCCACTCCGAGGGTCTTCACCAAGTGCCTGACAGTGGTCGCCGCCTTCCTGCATCTCCAGGGGGTGTTCATCTTCCCGTACCTGAACAACTGGCTCATAAAGGGCAGTGCCACCACAGGGACCCATCAGGTGATGTTCCACACTATTCTCATTCTGGAACACTTGGGGTTCATCATAAACTACCCAAAGTCCCATCTCCATCCGACACAACACCTGGAGTTCATAGGGGCAATGCTGGACACCATCCGGGCCAAGGCCTTTCTTCCTCCGGACAGGGCCCAGCACCTCCAGGCGCTCACACAGCAAGTCCAGGGTCAACTCTCCTTGGTAACATGGTGTTCATGGTGCATGTCTCCTGGACACCCACCTGCACTTGCTGCCAGCCCAGTGGGCTCTGAGCTCCCAGTGGTCACAAACAATGGGACACCTACAGGACAGAGTGGTCATGACCGGCTCTCTGGTCGACTCGGCTGGTGGCAACAGCTCCAGCTCCTGCAGACCAGGATGCCCTTCCTGGCCCCTGCCCCCAGAGGATCCTCACCATGGATGTCTCCAAGCTGGGCTGGGAAACCCATTTTGACAACCTCCACACTCAGGGCAGCTGGTTGCAGGCGGAGAGCCTCCAGCAGATCAACCTTCTGGAGCTCCAGGCGAGAGTGCTCTCCCTCCAGGTTTTCCAACACTACCTTCCGTCCTGTGCCAAGAGGTGGTGAGCCTCTGCTCCTTCGCCAGCAGCATCAGGATGCTCCTGTGGACAGTCTATCTCCTGGACCAGGACAACATCCTGGTGGACCAGCTCAACCTCGTCCTCCAACTGCATGAGTGGAGGCTGGACCCCAGAGTGGCCAGCCGACTGTTCCACCTCTGTGGGCTCCTGCAGGTGGACCTCTTTGCCAGCCCAGCCAATGCTCAGATAGCCTGCTTCTGCTCCAGGCAGCCACATCCTTCGCGGATGGCAGAAGATGTGTTCCTCATCCTATAGACAAAGGGCCTCTACTACCACTTCCCACCCACTCCACTGATCACCTAAAACCCTGTTCAAGGTCCAGCTCGACAGAGCCACATTGATACTGGTGGCTCGACAGCAGTGGTTCCCGCTGCTCCTATGCCTGTCCCAGGCACCCACTGTCCCTCTGGGGTGTGACTAGGGCCTGCCCTCGCAGGAGGATGGCTCCCTCCTGCACCCCAACTTGGAGTCCCTGTCTCTGACAGCTTGGCCCCTGAAAGGGTAGCATTGGCCCACTTCGACCTCTCCAGCGAGGTGGAAGCAGTCCTTTTGGCTTCCCACAAGCCTTCCACCTGCCGGACCTACACCTTCAAGTGGTGAAGGTTCTCGGTTTGGTGCATAGAGAAGTGGATTAACCCCCTCTCCTATTTGGTCCAGCTGGTACTCCAGTACCTGCTTCACCTGTCCTAAGCAAGGCTGAAGTCCAACTCAATCAGAGTTCACCTCTGTATGCTTTCGGCGCACCATCATCTTGTCAAGGGCAAACCCCTCTCCTCTCAGCCCCTTGTAACTCAATTCTTGAGGGGCCTACTACTCTCTAAACCACCTGTCCACCCCCTGGTGATGGATTGGCACCTCAGCTTAGTTCTTTCAAAAGTCACTGCACCACCATTAGAGCCTCTCAGCTTGTACCACCTCAAGTATCTATCCTGGAAAGTGATCTTCCTTGTGGTGCTCGCCTCAGCTCACAGGGTCAGCAAGATCCAGGCCCTGGTGGCTCACCCACCTTATATGAGATTCTACAATAACAGGGTTGTGCTTCGCACACACTCCAGGTTTCTCCTAAAGGGGTGTATCCATTTCACCTCAACCAGGAGGTGGTGCTTCCCGCATTCTTCTTGCGGTCCCATGCCAGCAGGGCAGAGGTGGCGTTCCATACTCTAGACTGTGTGGTCCCTGTCCTTCTACCTGGTGCGTACTTAGGCCCAACGCCGCTCCTCACAGCTTTTCGTCTCCTATGACCCAACTCAGCTAGGGACAACTTACAAGCAGGCTGGTCTTTCTCTGGAGCGCCCGGTTATGGCACACATCGTCCAAGCCATGGCGGCCTCTGTGGCAAACTTGCACTCTGTCCCCTTGGCGGAGATCTGCCGGGCCGCCACCTGGTCCTCTTTTCATACCTTCGCAGCTCATTACTGCCTGGAGAGGGAGTCTCAATGGGTCAGTGCTTTCGGCCAGGCAGTGCTCCGTCATTTGTTTGGGGTGTTAGGCAATTCCTGCCCTCTGACCCTTCAGTGTGTTCAGGCTACCAAAGAACTGGTTCCTTCCTTGACACTTGGGCCGCTCGTTGGTCTGGTATTCCTTGACTCAGTTGCTGCTTCTCACAGCTCACCTTTTCTGGTCATTCGTGGCTTTTACAGTTTTTTTCAGTAGCCTGTGGCTAGGGAGTCCCATATGTGAGGACTGATTTCCTGCTTGTTCCTGGAGAAATCGTAGTTGCTCACTTGTAACAGGTGTTCTCCAGGGACAGCAGGAATCAGTCCTCTTATCCCTTCATCCTCCCCATGGAGTTGCTTTTCTTTTTTGCCATCTTGTGCTATGTTATCGTATTTAGGCAAGGTGGCACCCTTAGGCATGAAGGAGACCACACATGTGTGATACATCTCCCAAAAGCTTTCTTTGAAAGCTGGAGAGAGGCTACCGCGTGGGCTTCGTCAGCACGGACGTCACCCTATGTGAGGACTGATTCCTGCTGTCCCCAGAAAACACCTGTTACTGGTGAGTAACTATGCTTTTCAATCACTGACTCAAGTTAGAGCACTGAATTGGAACATGATCATGTCAGCAAACACTACCATCCATGGATCATAAAATCAAATGGGCTTAAGATTGATCAGTACATGTATAAAAATAATATATATGTGTGTCAGGATTTCTACCTGCAGCAAACTCCAGCAACATCATCTATTAAAATATGCCAAGATTTGAGGAATGGAATGAGAAAGAATTAATAAAACTAATATCTATAAAATAATGTAGCACAGCATGCCTGTCATGGATTGATATCCTATTGATACACCCACAGGCATTGGGAATTAGAAGGCTCAAAGAATGGGCTATGAAATGAAACTGAACAATAGAGTTAGATCGGACTACAATTAAAGGGACTATGGATTAAAAAGCGGAGTTAACTCTCATCACTGTGTAAAAAAGGTGATGGCTTAAATGTATATAAAATGTGACACTAAAAAAATGTCAAAAATGGTCAGTAACAGAGTGCTAAGATCAGAACAATTCAGGAACACACTCAATTAAAACAAAAAGTATATAGCTCGTAGTTTTCTAATTACAACAATGGAATATCATGAACTAAGAAAGGAAAAGGTCTTAGTATTCAACGGGCTCGGTGCATACCACGACAACAGAAGTCATCACAAGCACCTCCATCAGTTTTGCCCAGTTCACATCAACGACCTTGTCCTATAATTTCCCAATTCAACAATGTTCAGCAATTCAGCAAAAGAAGAGAATCAAGCAAAGAATACACTTAGCTCGCAAACAGTATGCTTATCCTGCAGTTTCTCCAAACCTCAACGCCACACATCAAGCGCTCACAAGCATTTCGCAAATAATCTTGCTTCCTGAGGAAGGTCGTTGATGTGAACTGGGCAAAATTGATGGAGATGCTTGTGATGACTTCTGTTGTCACGGTATGCACTGAGCCCGTTGAATACTGAGACCTTTTCCTTTCTTAGTTCATGATATTCCATTGTTGTAATTAGAAAACTATGAGTTATATACTTTTTGTTTTAATTGAGTGTGTTCCTGAATTGTACTAAAAAAATGTCAGCATTAAACAATAATATACTAAAACAAGAAAAACTAGCAAGGGGTGCCATGGTGAATATGAACCATATCCATATGTCTCTCCTTCACGGCTCGAGCTATTTAGTTGAAGACAGACTTGTCTGCACACTCACATTCTCTAATTTGTCAAAAGAGATCTCCAAGATACTTCGAGAAGAATTTCATTTTTTCTTTACAGTCCCCTCACTCTGTTCACTTCAGCTCACTATAGAGCACAAGAGAAATCGGAATCTGGCCAACATTCTTAAAGTAGTTAGGTGGAAAAGGCGACTGCAAGAGCCAGAAGGATGCTTGGGTGTATAGGGAGAGGAATGGCGAGCAGAAAAAAGGAGGTGATAATGCCTCTGTATAAGTCTCTGAAGCAACCTCATTTGGAATATTGTGTAGAATTCTGGAGACCGCACCTTCAAAAGGATATAAGCAAGTTGGAGTCGGTGCAGAGGGTGGCTACTAAAATGATTAATGGTCTTCGTTATGAAGCATATGAGGACAGACTTAAAGATCTTAATATTGTCATGGGGCTGCAGGCCTTCGCCTAGGGCCCCGAGGTTGGAGTTGCCTTGCTATCTTCTAGTAGTCAAAAATAGTCTCAAGTCGAGTGGTTAAGGCAAAACAAAGCAAGGGCTTTATTCCCCTTCCCCCAAGGATATCATGTGCATAACCAAAAACAGGGAAAACAAAACAGTAACCGGGTAAGGCGCACTGGCCGCTCCCCGCCCCGCTCCCCCCCCCCTTTCCCCCTCCTCATTTCTCACATTATGCAATAATCACATCACACATGTTCTTGAATTAAACTGGTCGCAGCTTTTATTAGCCTTTTAACAATAACAGAACAATCTTATAAATCCAACAATCTTAACCCCCCCCCTTTCCCCGCGGATCAAGCCCTCACCCGCCATACCATTAGCAAGGTGACGCTGTTTCCGCTTCCGCCGGGCACAAGCCCCGGCTACTTCTTATCACTCCCTCTTCCGGCTTCGCCATATTATTAGCAAAAGCCCGAGAGATTGTCCAGGTCGGGGGTACCCCACCCCCGCCCTAAGGATTACCTCCGGCTCCGGACCCCGGAAACCTCCGGGATCCCGCCACCCCCTCCAGCTGCAACACCCCAAACCCCGGTCCCGCAGACCCTCAGAAGGGTGGGAGGGCGGGAACAACCGCCGCCTTGCACCTCAAGGCCGAAAAGACAGCCACGCTCCACACCGCTCCCCCCTTGCCGAGTACCTTCCACCAATGATTGGCTCCCGCGTTGTCAAAACCCCCGCGGGAGCCAATCATTTTAAAGCCCGCACTTTTTGCCGCCGCTGTAACAGCCAGCCAGCGGGGAGCGCGCGCGCCAGGCGCCCCCCCGGTTAACTGCGGCCGCGCGCACGGGGCTCCGCGGCCTTACAGTTTCTCTCAAAGAAAAATATCTTCTTTTTCTTTGCTCTTTTTACAGGGCTTCAGCACAAAGACTCAATATCATCCGCAAGACATAATGTACAATCCATAGGAGCCTGTTCTGGAACCCTGGTGTTACTTTCCCATTGCATCTCCTCACATTCAGCATACGTTGTGCTTGGGTTTAAACCTTCACAGCTGTTTTTATGAAAACCCCTCTCTGAAAGTTCAGATAGCGTACAGGGACACAGTTCTGTGCAAGTATGTTTAAGAGTACCTGTATCTGTAGGATTGCCTCTCCAGCTCTCCTTTTCCACCCTCCAGTTGTTAGGGATTGTTTTATAGCTTCCTGCAGATATTTCTGGTCTGAAGCACTGCTCTGACCCTCCGTTCCGAATGGAGCTTCTAGCTTTCCCTCTCACAGTGCTAGGCTGCCACTTGTATAATTGTTGAGGTCTTTCCTCTGGCAGTGAGGACTGGGGACTTTCTTGCTCACTCGGTCTAGGCAGCCTCCTAGCCCCAGGTTGTGCCTTCCTTCTCTCTGGAGCACTGGCTTCTCTCCCTGGGCTGTAAACAGGTTCCTCGTAGGACCTCCAGCTACCGGCAGTCTGAGCACTTCCCCTGCCACGTTCCTCTGAAGCCTTGCCTCTGCTGCTTCCTGTTCCAGTGACACGCCCAGTGCTTCCTCTGTTCAGCAGGCTTCTCCCTCTGTGACCTCTGCCTCCCTGGTTGCTGACCTCTGCTTTCTCCTTCCCCCTCTCTTTCTGCTTCTCTTCCTCTTCCTCCTCCTCCTCTCCTTTTGCTGGATCTACCAACCAGCTTTTATCTCCTTGTTCGCTGTAAGCTTGACTGTGCTTTCTTGGACAGGTGATCATAATTTATTTATTTATTTTATTTATTTAACATTTCTTATATACCGCACTATTGTCATCAGCGCGGTTTACATGGAACAGAACATATACATACAGGATAACTGTAGTGCATTTTACAAGTAACAGGGGTTTGAGAACTTGGAAGAAACAAGGTAAACTATATAAACCATATACAATAAACTATATACATTAATCACAGTCGAAATTCTCTAGGTCTGAACATGGCGTGACTATTTCTCTTGTGAAGGTTTATACTGGAAAATAACTTAAGAATAGGTAGTGCTTGAGACTTTTCCTGAATTGTGTTAGACTGGTTATGGCTCTCAATTCTGGTGGGAGGGCATTCCATGCTACTGGGGCATGAATGCTAAAGGCTCTTTTAGATGTTTCCTTAGTGTATCTGACTGTTTGTTTCAGGACGATTAAGGTATTTATTGTGGCATAATCAATCCCCAAGCTTTCTGCTACGTCATAGCTTGGGTGTGGTAGTTCTGCTCCTCTGTTCCTTTGCTTCTCCTGAGCTGCACATGCTGGTTGCCTAACAGATTCTAAGGTAAATTTCTCCTTTCTATCTATCTGCATAGGCTTTGTGTGGGCTTCTACGTCACAATATGTATACCTTAGAGGAAAGGTGGGATAGGGGAGATATGATATAGATGTTTAAATACTTCCATGGCATAAAAGCTCAGGAGGAAAGTCTCTTTCGATTGAAAGTAAGCTCTGCTATGAGGGGACATAGGAGAGGGTAAAAGGGGATAGACTCAGGAGTAATATGCAGAAATATTTCTTTCTCTGGAAACAAGCAGGAAGTCAGTCCTCACATATGGGTGACATTAGTGCTGACAGAGCCCTTGCAGATCCAGTTCCCAGCTTTCAAAGAAAGCCTTTGGGAGCTATAGTGTGTATGCACTGTCACCTTCCCACCCAAAGGTGCCATCTTACCTCAGTTTTCTTTTTTTTGCAGAGCCCTGAAAATGTGTTGTCTGTGCACCCTGGAGAAAGTTGATTGTTTCCACTGTTCGTCAGTATTTTCTTCTTTTTTCTTTGTTTTGATCGCCTTTCTGCCACCAGAGTCCTCTGCCTCAGTATTGTGTTTTTCGCTCGGCTACTTTCTTTTCTTTTAGTTTTTGTCCTGTGGTTTTTTTGCTCATGGCCTAGCTGGTTAAGACATTGGAGTTTAATCTCACAGGGCCCGTTTTTCCCGCTGTGTCTTTGACCAGCGGATTTAAGCAGTGTGGCAAGTGCAACTTCACTATATCCCACACAGACCATCACAACACCTGAATTAAATGCCTTGGAGTGGACCACAATGTGTCTTCTTGCCTGCTCTGTCTTTTAATGTCGGCTAAGACCTGGAAAGAATGTGAAAGGTGGCAGGGGGTGCTGTTTGGTAAGCCTATCTCGAGATCGACATCACCACGGAATCCCTCCCTTTGACGCTGGATCATCAGGCATCAGAGCCGTCCTCAGAGGACCTTCCCTGGGTGCTGGTCGAGGTCCGACACGGCCCAGGGGGTAAGACCTTCTGACACGGGAATGGAGTTCTCAACCCAACGCCGGTGACGATGCCCGGGATTGCCCCTTGAAGCAGACCAAGCGGGAGGTGTCGTCCATGGAGTCAGGGGTTGAGTCGGGTCCCCTGACACCATTACTATCAGGAACTCCCTTGTCAGGGACATGATGCCAGCCTTGATGTCCTTGAGGCTGGCACATACCTCTGAGGAGCTGTCCGGCATCGAGGTCCTGATGATGGCCCTTGAGTGCAGCTTCGTGGCATCCATTGAGGCACAGCAGGGCCTGACGTCCGGTTACTCGGAGTCATTGGCGCCTGCTACTGGGCAGTCCTCTGCCAGGACTTCCAAAAGGATGCTTCACCCATCCTTGAGAGGCTGGCCCGATTGATGTTGACTCTGTCGGCAACTGACTCGAGGCCTGACGTGGCATCAGGCACGATCGAGCCAGAACTCCGATGTCGGGTATCATTGACACTGAGCCGGTCTAACGACTGCGGGGTGCTTTCCAACTCCTCTGGCTCTGAGTTGGCATGGGAGATGGATGAAGAGTCTTCCGACACTATCCTCCACTGGGGCATCTCCTCTGACCCATTCCCACCACACCATCAGCGATCACCTCTGGAGGATCTTGCATTCCTGGAGTTTATACGGGAGATATCTCTGGCACTTGCCTTTGTGGCGGTGCCTGAAGATGAGCAGGATACCGAGTATCTCGAGATCCTCCAGTACGAGGCTCCGCCTCGGGATGCACTGACGGAACCCATGCCTCTCATCCTCAAATTGTGCTGTTCAGGATGTGGGAGACGGCGGTGATAGTGTCGATTGTGAACTGTCAACTTGATTCAGCTTCCAGAAAACACAATGCCACATAACTCCATGGTGGTGGAGTTAGCTATGAGTCACATTAAAAGTCAAAAGACGTACTGCTCAGTGCCTGCTTGGCAGGGAGGCATGCACCATAGATGCTTTTGGCAGGAAGTGTTTCCAGAGCTCCATGCTCACAGCCAGGATCCAGGCATACCAGCTGTACATGGGCATATACCTGGTGAAGGAACTCACCGGGTTCTTGGCTGGTTTATCAGGTGAAACCCTTGAGAGCTTCAAAACACTAGTGTCATCGGTCAAGTAGTGCTCCAAGTTTCAGATTCGGGCAACATTCGTCTGCTTTGAGGCGGCTTGGGTAGCTGTAGTGGGCTTTAGTGTCTGCTGCCTTGCCTGGCTACAGTCCTCTGACCTGGAGCAGTGGTTCAGGACAAGTTAGCTGATGTCTCTTGCCAGGGGGAGAATCTCTTCAGAAGCCCATGATGGAGAAGGCAGATGAGCTGGAGAAAGAATTCATGACCAGAACCAGGCTGTCCAAGAAAGTGTCTGAACCTTTCTGCAGGAAGACTTTGGGGAAAAAGCCCTTCCACCCATAAGAACATAAGATATGCCATACTGGGTCAGACCAAGGTCCATCAAGCCCAGTATTCTGTTTCCAACAGTGGCCAATCTAGGTCATATGTACCCAGCAGTTTCCCCAAGGGACACAGGTTCCACCATGCTTGTATTGGTTCAAGCATTGATATCTTGGGTCCCTTCTTAATAATGGTTTATGGACCTTTCCTCCAGGAACTTGTCCAAACCTTTTTTAAACCCAGCTACACTAACAGCCTTTACTACATCCTCCGGTAACAAATTCCAGAGTTTGATTACACGTTGAGTGAAAAAATATTTTCTTTTATTTATTTATTTATTACAGGCTCTTATATACCGCTCTATTCAGAATCAGCGCGGTTCACAATATAACAACATACCATAACAACAAACTGTTAGGTTTTACAGAGAACAAGGTCAGAGAACTTGGATAAAACATGGGAAGTCATTACTGCAACTATTTACAAGAGTATTTACAAGTATACATAACAGGATTTGTTCTTAGTTTGGGTAGTGATTAAGATTGGTTAGTTGGTCAAGTAATATTGGGGGAAGAGGTGGGATTTGAGTGCCTTTCTGAAAAGGGATAGATCAGTGATAGCACGAATCTCTGGGGGTAGAGCGTTCCAGTACTTAGGGGCATAGAATCTGAAAGCCCTGTTAGATGTCACTGATAGGCATTTTGTCGCTGCTTTAGGGATGATTAGAGTATTTGTTGATATCGTTCTCCTGGATCTGTTGGGTGGAACGGCCTGAATGAGGTCTATTAGAGAGGAGGAGGTGATGCTTTTAGTGGCCTTGAAAGTTAGTAGTAATGTTTTGAACAATATTCTGCCATGTATGGGGAGCCAGTGGAGTTGCTCTAGGATGGGTGTTACATGGTCCCTTCTTGATGCTCCGTAGAGGACTCTAGCAGCGGTATTCATGGCGAGTTGCAAAGGGTTTAATGTGGAGTGTGGGAGGCCTTGGAGAATGGCATTGGCATAGTCAAGGTGTGGTAAGGTTAAGGCTTGAAATATAGTTCTGAAGTCATCAGGATCAAGCAGGGGGCGAAGATGTCGAAGAGTCCGGATCTTGAGGTAGATTGCTCTGACTACGTTGGTTATGTGTAGTTTCAGATCCATGCGTTGGTCAAAAGTGACTCCAAGGTAACGAATGGAAGGTTTTGATTGGAGCTCAGCTTCTTTCACCTTTATATGGGATGGGGGGGTGAAAAGTGGGTCCCTGGTGATGAAGAGAACCTCGGTCTTTTTGTGTTGAATTCGGAGGTTCTGGGATTGAAGCCATTCGGATACTGCATCAAAACATTTAGCTAGCGGGGAAAGGTCCATATGAACTGTGGAGAAAGGCATATATAGGAGGATGTCATCTGCGTATATCAAGCATTCAACCTTGAAGGACCTGATGATATTGCAAACCGGTTGTATGTATATATTGAAAAAGAGTGAGGATAGGGATGATCCTTGTGGTACGCCTTGCTTTTGGTGGTAAGGTGTGGATGTTGCGGTCCCTGAGGTAACGTACTGCCATCTCTGATCAAGGTATGACTTGCACCACTCCAGGGCAGTGTTATTGATGCCTTTTTCTTTTAGTCGCCCTATTAACAGATCGTGATGTACAGAGTCAAAAGCCGCAGCAATGTCTAAGAAGATGAGAGCAAAGCCTTGGCGGATGTTATCAATGCCTGTGATGATGTTGTTGCAGAGAGTGGTAAGGAGGGTTTCAACACCGTGGAACTCTCTGAAGCCATGTTGGCAGTGGTCCAGAGGGGAGACGGTGTCAATGTGGTCCTGTAACTGTCTTTGAGCTTCCTTTTCAATTATTTTCGCTAGTAGGGGTATGCTAGCTATGGGTCTATAAAATTCAACCTTTTGTGGGTCGAGTTTGTGGTTTTTCAAGAGGGGTCTTATGGATGTTCTCTTGAGGGCTGGTGGGAAGGAGCCGGTTGTAAAGGATAAGTTCATCATTTTAGTGATGATGGGGCTGAGATCTTGGTGTAGTTCCTTTATCCAGTGGGCTGGGCAAGGGTCAGTTTGTGCAGTAGTCGTGTTAAGAGCAGCGATGGTGTCTTCAACATGTTTTCTGGATGGTGTGGAGAACATGGATAGGTTTGATATGCATATGGTGACTTGAGAGGAGATTGTTGCAATGTTGTTGGTTTGAAGCAACTTGGATTGCAGGAAATCGGCGAAAGCTTGGGGATGGATGGGTTCAGGATGTTTTGGTGAAGGTTCTTTAGATAAGGTTTTGACTAAGTTGAAAAGATCGCGTGGTTTATTTAGTGATCTTTTCAGCATATCGGTATGGAATTGTTTCATCTTGGCCATGACTGACTCTCTGTGCACAGATAGATGTGCTTTGTAGGCTGCTTGGTCTTCTGAGGAGTGTGAGCGACGCCATCGTTTCTCCAGTTTTCTTAGGTGTGTGAGGGAGGCTCGTAGGTCAGGGGAGAACAAAGGAGAAGATTTTCTTTTCTTTGGGTTGTTACCCTGGACTGGTTGCAGTGCAATGGTACTGATAGTGCTGTTCCAGGATGTGATCAGATTTTCCAGATTGAGAGAGGTGTCATGTAGGAGAGGGAGGGTTTCCGTAACTATATGTTCTTTGTTGAAGGTTTTGAATTTCCGAGATGTTACTCTTGTCGAGTCAATGGAGTTTTTGTTTCTGTGTGGTGACTGTTTGCCATTGATGAGGATGGGGAAGGTGATTAAATTATGGTCTTAAATAGTTTACCCTGTAGCTTCATTGCATATCCCCTAGTCTTTCTATATTCTGATAAGGTAAACAATCGATCTACGTTTACCCGTTCCACTCTGTTCATTAATTTATAGACTTCTATCATATCTCCCCTCAGCCGTCTCTTTTCCAGGTTAAAGAGCCCTAACCTTTTTAGCCTTTCTTCATAGGAGTATCCTTCCATCCCCTTTACCATTTTGGTGGCTCTTCTCTGAACCTTTTCTAAAATCGCTATATCCTTTTTAAGATACGGCGACCAGAATTGCACACAATATTCAAGATGCGGTCTCACCATGGAACGATATAGAGGCATTATAATATCTTTTGTTTTATTTTCCATTCCTTTCCTTATCATACCTAGCATTCTATTTGCTCTCTTGGCCGCCGCTGCACACTGGGCCGAGGGTTTTAACATGGTATCCACAATGACGCCTAAATCTTTTTCCTGGGTGGTGGTTCCTAATGTGGAATCTTGCATCGTGTAACCATAGTTTGGGTTGTCCTTCCCTAGGTGCATAACCTTGCACTTGTCCACATTAAATTTCATCTGCCATTTTGATGCCCAGTCTTCCAATTTATCAAGATCCCCTTGCAATTTTCCACAATCCTCTTGGGTTTTAACAACTTTAAATAGTTTTGTGTCATCTGCAAATTTGATAACCTCACTCGTTATTCCACTATCCAGGTCATTTATGAATATGTCAAAAAGCAGCGGACCCAGCACAGCTCCCTGGGGTACACCACTATTCACCTTTCTCCATTGGGAAAATTGGCCATTTAGCCCTACCCTCTGCTTTCTATCTTTTAACCAGTTCCTGATCCACAATAGTACACTGCCTCCTATCCTATGACTCTTTAGTTTTGCCAAAAGTCTCTCATGAGGGACCTTGTCAAAGGCTTTCTGAAAGTCCAGATACACAATATCAACCGACTCACCTTTGTCCACCTGATTATTCACTCCTTCAAAAAAACATAACAGATTAGTAAGACAAGATCTTCCTTGTCTAAAGCCATGTTGGCTGTCTCCCATTAGGTCATGACTATCTACATGCTGAGTAATTTTATTCTTTATGATGGTTTCTACCATTTTTCCCGGTACTGATGTCAGGCTCACTGGTCTGTAGTTTCCCGGATCACCCCTGGAACCCTCTTTAAAAATTGGTGTTACATTGGCGATCCTCCAATCTTCAGGTATTAGAGAGGATTTTAATGATAGTTCACAGATTACTAATAGCAGGTCTGCAATCTCATATTTCAGTTCTTTCAACACCCTTGGATGTATACCATCCGGCCCAGGTGATTTGCTACTCTTCAGCTCATCTAATAGTTGTAATACATCTTCCCGATGTATCGATATTTCCTTCAATTCTTCCGCACCTTTAAATACCACTTCAGTCATGGGTAACATCCCTACATCTTCCTCAGAAAAGACTGAAGCAGAGAATTCATTCAGTCTCTCCGCTATTGCCTGTCGCCTCTTAGTGCTCATTTAACCCCTTTATCATCTAATGGACCAACTGACTCTCTCACAGATTTTTTGCTACGAATGTACTTGAAAAGGTCTTTACTTTGCGTCTTTGCTTCTGCAGCAAGCTTCTTCTCGAATTCTCCCTTTGCCTGCCTTATCAATGCCTTGCATTTGACTTGCCAGTGCTTGTGCTGTTTCCAGGTTTCGTCGTTTGGCTCTTTTTTCCATTTCCTGAAAGATGCTTTTTTGGCAACAACAGCCTCTCTGACCTCACCTTTAAACCATACTGGCAGTTTTTTGGACTTCCTTCTACTTTTCTTAAAGCGTGGAATACAGCTGGTCTGGGCTTCCATGATAGTATTTTTCAACAACAGCCAAGCCTGATGTACGTCTTTAACCTTTGCAACTGCTCCTTTTAGTTTTTTCTTAACTGTTTTCCTCATTTTATCATAGTCTCCCTTTCGAAAGTTAAAAAAGGTAGTACTGTGGATTTCCCTACTATCCCTCCTCTACTAATTAAATCAAAGGCGATCATGCTATGATCACTATTGCCAAGTGGCCCCAACAACCTTATCTCTTGCACTAGATCTGGTGTTCCACTAAGGATTAGGTCTAATATGGCTTCCCCTCTGGTCGGTTCATGAACCAGCTGCTCCAAGAAACAGTCATTTATTTCATCTAGGAACTTTATCTCCCTAGCATGTCCTGACGTGACACTGACCCAGTCAATACCGGGGTAGTTGAAATCACCCAAAGACCTAGAAGGCTTACAGGAACTTCCCTAAACCCCAAACAGTGCCGCAGCCACATCCTGGGGGGAGCTTTTGACTCCTTGGGCATAGCCTCCCTCAGGAGGTACAAGGCCCAAGATTCACAGGACAGTTGATCCACTTCGCACACCAGTGGCCAAGCATCACTACAGACGCCTGGGTGCTGCAGGTGGTCAGAGAAAGCTATCTCCTCCACTTTGCCTAGCTGCCTCCTCCCTTTTTCCCTAGGGAATTGCCCATGGACCCCTTGCACAGTGAGCTTCTGCAAAGGGAACTCAAGTTCTTGCTTGAGGATCAAGCAGTGGAACCCGTCCCCGAGCCTCTTCAGGGCTGGGGATTCTGCTCCCCCTACTTACTGGTCCCCAGGAAGACAGGGGGCTTCCAGCCCATCCTGGATCTGCGGAACCTCAACTGCTTCCTGGTCAAGGAAAAGTTCAAAATAATATCCCTTGTAACCTTGATGCCTTACCTCCTGCAGGGATATTGGCTATGCCCCTTGGATCTCAAAGATGCCTACACCGACATCCTGATCCATCCAAGGCACTGTCAGTACCTCCGATTCGTCATCAGCGGATGACATTATCAGTACAAGTTACTCCCCTTTGGCCTAGCCTCGTCTCCCTGGGTATTCACAAAATGCTTGACAGTTGGGACCACTCTCCTCCAGCTCCTAGGTGTTTTCATCTTCCCCTACCTGGATGACTGGCTCTTATGAGCCATCTCATCGGAGGAGGTGCGCAATGCTGTACAGCGCACTATAGGGCTACTCCAGCACCTGTGCTTTGTGATGAACTTCCCGAAGTCTCACCTATTGTCCACTCAGTGCTTGGAGTTCATCGGTGCTCTACTGGATTGCACTCAGGCCACTGTATTGGGCACAGCACCTCTCCGCCCTGGCGCAGGCTGTACAGGGTGGCACAGCAGTGACAGCCAGGCATATGCTCTGCCTCTTGGGGTATATGGCATCCACCATCCATATAACACCCTTTGCCCATGCGGCATGCGTCAGGCTCAGTGGACACTCAACACCCAATGGATATAAGCTTCAGGCCATCTGAAGGACTGCATCCAAGTCACGCTGGCCTTAGCGACATCTCTTGCCTGGTGGCAGAACCCCCTCAATCTCAGAGCCGGCCTTCCCTTCCAGGCTCCACCGATGCAACACATCCTTACAACGGATGTGTCCAAGTTGGGCTGGGGGGCACACTGTGATCACCTGAAGTCGCAAGTCCCATGGTCGCAAGAGGAGAGTGCCTCACAGATCAACCTGCTGGATCTTAGAACAGTCTGTCACGCCCTAAGGGTTTTCTAGGATCATTTGGAAGGAAAGGTGGTTCAGGTCCAGACGAACAACTAGGTGGCAATGTACTACATCAACAAGCAGAGGAGCTTGGGCTCATACCACCTCTACTGGGAGGCAGTGTGCCTCTGGAACTTTGTGACAGAGAAAAACATCTCCCTCAAAGCAGTGTACTTGCTGGGCCAGAACAATGTACTGGCCGACCGCTGGAGCCTCCAGCCCCATGAGTGGAGGCTGAACCTGACCGAGTTAGGGGAGGCCTTCCGTCACTGGGGAACCCCGCAGATCGACCTCTTTGCCAGTCCAGAGAACACGCAGCTGCCATGCTTCTGCTCTCGGAAGTTGGCCCGGGGACAGGAGGTGACAGATGCCTTCCTCCTCCCCTGGGCCCGGGGCTCCCTGTATGCATTTCCACTCATGCTCATGGTGCCACTGGCCCTCCTCAAAATCCTAGCGGAGGCATCCTCAGTCATTTTCATTATGTCCATGTGGCCCAGGCAGCCCTGGTTCCCCCTCCTTCTGCAACTCCCAGCAGGACCCATTGCTGCTGAGGAGTGCTCTGGTCCTGCTGTCACAGGAGGACGGTATGCTGCTGCACTTCAACCTCCAGTCTCTTGCCCTGATGGCCTGGATGATGAGAGGTTAGCTATAGCCCATCACTGCCTCTTCGGTTTGGTTGAAGATGTTCTGCTTGCTTCACGTAAGGACTCCATGCAAATGCTTATGCCTTCAAGTCTCACAGGTTTTCACACTGGTGTGCAGAGGAAGGTCTTAACCCCTTCTCCTGCACAATGCCAGATATCTTACGATATCTATTGCACCTGTCGGGGCTGGCCTAAAGTCCAACACAGTCAGAGTGTACCTTTGTGCCATCTTGGCTCACCACCACGCAATGGATGGTCAGACTGTGTTGCTGCACCCTCTGGTGGGCCAGTTTATGCGAGACCTTCTCCTTTCGCAGCCCCTGATTCATCTGCCACCAGTGGCGTGAGACCTCAATGTGGTGTTGGGGAAGCTCATGGCTCCACCCTTCGAATCACTGGCTATCTACCATCTCAAGTACATTTCTTGGAAGATTCTGTTCCTGGTGGTGCTCACCTCGGCCAGGTGGGTGAGTGAGTTGCAGGCACTGGTAGCACACGTGCCCTACACCAGGTTCCACAGGAACAGGGTCGTCCTTCAGAAGCACCCTAAGTTCTTGCCAAAGGTTGTCTCTGCCTTCCACTTGAATCAAGAGGTGATATTGCCCACCTTCTTTCCTAGGCCTCACTCTTCCAGGGCAGAGGCCTCCCTCCACACGTTGGACTGCAAGCGTGCATTGTCTTTTTACATCCAGAAGATGCAGTCCCATCGCCACTCAGCACAGCTGTCTCTTTTAACCCTAGTCGGCTGGGGCTCGCAGTCTCCAAGTGCACCTTCTCACGCTGGATGGTCGATTGCATTCCTTTGTCTATCAACAAGTGGGGCTCTCTCTGGAGCCTCATGTGATTGCTCACAATGTGCATGCCATGGCAACCTCAGTAGCAAGTCTGTGCTCAGTGCCCTTACTGGGCATCTGCCGAGCTGCCACTTGATCCTCAGTGCATACCTTTGCTGCACACTACTGTTTGGAAGAGACCTCCCGGAGGGATAGTGCCTTCAGCCAGGTGGTACTCTGTCACCTCTTCAGAGAATAAAGCAACTCCTTCCCTCCAATCCGTGCTGGCCAGACTACTAGAGTGGGGATTGCATCTTAGATGCTGCTGTTGCAGAGTCAGACTTCCAGCCAATCAGTGCCCCCTGCTGCCCTTTACGGTCCACTTTTTGGGTCTCCAATGGCTTTTGCAGGTTTTTCGGTAGCTTGAGAGTCCCATATGTGAGGACTGACTTCCTGCTTGTTCCCAGAGAAAGCATAGTTACTCACCTGTAACTGGTGTTCTCTGGGGATGGCAGGAATCAGTCCTCACAGCCCTTCTTCCTCCCCGTGGAGTTGTTTTTCTTTTTTTTCTTTTTTTTAATTTCCAAAATTTATTTGAAAATGAAACAAAAATTACAAAGAAAACATTACATAAACTGTAATATCCAGTCCACATCAAGGAGCAGCTTCACACATTTGCAGTCAAATTTAAAAGGAAACCTGAGAAAACCAATAAGCTCAATATACTAAATCAAGTGATACACTATATTCCCCCTATAATTACACCAAGTTATACCAGTTCCCTCTCATTCAACAAGCTAACTAATTGATCAGGTTCAGAAAATATATATCGCTTACCTTGAAAGGTAATCTGACATTTACAGGGAAATTTAAGATAAAATAAACCCCCAAAGCAAGAACACGTGGACGGAGAGCTAAGAAAGCCTTACTGCGTTCTTGTGTGATTTTAGCCACATCTGGAAATATCTGAATAACTTGACCACAGAACTGTTTGGTTTTCTTCTGAAAGTAAACCATCAAAACCCTATCCTTATCCATCTCCCGAACAAAGGAAACTAATAAGGTATCTCTTGTAGGAATATCATCTGTGGAAGATTCAAGAAAGCCAGATAGATCCAGAGTGGAAGAAGCCAGCTTTTCACTTTGGATATTCCCTGACATGTTACCATCCAAATCTTTTTTAACTCTAGGTATATAATACAATTTCGAAATTAAAATATCCGAAGCATCTTTAAACATCAGAATTTCCTTAAAGTATTTTTGCAACAACAACAAGGGGGATAAGTAATGTGTCCTAGGAAAATTTAGAAAACGTAAATTTTTTGACCGATATACATTTTCTCGAAATTCATCCTGTCGTTGCAAAGAACTAAAACCCTGGGAAAATTTCAAATTAACTTCACTTTGAGAGGAAACAAATTGCTCAGTAGAATTAACAAGCCTTTCCACAGATGTCAGCCGAGCTTCATGATCAGTTAGTTTACCAACCGTCTCTTTCGAGAAAACAGATATCTTCTGCAATGAAGCACTTAACGCTGTTTCCATCCGTGAAACGACAAGCCAGACATCTTTCAAAGAAACATGTTCAGGAGCGGAACATCGTTCAGCAAAACCCGGAAAGGAAACCACCGATGGTAACGGTAATGACAATGGTAGATTAGAAGAAGTTATTTGCAAAAACGAATCTAGAAGTAAAGCTGGAGAAACATCCAAGCCCTTCGTATCCACAGGAGAAGAAACGGCACAACTATCAAGAACAGTTATCTCTTGATCGGGCTGAACTAAACCCGTAGCGGAAGCAGAGGTGGATGAGGAGGCGGTACTCACAGTTGATGAGTCCAGCGAATCCGATGGGAAGGAACCCAACAGTGCCGGAGAGTTCTCCACACGTTCGTGGGCATCCATGGGGCCAGTAATCTTAACCGCCTTCGATTGTGCTGGCTGAGAGTGCTGTTTCCTCCGCTTCCCCATAACCTGAATACCACCAATGCACCTCGTGCACCGAAGGGGCACCAAAGGGGCGTGTCCTGCCCCTTTGGTCACACCCCTTCGGTCACGGAACTGCGGGAACGCGCCCGCTTAACGCGTCCCACGTAGGGGCTGGTCTTTAATGGCCCTCCTCCAGTCCAGCGGCCCAATGAGGAGCTAGGCAGGCAGGAACCTCAGGTAAGCAATCAGGAAATCAAAAGAAGCAGCTCACTGTTCCACCTGAGAGCTGGTCTTTAATGGCCCTCCTCCAGTCCAGCGGCCCAATGAGGAGCTAGGCAGGCAGGAACCTCAGGTAAGCAATCAGGAAATCAAAAGAAGCAGCTCACTGTTCCACCTGAGAGCTGGTCTTTAATGGCCCTCCTCCAGTCCAGCGGGCCAATGAGGAGCTAGGCAGGCAGGAACCTCAGGTAAGCAATCAGGAAATCAAAAGAAGCAGCTCTGAGTTGTTTTTCTTTTAATCCTTGATTGAGCTATGTCAACATACTGAGGTAAGATGGCACCTTTGGACAGGATAGAAACATAGAAACATGATGACAGAAAAAGACCACATGGCCTATCTAGTCTGTCCTTCCATAACAACAACTACAACAGTCCACTTTTTACCTTTAGAGATCCTCTGTGTTGGTCCCATGCTTTTTTGAATTCAGTTACTGTCCTCATCTCTACCACCTCCACTGGGAGACTATTCCACGGATCCACTACTCTTTCTGTAAAGAAATATTTCCGCATATCACTCCTGAATCTATCTCCCTTCACCCTCATCCCATGTCCCCTCGTAGCAGAACTTGCTTTCAATTGAAAGAGGCTCTCTCCCTGAATATTTATGCCACGGAGGTATTTAAACATCTTAATCATATCACCTCTATCCCGCCTTTCCTCTAAGGTGTACATATTAAGATCCTTAAGTCTGTCCTCATATGCTTTATAATGAAGCCCATTAATCATTTTAGTAGCAACCCTCTGCACCGACTCCATCCTGTTCACATACTTTTGAAGGTGTAGTCTCCAGAATTGCACACCATACTCCAAATGAGGTTGCACCAAAGACTTATACAGAGGCATTATCACCTCCTTTTTTCTGCTAGCCATTCCTCTCCGTATGCACCCAAGCATCCTTCTAGCTTTTGCCGTCGCCTTTTCTACCTGTTTAGCTACTTTAAGATCATCAGACACAACCACGCCTAGGTCCCGCTCTTCTTTAGTGGACAAAAGTACTTCACCTCCTATACTGTATTGCTCCCTTGGATTGCTGCAGCCCAAATGCATGACCTTACATTTTTTAACATTAAATCCCAGCTGCCAAATTCTAGACCATTCTTCAAGCTTAGCTAGATCCCTCCTCATGTTATCTACACCTTCCTGGGTGTCTACTCTATTGCAGATTTTGGTATCATCCGCAAAGAGGCAAACCTTACCCGACAGCCCTTCCGCTATATCACTAACAAAGATGTTAAAAAGAATCGGACCAAGGACAGATCCCTGGGGCACACCACTGGTAACATCCTTCTCCTCAGAGTGAGCTCCATTTACTTGTACTCTTTGTCGCCTCCCACCCAACCAATTTCTAACCCAAGCAGTATTATTTATTTATTTATTTATTTATTTAACATCTCTTATATACCGCGCTATTAAAATCAGTGTGGTGTACAATGAACAAAATATACTGCAATGTGTACAGGTAACATCGAGTTTACAGAGAACAAGGGAATATATAACATGGACTAACAGGGATAACTATGTACAATCAACATTATACTATGAATATGCTTTTATTATATACCATATTTAAACTCGAGTGGATATTGTACGTGAATTCATGGGTGGCATGGGTCAGTAGAGGTAAAGTGAAATATCGTGGGAACTAACCATTTTCTGATTGGATAAAGGTGTTAAAGTGTTTGGTGTGGGTGGGAGGCCTGTTGGCTGTGTGAGTGTCAGTAACTTTAGGGTCCATCCCTAGGGTGCTCAGTTTGTTTATAAGTCGCCTGTGAGGAACAGTGTCAAAGGCTTTACTGAAATCTAAATACACCACATCTAGAGCTCTCTCTCGGTCCAACTCCCTGGTCACCCAGTCAAAGAAATCAATCAGATTTGTCTGACAAGACCTGCCTCTGGTGACCACGCATGCACAGTGTAGCTCCCAAAGGCTTTCTTTGAAAGCTGAGATTTGGATGCGCGTGGGTTCCATCGGTGCTGACGTCACCCATATGTGAGAACTGATTCCTGCTGTCACCAGAGAACATCTGTTTCAGGTGAGTAACTACGTTTTACGGAGAGTGGTAGATGAGCGGAATAGTCTCCCAGTGGAGTATATGAATTCAAAAAAGCATGGGACAAACACAGAGGATCTCTAAAGGAAAAAAGGGCACTATTGTAATTGATGGAAGGGCAGACTAGATAGGCCATGTGGTCTTTTTCTGCCGTCATGTTTCTGTGTTTCTATTCTTGTACCATCTGCTCTCTTCAAACCAAGGACCAACCCGAAAATCAGAGGTCATTTTTCCTGCCAACGGTGTTCAGGGTACATCAACTCACTCACCACAAGGGATCAATTTATTCATTCTGTAACTAATCAAAGGATTTTCCTGGGAGATTTTTCTAATTGTGACTCACAGCAAGTCATTTATCTCATAATGTGTCCCTGCAAGCTCCTTTATGTAGGGAAGACAAAGCGTTCAGTCAGGACACGCATAGTAGAACACAAAAACTGTTTGAGGAGAAAATTGGAATATGAAACCTTGTTTTAGTTATTTATGATTGGTTCATGTCTCCTTTTACCTACATTTTTATTCTTTGGGCATTATTTATTGCTTACTTGAGAAGCTGGATATGCATTTTAAGCCTTTTTTATTTTTGTTATTTATGCTTCTATGATCCGGATCTATATCTCCTTTTTACTTTTGGTTTTTATGCTCTTATGATCCGGTTCTATATTACTTTTTTATGGCTTCATTTTTATTCTTATTTTTATTCTTGATTCCCCCACACTCGTTCCCTCCTCGCCCCTCCCCCGCCTTTACTTTTATTTTTTACATTTGTATTGTCTTTCACACCTTTTAGTTTTAACTGTACACAATTTTGGTTGGCATCAGGCCCACCATGGCACCCCTTGCTGGTTTTTCCTGTTTTAGTATACTGTTGTTTAATGCCAACATTGTTTTAGTTTCACATTTTATATACATTTAAGCCACCCCTCTCTTTTTTACATTGATAAGGGTTAACCCCCCTTTTAATCCATAGTCCCTTTAATTGTAGTCCGATATAACTCTATTTTTCAGTTTCAATTCATGTCATAGCCTGTTCTTTGAGCCTTCTAATTCCCAATGTCTGTGGGTGTATCAGTAGGATGATATCAATCCATGACAGGCATGTTGTGCTACATTGTTTTATAGACATTGGTTTTATTACTTTTTTCTCATTTCATTTCTCAAATCTTGACTTATTTTAATAGATGATAATTTTGCTGGAGTTTGTCGCTGGTAGAAATCCTGACACACATATATATTCTTTATCTCCAGGAACAAGCAGGAATGTAGTCTTCACATATGGGTGACATCAGATATTGACGGAGCCCGCGTGGGAAGCTCCCCAACTACCAATAGGAAAGTCTTTTGGAGCACTCCACTGCGCCTGCTCTACTGCCTTCCCACTCTCCCAACTCCCTCTCCTCAGTTCTTCTTTTTCCGTGGAGCCATCGGGTCAAAACCCTGTCACGGAGAAAAGAACTTAAAAACCTTTTCCAAAAACCGCTTCTCCCTCTCCACACTGGTATTGCTCAATTCCAGTAGCATTTTTCTTTAATTTTTTTCCGTCAAAATTCCTTTTCTCTTTTCTTTTTCAAAATATTTTACCTCAGGGCCTCATGCCCATCGGGTCTTGTACACCATCTTCATGATGGAAAAACCCTCCAGTGGGTTAAAAAAATGCACCAAGTGCTCCAGCACCATTTTGGTAACAGACAAACATGACTGGTGTCTGAAATGCCTTGGTTCCCACCATATACCTCAAGATTGCTCCCTCTGTAAACAGATGACGAAGGGAACCGGGGCAAAAAATTTGAAGAATTATTTCTATCGGACTCAATGTCAATGGCCTCGATTTTCTCTAGAGCATCCTCTTGCTTTCACATTTCCAAGCAGTCTAAAGAGTCTAAACACTCGGAGAAAAAGACTAGAAGACCCATGTCTCCTTCAAGGTCTTCCAAAGACAAATTAAAGCCTCAAGAATCCTCAGAGAAGTTGAAGGAACTGAAAGAAAGGTCCAAGGATTCCGCAGACAAGTCTCGGGAATTGAGGGAGAGATCCTGCTCTAAACACCGGAACTCTTCCAGGACCTCTTCCGATTCCAGCCATCGGCCCAGGCATCCCCGACGGGAGGACTTGTCCTCCAAAGACTTCATGGGGAATCGGGAAGCACCTGAGGTCTCGACCTCTAGAGAGCCCCGAATGCCCTGCTCTGGTATGGTGGCGCCAAGCCCCATTCTTACATTGGACCAGACACAGGCAACCTTCTTGGATCAGCAGATGCTGTCCTTGGAGAGGACTTTAGCAGCCCTCCTTGCAGCTTTGGTTCCTCTAACACCGACAGCAGGGGGGGCCGCATGCCAGGGCATTGACATCGATGACCCCATTGACTCCGATTCAGGCTTCGGCATCAGTACCACCTTCAGCACCAACACACTTGACATTGAGAACCGAGGCCTCGGTACCAACACCAGTATCAGTATTGGCCACGGAGATTCCATGGGGAATTACCTCAGTTCTTGGACCAGAAGGTATTGAGGAGCATCGACACATTCATGCCATCGCCAGCATTGTCAATACTCACCAATGTCAGACTCATGTACTTCCGATTCTGACCACTGCTCCTTCGATTCCACGGACCTCCATGACTTCGCCTCTGAGCCCTTACATCCATCCATTAGTACTTGCAGAAAATCTCCTCCTGAAGACATGTTTTTTCAAGAGTTTATCCGAGATATGGTGGCGGGGCTATCGATTCCAGCAGCATCGGAACCAGAACTGAGGGCGGAGGAGCTGGAAATACTCCAGTACCCCACAGCCCTGAAGGAGGCCGCAACCCTCCCAGTGCACCGGATCCTCCACAACTTGATGCTCCAGATGTGGGAGATTCCTCTAACGGTATCCCCAATTAGCCGTCGGCTGGATACCATGTACAAGGTACCAGAGTTTCTCCAGGACCAAGCAGGAAGTCAGTCCTCACATATGGGTGACGTCGGCGCCGACGGAGCCCTCGCGGAGCAATTTCCCCAGCTTTCAAAGAAAGCCTTTGGGAATTGCAGCGCGCATGCGCGGTCCCCTTCCTGCCCAAGGGTGCCACCTTGCTCAGTCTTCTTTTTTCCGCGGAGCCCTACAGACGCTGTTTGTGATCACTGCTAAAAAAGTTGATTTTATTTACTATTCTTTTCTCGGTTCGACGCCGGATCCTTTTCCCGCCCGGACCCGATACGCCGTATCGAGTCCGTTCTTTATTTTTTCGATTTTTGTCCTTCGTGACTGACGTTCCCGCCATTTTTTCTTTTTTCACTGGCAGCCCTGTCTTTTGACCTCCCAGGGGCCCTTTTTCCCCCGATGGCTGCCAGCGGGTTTAAGAAGTGTGATCGGTGTAAGAAACTTATCTCTCTTACCGACACACACGACTGCTGCCTCCGCTGCCTCGGACCCGATCATGACCCGATGATCTGTGGTCCGTGTGGCAAAATGTCCTCAAAAGCGTTGAGGAGTCGGCAGCATCAAAGGGAACGAATCTTCTCTGACTCCGCGTCCGGCCGGGCCCGGACCTCGTCAGAGGCTTCGAAGTCCCGGGACTCCGGTCCTGAGCATTGTCGAAGTTCCTCTGAGCGGGGGTCTCCTGCCCGGGAACATCATAGGAAGAAGAAACCCGTGAGGGCGGCGTCAGTGGACGCTCCTGGTTCCTCGAGGGCCAGGTCGCATAGCCCCGATAGCCGTCCCGGGTCCTCGGAGTCGGAGAGGCCTTCGAAACATCCTCGTCTCGAGATGGAGTCTCCTGGACACGTGAGTACTGTAGTCCTCATGGACTCGCCTCCGAAGGAGCCGACATCGGGCCCGACGCCATCGGGGCCCGAGTCGGGGGCTGCTGGGTCTCCTGAGCTCGGACTCAGGTTGACTGCCTTGGAGAGCAGTTTCGCTGCCTTCATGGACCAGCAGCAAGCATTGATCGCTGGCCTCGCCGGTGCATCTGCCCCGACCACCGGGATGTCGACGTCTAAGTCGACTCCGGAGACCAAGCCGATCCTCGAGTCCATGCGAGCTCGAGTCGATCCTCGGTCGCGGTCTCCCTCGGCCTCCCGTTTGGGACCGAGGTCGTCGACGCCGGCCTCGGCGTCGGGGCGGAGGGCATCGGTGCCCGCCCGACCGGAGCCGCTCGAATCCTCCACCGAGGAGTCGGGCTGGGAGACGGAGGACGAAGAGTCCCCAAGTACTTTTCGGACTCAGTGCGTCCCATCGGATTCGCCCGAGTCCGAACCTCGTAGACGGTCCCCCCCCCGGAGGACACCTGGTTCTCGGACTTCGTGCGGGATATGGCCAAGGCCTTGGCATTCCCCATGGATCCCGAGGAGGAGCCTCGAGCCGAAGAGCTCGATGCCCTCCAGTATGACTCTCCCCCGAAGGAGGCCTTTACTGTACTGGTTCCCCCGATGCTGTAGCGATTTCTCTTCCGCATGTGGGAGAGCCCGGCCTCGGTGCCGGTGTTAAGCAAGCGGGTCGATTCCATTTATCGAGTATGCCCTCGGTAGGAAGTGCTTCCAGGGCTCTATGCTTGCTTGTCGAGTCCAGACCTACCAGCTCTATATGGGCATGTATCTCCGGGACCTGGCAAAGGAGATTTCCGGGTTCTCTGCTGGTCTCTCCGAGGAACCTTTGCAGAGGTTCCAAGCCTTGTCCACTGGTATTCGGGAGTGCTCAAAGTTTATCTCTCGAGCAGCCTACGATGGCTTCGAAGCATCGGCTCGGGTAGCCGGAGCCGACATCGGTGCCCGCCGACATGCTTGGCTTCAGTCATCCGACCTCGAGCCATGGGTACAAGACAAGTTGGTCGATGTCCCCTGCAGAGGTGAAAACCTCTTTGGAAAGCCCATGACTGAAAAGGCTGCACAGATCGAGACCGAGACTCTGACCAGAACTCGGCTGTCCATAAAAACCTCTGCCCCTTCTCAGAAGAAGAAGGACTCGGGGGAAAAGCCCTTTTACCCAAGGAAGGCAGCTGCCTATAAACACTACCCTCATTATCAGGCCTCAGCAGCTCCCCAACAGGGTCAGCAGGCCAAGGGACGGGGTAATGGGTCCCGTAGGCAGCAGGCCCCCAAGCCCACAACACCACTTTGCCCACAGGTGGTCAGCCATCACATCAGATACCTGGGTGCTTCATATAGTTCAGAAAGGCTATCTTCTACATTTTCACCAGGTACCTCCCTCCTACTTTCCAGGGGAGCCTCCAAGACTCCCTCTGCACAGGGACTTACTCTTCAGGAGTTAGCAAGTCTTCTTCAGGAACAGGCTGTGGAACCGGTGCCCCACCACCTGAGAGGTCACGGCTTTTATTCCAGGTACTTTCTGATACCAAAAAGAACAGGAGGCCTCAGACCCATCCTGGACTTGCGAAACCTCAACAAGTTCCTAGCAAGGGAAAAGTTCAAGATGCTTATCCTTGGAATCCTGCTGCCCTACCTCCAGCAGGGAAACTGGCTATGCTCCTTGGATCTAAAGGATGCCTGTACTCACATCCTTATTCATCCAGACCACAGACAATATCTCAGGTTTGTTGTAGGAGGAAATCATTTCCAGTACAGAGTACTACCCTTTGGCCTATCCTCCGCCCCCAGGGTGTTCACCAAGTACCTAGCAGTGGTGGCGGCCTATCTAAGACTTCAAGGCCTTTTTGTATTTCCATACCTGGATGACTGGCTCATCAGAGCCCAGTCTTCCCAAGAGGCCACTCAGGCCACTCATCGCACTGTGACTCTGCTCCAGCACTTAGGATTTGTCATAAACTTCGCAAAGTCCACTTTGCTCCCCTCTCAAAATCTCGAATTCATAGGCGCAAGGTTGAACACACTTCAGGCACGGGCCTTCCTGCCTCTAGACAGGGCAAACAGGCTCATGGATCTCGCCAGCCACTTTCACAGCAATTCCCTGGTCTCTGCCAGGCAATTCCTGAGACTGCTCGGCCATATGGCTTCCACGGTCCATGTGACCCCCAATGCCCGCCTGAACATGCGACCTGCTCAGTGGTGTCTTCGCACTCAATGGCATCAGGCCACGGGGAGCCTGACGGACTCAGTACAGGTATCCGACCTGCTGGTCTCTTCTCTGCGGTGGTGGCTTCATCTGCCAAACCTGGTGCTGGGAGTAGCTTTTCAATCTCCTCCACCTTCTCAGGTGCTGACAACCGATGCTTCTCTCCTGGGTTGGGGAGCACATTGCCAAGGAACATGTACTCAAGGCCTCTGGACTCCTTGGGAGTCTGCTCAGCAGATAAACTTCCTGGAGCTCAGAGCCATTCGCCTAGCTCTGAAAGCCTTCTCCCACCTCACTTCTCACCAGTCTGTGCTGGTCCAGACGGACAATCAAGTTGCAATGTTCTATGTGAACAAACAGGGAGGCACAGGCTCCTTCCTTCTCTGTCAGGAGGCACAAAAACTGTGCTCTTGGGCCGTCCTTCACGGCATCCTCCTCAAAGCTGTCTATCTCCCAGGTCAAGAAAATTACCTGACAGACAAGCTGAGCAGGATCCTCCAACCACACGAGTGGAGATTGGATCCGTTGGTGGTTCAGCAGATCTTTCTCAAGTTGGGGCCTCCCCACCATGGATTTATTTGCCAGTCCCCTGAACCAGCAGCTTCCCAAATTCTGCTCTCGACAACCGCATCCTCTCAGAGTAGTGGCGGATGTTTTTCTGATTCCATGGTCCACAGGCCTCTTGTATGCCTTTCCTCCCATGCCACTGGTATCTCGGACGCTCTTCAAAGTTCTCAGAGACAGAGCCTCGATGATCCTGGTGGCTCCCCGGTGGCCGAGACAACCCTGGTTCCCGCTTCTAATGCAGCTAGCGGTAGACACTCCTCTTCCTCTGGGGTTCCAACCCGATCTCCTGTCACAGGATCAGGGGACTCTCCTACACCCCAACCTTCAGTCCCTTCATCTGATGGCCTGGCTGCTGAAAGGGTAGTCCTTGCTCCCCTCCTGCTGCCTCGGGAGGTGGAAGAGGTCGTCTTGGCCTGCAGGCGGCCCTCCACCCGGAAGTCCTGCGCTCTTAAGTGGCGTCAGTTCTCCGTGTGGTGTGCTCAGCAGTCTCCCTTCTCCTGCTTGGTAGCAGTGGTCTTGCAATATTTGCTTTACCTCTCCAATCTGGGCCTTAAGTCCAACTCTGTCAGGGTCCACCTCAGTGCTCTCTCTGCGCATCACGCACCGGTGGATGGCAGGCCTCTTTCCAACCACCCTTTGGTGGCTCGTTTTCTCTGAGGCCTCCTTCTCCTTAAGCCTCCTTTGCACCCACCAGCCCCTGAATGGGATCTGAATGTGGTCTTGCAGCGGATTACCTGTCCGCCTTTTGAACCTATGGCTACCTGCCCTCTTCGTTTTCTTTCTTGGAAAACCTTGTTCTTGGTAGCCCTTACCTCTGCTAGGCGCGTTAGTGAACTGCAGGCCCTAGTGTCTGATCCTCCTTACACTAGGTTCTACAGGAATAGGGTAGTCTTACGGACTCACCCTAAGTTTCTTCCAAAAGTGGTTTCTCCTTTTCATCTCAACCAGGAGGTGGTTCTTCCGACCTTCTTTCCCAGGCCGCACACCAGGCGGGCTGTAATGGTCCTGCACACCCTGGACTGTAGGAGGGCCTTGTCCTTCTACCTTGACCGTACGCGGGAGCATAGGAGGGCTGTTGAGCTCTTCGTTTCTTTTGACCCCAATAAGTTGGGGCTACCTGTCTCCAAGCGTACTTTGTCCATTTGGGTTGCTGACTGTATCGCTTGGGCTTAAGGGGCAGCCGGCCTCTCGTTGGAGGGTCGAGTCACTGCTCATCCTGTCAGGGCGAAGGCTGCGTCAGTGGCTTATCTCCGCTCTGTTCCGTTGGCAGACATCTGCCGGGCCGCTACTTGGTCTTCAAGCCAGACTTTTGCAGCTCATTACTGCCTGGAGAGGGAGTCCCGCAGGGACAGTGCTTTCAGTCAGGCAGTTCTCCATAATCTCTTTGAGGTTTAGGCAACTCCTACCCTCCGGCCCTGGTGTTGGGCTACCGGTCGGAGGCGTTTTCAGAGAAGATTCCTTCCTTCTGTGCTACTGAGCTAGAGGGAGCTCATTTTTCCGCTTGAGGTCTCCGGTAGCCTTAAGCTAGGGAGTCCCATATGTGAGGACTGACTTCCTGCTTGGTCCTGGAGAAAGAGTAGTTACTTACCTGTAACAGGTGTTCTCCAGGAGCAGCAGGAATCAGTCCTCACAACCCTCCCTCCTCCCCTTGGAGTTGCAGTCCTGTCATTTCGTTTTTGCTAATTTTTTTGCTGTCTTTTAGCTATGTCATCAGACTGAGCAAGATGGCACCCTTGGGCAGGAAGGGGACCGCGCATGCGTGCTGCAATTCCCAAAGGCTTTCTTTGAAAGCTGGGGAAATTGCTCCGCGAGGGCTCCGTCGGCGCCGACGTCACCCATATGTGAGGACTGATTCTCCAGGACCAAGCAGGAAGTCAGTCCTCACTTACGGGTGACGTCGGCGCCGACGGAGCCCTCGCGGAGCAATTTTCCCCAGCTTTCAAAGAAAGCCTTTGGGAATTGCAGCGCGCATGCGCGGTCCCCTTCCCGCCCAAGGGTGCCATCTTAGCCAGTCTTCTTTTTTCTGCGGAGCCCTACAGACGTACCCGTCGTGTCCCCGCGAAAAAGTTGATTTTTCTTCATAAATTACTCTTTTTTTCCTTCGGTTCGACGCCGGTCTTTTTCCCGCCCGGACTCGCGACGCCGGTCACGAGTCCTCTTCTTCTTTTTTGGTTTTTCTGACTTAGTCAGTTTCGTTTTCGGTTTTTCCCTGGCAGCCCGGTCCTTTGACCTCGCCGGGGCCCTTTTTCCCCCGATGGCTGCCAGTGGTTTCAAGCGGTGTGGTCAGTGTGACCGAAATATGTCACTAACTGACACACACGACCATTGCCTCCGCTGCCTGGGCCCGGATCATGAAGAAATGATCTGTGGGCCTTGTGGCAAACTGTCCTCCAAAGCGTTGAGAAGTCGGCGGCATCAGCGGGATAGAATCTTCGCTGACCCCAGCCGTACCCGGACCTCGTCGGAGGCCTCCGCGTCCAGGGGTTCCAGCTCGGACCGTCGCCGGAGTTCCTCCGACAGGGGTTCTCCCTCCGGAGACCATCGTCGGAAGGTGAAACCCGCGAGGGCGGCGTCGGTGGACGCTCCTGGCTCCGCGAGGGCCAGGTCGCATAGCCCCGACAGCCGCCCCGGGTCCTTGGAGAAGGAGCACCTCACGAAGCGACCTCGCCTGGAGTCGGAGCTGCCTGCTCGGGTAAGTCCTGTGGTCCTTCTGGACTCGCCTCCGCGACAGCCGACGTCGGGCCCGACGCCGTCGGGGCCCGAGTCGGGGGCTGCTGGGTCACCTGAGCTCGGACTCAGGTTGACGGCCTTGGAGAGCAGACTGTCTGCCTTCATGGACCAGCAGCGGGCACTGCTCGCTGGCTTCGCTGGCGCCGCTGCCCCGACCGCCGGGACGTCGACGTCTAAGTCGACCCCGGAGACCGAGCCGATCCTCGAGTCGATGCGAACTCGAGTCGATCCTCGGTCGAGGTCACCCTCAGCCTCCCGTTCGGGACCGAGGTCGCCGTCGCCGACTCCCTCGGCGTCGGGGCGGCAGGCGCCGCGCCCTGCCCGGGCCGACCCCACCGAGTCCTCGTCGGAGTCGGTCTGGGAGTCTGAAGAGGAAGAGTCGCCTGATTCTTTTCAGACTCGGTGTGTCCCCTCGGACTCACCTGAGTCCGAACCTCGGAAGCAGTCCCCCCCGGAGGATGCCCGGTTCTCGGACTTCGTCAGGGATATGGCCAAGGCTCTGGCCTTCCCTGCGGACCCCGAGGAGGAGCCTCGAGCCGAAGAGCTCGACGCCCTCCAGTATGACTCTCCCGCCAGGGAACACTTTACTGTACCGGTTCCTCCCATGCTGGAACGACTACTCTTCCGCATGTGGGAGAGTCCGGCCACCTCGCCGGTCCTGAGCAAGCGGGTCGATTCTATCTATCGAGTCCGCAAGAGCCCTGGCTTCCAAAAAGCACAGCTACCACACCATTCCATGGTAGTGGAATCGGCCATGCATCGTCTTAAGAGCCAGAAGATGCACTCCTCGGTGCCTCCTGGCAGGGAGGCCCGTAACCTGGATGGCCTTGGTAAGAAGTGTTTCCAGGGCTCTATGCTTGCGTGTCGTGTCCAGACCTACCAGCTATACATGGGCATGTATCTCCGAGACCTGGCTAAAGAGCTAGCCGGATTCTCCGCTGGTTTGTCCGAGGAACCCTTGCGGAGGTTCCTGGCCTTGTCCACTGGCATTCGGGAATGCTCAAAATTCATGTCCCGAGCAGCCTATGATGGCTTTGAAGCCTCGGCTCGAGTGGCCGCAGCCGGCATCGGTGCCCGCCGACAGGCTTGGCTTCAGTCGTCTGACCTTGAGCCCTGGGTGCAGGACAAGTTGGTCGATGTCCCCTGCCGAGGCGAAAACCTCTTTGGCAAGCCCATGGCTGAAAAGGCTGCACAAATTGAGACGGAGACTCTTACCAGGACTAGGCTTTCTAGGAAGACCTCCGCCCCTTCCCAGAAAAAGAAGGGCTCGGGAAAGAAGTCCTTTTACCCGAGGAAGGCGGCTGCCTACAAACAATACCCCCAATATCAGGCCCCTGCAGCTCCCCAACAGGGCCAGCAGGCCAAGGGACGGGGTAACGGGTCCCGTAGGCAGCAAGCCCCCAAGCCTGCACCACCAGCCCCTGCTCCGCAGGGTGGGGGTTTTTGACTCCTTAAGCATAGCCTCTCCCCCCCCCGCTGGTTCCTCCCAGCACCGGAGGCCGGCTGGTTCACTTCGCCCACAGGTGGTCCAGCATCACCTCGGATGCCTGGGTGCTTCAAGTCGTACGAGAAGGCTATCTTCTCCACTTCCACCAGGTCCCTCCCTCCTATTTTCCGGGAGAACCTCCACGACCCCCTCTGCACAGGGAATTACTCCTTCAGGAGTTAGCAGGTCTTCTACAGGAACAGGCGGTGGAACCGGTGCCCCACCACCTGAGAGGTCAAGGCTTTTATTCCAGGTATTTTCTAGTACCAAAAAGGACAGGAGGCCTCAGACCCATCCTGGACTTGCGCAACCTCAACAAATTCCTCGTGCGGGAAAAGTTCAAGATGCTTACCCTTGGAATCCTTCTGCCCTACCTCCAGCAGGGAGATTGGCTATGCTCCTTGGATCTAAAGGATGCCTACACGCACATCCTTATCCACCCAGACCACCGCCAGTACCTAAGGTTTGTGGTGGCCGGAAATCATTACCAGTACAGAGTACTGCCCTTTGGCCTGTCCTCCGGTGCGCGAGTCTTCACAAAATGTCTCGCGGTGGTGGCGGCCCATCTCCGGCTTCACGGCCTCTATGTCTTTCCGTACCTCGACGACTGGCTCATCAGAGCAGCGTCCGCTCCGGAGGTCACCAACGCCACATGCCGCACGGTGACTCTTCTGCAGTACTTGGGCTTTGTTATAAACTTCGCAAAGTCCACTTTGCTCCCCTCACAGGATCTCGAGTTCATCGGCGCAAGGCTGCACACTCCTCAGGCACGAGCGTTCCTACCGCTCGACAGAGCTCAACGGCTCATGGACCTAGCCGACCGTTTTCGCAGCCAGCCCCTGGTCTCCGCCAGGCGCTTCCTGAGACTACTCAGCCATATGGCTTCCACCGTCCATGTGACCCCCAATGCCCGCCTGAATATGCGGCCTGCTCAATGGTGTCTCCGCCAGCAGTGGCAACAAGCCACAGGCGGCCTAGCAGACCTAGTGCGCGTCTCCGAGCCGCTGATCTCGTCTCTCCGGTGGTGGCTTCATCGGCCGAACCTGATACTCGGCATGCCTTTCCAGTCACCTCAGCCGGCCCGGGTGCTGACAACAGATGCATCCCTCCTGGGCTGGGGAGCACATTGCCAAGGGGCACGTACTCAGGGCCTCTGGACCACGTGGGAGTCTGCTCAGCAGATCAACTTCCTGGAGCTCAGAGCGATCCGCCTGGCTCTCAAGGCCTTCTCCCACCTGACCTCTCACCAGTCCGTCCTTGTCCAGACGGACAATCAAGTTGCCATGTTCTACGTGAACAAGCAGGGGGGCACGGGCTCCTTCCTTCTCTGCCGGGAAGCACAGAAGCTCTGCTCTTGGGCCGTCAGTCACGGCATTCTCCTCAAGGCAGTTTATCTCCCAGGCCAAGAGAATTGCCTGGCGGACAAACTCAGCAGGATCCTCCAGCCGCACGAGTGGCGCCTGGATCCCTTGGTAGCTCAGAAGCTCTTTCTAAAGTGGGGCCTCCCCACGGTGGATCTCTTTGCCAGTCCTCACAACCGGCAACTTCCTCGCTTCTGCTCTCGTCAGCCACACCCCCTTCGGGTTGCGGCGGACGCTTTTCTACTCTCATGGTCGGGGAGCCTTTTGTACGCTTTCCCTCCCATCCCGCTAGTCTCTCGGACTCTTTTCAAGGTTCTCCGAGACAAAGCCTTCATGATCCTGGTGGCCCCTCGCTGGCCCAGACAGCCGTGGTTTCCGCTCCTGCTGCAATTAGCGGTGGAGGATCCATTCCCTCTGGGGTTCCAACCGGATCTCCTCACTCAGGATCAGGGGTCTCTGCTACACCCCAACCTCAGGTCTCTCAACCTAATGGCCTGGCTGCTGAGAGGGTAGTCCTTGCTCCCCTTCTCCTGCCGGCAGAGGTGGAGGAGGTCGTCTTAGCTTCGCGACGACCTTCTACCCGCAAATGCTACGCCCTTATATGGCGTCGTTTTTCCGTTTGGTGTACCCAACAGTCTCAGGATCCCTTCTCCTGCCCGGTGTCGGTGATCTTGCAGTACTTGCTATACCTCTCTAATCTGGGACTTAAGTCCAACTCCGTCAAAGTTCACCTCAGTGCTCTTTCAGCACATCATGTGCCGGTGGACGGCAGACCTCTCTCAAACGACCCTCTCGTAGCGAGATTTCTCCGAGGTCTCCTTCTGCTTAAACCACCTCTGCGCCCGCCAGCGCCTGACTGGGACCTGAATGTGGTTTTACAGCGGATCATCTGTCCGCCTTTTGAACCTATGGCTACCTGTTCTCTCCGTTTTCTTTCTTGGAAAACTCTGTTCTTGATAGCCCTCACTTCCGCTAGACGCGTAAGTGAATTGCAGGCCCTCGTGTCTGATCCCCCTTACACTCGGTTCTACAAAAATAGGGTAGTCCTACGGACTCACCCAAAATTTCTTCCAAAAGTGGTCTCCCCTTTTCACATCAATCAGGAGGTGGTACTTCCAACCTTCTTTCCCAGACCACACTCCAGCCGAGCTGAAACGGTCCTCCATACCCTGGACTGTAGAAGGGCATTGAACTTCTACCTTGACCGTACGCGGGAGCACCGTAAAGCTGCTCAGCTTTTTGTGTCTTTTGACCCCAATAAATTGGGGCTCCCGGTCTCCAAGCGTACTCTGTCCATCTGGGTTGCGGACTGAATCTCTTGGGCTTATGGGGCAGCCGGACTCTCCTTGGAAGGTCGGGTCACGGCTCATTGCGTTCGGGCAAAGGCTACGTCAGTGGCTTACCTCAGCTCTGTTCCGCTGGCAGACATCTGCCGGGCCGCTACTTGGTCTTCGAGCCAGACTTTTGCGGTCCTTTACTGTCTCGAGAGGGAGTCCCGCAGGGACAGTGCTTTCGGACAGGCAGTCCTCCGTAATCTCTTTGAGGTCTGAGCAACTCCTACCCTCCATCCCGGGTGTGGGCTACCGGTGGGTGATAATTCAGCGAAGATTCTTTCCTGCTATGCTGCTGAGCTAGAGGGAGCTCATTTTTGTGCTTAGGGTCTCCGGTAGCCTTGAGCTTGGGAGTCCCATAAGTGAGGACTGACTTCCTGCTTGGTCCTGGAGAAAGCGTAGTTACTCACCTGTAACAGGTGTTCTCCAGGAGCAGCAGGAATCAGTCCTCACAACCCTCCCTCCTCCCCGTGGAGTTGCAATCACCTGCTTTAGTTCTTTTGCAAATTTTTATGCTGTCTTTTTTAGCTATGTCATCTGACTGGCTAAGATGGCACCCTTGGGCGGGAAGGGGACCGCGCATGCGCGCTGCAATTCCCAAAGGCTTTCTTTGAAAGCTGGGGAAAATTGCTCCGCGAGGGCTCCGTCGGCGCCGATGTCACCCGTAAGTGAGGACTGATTCCTGCTGCTCCTGGAGAACACCTGTTACAGGTGAGTAACTACGCTTTCCTGGTTTTCAGAAACCACAACTTCCATACCACTCTATGATGGTGGAATCAGTGATGTGTTGCATCAAAAATGGCAAAAACCACTCTTCCATGCCTCAGGGAGAGAATCCAGGAATCTTGATTCCTTTGCCCGCCGATCCCTTCAAGCGTCAATGCTAGCCAGCAGAATCAACTCTTACATTCTCTATATGGGTATGTTCCTCAAGGAATTTAATAAAGACTGGGAAGGTTTCCTTCCATTCCTCCCTGAGGAAAAGAGGCCTGCTTTCCAAGCTGTACTGGCACATAGCCAAAATGTATCAAAGTTTGTGAATAGAGCAGCATTTGATTCCTTTGAATCCACCAAGTAGGGCCTCATCCATTGCCATGGGTGCATGCCAGTTAGCTTGGCTCCAAGCATTAGACCTGGAACAAAGGGTCCAGGACAAGTTTGGCAATATCCCCTGTACTGGAGAGAACCTCTTCGGTAAAAACTGGAGGGAAAAGGCTGGAAAGCTGGAAACGGATGACACGACCCTCAAATGGCTCTCCAGAAAGATTGCTGACCATACAAAGAAGAAGGTAGCAGCCAAGAAACCCTTCTACCCAAAGAAGAGGAAATTCTACCCCTCCTCAACCAGCTTATCAAGCCCAGCAGAAACAACAGGGTCTTAAACAAACAAAAAAGTCTAGGTTAGCTAAGCCACAGCCAGCCACCCAAGCACCAGCAGCATCCAGTTTTTGACTCCCACCTAGGGAGCACAGCCAGTCCTCCCCTGCACATTCAGAAACCCATCACCATCTCAGAGAGACTTTGCCATTTTGCATATTGATGGCACTCTATCACCACAGAATAATGGACCCTATCCATAGTTCACAAGAGTTACCAACTAAATTTTCAGAAACTTCCCCCTCACCACTTCAGGGGAGATTTCCCCATCGAACCTCCCATGGACGCCCTGCTCAATCAGGAAGTCAACAATCTCCTTTCCCAAGGAACCATAGAAGCAGTCCCTCAAAACCAATTGCTACTCCCTCATTCCAAAGAAATCAGGGGGCTACAGGCCCATTCTGGACCTCAGAGAGCTAAACAAGTTCCTTGTAAAAGAGAAATTCAAAATGATCTCTCTGGGAACCCTACTTCCCTACCCACAGGAACATGACTGACTCTGTTCCCTAGACATCAAAAAGGCCTACACCCACATTCTCATTCATCCAGATTACAGACCGTATCTTCGCTTCACCTGTGAGGGCACCCATTATCATTACAGGATCCTTCCCTTCAGTCTTGCATCTCCACCAAGGATCTTCACAAAGTGCATGGCCATAGTGGCAGCATATCTTCGGAACAACAAAGTCTTCACCTTCCCTTACTTAGAGGACTGGCTGATAAAGGCAGACTCTCCTGGAGAACTCTGCTTATCTCATCAGCAAACCCTTGCACTATTGCAACATCTGGGATTTGTAATAAACATCCCAAAGTCTCAGCTCGCTCCAACCCATGCCCAGTTGACTGGATAAAAAAGACACTCTCAATACTCTCTCCCTTCATCCTCCCTATGGTTAACATATCACTAGACGAAGGATATATACCACCATCTCTCAAACATGTCCAAATAAGACCAATACTTAAAAATAAAACACTAGACAAATTATCCCCAAAATCATATAGACCCATATCGAGCATTCCCTTCATGGCCAAACTTATTGAAAAAATAGTTCAAACACAACTACAGGAATATATTGATACATTGAACCTCCTTGATGAACATCAATATGGCTTCAGACCTTTCCATGGAGTTGAAACACTGCTAACAGTCCTTTATGACACCTTACTAAGAGGAATCGATGACACAAAACAAGCATTCATCCTAGTATTCCTCGACATCTCTGCCGCATTTGACAGTGTAAACCACATAACAATGCTTAACAGACTTCAACAAATAGGAATCACATCAACTGTCCATAACTGGTTCAAATCCTACCTATCAAACAGAACCCAAACAGTAAGAATTCTTAACCAGACATCTAACACATTCGACCAAACACAAGGCCTCCCACAGGGATCTGCACTATCAGCACTTTTGTTTAACATTTACCTACAGCCAATCAGCAATATCTTTAAACGTCATAGCGTTCATTATCATATTTACGCTGACGATATAATGTTCTACCTACCATTTAAAATCCCACACCCTCCACTACAACAGATAACAGAGTGCTTTAAAGAACTAACAATATGGCTCAATGAACAGAACTTACACATTAATTTCGCAAAAACTGACGTTCTATATATTACTAAAAACCAAACATACACACCCCCAAACACCATCACACTTGATAACCATGAGATCAATATAAAAAAGGAAATAAAATACCTGGGTGTGATACTTGACAATAAACTTAACATGGATTCTCACATAAAATATCTAACAAAAAACATACACTACAAACTTAAGACCTTGAAACAACTAAGACCATTAATCCACTTACAAGACTTCATAACCATAATACAAGCCATCATCACCCCACACTTTGATTTTGCAAATCTAATCCTTAATGGCATCACAAAGCAAAATATTAAAAAATTACAACTAACTCAGAACATCGCAGCAAGGATAATAATGAATATAAGCTCAATTGAACATATCACACCGACATTAGCCGAACTCCATTGGCTACCTATCCACAGCAGAATAAAATATAAGATATTACTTACAACATTTAAACTAATAAATAACTTAGCGC
Organism: Ichthyophis bannanicus; assembly: GCA_033557465.1. Classification (NCBI taxonomy): domain Eukaryota; kingdom Metazoa; phylum Chordata; class Amphibia; order Gymnophiona; family Ichthyophiidae; genus Ichthyophis; species Ichthyophis bannanicus. Next base: position 573,845,756 of record CM066035.1, read on the forward strand.
CAACTATACTCAATACACTCATCAAGATAGAAATAGATAAAAGATCACAAAGAAGTAGAAACACTAACACTATAGCAGTACCAAAAGACTACACAAAAGCAAAAAAACAAACCAACATGAGAGCATTCTCACACTCAGCTCCTATCCTCTGGAATAACCTTCCTGACAACATTCGCTCACTATCAGACATAAAGGAATTTAGAAAAAAACTGAAAACCCATTTATTCTCATTGCATTACAACCAAGGATCAGAGACTGGCCAGACGACACAAAGAGACGCAGGTTAACTACTACAATTCAAACATCATATACCCACGTGCCTGAAGCCTACATAAAGTATACAACCACACGCGACATATGATACAATTTGTATATATTTACTATGTATATATGTTATAATAGTTTAATAATTTACTGTTTAAATTTATACCGTTATCTGTATCTAGTTCATCTGTTCTATGTAAAATGACTTGGTATGATACTATCCATACCATATAACACACTGTTCATTGTAAACCGCACTTGATACTTGTGAAAGAGCGGTATAGAAATAGTTGTTAAATAAAATAAATAATTAGAGTTCATAGGAGCCATACTGGACACTCCCCGACTTACCTCTGCACAGCCATGGGAGCATTTTCCTTTATTCTCGTGGCTGTTCATATTCTTGTGCCGCTGTTCATATTCTCATGCTGCTGAGTTCATGGAAGTTAAACAGGGTCACTTACTGTCTTGTGCAAGAGACAGAAAGTACCCTTGTTTAACCTCTATGAACTCAGTGGCACTGATGGCTGCTATTTAGCATGGCCACGGGAGTAAAGGAAAACACTCCTGCGACTGTGCAGAGGTGAATCAAGGAGCCGGGCTTCAGGCTGCACCAGCTCCCTCTGAAGCTGGTCAGGGGTCAGTGGGGCCCCTCATTTGTGGGCCATGTGTGTGGGGGGGGAGCTGCTCCACTGGAAGAGGGGGCTAGAATGGGAAATGGGCTTATGTTGGGGGTTGAGAAAACTGTGATTTATTTATTTGAGCACATTTTTATACCGCTCCTTCCAGTGATCAGCAGCGGTTTACAGTTAACAATTAACTCTGCAAAGATTAGCAGTTACATAAAACAGTAGGATCATAACATTTGAACATTAAAAGTGAAAAATTGTTTAGGATAACTCAAAAAATAGGAATAGAAAAACTAAAACTAAATACATGATATAGGAGGGAACATGTTAACATACATGAATTTGATTAACTATATACATTATTTGTGTAGATAATAAGTAGGTTCATTATTTTGATTCTTCATGGACTTGGGGGAACTAACTGGTAGAAGTGGAAGAATATCTTCCTTTAATTGTTTTCATCACGGAATTACTCTATGTTATTTCTGACTGATTGAAGTATTCTTGAAATAGATGTGTTTTAAGGCTTTTACGGAATGATGTGAGATCTTTGTTAGCTCTTAAGTTGTCGGGGAGTTTATTCCATTGTGTTGGAGCAGTGTATGTGAATGCTCTATTACTAGTGAATGCCTTTGTTTTGCAAATAGAGAGGGGTGTGTGTAGTATATTTAAGTTGTGAGTACGTCTTTTCCTGTTTGTAGTTTGCGGCATTATGAGTGTAGCAAGATGAGATGGGGCAGAATTGTTTATTAGTTTGAATGTTGTAATTATTATTTTGTATCGTATACGTGCATGTATAGGTAACCAGTGAAGTTCTCTTAGGATAGGTGTGATGTGATCAGAGAAGGGTACGTTCATTAGGATTCGGGCTGTTACATTTTGTGCCATCTGAAGTATGTTTGTTGTTTTTTTGGGCAGGCCTTGAAGTATGCCATTACAGTAGTCTAGATGTGGCATTATGATTGCTTGTATTATTGATCTAAAGTCTGATAGTTCAATGATGTTACGTAATGGCTGTAGAGTTCTTAGTTTGTAGAAGATGGTTCTATTTAAAAGTCTTAGGTGGGTTTCCATGTTAAGTGTGCTATCTAGTGTGACACCTAGGTACTTTAGTTCTTGTTTTGTGTTATAAGTAGTATTATTTAATATGATTGTAGGGGGGTGTTTAAACTCCGGATTTTTAGAGATAAACATAACTTCAGTTTTTTGTGAGTAATAAGCATATTGTTTTGTTGGAGCCATTGTTGTGCTTCATTAAGGCAATTTTCTATGTGACTGTAATCAGGGTTACATATATCCAATTGAGTATAAAGCATTATTTCATCCGCATAGAGATGATAGTCAATTTTGTGTTTCTGGAATATTCCGCAAATTGGTTTTAGATATAAGTTGAATAATATAGCGGATAGTGCTGAGCCCTGTGGGATACCTTGTGTCTGTGGAAAGGTATTGGATAGGTTTCTATCAAAATATACTTGTTGTATCCTGTTGGATATATAAGACGAGAACCATTTTAGGGGGGTTCCATTTATACCTATTGTTTCTAGTCTTTCAATGAGGATCTTATGATTCACTGAATCAAAGGCTGCAGATATGTCGATGAAAATTAGGACAAACATTTTTTTGCAGTTTTCAATGCCTTTATAGAGTCTGTCGAATAATACTAGAAGCAGTGTTTCTACTCCATGCGATTGACGAAAACCATATTGTTGAGCATCAAGTGCATTTGTGTTATCTATGTGGTCTTGCAATTGGTATTGTACAGATTTTTCAATAATTTTGGCTAGAAAGGGTATACTGGATATGGGTCTGAATGAGGATGGATCTGTATTGTTTAGTGATTTGTTTTTTAGTATAGGTCGTATTAAAGATCTTTTTAGTTCTGTTGGCATGTTTCCTTGTGTTAGAAAATGGTTTACAATGTTTAGTATGATGGGCGATAATTCTGTTTTAGCATTCTTGATCCAGTCTACCGGACATGGGTCAAGAGGGGATGTGGTGGTGTTTAAGTTTGTGATGATGTTTTGAAGTTGTCTGTTATCTATTGAGTAAACGTTTTCCCACACTATAGTGGGGTTGGTATTTTGTGTTATCCTTTGAAATGCATTAGTTTCAATTTTATGGGAGATTTTTTCTTCGCTAGGGTTTAATTTTTTAGAGTAGTGATCAGCCAGTTCTTGAGCATTTATAGGATAATTTGAATTATCATCTTTTGGGGGGTTTAGTGAGTGATTTTACAAGCTCAAATAATTCCCTTGGCTTATTTAAAGCATTAGTTAGTTTTTTGGTGTGATAGTTCTTTTTTGCTGTATTTACTGTTTCTTTATAGGATTTAAGTAGAGATAAGTATTGTTTTTTGGTCTCAGTTGATTTCCTAGCTCTCCATTTTTCTTCCATTTTTCTGAGATCCTTCCTTAATTTAGCTAATCTTGCTGTGTACCAAGGTTCCGATCTTTTCCTTAGTTTGTTATTTGCATGTGAGGTGATTTTAGATGTTTGTTTAGAAACAGTTTCAATTCCGTTGTTCCATTGTTTTATTAATTCGTCCAGGTTTGAGGATTCTGTATTTACATGTGAAAAGATCGAATTTATTAGTGTGTCTTTATCTAGTTTTTTAAACATGCTTTTATGTGTACTATTATTAGGTTCTATATTAAGTGATTGTGATGGCATTTCAAATGTGAATTGTATAAGGTGGTGGTCTGACCATGGCACCTGAGTTATTTTAGGTGGTGTATTTGTTACTGTGGTGTTTGAATATTCTTTGGGAAGAAATACTACGTCTAAGATATTTCCCTTGTCATGTGTATGTGTTTGGATTATTTGACGGCAACCCATCTGATCCATGGCCTCATTAAATTATTAGTTTGTGTTGTATTGAGTGAAGCAAGGTTTATATTGCCTAATATCATGTGATATTTTTTTAATGCGGTTTCGCATATTGTTTCGAGGGCTGATGCTAATGCTTCATGTTTTCCAGAAGGTGGTCTGTAAATGAGGGAAATAGCAAAGGTTTTATTTTCCACCTTAAGGATGTCTATACCTTCAAGAGACTTCTGGGCAGTGCAGGATAGGTTTAGATTTTTTCTTGCTATTATTAGCACCCCACCACCTTTTCCTTTGTTACGAGGGCAATTAAATATATTATATCCAGTTACATTTAGCATATTAAGGGGGATTGTGTCAGCCTCTGAGAGCCATGTTTCTGTGATGCATAATAGATCAGGTTTTTCCTCATTAATAAGGTCCTGTATAATGGGCAACTTGTTTTTAATAGACCTAGTATTTATTAGTATGCATGTTTGAGGGATTAGTATGCTAGACTTGGTGTGAGTATCATTAAGGGTAGGTTTGATTGTAATTAGTCTTGAGCGTGGTTTCGTTACCTTTGATTTATATTGGTGTATATTATGTTTGGATTGATATGGGAACCATTGTGTGTATTGTGGTAGTTGGTATAGGTATATGTGGCTTGGTGAATAGATGGGATGCGTGTATAGGTATGCTTGTGATGTTTTTGTGTGCAGGATGATACTTATCATGGTGATAAGAAGCAGATTTAGGAGTTCCATCTTTATCCTTTTTGTTAGTAAATATCTTACTTGTAGGTTGAGAAAAGGTGTGTATAAAGGGTGTTCCTTATCGCTTCTCCGGGCCAGTCCAGGGAAGGTAGGTAGGGTTGTCAATCCCCTTTAGCAGCTGAGGACTGAAAAAAAACTTTGAAACTTGCTGACAGGCTAAGACACTCCCCCTGACGTCAGTGTACCAGTCTTTCAGTCCTCAGCAGCTAGAGAGGATTGATGCTGACAGTGCTCCTGTAGTTTTTCAGGGTTTCTTCTTTTAATTCTGCCTGGATTATAGCTTTTGGCTCTAGCAGGGCTGATAAGATGCTATATTTCTTGGTGCTGTTTTCCCTCTGAGTACACTCAGCTAACTATACATTTTTATTGCCTCCGGCGTTTCTAGTTGACGACCCCTGCCTGTTTCGGTTCGGCGGAGGAGTGTAGAGCCTACCTTCTCTAGCGGGTCTCTCTAGCTGCAGTAGATTGGTCCTGGGAGCCCCAGTCACCCTCTACCTGCTCAGTCTGCACGTTGCCGCTACTCCCGCTAGCAGCGGGGAACCTCGGCTGTGTGCCTGGACGTCGGCCATCTTCTGAGGTGAGCTGTGTTCGGCGGCGGTCTGTTTTGCAGCGGCGGTTTTTTCTTTGCGGGCGCGCGCGGGCGCGCTGCTTTCTTTTTCCGGGGTTTTTTCTGGGGCTCGGGCTCTTTTTTCGTTGGTGTGCCCCTGTTTCCCGGCCCGATTTCAAATCCGAGCCAGACAGGCCTCTCATAGCCTCCGAAAAGGCGGGAACGGTGGCCATTTTGAATGAGCCGTCCGTGTTGCCCGCGGGGAATCATAAGTCTGGAGGCCACAGTGCAGGGAAGCGCAAATCCAAATCTGCTAAGGAGGCACCGTCACTCTCTAAGCCTCCACAAAAGGTTCCTGAGCTTCAGGAAGGGCTGTCTGCCTTTTTTTCTCCTGAATTTATTTTAGCTCTCCATACTGCGTTTTTGTTAAAAGCTTCCCAATCAGCCTCTCCTCATGCTGGTTCCCTTGAGTTCAGTCAGCCAGTCAAGGAGACTCAAGACCCTGGGGAAGGTACTTCCTTGTCAGGGCTGCAGGCTTCGTCCGGTTTAGACCCGTTGGAACCGCTGGTCAAAGGTCCTCAGTTTTTGGAAAATGGAGAGCTCTTCTCTGACCCTGGCTTAGACGTGGAGGCCGGGGAGCTTGAGGAAGGAGAGATCGCTCCGGGCAAAGATCCTAATGTTTTTCGCGTATTTCGAAAGGAAGAGCTGGGAGCGCTCATTTCTCAGTCTTTATCTGCTTTGAACCTGCTTCTTCCTTCTGTTTCTCAGGAACCTCTCGAAGATCCTTTGTTGCAAGGCTTTAAAACTGAGCAGCGCTGTTTTCCTGTACACCGTGTCATAAAGCAGATGATTGAGTCTGAGTGGGAATGTCCAGAGGCCTCGCTACGGGGTAGTCGAGCTATGGCTCGTCTTTATCCAGTGCCTCAGGAAGAGAAGGATCTCTTAAAGATGCCAAAGGTGGATGCCTTGGTGTCTGCCGTCACTAAGAAAACCACCATTCCGGTGGAAGGGTCGGCCGCTCTTAAAGATCTGCAGGATAGGAAGCTGGAGGTTCTTCTCAAGCAAGCCTTTGATTCCAGCGCGCTGGCACTGCAGGCTTCCATTTGTGGAGCTTACGTTTCCAGAGCTGCCATCCGTTGGATTCAGGGAGATCCTCCTACGGATTCACCGGCTCCTTCTTCCCCGGAGGGTGCTAAATTGGAGTCGGCGGCGGCTTATCTAGCAGATGCCTTCTATGATTTGGTGAGGATTGCTGCGAAGTCCATGGCCTCGCTAGTGGCGGCTAGGTGTTTTCTATGGTTGCGTACTTGGGCTGCTGACGTTTCCTCCAAGTCACGTCTCAGCAAGTTACCCTATAAGGGTAAGTTGCTCTTTGGTGAGGCCTTGGAAAAGATAGTTAAGGACCTCGGGGACTCCAAAGGGGGTCGTTTACCGGAAGATCGCCCTAAGGCGTCGAGAGGAGCTGCCGGTCATCGAGGTCAGGGTAGAGATTTTCGTCGGTTTTGTGGGGCTCGCTTTGCTCCATACCCTCGGAGCCGTTTCGGTGCTCGCAGTCAGTCCTTTCGCGGAGCCCGGGGGTTCGGTAGGTCCTCTTTTACCGCCCAACACACCTCGGCAAAGAAACCGCAATGATGCCTTGCAGGTCCAGGCCCCGATTCCTGTCGGCGGCCGTCTACAGAATTTTTTCTTGGCCTGGACCGCTGTAACCTCGGACAAATGGGTGTTAGAAATCATTCAGCAGGGTTATGCGCTGGATTTCGCTCAACCCTTGGCGGACGCCTTTGTAATGTCTCCTTGTGCTCCCGGTCCAAAGGAAGACATAGTGGCCGATACCCTGACTCGTCTTTTGCAACTCCAAGCAGTGGTTCCGGTTCCTCGAGACCAGTGCGGATTCGGTCGGTATTCTTTATTTTGTGGTACCAAAAAAGGAGGGATCCTTTCGGCCAATTCTGGATCTCAAGCATGTAAACCGTGCCTTAAGGGTTCCGCACTTCCGAATGGAGACCTTACGGGCCGTCCTTCGAGCCGTGCAACCGGGCGAATTCCTTTCGGCCATAGATCTCACAGAGGCTTATCTGCACATACCCATCAGGGCCGGTCACCAAAGATTTCTCAGATTTGCCCTTCCAATGGGACATTTCCAGTTTCGGGCGTTGCCCTTTGGTCTGGCGACTGCTCCTCGAACTTTCACAAAAGTAATGGTGGTGGTTGCGGCGGCCTTGCGGAAGGAAGGAATTCGGGTGCATCCCTATCTCGACGATTGGCTGATCAGAGCGGAATCCGTCGCGGCTTCAACTGTGGCGACTGCCCTCGTAGTTCAGCTTCTCGAACAGCTGGGCTGGGTCATCAACCAGGCGAAGAGCCACTTGCAGCCGCTGCAGCAGCTTGTGTATCTCGGAGCCCATTTCGACATGGCAAGGGGTCTGGTCTTTTTGCCCGAGGGCAGAGTGCAGAAGATTTTGGAGCAAGTGCAGGATTTTTTGCGGGTTCCCGCTCCTTCGGCGTGGACCTATTTGCAACTTTTGGGGTCCATGGCGGCGGCCTCAGATCTTGTTCCGTGGGCCAGAGCGCATATGAGACCTCTGCAACAGACCTTGCTCTCCAGGTGGTCGCCTCAGCTTCACCCTCTCTCAAGACGGCTCGTCTGTCCGGAGCTGGTGCGTCAAAGTCTGTTCTGGTGGATGGATCCCATACATCTACGAGCGGGGGTTCCTTTGCAAGATCCCGCTTGGGTGCTGGTGACGACGGATGCAAGTCTCTCGGGCTGGGGTGCTCACTGTCTTATCTCAGATTGCTCAAGGCACTTGGTCCGAAGAGGAGAGTTCTTGGTCGATCAATCGCTTGGAACTACGAGTGGTTCGTCTCGCACTTCTTCATTTGGCACTCTTGCTCGAAGGGAAGGCGGTTCGCGTTTTCTCTGACAACGCGGTGACTGTCTCCTATATCAATCGCCAAGGGGGCACTCAGTTTGCTCCGTTGCTCGCCGAATGTCAGGAATTGATGACTTGGGCCGAGGTTCATCTGGTGGCCTTGTCGGCAGCGCACGTGGCAGGCAAAGACAACGTGCAGGCTGATTATCTGAGTCGCCATGTCCTCGATCCCGGGGAATGGGAATTGTACGCGGCGGTCTTTCACGATCTTACCCTTCGTTGGGGGCAGCCGGTGATGGATCTCATGGCTACTTTCGCCAATTCCAAAGCGACTCGGTTTTTCAGCAGGCGCAGAGAGCGCATGTCGGAAGGCTTGGATGCCTTAGTTCAGCCCTGGCCTCTTGTTCCACTCCTGTACGTATTTCCTCCTTGGCCGATGCTAGGTCGCATCATTCGACGCATCGCCCAACACCCGGGAGTAGTGCTCCTAATTGCGCCGGATTGGCCTCATCGTCCTTGGTATGCCAATCTGGTCCGGCTTCTGATCGATTCTCCTTGGCGACTTCCGGGCCGAGTCAATCTGTTGCATCAGGGTCCGGTTCTCATGCCGCAGGTCGATCGCTTCTTGCTTACGGCTTGGCTCTTGAAGGGAACTGTTTGAGGCGTAAAGGTTATTCGGAATCCGTAGTGGCTACTCTTCTGCGTTCTAAACGTTCTTCCACTTCGCTAGCCTACGTTCGAATTTGGCGCGTTTTTGAGACTTGGTGCGCGCAACGAGACTTTCAGCCGATGTCTACCACTTTACCTCATCTACTTTTGTTTCTTCAAGAGGCCCGGTACAGCGTCGGCGTCTCTCGCTACATCGTGATGTGCAGCGTTTTTTTCGGGCTGCACGACTTATTCGACCTCCGCGTCATCCGGTGGTGCCGCCTTGGGATTTGAATGTGGTTTTGGAGGCGTTAGCACGTCAGCCATTTGCTTCGGCATCTTTGGAGCGCTTGAAGGAGTTGTCCTGGAAAACAGCTTTCCTCGTGGCCTTGTGTTCTGCTAGAAGAATTTCAGATTTGCAAGCGCTTTCCTGTCAGGAGCCCTATCTCCAGTTCTTACCAGAGAAAGTGCTCTTGCGTACTGTTCCTTCTTATCTTCCTAAGGTGGTTTCCGCTTTCCATATTAATCAGTCTGTAGCACTGCCCGTTTTCTCAGACTTGACGTCTTCGCCGATGGATCGGGTTCTTCGAAATTTGGATCTGGGACGCGTCTTGAAAGCTTACCTTCGGGTCACTCGGTCTTTTCGGAAATCTGATCGCTTGTTTGTGCTGTTTGCGGGATCCCGCAAGGGTCAAGCGGCTTCAAAGTGCTCCATTGCTCGCTGGGTCAAGCGCGCCATCGTGGCGGCGTATGAGGCTGCGGGGCAAGTTCCGCCTTCGGGTCTCAAAGCTCATTCCACGCGTGCTCAGGCGGCTTCCTGGGCGGAATATGCATTTGTTCCTCCGGTGGATATTTGTAGGGCGGCGACTTGGTCTTCACTTCATACCTTTGCCAAGCATTACCGTTTGGATGTGCACGCTAGGGATGATGCGAAGGTGGGGGCTTCTGCCTTGATAGCAGGTCTTGCGGGGCCCTCCCGAATTTAGGTACTGCTTTGGTACTGCCCTACCTTCCCTGGACTGGCCCGGAGAAGCGATAAGGAAGATGAAATTAGGCCTTACCTGCTAATTGTCTTTCCTTGAGCTATCTCCGGGCCAATCCAGGGCCCACCCTTTACTTTCTGCTCGGTCTGTCACGTTTCCTGTTCTTAAGAGTGACAATGTATCAGATTGCTAGGTTGACGTGACTTGGGTGCTCCCTTGCCTTTTTCCGTGGGGGTGGTGATTAAATAATATTTACATTAAAAAAAAATATATATTTTGTTAATACTAATGTATCTATATATATGATTTCGGGTCTATGGACTTTTTTCCTCTTTCAACTGCGCCCTGTTGGCGTTTTTCCGGGGTTCTTCAGTGCTGGGAAATGTGGTGTCTTATCACTGTTATTTGTTTAGATGCCTCTTTGCTGCTTTGTCAAGAGAAGACTGGTACACTGACGTCAGGGGGAGTGTCTTAGCCTGTCAGCAAGTTTCAAAGTTTTTTTTCAGTCCTCAGCTGCTAAAGGGGATTGACAACCCTATCTACCTTCCCTGGACTGGCCCGGAGATAGCTCAAGGAAAGACAATTAGCAGGTAAGGCCTAATTTCATCTTATTCGTATGATCTAGTTAATATGGTATTTAGGTCTAGAATAATCTCAAGTGTCTAAGATTGTAACTATTTAAATCAGCAGTAGGGTAGTGCTAGATCCCTCTTAACTGGGTATGCTACAGATTAGAGGTTATTGGTAAGTTACCGGTGGAGTCAATAGCAACGGTGCAATGGAGACTGGCATTACTAGGGCTACTGTCAACAGTATCAATATATGGGATTAATATAGCTACTGGCAAAATTATCAGAAATGAGATATTGATAGGTCTACTGGTAATAGTATCAAGGCTACTGGCAACAGTATCAAGAAATAGCATTGGGAGGACTACTGGCAACAGTATCAGGGCTACTGGCAACAGTATCAAGAAATAGCATTGGGTGGACTACTGGCAACAGTATCAGGGCTATTGGCAACAGTATCAAGAAATAGCATTGTAGGGACAGATAGGCAGTGATAAATTGCTGGCAACAGTTACAGTTACTGGCACTATTAAGGCTATTGTCAACAACATATATATATAAGTAGCAAACTGATGTTTTGGCTATACTTGATAGGATATGATTGCAAATATACAGCAGGGAAATATAATAATTATTTGAAGGTAGATGTTAAGTCAGGATCCTGTAGCGTGGGGTCAGTTTTTCTGGCGCCAGACAGTTCATTTCATTAAGTTTAAAGCTATGGTGTTATCGTTGATGAAATAGCTCCGCCTCAATGGCGCTCAGTTTATAGGATCGTTGTGAAGAAAGTCAAGGAATTACCGACCTTTACGTTGCCTTTAGGCCAACTGCCTAAGGGCCACGTCAAAGGGCCCTCTGGCGAGGCCCTCAGGCGCGGGCCCGCTGGCGCGGGTGCGCCGGATAATGCCTTCTTTAAATTGTAGTCGGGCTGCCCCGATTGGGCAGCAGCTGTTTCAGCGACGTCCCGCTGCAGAGAACTGCTCGATCCCTCCTGGGAGAGTACGCGGGGGATGAAAGGGCTGCTGCTTGGATGGCGCCCTCTTTAAATTGGAGTCGGGCTGCCCCGATTGGGCAGCGGCTGTTTCAGCGATGTCCCGCTGCAGAGAACTGCTCGATCCCTCCTGGGAGAGCACGCGGGGGATGAAAGGGCTGCTGCTTGGATGGCGCCCTCTTTAAATTGGAGTTGGGCTGCCCCGATTGGGCAGAGGCTGTTTCAGCGACGTCCCGCTGCAGAGAACTGCTTGATCCCTCCTGGGAGAGCACGCGGGGGATGAAAGGGCTGCTGCTTGGATGGCGCCCTCTTTAAATTGGAGTCTGGCTGCCCTGATTGGGCAGCGGCTGTTTCAGCGACGTCCCGCTGCAGAGAACTGCTCGATCCCTCCTGGGAGAGCACGCGGGGGATGAAAGGGCTGCTGCTTGGATGGCGCCCTCTTTAAATTGGAGTCGGGCTGCCCCGATTGGGCAGAGGCTGTTTCAGCGACGTCCCGCTGCAGAGAACTGATTGAAAGGGAAATAATGCTGGGAGGGACTGGGACTGGAGGGGGGGCTGATACTGTGGGGCCAGAACTGGAAAAGGGCTGATACTTTTGGATGGAGGGACTGGGACTGGAAGGGAACTGGTACTGGAGGAGGAATGGTACTGGGGGGAGGGGTTAAGACTGGAAATGAGCTGATGCTGGCAGGTGGGGAGCCTGGGATTGGAAGGGAGATGATGCTGTGAGGAACTGGGACTGGAGGAGGACTTACACTGGGGGGATAGGACTAGAAATGGGCTAATGCTGGAGGTTGAGAGAGACTAGGACTGAAAGGGAGCTGATGCTGGGAGGACTGGAACTAGAAGAGAACTAATGCTGGGGATGACTAGAAGGGAGTGGGACTTGGGGGGGGGAGGAGCTGGGAGAGTGAGATGGGAAATGGGATATATTTTGTGTGGGAGGAAAGAAAAAGGTCATACAGAGGGAACAGTTGAGAGAGAGGGGCATAAGAATGAATGCTGGGGTAAGAAGGAGGAAAGGCAGGGAGAACAAAGTAGCTGGGTGGGCGCACGGAAGGAATGTAGGAGGTAGTACTGGGGACAGAGAGATGGGGGAGAGCAGGGACAGGTGGAGACTTTAAAATTTGGTGGGAGCAAAGAAGAATTCACGATTGGCTGAGTATTGGGATAGTAAGTGGGGACTCAGATGGTGGGCCCAGGAGCTGGCACAACTCACTCTGCATGCAGCTCCGACATTGTGCAGTACCATCCCCAACTTCATCTTTCTTTCTCTGATTCAGCAAAAACAGTCAATGCTGCCCATAGCATTCACTTCCAGTGTGTGGGGCCATTCACTGGAAATGAATGCCACAGGCAGTACTGGCTACTGCGTGCTGATTCAGAGAAAGAAAGATAAAGCTGGGGATGGTGCTATGAGATCTTTCTGCCGCTGACTCAGAAAAAGAACCAAGATGCCAAGTTGCTAAGTGAAAAGTTAAAAGGGGATTGAGGACAGAGGGTTGAAATTTGAGTGGATGAATGAGTAAAGAAAGAAAAGGAGAAAAGAACAAAAAAGTGAAAGATCAATATGTCAGAGGTGAATGTAGAAAGAAAATGGAAAAAAATAGGAGAAGAGAGAAGAAAGGGCAAACGGACAGCAGACAATGGAGAGTTAGCAGAAGACACTAAGCATGCAGAAGAGAGAGACTGGGGCAGTTGCAACTGAAAAATAAAATGCCCAAACAACAAAAGGTAGAAAAAAAAATATTTTTTAAAATTTACTATCTGAAATATGTCAGCTCTGGGAAATGTGCCTCACTGATGTCTTTGCGCTTTGTTCAGTACAAGAGGAAATTAATTTCATAGTTTTATTTTTCCAGTGTTGTACTATAGTGCATTCAAAATTTGGCTTTTGGGGCTCCCAGTTCAATTATTGTCTTATTTATAAATTGTGATCCCTTCTTCCATATTTGGTGATGGTCTGTCTGTTTTGAATGTATGACAGAACTGTGCTAGTCTGTTCATATAATTTCTGTGTGGCAGATCCACTTGTTCTCTTTTCCAAGTAGGAGATATGGTTTAATATTTGTAGTGCTACCTTTTGATAACTAGCATTTGGTGCTGTGTGAGTCCTGATAGTGCTGTTATGATATGGCAGGTTTGCTATGGGTTCAAAATGAGCAGGGTTTTGTAGTAATGCACCTGACAGTTGGCATTGGAGCATAGCAATGCAGAAATATAGTAGCTGTTCTTTCTCCAGGAACAAGTAGGAAGTCAGTTCTCCCATATGGGTGATGTCAGCACTGATGGAACCCTCGCGGAAGCCTCTCCCCAGCTTTCAAAGAAAACCTTTGGGAGATGCCACCATGTATGCATGGTTCCCTTCCCACCCAAGGGTGCCATCTCACTCAATCTTCTTTTTTCTGCACGTCTGTCTTTTTTCCCCGGAAAAAGTTGTTTAAATTGTATGACAAAACTCTTTTTCTCTATCCGGTTGCGACCGGTTCCTTTCCTGTATCTAAGCATGCTTGCTCCAGCATCACGTCCTGGAACCGTACTAGGTGTTTTTCCCCGGTGCGATTCGTGCCTTTTTCCATCCACTGGCCGCTCCGAGAGTCTTCGACCTCGCCGAGGTACTTTTTCCACCAGTGGCCAGCGGTTTCAAAAAGTGTGATCGATGTGCTAAAAACAAGTCTCTTACCGATACACGCGATTGCTGCATCCAGTGTCTAGGGGCTGAACACAACCCAGTAGTCTGCTTCCTCTGTAAAAAGATGTCTGCGAAGGCCATCCATCGTCGTCAGCAGAAGCAGGACGATATCTTCCACAGGTCAGACTCTACCCTGGTATCCCCGGTAGCCTCACAATCCAAGGCCCTGCATGGGTCATTAGAGTCACATAATGTCCCCACGGTGCCTGACTAGGACTGTGGACACTTTGACAAGGGTTCCCCGGAGCGGGAACACACAGAGAAGAAGAAATACTCGAGGACCTCATCCCAGGATTCAGACACATCGTGCAAGTCCCTCGCCAGGTCCTGCAGCCTGCAGAGGGAACTTGAGGAGTCAGAGCGGCCAGCCAAGGTTCCCAAATGGACACAGAGGCTTCCAGTGATAGGTGCCCAGCACCGCCGGTGCATCCACCAAGACCATGGGGACCTCTTCATCATGGACTCCTCCACTCACCGAGCTAATCCTCATGAGCTCGAAGCCTCAAGTTGATCCTTGACAAGGGTCTCGATCTTGCTCCCGCTCCTTGGGAGTGAGATCCTCCCCGGCGAGCGCTTATGGCTCTGGCCATGTAGTTGCTACAGGCCACTGGGCCCCAGACCCAGGTCTTGCACCACAGGCCCAGTCGGCTGCTGAGACCTCCACTGACTACTCCTAGGATGAGGCATCCCCAGAGACGTGGAAGCACCATGACCTCCCATCAGACCTGTCTTCCCCGATGTCGCGGCGTCGGTTCCTGCCCAAGGACACATCATTCCTCAAGTTTGTCCTTGTCCAGCATATGTTGAAGGCTTTGCCCTTCAACACCGAGTTGGAGGACGACCCTTATACGGAGGAACTTGAAATCCTCCAATACGAGGCCCCACCCAAGGAGGTCCTGACAGTTTCTGTCCCCGCCATCCTCGGGCGGCTGCTCCTTCGCATATGGGAGACACCAGTGTCAGTACCCATAGTGAGCTGATGCCCGGACACAATGTACTGAGTTCAGCGTGGCCCCAGCTTCCATAAGTCGCAACTGACACATACCTCCATGGTGGTGAAGTCGACTATGCACCAGCAGAAGAGCCAGAAGACACACTCCTCTGTGTTCTCGGGTAGGGAGTCCCACACCCTTGACACCCTTGGCACAAATGCTACCAGAGCTCGTTGCTGGCCTGCTGAATACAAGCCTACCAGCATATATACCAAATAACAGAATGTTTTAATGACCTGACATCATGGCTCAATGACCACAACTTACATATCAATTTTGCAAAAACTGATATTCTATATGTCACAAAAAATCAAATATATACACCTCCAAACTCCATTATATTAAATAATCATGAGATTAAAACAACAAAAGAAATAAAATACCTAGGCGTGATACTTGACAATAAACTAAATATGAACTCACACATAAAAAATCTGACAAAAAACATACATTTCAAAATCAAGACTTTGAAACAAATACGCCCTCTGATTCACTTACAAGACTTCATAGCTATAATTCAAGCAATTATAACCCCACACTTTGATTTTGCGAATATAATTCTCCAAGGCATCACGCAGCAAAACCTTAAAAAGATCCAACTAACTCAAAATGTAGCTGCAAGAATTATAATGAATGTTAGATCAATAGAACATATTACACCAATACTCGCTAAACTTCATTGGCTACTAATCCACAGCAGAATACAATACAAAACACTAATTACTACTTTCAAATTAATAAATAATCTGGCACCATCTGCACTTAATAACCTAATCAACATAGAACCAAATAAGCGAACACAAAGGAGTAGAAACACAAACACAATATCATTACCAAAAGACTATAAAAAAGCCAGAAAACTAACCAATAACAGGGCCTTTTCTCACTCTGCACCAACCCTCTGGAATAACCTACCTGATAACATTCGCCTCCTTACTGAAATTAAGGAGTTTCGTAAAAAACTAAAAACACATCTATTTACCTTACATTATACACCACTGACTAGCCAAAGTAAGCAAAGAGACACAGGGTGTAACATACATTACTAAACAAGCACATATATGAAGATGAATAACGACACAAGCTGATATCACACACTATACACATGTAACTCTCATTGTTTTAAATTAATGTAAATATGTAAAAAGTTTGCCTACATCCTCATTATACCCTCAGGATGTAAACAAGTTCGAAAGTTATAATTATCCTGTTAATTGTAAATAGTTAAACTTGTTCCCTGTAAACGACTAGGTATCATGTACCTTGCATTCTACAGTTCATTGTAAACCGCACTTGATACTTGGGAAACAGCGGTAGAGAAATGTGTGTTAAATAAATAAATAAATATATCGGCATGTATCTTTGGAACCTAACAAAGGAACTTGTAGATTTCTCAGCGGGCCTTGGAGGGAATCACCTCCAGTGGTTCCAAACCCTCACAAAGTGTATCAGGGAATGCTTGAAGTATATATCTCGAGCTGCCTACGACAGCTTTGAGTCAAAAGTGAGGATAGCTGCCATGGATATCAGTGCTCGATGCTAGGGCTAGCTCCAGGTATTGGACCTTGAGCAGTGGGTCCAGGAGAAGCTCCTCAATGTCCCCTGCCTTGGTGAAAACCTATTCGGCAAACTGATGGAGGTGGAGATCGAGACCGAGTACCTCACAAGGACTTGGCTCTCCAGGAAGAACTCCACTCTCCTATGAATAAACCACCGAGGAAGAGGCCCCCATTTGAGAGAAAAGGCCAACCTTACCGAGGCTACCCCCACTATCAGACTCCCCAATCCCCACAGTAGGGTCACCAGAGCAAGGGAGAAGACCAGGGCCCTCGCAAGCCTAAGGGCTCCAAGCCCCAGACCCCGGCTCCTGCCCAGCCAGAGACAGGGTTTTTACTTCCTGAGCATAGGCTCTCCACCTTCGGAGGAGCATCTACCAACGGGGCATCTGGTACACCTTGCCCATCGGTGGCCTGCTATTACCACTGATGCTTGGGCGCTACAAGTAGTCACAGAAGGCTATCTCCTTCATCTGGACCAGATGCCCCTCCTTTCTTTCCAGGAGAGCCTTCTCGGACTCCCCTGCACCAGGCCCTGCTATTACAGGAACTCGCAGGCTTCCTCACGGACAGAGCTGTGGAACCCATACCCCATCACCTCAAGGGCAAGGGGTTTTACTCCTGGTACTTTCTGGTCCCAAAAAGAACAGGGGGCCTAAGGCCTATCCTAGATTTGCGAAACCTGAACAAGTTCCTGGTGCAGGAGAATTCAAGGTGCTTGCCCTTGGAACATTGCTGCCATACCTCTGCAGGGAGATTGGCTATGCTCCTTAGACCTAAAGGATGCTTATACTCACATCTTTTATTTATTTAGACAGTTTTTGTATACCGCCTTATCCTTCAATCAAAGCGGTAACAACACAATTGGGGGATACATTTAACACGCGGGGATATGAGACACATACACTAATACTTACAGGGAACATGGGCAATGGAGGGTTAAGTGGCTTGCCCAAGACCACAAGGAGCATCTGTGGGACTAGAAACCCCAGTCCTTCCGGCCCAAGGTTGCTGTCCTCTAGTGGGATTTGAACCCCCGACCTTCCGGCCTGAAGTACCTTGCCCCAACCACTAGGCTACTCCTCCCTCCTCCCTACATCCTCATTTATCCCAGCCACAGGCAGTACCTAGGGTTCAAGGGTGAGCACTACCAGTACAGAGTACTACCCTTCGGCCTAGCCTCCGCACCAAGAGTGGTCACCAAATGCCTGGCAGTGGTGGTCACCTACCTCCGTTTCCAATCTGGATGGCTGCTTTGTAAAGGGAGATACGGCCACCGAGGTGCAACAGGCCATGGCCCACACCATCACTGTCCTACAGCATCTGGGGTTCGTGATAAACCACCTCAAGTCCCACCTCACTCACACCTCACTTGGAATTCATAGGGGCTCAACTGGACACACTTCAGGCCAAGGCCTTTCTCCCCTTGGACAGGGCAGGTCAGCTCGTGTGGCCCTAGCCACCGAGGTGCAACACCATGACACAGTGTCGGCGCAGTCCATGCTCTACCTGCTGGGCCACATGGCATCCACAGTCCATATGGTTCCCAACGCCCACTTTCACATGTGGGCAGCTCAGTGGCGTCTATGCTCGCAGTGGACACAAGCCACAGGCAGGCTGCGGGACAGGGTCTCAGTGTCCTATCAACTAGCAGAATCATTCGACTGGTAGCAAGCCACACAGCATCTGCAGGAGGGCATGGTTTTCCAGTCCCTCGATCCTCAGGACGCCTCCTTACTGGGTTGGGGCGCCCATTGCAAGGATCTCCACATGCAGGGCAATTGATCCCTAGTAGAGGGCCAGCAGCAGATCAACCTGCTGGTGCTCAGGGCCATTTTTCTGGCAAACAGGGCCTTTCACCACCGTCTGCAGCACCAGTTGGTGTTGGTCCAAATGGACAACCAGGTCACGATGTTCTACCTGAACAAGGAAGGGGGCACAGGGTCTTACCGCCTCTGCCATTAGGCAATATCCCTCTGCTCATATGCAATCAGTCAAGGAATGCTCCTCAGGACAGTGTATCTTCTGGGCCAGGACAATGCCCTAGCAGACAGACTGAGCAGGATACTCCAGTCGCACGAATGGCAACTAGACCCCAGGGTGGCACAGCGGCTTTTCCAGCCCGACCAAAGCTCAGCTGCCTGGCTTCTGCTGTCGCCAGCCGCACCCGTTCCAGTAGCGGCAGACACCTTCCTCATCTCATGCCACTATTCACCCGGACTCTCTTCAAGGTCCTACGGGACAAGACTTCCATGATCCTACTGGTCCTGCGGTGGCCCAGGCAACCTTGGTTTCCCTTGTTGCTCTGCCTCTCGACGGAGCTCCTGGTCCTTTTGGGGAATGCCCCAGGGCTAGTTATTCAGGAGGAGGACTCCCTTCTCCACCCCATCCTGGGGTCCTTGACATTAATAGCATGGCTGCTGAACAGGTAGCCTTAGCCCCCTTCAACCTCCTAAGGGAGGTGAAGGAAGTCCTCCTGGCCTCTTGTAAGACCTCCACGAGACAGGCCTATGCCTTCAAGTGGTGCAGGTTCTCAGTGTAGTGCGCAGAGCAGTGGATTCACCCGTTCTCTTGCCATGTACACACAGTGCTGCAAGTACTTGCTTCACCTCACAAGCTGGACTCAACTCCAGCTCCGTCAGGGTGCACCTGAGTGCGCTTTCTGTGCATCATCATTCTATGGAAGGTAAACCCCTCTCTGCTCAGCCCCTCATTAGTCAGTTCATGTGGGGCCTTCTGCTCTCTAAGCCTCCCATCCACCCGCCCCTGGTAGAATGGGACCTCAACATGGTCTTGATGCAGCTCACCAAATTGCCATTTGAGCTTGTGGCTACCTGCCATATGCGTTACCTCTCATGGAAGGTTGTCTTCCTGGTGGCACTCACCTCTGCCCGCCGAGTCAGAAAGCTTCAGGCCTTGGTGGTCCAGCCACCTTACACCAGGTTCTATAAGAATAGGGTCATGCTTCGCATTCACCCTAAATTCCTTCCAAAGGTGGAATCCACGTTCCACCTCAATCAGGAGGTGGTACTCCCCACCTTCTTCCCACGGCTCCATGCCAACAAGGCGGTGGCCATTCTCCACACTCTAGATTGTAAGAGGACCCTGTCCTTCTACCTGAAATATACCCAGGGCCATAGCAAAGCCTCACAGCTTTTCGTTTCCTACGACCCAGTCACCTGGGGGAGGCTACTACCAAGCAGACTCTGTGCACCTGGGTGGAGGACTGCATCGCTTTCGCCCATAATCTGACTGGGCTCTTGTTGGAGCACTGGGCCACGGCACACATCAAGGATATTGCGATCTCTGTTGCAAGCTTCTGCTCTGTCCCTATGGCAGACATCTTCCAGGGTGCCACCTGGTCCTCAGTCCACACCTTTGCAGCTCACTACTGCCTGGAGAGGGAGTCCTGATGGGACAGCGCCTTCAGCCAGGCCATACTCCATAATCTCTTCGGAGTCTAGGCACTCCTGCCTTCCAACCCTTCTGTGTTCAGGCAATCGGTGTGATGGTTCTCCCTGGACTCTGGGGTCCTTAGAGTCTCTCCTCAGACTTGCTTGCGGCTGCTCACTGCTTGGCTGTGTTTTCTACAGGTTCCCGGTAGCCTGTGGCTAGGGAGTCCCATATGTGAGGACTGACTTCCTGCTTGTTCCTGGAGAAAGCATATGCACCTTGTTCTCCAAGGACAGCAGGAATCAGTCCTAACAACCCTCCCTCCTCCCTGTGGAGTTGCTGTATTTTGCCATCTTCTTTTGTCGGCTCTAGCTATGTCATCTGACTGAGGAAGATGGCATCTGTGGGCGGGAAAGGGACCACACATGCGTGATGGCATCTCCCAAAGGCTTTCTTTTAAAGCTGGGGAGATACTTCCGCAAGGGCTCCGTCGGCGCCAACATCACCCATATGTGAGGACCGATTCCTGCTGTCCCTGGAGCACACCTGTTACAGGTGAGTAACTATGCTTTATCCTCACTATACATGAAAAATGGTTTTCAGACACTCATTAAGAGGCACATTTATGAAAAGTTACTGTACATTCACAAATTTGAATGTGTTAAGTGTAGCAACACCCATTTATTTCTATAGGCACAGTGTCACTCAACGCACATTAATGTTTAGTAAACATGCCCCTAAGTCATTGTTAGGGTAAAAAAGAGGCTTGTGAAGGATTCCTTTGAAAGGCACTTAAAATTTTAGATGAGTAGCATATATAATTTAAGATAAAATAAATTAGTTTTATATAAATGAGGCCCAGTGGATATGCAAATATTTATGCAAATAAGGCCCTACAATGAGTCTCCGCACATAGGTCCACAATACCTTTGGGCCTCTCCTGCATATAATTTAAATGCATAAGGTCAGCCTAACTCAGGTAAATGAGCATCAATTTGGTCACCTTTTTTTTCTTCAATTTTTTATTTATCACTTTTAAACATACATTCCAAGTATCACAACTTGTACAAAAATAGAAAGGGCAAGCAATGAAAAATCCATAACAGGTTAATCACAAATTATACCACAAAGAGGAAAAAAAGACAAATACAGCACAATTCTCTCTATCCCAAAACCCAAAAGGAGTGAGATCCAAGATGAAAGAAAAATTAAAATAAAACACTCGAGAGGTAAGCAGTAACCCTGCCTTATCAACAAACTTATAACAATACATTGTGTTATATATCCAAAACTTAAGTGACAGTAGATAGGTAGGCACAGATGAAGGCAGCCAACTGAGGGAGATCATAAAAAAATAAGCCTTAGACTGCAATTTCACTAGGCATTTGCATGGGAATTTGAGGAAAAAAAGACCCCCCAGTTGAATCACCCCTGGCTTCAGGAGAACAAATTCCTTTTCTGCGTATCTCAGGCTAGATCCAGAAAGATGTGCACCAACAACCCCTTGAAAGGTACAGAGCGCTTCTTAAAATACATCTGAAGTAACCATTCACGATCAGCAGATAGTGCCAAAATTATTAACAACATCACAGGAACTACAGATTCCATATCTGAAGATTCCAATATCTCCAATTTGTTCAAAATGTCCATATGTTGCAGTCCAGAAGGAGACTGTTGTGAGGCTTGGCCTGAAGACTTTTTATCAGTGGGAATATTAGTATATATCTTAGCCACTGTTCACCATAAAGGTATTGAAAACAATTTGGTATTTGAAAAGGGATAAAAGGTCTCTCTTCAGTTTCCCTGGGGTAAAAGAGAGAAAAACTTCAGAGGAATACCTGGAATCCAAATCTCTTTTAAATGAGCGCTCAAGCAAGCTTAGAAACATAAGGCTTGATATTTAAAAGCATTTATCCAGGTCACAGCACCTACTACTACTTATCATTTGTATAGCGCTACAAGACGTATGTAACGCTGTACAGACACATGACAGTCCCTGCTCATCAGAGCTTTCAATCTAGTCAAGACAGACAACACAACAGCTGAGGACAAGGATATATCTAGGGGAGTGGTAAGGAAAAACCTGGAGGCCTGTTCCAGACTGTGTAGTCTGGCCATCCGGATGTCCAGATAATGGATGGGGCACAGTTGTACTAGATTCTACAACCATGGGACCTGCACATTTTGACGGCTACTGAATCCAGCATTTGGACGGGCTGGCATGCACAGTATGCTGAGCACGGAGTGTGCAGCATGTTGCCTGTCTCCACCACTCTGGAGTGGTGGTTTCAATTTGCACCATATGCCATACACTAAACAAAGAAGGACTCATGGGCAAAGGCCATGGAGGACCCCACTGCTCAAAGATAGACATAAAAAAGCATGCCTGATCTTTCCCCAAATCTACATTGAGAAACCACAGTCCTTCCAGGAAAATGTTCTATGGAAAGATGAAACTAAACTTGAGGTCTTTGACAATGCAGATCAGCGATAGATTTACAAGTGAAGCTTATAAAAAAACCACACCCTACCTTCATTTAAATATGGTGGAGGCTCCATAATGTTGTGGGGCTGTTTTGCTGCCTCAGGAACTGGAGGCCTGGAACATATTAAAGGAATCATGAAGTCAGAGGACTACCAAGGTATTTTGGAGCAAAATGTGCTACCTAGTATCAGAAAGCTAGGTCTGAGTCAAAGGTCATGGGTCCTCCAGCAGGACAATGACCCAAGACATACATCCAAAAGTAGAAAAGAATGGTTAAAAAGGAATAAATGAACTATTTTAAACTGGCCAGCAGTGAGTCCTGATCTGAATCCAATTGAGAACCTTTGGAAAGAGCTGAAATCTGTCATTGGTAATAGGAATCTAGGAAACATGAGCTGGAGCAAATTGCAGTTGAAGAATGGGAGAAACTACCAGTAGACAGATGTACGAAACTTATAGATGGCTACAAGAAATGTTTGGAGGCTGTCATCACTGCCAATAATTGTGCAACCAAATATTAGTAAAGGTGCCATTAATCCTGCCCAGGTCATATTTTGTTTCTTTTTTCAGAAATTACTATATCTGAGTTGCACAGACATCTTTTATTTGTTGAATACCTTTGAACATACTATTAAAATATTATGACCTAAATACCTAAAATACAAGGATGCCAATAATGTTGGCCACAACTGTAAGTTCACCAAGGAACTGAGTGTAGAGAGAGAAAAGGAGAGGTCCCAAGATAGAGCCCTGACGCACACCAACTGAAAGCGGGATTGCAGTAGAGGAGAAGGCACTAGAAAATACACTAAAAGTGCTATGGGAGAGATAAGAAGAAAACCAGGATAGAACAGAGCCCAAAAATCCAAGCGAGGACAGGGTATCGAGAAGAAGGTGGTGATCAACAGTGTCAAAAGCAGCAGAAAGGACAGGAAGGATGAGAATAGTGTACAGGCTTTGGATTTAACAAGGAACACGTCACTGGAGACTGGAAAGAGCCATTTCAGTGGAATGTAGAGAATGAAAGCCAGATTGCAGGTCTTGAGAGGAAAGAAAGTCAAGACAACAGCAATGAACTGCTTCTTCACCCTTTACCCAGAAAAATACTGCTTAACTTGATATTCAGCAGCTCTATTCAGATAGTGCTCCTGAATATCACAATAGACTGCCACGGGTAGAGATACAGTTTATCTGGATATTGGCAATTTTCATAGCTGCTATTGGATAACTTAGGACAGGCAATACAGTGTTCTAAGTGCTCTCCGGATACATTATCCAGATAATAGTTGAAAATTCCTGTTTGTCAGATAGTGGTCACACAATCCAAATATTCAGAGGAACCCACTATCTGGATAGTGTTGCTGAATATTTGGATTTTTTTACCTGCAGAAACTGGTGTTTAAAAAAAATGATGATCACCATGGGCTGAATATTGCCCTAATAGAAAAAGATGGCAGATAAAGATCATATGGCCTGTTCAGTCTGTCCATCCATACCAGTTCCTAAGCTGTACAAATCCTTCCTCTTAGAAATTCTCTGTACTTGTCCTATGCTTTCTTGAATTCAGATACAGTCTTGTCTCTACCAACTGCTGGGAGGCCATTCCATGCATCCAACACCCTTTTTGAAAAGAAATAGAAACATAGAAACATAACGGCAGAAAAAGATCACATGGCCTATCTAGTCTGCCCTTCCATATCAACTACAATAATCCTAGAGAAACATAGAAATAATCCTTAAGTTACTCCCCTCCCCTCTCCATTTCAGAGCTTCCTTTCAAATTGAAAGAGGCACCCCTCCTGAGCATTTTTGCCAAGGAGTTTTTTAAATACTATATCATATGTCCCTTCTCCTGCCTTTCTTGAAAATTATTATATACATCAGGGGTTCACAAGTTCAGTCCTTAAGAGTGCAAACAGGCTGTTTTTAGCATATTCCTAATGAATATGCATGAGATATATCTACATGAATACTGCCCCCATTAAGACACATTTTACAAAGGATGTCCAAGTGCAATCTGGGAAAAACAAGGGGGAGCAGCTACTCTTGCAGGAAACACAGGAAGGTAACAAAGGGCAAGAGTCGTAGGTGGGTGAAAACGAAATTTATTATCCCCTACGCGTTTCGGCCGTAGCCTTCCTCAGGGGGCACACAGCTAAATGACATACAACATAGAAAAACATATAAATATATTTAAAATCATGTTTGCCTTATAATAATGGACCAATATAATAAATATATACATAAAAAACATTTCGTGTACATGTGCTCAATAAATTAATATAACTCACAAGTCTAAAGATATAAAAACACATACATTGTAAATGACAAAGAAAAGCAGGGTGGAATATCGAGATAAACAAACAATTAATGTACAAATGAAACATTTTATATGTTTAAAATATATGTTTAAAAAAAAAAATATATATATAATTTATAATTTTATATAATTAGTAAACTTGTTATAAGAAGGGGGGAAGGAAGGGGGAGGGGGGGAGAGGGGGAGGGGGAGGGGGAGGAAAGGGAGAAAGGGGAGGGGGAAAGGAGGGGGAGGGGGAAGGGAGGAGGAAGGAAAGGAGGGGAGGGAGGGGGAGGGGGGAGGGAGAGAGGGAGAGGGGGGAGGGGGGAGGGGGAGGAAGGGGGAGGGGGGGAAGGGGGAGGAAAAGGAGGAAAGAGGGGGGAGGGGGAGGCGGAGGAAGGGGAAAGGGAGGGAGGAGGGAAAGGGGGGAAGGGAGGGGAAGGGGGGAGAGATAGGGGAAAAAAGGGGGAGGAGGGGAGGGGGAGGAGGGAAGGGGGGAAGGGGGGGAAGAGGGGGGGGGGGAAAAGGAGGGGGGAAGGGGAAAGGGTAGGGGAGGGGGAAAGGGAAAAAAGGGGGGGGGGAGAGAAGGAAAACTGATTGGATAACTCACACATGTATGATCGGCGAAGTCTGCAAATCGTAAAATGTGTTCACCAAAGGCAACTAAGGGGCTTGTTTACAAAGCCGCGGTAGTGGTTCGCGATCGCAATCGCAGCCGCGGCCCCATTGAAATCAATGGGGCCGCGGCTGCGATCGCGATCGCGAACCACTACCGCGGCTTTGTAAACAAGCCCCTAAGATACAAATGACACATAATATTAAGTATTATTTTTGTAGGAATTAAAAAAAGGGGGGAGGGGGGGGAAAAAAGCTGGCGTGTGCACATTAGCCAAACAATCTGTGATCCTTTAAGAATAAATCTTTAAAAATGAAAAAAGTCCGTTGTAAAGTGTGATATGTCAAGAAATAGTTTTGTAATAATGCTAGAAAGCAGCATGTGCTTGAAAACAATGACACAAAAAACAACGATGAGAAACCAAACTCCTTACTTACATATAGACCTTCTAATATGTGTTTGTATCATCTGCAAAACACTGTAAAATAAACACATTGAAAAAGTTGATCTATAGAGATATTATTTAAAAGATTTATAGTTAAAAATTGTTGAGAAAACTATAGTAACGGTAGAAAAACAAACCGCAGTGTGCTAAGACATAGTACTGAAATGTGTTCAGGAAAATACAATGAGAGAATTAATAAAAGACAAAATGTTGAAACTGAAAAACTTAGTTCAGATTGTAAATCTTTTTTGTCAAAAAAAGAGGAGGGGCTGTGTGAAATAATGCGACTGCGTTGTGCTAAAGCTTATTAGAATACTACATCTTTTATGGAGACTGTATTGTTGTGCTCGTATGTGAATTTACTGCATACGAACTTGGATACTAGAAGAAAAACATAATTAAAACTTTTGAAAAATATTACAATTGTGGAAGACCAGTCATAAAGAAAAAATAGCCATGTTGCACAAAGTCTTATATAGACGAAAATAAACAGAGATCAGCTTCTTGTTTTAAGCTCTTGGGGCTAAAGTGATAAAAAGGGGAACCTATCTTATTTTAAGAAAACCGAAACTTTGTAAATACGAGGTTAAAAGTAGACTGACAATAAATGTAAACGCATCAAATCACTGTAAAGACATGTCATTAGAAAATTGTAAAAGATTTAAAGCGCACCTATTCGAGTTTCAAAAGCTCGTTCCTGGAACAGCAAAGATTTGTCAACTGAATCGATATCCTTAAAAACGCCGGTTTGCGCGCCAATTTGGATGACATCATTTGAAAGGGAGGGGCTAACAAACGTCAGTCCAAGCTATATTAAAACAATTAAGTAAAAAGACTGAGGACACTTATAAAATTGCTGCATCTTTTATGAGGCTGAAGTTGTTATGCACGTATGTGAAACTGCTATATGAGAACTTGGTACTGTCCTATGGGATCTCTGAAAAGGGGGCCACATTAACTACTGTTTATCAATGCTAAATGCTTTTTTTAAAAAACGTATGCAGTTGTGGTGAAACAGATTAGGTGATGTAACAGATGACCGTATTGCACCAGAACTTGTGATTGGGTAAAATGGTTGTAAATAAGTGTAGTAACTTGGTTTTTTATATAAAGCTAGTGGAACATGTTTTAATAGAAAAATAAAATTTGCAAAGATGAAACTAACGTCGTGATCAAAAAGAGAGAACTTCTTTTACTTTATGTTGGACACAACTATTTCAATGCACTGTAAAAAGTGAAACTAAATGTATTAAAGATCGAGCCAAGCATTAATGTGGGGCTTTAAAGGGCTAAATAAAGCACGCTCTTAAAAAAGCAAAGATTTGTAAACTAAATTATTATCCTTAAAAAAGCCGAATTGCATGACATTTTTAGATGACGTGATAGAAGAAGGAAAAACTGATAATGTCAATCTAGGCCATAGGATATCTTACGGAGGGAAGAAGGGGGGGGGAAGGGGGAAGAGGGAGGGGGGGAGGGGGGAAGGGAGGTGGAAAGGGGGGGGTGGAAGGAGGGAGGAGGGGGGAGGGGGGGGAGGGAGGGAGGGGAGGGGGAAGGGGAGGGGGGGGGAGAAGGGGAGGGGGAGGGGAAGGGGGGAGGGGGAAGGAAGAATTAGTGGAACAAAATTGGATTGAACACTGAAGTGCTTGGAGAAACAAATGAATTCCAATGTATAATATATTAATTAATAACAGAATGAATAGTAAATAATAGCATATACTAGCTATTGTTATAATTATTATAAATTACTGTAAGAACTAGTGACTGAAAAGAAAATTGTATCAAGTGCTCTCCAACTTAAATCGTTAAAATTATATTAAAAAAAACATTTTATAAAATGTTGAATATTTACATAAGAATAAATAAACGTAATGAAAAAACATGTAAATGTAGACAATTGTGGACTAGTTAAGATGCACCAATTAGTATAAAAATAATAATAAAAAAATATATAAAAAAATATATAAAAATAATTAAACTTAGTAAAATAATATGATAACTTTTTAAGTAAGGTCATTAAAAAAAAATATTATAATATATATATATATATATATAAATAAATAAATATATAATAATAAAATATTAAATAATACACCATTATAAAATAAATGAATATATTAAATAAATAATCCCATAAAAAGACCGAAAACAATATAAATTACATAAATCATAAATGCATCATTGAAATAATAAATCTTGACAATTATTATGTGTTGTGACCCTTCATTTATGGGCTTGAATAAATAAATAAATATAAAAAACAAATCTTATGCTATATTAAATAAAAATGACAGTAAAATTGTATTCATAAAAATATCGTTAGATCTATTTCTTGATTGAGGCCACATGGCTCCAGGCTATTAAATTCATAAATAAAACGTTGTTCCAACTTCAGTAACTTGTTGTTAACATCTCCACCTCTCCAATGGGGAACTATAGTTCTTAGAACAGTAAATTTAAGATCTGTAACTTTATGCATTTTTTCCAGCCAATGGGAAACCAATGGCTTATCTGGCACCTTTTCTTACTATATTACTCCTATGTTCTATTATGCGCGTAAGTATTTGTCTTGATGTTTTGCCAATGTAAATCAAAATGCATGTACATTGTATGAGATAAATGGCATTAATGGTCTTGCAATTAGTATATTGTTGTAAATATACTTTTGTTCCTGTTGTGGGGTGTACAAAGGCATTCTTAACAACCATCGTGTGAATACAAACGGAACAGTTGCCACAACTGTAGTGCCCTTTAATTGTGGATATTGGTTTAGTTTTTGGGAGTGCAGAAGGTACCAAATGGTGTGATAAATTAACATTGCGCTTGTAAGCTACCATGGGGCGTTTTGTAGCTAATGAGGGAACAGATGCTAATAAATTGGGGACAGTGTACTATTGGACATATAATAAAATGGATAATAAAAATAGACAGAGGAGTAATTCATACAAACGACCATATAGATCACCAAAACAAACCTTTAGGACTAATAATAAGACTAAACAGTATAATACAAATAGACCACGGTCCCCTACTCCTGAAGCTGGGAGAAGTAGCAAACGGATTCGCCATCAATCACGAGAAAAAATGGACCAATCTGGTTCCCTATTCCCAACCCAGCCCCCAGACAATCCACAAGGGAAAAGACGGGATTTTCACATGGACCAACTATGGGCTGGAGGAGGAAGAGACAGGTCACCAAGGTCGCCAGAACGTCATCAGTACAAACATCGCAGCCGACAATACTCACACCGAGAGAGGAGGGACAGTCAAAATCTAATGTCAAAAAGACGTCTGGATTGGGACCTTTAAGCTCAGTCATTAATCTGTCCCAATATGTATTAACAGAGACAGAACTAGAAGTACTGGATAAAGGACTTAAATTTGTACCGACGCAAACACACGATAGATTCTCTACACATGTAGAACTATATAAATTTTTCCGTAAATTAAAAATAACAGATTTTTTTAACAACCAAACACAAATTATTACAGATTCCTCAATAGTTAAAAAACCCTCTCGGTGGTATCCACCACCTAATGTAAATCCTTTGATCATGGCATATGAGAAAACAGTACTTACTAAAATAGAGAGTCTATATAAAGCCAGTAAAAAACGTCCATTTTTTAATCTTACCAAATTACAAAAAGAAGCACTTCACAATTTAAAGACCAATAATCACATTATCATTAAGCCAGCAGATAAAGGAGATGCAATTGTCATACAGGATAAGCAAGCATATATAACCGAGGTCCTTCGACAATTGAATGATCAGGAATTCTATGAAAAAATATTTGATGATCCTACTATAAGATTGAAACAAAGAATAGAAACTTTACTGTTCCTTGGAAAGGAAGCGGGATATTTAACTAATGATGAAATAAATTTTCTCACAGTTGCACATCCGATTACACCCACCATTTATATGGTGCCAAAAATCCATAAATCACTCACAAACCCACCAGGTAGGCCTATTGTCTCTGCAATAGGTTCTCTTTTTGAGCCACTCTCCAGATTTTTTAGATATTATTTTGAGACCCTATTTGTCGTTCAAGCAACATCATATGTTAGAGACTCCACTCACATTATCAACATCCTTCAGGACTTTCAAGGTTATCATGAAGATTTGATTTTGGTAACCCTAGATATAAGATCATTGTATACAAATATACCACAACAGGCAGCAGTAGAAGTTCTGGCCAATGTTTTGATAGGAAGAGAACGACCAACACGTATTCCTACCTGTTACTTGGCAGAAATGGCTAGACTTATTATGACTGAGAATTTTTTTAGTTTTAATGGGATTTTTTATAAGCAAATAAAAGGGGTAGCGATGGGCTCCCCCATGGCACCGGACGTTGCCAATTTGTACGTAACAGATTTTGAAAAATTTTTTTTATCATTTCATCCATACAAATCCAATATTTTATTATGGAAGCGATATGTAGATGATATTTTAATTATATGGAAAGGTACAGAAACCAATCTTAACACTTTTTTCAATTGGTTAAATACTTTAGACCCTAATCTCCAATTTGAAGGCTCCTACAGTTTTGATTCCATCCCTTATCTAGATATTTTGATCAAAAAAGACAATCATCAATTTACAACAGATTTGTATAGAAAACCTACAGAGCGAAATATTTACTCAAATATGACAGCTGCCACAATATCTCTTTGAAAAGAAATTTACCTATAAGCCAATTTTTAAGATTGAAAAGATTATGTACAAAAGATGAAGATTTTTCAGCGACATGCTGAAGACATGCACAATAGGTTCCAACAAAGAGGCTACCCTATAAATTGCATAACTAAGGCCTATATAAGAGCCAATAATGTAGAACGAACAACCCTCTTACAGAAAAAGAGAAAGTAAAAATGGATGATAGAATAGTGTGTGCACTTACTTATACTTCCCATTCCAGGGCCATTGCGGATATTCTACGAAAAGATGGCATTTATTAGCATCTGTTCCCTCATTAGCTACAAAACGCCCCATGGTAGCTTACAAGCGCAATGTTAATTTATCACAACACCATTTGGTACCTTCTGCACTCCCAAAAACTAAACCAATATCCACAATTAAAGGGCACTACAGTTGTGGCAACTGTTCCGTTTGTATTCACACGATGGTTGTTAAGAATGCCTTTGTACACCCCACAACAGGAACAAAAGTATATTTACAACATATACTAATTGCAAGACCATTAATGCCATTTATCTCATACAATGTCCATGCAATTTGATTTACATTGGCAAAACATCAAGACAAATACGTACGCGCATAATAGAACATAGGAGTAATATAGTAAGAAAGGTGCCAGATAAGCCATTGGTTTCCCATTGGCTGGAAAAATGCATAAAGTTACAGATCTTAAATTTACTGTTCTAAGAACTATAGTTCCCCATTGGAGAGGTGGAGATGTTAACAACAAGTTACTGAAGTTGGAACAACGTTTGATTTACGAATTTAATAGCCTGGAGCAATGTGGCCTCAATCAAGAAATAGATCTAACGATATTTTTATGAATACAATTTTACTGTCATTTTTATTTAATATAGCATAAGATTTGTTTTTTATATTTATTTATTTATTCAAGCCCATAAATGAAGGGTCACAACACATAATAATTGTCAAGATTTATTATTTCAATGATGCATTTATGATTTATGTAATTTATATTGTTTTCGGTCTTTTTATGGGATTATTTATTTAATATATTCATTTATTTTATAATGGTGTATTATTTAATATTTTATTATTATATATTTATTTATTTATATATATATTATTATTATATATATTTTTTTAATGACCTTACTTAAAAAGTTATCATATTATTTTACTAAGTTTAATTATTTTTATATATTTTTTTATTATTATTTTTATACTATTTGGTGCATCTTAACTAGTCCACAATTGTCTACATTTACATGTTTTTCATTACGTTTATTTATTCTTATGTAAATATTCAACATTTTATAAAATGGTTTTTTTAATATAATTTTTAACGATTTAAGTTGGAGAGCACTTGATACAATTTTCTTTTCAGTCACTAGTTCTTACAGTAATTTATAATAATTATAACAATAGCTAGTATATGCTATTATTTACTATTCATTCTGTTATTAATTAATATATTATACATTGGAATTCATTTGTTTCTCCAAGCACTTCAGTGTTCAATCCAATTTTGTTCCACTAATTCTTCCTTCCCCCTCCCCCCTTCCCCTCCCCCTCCCCTTCTCCCCCCCCTCCCCTTCCCCCTCTCCTCCCTCCCTCCCCCTCCTTCCCCCCTCCCCCTTCCCCCCCTCCCCCTCTTCCCCCTCTTCCCCCCCCCCCCTTCTTCCCTCCGTAAGATATCCTATGGCCTAGATTGACATTATCAGTTTTTCCTTCTTCTATCACGTCATCTAAAAATGTCATGCAATTCGGCTTTTTTAAGGATAATAATTTAGTTTACAAATCTTTTGCTTTTTTTAAGAGCGTGCTTTATTTAGCCCTTTAAAGCCCCTCATTAATGCTTGGCTCGATCTTTAATACATTTAGTTTCACTTTTTACAGTGCATTGAAATAGTTGTGTCCCAACATAAAGTAAAAGAAGTTCTCGCTCTTTTTGATCACGTTTAGTTTCATCTTTTGCAAATTTTGATTTTTCTATTAAAACATTTCCACTAGCTTTATATAAAAAGCCAAGTTACTGCACTTATTTACACCATTTTAACCCAATCACAAGTTCTGGTGCAATACGGTCATCTGTTACATCACCTAATCTGTTTCACCACAACTGCATACGTTTTTTAAAAAAAAGCATTTATAAACAGTAGTTTAATGTGCCCCCTTTTCAGAGATCCCATAGACAGTACCAAGTTCTCAGTATAGCAGTTTCACATACGTGCATAACAACTTCAGCCTCATAAAAGATGCAGCAATTTTATAAGTGTCCTCAGTCTTTTTACTTAATTGTTTTAATATAGCTTGGACTGACGTTTGTTAGCCCCTCCCTTTCAAATGACGTCATCCAAATTGGCGCGCAAACCGGCGTTTTTAAGGATATCGATTCATTGACAAATCTTTGCTGTTCCAGGAACGAGCTTTTGAAACTCGAATAGGTGCGCTTTAAATCTTTTACAATTTTCTAATGACATGTCTTTACAGTGATTTGAGTGCGTTTACATTTATTGTCAGTCTACTTTTAACCTCGTATTTACAAAGTTTCGGTTTTCTTAAAATAAGATAGGTTCCCCTTTTTATCACATTAGCCCCAAGAGCTTAAAACAAGAAGCTGATCTCCGTTTATTTTCGTCTATATAAGACTTTGTGCAACATGGCTATTTTTTCTTTATGACTGGTCTTCCACAATTGTAATATTTTTCAAAAGTTGTAATTATGTTTTTCTTCTAGTATCCAAGTTCGTATGCAGTAAATTCACATACAAGCACAACAATACAGTCTCCATAAAAGATGTAGTATTCTAATAAGCTTTAGCACAACGCAGTCGCATTATTTCACACAGCCCCTCCTCTTTTTTTGACAAAAAAGATTTACAATCTGAACTAAGTTTTTCAGTTTCAACAGTTTGTCTTTATTAATTCTCTCATTGTATTTTTTCCTGAACACATTTCAGTACTATGTCTTAGCACACTGCGGTTTGTTTTTCTACCGTTACTAATAGTTTTTCCTCAACAATTTTTAACTATAAATCTTTTTAAATAATATCTCTATAGATCATCAACTTTTTCAATGTGTTTAGTTTACAAGTGTTTTGCAGATGATACAAACACATATAGAAGGTCTATATGTAAGTAATGAGTTTGGTTTCTTCATCGTTGTTTTTTTGTGTCATTGTTTTCAAGCACATGCTGCTTTCTAGCATTATTACAAAACTATTTCTTGACATATCAACTTTACAACGGACTTTTTTCATTTTTAAAGATTTATTCTTAAAGGATCACAGATTGTTTGGCTAATGTGCACCACGCCAGCCTTTCCCCCCCCCCCCCTTTTTTTTAATTCCTACAAAATGAATACTAAATATTATGTGTCATTTGTATCTTAGTTTGCCTTTGGTGAACACATTTTACGATTTGCAGACTTCGCCGATCATACACGTGTGAGTTATCCAATCAGTTTTCCTTCTCTCCCCCCCCCTTTTTTCCCTTTCCCCCTCCCCTACCCTTTCCCCTTCCCCCCTCCTTTTCCCCCCTCTTCCCCCCCCTCTTCCCCCCCCTCTTCCCCCCCCTTCCCCCCCCTTCCCCCCTTCCCTCCTCCCCCTCCCCCTCTCCCCTCCCCCCCCTCCCCCTCTCCCCTCCCCCTCTCCCCTCCCCCTCCCTTCCTCCCCCTTTTTTCCCCTATCTCTCCCCCCTTCCCCTCCCTTCCCCCCCTTCCCTCCTCCCTCCCTTTCCCCTTCCTCCCCCTCCCCCTCCCCCCTCTTTCCTCCTTTTCCTCCCCCTTCCCCCCCTTCCTCCCCCTCCCCCCCTCTCTCTCTCTCCCTCCCCCCTCCCCCTCCCTCCCCCCCTTTCATTCCTCCTCCCTTCCCCCCTCCCCCTCCTTTCCCCCTCCCTTTCTCCCTTTCCTCCCCCCCCTTTCCCCCTTCTCCCCCTCTCTCTCTCCCCCTTCTTTCCCCTCCCTCTCCTCCCCCCTCCCCCCTCCCCCCTTCCTTCCCCCCCTTCTTATAACAAGTTTACTAATTATATAAAATTATAAATTATATATATATTTTTTTTAAACATATATTTTAAACATATAAAATGTTTCATTTGTACATTAATTGTTTGTTTATCTCGATATTCCACCCTGCTTTTCTTTGTCATTTACAATGTATGTGTTTTTATATCTTTAGACTTGTGAGTTATATTAATTTATTGAGCACATGTACACGAAATGTTTTTATGTATATATTTATTATATTGGTCCATTATTATAAGGCAAACATGATTTTAAGTATATTTATATGTTTTCTATGTTGTATGTCATTTAGCTGTGTGCCCCCTGAGGAAGGCTACGGCCGAAACGCGTAGGGGATAATAAATTTCGTTTTCACCCACCTACGACTCTTGCCCTTTGTTACCTTCAAGTGCAATCTGGGACATCAAAGATAGAATGTCTGAAAAACAAGCAAGTACGTGCAAGTGCAGGCACGATTTTACAAATGTGGCATGCCCAATATAGAAACATAGAAATATGACGACAGAAAAAGACCACATGGCCTATCTAGTCTGTCCTTCCATATCAACAACTACAACAGTCCCTTTTTTTCCTTTAGAGATCCTCTGTGTTTGTCCCATCCATTTTTTAATTCAGTTACTGTCCTCATCTCTACCACCTCCACTGGGAGACTATTCCACGGATCCACCACTCTTTCCGTAAAGAAATATTTCCGCATATCACTCCTGAATCTATCCCCCATCAACCTCATCCCATGTCCCCTCATAGCAGAACTTGCTTTCAATTGAAAGAGGCTCTCCCTCTGAACATTAATGCCACGGAGGTATTTAAACATCTCAATCATATTACCTCTATCTCGCCTTTCCTCTAAGGTGTACATATTAAGATCCTTAAGTCTGTCCTCATATGCTTTATAATGAAGACCACTAATCATTCAGTAGCCACCCTCTGCACCGACTCCATTCTGTTCACATCCTTTTGAAGGTGCGGTCTCCAGAATTGCACACTATACTCTAAATGAGGTCGCACCAAAGACTTATACAGAGGCACAATCACCTCCTTTTTTCTGCTAGCCATTCCTCTCCTTATGCACCCAAGCATCCTTCTAGCTTTTGCCGTCGCCTTTTCTACCTGTTTAGCTACTTTAAGATCATCAGACACAACCACGCCTAGGTCCCGCTCTTCTTTAGTGGACAAAAGTACTTCACCCCCTATACTATATTGCTCCCTTGGATTGCTGCAGCCCAAAAGCATGACCTTACATTTTTTAACATTAAATCCCAGCTGCCAAATTCTAGACTATTTTTCAAGCTTAGCTAGATCCCTCCTCATGTTATCTAGACCTTTCTGGGTGTCTACTTTATTGCAGATTTTGATATCATCCACAAAGAGGCAAACCTTACCCGACAGCCCTTCCGCTATATCACTATCAAAGATGTTAAAAAGAATCGGACCAAGGACAGATCCCTGGGGCACACCACTGGTAGCATCCTTCTCCTCAGAGTGAGCTCCATTTACCTGTACTCTTTGTCACCTCCCACCCAACCAATTTCTAACCCAAGCAGTAACTTTAGGGTCCATCCCTAGGGTGCTCAGTTTGTTTATAAGTCACCTGTGAGGAACAGTGTCAAAGGCTTTACTGAAATCTAAATACACCACATCTAGGGCTCTCCCTCGGTCCAACTCCCTGGTCACCCAGTCAAAGAAATCAATCAGATTTGTCTGACAAGACCTACCTCTGGTGAATCCATGCTGCCTCGGATCCTGTAATCCGCTGGACTCCAGAAACCTCACTATTTTCTCTTTCAGAAGTGTTTCCAATAATTTACTCACCACCGAAGTTAAACTAACCGGCTTGTAGTTTTCAACCACATCCTTCCTTCCGCTTTTGTGTAGAGGCACCACATGAGCCTCTCTCCAGTCCTTGGGCACCATTCCCGACTCCAATGAGGCATTGAATAGGTCAGTCAGTGGAGCTGCTAGAACTTCCCCAAGTTCCCTCAGTATTCTAGGGTGTATCCTATCCGGTCCCATCGCTTCCTCTACTTTAAGTTGAGCTAGTTTCTCATGAACACAGTCTTCTGAAAATTGTTCAAGATGTCCCTCGCTTCTGTTCCTGTTTGTGGGTGTTTTCTGAGGTCCTGCTCCTGGTTCTTCATCTGTGAACACAGAACATAAATATTTGTTAAACAATTTCGCTTTATCCTCATCAGCTTCTACATATTCCTCCCCTTCCCCCTTGAGTCTGACAATACCACTTTTGCCCTTCCTCTTCTCACTAACAT
Organism: Ichthyophis bannanicus; assembly: GCA_033557465.1. Lineage (NCBI taxonomy): Eukaryota > Metazoa > Chordata > Amphibia > Gymnophiona > Ichthyophiidae > Ichthyophis > Ichthyophis bannanicus. The sequence goes on from CM066035.1 coordinate 573,882,267, forward strand.
ATCTGAAAAATGTATTTTCCCCCCCCCCCCCCCATTTTATTGCATTGGCTATTTCCTTCTCTTTTTGAATCTTTGCTTTCTGACTCTTTTTGACTACTTTGCTAGCTTCTCTAACTTTTTCCAAATATGGATGCCTGTCTTCCTCTCTCTGTGATCTCTTGTATTTCATGAAGGCCTCCCTCTTTTTCTTCACTTTTTCAGCTACTTCTTTCGAAAGCCATAGCAGTCTCCTTTTCCTTTTACCTTTATTTACCATTTTAACAAAAAGGTTTGTTGCCCTTAAAATAACCCCTTTCAGTTTTGCCCACTGTTTTTCTATATCACCCAGCTGTTCCCATCCCGCTAACAACTCCCTGAGGTATTGGCCCATCCTGGCAAAGTTAGTCTTCCTAAAATCTAAGACCCTCACCTTTGAATGGATTCTAACAGCCCTGGTCCTAATACTGAACCACTCCATCTGGTGATCACTGGATGCAAAATGATCTCCCACTATAACATCAGAAACACTTTCACCATTGGTAAGCACCAAGTCCAGTATGGCCCCTTCTTGGGTGGGGTCTGTTACCAATTGCTTGAATAATTCTCCCTGTAGAGAATCCAGGATCTCTTTACTTTTAGATGATACTGCAGCAGGAATGTGCCAATCAACATCTGGCATATTGAAATCCCCTATCAGTAGCACTTCCCCTTTCCTAGCAATGCTGCGTATGTCTTTAATTAACTCTCTGTCCACCTCTTCCTCTTGTGAGGGAGTTCTGTATATCATGCCAATGCAAATAGATTTCTCTTTCCCTCTTTCTAGTTTAACCCATAATGCCTCCTCTCTCCTTTTTAAGTTCTGTAATTCCAAAGCTTTAATAGTATTTTTTACATATAGTGCCACTCCTCCTCCCCTTCTTCCTACCCTGTCCTTTCTGAATAAAGTATAGCCAGGTATAGTTACATTCCAGTCATGGTTTTCTGTGAACCATGTTTCTGTAACTGCCACTAAATCCAAGTTGGCCACTCCCACCAAAGCTTCAACATCAGGGATCTTATTTCCCATGCTATGGGCATTTATACACACTGCTTTCCATATGTTACCCCCGTTACCCATTTCCATAAAGGTATTTAATGTATTACTTACCTGGGGGCTTTCACTTACCTGGGGGCTTCCTTCACCCATCCCCAATGAATCTAGTTTAAAGCCCTCTTCAGAATATTAGCCAGTCTACTACTGAAGATGCGTTGACCTTTCTTGGACAGATGGATGCCATCTCAGCTCTGCAAACCTTGGAACAGCATCCCATGGTCTAGGAAACCAAAACACTCTCGATGACACCATCCACGCAGCCATGCATTCATCTCCAGGATGCGAGCCTCTCTGCCTAGGCCTTTACCCTCAACAGGGAAGATTGAAGAGAATACCACTTGTGCACCTAACTGCTTCACCCTCTGTCCCAGAGCCATGAAGTCACTTTTGATACACTCAGAGGGATACCTGACAGTATCATTTGTTCCGACATGCAGGGCCGGATTTACCTTGAGTGAGGCCCTACGCCAACAAAAATTGTGGGCCCCCAGCAGGGGCGGCCCAAGGGGGGTGCGGACCTCATTTGCATAAGGGGCCTCATTTGCATAAATATTTGCATAATGTTACCATATACTAACTTTTAGTAAACGTGCCTCTTAATGAGTGTATGGATAAAGAAAGACTAAAAGATTTCTACATTACTATAATCCAGTGCCAACTGCCAGACACATTAGGAACTACTACAAACACTGCCCATAGTAAACCCGCCGTATCCTAACAGCACTACCAGGACTCACAAAGCACCATACTCTACCAATCAAAAGGCAACACTGCAAATATTAAACCAATACATTTCAGAGAACAACAATACATGACCTACTGGGGAAAGAGAACAAGTGGCAATGTCAAATAGGAATTATATAAACAGAACACCTCAGCTCAGTTACACATGCAGAACATAGACCATCACCAAACAAGTAATCACAATTTAGAAATAGGAAGACAATAATTAAACTGGGAATCCCAAAAGCCAAACTTGGAATGTACAACACTGTAGAAATAAAACAATACATTAATTTGCTCTTGTACTAAACAAAGCACAGATGTTAATGATGCACATTTACCAGAGCTGACATATTCCAATTAATAAATTCAAAATAAAGAGATATTTTTCTACCTTTTGTGCATTTTTTCAGCTGCAATTGCTCCAGCCACTTTCTTCTGGTTTCTTCGTGTCTTCTGCTAACTCTCCATCGTCTGCTGTCCATAGGAGCATAGGGCAAACAGTGTCATGAAGACTCCATGGCACAAAGAGGAGCATAGGGCAAACAGTGTCATGACGACCCCATGGCACAAAGAGGAGCATAGGGCAAACAGTGTCATGACGACCCCATGGCACAAAGAGGAGCATAGGGCAAACAGTGTCATGACCAGGGCCGGATTTACCTTGAGTGAGGCCCTACGCCAACAAAAATTGTGGGCCCCCAGCAGGGGCGGCCCAAGGGGGGTGCGGACCTCATTTGCATAAGGGGCCTCATTTGCATAAATATTTGCATAATGTTACCATATACTAACTTTTAGTAAACGTGCCTCTTAATGAGTGTATGGATAAAGAAAGACTAAAAGATTTCTACATTACTATAATCCAGTGCCAACGGCCAGACACATTAGGAACTACTACAAACACTGCCCATAGTAAACCCGCCGTATCCTAACAGCACTACCAGGACTCACAAAGCACCATACTCTACCAATCAAAAGGCAACACTGCAAATATTAAACCAATACATTTCAGAGAACAACAATACATGACCTACTGGGGAAAGAGAACAAGTGGCAATGTCAAATAGGAATTATATAAACAGAACACCTCAGCTCAGTTACACATGCAGAACATAGACCATCACCAAACAAGTAATCACAATTTAGAAATAGGAAGACAATAATTAAACTGGGAATCCCAAAAGCCAAACTTGGAATGTACAACACTGTAGAAATAAAACAATACATTAATTTGCTCTTGTACTAAACAAAGCACAGATGTTAATGATGCACATTTACCAGAGCTGACATATTCCAATTAATAAATTCAAAATAAAGAGATATTTTTTCTACCTTTTGTGCATTTTTTTCAGCTGCAATTGCTCCAGCCACTTTCTTCTGGTTTCTTCGTGTCTTCTGCTAACTCTCCATCGTCTGCTGTCCATAGGAGCATAGGGCAAACAGTGTCATGAAGACTCCATGGCACAAAGAGGAGCATAGGGCAAACAGTGTCATGACGACCCCATGGCACAAAGAGGAGCATAGGGCAAACAGTGTCATGACGACCCCATGGCACAAAGAGGAGCATAGGGCAAACAGTGTCATGACGACCCCATGGCAAAAAGAGGAGCATAGGGCAAACAGTGTCATGAAGACCCCATGGCACAAAGAGGAGCATAGGGCAAACAGTGTCATGAAGACCCCATGGCACAAAGAGGAGCATAGCGCAAACAGTGTCATGAAGACCCAATGGCACAAAGAGGAGCATAGGGCAAACAGTGTCATGAAGACCCCATGGCACAAAGAGGAGCATAGGGCAAACAGTGTCCTGAAGACTCCATGCCACAGTGAGACTGTCAAAACAACACCCACAGTGGAATGAAAACCACAAGGCACGGGGAGAGGAGCAAAACAGCATCAACTTTGGCTGAAAGACCCCAAATCACTGAAGGGCATAAACCTTTAGGCCTAGGGCAAAGAAGCATCAAGAGGATTAGATCAAAGTGGAGTTTGTGGGAAAATTAGCCCAATTGAGGGGTACATGAAGGAATATCTGGGTATCTCCTTAGACAGGCTTGCCCATAAAAAGCCTATTTCTAACCCACTGCCAGAAAGATCCAATGAAAGGACTTAAGAGAAATAACACATCAAACAGAAATTCAGGGGCCCTTTTACTAAAGGGCTCTAAGGTGTTGCACCGAAGGCTCCAAAAGCACTGAAACTATGGTGAATTAGGTACAATACCACTGCATTAACTGTCAGGGGCCCCTCCATCCTGCTGACTCCATGCTGCTCTCCCACCCCATTGCCACCACTGATACCCCTCTCCAGGGCCTGCAGTGGCAGAAATGGTTCAGAAAATGCTGGGTGGCGCTTACTTCAACTTGCTGGTGTCACCCTGTGGTTTCTGCATTCAACTTACTGTCTCTTCCGCCCCCCTCTGATGCAATTTCTGGTTTTGAAAGAGGAGGTGAAAGAGACATACCACAGGGCAGACACTGCGAGCAGCACCAGAGTTGAGGTAAGCGCTGCCCAGCATTTTCTAAGCCATGCTGCCAAGTTCATCTGATGGTAGCACCAGCCCTGGGCACAGGGCAGCAGCAATGGAAGTAGAAAAGAGCAGACGAGGAGGCTGGGGGCGAAAAGAACCTACTGGAACCAAGATGGTAGGCTGGTTATCAGCACAGCCTGGAACAAGTTGAGTGTGCAGCACAACTCAGCCATATCCTCCTGCTGTTTGGCCCGCCCCCCCCCCCCCCATACCTACATCCTGACCTTGCGTCATCCCACTGCTGCCATTGTGTGACCCGGAAGATGTAGACATTTATCGCGCTCGTTTCTTTTATGAAGACATTTCTATTTCTCAAAAATATCTTACTAAATCTTAAACATTTCTCTTGAACAGCTTGTAACATTATATACTCAGAACATGTAGTCAAACACTTACTCGGAGTCCCTTGAAGTTTATTTGCAAAAGACTATCTTTTCTGCAAGAAGATAAAATGAAATTCTGTCCCTCCTGTCATTTCTGAACAGTTACTGCAACATGCTAAAGATAATCATAGGATGAGATTTTCTTACTTGTGAAGCCGCGGAGCGGGTTCTGGAGACAACTGCAGCACTCAGTCCACCAACCCAGATCTCAAAGCTGAAGTCCGGTTCGGATATTGCAGGAAAACACCAAAGCAGGTTGCCTTGGAATCACAGCAATGTACAGCAAACAATCCTGTGGGCTGTGGCCCACCCTTCTAAAAACCCTCGGGCTTCACTTAGCCCCAGGGCCGGGCGTGGCCTCTCTCCCTCTCACAATGCAAAACAGTTCAGGAGAGTAATGAAGACAAAGCTACAAGTAGTTCCTTTTTTTAAATTAAATTTTACTTTAGGCCGGGGGGGATAGGACTCCTACCCCCCCCCCCCGCCAAAAGTAAAATTTAATTAAAAAAAAACAACCTGGTGGCTGCCGCCGCGGGGCCCCCTCTGCTGCCGCGGGGGCCCCGTCTACAAGCTGGTCTGGTCGGGTCGGGTCCGGTCCGGTCCGGTCCGGTCCGGTCGGGTCTCTCTCCCTCCCTCGCTGCAGGCTGCGAGAGACGCGAAGGGAGAGCGTCTCCTCGCGTCTGTGTTAAGCCCGCAGGGGCTGATGGGAAATCCCATCAGCCCCTGCGGGCTTAACACAGACGCGAGGAGACGCTCTATCTTCGCGTCTCTCGCAGCCGGGAGAGAGGGAGGGAGGGAGGGAGACGAGACCCGACCCGACCCGACCATACCATCTTGTAGACGGGGCCCCCGCGGCAGCAGAGGGGGCCCCGCGGCGGCAGCCACCAGGTTTTTTTTTTAATCGAATTGAAAAAAAAAAAAAACTGGTTCTATTTTTTGTGGGCCCCTGCCGGTTGTGGGCCCTACGCCATGGCGTACATGGCGTATACGTAAATCCGGCCCTGCCGACATGGATTAGCAACATTGAGTAATAGTTGGTGGGCTTGATGAGTCTCGACAAACTCTCCATAACATCTTGGATTTTGGCACCAGGCAGACAGCATACCTCTCTGGACATCAAGTCTGGTCAGCAGATGGATGCCTCAGTACCCCTCAGAAGAGAGTCACCAACCACCACTACCCTTCGCTTCCTTGTGGTTACTTGAGCTCTGGTTCTTCCCTTTCCAGGGATGCTTTCACCTCCTGCGCTTTCAGGGATGCATAATGGTTCTCCAATTCAAGGGCTGGAGAAGTTGGATTGGTGATTCTGCAGGCCTTGGTGACTTGTGTCCAACCTTCATCATTCTGTTGGCACCCATCTTCTCCTCTGCTGGAGAGCTTGGTTGCTGCAAGAAGCATCTCATCAATGTACTTCTCACTGTCTTGAATGCTCCTCAGCCTCACCACCTCCTCTTTGAGTTCCTCCACTTGTTTCCTCAGAGCTTCAGCATGCAGGCACCCTGCACATGGAACTGGTCCTTCAACTGGCATCAGGACCTCTGTTTGGACAGAGGCAGAAGCTGTAACGAGGGCAACAGCTTTAGCGATACGATTTTTCCCAGCCATTGTTCTGTTCGTGGAGCTTAGGTATCTGTTAAAGCAAAGAGAGAGAGATTTACCAAAGTACCAGCCGGTTTCCCAGCTGGATGTCTATGGACGTCTATGGTGACGTCTACCAGAATAGCAATAGATGTCCCCAGAATAGCATTTCAAAATGGTGATATCTAATAGCATAATGTTTAGCATAACCAGGGTTCAAATTCCATCTGAGTCTTTGTGATCTTAGGCTAATTACTTAACTCTCTGTTTTCTCTACACTCTCTGGATGTTTTAAGGCCAAAACAAGACATTTTCTGATGGCTATTCATGCCTGTAAACCTCCCCAACATTTCTGAGATCAAACAAGGACATGTAAGTCCATTGCAATGCCCTAGACACGCCTTCACCACACCCCCTGCCTGCTTGGATGTCCCCACACTGATGATATCTTTAAAAGCCATTTGTAAAATGGCTTCAGAGACAGTTCCATGATTTGGACGTGCACATCGTCAAACATCCACATCACAACTAAGACTTTTAAAATGATCCCCACTGTAAACAAATTTATCTAATATACATCTCATATATTCATTAGGGGATATCCTGAAAACCTGATCTGTTTGCGGCCCTTGAGGACTAAACTTCTGCACCCTTTGGTTTATATAATGAGTCTTTAGATCTATCCCCATATGCTTTTTGACTAATACCATTTTAGCAACCATCTTCTGGATCGATCCCATCCTGTTAATATCTTTCTGAAAGTGTGATCTCCAGAATTATACATAATACTCCAAATGAGGTCTCATCACAGACTTATACAGAGGTACTAGCACCTCTTTTTCCTGCTGGACATCCATCTCCCTATGCGACCAAGCATCATTCTGGTATTTGCCATCACTTTTTTTTTGTTTGTTTAGCCATCTTAAGATCATCAGATTATGATTACTACCAGGTCCTGATCTTTTCTGCACAAAACTACTTCCCCTCCCCCCTCCCAATATTGGACCATGGCCTTGGGTATTTGCAGCCCAAATGCATGACCCAGCATTTTTTAGCATTAAATAATAGCCAAATTGTACACTATTCTTGTACACTATTGCTAGATCTCTCCTCCTGTTTTCCACACCTTCCATGGTATCTGCCCTATTGCAGATTTTGGTATCATCTGCACAGGCAACCTTATCCAACAGATCTTTTAGAATGTCACTTACAAAATGCCAAAAAGAATAAATCTAAGGACCAATCCCTGTAGCACATCAGGGTGAACTCCATTTACCACTTTATTGCCTCCCACTCAACCAGTTTGTAAGCCAATCAGTCACTTTATGACCCATACCACTTCATTTATAAACACCTATGTGGACCGTCAAAGGTCTTTCTGAAATCTAAGTATACCACATCTAGCACTCTCCCTAGATCCAACTCTTTGTCCACCCAATCAAAGAAATTAATCAGATATGTCTGACGAGACCCACCTCTAGTAAAACCATGCCACCTTGGATCCTGCAATCCACTAGATTCAGAAACTGAGCTATCCTCTATTTTGGCAGCGTTTGCATTAATTTATTCTCCAGAGAGGTTTGATTAAGTGGTCCGTAATTCCAAACCTCCTTCTTCTTTCCACTTTTGTGAAGAGGGACCACATTTTCCCTTTTCCGTTCCTCTGGGACCACTCCTGACTCTAAAGGTCAGACAGTGGAGCTGCCAGGGATTCAACCTGTAGGTAATGTGGTAAGGAGAGTGCAGCCCAGCCTGGAGAAACAAAGGGAAAAGGGACTTTTTCCTCTTTGCGGGGGATGGGTGCATCTGAACACATATACCAAACTAAAGGCAGTGAGAGAAACCATAGCTGTAGAGCTAGGCTAAAGCCCCACCCAGACTCCATAGCAACCCTAGGTAAGGATAGGAGTTACATGGGGGTGGAGTCAGAAGGGGAGGTGCCCTGCTCAGCGTTTAAGTTTGAACAAACAGAGAAGAGAAAAGGTGAGCAAGGTGGGCGAAGCAAGCCAAGCAAGCCAGGCAAGCAAGGCCAGCAAGGCAAGGAAGCCAAGGAGGCCACGGAGAGCCAGGATAAGAGCAAAGGTAGCCAGCGCTGCAGCCAAGAGAGCAGCAGACAACACTCCCAAGAGAGGACCAAACAGAGTGGCAGGAGGGAGAGAGACAGAAGGTTGGTGGTGGAGAAGCCAAGGCAAGAGAGCTCAGACTCCTCTGAAGAAAGGTGTGTCTTCAGGCAGAGGAAACCTCGGGTAGCTGAGAGGAAATACTACAATGATTCCTTGACTAGCTCTGAGGCAGAGATAGCTACAGCCAGCAGAAACTCCAGCCGTGAAGCTCCCACAGTAAAACTCCAAGGTAGGAGAAAGAAACCAGAGAGAGCTAATGTTTCTATCTCTTGCTCAGATTTTGAGGAGAGGATTATATCTGGAAAAACCCAGAACAGAAGAAAGGGGTTTTTAAAGAAAGCTGAACAAGGAAAGCCTGATAGGGTTCTGCCAAAGGAAGGGAAGGCAGTACAGTGGGATAGGCTGTTTAAGCTTTTAAAAGACATCAACCAAAAAGTACCTGAACAGTTCCAAGGTTCCCCAGCAGCCAGCTCCGAAGAAAGCATGGAAGTGGATGATAGGGAGAGTGACCAGGGATCCACATGTTCTGAGATGGAGTGTGCTGTATGCATTGGTGCTAATTGAAGGAAACCAAAATAGGGGGAAGGATAAGGAAGCTGTTATCAGTTTGGCATAGCTGAAAGCAAGAAAGAAAAGGGAAAAGGAATCCTATGTTGAAGCAATAAGATTCTTTCCTACAGAAAGTGGATAGTGCAATCAAGTCTTTGCTAGACAGCTGAAACTGTTTAATTGCAAGCAGCAAAGAGAGAGAGCTGGCAGCACTGCTGATCTTGATTGTATGTTGTATCTACATGTTCCTGAGTTAACCCTAAAGCAAGAAGCTTCTTAAAGGAAAAGAGGAAAATAAGCCATTGTAAATAATTCCACTGAAACACTGTTTTCATGTTCTTTATTTTTTTGGAGAAGTTTATCCTTGTTTCTTTATGCTGAGAGTGAAAGTTTCTTTAAAGGCTGTAACCAAATTGGCTTAAACGGAACCCAATAAAATTCCTGTGCGCTTTAAACATCCACTTGGTTTTACTTTGAGTTCACAACTACACCTTTGGAACAAAGGAATACAAGATGGACTCCCGTCCCTACTAGGCGACCGCCTAGGAGGGGCGCGAGCGCCACAGGTGGTGTAGTTCTTTGGATTTGGCTTCCAGCAGTCAAGTGGTACACCGGAAGCTTATACCTTTGGGCAAGGAAGATCCAGGGAAGGACGGTGACCGGTTGATGCAACGGAGGGAAGATCCGGAGTGGCATCGGATCCGGAGTGCCTGTTTAAACTGGTAGCAAAGTGAAGATCTGCATCAGGATCAGGTAACCTGTATGCTAGAGGGGGTTAAGGCCTGGATTCTGATGTAAGGGGGCTACCATAGTGCTCACCAGGAGGAAAGGGGGAGCATAAAAGTGCTGCACTTTGTGTTTTGTCTGTTTGTTTTGTTCACAGAAACAGTCCAGCGATGGAGACGGCTGACATCTTGGCTTGGATGGCAGACCAATTCACCAGGCAGAGGGAGATGGCGGCAGTGAACCAGGAACAAGCGACGTCCATGCTCCGGGCTCAACAGCAACCCCTGCTGGAGATGATGGCGAGATGGGTCAAGGCACAGGAAGAGGCAACCAAGGTGGCACAGACTGTACCAGGGGCACAGGATATTTTTCCGGGATGGGAAGGCCCTGGTGCGGGGACTTTTTCTTGTGGCCGCCTCACCAAGGAGGATAATATCGATGATTTCATCGAGACTTTTGAAAGAACAGCTTTATTGGCTAGATGGCCTAAAGAACAGTGGGCAATAAGGTTTGCTACTACCCTTACTGGGGAGGCTCTAGCAGCCTACAGAGCAATGCCTGTGACATTGGTTGCAGACTATGAGAATGTGAAGAAAGCTATTAGAGATCGGATGGGGTTAAGTCCCTCGGTCTACCATAGGCTTTTGCAGTCATGTGTAATAAAGGAGGGTGAAACACCCCAAGCTTTATATCACAGGATAGAAAGCTTGGTTTGTAAATGGCTTACACCTGAAAGTAAAAATGTGGAATCCATTGTAGATGCTGTAATACTGGAGCAGTTTACAGACGCTCTGCCTAAGGAATTGCAGGCTTTTCTGGTGCTACAGAACTGCAAAAACACCCAGGAAGCCATTGCATTGGCTGAACGCTTTCTGGAGGCTAAGAAGTTAAGCCTCAAGAAAGAGGGTGGTTTTCTGAAGGCAGGTGCAGAAGCGCTAGAAAAGAACGCAACATTTGTTGGCCTTAGGGCAGAAAAGAGTAAACCCATATATGGAATGTATAACATGCAGAGGAAGTGTTTCTCTTGTGGTGAAGCAGGTCACCTTAAGAGAAATTGTAAGACCAAGAAGGCTTTTGTGATTACTCGTCCCAAAGAGATAGGTGAGGGATTCCTCCTATCTGTAGAAGTGGAAGGGATACACACAGAAGCATAGTTAGACTCAGGGGCCAGCCAGTCCATGATTTCTAGTGGGCTTTGGAGGAAAATAGAGGCCCAGCGTCAGTCCTTGCAGGAATCCTCTAGGGGGCATGTTACAATCAGATGTGTGCATGGGGCTGCCTCCACCTATCCTCTTCAGTGTGTTAAAATAAAGGGGTTAGGTAGCGGAAGGGAGGTAGCAGTAGCTGTTGTGCCTAGGCTCCCACACGATATGGTACTGGGCCGTGATTGGTCCCAGTTCAGGAAGGGGATGGCCAAAGAGCTGCAGGAAAAAGCAGGCTTAGTAACCACACGCGCAGGCACCAAGCCTTCAGGGGAAGAGGTAGATTCCCAGGAGGAGTCGATACCCGGGACCTCCTTTCATGAGGACTTAATAACCCCGGCCAGGGATGCCCCCAGGAAAGGAAAAGCTGAAAAGCGACGAGAGAGGTGCACCAGGGCCAGGAATAGGGGTCAGTTAATGTCAGGGAAGGAGCTGCCATGGGTTCCTGAGGAGTTAATAGAAAAGTTTCCCTCATTTCCAGATGAGCAGAAAGCAGATCCTGCTTTGGTGCGAGCATGTGAGTTCGCCCGGAAAGGATCAGAGGCTCTGCCTAGGTTTCTATGGGATAGTAACTTACTATACAGGGAAAGTGTAGATCCACGGACCGGAGATCTAAGGAAGCAGTTGGTGATACCTGCCTCTTTCAAAAATATAGTCCTGAGATTGGCACATGATCACCCGGTAAGGGGACACAAGGGTGTACAAGGCACCCTAGATCAGGTCCTAGCTAGGTTTTATTGGCCTGGAGTCTATACGGAGACAGCGAGATTCTGTGCGTCCTGTCCGGCCTGTCAAAGGGTCTCAGGTAACCACCCGCCGGAGGTGCCTTTGATCCCCTTGCCAATCATGACCAAACCAATGCATAAGTTGGGGGTAGATATAGTGGGGCCCTTGATAAAAACACCCTGGGGTCACCAGTATGTATTGGTCATAATGGACCATGCTACTCGTTTCCCATGGGCCGTACTATTAAATACTTCTGCGCGAGTGATAGCCTTGGAATTAATAAAATTATTTTGTGAGATAGGGTTCCCTCGGGAGGTCCTAACGGATAGGGGAACAAATTTTATGTCCCGACACCTGGCCCAGGTATGGGACGCATTCGGTATCAGGCATATCCGCACAGCAGCTTACCATCCACAAACCAATGGCCTAGTGGAAAGGTTCAACCAGACCTTAAAGAACCTGCTAAGAAGGAGTTTGGAGGGTAGGTTAAGTGAGTGGGATACCATGTTGCCTTTCGTATTCTATGCATGTAGAGAAAGGAAACAAACCTCTACAGGCACGTCGCCATACGAGCTTATGTATGGGAGGACTCCGCGTGGGGTACTAGATATCCTAAGGGAGCAATGGGTAGCACCCGTAGAGGATATACAAGAGGTTCCCAGATTCCTAACGGATCTGAAGAATCGCTTACAGCGAATAGCCACTATAGCCGAAGAGAACTTAAAAGGAAGTCAGAATAGGCAAAAGACTTATTATGACCGGCGAGCAAGGCCTCGCCTCCTAAAGGTCGGGGATAAGGTAATGATGATGGTAGCCGCAGCTAACTCTAGGTTTGAGAATACCTGGAGAGGCCCTTATAAGGTTGCAAAACAGGTCGGACCAGTGTCATATGCTGTGGATACTGGACGAGGGAATGCTCAGCTAGCCCTAAGAGTAGGCAGTGATTTACAACCCATATCTAGTATTACGTGCTGTGCGCGGGTTGTTGCGCCAGCCCGTAATAGTTTAAGGGGGGGATATGTGGTAAGGAGAGTGCAGCCCAGCCTGGAGAAACAAAGGGAAAAGGGACTTTTTCCTCTTTGCGGGGGATGGGTGCATCTGAACACATATACCAAACTAAAGGCAGTGAGAGAAACCACAGCTGTAGAGCTAGGCTAAAGCCCCACCCAGACTCCATAGCAACCCTAGGTAAGGATAGGAGTTACATGGGGGTGGAGTCAGAAGGGGAGGTGCCCTGCTCAGCGTTTAAGTTTGAGCAAACAGAGAAGAGAAAAGGTGAGCAAGGTGGGCGAAGCAAGCCAGGCAAGCAAGGCAAGGAAGCCAAGGAGGCCACGGAGAGCCAGGATAAGAGCAAAGGTAGCCAGCGCTGCAGCCAAGAGAGCAGCAGACAACACTCCCAAGAGAGGACCAAACAGAGTGGCAGGAGGGAGAGAGACAGAAGGCAAGAGAGCTCAGACTCCTCTGAAGAAAGGTGTGTCTTCAGGCAGAGGAAACCTCGGGTTGCTGAGAGGAAATACTACAATGATTCCTTGACTAGCTCTGAGGCAGAGATAGCTACAGCCAGCAGAAACTCCAGCCGTGAAGCTCCCACAGTAAAACTCCAAGGTAGGAGAAAGAAACCAGAGAGAGCTAATGTTTGTATCTCTTGCTCAGATTCTGAGGAGAGGATTATATCTGGAAAAACCCAGAACAGAAGAAAGGGGTTTTTAAAGAAAGCTGAACAAGGAAAGCCTGCTAGGGTTCTGCCAAAGGAAGGGAAGGCAGTACAGTGGGATAGGCTATTTAAGCTTTTAAAAGACATTAACCAAAAAGTACCTGAACAGTTCCAAGGTTCCCCAGCAGCCAGCTCCGAAGAAAGCATGGAAGTGGATGATAGGGAGAGTGACCAGGGATCCACATGTTCTGAGATGGAGTGTGCTGTATGCATTGGTGCTAATTGAAGGAAACCAAAATAGGGGGAAGGATAAGGAAGCTGTTATCAGTTTGGCATAGCTGAAAGCAAGAAAGAAAAGGGAAAAGGAATCCTATGTTGAAGCAATAAGATTCTTTCCTACAGAAAGTGGATAGTGCAATCAAGTCTTTGCTAGACAGCTGAAACTGTTTAATTACAAGCAGCAAAGAGAGAGAGCTGGCAGCACTGCTGATCTTGATTGTATGTTGTATCTACATGTTCCTGAGTTAACCCTAAAGCAAGAAGCTTCTTAAAGGAAAAGAGGAAAATAAGCCATTGTAAATAATTCCACTGAAACACTGTTTTCATGTTCTTTATTTTTTTGGAGAAGTTTATCCTTGTTTCTTTTTGCTGAGAGTGAAAGTTTCTTTAAAGGCTGTAACCAAATTGGCTTAAACGGAACCCAATAAAATTCCTGTGCGCTTTAAACATCCACTTGGTTTTACTTTGAGTTTACAACTACACCTTTGGAACTAAGGAATACAAGATGGACTGCCATCCCTACTAGGCGACCACCTAGGAGGGGCGCGAGCGCCACAGTATCTTCACATAAAACCAGTCCCTTGCCTTGGATAAGGCTATACTTGGATGGAAGAAGTAGTGTTAAAGGGAGCAACAGCTTTGGCAACACAATATTTTCCAGCTATACTTCAATTTTAGCAACTTTGGTACCTCAGTTTAAAAGAAGCTCCTCTTAGGATGGCAGAGGTTTCTGAAGTCTGCAGGTTGTTATAAAGGTCTGAAATTCTGACTTCCAAGCAGTCCATCTAACCAGCATCTCAGCAGTGCTGTGACTTCAAAGAATATTCCTTATCGTCCCTCCAGTTCAGTCCCGCACCTCAGGATTGAGCACCTCTTCCAGCAGCATGGAGACTGAGCATGTCACAACTTTGTTGACATCAGGATACTTAGGCAGCTGGCACCACCCCCAGCCTTCCAGTAAGCTCAGTCTCCAAGCAGCTGGAGCAGGTGATTCGTGGGTTAGGACTCACTGAAGGGACAACTGGGAAAAGATTAGTTTCTTGATTTATATTTAATTTGGTTGGTAGTCTCCTTCCTTCCTCTTGAGCTGCGGTAAAATTTTTGAGGGGAAAAAAAAAAGGAAGCTCCTTTCTCCCTCTGTTGCGGCTGGGGAACTTAACAAGGTAAACGGACTGATCACCTGTGAGACCCAACTCGGAATGCCGAGGATCTGCCGGCCAATGAGTCTCGGTCATCTGCCGCTCCAGAACCGCCCCAGGTGGGTGAGGAATGGTTGTGGCAGACAGTAAGGCAGCCATTGCTTTGACGAGATCGGCGGCTGCTTTTCTTTTCTTCGACAAGACAGCAGTGCAATTTATTGGAGGAAGGTAGGAGGATCGCACAGACCAGAGCTCCCGATGATTTCTCGCCTGGGTTCGGTGTTCAGCCGCGTGGAGCAGAGGTTGTGCTGCGGAGACCCGCTTGGCGGAACATAATATAATGGAGGAGACTAATGCGGTCAGTGAGCCGGCATCTCAACCTTCAGATCCCTTGCCTCGGAGAGAGGGAAATGTCAATTTGGCTCTGCTGGGATTGCAGCAGGAGCAGCAGACGCTCTCCCTGGCCCTTCATCCATGCAGATGCCCAGGGCAGCAGTGACGGGCGATTTTTCTCCCGAGTTCGTACTGTTGCTTCATAAGGCCTTCTGTTTAAAGCAACAGGGTCAGGCTAAGAGCCATAAGTCAAGGAAGAGAGAGGCTCCGGTAGACGGGCTGGGTGCGGGGCCGGACCCTCCACTCCCTTGTGCCAAGAGACGCCTGGAGAGTGAGTTAGCTGAAGAGACTGGTTCTGGTTCCTCAGAGGGGGAACAAGAACTAACCGTGGAGCAGGAAGATCTCGAGGAGGGAGAGATTCCGCAGGAGGATGAGTCCCGCATTGTGAGAGTCTTCCGAAAGGAGGAACTTGCCAGGCTCATTGCCCAGGTGCTCAAGGTACTCAACATGCCTCCGGCGGGAGGTGTTGAGGAGGAGACGCTGGAAGATCCAATACTCCAGGCGGTGCGTAGGCCTCAGAAGGTTTTTCCTCTGCATAGGGTCATTAAATAGATGATCCTGGAGGAGTGGGAACTCCCTGAGAAGGGGCTCAGGGGGTCTTGCATCATGTCCCGCTTGTATCCTTTGACAGAACTGGAAAGGGAGATGTTTAGATCTCCAAGAATCGATACCGCGGTGTCGGCAGTAACTAAGACAACCACAATTCCGGTTGAGGGCAGTGCAGCTCTCAAAGATGTCCAAGATGGGAAGCTGGATGCCCTGTTGAAGCAGGCTTTTGAGGTGAGCGCTCTATCACTTCAAGCCTTGGCTTGCGGAGCACTAGTGGCGCGTGCATGTTTAAGGTGGGCACAAGGCCTTCTGGAGGCGGCAGGCAAAACGCAAAGTATGGAGGGCGCAGCAAGGTTGGAATCGGGAGCGGCCTATCTTGCGGACGCCTTCTATGATCTCGTAAGGGCACTTTCGAACAGTATGGGCTCGATGGTGGCAGCCCGCTGTTACCTGTGGCTCCGCAACTGGTAGACAGATGTGTCCTCTAAGGCTCGCTTGAGTAAGCTACCTTTCAAGGGGAAGCAGTTGTTTGGCGAGGAACTAGAAAAGTTGGTGAAGGATTTGGGAGAGTCCAAAGGTGGGTGTCTTCCCGAGGATAAGCCGAAGCAAGTTCGGACTTCAGGGCCAAGCAGGGGGCAGACTTGAGAGTTTAGGCGTTTTAGATTGGTAAGGTTTTCTCCTTTTCAGAGAGGTCGGTTTGCGGCCAGGGCACTGACTTTTCAGGGGTTTCGTGGGGCCGGCAGAGACTATTACGGGGTGCCTGCCTCTACCTCGACCCAGAGGAAACCACAATGAGGTGAGGGGGGCCCAGGCAGTGGTACATCCGGTGGGAGATTGGTTAAAGGATTTTTACCATGCCTGGATCTGGTTTATGTCGGACCAGTGGGTTCTCCTGGTAATTCGGAAGGGCTACGCGCTGGATTTTGCCAAACCTCTGGCACCAGCCTTCATTCATTCCCCCTGCCGTGCGCGAGCAAAGGCGTATGGTGTGCAACAAATGCTTCAACGCCTATTACAACTGCGGGCGGTAGTTACAGTTCCCACAGAGCAGTACGGTACCAGTTGATACTCTATTTATTTCATAGTGACGAAAAAGGAAGGATCGTTTCGTCCTATTTTAGATCTCAAGCAGGTAAACCGCTGTCTCCGAGTTCCACGTTTTCACATGGAAACTCTTCGGTCAGTGATGGCGGCCGTGCGGGAAGGGGAGTTTTTGACCTCTCTAGACCTCACAGGAGTGTACCTGCATATTCCAATTCATCCAGATCATCAGTTTCTTCGCTTTGCGGTGCCTATGGATCATTTTCAGTTTCAAGCATTGCTATTCGGTCTCACAACAGCTCCAAGGATGTTCACCAAAGTAATGATCGTGGTGGCAGCAGCCTTGCGACGCAAAGGCATTTTGGTGCATCCCTTCTTGAACGATTGGCTCATTCGAGCGAAGTCCGAGGAGGAGAGTGCTCAAGTAACAGGGCGGGTGGTCCGTTTCTTGAGCGAATTAGGCTGGATCATCAATGTTGACAAGAGTCACAACCCCTTCTCAGGATCTCGAGTACCTAGGGGCTCGGGTGTTCCTGCCTCAGAGGCGGGTATTGGCTCTCCAGGTGCTGGTGCGGCAGTTTCTGTGTATGGCTGAACCAACGGCATGGCATTATCTGCAGCTCTTGGGGACCATGGCAGCAGCGATTGATCTGGTTCCCTGGGCACGGGCTCACATGAGGCCTTTGCAGAGAGCTTTGTTACGGTGGTGGTCTCATCAGCATCAGCCACTGACCCACGGGTTGGTGTGTCTGTGGGAAGTATGGAAAGCCCGCCGGTGGTGGCTGAGCAAAAAGAACCTACAGGTGGGAGTCCCATTGGAGTCACCGTGCTGGCTTCCTCTGACTACAGATTAAAGACTCTTGTGATGGGGAGCCCATTGCAAAGGACAAGTGGCGCAGTGTTGGTGGACTCCAGAGGAAAGAACTTGGTCTATCAATCAACTGGAAATGAGAGCAGTTCGCTTAGCCCTACAGGAGTTTCTCCCAAGGATTCGCACTCGGGCGATTCGAGTCTTTTCAGACAGTGCTACCATAGTGACATACATCAATTGACAGGGCGACATGGGCAGTGCCAGGTTAGAGAAGGAGGCAGAGGTCCTGATGTTTTGGGTGGAGGCTCACCTGCAGTCGATTTCAGCAGCGCACGTGGCAGGCACAGAGAACATAGCTGCCGATTACCTCAGTCGGGTAAGGTTAGATCCTGGAGAATGACAACTGAACCAAGAGGTGTTCCAGCAGATCGTGTACCGGTAGGGGGAACCGGTCATAGATCTGATGGCGGCCTTCGTGTCAGCAAAGGCCAATCGTTTTTACAGTCATCAAAGAGAAAGAATGTCCGAGGGACTAGACGTGCTGGTACAGAAGTAGCCGAGCCAGGGTCTCCTTTATGTCTTCCCTCCATGGGCGCTCATAGGTCGAGTGGTCCAGCAAGTGGAAGCACATCGGGAAATAGTCGTGGTCATAGCCCCGGATTGGCCATGGTGTCCGTGGTATGCCGATCTGGTATGGCTGAGAGCGGCTGAACTGTGGAGACTCCCCGACAGACCGGACCTGTTGATGCAGGGTTCAGTCCTGATGCCGCAGGTGGATTGGTTCTTGCTTACAGCAGGGCTCTTGAGAAGAAGGCGAGGTTAAGGAAGTGAGGTTATTCTGCTCAGGTAATTTCTAATCTCCTTAGGGCCCTAAAGAGATCTACCTCCCTGGCGTATGTTTGTGTGTGGAGAATTTTTGAGGACTGGTGCGCTCAGGCCATTGGCTGCTTCAGTTCCAGAAATGCTGGACTTTTTACAGGCGGGTCTCGATAAAGGTTTGGCTTGGGGCTCACTGAGACTGCAGGTGGCAGCATTGGTGTGTTATCAAGGGAAGGTCCAAAGAGTGTCCTTGGGAACGCAGCCGGATGTTGTTCGGTTTCTGAGAGCTATTAAGCAGATCTGTCAGCCAAGAAGGGCCTTGGTTTTGACTTGGGATCTTAATCTGGTGCTTTCGGCATTGTCGCAGGAGCCTTTTGAGCCGTTAGCATCTTGTATTCTAAAGGATTTGAATTGGAATACTGTTTTTTTGGTGGCAATTTTGTCAGCCAGGAGGATTTCTGAGCTTCAAGCATTGTTGTGTAAGGAACCTTTTCTTATTTTTTCTAAGGAAAAGGTCGTGTTGCGAACGGTGCCCTCTTTCTTACCGAAGGTGATATCTCCATTTCATTTGAATCAGCCAGTGGTTTTGCCGGTGTTATCTGGTTTGACGGAGGATTTACAGGATCCTCAGCTGTGTCTTCTCAGTCTCAAATGAACTCTTAGATGGTATTTGAAGAGAACAGCTTCCTTTCGAATATCAGATAGACTGTCCATTCTCTTCGGAGGTCCACAGAAGGAGGAGACTGCAGCGAAGTCCTCCATCTCCAGATGGGTTAAAGAAGTGATTGTATCAGCGTATCTGTTGAAGGGCAAGCAGATCCCGCAGGACTTATGAGCTCACTCCACTAGAGCGCAGGCTGTCTCGTGTTTCAGAGTGGAGTTCGGTTTCGCCGGAAGACATTTGTCGGGCGGCCACCTGGTCATCGATGCATACTTTTGTGAAGCACTATCGGTTGGATGTACAAGAAAGAGATGATGCGAGGTTCGGTTCAGTGGTTATTCAGGCCGGGTTCGCGGGTCCCTCCCGTGTTTAAGGGGCTCTGTTACATCCCTGAGGTGCAGGACTGGACTGGAGGGAAAATAAGGAAGGCGAAATTAGGCCTTACCTGCTAATTAGCTTTCCTTGAGGAACTCCAGTCCCGTCCCGGAACCCTCCCTTCTGTAATTCTGTATGCTTAAGCGATCCCGGGCCGGAAGAAATTCAACTGCGGTGAGTTGGCCGGGAACGAAGGGTGTCGTTGTTTTCTTACTTAGTTGGCACGCAGATTTTTGAAGTTGTTTTTTTTTGTATGGCTGTTGGCTCTTCTAGGAAGGTTACGTTTCCCACCGCCGGGCAGGGGTGGGAAAGGTGTTATATTACTGGGTAGTCTCTCTTGGGTGATTGGTGTCCATTTTTGGAGTGGGCCAGGAAGGGGGCTGCCTGCAAGAAAGGGAGTTCCTGGGAAATTCCTTTTAGCGTTAGGATTCTTATATTTCTTGAGATATTATTTTTTGCTCCTGTGAGTCTGCTTTGTCAGCAGGTTACTGGAAGGCTGGGAGTGGTGCCAGCTGCCTAAGTATCCTGATGTCATCAAAGTTGTGACATGCTCAGTCTCCATGCTGCTGGAAGAGGTGCTCAACCCTGAGGTGTGGGACTGGACTGGAGTTCCTCAAGGAAAGCTAATTAGCAAGTAAGGCCTAATTTCACCTTATTAGTCTTGTTCCCCTTTGAACTAGAGATTAAAAAATAAAGCCCTCGGTTTCCCATGAGCGTGGACTATATGCGATTTTTCTGTTTCTGTAAACAGATAATCAATGAAGACTGAAAAATTGTGGACTTTGCAGATTATCTTCTTTTTTTTTATACCATTCTCTCTTTTCTGACTGTGCTACTGTATGATTCTTGATATTTCTCAAGAAGCTTCTTTGGTTTGGAAGAAGTATCGGACTAGAGTGAGTATTAACCTCTAAACCTCTACAGAAACCATTCCTACAAAAAGGAGGTAACATTACATTTTTGCCATACAACAGAATGGCGATAGCTATGGAATTCTGTTGTACTGCAAAAATAAAGGCGGCCAGTTCCATTTTCAAACTGACAGGGCAGAAGCAACTGGAGATTGCTCCTACCCAGAAGATCTTAAGGGTCATATAAGATATGGAGGTTAGAGAGGTCTAGGGGTCTATTCGCAAGCCAAGAGAGATTTGTTTTTATTTTAAGGGTGTGGAGAAAGGAGGGTGCTGTGATAGGGGCTAGCGGCTGCTGTTATTTGGAAAAGAAAGAGAAATGAACACAATTTGTTCATTTTTCTTTTATTTAATTTTCAAAATGAAATGAAAGCAAATCCCTAAAATTTAGTACCATGTGCAGCCAGGCTACTACAGGGCCAATGTTTAATCATGAGACCTGTATATGCTTTGACAGTTACTAATCCAACACTGGCAATACTCCTAGACAATCGTCAAAAACAATCATGCATTTAAACTGTGATTTATACATATAAACTGTCCATTTGAAAATTGCTCTTCTTCATTATAGTTAAAAGTAGCCACATACAAGAGATGTTCCATAAGGATGTTTAGGTGAGGGGAAGAAAGAACATACATAGATTTTATTTTCGGCACTATAAATGTTATTTTTCTTGAAAACAAACTACCCACATAAAAAGCTGGTTCCAATACTGTATCTGAGGGCATTTTCTACGTCCACCAAGTTTTAAACTAAAAGTACATATGTACTTTCTCTTTAAAAATTGGTGCAAAGTCCGTGAGTATATCATACCTATGGACTTTGTTCCACTGCAGACAGTTTGAAAAGTTCTCTCTTTAAATGAACATATTCAGCCTGCATGCCAGCAGCTATTCCTGGATAGCCCATCACACAAATATTTTCACAAATATTTCTATTATATCTGACTTTTCCCTGCTTTTCTTTGGAGAGCACAACTTTAGTTCTTTAAGTCTCACTACACAAGGCTTGTAATACACGTTAGTTACCATTTTGGTGGCCCTCCCTTGAATTGCCTCCATCTTCTCAATATCATTTTGCAAATGTGGTCTCCAGAACTGGACATGATATTCAAGGTGGGATCTCTCTGTTCAAAGGTAATTTTAACATTCTTCTTACTAGAAGTACCTTTCCTTATGCATCCAAACATGCTACCAATATTCCCCATTTCAGTGCCATCTTGAATGGTTACCTTCATGTCTCAAACATAGTAAAGTAGTAAATGATAATGAATAAAGATCAATATGGCTCATCTTTATATTTATTAAGTTTCTTGCTATACCGCACCTTCAGGAACCAGCAGGGCGGTTTACAATAAAAGCAGGGTGTTTAGAATTGTAGCTGGCGCTCGGTGCAATTTACCCCCTCTCTATGCTTTTTACTTTGGGTTTCAACTGCCACTCCACGATTGCTACTTCTGCTGTGCTTTTTTGAAAGTCATTTAAGTTTTCCTTTGAGCAGAAATGTTCCTCTTTCTATATAAAGATCCTCCGTGCTTATCACCACCATTTTGCCCCACCATCAAAACTGATGACCCCTAGAGTCC
The DNA here is from genome assembly GCA_033557465.1 of Ichthyophis bannanicus. NCBI lineage: Eukaryota > Metazoa > Chordata > Amphibia > Gymnophiona > Ichthyophiidae > Ichthyophis > Ichthyophis bannanicus. The sequence continues at coordinate 573,904,097 of CM066035.1, forward strand.
CTTTCCTGTTTGATTGCTAATTCTTCCCCTCCCAAACTGAACATGGAATTGATGCCCCACATTGTAAATAACTAATATATACATTTTTAGGTTTGCAGAAGATGAATTTCTCTAATATACATTTGGGGGTCATATGTTAGACATCATGCTAGTATCTCAAACTTCTTTGGGCTTTGCTGTAATTGATGGCTGTGTGACAACTCAGATTATTATTTCAGAGAGTTGCACTCCCTTCACTATTACTTGCGCCTTAGAGTCCATTTTGTGTGATTCGGGTAATTAGGCTGGAGTTTGGCTGAAACAGACTGTAACTGGATCGTCATTGAATGTTCTAGCCTGGTGATGGCTTCACAAAGAGTATTCATTGTAAAGATGGCTTAGGAGAATTCAGCACGACATCCTACCCACAATCAACTCAAGAGACCCTGAATTCTCAAATAGTGTACTGCTGTTCCCCGTTCAAGCTGGCTTCAGTAGCCCTGTAGACGCATAATTCTGTGAGCTGCACTTCCACCTGTGACCCCTGGCTGTAGTGGAGATCACTCTAACTGTAGAGTCTGGTGTGGTCACATTTTTCATTTGCTGTAGATAGTGCTGGTAATAAATGCCACTACATATCCCATGCAACGTGAACTTAGGTCATAGCCAACTTTTTAAAACAAGTGGATGCGCTAAACTCAAACAAATAACCCTTCCCTAGACACAATGAAGAGGTTTGTTCACTGTGGGGGGGGGGGGTACTTTAACACCCACTGCACCTACATTGCTGACACTTTTGAATTTGGTAGTGTTCAGAGAAGGAACCAGTATAAAAAAAATAGAAAAATGTAATTTAATGTTTATATTTAGTATTTAGATTATGCCTTGCCAGTAGTGGTTCAAGGCAAGTTACAATCAGGTACATAGTTTTTTACTTGAGGCAGTAGAGGGTTAAGTAACTTGTTGATGGCCACAAGGAGTGTCAGTGGTCTTTTTGGTCATGAGGTCACTACTCTAACCACTAGGTTACTGCTCTACTACTGCCTTGTCAAGGTATAACATCGTCCAACATGGAGCACATACATCAGAATAATAATACATAAGCAATTATAACAATCACAAACATAATAAAATAATCTAATACAGTGGCAAGGTAAGCTAACATCATGAATATTTTAATCAAAACAATTACAGCAAAACAAAAAAATACTTTGATTCATTTAGTACCTCGCTTGCAAAAACAAATTAAGTTAGACAATAAAATCCAAGCTCAAAGTAATTCTCTGGGACCAAGCAGGAAGTCAGTCCTCACATATGGGTTACGTCATTGATGAAGCCTACGCAGGAATGCTCTCCAACTTCCATAGGAAGCTTTTGGGAGGTCAACCATGCATACATGCCTGTTTTCTCGCCTGAAGGATCCATCTTACCTCAATCTTCTTTTTTCTGAAGAGCCTCTCAGACGCTTGTCTGTTCCCAGAAAATAGTTGATACCTTTGCAATATATTTTTTCAATCTGTTTTTCATCGCGTGCTCATCGCTTGTCTTCCTGTCCATCTCCAGGAGCGTTGGTGCCTCGGTGCTGCATTTTTATCGGGTTCTTTTTCTTTTCTCAGCATGTAGGTGTTTTCTCTCACGCCTTCCTGGTTGGCTGGGACATTAGCTTCCTCTGACTTGGTGGAAGCTATCTTCCCCAGTATGTCTAAGCTGGCCAGTGGCTTCAAGAAATGCTCCCCAGTGTGGCCGGACCATTTTGGTAACAGGTCGCCAAAACTGGTGCCTTCAGTGCCTCAGGCCCGACAATGAGCCCTTCACCTGCACTCTCTGCCCGAAGACGACATGCAAGAGACTCAGGAATCGGGAAAAACAGCAGGAATCACTGTTTGAGTCCTCTGAGTCAGCAGCATCGGCATTGTAATTGGAGTCAACGCCCTCAAAGGCCGTGGCATCGGCTTCGCACAGTGGCCAGACTCACTTGGAGCCAAAAGGCCATGGTGCAATGGACCGGTGGCTATCCTTTGTTAAGGATCACTCCCAGAAGGAGAAAACTTTAGCCCTTTCGACCTCAAAGGGCAATGCTGAGAGCCAGGTGAAAACCCATGGGCATCCGCATTAAAACCCTTGATGGGACTCTGAGGGCAAGGACCAGAAGCAGCCTCCTAAGCTACCCCAATGGGAGAAGTTGCCTCCCGAGGCCCTGGAGAGCTATCAGGTGACTCCCAATTCTGTGACCATCGTGGAGTCTCTGCCATGGGAACCAGCATTGGTGGCTATGGTTGCTGCACTGGCTCCTACCACCTCAGACACCGCATCCTAGCAGAGCATATGCAGGCCCTTGAGCTCAGTCTGGCTGCATTCCTTGCCCAGCAAGCTACCTAAGACCCAATGACCTTGAGTTCCTCAGCATCAGTGATGACCCTTTCTACGGTGGTGGCTTCACCATTGGAGGTGCGACACATCCTCAAAGCCTGTGCTCTCCCTGGTGGGGGGAGGGGGAAGCAGTTTGGGCAGGCATCCGAGGTCTCTCTTGGTGCCCAGGAGTTCCCCTCTGAGTACTTTGTGATTGGACAGCTGGGGGCCACAGACCCCTCCACCCCTGCCAACCACCGACAGTCTTTTGCCCACAGGTGGCCAGTAATAACAACAGTCTCCTGGGCCCTCAAGATTGTCCAGGATGGGTACCTTTTACATTTAGATCAACTTCCTCCTCCATTCTTCCCAGGGGCATACCTCCTTGATCCTCACCACCGAGAGCATCTCCAATAGGCACCTGTTTGGGGTTTAAGGCAACTCCTTCCCACCGGCCCTTCTGTCCATCAAGCTACCATAGTGTTGACCTGCTGTTGATGTCCATGTGGACACTGACTCTCTGAATCTTTCAGTGATTACTCATGCTGTTGTTCTCGGTTCTTTTTTCTGGCTGTCCCGTTGGGTTGTTTACAGGATTTTTTGGTAGCCTGTAGCTGGGAAGTCCTATATGTGAGGACTGACTTCCTGCTTGGTCCCAGAGAAAGGGTGGTTTCTCACCTGTAGCAGGTATTCTCCGAGAACAGCAAGAATCAGTCCTCACTACTCTCCCTCCTCCCTGTGGAGTTGTTTACTTTTTTGACTATGTCATCCTACTGAGGGAAATCCAGTACTTATCCTGGGACAAGCATTGTGGAACCTGTTTGCCTTTTTGGGAACCTGCCAAGTACTTGTGACCTAGAATGGAAACAGGATACTGGGCTTGATGGACCTTGGTCTGTCCCAGTATGGCATTTCTTATGTTCTTATGAGATAAGATGACTCCTTCAGGCAGGCAGACAGGCATGCATGCATGGTTGACCTCCCAAAAGCTTCCTGTGGAAGCTGGTGAGTGTTCCCGCGCAGGCTCCATTGGTGACATCACCCATATGTGAGGACTGATTCCTGCTGTTTCTGGAGAACATCTGCTACAAGTGAGTAACTGCACTTTCTGAACAAGTTGCATTTTTAACTTTGTCAGAAAGATGCTATAATTGGCTTCTGCTTTCAGAGAGTGGGGAAGTAAATTCCATAGAAACAAAGTTTTGCTTGAAAAAGACCTTTCATTAGTGGATGTTAATCCTAGACTGCTTTGAGCAACATACTTCTTCCTTGCCAGTCACTAGTTTTAGTGGTTGAATAAAGAGGGAGAATCTGTGGGATAGTAAGCACATTGGAAAGAAGTCAAGGAAATAGATTAGGTGGATGAGAGAGAATATGGGGATAAGCGAGTATGTCAAAAGAAGGTCAGTAGGATGAGGGAGATGGGTGAGTGCATCAGGTAGAATGAGACTGATGCACTGAGAAGGATGAGATGGTGTGGGAAAATGGTTGAGTGTATCAGGGATGGGGCTGGATGAGATAGGTGAGTGTATTGTGGCAAAAATTGTGAAAACGGCCACTAGTAAGAGTTTGTAGTCACATTCTGAAATCACTAAGGGTTAGCTTAGGGTTAAGTATGCAGTATGCACGCAGTGCTAACAGCACAAGATCCCAAGCTAAAAATCTGCTAACCGGTTAACCTAAGGGCTGAATGGTTAGGGGCAGAACGTGGGCATTGATGGCACAACGCTGTTAGCATGGACATTTTGGGTGTGCACTAAATGTGGCTGTTGCTGGGTGCTCTTCATGCTACCTCAGTGGATGGTGTTAAACCTACGGTTTACGAGAATAGATAACTCTATGTAAATACTTGTATATACCATGTGAATAGTTTTCCCTGTTATCCCAGTTTGATTATGCCATTGTTCTATGTAAGCACATGTTCTATGTAAGCCATGTTCTATGTAAGCACATTGTGATATTTATGCATTGTTGCTTGTTCAGTTTTAATGTAAACCGAGCTGATTTCAATAGCGCGGTATATAAAAAATAAAAATAAATAAAAAGTGCACCCGCATGCTGTTAGCACATGCAGTTGCAATGCGCTAACAGCAGGAGGATGGATACACACTCCCTCTGAGGTTAGCATGGGCATCCATGCTCGATTTGTGGCCCAATTGCACACTAATTTAGCACACTTTAATAAAATACCCCTAAGTCATTTATGTGAAAACTCATGGGTTAGAATACCATGTCAGAAAGAAAAACCTAATATATGATGATTTACAATATGGCCATCCTTGCAACTTCACTTATTTTAAGTGACTAATCCCAACTGTCACCCACCTGGTTTAGTTCGTTCCACTCAAGTTCCATGTTTTAACTCAAAGTCTCTTATATGTTTTTTTCCTGTGTGTCTTGTCTGTCTGTTGTGATTAGATCATGAGCTCCAAGGAGTAGGACTGTCTATTATATGTGTCTCTAAAGCACTGCATAGACGTGGTAGCGCTATACAAATAATAACAAAAATATATACTGTCTAGGATGGTTGTGTTGCTAGTCAAACAAAATGTTCAAGAGCTTAATAAAGAAACTTACCTTGTCAAGACTATTGTATGCTAACCAGAAAAAAGAACATTTATGAAAGGCTGCTTGAATACAGAATTCATTGGACGGGGCAATAAAGTTTAATCAGTAGCACAGGTACTATGGATATTAAAATGTTTACGGTTTATCCACAAAGACTCTGCAAAATAATGGGTCAGGAAATGGAATAGGCTTTGATTAGACTTGGAAGTTTGCACACAAACGTATTCTATTCTGAATTGTCACTAATGTGTTATATTGACAGAAAAACAATATTAGGCTAAGGAAGAGATGCACTTCCCAGCATGTAATGCACATCTGATATGAAATCATGCATGTAACTCACACATATTTGCTGTGTAACAAATTTGTTAAAGAAGTAGAAAAATCAATGATGTTGCTTTGCTTTCAGGAAAAGGAGAACTGGGAACTTTTGGAGAAATACCGCAGAGCCAGTGTACAGGCAGAAACCTGGGAAGCCAAAGCCCATGAGGCTGAGGGGGAGTGCAGCTCAATGCGACTTGACTTTCTTAGTTCAGAGTCTGAGCGTCGCAGGCTAAAAGAAAGGACTGAATCCATTGAGGCACAGTTTGAGCAAGTAAGCAGAGAAACCTCTTTACTGTTAACAGAAAATTGCATCTCACAATATCTTACATTTATTATGGTCAATAAGCAAAAAAAAGAAGAATGTAAGATGATACCTTTTTACTGGACTAAATTAATACATTTTTTGACTAGCTTTCGAAGGCTAAAATCTTCTTCAGGTCAGGACAGTATGTAGTGAAAATCGATAGCTCAGAAGCCAATAGATTGGCATGTTGCTCCCAGTGTGTCTTTGAGTGCTGCAAGTCAGATAGAGGGAGAGCACTCTTAAGAGGAGCAAGTTGTTTAATTGAGCTTGGTGGCTCTATCCCCCTACCTCAGCCATCATGTCAGCCTGAGGCTGTACCTCGATGTTTGGTGCAGCCTCAGGCTGAATTGACAGAGAGCTGACAACAGGAAGACACCCAGCAAGGGCATATTACAGGGCCTAGAGCCATGGGGTTGATAAATGAATTCCTGGGTCCATTAGGCAAACTAGACAGTCACCTAGAGTGTTGGCCCTCCAGGAGCACTTATTGCTGCTGCTGTCGCTCCTCTCGGGACAGGCAGCAACAACAGTGGCCACAAACAGCCCCGTGGTACTTACTTTTAAACTTCAGCACTGCAGGGCTGTTTGCTTCTGCCCCTCCAACGCTTGATGCCAACTTCCTACTCTAAACAGGAAGTCAGCATCGGGCATCAAAGGGGGGGGGAGGGGAAGCAAACAGCCCCACGGTGCCGAAATTTAAAGGTAAGTGCTGTGGACCTGTTTGCAATCATTGCCGCTGCTGCAGATCCTGGAGAGGGGCAGCAATGGGCCCTAGAGGGGGAGGGGGGCACAAGGGATGAGGTTCGCCTAGGGCACCTAATCTCCTTGCACCAGCCCTGTCTGAGCCCTTTGAGTGTTATTACTGGTGAGCAGTGAGACAGGATACTGGCATTTTCTCAACTGAAGTCTCAAATCCCCTCCCCAAGGCATTCCCAGGATTGGGAGCCTGTGAGCCAGGACTGCCAAGTAGTAAGAAAGTAACCGTGGAAGACTGTGGTAAGGATCAAAGCTCGTTTGGGTAACTTTATTTCTCAAATGGCTGAATTCACAGAACAAACTGTAGTCAAGTTGAGAGATCCCAAAGCCAGGTTGGTAGACTTGGAACATCAGATTGGGAACATGCAATCTCAGGTAGCCATGGTCCAGAGATCTGAAGTGGCCTTTATCAAAGACAGTCCTGCATTATATATGAAGTTGGAAGCATTTGAGAATATAAATAGATCAAAGAATATTAGATTATTGAATTTTTCAAAGACCAGACTGTTGGCTCCAAAGGAGCTATAATGCATTACCTGAAAGATGTGCTGAAGCTGCCAAAGCCAGAGGAGTTTGTGGTTTTCACAATGTGCTCGATTCTGTCCCAGACATAGATCTCCTTTGTACATCCGAGCTGAGCTGGACATACAAAGGAGATCACGATTCTGATCCCGCAGGGCACGTCTAGGCCCGCGGGATTAGAATCGCGAACAGCACAGTACGTGCAGGCAGGGACTGTGATTCAGTCCCAGCGTGCACATACAGCAAAGCCCGACTTACTCAGTCAGGGCATTTAAATGGAGCCGCTGTTCCAGGTGTCATGTGGCTATGGCGCTGCAGCTCCATTTATATGCCACAATGCTGGCCGCCACACAAAAAGTTAATTCTCCGCAGCCCAACCCCCGATCTGGCCTCCTAAGGCCAGGGTCGGGCTGCGGGGAATTAACTTTTGCCCCCCCCAGCCCTTTCCGTGCCCTGGAGCTACTGAAAAGACACGTCCAGGAACGTTATTCCACCCAAGAGATGGAATAACTTCCCTAGACAGGCCGACATCAGAATCGGCCCTGTACGTCCAGGGCCGGCAACCGCCCACTGTCGGCCCACTCTCCGCACCCAGGCAGCCTTTTCCCCTCTTCTAACTAACTTCCCTGTTGGGACATCCATCCCCACTATTCTTTCCTTGGAATAACCCCCAATATATATTTTCTGCCAAAAGGGAAGAGAAAGGAGAATAGTGAAGAAGGAGCTATAGACTCTCTTGTTTCGATGGATAGTTTAGATATCTCAACATTTTTGGCAACCTTGTGTGATAATATAAACATCTAGGTGAACTGGTTATTGTATTGTGTTCAGAGTTTGATAAATTTGTCTTGTTGAAAAATGATTTCAAATTTAGAGACATTTTCTGATTGGCTTAGAGGAAGCTTTTCCTCCAGCTTACACCTAGGTTAGTGGCTTTAGGGGCATCTTTCTATCTAGTTATTTTAAAAAATGTATATACCATCTTAATGATTTGCATCATTCAAAATGATTTATATTAATAATAAAAACAATTACAGTAAGATAAAAGCAAAGATGTGAGCACATAACACAGATAGTAATACCTACTAAAATATATAAATATTTTCATCTATGAAATATCAATTATGTACATGAAATAAAGAGTTGTTACATCTTTTCTAAAGTTCAGAAAATTAGTTTCTGAGCTTAAACTAAGGGGTAATTTAAAAATCCCCCCTGTAAGTGTATAGTCAGGTATTAGAGAAATAGTTATACCCCCCAGGGCTTTTCTGGAGGGGGTACTGAGTGGTACTGAGTACTGACTCCTTTTTTATTGCCTGCTAAAATTAACTCATGGTCCTTATGTATTAATGAAAGAGCCCTGCATTTGAGTACCAGCACCTTTTCTGCTAAGAAGAATGCACTTCAAATGCCTTTCTTGATCCATACAATTTGAATCTTTTCTTTTTTTTTATATTTGACTATTCACAACAGATAATAAACAAATACAAACAACTCTTGCAGGCAGTTATACAATACACTGAGCTGCATAGCTACACACCCCCGCAATCAGAGTCCATGTCCCTCAGCAAGCAGCTAGCCCCCCACTTCCCTGCATATCCAAAACCGCTGTTGTGAAGGATTTTATATAAGGCCCACCCAATGGTCGCAAGACGGGGACCACCCCCCCAGCCCCCCCCTCCCCACCCCCCCCCCGAACTCCACCCCACCTCCCCCTTACCCCCCCTCTCTCCCCCCAGAGCCTCCTTCCCCCCCTTCCACCCCCCCCTCCCCTCCTCCCCTATCTAGCCCCAACCCCCCTCCCCTACAGGCCCCCCACTAATACTGGGTATCTTTGCGAAGATATTTCATTACCTTTTCCCACCTCTGTTCAAAAGTATCCACCCGTTGTCGCCGCGCTGCGGTCAACTTTTCCATCAAATACACCTGTCGCAAGCGCTCTACACAATGCCCCACCTGCGGCGCGTCCCTCTGCCGCCAGCGATAGGCCAGCTCACAGCGGGCCGCACTCAAGCATGCCTGGATCTGCCACTGGTCCCCTACAGGCCCCCCCCTCCCTCCACCACCCCATTAGAAACCCACTCGGGTCTAACAACACCTCTCGGCCCACCACCTCTGCGATCCACCCCCGAATCTGCCTCCAATAAAGCTGTATCTGCGGGCATGTCCACCAAATATGGTAGAGAACGTGCCCACATCCCCGCACTCCCGCCAGCAAAGGTTAGACACCCCAGGATACATCCGGTGCAAGCGATCGGGAGTGTAGTACCACCGCATAACCACCTTGCACCAATTCTCTCGGATGGCTACCGACCAGGGCAGCAGCCGCAACTGGTCGAACACCTGCTTCCATTGCCCCTCGTCAAGCACCGCGCCCATGTCCCCTTCCCACTCCCGCTGGTACCGATGCTTCCCCCTCAGGGGCCCCTGGATCGCCCGGTAGAGGACCGAGATAAGTCCCGGGGACGTCCGCTTCCCATACCAAACCACCTCCAAAGGGGTATAATCCCGAACCATCCCCTCCTTCCCGAGTTTCTGCCGGAGAAAGGAAACTACTTGCTCGTAGTAAAAGCGGTCCCCCTCTCTCAGCCCATATTGCTCCTGCAAAGACGCAAACGGTACCCACTCGCCCCCATCAAGAAACTGATAGAAGCAGCACAGGCCCCCCTTCGCCCACCGCCTGTAGCCTCCCCCCTCCCTCCCCGGGCGAAATTCCGCCGTTTGGCACACCTCCCTCCCGCATCAATGAGAAGCCCCCTCCCCCTCCCTCCCCCACCCCCTTTCTAGCCTTTTCCCACTCCCCAAGCACGTGTCGCACATACGGGCTATCCCCCTCCCCTAGTTCCCGCTCTCCCTTGCCCATCCAGGGGAGCCCCGCCAATGACCCACCCCGTTGACGAAGCTGTTCTAGTGCCACAAAGGTCTTTCCCTCCCCCCCCCCTCCAATCCATCACATGGCGCGCCTGAGCGGCCCAGTAGTAAGCCTGCAGATTGGGGACTCCCAAACCCCCTTCCTCCCGCCGCCGATATAGTACGGCACATGCCACCCGGGGGGGACGCCGCCGCCAAATGTACTGGTTCACCTGTCGCTGCATACGCCGCATATGCGCTCCCGGGATGGCCACTGGCAGAGCCTGGAAGTAATATAGGACTCGAGGAAGGATATTCATTTTTACTGAGGCAATCCGGCCCAGCCAGGAGACCTCATAGCCCACCCACTGCTGTAGATCCCGCTCTATCTCCTTCCATAATTTACCATAGTTAGCCAGATAGAGCCCGCTAGGCTTCGGGGTAATATTAACCCCCAAGTAGCGGATAGCTCCCTCCTTCCACCGAAACGGGTAGTCGCGCTGCAGCCCCGCCAGCCTGGCCACTGGCAGAGTTAGATTCAGGGCCTCCATCTTGTCGGGGTTCATTTTGAACCCAGACACCTCCCCATATTGCCCCAGCAAGTTAAGAATCTCAGGCAGGGATTCCTCCGGCTGCGTTACCGCCAAAAGAACATCATCCGCAAACAGCGAGATCTTATGGTGGCCGTCCCCCTTCTGCAGCCCCTGCACCCGCCCATTGGCTCTAATGGCACAGACCAAGGGTTCAATGGCGATGGCAAAAAGAAGAGGAGACATCGGGCAGCCCTGCCGGGTCCCCCGCTCCAGCTCCAAGGCCCCCGTGTATCGCCCATTAACTTTAACCCTAGCCTTAGGGCCCCTATATAGGGCCTGCACCCATCTCAGGAACTTAGGGCCTATACCCATCCGTTTCATCGTTAGAAAGAGGAAACCCCAGTCCACCCTATCGAACGCCTTCTCGGCGTCGACAGACAGCAGCATGGCCTCTACCCCCTGATCTTGCACCCCCCAGACAACTTCCAACGCCCTCTTGATATTATCCGAAGCTTGTCGCCCCTGGATGAAACCAGTTTGATCCAGCCCAATCAACCCGGGCATCTTCGGTGCCAGCCGATTGACCAGGACTTTAGCAATAATTTTAACATCTACATTCAGTAAGGAGATAGGCCTATACGACTCACAGTATAACGGATCCCTGCCCGCTTTAGGCAGCACCGTGATCCCCGCGGTGAGCATATCTGCTGACAAACACCCGCCTTCCCTCTGTACCCCATTCACCACCCGAACCAGCCGGTCTAAAAGTTCCTCGCGGAAGACTTTATAGAAGGCCCCCGTCAACCCATCCAACCCCGGGGCTTTCCCCGCCGGCAGCCCCTTGAGGGCCTGCGCCACCTCCTCCCTAGTGATGTCTTGCTCTAGGGCTTGTGTCGCCTCCTCGTCCAAGCACCGCAACTCTACCCCATCAAGATAGGCCTCCCTAGCCCCTACCCTCTCTCCCTCCGGTTTCTTATAAAGGGCCCAATAGAATTGACAGAAGCGCTCCCCGATCTGCTTCTCCGTCTTCAGCTGCTCTCCCGCCGCCCCAACCAACCCCCCTATTGAGGTCTGAGCCTCCCGCTTCCGTAGTTTATTGGCCAGTAAGCGGCCTGCTCTATCCCCCCATTCGTAATAGCGCTGCTTTAACCGCGTTAGCTGGAACCCGATCTCATCCACCTGCAATTTATTCAGCTCCATCCGCAGCTGGTTAAGGCGCCGAAGGTCCCTCTTATTCCCCGCCCTTGGTAGAGCTCTGTCACCCGTTTAATCTCGGCTTGGAGCGCCTCCTCTTTCGCCACCCACCCGCTGTTTTTTAAAACGGGAGGACCACATCACTAGCCTCCCTCTCACCACCGCTTTCATCCCCTCCCACAGACCCACCTCTCCCACATCCCCTGTGTCATTTAGCTCCCAGTACTCCCGCAGGCACCCCTTCACGTCCTGTACCACCTCTGCATTCCGGAGCAAACTCTCGTTAAGGTCGCCCAAAAACGGACACCCCTCCCCCTTCCCTAGAACTCCCCACACTCACCCAGGTCGGGGCATGGTCCGACCACGTTAAGTTCCCTATTTGCGCATCTTGGACCCGGGACTTCCACCCATCCGGGAGCAGGACATAGTCGATCCTGCTATAGCTATCGTGGGGAGCAGAGTAAAAAGTGTACTCCCTACTTCCTGCATGCAATTGTCGCCACACATCACTTAAACAGTGCGCAGCCAAGATACACTTGAGAAGCTTCCGGGCCTTCCCCTTCCCATCCCCCCCCCCCCGCCTGCCTATCCCACCGTGGGTGTAAGGCCAAGTTGAAGTCACCCCCCATAATTAACTTCCCTTGGACATGCCTAGATAAGAAGACCTGCACCTCTCCCCAAAATTCCGCTTGCTGTGCGTTAGGGGCATATATATTTACCAGGGTGACCCATTCCCCCTGCCATTCCCCCCCCAATAAAAGCACCCGACCAGCCTCACCCCTCTCCACCCTATCCACCCGGAATGTACTATCCCGTCTGTCCAGCACCGCTACACCCCCCTTTTTGCCCGCAGTCTCCCCCCTCCCGCTCCCAAAATACTGATGAGGGTAGCGGGCGTTCTTCAGCAGTCTCTCGTGCTTCCTGCGCAAGTGAGTTTCCTGAAGCAACACTACTTCCCAGTCAAACCGTGTGACCTCTCTATAGAGTTGCCGCCACTTCTGGGGGTTATTAAGCCCTTTGACATTGATGGATCCTATCCTCCCCATTCCAACCTATCTTGCACCCCCCTTCCTCCCCACCCAGTATCGTCGGCCCTCAGCTGCCTATCCCCCAGCCCTCGCCCCCCCCTTCCCCCCAACCCCCCCTGCCCCCTCCCCAGCCCCCCCTGCCCCCCTCACCCCCTGCCCCCCCCGCCCCCTACCCCTTGTCCCGCCCTTCATACCAACTCCCTCCAGAGTCACCCCAACCCCCCCAGCAACCGTCCCCGGGCGCTGCAACAGTCCCCCTACCCACTGCCTGCCCCCTCCCCTCCCATCCCCCCGCCTCCCGCCCACACCATCACCCTTCTCCCCACATGCAACAAGGTACCCCACATACAGTATCGGCAGTTGTTACTATTATACAGCAAACCAAATAACAACTTATCGTACAACATGACCAACACTCTACATTCCCCCCCAACTGCCTCCCCCAGCGTCCCCGTAGTTCCTCATGCAGTGCAGGCTCAATGTTGGGACAACGCCTCCCAACACACGCCCATCCAGCGCAGTGGGGTTGAGCAAATCACCAGAGCTGAGGTCCCGTGGGCCATTGTACAAAGCAGGGCAACAGGCCCTGCCGTAGGCCCGCCCGAGGTCCCCCCCCCAGTCCACGCTCCATCCTTCGCGGGGGGGAGAAGTTGTAGACAGGGTCTGGCAGCACACCATCTACAGGCATTGCTAGCCACAAAGTCACCTCCACCTCAATAATAGTCCCGAGGCCCTGAGGGTACTGAGTCACTTGATCAGGGCTCCCAGAAACCCCCCCCTCCCGGCTCGCCCCCGGTCCCCTCTAAACCACAGCGGGGCCCCGGGTCAAGACCCAAACAGAAACAGTAGGGGCTGCCAAGATGCAGTTCAGGCCCCTTTGTCATCCCCCACCAAGGGTCTCTCTTTGCCTCCAGATAGCCGGGTTAGCCGCTGGCTCTTGCTCTTGCTCTTGCTCCCGACCCTCTGCCATTTCGTCGTCGCTGGCCGTTCTTGCGGGCGTTGACCCTTCGGCATGCTCTGTAGCCGTGCCTCCGGGAGGTTGTCCACCCCCATTTCTTGCAGGGTCTGCCAAGCCCCCTCCACGCTCTGAATGTGCCGGGTGTTACCTTTGATGGTCACCAGAAGGCCAAATGGGTATAGCCATCTATATCGCCACCCCTCACGGCGCAGCACTGAGGTGACTTCGCGGAGCTCCCACCGCCGCTGCAAGGTGCCAGCCGAGAGGTCTTGGTAGATTTCTATTTTGGCCCCCTCCCATTGGTAAGGGCCCAGCTTCCGCGCCGCCGCTAGGAGCTTCTCCTTCAGCTTGTAAGAGCTCAGGCAGGCAATCACATCCCGGGGTTTATTGTCTCGCAGGGGGCCTAGGCTCCGATGGGCCCTGTCCATGAGCGGCGGGCCACTCGCCCCCTCCCCCTCGGGGTCAACTTCCTTTAGGATGGCGGAGAACAGCCGCGACAGTGTCCCTTCACAATCTTGGAAGCGCTGCTCCTCCGGTAGGCCCCGCACCCTCACATTGCTCCGACGTGATCTGTCCTCTAAATCCTCCGTCTTCACCTGGAGTGCCTCCTGTGCCTGCCGCAGCTCCTCCCAGCCACTCCGCAGCACATTCACCGCCTCCTCTTGTTGCTCTAGGCGCTCCTCCGCAATTTCCACTCGGGTACCGATCTCCTGCACATCCTGCTTGAGCACCGACAGCGTCTCCCTCAATTCTTTCGTGAAGGAGCCCATTTCCGCCTTCATCTCGTCCTTAAACTCTGCTTTAAAGGCTGTAAGCCATGTTTTCAAACTCTCCATCGAGTCTGGGCCGCTATCGGAGTCGCCTTCTGAGTCGGGCCTCTCCGTCTCCTCGCCCGCCACGCGGTCAGCGGGACCTCTCTCCTCCTTCCCTCCCAGCATATCGTAAGAGGAGCGGAATTCGGACAGCCGCGCTTTCACAGACATCCTCCCTTGGGTCGGGAGTATAAAACTCTACCGGGGGACTCTGCAGTAAGGGTAAGGATCGCTCAAATCTTAGCACTTTTCACCAGCGCCCCGGAGCTCCCTCAGAGAGCAGCCACCATGCTCCCCGACGTCACCGGAAGTCAATTTGAATCTTTTCTAATGAGCAAGGAATCCACTTAAATGTTTCATTTAATCTGTAGTTTGTTGAAATTTTATTTTATTTATTTATTTATTTATTGAACTGCTCTTTTATACCGCTCCTTCCAGCGATCAGGGGCGGTTTACATTGAACAATAACATGAAGTTACATAGAACATTTATCAGTTTAATAACATCATTGGAACTAGATAACTAGTTAAAACAAACTATATATAAGATAGATGGATCCATAACTATGTACATCCCAGTATACTCTAAAGAAAGGTATAGAGGGGGCTGTGTTTCTTAGCTATTTACATGAGCTAATTTTGCAGATAGGAGGAGGGATTATGATATTTGGGTGGTAGGATAAATTGCATTTGTTTTAAGGAATATGTTTAAGGAATACGGTCATCGGTATGCTATTGAAGCTAGTAAATATTTATTTTATGTTATTTTATATTTGTAAATTGGTCTTCTCTCTACTTTATTGTGGAGAAAAGGAAGTTCTGAGAAATGCTTTTCTTTTTTGTAATATAGAATATGTGACTATTTCTATATCAGAGCATCACTGCTTTTTGACATATTCATAAATGACCTGGAAAAGGGAATATAATGAGTGAGGTTATCAAATTTGCAGATGACCCAAAACTATTTAAAGTTGTTAAAACACAAGAGGATTGTGGAAAATTGCAAGAGGATCTTGATAAAATGGAAGACTGGGCATCCAAATGGCAGATGAAATTTAATGTGGACAAGTTCAAAGTTATGCACCTAGGAAAGAACAATCCAAACTAAGGTTACATGATGCAAGGTTCCACATTGGGAACCACCACCCAGGAAAAAGATTTAGGCGTCATCGTGGATAACATGTTAAAACCTTCCGCCCAGTGTGCAGTGGCGGCCAAGAGAGCAAATAGAATTCTAGGTATCATAAAGAATGGAAAATAAAATAAAGGATATTATAATACCTCTGTATCGTTCCATGGTGTGACAGCACCTTGAATATTGTGTGCAATTCTGGTCGCCGTATCTTAAAAAGGATATAGCGTTATTAGAAAAGGTACAGAGAAGAACCACCAAAATGGTAAAGGGGATGGAAGGATACTCCTATGAAGAGAGGCTAAAAAGGTTAGGGCTCTTCAACCTGGAAAAGAGATGGCTGAGGGGAGATAAGATAGAGGTTTATAAATTAATGAATGGAGTGGAATTGGTAAACGTAGATCGATTGTTTACGTCATCAGAATATAAAAAGACTAGGGGACATGCAATGAAGCTACAGGGTAACCTATTTAAGACTAATAAGAGAAAATATTTTTTCCTCAACGTGTTATCAAACTCTGGAATTTGTTACCGGAGGATGCAGTAAAAGCTGTTAGTTTAGCAGGGTTTAAAAAAGGTTTGGACAAGTTCCTGAAGGAAAGGTCCATAAACCATTATTAAAAGGGACCCAGGATATCACTGCTTGACCCAATACAAGCATTGAGGAACCTGTCTTTTGGGGAGACTGCTAGGTACTTATGACCTAGATTGGCCACTGTCAGAAACAGGATACTGGGCTTGATAGACCTTCGTCTGCTCAGTATGGCATATCTTATATTCTTATCGTATTCTTCAATTCTTGTTTTGGAATTGAATTATGAAAATTGTTAAAAAATATAAAATAAAGGATACAGTAACTGCAGGGGATGTTTATTCAATCAGATTACTCAACTGACTGATTTGTCTTCTCACAGATTTGTGATATTAGTCTAACGAGACACAAGAGGACAACAAATGGACTGTACTGCTCTGAGAGGAAAACAGATTTGTCATTAACTTAGACAAACATGTTAGAATTGCCACTCCTAGAAATTTTAGAATACGGTAATATTTCTAGCCCAGATGTTACAAAGGTGTTGCTTCTATTTTTCAAAAAACATTTTGTGTATCCTGCGAGGCTCTACAATCACAAATTTTAGGCACATTTTGCACAAGCAATATGCCTCTATTGGAGAGGCTTCAGCCGACTATTTAGAGAGTTGTCTGTCTGTGCACTTATATTTGTTTGGGCTTGCAAAAAACAGATGAGTATGATGTAACCCCCACCCCCTCTGCAAAGCAGAAGGGTGAAGAGCTGGTGGGAGTCCCAGGTCTTGCCGGCTTGAAGAGTCTGGTTGCAGACAGAATACGTTGGAAGGAGTCCCACCAGCGTGAGAAGTGGGGCTGTGAGGAGAAAATGCCATTGGGAGTCCCCAGATCCTGCTGACCTGAATAACAGGACTATTACCAGAAAAAGACAGGAGTCCCCTCATCCTACTGGCCTGAAAGGGGGCTGAGGCCTGGCTGCCTGAGAGGAAGGAAGGGGCAGGTAAGGGTCAGAGTTTGAATAGAAGGGGTGGGGTTAAAGGGGGAAGGGAGGAAAGCATAAGGTAATGGTGGAGCTAGAGAGGAGGGAGGAAGAAGGGTGGCAGAGTGTTGGGGAAGGTAGGGCTTAGAAAGGGACCAAGACTTGAGAGAGAGTGCAAGTGAGGGCATGAATGGCAGGGAAGGGAGAGAGAGTGCAAAATTGGTTGGGAGGGGAGGAAGAACGTGCACAGCTGGGGTGAAGGGAAGGAGAAAGAGTGCAGGAAGGAGGGTATTGAAAGGTAAGAATGAGAAACCTCCATGAAACACTCACACAGGCATGAGCCACCCAACAGCTCCCATCTCACACACATACACAACGCCCAAGCACCCTCACGACACAAATGCATGTACCCCCAACACCCTCATGACACATACATGCATGCATGGATGCACCTCCATCACACCCACACAGGGATGCAAATACACAACAACCCCAATCACACCCACATACCCCACCACACACACATTCACGCACGCACGCACGCACACATCTCCCAACAACCCAATGACACACACACACACACATATGCATGCACCCCCAGCACCCCTTATGAGACACACACGCACACACTCACATATCCCAACACCCGCATTATACATACACACACCCCAACACCCACACACATTCATGCACCCCCCAACACCCCTATGGCACACACACACTCACATACCTCTGATATGGCCTATGATACAAACAAATGCATGCACCCCCCAAGACACAGCCATAGACATACTCATCACCCACAGTCCCCATGATACACCTAGACAGACATATGAACTCCCTGACTTCTCCCATAGCACACAAACATACCTGAATTTGTGAATGAGGGAAACACATCAACATGTCACACTGCAAATGTACAGCTTTCAACTTGTACAGACACGTGGTTGAAGTAGGAAGGATTCTTTTATTGATTGTGATTAACCCAAATAGCCCGACATAGGCCGTGTTTCGACTTTACTTCATCAGGGGCTTTTAGGCATGCTACATCCATAAATAAACATAAATAATATAAAACACAAATATCATCACAAATATGAATCAACACTCAACCGGTTTTGATCGGTTCTTAAAAGAAACATTGCACAAAGTTTAGGTTTTATTTTTTTATATCGTAAATAGTAGGTTTATGTATGAGAAGATTTTGGAATCAAGAGATATAGTTCTCATCAATAATCAGAATGTAGTATATGAAGTTTGGTTCGGTTTTATGGACACCCTTTCATGGATCGTCAGTTTTATTTACCTTTTATGTAATTCATTTAGGGTCATCGTTTCATGAATCGTCAGTTTGATTATCTTTTATTTAATTAATTAATTAATTAATTTATTTATTTATTTATTTTACATCTCTTATATACCGCGCTATTCATTATCAGTGCGGTGTACAATAAAACAGAAACTTTATACCATGCAGAAGGCCCGCATGGTATTTACAATGAACAGGATATAGAACTTGGAGTTAACTGGGGAAACATATCTACAGTTTATTTACATTGAAGTCCGTGTTACGGGTTGATGTCTATTCAGGACTCAACTATGGATTTTCTTGTATGAATCATTAGTTTTATTATAATTTATCTTATTTAATTTGTTTCTTGAATCATTTGTTGATATTTATGTATTGATAAATTTTGATCTTATAATTTATAATTCCAGCATGATCATATTAATTTATGTGTTTTTAAATGTTAGTATGATGAGATGTGAGAGTATATAGCCTGGAGTCTTAAATGCGTTTTAATGTTTTAATTAATTTTTTTGAGTTTTAATTTTTTAATTATTTATTTAGTAATATTTTGAGTGTTGATTCATATTTGTGATGATATTTGTGTTTTATATTATTTATGTTTATTTATGGATGTAGCATGCCTAAAAGCCCCTGATGAAGTAAAGTCGAAACACGGCCTGTGTCGGGCTATTTGGGTTAATCATAATCAATAAAAGAATCCTTCCTACTTCAACCACGTCTCTGTACTGGGTGTCTTAGAGTGACTTGGTATAGTGCTCCTTTGGTGGACCATCTTTCAACTTGGACATAATGCTAAAGGAGAAAGATTCAAGAAAGGCATTACTAAAAGAAGTGTCAATGTTGATGGTATATTCTGTATGTACTAAGAGGCCAAGTACTAAGAGATGCAATCGGAGACCAAGAAATTGTGTCAGAAAGATAATAAAATAGTCCCATTGCTTTCCAGATTGTGTACAGGTTATGATCAAGTCCCAATCTGAAAGAAGGCATACTCTAAGTATCATGTCAAGATGGTTGAGGAATTACGTTGTCACATCAGTCTGTGGTGGAAGAATCTGCCCTAAAAAGGTCTAAGACACATGTCTTACTGTCCCATGGGTTTGAGTGTCAGATCTTGGAATACCTTGGGAGAACGCATTTTCAGAATGTTGTGCTTGAGGCCTGCATATCATTTTACCAGACCTATTTGGTTCAGAATGTATGCACCAGTCTATGATGGAGTCTGTGTAGAGGGTGGCTACCAAAAAGATCTCAATATGTATCCTTTGGAGGAAAGGCGGGAGAGAGGAGATATGACAGAGACGTTTAAATATTTCCATGGCATAAATGTACAGGAGAGCCTCTTTCAATTGAAAGAAAACTCTGCAATGAAGGGGCATTAGGATGAAGGTGAAAGGGGATAGACTCAAGAGTAAAATGCGGAAATATTTCTTTACGGAAAGAGTGGTAGATGCTTGGAACAGTCTCCCAGTGGAGGTAGTAGAGACCAGGACAGTATCTGAATTCAGGAAAGCATGGAACCTACACAAAAGATCTCTAAAGGAAAAAAAAGGGACTATAGTAGTTGATATGGAAGGGCAGTCTGGATAGATCATATGGTCTTTTTCTGCCGTCATGTTTTATGGAATCACTCTCAGGAAGATCAGAGTGAACTCTACTCTTTGAGAATAATTTTATAATGGGGCACCTAGGCAACTATGTTAATTTATAAAATAACTCTTAAGAGGTGGAATCAAAGAAATTTTGGATCTACTGAAAACCATCAAAGGACAAAAGCTATTAGAGTTGGCAACTCAAGAAGCCTTTTTTTTCAACAAAAAGAAAGCTTCCAGAGATTGACTTACATCAGGCAGCAACGAGGTTTCAGATCTCATCACTATGAAGGCAGAAGATCTTCACCCTATACTTCCATCTAGTTATGCGAGGGAGATGATCACATCTGCCCTTGGGGTGAGCAGGAATGCCTGGATTGGGAGGTGTGGATGTGTGCCCCGATGTAACTCCAGTGCTTGGGTCCATTTGTGACTTCTTGGGATTGATGAGGAAGCCCAGGGTCAGAAGGAGGGAGATTGTAGTGTTGATTTCATCCTGAACATCGTGCCTTGTTGCAGCAGCAATTACCAGTCGCTCAAGCAGAGGTAGACGCAGATCCCCTGCTTATATAAGTGCACTGCGGCAACTGCAATGCACTTGGTGAAGTCTCTGGGAGCAGAGGAAAGGCTGAAAGAGAGCACTCAGTACTAGTAGTGTTGGCCGAGGACCAAAAAACGCAGGTATCACTTCTGGGATGGGTAGATTAGGATATGTCTGTAGACATCCTGGAAGTCCAGTGACACCAGCCAGGGAGGATAGTCCCCAAGGAGTGCATCCAGAATTTCTCCCTGCGGACATGCTTGTTGGCTGGCGGAGGTCAAGGATTGAGCACCAGCACTGAGTCTTCTCGGGGACCAAGAAGTAGTGGGAATAGAAGCCCTGACTAACCTCCGCATGTGGGACTTGCACTATCACTCCTGTGTGGACCTTCTCCAAGATGAAGGAAGCGAGATGTTCGGGCATCCTGGTGGTGGGTGAGGGCCTGTGGGAAGTTTGGTCATCACCCACTGTTCTATGGTGATGTTTTCCCAAGTCTCCGCAAAGTGAGTGAGGCGGCCCTCGACCAGCATCTGATTTGCCACAGAATAGTCAAAAAACAGGAGAGGATTTCGTTGCCAGTGCGCTGTGTGATGCTGGTAGGAGTCCTGGTAGCACTGGGTTTGTGATTGCTCCTGGGCTTTAGGGGCCGTACCGGAGTGAGTAGTAGTGTGTGCGCGATCCCTGTCATTTCGTCAAATATAACTGATTCAACCCCTCGTTGGAGAGGGTCTATAGGGTGGTGCATTTGTTCTTTATAATGTTGACTGTCTCATTGACTTTGTTGCCAAATAGGTTTTCCCCTGAGCAGGGGGCATTGGCCAGCCTTTCATGGATGTCCTTGCAGAGACCAGAGGGTCTCAGCTAGGCAAGACATCGTGCTGTGATGGAGGATCCCGCTATGTGGAAAGCAATTTCAAAGGCATCGAAGGCCGAGCAAATGAGGTGCTTTCCGCACTCCCTGATATCCTGAAGAAAAGACAACAGCAGAGTCTCTGGAGTGAGAGAAACTATAGCCTCTTTTGCCTTAACCAGCAGAGCATCATGGTACAAGACAATCTGAAATTGGTGAGTGGCGATCTGGGCATTCAGCATGGCACCTTGAAAAACCTTCTTGCCTGTGGCATTCAGGGTTTTCTGGTCCCTGCCCGGAGGAGCTTTGGAGCATTGCCGGAAGCTTTTGGACTTCTTCATAGCTAATTCGATGATGGAATGGTGTGGCAGCTGTGACCTGTCGAAGCCCAGGACGGCCTGGACCTGGTACTTGAGGTTGAGCCTCTTGGTGGTGATAGATCCTGAGGAGGGCATCTGCCAGAGTTTGTCCTTGCATTCGAGAAGGGTCTTGTGTAGAGGGACTGCTACCATGGTTTTAGGCATACCATGGTATTTTAGGAGGCTGAGGTCCTTGTTCCTAGGGTCAAGTGTGTCCTTTGGAGAGAGTCCCAGTTGTGAAGAGAGCTTCTGGAGGAATTTAGGGTAGGTGAGGACCTCTGCAGGCGAGGCCAGAGGGGGACGAAAGAGTGGGGCATATGAGAGGATGCTCGGAGACAGTCGTGAGGCCAGGGAGCAAGCCTAGTTGGAGTCATCAGAGTACCATGTGTGCCCATCTGAGTCATGCAGTCCCTTTTCCTCTTTGGAGCAGACCAGACCCAGTGAGAAGATTGGTGAAGGGGAACGCAGAAGCTGGAGCGGAGTGGAGGGCCCCTCCGAGGGCCATCTGGGAACACGTGGTATGCGCTCAGGAGACAGTGGTGCAGGTGCAGGAACTGGCCGAGGAGGAGGAACTGGAGATGCTGGGTCATAAACCTCCCCAGGAGATCGAGGAGAAGATGCTGCTGTTGGGGCATTGCATTGGAATGGCATCAAAGGTGGAAAGTCATCTGTGCCAAAGAGAACAGAGCCTCTGAAGTCAGACTGCTGTGTTCTCTTCTTTGCCTCTTTGTGGCAATGTTGCTTTGTGAATAGGAGTGTTTCCTCTCTCTCTCTTCCTCTCTTTATCCAGGGAGAGGGAGGAGAAGGTGGAGCTAGGAGCGTGCCATCTGCCCTTACATTGGCCCTGGTGGGAGGGCTGCGCTGGGATTGATGGTATCTCATGGAGCCAGGAAAGCCTGGGCTGTCAGCTTGGTGGTAGCTCCGCCCCTGAAGACTTGTTGCTCATCGGAGCAGCTTCTGTCCCTGGAACTCTTGCGATCCCTCAAGTGGCATTTTGGGTGAAGCTCCCCCATGCTGTGGGAGGGGATGTAGACAGGGCTGGAAAAGCAGTGAGGTAAGAACTGGAGCTGCTGGCCACCAAGGAGCGCACCATGGTGAGGAGCAGGGGACAGACCATATGGTCAGTGCTCCGGGGGTCCACGGAACCCACAATGGGGCATGCTATGGAGGCATCCCCAGTCCGGTGCTAGTGATGGGGCACACTGTGGAGGAATTCCCAGGACTGGTGCTCCCTCCATCAGTCAGGAGGTCAACCGAAGCTGTGGTGGTGAGTGCCTTACCTCTTTTCTCTCCTGTCATTGTTTGGAGAGTCCTGGAGGCATTCTTGCAAGTCGCGGTTGGGCCGGGAGGAGGGCTTAGTCCTGAAGAGGGTAATTCCTTGAGGAAGTCTCTGAGGGCAATCCTCCTATGACTCCTGGCCTTTGGAGACATCCTGCTGCAGTGGAGGCAGGACTCCACATGGTGAGAGGGGCCCAGGCAGCAGAGGCGGAGGTCATAAGAATTGGTAGTTCATCTTCCTGAAGCAGTGTGGGCACTTCTAGAAGCCTTTTATCCATGATTTATTGATTTTAGTGTAGTAATAGGAGGTAGATGCTGGAGAAAAAGGGTAATGAGAAGTGCTAAAACTTCCATCCATTGTCAAAGGTGGATGGAAAGAACTGAGGCAAGAAGTGGGATACACTTGGGATGGAAATGGTTGGAGCATGCTCAGAGAAGCTCTTCATAAAAAAAATAAAAGGCCCTTTCTGAGCTAGGGGAGAGTTCCATTTCTTGGCACCGTTGGATGACAACA
The DNA here is from genome assembly GCA_033557465.1 of Ichthyophis bannanicus. Lineage (NCBI taxonomy): Eukaryota > Metazoa > Chordata > Amphibia > Gymnophiona > Ichthyophiidae > Ichthyophis > Ichthyophis bannanicus. The sequence goes on from CM066035.1 coordinate 573,927,358, forward strand.
CCTATGTTTGGCTGACTGGCTGGCAGCCTACTTGTCCATCAAGAAAGCAGAGAGATCCAAAAAGATGGCCAAAGTAATCTTTGAGTTATCTAGTAACGAATATATTTTATTCAGGAGGGCTGTAAGTACTGTTTCTGTGCTTTAGCCTGGCCAGAAGTCAGTCCATCTCAGATGAAGAATGTTCAAATAATTTAAAGTAATCTCATAGTTGCTCAAAAACAGCCTTCTCTGTTAACTTAAACAGATAGGGTAAATTGCATACTGGATTATATTTTGCAGGGTCACTAGGGACCACTTGTGTGCATCAATAATGCTTAGGGCTAAGCTATCAGTAGTTTAACTACTGGAAGGGTCTTCCAAGATGGACGAGTCTCAGCTGAGGTGCCAGACTAAGACAAACTACTCATCTGGGCAGCAACAGAATGGGACAGTTTTGGCGGCAGAGGATCACATTTCTGTGACAATGGCAACAACACTAAACTTAAACTGCGCGAAGGAAAGTCCTGGCAATCTACTTCTGTATCTTGTCATGAAAACCCAATGGATAGTTGCAATAAAACAAATTGCACTATAGTGCTGGAAGATGAGACCCCCAGGTTGGAAGGCATTCAACTAGCTACTGGGGAGGAGCTGAAGACCTTTCATAGTAAAGCCATCATTTATGATGTGGTTGGATCAAAGCCCTCGGGACATCTGACTGCTGATGTAGCTGCGCATGAAATGAGAGTCAAAAGCTGTAAAGATGTCTTACATATTGGGACATGGAATGTACGAAGCATGAACCAAGGGAAACTGGAGGTAGTCAAGAATGAAATGGAACGTGTACAACTTGATCTGTTGGATGTCAGCAAACTGAAATGGACTGGCATCGGGCACTTTGCATCAGATGATCACATGGTCTACTATGCTGAAAATGAAAGACAAAGAAGAAATGATGTTGCATTTATAATAAAGAAGAAATTTGCATGAACTGTAATGAAATAAAGTGCAGTCAGTGAATGCTTAATCTCTCTTCGTCTACGAGGAATGCCTATCAACACAACTATAATTCAAGTATATGCCCCAACAATAGCTGCAGAAGAGGATGAAATTGATGAGTTCTATGAACAAGTACAAGCTGAAATTGACAGAACATACAAACAGGATATCCTGATAGTCATGGGTGACTGGAATGCAAAAATTGGCAACAAAGAAGAAGGCAAGGTGGTTGGAAAATATGGACTTGGCAACAGAAATTAAGCTAGAGAAAGACTGATAGAATTCTGTAAGACCAACGATCTAGTCATTTCAAACACCTTCTTCCAGCAACACAAGCGGCGACTGTACACATGGACTTCACCCAATGGACTGTACACAAATCAAATTGACTACATCTGTGGAAGTCAATGATGGAAAGGCTCTTTAACATCAACAAAGACAAAACATGGAACTGACTGTGGTACAGATCACCAACTACTACTATGCAAACTCAAGCTAAAGTTGAAACAGAGCAAGCCACTAATGAACATAGCAAAATATGACCTTGAGAATATACCACCGGAATTTAAAGACTGCCTGCAAAATTGATTTGCTGCTTTAGATACAAATGACAGAGCTCCAGAAGAGTTATGGAATGACATCAAGAAGGTTGTGTTGGAAGAAAGCGAGAAGTCTCTACAAAAGGTGAAAAAGCGAAAACGGCCAAAATGGATGATGGAAGAAACTCTGAAAATTACACAGAAACGCAGAGAAGCTAAAGCCAGAGGAGAAAGAAATACTAAACTAGTCAATTGGCCGTGCTTTGTGAATGATTATTACTATAAACCCAAATCAAATCTCATTCAACTATTCACCGTTGTATTACTTTTCAGTGCTGTTTCTATTTGTCACTATATAAGCCTCAGACAACACCCTTAAGCATCGTAACACCAGGAGATATACAAACAATCTCCTGAACGTGTGCAGGGTTTAGTACATCAACGGCTTAAAAAATGAAGATCCACTAGCCAGCTCCACTCGTTCCTAAATGCAGAAACTACTTAAAATCCATTGAAAAATTACTTAGCTGGTAATGAAGTGACTGGTCATGGTCTTCTGTTTCTGTTTTTTTCAATTTTTTTCTTCTTCAATTCTTTCTATTCATTTGCCTTAACTTGTATTGCATTGCCTTTCTTTTTATAATACAAGTTAAGGCAAATGAATAGAAAGAATTGAAGAAGAAAAAAATTGAAAAAAACAGAAACAGAAGACCATGACCAGTCACTTCATTACCAGCTAAGTAATTTTTCAATGGATTTTAAGTAGTTTCTGCATTTAGGAACGAGTGGAGCTGGCTAGTGGATCTTCATTTTTTAAGCCGTTGATGTACTAAACCCTGCACACGTTCAGGATTGTTTGTATATCTCCTGGTGTTATGATGCTTAAGGGTGTTGTCTGAGGCTTATATAGTGACAAATAGAAACAGCACTGAAAAGTAATACAATGGTGAATAGTTGAATGAGATTTGATTTGGGTTTATAGAGGAGAAAGAAAGACAAACACAGAACTCAACAAAGATTTCCAACGTGCAGCAAGACAAGCAAGGAAAAGTACTACAATGACACATGCAAGGAAATAGAAGCAGAAACTATTAGAGGAAGATCGGCTTTCCTAAAGCTACGAGAGTTAAAGAAAAAATGCCAGCCTCCAATTGGAATGTTACAAGATGCTCAAGGTTCTATGTTGAATGATGCTGAGAAGATCAAGAAAAGGTGGAAAGAATATACAGGTTTTATATGATAAAGAGCAAGTGGACCAATAGCCATTTCAACCTGTACCTTATGATCGGGAACCATTGGTGATGAAAGAAGAAGTTGAAGCAGCATTGAAAGTCTTATCAAAGAACAAAGCACCAGGCATAGATGGCATTCCCATATAATTATTACAGCAATCTGATGCAGCTGTTACCATACTTACAAGGCTCTGCCAAGAAATTTGGAAGACAGCATCATGGCCAACTGACTGGAAAAGATCTGTGTTTATACCAATACTAAAGAAAGGCGATCCAACTGACTGTGGAAATTATTGCACAATCGCTCTGATCCCACATGCCAGCAAGATTCTACTGAAGATTATTCAACAGAGACTACAACCATACCTGGAACAAGAAGGACGAGGAACAAGAGACATCATCGCAGATGTGAGATGGATCCTTAAAAAGACTAAAGAATACCAAAAGGATATCTATTTGTGCTTTATCGACTACAGCATGACTTTTGACTGTGTAAACCATGAGAAACTCTGGGCCACATTAAGAAGCATGGTTATACCAGAACACCTGATCGTTCTCTTGCGCAATCTGTACATTGATCAAGAAGCAACAGTTCGAACGGAACAAGGAGAAACAGAATGGCTTAAAGTAAGCAAAGGCTGCATACTTTCCCTCTACCTGTTTAATTTATATGCAGAACAAATCATCAGGGGGGAGTGGCTTCAAGATGGCCGCAGGTTGGCGTTTCTAGGTGCGCTGTGTTTTGTTCATGGGGAAAAGGAAGACTAGGGGTGGTAAGAAGCCCTCCGGGGCCCCTCCTGCTTTACCTCCAGTTTCCTCTGTGGGTCCTCTGGATTCATTTCTTGTATGTGCACCTCGACAGGCTGTCAGTACGCCAGCGAATATTCCCACTGTTTGCTCCTCATAGCCAGAGAGCTCGTTGAACAGCTTGGGTTTTGATCTTTCTTTGCCGGAGCAGCAGCGTGCAGCAAAGGTCTTTGTGTTGGAGCCAAATTGCTTGGAAGGTCTGGCTTCGTCGGGTTCTCCCGAAGTTGATGAACTGAAGGATCCTGGAAGGCAGACTTCTGAGCTGGCGCAAAGGGAAGTTGAAACCCTTCTGGGTCATCGCTCTGATGGACAGCTACATGTTTCCCTAGCTGGTGGTGTGGTGCTCTCGGAAGGTATGGCCTCTGCAGTGATATCTTCGGCAGTTTCGGAGGTGACCCCAGACGTGGGAGATGGTTCTCTGGGTTTTCGTCTGCAGCGTCCTGTTAAATTTACCTTAGAAACAATTTGGTCAGCGATTCAACAATTAGGAGATTCTTTATCCCAACAAGTACAATCTGTGTCTGCTCAAGTGAAGTCTAATGTCGTTTCTGTGCAACAGCAGGTTGGGGAGTTATCTGAGCTGCGGGGGTCTGTGTCTTCAGTGTTGGAAAGAGTTAATCGTTTGAAGGACTCTGAGGCTGCTTTGTCCAAGGATGCTATGAGAATGAGGTCTCGTTTGGAACACCTGGAGAATTTTTCTCGATATCAGAATCTCAGACCTACTAATTTTCCTAAATCACTATTTGTTAGTGCTAGAGATATGTTTAAAAGATATATGATTGAGTTGTTTGATATCCCTAGTGAATCCCATCTTCCTGTAGCTAAATTATATCTCCAAGAACAAGTAGGAATGAGTCTTCACATATGGGTACGTCGGTACCGACGGAGCCTGCTCGGGAACGCTCCCCAGCGTCCAATCAGAAAGCTTTTGGGAGCATCCCACAGCGCCTGTGTGTTGCCTTCCTGCCTTTCCAACTGTCTCTCCTCAGTTGTTCTTTTTCCGCGGAGCCAGCAGGTCGTGTTCCTGTCACCGCAGAAGAATTTCCTTATTTTTTCTTTATTTCTTTTCTGTCGCGTCTGCCTTTTTCGACGCTGTACCGGTACCGCCGGTCGTTGTTCTTTTCTTCTTAAAAAAAATTAAAAAAACCTTTTTTCCATTTATTTTTCTTCAGGTGCACTTGAGTTTTGGGCCTTAGGCCTAGAACATTTTTGCTTTAACTATGGAAAAGCCTGACTCAGGATTTAAAAAGTGCACAAAATGTGGCGGTACTATCTCCGTCACCGACACCCATGACTGGTGTCTAAAATGTTTAGGTCCTGACCATTCCATAACAGATTGTGTGTCCTGTTCCATGATGTCTAAGAGAGGTTGACAGAACCGAGCTGCCAAGCTCAGTACCCTGTTTCCCTCTGATGCGGCTTCGGTGGCATCGACTTCTTCCAGGGCTTCTTCTTCCTCACATGGATCTCAGGTAACTAAACATAAATCCAGCCAGTCCTTGAAGGGTAGATCTCCTTCTAAGCATCGAGATGCCTCTGGCCTTGCCCTTGAGGATTCTGCACTGGCAAAATTACCCCGGCGGGAGGCTTCGGCCTCTAAAGCATCATCATCGGGGTTCCAGGATGATCTCGATGGCGTGGCCTCGACAGATCTCTTGGTGCCATGCTCTGGGGTACCGGTGGCTTCTGCCAGTACCGATTTCCAGGCATTGGTGGCGTCGATGGATCAGAGGATTCTGTCCATAGAACGCAGTCTGGCGGCTTTCCTTGTGGCATCGACGCCCGTGGTACTGCAACAGACTACTCCGCTGGTCCTGGCACCAGCATCGCCATCGGTACCAATCCCGGTACCGCTATGTCGGTACTCTGTCCTCTGTAGCCCTCCGGTACCGATACCCCGGTACCGGTTATTCCCGAAACCGATCCCGGTCGGTACGGGTATCGGGCGTTGCAAGAGTATCCGGACAGACAATACTTCGATTCCTCTGAGGACTCTGAGGATTCTGAAGAGTCTGTCGATGCAGTGATGCTTCTTCCACAGGAGGAGTCCTCTCCTAAACGAAGGATGTCTCCTCCAGAGGACTTGTCTTTTCAAGACTTTATCAGAGAGGTGGCTCGGGGCCTCTCTATCACAGTGGCCCCACAGTCAGAGCCCAGAGCCAAGGAGTTAGATATTTTGCAATATCCTAAAACTCCTAAAGAGGCAGCTACCTTACCTATTCATGAGATTCTGTATGATCTCATGCTAAGGATGTGGGAAGCACCTCTAACCACCTCTCCTCATTCTCGCAGGTTGGACACCATGTATCGTGTCCCTCGTTGTCCTGGTTTCCATAAAACTCAACTTCCTCACCACTCTATTGTGGTTGAGTCTGCAATGAGAAAGATTAGGAGTGCCAAAAGACATGCCTCTAATCCACCAGGACGTGAATGTAGAACCCTGGATGCTTTTGGAAGAAGAATCTTCCAAGCTTCCATGCTTGCTGTGAGAATGAATTCTTATAGTCTCTATATGGGAATGTTCTTAAAAGAAGTCACTGACCATTTGCAGACTTTAAGTCCTTTTATATCTGATGATAAAAGGCAAGAATTTCTCACTGGGCTCAAACATGCCCAGGATATCTCCAAATTCTCCAACCGTGCAGCTTTCGACTCCTTTGAATGCGTAAGCAGAGCCTCAGCTATAGCTATAGGTGCACGTAGGATTGCTTGGCTTCAAGCATCTGATTTGGAGATCTGGGTCCAAGATGAATTGGGAAATATCCCTTGTACAGGTGAGAATCAGTTTGGTAAGGATTGGCAAGCAAAAGCCAATCAGATGGATGCTGAAAATTCTGCTTTGGATAGACTATCCAAATCCACAGCTGCTCCTGCTAAGAAAAGGTTGTTCAAGAAAACACCTTTTTCTAAAAAGGGAAGATTCTATCCTGCTTATAGTCAGAGTGCATCTTCTGCAGCTCAGTTCCCTTCCAAACGTCAGCAATCCTCCAAACAGAGCAAAGCAAAGGCTGCGAGACCTGCTCCAGCCCAGCAATCTCAGCCCCCTCAGGGCCTTTGACTTTCTGCTAGAGAACTTAGCCTTCCTGGCTCTAGAAGGACCAGAGCCCTCCACCATTCCAGGAAGGTTATGTCACTTTGCTCCCAGGTGGGGGCAAATCATAGCAGAGCATTGGACACTCTCCATCATAAGAGAGGGGTACAAACTTCATTTTTCCAGCTTGCCCCCTCTCACAAGAGTGCACCAGTTCAATTCTCCAACCTCCCTCCTCAGCCTGTTAGAGCAGGAGGTTGCCACTCTTCTAGCCCAGGAGGCAATAGAGGAAGTGCCTTCTCAACAACAGGGCACAGGGTTCTACTCCCCCTATTTTCTTATTCCAAAGAAAACAGGGGGCTTCAGACCCATCTTAGATCTCAGAGAGTTGAACAGATTCCTAGTCAAAGAAAAATTCAAGATGGTTTCTATAGGAACTCTGCTGCCATACCTTCAGAGTCAGAATTGGCTTTGTTCTCTAGATCTCAAGGATGCGTACACTCATGTTCTCATCCATCCAACTCACAGAAGGTTCCTTTTCCAGGAGAAGCACTATCAATACAAAGTGCTCCCTTTTGGCCTGGCCTCTGCACCAAGGGTGTTCACGAAATGCATGGCAGTGGTTGCTGCTTTTCTGCGCATCCTGGAAATATTTGTCTTCCCTTACCTGGACGACTGGCTCATTTGAGCTCCCACTCAATCAGAGGCCAAGACTTCTCTAACCTGCACAATGCATATCCTTCAATATTTAGGGCTGGTAATAAACATCCCAAAATCCAATTTGATCCCTACTCAGTCCCTGGAGTTTATAGGGGCGTTGCTGGATACCACAAGGGCAATGGCCTATCTTCCCCAGGCCCGTTGCCTTCACGTGATGCAGTTAGCTTCTCAAGCAGAGTTAAAACCCCTACTTACTGCTCGAGAAATGTTACAGTTGCTAGGCCACATGGCATCCACCGTTCATGTGGTACCATATGCTCGCCTTCACATGAGAGCAGCTCAGTGGACTTTATCCACCCAATGGACCCAGGCATTAGGATGCCTATCAGACAAAATAGCAAACACAAGTCGCCTCATTTTATCCCTCCAATGGTGGAAGTCCCCTCAAAACCTGTTGCTGGGGTCCCCCTTTCAACAGCCTCTACCCCAAGCAACTCTAACAAAAGATGCTTCTCCAATGGGCTGGGGAGCTCATCTTCAGGACCTCTCCACCCAGGGCATCTGGTCCCCACAGGAGACTTGTCTACATATCAATCTCTTGGAACTCAGGGCAATCTTCCTTGCTCTGCGAGTTTTCCACACCCTGCTCAGCCACAAGACAGTCCTTATCCACACGGACAATCAGGTAGCCATGTTCTATATAAACAAGCAGGGAGGAACTGGCTCTCTGTTGCTTTGCAACGAAGCTCTGTGACTGTGGGCCCTCACCAGAGAGCATCACATTCACCTTCTGGCAGTTTATCTTCCAGGTGTTCAAAACTCTTGGGCAGACAGACTCAGTCGAGTTCTGCTTCCACACGAGTGGTCCCTACATATGGACCAGGTGTCCAAAATCTTTCAAATTTGGGGAACCCTGGACATAGACCTCTTTGCATGTCCGTGGAATGCCAAACTTCCGCAGTTCTGTTCCAGAACTCCGGCTCAGGGGACTCAGGCATGGGATGCTTTCCTCCTTCATTGGGGTCAAGACTTCCTGTATGCCTTTCCACCCATTCCCCTAATTCCCAAAACCCTATTCAAGCTTCAGAGAGACAGAGGCCACATGATTCTCATAGCTCCACATTGGCCACGGCAAGTGTGGTACCCTCTGCTTCTACATCTCTCTCAAGCTCCCTCCCTAGAGTTAGGGTCTGCTCCAGACCTCCTCTCTCAGGAGGACGGAAAGTTGTGGCAACCCAATCCCCAGTCTCTGCATCTCAGGGCTTGGTTGCTGAAGGCCTAGACCTCCAGGATCTTCATCTTTCTCAACAAGTAAAAGATGTTATTTATGCTTCCAGAAAACCTTCCACTAGACGTTCTTACGCTTTCAAGTGGAAGAGGTTTACCATCTGGTATTCTGAGAAGGGTGTTAACCCCCGTGCTATACCTCTGGAATCGTTGCTGGAGTATCTCTTCATCTGTCTAATGCAGGCCTTAAGACAAATTCAGTAAGAGTCCATTTGAGTGCTATTGCAGCTTCCCTCAAGCCTCTAAATGGACAGCCTGTTTCCTCTCATCCCCATGTAGCAAGGTTCATGAGGGGCCTCCTTTTAACAAAGCCTCCCATTAGACCACCACTGGTGGCATGGGACTTAAATTTGGTTCTTGGTCAGCTTATGAAGCCGCCTTTTGAACCTTTAGCTACCACCTCCTTGAAATACCTTTCTTGGAAGGTTATCTTTCTCATTGCAATCACATCAGCACGCCGCATCAGTGAATTGCAAGCACTAGTAGCTAATCCACCTTATACAAGGTTCCATCATGACAAGGTGGTCCTTAGGACTAATCCACACTTTATGCCTAAGGTGGTCTCGCCTTTTCACCCCAACCAAGAGGTCTACCTACCTATCTTTTTTCCAGGACCTCATGCATCAAGTGCAGAGAGGAATCTTCATACCCTGGACTGTAAAAGAGCTCTGACTTTTTACTTACAAAGGACACAGCAACATAGAAAGTCTTCCCAACTCTTTGTTGCCTTTGATCCTTCTCATTTGGGACAACCAGTCTCCAAGAGAACACTTTCTAACTGGATTGCCCAATGTATTTCTTTCGCCTATCAGAGCAAGAACATTTCTCAGGAGGGCCATGTCAGAGCTCACAATGTGAGAGCCATGGCAGCCTCAATGGCTCATCTGAACTCTGTGTCTATCGACGACATCTGTCGAGCAGCCACTTGGGCCTCGGTTCATACCTTCACAGCCCATTACTGCTTGGACAAGGACTCCCGCCGGGATGCCTTGTTTGGTCAGGCTGTTCTCAAACACCTGTTCCATACTTAATCAACTCCTACCCACCATCCCTCATGGGATGCCAGAGATCCAGGTGGGAAAGTGCAGCCCTGTCCCAGGGACACACAACTTATGGGCTCTCTCCCTGGCATCTAAACCTAGGGAGGTGGAATAACGAGTGAGGTTATCAAATTTGCAGATGACACAAAACTATTTAAAGTTGTTAAAACCCAAGAGGATTGTGGAAAATTGCAAGAGGATCTTGATAAATTGGAAGACTGGGCATTAAAATGGCAGATGAAATTTAATGTGGACAAGTGCAAAGTTATGCACCTAGGAAAGAACAACCCAAACTATGGTTACACGATGCAAGGTTCCACTTTAGGAACCACCACACAGGAAAAAGATTTAGGCGTCATTGTGGATAACATGTTAAAACCCTCGGCCCAGTGTGCAGCGGCAGCCAAGAGAGCAAATAGAATGCTAGGTATGATAAGGAAAGGAATGGAAAATAAAACAAAAGATATTATAATGCCTCTATATCGTTCCATGGTGAGACCGCACCTTGAATATTGTGTGCAATTCTGGTCGCCGTATCTTAAAAAGGATATAGCGTTATTAGAAAAGGTTCAGAGAAGAGCCACCAAAATGGTAAAGGGGATGGAAGGATACTCCTATGAAGAAAGGCTAATAAGGTTAGGGCTCTTTAACCTGGAAAAGAGAAGGCTGAGGGGAGATATGATAGAAGTCTATAAATTAATGAACGGAGTGGAACGGGTAAATGTAGATCGATTGTTTATGTTATCAGAATATAGACAAACTAGGGGACATGCAATGAAGCTACAGGGTAAACTATTTAAGACTAATAAAAGAAAATATTTTTTCACTCAACGTGTAATCAAACTCTGGAATTTGTTACCGGAGGATGTAGTGAAGGCTGTTAGTGTAGCTGGGTTTAAAAAAGGTTTGGACAAGTTCCTGGAGGAAAAGTCCATAAACCATTATTAAGAAGGGACCCAGGATATCAATGCTTGACCCAGTGCAAGCATTGTGGAACCTGTGTCTTTTGGGGGAACTGCTAGGTACGTATGACCTAGATTGGCCACTGTTGGAAACAGGATACTGGGCTTGATGGACCTTGGTCTGACCCAGTATGGCATATCTTATGTTCTTATGGTCTTATGAGTCCCCATATGTGAAGACTCATTCCTGCTTGTTCCTGGAGATAGCACAGTTACTTACCTGTAACAGGTGATCTCTGGGAACAGCAGGGATAAGTCTTCACATCCCACCCACCTCCCCTAGGAGTTGTCTCTCTCTCTATCTCTCTTCCTTTCCCTCTCTCTCCCTCTTTGTCTCAGCTATAAAAGTCAACTGAGGAGAGACAGTTGGAAAGGCGGGGAGGCAGCACGCAGGCGCTGTGGGATGCTACCAAAAGCTTTCTGATTGGACGCTGGGGAGCATTCCCACGCAGGCTCCGTCGGTACCGATGTACCCATATGTGAAGACTTATTCCTGCTTGTTCCCAGAGATCACCTGTTACAGGTAAGTAACTGTGCTATATCTGCCAACTGGACGGAGATCCTCAGGTACTGGTGATATTCCAGGGGTACTGCAGGTGGACTAGCTTGATGTCTCAGCTGTTTTGGAGACTTCGGGAGATAAAACCTGCAGTCTGGCTACACTTTTGGTGACTTTTGCACTATCTCATGATAGAGACTGGTTTTTGAAAATGTTTTTTCGCAAACGGTTGACAATGTTTAGAGAGTTCCAGGTATGGGTTTTTCCTGACCTGTGCCGGGAAATCCAGAAAAGGAGGCTAGAGTTTCTTCTCTTGCACCCGGGGGTCCAATAGTTGGGGGGGTCAGTATTAGGACTTCGGCTGTTAGAATCCATTCCAAGGTGAGGATCTTAGACTTTAGGAAGACTAACTTTGCGAAGATGGGCCAATACCTCAGGGAGTCGTTAGTGGGATGGGAACAGCTGGGGGATGTAGAAAAACAGTGGGCAAAACTGAAAGGGGATATTTTAAAGGCAACCAACCTTTTTGTTAAAATGGTAAATAAAAGCAAAAGGAAAAGGAGACCGCTATGGTTTTCTAAGGAAGTAGCTGAAAAAGTGAAGAAAAAGAGGGAGGCCTTCATGAAATACAAGAGATCACAGAGAGAGGAAGACAGGCATCTGTATTTGGAAAAACTTAGAGAAGCTAGCAAAGTAGTCAAGAAGGCAAAGATTCAAAAGGAGGAGGAAATAGCCAATGCAATAAAATGGGGGGATAAGACATTTTTCAGATATATTAGTGAGAAGAGGAAGAGCAAGAGTGGTATTGTCAGACTCAAGGGTGCAAGGGGGAATATGTAGAAGCTGATAAGGATAAAGCGGAATTGCTTAACAAATATTTTTGCTCTGTGTTCACAGATGAAGAACCAGGAGCAGGACCTCAGAAAACACCCACAAATAGGAACAGAAGCGAGGGACATCTTGAACAATTTTCAGAAGACTGTGTTCGTGAGAAGCGATGGGACCGGATGGGATACACCCTAGAATACTGAGGGAAGTTGGGGACGTTCTAGCAACTCCACTGACTGACCTTTTCATTGCCTCGTTGGAGTCGGAAGTGGTGCCAAAGGACTGGAGAGAGGCTCATGTGGTGCCTTTACACAAAAGCGGAAGTAAGGATGTGGTTGAAAACTACAGGCCGGTTAATTTAACTTCGGTGGTGAGTAAATTATTGGAAACGCTGCTGAAAGAGAAAATAGTGAGGTTTCTGGAGTCCAGCGGATTACAGGATCCGAGGCAGCATGGATTCACCAGAGGCAGGTCTTGTCAGACAAATCTGATTGATTTCTTTGACTGGGTGACCAGGGAGTTGGACCGAGGGAGAGCTCTAGATGTGGTGTATTTAGAATTCAGTAAAGCCTTTGACACTGTTCCTCACAGGCAACTTATAAACAAACTGAGCACCCTAGGGATGGACCCTAAAGTTACTGCTTGGGTTAGAAATTGGTTGGGTGGGAGGCGACAAAGGGTACAAGTAAATGGAGCTCACTCTGAGGAGAAGGATGTTACCAGTGGTGTGCCCCAGGGATCTGTCCTTGGTCCCATTCTTTTTAACATCTTTGTTAGTGATATAGCGGAAGGGCTGACGGGTAAGGTTTGCCTCTTTGCAGATGATACCAAAATCTGCAATAGAGTAGACACCCAGGAAGGTGTAGATAACATGAGGGGGGATCTAGCTAAGCTTGAAGAATGGTCTAGAATTTGGCAGCTGGGATTCAATGTTAAAAAATGTAAGGTCATGCATTTGGGCTGCAGCAATCCAAGGGAGCAATACAGTATAGGAGGTGAAGTACTTTTGTCCACTAAAGAAGAGCGGGACCTAGGCGTGGTTGTGTCTGATGATCTTAAAGTAGCTAAACAGGTAGAAAAGGCGACGACGGCAAAAGCTAGAAGGATGCTTGGGTGCATACAGAGAGGAATGGCTAGCAGAAAAAAGGAGGTGATAATGCCTCTCTATAAGTCTTTGGTGCGACCTCATTTGGAGTATAGTGTGCAATTCTGGAGACCGCACCTTCAAAAGGATGTGAACAGGATGGAGTCGGTGCAGAGGGTGGCTACTAAAATGATTAGTGGGCTTCATTATAAAGCATATGAGGACAGACTTAAGGATCTTAATATGTACACCTTAGAGGAAAGGCGGGATAGAGGTGATATGATTGAGATGTTTAAATACCTCCATGGCATAAATGTTCAGGGAGAGAGCCTCTTTCAATTGAAAGCAAGTTCTGCTACGAGGGGACATGGGATGAGGGTGAAGGGAGATAGATTCAGGAGTGATATGCGGAAATATTTCTTTACGGAAAGAGTAGTGGATCCGTGGAATAGTCTCCCAGTGGAGGTGGTAGAGATGAGGACAGTAACTGAATTCAAAAAAGCATGGGACCAACACAGAGGATCTCTAAAGGTAAAAAGTGGACTGTTGTAGTTGTTGATATGGAAGGACAGACTAGATAGGCCATGTGGTCTTTTTCTGTCATCATGTTTCTATGTTTCAATTTTTCCTAAAGTTCCCATATAAATGTAATGTTAAGCTGCAAGCTGTTTCCTATATATTTTATGACCCACCCAAGCTGTCGGCTTTTCTGAACTCCCAGAGAGTTGCTCTGACCGAGGCAGAGAATGCTGTTAGTTAAGGGTTGTCAGTCTGAGCCTTTCTGAATGTCTTTCCTTTCATATTGTGGTTTTGTTTCTTATTTGCCATCTCCCCCTTCTTTTTGTGGGCTGGTGGTTGGCGGTTCTTATGTTTGAAATATTTTCCTTTGTATTTTATTTTTTTCCAATGGAATTTGTTATTGCTGGACCGCTTACTTTTTCTTTTGAGTGTATATTTACGCTTGATTTATTTTGTAAAATGCATACATATAAAATTTAAAAAAAAACCAAATCATCAGAGAAGTAGGATTGTATAAAGACAACAGAGGTGTGAAGATTGGTGGAAGACTCATCAACAACTTTCACTATGTTAATGATACCACATTACTGGCTGAAAGTGAAGATGATCTGAAACATTTTCTTCTCACGATCAAGGAACATACAGTAGTCCTAAAATGGGCCTACAACTTAATGTAAAGAAGACAAAGATCATGACAACTGGCAAAATCAATAAGTGCATCGTTGAAGGAGAAGAAATTGAAATTGTGGACAACTTTAACCTACTTGGATCAACTATCAATAAAGAAGCAATAAGCAGTCAAGAAATCCGACGACGCATTGCTCTTGGCAGAATGGCTATGAAAGACCTAGACAAGATTCTCCAGAAATGTCTCTCTCCATACAAAGATTTGACTTGTTCAAGCCATAGTATTTTCAATAGCATTATATGGATGCGAAAGCTGGACAGTGAAAAAGATAGGCAGGAAGAAAACTGATGCCTTTGAATTATGGTGCTGGCGGCGAATACTACGTATACCATGGACTGCCCAAAGAACAAGCCAGTCAGTACTAGAGGAGATCAAACCTAAGCTTTCTTTAGAAGCTTAGATGACAAGACTTCGACTTTCATACTTTGGACACATGCGAAGAGAGAGATCATTAGAGAAAGATATCATGCTTGGCAAGATAGAAGGTCAACGCAAAAGAGGAAGGCCAGCAATGAGATGGATCGATACAATAACAGCAGTTTTGGGTACCAGTCTTTCAACAATGAGCCGCCTGACTGAAGACCGAACACAGTTTAGGACAACTATCCAGAGGGTCGACATGAGTCGACACCGACATGACGGTACTTAACAATAACAACAATGACTGAAAGGACTATAGAGAGGAGGCTCAGGGAAGGTTCTGCGATCCAGGTTGATGGGAGAGGATCGAGAACAGGTGTTGTTTTCTTAGAAGAGGATATCATTTTTGCCAATTTTATAGAAGAAACTGCCTAAAAAAATTCCCAGGAAGTGGCAAAGAAGAGCAGCAGAAGATGGGCTGGCTGCAACTATAGATTGGGTGGACCTATCAGAAAATGATGTGCTATGGTACTTTCAGAATCAATAAGCCTTTGTGTTGCTTGAACTAAATAAGGTTCTGGTGATGAGAGGAACTAGAGGATATATCTACATGAAATTCCATTTCCATGGTATGGTTAATGCATCACAGGATATTTGGTGCTTTGGAAGAGAATACAGGAAGTGTGTTCTGGGTGGATGCAAAGGTCATGTGTGGAAAAACTCAGTAAATATGTTTTAATTCAGGGACCATGTGTGAGCCTTTTTACATTTGGCTCTGTTTTCATCCTCTGCTATGTAGATGGCTTTCTTAAAATCCTCCATACTACTACTACTTATCATTAGAGATTGCTTGATTCCAGATATTTTCTGTATCCCAGCATAGTAATAGTGATCCCATGTGTCCCCTACTTGCTTATATAGGAAGTCATTTTAGAAGTTATGTTCATGAGTTGGACATCTGAAAACGGTACTTGTACAAATCATGCAAATCATGGAGATGTAAAAATATACTTAACAATTGTGTAACAATAAACCATCAAAGCTGGTAAAAAATAATTATCAAATAAGTAAAAATCATATAAAAACGAATGAAAACAATAAAAAACACACAGTGATTTTCAATAGAGGCTTAGAAATGCTGGCGATATCTACTGTCACCCCCTATATCCCAGCGAAGCCGAGGCGTAGGCAGTAGGCTAGGTTAATAGGGGTGCATGAATCTTTCACTAAGGAATAATTGTAGTTGTGAGTCCAAAGTGGTTAAAGTTCAAATAAGGGTTTTATTTCCCCTCCCGGGGTTTTAGGATTTTCAAATAGTACAGCAACTCAAAGAAAACTCAGGATACAAACTGACAAAGTAAAGTATAGCAACTTGCTTCCAAACACCTTCACTTTTCACTGCAGCTAATCGCTTCCTCTTAGCTTCAAACAGTGTTATGAAATCAATTGCTCAGAACTTTATAATAAAGAGATTGGCTCTTCTTCCAACATTAGAGAACAATCCATCTGTTCATACTGTGGAGACAAAGTATTATCCTCTGTGCACATGGGTTCTATATCATTGTCTTTTGCACAGCCCGATTGTATGCTTCTCAACCCTGTTTCTTCTCCAGAGTTTATTAAGCCCTCTTCATAAGAGCATGGCCAGAAATTATCATCAACGTTATAACAGGAGGGTAGAAAGACAGGCTTCCTAGTATGCTTTGTTCTCGGGCTATCTTTAAACCCTCTGTTTCCCTTAATGGCTGCTAGCTCAAACTGCTGGTTTTCATGGCAAACAGACTTCCCTTTAGTTAATCGGTGTCTGGACTTTTCATGCATACAATCCTCTATATCCCTCATACACACATCTTCCACAATAGGATTTCTTTCAAAGTAAGGCAACTGTGTCTTAACACCTTGTTTCTCATTTACATAAGGCTTCCTCCTTAGGTCACGTTCCACCCTCTCAAAGAGCTGGGGAAATTCTCCCTGCGTCAGAGGTTTGGTTAACTTCTTACTGACCTCTGGTTTTGCAGCTTTCCTCACTCCACTCCTGGGGTTACTGTGAGCTTCTCCTGGGGGAATCCTCAGCGGTTCACAGCGTGTGCCTGCAAATTCAGTGCCGTCGGAATCAATCAGCTCTCTCTCACTCTGGCTTCTGTCTCTGCCAGCATGTCTAGTGTAACCCCTCCTCCAACTCTCTCTAGAGCTTCCTGGGTCACACTCAGGGCAGCTTCCTCTCCAACCCCCTTGGCAATTACCTCTGTAAGCTGCCTTAGGCTTTGGAAACCAGCCTGGGTTCTGACGTGAAGTAAAACCTGCTTTCCTTCTGCAAGGTAAGTTGAAATTGACTTCTTCTGAGTCCCAACCCGAGCCTAGTCTGGGACTGGAATCATAACCTGAATCACCACAAGAACAAGAACAAGCACCCAAGCTTGAACTGCAACTGCAACTCCACCCCCTTGCTCCTCTGCCTGAGCAGGTCTTATAGTGCCTTGAAGGCGTGGCTTCCCTCACGTGCAAATCATTCTCTTTTCTCTGTGAGAATTGCTTGTCAGGGAGGCAAGGCTGCAAACCTCGTGTTTGCCTAGGTTGCTCAGGGCAACAGGGAAGCTTCTGATTAGACTGCCTGACAGAATCTGACCTGTTTCTCTCAGAATTCTGCACTTCTATAGCATAGGACAGATCTGCTGTGTCACACTACACTTTGATGAAAAAAATGTATCATTACCATCAAAAATATTGATTAATATGCTTTAGTGTAAGATTAATATAATTAAACCAACGTGTTTGTGAAAATAAAAGAAATTCACACTGTTGATTGTGCCATTTTATCACTAAAATGCGACCAAAATCCATGGCACTAAGGGCCTTTGTACAAGACTAGATAAACCAACAATCTGACAAGAATAATTTATAGAATGGAAAAAGCATCAATGATCTATCTCAGAGGGCTTAAAGGGCAACACCATGCCTATCCTGATGTGATTGACACCGAAACGACCTGATCGCTAAACATGCACAGATAGCAAGGCAAAACACCACATGATGGAATAAAATATCATGGAAAGATATAAACAGGAAAAAGAGGGGGGGGGGTTAATTTAAAAAACTGTAAACCAACAACTAAAGAAAGAACTAAAAAATCAAGGCAAAAATGAAGAGAGGGAGTAAATGGATGGGGGAAGGAACGAGAAAGGGATAGGGGAGGAGGGAGAAGAGGAAAGGGAAAAAGGGGGAGATGGAGAGAAAGAAAGGTAAAAAGTGAGGGGAGAGGGGAAGAGGAGAAAAGGAAAGGGGGAAGGGAGGAAAAGAGGAAAAATGGGAGAAGGAAAAAAGGAAAAGAAAAGAAAGATAAAAAATGTAAAGACAAATTTAAAAAGAAAGAACACTGTGTAGGAAAACTTTGTTATCCATTTCCTCATTTAACCTAATAGATGCATAGTTAAAGCTTAAAAATGCATTTTTGCTCTTCTCTCATAATGTCTTTTCCATATCACCTCCCCACCAGGCGATACACATTATATGGCAAGACATTTTAAATAAAAAAATAAGAATGTATTTTGTCAAGCCAGTGTCGAACCCTCTCTCAGGGCCTGCCCTCCTGCGAATGAACCTGGATTCTTTAGTTAATTATCTGAAACCTTCTAACAGGAAGGAAAGAACAAGAGACACAATTATTTAATTAATTATTCCAGAGTTCTGTTGGAGGGAGCTAGCGGGCCAAAGCACAGGCCTTCTGTCCTGAACTCCATCAAAGATTTCTCAGCCAGAGTTCCAGTTTTTATTGAGGATTATCAGCTGACACAGTTAATTTTTAATTAACATCTGGTGATATTCATGTTACAAAAGTACAAAATCTAAAATAGAATCTGCTGATATCTTTGCAAAGCAACATCAAAAAGCAGAAATTACAACTATATTTACTAGACACAGTAGGTGTCGCTATATTTCTTCCATGAAGCACAAGCTGATTAGTTACTCTTATAATATTTGCTGAATTTCTATTATTTATTCAAGCTTTGTTTAATTTCCAGTTATATGTTGACCTAAGGTCTGATTCTCTAAAGTACATGCTGCCCTAGTTACTGTCAACCAATCATCTTGCAAAGATAAAGGGGAAGCAAGGTCTATTTCCATTGATTTTTTGAGAAGCTAGCCTGTGATCCAATAACTATGTACACAGGTCTGTTAGCTAATTCTTTGTTGCAATTCTAACAGTACAGAACAATCTAACAGAGAAAAACTCTTTAATAGTGCAGTCTAGCTTATGAATTCCAATAAGCATATGTTTCACCTTATAGCTGTCTAACTTTACAGTCCTGTTTCGTGATCTCCTGTGGAGTCACTGCCAGTTCCTATGTCCAATATTCCATAGGTAGACTCATCGTCACTACTGTCACTGGTGACTTCCAGATCCAAATTGCCATACACAGAGTGGTCCATAGTTGTATAGGTTACTTTATCACATGATAATTCATCAAGTTCCCTTATAGTCTCCAATTTAGTTTTGAGACATGGGTTAAGTTGCCCTTTTCCACAGTCAGTATGCTACTATGGGTTTATCTTTTAAATTCCTCTTTATGAAACTGTTGAGCTCAAGAATTCTTACTTTGAGCTTCCTTTTGGTTTTTTGCAAATGCAGTGTGCGTCTTCGAGTCAATGCTGACTCCTGGCAACCCAGCAGCTCCTGTACTTTTCTTGGCAATGTGACTGGAAGTAGATTGCCCAGCCTTCCTGTTCGTAGCCCCAGTCTGGTCCCGGACCTCTGAGTTGTCAATCTTAATCAGCAGCTTGGAGACTGAGGAACCACCTTCTTTTCATGATGTCACTGCCATATAGCCCTGGCATCCGCCCACCTCCATCAGTTACCTCAGTCTCCAAGCATTCCTCGGCCTACCTGCTGAAGGGGAGACCAGTGCCGGAGGGGCTGCGGGCCCATTCCACCAGGGCCCACGCTGCGTCCTGGGCGGAGCTCCAAGCTGTGCCGCCTGCGGAGATTTGCAGGGCGGCCACCTGGTCTTCTTTGTCCCCCTTTATTAGACATTATCGATTGGACGTTCAGTCCGCACAGGATGCCAGTTTCGGGGCGGCGGTGCTGCAAGCGGTTGCGGCCGGGCCCTCCCGTTAGATCGACTGCTCTGGTACTTACTCAGAGGTCCGGGACCAGACTGGGGCTACGAACAGGAAGGTGAAATTAGTCTTACCTGCTAATTGTTGTTCCTGGAGTAGACCCAGTCTGGTCCCGCATCCCACCCGGTGTTGCCGTAGAGCTTGCAGCACGGGGCTCTGTTTTTGTGCTGCTGACAGGTAAGCAGGATCCTTTTGGGGGTCATTTATGTAGGGGGGTGGTCGGACAAGGGAGAGATTAGTCTGGGCACCCCCAGGGTTCACGGTTGGTGAATTCATTTTTGTTATGTTTCAGTATTAGTGGGGTTTGGACCTTGCGGTTTGTAAGTGAGGTCTTAACTTATTTGTTGCTCTGGTGAGTCTGCTTTGTCAGTAGGGTACTGATGGAGGTGGGCGGATGCCAGGGCTATATGGCAGTGACATCATGAAAAGAAGGTGGTTCCTCAGTCTCCAAGCTGCTGATTAAGATTGACAACTCAGAGGTCCGGGACCAGACTGGGTCTACTCCAGGAACAACAATTAGCAGGTAAGACTAATTTCACCTTTCTTCTGAGGCAATGGAGAGTTAAGTGATTTGCCCAAGGCCACAAGGAGTGCTAGTGGGAATTGAACCCTGGTCTCTTAGCTACCAAGCCAGTGCTCTAACAATTGCTACTCCTCCACTCCACCTTTTGACTTTATCTACATATAATAACGAATGGGATCATACCACAATATAAATAACATTGATGAATTTACAATCTGAATAGTGGCATATTTTATAAGTGATATCCTATTGATCATGAACAAAAACATCAATGTCAAAAGACAGTGAACATACAGCACATTTTCCACATTTGTAATGACTGACTTTCTAGGTTTCTTCATCAACCTGTAAGGGTCTCTAGGGCAGACTAAATTCATTTGTCCCTCAAATTAGAGCCCCTTGCACTTATCCCATGTCTCTATGGAATAGGCCAATGATTTTTGATTGTGCGCTTGATGTTACCAGCTAAATAGGAAAATTGTAAAGTGAAAATCAAATCTGGTCTCATTTTATCTTTACAAATCTTTCCCTAACTATTTTTGGCTCTCAGATAGCCCTTCTGTATACAAAGCAGGTATGCTCTATTATTAAATCTTTCTTTCATATCTTTTGCCTGTTCCTCAAAATGTTTATTATCAGAAATGTTTAATATATTGACTTTCAGAATGTAATAGTTTGTTTTTGTCGGTGAGTTTTCTATAAATGGAGTATGGAATTTACCATTCTCCAATTGAATCAGTAAATCTGAAAATGGGATCTCTTTTTACTATTTTGCATATTGTCACTCCCACAGTGCCATTGTTAAGGTTCTTTTGGCTGTGCATTTTTGAGCCACGTTTTTATTACTGTCTTGACACTTTTTTTTAATAGAGTGTTTTTATACACCTCTAAAAAGAATTTATTTGCATACTAAAGCCTGCTAAGGACTTTCCATTAATGCCCATTAATTGCAAAACCTCGCGTTAGTTATCGGAGGGTATGACAGGTTCATCTAACGTGCGTCCTGCTACGTTGGGTTCACTTACGGAGTCATTCTGAATCGCGAATAAGCCTTTTGCATGTATGCGGCAGATATGTGCATAGCGGGGGCTTCCAGACGGTATTCCGAACCCGGGCCCACCTGCACACATAAAAATGATATGCGTGTATCTCTGGATGTAGGCAGGGAGGGGAGGGATGGGGCATGGCTGGCGGCAAGAACATAGAACTCGTATTCTATTCACACCCATGTACGTTTGCTGGAATAATCATGAATGTCTACATTATATCTGCTAAAACATGGAATAACAGACATAAAAGGAATAAAATAAAGTCAAGAAATGATATGAATAGAAGCAAGACATACTGCCCTGAGCCTCACTGCAGCCCAGCGAGAAGTATGGCGGTGATACTACCTGTGTGGCCATCATATCAGAGTACCCAGGATGAAGATGTACAGATGAAATGCACATAGGAGGGACATATACAAGGTGCAGGAGAAGGAACAAGCTGTGGCAGAGACACAGGGGCATCAGGTACATATGTCCACAGTGCCTGAGGCAGAGGGAAACACAGAGCCCAGCAGATGCATGACTAAACATGTGTTCTCCAGGACCAAGCAGGAAGTCAGTCCTCACATATGGGTGACGTCGGCGCCGACGGAGCCCTCGCGGAGCAATTTACCCAGCTTTCAAAGAAAGCCTTTGGGAATTGCAGCGCGCATGCGCGGTCCCCTTCCCGCCCAAGGGTGCCATCTTGCTCAGTCTTCTTTTTTCCGCGGAGCCCTACAGACGCTGTTTGTGATCGCCGCTGAAAAAGCTGATTTTTATTCTTTTTTCTTGTCTCGATTCGACCCCGGATCCTTTTCCCGCCTGGACTCGATACACCGGTATCGAGTCCTTTCGTGATTTTTTCGGTTTTTGTCCTTCGTGACTGGCGTTCGTGCCATTTTTTCCTTTTCCTGGCAGCCCTGTCTTTTGACCTCGCAGGGGCCCTTTTTCCCCCGATGGCTGCCAGCGGGTTTAAAAAGTGTGTTCGGTGTAAGAAACTTATGTCTCTTACCGACACACACGACTGCTGCCTCCGCTGCCTTGGACGCGATCAAGACCCGATGATCTGTGGTCCATGTAGCAAAATGTCCTCTAAAGCGTTGAGGAGTCGGCAGCAACAAAGGGAAAAAATCTTCTCTGACTACGCGTCCGGCCGGGCCCGGACCTCGTCAGAGGCTTCGAAGTCCCGGGACTCCGGTCCTGAGCATTGTCGGAGTTCCTCTGAGTGGGGGTCTCCTGCCCGGGAGCATCATCGGAAGAAGAAACCCACGAGGGCGGCATCGGTGGACGCTCCTGGTTCCTCGAGGGCCAGGTCGCATAGCCCCGATAGCCGTCCCGGGTCCTCGGAGTCGGAGAGGCCTTCAAAACATCCTCGTCTCGAGTTGGAGTCTCCTGGACACGTGAGTACTGTAGTCCTTGTGGACTAACCTCCGAAGGAGCCGACGTAGGGCCCGACGCCGTCGGGGCCTGAGTCGAGGGCTGCTGGGTCTCCTGAGCTCGGACTCAGGTTGACGGCCTTGGAGAGCAGTTTGGCTGCCTTTATGGACCAGCAGCAGGCATTGATCGCTGGCCTTGCCGGTGCTTCGGCCCCAACCGCCGGGACGTCAACGTCCAAATCGACCCCGGAGACCGAGCCGATCCTCGGTCGCAGTCTCCCTCGGCCTCCCGTTCGGGACCGAGGTCGTCGACGCCGACTCTGTCGGCGTCGGGGCAGAAGGCAATGATGCCCACCCGACCGGAGCCACTATATTGCTCCTCTGAGGAATCGGCCTGGGAAACTGAGGACGAAGAGTCCCCTGGTACTTTTCGGTCTCAGTGTGTCCCATCGGACTCGCCCGAGTCCGAACCTCGGAGAAGATCCCCCCCAGAGGACACACGGTTCTCGGACTTTGTGCGGGATATGGCCAAAGCCTTGGCATTCCCCGCGGATCCCGAGGAGGAGCCTCGAGCCGAAGAGCTCGATGCCCTCCAGTATGACTCTCCCCCGAAGGAGGCCTTTACTGTACCAGTTCCTCCGATGCTGGAGCGACTTCTCTTCCGCATGTGGGAGAACCCGGCGTCGTCGCCGGTGTTAAGCAAGCGGGTCGATTCCATTTATCGAGTCTGCAAGAGCCCTGGGTTCCAGAAGGCACAACTACCGCACCATTCCATGGTGGTGGAATCAGCCATGCATCGACTCAAGAGTCAGAAGATGCACTCCTTGGTGCCTCCCGGCCGGGAGGCCCAGAACCTGGATGCCCTCGGTAGGAAGTGCTTCCAGGGCTCTATGCTTGCTTGTCGAGTCCAGACTTACCAGCTCTATATGGGCATGTATCTCCGAGACCTGGCAAAAGAAATTGCCGGGTTCTCTGCTGGTCTCTCCGAGGAACCTTTGCAGAGGTTCCAGGCCCTATCCACAGGTATTCGTGAGTGCTCGAAATTTATCTCTCGAGCAGCCTACGATGGCTTCGAAGCATCGGCTCGGGTAGCCGGAGCCGGCATCGGTGCCCGCCGACAGGCTTGGCTTCAGTCATCCGACCTCGAGCCATGGGTGCAGGACAAGTTGGTCGATGTCCCCTGCAAAGGTGAAAACCTTTTTGGCAAGCCCATGGCTGAAAAGGCTGCAGAACTTGAGACCGAGACTCTGACCAGGACTAGGCTGTCCAAGAAAACCTCTGCCCCTTCTCATAAAAAGAAGGGCTCGGGGAAAAAGCCCTTTTACCCGAGGAAGGCAGCTGCCTATAAACACTACCCTCACTATCAGGCCCCAGTAGCTCTCCCACAGGGTCAGCAGGCCAAGGGACGGGGTAATGGGTCCCGTAGGCAGCAAGCCCCCAAGCCCACAACACCGGCCCCTGCTCAGCAGGGTGGGGGGTTTTGACTCCATCAGCATAGCCTCTTCCCCTCCGCTGGTTTCTCTCAGCACAGGAGGCCGGCTGGTCCACTTTGCCCAAAGATGGTCAGCAATCACTTCAGATACCTGGGTGCTTCATATAGTTCAAAAAGGCTATCTTCTTCACTTTCACCAGGTACCTCCCTCCTACTTTCCAGGGGAGCCTCCCAGACTCCCTCTGCACAGGGACTTGCTCCTTCAGGAGTTAGCAGGTCTTCTTCAGGAACAGGCTGTGGAACCGGTGCCCCACCACCTGAGAGGTCAAGGCTTTTATTCCAGGTATTTCCTGATACCAAAACGAACAGGAGGCCTCAGACCCATCCTGGACTTGCGAAACCTCAACAAGTTCCTGACAAGGGAAAAGTTCAAGATGCTCACCCTTGGAATCCTGCTGCCCTACCTCCAGCAGGGAGACTGGCTATGCTCCTTAGATCTAAAGGATGCCTATACTCACATCCTTATTCATCCAGACCACAGACAATATCTCCGGTTTGTTGTGGGAGGAAATCATTACCAGTACAGAGTCCTGCCCTTTGGCCTATCCTCTGCCCCCAGGGTGTTCACCAAATGCCTAGCAGTGGTGGCGGCCTATCTAAGGCTTCAAGGCCTCTTTGTCTTTCCATACCTGGACGACTGACTCATAAGGGGCCAGTCTTCCCAGGAGGCCAAACAAGTCACTCTTCGCACTGTATATCTGCTCCAGCACTTGGGATTTGTCATAAATTTCGCAAAGTCCGCTTTGCTCCCCTCTCAGGATCTCGAATTCATCGGTGCAAGGTTGAACACACTTCAGGCAAAGGCCTTCCTGCCTCTGGACAGGGCACACAGGCTCATAAATCTAGCCAGCCGCTTTCGCAGCGATTCCCTGGTCTCTGCCAGGCAATTTCTGAGACTGCTTGGCCATATGGCTTCCACGGTCTATGTAACCCCCAATGCCCGCCTGAACATGCGCCCTGCTCAATGGTGCCTTCGCACTCAATGGCGTCAAGCAACGGGGAACCTGGCGGACTCAGTACAGGTCTCCAACCTGCTGGTCTCTTCTCTTCAGTGGTGGATTCATCTGCCAAACCTGGTGCTGGGAGTGGATTTTCAATCTCCTCCGCCTTCTCAGGTACTGACAACCGATGCTTCTCTCCTGGGTTGGGGAGCACATTGCCAAGGGACATGTACTCAAGGCCTCTGGACTCCTTGGGAGTCTGCTCAGCAGATAAATTTCCTGGAGCTCCCACCTCACCTCTCACCAGTCTGTGCTGGTCCAGACGGACAATCAAGTTGCAATGTTCTACGTGAACAAGCAAGGAGGCACAGGCTCCTTCCTTCTCTGTCAGGAGGCACGAAGACTGTGCTCTTGGGCCGTCCTTCACGGCATCCTCCTCAAAGTGGTCTATCTCCCAGGTCAAGAAAATTACCTGGCAGACAGGCTGAGCAGGATCCTCTAACCTCACGAGTGGAGATTGGATCCGTTGGTGGTTCAGCAGATCTTTCTCAAGTGGGGCCTCCCCACCATGGATCTATTTGCCAGTCCCCTGAACCGGCAGCTTCCCAGATTCTGCTCTCGACAATCGCATCCTCTCAGAGTAGCGGCGGATGCTTTTCTGATTCCATGGTCCACAGGCCTCTTGTATGCCTTTCCTCCCATGCCACTGGTGTCTCGGACACTCTTCAAAGTTCTCAGAGACAAAGCCTCGATGATCCTAGTGGCTCCCTGATGGCCGAGACAACCTTGGTTCCCGCTTCTAATGCAGCTGGCGTTGGACACTCCTCTTCCTCTGGGGTTTCAACCCGATCTCCTGACACAGGATCAGGGTTCTCTCCTACACCCCAACCTCCGGTCCCTTCATCTGATGGCCTGGCTGCTGAAAGGGTAGTCCTTGCTCCCCTCCTGCTGCCTCGGGAGGTGGAAGAGGTCGTCTTGGCCTCGAGGCGGCCTTCCACCCGGAGGTCCTACGCTCATAAGTGGCGTCGGTTCTCCGTTTGGTGTGCTCAGCAGTCTGAGAATCCCTTCTCCTGCTTGGTGGCAGTGGTCTTGCAATATTTGCTTTACCTCTCCAATCTGGGCCTTTAGTCCAACTCTGTTAGAGTCCACCTCAGTGCTCTCTCTGCGCATCACGCACAAGTGGATGGCAGGCCTCTTTCCATCCACCCTTTGGTGGCTCGCTTTCTCCGAGGCCTCCTTTTCCTTAAGCCTCCTTTGCGGCCTCCAGCCCCTGAATGGGATCTGAATGTGGTCTTGCAGCGGAATACCTGTCCGCCTTTTGAGCCTATGGCTACCTGCCCTCTTCGTTTTCTTTCCTGGAAAACTTGGTTTTTGGTAGCTCTTACTTCTGCTAGGCACGTTAGTGAACTGCAGGCCCTAGTGTCTGATCCCCCTTACACTAGGTTCTACAGGAATAGGGTAGTCTTGCGGACTCACCCTAAGTTTCTTCCAAAGGTGGTTTCTCCGTTTTATATCAACCAGGAGATAGTTCTCCCCACCTTCTTTCCCAGGCCCCACTCCAGCCGAGCTGAGATGGTCCTGCATACCCTGGACTGTAGGAGGGCCTTTTCCTTCTACCTTGACCGTATGCGGGAGCATAGAAGGGCTGTTCAGCTCTTCGTTTCTTTTGACCCCAATAAGTTGGGGCTACCTGTCTCCATGCGTACTGTCACACCGCCGCCCTAGTGGTCAAAGGTGGTTAAGGCAGGTTGGGTGGACATGAGTTATTTTTTTCTATTTTGAGTTCGGTCCTTGTATGCGGGGTCTGGGTATCTGTTCCCAGGACCTACCGTGTACCAAAACTTCAAGTGAACACAAAGTCCGAGTGTAGGGAAAGAAAGGCTTTTTATTTCCCCTAATGTACAATGGTTCAAATAGTGGAGTCTACATCAACATAAAGAAAACCTTGCTTCAGGCAGAAAAGAAAACATATTCAGATATTGCTTTGTCTACTGGTACTTCCAGGACCTTATGCAAATAAAACACACAGGCTTTGCTACTGAGCCCTGCTTTACACATCAGGCATAGACTCTAGGCTTCCTGCCTGACAGTAGCTGCAATCCATGGCTATCTCAGGAGGGTCCTCATTGAATTCCACCTGCATAGGCTGTGGGTCTGATAACTGTGACTCTGTATCAGTATATTCTTGTGGAATACGTTGAGGCTTCTCATATACCGCTTGCACTAGCCTCCAGTGTTCTGGGCCTAGGTCTGGGCTTTTGTCATGGGAATGCTTGCTATTAAAGTATCTTCCTTTGTCTTGGTGCCTTGTATTAAACAGTCTTTCTTTTGATAAAAGCTTGTGTCTTGTCTTACAGACAGCTTGGTAAGGAGTGCACACCTCTGTTCCTTGTGCTCCCTGTGTCA
The DNA here is from genome assembly GCA_033557465.1 of Ichthyophis bannanicus. Classification (NCBI taxonomy): domain Eukaryota; kingdom Metazoa; phylum Chordata; class Amphibia; order Gymnophiona; family Ichthyophiidae; genus Ichthyophis; species Ichthyophis bannanicus. The sequence goes on from CM066035.1 coordinate 573,954,753, forward strand.
GCAAGTTATAACGCTTATTAGAATAAAAATGGGGTTTACCTTGTTCTCTGGGCATATATATCCCAGTTAGCTGAGTCTTGAGGCCTAGTCCTGCTGCAATTCAGCCTTACTCGAGTAGTAGGCTTCCCACTGTTCAGCTGGCCTTCGGGTGGAGTTACCACTCTTTCACACCCACACCTTTTGCTCCTTGAATGAAGAGCGTTACCTCTTATGGCAATGGCTTCATCATCTCTCTGGTAACTTCCACAGTGTCCTGCATCTGCTGGTACCGGTTCCTCATATAAAACTCTGACCTTTGTCTCTCTCCTGGTATCTTTCTTCCCAGTGTCTCTTTGCCAAGAACTCCTGGTATTCTGCTGCACCGGACTCACTGTGTCTTCTTGCCAGGAACTCCTTCCTCTCTGGTATCTTTGCCAAGACTCCTTTTCTTCCTCGGCTTCTGCCTCCGCCTCTGCTTCTGCCTCTGCTTCTGCTCCTGCTTGTCCTACTTCCTCCTTTTCAACTTCCCAGCCTTTCTTAGAAGGAACTCCCCCTTTCCTGGATTGGCTGTTGGTCGGCATTACATCACCAGCTCTGGGGTGCGGTTCTCTAGGCCCTGGAAGGTCTCCCTTGCTCCCCCTATCTGGCTCCTCGTAATGTCGCATCTGGTGTTGAAATCTTTTTTCTGGATTTAAAACCTTTTTTCCTGTTTGAATAGGCTCTGCAGTACCACATATCCCCCCTCTTAAAATATGACGAGCTGGTGAAGCCCCCTTCACACAGCACGGAATACTGGCCATGGCAGCGGTGTTGCAATGGAAGTCGCTGGTACCATATGTCTTCCGCCTGTTATCCATTACTATCTCTTCTGGGTGATATGTGTTGGCTACTGACGCTAGTAAAACCGATCGGTCATGCCAGGACTGAAGAGCATTAATATGGTAAATTTGTGTGTGTCCTTTGGTATCCTGTACCTCGTAAGAGGTGGGTCCCTTAAGCTTAACTACCACATGAGGTCCCCTCCACCGAGCCTCGAATTTTGGGGTAGCTCCTGATACCAGGACCATCACTTTTTCTCCTGCTTTTAACTGTCTAGGCTTTGTCCGCTGATCGTAATACCTCTTCTGTTTTAGTTGACTCTCCTCCAAATTCTCACTCGCCACCCGAGAGGTTCGTTCTAGGCGTGTTCTTAGATTCTTCAGGAATAGAGGCACCCCTATTTCCGTCTCTACGGGCTCCACCCATTGCTCCTTTAAGACGTCTAATAGGCCTCTGGGGGGTCTTCCATACAGAAGCTCGTAAGGTGAAGTGCCCAAGGACTTCTGTCTTCTTTCCCTACAAGTGTACAAGACAAATGGTAGCATAGTATCCCACTCGGCCATTTGTCCACCCAATGCACGCCGGAGCATCTGTTTTATGCTTTGATTCAAGCGCTCCACCAGGCCATTACACTGGGGATGGTAGGCTGCGGTTTTCTTGTGGTGGACGCCAAAGGCGTCCCAAACCTGAGCAAGGTATTTGGACAGGAAATTGCTGCCTCTATCGGTCAGGACCTCCTGCGGGAATCCGATCTCGCAGAATAATTTAACAAGTTCCCCGGCGATTGCTTTTGCCGAAATATTTCTTAGAGGGATCGCCCATGGGAAACGGGTGGCCTGGTCAATGATTACCAACATATATTTTGATCCTCTAGGTGTTTTGATGAGGGGACCCACTATGTCCATGGCTAATCGTCTCACTGGATCGGAAATCACGGGCATTGACACTAAGGGTACTGCAGGGGGTTTGTGCGGAGCCACTCTTTGACACGACGCACAGGACTCGCAAAAACGAGTTGCTTCTCGAAATACTCCTGGCCAGTAAAAGCGGGCCAAAATCTGGTCAAGGGTTCCCTGCGTTCCCTTATGGCCCCCTATGGGATGGTCGTGGGCCAACCGTAGGACCAGTGATTTAAATGTGTTTGGCACTACCAATTGTTTCCGCAGAGATCCCGTTCGCGGGTCCTTACTCTCTCGGTAGAGTATCTCCTCCTCCACAATAAACCTGGGGAAGGCACTTCTTTCTTCTTGGGCTTGCTCAAAGGCGTGAGCTAATACCGGGTCTGTCGCTTGCTCCCTTTTAAAGGAGGGAAACTTCTCCATTAAATCCGCTGGTACCCAGGGCATCCCCTCTCCAGCTTCCAATTCTGCACGTCCTCGCGAGCGGCATCTCCGCTCCCTCCTTCGCTCTGCTTTAGCTTTCCGTCCTCTCCCCGCGGGTTCCTCAATTAGGTCTTCATGCGCGGGTAGAACCCCAAAAGTAGTGTCTGTAGAACATGAAGGCTCCTCCCCCCCTTGCGTCTGGGATCTGGTAGAAACTAAAGCTTCTCTTGGATTAGCGCCTCTCTTTGAGCTAGTCGGCTGTGCCTCCGAGTTACCTATGGACTCATGCCCACTACAGGTGGAATTTGGGACTTTCTGAGGAGATAAACCCTCTCTCAGACTCCTTCGAAATTGTGGCCAGTCGCGACCCAATACCAACTCTTGTGGCAGCCTTGGTACCACGGCCACCAACATTTCCTTTTTTATTCCTAATCCTTTTACCCAAAGTTTATACACGGGGTAGCTCGTAGCTGATCCGTGAATACACTTTATTTTAACTTGCGCTTCTGGACATTCAGGGACTGACCATCCTTGGCTTCTGATCATAAACCATAGCCGTTTAGAGATCATGGATTGGTCCGCTCCTGAATCCAGAAGTGCCTTTGCGTTAACTCCATGTATTTTCACTTTCAATACAAAGCCCTCTCTCATTGTTTTTGGGACTTCTCCCACTAGTGCAATGCGAGAATAACATTCCTTTTTTACATGTCCTCTTTTACCACAGGAAAAACACCTTTTCACAGTTTCAATATCCTTAGGGTCATTACCTTTCTTAGTGCTATACATAGGTCTGGAAGGACTACCTACCCTGCGAGCTTCCATCCCTATATTCAGTTTGGGAACCCCTATCTTTGGCTGGGTCACTCTCTCTGCTTCTAGATATCTCTCCGTCAGGGCTATTGCCTCGGTAGTGGTACAGCAATTTTGGACGATTAAAAAATTCTGTACCCTACTCGGCACTGCGTCTAGGAATTGCTCCAAAATTACGGCGTCCATCAGAGTTTCTATATTTTTTTTCTCCGGCTGTAGCCATTTATACGCCAGGCTCTTTATTCTATGCCCCAGGGCTTTTGGTGTTTCATCTGGGTTAAGGATAGTGGCCCTAAACATTTTTTTATATGCCAATGGGGTGAGGCCTAGGCGATCTCTGATTGCCATCACTACTTCTTCGTAATTATCTGCCAATGATGGAGGCATTGACCGGTAGGCGGCCAGAGCCTCCCCTGTCAGGGACGCGGCTAGTCTGACAGCCCATTGCTCGGTCGGCCACTGAGCTGACTTCGCTATCCTACTAAAGGAATCTAAGAAATCATCGAGGTTATCATTGGGACTTAATTTCCCCACCGTTAGATCATTGCATGACCATTGTCCAAGCTCCGTATTATGCAGTCCAGTTGCTTGCAACTTCTCGGCCTTCACCTTCGCCAGCTCCTCCCGCTGCTGGGTTAGCCAATTGTCCATTGTCTGCAGGACGGGTGATTGCTGTTCTTGCATGGCTCTCAACGCTTGTGCTTGATTTTGCAACGCCAGTTCTGCCTGCTTATCAAACTGATGAGCCATCCATGCACACAATTCTTTGGGCTCCATGGCGAATCTGCAACAAGGAAACACAAAAAAAAAACACAACCAAGTGTGGCTCTTCTAACAATTTTTTTTTCCTTTCCTCTCTTTTTTTTTTTTTTTTCTCTATACTTTCCCTGGCATCCTACACTTATTCAGGTATATTTACATTTTACCTGATGGTAGGGTTGAATCAGCTCTGGAACAGTATTCGTTGCTGTCGTACTCCGCGATTCTCCACGCTGACAGTTGGGCACAGGATTTCTCCTTTTCAGGATTTTTCTCCACTCCACTCCGGATTTAAGCTGCTCCACTCCGGGTTTTTTTCTTCAGTCCGGTTTCCTTAAATAATCCGTTCCGGGTTTTGTATTCCAACTGGGGTTTATTATTTTTTTTCTCTTGAAATCTGGAACTCAAGCTTCTTCTCTTCACGGTGGACGTAAGCTCCAACAAAATATCCAACAACTACGCCATTTTCATGTCGCACCGCCGCCCTAGTGGTCAAAGGTGGTTAAGGCAGGTCGGGTGGACATGAGTTATTTTTTTCTATTTTGAGTTTGGTCCTTGTATGCGGGGTCTGGGTATCTGTTCCCAGGACCTACCGTGTACCAAAACTTCAAGTGAACACAAAGTCCGAGTGTAGGGAAAGAAAGGCTTTTTATTTCCCCTAATGTACAATGGTTCAAATAGTGGAGTCTACATCAACATAAAGAAAACCTTGCTTCAGGCAGAAAAGAAAACATATTCAGATATTGCTTTGTCTACTGGTACTTCCAGGACCTTATGCAAATAAAACACACAGGCTTTGCTACTGAGCCCTGCTTTACACATCAGGCATAGACTCTAGGCTTCCTGCCTGACAGTAGCTGCAATCCATGGCTATCTCAGGAGGGTCCTCATTGAATTCCACCTGCATAGGCTGTGGGTCTGATAACTGTGACTCTGTATCAGTATATTCTTGTGGAATACGTTGAGGCTTCTCATATACCGCTTGCACTAGCCTCCAGTGTTCTGGGCCTAGGTCTGGGCTTTGGTCATGGGAATGCTTGCTATTAAAGTATCTTCCTTTGTCTTGGTGCCTTGTATTAAACAGTCTTTCTTTTGATAAAAGCTTGTGTCTTGTCTTACAGACAGCTTGGTAAGGAGTGCACACCTCTGTTCCTTGTGCTTCCTGTGTCAGCAAGTTATAACGCTTATTAGAATAAAAATGGAGTTTACCTTGTTCTCTGGGCATATCCCAGTTAGCTGAGTCTTGAGGCCTAGTCCTGCTGCAATTCAGCCTTACTCGAGTAGTAGGCTTCCCACTGTTCAGCTGGCCTTCGGGTGGAGTTACCACTCTTTCACACCCACACCTTTTGCTCCTTGAATGAAGAGTGTTACCTCTTATGGCAATGACTTCATCATCTCTCTGGTAACTTCCACAGTGTCCTGCATCTGCTGGTACCGGTTCCTCATATAAAACTCTGACCTTTGTCTCTCTCCTGGTATCTTTCTTCCCAGTGTCTCTTTGCCAAGAACTCCTGGTATTCTGCTGCACCGGACTCACTGTGTCTTCTTGCCAGGAACTCCTTCCTCTCTGGTATCTTTGCCAAGACTCCTTTTCTTCCTCGGCTTCTGCCTCTGCCTCTGCTTCTGCTCCTGCTTGTCCTACTTCCTCCTTTTCAACTTCCCAGGTTTTCTTAGAAGGAACTCCCCCTTTCCTGGATTGGCTGTTGGTCGGCATTACATCACCAGCTCTGGGGTGCGGTTCTCTAGGCCCTGGAAGGTCTCTCTTGCTCCCCCTATCTGGCTCCTCGTAATGTCGCATCTGGTGTTGAAATCTTTTTTCTGGATTTAAAACCTTTTTTCCTGTTTGAATAGGCTCTGCAGTACCACAGTACTTTGTCCATTTGGGTTGCTGACTGTATCGCTTGGGCTTATGGGGCAGCCGGCCTCTCGTTGGAGGGTCGAGTCACGGCTCATCGTGTTAGGGTGAAGGCTGCGTCAGTGGCTCATCTCTGCTCTGTTCCGTTGGCAGACATCTGCCGGGCCGCTACTTGGTCTTCAAGCCAGACTTTTGCGGCCCATAACTGCCTGGAGAGGGAGTCCCGCAGGGACAGTGCTTTCGGTCAGGCAGTTCTCCATAATCTCTTTGAGGTTTAGGCAACTCCTACCCTCTGACCCAGGTGTTGGGCTACCGGTCGGGGGCGTATTTCAGAGAAGATTCCTTCCTTTTGTGCTACTGAGCTAGAGGGAGCTCATTTTTCCGCTTGGGGTCTCCGGTAGCCTTAAGCTCGGGAGTCCAATATGTGAGGACTGACTTCCTGCTTGGTCCTGGAGAAAGAGTAGTTACTCACCTGTAACAGGTGTTCTCCAGGAGCAGCAGGAATCAATCCTCACAACCCTCCCTCCTCCCCTTGGAGTTGCAGTCATCTCATTTCATTTTTTTACTAATTTTTTGCTGTCTTTTAGCTATGTCATCAGACTGAGCAAGATGGCACCCTTGGGCGGGAAGGGGACCGCGCTTGCGCGCTGCAATTCCCAAAGGCTTTCTTTGAAAGCTGGGGAAATTGCTCCGCGAGGGCTCCGTCGGCGCCGACGTCACCCATATATGTGAGGACTGATTCCTGCTGCTCCTGGAGAACACCTGTTACAGGTGAGTAACTACTCTTTGTGTGCACGAAACACGGTAACACCCGCACAACTAACACCAGTGCCCAGCCATGCCCACCCCACACACCTAGGTGCCCTTCCAACAGCAAAACACAGACCGCTCATACCCCCAACCCCCAATCCCACCTCCTGCACCCCCACCCCACCCCCCAACCCATACCCCACCACACTGAACCCAGGGCCTCTTCCCAGCTAACCAGTTGCCATGGCTCTGCACCTCCATTCCGGGGCCATTGTCCCATTCCCCACACTCCAACCACCGCTCTGGCCTCACAGGTCCAGGGTTGGTCTGCAGGGAGGCACCTGCACCCCCATCTACATTTATGGCTGCCCATGCCTCCGGTCCCGTGCCATCTCAGTGGACGTCTTCCAACTCAGAGATGGAATAGTTTCGCTATACAGCCTGCTGGCCCTGGATATACAGGGCCGACATCCATATCAGTCGTCTGTGTCCAGGGCCAAAGACTGCCAACAGCCTAACCTAGATCTGCCACTGCCCCACCCCTTTCACACCACTGGCTAGTCTCCCTGTAGGAACACCTTGTACGTACTGGGAGGTTAGTCAGGGTCGGCAGTGGGGGCCGAATGGCGGAGATGGATGTCCTAGCATGACATCCATCCCTGCCATTCAGGCCTCCAATTGCCCCTCTAGTGGATATACACAGAATGCAGTGTTCAATGTTTCTTGGATTTTATTTATAGCACAGTGGCATACAGAGACACAAATGGCCATGTGCTGACACAGTAATCCCCCCTATAATGGCCATCTAGTTCCGGCCCTTCATCCCATTGGCCCAAGTGGGGACAGGAGCGCCTCTGTGAGTCTCTGCACTGGCTTGGTGAGAGCCTTGAGGTCACCCGTGATGCTCTGAAGTTGTTCTGCTATGCGTTCTAGCGGCCCCACTGCTGCAAGGGTCTGCTCCACGGCACCCATGGTGCCCATGCCATGCTGTGGTGTGCCCGCCTGTGCCTCCTCAGAAACTGCCACAGAGCACAGCAACTCATCCGGCTCCAGCTCGCTGTTGCCACTCAGGTCCCCATCCCCTGCCCCATGCTCTCCACCTCTGTTCCCTCCACCCCCTGCCCCTCCCTTTATCCCATTCTCCCCTCATCCCTCTCTCTGCCCCCTGCCCACTCCCATCCCCCCCTGCCCCCTGCCCCCTCACATCCTGGCCCTCCACTCCCTGCCTGTTTCCAACACTGCCTCCCCCTCCCAACCCCCCATCCATGCTTACCCCCTCCTCCACCTACTGGTGTGCCTGGTTGGTGTGCCCCTGATCTCCCCCTCCTCCAGGGACTCTTCATCCACCTCCCCCTGCTCTTCAGGGTCACTCCCCCATGTGTGGGGCACCTAGATTGAGAGTGAAGGTGTAGACCTCTTCTCCACTCTCCCCTGGCTGTTGCTGCGCTGTCAGTGTCTGCGGTGGCCAAGTGTGGGGACTGGCTGTTGCTGACTGCTGCTCATCCCTCTCCTACACCTCCTCATCCTCTGCCTCCTCCCCCTCATTGTCTTCCTCATCCTCCGCTGAAGTGGGGGGTGAGTCCTCGACCGGGATGGCTGTGTAAGGGTTGCAGAGAGGTAGCTCAGTTACAGTGGGTGGGGATGTCCAGCTACTGCCCACGCTCTGTCTGCTGTTGCCCCTGCAATACCCAGCTACTCCAGCCCTGTGCCATGTTGCATATCATTGCCCCATTCCTGTGCCACACCTCCACATTCACCTTGCTCCTGCTGCAGCTGCTGCCAGAGTTTCGCCAACATCTGCGAGCATGTGCGGCGTATAGCCCCAAAACGCACCAGGTAAACCTCTTGTCTCACGCAGGATGTGGAAATGTCTGTGGAGGCAAGAGGATAGTATCTTAGATATGCACGTTTCTTTCTCCCCCCAGGTCTGTCACTTCAGCTGCCTGCCTGCCATACCACCGCCTGCGTACACTGGACCCTGTCACATCATGCTGCCTCATCTCCAGTGCTACCTCACCCCAGTCTAGGGCTTGCCCTGGTTTCCCAGGCCTCCTCTGTCCTGTGTACCTTCATTGCTAATGGGCTGGGCCGTGGACTGAGGGGTCACAGGTACAGTGCTGCCTGCAATATTCCTCTGCGACCCAGCTGCATTTGCTGCCTGCCCTGTGGTGCGCATTGTGGGCCTTGCATGCTGGTTTCAAACCTGGCCGCTAACATGTCCTGTTCTATGGTTGGAGAGCATTCGTTTGGGCTGCAGCAATCCAGGGGGGCACTATTGTGTGATACCTCTGTACACATTTCAGGGGTGGGACCTGGCCGTGATTGTGTCTGCTGCTTTTACCAGGGCTGGTCGGTGGGCCAGGCAACAGCAGATGGTACTGGGATGCCTGGGTGCATTGGGTGAGGTATGGACAACAGAGGACAGGTGTTGATAGTGCCTCTGTGTACAGTGCATTGCAAAGGTGGTCATCCCCTCTATGTTTCTCCTGTTTTGTCGCATTGCAACTTGTGTACAGATACTCCCTTCTCCGCTGTGAATCGTTGCAGCTCCTTCAGTGTTCTCCTTGGTGTCCTTGTAGTATCTCTGCTTTATGCACCCCTTGCCTAGTCTGCGAGTTTCAGTGGGCGGCCTTTTATTGTCGAGTTTGTTGTGGTGACATTTCCTTAATATATTGTTTTTTTGGGGTTCATGGTGCTTCAATGCATCTTCAGTCTTTGGTATATTTTTTGCTGCAGCTCTGGTCTCTATGTCTTCGCAACTCTGTCTCTGACCTGTTTGGAGTGCTCCTAGGTCATCCTCTTGCTTGCTCAGTGGTGTTGCAGTGTCCGGGCCTTTTGTTACTGGTGTATTGGTACAATCATCATGTGGCAGATCATGTGACACTGCTTGCTGCTGCCCTCATTATGTGCCATCCATGGTTCTTTGGTTGTACCTGATCTTCTTTGGGGGTTTCATGGACAGAGTGTTGGAAATATATGCACTTACACCTTTTCTGGTTTTACTTGGGGTTTTTTTGTGTACACAGGTAATTGTGTTATCCTTTCATATCACCATTTTTGGCTGTACTGTTAGGTCCCTTATCTAACATCCGGCTGACTCCCATCTTCATTCCAGGTTGTAATCAGGCAACATAATGGGATTGGCACCAAGGGGATGAATGCTTTTGCAGGCCACTATGGGTTTTCACTCTTTCCTCATTTGTGGTTTTCTGTGCAATTCTGGTGCTCGCCCCTTCAGACAGTTGATCACAGGTTGGGAATGATACAGAGGGTGGCTACGAGTATGGTTGGTGGTCTAGATTTTGACCATCTGCAGACTGACCTGTGGATTTTTTTGGGTATACATTGACAGGACAGCAGGTTGGCAATGCTATGATTGCAACATTTGTATACCTCCATGGCATGTATGCACAGGTTGGGAACTCCTTCAATTGTCAGCATCTCTGCTGCAGGGTGTCATTGAAAAGGGGTGGAAGGAGATAGACTCAGGTGTCGTATGCAGGGCTGTTTCTTTGCAGAAACAGTGGTGGCTGCATGAGATAGTATCCCATTGAAGGTGGTGGTGCTGTGGACAGTTTCAGACATGGGGATGGGGCAGACACAGGGTTCTCTCAGGGGACTGTTGTGGTGGTTGTTATTGGAGGGCAGACTAGTTCGACCATGTGTTCTTTTATTACCATTATGTTTCTCTGTTTCTACTGTGCTGTGTTTTGGATGGCAGTATCAGGCCATGTTGCTGAACCGTTACACACAGTAGGTGTGTTTCAGTGTGTTCCTCTTTCCTTTCGATATGTGCGTTCCCTTTAGTCCATTCTGCATGCATTACCACCGTGCCTTTCTCTTGGCCATTGTGTTTCTGCTTGCTTGTTTCCTGTGCGTTGCCAGTTTTGTGTGTTTACAGTCATTTGGTGGTGTGGTGGGTCCAGCTATCCCTTGCTCCTTTTGCCCTTTTACTTTGCAGCTACTTCCTGGCTCTTTGCAATGTTGTTGACCCACCACATACATTTCCCCTGCCTCCCCCCTTTCCTGCTTTGTTCTACTTACTGCGCTAGGGTGGTCCTTATTTGCTCCCAGCCCCTGCGTGCTGCTGCTAGGGCTGGCCATCTGTGTGCCATGGGTAGCAGGGCATGCTCATTCTCTATCAACAGCCTGCAGAGCAGGCGAGTCACTGCCTCCGAAAAGTTCACCTGGCGAGTTCCCATTTTCTGAGGTGTTGCATGGGTCTTGCGACTTATGGGGGGAACTCACTGCATCCTATTTCCTGTTGCACGTGGGAGACAGTGCAGGTGGGCACGTTTTTGGATTTGCACGTACGCGGCCTAGTTCCGTACTTGAAAGTGCGAGTTGCACATGGACATCGCACTATGTTCAGCACACACCACACGTTTAATGGTGTGGACGGCTAGCCCTGTATTCTGTATGCCACTGCACATCATTGCATTTGGGCACGGAATCGCATTTTTGTTGGGGATGTACATGTGCTGTGCGTTTACCTCTGACTGACATGTCTTTTTCTGAATCAGCCCCTTAGTGACTCTTATAGAAGAGTCATCATGTAAACCCACATTAGGCGATACATTGCTTCTGAACACATGGCAATAGCCCAGGCTTTCACGCTAATGTGCTTTCCATTCCCATGCTCTACCCAATCCCCACCCCATCCCACACTCGTCAATTAATATACATTTCAGTGTATGGTGGCAAATATGTTCATGCATTAGTGTTCCTGTCTGCCAATTGCTGCGCATTGCATTGCACCTTAACCAGCTAGTAAAAGAGGCCTTATTCATTCTGGCATTTATGGTATTATGTCTCATTATTAATTATGGGCCCAATATTCTTCGGGGATGGCTATAGGCTGCTATGGCCTTTAACTCCAGATATTCAGTCTCTGCACAGCTTACACAGCCGCCGAAGCTAACTGGGCAGTGGTGATATTGAGCCGTTGCCCAATTAACTCCTATGGGTAAAAGATAGACCAGCTTTTGCTGCACCCATCTTTTACCCACAAGTTGCTAACCAAGCAGTGGTGCAATATCACAGCTACCAGTTAGCGACTGTTGCTGCCCCGAATGCAGTTAGCATCGGGGCATGTAGTGGAGATAATCAGGGATATTCAGTGATTAACCATGTTAGTGCCACTGATTATCCCGTTAAGCAACATTTACACTGTTTAAGAGTCTGTAAACTGTGCAAATGCCTTTGAATATCCAGCCTTATAATTTTAACATTATTTAGTGTGATATTTTTATTGTCTTCGCAGGGAGTATTATTTTATGAATCATATTCTTTTTTTATCGAGCATTGTGGGTAATTTGCATTTTTTTAAAATGTGCATAGATGCACTTTCACTGGAGGGCATCTTTCATTTGTAAAGCATTTATCTCCAGGAGCAAGCAGGAATGTAGTCTTCACGTATGGGTGACATCGGCACCGACGGAGCCCGCGTGGGAACGCTCCCCAGCATCCTATAGAAAAGCTTTTGGGAGCATCCCACTGCCCCTGCATAGCAGCCGTCCCGCCTTTCCAACTCTCCCTCCTCAGTTTTTCATTTTCTGCAGCGCCGACAAGGAGCAATTCCTGTCACTGCAGAAAATTGACATCTTTTCTGGTCGCATCTGCCTTCCCGTCGATGCTAGCACTGGCACCGGCGGTGTTTCTTCTGTTTTCTGTTTCTATTTCTTTCTTTTAAAAAAAACCTTGTGTTTTTTCCCTGAGGGTACCTTGCCCTCTAGGTGCTTAAGCGCCATTTTGGGCCTTAGGCCCCTTTTTCCTTTTAAGATGGATAAACCAGCTAGTGGTTTCAATAAGTGTTCCAAATGTAGCAGTACCATTTCTGCTACCATGACTGGTGTCTCAAATGTTTGGGACCAGACCATCTGCCATCGGAATACCTTCTCTGCAGGAAGATGACAAAGAGGGGCCTGCAGAATTGAGCTGCGAAACTCGGTACCCTCTTTGCCACCGATGCAATGTCGGTTGCATCGACGTCGTCGAGAGCTTCATCTTCCTCCCATGGATCTCAGGTATTGAAAGCCAAGTCTTCCTCGAAGGCTGGCCGGTCTTCCAAGGGTAGATCTACTTCTAAGTATCGAGATACCTTAGGCGTTGCCCTGGAGGGGAATACACCGGCCAAACAACCCCAGCGGGAGGTCCTTGCCTCCAAAGCATTAACGAGGTCCCAAAATGCTCCCGAGGCCTCCACCTTCGGAGAACTCTTGGTGCCATGCTCTGAGGTCGTGGCCAGCTGTTTGGGTACCGATACCCATGCATCGGCTGGCTCCATGCATCAACGTATCCTGGCCATTGAGCGGAGTTTAGCGGCCTTGCTAGCAGCTTCGGTACTGATAAAGCCTCTGCAATCGGTTTTGCAGCCATCAGTACCGACACCAGTACCGAATGTGTCTGCATCAACCATTGCGCCGCTCTCCATGCTACAACCCATGCCGGCCCCTAGAATCAGTGTCCAGAATTGAGGGTCTGGTATCGAGGCATTCTAATGCCGATTTTGATCGGTACCGTTGATGAGCTGGGTGGGAGCACTCGGCCCGCCGATACTTCAAGTCCTCCGATTCCAACTCGTCCGATGAATCGATCGGTACCATGGAAATGGAGGCTCTTCCAGAAGATCCTTCTTCTTCCCCACAACACCGTATGTCTCCTCCGGAGGACATGTCTTTTCAAGACTTTATACGGGACGTGGCTCGGGGCCTCTCCATTATGGTGACCTCGGAAAAAGAACCGAGAGCTGAAGAACTTGAAATTCTTCAGTATCCAACAGCCCGGTAGGAGGCGACTACTCTACCTATTCACTGGATATTGCATGACCTCATATGTAGGATGTGGGAGACACCCTTAACTGTCTCTCCACATTCTTGGAGGCTCGATACCATGTACCGGGTACCGCAGTGTCCCAGTTTCCAGAAGACGCAGTTACCACACCACTCCATGGTAGTGGAATCGGCAATGCGTCAAATTAAAAGTGCCAAGACACATTCCTTAAATCCTCCGGGCCGGGAGGCGAGACTCTCAATGCCTTCGGTCGTCGATGTTTCAAGCCTCCATGTTATTGGCCAGAATAAGTTCTTGCATACTCTACATGGGTATGTTCCTTCGGCAGGTTGCTAAGGATTTAAAATTAATGGCTCCTCTTCTCCCTGATGACAAGAGGGCTGATTACCTGACACTTGTAAAACATGCCCAGAATGTTTCCAAATTTATGAACAGGGCAACCTGTGACTGCTTTGAGTGTATTAGCAGAACATCTGCTATTTGCATTGGTGCACGTCGGATTGCTTGGTTACAAGCATCCGATCTTGAACAGTGGGTGCAGGATAAGCTGGGGAACATTCCTTGCACAGATGAAAACCTTTTTGGCAAGGATTGGCAGGACAAGGCTTCTCAACTGGAATACGAGAATACCATTCTCAATAGGCTTTCTAGAACCACTGCTAACCCAGCTAAGAAAAAGACTATAAAGAAGCTTTTTTTCAACAAGAAAAAGATGTTTTGCCCTTCTTATACCCACGCTGTGCACTGTCTGGTCCATGCTTCCCAGAAGGGACAGCAACAACCAAAACAACAACGGAAGGCTCAGACTCCCAGGGCTCTGCCAGCTCAACAGACCCAGCCTCCTCAAGATCTTTGACTCCTTACTAGGGAACTTAACTGTCCTATCTCTGGAGGTTCCATAGCCAGTCAACATTCCAGGCAGACTATGTTACTTTATCCAAAGGTGGCATCAGATAACATCAGAACATTGAACTCTCTCCATAGTAGCATAGGGGTACAAGCTTCACTTCCAAAGTATGCCCCCTCCTTCTACTCCAAGAGAATTCAGCTCTCGGCCCCCTCTTACCACTCTCTTGTTCCAAGAGATTACCACCCTTCTCGCTCAGGGTGCGATAGAGGAGGTGCCTCTCTCTCAGCAAGGCCTGGGCTTCTACTCCCCCTACTTTGTTATCCCAAAGTAGACAAGAGGATACAGGCCCATTCTGGATCTCAGAGAATTGAACAAGTATTTACTCCAAGAGAAATTCAAGATGATCTCTCTCTGAACTCTTCTGCCTTACCTCCAGAGTCAGGACTGACTTTGTTCTCTAGATCCTTATTCACGCAGAACACAGGAGGTTTCTACAATTCCTCTTTCAAAGAAGACATTACCAATACAGGGTTCTACCCTTCAGCCTGACCTCTTCCCCAAGAGTCTTTACAAAATGCATGGTAGTAGTGGCAGCATTCCAAAGATCTCTAAGGATATTTGTCTTCCCTTACTTAGACGACTGGTTCATCCAAGCAATGACAGCTCTAGACGCCAGCTCTGCTATCTCCAGCACAATGCAGGTTCTTCAACACTTGGGATTTGTAATAAATCTTCCAAAATCCCAACTCACCCCTTCTCAAACCTTAGAGTTCATAGGGACTCTCCTAGACACGCAGCAGTCAAGGGCTTTTCTTTTCTACCACAGGCCCGCAGCACTCAGATTGTTCAGCTAGCTTCTCAGGCAGGTATGAAAACTTTCCTAACTGCTCGAGAAATGCTTCAGTTGCTGGGCCATATGGCTTCCACTGTACATGTGGTTCCCTATACTCATATGCATATGCGTGCAGCTCAATGGACCCTGGCTTGGCAGTGGACTCAAGCATCAGGTCGTCTGGGAGACAGAATCATGATCTCTGCACATCTAGTTTCATCTCTGCAATGGTGGCAATCACCAGAAAACCTTCTTGTAAGGTCACCTTTTCAGATGTCACCACAACAATCTACCCCAACGACGGATGCGTCCAAATTGGGTTGGGGAGCTCATCTGGACAACTTCTACATTCAGGGTCTTTGGACTCAGCAAGAGGCACGACTTCACATAAATCTGTTGGAATTCAGAGCCATCCACAATGCTCTCAGGGTGTTCCAGGACCATCTTCGCTCCCAAACAGTTCTAGTCCAGACGGACAATCAAGTAGCCATTGTCTGTGTGAACAAGCAAGGTGGAACAGGTTCTCAAGCATTGTACAATGAAGCCCTACATCTATGGTCTTTTGCCATACGCCATCAGATTCACCTACTAGTGGTATATCTCCCTGGCAAACAAAATCTCCTGGTAGACAAAACTCAGTCGAGTACTACTGCCACACGAGTGGTCTCTCCATGTGGATCAGATTGCTCAAATTTTTCAAATCTGGGGAACCCCAGATATAGATCTGTTTGCAAGTCCTCAGAATGTCAAACGTCCCGCTTCTGTTGCAGAACATCTGCTCAAAGCAGTCAGGCGATGGACGATTTCCACCTCCACTGGGGTCAGGCTTCCTGTATGCCTATCCTCCCATTCCCTTCATCCCCAAGATTCTTTTCAAACTCCAGAGAGACAGGGGCTACATGATCCTCAGAGCCCCACGTTGGCCACAACAAACGTGGTATCCACTGCTTCTACATCTCTCTCAAGCCAAACCTCTGGAGTTGGGATGTGCTCCGTATCTCCTATCTCAGGAGAACGGGACACTTCTGCATCCAAACCCGCAGTCCTTATATCTGACAGCATGGTTGCTGAGAGCTTAGAGCCCCAGAACATCAGCCTCTCTCAACGGGTTAGAGATATCCTTTTGGCTTCAAGGAAACCTTCCACAAGGCGTTCTTACGCCTTCAAGTGGCAAAGGTTTTCAATCTGGTGTTCAAAAAAGGATCTTAATCCTTTTTCCATTCCTGTGGAAGTGTTACTTGAGTATCTCCTCCACCTCTTGTACTCTGGACTCAAAAACAATTCGGTAAGGGTCCACCTAAGTGCCATTGCGGCATCTCACTTGCCCTTAGATGGACAACCTATCTCCTCTCAGCCACTTGTAGTGCGCTTCATGAGGGGCCTACTCTTAACTAAGCCTCCCATTAGGCCACCACCAGTGGCATGGGACCTCAATGTTGTCCTCAGACAGCTTATGAAGCCACCCTTCAAACCCCTAGCCACTACGTCTCTGAAGCTTCTTTCTTGGAAAGTCACCTTCCTCATTGCCCTCACTTCTGCAAGACACATCAGTGAGCTCCAGGCTTTAGTGGCTGACCCTCCTTATACACGGTTTCAGCATGATAAAGTAGTCCTTAGGACTCATCCTCACTTTATGCCAAAGGTGGCTTCGCCTTTTCATTTAAACCAGTCTGTTTACCTTCCAGTTTTCTTCCCTAAACCTCATGCCTCTGTTGTTGTTGTTAAGTGCCGTCGAGTCGGAGTCGACTCATGGTGACCCTCTGGATAGCTATCCTAAATTGTGTTCAGTCTTGAGTCAGGCGGCTCATTGTTGACAGACTGGTACCCGTAGCTGCTGTTATTGTATCGATCCATCTCATTGCTGGCCTTCCTCTTTTGCGTTTACCTTCTATCTTGCCAAGCATGATGTCTTTCTCTAATGATCTCTCTCTTCGCATGATGTGTCCAAAGTATGAAAGTCGAAGTCTTGTCATCTGAGCTTCTAAAGAAAGCTTAGGTTTGATCTCCTCTAGTACCGACTGGTTTGTTCTTCGGGCAGTCCATGGTATACACAGTATTCGCCGCCAACACCATAATTCAAAGGCATCAATTTTCTTCCTGTCTATCTTTTTCACTGTCTAGCTTTCACATCCATATGATGTTATTGAAAATATCATGGCTTGAACAATTCGAATCTTTGTATGGAGAGAGACATCTCTGCTCTTGAGAATCTTATCTAGGTCTTTCATAGCCATTCTGCCAAGAGCAATGTGTCGTCTGATTTCTAGACTGCTTGTTGCTTCTTTATTGATAGTTGATCCAAGTTGGTTAAGTTGTTCACGATTTCAATTTCTTCTTCTTCAACGATGAACCTGTTGATTATGCCAGTTGTCATGATCTTTGTCTTCTTTACATTAAGGTGCAGGCCCATTTTGAGACTATGTTCTTTGATTGTGAGACGCAAATGTTTCAGATCATCTTCACTTTCAGCCAGTAATGTGTCTTCCACCAATCTTCACACCTTCATACAATCCTGCTTCTCTGATGATTTGTTCTGCATATAAATTAAACAGGAAGGGGAAAGTATGCAGCCTTGTCTTACACCTTTGCTTATTTTAAACCATTCTGTTTCTCCTTGATCCGTTCAAACTGTTGCTTCTTGATCAATGTACAGATTGTGCAAGAGTACGATCAGGTGTTCTGCTATATCCATGCTTCTTAATGTGGCCCAGAGTTTCTCATGGTTTACATAGTCAAAAGCCTTGCTATAGTCGATAAAGCACAAATAGATATCCTTTTGGTATTCTTTAGTCTTTTCAAGGATCCATCTCACATCCGCAATGATGTCTCTCGTTCCTCGCCCTTTCCTGAACCCTGCTTGCACTTCAGGTAGTTCTTTTTCCAGGTATGGTTGTAGTCTATTTTGAATAATCTTCAGTAGAATCTTGCTGGCATGTGGGATCAGAGCGATTGTGCGATAATTTCCACAGTCAGTTGGATCACCTTTCTTTAGTATTGGTATAAACACAGATCTTTTCCAGTCAGTTGGCCATGATGTTGTCTTCCGTATTTCTTGGCAGAGCCTTGTAAGTACAGTAACAGCTGCATCAGATTGCTGTAATACTTCTATGGGAATGCTATCAATGCCTGGTGCTTTGTTCTTTGATAAGGCTTTCAATGCTGCTTTAATTTCTTTCATCACCAATGGTTCCCGATCATAAGGTACAGGTTGAAATGGCTGTTGGTCCACTTGATCTTTATCATATAAAAACTCTATATATTCCTTCCACCTTTTCTTGATCTTCTCAGCATCATTCAACATAGAACCTTGAGCATCTTGTAACATTCCAATTCGAGGCTGGAACTTTTTCTTTAACTCTCGTAGCTTTAGGAAAGCCGATCTTGTTCTTCATCTAATAGTTTCTGCTTCTATTTCCTTGCATGCCTCTAGTGCAGAAAAAAGTCTACATACTCTAGATTGCAAACATGCCTTGGCCTTTTATCTACAGAGAACTAGGCAGCACAGGAAAGCTTCACAGCTTTTTGTTGCTTTTGATTCATCACCAAGGTCTACCAGTTTCCAAAAGAACACTCTCCAAATGGATTGCAGACTGTATATCCTTTGCTTATGAGAGTGCAGGATTTTCTCTTGAAGGTCATGTCATAGCACACAATGTGCGAGCAATGGCTGCCTCCATGACAAACCTACGCTCAGTGGCGATTGATGAAATATGCAAAGCAGCAACCTGGTCCTCTGTCCACACTTTTGTGGCCCATTATTGCTTTGACAAGGACCCCCGCCGGGATGCCTCGTTTGGCCAGGCTGTTCTCCAGCATTTCTTTCAGACTTAGATCAACTCCTACCCCCCATCCTGGGTTTCGATACCAGACGTCCTTGGAGGATACATGACCCACTTAGGCCTGTGTTTCACAGCTTTCTCTGTAGTCATCTCCCTGGCATCTCCAAGCTAGACTAAATTCCTGCTTGTTCCTGGAGATAACGTAGCTGTAACAGGTGATCTCCGGAAACAGCAGGAATTGAGTCTTCACAACCCACCCTCCTCCCCTAGGAGTTGTATTTCTCTCTCTCTCTCTCTCTCTCTCTCTCCTTCTCTCCTTTTATCTCAGCTGCAAACCCAACTGAGGAGGAAGAGTTAGAAAGGCGGGAAGGCAGCTACACAGGCGCAGTGGGATGCTCCCAAAAGCTTTTCTATAGGACGCTGGGGAGCGTTCCCATGCGGGCTCCGTTGGTGCTGATGTCACCCATATGTGAAGACTCGATTCCTGCTGTTTCCAGAGATCACCTGTTACAGGTGAATAACTACGCTTTATCTACACATCAACCAAGTTTATATCAATTTTGCATACAATCAGCACTGAAGAATTACACAAAAAGCTTTTAGAATGATTTGGATACATAAAGGGACAGAGCACGAGGACTCACTGGAAGGTGACATGATTGTCAGCAGATTGCCAAGCTTAACTCACACAGACGCAGAGCTTCTACTGCCTTGTGCTCGAGAATGAGGAGGATGTTTTAGAACAGCTTGTAAAACTAGAGGGCATAACATGAAGCTGCAAGCGGGTAAACTGAAAGGCAATGTCAGGAAATACTTTTTCACTGAAAAGATGGTGGATGCTTGGAATGACCTTCCGATGGAAGTGGTGGGGACAAACACAATGACAAAATTAAAAATGGCATCAGACAGACACAGTGGATCCCTTTATAGCAACAGGATAAAATGAAAATAAACATAACTACCTCTTATATCTCAACAAATAGGGGTGACCTATACGGAGCGATGAGTACATAGAAACATAAAAACATGACAGAAAAAGACAACATGGCCTATCTAGTCTGTCCTTCCATATAAACAACTACAACAGTTATGTTGTGATGACAACTACAACTCAATTATGTTGTGATGACCTGTACATAGTTTGAATAGTGTTATTCTAGTTAATGTTCAAAACATGTTCAATGTAACTAAACGTGTACATAGTTAACACAAGTTCCATGTAAAATATACAGAAGTATATTGATTTTTGTTCGATGTGAACCGCCCCTGATCTCTGGAAGGGGCGGTATATAAGAAACTGTTAAATAAATAAATAAATAAATAAACAGTCCCCCTTTTACCTTTAGAGATCCTCTGTGTTTGTCCCATGCTTTTTTGAATTCGGTTTCTGTCCTCATCTCTACCACCGCCACTGGGAGACTATTCCACGGATTCACCACTCTTTCCGTAAAGAAATATTTCCACATATCACTCCTGAATCTATCCCCCATCACCCTCATCCCATGTCCCCTCATAGCAGAACTTGCTTTCAATTGAAAGAGGCTCTCTCCCTGAACATCTCTATCCTGCCTTTCCTCTAAGGTGTACATATTAAGATTCCTAAGTCTGTCCTCATATGCTTTATAATGAAGACCACTAATCATCTTAGTAGCCACCCTCTCCACTGACTCCATCCTGTTCACATCCTTTTGAAGGTGCGGTCTCCAGAATTGCACACCATATTCCAAATGAGGTCACACCAAAGACTTATACAGAGGCACTATCACCTCCTTTTTTCTGCTAGCCATTCCGCTCCGTATTTACCCAAGCATCCTTCTAGCTTTTGCCGTCACCTTTTCTACCTGTTTAGCTACTTTAAGATCATCAGACACAACCATGCCTAGGTCCCTCTCTTCTTTAGTGGACAAAAGTACTTCACCCCTTATACTATATTGCTCCCTTGGATTGCTGCAGCCCAAATGCATGACCTTACATTTTTTAACATTAAATCCCAACTGCCAGATTCTAGACAAGCTTAGCTAGATCCCTCCTCATGTTATCTACACCTTCCTGGGAGTACACCCCTAATCAGAGGCATAGGGAGGGGTGACCTGCACAGAGCGGCAGGTGCACCTACTCTTGCCGCCTTGCTGGGCAGACTAGATGGACGTGGTATAAAAATGTTAAATAAATAAATCTGTAGGTTTTTGGAATACAATGGTTTCAAATCCTACTTCTGCTTTTATAATCATATCTTGGGCTCAGTGATTTCTAATGTTAACTAAATATTATTTATTTTATTTATTTAAAAAGGTTTTATACACTACCTTCTCCTTAAGTCAAAGTGGTTTACATTACAACTCAATACTGTTTACACTGTACCTTCTAACTAGCTATGAGACATTCTCAACATACTCTTTTCGCTCTTCGATAAGATAAAGTCACCATTGGTAAATCTTTTCCACAAACTAATTTGTTTTTGAATGGCGTCTACCCTAACTATTTATGCTCATAATCTACCATGTTTAAAGTTGTTAATGAAGGTGCCATCATGGCATCCATAGCAATAACTGAAACCTGTTCACAAAAATATATTATGAAATTAAAAAAAAATGTCTTTAATGCTATCTCCATTAAAGAAATCAGAAACTCTGGGGATATCCTGCTTTGTTTTCTCAAATTTAAATATTTTATCACTATATCCAGTGGTCCATCTTGAGGAATGTTAATGTAAAGAAGAACCTGTGAAGAATCCTTAGGCTGGATTTGTTTTTGGCAGAAAGACTGAAAATCTTTAAAAACATTGATAATGCTGGTCTGAGCTGCTAGTTTATTTATTTATTTAAAAACATCTACAGCCTGTCAATTTACATATTCTTGGCCGGTTACAATAAAACATCTGAAATACTTATATTACCAACAGACTAATATGACAAGCACAATGTATACACAGTAAAATGCAATTAGAAATCAATTGTCAAAAGCTTCACTAAATAAAACAGTTTTCAAATGCTTTTTAAATCTCAGATAATCCAGAATTGCATAAAAAGCACTAGGCAAAGCATTCCATATTGTGCATACATGCACAAAGATATAACCTTAAATGATGGAACAACCAATACTACATAAAAACATAAGATATGCCATACTGGGTCAGGCCAAGGTCCATCAAGCCCAGTATCCTGTTTCCAACAGTGGCCAATCCAAGCCACAAGTACCTAGCAGGTTCCCAAAAAGACACACAGGTTCCACAATGCTTGTCTTGGGGCAAGCAGTGGATTTCCTGGATACTCTAATAATGGTTTATGGACCTTTCCTCCAGGAACTTGTTGCATCTTGAGAACACAATCTATCTCTGGCATCCTTTTAAAAAAATTGAGTTCTCCAAAATCCAGTATACCACAGATAGCAGGTTAAAACATACACAAAAAATGATAGGCAACCAGTGCTTCTCCAGGACCAAGCAGGAAGTCAGTCCTCACATATGGGTGTCATCGGCGCCGATGAAGCCGCAGCGGAGCATTTCCCCAGCTTTCCATGAAAGCCTTTGGGAATGCTGGCACGCATGCGCGGTTCCCTTCCCGCCTAAAGGTGCCATCTTACCTCGGTCTCTTTTTTTCCGAGAAGCCCACCGGACGTGTGTCCTGTTCTCCCGGATAAAAGTGATTTTTGCTTCGGCGATTTTTCGCTATTTTTGTCTCCGGTTCGACGCCGGTTCCCCTCCCGCCGGGTTCGGTACACCGTCATCGAGCCCGCTTATTTCTTTTTCGGTTTTTGCCCTTCGTGGCAGGCGTTCGCGCCCTTTTTTTCATTTTTTCCCTGGAAGGCCGGTCTTTTGACCTCGCAGGGGCTTTTTTTTCCTCAATGGCTTCCAATGGTTTCAAAAAGTGTGATCGGTGTAAGAAACTTATGTCTCTCACCGACACACATGACTGCTGCCTTCGGTGCCTCGGCCCTGACCATGACCCCAAGTCGTGTGTGCCATGTGGGAAGATGTCTTCCAAGGCACTCAAAAGTCAACAGCATCAGAAGGAAAGGTTTTTCTCGGACTCGGCCTCCGGCCGGGCCCGGACCTCATCTGAGGCCTCGACATCTCGGGATTCTGATCCCGAGCGCCGTCGAAGCTCCTCGGACAGGGGGTCCCCCGACCAGGAATGCAAGAGGAAGAAGCGGCTCGTGAGGGCGGCATCGGAGGAGGTCCCTGGTCCCTCGAGGGCCAGGTCTAAGACCCCCAACCGCCGTCCCGGGCCCGTGGACCAAGAGAAGCCTGCCAAAGTTCCTCGCGTGGAGCAGGAGTCTGCTGGACATGTAAGCCCCGTAGTCCTCCTGGACTCTCCTCCCAGAGAGCCGACATCGGGCCCGGCGCCGCCGGGGCCCAAGTCGGTGGCTGCTGTGTCTCCCAAGCTGAGTCTCAGGATGACAGCCTTGGAGTGCAGATTGTCTGCCTTCATGGAGCAGCAGCGGGCACTGATGGCCAGCCTGTCTGGTGCATCTACCCTGACCACCGGGACGTCGACTTCGAAGTCAACCCCGGAGACCGAGCCGATACTCGAGACCCTCGTGGCTCGAAGTCGTCCTCGGTCGAGGTCTCCCTCGACCTCCCATTCGGGATCGAGGGTGTCTATGCCGGTGCTCCCGGCGTCGGGGCGGGTGCCTCGGGGCCCCGCGGGGTTGGACCCTGACTCCTCCTCGGATGAGTCCGCCTGGGAGATGGAGGACGAGGAGTCTCCCGATACTTTTAAGACTCGGTGCGTCCCGTCGGACTCACCGCAGTCTGAGCCCCGGAGTAGATCCCCTCCGGAGGACACTAGGTTCTCGGAGTTCGTCCGGGATATGGCCGCTGCCTTGGCTATCCCTGCCGATCCCGAGGAAGAACCTCGAGCCGAGGAGCTTGATGCTCTACAGTACGACTCTCCTCCGAAGGAGGCCTTTACTGTCCCTGTTCCTCCGATGCTGGAACGGCTCCTCTTCCGGATGTGGGAGGGACCGACCTCGGCGCCGGTTCTGAGCAAGTGAGTCGATTCCATCTATCGACTCCGCAAAAGCCCTGGTTTCCAGAAAGCACAGCTACCACACCATTCCATGGTTGTGGAATTGGCCATGCATCGTCTGAAGAGCCAGAAGATGCACTCCGCGGTGCCCCCCGGCAGGGAGACCTGCAACCTCGATGACATCGGTAGAAAGTGCTTCCAGGGGTCGATGCTTGCTTGCCGTGTCCAGTCTTACCAGCTGTACATGGGCATGTACTTGCGAGACCTGGCCAAGGAATTGGCCGGATTCTCTGCTGGTCTCTCTGGGGAACCCTTGCAGAGATTTAAGACCTTGTCCTCGGGGATTCGGGAATGCTCCAAGTTCATTTCCCGCACCGCCTACGATGGCTTCGAGGCTTCGGCCTGAGTTGCGGTTGCCGGCATCGCGGCTCGACGCCAGGCGTGGCTGCAGTCATCGGACCTCGAGCCATGGGTTCAGGACAAGTTGGTCGATGTCCCCTGCCGAGGTGAGAACCTTTTTGGCAAACCCGTGACTGAGAAGGCCGCTCAGCTTGAGACCGAGCACCTTACCCGGACAAGGTTGTCGAGGAAGACCTCTGCCCCTTCACATAAAAAGAAGGGCTCGGGTAAAAAGTCCTTTTACCCGAGGAAGGGCACTGCCTGCAAACAGTACCCTCAGTATCAGGCTGCCCAAGCTGCCCCCCAGGGTCAGCAAGCCAAGGCCAGGGTAATGGGCCCCATAGGCAGAGGACCCTCAAGCCTTCTGCCCCTGCTTCCACTCAGCAGGGTGGGGGTTTTTGACTCCTTGAGCGTAGCCACTCCGTCCCTGCTTTCCCAGCCCTGCACAGGCGGTCGCCTTGTACTCTTTGCCCACCAGTGGCCTCTCATTACCACCGACAGTTAGAACATACGAACATAAGAACATAAGATATGCCATACTGGGTCAGACCAAGGTTCATCAAGCCCAGTATTCTGTTTCCAACAGTGGCCAATCTAGGTCATATGTACCTAGCAGTTTCCCCAAGGGACACAGGTTCCACCATGCTTGTATTGGTTCAAGCATTGATATCCTGGGTCCCTTCTTAATAATGGCTTATGGACCTTTCCTCCAGGAACTTGTCCAAACCTTTTTTAAACCCAGCTACACTAACAGCCTTTACTACATCCTCCGGTAACAAATTCCAGAGTTTGATTACACGTTGAGTGAAAAAATATTTTCTCTTATTAGTCTTAAATAGTTTGCCCTGTAGCTTCATTGCATGTCCCCTAGTCTTTCTATATTCTGATAAGGTAAACAATCGATCTACGTTTACCCATTCCACTCCGCTCATTAATTTATAGACTTCTATCATATCTCCCCTCAGCCGTCTCTTTTCCAGGTTAAAGAGCCTTTCTTCATAGGAGTATCCTTCCATCCCCTTTACCATTTTGGTGGCTCTTCTCTGAACATTTTCTAATAACTCTATATCCTTTTTAAGATACGGCGACCAGAATTGCACACAATATTCAAGGTGCGGTCTCACCATGGAACGATATAGAGGCATTATAATATCCTTTGTTTTATTTTCCATTCTTTCCTTATCATACCTAGCATTCTATTTGCTCTCTTGGCCGCCGCTGCACACTGGGCCGAGGGTTTTAACATGGTATCCACAATGACGCCTAAATCTTTTTCCTGGGTGGTGGTTCCTAATGTGGAACCTTGCATCGTGTAACCATAGTTTGGGTTGTTCTTCCCTAGGTGCATAACCTTGCACTTGTCCACATTAAATTTCATCTGCCATTTTGATGCCCAGTCTTCCAATTTATCAAGATCCTCTTGCAATTTTCCACAATCCTCTTGGGTTTTAACAACTTTAAATAGTTTTGTGTCATCTGCAAATTTGATAACCTCACTCGTTATTCCACTTTCCAGGTCATTTATGAATATGTCAAAAAACAGCGGACCCAGCACAGATCCCTGGGGTACACCACTATTCACCTTTCTCCATTGGGAAAATTGGCCATTTAGCCCTACCCTCTGCTTTCTATCTTTTAACCAGTTCCTGATCCACAATAGTACACTGCCTCCTATCCCATGACTCTTTAGTTTTGCCAAAAGTCTCTCATGAGGGACCTTGTCAAAGGCTTTCTGAAAGTCCAGATACACAATATCAACCGACTCACCTTTGTCCACCTGATTATTCACTCCTTCAAAAAAACATAACAGATTAGTAAGACAAGATCTTCCTTGTCTAAAGCCATGTTGGCTGTCTCTCATTAGTTCATGACTATCTACATGCTGAGTAATTTTATTCTTTATGATGGTTTCTATCATTTTTCCCGGTATTGACGTCAGGCTCACCGGTCTGTAGTTTCCCGGATCACCCCTGGAACCCTTTTTAAAAATTGGTGTTACATTGGCGATCCTCCAATCTTCAGGTATTAGAGATGATTTTAATGATAGTTCACAGATTACTAATAGCAGGTCTGCAATCTCATATTTCAGTTCTTTCAATACCCTTGGATGTATACCATCCGGCCCAGGTGATTTGCTACTCTTCAGCTTATCTAATAGTTGTAATACATCTTCTCGATGTATCGATATTTCCTTCAATTCTTCTGCACCTTTAAATACCACTTCAGTCATGGGTAACATCCCTACATCTTCCTCAGTAAAGACTGAAGCAAAGAATTCGTTCAGTCTCTCTCTGCTATCGCCTTGTCGCCTCTTAGTGCTCCTTTAACCCCTTTATCATCTAATGGACCAACTGACTCTCTCACAGGTTTTTTGCTATGAATGTACTTGAAAAGGTCTTTACTTCGCGTTTTTGCTTCTGCAGCAAGCTTCTTCTCAAGTTCTCCCTTTGCCTGCCTTATCAATGCCTTGCATTTGACTTGCCAGTGCTTGTGCTGTTTCCAGGTTTCGTCGTTTGGCTCTTTTTTCCATTTCCTGAAAGATGCTTTTTTGGCAACAACAACCTCTCTGACCTCAACTTTAAACCATGCTGGCAGTTTTTTGGACTTCTTTCCACTTTTCTTAAAGCGTGGAATACAGCTGGTCTGGGCTTCCAAGATAGTATTTTTCAACAACAGCCAAGCCTGATGTACGTCTTTAACCTTTGCAACTGCTCCTTTTAGTTTTTTCTTGACTGTTTTCCTCATTTTATCATAGTCTCCCTTTCAAAAGTTAAGATAGTACTGTGGATTTCCTTACTATCCCTCCTCCACTAATTAAATCAAAGGCGATCATGCTATGATCACTATTGCCAAGTGGCCCCAACAACCTTATCTCTTGCACTAGATCTGGTGTTCCACTAAGGATTAGGTCTAATATGACTTCCCCTCTGGTCGGTTCATGAACCAGCTGCTCCAAGAAGCAGTCATTTATATCATCTAGGAACTTTATCTCCCTAGCATGTCCTGACGTGACACTGACCCAGTCGATACCGGGGTAGTTGAAATCACCCATTATTATTACTGTGCTGTAACTTTTGTTAGCTTCCTTGATTTCTTTGAGCATTTCATCATCCATTTGGTCATTCTGGCCAGGCACTCAATAGTACACCCCCACTGCCATTGCCTTCCCCCTTTTACATGGAATTTCAATCCATATAGATTCTACAGCAGATTTTGTTTCCTGCAAAACTTTAATACTTTCTGACTCAATGCCCTCTCTAACAGAGAGCAACCCCTCCACCAATTTGATCAGCTCTATCATTACGATATAGTTTGTACCCAGGTATCACAGTGTCCCACTGGTTGTCGTCCTTCCACCATGTCTCTGATATTCCAATCATATCTAACCTTTCATTTAGTGCTATATATTCTAACTCTCCCATCTTATTTTTTAGACTTCTAGCATTTGCATACAAGCATTTTAGAGAATGTATTTTATCCATATTAATTTGTCTGTTAGACATGAGTAATTTGGGATCTTTAAGCTCTGTCTGCTCCGTACTTGAGGGCATTTGGGCTACTTTACTCTTTTGTGGAACCTCTCTGCTTTTGGTAGTATCCTTCAAAGATACATTCTTCCGAACCATCTGCTCTTGGGCGACTGTCGGCTTTCCCCTAATATCTAGTTTAAAAGCTGCTCTATCTCCTTTTTAAAGGTTAATGCCAGCAGCCTGGTTCCATCCCGGTTAAGGTGAAGCCCATCCCTTCGGAAGAGCCCCTCTTTTCCCCAGAATGTTCCCCAGTTCCTAACAAATCCAAACCCCTCATCTCTGCACCATTGTCTCATCCACGCATTGAGACTCCGGAGCTCTGTCTGCCTTTTGGGTCCTGCGCGTGGAACAGGAAGCATTTTGGAGAATGCTACCCTGGAAGTTCTGGATTTCAACTTCCTACCTAAAAGCCTAAATTTAGCCTCCAGAACCTCCCTACCACATTTTCCTATGTCATTGGTACCAACATGTACCAAGACAGCAGACTCCTCCCCAGCACTATCTAAGACCTTATCTAGGTGGCGCGTGAGGTCCAAAAGGGCTATGTCCTGCATTTTCATCAACTGCCTCCTCTTTACTTCCCAGGGGAGCCCTTGAGGCCTCCCCTGCACACAGACCTTCTCCTTCGAGAGCTCCAAGGTCTGTTGGTGGACAGGGCGGTAGAGCCTGTGCCTCCCCACTTGCAAGGTCACGGTTTCTACTCCAGGTATTTCCTGGTACCCAAAAGGACCGGTGGCCTTCGACCCATTCTGGACCTCAGGAACCTCAACAAGTTCCTAGAGAAAGAAAAGTTCAAGATGCTTACTCTTGGAACACTTCTGCCCTACCTCCAGCAGGGAGATTGGCTATGCTCCTTAGATCTAAAGGATGCGTACACTCATATCCTCATTCATCCAGACCACAGAAAGTACCTCAGGTTCATTGTGGGAGGAAACCATTATCAGTACAGAGTACTACCTTTTGGCCTGACCTCCGCTCCCAGGGTCTTTACCAAGTGCCTGGCAGTTGTTACGGCCTACCTGAGAAATCAAGGCATCTTTGTCTTTCCCTATCTGGACGACTGGCTCATCAGGGGTCAGACGTCCCTGGAGGCCAGACAAGCCACCCTCAGAACCATTGCTCTGCTTCAAAACGTGGGCTTTGTCATAAACTTCGCAAAGTCCACTTTGCTCCCCTCCCAGAACTTGGAGTTCATAGGGGCAAGGTTAGATTCTCAACTGGCAAAGGCATTCTTGCCAGAAGACAGGGCTCAAAGACTGATGGACGTGGCCAAACAGTTTCTAAACAAGTCCCTGGTCTCCGCCAGACTCTGTCTCAGACGTCTGGGCCACATGGCTTCAACAGTGCATGTGACTCCCAATGCCAGGCTCCATATAAGGCCTGCACAGTGTCATGGCGCCAGGCAGATAGCGCCTGTAAAAGTGGAGAAAAACACTCAGGGCAGTTTTAAAATCAGCAGTGCAGAGCACATGGCTAGGGGTTGTCAGGGGCAACCAAGCAAAACAAGAGCACAAGCTGTAGATAAACGCCCAGAGATACCATTACGTCATAGCTCATCAGGGAAGCAGAGACAGCTGCAGAGAGTTGAGCTAACTCAAGTCTCAAGGAATGACGCAGATAAAAAAAGGTCAGCTTTGAGCAGAGCAGAGACACGTGCAGATTCAGGCACAGGGATACGAGCAGATTCACGTACAGGCACACGTGGAGAAGAAAGGAAACACAGAGACGCAAGCCAGGAGTCAGACTCAGTTTCTGTGGCAGAGAGAGAAGGAGACATTGAGAGGACTCGAGGGAAAGGAAAGTACAGCGCTCAGAAAAACCAGGAGCCATACCTGGAAGGTTCAGACGTGGAATCAATCTGCACCTCAGAGGGGTTTATCCAAGAGGAGTTCACGAAGGTTAGTGCTGGGAAGTTAGGCTGCACTAAGCCAAGGTCCGTGTGGGGCCAGAGAGAGACTCCAGGATATAAACCACGAGGAGCAGGGAGAAGAGATAACCACAATAGCAGGAACCTGGGGAGCCAGAATACTTGTCCAAGAGATAATTCCCATGCTTTAGAAAGACGTCCTGTGAAAGGAAGAGAGGGGAAGAAAAGTTTCCACTTCCCGTTTACACACCAGCCAGGCAGAGCTCAGCCTGAAAGCCAAAGTACCTGGACTAGAGGAGCACTGAGTTTTACCCCCCAGTGGCCAGGAAGTGTGTAGCCCACTAAGGAAAGATTCCATAGTGTGTGGTAAAGAACCTTTCTGCAGTGATAGGGGGGAGTGGTGCTCTGACCCAGCCGAGAGGAGAGAAACAAACACTAATCCACAATACAGCCCTGCAAGTTATATTTATCAAGAAGCACCTGAAGATATGGATTGTGACTTTGGTGATGATAATTCTGATATGTGCAAAATGGACTGTACGCTTGTTTTCTCTGATAGCATAACCTCTTTTTGTTAGGGGCCTAAGAAAGCCTGCTGGAGTGAAATCTGTGGGAGAGCACAGATTTCACAGTTAAAAGTGTGTGATTGAAAACCTGTTTTTCCCTCTTTTTGTTCAGTTAAAGCTGACAATAAGCATTTTTGTTCCCATTTGTAGTCCCTCACTTGTGTTATACCAGCTGTATGGTTTATTTGCTTTTTGATATTTGTTGCAAGAATTCTCCCGGGACGGGAAATAAAACCTCTTTAAGCATAGCTACTCGACCACAACTACCTCCTTATTTCGATTAGCTATTGGGACCCAAAATCCCTGAGGGCAACATAAAGTCCTTGCTGTTAGAAGAGGAGCAACACCGAAGCCCCAGGCTCCCGCCTTGTGGGCCAGCAAGGTGTTTGACAAGTGGCGACGTTGTTTGGATTTTTGCGCAAGACTCAAAAGGGACAAGCACAAAAAGGACTACAATTTGCTGGAAGGAAAGCAGTCATCCGGAAGGAGAGAGAACCGTCAAGAAGTTTTCTGCTACCAGGAGTGGAACCCGGAGACACCTTTCTCACAAGCTGACCCCTGCATGGAGGCTAAGGTAAAAAAATACCTGGTCAGACGTGGGGAGGATACAGTGAGAAAGGGGGGTGCTGGTGGGCAGAGAGAGGGCGGTGGAAAAAAAAAAAGTGTGGTGGTATCGCACTTGGTTTTTGTTTTGTTTTTCTATCTCTCTAGGTATACCAAGGCAGAAGGATGGAGCCATTGGATGTAGCGGGATGGATGAAGACACAATGGGATAAGCAAGTCGAGCTTATCCATTTCCTGCAGCAGCAAACAGAAAGGACCATACAGGAGCAGCAGCGGCCATTATTAGAGACATTGGACGCACTTTTAAAGAAGCCCCGAGATGTCACTGAGGACGTCCCCATGGCTCTCCAAGCCGCTGGTCTAAGGTCGTATGGTGCCTTTGCATTAGGACAGCTACAACCACAGGACAATGTGGACGATTACTTGGACGCATTTGAAAGGATAGCTACTACCTTGAAATGGCCAGAGGAGCAGTGGGCCACCCGCTTTGCCCTATCGCTCACAGGAGAGGCTCTTTCAGCGTACAAAGCTATGCCTGCAGAATTGGCTTCCAATTATAGTGAAGTAAAAAAAGCGGTAAAAGATAGATTGGTGCTTACCCCACTTCACTATCAGTGTATGTTTAGAGAGGCAGTAATTGGGCCTCGAGAAACTCCCAAAGCTCTAGCCCAGAGGTTAAAAAGTATAGCCAAAAAATGGTTGTTAGCTGAGGGAAGTTCAGTGGAAACAGTGATTGACAAAATTGTATTAGAACAATTTATGGAGGCTGTTCCAAAAGGGCTTAAGTCTTTTCTGACCCTCCAGCACTGCCAGTCCTCAGAGGATGCAGCCTCTTTAGCCGAGCGATATTTCGCGGCTGAGAGGACTGACACCCCAGGCCAAGGTAGTTGGTTGGCAGCTGGGAGGAGGAAAAGTAGCGGTAAAGGAAAATATGTGTCTGATAGGATGTATAAACCTGCCAAGTTGAATGTTAATGTCTCTGATGAGAATGTCTGTTCTGTACCCAAAGGTAAATGTTTTCGGTGTGGAAAAACTGGGCACTATCAGAGATCCTGCACAGAGCGCACAGTCCTGGTGACAGGGACAGAGGAAACAGAACAGGATGAATACCGCATACAGGTCCAAATAGAAGGTACTTACACACTGGCTCTACTTGACTCGGGGGCTGACCAGAGCATGATTTCGGAGAGGCTCTGGGCAGCCATTGAGGGGCACCGTCAGTCGCCCCTGAGTCAAGCAGAGGGACAAGTCAGGGTTAAGTGCGTGCACGGCGCATTTGTCCCTTATCCCATACACAATGTTGTAGTACAAGGGTTGGGCACCCTCAAAGAGATGAAGGTGGCCGTAGTTCCCGAACTGCTCGAGGATGTGATACTGGGGAAAGATTGGCCTCCCTTCCATAATGTACTGGGAAAGGACTGGGGTATTAAACTTGGGCTAGTATCCACTCGCTCTCAAGCAGAACCCTCGGGGAGGGGAGAGGAGGCAGTGGAAAATACAGAGGAACCCGAAGGGGAGGAAAATGCCCAAAGGGAGGACCCAGATGAGGAAGGGCTAGCTATTCTCCCTAATCACGATGACCTTGTACATCCTCCTGTTAAAGTAGGGAAGAAAGATAAACCTAGGAAGCTTAGGGAGAGGTACTCTAGGACCCGGGGGAGGGCCGAGCTAGAGGATGCTGTAGGGTTACCCTGGGTACCAGCGGAGGTCGTAAGGAAATTTCCTTCATTCCCAATGGAACAGAGAGCTGATCCAGCGCTTAAAAGGGCGTTTGAGTGGGCGGAGGAAGTTAGACAAACCCTACCAAGGTTTTTCTTGGAGAATGATCTCCTATACCGAGAGTGTGTAAACGCTCATAACGGTGCCATTCGCAAACAATTAGTAGTACCCGTGACCTTTAAAGCTAGCGTATTAATATTAGCACATGAACCACCCAGTGGGGTGTCACAAGGGGATCCAGGGGACGCTGGACCAAATCTTAGCTAGATTTTATTGGCCCGGGGTCTTCAAGGAGACACGTCAATTCTGTGAGGCATGCCCCAGCTGTCAAAGAGTGACAGTCACAAAGCCTAAGGCAGTACCCATGGTGCCGACTCCCACCATAGCGGCTTCTATAAGCCGAATGGGTATCGATATAATAGGGCCTATGGTGAAGACACTAAGAGGTTTCAAATATATCCTGGTCATAGTTGACCACGCCACCCGGTTTCCTTGGGCCATTCCCCTAAGAAACACATCAGCCAAGTTGATAGCCTTAGAGTTAATAAGACTCTTCTGTGAGGTAGGCTTTCCCAGGGAAGTCCTGACGGATCAAGGGAGTAACTTCCTGTCAAAACATCTGGTGATGGTCTGGGAAGCCTTCGGCATCCGCCACATAAAAACATCCGCCTACCATCCGCAGGCTAATGGGATAGTAGAACGTATGAACCAGACTATAAAACAACTATTACGCAGAGGGCTGAAGACAGGGGAAATGAATGAATGGGACACATTGCTGCCATTCACGCTGTACGCATGCAGGGAGCGCATACAGGTGTCCCTGGGGGCATCTCCATATGAGTTGCTGTTTGGTCGTGCTCCGAGAAGTGTCCTGGACATCCTGCAAGAGCAATGGGTAGAGCCGAGCATGCAGGAGGTTGGGGTACCCCAATTCCTTAAGGAACTATGACAATGCCTAGAGAGGACATCTAGGGCCTCTAGAGAAAATTTGCAAGCCTCTAAGAATAAGCAGAAACAGTATTACGACAGGGGCACCAGACCAAGGCAGCTAAATATAGGCGATAAAGTGCTTATACAAGTAGCCGACCCCGGACCGAAATTCGAGTCCCGGTGGAAGGGCCCGGGTACAGTCATAGGGAAGGTTGGTCCAGTATCCTACCGGGTAGAAAATGAGAGGGGCCGCCAACAGACCTATCACATAAACGTACTCAAGCTGTGGAAGGACAGGTCTGCCAATGCCAGCCTAGTTACTGTTATTTACCGTGAAAGGTCCCAGGCAGAGTTGCCCCGAGAGAGATCCCGAATGGAGATTCCGGGCTGTCAGGTAAAAACTGCAGCCCGTAATATTTTAAGGGGGGGGAATCTGTCATGGCGCCAGGCAGATAGCGCCTGTAAAAGTGGAGAAAAACACTCAGGGCAGTTTTAAAATCAGCAGTGCAGAGCACATGGCTAGGGGTTGTCAGGGGCAACCAAGCAAAACAAGAGCACAGGCTGTAGAGAAACGCCCAGAGATACCATTACATCATAGCTCATCAGGGAAGCAGAGAGAGCTGCAGAGAGTTGAGCTAACTCAAGTCTCAAGGAATGACGCAGATAAAAAAAGGTCAGCCTTGAGCACAGCAGAGACACGTGCAGATTCAGGCACAGGGATACGAGCATATTCACGTACAGGCACACGTGGAGAAGGAAGGAAACACAGAGACGCAAGCCAGGAGTCAGACTCAGTCTCTGTGGCAGAGAGAGAAGGAGACATTGAGAGGACTCGAGGGAAAGGAAAGTACAGCGCTCAGAAAAACCAGGAGCCATACCTGGAAGGTTCAGATGTGGAATCAATCTGCACCTCAGAGGGGTTTATCCAAGAGGAGTTCACGAAGGTTAGTGCTGGGAAGTTAGGCTTCACTAAGTCAAGGTCCGTGTGGGGCCAGAGGGAGACTCCAGGATATAAACCACGAGGAGCAGGGAGAAGAGATAACCACAATAGCAGGAACCTGGGGAGCCAGAATACTTGTCCAAGAGATAATTCCCATGCTTTAGAAAGACGTCCTGTGAAAGGAAGAGAGGGGAAGAAAAGTTTCCACTTCCCGTTTACTCACCAGCCAGGCAGAGCTCAGCCTGAAAGCCAAAGTACCTGGACTAGAGGAGCACTGAGTTTTACCCCCAGTGGCCAGGAAGTGTGTAGCCCACTAAGGAAAGATTCCATAGTGTGTGGTAAAGAACCTTTCTGCAGTGATAGGGGGGAGTGGTGCTCTGACCCAGCCGAGAGGAGAGAAACAAACACTAATCCACAATACAGCCCTGCAAGTTATAATTATCAAGAAGCACCTGAAGATATGGATTGTGACTTTGGTGATGATAATTCTGATATGTGCAAAATGGACTGTACGCTTGTTTTCTCTGATAGCATAACCTCTTTTTGTTAGGGGCCTAAGAAAGCCTGCTGGAGTGAAATCTGTGGGAGAGCACAGATTTCACAGTTAAAAGTGTGTGATTGAAAACTTGTTTTTCCCTCTTTTTGTTCAGTTAAAGCTGACAATAAGCATTTTTGTTCCCATTTGTAGTCCCTCACTTGTGTTATACCAGCTGTATGGTTTATTTGCTTTTTGATATTTGTTGCAAGAATTCTCCCGGGACGGGAAATAAAACCTCTTTAAGCATAGCTACTCGACCACAACTACCTCCTTATTTCGATTAGCTATTGGGACCCAAAATCCCTGAGGGCAACATAAAGTCCTTGCTGTTAGAAGAGGAGCAACACCGAAGCCCCAGGCTCCCGCCTTGTGGGCCAGCAAGGTGTTTGACAACAGTGGTGCCTTCGGACTCAGTGGTCTCAGGCCACAGGCCGCCTAAGAGACAAGATAAGGGTGTCCAGAACCCTTTTGGCCTCC
This sequence comes from Ichthyophis bannanicus, assembly GCA_033557465.1. Lineage (NCBI taxonomy): Eukaryota > Metazoa > Chordata > Amphibia > Gymnophiona > Ichthyophiidae > Ichthyophis > Ichthyophis bannanicus. The sequence goes on from CM066035.1 coordinate 573,989,800, forward strand.
CTCAGCTGGTGGCTACATCCACCCAATCTGCTGAAGGGGATGCCCTTCCAAATGCCAGAATACTCGGTAGTCGGTAGGATAAAAGAGGTAGTCGGTAGGATAAAAGAGGAAGTGAATGGCTGTATGTAAATATGTAAATTGGCGTTAATTTATGTTTGTACGTTTAGGTCTATATTCAGACCCCACTATGTGTGCTGTGTATTACCTCTATACTTTTTATCTATGCCCCAACATTTCGTCTTGATTTATGACAACTCCCAATGATATAATCAAACCGCTTCTGATCGCTGGAAGTAGCGGTATATAAGTGATTGCTAAATAAATAAAATAAATAAAATAGTCCTCACCTCCAACGCCTCTCTGCAGGGCTGGGGTGCTCATTGTCTGGATAAGTGCACTCAAGGCCTCTGGTCTCCCTGGGAGGCAGCCCAACAGATCAATCTCCTAGAACTTCGAGCTATCCGCTTAGCTCTCAAGGCTTTTTTTCCGGCCCTAGCTCACCGCTCAGTCTTGATTCAAACAGACAACCAGGTAGCCATGTTTTATGTGAACAAACAGGGCGGGACTGGGTCAAAGCTCCTTTGTCGGGAGACTCAAGACCTTTGTTCCTTTGCCCTAAAGCACAACATGCTTCTCAAGGCGGTGTACCTTCCAGGCCAGGAGAACTGCCTGGCCGACCGGTTGAGCAGAATTCTGCAGCCCCATGAGTGGCAGCTGCATCCCTTGGTCGTTCAGAAGATCTTCCTGAAGTGGGGTCTCCCTTGGATAGATCTCTTTGCCAGTCCGCTGAACAAGCAACTGCCCAAGTTCTGCTCCAGGCAACCGCATCCTTTGAGGATAGCACCAGATGCTTTTCTGATGTCCTGGTCTCAGGGCCTCCTGTATGCGTTTCCTCCCACGCCCTTGGTGGCCCGAACTCTTTTCAAGACTCTTCAGGACAAGGCCTCGGTCCTGCTGGTAGCTCCCAGGTGGCCGAGGCAGCCTTGGTTTCCACTTCTGCTTCAGCTGGCAGTGGATTCCCCACTACCTCTGGGGTTGCAACCCGACCTTCTCTCACAGGAGCAGGGTTCCTTTCTGCACCCCAATCTCAAAGCTCTCAATTTGATGGCCTGGAGGCTGCAAGGGTAGTTTTGGCTCCCTGGGGCCTACCTCAAGAAGTTGAGGAGGTTGTCCTAGCCTCTAGGAAACAGTCCACTAGGAAAACCTATGCTCTCAAATGGAATTGGTTTTCTGTGTGTTGTCAGCTACATACAGAGGATCCTTTCTCCTGTACTTTGCCAGTAGTGCTTTAGTACTTACTGCACTTATCCAATCAGGGACTTAAGTCCAATTCTGTTCGGGTCCACCTCTCAGCTCTAGCAGCTCACCACTCATTGGTGGAGGGGCAATCTCTGTCTGGTCACCCCTTGGTGTCCCGCTTCCTCAGAGGCTTGCTTTTGCTCAAGCCTCCCATCCGTCCTCCTGTCCCTGAGTGGGAGCTGAATGTGGTCTTGCAGCAACTGACTCGCCCACCTTTTGAGCCAATGGCTACTTGTCCACTATGCTTCCTCTCCTGGAAGACACTCTTCCTGATAGCCCTTACCTCGGCTAGGCGAGTGAGTGAGCTTCAGGCCCTGGTCTGTGATAGGCCTTACACCAGGATTTATAGGAACAGGGTAGTCCTTAGGACTCATCCAAAGTTCCTCCCTAAGGTTGTCTCCTCTTTCCACCTCAACCAGGAGGTGATTCTTCCAACATTCTTCCCTAGGCCTCATGCAAGCCAGGCTGAAACAGTTCTGCATACTCTGGACTGTAGGAGGGCCTTATCCTTCTACCTTGACCGTACGCAAGGGCATAGGAGAGCTACTCAGCTCTTCGTATCCTTTGACCCCAATAAATTGGGGTTGGCTGTGTCCAAGCGTACCTTGTCCATCTGGGTGGCTGACTGTATCACCTGGGCTTACAAGGCGGCTGACCTTCCTTTGCAGGGTAGCGTCATGGCCCATCGTGTCAGGGCAATGTCTGCCTTAGTGGCTCATCTCCGCTCTGTGCTCTTGGTAGACATCTGCAGGGCTGCAACTTGGTCTTCAAGCCAGACCTTTGCGGCCCATTACTGCCTGGAGACGGAGTCCCATAGGGACAGTGCTTTTGGCCAGGCAGTACTCCAGAATCTCTTTGAGATTTAGGCAACTCCTGTCCTCCTGCCCTCTGTTGGGCTACCGGTGGAGGTTGTGTCCTTGAAAAGCCTTTCTTTGCTGCTGAGACTAGAGGGAGTTCTCTTGTTCAGCCTGGGTTCCTCGGTAGCCCAGAGCTTGGGAGTCACCCATATGTGAGGACTGACTTCCTGCTTGGTCCTGGAGAAAGAGTAGTTACTCACCTGTAACAGGTGTTCTCCAGGAGCAGCAGGAATCAGTCCTCACAACCCTCCCTCCTCCCCTTGGAGTTGCAGTTGTACATAGTTTATTTTTCATTTTTGTGTGCTGTTCTTAGCTATGTCATTTGACTGAGGTAAGATGGCACCTTTAGGCGGGAAGGGAACCGCGCATGCATGCCTGCATTCCCAAGGGCTTTTATAGAAAGCTGGGGAAATGCTCCGCTGGGGCTTCATCGGCGCCGATGACACCCATATGTGAGGAGTGATTCCTGCTGCTCCTGGAGAACACCTGTTACAGGTGAGTAACTACTCTTTCTTTCAGGACTTTATCTATGAGATGGCTAGGGCTCTCTTGGTCTCCTTGGGCACTGAGAAGGAACCGGGAGCCGTGGAACTGGAGATACTCCAGTATCCCTCCACTCCTAAGGACGCTGACACTCTTCCAGTCCATCATATTTTACAGACTCTCATGTTCTGGATGTGGGAGATCCCTCTCTCGGTTCCCTTGGTCAGTAAGAGACTGGACACTAAGTACAGGGTTCCCGTTTCCTCGGGCTTCCAGAAACATCAACTCCCTCACCATTCTATGGTGGTCGAGTTGGTCATGCGCCAGCTCCAGAGTACTAAGAACCCCTCATCAGTTCCTCCTGGGAAGGAATCGCTTGGGCCACCGATGCTTCCAGGCATCGATGTTGACTTCCCGCATTAATTCCTATATGCTTTATATGGGCATGTTCCTCAGAGGCATTGTAAAGAATCTTGATGAGATCCCTTCAGAGAAACAGGAGGCCTACAGAGCCTTATTTAAGCATAAGAGCATAAGAACATAAGATATGCCATACTGGGTCAGACCAACGTCCATCAAGCCCAGTATCCTGTTTCCAACAGTGGCCAATCTAGGTCATAAGTACTTAGCAGTCTCCCCAAAAGACACAGGTTCCTTAATGCTTATATTGGGTCAAGCAGTGATATCCTGGGTCTTTTTTAATAATGGTTTATGGACTTTTCCTCCAGGTACTTGTCCAAACCTTTTTTAAACCCAGCATGGTCAAGACTGCTCTAAATTCATCACTAGAGCAGCTTTTGACTCTTTTGAGTCTACCAGCAGAGCTACAGCAGTGGGCATTGGAGCCAGAAAGCTGGCTTGGTTGCAGTCTTCGGACCTGGAACAGAGGGTCCAAGACAAGCTAGCAGGCATTCCTTGTAGAGGTGAAAACCTCTTTGGTAAGGGCTGGAGAGAGAAAACTGGTGAAATTGAGACAGATGACCTTACCATCAACCGTCTCTCCCGTAAAAACAACAGATCCTTCTAGAAAGAAGGCCGCTGTAAAGAAATCCTAAAAAGAAGTATTATCCTTTTTTTAAAAAAAATTATATTTATGCATTTACAATAAGAAAACAAGGATTATACACTTGTTAAGAAAAGGAAGAACAAAGGAAAAAGGGGAGAAACCAATCCCCACCAAAACAAAACACATTAACAGTCCAAATATAGTTCTTGCACTAGCCCACAAAATATGAGAAGGCCTAGACACAAAACAAAGGAAAATATCTAAGGAAATAAGATACAAAACTGATGCAGACAAACTTTCTACTGTGCGAGACCACTACCCCTACTCCAAGGGGGAAGACAGAGATACATTAGGTTGCTTCAAAGACTCCCCACTTTTCCCCACGATAAACTGTGTCAAATGTGCAGGTTCAAAAAATGTATAGTTTACCCCCCTATATTTAATTAAACATTTACATGGGTAACATAAGAAAAATAAACCTCCAAGTTGTAGAACTTTAGGGCGAAGGAGGAGAAATTGTTGACAATGCTTCTGGGTGGATTTAGAAACGTCTGGAAACATCCTGACCAAATCACCCTTAAAGGGTTGATTCCGAACACAAAAGTACATTTTCAATAACCAGTCTTGATCAGGCTCAAGGGCCAAAGTCAATAGCAATGTTGCTCGAGGAATAGACTCAGGGCCAGAAGCTTCCATAAAAACAGTTAAATCCAATGAATCCATTAGGGGAGAATGAGCAGGTGAAGAAGCAGCATGGGATCTGCGCTTAGCTGTAGGTAGATAAAACATCCTTGCTAAGGGCAGTATAGATTCAGAAGGAATCTTAAGAACAGAAGTCAAATGCAAATTAAACAATCCTTTGGCTAAACCTAAGGAATATGAGGAAAGTTAAGTAAGCGTAAGTTCTTCTTACGAACAGCATTCTCCAAAGCCTCTAATTTCCCGTGAATGCTAGTCAAGTCTTTAGTAACAGTAGCAGAAAAAGTTGTAGTGTACTCCAGAAGCCACCCGGACAAGGTCTTGTTTTTGCAAATTCACAGTCTGTACAGTACCCAATATAACATCTTGCAAAGTCTTAAACTATAAAGACAATGAGGTTTCCAGCGCTTACAGCTCTTCCCAGAGAGCATCGAAAGTAACCACAGCCGGACACACCAAAAGTGGTTTACCTTGTGCTACCCCGATCGAGAGTGACTGTACAACAGGGGAAACTCCTTCCAAATCCACAGGAACTGAAGAACTCAAAATCGCAGCAGCCACATTCCCCAACTCTCCAGTCAACTGCACGGTGCCAAAGGACATCGGTGATAACCCCTCCTCAGCCATTGATGATTCAGGCATTGTAGCCCCAACACGAGGGAGCCCTCCTGGAGGTGAACCACCATCGCCGGCTGAAGGCTGGACTGGAAGAGTTCGCACATCTGGGCTCAGCATGACCTGGAGCTCAGGGAAATGCAGAGAGCCTCCTTCCACTCCCGACACCCCCAGTGAGCTAGATGGCTCCGGATCAACAGCCACACCAGCGGGCCTCACGAAAACGTCCAGAGGATCCTTAGCCACCTCTGCACTCCTTGGCAGCTCCTACACCTTTGCCTTACACTTTCGCAGCATAACTTATCTGGAGGAAAGAAGACTTAAAACCGAAGGTAAGGAGCACGAGGAGAGCCAGCTAACATGCGTCTGCCATCTTGGCCTTCTCCCCTTATCCTTCTGATCTGGCTTTCACGCCCTACCATGCTCACCAGGGTCAGCAGAAACCTCAGGCTCTTTGCTAAACCATGAGAACTAAATCTTCTAAGCCACAACCAGCTCTGCAGCCCAAACCTGGGGCTAGCTTTTGCTGGCTTCCTAGAGAACATTGCCACTCTTTACCTGAAGGAATCCCAGCCTTCTCACACTGCAGGCAGGCTGGTCCATTTTGCCCACAGGTGGCCCCTCATAACAACAGGTTGTCCTCAAGGGCTACCTGCTCTACTTCACCCAGTTACTTCCTCCCTTCTTTCCAGTGGAGTATCTTCTAGATCCTCTTCATCAGGATCTGTTGCAACAGGAAGTCACCACCCTTCTAAAAGAAGAGGTACCATAGAACTTGTTCCCTGTGCACAAGAAAGATTAGGGTTTTACTCCCGGTACTTCCTTATTCCCAAAACATCAGGAGGGTTCCGTCCTATCCTAGATCTCTGGAACCTAAACAAGTTCCTAGTATAAGAGGAGTTCAAGATGGTTTCTCTAGGAATCTTACTGCCCTACCTTTAAAGGAACGATGACTCTTATCTGGATCTGAAAGTTGTGTACACGCACATCCTCATCCACCCATCTCACAGGTGGTACATAAGAACATAAGATATGCCATACTGGGTCAGACCAAGGTCCATCAAGCCCAGTATCCTGTTTCCAACTGTGGCCAATCTAGGTCATATGTACCTAGCAGTTTCCCCAAAAGACACAGGTTCCACAATGCTTGTACTGGGTCAAGCATTGATATCCTGGGTCCCTTCTTAATAATGGTTTATGGACCTTTCCTCCAGGAACTTTTCCAAACCTTTTTTAAACCCAGCTACACTAACAGCCTTTACTACAAACTCCGGTAACAAATTCCAGAGTTTGATTACACGTTGAGTGAAAAAATATTTTCTTTTATTAGTCTTAAATAGTGTACCCTGTAGCTTCATTGCATGTCCCCTAGTCTTTCTATATTCTGATAACATAGACAATCGATCTATGTTTACCCATTCCACTCCATTCATTAATTTATAGACTTCTATCATATCTCCCCTCAGCCGTCTCTTTTCCAGGTTAAAGAGCCCTAACCTTTTTAGCCTTTCTTCATAGGAGTATCCTTCCATCCCCTTTACCATTTTGGTGGCTCTTCTCTGAACCTTTTATAATAACGCTATATTCTTTTTAAGATACGGCGACCAGAATTGCACACAATATTTAAGGTGTGGTCTCACCATGGAACGATATAGAGGCATTATAATATCTTTTGTTTTATTTTCCATTCCTTTCCTTATGATACCTAGCATTCTATTTGCTCTCTTGGCCGCCGCTGCACACTGGGCCGAGGGTTTTAACATGTTATCCACGATGACGCCTAAATCTTTTTCCTGGGTGGTGGTTCCTAATGTGGAACCTTGCATCGTGTAACCACGGTTTGGGTTGTTCTTCCCTAGGTGCGTAACTTTGCACTTGTCCACATTAAATTTCATCTGCCATTTTGATGCCCAGTCTTCCAGTTTATCAAGATCCTCTTGCAATTTTTCACAATCCTCTTGGGTTTTAACAACTCTATATAGTTTTGTGTCATCTGCAAATTTGATAACCTCACTAGTTATTCCCTTTTCCAGGTCATTTATGAATTTATTTATTTTATTTATTTAGACAGTTTTTGTATACCACCTTATCCTTCAATCAAAGCGGTCACGACACAATTGGGGGATACATTTAACACGCGGGGATATGAGACACATACACTAATACTTACAGGGAACATGGGCTACGGAGGGTTAAGTGGCTTGCCCAAGACCACAAGGAGCATCTGTGGGACTAGAAACCCTGGTCCTTCCGGCCCAAGGTTGCTGTCCTCTAGTGGGATTTGAACCCCCGACCTTCTGGCCTGAAGTACCTTGCCCCAACCACTAGGCTACTCCTCCCTCAAGTGCATGAATATGTCAAAAAGCAGCAGACCCAGCACAGATCCCTGGGGTACACCACTATTCACCTTTCTCCATTGGGAAAATTGGCCATTTAGCCCTACCCTCTGCTTTCTATCTTTTAACCGGTTCCTGATCCACAATAGTACACTGCCTCCTATCCCATGACTCTTTAGTTTTGCCAAAGGTCTCTGATGAGGGACCTTGTCAAAGGCTTTCTGAAAGTCCAGATACACTATATCAACCGACTCACCTTTGTCCACCTGTTTATTTACACCTTCAAAAAAACATAACAGATTAGTAAGACAAGATCTTCCTTGTCTAAAGCCATATTGGCTGTCTCCCATTAGGCCATGACTATCTACATGCTGAGTAATTTTGTTTTTTATGATGGTTTCTACCATTTTTCCTGGTACTGATGTCAGGCTCACCTTCGCTTCATGTTCAACAGTGGACATTACCAATACCGAGTCCTGCTCTTCGGACAGGCATCCGCCCCAAGGGTGTTCATGAAATGTCTAGAGGTAGTCGCAGCCTACATCTGCACCCTAGGCATCTTCATCTTCCCTTACTTAGACGACTGGTTCGTCAGGGGAAACTCGCCACAGAAGATGCATCTGTCTATCAACGGTGCTCGACCATCTTGGTTTTGTCATAAACTTTACAAAGTCGCACCTTTTTCACACTCAGAAACTGGAATTCATAGCTGCCCTTCGTGACATGACTCAGGCTCGAGTTTTCCTGCCCGAGAACCATCTCAAATGCCTCACAGAGTTGGCAGGCATCATTCAGTGCAGCCATCACATTACAGTGCGAAGCATGCTTTGTCTCCTTAGTCACATGGCCTCCACGGTCCATGTCATCCCCTATGCTCATCTACACATGTGCCATGCACAGTGGACCCTCTCCTCACAATGGAAACAGGTGAAGGGCCATCTGTGAGACAGAATGGTGGTCACCCCACTTCTGGCAGATTCCCTTCAGTGGTGGATCTCTCCTCAAAACCTTCTCATAGAGTTACCTTTTCAGATGTCTCCACCTCAATGAACCCTCACTACCTATGTGTCCAAACATGGCTGGGAGCTCATCTGCATGGTCTGGGCATGCAGGGCCTCTGTTCGCAACAGGAATCCTCCCTTCAAATCAACTTCCTGAAGTTAAGGGTGATAACCAATGCTCTTTGGATGTTTCGCCAGCAGTTATGACATCAATCAATCCTGCCTCAGATGGACAACCAGGTTGCCATGTTTTATGTCAACAAATAAGGAAGCACGTGCTCTCTCCTCCTCTGTGAGGAAGTGATCTCCCTGCAGACCTTTGCCCTGGCTCATGGAATGCTTCTCTGGGCCCTTTACTTGCCGGGAGAGCAGAATCTTCTCACAGACAGTCTCAGTCGGGTCCTCCAACCTCACGAGTGGACTCTTCATTAAAGAGCAGTCACTCACATCTCCCAGCTGTAGGGAATCCCACAGATTGACCTCTTTTCCATTCTTCTCAGTGCACAGGTCCCTTGGTTTTGCTCCAGGGTGCTGTTTCCACAACATTAAGCCCCAGATGCTTTCCTCCCTCATTGGAGAATGGGTCTATTATATGCTTATCCACCCATTCCACTAATAGCCAAGACACTGTTCAAGTTGCAGGCCGACATAGGCACCATGATCCTGGTAGCCCCATTCTGGTTCCGACAGCCGTGGTTTCCCCTGTTTCTTTGTCTAGCTCAGCATCAGCCTCTCCGTCTGGGATGTGCACCAGACCTGATCTCGCAGGATCAGGGGGCGTTGCTCCATCCCAATATCCAGGCGCTCCGCCTAATACTTGGCTGCTGAGAGGGTAGTACTTTCAGACCTCAATTTACTGGATGCTATAAGGGACATCCCTCCAGTGTCCTGGAATGACTCCATACGATGCACGTATGCCTTTAAATGGTCCCGCGGCTGTGTAGTTGTAATGAGTGCCATAAGAAGTCCAGACTTCAGTCCACCGGGAGGCAGGAGGATCTGGATGGTAAAATATAAGTAAATATATAACTCGGGAGAAGGCATAGAGGTATAGTCACTGAAATCCCAGACCCCACTGGAAGCTTAAATTATTTCCGGTTTCTTCTGACTGCGTTCCTCAGATTTTGACTCAGTTAACCACGAGACACTTCTGGCACGGCTCCAGGAGAAGGGAATCCATGGCTCAGCCTTTAGTTGGTGCAAGTCATACCTGACAGATAGATGGCAGCAGGTAAGAACTGACTCAGGGACCTCCAAGCCGTTCAAACAAATGCAAGGGGTCCCCCAAGGATCATCACTCTCAGCCCTTCTTTTCAATATATACATGCAACTCATTTGCGCAATCATCCGTTCCTTCAAGGTCTCCTGCCTAGTGTACGCCGACGATGTACTTCTCTTCTCTCCATTCTCAATTGACCAACCCGATTTCTCGACCCTGACAAAATGCTTCGAGGCTGTCACAGATTGGCTCCACACACAGAGCCTCAGAATTAATTTCAAGAAAACGGATGTCCTCTTCATCACTAGGAATCACTCCTTCACCCCACCAACATCAATAAGAGTAAGAGACGCAGAGCTCTTGAGCAAGCCCACCATCCACTATTTAGGGATCACCCTTGACCAGCATCTCAACATGAAAGCACACATAAGCAATACAGTCAGAGCAATCTATCATAAGATACCAACCGTCCGCCACCTGTTACCCTTGCTAGAACCAGATGATTTCCAGATGATTTTCCAAGCATTGGTAACCCCGCACTTCGATTATGCCAATGCCATCCTGCAGGGACTCCCCATGAATACCTTGAACCCCCTGCAGCTGGCAATGAATGCAGCTGCCTGAGTCCTGCATGGAGCCTCCAGAAGGGACCACATAACCCCTGTCCTAAAACACCTCCACTGGTTGCCAATCCACTGCAGATTCACTTTCAAAGTTTTACTGACTTTCAAGGCCATCAACAACCTATCCGCCATTTCCCTAACAGACCTTATCCTCCCCATACCTGTAAACAGGGCCAGAAGGTCATTCACTGTAAACACCCTTGTAATCCCTAGAACAATAACAAAATGCTTCCAGACAGCAAGGAACAGAGCATTTGTATTTTACGCACCTATGCTCTGGAATGCCCTCCCAACCCCCATCCAGGCAATAACTGACCTTGCCCAGTTTCGGAAGGCACTGAAGCACCATTTATTCCTCCTACATTACTCCCTGCCCAATGAAACAACACAACCAAGTTTTATCCCCCACCCACCACAATGACACCACCGATACACCCAGGGCATGATAACATACCCACAGTCTGAATACGACTGCACAAACTGTATATAACCTAATATGTAAGTAGTTCAGAGAGTGTCGTGTATTCCATAGCAGTACCTGTGGCATACCTGTTGACAAACAGCTCAGTTGTACATAGTTGTATATAGTTACCCCTGTTAAACCCAGGTTGTATAAATCTGTTCTCTGTAATGTACACCGCATGCTCCGCTGCTTTGTACAAATTGTTGTTAAATGTAAACTGCGCTGATTTTAAAGAGCGCAGTATAGAAATAATATAAATAAATAAAAAGGAATATTTTCAATGCCTTTTCCCATCCATATAAAATGTTCACAATGGCGGGACCTCTAAATGTTTTGCAATCAGGCTGAAGTTTCACAGGTAAGCAAGCTATCCCTAATGGATAAAAATAAGCCTTGTGGAGAAATGATTTTACAAGCATTAACTTTTTGTATTGGTTTCTGGACCACTCTAGTGTACATTAAGATCTTTAAGTCTGCCCCTATATCCTTTATAATGAAGACCACTATCCATTTTAGTAGCCACTCTCTGCACCAACTCCATCTTGTTTGTATCCTTTTGAAGGTTTGGTCTCCAGAATTGCACACAATACTCCAAATGAGGTCTCACCAAAGACCTATACAGAGGCACTATCATCTCCTTTTTTTCTGCTGGCCATTCATTTCTCTATGCAGCCAAGCATTCTTCTGGCTTTCACTGTTGCCTTTTCTACCTGTTTAGGCACTTTAAGATCATCAGAAACAATCACACCCAGGTCCTGCTCTTCTTTTGTGGATGGATGTACCTCGCTCCTATACTGTACCGCTCCCTTGGATTTTTTCAGCCCAAATGCATGACCTTGCATTTTCAGCATTAAATCTCAGCTGCCAAATTCTTGACCATTCTTCAAACTTAATTAGATCCCTCCTCATGTTATCTACTTCTTCCAGGTGTCTAATCTATTGCAGATTTTGGTATCATCCGCAAAGAGGCAAACCTTACCAAGCAGCCCTTCTGCAATATCACTAACGAATAGGTGAAAAAGGGTGGGACCAAGGACAGATCCCAACTGCACACCACTGGTAGCATTCTTCTCTTCCGAGTGAGCTCTGTTTCCCTGTACACTTTGTCGCCTCCCACTCAACCAATTTCTAACCCATTCAGTCACTTTAGGGTGCTCAATTTATTTATAAGTCGCCTGTGCAGAATGGTGTCAAAGGCTTCACTGAAATCTAAGTAAATCACATTTAGGGCTCTCCCTCGGTCCAACTCTTTGTTTACCCATTCAAAGAAATCAATCAGATTTTTCTGACAAGACCTACCTCTGGTAAACCCATGCTGCCTCAGATCCTGCAATCCATTGGACTCCAGAAACCTTACTATCCTCTGTTTTAGCAATGTTTCCAATAATTTACTCACCACAGAAATCAGACTAACCGGCCTGTAGTTTTCATCCTCATCCTTACTTCTGCTTTTGTGTAAAGGGGACACATGTGCCTTTCTTCAGTCCTCTGGGACCATTCTCGACTCTATAGAAGCATTGAAAAGATCAGTCAGTGGAGCCACTAGATTGTCCCCAAGTTCTTTCAATATTCTTGGATATATGTTATCTGGTCCCATCGCTTTGTCTACTTTTAGTTTAGCTAGTTCTTAACGAAAACAGTCTTCTGAAAATTGCTCAAGATCCCCTTCACTTCTTTTCCTATTTATGGGTGTTTTCTGAGGTCCTGCTCTGGCCCCTTCATCTGTGAACACAGAACAAATATATTTGTTAAGCAATTCTGCTTTATCCTCATCAGCTTCTACATATTCCTCCCTTTCCCCTTTTAGTCTGACAATACCACTTTTGCACTTCCTCCTCTCACTAACATATCTGAAAAATGTCTTGTCACCCCATTTTATTGCATTGCCTATTTCTTCTTTTTTTTTCTTGACTACTTTCCTAGTTTCTCTGTTTTTCCAAATATAGATGCTTGTCTTCCCCTCTCTCTGTTCTCTTGTATTTCCTGAAGGCCTCCCTCTTTTTCTTCACCTTTTCAGCTACTTCTTTTGAGAACCATAGTGTCTTTCTTTTCCTTTTACATTTATTTACCTTTCTAACAAAAGTTTTTTTTGGACTATATCCCCTTTCAGTTTTGCCCATAGCTTTTCTACATCCTGCAGTTGTTCCCATTGTACTAATGATTCCTTGAGGTGTTGTCTCATCTTGGCAAAGTTAGTTTTCCTAAAGTCTAAGACCCTCACTTTTGAATGGATTTTATCAGTCCTAGTCCTAATACGGAACCACACCATCTGGTGATCACTGGATGCAAGCTGATCTCCCACTGTAACATCAGAAACACTTTCCCCATTTGTAAGCACCATCCAGTATGGCCCCTTCACATGTGGGTTCTGTTACCAATTGCCAGAATAGTTCTCCCTTCTCCCTGTAGAGAATCTAGGATCTCCTTACTTCTAGATGACACTGCAGCACAGATGTGCCAATCAACATCTGGCTTCCAGAATATTGAAATCACCAGGTAGCATGTAAGGAAGAGATGGGGACGGGATGAGTCTGGAGGAGAAGAGAGAACAGCCACTCAATTCCCTAAACCAACCCTTCTTCTTCTGTTGCTCTTACCCTTGGCTCACAGTTCAATTTCCTTTTTGTCTACAAATTAAGCCCTGGGCAATGGAGAGCTGAGTCTGCACAGTTCTTTACTGATGAAATTTGTCAAAAAGGAAGGAATAGCAAGGCTGAACTGAGAGAGAAACAGTAAACTTGTCACTGGGATTTAGGGAAAGTGAAGCAGAACAGGGGTTTTTTTAGATGTTAACAGGGTTCAAGGAAATAATAAGGGAAGAAATTGAAGTATGGATGCAAGGCAGGAGCTTGGAGAGGGAAAGAGAGAAGTGCAAGAGTGAATGGAATAGAGCAAAAAAGAAGGACACAGAGGTATAATGCAGTGGGGAAAAGAGAAGGGAAATGGAAAGATTTCATGATCTACCAGTCATCATTGATTTGAATCCTTTTTCTTACATAAATGTCAATTTATTTTTTCTTAGAGTCTAACAACAGAAAAATCCTACAAGTCTCAGATGTCCTCCTTAAACAAATCAATTGCGAAGATGGAAGAAGAGATCCGACAAATAAAGTCTGAGAAAGTGTCGCTTCTAGATGATCTGGCTTCCACACGAGAACTCTGTATTAAATTGGACTCCAGCAAAGACGTTATAGCCCAACAGCTGAGTACTATTACTCAGGACAGGGAAAGGGTATGTTGGTAAAAGTAATAAGTACAGAACACTTTTTAAAATATGGTTCTTAGAGACACAAAACGAAGCAGACAACAACGTTATGGAATAGAACGGAGAGTTTTATTATGCGTCCTGAGGTCACCCTACACATGTTTCAGCCGAAGCCTTCTTCAGGAGTATAGACCTTCTAAAAACAACATACATAAAATAAGTATTAAAAACCAAAGCATTAAAATACAATAAAATCAAACCATACAATAACATTTAAAAAATAATAAATACATAAGTTAAAAGTATAGTAATACAAACACATGGGCAGCTTGATGATATACAAAGCCAAGGAGGAGATACCATGAAGATATCCAAAACAATAAGATACACATACTGAAAAATTTCTGTCATCATGTTTCTGTGTTTCTATGTAAATATCTCACTATAATATTTCAAAATATTTAAATGAAATCAAAAAGTCAAAATAAAAACACAGTCATAAGTCAATTAACAGGGACTATAAAGCAGGGAAACAAATTGGAACATAACTCACCCACAGGTAAGGACACAAAATGTGTACTCTCACAGACTCTAGGTAAAAATAGTTGAAACCTGTGGATAATATAAATATCTTCATAAAATCAAGCTAAAACATAGGTCTATGTGACACTATTTAAAAAGCCTTAAAAATAATTGACAAGATGATAAAAGCATAATTACTTGGATGCAATTCTAAGAACTCAAAGTATAAAAGGGGTTCAAAAGACTAAAGTCCAGAAAGGCTGTCATCCATAAATTGAACTGGAACCAAGTAAAAAGGGGGAGAACTGCCACAAAAAGGAGTCAGAAAAAAACTATATAAGATTGGCTGGCAAGAACATCAATAACTGTGAAAGGATAAACATCATATTGTAAAACATATAATGAAACATTAGAATAACCAACTAAGACTAAAAACCATAAAAGGATAAAAAAATATATAATAAATGGGTGGTTAAAAAAGACCAATATGATGATTTTCATAAAAAATTATCACAGCTTAATAAACGGCTGTCTGGCTTAACATTTAAAAAAACATAAATTAGAAAATCAATACAAATAATAAAAATAAATATTAGTAAAAGCGAAAGGGGGACGTGTTATCTATGGATCACCATGGCATGGGTTGCTTTAAAGACAAGGCTCTTGTGTTAGAAAAATCCTAATTAAATTGTGATCACTTTACAGTGCAGAAGCAAAGGGGAACTTTTGTATAAGGAGCTAGTCGTAAAATTATAAAAGGTGTGATCTGATAAACATCATGAATAGGTTGGGAGTAAGGCAGTGAATTTTAGAGAATACGGGCATTAGAACCAAAACCATAGATTTCTGCATATGCCAGAAGGGGGCACAAAGAAGATGCCATAGTGTTTAAAAATTAAAAAGGGGAGGAAAGTTGTCCTTAAAATCATAAATAGCACATCATATGTATATTGTTGGTTCATTATATTAAGTACAAATGCCTGAAGAGGCAGAGAAGAAAGTTACCGTCATCTGCCATGAGTATCAAAAAACCCCCCAGCTAAATGGAGACAATCACAAAAATGAAAAAATACGATCATTCCCATTCCCGATTGTAAAACTAATTAAAAATAATGAGATTGAATATATCGCTATAAAAAGATTGCACAAGAATTTGTTAAAGCCAAAGACAATAGAAAACCATTTGTAAAAAATATATAAAGGAACACGTTCTTGTGAATTATGAATAGCAGTCTTCAAGATCAAACTGATACTCGAACCTGGTAACATCTCCCTCGGGCAACAGTTTACACAATTGAAGTAAGGTAAAAGTGTAGACACCATGGTGGTGATATTTGAGCTTAAGCGTTAGAGTGGCATAGTTACATCATTTATACATGAATGGCCATGGAAAAGCATATATGATAATAATAAATAAATATGTGCATGAGTTATTTTAATAGCTGATATGGTATAATGTTTAAATTTGTTAAAACATTTTTGCACTAAAATTATGGTTATTTAAATTCAGTAGTGGGGCTGGAAATACCACATCATTAAACTATTAATAAATACTCAAAGGTAAGAAAAGTAACAGTCAACCATTAAGGGATCGCTGAAACCTCAGGCACACAATAAACAATTGAAAAATGAACCATATTTGTAACTTATCATAATTCGAGCTTAAAAACAAAGCTCGAAACTGGTGGAACGATTCTTATAGATTGGGAAGGTGCAGATGCCAAAGCGAGGGTATTTAAACTCGAAGAGTAGGACATCATAAGTACGTCATTGGTGAACTAGTTTGTTCGCGGGCGTACATGTGGATGCGTAAAATTTATAAATAAACATTTATATATGATCCTCAAAACCTTAAATGACCTTAAATGTGAAAAGATAGAACATTTACCTACTAAGCTCAAAGGCATTTCAACTAAATGATAGAACATGTTTAGCCATATCACCAGATCACTAGCGTCAAGCGTAGCTGTCCGACAGTAGAAAAATTGACAGCCAAAAGGTTCAGGACTGTGCCCAACTAAATTAAAAAACATAATTTAAAAACCCTAGGTAGGTAAATATTTTTCTGACGGGGCAATTTTAGAATCCAAATAAAAATAAGGGCCTGAATTTCAAAGGCAGTTACATGGTTAACAGTCCATGTTAATTGAGTAAATGCCTTAATCGAGGATTTTCAAAGGCACCTACATAGCTAGTGCCTTTGAAAATCCACGATTAAGTCTAGTTAGCATCGGGGCATGTTGGGGCCATTCAGGGGGGGGGGAGCAGAGGAGGGGAATGGCGCTAACTGGGTAGTAGCGATTTTAGATGCTGCTCGGTTAGTGCTCTGCGTCTTGTTATTTTATTTATTTATTTATTTAACACTTCTTATATACCGCGCTATTTCTCATCAGTGCGGTTTACATCGAACATTAAACACTTGGACATAAATTTTTGTCCTACGTTTACATAAACCAGGGTTATAACATGGAGTTCTCCAGGACCAAGCAGGAAGTCAGTCCTCACATATGGGTGTCATCGGCGCCGATAAAACCCCAGCGGAGCATTTCCCCAGCTTTCTATGAAAGCCTTTGGGAATGCAGGCACGCATGCGCGGTTCCCTTCCCGCCTAAAGGTGCCATCTTACCTCAGTCTCTTTTTTTCCGTGAAGCCCACCGGACGTGTGTCCTGTTCTCCCGGTTAAAATTAGATTTTTTTCGGCGATTTTTGCTATTTTTTCTTCCGGTTCGACGCCGGTTCCCCTCCCGCCGGGTTCGGTACACTGGTATCGAGCCCAATTCTTCTTTTTCGGTTTTTGCCCTTCGTGGCTGGCGTTCACGCCCTTTTTTCTATTTTTCCCTGGAAGGCCGGTCCTTTGACCTCGCGGGGACTCTTTTTTCCCCGATGGCTTCCAGCGGTTTTAAGAAGTATGATCGGTGTAAGAAATTAATGACTCTCACCGACACACACGACTGCTGCCTTCGGTGCCTCGGCTCCGACCACGACCCTAAGTCGTGCGGGCCATGTGGAAAGATGTCTTCCAAGGCACTCCGAAGTCGACAGCAGCAAAAAGAAAGGCTTTTCTCGGACTCAGTCTCCGGCCGGGCCCGGACCTCGTCTGAGGCCTCGACATCTCAGGATTCCGATCCCGAGCGCCGTTGAAGCTCCTCGGACAGGGGGTCCCCTGACCGGGAACGCAAGAGGAAGAAGCGGCTCGCGAGGGCATCGTCGGAGGAGGTCCCTGGCTCCTCGAGGGCCAGGTCTAAGACCCCCGACTGTCGCCCCGGGCCCGTGGAACACGAGAAGCCTGCAAACGTTCCTCGCATGTAGCCGGAGTCTGCTGGACACGTAAGCCCCATAGTCCTCGAGGACTCTCCTCCCAGGGAGCCGACGTCGGGCCCGGTGCCACTGGGGCCCGAGTCGGTGGCTGCTGTGTCTCCCGAACTGAGTCTCAGGATGACAGCCTTGGAGAGCAGATTGTCTGCCTTCATGGAGCAGCAGCAGGCACTGATGGCCAGCCTGTCTGGCGCATCTGCCCCGACCACCGGGACATCGACTTCGAAGTCGACCCTGGAGACCGAGCCGATACTCGACTCCATCGTGGCTCTGAGTCGACCTCGGTCGCGGTCTCCCTCGACCTCCCGTTCGGGACCGAGGGCGTCGACGCCGGTGCCTCCGGCATCGGGGCAGGTGCTCCAGGGCCTCGCGGGGTCGGACCCTGACTCCTCCTCGGACGAGTCAGCTTGGGAGACGGAGGACGAGGAGTCTCCTGATACCTTCAAGACTCTGTGCGTCCCGTCGGACTCACCGCAGTCTGAGCCCCGGAGTAGGTCCCCCCCGGAGGATACTCGGTTCTCGGAGTTCGTCCAGGATATGGCCGCTGCCTTGGCTATTCCGGCCGACCCCGAGGAGGAGCCTCAAGCTGAAGAGCTCAAGGCCCTACAGTATGACTCTCCTCCGAAGGAGGCCTTTACTGTCCTGGTTCCCCCGATGCTTGAACGGCTCCTCTTCCGGATGTGGGAGGCACCGGCCTCGGCGCCGGTTCTCAGCAAGCGAGTCGATCCGATCTATCGACTCCAAAAGAGCCCTGTTTTTCAGAAGGCACAGCTACCACACCATTCTATGGTTGTGGAATTGGCCATGCATCATCTGAAGAGCCAGAAGATGCACTCCGCGGTGCCCCGTGGCAGGGAGGCCCAGAACCTCGATGGCGTCGGTAGAAAGTGCTTCCAGGGCTCGATGCTTGCTTGCCGTGTCCAGTCCTACCAGCTGTACATGGGCATGTACTTGCGGGATCTGGCCAAGGAGTTGGCCGGGTTCTCTGGTGATCTCTCCAGGGAACCCTTGCAGAGATTTAAGTCCTTGTCCTCGGGGATTCGGGACTGCTCGAAGTTCATGTCCCGTGCCGCGTACGATGGCTTTGAGGCTTCGGCCTGAGTTGCGGCAGCTGGCATCGCGGCTCGACGCCAGGCATGGCTGCAGTCATCGGACCTCGAGCCATGGGTTCAGGACAAGTTGGTCGATGTCCCTTGCCGAGGTGAGAACCTTTTTGGCAAGCCCATGACTGAGAAGGCCGCTCAGCTCGAAAATGAGCACTTCACACGGACAAGGCTGTCGAGGAAGACCTCTGCCCCTCCTCATAAAAAGAAGGGCTCGGGTAAAAAGCCCTTTTACCCGAGGAAGGGCACTGCCTACAAACAGTACCCGCAATATCAGGCTGCCCAAGCTGACCCCCAGGGTCAGCAAGCCAAGGGCCAGGGTAATGAGCCCCGTAGGCAGAGGACCCCCAAGCCTCAGGCCCCTGCTACCACTCAGCAGGGTGGGGGTTTTTGACTCCTTGAGCATAGCCTCTCCTCCACAGCTCTCCCAACCCTGCACAGGAGGTCACCTCGCCCTCTTTGCCCACCAGTGGCCCCTTATCACCGGGGACAGTTGGGTGCTGGAGATAGTCCAACAAGGGCTATGCCCTCCATTTTCACCAACTGCCTCCACCATATTTTCCAGGGGAGCCTCCAAGGCCTCCCCTGCACACAGACCTTCTTCTGCAAGAGCTTCATGGTCTGTTGGTGGACAGGGCGGTGGAGCCTGTGCCTCCACACTTACAAGGTCACGGTTTCTACTCCAGGTATTTCCTGGTGCCCAAAAGAACCGGTGGCCTTCGACCCATTCTGGACCTCAGGAACCTCAACAAGTTCCTAGTGAAGGAGAGGTTCAAGATGCTTACTCTTGGGACACTTCTGCCCTACATCCAGCAGGGAGATTGGCTATGCTCTTTAGATCTAAAGGATGCGTACACTCACATCCTCATTCATCCAGACCACAGAAAGTACCTCAGGTTCATTGTGGGAGGAAACCATTACCAGTACAGAGTGCTGCCTTTCAGCCTCACCTCTGCCCCCAGAGTCTTCACAAAGTGCCTAGCAGTGGTGGCGGCCTTTCTGAGAAACCAGGGCATCTTTGTCTTCCCCTGTCTGGACGACTGGCTCATCAGGGGTCAGACGTGCCAGGAGGCCAAATAAGCCACCCTCAACACTATTGCTCTTCTCCAAAAGCTGGGGTTTGTCATAAACTTCGCAAAGTCCACTTTGCTCCCCTCCCAGAACTTGGTGTTCATAGGAGCAAGGCTGGACTATCTGCTGGCAAAGGCTTTGATGGCCTTGGCAAATCGGTTTCTCAGCAGGTCCCTGGTTTCCGCCAGACTCTGCCTGAGGCTTCTAGGCCACATGGCTTCGACAGTACATGTGACCCCCAATGCCAGGCTCCATATGAGGCCTGCACAGTGGTGCCTTCGGGCTCAGTGGTCACAGGCCACAGGCAGCCTCAGAGACAGGATAAGGGTGTCCAGACCATTTCTGCACTCCCTCAACTGGTGGCTGCACCCACCCAATCTACTTAAGGGGGTGCCTTTTCAGATTCCAGGTTACACAGTAGTGATGACCACAGACGCCTCCCTGCAAGGCTGGAGAGCTCATTGTCTGGGCAAGTGCACCCAGGGCCTGTAGTCTCTCTGGGAAGCTGCACAGCAGATCAATCTCCTCGAACTCAGAGCTATTTGATTAGCACTCAAAGCTTTCACTCCTACCCTGGCTCACCAGTCTGTCCTGATTCAGACAGACAACCAAGTTGCCATGTTTTATGTGAACAAACAGGGCAGAACTGGGTCTAGGATCCTTTGTCGGGAGGCTCAGGACCTTTGTTCTTTTGCCCTCAAGCACAACATGCTCCTCAAGGCTGTGTACTTTCCAGGCCAGGACAACTACCTGGCAGACAGATTAAGCGGAATACTGCAGCCCCATGAGTGGCAGCTGCATCCTTCAGTAGTTCAGAAGATCTTCCTCAAATGGGGTCTCCCTTTGATAGATCTCTTTGCCAGCCCAATGAACAAGCAACTGCCAAAGTTCTGCTCCAGGCAACCGCATCCTCTGCGGATAGCAGCGGATGCTTTTCTCATATCCTGGTCTCAGGGCCTCCTCTATGTGTTTCCTCCCACACCCTTGGTGGCCGGAACTCTCTTCAAGATTCTTCAGGACAAGGCCTCGGTCCTGCTGGTGGTTCCCAGGTGGCCGAGACAGCCTTGGTTTCCTCTTCTGCTTCAACTGGCGGTGAATCCTCCACTACCTCTGGGGTTGCAACCCGACCTTCTCTCACAGGAGCAGGGTTCCCTTCTGCACCCCAATCTCAAAGCTCTCAATTTGATGGCCTGGAGGCTGCAAGGGTAGTTTTGGCTCCCTGGGGCCTGCCTCAGGATGTCGAGGAGGTTGTCCCCTAGCCTCTAGGAAACAGTCCACTAGGAAAACCTATGCTCTCAAATGGAAAAGGTTTTCTGTGTGGTGTCAGCTACGTACAGAAGATCCTTTCTCCTGTACTGTGCCAGTAGTCCTTCAGTACTTACTGCACTTGTCAAATCAAGGTCTTAAATCAAATTCTGTTTGGGTCCACCTCTCACCTCTAGCAGCTCACCACTCTCTGGTGGAGGGACATTCTCTGTCTGATCACCCCTTGGTGTCCCGCTTTCTTAGGGGCTTGATTTTGCTCAAGCCTCCCATCCGTCCTCCTGCCCCTGAGTGGGAGTTGAATGTGGTCTTGCAGCAACTGACTCGCCCACCTTTTGAGCCGATGGCTACTTGTCCATTACGCTTCCTCTCCTGGAAGACACTCTTCCTGATACCCCTTACCTCGGCTAGGCGAGTAAGTGAGCTTCAGGCCCTGGTCTGTGATAGGCCTTACACCAGGATTTATAGGAACAGGGTAGTCCTTAGGACTCATCCCAAGTTCCTCCCTAAGGTTGTCTCCTCTTTCCACCTCAACCAAGAGGTGGTTCTTCCAACATTCTTCCCTAGGCCTCATTCAAGCCAAGCTGAAGCAGTCTTGCATACCCTGGACTGTAGGAGGGCCTTATCCTTCTACCTTGACCGTATGCAGGGGCATAGAAGGGCTACCCAGCTCTTCGTATCCTTTGACCCCAATAAGTTGGGGTTGGCTGTGTCCAAGCATACCTTGTCCATCTGGGTGGCTGACTGTATCACCTGGGCTTACAAGGCGGCTGACCTTCCTTTGCAGGGTAGGGTCACGGCCCATCGTGTCAGGACAATGGCTGCCTCAGTGGCTCATCTCCGCTCTGTGCCCTTGGTTGACATCTGCAGGGCTGCAACTTGGTCTTCAAGCCAGGCCTTTGCGGCCCATTACTGCCTGGAGAGGGAGTCCCATAGGGACAGTGCTTTTGGCCAAGCAGTACTCTGGAATCTCTTTGAGGTTTAGGCAATTCCTGCCCTCCGTTGGGCTACCGGTGGAGGTTGTGTCCTTGAAAAGCCTTTCTTTGCTGCTGAGACTAGAGGGAGTTCCCTTGTTCAGCCTGGGTTCCTCGGGAGCCCAGAGCTTGGGAATCACCCATATGTGAGGACTGACTTCCTGCTTCGTCCTGGAGAAAGAGTAGTTACTCACCTGTAACAGGGGTTCTCCAGGAGCAGCAGGAATCAGTCCTTACAACCCTCCCTCCTCCCCTTGGAGTTGCAGTTGTACATAGTTTATTTTTCATTTTTGTGTGCTGTTCTTAGCTATGTCATTTGACTGAGGTAAGTTGGCACCTTTAGGCCTGCATTCCCAAAGGCTTTCATAGAAAGCTGGGGAAATGCTCCGCTGGGGCTTCTTCGGCTCCGATGACACCCATATGTGAGGACTGATTCCTGCTGCTCCTGGAGAACACCTGTTACAGGTGAGTAACTACTCTTTAACTGGGGAAACTATATACATATGAGAATTTAGCTCCAAACATAAAACAGGGTTATAACATGGAGTTAACTGAGGAAACTATATACATATGAGAATTTAAAGGAAAACCCTTACCTATCTTTAAGGCACTGGGGTTAACCGGGCAGCATCCAAAATCGCCGCTGCCCGGTTAAACTTCGCAGCTTTCTGGCTGTGCGGCAAATGCCATGGAAGTGAAAATCTCGGGTTAAGGGGTCAGCGGGCAGGCTGCACAGCTACGGCGCTTAGCCCTACCCAATGCAATATCGGGCCCAAGGGGTACAGAGAAACAAAAGTGGGGAATGGAAATAGGAAAAAAAGAAAATATGAAGTATCATGAACTGTACCATGTTGTTAAATTTGAGCCTCAACAAATGTACAATCTGGAAATGAAATAAAGATCATAATAGTTGGTTACATCGAAGAACAGTGAACAGAGAGGAGGGGGAAGGGGGTGGAAGGGGAAGGGGAGGAGGGGGAGGGGGAGGAATAGAGGGGGAGGAGGGATAAGGTGGGAGAGGGAAGGGGGGAGAAGGAGGGAGGGAGTCTGTGAGAGTACTCATTTTGTGTCCTTACCTGTGGGTGAGTTATGTTCCAATTTGTTTCCCTGTTTTATTGTCCCTGTTAATTGACTTATGACTGTGTATTTATTTTAGACTTTTTGGTTTCATTTAAACGTTTTGGCATATTATTTTTGTGAGATATTTTTCAGTATAAGTATCTTATTATTTTTGATATCTTCATGGTATCTCCTCCTTGGCTTTGTATATCGTCATGATGCTTATATGTTATATTACTTTTAACTTATTTATTGGTATGTTTTGATTTTATTGTATTTTAATGGTTTGATTTATAACACTTATTTCATGTATGTTGCTTTAGGTCTATACATTTGAAGAAGGCTTCGGCCGAAACACGTGTAGGGTGACCTCAGGACGCATAATAAAGCTCTCCGTTCTATTCCACGACGTTGTTGTCCTGCTTCATTTTATGCCCGTTATCACTGCAGGTGCACTGGTTGTTTCCTGTGGTTCTTATATTATAAGAAGCATGAGAAGCTCTTTTTGATGCAAAACTAATATATTTAGGTTCCCAGTCTTTTTGGCTGTCATTTCATTCTTTTCAGTATATTAGATCCTTTTTCTTTATTTCTGTCAGTCTGACATAAAGAAAGCAGTAAGTTTTAAGATGGTCTTGTAAATTGTTTTTAAGGCAAAAGTATAAGTTTACGTTATGCTAGCTAGAATTTTATCAATTTAGTTTACTTCTTAGAACACTTTCTGGTCATTTTAGAATCATTTAGACATGTAAATATTTGTAACCAAGATGTGCAAATGCTGCTATGTGGAAATAGCAAGTTTGGAAACCTGCTATTTGTACATATAGAACCACAGGGATGAACAGATTTCAAGGGGATATGGTTTGGGCATGCTAAGAAATAGACATAGACTTCCCACTTTATAATGGGAAGCCACATATACTGTAAATATTTTCTGTGTTGGGTTTTATACTTGCCCCAAGGCACACATATGTGCCAACCTGAGGGGCAGGTGTACAGGCTGACGGAACCTCTCCCCGCAAACCTCTTGTCATCACCAATACCACCCCCCCAACATGAACACAGATCTTCCCGAACCTTTCTTACATGAGCACTATCTACCTGAACCCCCACCATGCTGACATGAGCACCACTCCCCCAAACTCCACTCCTGACAAAAGCAGATACCCCTTTCCAATGAATACCCCAACTCTTATTCTCCACTGGGTCTTACCAGGGGTCTTCCTGTTGTCAAGTGGCAGGGAAAAGAGCAAGAGTGATACCCAGTCACTCCTACCCCTATCCTGCAGTAGGCTCAAAATTGTGTCAATTGACCCCTAGAGATAGTCTCACGATATTACCACTATAGGGGTCAAACTGCCAAATAATGGCTTTTCACCCTTCTTATTATACCAGTAGAAGCCACTAGATTGTAAAGAGGCAGAGCAACCGACAATCATTCATGTGCCACCAGTGCCACCATCAATCAAAATAATTCCAGCTGACCTATGACTCTGCTTTGCCCCATATATATTGAGCAAATAAGAGCATCTGATTATTTGGCACCATTATGGATGACAACACCAGCAGGGCAGGACCAGCTAGGGGTCACTTCTGTCCCTTTACTTCCCAGAGGCATCTACTGATAATGGAGTGATAAGAGGACTTGCGGGGGACTTTTTTTTTTGTTTATGGTTTATTATTGCTTAATATACCTCTTCTCAAATTACCAGTGAGGCAGTTTACAATCAAAAGACAAATTAAAAAGGAAAGAGGAACTACAATATTGGTAGGAAAGAGGAAATTGGAAAAGGTAATTGCAGGCGACTTCTCACCAGACAGATTATCATGCTGCACCCCTCACCCGTTCCCAAAAGCTAATCATGCTCATTCCGAGCCGCGAATAGCAGGAATGGACGTCCCACTATTCGGGCCCCTTCCTGCCAATGTCTAATTTCCCCGCCAGGTGTACGAGGAAGTTAGACGGGAGTGGGAAAGGGGAGGATCGGGGGCGGCATTAGGGCAGGCAGTGGGTGGTCGCCGGCCCCAGACTACAGGGCCAATTCTAATGTCGGCCCTGTATGTCCAGGGCTGGCAACTTGAACGGGGAAGTTATTCCACCACCAAGGTGGAATAACTTCCCTGATTCTGCAGGATCGGCAGGCCAGGGCTGGGAAGGGGCGGCAAAGGGCAGAGGGTATTCCCCGCAGCCCGACCCTGGTCCTGGGAGGCCAAATTGAGGGTCAGGCTGCGGGGAATTAGCCGCAGGAGCCAGCAGCCGGGGATCACGGCTGTTAAGTGGAGCCGTGGTGCCATGGCAACCGCACGTCATGGCACTGCGGCTCCATTTAAAAGTCCTGACTGAGTTAGTTGAGCAAGGCCTGTACATGTAGGCCGGCTGAATCGCAGTCCTGGCCTGCACGTACAGGTCTGATCGCAATTCTGATCACGCGGGGCTAGGTGGGCCCTACGGGATCAGAATCGCGACACCCTCTGTACGTCCGGTTCAGCCCAGGCTTACAGAGGGCATGTATGCCCGGGACGGAATCAGACTGAATGTGAATCAATGAGTTTTCAGACCTGCTTTAAAGGTCTTGAAAGAGGGTTCACTACATAGATTTGATAGCAGTGTATTCCATAAAGTAGGTGAAGTGAAGAGAAAGGCTAAACATCTTGTGCTCTCCAGCCTTGCCCGAGAGTCTGGGGGAATATTTAGGCGGCTTCCATGGCAGGACTTGCACAAAGCGTGTATTCTCAGAGACAAGATGTATACAGTGTGATCCACTTATTTCGCAAGCATGTACTAATCAGGGAAGTGCTCCAAACAGCGTCTCAACTAACACTGCACACCCCTTTGTGTTCACGACAAACAATGACAAAATTTGGATCCGAATGAGCACAAAGTGAATGCACGTATTGTCACGCAGGATGCACGCAGGCCATTCATGAACACGTCCCAGTTAGGCAAACATGTTGCAGGTTAGGTTGTATTGCATGTTGCACTGCACCTAGTGTACACATGTCTTTACACAGGAATCTGTTAAGTTCATTGAGGTGATGAAAGTGGGAATCTGTGTAGGCAAGCAACAATCTATATAGTAGTAGGCGTTTATAGTGATCTCATGTATCATGGTTGTTAGAGGTCCCAAGAAAATACTGAAAAGGAGTGGAGCCAATACAAAGCCCTGTGGAATGTCACAGTTAAAGGATGCGCCTTGGAAGATGTGTAGCCTGTCTGCCTTTTTTGGATGTTTGGGATAAGAGTTGGCCACCAAGGATGGAGTTTAAGTGTTTCATTTTTGGAGCAATGAGCTGCAGGGGAAGGATCTTTTTCCCAAAAAGGGATTTGGTGTTAATTGTGTTGTTTTCAGTGCTTCAGACCCCTTCAGAGATCAGTGGAGGAGGGGCTGCTTAATTCAGGATTAGCTACCTTTTCATACTGGCGTCACACAGTAGTCAGAGCTGACAATCAGTGCATGCATTAGGATGCAATGATCAGCCAAAGAATAACTATAGCTTTTGAATTTGAGTTAACTGTTGCCAGTATCAGCATTAACATTTCTTATGCAAGTCAAGCTAACATGTCAGCTCATTATTATGATTCTGCATGGTAATGATCTAGTCCTAATCGCTTCTCCGGGCCAGTCCAGGGAACAGGTAGGGTTGTCAATCCTCTATAGCAGCTGAGGGCTGAAAACTTCAAGTTTTGCTGAGATGTGAAGCCACTCCCCCTGAGGGTTATCCAGCAGTCTTTCAGCCCTCAGCAGCTAAAGAGGGTCGAATCTCTAGCTCTCCCTCAGTTTCTTTCTGATATGTTAGTTTTTTTCTTTTATTTCTGCATTTATATTGGCTCTAGCAGAGCTGATCAGTTTCTACAGTCCTTGGTCTGACAAATTGGTGATATCGCTTTAAAGGAAATTGGAGACGTGAGTGAGTCAGTTCCCCGGTGAGAGGCAGAGCCTGCCTCATTTCAACGTCTCCGTCTCCATCGGCAAAAGGTTAATTTCTGGGAGCCCCAGTTTGTACCGCTGCCGTTTCTGTTGCTAGGGTGGGCTGTTTCTCGCTGGCTGCGGGACTGCCTGCTCTGACCTGCCGGTTTGTTTTTCTCGGTAAGTTTTGCTTTCATTTCATTTCGCCGGTTCAGTGTTTGTTTGTTTTTTTCCCTCCTCCGGTTAGCGCGGTTTTTCGGGTGAGGGCCGTTCCGATTTGTGATAGCTTCAAAAAAATCAAGAAGTCAATTTTCCCCTGTTTTTTCACGTTTTGCAGCATGGCTGAACAGCAGGGGAATCCATTAAAAGAGCCTTCTTTGCCCGCCGAAAAGGCGGGAAAGTCGGCCATTTTAGAGGCGCCAGTCAGCTCTCCTTCGGGGCAGTCTCGGCCACACAAGCGCAAGGCGAAGTCCTCTAAAGCACCGGAGTCTGTTGCTCAGTCTCCGCTCACAAATGTCATGGATCAAAGTGAGATGAGTTCTTTTTCTCCCCGGAGTTTATTTTAGCTCTGCACAAGGCATTCTTGCTGAGGTCAGCTCAGCCTGTGCAGGCTCCAGTATTGTCCACGGTGGATATTCAGTCTCCTAAGGGACTGAGCAGCGGGGACCCGGGAGAGGGGCCTTCCCAGCCTCAGGGGACTCTTCAAGATCCGTTGGCCCCTGAGGTATCCCAAGATTCTCTGCTCTTCGGGCAGGGGGAATCAGACGGTCTAGCGGAGCCTTTTTTGGAGCAGGACCCTGAGGAGTTGGAGGAGGGGGAGATTGCCCCCGGGGAAGATCCCAATGTTTTCCGGGTTTTCCGTAAGGAAGAACTCGAGGCTCTTATTGCCCAGTCGTTAGCGGCTCTCCACCTTCTTCCTCCGTCGGCATCTCAGGAGCCTTTGGAGGATCCCTTGTTGCAGGGTTTTAAATCTCAGCAGCGCTGTTTTCCCTTGCATCGGGTGATTCGGCAAATGATAGAGTCGGAATGGGAGTGTCCCAAGGCTACCCTGCGGGGAGGACGAGCCTTAGCGCGCCTGTACCCTCTACCGCAAGAAGAAAGGGAGTTATTCCGCATGCCCAAGGTGGATGCTCTCGTGTCCGCAGTCACTAAGAAGACTACCATCCCTGTTGAGGGCGCTGCGGCGCTTAAAGATTTACAGGATAGGAAGATGGAAGTTCTGCTCAAGCAGGCGTTTGAGTCTAGCGCTTTGGCGTTACAAGCGGCAGTTTGTGGAGCTTATGTTTCGCGGGCATCCATTCGTTGGTTACAAGGGGACGCGGCGGGAGAGTCCGCTTCAGAAGTTCCGGATACCGCGAAATTAGAGTCAGCTGCAGCTTATGCAGCGGATGCCTTTTATGACTTGGTGCGGATTACAGCGAAGACAATGGCCTCTATGGTAGCGGCCAGGCGTTTCCTGTGGTTGCGTAACTGGTCGGCGGATGTTTCCTCGAAGGTCCGACTTAGTAAACTGCCTTTTAAGGGGAAGTTGCTATTTGGAGAGGCCTTGGAGAAGATTGTGAAGGATTTGGGCGACTCAAAAGGTGGACGTTTGCCTGAGGATAGGCCTAAGCCGTTACGTACTTCAGGGGCTGCTAGGGGCTCCGCTCGGGACTCCCGCAGGTTTCGCGGAGCACGGTTTGCGCCCTATTCTAGGGGTCGCTCCAGTTTTCGTAGTCAGTCCTTTCGCGGCGCCCGAGGTTTTGGCCGATCTTTCGGAGCGGCCTCTCAGCCTTCCGTTAAAAAGCCCCAATGAAGGTCGGCTGGTCCAGCCGTTAGTTCCAGTAGGCGGACGTCTACAGAATTTTCTGGTGGCTTGGACCGCAGTCACTTCAGACAAATGGGTTTTGGAAGTAATTCAGAACGGGTATGCCCTGGACTTCGAATGCCCCTTACAGCCAGCCTTTGTGATGTCTCATTGTGCGAACAGAGTGAAGCTGCACGCCATTTCCGACACGCTGGTGCATCTGTTGCAGCTACAGGCGATTGTTCCTGTACCGTTGGACCAATACGGCTGCGGTCGATACTCGATCTATTTCGTGGTTCCCAAGCCGGACGGTTCTTTTCGGCCCGTTTTAAACCTCAAGGGTGTAAATCGGGCTTTGCGGGTGCCACACTTTCGCATGGAAACATTGCGCACAGTGATTCGGGCGGTGCAGCCGGGAGAATTTCTGTCATCCATAGATCTCACAGAGGCTTATCTTCATATACCCATCCGACAGTCTCATCAGCGCTATTTGCGTTTCACCCTTCCGATGGGCCATTTCCAATTTCGCGCGTTACCTTTCGGTCTCGCAACAGCTCCGCGTACTTTCACGAAACTGATGGTGGTAGTAGCGGCGGCGCTTTGAAAAGAGGGTATTCGGGTTCATCCATATCTCGACGATTGGTTGATCCGGGCCGATTCTCGAGAGGCGTCGGTGGCGGCGACAGCTCGCGTGGTTCAACTTCTCGAACAGCTCGGTTGGGTGATCAATCAGGCCAAGAGCCATTTGATACCCAGCCAACAACTCACGTATCTCAGAGCTTGCTTCAACACGGACAAGGGGACAGTTGTTTTACCCGATCTGCGGGTAGAGAAATTGGTGCAACAAGTACACACCTTTCTGGCTCTTTCAACGCCGTCAGCATGGACCTATTTACAGCTGTTAGGGTCCATGGTGGCGGCGCTGGATCTGGTTCCGTGGGCCAAGGCCCACATGAGGCCTTTGTAACAGGCACTTCTCTCCCGGTGGTCGCCACAACTTCATCCGCTCTCGCAACGACTTCCCTGTCCAGATCAAGTGCGTCGCAGTCTACAGTGGTGGTTACTTCCGGAACATCTTACGGCAGGAGTGCCTTTAGAGGAGCCGTCGTGGATTTTGGTTACCACCGATGCCAGTCTCTCGGGCTGGGGAGCTCATTGTCAGTCACAGGTGGTTCAGGGTTCCTGGTCTCCCGAAGAGAGTTCGTGGTCGATCAATCGACTGGAGCTGCGTGCAGCTCGACTTGCCCTTCTTCATTTAGCAAATTTGATCAAGGGCACAGCGGTCAAGATTTTCTCCGACAATGCGGTGACGGTCGCTTATATCAATCGTCAGGGCGGCACCAAATCTCTACCTCTCCTTCTCGAATATCAGGAGTTGATGGCTTGGGCGGAAATCAATCTGCAGGCGATCTCAGCTGCTCATGTCGCTGGCAAAGACAATGTCCAAGCAGATTATCTCAGCCGCCATGTCCTCGATCCCGGGGAATGGGAACTGAACGCGGCAGTTTATCACGCACTGACTTTGCGTTGGGGGTGTCCAGTGATGGATCTGATGGCAACGTGTGCCAGCGCCAAAGCCAGCCATTTTTTCAGCAGGCGCAAGGAACACATGTCCGAGGGGCTAGATGCCCTCGTTCATCCGTGGCCCCTGGATTCCCTCTTGTACGTTTTCCCTCCTTGGCCGATGTTGAGTCGGGTCATTCAGCGGATTGCCCGTCATCGAGGCAAGGTGATTCTAATTGCGCCGGATTGGCCTCGTCGGCCCTGGTATGCCGATCTAGTTCGGCTTCTTATCGCGCCACCTTGGCCTCTGCCAGTTCGTCTCAATCTGTTGCATCAGGGTCCGATTCTTATGCCCAGGGTGGATCGATTCTTACTTACGGCTTGGCTCTTGAAAGGGCTCGCTTAAAGAGCAAAGGGTATGCAGATGCCGTAATAGCCACTTTGCTTCACTCTAAGCGGCCTACGACTTCTCTAGCTTATGTGCGCGTCTGGCGTCTGTTTGAGATTTGGTGTAGACAACGGGGTATTCCGCCTATGTTGTCTACCTTACCTCAGCTTCTTCTTTTTCTACAGCATGGCTTCGAAAAAGGTTTGGCGCTCAGTACTCTTAAGGTGCATGTGGCCGCACTTGCTTGTTTTCGAGGATGCGTTCAGCGTCGCCGTCTTTCGGCGCTTCCTGATATACAACGTTTTTTCCGGGCAGCACGGATTCTCCGTCCTCCGGTGCGTCCTATCATTCCACCTTGGGATTTGAACGTGGTTTTGGAAGCTTTTTCCCGTTCGTCTTTAGCCTCTCTCGGCTCCCGGGAAATTCGTGAATGTTCTTGGAAAACGGCTTTTTTGGTCGCGTTGTGCTCGGCTCGCCGAATTTCAGACTTGCAGGCTTTATCTTGCAGAGAGCCTTATCTTCAGTTCCTGCCGGAACGGGTGTTCTTGCGAACAGTACCTTCCTACTTGCCTAAAGTTCTGTCTGTTTTCCATGTTAATCAAACGGTGGCCTTACCCGTGTTTACAGACACTTCTAGTTCTCCCATGGATCGGACTCTCAAACATTTGGATCTTGCACGGGTTTTACGTACTTATTTAAGGATTTCCGAGCCTTTTCGAAAGACAGATAGGCTTTTTGTTCAATACGCCGGCTCGCGTAGGGGTCAACCAGCCTCTAAGGCCACCATAGCCCGTTGGGTTCGCAGTGCTATTTTAGCGGCTTACGCTGCGAAAGGACTTTCTCCCCCTACGGGGTTGCGGGCTCATTCTACTCGGGCTCTGGCCACTTCCTGGGCGGAGTTTGCGTTTGTGCCGCCTTTAGATATTTGCAGAGCGGCTACTTGCATTCTTTTACTAAGCATTATAGATTGGATGTTCAGGCTCGAGATGATGCTAAAGTGGGAGCCGCGACTCTTATCGCTGGTCTCGCAGGTCCCGCCCGGAGTTAGGTACTGCTTTGGTACTGCCCTACCTGTTCCCTGGACTGGCCCGGAGAAGCGATTAGGAATAAGAAATTAGTTCTTACCTGCTAATTATCTTTCCTTGAGCTTTCTCCGGGCCAGTCCAGGGTCCCACCTCTTACTGTTTCTGCAGCTTTGTTCTGACTCTCCTACACCGTTTTAGACATTGATCCGTGCGGAGTTCAGATTTGGGGTTCTCAGATTCCTTCACTGCCGACTGGTATTTGGCTTTTCTCATAGTGTTTAAAGAGTATAAAAAATAAAAAATAAAAAAAAATTACGCAATCTCATACAGGAGCCCGTTTTCATGGCTTCGGCATTTTGCAAGGACTATAGGAGTTTATCAGTGTTTCATGGTTTATCTGGTGTTTTTTAGTTCTCTATTTAGTTGCTTTGTCACATGGAGACTGCTGGATAACCCTCAGGGGGAGTGGCTTCACATCTCAGCAAAACTTGAAGTTTTCAGCCCTCAGCTGCTATAGAGGATTGACAACCCTACCTGTTCCCTGGACTGGCCCGGAGAAAGCTCAAGGAAAGATAATTAGCAGGTAAGAACTAATTTCTTAATTTACATTTTAGCATCCAAAGCAGCATTTAGGCCACATTGAGGCTAAAATGATATTTACTAAACCATGTTAGTGCTTTTAGAGGGTAATTTTACAAATAAAGCTTTTTGGTATTGCTTTACCCACATAAGTAAGCACTTCCATATCGTCATCCTAGATCAGTCCTGACAAGTGGATTGTATCTCCCTACAGATGTGAGACAGAGCAAAAAATTCCAGAGGCTTCTTATGACTCATTATCAGCGTGAGCCACTAAGGGCAAAGCCAATGATTCTCTATCTCCAGCAAATACTCCATCTACTTCATGGGGCCTGAGAAGAACAGATCCTAGAAACATAGAAAAATGACAACAGAAAAAGACCACATGGCCTATCTAGTCTGTCCTTCCATATCAACCACTACAAGAGTCCCCTTTTTTCCTTTAGAAGTCCTCTGTGTTTGTCCCATGCTTCTTTGAATTCAGATACTGTCCTCATCTCTACCACCTCCACTGAAAGACTATTCCACGGATCTACCACTCTTTCCGTAAAGAAATATTTCCACATATCACTCCTGAATCTATTCCCTTTCATCCTCATCCCATGTCCCCTCGTAGCAGAGCTTGCTTTCAATCGAAAGAGGCTCTCCTCCTGTGCATTTATGCCACGGAGGTATTTAAACGTCTCAATCATATCACAGCTATCCTGCCTTCCCTCTAAGGTGTATATATTAAGATCCTTAATATGCTTTATAATGAAGACCACTAACTATTTTAGTAGCCACCCTCTGTCCTTTTGTCCATTTCTGAACCTCAAATGACTTAATGCTCATCTCCAGGAACAAGCAGGAATGAGTTTTCACATATGGGTATGTCGGTACCGACGGAGTCTGCGCGGGAACGCTCCCCAGCGTCCAATCAGAACGCTTTTGGAAGCATCCCAACACACCTGCATGCTGCCTTCCCGCCTTTCCCAACTGCCTCTCCTCAGTTTTCGTTTTTCCGTGGAGCCGGCAGGACGTCCCTCTGTCACCGCAGAAAATTCTTCTTTTATTTTTTAGTTTTCTTGTGGTCGCGGCTGCCTTCCCGGACGCCACCGGTATCGCCGGTGTTTCTTTTCTTTTTTCTCCAACATATTCCTTTATAAGGAATACTTTTTCCCTCTTAGTGCCTGATGGGGGTTTTTTCGGCCTGCTAAGCCTACCCTTTTTTCCTCATGGAAGCGCCAGCCACTATCCCTAAGAAATGTTCAAACTGTGGCGGTACAAAATTTATTTTAGACACTCATAATTGGTGTCTACCCTGCTTGGGTCCTGACCATTTTCCTCTGGAGTGTCCCTCCTGTAACAGTATAGTTGGAAGAAGTCTTCAGCATTGAGTTCCCCTCGATACGCGGTCCCCATTCAACTTCAGGGCACCGACCACCCCTTCTTCTTTACAGGATCAGGTAACCCAAAAACAGTCTGTTAAGACTAGCCAGTCCTTGAGTGGTACATCTCATGCACAGCATAGAGATGCCTCTGGCCTTGCCCTCGAGAACACACTGGCTTTAAATTCCCGGTGGGAGTCTTCGGCCTCCAAATCCTGTGTGGGGTTTCAGGTTGTTTCTGAGGTTCACCCCTCTCCAAACATACCTGAGCCATGCTCGGTGGTGGCATCCGCTTCAAGCGGTACCGATACCCCGGCATTGGCAATGGTGTTGGATGAAACATTCCTCACCAAGGATCGTAGTCTGGCGTCCTCGGTACCTACGGGCCCGTTCGATACGCTGCAGACCGATCTTCCAGTATCGGTATCGATCCCGGTACCGGTACTGGTACTGGTACTGACGTCGGTACCCTCCAGATGTGCATCGATAGACTCGCTTCCTTCGATGCCGAGTCTAGAATCGATCTCCAGTCTGGAGGACTGGGTACCGACTCACCTTGGTACTGACACCGGACGGTACCAAAGGCATGGTTCCGATGATCCATGTCCGGCACTTTCGGTTTCTTCGATACCGTTAGAGCTGTCACTGGCTGGCCTTCATCCACCGGTATTGGATACGGTACCGGAGTCGGTACCGGTATCCACATTACCATTGCTGTCGGTGCCTTCCATGCTTCTTTCATCAGGCTCGCTTCCCTCGGTACCGAGTTTGGAATCGATCCCTAGCATGGACGATGCGCTACCAACTGTTGCTGGTCCCGACCTCCTGCGGTACCGGCAACCATCCTCTAAGGATCCCATACTCCACCCTTTAGGATCTTCTACTCCTCTAAAATTAGATAGATCCCTGGGTGCCAATGCTAGTTCTTCAACAGATCTAGCCTGTCCTCTCGAAAGAGTTCCTTCTGGGGATTTTTCTTTTCAGGCCTTTCTGCATGATATGGCAAAATCACTTGCCATTTCTATACCTGGGCAGGATCCTGCACCAGGGAATACAGAATCCCTGTATATTCCCAGGAGTCCAAAGGAGAACATCATGCTTCCTTTGCATCAGTCCTTGCAGGATCTCCTCTTACGAATGTGGGAAGCTCCTTTAACGGTACCCCCACCTTCTAGGGCAACTGTTCTTCTATATAAGGTGCCCCCCTCTCCAGGTTTTCAAAAGACTCAACTTCCTCATCATTCCATTGTTGTGGAATAAGCAATGAGGCATATTAAGAGTACTAAAAAGCACTCTTCTTATCCGCCAGGTCGTGAGTCTAAGACTTTAGATGCCTTTGGACGCCAAACCTTCCAGGCATCCATGCTTTCAGCAAGAATTCTCTCATATATTTTCTATATGGGATTATCTCTTGAAAAAGTCAAAGAAATTACTACTTTTGACCCCTTTTCTTCAAGGGTTCCTTACTCGTGCTTCCCTAGACTCCTTTGAGTCTGTTAGCAGAACTTCTGCTATAGCTATAGGGGCACGACGTAAAGCCTGGCTCCAAGTTTCAGATTTGGACAAATGGGCACAAGAAAGACTGGGAAATACTCCTTGCACTGGAGAAAATCTTTTTAACAAGGAGTCTTTACTCCAAGTTGCTCAGTTAACCACTGACATTGCTGTTTCCAGAGGCTGTTATACACCTTCCTCTTTCCCAGTTGGTAGGAAATTTTCTAACAAACTTTGTTCCCCTAAAGGGAAAAAGTTTTATCCCTCTTCTACCCATCATACAGATGTTCCCAAACAAGAGAAACATCGCTCTGGTCCAAAGAAACCACAACCTCAACAGGTTCAGCAAACCCAGCAGTCGCAGGGTTTCAGATAGATTATCATTATATCTCCTGTTTGGTGGTTAGAGTTGGCAGTCTGCTTCTTTTCACTTGAAGCATCTACACTAATTTCATTCCAAATTCTCATGGATCTCTCTTCACGAGACATCCTTTCTTTTTGCTCTAAGAGTCTTTATGATTATCATGTCTATAGTTAACAGGTTTCTCTTCCTCCTTCTGGGAGAAAGAGATGTGACAACTATCAAAAAGACAGTTTTTCCCCTGTACTAGCATGTATCATCTTACCTTTCAGAGACTTCCTACACAGTCAGTCTCTTCAACTCTGTGTTACCCCCCTCTTACTACAACATTCAGTTTGTAAGAGGGGTTCTAATACACTGGTAAGCCCCTATGGTTCTCTACCTATTCCGCAAAGGGGTTTTCCCTTCCAGAGTTGTCTCCCCCCCTTTTGTTCATATTCTTACTTTAGGGCAGCTTATCAGACAATAATGAAGTCTTACCACTTCGACTTATGTCTGTTACTTCTTTTTCCAATCTAAAACAACGGAAAAGAAGTTTTTTTCTGCTGCCCTGGTAGTTGCTGCAAATGCAGCAGTTCCTAGTGGTCAACCCACTGGTTCTGTTCTCCACACAACCAGGGTTTGTCCTCCACTAGCATTCCTTCTAGCCTCACTGCTAGACCCAAAACAGGTTATCAACCCTTTTGGAAAACCCTATCATCACAGATTTGTTGGTTGATTTCTATTCTTCGCCATCTCCAATTCCCTTGTTTTTGGCAGAATAGTTTAAGTAATCTACTGGCTTTGAGCAGTCAGTTTTTTCTTCTAACCAACCTCTAACATGCTCTCTGCAACTCTACAGAGTAGCTTTGCACTGTGGGCCCTTGCTAGAGAGCATTAGTATCTTGTCTAGCAGATAAGCCTAGATGGTTAGGAGAGGTTCACCCAGTCATGTTCCCATGACTGGTAGGGTTTCCCTACCCTTACCATCTGGTCTAAAATCTCTTTTCGAGACAGAACACACAGGCCTTACATCACGTGAAAACCTAAGGAATGGCCAATCCCCTGGCTTGGTACATATCTCCTTTGGTCTTCTCGCCAGGGATAGCTTTCTTTCAGTTGCAGCTCAGGGATGCCTGATACCCATCTTGCCCTCATCCTGCAAAAGGGAAGGGCGTCCTCTATCTATTCACCATACTGCATTTCTAGAGAGATCTGGACTTGCTGCCTGCAGACTGAAGCGATCCTCTGCATTTTTCACATAGGCCATCCTGGTTATTCAAGAGCTCGACTTCTTAAAGGAATCTAGACTCCTCTTTGTCAGGGAGACCATTCCTCTGACTCTGTCAATTATAACCAGGGAAAGAAGATGCTCTAGACATCTATTCAAGCAGGTACCTCCCTTCTTGCTATCAGATGAATCTTCTCTCTATTCCCATATCCCTATGGGGATCTAGTTATATAGCCATGTCTCCATCTACCCACATGGAGACCTGTGTCTATATGTCTACAGATTTATATACATATATATATATATATGTATCTCTGTATCTTCCGCCCAAGTATATCTCTGTTTATATATGTATATATACATATATACTCCTGTTGAGATATCTCTCTGTCTAGGTTCATATATCTATATATTCCTATATGACTCTGACAGATGTGCACTACCCCTATCAATGCTGTGCCAGCATGCTTTGGGTTCTACACATATAACCACTCCCTGTGGTTATTAACAATTTTTTTGTTTCTCTTACCATAACCTTTCAGGTTTAGGTACCTCTGAAGCTTTCCAGGTACCTTTTCTTTCCTAATTGACCTCATTTGGAAAGACATAGTGGATTTTCAATTAATCTAAAGCTGTAACGCTTCATAAGTCTGTCCTCACTTTGGGATCGGATATAGGGGTCTCCATGCCCCTTCTCTCCCACAGGGACTATTTCTTTTGTCAGTCCAAATCGGTCAGACTTATTTTCCTTTTGGTCCTAGCATTGTGCTGTCCTTCGACCAAAAGGGCTTAAGCTTTGTCTAACAGTACCTTCTGCGTTTCCCGCTGAAGCCCTACCTCATTGTACTACCCCAGTTTTCCCCT
This sequence comes from Ichthyophis bannanicus, assembly GCA_033557465.1. Lineage (NCBI taxonomy): Eukaryota > Metazoa > Chordata > Amphibia > Gymnophiona > Ichthyophiidae > Ichthyophis > Ichthyophis bannanicus. The sequence goes on from CM066035.1 coordinate 574,027,398, forward strand.
GGGGCTATTTCTCACCCTGATGGGTTCTGACCTCCAATTGTTGTTCCTAAAGTTTATTACCTCCACTTCACAGTGAGGTAACCCTTGAGGATCTTCTACTGGCTCTTCTAACAGATCCATCTGAACTTCAATAGACTTTTACAATACCACCAAGGGAGGTCCATATTAGAATATTGCATTCAATATTTTACTACCAAGGGTCATCTCTACAGGATCTTCCTCCATAGAAGTCCTGTTCTAGTCCAGCTGTTCCACAGCACCTTTTCTATAATTCAACTCCTACCCTCCATTCCCAAGATGCCTGAGGTTCTGAGGAGTAGCATGGCTCTCTCCACATTCGTTACATTCCAGGACTCCCTCTAGGCATCTTAGCTTGGGGAGTCCCCATATGTGAAGACTCATTCCTGCTTGTTCCTGGAGATAGCACAGTTACTTACCTGTAACAGGTGATCTCTGGGAACAGCAGGAATAAGTCTTCACAACCCACCCACCTCCCCTAGGAGTTGCTATTTCTCTTTCTCCATCTTTCCCTTTCTTGCTCTCTCTTTGCCTCAACTTTCAAACTTAACTGAGGAGAGGCAGTTGGGAAAGGCGGGAAGGCAGCACGCAGGCATGTTGGGATGCTTCCAAAAGCGTTCTGATTGGACGCTGGGGAGCGTTCTCGCGCAGACTCCGTCGGTACCGACGTACCCATATGTGAAGACTTATTCCTGCTGTTCCCAGAGATCACCTGTTACAGGTAAGTAACTGTGCTATCTGTGCACTCTGCACTTGTGTAAGGAGATCCTGCAGTCTGTGATCCAAGGGGTATGCAGCAGAGAGTTCTTGGCTTCTCTGGATTTAGCCAAAGCTTATTTCCACATCCCGATCCAGGAGGATCAGCAATGTTTTCTGCGTTTTGCCATGCTTGTCTCTCATTTTCAGTCTGCCACTCTTTCCTTTATTCTCTCCACCACTCCAAGGATGTTCTTGAAAATCATGATAGTGGCGACTGCTGGGCTGCGGCACCAGGGGATTTGTTTTCACTCATATCTGGATGATTGGCTCATCTCTGCAAGGTCTCACTCTGGAGTGTTTCAGTTTTTGTCCCGTCTGGTACACTTCCTGGAAAGTCTCGGCTAGGTGATCAATCGTAGAAAGAGCCACTTTGAGCCATCCCAGTCACTGGAATACCTGGGAGTGTGTTTGACACTTCCTGTCCAAGAAGCGAGTGGGGAAGTTATTGGACCAGGTAATGGCCTTCTGGACTCAGCAGGCTCCCAGGGTTTTGAATTATCTTCAGCTTCTCTATGTGATGGCGGTAACAATCGAGATGATACCTTGAGTATGAGTCCATATGAGACCGTTTCAGAGGTCCTTGCTGACTCAGTGGTCTCCATGTTCTCAGACGTTTGAGGTTCAGCTACTCCTCCCACCGGAGGTGGAGCCAGCCTGTGGTGGTGGCAGCAGCTACAACATCAGAGGAAATGTATGCCACTGGACAATCACACATGGCTTCTACTGTCAATGGGTGCCATTATGTTGGGCTGGGGAGCTCATTGTGAGAATTGAACAGCTCAGGGTCATTGGAACCGAAGGGAGGTGGCATTGTCCGTCAGCCGTATCAAGGTAAGGGCCATTTAGCTGGCCCTGAGGCACTTTCAGACTCTGGTCAAGAGCAGAGCAGTCTGGGTATACTTGGACAATGCCATAGCAGTGACATATCAGTCGGCAAGGAGGCACAAAGAGTGCCAGAGTGGCCCTAGAGATGGCTATCCTGTTTTCTTAAATGAAGAGGAACCTCCTAGTTCTATCAGTGCAACACATCGCCAGCATAGAGAACATAGAGGTGGACTTCCTGGGTCGCCACTCCTCAATCCTGGGGAGTGGGAGTTGAGTCATGAGGCGTTTCAGCAAATTTTGTGTCTCTAGGGCTGTCTTGAGATGGTCTTAATAGAGACCCAGGTCAATGTCAAAGTAAACAGGTTCAGGCGTGAAAAAAACGGAAAGACAGAGTCCTTTATTAAACCAACGGCCGCCCGACACAGGCGGTGTTTCGCACCTTTCGTCAGGGGCTAGCCAGGCGAGAGACTAAAAACATAAACATATTAATCATAAAAATGATAAAAGAACAAACAAGCCAAGCCTATAAATAAAAACATTACAAACACTTAATATTAAAAGACATAAGACAATAAATATATAGAGCAATATTAAACTAATATAAAAACATGAAAATGAAAATAAAAATAGAAACCACAATGCAATAAATATAAATATAAAAATTGGAACGATAGTGCTCGGGACCTAATACAAAATGTGCACAAGTAAAATTTAAATACTAACCTCTGTTGCAGTTCTTAAAATAAATCTTACTTCACACTTTTTGTGCAAACATATAGGTTATATAGTAATGCTAGAAAACATTAATAATATAGTTAAAGAATATGAAACCATATGGCAAAGCATTGCACACAAATTAAAACTAACAACCGGAGAACACAGGGAGAGGAGGAAAAGGGACAGGATATGAAATCAAATGAGATGTCAATACATCTAGCACGGCAATAACGTATGCCAAAAAAAGGGGGGGGGGGATATCCAGAGAACGATAGGAGTAAGTCAGTGAAAACATTGAGGGATCAATCAGAACTATGTATATAAATTGCCCCATGAGATACACAATTGTGACCATATGATGTTAAAAAAGAGAGGATCATCGCAACTTGCAAATATGGAGCGCGGCCAACACATTCTAAAAATTTTTTTAATATAACCTGTACATACTACAAATACTAAAAATTAAAAAAAATTTGAACAAAAAATATACCAACACTGTAATCCCGAAGTTGAATAAGGTTGCAGGATGAGGTTAATTAGTGACACTAATGTGGCTACTGTCCATTACTATAAACCAGCTTAGAATTGTCAAAAGAAAGGAGGCATATAGGTAATTCAATCGCATTTCTATATATAAAACAAAAACCATGTGAGAGCAAGGGGTCACCTGGAGACCCAAAGTGACATTTGCAGAAAACTAAGATGAAATCAAACTGAAGTGAACTAAATTAAAAAATACCAATGACTGTGGGTCTAAAAATCAAAACGTGACTACTGACACTTATTAAAAGCCTGCTTAAAATATTCAAAGAAACGGACGGTGTGGGTAATGTAATGATTATAAATGAAACAAAAAGCCGAATAGGTACAAGGGGTCACCAGAGGACCCGAAGATACGTTTAAATAAGAGTAAAATGACGCAAAAGCTAAGAACCACACTATAAAAAAGATAATCGCAAACCAATCTAGACTCTTAAATAAAAATGGAATTACAAAGATCGTGAAACGTTCAACCGAAAAAAAACATACCTCAGGAGAGCTGCCGTCAAAACATACTGAAAAAAGAATCTTTGTTCCGCTTGGGTGGAGGATCCTTTTTCTTAATCTTCTCCTTTTGAGAAGGGGCATGGTCAGCTTGATGAGAAAAAAGGGACTCTGAGACATCAAGATCTCCTGACTCACTCCTAATCCGTTTCTTCTTCTGACCATGCCCCTTCTCAAAAGGAGAAGATTAAGAATAAGGATCCTCCACCCAAGCGGAACAAGGATTCTTTTTTCAGTATGGATCAGTTATGGAAGGGTGGAGGTCGAGGGGCCTCTCGGGGACCGGTCCATCACTTAGAATCAGACAATGCTCACCCCCCAGACTACAACAAAACACACAATCCGTACAGGGGACGAGGCCGTGGCAGAGGAGGGAGAGGAGGTTGGAATTCAGATCGGTCGGAAGAGAGATGGCACTACCAGTAGAGCCTCCTAATAATGTCATCAATATATCAAAATATGTTCTTACTCCCGATGAATTATCTTTATTAAATAAAGGACTTTCATTTGTCCCTAAAAGGAAGCTTGATCCCTTTGATGTTCACGTCGACTTGTATAAGTTCTTTCGAAAGATTCGTATGAGATATTTTTTTAGTAACTCAATGCTCTACAGACCACTCCATTATTCGCAAGAAATCTACATGGGTTCCCCCTCAGACTACTGACCCAGTCATTGAAACTTTCGAAAAGGTGGTTTCACAACAGGTCACTGAAGCTTTAAGGGGATGCCATTCTACTTTTAATAATATCACCCATCAAGAGAGGAATGCTATTACATCTTTACAAAAAAATACTGCCATTATTATTAAGCCAGCTGATAAAGGGGGAGCGGTGGTAGTTTTGGATAAGGAGTACTATATTGCGGAGATCATTCGACAACTTAGTGATACCACATTTTATCTAAGACTTGATGGTGACCCCACTTCAAGTCTTAAGAAGAGCATAGATAGCTTGGTTATATCAGCTTTTGAAATTGGATACATTACAGACAAGGAGAAATCATTTTTCATAGTAGATAATCCCATCATACCGACGATATACATTATTCCAAAGATCCATAAATCTTTGGAAGCTCCGCCTGGCCGCCCCATAGTTTCAGCCATTGGCTCACTATTGGAACCTATTTCTAAGGTTTTGGATCTATTGTTACGTCCATTTGTACAGCAGATGTGGTCCTACGTCAGGAATTCTTCTCACATTATACAGATTTTGTCTAGCTTTGACCAATTTAGCTCTGATATCGTTTTGGTTACTCTTGACATAGAGTCTCTTTATACAAATGTTCCTCAAGCAGCTGCCTTACATATAATAGAACAATTTCTCCTTAGGAGATCTGAACACAAACGCCTACCCACTGCCTTTCTGATCACCCTAGCGCGGTACGCTATCTGTGAGAATTTTTTCTGTTTCAGAGAACTGTTTTATAAGCAGGTTAAGGGTGTCGCAATGGGGTCTTCAATGGCCCCGGACATAGCTAATCTCTACATGTTTCATTTCGAAGAAACTTTTTTAAAGTCCCATCCGTTTGAATCTCATGTTATCCTATGGATACGTTACATTGACGATATCCTCATCCTATGGAGAGGATCTGTGGATATCCTTTCTCAATTTCATACTTGGATTAACCAATTGGATGACAATTTGAGATTTCCGATGACCTATGACTTGGAATGCATCTCATATTTGGATTTACTTATTAAGAAAGAACAGGACTCATTCTCTACCACTTTATTTAGGAAGCCCACCGATAGAAACACTTTGTTGCATTATACAAGTTTTCATAACCCTTCACTTAAAAATAACCTGCCAGTTAGCCAGTTTCTAAGAGCCAAACACATTTGTACTAAGACTCAGGACTTTGAGAAACAAGCCCATGATATGACTGAAAGATTCTTGGCAAGAGATTATCCTGCTAGGTATCTACATAAGGCATATACTAGGGCTCGTGATACTCCTAGAGAAGACTTACTTCAGATCAACAAGTGCGATGAGGAGATAGGTATAGTCTGCCCTCTTATATATTCTTCACAATCTAAATTAATAGTCAAGATTTTACAGAAAGAGTGGCATTTGGTACAAACTTTACCAGCATTCAGAAACCTAAAACTCACGGTGGCACATAAACGCAACATCAATTTGCATAATCTATTAGTACCTTCTGCTTTCACTGAGAGGAAGCTGCTGTCAAAATTTAAGGGGCAATTCCAATGTGGAAAATGCTCAGTGTGTCTGAATTCACTTCCTGTACGTAATTCCTTTGTTCATCCTTTTACTAACCAGATTTTTTACATAGACGACTTCTCTAACTGAGAAACTAGTAATGTTATCTATGTCATACAATGTCCGTGTAAAAAACTCTACGTAGGCAAAACCACATGCCCCATAAGGACCAGAATAGTGGAACATAAAAGCTGTATCAAACGCCAATTAGTTGACAAGCCGTTGGTTCAACACTGGCTTGATGCCTGTCACAAAGTTATGGATCTAAAGTTTTTTATCATTAAGAAAGTTAAGGCCAATTGGAGAGGTGGAGACATTAACAAGACTATTATGAGACTTGAACAAAGGTTCATTTTTCGTTTGGATTCTTTGGCTCCAGCAGGTTTGAACTTGGAAACAGATTTATCAGTTTTCCTCTGATCCTTTATTATGTTTTCACCTCCTCTAGGTTATTATGTGTTGCCTGGTTGTATATATTTTTTTGTTTCAAGTACGGTTTTGTCTCCTGGCTGTGTGGTCTCCTGGTCGCCTTACCACCACTTTTATATGATCCATAATGTTTTTTTCGCGCCCATAGGTTAGTCAATGATGTGTTTAGTTTACATTTGTGGTGCCTGTTGGCATTCTGTATATGCTCATGGCCATCGGACACTATGGTTGGTTTCTTCCCCATATCAGTTTTATCATGTTTATGCAATGTGTGATCCCTCCCCTTTCCAGTACCCGTAGGTAGGGGTTAAGGAGTTTAAGTTCCTTCTTTAAACCAATGTTCTGCTACTTCCTGGAGCAGTGCTCGTAGGGAAATGTAGTTTACCACCAGTTCAAATGAAGAGTAGTGTGACTCAGAAGGTTTGCAAGCAAAAAGGGATTTATTTCCCCTCCCGGGGTTGGACTTCTCAAGGACAAAAAGGTAACACAAAATATCTGCTCTCTGGCAGCAAAAAGGACAAAATAAGAATAGCTTTCTTCAGCATGAAATAAACATTTTTCTTTCCAGCAGGTTGAAATTCAGCACATGGTTTCATACAGCTCTGTTTCCCTCACAGCCAGCTTGTATTTTCTTCACCATATCTCTAACATAAAGATATTATCTGTTCAGCTAATGTAATCGTGCAATCCATTTCCTCTGTGGGGTAACTCATATAGGACGGCTCTGTGTCCATATGTTCCACCTCTGAGGTAGGAATAATCTGACCAGTTCTTTCTAGGGCCGCGCCCTTTTCTTCAACCCTGAGCTTTTCAAAACATTCAGGATTTAAATACCGGTTAAAGCCAGTATTGTAGCCCCAACCTTCCAGGTCATTACATTCACATGGATTCCTGTAATCCCAGCCCTTGGGCTTACCTGGGGACCTGGCTGTGGAAGCTTTTCTCTGGGGTTTAAAAATACCGGTTGGTTCCCTGCTGAACCTGTGTGAGGCAGTTTCCAAATGCCTTCCTGGCTGCTTGTAATCCCGTGTATGCTTCAGCTGGTCTGGTCTGCTCCTTCGATAGCTCTCAGCCGGAGCCTCTGACCTCCCTTCAGCTGAAAACTCCTTCCAACTTCTGACCGGAAGTCTGCTTTCCTCTCTCTCCTCCCCCTCTCTGCCTGCTGGGGCCTCCTTATGAGACAGCCTTCCTGGGTAGGGCCTGGCTCCACCCCCAAGCAGGTGTTCAAACTTTCCCCGTGACTCTTTGCTAAACTGATAGCAGGGGCGTGTTTTCTTCTCTCGTGCCTTGTTTCCCTGACAACTGGTAGCCATGTGCCTTTGTTTATCTTGCAGCCCTGCACTTTCTACCTGGTTTTCAAGCATTTCTACCGGGCCAGAAGGACTTGCTATGTCACAAATGATGATGATGTACATTTTTACTTCTCATTTATTTATTTTTTTTACTATGACATAGTGTCGGCACTACTTATAATTTGTTTTTTGATATGTTGGCGCTTTGGTTCCCCTTTTTTTGGCAGATAACGTTGCAGTATTATTTTTGGAGTTTGCCGTTTTCCTTATCCGCCTGTGCTGGTGGTTTCCTATTTTTTATTCATATGCACTCACAGGCATTCAAGTATCTTAATTATTTATTTATTTATGTTTTTACTGTCTGGCACCATAAGTCCTTCATTATTTTGGCGTGGTATTTGCCGTCTTTTCATCATTGACACTGATTTTGATGTGGTGTTTAACCTTTTAGCAGTATTATTTGAGAGTTTTTCCTTGATATTTCCAATATCCTACGGCTTTTTAATTCAGTATTGTTTTACTATTGAGCTTCACCCACATTGCGCATGATCTGGTGTTTTAAATGGCATACAGTTTTATTTGGCATACGGGCATTCATCGTTTTGGTTTTTAGCTATATTTTCTATCGATTTTTAAGCTTTGTGGTCCACAACTGCATGTTTGATATGAGTTTTAACTTAATTCACTAAGTTTTATTTTTTAATTTTAACACACTTTTTATGTATCCCGCCAAGGTTGGCTCCTCCCCCTTTTTCTCCTCATATGCGCAGGTGTGGGCGTCTTCTTTCCTTCTGCGCGTCAACTGAGTTTTGACGGCAGCTCTCCTGAGATATGTTTTTTTTCGGTTGAACGTTTCACGATCTTTGTAATTCCATTTTTATTTAAGAGTCTAGATTGGTTTGCGATTATCTTTTTTATAGTGTGGTTCTTAGCTTTTGCGTCATTTTACTCTTATTTAAGTGTGAAGTAAGATTTATTTTAAGAACTGCAACAGAGGTTAGTATTTAAATTTTACTTGTGCACATTTTGTATTAGGTCCCGAGCACTATCGTTCCAATTTTTATATTTATATTTATTGCGTTGTGGTTTCTATTTTTATTTTCATTTTCATGTTTTTATATTAGTTTAATATTGCTCTATATATTTATTGTCTTATGTCTTTTAATATTAAGTGTTTGTAATGTTTTTATTTATAGGCTTAGCTTGTTTGTTCTTTTATCATTTTTATGATTAATATGTTTATGTTTTTAGTCTCTCGCCTGGCTAGCCCCTGACGAAGGGTACGAAACACGGCCTGTGTCGGGTGGCCGTTGGTTTAATAAAGGACTCTGTCTTTCCGTTTTTTTCACGCCTGTGACTGTTTCTTTTGTGTTCAGCGTGATTAGTGCTTTTGCGGTGTTGCAAAGTAAACAGGTTCTTAAGTCGTCGCAGGCAAGTAGACTCCAAGGGAGTCAATGCTCTAGTTCAGTCTTGGCCTGCTACACATGTTTTCTCCATAGCCGCTTATAGGGAGTCTGCTTCAATGCATAGAATTGAATCCAGGATGGATAGTTCTGGTGGCACCATATTGGCCACAGAGGATGTGGTTCAGAAACCTGTGGCTTCTTCTGCCGGAACTTCCTCTGTGTCTGCTCTCAGCCTGGGGACTGTTGTGTCAGGGGCCAGTCCTCCTAGATGACCCGGCTCCCTTCTCGCTTACTACTTGGCTCTGGAGCAGCATCATTTCAGGTTAATTTTGTTAATTAAAGAGGAAGCTGTGACTCCTACCCAAATGAAAAATATAGAAAAAAACAAACCTCCAAAATAGGATGACTCACAATGAGAATAAGAAAGAAAAAGTCATCACAACCTAACCCTTGAATTCGTCCTTTTCAAACAAGTCCTTTACATAAATATTTTACTGTCGGGATCCGTCAGCATGAGAAGGGGAGAGAGGAAACTCCCCCTCTCCGCGTTGGCAGAACCCTTTTTGGACGATATTTTTTTACTTTGGTCGTCCTCTAGGGAACATCTTTCACGGTTTGTTCACTGGCTTAATAGTATTAAGTCCAACATTCAATTTACTGTTCATGCGGATGACAATAAAATTGAGTTTTTGGACGTGTTAGTTCAGAAACAGGAGGGCTCGTTGGTCACTACTCTGTTTCGCAAGCCCAGCCAACGGAACAATTTGTTGCGGTTTCACAGCCACCGTCCATCTGCTTTGAGGAGAGGCCTCCCTTTTGGTCAGTTTTTGCGACGGCGTAGGATCTGTTCCTCTTTGGATGATTTTAAAAATCAGGCGAAGATTTTACGTACCCGTCTTTTCTCCAGGACCAAGCAGGAAGTCAGTCCTCACATATGGGTGACGTCGGCGCCGACGGAGCCCTCGCGGAGCAATTTTCCCCAGCTTTCAAAGAAAGCCTTTGGGAATTGCAGCGCGCATGCGCGGTCCCCTTCCCGCCCAAGGGTGCCATCTTAGCCAGTCTTCTTTTTTCCGCAGAGCCCTTCAGACGTGCCCGTCTTGTCCCCGCTGAAAAAGTTGATTTTTTCGTGTTTAATCGCGTTTTTCTCTATCGGTTCGACGCCGGTCCTTTTCCTGCCCGGACTCGCGACGCCGTTGCGAGTCCTTCTGTTATTTTTCGGTTTTTCTGATTTTCTGTCAGTTTCGTTTTCGACCCTCAGCTGGTTCCTCCCAGCACAGGAGGCCGGCTGGTTCACTTTGCCCACAGGTGGTCCAACGTCACCTCAGATGCCTGGGTGCTTCAAGTGGTGAGAGAAGGCTATCTTCTCCACTTCCACCAGCTCCCTCCCTCCTATTTCCCGGGAGAACCTCCACGACTCCCTCTGCACAGGGACTTACTCCTTCAGGAGTTAGCAAGTCTTCTTCAGGAACAGGCTGTGGAACCGGTGCCCCACCACCTGCGGGGTCAAGGCTTCTATTCCAGGTATTTCCTAATACCAAAAAGAACGGGAGGCCTCAGACCCATCCTGGACTTGCGCAACCTCAACAAGTTCCTCGTCATGGAGAAGTTCAAGATGCTTACCCTTGGAATCCTTCTGCCCTACCTCCAGCAGGGAGATTGGCTATGCTCCTTGGATCTAAAGGATGCCTACACGCACATCCTCATCCACCCAAGCCACCGCCAATACCTAAGGTTTGTGGTGGCAGGAAATCATTACCAGTACAGAGTACTGCCCTTTGGCCTATCCTCCGCACCACGAGTCTTCACAAAATGTCTCGCGGTGGTGGCGGCTTATCTCCGGCTTCACGGCCTCTATGTCTTTCCGTACCTAGACGACTGGCTCATCAGAGCATCGTCCTCTCCAGAAGTCACAAAAGCCGCACACCGCACTGTGACTCTTCTGCAATACTTGGGCTTTGTCATAAACTTCGCAAAGTCCACTTTGCTCCCCTCACAAGATCTCGAGTTCATCGGCGCACGGTTGCACACTCTTCAGGCACGAGCTTTCCTGCCTCTCGACAGGGCTCAATGGCTCATGGACCTAGCCGGCCGTTTTCGCAGCCAGTCCCTGGTCTCCGCCAGGCGCTTCCTGAGACTACTCGGCCATATGGCTTCCACCGTCCACGTGACCCCCAATGCCCGCCTGAATATGCGGCCTGCTCAGTGGTGCCTTCGCAAGCAGTGGCAACAGGCCTCGGGTGGCCTAGCCGACTTAGTGCGCATCTCCGGCCCGCTGGCCTCTTCTCTACAGTGGTGGCTTCATCGGCCGAACCTGGTGCTCGGAATGCCTTTTCAGTCTCCTCCGCCGGCTCAAGTGCTGACGACCGATGCTTCTCTCCTAGGATGGGGAGCGCATTGCCAAGGGGCATGTACTCAAGGTCTCTGGACCACGTGGGAGTCTGCGCAGCAGATCAACTTCCTGGAGCTCAGAGCAATCCGTCTGGCTCTCAAGGCTTTCTCCCACCTGACTTCTCACCAATCCGTCCTTGTCCAGACGGACAATCAAGTTGCCATGTTCTACGTGAACAAACAGGGAGGCACGGGCTCCTTCCTTCTCTGTCGGGAAGCACAGAAGCTCTGTTCTTGGGCCGTCAGCCACGGCATTCTTCTCAAGGCAGTTTATCTCCCAGGCCAAGAGAATTGCCTGGCGGACAAACTCAGCAGAATCCTCCAGCCGCACGAGTGGCGCCTGGATCCCTTGGTAGTTCAGAAACTTTTTCTGAAGTGGGGCCTCCCCACGATGGATCTCTTTGCCAGTCCTCTCAACCGGCAACTTCCTCGCTTCTGCTCTCGGCAGCCGCATCCCCTTCGAGTAGCGGCGGATGCTTTTCTGCTCTCATGGTCGAAAAGCCTTCTGTATGCCTTTCCTCCCATACCGCTAGTCTCCCGAACTCTTTTCAAGGTTCTCCGAGACAAAGCTTCCATGATCCTGATAGCTCCTCGCTGGCCCAGACAGCCGTGGTTTCCACTCCTGCTGCAATTAGCGGTGGAGGATCCGTTCCCTCTGGGGTTTCAACCAGATCTCCTAACACAGGATCAGGGGTCCCTGCTACACCCCAACCTCTACATCTGATGGCCTGGCTGCTGAGAGGGTAGTCCTCGCTCCCCTTCTATTGCCGGCAGAGGTGGAAGAGGTCGTCCTAGCTTCCCGGCGACCTTCTACCCGCAAATGCTACGCCCTTAAATGGCGTCGCTTTTCCGCTTGGTGTGCCCAGCGGTCTCAGGATCCCTTCTCCTGCTCGGTGTCGGTGATCTTGCAGTACTTGCTCTACCTCTCTAATCTGGGACTTAAGTCCAACTCCGTCAAAGTTCACCTCAGTGCTCTCTCAGCACATCATGTGCCGGTAGACGGCAGACCTCTTTCCAGCGACCCTCTCGTGGCGAGGTTTCTCCGAGGTCTCCTTCTACTCAAACCACCTCTGCGCCCGCCGGCACCTGACTGGGATCTAAATGTGGTTTTACAGCGGATCACCTGTCCGCCTTTTGAACCTATGGCTACCTGTTCTCTACGTTTTCTATCTTGGAAAACCCTATTCCTGATAGCCCTCACTTCCGCTAGACGCGTAAGTGAATTGCAGGCCCTCGTGTCTGATCCCCCTTACACTCGGTTCTACAAAAATAGGGTAGTCCTACGGACTCACCCAAAATTTCTTCCAAAAGTGGTCTCCCCTTTTCACATCAATCAGGAGGTGGTACTTCCGACCTTCTTTCCCAGGCCACACTCCAGCCGAGCTGAAATGGTCCTGCATACCCTGGACTGTAGAAGGGCATTGAACTTCTACCTTGACCGTACGCGGGAGCACCGTAAAGCTGCTCAGCTTTTTGTATCTTTTGACCCCAATAAATTGGGGCTCCCGGTCTCCAAGCGTACTCTGTCCATATGGGTTGCTGACTGTATCGCTTGGGCTTATGGGGCAGCCGGACTCTCCTTAGAAAGTCGAGTCACGGCTCATTGTGTTCGGCGAAGGCTACGTCAGTGGCTTACCTCCGCTCTGTTCCGTTGGCAGACATCTGCCGGGCCGCTACTTGGTCTTCGAGCCAGACTTTTGCGGTCCATTACTGCCTCGAGGGGGAGTCCCGCAGGGACAGTGCTTTCGGACAGGCAGTCCTCCGAAATCTCTTCGAGGTTTGAGCAACTCCTACCCTCCATCCCGGATGGGGGCTACCGGTGGGTAATAATTCAGCGAAGATTCCTTCCTTCTGTACTGCTGAGCTAAAGGGAGCTCATTTTGTGCTTAGGGTCTCCGGTAGCCTTAAGCTTGGGAGTCCCATATGTGAGGACTGACTTCCTGCTTGGTCCTGGAGAAAGCGTAGTTACTCACCTGTAACAGGTGTTCTCCAGGAGCAGCAGGAATCAGTCCTCACAACTCTCCCTCCTCCCCTTGGAGTTGCGATTATCTGCTTTAGTTTTTTTGCAAATTTTTACGCTGTCTTTTAGCTATGTCATCTGACTGGCTAAGATGGCACCCTTGGGCGGGAAGGGGACCGCGCATGCGCGCTGCAATTCCCAAAGGCTTTCTTTGAAAGCTGGGGAAAATTGCTCCGTGAGGGCTCCGTCGGCGCCGACGTCACCCATATGTGAGGACTGATTCCTGCTGCTCCTGGAGAACACCTGTTACAGGTGAGTAACTACGCTTTAGATCGTGGATATCCTAGGTCTATGATTAGGAGGGCATATGTGCGTGCTCGAGTTTCTCACAGGGAGTGGCTCTTAGGGACTTCTGTACCCCCCTTGGACTCTCAGAAATTGGAGGATTTGGACATTGTGACAGGGGTACTTCCCTTCATGCAGCATACAGCACAGGTTACCACTCTTTTGAAGAAACATTGGGGTGTTTTACAGGTTCACTCCTGTTATCAGAAACCTCTTCGTCTGGCATACACCAGGGGCAGAAACATTAGGGATCAATTGGTTCGTGCAATTCTGCCTGCTCCTTTTGTTCCTGCTGATGAGTCTTGCCGGGGCCATTGGCCCTGTTCCAAATGTAGATTTTGTGCCTCCACTGTGGAGGGTATCCAGTGGACCCATCCATCTACGGGCAGATCTTTTTCTTTCAATGGATACTCTACCTGTCAATCATCGTTCGTGGTTTACATGATAACTTGCCCCTGTGGCTTGTCTTACATCGGCAGGACCATTCGGCCGGTAAAAATCCATTTGGGTGAACATGCCTCGCGATTGAGTACTAAGACTCTGCACCTATAGTGGAACATTGTGTTTTGAAGAACCATGTTTTTGATGACCTTAGGTGGCGTGTTATTGATTGGATACCTGCGGGCCCTCGGGGTGTTGATCGGGAACAAACACTCCAGAGACGGGAACAACATTGGATCTTTCACTTAAAAACAGTGGTTCCCCTACGGGTCTGAATTTGTAATATGATTGGTGGAGTTTGATCTGATTTGACGCTGCGTGTCGCGTCATCTCAAGGGGTTCCCCCAGTGTTGAGCTTTTTCGACTCCTCCCTTTTCCGGTGACGTGAGTATCATCAGCCATTCAGCAGTTTTGTTTTGTTTTTTGCTATATAAAAGAAACCGTTGAGTTTGGCGTTTTTCTAAGGGCGAAGAGTTTTGAAGGGTACACTTGACACAGAGCTCTCAGTGGGCTCGAAACATGCATGTCGTGTTGCTTTGGATACTTGTTGCCTTTCCTGATAAATGGACATTGCCTTTTCACAGCTAAGTGTTTGTTGCACTACTTTTTAAATTGCGCATTGTTTTCCACAATTTTTGAAAATTCAACAAAAAGGGTTCTGCCGATGCGGAGAGGAGGAGTTTCCTCTCTCCCCTTCTCATGCCGACGGATCCCGACAGTAAAATATTTATGTAAAGGACTTGTTTGAAAAGGACGAATGAAAAATATAACTGAAAGGTTACTAGAGGTTTCAGGCAAATAAAAACCCCAAATGGCTTTTTTTCTCACAGTCAGAAGCCAATCTAAATTCTTGGGTTAGATGGCAAGCAAATTGGAGAAGAGCCATCACATCTTCATGGGTTCTAGCTCTACCCAACCTGCTCTTAACTCTTGTATTGTTTCCTATTTCCTGATTGACCCAAAGCTCGTCTGCTCTGCAACTCTATGGAATATGTTAACTGGACTTTTTGCCTTGGGAATCTAATGACTCCTGCTGTAGAAAATTTACTCCAAAGATTTTTATTTGGCCATGTTCTTATGCCAGAAATTCTAAGTACACTATCAGAGAAATTTACCAAGCCTAATCTAGATTCTGGTTGTCTAGTTAATGATGATCAAACAGGATCTGGATTAAGCTTGCTAAATATCCCTATGGGGGGGGAGCTGATAAGTCTCTGGCCTTGTAACAAAAAGAAAGCTAAGGGCACACTTTATTTCTGGAGGTCCAAATGTTCTCTCTGCAGTTTCATTTTATTTGGTACCAACAGGAGTCAATAGATTCACAACAAAAAAATCAGTTTAGCATTTTTATAGCGTTCCAGTCCAGACAAACTAGGATCAATCAGGAAATAGAAATGAAGATCATTAGCAATACGAGAGCTTAGCTTTGTTTTTATAAATTTTCATTTTAGGCCAATTTTGTTAATTAAAGTAACTATGTCTGCTGCCTAAATGTAAAATATAGCTGAAAGGTTACTAGAAGTTTCAGGCAAATAAAAATGCAGCTGGGTTTTGTTTTAATTGCATTGTCAGAGGCTGGTCTCAAACCAATGACCTATGGGTCACAAGGAAGGTATCTTGTAGAAGAGTCATCACATCTCCATGGGTGTTAATTCTAGGCAGCCTGCTTTTGTATTGAGGATAATCTTCCTTCCTGTTTCCTGACTGGCCCAAATTTAATCTGTTCTTCAGCTCTATTGAAAATGCTAACTGGATTTTTTGTCTTATGAATCTTTTGACTCCTGCTTTATAGATTTTCTCCAAAGATTTTTCATTTGTCATGTTCTTGTGCCAGAAATTCTGCAAAACCATATGTAAGCAAATCAGAGTTGTCTAAGCCTAATCCAGATCCTGTTTGATCATCACTAAGGACAGCCAGGATCTAGATTAGCCTTGGTAAATGTCTCTGATAGAGTACTTAGGCATGGTTTCACAGAATTTCTGGAACAAGAACAAGGTAAAATAAAAATCTTTGAGGTAAATCTCTACTGCGAGAGTCAATAGATTTACAAGGTAAAAAATCCAGTTAGCATTTTCCATAGTGTTCCATACCAGCCAAACCTTAGGCCAATCAGGGAACAGGAAGAAAGATCAACAGCAAAGTTAAGAGTAGACTGGTTATATTATATTATAGTTTATTTACTTGATATACCGTCTACAGCGGGTAGCAGTTAGGCAGTTAAGTAAGTTGCATTCAGGTACTGTATGTATCTCCTGAAACAAGCAGGAATGGAGACTTTGCATATGGGTATCGTCGGTACTGACGGACCCCGCGCAGGAACGCTTCCCAACATCCAATAGGAAAGCCTTTGGGAGCACTCCACTATGCCTGCGTGTATGCCTTCCCAACTCTTCTCCTCAGTTCTTTGTTTTCCACGGAGCCTGCAAGAAGCCCTTTCCTGTCACCGCCGCAAAACTTTTATTTCCTTTTTTGGTATCTGTACTCTGCCTTTCCATTGATGCCGATACCTTCCCTGATACCGGCCCCGATATTAGTTCTTTTCTTTTTTTATTTTTTGCTTCAGTTTAATTCTTTTTTCTTTTCTGTTAGGCCTTAGGCCTTGGCCCAAATGTTTTCCATTTGTCATTATGGACAAACACATCAGTGGCTTCAAAAAATGTTTAAAGTGCTCCAGCACTATGTCAGTCACTGATTCTCATGACTGGTGTCTAAAATGTTTGGGCTCAGACCATAAACCAGACAATTGTTCATTGTGTAAGCAAATGAGGCTTAAAGAACAGAGCCAAACAGTATGATTCACTGTTTGCTCTGGACTCAATTTCAGTAGCCTCGGCATTGTCGAGGACGTCAGCATCTTCAGCTGGTTCTCAGAACATAAGAACATTTATTTTATTTATTTATTTAACAGCTTTTATATACCGCGCTATTTGTCATCAGTGTGGTTTACAGTGAACAAAAATTGTACTCAGACATAGAGATCTAGTCAAGTTTACAAGTAACAGGGAGTAAAAACAGGAGTTAACTGGGGAATAGTATACAGTAGTAACATTTAACAAGGCAACTATTTACAACGCTTTAGAAAAGGTTGAAAAGACATTTCTATCGAAAGGAACTCTAATTTGATATAGCCTGAGATATGCGCTAAAAGAACTACTTGCTTAACCATGGTCATTTGTTTGGGTTGAGGGGGGCGGAGAGGGGGGCGCATTGCAGTGGGAGAAGTGTTGAAAGAAGAGGTGGGTTTTTAGGGCTTTTCTATATTGTGATATGTCTTTCAGCAGTCTGATGTCGGTAGGCAGCTTGTTCCAGCATCTGGGGGCGAAGGATGCAAATGCTCTGTTGGTAGTTGTCTGGTTGCATTTTACTAGTTCTTTTGGAACCGAGAGTATATTTTCGGCTACAGGTCTTCTAGACCTCTTGTTTTGAGTGTGGATAATGAGGTTCGATATGGATGATGGTGAGATTTTATGGAATGCTTTGAAGGTCATGAGGAGGACTTTGTAAGATATCCTACAGATTATCGGGAGCCAGTGAAGTTCCTTCAGGATGGGGGTTATGTGTTGTCTCCTTGTAGAACCACATAGAACTCTGGCTGCTGAGCTCATAGCCAGCTGTAACGGGTTTAGAGTGCTCTTAGGTAAGCCCTGTAGTATAATGTTCGCATAGTCAAAATGTGGGGTGACTAGAGCTTGAAATGTTGTGCGGAAGTCATTAGGTTCAAGCATGGGTTTGAGGTGTCGGAGGATCTTGATCTTCTGATAGATGGACTTCACTGTGCATTTTATATGCTCTTTCAATTCTAGATATTGGTCCAGTATGACACCTAGATAATAAATCGTAGATTTGACTGGTAAATCAGCGTCTCTTACTCTGTCAGTGGAGGAGAGAAGTCTTTATTCCTTGTGATAATAAGGACTTCTGTTTTTTTAAAGTTGATTCGAAGGTTCTGTGTGAGCAGCCAATCAGCTATTGAATTGAAACAGTTGATTAAGGCTGTGTAATTGGGATTTAAGACATTAACAGGTGTGAATAACGGCACATCGTTAGCATAGATAAGGCAAGATAATCCGAAGGTCCGAGTGATGTTGCAGATTGGCTGCATGTAGATATTAAAAAGCAGAGCTGATAGGGAGGAACCTTGTGGTACTCCTTGCTTCAGTTGAAATGGGTGAGAAGTATTGTTGCCAATCCGGACCTGTTGCCAGCGATCTTCCAGATAGGATTTGCACCAATCCCATGCAGTTCCATAACATAAGATATGCCATACTGGGTCAGACCAAGGTCCATCAAGCCCAGTATCCTGTTTCCAACAGTGGCCAATCTAGGTCATACGTACCTAGCAGTTTTCCCAAAAGACACAGGTTCCACAATGCTTGTACTGGGTCAAGCACTGATATCCTGGGTCCCTTCTTAATAATGGTTTATGGACCTTTCCTCCAGGAACTTGTCCAAACCTTTTTTAAACCCAGCTACACTAACAGCCTTTACTATATCCTCCGGTAACAAATTCCAGAGTTTGATTACACATTGAGTGAAAAATATTTTCTTTTATTAGTCTTAAATAGTTTACCCTGTAGCTTCATTGCATGTCCCCTAGTCTTTCTATATCCTGATAACATAAACAATCGATCTACGGTTAGCCGTTCCACTCCGTTCATTAATTTATAGACTTCTATCATATCTCCCCTCAGCCGTCTCTTTTCCAGGTTAAAGAGCCCTAACCTTTTTAGCCTTTCTTCATAGGAGTATCCTTCCATCCCCTTTACCATTTTGGTGGCTCTTCTCTGAACCTTTTCTAATAACTCTATATCCTTTTTAAGATACGGCGACCAGAATTGCACACAATATTCAAGGTGCGGTCTCACCATGGAACGATATAGAGGCATTATAATATCTTTTGTTTTATTTTCCATTCCTTTCCTTATGATACCTAGCATTCTATTTGCTCTCTTGGCCGCCGCTGCACACTGGGCCGAGGGTTTTAACATGTTATCCACAATGACGCCTAAATCTTTTTCCTGGGTGGTGGTTCCTAATGTGGAACCTTGCATTGTGTAACCATAGTTTGGGTTGTTCTTCCCTAGGTGCATAACTTTGCACTTGTCCACATTAAATGTCATCTGCCATTTTGATGCCCAGTCTTCTAATTTATCAAGATCCTCTTGCAATTTTCCACAATCCTCTTGGGTTTTAACAACTTTAAATAGTTTTGTGTCATCTGCAAATTTGATAACCTCACTCGTTATTCCACTTTCCAGGTCATTTATGAATATGTCAAAAAGCAGCGGACCCAGCACATATCCCTGGGGTACACCACTATTCACCTTTCTCCATTGGGAAAATTGGCCATTTAGCCCAACCCTCTGCTTTCTATCTTTTAACCAGTTCTTGATCCACAGTAGTACACTGCCTCCTATCCCATGACTCTTTAGTTTTGCCAAAAGTCTCTGATGAGGGACCTTGTCAAAGGCTTTCTGAAAGTCCAGATACACTATATCAACTGACTCACCTTTGTCGACCTGTTTATTCACACTTTCAAAAAAACCATAACAGATTAGTAAGACAAGATCTTCCTTGTCTAAAGCCATGTTGGCTGTCTCCCATTAGGCCATGACTATCTACATGCTGAGTAATTTTATTCTTTATGATGGTTTCTACCATTTTTCCCGGTACTGATGTGAGGCTCACCGGTCTGTAGTTTCCCAGATCACCCCTGGAACCCTTTTTAAAAATTGGTGTTACATTGGCGATCCTCCAATCTTCAGGTATTAGAGATGATTTTAATGATAGTTCACAGATTACTAATAGCAGCTCTGCAATCTCATATTTCAGTTCTTTCAACACCCTTGGATGTATACCATCCGGCCCAGGTGATTTGCTACTCTTCAGTTTATCTAATAGTTGTAATACATCTTCCCGATGTATCGGTATTTCCTTCAATTCTTCCGCACCTTTAAATACCACTTCAGTCATGGGTAACATCCCTACATCTTCCTCAGTAAAGACCGAAGCAAAGAATTCATTCAGTCTCTCCGCTATCGCCTTGTCGCCTCTTAGTGCCCCTTTAACTTCTCTATCATCTAATGGACCAACTGACTCTCTCACAGGTTTTTTGCTACGAATGTACTTGAAAAAATCTTTATTTTGCGTTTTTGCTTTCACAGCAAGCTTCTTCTTAAATTCTCCCTTTGCCTGCTTTATCAATGCCTTGCATTTGATTTGCCAGTGCTTGTGCTATTTCCAGGTTTCGTCGTTTGGCTCTTTTTTCCATTTCCTGAAAGATGCTTTTTTGGCAACAACAGCCTCCCTGACCTCACCTTTAAACCATGCTGGCAGTTTTTTGGACTTCCTTCCACTTTTCTTAAAGCGTGGAATACAGCTGGTCTGGGCTGCCAAGATAGTATTTTTCAACAATACCCAAGCTTGATGTAAGTTTTTAACCTTTGCAACTGCTCCTTTTAGTTTTTTCTTAACTATTTTCCTCATTTTATCATAGTCTCCCTTTCGAAAGTTAAAAGGTAGTACTGTGGATTTCCATACTCTCCCTCCTCCACTAATTAAATCAAAGGCTATGATCACTATTGCTATGCTATGATCACTATTGCCAAGTGGCCCCAACACCCTTATCTCTTGCACTAGATCTGGTGTTCCACTAAGGACTAGGTCTAATATGAATTCCCCTCTGGTCGGTTCATGAACCAGCTGCTCCAAGAAGCAGTCATTTATGTCATCTAGGAAGTTTATCTCCGTAGCATGTCCTGCCGTGACACTGACCCAGTCGATACCGGGGTAATTGAAATCACCCATTATTATTACTGTGCTGTAACTTTTGTTAGCTTCCTTGATTTCTTTGAGCATTTCATCATCCATTTGTTCATTCTGGCCCGGTGGTCGATAGTACACCCCCACTGCCATCACCTTTTCCTTTTTACATGGAATTTCAATCCATAGAGATTCTACAGCAAATTTTGCTTCCTGCAAAACTATAATCCTTTCTGATTCAATGCCCTCTCTAACATAGAGCGCAACCCCTCCACCAATTTGATCAGCTCTATCATTACCATATAGTTTGTACCCAGGTATCACAGTGTCCCACTGGTTGTCGTCCTTCCACCATGTCTCTGATATTCCAATCATATCTAACCTCTCATTTAGTGCTATATATTCTAACTCTCCCATCTTATTTTTTAGACTTCTAGCATTTGCATACAAGCATTTGAGAGACTGTATTTTATTCATATTAATTTGGCTATTGGTAATTTGGGATCTTTAAGCTCTGTCTACTCCATACTCGAGGGCATTTGGGCTACTTTACTCTTCTTTGGAACCTCTCTGCTTTTGGTAGTATCCTTCAAGGATGCATTCTTCTGAACCATCCGCTCTGGGCGACTGTCGGCTTTCCCCTATTATCTAGTTTAAAAGCTGCTCTATCTCCTTGTTAAAGGTTAATGCCAGCAGCCTGGTTCCATCCCAGTTAAGGTGAAGCCCATCCCTTCGGAAGAGCCCCTCCTTTCCCCAGAATGTTCCCCAGTTCCTAACAAATCCAAAACCCTCATCTCTGCACCATTGTCTCATCCACGCATTGAGACTCCGGAGCTCTGCCTGCCTTTTGGGTCCTGCACGTGGAACAGGAAGCATTTCGGAGAACGCTACCCTGGAAGTTCTGGATTTCAACTTCCTACCTAAAAGCCTAAATTTAGCCTCCAGAACCTCCCTACCACATTTTCCTATGTCATTGGTACCGACATGTACCAAGACAGCAGACTCCTCCCCAGCACTATCTAAGACCTTTATCAAGGTGGCGCGTGAGGTCCGCTACCTTCGCACCAGGCAGGCATGTTACCAGGCGATCCTCACGTCCACCAGCCACCCAGCTATCTACATGCCTAATGATCGAATCACCAACTATAACGGCTGTCCTAACCCTTCCCTCATGGGCACATGGCCCCGGAGAAACGTCCTCAGTGCGAGAGGGTTTTACATCACCTGGAGGACAGGTCCTAGTTACAGGATCACTTCCTGCCACACCAGGGTGATGCTCTCCTGTCACGTGACTTCTCTCCTCCATGGCAACAGGGATGCTGCCAGACTGGAGGTGGGACTTCAGGACTATATCCCTGTAGGTCTCGTCTATGTACCTCTCTGTCTTTTCCAAGTCTGCTACTCTAGCTTCTAGATAACGGACTCGTTCCCTGAGAGCAAAGAGCTCCTTGCACCTAGTGCACATGTAAGACCTCTCACCAACTGGGAGAAAATCATACATGTGACACTCAATGCAAAAGACTGGAAAGCCCCCATCTCACTGCTGGACTGCTGTCTGCATCTTAGTTTTAAGTTTTTGTTTAGACCTTTAAGTTCTTTACTTACTAAGGGTTGCCAATAAAACTGTACCTAATACGTTTAATATACCTTGTTCACCTGAAGCTTAATTAATCTCAGGTCCTTAGTGTAGGACTGATTTGGGTAACGAGCTTCACCTGAGAGCACCTCCTGTCTGTTAAAATGTGTAAGTACCTATAAAGCTACGATTATCCCAGGGTTGGGTGGGTGTGGGGAGGGAGGGAGGGAAATAACACTTATTAAAAGAGGGCTGCTACACAGTACCCTGTCCTGTGCTGCTGAGGTAAGCTATATTCTTATTTGGTTTAAATTATAGCTCTTTGCTGCTGCTAGGCTCTAACTTATTATGAAGTTTAAACTACATGCTCTCTGCTGGGTTCTAAATTTAACCAGAAAGCTCTCTTCTGTGTTTTCAATTTAAACTAAAAGTACTTTGCTGATGCTAGGCCCTGAATGACTATTAAATTTAAACTACAAGTTCTCTGCTGGGTATGAAATGTAACCAGAAAGCTCTCTTCTGTGTTTTAAATGTAAACTTAAACTGCTGCTACTAGGCCCTGACTGATTTAACAAAAAATAGTGGGTTCACAAATTAATTAGCTTTAATAAAAAGAATTCCTTTCAGAAAATTCCCAGAAGTATATACTCACAATTGCAGATCTCTCTCTCCAGAAGTAACAGTCCCCTTTTCTAGTCTTTCAAGACTGAGGATCACAGAGCTCTGGTTGAGCTATTTATGCCTGTACTGCTGAGGTAAGCTGTGACCAACTTCCTGGATGATTAACAGTCCTTGCTTGGATAGAAGGAGTCTTTCAAAATGGTCTCCAGAAAGTCCAAACATAAACTAAAGACTAAGTCCTCGGCATTGAAATCCGATACCGAGCATCGATGTAAGTCCCTGCACTCTCAAGATGCACTGAAAGAGGCATCTGATGCTGACTGGCTGGCCAAACAGCCCCGGTGGGAGGACCAGCCCTCCAAAGCCACACAGAGACTCAAGGATGCTCCCAAAGTATCGACCTCCAGAGAGCTACTGGTATTGTGCTCTGGGACGGTGGCACATTACTACTACTACTACTACTACTATTATTAAACATTTATATAGCGCCACGCACGCGGCGCTGTACAGACATACATACTAGAGACAGTACCTGCTCATCCGAGCTTACAATCTAGTCAAGACAGTACAAACATTAATCAATTTGATGGGTTTTACAGTTCAGTCATGAAAATGATGGGGTTAGGTTAAGATGAGGGATACAAGTCAGAATCTGAACGCGACAGTGAATAGATGGGTTTTTAACCTGGATTTGAAGAGGGCCAGGGAGGGTGCCTGACGTATAGACACAGGTAAGCTGTTCCAGTCATAGGGTGCAGCAAGGTGAAAGGAGCGAAGTCGGAAGTTAGCGGTACGAGTGAAAGGCCTAGATAGAAGTAATTTGTTAGCGGAGCAAAGTGCCCGAGCTGGGATGTGGGGAGAGATAAGAGATGAGAGGTATTGAGGGGCCGCAGAGTGAATGCACCTATAGGTGAGTAGGAGACGTTTGAATTGGATGCATAAGAACATAAGATATGCCATACTGGGTCAGACCAAGGTCCATCAAGCCCAGTATTCTGTTTCCAACAGTGGCCAATCTAGGTCATACGTACCTAGCAGTTTCCCCAAGGGACACAGGTTCCACAATGCTTGTATTGGTTCAAGCATTGATATCCTGGGTCCCTTCTTAATAATGGTTTATGGACCTTTCCTCCAGGAACTTGTCCAAACCTTTTTTAAACCCAGCTACACTAACAGCCTTTACTACATCCTCCGGTAACAAATTCCAGAGTTTGATTACACGTTGAGTGAAAAAATATTTTCTTTTATTAGTATTAAATAGTTTACCCTGTAGCTTCATTGCATGTCCCCTAGTCTTTCTATATTCTGATAAGGTAAACAATCGATCTACGTTTACCCGTTCCACTCCATTCATTAATTTATAGACTTCTATCATATCTCCCCTCAGCCGTCTCTTTTCCAGGTTAAAGAGCCCCAACCTTTTTAGCCTTTCTTCATAGGAGTAGCCTTCCATCCCCTTTACCATTTTGGTGGCTCTTCTCTGAACCTTTTCTAAAATTGCTATATCCTTTTTAAGATATGGCGACCAGAATTGCACACAATATTCAAGGTGCGGTCTCACCATGGAACGATATAGAGGCATTATAATATCTTTTGTTTTATTTTCCATTCCTTTCCTTATCATACCTAGCATTCTATTTGCTCTCTTGGCCGCCGCTGCACACTGGGCCGAGGGTTTTAACATGGTATCCACAAGGACGCCTAAATCTTTTTCTTGGGTGGTGGTTCCTAATGTGGAACCTTGCATCGTGTAACCATAGTTTGGGTTGTTCTTCCCTAGGTGCATAACCTTGCACTTGTCCACATTAAATTTCATCTGCCATTTTGATGCCCAGTCTTCCAATTTATCAAGATCCTCTTGCAATTTTCCACAATCCTCCTGGGTTTTAACAACTTTAAATAGTTTTGTGTCATCAGCAAATTTGATAACCTCACTCGTTATTCCACTTTCCAGGTCATTTATGAATATGTCAAAAAGCAGCGGACCCAGCACAGATCCCTGGGGTACACCACTATTCACCTTTCTCCATTGGGAAAATTGGCCATTTAGCCCTACCCTCTGCTTTCTATCTTTTAACCAGTTCCTGATCCACAGTAGTACACTGCCTCCTATCCCATGCAGAATTGGATGGGGAGCCAGTGAAGCGACTTGAGAAGAGGAGTAATGTGGGCATGGCGGGACTGGCGGAAGATTAGTCGAGCAGCATAATTTTGAATGGATTGAAGGGGGAGGAGATGGCTCATAGGAAAACCAGCAAGGAGTAGGTTACAGTAGTTGAGGCGAGAGGAGATTAAGGAGTGGATAAGCGTTTTGGTGGTGTGTTCCGACAGGAAAGGGCAGATTTTGCTAATGTTGTAGAGAAAGAAGCGGCAGGTTTTAGCAACGTGCTGGATATGTGTGGAGAAGGAGAGAGAGGTGTCAAAGATGACCCCCAGATTGCGGGCCGAGGGAACAGGAAGGATCATGGATCCATCCACGGAGACTGAGAAAGAGGGAAGAGGAGGAGAAGAGTTAGGAGGAAAGAGGAGGAGTTCAGTCTTGACCATGTTCAATTTCAGGCGGCGATGAGACATCCAGATGGCAATGTCAGAAAGGCAGGCAGAGATCTTGGTTTGGATTGCTGGAGAGATATTAGGTATAGAGAGGTAGATTTGGGAGTCATCGGCATAGAGATGGTACTGAAAGCCATGGGATGAGATAAGCACGCCAAGGGATTGGGTATAGAGAGAGAAAAGGAGGGGGCCCAAGACAGATCCCTGTGGTACACCAACATGGAGAGGGGTGGGAGAGGAGGAGGAGCCGCCAGAGCATACACTAAAGGAGCGATGGGAGAGGTAGGAGGAGAACCAGGATAATACGGAGCCCTTGAAATCCAGTGAGGAGAAGGTGGAGAGGAGAAGATTGTGGTCAACAGTGTCAAAGGCAGCAGAGAGGTCGAGAAGGATGAGAACAGAGTAAAGGCCCTTAGATTTAGCGAGGAACAAGTCATTGGAGACTTTTGTAAGAGCCGTTTCGGTGGAGTGTAGGGGACGGAAGCCGGATTGTAGTGGGTCCAGGAGGGCCTGGGAGGTGAGGAAGTCGAGGCAGCGTCGGTGGACTGCTCATTCTAGAAGTTTAGATATGAAGGGAAGGAGGGAGATGGGTCGATAATTAGAAGGACAGGTGGGATCGAGTGAGGGTTTCTTGAGGAGAGGTGTGACAACGGCATGTTTGAAGTCCATGGGGACGGTTGCAGTGGAGAGTGATAGGTTGAGAATATGAGAGATGGAGGGGATAAAGGTGGGGGAGATGGGATGTAGAAGATGGGTGGGGATAGGGTCAGAGGAACAGGTGGTAGGTTTGGAGGAGGAAAGAAGAAGTACGGTTTCCTCTTCAGAGATCGTAGGGACGGAGGAGAGGGTAGCAGAGGAAGTCAGGATGGGGGGGGGGGAATTGGGGAGGGGGAGGTAGATGAGGGTGTGGGGAATTGGAGGATAATCTTTTGGATTTTATCATGGAAATAGTCGGCAAGGGTTTGGGCAGAAAGTGAGGGCGGGACTGGTGGCAGGGGCACCTTGAGGAGAGAATTGAGGGTATTAAAGAGGCGGCAAGGATCAGAGGCTAGGGAGTTGGATGAAGTAGTTTTGTTTGGCAAATGCTATGGCTGACTGGAAGGAGTCAAGCATGAATTTGAAGTGTAGAAGGTCTTCAGGGGAGTGGGATTTGGTCCAGGCACGTTCAGCAGAACGGGTACAGATGCATAAATAATGAGTTGTAGATGAAAGCCAGGGCTGAGGAGTAGAACGTCTAACGGGACGAGGGGTGTGCGGGGCAAGAGTGTCAAGAGCCGAGGATAGTGCAGCATTATAAGAGGCTACTGCCTTGTCAACAGATTTAGAGGCCAAAATGGAGGAAAGAGATGGAGAGATGGTGGAGGTGAGTGTCAAGGGATCAATATTATGAAGGTTTCGAAATAGGTCGGAGGAGACGGGATGGGGTTGAGACAGCGGAAGCTGAAGATTGAAGGTTAAAAGGTGATGGTCAGATGAGGGAAGGATTGAGTTGTGGAAGTTTAAAGGAGAAGAGTTAGAGAAGAGTATCAGGTGAAGGCAATGGCCGTGCAGGTGGGTGGGGGCAGTGGAGCAAAGTTGGAGGTTAAACGAGGAAGTGAGGGCAAGGAGCTTTAAAGCATGGGGATCGGAGGGGTTGTCGACGTGAATGTTAAAGTCGCCAAGAATAAGAGTGGGGGAAGAAGGGTCTAGAAAGACGTAAAGCCAGGAGTCGAAGTCGGTAAGGAAGGTTGATTTTGATTTGTCGGGTGGGCGATAGATAACAGCTACATGGAGGGGGAATGGTGTGAAGAGGCGAATGGCGTAGACGTCAAAGGAGAGGGAGGAGTGTGATTGAGGCAGCAGGAGGGGTTGGAATTGGCAAGAGGGAGAAAGTAGGAGCCCAACACCACCACCGCAGCCAGTGGAACGAGGTGTATGGGAGAACTGGTAGCTCCCGTGGCAGAGAGCAGCAGCGGATGTGGTATCATCTGGGAGGAGCCAGGTCTCAGTTAGGGCAAGAAGGTGTAGTGCATTGGAGTTGAAGAGATCATGAGTAAAATGAAGTTTATTAGCAAGTGAGCATGCATTCCATAGGGCGCATGAGAACGGGAGAGCGGAGGGGGAAAGGAGAGGGATATGGATAAGGTTGGATAAGTTACATGAGGATTTCTTTTCACAGTGAGGCAGCGGTATAGGGGGGCTGTTACGTGAGGATCTATTGCCAGAGTAATACAGAGGTCTGGAGGGACCAGGGTATGGGTGGGTGTCTCTGGATGAATGTGCCCTCCAAGAGGGGCATGAGGGAGGGGAAGTGAAAGGGGAATGAAGGGGAATATTGATGATATCAGATAGGGCATGTGAGGATTTCTTTTTAGAGTGAGACAGAGCTCTAGAGGGGATAGGATTGGGGTTGGGGTCGATATCTCTGGTTGAGAGATTGGGGCATGAGTGAGGGAGGGCAGAAAGGGGGAGGAGAGGGATATGGATGAGATTAGATAAGGTGCTTGAGGAGCTCTTCTTAGAATGAGAAAGAAATTGAGGGGGGCCAGGGTTGGGGTTAATATTACCTGATGAGAGAAGGAGAAGGAGTAGTAGAGAGTGAGGTAAAGCGGAGGCAGTATGGCGGAAGCGAGGGTGGGGTTGCCTTAACGAGAGAGGGGCTGGTTGAATAAGGGGGAGGGTGAGATGTAGCTCAAGGGCAGATGGTAGGTTAGGAGACAGAATGGAGGGAGAGGCGAGGAAAGTGGAGGGAGAGTAGGGGGGAGAGGAGTGAGGGTGTTGGTAGGAGGGGATGCAGTTGGGGAGTATGAGGAAGAGAAGGACAATGTGATGTGGGGCCATAGCAGAGGAGGAGTGGTAGCTAAGCAGCGTGAGTTAATTTGCAGGGGATGAGATGGCTTCAGATTTTAGGATTTTAAACACTATGCAATATATGTTGGGTTACAAGTGGGGATTACGCACTATGCACATGGGTTGCGGTAAGGGTAAAGTAAGGTAAGGTAAAGGCAGTGGAGGGTAGGTAGGGGTAAGGTAAGGTAAGGGTAGTGGAGGGACTGAGGCCAGTGCAGCAAGGTTTAGTGGAAGCAATGGGTAGCCAGTACAGTGCAAGCAATGGGGTAACCAGTTCAGAGCTAGCAATGGGTAAACAGATCAGTGCAAGCAATGGGTAATCAGTTCAGTGCAGCAATGGGTAACCAGTTCAGTGCAAGCAATGGGTAATCAGTTCAGTGCAAGCAATGGGTAGGCAATAAAGTGCAGCAATGGGTAACCAGTTCAGTGCAAGCAATGGGTATGCAGTACAGTGCAAGCAATGGGGTAACCAGTTCAGAGCTAGCAATGGGTAACCAGATCAATGCAAGTAATGGGTAATCAGTTCAGTGCAAGCAATGGGCAATCAGATCAGCGCAATGCAGGATTAGTTGCAGGTACAAGGGTAGAGGTAATGAGGGAGCAATGCGTAGCAGTGGAGACATTTGGCTGCGGGTAGCAGTAGCAGTGGGGTGCTTACTTCGTAAGGAAGTTGGTTAGGGTCAGGCAGCAAAGTGTATAGGAGCATCGCGCTAAAGCGCCTTGGTTTCCACTGAAGGGCCATGCAAAAGGGTCCTCTGGCGAGGCCCTCCAGCGCAGGCCCGCCAGGCGCGGGCGCGCCCAATGGCGCTGCCTCTTATGGGGCGGCAGGACCCGGAATGAGCTGTCCGGCATGGTGCCGCAGCGCCCGATGGTGCCTCCTCTTATGGGGCCGCAGGACCCGGAATGAGCCATCCAACATGGTGCCACAGCGCCCGATGGCGCCTCCTCTTATGGGGCCACAGGACCTGGAATGAGACGTTTGGCGTGGTGCCGCAACGCCCGATGGCGCCTCCTCTTATGGGGCCACAGGACCCGGAATGAGACGTCTGGCATGGTGCCGCAGTGCCCGATGGCGCCTCCTCTTATGGGGAACAAACGAAGCAAGAGACGGAAGGAGGTTTGGACCAGACTGCTTTATTGAAGATGATCCCTACGCGTTTCGGCTTACGCCTTCTTCGGGGGACATACAGCTACCATGAGTTAAAACAAACATTGTTATAACAATGGATATACAACATATAAATCCAATAAATAATATGATGTATCAATAAAAACAAATAAATAAATAAATAAATGTGTAACGAAAATATTAGGACAATAAAATGACTAATATATTAGTAAATGTTACGTTTAGACCAACCAGAGGACAGAGAAGAGAGTCAAAAACCATAAAACAAAATAAAATAATAAAATAATAAAATAATAATAATAAGATCAATACAATAAAATTAAAATCAATTAAACAATATCTAATTAAATCAAATAAACGAGGGCCGAGACAGAGAACTAAAATATTATAAAAAGCAGATAAACACAAATTGGTAAAACACATGAATACAATTCTGTACATAAATAAATATAGGTAAAATTGTATATTAAACAAATAAATATGATAATAATAAAGCCATTGAATAAATATGTAAAATATATAAAAGTATATATCCGAATAAATATAATAGAATAGTAACATACCAGTATTGTAAAGATGGAGATGTCTCATAAAGACAATTTGGTAAAAAGCACTATATGTTGATAGCGCCGTAGTTGATGAGGTTGTCTCTTAAAGACAATTGAGTCGTAGCACTATATAATGGCTATGAAAGGAAAAACTATATAATCACTAATTAGAACAAATAATATATGAAAGACAAAACATCAAATGTACCAGAAATCAATAAATAAATACATAAAAATAGATAAAAGGGGAATAAAATGAATGATAATAATACTAATAAATATCTATAAATAAGGTAATATTAAAATACTTAGATACAAGTTTATGAACTATAAGATGTTAAACAAACTTAAGACATGCGAATAAAATAAAATACTTGTAAAACAATAATATATTAAAAAAGAATAAATATGGGAAAGGAATTGGCACATAATAATGAATGTGGTGAAAATATAATAAAAATGTGTATTAATATTAAATCAAAGAAAAGACCCAGGTGAGTAGATCTATAAACAGAACATGTGTTATATCAATTGGAGCTGCAAAGAGGACCACAGGAAATAGTATAATTAGTTACGAATATATAGTGAGTATAAGTCTCATGCTAGCAATGGGGAGAAGAAGAAAGGTTTTGATAATCTCAATGGACGTATAACCGTGAGGGAAAAGTACGGAGGGGAAACAGGTTATTTCAAAAGTAATAGAACATGCAGAATGAGATTAGAGTGCTAAATATTAAGCATAAGTTTAGAGCAATAATCTAACAAGACACATGTTCTGCTGTTTTGTATGTTTTTAGTAAGATCAAGGGTATGCATAAAGGAGTATACTGTGTGCTGATTACATCAATGTATTTAATGTGATTGTGCAACTGATTTTACGCGTGTTCATTGAATGCAGTTGACATACCTCAACAAAATATATATAAAATCACATGATGAACTAGGCAAAAATTACTATAATATAATAAAAATGAATAAATAAATAAGAGAAATATTAAATGGAAGAACTATAGATCAATAGATCTGTAAAAAAGCGCATTCATGTGTTATATCAATTGAAACTGTGAAGGGAACCGCAGGGCATAATGAAATGAGCTACGAATGTATAATGAATCAAAACCTTGTAATTCATAAAGGGGAGAGGGAGAGTTGGATGGTATCAATGTGCTTTAGACCATGGAGGGAAAATACAGATGGTGAATAGGTTAGATCAAGATTATTAGATCGTGTATAATGAGATTAGAATACTGAATGTTGGGCATAAGTTTGCAACGATAAACTAACATGGGGATATGTATTGTAGTGGTGTATACATTTGTAAAACAAGGAGTGCGTACCAAGAAGTATTCTACATTCTAATACATCAAATATATACCGTGATCGCTGAACTGGTTTTCGCAATTTAATATGAGGAAGAATATTGGCGCGGATAGTAAATAATCAGTCAATGATACACTTTGCATTGTAAAAAATTATAAAAATGATAATATAATGAAGAATGCGATCTATTGAATAGGGACTGGGTGAATCAGAGTATTTGAGACGGAATGAAAGCTGTGGAACTGAAAGTAGAGAAAGTGTGAGCGAGATGATTACGACCTCGGTAACACCCGAACTTAAATCAGAACTTAAAACCAACCGGATGTATGAAAATGCAACGTACTTACTGTTTAAGCAGGCAAATGTAGCATAGAAGATACCCAAATGGGGAAATACCAAAAGGGAGCGTGCCGAATCTTACACACAATAGCATCAGGGGCTAGCACTGTGTGACAGTTGTTTTATGGACGCCGATTTTCGCGCCTTTTTTCAAGAAAGACGTCACAATTGGGCGGAGCTAAAAAGGAGTCAGTACAGACAACTATATAAAAGACAAAGTTATTATAAGTGTATCATCAATCGATATATACTACGGAATATTAGTTTGTGGTGTGTGTATAAAGAATATAATGATATGCTATAAAACAAAAACGTAGAGGTAATTAAAAACGATTATTTGAATGCAGATAACTTTTTTTTAAAAAACAATGTATATCATCACATGATAAGCTAGGCAAGTAGTAGAACTTATGATGAAACCAAAAATAAATGTATTTACATATAAAATAAGAGTTTAAAAATGTAAAAATATATATGAATATAAGAATGAAAAATTAAGTTATGTATAAAAGAAAATATTGAACCAATATTGCTAATAAAGGAAATTGTGATGAAATCAATACCAAGAAAAATAGCAGTACAAGGATGAATACAGAGGTATCCTGAAGACAAGGCATAATTAAAATAATTATTGAAAATATTAATGTGAAAATTATTAATATAAGAAGACTGAAAGATCACTTTCCTGATTGAGACCAAATGGATGTAAACTATTAAAATTATAAATAAATCGTTGTTCTAACTTGAGTAAAGTAAGGTTAATATCTCCACCGCGCCAGTGTGGTATAGCAGTTTTGATCACCAAAAACTTAAGATCACTGACCGTATGTCCCTTCTCTACCCAATGTGAAACCAATGGTTTATCTGTAAGTTGTCTTTGGATATTGCTTCTATGCTCTATAATGCGTGTTCTAATTTGACGTAAGGTTTTCCCTATGTAAATCATATCACAGGGACATCGGATTAAATAAATTACATTTGCAGTTTTACAATTAGAATAGTGATTAATGGTAATTTTGTGACCAGTGGAGTCATGTGTAAAACTATTTTTTACTGTAATAGCATGAAGGCAAATAGAACAATTTCCACAGCTGTAGTGGCCTCTGACCTTTGGAGCGGTTCTAGGTGCAGTCAGGGCAGAGGGAACCAGAAAATGGCTAAGATTGGGAGCACGTTTGTATGAGACCATGAGTTGTTTGGATGCAAAGGCTGGTAAGGAAGCAATTAAATCCCATTCTTGTTTTAATATTTCCGTGATAGACTTGGAAAGTGATGAGAAGGTGAGAGGACAGGTCACTCTATCTAATTTGGGGCGTACCATATTCTTTAAGAGTGTAGAACGATTTGTACCGGATGCTCGCTGATATGCTTTATGAATGCATGTATTTGGATATCCACGCTGTTCAAACCGCTGGTATAAATCCGTGGCATGTTTTTCAAAATCGGTATCATTGGTACATAAACGTCTAATTCTAAGAAATTGACTGACTGGCAAGTTCTGCTTAAAGGAAGTGTTATGACAACTGTCGTAAGTGAGAAAAGTATTCCTGTCGGTTGGTTTTCTATATAAATCAGTAATAAAGCCTTTGTCGGATTTCTTAATCATAATGTCCAGATATGGTATAGAATCCGAACTATATGTGCCCTCAAATTGCAAATGTACATCTAATGTATTGAGCCAAAGATGGAAGGATTGTAGAGTGTGTTCAGGGCCGTCCCAGATGACAAGTACGTCGTCTATGTAACGTTTCCAAAG
The DNA here is from genome assembly GCA_033557465.1 of Ichthyophis bannanicus. NCBI lineage: Eukaryota > Metazoa > Chordata > Amphibia > Gymnophiona > Ichthyophiidae > Ichthyophis > Ichthyophis bannanicus. The sequence goes on from CM066035.1 coordinate 574,060,676, forward strand.
AAGAATATGTTTCTTATATGGATGAAATGTTAGGAACTTGCTTTCAAACTCTGACACATAGAGATTAGCCACATCGGGGGCCATGGGCGAACCCATGGCTACCCCTTTTACTTGTTTATAAAAGAGGCCTTTAAAAATAAAGAAATTTTCTTGCATAACAAGGGAGGCCAACTGGGTGAGGAAAAAGGTGGGGACGCGAACTGGTTTTGGTCTTTGGATCAATGTATTTGCTATTACTTCCAAAGCTGCTTCTTGTGGGATGTTTGTATATAGAGAGTTGATATCGAGGGTGAGTAAGATGAGTCCATTATGATACCCTTCAAAATCTTTAAGGATATTAATAATGTGAGTGGAGTCTTTGACATAAGACGGCACTATTGAGACAAATGGACGTAAAAACAAATCTAAGAATTTTGAGAGAGGTTCGAGCAATGAGCCATTAGCTGAAACAATTGGACGTCCAGGGGGATTTTGCATGGATTTATGGATTTTTGGAAGCATATAAATTGTGGGTGTGATAGGATGAGTGACAGTCAAAAAAGATATTTCTTTAGGTGTTAGATAACCCGCTTCCTTTCCAATATATAACAAATTATCTATTTTTTGTTGTAATGTATTAGTAGGATCGTCGAAGATTTTTAGATAATATGTAGTATCATCTAATTGGCGTTTGACTTCTGTAACATAAGAGACTCTGTCTTGGACAACAATAGCACCACCTTTATCTGCAGGTTTGATTACTATAGACGAATTTGATTGAAGACTGTTTAATGCTGATTTTAAAGGCACTGAAAGATTATAATATGATTTTTTTTCTGTTTAGTTTTATATAATGCTTCAACTCGGGTGAGAACCATGTTTTCGTATGCCGTGATCATAGGATCTGGAGGAGACGGAGGAATCCAAGTGGACGGTTTTTTGACAACGGAGACATCTAAGGAGAGGGCAGGATTTCTAGCAAAGTAATCTATTATTTTAAGTTTGCGGAAGAACTTATAAAGTTCAATGTGTGTGAGAAAATTATCATGACGTTTAGTAGGAACGAATGATAAACCCTTGTTAAGGACCTGAAGTTCGAGTTCTGTTAATGGATATGAAGATAAGTTAATGACTGAGTTTATAAATCCCAATCTAGGTTCCTTTTGGCCATCATACCCTGACTGTGTCTTCTTTCCTGCGGTGAAAACTGTCTGGACTGTTGATACCTGTTTCGTGGTGGACGTGGTGGTGGGGATCTTGGAAGAGCGTCTCTTCTTCCTTTGGCCCAAAGGGAGTCCATTTGAAAATCCCGCTTGTAATTGGGCCTGGAGGGATGGGATACTGGAGAACGTGGTTGTGTGGGGAAAAGGGGAGCTGATGTATCTATGTTATCATTTGAATGGTGGCGTGATCTTTTGTTACTCCTTTCTTTTTCTGGAGTAACAGAGGGGGACCTACGTCTATATGGATGTTTATCTTTAATATTGATCTTTGAATTATTACGGGGTGATCTAGAAGTATGATATGGTTTGAATGATTTGTATGGTCTTCTAAAAGACGTACTGCTTTTTCTATCTTTGTGGTCCAATTTGCTGTAGGTCCAGTAATATACAGTGTTCTGTTTATAGTCATCATCATCTCGCTCACACTTTCTCTACTTTCAGTTCCACAGCTTTCATTCCGTCTCAAATACTCTGATTCACCCAGTCCCTATTCAATAGATCGCATTCTTCATTATATTATCATTTTTATAATTTTTTACAATGCAAAGTGTATCATTGACTGATTATTTACTACCCGCGCCAATATTCTTCCTCATATTAAATTGCGAAAACCAGTTCAGCGATCACGGTATATATTTGATGTATTAGAATGTAGAATACTTCTTGGTACACACTCCTTGTTTTACAAATGTATACACCACTACAATACATATCCCCATGTTAGTTTATCGTTGCAAACTTATGCCCAACATTCAGTATTCTAATCTCATTATACACGATCTAATAATCTTGATCTAACCTATTCACCATCTGTATTTTCCCTCCATGGTCTAAAGCACATTGATACCATCCAACTCTCCCTCTCCCCTTTATGAATTACAAGGTTTTGATTCATTATACATTCGTAGCTCATTTCATTATGCCCTGCGGTTCCCTTCACAGTTTCAATTGATATAACACATGAATGCGCTTTTTTACAGATCTATTGATCTATAGTTCTTCCATTTAATATTTCTCTTATTTATTTATTCATTTTTATTATATTATAGTAATTTTTGCCTAGTTCATCATGTGATTTTATATATATTTTTGTTGAGGTATGTCAACTGCATTCAATGAACACGCGTAAAATCAGTTGCACAATCACATTAAATACATTGATGTAATCAGCACACAGTATACTCCTTTATGCATACCCTTGATCTTACTAAAAACATACAAAACAGCAGAACATGTGTCTTGTTAGATTATTGCTCTAAACTTATGCTTAATATTTAGCACTCTAATCTCATTCTGCATGTTCTATTACTTTTGAAATAACCTGTTTCCCCTCCGTACTTTTCCCTCACGGTTATACGTCCATTGAGATTATCAAAACCTTTCTTCTTCTCCCCATTGATAGCATGAGACTTATACTCACTATATATTCGTAACTAATTATACTATTTCCTGTGGTCCTCTTTGCAGCTCCAATTGATATAACACATGTTCTGTTTATAGATCTACTCACCTGGGTCTTTTCTTTGATTTAATATTAATACACATTTTTATTATATTTTCACCACATTCATTATTATGTGCCAATTCCTTTCCCATATTTATTCTTTTTTAATATATTACTGTTTTACAAGTATTTTATTTTATTCGCATGTCTTAAGTTTGTTTAACATCTTATAGTTCATAAACTTGTATCTAAGTATTTTAATATTACCTTATTTATAGATATTTATTAGTATTATTATCATTCATTTTATTCCCCTTTTATCTATTTTTATGTATTTATTTATTGATTTTTGGTACATTTGATGTTTTGTCTTTCATATATTATTTGTTCTAATTAGTGATTATATAGTTTTTCCTTTCATAGCCATTATATAGTGCTACGACTCAATTGTCTTTAAGAGACAACCTCATCAACTACGGCGCTATCAACATATAGTGCTTTTTACCAAATTGTCTTTATGAGACATCTCCATCTTTACAATACTGGTATGTTACTATTCTATTATATTTATTCGGATATATATACTTTTATATATTTTACATATTTATTCAATGGCTTTATTATTATCATATTTATTTGTTTAATATACAATTTTACCTATATTTATTTATGTACAGAATTGTATTCATGTGTTTTACCAATTTGTGTTTATCTGCTTTTTATAATATTTTAGTTCTCTGTCTCGGCCCTCGTTTATTTGATTTAATTAGATATTGTTTAATTGATTTTAATTTTATTGTATTGATCTTATTATTATTATTTTATTATTTTATTATTTTGTTTTATGGTTTTTGACTCTCTTCTCTGTCCTCTGGTTGGTCTAAACGTAACATTTACTAATATATTAGTCATTTTATTGTCCTAATATTTTCGTTACACATTTATTTATTTATTTATTTGTTTTTATTGATACATCATATTATTTATTGGATTTATATGTTGTATATCCATTGTTATAACAATGTTTGTTTTAACTCATGGTAGCTGTATGTCCCCCGAAGAAGGCGTAAGCCGAAACGCGTAGGGATCATCTTCAATAAAGCAGTCTGGTCCAAACCTCCTTCCGTCTCTTGCTTCGTTTGTTCCCCTGTTGTATCTGCAAGAGCTACGCTCCTCCTTTGTTTCTCGCCTCCTCTTATGGGGCCACAGGACCCAGAATGAGCCGTCCGGCATGGTGCCGCAGCGCCCGATGGCACCTCCTCTTATGGAGCCGCAGGTCCCGGAATGAGCCATCCGGCATGGTGCCGCAGCGCCCGACGGCGCCTCCTCTTATGGGGCCACAGGACCCGGAATGAGCCGTCCAGCATGGTGCTGCAGCACCCGATGGCGCCTCCTCTTATGGGGCCGTCCGGCGTGCCGTACTCGATTCCATCCGGCACATAGCCCTGTACTCGATTCCATCCAGGCATTGGTGTTCTCCATTGATCAGTGTCTCTTAGTTATCAAGAAGACTTTGATGGCACTCCTGGCTGCTGCAGTACCAAAGACATCAACAGCTACAGCCAGTCATGCACACGCTTCCACTCGGTGCAGGAGCCTTTGCCTCCAATACCAGCCCTGGAACAGTATCAGCAGTTCTTCTTCCTCAATTGGAATCAGTATCAATGGGACCTCTACCTCCGATTCCTCCTTTGGAATTGGTATCCGCTGTCGGTACCCGAGTGGTTCCCGGTATAGATACTGCATGACTGGAACATCGATATTGAGCATCGTCATCGGCTCAAAATCATCGATACTTCGGTTTCCTTTCTGAATTGGAGTATTTTTCTGACCCTGAGGAGACATCAGAGGATTCCAGGGCCACCCGGGATATCTCCTCTGATCCCTCTCATCCTCATGTGATGCACCAGAAGACATGTCCTTTCAGGATTTCAAGAGACATGGCAGCGGGTCTCCAAATCACTGTAACATCGTAAACAGAACTGAGGGCTGAGAAGTTAGAAATCCTCCAATACTCCTTGACCCCTAAAGAGGCGGCAACCTTACCAGTGCATCGGATAGGCGAAACTGCTAGGTATGTATGACCTAGATTGGCCACTGTTGGAAACAGGATACTGGGCTTGATGGACCTTGGTCTGACCCAGTATGGCATATCTTATCTTCTTATGTTCTAATGATCCTACAGGTTCTAATGCTAAGTATGTTGGAGGTCCCGCTAATGGTTTCGTCTATCAGTAAACGCCTCGATACTATGTACTGAGTTCTGCCATGCTTTCAAAAGCCTCAATTACCGCACCACTCAATGGTAATGGAATCGGCAATGTGACACATCAAGAGTTCTAAGACTCATTCATCAGTACTACTTGGCAAAGATGCCAGAGCTCTTGATGCCTTTGGATGTCGCTGCTTCCAGGCATGTATGCTTGTTTCTAGTATTACATCCTACACTATCTACATGGGCATGTACCTCAAAGATGTCTCTAGGGATCAAGCAAAGTTTGCTCCTATTCTCCCAGAGGACAAACATAATGCTTATATGACTATAGTCAAACAAACTCAAAATACTTCGAAGTTCCTGACCAGGTCAGCCTCTGATACCTTTGAATCAACTAGCAGAGCTGCTGCGGTCTGTATAGGAGCCCATAGAATGGCCTGGCTCCAGGCATCGAACCTCGAGCAGTGGGTACAAGATAAATTAGCCAATATTCCTTGTTCTGGAGAAAACTTATTTGGTAAGGATTGGAGAAAAAAAGCAGGAGAGCTTGAGGCAGATGATCTTACCCTCAAACGTCTCTCAAGAAAGACTTCATATCCTTCTAGGGGGAAAACTACTTCCAAGAAGTCTTTCTATACCAGAAAAAAGAGATATTACTCTTCATACCATCCCTCTGCTTCCTATCAAGCTCAGCAGCAGCAAAGGCCTCAGGGTCCTCATCAACCTAAGAAGTCCAAGGGCCCTAAACCTCAGCCAGCTGCTCAGCCCCAGCCAGCACCTGGCTTTTGACTCCTTTCTAGAGAGTATAGCTATTCTGCCTCTGCAGGAACCCCAGCCCCTGCACCTAGCAGGCAGGCTTTTGGCTTATGCCCATAGTTGGAATCGCATTATTTCAGAGAAATGGGCTCTCAGCATCGTCCAAGAGGGATATCTGCTTCATTTTTAAAGCTTGCCTCCAACCACCTCCACAAGAGATTATCCTGCAAATCCTTTGGAGGCCAATCTCCTGTCTTCATAGGTGGATCCCCTGCTAGCCCAAGGGGCAATCGAAAGAGTTCCCCCCACCCAGGAAGGCAAAGGCTTCTTCTCTCCTTACTTTCTTCTCTCCAAGAAAATAGGTGGCTTCAGATCGATTCTAAATCTGAGAGATCTCAACAAATTCCTGGTTCGGAAAAAATTCAAAATGATTTCCCTCAGCATCCTATTACCATACCTTCAGAGGTACGACTAGCTATGTTCTCTAGGCCTCAAGGAGGCTTACACCTATTTGCTGATCCACCCTCACCACAGACAGTATCTGCACTTTCGAGTTCAGTATCAGGTGCTCCCTTTCGGGCTAGTGTCCGTGCCCAGAGTATTCACAAAATGCATGGCAGTGTGGTCGCAGCAGACCTGCGTACATTGGGGGTCTTTGTCTCCCCTACTTAGATGACTGGTTGATAAGGGGAGGGTCCTCAGAAGTCATAAAACAGTCACTTTTTTGCACCATCATGGTGTTCCAAAGTCTAGGCTTTGTGCTAAACTTTCCAAAGTCTCACCTAGGTACATCCCAGCAACTCAAGTTCATCGGAGCATTTTTAGACACTCGTCAGGGACGAGCTTTCCTACCCCAGGACTGCTCTGCTTGTCTTATCAAGCTGGCCCTCACAATACTGCCGCCCGGTTAATTACCTTTTCTTCCCTCTCTGATCATATCACTCCTTGTCTCCTCTCCCTGCACTGGCTCCCCATTAAATTTCGATTTATCTATAAGTACCTTATTATCACTCACAAAGCCCTCCATACAGGTATCCCTCAATATCTATCCGACCTCATCTATCACCAGCCCATTCCTCGTCTTCTTCGTTCCTCCCACAGTAATCGTCTCTTCCTTCCATCCCCTTCCCAAGCTCACCTTGAACTCACCCGTCATTCCGCTTTCTTCTTCTTGGGCCCTGCATTGTGGAATTCCCTCCCCCATTCCCTCCGCACTGAGCCTTCGTTCCCACACTTTAAAGCTCTTCTTAAAACCCATCTCTTCTCTCAGGCTTTTGATCTTCCGGTACCCCCCTAACGGTCTTGTTGGTTTTCTCCTTCCATATCCCATCCCCCACCCTCTGTTCCTGCCCCTTCCTCTTTAATTCATAGGTCTTACTATTCTGTCCTTTCCTCTCTTCTATCTTTCTTTCTTATGCTTTCCTGTCATTTGAATGGCGTTCTTTTCTCTCTTTATTTTCTAGCAGCTTGTTTTATTGTACACCGCCCTGATGTCTCGGCCTGGGCGGTCTATCAAGCCTCGCAAATAAATAAATAAATAAATAAAAATATGAGGTCAAACTGCTGTGACAGCTCAAAACATGCTGTGTTTTCTGGGACATATGGCCTCCACAGTCCACGTCGTCCCATATGCCTGCCTGCACTTGAGAAGTCCAATGGACACTATCATGCCAGTGGACTCAGGCAACGGGGCGTCTCTCCGACAAGATTTGCATTACTCCTCCTTTTGTCAGCTCCCTTCACTGGTGGTGCTCCCCCCAAAATCTTCTAGGAGGGTCACCTTTTCAGATGTCTCCATCTCAATACACCCTAATGACAGATACTTCCAAGCTAGGATGGGGAGCACATTTTGACAGTCTTTCCAATGCAGGGTCAGTGGACAGCGAGGAAATCTCAGATTCAGATCAGTCTCCCAGAGCTTCATGCTCTTACCAATGCCCTTTGGGTTTTTCAACCCCAATCTTTGGGCAAACGCGTCTTAGTTCAGACAGACAATCAAGTAGCCATGTTCTGTGTGAACAAGCAGGGGGGAATGGGTTCTTATCCCCTCTGCCATGAAGCCCTTCACCTCTGGACTTTTGCCATTACATACCACATCCATCTCCGAGCGGTGTATCTCCCAGGCAAACTCACTGTCCTTGTGGACAGATTCAACCACATCCTACATCCACACAAGTGGACGCTGTATCAGGACACGACATCTTGGATCTTTAATATCTGGGGAATCCCCAGAATAGATATGTTTGCCTCCCCAGAGAATGTGTGTCTTCCGCTTTTTTGCTCAGTCGCCAACCTCCATTCTTTCTCCATACAGGAGATCTGATGGGCAGCTACCTGATCCTCTGTTCACACCTTCGCTGCTCACTACTGCCTTGACAGGGACTGCCGTTGGGACACTGTCTTTGGCCAGGCTGTTCTTCAGTATCTCTTTGGACTTAATCACAACTTCTACTATTACACTTCTTTGGCACCTGACTCCTTGCTGCATGCTCCTGCTTGCTGCACTCGAGTCTACTGTGGCCACTTTGGGTCCATGCCTTTTTGGCTCCATTCCTTAGCCTCAAAGATACCTTTTCAGTCTGGTGCTTTGGAGCTAGCGAGTCCCATATGTGAAGACTGCATTCCTGCTTGTTCCTGGAGATAGCATAGTTACTCACCTGTAACAGGTGATCTCCAGGAAGAGCAGGAATCAGTCTTCACAACCCACTCTCCTCCCTAGGAGTTGTTGGGTATTCTTTTCCTCTTTTCTCAGCTACAAACTCAACTGAGGAGAGGAGTTGGGAAGGTGGGAAGGCAGATGTGCAGGCACAGCGGAGTGCTCCCAAAGGCTTTACTAGTGGACGCTGGGGAGCGTTCCCGTGTGGGCTCTGTTGGAACCAACAATATCCATATGTGAAGACTGATTCCTGCTCTTCCCAGTGATCACCTGTTACAGATGATTAACTATGCTATTTCCCTGTCCCCAAAGGGCTCACAGTCTAGGGTCATACCTGAGGCAGTGGAGGGTTAACTGGCTTGCCCAAGGCTACAAGGTTAGAACCAGCCCTTGTAGAGACATGATGGCTCTTCTGCATATGACTGCCTTCCAACCCCATGCTTACTGGTTTGAGGCCATCCTGTGATGAAAATGGATGGAAAAACAAATTTCTGATTTTTCATTGTCCTTTTCAAATTAAAAATGATATGAAACGAAATAGGACATTTTGTTGATATCTTCTATGTTGTTTCAAATGAATGCACATCCCTACTGACCCTACTGAAACACTATACCATTATACCAGAGACTAAGGGCCCCATTTTTGAAGGCCTTTACATGGTTAACTTCCAGATATGTCCCTAACGTCTCCAGATGCTATCTGCATAGCATCGGGGTGTGTTAGGGAGGTATTCAGGGGCAGAGCGGAGGTGGGCCATGGCGCTACCCATGTAGCACCGATTTTCGATGCCACATAGGTAGTGCTCTGCGCCTTAAAGATAGGCGTGTGAAAATCTTGCCTATCTTTAAGGCGAGGGCTAACTGTGTAGCATCGAAAATCAGTGCTACATGGGTAGCTCCTGCAGCTTCCTGGCTGTACGGCAAGACTCGGATTTTCAATGCCGGGGCCACATAAGAAACCAACATTGAAAATTTGGGTTAGGCAGAAAGGGGGCAGGCTATGCGCCAATACAGCGCACAGCACCACCCAGTGCAAAATTGAGCCCTAAGATTATAGCAGCATTAACTATCAAGCTTGCTACCAAGCTGCAAAACAAGCTCAGTATTCTGCTCCATGTAACACGTCTGTCATTTGCCCCTATTTTCCCTGAAACTTTATGCCAGTCTTTTTTATCTGAGATCATGACAGCAAATAAGCAGGGCACACAGTATATATAAAACAGTACATTAACTGAGTCGATCTGTATGGTGGCTTTCTATGAAAAAAGGTGTCAAAGAATATGTCTGTTTCTCCAGGACCAAGCAGGAAGTCAGTCCTCACTTATGGGTGACGTCGGCGCCGACGGAGCCCTCGCGGAGCAATTTTCCCCAGCTTTCAAAGAAAGCCTTTGGGAATTGCAGCGCGCATGCGCGGTCGTCTTCCCGCCCGAAGGTGCCATCTTAGCCAGTCTTCTTTTTTCCGCGGAGCCCTGCAGACGTCCCCGTCTTGTCCCCGCGAAAAAGTTGATTTTCCTCTTATTTTATACTTTTTTCTGACTTAGTCAGCTTTCGTTTTCGTTTTCCCTGGCAGCCCGGTCCTTTGACCTCGCAGGGGCCCTTTTTCCCCCGATGGCTGCCAGTGGCTTTAAGCGGTGTGGTCGGTGTGACCGAAATATGTCACTAACCGACTCACACGACCTTTGCCTCCGCTGCTTGGGCCCGGATCATGAGGAATTGATCTGTGGGCCCTGCAGCAAACTGTCCTCGAAGGCGTTGAGAAGTCGGCGGCATCAGCGCGAAAGAATCTTCGCTGACCCCAGCCGTACCCGGACCTCGTCGGAGGCCTCCGTGTCAAAGGGCTCCAGCTCGGACCGTCGCCGGAGCTCCTCCGACCGGGGTTCTCCCTCCGGGGACCATCGTCGGAAGGAAAAACCCGCGAGGGCGGCGTCGGTGGACGCTCCTGGCTCCGCGAGGGCCAGGTCGCATAGCCCCGACAGCCGCCCCGGGTCCTTGGAGAAGGAACACCTCCCGAAGCGACCTCGCCTGGAGTCGGAGATGCCTGCCCGGGTAAGTCCTGTAGTCCTTCTGGACTCGCCTCCGCGACTGCCGACGTCGGGCCCGACGCCGTCGGGGCCCGAGTCGGGGGCTGCTGGGTCACCTGAGCTCGGACTCAGGTTGACGGCCTTGGAGAGCAGACTGTCTGCCTTCATGGACCAGCAGCGGGCACTGCTCGCTGGCTTCGCTGGCGTCGCTGCCCCGACCGCCAGGACGTCGACGTCCAAGTCGACCCCGGAGACCGAGCCGATCCTCGAGTCGATGAGAACTCGAGTCGATCCTCGGTCGAGGTCGCCCTCGGCCTCCCGTTCGGGACCGAGGTCGCCGACGCCGACTCCCTCGGCGTCGGGGCGGCTGGCGCCGCTCCCTGCCCGGGCCGACCCCACCGAGTCCTCGTCGGAGTCGGTCTGGGAGTCTGAGGAGGAAGAGTCACCTGATTCTTTCCGGACTCGGTGTGTCCCATCGGACTCTCCGGAGTCCGAGCCTCGGAAGCAGTCCCCCCCGGAGGATGCCCGGTTCTCGGACTTCGTTAGGGATATGGCCAAGGCTTTGGCCTTCCCTGCGGATCCCGAGGAGGAGCCTCGAGCCGAGGAGCTCGACGCCCTCCAGTATGACTCTCCCGCGAGGGAACACTTTACTGTGCCGGTTCCTCCTATGCTGGAACGACTACTCTTCCGCATGTGGGAGAGTCCGGCCTCCTCGCCGGTCCGGAGCAAGCGGGTCGATTCTATCTATCGAGTCCGCAAGAGCCCTGGCTTTCAAAAGGCGCAGTTGCCACACCATTCCATGGTAGTGGAATCGGCCATGCATCGTCTTAAGAGCCAGAAGATGCACTCCTCGGTGCCTCCTGGGAGGGAGGCCCGTAACCTGGATGGCCTTGGCAAGAAGTGCTTCCAGGGCTCTATGCTCGCCTGTCGTGTCCAGACTTACCAGCTATACATGGGCATGTATCTCAGGGATCTGGCTAAAGAGCTAGCCGGATTCTCCGCTGGTCTCTCCGAGGAGCCTTTGCGGAGGTTCCTGGCCTTGTCCACGGGTATTCGGGAATGCTCGAAGTTCATGTCCCGAGCAGCCTATGATGGCTTTGAAGCCTCGGCTCGAGTAGCCGCAGCCGGCATCGGTGCCCGCCGACAGGCTTGGCTTCAGTCGTCCGACCTTGAACCCTGGGTACAGGACAAGTTGGTCGATGTCCCCTGCCGAGGCGAAAACCTCTTTGGCAAGCCCATGGCGGAAAAGGCTGCACAAATTGAGACTGAGACTCTCACCAGGACCAGGCTTTCTAGGAAGACCTCCGCCCCTTCCCAGAAAAAGAAGGGCTCGGGAAAAAAGTCCTTTTACCCGAGGAAGGCAGCTGCCTACAAACAATACCCCCATTATCAGGCCCCTGCAGCTCCCCAACAGGGCCAGCAGGCCAAGGGACGGGGTAACGGGTCCCGTAGGCAGCAAGCCCCCAAGCCTGCACCACCAGCCCCTGCTCAGCAGGGTGGGGGTTTTTGACTCGCTCAGCATAGCCTCTCCCCCCCCGCTGGTCCCCTCCAGCACCGGAGGCCGGCTGGTTCACTTCGCCCACAGGTGGTCCAGCATCACCACAGATGCCTGGGTGCTTCAGGTCGTGCGAGAGGGCTACCTCCTCCACTTCCATCAGATTCCTCCCTCCTATTTTCCGGGAGAGCCTCCGCGCCCCCCTCTGCACAGGGAGTTGCTCCTTCAGGAGTTAGCAGGTCTTCTGCAGGAACAGGCGGTGGAACCGGTGCCACACCACCTGAGAGGTCAAGGCTTCTATTCAAGGTATTTTCTGATACCAAAGAGAACAGGAGGCCTCAGACCCATCCTGGACTTGCGCAACCTCAACAAGTTCCTTGTGCGGGAGAAGTTCAAAATGCTTACCCTTGGAATCCTTCTGCCCTACCTCCAGCAGGGAGATTGGCTATGCTCCTTGGATCTAAAGGATGCCTACACGCACATCCTCATCCACCCCAGCCACCGCCAATACCTAAGGTTTGTGGTGGCAGGAAATCATTACCAGTACAGAGTACTGCCCTTCGGCCTGTCCTCCGCACCGCGAGTCTTCACAAAATGTCTCGCGGTCGTGGCGGCCCATCTCCGGCTTCACGGCCTCTATGTTTTTCCGTACCTCGACGACTGGCTCATCAGAGCAGCGTCCGCTCAGGAGGTCACCAACGCCACGTCCCGCACGGTGACTCTGCTGCAGCACTTGGGCTTTGTCATAAACTTCGCAAAGTCCACTTTGCTCCCCTCACAGGATCTCGAGTTCATCGGCGCAAGACTGCGCACTCCTCAGGCGCGAGCGTACCTACCGCTCGACAGGGCTCAGCGGCTCATGGACCTAGCCGGCCGCTTTCGCAGCCAGCCCCTGGTCTCCGCCAGGCGCTTCCTGAGACTGCTCGGCCATATGGCTTCCACCGTCCATGTGACCCCAAATGCCCGCCTGAATATGCGGCCTGCTCAATGGTGTCTCCGCCGGCAGTGGCGACAAGCCACAGGCGGCCTAGCAGACCTAGTGCGCGTCTCCGAGCCGCTGGTCTCGTCTATCCGGTGGTGGCTCCGGCAGCCGAACCTGATATTAGGAATGCCTTTCCAGTCACCTCAGCCGACCCGGGTGCTGACCACCGATGCATCCCTCCTGGGCTGGGGAGCACATTGCCAAGAGGCACGTACTCAGGGCCTCTGGACCAAGTGGGAGTCTGCTCAGCAGATCAACTTCCTGGAGCTCAGGGCGATCCGCCTAGCTCTCAAAACCTTCTCCCACCTGACCTCCCAACAGTCCGTCCTTGTCCAGACGGACAATCAAGTTGCCATGTTCTACGTGAACAAGCAGGGGGGCACGGGCTCCTTCCTCCTCTGCCGGGAGGCACAGAAACTCTGCTCTTGGGCCGTCAGTCACGGCATTCTCCTCAAGGCAGTCTATCTCCCGGGCCAGGAAAATTGCCTGGCAGACAAACTCAGCAGGGTCCTCCAGCCGCACGAGTGGCGTCTGGATCCCTTGATCGTTCAGAAGCTCTTCCTCAGGTGGGGTCTCCCCACGGTGGATCTCTTTGCCAGTCCTCACAACCGGCAGCTTCCTCGCTTCTGCTCCCGTCAGCCACACCCCCTTCGGGTTGCGGCGGACGCCTTTCTGATCTCGTGGTCGGGGAGCCTTCTGTACGCTTTCCCTCCCATCCCGTTAGTCTCTCGGACTCTTTTCAAGGTTCTCCGAGACAAAGCCTTCATGATCCTGGTGGCCCCTCGCTGGCCCAGGCAGCCGTGGTTTCCGCTCCTGCTGCAACTGGCGGTGGAGGATCCCTTCCCTCTGGGGGTACAACCGGATCTCCTCACTCAGGATCAGGGGTCCCTACTGCACCCCAACCTCAGGTCTCTCAACCTCATGGCCTGGCTGCTGAGAGGGTAGTCCTTGCTCCTCTTCTCTTGCCGGCGGAGGTGGAGGAGGTCGTCTTGGCTTCGCGACGGCCTTCTACCCGCAAATGCTACGCCCTTAAATGGCGTCGCTTTGCAATCTGGTGTTCCCAACAGTCTCAGGATCCCTTCTCCTGCCCGGTGTCGGTGATCTTACAGTACTTGCTACACCTCTCTAATCTGGGACTTAAGTCCAACTCCGTCAAAGTTCACCTCAGTGCTCTTTCAGCACATCATGTGCCGGTGGACGGCAGACCTCTCTCCAACGACCCTCTCGTAGCGAGGTTTCTCCGAGGTCTCCTTCTACTTAAACCACCTCTGCGCCCGCCAGCACCTGACTGGGACCTGAATGTGGTTTTGCAGCGGATCACCTGTCCGCCTTTTGAACCTATGGCTACCTGTTCCCTCCGTTTTCTGTCTTGGAAAACGCTGTTCTTGATAGCCCTCACTTCCGCTAGGCGCGTGAGTGAGTTGCAGGCCCTCGTGTCTGATCCCCCCTACACTCGGTTCTACAAGAATAGGGTAGTCCTACGGACGCACCCTAAGTTTCTGCCTAAAGTGGTCTCCCCTTTTCACATGAATCAGGAGGTGGTGCTTCCAACCTTCTTTCCCAGACCACACTCCAGCCGAGCTGAGACGGTCCTCCATACCCTGGACTGTAGAAGGGCATTGAACTTCTACCTTGACCGTACGCGGGAGCACCGTAAAGCTGCTCAGCTTTTTGTGTCTTTTGACCCCAATAAATTGGGGCTTCCGGTCTCCAAGCGTACTCTGTCCATCTGGGTTGCGGACTGTATCTCTTGGGCTTATGGGGCAGCCGGACTCTCCTTAGAAAGTCGAGTCACGGCTCATTGTGTTCGGGCAAAGGCCACGTCAGTGGCTTACCTCCGCTCTGTTCCGCTGGCAGACATCTGCCGGGCCGCTACTTGGTCTTCGAGCCAGACTTTTGCGGTCCATTACTGTCTCGAGAGGGAGTCCCGTAGGGACAGTGCTTTCGGACAGGCAGTCCTCCGTAATCTCTTTGAGGTCTGAGCAACTCCTACCCTCCATCCCGGATGTGGGCTACCGGTGGGTGATAATTCAGCGAAGATTCTTTCCTTCTGTGCTGCTGAGCTAGAGGGAGCTCATTTTTGTGCTTAGGGTCTCCGGTAGCCTTGAGCTTGGGAGTCCCATAAGTGAGGACTGACTTCCTGCTTGGTCCTGGAGAAAGCGTAGTTACTCACCTGTAACAGGTGTTCTCCAGGAGCAGCAGGAATCAGTCCTCACTACCCTCCCTCCTCCCCTTGGAGTTGCAATCGTCTGCTTATGTTCTTTTTGCAAATTTTTATGCTGTCTTTTTTAGCTATGTCATCTAACTGGCTAAGATGGCACCTTCGGGCGGGAAGACGACCGCGCATGCGCGCTGCAATTCCCAAAGGCTTTCTTTGAAAGCTGGGGAAAATTGCTCCGCGAGGGCTCCGTCGGCGCCGACGTCACCCATAAGTGAGGACTGATTCCTGCTGCTCCTGGAGAACACCTGTTACAGGTGAGTAACTACGCTTTTTGTGCAGTCTGTGCCAAGCCAAAACCCCTTATTCTGCACCAACTGAGGTACTTCAATCCTTACTTGTAGCCTCATATCCACTGTCTCACATATCCCACTATTGTGTTCGGCAATGAGTGTGGATTTGGAGCATTCCAAGGATGGGGTTGCTGGAACACATAATTCAGACATCTCGGCACTGATTTTCACCACATAGATGCCTAGACTATGCATTTGGTTTAGGCACTGCAGAACCAAGTCTAATCTGCAGCGCTTAACTAATCTCATAGAAGCCTATTTTTGACGTACAGATGTTTAAGCTATGTGCACAGTATGTGCACACCTGTGTGCCTTCAGTGGTGCTAAGCAAATTCTTACTCTAGCTCTGCTGACAACATAAATTGAAACATCTTGTTTAGATGCTTCAATTTATGCCCTGGGACATCCTATTGAAAATTAGTTCCATGGTATCTGATAGGGGAGCTCAGTTCATCTTCAAGTTTTGGAGGGTATTCTGTAAGCAATTAGGGGATGAAATTGTCCTTTTCCTTGGCATACCACCCACAGTCAATGGACATACTGAGAGAACCAAACAGGCATTAGAACAATTTAAACAATTTAAACGAGGGAGGAGTGGCCTAGTGGTTGGGGCAAGGTACTACAGGCCGGAAGGTCGGTGGTTCAAATCCCACTAGAGGACAGCAACCTTGGGCCGGAAGGACTGGGGTTTCTAGTCCCACAGGTGCTCCTTGTGGTCTTGGGCAAGCCACTTAACCCTCCATTGCCCATGTTCCCTGTAAGTATTAGTGTATGTGTCTCATATTCCCTCGTGTTAAATGTATCCCCCAACCGCTTTGACCCGGTGAAAAGCGGGATATAAATGCAGCTAAATAAATAAATTATATTTCATACCATCAAGATAATTGGGCAGACTTGTTTCTATGGGTGGAATTTGCTCACAGTAATGCCACACACACATCCATGGACTCTACTCCTCCCATCTCTACTTATGTGCCTGCAGCAGATACAGCTGTTTACTGCAGGGGAAAGATTTGAAAGGATTTTCAGACTGCCTTGCCTTGAGCCACAAAGATACAGGTGGCTGACAGATGATACTGTGAATCTCCCACATACAAAATAGGTGTGAGTAACCTGGCTGAGATATGGGCAACCACAGGGAGTAGGATCCCTTGTAATTAACAGAATATACACTACAGTAAGTTCAAGGTAAGTTCAATTCTTACATAGCCTTCAGAATACACTGGTTCCATACACAGGATCTTTGACACTGGTTCAGGTTACAAGAATCTTAGATACACGGCAAATTCCCTTCACTTACTCTGTTGCAGCAGGGCCGGTCTGAGGATATCTGATACCTTAGGCGAACCATCGGCCATGTGCCTCTGCCCTGCCTTGCATGTAGTCCAGCATCTTCCTTTTCCTTCCTAACCCCCCATCCTACTTCCCCCCAGGTCACCATCGGCTCCCTTTTCTTTCCCTCCCAAGGTGTCCAGTATATCTCTCCTTCAACCCCCCAAGGTGTCCAGTATCTCTCTTATTCCCTCACACCCCATGTCCAGCATATTCCCCCCCAAGGTGACCAGTCTATTTCCTCCCTTCCCTCCCCCTCAAGGTGTCCAGCATCTCCTCTTCTTATCCTTCCCTCCTCCCAACGTGTCCATCATCTCTACTTCCATCCCCTCCCCATTGAGATCTCTAGCATTTCCTCCCTTACCTCCTTCCACTGCTACTTCTCCCAATGCAACTGCCCACTCTATCTCTACTGAAGCAGTCTCATCCCTACCTAAAAGCAGAACAGCACAGCGGTGGGTCTTTCAACAGCTGCACACATGCTTAACGTTTGCATGTCTCATCCCCTCCGATGTGGCAGGGCCTAAGCATGCGCACATGGATGTTCAAAGGCCTGCTGCCATGTTGTGCTTCTTTTAGGTAGGGATGAGTCAGCTTCGGCAGGAGATAATGTGGGTAACGGCATGCCAGTCATCAGAGGCTTGCCACATTGCTCTGCCTGGCATGCCACTATTGTCTGCTGCCACCTCCCAAAGTGGGTCGTCCTAGATTGATGCCTAGTCTGCCAAATGGCTGTGCTGTTTCTGATTTTAAGGAATCCAGAAATTGGCATACTGCTACTTGTATAATGCTACAAGGCATATGCAGTGCTGTATAGACATATGTAAAAGACAAACTCTGTTCATCAGTGCCTACAATCTAGACCAGACAGCAGCAAAACAGCTGGGGACAAGGATATGCCTGGGGGAATGGTAAGGAAACGCATAGTTGGAGAGCAGTACTAAGTGGATCAGGATCCAAAAGCGGCCTTGAAGAGGTGAGTTTTCAGCCTGGATTTGAAAAGGGCCAGAGATGAAGCCTGACATACAGACTTAGGTAGTTTGTTCCAGGCATAAGGAGCAGCAAGGTGGAAGAATCAAAGTCTGGAGTTGGCAATAAAAGAGAAGGGCACAGATAGAAGCGAAGTACCAGAAGAGTGCAGTTCCCAAGGAGGCGTGTAAGGAGAGATAAGAAAGATAGTGAAGAGCAGCAGAATGATTGCACTTATAACTCAGTAGGAGAAGTTTGAACTGGATACGGAAACAGATAGGGAGCCAATGAAGCAACTTGAAAAGAGGGATTATATGAGCATATCGAGGCTGGCCGAAGATTAGTCACACATCTGAGTTTTGAACAGATTGAAGGGGAGAGAGATGATTCAAAGAGAGACCAGCAAGGAGGAGGTTGCAATAGTCTCAGTGGAAAGTTACTAAAGAGTGGATAAGTGTCTTAGTAATGTGTTCAGAAAGGAAGGGGCAAATTTTGCTAATGTTATAGAGGAAGAAACGACAGGTTTTAGCTATCAGTTGAATGTGTGTAGAGAAGAAGAGGGATGAGTCAAAGATGATCCCAAGGCTGCAAGCTGAAGAAACGGGGAGGAGTAGAGTGTTATCCACAGAGATAGAGAAAGGAGGGCAAGGGGGAGGTGGGTTTAAGGGGATAGATAAGAGCTTGGTTTTGACTATGTTCAATTTCAAATGGTGGTGAGACATCCAGGCAGCAATTTGAGATAGGCAGGTAGTGATTCGGACCTGGATTGCTGGAGAGATTTCAGGTGTAGAGAGATAGGTCTGCAAGTCATCAGTGTAAATGGTACTGAAAACCATTTGAGAAGATGAATGCACCAAGGGACTGGGTGTATAGAGAAAAAAGGAGCGGACCCAAGACAGATCCTTGGGACACACCAACTGAGAGCCAGATAGCATTAGAGGAGGATCAACCAGAGCAAACACTAAAAGTATGGTGGGAGAGATAAGAAGAGAACCTGGATAGCACAGAGCCCTTAAAACCAAGCAAGGACAAGATATCAAGAAGAAGGCGGTGGTCGGCAGTGTCAACAGCAGAAAGGTCAAGAAGGATGAGGATTGAGTAAAGGTCATTGGATTTGGCCAGGAACAGGTCACTGGAGACTTTGGCAAGCATTATTTCAGTAGAATTTAAAGGACAATAGCCAGATTACAATGGATCCAGAAAGGCTTGAGAGGAGAGAAAGTCAAGGCAACGGCAGTGAACCTCACATTCAAGAGGTTTAAAAATGAAGGGGAGGAGGTAGATGGGTCAATAATTAGAAGGACAGGTAGGGTCTAGTGAAAGTTTCTTGAGGAGAGGTGTAACCACAGCATACTTAAAGGCTGTAGGAACACTGCAGTGGAAAGCGATAGGTTGAGAAGATGACAGATGGAAGGGATGACAGTGGAGGAGATGGGTGAGAATAGGATCAGAGAAGCAGGTAGTGAGTTTGGAGAAGGAAAGAAGATATGTGGTTTGCTCCTCAGAGATCTTAGAAAAGGAAGAAAGGGTGGCAGATGTTGAGGGGAGGAGTTGGGAGTGATGAGGGGAAAGAGGGGATGGAGCTGACCTTGCGGTGAATTCGTGTAATCTTTGGACTTTGTAAAGAAAATAATTGGCTAAAGTTTGGGAAAAAGGGAAGGAGGTGTCAAAAGTGGAGGCACCTTGAGGAGAGAATTGTGAGTTGTAAAGAGACAGTGAGGGTCAGAGGCAAAAGAGTTAGTCAGGCGGACATAATAGTCTTGTATGAAGCATTATCTATAGAAAGAGGCAAGAAATGCATAGGTCTTAATACAAGGGCAAGTTCACTTCTCTCACCCTTGCAGGAGTCCATAGATTCATGGACAAGAATATTGACAAGGAACCCAAGGATGCATGGTATATGACCAGCTGGAATCAGGATATGGACTAGGATCTGGGAACATGGCCAATTGAAATCAAGAACACAGAGACTAAGGAATCACAGGCCACAAGTGCAGAGTACATGGCCAACTGGAGTGAGGACATGGACAAGGACCAGAGATCATGGTCAACTGGAATAAAGGCCACAAAGACCACAAATGATGAGCCATTGCTGTTCCATCCCAGAGGCAAGGCAGATAAACTCCTTCTTTTTGGCCAATCAGGTAGGACAGGAAAAAGGAGAGCACATCTATCTCACTTAGAAACATAAGGAATGGGAACAAGACATGGACCAGAATTATCAAAAACAGGAAACAGTTCCATCTAATGATAAGGAGGCTCATGCCAAACAGCACAGGCAAACTGAGCTTCCTGATGGCCCTGACAGAATACCCCCTCTCTGGATGGCCCCTCTTGGGGCCAATAGCCTGGCCTAGCAGAATATTTATGTAGGTGACTTTTAGATACCTAAGGAAATCTTCAGGATCCCAGGCAAGCCATGCAGGTAAACATCTTTAAAATCAAACACAAGACCTCAGCCATCAGCCTTCAAGCACTCATAACACCAGACAGAAGTAACAGACCAAGGAGGATAGGAACATCTGATTTCATCTGCACCCCAAAAGACTTCACCAAGATACGCCAAAACACCTCGAGAAGAGCACTATCCCTGGCAGCACCAGCACTCTGGAACTGTCTCCTGGATGACCTACGATCAACAAAGGACATCAAGGACCAGGAAAAATCTCAAGATGACGCTCTTCATTGAGCACTACAGTGACATTACATAGTCCCCCTTCAGCTCATGACAGTCAAGAAATCCCCCACCCTTCCCCATGTAAATTTTTACATGTAAATAGCTCACTCTGTAAATAGTTCACCACTAATCATCACCACACACACACATCCACTCTCTTTGATGCCACTGCATGCCCCAATATGATACCTCTCTATGACTGTTTGCTGTGTAATCCGCTTTGATTACAGAAGGCGGTATATAAATCCTCTTCAATAAATAAAATAAATACAGAAGCTAACACTGGAGATGAGCACAGCCAAGGAAAAGTCCCAAAAACATGAACAAGCATCTTTGGAGCTGGAACATCTGGACCGGAGACAGGCATTCCTGGAACAGCTGGACTGGAGACATGCTGCTGGAATCAAGGCAGAGCGATTCACTAGGGTACAGCCTGGAGGCAAAGAAACTACATTTAAAGCAAGGATCATTGTCAAGGCTGAGTCTAAACTCCTTAGAGCATGGACTAGATCTCTGGACTCGGTGGTACCAGAGTCTCAGGAGCTAGCCTTGAAGGATCATGAGCAGTGATCTCTGGGATCAAGGCAAAATCTTGAGCAGAAGCCCCTGAAGCTTAGACTGGAGGCAAGAAAACTAAAATCTTTGATGCAGAAATCTTTGGCAAGGCTGAACCTGGACTCTCCAGAGCATGGACTAGAATTCCTGGACTTAGACTCTCCAGGTCCAGTGTCTTTGGAATCAGCCTTGAAGTCACAGGATGGGCATCCTCTGATATGGAAGCAGGATCCAACAGGACAGGACCCTCTGGAGCAGAAGAAGGTATAATACTTGGTTAATTTGAAAGGATATGGACCTGGGGAGAGATCCTGGTTGTCTTCCTCTGATACCCATGCTAACTGCCTTCTCAATCAGTTTTATGCCCAGTATACTTCTAAACCTAACCTAAGGGAACCTGGGACCCTCTGCAGGGGATGTACTATTACCTACTTACCTCCAGGATCCCCTCTCACATAAGAAGGGGACATGGCCTCCTCTCACCATTTTTAAGCCATTACAAGTCATATCCTGATGATGCAACTTGCTGGGTATTTTTGGTTTCCTGAAACTGTTTAAACCAAGAACTCCCATTTTGCTTTGCTCTTTGATAAGTCTCTTGAGAGATTTCCTGGACATGCTACTACTTTGGTTTCAGCTTTGCCTATGGCCACACGATCCTGAATGCATTGATCGTATCTTATCTCAGAAGGTAAGCAGAGCTGGGCCTGGTTAATATTGGATGGAAGACTGCCTAACTATATCTGGTGCTGTAGGCTTTCCTACCTAACAGATTCCTATTTTGCCAGCCTGACCAGTGTCTGATTCTCAACGGTTATTTCACCTGCCGATTCTCTGGTATTGGCTTTGCTTGTCCAACTTTATTTCTGACCTTTGTTCCTGTATTTCTACAGCTTCCTATTATCTGGTGACAAGCGACTAATGCTAAACTTGGTGTGTACACCTTAGGACTCGTGCTTTAAGCCATGGCAACATCTGAGTACCAGAGGGCTCAACCTGAAGAGAAAGGAGGATGTTATAAGTGAGCATGCGCAAATTAGGCCCAGGATCCCCTGGTGTTTCCCACTGAGTTGTTGGCTGGTTGTAACATTGCATAAGAATATACAATATGCCATAACTGTCAGACCAAGGGTCAATCAAGCCCAATATCCTGTTTCCAACAGTGGCCAATCCAGGTCACAGCATGGATGTTTCAGGCTCCCAATAAGTATACAGATTCTATGCTTTTTGTCCCGGGATAAGCAGCGGATTTCCCTGGTCCTTTTTAATAGTGGTCTATGGATGTTTCTTCCAGGACGTCACCCAATTCTCTTTTAAATCCAACTACACTAATGGCTTTTACTACATTCTCTGGAAACAAATTCCAGAGCTTGACTGCGCGTTGAGTGAAAAAATATTTTCTCTGATTAGTCTTAAATGTGCTATATTATTGCTTCATTGCATGTCCCCTAGTCTTTCTATTTTTTGAAGGAGTAAACAACCAACTCTTGGATCATCTCCTCCTGTTGTGGACTATAATTCATTCTGTCAATGTACTGGTATTACTTTACTTCTTTGTTTCCTTTTGCTGTTTAAGTGATATGATGGAATGTGTGTTTCTTGTTCCAAGGTTTTCCTTAGTTATTGTAAAATTCAATAAATACTTAATTTTTTTTCATCTGCCATTTAGATGCCCAGTTTCCCAATTTTTCAAGGTCCTGTTACAATTTTTCACAATCCTTTTTTGTTTTAACAATATTGAATAATTTTCTGTCATCTGCACATTTGATCACCTCACTCGTTACTGCCATTTCCAGGTCATTTATAAATATGTTTCTCCAGGACCAAACAGGAAGTCAGTCCTCACTTATGGGTGACATCGACGCCGATGGAGCCCCCGTGCGGAGCATTTCCCCAGCTTTCTATGAAAGCCTTTGGGAATACTGCACGCATGCGCGGTCCCCTTCCCGCCTAAAGGTGCCATCTTGCTCAGTCTCTTTTTCCGTGGAGCCCATCGGACGTCTGTCCGTGTCACCCGGAAAAGTTGACGCTTTTTTCAGCGATTACTTCATCTTTTTCTCTGGTTTGACGCCAGTTCCCCTTCCCGCCGGGTTCGGTACACCGGTATCGAGCCCGTCTTCTATTTTTCGTTTTTTGCCCTTCGTGGTTGGCGTTCGCGCCTTTTTTCTGTTTTTCCCTGGAAGGCCGGTCCTTTGACCTCGCGGGGGCCCTTTTTTCCCCGATGGCGTCCAGTGGTTTCAAGAAGTGTGATCGGTGCAAGAAACTAATGTCTCTCACCGACACCCACGACTGCTGCCTTCGGTGCCTCGGCCCGGATCATGATCCCAAGATCTGTGGCCCATGTGGCAAAATGTCCACCAAGGCACTTAGAAGCCGTCAGCACCAGAAAGAAAGGATTTTCTCAGATTCTGCCTCTGGCCGGGCCCAGACCTCATCTGAGGCCTCGACGTCTCGGGAGTCGGATCCCGAGCATCGCCGGGGTTCCTCGGACAGGGTGTCCCCCAAACGGGAACGCAAGAGGAAGAAACGGCTCGTGAGGGCGGCATCAGAAGAGGTCCCTGGTTCCTCGAGGGCCAGGTCTGAGACCCTCGACCGCCGTCCCCGGCCCTTGGAACAGGAGAAGTCATCCAAGGGCTTACTCTTGGAACACTTCTGCCCTACATCCAGCAGGGAGATTGGCTATGCTCCTTAGATTTAAAGGATGCGTACACCCACATCCTCATTCATCCAGACCACAGAAAGTACCTCAGGTTCATGGTGGGAGGAAACCATTACCAGTACAGAGTACTGCCTTTTGGCCTAACTTCCGCCCCAAGAGTCTTCACAAAGTGCCTTGCTGTGGTGGCGGCCTACTTGAGGACTCAAGGTGTTTTTGTCTTCCCCTATCTGGACGACTGGCTCATCAGGGGTCAGACTTACCAGGAGGCCAGGCAGGCCACCTTCCGAACTGTATCACTCCTTCAAGACCTAGGCTTTGTCATAAACTTCCCAAAGTCCACTTTGCTCCCCTCCCAGAACCTAGAGTTCATAGGAACGCATCTGGACTCTCTACAGGCAAGGGCTTACTTGCCAGAGGACAGAGCTCAAAGGTTCATGGAGTTGGCATCCAGGTTTCTCAGCATGCCAAAGGTTTCAGCCCGGCTCTGTCTGCAGCTCCTAGGACACATGGCATCAACTGTACATGTGACCCCTAATGCCCACTTCCACATGAGGCCTGCACAATGGTGCCTCAGAACTCAGTGGAAGCTGGCCACAGGGAGCCTAGCAGACAAAGTCAGGGTTCCAAACCATTCCTGAATTCTCTCCAGTGGTGGCTACATCCCCCCAACTTGCTTCAGGGGGTGCCTTTTCAGGTGCCTGTCCCTACAGTGGTGTTGACGACAGATGCCTCCTTGCAGGGCTGGGGTGCGCACTGTCAGGAGAGCTGTACTCAAGGCCTATGGTCTCCATGGGAAGCCACGCAACAGATCAACCTACTGGAACTTTGGGCTATTTGGTTAGCCCTCAAGGCTTTTTCCCACACTTTGACTCACCAGTCTGTTCTAGTTCAGATGGCCAATCAAGTGGCCATGTTCTATGTGAACAAACAGGAAGGCACTGGGTCCAAGCCCCTGTGCCTGGAAGCACAGGCCCTTTGTTCCTTTGCGCTCAGGCACAACATGGTCCTGAGAGCTGTTTATCTTCCTGGCCAGGCGAACTTCCTGGCAGACAGATTAAGCAGAATTCTGCAACCCCACGAGTGGCAGCTGCACTCGTTAGTGGTTCAAAAGATTTTCCTGAAATGGGGACTTCCATCCATGGATCTCTGCCAGTCCCCTGAATTACCAGATACCCAGGTTCTGTTCCAGGCAACCGCATCCCCTGAGGTTCGCGGCGGATGCCTTCCTGATCTCTTGGTCACAGGGCCTACTATATGCGTTTCCTCCCACACCTCTGGTGGCCCGAACCTTGTTCAAGATTCTAAGGGACAAAGCCTCGGTTCTTCTGGTAGCTCCCAGGAGGCCGAGGCAGCCCTGGTTCCCACTCCTGCTTCAACTAGCAGTGGAGACACCACTGCCTCTGGGGTTCCAACCCGATCTTCTCTCTCAGGATCAGGGTTCCCTCCTGCACCCCAATCTCAGATCTCTCAATTTGATGGCCTGGAAGCTGCAAGGGTAGTCTTAGCTCCCTGGGGCCTGCCTCAGGAAGTGGAAGAGGTGGTCTTGGCCTCTAGAAAGCCATCCACCAGGAAAACTTATGCCCTGAAGTGGAGAAGGTTCTCCTTGTGGTGTCAGCAACGCGAGGAAGATCCTTTCACCTGCACTGTGCCACTAGTGCTTCAGTACCTCCTGCACTTGTCCAAGCATGGCCTTAAGTCCAATTCTGTTCGGGTCCACCTCTCTGCTCTGGCAGCTCACCACTCACTGGTGGAAGGACACTCTTTGTCGGTTCACCCCTTGGTGTCCAGATTTCTTAGGGGCTTACTGTTACTCAAGCCTCCTCTCTGTCCACCAGCCCTTGAGTGGGAGTTGAATGTGGTCTTGCAGCAACTGACTCGCCCACCTTTTGAGCCTATGGCTACATGTCATCTACGCTTCCTTTCTTGGGAGACTCTATTCATAGTGGCCCTGACCTTGGCCAGGCGAGTGAGTGAACTTCAAGCCTTGGTCTGTGACAGGCCATACACTCGCTTCTATAGGAACAGGGTAATCCTTAGGACTCATTCTAAGTTCCTCCCAAAGGTTGTCTCCTCTTTCCACCTCAACCAGGAGGTGGTTCTTCCAACGTTCTTCCCTAGGCCCCATGCCAGCCGGGCTGAGACAGTCCTGCATACCCTGGACTGTAGGAGGGCCTTATCCTTCTACCTTGAGCGTACGCAGGGGCATAGGAGTGCTACTCAGCTCTTCATATCTTTTGACCCCAATAACTTGGGGTTAGCTGTCTCCAAGCGTACCTTGTCCATCTGGGTGGCTGACTGTATCACCTGGGCTTACAGGGTAGCTGACCTTCCTTTGCAGGGTCGGGTCACGGCCCACCGTGTCAGGACAATGGCTGCCTCAGTAGCTCATCTCCGCTCTGTACCGTTGGCAGACATCTGCAGGGCTGCAACATGGTCCTCAAGCCAGACTTTTGCGGCCCATTACTGCCAGGAGAGGGAGACCCGTAGGGACAGTGCTTTTGGTCAGGCAGTGCTCCGGAATCTCTTTGAGGTTTAGGCAACTCCTACCCTCCAGCATTCTGGTTGGGCTACCGGTGGGGGTATGTTTCAGTGAAGTCCTTTCTCTGCTGCTGAGGCTAGAGGGAGCTCATTTTTCAGCTCTGGGTCCCTGGTATCTTGAAGCTGGGGAGTCCCATAAGTGAGGACTGACTTCCTGCTTGGTCCTGGAGAAAGAGTAGTTACTCACCTGTAACAGGTGTTCTCCAGGAGCAGCAGAAATCAGTCCTCACAACCCTCCCTCCTCCCCTGGGAGTTGCAGTTGTACATAGTTCATTTTACATTTTTGTGTGCTGTTTTTTAGCTATGTCATTTGACTGAGCAAGATGGCACCTTTAGGTGGGAAGGGGACCGCGCATGCGTGCAGTATTCCCAAAGGCTTTCATAGAAAGCTGGGGAAATGCTCCACACGGGGGCTCCATCGGCGTCGATGTCACCCATAATTGAGGACTGATTCCTGCTGCTCCTGGAGAACACCTGTTACAGGTGAGTAACTACTCTTAAAAAGCAGTGGGCCCAGCACAGATTGCTGGGGTACTCCACTAGTCACCTTTCTCCATTGAGAAAATTGGCCATGTAGCCCCACTTGCTGTTTTATATCTTTTAACCAGTTTCTAATCCACAATAGTACAACTGCCTCCTATCCCATGACTTTTTAATTTTCTCAAGAATTTCTCATGAGAGATCTTGTCAAAGGCATTCTGAAAATCAAGCTACACTATATTAACCAGCTTATCTTTATCTAACTGTTTATTCACACCTTCAAAAAAAATATAACAGATTTCTAAGAGAAGACTGCTTGGTTAAATCTATGTTGGTTTTCTGCCATTAAACCATGACTGTCTACATGTTCAGTAATTTTGTTTTTTATAATGGTTTCTAGTATTTTGCCTGGTACTGACATCAAGCTCATGGGTCTATAGTGTCCTGGATCACCTCTGGAAGCTTTTTTAAAAATTGGTGTTACATTGGCCACTGTCCAATCGTCAGATACTACAGATGATTTTAATGATAGTTCGCAGAGTACTAAAAGTAGGTCTGCAATCTCATATTCCATATCGTCCTGCTAGACCAGTCCAGACAAGTGGGCTGTGTTCCCCTACTGGCAAATTGGTGGAGATAAAAAACTAATGAAAAGCCCAGGTTTCAGGACATCACTCCCATGTCTCTAAATGCCTCAACCACCAGAGGTCTCTTCAGTATCTGTCCCAAAGCATGTGGGAGAACATGGCAGGCCTCACACAATCTCAACTTGGGTAATAATGAGCAATCAAACAGTAGAACTATGTACAAGAAAGCATAAAGAGAAAGCTGTTTGTAGATGAACCTGCAGAGCCAAACATAGAAATCATAGTAAACCCAAGGGTACTGCTCAGAAGAATGGAGCAAACACAGTTCCAGAGTCAGGCCCTGGACTGCTCTAGCAGGACTCAAGGAAAGGACATTATCAGCTTCCATATTGTTCTGTTAGATCAGTCCAGAAAAGTAAGATGTATGAAATCTACGTCTCCTCTAGACAGGAAGAAAACAACAGTTCGCAAAACCTTTGAGCCAAAGGCTGTGTCCACCCAAGCGTGGACATCCAAGTGGGAATGCTTGATGAAAGTGATGCTCATGTTGCTGCCTGACAAATGTCTGCAGGGGCTACTGAGCTTCGTTCCTCCCACGAGGTGTGCAAAACCTCTGGAATCAGCCGGATCTGCTGAAAGTAGACACCCAGGAAGGTGTAGATAACATGAGGAGGGATCTAGCTAAGCTTGAAGAATGGTCTAGAATTTGGCAGCTGGGATTTAATATTAAAAAAATGTAAGGTCATGCATTTGGGCTGCAGCAATCCAAGGGAGCAATACAGTATAGGAGGTGTCCACTAAAGAAGAGCGGGACCTAGGCGTGGTTGTGTCTGATGATCTTAAAGTAGCTAAACAGGTAGAAAAGGCGACGGCAAAAGCTAGAAGGATGCTTGGGTGCATACGGAGAGGAATGGCTAGCAGAAAAAAGGAGGTGATAATGCCTCTGTATAAGTCTTTGGTGCGACCTCATTTGGAGTATGGTGTGCAATTCTGGAGACCGCACCTTCAAAAGGATGTGAACAGGATGGAGTCGGTGCAGAGGGTTGCTACTAAAATGATTAATGGGCTTCATTATAAAGCATATGAGGACAGACTTAAGGATCTTAATATGTACACCTTAGAGGAAAGGCGGGATAGAGGTGATATGATTGAGATATTTAAATACCTCCGTGTCATAAATGTTCAGGGAGAGAGCCTCTTTCAATTGAAAGCAAGTTCTGCTACGAGGGGACATGGGATGAGGGTGAAGGGAGATAGATTCAGGAGTGATATGCGGAAATATTTCTTTACAGAAAGAGTAGTGGATCCATGGAATAGTCTCCCAGTGGAGGTGGTAGAGATGAGGACAGTAACTGAATTCAAAAAAGCATGGGATCAACACAGAGGATCTCTAAAGGTAAAAAGTGGACTGTTGTAGTTGTTGTTATGGAAGGACAGACTAGATAGGCCATGTGGTCTTTTTCTGTCATCATGTTTCTATGTTTCTATAATGGCCTCCTTAACCCAGCACCCCAATGCAGACTAACCACCACATGCAGGTCAGCAAATAGCACAAAAAAATGGTCTGACTTATGAAAGGAAGTCGTAACCTCCAAGAACCAGAGAAGCACCCTCTGGACACCCACAAGGTGAAAATCCTTGCCATTCCACCGACACTGCACCTTTGAAAAGGAAGGCAGGCAAATCGCCTGGTTCACATGAAACAGAGAAACCACTTCAGAGAAGAAGCTGAATGGAAACGGCCTTCTCAAAAAAAAGATGCAGGATGTCACTAAGGGTAAGGATGTTCAGCTAGCTGGAGGCTCTGGCAACCATGCTGTAAGCCGCTCTTCATCCTCTAGGGGGTCTGTGGCAGTTATACCCCCTGATGTCAGGGAGCCTTTTTTCAGAGGAGAGCTTCCGGAGTCCAGATTGTCTTCCCCGGAATTCTTTTCCTTTTTGCAATAGGCCTGGTTATTCTAGTGTGGAAATTCAGATCCCGCAGCCTCTGGATGCCCCTGACGCAGTCTCATACCAGGCAGGCTGGAAGCAGAAGCCCTGCTTGATTGCCTTTGGCTAAACATCCCTGCTGCAGGACACTCCCTGAAGATGAGGAACACTTGGGAATTGTCCGAGATATTGATTATGCCTCGGACCCTGATGAATCAGTATGAGGCTCTGTTGTGATCCGCCTGTTCTGGAAATCTGCCTGTTCTAGTGGCATTGATTTCTAGGGACTCATCCACCTTGAACTTGGAAGATACTTCTGACATGGAGCAGGAGCTGAAAGTACACCCACTTCTTCAGGGGATGCGGAAATCCACTACTGTCTTCCCATTCCTGGAGGTGATCAAAGATATGATAGTAACATAGTATATGACAGCAGATAAAAACTAGTATGGTCCATCTAGTCTGCTCAACAAGGTGGCAAGAGTAGGTGCATCTGCTGCTCCATGCAGGTCACCCTTTCACATGTCTTTGTTTAGGGGTGTATCCACCACTGCATGCAGGTCACTTCTATTTGTTGAGATATAAGAAATAGTTAAGTTTATTTTGATTTTATCCTGTTGCTATAAAGGGATCCACTGTGTCTGTCCCATGTCATTTTGAATTCCATCACTGTATTTGCCCTCACCACTTCCATCGGGAGGGCATTCCAAGCGCCCACTACCCTTTCAGTGAAAAAGTATTTCCTGACATTGCCTTTCAGTTTACCCCTTTGCAGCTTCATTTTATGCCCTTTAGTTTTACAGTTTCCCCATCTTTAAAAAAGGTTTGTTTGTTCATTAATACCCTTTAAGTATTTAAAGTTCTGGGTCATATCTCTCCTCTCCCTCCTCTCCTCTAGTGTATACATATTTAGGTCTTCAAGTCTCTTCTCATACATCTTCTGGTGCAGGCTCCAAATCATTTTGGTCACCTTCCTCTGAACCATTTCAAGTCTTTTTATATCCTTTATGAGATATGGTCTTCAAAACTGCACAATACTCCAAGTAAGGCCTCACCAGTGACTTGTACAGTGGCATTAATACCTTCTGCTTTCTGCTGGTAATTCCTCTCTGTTTGCAACCCAGCATCCTTCTGGCTTTGGCCACCACCTTGTCACACTGTTTCACCACCTTAAGATCCTCAGAAACAATCTCTCTGTGATCCTTCTCCTGGTCTGTGCACACCAACCTCTCATCCCATATCCCATACAATTCCCTTGGATTTCTGCATCCCAAGTGCATGACATTGCACTTCTTCACATTAAATCTTAACTGCCAAGCATTAGACCATTCTTCCAGCTTTTGTAGATCTTTCCTCATGTTATCCATTCCCTCAGAGAAGTCCACTCTGTTGCAAATTTTTGTGTCATCTGCAAAAAGGCATACTTTTCCATTCAGTCCTTCAGCAATATCACTCACAAATACATTGAACAGTACCAGTCTCAGGGTCGATCCCTGGGGTACGCCACTACTCACCATCCTTTCATCCAAGTGAGTTCTGTTTACCATCGCCTTCGGTCTTCTGTCAGTCAACCAATTTATGATCCGGTTCATCACTTTGGGACTCATCCCCAGGCTGTTCAGTTTATTTTTAAGCTTCCTATGAGGAACAGTATCAACAGCTTTGCTGAAATCTAGATAGATCACATCTACTGCATGCCCTTGATCTAGTTCTCTGGTCATCCAGTCAAAGAACTGAATCAGATTTGTTTGGCATGATCGTCCTTTGGAAAACCATGTTGCTTCGTGTCATGCAACCTATTGGTTTTGAGAAAGTCCACTATTCTCTTTTTCTGAAGCGCCTCCATTACATTTCCTGCCACTGAGGTAAGGCTTATTGGCCTGTAGTTTGTCACTTCTTCCCTATTGCCACTTTTGTGAAGAGGTGTCACATCAGCCTTTCTCCAGTCCTATGTAACTTCTCTTGTCTCCAAGGATCAATTAAAAACATCCTTTAAAGGCTCTGACAGAACCTCTCTGAGCTCTTTCAGTATCCTTGGATGTATCCCATCCCATCGCTCGACTCCCTGCCTAAAGTGTTAAGGGTCTATAAGAAGATCTACGCTTTTCCAGAGGAGGAGCATAATGAGTGGTATAACATTCCCAAGGTGGATGTACAGGTCATGGTGGATAGCAGACAGACCACCATTCCTGTAGAAGGCGGATTGGCCTTAAAGGATGTACTGGATCCCAAGATTGATTCCTTGCTGAAGAACCAGTTTGCCGTGTTGGCAGCTATTCTACAGCTGGGGATATTCACAAGCTTGACTTCTCGAGCTCTGCTCCAGTGGATTCAGTCTCTTCCATTTGATGATACTATTTTTCTCTTGGAGTCAGCTACTGCCTTCTTTCTGATGCCATGTATGACCTGGGATGTCTGGGGGGGTCATGAATGGTGCCCTGACTACTGTGTCACGGCATTGTATTTAGGTCCATTACTGGGCAGCAGACATCCTCCAAAGCCAGGTTGGTTCAACTGGCCTTTAAGGGGAAGCTCCTGTTTGGAATTGATTTGGAGAAACTCCTGAAGGCCCTAGGTGAGACAAAATCTTACCGCCTCCCAGAAGACAGGTCCAGAGGGACCGTGAAGCGGGCGAGTGCTCTTTTGTCAGCTTCTGCCCGACCACCAAGGGCACGCTGGCCGGATTCCCAGGTATCTTGGGACTATTGTCACTACTAGCCTGGAAAACCTTTCTTCCCCTCTGCTTTAGGGCCTCTGACTCGTTCTTAGTCCTTTTGTGGAGCATGTGGACCCAGGGACACGGCCCCTTCCAGAGGAGAACCCTCCCGGGCTAGGCAATGAAGGTTTGGGGGCCCATTCCCTGGTCTCTCCAGTCAGAGGTGGCCCAAGGGTGATGCAGGGCAATGTGCAGAGACTCATTGCGTGGCCTCATTTGATTATCCACTGGACCTCAAATGCATAAATTTAATTTATTTTATTTTAAAATGTATATGTTGCCCATCTTAAATTTTAGGCGGCTTTCAAAAGAGCCCTTCACAAGCCTCTTTTTTCTCCTGGCAATGACTTGGGGGCATGTTTACTAAATATTAATGTGCGTTAAGTGCCACTGCGCCAATAGAAATAAATGGGTGTTCCTGCACTTAATACACATTAACATTTGTGAATGTGCATTAACTTTTAATAAACATGCCTCTTAAAAAGTTTCTGAATACCATTTGCATGGGCAATGAGGATAAGAAAAGGCTACCAGATTCTACATTGCTATACTCCAGTGCCAACTGCCAGGCATATTAGGAAGTACTATAAACCCTACCCATTTAGAACCTATAGCAAACCTGCCATATCATAACAACACTACCAGGACTCACAAAGCACCAAACCCTATCTAACAAAAGACAACACTGCAAATATTAAGCCAAAACATCTCAGAAAATACCAATACATCTCCTACTGGGGAAAGAGAACAAGCAGCACTGTCAAATAGAAACTACATGAACAGAATATCTCAGCTTGGTTACACATGCAGAATATAGACTGTCTCCAAACAAAGAACAAGGGATCACAATTTAGAAATATGAAGACAATAATTAAACTGGGAACCCCAAAAGTCAAACTTGGAATGTACAACAACACTGGAGAAATAAAAATATAAATTAATTTCCTCTTGTACTAAACAAAATGCAAAGATATTAGCAATGCACATTTCCTAGTTAATAAATTCAAAATAAAAAGTATTTTTCTAACTTTTATTGTTTGGGCATTTTATTTTTCAGTTGCAATTGCCCCAGTCACTGTCTTCTGGTTCCTTTGTGTCTTCTGTTAACTCTCCATTGTCTGCTGTTCATTTGTCCTTTCTTCGCTTTTCTAGGTTTTTTTTCCATTCTCTCTCTATATCTGCTTTAACATACTGATCTTTCCGCCATATCTTTCTTTATTCCTTTTTCATCCACTCAAATTTCACCCTTCCATCCTCAATCCCCACTTACTCTCCTTATACGCAGCCAATCATAGATTTTTCTTCCCTCCCACACAAAATATCTTTCCCCTCTCCATCCTCACTTCCTTAGCCCCATCCCCTTCCAGTCCTCCCCAACATCAGCTCCCTCCTAGTTCAAGCCCCACCATCCGCTCCCTTCTAGTTCCATTTTCTCATCCCCCTGCATCAGCCCATTTCCAGTCCAAGCCCCCCTATCAGCCCATTTCTTATTCTAACCTTCCCATCAGCCCATTTCCATTTCTAGCAACCCATCAGACCATTTCCAATCCTAGCCCTCCCATCAGCCATTTCCAGTCCTATCCTAGCCCCCCATCAGCCCATTTCCATTCCTAGCCCATTTCCAGTCCTAGCCCCCCATCAACCATTTCCAGTCCTATCCTAGTCCCCCATCAGCCCATTTCCATTCCTAGCCTTCTCATCAGCCCATTTTCAGTCCAAGCCCCCCCAATCAGCCCATTTCCAGTCTTAGCCCCCATCATCCCATTTCCAATCCTAGCCCCCCCCAACAGCCCATTTCCAGTCCTATTCTAGTCCCCCCATTAATCCATTTCCAGTCCTCCCCTCTCCCCCCCCCCCTCCCAACGAGCCCCGTCCCTGTCTGACTGGCTTTAGAGGGAGCCAGATAGGCCCGAAGCCCCGGCTCACCTCTGTACAATCACCGGAGTGAAGAGCGGCATTTTCCTTCACTCCAGCGACTGTGTTCTTGTGCCGTCCGCTGGCGCATTGATTACTGGGAAACAGGAAATGCTCTTTAATCTTCAGCATGCCAGCAGACTGCATGAGAACACAACCACCGGAGTGAAGGAAAATTCTACTCTTCACTTTGGCGGCTGTGCAGAAATGAACTGGAGTCTCGGGCCTCCCTGAAGCTGGCCCTGCAAATGGTGAGGAGCCGAACAGCATGTGCGGCATGAAGTTGGCACAGAGCCCTGTGTAAACTGCATTCTCGCACATGTGTTGGGCCGGCCCTGTCTAGTGGGTGGTAGGATTTACCTTTTCTTTCAGAAATGGGCCCGGGTTACAAAGCATCACTGGGTGCTAGACACCATTCAATTTGGATATGTCCTGGAATGCAAGGAGCTAATTCACGATGCCTTCATCATCTCCCCCTGTGGGTCTGCGATCAAAAGTGCCACAGTGTGCACCACCTTAGACAAGCTGCTTCTCCTGAAGGCAGTGGTACCCATCCCCTGGGCGAGCGTGGCAAGGGCAGATACTCCCTGCTTTGTGGTGCCAAAGAAGGTTGGTTCCTTCCAGCCCCCCTGAACCTCAAAGGGGTCAACAAACACTTGCGCATCCTGTGCTTTCAGATGGAAGCCTTGGGCTACTTGATTCAAGCCATGAGTGAGAAGCATTCTTGGCTTCTCTAGACTTGACAAAGGCAGGTACACTTAGATTGTGAGCCCTTCGGGGACAAGGGAATAAAAAGTACCTGTTAGTATATACCTGTAAACCGCTCTGATGCATAAGTAAAGGGCGGTATATCAAATGCCTAAACCATAAACCATCCCGATCTGAGTGGATCAGCAGATGTATCGGCATTTTGCCATGCTTGGCTGTCACTGTCAGTTCGCCACACTTCCTTTCGGGCTCTCCACTGCCCCAAGGATGTTCTCCAAGGTCTTGGTGGTGGTGGCTGTGGTGCTACGGGGACAAGGGATTTGTGTCCATCCCTATCTGGATGACTGGCCCATCCGGGGCCATTTATTTCTTTATTTATTATTTC
Source organism: Ichthyophis bannanicus (assembly GCA_033557465.1). Lineage (NCBI taxonomy): Eukaryota > Metazoa > Chordata > Amphibia > Gymnophiona > Ichthyophiidae > Ichthyophis > Ichthyophis bannanicus. Next base: position 574,095,407 of record CM066035.1, read on the forward strand.
TTTAATTTTTCTTTTATACCGCGCTATTTAACATCAGTGCGGTTTACAGGTAACACATTTGTGCAGTGCAAGCAGGTCTGCACTGGACTTACAATAAAACGGGGTTCTTTATACAGGGCTAACAAGGAAACTATGTACAATTTGGCTGTCACAGGCTATATGGGCAGCTCAGCATTATTTACAGATCGAACGACGTAACTATGTACAATCTAGCTGTCTGTCGCAGGGTGTGTGGACAGCTCATCATTATCTATGGTTAGGGTCAGCTATACACTGGGGTGGTGATTTCGAGGGGGTGGGGCTCTCAAAGGCAGGGCTGAAGGTGTGTGAGGTGGCTACGCTGTGGGTGCTGGCTTGGGTCCGGAGTGCGGGTGGCTGTGAGATGTCATCTGGTTCAGTATAATACTGGAGAAACAGATGGTGCTTCAGTGCCTTTCCAAACTGGGAGAGGTTATTGCTGGCTCGGATGGCCGGTGGCAGGGCGTTCCAACAGGAAGGTGCATAGAGTGCGAAGGCTCTGTTTCTCATGGCCTGAGAGCATTTGGTGATTGCCTTCGGGAGTATCAGAGTATCGGTGGTGGCTGATCTCCTTACCCTGTTGAGGGGGGTGGTCTGGACGAGCTCCGTGAGGGAGGTGGAAGAGCACTTGTTGATGGCTTTATATGTCATCGTTAAGATCTTGACGGAGATTCTGCAGTGTACCGGGAGCCAGTGCAGATGTTTCAAAACTGGGGTGATATGGTCCCTCCTGGAAGCTCCATGCAGGATTCTGGCAGCTGCATTCATTGCGAGCTGCAGGGGGTTAAGCTAGTTTTTTGGGAGGCATTTGGGTAGCGTCCTGAATGGTATCCTTCTTGGAAAGCCTCGGCTGGGGGATTAATCAGGAAAAGAGCCAGTTTTTGCCTTCCCAGTCCTTAAAGTTTCTGGGAGTACATTTCAACACTCAGGTGGGCAGAGTTTTCTTGCCAGAGAACAATGTCAAAAGGCATTGATAAGGCATACAAAGAGAATTTAAAAAAAAAAAAAGCTTGCCGTGGAAGCAAAAATGAATAATAAAAACTTTTTCAAGTACATTTGTAGCAAAAAACCTGTGAGAGAGTTAGTTGGACCATTAGATGATAGTGGAGTAAAAGGGGCGCTAATGGAGGACAAGGCCATAGCAGAGAGATTGAATGAATTCTTTGCTTTGGACTTTACTGAAGAAGATGTAGGGAAATTACCCATGCCTGAAATGGTATTTAAAGGTGATACATCAGAAGAATTGAAAGAATATCAATAAACCGGGAAGATGTATTACAAGTATTTGATAAACTGGAGAATAGTAAATTACTACTACTACTACTACTATTCAACACTTATATAGCGCCATGCATGCAGCGCTGCACAGACATACATACAAGAAACAGTCCCTGCTCGTCAGAGCTTACAATCTAGTTACAACAATACAGAGCATTATTCAATCAGTGCAAAGTACAATATGGTTGTTACACACTAAAAGCGTTTTGATAGTGTGTTCGGTCAGTTCGGTCATGAGGTGAGGGTTAGGTTAAGATGACGGGTAGAAGTCAGGATCTGAAGGTGATAGTGAAGAGGTGGGTCTTCAATCTGGATTTGAAGAGGGACAGAGAGGGTGCTTGGCATATAGACATAGTAAATCACCTGGACTGGATGGTATGCATTAAGGGTGTTGAAAGAACTGAAAGATGAGATTGCAGACCTTCTATTAGTAATCTGTGAATTATCATTAAAATCATCTGTAGTACCTGACAATTGGAGAGTGGCCAATGTAACCCCAATTTTTAAAAAGAGTTCAAGGGCTGATCCGGGAAACTACAGACTGGTGAGCCTGAAGTCAGTGCCAGGCAGAATGGTAGAAACCATTATAAAGAATAAAATTACTGACCATGTAGATAGATAGTCATGTTTTAATGGGAGAAAGCCAACATGGATTTAGCCAAGGAAAGTCTTCTCTTACTAGCCTGTTATATTTTTTTGAAGGTGTGAATAAACAGGTAGACCAAGGTGAGCCGGTTGATATAGTATACCTGGATTTTCAGAAAGCCTTTGACAAGGTCCCTTATGAGAGACATTTAGCCAAATTAAAAAGTCATGGGATTGGAGGCTGTGTAGTATTGCGGATCAGGAAATGGTTAAAAGATAGAAAGCAGAGAGTAGGGCTAAATGGCCAATTTTTTCAATGGAGAAAGGTGAATAGTGGAGTATCACAGGGATCTGTGCTGGGCCTGCTGCTTTTTAACTTCTTCATAAATGACCTGGAAATGGGAATAATGAGTGAGGTGATCAAATTTGCAGATGACACAAAATTATTCAAAGTTGTTGAAACACAAAGGATTGTGAAACAACATGAGAGGATCTTGATAAATTGTAAGACTGGACATTCAAATGCAGATGAAATTTAATGTGGACAAGTGCAAAATTATGCATCTTGGAAAGAACAACCCAAACTATGGTTACACAATGCAAGGTTCCACATTAGGATCCACCACCCAGGTAAAAGATTTACATGTCATCGTGGATAATATGTTGATACCCTCTGCCTAGTGTGCAGTGGTGACCAAGCAAGAAAATAGAATGCTAGGAATTATAAGGAAAGAAATGGAGAATAAAACTAAGGATATTATGCCTCTGTATCATTCCATGGTGTGACTGCTCCTTGAATATTGTGTGCAATTCTAGCTATAACAGAATTAGGAAAGATAGAGAAGAGCCACCAAAATGGTAAAGGGGTTGGAAAGATACTTCTATGAGAAAAGGCTAAAAGGTTAGGGCTTTTCAACTTGGAAAAGAGATGGCTGAGGGGAGATTTGATAGAGGTCTATAAATTAATGAATGGAATGGAAAGGATCAACGTAGATTGGTTGTTTACACCATCAAAAAGTAAAAAGACTAGGAGACATACAATGAAGCTACATTTAAAACTAATTAGAGAAAATATTTTTTCAATCAACGTACTCAAAATCTGGAATTTGTTACTAGAGGATGTAGTAAAAGCTGGGTTTAAAAAAGGTTTGAACAAGTTCCTGAAGGAAAGGTCCATAAACCATTATTAAAGAGGACCCAGGAAATCCACTGCTTGCCCCGGGACAAGCACTGTGGAACCTGTGTGCCTTTTGGGAACCTGCCAGGTACTTGTGACCTGAACTGCCCACTTTTGGAAACAGGATACTGGGCTTGATGGACCTTGGTCTGACCCAGTATGGCATTTCTTATTTTCTTATGACTGTTGAATTGCATGGTGATGTTCTGTATACAGCAGACTCCTAGAATCTGGGATTATCTTCAGCTCCTCGGATTGATGGCAGCGACCATAGAGATGGTCCCATGGGCACATGCTCACATGTGGCCACTCCAGTGGTCCTTGTTGACTCGATGGTCCCTGAGTTCTCAGGAGTTTGAACGCAGGGTTCCACTTCCGCAGATGGTGAAATCTAGCCTACAGTGGTGGCGGTAGCCCTGTCATCTGATAAAGGGTGTTCCACTGGACGATTTCTCCTGTATCCTGCTGATGATGGATACCAGTTTCTCAGGCTGGGGATCCTATTGCCGATACTATACAGCCCAGGCCGCCTCGAGGTGAAGACCATCAGGTTGGATCTTCTGCGTTTCTGGCCCCTGGTCGAGGACCAGGTGATTCAAGTGTTTTCCAACAATGGCACAGCAGTGTCTTATGTCAATCAGCAGGGCGGCACAAGAAACACAGGAGTGGCCCTGGAGATGGATCTCCTCTTTGCCTGGGCAGAGAAGAATCTCCCAGCTTTGTTGGCTCAACACACTGCTGGAGTGAATAACATGGAAGCGGACTTCCTCAGCCTGAACTCCCTGAATCCCGATGAGTAGGAGTTGAGTCACAAAGCCTTTCAGTTGATTGTGCACTGTTGGGGTCGCCCTGAAATGGATCTGATGGTGATCTGCTCCAGTGCCAAAGTGTACTGCTTCTTTAGTCACCGCACAGCGATGAAGTCTGAGGACCTCAATGCCCTGACCCAGCATTGGCCCAGTCAATGGCTGCTATACGTATTTCCTCCGTGGCTCCTGGTGGAGCATGTGATTCAGCATTTAGAGTGCCATCCATGTAGGATTGTACTGGTGATGCCAGATTGGCCACAGAGAGCATAGTTCAGAGACCTGATGCGGCTCCTTCAAGCACCTCCTCTTTGGCTGCCTCCATCTCAGGGGCTATTGTGGCAGGGACTGATCATCCTGGAGGACCTGACTCCCTTCTCACTTATGACGTGGCTCTTGAAATGAGACTGCTAGTACATAAGGGCTACTCTCCAACTGTATTCTTTACTAGGTGCCCTGAGGAGATCTACAAAACTCACATACATATGGATATGGTGCCTCTTAGAGTGCTGGTGTGGCATGCGGCACTTGATTCCTGAGGTGGTCAAGGTGTCATCGTTGTTGGCCTTTCTGCAGGATAGCCTAAAGAAGGGTATCTCTCTTAGCTCCCTGAAAGTTCAGGTGGCAGTGTTGGCCTGTTTCTGTGGTCCGGTGGCAGGCAATCTTTGGCCTTGCACCTGGATGTCTCCCGTTTTCTCCAAGGGGTTCAAAGTCTGCGTCCTCCCCTTTGGTCCATGATCTCTTCCTGAAATCTGTCTTTGGTGCTCAGGCCCTGATGGTGGCCCCCTTTGAGCCATTGAAGCGTGCTACCTTGAGGGATTTGATGCTCAAGAATATCTTCTTGGTCGAGATTTGTCCTTTAAGGAGGATCTCCAAGCTGCAGGCTCTGTCTTGCCAAGATCCGTATCTGTCCTTTTCAACTGAGGCTTCCTTTTCAACTGAGGCTGTTTCCATTCGGCCTGTGCCTTTCTTCTTGCCTAAAGTGCAGTCTCCATTTCATGTGAACCAGGTGGTTTGTCTGCCCTCTTTCTCTAAGGAGCAGTGTCGGGGGGAGGATCTGGATCTTTGCTTAGTGGATGTCCGGAGGATGCTTTTCTGGTACTTGGAGGTTACGAATTTCTTTCGTAAGTCTGACCATCTTTTTGTGCTGTTGCTGGCCCACCAAAGGGTGAGGTCTCCACGTATCTGTTACAGAACTGGCTGGTTCCGAAAGGGTTATGCGCAAATTCTACCTGAGCACAAGCATCCTCGTGTATGGAGCAGAGCTCGGTGGCCCCTGCGGACATTTGTTGGGCAGCAACGTGGGCATCTCTTTCCATTTTTGTCAAGCATTACCACTTGGATGTCCACACACAGGCGGACATGGCCTTCGGCTCAAGAGTTTTGTGAGCTACTGTGTTTTCTTTGTGCCCAGTGGTATTGTAGCTTTGGTACATCCCACTTGTCTAGAAGGACGATATTTTACTTACCAGATAATGTTCTTTCCTTCACTCCTGCTAGACCAGTCCAAGGCCCATCTCTGAAATTGTATTGTTCCGTTTTTCTGCCGTGGTATCCTTGGGTCCACCATTATTTTATACTTGGTCCTGCAGGCTCATTTTCTATGTCTGTTCTACTTTCCTACACATACGGTTGAATACTCATTGTTGTCAACATTTTAGGTTGTATGAGGCTTGCTCTGTATCTCCCATATGCTTTAGGATGAATACTGAAGGGACCTTTGGTGGCTGAGATTGATAGAGGCATGAGAGTAATGTCATTGAAACCTTGGATTTTCATTGGTCTTTGTTTCCACCAATCTGCTGGTAGGGGAACATCACCCACGTGTCTGAACTGGTCTACAGAACTAAAAAAAAAGACATTATCTGGTATGTAAAATGTCACCTTCCTGCTCAAAGTTTATAAAATGACCACCCCAGTCTCCACAATATTGTTAACTTTTAAAACCAAAATGGAGTCAGCATCAGCATAAAAAATGTTGGTATATAATGTTTGATATCAGAAAGATGGTCATCATGGAAAGAAACATTTATTGAACAAAGATGATTGCTTCATTGCTTTTTGTGAAATGTTAACTATCAGATCATGGTCTGAGGCTATCAATAAAGCCTATTTTTTGTCAATATGTTTTTACATTGTTTGAGGCACAAATTAATCCTATTTGTATTAGAATTATTGCATAGAATGATGTCCTAAATCACTTTTCACAATCCTGAGCCAGACATTTCATAGAAAGCTGTGACGTTACAGAGAAAAGTAAATGTTCTAAAACTGATATTGTTATCCATCTGGGAACAAATGATTTGGCTGAAAAGAGTACATTTGTAGAGCAAAGACTTTGGGAGAGAGCCTTAAACCCATGGTCAGCATTATAGCATTCTAAGAAGTTCTACCTGTTCATGGTAAGGGAAGAGAGAGGCTGTATCATGCAGTCAGCTTTAATGCATGGCTCTAAACATGGTATAAACATGAAGGCTTTAGAGATATAGATATATATGTGGTTGGGGCAATAGATGGAACAAGAGGCTATGGGCTCAATATTCAACTGGGCAGGGCTAAGCACCATAGCCACTTAGCCCTGTCCGCCAACCCCCTAACCCCAGATAGTTACTTCCGTGGCAACGGAAGTGAATATCCAGGTCTGGCCATGCTGTCCAGAAGCCGCTGAGGCTAACCGTGCAGCATCGATATTGGATGCTGCAAGGTTAGCCTCGGTGCCTATAAGATAAGCAAGGATTTTTCTTGCCTATCTTATAGGTGCCGAACTATAACCATGCAGCTTCCAATATCTGTGCTACACGGTTAGCACCAGTCCCCGTCTACAGTCTGCCCCAGAATGCCCCGACATGCTCCGATGCTAGCCGGCCAGCATCGGGACATGTAAGGGACTTAGTTGGGGATATTCTATGGCACTACCCATGTATGTGCCGTCAAAAATCCAGTTAGCAGGCATTTACATGGTTAACTGGCTGGCAGAGACATGTAAGAGACAGTACCTTCTCATAAGTACTTACAATCTAGTCAAGACAGACGACACAACAATCAAGACAAACAACACAACTGGAGTCTAGGATATATCTAGGGGAATGGTAAGGAAACACATAGGACGTATATACTGTAATGATGGCTACATCTTTCTCTAGTAGAAAAAAAGATCCTAGATGAAAAATTCAGGCAATATGTAAACATGTATTTAAACTAAGGAAAAGAGGTGATGGATGGAAAACAAGTTCAGAATGTCATCCCCAACAAAAGTGTTTACAGTAATGGTAAAAATAGAAAGAGTCCTGCATCAGTAACAAAGGGGAAGAGGATTCAGGAATAAAACCCATGCAGAAAAGAAGCAAGCCTATCAAAACCTATTGGAAGGTATGAACACAAATGCTCACAGTCGAGGTAATAAAGTTCCTGACCTGGAAGCCCTGATGGGCTTGGACATTGTGGCCATTACAGAAACATGATTTCATGAGTTTCATGAATGGGATATTGCCATACCTTGATATAATCGATTTAGGAGAAAGAGAGAGGGAAGGAAAGTAGCCCTTTATGTCAGCAACAGAATTAAAGGAGCTGAAATGCAGGAGAATTGGCAAAAATAAAGAAGCACTGTGGCTTAGTCAGAACATAAGATAATGCCATACTGAGTCAGAACAAGGGTCCATCAAGCCCCGTATCCTATTTCCAACAGTGGCCAATCCAGGTCACAAGTCTACAGCCATCCAACTCAAATGGAGGAAATAGAGATTTGATGAATGATATTGCAAAGGCAATAAAAAAGGCTGAGGTGGTGATACTGTGGGACTTTAATCTGCCAGAAGTGGATTCAAGTATCTTGTCTGCAAATACAGAAAGAAATAGAAAGATCATGGATGCCATACACGAGGCTTTGCTCAGGCAACTAGTGAAGAAACCTACCAGGGAAGAGACAACACTGGATATTCACCCACTGCCCGGTTAGTTTCAATAGCGAAACTTAGGACAGCCTTTACTGTGCCTAACATTTGCCGCTTAGGGATTACCAGGCAGCTGCTGAATATTGCTGCTGCTGCCCATTTATTCCCATGTGCCACCCCAGCGCTGCCCCTGGCAGGACAGTACAAAGAGCTGTACGAGTTGTGCAACCGCTGAGGATGCAAGTATAGAGAGGGCACTGATATCACTTGGATTCCAGGAAGCTCAAAAAGAGTGAGTTACTGCACATGGCTGGACCGGAGGGGTATGCCAGAATCAATAGTTGCATAGGGTGCATTTCTAGCTTGGTATGGTCCTGGCCCTTGGAATGTCCCGATGATAGCCAATTAACATTGAGGCATGCAGCAGGGGCACCTATGGATATTCAGTGGCACTAACTGTGTTAATGCTGCTGAATATCCCGTTCAGCGCGATTGATGCAGTTAATTGCTTTAAATATCAGGCTCTTTATTTTTAGCCTCAGTCATTTAATTAATATCCTTTACAATATTTCTCCTTGATTCGCTTGTTGCCAAGTGTTTTTTGTTTCATGTTTACTGTAGCTCTGATTTGAACCTTTGGAAAATCGGTAGTATAAAAATATATCCAAATAAGTAAATAAATAAATCCGTGTTGTGGCAAGGTCATCTATCCTGAGTATGGGGGAGGTGAGAAACGTAAAGAATTCACCCTAGTAAAGGGTCCCCTTTTAGGAGTGCAGGGTGAGAAAGCCACAGCCACACCTAAGAACCAGAAAACCCCCAGCTGGAACAGGTTTCATGCAGTGTCTGATAGAGTAAGAGAGAGAGATTACAGGCACGAGGTCCAAAACCCTTACTTCAACAAGTTCCCTGATTACTCAAATACCAGAAGGCAGGGGGATTGCCAACACCTGGGAAGGAAGGAGGTGGGGCTAGAACCCTGGAGGTATAAGCCTATGCTAGAGTATACAGACAGGAAGAAAGGAGGAGAGGGAGGAAAAGGCAGAGAAGGTGCTGACTCATGCAGAAGAGCCGAGCTACCAGGAGCTGAGAGGACTGAATTCCCTGCAACAGGTTGGCAGCAGAGGTTTGAGCCAGGAAGTGGAGAAGCTCTCAGAGTACCAGAGAGGTTGTCAGCTCAGTAGTCTGACCGGGTGGGTGAGTCAGAACCCATGCAGCTGGGAGAGCCAGTGGCAGAGTTGGGGGAAGAAGACATCCTTATGGATTGCTCTCTGTGCCAAGCTTTAGACATGGAGTCTTGAGGAAGAGCCAGCCCTGAATGAATTATCCTCCTTGAAAAGGTAACCATAAGAAACAGGCACTGTAGTGGTAAATTCCCATATGTTTTTAAAAGGAAAGTTTACTGAAATGTAAGGATAAACAGGAAGCTGTGATTCATGCTTGTTATCCACCTGTGGTTTGAACTGTGAAACGGCAAGAAGCCAATTTACCTGCTAGAAGAGGTTTTCTTTGCTCCTCTGTTATGTGACAAGCCTGTTGAGAGTTTTTGATGGCAGTCTGAATGTTTGCTTCTTGTTTTGAGTTCTGTTGTACCTGAAATATAGCCTAGAAGGAATTGAGGCTGATAGAAGCCAAACTGCCACAGAAGATTAAGCTTGTTTGGACTTTATGCTGTAATTAGCAAGGGCTAAAAGGAAGGTGGCAGCCTTGCTATCAAAGGCTGTGCTTCTGGAAGTAAGAAGACTTTAAACAGCCATTTTTGGGTTCTTTTGTTTACTTTGCCAACCATCTGCTGTACCTTGAGCAAATCCTACAGAAATAATCCTGTATAATAAATTTTCTGTTATATGCCTTACCTCGGTGGCCTTAACTACAATTTTCTACCTGAAGCACAAACACATCTTAGCAGTACTACACTTCCCAGAAGACACCACAAGAAAATAGGCTGCTAAGGCTGATAAGAGAAGGTTCCTTCAATAACCACGCCCCTCTAAAACTAGAGGCGAGTGGTGAGGGCGTTTTTGACAGTGTTCACCAAAATGGTAATTCTCCAGGACCAAGCAAGAAGTCAGTCCTCACATATGGGTGACGTCGGTGCCGACGGAGCCCTCGTGCGGAGCATTTCCCCAGCTTTCAAAGAAAGCCTTTGGGAATTGCAGCGCGCATGCGTGGTCCCCTTCCCGCCCAAGGGTGCCATCTTGCTCAGTCTTCTTTTTTCCATGGAGCGCGACGGACGTAGTTCGTTTTTCCCCGAGGAAAAAGTTTATTTCCCTGTTTTTTCTTTTTCTACCTTCGGTTCGACGCCGGATCCTTTTCCCGCCTTGGCCCGATACGCCGGTATCGAGTCCACTCTCTCTTTTTCGTTTTTTGTCCTTTGTGACTAGCGTTTGCGCCATTTTTCTTTTTTCACTGGCAGCCCGGTCTTTTGACCTCGCAGGGGCCCTTTTTCCCCCAATGGCTACCAGCGGGTTTAAAAAGTGTGATCGGTGTAAGAAACTTATGTCTCTTACCAACACACATGACTGTTGCCTCCGCTGCCTCAGACCCGATCATGACCCGATGATCTGTGGTCCGTGTGGAAAAATGTCCTCAAAGGTGTTGAGGAGTCGGCAGCACCAGAAGGATAGGATCTTCTCTGACTCCTCGTCCGGACGGGCCCGGACCTCGTCAGAGGCCTCGACGTCTCGGGACTCCGGCCCCGAGCAGCATTGGGGTTCCTCTGAGCGGGGGTCTCCTTCGCGGGAACATCTCAGGAAGAAGAAACCCGCGAGGGCGGCGTTGGTGGATGCTCCTGGTTCCTCGAGGGCCAGGTCGCATAGCCCCGATAGCCGTCCTGGGTCTTCGGAGTCGGAGAGGCCTGCCAAGCATCCTCGTATCGAGATGGAGTCTCCTGGACACGTGAGTGCTGTAGTCCTCATTGACTCTCCTCCGAGGGAGCCGACGTTGGGCCCGACGCCGTCGGGGCCCGAGTCGGGGGCTGCTGGGTCTCCTGAGCTTGGACTCAGGTTGACGGCCTTGGAGAGCAGCCTCGCTGCCTTCATGGAACAGCAGCGGGCATTGATCACCGGTCTCACCGGTGCATCTGCCCCGACCACCGGGACCTCGACGTCCAAGTCGACCCCGGAGGCCGAGCCGATCCTCGAGTCCATGCGGGCTCGAGTCGATCCTCGGCCATGGTCTCCCTCGGCCTCCCATTCGGGACCGAGGTCGTCGACGCCGGTACCCTCGGCGTCGGGGCGGATGGCATCGGTGCCCGCCTGACCGGAGCCGCTCGATTCCTCCTCCGAGGAGTCGGGCTGGGAGACGGAGGACGAAGAGTCACCCGACACTTATCGGACTCGGTGTGTCCCATCGGACTCGCCGGAGTCTGAACCTTGGAGACGATCCCCACCGGAGGATACCCGGTTCTCGGACTTCGTGCGGGATATGGCCAAGGCCTTGGCCTTCCCCGTGGATCCCGAGGAGGAGCCTCGAGCCGAGGAGCTCGAGGCCCTCCAGTATGACTCTCCCCCAAAGGAGGCCTTTACTGTACCGGTTCCTCCGATGCTGGAGCAGCTGCTCTTCTGCATGTGGGAGACCCTGGCCTCGACGCCAGTGTTAAGCAAGTGGGTCGATTCCATCTATCGAGTCCGCAAGAGCCCCGGGTTCCAAAAGGCACAATTACCACACCACTCCATGGTTGTGGAATCGGCCATGCATCGACTGAAAAGTCAGAAGATGCACTCCTCGGTGCCTCCCGGCCGGGAGGCCCGGAACCTGGATACCCTCGGTAAGAAGTGCTTCCAGGGCTCTATGCTTGCTTGCCGTGTCCAGACTTACCAGCTCTACATGGGCATGTATCTCCGAGACCTGGCAAAGGAGATTGCCGGGTTCTCTGCTGGTCTCTCCGAGGAACCTTTGCAGCGGTTCCAAGCCTTGTCCACTGGTATTCGAGAGTGCTCGAAGTTTATCTCTCGAGCAGCCTACGATGGCTTCGAGGCTTCGGCCCGAGTAGCCGAGGCCGGCATCGGTGCCCGCCGACAGGCTTGGCTACAGTCATCAGACCTCGAGCCATGGGTGCAGGACAAGTTGGTCGATGTCCCCTGCCGAGGTAAAAACCTCTTTGGCAAGCCCATGGCTGAAAAGGCTGCAGAACTCGAGCGAGACTCTGACCAGGACTAGGCTGTCCAGAAAAACCTCTGCCCTTTCTCAGAAGAAGAAGGGCTCGGGAAAAAAGACCTTTTACCCGAGGAAGTCCTCTGCCTATAAACAATACCCTCATTATCAGGCCTCGGCAGCTCCCCAACAGGGTCAGAAGGCCAAGGGGCAGGGTCATGGGCCCCGTAGGCAGAAGGCCCCCAAGCCACCAACACCAGCCCCTGCTCAGCAGGGTGGGTTTTTTTGACTCAGCAAGCATAGCCTCTTCTCCTCAGCTGGCTCACATCAGCACAGGAGGCCGGCTGGCCCACTTTGCCCACAGGTGGTCAGCCGTCACATCAGATACCTGGGTGCTCCATATAGTCCAAAAGGGCTATCTTCTCCATTTTCACCAGGTACCTCCCTCCTATTTTCCAGGGGAGCCTCCAATACTACCTCTGCACAGGGACCTACTCCTTCAGGAGTTAGCAAGTCTGCTAAAGGACCAGGCTGTGGAACCGGTGCCCCACCACCTGAGAGGTCACGGCTTTTATTCCAGGTACTTTCTGGTGCCAAAAAGAACAGGAGGCCTCTGACCCATCCTAGACTTGCACAACCTAAACAAGTTCCTGGAGAGGGAAAAGTTCAAGATGCTTACCCTTGGAATCCTGCTGCCCTACCTCCAGCAGGGAGATTGGCTATGCTCCTTAGATCTAAAGGATGCTTATACTCACATCCTTATTCATCCGGACCACAGACAATATCTCAGATTTGTTGTGGGGGGAAACCACTACCAGTACAAAGTACTTCCCTTTGGCCTAACCTCCGCTCCCAGGGTGTTCACCAAGTGCCTGGCGGTGGTGGTGGCCTACCTGAGGCTTCAAGGTCTTTTTGTGTTTCCATACCTGGACACTGGCTCATAAGGGGCCAGTCTTCCCAGGAGGCCAGTCAATCCACCCTTTGCACTGTGGCTCTGCTTCAGCACTTGGGGTTTGTCATAAACTTCGCAAAGTCCACTTTGCTCCCGTCCCAGAACTTGGAATTCATAGGAGCAAGGCTAGACACTCTTCAGGCGAGGGCTTTTCTGCCAGTGGACAGGGCCCTCCGGTTGATGGATGTAGCCAGGCAGTTTCACAGCAATTCCCTGGTCTCCGCCAGGCAATTCCTGAGACTTCTCGGCCATATGGCTTCCACGGTTCATGTAACCCCCAATGCCCGCCTGCACATGCGGCCTGTCAGTGGCATCAGGCCACAGGGAGCCTTGCAGACTCGGTGAGAATATCCACCCTGCTCGTCTCCTCTCTACAATGGTGGCTTCATCTTCCGAATTTGGTACTCGGAGTGGATTTTCAATCCCCTCCGCATTCTCGACTGCTGACGACAGATGCTTCTCTTCTAGGTTGGGGAGCACATTGCCAAGGGGTATGTACTCAGGGTCTCTGGACTCCTTGGGAGGCTGCTCAGCAGATAAACTTCCTGGAGCTATGGGCAATACGCCTAGCTCTGAGAGCCTTCTCCCACCTCACATCTCACCAGTCTGTACTGGTCCAAACGGACAATCAAGTTGCCATGTTCTACGTGAACAAACAAGGGGGCACAGGCTCCTTCCTTCTCTGTCAGGAGGCACAACAGCTGTGCTCTTGGGCCGTCAATCATGGAATCCTCCTCAAGGCTGTCTACCTCCCCAGTCAAGAAAATTACCTGGCAGACAGACTGAGCAGGATCCTGCAACCACACGAATGGAGATTGAATCCATTGGTGGTTCAGCAGATCTTTCTCAGGTGGGGCCTCCCCACCATGGATCTCTTCGCCAGCCCTCTGAACCGGCAGCTCCCAAGATTCTGTTCCAGACAACCGCATCCTCTCAGAGTAGCAGCGGATGCCTTTCTGATTCCGTGGTCCCAAGGCCTACTATATGCGTTTCCTCCCACGCCACTAGTGTCTCGAACACTGTTCAAGGTCCTCAAGGACAAGGCCTCAATGATTCTGATAGCCCCCAGGTGGCCGAGGCAGCCGTGGTTCCCACTCCTGCTGCAACTGGCGGTGGACACTCCTCTGCCTCTGGGAATTCAACACGATCTCCTGTCTCAGGACCAGGGGTCTCTCTTGCACCCCAACCTCCAGTCCCTTCATCTGATGGCCTGGCTGCTGAAAGGGTAGTCCTGGCTCCCCTACTCCTGCCTCGAGAGGTGGAAGACGTAGTCTTAGCCTCTAGACGGCAATCCACCAGGAAATCCTATTCTCTTAAGTGGTGTAGATTCTCCACATGGTGTGCTCAGCACAGCGAGAATCCCTTCTCGTGCTTGGTAGCGGTAGTATTGTAATATTTGCTTTACCTCTACAATCTAGGCCTTAAGTCCAACTCTGTCAGGGTTCACCTCAGTGCTCTCTCAGCGCACCACTCGCCGGTGGACGGGAGGCCTCTTTCCACCCACCCTTTGGTGGCTCGTTTTCTCAGAGGCCTCCTCCTGCTTAAGCCTCCTTTGCGTCCACCAGCCCCTGAGTGGGATCTGAATGTGGTCTTACAGCGGATTACTTGTCCGCCATTTGAACCTATGGCTACCTGCCCTCTCCATTTTCTCTCCTGGAAAACCTTGTTTCTGGTAGCTCTTACCTCTGCTAGGCGAGTGAGTGAACTTCAGGCACTAGTGTCTGATCCCCCTTACACTAGGTTCTACAGGAATAGGGTAGTCTTACGGACTCACCCGAAGTTTCTTCCTAAGGTTGTCTCCCCTTTTCACCTCAATCAGGAGGTGGTTCTTCCGACCTTCTTTCCCAGGCCGCATGCCAACCGGGCTGAGATGGTCCTGCATACACTGGACTGTAGGAGGGCGTTATCCTTCTACCTCGACCGTACGCGGGAGCACCAGAGGGCTGTTCAGCTCTTCGTTTCTTTTGACCCCAATAAGTTGGGGCTACCTGTCTCCAAGCGTATTTTGTCCATATGGGTCGCTGACTGTATCGCCTGGGCTTATGGGGCAGCCGGCCTCTCGTTGGAGGGTCGAGTCACGGCTCTTCATGTCAGGGCGAAGGCTGCGTCAGTGGCTCATCTCCGCTCTGTTCCTTTGGCAGACATCTGCCGGGCCGCTACTTGGTCTTCAAGCCAGACTTTTGCGGCCCATTACTGCCTTGAGAGGGAGTCCCGCAGGGACAGTGCTTTCGGACAGGCAGTACTCCATAATCTCTTTGGGGTTTAGGCAACTCCTACCCTCCGGCCCTGGTGTTGGGCTACCGGTCGGGGGCGTTCTCAGAGAAGATTCCTTCCTTACATACTGATGAGCTAGAGGGAGCTCATTTTTCCGCTTGAGGTCTCCGGTAGCCTTAAGCTGTGGAGTCCCATATGTGAGGACTGACTTCCTGCTTGGTCCTGGAGAAAGAGTAGTTACTCACCTATAACAGGTGTTCTCCAGGAGCAGCAGGAATCAGTCCTCACAACCCTTCCTCGTCCCCTTGGAGTTGCAGTCGTATGATTTATTTTTGCTAATTTTTTGCTGTCTTTTAGCTATGTCATCAGACTGAGCAAGATGGCACCCTTGGGCGGGAAGGAGACCGCGCATGCGCGCTGCAATTCCCAAAGGCTTTCTTTGTAAGCTGGGGAAATGCTCCGCACGAGAGCTCCGTCGGCGCCGACGTCACCCATATGTGAGGACTGATTCCTGCTGTTCCTGGAGAACACCTGTTACAGGTGAGTAACTACTCTTTCTCTTCAAGAAAAATTTCTCTTGATATTATATTTTATGTATTTATGCTAATTGTATTTTATTTCTATTCTATATGAACCACTTTGGATGACATATAAATAAATAATGAGCATTCCCTAACAAAGGTAGTGGAAAAATGAAAATACATTGCTTAATTTGAAGTAAATGAAATTCCCTAAGGGTAGGGAGGTATATTGAAATCAGTAATAAGACAATAGAAACATATAAGCAGATAAAGGCCATGCAGCCTATCCAGTCTGCCCTTCCACATGAACTACTAGTCTCTATAGTCCATTTTTTCTTTTAGTGATCCTTCTGTGTTTGTCCCATGCTTTCTTGAATTCAGATACAGTCTTTGACTCTACTACCTATATTAGGAGACTATTCCATGCATCTACCACTCTTTCCGTAAATAAATATTTAGACAAATTACTCCTGAGTCTGTCTCCTTTCACCTTCACCTTATGCCCCCTCATCACAGAGCCTTCTTCAATTGGAAGATGCTCTCCTTCTGTGCATTATACTATAAAGGTATTTAAATATCTCTATCATATCTCCCTTCTTTCTTCCAAAGTATATATATATTAAGATCTTTAGGTCTGTCCCCATATGCCTTATGATGAAGCCCACTGATCATTGTTAAATACCCTCTGCACCGATTTCATTCTGTTTATATCATTTTGAATCTATGGTCTCCAGAATTGCACACAATACTCTAAATTAGGTCTCACCAAAACGTATACAGAAGCACTATTACCTCCTTCCTTCCTGTTGGCCATTCCTCTCCCTATGTACCCAGGCATCCTTCTGGCTTTCATCATCGCCTTAGCTACCTATTTAGCCACCTTAAAATTATAAAAAACAATCACCCCTATGTCCTGCTCTTCTTAAGTAAACAGAAGTACTTCACCACCCAAACTGTACTGCTCCCTTGGATTTTTACAGCCCAAATACCTGATCCTACAATTTTAGTATTAAATCTCAGCTGCAAAATTCTCAGCCATTCTTCAAGTTTCACTAGATCCCTCCTCATGTTACCTACTCTGTCCTGGTTGCCTACTCTATTGCAGATTTTAGTATCATCTGCAAAGAGGCAAACTTTACCCGATAGCCCTTCCACAATATTACTTACAAAAATGTTAAAAAGAATCAGACTGGCCCGAGGGTCGGATCCAAATGGCGTTGTCCTAGCAGCACTGGAAGGATGCTGTGGTTTCTCCTGACTGTCTGTGCTATAGGCGAATGTAAAGGGAAAGGGAAGACTGGGCTCCTGGACAGCTCCCTGACCCAGCTTCTTCAGCAGATGACTTTGGAGGGCTTTCGAGTAACCGCCGGGCCCCCGGGAGTCTCCTCCTTGAATCAGCCTGCGGTTCAACATGCGAGAAATAGTGATGGGACTTCACTGAGCCCAATAGCACGCATACCACCGCCCAGACCCGGAGGTAGGTGGACTACGGGGCAGCAGGAGGGCTCTCACACTGAAGTGGATGGTGGAGTCGTCTTACCAGGAGGCTCACCTGTGGCTGGGGTGTTCTCCCCTCTTGGAAATGGACCCAGCTTTGCATGTGGAACACTTGCAGCAGACCATGAGTGAAATCACACAGGGAGGGAGTGAAGTACCTTTGGACTTGTTTCAACTTCAAGGGGCGAAGACAGGTGTGGTGACGATAGAGTCTCTTTGGGCTGCCTTGCAAGGACTTAGTTCTCCACAAATGTTTACTACATGTTTTTTAGGTGATTTGGCAATTGTGTCTCAGAATTTGTTGGATCAATCTCTGGCCATTGAAAAATCTGGCCACTAGATGTAGTGCCCTGGAACCAAAAGTCAAGGAAGCCCAAGTGCTGGGAGAATCCTTAGTGAAGGACAGAAGTTTAATCCATCGGAGGTTGGAATATTTGGACAATCAAGTATGAAGGAATAACCTTAGTTTTCTGAACTTCCCAAGGTCTCCTCTGATTGCTCCTGTGGACATGGTTAAGAGATTCTTGACTGAAGTTCTGGGGATGTCTGGTGAGATGCTTCCGCCTCTGGTGAAGGCCTGGTATGTGTCATCAGGAGGGTTTTCCACACCTGGTGAAGGTGGAAGACCTGAGGGATTAAATCTTACTGACATCCTTAAGTCTTTTTTAGAGGTGATCACTCAAAATACCACATTTATTGTTACGTTTGCTCTGGATTTTGATCGCAATTCTGTAATGCATTTATATTTTCATAATATTAATAAGTTGTTCTTCGGTACAAAGATATGTATTTTTCCTGATTTGTCTAAATCAACGCAGAAGAGGCACCAGGATCTCCTGGTGCTACGACCGATGGTTTTAGCCCTTCGTCTTACTTATGCTTTACAATTTCCTTGTATGTGTGTGCTTGTATTTGAGGGTAAAACTTTTGTGTTCTATTAACCGAGACAACTGCATGATTTCTTAGTGGTTAGAGAGGGAGTTAAAGTTTAAATGGTATCTCATTGGCACACTGTCATTTATTGGAGGCGATCCTTTAGGGTAGCTGTTAGATCTTCGAGATTTGTTTTTTTCCCCTAAGAATTTCCTTTCTTGGATCTGTATTTCCTTTATTTGTGGTCTGATGAGATGTATTGCTTGCAGCTTGCTGTAGATTTTTGCCTGTTTTTTATTTCTGAATTTCCTCCTTCAATTGTTATATTACAGTATATTGTTGAAAGTGATAAATAAAAAAATTAAAAAAAGAATCAGACCAAGTATTTACCTTATGTATATTTTCAAAATTGCTTAGAAAAATAAAAAGAATCGGACCAAGGATAGGTCCCTGTGGCACATCACTGGTTACAGGAGTCCAACAGGGAGCACTCATACTCGCAGAAAGACAGAAAATAGCAGCAGAGTCAAGGCAAAGAGAAAACTCAACCCTTTGGTAATGATGACGGACTTTATTGAACCACCCCTACACTGGCAGTGTTTCAGCAAAACTGCCTTCATCAGGGGGTTTTAACCTCCAACAGATAAAAACAAACCATTTTAAAATCATATCATAAGATATAAGTAAACTGGAAGTTAAATAAAAATGAATTAACATCAAAATGTAATAATAAAATATTAAAACATAGTAATGATAATAATAAATATAGTAGTGATAATAATAAAAGGCAGCCATACTACTATGAAACAGACATAAGTAATCCAATGTAAAAGAAAAGTATTGATGATGCCATATATGATTATATATAGAAATATTCATCTTATGGGAGGACTACAGGAAGGTGTGTTCAAACTTATAATAAATAGAGAACCCAAGATAATCTAAAGGTCTTCAAACTCAATTATATAGAAATATGATTGTATCTATATTAGAACTAAGGAGTCTTTGGGTACTGTAAATACAAAATATAACTAAACTGGAAATTGAAATGGAATACAGTAGTAAATAAATAGTTAAATAGTAAGATGAGTCAAAATGGGGCAGGTATAGACTACATCCACATCCACCATAGATCAGGCAGGAAGTTAACCCAAGAGGACAGGAAAGTACAATTAAACTTACTTCTCTGTACTATCTTGCCGAAACACTGCCAGTGTAGGGGTGGTTCAATAAAGCCCGTCATCATTACCAAAGGATTGAGTTTTCTCTTCGCTTACACCACTGGTAACATCTTTCTCCCCAGAGAGAGCTCCATTTACCTGTACCCTTTGTTGCCTCCCATTCAACCAATTTCTAAGCCAATCAGACACCTTAGGGTCCATCCCTAGGGCACTCAATTTATTTATAAGTCACCATTGCGGAACAGTGTTAAAGGCTTTACTGAAATCTAAGTACACCACATCTAGAGCTCTCCCTCGGTCCAACTCTCTGGTTACCCAGTCAAAGAAATCAATGAGATTTGTCTAAGAGTGTGATGGCTTATATATTTTTATCGGATAGCTGTGACCATGCTAAGTTGATCTTTAAAAGCTAAACATCAGGAGCCAAATATTCAGCCTATGACGGTCAGTGCATGTAAAGCACCTGGCTGCAGCTGATAGAAATGAAACTGAATATTCGGCACTGGGCACCAGGGGCCCAATATTCCAAGCAATTAACATGGTTAGCAGAGCTTCTAACCGCGCTAATCATGGTGAACAGGATATACAGCGGCTGACAGCTCTATATGCCCCTATGCTAACTGCTTAGCATCGGGGTGTGTCGGGAGCCTTCAGGGGTAGAGTGGACGTGGCACTGATCACTAACTGGGCAACGGTAATATTGAACTGCTGCCCAGTTAATGATATGCAGTGAACCTGGATATTCAATGCCTAGGATATCCTCTAGTGCTAACTATAGAAATCTAGAAACATGACAGCAGATAAAGACCATACGACCTATTCAGTCTGCCCTTCCATACCAACTACTACAGTCCCTTTTTCTTTTTTAGAGATCTTATGTGCTTATCCCCTACTACTACTACTACTACTGAACATTTGTACTGCGAGACAAGACGTACACAGCGCTGCACAGACAGATGTAAAAGACAGTCTCTGCTCATCAGAGCTTACAATCTAGTCAAGGCAGAAAACACAGTGGCTGTAGACATGGGATACATATAGATGGAATGGTAAGGAAACACAAAGGAGATCAAGTGAGTCAAGATCCTAAAGCGGCAACAAAGACGTGAATTTTCAGCCTGGATTTGAAAAGGGTCAGAGAAGGCACCTGACGTACAGGCTCAGATAGTTTATTCCAGGCATAAGGAGCAGCATGGTGAAAGGAGTGAAGTCTGGAGTTAGCAATAGAAGAGAAGGGGCACAGATAGAAGCAATTTGCCAGAAGAGCGGAGTTCCTGAGGAGGGGTATAGGGAGAGATAAGAGAGGTAGTGAGGAGCTGCAGAGTGAATGACCTTATAGGTCAGCAGGAAAGGTTTGAACTGCATGCGGAAACGGATAGGGAGCCAATGAAGTGACTTGAGAAGAGGGATAATATAAGCATGACAAGGCTGGCGGAAGATTAGCCACGCAGCAGAGTGTTGAACAGATTGAAGGGGAGACAGATGATTCAGAGAGAGACCAGCAAGGAGTAGGTTACAATAGTTTAGACGGGAGGTGACTAAGGAATGGATAAGTGTCTTAAAAGTGTGCTCAGAAAGGAATGGGCAAATTTTGTTGATGTTAAAGAGAAAGAAATGGCAGGTTTTAGCTATCAGTTGGTTGTGTATGGAGAAGGAGAGAGAGGAGTCAAAAACTTCAAGCTTGTGAGCTGAGGAGATAGATAGGATTAGAGAGTTGTCTACAGAGACTGAGAAAAGAGGAAAGGGAGAGGAGGGTTTAGGGGTAAAAATAAGAAGCTCAGTTTTGGCCATGTTCAATTTCAAGCAGCAGTGAGACATCCAAGCAGCAGTGTCAGAAAGGCAGGCAGAGATCCTGGCCTGGATTACCAGAAAGATTTCTGGTGTAGAGAGGTATATCTGGGAGTCAGCAGCATAAATATGGTACTGAAAGCCATGAGAAGACATGAGTGCACCAAGGGACTTGGATTAGAGAGAGAAAAGGAGTGGACCCAAGAAAAATCCTTGGGTTACACTAACTGAAAGTGGGATAGCAGTAGAGGAGGATCCACCAGAACAAACACTGAAAGAGTGATGGGAGAGATAAGAAGATAACCAGGATAGCACAGAGCCTCTAAAACCAAGCGAGGACAAGGTATTAAAGAGAAGGTTGTGATCAACAGTGTCAAGAGCAGCAGAATGATCAAGAAGGATGAGGACTGAGTAAAGGCCCTTGGATTTAGTCAGGAACGGATTGCTGGAGATTTTGGCAAGAGCTGTTTCAGTAGAATGTAAAGGATGAAAGTCAGATTGAAAAAGATCGAGGAGGGTGAACCACATGTTTGAATAGTTTAAAAACGAAGGGGAGGAGGAAGATGGGTCAATAGTTAGAAGGATAGGGTTTCTTGAGGAGAGGTGCGACCACAGCATGCTTGAAGGCTGTTGGAACAGCTGCAATGGAGAGTGATAGGTTGAGAATATGAGAGATGGAAGGAACAACAGTGGAGGAGATGGAGCTTAGGAGATGGGTGGGAATAGGATCAGAGGAGAAGGTAATGAGTTTGGATGAGGAAAGAAGGTGAGTGATCATAGAAAAGGAAGAGAGGTTAGCAGAGGTAGAGGGGAAAGTTGGGAGTGAAAAGCTGACATCGTGGAGAAATGGAGTGTGATCTTGTAGATTATGTCATGGAAATAGTCAGCCAGGGTTTGGACAGAAAGGGATGGAGGGGTCAGAGGCAGAGGCAACAGCGTTACTCAGATGAACATAATTAGGTCTGCAAAAAAGTTTTTTTCGAGAGCTGTTTTGGTTATTCCACGTAATCTTTATGTTTTTTGGTGCGCTGAATCCGAAAATGACCTCCATTTTGTCATAGGACATCACGTTTCCTGACAGTTTAGGTAACTATGTTAAATAAGGCAATATCTCAAAATAAATGGAAATAGACTTATAAAATTAAAGTTTTATTACAATATTTTCATGAAAATCCTTTTTTGAACTGAAATGAGCTCACCTACACACACTAAACTCGATTCTTCTTCCTTGTGAGGCTCCTCTTGGTGCATTTACGCTTGTGAGTAGCATCAGGAATGTCTCTCTGAAGCATCCAACAGTAGTCTGCCATCATTGTAATGCTCCATTTTCCTTGGTATCTCCTTTCCATCTCTTTAATGTCTTGGTGGAATCGTTCACCTTGTTCCTCACTCACAGCTCCCAAATTTTCAGGAAAGTAGTCAAGGTGGGACTGGAGGAAATGCACTTTCAAACTCATCAGGCAACCTAAAGCTTGAAATGCTTTCAGCCTTCGTCCAACGATCTTTTTGTAGTGAGGATCTTTGTTATTGCCTAAATATTTCTGTACAACTTCTTTAAATGCAATCCACCCTTCTTTTTGAGGATCCGTCATGGTATTGACAAACTCTTGATCAACTATAAGCCTTCTAACGTCTGGTCCGATGAACACACCTTCCTTCAATTTTGCCTCCTTCAGGCCTGGAAACTTGGTGACCAAGTATTTGAAGCATTCTCCATCTCTTGGAAGTGATTTTATGAATTGCTTCATCAATCCCAATTTTATGTGGAGAGGTGGTAGAAGAACTTTATGGGAAGGTACCAAAGTTTCTCGGAGGACATTTTTTTCACCGACTGTTAGCACCCTCGGCTGCCAACTCTTCTTGGTCCAGTGACTTTGTCGGTCTCGACTGTCCCATAGACACAGAAAACAAGGATATTTGGTATACCCAGCTTGTTGCCCGAGCAGCATGCACAAGACCTTCAAGTCCCCACACACTTGCCAACCATGGTCTTCATGTTTAAGTTTACGAAGAACCAATTCCAAGTTCTCATAGGTTTCCTTCAAGTGTACGGAATGACCTACAGGTATGGAAGCGTAAAAACCGTTGTGGAGTAAAACTGCTTTGAGACTTCTATTTGAAGAATCTATAAAAATACGCCATTGCTCTGAATCATATTGGATTTTAAATTGACCCATCAGACCTTCGACATCGATGCAATAAACCAACTTGTCTTCCTGGGCGAAGTAAGGAACGAACTCCTTTTCACGATGTCTGAACCATGAAGGTGACACTCCTGGCAACAATAAATTCCTGCTTTTCAGCCTTGATCCGAGTAACTCAGCGGCATCTTTGGGAAGATTCAAGTCTCTTACTAAATCATTCATCTCCTCCTGAGAAAACAATTTTGGTCTTGTATCATCTTCAAAGTCAGAACTTGATTCGTCATCTGGTTCAGGTATGACTTCACCTTCATCGGAGCTAGGTATCTCTTCCAAGGTAGCAGGGGGCTTGGGTACTGGTATATCTGTGCCATGGGGGATGGGACGAATTGCCGAGTGAAGATTAGGGTATGAAATGGAATGCTTCTATTTGGAATTAAACCCTTTCACATCACATGAACAAAAGTAACAGTCGTCACTATGGTTCTTTTGCTCTCGCCATACCATAGGAATCCCATAACGGAAAGATTTTTTCTTACCCTTGAACCAGTTTCGGAGGTCCTCAACACACCGTTTGCACACTTTATGAGGCGCCCAGACTTTATCTTGATCTACAATTTTTATTCCAAAGTATGCAAAGTATACTTTTTTCACAAAGTCTGTAATATTCTGCTGTTGCTTCAACACTGTATATTCACCACAGATGAAACAGAAACTGTCTGGCGAATTAATAAACTTTCGCGGAGCCATAACATAACGGTTGAAGAATGACGAGCTAACACGAATTGCGATGAAAAAGTGTGAACAGCCTAGAACCAAGAACCTGATGATGATTCGTGCACAAGTGTGGCATGCAGGAGAGAACAGCTCTGTGTCTGTACACGAGACATCACAGTGCTGGCCACGCCCCCCTGCACTGACCGGAGCTGCTGCTATCTGCCTTGTGTCTCCCTCCCACTGGATTCTTCAGGAAAGATTAACCCTTTCTACCATTAGAAGCACGGACTTAAAACTTGCTTAGCTTATGTATATATTGCTGACCATCAGATTTATAGTGCTATATTTTTTTTTACATAACTCGGACAACCTCTTTAAGGTTTTTTTGGCATTTTATATCTTAAATGCACTTATGTGAATTAATTAATAGTAATTTGAATTAATTAATAGTAATTTGAAAAATTTTGATAAATTTGAAGACAATTTTGCATGTTGTGGCAAATCATGACGTCTAGGAGTTTTTTCAATATTTTATTTGTTTTCAGCACACCAAAATACATGGAAATTAGATGAAAATAATCAAACAGCTTTTTAGTCGCAGACCTGTTATAATAGTCTTGTTTGGCGAGTACTATGGCTCACTGAAAAGAGTCAAGCATGAATTTGAAGTCCGCAAGGGTGCGGGATTTGAGCCAAGCGTGCTCAGCTGAACAGACACAAGAACATAGATAGTAGGTAGTGGAAGACAGCAAGGGCTGGTGTATAGTATACCTCACAGGACATGGCATGGGTGGAGCAAGAGCATCCACAGAAGAGCAGCATTATAGGAAGCTACTGCCTCATCAACAGACTCAGATGACATGGAGGAAAGAGGTGATGAGACAATGGAGGAGGAAGCCAAAGGGTCAATAGCATGAAGATTTCTAAAGAGGTTGGAGGAGGCAGGGTGAGGTTGAGGTGGTGAGTGATGAAGAGGGAAGCTTAGCAGGTGATGGTCTGATAAGGGAAAAACTGAGGTGCATAAGTTTGAGGGTAAGCAATTAGAGAAGAATACAAGTTTGAGGCAGTGGCCGTGCTGGTGAGTGGGGGCAGTAGAGCAAAGCTGGAGATTGAACGAGGAGCAAGGGAAAGGAGCTTTAAAGCATAAGGGTCAGAGAAGTTATCAACATGACTACTACTACTATTAAGCATTTATATAGCACTATCAGGCATACGCAGCGCTGTACAAAGAGAAAACACACAAGAGAGAGTCCCTGCTCAAAAGAGCTTACAATCTAAAAAGACAAAACAAGAAAAGGAGAAGGATAAGATAAGAACAAGGGCAAAGAGATGAGAGCAGTAGAGACAGGACAAAGGAAAGAGGTAAGAACAAGTGTAAGAGGAAGTAGGATAGGTGAAATAAAAGAGGGGAAGGAAGGAGAACAGCAAAATCAAGAACCAAAGGAAGAGGCAAAAAGATGAGCTTTTAACTTAAGTTTGAAGAGGGACAAAGAAGATGCCTGACATATAGACAAAGGAAGTTTATTCCAAGCGTAAGGTGCAGCAAGGTGAAAAGAGCGGAATCTGGAGTTGGCAATAGAGGAGAAGGGCATAGCAAGAAGCAGCTGGCTAGAAGAACGGAGTTCATGAGGGGGGAAGTAAGGAGAAATGAGAGAAGAAAGGTACTGAGGAGCCACAGAGTGAATGCACTTATAGGTCAAAAGGAGAAGTTTAAAGTGAATTCGGAAATGGACAGGGAGCCAGGGAAGAGATCTGAGGAAAGGAGTGATATGGGCAAAATGAGGCTGACGGAAAATCAAACGTGCAGCGGAGTGCTGAATAGACTGAAGGGGGGAGAGATGAGTCTGAGGGAGACCAGCAAGGAGCAGGTTACAATAATCAAGACGGGAGGTGATTAGGGAATGGATGAGGGTTTTAGAAATGAGTTCAGAGAGAAATGAATGTTAAAGTCCCCGAGAATAAGGGAGGGGAAAGATGAATCCAGAAAGAAGGAAAGCCACAAGTCAAAGTCAGTGAGAAAGGTAGAGGTGGACTTGTCAGGAGGTCAATAAATAACAGCTAACTGGAGAGGTAGTGGAGTAAAAAGGCGGATGGAGTTGATTTCAAAGGAGGAAAAGGAGTGAGGCAGTAGAAGAGGTTGAAATTGGCAGGAAGGAGAGAGTGAAAGCTTAACACCACCACCATGGTCAGAGGGACAAGACATGTGGGAGAACTGATAGCCGCAATGACAGAGAACAGCGACTGATGCAGAATCTTCTGGGAGGAGCCAGGTCTCAGTTACAGCAAGAAGATGGAGAACATTAGAGATAAAGAGATCATGAATAAAGGCAAGTTTATTTGAGATGGAGGGTGCGTTCCACAAGGCACATGAGAAAGGAGAGGGATATGAATAAGATTTGAGCTGTTGCGTGAAGATCTGTTCTGGAAGTGTGACAAAAGTCTAGGGGTCCAGGGTTGGGGGTTGATATCTCCAGAAGAGAAAAAGAGAAGGAGTAGAGGAGTGTGGGGCAGAGAGGAGACAGCATGGCGGTAACAAGGGTGAGGTTATTTTAGAGAGAGAGGAGATGGCTGAATGAGAGGGAGAAAGTGGTGAGCTCAAGAGCTGATGATAGGGTAAAGGACAAGATGGTGGGGGAAGTGAGGATGGTAAAGGGGAAATAAGGGGGATCTTGAAGGTGTTAGCAGGAGGGGAGACAATTGGAGTATGAGGAGTAGGAAGTGAAAGTGATGAGGAGCCAAAAACAAGAGAGATGGAGAGGAGAACAGAAGTCAGAAGAAATAAGGATAGGTGGGAGAAAGATCACAGTGGGATTAGGTGCACCTGTGAATAGTCGTGGTAATGAGCACAAGATGACTATGCCACAGGGTGGGTGGGTAGAGGGGTGGGAGGGAGGGATAAAAGTTATAATGATATGTAGGAGACAAGTACAAATGGAGAAAACTGAACAAACATACAGATAAATAGCACGTTAAGAATTATAAAATAAATATCTCAATAGACACACAGGACTCACAGACTAGCAGGTAAATGCGCCCACACTGACAGCAAAGCATGCTTTCTTGAATTATGATTATCTCCAGGAACAAGCAGGAATGTAGTCCACATATGGGTATCGTCGGTACCGACGGAGCCTGTGCGGGAACGCTCCCCAGCGTCCAATTAGAAAGCTTTGGGGAGCATCCCACAGCGCCTGCGTGCTGCCTTCCTGCCTTTCCCAACTGCCTCCGGTTCTTCGTTTTCCACAGAGCCAGCAGGTCGTGTTCCTGTCACCGCAGAAATTTATCCTCTTCTACTTCTTTTTTGTGGTCGTGTCTGCCTTCCCTCGATGCTATACCGGTACCGCCGGTTCTTTCTTTCTTTCTTTTTAAAAAAGAAAAAAAAATCTAATAGCTCTTTTTCCAAAACTTTTCTTCTTCAGATGCACGCGCCATTTTGGGCACTAGGCCCAAAATTTCCTTCACCATGGAAAAACCTGCTTCGGGTTTCAAGAAGTGTACCAAGTGTGGCGGTACCATCTCCATCACCAACACCCACGAGTGGTGTCTTAAATGTTTAGGTCCTGACCACTCCATCTCGGTGTGTATGGCCTGTGTGATGATGTCGAAGAGGGGTTGGCAAAACCGAGCTGCTAAGCTCAGCACCATTTTTCCCTCCGATGCAGCCTCTGTGGCATCAACGTCTTCCAGGGCTTCGTCTTCCTCCCATGGATCTCAGGTAACTAAACATAAGTCTGGCCGGTCCTCAAAGGGTAGATCTCCTTCCAAGCATCGAGATGCCTCTGGTGTTGCCCTTGAGGGTCTTGCACCGGCAAAATTGCCCCGGCGGGAGGCTTCGGCTTCGAAAGCATTATCGGGGCTCCAGGATGTTCTCAAGGCCTCAACCTTGGCAGAACTACTGGTGCCATGCTCTGGGGTACCTGCCGCTTTCTCCGATACCGATACCCAGGCATTGACAGCGTCGATAGACCAGGGGTTCTTGGCTATTGAATGCAGTCTGGCGGCTCTCCTTGCGGCATCGGTACCCTCGGAACCGCTTCAGACAGTTCAACCAGTACCGGCACCGGTTCTGGCACCGGTATTGGTACCAGTATGAGTACCGGTACCGACAGCATCGGCATCGACATCGGTGTCTGCATTGCCAGCACCGAGTCATGCTATACCTTCCGGTACCGATACACCGGTACCGATTCCCCCCGTCACCGACTTCAGTCGGTACGGGTATCGTGCTCTACAAGAGCATCTGGATAGAAGGTACTTTGAATCCTCGGAGGAATCTGAGGATTCTGACAGTTTGGTCGGTACCGGAGTACTTCTCCCGGAGGAGCCTTCCTCTCCTGAACGTAGGATGTCTCCTCCAGAGGAAATCTCCTTTCAGGATTTTATCAGGGAGGTGGCTCGAGGTCTTTCCATTACAGTGGCTCCTGAAACAGAGCCAAGAGTAAAGGAGTTGGAGAATCTACAATATCCAAAGGCTTCTAAAGAGGCAGCTACTTTGCCTATCCATGAGATCTTACATGATCTCATGTTAAGAATGTGGGAGACACCTCTTACCACCTCCCCTCACTCTCGTAGACTGGATACCATGTATCGAGTGCCTCCTTGTCCTGGCTTCCAGAAGACTCAGCTTCCTCACCACTCCATTGTAGTGGAATCAGCTATGAGAAAGATCAGAAGTGCAAAGAGGCATGCCTCTAATCCTCCAGGACGTGAGTGCAGAACTTTGGATGCCTTTGGACGTCGTACTTTCCAGGCTTCCATGCTTTCTGCCAGGATCAGTTCATATATTTTATATATGGGAATGTTCCTTAAGGAAGTCCCAGGACATTTGGAGATTTTGAGCCCTCTCCTTCCTGATGATTACAGGCAGGATTTTCTCACACTGGTTAAATATGCCCAGGATGTTTCTAAGTTTGTCAATCATGCAGCTTTTGACTGTTTTGAGTGCATAGGCAGAACCTCTGCCATTGCCATAGGTTCACGTAGGATTGCCTGGCTCCAGGCATCTGATTTGGAGCTCTGGGTGCAGGACAAACTGGGCAATATCCCTTATACAGGTGAGAATCTATTCAGCAAAAATTGGCAAGAGAAAGCCAATGAGCTAGATGCTGACAACTCCACTTTGGATAGATAAAGCTACAGCTGATCCTGCAAGGAAGAAATCTTTCAGGAAACCATTCTTCTCCAGGACCAAGCAGGAAGTCAGTCCTCACTTATGGGTGACGTCGGCGCCGACGGAGCCCTCGCGGAGCAATTTTCCCCAGCTTTCAAAGAAAGCCTTTGGGAATTGCAGCGCGCATGCGCGGTCGTCTTCCCGCCCGAAGGTGCCATCTTAGCCAGTCTTCTTTTTTCCGCGGAGCCCTGCAGACGTCCCCGTCTTGTCCCCGCGAAAAAGTTGATTTTCCTCTTTATTTTATACTTTTTTCTTTCGGTTCGACGCCGATCGTTTTCCCGCCCGGACTCGCGACGCCGGTCTCGAGTCCTCTAGCGTTTTTTCGGTTTTTCTGACTTAGTCAGCTTTCATTTTCGTTTTCCCTGGCAGCCCGGTCCTTTGACCTCGCAGGGGCCCTTTTTCCCCCGATGGCTGCCAGTGGCTTTAAGCGGTGTGGTCGGTGTGACCGAAATATGTCACTAACCGACACACACGACTTTTGCCTCCGCTGCTTGGGCCCGGATCATGAGGAACTGATCTGTGGGCCCTGCAGCAAACTGTCCTCGAAGGCGTTGAGAAGTCGGCGGCATCAGCGCGAGAGAATCTTCGCTGACCCCAGCCGTACCCGGACCTCGTCGGAGGCCTCCGTGTCAAAGGGCTCCAGCTCGGACCGTCGCCGGAGCTCCTCCGACCGGGGTTCTCCCTCCGGGGACCATCGTCGGAAGGAAAAAACCCGCGAGGGCGGCGTCGGTGGACGCTCCTGGCTCCGCGAGGGCCAGGTCGCATAGCCCCGACAGCCGCCCCGGGTCCTTGGAGAAGGAACATCTCCCGAAGCGACCTCGCCTGGAGTCGGAGATGCCTGCCCGGGTAAGTCCTTCTGGACTCGCCTCCGCGACAGCCGACGTCGGGCCCGACGCCGTCGGGGCCCGAGTCGGGGGCTGCTGGGTCACCTGAGCTCGGACTCAGGTTGACGGCCTTGGAGAGCAGACTGTCTGCCTTCATGGACCAGCAGCGGGCACTGCTCGCTGGCCTCGCTGGCGCCGCTGCCCCGACCGCCGGGACGTCGACGTCCAAGTCGACCCCGGAGACCGAGCCGATCCTCGAGTCAATGAGAACTCGAGTCGATCCTCGGTCGAGGTCACCCTCGGCCTCCCGTTCGGGACCGAGGTCGCCGACGCCGACTCCCTCGACGTCGGGGCGGCTGGCGCCGCACCCTGCCCGGGCCGACCCCACCGAGTCCTCGTCGGAGTCGGTCTGGGAATCTGAGGAGGAAGAGTCACCTGATTCTTTCCGGACTCGGTGTGTCCCATCGGACTCACCGGGGTCCGAGCCTCGGAAGCAGTCCCCCCCGGAGGATGCCCGGTTCTCGGACTTCGTTAGGGATATGGCCAAGGCTTTGGCCTTCCCTGCGGATCCCGAGGAGGAGCCTCGAGCCGAAGAGCTCGACGCCCTCCAGTATGACTCTCCCGCGAGGGAGCACTTTACTGTGCCGGTTCCTCCTATGCTGGAACGACTACTCTTCCGCATGTGGGAGAGTCCGGCCTCCTCGCCGGTCCTGAGCAAGCGGGTCGATTCTATCTATCGGGTCCGCAAGAGCCCTGGCTTTCAGAAGGCACAGCTGCCACACCATTCCATGGTAGTGGAATCGGCCATGCATCGTCTTAAGAGCCAGAAGATGCACTCCTCGGTGCCTCCTGGAAGGGAGGCCCGTAACCTGGATGGCCTTGGCAAGAAGTGCTTCCAGGGCTCTATGCTCGCATGTCGTGTCCAGACTTACCAGCTCTACATGGGCATGTATCTCCGGGATCTGGCTAAAGAGCTAGCCGGATTCTCCGCTGGTCTCTCCGAGGAGCCCTTGCGGAGGTTCCTAGCCTTGTCCACGGGCATTCGGGAATGCTCAAAGTTCATGTCCCGAGCAGCCTATGATGGCTTTGAGGCCTCGGCTAGAGTGGCCGCAGCCGGCATCGGTGCCCGCCGACAGGCTTGGCTTCAGTCGTCGGATCTTGAGCCCTGGGTACAGGACAAGTTGGTCGATGTCCCCTGCCGAGGCGAAAACCTCTTTGGCAAGCCCATGGCGGAAAAGGCTGCACAAATTGAGACTGAGACTCTCACCAGGACCAGGCTTTCTAGGAAGACCTCCGCCCCTTCCCAGAAAAAGAAGGGCTCGGGAAAAAAGTCCTTTTACCCGAGGAAGGCGGCTGCCTACAAACAGTACCCCCATTATCAGGCCCCTGCAGCTCCCCAACAGGGCCAGCAGGCCAAGGGACGGGGTAACGGGTCCCGTAGGCAGCAAGCCCCCAAGCCTGCACCACCAGCCCCTGCTCAGCAGGGTGGGGGTTTTTGACTCGCTCAGCATAGCCTCTCCCCCCCCGCTGGTTCCTCCCAGCACCGGAGGCCGGCTGGTTCACTTCGGCCACAGGTGGTCCAGCATCACCGCAGATGCCTGGGTACTTCAGGTCGTGCGAGAAGGCTACCTTCTCCATTTCCATCAGGTCCCTCCCTCCTATTTTCCGGGAGAACCTTCCCGCCCCCCTCTGCACAGGGAGTTGCTCCTTCAGGAGTTAGCAGGTCTTCTGCAGGAACAGGCGGTGGAACCGGTGCCCCACCACCTGAGAGGTCAAGGCTTTTATTCAAGGTATTTTCTGATACCAAAGAGAACAGGGGGCCTCAGACCCATCCTGGACTTGCGCAACCTCAACAAGTTCCTTGTGCGGGAGAAGTTCAAAATGCTTACCCTTGGAATCCTTCTGCCCTACCTCCAGCAGGGAGATTGGCTATGCTCCTTGGATCTAAAGGATGCCTACACGCACATCCTCATCCACCCAAGCCACCGCCAATACCTAAGGTTTGTGGTGGCAGGAAATCATTACCAGTACAGAGTACTGCCCTTTGGCCTATCCTCCGCACCGCGAGTCTTCCCAAAATGTCTCGCGGTCGTGGCGGCCCATCTCCGGCTTCACGGCCTCTATGTCTTTCCGTACCTCGACGACTGGCTCATCAGAGCAGCGTCCGCTCAGGAGGTCGCCAACGCCACGCGCCGCACGGTGACTCTGCTGCAGCACTTGGGCTTTGTCATAAACTTCGCAAAGTCCACTTTGCTCCCCTCACAGGATCTCGAGTTCATCGGCGCAAGGCTGCACACTCCTCGGGCACGAGCGTACCTACCGCTCGACAGGGCGCAACGGCTCATGGACCTAGCCGACCGCTTTCGCAGCCAGCCCCTGGTCTCCGCCAGGCGCTTCCTGAGACTGCTCGGCCATATGGCTTCCACCGTCCATGTGACCCCCAATGCCCGCCTGAACATGCGGTCTGCTCAATGGTGTCTCCGCCAGCAGTGGCGACAAGCCACAGGCGGCCTGGCGGACCTGGTGCGCGTCTCCGAGCCGCTGCTCTCGTCTCTCCGGTGGTGGCTCCGGCAGCCGAACCTGATACTCGGAATGCCTTTCCAGTCACCTCAGCCGACCCGGGTGCTGACCACCGATGCATCCCTCCTGGGCTGGGGAGCGCATTGCCAAGAGGCACGTACTCAGGGCCTCTGGACCATGTGGGAGTCTGCTCAGCAGATCAACTTCCTGGAGCTCAGGGCGATCCGCCTAGCTCTCAAGGCCTTCTCCCACCTGACTTCCCAACAGTCCGTCCTTGTCCAGACGGACAATCAAGTTGCCATGTTCTACGTGAACAAGCAAGGGGGCACGGGCTCCTTCCTCCTCTGCCGGGAGGCACAGAAGCTCTGCTCTTGGGCCGTCAGTCACGGCATTCTCCTCAAGGCAGTTTATCTCCCGGGCCAAGAAAATTGCCTTGCAGACAAACTCAGCAGGGTCCTCCAGCCGCACGAGTGGCGTCTGGATCCCTTGGTAGTTCAGAAGCTCTTCCTCAAGTGGGGTCTCCCCACGGTGGATCTCTTTGCCAGTCCTCACAACCGGCAGCTTCCTCGCTTCTGCTCTCGTCAGCCACACCCCCTTCGGGTGGCGGCGGACGCCTTTCTGATCTCGTGGTCGGGGAGCCTTCTGTACGCTTTCCCTCCCATCCCGCTGGTCTCTCGGACTCTTTTCAAGGTTCTCCGAGACAAAGCCTTCATGATCCTGGTGGCCCCTCGCTGGCCCAGGCAGCCGTGGTTTCCGCTCCTGCTGCAACTGGCGGTGGAGGATCCAATCCCTCTGGGGGTACAACCGGATCTCCTCACTCAGGATCAGGGGTCCCTTCTGCACCCCAACCTCAGGTCTCTCAACCTCATGGCCTGGCTGCTGAGAGGGTAGTCCTTGCTCCCCTTCTCCTGCCGGCGGAGGTGGAGGAGGTCGTCTTAGCTTCGCGACGGCCTTCTACCCGCAAATGCTACGCCCTTAAATGGCGTCGCTTTGCAGTCTGGTGTACCCAACAGTCTCAGGATCCCTTCTCCTGCCCGGTGTCGGTGATCTTGCAGTACTTGCTGCACCTCTCTAATCTGGGACTTAAGTCCAACTCCGTCAAAGTTCACCTCAGTGCTCTTTCAGCACATCATGTGCCAGTGGACGGCAGACCTCTCTCCAATGACCCTCTCGTAGCGAGGTTTCTCCGAGGTCTCCTTCTACTTAAACCACCTCTGCGCCCGCCAGCGCCTGACTGGGACCTGAATGTGGTTTTGCAGCGGATCACCTGTCCGCCTTTTGAACCTATGGCTACCTGTTCTCTCCGTTTTCTGTCTTGGAAAACGCTGTTCTTGATAGCCCTCACTTCCGCTAGGCGCGTAAGTGAATTGCAGGCCCTCGTGTCTGATCCCCCTTACACTCGGTTCTACAAGAATAGGGTAGTCCTACGGACTCACCCAAAATTTCTGCCTAAAGTGGTCTCCCCTTTTCACATCAATCAGGAGGTGGTACTTCCAACCTTCTTTCCCAGACCACACTCCAGCCGAGCTGAAACGGTCCTCCATACCCTGGACTGTAGAAGGGCATTGAACTTCTACCTTGACCGTACGCGGGAGCACCGTAAAGCTGCTCAGCTTTTTGTGTCTTTTGACCCCAATAAATTGGGGCTCCCGGTCTCCAAGCGTACTCTGTCCATCTGGGTTGCGGACTGTATCTCTTGGGCTTATGGGGCAGCCGGACTCTCCTTAGAAAGTCGAGTCACGGCTCATTGCGTTCGGGCAAAGGCCACGTCAGTGGCTTACCTCCGCTCTGTTCCGCTGGCAGACATCTGCCGGGCCGCTACTTGGTCTTCGAGCCAGACTTTTGCGGTCCATTACTGTCTCGAGAGGGAGTCCCGTAGGGACAGTGCTTTCGGACAGGCAGTCCTCCGTAATCTCTTTGAGGTCTGAGCAACTCCTACCCTCCATCCCGGATGTGGGCTACCGGTGGGTGATAATTCAGCGAAGATTCTATCCTTCTGTGCTGCTGAGCTAGAGGGAGCTCATTTTTGTGCTTAGGGTCTCCGGTAGCCTTGAGCTTGGGAGTCCCATAAGTGAGGACTGACTTCCTGCTTGGTCCTGGAGAAAGCGTAGTTACTCACCTGTAACAGGTGTTCTCCAGGAGCAGCAGGAATCAGTCCTCACTACCCTCCCTCCTCCCCTTGGAGTTGCAATCGTCTGCTTATGTTCTTTTTGCAAATTTTTATGCTGTCTTTTTTAGCTATGTCATCTGACTGGCTAAGATGGCACCTTCGGGCGGGAAGACGACCGCGCATGCGCGCTGCAATTCCCAAAGGCTTTCTTTGAAAGCTGGGGAAAATTGCTCCGCGAGGGCTCCGTCGGCGCCGACGTCACCCATAAGTGAGGACTGATTCCTGCTGCTCCTGGAGAACACCTGTTACAGGTGAGTAACTACGCTTTCTCCAAAAAGAAAAGGTTTTATCCCTCTTATACCCAGCAAGGACGTTCTGCAGGTCAGTCTGCCCGAAAGGGTCAGCAACCACCTAAACAAAGGAAAGCAAAGACTGCTAAGTCTCAGCAGTCTCAGCCTCCACAAGGCCTTTGACTGCCATCTAGAGAACTTAGCCTTCCTGGCCCTCAAGGGATCAGAGCCTTCCACCATTCCAGGAAGGTTGTGTCATTTTTCCCCCAGATGGGGGCAGATAACAGCAGAAGATTGGACTCTCTCCATTATAAAAGAGGTGTACAAGCTTCACTTTCTTTGCATGCCCCCTCCTACAATGGTAAGACAGTTCAATTCTCAGACCTCTCTCAACAACCTGTTAAGGCAAGAGGTCACTATGCTTCTTGCCCAAGGGGCAATAGAAGAGGTACCCATTCCTCAACAGGATACAGGGTTTTACTCCCCCTATTTCCTTATCCCAAAGAAAACAGGGGGCCACAGACCTATTTTAGACCTCAGAGAATTGAACAAATTCCTGTTCAAATAGAAATTCAAAATGATTTCTCTGGGAACTCTGCTGCCATACCTTCAGAGTCAGGATTGGCTTTGTTCTCTAGATCTCAAGGATGCGTACACTCATGTTCTTATCCATCCAACTCACAGAAGATTCCTTCGGTTCCTTTTTCAGGGAAAGCACTATCAATACAGGGTGCTTCCTTTTGGCCTGGCCTCAGCACTAAGGGTGCTTACGAAATGCATGGCTGTGGTAGCAGCATTTCTGCGCACTCTAGGAATATTCGTCTTCCCCTACTTAGACGACTGGCTCATTCGAGCCCCATCAGAGTCAGAGGCCAGGACTTCTCTATCTTGCACAATGCGTATCCTTCAGTATTTGGGTTTGATCATAAACATCCCAAAATCCAGCCTAACTCCCACTCAGTCTCTAGAGTTTATAGGAGCTTTGCTGGATACCAGAAAAGCAAGGGCCTACCTTCCACAGCCCTGCTGCCTTCGCATTGTGCAGTTAGCCTCCCAGGCAGTGTTGAAAACTCATCTCACTGCTCAGGAAATGTTACAATTACTAGGCCACATGGCATCTACCGTGTATAGTCCCCTATGCTCGCCTCCATATGAGAGCAGCCCAATGGACCCTATCCACTCAGTGGACTCAGGCATCAGGCTGCCTATCAGACAAGATAGCAAACACAAGTCGCCTTATTTTGTCTCTCCAATGGTGGCAATCAACCCAAAACCTGTTGATAGGGTGCCCTTTCCAACAGCCCCTATCCCAGGTTACTCTAACAACAGATGCCTCACAGTTGGGTTGGGGAGCTCACCTGCAAGGTCTCTCTACCCAAGGCACCTGGACTCCACAGGAGACCCACTTGCATATCAATCTCCTAGAACTCAGAGCAATTTTCTTTGCTCTTCGAGTGTTCCGAACCCAGCTAAGCTACAAGACAGTCCTAATTCAGACGGACAATCAAGTAGCTATGTTCTATCTGAACAAGCAGGGAGGAACAGGCTCTCTGTCGCTTTGCAACGAAGCTTTCCGACTTTGGGCCCTCGCCAGAGAGCATCAAATTCATCTCCTTGCAGTGTATCTGCCAGGCATTCAAAACTCTTGAGCAGACAGCCTCAGTCGAGTTCTGCTCCCACACGAATGGTCGCTCCATGCGGACTAGGTAGCAAGGATCTTTCAAATTTGGGGAACCCCGGACATAGATCTCTTTGCAAGTCCACTGAATGCCAAACTTCCCCGGTTCTCTTCCAGAATTCCGGATCAGGGTTGTCAGGCCAGGGATGCTTTCCTCCTCCATTGAGGTCAGGACTTCCTATATGCCTTTCCACCCATTCCCCTAATTCCCAAAAACCTATTCAAGCTTCAGAGAGACAGAGGCCATATGATTCTCATAGCTCCACATTGGCCATGGCAAGTGTGGTACCCTCTGCTCCTACATCTCTCTCAAGCTCCATCTCTGGATCTCGGATATGCTCCAGATCTCCTGTCTCAGGAGGACGGGATGTTGTGGCATCCAAATCCCGACGCTCTGCATCTCAGGGCATGGTTGCTGAGAGCCTAGCCCTACATGGTCTTAACCTTTCTCAACAAGTAAAGGATGTCCTTTGTGCTTCCAGAAAACCTTCCACAAGACGCTCTTATGCTTTCAAGTGGAAAAGGTTTTCCATATGGTGTTCGCAGAAGGGTCTTGACTCCCTTGCGATACCTCTGGAATCATTACTGGAGTATCTCCTTCATTTATCTAATGCAGGACTTAAGACTAACTCAGTAAGAGTCCATTTAAGTGCTATTTCAGCTTTTTAAATGGGCAGCCTATTTCCTTTCATCCTCTCATAGCGAGATTTATGAGGGGCCTTCTTCTAACTAAGCCTCCCATTAGGCCACCCCCAGTGGCATGGGACCTGAATCTGGTTCTTGGCCAGCTCATGAAGCCGCCTTTTGAACCCTTAGCTACTACCTCCTTGAAATTCCTTTCCTGGAAAGTTATCTTTCTCATTGCAATCACATCAGCACGTCGCATCAGTGAATTGCAAGCACTGGTTGCTGATCCTCCTTATACGAGGTTCCATCATGATAAGGTAGTCCTTAGGACTCATCCACACTTTATGCCAAAGGTGGTCTCCCCTTTTCATTTGAACCAAGCAGTTTATCTGCCTGTATTTTTTCCAAGGCCTCATGCTTCAAATGCAGAAAGGAATCTTCATACTTGTCATGAGGCTGGAGCTAGAAAAGAAACAGTGTTGAAAAAAACTCCTGATTTTCATGGAACTCAGAAAAGGCAGAGAGCGCAGTTCCAGTGCAGCTCAGCCAGAGGGCGCATGAACAATTACACAGTACCTGAAGCAACGTGCTCTAGCATTGATCACATTAATAACAAGCAGTTTCATCTGTCCTCAAACTCAGAACGTGCAAACCGGAAATCCCTTTATAAAGGAAACCAGATGATCAGTGAGAGATGAGGAGGAACAGGGAGAGAAACAGGAGGAGGCAAGAGCAAGTGCTGGGAAAGTGGCAAGAGCGAGGTCAGAAGGACCGTCAGCAGGACCAGTGAGAGAAGCCTGGAAGAGGAAGGCTTCCATGTGCAGCCAACTCAAGGAGACAGAATCCAAAAGAGGTATTCTCAAAAGGATAAAGTCCAGAGAGGCCAATGGTATTGGAACAGAGTCCAAAGCCAAGCATGCCAAAGAAGCAGCTTGCCTGATGAAAGCAACTCTCCTAGCCCAAGTAAGTCTCCTATGCTAAACCAGAAAGGCACAAGGAAAGGAGATTCCTTCTACAGTGATACTTATGCCAAGAAACACAGAGAGTGGAAATCCACGTCAGGTTTTCCTGGTAACTCTGATTGTAGAGCAGTGCACAGAACAGCTTGTCAGCCTGAGAAGCTACGTAGCAAGCTGAATCCTGGGTGTGGCAGCCTACAGAAGACAAGGTATGAAAAGCCTTTCATTATAAAGGAAAGTTTAAGTGATGAAAACCTTATGGAAATAGAGAAGCCTCAGAAAGTTAGAAGAAGTAAAGCTAACCTTTTAAAAGTACTTCCCAACAGTGTGATAAGGAAGTTGTATGAGAAACAGAAGAACCCCTGTGAGGAGTTAACAGATATTGAAGATAATCATAGCATTGAAGAAGGGAGTGACCCAGAATCAATGGACTGTGATTGTGAAACCAGTGTTCCCATTCCTCAGAGTGAACCAATGGAATGTAACTTTTGTTCAAGAACTAGCTTGATTGCCTTGCTAAATGTATAGAGAAAAGAGAACTCTGCATATGGTGAAGTTGATAACCATTTGTTTTCCTGATGTTAATTTCTATTGATTTGAAAGAAGCCTTAACCCGGATAAACAATTAATTGTGAAGCCTACAACCCTTAACTGTTTATATAACGGTGGAACCTTTTTGTTAGAGGAAAGAATTTCCTTCATTTTCTTTTGTGTCTTATTGAACCTAAGCGTTGACCGGGGAAATAAAGCCTTATTACCCTACACTTTGGCGTAGACTGTTCTTTATAAGGAGTTCTGCACTACAAGGACCAGAATCCTCCTGGTCCTTCAGCTCAACCACTCCTTAAAATAAATTAAATGTCACCGGACGCCCTTATTTACTACGCCAGTAGGGGCGCCTGGGGACATACTCTAGATTGCAAAAGGGCACTTGCCTTTTACCTACAAAGAACACAGCAACATAGAAAGTCCTCTCAACTCTTTGTTGCTTTTGATCCTTCTCATTTGGGACTTCCATTCTCCAAAAGAACATTGTCCAATTGGATTACACAATGTATTTCCTTTACCTACCAGAGTAAGAACCTTTCTCTGGAAGGCCATGTCACAGCTCACAATGTGAGGGCCATGGCAGCCTCAATGGCTCATCTTCACTCTGTGTCTATTGACGACATCTGTCGAGCAGCTACTTGGGCCTCGGTTCATACCTTCACAGCTCACTACTGCTTAGACAAGGACTTCCGCCGGGATGCCTTGTTTGGTCAGGCAGTTCTACAACACCTGTTCCATACTTAATCAACTCCTACCCACCATTCCCGGTAGGATGCCAGAGATCCATGGGGGGAAGTGGAGCCCTTTCACAGGGGCACACGACTTCTGGGGTCTCTCCCTGGCATCAGGAGCTAGGGAGTCCCCATATGTGAAGACTACATTCCTGCTTGTTCCTGAAGATAGCATAGTTACTCACCTGTAACAGGTGATCTCCGGGAACAGCAGGAATTTAGTCTTCACAACCCACCCACCTCCCCTAAGAGTTGTATCTCTCTTTTCTTTCCTTTCCCTCTCTCTCTCTCTCTCTTTGTCTCAGCTTTAAAACTCAACTGGAGAGAGGCAGTTGGGAAAGGCAGGAAGGCAGGCAGGCGCTGTCGGATGCTCCCAAAAGCTTTCTAATTGGACGCTGGGGAGCGTTCCCGCGCAGGCTCCATCGGTACCGACGATACCCATATGTGAAGACTAAATTCCTGCTGTTCCCGGAGATCACCTGTTACAGGTGAGTAACTATGCTTTATCCTACTATCTACTACCTCCACTGGGAGACTATTCCACGTATCTACCACTATTTCCATAAAGAAACATTTCCGCATATTACTCCTGAGTCTATCCCCTTTCACCTTCATCCTAATAGAAACATATCCAGTTGCAAAGCTGCTCTCTATCGCTATCCAGTTAGCAGTGGTATTTAGCTGCTAACTGGATAGCATGACAGCATAAAGTTAGGACAGCCATTGACCTGTCCTAACTTTATGTAGTAACCTATCTAGTTAGCAGGCTGAAAATCGCCACTAAGCAGAAAGGTAACGGGGCCACCCCAGTTCCACACGTGGACTACCCAGGCACTATCCGGATTGTGCCAAGGCGACCATGATTTAAAAAAAAAAAATAAGGCCCAAAAAAAGTTTTGATCCTTGAATTAGATCACTTGACATATAACTAGTAGTGCTGTTAACTTTGGTTTTGAAGGGGGAGAGGATTTCATTTTTCATTACCGATTGTCCACTTAAGAGCATATTTGAGGTTATCATTCTTCCAGTGAAGGTTACCCCTAAGAATAATAACATTTGTATAGCAATGATAAACTATGTAGACAGTATAGTCAGTGCCACTGAATATTGGGCTTAGTGAGGCTTATGCGGTTAATAGGTCCTACTAACTGCATAAAACCTTTTGAATATTAAGCCTAAGGTCTTAAATTGGAACAGGGTGGGCAATGAAGTGCAGCCAATACCGGTTTAGTGGTGTAAGTTCAGATTTTTATGAAGGCCCCCCATAATGGCAGTGATGGTGAGAGGAACTCTCCCTCCCAACCCCACCATCTACCCCCCCCCCCCAAAGAAACTTAGAGGCAGAACACCGCAAACATAAATACTTTTCAAAACTTTGCTATGCTGCCTTTTTTAATGACAGCACTGACTGTCTTGCCCCAAGAGAAGGAAAAGTCACAAGGCAATCACACTCGCAGCATATACCAACAAAGGAATGAGTGAGGTGAAAAACAAAGCAAAGGTTTTGTAATGTCTTCACTGGTTTTGAATTCAGCATATCAATTCTCCGGGAGCAAGCAGGAAGTCAGTTCTCACATATGGGTGTCGGCACCAGTGGAGCCCCTGCGGAAGCATCTCCCCAGCTTTCAAAGAAAGCCTTTGGGAGGTGCACCATGCATGCGTGGTCCCCTTCCCCACCCAAGGGTACCATCTTACCTGAGTCTCCTTTTATCCGCAGAGCCCTCTGGACCTCTGTCCAGTTTCTCCCGGAAAAAATGTGATTTTTGATATGTTTTTGTCCAGTTTGCGTACTGGTTCTTTCTCGCCCCCGAGCCAGCTCACCTTGGCGTTGCTTCTCAGGTTCGTTCCTTCTTTGTTCCATTCTTATCTTGAAGTGTCCCTCGACCTATGTTCGCACCCTTTTTTGGCCAAAGGCCTCGGACTCCTGCTGGGCGGCAGGGACCCATCTTTTCGGCCTCCATTTGCTTCAAAAAGTGCGATTGGTGCAGCAAAATGATGTCCCTCACTGACCCGTATGACTGCTGCCTCCAATACCTCGGCACGGCACATAATGACTCAGATTGCGAACTTTACAGAACCATGACCTCAAAGGCCCTAAAGAGCCATCAGCAGCAGCAGGAAAGGTTCTTCCAAAAGTCTGACTCCGCGCCGGAGTCTCCGATGACACCATGCTCCAGGGCCCCCTCCGGTACCTCAGTGTCCCATGAAGCCTGAGCCTCCTTGGAGCCCTGGCCACAGCTCCTCTGAGAGAAAGTCCCCGGAGGGAACGCAAGAAGATGAAATCCTCGAAGACCACCTTGGAGGATGGGTCCGGGAAGAAGGGGAAATCCCACTCCAGTCCCCGCAAACTGCCCCGCAAGGAGTCATCGGCTCCTGCTGCCGACTGGCCTCAGATGCCCGAGGCCATCCTCATCGAGAACTCTCCCTTGACAGTACCGACTCCAGGCCCAAAGTACCTGGTGCCTGCGTCGAAGGCTGTAGAGTCCACTGGTATGGAGACCAGGATGGCAGCCTTAGAAAACAGTATCTCTTCACTCGTGGCCATGCAGTGCATGTTTTTGTCCAGTTCATCGCTCCAACAATGGGACCCTCGACATTGAGGGCTTCCCCAGATGTCGAGCCAACCCTCTAGCGCCACCCTCCTCGAGAGGCCCAACAGCTCCAGATGAGGCTCCGGTCCTGTTTCTCGGGACACCAGTCCTCTCTGGTGTGCACCCGCAGCTCAGACTGCAGATCCCCCGGAGGTCACGGACCACCTGGTGCGGACCTCAGAGACTCATACTCAGATCAAGTCCAAATGGGAGACTGAGAATGAAGAGTCCCCAGACACTTGGTGACACCAAGAAATGCCTTCATCCTTGATGTCCTGATGCCGTTCCCTGCCCAAGGATGTCACCTTCCTCTACTTTGTGTGGGACGTAGCTAAGGCTCTCACCATCGAGACCAAGGCTGAGGAGGACCCGTGCACAGAGGAACTGGAGATATCACTCAGTATGAGGCTCCTCCTAAGGAAACTCTTATAGTACTGGTACCTCCGATCCTCAAGCGCCTCCTCTTCTGGATGTGGGAGACACCGGCATTGGTACCTATTGTCAGCAGGTGCATCAACTCCATGTACCGAGTGTGACAAAGCCCTGAGTTCCGGAAGACCCAACTTCCCCAAAACTCAATGGTTGTTGAGTCAGCCATGCGCAGACTGAAGAGCCAAAAGACTCATTCATCAGTGCACCTGAACCCTTGACGCCCTCGGCCGAAAGGCCTTTCAATGCTCAATGTTTACTTGCTGGATCCAGTCCTATCAGTCCTATATCAGCCTGTACTGTACCTTAAGGAACTGTCGAGGGAGCTCAGAGGATTCTCTGCAGGCCTCAGTGGGGAACCCCTGCAGAGATTTAAGTCTCTGGCCTCGGTGGTCAAAGAGTTCTCAAAGTTTTTGTCTTGGGCAGTTTACGATGGCTTTGAGTCTTTGGCCAGGGTGGCTGCGGCAGGCATCGGGGCATGACGCCAAGCATGGCTGCAGTCATCTAGCCTAGAACAATGGGTACCGGACAAACTTATTGATGTTCCCTGCATCGTAGAGAATCTCTTTGGGAAACCCATGGCAGACAAGGCTGTAGAGATAGAAATCGAGTTCCTAACGAGAACCAGGCTCTCGAAGAAGACCTCGGTACAGCCCCAGAAGAAAGCCCCAAGGAAGAATGGGGGACTTCAGCAGTACCCCGCACTTTCAGGCCTTCTCAGCCCCTCAACAAGGCCAGTAGCACAAAGGTCAGGGGCATGGCCCTCAAAAGCAAAAGACCCTGAAGTCCCAGCCGCCAGCCCTGACCCAGCCTAGGCAGAGCTTTTGACTGCCTGGGCATGACCTCCTCTCCCCCAGGGGGGTCCTCTGCATCACATAACACTGTTTGCCCACAGGTGACCAGCCATCACCACTGATACCTGGGTGCTACAAATGGTCAGAGAGGGCTTCCTCCTGCACCTACAGTGGGTGCCAACCTCGTAATTCCCAGGAGAACCCATCAGACCTCCCCTTCACCAGACCCTGCTCCTCACCAAGCTCACAGGCCTACTCCAGGACAAAACAGTGGAGCCAGTGCCCTCATGGCCATCCTGGACCTGCGGGAGCTGATCAGGTTTCTGGAAAGGGAGAAGTTCAAGATGCAGAGAGATTGACTATGCTCCTTAGAGCTGAAGGATGCCTACACACACATCCTGATCCATCCCAGTCACAGAAAATACCTCTGGTTCTTGGTGGGAGGAGAACACTGCCAATACAAGGTGCTGCCTTTCGGATGGCCTCATCACCAAGGGTCTTCACCAAGTACCTCATGGTGGTCACAGCCCACCTCCGGCTCCAAGAGGCCTTCGTC
The DNA here is from genome assembly GCA_033557465.1 of Ichthyophis bannanicus. Lineage (NCBI taxonomy): Eukaryota > Metazoa > Chordata > Amphibia > Gymnophiona > Ichthyophiidae > Ichthyophis > Ichthyophis bannanicus. Next base: position 574,138,971 of record CM066035.1, read on the forward strand.
TTCCCTTATCTGGATGACTCATAAGGGGAGGCACAGCTGCAAAGGCACAGTGTGCTACCAGGTGCACCATAAATGCCCTGCAGCACCTGGGGTTCATCATAATCTACCTCAAGTCCCACCTCAATGCCTAGAGTTTATAGGGGCACAGCTAGATACTCTTCAGGCAAAAGCCTTCCTCCCTCAGGAGAGGTCAGAAAGCCTCAGAGGGCTAGCCTCAGAGGTACACCAACGCCGCGCACTACACACCTGGCTTCTACTCCGCCTGTTTGGACACATGGCTTCTACAGTTCACATGACTCCATACGTCATGAGAGCAGCCCAGTGGTGCCTCCCCTCTCAGTGGACACAAGCCACAGGCAGGCTCAGAGACAGAGTGAGAGTGACCTGCCAGCTGGCAGACTCCCTTAGATGGTGACAAATCCCTCTTCACCTTCAGGCCAGGATGCCCTTCTAGGCACCTACCCCCAGAAGGTTCTTATCACGGACACCTCCTTACTGGGCTGGGGAGTGCATTGCGAGGACCTCCAGATGCAGACAACTGGTCCCAGATGAAATCCCAGATACAAAAATCAATCTGCTGTAGCTCTGGGCAATAATTCTGGCTCTCCAAACCTTCCACCACCGGCTGTAGCACCAGTCAGTGCTGTTCCAGACCGACAACCAGGTCGCAATGGTCTACGTGAACAAACAAGGTGGGGAAGGGGACTACTCCCTTTTCCAGGAGGCAGTAGCCCTCTGCTCCTATGCAGCACATAGAGGGATGCTTCTAAGGGCGGTTTACCTCCAAGGCTAAGACAATGCCCTGGCGGACAAGCTGAGCAGAGTCCTCCAGCCTCACGAGTGACACCTGGATCCCGAAGTAGCCTCCCGGCTGTTTCGTCTCTGGGGTGTCCCCCTGTTGGACCTGTTCACCAGCCCAGACAACACGCAATTGCCCTGCTTCTGCTCACACCAGCCATACCCATCCCGGATGGCAGCAGATGCATTCCTCATCCCATGGACGGAAGGCCTCCTGTATGCCTTCCCACCAACACCTCTGGTTGCCAAGACCATATTCAACGTACAACTCAAAAGAGCATCACTAATGCTGATAGCTCCCTGGTGGCCCAGGCAACCCTGGTTCCCCACTGCTCCTCTCCCTGTCGGCGGCATCGCTGATTCCCCTGGGCTGAGCCCCAGGACTACTCTCACAGGAGCAGGGCTATCTCCTACACCCCAACCTGGGGTCCCTGTCACTTATGGCTTGGCTCCTGAAAGGGTAGCGTTAGCTCCCTTCAACCTTCCACAGGATGTGGCAGAGGTTCTTCTGGCCTCTTATAAAGCTTCCACAAGAAGGATGTAGGCCTTCATGTGGCGCCGATTCTTGGAGTGGTGCGCTGAAAGACAGGCGAACCCATTCTCCTGCTCGGTACAAGTGGTACTCCAGTACCTGCTTCACCTGTCACAGGTGGGACTAAAGTCCAACTCAGAGTACACATGAGTGTTATTGCAGCGCATCACCATTAAATTGAGAGAAAGCCCCTCTTGGCTCAGCCCCTTGTGTCTTGGTTCTTGCGGGGCCTCATGCTAGCCAACCCCCCCCCCCCCCCATCTGCCCTCCAGCGGCAGAATAGAATCTCAATGTGGTGCTTTTGCAGCTCACTAAGCCGCTGTTTGAGCCTCTGACTACCTGCCACTTGAGGTACCTCTCTTGGAAGGTTGTCTTCCTTGTAGCACTCACATCAGCTCACAGTCAGTGAGCTCCAGGTCCTGATAGAAGAGCCCCCCCCCCCCCCCATACGAGAGTCTTCAAGAATACGATGATGCTCCGCACACATCCCAAGTTTCTTCTGAAGGTGGTGTCCCCATTCCACCTCCATTAGGAAGTGATGCTCCCCACCTTCTTTCCGAGGCCTCACACTGGCAGGGCAGAGACCGTTTTCCATACTTTGGATTGTAAAAGGGCCCTGTCCTTCTATCTGCAATGGACTCAGGGCCATCGCAAAGCACCTCAGCTTTTCATATCCTATGACCCCAGTTGTCTGGGGCTCCCAGTGACTAAACAAACTCTGTCTACTTGGGTGGCAGACGGCATTACCCTTGCCTATGAGCAGGTGAGGATCTAACTGGACCAGAAGGTCATGGTGCACTGCATCAGTGCCACAGCTACTTCCATCAATAAAATGTAATCCTTCATTATTAACCTAGAGAGAAACAAAAAGCTCAAAACTTTTCCAAAATTTCTTCCATGGCAAATCTGCATTCTGTCCCCATGACAGAAATCTATCAGGCCACCACCTAGTCTTCGGTCCATACCTTCGCAGCTCACTAGTGCCTAGAGAGGGAGTCCCGATGGGTCAGCACCTTCAACCAGGCCGTACTCCGTAAACTCTTCAGGGTGTAGGCAACTCCTGCCCTCCAACTCCCCTAAGTTCAGGCTACCGGAGTGCTGTTCTCTGCTGGACACTTGAGTCTTGTGAGAGTCTCTCAGTAGGGACTCAACTGCTGCTGATAATGGCTCACCCTTTGCAGGTTGCCGTGGCATTTTTACAAGTTCTTGGTAGCCTGTAGATGGGGAGTCCCATATGTGAGGACTGACTTCCTGCTTGTTCCTGGAGAAAGCATAGTTACTCATCTTTAACAGGTGTTCTTTGGGAACAACAGGAATCAGTCCTCACAACTCTCCCTCCTCCCCTTGGAATTGCTTCTTTACAGTATTTTATTTTTTGCCATTTTAGCTATGTCATTAGACTGAGGCAAGATGGTAGCCTTGGGGGGGGGGGGGGTATGGGGACCATGCATGCGTGGAACATCTCTCAAAGGTTTTCTTTGAAAGCTGGGGAGCTGCTACAACGGGGGCTCCATCGGCCCAAGGTCACCCATATGTAAGGACTGATTCCTGCTGTCCCTGGAGAACATCTGTTAAAGGTGAGTAACTACACTTTGTCTAGTATGGGCAAACAGATCTCTACTTTTATGATACTCTTTTTTCCATCTGTATACACACAATTTTATTTTTCAAGTGTTTGCAGTTTATACATTAAGGGCCTGATATTCAAAGGCATTTACACGGTTTACAGACCTATAAACCATGTAAATGCCGCTTAGCAGGATATTCAGCGGCAATAACACGGTTAGTGCCGCTGAATATCCCGATTATCTCCACTACATGACCCAATGCTAATTGCTTAGCATCAAAGTGTGTTGTGGGCATTACGGGGGTGGCAACAGTTGCTAATCAGGTAGCGACGATATTGCACCGCTGCCTGGTTAGCGGCCTGTAGGTAAAAGATAGGCGCAGCAAAAACTGGCCCATCTTTTACCCATAGGAGCTAACCAGGCAGTAGCTCAATATCGCCGCTGCCCGGTGAGCTTTTTCAGCTGCAGAGGTTGTGCAGCGACCCCAGATATTCAATGTCGGGGCCATATATGATCCCATTATTGAATATCCAGGGTTAAAGTTTGGCGGCGATGGCTATGGGCCATAGTGGCGCATCGCTGTCTCTATGTAATATTGGGCCTAAGATCTTTGTTACTTTCTGTTAAAATTGACTTTATGCATGAATAACACAAATCTGGGGGGGAAAAGTGGTCTAACTACCTCCATTCTGCTTTGGGAAGGGATTTTAGTCTCTCTCTTCCTTCATGCCAAACTGTGCTCGATCCAGTCCTGAGAAGTCAGCATGTCTATTCCCCATATCCAACAAGGTCATCACATGCTCCCTCAAAATGATGGTGCTTCACGAGTGCAGAGCTGCTGCCACGACCATGCCTCCAAGTGATTCCCAGCTTAGGCCTGCTGCCCAGCAGACAGTTATCTGCTGGCTGACTCCTCCATGCCTGCAGCATGGCTCACGGATCAGTAGCCAATGAGCTTGGCACTGTCTTGGAGCACATCTTGCAAACAGATCATGCCCCTTCCCCTGACTGACAGGTTTTACAGAGTGCACACTTCTTACCCATCCTGAAGAACTCGGAGGGCAAGTGTCTCTCACAGCCTAGCTTATCGGCTACACTGGAAGCAGAGCTGACCCAACCATTAGGTAAACTAGGCTGTTGCTTAAGACAGCAGATTTTGGGGGAGTGCGGGGGGGGGGGGGGGTGCGGAGGGGCTGCAAAGAGCAGCTATAGTCAAAGCAAAACAATGGGTCCTGGCAACCACAAAACTCTAAGTCATCAGTGCATACTTTTACCTGCAGGAAGAGTGAGCAATATGCGCATAGACCATTTACTCTTATAAGTGGCTATCTCCAGGAACAAGCAGGAATGTAGTCTTCACATATGGGTGACATCGGTACTGACAGACCCTGCTCGGGATCGCTCCCCAGCGTCCTATTGGAAAGTCTTTGGGAGTACTCCACTGCACTTGCGTGACTGCCTTCCTCCCTTCTGACTCCCTCTCCTCAGTTTGTCGTTTTCTGTCACTACAGAAATCTTTGTCTTTGGAACCACGCTTCTGCCTTCCTGTCTCCTCACCGGCATCGCCCCCGATTCCGGTACTGTATTTTTTCTTAATTTTTCACTCTTTTTTGTATTTTAATTTTAGTTTTATTTTTTCTTCAGTTACTTCATTGAGGGCCTAGTGCCCCGCATAGGTCTCAGGCCTATTCCCTCCATCAAGTGTTTAAAAAATGCACCAAGTGTTCCCCCACTATTTCTGTCACAGACACACATGACTGGTGCCTAAAATGCCTCGATCTTGACCACGACCCAGACTCTTGTGCTTTCTGTAAACAGATGATTAAGAGAGGTTTAGGAAACCGGGCCAGAAAATTGTCTGAACTTTTTCCATTGGACTCTGTTTCACTAGGATCAACATCCTCTCAAACATCGGCTTCCAAGGTATCCAAAACCTTGAAGCACAGCTCAGACTCCAAGAAGAAGAAAACTTCGAGATCCCCGCCAAAATTACCACGGGATCATCAAGAGTCTCAAGCTTCATCAAAGGACTCCAGAGAGACAGCAAGAGAATCGAGGGACGGGTCTCGTTCTAAACATAGAGACTCCCCGAAGACATCCTCTGAAGCTGGATGTCAGACCGTATGCCCCTGGTGGAAGGGCTTGTCCTCCAAAGCCTCAGTGGTGGACCGGAGGCCTCCAAGGCATTGACCTCAGCAGAGTCCTTGGTGCCATGTTCTGGTACAGTGGCTGCAAGCCCTGTTCTGTCCTCGGCCAGACACCAGCAATCTCATTGGATCAGCACATGTTATTCATTGAGAAGACATTAGCAGCACTTCTGGAAGCATTGATACCCTGACCACCGATGACTCCGGCACCACTAGGGTTGATATCAACATCTGTACTGACACCAGTGGTAGTATCGGCACCAGCATTGGTATCATTACCATGGCTACCACTTCAAAGCTATACTGCTCCACTACCAGCATCGATGCCCGGTGCTCCACAATCAATGTTGCTGACTACTCAGCATGGTGAGGACATAGAGCATGACCAGCACCAACAGCACCGTTCACAAGGTCATCAACACCAACAGCATTCTTCAAGCTCAGAGTCCGATGCATCTGACTCAGATCATTGAACCCTTTACTCAGAGGACCTCCTGGATTTCGCATCAGTATCAGAACTGTCACCAACAGCCTCCACTTCCAGCTGCAAATCTTTACCAGAGGACATGTCCTTCCAAGAATTTATTTGAGACATGGCAGCAGGGCTCTCGAGACCAGCAGCGGCGGAACCGGAGCCTCGAGTGGAGGAACTAAAATTCTCCAGTGCCCCACAGCACCAAAGGAAGCAACGATCTTACCAGTACACAAGATCCTTCGCAACCTAATGCTTCACATGTGGGAGATCCCACTCACAATAACACCGATCAGCAGACATCTTGATACGATGTATCGTGTACCGGAGACCCCAGGTTTTCAAAAACTGCAATTACCATATCTCTCAATGGTGGTCAAATCAATGATGCAAAACACATGCTTCGATACCTCCCAGAAGAGAATTGAGGAACCTCAATGCATTTGCCCGACAGTCTTTCCAGGCTTCCATGCTGGCAAGTAGGATCATCTCCTACACCTTATTTATGGGAATGTTTCTAAAGGAGATTAATAAGAATTGGGAAGCCTTCATACCATTTATCCCAGACGACAAAAAGTCAGCTTTTGAAACTGTTCTCAAGAACAGTCAAAATGTCTCCAAATTTGTTAACAGAACAGCGTTCGATGCTTTTGAATCTACCAGCAGAGCATCTGCTGTTGCCATAGGTGCTAGAAGGCTGGCATGGTTACAGGCCTCTGACCTTGAACAGTGGATCCAGGATAAGCTGGGCAACATCCCCTGCACTGGGGAAAACTTGTTTGGTAAGAATTGGAGAGAAAAGGCTGGAGAGCTTGAAACTGATGACACTACCCTCAAGAGGCTCTCCAAGAAAACTGCTGACCCCTCAAAGAAGAGACCTGCAGCAAAAAAGCCCTTCTACCCAAAAAGAGGAGTTTCTACCCTTCTTACTCACAGCCCCCTTTCCAACAGCAGGGCAAGCAGCAGGGGACAAAACAGGCTAAGAAACCCAGAACTACCACATAGCAGCCACCAGCTCAAACACAGGTTACTCCCAATTTTTGACTCCGTCCTGTGGAACCTGGTCATCCTGACCTGTAGGGGCCCAATCATTTGAAAATAGCAGGTCGACGTTCCTCCTTTGCCAATCACTGGCATGCCATCACCTCAGAGCAGAGGACCCTAAACATCATCAGGGAGGGTTATCAGTTAAACTTTAAACAATTTCCTCAGCCTCACTTCAAGGGCGAATATCCCCTCCAACCCGTCCTCAGGCCCTACTGAAGATGAAATCTCCAACCTGCTCACCCAAGAAGCCATAGAGGAAGTCCCACAACAAAAATTACACAAAGGCTTCTACTCTCCTTACTTTTTCATCCCAAAGAAGTCAGGAGGATACAGACCTATTCTCAACCTCCAAAATCTCAACAAATTCTTGGTAAAGAAGAAGTTCAAAATGATCTCCCTGTATATAGTTTTTCACACTGTTCGGTATTATACCACATTATTTGTTCTATATTTCATATGATATTCCTTGTAAAAATAAGTTCTGTTATATTTCATTGTTCCATGTAAAACAAACTTGATTTGTAAATTATTGTTACCTGTAAACCGCAACTGAACTTTGGAAGATGCGGTATATAAATGTGAATTAAATAAATAAATAAATAAATAACTCTCCTCCCCTATCTGCAGGGACAAGACTGGCTATGTTCCCTAGATCTAAAAGATGCTTATACTCATATCCTAATACATCCAGGACACAGAAGATATCTCCACTTCACCTTTCAGGGGGCCATTACCAGTACCGAGTCCTCCCCTTTGGCCTGGCATCGGCTCCCAGAATTTTCACAAAATGCATATCAGTGGTAGCAGCCCACCTGCGAAGCATGGTCATTTTTGTCTTCCCCTATTTGGATGACTGATTGGTAAAGGCAGACTCTCCAGAAGAACTCTGCTCTTCATACCAGACCACCATAGCATTGCTACAACACCTGGATTCGTAATAAACTTCCCAAAGTCTCAACTAACCCCAACTCAAAGGTTGGAGTTCATAGAAACAGTGCTTGTCACTCAGCTATCCAGAGCCTTTCTACCACTGGACCGTATGGACCAACTGGAAACTCTAGTCACTCACATGTGGCAACAAACATCATCACCGGCTTGGGACTACCTGCGTCTCCTGGGCTATATGGCGTCCACAGTGCATGCTTAGCACAATAGACCCTATCATCCCAGTGGACACAATCCACAGGACAATTGAACAAGATCATTCGGATCTCCCGCCCATTAGTCCACTCCCTACTGTGGTGGTGCACACCAGCAAACCTGCTCAAAGGGTCACCTTTTCGGATGCCTCATCCTCAACACATCCTTATGACAGATGCGTCCAAGGTCCATTGGGGAGCCCACTTGGAGTCATTCTCCACTTAGGGCCTCTGGACAACTCAAGAGTCATCCCTACAGATCAATTTATTGGAGCTTCGGGCAATCTCAAAAGCCCTACAGGTTTTTCACCATCACCTCACCAACAGCCATGTTCTGGTAAGGACAGACAACCGAGTGGCAATGTTCTATCTGAACAAGCAGGGAGGAGGCCTGTTGCCTGTGGAACTTTGCCATCTCTCACTGCATACACCTTCGTGCAGTATATATTCCGGGCGAACAGAATCAACTTGCAGAAACTCAGTCGGATTCTTCACCCATATGAGTGGAGTCTACATCCAAACAAGGTAGCCCAGATATTCAAAGCCTGGGGAACACCAGTCATCGACCTCTTTGCTACCCCACAGAACACCAAACGCCTGCACTTCTGCTCCAGAGTTCCATCCAAACTCAGCCAAGCAACAATGCCTTTCATCTACATTGGGATTGAGGACTGCTTTATGCATTCCCCCTCCCCCCCCCCCCCCCACACCTCTAATACTGAAAACCATCTTCAAGCTCCAGCTGGATGGTGGCAATATGATACTCATAGTCCCTTTCTGGCCTCGACAACCATGGTTTTCCCTTCTTCTTCGACTACAACAGATGAATCCAATCTGTCTAGGCTGCAGTCCGAACCTTCTATCCCAGGAAGACGGAACAGTTCTCCATCCCAATCTGAGATCGCTCCGTCCAACTGCGTGGCTGCTCAAGCTTAGCCTTTCAGCATCTCAACCTGTCTACTGAAGTAAAAAACATCTTTCTGGCTTCTAGGAAACCCTCCATCAGAAGGACATACTCCTGCAAATGGCGCAGATATGAAACATGGCGCTCAAAAGGCAATCTCAATCCATTTGACACTCCATTATCTGCAATCTTGCAATATCTACTGCACTTTTTTTATATTTTATTTTATTTTATTAACAGGTCTTTTTATACCGCTTTATCATTTCAATCAAAGCAGTTTACATTGTAACTTAAACTTGGTAATGTATATTAAGCAAGACACTGATAACTTGGAATTTTCTGAGGCAATGGAGGGTTAAGTGACTTGCCCAAGGCCACAAGGAGTGCTAGTGGAATTGAACCCTGGTCTCTTGGCTCCCACGCTTATGCTCTAACCATTAGGCTACTCCTCCACTCTTCAGGACTCAAAACCAATTTGGGTCGAGTTCACCTAATTGCCATTGCAGCTTTTCATAAACCAATCGATGGCCAACCCATCTCAGTGCACCCTTTAGTGGCATGCTTCATGAGAGGCCTCCTCCTCTCTAAGCCAACCATTCGACCACCTCCAGTGGCATGGGATCTCAACGTTGTCTTGGCCCATCTTCTCAAACTCCCGTTTGAACCCCTGAGAATAAGCCACTTGTGTTACTTGACTTGGAAGGTCATATTTCTTGTGGCCCTGACATCAGCCAGGCACATTAGTGAGTTGCAGGCGTTGGTGGCTCACCCACCATACACCAGATTCCATCATGACAAGGTTGTCCTCAAGACACATCCACAATTCCTACCAAAGGTGGTATCGCCATTCCACCTAAATCAATCCGTCATACGTCTGGTCTTTTGCCCAAGACCTCATTCTTCCTGTGCAGAGACCACCCTGCACATGCTCAGTTGTAAATGAGCCCTGGCCTTCTACCTCCAGAGGAATCAGGATCACTGCAAGTCCTCACACTCTTTGTGTCATTTGAACCCACTCATCTGGGGCTTCCAGTAACTAAGCAAATGCTTTCCAGATTGATAGCAGACTGCATTGCTTTCGCTTATAATAACCTAATATATAAAAATCTTAACCCCTCATATACAGAAAAGAGAAAGTCCCATCACAATTCAGTAAATCAAATTAATCATAATAAGAATCTAGTAAAGAAGAAACCTGCAGTCTCAGGCAAAAACGGCTATATACTCCCAGGTTTAATTTCACCTCGAGGGTAATGCCAGATTACATCACCGACCGCTCTAATAGATTTCTTTTAAATAATTGAAATATTCTTAGATTAATCATTCTCTTTACTTGAGCGGACTTTTCTTGCTGTTCTTCACAAATATCAGAGATTATACCGGTTTTTCAATGTCATAATTATGCTTATCTTGGGATTCTTTCAAGTTTCAAAGAGTCCCGACGCTACCATCCCGGTACCTTCGATGCGTTTCGAATCTTCATCAGGGGATCGGTTTTGTCAAGCAATCTCTGTAGAAGGAGGATAATTTAGTAGGAGAACATATAGGAAACAAACCTTCCCAAAATCAATTTAAAAAATTTTTATACTTTGAAACTGAATCTCACCACAAATCCCATTCAAAATAAGTCCGATGATGTGCGGTCTCAAATATCACCACTATTGTCTTCTCTTGCAAAAAACGCCGCACATGCGGACCTGATGTGTAGATTGAGCCTTTAAACCTCCGATGGTTGCGTAAATATGATGTCACGCCAATCGTATCGCAGCAGTCAAAATCTCAATGTTTAATAATTTTACAAATTATACTGGGTATAAGACTTCCTTGCTAATGTTTCTCATAAGTCCATCCAAAAAGATCTAAAAGGCTGAGGGCTCTAAAATCAATTTGATATTAAATACATGCTCCCCATTCGATCGTGGTGTTTAGACCTTCTGGAATGATTGACCGTAATGTGTAAATCCATTTCTGTTCCCGAATTAATAAACATTGGGCTCTAGATTTCCCCGATCCACCAGTTGCTACCCAATCAATCCCAAAACATTTTAAATCATCAAATTTATGGTGATATTGAAGGCAGTGAGATACAATGGGGGCTTCTTGCACTTTACATTTAAGCCTACTTTTGTGCTCATTGATACGAACTCTTAGAGATCGAGTGGTTTTACCCACATATATCAAATGACAGGGACATCGAATAATATATACTACATGGTCAGATTCACAGGACGTTGAATACCTCAATTTATAATTTTTTCCATGATAAGAAAAAGTCGTAGTCTCCTCAGAGACCGGACAAATATTGCAGTGGCCACATGGGCTGTGCCCTGCCATCTGATTTAGACTAGTTGATGGAAAGGATCTTAATTTTGCAGGGCTCAGTTTCTCCTTTAAATTTGAGTGACGCGTCCATACACATCTAATTTTCGTTTCCTGCAAACAGGGAAAACTGCTCAAAACATTTTGATGCCGTTTGAAATTTTTTTAAATTTTACCACTAAGTGGTGAAAACTTAGTGATGAAGTTAATAACTGCGTTTTCTCCAGGACCAAGCAGGAAGTCAGTCCTCACTGATGGGTGACGTCGGCACAGACAGAGCCCTCGCGGAGCAATTTCCCCAGCTTTCGAAGAAAGCCTTTGGGAATTGCAGCGCGCATGCGCGGTCCCCTTCCCGCCCAAGGGTGCCCTTTTGCTCAGTCTTCTTTTTTCCACGGAGCCCTACAGACGTAGTTTGTGATCACCGCTGAAAAAGTTGATTTTTTCGTTCTATTTTCTCGGTTCGACGCCGTGTCCTTTTCCCGCCCGGCCTCGATACTCCGGTGTCGAGTCTGTTCACTATTTTTCGGTTTTTGTTCTTCGTGACTGGCGTTCCCGCCACTTTTTTATCTTTCTCTGGCAGCCCAGTCTTTTGACCTCGCAGGGGCCCTTTTTCCCCCGATGGCTGCCAGCGGGTTTAAAAAGTGTGATCGGTGTACGAGGCTTATGTCTCTCAGCGACACACACGACTGCTGCCTCCGCTGTCTCGGACCCAATCATGATCCGATGATTTGTGGTCCGTGTACCAAAATGTCCTCGAAGGCATTGAGGAGTCGGCAGTCTCAAAAGGAGCTAATCTTCTCCGACTCCGCGTCCGGTCGGGCCCGGACCTCGTCAGAGGCTTCGACGTCTCGTGACTCCGGCCCCGAGCGTCGTCGGAGCTCCTCTGAGTGGGGGTCTCCCGCCCGGGAACATCGTCGGAAGAAGAAACCCGCAAGGGCGGTGTCGGAGGACGCTCCTGGTCCCTCGAGGGCCAGGTCGCATAGCCCCGATAGCCGCCCCAGGTCCTCGGAGTCGGAGAGGCCTTCGAAGCATCCTCATCTCGAAGTGGAGTCTCCTGGACACGTGAGTACTGTAGTCCTCGTGGACTCGCCTCCGAAGGAGCTGACGTCGGGCCCGACGCCGTCGGGGCCCGAGTCGGGGGCTGCTGGGTCTCCTGAGCTTGGACTCAGGCTGACGGCCTTGGAGAGCAGTTTCGCTGCCTTCATGGACCAGCAGCGGGCATTGATCGCTGGCCTCGCCGGTGCATCTGCCCCGACCACCGGGACGTCGACGTCCAAGTCGACCCCGGAGGCCGAGCTGATCCTCGAGTCCATGCGGGCTCGGGTCGATCCTCGGCCACGGTCTCCCTCGGCCTCCCGTTCGGGACCGAGGTCGTCGACGCCGGCCTCGGCGTCGGGGCAGAGGTCCTCGGCGGCCGCCCGCACGGAGCCGCTCGATTCCTCCTCGGAGGAGTCGGGCTGGGACACGGAGGAGGACGAGTCACCCGGTTCTTTTCAGACTCGGTGCTTCCCCTCCGACTCGCCCGAGTCTGAGCCTCGGAGACGGGAGACGGTCCCCCCCGGAGGCTTTGGCCTTCCCCGCGGATCCCGAGGAGGAGCCTCGAGCCGAAGAGCTCGAGGCCCTCCAGTATGACTCTCCCCCGAAGGAGGCCTTTTACTGTACTGGTTCCTCCGATGCTGGAAAGACTTCTCTTCCGCATGTGGGAGAGCCCGGCATCGACGCCGGTGTTAAGCAAGCGGGTCGATTCCATGTATCGAGTCCGCAAGAGCCCCGGGGTCCAGAAGGCACAACTACCGCACCATTCCATGGTGGTGGAATCGGCCATGCATCGACTCAAGAGTCAAAAGATGCACTCCTCGGTGCCTCCCGGTAAGGAGGCCCAGAACCTGGATGCCCTCAGTAGGAAGTGCTTCCAGGGCTCTATGCTTGCTTGTCGAGTCCAGACATACCAGCTCTACATGGGCATGTATCTCCGAGACCTGGCAAAGGAAATTGCCGGGTTCTCTGCTGGTCTCTCTGAGGAACCTTTGCAGAGGTTCCAGGCCTTGTCCACTGATATTCGAGAGTGCTCGAAATTTATTTCTCGAGCAGCCTACGATGGCTTCGAAGCATCGGCTCGAGTAGCCGGGGCAGGCATCGGTGCCCGCCGGCAGGCTTGGCTTCAGTCATCCGACCTCGAGCCATTGGTGCAGGACAAGTTGGTCGATGTCCCCTGCAGAGGTAAAAACCTCTTTGGCAAGCCCATGGCTGAAAAGGTTGTGCAACGAGACAGAGACTCTAACCAGGACTCGCCTGTCCAGAAAGACCTCTGCCCCTTCACAGAAGAGAAAGGGCTTGGGGAAAAAGCCCTTTTACCCGAGGAAGGTGTCTGCCTATAAACACCACCACCCACAATATCAAGCCTCAGCAGCTCCCCATCAGGGTCAGCAGGCTAAGGGACAGGGTAATGGGTCCCTTAGGCAGAAGGCCCCCAAGCCCACTACACAGGCCCCTGCTCAGCAGGGTGGGGGTTTTTGACTCCGTAAGCATAGCCTCTTCCCCCCCGCTGACTTCTCTCAGCACGGGAGGCCGGCTGACACACTTTGCCCACAGGTGGTCAGCCGTAACATCAGATACATGGGTGCTTCAGGTAGTTCAAAAGGGCTACCTTTTGCATTTTCACCAGGTACCTCTCTCCTACTTTCCATGGGAGCCCCCAAGGACCCCTTTGCACAGGGACTTACTCCTTCAGGAGTTAGCAAGTCTTCTTCAGGAACAGGCTGTGGAACCGGTGCCCCACCACCTGAAAGGTCACGGCTTTTATTCCAGGTACTTTCTGATACCAAAAAGAACAGGAGGCCTCAGACCCATCCTGGACTTGCGCAACCTCAACAAGTTCCTGCAAAGGGAAAAGTTCAAGATGCTTACCCTTGGAATCCTGCTGCCCTACCTCCAGCAGGGAGATTGGCTATGCTCATTGGATCTAAAGGATGCTTATACTCACATCCTTATCCATCCGGACCACAGACAATATCTACGATTTGTTGTGGAAGGAAATCATTATCAGTACAGGGTACTGCCCTTTGGCCTGTCCTCCGCTCCCAGGGTGTTCACCAAATGCCTGGCAGTGGTGGCAGCCTTCCTGAGGCTTCAAGGCCTGTTTGTCTTTCCCTACCTGGACGACTGGCTCATCCAGGCACAGTCTTCCCTAGAGGTCACTCAGGCCACTCGTCGCACTGTAGCTCTGCTTCAGCACTTGGGGTTTGTCATAAACTTCGCAAAGTCCACTTTGCTCCCCTCTCAGGATCTAGAATTCATAGGAGCGCGGTTGGACACTCTGCAAGCTCGTGCCTTCTTGCCTCTGGAACGGGCCAATCGGCTCGTAGCTCTGGCCAGCAGTTTTCACAGCTCTTTCCTGGTCTCGGCCAGGCAATTCCTGCGGCTGCTCAGCCATATGGCTTCCACGGTCCATGTCACTCCGAATGCCCGTCTACATATGAGGCCTGCTCAGTGGAGCCTTCGCACTCAATGGCATCAAGCCACAGGGAGCCTTGTGGACTTAGTACGGATCTCCGACCGCCTGGTCTCCTCTCTGCAATGGTGGCTTCATCTGCCAAATCTGCTTCTCAGCATGACTTTTCAGTCTCCTCCACCTTCCCAAGTGCTGACGATAGATGCCTCTCTCCTGGGATGGGGAGCACATTGCCAAGGGACATGTACTCAAGGCCTTTGGACCCCTTGGGAAGCTGCTCAGCAAATAAACTTCCTGGAGCTCAGAGCGATCCGCCTAGCTCTGCGGACCTTCTCTCACCTCACCTCTCATCAGTCTGTACTAGTCCAGACGGACAATCAAGTTGCCATGTTCTATGTCAACAAACAGGGGGGCACTGGCTCCTTCCTCCTATGTCAGGAGGCTCGGAGACTGTGCTCTTGGGCAGTCGACCATGGCATCCTGCTTAAAGCGGTTTACCTGCCCGGACAGGAAAATTACCTGGCCGACAAACTGAGCAGGATTCTGCAGCCACACGAGTGGAGATTGGACCCGCTGGTTGTTCAGCGAAACTTCCTCCGGTGGGACCTCCCCACCATGGATCTTTTTGCCAGTCCTCTGAACCGGCAACTTCCCAGGTTCTGCTCCAGGCACCCGCACCCGCTCAGAGTAGCGGCGGATGCTTTCCTCATTCCGTGGTCCATGGGCCTACTGTATGCCTTTCCTCCCACGCCACTCGTGTCCAGGACGCTTTTCAAGGTTCTCTGGGTCAGGGCCTCGGTTATCCTGGTAGCGCCCAGTTGGCCGAGACAGCCCTGGCTCCCACTCCTGCTGCAACTGGCAGTGGACACTCCCCTTCCTCTGGGGTTTCAGCCCAATCTCCTGACTCAGGATCAAGGCACTCTCCTGCACCCCAACCTCCGGGCCCTTCACCTGATGGCCTGGCTGCTGAAAGGGTAGTTCTAGCTCCGCTGCTCTTCCCTCCGGAGGTGGAAGATGTCGTCCTGGCCTCTAGGCGTCCGTCCACCCGGAAGTCTTACGCCCTTAAATGGCGTCGCTTCTCTGTGTGGTGTTCTCAACAATCTGAGAACCCCTTCTCCTGCTTGGTATCGGTGATTCTGCAATACTTGCTTCACCTTTCCAATCTCGGCCTCAAGTCCAACTCTGTAAGAGTCCACCTCAGTGCTCTCTCTACACATCATTCGCCGGTGGACGGCAGGCCTCTTTCCGCACACCCCTTGGTGATGCGTTTTCTCAGAGGCCTCCTTCTGCTTAAGCCTCCCTTGCGCCCCCCAGCCCCTGACTGGGATCTCAATGTGGTCTTGCAGCGGATTACCTGTCCGTCTTTTGAACCTATGGCTACCTGCTCTCTTCGTTTCCTTTCTTGGAAAACTCTCTTCTTGGTAGCCCTTACCTCCGCTAGGTGCGTTAGTGAACTACAGGCCCTAGTGTCTGAGCCTCCTTACACTAGGTTCTACTCTAATAGGGTGGTCTTACGGACTCACCCAAAGTTTCTTCCAAAAGTGGTTTCCCCTTTTCATCTCAACCAAGAGGTGGTTCTTCCAACCTTCTTTCCCAGGCCGCATACCAGCCGGGCTGAGACAGTTCTGCATACCCTGGACTGTAGGAGAGGGCCTTATCCTTCTACCTTGACCGTACACGGGAACATAGAAAGGCTGTTCAGCTTTTCGTTTCTTTTGACCCCAATAGGTTGGGGGTGCCTGTCTCCAAGCGTACTTTGTCCATCTGGGTAGCTGACTGTATCGCCTGGGCTTATGGGGCAGCCGGCCTCTCCTTAGAGAGTCGAGTCTTGAAGGACTAGAAAGGGGGACTGTTACTTCTGGAGAGAAATCTGCAACTGTGAGGATATACTTCTGGTAATTTTCTAAAAAGAATTCTTTGTATTAAAGCTACTTAATCTGTGAACCCACTGTTTTTTGTTGGATCAGTTAGGGCCTAGTAGCAGCAATTAAAGTTTGAATTTAAAACACAGAGGAGAGCTTTCTGGTTACATTTCATACCCAGCAGAGAGCTTGTAGTTTAAATTTAATAGTCACTCAGGGCCAAGTAACAGCAAAGTACTTTTAGTTTAAATTTAACACACAGAAGAGAGCTTTCTGGTTAAATTTAGTACCCAGCAGACAGCTTGTAGTTTAAATTTCATAAGAAGTTAGAGCCTAGCAGCAGCTAAGAGCTATAATTTAAATCAAATCAGAATTTAGCTTACCTCAGCAGCACAAGACAGGGTACTGTGTAGCAGCCCTCTTTTAATAAGTGTTATTTCCCTCCCTCCTCTGGGATTATCATAGCTTTATAGGTACTTACACATCTTAAAAGACAGGAGGTGCTTTCAGGTGAAGCTCATTACCCAAATCAGTCATACACTAAGGACCTGAGATTAATTAAGCTTCAGGTGAACAAGGTATATTAAACGTATTAGGTACAGTTTTATTGGTATAAATACCCATAGCAACCCCTAGTAAGTAAGAACTTAAAGATCTAGACACAAACTTAAAACTAAGATGCAGACAGCAGTCTAGCAGCGGGATGGGGGCTTTCCAGTCTTTTGCATTGAGTGTCACATGTATGATTTTCTCCCAGTTGGTGAGAGGTCTTACGTGTGCACTAGGTGCAAGGAGCTCTTTGCTCTCAGGGAACAAGTCCGTTCTCTAGAGGCTAAAGTAGCAGACTTGGAAAACATAAGACAGACAGAGAGGTACATAGACGAGACCTACAGGGATATAGTCCTGAAGTCCCAACTCCAGTCTGGCAGCACCCCTGTTGCCATGGAGGAGAGAGGTCACGTGACAGGAGAGCATCACCCTGGTGTGGCAGGAAGTGATCCTGTAACTAGGACCTGTCCTCCAGGTGATGTAAAACCCTCTCGCACCGAGGAAGTTTCTCCAGGGCCATGTGCCCATGAGGGAAGGGTTAGGACAGCCGTTATAGTTGGTGATTCGATCATTAGGCATGTAGATAGCTGGGTGGCTGGTGGACGTGAGGATCGCCTGGTAACATGCCTGCCTAGTGCGAAGGTAGCGGACCTCACGCACCACCTAGATAAGGTCTTAGATAGTGCTGGGGAGGAGTCTGCTGTCTTGGTACATGTCGGTACCAATGACATAGGAAAATGTGGTAGGGAGATTCTGGAGGCAAAATTTAGGCTTTTAGGTAGGAAGTTGAAATCCAGAACTTCCAGGGTAGCATTCTCCGAAATGCTTCCTGTTCCACGCGCAGGACCCAAAAGGCAGGCAGAGCTCCGGAGTCTCAATGCGTGGATGAGACAATGGTGCAGAGATGAGGGTTTTGGATTTGTTAGGAACTGGGGAACATTCTGGGGAAAGGAGGGGCTCTTCCGAAGGGATGGGCTTCACCTTAACCGGGATGGAACCAGGCTGCTGGCATTAACCTTTAAAAAGGAGATAGAGCAGCTTTTAAACTAGATATTAGGGGAAAGCCGACAGTCACCCAGAGCGGATGTTTCGGAAGAATGTATCCTTGAAGGATACTGCCAAAAGCAGAGAGGTTCCACAAAAGAGTAAAGTAGCCCAAATGCCCTCAAGTATGGAGCAGACAGAGCTTAAAGATCCCAATTTACCCATGTCTAACAATAGGCAAATTAACATGAATAAAATACAATCTCTAAAATGCTTGTATGCAAATGCTAGAAGTCTAAAGAATAAGATGGGAGAGTTAGAATATATAGCACTAAATGAAAGGTTAGATATGATTGAAATATCAGAGACATGGTGGAAGGAGGACAACCAGTGGGACACTGTGGTACCTGGGTACAAACTATATCGTAATGATAGAGCTGATCAAATTGGTGGAGGGGTTGCGCTCTGTGTTAGAGAGGGCATTGCCTCAGAAAGGATTAAAGTTTTGAAGGAAACAAAATCTGCTGTAGAATCTATATGGATTGAAATTCCATATAAAAGGGAGAAGGCGATGGCAGTGGGGGTGTACTATCGAGCACCTGGCCAGAATGACCAAATGGATGATGAAATGCTCAAAGAAATCAAGGAAGCTAACAAACATTACAGCACAGTAATAATAATGGGTGATTTCAATTACCCCGGTATCGACTGGGTCAGTGTCACGTCAGGACATGCTAGGGAGATAAAGTTCCTAGATGAAATAAATGACTGCTTCTTGGAGCAGCTGGTTCATGAACCGACCAGAGGGGAAGCCATATTGGACCTAGTCCTTAGTGCAGAGCTACTCAATTCCAGTCCTGGTGGCCCGCAACCCTGCAGGTTTTTGGGATATCCCTAATGATATGCATGAGATATATATGCATTAGAGATAGCCTGCCAACCTGACTGGTGTTTGGCCCTCCAGGGCTGGATTTGGAGACCCCTGCCTTACACCTCTGTCATTTAAGATTGTAAGTGGGCAAGGTGCAGATGTCAAGACATCAAAGAGGTTAGAATTTGTCACATTCCTCCTTGCTTCTCACCACCACCAAAATATTGTCTATTAGACAACTTTTTGGTGGTATTGAGAATCTAGGAGGAATGTGACACATTCTATCTACCCTTTTGATGTCTAGAACATCTGTACCTTGCCCACTCACAATCTTAAATGACAGAGGTGTAAGGCAGGAGTCTCCAAATCCAGCCCTGGAGGGCCACAAACCAGTCAGGTTGGCAGGCTATCTCTAATGCATATATATCTCATGCATATCATTAGGGATATCCCAAAAACCTGCAGGGCTGCGGGCCACCAGGACTGGAATTGAGTAGCTCTGCCTTAGTGGAACACCAGATCTAGTGCAAGAGATAAGGGTGTTGGGGCCACTTGGCAATAGTGATCATAGCATGATCGCCTTTGATTTAATTAGTGGAGGAGGGATAGTAAGGAAATCCACAGTACTACCTTTTAACTTTCGAAAGGGAGACTATGATAAAATGAGGAAAACAGTTAAGAAAAAACTAAAAGGAGCAGTTGCAAAGGTTAAAGACGTACATCAAGCTTGGGTGTTGTTGAAAAATACTATCTTGGAAGCCCAGACCAGCTGTATTCCACGCTTTAAGAAAAGTGGAAGGAAGTCCAAAAAACTGCCAGCATGGTTTAAAGGTGAGGTCAGAGAGGCTGTTGTTGCCAAAAAAGCATCTTTCAGGAAATGGAAAAAAGAGCCAAACGACGAAACCCGGAAACAGCACAAGCACTGGCAAGTCAAATGCAAGGCATTGATAAGGCAGGCAAAGAGAGAATTTGAGAAGAAGCTTGCTGCGGAAGCAAAAACGTGAAATAAAGACCTTTTCAAGTACATTCGTAGCAAAAAACCTGTGAGAGAGTCAGTTGGTCCATTAGATGATAAAGGGGTTAAAGGAGCACTAAGAGGCGACAAGGCGATAGCGGAGAGACTGAATGAATTCTTTGCTTCGGTCTTTACTGAGGAAGATGTAGGGATGTTACCCATGACTGAAGTGGTATTTAAAGGTGCGGAAGAATTGAAGGAAATATCGATACATCGGGAAGATGTCTTACAACTATTAGATAAACTGAAGAGTAGCAAATCACCTGGGCCGGATGGTATACATCCAAGGATGTTGAAAGAACTGAAATATGAGATTGCAGAACTGCTATCAGTAATCTGTGAACTATCATTAAAATCATCTCTAATACCTGAAGATTGGAGGATCGCCAATGTAACACCAATTTTTAAAAAGGGTTCCAGGGGTGATCCGGGAAACTACAGACCGGTGAGCCTGACGTCAGTACCGGGAAAACTGGTAGAAACCATCATAAAGAATAAAATTACTCAGCATGTAGATAGTCACAACCTAATGGGAGACAGCCAACATGGCTTTAGACAAGGAAGATCTTGTCTTACTAATCTGTTATGTTTTTTTGAAGGAAGGAGTGAATAAACAGGTGGACAAAGGTGAGTCGGTTGATATTGTGTATCTGGACTTTCAGAAAGCCTTTGACAAGGTCCCTCATCAGAGACTTTTGGCAAAACTAAAGAGTCATGGGATAGGAGGCAGTGTACTATTGTGGATCGGGAACTGGTTAAAAGATAGAAAGCAGAGGGTAGGGCTAAATGGCCAATTTTCCCAATGGAGAAAGGTGAATAGTGGTGTACCCCAGGGATCTGTGCTGGGTCCGCTGCTTTTTGACATATTCATAAATGACCTGGAAAGTGGAATAACGAGTGAGGTTATCAAATTTGCAGATGACACAAAACTATTTAAAGTTGTTAAAACCCAAGAGGATTGTGAAAAATTGCAAGAGGATCTTGATAAATTGGAAGACTGGGCATCAAAATGGCAGATGAAATTTAATGTGGACAAGTGCAAGGTTATGCACCTAGGGAAGAACAACCCAAACTATGGTTACACGATGCAAGGTTCCACATTAGGAACCACCACCCAGGAAAAAGATTTAGGCGTCATTGTGGATACCATGTTAAAACCCTCGGCCCAGTGTGCAGCGGCGGCCAAGAGAGCAAATAGAATGCTAGGTATGATAAGGAAAGGAATGGAAAATAAAACAAAAGATATTATAATGCCTCTATATCGTTCCATGGTGAGACTGCACCTTGAATATTGTGTGCAATTCTGGTCGCCGTATCTTAAAAAGGATATAGCGATTTTAGAAAAGGTACAGAGAAGAGCCACCAAAATGGTAAAGGGGATGGAAGGATACTCCTATGAAGAAAGGCTAAAAAGGTTAGGTCTCTTTAACCTGGAAAAGAGACGGCTGAGGGGAGATATGATAGAAGTCTATAAATTAATGAACGGAGTAGAACGGGTAAACATAGATCAATTGTTCACCTTATCAAAATATAGAAAGACTAGGGGACATGCAATGAAGCTATGGGGTAAACTATTTAAGACTAATAAAAGAAAATATTTTTTCACTCAATGTGTAATCAAACTCATGAATTTGTTACCGGAGGATGTAGTAAAGGCTGTTAGTGTAGCTGGGTTTAAAAAAGGTTTGGACAAGTTCCTGAGGAAAGGTCCATAAACCATTATTAAGAAGTGACCGAAGATATCAATGCTTGACCCAGTACAAGCATTGTGGAACTTGTGTCTCTTGGGGAAACTGCTAGGTACATATGACCTAGATTGGCCACTGTTGGAAACAGAATACTGGGCTTGATGGACCTTGGTCTGACCCAGTATGGCATATCTTATGTTCTTATGAGTCACGGCTCACCGTGTCAGGGCGAAGGATGCGTCAGTGGCTCATCTTCGCTCTGGTCCGTTGGCAGACATCTGCCGGGCCGCTACTTGGTCTTCAAGCCGGACTTTTGCGGCTCATTACTGCCTGGAGAGGGAGTCCCGCAGGGACAGTGCTTTCGGACAGGCAGTCCTCCACAATCTCTTTGAGGTTTAGGCAGCTCCTACCCTCCGGCCCTGGTGTTGGGCTACCGGCCGGAAGCGTATTCAGAGAAGATTCCTTACTTCTGTACTGCTGAGCTAGAGGGAGCTCATTTTTTCTGCTTGAGGTCTCCGGTAGCCTTAAGCTTGGAAGTCCCATCAGTGAGGACTGACTTCCTGCTTGGTCCTGGAGAAAGAGTAGTTACTCACCTGTAACAGGTGTTCTCCAGGAGCAGCAGGAATCAGTCCTCACAACCCTCCCTCCACCCCCCCCCCCTCGGAGTTGCAGTCATTCTTATCCATTGTTTTTTGCTAACTTTTTTGCTGTCTTTTCGCTATGTCATCAGACTGAGCAAGATGGCACCCTTGGGCGGGAAGGGGACTGCGCATGCGCGCTGCAATTCCCAAAGGCTTTCTTCGAAAGCTGGGGAAACTGCTCCGCGAGGGCTCCGTCTGCACCGACGTCACCCATCAGTGAGGACTGATTCCTGCTGCTCCTGGAGAACACCTGTTACAGGTGAGTAACTACTCTTTCTTCAGTCTGTATGGACAGATGTGGCTGTAACAACAAAGATCGATTATTATACAACGCTCTTCTATAAGCAGTTTTAATGATCTGTGGGGGGTAGCCTCGCTGTTGAAATTCTTTCATTAAACTCTTCGCCTGTTCCTTATAGTCATCCACATGTGTACAATTTCTTCTATATCTAAGAAATTATGAAAACGGTAAACTGTCTCGAAGTTGTTTTGGATGTTTGCTATGATAATGAAGAAATGTGTTCCGATCGGTGGGCTTCTTATGGACTGACATTAACCACCCATGTATACTTTTCTGGATGGTCACATCCAAATAAACTATGCGATGAGCATGAGCATTGTAAGTGAACTTGATATGTGGAGTAACTCCATTTAACCAAGTTACAAATTCTTGTAGCTGAACTTCAGGCCCCCTCCAAAACATAAACACGTCATCTATGAACCTTTTCCACCACAATAAATGTTGTTTATACGGTGATAAAGGGAGCCAGTGTGATTCTTATGAGGCCATATACAAGTTGGCCACAGAAGGGGCACATGTGGCACCCATGGCTACCCCTGATGTTTGTTTATAAATCACTCCTTCAAATTCAAAATAATTATTGTAAATGGTGAGGGTCACTAGTTGAGATAGGAAGGCCAGATGTTCATCCGAGAGGTCCCCCCGTGCTTGTAAGGAAGACAAAATGACATCATAAGCAGCTGCTTGAGGAAGATTTGTGTATAACGCTGCCACGTCCAAAGTGACCATCAAAACATCTGGAATAGAAGCCCATTCAGAACATTCCGATAACATGTTCAAAAAATGAGGCATGTCCTTAATATATGATGTTATATCTTTCATTTTGGGTCGCAAATAAGAATCGATGTAAATGGATAAAGGTTCCAATAAAGTGCCTTTCGTAGAAACTATCGGTCGACCTGGGGGGCAACGAGCATCTTTATGTATTTTAGGAACAAGATAAAATCGAGCGATGGATGGAAAAGGCTCATTCAGAAATTTCATTTCCTTCCGAGAAATGAGATGATGGTCTAAAGCAGCTGAAGTAACTTGATTAATTTGTTGTTTTAATGATGCTGTGGGGTCTGATATTAACTTTTGATAAGTTTCTTCTTGCGAAAGTTGCCGTTCGGCTTCTAAAAAATATTGGCATCTGTCCATCACCACTATAGCTCCTCCTTTATCCGCCCGACGGATAACAAGTGTAGAATGGTTTTGAAGTTCTCGCAGAGCCGTGGTTTCTGCTGATGTAAAAGTACTAGAAATTAAGTTAGAAGATTTTTCAAGTTTGTCCACGTCCTTCAAGACTAAATCACGAAAGAGAATTAAAGTGGGGTGTAATGGACCTGGTGGCATCCAAGTTGATTTAATTGGAAGCGTAGTCCTGGAAGTATCAATAATATTAATGCCTTCTGAATTATCTAGCGCTTTATTCGCAAAAAATATTTTCAAATGAAGTTTTCTCATTAAATTCTCCATATCGATTCTAAATTGAAAACTATCATAACGAATTTCTGGGACAAAAGACAATCCTCGATTCAAAACACGTAATTGAATTTCGGATAGAGGAACCGATGAAATGTTAATAACCAGGTTATTCGATGAGAGGTCACGTGATGCGAGCAGAGTAGTGGTCGCATCCTGAGAGTGCTCCGTGCCCCACTGCCCAAACCGGCGATTTAGAACCGTGCAAACCCCGCGGAGAACCGGCGAAAAGGTCCCCCGGGTACTTTGGAAGAGATACAGAGCTTTGGAGTGAAGTTTGGTGGACGGATCGTATGGCGGTGGCACCCAAGGCGACCAGGAGAGAGCGGGAGCGGGTGACGGGCTCCAGCAAAATGGCTGACATGGCCACAACGACCGGCTCACCCAAATCTCCTGCCTCACTGGACATGATGTCAGCGGCGGTGGCCGCGGCTCTTTCGCCGCAATTTGATGCACTCCACGAAAAAATGGATAGCCTGCGTGCCTCAGTGGACAGCCTTGGGAATAGACTTCAGGAGGTGGAAGACCGCCTGGGGCACGCCGAGGACAAGATCGAGACGTTGGAGACGGAGGTTGCTGGCCTCAGGCATCAGCTCGTATTACACGAGGCAAAGCTGGATGACCTGGAAAAAAGGTCCCGGCGTAGCAACCTCCGATTTATGGGGATACCCGAGAACATCGCCGACAAGGATCTGAAGGGCTATCTGGAGGGGTTTTTTGCGCAGCTACTGGACGGCGAAGTGAGCGGAGGCCCGATCCATATCGAACGAGCACACCGGGTCGGCAGTAAACAGGCGAGGGACACCCGGCCTCGGATTGTGTTGGTAAAGTTTGCTTTCTTCCCACAAAAAGAAAAGATCCTACGAGTAGCCCGACAGAAAGGGGAAACTATCTACAATAACTCCAAGATCCGCGTGGCACAAGATTACTCAGCGGTGCTGAGTAAGAAGCGCCGTGAATATGCCCCTCTTTGCGAAAAACTTATTGGCGCTGGAATCCGATTCGCGGTGCAATATCCGGCTAAATTACATATAACCCACGAAGGCTCCCACCACGTGTTTGCAGCGGCTGCAGAGGCAGAGGGGTACGTGAACCAACTTACTGCCGGAGGACAGACACCCCCCTTGCCGCCTCGTTGAGCTTTCTGGAGTGCTCTGTTTGGTGATGGCGGGCTTTTCCGTTGAGAGTGCAGCACATGGCAGCCGGTGGAAAAATAGGCCCCAGCATCAATCAGGCCTGTATCTTGGACTGTCAGCTGAATAACAATGTACCTATCGGATTATGTATCTTGTTACAAACTTGCGCTGTAGTGACTTATTACATTGTTTCTGATTTTATGGGGCTGCTTAGTAATGTATCTTGCTGAAGGTGCTTTTCCTTTTGTTTCCTTTTACTATTTCCCCAGAGAGTTCGTCCTCTGATGTAGACATGTGTATCGTGTTGTAGTATTGGGGGCAAGATGTTTATTATTTATTTACTTTAATTATATTTATTTCTTTTAATTATATTTATTTAGTTCCTCTATCAGTATTACTATTATTTGGCCCCGGGGACAGTGGTTATATTCGATGAGTAGGTTCTGGACTGTAATGTTGCCGGGTGGGGGCGGGGGGGAGGTGCCATACTAAATGTCTGCGTGCGTTGCGTTGTCTTGCTATGTGGGTTTAGGCGCCCCCCCCCCTCTTACTTGTCCTATCTGTCTGGGAGACCCGGGGGGTTGGTTTAAGCCTTGTGGGACTGCGAGACTGGCTGGCTGGGTTCCAGGTATATGTCTTCGTTGGCAATACGGCTCTCTGTCGGCGACGGCATTTACTGGACCCTGGGGCGGCTATGCAGCCCTGTCCCAGTTGGAGTTTCTAGATTGGTTTCAGTTTACTGTCATAAGGGGCTGGGTTACCTAATGGCTTCTAATATCCTCCCCGGGGTTCTGGGAGGTCTGGGGACTTGAGCGTAGGAGTTCCCTGAATGGAAGAGGCTTTGGAACAAATCAGGGGCTCTGCAGGGAGGTGACTGAATTGTCCACGGGCTCTTTGGTACTCTGGTCAGTGGGCTGGGGGTCGGACACGCCCAGTGTGACCTGGGTTGGACTTCTCTAGAGTGGGGAGGTGGAGAAGGTCCTGAGTACAAAGGGGAGAGGGGGTTGGGGTAGGGATTGGAGAGGGGAGGGATGGTTAGGGGGGGCTCTGGGAGGGGAGGGGGTGGGGGTGCAATGGGATCCTGAGGTCATGCGGATGATAAACTCTGAGCTATTAGGATGGTGCAGGAGTGGGCCCCAGGCTGGGGGGGCTCACTTGCAGATATTTACGTTACTGGTCTACGGGTGGTGCTATAACCCGCCTTAAGCTGAAGGTTGTATCTTGGAACATATGTGGAATAGGCAACCCCATTAAACGTTATAAAGTACTGCAGGCTCTAGCCCGGCTGCAATGCGATATTGCCTTTCTGCAGGAAACCCACCAGACTGCTGAGGAACATGCGAAGCTACAGAGGGACTGGGTAGGACAGAGCTGGGGGGCCCCGGCACATGGGAGAAAAGCTGGGGTGGTCCTGCTGATCCATAAACGTGTGCGCTTTGTTCTAGAACAGCAATATGTTGACCCCAGAGGCAGATATCTTTTGGTATATGGCTCCTTGGAGGGAAGACGGGTGGTGCTGGGTAACCTCTATGCCCCTAATGTTTTGGATAATGCCTTTTATGCCCGTTTAGCCTCGCAGGTTGAGCAGTTCCCGGAAGCCCCTCTGATCCTAGCGGGAGACTGTAATGGGGTAATGGATATTAATTTAGATACTACAGGGGGAGGACAAGAGGGGTGGCGGGTCCCGACCACTAAAGCCCTTCAAGGGCTGCGACGTCGCCTCGGGTTGGTAGACCCGTGGCGATTACTTCACCCACTGGAACGGGACTTCACGCATCAGTCGCGGGCCCACGACTCCAGTGCACGGATTGACTATGTTTTGCTCTCGGAAAGATTGTTCGCACAAGTGGGAAAGGCAGAGATTGGTCCGGGTGTGCTATCGGACTATGCGCCAGTGTGGGTAGACTTGCGGTGGGGGGACCCTGCTCCCCTGCAGCGCATTTGGCGGCTCCCCTTGGGGCTATACGTAGATGCAGAATTTCATACCTACTTGGCACAGAAATGGGACGAATTCATGGATAATCATCGGCAGCACCGCGAGGACCCTGAATTATTATGGGAAACGGCGAAGGTGGTTTTACGCGGAGACATTATTGCATACGGGGCACGAAAACGGAAGTTAATAGCATCTCGTATAGTGCAACTAGAACGACAAGTTGTTAAGGCTCGTCGGCGGTGCGCAGGGAACCCCACGGGGGTTAATAAACGCCTTCTTTGGGAGTTGCAATCGTCTCTCAATGAACTGCTCCACCAACGGGCAAAGAAATCCCTGTTCTATTACCGATATCAACTTTATCGCTTTGGGAACAAACCAGGGCGGCTTCTGGCGCGTTGTTTACGTGGTAGCCGGGGATCCCGCTCTATTGCGGCATTGCGAGACGATCGGGGCCAGCTGCACACAAATAATCAGGCAATAGCCCAACTGTTCCGCGGCTTCTTTCAGAAATTATATCAGGGTACCACAGGGTCGCTGGCAGCCATGGAAAGTTACCTGCAAGATCTGCACCTCCCAACGTTGACTGCGGAGCAGCGCTTGGTGCTGGGTGCACCGGTGACAGAAGAGGAGATCCATACAGTAATCAAAAAGGCTAGCTGCTACAAATCGCCTGGCCCGGACGGCTTTGGAGCAGAGTTTTATAAACTACTGACAGGCCGCCTTACCCCAGTATTAACTGAACTATACCACAGGAGGGTTGAACAGGGGAAGTTTACCTAGGGAATGAATCATGCCTTTATCACTCTGATTCCTAAATCCGGTAAGGACCCCCTGCTGGCTGCCTCTTATAGGCCCATCTCTTTATTGAATTTCGACTTGAAGATACTCGCAAAGGTTCTAGCGAATCGCTTAGCTGACGTATTGGGGGGCCTGTTGCATGAGTCACAGGTGGGTTTTGTGCAAGGGAGATATGCGGTGCGGAACCTGCGGAAGATTCTAGCCTCTATGGAATGGGTTCGTATGCGAGAGATGCCGTCCCTGTTGGTCAGTTTTGACGCGGAAAAGGCGTTCGACCGGGTCAATTGGGACTACTTGGAGTTTCTCTTACCCCGTTATGGGCTGGGTGACCCCTTTATTGCAATGGTGAAGCTCCTCTACACACACCCTACCGCGAGCATTCTATGCAATGGAACTATGTCTGATTCATTTAATCTCACACGAGGCACACGACAGGGCTGCCCACTCTCCCCGCTATTATTTGTGTTAACTATCGATCCCCTATTGCGGAGCATAGTGGGCTCTAAGGCGATTCGCGGCGTCCCCGTTGGACCTGGTGGATTTAAAGTAGCCGCTTTTGCAGATGACATTTTAGTTCATCTATGTGACCCGCAACACTCGCTGCCAAACCTACTTGCCGAATTTACTAGGTATGGTGCCTTCGCGGGCTTACGGATTAATCAAGACAAATTGGAAGCATTGGATATTGGGGGTCGCCTACAACAGAGTTGGGAGGGGAGCTTCCCGCTGCGATGGGCGGACAACTCCTTTACTTACCTAGGGATTACACTCACTAAAGATACATCAGCATTGTACAAACAGAACTTTGAGCGCATTTGGCTTAACATTCGGTCACAATTTCGGGCCTGGATGCCGCTCCCCCTGTCCCTCTTGGGCAGGGCAGCAGTCCTGGGGATGGTAGTACTACCGCGGATTCTTTATTGGTTACAAACTCTACCAGTCTGGCTACTCCGTCGTGACCTTCTTCGTATCGAACGGGAGTTTCATGGTTTCCTTTGGCGAGGGGCTCGAGCGCGTATCCCGCTGCGCCGTCTTAGGGGGGGCTGGAAAACGGGAGGGATTGGAGTACCTGATCTTGGGGCCTATGCTTTGGCTTGCCAAGCTAGGCATCTGGGGGACTGGCTCGGTAACACGGAGCACTATACCCCAAGGGAGGTGGAAGAGGCTTTGGTAGCACCGCACTCACTGCTGGCAGTTCTTCACCTCCCGAGAGTGGCTCTGCCGAGTCACCTAGTGAAAAGTGTGTTGGTACAGGCGGCGCTTTGTACGTGGCAACGGTTGAACACACTGTGGGAGAGTTCCCCAGAGGCTTCGAGCTGGCTGCCGCTGCAGGGGAATGCTTTGTTCCCCCCGGGCTCAGAGTCGGCCTCTTTCGTTCAATGGGCACAAATCGGAATACGACTTTTGGGACACGTTGTCGATTCAGATGGGCGATGCAAGACTTTGGAAGTGCTTTGTCATGAATATGACTTGTGCCCCAGGACTTCTCTGTTTCCGTACCGGCAGTTATCGCACTATGTGTACTCTGTGGCGCGACGGGAACTACAGAGCGACCGTTCCGCACAGATCTTAGAGTTTTTTGCCTTGGGCACTGAGGACAAACCAACTATTACACACTTTAAGAAAGCTTTGGAACCTTATGCGAAACCTGCAGATTACTCGGCAGAGGAGAATTCTTGGGCGCGAGAACTGGGCAGTGAGGTCGCTCCGGGATCTATAATGGCGGCGTTGTGCAGGGTGGCCGGCCTGGCGGAGGGAGCTCGTTGGCGGGAAATCCAGTTCAAGAGTATTGTCCGAGCTCACTTCTCTCCGAAGAGGGCACTACGTAGTCATCTCACAGACAACGGGGGGTGTCCGAAGTGTGCGAGTCCACTAGCGGATCTAGGTCACATGTGGTGGGGATGCCCATACATTCGCCGTTATTGGTTGAAAATAGCAACTTTCTTGAGCGATATCCTGCAACAGCGGGTCTGCTGGACAGGGCAGCTCATAGTGCTGGATCAGTTGGGACCACTCCACCCGAAGGGTAAATGGCAGCAATTGTTGATACGGAAGGCATGTCTGGTGGGGAAGGGCCCTGTCCTGCGGCGGTGGTTGGAACCTGCAGCCCCCTCCTTCTGGGAGTGGCGGAATGGGTTTCATCATTATATGCTTCTAGAGAGGCGGAGTGCACAGAGATACCCCCGCAGTTGGGCCTCCTTTCTCATGGTGTGGACACCCTATATTCAGCATTTAGGGCCCAAAGTTCGTAGCGAGATTTTATGTTTGGGATAGAACTCGGGGAGATGTCATCTATAGCGGAGAATAGACCTCCGATGACCTCAGGGATCCTGGGAGAGAGGGGTGGGGGGGGGGGAGGGCGAGGGAGAGGGGGGAAGGGAAAGGACAGGTAGATGGGCATTGGGTATTGCACTGTGGCAACGCCCCGAGGCAAAGGATAAGAGACAACCCTGCCCGGGGTACATACCGGCATTTAAACCTGATTATGTACTGCGAAAATTTGAAGCAATGTTGTAACGGTTGTTGTGTGGTGTTAAATTGTTTCATATGCTTCTAATAAACATTTTTCAAAAAAAATAAAAATAAAAATAACCAGGTTATTCTTCAATTCCTGTCCTGTATTCCTCATAGACGGATTCAATTTCGTTGTCGTCTGGTGCGTTGTTTTCCATAATTTCCTTCTTTCTTTTTGATTTTGCCTTCCTCTTCGTTTGCAAGGGTTCTACAAGGAGCGTCCAGGAATGATCATGTGACACCAATCCTCAAGCAGCTTCACTGGCTCCCAATACAAGCCAGGCTCATATTCAAAACACTGATTCTCACGTACAAGGCCATCCATGGCTTGTCAGCCAATTCACTAACTGACCTCATACAAACTGTACCACCAATAAGATCCAGAAGACAATCATCACTAAACACTCTAACAATGCCAAAGGCCATAACAACTTGCAGCCGATCAACAGCGAATAGAGCCTTCATGTTTTGCGCCCCAAAACTCTGGAACTCCCTACCACCTGACATACGTGCTTTAACCGATCTAACCCAGTTCAGAAGAGCCCTAAAATTTAACCTATTTATCAAATTTTACCCTACATAAAGTTCAAAAGAATAGCCTTAACACAAACTTAACCACAATCTCCTCCTGACCCTTGCACTACTGCTATTTTATGTAAATAGTTTTTCATGCTATAAAACTAATTGAATATTTATTCTATGTATATAGTTCTCCCATGTTATCCAAGTTTATACTCCTGTTATATGTAATACCGAACAGCCTGTTGTTCTGGTCTTTGTGTTCATCTGTAAACCGCGCTGATTATAAATAGTGCGGTATATAAAAAACTGAAATAAATAAATAAAATAAATAAATAAAGATATTTATTTATTTATTTATTTATTTAACAATCTCTTATATACCGCAGCTTCCTAAGATCAGCTGCGGTTCACAAATAACAACAGGCAACAAATCATGGATTTGTTTTACATATAACGTCATATAACTATAACCAATGTACAGTAAACAGAAATGTTGAACAGATAGCACTGAACAGTGCAACACTATATACATTATGTACATTAACATTATATTATTAAATACATATACAAGTTATGTGGGATATAATCATTATGAGAAGTACAGATGCAGATAGGGCAGGATTTCTTTTCTGTTATAGTGAGATGTAGATAAAACTGTTTAGCCTTTGTCTAATTCTTTTGATGGCTGTTCTATAGTGTTGTAGTGCATTGTAAAGAGGTGTGTTTTCAGTTTTTTTCGGAATTCATTAATCTCTGTTAATATTCTTAGTTCAACAGGGAGGGAATTCCAGGCTGTTGGGGCTGCATGTGAGAACGCTCTGTTGTTTGTTGATTTATTTGTTTTTATGAAATCTATGGGGGTTTTAAGTTTGTTTAGTTGATTTTTTCTTTGAGTCGGTTTGTGATGTTCTTTGGTAATTAAGTTACTTAAAGTAGATGGTGTCAAATCAAATAGTGATTTAAATACTGTTATTAGTGTTTTATATGTTATTCGGTTTTGAATTGGAAGCCAGTGAAGGGATGCTAGAATTGGTGTTATATGTTGATGAGAGTGTGTTTTTGTTATTATCCTAGCTGCTGAGTTTTGTGCGAGTTGCAGTCTTTTGATGTTTTGTTTTGATGTACCTAATAATATAAGGTTCGCAAAATCAAAGTGGGGGGTTATAGTGGCTTGGATTATACTGATAAAATCATGTATGTAAACAAGAGGTCTAAGTTGTTTAAGTATTTTAAGTTTGTAGTAAATTTTCTTTGTGGTATTTCTGATATGGGTATCTAGAGTGAGATGTTTGTCTAAAATGACTCCTAAGTATCTCACTTCATTCTTTATTTTAATTTCTTGGTTTTGAAGTGTTATATGTGTTGGTGGGGTATAATCTTGGTTTTTGGTGACTATTAGCACTTCAGTTTTTGAATGGTTTATTAGGAGATTGTGGGCATTTAGCCATAATGTTATTTCATTAAAACAATCCGAAAGGAGTTGCAACGGTATGTTAGGGATAGTGAATGGGATGTACATCATAATATCATCTGCATATAGATGATAGAGTACACCATATTTCTTAAAGATATTGCAAACTGGTTTTATGTATATATTAAATAGTAGAGCTGAAAGCGCTGAGCCTTGTGGTAATCCTGTTTCAAATTTATATGATTCAGAAGTTTGATTGCTTATTCTAACATTTTGCGTTCTATTGCTCAGATAAGAGGTGAACCATTTGTGAACTGTAGAGTATATTCCTATGTGTCTTAAGTAGTTAAGCATTATTGAATGGTTAACACTATCGAAAGCGGCTGATATGTCAATAAATAAGAGGATAAAAGCTTTTTTGTGGTTGTCTATTCCTCTTAGTAGTGTATCGGTAAAAACAGTCAGGAGTGTTTCAACTCCATGCTTGGGGCGAAATCCATATTGTTGGTCATCTAGCGGGTAGGATGAGTCAAGAAATTCTTGTGTTTGTATTTGTACAGTTTTTTCGATGACTTTTGCTAAGAATGGTATACTTGAGATAGGTCGGTAAGATTTTGGGGAGGTTTTGTCAAGTGTATTATTCTTCAGGATTGGTCTGATTTGTACTTGTTTAAGGGTGGGTGGGAGGTAACCTTGGAGTAGTGATAAATTGACCATAGGAAGTATGAATGAAAGAAGTGTTGGTAGTGTGTTTTTTATCCAGGTTACTGGACAAGGGTCTAGATAGGATGTTGTGGTGTTAAGATTGATAATGATATATAACATCATATATTAAGGATACGCCTCATTTTTTGAACATGTTATCGGAATGTTCTGAATGGGCTTCTATTCCAGATGTTTTGATGGTCACTTTGGACGTGGCAGCGTTATACACAAATATTCCTCAAGCAGCTGCTTATGATGTCATTTTATCTTTCTTACAAGCACGGGGGGACCTCTCAGATGAACATCTGGCCTTCCTATCTCAACTAGTGACCCTCACCATTTACAATAATTATTTTGAATTTGAAGGAGTGATTTATAAACAAATGTCAGGGGTAGCCATGGGTGCCACATGTGCCCCTTCTGTGGCCAACTTGTATATGGCCTCATATGAATCGCACTGGCTCCCTTTATCACCGTATAAACAACATTTATTGTGGTGGAAAAGGTTCATAGATGACGTGTTTATGTTTTGGAGGGGGCCTGAAGTTCAGCTACAAGAATTTGTAACTTGGTTAAATGGAGTTACTCCACATATCAAGTTCACTTACAATGCTCATGCTCATCGCATAGTTTATTTGGATGTGACCATCCAGAAAAGTATACATGGGTGGTTAGTCCATAAGAAGCCCACCGATCGGAACACATTTCTTCATTATCATAGCAAACATCCAAAACAACTTCGAGACAGTTTACCGTTTTCACAATTTCTTAGATATAGAAGAAATTGTACACATGTGGATGACTATAAGGAACAGGCGAAGAGTTTAATGAAAGAATTTCAACAGCGAGGCTACCCCCACAGATCATTAAAACTACTTATAGAAGAGCGTTTTATAATAATCGATCTTTGTTGTTACAGCCACGTCTGTCCATACAGACTGAAGAAAACGCAGTTATTAACTTCATCACTAAGTTTTCACCACTTAGTGGTAAAATTAAAACAATTTTCAAACGGCATCAAAATGTTTTGAGCAGTTTTCCCTGTTTGCAGGAAACGAAAATTAGATGTGTATGGATGCGTCACTCAAATTTAAAGGAGAAACTGAGCCCTGCAAAATTAAGATCCTTTCCATCAACTAGTCTAAATCAGACGGCAGGGCACAGCCCATGTGGCCACTGCAATATTTGTCCGGTCTCTGAGGAGACTACGACTTTTTCTTATCATGGAAAAAATTATAAATTGAGGTATTCAACGTCCTGTGAATCTGACCATGTAGTATATATTATTCGATGTCCCTGTCATTTGATATATGTGGGTAAAACCACTTGATCTCTAAGAGTTCGTATCAATGAGCACAAAAGTAGGCTTAAATGTAAAGTGCAAGAAGCCCCCATTGTATCTCATTGCCTTCAATATCACCATAAATTTGATGATTTAAAATGTTTTGGGATTGATTGGGTAGCAACTGGTGGATCGGGGAAATCTAGAGCCCAATGTTTATTAATTCGGGAACAGAAATGGATTTACACATTACGGTCAATCATTCCAGAAGGTCTAAACACCACGATCGAATGGGGAGCATGTATTTAATATCAAATTGATTTTAGATCTTTTTGGATGGACTTATGAGAAACATTAGCAAGGAAGTCTTATACCCAGTATAATTTGTAAAATTATTAAACATTAAGATTTTGACTGCTGCAATACGATTGGCGTGACGTCATATTTACGCAACCATCGGAGGTTTAAAGGCTCAATCAACACATCAGGTCAGCATGCGCGGCGTCTTTTGCAAGAGAAGACAATAGTGGTGATATTTGAGACCGCACATCATCGGACTTATTTTGAATGGGATTTGTGGTGAGATTCAGTTTCAAAGTATAAAAAATTTTTTAATTGATTTTGGGAAGGTTTGTTTCCTATATGTTCTCCTACTAAATTATCCTCCTTCTACAGAGATTTCTTGACAAAACCGATCCCCTGATGAAGATTCGAAACGCATCGAAGGTACCGGGATGGTAGCGTCGGGACTCTTTGAAACTTGAAAGAATCCCAAGATAAGCATAATTATGACATTGAATAACCGGTATAATCTCTGATATTTGTGAAGAACAGCAAGAAAAGTCCGCTCAAGTAAAGAGAATGATTAATCTAAGAATATTTCAATTATTTAAAAGAAACCTATTAGAGCGGTCGGTGATGTAATCTGGCATTACCCTCGAGGTGAAATTAAACCTGGGAGTATATAGCCGTTTTTGCCTGAGACTGCAGGTTTCTTGTTTACTAGATTCTTATTATGATTAATTTGATTTACTGAATTGTGATGGGACATTCTCTTTTCTGTATATGAGGGGTTAAGATTTTTATATATTAGGTGACTATTACCCTCTATAATATAAGATCTATTGATTGTGATATCACTTCGCTTATAATAAGGCAGGGCTCTCCCTCACAGGACATGTCACAGCTCACAACCTCTGAGCAATGGCAATATCTGTAGCTAACCTACACTAAGTAGCCATTGACGAAATATGCAGGACAGCACCCTGGTCCTCTATCCACCCCTTTGCCGCCCACTACTTCTTGGGCAAGGACTCTCACGGCCAGGCAGTCCTCCAGCATCTCTTTGGAACATAGCTACAACTCTCCTTCTTTGCCATCAGTCCTCCCCTCGCATCCATATTCTTGTTCTTTATTCCCCACCCTCCCCTCCCTCCCATCTTTGGGATGCTCTTATTCATACGATTACTGATCTCTCCGTACAGTTTCCTCATCTGATAGTCATAGGTGATCTCAATGTCCACTTTGATGCCCCCACCTCTGCTAAGGATCTTTCATTTATCACCTTTATTCATGATCTCTCTCTCCAACAACTTGTCCTTTTTTCAACCCACACAGCCGGTCACACTCTTGATCCAGTTATTACCCCACTGTCCCCTCCTTTTCAAATCTCTCAACTTCTGGCAAAGCCTCTACCTTGGACTGACAACTTCTGCTTAACATTCCTACTTGACCCTCCCACCTCCCAACCTATTAGTTTGGACTCATCTACCACCCTTTTGCGCTGCCGCATTACTCCCCTTACTCTTCAATTTTTTCCTCCAGCCCACCAGGTTCTTCCAGAGGACTTCTCCACTCTTTCCCCAAACACTCAGGTCTCCACTTGGACCTCAGCACTTTCTGCCACTCTGGACCGTTTTTCACCCCTTCAACCAGCTCAGCCTAAGCGTTTCTTCACTCGGCAACCCTGGTTTCATGCTGGTCTCCAGCTCCTCCGCTCTCACCTTCGTCAAGCAGAACGTGCTTGGTGTAAGCACCGCACCACACATGCCCTGGCACTATTTCGTGAGCACCATTGGCACTACCGCTCCTCTGTCCACCAGGCTAAGCTATCCTTCTTTTCTGACCGTATCACCGCTGCTCCATATCCTTCCAAACAGCTTTTTTTCCGTGCTCAGGACCCTCACATCCCTTCATTCTGGCCCACCTCCTATGCTTCCCCCTGTTATGCCTTCTCCCCCTCAACTGGCCTCACATTTCGCAGCCAAGGTCGTAGACCTGCATGCCATCCTTCCTTCCTGTCCCCCTCCTTTATCATCACCCCCCTCCTCCACCCCCTACGTCTTCTCTTTCTCACTGCTGGTCTACCTTTCACACGATCACCACTTCTGAACTCATAACTTTCATTTCCACAGCATGCAAGACTACCTGCCCTCTAGACCCTATCCCTTCTGGCTGGTTCCTTGAACCCTCCCTTACACTCGTTCCTTACATTCTTACTATGATTAACTCCTGTCGCTCTTCTGGATTCTTTCCTTCCCACTGGAAACACGCTCTGGTATGTCCAATCCTCAAAAAACCCTCCCTTGATCCATTAGTCCTGGCCAACTACCACCCAGTTTCCAACCTTCCCTTTCTTGCTAAGATTATAGAAAAAGCTGTCTTTGCCCAACTCTCTCAGCACCTTCACTCAGTAAACTTTCTGCACCCTGTGACGCAGTGGCAACTTCAGAAACCATGGAAACTGATACTGACCCTCTGGTTGGTTCAGGTATTGCAAGAAAAGACAGGGTTTTCCATTCTCAGCATAACCTACAGGCAACTAATCAGCTCACCTCAAGGGAGGAGAGAAGCAGAGCTGTGGATTGGGCACGCCCTAGTAGGAGGCGGGCTTCCCAGAGCAGGGGCCCCTTGTTAAGCAGAGAGAGGGAAGACAGTAGTATGAGGAGAAGGAGAAGGAGTAGGACGGTGATGAGAAGGAATGGAGAAGTGAGCACTACAAATGGAATGAGAAGTGAAGGTGGTTTGAATCCACAAGAGAGAAGGCAAAAGGCATTGGGAAGGCAAGAAGCTCTCTTGAATGCAGAACCCTTTGACCCTGCTACAGAAATACTGCCCAGCTGCAACAGAAGGGAAACTGATTCAGAACCAGAAGTAAAGCCTAGGTTGTTGGGAGACAGCATTTACCCTTGGAGAGAAAGGCACGCTGGCAAGGCATTTTCTGACAAGCCTCATTTTAAGGTACCTGCTGCACTTAATTCCTTTAACAAGTTTTATAAGCCAGAAAGAGGGAGTCCTGATTTTAAAGTACAGGATACTTTCAGGCAATGTGAGAGACGTTGGTTACAGCCTGAAAGCTCTCTAACTAAGCCTAGCTTTTCTCAGCCAGCAGTCCCTGCTTTTAACAAGCAAGCTGACGAGAGGAATTCAGCTAAACTGTTTACAAGAGAATTAGGCTATACTGATACAGAAGGTCCTACCTTTGAAGCATTCTTTAAGAGCAGAGCTCATGCAGAGGAACGTGTGATTCCAACACTCACTAACAGAGATAAGTGGGGGAGGGGTAACTCCACCACGGGCACAGAGTGTCTAAACAGGGAGAGCATTGTTTGTTCACCAGAAGCAGATAATTACTTGCCCAAGCAAGGAGAAGGTTCACCCAGTAGTCCTGCTAGAAGACAGGCAGAACTACTCCTTAATGAATTCAAACAATTCCTAAATAGAAGAGCTGTTTCAGAACAGATTTGCATTCAAGCAGGAAGTAATCCTGAGATAGGATTTCCCACACCGGCTCCAGTTCCCATGATTGAAGTTAACCAGCCGATGGACTGCTCGATTGGTCTAATAGATAGAGCTGACAAGAGCCAAGCTTGAATGATTATACCTGATATTTTATTCTGGTTATGTTAACCAAGGATATGTGAAAAGCTTATGAAATGAATACTGTTTGAGCAACTGAAAGGAAAGCTTATTGAAGCACTGAAATAAGCTGAACTGTAACCTGATTGCAAGAGAAAACAATATTATTTCTTACCGGAGTATTTGTAAATACAGCACAGAGAAGACACATGGTG
The DNA here is from genome assembly GCA_033557465.1 of Ichthyophis bannanicus. Taxonomy (NCBI): domain Eukaryota; kingdom Metazoa; phylum Chordata; class Amphibia; order Gymnophiona; family Ichthyophiidae; genus Ichthyophis; species Ichthyophis bannanicus. Next base: position 574,177,100 of record CM066035.1, read on the forward strand.
TAATATGCTTCCTCAGTGAAGATTAGGCTGAAGCACAGTATTGAAAGCCTGTAATTTGCATTGTTCCTGATTTGGTTATTCTTCTCACCTGTTCCTGTCCACCAAGGAGCGGGGAAAATAAAATCCTTGTAAATATAAATGTCTTGTTCCCGACTTTCATTGGCCCCCACAACTACACAAGGCCCATCCCTCCTTAACCCTCAAGGTTAGGGAGTGGGTGCAGGGTGACAACCCTCACCAATCGGGCTTCCGCCAGGGTAACAGCGTTGAGACAGTCTTGGTAGCACTATTCAATGAACTTCACTCCGCACATGACAGGGGTGATATTTCGGTGGCTGTCTCCCTTGATCTGTCCGCTGCTTTTGATCTAGTTGATCATTCACTTCTCCTTTCACGCCTTCGGGACGCTGGCCTCCGGGGCACTCTGTATCATTGGTTCCATTCTTTTCTCTCCTTTCGCTCTTTATCCGTGGCCCCCTCCTCCAGATCTCCATCATTATCCCCTTCTGATGCCATCCCCCTCCCCTGTGGTGTTCGCCAAGGCTCCGTCCTGGCCCCTCTCTTATTTAATCTTTTTCTTGCACCACTTGCTCTCTGCATTCAACAATCTGGTCTGTCAGCTTTCTATTATGCAGATGACATCATCATTTTACATCACACAAACCCCCTTCACCCGGATCTTGGTCCCCTTAATTCCTGTTTTGCTCTTGTAGCGGACTGGCTGTCTTTGAACTGTCTTCACCTTAACCTAACAAAAACCTCCTCCACTTGGTTCACTTTTGGCAGTCCCTTTCCCTCACTTGCCCCCTCCATTGGAAATTCCACTATCCCCTTGGTCCCCTCTTTCCAATATCTGGGTGTTGTTCTTGACTCTAATCTTATCACTTAAGGACCACATCTCTCATCTTGCCAAAACCTCTTACTTCTTTCTTCGCCAAATTAGGTCTATTCACCCTTTTCTCTCTCCTCCTGCTCTAACCACCCTCATCTTATCTACAGTAATATCTCGGCTTGATTTCTGCAATTCTGTCTTCTCCGGTATCATGCGCACCCAATTGCGCCGCCTACAGCTCATACAGAACACTGCAGCTAGACTCATCACTCGCTCCACCCGTAGAGATCACATCACTCCTCTTCTATTTCATTTACACTGGCTTCCTGTAGAATTTCGTGTACACTTCAAGATACTCACCCTGGTACACCGAGTTATTCACACATACACCACAGTATCTCACTGATCTTCTCCAGTTCTACGTTCCCATGCGCAACCTCCATATCAACCGTCTTCATCTCCCTTCCCCTTCACATGCACACCTCCAGTCCACACGTCACTCTGCTTTTTTCTTCCACGGTCCTGCCCTTTGGAACTCTCTGCCCACTCCTCTCCGCCTGGAACAGAATTATCTCACCTTCAAATCCCTCCTGAAAACTCATCTGTTCCCCATTGCCTACAACCTCCCAGAAACACACAGTTGACCTGGTTTTTCTTTGTTTGTCTGACCTTCTTGTTATGTCTTGTCTCTGCTCCTCTTGCCATTTCTTCTTTCCTGTCACAATTGTAGTTCCTTTCCTTTTCTATGGCTTCAAGCCATCCTGTAAATGTTTCCAACTAATGTAAACCACCCTGATGTCATAAAGGGTGGTATATCAAATGTAAATAAACTGAAACTGAACTCCACCCCCCACTCACACTGTTTTCTGGATCTCCATGGCGGGAGATATCCGTGTCCAGTTGAACTCAGTCCAACATCTCTGACCCGGTTTCCAACTCTCTTGTAGATCCTGTTTGTTCCTGGAAATAGCGTAGTTACTCATCTGTAACAGGTGATCTCCGGGAACAGCAGAAATTTAGTCTTCACAACCCACCCTCCTCCCCATGGGGTTGTAGGGTTATTTGTATTCTTCCTTTTCAGCTATAAATCCAACTGAGGAGAGTGACTCACAGGTGCAGTCACACAGGTGGCAGTGGAGTACTCCCAAAGACTTTCCTATAGGACTCTGGTGAGCGTTCCCGCGCAGGCTCTGTCAGTGCTGATGTCACCTATATGTGAAGATTAAATTCCTGCTGTCCCAGAGATCACCTGTTACAGGTGAGTAATTACGCTTTATGAAGTCTCCCCATTATGCATATATTTACAAAACAAAGTTTAATATTTTTAAGTGTGATGTTCAAATATGCATTTTTATAGAATTGTTCTGGGATGGGTGGTGTTGAGATGATTACAACTTAAGTTTAATAAACAAAATCTTGGAGCTGGGGGGCTGGAGGGCATGCTAGGGGTCTAAATGCTAATTGCAAGGGGGACACAAGGCTGAATTTTGCCTAGGGTGCTTAATACCCTTGTACGGGCCCTGCCTGGAAGAGACAAGTAGGGTTGTGAACCGGTCGGTTTTCAGCTGGCCTGGCCGGTTTTTACATGGCTAGGCCAGCTGCCTACAGAGATCTGACCGTCCCTTGAAAAGCCGGTTTTTGCTCTGGCCACGGGACCGGGAACTGCCAGAGCATAAAACCGGCTTTTCATCTGGGGTCTTTGTCCCCACCAGTGCAACCTGACCTTCTCATCCACTGTCAGTCCCTTCCTGCCACCTCCTTCCCCTTGCAGCTGCGGCTCCTGCTTCTTACAGAACGGCAGCTGCAATAATGCTAATTTAAAAACAAAACAAATCCAGTGCGGAGCCCTCCGGCCCTATAGAACCCCTTCTGCAGTGTCCCGCCCCCCTATAGGGTCACTTCCTTTTGAGCATGGGATGCTGCAGGAGGGGTTCTATAGGGCTGGAGGGTTCCACACCAGTTTTGTTTTGTTTTTAAATTAGCCTCAAAATGTCTTTTATTCCTGAGGCACCTACTGATTGTAGGGAGGCTACCTGAGTGTCCAAAATGGAATCTTTCTTCTCCAGAGTCTCCATATGAACATCCACATCCTTAAATTTTGAAACAGCCTCTCAAGAGAAATCACATAATTATGGAATTGTTGAAGCCAGAGGTCTTTCAGTATGAGTCACCACCCACCAAATATCAACTAAAGAAACTGAAGAACCAAGAATTAAAGAAGAAGCATCTTCTATTTGGCAAACCAGTGGTATAGGGCCAGAAGCAGTGACCTTCCCAGGAGAATCTGGAAGACCTATAATGGGAGAGCTAGTTTTCAAAATAGACCTGGGTAGAGGAGATGGAATCCACTTGTAAGAGGTCAAGGCGGCCCCCTCAAAGAGGATCGTTGAGCTAGGCTCATCCCAGATTGATCACTCTTAAGTACAACATGTTTGTCCATCAAACTGGATTTCGCTACTTTTATATGCACTTGTTTGCCTCCCTTTGATTTCCTCTTCACAGGCATCACAGTCAACAGTCACAGATAGTACTACAAAACAACCCACCTTCCCACCACTCCACTCAATCTCCTAAATAAAATAATTGATGATGCAGATTTCAAAGACAAAGGCAATTTAGACCAAAGCTCCACAGCTTTACATGGCAATGTGCACATAAAACATTTCTTACTAACCACTCCTCTACTTAATGAAAACAAACAAAGTCTGCGCCTCCTGGAGATGTTTAGACTGAACTCCCATCAAAGATACAAACAAATCTGCTAAACAAACTGGGACATAATCATTAAAGAACCTATACAGGAACACATAAAACTGAAATTGTACCCTCTCAGAAATCCTAAGCCAATGAAGCATCCAAAATAATGGAGAAACAGAAGCAGAGACCCCAAAATCAGCCTAGCGCCTGTATTTTGACATACTTACAGCCTCCCAAGCTGTTGTTGTGTACAATTAATCAATGCCAAATTACTATAATCCAGAAACACTAAAACCGTACTCTGTACCAACACTCAAAAAACCTCTACTGCAAAATACGGTCAAAGCCGCCTAAGATGTCGCATTTGAAAAAAGAAAGGGAGATGATTGAGCTAACATGTGCAATCCATGACAGCTCCTCATCCAACAGAACTCCTAACACCTGCGACACTGGCTCCCTCAGCAGAGCTAATTGAGTATTAGCCGTCAACAACAAATCCAGAACAGGATTACCATTATGAAAATAAAGTACTTTAGTCTTAGACATATTCAGCTGAAGATGAAAAAATTCCACCCATCTATGCATCAACAATAAAACCTCATTCAACTGAGAAAAATAATCCAAACAATGCCTAGACAATGAAACCCAAACCAAAATATCATCTGCATAAATATTACTGGAGTGGAGGAGTAGCCTAGTGGTTAGAACACTGGCTCAATTCCCACTAGCACTCCTTGTGGCCTTGGGCAAGTCACTTAACCCTCCATTGCCTCGGAAGAAAGGCCTGGCAATCTACTTCCGGTGACACTGCCAAGAAAACCCAGGAGCTTCTGGGTCGCCAGGAGTCAGAACTGACTTGAAGGCACACATTGCATTGCAAATATTACTGTACACCTGCACCAGCCCAAATCCAATTTAACTACACCATCAGCACATTAAACAGTATTGAAGACAATAGCAATCCCTGAGGTACCCCACAATCCGAACTCCAGGACCTCAATCGTTCAGCATTGTGTTCAACACAATGCCAGAAAAAACCCTGAAACCACTCCAAAACCACCCCCGAAACACCAAAATAATCTATAATAGCCAATAATATTGCATGATCAACTACATCAAATGCTGGACTTAAATCAAACTGCAGTAGAACTACTGCCTGCCCCTTTGCTAAAGCATTATTAATCTCTGAAAGAAGAACACCCAGCAATAATTCTGCATATTATGATCTTTCTGAAAATCAAACTGTGATGAATGTAAACAGTTATGATCATCCAAATATTGACTAAGCTGAATAGCAACTAAGGCTTCCAACACCTTCACAATTAAAGGAATATTAGTAATAGGCCAAAAATTTGAAGCCTCGGCCAAACTACCCTTTAATATCTTTTAGAATAGGAATCAAAATTATCTCACCAATTTCATCTGGGTAGCACCCCTCAGCTAATAAGGCAATAATAAGCTCATAAAGCCATAATTTAAAGGAAATCAGAGTAGAGTGAAACAAAACCAGTGGACAAGAATCAGCACACTTCCCAAAACAACGATCAAATTCTTTAAAAGTCAACACCCGGAATGCATCCCAGCAACGATCCACTGGACAGGACGCCCCTTCTGCATACCCTGGAATACATGAAATCACATTCTTAATTTCAGACTGTAACATTACAAAGAGGCTGTTGGCTGCAACCTCACCTGTTCCCCTAAAAGCGAGGAAGATAACTTAAACAGCAACCTAGACTGAGAAGGCAAAGTGCAGGGCCTCATAATATTGTTTCCGAACCCATCGTACCATGATTTTATACTTTTGATATCTCTGCTTCCACAAACACCTATCACACTCTCCTTTAGATCACCTCTTCTGAAATTCCAACCTCCTGCATTCCCTCTTAAAGTCCCGAAGATCTGACATAAACCACAGAGCTTTCTTCATCCATTCACTCTTCCGCCTAAAAACAAACGGAGCCACATCATTCAAAACAGCCTGAAATACATCACACCATTCAAGCACCTGCTTCCAGGGCTCAGCCTCAGATTCCAATACTCCTCGCACACCAACTTCATCCCAAAAAGCATCCGAAGTTACATACTTACGCATCCTAACTATATCATGGGAAAAATAACTAGATAACTCACATAAAGGAACCCGGAGTGTAAACTCTATCAGTGAATGGTCTGACCAAATCAAAAGAACTGTTTACACATCTGTCAGAGAATAACCAGACCCAGCATGAAAATCATAAGCACATTAGTCCAGTTGATGACCCGATGCATGAGTGGAACCTCAAACCACATTAAAAAATCCCAAGGACTCTAAAAAAAACCAAGATAATCCTGAGTCTGCACACTACCCACCTCATCCAAGTGCAAATTAATATCCCCCAACAATATACAATTCTGCACTGACACTGTCCAGGATGTCAACTAGTCTAAATAAATCTCGTATACCCTGGACCAGCAGCCCGGTGGCTGATGTACTAAAATAAAAATCATTTCCCACCTGAGTCTCCTAAATGAACCTCACAACAGAAAGCTTCCAATTCTGGCAATAGAATAATATCCACTACTGTGAGCTGGTAAAAAGATTTATATAACAATAAAAGTCCCCCCCCCCCCAATACACCCAGCTTCCCCATGTGGGGCACATTAATAAATTTATATCCTGGTGGGCAAACTTCATATACCAACGGATCCTGCTCTGAACGTAACCAGGATTCCGTAACAAACAGGAATCCTCAATCCTCACATAAAATAACTTCAGTCAGAGATACCTTATTACAAATAGATTGAGCATTTACAAATAAACAAGGGATAGGAATCCAGCACTAATCCTCTGCGGCAGGCACAACACAAAGCAGCTCCCAATCAGGAAGTTGAACTAGCCCCATTGAAATAGAGCCCTCAGTGGAACAACTGACTATCTGTGGGTGTGTCTGATGGCAAGAAGGCAAGTAAATAGCAGCAGGAGATGATGTTTCCAGCACTAATCCTCTGCAATAGGCACAGCACAAAGCAGCTCCCCTTGATTTCTTAATCTTACTTCCCTAGTTCTTCCATTCATCACTTGTCTCATTCCTTTGCCAGCCTCCTATTCCACACACCACCCTCTCCCCCACCACCATTTTCTCCCTCTGTACTTATCACCTACCAGTCTTATCTACCACCTTCTGCCTCTTGTTCCTTAATCAACCCCAGCTCATTCACTATCACTCACCCTCTCTCCACCTCCAGGTCCCTTCTCATGTCTTACCCCCTAACCAGGCTTCCATTTCCCCTTTCACCTCTCCCATTTCTATCCTTTCACCTCTTTCAAGGAAGATCTGTCCTTCCCTGTGTTTCTCAGCTAGTCCATAGACTTCTCTACTTTTCAACTGCCTCCCAATTCCACCTTGAAACGTTCTCCCCTCCCCATATTTCTGCATTTGGTCTTACAGCCCTACTCATACCCCTCACCCAATTACCTAGTCCCCACTATCCTCCTAATCTCTTGTTAATTTCTTAGTAGTACTACTGCTGCTACTATTACTAGTATTACTATTACTATTACTAGTGGAGGAGTGGCCTAGTGGTTGGGGCAAGGTACTTCAGGCCAGAAGGTCAGGGGTTCAAATCCCACTAGAGGACAGCAACCTTGGGCTGGAAGGACTGGGGTTTCTAGTCCCACAGGTGCTCCTTGTGGTCTTGGGCAAGCCACTTAACTCTCCATAGCCCATGTTCCCTGTAAAATAGTTATCTCCAAGTTATAATGCCCTGTTCAATGTAATTTCAGTTTGTTCAATGTAAACCGCACTGATGCAGAATAGCACAGTATATAAGAGAATAAAATAAATAAAATACTACTAATCATTTGTATAGCACTACAAGGCATACGCAGCACTGTACAAAGTCATGAAAAAAGGAAATAAATTCCTCCACACACACACATATGAAAGGTAAAAAACTCTGACTACCTATAAAAAGGTAGAAAAACTCTGATCAACACTACGCTACAGAAACTTATTAATGTATATAAAATGTAAATAGTTTTGACAATTAATGCACAGTTATTTGTATAAAGTTACAATGTTATAAATCCCTGTTAATAACTATTATCTGTATAAAGTTAAAAAAATCTCTGTTCCATGTAATGTATACATTAGTATACAAATTTGTTTACTTGTTCCATGTAAACCGCCCCTGATCTCTGGAAGGGGCGGTATAGAAGAAATAGATAAATAAAATAAATAAATAAAATAAATAAATATAAGACACAGTCACAGGCGTGAAGAACCAAGAAAGACAGAGTCCTTTATTAAACCAACGGCCGCCCGACACAGGCCGTGTTTCGTACCCTTCGTCAGGGGCTAGCCAGGCAAAACAACTAAAAACATAAACATATTAACATCAGAAGTAGTAAGGAACAACAAACCAAGACTCAAAACATATAATAAAACACAATTAATAAAACAATAAATATGTGTTAAATAAAACCAAAAATATTATAAAAGCATAAGGTTAAAAAACAATAATACCATCATACATATACATAATTATCAAATGCAACAAGGGGGGAACAGCAGTGCTCGGGACCTGATGAGAATGTGCTTAAAACAAAACTAAAATACTAACCTCTGTTGCGATGTATAAACCAAATGTCACTTCACACTCTGCGCAGAAAATTAGATTATAATCTAATGCCAAGAAACATAAAAATTATTCACAAAAATCTAATGAATAAAACCATACACCAAGACATTGCATACTCAATTACATAAATTGACAAGCAAAAAACATAGAGAGAGGAGGAAAAGGACAGGAAACGCCAGATAAGTAAAATTGTCAGTACATATGACACAATCATAAAGCCGCCATAAAAAAGAGGGAATTAAAACTAAGGCAGACAGGAAACAGAAACTGGAGTGAGTCTGTGGAAAGCCAAAACAAACCGCTGCCATGAGTAATGGAGTTTTAAAAAAAGGAGTATTTTTTAATAATGGGATTTCTGTTAAAAAAACGTTGCATAAAACAGGAGCAACAACCATGCTTTGTAGTAATGCTTTTTATAAGGGTTTTAACAAACACATTTCAAAAAAAGGGGATTAAAGAATGAAGTATAACCCTATGTTCAAAATAGGTGTCAAAAACTGATGTGGCCATCCATGTATAACAATATCGCAATTTCAAACAGCCCCAAACAACCTTCTAATGCATCTGCTTCTTTATTTGCAAAAAAAGGGGGGGGAGAGAAGAAGAGAGGAAGCACATGCACGGGGGAGAGAACCACAATAATATGACAGGTGGAAAAACCTTAATCAAAACATATAAAGCTTTCCGAATGAATCAGAGTAACCACACGAATCAGCAAATGCACAAGGGAAAGAGCCATACCTCAGAAAAACTGCCGTCACTGCTCAGTTGACGCGCAGAGGAAGGAAAACGCCAGCAAATGCGCATATGAAGAAAGGAGGAGCTGATAATGGGCAGAGTTTGAAAACAAAACCAAAGGGACAAAACGTGCAGTGTCAATCATGGCACACCATTCAAAAAAATATATCCTAATGAAAAACGTCAATTCTGTCAAATATAAAATATAAATCAGACCGAGGTTTTGAAAAACGATCTTTTAAACCTACTTGCTGAAGGAGAAGATTGAAAACAATTAATAGAATGGTGCCACTGAAAAGCAAACCGCCAGAGAATCGCACATCCAGCCTTTCATAAATGTTAAACATGAGGAATGAAAACTGATTAATCGATACTGTAGAGAATTAAAAAATTAAAAAACAAAAAACAGGAAAACAGGAAAACCGCAGCAACTAACCTGACTTATAAAACCATTAGGAGAATAACCGATCCCTAAGGGAAACACTGCAAAACTAATTGGAGAGGCGGGGAGATCAACAAGACTATTATGAGGCTTGAACAAAAGTTTATTTTCCGTATGGAGTCTTTGGCTCCAGCAGGTTTTAACTTGGACACGGATTCTCCTTTATCTATTTATTTATTTAATATTTTATTATCTGAATAGATTGACAAGTTTTAACAGCACTGTTTTACCAACGGCTCGCACCCCCCTGTTTTATGCCCATTTAGTGGGATGCGTTGATTTTGAAAGTGGGTTTTATTGATTAAGTCGGCATACGTTCGTTTATCTATTTATTTATTTAACATTTTATCATCTGAACAGATTGAAAAGTTTACAGTGTTTGTTTTTAGTTGTTATTTATTATAAGTCAGATTAGCTAGCGCGGTTCTCCTTTTAGTTGGATGCTGGGATTTTTATGTGGGCGTTTTTATTGATTAAGCTGGTGGGCTGTTTATTTATTTATTTATTCACTATTCTAATTATTTATTTAAGTAGTGTGGCATTCTATAGTTTTGCAGTGTTTCCCTTAGGGATCGGTTATTCTCCTAATGGTTTTATAAGTCAGGTTAGTTGCTGCGGTTTTCCTGTTCTTTGTTTTTTAATTTTCTAATTTTTTAATTCTCTACAGTATCGATTAATCAGTTTTCATTCCTCATGTTTAACATTTATGAAAGGTTGGATGTGCGATTCTCCGGCGGTTCGCTTTTCAGTGGCACCATTCTATTAATTGTTTTCAATCTTCTCCTTCAGCAAGTAGGTTTAAAAGATCGTTTTTCAAAACCTCGGTCTGATTTATATTTTATATTTGACAGAATTGACGTTTTTCATTAGGATATATTTTTTTGAATGGTGTGCCATGATTGACACTGCACGTTTTGTCCCTTTGGTTTTGTTTTCAAACTCCGCCCATTATCAGCTCCTCCTCTCTTCATATGCGCATGTGCTGGCTTTTTCCTTCCTCTGCGCGTCAACTGAGCAGTGACGGCTGTTTTTCTGAGGTATGGCTCTTTCCCTTGTGCATTTGCTGATTCGTGTGGTTACTCTGATTCATTCGGAAAGCTTTATATGTTTTGATTAAGGTTTTTCCACCTGTCATATTATTGTGGTTCTCTCCCCCGTGCATGTGCTTCCTCTCTTCTTCTCCCCCCCCCCCCCCCCCTTTTTTTGCAAATAAAGAAGCAGATGCATTAGAAGGTTGTTTGGGGCTGTTTGAAATTGCGATATTGTTATACATGGATGGCCACATCAGTTTTTGACACCTATTTTGAACATAGGGTTATACTTCATTCTTTAATCCCCTTTTTTTGAAATGTGTTTGTTAAAACCCTTATAAAAAGCATTACTACAAAGCATGGTTGTTGCTCCTGTTTTATGCAACTTTTTTTAACAGAAATCCCATTATTAAAAAATACTCCTTTTTTTAAAACTCCATTACTCATGGCAGCGGTTTGTTTTGGCTTTCCACAGACTCACTCCAGTTTCTGTTTCCTGTCTGCCTTAGTTTTAATTCCCTTTTTTTTTATGGCAGCTTTATGATTGTGTCATATGTACTGACAATTTTACTTATCTGGCGTTTCCTGTCCTTTTCCTCCTCTCTCTATGTTTTTTGCTTGTTAATTTATGTAATTGAGTACGCAATGTCTTGGTGTATGGTTTTATTCATTAGATTTTTGTGAATAAATTTTATGTTTCTTGGCATTAGATTATAATCTAATTTTCTGCGCAAAGAGTGTGAAGTGACATTTGGTTTATACATCGCAACAGAGGTTAGTATTTTAGTTTTGTTTTAAGCACATTCTCATCAGGTCCCGAGCACTGCTGTTCCCCCCTTGTTGCATTTGATAATTATGTATATGTATGATGGTATTATTGTTTTTTAACCTTATGCTTTTATAATATTTTTGGTTTTATTTAACACATATTTATTGTTTTATTAATTGTGTTTTATTATATGTTTTGAGTCTTGGTTTGTTGTTCCTTACTACTTCTGATGTTAATATGTTTATGTTTTTAGTTGTTTTGCCTGGCTAGCCCCTGACGAAGGGTACGAAACACGGCCTGTGTCGGGCGGCCGTTGGTTTAATAAAGGACTGTCTTTCTTGGTTCTTCACGCCTGTGACTGTATCTGTGTGTTCAGCGTGAGTTGTGCTTCTTTGGTGTTGTACTTCAAAGTCATATAAGAGACAGTCCCTACTCATCAGAGCTTACAATCTAGTCAATACAGACAACACAACAACTGGGGACTAGGATATGTCCAAAGGAATGGTAGTGGGGGAGTAGCCTAGTGGTTAGAGCAACTGCCTAGTACCCAGACAATCAAGGGTTCAATTCCCACTGGCACTCCTTGTGACCTTGGGCAAGTCACTTTACCCTCCATTGCCTCAGAAGAAAACACTGGCAATCTACTTCCAGTGATACATTGCCAAGAAAACCCAGAGGTAGCTGGGTCACTATGAGTCAATACTGACTTGATGGCACTAAAAAAAAAAGGAGGAATGGTAAGCAAACACACAGAGAGAAGGAGACTAAGCAGATCAGGATCCTAAAGCAGCCTCAAAAAGGTGAGCTTTTAGCCTGGATTTGAAAAGCGGGAGAGATGGAGCCTGATGTACCAACTCAGGTAATTTGTTTGAGGTATAAGGAACAGCAGTATGGAAAGACTGAAGTCTGGAGTGGGCAGTGAAAGAGAAGGGCTCAAATAGAAGCGATCTGCCCGGAGAGCGGAATTCCTTAAGAATGGTGTAGGGAGAGACAAGAGCGTAAAGATAGTAAGGAGCTGCAGAATGAATACACTTAAAAGTCAGTAGGAGAAGTTTGAACTGGATACTATTCCCCCAATTAACTCCAAGTGTCTCCTGTTTTCTCACTGTTAGAGTCTCCATCTAAATCTGAGTTCTTGCTCTGCTACTTCCCCAGTCCCTGCCCTTCTGCCGCCTCCTTCACTTCTCCAGCTACCACCCTTCTACTTCCCTCTCCAGCTACCACCCTTCTACTTCCTTCTCCGATATTCATTTACACTGCCTTTTCTCCTCTACCCCAACATTTGTTCTTATATCCTCGTCTCTCAAAGTTTCCCTGGTTAAGACCTTGCTTCTTTCCCAACCTCCAAGATAGCAGTCCTCCTCTCTCTTCTTACTCCCTCAACATCTCCTTTTTCCCCCCACTCTGACCCCAGCATTTGCCAGTATCAGCCCCCTTTCAATCCTAGGGCCCCCAGCCCTAGAATCATCCCCCTTCCAGTTCCAGCAATGTCCTCCCATGCCAGCATCAGCCTCTTTTTATTGAGAGAGTTAGAATGGCACAGTAATGCACAACCATTTTCCCCACCCCCATAGCCCTACCAACTCCCCTCTACCTTCAGCTCCCCGATTGTCCAAATGTAAAGATGCTTCAACCCATCCAGTAACTCAACTCATTATCTCCACCAGCACAATTCCCTGCGATGATGGATATCAACATATTAACCCCTGTACCACCTCTCTTCCCTTTGGTCAAAGAAACCCCTTTACATACGCAACAATCTTGCACAGCATAGATAAACATTTATAATAAAACAAGTCAAACACAACAATAATCCCCAACAGAGGAACACCGCCGCCCCCCCCCCCCCCCGCAACATCCCTTATCCCTTCTCCCCCAGGGCTGCGCCCTCCCCTTCCGACAAAACTGGCCCACGTAGTAGACCAGTCAAACATCTCACTCACTCCTTCCCAAATGCTCCCCTCCTTCCCCCCTCTGCCTCCACCATCTCCCTCCTCTCCCTTTTCTCTACCCCACTTGATGTAAGGGGCCCAAAGGTTTCCTCCATTTCCACTCCCTACCACAGAGGTAATTTTAACAATCTGGCATGTTTCCCCCATTTTCATCCACCAGTCTGCCCTTAATGAACTAGGAGGGTGCATCCACTGCCAAGTCAGAGCAACCCGAGCCACAAAAAGCAGATTAGCTCTAAGCCAACTCAAGTAATCCTCTTTCTTAGCAAGGCCCGGTCCTCCGTGGCCTAACAGCACCTCCAAGGGGTCCCATTGTACTGTCTCCCTCTGGATCTCTCCCATCTCTTGAAACACTCCCGTTCAGTAATTTTGAAACATGTTACATTCCCACCACATATAATAAAATGTCCCCACTCCTCCACAGTCCCGCCAACAAAATTCATCCCCCCTTCTCCCAGCCTTACCAAGTTGCTGTGGAGTAATATAGGGTCTGTGTATAATCTGGAATTGCATCTGTCTCCATGAAGTCACTAAGATAAACGTTTGTGTATCTTCTGCTAATCTCCTACTTTTAACTGCTGCCTACTCCATATTTGCCATCTGTACACATGAAAAGGGCTCTTCCCCGTACCCTCCCCTCAAGAGTTTGATATATTCTTGACAACAGAACCCTCTGCTTCACTTCCTTAAAGAGGGGGAACCTCTAACATCGCCTGGCTCCTCCGGAGCTCCCTCTTACAGTCCGCTGCTAGCATAAAGTAGCGGACCTGAAAAAATGGGAAGAAGGGGACCTGCTCTCCTAACTTTGCCTCCAAATCTCTCAATACTACACATTCTCCCGAGCCATCCCTGACTACAAACTGTCCCATTCCCTGACCCTCCATCAGATCAAGAAAACTTTTAAAAGCCAGGGTGGAGAACAGTTGAAAATCCCGAAGCCATGACCAGCCTGCTAAGGTTGAGGGGAGTATCATCTCCCGGATGCATACTTTCCCTATCCTTACCAATGGACCCAGAAATAGCTGCTATATGCTCCTCACTCCAGAGGGCTCCCCCTCATCCACCCCTCCTCGTTCCCCCTTCCTGGCTATCTCCTCAAAAATCAAGTGGGGCTTAAGCACCCGTCTCTCAAGCCCCAACCAGTGAACCCCTTCTGTATGGTGGTAGTATGTCCTCAGCCCCTTGAGCACTGCAGCCCTGTAATATCTTCGCAAATTGGGGAAGTTGATCCCACCCTCCTCCGTTTGCTAAATTAACCATTTCACTCCTATTTTACTCTTCTTCACCCCCCCCCCCCCCAGACAAAATTGGCAAGTCTCTTCTCCCAACGATGCAATAACGACCCAGGTAAATCTATGGGCAGCTATCCAAACAGGAAAAGAAACTTAGGGATGATATTCATTTTGAGGGTAGTCACTCTCCCCATCCAACTCAAGTGAAGCAATCTTCAAGCCGTCAGATGTCAACACCTTACATTAAAGAGGCATAGTTTAACTGGTACAGCTCTGCTGGATCCCTTGACAAGTGTACCCCCAAATATTTAATCCTTCCCTCCACCCATTTAAACAGGAAATTCGGTAGTTGAGTTTGCAAGAGTCCTTCCAAATTCAGGGCCTCTGTTTTCCCCAGGTTGACCTGGAAGCCCGATAACCCCGTAAAAATGCTAGTCTCCATCAACAAGTGTGGAAGTAACTCCTCCAGGTGCGACATGGACATCAGGGTGTCGTCTGCATACAATACAATTTTATCTTCCTCCTTACCCTCTTTGATAGGGCTTATATCCGGATTCTGTCAAACACATGCCACAAAAGCCTCAATAGTGATGGCAAAAAGCAGCAGGGAAAGGGAACACCCTTGTCAAGTTCCTCTAGATAACTGGAGGAGGAGGAGTAGCCTCCTCCTCCTTCCTCTAGATAACTGGAGTGGAGGAGTAGCCTAATGGTTGGGGGCAAGGTACTTCAGGCCAGAAGGTCGGGGGTTCAAATCCCACTAGAGGACAGCAACCTTGGGCCGGAAGGACTGGGGTTTCTAGTCCCACAGGTGCTCCTTGTGGTCTTGGGCAAGCCACTTAACCCTCCATAGCCCATGTTCCCTGTAAAATAGTTAGTTATCTCCAAGTTATAATACCCTGTTCAATGTAATTTCAGTTTGTTCAATGTAAACCGCACTGATGCAGAATAGCACGGTATATAAGAGAATGTAAATAAATAAATAACTGAAAAACCTCCGAGCTGTCCCCATTAAGCAACACTCGTGCCTGTGAGTTTTATATAAAGCGTGGACCCCCTGTATGAATTCTCAACCTAGGTTGAATTTCTCTAACATGGCAAAAAGGAAATTCCATTCCACCCTGACAAATGCCTTCTCAGCATCTAGCGCAACCCAAAGTGCTGGTTCTCACCGCCGCTTAAGAAGGTCTAAACACGTCCACAGCTCTCCGAACATTATCGGCAATCGCTCTCCCCTTAATAAATTCCACCTGGTCTGGGTGGATCAGCCGGAGTAGGATTCCCTCTAACCTTTGAGCCTTCACTTTCGCGAAGAGTTTTGCGGCACAGTTAATGAGAATGATGGGGCGATAGCTTCCACACAGCTCCTTCGGCTTTCCCTCTTTCGGCAGTTCAATAATAGCTTGTGACATGGATGCGGGCAGCGTGTCACCTTCCAATACTCAGGAGAAAATTTGGGCCAACAAAGGGACACTTTCATCCTTCTTCAGATGATAAAATTTGGACAGGTACCCGTTTCCCCTGCAGTCTTCCCCTTCAGCAAAATCTTTATTGCCAAAGGAACCTCCTCCTCAGTAATCGAGCATCCCAATCTGTCTGCCTCCTCCTCCTCTAGTCTGGGCAATTGTAAAGTCACCAGAAAATCTGCCACTGGCATATCACCACTCGTCCCTTCTGAAGCATAGAGTGATTCATAGATTATCTTGAACTCTTTGCAAATGTCCTTCACTGACTGGATCAAATGCCCTCTTGTCCCCTTATTTCTCCCACCAGTCTCTCTGCCCTCTTCTTTTTGAGTTGCCAAGCGAGCAGCCACCCAGTCCGATTCCCTGTTCTTGATAGCGACACTTATCAAGCCTGAGCAAGTGCGTTATGCGATCTGTCTTGAGTCCCTGTAGCTGAACCCGAGTTCACCCCTAATGCCTGTGCAACTCTGCTTGCCTCTGTGGTGGAGTGTTCCACCTGCAATCAGGCTGTGTCTGCCATTAGTCTGGTGTATTCCTTCTCCCCCTCCTTCTTCTTCTGTGATGTAATCTGTATTAAAATACCTTTGAGGAAGGCTTTCTCCGCATCCCAGAATGACCCTCTCGCTATCTCAGTCATGTCATTAGTTACTAAATATTGCCTCCATTCCCTTTTAACCCTACCAAGCACTTCATCCTTTTGCAAAATATGTACATTTTCATGCCACCACTGACATTGTGAGCCCTGCCCTGGGGTGCTATCGAGTTTCTACCGTAATAATGGGTCTCCAAACTGTCCTTCCTGCACCCTCCACGTATAAAGATAGTCTATCCAAGAATAGATATCTGTCTCTGGGGCATAGCATGTGTCCACCCTACTTGTGCCATTTTTTTCCGGTGCCAGAGGTCCTCCAGATCCCATTTTTGCATTTTTGTACCATCTCCCTTAACTTCTTCCTTTCCCTTCCATAAGCCTGTATAGAGTAGTTAGTCCGATCCAGTGCCCCATCATGCAATTTATGACACCCGCACTATCCAGCCCCCTTTTGCCACTTTATCAAATTCCAGCATCCAATCTGTAAAGATAGACATCTTAGGGCTACTGAGGGAGTAAAAATTAAGGACTGAGATCTCCACATTTTCTAACCTCCCCATGACCCACACTAACCTCCATTGATCATCCCTCTGAAGCCTCAACTACAAATGGCACCCTCTTATAAATCATGATTGCAACCCCTCCACTTTTTTGAGTTGTACACTGAACAAAAATCATAGTCATAACCTCAAACCTTTAGTTTAGTATGCTCGGCCATTGTTAGTTGCATTTCCTGCAACTGTAATATATCAATATGAGCCTTGGTAGCAGTCACTAGTAGTCTCTTTTGTTTCACCAGCCCATGTATCCCTCTCACATTAAGGGTAGGCACTTGGTAACCCTTCCCTTCTGCTATTACTCCCAGCCATTAGCTCAGATTTCCATCCCAACCAGTAGCCTGGTCCACCAACCCTTCCAGCCATCCCTACCTGGAACCTCAATACAGCAGCATATTCTCCCCTTCCCTTCCCCCCACCCCAACAACCATCCCCAAAACACTCAACCACCATTCACTCATTTTATGTATTCTGGACTTCCCCAGACTCGCGTGCATCAACAAAACTCCCGTCTCCTCTCCCTGCACCAAACATACCTGTAGTCAAGTTAGAAATCTCCCCGTCTGTCCCCTTTACAGTCACTGACCAATTCGCTTTCCACAATCCCCAGTGCTCCAACACTCCCACATCACACATCGCTAGCTATCAACATCCACTCAGCATCCATTCACACCTTCCCCCACTCTTCAATCTCTATATCACAGTAGACTCTCCTCAAGCCCCACAGTCACAGGGCTGGTCTCGCAGAAAGAGTTCTAGTCCACACTGCTCCTGCCAAGACGGCCAACTGTACGTCAGTTCACCGCCCAACTGCCTCGAGTCCTTTCTGCATCTGTTCATCTACAGCTCCATAGGCCTCTGTCCCATGGTATGTACAATCTTGTTCTTTTTGCAAGTTTCTCTGGAGTGGCATTCCACCACCCAGGGGATGTATGCTCTTCTGCAAAGCTCAGTAGAGGCAATCCCACTGGGCCCCATAGAACAGGCAATCTATGTCCTCTGTGCATTTTTAGCCACTTTGCGACTGCGGGTGAGAAAGAACTTATGGACCGTCCTTACAAGGAAAGTAAGTCTCACTGGATGCCAGAGGGCTGCCTTTATGTCGTGCAGTGTCAACTGCTCTCTGCATTTAATTAAGTCCCAGTGCCGCCGCCAGATCAGGGAACATGAGCCCTCGCCAATTATTAAGTCCACATGCCCCGTTTTTCGAGAGCACGAATGATGCACTCGCGGTTTTGGAACCGGAGGAGTTTTACAATAAATGCTTTGGGATGCAATTCTTTGTCAGGCCGCAGCCAGAGTTCTCTATGAGCGCGCTCAAGTTCATAGTTCCCTGAGACAGGGCAGCTGGGGAAGCATTCCTACAGCAGCAGCCGCATGAAGGTCAGAAGTTCATGATTTTCCTCCCCCTCCGGTATGCCAAATATTCCAAGGTTCGATCTTCTGTCTCAGTTTTCATGATCTTCAAGTTTTTCTCCCATCCAAGCCACCTGCTTTTGCATTTGTGCCACTTCTCCCAGGCCGTACCTTTGAGCGTCCTTCACTGCACCAATTCTCTTCTTCCTCCATCTGATTCCCCAAAGCTCCAAATTTCTCATCAATCATATTCAAGACTGTGCCCATGATCTCTTTCTTCTCCAGGAACAAGCAGGAAGTCAGTCCTCACATACGGGTGATGTCATGCCGACAGAGCCCGCGTGGAGCATTTCCCCAGCTTTCACAGAAAGCTTTTGGGAATGCTACCATGCATGCATGGTCCCCTCCCCGTCCATAAGCCTGTATAGAGTAGTTAGTCCATAAGCCTGTATAGAGTAGTTAGTAGTTGGCCAGTCTTCTTTCTTCCGTGGAGCCCAATAGACGCTTGTCCCATGTTTCCCGGAAAAATCCTCTAAAAATGATCCTTAAAAGTTGTTTTCTCCCAGTTTGCATACCAGTTCCACTTCCCACCTTGAACTGACACCGTCCCCGGTGCTGTTCTCAGCTCCCCCTTCTTTTTGACGAGGCTTGGTCTTGACCGGCATTCACACCCTTTTTTCACCTTGGGGTCATCGACCCTAGCCGGGTTTCCCCCACCATGTCCTCTGGTGGGTTCAAAATGTGTGACCGCTGCAGTCAAACCATGTCTGTTACAAACACCCACAACTGCTGTTTACGCTGCCTTGGCCAGGACCACGACAGTACTACCTGCGACCTATGTCAGGCCATGACTCCAAAAACCAACAAGAAAAGGTCGGAGTTGCAGGAGAGGATGTTCCTGTGGCCAGACTTAGCCCCAGCTTCCCTGGTGCTGATCCCCAAACCGAGCACCTCCCATGAGGCCCTGGTGTCTTTGGACTCTCGCGTCAGTGACTCCTCCATAAAGACCCCGGACCCTGGAAAGAAAAAGAAAACATCCTCAAGACCAGTCGAGGATCCACCGTTGAAACCCTATAAGGTCCCGTGGCAAGACTCGGGGACTCCGAGCAGCGCCCCTTTAAGGTCTCTAAGAAGGAGTCCTCGTCCAGCGGTGATCGCGCGAGGCTCCTCGAAGCTGTGGTCCTTGTCAAGGACACACTTGTGAGAGTGCCGAGGTCGGGCCTGAGACCCTCGGTGCCCACGCTGACAGCCGCGGAGCCTTCTTGCATTGAATCCAGAATGGCAGCCCTGGAGCAGAATATTCCTGCCATCCTGGCAGTAGACAATAATGCCAGGTTTCTCCGCATCATCCACCCCGACAACCACACCCCTGACTGCAGGAGAGTCCCCGGGCGTCGAGCCAGGCTCTGAGTGCCACCGGCCTCGGGCAAGCCCTCAGCACCCATCGAGATCCAGGTCCCGATCCTCAGATGTCTGGTTCTCCACGGCCAGCTTCTGGGAGTCTGACCCAAGATCCACCGGAGGACCCCGGTTCCTCGAGGCCAGTCTCAAGGCGTGGGAGTCCCGAGCCTCAGGGTCCTTGATGCCCTCTGGCTCTGATTGGGAGACCGACATCAAGACCTCTCCCAAGACCTCCCGACACCGAGACATCCCTTCGGAGCCATCTCCCCCAGAGCCCTGGTGCCATTCCCCCCGAGGACGTGGCCTTCCAAGATTTTGTCCGAGACATGGCCTGGGCCCTTTCGGTCCACACTGAGTCAGAGGAGGACCTGCGCACCGAAGAACTGGAGATCCTGCAGTATGACCCTCCGCCAAAGGAGACTCCCACGGCACCAGTACAGCCCATCCTCAAGAGGCTGCTCCCCCAGCCTCGGTGCCGGTGGTCAGTCAGTGCCTCGATGCCATCTACCACGTCAAGAAGTGCCCGGGTTTCCAAAAGTCTCAACTCCTGTGTAACTCCATAGTCATGGAGTCCACTATGCAGAAGCTGAAAAGTCAGGAGAACTACTCTTCTGTTCCCCCGGGCAGAGAGGCCCAAGCCCTCGGGTGCAAGTGCTTCAAGGGATCCATGCTGGGCTGTTGGATAAAGTCCAATGAACTGTACATAGGCATGTACTAAGGGCCTTATCCAAGAACTGTCACGTTTCTTTGCCAGAGAACCCCTCTAGAAGTTCCAAGCCCTGACAGCCGGGATCCGGGACTGCTTGGAGTTCCTATCCTGCACCGCTTACAATGGCTTTGAATCCGCAGCCTGGGTAGCAGCAGCGGGCATCAGGGCCCGGTGCCAAGCTTGGTTGCAGACCTACAACATCGAGCAATGGGTGCAAGAGAAGTTGCTCGATGTCCCCTGCACCGGAGAAAACTTGTTTAGCAAGCCCATGGCTGACAAGGTGGCCGAGATGGAGGCCGAGGTTGTAACCAGGCAGAGGCTCTCGAGGAAAACCTTGACCCTTCCCAGAAGAAACCATCAGGAAAAAATACCACTTTTCCCGAGGAAAAAGGGGTCTTTTCACCAGGGCCATTATCAACCCTACTCAGGGCAGCAGCAACAGGGCCCCCAGCCCAAGAACCAGGGTCATGGGCAGAGGAAGCCGAAGACTCAGAAACCTCAACAACCAGCTCCCAGCCAACCTAGGAGGAGCTTTGGACTCCCTGGACGGAAACCCTCCCCAGCCCACAGGGGGTCGCCTGGTGCTCTTTGTCCACAGGTGGGCCGGGATCACCATGGACCACTGGGTCCTACAGGTGGTAAAGGAGAGTTATTTCCTCAGGTTCTAGCAAACACCCTCCGGGGTTCTTCCCAGGAGAGCTGGTGTGGCCTCTCCTTCACCAAACATTGCTCCTCTCAGAGTTCTCAGGGTTGCTTATGGACAGGGCGGTAGAACCTGTACCCACGCATCTGTGGGGAAAAGATTTCTACTCCAGGTATTTCCTTGTCCCCAGAAGAACTGAGGGCTTCAGACCCATACTAGACCTGCGAAACCTGAACAAATTTCTGATGAGGGAGAAGTTCCTCTCCCTTGGAACCCTGCTGCCCTTCCTCCACCAGTGAGATTGGCTGTACTCCTTAGACCTAAAGGATGCATATACCCACATCCTGATTCACCCCTCCCACAGACAGTACCTAAGGTTCGTGGTGGGAGAAGAGCACTACCAGTACAGGATGCTTCCATTCGGCTTGGCCTCCTCGCCAAGGGTCTTTACAAAGTGCCTGGCGGTTGTGGCCGCCCACATGTGCCTACAAGGGGCCTTTGTCTTCCCCTATCTGGACAACTGGTTCATCAGGCAGCCTCTTGCAGCATCTAGGGTTCATCATCAACTTCCCCAAATCCCACCTCTCTCCAGCCCAAAGCCTGGAGTTCATAGCTGCCCATCTGGACACATTATAGGTCAAGGCCTTCCTCCTAAAGGAAAGGCACATCGCCCATGCAGCTGGCGGGAAAGGTGCAGACCCACCGGCTCGTACCAGCTCGCCTCCTCCTCCACCTACTAGGCCACATGGCCTCCATAGTCCACATCACGCCCCTAGCCCGCTTGCACATGCGGGCAGCCCAATGGTGCCTCCACTCCCAGTGGACTCAGGCCATGGGCATGTTGCGCAACAGGGTCGGGGTCACCCGCCAACTGGTGGACTCCCTCAACTGGTGGTAGTCCCTATGCCACCTCCAAGCAGGTATGCTCTCACTGCAGAGGGTCCTGACCATGGACGCCTCCCTCCTGGGTTGGTGGGCACACTGCGGAGACCTCAGCACTTAAGGCAGCTGGTCGCAGGAGAAGTCGCTCCTGCAGATCAACCTCCTGGAGCTCAGAGCCATCTCGCTGGCCTTGCAAGCATTCCACCACCTCCTGTGCAACCGAAGTGTGCTGATCCAGACAGACAACCAGGTCGCCATGTTTTGAACAAGCAGGGGGGCATGGTTTCGTACTCCCTCTGCCAGGAAACAGGGGCTCTCCTCTCCTTTGCGGTATATCACGGTATACTCCTGTGAGCAGTATACCTTCCAGGTAGAATAATTGCTTAGTGGACAAACTCAGCAGAGTCCTCCACCCACACAAATGTTGTCTGAACCCCAGGGTGGCGCTAAGACTCTTCCGCCTCTGGAGCAGGCCCATGATGGGCCTGTTCTCCTCCCCAGACAATATGCAGTTTCTCTGCTTCTGCTCATGCCAGCCGTACCCAAGGAGAGTGGCAGCAGATGCCTTCCTGATTCCGTGGTCCAAGGGCCTCCTGTATGCCTTCCCACCAACACCGCTAGTGGCCAAGACCCTCTTCAAGGTCCAGAATGAGCAGGCATCAGTAATTCTGATCACCCCCAGATGGGCCCAATAACCCTGGTTCCCTCTGTTGCTCTCCTTGTCGGTGGCACTTCCACTCCCATTGGATCAAAATCTGGACCTCCTGTTCCAGGAGGAGGGCGACTTCCTGCACCCCAACCTGGGGTTGCTAGCGTTGATGGCATGGCTGCTGAAAGGGTAGCCTTAGCTCCTTTCAGTCTCCTGGGGGAAGTTGAGGAGATCCTCCTGGCCTCCCGAAAGCCCTCCACCAGACGAGCGTACGCCTTTAAATGGAGAAGATTCTTTGTCTGGTGTGAAGAGAGAGGAGAGAACCATTTCTCCTGCCGCATGCAACTAGTGCTACAGTACTTACTGCACCTCTTGCATGCTGACCTGCAGTCTAATTCGGTGAGGGTGCACCTGAGTGCCAAAGCCACTCACTATCACCCTGTAGGGAAATCCCTCTCAAACCAGCCCCTGGTCTCCAGGTTCCTCCGGGGCCTCTTGCTATCGAAGCCCTCTCTCCGCCCTCCAACAGTGGAATGGAACCTTAATGTGGTGCTCGCCCAACTCACCAGACTGCCGTTCGAGCCTTTGGCCACCTGCCATTTGAGATACCTCTCCTGGAAGGAGGTTTTTCTGGTGGCCATCACATCCACTTGGAGAGTGATCGAACTCCAGGCTTTGGTGGCGGGTCCAGCCATATACAAGTTTCTGTAAGAACAGGGTACTGCTCTGCACACACCCCAAAATCCTCTCCAAGGTGATATCTCCCTTCCACCTCAACCAGGAGGTGGTTCTCCCCACCTTTTTTCCATGGTCCCACGCCAGCAGGGAGGAGATCATATTGCATACACTAGACTGTAAGCGGTCCTTCTACCTGCAGAGGACCTAGGCCCATCGCAAAGCTCCTCAGCTCTTTGTGTCATTTGACCCCAGTAGACTGTGGCTTCCGGTAACAGAGCGAACTCTGTCCACTTGGGTGGCGGACTGCATTGTCCTCATGAGCGAGTGGACCTCTCCCTTGAGCACCAGATCACTGCGCATCGTGTGCGGGCTATGGCCACATTGGTATCCAACCTCCGCTCAGTGCCAGTGACAGAAATCTGCAGAGCTGCCACATGGTCTTCAATTCATATTTTTGTAGTTCATTACTGCCTGGAGAGCAGGACGCTAGGGTCTTGCAAAGTCTCTCTGTTGGGTCTCATGTTTTGCAACTCACGGCTACCCATTCGGGCGCCATTGGTGCTGTCGTTTGGTCCTCGGCAGCCTGGAGCTGGGGAGTCCCATATTTGAGGGCTGACTTCCTGCTTCTTCCTGGAGAAAGCGTAGTTACTCACCTGTAACAGGTATTCTCTGGGAACAGCGGGAATCAGTCCTCACAACCCTCCCTCCTCCTCTTGGAGTTGTCTCCCTACATTGTTTTATGTCTTTTCTCGCTATGTCATCTGACTGACCAAAATGGCACCCTTGGACGGGAAGGGGACCACGCATGCGTGGTAGCATTCCCTAAGGATTTCTGTGAAAGTTGGGGAAATGCTCCGCATGGACTCCGTCGGTGTCAATGTCACCCATATGTGAGGACTGATTCTTGCTGTTCCCAGAGAATACCTGTTACAGGTGAGTACCTACACTTTCAAGGCTCAAATTTCTTTCAGAACTAAAGACAGTTCAGTGTCATGCTTGGCCCCACTTTCCTCCAACTTGCTCACTACTGATGAGCTGGGTGAAGGCGCCAGGGAGACCGCCTCCGTTGTCGCCAGCCCTGATTTCATTTTCACTCCATAGAGTTCTTGGGGCATTTTGGTTGCTTTTAGCTTGACCGCCTTAGGCATGATACATGAGTTCCATTGCTCTCTGGGACTAGAAACAGGTTTATTTTGGTGAATAATGCAGAAAGGAGGGAGAGCAACACTTAGACATGTCTGCTCACCTTGCTAGCCAGACCGGAAGTCAGCATCAGCCATTTCTAGTCTTAGCCCCCCTCCCAACCCTAGCATCAGTCATTTCTAGTCCTAACCCCCCCCACCCCCCAGCCCCAGCATTAGCCTGTTTCTAGTCTCAGCTCCAGCATCGGTCTATTTCTAGTTCCAGCACTCCCTTGCCCCAGCATTAGCCCATTTCTATTTCTAGCATTCCTCTGCACCAGCATTAGACCATTTCCAGTTTGAGCCCTCCAGCCCCTCCAGTATCAGCCCTTGGCATCAGTCCCAACAGAACCTCCTCCTCCCCATCACTCCTATCAAGACACCACCTCTCGTCTCCCCACCATTACAATCACATTAACATTTAAAACAGCTGTGGGAGCATTTTCCTTTGCTCCTGTGACTGTACTTTACTGAATTTTCTGACAATGTGGCATTGTCAGTGGGCAGAAAACAAGCACTTCCTCTCTCTAGCTAGAAATGGGAAATGCTTGTTTTGGCCTTCTGAAAACACTGTGATGCTGGCAACTTCAGTACATTACAGCCACGGGAACAATGTTAAATACTTCCACAGCTGTTAAACTTTACTTCCAGCCAGTGGCCTCCTCCCTGCTCCCGTGGCTGCATTATAGAGGTGAGCTAGTGACACAGGCTTCCTGCGCCCTTACTCTTGTATGCCCCAAGCCCCCATGCCATTGTCTCACTGGCTTACCTCTTAAGCTGCCCTGTTGAGATATTACCACCCCCCTGGACTGCCTGTCCTTCCTGCTAGAAAACTGTAACAATTATAGCATCTGGCTTCTGATGCCAGGACTCATGCAACACTGTCAATACACTTGCATACTCTATGGCTTTTGATTCCTTTTAGTTCCCCTTTTTCCTTTTACTCATAGCAGTCATAGCAAACATTTAGCTAGTGCTTATAAATAAATAGTGGGGGTCTTGAACTGAATTTTGATCATAAAGGGAGTGACATTTCCAAAAACATGCCTATTTTATACAGTGCCTATGTGTCTTTATAAATAGGCTTCCAGAGCTATCCCCAGTAGCACATAGATGCTCTAATAAGAACATAAAAAATGCCATACTAGGTTAGTCCAAGGTCCATCAAGCCAAGTATCCCGTTTCCAACAGTGGCCAATCCAGGTCACAAGAACCTGTCAAGTTTCCAAAAAGGTGCATAGGTTCTACAATGCTTGTCCTGGGGTAAGCAGTGGATTTCCCAGGTCCTCTTTGATAATGATTTATGGATCTTTCTTCCAGGAACTTGTCCAAATCTTTTTTAAACCCAGCTACACTAACAGTACATCCTCCAGTAACATCCTCCAGTAACAAATTTCAGGGTTTGATTATGCATTGAGTGAAAAAATATTTTCTGTTATTAGTTTTATTGTAGCTTCATTGCGTGTCCCCTAGTTTTTCTACTTTTTGATAAGAGTAAACAACCGATCTATGTTTACCTGATTTACTCCATTCATTAATTTATAGACCTCTATCATATTTACCCTGAACCATCTCTTTTCCAAGCTGAAGAGCCTAACATTTCAATATGGGTATCCTTCAATCCCCTTTACCATTCTGGTTGCTCTTTTCTGTACCTTTTCTAATTCTGCTATATCCTTTTTATGATATGGCATCCAGAATTGCACTCAATATTCAAGATGCGGTCACACCATTGAATGATACAGAGGCATTATAATATCCTTGGTTTTATTCTCCATTCCTTTCATTATGATTCCTAGCATTTTATTTGCTTTCTTGGCCACCACTGCACACTGGGTGGAGGGTTTCAACAATTATCCACGATGACCACTGTTCCCTCTAAGCTGTGCGCGTGTGCGCGCGCACACACCTCACCGAGCGAGCGCACGTAGTTTACAACAGAGCGCACAAAAATTACGGCTCTGATTCTGATAGAAAACAACACAGACGTCTTAAAATTTAAAAGTTATGATTGTAATTACTAGAAATTTCCCGCTTCATTTAGTAATCGTCTATTTTCATTTAATTTGATTAAAATCAATGTGGTGTACATACTGAATTCTGACGTGTAGTCAAATTTTAAAGTATATAACTCCGAGTGTCGTTATGTGGCGCATAAAAATTTAACCTTCCTTCAAAAGCTGCACACAGCTGATATTTTATGCGCACACAGCCTACAGAAAATTAGAGGGAACATTGACGATGACCTCTAAATCCTTTTCCTGGGTGGTGGTCCCTAAAGTGGAATCTTACATCTGTAACCGTAGTTTGGGTTGTTCTTTCCTAGGTGCATCACTTTGCACTTGTCCACATTAACTTTCATCTGCCATTTGGATGTCCTAGTCTTCCAATTTATCAATGTACTCTTGCAATCTTTCACAATCCTCTTGTGTTTTAACAACTTTGAATAATTTTGTGTCATCTGCAGATTTGATCATCTCACTCATTATTCCCTTAATTTTGTGAATTATGTTAAAAAGCAGCAGGCCCAGCATAAATCCTTGGGGTACTCCACTATTCACCTTTCTTCATTGAAAAAATTGGCCATTTAGCCCTACTCTCTACTTTCTTTCTTTTAACCAGTTCCTGATCCACAAGCATACACTGTCTCCTATCCCATAACTTTTAATTTTGCCAAGAGTCTCTATACACTATATCAACCGGCTTGCCTTTATCTACCTTTTTTTTCACACCTTCAAAAAAATATAACAGATTAGTAAGATACACCAAGGCAAGTACAAATGTGTGCAAGTACTCTATTATGTACCCATAATAAAGTACACATGTATATTGCTATTCTTCCCCTGCTCTCCCCAAACAATGCATATCACACAACAGTAGGCCTACCCTTATTTCTAGGTACCTACCTTTTACATATGTATACCCTCATGCAATTTTATAATAGCTATTTTCCTTATGGGAATCATGCTTTACACATGTGAAATGCTTTCTAAAATGACCCACTAAGTTTACAAGAGCTCCTAGTATCGTTTCATTTTGGTGTATGAGGTTTGATAATAATTTGAAATATGTAGAGAGGATGTGCCAGTAGAAAATGGTTACATGCAACAAACCTACATTTGGTATTCTCAGTCTGCAGTTTTATCCTATATATGATGATGATGATACATAAAGTATCTTATGCTTCCAAACCAGGAACTACTGAACACCATTTCTTATCCATGCAAAAACTACCGCCATTATTGGTTAGGCTATTTTCCTAAAGCGAAAGTAAATCTAGCCATATCTATCTTTCAGGTACAACGTGACCTAGAATCTGCATGTTCAGAAATAGAACTTCTTACAAAACAACTGGCAAGTGAAAGAATCTCCACAAAGAACCTGGAATGTTTACTGGTGTCAAACAGAGAAAAAGAATTTCAATCTCAGATGACAACCCAAGAGATGGAAGCAGAAATTCAGCTTCTTAAAGAGAAACTGGCCTTGACTGAAAACAAACTGTGAGTAGAACACAAAATTTAAAAATTGTTGAGCTATGTTAAACTTTCATGATGCATGTAGAAACTCTTCTGGAAGCCAAGGTGACATTGACTACACTAACTGGAAGGTTCAGGGAGTTGAATTCTAGCCTCTCAACATCTAAGCTGTGAAGGCTAGGGACTTGAGATTGGGATGCAGAAGCTTTGGATCTCAAGGATGCGTATACGCACATCTCAATCCACCCTGTCCAAAGAAAAGACCTTTGGTTTGTAATGGGGGGTCAGCATTATCAGTATCGAGTGCTTCCATTCGGACTCGCATCGGCTCCCAGGGTCTTCACAAAATACCTTGTGGTGGCAGCCGCTTATCTCCGACCCGTGGTGTTCTTCGTCTTCCCCTACTTAGATGACTAGCTCATAAAGAGCTCCACCCCGGACGGCATCTGGCAATTGGCTCACCTCGCTATTCATGTCCTCAAGTGGCTGGGTTTCATGATTAACTACTCCAAATCTCATCTCCAGCCCACTCAGCAGCTGGACTTCATTGTGGCCCTCCTCTTTACCACTCAAGCATGGGCCTTTCTTCCAGTGGACTGCATGCAGCAGCTAATGGCAGGGGTCTGTGACATCCAACAGAAGTACCACACAACAGCACAGGGGATGCTAAAGATGCTTGGCCACATGGCCTCAACTGTACACATCACTCTGCTAACTCATCTCTGTATGAGGCCGACTCAATGGACTCTGAGCATGCAGTGGAAACAGGCCACAGGCCACTTCCAGGACCAGTTTGTGGTCACTGCACCTCTAGTATAATCCCTGCACTGGTGGTTGGAGCCGTAGAACTTGCTCCAGAGTCTCCTTTTTCAGACATTGCATCCAAGCTGGGCCTGTGGTCTGAGCAGGACAGCCTGCACCAGATAAACTTCCTCAAGATCTGAGCCATAGCGAATGCCCTCCAGGCTTTCTGGACACACTTTGCCAACAAGGTTGCCTGATCCAAATAGACAATCAGGAAGCAATGTTCTATGTCAACAAACAGGGAGGCACGGGGTTGTACCTCCTCTACAGGGCAATGGTTCACTTGTGGAAGTTCACAGCCGTCCACGGGATGGAGCTGCAGATGACGTATTTGCCCAGGGAGCTTAATGCCCTAATGGATCACCTGAGTCGGGTCCTCAAGCCGCACAAGTGGACTCTCAACAAGAAGATGGTGGACTGCACTGATACTCCCATGATAGATCTCTTTGCCATGCCGCCCAACATCCAGGATCAGTTCTGCTCCAGGATGACTTCCAGTGGCCAGATGGCTCCAGGTGCCTTCCTCCTCCACTGAGGGGTGGGTCTGCTTTATGCATATCCTCCAATCCTACTTGTGGTGAAGACCTTGCTGAAGCTTCAGGCTGAAAGGGTCATAGTGATCCTCATCTTCCCATATTGGCCCAAGCAGCCGTGGTTTTCCCTGCTGCTTCAACTCTCTTGGCGGGAGCCTCTTTGTCTGGACTTCACCCAGACCTCATCTCTTAGGAGGATGGGACCTTGCTGCATCCCAACGTCCCGTCCTTGGCCCTTGGTTTGTATGCTGTGAAGTCCATGCATGGAAGCTGTGCAGCCATTTTATGTTGCAATTGCACCTGAGTTCTTAGATCTTTAATTCTAGTGATATTGAATTTCTATAAAGGTTTCAATCTTTGATGTTGCATTTTTGATTGGACAGACAACTGGCTTCTGATTAGTATGTGACTGGATCAGCAATTTGCACCTTGATATTGTGAGTGGTCTTTACGTGGAGCATGATTCCGTAATGTGCACGTCCGGCCCATGGACCCGTTTAAATAAAAAAATGGGCCCCATTTGAACCCAGTTCCACATCCACAGGTCTGGACATGCCCATGGGTCTTGAATCGAGGAGACAGACGTGTTCGCTGGCCCCGTGCATTGGACGCGAATAAAGGTTTTGGAAGTCCTTGCACCCACCCTGAAACATTATACATTTTGGATCCTGCTCGTCCCCACGATGTACCCGCGGACGCTACGCCCCTCCAGAAAAATGTGCATCTCCTAAGCTGCTCATCACAGACAGTAGTTTACTGATGCACACTAGACATAAATACCACTTAGAAATGACAGCTACTGCAACCTAGACCATATACCAGTCCCCCTCATGCAATGCAAAGTGCTAGGTAAGCCCAGTGCACCCTAATATGGTATATCAGAATGTAAATGTGAACATGTATGTCAGGACATGCTTTGCATCAAATGGTACGTGGCAATCTCCAGGAACAAGCAGGAATAAGTCCTCACATATGGGTACGTCAGTACCGACGGAGCCTGCGCGGGAATGCTCCCCAGCTTCCCAGAATGAAAGCTTTTGGGGCATCCCACAGCATATGCGCGCTGCCTTCCCGCCTTTCCTACCAACTCTCCTCAGTTCTTCTTTTCCGCGGAGCCAGCAGGTCATGTTCCTGTCACGCTGAAGAAGTTCTTTATTTTAATTTATTTCTTTGGTCGCGTGTCTGCCTTCCCCGACACCGGACCGGTACCGCCGGTCTTTTCTTTTCTTTTCTTCTAAAAAAAAAATAATAATAATAATACTTTTTCCTCACTTGGTGTACTTTTCTTCTTAGGCCTCCAGGCCCACAAGAAACTTTCCCTCATGGAAAAACCAGCCTCTGGCTTCAAAAAATGCACTAAGTGTAGCAGTACAATTTCTGTTACAGACACTCATGAATGGTGTCTTAAATGTTTGGGGCCTGAACACTCCGTTCCGGATTGCCAGTCCTGTTCTCTAATGTCTAAACGAGGGTTACAGAACCGAGCAGCCAAGCTCCATGTGCTGTTTCTCATGGATGCACCGGCGGTGGCATCGACATCTTCCAGGTCTTCCTCTCCTGATGGATCTCAGGTAACCAAATATACTTTTAGCAGGTCCTCGAAGGGCAAATCTCCCTCTAAGTATCGAGATGCCTCCGGGCTTGCCCTTGAGGATCCTGCCCCAGCCAAACAACCCCGGCGGGAAGCTCCGGCTTCCAAAGCTCCTCCTATGGGGTTACAGGTTGACATCGATGGCACGGCCTCGACCGATCACCTGTTAGACTGCTCTGGGGTACCGGCACAATCGCCTGGTACCGACATCCAGGCAGTCGTGGCGTCCATGGATCACACCGTGCAATCCATGCAGCAGACCATACTGGCTTTCATCAAGGCTGCGACGCCGTCGGTACCGCAACAAGCCATGTTGTCGGTACTGGCGCCGGTACCAGTACCAACCTCGATACCGGTACCGGCTGCATCGACATCGGCCAGGATGCCGATTCCGGCTCCCTGTCCTGGGCTCTTTCTCGGTACCGACCCGGTACCGGGGACACCCGATGTCGGTACCGATCGATACGCCTATCGATCTTTGGAATCGGGCAGACGATACTTCGATTCTTCTGATGATTCTGAGTCATCGGATGAGTCTCCTGAAGTATCTGTCACCCTTCCTGAGGAGCCTTCTTCTCCAAAAAGGAGAATGTCTCCTCCAGAGGATTTGTCCTTTCAAGACTTCATAATAGAAGTAGCTAAAGGACTCTCTATTTCAGTAACCTCTGAAAAAGAACCTAGAGCAAAAAAATTAGATATTTTGGGATACTCTAAGGTTCCAAGAGAGGCAGTCACCTTGCCAATTCATGAAATTCTTCAAGAACATTTAATTGACTTGTGGGAGACTCCTCTCACCCTTTCTCCTCATTCTCATAGATTGGACACTATGTACCGTGTCCCTCCTTCTCCTGGATTTCAAAGAACTCAGCTTCCTCACCACTCCATTGTGGTGCAGTCAGCTATGAAGAGGATAAAGAGTACCAAAAGACACTCTTCTACCCCTCCAGGAAGAGAATGCAGGACCTTGGATGCTTTTGGAAGAAAAATCTTCCAAGCTAGCATGCTTATTGCCAGAATCAATTCATACAGCCTTTATATGGGCATGTTTCTGAAGGAGGTTGCAGAAAAGCTGCACAGCTTTCTCCCTTTTATTCCAGAGGACAAAAGGGATGAGTTCCTTCTTTGGCTTAAGCATACTCAAGACATTTCAAAGTTTTCCAACAGGGCAGCCTTTGATTCTTTTGAACGTGCCAGCAGAGCCTCAGGCATTGCCATAGCTGCTCGTAGAATTGCTTGGCTCGAGGCTTCTGATCTAGAACCCTGGGTTCAAGATGGTTTAGGAAATCTGCCCTGTACAGGTGAAAATCTATTTGGCAAAGAGTGGCAAATTAAAGCCACTCAAATGGATGCAGAAAATGCTGCTCTGGATAGACTTTCTAAGTCTACCTCCACTCCAGCCAAGAAAAAATCTTTTAAAAAGTCTTTTTACAAGAAGGGCAGATTTCCTTCCACTTCTGGTCAACAATCTTCTACAGGTCGCTTTGCTACTAAGCGTCAGCAACCTAAACAGGCTAGGCCTAAACCTGCAGGGGCTGCTGCAACCCAGGGATTTTGACTTGTCACTAGAGAACTTAACCTTTCTGGCTCTACAACAGCCAGAACCCCTCACCATTCCAGGAAGGTTAGCTCATTATTTGCTCCAGATGGGAGCAAATCACATCAGAGCAGTGGACCCTCTCCATCATCAGAGACGGCTACAAACTTCATTTCTCAGACCTTCCTCCCTACACCATGGTGAGACATTTCAATTCTCCCACATCTCTCCTCGACCTTCTGGATCAGGAGGTATCCTCCCTTCTGGCCCAGAGGGCCATAGAAGAAATTCCTCTTCTTCAACAGGGGTCAGGGTTTTATTCCCCCTACTTTCTCATTCCAAAGAAAACAGGGGGATACAGACCCATACTAGATCTCAGAGAATTGAACAAATTTCTATACAAGGAGAAGTTCAAGATGCTTTCTTTAGGCACTCTCCTTCCATATCTACAGAGTCAGGATTGGCTTTGTTCTCTAGATCTCAAGGATGCGTACACTCATATACTCATCCATCCATCCCACAGAAAATTCCTACGTTTTCTGTTCCAGGGAAAACATTACCAATACAGAGTCCTTCCCTTCGGTCTGGCCTCTGCTCCAAGAGTGTTCACCAAATGCATGGCAATAGTTGCTGCATTTCTACGCACTCTGGGAATCTTTGTCTTCCCATATCTGGACGACTGGCTCATCCGAGCTCCATCTCAGTCAGAAGCCCAAATTTCCCTGGACAGCACCAGGCGCATTCTGCAGTATCTGGGACTTGTGGTAAACCTCCCAAAGTCTCAGCTCACCCCTACTCAGTCCCTAGAATTCATAGGGGCCTGGTTGGACACCACTACTGCAAGAGCCTATCTTCCCCAGGCTCGTTGCCAACGTCTAGTGCAGTTAGCCTCCCAGATTCAGTCAAAGAACCACTTAACTGCCCGGGAGATGCTACAACTACTAGGCCACATGGCTTCCACAGTACATTTGGTGCCCTATGCTCGCCTACACATGAGAGCAGCTCAGTGGACTTTGTCCACCCAGTGGACTCAAGCTTCAGGAGCTCTCTCAGACCAAATAGCAAACTCCAAACGTCTCTTTTGGTCTCTCCAATGGTGGATGTCCTCTCAAAATCTGTTGCTGGGGTCCCCCTTCCAACCTTTGTTGCCCCAAGCAATCCTCACAACAGATGCCTCCCAAACAGGTTGGGGAGCTCATCTACAGGACCTATCCACCCAAGGCACTTGGTCCCCACAGGAGACCTCCCTTCATATCAACCTCTTGGAACTTCAAGCAGTGTTCCTAGCTCTCAAGGTCTTCCATACTCTCCTCAGCTACCAGACAGTCCTCATTCAAACAGACAATCAGGTAGCCATGTTTTACATAAACAAGCAAGGAGGAACTGGCTCTCTGTCACTTTGCAATGAAGCTCTAAGATTATGGGCCTTCGCCAGAGAGCATCAAATCCATCTCCTGGCAGTATACCTCCCAGGAGTTCAAAACTCTTGGGCAGACAGACTCAGTCGAGTTCTGCTTCCACACCAATGGTCCCTGCACATGGATCAGGTACTCAGAATCTTTCAGGAATGGGGTACCCCGGACATAGACCTATTTGCAAGTCCGTGGAATGCCAAACTTCCCCGGTTCTGTTCCAGAATTCCGTATCAGGGAGTTCAGGCCAAGGATGCCTTCCTCCTTCATTGGGATCAGGACTTCCTGTATGCCTTTCCACCCATTCCTTTGATTCCCAAGACTCTGTTCAAACTTCAGAGGGATCAAGGATCTGTGATCCTCATAGCTCCACGTTGGCCACGCCAAGTGTGGTACCCTCTACTTCTGCATCTCTCCCAAACCCCCTCCCTGGACTTGGGAGCTGCTACAGACCTTCTGTCTCAGGAGGAGGGGACTTTGTGGCATCCAAACCCCAAGTCCCTTCACCTCAGAGCTTGGTTACTGAAGGCCTAGACCTTCAAGACTTCAATCTTTTGCAGCAAGTGAAGGATATCCTTCATGCTTCCAGGAAACCTTCCACTAGGCGTTCCTTTGCTTTTAAATGGAAAAGATTTTCCATTTGGTGTACTCAAAAGGGTCTTGACCCTCTGGCACTTCCTCTGAATTCTCTATTAGAATATCTCCTGCATCTTTCCAATGCAGGCCTGAAGACAAATTCAGTAAGGGTCCATTTAAGTGCTATTGCAGCATCCCTTACGCCTATCAATGGACAACCTGTTTCCTCTCATCCTCTTATTGCAAGATTCATGAGAGGCCTAACTTTAACTAAACCTCCCATTCGACCTCCTCCGGTGGCATGGGATTTAAATTTGGTTCTTGGTCAGCTTATGAAGCCACCTTTTGAACCCTTAGCCACTACCTCCGTGAAATTTCTTTCCTGGAAGGTTATTTTCCTTATTGCAATCACTTCTGCTCGCCGCATCAGTGAACTGCAGGCCTTAGTGGCTAATCCACCTTATACAAGGTTCCATCATGATAAGGTAGTCCTTAGGACAAATCCTCACTTTATGCCTAAAGTGGTCTCACCTTTTCATCTTAATCAAGAGGTATATTTACCTGACTTTTTTCCAGGTCCTCATGCATCCACTGCAGAGAGGAACCTTCATACTCTAGATTGTAAAAGAGCTCTTGCTTTTTACTTACACAGGACACAGCAACATAGAAAGTCTTCCCAGCTTTTTGTTGCTTTTGATCCTTCTCATCTAGGACTTCCAGTCTCTAAGAGAACACTGTCCAATTGGATTGCTCAGTGTATTTCTTTTGCTTACCAGAGTAAGAACCTTTCTCTGGAGGGCCATGTCACAGCTCACAATGTGAGGGCCATGGCCACCTCTATGGCTCATCTTCATTCTGTGTCCATCGATCAGATCTGTCGAGCAGCCACCTGGGCCTCGGTTCATACCTTCACAGCCCATTACTGTTTGGACAAGGACTCCCGCCGGGATGCCTTGTTTGGTCAGGCTGTCCTCAGACACCTGTTCCATTCTTGAACAACTCCTGCCCTCCTTCCCTGAATGGATGCCTGAGATCCATAGGAAGACGAGGAACCCTTCAGGGTCTCATACCCTTGGGGATCTCCCAGGCATCTTAGCTAGGGAGTCCCCATATGTGAGGACTTATTCATGCTTGTTCCTGGAGATAGCACAGTTACTTACCTGTAACAGGTGATCTCTGGGAACAGCAGGAATTAGTCCTCACAACCCACCCACCTCCCCTAGGAGTTGTATCTCTCTCTTTGTCTTTCCTTTACTCTCTCTCTCTATTGTCTCAGCTTTAAACTAGAACTGAGGAGAGTTGGTAGGAAAGGCGGGAAGGCAGCGCACATGCGCTGTGGGATGCCCCAAAAGCTTTCATTCTGGGAAGCTGGGGAGCATTCCCGCGCAGGCTCCGTCAGTACCGACGTACCCATATGTGAGGACTAATTCCTGCTGTTCCCAGAGATCACCTGTTACAGGTAAGTAACTGTGCTTTAGGAAGCGGCCCCAGTGATCTCTATAAACACACCTTAAACTGCTAGGGATGGACCCTCACCAAGTGCACAAAACCCTGAACTAACATTGCAGGTCCCCAAAGGATGTATAATATTGCTGAGCAACAAATATATGCCTGTTTCATGCCTATTGCCTTTAAGTGCACTCATTCTGCTGCTCTGCACTACCATGCCCCTCTTATCTCTCCCTACACCCCTCTCCATGAGCTCCGCTCTTCTGTCAGATTGCTTCTATCTGTGCCCTTCGCTTCTACTGCCAAATCTAGACGTCACTCTTTTCACCTTACTGCTCCTTATGCCTGGAACAAACTACCTGAGTCTGTATGTCAGGTTTCGTCCCTGGCCCCTTTCAAATCCAGGCTGAGCGCTCACCTCATCGTTGCTACTGCTGGATCTGATCCGCCTAAGCTCCCTTTTGTTTATTGACCATTCCCCCTGGATGTATCCTGTCCACAGCTACTGTGTTGTCTGTCTTGACTAGATTGTAAGCTCCACTGAGCAGGGACCACTGTGTCTCTGCAGTGCTGCAAATGTCTTGTAGTGCTATACAAATGATCAGTAATAGTTGCAGAAGGTCCTGTGGCTATGGCATCTGAGGTCCACCTATCTGGGTACTAGCATTTCTCACAGCAGTTACACCTGTCTCATCGTAGCGTATGTTGGTCTGTATGCATCTGCTATCTGATGAGCAACCCTGTCTGCCTTCCCACAGCCAGCTTTGTGGCACTGCTCCCCTGGTCAGGGCATGGGAGAGGGGATCCCTGTTCCATCACACCAAGTAGCCAGACTTGAGATATATCACCACTCTCACAGCTCTTATTGATCCTGGCCTGGGTAGGGATGTAGGCTTCATGGGATAATCTAGAGAATGTTGACACTATATCAGTTGTGTCTCCTAGTGCTAGGCACAGCAGATGTATGGCTGCCCTATCACACTGCCAACAATATCTGATCTTATTAGAGTACCCAATGTAAAATGATCCAGAAGGAATCAGCATAGATTCCCTATGGCTCAATGTCAAATCATATCCCTGTCAATAATAGGAACCCTCAAAATATGGGCATTGAGCAGTGCAATTAGCATTAATACATGCTCAACAACAACACCATTGGTCCACAAAATATGCATTCTGGGCATGCACTAATGCTGTTTTCACTGCTGAGTTCCCTTATTCTGAGGGTCCCTTAGCACTGATAGGGATATGTTTTGACATTTAGCTATGGTGAACCCTCTCTGAGTTTGACTGCCCAATCACACTGGCACCCAGTGACGCTGCAGTCATCCATGCAGTCCAGGTACTGGCCAGGGTTTCATGTCCCCTCTGAATTACAGATGAGCACACCAGATCTCCCCTGTGCATCCCTCAAACCACACACACACACACGTATCCTACCTTTCTGTCACAAAAACATGATTCCGCCAAAAAGATGCCCTGAACTTATACATAACAGTTATGACATAACATAATCACATGGGGTACTAGGACTACAGATATGATCTCCGTTTCTCATCAAAAAAGGAATCCTTTTTCTGCTCACACTCATACTATCTCTGCCTCAGCAGTCCCATTTTTCTGAACATGGGAATTGGTAGGGTCCCATAGATTGGCTCCTTAAGCACAAACAGCACATTAATGCACAGCCTGAATAACCACTATTGCTCTTCTTAATATTTCTGTAAGAGTGTTTATTAATCTGTCTATACCTTACAACATTTCCTCACCTCTGCTCCCTGTACCTTAAGACAGCATCTTGTGTTTTTTCCAGACTGCAGTCACACAAGTTCACATCACAACCATTCTTCAATTTGGGCCACATTGCAGAGACAAGCAGAATTTTTTCTAAATCCTGGCCTTAGTCTCCCAGGACAGGAGCTGCACCCACATCGCTAAAAATGACACTATAAAGCACTATGTGGATACATAGCCGTGCCATAGTCATAGCCTGACCCTGTTCGGTCAGGGTGAGAGTGCCCTCCCAGCAGGACATGCTGTGGCCACCCAAGCCATGCACGTGGCAGACAGGCACTACAGCGTCTCAGCCATTGACCTTACCTTCGATGCAGACCCATACTGACCAGTCTGCACTGTTTCAGGCCATACCCACAATACTTTGCTCCTCATCATGCATATTTGCAGATTAACTCTGGAGACAGCTTAGGCACTGCGAAGATCAGTGAGGTGGAGAAAGTCACAAAACTATGGATAGACATACACACACACACACTCATATTGCCATGCTTTGCAAAAAAGGGGATGGTTGGCATTCCTCCTGCCACTCTGGTCCTGATATCAGCTCAAGCATTGTTAACGTGTGCTCCTTGTGCAGGAGCTAGTAGCGTGCTCTGATGTTAATACCCGCTCAGTGTGCCGGTGCTATTAGCCTGACTCTCCATCCAGCTGAGGATAGTAGAGCCTGTCAGTGAGGCTGATGGGTGTTTGTGTCCTTGCTGGACAATTCATTGCATATGTTGGTGTTGTAGCTGCACTGTGGGCTAAAGTTTAGCCACAGGGACATGCAATGCATAATCCACAGCCCAGACCCAAACCTGTGACCCTCCACTCATATACACACCAACTGTGTGCATGGAGCCATAGAGTTGCCATATGGTTGCAACCCTCCCTGAGGCTGACATACTTTGCAACAGTCAGACCTTGGCACATGCTGCAATCTCCAGGAACAAGCAGGAATGTAGTCTTCACATATGGGTATCGTCGGTACCGACGGAGCCTGCGCGGGAATGCTCCCCAGCGTCCAATTAGAAAGCTTTTGGGAGCATCCCACAGCGCCTGCGTTCTGCCTTCCTGCCTTTCCCAATTGCCTCTCTCCAGTTCTTCGTTTTCCACGGAGCCAGCAGGTCGTTTTCCTGTCACCGCAGAAATTATTCCATCTTTTTCGTTCTTTTTTGTGGTAGCGTCTGCCTTCCTCGACGCTATACCGGTACCGCCGGTTCTTTCTTTCTTTCTTAAAAAAAAAAAAATTGTAATCTTTTCCTGGATTTTCCAGTCTTTTTTCTGTCAGGTGCCACGCGCCATTTTGGGCACTAGGCCCAATTTTTCCTTCAGAATAGAAAAACCCGCCTCGGGTTTTAAAAAGTGTTCCAAGTGTGGCGGTACTATCTCTGTCACCGACACCCACGAGTGGTGCCTTAAATGTTTAGGTCCTGACCACTCCATCTCGGAGTGTGTTGCCTGTGGGATGATGTCGAAGAGGGGTCGGCAAAACCGAGCTGCTAAGCTTAGCACCCTTTTTCCCTCCAATGCAGCATCCGTGGCATTGATGTCTTCCAGGGCTTCGTCTTCCTCCCATGGATGTCAGGTAACCAAACATAAATCTAGCCGGTCCTCAAAGAGTAGATCTCCTTCTAAGCATCGAGATGCCTCTGGCGTTGCCCTTGAGGGACTTGTACCAGCAAAATTGCCCCGGCGGGAGGCTTCGGCTTCCAAAGCACTATCGGGGCTCCAGGATGTTCGAGGCCTCAACCTCGGCAGAACTACTGGTGCCATGCTCTGGGGTATCGGCCGCTTCGTCCAGTACCGATACCCAGGCATCGGCAGCGTCAATAGACCAGAGGTTCTTGGCTATTGAACGCAGTCTGGCGGCTCTCCTTGCAGCTTCGGTGCCTTCGGGACCGCTTCAGACGGTTCAACCGGTATCGACACCGGTTCCGGCACCGATATCGGTACCGGTACCGGCACCGATATCGGTACCGGTACCGGCACCGATATCGGTACCGGTACCGACAGCATCGACATCGGCGACTGTGTTACTGACACCGAGTCATGCTGTTTCCTCCGGTATCGACAGACCGGTACTGGACCCCTCAGGTACCAACTTCGATTGGTACCGGTATCGTGCTTTCCAAGAGCACCCAGACAGGAGATATTTCAAATCCTCTGATGAGTCTGAGGATTCTGATAGCTCTGGCGGTACCGGAGCACTTCTCTCTGAAGAGCCTTCCTCTCCTAAACGTAGGATGTCTCCTCTAGAGGATATATCCTTTCAGGATTTCATCCGGGAGGTGGCTAGAGGTCTTTCCATCACAGTGGCTCCTGAAATAGAACCCAGAGCAAAGGAGTTGGAGATTTTACAATATCCCAAGGAGGCAGCTACTTTGCCTATTCATGAGATCTTACATGATCTCATGTTAAGAATGTGGGAAGCACCTCTTACCACTTCTCCCCATTCTCATAGGCTTGATACCATGTATCGAGTACCTTCTTGTCCTGGATTCCAAAAAACTCAGTTACCACACCACTCCATGGTGGTGGAATCAGCTATGAGAATGATCAAGAGTGCAAAAAGGCATGCATCTAATCCTCCAGGACGGAAATGTAGGACTCTTGATGCCTTTGGGCGTCGAACCTTCCAGGCCTCTATGCTTTCTGCCAGGATTAGTTCCTACATCTTATACATGGGCATGTTCCTTAAGGAGA
This sequence comes from Ichthyophis bannanicus, assembly GCA_033557465.1. Classification (NCBI taxonomy): domain Eukaryota; kingdom Metazoa; phylum Chordata; class Amphibia; order Gymnophiona; family Ichthyophiidae; genus Ichthyophis; species Ichthyophis bannanicus. The sequence goes on from CM066035.1 coordinate 574,217,384, forward strand.
TTACAGGAGATCTAGAGCTTATGAGCCCTCTCCTTCCTGATGATAAGAGGCAAGATTATCTTACACTTATCAAACATGCCCAAGATGTTTCTAAGTTTGTTAATCGTGCAGCTTTTGACTGCTTTGAGTGCATAAGCAGAACCTCTACCATTGCCATAGGTGCTTGTAGGATTGCCTGGCTCCAGGCATCTGACTTAGAACTCTGGGTAGAGGACAAACTGGGGAATATCCCTTGCACAGGTGAAAATCTCTTTGGCAAAAATTGGCAAGAGAAAGCTAATGAGCTGGATGCTGATAACACCACTTTGGATAGACTTTCCAAGGCTACAGCTGATCCTGCAAGGAGAAAATCCTACAAGAAACCATTCTTCTCTAAAAAGAAGAGGTTTTACCCCTCCTATACCCAACAGGGACATTCTACAGGTCAGTCTGCCCGAAAGGGACAGCAGCCACCAAAACAAAGAAAAACAAAGTCTGCTAAGCCTCAACCGGCCCAACAGACTCAGCCTCCACAGGGGCTTTGACTTCCATTTAGAGAACTTGGCCTTCCTGGCCCTCAAAGGGCCAGAGCCCTCCACCATTCCAGGAAGGTTGTGTCATTTTGCCCCCAGATGGGAGCAGACAACAGAAGAAGAATGGACTCTCTCCATTGTAAAGGAGGGGTACAAGCTTCATTTCCTCAACATGCCCCCTCCTACAGTTGTAAGAGAGTTCAATTCTCAGACTTCACTCGAAAATCAGTTGAATCAAGAGGTCAATTTACTTCTTGCCCAGGGGGCAATAGAAGACGTACCCATTTCCCAACAGGGTACGGGGTTTTACTCCCCCTATTTCCTTATTCCAAAGAAAACAGGGGGACACAGACCCATTTTAGACCTCAGAGAATTGAACAAATTCCTTTTCAAAGAGAAGTTCAAGATGGTTTCTCTAGGAACTCGTCTGCCATACCTTCAGAGTCAGGATTGGCTTTGTTCTCTAGATCTCAATGATGCGTACACCCATGTTCTCATCCATCCAACTCACCGAAGATTCCTTCGGTTTCTATGTCAGGGGAAGCACTACCAGTACAGGGTTCTTCCTTTTGGCCTGGCCTCAGCACCAAGGGTGTTTACGAAATGCATGGCTGTAGTGGCAGCATTTCTTCGCACTCTAGGAATATTCGTCTTCCCCTACTTAGACGACTGGCTCATTCGAGCACCATCAGAGTCAGAGGCCAGCATTTCCCTATCTTGCACAATGCGTATCCTTCAGTATTTGGGACTGGTTATAAACATCCCAAAATCCAACCTAACTCCCACTCAATCTCTAGAGTTTATAGGAGCCATGCTAGATACCAGGAAAGCAAGGCCCTATCTCCCACAGCCCCACTGCTTTTGCATTGTGCAGTTGGCTTCCCAAGCAGTGTTAAAAACTCATCTCACTGCTTGGGAAGTATTACAATTACTAGGCCACATGGCATCTACCGTGCATGTGGTTCCCTATGCTCACCTCCATATGAGAGCAGCCCAATGGACTCTATCCACTCAGTGGACTCAAGCATCAGGCTGCCTATCAGACAAAAGAGCAAACTCAAGTCACCTTATTTTGTCCCTACAATGATGGCAGTCAACCTAAAACCTGTTGGTGGGGTCCCCTTTCCAACAACCCCCACCCCAGGTCACTCTAACAACAGACGCCTCACAGGTGGATTGGGGAGCTCACCTGCAAGATCTCTCTACCCAAGGCACCTGGACTCCACAGGAGACCCATCTACACATCAATCTCTTGGAACTCAGAGCAATCTTCCTTGCTCTTTGAGCGTTCCACACCCAGCTGAGCTATAAGACAGTCCTAATTCAGACGGACAATCAAGTAGCCATGTTCTATCTGAACAAGCAGGGAGGAACAGGCTCTCTGTCACTTTGCAACGAAGCTTTGCGACTATGGGCCCTCGCCAGAGAGCATCAAATTCATCTACTTGCGGTATATCTGCCAGGCATTCAAAACTCTTGGGCAGACAGATTCAGTCGAGTTCTGCTTCCACACGAGTGGTCTCTTCATGCAGACCAGGTAGCAAACATTTTTCAAATTTGGGGAACTCCGGGCATAGACCTCTTTGCAAGTCCGTTGAATGCCAAACTTCCCTGATTCTGTTCCAGAATTCCGGCTCAGGGTTCTCAGGCCAGGGATGCTTTCCTCCTCCATTGGGGCCAGGACTTCCTATATGCCTTTCCACCCATTCCCCTAATTCCCAAAACCCTATTCAAGCTTCAGAGAGACAAAGGCCATATGATTCTCATAGCTCCACATTGGCCAAGGCAGGTGTGGTACCCTCTGCTCCTACATCTCTCTCAAGCTCCATCTCTGGAGTTAGGATCTGCTCCAGATCTCCTCTCTCAGGAGGACGGGAGGTTGTGGCATCCTGATCCCCACTCCCTGCATCTCAGGGCCTGGTTGCTGAGGGCCTAGACCTTCATGGTCTTAACCTGTCTCAACAAGTAAGGGATATCCTTTGTGCTTCTAGAAAGCCTTCCACAAGATGCTCTTATGCTTTCAAGTGGAAAAGGTTTTCCATATGGTGATCGCAGAAGGGTCCTGACCCCCTGGCGATACCTCTGGAATCATTATTAGAGTATCTCCTTCATTTGTCTGATGCAGGGCTTAAGACTAACAGTACGAGTCTATTTAAGTGCTATTTCAGCTTCTTTCAAGCCTTTAAATGGACAACCTATTTCCTCTCATCCTCTCATAGCGAGATTTATGAGAGGCCTCCTTCTAACTAAGCCTCCCATTAGACCACCACCAGTAGCATGGGACCTAAATCTGGTTCTTAGACAGCTCATGAAGCCGTCTTTTGAACCTCTAGCTACTACCTCCTTGAAATTCCTTTCCTGGAAGGTTGTCTCTCATTGCAATCACATCAGTACGTCGCATTAGTGAGTTGCAAGCATTATTGGCTGATCCTCCTTATACGAGGTTCCATCATGATAAGGTAGTCCTTAGGACTCATCCACACTTTATGCCAAAAGTGGTCTCACCTTTTCATTTAAACCAAGCAGTATCTCCAGGAACAAGCAGGAATGAGTCTTCACATATGGGTACGTCGGTACCGACGGAGCCTGCACGGGAACGCTGCCCAGCTTCCAATCAGAAAGCTTTTGGCAGCATCCCTCGCGCCTGCGCGCTGACTTCCCGCCTTCTCCAGAGCCTCTCTTCAGTTTTCGTTTTTCCGCAGAGCCGGCAGGACGTCCTCCTGTCACCGCAGAAACTTTTCTTTTTACTTACTTTAATTACTTTAGTTTTTGTTTTCTTGTGGTCGCGGCTGTATTTCCCGCCGCCACCGGTACCGCCGGTGGATTTTTGACTAAATTCTGAGAAACGTTTTCTTCAGTTTTTTGCCTTAACTTGTTGGGCCTACCAGGCCTCTTTCTCATGGAGCCTTCTTTTCCTAAGAAGTGCATTCGATGTGGAAACACCTGTTTCCTTTTAGACTCCAATAGTTGGTGTCTCAATTGTGTGGGTCCTGACCCTTTTTCCCCTGACAAGTCAGGGGATACTTTTGTGAGGAAACCTTCAGTTTTTAGAGTTTCCCTCGATACCGTTTTTTATTCGGCAGTGAGGGAACCCGGTTTCTCCTCTTCACAGGATCAGGTAACCCACAAACAGTCTGTTAAGACTAGTCAATGCTTGAGTGGTATGTCCCATGCCCAGCATGGTGACGGCTCCGGCCTTACCCTCAAGAATCCATTGGCATTACCCCTGCGGGAGTCTGCGGGCTCCAAAGCATTAAAGGGGTTTCAGGTTGTTCCTGGGGCTCACCCCTCACAGAACATACCTGAGCCATGTTCGGGGGTGGTATCCGCTTCGAGCGGTACCGATCCCCCGGCATTGGCACCAGTGTCGAGTGTTCCACTCTTCACCAGGGATCGTCATCGGGCATCCTCGGTACCTTCGGGACCGATCGATACGCACCGAATTGACTTCCCTCGATCCCAGCCGTGTACGGTGCGGGTATCCGCTTCGAGCGGTACCGATTCCCCGGCATCGGCTTCGGTGTCGAGTGTTTCACTCTTCACCAGGAATCGTCCTCTAGCATCCTCGGCGCCTTTGGGGCCGGTCGATACGATACCGATGGACATTTCCATATCTCAGCCATGCTCCGGGACGGTACCGGCTTCGATCGGTTCCGATACCCCAGCATCGGCACCGGTGTGGAATAACGTTCTCCCGGCGAGAGGTTGTCATCGGGCATCCTCGGTACCTTCGGGACCGATCGATGTAACCCAGGCTGCTTTACCGGTATCGGCATCGCCGATACTACCACCTACGTCGATACCCTCGAGACATGCATCGATAGACTCGCTTCCTTCGATGCCGAGTCTTGAATCGATATCTAGTCTCGAGGACTGGGTACCGACGCGTCCCGGAACCGACTCCCGTCGTTTCCAGATAAGCAGTTCCGAGGATCCTAGCCATAACTTTCGCATGATCTCGGTACCATTGCAGCAGTTCCCGATGGCAACTTCAACTGCTGGCCCTGTGTCAGTATCGATGTCGATGCCTGTTCTTGCACCGATGCCTAGTTTGGAACGATACCTGGGGTTGCTGATGCAGTACTCACTGCCTCTAAGTTACCATGCCAGTATCCTTGTCCATCTACTAGGTTTCTCTCCTCACACCATGGTACGTCCTCTGGTGCTCAGCCTCTTTCTTTAGCCTTACCAGGGAAGGTTCCCATAGGAGATCAGTCTTTTCAGGCTTTTCTCCTGGATATGGCAACCTTTCTTAATATCTCTATCCCTGGTTGTGATGCTATTCATGGCTCACCGGCACAAATGGAAAATATGATGCTTCCTTTACATCCTGCTCTGCAGGATCTCCTTCTGAGGGTCTGGAAATCACCCTTACGGCTTCCTCTAGCTTCTACAGCCACTGAGGTTCGGTACCGGGTGCCTCCCTCTCCAGGATTTCAGAAGCCTCAACTTCCTCATCGTTCCCTTGTAGTGGAATCAGCACTGAGGAAGGTTAAGAGCAAGAAGAAGCATTCTTCTTCTCCGCCAGGTCGTTCTTCAAGAACACTCGATGCGTTTGGTCATCAAGCCTTCCAAACATCTATGCTGGCCTCCAGAATTCTTTCATATATTTTCCACATGGGTCTCACACTCCAGGAGGTCACAGAGAGATTGTAGCTTTTGACCCCTTTTTTGCCAGAGCCCAAGGCTACTAATTATTCCTTGCTACTCAATCATAGCCGGAATATATCTTGGTTCCTTTCTCGTGCTTCTATAGACTCTTTTGAGTCTGTTATCAGATCCTCTGCTATTGCTATTGCAGCACGTCGCAGAGCCTGACTCGAAGCTTCAGACTTGAGCAGATGGGCACAAACTATATTGGCTCATTCTCCTTGTACAGGAGAAGGTCTCTTCAATAAGGAGGCTTTACGTCAGGTTGCTCAATGCTCCGCTGACTCTCCTTCCACTAAGGACCATTCTAAGCCACCTCCTTCTTTGAGAGGTAGGAAATGTCCTACCAAACCTTCTTTCCCTAAGAAAAGAAAGTTTCATTCATCTCCTGCCCATCATTCGGCTGTACCTAAACAAGGGACACCTCAGCCTAGTCTGAAGTCCTCCAGCTCTGGCCAGTCTCAGCATTCCCAGCAACCATAGGAGCTGGGAATTATACTCTACAGTTCACTTCTACCCATTCGAAGTTTATTCACTGTGCTTTTCTTTTTCAGTGTACTAAGCTGTCGGAAAATTTTTGTTCAGGGACTACAGACTTCTCCTCTTCTTATTCTCTAGAAGAGCAGTTGCAACTATCCCCTGATAGTTCTGTCCCAACTGAACATTTTTTCCTTCAGTTGACTTACCCTATGGGTACGTCACCCTCCAATTACTTGCTCTACCCTCTCAACCGGGCTTTTTCCCTGACTGAGGGGTACCATACTGAAAAGCTTCTCTAGCAAGCTCGTTCCTCAGACCGGGAGAAGGGATATCTCCTCTCCTTTCTTGTCTGTTTTTCTTTATTGGGCACAGGACAATCTCTCTGCTGTTTCCGTCAGCAGCTGTGCCTGCAGGAGTTATAGTGATTATATTAGTGGTACTTTTTACAAGTTCCAGTCCCTTGTTCAAAATTTTGTCTAGCCTCAGTAGTGATTCCAAGCTACTCGTCAGCTGTCTTGGATCCTCCTACTCTTTTAGGCTTTCTCACATTATTCTATCCATCTCCTCTCCTAGGATATGGCAACACACCTGACTTCAGTCAGTTTGTCTCATATCTCTCCTGCACAATGCTCTCTGCAGTCTTCAGAGAAGCTTTCTACTATGAGGGCCTTGCTATAGAGCATTGACCTTGTCTCTGAAGCTTCTCTATTAGTAGGGAAAAGCTTATAATCCCTTCCCATGCCTGTGAGGGTTCTCCACACCCTCTGGCCTGGGGTGTTAACATGAAATATAAGTTCTTCTGCGTGAAAATCCAAGGCTGATGTTTACGCATGCTACCTCTGGGTCCCTCCAGTAGGTCCCTCTGGTATCTTCTTCAGCCTTTCTGCACATCTGCCATGTCAGTGTTCTGTAGAACTCCCGCCTTGTTCCTTACAGAGTCATATGATCATCTGTTCTCACGCAAACATCACGGTTATCTTGTTGGATTGCCTTCCTGCATCCCTCAATCCACGGAAATAGATTCTCTATACATATCCCAAGTGGGTTCACCCTCTTGTAGAGCGAAGAATCTTTTTCTTTTATATTCCCCATGTACAATTATGGGGCTGGGTGGTAGACATGTATCTTCAACCTGTTGTCTTGTATGTAGCATCTCCATATATGTCTACATACCTATATCATTACTCTGGTGGTGCAAAACCATGCCCCACAAATGTATCTATATTTAGGTATATCATATCTATATATATATATATATATATATATATATATTTTGATACATTTCTCCACCCATATCCTAATATACATATATGGACATATGTATATATATATATATATATATATGTATATTCCATCCATATATATATATTCCATCCACATATATATATCTGTATATATATGTGTCTGTTGGGGGGCTTCTTAAGGGTTGATATGTCTTACACACTATCACCCTTACTGTCTATACTAAATGTTTTACCTTCTAGAGGTTTTAGACAGTCTATCGCCCTACTTCGCATACCATATTACGATGCAGAAACTGTTATGCACCAATAACTACTGTGGTGCTAACATCTTCCATTTTTTCTTTAAGTCCTTGAAGCATCAAGCTTCAATATTTTTCCTATCTCTCGCCAGCTAGGAAAAATAGTGTACATCTTTATCTTTGAGTACACAGCTGTTCTCCTTGGGAATAGGGTTTTTTCCAGTCCCCCTCTTCCCGCCAGGACTGGGCTAGTTCTCCAACTCCGTCAGTCTTCTTCCTTTAGTCCTCAATGTTAATGACTTTATGCCTAAAGGAGTTTTCAGCTTTTTCCCATAAAGCTTTCCATTGAAGACCTGACGTCTAATCCTACCCAGTTGACACCTGGATCGTCTGCTACCTCCAGGTCTGGACCTTCATCCTCACTGCTGGGAGGTCACCTTGAAGATTCCGCCACTGCTTATCCAGTAGACTCCATCATGCTCTCTACTTCCTACAATACAGTAGGTAAGCTGCATATTTTAAGTGTACATTAAATGTGTTTTAATGCTACTCATCATATATACCAAGGACTCCTGTAGTCTGTAGGACCCTGTAGTCCTTGGCTATGCTGTTTCTTTCCTCACAGCTCCTTTATTGTCAACTCCTACCCTCCTTCCCACATTGGATGCCGGGGATTCCTGGAGACAAAATGCACCCCTGGTCCAGGCTCCTGCATTTTTATGGGATCTCCCCCTGGCATCTCTAGCTAGGGAGTCCCCATATGTGAAGACTCATTCCTGCTTGTTCCTGGAGATAGCACAGTTACTTACCTGTAACAGGTGATCTCTGGGAACAGCAGGAATTAGTCTTCACAACCCTCCCACCTCCCCTAGGAGTTGCATCTCTTTATCTTCTTCTTCCTTTTCTCTCCTCGCCTTTGTCTCATCTTTGAAACTCAACTGAAGAGAGGCTCTGGAGAAGGCGGGAAGTCAGCGCGCAGGCGCGAGGGATGCTGCCAAAAGCTTTCTGATTGGAAGCTGGGCAGCGTTCCCGTGCAGGCTCCGTCGATACCGACGTACCTATATGTGAAGACTAATTCCTGCTGTTCCCAGAGATCACCTGTTACAGGTAAGTAACTGTGCTTTACCTGCCTGTATTTTTTCCAAGGCCTCATGCTTCAAATGCAGAAAGGAATCTTCATACTTTGGACTGTAAAAGAGCACTTGCTTTTTACTTACAAAGGACACAGCAACATAGAAAGTCCTCTCAACTCTTTGTTGTTTTTGATCCTTCTCATTTGGGACTTCCAGTCTCTAAGAGAACATTGTCCAATTGGATTGCACAGTGTATTTCTTTTACCTATCAGAGTAAAAACCTTTCTCTGAAAGGCCATGTCACAGCTCACAATGTGAGAGCCATGGCAGCCTCAATGGCTCATCTACACTCTGTGTCTATTGACGACATCTGTCGAGCAGCTACTTGGGCCTCAGTTCATACCTTCACAGCCCATTACTGCTTAGACAAGGACTCCTGCCAGGATGCCTTGTTTGGTCAGGCTGTTCTACGACACCTGTTCCATACTTAATCAACTCCTACCCACCATTCCCGGTAGGATGCCAGAGATCCATGGGGGGAAGTGGGGCCCTTTCACAGGGGCACACAACTTCTGGGGTCTCTCCCTGGCATCTGTAGCTAGGGAAACCCCATATGTGAAGACTACATTCCTGCTTGTTCCTGGAGATAGCATAGTTACTCACCTGTAATAGGTGATCTCCGGGAACAGCAGGAATTTAGTCTTCACAACCCACCCACTTAACCTAGGAGTTGTATCTCTCATTTCTTTTCTTTCCCTCTCTCCCTCTTTGTCTCAGCTTTAAAACTCAACTGGAGAGAGGCAGTTGGGAAAGGCGGGAAGGCAGCACGCAGGCGCTGTGGGATGCTCCCAAAAGCTTTCTAATTGGACGCTGGGGAGCGTTCCCGCACAGGCTCCGTCGGTACCGACGATACCCATATTTGAAGACTAAATTCCTGCTGTTCCCGGAGATCACCTGTTACAGGTGAGTAACTATGCTTTGCGCACTGTGCACAGGACCAGGACATGGCTTTGGTCTGCTGCAGGTGGGTGCCGCTGCCCCCTCCACCAACATCCCATTCCATGCTGACATACCCGTGTGCTGTCCGTGTTGGTGGTATGCAGTCCCAGCCCATCCAAAATGCAGGTTGGCGTATGCCTAGGGCACAAGGTCCTGATGGGAGGGGGGGCAGAGCATATATGTATGGCCACACATCCCCCCCACAACCATCTGCCTCTGCAGGGACCCCATCACCACCTGCCAATGTTATGTCTCTTCAGCCTGTGGAAGAGATGGCTGAGGGGTGTTATGTTAGATGTCTAGAAAATATTGTCTGGAGTGGATTGGGTAAACGTAGATTGATTGTTTACGCCATCAAAGTGTAGTAGGACTAGGGGACATGCAATGCGACTACAGTGTGAGCCATTGAGGACTACTGGGAGTGAATGGTTTCTCAGTGAACGTGTATTCAAACTCTGTAATTCATTTCTGGAGGATGTCATAAAGGCTGTTAGTGTAGCTGGGTTTCAGAAATGTTTGAACAGGTTCCTGGGGAATGGTCCATAAACCATTATTAATGAGGGGCCCAGAATATCCCCTGCTTGCCCAATACATGCACTGTGGATCTTGTGTGTCTTTTGTGGAAACTGCTAGGTATCTGTGACCTAGATTGGCCGCTGTTGGACATAGGATACTGGACATGATGGACCTTGGTTTGACACAGTCTGGCATATTTTCAAGTTGTATGTTCTTCTGTGCCACCTAGGCAACTGTCTGGTCCGCCCTGTGCACCAGTGGCCTGCATGCACCCTCCTTTGCCCCATGTGCACCATCAACATAGTGCCCTTTCATACTTGGGCACTATGCTGTTGCTGCTAATGGAGCACTACTATCACTTTTTTGGGCTCACCTGTCTGTGCAGTACATTGCAGACCTTCAAATAGGCTTTCTCCCCTCAAAATGCACCCTTACTGACAGTTTTTGATATGCGTTAAGGTTCCTGATGTTAAGGTGCCGGCGTTAAGGGAGCGGGCCTTGTTCCCGTCCGCTCCCTGCCCATTGATCCCTACTCTCCACCTACTCTCTGCCCATAGGGCGCTTTACGCCACCGGTACCATTAACGTGCGCTAAGGTGACCTTTAGGATGTGCTAAGGGTCCAAGTGCACCTTTAGCAAGCGCTAACGGCACACTTGCTCCTTTACCATGGTTTAGTAAACATCCCCCCATGACAAGGAATTTCGCAAATAGCTAGGCCCCTGTCATCTAACTATTTTGAATGTTAACACTAGCAGCTTAAATATATTTCACTATTGGATAGGAAGCCAGTATAACTGAAGGAGTGCCTCAGCCATCAAGTCCCATTTGCCACGCCCCAAAAGCAAACATAGTTTAGTTCTGTCCTTTTTTCATGGATGTCAATTTTGGATCATCAGTATGAGTCATGGTAGGGATGTAGTAACTTAAAATTGTGGCATGTTTCATCTTTTGAAATTTTATGAAGATTGGAATTATTCTGTTTATTCCTCTTGGAAATTATCCACGTTGCACACCAGAGATGTACAAATGGAAAGCTCACTCTAGATGTTTTTGGTTCACCTTCAGGTTTCCCTATCCAGTGAAATGTGGAACCTGCACTAACTTTTACAAGACTTTATGCCTCTGAGATCTGAGTTTCACTCAAATCAGTAATGTTAATTTTGTATTCCTTGAACATTGTAAACGGGGGTGCTTGTTGTGAAAGTTCCACAATCTTGGCAAGGACATGAATTTACTTGACTTGCAAAGGATTGTGGGTCTTGTAGTTCATTCACACAAAAACTTGCCGTTTAACAAGAATAAAGAATTGTAGTTGCTCGAGTGTAAAGCAGAAAACAGATTTTATTTATGGGGTGTTATTCCCTCGCACAGATATGCTTGGTAACATCAACAGGATAATTTCTTCAGGAGTTTTATTCAGGAAACAAAACAAATAAGGCAACTGAATTACTTATGCAACAACTTAGTAAAGACCTTGATGGAACAGAAAAGGTCTTTCTTCTAGCCCCTGCTAATAAACTTTCTTAGCAGTGCTGGAATGAAAAATAAACCCAAAAGGAAAATTCTCTTTATCAAAAAAAACAGCTTTCTTCCTTTCACACAGAGAAGAAGCTTTTTCCCAAAGTCCCACGTGCACTTGTGCCTTGCTCTAATCACAGGTGCTTAACCAGCTGCAAACCATTGCTGGCCCACTCTCCACGTGGCTCCAACTTTCCCCAAAGCTTTCTCTCAAAGAAACTTTTCTGGGAAGATAAAAATCAGTACAGTTCCTTTTGGTGTTTGATCCTTATCTGAGGATTACTTTAGAACAGCAGCTTAGAAAGAAAACAATCCATATGCATTCAACTTCCTCATCTGATATTTCCCCTTGCTCTTGAAATATCATAGGATCACTTTCATACACTGGCTCAGAGGATTTCTCTAACTGATCTCTACCAGGATAGAAACTGTTTCCCTGCTGTCTTCCTTGTGCAAAGCTAGGGAACAGATCAGAGTTCATACCTGAGATCACGTTGTCATTAGATTTCCTCTCTGGGTATTTTGGCCAGTAGGTAGCAAAGCTTCTGTGCCCAGCTCTCCAGTCAGAATCTCTGAACTTCAGGTCTCTTTTCCCATACCTCCTTAAATAGGTATTAGAGCTCCTTCTTTCTGTAGATGCAGTCGTCTCCTTTACAGGTGCTGTCCGAGGGTTCCTGGCTGTATATCTCCAAGCCTCTGGCTTCTTCCAGTTCAATGAAGAATGCTTGCCCCAAGAATCTCTCCCAGCATACGTACTGCCTTGGGCTCCTTTCTTAGACCTTCTGGACGACTTGCTGTTCTTCCTTCTGTTCACGATCAGTCTCCTTCTCCAGCTCCCATTGCTGTCCTTGCTGTCTTTTCTCTCCTTGCTCTCCTTGCTGTCTGTATGATGACTTTCTTCTAGCTTTAAAGTGCCTAGATGGCCGCTCCACCCTAGCACACTGCAGGTGTTCTGAATTAAGCCCTGCCCTAGGAGATGTGTGATTAGGGATTACATCATTGCTTCTCTGATTAGGCACACGTTTCCCTACTTCAGCTCTCCTAGAGGCTTTCTGTAAACCAGTGCATTCTGGGTCTGGTAGTCTTTTAGGTAAACACTCTGTTTTAGTACTTTTACCAGCCAGCACAGGTTGCTTATTCAGAGCCAATTCACCTCTTGTATTATTTCTTCCTGAACTATGATAAGCTTCCTTATCACAACATCCCCTTTAAGGCAATGTGTTTCTTTGCCAAAGTTAATGATTTATGGGGCATATTTACTAAACTGCGGTAACGGTACATAACGCGCGTAATGTAACGGTAACAATCGTTAACGTCTCATAACGTGCGTTAACGTGCATTAACGATCGTAAAGCTCCGCGGCACGGTAAAACACCGCAGAGGGTGGAGAGAGGGCGGAGAGAAGGGGTCAATGGGCAGAGTGTGGGCGGGGAGAGGCTCCAGGCACACCAACGCGCTGAACTCAAGGGCTGAATCCCACCGCGATTGAAAACCTGTCGGTAGATGCACATTTGCAGGGGAGGGAAACCATTTCTGCGTCAGCAATGTACAGCATAGGCAGGGAAACCCACGAAACGTGATAAGTGTGATACATGTGCACGGAACAAAAGGGCAAATAAGCAGTGAAAATGACCATAAGAAACGAGGAAAATAACATAACCAAGCTAGACAATAGTGATATCAATGGGAAACAGCCAAAAATACCACTGAGAAAGCCTCAGAAAAAGATATTAACTGTGGAAGGGTGTATGCTCTGTCACCATAGAAGGTGAATGATGCCACAGTGAAATAGCGCAGATCAGGGCTTCCCCTTGTTACTGAACAGGTTCCCCATGGCGTGCCCATGTTCTGCAACAGCAGGGTGGGCATGTCAGAACGGGCAACTGGGCAGATGCTGGAAAAGGGATACAGAGGGCTGCAGGCGGCACATGCTGTGGTGCAGCTGGGCCACAGTGGGGACTAGGGTGATGCTAAGTTTGGCCCATAGGAATACATAAACAGTAGAGCCAGACTGCAACTGTTGAGAGCCCAACATGGGCATGAGTGTGTCCCCCGCAGTGTCACAGGGGACAGTACCCAGCAGCCACTCCTAAGGGCACAGAACAGTGGCAGGCGGTGCTGGGGGGAAGTGTGGGCGTCCATCCAGGCACCCCTACCCCACCACCCATACCATAGGCAGCTGCCTACATGCACACTGGATGGCCCGAGACTGCCCACCACCAGCATCACCAGCAGAAGGGCATGGCAGCATGGTGGCGGAGGGGTACCGGTGGCGGGGGGGCAGTGACATCTGACCATAGCAGGCCACGGCCCAGACCCATGTAGGTGGGTGCCATGCACTACAACAGACAGGCTCAGTAGGACAAACAGTCATGGTACCTCCAGGGAATGATCTGCCCCTGTGGCATCAGTGTGGTGCAGTAAGCACAGCCAGTGCGCTCAGGAGCTGAAGGTCACAGGTTCAATCCCGAGCTGTGGTCCCTGCCAACTCTGTCCCCATACCTTTTACCAGTAATAAACCGTGGTAAGAAAGATGGAACCTTGTATTGCTGATAGAATAAACATGCTTGGAACACCTGCATTTTACCGTACAGAGCACAGACACCACAAACAGGCGCATTACCTAGAGCAGAGTCTCCCAAAGGCAGTCATGGAGGTCCAAACAACATTCAGGTTCCATGCTGTCTGCAATAAAGATGCCTGTGCTGTATGTCGATGCGCCGCCCCCATGGTATGCAGATGTATCTCATGCATATTCATCAGGAACAGCATGAAAACCCGAACATGGTGCGGCCCACCAGGACCGGAGTTGGGAACCCCTGTCCAAGAGCATTGATCCCCAGGGGCAGAAACACCCACACCCACAGGCCCCATTAGCCACTGCATCCTGGGGAGGCAGGATGTTGGGGTCTGTGTGCATCCCCCAATACTAGCACATGCATACCCTAGCAATGACACCCAAAACCAGGGAATACGGTACACAGATAGCAAAAGGTTGCTATGATAACTGACACATAGCAATCCCTAATGTTAGCACAAGCGGCCCAGTGTGCTGTACCATACCAACCTCTGTGATGTCTGTGGAGTGTGTGTCACGTCTGGAACCTGACGGTGTCCACCACCTTGGGAAGAGACCCCAACAGTACAGCATACCATAGCCATGCCTGCACTGTGCCCAGGACTGGTGCGGTGTCCTGGGCTGCCAAAAGCCTATATTGGTGCACTATACTGGCATAGGTGTGGGGGTGTGCGTCAGTCTATCCAGTGTGTTGCATTTGCCAACACCCTCTGCAGCACACACCGCTAGCACTGTTGCTAGTATTGACCTGCCAATGTGCATAATGAGGAGCAAGGTACTGTGAGTATAGCCGGAGAGGGTGGCCTGGGCAGGATGCACCTGCACAGGGCCCAGGGCAATGGCTGGGACATTGTAGGGCTTGCCCACCACCTACATGGATAGGGTGGCCACGGCATGTTCTGCTGTGTGGTCATGCTCACCCTGACTGTGCAGTGACCACGGCATGGCTGGGTTCCCCCATAGTGCTACATAGTGTCCTTCTGAAGTGAGATATATGGGCTGTGTCCTCTGGAGCCCTATCACTGACCCATCTGCTTGGTGGGTGTGTGAACATCCCAGGTGTGGGTGCACATGTCATCTCCAGGAACATGCACTATGGACTTGCAAGCAGGCTGTCTGCAGTTTGTATGTGTGTGGCTGGAACACCTTGCAGGGTGCAGCGGCTGGTGACTCACTTTGCTTGCTGCTGGAGGATGTCAGATAGTGGTGTGGGGCAGCTGTGCAGTATCAGGTCTACTGTCTGTCTGTCATTGCCCAATGTATCGAGGCGTATAGATCTGCATAGACCGCCCTGTTGGGGTGTCCATTCCCCGACAGGACTGGGGTGAATAGTACCCTCTACTGTCACCAGTGTAGGGGGGGTAAAATGTCAACCCGTTATTTGGAAACCATGTTTCCCACCCTGAGCCACAGAAGGTGGGTTGGGTGTTGGTATGTAAACCGCCTATGGGCCCAAACCCCCCCTGCCCCCCCCTTGGACCTGAAATCATGTGACCATGGCACCCACACAGTGTATGAACTATTCAGGGTGCATCATAGTCCACACGGGCAAGACGTGATGTACAGATGGACACAGGCAAATGCTAAGGGTATCTGCAGGGGCCACCTATCACACAGAGGCACCGATGGGGACCTGTAGCATAGCCCATCGCAGAAATGCCAGGTGCAGCGGAAATAGTTCTGGGCACCCCACCTCACCCTCAGGGTGAACACAGGACCCGTCCACTGTGATGGACGCTAGCCACTCTGTGGCAGTAACACACACGGTCAGAACCCCCGCCAGGCTGAGGTGCTGTGGGGTTGTACATGGTCAGGACACACAACCAGGCCGAGGTGCTGGAGGGGTGCATACCCCATCTTGTGTTCATCTATAGACTGCAGATCTGCATGTGCAGTGCACCATGGGTATGGGTGGGATAACCGAAATCCTGGCCACCACAGCAGACAGTTTGTGTGGTGACCTGACATCCTTCAGCAGCCAGCCAGGGATTTGTTAGTAGCACTAGCGATGTGGCCCACTAGTTACTTCACTGCCTGTGGAGCCAGGGGTCATGGGTTTAATCCCACAGTGGGGTTATTTGGTAGGGCTGTCTGAGGCATTTTCTTTTTTTAATTTAAATTGGTACTGCCAGCAACAAACCCTCACAGTGCTGTCTCCTTACGGTGCCTCATCAGGCGCCCTATACAGTGCCCAATGCGGGACCCTATACTGTGCCCTGTGGGGTGGCCGATAGGGGACATTCTAGGGTGCCTTGGCGGACAGAGCACTTTATAATGTGCCCTCTGGGGTGCCTTATAGGGTGCCTTATGCGGCACCTTAGGTTACGGCCCTGTGAGGGTGTGTTTGCTGGCAGCACTAATTAAAATTAACAAACAAAATGCTTCAAACAGCACTGATTTTGAGTAAAAGGTGATGTCTCAGCCAGCTTTACTCATTAGACCCACAGGGGGATTGAACTCACATCCCCTGCACCATTAGTCAGTGTATTAACCATTGTGCTACAGTTCCAGATGCCTTGCTAGGCACCTTATCAGACGCCTTATGGGCGCGCGTTGCGTGGCGCTCTACACGATGTTTTTTGACGCTCGTTAGGCTATGGCGCCTGGTAACGCACGTTATCGGTAACGATGTACCGCCCATGTCCTTATTTGGGATTTCTGCCTGTACCGCGGATCCTAACGCGAATCACACTAACGCAGTTTAGTAAACATGCCCCTATGTTTTTTGAAAACTGACCTCACTGTGTAAAATAGCCAAAGGGATTTTACCCAGTAAAAGCATGTTTTCCTACCAACTGGTGTCTTGTTGTTTTCCCCTTGTTAAATGAAAGCGGCTCTTAGTTATGTATTCACATTTGTATGGCTGGTTATTTTGCTTCTCTTAAGAGAAAGCAAATTTGCTTGACATATAACAAGGGTTTTTTTTGAATGAGAGAAGAACTAGTCACACATACCTTCCCCCTTTCTGTCCAGAAACATTTATCAAAAACATTATAGGACAGTGGTTCTCAATCCAGTCCTTGGGACACACCCAGACACTATCTTTGTTGGGATATCCACAATAAATATTGAAAAATGAAAATCTATTTCATGTATATTCATTGTAGACAACCTGAAAATCCAACTGACTGGGAGTGTTCCAAGGGCTGGGTTGAGAACTACTACTTTAGAACAGAGATTCCCAGCCATTTTGGTTGGGTGGATCACTTATTAACTTCCAAAAAATTCAGGGATCCCCAGTTTATCCTCACAACTCTTCCCAAACTTCCTTCCCTCAGTGCCCAGCCTGTCCCCACTAACCCTCTATCTCCCTCCAAGCAGTCCTTACCAATCTCAGGCTTTTTCTCTCTCCCTCCTCCCAGCCAACTTCCTCCATTCTCTCTTTCTTCCCCCAGTCAATCTCTGCCAGCCTCTCACTCTTTTATCCCTTTTCTGTGTCCTTCCGATCCCCTGTAATGGCCTCACGGATGCCCAGGGTTCAGGAACCATAGGTTTGGAATAAATGCTTTAGAAGATGCTCCTTATCAGGAGCATCAGATGATATCACTCATTTAACCCTTTCCAGGCCGAGCCCAAAACTCTCGGGATCCAAAATTCTGACTAAATATTCCTATCAAATGGTATATAATACATGACCATAGCAGAAGGAAAATCACTATTAGAACATATTGAATAAGACGGGTACAATTTTCCTGAAATATGCAAAAATTAACCCGGCTGCAGAATGTGGATTAAAAATTTAAAGTAGGCCTTTAAAGGGTTAAGTTTCTAGGTAAAAAAAACTCTGATTTGTGCTATGCATGGCCTTTTCTTTGTGTTGATCTTGTGGAGCACCTTCTAAAAACTGGAAGAAGTAAATAGGGTTGATAGCACTCAACCTGAACCATTTGATAGATGTAGAACCCGATTCATGAAGGGGGATGTCCGGGCCGTCTGGATGGCCTGAGCAAGATGGCCCAGTTAGGACCCAATTCTGGACCGCAGGAACAAAACGTTTCCGCAGTGCACAGAATCGGGCCCGTGGATGGCTCGACGTGCCCCTGTGGCCTGCAGGGACATTCTCCCTGCTGGCGACCCCGACTCCCACGGCTTAGGTCCCCCTCTTCCCTACTACCCAACCCACAGCTAGCCTGCTGGGGCCTGGATTGGGTGGCAGGGACCCCCTTGCACCCGGCTGCGGCCCCTGGGAGGATCCCTAGGTCTGACCGCTGGGTCGGTGCTGCGTATTCAACCTTTGAGTTGGAATAAGTAGCACATCCCCTTTGACCCAGCAGGACATACAAGGCCGTGACCTGAATCGGCCCTGTACATCCTGCCAGACAGACCCGCCCCCTGCTCTGCCCAGATCCTGCTTGCTCCCACCCCCCACCGGCTTCCCCCGTCCTGCGGCTCACGACATACGGGGAGAGCCAGAGGGGGAAATCGGCCCGGATGGCTTGCGGGGCTTCACGTCCCACCGGCGTCCCAGAATCGGGCCCCTAGTGTGGAAAATATTTAAATATTTGTAATGATATGCATATATAGATTCTGCCACAGCTAGGGATACTGTAGTTGATAAAAAAAGGCATATAAATGGAATGTTTCTTTAATTCAAATGTAATTTTATGCTTTTGATAGACTTAACCAAAGTCGAGAGCTAACTCAGCTTAGAAATAAGATAACTCAGCAGGAAGCGGAGATTGATTTTTCCAAAAGACAGCTTGAAACAGAGCGCTTTGAAAGGCAAGTGTATGTCATTTTATCTTTTTTTGACTATTTTTCAGTTTATACAATAGTCCTGAATTTGTATAATCCTAAAAAATAAGCTAAGCTAACAAATATTTGGGAAGGTCACAGCTAATGAACTAAGCATGCTACACTGAATGATTAAAGAGCCGTCTATTTGAAAATGTATTTAGTTTGAGAACATCGTCTGCATTCTCCATTGTAAGCACAAGGTAGCAGCTTTATGTCAGTGCAGAAGCCTTAAATGTGAATATCCTAACTAGTTTCAGGACTTCATACTCAGTCCAGCGATGCTCATTTTTAACTGCATTAACAAATTTCAGACATGACAATAATAATGTTTCTTTTTGGTTTCTCCCATTTTAATAATTCACTTCCACTCTTCACCTGCCCCCACCCTCCACCACCATTCCCTAATAGTCTTGCCAAACAGCCCAAGTTCTCAAGTGGATAAGGGCTATTAAAAAAATCCAGATGAGATCGTAAAGCTTTCAGTATCACAAATAAAAATTTTTATTGTGTTCAAATCCCACTGGCAACACTTTGGGGTATGTTTACTAAACTGCGGTAATGTTACATACCACGCGTTATGTAACTTTAACGATCGTTAGGTAACGTTAACGCACGTTCCTTTTCATCCCTCTAGTCCAGTCCCGGAACCATGACCCTAACCTCCTCTCCTATATTCCACTGCTCTTTACTAGCCTTCTCTCTTTCCTATTTAAGAATTGTAACTTCCTTTCAATACTTCTGGCCTAGTGCCTTACTCTGTTATTTTATGTATTTTACACCGCTCTGACTTTCACTGAAGAGCGGTTAAGCAAATGAAATAAACATAAACATAAACATAGAATCTCCTCCAGCAGCCTTGGAGACTGAATGACATCATCACTTTACTAACTGTGGTATAAGTAGGCAAGGACTGCCCCCTATCTCCAGTACTTCAGTCTCCAAGCAGCTGAGGAGATTCTGAGCCTGGGACTGGGCTCAGTACAAATAAGCAGAGCTTGGGGTTTATAGCTCCTTTTGGGTTTTTGGGGTTATTTTTATTTCTATATTGTTCCCTTCAGAATTTTAAACTTTTTTTCCCTTTTTCTTTTGACTTGCAGATTCGGTGTTGGCTCCATCCTGCTCCCTGGCCCCCCCCCCCCCTCACTCTCCTGCCTTCCTCAACCTCCTCCCCCCCCTCTCGGTGGTAATTCCCCATCATTTAAATGAGCAAAGGGGGAGAAATTAAGGTGTGCGCCTCCCTGCTCCCGAACCCGAAAATAGGGGTGAGGAGCAGGTAGCAGGCTGGCTCACGGGGAATCCCGATTGCAGTCTCGAGCAGTGAGCAGCGTCGGAGCCAAAGCCGCGGTAGGCTGAGCTCTGACGCCGGTGTGCCTCGTGGCAGCAGGAGAAGCACAGTGAGTTTTAGCGCTGAGCGCTTGAGCTTTGATTTTCCTTTCTTTTCTTTTATTTGATTTCCCTCTTGCCTCTTCTTGGCGGGCAGTAAGAGTTGGTCTCTTTGGGGGTGCTTGGCCTAGCCGCGTGGGTGAGCGTGGGAAGACGGCTGGTGGCCATTTTGGAAGCCGCGGTTCTTGCTTCCCGTGTCTGTGCAGCTGATTTGGTACTGTTAGGGGCTTCGTTTTTGCGCGGCCCTACTCCCCCCTGTCTGGGCACCTCTGTAGGGTGGCTTGAAAAAAAAAAAAAAAAAAGACGCATTTTTGAAGGGGGGTTGCTGCAGCGTTCAAAAGAGGGGAGGCAGTCTAGTGCTCGGCGCTGTCACAGACCCTGCAGGGTTTCTCCAGTCTGAGCTGCAGGTGGTCAGGTCAGGGGCTGGTGGAACGCAGGATCTTATCCAGTGGGGGGCGTTTGCTTCTCAGGGCTATGCCTTCTAAGCTACGGTGTTTGGTGTGTGGCTTGCGGCGCAGTTCGGTGCAAGACTCTGGAGTGTGTTCTGCGTGCGCACTGGTTGCAGTTGGAACGGATAAGGTGCCGGAGCAGCCTGGGGCGGAAGCCGGGGGCTCGTTGCCTCTGGTCCTGGCCCATGAGGAGCCGGTGGCAGGGCCTTCCTCGGGGGGCGGTCCCTCGGTAGCGTTAGGGCTGGATCAGGGGACTGCTTCTCCGGGGGTCCCACCAAATTTCTTTTCCCTACTTCAGCAGGCTTTGGCCTTGCTGCAGCCCGCAATGCCGGGTCCGCCGACGGGGTCCCAGGGGCAGAAGAGATTAGGGCCCTTGGGCAGTACAGCGGAAGGCGCTCCGGCGGCTAAGAAGTGTAAGGGGGCCGGTGTTGAGGAGGCGGTCTTGCTCCTCAGCGAGGACACCGCGGAGCTGGACGAGGAAATGGAGTTCCTTTCAGAAGAGGAGTTGGAAGAGGGGGAGTTGCCTAGCGCCGAACAGCAGAGTCGGGTGGTCAGGGTGTTTCGGCGTGAGGAGCTTCCGGCCCTGATCACGGAGACTCTCAAGACCCTCAACATGCCCGTGGAGGAGCCAGTGACTGATGAGGTCTTGGAGGATCCGCTATTGCAGGCGGTGCGGTCGTCCCAGAAAGTGTTTCCCCTTCATCGGGTCTTTAGGAATATGATCCAAGAGGAATGGGATGTGCCGGAGGTGGCTCTCAAGGGTACCCGGGCCTTGACGCGTCTTTATCCGCTGGCAGACCAGGATAGGGAGCTGTTTCATTCCCCGAAGGTGGATGCGGCGGTTTCGGCGGTGACGAAGAAAACTACGATTCCAGTTGAGGGGGCCGCGGCGTTGAAAGATGTGCAAGACAGAAAGCTAGATTCCTTGCTGAAACAGGTTTTCGATGTGAGTGCCCTTTCCATGCAGGCTTCCATAGCGCTGGGTGGCTCGGGGCTGTTTGCGGTGGTCCCAAAGGTTGCAATGGGAGCCGTTGGAGGGCCACCTCGATGATGCGTTGCAGCTGGAATCCGTGGCTGCGTACTTAGCGGATATCCATTATGATCTCATCCGCGGTTTAGCTAAGAGTATGGTCTCAGTTGTAGCGGCTCGTCGGTATCTCTGGTTGCGTAATTGGTCGGCTGATAGTTCCTCTAAGGCTCGTCTCAGTAAGCTGCCTTTTAGGGGTAAGCTCTTGTTTGGAGAGGATTTGGAGAAGTTGGTCAAGGATCTCGGGGAGTCCAAGGGGGATCGGCTCCCGGAGGATAAGCCGAAGCAGGGTCGTGCTCCGGCGGGGTTCAGAGGACCCGCTAGGGAGTTTCGCAGATTTCATTCCTCTCGCTTTGGCCCGTCTCAGCGGGGGAGGTTTCCAGTTAGGGGTCAAGGGTTTCGGGGCTTCCGCGGAGCGGGAAGGGGCTTCGCTCCTTACCAGTCCTCGGGCCCTAAAAAGGCGCAATGAGATACGGCGGGCTCAGGTGGGGGTGGTTCCTGTGGGAGGTCGGTTGTGGGACTTTTACCCTACCTGGGTCCAGATTACGTCAGACCGGTGGGTCCTGGAGGTCATTCGCGAAGGGTACACGTTGGAGCTCCACCAGCCCATGTTAGATTCCTTTGTCAGATCCCCGTGCGCAGCTCCGGCCAAGTTACAGGCGGTCTCGGACACTCTGCAGCGACTAATTCAGCTCGGGGCGGTGGTGCCGGTTCCGGCGGCTCAGTGCGGGTTCGGTCGGTACTCTATATATTTCGTCGTGCCAAAAAAGGAGGGCTCGTTTCGGCCGATTTTAGATCTGAAGCGCATGAATCGGTGTCTCCGGGTGATCCATTTTCAGATGGAGACTCTGCGGTCCGTGATAGCGGCGGTCCGAGCGGGCGAATTTCTTACGTCCCTGGACCTGACGGAGGCTTATCTTCATATCCCCATTCGGCAAGAACATCAAAAATATCTCCGTTTTGCGGTTCCAATGGGGCACTATCAGTTTCAAGCGTTGCCCTTCGGCCTGGCTACGACTCCTCGGATTTTCACCAAGATCATGATGGTGGTGGCGGCAGCGCTCCGCAAGGAGGGAGTGTTGGTCCACCCATATTTGGACGATTGGCTGATTCAGGCAAAGTCGAGAGAGGAGAGTTTGGCTGCGACTGCCCAGGTGGTGGAGATGTTGGAGTCCCTGGGCTGGGTCGTCAACTTTGCAAAGAGTAACCTGGTTCCTTCGCAGTCCCTGGTCTTTCTGGGGGCCCGCTTCGACACGAGTCAGGCGGCGGTGTTCCTGCCTACCCCTCGAGCGCGGGGGCTGCGCGCCCTGGTCAGGTGGTTTTTGTCGGCTCCCGCACCGACGGCATGGCAGTATCTTCAGTTGTTGGGCACAATGGCGGCAACGATCGAGGTGGTGCCGTGGGCCCGGGCTCACATGCGGCCTTTGCAGAGTGTGCTGCTTTGCCGGTGGTCGCATCAGCAGGATGCATTGTCTCGGCGCTTGGTGTGTCCTCTCGGGGTACGTCAGGAGCTTCGCTGGTGGCTGCGGCGAGAGAGTTTGGAGGCGGGCATGCCTCTCGAGTCCCCCTCCTGGAGATTGCTGACGACGGATGCCCGTCTCTTGGGGTGGGGAGCGGATTACGGGGGCAGATTTGCCCAGGGGGCTTGGTCTCCGGAGGAGTCGGTTTGGTCCATCAACAGGTTGGAGATGAGAGCGGTGTTCCTGGCGCTGCAGAAATTTCAGGACAGTTTCCATCAGGAGGCGGTTCGGGTTCTGTCTGACAATGCAACGACGGTGGCGTACATCAATCGGCAGGGCGGCACGGGCAGTGCGGCTTAGGAAGCTGAGGCGAGTCAGCTCTTAGAGTGGGCCGAGAGGCACCTGGGGGCCCTCTCGGCTCAGCACATGGCCGGTGTGGCAACGTCGAAGCGGATTTCCTAAGCCATCGCAGGGTGGACCCAGGAGAGTGGCATCTGCACCCGGACGTGTTTGCGCTGTTGCGGAGGCGCTGGGGGCTTCCGCTGATGGATCTCATGGCGACCTTCGAGTCGGCGCAGGTACCGTGGTTTTTCAGCAGGCGCCGGGAACGGATGTCAAAGGGGCTCGATGCTTTGGCGCAGAGGTGGCCGGTCGGCGGCCTTCTCTATGTGTTCCCGCCTTGGGCTCTTATAGGTCGGGTGGTGCAGCGCATAGAGAAGCACCGCGGCCTGGTGTTGTTGGTGGCTCCCGATTGGCCTCGACAGCCCTGGTACGCGGATGTAGTGCGGTTGTTGGCCGACAGTCCGTTGAGGTTGCCGCAGCGGGACGATCTCTTGGGGCAGGGGCCGTTACGCATGCCCCAGGTGAATCGATTCTCGCTTACGGCTTGGCTCTTGAAAGGGCTAGGATGACGGCCAAAGGGTATTCGGCTACGGTTATTTCTACCTTGCTAAAAGCGCGCAGGTGCTCCACCTCGTTGGCGTACATTCGAGTTTGGCGTATTTTTGAGGCCTGGTGTGCGGAGCACGATGTTCAGCCCTTGGGGGCTTCGGTAGCTCAGATCCTTTCGTTCATGCAGGATGGCATGGACAAGGGTTTGGCGGCTAGTTCCTTGCGGGTTCAGTTAGCGGCCATTTCCTGTTATCGCGGTAAGGTTCGTGGTCAGTCGTTGGGGTCGCACGGCGACATTCGGCGGTTTCTGCGGGCGGTGTTGCTTTTGCGTCCGCCGGTGCGTAGTGCTGTGCCGACCTGGGATCTGAATCTGGTGTTGGAGGCCTTGCTCAAGGCGCCGTTTGAGCCCTTGGACGAGGCCTCTCTGAAAGACCTCACCTTGAAGACGTTTTTTCTGGTGGCGATTTGTTCTGCGCGGCGCATTTCGGAGTTGCAAGCATTGTCTTGTAGAGAACCTTATCTTTCCTTCTTCCATCATAAGGTTGTACTGCGTATAGTGCCGGCCTTTCTGCCTAAGGTAGTTTCGCCTTTACATGTTAACCAGGTGGTTTCGCTTCCCGTGTTTTCGACCCATCAGAAGGGCGAGTCGGGGAGGCGGTTGCACCTCTTGGATGTGCATAGGGTGTTGCGTAAGTATCTTTGTAGGACGGCGGACTTTCGGAAGTCTGATAGGCTGTTTGTGGCTTTCGGGGGGCCGCGAAAAGGAGAGGCAGCGGCGAAGGCGTCCATTTCGCGTTGGTTGAAGTCAGCTGTTGCTTCGGCGTACCTGTTGAAGGGGAAAGTGGTGCCGGAAGGTCTCCGGGCGCATTCGACTAGAGCTCAGGCGGCGTCTTGGGCGGAGTTCAGTTTGGTCCCGGTTGGGGACATTTGTCGGGCGGCGACCTGGTCGTCATTGCACTCTTTTGCCAAGCATTATAGGCTCGATGTGCAGGCGGCGGGGGATGGTCGTTTTGGCTCGGCAGTTCTTCAGACTGGGCTCGCTGGTCCCTCCCGTTGAGATTTACTGCTCTGTTACATCCTCTATGGTTCCGGGACTGGACTAGAGGGACGAAAAGGAAAAGTAAATTAGACTTACCTACTAATTGTTGTTCCTTAAAGAACTCTAGTCCAGTCCCGGAGCCCTCCCTGGGGTTATCAGCTCGTTGGCCTGAAGTGGTAAAAAAAAAAAAAAAATGAAACAGAAAAAAAAAAAAAAAAAGAGAAATAAGATGTCCTTAGCAAGGAAGTCAAAGCCAAGCGAATTCGGCGTCGGCTGCAGAAGACAGCGATAGCACGGGAGAGGGTTTTCCCCGGGCGTGGAATGGAGCCTTCGGGGGGCCCTTTTGCTAAGACGGGACATGTATCCGGTTTCTAATTCTGTTTGTTTGCATATACTTTATCTACTTATTTGTTGCTCTGCTCAGTTTGCTTTGTCAATAGGTACTGGAGATAGGGGGCAGTCCTTGCCTACTTATACCACAGTTAGTAAAGCGATGATGTCATTCAGTCTCCAAGGCTGCTGGAGGAGATTCTAAACTCTATGGTTCCGGGACTGGACTAGAGTTCCTTAAGGAACAACAATTAGCAGGTAAGTCTAATTTACTTTTATGTAACATTAATGCGCGTTAACGTTACTTAACGATCGTTAACGTTCCCGGCCGCGGTAAACACCGCAGAAGGTAGAGGGCGGAGAGGAGGGATCAATGGGTGGAGAGTGGGCAGGGAGAGGCCCCTTTCACACTAACGCGCTGACCTGAAGGGCTGAATCCTACCACGAATGAAAACCTGCCGTTAGATACACATTTGCAGGAGAGAGAAACCATTTAAGTGTCAGCAATGTACAGCCTAGGCAGGGAGCCAAGAAATGTGATAGTAGTGCTCCATTTTCAGCAACACCATAGTGCCAAAGTATGAATGGCCACTATGGCGATGGTGCAAATGGGGCATAGGGGGCCACAGGCGGGACATGTAGCATGGGCAGCTAGGGCACAGGGTGGACCAGGCAGGTGCCTAGGTGGCACATAGGAACATAGAAACCGGAAATCAGCAAGACAGCAGCTGACCAAGGCCAAACACAATCCAGCTATATCTACCTGGTTCACCCTAGCCAATAGTTGCTAGGGCACTGACCTGACATCCCCCCAGCCACCCCGCCTCCATGTGGAAGGGACATAATATTGGTAGGCAGTGATGGGGGGGATGTGAGGATGTCCATGTATGCCCCCCCACCCCAGGATCCTCTCCCTAGGTGGGTGCCTACCTACACAGTGGATGGCCTGGGACTGCGTACTACCAGCACTGACAGCAAATGGCCATGTCAGCTTGGCAGGGGGGGTGTGCCCGTGCTGGAGGGGGCAGTGCCACCTCCCTGCAGTGGACCTAGGCCATGCCCTGCATCAGTACGTGGTGTGCAGTGCAATATACAAAGTCTGGCTGAGGAAAAGTACAGGTAGCCCCAGGGACTATTGTGCATCTGTGGCAACAGTGTGGTGCAGTACACCCAGCCAGTGTGTCCAGAAGCAGAGGGTCATAGGTTCAAGCCCCAGCTGTGGTTCCTGCAGAGCATGTCCCTATGTTTTACCCTACAATGCAGATACAACAGCAACATGTGCAAAGCCCAAAGCAGCGGCGAACAGGGGTACAAACACCCACCTACACAGGCTCCACAATCCAAAGATGCATGGAGAGTCAGGCTGTTGGCCCCAGCATTGAGCTGAAGTTATCACCAGAGCACTACTACTACCCCCTTCACAGTTTAGCAATGTTGGCACTGTGATCAGGACCAGTGTGGCAGGCAGGGTTGCCAACCACCCCTATCTTTGTACAATGCTGCAATAGGAGTGAGCGTGTGTGTATGTCTATCCATTGTTCTGTGGCTGCCCACCCTTCACTGGGCCCAAAATGTCCCACTGTTACCAGCGTTAGCCTGAATAGGTGCATAATGAGGAGCAAGGTATTTTGGGTATGGCCCGGACAGGGCAGATTGGCCAGGATGCATCTTCACAGGGTGTGGGGCAATGGCTGGGACACTGTAGTGCCTGACCACCACCTGCATGGACAGGGTGGCCACAGCATGGCATGCTGGGAGGGCACTCACTCTGACCGAGCAGTGACCATGGCAGGTCTAGGTTCTCACATAGCGCTCTACACTATCTGCCTCCAGTGATATATTTGTGTTCCTGAGTGCTGGGGTCCCAATCACTGAGATGCCTGCTTGCTGCATATAGTTCCTCTGTGAGCATGCACTATGGACTGGCTGGTGGACTGTCTGCAGTTAGACTGTGCATGGTCAGAACACCTGTAAGGTACAGTCTGACTGTGCTGTCTGCTGGTGACTGGCAGACAGTGGTGGGAGGCAGTTGGGGTTTTCCAGACCTAACCCCAGCATTGCTACTGCTCTATCACTGCCCCAGTCAGGTATGGCTCTGGTCCACCAACCCTGGAGGACTGTCTCATACAAACAGGATGTAGGTTGCTTCCCCGGGGCGGGGGAACCTGTTCTTTACCTACAAAAAGGGTGATGTGGACCCTTTGGGGTATGTAGTGTATACCACTGCGACCTATAAAGGTACTGCTACACACACCTCATGCAATTCTAGGAACCTCTCTGCCCTGATAACAGCTGCCCATGTCAGCCAGACCCTAACACGGGGTACACACCAATCTGGCTGGTGTCTGCTCCCACAGGGCCACATGTGACTGCAGGATACAGATGGACACCAAATTACCTTTGGCTGCACTGCAAGGAACACCTGTCACATACTGGTAGTGATGGGGGATGTACAGCAGGACCTATATCTAGCACCACATGTACTGCGGACCTAGTGCTGGGCACCCATCCTGTCCCTCAGGGTTAACACAGAACCTGCACAACGGCATGGTCTGTAGCTACTCTGTGCCAGTATCACGCACTGTCAGTTCGTCTTTCCAAGCTGAGGTACCGGAGAGGTGCAGACCCCATTTGGTGATCAGCTGTAGACTGCTATTCAGCATGTGCATTGCATCATGGGTACTGGTGGGGTTACCCTATCCTGGCACTCAGAGCAGACAGTTTGTGCGGTGACCTGCAGTCCTTCTGTACCCAGACATTGCTGTGGAGGTATAGCCTACTGGTTAATACAATGCCATTCTTATTTATTTATTTATTTAACAATTTCTTCTATACCGCCCCTTCCAGAGATCAAGGGCGATTTACATAGAACAATTAACAAATTTTGTATACTTCTGTATACTTTACATGGAACAGAGTTTGAAACTATATACAGGTAATATTACATGGAACATAACAGAACTAATTACAAGTGACTATTTACAAGGAGCAATAAAACAACATGGCACCTTACTGGGCACCTTACAAGGCACCTTACAAGGCGTCTTAAAAGGCCACCTAGAAACCACCCGTTCCTCTGCCTTTTACTTCCTTGGTCCCCGCCTATGGAACTCGCTCCCCACAGACCTCCGCTTGGAACTCTCATTTAAAACATTTAAGGCAAATCTAAAAACCCATCTCTTCTGTCTAGCTTTTGGCCTCTCCCCCCCCCCGCCCCCCTTCTCACCACCCCCATGATGTTGTTTTCCCTTGTTTCTGTTACTTTAATCTAGCCTGACCTTTTACTCTTCTCTCTTCTTTCCTATCACACTATGGCGTTCCTTTCCTAATTTCCTAAGCAGCCTTTTGTATTTTGTAAACTGCTCAGACGCTATTGTGATGGGCGGTCTATTAAGTTCCCAATAAACAATAAACAAGGTGCCTTACAAGGTGCCTTGCAAGATGCCTTCCAAGGTGCCTTGTAACGCTCGTTAGTCTAAGGCGCCTTGTAACGCGCGTTAGCTGCTACATCTTGCTGTAACAATGCAACGCCCACGCCTTTATATGGGCATATGTACCTTTACCACGGAACCTAACGCGAATGACATTACCGCAGTTTAGTAAACATACCCCTTTGTGGCCTTGGGCAAATCACTTTATCGTCAAATGCCTGAGATGCAAAGTTATATTGTAAACCAGGGCCGTACCGAGTGTAAATCGCACCCTGTGCAACTTGCACATCGGACGCGCCCCCCCCCCCACCCCTGCAGCAGGAGAGAAGTGGCGTGCCCGATGTGCAAGTCGCCGGCATGCTAAGCAGATATGTCTGGACAGATCTGCTTAGCATGCCTGTGAGAAGGCTTAAGGGGCACATTTTAGCTGTCTGTCGTTGCCTGCCGCCGCTGAGAGAAGAAAAAGTGGCGGTGGCAGGCAACGGCAGACAGCTAAAATGCGCCCCTTAAGCCTTTGCGCCCTGTGCGGCCGTACCGCTCACACAGGGCTAGGTACGGTCCTGTTGTAAACCCTCCAGGGATAGGGAAATTCTATTATATCTGAATGTACTTGCCTTAAACTACTACTAGTAAAGTGTGCATTAAATAAAAAATAATAAAATTACTTGTGACCTCAAAGGATTTATTCACATAAACATTAAATTCTCAATAAAGAATAATTTAAGAACATAAGATATGCCATACTGGGTCAGACAAAGGGTCCTTCAAGTACAGTCTCCTGTTTCCAACAGAAGCCAATCCAGGTCCCAAGTATCTGTCAGGTTCCCATATAGGTAAATAGATTCCATGTTGCTTATCCCAGGGGTAAGCAGTGGATATTCCCTGGTCCTCTTTAGTTTATGGACTTTTCCTCCAGGAACGTATCCAAACTTCTTTTAAACCCAGCCACACTAAAAGCTTTTATTAAATCCTCCAGTAACAAATTCCAGAGTTTGATTTCACATGGAGTGAAAAAATATTTTCTCCGATTAGTCTTAAATGTGCTACATTGTAGCTTCATTGCGTGTCCGCTAGTCTTTCACTCTTCATCATAATAAAACACAACCAAATTGAAGAAACAATCCAACTACTCAACAGCATCCTAGAGGACATCCGGTTCACAATGGAAATGGCCAAGGATAGCAAACTCCCATTCCTGGATGTTCTTGTCATGAGAACCAAAACCAGCGAACTCCACACATCAGTCTACAGCAGCAGTTCTCAACCTGTGGGTCGTGACCCCCATGGGGGTCGCCACAGGATTTAGCAGGGGTTGCCTCACTCCGCCCTTAAAAAAAAAGCTGCACAAGTTGCTGCCAAGTCCACTTCTCGGCAGCAGCAAACTCACAGACTCCAATCTTCTGCAGCCGCAGCTCCCTGCCTCTTAGGGAACCGCGGCTATGACTGTAAAACCGTTGCAGAGCCTTTCTGTCTCTAAAGGCTCCGTGCAGCATTGTCCCGCCTCCAAAGGAAGTTGTTTATGGGGATGGGAGAATGGAACTGGAAGTGAGTGGATCTGAGAGGGGCCGCCATGGTATTTGTACTAGAAGGGACTGGTCAGTGGGGAAGGAGGGGGACTGGAAGGGAATGGACACCAGTGGCAGTCATGGGAATGCAAGTTAACATTGGAAGGTACTGAGAGTGAGGACTGGAAAGGGGCTGATACTGGGGAGGGTTACTGGGACTGGAAATAGGCTGATGGAAAGAAGTGAAGAAAACGAAAGAAGAGATAAGAAATGGCAGATGGACCATAGACCACAGAAAGAGAGCTAAGAGAAGACAGGAAAGCAAAAGCCTCAGATCGGGACCAGCATGATCAGAGAATAAATTGGTCAGACAACAGAGGTAGAAAAAATATTTTTATTTCATATTAGTGATTTGACTACAAAATCAGCATAATTTTGAAATCAAATATTGTTACTTGTTATTGTGATTAATTATTGTGGTTTAAATAAGTACATTTTATAAATAAAAACATATTGCAAAGGTCTATAATATATTAATAATTCAACAAATGATTACAGCGACAATGCGTTAACGGTAAAGGAAGAGAGACGCATTTGATTTTATCATTGGGGGTCACCACAAGTTGACCAATGGTAAAAGGGGTCATGGTACAAAAAAGGTTGAGAACCACTGGTCTACAGAAAGGCAACACACATGGACCAAATCCTCTGAACTTCTACAACAACCACCCAAACTGCCATAAAGAAAGCTGAATAAAATGCTATTCAGAAGAGTAGAATCCCACTGTAACACAACAGAAGCTAAAACGGAAGAAGAGAAACACCTATACAAGATGTTAACAAGAAACAGATACCCACAGAACTTCATCTGCAGATGCCTGCAGCCAAAAAGCCCAAACATCCAAACCAAAAGAACACTGTGATGATTCATCCTCCCTTACATCCAGAACCCCTCTGAAATGATTACAAGACTACTAAGAAACAATGACATTACAATAGCCCAAAAAACAGCCATGACCCTGAGAAGAATCCTGTCAAAACTGAAAGGAAAACTAGAGAAAGATCAAAGAACAAATGTTGTGTACACAATTCAATGCAGTGACTGTCAAGAACTATGTCAGCCAAACAGGAAGAAAACTATCCACCAGACTACATGAACACCAACTAGCCAGCAAAAGACATGACATGACCCAATCTGCCTGGTCCCAATCCATGAAGATGCAGAAGGACACAAATACAACTGGAACACAACTGAAATCTTAGCATGAGAATAATAGAAAGAGAATTTCTGGCAGCCTGGTTTTCCACCACAAACTCGATAAACAGACATATTAACATAGACCCGATCTACCAATTCCTGCAGACCAAAGAGCTGAGTCACCACAAACAAGGCCCAAGAACAGCAACCCTCAGGGAAACCAACCAATCAATTCCCACGAACCAAATAGCTGAGTCACCACCAACCCCAATATAAGTACAAACACAAGCATTCAAAGCACATTACCATCTGGAATCCCACACTGATGATGTCCCCTCGAATGGTAATGAAACATCTGCAATCAAACTATCAAGCTCGGAGAACAATCCAACATCATGTGTCTTTCTACTTTTTGGGGGAGTAAACAACCGATCTACTGTTCCACTCCATTCATTAATTAATATATCTCTATCATATCTCCCCTCAGCTCTCTTTTTTCCCAGTTGAAGAGCCTAACCTTTTAGGTCTTTTTCTCATAGGAGTATCCTTCCATCCCTTTTATCATTTTGGTGGCTCTTCTCTGTAGCTTTTCTAATTCTGCTACATCCTTTTTAAGATATGGCAACCAGAATTGCACACAATATTCAAGGTGCAGTCATACCATGGAGTGATACAGAGGCATTATAATATCCTTGGTTTTATTCTGTATTCCTTTTCTTATGATTCCTAGCATTGTCTTTATTTTCTTGGCCATATGGTCCAGGTGATTTGCTATTCTTTTGTTTATCAAATAGTTGCATTATGTCTTCCCAATTTATAGAGATTTGTTTCAATTCCTCCGATACATTACCTTTAAATATGAGTTCAGGCATGGATAACTTCCTGCATCTTTTTCAGTAAAGACCAAAGCAAATAATTCATTCAGTCTTTCCACTATGGCCTTGTCCTCCTTTAGCACCCCTTTACTCCTAAATCATCTAATGATCCAGCTGACTCTCTCATTGTTTTTTTGCTAGAAATGTACTTGAAAAGCTTTTATTATATGTTTTTGCTTCCATGGCAAACTTCTTTTCAAATTCTCTGTCTGTCTTATCAATGCTTTGCATCTAACTTGCCAATAAATATGTTTTTCATGTTTTCGTCATATGACTCCTTTTTCCATTTCCTGAAAGATGCTTTTTTGGCTACAACAGCCTCTCTGACCTCACCTTTAAACCATGCCATCAGTTGTTTGGCCTTCTTTCCACTTTTCTTAAAGCATGGAATATATCTGGTCTGGGTTTCCAAGACAGTAGTTTTAAAAACGCCCATGCTTGATGTAAACCTTTAACCTTTGCAGCTGCTCCAGTTAGTGTTTTCTTAACCATTTTCCCCATCTTCTCCAGGACCAAGCAGGAAGTCAGTCCTCACTTATAGAAAGCTTCACTGATGGAGCCCTCACGTGGCAACCTTCCCCATCTTTCACAGAAAGCCTTTGGGAGATCCAGCATGCATGCACGATTGCCTTCCTGCGTGAACGGAACCAACTTATCTCAGTCTTCTTTTTTCTGTGGAGCCTTCTAGATGTCCATTTGTATCCCGGAGAAAAGATTTTTTTACCCTGTCGATCATTTTTGCCACTCCATACTTCTTTTTTCTTCACTTTGCCTTCCTATGTCTCCAGGTATAGTTGCTGCCTCAGCACCACATTTTTTTCCACCTTATTCATTTCTTTTCTTTATTTTTATTTTTGGTGTACAGGTTTTTTCTGGGTCAGGGCATTGGAGTCTTTTGACCTGGCGGAAGCCGTCTTCCTCGACATGTCTACCCTGACCAGTGGCTTTAAGAAGTGTAGCCGGACCATTTCCATCATGTACCACCATAATTGGTGCCTTCAGTACCTCGGGCTCGACCACGAGCCTTCTACATGCACTCTCTGCTTGCAGATGATGCCAAGGGGCTGAAGAACTGTGAAAAGCAGTGGGACTTGCTGTTCAGCTCGAAGACTTTTGCATTGACCCCAACATCAACATCATAATTGACAAACCTTGAAGGACACTGCCGAAGACGGCCTCACGTGGTGACTGGGCCCTTTTTGGAGGTGAGGTTGCAGGGCTCTGGACTGCAAACTCTATCTCAAAGGGGAATGTCCCTGGAAGAAATAGACTTCATCCCAGTCATTGTAGAAGGGTGTTGCCAAGTCCAGGCTGAAGACCCATGGACATCACCATCGAAGCCCTTGACGCAACTCCGAGGGTGAAGGCCGGGAGCAACTTTAGAAGCTGCCCCAGCGGGAGGAGGTGCCTCCAGTGGCCTCTGAGGGTCAGCGCAGGACTCACCTGTTACCATCAAGGGGGGCGCCGGCACTGGCAGCTATAGAGCACTCCCCCTCCTAACAGAACAGTTGTTGACTCTCGAGCACAGCTTGGCTGCTTTTATGGCACAGCACAAACCTTGGGAACTGGGAACCTTTGGTTCCTCAGGGCTGCTGATGGCACTGTCCACCACAGGTGCCTTGCAAGTGGAGGTTCAGCTGATTCTCAAAAATCATGCTGTCCACTCCAGTTCCCCAGACCATTCTCAGTCACGCTCGGTTCAGCGGATCTCCCCTTCTCATGCTTTGGGCTCAGACCAAAGGGAACCGAGGTTGCCCTCAATTCCGCCCACCAGGACATTGATTCAGTTTCCATTCCCATCGATACTTTGAATTCCGATCTGACTCAGACTCCGAGTGTGAGACAGAGGAGGAATCCCTGGAGACGGTGCAGCACTGGGATGTTCTCTCGGATCCTTTGCCCTGTATGAGCGCAGGAGGTACCATTTTGAGGACTTTACCCTTCACCATTGAGGCCGAGGAGGAACCTCGGGTGGAGGAGCTGGAGATACTCCAGTATTCAACTTCCCTGATGGAGGCCCGGTGCACCCTATCCTGGAAACATTACTCCTGAGGATGTGGGAGACCCTGGTTACAGTGCTTATTGTGAGCAGTCATCTCGATTTCATGTATCAGGTCTACAAGAGCCCAGGCTTTGAAAAAACACAACTCCATGGTGATGGAATCAGTGATGCGCCGTATTAAGAGTAAGAAGATGCACTCCTCGGTGACCTCTGGTAGGGAGGCATGCATCATGGATAGGCTGGACAGGAAATGTTACCAGGGCTCAATGCTCATGGCCCATATCCAAACAGACAAGCTATACCTGGGCACGTACTTGAGAGACCTGGTGGGGGAGCTTACTGGGTTCTCAGCTGGCTTATCTGGAGACTTTCTTCAGTGCTTCCAGAGCCTAGTATCTACACTCAAAAAATGCTCCAAATACGTGACTCATGCAGTCTATGACAGTTTTGAGTCCGTGGCTAGAGTGGTTGCGGTAGGCATTGGTGGCCATCTCTTGGCATGGCTACAGTCATTGGACTTGGAGCAATGGGCTCAGGACAAGTTGGTCAATGTCCCCTGTCAGAGAGAGAACCTCTTCGGCAAACCCCTGATAAAGCTGCAGAGTTGGAGACTGAACAAGCTTTCGAGAAAGATTGCTGATCCTTCCCACCGGACGTTCTCAGGGAAAAAGTCCTTCTACCTGAAGAAGAAGCCTACGGTACTTATGTCCCATACCATTTATACCAGCAGCAGCCCCAACAGGTGCAGAAAGTCAAGGGTCAAGGCCAGAAGCAACATTGGCCTAGAGCCCCGAAGCTCCAGCCAGTACCACAATGACAGCCTGGGGGGGGGGGGGGGCTTCTTCCCCTTTCAGGCCCACTTCTGCAGCACATTGGGGGGCATCTCACATCATTTGCCCATTGTTGGCCAGCATAACCACCAATACATGGGCTGTACAAATGGTAAAGGAGGGCTTCCTCTTACACTTTGATCAGACCTCCCTCCCTTTCTTTCCAGGGGAATATCCTTTAGAACCTTACCACATATTTTGTCTCCTGGGCCACATGGCCTCTACAGTCCACATCACCCTGTCTGCTTGGCTTCACATGCATCAGGCACAGTGGACCCTCTGTACACAGTGGCGTCAGGCAACGGACCGTCTCATGGACTGGGTCAGGGTGACTTTGCCTCTTAAGGACTCCCTTTCCTGGTGGCAGCAGCCAACTCATCTTCTAGCGGGACTTCCTTTCCAGGCCCTGATGCATCAGCGAGTGCTGACCACGGATACCTCCAAACTGGGCTGGGGAGCCCGTCTCAATGGCCTGAGTACCCAGGAACTCTGGATGACGGGGGAGAGTCTTCATCAGATAAACTTCCTCGAGCTCAGAGTGGTAGTGAATGCCCTGGGAGTCTTCTAGCAACAGCTGTCCAACCAGGTAGTCCTCATCCAGATGAACAACCAGGTGGCGATGTTCTACATCAACAAGCAAGGTGGCACGGGCTCATTCCTCCTCTGCTGGGAGGCTGTTCAACTCTAGAGGTTTGCCAGCAAGCACAGCATGCTTCTATGGGCGGTTTACTTCCAGGACAGGACAACACCTTGGTGGACAGACTCAACAGAGTGCTGCAGCCAGCTGAGTGAACTATCATTCCACAAGTAGCCTACAACATCTTCCAGAGGTGAAGTATTCTGTCCATGGACCCCTTTACTGCTCCTCACAATGCTCAGCTGCCGCTCTTTTGCTCCAGAATTCCCTGTCACAATCAAATAGCTTCTGATGCGTTCCTCCTGAACTGGGGCAAAGGCTTGCTTTATGTGGCCAAGATCCTTTTCAAGATCCAGATGGACAGGGCCACCATGATACTTATTGCCCCACACTGGCCCAGGCAACCATTGTACTCCCTATTGCTTCGCCTCTCCCGGGCACCTCCTCTTCACCTCGGCCATGCCCCAATCTGAAGTCCCTAGCTCTCATGGCTTGGATGCTGAGAAAGTAGCTCTTGCTCAGTTTTGTCTGCCTAGGGATGTGGAGAATATTCTCCTTGCATCCCACAAGGCTTCCACCAGACGTGCATATGCCTTCAAATGGCGCAGATTTTCTGTCTTAGCCCTTAGCCCTTTTTCCTGCCCAGTGGAGCAGGTTCTAACATACCTTCTACACCTTTCTCATTCTGGCTTGAAGTCTAACTCACTCAGAGTACATCTTAGTGCTCTGGCGGCCTACCATCATTCAATGGATGGTCAGTCTCTTTCCATCACCCCCTCATTGCCTGCCTCATGAAAGGCCTCTTGCTATCATGTCCACCAATCTGACTGTCATCGGTGGCATAGGACCTTAAAGTGGTCCTCGGACAGCTGCTTACTTCACCTTTTGAACCGCTGGCCACCTGTCCTCCCAAGTTTCTGTCCTGGAAGGTAATTTTCTTGGCAGTGCTTACTTCGGTGCACAGAATTATTGAACTACAGGCACTGGCGGCACATGCGCCCTATTCATGTTCTACAATAAACAGAGTGGTTCTCCGCACTCATCCCAAATTTCTGTCTAAGGTGGTTTTACCTTTACATCTAAACCAGTCGGTGGTACTTCCCATCTTCTTTCCCAGGCCTCATGTGAGCAGGGCAGAGTCCTCTCTCCATACTCTGGATTGTAAGAGGGTGTTGGCTTTCTATCTAGAACAGACAAAAACCTACTGCTTTTCTTTCTAGTTCTTCATCTCCTATGACCCGAACAAGCTGGGTGTGGCAGTTCCTAAATGCACCCTTTCCATCTGGGTGACTGACTGCATCTCCTTTGCCTATGCCCAGGCTGGAATTTCTTTGGAATGCTCCATCACGGCACACAGTGGTTGCTCAATGGCAGTTTCTGTGGCTAACCTGTGCTCAGTCTCCTTGCTGAAGATCTCTAGAGCTGCACTGTGGTCTTCTGTCCACACCTTCACAGCCTACTACTGCCTGGATGTGGATTCCTGGTGTGACAGAACCTTCGGCCAAGCCGTACTCTGGCACCTTTTTGAGAATTAATGCAACTCCTTCCCTCCTGCCCTTCTGTCTGTCCAGGCTACCGGAGAGTCATTCTCTTGCTTGGTGCCGGAGCCATATGGAACCTTTTAGCGTTTTTCAACTGTTCTTTAACTGTTCTTCACAGTTCGCTTTTTCTGGTTGCCCCATTGGGCTTTTAACTGTTTTTTTCAGTAGCCTGTAGCTATGAGAGTCCCATAAGTGAGGACTGACTTCCTGCATGGTCCAGGAGAAAGCGTTGTTACTCTCCTTTAACAGATGTTCTCTGGGAGCAGCAGGAATCAGTCCTCACTACCCTCCCTCCTCTCCATGGATTTGTTTTTCCTTTTTGAATCAGTTAAGCTATGTCATCATACTGAGGTAAGTAGCTAACATCAAGTGTACATAACAAAGGAACAGAACTCGACAAATCCCGATTTGAAAACGTCTGCAGTTTCTTTCGGGGCTTTGAACTGACTGTGAGTGATTTGTGTGCTGCTGCTAGTACTTTTGACTTTGTACTTGCAGAGAAGCGTCAGGGTCGACTCAGCCAAATCGTTGCTGGGTACTTTTAAAAGATCTGCAGCATATTCAAGTGTAGTGTTCATTTTTAGCCATATCATTGGCAGAATTACCTGAGTTAGGCGTATTCTCTCTTATAGGTCTCAAACTCCTGAAGAAGGTTCAGGCCGAAACATGTGTAGGGTGTGACCTCATTGGATACTTCAATAAAAACCTTTGCTCCAATCCACAGTGTATGTTTGCCTTTTACCCCTGAGGAAGTTTAAAACGAAACACGGCCTGTGTCGGGTTTTATTGGCAATCCAAATAAAGCTTTTGATACCATTGACTCTTTGGTCGTTCTTAAAATAAATCATTACAGGAATCATATTAAAAATAAACACAAAACAGCATAAGAAAACAATAAAATTGAAGGAAGGTGGCAGGTCACCTAGTATAAGTGGCAGGCTAACTTGGCAACACTCACAAAAAAGAAAAAAGAACATCCTGCAGGCATCATACTTTAATGACTAATAGATTTCTTTAGTGCAGAAGTAAGTGATAAAGACAAAGAAAGATGATGATCAAAGTTAGACCAATGTAGACAGGAGCAAGTGGGTAGAATGGATGAGCCAAATTATTCTTATCTGCCAATATTCATTAGGAAGTTCTTAAAAATAAATATGCCAACTTTGCAAATTAACTCTAAATCCTTTGTGTTAAATAACAACTCTCCTATTTCCTACCTACAATATTTGTACATGTCATCTGTGCGATAGCAATAAGAACTCTTTATTCAGAAGAACAAATGTCAGGTCTAGTAATTAGTCTGTTACCCAAACTGGGAAACTGATTTATGCTGTCACCACCAGGGGATGCTCTCCAGTCCAACCGCACTGTAGATTCTCCAGGACCAAGCAGGAAGTCAGTCCTCACATATGGGTGACGTCGGCGCCGACGGAGCCCTCGTGCAGAGCATTTCCCCAGCTTTCAAAGAAAGCCTTTGGGAATTGCAGCGCGCATTGGCGGTCCCCTTCCCGCCTAAGGGTGCCATCTTGCTCAGTCTTCTTTTTTCCACGGAGCCCGACGGACGTAGTTCGTTTTTCCCCGAGGAAAAAGTTGATTTTCCCTGTTTTTCTCTTTTTTCTCCGGTTCGACGCCGGATCCTTTTCCCGCTCGGACCGATACGCCGGTATCGAGTCCTTTTCTCTCTTTTTCGGTTTTTGTCCTTTGTGACTGGCGTTCACGCCTTTTTTCTTTTTTCCCTGGCAGCCCGGTCTTTTGACCTAGCAGGGGCCCTTTTTCCCCCGATGGCTGCCAGCGGGTTTAAGAAATGTGATCGGTGTAAGAAGCTTATGTCTTTTACCGACACACATGACTGCTGCCTCCGTTGCCTCGGACCCGATCATGACCCGATGATCTGTGGTCCGTGTGGCAAAATGTCCTCGAAGGCGTTGAGGAGTCGGCAGCACCAGAGGGATAGAATTTTTTCTGACTCCGCGTCTGGCCGGGCCCAGACCTCGTCAGAGGCCTCGACGTCTCGAGACTCCGGCCCCGAGCAGCGTCGGGGTTCCTCTGAGCGGGGGTCTCCTTCGCGGGAACATCGAAGGAAGAAGAAACCTGCGAGGGCGTCGTCGGTGGACGCTCCTGGTTCCTCGAGGGCCAGGTCGCATAGCCGCGATAGCCGTCCCGGGACTTCGGAGTCGGAAAGGCCTGCCAAGCATCCTCTTGTCGAGATGGAGTCTCCTGGACACGCAAGTGCTGTTGTCCTCGTTGACTCTCCTCCGAGGGAGCCGATGTCGGGCCCGATGCCATCGGGGCCCGAGTTGGGGGCTGCTGGGTCTCCTGAGCTCGGACTCAGGTTGACGGCCTTGGAGAGCAGCTTCGCTGCCTTCATGGAACAGCAGCGGGCATTGATCGCCGGTCTCACCAGTGCATCTGCCCCGACCACCGGGACCTCGACATCCAAGTCGACCCCGGAGGCCGAGCCGATCCTCGAGTCCATGCGGGCTCGATCCTCGGCCACGGTCCCCCTCGACCTCCCGTTCGGGGCCGAGGTCGTCGACGCCGATACCCTCGGTGTCGGGGCGGAGGGCATCGGTGCCCGCCCGACCGGAGCCGCTCGATTCCTCCTCCGAGGAGTCGGGCTGGGACACGGAGGACGAAGAGTCACCCGACACCCATCGGACTCGGTGTGTCCCATCGGACTCGCCCGAGTCCGAACCTCAGAGATGATCCCCACCGGAGGATACCCGGTTCTCAGACTTCGTGCGGGCTATGGCCAAGGCCTTGGCCTTCCCCGCGGATCCCGAGGAGGAGCCTCGAGCCGAGGAGCTCGAGGCCCTCCAGTATGACTCTCCCCCGAAGGAGGCCTTTACTGTTCCGGTTCCTCCGATGCTGGAGCGGCTGCTCTTCCGCATGTGGGAGACCCCGGTCTCGACGCCGGTGTTAAGCAAGAGGGTCGATTCCATTTATCGAGTCCGCAAGAGCCCCAGGTTCCAAAAGGCACAATTGCCGCACCACTCCATCGTTGTGGAATCGGCCATGCATCGACTGAAAAGTCAGAAGATGCACTCCTCGGTGCCTTCCGGCAGGGAGGCCCGGAACCTGGATGCCCTCGGTAAGAAGTGCTTCCAGGGCTCTATGCTTGCTTGCCATGTCCAGACTTACCAGCTCTATATGGGCATGTACCTCCGAGACCTGGCAAAGGAGATTGCCGGGTTCTCTGCTGGTCTCTCCGAGGAACCTTTGCAGAGGTTCCAGGCCTTGTCCACCGGTATTCGAGAGTGCTCGAAGTTTATCTCTCGAGCAGCCTACGATGGCTTCGAGGCTTCGGCCCGAGTAGCCGGGGCCGGCATCGGTGCCCGTCGACAGGCTTGGCTACAGTCATCCGACCTCGAGCCATGGGTCCAGGACAAGTTGGTCGATGTCCCCTGCCGAGGTGAAAACCTCTTTGGCAAGCCCATGGCTGAAAAGGCTGCAGAACTCGAGACCGAGACTCTGACCAGGACTAGGCTTTCCAGGAAAACCTCTGCCCCTTCTCAGAAGAAGAAGGGCTCGGTAAAAAAGACCTTTTACCCGAGGAAGTCATCTGCCTATAAACAATACCCTCATTATTAGGCCTCTGCAGCTCCCCAACAGGGTCAGCAGGCCAAGGGGCAGGGTCAAGGGCCCCGTAGGCAGAAGGCCCCCAAGCCACCTACACCGGCCCCTGCTCCGCAGGGTGGGGTTTTTTGACTCAACCAGCATAGCCTCTTCTCCTCAGCTGGCTTCTCTCAGCACGGGAGGCCGGCTGGCCCACTTTTCCCACAGGTGGTCAGCCGTCACATCAGATACCTGGGTTCTTCATATAGTCCAAAAGGGCTATCTTCTCCATTTTCACCAGGTACCTCCCTCCTATTTTCCAGGGGAGCCTCCAATACTCCCTCTACACAGGGACCTACTCCTTCAGGAGTTAGCAGGTCTGCTAAAGGATCAGGCTGTGGAACCGGTGCCCCACCACCTGAGAGGTCACGGCTTTTATTCCAGGTACTTTCTAGTACCAAAAAGAACAGGAGGCCTCAGATCCATCCTAGACTTGCGAAACCTCAACAAGTTCCTGGAGAGGGAAAAGTTCAAGATGCTTACCCTTGGGATTCTGCTGCCCTACCTCCAGCAGGGAGACTGGCTATGCTCCTTAGATCTAAAGGATGCGTATACTCACATCCTTATTCATCCAGACCACAGACAATATCTCAGGTTTGTTGTGGGAGGAAACCACTATCAGTACACTATCAGTACCCTCCGCTCCCAGGGTGTTCACCAAGTGCCTGGCAGTGGTGGCGGCCTACCTGAGGCTTCAGGGTCTTTTTGTGTTTCCGTACCTGGATGACTGGCTCATAAGGGGCCAATCTTCCCAGGAGGCCAACCAGGCCACCCTTCGCACTGTGGCTCTGCTTCAGCACTTGGGGTTTGTCATAAACTTCGCAAAGTCCACTTTGCTCCCGTCCCAGAACTTGGAGTTCATAGGGGCCAGGCTCGACACTCTTCAAGCAAAGGCTTTTCTGCCTCTGGACAGGGCCCACAGGCTAATGGATCTGGCCGGCCAGTTTCGCAGCAATTCCCTGGTCTCTGCCAGGCAATTCTTGAGACTACTCGGCCATATGGCTTCCACGGTTCATGTCACCCCCAATGCCCGCCTACACATGCGGCCTGCTCAGTGGAGCCTTCACACTCAATGGCATCAAGCCACGGGGAGCCTAGCGGACTCAGTGAAGATATCCGACCTACTGGTCTCCTCTCTGCAATGGTGGCTTCATCTTCCGAATCTGGTGCTCAGAGTGGTTTTTCAATCCTCTCCACCTTCTCAAGTGCTCACAACAGATGCTTCTCTTCTCGGTTGGGGAGCACATTGCCAAGGGACATGTACTCAAGGTCTCTGGACCCCTTGGGAGGCTTCTCAACAGATAAACTTCCTGGAGCTACGGGCGATCCGCCTAGCTCTGAGAGTCTTCTCCCACCTCGCCTCTCACCAGTCTGTACTGGTTCAGACGGACAATCAAGTTGCCATGTTCTATGTGAACAAACAAGGCGGCACAGGCTCCTCCCTTCTTTGTCAGGAGGCACAACGGCTGTGCTCTTGAGCTGTCAATCACGGGATCCTTCTCAAGGCGGTCTACCTCCCAGGTCAGGAAAATTACCTGGCGGACAGACTGAGCAGGATCCTGCAACCACACGAATGGAGATTGAACCCATTGGTGGTTCAGCAGATCTTTCTCAGGTGGGGACTCCCCACCATGGATCTTTTTGCCATTCCTCTGAACCGGCAACTCCCGAGATTTTGCTCCAGACAACCGCATCCCCTAAGAATAGCAGCGGATGCGTTTCTGATCTCGTGGTCCACAGGCCTACTGTATGCGTTTCCTCCCACACCACTAGTGTCCAGAACGCTGTTCAAAGTCCTCAAGGATGGGGCTTCATTGATTCTCATTGCCCCCAGGTGGCCGAGGCAACCGTGGTTCCCGCTTCTACTACAGCTAGCGGTGGACACCCCTCTTCCTCTGGGGTTTCAACACGATCTCCTATCTCAGGATCAGGGGACTCTCTTGCACCCCAACCTCCAGTCCCTTCATCTGATGGCCTGGCTGCTGAAAGGGTAGTCCTGGCTCCCCTACTACTGCCTCGAGGTCGTCTTAGCTTCTAGACGGCAGTCCACCAGGAAATCCTACGCTCTTAAGTGGCGTAGATTCTCCGCCTGGTGTGCTCAGCACAATGAGAATCCCTTCTCGTGCTTGGTAGCGGTAGTATTGCAATATTTGCTTTAACTCTCCAATCTGGGCCTTAAGTCTAACTCTGTCAGAGTTCACCTTAGTGCTCTCTCAGCACACCACTCGCCGGTGGACAGCAGGCCTCTTTCCAACCACCCTTTGGTGACTCGTTTCCTCAGAGGCCTCCTTCTGCTTAAGCCTCCTTTGCGTCCACCGGCCCTGGAGTAGGATCTGAATGTGGTGTTGCAGCAGCTTACTTGTCCGCCTTTTGAACCTATGGCTACCTGCCCTCTCC
This sequence comes from Ichthyophis bannanicus, assembly GCA_033557465.1. Lineage (NCBI taxonomy): Eukaryota > Metazoa > Chordata > Amphibia > Gymnophiona > Ichthyophiidae > Ichthyophis > Ichthyophis bannanicus. Next base: position 574,260,541 of record CM066035.1, read on the forward strand.
GTTTTCTCTCCTGGAAAACTTTATTTCTGGTAGCTCTCACCTCTGTGAGTGAACTGCAGGCGCTCGTGTCTGATCCTCCTTACACTAGGTTCTACAGGAATAGGGTAGTCTTACGGACTCACCCTAAGTTTCTTCCTAAGGTTGTCTCACCTTTTCACCTCAATTCTTCCGACCTTCTTTCCCAGGCCGCATGCCAACCGGGCTGAGATGGTCTTGCATACCCTGGACTGTAGGAGGGCGTTATCCTTCTACCTTGACCGTACGCGGGAGCATCGAAAGGCTGTTCAGCTTTTCATTTCTTTTGACCCCAATAAGTTGGGGCTCCCTGTCTCCAAGCGTACTTTGTCCATATGGGTCGCTGACTGTATCGCCTGGGCTTATGGGGCAGCCGGCCTCTCGTTGGAGGGTCGAGTCACGGCTCATCGTGTCAGGGCGAAGGCTGCGTCAGTGGCTCATCTCCACTCTGTTCCGTTGGCAGACATCTGCCGGGCCGCTACTTGGTCTTCAAGCCAGACTTTTACGGCCCATTACTGCCTTGAGAGGGAGTCCCGCAGGGACAGTGCTTTCGGACAGGCAGTACTCCACAATCTCTTTGGGGTTTAGGCAACTCCTACCCTCCGGCCCTGGTGTTGGGCTACCGGTTGGGGGCGTTCTCAGAGAAGATTCCTTCCTTCTGTGCTGACGAGCTAGAGGGAGCTCATTTTTTCCGCTTGAGGTCTCCGGTAGCCTTAAGCTAGGGAGTCCCATATGTGAGGACTGACTTCCTGCTTGGTCCTGGAGAAAGAGTAGTTACTCACCTGTAACAGGTGTTCTCTAGGAGCAGCAGGAATCAGTCCTCACAACCCTCCCTCCTCCCCTTGGAGTTGCAGTCATATGATTTATTTTTGCTAATTTTTTTGCTGTCTTTTAGCTATGTCATCAGACTGAGCAAGATGGCACCCTTGGGCAGGAAGGGGACCGCGCATGCGCACTGCAATTCCCAAAGGCTTTCTTTGAAAGCTGGGGAAATGCTCCGCACGAGGGCTCCGTCGGCGCCGACGTTACCCATATGTGAGGACTGATTCCTGCTGCTCCTGGAGAACACCTGTTACAGGTGAGTAACTACTCTTTCCTCTCCCTGTGAGGCGAGCAAGCGAGCACCGTCCCAACCAGCTGCTCCAGCCTCATAAATTCCACAGAAGTTCAATTCAGTTATTAGTTCAGACAAAAAAACTTGCACCAAAACTTGCACCACTGTTGTGCCTAACTCTCTAATATAGGTCCTCTATGCACCGCAGTGTCTCAGGCTCTGTATAACCTCCTTCCAAATAGCACAGAGCAGGCTCCCATGTATTCTAGTTCTCAAGGCATCCTTTTAAGGCCAAGTATAAAACTTGTCTTTTCCTGCCACAAATCAGCAGCAGTCTCAGATCCCATGTAACAAGAGAAATACTGTTCCATGCTCTCACCTCCCTTACACAGACTGGTAGCAAATTAGATGCCCACAGTCCATAGGGTTGCCAACTTTTTCACCGAGAAAAACCCGACACATGTGGCTCGCCATGCTCCACCCATTCTCGGCCCCTAGTCCCACCCCTGCCCCGCCCCCAGTCACACCCATGCTGCACCCCAGCCCCACCCACAAAAGGTTTCGAGGATAAGTGTAGGCTAACTCCCTTGGTCACATAATAATTAAACTGGGAACCCCAAAAGCCAAACATGAAATGTACAACACTGGAGAAATAAAACTATAAAGTAATTTCCTCTTGCACTAAACCAAAACGCAAGGATGTTAGCAATACACACTTCCCAGACCAGACATATTCCAGTTAATAAATTCAAAATAAAAAGTATTTTTCTACCTTCTGTTTGGGCATTTTATTGTTCAGTTGCAACTGCTCCAGTCACTTTCTTCTGGTTTTTTCGTGTCTTCTGCGAGCTGTCCATTTGTCCTTTCTTCTCTTTTAAATGTTTTCCATTCTCTCTCTATATCTGCTTTAACATACTGATCATTTCCCTTTTGCTCTTTCCCCATTTCTTTCCTTATTCCTTTATCATCCACTCAAAATTCACCCTTCCATTCTCAATCCCCTCTTACTCTCCTAATACCCGGCTCATTGTAGACTTTTCTTTCACACAAAATATCTTTTCCCTTCTCCAAACTCATTCCCCATCCCTTCTAGTCCTCCCTAAGATCAGCTCCCTTATATTTCTAGACCCACCCAGCATCCGCTCCCTTCTAGTCCCATTCTCCCATGCCCCCACATCAGCCCATTTCCAGTCCTATTCTAGCCCATCACCCATTTGCAGCCCAAACTCCCCCCATCAGCCCATTTCTAGTCCTATTCCAGCTCCTCATCAGCTATTTCCAGTCCTAGCCCCACATATGCTCTTTTCCAGTTCCATTCCAGCCCCCCACTTTCCACTCCAAGCTCCACTCCAAGCTCCCCCATCAGCCAGTTTCCAATCCTAGCCCCCTCGTCAGCCCACTTCCAGTCTTATTCCAGCCCTCATCAACCCATTTCCAGTCCTATTCCAGCTCTTCATCAGCCCATTTCCAGTGCTAGCCCTCCCATCACAGGCCATTTCCAGTCCAAGTCCCCCCCCATCACAGGTTCTTTCCAGTCCTAGCCCCCCCCCCACCATCACTGCCCATTTGCAGTCCTAGTCCCCTGCCATCACAGCCCATTTGCAGTCCTAGACCCCCCCATCACAGCCCATTTCCAGCAACTTCCCCCACCATAGCCAATTTCCAGTCCAGACCCCCCCCCCATCACAGCCCATTTCCAGTCCAAGTTCCCCCCCCCCAAACCCCATTTCCAGTCCAGGTCCCCCCCCCCCCATCACAGCCCATTTGTAGTCCTAGCCCCCCTCATCACAGCCCATTCAGTCCTTGGCCTCCCCCCCCCCCCCCGACCAGCCCCGCAGCTGTCTGAGGGTCTTCAGAGGGAGCCAGGGAAGCCTGTGCGAGGCGCTTGCTCCCTCTGTACAACCGCCAGCGTGAAGATCCTTTTCCCTCACGCTGGCGGCTGTTTGTGTGAAGCCGCGATTGCTGGGACTCCTGGGAGAGGTTAAAGGCAATGCCCTTTAACCTTTCCCAGCATTCGCGGCTTCACACAAAGAGCCGCCAGCGTGAGGGAAAAGGATTTCACGCTGGTGGTTGTACAGAGGCAGCCGGGCTTCCCTGGCTCCCTCCCCCGTGGACTTCGGGAGTCGGGAGAAAAGCCGTTTTTTTGCTCTGCCCGCTCCCTATCTTGCGGCCAGAACAAAAAAACGGCTTTTCAAGGGCCGGTTTTACATCTGTGCCGGCAGCCGGCCTGGCCATGGAAAAACCGGCCAGGCCGGCTGAAAACCGGCCGGTTGGCAACCCTAACAGTCCACTCCACAACTTCCAGGCAGCTTCAGGGATCCACAGCCATTTTCTGCCTCTGCACCAGGGAGAGATAGCATCCCTCTTTTATCAGTGTGTTTGCATCTCTTCCAGCAGAATGGCAAACAAACAGGTAAGTTCACAAACAGTCACAAAGTTTAACCCTTGCCCAGCAGTGCAGCAATTCCACCACAAATACTTACACAATTTTCTGCCTCCCCCCCCCTCCCTGTAGGTGAGTAAAAAGGAAACAACTGTCTTTCAACAGGCAGGATCCCCATTCCTTACCACAAGGTAATGAGATAGCAGCTCATTTAACACTTAGAGGGTCATTTAAAAGATGTTCTCATGATTTGGATGTCTGCAGACATGACATTTGCAGACATCTCTGTTGCAGGGACGTCCAAGTAGGCATGGGGGTGTGGCTGAGGTATGTCCAGTCAAGCAGCAATGTATGTACTGTCACGCCACCACCTCTCCCCTCTAGCTTAGAGGGGCGTGGATTTTTAAAGGAACTTTCTGCTGTATGCTTTTTCAGCTTTTTTTAAACTATTTCCCTGCAGTGCCCTCTGGGAAATGTAGTCCTTATTCAGCTGTATGAGAGCACCATGCAGAAAGCTGTAGTCAGGCTCAAGTAGGTAAGGCAAATGACAGAAATTTATTATTTTTATATAGACAATGGTTCGATCATACCACACATAGGATTGTTGGTTCAGGACTCTTTGAAGCAAAAATTGTCCAAAACATTTCCAACCACAAAATGCAGTTTTAAAGGTTCTCTCTATTGCAGGATACACAGTCTTTACCAGCAAGCCTATTGTATTCCCTTCTTAGCCTTGCTGGCTAAAGCACAAAACAAAAGCACATTTAAAGTCTGTGGTAAACTTCCCCTTTATAAACACATGGGGATCTCAGCCACCCTGCTTGTGGAATAAGGGTACCTTTTTCCTGGAAGACCTTCTTTCAGGACTGGCTTGCCTTCTCTATGTTCCCCAGGTTTATAGCTTGGCACAAGGAACAGTCCATGGGAGTGTCCTCCTCAATCAGCTTCACCTTGGGTTCTCCCAGCTGCATAGGCTCTGACTCCCCGTCCTGCTCAGCATGCTCAGCTAACAGCCTCCCGGGGGATCTTGGAGTCTCTCTTGTTCCTGGCTCCAAACTCTCCTGCGGCCGTGCTATATGCCACACCTTGTACGTGCTATATGCCACACCTTGTACATAGCTCACCCCAATCTAGCACACGATACAACACACACTCAACTAAATTGCACCCTCACTGCATGATTAACACACTCACTTTACCCGATTGTTTGCTGTGATACCACCTTGATTAATAAGATAAGGCGGTTTAAAAATACTGTTAAATAAAAATAATAAAATAAATAAATAGCACTCTCTCCAGCTGGAAGCTCCGTTCCTCTGCTCTGCTCAGCCTGGCTTCCTGCTTCTCCTCTTCTCCCACACTCTAAGTCATACTCTGCTCTGGGTTTATACTTCCAGGGCTCTAGCTCCAACCCCACCCTACTCAGGTGATGGCAATCAGCCTGACTCCGGGCACCTGAGTGCTTGAAGCATTCACTGCCTAAAGGGTTCTGAGCCTTGTATCCTCTCCCCTTCATTCCACTAGGGGGAGCATGAAATGTGGTCCACGTGGAAGGTTTCTGATCCCTGGAGGTGTTTATGGCTTTCCTACCCTGACTTGAGTAAAGGGGGCCCTTTACTAGGGTGAATTCCCTGTCTCTTTGTCCTCCCCCAGACTCTGGATAGGCCTCCTTGCCACATACCCCCCTATTACAGGCTGGCGGAGGTTGTTGAAGCTCCTCCAAACAGTCCGTAATCCTGGATAAGGCATCTACATTGTGGTGTAGCTTCCCTGCCCAATGCTCTATCTTAGACAAACCGGCCACCCCAGATCTTTCCTGCCAGGGTTTGAGCACGTTTATGTGATAAATTTATCTACGACCCTTGCTACTTTCTACCTCATAGGATACTGGGCCTACTTGTCTGACGACTTTCCATGGTCCCTTCCATTGGAACTCAAATTTTGGGGCGGCGCCCGTCACCATCACTAGGACTTTCTCTCCCAAAACTAACTGGCGGGGTTTCGCATCCTGATCATATCGCTCTTTTAATCGGTTGAAAACCCTCTCCGCATCCGGGGTCCAACGGAGTTGATTTGGGCAATTCTTTTTTAACATGTCCGTAAAGATGGAGCTTTCTTCGGCAAAGCGTGCTAGGAACCTCCTGTAATAGCCAATCAGGCCTAGAAAGCTTCTTAATTGCTTCTTTGTTGTGGGACAAGGAAAGTTCTTGATGCTGTCCACTTTGTCAATCAAGGGCTTGATCCTTCCCCGGCCTACCATATGCGAAGGCACACTTGCTTGGGTTCAGGGTGAGGCCCGCCTGCCTCATAGATCGCAGGACAGCGTCAACCCTCGGGATATGTTCTACCCAACTGCAACTGTGGATAATAATATCGTCCATATATGCGAAAGCATATTCTTGATGAGGACGCAGGACTTGATCCACCAGTCTCTGGCAGGTCGCTGCAGCGCCTTGAAGGCTAAAGGGCATCTCTTATTCTCCAGGACCAAGCAGGAAGTCAGTCCTCACATATGGGTGACGTCGGCGCCAAACGGAGCCCTTGCGGAGCAATTTCCCCAGCTTTCAAAGAAAGCCTTTGGGAATTGCAGCACGCATGCGCGGTCCCTTTCCCGCCCAAGGGTGCCATCTTGCTCAGTCTTCTTTTTTCCGCGGAGCCCTACAGACGCTGTTTGTGATCGCCGCAGAAAAAGTTGATTTTATTTCTTATTCTTTTCTCGGTTCGACGCCGGATCCTTTTCTCGCCCGGACCCGCTACGCCGGTATCGGGTCCGTTCTTTATTTTTCGGTTTTTTTGTCCTTTGTGACAAGCGTTCGCGCCATTTTTATTTTTCACTGGCAGCCCTGTCTTTTGACCTCACAGGGGCCCTTTTTCCCCCGATGGCTGCCAGCGGGTTTAAAAAGTGTGATCGGTGTAAGAAACTTATGTCTCTTACCGACACACACGACTGCTGCCTCCGCTGCCTCGGACCCGATCATGACCCGATGATCTGCGGTCCGTGTAGCAAAATGTCTTCAAAAGCATTGAGGAGTTGGCAGCATCAAAGAGAACGAATCTTCTCTGACTCCGCGTCCGGCCGGGCCCGGACCTCGTCAGAGGCTTCGACGTCCCGGGACTCCAGTCCTGAGCATCGTCGGAGTTCCTCTGAGCGGGGGTCTCCTGCCTGGGAACATCATAGGAAGAAAAAAACCACGAGGGCGGCATCGGTGGACGCTCCTGGTTCCTCGAGGGCCAGGTCGCATAGCCCCGATAGCCGTCCCGGGTCCTCGGAGTCGGAGAGGCCTTCGAAACATACTCGTCTCGAAATGGAGTCGCCTGGACACGTGAGTACTGTAGTCCTCATGGACTCGCCTCCGAAGGAGCCGACGTCGGGCCCGACGCTGTCGGGGCCCGAGTCGGGGGCTGCTGGGTCTCCTGAGCTTGGACAGGTTGACGGCCTTGGAGAGCAGTTTGGCTGCCTTCATGGACCAGCAGCGGGCATTGATCGCTGGCCTCGCCAGTGCATCTGCCCCGGCCACCGGGACGTCGACGTCCAAGTCGACCCCGGAGACCGAGCAGATCCTCGAGTCCATGCAGGCTCGAGTCGATCCTCGGTCGCGGTCTCCCTCGGCCTCCCATTCGGGACCGAGGTCGTCGACGTCAACACTCTCGGCGTTGGGGCGGAGGGCATCGGTGCCCGCCTGACCGGAGCCGCTCGATTCCTCCTCTGAGGAGTCAGCCTGGGAAACGGAGGACGAAGAGTCAGCTGGTTCTTTTCGGACTCGGTGTGTCCCATCGGACTCACCCGAGTCCGAACCTCGGACACGGTCCCCCCCGGAGGACACCCGCTTCTCGGACTTCGTGCGGGATATGGCCAAGGCCTTGGCATTCCCCGCGGATCCCGAAGAGGAGCCTCGAGCCGAAGAGCTCGATGCCCTCCAGTATGACTCTCCCCCGGATGAGGCCTTTACTGTACCGGTTCCTCCGATGCTGGAATGACTTCTCTTCCGCATGTGGGAGAGCCCGGCGTCGGTGCCGGTGTTAAGCAAGCGGGTCGATTCCATTTATCGAGTCCGCAAGAGCCCCGGGTTCAAAAAGGCACAACTGCCGCACCATTCCATGGTGGTGGAATCGGCCATGCATCGACTCAAGAGTCAGAAGATGCACTCCTTGGTGCCTCCCAGCCGGGAGGCCCGGAACCTGGATGCCCTCGGTAGGAAGTGCTTCCAGGGCTCTATGCTTGCTTGTCGAGTCCAGACCTACCAGCTCTATATGGGCATGTATCTCCGAGATCTGGCAAAGGAAATTGCCGGGTTCTCTGCTGGTCTCTCCGAGGAACCTTTGCAGAGGTTCCAAGCCTTGTCCACTGGTATTCGAGAGTGCTCGAAGTTTATCTCTTGAGCAGCCTACGATGGCTTTGAAGCATCGGCTCGAGTGGCCGGAGCCGGCATCGGTGCCCGCCGACAGGCTTGGCTTCAGTCATCTGACCTCGAGCCATGGGTACAGGACAAGTTGGTCGATGTCCCCTGCAGAGGTGAAAACCTCTTTGGCAAACCCATGGCTGAAAAGGCTGCACAGATCGAGACCGAGACTCTGACCAGAACTAGGCTGTCCAGAAAACCCTCTGCCCCTTCTCAGAAGAAGAAGGGCTCGGGGAAAAAGCCCTTTTACCCGAGGAAGGCGGCTGCCTATAATCACTACCCTCAGTATCAAGCCTCAGCAGCTCCCCAAAAGGGTCAGCAGGCCAAGGGACGGGGTAATGGGTCCCGTAGGCAGCAGGCCCCCAAGCCCACAACACCGGCCCCTGCTCAGCAGGGTGGGGGTTTTTGACTCCATCAGCATAGCCTCTTCCCCTCCGCTGGTTTCTCTCAGTACAGGAGGCCGGCTGATCCACTTTGCCCACAGGTGGTCAGCCATCACCTCAGATACCTGAGTGCTTCATATAGTTCAGAAGGGCTATCTTCTACACTTTCACCAGGTACCTCCCTCCTACTTTCCAGGGGAGCCTCCAAGACTCCCTATGCACAGGGACTTACTCCTTCAGGAGTTAGCAAGTCTTCTTCAGGAACAGGCTGTGGAACCGGTGCCCCACCACCTGCGAGGTCACGGCTTTTATTCCAGGTACTTTCTGATACCAACAAGAACAGGAGGCCTCAGACCCATCCTGAACTTGCGAAACCTCAACAAGTTCCTGGCAAGGGAAAAGTTCAAGATGCTTACCCTTGGAATCCTGCTGCCCTACCTCCTGCAGGGAGATTGGCTATGCTCCTTAGATCTAAAGGATGCTTATACTCACATTCTTATTCATCCAGACCAAAGACAATATCTCAGGTTTGTTGTGGGAGGAAATCATTACCAGTACAGAGTGCTGCCCTTTGGCCTATCCTCCGCCCCCAGGGTGTTCACCAAATGCCTAGCAGTGGTGGCGGCCTATCTACGGCTTCAAGGCCTCTTTGTGTTTCCATACCTGGACGACTGGCTCATAAGGGCCCAGTCTTCCCAAGAGGCCACTCAGGCCACTCATCGCACTGTAACTCTGCTCCAGCACTTGGGCTTTGTCATAAACTTCGCAAAGTCCACTTTGCTCCCCTCGCAAGATCTCGAATTCATCGGCGCAAGGTTGAGCACACTTCAGGCGCGGGCCTTCCTGCCTCTAGACAGAGCACACAGGCTCATGGATCTCGCCAGCCACTTTCACAGCAATTCCCTGGTCTCTGCCAGGCAATTTCTGAGACTGCTCGGCCATATGGCTTCCACGGTCCATGTGACCCCCAATGCCTGCCTGAACATGCGACCGGCTCAGTGGTGCCTTCGCACTCAATGGCATCAGGCCACGGGGAGCCTGGCGGACTCAGTACAGGTCTCCGACCTGCTGGTCTCTTCTCTGCGGTGGTGGCTTCATCTGCCAAACCTGCTGCTGGGAGTGGATTTTCATTCTCCTCCGCCTTCTCAGGTGCTAACAACCGATGCTTCTCTCCTGGGTTGGGGAGCACATTGCCAAGGGACATGTACTCAAGGCCTCTGGACTCCTTGGGAGTCTGCTCAGCAGATAAACCTCCTGGAGCTCAGAGCCATCCGCCTAGCTCTGAGAGCCTTCTCCCACCTCACTTCTCACCAGTCTGTGCTGGTCCAGACGGACAATCAAGTTGCAATGTTCTACGTGAACAAACAAGGAGGAACAGGCTCCTTCCTTCTCTGTCAGGAGGCACGAAAACTGTGCTCTTGGGCCGTCCACCACGGCATCCTCCTCAAAGCGGTCTATCTCCCAGATCAGGAAAATTACCTGGCAGACAAGCTAAGCAGGATCCTCCAACCACACGAGTGGAGGTTGGATCCATTGGTGGTTCACCATGGATCTGTTTGCCAGTCCTCTTAACCGGCAACTTCCCAGATTCTGCTCTCGACAACCGCATCCTCTCAGAGTAGCGGTGGATGCATTTCTGATTCCATGGTCCACAGGCTTCTTGTATGCCTTTCCTCCCATGCCGCTAGTGTCTCGAACGCTCTTCAAAGTTCTTAGAGACAGAGCCTCGATGATCCTAGTGGCTTCCCGGTGGCCGAGACAACCTTGGTTCCCGCTTCTAATGCAGCTGGCGGTAGACACTCCTCTTCCTCTGGGGTTTCAGCCCGATCTCCTGACACAGGATCAGGGGTCTCTCCTACACCCCAACCTCCGGTCCCTTCATCTGATGGCCTGGCTGCTGAAAGGGTAGTCCTTGCTCCCCTCCAGCTGCCTCGGGAGGTGGAAGAGGTTGTCTTGGCCTTGAGGAGGCCTTCCACCCGGAAGTCCTACGCTTTTAAGTGGCGTCGGTTCTCCATTTGGTGTGCTCAGCAGTCTGAGAATCCCTTCTCCTGCTTGATAGCACTGGTCTTGCGATATTTGCTTTACCTCTCCAATCTGGGCCTTAAGTCCAACTCTGTCAGGGTCCACCTCAGTGCTCTCTCTGCGCATCACGCACCGGTGGATGGCAGGCCTCTTTCCCACCACCCTTTGGTGGCTCGTTTTCTCCGAGGCCTCCTTCTCCTTAAGCCTCCTTTATGCCCACCAGCCCCTGAATGGGATCTGAATGTGGTCTTGCAGCGGATTACCTGTCCGCCATTTGAACCTATGGCTACCTGCCCTCTTTGTTTTCTTTCCTGGAAAACCTTGTTCTTGGTAGCCCTTACCTCTGCTAGGCGCGTTAGTGAACTGCAAGTCCTAGTGTCTGATCCTCCTTACACTAGGTTCTACAGGAATAGGGTCGTCTTACGGACTCACCCTAAGTTTCTTCCAAAAGTGGTTTCTACTTTTCATCTCAACCAGGAGGTGGTTCTTCCGACCTTCTTTCCCAGGCCGCACACCTGCCGGGCTGAAATGGTCCTGCATACCCTGGACTGTAGGAGGGCTTTATCCTTCTACCTTGACCGTACGCGGGAGCATAGAAGGGCTGTTCAGCTCTTCGTTTCTTTTGACCCCAATAAGTTGGGGCTACCTGTCTCCAAGCGTACTTTGTCCATATGGGTTGCTGACTGTATCGCTTGGGCTTATGGGGCGGCCGGCCTCTCGTTGGAGGGTCGAGTCACGGCTCATCGTGTTAGGGCGAAGGCTGCGTCAGTGGCTCATCTCCGCTCTGTTCCGTTGGCAGCCATCTGCCGGGCAGCTACTTGGTCTTCAAGCCAGACTTTTGCGGCCCATTACTGCCTGGAGAGGGAGTCCCGCAGGGACAGTGCTTTCGGTCAGGCAGTCCTCCATAATCTCTTTGAGGTTTAGGCAACTCCTACCCTCCGGCCCTGGTGTTGGGCCATTTTCAGAGAAGATTCCTTCTTTCTGTGCTACTGAGCTAGAGGGAGCTCATTTTTCTGCTTGAGGTCTCCGGTAGCCTTAAGCTGGGGAGTCCCATATGTGAGGACTGACTTCCTGCTTGGTCCTGGAGAAAGAGTAGCTACTCAACTGTAACAGGTGTTCTTCAGGAGCAGCAGGAATCAGTCCTCACAACCCTCCCTCCTCCCCTTGGAGTTGCAGTCATATCCTTTCGTTTTTGCTAATTTTTTGCTGTCTTTTAGCTATGTCATCAGACTGAGCAAGATGGCACCCTTGGGCGGGAAGGGGACCGCACATGTGCGCTGCAATTCCCAAAGGCTTTCTTTGAAAGCTGGGGAAATTGCTCCGCGAGGGCTCCGTCGGCGCCGACCTCACCCATATGTGAGGACTGATTCCTGCTGCTCCTGGAGAACACCTGTTACAGGTGAGTAACTACTCTAACTGGAATAGCCCAATCGGGGTGCTGAAGGCAGTCTTCGGCCGAGATTCTCTAGTTAACGGAATCTGCCAGTACCCCTTCGTCATGTCTAGGGTGGTCAAAAACTGAGCCTGCCCCAAGCGGTCCAAAAGCTCCTCGATACGGGGCATCGGGTAAGCGTCGAATACCGAGATGGCATTCACCTGTCTGAAATCTATACAGAAGCGTAATGTACCATCCGGTTTTGGAACCAGAACAATGGGACTGCACCATGGGCTCCTTGATTCTTCAATGACACCCATCTTCAACATCTCGCGTACCTGTGCCACGGCCTCCTGCTTTTTAGCTTCTGGTAGGTGGTAGAGTCGTTGTCTGACTACCTTCCCCGGTGGCGTCAGGATCTCATGCGCCACCAGTCGGGTTTCACCCGGGATTGGGGTCAGTACATCTGGGAACCTCTCCAATAGTCGAGCCAGATCCCGTCTCTGGACCAACAATAGTTCTTCCCCTACTTAGGGCTCCAGGTTCTTTCTGCAGTTGCCACTTGAGGTCCCAGGTCATCCTTCTCAGTCTCCTCCATTCTCTCTCCACAGGTGGCTGTCAGGCTTTTCATCCCGGCTCCTCCAGTGGAACCAAATCCAGAGGCTCCTCGTTCCGTAGGAGACAACATGGTGACCTCTTCCAGTGGGGGAAACCCTACTCTCTTGCACAGCAGCTGGGCAGTCCGGTCTCCTACCTTCACATGGTAGTCTTCGTTGCCAAAATTAAACAGTAATACCTTTACACTCCCTCTATAATCAGGGTCAATCACCCCAGCGCCGACGTCCAGGAAATATTTCAGAGCCAGACCCGATCGCGGTGCTATCCGACCATAACATCCTACGGGTATCTCCATCTGAAGGCCGGTATCAATGAGAGCCTTTCCACAGCTGGGTATCACCCGATCTTCGGCGCTGCAGAAATCATATCCCGCGGCTTGCGGGGATGCCCTCCTGGGAGCCTGGGCCTTCTCGGATACCTTACAAAATTTTAATTTAAACTTCTGTTTGAAGGGAGCAACACTTCCCAGGGGTTCTTTCCCTGGGTTCTCACTTGGCTTTCGGGGGTTCTCAAAAAGAGGGCCAGGGACCACCGTTACCATCCCATCCCCTTTTCTCCCAAGGCCTTTCTCTAATCCTTCCCTAAATTGGGGCCAATCCCTTCCCAATACTAAATCATAGGGTAGTTTTGGAACCACTGCCACGAGAACGTCTTTCTGCATCCCCAACCCTTTTATCACCACTCTGTACACAGGGTAGAAAGAGGCAGCTCCATGTATGCACCTAATTTGCACCTGCCCTTCTGGCCTCCTCTGGCGAGACTCATCCTGGGCCTCAATTGCCTGCCAAAGCTTTCGTGACACCATGCTTTGGTCGGCCCCAGAGTCGAGCAGAGCATGGGTAGTGACCCCCTGTATGTTAACATTTAAGAGAAATCCCTCTCCTAGATGTTTCACATTGGTGCCAGTTAACCCAATGCGGGCTTTGCTTCTCCTCTGCAGGTGTCCCATCTCCCCACAACGATAGCATTTTTTCTCAGCCCACTTACCCTCATGAGCAGACACACAAGTTTTAAGACATTTTACATTATTTCCCTGTTTCTTTTCTGATAAATCAAAACTGGCCTCTGTCCCTACTTTTGGAGGGCCCGCCTTTTGGGGAAATGCCAATTCAGCTTCCATGTAGCGCTCTGCCAAAAGGGTTGCCTCTCCTGTGCTCTGGCAGTTTTGCTGAATCAGAAATGATTGTACCCTTTTAGGTACTGCAGCCATAAATTGCTCCAATATCACCATATCCACCACCATATCCATTGTTTTCCCTTACGGGGCTAGCCACTTTAAAGCTAAACCTCAAATTCTCTGGCTTAAGGCCTTAGGTGTCTCTCCGGCCTTTAAGACCATAGCTCTAAACATACAGTGATACAACATTTTTGTTAACCCTAATCGGTCTCTAATTGCATTTTTTACTGCATTATAGTCCATGGCCTGGGCAGCTGGCATAGCCCTATATGCGGCTAGTGCTTCTCCTGTTAAGGAGGTTGCCAAACGCACTGCCCAATGGCTAGATGGCCAACCCACGGCTTGAGCCACCCTCTCAAATGACTCCAAGAAGTCATCTGTGTCATCATCAGGAGAAAGTTTTCCAAAATTAAACGCCCCGCTGGTGTGTGGGCCTGCTAGATTGTCCATTCGCGGCATCTCTGGTCCTTCCGGGGTTAGGGTTCCTCCAGTTCCTTGCCTCTGGGAAGTAATAAGGACTTCCACTGTCCAGGACAGGTGTTTGCTGCTTCCTCATAGCTGCCGCTGCATTCTCCTGCGCTAGCTGGGCCAACTCCTGCTGGCGCTGAAATTGAGTGGCCATCCATTGCACCAGCTCTTTTGGATCCATCTCCGGCGATACCTTGCTCCTGTGTTGACTCTCGAAGAAAAAAAAAACTTTGTCTTTTCCGCCAACCTTCTGTGCTATCACTCTTGTAAGTGTATATATCCTGGATGGTAGAAAATCCTCACAACTACGCCACTGTCAAGCCACCACCACTCGCCTCTAGCTTAGAGGGGCGTGGATTTTTAAAGGAACTTTCTGCTGTATGCTTTTTCAGCTTTTTTTAAAACTATTTCCCTGCAATGCCCTCTGGGAAATGTAGTCCTTATTCAGCTGTATGAGAGCACCATGCAGAAAGCTGTAGTCAGGCTCAAGTAGGTAAGGCAAATGACAGAAATTTATTATTTTTATATACACAATGGTTCGATCATACCACACATAGGATTGTTGGTTCAGGACTCTTTGAAGCAAAAATTGTCCAAAACATTTCCAACCACAAAATGCAGTTTTAAAGGTTCTCTCTATTGCAGGATACTCAGTCTTTACCAGCAAACCTATTGTATTCCCTTCTTAGCCTTGCTGGCTAAAGCACAAAACAAAAGCACATTTAAAGTCTGTGGTAAACTTCCCCTTTATAAACACATGGGGATCTCAGCCACCCTGCTTGTGGAATAAGGGTACCTTTTTCCTGGAAGACCTTCTTTCAGGACTGGCTTGCCTTCTCTACGTTCCCCAGGTTTATAGCTTGGCAAAAGGAACAGTCCATGGGAGTGTCCTCCTCAATCAGCTTCACCTCGGGCTCTCCCAGCTGCATAGGCTCTGACTCCCCGTCCTGCTCAGCATGCTCAGCTAACAGCCTCCCGGGGGATCTTGGAGTCTCTCTTGTTCCTGGCTCCAAACTCTCCTGCGACCGTGCTACATACCAAATAGCACTCTCTCCAGCTGGAAGCTCCGTTCCTCTGCTCTACTCAGCCTGGCTTCCTTCTTCTCCTCTTCTCCCACACTCTAAGTCATACTCTGCTCTGGGTTTATACTTCCAGGGCTCTAGCTTCAACCCCACCCTACTCAGGTGACGGCAATCAGCCTGACTCCGGGCACCTGAGTGCTTGAAGCATTCACTGCCTAAAGGGTTCTGAGCCTTGTATCCTCTCCCCTTCATTCCACTAGGGGGAGCATGAAATGTGGTCCACGTGGAAGTTTTCTGATCCCTGGAGGTGTTTATGGCTTTCCTACCCTGACTTGAGTAAAGGGGGCCCTTTACTAGGGTGAATTCCCTGTCTCTTTGTCCTTCCCCAGACTCTGGATAGGCCTCCTTGCCACAGTACATGTCCCCATTCGATCTCAGAAATGGCAGAGACGTGTGCAGGCACATCCATGTTTATTCCTGCTTCAGGTACGAATAGGCATTAGTAAAGTGCTTGTTTTCACCTTAATACATCCAGAGAGTGTAGAGAAGATGGAGAATTAAATGACTAGCCTTAGATCACAAAGGCTCAAACTCTGGCCACCCATCTCTTAAATCACTACTTTAACTATTATACTATTAGACATTTTGGTTCTGAAATGTTATCCTGGGGATGTCTATATAGACATTTGATACATGTGCATATCGTATCTGAAGTTGCACGTGCCTGCTTTTTTTTCAGACATTCTGGCTTTGTCCAGATTGCACTAGCACGTCCCATTGTGAAATGTGCCTCATAGGAAAGAGTCCATTGGTTCATTAACTCCAAGGGGAATCTGTTCCATTTCCATTTCCTCCTCTTCTGCTAGCAGTCCACGTGCCAGCTGTTCTTCCCCAGTCACCTCAGAGGAAGTGAACTCAGCCTTTTTAGCCTGGGTAAACTTTCTCTCCCCCTCTGCCCTGTTCTCCCCTCTCACCAGCCTGCAAGGATCAAATAAAAGAGTTCTCCTGGGAAAGAAAGACTGAAACTTAAAGGAGACCTGTCTTTTTCCTCGACAACTGTGCCTGGCCCTCACTCTTCTACCAGACTCTGATTTTCCAAGCGCATCCTATGGTCCCTTCAGATCACGTACTCCCTACCCCCTCTTAAGTTCTGGCCTCCTCTAAGAACAGAATCTAGGTCCTCAGTGAAGGAAGGTATCTAAGATAGTACATCAGTATTTATATGTTCTTTTCTTGCTCTTTGTCAAACCTCAAAATGGTATGGCTGTAGGGCTAGATAACATCTTGTTCACTGGGCATTGGTATTCCTCATCTGGGTAAAACATTTCAGGGGTGCATGGTCGGTCATGAAGGTGAATTTTCTACCCGTCAGATAATAACTAAGGACTTCAATTGTCCATTTACTGGGAGCCAAAAACAAGAAGGTATCACAAAACACAGTGGAAATCTTAATGAGAACTTTATTGATGTGTCTGCTGAGGTCTGCCCTACACGTGTTTTGGTACTAGGCCTTCATCAGGGGTTCAGGACCTCTTTTGAAATAAAAGATAAATATATCACAATGACCATAATAAATGACTATAAATATAAAGAATAAAAATATAAAAACAGAGAAAACTTGCATATAAAGTAATAAATAATCATAATAACAAAAAATCAAACAAGTATGTACAAAAATAAAATATATTACAGAATAAAAAGGATTGAAAACATCAAATAAACAATACAAGGATAAACCCATCTAACAAATGCATATAATATAATGTAAACAAAATAAATATATAAAACACAAATATAAATAATACAGAACATATTATGATACATGCCACTGTATAAGTCACTGGTGAGACCTCATTGGAATACTGTGTTCAGTTTTGGAGACCATATCTTGCAAAGGATGTAAAAAGACTGGAAACGGTTCAGAGGAAGGTGACCAAAATGATTTGGAGCCTGCATCAGAAGCCTTTTGAGAAGAGACTTGAAGACCTAAATATGTACACTCTGGAGGAGAGGCGGGATAGGGGAGGTATGATTCAGACCTTTAAATACTTAAAGAGAAATAATGAACAAACAAACCTCTTCCAAAGACAGGGAAGCTGTACAACTAGAGGGCATAACATGAAGCTGCAAGGGGGTAAATTGAAAAGCAATGTCAGGAAATACTTTTTCACTGAAAGGGTGGTAGATGCTTGGAATGCCCTCCTGATGGAGGTGGTGGGAGCAAATACAGTGACAGAATTCAAAATGGCATGGGACAGACACAGTGGATCCTTTTACAGCAGGGGTCACCAACCTGCGGCCCGCGGGCCGCATGCGGCCCACGAGGTCCCTTCGTGCGGCCCACGAGGCTCTACCCCGGTTAACATTACGTGCGGCCCGCCAAGGATTCCCGCCATTGTATCCACGCGCTCGCAGCTCACCGACGACCACCTGCAAGCGTCCCTTCTCCTGTCAGTGTCATCTGTGAAGCCAGACTTTAAGCGTTTGTCTGCTAGCATGAATCATCAGCCATCTCATTAAATTCAATAAAGGTGATCAGCCATTGTTTTCATAATTTTGCGTTTGTTGTTTTTTTTCGCGGGGACGGGGAGAAGGGGGGTGCGGCCCGCGAGGCTCCCGGTAGTCGGCTGTGCGGCCCGCGGCCCTCTGGAGGTTGGTGACCCCAGTTTTACAGCAACAGGATAAAATTAAAATAAACTTAACTATATAATTTCTCAACAAATAGGGGTGTCCTACACGGAGCGGTGGGTTCACCCCTAAACAAAGACATGGAGAGGGGTTGCCTGCACGGAGCAGCAGGTGCACCTACTCTTGCCATCTTACTGGACAGACTATATGGACCATACTGGTCTTTATCTGCCATCATTTGCTATGTTACTATGTTATATAATATAACAATTCTGTCCTGGACGTGCCTGCCCTCTGTATGCCTAGTCTGAATCGGATATACAGAGGGCATCGCAATTCTGATCCCATGGGGCATGTCTAGCCCCATGGGATCAGAATCTCAATCAGGACTGTACATGCAGGCCAGGACTGCGATTCAGCCTGGCCTGCATATACAGGCCTTGCCCGACTAACTCAGTCAGGGCTTTTAAATGGAGCCGCGGTGCCATGGTGCCCAGTTGCCATGGCACCGTGGCTCCATTTAAAAGCCGCGATCCCCGGCTGCAGGCTCCTGTGGTAGAGATGAGGACAGTATCTGAATTCAAAGAAGCATGGCACAAATACAGAGGATCTCTAAAGGAAAAAAGTGGACCGTTGTAGTGGTTGATATGGAAGGACAGACTAGATAGGCCATGTGGTCTTTTTCTGTCGTCATGTTTCTAATTCGCTGCAGCCCAACCCCCGATATGGCCTCCCAGGGCCAGGGTTGGGCTGCAGGGAATGCCCTCTGCCCCCTGCCACCCCTTCCCAGCCCCAGGCCCGCCGATCCTGTCGAATCGGGGAAGTTAGTCCACCTCGGAGGTGGAATAATTTCCCCTTTCAAGTTTCTGGCGCCAGACATACAGGGCCAACATTAGAATTGGCCCTGTACGTCCATGGCCGGCGACCACCCACTGACCGCCCTAATGCCACCCAGATCCTTCCCTTTCTCGCCCCTGCCTAACTTCCCCATACAACTGGCGTGGAAGTTAGATGCCGGTGGGAAGGGGCACGATTAGTGGGGATGGACGTCCCGTTGGTATGTCCATCCTGCTATTCGTGCTCGGAATGAGCTTGATAAAGCGTAGATACTCACCTGTAACAGATGATCTCCGGAAACAGCAGGAATTGAGTCTTCACATATGGGTGACATAGATACCGACAGAGCTCGCATGGGAACACTCCCCAGCATCCAAGTGGAAAGCTTTAGGGAGCACTCCACTGTGTCTGCACAACTGCCTTCCCGCCTTCCCAATTCCCTCACTTCAGATGAGTTTGTAGCTGAGAAAAGAGAGCAAATGAAACCCTATAACTACTAGGGGAGGAGGGCAAGTTGTGAAGATTAAATTCCTGCTGTTCCCATAGATCACCTGTTACAAGTGAGCAACTACGCTATTTACAAGAACAAGCAGGAATGTAGTCTTCACATATGTGATTCCCTAGCTCCCAGATGCCAGATGAAGTGACCTCAGAACCAGTGGAGGTTCACCTCAGAGCAGGCATGATGAGGTCATGGATCCCATATGGATGTCTGATATCTTCAAAGTCTGGGACGGAGGATAGGGGTTGCATCGAAGTCTGAAAGCGGTGCTGGAATACAGCCTGACCAAACATGGCATCGCAA
Source organism: Ichthyophis bannanicus (assembly GCA_033557465.1). Lineage (NCBI taxonomy): Eukaryota > Metazoa > Chordata > Amphibia > Gymnophiona > Ichthyophiidae > Ichthyophis > Ichthyophis bannanicus. The sequence goes on from CM066035.1 coordinate 574,279,728, forward strand.
CGGAGTCCTTCTCCAGACAATAATAGGCATCAAAGGTATGGACAGAAGACTAAGTTGCTGCTTTGCAAATTTCATCGATGGCTACAGAACAGAGGTTTGCCCAGGGACCCAGGATATCAATGCTTGAACCAATACAAGCATTGTGGAACCTGTGTCCCTTGTGGAAACTGCTAGATACATATGACCTAGATTGGCTACTGTTGGAAACAGAATACTGGGCTTGATGGACCTTGGTCTGACCCAGTATGGCATATCTTATGTTCTTATGCCATCGAGGTGGCCATGGCACGAACATTGTGAGCAGTGATATGCCCTTCCAGGGAGAGCCCTGCTTTGTCATTGGCAAATGAAATGCAGTGTGCTGTCCATCTGGAGAGCGTACATTTAGAAACAGGTAATTCCAGGTGACTGGGGTCAAAAGAGATGAACAATTGCAAGGCTTTATGATGACCTTGAGTTCTTTGGAGATAAAAAGCCAACGCACGCTTGCAGTCAATAGTGTGCAGAGTTGCTTCCGCTCAAGACGCATGTGGTTTAGAAAAGAAAACTGGAAGGTAAATTGACTGATTTAGATGGCAGGGAGAGACCACATTTGGCATAAAGAGTGGGTGAGTCTGAAGGACTACTTTGACACGGTGGAAGTGGGTATAGGGTGAATCTGCCACCAAAGCCTGAAGTTCACTAATGCTTCTAGCTATAGTGAGGGCAATTAGGAAGTTCCTTATTGTTCCTCCAGTTCAGTCCTCCACCTCTGGGTAGTGTACCTTCTCCTGCAGCTTGGAGACTGGGCATGTAAAAATCGTGACATCACTGGATGTAGCCTGCCGATGTATCCCATCAGCCCCAGTGTGTCCAGTCTCCATGGAGCAGGAGGACGTAGTGAGCCTAGGTGCTGGGCTCACTTGAAGAACAGATAAGGAGCAGTATAGTTAGGTTTTGATTCTCTTTACAAATTCTTTTGTTCACTTTATCTTATTGCTTTTGGTTTCCCTGGGGCGCTATCTCTTTAAAAAAAAAAAAAACCCAGCCGGCTTCCTCCTGTACTGTCTTTCTGCTCTCTGCCTCTTACCAGTACAGTTGTCTATTCAGATCGCTCCCCCTGGACTGTGCAGGGAATAGCTCTGCTGAGCACGGTCCCGCTCCCTCATTGGCAACTTCCCCGAAATCCTTCTTGGCGGCGCATCGGGGAGTGCAGCCTTGGCTGGCGGAACAGCTCTCGCCACGGACGTCGTTCGCGGCAAGGCTGAGCGACATCATGGCTTGTAGGGCTGCAATTTGGAGTTAAGATTTAGTTTTGCTTTCAAATTCGGGGCACAGAGAAGAGCCGCGGAGCCCGAGCAGTGGGACGCTGGGGCTGTCTGCATCCACGCGGTCATTTTGGCGCCAAACGGAGCACTGCTAAGATCGCGGCCATTTTCCCGCCCTCATGAAGCCGTGTGGTGTTGCCTGTGAGGTGGCTTGCGCTGCAGTGGAAACAGCACGGCACGGGCCTGATCCGAGGCATTTTTTCATAGTGTGTCATTTATTATTGGTTATTTTAGAGGATATTGCATTCTGTTCAGTTTTGATTTCGTGCTTTAGTCACCCTAGTTTACAAAAAAAAAAAAGAACAGAAACCAGGGGAATTGAATAGGGGCAATAGCAATTTCACTCTCTTTCTGGTCTGCCAAGGAATCTTGAATGGAAGAGCTGGAAGAAGGAGAAATATCAGAGCCTGAGGATCAGGTGAAAATCATCCAGGTATTTTGTAAGGACGAACTGGTGGCTCTCATTACGGAATCCCTCAAGACACTCAATCTCATAGAAATATGACGACAGAAAAAGACCACATGGCCTATCTAGTCTGTCCCTCCATATCAACAGCTACGGCTCAGCCAGCGGAGGAAGAGGAGGTCGAAGATCCTCTCATTCAGGCAGTGAGGCAATCTCAGGTGGTGTTCCCGGTTCACTGGGTGGTGGACCGGATGATTCAAGATGAATGGGATCAGCCTGAAGTGGGACTAAGGGGGGTCAGGACAATGAGCAGGCTTTACCCCTCAGCGAACAAGGATAAAGAAAAGTTCTGCTCCCCGCGGATAGATGCGGCGGTGTCAGCGGTTACGAAGAAGACGACTATTCCGGTGGAAGGTAGCGCGGCCTTGAAAGATGCCCAAGACAGGAAAGTGGATGGATTATTGAAGCAAGCCTTCGAGGCTAATGCCTCATCATTGCAAGCTTCCATTTGTGGGGCCTGGATGGCAAGAGCATGTCTCCGATGGTCTCAACATTTAAGGCAGGCTAGCCAGCTTGAACAGGAGAGTTTGATGGAAGTGACATGACTCGAGTCTGGGGCAGCATATCTAGCAGATGTACATTATGACTTGATCAGAGCGTTAGCGAATAGTATGGCTTCGTTAGTAGCCACCCGGCGGTCCCTGTGGTTAAGGAATTGGGCAGCCAACGGCTCGTCTAAGTCACTCCTTAGTAAGCTTCCCTTTAAAGGCAGACTGTTGTTTGGGGAAGATCTAGACAAATTGGTGAAAGATTTGGGGGAGTCCAAAGGTGGTAGGCTCCCAAAAGACAAACCTAAACAGGGAAGTCTGGCCCGGCCTCGCAGGGCCAGTCTAGAGATTTCAGGAGATTTCGTTCTTCTCGCTTAGGAGGTTTCCAGAGAGGAAGATTTGCTTCGAGAGCCTAGGAGTTTCGTGGGTTTCGTGGAGCAGGTAGAGGTTTTGCGGCGGCCTCCACAGTGTCAAGTCAAAAACAACAATGAAGCGAGTCGGGTCCGGGTAGGAAGTCAACCGATAGGAGGGCGACTTTGGGAGTTCTATCCTGCCTGGGCCCAAATAACATCCGACCAATGGGTGCTGGAGATAATTCGAGAAGGATATGCTCTGGAATTGGCCACATCTGGTCCTGGATTAGTTCGTGCTTTCGCCCTACAAAGGTCGGCAGAAAACCTTAGCAATTCGTCAAACGTTGGATTGGCTCTTACAGTTGAGAGCAGTAATGCCAGTTCTGACAGCAGACTACAGCATAGGTCGTTACTCCATTTATTTTGTGGTGCCAAAGAAAGACGGGTCCCTTCGGCCTATCCTGGACCTCAAAGTGTAAATCGCTGTCTTCGAGTTCCTCATTTCCGGATGGAAACTTTGCATTCAGTCATTGTGGCAGTCTGCCAAAGGGAGTTCTTGACTTCTCTCGATCTCATGGAGGTGTATCTGCACATTCCCATCAGGGCAGCTTATCAAACGTTTCTGAGGTTCGCCTTCCCTTGGAGACATTACCAATTCCAAGCATTGCCCTTCGGCCTGGCAACAGCTCTGCACACCTTTATAAAGATCATGGTGGTAGTGGCGGCAGCATTGCGGAAGGAGGGCATCTTAGTGCACCCCTATCTCGATGACTGGTTGATTCGGGCGAAGTACGAAGTTGAGAGCGGGCAGATTACGGACAAAGTGGTGTAGTTGCTGCAGGGTCTCGGCTGGGTGGTCTCGGCTGGGTGGTTCCGACCCAGGAACGCGAATACCTGGGAGTATGCTTCGACACCCGGAAGGAAGTTGTATACTTGCCGGATTGCCGAGCTCAATCACTCTGACAGCTAGTGCGCAAGTTCTTATTCACTCCGGCACCATCGGCCTGGAGCTACCTTCGCGTGCTGGGGACAATGGCGGTGACCCTGCAGGTGGTTCCTTGGGCCAGATTTCACATGCGGCCATTGCAAAGAGCGCTGCTGCACCGTTGGTCTTACCAGAGTGATTCTCTGAACAAGCGTCTTCCCTGTCCACTCCGGGTCAGGAAGTCCCTTCATTGGTGGGTTGTTCTGGGACATCTGAAAACGGGATTATCCTTGGAACAGCCGCAGTGGCTCCCAGTTTTGACAGACGCGAGTCTCGCGGGTTGGGGAGCACAGTGCGGAGACCTCTTCGCGCAAGTAACTTTGTCAGATCAGGAAAGACAATGGGTCAATCAACCGTCTAGAGCTACGAGCGGTGGCTCTAGCACTGCAGTCGTTCGAGACTGCGGTAAAGGACCGGGCAGGTCGGGTGCTTTCAGACAATTCCACAATGGTGGCCTATATCAACCGGCAAGGCAGAACGGGAAGTGTGGCCATGGAAGAGGAAGCAGAGACGTTGCTCGCTTGGGTAGAACCCCAGCTACTTGCGATCTCGGCGGCGCACATTGCGGGAAAGGACAACGTGACAGCAGACTTCCTCAGCAGAATCCGAGTGGATACCAGAGAATGGGAGCTCCATCCGGAGGTGTTTGCTCAAATAGTCCGCAGATGGGGCCCACCGATTATGGATCTCATGGCGACTTTTCAGTCGGCAAAGACTCGCTTTTACAGCAGGCATCAAGAGAGGATGTCAGAGGGGATAGATGCCCTGATCCAGCCTTGGCCAGCGTCGGGTCTTCTCTACGTTTTCCCTCAGTGGGCGCTCATAGGGCGAATGGTTCAACGCATCGAGGCCCATCGGGGAAGAGTTCTATTGGTGGCTCTGGATTGGCCGAGACGACCATGGTATGCCGATCTGGTTCGGCTACTCGAAGGTGAGACTTGGAAATTGCCGATATGGGAAGATCTGCTGCTTCAGGGTCCGCTTCAAATGCCTCAGGTGGATCGGTTCTTGCTTATGGTTTGGCCATTGAAAGGGCGAGGTTAAGGAAAAAAGGTTACTCGGGAGCGGTCATTTCGACCTTACTACGAGCTAGAAAGAAGTCCACCTCTCTGGCTTATGTATGCATATGGCGCATATTTGAGGACTGGTGTTCGCAGCGACAGGTTCGGGCCGCTACAGTTTCCGTCCCCATCGTGTTGAGCTTCCTGCAAGATAGTTTTGAGAAGTGCCTGGCAGCCAGTTCCTTAAAAGTGCAGCTAGCAGTTCTGGCATGCTATAGAGGAAAAGTTCACGGTGTGGCTTTGGGTTCTCACAGCGACGTGGTGCATTTCCTTAAAGCGGTGTCTAGGTTGCGGCCCGCTCGCAGAATTTTGGTACCATCTTGGGACCTCAATCTGGTGTTGGGGGCGTTAACTAGGAAACCCTTTGAACCGCTACACCAGGCTTCCGTTAAGGATTTAACATTAAAAACAGTGTTTTTGGTGGTCATTTGTTCAGCAAGGCAGGTCTCGGAGCTGTAGGCGTTGTCCTGTCAGGAACCGTTTTTGTCATTTTCTAGGGAAAAGGTGGTGTTGCGATCAGTTCCGTCCTTTTTACCCAAAGTAGTTTCTCCATTTCACTTGAATCAAGCGGTGTCCTTACTAATATTGGGTTCCGCAGAGGGGAGCGTCTCGGACAGTAATCTTCGTCGCTTGGACATAAAGAGAGTGTTGCGGCAATACTTAAAGGTCTCAGAAGTCTTTTGTAAGTCTGAACGGCTCTTCGTTCTGTTCGGAGGTCCCCTTAAGGGGGAAGCGGCTGCTAAAGCATCTATTTCCAGATGGGTCCGGGAAGCTATTGCATCAGCATATATTTTGCAAGGTCGTCAGGCGCCAGAGGGGTTGTGAGCTCACTCTGCTAGAGCGCAAGTGACGTCATGGGTGGAACACGGCTTGGTTTCACCGGTAGAGATTTGCAGAGCGGCCACCTGGTCATCTCTTCATACCTTCAGCAGACACTACCGCCTGGACGTTCTAGCAGCAAAGGATGCCTGTTTCGGGTCAGTGGTGTTGCGATCCGGGTGGAAAGGTCCCTCCCAATGATTACTGCTCTGATACATCCCAGAGGTGGAGGAATGAACTGGAGGAACGATAAGGAAATAGAAATTACACTTACCTGGTAATTGTTATTCCTTGAGAAACTCCAGTTCAGTGCTCATTCCCACCCAGGGGTGATCAATTTAGAGGTTATTTTCAGATGGGGAGGAGCATCAGGTTCAAAAAGTGGAGAATGCTTATCAGTTTCTGGATCGCAGTGAGTATTGATATCTGACCTGCTTTACTTTCCTCCTCTCTTAATTGGTTCAGGGGGTGGAACAGGGAAAGTAAAAGAAAAGGAAAAACAAAAATGTGAAAGGAAAAAGTTCCTTCTGGTTGAAGAATTGATAGTTTAGTTCACACTTAATGTTGTTGATACAGTTGAAGTTAAAATTATAGCTACTTATTTGTTGCTCCTTTGAGTCTGCTTTCTCAATAGTTCACTGGGGCTGATGGGATATACCAGCAGGCTACATCCACTGATGTCACGATTTTGACATGCCCAGTCTCCAAGCTGCAGGAGGAGGTACACTACCCAGAGGTGGAGGGCTGAACTGAAGTTCCTCAAGGAACAACAATTACCAGGTAAGTGTAATTTCTATATTACCTTCCACGATAGGAATTTAAGTGAGATCGTGGCTAATGGTTCAAAGGGCAGTTTGAGGAGATGCGCTAGAATGACATTGAGGTCCCAAGCTGCCGGAGGTGGCTTAATGGGAGGTTTGGACAGCAAGAGACTTCTCATAAAACATGCTACTAGCAGTTGTGTGGAGATGGACTGTCCATCAAGAAGATAATGAGAGACTGCAGTAGCACTAAGGTGGACTCTCACCGAGTTTATCTTTAGACCTGAAGGACAGGTGGAGGAGATACTGAAGGAGTGACTCTACTGGAGCAGAAAAGGAATTGAGATCCTTCTGGGAACACCAGATCGAGAAACTATGTTACTTAAAAGCATCTGACTATCTGGTGGAGGGCTTCCTAAAAGCCAAAAGGATCTCCTTAACCTTCTGAGTAAGGTCAAAACCTTGTAAAGCTACGCTCTCAGCAGCCAAACTATAAGGCAGAGAGACTGTGGATTGGGATGGAGTAGTGAGCCTTTGTCATGGGAGATGAGGTCCAGCGCATATCCCAAGTGCCGAAGATGAGTCTGCATCAGACATAGTAGCAGCGGAAAACACGGTTGCCATGGCCAGTGAGTGGCTGTGAGAATCATGGAGCTTCTTTTGGACTGAAGCTTGAAAAGCATCTTGGGTATGAGGGGTATGGTAGGGAACCCATAAAGCAGACCCTGACCCCAGTGCAGGTGTAAGGCATCCACCTGTTGGTTGGTGGATGTTGTAGTTCTTGTGCAGAAATGTGGAAGCTTGGCATTCTGCGGAGTCATAAACAAATCTATGTCTGGTTCACCAGGTCTGGAAGATGAAGGACGCTGTGTCCAGATGCAAAGACCATTCATGGGGAAGAAGAATGCGACTCAGTCTATCTGCCAAGATATTGGATTCTCCCAGGAGGTGTATTTGATGAGCAATGGCAAAGGACCAGAGGTGTATCGCGTCCTCGCAGAGGGCCCAAGAGCCTGTTCCCCCCTGCTTGTTCACATAGAACATGGCAACCTGTCTGTCCTGACTAGGACCTGTTACGCTGTGAGGTGATGTTGGAACATCAGGAGGGCATTGGAGATAATCCGAAGTTCCAGGAGATTGATCTAGAGTTGTGACTCCTGCTCTGTCCAGAGTCCCTGTGTAGTCAGGTTGCCCAGATGGGCTCCCCAACCCAGTTTGGAGGCATCTGTCATCAGGGTGCATTGACATGAAGGCATCTGAAAAGGTGACCCTACAAAGCAGGTTTTCTGGAGAACACCACCACTGAAGGAATGTGGTTAGACAGGCAGTGACTTGGATACTGTCCTTGAGACAGCCTGAGGCCTGCTTCCACTGGGAGCCCAGAGTCCACTGGGCTGTCTGCATATGTACTGTAGTCGGGCATATGGAATGACATGTACTGTAGAGGCCAGGTGTCCAAGAAGCTGCAGCATCTCTCAAGCTGTCAGATGGTCTTGTAGGAGCATCTGGGATGCTAGTTGACTAGACGCATACAACGGAGCTGGGGCAGAAACGCCCTGGACTGTTGGGTGTCTAGCAAGGCTCCAATAAACTCTAGTCTTTGAGTTGGAGTGAGTTGGGATTTTGGGAAATTTATGACAAATCCCAGGTGTTGTAGTACTGTTATGGTACAATGCAAGGACAGCAGAACCTCTTGGGAGGTACCTGCCTTTATTAGTCATCTAAGAAGGGGAAGACCAATATCCCCAGAGTTCTTAGATATGCGGCCACGACCACCATACACTTTGTGAAGACTCTTGGGGCAGAGGCGAGTCTGAAGGGAAGGATTCTGCATTGATAATATTTTCCCTGAAAAGTGAAGCATAGATACTTCCTGTGTCCTGAATGGATGAGGATATATGTATATGCTTCTTTTAGATCTAGAGAACAGACCAGTCCTGACTCTGGAGGTAGGGAAGAAGAGTCCCAAGAGAGATCATCTTGAACTTTTTGTGGACTAGAAACTTGTTGAGGTTTCTGAGGTCCAGAATGGGCCTGTACCCTCTGGTTTTCTTTGGAATCATAAAGTAGGGAAAGTAGAAGCCCACTCCCTCTCAGGATGTTAGGACCTCTTCTATGGCACCCCGAGATAGAAAAGAGAATACCTCGTCTTGTAGGAGAGCAGTGAGAGGGGGTTGCTTTTAATACTCCCCCTTAAATGTGAAGGAGGGCAGAGTTTGCAGGTGAAGTCTGTACCCCTCTTGAACTATGATGAGTGTCCACTGCTCTGAGGTGATGAGGTGCCATCTGTGGGTGTAGTGACACAGTCTGCATGCTATGTGAAGGGGGTGGGGGTCTTCCAGAGGCAGGGTGTCAATGTTCTCTAGGAAAGAGTAAAAAAATAGGCGTAGCCTGTGGCTTCGGGGCTGGTTGTGATTTAGCCACCTGAGGCTTCTTTTGTTTAGGAGGCTGCTGCCTGTTCTGTTGGGGGCTGATCCTGATACTGAGAAGCAGGAGAATAGGAAGAGAAGAATCTCTTCTTATTATTGTAGAAAGACTTCTTTGCAGGAGTCTTTTTCCTAGCAGTGTCAGCTGTTACTCTGGACATTCTCTTTAGAGTAGAATTTTTTGACTCTAATTGAGTGGCCTTATCTTGCCAGCCTTTGCCAAAGAGGTTTTCACTGTGCATGGTATGTTGCCCAGCTTATCTTGAACCCACTGTTCAAGATCTGAGGCCTGAAGTCATGCAGAGCAACGTGCACCGATACAAATTGCTGAGGCCCTGCTTGTGCACTCAAAAGCATTGACAAACTTCGATACATTCTGGCTATACTTAACTAGGATGAGATAATCTGCCCGATTGTCATCCGGGAAGAGAGGGGCAAAGGCCTCTAGATCCCTGGAGATCTCCTTCAGGAATATTCCCATATAGAGTATATAGGAGTTAATCCTAGCTGAGAGTATTGATACTTGGAAACATCGATGCCCAAAGGAGGAGTGAGTCTTTGTGCTTTTTATTCGGCGCATAGCCAATTCCACTACTATGGAGTGGTGGGGAAGCTGTGGCTTCTGGAAGCTGGGGCACTGCGGTACACGATACATGGTATCGAGACGTCTAGATTGGGATGAGACCATGAGAGACGTCTCCCAAATATGGATAATAAGGTCATGAAGGATGCAGTGCAATGGTGAGGTGGCTGCTTCCTTAGGCACTGTCGGGTATTGGAGGATCTCTAAGTCCTCTGCCTGTGGCTCCTTATCCGATGTCACTGTGATAGAGAGACCTTTTTCTAAGTCTCGAATGAATTCCTGGAAGGATATGTCCTCTGGTGGCAACATGTGTCGCTGTTGAGGTGGGGAAGGGTCCGAAGGTAGGTCCTGGGGCTCCCATGAATCGAATGACTCCACATCCGAATCAGGTGAATCTGAATCAGAGCACTCGAAGTATCAACGGTACGGCGCTCACCGGAAGCTAGATGCCAGTACTGATGTTCCAATGTATCAGCTTCAGTGAGCCATTTGGGCCTGACACCGGTATCGGTAAGAGTTTCCAGGGAGGACATGGGTGGGAACGATGTCGATGACATCTGTAGCAGACCCGATGTTGTATCTGGAGCCTGTGTCGATATTGGTACCGGAATTGGTACCAACGGGCCAGTACCTATAGCAAAGGGTTTTATGGGTACTGACTGAAAGTAGGGCTGCCAAGCTACGCTCAATGGCCAGTATGCACTCGTCTATTGAGGTTGCCGATGCTTGGGTATCAGTGATAGATATTTGCGCTACCGTTCCAGAGCATGGCACCAGTAGCTCTGTGGATGTCGAGGTCTCGGGAGCTTCTTGGAGCCCCTCAATGGAGGACAGGATCTCCTCCGAGGCTGTTTAACAGGTCGATCTGCTTCCAAGGCAACCTCCCGAGGGACTGCAGTGCTTTGAGCGAGATCTTTCCCTGGAGGTGCTCACAGACTTCGATGCAGCCTGTGCTTGGACTTCAAGGATATCTGAGATCCATGAGAGGATGATGAGGCCCTCAACAAAGCAGACGCCAATGATACTGCGTCCAAGGCGAAGAGTGCTCCTAATTTAGAAGCCCGGTTCTGTAGGCCTCTATGGGTCATTTTCTGGGAAAGGGAACAGTCCTTTGGCTAGTAGTCTGGGTTTGAGGCATTTTAAACCCCAGTCATGTGTGTCATTCGCCAAGTTGGTGCTGGCACACTTAGTGCATTTTTTGAAACCACTAGTTGGTTTCTCCATCTCCTTAATTTATGAAGAGTATGGTAGTCTTAAGAACTAAAAAGGGGGTCAACACCCAAGTAGTTTTATTTTTTTAGAGAAAAATAAGAAAGAAGATGAAAAAAGAATAAGGAAACCAGCGATGTTTTAGCCAGAAGTCAGAGGAGCTATCCACAAAAAGAAGTTCTTCTGCAGTGACAGGATTTGCTTCCTGCTGGCTCCTCGGAAAACGAAGAACTGAAGAGAGGGAGTTGGGAAGGCAGGAAGGCAATCACGCAGGCCACAGTGGAGTGCTCCCAAAAGCTTTCCAATTGGACCCTCAGGGGGTTGCCTGCATGGGCTTCGTCAGTACTGATGTCACCCATATATGAAAACTACATTCCTGCTTGTTCCTGGAGACAATAACAGTTATAAATAATAAGTATAAAATATGTCAAAATTGGTTCTATTGAGGACTCACCAGTAAACACAGATAAACATTCCAAGAGACAAATCTGACTCACTAATGGAAAAGTACTTGCATATAGAATATATGACACTCTGTATAGACAACTAGTCGGTGGAGAGGCCAGGAGGCCAACGCTACTAAATGGAAAGATAAAAGATGACGTGAACACAAATAAAGTATTAAAAGCATATTAAAACCCGATGGACTTGTTAGATGGGTTTGGTCTTCTATTGTTTATTTTAGTAGATATCCTGAACCCCTGATGAAGGCCTTCAATAAAACTCTCATTAAGATTTCCATGGTGTTTTGTAATACCTGCTTGCTCTTGGTTCTGCGGTACTGCAGGTTGGTGAGCTCCTTGTGGTTGTTGCCATTTAACTGGGAGGTATTCTTTTTAAATTGTGGCATAATTCTTTTCATATGGCAGGAACTTCTACTCAGGAATAGGACAGGATGTTTCTCTCCTAAGTGAAGCTGGAATAGTACAGCACCTAACGCCTCATCTGAGGTATTTGTCTGGAGAATTAATTTCCATGCAAAGCCAACCCCTTTTTAATACTGGCTCCTTGCACAAACTGTTCTGCAACTCTTTGAAGGCCCAGAGAGCCTCTGTACTCCATTGAAGCTGGTTGGGGTGGAGGACTTTAGCATATCAGTTAGGTCAGTGGTCTTCTGAGCAAAAAAGAGGATAAACCATCTGGTAGTACCACACCAATCCCAGGAAGCTTCTCAGCTGTTTCTTAACGCAAGGAAGCAGGAAAATCTTAATGCTGTCCATTTCGTCCAACAATGGGCGACCCTCTCCTTTCCCTACCATACCTTACTTCTCTCTGGGCAAAAGAACATTTCTTTGGGTTTATGGTAAGACCAGCCCTCCGCAGGGCCTCCTGGATGGCTGCCATCTGAGGAAGATGAATCTCTGAATTGGAACTAAAGATGATAATGTTGTTCAAATAGACTGCTGCGTATTTAGTGTGATAATGCAATATAATATCAACAAGACGTTGGCAGATGGCTGCTGCCCATGTAACCCAAAGGACTTGCGCCGAAATTGGTACAGTCCCTTGAGAGTGCAAAAAGCTGTTTTGGGATGCACAGCTTTCATGAGGGGCATCTGCCAATAGCCTTTTGTCAAATCTAAAATAGTCAGATAATGGGCAGCTCCTAGCTTATCTAACAGCCCGTCTACCTGTGACATAGGATAAGCATTGAACTAGGACATAGAATTAATCTGCTGGAAGTCAATGCTGGACCTCTGGGTACCATCTGCTTCTGATACTAGCACTACGGGACTTACCCATGGACTACAGGATTTTTCAATAACCCCTAAATTTGGAGCATTTCCTTCACTTGTTTCTCCACTTCCTTACGTTTCGCCTCCAGAAGCATATAAGGTTGCTGGTATATCACCTTGCCAGTAAGAGTAAGGATGTTGTGCTCTATCAGTGTGCTCTGTCCCGGAAATGGGAAGATTACATTTGCAAACTCCTTCACCAAATCCTTCACTTGAGCCCTTTGCCAAGAGTTCAAGAGTTCAAGTGTTCACTAATTCTAACTGACTCAGCTTCTTGGAGGTCATCAAGCTGAGGCCCATAATTTCTTCCTTTTCCTCCTTTTTGAGAGCTACCCAAACCTCCCATTCTAGCCATAGATTTACTAAATTGACACGGAATGTCTGCATCCGTCCCCTACTATTCTGTTCCCTGTAATCCACAGAGCCCAATCTTTAATTATGGAACACTTTTAGGTGTATCTTATAGATTTTGTGTTGCTGATCATGAAAATCACCTTGACCATTTTTTCTTGCAATCGCCTATTTTTGTGATTTCCTCACATACTTTAAGTCTGCTCTATGTTGTCTAGAAAGTAAGCTGTTTTGTTTAGTCTATGCATGCCTAGGCATGCACTCAGTGCAGGCTCACAACGTGCAGGAGAAATGCTCAGGAATGTATGGGCATGCTTAGTCAGGATGGATGCTGGCAGTACAGGCTATAAAAGCAGCTTTCATACACAGATGCAATGCATGATGTTGATATCAGTTTGTGCACTTAACAATAGCATTTACATGTGAGCTTTTGTCTAAACGATGATTTGTTACAGCAGTTAAAGACAGGATACCTTCTCTGACCCTGGTTGCTGAAAGCTGTGTGCCACCCACAGACCCCACAGTTGGAGCGATAGAACCAAACATACCAGAGGACCAAGGCAGTGGTGGAATGGGCAGTTGGCGTCCTTAAAAGCCACTTCAGGTGCCTAGACCACAGGGGGGGCTGAGCTGATGAAAGCCCTGAATGTGTGTCAGGATCTTCACAGCCTGCTGCATCCTACATAATCTTGCTATGCAGCGTGGCATCCTCATTCCTGAGGCTGAAATGACAGAAGGGATAGATGCTGCAGAGACTGCGGAAGAGGAAGGGGCACAGAGGGGGAACCAACAGCAGATGGCATTAACACTTGCCACCAGGAACAGATTCATCCATGAAACCTTCTAGTGTAAGTGCTCAAATTTATTGCATAGTAATGAGAGAAACATTACAGAAATGGTGCCCTCTTCCCACCCCCCACCATTCAGCTCGTGGTCAGGCCCTGGATGCTTTGCCATCCAGGCATTGCGTCTCAATGGTGCAGTCTCTGAGGCATTATTTGCCATGTCCTCTCCCTCCCCTTTGACATAGCCTGTCTGTGGAGGTTCTCCACCTTCTGGTGGTGCTGCAGGAGGGCCCCTTACTGGACACAAGCATCCTGGCTCTGGTGGGATGCCAACAACTGCCAACATGTATTGGAAGTGGAGGCCATGTAGGCTGCCATCTCTCTGAGGAGCCGAACCTGTGCATCTCTGTGTATTTGCTCCATCATGTGGTTGTCCAGCAGCATTTGAATACTGGCCTGCAGCTTCTGGCAGATGGTGTGCAGCTCTGAGTGGATACCCTCTGTGCACTCAAGAACATAAGCCCCCTCCTCAAGCATTTGTTGTTCCACCTCGTCCGGGATACTCTCACCAAGGTCCTCCTGGATGGGGAAGGGATGTTCCGCTGCTGCAGGCTGTGCAGGGTCATGCTTCTCATCCCTGCTTGACATGGTGTGCTGCTCTATGGTGCAGCAGCTTGGGCTTGCTAGAGGATCCTCTGCTGCAGGAGCAGGAGATCTTGCACTGCGACGCCCAGAGTCAGTGCCAACTCCTTGAGCAGGCACAGGCTGCAATTGTCTGGCCACTGGCTGGTTTGTAGGAGAACAAGAGTGACACAGGTAAAGCCTAGACAATAGTCACAGGAACTGGGGAGGTCTTGCATTGAGTGTGCATCAGCCCTGATAGGAGAGAGGCAGGTGGACCCAATGAGGCTCCCTGTCACTGTAGCTGTCTTCCAACACCAGATAGATGTCCGAGGTACAGTTAACAGTGTGCTGCAAGTAGTGGAGAAGTGTCACTTATCATCAGTATGTAAAGCAGGTCTGCACACATTGCAGGTTTATGCAGGTTTGGAATGCAGTCTGCAGAAAGCTACAAAGGGTGGATATACATATCAGCAAACAGAGCCCCTGCCTGCTCCATATTCCCCCAGCACAAGTCCACGATGGCAGCCAGTGAACATCCACGCACACCTCAACAAGCAGGACACATATTGAAGGGCTACAGTACAAGTGTGCTCACCTCTGTATACATGACACGTTCCCAGGGCACGGTGAGCAGACACATTATATAGCCCTGATGTCCCTTATACCTGTGCACACAGAAACATGCCATGAGATTTACTGTGAAGGTGTAACCCTCTATCGTAACTCTACAACTCTACTTTGCAAGTATGAGTCACATTGCCTAGGAGTTGCGTGCTCTGACGGAGTTGCAGACACAGCTGGAGGAAATACCATCATTGGTCAAGGGACTGCAGTGGTATATCTACAATATACAGTTTCACCCCACATGTTACGATATAGCACCCCCATACCCCACAATGGTACTCATATGTGTCTCTGTCAGTGAAAATGTGTGTGTGGGAGGGAAAGAGGCAGGGGCATCTGCAGCAGCACAATGCCAGTCTGGAAGAGTCGTGGGAGGACACAGAAGATAGTATGCTGGGGCCAGAGGTGAGGGAGAGGGTAGGCGGTGATGGGAGAAGAATATCAAGCATTCAGCAGCAATAGGGATGGCAAACCAGCACTCAGTGAGCATGCAGGTTGTCGTTGATGCCCACATGTGCATCACAGATCTCTGTGCATGCTTCCCTGGGTTCTGCCATGATGTGTTTGTCTTATCGCAGTCTGTCCTGGGTCAGGCAGCTGTCACTGGACACCTTGGTGTGATGCCTGGCTACTAGATGAATGATGCATAACTGAAGCTATGGTTACATGTTGGTATATGGGTGTGGGGCTATAAGGGCTACTGGCAAGGCCTAGTAGGGGCACAGAGAAGTGTCCAGTCTATGTGAGACAGACTCTATTAGGGGATGGTTGAGGGACTGCTTGTTCACCTGTATGGGGAGGCAATGCATGTGCTAGGATGGGGAATAGCCCCAGAGTAGGTGGAAAGTAGTCATGCCATAGGTAGACAGGTAACCCATCTGACCCCAGCCACTGAATATGTGTTAGCAAGTGCTGACAGCACATGTCCTGGAAGCCCAACTGAGGGGGAGGGGGGCAGCAGTTATTGAGCACTGTTGGAGCATAGAGTTATCTGGGTTTGACCAGTGCTGATGATTGTGTAGCGGGGTTAAGCACATGGTAGCAGATGGCACTGTGGGCAGGACAGCAGCACCAGACAGCCCCTGCAAAGCTGTAGCAGGACACTGTGATGCCAGGGTTGCAAATCCAGGTTGTAGAAGATGTTACACACGTATCTTGTGTCACGTAGTTACTAGAATGGCTATGGTACAGACCACAATCCACTACCAATGGCTCCTCATGCATGTGTCCCCATCCTCCCCCTTTGTGACTCCACAGGTGATAGGGAATACCCGCTGAGTACATGGATCATGACACCGGTACACAACGCACAAACTGCCCAGGAGGAGAACTACAGCAGAGTGCTGGTGCATACAAGGGTGGTGGGGTTGCACTCCAGGGGTGGTTGGTGTTGAGAAAGCTGTAAGATGGAAAAGAGCAAATGGAATTGGTGATGGACAAATCACATCCATATGTTACATACGTGTGAGCCAGTGAGTATGCGAATAATGTGGGAGGCAGTTGGACTATCAGTGAGGGGGATGATCATGTAATCCACTATGGTGTCAGTGGGTGGCATAGGATTGAGTAGAAGTGCGTCATGGAGTAGCCACCATGGCCACGATGTAGGCATAGAAAGAATGCCTGGGTGGCAGTGGTGACCCATGCATCAGCTGCAGATGAGATATGAGTGGTACGCCATATTGAGTTAAATGCCACAGTGTGGGCCAGGGTGTAGTAGCAGGCAGGAGAATACATGACTGAACATGATGGGCATATGCTGATGGATGGGCTGCAGGATGGATGGGGGTAGATGAGAGGGATGTATGGCCTTGCTGCCCCAGTTTACCTGATCTGACCTCACAAATGCAGATAACCACAGTTGTAGTGTGTGTGAAAAATTATTTGCTGTGCTACAGGGAAGGTCTAATACCATTTATTTGGATGTCACAGCTGTCTCAGCTGCTCTAACAACCATACAATCTTCCTGACACATGCATATAACAACTGGACAAGTAAGTAGGCTATGACCGAAGGACATAACATCCACACATCTGTACAAGCTGCAATGAAATGCAAAATCCTCTTGTACAGATAAGGTCTATGCTCATACTGTCTGGTGGAACAAGATCATTCTCATAATGTCACACACCTGGCGGCCACTCATGTTTCTGAAGTGGTATGTCTCTCATATTGGCCATATGGAGCAAGTAAGGAATGAGATGATCTCTATCGCTCCCTTAATCTCCCTTTACATCTCTATTATCTAATGGTCGAACTGACTCCCTTTCAGGCTCTTTGCTTTGAATGCCTTTGAAATTTTTTTTATTATAACTCACTAGTGCTTATGCTGTTTCCTGTTTTCTTTATTTGAATCCTTTTTCTATTTTTTGAAAGATGTTTCTGTGTCTGTAACAGCTTCTCATCTAACCTTGAAACCATGCCAGCAGTTTGGCTTTTTTTCCACCTTCTTTCAAAGTACATCTGGTCTGGTCTTCCAAGATGGTATTTTTAAACAATGTCCAAGCTTGATATAAACTCTTAGGGCCCGATTTTCGAAGGCAGTTACATGGGTAACAGCTCAAGTTACCTGTGTAAATGCCTCAACCGGGATTTTTCAAAGGCATCTACATGGGTAGTGCCTTTGGAAAATCTTGGTTAAGTCCCTAAAGCGCCCAGATGCTATCCGTTTAGCATCAGGGCGTGTTGGGGGCATTCCAGGGTGGAGTGAAAGCGGGGAATGGCACTAAGTGGGTAGCAGCGGTTTTCGAAAACCCTCGCCTATCTTTAAGGTGTTGGGACTAAACTGGCAGCATCAGCAATCACTGCTTCCTGCTTAGCCTTGGCAACTGCCGGCCTGTGCAGCGTGACCCAGATTTTCATTTCAGTCGCTGTGGAAATGAAAATCCAGGATTAAGGGGTCGACGGGAAGGGCTAAGCGGCTAAGGTGCTTAGCCCTGCCCAGTTGAAAATCGGGCCTATAAGCTTTGCAAGTTGCACCTTTTAAATTTTTCCAAACTATTTTTTCGCATTTTATCATAGTCTCCCTTTTAAAAGCTAAATGCTAAAACTCGCTCTTAAACCTATCGGCCCCAGGGCCTTGGTGATTGCAGCAGACTATATCACCCAAACCACCTCATCTTCCAATATCGGGCCTTCAACTCCTCCAGTTGATCTTCTGTGTTCTTGCTCTCTAGCTCCATTGTGTACAGTCCCCCAAAACAGATATGGAACATCTCACAAATCTCCTTTTCCTGATTTACCAACTCTCCCCACTGATCTCCCAGCACTGCAACTCTCTAAGGCCCCTCCCCACTTCTAAGTGAGTTGAACAAGCATTTTACAGAGCATTTCCCAAACCTAAAGAATTTGTATTTTTTAGAAAAACGTGGACTTTTTTCCCTCTGGTGAATAAGTGTTGAGAGCTGCCTATCCAGCCAACAGCAGTACTCTACATTCCAGAGTAGGATGGGCTGCAAGTGCTCTCCTGTCCTTACTCATTTGCTTCTCTAGGGTTAGCAACCACTTGTCCTTTTCCCACTGCAATCCGACTGCAAAAACAATGATCTCCCCCCTCAGTACCACCTTGTGGCATACCAAAATAGTATTGGAGTGTCCAAATGCATATATGGTTAAATTTCAAATATTCCTCCCGTTTTTTAATGAAGACATTCTCTAAACCCCTCAGCCCCATACAACTGCATGGGAAAATGCCAAGTCTGCGCTGGCCCCTCAGGGTTAATGTGAGCTAGATTGTGGCATAGTCTGAAATCAATGTGGGCTCTATGGAGGTTATGGAGCAGCGACAAAATTACCAGGAGATAGTCATTGCTGGATTAGGTACTATGAATACTTGTGAGATGAGTAGAATCTCTCTCTGGGATGCAAGACCATCCAAGCATCCAAAAAATCCAGTTGATCACAAACCACTGGCACTCCTTTCCATACATATTGAGCCTCTCTGCATTAGGATTTTAGGGCCCGGTATTCAAAGGCATTTACACGGTTTACAGAATTGTAAACTGTGTAAATGCCACTGAGTGGGATATTCAAAGGCATCAAATATCCCCAATTATATCCACTACACATCTCAATGCTAACCGCTTAGCATCAGGGCATGTCAGGGGCTTTCCAGGGGCAGCACCAGCTGCTAACTGTGCAGCAGCAATATTGCACCACGTAAACGTCTTTGAATGTCACGTTCTACATGTTCTCCCCTCACCTCTGCCTTCAGTGATACCTATCTATACTTTTTCTATAGACATAAATATACAAAACCATACCACTCTCACACGATACATACCCCAGCAGTACCTACAAACAGTTAATATACCTCCCCTCTAAACCACCTACAGAGCCCCTGCTACCACTTGTGAGGACAATCTACTCTGCTTGACCTCTAAGAAAGCAAAGTAGCTTACCTGTTACAAAAGTCTTCACAAAATTAACTCACCTACCCTAGGGTTTGGCTTTTCCTAATCATCTCTCTCCTCTCCAATCTGTTCAACCCTCTGCTGTGCGACTAATCTTCCGCCAGCCTCGTCATGCTCATATTACCCCTCTTAAGTCGTTTCATTGGCTCCTGATCCATTTCCACATCTAGTTCAAACTTCTCCTGCTGACTTAAAAGTGCATTTATTCTGCAGCTCGTCACTACCTTTCCTCCATTATTTCTCCCCCGGGATGGAACCAGGCTGCTGGCATTAACCTTTAAAAAGGAGATAGAGCAGCTTTTAAACTAGATAATAGGGGAAAGCCGACAGTTGCCCAAGAGCACATGGTTTGGAAGAATGTATCCTTGAAGGATACTACCAAAAGCAGAGAGGTCCCAAAAAAGAGTAAAGTAGCCCAAATGCCCTTGAGTATGAAGCAGACAGAGCTTAAAGATCCCAAATTACTCATGTCTACCAATAGCCAGATTAATATGAATAAAATAGTCTCTAAAATGCTTGTATGCAAATGCTAGAAGTCTAAAAAATAAGATGGGAGAGTTAGAATATATAGCACTAAATGAGAGGTTAGATATGATTGGAATATCAGAGACATGGTGGAAGGAGGACAACCAGTGGGACATTGTGATACCCAGGTACAAACTATATCGTAATGATAGAGCTGATCAAATTGGTGGAGGGGTTGCGCTCTATGTTAGAGGGGGCATTGAGTCAGAAAGGATTAAAGTTTTGCAGGATATAGTGTTAATAGAAAAGGTTCAGACAAGAGCCACCAAAATGGTAAAGGGGATGGAAGGATACTCCTATGAAGAAAGGCTAAAAAGGTTAGGGCTCTTTAACCTAGAAAAGAGACGGCTGAGGGGAGATATGATAGAAGTCTATAAATTAATGAACAGAGTGGAAGGGGTAAAAGTAGATCAATTGTTTACGTTATCAGAATATAGAAAGACTAGGGGACATGCAATGAAGCTACAGGGTAAACTATTTAAGACTAATAAAATAAAATATTTTTTCACTCAACATGTAATCAAACTCTGGAATTTGTTACCGGAGGATGTAGTAAAGGCTGTTAGTATAGCTGGGTTTAAAAAAGGTTTGGCCAAGTTCCTGGAGGAAAGGTCCATAAACCATTATTAAGAAAGGACCCAGGATATCAATGCTTGACCCAGTACAAGCATTGTGGAACCTGTGTCTTTTGGGGAAACTGCTAGGTACGTAAGACCTAGATTGGCCACTGTTGGAAACAGGATACTGGACTTGATGGACCTTGGTCTGACCCAGTATGGCATATCTTATGTTCTTATGTTCTTACGCCTCCTCAAGAACTCCGCTCTTCTGGCAAATTGCTTCTATCTGTACCCTTCTCTTCTATTGCTAACTCCAGACTTCGCTCCTTTCACCTTGCTGCTCCTTAAGCCTGGAACAAACTACCCGAGCCTGTACATCTGGAAACAACTTTGCTTTGTGTTACTGGTTCGTTTATGTCAATTTAAAATATTAATGATTTGCTTTGCATGAATTTGCATGCAATACAGCTCAGTGCTCTAAGTCCTACATAAAGTTAATGATTTGCTAGTTTTCATAGACTTTAGCAGATTGACTCTCTCAGTCCTAGGTTTAAAGGCCAAATAATTTGCTGAAGGGTACACAGTGAATGATGACTTGGAGACTTTAACTTACATCCCCAGTTGTGTAAAGATATGAAATAATAGGTTTATAGGGGAAATACAGATTTTTTTTTTTAATTTCAAAAAATATTATTTTGTTTTAGGGAACATGCAGTAAAGGAACTTCGTCGCCAAAATTTATCCTGCTCTTTCCAATTAAGCACTAACTTGTCAAAGACTCTGAGATCTTCCAGTTGTTCACCAGAACGCTCCATGCGAGGTCCTGAACCCCTCTCTAGGTCTAGGGAGAGGTCAACAGAAAGGTAAGTGTAAGATGAGCCTCTAGGTAGGGAAATATACATGTTCTTTCAGGAAGGCGAAGAAATTAATACCAAAAATATGAATCATTAAAAATACATTTTTAGTTATCTTCAAGTAAAGTATAAGCCCAATTTTGTATAGGGCATCTAGGAAATGGGATGTCTAATTAGGATGTTTACACTTTCCTGTGTATTTTACAAAAGGCTCAGAACAGCCATTTTAGTAGGAAATGAATTTGAATGTACTGTAAGTGCTAATTTTGCAGCCTATACATGTAAGCACCAAATTTTATAAAACTGGATGTTCAGGATCAGGAATCAAATGAAATAACTCTTTTTAAGGAATTTTGGAGGGGTGTTTAAACACAAACACATAAGCACAATTATCCCTACAATCATTGATGCAAACCCTAGATCTAAATTAGCATTCAGCTGATACTTATGTCTACCATGGAGCAAATGCAAATGTCAGTGTCCATACAGCGCCTTGTGAAAATATTCATCCCCTCGCTGTTTGTCCTGTTTTTTCGTGTTACAATCTGGAATTAAAATGGAGATTTGAGGGTTAGCACCAAGTGATTTACATAACATGCCTACCACTTTGAAGATGCAAAATATCCTTTATTGTGGCACAAACAATAATTAAGACAAAGAAACCCCAGAAATAAAGAGTGTGTATAGGTAGTCCCCCCCACCCCCTAAAGTCAATGCTTTGTAGAGCCACCTTTGGCTGCAATTACAGCTGCAATTCTATTGGGATATGTCTCTATTAGCTTAGCACATCTAGCCACTGGGATTTTCACCCATTCCTCAAGGCAAAAGTGCTCCAACTCCTTCAAGTTAGATGGGTTGCGTTGCTGTACAGTAATCTTCAAGTCGTGCCACAGATTCTCAATCGGATTGAGGTCTGGGCTTTGATTAGGCTATTCCAAGACATTTAAATGTTTCCCTTTAAACCACTCCAGTGTAGCTTTAGCAGTATGTTTAGGGTCATTGTCCTGCTGGAAAGTGAACTTTCTTCCCAGTCTCAGATCTCTGGCAGACTGAAAAAATGTTTTTCTCAAGAACTGCCCTGTATTTAGTGCCATCCATCGTTCCTTCAATCCTGACCAGTTTTCCTGTCCCTGGCGATGAAAAACATCCCCACAGCAGGCCACTATTCTTCCCAGGTGACTTATGAAGACATGCCATCACCTACTGGATCCTCTGCATCCTTAATATTGGCACTCTTTGAGGGGGAGGTCAACAGGAAGATTGATGAAAGGCTGGAAAAGATCCTAACTCTAAATGACACTTTCACTTCTATGTGAATGCAGTAGTTTATCCAGCCAGTCCTTGAGATCCATGTCATCAATGGGAAAAATTCACTAATGCCAAGGACTCAAAGGATCTCTGAGGACTCAAAGGATCTCTGCTACATTTGTGGTCAACATTATTGGCACCCTTGCAATTCGACCCCTTAATGTCCAATATCTCCTAAAAAAAGTAGTCAGTGAAATGGCTTTGGACTATAGATGCACACATATTTGACACATAAAAGAATCAAATAAACCAAGACCAATTTAAAAAAAGAAATAGTAGAAAATAGTATAAAAACTGGGAAATTGCCAAGACATGGTTATACTAATTATAAAGTCCAAAAAATGTCACCACAAAAATATTCCAAAAACAAGGCGAACATGCCACTGATCTCCCACTCAGCAGCACTAATGCCCCAATTTCCAATGAACAGTCATGGCATTTTTGTTGGATCACCTACTGTGAGAGGGAAACCCTCTCCTGAAGTAGGTCCTCCTTTTTAATCAAATAATTAAATGGCTGAAACCAGCCTGAATACATGAGACAAACACTCACCAGAACGCATCTCCAAACATTTAAATAGTAGCAAAAACTGCAAAACCGGCTAACTCCTTGCTGTCAAAGAAAACGCAGCTGTACTAATCAGGAAGACAGACCACATATAAATTAGCCCGTTCAACAAAAAATGGTGCACAATTTCTGCCACTTCACAAAAAAATTACCAGCTGAAAAAGAATAGGCTTACACCATTGTACTCAGGTGATACTAAAGAGCATGTTTACTAAACTGAGGTAATGTCATGTGCATTAGGTTCTGCGGTAAAGGTACAGATGCCCATATAAAGGCATGGGTGGGGCATCATTATGGCAAGCATGTCAGGTAACGCGCGTTATAAGGCGCATTATAAGGCAAGTTATAAGGCACAGTACAAGGCACGTGCCTTGTACTGTGCCTAATAAGGTGCCTTGTAACGTGCCTTATAACGTGCCTTGTACTGTGCCCAATAAGGTGCCTTGTAACGTGCCTTGTACTGTGCCCAATAAGGCGCCTTATAATAGCATACACTACATAAACTAGCATAAACTAGTGTATACTAGCATGCACTACATAAACAAATTAGGTCTTAAGCAATAGCAGAACTACCCATTAGTATGCGCGACAATACCAATTGAAGTTTATATATAGACCAATGATTGAATCCCATGTTCTTTGTTAATATGTAAATAGTTTACCCTGTAATTACTCCAAGTTACATATCCTGTTACAATGTAAGCACAAGACAGTTTCAACTGAATTGAACAACTATCGTTAACTGTAAACCGCACTGATAACAAAGAGCGCGATATATAAAAGATGTTAAATAAATAAATAAAATAAAATAAAAAAATAATGTGCCTTGTACTGTGCCCAATAAGGCGCCTTGTAATGTGCCTTGTACTGTGCCTAATTAGGAGCCTTATAACGCCTTATAAGGATTGCTGGCAACTGTGGTGAGGGTACTATGGGATGGCAGCATGGATCTGCAAAGATATGACTGTCACAGGCAAACAGAATATCTGCCTTGGACAGGAGGGAACAATGAGGAATTGAACCCATGACCTCCACCTAGAATGTCAGTGTACTAACCAGTAGGCTATACCTTTATGGCCTGTTGCACAGCAATGGCTGGGTACAGAAGGACTGCAGGTCACTGCACAAACCGTCTGCTCTGTGTGCCAGGATAGGGTAACCCCACCAGCACCCATGATGCATTGCACAGGCAGAACAGTGGCCTACAGCTGACCACCAAATGGGGTCTGCACCTCTCCGGTACTGCAGCATGGTAAGACGGACTGACAGTGCGTGATACTAGCACAGAGTAGCTATAGACCATGCCATTGTGCAGGTTCCATGTGCACCCTGAGGGATAGGATGGGCGCCCAGCACTAGGTCCACAGTACATGTGGTGCTAGAGATAGGTCCTGCTGCACATCCCCAGCACTGCCAGTGTGTGACAGGTGTCCCCAGCAGTGCAACTGAAGGTACATCTGTTCCAGCTGTGTTCTGCAGTCACATATGGCCCTGGGGGACCAGACACCACCCAGATTAGTGCGTGACTGGTGTTAGGGTCTGGCTGCTATGGGGTACCTGTTATCAGGGCAGTGGGGTGTCTAGACTCGCATGAAGGCTATGTAGCACTGCCACTATGGGTCTAAGTGGTATGCACTATATACCCCAAGGGACCTCAATCACCCCTTTTGTAGATGAGGGTGTGGTGGGACAGGTGCCTGCACCCTTCGGAATGGCTGTAGTACCAGCAACCACAGTCCTGCTGGTGGATGATAGCCCTCCAGGGCTGCTGGCCAGTGCCATACCTGTGACCATTGCAGACCAGCAATGATGCTTGGGGTAGGCAGGGGAAGGCTCAACTGCCCCACGCCACACCATCTGCCATTCATCAACAGACATCACAGTCAGACTGCACCTGCAGCATCCTACAAGGTGTTCCCCCCATGCACGGGTGAGCTGCAGACAGCCCACTAACCAGTCCATAGTGCATGCTCACAGAGGAACCCTGTGCACCCAGAGGTGGGATGCACAACACAGACACCAAGCAGGTATCCCTGTGATTGAGCCCCAGAACTGGGAACACACAGGTAGCACTGAAAACAAATAATATGTGGCACTATTTATTTATTTATTTATTTTATTCATTTAGCTGTATTTATATCCCGCTTTTCACCGGGTCAAAGCGGTCAATTGGGAGATACATTTAACACGAGGGGATATGACACACATACGCTAATACGTACAGGGAACATGGGCAATGGAGGGTTAAGTGGCTTGCCCAAGACCACAAGGAGTGCCTATAGGACTAGAAATCCCAGTCCCTCCGGCCTGAGATTGCTGTCCCCAGGTGGGACTTGAACCCCCGGCCCTCCGGCCTGAAGTACCTTGTCCTAACCACTAGGCCACTCCTCCCACTATGTGGGAACATAGACATGCCATGGTCACTGCTCGGTCAGAGTGAGAGTGACCCCCCCCCCCAGTGTGACATGCTGTGGCCACCCTGTCCATGCAGGTGGTGGTCGAGCACTACAGTGTCTCAGCCATTGCCCTCCACCCTGTGCAGATGCATCCTGGCCAATCCGTCCTGTCTGGGCCATACCCACAATACCTTGCTCCTCATTATGCACATTTGCAGGCTAACGCTGGAAGCAGTGTGAGCAATGTGGGCTCAGTGAGGTGTTGGCAGACACAAAACAATGGAGAGACATATGCACACTCCCACACCTATCTCAGCATTGTGCAGAGATGGAGGTGGTTGACAACCCTACCCGCTGCACTGGTCCTGATCACAGTGCCAACATTGCTAATCTGTGCAGGGGATAGTAGTAGTGCTCTGGTGATAACTGCAGCTCTGTGCTGGGGCTAACAGTATAGACTTTTAGGGGATCTTTTTATCGTGGCAAATTAATCATTTTGCAAGAAGATTATTGGTTACACTTTTGTAGTGTTTTAACCTTATTTATTGTTAGCTCTTTAATGGGCTCAATCATAATTGAGTAAAATGGAAGATTAGCTTCAAGAGGTGAATTTCGCTTCATGGCTATACTTCCGACATTCCATTACAATACACTCATACATGCTAGCTCTGAATAGCTATTCTCTCAATTTGTTTTAGGATTCTATATTTGTAGAGAATTTTGGTTAGGTGGTATTTTTTGGGGCTAACAGCCTGACACTCCAAGAAGCTGTGGATAGTGGAGCCCTTGTGAGTGGGTGTCCGTACCCCTGTGCACCACTCCATTGGGGTTTGCCCATGTTGTTGTTATGGCTGCATTGTGGGCTAAAACTATGGGGAGATGCTCTGCAGGATCCACAGATGGGGCATGAACCTCTGACCCTCTGCTCTTGGACATGCTAGCTGGATGTACTGCACCACGCTCTTGCCACAGCAGCATAGTTGTCCCTGGGGCTACCCTTATGTTCCTCGGCCAGACCTCTTCTGTTGCACTACACACCACGTACTGGTACAGGGCATGGCCTAGGTCCACTGCAGGCAGGTGCCACTGCTCCCTCCAGCACAATCACCCACCCCCTCTGCCATGCCACCATGACCATATGCTGTCGGTGCCGGTGGTGCACCATCCCAGGCCATCCAGGGGGCAGGTAGCTGGCTGCCTAAGGTGTGGGTTCTGGGGTAGGGGTGCCTACATAGATGTCCATGCTTCCCCGGCACCGCCTGTCAATGTTATGTGCCCCTTGGGATACCTGCTGGGTAATGTCTCCTGGATGGGACACTGTGGGGCCACAGACTCATGGGCATGTCTGACCCTGGTCAATTGCTGTCTTGCTGGTTTCCATTTTCTGCGTTCCTATGTGCCACCTTGGCACCCGCCTAGTCCACCCTGTGCCCCAGTAGCCCCCACTGCATGTCCCGCCTGCAGCCCCTATGCCCCATTTGCACCATCACCATAGTGGCCTTTCATACCTGGGCACTATGCTGTTGCTGCAAATGGAGCACTCCTATCACCTTTCTTGGGCTCCCTGCCTATGCTGTACATTGCTGACACTTAAATAGTTTCTCTCTCTTGCAAATGTGTGCTAACGCCAGGTTTTCAGTTGCTTTAGGATTCAGCCCTTAATTTCTCCGCGTTAGTGTGAAAGGGGCCTCTCCCTGCCCACTCCTCGCCCATTGACCTCTTCTCTCCGCCCTCTCTCCACCCTTTTCTGGACTTACCGTGGCTGGGAACATTAATGTAACATTCTGTAACGTTAAGGCGCCTTAACATTACATAACGCGCCTTAATGTAGCCGTTGCTACGTTACCGCAGTTTAGTAAACATACCCCTAAGTGTAACTATGGCAGCAATGGACAATCTGTTGGGTACTGCAACACAACGCTGTGTTTCAAGCCCGTCATATTCCTGGCTCTTCTTCAAGCAATGTAACACAAACTTCCTGTTCCGGTATTTATAATGCAATGTCACATGGAGCTGTGCTTAAGAAGAAACAAAGATAACATAAAGGTGTCTTCAAAAAGGATAAAAATTGTTTTCCAAAAATTAAATATGAAGCAATCTAGTGTAATGACCACCATTCTACCTCCGTATTAAGACCATACGGGCTGTCAGATTGAAGCAAATAAATCCAGCGTTGTTCCTTGTAACGTTACTTATGCACTCTATCCCGTCCTCGTGGCAATGGAGGAACCATGTCTGCTTTGGCTCTTTAGGCTGGCTAGAAGCATGCTACTAGCATGAGTTTTGGAAAAAGCTGCATAATTCCCCTCAATGTGCTCTATCAAGTAAAAGAGGGGCTCATGGCACTTCTCGTACAAATGGGCCTTTGTGGAGGGGGTTAGAGTCTGGTAAAACAGATGACAAAATTCCTGGTGATGTTCTGTCGCCTCCCAGGGTAGATCACTTTGAAAGAAGGTCTGCCTGAGCCAGTAAGCATACTCTCTAGGTGATTCATCCCTCTCACAAGTTATATCATAAGCTGCTTGCTTGGCACTGGCAGTATCAGGGTATATACCAAAATGTTTTTTCAGTTTCTCCTCTGCAATAGCTAGGTCAGTCTTGACATTTTGGACCATTGCCCGAATAAACTGTCGACATGCTCCATCAAATGCCCAGGGCAGATACCGAAGCATGTCTTTCTCCATGGTAACTTCTAGAGCCTGGAAGGCCTCTTTCATTTCAACTATGGGGGGGGGGGGTGTCGAAAGTGTGATTCTCCTACAGCTCTGCCTTTCTGATGCTCGGGCATGGGCACCAAAGCAGACATGTTGTCCTTGCAAGACTGCCTTCTTGATCTGAGCAAACTTACCAGTGACAATCTGTCATCATCCCCTGCCGGTCATGTTCCAAAACACAGTATTCTGTTTCCAACAGTGGCCAATCCAGGTCAGAAATACCTGACAGATTTCCAAAAAGGCACACACGTTCCGCAATGCTCATCCCGGAGCAGCTGTGGATTTCCCAGGTCCTCTTTAATAATAGTTTATGGACCTTTCCTCCAGGAACTTGTCCAAATCTTTTTTAAACCCAGCTACAATAACAATTTTTGCTACATTGTCTGGCAACTAATTCCAGAGTTTGATTACACGGGGCCAAAGGATAACTGCAGGGAGGCAGTTATATCCCACTACAGTTACCTCATTTCAATGTGGCAAAACAGCTGCAGGTGCAACTAAGACCACACACTGAAGTGGCATTGATTGCAATCGCACTACTTGCACTGAGTCATTATGTTAGTATCTGCCGACAATGCAGATGCCTCTGTGAGAGTTCTTTCTCTCACCTCACTCTGCAGTAAAGTATAATTTTGGGAAAGAAATCCTGTAAGCCTAAAGAGTAATGGGTAAAAGCATTTTTTTGACAGCATATGTCTGTTTTTAGTTTCTATTGATATATTCCCTACTTGGTGAAGATTTATTTCTATTCTGCATGTGTGACTGAGGCTACATGTTCTGCTAGCATGAAGTTTCTATGTAGAGAGCTGTATGCTCCATGTTGTGTGAGTTTTGGATATTAGTGCTGTTATGGGATAGTAGATTTGCTGTATAAGTCCTGTACTCTGGGTTCTTGGTAAGGTCAACTTTAGGTTGTTGGTCGGGGGGGGGGGGGGGTATTGGAATATGTATTGACTTTGAGATTTGTGTTTTTTATGCTGCCAGACTGAAATTTAAAATATTTTGTTAGGTCAGATTCAAGGAAATTTCAAATTTTAAGGGAATGTCTCAGTTTATTTTTGTTTAGTAGTCTGATAGCTTCACCGCTGCTGAGTTCCAGACTTTTCCAGCTCTAGCTCAATCCAATCAAGCACCCACTGTGGATGTAAAATATCTGTTGAAAAAGAAAAAGCAAGAGCCATAATGCCGTTTATAACAACAAAATAAAAATGAGAATAATTTAGTTTTATAAACTGTGCTTTTGGTTCTTGCTCTCTTTTAGTTCCTTGGTGTGCAAACAGGACCATACCTAGCCCTGTGCAAGCAGTACCTAGCGCTGGCAGGACAATAGCAGGCAGCCGAAATGCGCCCCCCTCCCCCAGCACGATCTCAGAGCAGGGAGGGACAGATCTGCTTACAGTGCCGGTACCTTTCAGATCAGGCGCATGTCCCCCTCCTCCTCCCCATACCTCCATCCAGCGCTGCCTGCTCTTTCCCTGATGCCAGTGCCGCTGTGAAAAAAAACAGAGGGTGGCAGCAGCAGGGAAAGAGCAGGCAGTGCCGGACGGATGTATGGGGGGAAGGATGGGGGCGCGCACCCGAGCTGCAAGTCGCACAGGGCGCGATTTCAGCTTGGTACGGCCCTGTGTGCAAACATCTTGCATTCCCTCCATATTACCTAATCAACTTTTTGGTTTGGTTCAGTCCCTCACTGGAGTTCTTAAAAAGCCCCGCCCCCTCAGTGGGGTGGGGCACCATCTCATTCTTTGCCTCAGGCAGCAGATTGCCTTGAGCCGCCCCTGAAAACAGTCTCCACATGAAAAGTGGTACTTGCCATCAACATGCTGGTCGGGTAAGCCGCCTCTTTTTTCCTCATTTTCTTCATTGCTTGGGGGGTTCATAGTAACACCAAAACACCATGAGTGTCCAGGAACCTACAGTGGCCTTCCCTCCAAAGACAGAAAAAATAATGATACAACTGTGAATACAGAAGGACCCCTGAAGCTGACAATATCAACTATAACACCAACCCCCCCCCCTCAGGAAAACAAAGAAATAAAACAATGGACCAGAGAAAAACAAAGAAAAGGAATCTTTGTGAGCATGAAGGGATTGAAACAGTGCCTGCAGAGCAGGCTTTTCCCCATTCAAGGGAACGTTGGCCACAACCCCCCACTGGAAACCGCATTTCTTTTCTTTGTTTTTTTTTCCTTAAATTCATTTTACATCTGCCTGCCGGCTCTCTACCCCTGAGAGGGAAGTTAGGCACCGGATGAGCTTACCTTCCAGCTGAAGGCACCAGTAGACAGGCTATGTTCAGAAACTTTTCCATAAAGCTTCATTTCCAATTAAAAATACAGAGGAGTAGGGGGGTGGGGAGGAAGAGACTTGGCACCACCAGGTTTGCACCCCTGAGGTCTGCTGCCAGCCATAGTAAACCAACTCCCTTTTTTATCAGCCATTCAATCCAATTCAGACTGCACAGTGATAAACAACCACCATCTGCTGAAAAATACTGGCGAGAGTGAGGCTACATAGGATCCTGTATGTGGTGATGTCAAAATCAAGCCAATGGCTCTCACCCATCTGCTGGCAAGCATGCATAATCCACCAGTCTGGACTGGACTGAAGGGACAATAAGGAATATAAGAACATAAGATATGCCATACTGGGTCAGACCAAGGTCCATCAAGCCCAGTATCCTGTTTCCAACAGTGGCCAATCTAGGTCATCTCCAGGAACAAGCAGGAATAAGTCATCACATATGGGTACGTCGGTACCGATGGAGCCCGCGCGGGAAAGCTCCCCAGCTTTTCAGATTAAAAGCTTTTGGGGCCTCCCACTGCACTTGCGCGCTGCCTTCCCGCCTTCCTGACCAGCTCTCGTCAGTTTCTTTTTTTCCGCGGAGCCAGCAGGTCGTGTTCCTGTCACCGCTGAAGAAATTGTTAATTTTATTGTTTTCTTTAGACCGCGTACCTGCCTTCCCCATTCTGAAACCGGTACTGCCGGTCTCTCTTTCTTTCTTTAAAAAAAAATATATATTTTTTTTTCTTTTCTTCAGCACAGCTTGGTACTTTGTTAGGCCTTCAGGCCTACACAAATTCTCCTCATGGAGAAGCCAGTTCCTGCTTTTAAAAAGTGTACCAAGTGCAGTGCTGTCATTCCTGTTACAGACACCCATGAATGGTGTCTTAATTGTTTAGGACCTGACCATTCCATACCGGACTGCCCATCCTGCTCCCAGATGTCGAAACGTGGATTGCAGAACCGGGCCAACAAGTTCCATGTGCTGTTTCCTTCAGAAGCATCACAGTCATCCAGGTCTTCCTCTCCGGATGGATCTCAGGTAACCAAAACTCCAGTGGGCAAATCCTCTAAAAGCAAATCTCTTTCTAAAGATCGAGAGGCTCTCAATTCTGAGTTCGAGGATTCTGCCCAGGCCAAAAAACCCCGGCGGGAGGTTCCGGCCTCCAAAGCAATCATGGGGTCACAGGTTGACATCGATGGCGCGGCCTCGACAGATCACCTGTTGTGCTGCTCTGGGGTACCGGCCCATACCGGTACCGACATCCAGGCAGCAGTGGCGTCTATGGGCAATACTGTCCAAGTCATGCAGCAGGCCATTCTGGCTTTTATTAATGCTGCTACGCCCTCGGTACTGCGGCCAGCGGTACCGGGTCCGGTTCCGGTAATGGCTTCCATACCGGAACCGAGGCCATCGTCTTCCAAACGCAGATCGGTTCCGCATGCCGGATCCGGGCTTTTGCCCGGTACCGATCCCATACCCGGTACGCCCGATGTCGATACCGAACAGTATGCGTATTGTGCGTTGGAAGCACATAGAGGATACTCTGCTTCTTCAGAGGATTTTAACTCCTCTGATGATTCTGATGAGTTCTCCCTTGATCTTCCTGAGGAGCCTTCTTCTCCTAAAAGGAGAATGTCTCCACCAGAGGATTTGTCCTTTCAGGACTTCATCATAGAAATAGCTAAAGGTCTTTCTATTGCTTCATCCTCTGAAAAGGAACCCAGATCAAAGAAACTGGATATTTTAGGATACTCTAAGTCTCCTAAAGAGTCAGTCACCCTGCCTATCCATGAAATCCTTCAAGAACACTTGATGGACTTATGGGAGGCTCCTCTAACATTGTCTCCTTCTTCTCGCAGGTTGGACACCATGTACCGTGTCCCCCCTTCTCCTGGTTTCCAAAAAACCCAGTTGCCTCACCATTCTATTGTGGTGAAGTCTGCAATGAAGAAGATAAAGAGTACCAAAAGGCACTCTTCTACTCCTCCAGGGCGAGAATGTAAGACTCTAGACTCTTTTGGCAGGAAAATTTTCCAGGCTACTATGCTTATAGCCAGGATTAATTCCTATAGTCTTTACATGGGCATGTTTCTCAGTGAAATCGCTCTAAAAGTTCGGCATTTTGCCCCCTTCATCCCTGAGGATAAAAGGGAGGAGTTCATTTTCTTAGTGAAACACCTTTTGGATATTTCAAAGTTCTCCAACAGGGCAGCTTTTGATTCCTTTGAGGGTGCTGGTAGGGCTTCGGGCATTGCTATAGCAGCCCGACGTCTTGCTTGGCTCCAGGCTTCTGATCTAGAATCTTGGGTCCTAGATGGCTTACGGAATCTGCCCTGTACAGGTGAGAACTTATTTGGTGAGGAGTGGCAAATTAAGGCCACTCAAATGGACGCAGAAAATGCCACCTTAGATAGACTTTCTAAGTCTACCTCCACTCCTGCCAAAAAGAAGTCTTTTAAGAGGCCTTATTACAAGAAGTCCAGATTTTCCACAAATACTGGCCAACAATCCTCTCAGCCTCGTTTTTCTGCTAAACGTCAGCAACCTAAACAGGCAAGGTCAAAGCCTGCGGCGTCTGCTACGCCTCAGCAGGCTCAACCCCCTCAGGGGTTTTGACTTGCCCCTAGAGAACTTAACTTTTCTGGCTCTAGAACAACCAGAGCCCCTCACCATACCCGGAAGGTTAGCTCACTTTGCTCCCAGATGGGAGCAAATTACATCAGAGCAATGGACCCTCTCTATCATCAGAGAGGGTTACAAACTCCATTTTTCCGACCTTCCTCCTTATACTATGGTGAGGCAGTTCAATTCTCCCCCATCTCTCCTGACCCTCTTGGGTCAGGAAGTCTCCTCCCTCCTTGCCCAAGGGGCAATAGAGGAGGTCCCTCTTCTTCAACAGGGGACGGGATTCTACTCCCCTTATTTTCTAATACCAAAGAAGACAGAGGGCTTCAGGCCAATTCTAGATCTGAGAGAATTGAACAAATTTCTTTTCAAGGAGAAATTCAAAATGCTTTCTCTGGGCATTCTCCTTCCATATCTTCAGAGTCAGGATTGGCTTTGTTCTCTAGACCTAAAGGATGCGTATACACACATACTCATCCACCCATCCCACAGAAAATACCTTCGATTTCTGTTTCAGGGACAACATTTCCAGTACAGAGTACTCCCCTTCGGTCTAGCCTCTGCTCCAAGAGTGTTCACCAAATGCATGGCAGTCGTAGCTGCCTTTCTAAGAGGCCTGGGAATTTTCATATTCCCATACCTGGACGACTGGCTCATCCGAGCTCCATCTCAGTCCCAGGCCCAAATTTCCCTGGACTGCACAAGGCGTCTTCTGCAGTATCTGGGACTGGTAGTAAACCTTCCCAAGTCTCAACTAATCCCTACTCAGTCTCTCGAGTTCATAGGGGCCCAGTTAGACACCATCACTGCGAGGGCCTACCTGCCTCAGCTCAGGGCCCAACGCCTGCTGAGTTTGGCCTCCCAAGCTCAGTCCAGCAGTCATTTGACAGCCCGGGAAATGCTGCGACTTCTGGGCCACATGGCCTCCACGGTACATGTGGTGCCCTACGCTCGTCTGCATATGAGAGCAGCTCAATGGACCTTGGCCACCCAGTGGACTCAAGCATCTGGAGCGCTCTCCGACCAAATACTCACCTCAAGCCGTCTGTTTTGGTCCCTCCAATGGTGGACATCCACCAAGAATCTGTTGTTGGGGGCCCCCTTCCAACCTTTGTTGCCCCAAGCAACCCTCACAACAGATGCCTCCCAGACAGGGTGGGGAGCTCATCTTCAGAACCTCTCCACTCAGGGCACTTGGTCTCCACAGGAGACCACCCTTCATATCAACCTCCTGGAACTGCGAGCAATTTACCTTGCCCTCAAGGTCTTCTATACCCTCCTTGTCAACCTGACTGTCCTAGTTCAGACAGACAATCAGGTAGCCATGTTCTATATAAACAAACAAGGAGGGACAGGCTCTCTGTCACTTTGCAATGAAGCTCTCAGATTATGGGCCTTCACCAGAGAGCATCAAATTCACCTTCTTGCAGTGTATCTTCCAGGAGTTCAAAACTCTCGTGCGGACAGACTCAGTCGAGTTCTGCTTCCACACGAATGGTCCCTACATATGGACCAGATACGCAGAATCTTTCAGGAATGGGGGACCCCGGACATAGACCTCTTTGCAAGTCCGTGGAATGCCAAACTTCCCCGGTTCTGTTCCAGAACTCAGTGTCAGGGAGCTCAGGCCCACGATGCCTTCCTCCTGCATTGGGGTCAGGAATTCCTCTATGCCTTTCCACCCATTCCTCTAATATCCAAGACTCTGTTCAAGCTCCAGAGGGATCACGGGACTATGCTCCTCATAGCTCCCCGCTGGCCACGCCAGGTGTGGTTCCCTCTACTTCTGCATCTCTCCCAGGGATCCTCCCTGGACCTGGGAGCTGCGCCAGACCTCCTGTCTCAGGAGAAGGGGACTTTGTGGCACCCAAACCCCAAATCCCTACATCTCAGAGCTTGGTTACTGAAGGCCTAAGTCTTCAAGACTTTAATCTTTCTCAGCCTGTGAAAGATATCCTTCATGCCTCTAGGAAACCTTCCACGAGGCGTTCTTATGCTTTCAAATGGAAGCATTTTTCCATTTGGTGTGCTCAGCAGGGTCTTGACCCTCTAGCACTTCCTTTGAATTCCCTCTTGGACTATCTCCTGCATCTTTCAAATGCAGGCCTTAAGACGAATTCAGTAAGGGTCCATTTGAGTGCTATTGCAGCATCCTTAAAACCTATAAATGGACAACCTGTCTCCTCTCATCCTCTTGTTGCACGTTTCATGAGAGGCCTGACCCTAACTAAACCTCCCATCCGACCTCCCCCGGTAGCATGGGATTTGAACCTAGTTCTAGGTCAGCTTATGAAGCCACCTTTTGAGCCTTTGGACTCTACCTCCTTCAAATTTCTTTCCTGGAAGGTTGTTTTCCTTATTGCAGTCACTTCGGCTCACCGCATCAGTGAACTGCAGGCTTTAGTGGCTCATCCACCTTATACTAGGTTTCATCATGATAAGGTGGTCCTTAGGACGAATCCCCACTTTATGCCCAAAGTGGTCTCGCCTTTTCATCTTAATCAAGAGGTATATCTACCTGTCTTTTTCCCGGCTCCTCATGCATCCAGTGCAGAGAGGAACCTTCATACTCTGGATTGTAAAAGAGCTCTTGCCTTTTACCTCAACAGGACTCAACCACATCGAAAGTCTTCCCAACTTTTCGTGGCTTTTGATCCTTCTCATTTGGGACTTCCAGTCACCAAGCGTACACTTTCCAATTGGATCGCTCAGTGTATTTCTTTTGCTTACCAGAGTAAGAACATTTCTCTGGAGGGCCATGTCACAGCTCACAATGTGAGAGCCATGGCCACTTCTATGGCTCATCTTCACTCTGTGTCCATAGATCAGATCTGTCGAGCAGCCACTTGGGCCTCGGTTCATACCTTCACAGCCCATTACTGCTTGGACAAGGACTCCCGCCGGGATGCCTTGTTTGGTCAGGCTGTCCTCAAACACCTGTTCCATACTTAAACAACTCCTGCCCACCTTCCCTGGATGGATGCCTGAGATCCATACGAAGATGGTTTACCCTTGGAGGGGGATCTCCCAGGCATCTTAGCTAGGGAGTCCCCATATGTGATGACTTATTCCTGCTTGTTCCTGGAGATAGCACAGTTACTTACCTGTAACAGGTGATCTCTGGGAACAGCAGGAATTAGTCATCACAACCCACCCACCTCCCCTAGGAGTTGTATCTCTATCTATCTATCTTCCTGTCCTCTCTCTCTATTGTCTCAGCTTTAAACTCGAACTGACGAGAGCTGGTCAGGAAGGCGGGAAGGCAGCGCGCATGTGCAGTGGGAGGCCCCAAAAGCTTTTAATCTGAAAAGCTGGGAAGCTTTCCCGCGCGGACTCCGTCGGTACCGACGTACCCATATGTGATGACTAATTCCTGCTGTTCCCAGAGATCACCTGTTACAGGTAAGTAACTGTGCTATACGTACCTAGCAGTTTCCCCTAAAGACACAGGTTCCACAATGCTTGTATTGGGTCAAGCATTGATATCCTGGGTCCTTTCTTAATAATGGTTTATGGACCTTTCCTCCAGGAACTTGTCCAAACCTTTTTTAAACCCAGCTATACTAACAGCCTTTACTACATTCTCCGGTAACAAATTTCAGAGTTTGATTACATGTTGAGTGAAAAAATATTTTCTTTTATTAGTCTTAAATAGTTTACCCTGTAGCTTCATTGCATGTCCCCTAGTCTTTCTATATTCTGATAACGTAAACAATCGACCTACGTTTACCCGTTCCACTCCGTTCATTAATTTATAGACTTCTATCATATCTCCCCTCAGCCGTCTCTTTTCCAGGTTAAAGAGCCCTAACCTTTTTAGCCTTTCTTCATAGGAGTATCCTTCCATCCCCTTTACCATTTTGGTAGCTCTTCTCTGAACCTTTTCTAATAACTCTATATCCTTTTTAAGATACGGCAACCAGAATTGCACACAATATTCAAGGTGCGGTCTTACCATGGAACGATATAGAGGCATTATAATATCTTTTGTTTTATTTTCCATTCCTTTCCTTATGATACCTAGCATTCTATTTGCTCTCTTGACGAGGGTTTTAACATATCCACCATGACACCTAAATCTTTTTCCTGGGTGGTGGTTCCTAATGTGGAACCTTGCATCGTGTAACCATAGTTTAGGTTGTTCTTCCCTAGGTGCATAACTTTGCACTTGTCCACATTAAATTTCGTCTGCCATTTTGATGCCCAGTCTTCCAATTTATCAAGATCCTCTTGCAATTTTCCACAATCCTCTTGGGTTTTAACAACTTTAAATAGTTTTGTGTCATCTGCAAAACTGATAACCTCACTCATTATTCCCCTTTCCAGGTCATTTATGAATATGTCAAAAAGCAGCGGGCCCAGCACAGTGGGGTACACCACTATTCACCTTTCTCCAT
This sequence comes from Ichthyophis bannanicus, assembly GCA_033557465.1. Taxonomy (NCBI): domain Eukaryota; kingdom Metazoa; phylum Chordata; class Amphibia; order Gymnophiona; family Ichthyophiidae; genus Ichthyophis; species Ichthyophis bannanicus. Next base: position 574,316,951 of record CM066035.1, read on the forward strand.
TGGGAAAATTGGCCATTTAGCCCTACCCTCTGCTTTCTATCTTTTAACCAGCTCCTGATCCACAGTAGTACACTGCCTCCTATCCCATGACTCTTTAGTTTTGTCAAAAGTCTCTGATGAGGGACCTTGTCAAAGGTTTTCTGAAAATCCAGATACACTATATCAACCGACTCACCTTTGTCCACCTGTTTATTCACACCTTCAAAAAAGCATAACAGATTAGTAAGACAAGATCTTCCTTGTCTAAAGCCATGTTGGCTGTCTCCCATTAGGCCATGACTATCTACATGCTGAGTAATTTTATTCTTTATGATGGTTTCTACCATTTTTCCCGGTACTGACGTCAGGCTTACTGGTCTCTAGTTTCCCGGATCACCCCTAGAACCCTTTTTAAAAATTGGTGTTACATTGGCGATCCTCCAATCTTCAGGTATTAGAGATGATTTTAATGATAGTTCACAGATTACTAATAGCAGGTCTGCAATCTCATATTTCAGTTCTTTCAACATCCTTGGATGTATACCATCCGGCCCAGGTGATTTGCTACTCTTTAGTTTATCTAATAGTTGTAATACATCTTCCCGATGTATCGATATTTCCTTCAATTCTTCCACACCTTTAAATGGGTAACATCCCTACATCTTCCTCAGTAAAGACCGAAGCAAAGAATTCATTCAGTCTCTCCGCTATCACTTTGTCACCTCTTAGTGTCCCTTTAACCCCTCTATCATCTAATAGACCAACTGACTCTCTTACAGGTTTTTTTGCTACGAATGTACTTGAAAAAGTCTTTATTTTGCATTTTTGCTTCCGCAGCAAGCTTCTTCTCGAATTCTCCCTTTGCCTGCCTTATCAATGCCTAGCATTTGACTTGCCAGTGCTTTTGCTGTTTCAAGGTTTCGTCGTTTGGCTCTTTTTTCTATTTCCTGAAAGATGCTTTTTTGGCAACAGCAGTCTCTCTGACATCACCTTTAAACCATGCTGGCAGTTTTTTGGACTTCCTTCCACTTTTCTTAAAGTGACTGCTTTCTGTTGGTCTGAGATAAGGATTGCTTCCCAAACCCTTTCTATAATGAGTTTCATTGACTGCCAGAAAGGCATGGCCATAAGCTTTAGTTCTGATCAAATGTTTCTGGGACCTTTTCCAAGGGTCTTTGCAATGAAAATTCTATTAGCACACATTCTCTGATCCTCCTTAAACAGAGCCTTAATTTTTGTCATTAAGGATCATAACACACATCTTTCTATCCTTTCAGAACCATATCCAACTCTTCTTCCAACTCACACTGATACCATACTCATTCTCCTTTCTCCGGGAACAAGCACATAGTCAGTCCTCACATATGGATGACGTCAGCATCGATGGAGCCGCGCGATAATCATTCCCCAGCTTTCACAGAAGCCTTTGGGAGTCAGGTCATGCATGCATGGTCACGTTCCTGCCCAAAGGTGCCATCTTACCTCAGTCTTCTTTTTTCCATAGAGCTCTGCAGTCGTCCTGTCTGTCATCCCTGGTAAAAGTTTATTTTTCTTACCCTTCTACTTAGCTCTTTTTTTCTCATCTTTTTGCGGGTTGGTTCTTGATCACCTTATCACCACCCGAGTCCGCCCTCGCCTTGGTGTTGCGATTTTTTTTTGGGTCCTTTTCTTTTTCAGAGTGCGGGTATTTTTCTTGTGCCCTCCCTGACTGAGACATCTGAGTTTGACCTTGTGGGTGCTGTCTTCCCCGCTATGTCTTCTGTTAGCGGATTTAAGCAATGTGGCAAATGCCCCTGTGCTGTGTCCGTCACGGATCACCACAGTTGCTGTATCAAGTGCCTCGGTGTGTGGATCACGACAACTCCACTTGCCCACTCTGTCTGCATATGTCAAACAAGAGCCAGAGAAATTGTGAAAAGCAGCAGGGGAAATTTTTGGCTTGAAGACCTCTGCCGCAGTTCTTGCATCGAGTCTGGAATTGTTGCCCTCGGAAACTGCATCCGACAACTCAGTGTTGTGCACACGTGCTCGATCTGAGTCCAAGGTTGTGAAGCCTCGGACCGGGGTCATCCTCTGTGGACCTCCCCCATAGGTCCAAGATATCATCCAAGCTGAAGACGGATTCCAAAGCAGGAGGTAAGACCTCCGGTCTTTGGCTTTGGAGCCCTTGACCCGATGCCGAGGGCGACGGCTGGGAGCGGATCTCAAAGCTGCCCTTGCTGAAGGAGACTCCCACTGCATTGGGCGATTGGGTTTAGTCCTCTGACGCGATTACCTTTGAGAATTCCCCATCGAGGGAGCTGGCTTTGGGTTCAATACCATTGAGGCCCAAACCAGTCACTGCAGAGCCTACTGGCATTGAAGCCAGGATTGGCGGCCTTGGAATGCAGCCTGACTGCCTTCCTCGAGGCACAGTGGGGCCTGATGCCCAGAGCCTCCAGGTTGTTGGTGCCGACATCGGGACCCTTCACTTCAAGGACCTCCCCGGAGGACATCCAGCCTATGCTGGAACAGTTCGTGACTCATTCGCAGCCGAGTTGGTCGGCCTCCCTCTCAACGCATGACTCGCCCCTAAGCACCTTGGGGTCGACTCCTTGGGCACCTTGTTCCCCCTCTGCACTGGCAGCTCGTTGCCCCAATGACCTTCTGGGACTCGTCTCATCTGGCTCTGAGTCTAGACTGATGACAAGTCACTTGACACCCGGTTATATAGGGATGTCCCCTCTGGCCCGTCTCCCCCTCAGGAGCACCAGAGGTCCCCACCCAAGGACCTTGCATTCCTCGAGTTTGTCCGGGGAATGTCAAAGGCCCTGGCCTTCATGGCGTAACTGGAGGATGAGCCTCGTGCTGAGGACTTGGAGATCCTCCAGTACAAGGCCCCTCTGAGGGAGGCACTGTCGGTGCCAATGCCTCCCATTCTGGAGTGTTTGCTGTTCAGGATGTGGGAGAGCCCAGTGATGGTGGCAATAGCGAGCCGGTGACTTGACTCCCAGTGTCGAGATGGCAAGAGCCCAGGCTACAGCTACCTCGCAACCATATGGTGGTGGAGTCAGCAATGTGTCACATAAAGAGTCAGAAAATGCACTCCTTGGTGCCTCCTGGTAGGGAGGCCCGCACCATGGACGGGTTTGGCAGAAGGTGCTACAAGTCTTGATGCTCGCGGCCCATATTCAGGCTTATCAGCTGTAAATAGGCATGTACCTGAAGGACCTGGTGAAGGAGCTTGCTGGGTTCTCAGCTGGGCTGACAGGTGAATCTCTCAAGTGCTTCTGGATCCTCGTATCTTTGGTCAAGGAATGCTCCAAATTTCAGACTCGAGTGGCCTATGATGGCTTCGAGTCCATGGCTCATGTAGCTGCGGTAGGCATTAGTGTCCGCCACCTAGCTTGGCTGCAGCTCTCAGACGTGGAGCAATGGGTGCAGGACAAACTGGCCAATGTCCCCTGCTGGGGAGAGAACCTCTTCGGCAAACCCATGACCAACAAGGCTGCCGAGTTGGAGCCAGAGTTTATGACCAGGACCAAGCTGTCTTGGAAGACCGCTGACCCTTCCAGATGGAAGGCTTTGGGGAAAAAGCCCTTCCACCCAAAGGCAAAAAAGGCTTACGGAAAATGCCCCCAATTTCTGGCCTCTCAGGTCCCCAACAGGGTCAGCAGGCCAAAGATCAGGGGCACAGCTCCCATAATCAGAAAGCCCCCAAGCCCCAAACAGCACCCTAGCCGCAGTCTGAGGGGAGCTTTTGACTCCTTGGGCATAGCCCTTCCCCCTCGAGGACCAGGGCCCAAAGCACATGGGAGGATGTCTGGTTTACTTCACTCACCTCTGGCTGGGCATCACCACTAATGCCTGGGTGCTGCAGATGGTGCAGGAAGGTTACCTTTTACACTTCGACCAGACACCTCTTCCCTTCTTTCCAGGGGAATGTCCCATGACCTCCCTGCATAGAGAGCTCCTGCAGAAGGAATTTGAATTCCTACTCAAGGATCAGGCAGTAGAGCCAGTCCCTCGGCTGCTCTGGGGCATGAGGTTCTACTCCCGGTACTTCCTCATCAAAAAAGACGGGACTTTCTGCCCATCCTGGCTCTGCGGGACCTAAACCACTTTCTAGTCAAGGAGAAGTTCAAGATGCTATCTTTTGGAACATTGCTGCCCTACCTCCAGCAGGGAGATTGGCTATGCTCCTATACCTACATCCTGATCCATCCCTGGCACCGTCTGTACCTCCATTTCATCATTGGAGGCTGCCACTACCAGTACAGGGTGTTCCCCATCGGCCTCACCTCGGCCCCCCCGGGTATTCACCAAGTGCCTGGCGGTAGTTGCCGCTCACCTCCACTTCCTGGGAGTCTTTGTCTTCTCCTATCTGGATGACTGGCTCTTGAAAGGCAGCTCACTAAAGGAGATCCGCAATGCAGCCCACCTCACTATGGGGGTGCTGCAGCATCTGGGGTTTGTGATCAACTTCCCAAAGTTGCATCTGCAACCAACCCAGTGCCTGGAGTTCATAGAAGCTCTTTAAGACTCAACCCATCCTCCCTCTGGACCGGGCTCTGTGTCTGATGGCCCTAGCAAAAGAGGTACAGGGTCGCTCGTCGGCATCTGCCTGTCTCCTGCTGTGCCTATTGGGGCACATGGCCTTGATGGTTCACGTAACCCTGGAGGCCCATCTACGCATGCAACAGGCCCAGTGGACCCTCAGCTCTCAATGGACTCAGGCCACAGGCCACCTTGAGGATTGAGTCTGGGTCGCTCAGCCTCTTGCGTCCTCCCTCGCCTGGTGGCAGAGCTGACAGAATCTCATGGCCAGCCTACCCTTCCAGGCCTCGCCGGCCCAATGCATTTTTACCACGGACGCCTCTAAGCTCATCTGGGGAGCTCACTGCGACGGTCTTCAATTACAGGGCACCTGGACTGGGGAAAAATGTGCCCTCCAAATCAACCTCCTGGAACTCTGAGCTGTAACAAATGCCCTTCAGGTGTTACAGGCCCACTTGGCAAACCAGGGTGTCCTCATTCAAACTGACAACCAGGTAGTGATGTATCTCCAGGAACAAGCAGGAATACAGTCTTCACATATGGGTGAATGTCACCGATGGAGTCCGTGCAGGAATGCTCCCTGGTGTCCAATAGGATAGCCTTTGAGAGCACTCCACTGCACCTGCATGCCTGCCTTCCCACCTTCCCAACTCCTCTCCTCGGTTCTTCATTTTCTGTGGAGCCAGCAGGACGCTTCCTCCTGTCACTACCAAAAAACTTCTCTTTTTTGAGGAACATCATGCTTCTGCCTTCCCGTCAACGCTGGTTCTGTTGAATCCGTCACCGATCCCGATAAATCTTTCATTTTTTTCTTTTCAATTTCTCCTTTTTCTTTTCTTTTCATTTCCATTTTGGTTTACCGCTAAACTAGTCCTCTAGGCCTCCATAGCCTTCTCTTCAATCTCAAGGACATTTTTAAAGGCATGGAAAAACCAGTCAGTGGTTTTAAAAAGTATACCAAGTGTGCCAGTCAGGGCCATACCAATCATGAAATGTGCCCCGTGTGACTTGCACATCGGGTGCATGCCCCCCTCCTCCCCTGCACCTCCATCTAGCCACTTTATGAGGGCGGGAGAGAAGAGGCACACACCCGATGTGCAAGTCACTGGAACGCTGGCATCATCAGAACCCCCGAGGTTGATACCTACATTGGAACCGGTCGATGTCCCCAGTATCCTATACACTCAGACTGCCATGGCTCTGGATTCTGATACCTCCGATTATCGGTATCAACATCGACCTTTGACATCCATGAAGCATCAAGGTCGAACTCAGGACTGCCATTACTTCAATTGCTTATCGGACTCTGACTCAACTTCTTCAGATTCTGATGGAGGATCACTCGATTCCCAAGAACTTCCAAACATCCCTTCGGAACCTTTGTCGCCTCAGGAACAGCATCGGTCCCCACCAGAGGATATGTCCTTTCAGGATTTCATCCATGTCATGGCAACGGGACTCTCCATCACAGTAGCCTCAAAGAAGGAACTGAGGAATTGGAGATACTGCAATACCCTCCCATGCCCAAAGAAGCTCGGTGGATCATATCCTACAGGATCTTATGCTTGGCATATGGGAGACTCCACTCACAATTTACCCTGTCAACAAGAGACTCCAATACCATGTATCGAGTACCAGAAGGTCAAGGTTTCCAAAAACCACAGCTCCCCCACCACTCAATGGTGGTGGAATCAGCAATGTGCCAAATAAAGAGCTCAAAGAACCATTCCTCCATACCACCTGGCAGAGACTTGAGGACATTCGATGCCTTTGAGCATCAATGCTTCCAAGCTTGCATGCTGGCCTCCAGAAATAACTCTTACATTCAGTACTTGGGCATATTTCTTAAGGATGTCACCAGAGATCTGGAGACTTTTGCCCCCATACTTCCTAAAGATAAAAGGAGTACCTTCCAGATATTCATCAAACAGGACCAAAACACTTCTAAGTTTCTTACCAGGGTCTCTTTTGATGTCTTTGAATCCACCAGCAGAGCTTCAGCAGTCTGCATTTGGGCTCACAGGTTGACCTGGTTGCAGGGATAAGACCATGAACAATGGGTCTAGGATAAACTGGCCAATATCGCATGTAGTGGAGAAAACCTTTTTGGCAAGGATTGGAGGGAAAAAGCAGGTGAGATTGAAACAGATGATCTCAGCTTAAAACACCTTTCCAGGAAAACAGCTGACCCATCCTAGAGGAAGGCCCTTCCCAAGAAATCTTTCTATTCTAAGAAGAAGAGATACTATCCTTCTTACCCGCCTCCTGCTGCCTATCAACCTCAGTAGCTTCAACAAAGACAGCAGGGCCCTCATCAACCCAAGAAACCCAAGACTCCTAAGCCCCAAACGGCTGCACAGGCACAACCTGCACCTGGTTTCTGACTCCTTCGTAGAGAGCATTGCCAGTCTGCCCCTGGAGAGCCCCCAGCCTCTCGACATAGAAGGCAGACTTTGTCACTATGCCCACAGGTGGCATATCATAACATCAGAGCAATGGACACTCCAGAATGTCCAAAGGGGTTATCAGCTTCACTTCAAAACTCTACCCCCAACCAGCTTCACAGGGGATTATCCCATACAGCCCTTTCAAAGTACTCTCTTAAAAGAAGAGGTGACCACCCTGTTGTCCCAGGGTGCCATAGAAAGAGTTCCTCCTTCTCAAGAAAGGATGGGCTTCTACTCTACATATTTTCTCATTCCAAAGAAAACAGGAGAATCCAGGCCCATCTTGGATCTCAGAGACCTAAACAAGTTCATGTTCAGAGAAAAATTCAAAATGATTTCCCTAGGAACTCTTCTACCATACCTCCAGAAACACAATTGGCTAAGTTCTCTAGACCTAAAAGATGCTTACACGCATTTACTGATCCATTCCTCACACAGACAGTATCTGTACTTCATGTTTCAGGGAAACCATTATCAATAACAGGCTCTTCCTTCTGGTCTAGCCTCTGCCCCAAGGGTCTTCACAAAATGCATAGCAGTAGTTGCTGCCTACCTACACACCTTTGAGGTATTCATCTTTCCTTACTGAGACGATTGGCTGATCAAGGGAGAATCCCCTCAAGAGGTAAGACTCTCTCTTCATTGCACCATCATGGTACTCCAACACCTGGGCTTTGTCATAAACTTCCCAAAGTCCAATCTCACTCCAACCAAAAGTTTGTAGTTTATTGGAGCACTCAGATACTCGACAGGCCCAAGCTTTCCTCCCATAGGATCGCTGTGCCCACCTCATCGGTCTGGCAAAAGGGGTACAACAGCAAAGCCGAGTAACAGCTGAAGAGATGCTACGACTCTTAGCCACAGTCCATGTCATCCCCTACACTCGCTTACACATGCAGCAAGCATAATAGACTCTGTCTTCTCAATGGACGCCAGTGAAGATCATCTCAGAGATAAGATCCGCATCACTCCTCAGCTGATCAAGTCCCTTCAGTGGTGGTGTTTCCCACCAAACCTACTCTTCGAGTCACTTTTTCAGATGCCTCCACCTCGATGTACCCTGACAACAGATGCTTCCAATTTGGATTGAGGAGCCCATCTGAACAACCTAACCACACAGGGACTGTGGACACAACAGGAATCTTCCCTGCAGATCAACCTTCTAGAACTATGGGCACTTACAAATGCTCTTCGGGTTTTTCAACCCTAACTTTTGGGACAGCCTGTTCGAGTCAGGACAGACAACCAAGTTCCCATGTTCTAAGTGAACAAACAGGGGGGAACCGGGTCCTATTCCCTCTGCAAGGAAGTGATTTGCATGTGGCCCTTTGCCATCTCTCACCCCATTCACCTCAGCGCGGTGTACCTCCTGAGTGAATTCAATGTCCTAACAGACAGGCTAAGCTATATCCTTCGTCCTCATGAATGGACCCTGCACTGGGAGATGACTGCTCAGATCTTCCAGATGGTGGGAACCCCACTTATAGATCTTTTTGTCACTCCACAAAACACACAGCTTCCATTCTTCTGCTCCTGGATTCTGTAATTGCACCGTCAGGCCCCGGATGCCTTCCTTCTACATTGGGGACAGAGGCTGCCCTACACATTCCCGCCCATCCCCTTTATACCCAAAACACTTTTCAAGCTACAGGCTGACAAGGGTCAACGATTCTCATAGTCCCCTTTCCAGATCATACTGCTAGACCAGTCCAGAGAAGCGGGTTATGTCCCCCTGCTAGCAGATGTTAGAGGCAGAAAAAAACACTCCAGGGCTGTGATTGGTTGGGCTCTGGGTGATATAGGAGTGCCCCTAGAGGATCTAGCCAGTATTTCTCTGTCTCTAGCAGATGAAGGACTTAGACAAGTTTGTCTATTAGATTCTTTTTTTTATATTTAACTCCTGGATACATCCAGAGCACACAAGAGGTGTTTTCTCTGGGTTTCCTAGGCTTCCCTTCTTGATAGCTGTATTACTGTAATCAGCAATACAGCAGGGTTGAGCTCCTGATTTCCTGTCAGTGCAGCTCCCCTTTTCTCCATTCCTCCTCAGAAACACTTTCCAGCCCCTGCCAAGAGGGTCTAAGCGGCTGGCGGAGGATCCAGCTGTCATTCCTGTCCCTTTCAGTCTCTGTAATTGTCCTTACACTGACTTGAAAGTTTCTTTTCTCCTCCGTGGGACCTCAGCTCCTCTGATTCCAGCACAGTGAGTAACTGACAGTTTCCTTTTCACTGCCGTTTTCAGCGATTCGGGGCTCGAAGGGGTTTCAAGTTTTAAGGTGCTGGCAGCATTCCTTGCCTCTTCCCCACCAATTCTGCCGCGTTTTTGAAGTTTTTGGAGTAAAAGGTTGCTTTATTTTTGCTTTTAAAGTTGCCGGCGGCCATTTTGAAAACTCGGGATACCTTTTTTTACTTCATTCTTTTTGGCGGGAGCAGCTCTGGGCAGGCATTTTATGTCTAATTCTCACCAGAGAAACACATTACCCTTCTAGGAAAGTTTCCAAGGAAGAGTTTTAAGTGGACTTTGTTCCCTTCTCAAAAAAAAAAAATAATACAATAGGAGGTTTACACTTAACATGCCTGCTTCTCTGCATAGATGTATCAGCTGTAATAAGAAGCAGAAAGACTTAGTTAATCGCATGTGCTCTTTGTGCACAATGCATCCAGGGGAGTCCTCTTCCACTGTGCTACCGTCTGTGGATGTCAGCGCTTTGTCACCACCTTCATTAGAAGGGCTGCAATCCAGTCCGCCTGCAGAAGGATCCCAATCTGCTCCAAATTTGCCTCCACAGACTGCTGAACTCACTTCGGTTTCGGCCGATGGACAGTTCCTGGCACTTTTTCGCCAGGCATGGAGCCTGTGGCGTTCTGAATCCTCTGGAATACCTGCCTTACCTGCTTCCGCTCCAAGCGCAAGTGCTCACATAAGTCAGCAGACCTTAAGCCTACTCGTTCCTCCAGGGACATTTTGTGGGGCTTCCGGGATGTTCCTGATGCCCATGAGGAGCATAAATTTTCAGAGGGCAGACCTGATTCGTCCGAACGAGAAGATGGGGAATATTTCCCCTCAGATTCTTCACTCACACTTCAGGAGGACTCTCAAGATATCCGATTCTTTCGGAAAGAGGAGTTACCGGCCTTAATTGCTCAATGATAGAGGTGCTATGCCTGGCCGACACGCCTGATCCACAAACTTCCCAGGATCCTTTACAGCCAGATCCTATTTTGCAAGGTATTCGTAAACCTTCCAAAGCTTTTTCCTTTCCAGTGGAGTTGCAGCAAATGGTATCTCAAATGGTATCTTGGGAATGGGACTCTCCACAAACGTCTCTCCGCACCGCACGCCGTATTGAGCAGTTGTATCCTTGGTCTCCTACTCACCTCGACCGTTGGCTGTCATATCCAAAGGTGGATGCTTTGATGACTGGGGTCACTAAACATACTATTCCGGTTGAGGGCGAAACGGCACTCTGAGATCAACAAGACCGTAAGGTCGAAAGCCTTCTGAAAACAGCCTTTTCGTCCATAAGAACATAAGATATGCCATACTGGGTCAGACCAAGGTCCATCAAGCCCAGTATCCTGTTTCCAACAGTGGCCAATCTAGGTCATACGTACCTAGCAGTTTCCCCAAAAGACACAGGTTCCACAATGCTTGTACTGGGTCAAGCATTGATATCCTGGGTCCCTTCTTAATGGTTTATGGACCTTTCCTCCAGGAACTTGTCCAAACCTTTTTTAAACCCAGCTACACTAACAGCCTTTACTGCATCCTCCGGTAACAAATTCCAGAGTTTGATTACACGTTGAGTGAAAAAATATTTTCTTTTATTAGTCTTAAATAGTTTACCTTGTAGCTTCATTGCATGTCCCCTAGTCTTTCTATATTCTGATAATGTAAACAATTGATCTACGTTTACCCGTACCACTCTGTTCATTAATTTATAGCTTTCAATCATATCTCCCCTCAGCCGTCTCTTTTCCAGGTTAAAGAGCCCAAACCTTTTTTGCCTTTCTTCATAGGAGTATCCTTCCATCCCATTTACCATTTTGGTAGCTCTTCTCTGAACCTTTTCTAATAACGCTATATCCTTTTTAAGATACAGCGACCAGAATTGCACACAATATTCAAGGTGTGGTCTCACCATGGACCGATATAGAGGCATTATAATATCTTTTGTTTTATTTTCCATTCCTTTCCTTATGATACCTAGCATTCTATTTGCTCTCTTGGCTGCCGCTGCACACTGGGCCGAGGGTTTTAACATGTTATCCACAATGACGCCTAAATCTTTTTCCTGGGTGGTGGTTCCTAATGTGGAACCTTGCATCGTGTAACCATAGTTTGGGTTGTTCTTCCCTAGGTGCGTAACTTTGCACTTGTCCACATTAAATTTCATCTGCCATTTTGATGCCCAGTCTTCCAATTTATCAAGATCCTCTTGCAATTTTCCACAATCTTCTTTCGTTTTAACAACTTTAAATAGTTTTGTGTCATCTGCAAATTTGATAACCTCACTCGTTATCCCCTTTCCAGGTCATTTATGAATATGTCAAAAAGCAGCGGACCCAGCACAGATCCCTGGGGTACACCACTATTCACCTTTCTCCATTGGGAAAATTGGCCATTTAGCCCAACCCTCTGCTTTCTATCTTTTAACCAGTTCCTGATCCTCAGTAGTACACTTCCTCCTATCCCATGACTCTTTAGTTTTGCCAGAAGTCTCTGATGAGGGACCTTGTCAAAGGCTTTCTGAAAGTCCAGATACACTATATCAACTGACTCACCTTTGTCCACCTGTTTATTCACACCTTCAAAAAAACATAACAGATTAGTAAGACAAGATCTTCCTTGTCTAAAGCTATGTTGGCTGTCTCCCATTAGGCCATGACTATTGTGACAAGGAAGCCTGTTTTGAGCCTATGAGTATAGAAAAGGCCAATGACTTTAACTTAGAGAAAGGAGAAATCCCTGCAGGGCATGGATTTCAGGCCCCTTATAGAGAAAGAAACCTGAGGGAGAGAACGTTCAGGCAGCCACACCCTAACTCCTATGATGTAACTGCAGGCTTGAGAGGTGATTACAATCACCTGGGAGGAGTGGAGGAAGGGCTGGAACCCTGGAGAGGGAAATATAAACCTCTGCTAAAGCAGAGGAAAGAGGAAGCTCAGAGGAAAGGAGAAGCTCAGAGGAAAAGGGAAGCTCAGAGGAAAGGAGAAGCTCAGAGGAGAGAGGAAGCTCCAAGGAAGGAAGAAGCTCTCGGGAGTCAGAGGTCTCAGGAGGTTCGGAAGACTCAGAGGATTCAAGGGAATCATGAGTAGAACCAGGAGCACCTGCAGATCTCCAGGAGAGAACCCAGAGAGGAATACAGAGAGCTGTTCCAGAGAGGCTGGAAGGAGACAAGGAACTGTAGCGAGCACAACCAGGGAGAACTGCCCAGTGCTTCAGGTACTGACTGTCTGTATCGGGGAGAGTTGAGCTCAGGAGAGACATTAGAATCCCCAGGGAGGCTGTATTCTGAGCACTGTGTCCAGAGCTCAGAACAGGACACTGCCCTAACAACACCAGAGGATATGCAGATTGAGTTGGCAGGGGAGGAATTGCAAGATCTAGATATCCCCATGGACTGTACCCTGTGTCAAGCTACAAGCATGGAATCATTATGCTAAAGGCTAGCATTGAATGATAAAGTCTCCTAGAAGCAGGTAACTGGAATTGAGCCAGGAATTGGGTTTGAAGAAAACTCCACTGTTTGCATTTCTCAGGCAAAGTGCTGAGTCACGCCGAAGAGAAAGCTTGTGAAGGTTTGTTACTTGTTTTCTTATTTTGAGTTTAAAACCTATCCTGAAAGGAAGGAGGGCAAGAAGAGGTTGTTCCAGAGGAACTGAGTTATTCTTTTGTTGTTAAATGCTTCACAAACACAAGGTTAAAAGGAAGTATTTTTCCCTTTCTGAGCAGAGCTGTTTCTCTAAGACTGAGCAACGTTGTTGACCAGCTGCATTTGTTTAAAGACTGTGAAACAGTTATACTGATCTAAATGCTCTCTTGCAAACAATCCTGAATGGACAAAAATCCTGTGTACAGTTTACTTGAACCTTTACTTTAAAATAAATTCTGTCATTTGCCTTAACATCGGACCATGACTACACTTCTTCTTAAGAGCCAAACTACATGTCCCAGAATCCACCTGAGGAAAAGCTAGTTTATTTGAGCTCACCAGGAGAAGTTCTCTGTTACCTTGCCCCTCTAAGCCAGAGGCCAGGGGCAAGGGCGTGACAGTGGCGTAGTTGTACAGATCTTGTTGCCTGCATCAGGATATACAGCCACAGGATTTACAAAACAAGAGTGGAGATCTGGGTTGCGAGCTTCACTGGGATTCGCTGGCAAGGTCGACCAGGACGACAGAGCGGTTCCATGGAGACACCCTTCCTTTTTAAGGCCAGAGTCAGCACCTGACCCAGGTAAAAGGTACCTAGGAGGGGGTCAGCCTGGATCAGAGTAAAAGGGGAGGAAATGTGAATGCGTCCAGATAAAAAGAGCACATTAGAGCTGTAGCGTGGTACCGCGCTTGGTGTTTTCTCTTTTCTCTTGCAGGTAGTCACTGAGATGGAGCCCAAGGAGCTGATCCAATGGATGACCCTACAGTTCCAGAGACAGCAAGAGATGGCCCCTACAAGCACAAGAGCAAGCAGCAGCTGCTTTACAAGCACAGCAGAAGCCAGTGCTAGACTTGGTAGAGGCACTGATTGCCAACCAGTGAGCAGGAGCTGGAGATTTGCCAGCCCAGCCAGAACTAATAGTGCCACAGAATGTTTGTATGGTAGGACCATACAAGTGGGACATTGTCTTTTGGCAGACTTTCTGTGGAGGATGACATTGATGACTATTTAGAGTCCTTTGAAAGAGTTGCTTATGCTATAGGATGGCCAGTTGAGCAATGGGCTGTAAGGCTAGCCACCTCTTTAACAGGGGAAGCATTGGCTGCCTATAGGGCCATGCCAGCTGCCCTAGCCACCAATTATTCTGAAGTGAAAAATGCCATAAGAGATCACTTAGGTTTAACCAAAATGCTATATCACCGCATGTTCAGAGCCACGTCCCTGAAAGCTGGAGAAACACCTAAGGCCTTAAGCCAAAGGATAAGAGGCTTAGCCTTAAAGTGGTTGGTCCCAGAGGGAAAAACTGTTGACATGGTGGTGGATACAATAGTATTGGAACAGTTTATGGCTGCAGTCCCTAAGGACATACAATCTTTTTTGATACAGCAAAACTGAGAGAGGGTTTCCTCTTAGCTGTTAACATCCAGGGGATCAGTACCAACGCTCTGCTCGACTCGTGCGCCGACCAAAGCATGGTATCACGGAGGCTTTGGCGAGCAATTAAAGCTCAGGATGAATCGGTCCCGAGGAGACCAGAGGGTAGAGTCCAAATTAGATGCATCCATGGGGCTGCCTCTTTCTACCCCATATATAAGGTAGTGATAAAAGGACTAGGGGTACAGAAGGAAATCCCCATAGCAGTGCTCCCAAATATCCCCCATGACCTAGTATTAGGAAGAGACTGGCCCCAGTTTAGAAAACTGAGTTATTCTTTTGTTGTTAGATGCTTCACAAACACAAGGTTAAAAGGAAGTATTTTTACCTTGCTGAGCAGAGCTGTTTCTCTAAGACTGAGCAATGTTGTTGACCAGCTGCATGTGTTTAAAAGACTGTGAAACAGTTATACTGATCTAAATGCTCTCATCTCCAGGAACAAGCAGGAATGAGTCTTCACATATGGGTACGTCGGTACCGACGGAGCCTGCGCGGGAACGCTCCCCAGCTTCCCAAAAAGGAAAGCTTTTGGGAGCATCCCACAGCGCCTGCGCGCTGCCTTCCCGCCTTTCCTAACCGTCTCTCCCCAGTTCTTCTTTTCCGCGGAGCCAGCAGGTCGTGTTCCTGTCACCGCTGAAGAAGTTCTTTATTTTATTTCTTTGGTCGCGCGTCTGCCTTCCCCGACGTCGGACCGGTACTGCCGGTCTTTCTTTCTTTTCTTATAAAAAAAAGAACATATTTTTCCCTCACTTAGTGTGTTTTTCCTCTTTGGGCCTTAGGCCTCACGAGAAATTTTCCTCATGGAAAAACCAGCCTCCGGGTTTAAAAAATGCACTAAGTGCAGCGGTACTATTTCTGTCACCGACACCCATGAATGGTGTCTTAAATGTTTGGGTCCTGACCACTCCATTTTGGATTGTCCGTCCTGCTCCTTGATGTCTAAACGAGGTTTACAGAACTGAGCAGCTAAGCTCCATGTGCTGTTTCCCTCTGATGCAGCTTCAGTGGCATCGACGTCTTCCAGGGCTGCTTCTTCCTCCCATGGATCTCAGGTAACCAAACATAAATCCAGCCGGTCCTCGAAGGGTAGATCTCCTTCCAAGCATCGAGATGCCTCCGGGCTTGCCCTCGAGGATCCCGCACCGGCAAAACAACCCCGGCGGGAAGCTCCGGCTTCCAAAGCTCCACCTATGGGGTTACAGGTTGACATCGATGGCACGGCCTCGACCGATCACCTGTTAGAATGCTCTGTGGGACCGGTGCAACCTTCCGGTACCGAATTCCAGGCATTCATGGCGTCGATGGATCAGAATGTCCTATCCATGCAGCAGGCTATCACGGCCTTCATTCAAGCTGCGACGCCGCTGATACCACAACAAACTCCGTTGTCGGTATCAGCTCCGGTACCGGCACCAGTGTCGGTACCGGTACTGACTGCATCGACATCGACCAGGATGCCGACTGCAGCGGTTCCCTGTCCAGGGATGCCCATCGGTACCGAACCGGTACCGATGACGCCCGATGTCGATACCGCTCGATACGCATATCGAGCTTTGGAAGAGCACCCTGACAGTTGATACTTTGATTCCTCCGAAGATTCTGATGCATCGGAGGAGTCTGCTGAAGTATCCATAGCCCTTCCTGAAGAGCCTTCTTCTCCAAAAAGAAGAATGTCTCCTCCAGAGGACTTGTCCTTTCAAGACTTCATTAGAGAAGTGGCTAAAGGGCTTTCTGTTTCAGTAACCTCTGAATCAGAGCCTAGAGCTAAAAAATTGGATATTTTAGGTTATTCTAAGGCTCCTAAGGAGGCAGTCACCTTGCCAATTCATGAGATTCTTTATGATCACATGATTGACTTATGGGAGACTCCTCTCACTATCTCTCCTCATTCTCGTAGATTGGACACTATGTACCATGTCCCTCCTTGTCCTGGGTTTCATAAAACACAGCTTCCTCACCATTCTATTGTGGTGGAGTCAGCTATGAAAAAGATAAAGAGTGCAAAAAGACACTCTTCTGCTCCTCCAGGAAGAGAATGCAGGACCTTGGATGCTTTTGGTAGGAAAATCTTCCAAGCCAGCATGCTCATTGCCAGAATCAACTCCTATAGTTTTTATATGGGTATGTTTCTGAAAGAAGTTACAGATAAGCTGCACACTTTCCTCCCTTTTCTTCCAGAGGATAAAAGGGAAGAATTTCTTATTTGGCTTAAGCATACTCAAGATATTTCAAAGTTTTTCAACTGTGCAGCTTTTGACTCCTTTGAGGGTGCCAGCAGGGCTTCGGCCATTGCCATAGCTGCACGCAGAATTGCTTGGCTCCAAGCTTCTGATCTAGAATCTTGGGTCCAGGATGGCTTGGGAAATCTTCCCTGTACAGGAGAAAACTTGTTTGGCAAAGATTGGCAAATAAAAGCCACTCAAATGGATGCAGAAAATTCTGCTTTGGATAGACTTTCAAAGTCAACCTCCATTCCTGCCAAGAAAAAACCTTTCAAGAAGTCTTTTTTCAAGAAAGGCAGATTCCATCCTGCTTCTGGCCAACAATCATCTACAGGTCGTTTTGCTGCTAAGCGTCAGCAACCTAAACAGGCCAGGCCTAAGCCTACAGGGGCTGCTGCAACTCAGCAGACCCAGCCTCCTCAGGGTTTTTGACTTGATGCTAGAGAACTTAGCCTTTCTGGCTCTGAAACAGCCAGAGCCTCTCACCATTCCAGGAAGGTTAGCTCATTTTGCTCCCAGATGGGAGCAAATTACAGCCGAGCAGTGGACCCTCTCCATCATAAGGGAGGGCTACAAACTTCATTTCTCAAACCTTCCTCCCCACACCATGGTGAGACATTTCAATTCTCCAACATCTCTCCTCGACCTTCTAGGTCAGGAGGTGGCTGCCCTTCTTGCCCAAGGGGCAATAGAAGAAGTACCTCTTCTTCAACAAGGGTCAGGGTTTTACTCCCCCTACTTTCTGATCCCAAAGAAAACAGGGGGCTACAGACCCATATTAGATCTCAGAGAATTGAACAAATTTCTATGCAAGGAGAAATTCAAGATGCTTTCTCTGGGCACTCTCCTTCCATACCTTCAGAGTCAGGATTGGCTTTGTTCTCTAGATCTCAAGGATGCGTACACACATGTCCTCATCCATCCATCTCACAGAAGGTTCCTCCGTTTTCTTTTCCAAGGAAAGCATTACCAATACAGGGTGCTTCCTTTTGGTCTGGCCTCTGCTCCAAGAGTGTTCACCAAATGCATGGCAGTAGTAGCTGCATTTCTACGCACTCTGGGAATATTTGTATTCCCATACCTGGACGACTGGCTCATCCGAGCTCCATCTCAGTCAGAGGCCCAGACTTCCCTGGACTGCACAAGGCGCATTCTGCAGTATCTGGGACTTGTGGTAAACCTCCCAAAGTCCCAGCTCACCCCTACTCAGTCCCTAGAGTTCATAGGGGCCTGGCTAGATACTACCACTGCAAGGGCCTATCTTCCTCAGGCCCGTTGCCTACACCTAGTGCAGTTAGCCTCCCAGATTCCGTCAAAGAGCCATTTAACTGCCCGGGAGATGCTACAACTGCTAGGCCACATGGCATCCACAGTGCATGTGGTACCCTATGCTCGCCTTCACACGAGAGCAGCTCAATGGACTTTGTCCACCCAGTGGACTCAAGCATCAGGGGCTCTCTCAGATAAAATAGCAACCTCCAGGCGCCTCTTTTGGTCTCTCCAGTGGTGGAGGTCTACCCAAAATCTGTTGCTGGGGTCCCCCTTCCATCATGATAAGGTAGGACCAATCCACACTTTATGCCTAAAGTGGTCTCACCTTTTCATTTTAATCAAGAGGTATATTTACCTGTCTTTTTTCCAGGTCCTCATGCATCAAGTGCAGAGAGGAATCTTCATACCCTGGATTGTAAGAGAGCTCTTGCCTTTTACTTACAAAGGACACAGCAACATAGAAAGTCTTCTCAACTCTTTGTTGCCTTTGAGTGCTCTCATTTGGGACTTCCAGTCTCTAAGAGGACACTGTCCAATTGGATTGCTCAATGTATTTCTTTCGCCTACCAGAGTAAGAACCTTTCTCTGGAGGGCCATGTCACTGCTCATAATGTGAGGGCCATGGCCACCTCTATGGCTCATCTAAATTCTGTGTCCATCGACCAGATCTGTCGAGCGGCCACCTGGGCCTCGGTTCATACCTTCATAGCCCATTACTGTTTGGACAAGGACTCCCGCCGGGATGCCTTGTTTGGTCAGGCTGTTCTCAAACACCTGTTCCATGCTTAATCAACTCCTGCCCTCCTTCCCTGAATGGATGCCTGAGATCCATAGGAGGAGATAGAGCCCTTCCCAGGGTCTCATAACCTTGGGGATCTCCCAGGCATCTCTAGCTAGGGAGTCCCCATATGTGAAGACTCATTCCTGCTTGTTCCTGGAGATAGCACAGTTACTTACCTATAACAGGTGATCTCTGGGAACAGCAGGAATAACTCTTCACAACCCACCCACCTCCCCTAGGAGTTGTATCTCTCTATCTATTTTTCCTTTCCTCTCTCTCTTTGTCTCAGCTTTAAAACTCAAACTGGGGAGAGGCGGTTAGGAAAGGCGGGAAGGCAGCGCGCAGGCGCTGTGGGATGCTCCCAAAAGCTTTCCTTTTTGGGAAGCTGGGGAGCGTTCCCGCGCAGGTACCAATGTATCCATATGTGAAGACTTATTCCTGCTGTTCCCAGAGATCACCTGTTACAGGTAAGTAACTGTGCTTTGCAAACAATCCTGAATGGACAAAAATCCTGTGTACAGTTTACTTGAACCTTTACTTTAAAATAAATTCTGTTATTTGCCTTAACATCGGACCATGACTACACTTCTTCTTAAGAGCCAAACTACATGTCCCAGAATCCACCTGAGGAAAAGCTAGTTTATTTGAGCTCACCAGGAGAAGTTCTCCGTTACCTTGCCCCTCTAAGCCAGAGGCCAGGGGCAAGGGTGTGACACTGTTAACATGCTGAGTAATTTTATTCTTTATGATGGTTTCTACCATTTTTCCCAGTACTGACGTCAGGCTCACCGGTCTGTAGTTTCCCGGATCACCCCTGGAACCCTTTTTAAAAATTGGTGTTACATTGGCGATCCTCCATTCTTCAGGTATTAGAGATGATTTTAATGATAGTTCACAGATTACTAATAGCAGGTCTGCAATCTCATATTTCAGTTCTTTCAACACCCATGGATATATATACCATCTGGCCCAGGTGATTTGCTACTCTTTATTTTATCTAATAGTTGTAATATATCTTCCCGATGTATCAATATTTCCTTCAATTCTTCCGCACCTTTAAATACCACTTCAGTCATGGGCAATGTTCCCTCTAATTTTCTGTAGGCTATGTGCGCATAAAATATCAGCTGTGTGCAGCTTTTGAAGGAAGGTTAAATTTTTATGCGCCACATAACGACACTCGGAGTTATATACTTTAAAATTTGACTACACGTCAGAATACAGTATGTACACCACATTGATTTTAATAAATTAAATGAAAATAGACGATTACTAAATGAAGCGGGAAATTTCTAGTAATTACAATCATAACTTTTAAATTTTAAGACATCTGTGTTGTTTTCTATCAGAATCAGAGCCGTAATTTTTGTGCGCTCTGTTGTAAAGTATGTGCGCTCGCTCGGCGAGGTATGTGCGCGCGCACACGCTCACAGCTTAGAGGGAACAGTGGTCATGGGTAACATCCCTACATCTTCCTCAGTAAAGACCAAAGCAAAGAATTCATTCAGTCTCTCCGCTATCGCCTTGTCGCCTCTTAGTGCCCCTTTAACTCCTCGATCATCTAATGGACCAACTGACTCTCTCACAAGTTTTTTGCTACGAATGTACTTGAAAAAATCTTTATTTCGCGTTTTTGCTTCTGCAGCAAGCTTCTTCTCAAATTCTCCCTTTGCCTGCTTTATCAATGCCTTGCATTTGACTTGCCAGTGCTTGTGCTGTTTCCAGGTTTCGTCGTTTGGCTCTTTTTTCCATTTCCTGAAAGTTGCTTTTTTGGCAACAACAGCCTCTCTGACGTCACCTTTAAACCATGCTGGCAGTTTTTTGGACTTCCT
Source organism: Ichthyophis bannanicus (assembly GCA_033557465.1). NCBI lineage: Eukaryota > Metazoa > Chordata > Amphibia > Gymnophiona > Ichthyophiidae > Ichthyophis > Ichthyophis bannanicus. The sequence goes on from CM066035.1 coordinate 574,337,331, forward strand.
TCCACTTTTCTTAAAGCGTGGAATAAAGCTGGTTTGGGCTTCCAAGATAGTATTTTTCAACAACACCCAAGCTTGATGTAAGTCTTTAACCTTTGCAACTGCTCCTTTTAGTTTTTTCTTAACTATTTTCCTCATTTTATCATAGTCTCCCTTTCAAAAGTTAAAAGGTAGTACTGTGGATTTCCTTACTATCCCCCCTCCACTAATTAAATCAAAGGCGATCATGCTATGATCACTATTGCCAAGTGGCCCCAACACCCTTATCTCTTGCACTAGATCTGGTGTTCCACTAAGGACTAGGTCTGATATTGCTTCCCCTCTGGTCAGTTCATGAACCAGCTGCTCCAAGAAGCAGTCATTTATTTCATCTAGGAACTTTATCTCCCTAGCATGTCCTGCTGTGACAATGACCCAGTCGATACCAGGGTCATTGAAATCACCCATTATTATTACTGCGCTGTAACATTTGTTAGCTTCCTTGATTTCTTTGAGAATTTCATCATCCATTTGTTCATTCTGGCAAGGTGGTCGATAGTACACCCCCACTGCCATCGCCTTCCCCTTTTTACATGGAATTTCAATCCATAGAGATTCTACAGCAAATTTTGTTTCCTGCAAACTTTAATCCTTTCTGACTCAATGCCCTCTCTAACATAGAGCGCATCCCCTCCACCAATTTGATTAGCTCTATCATTATGATATAGTTTGTACCCAGGTATCACAGTGTCCCACTGGTTGTCCTCCTTCCACCATGTCTCTAATATTCCAATCATATCTAACCTCCACTCTTTCTCTACAAGCTGCGGTTTGTGGAGGTTTGGAAGCTCAGGCCTCCCTCCGATGGATTCAGCAACTTTCTGACGAGCCAGAGTTATAGCGCCTTGAATCTGTCGCTGCATTCCTGGTAGATGCCTTTTATGATCTTCTACGGCTGTCAGCTTGCTCCGTGGCAGCGGTTACAGTGGCTAGAAGATGGCTATGGTTGCGTTAATGGGCAGCGGATGTTGCTTCTAAGACTCTCCTGTCTAAATTGCCTTTTAAAGGGAGATTCCTTTTCGATGAAGATCTTGGTGGAATGCTTATATTTACTGCTCCCTTATGTGGGATCTGCGGATCTCTTATTACTTTATATTATTTTGTTAAGTTAGGATAATCTCTCCTTCCTTTAATGTGTGCTTAGTTATGTGATGGTGATATTCTTGTAGAGTGAATTATTGTGGTGTAATTTTCTTTTTTCTTTTGTTGTTAATCTGTATCTCAAGAAAATGCAAAATAAAAATATTAAAAAAAAAAAAAAGATCTTGATAAATTGGTGAAAGATCTCAGAGAGGTGAAGCCGCAACGTTTACCTGAGGACAGACCAAGGCATCTTCTCGTCGTGTCTGTCGGTCCCACGGTTTTCGCTGATTTTCTAAATCTCAGGATTCACGACGATACTGTTCTTTTAAGCCAGGTGTTTCTTCCACTTCTGCCCATCACTATGGTCATAGAGTGCAGTCCTTTCGAGGAGCCCGCAGAGGGACAGATACCTACTCTGGCCCAGGGAAATTCACTGGAGCCTCCCGTCCTTCCCACTGACGGGACGCTCCACCCACTCGAGAGCCTTCCGCCCATAGGAGGATGGTTATCCCTTTTTTCTCGACAGTGGGCACTCATAACTTCAGATCACTGGGTCCTCGATATACTTACTCACGGCTATTCTCTTGAATATTACCGACCCATTCACGATGCCTTCCTGGTCTCCCCAGGATGCTTGTCGGGAAAACGAGTGGCCATTCAAACTACTATTCAGAGACTTCTCTCCTTAAAGGCCATTTGTCCAGTCCCTCTGTTAGAAAGAGGGCTAAGCAGCTATTCCATCTATTTTGTAGTGCCCAAGAAAGATGGATCGTTTCGTCCAATTTTGGACCTCAAAGGCGTAAATCGCAGCCTTCGAGTACCACACTTCCAGATGGAAACCCTACAGTCAGTCTTTCATTCGGTACGCCTGGGAGAGTTTCTGGCTTCCTTAGATCTCACGGAAGCGTATTTTCATATTCCCTTTCGAGAAGACCACCAGCGCTTCCTGCGTTTTCAGTTCTAGGCCAACATTTTCAGTTTCGAGCTATGCCCTTTGGCCTAGCCTCGGCGCCTCGAACCTTCTCAAAGGTGATGGTGGTTGTGGCCACAACCTTACGCAAGCAGGGCATCAAAGTGCACCCGTACTTGGACAATTGGCTCATTCATGCGGATTCTCTTCCAGAGGCTATAAAAACTGTTTCCACAGTAGTGGCCTTTCTTCAGCAGCTCGGTTGGGTGATCAACTGCACCAAACGTTCCCTCCATCCTGAGGTATCTCAAAAGATCGAATTTCTTGGAGCACGCTTCGATACCGGTCAAGGGCATGTATTCCTGACTCAAGCCCGTTTTGTAAAGCTGACCTTTCAACTCCGCAGTTTCTTGGCGCAAACAGCCCCCCGGACATGGGATTACCTACAAGTTCTGGGATCCATGGCAGCCACCATCGAACTCGTACCTTGTGCAAAATCTCACATGCGCTGTCTTCAGGCCGCTCTGCTTTCCAGATGGTCCCCAGTGACAGAAGACTATCAGATTCATTTGCCGTAACAGCGGCAGGTCAGGCACAGTCTACAGTGGTGGTTGGCATCTCACAATCTCCTCAGGGGAGTGCCGTTGGAAAACCCGCATTGGATCTTGCTGACAACCGACGTCAATCTGTCCGGATGGGGAGCGCATTGTCGCACTCACTCAGCTCAAGGAACTTGGACAAACGCAAAGCACGTAGGACCATCAAAATGCTCGAGGCGAGAGCAGCTCGATTCGCCTTACTGAAGTTTCAGTGGTTCCTACAGGGACAAGCAGTTCAGATTCTCTGCGACAATGCCACGGCAGTATCCTACCTCAACCGCCAGGGTGGCACCAAGTGCACAGGGGTATCGAAAGAGATGTCCCTTCTCTTCCCTTGGGCAGAAAAGAACCTTCAAGCACTCTCGGCACAGCATATTGTGAGAACCAGCAATGTGAAAGCAAATTTCCTAAGCAGACACACTCTCGATCCCAGCGAATGGGAACTGGCCCCACAAGCGTTCCAAACCATAGTTCAGCAGTGGGGGCAACCAAAAGTAGATCTCATGGCGTCAGCCACGAATGCGAAAGTTCTGCTCTTCTTCAGTCATTGGAGGGACCACAGCTCTCAGGGCATAGATGCCTTGGCGCAGCCATGGCTGAAATGCCAGTTGCTTCATGTATTCCCACCTTGGCCATTGATCGGAAGGATTTGCAGCAAATCAGAGAGCACCAGGGTCCAGTAATATTGGTGGCCCCAGACTGGCCACGAAGACCTTGGTAAGACTGTCTCGAGTCCCTCCTCTGCGACTACAAGCTCCGTTCGGACTTCTCAGGCAAGGTCCTATTTCGATGGAAGATCCAACTCGTACTTGCTTACAGCTTGGCTCTTGAACGCCGTAGATTGACTCGTAAGGGTTACTCTTTCAAGGTAGTGTCGACTCTCCTCAAGGCTCGCCGTTTGTCTACTTCATTGGCATACGCTAGGGTGTGGAGAGTCTTTGAGTCCTGGTGTATCCAACATCATCTTTCTCCTTGGAGAACAGAAATTCCAGACATTCTTGCCTTTCTTCAAGAGGGCTTCGACAAGGGTTTAGCTCTTGGCACTATATGGGTACTGATTGCAGCGTTGACGTGTTATAGGGGGCCGATTCGTGGTTGTTCTCTTGCATCCCACTCAGATGTGTCACGTTTTCTTAAAGGAGTGAAGTTTCTACGCCCTCCGGTCCATCCACTTGTTCCTTCTTGGGACCTTGTCTTGGTTCTTCGGGCTCTGATGTCTCCGCCCTTTGAGCCTCCAAAGGAAGTTTTTGTATCAGATTTGACACTTAAGGCAGTTTTCTTAGTGACAATAACTTTGGCTCGTTGCATTTTGGACCTGCAGGCCCTCTCTTGCAGGGATCCGTATTTGACTTTCTCTGCAGAAGGAGTGTCCCTTCGCGCTGTTCCCTCTTTCTTGCCTAAGGTGATTACTCCTTTTCATATCAATCAGCCTCTTTTGTTGCCGGCTTTTTCAAAGGAACAATGTTCCAGAAGTTCCAAGAATCTCTGAGCGGTTGATCTCAAAAGGATTCTTCTTCGCTATCTCAAGGTCACCAATTCTTTTTGCAAGACCGACCATCTTTTTGTGCTTTTTGTGGGGCCGCGCCGAGGTTTGGCAACTTCCAAGTCTACTATCACCCAATGGATGCACCGTACCATTGAATCAGCCTATATTCTCCAAGACAAACCAGTGCCTCCTGCTCTTCGCACACATTCGACTCGGGCTCAGGACACGTCTTGGCTGAGCAATCGCACGTAGTCCCTCTTGATATTTGTCGAGCGGCAACTTGGTCTTCCTTGTCTACCTTTGTCCAGCATTATTGCCTGGACGTTCAGGCACGTGAGGACAGTCGTTTTGGGGCTAGTGTGCTGTCTGCAGCTCTCTCTGCCCACCCTGGGATTCATTAGCTTGGGTACTTCCCGCTTGTCTGGACTGGTCTAGCAGTATGATCTGGAAGGAGAAATTCACTTACCGTTAATTTCTTTTCCTGGAATACTGCTAGACCAGTCCAGAACCTGCCCCATTATCAGTGCCATGACTGCTGATGCAGAGGAGCCAACATTCGATTTACTTCAGACATAAGCAATATCATATGCTGGAGAAAGTCCACAACAGTGGATTCAGATTTTTTCTCCAAAGAATGATGTTTGATCCTCCTCCAACCTTCTTGGTTTGAGTTCAAGTTTTTCATTGAATTACTGGTTACCTGTACATAGTTGAGTTCATTAGTCCCATTTTTCTCTTTGCATTAGTGCTTTTTCAAAAGAATACTGGCTAGATCCTCTAGGGGCACTCCTATGTCTCCCAGAGCCCAACCAATCACAGCTCTGAAGTGTTTTTTTCTCTGTCTCTAACATCTACTAGCAGGGGGACATAACCCGCTTGTCTGGACCGGTCTAGCAGTATTCCAGGAAAGGAAAATAACAATAAGTGAGATTTCTCCTTTGGCCCCATCAACTGTGGTTTCCTCTGCTTCTTCACCTTGCGCAGACTCAATCTCTCAGCCTGGGATGTGTGCCCGAACTCCTCTCTCAGGACCACAGGACATTCCTCAATCCCAATCTTCACTTCCTATGCCTGACAGCATGGTTGCTGAAAGGCTAGTGCTCGCTGACCTTGACCTGCCACAGGCAGTCAAAGATGTCATTCTTTCATCACATAAAGATTCCACCAGGTGATCTTATGCCTTCAAGTGGCATTGGTTTGCCCTCTGGTGCTCCCCAAAGGAGATTGACCCCTTTTCTTGCCCGTTGGAGTCCCTTCTACAATATTTCCTCCACTTATCCTTAACAGGACTTAAAACCAACTCAGTGACAGTTCTCCTTAGTGCCATTGCGGCTTCTCACAGACCAGTGAAGGGACTGACTATCTCCTCACACCTCTTAGTAGCATGCTTCATGTGGGATCTCCTGCTATTCAAGCCACCCATTAAGCACCTCCGGTGGCCTGGGACCTGAATGTGGGTCTGGCACAACTTCTAAAGCCACCTTTCAAACCTTTAGCCACCACTTTACTAAAGATTCTATCTTGGAAGGTCATCTTCCTTATTGCACTCACTTCAGCTCGCTGCATCAATTGAGCTGCAAGCTCTAGTGGCGGATCCCCCCTATACTCAGTTCCACCATGACAAGGTGGTTCTCTGAACCCATCCACACTTCCTCCCGAAGTTGATTTCCTCTTTCCATCTAAACCAGTCGATAATCCTCCCAATTTTCTTCATTAAACCTCATGCATCTCGGACTGAAGCAGCACTACACACCTTAGACTGCAAGCGAGCGCTGGCCTATTACTTGAATAGAATTAAAGATCGCAAAAGATCCTCTCAGTTATTCATTTCCTTTGATTCTAGTCACCTTAGTCTACCGGTGATGAAACATACTCTATATAGATGGATAGCAGATTGCATTTCTTTTGCTTCAAAGTGTCCAACTACAACAGGTCTTTGAAAACTGGTCAAGAAGCTGCACTCTTGCCACTGGCATTTTTATTCTTACACTACTGTCCCTTATGCATCTTTTGCCATTTCATTCTCTTCTCTTGTGATGATGGCTGCCCACTGACTGAAATCTCCAGCTAGCAGGTTTGGCCTCCTCTAGAGTGGCAATGTGTCAAATGACTCCCTCTACTGTGAAGGACAAGCTGACAGGAAATATCCAGTGATATTTTATGTTGCTCTCAATTAGCTTTTTAGTTACCATCTGAAAGGTATGTCTACAAAGTCGTTGGGGCTAGGCCAGCAAACACTGCCACTTGGTGAACCTACCAGCTGCTCTCATTTTTGTCATAATGCGTTCTTTGATGCCATAATCATATATGTAGATAATGATGTCCCTTTCATGGGACCAAGAGATCTATGCACTTTCCAGTTTTACCGGCAGTTCCTCCATCTCAGTCTCATCCAGCTGCAGCATTCTTGAAAATCACCATTGCAAACTGCCTTACTTTGCTCATATTGGAGCCCCTCCAGCACACTTCTTATCCGCAAATTATTGCAGCAAAGCCTGTTCTCCATATCTTCTAGCTTTGCGGCCAGTTGTTCTTTAACCTCAACAATGTAAACCTCTTATTGTTTGATCCCTTCCACTTTCTCCAGCTATGATTCACTATTGTTCACCCTCCACCAAACTTGACCAGGTCAAACCGCATCTCCATTATGCACTCTCCAATTTCCCCCTTGACCTCAGTGATTTTCTTCCTGAGCTCCGTGAACCAACCATTCAGCACTTCTCAAAACTCATATTTAGACCTCATGAGGGTGATGGTCTGGCACACACCACATCTACTTTTCCTGAGGTGACTGAATTTCTCACATGGCAGCCCATCCACCTTCTTATTTACCTCATTAGCCTCCACTTTTTTCCCAGAGTATGCAAAATCCTTTAGATCAGCCATTTTACGATGTGTTTTCATTACTCTGACACCACAAGCATGGGTTTGTGATACAGGGAGAGAATCTGTATTTGTGCAAATGACACCCGATTATCACAAACATTTGGGCTAGTCATGCAGGCCCTCACCTTAGGCTTCCATTCAGGAGATTAAGTCACTTCCTCTGGCTCAGCAGAGTTCTTAACTTAACGAGTAGTCTTTGGATCAGCAGACCATGCATAGTATCTTTCAAACCACTGGAATCCTCCCAAATAGACCTCTTTTCCAGAAGCAAAAATGCAAAGCTACCTTTGTTAGGTATGCCTATCCCTGGATTGACTGACGAGATATATACTGGCCATAAACTGTTCTTGGCTCCTGCTGTTCACCTATCCCTCCATCTCTCTCTGAATAAAGACCCTGTGCAAGTTTCTAAAGAAGCTTGGCACAATGATTTTTATAGCACCATACTGACCTCTTTAGATCTAGTAGACTCTCAGTTCTTCCACTGTGCATACTTCAGGAATTTCCATCACTGATCAAGCATAATAAGGGCATCTTTCTTCATCTAAATCTGGAATCACTAGCCCTGGCAGCATGGAAATTGAATACATAGTTGCCACTGTTTGCTTCACGTTGCTTATACAGAATAAACAATCTACCACGTGTACCTACGATTTTTAAATAAAAGATATTATCTATTTAGGTGTATCACAAATGACCATGACACCATTTAATGTCCTCCCAAAGCTATTTTGCATTTCCTCTACCATATGTACTGGCTCAGGTTGCAAACATCCTCCATCAGAATCCATCTTTGTGTGCACTCAGCCTGACATACTCCTATTGATAAGCTCTAGGCTTCTCAATATCCTGTCATTTCTCAATTTATGAAAGGGCTTTTTCATGTGAAACCACCCTTGCAGAAGCCTCCTGTGCCATGGGACCTTAACAAATAGAGGGGGGTGACCTGTACGGAGCGGTGGGTACAACCCTAAACAAATGCATAGAGGGGATGACCTGCATGGAGTGACAGATACAGCCCTAAACAAAGAGCATAGAGGGGGTGACCTGCACGGAACTGTGGGTACAACTATTGTAGCCACCTTACTAGGCAGGCTTGATGAACCATACTGGCATTTATCTGCCTTAATACACTATGTTACTATGTTACCTTATATGCATTTTCCTTTTTACTATACTAACCAAGATGGAAGACCCCATCACCCTTGTACACACTTTTTCCCATTCTTTATCATCAAACTGTGTACCTAAATCCCTCTCCCAAGCCTTCATACATTCAAATCTTTGAGTACTCTTCTGGCTGAAGGGTCGATACAACAATCTGTAAGTTCAAAAGTAGCCCAGTCCTAGAAACTCCAAAGATTCTACTCATGATCATAATGTATTATTCTAGTTTTATCCCTCAAATAGTGCGCCACCTGCACATAAACATGGAGTGAAGGAGTAGCCTAATGGTTAGAACACTGGTTTAGGAACCAAGAGACCAGGGATCAATTCCCACCAGCATGCCTTAGGCAAGTCACATAACCCTCTATTGCCTCAGGAAAATCCAAGTTATCAATGTCCCTGTTTAATGTACATTGCTATATAAAAAAACCTGTTAATAAATGTAGGCAAAAAACTCTTTGGTATTCAGAGGACATTCTTCTCGGTATTCAGAGGACATTCTTCTCTCAAGTCCTTGAAAGTCTGCATCACATAACACTCTATATAAGCTTAGCAAAACTATCTAATCCCATCTACTCCCATTTCCTAAAAATAATCTCCCTTCCTGGGATAGAATCTTGTGCGTACCTTATAGGGCACATATTGTAAATGTTGTTCCAGGACTAACCCTTCTCAACTCCCTCTGCCAAATTCCCTACAAATGCCTGGTAAATGGGTTTTCTATTCGCTGCCTTTTTACACTCTGCTGACTTAACCATATGAAAGTATGCATCTTCATTACAGCCATCCTCCCTAACCATGATATCTCCTACATTCCCCACTTCTCCATATCTTTTACCAGTTGGGCCAACAACCCTGTATAATTAGCCTTATATAACTGTTCAGATTTACCGGTGATATTAACCTCAAATACAGAAGTGAGGGAGTAATCCATCAGAAAGCAAAATGTTCCCAAAGACTATAACTACAGGATCTTTGAAGATGATATTCAGCACCTCCATTTTATATTAATTTTAAATCCAGAGACTCTGCCATATTGTTGGATCTCTTTAATTAAATTTGGCATGGTAACCAGAGGCTTAGTAACATACATCAAGGTATCATCCACGAAGAGTGAGATTTTATGAGTGGACCCCCACCACCCCCCTCAATTACAATCCCGCTATATCTGGTTGCATCTGGATCCTCTGCTACAGAGGCTCCATTACTAGTACAAAGAGGAGGGGAGAAACGGGACAGCTAGTCTAGCTCCCCTTCCTAACTGAAAAGCTTCCGTATGCCCCCTATTGACTTTTACCCTGGCCTCTGGATTATCATAGAGCGTCCTTATCCTTCCCGAACACTTTGGGCCTGTTCCTATTTTATTCAGCATTGCAAACATAAATCCCCAGTTGACTCTATCAAATACTTTTTCAGCATCATTTGCCAACAAAATCAATTTCTTCTGAGTCTTCTTTTCTGTCCAAATTAAATGAAGCACTCTTCTAATATTATCCTCTATTTGTCAACCTTGTATTTTTCCGGAGATCAAGGGCATTTTACATAGAACACAAGAAGTTACATAGAACCTATATACATTGAAACATTGTAAATCCATAACTATGTACATTGTATCTTGTTCAGTATAATGCAATAATGTAGTAGTTTTGTTAGTGGGTGTTATATTGATTCCTGCTGGATGTGATAGGTGCTGATTGTGTTTTTTGGGGGTTTAAGGAGTATGCAGGTGTGCCTCTGATTAGGTTACGCATTGAGTTTAGGGAAGAGGGGATGTGGTTGGGTTTTGGTGGTGTTGTGGTTGTTGTAGTGTTCAATGAATAGTAGAGTCTTTAACTCCTTCCTGAATGTCTGTATGTCTTTGAGTGATCGTATTGAGTCTGGCAGTGAGTTCCAAAGTATTGGGGCTGTGTATGTGAATGCTCTGTTACTTGTTAATTGTTTGGTTTTACGTATAGAGGTGGGAATGTTGAGGAGGTTCAGCTTACTTTTCCTTCTGATTCTAGTGTTGGGTTGAGCAGTTATAAGGGATGTCAGGTATGAGGGTGCAATGTTGTTGAGCAGTTTGAATGTTGTAATTATCATTTTGTATTTTGAGCGACTTGCTATTGGGAGCCAGTGGAGATTTTGTAGGATGGGTCCGTTAAGTGTGCTTTGGTTATGATTCTGGCAGTGACATTCTGGGCTAACTGGAAGTGGTTTATACTCTTTTTTGGTAAGCCTTGTGTGGTGTGATTAATGCTTGGACTACTGTTCTGAAGTTATGTGGTGCTAGGAGGGGTCTAAGGTGTTGCACGGTTCTTAATTTTGAAAAATATGGTTCTTGAAGTTTGCTTTATATGAGGTTCCATATTAAGTGTTTTGTCTAGGATGATGCCCAAATATTTGACTTCCTGTTTTACAGAGATGGTGGCATTAAGTATATGGATTGTTTGGGGGGGGGGGGGGGTGAAACTGTGGTTTCTAGTGGTGACAAGTACTTCTGTTTTTTGAGGTTAATTCTGAAGTTGTTTATATTTAGTCATTTTTCTGCTTCCTGTAGGCATTCAGTTATATTGTGGTATGTGGGGTTATGTACATCAATCTGGGAGTAGAGTAGGATGTCATCTGCATAGAGATGATACCCCATTTTGTGTTTTTTGAATATTGTGCAAATCGGTTGAATATAGAGATTGAACAGGAGGGCAGAAAGTGTCGATCCCTGTGGAATGCCTTGCTCCTGAGGGAATGATGAGGAGGATTCAGAATCGATTTTTACATATTGGGTGCGATCGGTTAGATATGATCTGAATTATTGGAGAACTGTTCCTGCTAGACCTAGTTGAGCAAGCCTTGATAGGAGTATGGTGTGATCTACATTGTTGAATGTGGCTGTTATGTCTATGAATATGAGGACAAAGGCTGTTTTAGTGTTAGCCATGCCTTGTATGAGGGTATCATACAGAACAAGAACAGTGTTTCTACACCATGAGAGGAACATAAACATCTGAACCCGTATTGCTGCTCGTCCAGAGGAGCATTTAGGTCAATGAACTTTGGAGCTGCAATTGAACATATGTATTTAATGTTTATTTATGCTTTTAATGTGTATATGTTTATTTATTTTAATATGTTTGTTTGCAGTTCTCAGCCCCCTGAGGAAGGCGTTTGCCGAAACCCACATCACCCCCATCCTCAAGGACCTCCACTGGCTTCCTATAAACTGCAGGCTCACATACAAGGCACTACTCCTAGCCTTCAAAGCAATCAACTTGATTTCCCCCTCATCCCTCACGGCTCTCCTTAAATCCACTCCCAACAACAGGTCAAGAAGGGCTGTAGCCGCCAATACGTTAATTATCCCTAAGGAATCTACAAGATGTACACAGACAACCAGGAACAGAACCTTCGCTTTCTATGCCCCAAGATGCTGGAATAACCTCCCCCCTCACATCAGATCAATCAAAGACCTAATACAATTTAGGAAAGCCCTTAAACATCACTTGTTTACTTTACACTTCGCACAGCCAAACACAACACAACCATGTCTCACATCTCAACTCACTCAGGCCGTACCCAACTCACCTACAGCTGACTTAAATGAGCCAAACATCTGAATCATTAATTATGTACCTTAATCATCGGCTGTCAATCCACAATGTTGATCGTGCTTGAGCATAATGTATAACCTGTAAATAGTTTCTCCAGGACCAAGCAGGAAGTCAGTCCTCACATATGGGTGACGTCGGCGCCGACGGAGCCCTCGCGGAGCAATTTCCCCAGCTTTCAAAGAAAGCCTTTGGGAATTGCAGCGGGCATGCGCAGTCCCCTTCCCGCCCAAGGGTGCCATCTTGCTCAGTCTTCTTTTTTCCGCGGAGCCCTACAGACGTTGCCTGTGAATCCCCGCAGAAAAGTTGATTTTTCTCTATTTTTCTCTATTTTTTCTTCGCTTTTCCCGCCCGGACTCGCGACGCCGGTTGCGAGTCCGTCCTTTATTTTTCTTTTTTTTGTCCTTTGTGACAGATTTCGCGCTTTTTTCCTTTTTCCCTGGCAGCCCGGTCATTCGACCTCGCAGGGGCCCTTTTTCCCCTGATGGCTGCCAGTGGCTTTAAAAAGTGTGACCTCTGTAAGAAACTTATGTCTCTTACAGACACTCATGACTTCTGCCTCCACTGCCTCGGCCCAGATCATGACCCCATGATCTGCGGGCCATGCGGCAAAATGTCCTCAAAAGCATTGAGGAGTCGGCGGCACCAGCGGGAGCGTATCTTCTCTGACTCCGGCCGGGCTCGGACCTCGTCAGAGGCTTCGACGTCTCGGGACTCTGGTCCTGAGCATCGTCGGAGTTCCTCTGAAAGGGGGTCTCCTACCCGGGAACATCATCGGAAGAAGAACCCCGCGAGGGTGGGATCGGTGGACGCTCCTGGTTCCTCGAGGGCCAGGTCGCATAGCCCCGATTCCCGTCCCGGGTCCTCGGAGACGGAGAGGCCGTCAAAACATCCTCGACTCGAGGTGGACTTGCCCGCTCACGTAAGTACTGTTGTCCTTGTGGACTCGCCTCCGAAGGACCTGACGTCGGGCCCGACGCCGTCGGGGCCCGAGTCGGGGGCTGCTGGGTCTCCTGAGCTCAGACTCAGGTTGACGGCCTTGGAGTGCAGTCTGTCTGCCTTCTTGGACCAGCAGCGGGCATTGATCGCTGGCCTCGCCGGTGCTTCTGCCCTGACCGCCGGGACGTCGACCTCCAAATCGACCCCGGAGACCGAGCCGATCCTCGAGTCCATGAGGGCTCGAGTCGATCCTCGGTCGAGGTCTCCTTCGGCCTCCCGTTCGGGACCGAGGTCGTCGACGCCGACTCCCTTGGCGTCGGGGCAGATGGCATCAGTGCCCGCCTGACCGGAGCCGATCGACTCCTCCTCCGAGGAGTCGGCCTGGGAATCTGAGGACGAAGAGTCACCTGGTTCCTTTCGGACTCGGTGTGTCCCTTCGGACTCCCCCGAGTCCGAACCTCGGAGACGGTCCCCCCCGGAGGATACCCGGTTCTCGGACCGTGAGGGATATGGCCAAGGCCTTGGCCTTCCCTGCGGATCCCGAGGAGGAGCCTCGAGTCGAAGAACTCGATGCCCTCCAATATGACTCTCCCCCGAAGGAGGCCTTTATTGTACCGGTTCCTCCCATGCTGGAACGACTTCTCTTCCGCATGTGGGAGAGCCCGGCGTCGTCGCCGGTGTTAAGCAAGCGGGTCGATTCCATTTATCGAGTCCGCAAGAGCCCTGGCTTCCAAAAGGCACAACTACCGCACCATTCCATGGTGGTGGAATCGGCCATGCATAGACTAAAGAGTCAAAAAATGCACTCCTCGGTGCCCCCTGGTAGGGAAGCCCGAAGCCTGGATGCCCTCGGTAGGAAGTGCTTCCAGGGCTCTATGCTTGCTTGTCGAGTCCAGACATACCAGCTCTACATGGGCATGTATCTCCGAGACCTGGCTAAGGAAATAGCCGGGTTCTCTGCTGGTCTCTCCGACGAACCTTTGCAGAGGTTCCAATCCTTGTCTACTGGTATTCGGGAGTGCTCCAAGTTTATATCTCGAGCAGCCTATGATGGTTTTGAGGCTTCGGCTCGAGTAGCTGCGGCCGGCATCGGTGGACGCTGCCAGGCTTGGCTTCAGACGTCCGACCTCGAGCCCTGGGTACAGGACAAGTTGGTCGATGTCCCCTGCCGAGGTGATAACCTCTTTGGCAAGCCCATGGATGAGAAGGCTGCACAAATCGAGACGGAGACTCTCACCAGGACTCGTCTCTCAAGGAAGACCTCTGCCCCTTCTCAGAAGAAGAAGGCCTCGGGGAAAAAGCCCTTTTACCCGAGGAAAGGTGCTGCCTATAAATACTACCCTCAGTATCAGGCCTCAGCAGCTCCCCCACAGGGAAAGCAGGCCAAGGGACGGGGTAATGGGTCCCGTAGGCAGCAAGCCCCCAAGCCTGCACCACCAGCCCCTGCTCAGCAGGGTGGGGGTTTTTGACTTTTTCAGCATAGCCTCTCCCCCTCAGCTGGTTTCTCTCAGCACAGGAGGCCGGCTGGTCCACTTTGCCCACAGGTGGTCCAACATCACCACAGATACCTGGGTGCTTCACATAGTTCAAAAGGGCTATTTTCTTCATTTTCACCAGGTACCTCCCTCCTACTTTCCAGGGGAGCCTTCCAGACTCCCTCTGCACAGGGACTTACTCCTTCAGGAGTTAGCAAGTCTCGTTCAGGAACAAGCCGTGGAACCGGTGCCCCACCACCTGAAGGGTCAAGGGTTTTATTCCAGGTACTTCCTGATTCCAAAAAGAACAGGAGGCCTCAGACCCATCCTAGACTTGTGAAACCTCAACAAGTTCCTTGCAAAGGAAAAGTTCAAAATGCTTACCCTTGGAATCCTGCTGCCCTACCTCCAGCAGGGAGACTGGCTATGCTCCTTAGATCTAAAGGATGCGTATACTCATATCCTTATTCATCCAGACCACAGACAATATCTCAGGTTTGTTGTGGGAGGAAACCATTACCAGTACAGAGTACTGCCCTTTGGCCTATCCTCCGCCCCCAGGGTGTTCACCAAATGCCTAGCAGTGGTGGCGGCCTATCTGAGACTTCAAGGTCTCTTTGTGTTCCCATACCTGGACGACTGGCTCATGAGGGCCCAGTCTGCCCAAGAAGCCACTCAGGCTACTCATCGCACTGTGACTCTGCTCCAGCACTTGGGTTTTGTCATAAACTTCGCAAAGTCCACTTTGCTCCCCTCTCAAAATCTCAAGTTCATAGGCGCCAGATTGGACACGCTTCAGGCGCGGGCCTTCCTCCCTCTGGACAGGGCCAAACGGCTCATGTATCTCGCCAGCCGCTTTCACAGCAATTCCCTGGTCTCCGCCAGGCACTTTCTGAGACTGCTCGGCCATATGGCTTCAACGGTCCATGTAACCCCCAATGCCCGCCTGAACATGCGTCCTGCTCAGTGGTGCCTTCGCACTCAATGGCATCAGGCCACGGGGAGCCTAGCGGACTTCGTACAGATCTCCGACCAGCTGGTCTCATCTCTGCGATGGTGGCTTCATCTGCCAAACCTAGTGCTAGGGGTGCCTTTTCAGCCCCCTACACATTCTCAGGTCCTGACGACCGATGCTTCTCTCCAGGGTTGGGGAGCACATTGCCAAGGGACTTGTACTCAGGGTCTCTGGACTCCTTGGGAGTCCGCTCAGCAGATCAACTTCCTGGAGCTCAGAGCCATCCGCCTAGCGCTCAAAGCCTTCTCTCACCTGATTTCTCACCAGTCAGTACTTGTCCAGACAGACAATCAGGTTGCCATGTTCTACGTGAACAAACAAGGCGGAACCGGCTCCTTCCTTCTCTGTCAGGAAGCACAGAAGCTCTGCTCTTGGGCCGTCCATCACAACATCGTCCTCAAAGCTGTCTATCTCCCAGGTCAAGAAAACTACCTGGCAGACAAACTGAGCAGGATCCTCCAACCGCACAAGTGGAGATTGGATCCGCTTGTGGTTCAGCGGATCTTTCTCCGGTGGGGCCTCCCCACCATGGATCTGTTCGCCAGTCCTCTGAACCGGCAGCTTCCCAGATTCTGCTCTCGACAGCCGCATCCTCTCCGGGTAGCGGTGGATGCTTTTCTGATTCCATGGTCCACAGGCCTCTTGTATGCCTTTCCACCCATGCCTCTGGTGTCTCGGACGCTCTTCAAAGTTCTCAGAGACAAGGCATCGATGATCCTAGTGGCTCCCCGGTGGCCGAGACAACCTTGGTTCCCGCTTCTGATGCAGCTGGCGGTGGACACCCCTCTTCCTCTGGGGTTTCAGCCCGACCTCCTCTCGCAGGATCAGGGGACGCTCCTGCACCCCAACCTTCGGTCCCTTCATCTGATGGCCTGGCTGCTGAAAGGGTAGTCCTTGCTCCTCTCCAGCTACCTCCAGATGTGGAAGAGGTCGTCTTGGCCTCCAGGAGGCCTTCCACCCGGAAGTCCTACGCTCTTAAGTGGCGTCGGTTCTCCGTCTGGTGTACTCAGCAGTCTCAAGACCCCTTCTCCTGTTCAGCATCAGTGGTCTTGCAGTACTTGCTTTCTCTTTCCAATCTTGGACTTAAGTCCAACTCGGTCAAGGTCCACCTCAGTGCTCTTTCTGCGCATCACATGCCTGTGGATGGTAGACCTCTTTCCAGTCACCCTCTGGTGGCTCGTTTTCTCAGAGGCCTCCTTCTCCTTAAACCACCTTTGCGCCCGCCAGCCCCGAACTGGGATCTCAATGTGGTTTTACAGCGGATTACCTGTCCGCCTTTTGAGCCTATGGCTACCTGTCCTCTTCGTTTTCTTTCCTGGAAAACCTTGTTCTTGGTGGCCCTCACTTCTGCTAGACGCGTTAGTGAGCTGCAGGCCCTAGTATCTGATCCTCCTTACACTAGGTTCTACAAGAACCGGGTAGTCCTACGGACTCACCCTAAGTTTCTTCCTAAAGTGGTTTCCCCTTTTCACATCAACCAGGAGGTGGTACTTCCGACCCACTTTCCCAGGCCACACTCCAGCCGAGCTGAAATGGTCCTGCATACCCTGCACTGTAGAAGGGCGCTGACCTTCTACCTTGACCGTACGCGGGAGCACCGAAAGGCTGTTCAGCTCTTCGTGTCTTATGACCCCAACAAGTTGGGGCTCCCTGTCTCCAAGCATACTCTGTCCATCTGGATTGCGGACTGCATCGCTTGGGCTTACGAGGCTGTGGGCCTCGTGCTGGAAGGTAGAGTCACAGCTCATCGTGTTCGGGCGAAGGCTACGTCAGTGGCTTACCTCCGCTCTGTTCCATTGGCAGACATCTGCCGGGCCGCTACTTGGTCTTCAAGCCAGACTTTTGCAGCCCATTACTGCCTGGAGAGGGAGTCCCGCAGGGACAGTGCTTTCGGACAGGCAGTCCTCTGTAACCTCTTCGAGGTATAGGCAACTCCTACCCTCCGTCCCGGTTGTTGGGCTACCGGTTGGAGACATATTCAGAGAAGATTCCTTCCTTCTGTGCTACTGAACTCGAGGAAGCTCATTTTTGTGCTTACGGTCTCCGGTAGCCTTAAGCTTGTGAGTCCCATATGTGAGGACTGACTTCCTGCTTGGTCCTGGAGAAAGCGTAGTTACTCACCTGTGACAGGTGTTCTCCAGGAGCAGCAGGAATCAGTCCTCACAACCCTCCCTCCTCCCCTTGGAGTTGCAGTTCTATGCTTTCGTTTTTTCCTAATTTTTTGCTGTCTTTTCGCTATGTCATCAGACTGAGCAAGATGGCACCCTTGGGCGGGAAGGGGACCGTGCATGCGTGCTGCAATTCCCAAAGGCTTTCTTTGAAAGCTGGGGAAATTGCTCCGCGAGGGCTCCGTCGGCGCCGACGTCACCCATATGTGAGGACTGATTCCTGCTGCTCCTGGAGAACACCTGTTACAGGTGAGTAACTACGCTTACCCTACCACAGCTTGAGTGGTTGGTTATGTAAATAGTTCACTAGTTACAGCTCCAAGTTATAAAAACCTGTTCACTGTATGTGCAAGGCTGTTCCCTTTGTCTTTGCAGAATTTGTTATTTGTAAACCGCACTGATATTGAAGAGCGCGGTATAGAAAAACTGTTAAATAAATAATAAAATAAATAAAAAAATAAATGTGGTCTTGCACCAACTTACTTGCCCACCATTTGAGCCAATGGCTACCTGTCACTTATGCTTCCTTTCATTGAACAATACAAAAAGAGAACCCGGAAATGTAAAGACCACCTTGGAAAAATCACACTTTTTTTGTCGGAGAAGCCTTCACAGTGCAGAGGACGTCACCTCTCACCACTGCAGCCCATCCATTTTATTTTATATAAGAGCCCTATGATGAAGGACAAAGTATTAAATCGTAGACGGATTAGCACTTAACTGAAAAGGCTGATGTAAAGAGTCATCCACCAAGCAAAATTGACAAGTGTGGTCTACGATTTAATACTTTGTCCTTCATCATAGGGCTCTTATATAAAATAAAATGGATGGGCTGCGGTGGTGAGAGGTGACGTCCTCTGCACTGTGACGGCTTCTCTGACAAAAAAAGTGTGATTTTTCCAAGGTGGTCTTTACATTACCGGGTTCTCTTTTTGTATTGTTGCATGGACTTGTGGACCTGGTTGGGTATTTTTGTATCTTAGGTCAATTTTGCTTGGTGGATGACTCTTTACATCAGCCTTTTCAGTTAAGTGCTAATCCGTCTACGATTTAATACTTTGTACTTCATCATAGGTCTCTTATATAAAATAAAATGGATGGGCTGCAGTGGTGAGAGATGACGTCCTCTGCACTGTGACGGCTTCTCCGACAAACAAAGTGTGATTTTTCCAAGGTGGTCTTTACATTACCGGGTTCTCTTTTTGTATTGTTGCATGGACTTGTGGACCTGGTTGGGTCCTTTCATTGAAGGCATTGTTCTTAGTGGCTCTTACCTCGGCCAGGCATGTGAGTGAACTACAAGCTCTGGTTTCTGATAGACCGTACACACGGTTCTATAAGAACAGGGTGGTCTTACGGACTCATCCTAAGTTCCTTCCGAAGGTTGTCTCCTCCTTCCACCTCAATCAGGAGGTGGTTCTTCCAACATTCTTCCCCAGGCCGCATGCCACCTGGGCTGAAACAGTCCTGCATACCCTGGACTGTAGAAGGGCGTTGTCCTTTTACATAGACCATACGCAAGGGCATCGAAGGGCTCCTCAGCTCTTCGTATCTTTTGACCCTAATAAAATGGGGTTGCCTGTCTCCAAGTGTACGTTGTCCCTTTGGGTAGCGGATTGTATCACCTGGGCATACAGGGCAGCCGGCCTCTCCTTGCAGGGTCGAGTCACGGCCTACCATGTCAGGGCGAAGGCCGCATCAGTAACTCATCTCCGCTCTTTTCTGTTGGCAGACATCTGCCGGGCCGCTACCTGGTCTTCAAGCTAGACTTTTTCGTCTCACTACTGCCTCGAGAGTGAGTCCCGTAGGGACAGTGCTTTCGGACAGACGGTTCTCCATAATCTCTTTGAGGTTTAGGCAACTCCTACCCTCCGGCCCTTGTGTTGGGCTACCATACGGGGGCATTCTCAGAAAGGATTCTTTCACGGATATTGATGCTCTAGAGGGAACTTATTTTTCAGCTTGGGTTCCCGGTAGCCTGAAGCTGGGGAGTCCCATATGTGAGGACTGACTTCCTGCTTGGTCCTGGAGAAAGAGTAGTTACTCACCTGTAACAGGTGTTCTCCAGGAGCAGCAGGAATCAGTCCTCACGCCCCTCCCTCCTCCCCTGGGAGTTGCAGTCATATACTTCATTTTTGTTTTTTGCTTTCTTTTAGCTATGTCATCAGACTGAGCAAGATGGCACCCTTGGGCGGGAAGGGGACCGCGCATGCGCGCTGCATTCCCAAAGGCTTTCTTTGAAAGCTGGGGACATGCTCCACACGAGGGCTCCGTCGGCGCCGACGTCACCCATATGTGAGGACTGATTCCTGCTGCTCCTGGAGAACACCTGTTACAGGTAACTACTCTTTCCTTGATGAGGGAAAAGGATTGCCATTTATTGGCGTTGATTTGGTTGTCTGATGGGTGGGGAAGAGGCGCGTGGTTATTGGATTTTAGTTTGGTAGCAAAATGGTTGGCTAAGTCTTGTGAGTTGATGTTGCTTGTGTTCCTATCATTTTGTGGGGGTTTAGAGATGGAGTTAACGATTTTGAAAAGTTCCTGTGGACGGTTGATGGCTTTGTTTAGGATATTTGTGTGGCAGTTCTTTTTAGCAGTGTAGCCGTGTAGTGGTTTTTCAGTTCTGTGGATTTTTTAGCTCTCCACCTTTGTTTGATTTTGCGGAGTTCTTTTTTTAGTAAATGTAGGTCGTGGATATACCATCTTTCCATGTGCCTAGGTTTTGCTTTGTATGAACCCTGTCTGATCAGGGAAGATTATCTCCAGTAAAAAAAATCGCCCTAGCCTATTTGCTATTATTTTTGCAAAGATCTTCACATCATTGTTTAATAAAGAAATAAGTCTAGAAGACCCACAAATTCACTGGATCTTTCCCAATCTTAAACAAATCCCTGTCTGTTTCATAAAAGGGGGCAGCTCTTTCCTCTCCGATGCTGCATTAAAAACCTTCACCATCAGAGGGGCTATTCTATATCCAAATACTGTATAAAATCTCCCAGATAATCAATCTAACCCAGGGGACTTCTAAGTGGCAACCCTTTGACAATTTGGAGTACTTCTTCCTCCCCATACTTCCCTCTAGGACTACCACTCCTTCATCTGAAATCTTAGGGATATCTTCCTTCCTCAAATAATCCTCAATCTGTTGCTCCCTGATTCTCCTTTCTTGAGCATATAACTGCCAATAGTACTTCCGAAATTGTGCTCTGATTTCCTCATTTTTAAAAAACAGCTGATCATTAAGTTCCTTAATTTTTTATACGAGGGACTGTCTCTCCTTTTTTTTTTTAGCTTCCAGTAGATTCCCTACCTTATTACTAAATTTATAATACTGCTGATTAGTCCTCTGCAAGCTGAAATTGATCATTTCTAATTGGGTCTCCATCAACTGTACCTTAACTTTCCCCAGTTGATCTTCACCCCCCCCCCCCCCCTTGTTTGTGAGCTCTCTCCAGCTCTTCTACTCATCTCATGAGCTCCTCTACCTTCCTTTGTCTCTTATGTTTTTTTCCCTGCAGCCCACTGCATAACTTTCTCTTTTAGTACTGCCTTGAGGCCATTCACAATATGCCATCAGTCATTTTGCCATTATCATTATGGAGTAATTATGCATCTATTGCCTCCTCAATATTCTGAACTACCTCATTGTCACTCAATAAACTTTCATTTAATCTCCAGAAGGTTCACTTCAGCTCTTCACTTGTGCCTGATAGTTCTATACATAATGGAGCATGGTTGGAGCAGTTATGGCTTCAATTTTGGCCCCAGATAAACTTTGTATCCAATCCTGATCTACCAATATTAAATTGATGTGGCTATAGGTGTCATGCGGTGAGCAATAATATATAAAATCCCACCCCTGAGGGTTGGACATTTTCCACAGATCCATCAAAGAATAGTGCTTAATTAGTTCTCTCAATTCCTTTAACTCCCCTTCTCACGATCTCTCCCCTGTTCTATACAGCTTTTGATTGAGAACAATATTGAAATCATTTCCCATCAGTAATGCCCCTCTCACCCACTCTTACAGCCACGCTGCTAAATCTGACCAGAACATATTTTGTCCCAGACTGAACCCATGCACATTCACCAACATTAACTCTTGCCCAGAAAGCTCCCTACTTGCCAACAACACCTGACTCTTTTTGCCCTGTTCCACCTTTTGTATCTGGAATACCCCAGCCTTTTTCTTATGATCGCTCCTAGAGTTGAAATAGTGCTGTGGATAGGTATTATTTAGTAAGTGCTCGTGGCGCACCAGCAGGTGGATATCCTGTACAAACACCACCTGCAAGTTCAATCTTGTAAATTCCCGATATAGCAGCCTCCACTTCTGTGGAGAATTGAGGCCACTAATGCTTGTTGTTCCTGTGGCCATAAGATCGCCTGCTTAGTCATTCCATCCTGAGCCTTTCCCTCCTAGCAATCCCCTTCCCCTCCCTCCCCACCCCCACCCACCCACCAACTACCCAGAAGACATCCCTTCTGTCTTCCACTTCCTTGAAAAGAACCCCGAGTGAGTACCCAGTCCTTAGTTCCCACGGCTCCCTTCATCGTAAGCCTCCCACCATCTTCATTCGCTCTGCTTCACATACCCCAACTCATTTTTCAAATTCATACTTCTTATATTTAAACACCAACACATGCATTAAACAGACTTATTCAAACTGCATATCTCTCATAACTCAATACCTTTCAGAAGAAAGAGAACCTGTGCTCAGCGAGCATCAAACAGTCTAGTAAGACTTCTTCTTGCTCGATACCAAGTCACTTTCAAGTCCTTGTGTTTGTAGATTCAGCTTCTTTTTCCATCAAGCTTGGCTCCCCTTGGAAAGGCAATGCAGTCGTTGGCCCTTTGCTGGTAAACGTTGTCATCTGGGTTGTTCAAATGCTGGTTTCATTGATGCCACTGCCATCATTACCTTCTATGATGGCAATGGCATCAATGAAATTTGTGGCCCCCCCACTCCTCAGTTGCCCCCCCTCAGCCCATTTCCAGTCCTATCTCCCCATTTACCAATTCCACTCCATTCATTAATTTATAGACCTCTGTCATATCTCCCCTCAGCCGTCTCTTTTCCAGGTTGAAGAGCCCTAACTTTTTAGCCTTTCTTCATAGGAGCATCCTTCCATCCCCTTTACCATTTCTCTGTACCTTTTCTAATAACGCTATATCCTTTTTAAGATACGGTGACCAGAATTGTACACAATATTAAAGGTGCATGGAATAATACAGAGGCATTATAATATCCTTTGTTTTATTTTCTATTCCTTATGATACCTAGCATTATATCTGCTCTCTTGGCTGCCGCTGCACACTGGGCGGAGGGTTTTAACATGCTATCCATGATGACGCCTAAATCTTTTTCCTGGGTGATGGTTCCTAATGTGGAACCTTGCATCGTGTAACCATAGTTTGGGTTGTTCTTTCCTAGGTGCATAACTTTGCACTTGTCTACATTAAATTTCATCTACCATTTGGATGTCCAGTCTTCTAATTTATCACAAGAATACACGACACAATTGACACAAGTTTATCCTACCTAATTCAATGAATCATTCACCTTTGCATGTATCCATTAACATCTATGATACATTGTCTCACTATATGATAATCAGCCATCAATGTCTGGTTTAAATTCTTTCTCTGTAGATAAAGCACAGTTACTTACCTGTAACAGGTGATCTCTGGGAACAGCAGGAATAAGTCTTCACATATGGGTACGTCGGTACCAACGGAGTCTGCGCGGGAACGATTCCCAGCATCCAATCAAGAGCTTTTGGAAGCATCCCAGCATGCCTGCGTGCTGCCTTCCCGCCTTTCCCAACTGCCTCTCCTCAGTTAAGTTTTAAAGCTGAGACAAAGAGAGAGAGAAAGGAAAGGAAAGATAGATAGAGATACAACTCCTGGGGAGGTGGGTGGGTTGTGAAGACTTATTCCTGCTGTTCCTAGAGATCACCTGTTACAGGTAAGTAACTGTGCTATCTCCAGGAACAAACAGGAATGAGTCTTCACATATGGAGACTCCCAAGCTGAGATGCCTGGAATCCCAGCATGTCATAGGTTGGAACATGCTATCTCCCAGAACACCAGGCATCCTGAGGATGGAGGGTAGGAGTTGAAGAAAGAAAAAATGCTGTGGAACAGCTAACCTAGCATAGGACTGCAGGGAAGGAGTCCATGTGTGGATGATGATTGTCATCAATGATGTTGCAGAAGATTGCAATAGAGACCTCCCCTAACAGGATTTCACAGAAGTATGGAGGTTCATGGATCTACTGGGAACCCAGTAGAGGAACCTTGAAGAGGACCTCACTGTAAAGTGGAAGTAATAAACCTGTAGGAAAAATAGTGGAGGTCAGAATCCTGAAAGGAATAGGTAACCCCAGTAGGAAAAACTGGGGTAGTACAAAAAACGTTGGGCCTTCAGAGGAAGGGTTTATGACAAAAACCTAACTCTTTTGGTGGGAGCGTGGCTCACTCTTAGGAGCAAAAAGAGAAAGGCTAACCGATTTGGACAAACAGGCATAGTCCTTGTGGGGAGAAAGCGTATGGGGACCCCTTGTATCCCAAGAAGAGAGGACAAATGCCGGAGGCGTTAAAGCCTGTGATTAACTGAAGATCCACAATGTCTCTCCTAACTGGGATAAGCTAGGAGAGATATTTTTATTTATTTATTTTTTTTATTTAACTATTTCTTTTATACCGCCCCTTCCAGAGATCAAGGGCGGTTTACATATAACAAGTTAACAGTCATGTACACAGTTTGTATACATTTTACATAGAACATAGAACAATAGAAATCAACTATTTACATTAAACAGTAAATATAACATTTATAGGTATTAAAGCAAACACATTAAACTTTATACAAATGAATATTTACAGTGTGGTGTGTGTGGTGTGTGGGGCAGGAATTAGTGTAGGTGCTGGAATTTAGTTCCTTTTTTCGTCTTCAAGGTGTGAGGGGGGGAGTTTGTGTATGTGTGACCATGTTTGTTGTGGAGCTGGCTTTGGGGGAATAGGGGATTTCGAAGTGTTCAGTGAACAGGTAGGTCTTTAATTCTTTTCTGAATTGGGTGAGGTCTCTTATGGTGCGAAGTTCAATAGGGAGGTCGTTCCAGAGTGTAGGGGCAGTGAATGAGAATGCTCTGGAGCTAGTGGAATTCTTAGTTTTACGGATGGCTTTTGGTATGATGAGGGAGTGGGCTGCGTTCTGTCTGAGGGTCCTTGTCGATGTTGGAGATTGTAGTAATGTGGATAGGTGTGAAGGGGTTATGTCATTTATGAGTTTATAGGTTGTTAGGATAATCTTATATTTGATTCGGCTGTTTATAGGGAGCCAGTGGAGTTCCAGCAGTATTGGGGTTACGTGGTCTGTTAGGCGAGCTTTAGAGATTACCTTTGCACAGATGTTTTGTGCTCTTTGGAGAAGGTATATGCTTTTTTGGGGGAGGCCTATTAGGAGACTATTGCAATAGTCGAAGTGTGGGGTGATCAGTGTACTTACTACGGATCTAAAGTCTTGTGTTTCAAGGAGTGGCCTTAGGTGCTGAATAGTTTTGAGTTTATAGAAAATGGTTTTTACTATTTGTTTTATGTGTGGTAGCATGGTGAGGGTGTGGTCTATTATTACTCCTAAGTATTTTACCTGTTTTCTGACGGGTATGGAGGTTTTGTTGATTGTGATTGTTTCTGGGTATGTGTTCTCAGTCGTGGGTGGTCTTGTCACAAACATTGCCTCAGTTTTTTTGAGGTTTATGCTAAGGTGGTTAGTTTCCATCCAGGAGGAGGTCTCAGCCATGCATTTGGATAGCGAGTCATATGTAGGGTTTTTAGCATTTATGGGGATAGCTAACATGATGTCATCGGCATATATAAAATGGTTAATCCTGTGTTTTTTAAATATGTCTGTTATCGGTTGCAGGTACAAGTTAAATAAAAGGGCTGAAAGGGCTGATCCTTGGGGTATTCCCTGTCCTTGAGGGAATGTTTCTGATGCTTGTTGGTCAATTTGGACTCGTATTAATCTATGTGAAATATAGGATTTGAACCAGTTAAGGACAATCCCGCCTATTCCTAGGTTTTCTAATCTGTTGATCAGTGTCATGTGATTAATGTTATCGAAGGCGGCAGAGATATCTATAAATAGGAGTAAGAAGCCTTGATGTTTGTCATCTGTGCCCTTGATGAGGAAGTCCATAAGGGTGATTAGGAGGGTTTCTACTCCATGGAATGGGCGGAAACCAAATTGGTGTGAGTCAAGAGGTTTGTGTTCATCAATGTGTTCTTGTAACTGAATTTGAATTGTTTTCTCTATTATTTTGGCTATGAATGGAATGCTGGCTATGGGTCTGTATGAATTCGGGTCTTTTGAGTCGAGCTTATTATTCTTTATTATTGGTCGGAGTGTTGTGAGTTTTAGGGCATCAGGCATGATGCCCTGTGAAAGGGATTGGTTAACGATGTATTGTATATTTACCACCAGTTCATCTCTTGCACACTTAATCCATGACACGGGGCATGGATCGAGTGGGGAAGTGGTGGTGTTTATCATAGTTATGATTTTGAGGAGTTGTTTTTGTTCTACCAACTGGAAACTTGTCCATTCATGCGAGATTTTCGTGTTTGATAATACAGGAGTTGAGGTAGTGGTTTTGTTTTTTAGTTTTTCTGCAAAATGTTTTGCTAGTGTTTGTATATTTATTGCTTGTTGTTTAGGTTCGGTGTTATTAGTTTTGGTTAATGTTTTTACTATCGCGAATAACTCCCTTGGGCGGTTGATGGATGAATTTATTACTTTGGAGTGGTAGTCTCTTTTTGATTTGTTAATTGCGTTTTTGTATTCCATAAGTAAGAGCATATATTGGGATTTGTTTTCATCAGATTTTAGTTTTCTCCATCTCTTTTCTTGTCATGATATTGATATTGAGTATGGAGAGCTTCAGAGGTACATAAACCATTAGGTTATGGTATAAAAATTGTTGACTACTATAGGAGTGTGTGTGTGTGTAAAACCCCAAACCTGCTAGATAGCATAGGTATGGGTAAAAGCCCTCTGTCAGAATCATATAGGTATATGAGAATAGACAGGGAGATAGATAAGTATGTGGATACATATCTATCTATAAGAAAATATCTCAACAGATACATATATATACATAGATAGATAGATAGACAGACATATAAGAATATATCTATAGTGAGATATGGCAGGGCATAAAATACACACAAAAAATAAATATGGATATGTAGGCTTACATATAGGGGTCTGCAGGTAAACAGACAGAGATATGCCTACAGTACAGTGATCACATAGGCTATGTGGAGAGGAAAGATTCATCTAATAACAAGGAGGTGGAACCTACTTGAGAAGACATATAGAGAATCTATTCCTCCTGGTTATAATCTGCAAGAATGCTAGTTAGTGCAAAAGAACCAGGATTGTTACATGAAAGACCAAGGACAATGTCAATGTGCAGCCAGGAAGTCCTGAGTCTTCCAGGACTCTGGCATGGTAAGTAGACAGAAGACGCCTAGAGATGAGATACCATGTTGACCTGCTTAAGGGCAAAGGTATCATGCGTTCTTACCATGAGGACGAGCATATCCCCGATTGGGAATACTATGGACCAAAGCAGGGAACTGGCAACTCCTTGAGTCTTCACGTAAGAGAAGGCCTATGTCCTTTATATCAAAAAAGGAGATAGAAAAGAAGGGGGACCCTTCTAGTCATGGGAGACATGACTGAAAAGCCTTTTCTAACCAGCTAGGATAGCTGTTGGAGAAAAAAAACCCCATGCTCTCTAGCAAGGGCCCATAGTGGAAAGCTTCTCTGTAGATTGCAGAGAGCATGGAACTGGCTGGTAGAGAGCCAGTATCTCAGTCAACTATGCTGCCAACTCAGGAAATGAAGATGGCAGAATAGAAAACAATCTAGAAAGCTTGTAGTGAGAGGATCTCCAAGAGAGATGGAGTACTGACTTGGAGCCACTACAAAGACTAGACAGAATGTTAGTGGAGAACAATCTGGTAGTTTGTGGATAAGAACCAGTGGTCCAAACATTAAAGCTCCTGGATGGGCAGCTGTTGGCAAGACAGAAGAAGGATCTTACTGTTCCAAAACAGACAGAACAGGAGTAGGAACTCTGGACATGTCTGATAAGCTGCCCCAAGGAAGATTAAAACAGAGGAGGTGACTCAGAGAGGAAAACTCCGCACTGGAAAGTGAGAAAACTAGAGAGGCTGAAGAGAAAGCCTCCCAGTAAGTAATTCCGCTCTTACAGAGGAAAAACTTGGTAAGAGGGTGAAGAGAATGGAACTGAAGAAGACTTACGAAGTAGTAAGTCTATAGAAAGGAAAAATACATGCTGGCATAGGAACTATCATTTGATAGTAGTTAGACCTCTTTCCCTAGCAGGGAAAAGAGGAGAAACCTGTGACTTATAGGCATGAACAACCTGACAGCTCATAGAAATATAGAAAAAATGGATATCTTTTGGAAAGAGATCCCTGTGTAGGGTTTAGAATAAAGTGGTGGATTGCCTCTATTGAGAAGAAGCAACTGTAGATTCTAACCCCAAGGGTCACAAGCATCTGATGATGAATGATCAGAAACCCTGCAGGTGCTGGGTTTGCTGAGCCTGGTGAGAGGTTGGATTCTTTAGACCAGGACGATGCTTTCCCTGTTGGGGAACATCTGTATGATGGGCAAGTGATGAATAAAACCTTCTTCTCCTGTGGGAAGAAAGTTTGATAGGACATTTCCTATGTACTGGGACAGAGGAAGGGGTAGAACAACCCCTAGGAACAGGTAAATCAGTGGACAACTGAGTAACCTGACGTAAAGACTCCTTGTTGAAAAGATTTTCTCCAGTGCAAGGAGTATGTCCCAGTCTTTGTTGTGCCCATTTGTCCAAGTCTGAAGCTTGGAGCCAGGCTCTACGTCGTGCCCCTATAGCTATAGCAGAAGTCCTGCTAACAGACTCAAAAGAGTCTAGGGAAGCACAAGAAAGAAACCAAGAGATATTCTGGATATGCTTAAGCAGTGAGGATTAGTCTGTACTCCTGGAATCTGAAAGAAAAGGCGACAAAAGATGTAATTGCTTTGTGACCTCCTCAAGAGAAAGACTCATATAAAATTTATATGAGAGAATTCTTGCAGAAAGCATAGATGTCTGGAAGGTTTGACGTCCAAAGTCATCTAGTGTTTTAGACTCACGACCTGGCGGATAGGAAGAGTGCTTTTTCTTACTCTTTAGCCGCCTCATTGCTGATTCCACTACTAGGGAATGATGAGGAAGTTGAGTCTTTTGAAACCCTGGAGAGGGGGGCACCTGATATAACAGATCAGTTGCCCTGGGAGGTGGGGGTACCCGGAAAGGTGTTTCCCACATTCCTAGAAGGAGAATCCTGCAAGGAATGATGCAAAGGAAGCATTATGTTCCCCTTTGCTTTGGTAGAAAGAGAGCCTTGTGCAGGATCATGTCCTGGGATAGGAATGGCAAGAGATCTTGCTATATCCCAGAGGAAACTCTGAAAAGAGGGATCCCTAACAGGAATCTCTCCTGGACAGGTTAGATTTACAGAACTAGCCTGAGCATCCACAGAGGTATCCAAATATATAGGAATAGAAGATCCTGCACAGTGCAGTGTGGAATGCTTAAGAGATGGTTGCTGGTACTGGGTATCATGAGCAGCAACCGTCCTTACCACATTGTCCATGCCAGGTTTCGACTCCAAGCTTGGTATAGAATGGAGCGATCCTGTTGAAAAAAGCATGGTAGGAGTTGGCCACGATGCTACTGTGGATACCGGTACCGATGTCAATACCGGTACCGATGTCGGAGTCGAGCCCGACAAAGACATCGGAGTAGTCATCTGTGACAGTTCAATTGGTACCGAGGTGACTGAACCCATCCGGCTATTATCCTCGGTACCGAAGCACCAGTATCGATCGATGTCGGTACCAAAAGCTATTGGTACCGAGTCTTCTAGACTAGAGATCGATTCCAAACTCGGCATCGAGGGCAGAGAGCCTGATAAGCGAAGCATGGAAGGCACCGACCGCAAAGGTAATGAGGTCGTCGGTACCGATTTCGGTACCGTGTCTGACACCGGTGAAGGAAGGTCAACCAGTGGCAACTCAATCAGCGTCAAAGGAACCAAGAATTGTGGATCGGAATCATCGGAACCGAGCCTTCGGTACCGCCGAGAGCCGGTACCAAGGCGAGTCGGTACCCAGTCCTCTAGACTGGAGATCGATTCCAGACTCGGCATCGAAGGAAGCGAGTCTATCGATGCACGTCTGGAGGGTACCGACGGCAGTGGTAGTATCGGTGCTGGTACCGATAATGGAAAGTCAGTCTGGGGTGTATCTACCGGTCCCGAAGGTACCGAGGACGCCAGATGACGATCCCTGGTGAGGAGTATTTCATCCAACACCAGTGCCGATGTCGGGGTATCGGTACCGCTCGAAGTGGATGCCACCACCGGACACGGCTGAGGTATGTTCTGCGAGGGGTGAACCCCAGGAACAACCTGAAACCCCTTATTTGCTTTGGAGACCGAAGACTCCCGCCGGGGTTTTGAAGCCAGTGGGCCCTCGAGGACAAGGCCGGAGCCATCTTCATGCTGCGCATGAGACCTACCACTCGAGGACTGGCTAGTCTTAACAGACTGTGGGTTACCTGATCTTGTGTGGAAGAAGAAGGGGATGGTGCCTCAAAATTGGAGGGCAACCGTGTATCGAGGGAATCTCGATGTTGAAAACCTCTTCTCACCAAACTGTTGTCAGGATCCAAGGAGGTTAGACACCGACTTTGAGGGTCTAAAAATAAAGTTGTACCGCCACAGAATGAACATTTCTTAGAGAAAGTGCCTGGCGGTTCCATGAAGGAAAAAGAAGAGGCCTAAAAGGCCTAAGACCGTGGGACACTATGAGGAAAAAATATATCCCGTGGAAAAGGAAAAATATTTCAAGAAAAGAAAAGAAAACACCGGCGGTATCGGTGGCGTCGGGAAGACAGCCGCAACCACAAGAAAACTAAAAAATAAAAACAAGAATTTTCTGCGGTGACAGGAGGACGTCCTGCCGTCTCCACGGAAAAACGAAAACTGAGGAGAGGCAGTTGGGAAAGGCGGGAAGGCAGCACGCAGGCATGCTGGGATGCTTCCAAAAGCTCTTGATTGGACGCTGGGAAGCGTTCCCGCGCAGACTCCGTCGGTACCAACGTACCCATATGTGAAGACTCATTCCTGCTTGTTCCTGGAGATTAATAACAACTGCTGTAAATGGTTATCTGTAAATAGTTAAACATGTTTCCATGTATCATAGTTATTGTTGTGCCAAAATGTTCTATGTAATTCAACGTTCAATGGTTTTATCTCGTTCTTTGTAAACCGCCCCTGATCTCTGGAAGGGGCGGTATAGAAAAGCATACAAATAAATAACTAAAATAAATAAATAAAGAAGATCCTCTTGCAATTTTCCACAATCCTCATGGTTTTTAACAACTTTAAATAGTTTTGTGTCATATGATAACCTCACATTCCCATTTCCAGGTCATTTATGAATATGTTAAAAAGCAGCGGACCCAGCACAGATCCCTGGGGTAGTCCACTATTCACCTTTATCCATTGGGAAAATTGACCATTTAGCCTTACCCTCTGCTTTCAGTCTTTTAACCAGTTCCTGATCCACAATAGTACACTGCCTCCTATCCCATGACTTTTTAGTCTTGCCAGAAGTCTCTGATGAGGGACCTTGTCAAAGAGCCAAATGACGAAAACTGGAAACAGCACAAGCACTGGCAAGTTAAATGCAAGGCATTGATAAGACAGGCAAAGAGAGAATTTGAGAAGAAGCTTGTTGTGGAATCAAAAATGCATAATAAAGAATTTTTCAAGTACATTCGTAGCAAAAAAACTGTGAGAGAGTCGGTTGGGCCATTAGATGATAGAGGGGTAAGAGGGGACAAAGCTATAGCGGAGAGACTGAATGAATTCTTTGCTTCGGTCTTTACTGAGGAAGATGTAGGGATGTTACCCATGACTGAAGTGGTATTCAAAGGTGATACTGCAGAAGAATTGAAAGAAATATCGCTACACCGGGAAGATGTATTACAACTATTTGATTAACTGAAGAGTAGCAAATCACCTGGACCGGATGGTATACATCCAAGGGTGTTGAAAGAACTGAAATATGAGATTGCAGACCTGCTATTAGTAATCTGTGAACTATCATTAAAATCATCTGTAATACCTGAAGACTGGAGGATCGCCAATGTAACGCCTATTTTTAAAAAATATTCCAGGGGTGATCCGAGAAACTATAGACTGGTGAGCCTGACCAACGTACCAGAAAAAATGATAGAAACCATCATAAAGAACAAAATTGCTGAACATGTAGATAGTCATGGCTTAATAGCAGACAGCCAACATGGCTTTAGACAAGGAAGATCTTGTCTTACTAATCTGTTATTTTTTTTGAAGGTGTGAATAAACAGGTAGACAAAGGTGAGTCAGTTGATATAGTGTATCTGGACTTTCAGAAAGCCTTTGACAAGTCCCTCATCAGAGACTTTTGTTAAAACTAAAAAGTCATGGAATAGGAGGTGATGTACTATTGTGTATCAGGAACTGGTTAAAAGATAGAAAGCAGAGGGTAGAGCTAAATGGCCAATTTTCCCAATGGAAAAAGGTGAATAGTGGAGTATCCCAGGGATCTGTGCTGGGTCTGTGGCTTTTTGACATATTCATAAATGACCTCGAAAAGGGAATAACGAGTGAGGTTATCAAATATGCAGATGACACAAAACTATTTAAAATTGTCAAAACACAAGAGGATTGTGGAAAATTGCAAGAGGATCTTGATAAATTGGAAGACTGGGCATCCAAATGGCAGATTAAATTTAATGTGGACAAGTGCAAAGTTATGCACCTAGGAAAGAACAACCCAAACTATGCTTACACGATGCAAGGTTCCACATTGAGAACCACCACCCAGGAAAAAGATGTAGGCGTCATCGTGGATAACATGTTAAAATCCTCCGCCCAGTGTGAAGTGGCAGCCAAGAGATCAAGTAGAATGCTAGGCATCATAAGGAAAGGAATGGAAAATATAAGAAAGGATATTATAATGCCTCTGTATCGTTCCATGGTGCGACCGCACCTTGAATATTGTGTGCAATTCTGGTCACCGTATCTTAAAAAGGATATAGCGTTATTAGAAAAGTTACAGAGAAGAGTCACCAAAATGGTAAAGGGGATGGAAGGATACTCCAATGAAGAGAGGCTAAAAAGGTTAGGGCTCTTCAACCTGGAAAAGAGACGGCTGAGGGGAGATATGACAGAAGTCTATAAATTAATGAATGGAGTGGAACAGGTAAACGTAGATCGATTGTTTACGTCATCAGAATATAAAAAGACTAGGGGACATGCAATGAAGCTACATGGTAACCTATTTAAGACTAATAAGAGAAAATATTTTTTCACTCAACTTGTAATCAAACTCTGGAATTTGTTACCAGAGAATGTAGTAAAAGCTATTAGTGTAACTGGGTTTAAAAAAGGTTTGGATAAGTTCCTGGAGGAAAGGTCCATAAACCATTATTAAAAGGGACCCAGGATATCAATGCTTGATCCAATACAAGCATTGCGGAACCTGTGTCTTTTGGGGAAACTGCTAGGTACTGTCGCGCCTCTGTCGTCCAGGCTGTCACCTAGGGTCTGGAGACGTGAACTTTAATATGTTTCCCTTGATGATTGCCTATAACTGTGTAGTTGTGTGGTTGAAATGATTCAGCCGAGAAGGTTTATAGGCTCGCAGGATTTTTATTTTTTTTCTTCAGCCAAATGAACTTCTTATTTATAGTTCAAAATATTAGAACATAAGTTGCGGGTGTTTTTCCCAGAGTAATCATTAAAGTAAAGTGCTTCTATATTCAGCTTGCCAAACAAATCAACAGAAAGTATTTCTTCATACAAAAACAGCAGTGAAACTCTTGTGCAGACAAAACCAGCTTCCAGCGTGGCTTTTAAAACAGGTACAGTTTGCAACTCTCCAGTATTTTACAAACTCTATTGCAGACTGTTTCCTTCTTCTCACAATCATTTAGTTTCTCTATTTGCTGTATTGAAAACTCTATACTTCTTAGCCAACAGTCCTTTAAACACACAGTCAGAGCTTAGAATCTCAGCAACCTCATTTGCATATTCTGCTCAGCCGTGCTCTTCTTGAAACACACAGTCAGAGCTTAGAATCTCAGCAACCTCATTTGCATATTCTGCTCAGCCGTGCTCTTCTTGAAAGCAGCTGCTAGGTTTTCAGAGTATCTAGAAACCGTCTAGCTTTCCTTATTTCTTATAAACTAGAGAGCAATCCATTTCTATGTCTGAGCTTGCTTCATTTATCACAGGGGCTCCTAAATCCATGCTTTCCACATCTGACTCTGTTAGAGAAGCATTGGATTCAATCTCAGACCTATAATGCTTTAACCTCTCTAGGATTTTCAACACTCTGCTTAATGCAGACTCTTCTCTCTTCTGAGGAGTGCTTTTACAATTAGGAGGTTTCTTAACTTTCAGAAAATTAGTAGAGGATTTTAAACGGCTCACCTTAGTTTGTGGAAGTAAGCTTCTGGCAGGCTTTTCTGCTGTAAGATCTGTTTCCCTATAAATTTCAGGAGAATGCTTTCTGCTACTCACATGGCTTGCAATTTCCCCTGGGTAAGCTTTCCCTCTAAACGGAGTTCTCCTGTCTCTCTTACAGGTCACTGGGCTAACTTCAATACCTCTGGCTGGCCTCGCCTTTCTCCTAGAGGTTTCTGGTGAAGTTCCCCTAACTCTCCGTGTTCCTTCCTTGGTTAGTTCTCTGAAGCTCCTAGGGCCTCCTCCCCTTCTGGAACCTTGAGACACATTCCAACCGGCACCAGAATCAGAACTAGGACTCCTCCTTGTCCTTCCTCTCTCAATAGAGGTTTCACCTGCTCTGGAAATCAGTCTTCCAAGGCACCTCCTCTCCATGCAGTTCCTTCCAATGCACTTCCTCCCCTGGCTCTCTAGGTCCTCTAGCCTCTTTAGCCTTCCTGAGTTCTCTAACCCTCCTCGGTTCTTTCCAAGGCTCTCTAGGCCCTCTAGCCTCTTTAGCCTTTCAAAGCCTCCATGCCTTTCTCCAAGTTCCTGCCGTTTATATCTGTGATTTCCCTTTCTGCCTCCTAGCCACTCCCCCAGCTGTCCCTCATGAGCAGGGCTGGTAACTATGGAGCTAGGGTGTGTCTCTTCACTACAAACTTTCTGCTTTGAGTTTTTTTCTGAACCAGGAGTTTTAACCCCTAAACTCTTGGATTTGGTTCCTTTCTCTGGGGAAAATCACTGATTTTTCCCTCTTTTCTTATGCTCTCTCTCGGCTGCGCCATCACAGTACTTATGACCTAGATTGGCCACTGTTGGAAACAGGATACTGTGCTTGATGGACCTTGGTCTGACCCAGTATGACATATCTTATGTTCTTATGTTAGCATGTCCTGCCGTGACACTGACCCAGTCAATACCAGGGTAATTGAAATCAGCCATTATTATTACTGTGCTGTAACGTTTGTTAGCTTCCCAGATTTCTTTGAGCATTTCATTATACAGTTGTTCATTCTGGCTAGGCGGTCGATAGTATACCCCCACTGCCATCGCCTTCCCCTTTTTACATGGAATTTCAATCCATAGAGATTCTACAGCAAATTTTGTTTCCTACAAAACTTTAATCTTTTGTGACTCATTGCCCTCTCTAACATAGAGTGCAACCCCTCCACCAATTTGATCTGCTCTATCATTACAATATAGTTTGTACCCAGGTATCACAGTGTCCCACTGGTGTCCTTCCACCATGTCTCTGAGATACCAATCATATCTAACCTCTCATTTAGTGCTATATATTCTAACTCTCCCATCTTATTTTTTAGACTTCTAGTATTTGCATACAAGCATTTTAAGGACTGTATTTTATTCATATTAATCTGGCTATCGATAGGCAGGGGTAATTTGGAATCTTTAAGCTCTGTCTGCTCCATACTCAAGGGCATTTGGGCTGCTTTTGTCTTTATTGGAACCTCTTGCTGATATGCCCTAACTTCATTCTTTTGGTAGTATCCTTCAAGGATACATTGTTCCGAACCATGTGCTCTTGGGTGATTGTCGGCTCTCCCCCATTGCCTTTTTTAAAAGCTGCTCTATCTCCTTTCAAAAGGATAATGCAAGCAGCCTGGTTCCATCCCGGTTAAGGTGAAGCCCATCCCTTCGGAAGAGCCCCTCGTTTCCCCAGAATGTTCCCCAGTTCCTAACAAATCCAAAACCCCATCCTTGCACCATCGTCTCATCCACGCATTGATACTCCGGAGCTCTGCCTGCCTTTTTGGTCCTGCGCATGGTACAGGAAGCATTTATCACCCGCCAGTCCATCCTGTACGCAAGGAGTCGTTCAAGATAAAGTCTATCCAATTCTGCATAATTACCCATTTCCACCTCCAGCAACACATACGCTCTCCCCTTTCTACCTCCCTTCCCTCCCGCCCTCCCTACCGCCCCTGTCTTCCCCCTTTCCAATTCATCATACCACATTGTGGATGGTTAGGGGTTTAGAATGCCTTTGCATCCCGCCCCATTTCTTTTTGCCTGCTTCTAGCACTCCATCCAGCCCCCCCCCCCCTTCTACCTCCCAAATAGTCCGCAGCCACTAAGGGGGTGAGCGAGACCTTGGGCACAGTTACATTTTGGTTATTGTAATTTTTCTGTTTTTAGTTGCCTTCACCCCTGAGGAAGTATTAACGAAACACGGCCTGTGTCGGGTTGGCAATACGTGTTGGCATTGTTAATAAAAGGTTTTTGATACATATCCTTGTCCTTGGTTTTGTACCACGTTCCCTGACTGTGTGCTTGTTTTGACATGGTTTCCTGCTCTTCGTTGGACGCTCCAAGGCTTTTACTACTGCCACTGAGACCTCAGATACCATGGTGTTTGAAAGTTCTGTGCTTGGGCTCGATGTTGTAGTTTCAGCCATCTTGGCATCAGCTATCCATCCCTTATCTCATTGGGCAACTTTAGTGGCCATCCGCAGCGCACTGTGTATGGCGGAGAAGTAGAAATTTAAAAGAATATCTCAGCCCAGCGATACTGAGGCCTGAAAAACAGACTGATGAGGAGATAGCATCAGGGGGTCATAGCAGTTGTGGACGGTGCTCAGTGTGTAAGATCACAATGGATGGATCTTTCTTTATCCATAAAGGTGAGAAATATTGGTTAAAACACACCACGACTTGTGAATCTGCTTATGTGGTGTATGCCATATGTTGTCCTTGTGATCTTCTTTACATCGGCAAAACTATCCGCACGTTTAGAGTACGAATGAAAGAGCACGAGAGTAGATTACGTTGTTCACGAGTAGAAGCTCCGATAGTTCAACATTGCTTGACGCATGGTCACACGTTTGAACAACTTAGATGTTGGTGCATTGAGGAGGTAACTAGGAACACACAAGGCAGGTCGCGGGATCGGGTATTAGTCTTTCGCGAACAGAGGTGGATATATAAACTTGATACTGTACACCCAGGGGGTTTGAATATGAGTATTGATTGGGTGGCATGCATTTAGAATCTCAGAAAGAAGTAGATTCATTGGGTAATTGATGGCTTTGGGAGCTTTAAAAATGACAGGGAAAGAGCTAATTCGCATGCACGGCATATTTGGATGGTTTGGAGATTGAATAGGGGGACATTTGTTTAAAACAAAACGTGGGCAGCAACGGAGAAAAGGTATTTCTAGTCTTTCTTGTAACAGTTAATAAAAGAATTATAGTAAGAGACGTTCAGTTACCTATATTGATTATTTTTGTAGGAATAAAAAGTGCTATGAAGTCCCTTGATGAACCCGTGAAGGAGAAACGCATGGGCGCCTAGTAGTATGGCGTTGGGGCTCTTGAGAAAATAGGAAGAAGTTTGGAGTAACCAGCAAGTTTATAAGCTAAGTTCTCCATTACATTTTGCTACACTGCTGCG
Source organism: Ichthyophis bannanicus (assembly GCA_033557465.1). Taxonomy (NCBI): domain Eukaryota; kingdom Metazoa; phylum Chordata; class Amphibia; order Gymnophiona; family Ichthyophiidae; genus Ichthyophis; species Ichthyophis bannanicus. The sequence continues at coordinate 574,374,723 of CM066035.1, forward strand.
GTCATTGATGTTAACGAGCACATAACTGGGGAAATATAATACCCAGATTTCCAGTGCTGCTGTTTATCTGAGACCAGCAAAAGATGATTTAGGAATATTGAACTGAGTGATTGATTGAATGAACGAAATAAGTATATTAGCACTGTAAAGCATTAATTCAAGAAGAAGACCCCTCTAGTTTTGTCATAAAAAGAGTCATGCCAAGCTGTTAGCAGTGCCAGAAACCTCCAAGTTATTACTGCCATGTACAACATATTCATCTTTCCAATCCACTGAATCAACTTCATACTACAGTTAACCCACATAGACAGTAGAAGAAAAACACTAGCTGTAAAGCTACATTACCGCTGCAAATAAAATATAATCATACTTCCCTTTACTTATTTATTAAACTGAGAAATCACTTCACCAATTTGAATGTTACATAAGAAAAATCACAGAAGGATAAACAGCTATGAGTATAAAACTAGAAACAGTTTCGCCCCTATTCTGCTTCAAAGATATTAACCTAGACAAATCCTTTATAAGGGTGCATTTCTTCTCAACAGCCCTAAATAATTTGTTATGATCTTCCTGGAATGTGGTCATCTGATTAAAAACAGGATTTTTAACAGGATTTTCTTGAGGCCATACCCATTGTATATCATCATGGAAATTAGCATGTGCCATTGTATGCAAATCTATTAGGTTTAAAAATACAGCAATTAACAAAATCTGCAAATCTACCCACGTGGGATCATAGATACATATCAACTGGCACCAGTAATCAATGCATTGGCCAGGTTTTTCATAAGAGAACAGGACCATGCCAATTGAAAAACCTCAGCTAGAGACCAGTTTGTAGCAAGGATGACCAGCCCACCTCAGAGGCACTTCTTTCTGGTAAAGCCTCCAAGCTTTATTTTGGAATCATCCATTTTTGGCCCTACTACCTGGGAGTGTTTTTCTTATTGGGGAACAGCTCCTGCTCCAACAGACCCCAGTGTTATGGCCAATGCATGCAAATCAACCTCATATATAGAAGGGACTGTGGGGAGATTACAGAGCTCCCCCTGGTCCCTGTCCTGGGATTTATTTTGCTCTTTAACATGTCCTCTGTTCTAAAAACTTGATTATGTAATTCTTTCAAAGCAGAGACCTCTGTCTGCTTTCTCTTTTCTGCAGCTTTAGCTTGCCACCAGCTAAATACTAGATTTTCATGATTGGCACAAGACCGCTCAAAGTCTCATATTGTAACCACCTCAGTTTATCCTCCTGAAAAGTTCCACCAAGCAGGAACTGCAAACTAGGATTACTGGCAGTCATGGAGTGCCATTTTCTAACATAATCAAGAGCACTATCACCATATCTACAACGCTTCTCTTAGTTAGGGCTACCTGTATACCCAGTCATTACAGCCTTTTTGTTTCATTCATCTAAATTAGTAATCTGCTTTCCCATGATATTTTTACTCACTCTGTCCCAGTTGCTTTTTCCCAATTGTCTTAAGAACTCAAATCCGAAAATCCGAGTCACGGCACTTACTGTTGGAACCTCTTCAAGCAAGGACAGGTTCTCCTCAATTCTTTAAGTTTGGTACTCCAGACAGTGGGGAAATAAAGACACAAAAACACAGAAATTCACATTCTTTCTGAAGCTACAGGGAAGCAATCATTGAAGATATGAACTTGGATGGCTTTTCTCAGAGTGGCTCAAATTCCTTCTATCTGAAGCCTATTTTTATTGGAATTAAAGAGGAAGTAACTGAGTCATAATCATAAACCTAAAATAACACAAGGTGTCATAAGAACATGAGAACATAAGATATGCCATACTTGGTCAGACCAAGGTCCATCAAGCCCAGTATCCTGTTTCCAACAGTGGCCAATCTAGGTCATTCGTACCTAGCAGTTTCCCCAAAAGACACAGGTTCCACAATGCTTTTACTGGGTCAAGCATTGATATCCTGGGTCCCTTCTTAATAATGGTTTATGGACCTTTCCTCCAGGAACTTGTCCAAACCTTTTTTAAACCCAGCAACACTAACAGCCTTTACCACATCCACCGGTAAACAATTCCAGAATTTGATTACACGTTGAGTGAAAATATATTTTCTTTTATTAGTCTTAAATAGTTTACCCTGTAGCTTCATTGCATGTCCCCTAGTCTTTCTATATTCTGATAACGTAAACAATCGATCTACGTTTACCCATTCCACTCCATTCATTAATTTATAGACTTCTATCATATCTCCCCTCAGCCGTCTCTTTTCCAGGTTAAAGAGCCCTAACCTTTTTAGCCTTTCTTCATAGGAGTATCCTTCCATCCCCTTTACCATTTTGGTGGCTCTTCTCTGAACCTTTTCTAATAACACTGTATCCTTTTTAAGATACGGTGACCAGAATTGCACACAATATTTAAGGTGCGGTCTCACCATTGAACTATATGGAGGCATTATAATATCTTTTGTTTTCTTTTCCATTCCTTTCCTTATGATACCTAGCATTCTATTTGCTGTCTTGGCCGCCGCTGCACACTGGGCTGAGGATTTTAACATGTTATCCACAATGACGCCTAAATCTTTTTCCTGGGTGGTGGTTCCTAATCCGGAACCTTGCATTGTGTAACCATAGTTTGGGTTGTTCTTCCCTAGGTGCATAACTTTGCACTTGTCCACATTAAATTTCATCTGCCATTTGGATGCCCAGTCTTCCAATTTATCAAGATCCTCTTGCAATTTTCCACAATCCTCTTGGGTTTTAACAACTTTAAATAGTTTTGTGTCATCTGCAAATTTGATAACCTCACTCATTATTCCACTTTCCAGGTCATTTATGAATATGTCAAAAAGCAACGGACCCAGCACAGATCCCTGGGGTACACCACTATTCACCTTTCTCCATTGGGAAAATTGGCCATTTAGCCCTACCCTCTGCTTTCTATCTTTTAACCAGTTCCTGATCCACAATAGTACACTGCCTCCTATCCCAAGACTCTTTAGTTTTGCCAAAGGTCTCTGATGAGGGACCTTGTCAAAGGCTTTCTGAAAGTCCAGATACACTATATCAACTGACCTTTGTCCATCTGTTTATTCACACCTTCAAAAAAACATAACAGATTAGTAAGACAAGATCTTCCTTGTCTAAAGCCATGTTGGCTGTCTCCCATTAGGCCATGACTATCTACATGCTGAATAGTTTTATTCTTTATGATGATTTCTATCATTTTTCCCGGTACTGACGTCAGGTTCACTGGTCTGTAGTTTCCCGGATCACCACTGGAACCCTTTTTAAAAATTGGTGTTACATTGGTGATCCTCCAATCTTCAGGTATTAGAGATGATTTTAATGATAGTTCACAGATTACTAATAGCAAGTCTGAAATCTCATATTTCAGTTCCTTCAACACTCTTGGATGTATACCATCCGGCCCAGGTGATTTGCTAGTCTTCAGTTTATCTAATAGTTGTAATACATCTTCCCGATGTATCGATATTTCCATCAATTCTTCCGCACCTTTAAATACCACTTCAGTCATGGGTAACATCCCTACATCTTCTTCAGTAAAGACCGAAGCAAAAAATTCATTCAGTCTCTCCGCTATTGCCTTGTCGCCTCTTAGTGCCCCTTTAACCCCTCTATCATCTAATGGACCAACTGACTCTATCACAGGTTGTTTGCTACGAATGTACTTGAAAAAGTCTTTATTTCGCGTTTTTGCTTCTGCAGCAAGCTTCTTCTCAAATTCTCCCTTTGCCTGCCTTATCAATGCCTTGCATTTGACTTGCCAGTGCTTGTGCTGTTTCCAGGTTTCGCCATTTGGCTCTTTTTCCATTTACTGAAAGATGCTTTTTTGGAAACAGCAGCCTCTCTGACCTCACCTTTAAACTGAAAGTATGTTTGTTTGTACAGGGTGGTGTACACAATTGGAATGTTTAAGTACACCTGAGAAAGAGTTAAAAGTTGTTCAGAACTTTGCTCAGAAATAAACTTCATATATTTGTTTACTAAGTAGGTGAAGGTTTACATGTCCTGTAAATAAGAAAGAAAGGGCAGCTTGTACTCTAGCCTTTCTGTCTCAGGGTTATTTATTAGATATCAAGCGGTCAGCAGTAAACAGTTATGTCTTGGAATACATGTATGTCTCCTCATACTGACCTACACTGATTAGAAGTTGACCTATGATGTGATAAATACGTAATATCTGACGTGTAATAATAAAGTGAAATTATGCTGTATCATCCAAAAGAGCCTTATAAATAAAGTGAACCATGGCTAACAGTTAGAGTAAACAAAGAGAACTTTGGTTCAATTTGTTTCTCTCCACAAAGCTTTGGTGTATCTATATAGAATTGTGTGGTATTTTATTGCTGTCTTTTAGATTACCTTCTCATTGCTTTGAATGTAGTTATCTGTGTCTCCAAGAGCCCTGCAGGTTGCTGGTGAGGAGGGGCTAAGAAAGCCCACAGTTGGTGCCATGCCGTTCTACAGATTTCTCAATTCCTGGCAAGAGTGGAAGGTGTTTGTGAGTATTTTATAGTGACAGCAATGGTAATTTGTTAGGTGAACGTGAGTTATCTTTGTTGTGTGAATGGCATGACAAAGCTACGGTTTTAGCTGTTCAGATAGGTAGCCCTTCTTTTTGTATGCATGAGAAGTATGGGGATATGGCTACTAATTATATTGTACACTGGTATGCCGTGACTAATGATAATGTGCTTTTACAGTTTCCTTTGGAGGGAACATTTTCTATAGATAAGCTTCGTTATCTGAAATGTGCTTTGCAGGCTAAACATAACTTATGTGATGTCCGTGAAGGGCTGGTGTTTAGTTGGTGGCAGCGAATGGCACATGTCTGCTCCATACTCGAGGGCATTTGGGCTACTTTACTCTTTTTTGGAACCTCTCTGCTTTTGGTAGTATCCTTCAAGGATACATTCTTCCGAACCATCCGCTCTTGGGCGACTGTCGAGTTTCCCCTATTATCTAGTTTAAAAGCTGCTCTATCTCCTTTTTAAAGGTTAATGCCAGCAGCCTGCTTCCATCCTGGTTAAGGTGAAGCCCATCCCTTCGGAAGAGCCCCTCCTTTCCCCAGAATGTTCCCCAGTTCCTAACAAATCCAAAACCCTCATCTCTGCACCATTGTCTCATCCACGCATTGAGACTCCGGAACTCTGCCTGCCTTTTGGATCCTGCGCGTGGAACGGGAAGTATTTCGGAGAACACTACCCTGGAAGTTCTGGATTTCAACTTCCTACCTAAAAGCCTAAATTTAGTCTCCAGAACCTCCCTACCACATTTTCCTATGTCATTGGTACCGACATGTACCAAGACAGCAGACTCCTCCCCAGCACTATCTAAGACCTTATCTAGGTGGCGCGTGAGGTCCGTTACCTTTGCACCAGGCAGGCATGTTACCAGGTGATCCTCACATCCACCAGCCACCCAGCTATCTACATGCCTAATGATCGAATCACCAACTATAACGGCTGTCCTAACCCTTCCCTCATGGACACATGGCCCTGGAGAAACTTCCTCAGTGCGAGAGGGTTTTACATCACCTGGAGGACAGGTCCTAGTAACAGGATCACTTCCTGCCACACCAGGGTGATGCTCTCCTGTCACGTGACCTCTCTCCTCCATGGCAACAGGGATGCTGCCAGACTGGAGGTGGGACTTCAGGACTATATCCCTGTAGGTCTCGTCTATGTACCTCTCTGTCTTTCTTATGTTTTCCAAGTCTGCTACTCTAGCCTCTAGAGAATGGACTCGTTCCCTGAGAGCAAAGAGCTTCTTGCACGTAGTGCACACGTAAGACCGCTCACCAACTGGGAGAAAATCATACATGTGACATTCAATGCAAAAGACTGGAAAGCCCCCATTTCGCTGCTGGACTGCTGTCTGCATCTTAGTTTTAAGCTTGTGTTTAGATCTTTAAGTTCTTTTCTTACTAAGGGTTACTATGGATATTTATACTAATAAAACTGTACCTAATACGTTTAATATACCTTGTTCACCTGAAGCTTAATTAATCTCAGGTCCTTAGTGTATGACTGATTTGGGTAACGAGCTTCATCTGAGAGCACCTCCTGTCCTTTAAGATGTGTAAGTACCTATAAAGCTACGATTATCCCAGATGTGGGTGGGCGTTGGGGAGGGAGGGAAATAACACTTATTAAAAGAGGGCTACTACACAGTACCCTGTCCTGTGCTGCTGAGGTAAGCTATATTCTGATTTGATTTAAATTATAGCTCTTTGCTGCTGCTAGGCTCTAACTTATTATGAAATTTAAACTACAAGCTCTCTGCTGGGTTCTAAATTCAACCAGAAAGCTCTCTTCTGTGTTTTAAATTTAAACGAAAAGTACTTTGCTGATGCTAGGCCCTGAGTGACTATTAAATTTAAACTACAAGCTCTCTGCTGGGTTCCAAATTTAACCAGAAAGCTCTCTTCTGTGTTTTAAATTTAAACTAAAAGTACTTTGCTGATGCTAGGACCTGAGTGACTATTAAATTTCAGCTACAAGCTCTCTGCTGGATATGAAATGTAACCAGAAAGTTCTCTTCTGTGTTTTAAATTTAAACTTAAACTACTGCTACTAGGCCCTGACAGATTTAACAAAAAAAAGTGTTTCACAGATTAATTAGCTTTAATAGAAAGAATTCCTTTCAGAAAATTCCCAGAAGTATATACTCACAGTTGCAGATCTCTCTCCAGAAGTAACAGTCCCCTTTTCTAGTCCTTCAAGACACTAGAATTATTTTACAAAACAAGAGCTGATTACAATGTATTAGATAAAATTTATTTGATTATGACAAAATTATAAACTCTCTCACTCAAGCAGCAGATAGCAAAAACTGCAAGAACAATATTCTTCAAAACCAAAATTATACAGTGCTCAGACCACTCCTAGACCCCCAGAATCTCAGATCAGTACTTCAAGCAATAACACTCCCCCACCTCGACTATTGTAATGCAATATATCAAGGACTCCCACTCTCCTCTCTCCACCCGCTACAGGCAGCCCTTAACACAACCGCCAGGATCATGCAAAGGGCAAAGAAATATGACCACATCACTCCAATACTGAAGCACCTTCACATCCTCCCACTGGAATCTTGGATCAAGTACAAATCCTTACTACTGATTCACAAAGCTCTACACCAACAACAAACATCACATCTACACACCCTCCTACCACCACTAAACTCTGGGAGATCCACAAGGCAGACCACTAATAATCTTATGACCATATCATATGCAAGGACAAAACACAATCATCAAACATGTGCCCGTACATTTGATCTCTACACCCTGCCCCCATGAAACTCTCTCCCAACCAAAATCCGGAACAACGAGGACCTCTCCTCCTTTCAGAAACAAATAAAGACCCATTTATTCAGAGAACACTTTGGCACAGACCTGAGCAACACCCAATGATTGCATGATTACGTTGTACACAAGATAAATTTGTGGCAGAGACATTAAGAAAAATTGTACATAAGTTAGGAAACCACGATGCTTACCCAATCAGGAATGTAAATAAGTTGAGACCAAGATCAGACACATCTCACCCATCCTGAAATGCCTCCAGTGGCTCCCACTACAAGCCAGAATCTAATACAAAACCATACTCCTCACTTTTAAAACCATCAACAACCTATCATCCACACACCTTCAAAGGTTACTCCACCCCCACACCTTATGCCGACCCATGAGAAAATCTATTGCAAACACTCTAACAATGCCACCTGAAAAAAACAAAAAGTAATCAACAAGCCTGCCAAAGATCCTTCGAATTATATGCACCCTCCATATAGAATTCCTTCCCTAATAACCTCAGAAACTCCACAGACCTCACTGCATTCAGAAAAATGTTAAAAACCCACCTCTTTGCCAAGTACTTCGCTGATATAACTTAACCAACCTCTAACTCAGCTTACCCATATTGCAACCCCCGCCCACCCCATATGTGCAAAGGAGTTCTTAGGTAGGAACTTTAACTGGGGCTGGAGGAAAGGCCAGGAGGACCAGCTTGTGGAAGTTTTAACAAGCTGGGAGATAAATAAAGCTGATTTTGTTCTTCCTGAACTGCTGTCTGTTCTGGGTTTTGCTTTGTGGAGGTTTAACAAGCTGGGACAGAATAAAAACTGCTTTTGTTTTCCCTGAACTGCTGTCTGGCCTGTGTTTTAGAGAAAACCCTTCCCACTGCTTGCCACGCTACCGCACCCACTAAGGAGAAGTTGCTTTGCACATGTTTGATTACAAACAAGCCCTAGCCTTCTACTTGGAACGGACAAAAGCCCATAGAAAGTCCATCCAGGTTTTTGTTTCTTTTGACCCAAACAGGCTAGGACCTGCCATTTCAAAATGCTCTCTTTCAATGTGGCTAGCTGACTGCATCTCTTTCACTTATACCCCGACAGGCCTGAGCCTTGATGGTCATGTCACAGCTCACAGTGTCAGAGCTATGGCTGTGTTAGTGGCCAATTTACACTCGGTCTCCATGGAAGAGATCTGCAGGGCTGCAATGTGGTCTTCTGTCCAGATATTCACATCTCACTACTGTCTGGACAGGGATTCCCAATGCAACAGAAACTTCAACTAATCTGTACTTTGGAATCTGTTTGGGGAATAGAATCAAACTGTTTTCCCCCTAAGCCCATTCTGTTCTGTCCAGGTTACCAAAAAAAAGAGAAGCGAGAGCCATCTCTGTTTTTCTTAGTTCTGTATCTGAAGTTGTTAAGGCCTCTTGCCATTAAGCAGATGAACTGTTGCCCTGGTTGAGCTGTCTGCATTCTCATCAGATTTTGGTAGTCTGTAGCTAGAGGGTCCCATACATGAGGACTTAATTTCTGCTTGTCCACAGAGAAAAGGTAATCACTCACCTGTAGCAGGTGTTCTCCCTGGACAGCAGAAATAAGTCCTCACAACCCTCCCTCTTCCCCTGGAAGTTGCATTCTACTATAGCTATAATAACAGACTAGTTCAAGATGGCGCTGTCAAGGCAGGCGGGAAGAGGGTGTGCAGGCTCAGTGGATCCTTCCAAAAGCTTCCAAAAGTAGCTAGGGAGCATTCCTGCACAGGCTCCGTCGGATGACATCACCCATACATGAGGATTTATTCCTGCTGTCCATGGAGAACACCTGCTATAGGTAACTACCTTGTTTCATCTTGGTGACTCCAGCTCCAATTACTCTAGTCTGACCGATAGTTACTTCTACTAATACTACTACTACATTTGTAAACATTTGTAAACATTTTTATGGTGCTACAAGACGAATGCAGCACTGCACAGATACATGTAAAAGACGGCCCCTGCTCATCAGAGCTTTCAATCTCCATCTGTGACTCTTGTTCCAAAGACTACAGGTGAGCAAATTCAGTGGCTGCAGCTAGGCTAAATAAAGTGCCTAGCTGCTGTCACTTTAATTAAGACTGTATATTTAGCAGTGAAACATATCTGGTTTCTGCTGCTGAATATCTGGGCTGGCCAGACACCGGAGATGCTATGGGGTCTATTCTGTACTGCAAATAGAGCCCATAGCCTACCACCATTGGGATGTCTATCCCCGCTATTCATCTCTTTTCTGGCCCTGGCAAAAGCCTCCCCGTACAAACAAGGAGTTTGTAGGGGAAGCTTAGACGGGGTGGAAGGGGGAGTTTCGGAGGTGGAATGAGGGCGGGCAGTGGGCGGTCTGAGGTACCGGATGTACAGGACTGATTCTGAAGTTGGCCCTGTATGTCTGGGGCCTCAAATCTACATGGGGGACTAATTACACCTCGGAGGTGGAATAAGTCCCCCTGGACGTCGGGGGATGGCAGGCCCGGGCAGCGGCAGAAAGGTGAGGAGGTGCAGGGGGTTCCCTGCAGCCTGACCTGGCCATAGAAAGTCAGATCGGGGGTCGGGCTGCAGGGATAGAAGATTGTGGTCAGCGGCCAGGGATCGCAGCTTCTGAATGGAGCCACGGTGCCATGGCACCGCAGCTCCATTCAGGAGCCTGACTGAGTTAGCTGGTGTGGCTTCTGGTTCCCACAACGGTTGACCAAATATCACCAATCAAAGAATTACTTAGACAGCAGTTGCTTTATCTACAAAGACTTTTATTCCAGCATCATGCAGAACAGCAAGGTCTGTCTATAGAAATGACAGACAGTACTTTCTCTCTCTCTCTGTGAAGGGGGAGAAAATACTGCCCAACAATCCCCCAAAATGGCTGCCTTATATACATTTCTCCCTGTCTCAAATGTCTGCTTCAAATTAGCCTCAGTGAATCCATCATAACTACTTAGGTGTCACTTTTCCCCAGGGGAGAATCTCTTTACATTTGTACATCTGGACCTGCTCTTAGATCTGCTCATTTATGCATGACCTGTGACCTCTATACATCTGGATCTGCTTTCAGGTCTGCTCATCTATGCATGGCCAGTGACCTCTGACCCTTCCTGTGTTTTTCCTCCTTGGCACTAATTGAAACCGTGCAGAGCTAAAGAGAGTGCTTTTGTGCTCATTAGTTTGAATTCTTTGCTTGACCTGTACTTTTTCTGCTGATATTACTAGGCCCAATATTCTGCATACTTCTATCCAGAATATGGTTTCCCAGAATCCTCTGTAGCAGGCCGCATCTATTATCTTATGGCAAGCATATACTCTCATATAGATATTGTCTTCTTGTCTTCTGTGCCATCCATCCTCCTGTGTAGTTTCACCAGGCAAGGGTTCAGTCATATAAAGCCAATATATAAGCAGACCTAACTCAAATTTCCCAACATTCTCCACTTTTTCTTTTCCTTTTTCTTTTTTATGTGGAGGGGCAAAAGTAATCCCACTAAGGGGCATTGATAACAATAACCATTTGAGACAGGGAGGGATCATCAAGGGGCAGCTTTTGGTACTGTACTTTGCAATATCATTCTTTTACAGCATCCTAATAAAATAGGAAAAATACAGCAGGCAAGAATACCAAACACAGCAATACTTAAACGAGTTATAAAGAAAGCTGTTAGGCCTCCTCCGAGTCCGGAAAAACCAGCAGGCAACATTCTAAGAGAATGGAAGACATACAGCTTGCAATAATACTGAACACATCAAATATTCAACAAAGTGATGAAGAAAGCTTTGAAAATGTTACAGCAAAACTTGAGCTGGTGTGGGTATTGCAATTGCTGTAGCCCAAATGGCTTGTAGATTTTCCCAAAAGTCCCAATCAGTCTTAATAGTCTTTATTTTCAGATAATTTGGGCCTGCTTCCCAGCAGTTTTTCAGGACTGCGTCGTGCACTTCACCTGTCTCTGAAGTTTAAGTATAGTTGAGTTCAGAGGTCTTGGGGTGGACTGTTCCATCTGGATTATGGCCAATTTTCTCTGTTGGAATCTCTGGATTTCAATTGGTGACATGGCTCCAGGTCCCATTCAGAAGAGCAGAATCCAATATTAAATGAAAAGACTAAAATATTCTAGATTAGATTTTACAATGAGACAATGCAATGTGATAAACATCATTTCATCCACATTTACTTAAGATCATAACTGTCTCATATGGTATCAACTGTGTCTCTCAGTTTGATAAACTTCTTGTCTCTCCATCACTGAAGATTCATTTGCTGGTAGGAAATACTCCACCATACTCTTAACTGATCTTTACATATTAATAGATTAGACAAGTTGCACGCACATATTCTGCAAGTTTGGCAAGTTTCAGAATTACTCCAATTTTTATTTGTGAAAATTTGTCATCAAATCATCCCTCTTTTTTTACCCCTGCATGTCTGGCCAGTACATACAAAGGCAAAATGAGGCAAAAAGCATCTGGAAGTACCACATGGCCAGTGTGGATGTTCCAAAGCATATCAGAGTGCAAAATGCACCTAGCCTGTCTCCAGGTGTCTATTTCCAATTGTTGAGTATGTGTTGGGGCTTAAATGACTTCCTGAATTAAAGATTCTGGAGACAGCATAGTTGAATAAAATTTGTTTACATGTTCAGTAGACAGATATGTCACTTTAAATAACCTTCATCAGTTTAATGTCCATCAGAGTACCACCTCTTAATTGGCATGCTAAGAACATCAAACAATTGTTAGAAACTTAGTATTGTGGTAAACAAATAGTATATAGAAAATATAAACTTGGATTCTTCTTAATAAATATAACAACATGAGTAAACAGTGTCTTTTTTTTTCACCAACTTAATTGGTATGGTTCAAAAATGGACATATGTGCTCATTCAAAATAGCAATTGTCTTAAACAATCTGAATAAAGTCCCTACAGTATAAAAATATTTTTGTAACATTTTTATAACGGCAGTCGTAATAGGACAAATCATGACTTTTAACATGACAGCCACATGTCTCTCTCTCACGTATGACTAGAATCTATTGTATATACTGTTCTCAGTGAAAGTGCTGAACAAGGCAAAGTAATTATCCTGAGTCTTTCATTACACTGATACTGTTGCATGTCAGGGGGAGACTTCAAAGCAGTGCTTGGGCTAGCTTCACCTTACCGGCATGCCATCTTAAGAAATGCAAATGGACAACAGAACTAGACAGACATGTTAAAAAAACAAACCTCTGTGCTGTAGGAGACTTTGTCTAATCAATTCAACTTAATGTTATTGTTTTATGTGTAAATAACTTTACAAATATTCTCATATTTTTCTGGGAACTAAGCTCCATTTTTCACCAAATTTGTTCTGCAAGTGTGTAAACTAAAGTAAATTTGTATGTCATAGTGCTACAATATAGTGTATTCCTAAAATTGAAACTTAAAAAAAAAATCTTTCAAAACAAAGTACACTGTTTTTTTCTGGACCCCAACATATAAAATTCAAATACAGAAAAACAGATGAATTTATCCTAAAATTCAGCAACTCCCATGTTACTGTCCTTAGTCATTAGTCATTAGCACTGAGCTTAAGAATACAAACACTCCTTTTCACATTTAAATTGAATGAGACTGGTGTCAAACGGAACTGCAAACTAAACAGTAGATCTCTCTTTCTATCCTTTAAACAAAAGTTAAAATAAAACTTAGTTACAGCTCTTTTGGGTTTCTGTAATTTATGAACAATAAGCATGTCCTCTATGAAATACTTGCAACAATATATAAAATTCTGTTTTACTTTTAATTTTGCTCGATCAAAACCAAACATATAACTTCTCATTCACTCGGGATTCAAATCATTTCCAAGTAGCATTGTCCTGTCAGGGCCGTCAAACCCCCACTCTGAAGGGCAAAGGACAACAAAAACAGATTCTCCAATTTCATGTCTTGATTATTTGACCTAACATCTAGGAGCACTTGAACAGCTGACCAGCCCATCTGTGAGCAGCCCATCCTGAGAAACTTCGCTAACCCTTCCCCTATGGGGAATTCTGAAGCAGTATGCTTTTCAGCTTGAGAAACTCATGACCTTTTTTAAAAAAAAACAAGTAAAAAGTATTTTCTTCATAATCTTATATAAGGATTTTCTCCAACAATGTAATACTAACTAAACATCTTTGCATCACAAGGTTACATATTTTCTTAAACGGATTTTCTTTTAGAGCTATTTTCCTTGGTTACAAAATCCAGCTGTAATCTTTTTCCTTTATCAGCTTGATCTTAAATTTGTAAAGTCATAAGAACATGACAAAACTGATCTTGTATCACTGAGTCAAAACTAATCAAACAGAATTTCTTAGCATCACAACGATTTTTTTTATTAATCTCAGGTTAATTAAGATCTTCCACATTTTTTTAGAAAAATCAAAATAAGCTTCTCAAAAAGTAACACATTCATAGAAATTCGTTCCGCATTGTGTACAACTGCCCTATGACCTATCACAGACCCAGGCAGAGCTATTTAATCTCCTGACACACAGAAAACAGCAGACACATTTTTTTTTTTTAACCAGGATATACTCAGATCCCAAATTTAAAAAATAAAACTTACACATATGGATCAGACTTATTCACTGCACACAAATATGCACAGGGGAAAAAGAAACAATTTGAAATTTTCAGGCTGTACTTGTAACTATAAACTATTTTTCTTTGTTTTTCTACCAGTCAGATCACTGCACACAATAGCTGGCAGTTCAGAATAAAACACTGTCAATTATCTGTGCGGTCTGCTTCTAAGATTCTCACTTCAGTGTACAATACATTCAGATCCCAATCCAGTAACCCAGAAAATCCATTCCATGTTACAATACATTCAGACAGACAGGAGGGGAAAAACTAGCTGTCTCAGCACATCAATTACTACAGCAGACCCTGGAAGATTTTTCGTTATTTTCAATGTTCTAAAGAAGACAGGAAAGACTTGGAAGAATAGAGACAGATAAACAAACACCGCTTGTCACTTGCGTTCCAGGGACTCTGGGCCAACGGTTTTACCCTCTCCAGAGACTGGGGCATCTTACAAGCACATAGATATTGTGGGAGAAAATAAAAGCAAACAGATACACTCCCCAGGAATTCTCCACTTTGTTCAACTTTAGCAAAGAATTCTAATCAGTTCAGCTCCAGGGACCATAAAATCTACTGAAGTAGCCAGTAATGAAAGGACAGTGTTTGCTAAAGACTAAAACTAAAAACACAGGACAGAGTTAAATGCATTATACCTAACAGCCTATCTGATCAGAATACTGAAACTGAACTAGACCCACTCCACCCTGGTTATTTAATGCAGCTGCAGTCAGCTCCGTCATTTACCTTGATCTAGAACTTGTAAAGTAATTCATTTCAAAAAGATACTTAGAAAGCTATTCTTCAATAGATCTAATTGTCACCCTCTCTGGTCTGTGAGCACCCCAGATAAGGGGATCATCCCCGTTTTTCTATAAATATTCTCCTTAGCTGTCCCTATTTCTAAAATCTGTAAACCTGGTGTTTTCACTGTTTGGGGACAGGGGCAATTAATTTCGCCTTTTACCAATAGCAAATTGAACCTCCTTATATACAGAGGCGCGCGTAATTTCACTTTTAGGTGGAAATCCAAACCTCGTAGTTAACAGAGGCGCGAAATTACTAATCCAGGACTCATACAAACATACACCTCTTGCGCTTCATCCAAACCCAGCCAATCCCCTCGCGGGGGTATGGAAACGTGGATAAAGACACACACTCGCTTCATATCAATGATATGTACAGTCTCAAGCGTACACCAATCAATCCTAGAAAAACAGACCTAATGTCTGGGCAAAACTTTCTTTCCCTAATCATTCCCTAATGTTACAACTAAATACAGAGACACTCTAACAGTTTTCTTACATAACAAAATATTAATTACATACTTACCCACCACTCGAACCCGGGCAAGTCTTCTGTCCTTTCATACAGACAGGGAAACTGAACACTCACCAATAGAGTCATCCTAGGGTATCAAAATCTCTCTCGACGTCACTCAGAGCGGTATTCCCATCTTCTGTACCAGCAGAAGGAATCCTCTTCTCCTAATGAGAAGGTATTCTCATCCCCTGTTTTTTTCTGTGAAAAACAGGAGGTAGTCCCTCTGACAAATAAAACAGCAGTCAGAGGAGTCCTTGGGCAATTTAGAAAATTTAGAGGGGCTTCGGCACCAATAATTGTGGCTTCTGGTTCCCACAACGGTTGCCCAAATATCACCAATCAAAGAATTACTTAGACAGCAGTTGCTTTAT
The DNA here is from genome assembly GCA_033557465.1 of Ichthyophis bannanicus. Lineage (NCBI taxonomy): Eukaryota > Metazoa > Chordata > Amphibia > Gymnophiona > Ichthyophiidae > Ichthyophis > Ichthyophis bannanicus. Next base: position 574,390,349 of record CM066035.1, read on the forward strand.
CTACAAAGACTTTTATTCCAGCATCATGCAGAACAGCAAGGTCTGTCTATAGAAATGGCAGACAGTACTTTCTCTCTCTCTGTGAAGGGGGAGAAAATACTGCCCAACAATCCCCCAAAATGGCTGCCTTATATACATTTCTCCCTGTCTCAAATGTCTGCTTCAAATTAGCCTCAGTGAATCCATCATAACTACTTAGGTGTCACTTTTCCCCAGGGGAGAATCTCTTTACATTTGTACATCTGGACCTGCTCTTAGATCTGCTCATTTATGCATGACCTGTGACCTCTATACATCTGGATCTGCTTTCAGGTCTGCTCATCTATGCATGGCCAGTGACCTCTGACCCTTCCTGTGTTTTTCCTCCTTGGCACTAATTGAAACCGTGCAGAACTAAAGAGAGTGCTTTTGTGCTCATTAGTTTGAATTCTTTGCTTGACCTGTACTTTTTCTGCTGATATTACTAGGCCCAATATTCTGCATACTTCTATCCAGAATATGGTTTCCCAGAATCCTCTATAGCAGGCCGCATCTATTATCTTATGGCAAGCATATACTCTCATATAGATATTGTCTTCTTGTCTTCTGTGCCATCCATCCTCCTGTGTAGTTTCACCAGGCAAGGGTTCAGTCATATAAAGCCAATATATAAGCAGACCTAACTCAAATTTCCCAACACTGGGCAGGGGTCTGTATGTGCAGGCTGATCTGAATCGGATCCAGGTCTGCACATACAGGCACAGATTCTGATCCCGCGAGGCACATCTAGCTCCCGTGGAATCAGAATTGGGTCTGCCTCTGTGCGTCCCGATTCCGATCGGACACACAGGGGCCTGCAGCACTCAATGGAATGTGGCTCTATCCAATTAGCGATGATATTTGGCTGCTAACCGGATAGCGATAATCAGTTAAAGTTAGGAGAGACAATCATCTGTCCTAACTTTAACCGTGTAAGCTAGCCAGTTAGCTGCTGAATATCACCGCTATCTAGATAGTGGCTATCATTGCCTTCACTCTGCCTGCAAACTGCCCCAGTTTTAATAGGGCGTATAATCAGCGATCTATGGGGATATTCAGTAGCACTATCTCAGTGACAACATTTTAGCTGATTAGCTTACCTGCTAAACTGCTAAAATACTTTGAAAATGCCCCCCCCCCCCCTCAGTTTCTATTCCTTCAATTCTGGCTCCAAAGAGTCCTGCAACATCAAAGACTATGCTACAGGCTTTCCATAATCTACTTCTTGCAACTTCAGAGACTTTGCCTTAGGTTTTCCAAAATCCAACTTACACATCTTCAGAGACTCTCCTTCACAGGAGTCTAATTTCCTGAAACATTGCTATACTCAAGTCTAGTCCTTGTTCAAAAAGATCTGTTTTGTGTTTCCTAGATTCCAGCTCTGGCCTGCTCTGGCCTCAAGGTGTCAATTCCTGTCTTGGGTCCAGTTCTGGCCTGTGAGATTCCAGTCTGCGTTCTGAAGATTTGAATCCTGGCTTGTTTTTCCAAGATTTTCTTTCCAGCCTGCAAGACTCCATCTCCCATCTTCAGTCCAGTTCAGACCTGTGAAAATTCAGTTTCTGCTTTCAAGGTACCAGCTCCAGCCTGCAAGGCTCCACTTCTCATCTTGGGTCCTGGTCTGGTTTGTACGTCTAAGATTCAGGCTCCAGCTTGCAAGACTTTAGTGCCCTTTCTAGTTTTGATTTTGGCTGCAAGATCCTATTCTTTGTTTCCAAAACTTTAGTTCATGTTCCCAAGACTCCAGTTCTGGATTTAAGTCCAGTGCCTAAGCAGAGTCTTATCCTGGTCTTCAGGAATGTAGTCCCTGCAACAAGTCCAGTCCCAGCTTGCAAGACTATAATGGTAAGTCTGGTTCCGAACACTGAGAATCTTGTTCCTGTAACGAAGCAAGGTTTAGCGTCCTCCAGTCCTACTCTTCCAGAAGCTTCAGTATCTAGTCCAGCATCAGCTATTCTAGCAGCATCTATTTCCAGTGCAACACTGGCTATTCCAGCAGCTTCTCTCTCCAGCCAAGTTTAAAGTATTCTATTCTCCAAGTTTCCATATCTTCCTTCAAATCCAGTTTCTGTCTCACAGACTCTAGCTCCTGCTTCATATCCAGCCTTAGTCATCCCTGAGCCCAGAATATCAATGCTGACAAGCTAATGGTTCACTCCCAGAAAGAATACCCTGTGTAACCAGGTTCTTGGGTCCCAAGTGGGACAGATGGGAGGGGAGTGGTTATTTTGTCAAGTTTCATAGGGATTCAACCTGTGACCCTTGGGAGCTGAAGCTGAAGATCTGCCACAGTGCCATAGGAGATGCACAGTCAATAAAGCAGCCAGTGGATAGTTTCCTCTGGTCTTCAGTAGGGCTGATGCATAATCAGATGTTTGCGTTGGACCACCAAAGAGGGATGTCCAGGGTCAGTCCATCCACTAGGCAGGCTAGATGACTGTCCAGGATGGCAGACTTCTATGGACAGCGGGCCATGTGCTTCAGCACATGTGGCCAGCTGTCCCCTTCCCCACTGCTGCTGATTTCGGTGGCAGGGTTGGAAGGAGGCGGCTAGGCTCTGCAGTAGCAGCCTGCGGTAGGCCATGTGTGCCGAACCACATGGCCTGCTACTACTGCTGAGTTGACCCCCCAACCCTGCCACCAGAATCAGCAGCAGCAAGGGGCGGTGGTATGACTCAGCACGGGAGGGGGAGAGGATGGCTTGGCGCAGAGGGAGGGGGGCAGCACGGCCGGGGCTTCTGCCTGGTACGATAGAAACCCTTGGGCTGGTCCTGGGTATATTCCAGTTTAGGTCTCAATATAAGGAAAGTTAAGAAGACACACATTTGCAGGTCCAACACCTCGAGCGGGAATATCCTCGTGATTTTGTGATCTGGTTCCGATTCCCGTTTCATGTCTGTTTTTTTCCATGATTCCTATTCCTGAGTCGTCTCTGGTTTATATTGTAATCGCCTGAATACTATTCCAGTTCTGGTATTATCTAGAGATTTTATCTTTCCTGACACATGCGTAGGTTCCATACTGCTATGCTCTAACCTGGGCCTAACTTCTCCGGGCACATTACCTTGATTAGATTGTAAGCTGTGATGAGCAGGAACCGTCTTTTATAGATATATATATATATATATATATATATATATATTTCTCCAGGACCATGCAGAAAGTCAGTCCTCACATATGGGTGTCATCGGCGCCGATGAAGCCCCAGCGGAGCATTTCCCCAGCTTTCTATGAAAGCCTTTGGGAATGCAGGCATGCATGCGCGGTTCCCTTCCCGCCTAAAGGTGCCATCTTACCTCAGTCTCTTTTTTTCCGAGAAGCCCACCGGACGTGTGTCCTGTCATCCCGGATAAAAGTTTGATTTTTTCGGCGATTCTCGCTATATTTTCTCCCCGGTTCGACGCCGGTTCCCCTCCCGCCGGGTTCGGTACACCGATATCGAGCCCGATTCTTCTTTTTCATTTTTTGCCCTTCGTGGCTGGCGTTCACGCACTTTTTTGATTTTTCCCTGGAAGGCCGGTCCTTTGACCTCGCGGGGACTCTTTTTTCCCCGATGGCTTCCAGCGGTTTCAAGAAGTGTGATCAGTGTAAGAAGTTGATGTCTCTCAGCGACACACACGACTGCTGCCTTCGGTGCCTCGGTCCTGATCACGACCCTAAGTCATGTGGACCATGTGGGAAGATGTCTTCCAAGGCACTCCGAAGTCGCCAGCAGCAGAAAGAAAGGCTTTTCTCGAACTCAGCCTCCAGCCAGGCCCGGACCTCGTCTGAGGCCTCGACATCTCGGGATTCGGATCCCGAGCGCCGTCGAAGCTCCTCGGACAGGGGGGTCCCCCGACCGGGAACGCAAGAGAAAGAAGCGGCTCGTGAGGGCGGCATCGGAGGAGGTCCCTGGCTCCTCGAGGGCCAGGTCTAAGACCCCCGACCGTCGCCCTGGGCCCGTGGAACAAGAGAAGCCTGCCAAAGTTCCTCGCGTGGAGCCGGAGTCTGCTGGACACGTAAGCCCTGTGGTCCTCGAGGACTCTCCTCCCAGAGAGCTGACGTCGGGCCCGGCGCCGCCGGGGCCCGAGTTGGTGGCTGCTGCGTCTCCCGAGCTGAGTCTCAGGATGACAGCCTTGGAGAGCAGATTGTCTGCCTTCATGGAGCAGCAGCGGGCACTGATGGCCAGCCTGTCTGGTGCATCTGCCCCGACCACCGGGACATCGACTTCGAAGTCGACCCCGGAGACCGAGCCGATACTCGAGTCCATCATGGCTCGAAGTCGACCTCGGTCGCGGTCTCCCTCGACCTCCCATTCGGGACCGAGGGCATCGACGCCGGTGCCTTCGGCGTTGGGGCGGGTGCTCCAGGGCCCCACGGGGTCGGACCCTGACTCCTTGTCGGACGAGTCTGCCTGGGAGACGGAGGATGAGGAGTCCCCCGATACGTTCAAGACTCGGTGCGTCCCGTCGGACTCACCGCAGTCTGAGCCCCGGAGTAGATCCCCTCCGGAGGATACCCAGTTCTCAGAGTTTGTCTGGGATATGGCCACTGCCTTGGCTATTCCGGCGGACCCCGAGGAAGAGCCTCGAGCTGAAGAGAACCTGGATGGCGTCAGTAGAAAGTGCTTCCAGGGCTCGATGCTTGCTTGCCGTGTCAAGTCTTACCAGCTGTACATGGGCATGTACTTGCGGGACCTGGCCAAGGAGTTGGCCGGGTTCTCTGCTGGACTCTCCGGGGAACCCTTGCAGAGATTCAAGTCCTTTTCCTCGGGGATTCGGGACTGCTTGAAGTTCATGTCTCGCACCGCCTACGATGGCTTCGAGGCTTCGGCCCGAGTTGCGGCAGCCGGCATTGTGGCTCGACTCCAGGCATGGCTGCAGTCATCGGACCTCGAGCCATAGGTTCAGAACAAGTTGGTCGATGTCCCTTGCCGAGGTGAAAACCTTTTTGGCAAGCCCATGACCGAGAAGGCCGCCCAGCTCGAAACAGAGCACCTTACACGGACAAGGCTGTCTAGGAAGACCTCTGCCCCTTCTCATAAGAAGAAGGGTTCAGGTAAAAAGCCCTTTTACCCGAGGAAGGGCACTGCCTACAAACAGTACCCTCAGTATCAGGCTTCCCAAGCTGCACCCCAGGGTCAGCAAGCCAAGGGGCAGGGTAATGGGCCCCGTAGGCAGAGGACCCCCAAGCCTCCGGCCCCTGCTCCCACTCAGCAGGGTGGGGGTTTTTGACTCCTTGAGCGTAGCCTCTCCATCCCTGCTATCCCAACCCTGCACAGGAGGTCGCCTCGCCCTCTTTGCCCACCAGTGGCCCCTCATCACCGGGGACAGTTGGGTGTTGGACATAGTCCACAGGGGCTATGCACTACATTTTCACCAACTGCCTCCACCATACTTTCCAGGGGAGCCTCCAAGGCCTTCCCTGCACACAGACCTTCTCCTTCAGGAACTTCAAGGTCTGTTGGTGGACAGGGCGGTGGAATCTGTGCCTCCCCACTTGCAAGGTCAGGGGTTCTACTCCAGGTATTTTCTGGTTCCCAAAAGAACCGGTGGCCTTCGACCTATTCTGGATCTCAGGAACCTAAACAAGTTCCTAGAGAAAGAAAAGTTCAAGATGCTTACTCTTGGAACACTTCTGCCCTACCTCCAGCAGGGAGATTGGCTATTCTCCTTAGATCTAAAGAATGCGTACACTCACATCCTCATTCATCCATACCACAGAAAGTACCTCAGGTTCATTGTGGGAGGAAACCATTATCAGTACAGAGTACTGCCTTTTGGCCTAACCTCACCTCCCAGGGTCTTTACCAAATGCCTGGCAGTGGTGGCGGCCTACCTGAGGAATCAGGGAATCTTTGTATTCCCCTATCTGGACGACTGGCTCATCAGGGGTCAGACGTGCCTGGAGGCCAGCCAAGCCACCCTCAGAACTATTGCTCTTCTTCAAAGCCTAGGGTTTGTCATAAACTTGCAAAGTCCACTTTGCTCCCCTCCCAGAATTTGTAGTTCATAGGAGCAAGGCTGGACTCTCTCCTGGCAAAGGCTTTCTTGCCAGAAGACAGAGCACAAAGATTAATAGCCTTGGCAAATCAGTTTCTCAACAGGTCGCTGGTCTCCGCCAGACTCTGCCTGAGGCTTCTAGGCCACATGGCTTCGACAGTACATGTGACCCCCAATGCCAGGCTCCATATGAGGCCTGCACAGTGGTGCCTTCGGACTCAGTGGTCATAGGCCACAGGCAGCCTCAGGGACTGGATAAGGGTGTCCAGACACTTTCTGAACTCCCTCAGCTGGTGACTGCACCCACCCAATCTACTAAAAGGAGTTCCCTTTCAGATTCCTGGGTACACGGTGGTACTGACCACCGACGCCTCCCTGCAGGGCTGGGGAGCTCATTGTCTAGACAAGTGCACCCAGGGCCTGTGGTCTCCTTGGGAGGCGGCACAACAGATCAATCTCCTGGAACTCAGGGCTATTCGCCTAGCTCTCAAAGCTTTCTCTCCTGCCCTGGCTCATCAATCTGTCCTCGTTCAGACAGACAACTAGGTGGCCATGTTTTATGTGAACAAACAGGGCGGGACTGGGTCCAGGCTCCTTTGTCGGGAAGCTCAAGAACTTTGGTCATTTGCCCTAAAGCACAGCATGCTCCTCAGGGCTGTGTACCTTCCAGGCTAGGAGAACTGCCTGGCCGACAAGTTGAGCAGGATTCTGCAGCCCCACGAGTGGCAACTGCATCCCTTGGTAGTTCAGAAGATCTTCCTGAAATGGGGTCTCCCTTGGATAGATCTGTTTGCCAGTCCACTGAACAAGCAACTGCCAAAGTTCTGCTCCAGGCAACCGCATCCTTTGAGGATAGCACCGGATGCTTTTCTGATTCCCTGGTCTCAGGGCCTCCTGTATGCGTTTCCTCCCATGCCCTTGGTGGCCCGAACTCTTTTCAAGATTCTTCAGGACAAGGCCTCGGTCCTGCTGGTGGCTCCCAGGTGGCTGAGACAACCTTGGTTTCCACTTCTGCTTCAGCTGGCAGTGGATCCCCCACTGCCTCTGGGGTTGCAACCCGGCCTTCTCTCTCAGGATCAGGGTTCCCTTCTGCATCCCAATCTCAAAGCTCTCAATTTGATGGCCTGGAGGCTGCAAGGGTAGTTTTGGCTCCCTGGGGCCTACCTCAGGAAGTTGAGGAGGTTGTCCTAGCCTCTAGGAAACAGTCCACTAGAAAAACCTATGCTCTCAAATGGAGAAGGTTTTCTGTGTGGTGTCAGCTACGTACAGAGGATCCTTTCTCCTGTACGGTACCAGTAGTGCTTCAGTATTTACTCCACTTGTCCAATCAGGGACTCAAGTCCAATTCTGTTCGGGTCCACCTCTCAGCTCTAGCAGCTCACCACTCACTGGTGGAAGGACATTCTCTGTCGGTTCACCCCTTGGTGTCCCGCTTTCTCAGGGGCTTGCTTTTGCTCAAGCCTCCAATCCATCCTCCTGCCCCTGAGTGGGAGTTGAATGTGGTCTTGCAGCAACTGACTCGCCCACCTTTTGAGCCGATGGCTACTTGCCAACTACGCTTCCTCTCCTGGAAGACACTCTTCCTGATAGCCCTTACTTCGGCTAGGCGAGTGAGTGAGCTTCAGGCCCTGGTCTGTGATAGGCCTTACACCAGGATTTATAGGAACAGGGTAGTCCTCAGGACTCATCCAAAGTTCCTCCCAAAGGTTGTCTCCTCTTTCCACCTCAGTCAGGAGGTGGTTCTTCCAACATTCTTCCCTAGGCCTCATGCAAGCCAGGCTGAAGCAGTTCTGCATACCCTGGACTGTAGGAGGGCCTTATCCTTCTACCTTGACCGTACGCAGGGGCATCGAAGGGCTACTCAGCTCTTCGTTTCTTTTGACCCTAATAAGTTGGGGTTGGCTGTGTCCAAGCGTACCTTGTCCATCTGGGTGGCTGACTGTATCACCTGGGCTTACAAGGCGGCTGACCTTCCTTTGCAGGGTCGGGTTACGGCCCACCGTGTCAGGGCAATGGCTGCCTCAGTGGCTCATCTCCGCTCTGTGCCCTTGGTAGACATCTGCAGGGCTGCAACTTGGTCTTCAAGCCAGACCTTTGCGGCCCATTACTGTCTGGAGAGGGAGTCCCGTAGGGACAGTGCTTTTGGCCAAGCAGTACTCCGGAATCTCTTTGAGGTTTAGGCAACTCCTGCCCTCCTGCCCTCTGTTGGGCTACCGGTGGAGGTTGTGTCCCTGAAAAGCCTTTCTTTGCTGCTGATTCTAGAGGGAGTTCTCTTGTTCAGCCTGGGTTCCTTGGTAGGCCAGAGCTTGGGAGTCACCCATATGTGAGGATTGAGTTCCTGCTTGGTCCTGGAGAAAGAGTAGTTACTCACCTGTAACAGGGGTTCTCCAGGAGCAGCAGGAATCAGTCCTCACAACCCTCCCTCCTCCCCTTGGAGTTGCAGTTGTACATAGTTTATTTTTCATTTTTGTGTGCTGTTCTTAGCTATGTCATTTGACTGAGGTAAGATGGCACCTTTAGGCGGGAGGGGAACCGCGCACGCATGCCTGCATTCCCAAAGGCTTTCATAGAAAGCTGGGGAAATGCTCTGCTGGGGCTTCATCGGCGCCGATGGCACCCATATGTGAGGACTGATTCCTGCTGCTCCTGGAGAACACCTGTTACAGGTGAGTAACTACTCTATATATGTATGTACAGTGCTGGTACGCCTTGTAGCACTATATAAATGATGAATAGTAGCAGTCGTAGTTGTGGGGCAGGAGTACCCCCATTGCCAGGACATCCCCTGAAAATAAACATGTTGGGCCTGATATTCAAAGGCATTTACACAGTTTACAGACTTGTAAACCGTGTAAATGCCACTGAACAGGATATTCAACGGCACTAACATGGTTAGTGCTACTGAATATCCCCAATTATCTCCACTGCATGCCCCGATGCTAAGCACTAAGCATCAGGGCATGTCATGGGCATTCTGGAGCTTTCCGGGGGCAGCACCAGACGTTAACCAGGCAGCGGTGATATTGCACCACTGCCCGGTTAGCACCCATGGGTAAAAGATAGGCGCAGCAAAAGCTGGCCTATCTTTACCCGTTGGAAATAACCGGGCAGTGGCTCAATATGACTGCTACCTTGTTAGCTTCTGCAGTCTTGTGGTCTGTGTGGTAACCGCATATATTCAATGCTTGGGCCACATATGACCCCAGCATTGAATATCCAGGCTTAAAGATTGGTGGTGACGACTGTGTGCCAAAGCAGCGCATAGCCATCCCAGAAGAATATCGGACCTGTTGGGCCTTATTAATAATTTTTAAAAATAAGTAGTAATGAATCCTATGGAAGGATGTCCAAACTTTTGTACCTGCTGTGATTCACTGTTTGGTTATTTTCGGTCTATTAGATCAGCAAATAAATAGTAATTTTGCATTAAAAATTTCACATCAAGTTTAACTGCATTTTCAAAAAAAGAGGGAACATTGGGTCTGATATTTAAAAGCCTAAATATCTCCATAGATTACCCTGGCACTATTTGGTTACTGTAGGAGCAGTCCATGGGCGGAGCTAAGGCAGTGCAGCTGCTATCCAGATAATGACAACAATTATCTGGTAGTGACAATTTTCTACTGCTATCCAGATAATTTATTTGGATAATTTATCTGAATAGTTTAGGCCAGCAGAAAGGATGGCCTAAATTTGTATCCAGATATCTTTTCTATCCTGCCTTTCCCCTAGGGTATACATGTTCAGAATTTTAATTCTGTCGCCACAAATTTTATAAAGGACACCATGGACCATTTTAGTAGCTACCTTCTAGACAGACTGCATTTGATTTTTATTCTTCTGAAGGTGTGGTCTCCAGAATTCTACACAATACCCAAAATGAGGTATCAGAGTCTTATACAGAGGCACTATCCCCTGTTTTTCCTCCTAGTTATTCCTCTTCCTATGTAACCCAATCATCCATTTAGATTTTGCTGTTGTCTTATCTATCTGTCTGATCACCTTAAGATCATTAGATGCACAGAAAAATATAACCCTTAAACAGTATTGCTTCCTTTGGTTTTTGCAATCCAAATGCATGAACATACATTTTTTAGCATTATATCTTAGCTGACAAACTATAGACAAGATAATTTATAAATATGTTAAAATCCTTCATGAGAGGCTTGTAGGGAAATTTTAAAAAGTCATGGTATAGGAGGAAATGTCTTATTGTGGATTGCTAATTAAAATATGGAAAACAAAGGGTAGTGCTAATGGTCAATAGTGTATTACCTAAAAGATCTGAATTGGGATCAGTGGCATTTTTTTTATCAAGAACCGCGGGGGCCTTACGCGACTTCAAGGATCTGTGCAGGGCTTTTGATCGCTAGACTACCCATGAAATCAGTTTTGAGTCTGCCCTGTTGAAGATATTCTCTTGCTTTTGCTGGCGGCTCTGGATGGCCTAGGTGGATATTTTTTTGCACAGGGGGCATTCCTTTGGGTCATGGTCAGCGCCCAGGCACCGGAGGCAACAATCATGAGTGTCAGTGAGTGACATGTGTTTGGAGCATCAATCACATTTCTTGAAATCGGTGGATACTGGGGCAAAAAGGACCCCCACGAGTTCGAAGACCCTCGGCATGGCCAGTGGTTGAAAATGGCGCGAAAGCACTGGAGGAACCTAGCAAAAATTAAAACTAAGTTGCGAGAGCCAACGCTGGGTTAGCAGGTCTCGAAGGCGGGAAAGGGACCAGCGAAGGCCGGAAAGGATTACAAGAGTGTACAAAAAAATCAACTTTTTTTCCAGGGGGACATGACGTATATCTGTAGGGTTCCATGGAAAAAGGGGGACTGACCAAGATGGCACCCTTGAGCAGGAAGGGGATCACGCATGTGTGGTGGTATCTCCCAAAGGCTTTCTTTGGAAGCTGGAGAGATGCTTCCGCAAGGGCTCCGTCACTGTCGATGTCACCCATATGTGAGGACTGACTTCCTGCTTGTTCTTGGACAACAGCGATATTGCACCCTACCTGGTTAGCTCCCATGGGCAAAACTAGGCCAGTTTTTGCTGCGCCTAGTTTACCTGCAGTCACTAACCGGATAGCGGTGCAATATTGCCACTACCCAGTTAGCCACTGTCGCTACCCATGACATGCCCTGATCCGCCGTGATGCTAAGAGGTTAGCATCGGGGCATATGGTGGCATTAGTTGGGGATATTCAGTGGCACAGTCATATTAGTGCCATTGAATATCCCATTCAGCAGCATTTACATGGTTTACAGGTCAGAGAAAGGTACATGAAGAGCCAGCCCGGGGGTTTCTGCTGCCCTAGGCAGACCCTCCATGCTGCCCCCCGAAGATTACGGTGCCGTCTGGCCTGCCATGTTGTCCCCCCTTCCTGGCATCCATCTTCTCACCTTGGGGAAGGGGACAGCACGGCAATGCCTCAGCTGCATCGGGCTTTATGTTCAAATCATTTTTATTAACAACAATAGAAAATAAACACAGTGCACCCCCAACAAACAAAAACAGTCAAAAAGGGCACAAAGAACAAATCACCTGGTATATAAACATATAGACATATACAATATTTATTTACCTATTTTTTATTTAACAGTTTTTAATATGCCACCTTTGTTCCAACATAACATAATCTCACGAAATTTGTTTTACATTGAACAGGGGGGGTAAACAACTTGGAATTAATTATGGGATTGACACTGGGAATTTTGATTGAGTCAATAGTTCAGCAGAGGATAATGCATTTATAGTTATGTATTGTCATTAGGTCCAAAGTGTTCTATGAAAAGATGTGTTTTAAATAATTTCTTCGTATCTTTAGTAGATTGTGCAGATCTGATGGTTTCGTGTTGGGAGTTCCAGATAGTGGGGGCATAAAGAGAGAAAGCCCTATTACTTGTCTGTTGTGTGCATTTGGTCTTGAATGGGGGGATGATCAGGAGATTCTGGTTTGCTGCTCTTCTTGGTCTCGTGGATGCTTTTGTGATTTGATCATTGAGGCAGGGAGTGAGAGGTTATGAAGGATTTTGAATGTGGAAGTTATAGCTTTGTGTTTGGTCCGATACGTGATTGGAAGCCAGTATAGACTTTTTAGGATTGGTGTTATGTGTTGTTGATTTGTTCTGGCTGTTCTGGTGGCAGTATTTTGTACTAGCTGGAGAGGAAACAGTGCCTGTTTCGAGAGTCTTGATAGATGATGTTACTGTAGTCGAGGTGGGGTGTAATGATGGCTTGAAGGACAGATCTGAAATCATTGTCTTGTAGCAGAGGTCATAGGGGAGGAGATTAAGTTTCCAGTGTGCTGAATTTGCTGCATTTTTGATGTACACAAACATGTTGAGGCTGCTGTCAATGGCACTTGATTTCCTTTTTTATTGTAATTTCAGCATTGTGTATTGTGAGCTTGTCTGGTGGCTTGAAGTTTTGGTCTCTGAGTATTAGTAGAGCTTCAGTTTTGTTTTAATTCACTGTAAGATTAATTTCAGCAAGGAGGTTTGTGACAGCAGAGAAAACATCAGATATGATTGTGAAATCTGGGTTGTTGGTATTAAATGGCATATAGATCATGATGTCATCTGTGTAGAGGTGAAAGTGCATGTTCCATTTTCTGAGTAGATTACAGATGGGTTGGATGTATATGTTAAATAATAAGCCAAATAGGGCTGAGCTTTGAGGGATATCTTGCGTTAAGTTAAATGGTTTGGAGTTGGTGGTACCAACTTTTACTTGCATGGTTCTGTTTGAGAGGTAGGATGTGAGCCATTTTAATGTGCTGTTGGTCAGACCTATGTTGCTATCTAGCATGGTGTGATGTGATACTGAGTCAGACGCTGTGCTGATATCAAGGAAGATCATGACGAATCCCTGTCGAGGCTTGTCCAAGCCTATGATGAGCCGGTTGAAGAAGTCCATGATGAGTGTATCAATGCTATGCTGAGGGTGGAAGCCATGCTATTGGGAGTCCAGTGGAGCATGAGAATCAACATGGGCTTGGAGTTGTATAGCTTTCTCGATTATTTTGGCCAGGAATGGGATGCTGGCAATTGGTCTGTATGAGCTGGGGTGTGTTGTGTCTAATGAGGCCTTCTTTAATGTAAGGCAAATTGAAGCTTGTTTGAAAGCTGGGGGTAGGTATCCTTGGGCAAGGGAAGCGGGGACTAGCTTTAATATGATCTGGGCAAACTGATTGTGAAGGGATTTTAACCATGTCACTGGACAAGGATCGAAAGGTGACGTTGTATTGATACTGTTGATGATATCTGATAATTCTCTTTTAGATATTAGGCTGAAAGTGCTATAAGTGGTTTTCAGCTGTGTTGTCTTGTTGCTGCAGTGGTTCCTAATGTTGTAGCACTGAGGGTCTTTGTTAGTTGTAGAGAAAGTCAGCCATAACTTGTGGATCAACTTAGATTTTTGTGTTTGCTGTGTTTGTTGAGTTGGGATTATTGGTCATTTGAGACACAGTTGAAAATAATTCTCTAGGGCTGTTGAGGGATTTCGTGAGAATGCTCATGTTGTATTCTTTTTAGCATTTGTTGCATAGGATGTTGTATTCTGTCTGCTTGTCTCGAAGTTGTGTATTAATTAATTAATTTATTTATTTATTTATTTATCCAGATTTGTATACCACTTTCTCCTTCAATCAGAGTGGTTGGTTACACAGATTGGGACATTAAACAGGGGGCGACATGACGTACATATAGACTATAGTGGATGGGATTATCCTACATTCATGCGTGAGTAAGGAATCTTTAGGATCTTTGAGTATAATATTCCATGAATAAAAAGGTTTTGAGGGATTTGTGGACGTTTTTGAGGTCATTTATTTCCCGCAATTCATCCGGGAGGGAATTCCAGAGGGCCGGTGCTGAGAGGGTTATGGCTTTGTTGGAGGTAACTTGTTTTGTTTTATGGTATCCAGCGGGTGTTCGGAGTCTATTGCTGCTGTTGGTTCATCTGGGTCGGTTGATTGTGTCCCTGGTTATCAAACTGTGGAGGACATCTGCTGTGCATAGATGTATAATCTTGAATATGTTTACGGTCGTTTTGTATCTTGCCCGTGCAGATATTGGTAGCCAGTGCAGCTGCCAGAGTATAGGTGTAATGTGCTCGTGCTTGGCTGTGCCGGTTATGATTCGGGCTGCAGTTTTCTGTACTAACTGGAGTGGATGGGTAGCCTGCTTAGGCAGTCCTTGAAATAAGGAGTTTCCATAGTCCAGTATTGGGGTGATGTCTGCCTGGCATACAGTGTGGAAATGGTCCTGGCTGAGTATTGGTTTGAGTCTCCGGATGAGCTTCATTCGTTGGAATGTCTTTGCAGCGGTTTTGCTTATATGTGATTGAAGGTTTAAATTCTTGTCCAGGGTGCCCCCCAAGTATTTCACCTCATCCTTTATTGGTATTGTTTGGTTAAGGATGCTGATGGCTTGAGGTGGGTTAAAATTGGGATTCCTGGTTATGATCATTGCTTCCATTTTGTCAAAGTTGACTTTTAGGTTGCTATCTGCGAGCCAGTTGTTCATATCCTCGAGGCAACGAGTCATGGGGACCATATCAGGAACTAGTGTGTCTGTTGGGGCATACACCATAATGTCATCGGCATAGATGTAATATTGTAACATATTTTATTTATTTATTTTATTTTATTTAACACTCATTTTTATACCGCATCTTCCAGAGATCAGTTGCGGTGTACAAATAACAACAAATAACAAAGCGAAGTTTGTTTTACATAGAACATCTTAATTTTACATAGAACATCTTAAAATATCATAAATTAAACAAAGTTAAGTCTAGGAGACTAAACAGTGAATTTAAACTGGAGCCGTGTTAAAACAATTAACTAACAAAATGTAGTGTCTAAATAACATAAGACAGTACATTACAGAAACAACTATATACATGAGGAGGTATTAGGGCATAAGAGATTGGATCGTCATTTCGATTGAACTATGTGTGTTGTCCATTTAGGTAGGAGGTTTGTGTTTTATGTGGTCAGTTACCTGTTTAGCCTTTATCTAAATTGAGTTCAAGGTTTTCCATGGTGTTATAATGTTTAGTGAATAGATACGTTTTTAATTTTTTGCGGAATTCCATGATCTCTGTTAGTGATCGTAGATCCTCTGGTAGGGAATTCCAGATAGTTGGAGCTATGTGAGAGAAGGCTCTCTTGTTGGTTAATTTATGTGCTTTATGGCGTTTGATAATGCCACAGATCGGTTGGATGTAGATAGTGAATAGAATGGATGAGAGTGCTGATCCTTGTGGTATTCCTTGGTTAATAGGGAACTGTCGGGCGATCTGGCTGCAGAAGAGAGGAGAAGGGCAGACTTGCCTGCCTCATGGGTTTTTAACTGCTCGACTGCGGGCCCCGATTGGGCTGCGTGGCAGGAGCGGGAGGGGCATTAACACGTTACATCACCTCAACCCTGACACTAATGACCTGGGCAATCTACTAGACAACTGGAACAACCACCTTTCCAGAGCTTCACTCCTCCCACCATCCACAAAACCTGCCCACAAAAACCACACAGCAGTATGGTTCACCGCTGAACTGCGCGAATCACTAGTGCAACTCAGGAAGCTTGAACATCGCTAGCGACGCTCCATACTGACCAGCGACAAAGATGCCTACCTGAACAAACTACAGCAGCATCGAAGAATGATCATCAACAAGTGAAAGGAACATCACATCAACACCCTCATGTGCTCTCTTAATAAACCTCGTGAACTTTTTAACCTAGTCAAATCACTCACAAAAGATCCATCTACAAAACAACCAATAAACACTCCAAGCCCAGATGACTTTGCCACCTACTTTCAAAGCAAAACTACTTCACCAATAACCAACCCAACAAAGCATGAACTGCCCAAGCACCCCTACAACCCTACTGGCACTCACTCTCCAACCCTGGAATCCTTCTATCCATACCCTCCTGATCAAATAGAAAGAATCATCAATGGGATCAATACTACAACCTCCCCAATGGACCCTTGTACACATTTCTGGATCAAACAAACAAAACCTATCTCAGCCCAATCATAGCTAGAATCGCCAATATATCACTAGCTGAAGGCACCCTTCCGTCCCCACTGAAAACAGCATCTATCAGACCTCTGATCAAAAACAACAAGCTTGACCCATCAGATATCAAATCCTATCTCTAGCCTCCCCTTCTTAACCAGAATCATAGAAAAGATCATCTACCAACAGACCCAGGACCACATCGACTCCTATGCACCTCTAGACCAGCAACAGCATGGGTTCCGACAACAGCATGATGTTGAAACCCTTCTCACAACTCTCCTCAATAGACTCCATACAGGCCTGGATAAGAAAAAACAAGGCTTCATCCTCATATTTATGGAAATCGCCTCAGCATTTGACACTGTCAACCACAACCTTTTGCTCACCCAACTGTATCAAAAAGGCATAAGAAGCCTAGCCTTAGACTGGTTCAAATCCTACCTATCTGACCGATGACAAGTCCGCATAGATAACCAGGCATCCAGGCCTTTCCAACAAACACAAGGGGTCCCCCAAGGGTCTTCTCGTTCATCTCTACTCTTTAACATCTACATACAGCCAATCTGTGCTATCATTCAATCATTCAATATACTCTACCACATCTACGCCGACGATGTGTTACTGTACACTCCATTCCTCATTGACAAGCCAGACTACTCGTCCATAGTTGAATGCTTCAACACAGTCTCAGAATGGCTCAAGTCACACAACCTGATGGTCAACACCAACAAGTCTGAGGTCTTATTCATATCCAAAGACCCCACATTTACCCCACCGCCCTCCCTCAAAGTGAAAGACTTCGTACTCATAACCAAACAAGAGGTCCGCTATCTGGGCGTAACAATCGACCAATGCCTGTCATGGGAGACCCACATTAAAAATATCTCCAAAACAGTCTACCATAAACTGAGAACCCTCCGGCACTTACGTCCTCTCCTCAAAACCTCAAACTTCCACTCGGTTGCTCAGGCACTCATCCTCCCTCATCTAAACTATTCCAACATCATCTTCCATGATATGCCGAAGCACACTCTCCAGCCACTACAACTCGTCATGAACACAGCTGCCCGCACTATCCTAGCTGCATCCAGATACGACCACATCACCCCCCTTCTAATTCAGCTTCATTGTCTCCCCATAGCAAGCCGCCTGACCTACAAAGCACTGCTCCTTACTTTTAAAGCCCTGCATACAATATCAGCAACCTCCCTCTCAGAACTGATACAATGAACACCGGAGACCAGGACCAGGAGAACATGCATGATAAACTCTCTCACGACCCCTTCAACAGTAAGAACCTGTACCCAATCAACTAAGAACAACGCCTTTCCCCTATTTGCACCGACCCAATGGAATGCCCTACCACCAATGATACGTGCCATCCCGGATCTTACAACTTTCAGGAAGGCATTGAAGACTCACCTCTTCCAACTAACTTATAACCATCCACCCTAGATCAGCCACACAAACAGAAAGAGCTGACGGCCCACTACTGTAACTAAGCACAAGTAATGTAAATATGTAGACCAGACATACAATTAGCTAACAGCTCCTTTGCTCCAGTAATGTAAATATGTTCCTAGTTATAACCCCTGTAATGTAAATATGTTCCTGGTTATACCTCAGATGCAAACCATGTTAGAGCTCCTGTAATGTAAATATGTTATATCTTAGATGCAACCCATGTTGTAAATCTTGGAATGTAAATTTATTCCTAGCTATACCTTAGATATAAACCATAAACTAAGTATCAATGTTATTTGTAACACACATTCATATGTTTCATGTAAACCGCACTGATCTGAAATAGCGCGGTATATAAAAATAAATAAATAAACGGTGATGATTTTCTTTGGGCGCATTTGACTGGCTGCGTTCTGCTACTTAAATAAGATGCAAACCATTTTATTGTATTGTGGCATAGTCCAATCTCCTGTAATCGGTTTAGCATTATTGTGTGAGACTGTGTTGAATGCCACTGAGATGTCTAAGAATACTAGCAAAAATCCATTTTTTATATTGTCTAGTCCCTTCAGCAGATTGTCAGAAAGGGATGTGAGTAGTGTTTCTATGTTGTGCTGTGGCTTGAATCCATGCTGCTGAGGGTCTAACGGGGCCTGCATATCAATGTAGTTCTGTAGTTGCCTCTGTGTCACTTTTTCGATAACCTTTGATATGAATGGTAGACTTGATATGGGGCGGTGTGATTTTGGGTCCATAGGGTTCAGTCTTGCACCCTTGAAGATGGGTCGTATCATGGCTTGTTTAAGTGTCTGTGGTACGTGTCCTTGTTGCGAGGACTCCTTTACAATTTTGTGGATGTGCTGGGATAGTTGTTCCTTGGAATGTTTGATCCATTCCACTGGGCATGGGTCTGAAGGGGACGTGGTTGTGTTCAGGGCATTCACAATGTCTTCTATGTGCTGTACTGTTGTCAAAGTGAAGTTTTTCCAGGTTTGACAAGTCTCAGTCCAATTTTGGTTGTATGTCGCCTGAGTGCTGTCTGGGGTTTGCTCAGTATTCTTGCTCATTAGGTAGTTTGCATATTCTTCAGGGTCGAATTGGTGGGTGCCGTGCCCAGAGTTGTCTTTAGTAAGTTTTTTCACAATGCTAGAGTTCCCTTGGCTTATTTTCTGCTCTCATAATGAGTGTTGTTGTTGTATGGTGTTGTTGTTTGTGTTCATTGATCAGATTGTTGTAAATTTGTTGTTCAGTTCTGTACTGGTGCAGAATGTCCAGTGATTTGTTTCATCTCCATTTCCTTTCTAGTCTTCTGAGTGAGCGTTTTGCTTCTCTGATTGTGTTGGAGTACCAGGGGACATTGGCTCTCCTGTGGGTAGATGGGTTATCCCTGCTTGGTGCTGATGTGGCTTTGGATATGATTATTATTATTATTATTTTTATTATTATTAAAGATTTATAAAGCGCCGCAACATACGAAGCGCTGTACAAACATAGAAGAGAGACAGTCCCTGCTCATCAGAGCTCACAATCTAATAAGACCAAAAACAAAATAAGTTACATAATACAAATAACAAAAATTTACAGGACAAAGTAAGCAAATGTTGATAGAGAGATCAAGATAGGGTAAGACAGGAATGGAAAGCAATAGTGAAGAGGTGGGATTTTAGTCTGGACTTGAAAATGGCCAGGGAGGACGCCTGGCGCACAGAGATAAGAAGACTATTCCAAGCAAAGGGTGCTGCCAGTTGGAAGGAGCGAAGTCTGGAATTGGCAGTACGAGTAAAGGGCACAGATAAACGAAGACTGTTAGAAGAGCAAAGCAACCGAGAGGGGGTGTAAGGAGAGATGAGAGATGAGAGATGAAAGGTACTGGGGGGCAGAAGAGTGAATACATTTATAGGTCAGGAGGAGAAGTTTAAATTGGATACGGAGACGGATGTGGTTCCATTTGTCTATTGCTTCATCTAAGTTGTTGCATTCTTGTTGAATGTGCAGCATTATTTCCTTCAGGAAAGCTTCTTTGTTCTAGGCTTTGAATCTTCTTGTTGTGTTATTTTGATCATAGGTGTGAGTCGAGACCTCTAGGTGTAAGGCGAATGTGAGGACATGATGATCTGACCAGGGGACTAGCATGGGTGTTGGGGTTGTGAATTGGTTCGGCTTGGAGAGTTGAGCTGGTATGAAGATAAGGTCCAGGGTAGTCCCATGTTGGTGTGAGGGTGCATGGACCGTCTGGATGTAGTCAAGTGCTTCCAAGGCTTTAAGAAAGGCTCTAGTATCCTTTGTTGGTGCAGAGGTAAGGTTGTAGTTTCCCAGGGCAATGAGCGGTTTGTGCTGGTTGTTGATTGCGCATATTGACTCAGGTATCACTGATAGATGTTCGTCCTTGGCATTGGGTGGCCTGTATGTGAGACAGTAGCTGATGTAGTGGTTGGCGATGATTATAGTGGTTGATTCAGATGAGTTGAATGTGGATATGAGATTAAATTTGTAGCTTCTCCTGGCCAATATTAGTGCTCCTCCTCCTCTTGTTTATTCTGGGACATCTGAAGGCTGTGAAGTCAGGTGGTGTAACCTGTTTCAGTATGACTTGGTCCGTTTCTGCAAGCCATGTCTCAGTGATGCATACTATGTCCAGTTTGTTGTCTGAAATGTAATCGTTGATGGTATGTACTTTGTTCCTAATGGATCTGGCATTCAGTAGTGCGCAATTAACATCAGTGGCAAGTATGGGGTTGCTGGTCGCTTTTTTCAATGGTGGTGTCTGACCAGCTCTGTGATTTTTGTTTGGTGTTTGCTGCTTGGAATATTGGTTGAAGTGTGGTGCCATGTTGCATCTTGCAACCTTTTCCATTTTCTTTCTAGGCGTCTGAGGTTTCGTCTGAGCTGGAAAGGTTTTTAGAGAACCATTGAGGGTATATGGATTTAGGGTGTTTTGTTGGTTGTTGTTCATTGAATGCTGCAACATCATTTATTATCATGTTCCATGAATTGATAAATCTGTCTAGGTCGGGTATGTCGGAATCTAAAAGTGAGGAGACCTTGTCTAGGAAGTGTTGTGGGTTAAATAACTTGAATTGTTGTCTATGCTGATGCTGTAGAGGTGTATTTTGTTGGGTAGAGTTGGTTGGTATACTTAGGGATATCATGGCATGGTCTGACCATGATACGGGGTCAATTTGCATGTTTAGATCTGCTTTATATAGAGTGGGGTACAAATAAAAGATCAAGGAGGGATCCTTTATAGTGAGTTGGTGCAACAATTATCTGATTCAGTTGTAGAGCTTGCATGGTGCTCATGAATGCACTGGCTTGCTTTGTTGTTGTGGTTGGGAGGTTAAGGTCCCCCATGAGTATAAAGTGGGGGGTTTTTATGTTGTGTGAGTGCATACCTTATCTAAACTAGCTGAAAGTTCATTGGTGTTAGTGATAGGTTTTCTATATGTTAAACCTATAGTGTGCTCTGAGTTGGAGATTGTTAAGTAGTCTATTGTTTGTAAGGATTGTGAGCTGATCATAGAGAAATTCAAGTGTTTCTTTGCCAGGATTAGGACTCCTCCCCCTCTTTTTTTCTATTCTGGGATGGTTAAACAGCATGTATTGGGACGTGAGCAGCTGGTTGAGGAGGACATTATCAGAGCTAGTGATCCAACTTTCAGTGATGCACATTAAGTCTGTTTCTGTAAGTTGTATATGGTCTACTATTGTTTGAATTTTGTTGCGGACTGAGCAGGTATTGATAAGTGAGCATTTGAGTGGGTAGTCATGGTATTTGAATCCTGTTGTTGTGGACTGAGGTTGAGCTGTGTTGATCTGAATGAGTCTGCGAGTTATTTTGAGGACAGTGTTTTATGGTAGGCTGTAAGGTGAAGGAGATTAGGTCTGTATAGAATTAGTATGTTGTTACCCTGAGTATTGAGTACCTTAGTGGATGTTATGAGGACAAACATAGCGAGCATTATCATCATGTAGTATATGAGAATGAGTGGTACCATGTTTGGTTAAATGTCTGTAGCTTACCGGAGAAGACTTGGGTGGAGAAGGTTCTGTTAAAATGTGGTGAATACACAGTTGATTTTTTGGCAGAGCGTTATTTGGAGGGTTGTGTAGTTCCCTGGTCTTTTTCTGCATTATGACAGTCCTCACCTAAGGGCTATGCCAAAGGGCCTGTTGGCGCTTTAAATTTAAAGAGTTCCTTTTCGGTCCCTGATTGGTCCCGTGCAGGGGAGTGAGGAGGAGATTAGCTTTCCCGCTCCTTTGCCCACTGCCGATTGGGGTGCTGAGGCTGAAGATGCCCCAGCTGTTGGAGCTTCCTCACGCCCGATGGCGCTTTAAATTTAAAGAGTTTCTTTTTGGTCCCTGATTGTTCCTGTGCAGGGAAGTGGGGAGGAGATTAGCTTTCAGGCACAAGTAGAGCAAGAGACTCTTGCAAGACCAAACAGCAAAACACAAGAAGCAAGAGTAGAGGATGAACACTGGTGCTTTATTGAATCCCCAACGCGTTTCGGCAGATGCCTTCTTCGGGGGGTGGAATACTTTAACATATAAAACAAAACACATTAAAAACATAATAAAACAAAAGATGAATTAAATCGGGCATATGATTAAAAAATAAGGCATATGATTAAAAAATAAAAAATAAAATGTATAGCCATAATATAACAATAAAAACACCATAGGTGATCTCAACAAACAATAAATAAATACATATTAAAACAATACATAAATATAGTTAAAAACCATATAAATAAATTATAGAAATATGTAAAATAGACGCAGGGCAAAGCGAAGTCTCAATAAATGTAAAAGTCAATGTACAAACATATCTTCAACATGTTACTCACATTCAAGCACTATGGGTTCAAGGACCCAAGTGGTAGATCCTCTTATGGTGTAGCTGTCACCATGGAACTGGTAACAATAGACTTTTGTAATTTGTAACTGTTGTATATCTATTGAAACTGCAATGTGGCAATTAGAAATGAGAAGAGAGATATACAAAGGAATCTTCAAATTTGCTTAAATTAAAACCAAGGCTCTATTAAAACTTAAGAAAACATGAAGTATCTAAACTCTAAGCACCTAAAAGGTGTCAGAGAGCCATATTGTGTGGTTAATAACATAACAAAATAAACTAAAAGCCATACCATACGGAAGGAGGAACATCATAGTGCCATTGTAAGTGAAATCAATGCCGTAGCCAATGTAGACATGTATATAGGAGAACCATTGTGTTGTTGTTGAGAGGCATCCTGTTATACTAACTTAAAACCATAAAACTAACAAAGAAGGGGGGGAAAGTAGTAAATACTTGTGATAAAAATTAAGAATCTTCCTCAAAGGTGTTCCTAAAACTAGCGGAACCAACTAGCCTCGTGTAATACAACCAATGATAAATTAATATGAAAATGGAAATAATTGTAAACAGAATGCAGCATGGTTTAAAAAACATGGTTTAAAAAACATCGTGTCCTTAAAAATGAACTTCAATTGTGTTGATAAAAAAGTAGATGAAATGTAGATAAAAAACCGCCAGAACTAGGGCTGTATCTTGCATATAAAAATTCTGTCTCCAAAGGCGAAAAAAACAACATTATAAACAATGAAAACTCATGCACTCCTACTAATAAAAAAGTATTGTGGATTTTTTGTGCTGTATCGTTAAATACCATCAGATGTACCTAACAAATTGAACCGCATTGCTCAGGGTGCATTCGACAGAAAGTCGGTTGAGTATTGGAGGGGAGATTTTAAAGACGCCGAAACCCGCGCCAAAACAGGGGGTGTGGCCATCGGACCGCTGAAATGACAGGAGACCTAACACATAATAGGAGGCATTAAAAAGAATAAGAAAACCTTTAGAATAAATGTTAATGCAAATTATTTATAAGACATGAAATTATGTTCACTGCAGTGTATTGCAGAGAACAAAAAACTTAAAAACTTAAAATCGTTTTAAACACTAAAGGGGCACTCATTTACAGCATGAATGTAACTGTGATTGAATCTTTGGTTTTAAGTAACTAAGGGGTATGTTTACTAAAACCCCGTTAGGTGCGCGCCGCGTTAGTGTGCGGGATGCCATAAAAGGAGTGGGCGTTTCAGTCTGAAAAAAGCAAACCGGGATTAATCATGCGCTAATGTGTGCTGTGCACTGCGCACATTAGCGCATGAGAAACGCACGTGGGAAGCATAAGCAGGCGCGCTGATGTGTAAGCACAGGAACAGAGCCACAGTACAATGGTTAAGACACTGACCAATGGTGCAGCAATCATGGGTTCAATCCCCCACTGTGCCCAATGAATAAGGCTGGGTGAGGCATTACCTGTTATGTGTAATATTGCATTCTGAGTCTTTTAAATTTTATTTTAATTACTGCTGCTAGCAAACGCACTCTCAAAGCACTGTAACATAAGGTGCTGCATAAGACACCCCATAAGGTACCCCAGAGGGCACATTTTAAAGTGCACTGTCCGCCACGGCACCCTACAATGTTGCTTAAAGGGTGGCCTATAGGGTGCCATATAGGGTGCCCAATGAGGCACGGCAAGGTTGCTCTGATGGCAGCACTGCACATGTTAACGTGTGGTAAGCTGAAGTAGGTGTGCTGACGTGCAAACAGCAACAGCAGTGTAGCACAATGGTTAAGACACTGACAGATGGTGCAGGGGTCATGGGTTCAATCCCCCACTCTGCCCAACGAACAAGGCTGGCTGTGGCACTACCATGTATGTGTAATGTTGCATTATGAGGCTTTTTAATCTTATTTTAATTACTGCTGCTAGCAAACGCACTCTCAAAGCACTGTAACATAAGGTGCTGCATAAGGCACCCCATAAGGTACCCCAGAGGGCACATTTTAAAGTGCACTGTCTGCCACGGCACCCTACAATGTTGCATAAAGGGTGGCATATAGGGCGCCATATAGGGTGCCCTATGAGGCACAGCAAGGTCATAGCACTGTTTTTGATGGCAGCACTGTGCATTTAAACGCATCAAAATCATAAGTAGGTGCGCTGAACTGCAAGGAGGAACAGCAGTGTAGCACAATGGTTAAGGCACTGACTGATGATACAGAGGTCATGAGTTCCATCCCCAGTGTGCCCAATACGTAAGGCTGGCTGAGGCATCAGCTTTGACATGTAAGTATTGTTTCCTGAGGCATTTTATTTGTATTTAAATTATTGCTGCCAGCAAACACACCCTCACATGCCGTAACCTAAGGTGCCGCATAAGGCACCCTATAAGGAACTCCATAGGGCACATTATAAAGTGCACTGTCCGCCATGGCACTCTATAATGTCCCCTATAGGGCACCCTATAAGGCGCTCCATAGGACACCTTATAAGGCACCTTATACGTACTGGCACCCTATCAGTCGCTCCATAGCATACTGTGTAGTGCACCTTATATGGACGGTAACCATAAGGTGCCCTATAGGGCGCCCTATAAAGCGCCCTCTGAGGCACCTTATGGGTACAGTACGCTGAGGGTGTTATTGCTGGCAGCACTAATGTACTTTAAAAATAGATAATGCTTTAGACAGCCCTATCAAATAACCCCACTGTGGGTTTGAACCCATGACCTCTGGCTCCACTGATAGTGAAGTAACCAGTGGGCTACAGCTCTATAGCTGCTAGCAAGCCCCTGGCTGGCTGCAGAAGGACTGCAAGTCACCACACAAACAGTCTGCTGTGGTCACCAGGATAGGGTTAACCCACCCATACCCATGATGCACTGCACATGCAAATCAGCAGTCTACAGATGATCACAAGATGGGGTATGCACCCCCACAGCACCTCGGCCTGGTAGGGGGAACTGACCGTGTGTGGTACTGGCACAGAGTAGCTACACACCGTCACATTGTGCAGGTACTGCACTCACCCTGAGGGTGAGGTGGGGCGCCCAGCACCAGGTCCACAGCAGAGATAGGCCATGCTGTAGGTCCCCAGCAGTGCTAATGTGTGAGATAGGTAGTTTCTGCTGACACCCCTTGGATATATCTGTATGTCTCAGTCAGGTGTAGCCCCTATGGACCCCTAGGAGGATTATGTACCACCACTCTCCTTCTCCTCCAGGGCTAAGGGTGGTAGACAGGGTCTCCCACCAACAGATCCAATTCTACCTCCCTGCAATGGTGGCAGTAGAGGGGACCATCAACCCCAGACCTATTGGGGAACAGACACACTACAGGGCAGTCAATGCAGCTCTGTACACATCCATAATGCAATAGCAGACAGACATTAGGCCTGGATAAGTCAGTGACTGGGCCCCAAAAGGAAACCCATAAATATCACATGAGAGAAATACTATATAGCATTATGGGGGTGCCTAGCCATTTCAAATGTGGGAGTTGTTCTGTATGTTCACATACCATTCATACCATTACAGTCAAGGAAGTTTTTATTCATCCAGTTACACAACAAAAAACTTACATACATAATTTTTCTAATTGCAAAACAGACAAAGTGATTTATTTAATTATATGCCCCTGCAATTTAGTTTACGTAGGGAAAACCATACGTCAAATTCGCACCAGGATCATTGAGCACAGGAGCTGTTTACAAAGGAATGCTTCAGATAGCCCACTTGTGGCGCATTGGCAGAAAAGCAACATACTATCAATGATCTGAAATATTTAGTTTTAAAGACTGTAGTTCCCCATTGGAGAGGTGGATATGTCAATAGAATATTGCTTAAATTAGAGCAGAGATACATCTACAAATTCAACAGTTTGGAACCTAATGGATTAAACCAAGAGGTAGATTTATCAGTGTTCTTATGATTTATACATCTATGGTTTTAATTAAATTAAATAAATCCCTCAATTTACATCCACTATTCTGCTATTTTTTGCATGTCACACATAGTTACTTAAAACCAAAGATTCAATCACAGTTACATTCATGCTGTAAATGAATGCCCCTTTAGTGTTTAAAACGATTTTAAGTTTTTAAGTTTTTTGTTCTCTGCAACACACTGCAGTGAACATAATTTCATGTTTTATAAATAATTTGCATTAACATGTATTCTAAAGGTTTTCTTATTCTTTTTAATGCCTCCTATTATGTGTTAGGTCTCCTGTCATTTCAGCGGTCCGATGGCCACCCCCCCCCCCCCCCCCCCGTTTTGGCGCGGGTTTCGGCGTCTTTAAAATCTCCCCTCCATTACTCAACCGGCTTTCTGTCGAATGCACCCTGAGCAGTGCGGTTTAATTTGTTAGGTACGTCTGATGGTATTTAAAGATACAGCACAAAAAATCCACAATACTTTTTTATTAGTAGGAGTTATATCTTTTTAGTTAAGTAAGAGTGCATGAGTTTTCAATGTTTATAATGCTGTTCTTCCCTTATCGCTTCTCCGGGCCAGTCCAGGGAAAGGTAGGGTTGTCAATCCCCTATAGCAGCTGAAGACTGAAGACTTCAAGTTTTCTTGAGAGGTGAAGCCACTCCCCCTGAGGGTAAACCAGCAGTCTATCAGTCCTCAGCAGCTAAGGAGGATCGAATCCCTCTTTCTCCCTCATAGACAGACTTTTCTTTCTTTGATTTTGATTAAACAATTGTCTTGGCTCTAGCAGAGCTGATTGATTTTATAGCCCTATTATTCTTTGACTGGGGTGCACTTTACCTTTAAGGAAATCTGAGACATGGAGAGTTACTGCATTTGCGGTGTGAGGTAGAGCCTGCCTCGTTCACCGCCTCCGTCTCTGGTATCGGAGTGAGCCTGGGAGCCCCAGGTGTTCCTCTGCACTTTCTGTGCCGGTGTCTCATTGTTCCGCTAGCAGCGGGACTGTTTTTGAAGAGTTCGCCTTTTTCTCCTCTCAGCTCCGGTGAGTCTCAGCCTTACTTTTCTTTTTCTCCGGGTGCGCTTACGCCGGCGCGTTCGGCGCCGGTTCTCAGCATTTTTTTCCCCTTCGCGGTGTTTTTCAGAGTGCCGGTTTTTCTTGCGAGCGTCTGTTTCTCGGCGCGGCTTCCCTTTTCTCATGTCGGACAAGCCGGCCATTACCTCAAATGAGCCCTCGTTGCCCGCAGAAAAGGCGGGAAAGGCGGCCATTTTGGTACCCTCTGCCAGTGTGCCGACGGATCAGTCCCGGCCACATAAGAAGAGGACAAAGTCTACTAAAGACCCAGTTCCTCCAGCACAGCTTTCACCATCGGTTGGTGCTCCGCAGGAGAGCGTGAGCTCCTTTTTTTCCCCCGAATTTATTTTAGCGCTGCACAAGGCATTTTTACTTCGCTCCTCTCAGCCTGATATCTGTTCAGCGGTGCAGAGTTCTGGACCTGTTTCTCTTCCTTGTCAGCTACCAGAGGATCCTGGAGAAGGGTCATCCCAGGCGCCTAATGTTAGTAAGGACCCTTTAGATCCGCTACCTTCTCTATCTTCGGTTCTGCTAGGTCAGGGGAGCACAGATTTGTTGGCTGAACCTGATTTGGAACTGGAGACAGATGATTTGGAAGAAGGGGAGATTGCTCCTGGGAGGATCCCAATATTTTTCGGGTCTTTCGTAAGGAGGAGCTCTCGACGCTTATTTCACAATCCTTAGCAGCGCTTCACTTGCTTCTTCCGTCTGCCTCTCAGGAACCTTTGGAGGATCCGCTCTTGCAGGGCTTTAAAGCTGAGCAACGGTGTTTCCCAATGCACCGAGTTATCAAGCAGATGATTGAATCTGAATGGGAGTGCCCCGAGGCTACCCTTCGGGGAAGTCGTGCGTTAGCTCGCTTGTACCCTCTGCCACAGGAGGAGAAGGATTTGTTACGCATGCCAAAGGTGGATGCGATCATCTCGGCAGTGACTAAGAAGACTACTATTCCTGTAGAGTGAGCGGCGGCTCTCAAAGACCTGCAGGATAGAAAATTGGAAATACTTCTTAAGCAGGCTTTTGATTCTAGTGCTTTGGCGCTGCAGACGGCAATCTGTGGAGCGTATGTGTCTCAGGCGTCCATTAGATGGTTGCAAGGTGATGCTTCCGCGGACTCTGCTTCGGAAGCTGCAGATTCGGCAAAATTGGAATCCGCCGCTGCTTATATGGCAGATGCCTTTTATGATTTGCTGCGTATTGCGGCTAAGACCATGGCGTCTCTTGTAGCGGCGCGACGTTTTCTCTGGTTACGTAACTGGTCTGCTGATGTATCTTCGAAGTTGCGACTCAGTAAGTTGCCCTATAAAGGGAAATTGCTCTTCGGAGAGGCTTTGGAAAAAATTGTAAAGGATTTGGGCGACTCTAAAGGGGGTCGTTTGCCTGAAGATAAGCCTAAGCCTTCTCGAGGGGCAGGTAGTTTTCGAGGATCCGGTCGCGACTCCCGTAGATTTCGCGGGGCGCGCTTTGCTCCCTATTCCAGAGGCCGTTCGAGTTTTCGGGGGCAGTCCTTTCGTGGAGCCAGAGGTTTTGCCCGTTCCTACTTCAGTGCCTCTCAACCTTCCGTCAAGAAGCCGCAATGAAGGTCTGATGGTCCAGGCTTTAGTACCAGTAGGCGGTCGCCTGGGGGACTTTCTCGAAGCCTGGACCAACATCACTTCCGACAAATGGGTGTTAGAAATAATTCGGAAAGGGTATGCTCTCAACTTCGCATGCCCTTTGACGCCCGCCTTTGTAATGTCTCCCTCTGCGCCCGGTCGCAAGACCCAAGCAATTGCAGACACGCTCTACCGCCTTCTTCAGCTGCGAGCGGTCATTCCGGTGCCTCTAGACCAATACGGGTGCGGTCGATACTCGATCTACTTTGTGGTTCCAAAAAAGGAAGGTTCCTTTCGTCCCGTGCTCGATCTCAAAGAAGTAAACCATACTTTGCGGGTTCCTCACTTTCGCATGGAAACGCTACGTACGGTAATTCGAGCGGTACAGCCGAGCGAGTTTCTCTCGTCCATCGATCTCACGGAGGCCTACCTTCATATTCCCATCAGACCGTCTCATCAGAAGTTTTTGCGGTTTGCTCTCCCGGCGGGGCATTTCCAGTTTCGTGCGTTGCCCTTCGGGCTCGCTACGGCCCCGAGGACGTTCACGAAGCTGATGGTGGTTGTAGCAGCGGCACTTCGCAAAGAAGGTATCCGAGTGCATCCTTATCTCGACGATTGGTTGATCAGAGCCGACTCTTACTCGGCTGCGGTGGCAGCGACCGCTCGTGTGGTTCAACTTCTCGAACAGCTCGGTTGGGTGATCAATCGAACCAAGAGTCGTCTCGAACCAGTGCAACAGCTCACTTATCTTGGGGCCTTCTTCGACACCGAGCGCGGGAAAGTATTTTTACCAGAGGAACGAGTCGAGAAACTGCTCCTCCAGGTGCAGACTTTTCTACGTCTCACAACGCCATCGGCGTGGACCTATTTACAGCTCTTAGGGTCCATGGCGGCGGCTCTGGAGCTGGTTCCGTGGGCCAAGGCTCACATGCGACCTTTGCAGCAAGCGTTGCTTTCCCAATGGTCACCGCAGCTTCACCCTCTTTCGCAGCGTCTGCCCTATCCGGATCTCGTACGCCACAGCCTACAATGGTGGTTGGTGCGCGATCACCTGACCGCGGGGATGCCCTTACACGAGCCCTCGTGGGTGTTGGTCACCACGGATGCCAGTCTCTCGGGCTGGGGGGCTCATTGTCAGACGCACATTGCGCAGGGGCTTGGTCCCCAGAGGAGAGCTCGTGGTCGATCAACCGACTGGAACTCCGGTCGGCTCGTCTGGCTCTTCTACACTTTGCGGCCTTTCTCAGCGGATCGGCGGTCAAGATTTTCTCCGACAATGCCGTGACGGTCGCATATATCAATCGTCAAGGGGGAACCAAGATTCCATCTCTCCTCGCCGAATGTCAAGATCTGATGATTTGGGCGGAAGCCAATCTCCTGGCGATTTCAGCAGCTCATGTAGCGGGCAGGGAAAATGTGCACGCCGATTATCTCAGCCGTCATCTACTCGATCCAGGCGAATGGGAATTGAACGCGGCAGTTTATCACGAGCTGACGTTGCGTTGGGGGCAAGCCATCATGGATTTGATGGCATCCTGCAGCAATGCCAAGTCCAGCCGTTTTTTCAGCAGGCGCAGAGAACACATGTCCGAGGGGCTCGACGCTCTCGTGCAGCCCTGGCCACAAGACTCTCTCTTGTACGTTTTCCCGCCTTGGCCGATGTTGAGTCGGGTTCTCCAGCGTATAACGCAACACCGGGGGGTGGTGATTCTCATAGCTCCGGATTGGCCTCGTCGTCCTTGGTATGCCGATCTCGTTCGACTCCTCATAGCTCCGCCTTGGCCTCTACCGGTCCGTATCAATCTGTTGCATCAGGGGCCAATTCTCATGCCTCGGGTGGATCGATTCTTACTTACGGCTTGGCTCTTGAGAGGGCTCGCTTAGAGCGTAAAGGCTATGACAGTTCCGTGGTAGCCACTTTACTCCAGTCTAGGAGGCCTGGGACTTCATTGGCGTATGTAAGAGTTTGGCGTCTTTTCGAAACTTGGTGTTCTCAACACCATATTTCTCCAATGGCGTCTTCCTTGCCTCAATTGCTCCTCTTTCTGCAGCGCGGCTTGGACAAGGGTTTGGCGCTTAGTACCCTTAAGGTTCACATCGCCGCCCTTTCTTGTTTTTGGGGATCGGTAAACCGTCACCGTCTTTCGGCGCATCCGGATATACATCGCTTTTTACGCGCAGCAAAGATTCTCCGACCTCCAGTGCGTCCCATTGTACCTCCTTGGGATTTGAATATAGTGCTGGGAGCCTTCTCCCGGTCGCCGTTGACTTCCCTTTGCTCTCGGAATCTTCGGGAGTGTTCATGGAAGACGGCTTTTCTTGTAGCTTTATGTTCGGCGCGCCGCATTTCGGATTTGCAGGCCCTGTCTTGTCAAGAGCCTTATCTTCAGTTTCTTCCTGAACGAATTTTGCTTCGGACGGTGCCCTCTTTTTTGCCGAAAGTGCTCTCGGTTTTCCATGTGAATCAATCGGTGGCGTTACCGGTTTTTTCTGATCCTTCCGCTTCTCCTATGGATCATGCCTTGAAGCATTTGGATATGGAACGGGTCTTAAAGACTTATCTTCGGGTATCGAAACCTTTTCGGAAAACGGATAGGCTTTTTGTCCAGTATGCCGGTCCTCGGAAGGGTCAAGCAGCGTCTAAGTCCACCATTGCTCGTTGGGTTCGCTGCGCTATTGGAGCAGCTTACGCTGCTCAGGACATTCCACTGCCGGTCGTTTTGCGGGCTCATTCAACTCGAGCTCTGGCGACGTCCTGGGCGGAATATGCTTTCGTACCGCTCGTAGATATTTGCAGAGCAGCGATGTGGTCTTCGTTGCATACTTTTACGAAACATTACCGGTTAGATGTACAGGCCAGAAATGATGCGAAAGTGGGAGCCTCGGCTCTTGTTGCAGGCCTGGCGGGTCCCTCCCGAGTATAGGTACTGCTTTGGTACTGCCCTACCTTTCCCTGGACTGGCCCGGAGAAGCGATAAGGGAAAAAGAAATTAGGTCTTACCTGCTAATTGTCTTTCCTTGAGCTTTCTCCGGGCCAGTCCAGGGTCCCGCCCCTTTCGTGTTTCCGATGCTTTCGTTAAGAACGGTAAGAATTTTTCTGTATCTGCGTCGTCGCCTGAGAGGGGAGGGCGTGGGGCTTCTAGGTTTCACTCCGTGCCAATCTTCTTGGTACCTTAAAAAAAAACCAAAAAAAAAAAAACCTAGGGAGCAAATTTCGAGCTTCCGAGTTTTTCAGGGCTATAGAATGTTATCAGTTTTTCAAGGGTTAATTTGTGGTTTGTCAGTTCTTTTGTTTTAGTTGCTTTGTCAGAAGGAGACTGCTGGTTTACCCTCAGGGGGAGTGGCTTCACCTCTCAAGAAAACTTGAAGTCTTCAGTCCTCAGCTGCTATAGGGGATTGACAACCCTACCTTTCCCTGGACTGGCCCGGAGAAAGCTCAAGGAAAGACAATTAGCAGGTAAGACCTAATTTCTTTTTTTCGCCTTTGGAGACAGAATTTTTATATGCAAGATACAGCCCTAGTTCTGGCGGGTTTTTATCTACATTTCATCTACTTTTTTATCAACGCAATTCAAGTTCATTTTTAAGGACACAATGTTTTTTAAACCATGTTTTTTAAACCATGCTTCATTCTGTTTACAATTATTTCCATGTTCATATTTATTCATCATTGGTTGTATTACACGAAGCTAGTTGGTTCCACTAGTTTTAAGAACACCTTTGAGGAAGATTCTTAATTTTTATCACAAGTATTTACTACTTTCCCCCCCTTCTTTGTTAGTTTTATGGTTTTAAGTTAGTATAACAGGATGCCTCTCAATAACAACACAATGGTTCTCCTATATACATGTCTACATTGGCTACAGCATTGATTTCACTTACAATGGCACTATGATGTTCCTCCTTCCGTATGGTATGGCTTTTAGTTTATTTTGTTATGTTATTAACCACACAATATGGCTCTCTGACACCTTTTAGGTGCTTAGGGGTATGTTTACTAAACTGTCTTAACGTGCGCTCTGCGATGTTATCGCGCGATAAGGTACCTTATCACGCAATGATGGCGCTTTTTAAGGCGCACAAGTACCATATCGCGCGATAACGCGCGCTGCGGCGCAAACGAGCGCTGAAGGTGGGGAAAGGCTCCCGGAGGGCGGAGGAAGGCTCCCCAGGGGCGGAGAGAAGGGGTCAATGGGTGGAGAGTGGGAGGGGAGAGGCTCCCTGCACACCAACACTGTGAAATCCGAGGCTCAAAACTAACGCCAGTGAAACCCTGGCGTTAGAGCTGATTTAAAGGGAAAAGAAACCATTTCCGTCAGCAATGTACAGCAAAACCAGGGAAACCCACAAAACGTGATAAGTGTGATACAGGTGCACGGAACAAAAGTACAAATAAACATTGAAAAGGACCCAAAAAAAATATACAAAAAACATAACCAAGCTGGGCAATAGTGTTAGTAATGGGAAACATCAAAAATCACTCCCAAGAAAGCCCCAAAAAAAGATATGAATTTTGGAAGGGTCTACGCTCCGTCCCCATACAAGGTGAATGATCCCACAGTGAAATAGCACTGATCAGGGTTTCCCTCTCCATTGGACAGGTTTCCTATGGCATGCACATGTTCCACAACATCAGGGCGGGCATGTCGGAATAGGCAACTGGACAGATGCTGGGAAAGGGGATACAGAGGGCTGCAGGCGGCACATGCTGTGGTGCAGCTGGGGCACAGTGCGGACTAGGTAGATGCCTAGGTGGCACTTAGGAATGCTGAAACTGTACAGCAGCCAGACAGCAACTGATGAGGGCCCAACATGGGCACGAAAGTGTTTATCACAGTGTCACAGGGGATAGTACCCAGCAGGTACCTCCAAGAGCACAGAACATTGGCAGGCGGTGTTGCGGGGAAGCGTGGACATCTATGCAGGCACCCCTACCCCAGAACATGCACCATAGGCAGCCGCCTACCTGCACACTGGATAGCTTGAGACTGCACACCACCAGCACCACCAGCAGAAGGGCATGTCAGCATGGTGGCAGAGGGGTACTGGTGGTGGAGGGGGACAGTGGCAGCTGCCCAGAGCAGACCATGGCCTAGCCCTGTGTAGGTGGGTGCCATGCACTGCAACAGACAGGCCCTGCCGGACAAACAGTCATGGTATCACCAGGGAATGCACCGTCTCTGTGGCAACACGGTGGTGCAGTGCACACAACCAGTGTGTTAGGAGGCAGAAGGTCACAGGTTCAAGTACCAGCTATGGTGCCTGCCAACCCAGTCTCCATATTTTACCCACTACTACAACGTGCTAATATAGACAGAACCTTTATTGCAGATGACGTAAACATGCCCAAAACACCTACAGTTTACCCTACAGAGCAAAGACACCATAAACAGGCGCATTACCTAGAGCAGAGTCTCCCAAATGCAGTCCTGGAGGGCCAAACACCATTCAGGTTCCATGCTGCCTCTAATAAAGATGCCTGTGCTGCATATCTATGCACCACCCCCATGGTATGCAGATGTATCTCATGCATATTCATGAGGGACAGCATGAAAACCCAAACAGTGTTTGGCACACCAGGACTGGAGTTGGGAACCTCTGCCGTAAAGCAGCAGCCAACAGGGGCAGATGCACCCACACCCACAGGCCCCATTATCCAAAGCCTCCTGGAGAGGGAGGACTTTGGGCTCTGCGTGCATCTCCCAATACTAGCACTTGCATACCTTAGCAATGCCACCCTACACCTGGGAATACAGTACACAGCTATCAAACGTTTGCTATGATTACTGACAGATAGCAATTCCTACGTTAAGCACAGTTTGCTGATTGAGCTCCATCATAGCAATCTTTCTGATGTCTGTGGAGTGTGCTTCAGGTCTGGTCTCTGACAGTGTTTACCACCCTGGGGAGTGACCCCCAACAGTATTGCGTACCATATCCATGCCTGCACTGTGCCCAGGACTGGTGTGGTGGCCAGGGCTGCTAAACATCTCTATAGTAGCACAATGCTGGCATAGGTGTGGGAGTGTGTGTCTGTCTATCCAGTGTGTGGTGACTGCAAACACCTTCCACAGCCCACACTGCCAGCACTGTTGCCAGTATTGGCCTGCCAATGTGCATAATGTGGAGCAAGGTACCATGGGTATAGCCCAGACAGGGTGGCCTGGCCAGGATGCATCTGCACAGGGCATAGGGCACTGGCTGGGACATTGTAGTGCCCGGCCACCACCTGCACAGACAGGGTGGCCACAGCATGTTCCGCTGGGAGATCACTCTCACCCTGACTGATCAGTGACCACGGCATGGCTAGGCTCCCCCATAGTGCTATATAGTGTTTCTCTCATGTGATATTTATGGGTTTCCTTTTGGGGCCCAGTCACTGACTTATCTGCTTGGTGTGTATGCTGACATCCCAGTTCTGGGTGCACGCATTTCCACCAGGAACATGCACTATGGACTAGCTAGCAGACTGTCTGCAGCTGGTATGTGTCTTGATGGAACGCCTGGCAGGGTGCAGCGGCTGAAGGCTTGCTGCAGGAGAATATCAGATAGTGGTGGGGGGCAGCTTAGCATATCCAGGCCTAATGTCTGTCTGCTATTGTGTTATGGATGTGTACAGAGCTGCATTGACTGCCCTGTAGGGTGTCTGTTCCCCAGCAGGACTGGGGTTGATGGTCCCCTCTACTGCTACCATTGCAGGGAGGTAGAATGTGGATCTGTTGGTGGGAGACCTGTTTACCCCCCTCAGCCCTGGAGGAGGAGGAGGAGGGTGGTGGTACATAATCCTCCTAGGGGTCCATAGGGGCTAAACCTGACTGAGACATACAGATATATCCAAGGTGTGTCTGCAGAAACTACCTATCTCACACATTAGCACTGCTGGGGACCTGCAGCATGGCCTATCTCTGCTGTGGACCTGGTGCTGGGCGTCCCACCTCACCCTCAGGGTGAGTGCAGTACCTGTACAATGTGACGGTGTGTAGCTACTCTGTGCCAGTACCACACACGGTCAGTTCCCCCTACAAGGCCGAGGTGCTGTGGGGGTGCATACCCCATCTTTTGATCATCTGTAGACTGCTGATTTGCATGTGCAGTGCATCATGGGTATGGGTGGGTTAACCCTATCCTGGTGACCACAGCAGACTGTTTGTGTGGTGACGTGCAGTCCTTCTGCAGCCAGCCAGGGGTGTGCTAGCAGCTGTGGAGCTGTAGCCCACTGGTTATTTCACTACTTGTGGAGCCAGAGGTCATGGGTTCAAACCCACAGTAGGGGTTCTTTGATAGGGCTGTCCATAGCATTGTCTTTTTTTAATGTACATTAGTGCTGCCAGCAAAACATCCTCAGGGTACTGTAACCATAAGGTGCCTCAGAAGGCGCCCTATAAGGCGCCTTATAGGGCACCCTATAAAGCGCCTTCTGAGGCACCTTATGGTTACAGTCCATATAAGGTGCCTTATAAGGTGTCCTATGGGGGACATTATAGGGTGCCATGGCGGTCAGTGCACTTTATAATGTGCCATATGGGGTGCCTTATAGGGTGCCTTATGCGGCACCTTAGGTTACGGCACGTGAGGGTGTGTTTGCTGGCAGCAATAAATAAAATACAAATAAAATGCCTCAGGAAACAATACTTACATGTCACAGCTGATGCCTCAGCCAGCCTTATGCATTAGGCACACTGGGGGATCGAACTCATGACCCCTGTATCATCAGTCAGTGTATTAACCATTGTGCTACACTTCTGTTTCTATGTTTGGGTGTCTGTGCGCCTACTTAAGATTACCGCGCGGTAACGCGCTTAGCGGCGCTTCACAGATCATGTGCGCAGCAGCGCGCGTTATCGCGCGATACTCCCATTTTGCTGCTTTAAGACTGAAACACCCACTCCTTTTATGGCAGCCTGCACACTATCGCCAGGCGCACGTTAAGACGGTTTAGTAAACATACCCCTTAGAGTTTAGATACTTCATGTTTTCTTAAGTTTTAATAGAGCCTTGGTTTTAATTTAAGCAAATTTGAAGATTCCTTTGTATATCTCTCTTCTCATTTCTAATTGCCACATTGCAGTTTCAATAGATATTGTCACAATGTGGAGCTAGCAGAGCCCAAGGAAATAGGCATTTCAGCAAGTAATGAAACTGACACTGACATTTCAGGCAGGCATATGTCAGGGAGTTGCTATAGGCAACACAAACAAACTGGGTCACGAGCTACAGAAACACGCCCAAGCAGCAGAAAGGCTGAGGGATCATTAGGAGATGAAAGCCAGCTGGGAGTGGGTGGAGTTGACACACACACACACACACACAGATAAACCCAATGCACGTGGGGTTAAAAGAGGAGTGAGAAGTGCGAGAAGTGTGCAGGGGGTGCAGAGAGTGAAGGGAACGGAAACAGGAAGGAACACAGGAACAAGCAGCTTTGAGAATTCAAGGAGCCAAAGACGTGCTGGGGAAAGCTCGGGTTGGAATGAAGCTGGTGAGAGAGCTGTAAAAGCTGAAATGTTTTATTCCCAGGCAGAGAGAGAGAGCCCAGGTGACTGCTATTACAAGCAGTGCACAGAGACGTCAGAGCTCAGCAAACGTTATCCAGAAGGTAACAGAGAATTCAATGTGGAAGCTAGCTTGAGGAAGGCAGGAAAAGCAACTTACCAGAATAACAGATACAGAAAAGATAAAGTCTTTTTACCTGAGGATATTGTTATATCTGGGAGGAAGTTGAAAGGCAAAGCCCGTGGAAAGTTTCCGTTTGGTTTTACTCCAGTAACTGCAGCGGCACCAAGAAGCCTGAATCAGAGAGAGCTGGGAGGTAAGCTGATTTCTACTAATAGAGGGAGAAGTGAATGTTATAACTTACCCTGTGGTTATCAGCAGTGGAAAGGCTCCCAGGCCAAACACTCCAGTGAATGTGGTAATAGCCTGACACACAGTCTCACGGAGGGAGAAAGAGAATCTCTATATAATAGGGAGAGACTGTTTGGTAACGTTCCTTGCTGTGCAAAGGAGGAATTAGTAGACGTAGAACCTGAGGAAATGCAATGTGAAGTACAAGGGGACCAATCTGTTAGTGAACACATGGACTGTACGCTCACGATAACTGATGAGTTTTCCTCTCTGCGGTGAACAAGCTGTGAAATTGTGATAAGCACTAAAGCTACAAAGAAAAGGTTTTGTTTGCTTGTAGTTGCTGAGTTTTGGAAGCAGCAAAGAAAAGCTTTTTGCTTGAAGAGTACTGTTTGAAATACCCTTGTGTTATGTGTTTAAGAAAGCTGAAGATAAGCAATTTTTGTTTCTTTACTTTGTGCCCAAAGTGGGGCTGTCTACCTTTTATTTTTACCACCAAAAGAATCCTCCCGGAAGGGGAATAAAAACTGTCTTAAGCCTTACCTCGTGTCCACAACTTGTTCTTTTGACTAGCCAGAAAATTACAACTCCCAGAGTGCCAAGCAAGGCCCTCTATACCTTATTCCAGGCTGGTTAACTACAAGGCCCCCGGCTCCATACCCTACCTTAACCCGTGGGGTCCCGCCAGGGTGACAGATGGCGTAGTTGGCAGGATTTTTTTTTTTGCATGGTTTTCCTGAGAAGGAAAAGGAAGACAAGTAAAGAGACACAGAGGTGCTGTCACAGAGGTGCTGTCTGAGGAGAACGTTTGCTGGCAGGTCGGCCAGATAGGAGGGAACAGACCTTTCTCACATGCTGGAATCTACCTGGAGCCTGAGGTAACGGTAGCCTGGGCGGAAGGGTAGAAAGGATACCAGTGAGAAAGGGGGTGCTGTGCTCAGACAGGGGTTTTAAAAGAAAAGTACTGCACTTGGTGGGTCTCTTTTTCTTTTTCCACAGGTGCAGCGGACTCCGGAGGGAAAATGGAACCACGAGATGTCCTGATGTGGATGCAAACACAATGGGACAAACAGGCGGAGCTTGTTCAGCAACTCCAGGAGCGGTATACAGCGACCTTGAGGGAGCAGCAACGACCTCTGCTAGAGACTATGGAAGCACTCTTGAAGACGTCACAGGCAACAGGAGTGGCGAGTACTCCCATGTTTCAGCAAGTAGGGATGAACAGTTGCCATGCTTTTTCCCTGGGACAGTTAACTCAATAGGACAATCTTGATGATTACATTGATGCATTCAAAAGAATAGCAGAGACCCTTAAGTGGCCAATAGAGCAGTGGGCGATTCGCTTTGCGATGACACTCACAGGAGAGGCTGTATCTGCCTTTAAGGCCATGCCTGCTAGTCTTGCTGCCGATTACTCAGAAATAAAGAAGGCAGTGAAAGATAGACTAGGTCTCACCCCTAGACACTATAAGCGTATGTTTAGGGAGGCGAAGATAAAGGGTCAAGAAACTCCTAGAGCTCTGTACCAGAGGCTAAAAGGTTTA
The DNA here is from genome assembly GCA_033557465.1 of Ichthyophis bannanicus. NCBI lineage: Eukaryota > Metazoa > Chordata > Amphibia > Gymnophiona > Ichthyophiidae > Ichthyophis > Ichthyophis bannanicus. The sequence continues at coordinate 574,429,685 of CM066035.1, forward strand.
GCGTACAAGTGGCTTACCCCAGAGAGGAGGTCACTGGATTTAATTCTGGATGAAATTATTCTGGAGCAGTTCATGCAGGCTGTATCTCCTGAGTTAAAAACTTATCTCACCCTACAAGATTGCCACAGCACGGAAGAGGCAGCCAACATGGCAGATAGGTTTTATGAGGCTAAAATGGCTGATACCTCAGGAATTGGCATTTTAAAAGTGGCTGGAATGGCAAATCCTGATAGGCTGAGAAAGTTTGGAAATGTTAAAGTACCTAAAGGGAATGCCTAAAGGGAATGATTATGATAACACTGATAATGATGTTTTATCTGTTCATAGAGGGAAATGTTACAGTTGCGGAAAGACAGGTCATTTCCAGAAGGACTGTAAAGCACAGACGGTCCTTGTATCGGGAGCGGAAAAACAGGTCCCAGAGGGATTCCTCCAACAGGTCCAAGTGGGGGGAGTAGATACCCTGGCGCTACTTGACTCGGGGGCCGATCAAAGCATGGTTTCTCAGACATTTTGGGAAACCATCGAACACCATCGATCATCGACCCTGAGTCAAGCAGAGGATAAGGTACGCATACGGTGTGTACATGGGGCCTCATCACACTATCCCCTGTATGAGGTGGGCATAAAAGGTTTAGGGACCAAGCGACAAGTATTAGTGGCCGTAGTTCCTAAACTACCATATGCAGTAGTCCTCAGGCGGGATTGGGCTCCCTTCTGTCAAGAAATGGAGAGAGGCCTTAAGAATGAGTTAGCCCTCAGGCCCCCACAACGCCAGACAGCGGGGATTGGAGCAGAAGCTTTAGCAGCAAGAATCCCCGGTCCTCTATTTGGGAAAACTCTTAGGACAGGCTCCCGATCTCAGCCACAGGTAAAGGAAATACCACCTGGGAAACAAAATGTTGTACTCCAATTCTGTAGAACCACTGATCAGGCCAAGGGCCCAAAAAGAGCCTCAGCGGCAGCCGCGGGGTACGATCTTTTCAGTGTGGAGGACACCATAGTTTCAAAAGGGGGGAAAGCACTAGTGGACACAGGTATCCAAGTGAGGATCCCGGACGGATGTTATGGGCGCATAGCGCAGAGGTCAGGTTTGGCCGTGAAATACTCTTTGGATGTAGGGGCAGGGGTCATTGACCCAGATTATCGGGGCTTTGTAAAAGTCCTATTATTCAACTTTGGGGATAAGGATTTTAAGGTACGCTCAGGCGACCGTATCGCGCAACTAATTTGCGAGCGCGTAGGGTTTCCCACGGTGGAGGAGGTACCCTCATTGCTACTCACAAAACGAGGGGCGGGTGGGTTTGGCTCTATGGGGGAAAGAGAAGTTAAAAACCTGACGGCCTTGAGTGAGGAGAGGAGCGAGGAAGACCTCGGCCCTCAGATAGCTGATTGGAGGAAACAGCCCATCCCCAGGATAGGTACCGGGCTGTCACCTCAACAACAGAAAGAATTGATTCAGATGCTGGAAACGTTTTCAGATGTATTGACGACTAGGCCGGGCGAAACCCACCTAGTCGCTCACGAGATAATTACGGCACCTGGACAGGTAATCAGGCAGCATCCGTATAGAATGCCTGAGACCAGGAAACGGGAAGTAATTGAGCAGGTTAAGGAGATGCTGGCCACGGGGATAATAGAGGAGTCACGGAGCCCTTGGTCTAGCCCGATAGTGCTCGTGCCAAAACCGGACGGAACCCTCCGGTTCTGCATTGACTTCCGTCAAGTCAATGAAATTTCGCAATTCGACGCCTATCCCATGCCCCGCATTGATGATCTTTTAGACCGCTTGGGGCAGGCAAAATATCTGACCACCCTAGATTTAAGTAAGGGATACTGGCAAATCCCACTGACACGGGATTCAAAGCCCAAGACGGCATTTAGTACACCGATTGGATTATTCCAATTCCGGCGAATGCCGTTTGGCTTACATGGGGCAGCTGCCACGTGCCAGCGGTTGGTGGACCAAGTGCTAAGGCCCCACCATGAATACGCTTTAGCGTATATGGATGATGTTGTGGTATATAGTATGACATGGGCACAACATCTCGCTAGGGTGGAAGCGGTACTCAGAGCACTGTGGAGGGCTGGCCTAACACTCAATCCGGACAAGTGTTTGTTTGCCACTGAAGAGGCCAAATATTTGGGCCATATGGTAGGAAGAGGTCTTGTAAAACCATTGGCCAATAAAATAGAGAGTGTTAGGGATTTCCCCAGGCCCGTAACTAAAAAGCAGGTATGAAGCTTCCTAGGGTTAATCGGCTATTATCGTCGATTTATACCTCGATTCGCGGAAGAGAGTATTCTCTTTACAGACATGTTAAAAAAAACGCGCCTAACCATGTAAAATGGACCCCTGAGGCTGAGGTGGCGTTTGTTGCCCTGAAAGAGAAACTCTGCAGTACCCCAGTGTTACGAGGCATCGATTTCAGTTTGCCATTTATAATCCAGACTGATGCGTCAGAAACAGGGTTGGGGGCGGTGATGTCCCAAGAATTCGAGGGAGTGGAATATCCCGTAGCCTACCTTAGTAGGAAACTCTCAAAGACAGAAAGGAATTATGCCACAATTGAGAGAGAATGCCTTGCTATAAAATGGGCCATTGAAGCTTTACAATTTTACCTCACAGGGAGGAAATTTCTTCTAATAACGGACCATGCCCCGCTAAAATGGCTCAATCAGATGAGGAACAATAATGCGCGGTTGACCAGGTGGCATCTAGCATTACAATCCTTTAATTTTATTGTGCAGCACAGAGCAGGGAGACTGCACGGGAATGCGGATGCACTCTCTAGGATTACATACTGTCCGCCTGAAAATGCGTCAGCCCGTAATATTTTAAGGGGGGGGATCTGTCACAATGTGGAGCTAGCAAAGCCCATGGAAATAGGCATTTCAGCAAGTAATGAAACTGACACTGACATTTCAGGCAGGCATATGTCAGGAAGTTGCTATAGGCAACACAAACAAACTGGGTCACGAGCTACAGAAACACGCCCAAGCAGCAGAAAGGCTGAGGGATCATTAGGAGATGAAAGCCAGCTGGGAGTGGGTGGAAATTTTGATATATTGTAAACAAGCAACAAAATACATACAAAAAGCAAAAACAGCAAACCCAAACAAGACCCACACCCCCAAAACCCCCACCCACCCTGACAGAACAAAGACAGGAACCTCGACCCCCCCCCCCCGTGACCCACTTCCCCAAACCCACCATCAAACACAGCAAACATCCCACGTGCCCAACCGCCCACCCGACACCAACCCATGACAGTTCACGCAATGTTCAAGTCCATGTCCATGGAACCCAGCTGTTGGAGACTGCCAACCCCACACGGCAACCCCCCCCAACCACACCCAACACTCCCACACTATAATGACAACCCAATATACATATTCCTCCATCCCCACCCCCACCCCTAATAAGGAGCAGCAGCTCCCCCACCCCACCCCAACCTCTGCACCATCCCCATCCACCCCACAAAGAAAAACATCAAAAACCCCACAACCCCTTACCAATATGAAAACCAACCACCCCCACAAACAAACATAAAGGCAACATCGGGCCCTTCCCCAACAAAATCCCACCAAAAGAAACCAAAGAAACAATACAAAACCATGAAAAGAACAAAACACAGCGATGCCCTGCAACACACACACACACAGATAAACCCAATGCACGTGGGGTTAAAAGAGGAGTGAGAAGTGCGAGAAGTGTGCAGGGGGTGCAGAGAGTGAAGGGAACGGAAACAGGAAGGAACACAGGAACAAGCAGGTTTGAGAATTCAAGGAGCCAAAGACGTGCTGGGGAAAGCTCGGGTTGGAATGAAGCTGGTGAGAGAGCTGTAAAAGCTGAAAGGTTTTATTCCCAGGCAGAGAGAGAGAGAGCCCAGGTGACTGCTATTACAAGCAGTGCACAGAGACGTCAGAGCTCAGCAAACGTTATCCAGAAGGTAACAGAGAATTCAATGTGGAAGCTAGCTTGAGGAAGGCAGGAAAAGCCACTTACCAGAATAACAGATACAGAAAAGATAAAGTCTTTTTACCTGAGGATATTGTTATATCTGGGAGGAAGTTGAAAGGCAAAGCCCGTGGAAAGTTTCCATTTGGTTTTACTCCAGTAACTGCAGCGGCACCAAGAAGCCTGAACCAGAGAGAGCTGGGAGGTAAGCTGATTTCTACTAATAGAGGGAGAAGTGAATGATATAACTTACCCTGTGGTTATCAGCAGTGGAAAGGCTCCCAGGCCAAACACTCCAGTGAATGTGGTAATAGCCTGACACACAGTCTCACAGAGGGAGAAAGAGAATCTCCATATAATAGGGAGAGACTGTTTGGTAACGTTCCTTGCTGTGCAAAGGAGGAATTAGTAGACGTAGAACCTGAGGAAATGCAATGTGAAGTACAAGGGGACCAATCTGTTAGTGAACACATGGACTGTACGCTCACGATAACTGATGAGTTTTCCTCTCTGCGTTAGTTTAACCCGGTTCTCCAAGTTGGTACTCCTGTTCGATGTAAACCAAACAGCTTGTTGTTATGGTCTTTATGTTATAATGTAAACCGCGCTGATGCCGAATAGTGCGGTATATAAGAACTTGTAATAAATAAATAATAAATAAATAACAAGCTGTGAAATTGTGATAAGCACTAAAGCTACAAAGAAAAGGTTTTGTTTGCTTGTAGTTGCTGAGTTTTGGAAGCAGCAAAGAAAAGCTTTTTGCTTGAAGAGTACTGTTTGAAATACCCTTGTGTTATGTGTTTAAGAAAGCTGAAGATAAGCAATTTTTGTTTCTTTACTTTGTGCCCAAAGTGGGGCTGTCTACCTTTTATTTTTACCACCAAAAGAATCCTCCCAGAAAGGGAATAAAAACTGTCTTAAGCCTTACCTCGTGTCCACAACTCGTTCTTTTGACTAGCCAGAAAATTACAACTCCCAGAGTGCCAAGCAAGGCCCTCTATACCTTATTCCAGGCTGGTTAACTACAAGGCCCCCGGCTCCATACCCTACCTTAACCCGTGGGGTCCCGCCAGGGTGACAATATACAACAGTTACAAATTACAAGAGTTTATTGTTACCAGTTCCATGGTGACAGCTACACCATAAGAGGATCTACCACTTGGGTCCTTGAACCCATAGTGCTTGAATGTGAATAACATGTTGAAGATATGTTTGTACATTGACTTTTACATTTATTGAGACTTTGCTTTGCCCTGTGTCTATTTTACATATTTCTATAATTTATTTATATGGTTTTTAACTATATTTATGTATTGTTTTCATATGTATTTATTGTTCGTTGAGATCACCTATGGTGTTTTATTGTTATATTATGGCTATACATTTTATTTTTTATTTTTTAATCATATGCCTTATTTTTTAATCATATGCCCGATTTAATTCATCTTTTGTTTTATTATGTTTTTAATGTGTTTTGTTTTATATGTTAAAGTATTCCACCCCCCGAAGAAGGCATCTGCCGAAACGCGTTGGAGGAGATTAGCTTTCCTACTACTTTGCCCACTGCCGATCAGGGTGCCAGGGCTGAAGATGGCATAGTTGCTGGAGCTTCCTCACACCCGATGGCGCTTTAAATTTAAAGAGTTTATTTTTGGTCCCTGATTGTTCCTGTGCAAGGTAGCGGGGAGGAGATTAGCTTTCCCGCTCCTTTGCCTGGATACCCCGGATACAAGAAGTTTATTTATTTATGTTCTTTTTTTATACAGCTGGCCTTGATGGGGATCACCTCCAGCACTTCCAGACACTTACAAAGTCCATCTGGGAGTGTTCCAAGTACCTCTCACGGACCGCCTACGATGGCTTTGAGTCCAGCACGCAGGTAGCGGGCATCAGGCCCCAATGCCAGGCTTGGCTCCATACATCCAATCTCGAACAATGGGTGCAGGAGAAGCTCTTGGACATCCCATGCCTTGGGGAGCAGCTTTTCGGCAAGCCCATGGAGTACAAGGCCATCGAGATCAAGACCGAGTACATGACTCGGACGCGACTCTCGAGGAAGACTTCCACTCTTCCCAGTCTAGGCTCAAATCCAACTCCGTGAGAGTGCACCTCAGTGCACTCTCCATGAACCACCACTCCATAGAAGGCAAGCCTCTTTCTGTACAGCCTCTCATCACTTGATTCATGAGGGGCTTACTGCTCTTGAAACCCCCCATCCAGCTGCCCCAGGCAGAAAGGGATCTCAATGTTGTCTTGGCGCAGCTTACTAAGCCGCCCTTCGAGCCATTGGCTACCTGCCACCTCCAGTACCTATCCTGGAAGGTGGCCTTCCTGGTGGCACTCACCTCGGCATGCCGAGTCAGTGAGCTCCAGGCCCTGGTGGCTGAGCCACCCTACACCAGGTTCTACAAGAACAGGGTTGTGCTCCACACTCATCTGAAGTTTCTTCCAAAGATGGTTTTGGATTTCCACCTCAGTCAGTAGGTGGTACTCCCTACCTTCTTTCCACGGCCCCACACCAACAAGGCATTGGCATTCTCCATACTTTGGACTGCAAAAGGGCCCTGTCCTTTCATCTACAGTGCACTCAGAGCCCCACAAAGCCTCACAGCTTTTTGTCTCATACAACCCTGGTCATCTGGGGGATGCTGTCACCAAGTGGACCCTTTCCACCTGGGTGGCGGACTGAATCACTTTTGCCCACAATTGGACTGGGCTGCCGCTGGAGCGCCAGGTCTCGGCGCATAAAGTCAGAGCTATGGCAACCTTAGTTGCCAGCCTCCACTCAGTTCCCATGGCAGACATCTGCTGGGCCGCCACCTGGTCTTCATTCCACACTTTTCCAGCTCACTACTATCTGGAGCAGGAGTCCTGATGGGACAGTGCCTTTGGCCAGTCTGTACTCCGTAATCTATTCGGCGTTTAGGCAACTCCTGCCCTCCGACCCTTCTTGTTCATGCTACTGGAGCCAGGGTCCTCCTTGGACACTGGGGCCCTCCATGTCTGTCCTCAGATGCACTTGCAGCTGGTCACGGTGGGTCATGCTTTTTCTACCTGTCCTTGGTAACCTGGAGCTTGGGAGTCCCATATGTGAGGACTGACTTCTTGCTTGTTCTTGGAGAAAGTGCAGTTACTTACCTGTAACATATGAGATGCTTCCGTTAGGGCTCCGTCAGTGTCGACATCACCCACATATGAGGACTGATTCCTGCTGTCCCTAGAGCTGTTACAGGTGAGTAACTACGTTTTACCCAATTAGCTTCTGTGGCTGCGGAGGCTGTGTGGCAACCCCAGATATTCAATTCCAGGGCCAAATATGACCCTGGCATTGAATATCTGGTATTAAAGCTCAGCGGCGACGGCTATACGCTGTAGTGGCGCATAGCAGTCCAACTGAATATCGGACCCATTATGTATAATTTACTGGGCATGAGATTAGGATTTTCTCAGATTTATTTTAAATTAAACAGATGAGAAAAAAAAAGAATTTCTTCTATTGCATCCTCGTGAACTCTATTAAGCTTCTCATTTTCTGAAATTTCCTTTGAAATACTAATGAAATGTCACGGCAAGACCTTTAGTTTTGTTGATCCACTTCAGTTGAGATCTTTACTTTCAGATAAACCTGGTTTAGTAGGAGAGGCAGCTTTAAGGGGGCATGTTTACTAAAGGATTAAACACATGTTAATGAAGTTAATGTACAGTTAAGTGCCTAGAGTCCTTTTATTTCTATAGACACTGTGGCATTTAACATGCATTAATGAAGTTAATGTGTGTTAACCTTTTGTAAACATGCCCCTAAATGTTGTCCACTTTTCTACCTTCTCTGCACTATAGAGGCATTATTGTTTGACTTTATACTTACGGATTAAATACATTTTCTTGGTACTAGATCTCTTTTATCGTTTCTATTATAAGGTTGAGATGATTTTCTTAGTTAAAAAATGTTTCTCTCATAGTAATCTTATGCATGTTATTCTCTTGATAATAGTAGAGAAAATTAGAGATCTAAGTTGTAGGCTTCTAAATTTAGAATTTTCAAATGAAAACTTTGGTCCCTAAATTCAGCTGAAAATCTACCTAAGGGGTATGTTTACTAAAGCGCGGTAACGTTACCGGTGTTAAGTGCAGCGTTAACGTGAGCAATGCCATTTAAGGAAGTGGGCGTACCGGCGTTAAGGTAGCAATGGCCATTTAATGCGTGTTAAAGGGCGCCTTGGCCATTTAGCGCACTTTAATGGGACATTGCACGTTAAAGCTGACAAAGCACATTACAAGGCTGACAAGGCACTTTATAAGTTTCCTTATAGGCCGCCTTAGGTTAGGGCACCTTATAATGTGCATTAGGTTAAGGCACCCTATAAGGTGCCTTAACCTAAGGTGCCATATAAGGTGCCCTAAGGATGTTAAGGTGACCCAAGATATGGTGCCCAAGGGCAGTAAGGTGCCCCAAGTTGACAAGCATGAAATTTAAGGCCAAAAAACAGATGTAACCCTAACACTGCACAGAGCACAAAGGAAAGGCAATGGACAAGTGATGGAAGGAAGTAGAGGTGGGAGCTGATGGAGCTTCCAAATCTGCATGCAGCCATGTAGTAGCCAGTAAAATGGACAAATACTGTATATTAGAGGCAGCTGTACCGATGCACAGGGTGTTGGCAATGTAAAGCGCTACAATGACAGTGGGTGGAAGAGGATGGGAATGCGTGTCCTCCAGTGGAGGTAGTGGTGGCAAGATATTTGCAATGATAGGAGGACAGAGGAGTAGTAGTGCCATGCAGAACAGACACGGGAGAGGCAAGCATGAAGAGCTGCAATGCAGAAAAGGGTACCAGTGCAGGACATGGGGTAGCAGCCTGCACATGAGGACAGGACACTACACAGCTGGCAGACACAGATAGACGGACAGAAGGATGGTTGGCAACTGTGATGAGGGTATTATGTGCTGGTAGCACAGATCTGCCCAGATATGACTGTTACAGGAATGACCAGTATTTGTGTAGGACAGGCATAAAAAAAGGAGAACAAAGAGGGATTGAACCCATGATCTCTGCCTAGGAAGTCATTGTATTAACCAGATGCTACACCTCTCTGGCTTTTATAATAGCAATGGCTGGCTACAGAAAGACTGCAGGTCACCGCAACAAATGTCTGCTGTGGTTACCAGGATAGGGTAAACCCACCAGTGCCCATGGTGCAATGCACATGCAGAATAGCAGTCTACATCAGATCACCACATGGGGTATGCACCTCTACAGCACCTCACCTTGGTAGGGGGAACTGACCGTGTGTGTTACTGGCACAGAGTAGCTACAGACCATGCCATTGTGAGGGTTCTGCGCGCACCCTGAGGGTGAGGTGGGGCACTCAGCACCAGGTCTGCAGTACCCGGGTTGGTTGAAATAGGCTTTGATGTGTGTCCCCATTGGTGGCAGTGTGTGACAGCTATTCCTTGCAGACATGCCTAGGATATTCCTGTGTCCATCTGTGTTCCCCAGTCACATCTAGCCCTTCTGGACCATGATGCACCCAGAATAGTGCATATCCACTGTGGTTGCCATGGTCACTTGTTGTAGGAGCAAAGGGGGTGTCTTGACTCACATGTGGATTATGTAGCACCACCTACCAAACTGCCCTCACTGAGTCAGGGTGGTGGACAGGATCTTCCCCCAACACTCTACATCTTTGCAATGGAGGTACATGATGAAGGGCTGTGGGACCAGCAACCCCAGTCCTGGTGGCAAAAGGGCACCATCCAGGGCTGTTGATGCAGATCTGCACTTATCACAAGGGCATTAGCCTGGAAAAGCTTACTAAGTTGCAGTAAACCCAGAGACGTCATTAAGGAGCATGTTTATTAAGCCCTGTGCCACTAACACACGTGTGGACCTTCTTACCAGAGCTGGTCTTCGGGTTAACTGCAAGGGGGCAGGTATATCCATCCCCCTGCAGTTACCTGGCCATGGGAGTAACTAATGCCATCCATTGAGGTGGCTTTAGTTGTACTCATACTACTTGCGCACTACTTGTATCGCTATATTCACCTAACCCCTCTTTTTAAGTCATATCACTGGTTTCCTTTCCATTTCTAAATTCAGTTCAGACTTCAATTGACTTACAAGTGCATTCAATTCATTCTATGGCTGCTCTGTATCGCTCCTCTCTTAGCTCTCCCAACATCCTTCCTCAGGAACTCTGCTCAACAGGCAAATCCCTTTTATCTGTGCCCATCTCTTCCACTGGCAACTGCAGACTTACTTGTTCTAACCTGCCGCGGGCACCAAAGTGGCAACGCAAAACTGCCGCTTGCAAAAATTACAGAAGGGCCACAGTGAGGGGTAGCACAATGGGAGTGGGGCCTGCCTAGAGCAGCAGAAAATCTTGGATGAGGCTGCTTTTGGATCCTGACCCACTTATTCTCTTGTTTACCATCCAGGTGTGCTATAACCATTATCCCTTAATTCTACCGTAGTCCCCTACTTGGCTAGATTGTGAGCTCTTTTGAGATGGAACTGTCTCTTACATATACATGTACAGCACTGCGTATGCCTTGACATGTTATACAATGATAAGTAGTAGTGATAACGCGGGCTACAAACATTCATGGTAGCTGTGCTGTGATGGAAACAATACCAACCTGCCCAGTCAGTGCTCCGATGCACTCTACAAGGGTACCATGGGGTTGTTGGCACAGCGCCCTGCACTACTTTTTATCATCGTACCAAAACTGCACGCTAATCCTGCACTACCCTTTAGTATACATGCCCCTACCTGCGGTAACTCAGTACTGCAAGTTAATAACTCCTGCAGTAAATGAATAATGTAACTTGCATTTAACCTCTCAAGCTGCGTTATTTTTCTTCCCCAGGAGCATGATTACCACCAAAGGGTGGCTCAGTCCTTCCAGGGGATGGAGATTTCTCATAGACATGCTCATCCCTGATCCTTCCACCAAAGAGACCACCCCCAGAAAATCCTCACTACTCCCTTTTTTCATACTCAGAGATCCTCCACCTTCACCTCTCAGAGAGCCCTTGACTAGCCCCCCTTCTGACCTATCAGGCCTATTCCTGGTGTCTAGCAGCAAGGACATTGGAGCAATCCACACTTGTTCCTGCCTCGTTGCTTGCCTGGGTTTAAAATGGCACCTGTGACCCCTAGTGGTATTCACATGGTACTACTGCTAGGGGGCCAAGCTGCCAAAGAAGGAGTGCATCAGCTTGACCCCTAGTACCATGAGACCACCTCTAGAGTTCAGAGCTGCCAATTTGAATCTGGTCCAGCAACTGGGCATGAGCGACTGGGGATCTCTCCTATTCCCCCCCCCCCCCCCACACACACACACACTAAGCAGCAGGGATAAGACCACTAGATCTAGTGGGTCTCTTTGTGGTTGGGAGGGCTGTTCAACATCAAACCATGCTAGCAGCCCAATGCTCCTGGGGGAGGAAGAATACCTCAAGCTCAAAGTAGCTGTTAAGGTAAAACAATGCATGATTTTTCCAATTAATGCATGTTATTTGGTACATGCATTATTCCCTATTAGTAACTATTCTCCTGGAGTGGAGGAGTAACCTAGTGGTTAAAGCAACTGCCTAGTACCCAGAAAATCAAGGGCTTGATTCCTACTGGTACTCCTTGTGACTTTGGGCAAGTCACTTTACCCTCTATTGCCTCAAAAGAAAAGACTGAAAATCTACTTCCAGTGATGGAAAACCCAAAGGTAGCTGGGTTACTATGAGTCAACACTGACTTGATGGCACTGAAAAAAATTATTATTCTCCTAAGAAGGTAATTTTTATAACAGCTCACCTAACTTGTGCAACCAGTACATACGCATCTTACACAATTTTCAAAGGGAAGTATATGCATATTTTCTATTTCAAAATAAATCTACTGAAAATTCCTACACACATTTACATCTGCTATTTAGTATGCACAATATTTTTGAGAATATTATTCTTTCAAAAGAATATACCTAAGTCCAATTTCTTCCCAAATTATGTCTCTGAGAAACAACTCTGTTAGTCGCAGTAAAAGTATGCATGAAATAATATAATGCACACACTTTTACTCACCTATAGTCCAAGCAATTCTATAACAAACCATTTTCATGCATAAACTAAATGGCTTGTAAAATTATCTCCAAATTGTACATAAGGAGAGCATTTTTATAATAGGGTGCCTAGGCTGTGAAGGCATATAAGTACATGGGTTGTGCCTGTCTTATGAATACAATGAAGTACCATTTACCTTTTCCAGCTGTCTTTTTATTTATTTATTTAACCCTTTTTTAATATTGCCTTTCTAAGAGTCAAAGTGGTTTTCAAAATACTGCACAAATGAATATTTCCTTGGGTACATTGCAACTTTTACATATAACTAATGGTAGGATTGAGAACATTTGCAAAGCGCAAGAATGTACCATCTTCATAACCTTGTGAGTTTTTAAGTTTTATATATAACTAGTGGTGGTAACCGAGTACATTTGTGATATACAGGAAGTGGAATGACTTTATTACATAAGGGGGTCATTCCAATCTGTGAATAACAGGGGTGGATGTCCAGTTTAGACGTCCAATGCCCGCTATTTGCAGGGAGCAAATTCCCACCACCAGGCTCCCCGAACATACAGCAGCATTGTGCGGGTAGTTCTGGATGGGAGAGGGAGAGCCGGAGGAGGGGTGTGGGTGGGGCGGAAACAGGCTCATGACCACAGACATACAGGGCCAATTCTGGTTGCGGCCCTTTACGTCCAGGGTTGAGGAGTTAGATGGGGGACTTATTCCATCTTGGAGGTGGATGGAATAAGTGCCCCCCGAGGATGGTGGCCATCGCGGAAGGATCCCCCCGACCAGGTGAAGAGGGCAGGGGGATCCCTGCCACCCGATCCAAGTCTTGGCAGACCCCTCCGGAGGTCTGGCGGCAGGGAAACAGTCTTTTGCTGTTGTGCGGGGCAGCGGGGCTCCTGCATGGCATCCCAGTGCCATGGTGATGGGATGCCATGGCATTGAGGCTCCATGCAGAAGCATTGGGAGGGTTGGACGGGGTATGAGCTGGACATGCAGCGGGGCGGAATTGGGGCACGTCCTGCCCTTCCAGGCCCTTTGCACCTAATTTTGCTCCCATGGGAATATCTAACTCCCGTGGGTGCAGAATCGGGTGCAAGTCCGGACCATCCAGATTTTGGACATCCGGCTGGACCCGATCAGAATGGGGCCCTAAGTGTATACAAGTGAGCTATTTACACATGGGCTATTTACAGGTCTTTTGTATTTAGTTAATAGCATGCTTGAATTATGAGCACAGAGAGTTAGTAGCTTGGTAGAGAAAGGCCAGTGTCTCAAGCGGATGCTGGGTGTGGTAATTGATTGTGCGTCTGATATCATGTGATCATGAATTGTCAAGCCTGAAGGGATAATGGAGGTCTTACTTGTGGTATGGGTCTAGGCCATAGGATTTGGCGAGCAGGTAGGGCTTTATCCTTGTCCAGAAGTCAGCGAAATCATCTGTGGTCCTCAGCTCGGCAGATAGTGATTTCCAGATGGCAGGTGCATAGAGGGTGAAGGCACGTTTGCATGCCGTCTGATTACTCTTTACTTTTTGGGATGGCAGAAGAAATATACACAAGCTTATCTGACATCGGGGGCTGGTACTAACAAAATAACCATAGCCTCATGGTGCTGCCCACTAGCATGAGGCAAAAGGTCCTATGATCACAGCCATTTTGAAAGGCTCCTGTTGTCACCAGGCAGATATAAGGTATGGGGGTCAGTAGAGTGGGAGGGGCCATGACTAGCCTGGATTTTATATTCTCCAGGGAAAGGAGTGGGGAATCTGGTGACTGAATGACTAGCCGGCATTAAATCTACGAGATCAGGGGGGTTCACTGACTGGCTAGTCGGGAGTGACTTTGGCCGGGAGTGCATCAATCCCCTCCCCTCCCGGGCATTTCCCAATGGGGAGTGGGAATTGTCCTGGGGGATCAGTGCTGAAGAGGGGCAGGACATTGTTTTTTTAATATTGTGAGTGCCTCAGTTCTCTTCACCATGGCACTGACAGTATTCGTTAAGAGGAAGGCCAATTGAGGTATTGCTGGGGGGACATGGTAGCGATTGGGGCACAGAGCTAGTGAGAACTCTGTGTACCTCATTGTTACCATTTCTCCTATTGGATTTACCGTGGAGACCCATGATACCTGCGGAGGCAGGCACTGCGGGTCTTTTCCGGCGATACCTGCTTGCGGGTCTCTGTGGTAAATCCAAAACCTCCGCGTTATCTATAGGGAGAAAGCTGGGAATGCCCCCTGCAGATATTGCAGAGGTTTTTGACTTAACAAGGCCTTTTGCAGCTAGTGTACTGTGATAACTGCAAAAGGCTACCGCGGTTTAGTAAACAAGCCCCTTAGAGTGTCTACACTAGCATGTTAAACTCTGTTCTACATCTTCATATCACTTATAAAAAGTGTAGTTACTCACCTGTAGCAGGTGTTCTCTGAGAACAGCAGGAATCAGTCCTCACATATGGGTGATGGCATCGACAGAGCCCGCATGGTATCTACTCCCCAGCTTTCATAGAAAGCCTTTGAGAGATCCACCACGCATGCATGGTCAACTTTCCACTGAAAGGTGCCATCTTACTATGGTGACATAGCTTAAACAAGCATAAAAAGAAAACAACTCCACGAGGAGGAGGGAGGGTTGTGAGGACTGATTCCTGCTGTTCCCGGAGAATACCTTCTATAAGTGAGCAACTACACTTTCTCTGGGAACAAGCAGGAAGTCAGTCCTCACATATGGGATTTCCAAGCTACAGGCTACTGAAAAACAACTGTAAAAAGGCCATGGACGAACAAAACATTGAACTGTGAATGCCAGAAGAGAGCACAGATTGGCCCTAAGACCTCCGACAGAACCCAAGCGTCGACCAGGTAGTCAGTTCTCTGGTAGCCAGGGCACACAGAAGGATTGGAGGGAAGGAGTTGCATTATTCCACAAACAGATGATGGAGTACTTCCCGGTCAAAGGCGTTGTCACACTGGGAGTCCACCTCCAGGTAGTAATATACTGTGAAGGTATGGACCGAAGACCAGGTGGCCTCCTGGCAGATATCCAACAAGGAGACGGAGGGCAAGTTAGCCACTGAGGCTGCCATCACTCACACATTGTGAGCAGTGATGTGCCACTCCAGAGAGACACCAGCCTATGCATAGGTGAAAGAGATGCAGTCTGCCACCCAGGTAGACATGGTGTGCTTAGAGACCACAACCCCTAGTCTGTTGGGGTCAAAAGAGATGAAGAGCTGAGAGGAGCGGCTGGCGATGGGCTTTCGTCCACTCAAGATAGAAGGCTAACCCTCTCTTACAATCCCAAGTGTGGAACATGGCCTCTGCCCGACTTGCATGGGGTCGGGAAAAAATGTAGGAAGGAACACCTCTTGGTTCAGATGAAAGGGAGAAACCACCTTAGGAAGAAATATGGGATGCATTCGCAAGACCACCCTATTCTTGTAAAACCTGTGTAGGGAGCATGTGTCACCAATGCCTGCAGCTCATTTACCCTGCGGGCAGAGGTGAGCGCCACCAGGAAGACCACTTTTCAAGAGAGGTATCTGAGGTGACACAAGGCCAGTGGCTCGAAGGGCGGGACCATGAGCTCACCAAGAACCACATTCAGGTCCCAGCTCATTGCAGGGGGACAAATGGAAGACCGCATCAGCAAGAGACCCCATATAAAGTGGCTCACAAACGGATGGAAGGACAGAGTTTGCCTGTCAATCAAATGATGGTGTGCTGCCAGTGCACTAGGTACACCCTCACCGAGTTGGACTTTAAGCCAGTTTGGGAAAGGTGCAACAAGTACTGAAACACTGTTGGTACTGAAGAGGAGAAGGGGTTGATACCCCAATCTGTGCACCAGATGCAAAATCTATACCATTTGAAGGCATATGTTCGCCTCATGGAATCCTTGCAAGACGCCAGGAGAACATCTTTAACATCCCTGGGCAGATGAAATTGGCCAAGTGCTACCCTTTCAGCAGCTAGGCCATGAGAGCAAGGGACCAGAGGTTGGGGTGCAGGAGGGAGCCGTTCTCCTGAAAAATCAGATCCAGGGCTCACCTCAGTGCAATCGGCAGTGCCCAAGAGAGACAGAGCAGCAGGGGAAAGCATGGCTGCCCAGCCCACCTGGAAGCTGTGAGGATCATAGAGGCCCGATCCCGCTGAATCTTGAGAAGGGTCTTGAAGACCAGAGGAGTTGTAAAGTATGTGTACAGCAGCCCCTCACTCCACAATAGGAGGAATGCGTCGGCCGCTATTTGATGTGGGACCGGTATCCTGGAGCAGAAGCGCGGTAAGTGGGAGTTGCTGGGACTGGCAAAGAGGATGAGTGTAGGAGAGCCCCACATCAGGAAAAGGCGGTGGGCCACTGAGGGTTCAGCCTCCACTCATGGGGTTGCAGAATCCTACTGAGGCAATCTGCAAGGGCATCCTCCTGCTCAGGGAGGTACACCATCTGAAGGAGCATATCCCTTTCCCGAGCAAAGCTCCAAAGGCGAATTGCCTCCTTGCACAAGAGGTACAACCCTGTACCCCTCTGTTGAGGTAAAACATTACCACTTGATTGTCCGTCTGAACTAGAACTATCTGGTTCAATAATTGGTGCTGAAAAGCTTGCAGAGCATATGCAATGGCTCTGAGTTTGAGGAAGTTCATCTGATGGAGATACTCCTCTACCAACCAGATGCCCTGGGTCTGTAGCCTGCCACAATGGGCCCCCCAGCCCAGTTTGGAGGCATCTGTCATGAGGGTCACCTGAGGGGAAGAAGACTGAAAAGGCATCCCCGCCAGGAGGTGCTGTGGCTTCTGCCACCAATCGAGGGATGCCACCAGTGATGGGATCACTTGTACCCAGTCGTTGAGGCGACCCGTTGCCTTGGTCCATTGAGTGCTGAGAGTCCACCAGGCCAAACGCATGCGGAGGTGGGGTTGGGTATGACATGCATGGTCGAGGCCATGTGACCCAGAAGGTGCATCATCAGGCAGATGGGGACTGCCGTGCGACCCTGTAGTCCAGGTGTTGAGTAGGATGCAGGTGGGTCTTGGAGTAGTTGATGACAAACACCAAGTGTTCCAGGATGAGGATGGTGTGGTGTCCTGCTTGACAGGCCTCATCTATGGAGGTGCCCTTTATGAACCAGTCGTCCAGATAGGGGAACACGAACACCCCTTGCAGGTGCATGTGAGTGGTAATCATCGCCAAGCACTTCGTGAATCCTCGGGGGCAGATGCCAGTCTGAACGGCAGAACGCGGTACTGGTTGTGCTGTCCTCCGATGAGGTGCAAGGGATGGATTAGGATGGGGGGTATAGGCATCTTGAGATCCAAGGATCATAGCCAATCTCCTCACTGGCGGAAAACGTTTTGTTCACCAAGAACCGACTGAGGTCCCGCAGATCCAAGATGGGCCGAAAACTTCCCATTCTTTTTGGAACCAGGAAGTAGTAGGAGTAGAACCCTGTTCCCCTTTGGGCATGGGGAACAGGCTCCACCGCCTTGTTTGCCAAAAGGCCCACAAGTTCTTGCTGCAGAAGCTCTCGGTGAAGAGGAATCATAGGAAGTTCCCCAGAAAAGAATGCAGGTGGCATCTGTTCGAAGTGGAGAAGATAACCCTTCCTGACCACCTGCAAGGCCCAAGCATTGGTGGTGATGCTGGGCCACTGGTGAGCAAAGAAGACCAGATGTCTCCCCTGTGTGCTGCGGCTCCTGAACCGGGAGGGGAATGGTGGCCATGCCCAAGGAGTCAAAATCCCCCCCCCCCCAGTCTACAGTGGAGGTGGGGCTTGAGGGCTTTAGGCTTACGAGGGCCATGCCCCTGGCCTTTGGCCTGCTGCCCTTGTGGGGAAGCTGGATAGGCCGGAAATTGGGGATATGTTTCATAAACCTTCCTCTTTTATGGGTAAAAGGGCTTTTTCCCCCAAAGCCTTCCATTGGGAAGGATCTGCAGTCTTCCTGGAGAGCCTAGTTCTGATCATGAACTTCGACTTCGACTCTGCAGCCTTGTCTGTCATGGGCTTGCCAAAGAGGTTCTCTCCCCAGCATGGGACATTAATCAATTTGTCCTGAACCCATTGCTCCAGATCCAAGGACTGTAGCCATGCAAGGTGCTGGGCACCAATGCCCACTGCAGCCATTCTAGCCATGGACTCAAAGCCATCATAGACCGCCCGAGTCACATATTTGGAGCACTCCTTGACCTTCAATACCAGGGTCAGGAACCACTGGAGGGGTTTTTGAGGCAGCTCAGCTGAGAACCCTGCAAGCTCCTTCTCCAGGTCTCTCAAGTACATGCCCATGTACAGCTGGCAAGCCTGGATATGGGCCTTGAGCATCAAGCCCTGGTAACACCTACTACCATAGGCATCCATGGTGCGAGACTCCATGCCCGGAGGTACCGAGGAGTGCATCTTTTGGCTCTTGATACAATACATGGCTGACTCCACCACCATGGGATTGTGTGTTAGTTGAGTATTCTGGAAGCCAAGACTCTTGTGGACTTGATACATGGAATCGAGCCACTTGCTCACTATGAGCACCATAACCAGTGTCTTCCACATCCTGAAGAGGAGTCATTCCAAGATGGGAGGAAAGGGCACTGTGAGTGCCTCCTTCGGGGGAGCCTCATACTGGAGGATTTCAAGATCCTCCACCCGAGGCTCATCCTCGGACTCAATGGCACAAACTCCTGGAAGGAGAGGTCTTCAGACGGGGATGGTCTTGAAGTGGGGATGGGTCTGAGGGAACATCTAAGTGCCGACAAGTATCTGGGAACTCATAATCGGTCTCCCAATCGGAATCGGTATTGGAAGATACTTCCAAGATCTGGCTGGCATCAGCCCGATGCCTGGCGGGAGGAGTCACTGGAGTCTAAGGCTCCCAGCAATCTGACCCCGAGGCACTCTCTGGGGAGGTTCAGTCCCCCATGGGGTAGGTGGACACTGCCTGGAATTGCAGCCGGGTTGGAACTGCTCCAGCACAGGCTGAACATCTGCAGACGATGCTCCAGCGTTGGAAGGTCCAGTCACTAGCCCAGAAGAACTGAAGGTACTGGTCGTCAGGGCCTTCTACAGTGCCAAGAGGACAGTGAGGCTGGGCTCCAGGGCAGTCTCCTGACCTCCAGGCCAGTAGGCTCCACAGGCACCGGTGTGGGCCCCAGAGGAATCTGGCCCAACGCCGGCACCGTTGAAGGGGTGTCCTCAATGAGGAAGGCTTCAGAGGACCATTGCTGATCTCCCGAGACTTTGGAAGTCTCCTTCTGCTAGGGCAGCTTGGAAGGCTGCTCCCGGCCCTCACTCTTGGCATCTGTCCTAGGACTCCGATGCCAGTCACCATAATACTTACGCTTGGTTCTGGAATCGGACCTCGATGCTGACTTTGACAGGATCTGATCCTTCCATGGACGGTCGTCCATAGCCAGTCCCAGGTCCGATGCACCACGACCTCAGGGCTCAGTCCGCACATGAGGCCAAGGCCTCATCCGCAGCTCCCGAGGGCACCCATTCCCTGGATGACACTGAAGCCGAATGGGAGGTCTTAGGGCCAAACAGCAACTCCTGCTGCCTTTCACAATTCTTCCAGCCCTTGCTTGTCATCTGGAGACATAGTGGGCAGGAAGAGTCATCATAGTCGGTGCCAAGATACTCCAGGCAACAGTCGTGACTATCCATGCATGGCACAGTTACAATGATCGCACTGCTTAAAGCAATTGACGGAAGACATATCGGGGAAGACGGCGCCCACGAGATCAAACTCCAATATCTTGGTCAGGAAGGCGTGAGAAAAACCTGTGCACCGAAGGGGAAGAAAAAGAAAAGGAGGGAACCCCCAAAAAAGGTGATGCCAAGGCAATGGATCCAAGAACTGGGAAGGTGATGGTATGCAACTGGAGAAAACACAAATCATGAAGAAATCACAACAAAAAAAAAATCAACTTTTTCTGGGGACATATCAGATGTGCTCCGGAAAAATAAAGACTGAGACAAGATGGCACCTTTGGAAGGTGACCATGCATGCATGGTGGAACTCTCAAAAGCTTTCTATGAAAGCTGGGGAGTGGATACCGTGCAGACTTCATCAGTGCCAGAGTCACCCATATGTGAGGACTGACTTCCTGCTTGTTCGTGGAGAATGAATGTTTAATAAATTTTGATTAACTGTCTTCAAACAAAACATCAAAGCAGTGACATCAGCTATAATGTATATAAGCTATTTCTGTTATATAAAGAGAACTTCATGCATATCTAGCTTTATAAAATTACCCCCCCCCCCCAGAACTAGGCCTGAATTAAGGCATAGGCAACTGTCTAAGGTGCCAAATTTTTAAGATACTAGATACCCAGGCCTAAGAGGAACCTGCTCCTGCTTTCTTTAAGGCCAAATGCATTTGCAGCTTCAAATGGTTGATACTCTGACCTTTCTTTACTCTTCTGCTCTAAACTCTGTGGAATCGCTGACAGCCTTGTTTCCCTTGATCTTCTGGATCTGCTTTATTTTATGATATACACCCCTTTCACCACCATGAAACCTGACTATGCAAACATAATTTCATGCTTCAAAGCCCTCACCTATCGAAACTCAACTTGGAAAGGAGGGATAGGGGAGATACGATAGAAATGTTTAAATACCTACGTGGCATAAATACACAAGAGGAGATCCTCTTTCAACTGAAAGTAAGCTCTGCTATGAGGGGACATAGGATGAGGGTGAAAGGGAATAGACTCAGGAGTAATATGCAGAAATATTTCTTTCCAGAGAATGGTAGATGCATGGAATTGTCTCCCAGTGGAGGTAGTAGAGATGAGGACAGTATCTAAATTCAAAAAAGCATGGAACAAACACAGATCATCTCTAAAGGAAAAGAAGGGACGTTAGTATTTGATATGGAAGGGCAGACTAGATAGGCCATGTGGTCTTTTTCTGCTGTCATGTTTCTATGTTTCTAACTTATCAGTGAATCACAACAAATCTGAAGTCCTCCACATCACAAGGAACAAAACCTTCACCCCACCCCCAATCACAATTGATGATGCAACCTTAACTATCAAAACCGAAGTCAAGTACCTAGGAGTTACACTCAGTCAACACCTGACCATGTGCCTGCACATCACAAAAACTACCAACGCTGCATACCATAAACTAAGGATCCCATAGAACCTATGATACAAGTGACTTCAGAACAGTGTGCCAAGCCACCATCACCCCACAACTGAATTATTGCAATATACTATACCAAGGCCTTCCTAAGCAAACCCTATACCTGCTCCAAATGGCACAAAATACTGCGGCTAGGATAATAACCGGGACACCTAAACCATACCAGATCACTCCCATGTTAAAAAGACTCCACGAATAAAGTACAAAAAGATCATCACCATCTTCAAATTACTACAGACCCAATTAGCTCCCAGTCTCCAAATGCTATTAATTAAAGCTCCAAATACAAGATCAAGACGAAGCAACCAGTAAAACTTGCTTGCCATACCAGCCCTCAAAAGAAAGAGCTCCCAACAGTCATGCAATCGAGCCTTCACCCTCTTCGCACCCACAGTCTGGAAGGCCCTCCTAGAAACCCTAAGAGCAGCTGAAACTATACTCGAGCTACGAAAAAAGCTCAAGACCCATCTTTTCACCAAATTCTTTGGATATGATGAAACAAGTTAACCTCACATGATCTCCTAAGTTCTCCTCCCCCTCCCAACACCTAGCAAACTGATGTAACCTTTGACATTATGACCACCATGTTTATCCTCAGTTATCACCAGCTAATACCTCCCTCAATCCATCCGCCCCACCCAACTCAGTTCTATGTAAAGCAGTTCCTCCTGCTGTTAATGTTCCATGTAACCTGCTTTGACTTAATGAGAAAGCAGTATCTAAACCTTGTTAAATAAATATATGTTTGTATTTTAGAACATAGGCATATAAGTCTTAATTCTGCCCAAATTCCATCTCCAAGAATGCCTACATTTATTCCAAGTAAAAGGTATTTCATCTTAGCTGTCTCTATATAGTTGTACAAGTTTTATCTGGATAGTTTGATGTACTATTTCTACATGTAAAATGCTGTTTCATTATAAATGGATTATAAAATTATCCCATTAAAATATATTTAGGTTGCTAATTAAGTTAGCAGGATCAGGTAGATGAACATAGCTCATGATGTCTTAAATTATGGGTTCAGTATTTATTTATATATGATGACATTTATGGGAATAAATTCCAGTAGCCTCACAACTAAATTTCTGTAAAGAACAAACAATCACTCCATACTGCAGCAAGAATGTACTTTAAGATTCTTAGGGGTATGTTTACTAAACTGCAGTAATGTCACCAGCGTTAAGTGCAGGGTTAGGGTACCTGAAGCCATAAAAGGCAATGGGCAGGTAGAGGGCGTTCCGTCAAAAAAGGGAGCAATGGGCGTCATGGCTGTTTGGCATAAAAAAGAACAAAAAAAACAAAAAAAAAAGAACAAAAGGTAATCAAACCCATGACCCGTGGCTTTGGAGGTATCAGTACTAACCAGTAGGCTACACCTCCACAGCTCTTTGATCTGCTATCTGCTGGATACAGAAGGATGATGTGTTGGGACAGCAGCTTAAATGGGCTCCCCCATGGCTGATGTGCAGTCCTATATTAATCTGAGACCTATTCTTCCTCTCAGATTCTGTTTCTGTTTTGTGCTCCAGTATTTTCTACCATATGCATGTTGATGTTAGGATGGAGTGAACGTTTCTTATCTCCATATATAGAAAGACTGCAGGTCACCTCATGACATGTCTGCTGTGGTTACCAGGATAGGGTTAACCCACCAGTACCCATGATGCAGATTAGCAGTCTATAGCAGGTCACCAGATGGGGTATGCCTCTCGGCTGTAACTGTACCGGAGGGCGGAGAGAGAGAGTCAATGGGCGGGGAGTGGGCGGGGAGAGGCCCCTGCTGCACTAACGCTGTCACATTAACGCTGGAACAGTACCGGGAGTGAAAACCTGTTGGTAAATGCACGTTTGTAGGAGAGAGAAACCATTTCCTGTCGGCAATGTATATCACAGGCAGAGAGCCCAAAAACAGTGATAGTAGTGCTACATGTGCAGTAACAGCATAGTGCCCAAGTATGAAAGGGCACTATGGTGATGCTGCAAAGGGGTCTGCAGGTGGGACATGTAGGGGGACAGGTGGGGTACAGGCAGACCGGGCAGCCACCTAGGTGGCACAGAGGAACACAGAAAATGGAAAACAGCAAGACAGCGGCTGACCAAGGTCAAACTTACCCAGTAGTCTGTGCTCCACAGTGTCCCACCCAGGGGAGACGTACTCTGCAGGTACCCCAAACGTCACACAGAAAACACAATGCCTGTAATGGGGCAAGCAGTGCACATCTGGGAACCACTCTAATAGGGGTCTACGTACTCACCCCAGGATACATTCCAAACTGTCCACCCAGCTATATGAACACCCGTCACACCAGCCCCTGGGAAGGACAGTGCAGGGAGCAGCCATGCATTGCCTGACACATGTATACACCCAGCAGTCCAAAGTAACCGCCTTGATTACAAGAGAAGGCGGTATATAAATCCTTTTAAATAAATAAAATAAATAAAGTGGATACACTGTACCCACATTGAATACCCTAGCCTGTCCACAGTCTGCTGGCAGAACACAATCTATCTACCAGGCCCACCCTAGCCAATAGTTGCTAGATCACCGACCTGCCACCCCCAATCATCTCCCCCCCATGTGGAAGGGCCATAATAGTGGGTGTCCATGTATGCCCCCCACCCCAGACACCACACCCTAAGCACCCGCCTACCTGCACAGTGTATGGCCAGGGACTGCGCATCACCAGCACCAACAGCATATGGGCACATCAGCATGGTGGGGGAGGGGGTGTTGGTGGTGGAGGGGGCCGTGACACCTGCCCACAGCAGACCAAAGCCGTGCCCTGTACCAGTGCATGGTGTGCAATGCTGCAAAGGTCTGTTGGATGAACAGCAAAGGTAGTCCCAGGGACTACTATGCTTCTGTGGCAACAGTGTGGTGCAGTACACACAGACAGTGTGTCTTGGAACAAAAGGTCACAGGTTTAGGTCCCAGCTGTGGCTCATGCAGAACATGTCCTCACATTTTACCCTACATTGCAGATACAACATCGTCATGTGCACTCCCCAAAGCATCAGCCAACAGAAGCACAAACACCCACACCCACAGGCTCCACTATCCAAAGCCCCATGGATTGTCAGGTTGTTGGGCCCGGCATGGAGCAGCAGTTTCCAGCAAAGCAGCACTACTAGCACCTGCATACTTTAGCAATGCCTGCACTGTGCCCAGGACCAGTGTGACAGGCAGGGCTGCCAACCACCCCTACCTTTGCACAATGCCAACATAGCAGTGGGAGTGTGCATATGTCTATCCATTGTTTTGTGGCTGCCTACTCCTCACTGGGCCCACAATGCTTACACTGATTCCAGCATTAGCCTGTCAATGTGCATAATGAGGAGCAAGGTATTGTGGGTATGGCATGGACAGGGCGGACTGGGCATCTGCACACGGTGTGGGGCAATGGCTGGGAGATTGTAGTGCCCGACCACCACCTGCATGGACAGGGTGGCCACAGCATGTCAATCTGTTACAGCACATTATTGTCAGTAATGGTGACTCTAACCATTACAGGTTATGATTCGATTGCTTGTTTCAATTTTCTAGTACTCTTCCTTTTGTGTCTGGTGGGTGGGATGGTTAGATTGAGAGAAGTGCTTATTGTATTAGTTACCTCATTGTGTTCTTTGTTTTTTCCCTATTTTGTCTATTTATTAGAGTTTTAGGATTTTCATTTCTTTGTAAACCGCTTAGTTGCAGTTTATGTATTGAAAAGTGGTAAATTAAGTGATAATAAGTATTAAACATATTTTAGCTATTATACACTTCATAACCATCCACTGTTCTCTCTTTCTATAATTCCAGAAACGTAACTATCCAGGGATTCCAAGTCTGAAACCAATTTCACTGAGAAGGCTATATGTGAAAACCTGTTGTGCTAAAGGACTGTATTGACTGTCTCCTGTTTTCTAGCTCTGCGCTACCACATTTTCAGTTAAATTAAAATCCAGTTTGTCCGTTTTGCATTGAGATGCATTTTCAATATGTTTGGTTTTGTGTTTAGGATGCATGAATATAGGCAAAATTGTATCAGAACTTCTATCCAAAGAAATGCTTTTATTGGCCTGTTTCCAAATTAGAACATAAGTCCAAGATTCTATACGGTACCATTCATTATCAGAGTATTAACCTACAGATTGTCAATTAATGGATGCTATTCTAGATATTTTCTGTCAGTTACTTTGTAGTTTACTAATTTCACCTGAGCAATTTCATAGTATAAATAAATGGAGGACAATTTTCAAAATGGTCTGGCTAGATCTAGAGGCTTACAAATTTCCCTGTGCAGTGGTTTAATATAGCTGCCTAATCTCACTAAGTGGTTAATTTTATAACTGGGTACCTATAAAAATTTCAGAATATGCACCTGTTTTATAAAGGCAAATATGATATTAAATTAGAAATGGACCATCAAATCTCAGAAAGAGCATTTGTGTTCTACTGAGACTAGTTCTAGTAATCTATTTCATATGTTGCCTTTACAAAGCAGTAAAATAGTAAAAAAAAAAAAAACCTCCTCCATCAAATTATATTCTCCAGTAGGTAAATACATTATTACATTAGAAATGGGCCATCAAATCTTAAAAAGAGCCAGTGTGGATAAAACATTCACATAGCTCTAACAGAATTATCAGTGGTCCACTGTGATGTTAGCTTATTAATCATAGCAGTTCATAAACCGTGAAAAAGAACACTTGCCTGCATTTAATCTGTGAGCTTCATATGCATATTAGTCCATTGTTGCTCACAGATTGAATGCAGATAAATGTTGTTTTTCATGGTTTATGAACTGCTTTGATTGATATGCTAATATCACAACGGACCATTGATAATATTGTGAGAGCTATGCAAATGTTTTATCCACACTGGCTCTTTTTAAAATTTGATGGTCCATTTCTAATGTAATAATGTATTTACCTACTGGAGAGTATAATTTGATTAAGGTTTTTTTTACTACTTCACTGTTTTGTAAAGGCAACATATGCATGTATGCGCCTTTATGAAGAAGATTGCTAGAATTAGTCCCAGTAGAACAAAATTGCTATTACACAAAGTTAAACCTGCTTTGAGGTAGGCACAGATTGGTGCATGTACTCTATGGAGGTAATTTTATAATCTTTGTGCATAAAATACCTCCTATAAAATTAGGTCATGCTTAAAAGTATATACATGGTGCAAGAAGGTTGGCAAAGGTTGGAGGGAAAAAGCAGGGGAGATTGAAACAGATGATCTCACCCTAAAATGCCTTTTCAGGAAAGCAGCTGACCCATCCAAAAGGAAGGCTCTTCCCAAGAAGTCTTTTTATTCTAAGAAGATATACTATCCTTACCTGCCTTCTGCTGCCTGTCAACCTCAGCATCTTCAGCAGAAGCAACAGGGTCCTTGCCAACTCAAGAAACCCAAGGCTGCTAAACCTTAACCAACTGCACAGGCACAGCCTACACCTGTTTTTTGACTCTTTCCTAGAGAGCATTGCCAATCTGCCCCGGGAGGGTCCTCAGTCCCTCCACATAGTAGACAGACTTTGTCACTATGCTCAAAGGTGGCACCTCATAACATCAGAGCAGTGACACTCCAGATTGTCCAAAAGGGTTATCATCTTCACTTTGAAACCTTACCTCCTTCCAGCTTCACAGGGGATTATCCCACACAACTCATTCAAAGCAATCTCTTAAAAGAAGAGCTGACCATCCTGTTTTCCTCCTCCTCAAGAAAAGTTGGGCATCTACTTTCCATATTTCTCATTCCAAAGAAACTGGAGGCTTCAGGCCCATCTTGGATCTCAGAAACCTAAACAAGTTTGTGGTCAAAGAATAATTCAAAATTATTTCACTAGGAACTCTTCCACCATACCCCCAGAGACATGATTGGCTATGTTCTCTAGACCTAAAAGAGATGTACACACACTTACTGATCCATCCCTTGCACAGGCAGTATCTGTGCTTCATGTTTCAAGGAAACCATTATCAATACTGGGTTCTCCCCTTCAGTCTAGTCTCTGCCCCAAGGATCTTCACAAAATGCATGGCAGTCATTGCTGCATACCTATGCACCTACGGGGTATTTGTCTTTCCTTACTTAGACGATTGGCTGATCAGGGGAGACTCCCCTCAAAACGTTAGACTCTCCTTCATTACACCATCACAGTGCTCCAACACCTGGGCTTTGTCATAAACTTCCCAAAGTCCCACCTCGCTCCAACCCAAAGTCCGTAGTTCATCAGAGACACTCAACAGGCCCAAGCTTTTCTCCCACAGGATCATTATTTTATTTATTTATTTTATTTTATTTTATTTAACATTTCTTATATACCGCGCTATTTGTCATCAGCGCGGTTTACATCAAAACAATAGAACACTTGACCAGATACATTGGCCGTCGTTTACATAAAACGGGGGGTTAACATGGAGGAGAACTTGGGGAACTATTTACATTCAAGTTTATAGCAAACTTAGGAAACTATGTACAAATCGGTTGTATTACATATTAGGTATGATTACAGTGTTTTACATCATGTAGCGGCTGTATGATATAGTGGGGGTGTGTGGGAGGTAATGGGGTATCGGGATGGGTATAATGTAAGAGAAAAAGGTGGTGTTTGAGGGCTTTTCTAAATTGAATAAGGTCTCTAATAGCTCTAATGTGTGGGGGGAGTTTGTTCCAGCATACGGGGGCATAGTTCCTGAAAGCCCTATTGGTGGTGATCTGGTTGAGTTTTGCGGATTCAATTGGTATAAGTAGCATGTTTTGTGGGAGGTATTCAATTGGTATAAGTAGCATGTTATGCCCACCTCATCAACCTGGCAAAAGGGGTACAATAGCAAAGCCGAGTAACAGCTTGAGAGATGCTTCGTCTCTTAGGACACATGGCCTCCATGGTCCATGTCATCCCCTGGGCTCGATTGCACAGTGCACTGGACTCAGTCTTCTCAATAGACGCAAGTGAAGGGTCATCTCAGAGACAGAATCCATATCACACCTCAACTGATCAAGTCCCTTCAGTGGTGGTGTCTCCCACAAAACCTACTCATCGGGTCACCTTTTCAGATGCCTCCGTTTCAATGCACCCTGATGACAGATGCTTCCAAGCTTGGTTGGCGGGTGCATCTGAAAGACATGACCACACAGGAACTGTGGACATAACAGGAATCTGCACTGCAGATCAATCTGCTGGAACTAGACAAATTTTGTGTGGGTTTTTCAATCCCAACTATCAGGGCAACCTGTTCTAGTCAGAACGGACAACCAAGTTTCCATGTTCTATGTAAACAAACAGGGGGGAATGGGGTCTCATTCTCTCATGAGGAAGTCATTCTCCTATGGTCCTTTGCCATCTCTCATTGCATTCACCTCAGAGCGGTGTACCTCCCAGGTGAACTCAATGTCCTAGAAGACAGGTTAAGCTGTATCCTTCGGCCACATGAATGGACCTTGCATCAGGAGATGGCTGCTCAGATTTTCCAAATGTGGGGAACCCCATTCATAAATCTTTTTGCCACTCTGAAAAACACAGAGCTTTTACTCTTCTGCTTCAGGGTTCCGTCGCTGCACCGACAAGCACCGGACACCTTCCTTCTCCACTGGGGACAGGGACTGCTCTACACATTCCCTCCCAACCTCTTGATACCCAAGAAGCACTTCAAGCTACAGGCCAACAGGAGCTCCATGATTCTCAGGCCCCTTACGGCCCCATCATCTGTGGTTTTCTCTGCTTCTTCGCCTTGCGCAGACTCAGCCATTCAACCTGGGATGTTCACCCGACCTCTTCTCTCAAGACCACGGAACGCTACCCCATCCCAATCTTCACTCCCTATGCCTGACAGCATGCTGCTGAAGGGCTAGTGCTCGCCGACCTCGACTTCCCACAGGTGGTAAAGGATGTCCATCTTGCATCTCATAAGGATTCCACCAGGTGATATTATGCCTTCAAATGGCATAGGTTTTCCCTCTGGTGCTCCCCAAAGGACATTGATCCCTTTTCTTGCCCAGTGAAGTCACTTCTACAGTAGCTCCTCCACTTATCCTTAACAGGACTTAAAACTAA
Organism: Ichthyophis bannanicus; assembly: GCA_033557465.1. Classification (NCBI taxonomy): domain Eukaryota; kingdom Metazoa; phylum Chordata; class Amphibia; order Gymnophiona; family Ichthyophiidae; genus Ichthyophis; species Ichthyophis bannanicus. Next base: position 574,458,900 of record CM066035.1, read on the forward strand.
CTCAGTGAGAATTCACCTTAGTGCTATTGCGGCCTCTCACAGATCAGCGGATGGACAGCCTATTTCCTCATACCCCTTAGTAGCATGCTTTATATGGGGTCTTCTGCTATCCAAGCCACCCATTAAGCTGCCTCCGATGGCCTGGGATTTGAATGTGGTTCTGGGGCAACTTCTAAAGCCACCTTTCAAACCTTTAGCCACCACTTCCCTGAAGTTTCCATCTTGGAAGATCATCTTTCTTATATCCTTCACTTTAGCTTGCTGCATCAGTGAGCTGCATGCTCTAGTGGTGGATCCCCCCTATACGCGGTTCCACTATGACAAGGTGATTCTCTGTACCCATCTGCATTTCCTCCTGAAGGTGGTTTCCTCTTTCTATTTAAACTAGTCGATAATCCTCCTGATTTTCTTCCCTGGGCCACATGCGTCTCGGGTTGAGGCAGCACTTCACACTTTAGACTGCAAGCGAGCATTGGCCTACTACTTGAATAGAACTAAAGATCACAGAAAATCCTCTCAGTTATTCATTTCTTTTGATCCTAATCACCCAGCCTTCATCAATTACTGCTGACGAAACATACTATATCTAGATGGATAGCAAATTGCATTTCTTTTGCTTATGCACAAGCAAGATTCTCATTGGAGGGTCATATAATTGCTCATAATGTGCAGGCTATGGCAACCTCCATTGCAAATCTCTGTTCAGTATCCATTAAGGACATCTGCTGGGCAGCTACCTGGTCCTCAATTCATACTCTTGCCGCACACTACTGTCTGGACAGATTCCTGTTGGGACGCTGTCTTTGGCTAAGCTGTACTCCAGCACCTTTTTGGGACTTAAACTCAACTGCTACCCTCTCTCCCAAACTTCTACATGATACCAGACTATCATTGGGGGAGTATCGCCTCCTGGAATCAAATCCAATGGCCTACAACTCTTCCAGACTCTTTGGCTACACGTTTTTTGCTTCAGGGATTACACTACTCTCCCCATCATACCAGTCTTCTACCTGGGAGCTAGTGAGTTCCATATGTAAAGACAGCAATCCTGCTTGTTCCTGGAGATAACGTAGTTACTCACCTGTAATAGGTGATCTCCAGGAACTGCAGAAGTCAGTCTTCACAACCCACCCTCCTCCCCTAGGAGTTGTATGGTTCTTTTATTTTCTTCTTCTCAGCTACAAACTCAACTGAGGAGAGGAGGTGGGAAGGCAGGCACGCAGGTACAGTGGAGTGTTCCCAAAGGCTTTCGTATAGGATGCTGGGGAGCGTTTCCGTGTGACCTTCACCCATATGTGAAGAATGATTCCTGCTGTTCCCGGAGATGACCCCGGAGGTAAGTAACTATGCTGTACCCACAATTTTGATTTTATTTCTGCAGGATTTGTGCTATTGTTTTACAAAAACAGTGTGGCGATAGGAGTGTGTGTGTGTGTGTATGTCTCTCCATAGTAACATAGTATATGACGGCAGTTAAAGACCAGTATGGTCCATCTAGTCTGCCTAGCAAGGTGGCAAGAGTAGGTGCACTAACTGCTCTGTACAGGTCACCTCTCCCCATGCCTTTGTTTTGGGGTGTACCCACCACTCCATGTAGGTCACCCCTATCTGTTCATATATAAGAGATAGTTATGCTTATTTTGATTTTTATCCTGTTGCTGTAAAGGGGATCCACTATGTCTGTCCCATACCATTTTGAATTCTGTGACTGTGTTTGCCCACACCACTTCCATCGGGAGTGCATTCCAAGCCTCCACCACTCTTTCAGTGAAAAAGTATTTCCTGACATTGCCTTTCAGTTTACCCCCTCGCAACTTCATGTTATGACCTCTAGTTTTACAGCTTCCCTGACTTTGGAAGAGGTCTGTTTGTCCATTAATACTCTTTAAGTATTTAAAGGTCTAAATCACATCTCCCCTTTCCCTCCTCTCCTCCAGAATGTACATATTTAGGTCTTCAAGTCTCTTCTTATAAATCTTATGATGCAGGCTCCAAATCATTTTGGTTGCCTTCCTCTGAATCGCTTCCAGCCTTTTTATATCCTTTGTGAGATATGGTCTCCAAAATTGAACACAATTCACCAGCGACTTGTACAGTGGAATTAGTACCTCTTCCTTTCTGCTAGTAATTCCTCTCTGTATGCAATCCAGCATCCTTCTGGCTTTTGCCACCGCCTTGTCACACTGTTTCACCCCCTTGAGATCATCAGAAACAATCACACCGAGGTCTTTCTCCTGGTCCGTGCACATCAATCTCTCAACCCCTATCACATACAATTCCCTTGGATTTCTGCTTCCCAAGTGCATGACACAGCACTTCTTCACATTGGTCTAATGCTTGGCAGTTAAGATTTATTTTTCCAGCTTTTGTAGATCTTTCCTCATGTTCCCCAATCCCTGAGGGGAGTCCACTCTGTTGCAAATTTTGATGTCATAAGCAAAAAGACAAACTTTTCCATTCAGCCCTTCGGCAATATCACTCACGACTATATTGAATGGTACCAGTCCCAAAACCGAATCCTGGGGCACACCACTAATCACCTTTCTTTCATCCGAGTGAGTTCCATTTACCATCACCTTCTGATGTCTGTCAGTCAGCCAATTTCTGATCCAGTTCACCATCTTGGGACCTATCCCCAAGCTGTTTAGCTTATTGATAAGCTTCCTATGAGGAACAGTATCGAAGGCTTTGCTGAAATCTAGGTAGATCACATCCATTGCATGCCCTTGATCTAGTTTTCTGGTCACCCAGTCAAAAGAACTCAATCAGATTTGTTTGGCAAGATCGTCCTTTGGTAAAACCATGTTGCCTTGGATCATGCAACCTTCTCCAGGACCAAGCAGGAAGTCAGTCCTCACATATGGGTGTCATCGGCGCCGATGGAGCCCCAGCGGAGCATTTCCCCAGCTTTCTATGAAAGCCTTTTGGAATGCAGGCACGTATGCACGGTTCCCTTCCCGCCTAAAGGTGCCATCATACCTCAGTCTCTTTTTTTCCGTGAAGCCCACCGGACGTGTATCCAGTTTTTCCCGGTTAAAATTAGATTTTTCAGCAATTTTTTGCTCTTTTTCTACCGGTTCGACGCCGGTTCCCCTCCCGCCGGGTTCAGTACACCGGTATCGAGCCCGATTCTTCTTTTTCGGTTTTTGCCCTTCGTGACTGGCGTTTGTGCCCTTTTTTCTCTTTTTCCCTGGAAGGCGGGTCCTTTGACCTCGCGGGGACTCTTTTTTCCCCGATGGCTTCCAGTGGGTTTAAGAAGTGTGATCGGTGTAAGAAACTAATGTCTTTCACCGACACACATGACTGCTGCCTTCGGTGCCTCGGCCCCGACCACGATCCTAAGTCGTGCGGGGCCTGTGGAAAAATGTCTTCCAAGGCACTACGGAGTCGCCAGCAGCAAAAGGAAAGGCTTTTCTTGGACTCAGCCTCCGGCCGGGCCCGGACCTCATCTGAGGCCTCGACATCTCAGGATTTCGATCCCGAGCGCCGTCGAAGCTCCTCGGACAGGGGGTCCCCCGACTGGGAACGCAAGAGGAAGAAACGGCTCACGAGGGCGTCGTCGGAAGAGGTCCCTGGCTCCTCGAGGGCCAGGTCTAAGACCCCTGACCGTCGCCCCAGGCCTGTGGAACCAGAGAAGCCTGCCAAAGTTCCTCGTGTGGAGCCGGAGTCTGCTGGATACGTAAGCCCCGTAGTCCTCGTGGACTCTCCTCCTAGGGAGCCGACGTCGGGCCCGGTGCCGCCGGGGCCTGAGTCAGTGGCTGCTGCGTCTCCCGAGCTGAGTCTCAGGATGACAGCCTTGGACAGCAAAATGTCTGCCTTCATGAAGCAGCAGTGGGCACTGATGGCCAGCCTGTCTGGCGCATCTGCCCCGACCACCGGGACATCGACGTCGAAGTCGACCCCGGAGACCGAGCCGATACTCGAGTCCATCGTGGCTTGGAGTCAACCTCGGTCGCGGTCCCCCTTGACCTCACGTTCGGGACCGAGGGCGTCGACGCCGGTGCTTCCAGCGTCGGGGCGGGTGCTCCAGGGCCCCACGGAGTCGGACCCTGACTCTTCCTCGGACGAGTCGGCTTGGGAGACGGAGGACGAGGAGTCTCCTGATACCTTTAAGACTTGGTGCGTCCCTTCGAACTCACCACAGTCTGAGCCCCGGAGTAGGTCCCCCCCCCGGAGGACACCCGGTTCTCGAAGTTCGTCCGGGATATGGCCACTGCCTTGGCTATTCCGGCGGATCCCGAGGAAGAGCCTCGAGCTGAACAGCTCGAGGCACTGCAGTATGACTCTCCTCCGAAGGAGGCCTTTACTGTCCCGGTTCCTCCGATGCTGGAACGGCTCCTCTTCCGTATGTGGGAGGCTCCGGCCTCGGCGCCAGTTCTTAGCAAGCGAGTCGATTCGATCTATCGACTCCGAAAGAGCCCTGGCTTTCAGAAGGCACAGCTACCACACCATTTCATGGTTGTGGAATCGGCCATGCATCGTCTGAAGAGTCAGAAGATGCACTCTGCGGTGCCTCCTGGCAGGGAGGCCCGAAACCTCGATGACATTGGTAGAAAGTGCTTTCAGGGCTCGACGCTTGCTTGCCATGTCCAGTCTTACCAGTTGTACATGGGCATGTACTTGTGGGATCTGGCCAAGGAGTTGGCCGGGTTCTCTGCTGGTCTCTCCGGGGAACACTTGCAGAGATTTAAGTCCTTGTCCTCGGGGATTCGGGACTGATCGAAGTTCATGTCCCGCGCCGCCTACGATGGCTTTGAGGCTTTGGCCCGAGTTGCGGCAGCCGGCATCGCGGCTCGACGCCAGGCATGGCTGCAGTCATCGGACCTTGAGCCATGGGTTCAGGACAAGTTGGTCGATGTCCCTTGCCGAGGTGAAAACCTTTTTGGCAAGCCCATGACCGAGAAGGCCGCTCAGCTCGAGACCAAGCACCTCACCCGGACAAGGCTGTCGAGAAAGACCTCTGCCCCTTCTCATAAAAAGAAGGGCTCGGGTAAAAAACCCTTTTACCCGAGGAAGGGCACTGCATACAAACAGTACCCACAATATCAGGCTACCCAAGCTGCCCCCCAGGGTCAGCAAGCCAAGGGCCAGGGTAATGGGCCCCGTAGGCAGAGGACCCCCAAGCCTCAGGCCCCTGCTACCACTCAGCAGGGTGGGGGTTTTTGACTCCTTGAGCATAGCCTCTCCTCCACTGCTCTCCCAACCATGCACAGGAGGTCACCTCGCCCTCTTTGCTCACCAGTGGCCCCTTATCACCGGGGACAGTTGGGTGCTGGAGATAATCCACAAGGGATATGCCCTCCATTTCCACCAACTGCCACCCCCATACTTTGCAGGGGAGCCTCCAAGGCCTCCTCTGCACACAGATCTTCTCCTTCAGGAGCTTCAGGGTCTGTTGGTGGACAGGGCGGTGGAGCCTGTGCCTCCCCACTTGCAAGATCACGGATTCTACTCCAGGTATTTCCTGGTGCCCAAAAGAACCGGTGGCCTTCGACCCATTCTGGACCTCAGGAACCTCAACAAATTCCTGGTGAAGGAAAAGTTCAAGATGCTTACTCTTGGAACCCTTCTGCCCTACCTCCAGCAGGGAGATTGGCTATGCTCCTTAGATCTAAAGGATGCGTACACTCACATCCTCATTCATCCAGACCACAGAAAGTAACTCAGGTTCATTGTGGGAGGAAACCATTATCAGTACAGAGTACTGCCTTTTGGCCTAACCTCAGCTCCCAGGGTCTTTACCAAATGCCTGGCAGTGGTGGCGGCCTACCTGAGGAATCAGGGAATCTTTGTCTTCCCCTATCTAGACGACGGGCTCATCAGGGGTCAGACATGTCAGGAGGCCCATCAAGCCACTCTCAGGACTATTACTCTTCTACAACGCCTGGGGTTTGTCATAAACTTTGCAAAGTCCACTTTGCTCCCCTCCCAGAACCTGGAGTTCATAGGGGCAAGGTTGGACTCTCTCCTGGCAAAGGCATTCTTGCCAGAAGACAGAGCACAAAGGTTGATGGCCTTGGCAAATCAGTTTCTCTGCAGGTCCCTGGTCTCCTCCAGACTCTGCCTGAGGCTTCTGGGCCCCATGGCTTCGACAGTGCATGTGACCCCCAATGCCAGGCTCCATATGAGGCCTGCACAGTGGTGCCTTCGGACTCAGTGGTCACAGGCCGCAGGCAGCCTCCGAGACAGGATAAGGGTGTCCAGACCATTTCTGCACTCCCTCAACTGGTGGCTGCACCCACCCAACCTACTGAAAGGGGTGCCTTTTCAGATTCCAGGGTACACAGTAGTGCTGACAACGGATGCCTCCCTGCAAGGCTGGGGAGCTCATTGTCTGGGCAAGTGCACCCAGGGCCTCTGGTCTCCCTGGGAGGCTACACAGCAGATCAATCTCCTCGAACTCAGAGCTATTCGATTAGCACTCAAAGCTTTCACTCCTACCCTGGCTTACCAGTCTGTCCTAATTCAGACGGGCAACCAAGTTGCCATGTTTTATGTGAACAAACAGGGAGGAACTGGGTCCAGGATCCTTTGTCGGGAAGCTCAGGACCTTTGTTCTTTTCCCCTGAAGCACAACATGCTCCTCAGGGCTGTGTACCTTCCAGGCCAGGACAACTACCTGGCAGACAGATTAAGCAGGATACTGCAGCCCCACGAGTGGCAGCTGCATCCTTCAGTAGTTCAGAAGATCTTCCTGAAATGGGGTCTGCCTTTGATAGATCTCTTTGCCAGCCCCATGAACAAGCAGCTGCCAAGGTTTTGCTCCAGGCAACCACATCCTCTACGGATAGCAGCGGATGCTTTTCTGATGTCTTGGTCTCAGGGCCTCCACTATGCGTTTCCTCCCACGCCCTTGGTGGCCCGAACTCTCTTCAGGATTCTTCAGGACAAGGCCTCGGTCCTGCTGGTAGCTCCCAGGTGGCCGAGGCAGCCTTGGTTTCCTCTTCTGCTTCAACTGGCGGTGGATCCTCCACTGCCTCTGGGTTTGCAACCCGACCTTCTCACACAGGACCAGGGTTCCCTTCTGCACCCCAATCTCAGGTCTCTCAATTTGATGGCATGGAGGCTGCAAGGGTAGTTTTGGCTCCCAGGGGCCTACCTCAGGAAGTTGAGGAGGTTGTCCTGGCCTCTAGGAAACAGTCCACTAGGAAAACCTATGCTCTCAAGTGGAAGAGGTTTTCTGTGTGGTGTCACCTACGTACAGAGGATCCTTTCTCCTGTACTGTGCCAGTAGTGCTTCAGTACTTACTGCACTTATCCAATCAGGGACTTAAGTCCAATTCTGTTCGGGTCCACCTCTCAGCTCTAGCAGCTCACCACTCATTGGTTGAGGGACAATCTCAATCTGGTCACCCCTTGGTGTCCCGCTTTCTCAGGGGCTTGCTTTTGCCCAAGTCTCCCATCCGTCCTCCTGCCCCTGAGTGGGAGCTGAATGTGGTCTTGCAGCAACTGACTCGCCCACCTTTTGAGCCGATGGCTACTTGTCCTTTCCGCTTCCTCTCCTGGAAGACACTCTTCCTAATAGCACTTACCTCGGCTAGACGAGTAAGTGAGCTTCAAGCCCTGGTCTGTGACAGGCCTTACACCATGATTTACAGGAACAGGGTAGTCCTCAGGACTCATCCAAAGTTCCTTCCTAAGGTTGTCTCCTCTTTCCACCTCAGTCAGGAGGTGGTTCTTCCAACATTCTTCCCTAGGCCTCATGCAAGCCAGACTGAAGCAGTCCTGCATACCCTGGACTGTAGGAGGGCCTTATCCTTCTACCTTGACCGTACGCAGGGGCATCGAAGGGCTACTCAGCTCTTCGTATCCTTTGACCCCAATAAGTTGGCGTTAGCTGTGTCCAAGCGTACCTTGTCCATCTGGGTAGCTGACTGTATCACCTGGGCTTACAAGGCGGCTGACCTTCCTTTGCAGGGTAGGGTCACGGCCCATCATGTCAGGGCGATGGCTGCCTCAGTGGCTCATCTCCACTCTGTGCCCTTGGTAGACATCTGCAGGGCTGCAACTTGGTCTTCAAGCCAGACTTTTGCGGCCCATTACTGCCTGGAGAGGGAGTCCCGTAGGGACAGTGCTTTTGGCCAAGCAGTACTCCGGAATCTCTTTGAGGTTTAGGCAACTCCTGCCCTCCTGCCCTCTGTTGGGCTACCGGTGGAGGTTGTGTCCTTAAAAAGCCTTTGCAGCTGGGACTAGAGGGAGTCCTCTTGTTCAGCCTGGGTTCCTCAGTAGCCCAGAGCTGGGGAGTCACCCATATGTGAGGACTGACTTCCTGCTTGGTCCTGGAGAAAGAGTAGTTACTCACCTGTAACAGGTGTTCTTCAGGAGCAGCAGGAATCAGTCCTCACAACTCTCCCTCCTCCCCTTGGAGTTGCAGTTGTACATAGTTTATTTTTCATTTTTGTGTGCTGTTCTTAACTATGTCATTTGACTGAGGTAAGATGGCACCTTTAGGCGGGAAGGGAACCGTGCATGCGTGCCTGCATTCCCAAAGGCTTTCATAGAAAGCTGGGGAAATGCTCCGCTGGGGCTTCATTGGCGCCGATGACACCCATATGTGAGGACTGATTCCTGCTGCTCCTGGAGAACACCTGTTACAGGTGAGTAACTACTCTTTTTGGTTTTGAGGAAGTCCACTATTTGCTCTTTCAGGAGCACCTCGATTACTTTTCCCGCCACCAAGGTAAGGCTTACTGGCCTGTAGTTTGTCACTTCTTCCCTATAACCACTTTTGTGGAGAGGTACCACATCAGCCCTTCTCCAGTCCCGTGGAATGTCTCCTATCTCCAAGGATCTATTAAAAACATCCTTTAAAGGCCCTGCAAGAACTTCTCTGAGCTCTTTCAGTATCCTGGGGTGTATCCCATCTGGTCCCATAGACTTGTCCACTTTCAGTTTCACAAGCTGTTCTAACACATCGTCTTTTGTGAATGGTGTGTTATTTATTTATTTATTTAACAATTCTTTTATACCGCGCTATTAAAATCAGTGCGGTGTACATAGAACAAGAACATACTACAATGCATACAAGTAACATTGAGTTTTACATTGAACAGGGAACTTCAACAATAGGACAACCGGGGGAACTATGTACAGATTAACTTAACTCCATTCCCATTTGTATATTTACCAATCACAGGTGGTCCTTCTCCAGGATTTTCTCTAGTGAAAACAGAGCAGAAGTATTCATTTAGCATTGTCGCTTTTTCAATGTCACTTTTCACAAATCCGTTCCCAGCACTTTTGAGTCCTGCAATTCCACCTCTGACTTTCCTTCTCTCCCAAATATACCTGAAAAATGTCTTGTCACCACACTTCACATCTTTAGCCATCTTTTCTTCTGCCTTTGATTTTGCTATCCTTATTTCTCTTTTTGTCTCTTTTAGTTTGATCTTGTATTCTTTTCTGTGTTCCTTTGTTTGCGAACTTCTGAATTTTGTGAAAGCTGTGTATTTTTGCTTTTACTTATGCAGCTACTTCTTTGGAGAACCAAATAGGTTTCCTTTTCCCCTTGCTTTTATTTACTTTCCTTACATATGTATCTGTTGCACCTTTTATTGCTTTCTTTAGTTTAACCCATTGCAATTCCACCTCCCTTAACCCCTCCCACCCTACCAACTCCTTCTTCAGGTACTTGGCCATTTTACTGAAGTCAGCATTTTTGAAGTATAAGGGGCATGTTTACTAAACTGGGGTAACGTTACATAACGCGCGTTATGTAATGTTAATGGTCGTTAAGTAACGTTAACGCGCGTTATGAGACGTTAACGTCTCATAACGCGCGTTAACGTTACTTAACGACCGTAAACGTTCCGCGGCGCGGTAAAACACCGCAGAAGGTGGAGAGAGGGCAGAGAGAAGGGGTCAATGGGCGGAGTGTGGGCAGGAAGAGGCTCCATTCACACTAACGCGCTGATCTGAAGAACTGAATCCTAACGCGATTGAAAACCTGCCGTTAGATGCACATTTGCAGGGGAGAGAAACCATTTAAGTGTCAGCAATGTATAGCATAGGCAGGGAAACCCACATAAAGTGATAAGTGTGATACATGTGCACAAAACAAAAGGGCACATAAACATTGAAAATGACCTCAACAAACTGGAAAAAAACCATCACCAAGCAGGCCAATAGTGATATTAATGGGAAACATCAGAACACCCCCCCCCCCCCCGAGAAAGCTCCAAAAAAAAGATATTAATCATGGAATGGTTTATGCTCCGTCCCCATACAAGGTGAATGAGCCCACAGTGAAATTGCGCTGTGCAGGGTTTTCCTCTCCATCGGACAGGTTTCCTATGGCATGCACATGTGCGGCAACAGCAGGGCGGGCATGTCGGAACGGCAACTGGACAGATGCCAGAAAAGGGGATACAGAGGGCCGCAGGCGGCACATGCTGTCGTGCAGCTGGGCCACAGTGCGGACTAGGGTGATGCTTAGGTGGCCCATATGAATGTTGAAACAGCAGAGCAGCCAGACAGCAACTGCTGAAGGCCCAACATGGGCATGACTGTGTTTCCCACAGTGTCACAGGGGATAGTACCCAGCAGATACCCCCAAGGGCACAGAACATTGGCAGGTGGTGCTGGGGGGAAGCGTGGACACCTATGCAGGCACCCCTACCCCAGAACCCGCACCACCAGCAGAAGGGAATGTCAGCATGGTGGCAGAGGGTTACTGGTGGTGGAGGGGGCAGTGGCAGCTGCCCAGAGCAGACCGTGGCCTAGCCCTGTGTAGGTGGGTGCCATGCACTGCAACAGACAGGCCTTGTCTGACGAACAGTCATGGTATCACCAGGGAATGCACTGACTCTGTGATAACACGGTGGTGCAGTGCACAAAACCAGGGTATTCAGAAGCAGAAGGTCACAGGTTTAAGTCCCAGCTGTGGTTCCTGCCAACCCAGTCCCCCATATTTTACCCACTACTAAAACATGCTAATACAGACAGAACCTTTATTGCAGATGATGTAAACATGCCCAAAACACCTACATTTTACCCTACAGAGCACAGACACTATAAACATGCGCATTACCTAGAGCAGAGTCTCCCAAATGCAGTCCTGAAGGGCCAAACACCATTCAGGTTCCATGCTGCCTCTAATAAAGATGCCTGTGCTGCATTTCTATGCACCGCCCCCATGGTATACAGATGTATCTCATGCATATTCATGAGGGACAGCATGAAAACCTGAACAGTGTTTGGCACACCAGGACTGGAGTTGGGAACCTCTGCCATAAAGCAGCAGCCAACAGGGGCAGATACACCCACACCCATAGGCTCCATTATCCAATGCCTCCTGGAGAGGCAGGACATCGGGCCCTGCATGCATCTCCCAATACTAGCACTTGCATACCTTAGCAATGCCACCCTAAACCTGGGAATACGGTACACAGCTATCAAATGGTTGCTATGATTACTGGCAGATAGCAATTCCAAAGTTAAGCACAATTTGCTGATTGAGCTGCATCATAGCAACCTTTCTGATGTCTGTGGAGTGTGCTACAGGTCTTGTGTCTGACAGTGTTTACCACCCTGAGGAGTGACCCCAACAATATTGCGTACCATAGCCATGCGTGCACTGTGCCCAGGACTGGTGCAGTGGCCAGGGCTGCCAAACACCTCTATAGTTGCACAATGCTGGCATAGGTGTGGGGAGTGCGTGTCTGTCTATCCAGGGTGTGGTGGCTGCCAACACCCTCCACAGCCCACACTGCTAGCACTGTTGCCAGTATTGGCCTGCCAAGGTGCATAATGAGGAGCAAGGTACTGAGGGAATAGCCAGGATAGGATGGCCTGGCCTGGATCCATCTGTACATAGCATAGGGCAATGGCTCGGACATTGTAGTGGCCAGCCACCACCTGCACGGACAGGGTGGCCACAGCATGTCCTGCTGGGAGGTCACTCTCACCCTGACTGAGCGGTGACTGCCAAACACCTCTATAGTTGCACAATGCTGGCATAGGTGTGGGGAGTGCGTGTCTGTCTATCCAGGGTGTGGTGGCTGCCAACACCCTCCACAGCCCACACTGCTAGCACTGTTGCCAGTATTGGCCTGCCAAGGTGCATAATGAGGAGCAAGGTACTGAGGGAATAGCCAGGATAGGATGGCCTGGCCTGGATCCATCTGTACATAGCATAGGGCAATGGCTCGGACATTGTAGTGGCCAGCCACCACCTGCACGGACAGGGTGGCCACAGCATGTCCTGCTGGGAGGTCACTCTCACCCTGACTGAGCGGTGACCACGGCATGGCTAGGTTCCCCCATAGTGCTATATAGTATTTTTCTCATGTGATATTTGTGGGTCACTTTTGGGGCCCATTCACTGACTTATCTGATTGGTGCGTATGCTGACATCCCAGTTCTGAGTACATGCATCTTTTCCAGGACCATGCACTATGGGCTAGCTAGCAGACTGTCTGCAGCTAGTATGTGTCTTGTTGGAACACCTTGCAGGGTGCAGCGGCTGGAGGCTTGCTGCTGGAGAATGTCAGATAGTGGTGGGGGGCAGCTGTGCATTTCCAGGCCTACTGTCTGTCTGCTATTGCTTTATGGATGTGTACAGCTCTGCATTGCCTGCCCTGTAGGGTGTCTGATCCTCAGCAGGAGTGGGGTGATGGTCCCCTCTACTGCCACCATTGCAGGGGGCTAGAATGTGGATCTATTGGTGGGTGATCCTGTTTCCCACCCTGAGCCCCAGAGGTTGGGTTGTGTGGTGGTATATAATCTGCCTATGGGTCCAAACACACCCCTCCCCCACTCCCCCCCTCCCCTCCCCCCCTGGCCTGGCACGTTTTCTTAATTTTGGGCAGAAAGTCCTGGTTTTGAGAGCTGCTAGGAATCATGGACTTCTTCACCATGAAGGCCTCTCCCTGCACATTGCACAGGACTATTCCGCAGCACTGAGTCAGCGTCATCGTGCCTATGCCCCGGTCTGTCAACGGCTGATTGATGCCCATTTGAAATTCACTCTACTATATTTGGCCAGACTGTGAGTTTTCTTTCATGGAACTTATCAGACCTTTGAGTCAGCAGAGTCTGCGTTGCAGTTTATTCAGACGGAACCTCCATCCATCACAACAGACTCTTCCTCATAGCCATTGTTTTGTGTCTTTCTATTCTTCACTGGTGCCTATTTGTCCTTATAAAATAGGTGTCTTCTTCAACTCCAGACCTAGGTGTCCTGTTATAAATTCCTCTCCAAGTGAGTATGTGCATCTTTTAAAAAGTATGCATCTACATTGCAACTCTGTCCTGGCTCCACCCAAAAGCCATCCCCAGGAACTCTTGCGCATGAACTGTGTAAAAGTACAAGTGCTCTTGTTGGCACTTATATAATTTTATAAAAGCCCTTTTCCATGTGTGAAACATGTTTTACATGTGGAAATGCTTTAGAAAATTACTCCATAAGTATTTATATTATGGCTGCCCTTCTCTTCTACTGCCAACTCCAGACTTCGATCCTTCCACCTTTCTGCTCTTTATGCCTGATTCTGTGTGTCAGGCTTCATCTCTGGTCCTTTTCAAATCCAGGTTGAAAACTCACCTCTTCAAGGCTGCTTTTGGATCCTGACCCGCTTAGTCTATGGGGTATGTTTACTAAAGGGCGTTGTTAACGGGCATTAAGTTAAGAGGTGTGAAAGGCTACGATAAGGGGTGTTACATGCGTAAAGGGTTCTGGATGGATAGGGGACATTACAGCATGAAAGGCGCTATGGGCCATTTAACATGCATTAACAGTATATCAGGCATTAAGGTATCAAGCATGCACCTTAACATCTGAAAATGGCTGTAACCTAACACTGGATAAAAGAGCACCAAGGAAAGCCATCTCCCTACCACATACTCACACCCCACCTCCGCACGACAGAGACCACACACCATACACACACACACACAGACACCTTACCTCCAAGCCCCCACACACAAGTACTTCACACCTCTGCACCAGAACACACACACATGGGCACTCCACTTCTGCACCACACAAAAAGAACCCACTGCAATATTTATGGTGCTACCATTTCCTCATTAGAGTCGTTGTTGTGTGAGCTTTGGAAATTAGTGCTGGCATGCTAAATTTACTCTTGGGGATATGTTTACTAAAGGGAATTAAAGTAACAGGCGTTAACTTCAACGATAAGGGGTGTTACATGCATAAAAGGTGCTGGGAGGGTAGGAGATTCTGGCATAAAGGGCGCTATGGGCCATTTAATGTGCGTTAACAGGACATCGGATGGTATGCACCTTAATGTCCAAAAATGGCTGTAACCCTAACGCTGGATAAAGGAGCACCAAGGAAAGTCAGTGTAAAGGTGATGGATGGAAGATGGGAGCTGATGGACCTGCCATATCTGTGGGCACCCTATGTGGCAGCCAGTAAAGTGGACGAGCATGTGGGAGACAGCTGTACTGATGCACAGGGGGGTGCCAATGTAAAATAGAACAATTTCAGTATGTGGCATAAGATGGGGAAGACTTGTCTCCCAACAGAGCCAGAAGTGGCAGGATGTGTACAGCAACAGGAGGACACAGTAGGAATGGTGACATGCAGATCAGGCACAGGAGAGGCATGCGTGAAGATCCAAAATGCAGAAAAGAGTACCAGTGTAGGCCATGGTGTAGCAGCTTGCACAAGAAGACATGACTGCACACAGCCAACAGAGGCGGTTGGATGGGCTGAAGGAAGGATGGCGGCTGAGGAGAGGGTGGTATGGGCTGGCAGCACTGATGTGCTGTAGTTGCCATCCCCAATGTATTTGTACTGTCTGTGAAAATGTGCACCAGTGCCACTTGGAAGGCCTGATACCAGACATGTGAGACTCACACCTGTCCCAGCCACAGCCACCATACAACAGCTCAGAAAAATGTGCAGATAACAACTGCACAGGTGTCATCTAAACTGGACAACTGGGACACATACAGACATGAGGTGATACCTGCAGGTAGCTATCCGAGGGGTAATAAATCTGGCATCCTTCACCCAGGGTCCAAATAAACCTAATTGGATCATAGGAGATATCAACCTACCATCATTACAGGACACTCAAGCAACAGCATTCCTAGATGCCCTAGATAGCCTAGGATACACACAAATGGTGCAAGAACCTACTCATGAGAAAGGCAATATCCTCGACCTCATATTCGCACCGCAGCTAATTTTGGATCAACCACAAAACATCGTGTTATCGATAACTGCAGTCCCATGGTCTGACCACAAACTCATCACCTTTCAGATGCCTACCACTAACTGTTCACACAAGACGAAAACGGATGAAAGCAGGCCCACTAACTCAGCCACCAGAAGTTTCCACCCATTTAACAGAGAACACATCCTCACTGAAATGAGCACACTCTTTGATGACACCTCACTAAGCCTAGAAGAGTTGATCTCCTCCTGGAACAAAAAACTCAGCACAATCGCTATCCGCCCTCCAACGAACAAGAACCCAAAGAAGAGATCTACAGCCCCATGGTTCACAGCCGATTTAAAAACCTCACTAACCATTTTAAGAAGGCTAGAAAAACGATGGAGAAAGTCACGTACCAGCAGTGACCAATCAGCTTACATCCAACACCTGGCAGAGCATCGTAAAGCCATCTCAGATAAAATCAGACAACACCACACAGATACCCTGAAACGATCATTGAATAAACCTCACGACTTGTTTAACTTAGTTAAAACGCTTGCCAAAGAGCCAACCCCTGAGCACCACAGCAGGATCCACCCACAGGACTATGCAATTTACATGCAATCTAAAATGTGCAAGACTAACAAAATATTAATACCGGACCCTCCTGATGAACAAGACTACCCAGTATCACTGGCATCCTTCTCTACTCCCTCGAAGAAAACTATTGAAGATACCATCCTAGCTCTAAACACAACCACTGCACACACAGACCCTTGCCCTGCGCACTGGATAAAGGACCTGCGATGTGACATATCCTCAACTATAGCAAAAATCTTAAACTATTCCTTCACCACTGGCTCTTTCCCATCTACGCTCAAGCAGACCTCTGTAAGACCGTTGCTAAAGAACACCAAACTTGATCCTCAAAAGGTAGAATCTTATAGGCCCATATCTAGCATACCTATGCTAGCAAAAATCATCGAGAAAATAGTGCACAGACAATTACAGGATCATATAGACACCTCAGCCCCACTGGATCCAGCTCAACATGGTTTCAGAGAGTCGCATGGAGTAGAAACACTACTCACAACACTCCTCAACAACATAATCTCAGGTGTGGATAACATATGCCAGGGCTTCGCTCTTGTCTTCCTAGATATAGCAGCGGCTTTTGACTCGGTATGCCACGAAATTCTCATCTGCTGGCTAAGGGAAAAAGGCATCTGTGGAACAGCACTCGAATGGTGCAAATCTTACCTGTCCGATAGATGGCAGCATGTCCGAGTCGACGGGGACACATCTGAACCTTTCCAACAAAGTCAAGGTGTACCTCAAGGATCCTCTTTATCTGCATTGATGTTTAATATATACATCCAACCCATCTGCGACATCATCAGATCCTTTAATGTCAGTTACATGATATATGCAGACGATGTGCTACTATATATGCCAATATCATTGGATTGCCTAGACCTTACCCCGCTGACTAACTGCTTTGACACCATATCAGAGTGGCTCCTATCACAAAACCTGAGAATACAACACAAAAAGACGGAAGTCCTGTTCGTCTCGAGGAACACCAACTTCACCCCTCCTAGTTGTATTAACGTAAAAGATGCCCAACTCCAAGTTAAACCGGCAATACGCTACCTTGGAGTAACGCTGGACCAAAACCTTGACATGAAGAACCACATAGCCAATACAGTCAAGGCAATCTACTTTAAAATCAGATCCCTCAGACACCTACGCATGCTACTTGAACCGGATGATTTCCGTACCATTTATCAAGCCCTTATACTCCCCCATTTCGACTTCTCAAACTCCATACTACAAGGACTCCCCCGGTCCACCCTGAACCCCCTGCAACTAGCCATGAATAGTGCAGCAAGGGTACTCCTCGGGGCATCCAGGAGAGATCACGTAACACCCCTTCTAAAACAGCTACACTGGCTCCCCATTCAAGCAAGGTTCAGTTTCAAGACCTTACTGCTAACATTCAAAGCGGCTAAGGGGCTCACCTCTTCCTCTCTCTCCAACCTCATACAACCACTTGCACCAAACAGGCCACGAAGAACAGCAGAATTAAACACACTAGTTATCCCAAATGATACCACAAGATGCACTAGATCAACAGCCAACAGAGCCTTCCAATTCTGCGCCCCAACTCTATGGAACACCTTACCAGCACAAATCAGAGCAATACCTAATCTGAGTCAGTTCAGAAAGGCACTAAAGCATTTCCTCTTCCTTAAATATCTCAATGACAGCTCCGAACATAACCCCCAGGCGAATAGCAGAAGTGGTCAAACAGATAGACCCCCGCAACAGGCCAACTTCACAATGTAAATAACAAGTTGTTCCATATACTATTGTACCACCGTTGTATATAGTTAACCAGGATATCCTTTATCAGATAACCCTTCATTGTATTTAGTTTCCCCTATTTCGCCAAGTTATACTTCCTGTTAAATGTAACGACCAGACATATGTAAACTGTCGGATGTTTTCTGCTCAATGTAAACCGCGCTGATGTCTAATAGTGCGGTATATAAGAATTGTCAATAAATAAATAAATAAAATGTGTCTGCATGTACTGCAGAGTTGTAATGGAGCCAAAGCTGTACAGTAACAGTCATGATGTCATACATGACTCATGTTGCCCAAGTAGGTTACAGCTGTATGCATGTAACTGCCTATTGGTATACTATTAATGATGTCATACTTTTTATTGTTATTTTAGAATAGGAGTGTTCTTATGTAATATTAGTTTCTAAAGGATATCTACAGAGTGCAAGAGTGAGTATAACTCCTTAGAATCTGATACATATGCATCTCCTCATCTCTCTCTTCACATTTGGGTTTCAGACAAGATGTCTGGTATATTACGTGTTTCCACATTTTCTCTGCCCTTAGCTCTATAATTGTTCAGGATTTTAATATATTTTGTTGTTGTTAATTATTTGAATATATTTTGTTGTTAATTATTTATCATTTATATATTTTAATTATTTGTTTACTTTTATACATTACTTATTATTTTGATTACTATGTATGAGTTTACTTTTAATTGTATTATTTTTGTTTTTAAGTTGTATATCCCCTGAGGAAGACAGCAGCTGAAACGCGTAAGGGTTTCTTACAATAAAAAGCACCTGTGACCTCCACAAGTCCCTTGCCATTTGTGGTTCCTGTTCTACGTACTGTGAGGGTTCGCTCTCTTTTTTGTGGTTTCTGGATACAAAGAGACAACAGGTCACTGCCTAAAATGTCTGCTGTGTGTGCCGGTAAAGGTTATCCCCTCCAGTACCCATGATGCAGTGCACATGCAGAACAGCAGTCTGCAGCTGATCACCAAATGGAGAATGCACTGATCCATCACCTCAGCTCAGTAAGATGCACTGACAGTGTGTGATACAAGCACAGAGCAGCTACAAACTGTGCTACTGAGTAGTTTCTGCGGTCATCCTGAGGGTGAGAATGAGCGCCCAGCACCTGGTCCCCAGAACTTGCAGTGCTAGAGATGGTCTCTGCTGCAGATCCCTATCACTGCCAGTGTGTGGCAGATATTGTTTGCAGTGTGTTATGCTAGTCACCTTGTTTTCTGAACAATTGAAGCATGCACCATTCACATCTGGCTCTGTGTCCTGCCCCTATTGGACAGTGACCCTCCTAGAACAGTGCATGTCAATACCCAGTGTTAAACTGCTGATGCCATAGACACCAACTGCCATATTTGTGTCTAGGCTTGCATAGGGTTATTACT
The DNA here is from genome assembly GCA_033557465.1 of Ichthyophis bannanicus. Classification (NCBI taxonomy): domain Eukaryota; kingdom Metazoa; phylum Chordata; class Amphibia; order Gymnophiona; family Ichthyophiidae; genus Ichthyophis; species Ichthyophis bannanicus. The sequence goes on from CM066035.1 coordinate 574,477,794, forward strand.
AGAGTCCTACCATTACTACAGGGAGTAGGCCTGGAACACCTCCTGTCCCAACCACTTAGGTCTAACAATCACCCACAGTAAGCACAGTCAGACTGCACCAGCTGTCCACCACTGGGTTTTCCAGCCATGCACAAGCTAACTGCAGACAGTCTGCTGGTCAGCACACATTGCATGCACACAGAGTAACCATGTGCACCCAGGCTTGGGATAGATGGCATGGACACCCAGCATTTGGTTCAGTGATCCGGCCCACAGGACATGAAGCACACCCAAATCACTGGAGCCAGACACTGTTTAGCACTATGTGGATACACAGCTATGCAATGGCCACTGCTCAGTCAGAGTGAGAGTGCCCTCCCAGCATAACATGCTGTGGCCACTCAGTCCATGCATGTGGCAGACAGGCACTATGGTGTCTCAGCCGTTGACCCTACCTTCGATGCAGACACATCCTCGTCAATCCTCACTGTTTCAGGTCATACTCACAATACTATGCTCCTCATCAGGCACATTTGCACAATAGTGCTGGAAACAGCTTAGGCAATGTGAGGCTCAGTGAGGTATAGAAAGACACAAAACAATGGAGAGACATACACACACACACACACTCCTATTGCCATGCTGTGCAAAAATGGGGATGGTTGGCATTCCTGTCTGCCACTTTGGTCTCGATATCAGCTGAAGCATTGTTAATGTGTGCTCATTGTGCAGGAGCTCATTGTGCAATGAGCTCATTGTGCAGGAGCTCATTGTGCAGTAGCGCACGCTGATGTTAACGCCCGCTCAGTGTGCTGGTGCTATCAGCCTCACTATCAAAATTCAAGGACACACTCCATATGAGTCTTTTTGAAGAAAAATGGTTGAGACCTCCGTATTCATCCCATTTGAAATTATGGTGCAGGTATATCGATGATGTGTTTTTAATTTGACATGGTTCGGTTGATATTTTGACTGATTTTTTTCATTGGTTGAATAGTTGTGATTTAAACATTCAATTCACACATGCCTATCACACTGATGAAATGGTGTTTCTTGGGGGTATGTTTACTAAACTGCGGTAATCATGAATAACGCGCGTTGTATAACGTTAACACTCGTTATCGCGTCATAACGCGTGTTATGACACGCTAACGAGCGTTAACGTTATACAACGCGCGTTATGATGCGCTAACGAGCGTAATGCTCCGCGGCGCGGTAAAACACCGCAGAAGGTGGAGAGAGAGCGGAGAGAAGGGGTCAATGGGTGGAGAGTGGGCGGGGAGAGGCTCCCCTCACACTAACGCGCTGAATTTCAGGGCTGAATTCCAACGCGAATGAAAACCTACCGTTAAAGGCACATTACAAGGGAGAGAAACCATTTAAGTGTCCAGCAATGTACAGCCCAGGAAGGGAAACCAAAAAACAGTGATAAGTGTGATACATGTGCACAGAACAAAAGGGCACAGAAACACTGAAAATGACCCCAACAAACTGGAAAAAAACAATAACCAAGCTGGGCAATAGTGGTATCAATGAGAAACATCAACCCCTCCCCCCCCCCCCGAGTAAGCCCCATAGAACAGATATAAATCGTGAAAGGGTCTATACGCCGTCCCCATACAAGGTGAATGAGCCCACAGTGACATAGCACTGCTCAGGGTTTCCCCCACCATCGGACAGGTGCACATGTCCCGCAAAATCAGGGCAGGCATGTCGGAACGGCAACTGGACAGATGCCGGAGAAGGGGATACAGAGGGCCGCAGGCGGCACATGCTGTGGTGGAGCTGGGCCACAGTGCAGACTAGGGTGATGCCTTGGTGGCCCATACGAATGCTGAAACAGCGGAGCAGCCAGACAGCAACTGCTGAAGGTCCAACATGGGCACGAGTGGGTTTCCCAAAGTATCACAGGGGATAGTACCCAACAGCTACCCCCAAGGGCACGGAACATTGGCAGGCGGGGCTGTGGGGGAGCGTGGACGTCTATGCAGGCACCCCTACCCCAGAACCCGCACCATAGGCAGCCGTCTACCTGCACACTGGATGGCCTGAGACTGCGCACCACCAGCTCCACCAGCAGAAGCGCATGTCAGCATGGTGGCTGAGGGATACTGGTGGTGGAGGGGGCAGTGGCAGCTGCCCAGAGCAGACCGTGGCCTAGCCCTGTGTAGGTGGGTGCCGTGCACTGCAACAGACAGGCCCTGTCTGACCAACAGTCATGGTATCACCAGGGAATGCACCATCTCTGTGATAACATGGTGGTGCAGTGCACAAAACCAGTGTATTCAGAAGGTTACAGGTTCAAGTCCCAGCTGTGGTTTCCGCCAACCCAGTCCTCATATTTTACCCACTACTATAACGTGCTAATACAGACAGAACCTTTCATGCAGATAACGTAAACATGCCCAAAACACCTACATTATACCCTACAGGGCACAGACACCTTAAACATGCACATTACCTAGAGCAGAGCCTCCCAAATGCAGTCCTGGAGGGCCAAACACCATTCAGGTTCCATGCTGCCTCTGATAAAGATGCCTGTGCTGCATTTCTATGCGCCACCCCCATGGTATGCAGATGTATCTCATGCATATTCATGAGGGACAGCATGAAAACCCGAACAGTGTTTTGCACCGCAGGAATGGAGTTGGGAACCTCTGCCGTAAAGCAGCAGCCAACAGGGGCAGACACACCCGCACCCACAGGCCCCATTATCCAAAGCCTCCTGGAGAGGCAGGACTTTGGGCTCTGCATGCATCTCCCAATACTAGCACTTGCATACCTTAGTAATGCCACCCTAAATCTGGGAATATGGTACACATCTATCAAAAGGTTGCTATGATTACTGGCAGATAGCAATTCCTAGGTTAAGTACAATTTTCGGAGTGAGCTGCATCATAGCAACCTTTCTGATGTCTGTGGAGTGTGCTACAGGTCTTGTGTCTGACAGTGTTTACCAATCTGGGGAGTGACTCCTACAGTATTGCGTACCATAGCCATGCCTGCACTGTGCCCAGGACTGGTGTGGTGGCCTGGGCTGCCCAACACCTCTATAGTTGCACAATGCTGGCATAGGTGTGGGGAGTGTGTGTCTGTCTATCCAGTGTGTGGTGGCTGCCAACACCCTCCACAGCCCACACTGCTAGCACTGTTGCCAGTATTGGCCTGCCAATGTGCATAATGAGGAGCAAGGTACTGTGGGAATAGCCTGGATAGGGTGGCCTGGCCTGGCCGCATCTGCACAGGGCATAGGGCAATGGCCGGACATTGTAGTGTCCGGTACCACCTGCACGGACAGGGTGGCCATAGCATGTCCTGCTGGGAGGTCACTCTCACCCTGACTGAGCAGTGACCATGGCATGGCTAGGTTCCCCCATAGTGCTATATAGTATTTCTTTTATGTGATATTTATGGGTTTCCTTTTGGGGCCCAATCACTGACTTATCTGCTTGGTGTGTATGCTGATATCCCCGTTCTTGGTACATGCATCTCCTCCAGGACCATGCACTATGGACTAGCTGGCGGACTGTCTGCAGCTAGTATGTGTCTTGCTGGAACACCGTGCAGCGGCTGGAGGCTTGCTGCTGTAGAATGTCAGATAATGGTGGGGGGCAGCTGAGCATTTCAAGACCTGCCGTCTGTCTGCTATTGCGTTATGGATGTGTACTGCTCTGCATTGCCTGCCCTGTAGGGTGTTTGATCCCTAGCAGGACTGGGGTGATGGTCCCCTCTACTGCCACCATTGCAGGGGGGTAGAAAGAGGATCTGTTGGCAGGGGATCCTGTCCCCCACCCTGAGCCCCAGAGGGTGGGTTGGGTGGTGGTATGTAATCTCCCTGGTAACCACAGCAGAATGTGGGTGTGGTGCCGTGCAGTCCTTCTGTAGCCAGCCGGGTGTTTATTAGCAGCTCTAGCCCACTGGTTACTTCACTGCCCATGGAGCCAGAGGTCATGGGTTCACAACCCAGAGTGGGGTTCATCGATAGGGCTGTCTTAGGCATTGTATATTAGTGCTGCCAGCACAACCACCCTTAGGGTGGCTCATACGGCGCCCTATAAAGCGTCTTATAAGGTGCCTTATATGGTGTCCTATAGGGGATATTATAGGGTGCCTTGGCAGACAGCGCACTTTATAATGTGCCCTATGGAGTGCCTTCTAGGGTGCCTTATGTGGCACCTTAGGTTACGCCACTGTGAGGGTGTGTTTGCTGGCAGCACTATTAACGTACAACTCAACTTCCTCTCAGCCCAATACTTAACCCTTTCCAGGCCAAGCCCAAAACTTTCAGGATCCAAACATCTGCCTAAATATTCCTATCAAATGGTATATAATACATGACCATGGCAGAGGGAACGTCACTATTGGAACATATTGAATAAGACGGGTACAATTTTCCTGACATATGCAAACATTAACCCTGCTGAAGACTGTGGATTAAAATATTATAGTAGGCTTTCAAAGGGTTACACATGATGCCTCAGCCAGCCTTATTCATTAGGCACACTGGGGAATCGAACCCATGACCCTTGTACCATCGGTCTGTGTAGTAACCATTGTGCTACAGCTCTATTTCTGTATTTAGGTGTCTGCGCGCCTTCTTACGCTTAATGCGCAGTAACGCGCCCTGTAACAATCGTTGCTGCGTGGCGCGTTATAGCGCGCGTTATCACTAACGATGTACCGCCCATGTCCTTTTTTGGCATTTCTTCCACTAACGCGGCTCCTAACGCAAATCACACTAACGCAGTTTAATAAACATACCCCTTGATGTAGTAGTGCGGAAAGGGATTAATGGATGGGTTACTTCCATACATCGTAAAAACACAGATAGAAATACCTTTCTCCATTATAAGAATGCACACCCAGTGCGCCTTCGGGACAGTCTGCCTTTTTCTCAGTTTATTAGGTATCGAAGAAACTGTTTGGATGATATGGATTTTAAAAGACAGTCTAAGATGTTGATGACTAATTTTGCTGATAGGGGGTATCCCCCGTGGATTGTCAAAAGGCATATAGGAGGGCACTATGTAATAATAGAGCGCTCCTTCTAAATTCTTGTAACAGGACGGATGTGTGTGAAGAAAGTGACCATGTGAATTTGATCACTAAATATTCTCCCTTGAGCTCTTGGATCCAGCGAATTGTTAACAAACATATAAATGTATTGCGTATGGTTCCAGGTCTGGAGGGAAGAACTGTTAGATGTGTATGGCAATGCCATCGGAATTTACACTAGAAATTAAGTCCCTCAGTGTTACGCTCATCACTAGTAGCTGTTGAGACTAAAAGGGGACACAGTCGCTGTGGGGGGTGTTCGATTTGTTCTGTATCATGTGATATTGCACATTTTGAGTACCATGGCAAATATGTTAAATTAAGGAAACAAACATCCTGTGGGTCCTGTCTATGGGATTTTATGTCCATGTGAGCTGTTATATATTGGTAAGACCATTAGGCGGTTCCGAAAACGTGTGCTGGAACACAAAAGTAGATTAAATTGCAAAGTGACTGAGGCCCCATTGGTACAACATTGTATGGATTTGGGGCATGTCTTTACTGATTTAAAATGCTTTTGCATTGATCAAGTGGTAGCGGGTTGGGCAGGAAAGTCGAGGGAACAACAATGGATCTTTCATCTTCAGACAGTGATTGATTGGGGCGTTTGCTTTAAGGGCTTTCAGTAAGGACGTTCCTAGGTAGGGAATCCCCGTGACGTCAGTAAGTAGAGTATTTGAATGGGAGTTCGGGTTGTGAGTCCGCATGCGTGGCGTGTTTTGGATGTTGAATCAACCAGGGTGAAGAGTGGTTGAGATGTTGAAGTGCTTTGCGGCATGATGGTCATGGTAGGTGAGTGCAATTAGTTATTGGTATAGGAACACTAGGGATAGTATTTTAGATTTTAATGGTTGTTATATGTTTCTTTGGTAGCTTGAAAAATCCCCCCGATGAAGCTTTTCTTGTGAAACGCTTACAGGGCGCCAAAGTGTAGCATTGGGGAACGTAACAGACTGCATCACCTTGTGTTCATATATGGAAGCTAAGTGAAGTTATTTGGATGCGTTCTGTTGAATACTTTTTGAAAGTCTAAAGGATGGTAATTGATGCAATAGGGCATGGTGTATAGAAGTTCTATGCACTGATGAATTGCCCGCTAGTTCTGAGATCTCCTTGCTATATGTTTTAAAAAATATATATGTGCTCAATCTATGTAAAATAGTTAATATTTTCTTTGTAAAATAGTTATTATGTGCTCAAAAATGTTCTATGTAATTGATATTTACCATGTTCTCTGTAAACCACCCCTGATCTCTGGAAGGGGCGGTAAAGAAAAGCGCACAAATAAATAAATAAATATACAAAGAAATGTTGATATGAAGATCGATACTACAGTTGGATATATTTTAATAAGTTTGTTGCATATGGAGTGTGTCCTTGAATTTTGATAGTGATTTCCACTCCAAGAATTGACCTATTGTACATTGAATCAGAAAAATGGAAGGTGCTATCAGCCTGACTTTCCATCCAACTGTGGATAATGGAGCCTGTCTTTGTGGCTGATGGGTGTTTGTACCCTTGCTGGCTATTCATTGGGGGTTGCACATGCTGGTGTTGTACCTGCACTGTAGGCTAAAATTTAGCCACAGGGATATGCAATGCCTTTTTGCGGATGATACCAAAATCTGCAATAGAGTAGACACCCAGAAAGGTGTAGGTAACATGAGGAGGGATCTAGCTAAGCTTGAAGAATGGTCTAGAATCTGGCAGATGGGATTTAATGTTAAAAATGTAAGATCAAGCATTTGGGCTGCAGCAATCCAAGGGAGCAATATAGTATAGGGGGTGAAGTACTTTTGTCCACTAAAGAAGAGCAGGACCTGGGCGTGGTTGTGTCTGATGATCTTAAAGTAGCTAAACAGGTAGAAAAGGCAAAAGCTAGAAGGATGCTTGGGTGCATACGGAGAGGAATGGCTAGCAGAAAAAAGAAGGTGATAGTGCCTCTGTATAAGTCTTTGGTGCGACCTCATTTAGAGTATAGTGTGCAATTCTGGAGACCGCACCTTCAAAAGGATGTGAACAGGATGGAATCGGTGCAGAGGGTGGCTACTAAAATGGTTAGTGGTCTTCATTATAAAGCATATGAGGACAGACTTAAGGATCTTAATATGTACACCTTAGAGGAAAGGCGGGATAGAGGTGATATGATTGAGATGTTTAAATACCTCCATGGCATAAATATTCAGGGGGAGAGCCTCTTTCAGTTGAAAGCAAGTTCTGCTACGAGGGGACATGGGATGAGGGTGAAGGGGGATAGATTCAGGAGTGATTTGCGGAAATATTTCTTTACGGAAAGAGTGGTGGATCCGTGGTATAGTCTCCCAGTGGAGATGGTAGAGATGAGGACAGTAACTGAATTCAAAAAAGCATGGGACAAACACAAAGGATCTCTAAAGGAAAAAAGGGGACTGTTGTAGTTGTTGATATGGAAGGACAGACTAGACAGGCTATGTGGTCTTTTTCTCTCGTCATATTTCTATGTTTCTATGATCCACAACCAGGACCTAAATGTGTGACCCTCTGCTCATATACACAACAACTGTGTGCACTGAGCCACAGTGCTATATCAAACAGATAGTCCAATGCAGAAACACTCCAACGGCTCGCAGATACAACAGATACCAGCAAGGAACGAGATGGAAGTACTATAGTTCAGGAACTTTATTCAGGGGTACAGTGTAGCCACATCCAACACAGGACGTGTTTCGGCTCTCGCCTTCTTCAGGGATATATTGGCACTATAATAAAACCATACAAACATAGATTAAATCAAAAATTAAAACATTAGATATTAAAACGATTAAAATAAAAATAAGAACCTAATAGAAGCCATTCTGAACTGATTAACATGAGAACATATACATTAATTACTTCACAGTGCTGAGTAAAACATATCTATACAAAATAAAATAAACATACAGCTGATCAATCTATAAGTCAAGGAAAAGAGCAGAATCTAAAGGTGCTAAGATGAGGAATCAAGTCAGACCAACTAACGATACATACAGGCACCAAAGAATGTGAGAAGGATAGTACGGGATATTTCCCGATATTGCAGCTCTCTGATATCCTGAATTGTTAAAGAGATCCTTTTATATACAGTCTGCAGGACAGAAAAATTATTGTATTAAAGTACCAATACAATGTACACAGGGGGGAAAAGGGATCAGTGCAATATTCCTTAATATACCACTAATGTATTCTATCTATGATCTCAAAAAATGATGGTACACCGATATCACAGAATGTGACAGCATCTAAAACCGGAAGCTATCAGCAGTCTTGGCACCCTTTAAAAGTACTGCATTTGGCACCAAAATTGAGTTTGGTTAAAGTATAACGCTGTATATCCACTGCTTGCCCCAATACAAGCATTGTGGAACCTGTGTCTTTTCAGGAAATTGCTTGGTTCTTGTTACCTAGATTGGCCACTGTTAGAAACAGGATACTGGGCTTGATGGACCTTGGTCTAACCCAGTATGGCAAATCTTATGTTCTTATGTTCTTAACCCATTTAAGACTACTACAAGAAAATACTTTTCAGTCAACACGTAATCAAGCTCTGGAATTCATTACCGGAGGATGTAGTAAAAGCTGTTAGTGTAGCTAGGTTTAAAAAAGGTTTGGACAGGTTATTGGGGAAAGTTCCGTAAACCATTATTAAAGAGGACCCTGGATATCCACTGCTTACTCCAATACAAGCATTGTGTATCCTATGTGTCTTTTGGGGAAACTGCTAGTCCTTGTGACCTAGATTGACAACTGTTGGACACAGGATACTAGGCATGATGGACCTTGGTCTGACACACAGTATGGCATATTTTATGATCTTATGTTCTTATGTCCACCTGGGCAGCTGCCTAGTTTGCCCTGTGCACCATCAACCCCCACTGCATGACCCACGTGCCACCTCCTTTGCCCCATTTGCACCATCAATATAGTGCCCTTTCATACTAGGGCACTAAGCTGTTCCTGCTAATGGAGCACTACTATCACTATCTTGGGCTCCCCTATCTTTGCATCACATTTCAGGTGTTAAAATAGGCTCTCTCCTCAAAATACACCCTTTCCGCAAGGTTTTACTTTGCGTTATCATTTAACACACATTAGCGCAACAAGCATTAAGGGAACACCTGTTGTTAACACTCATTCTCTGCCCTGATAACGCCCACTCTCTGCCTACAGTGCCCTTTATGCTGCTGGAGCCTTTAACGCCCTCTAAAGCAGCTTTTTTGCTGTGTTAACATCACAAGAGTGCCGATAACAGGCATTAACAGCACACTAGCTCCCTTAACTCCCTTTAGTAAATATACCCAAATGTGTTTCCTTACCATTCCCCTAGATATATCCTTGTCCTCAGCTATTGTGTTGTCTGTCTTGACTAGATTGTAAGTTCTGATGAGCAGGGACCGTCTTTTACATGTATCTATACAGTGCCGCGTACGCCTTTTAGCGCTATACAAGTGATCAGTAGTAGTAGTAGCACAAAAAATGAGCATTTTGGGAAGTAGGATTGAACCAAGAGAGTAAACTACATGCACACACTGTATAGAATTTTCAAATGTTTGTGCATTATTTCTCCTGCCTAACCCCAGCTGCGGATATTTCAAGCACAAACTATATGGATACTTTTACACCTGCATAATCTTTGGATAATTTTCAAAAAGAAATTACTCAACCTGGGTACTTGATAAAGCTTTATGTAATACAAAACACCCGCTAACAGGATAATTTTATTATTAGTAACACAAGTGGATACAGTCAATATTTTTAAAAAAAGCAACAATTTTATAAAGGGAAGTACATGTATAATTTCTCTTATATAATTGATGCTTATATGTGCAACCAGCAGCAAAATACAATATATATTTGTGCCTGCTTTGGTGCAGGCATAACAGTAGTATAATGGGTACACTACTCGTCAAACTGATTGACAGGTGAGATAAGCTGATTGACAGGTGAGATAAGGATGACAGGAGCCAATCAGTGTTCACTTCCGGTGTATGTCCCGCCTTAGGCCATGCCCCCTCCCATAGAAGTGAATGGTGAGTTAGCCCCGCCCACTCCCTCCCCCAGGCGTGGCCACCGCCCCCATTTGACATGCCCCCATCCCCACCCCCATGGATGACATCATCCAATCAGCGCCCACTTTCGGGTTTGTGCCATGCCCACACCCCGCCCCACAATATTGGCATTAGCCAATCAGCACCCACTTCCGGGTTTGTGCCACACCCACAGCCTCCCACGCCCCTGCCTACATCATCAGAAATGACATCACCGGAAACAGGGTGTCATCAGAAATGGACTGTCGCTTTTTGCTGACATCACCGGAAACAGAGTGTCATCAGAAATGGACCGTGACCTTTTCCGATGACCTCAGCAGAAGCAGAGTGACTTACTCCGGAAATGTGTTTTGCTTCTGGTTAATGTTTACATCTGCAAAAAGCAGGAACCCTGGAAAACAAAACATGCTTTTCTCTCTCCCACTGCCCCAGTTCTTTTTTCTCACAAAAGATTCTTAGCACAGCACAGGCTTTTCACAGAGGCAAAGACAGGGTAGAAGCTTTTCTTTGCAAATGTTAAACCTCAATTAACACATCTTTTGTTAGAGAAACCAGTGCTGTCCATGTGATAGAATTTTGCTTTTAAGACCTCATGGTTAGAGACAAGTATTCTGGCAAACACAGAAATACAGAGAGAGAGAGGGAGAGACCTGAGTTCAAATCCCCCTAATACAGCTATTTTTTGGAGAGAGAGAGAGCTGAGTTCAAACACAGCCACAGCTATTTTTTAGTGGCTTTGAAAAAACCAATACAGAGAGACAAGTCTGAACATGCCTCTCTAGGGTGTGGTAACACGTGATTGGTTGAAACAAGAGGCCTGTTCTGAGCATGCTCCAGCTGTTCTGAGCATGCTCCTGGTGTAAGGCTGTGTGTCCTGTGTAAGGGGAACATTTTAACACAGAGATTCAAAAAGAAAAAATGGCTCTTTTTGGAACACCAAGCAAACTAGGATCAGCAGAGGTAAGAGAATTTTTTTTGTAGAAAAGTGTTGTAACGAATCTCCGCTCCTACAGGAGCTAGAGGACATTGTGATAAGGAAGCTTATCATAGCTCAGGTAGGAGCTATAGAAAAGATGATGTGACTCTGAACAAGCAACCTGTCAGTTCTGGTAGAAGCAAGAAAACAGAGTTTTCACATAAAAGACTACCAGTCCCAGAATGCACCAGGTTTCCAGCAGCCATGAGAGGGGCTGAAGTGAGAGAATGTAGGTGCAATCAAGAGAGCTATGAGGTAATCCCTAAGCACTCATCTCAAAGGGCAGGGCCTGATTCAACACAGCTGCGCTGTGTTAGGGAGCAGCACACATTAGAACAGGATAAGAGTAGAGCTTATTCTTCAGGAAACAGTTTCAGCTACAGAGGGAGGAAGAGATACAGAGACAGCAACGGCTACAAGCTCAAGCACCAGTATCACCTGGAGAAACAGAAGCCAAGCCAAGCGGATAGAGAGAGAAGGAAACTCTCTGGAAGGAAGAGAAGAAAGGCCATTGGAAGGTCTGGGAGATTCCAAGGCAGTACTCATACTGGGAGGTATTCCAAAAGCCAGCAGAGTCCATTGGACTGGATTCAGCCAGAGGAATGGAGTGGCAGAGATAGGAATCACCAGTGGCTACCTGGAAGAGAGAAGACTGCATGTGGAAGGGACTTTCAGACCAAGGCCAGAAGGTATGTGAGAGAAGATCCAGTGTCCAGGGATCAAGATTGGAAGGCTGGACATCAGAATTGGATTACATATTGGCCAGGCTTTACAGAGAGGAATTATGATGGCAGGAGAGGCTCAGGTATGAACACTGATCCAGACCCTATCTATAATAGAGAATGGCAGCAAGGGAATAAGCATTCTCATGATAGTGCCTTAATGAAAGACTCATCTGTGCCAATGTATGATATTGACCCTATGATTGTTGATGAAGAGGGAGATACAGCAGATGAAACTATTTATATGGACTGTTCTCTATCTAAATGCTATTACTAGCTTTCTCTGAGCAAACACATCAGCCATCACAAAGAAACCTAACTTTGTTCTTTATTTCCACTGCAAACAGCTCTTAAAGCAGGATTTGGGCTCACACAGTAGCAGCCAGCCAGCTAAAGGCTTTCAGCTGGTCCATTGATAGTAATTAGGGCTGCACCTGATTGTGTGTGTGAGCAAGGGAGAATCACTGCTGAGATCTGCATGAAAAATAAGCAGAAGTTAACCTAACCAGCAAAGTTTATTCTTTTCTTTGTGCCTTTGTATTTGGTAATTATTTGCTAAGAAAACATTAGCTAATTGCCTGACAAGCTGAAGGTTGTTTTCTGGTTTACTTTGTGACTTTTTGTTATCCATTTTAAACACTGCAAGCAAGTAACCTCATTTATAGTGCTATCAAGCATACATGTGCTGGGTGAATTAAACCCCATCAATAAAAGAAGTATTTTATTGATCTTACCACTTGGTTTCACAACTCAAATTATTGTCATCAGCTGTGTTTGGGAGTGAATGAACTACAATACCCACAATACCTTGCAAGAATCATATGAATATATGCATCATCAAGATTGTGTAAGTTCTCACCCTAGGCAGCCGTCTGACAACATACAAGCAACCAATCTACGCTGTTTGTGCTTTCTCTGTACATATCAAAGGGAGGCATTTGATGTCATAGCCAGCCAAAAGGACTACACAAAACCTGATGAAATAAACACATTTAAATCTGTTATACAAACTACAGTCGGCTGTATTATCAAGAAATGCTGGCAGGACGTTATGCATAGAGACTGTGCAGCTTGTGTAATACATGCTCCAGGGCAAAGACATCATGATTGCCTAAGGTGGGGACACAATAAAATACAGCAGAAAATCCATAAAACTTGTAACAGGTTGTGTCTAGGACCTACTGTAAATGTTGCCATGATTGTTGGTCATAAAATGAAAGCAACTGCCCTAGTTTATGAAAATTTGAATTTTTTGTTTGAACTCATCAGAGATTTTAATATCAGTAGAAATCCAGGACAACTGCTCAATATTTTGCTTAGATCTGCGGCAGACTGTGATATAGAGCTAGTAGAAGGTTTAATCTGTGACAGAGATTATAGATCGTCCTTTAAAAAACACCATGTTCTGTAAAAATTGACTTTTTATGAAAATGTATGTATTTCTAGAATCTATTAGTTGAACATACAGATGAACAAAAATTATATGTATGCCTTTATATTTTTTTAAAAACTTGTAATGCTCAAATGAATCATTTCACAAGATGAAAACATTTTATTTGAAATAAAACATTTTGAACCTATGTGTGGTGTGTTTAGGAATGCCTATTTAATTAAACCTACAATGGGTTGTCTGGAAAAAATGGGACCTTGTGATTTATCTAGGTGTGAAGAGCACAGTTCTATTGTAGAACTAAAATCCACTTAAGGCGTCTGGGAATGGGGTTATGTGTATTAGCCACATAGGTCCACATACACAATATATAGCATCTATTACAATGTACTGTCTGCGAAAAAAAAATGGCATTGTGAATTAGCCAGGTCATATGATAAGATTACGAGATCCAGAGATGTTTCAGTTAAAGAGTCTGTGGACTGTAAATCCCATCAAAAGAATTTCATTTAAAAAGGTGTGGTACATTTCAGCAGCTAGAAAAGATCACATAGGGGCATGTTTACTAAACATTCCTAACGTGCGGGGCCGTGCTAGTGTGCCTGTGCCATATAAGGAGTGGGCGGTTCAGGCAGAAAATAGAAAAAAAACGGTAGTAAGCAACCGGACGTGTGTGCGTCGCGCTAATGTGCGGGGGTCGACATTAGCGCGTGGAAAGGCAAAGTGGCGCGCTGCTGAGTATACAAAACAACAGAGCCGTGGTACAACGGTGAAGACACTGACCAATGGTGCAGGGGCCATGGGTTCAATCCCCCAGTGTGCGCAACGACAAAGGTCAGCTGAGGCAGTAACTGTAATGATTAACATTGTTTTAGGAGGCAAATTAATTTGGAACGGCATAAGGCGGCGCACAGTTATTTTTGGGCGGCAGAAAGCGTCGCACAGTGCTTTTTGGGCGGCATAAGGCGGCGCACAGTTATTTTTGGGCAGCAGAAGGCGGCGCACTGGTCCCCTTGGGCGGCAGAAGGCGGCGCGCTGATAGGCACAAGGCGGCGCGCTGATGCATAAGCACAGGAACAGAGCCACAGCACAATGGTTAAAACACTGACCAATGGTGCAGGGATCAGGGGTTCAACTCCTCACAATGCCCAGTGAAAAATGCCTGCTGAGGCAGTATGTATTATGTTGAGGAGTGCTGTAGGAGGCTGTATAATTATATTTTGTTATCACTACTAGCAAACGCACTCTCCCAGCATGTTAACATACGGCGGCCCATAAGGCACATGTTACAGTGCACTGTTCGCCAAGGCACCCTTGAATGACCCCTATAGGGCAGCATGTATGTTGCGACACAGGATAATGTATAGTGCACCCTATAGGGATGGCAACCATGAGGTGGCCTACAGGGCGCCCTATGAAGCACCCTCAGAGGCACCTAATGGGTATAGTAAGCTGAGGGTGGTCTTGCCGGCATAGACATATGTACAGTAAATAAAAATAAAGCTGTGGACAGCCCTACCAAAGGGCCCCACTGTGGGTTTGAACCCATGACCTCTGGCTGCACAGGCAGTGATGTAACCATTGCACTACAGCTCCATAGCTGTAAGCAGGCCCCTGGCTGGCTGCAGATAGCCTACACGTCACCTCACAGACAGTCTGCTGGTGTCAACAGGATAGGGTTAGGCCACCCGTACCCATGATGCACTGCACATGCAAATTAGCTGTCCGCAGATGGACACAAGATGGGGAATGCACCCCCACAGCACCTCGGCCCTGTTGGGGGAAGTGACCGGGTGCACCCACACAGCACCTTGGCCTAGTAGGGGGCACTGACCGGGTGTTTTACTGGCACAGAGTAGCCACACACCGTTACATCGTGCGGGTACTGTGCTCACCCTGAGTGTGCAATGAGGTGGCCAGGACCAGGTCAACAACACCTGCCATGGCTGATGGAGGCCAAGCGGGCGTTCCAAAGCAGTGTTAATGTGTAAGATAGCTAGTTTCTGCACAAACACCATGGATATCCCTGTCTGCCGCCATCAGGCGCACCCCCCCTCCCCAGTGGCAAACATGGTCCCCATCAAGGGATCCACACTCTACCTCCCTGCAAAGGTGGCAGTAGAGGGCAACATCAACCCCAGTCCTGCTGAGGAACACCACCACCCCCCCCCAGGCAGGCAGCTCCATACACAGCCATAACACAATAGCAGACAGACATAAGCCCAGGGTATGGTAAGCTGCACTCCACCACCAGATATTCACCTGCAGCAAGCCAACAGCCACTGCACCCTGCAAGCCATTATAGCAAGCCATTTACCAGCTACAAACAGTCTGCTGGTTAGTCCATAGTGCATGTTCCCAATGGAGATGCATGCACCCAGAACTGGGCTGTCTGCATACACAGCAAGCAGATAGATCAGTGACTGGGCCCCAAAGAGAAACCCATATCTATCACATGAGAGAACTACTATACAGCACTATGGGGGGGCCTAGCCATGCTGTGGTCACTGCACAGTCAGGGTGAGCGTGATCCCCCAGAAGGACATGCTTTGGCCACCCTGTCTGTGTAGGTGGTTGCCGGACACTACAATATCCCAGCCAATGTCCCTGCCAGGGCCCTATGCCCAGTGCAGATGCATCCTGGCCACGTCACCCTGCCCTGGCTATACCCATGGTACCTTGCACCTCATTATGCACATTGACTGGCCAATACTGGCAACAGTGCTGGCAGTGCGGGCTGTTGAAGGGGCTTGCAGCCAACACCCACTGTATAGACAGACACACACTTCCACACCTCTGCCATCATGGTGCTACGATTGAGGGGGTAAGTAGCCTTGCCCACCAAACCGGTCCTGAGCACGGCAAGGCATGGATATGGTACGCATTACAGCTGGTGGTCACTCCCCAGGGTGGTAAGCACCGTCAGAGGCCAGGCCTGGAGCATGCCCTGCAAACACCTAACAGATTGTTTGGATGGGGTCAACTAGCAGTATGTACGTAACGTATGGATAACTGCCTGCCTGTGCTCCTAGCAAACGTCTCCGAGCTGTGTACCGTATACCTCAGGTGTAGGGTGACATTGGTAAGTTATGCAAGTGCTCGTTTTGGGTGCTGCATGCACGGTCCAATGTTCTGCCTTTCCAGGAGACATTGGCCAATGGGGCCTGTGGGTGTGGGTGTGTCTGCCCTTGATGGCTGCTGCTTTACGGCACAGATTCCCAACTCCAGTCCAGGTTTGCATCACACTGTTCGGGTTTTCCGGCTATCCCTCATGAATATGCATGGGCTACATCTACATGCCATGGGGGTGGTGCATAGATATACAGCACAGGCATTTGTATGAGTGTCAGCATGGAACCTGACTGGTGTGTGGCCCACCAGGACTGCATTTGGGTGATTCTGCTCTAGGTACTGCCCCTGTTCATGGTGTCTGTGCTCAGTGGGGTAAAAGATAGATGTCTTACCATTGCATATGTCCCCGCCATGAAAGGTGTGTCCTTACTATCACTGTTTAGTTGTGGGAAAAATATGTGGGCAGGATTGGCAGTAGCCCCAGCTGGGCTTTGAACCTGTGACCTTCTGTTCTTGTATGCAGTGTCTGTGTGCACTGCACCACTGTGTAGCCACAGATTGGTTGGATTCCCTGGACTGTCCATGACTGTGGATCCGGCAGGACCTGTCTGTTGCAGTGGACTGTGCCAGCCTGCACATGGCTAGGCCTCTGTCTTCTGTGGTTAGCAGCCACTGCCCCCTGCACCACATGTACTTGTCCGCCAACATGCTGGCATGAACTTCTCTCAGAAAAAGCAGTTGACCTGATTGCAATGTGGCAGTATGGGACTGCATTTGGGGGACTTGGCTGTAGGTAATGCCCATTGTTGTGGGGTGTGTGCGGTGTTGGGTAAAATATGGGTGTTTTCCCCATGCATACAGGGGTGTCTGCGCTATCTTTATTTAGTGGTGGGTAAAATATAGGGACTGGGCTGGCAGGTGCCCCAGCTGGGTTTTGAACCTCTGCCCTCTGGTCCTAGAGGTAATAACTCTGTCCGCTGTACCACACTTTGGCCACAGAGACAGTGCAGCCCCTGGAGGCAGTAAGCCTGGCAGGATGGAGTCACAAACCCTGCTCTACGCAATTCTACTGTGGGCATATGCACCCTGTCTGGTGACAAACGTGCACATAAACCCCGGAAATGACCACGGGAAATGTGGGACAAAATATCACCACGCTGGGCAACAGTGATATTAATGGGCAACCATAGCAAACACTCCCAGGAAAGCTCCAAAACGTGGAAATGTTTTTTGGAAGAGTCTCCTCTCAGTAGACCCTTCCAAACTTCATTTCTTTTTTCTGGAGCTTTGCTGGGTGTGATTTCTGTATTTGCCCATCACTATAACTGTTCCCCAGCTGAATTACTATTTTTAATAGTTCTGTTGTGGTCATTTTCTATTTTTATTTTCACTTTTGTGCTGTGCACATGTATCACACTGCTCACGTTTTGCTGGTTTCCCCGGTTTTCCTGTACATTGCTGACGGAAATGGTTTCTCTTCCCTTTAAATGCTTTCTACCGCGAGTGTTTCACTCGCGGTAGTTTTTACATGCAAATTCGGGCCCGATACTGTGCGGGGAGCCTCTCCCCTCCCACTCTCCACCCATTGACCCCGTCCCTCCGCCCCTCCGGAGCCTTCCTCCGCCCTCCTTTCGCCGTTCCACGCCTCTATCGGACATTTGCGGGCCCGCACTTGTACAGGGCCCGTTAGTGAGCCGCGTACCTGTGCGGGGGTGACACGCACGTGTGCGGGGCGTTTAAACGCGTTTCTGCGCGTTTCAGTGCCGCGTTGCCGTGCGCTATTTTGCGGCGCGCTATTTTGCGGATTTTAGTAAACATGCCCCATAGTCTCTCTACAGCTTGTATCATCTGCAACTCTTCTTCTTCAGACATGTTGGGTAGATATGTGCCTTACTTTTTTAAAAATATTGTTGGCTTTGTAATGTTTCTGTCTCTTATGATTGTCTTTAAAAATAGGAGCAGAAGCCGCAGGGCCCAAATAAACTCTCTCTTACAAAAAGAAGGCAGCAAAGAAAGTTAAAAGGTATGTCCGGTGGTTTTTCATTTTTCCATCAGCTATGCTCTTTATAATGTGCCTCAGCCTTTAATCTTTTTTATTTTAGACCAAGAAGATGCTACAAAACAAGATGACCAGTCTAATCAACAGAAAACCAAAAGACAAGCAAAATAGTGAGTATTCCGGTTTTATCCAGCACCTAGATTTTAAGGCCGCTGTAAAAGGAAAAAAGTATTAGCCCCTACATTTTCTTTTTCAGATCGAGAAAATGTTAGAAAACCAGCACCTATGGAAGAGAAGTCTAACAGGAAAAGATCACACAGCGAAAGTTTTTCTGACGGTGAATCTACACACGCCGGTACAGAATACGGCAAGCGTGGTGAAAGCCGTGTCTCTGATCACAGTGTTTCAGAGGACAGAGCAAATAATCTTGCATTAGGCCCCGCTGAAGAATCAGAACCATTTAGCTATGTTCAGTTTGTGAAAAGGTGGGATCGTAAATTGGACAAGTTTAATGGTGTAATTTATTCAGAGGAATTTCGGTTTATTAATTTAGACAGGGTAACATCATTTTCTCCAGGACCAAGCAGGAAGTCAGTCCTCACATATGGGTGACGTCGGCGCCGACGGAGCCCTCGCGGAGCAATTTTCCCCAGCTTTCAAAGAAAGCCTTTGGGAATTGCAGCGCGCATGCGCGGTCCCCTTCCCGCCCAAGGGTGCCATCTTAGCCAGTCTTCTTTTTTCCGCGGAGCCCTACAGACGTGGTCTTCCAGTCCCCGCAGAAAAGTTGATTTTCTTCATTTATTTTCCATTTTTTCTTCGGTTCAACGCCGGTCTCTTTCCTGCCCAGACTCGCGACGCCGTTGCGAGTCCTTCTCTTATTTTTCGGTTTTTCTGATTTTTCTTGTCAGTTTCGTTTTCGGTTTTTCGCTGGCAGCCCGGTCCTTTGACCTTGCAGGGGCCCTTTTTCCCCCAATGGCTGCCAGTGGCTTCAAAAGGTGTGTTCAGTGTGACAGAAACATGTCTCTCACTGACGCACATGATCATTGCCTCCACTGCCTCGGCCCAGATCACGAGGAACTGATCTGTGAGGCCTGCAGCAAAATGTCCTCCAAAGCCTTACGGAGTCGGCGGCATCAGCGGGAAAGAATCTTCACAGATCCCACCCGTACCCGGACCTCGTCGGAGGCCTCGGCTTCCAGAGGCTCCAGCTCTGAGCATCGCCGGAGTTCCTCCGACAGAGGTTCTCCCTCGGGGGATCATCATCGGAAGACGAAACCCGCGAAGACGGCATCGGTGGACGCTCCTGGTTCCGCGAGGGCCAGGTCGCATAGCACCGATAGCCGTCCTGGGTCTTTGGAGCAGGATCGTCTCACGAAGCGACTTCGTCTGGAATCGGACTGGCCTGCTCGGGTAAGTCCTGTAGTCCTCGTGGACTCGCCTCCGAGGGGTCCGACGTCGGGCCCGACGCCGTCGGGGCCCGAGTCGGGGGCTGCTGGGTCACCTGAGGTCGGACTCAGGTTGACGGCCTTGGAGAGCAGACTGTCTGCCTTCATGGACCAGCAGCGGGCACTGATCGCTAGCCTCGCTGGCGCCTCTGCCCTGACTGCCGGGACTTCGACGTCTAAGTCGACCCCGGAGACCGAGCCGATCCTCGAGTCCATGCGGGCTCGAGTCGATCCTCGGTCGAGGTCTCCCTCGGCCTCCCGTTCGGGACCGAGGTCGTCGACGCCGACTCCCTCGGCGTCGGGGCGGCCGATGCCTACGCCCGCCTGACCCGACCCCACCGATTCCTCCTCGGAGTCGACCTGGGAATCTGAAGTGGAAGAGTCACCTGATTCCTTTCGGACTCGGTGTGTCCCCTCGGACTCCCCTGAGTCCGAACCTCGGAAGCAGTCCCCCCCGGAGGATGCCCGGTTCTCGGACTTCGTCAGGGATATGGCCAAGGCTTTGGCCTTCCCTGCGGATCCCGAGGAGGAGCCTCGAGCCGAAGAGCTCGACGCCCTCCAGTATGACTCTCCAGCGAAGGAGCACTTTACTGTACCGGTTCCTCCCATGCTGGAACGACTACTCTTCCGCATGTGGGAGAGTCCGGCATCGTCGCCGGTATTAAGCAAGCGGGTCGATTCCATCTATCGAGTCCGCCTGGCTTCCAGAAAGCACAGCTACTGCACCATTCCATGGTGGTAGAATCGGCCATGCATAGGCTCAAGAGCCAGAAGATGCACTCCTCGGTGCCTCCCAGCAGGGAGGCCCGCAACCTGGATGGCCTCGGTAAGAAGTGTTTCCAAGGATCTATGCTTGCTTGTCGGGTCCAGACCTACCAGCTCTACATGGGCATGTACCTTAGAGACCTGGCTAAGGAGATAGCCGGATTCTCTGCTGGACTTTCTGAGGAACCTTTGCGGAGGTTCCTAGCCTTGTCCACTGGAATTCGAGAATGCTCCAAATTCATTTCTCGAGCAGCCTATGATGGCTTTGAAGCATCGGCTCGAGTGGCCACAGCCGGCATCGGTGCCCGCCGACAGGCTTGGCTTCAGTCGTCTGACCTTGAACCCTGGGTGCAGGACAAGTTGGTCGATGTCCCCTGCCGAGGTGAGAACCTATTTGGCAAGCCCATGGCTGAGAAGGCTGCGCAAATCGAGACGGAAACTCTCACCAGAACAAGGCTCTCTAGAAAGACCTCTGCCCCTTCCCAAAAGAAGAAGGGCTCGGGAAAAAAGTCCTTTTACCCGAGGAAGGCGGCTGCCTATAAACACTACCCTCAGTATCAGGCCTCCTCAGCTCCCCAACAGGGTCAGCAGGCCAAGGGACGGGGTAACGGGTCCCGTAGGCAGCAAGCCCCCAAGCCTGCACCACCGGCCCCTGCTCAGCAGGGTGGGGGTTTTTGACTTCATCGACATAGCCTCTCCCCCTCAGCTGGTTTCTCCCAGCACAGGAGGCCGGCTGGTCCACTTTGCCCACAGGTGGTCCAACATCACATCAGATGCCTGGGTGCTTCATGTTGTGCGAGAAGGCTATCTTCTCCACTTCCACCAGGTCCCTCCCTCCTATTTTCCGGGAGAGCCTCCACGACTCCCTCTGCACAGGGACTTACTCCTTCAGGAGTTAGCAAGTCTTCTTCAGGAACAGGCTGTGGAACCGGTGCCCCACCACCTGAGAGGTCAAGGCTTTTATTCCAGGTATTTCCTAATACCAAAAAGAACAGGAGGCCTCAGACTCATCCTGGACTTGCGCAACCTCAACAAGTTCCTCGTGAGGGAGAAGTTCAAGATGCTTACCCTTGGAATCCTTCTGCCCTACCTCCAGCAGGGAGATTGGCTATGCTCCTTGGATGTAAAGGATGCCTACACGCACATCCTCATCCACCCAAGCCACCGCCAATACCTAAGGTTTGTGGTGGCAGGAAATCATTACCAGTGCAGAGTACTGCCCTTTGGCCTATCCTCCGCACCACGAGTCTTCACAAAATGTCTCGCGGTGGTGCCGGCTTATCTCCGGCTTCAGGGCCTCTATGTCTTTCCTTACCTAGACGACTGGCTCATCAGAGCATCGTCCTCTCAAGAGGTCACACAAGCCACGCACCGCACTGTGACTCTTCTCCAGTACTTGGGCTTTGTCGTAAACTTCGCAAAGTCCACTTTGCTCCCCTCGCAAGATCTCGAGTTCATCGGCGCAAGATTGCACACTCTTCAGGCGCGAGCTTTCCTGCCTCTCGACAGAGCTCAGCGGCTCATGGACCTAGCCGGCCGTTTTCGCAGCCAGTCCCTGGTCTCGGCCAGGCGCTTTCTGAGACTACTCGGCCATATGGCTTCCACCGTCCACGTGACCCCCAACGCCCGCCTGAATATGCGGCCTGCTCAGTGGTGCCTTCGCAAGCAGTGGCAACAGGCCACGGGCGGCCTCGCCGACTTAGTGCAGATCTCCGGCCCGCTGGCCTCTTCTCTGCAGTGGTGGCTTCATCAGCCGAACCTGGTACTCGGAATGCCTTTTCAATCTCCTCCGCCTGCTCAAGTGCTGACGACCGATGCTTCTCTCCTGGGATGGGGAGCGCATTGCCAAGGGGCATGTACTCAAGGTCTCTGGACCTCGTGGGAGTCTGCGCAGCAGATCAACTTCCTGGAGCTCAGAGCAATCCGTCTGGCTCTCAAGGCTTTCTCCCACCTGACTTCTCGCCGGTCCGTCCTTGTCCAGACGGACAATCAAGTTGCCATGTTCTACGTGAACAAACAGGGGGGCACGGGCTCCTTCCTTCTCTGTCGGGAAGCGCAGAGGCTCTGCTCTTGGGCCGTCAGCCGCGGCATTCTTCTCAAGGCAGTTTATCTCCCAGGCCAAGAAAATTGCCTGGCGGACAAACTCAGCAGAATCCTCCAGCCGCACGAGTGGCGACTGGATCCCTTGGTAGTTCAGAAACTTTTTCTGAAGTGGGGCCTCCCCACGCTGGATCTTTTTGCCAGTCCTCTCAACCGGCAACTTCCTCGTTTCTGCTCTCGGCAGCCGCATCCCATCCGAGTAGCGGCAGATGCTTTTCTGCTCTCATGGTCGAAAAGCCTTCTGTATGCCTTTCCTCCCATACCGCTAATCTCTCGAACTCTTTTCAAGGTTCTCCGAGACAAAGCTTCCATGATCCTGATAGCTCCTCGGTGGCCCAGACAGCCGTGGTTTCCACTCCTGCTGCAACTGGCGGTGGAGGCTCCGTTCCCTCTGGGGTTTCAACCAGATCTCCTAACACAGGATCAGGGGTCCCTGCTACACCCCAACCTCAGATCTCTACATCTGATGGCCTGGCTGCTGAAAGGGTAGTCCTTGCTCCCCTTCTACTGCCGGCAGAGGTGGAAGAGGTCGTCCTAGCTTCCCGGCGACCTTCTACCCGCAAATGCTACGCCCTTAAATGGCGTCGTTTTTCTGTTTGGTGTACCCAGCAGTCTCTGGATCCCTTCTCCTGCTCGGTGTCGGTGGTCTTGCAGTACTTGCTCTACCTCTCTAATCTTGGACTTAAGTCCAACTCCGTCAAGGTTCACCTCAGTGCTCTTTCAGCACATCATGTGCCGGTGGACGGCAGACCTCTTTCCAACGACCCTCTCGTGGCAAGGTTTCTCTGAGGTCTCCTCCTTAAACCACCTCTGCGCCCGCCAGTGCCTGACTGGGATCTGAATGTGGTTTTGCAGCGGATCACCTGTCCGCCTTTTGAACCTATGGCTACCTGTTCTCTCCGTTTTCTTTCTTGGAAAACCTTATTCTTGATAGCCCTCACTTCCGCTAGACACGTAAGTGAACTACAGGCCCTCGTGTCTGATCCCCCTTACACTCGGTTCTACAAAAATAGGGTAGTCCTACGGACTCACCCTAAATTTCTTCCGAAAGTGGTCTCCCCTTTTCACATCAATCAGGAGGTGGTACTTACTTCCGACCTTCTTTCCCAGGCCACACTCCAGCCGAGCTGAAATGGTCCTGCATACCCTGGACTGTAGAAGGGCGTTGAACTTCCACCTTGACCGTACGCGGGAGCACCGCAAAGCTGCTCAGCTCTTCGTGTCTTTTGACCCCAATAAATTGGGGCTCCCTGTCTCCAAGCATACTCTGTCCATCTGGGTTGCTGACTGTATCGCTTGGGCTTATGGAGCAGCCGGACTCTCGTTAGAAAGTCAGGTCACGGCTCATTGTGTTTGGGCGAAGGCTACGTCAGTGGCTTACCTCCACTCTGTTCCATTGGCAGACATCTGCCGGGCCGCTACTTGGTCTTCGAGCCAGACTTTTGCGGTCCATTACTGCCTCGAGAGGGAGTCCCGCAGGGACAGTGCTTTCGGACAGGCAGTCCTCCGAAATCTCTTCGAGGTTTGAGCAACTCCTACCCTCCATCCCGGATGTTGGGCTACCGGTGGGTAATAATTCAGTGAAGATTCCTTCCTTCTGTGCTGCTGAGCTAGAGGGAGCTCATTTTTGTGCTTAGGGTCTCCGGTAGCCTTAAGCTTGGGAGTCCCATATGTGAGGACTGACTTCCTGCTTGGTCCTGGAGAAAGCGTAGTTACTCACCTGTAACAGGTGTTCTCCAGGAGCAGCAGGAATCAGTCCTCACAACCCTCCCTCCTCCCCTTGGAGTTGCAATCATCTGCTTTAGTTTTTGCAAATTTTTATGCTGTCTTTTAGCTATGTCATCTGACTGGCTAAGATGGTATCCTTGGGCGGGAAGGGGACCGCGCATGCGCGCTGCAATTCCCAAAGGCTTTCTTTGAAAGCTGGGGAAAATTGCTCCGCGAAGGCTCCGTCGGCACCGACGTCACCCATATGTGAGGACTGATTCCTGCTGCTCCTGGAGAACACCTGTTACAGGTGAGTAACTACGCTATCTGAGGCTAAATTCGCCATTCGGCAAGGTATCCAGCATATTCTGGATGAGGTTAGCAGCAGGGGTGATTATGTACAGGTGCATCTACACTCATCTCTTTTTCACAATTCCCTTGTATTCTGAAAAGTTAAACCCAGAAGCATTAGACGCTGACGATTTCTTAAATCAGATCACTAAACTCCTTCAGAGTCACAGAGAAATCCAGGTTTGTGATATATTCCGTGTTTTTGTACTTGTCATAAAAAATCAGGGTGGAGGTGCTCGTAGGGTCTTAAAGACTATACCATTTTAGCCATATTATTCATAAGAAAAAGATGTATTTGATAGACTTGAATAACACTGATAATAACCTGTGTTTTGCAGGTAGCCTCACAACCCTCATGTCACAGGTAAAAATGACAGATGTCGAATTGTTAGAAGGCGCTAAAAAACTACATAATGAATTGGGGTGGCCGTTACATAGAAAAGTCATGCTCGATGATGTAGCAATATTTGAACAGCATTAAAAGATAAACGTATGCGCTGTGCTTTACACAAATTCATGGGTTTGTTTTAAGACATCAGACAGACCTGTGTTCCCTAAGACTGTGTTCTTGTTGCTACATGATGACCATTTCTATGGTATAACCGATGTCAAAAAATTCTATGGGGAGCGCAACTTCTGTAGTTACTGTCAGAAACCGTACAGTCACGATCATAATTGCACATTGTGGTGCCGTATTTGTTTGACACTAATGTGTGCGAATAATGTTGGTGTACAACAGGGATGCCCTAATTGCAAACTCTTTTGTCGTGCTAAAGAGTGTTTAGATAGACACGCGTATCTGGCTCTGAAAAAAGAAGTAGCGTGTCTATCTAAGATACTGTGCCAGAAATGTGAGTCTTATGTGGACAAGAAACATAAGTGCAAGGGCTGGCATTGTAAACTATGTCGTGAACCCCTAACCGGGGATGGCGTCCACTTATGTTTTATGACCCCTATTGGTAAAACTGAAACATCTGAAAAGTATATTTTTTATGATTGTGAATGTATGCAAGAAACAGGCTGGCATGTCCCTAATTACATATATGCGACGGACTTAAATGATGAAAGAAACTGGGAATTCAAGGGTCTCGAATGTATTTCTGCCTTTATACAGATTTTTTGTGACAAAAAAATTTAAAGGCTACACCTTCATAGCCCATAATTCCAAAGGTTATGACGAGTATTTTGTTCTTAAACAACTGCTTAAGGAAAAGATGAACACAGGGCTGCTGGTTCAAGGTGCTAAACTTTTACAAATTACCGTGAACCTTTGACTATCCGTTTTATAGACTCTCTAAATTTCCTGCCTATGAAACTTAGCAAACTTCCACAAGCCATGGGTTTTACAGACAGCAAGGGGTACTTTCCGCACTTTTTTAATACTCTGGAAAATCAAAATTATGTGGGCCCCATGCCGGGTGTTAAACATTACGGTGTGGGTAACATGTTGCCTGAAGAAAAAGAGGAATTTTTACAAAGGTACAAGGACAATCAGCATAAAACTTTTAATTTGCAAAAAGAGCTGGCTTATTACTGCCAGCAGGATGTATCTATTTTGCGGCAGGCCTGTGTTCTCTACTGAGCTGAAATCATGACAATGACAGAGAAAGAAGTGTTTGTAGAGCAGGGTGACATCTCAGAAATTCAAACAAGGTGTTTAGACCCTTTCCAATATATAACCCTTGCATCTGTATGTATGGCTATGTTCAGATTAATGTTTTTAGAACCCAAGACTGTGGCACTCATTCCACCAGATGACTATCACCGGCAGACAAAGAGATATTCATCCCCCTCTATTCAATGGCTGATGTATGTAGACAGGGGCGGCCCAAGGGGGGTGCGGGGCCATGTGCGGAGACTCGGTGCGGGGCCTCATTTGCATAAGGGGGCCTCATTTGCATAAATATTTGCATAATGTTACCATACACGAACTTTTAGTAAACATGCCTCTTAATGAGTGTATGAATAAAGAAAGACTAAAAGACTTCTACATTACTATAATCCAGTGCCAACCGCCAGACACATTAGGAACTACTACAAACACTGCCCATTTAGAACCCATAGCAAACCCGCCGTATCCTAACAGCACTACCAGGACTCATAAAGCACCATACCCTAACTATCAAAAGGAAACGCTGCAAATATTAAACCAATACATTTCAGAGAACAACAATACATGACCTACTGGGGAAAGAGAACAAGTGGCAATGTCAAATAGGAATTACATAAACAGAATACCTCAGCTCAGTTACACATGCAGAACATAGACCATCACCAAACAAGGAATCACAATTTAGAAACAGGAAGACAATAATTAAACTGGGAATCCCAAAAGCCAAACTTGGAATGTACAACACTGTAGAAATAAAACTATACATTAATTTGCTCTTGTACTAAACAAAGCGCAGACGTTAATGATGCACATTTCCCAGAGCTGACATATTCCAATTAATAAATTCAAAATAAAGAGATATTTTTTCTACCTTTTGTGCATTTTTTTTTCAGCTGCAATTGCTCCAGCCACTTTCTTCTGGTTTCTTCGTGTCTTCCGCTAACTCTTCATCGTCTGCTGTCCATTTGTCTTTTCTTCTCTCTTCTAGTTTTTTTCCATTCTCTCTCTACATCTGCTTTAACATACTAATCTTTCTCCTTTTGCTCTTTCCTCATTCCTATTTCATCCACTCAAATTTTACCCCTCCATCCTCAATCCCCACTTACTCTCCCAATATCCGGACAATTGTAGATTTGTCTTCCCTCCCACACAAAATATTTTTTCCCTCTCCATTTCACTCTCCCAGCTCCATCCCATTCTAATCCTCCCCCAACATCAGCTCCATTCTAGTTCCAGTCCCACCCAGCATCCGCTCCCTTCTAGTCCCCGCATCAGCCCATTTCCAGTCCTAGCCCCCCATAAGCCCATTTCCAGTCCTAGCTCCCCCATCTATTTGCAGTCCCATCCGAGTCCCTCCATCAGCTCATTTCCAATCCCAGCCCCCCATGAGCCCATTTCTAGTCCTTTCCTAGCCCCACCATCAGCCCATGTCAAATCCTAGCTCCCCTCCACTCAGCCCATTTCCAATCCAAGCCCCCCATGAGCCTACTTCCAGTTCTAGCCCCTTCATGAGTCCATTTCAATCCAAACCCCCACCACAGCCCATTTCCAATCTTAGCACCCCCCAACAGCCAATTTCCAGTCCTATTCTAGCCCCTCCATCAGCCCATTTCCTGTCCTAGCCCCCCCCACTCACCCATTTCCAGTCCTAGCTCCCTCCCCCTCACAACCCATTTCCATTCCAAGCCCCCGTCCCCATCAGCTATTTGCAGTTCAAGCCCTCCTTCCACTCAGCCCATTTCCAGTCCTAGCCTCCTCATAGCCCATTACTAGTCCTAACCCCCCATCAGCCCATTACGTCCTAACCCCCCATCACCCTATTTCCAGTCCTAGCCCCCCCATCAGCCTATTTCCAGTCTTAGCCCCCCCCATAGCCAATTACCAGTCCTACCCCCCCCCCATCAGCCCATTTCCAGTCTTAGCCCCCCCATAGCCCATTACCAGTCCTAACCCCCGCCATCACCCTATTTCCAGTCCTAGCCCCCCATCAGCCTATTTCCAGTCTTAGCCCCCCCCCATAGCCAATTACCAGTCCTACCCCCCCCATCAGCCCATTTCCAGTCCTAGCCCCCCCATAGCCCATTACCAGTCCTAACCCCCCCATCACCCTATTTCCAGTCCTAGCCCCCCCCATCAGCCTTTTTCCAGTATTAGCCCCCACATAGCCAATTACCAGTCATACCCCCCCCCCCATCAGCCCATTTCCAGTCTGAGCCCCCCCATAGCCCATTACCAGTCCTAACCCCCCCATCAGCCCATTTCCAGTCCTAACCCCCCCATCAGCCCATTTCCAGTCCTAACCCCCACCACCACCACCACCAGCCCACTTCCAGCCTTAGCTCCCTCCCCATAGCCCATTACCAGTCCTAACCCCCCCATCAGCCCACTTAGCCCCCCCATAGCCCATTACCAGTCCTAACCCCCCCATCAGCCCACTTCCAGTCTTAGCCTCCCCCCCATGGCCCATTACCAGGCCTAACCCCCCCCCCCATGGCCCATTACCAGTCCTACCCCCCCACCATTTCCCATTACCATTCCTAACCACCCCCCCCCATCAGCCCACTTCCCTTCTTTGCCTCCCCCCCCCCATTGCCCATTACCAGTCCTATCCCCCCCCCCATGGCCCATTACCAGTCCTAACCACCCCCCCCATCAGCCCACTTCCAGTTTAGCCTCCCCCTCCCATAGCCCATTACCAGTCCTAAACCCCTTTCCCCCCTATCATCCCAAATTAAAACAAAGAAAAAAACCAAACCGGCTGCTTCTGCCACGGCAGCATCAAGAGTTCTGCCACGGGGCCCCCCCCTGCCTGGCAGAGCCTCCCTGCATCATCAGCTTTCTTCAAGTCCCAAATCGCGGGCTTCTTTCAGAGCCGTGAGAGTTTCCTTTCTCGCAGCTCTGTTAATCCCACCGAGGGTGATGGGAAATCCCATCAGCCCTGGCGGGATTAACAGAGCCGCGAGAAAAGAAACTCTCGCGGCTCTGAAAGAAGCCCGCGTTTTGAGACTTGAAGAAAGCTGATGATGCAGGGAGGCTCTGCCGGGCAGGGGGGGGGCCCCGCGGCAGAGCTCTTGATGCTGCCGCGGCAGAGCTCTTGATGCGGCCGCGGCAGAAGCAGCCGGTTTGTTGTTTTTTTTTAAAACTTGGGATGCTGAAGAATGTTTTTTGCGCGGGGCCCCCTGAAACGCGGGGCCCTGTGCAAAAAACATTCTTGCTCAATGGACGGGCCGGCCCTGTATGTAGAGGCCAAAGAAAGCATACAGATCACACATGCTCTGAAAGGTGGCGAAAAAAAGGTGGGGTCTTATTTTCTTGATGGCTATGCAGTGATCGATGGGGTAAAAACAGCTTTTGAATTTAATGATTGTTTTCATCACGGCTGTCCGAGCTGTTATAACGATAAAGACCAGAATCCTGTAGCAGCCACGACCTATGGTTTTCTTTATTACAAAACACAGCTAAAAGCTGCATTCCTGGAAAGCCGTGGATTCAAGGTCATAAGTCTTGTGATAAGGAAGCTTATCATAGCTCAGGAAGGAGCTATAGAAAAGGTGAAGTGACTCTGAACAAGCAACCTATCAGTTCTGGTAGAAATAAGAAAACAGAATTTTCCCATAAAAGACTACCAGTCCCAGAATGCACCAGGTTTCCAACAGCCATTAGAGGAGCTGAAGTGGAGAAACGTGTGTTCAATCAGGAGGGCTATGAGGTAATCCCCAAGCACTCATCTCAAAGGGCAGGGCCTGATTCAGCACAGCTGCGCTGTGCTAGGGTGGAGCACTCATCTAGGCAGAATAAAGGTAGAGTTTATTCTACAGAGAATTATCCTCAGTTTCATCTGGGAGATCCTTATCCTCAGTTTCATCTGGGAGATCCTTATCCTCAGTTTCATCTGGGAGATCCTCATCCTCAGAATCAGCTTGGATATCCTCAGCTTGGAGGTTTTCATCATCTGGAGGATCATCAGAAGCAGAAGCCAGAACGGACGGACAGAGAGGGCAAGAAACCCTTTGGAAGAAAGAAGAGAAAAGCCTTTGGGAGGTCTAAAGGAGTCCAGAGCAGTACGTATACTGGAAGGCATTCCAAGGGCCAGCATACACCATTGGACTGGGGAAAGCCAGAGGAATGGTGCTGCAGGGCTAGGAATCTCCAGATGGTACCTGTGAGGGAGACGGCTGCACAGGGAAGGGACCCTAAGACCCGTGCCAGAAGGTATGTGAAGAGAGATCCAGTGTCCAGGGATCTGGATTGGAAGGCTGGATGTAAGAACTGGACTACATACCGGCCAGGCTATTTAGAGAGGAACTCTAACAGCAATGGAAGCTCAGGTATGAACACTGATCTATGCCCTAGCTATAACCTTGAAAGACAGCAGGGAAACAAGTATTCTCCTGAAAGTGCTCCATTGAGAAATTCCTCTGTGCCAATCCCTGATATTGAACCCATGATTGTTGAAGAAGGGGAAGGAGAAGTCTTAGATACAGGCTGTGAATATATGGATTGCTCTCTGTCTAAACTCCTTTGGTAATTTTCTGTTACAAAGTACAGCAACCATCACAAAGAAATACAAACTTGTTCTTTAATCTACTCAGAAAAGCTCCTGAGTAGGATTTTGGGCCACGCAGTAGAAAGCAAGCCAGCTAAGGGGTTTCAGCTGGATAACTGCTAGCAATTGAGCCTTACCTAATTGCTTGTGAGCTCTGAGGGAATCACTTCTGAGTCTATGTGTGAAGATATAAGAAGTTAACCTGAAAAGAACAGTTTTTCCCTTCTTTGTGGGTTTTGCTTGTTGTTTAGAGCACTGCTAAGAAAATATTAGCTAAAGCCTACAGAAAAGACCAGTTTGTTACCAACCAGGTCTTTATTCTTTTGCTTTGATTGCCTGACAAGTTCAACTGTTGTTTTCCTGATTTTGTTTTTCCAAGTTTAACACTGAAAGCAAGTATCCTGTTTTATGTGCTACCAAGCATATCTGTGTTGGGAGAAATAACCCCATAAATAAATATCTTATTGGCTTTACACTCAAGCACAACTAATTATTGTGAGCAGCTGTGTCTGGTGTGAATGGACTGCATTTCCCACAATCCCTTGCAAATCATATTGATATATGCACTTGCCAAGACTGTGAACATTCTCACCCAGGCAGCCGTCTGACAGTCTATGGGAGCACGAGTGGAAGCAGATGGTAAAAGAAAATAACGGGGGCTGTGCAGATTTCCTGGCTGACTCTGCATTACCGCAACCTCTGATTCCACGAGATGCCCCTTTTTGGAGGGTAGAACAAATGCCATTTGTCTGTACCACAAAACAAGACCTGGGGAAATATACACTACTATGATTTTACTAGTCTATACCCTTTTGTCAATAAAACAAAGGAATATCCAATAGGCCATCCACAAATCATTTATGACAAATTTGGCCCCCCTACAAATTACTTTGGTTTTATAAAAACAAAAGTATATCCACCACGAAAGCTCTTTTTCTCGGTGTTACCCATACGGTTGGGCGGCAAACTTATGTTTCCACTGTGTCATACGTGTGCTGACACAAGGCAACAGGAAATGTGTGCCCACACGGATGAGGAGAGAGCTTTTGTGGGGACTTGGTGTACGGAGGAGATGAATTTAGCCATTGCAAAAGGGTATGTGGTTGTTGAAATCTATGAAATCTGGCATTTCAAGCAAAAATCTGATAATCTTTTGTTTTTGACGGAGGTGCATTTTGATGTATTCGGAAAAAACATTATCAGATTTTTGCTCGAAATGCCAGATTTCATAGATCCAGGATCTCCCACCAACAGATCCACATTCTACCCCCTGCAATGGTGGCAGTAGAGGGGAACATCACCCCAGTCCTGCTGGGGATCAGACACCCTATAGGGCAGGCAATGCAGAGCTGTACACATGCATAAAGGAATAGCAGACAGACAGTAGGGCTGGAAATGCACAGCTGCCCCCCACCACTATCTGACATTCTCCAGCAGCAAGCCTCCAGCCGCTGCACCCTGCAAGGTGTTCCAACAAGACACATACCAGCTGCAGACAGTCTTCTAGCTAGTCCATAGTGCATGTTCCTAGAGGAGATGCGTGAACCCAGAACTGGGATGTCAGCATACACACCAAGCAGATAAGTCAGTGATTGGGCCCCAAAAGGGACCCACAAATATCATATGAGAAAAATACTATATAGCACTATGGGGGAACCTAGCCATGCCGTGGTCACTGCTCAGTCAGGGTGAGAGTGACCTCCCAGCAGGACATGCTGTGGCCACCCTGTCCGTGCAGGTGGTGACCAGCCACTACAATGTCCGAGACATTGCCCTATGCTATGTACAGATGGATCCAGGCCAGGCCATCCTATCCTGGTTATTCCCACAGTACCTTGCTCCTCATTATGCACATTGGCAGGCCAGTACTGGCAACAGTGCTAGCAGTGTGAGCTGTGGAGGGTGTTTGCAGCCACCACACACTGGATAGACAGACACACACTCCCCGCACCTATGCCAGCATTGTGCAACTATAGAGGTGTTTAGCAGCCCTGGCCACCGCACCAGTCCTGGACACAGTGCAGGCATGGCTATGGTACGCAATACTGTTTGGGTCACTCCTCAGGGTGGTAAACACTGTCAGACACAAGACCTGTAGCACACTCCACAGACATCAGAAAGGTTGCTATGATGCAGCTCAATCAGCAAATTGTGCTTAACTTTGGAATTGCTATCTGCCAGTAATCATAGCAACTATTTGATAGATGTTTACCGTATTCCCAGGTTTATCGTGGCATTGCCAAGGTACGCAAGTGCTAGTATTGGGAGATGCACGCAGGGCCCAACATCCTGCCACTCCAGGAGGCATTGGGTGCGGGTGTGTCTGCACCTGTTGGCCACTGCTTTAGGGCAGAGGTTCCCAACTCCAGTCCTGGTGGGCCAAACACTGTTCGGGTTTTCATGCTGTCCCTCATGAATATGCATGAGATACATCTGCATACCATGGGGGCGGCGCATAGAAATGCAGCACAGGCATCTTTATTAGAGACAGCATGGAACCTGGATGGTGTTTGGCCCTCCAGGACTGTATTTGGGAGACTCTGCTCTAGGTAATGCGCATGTTTATGGTGTCTGTGCTCTGTAGGGTAAAATGTAGGTGTTTTGGGCATGTTTACGTCATCTGCCATAAAGGTTCTGTCTGTATTAGCACGTTTTAGTAGTGGGTTAAATATGGGGACTGGGTTGGCAGGAACCACAGCTGGGACTTGAACCTGTGACCATCTGCCTCTGAATACACTGGTTTTGTGCACTGCACCACCATGTTGTCACAGAGTCAGTGCATTCCCTCGTGATACCATGACTGTTCATCAGACAGGGCCTGTCTGTTGCAGTGCATGGCACCCACCTACACAGGGCTAGGCCACGGTCTGCTCTGGGCAGCTGCCACTGCCCCCTCCACCACCAGTATCCCTCAGCCACCATGCTGACATGCCCTTCTGCTGGTGGTGCTGGTGGAGCGCAGTCTCAGGCCATCCAGTGTGCGGGTAGGCGGCTGCCTATGGTGCGGGTTCTGGGGTAGTGGTGCCTGCATAGGTGTCCATGCTTCCCCAAAGCACCGCCTGCCAATGTTCCGTGCCCTTGGGGGTAGCTCCCCTGTGACACTGTGGGAAACACAGTCGTGCCCATGTTGGGCCTTCAGCAGTTGCTGTCTGGCTGCTCTACTGTTTCAGCATTCTTATGGGCCACCTAGGCATCACCCTAGTCCACACTGTGGCCCAGCTGCACCACAGCATGTGCCACCTGCGGCCCTCTGTATCCCCTTTTCCAGCATCTGTCCAGTTGCCCATTCCGACATGCCCACCCTGCAGTTGCGGGACATGTGCACGCCATAGGACACCTGTCCAATAACAAGAGAAAGCCCTGATTAGTGCTATTTCACTGTGGGCTCATTCACCTTGTATGGGGACAGAGCATAGACCCTTCCACGATTAATATCTTTTTTTTGGAGCTTTCTCGGGGGGGGGGGGGTGATGTTTCCCATTAATATCACTATTGGCCAGCTTGGTTATGTTTTTTTTCCAATTTGTTGAGGTCATTTTCAATGTTTATGTGCCCTTTTGTTCTGTGCACATGTATCACACTTATCACTTTTTGTAGGTTTCCCTGCCTATGCTGTACATTGCTGACACTGAAATGGTTTCTCTCCCCTGCAAATGTGCATCTAACAGCAGGTTTTCAATCGCGTTAGGATTCATCTCATCAGATCAGCGCATTAGTGTGAATGGAGCCTCTCCCCGCCCACACTCCGCCCATTGACCCCTTCTCTCCGCCCTCTCTCCACCTTCTGCGGTGTTTTACCGCGCCGCGGAACGTCTACGATCGTTAAGTAACGTTAACACGCGTTATGAGACGTTAACGATCGTTAATGTCTCATAACGGACATTAATGTTACTTAACAATCATTAACGTTACATAACGCGCGTTATGTAACGTTACCGCAGTTTAGTAAACATACCCCTAAAGGTTGAGGCACATTATAAAGAGCATAGCTGCTGGAAAAATTAAAAACGTCATACCTTTTAACTTTCTTTGCTGCCTTCTTTTTGTAAGAGAGAGTTTATTTGTACCCCACGATTTCTGCTCCTATTTCTAAAGACAATCATAAGAGACAGAAACACTACATAGCAAACAATATTTTTAAAAAGTTAAGGCACATATCTACTCACCATGTCTGAAGATGAGTTGCAGATGATACAAGCTGTAGAGAGACTATGTGATCTTTTCTAGCTGCTGAAATGTACTGCACCTTTTTAAATGAAATTCTTTTGATGGGGTTTACAGTCCCCAGACTCTTTAACTGAAACATCTCTGGATCTCGTAATCTTATCATATGACCTGACTAATTCACAATGCCATTTTTTTTTCGCAGACAGTACATTGTAATAGATGCTACATATTGTGTATGTGGCTAATACACATTCCCCCATCCCCAGACACCTTAAGTGGATTTTAGTTCTACAATAGAGCTCTGCTCTTCACACCTAGATAAATCACAAGGTCCCATTTTTTCTAGACAACCCATTGTAGGTTTAATTAACTAGGCAGTCCTAAAACACACCACACATAGGTTCAAAATGTTTTATTTCAAATAAAATGTTTTCATCTTGTGAAATGATTCATTTGAGCATTACAAGTTTTTTAAAAAATATATAGGCATACATATAATTTTTTGTTCATCTGTATGTTCGGCTAATAGATTCTGGAAATACATACATTTTCATAAAAAGTCAATTTTTACAGAACTTGGTGTTTTTTAAAGAACGATCTATAATCTCTGTCACAGATTAAACCTTCTACTAGCTCTATATCACAGTCTGCTGCAGATCTAAGCAAAATATTGAGCAGTTGTCCTGGATTTCTACTGGTATTAAAATCTCTGATGAGTTCAAACAAAAAATTCAAATTTTCATAAACTAGGGCAGTTGCTTTCATTTTATGACCAACAATCATGGCAACATTTACAATAGGTCCTAGACACAACCTGTTACAAGTTTTATGGATTTTCTGCTGTATTTCCTTGTGTCCCCACCTTAGGCAATCATGATGTCTTTGCCCTGGAGTATGTATTACACAAGCTGCACAGTCTCTATGCATAATGTCCTGCCAGCATTTCCTGATAATACAGCCCACTGTTGCTTGTATAGCAGATTTAAATGTGTTTATTTCATCAGGTTTTTTTGAGTTGTCCTTTTTACTGGTTATGACATCAAATGCCTCCCTTTGATATGTACAGAGAAAGCACAAACAGCATAGATTGGTTGCTTGTATGTCCTCTAGCTCCTGTAGGAGCGGAGATTCGTCACTTCCCTACAGAAAAACAAAATAATGTCAGTGTGAACCACCTCTTCTATAACACTTTTCTAAATAAAAAAAACCCCTTCTGTTACCTCTGCTGATCCTCATTCTTCCAATAAACAGTTTGTTTCTACATTTGCAGTGGCGTAATATAATTCTATATCCTCTGGATCCATTGTGTTGTCAGATGTTAAGTCAATCTTGGTATCACAATCGCAGGGGTCTTGAGAGTCGAATAATATCTGACCATCTGGAAAATCTACATTCTCTGTTATTTCTTATTCAGGCTCTGCCGGACTCTCCTGTAGTTCAAATGGATTTTCAATCGGTGGATACCTCTCTGCAGCGGCATCATGGTCCTTAAGAAAGTAATTAATGTTGTGTGCCCTGCTGGAAATTCTGCTTGGTGTTCCAAAAAGAGCCATTTTTTCTTTTTGAATCTCTGTGTTAAAATGTCCCCCTTACACAGGACACACAGCCTTACACCAGGAGCATGCTCAGAACAGCTGGAGCATACTCAGAACAGGCCTCTTGTTTCAACCAATCATGTGTTACCACACCCTAGAGAGGCATGTTCAGACTTGTCTCTCTGTATTGGTTTTTTCAAAGCCACTAAAAAATAGCTGTGGCTGTATTTGAACTCAGCTCTCTCTCTCCAAAAAATAGCTGTATTAGGGGGATTTGAACTCAGGTCTCTCCCTCTCTCTCTGTATTTCTGTGTTTGCCAGAATACTTGTCTCTAACCATGAGGTCTTAAAAGCAAAATTCTATCACATGGACAGCACTGGTTTCTCTAACAAAAGATGTGTTAATTGAGGTTTAACATTTGTAAAGAAAAGCTTCTACCCTGTCTGTGCCTCTGTGAAAAGCATGTGCTATGCTAAGAATCTTTTGTGAGAAAAAAGCTCTGGGGCAGTGGGAGAGAGAAAAGCATTTTTTGTTTTCCAGGGTTCCTGCTTTTTGCAGATGTAAACATTAACCAGAAGCAAAACACATTTCCGGAGTCAGTCACTCTGCTTCCGCTGAGGTCATTGGAAAAGGACACGGTCCATTTCTGATGACACTCTGTTTCCAGTGATGTCAGCAAAAAGTGACAGTCCATTTCTGATGACACCCTGTTTTGGGTGATGTCATTTCCGATGATGTAGGCAAGGGCGTGGTTGAGGGTGGGAGGCTGTGGGTGTGGCACAAACAAGGAAGTGGGTGCTGATTGGCTAAAATGCCAATATTGTGGGGCGGAGCGTGGGCGTGGCACAAACCCGGAAGTGGGCGCTGATTGGATGATGTCATCCTTGGGGGTGGGGACGGGGGCATGTCAAGCGGGGGCGGTGGCCACGCCTGGGGGTGGGAGTGGGCGGGGCTGACTCACCAATCACTTCTATGGGAAGGGGCGTAGCCTAAGGCGGGACATACACCGGAAGTGAACGCTGATTGGCTCCTGTCATCCTTATCTCACCTGTCAATCAGCTTATCTCACCTGTCAATCAGTTTGACGAGTAGTGTACCCATTATGCTACTCATAACTATATAAACATTTGTCTAGCTTTATACATGTATACATTTGTATTTTGTAAAATATGGGGTAACTTTTCAAAGCATTTTCCATGTGTAAACATATTATAAAATTACATGGTGAAATACACACGTTTAACAGCCCTTCTCATGTATAAAAGAATGCACCACCAAGATGACAAGCACTCACACATACACACTGCACATAGGCATTCCCTGGGGAAGAGCTCCCATGTACATGCACCAAGTATACACACACATTTGTATGTTCAGAGCAACTGTAAATTTGTGCAAGGGTTTTTGTATACTATTAAAGGTAATTCTGAGAGCCTATTTTATAAAGGCACATAAGCAACTATATTTTATAAAATATTTTATTATTTATTTTATTTATTTCGCTGGATTTTTATACTGCTTTTCACTGGGGCAAAGCAGTGTACATTTCAACAACAGCTTGTACAGAGAACAAAGAGAACTTATATACATATATAAATTTGAACAATTGCAACAGTAACTTATTACATGGAGCAAAACTTATTTACATTGAGGTATGTAGTTATGTCTTCAAGTTGTATGTATGACCAAGTTATTTATTTTCTGCTAAGGGGAGGAGGAGGGAAGGGGGAGAGATATGAGGGGGAAAGGATTATGTGATGGAGCCAAAATATTTATTGAATAGGTAAGTTTTGAGAAGATTTCTGAATGTGGAGACAAAATAGACACTTTTATGGACATTTCACATGTACACCCTTTTATAAAGTCCCCACAACCATGTGTGTAAAACCAAAACTTTGGTAAGCTTCACTCCTCCGTATGCTCACTTCAAATATGGATACATTTATGAGTATGTGTAGGATCACTTCCTACTTACAGTATACTTTGATGTGTGTATATGACAGCAAATTTTATACAATGCTGTTTGACACATTAAAAAACACTGTAAAATCACCCCCTAATTGTCTAAGTGGCAGATGGACTTACCAATATAAAGTTCGGTTTTGATTGAAAAGCATTTGCCTATAATAGTGATGATCTTATCATATTATACTTGAAAGTTTCTAACATTTGTAAACAATAGTTGGTAGATGGGGGGGGGGGGGTTCTACCATTTTTAATCCTATATTATTTCAAAGGCTAAAGCAACAGTTAAAAGCTCTGTCTAATCAAGAGTAAAAAATATAGGCCTTATTCAAAGCGATTAATGCAGTTAACTGACTTGCTAACCATGTTAATCGTGGCAAAAGGGATATTCAGTGGCACTAATGCAATTAGTGCTGCTCAATATACACAAGTGCCGCTATTGAACACCCCGATGCTAGCCAGCTGGCATCGTGCATTTCGGGGCTGAAGTAGAAGTGGTACCCGGGGATAACCAGGCAGTGGCAATATTCAGCTGCTGCCTGGCTATCCCTAAGTGACAAAAGTTAAGCACCTTAAAGGCTTGCCTAACTTTTGCCACAGAAGCTAACTGGGCAGCAGCTGAATATGGAAACCGTTGGGCCAATATTCAAAGCACTTAACCAACTGGCCAACAAGAAGCCAGCCAGCTAAGGGGGCAGATCACAATATCCACAGCCCTATCAGGATAATGCACTGAATTTCTCTATTGACTGCCCCAGCACTATCCAGATAGTGCAGGGGTGGTGAGTGGGCACTGCCAGCTCTTACCCAGTTAGCATGATTTTCAACAGCCTTTGCCCAGACAACTTAGGCCACATGAAAAGTAGGCCTAAGTTGCAATCCAGGCAACTGCCAGCTGAAAATCTCACTAACTGGGTAAATTTTGGCATTTACCTGGTTAATGCCACTCAACCTACAGTAAATATTCCACAGTAGCTGCTGTCTAGTACTGCTACTGAATAGCCCAACGATATTTAAGTTCCACACCTGAACGCCATGGCATTTGACTATCAACAGTTCTGAAAATTGGGCCCCATATAAATAAGTGTTACATGTTTAATCTGTCTATATTTGAAAACAACTTTTGGCTTAATTACTTGCCAGATAGACTGAATGGGTATGATCAGTTTGAAATACTATTTTGCAGTGGAACATTGTTCAAAGAATTCCCACATTGTGGTAACTCAGAAATAGGCTTTTATAAAACTGCACATGGATATATATTGTCATGAGGTAGACAGCACTGAGCCTGGGATAATAAAGGGAAATGGAAAAGAAGAGCTTACCTCACAGCCACATGTGCAGTTAATACATTCAGGTTGCAGAGAAGCAAAGAATGGAGGAACAAACTTTCCTCAAAGCATTAGTGACGCAGTAGAAACTCAGGGGGATGTTTACTAAAGTGCGGTAATCGTGATTAACGCGCGTAAAGTACGTTTAACGATCGTTGGCACGTCCGAACGCGCGTTCTGACGTGCTAACGATCGTTAAACGTACTTTACGCGCGTTAACCGCAGTTAACGATCGTAAACCTCCGCGGCACGTTAAAACAGCGCAGAAGGTGGAGAGTGGGCGGAGAGAAGGGGTCAATGGGCGGAGAGTGGACGGGGAGAGGCTCCCCTCATACTAACGCGCTGAATTTCTGAGCTCAATTCCAACG
Organism: Ichthyophis bannanicus; assembly: GCA_033557465.1. NCBI lineage: Eukaryota > Metazoa > Chordata > Amphibia > Gymnophiona > Ichthyophiidae > Ichthyophis > Ichthyophis bannanicus. Next base: position 574,517,943 of record CM066035.1, read on the forward strand.
CGAATGAAAACCTGTCGTTAAAGGCATATTAAAGGGAAGAGAAACCATTTCCGTCAGCAATGTACAGCAAAACCGGGGAAACCTACAAAACGTGAGCAGTGTGATACATGTGCAAAGACCAAACGTTCACATAAAACCTTAAGAATGACCACAAGAAACATTGTAAAAAGCACAATTCAGCTGGGCAACAGTGATAGCAATGGGCAACAATGAACAACACTCCCTGGAAAGCACCAAAGAAAGAAATGATGTTTGGAAGGATCTACGCTCCGTAGATCCTTTCAAAGATCATTTCATTGTGATGGAGCTTTCCTGGGAGTGGTGTGTAATGTTGCCCAATGATATCATTGTTGCCCAGCTTGGTTATGGGTGTTTGCCCCTTTTTTTGAGGTCTGTTTTGAGGTTTATGTGCACCTTTGTCTCCATACAAGGTAAATGAGCCCACAGTAAACCTGAGCAAGCAGGGTTTCTGACTCGTCAGGCCGCTTTAACTAACTCCAGGGACTGCACCATTTCTGTGGCCACAGTGTGGTGCAACAGACACAGCCAGTGCCTGTAAGACCAGAGGGTCAAAGGTTCAAATCCCAGCTGGGGCTCCTGCCAACCCAGTCCCCATAGTTTTACCCACCACTAAACAGTGATAGTAAAGACACCCCTTTATTGCAGAGAACATACGCATGGTTAATACGCCTATATTATACCACACCAAACACAGACATCAGAAACAGGTGCATTACCCAGAGCAGAGTCTCGCAACTGCAGTCCTGGAGGGTCCCACACCATTCAGGTTCCATGCTGCCTCTAATAAAGATGCCTGTGCTGCATATCTATGCACCACCCCCATGGTATGCAGATGTAGCTCATGCATATTTATGAGGGACAGCATGAAAACCCGAACAGGTTTGAACACCAGGACTGGAGTTGGGGAACTCTGCCGTAAAGCAGCAGCCAACAGGGCCAGACACACCCACAGGCCCCATTGGCCAATGCCTCCTGGAGAAGCAGGACATTGGGCCCTGCCTGTATCTCCCAATACTAGCAGTTGCATACCTTAGCAATGCCACCCTACACCTGGGTATATGGTACACAGCTGTTTCCTGTGATAACTGGCAGATATCAATTCCTACATTAGGCACAGTTTGCTCAGTGAGCTGCACCATAACAATCATTCTGCTGTCTGTGGTGTGTGCTGCAGGTCTGGTCTCTGACAGTGCGTACCACCATGGGGAGTGACCCCCAACAGTCTTGCGTATAATATCCATGCCTGAACTGTGCCCAGGACTGGTGTGGTGGGTATGGCTGCTGAACACCTCTATAGTTGCACAATGCTGGCATAGGTGTGGGGGTGTCTGTCTGTCTATCCAGTGTGTGGTGGCTGCAAACACCTTCCACAGCCTACACTGCCAGCAATGTTGCCAGTATTGAGCTGCCAATGTGCATAATGAGGAGCAAGGTACCATGGGTATAGGCCGGACAGGGTGGCCTGGCCAGGGTGCATCTGCACAGGGCATAGGGCAGTGACAGGCACATTTTAGTGCCCGGCCACCACCTACACAGACAGGGTGACCTCAGTATGTCCTGCTGAGAGATCACTCTCACCCTGACTGTGCAGTGACCACAGCATGGCTAGGCACACCCATAGTGCTATATAGTATTTCTCTCATGTGATAGATATGGGTTTCCTTTTGGGGCCCAGTCACTGATTTATCTGCTTGCTGTGTATGCTGACATCCCAGTTCTGGGTGCATGCATATCCACTGGGCACATGCATTATTGACTAACTAGCAGACTGTTTGCAGCTGGTATGTGTCTTGATGGAGTGGCTTGCAGGGTGCAGTGGCTGATGGCTTGCTGCAGGAGTATATCAGATAGGGGTGGGGTGTAGCTTACCATATCCAGGCCTGATGTATGTCTGCGTACAGAGCTGCGGTGTCTGTTCCCCACAAGAACTGGGGTTGATGTTCCTCTCTACTGCCACCTTTGCAGGGAGGTAGAAGGTGGATCTATTGTTAGGAGACCCTGTTTGCCACCCTTGGCACTTGGGGGGGGGGGGGGTTGGGTTACATGGGGGCTACACCTGACTGCAAGGTGTTTGTGCAGAAACTACCTATCTCGCACATTAACACTGCGTTGGACCTGCGCCATGGCCTCTTTCAGCCATGAATGGTGCTGTGGACCTGGTGCTGGGCACCTCACTGCACCCTTAGGGTGAGCACAGTACCAGCACAATGTGACGGTGTGTAGCTACTCTGTGCCAGTACAACACACAGTCAGTACCCCCTACCAGGCCGAGGTGCTGTGGGGGTGCACATGGTCACTTCCCCCTACCAGGCCGAGGTGCTGTGGGGGTGCATTCCCCATGGTGTGTATCTGTGGACAGCTGATTTGCATGTGCAGTGCATCATGGGTGTGACTGGCATGATCCAACCCTGGGAAGATCCAGCGCCTGCTCTCAGGCTCTGATAAACCATAGGCCATCACACGTACATCTGTTAGCATAGTGCATAAGTGCAAGACACCCTAAAGTGTCTGTACTATAAGGTGCCCACGCTGGTAAAAACACACGTACCCACGCACGATTGTACGCACGTACCTACGCACGGGGCTACGCCCGTAACAACGCATGCAGCCACGCACGTACCAACGTACATGGCTATGCGCACTGCGAGAGTGTGTTTCACTAACAACTACTGAACGTAAAGAAAAACATGCCTCCTCATTCCCTATGTAATGTACAGGGTGCTGCCTGGGACAGCATTCTGCGTTAGGCACACTGGGGACTTGAACCCATGCTGCCTGTAACAGCGGTGAGTACACTAACCATTGTGCTACAGCTCTGTTTCAATGATTTGTGTCTGTACGCCTTCATATGCTTAACGCGCCACGGCGCCCTGTAACGCTCGTTAGTTTTTGGAACGCGCGTTAGTCGTTACGATGTCCCGCCCATGTCCTTTTTTGGCTTTCCTTTCACTAACGCGGCTCCTAACGCGATTTGCACTAACGCAGTTTAGTAAACATACCCCTCAGAGTCCTAATCATGCTCACCTGAGGAAAGAATCACGTACAACGTACAACAAGCAGGGAGATAAAACCAGGTGGGAAATCCCACAGAGAAGGCAGAGTCAGGGAAGCCAGAGGAGTCAGATCCAGAAGGGGATTGAGACTCCGGAGCAGACACAGAGAGACACGCTGTCACGGAGAGAGAGGGCAGAGTGGAAGCAAGCTGTTGAACCAGAGAGTGCTGGGAGAAGCAGTGCAAGAGACTTCCAAGCCAGAGGGGTCCTCGTGCCGGGGAAGGCAACCAAGCAGGTAGAGAGCAAACGTCACACCCAGGAAAGCTCACTGAAGCCAGGAAGTGATTACAGCTCAGCTAAGCCTAATGCTTGGAACTCCCAGAGAAAGGCAGCTTACACCCCAGAGAAGAAGCCCTGGCTAACAGAGGAAGGGCTGGAAACTCTCTATACCAGAAAGAAAGATAAGTACCCTGTTTTCTACAGAGGGAAGGAAGTGGGTCCTTTTATAAAGAGCCAAGCTTACAGTGTGTTAGAAAACCCTTATTGGAATGGGTATTGGAAAGAAACCCCAAGCACAGCTCCTTATGTCCCTGTATGCACAGAACAGTCTCCTCTCATAGAAACTGAGGTCTCTCAGGGGCAAGGTTGTGAAACCAGCAATGCTGAAGCATGGTGCCCGTTTACAGGACCAGGTCCTGATTTGATGCAGTGGGAAAGTTCAAACCCAGAGATTATTCCAGAACCCATGGATTGTGCTCTATGTATTTCTGACGAGATAGACTCTCTATGTTAAAAAGCAAGAAGAAGCATTGTTATCGTTTGAAAAGCTTTTATTTTTCTGTGAAGCAACAGTTTGTTTTTGTTATCATTATATGCTGTATCCGGAAGGCAATCCTCAAGGGAAGGGGAATAAAGCCCAGCTTTAATTATACTTGGACACACGACTACAGAGTATTCCTTTAAGAAACAGAGCTATACCCCATATCTAGGCAGGTGCCTAAGGAGGGTATAGTCTCACAATATACATGTAAAAAGTGGGTGCACCAAAAGAAAACACCTCATAGTTTCAAGAAGCATCAGCTACCATAGCACTCCATGGTTGTCAAATCCCCTCAAAAGGGCCAAGTTCCAAGTTTCACTCTTCAGTGTTCCTGAGGAAGAAGGCTAGGACTAATAAAACAGAATTTTTTTCAGAACGCTATGCTAAGGACCTATGTAGTGTCTTAACAGCTCTTCATGGGCATACACTTGCAGAACATCATGTGCAACTTGGAGGATTGAATGACTTTCTCCCTCCAGAAAAAGTTCAGGAATACTGCTCCCTAGTGGCTCAAGGGAAAGGAGTATGGAAAATATATTAACCAAGTGACTTACGATATTTGATAAGGCATCAAGAGACTCTCATGGTTCCGAGCCCCAGACTTACAGCCTAGTGTGCAGCAGCAGCTTGCTGATGTGGCATGTCCTAGAGACAATCTCTTCAGCTAAGAGGTCCAAGAGGCTGCAACAATAATCAAACCCCATACTGACACCTTGAAGATACTTTCCAGGCCCACTTCTGAACTGACTGCCTCATGTAGTCCTGCTGCTTTCATAGATGTAGGTATCCTCCTCCCTCCTTCTCTTCCCAGATCAGGCAACCTTCATGCTCCACCCTTGGCAGCCCAAGCCAACATCCCAGCAAAAACTGGACCCACGATTTTGACTGGCTTCTAGAGAACATAGCCATTACCCCGTTCTATTTCCAAACAACCTACCAGTCAGAGAGAGCCTTGTGCTTTTGCAGATTGCTGATCCTTTATAACTTCTGACTTTGGGGCCTAAAAATAGTCCAGGAAGAGAACAGACTACACCTATTCAAGCCCCCACAAAATTGCCCACTGAGAGTCCACTCAATCAGGAAGGGCTGGGATTCTATTTGAGTTATTTCCTAGTGTCAGTTAGAAAAGGAAGATACTGTCCGATTCTTGACCTAAGAGACCTGAACAAATTTCATGGTAAAGTTCAGAATGGTTTCCTAGGTACCTTGCTTCTCTAGGGTCTGGCTGTGTTCCCAGGATCTAAAAGACACTTACAACCACATACAGATACATCCCAGTCATAGAATATCTACAGGTCATTGTAGGAACACATCACTTGCAGTAGTGCGTACTGCCTTTTGCCTTGCCTCTGCTTCTTGCTTGTTCATGAAATGCCACACGGTTGTCAGAGTGTTTCTAAACAGACTAGGTGACTGGCTAATGAAAAGCATCACTCAGGAAAGGGTTCAAGAATCAGTACATCTGGGTACTAGAGATCCAAAGGTTCATCATCAATTTTCCCAAATTGAACCTCAGTCATCCAATCAATTGGAATTCCATGGAGCCCTGGTAGACACAGGTGAAAGTCTTCCTTCTTCAAGACAGGCTCATCCAACTAGTCACAATAGTGTAATAGCAGAATCTGCACATGTTGGCCAGAGACATGTAGAGAATGTTGGGCCACATGACTTTGATGGTTCATTTAACTCCCTTGGCACGTCTCAACATGAGAGAAGCTCAGTAGACCCTGAGCATGCAGTGGACACAGTCTGCTCACAAGCTCAAGAACATCATCTCTGTCACCCCTCCTCTTTAAAACTCTCTGTCCTGATGTATGGATCATTCCAATCTAGAGAAAGTTCTCCCCTTTCAAATTTCCCCCCACTAAAATTTGCTGATAACAGACATGTCCAAAGTGGGCTGGGGAGCTCATGTAGATGGGTTCCACACCTGGAGCCTGTGATCTACCCAGGAAAGCCTTCATCAAATTAATTTCCTGGAACTGAGAGCAATATTAAATGCTCTAAAGCTTTTCAGAGATTGGTTGGCCAATTAAATTATTATGATCCAGATGGACAATCAAGATGCAATGTACTTACACACAAACAAGCAGGGAGGAACCAGCTCACACCTCATGCATTGGGAAACAGTCAGGATGTAGTACTTCTCTATCTTTCTCAGGATGATGCTCAGAGCCACATACCTGCCAAGTGAGAACACCTTGGCAGACAACCTGAGCCGCATCCTTCAACTTAACAAATGGATCCTGAATGGGGAAGTGACTCCATCCCTCTTTTGAGAGTGCAACACTCTCTTGATAAATTTGTTTGCCACTGCTTGGAACAGGCAAGTGCCTCAGTTCTGCTCCAGGATAGAGGCACATGACAAACTAGCCTCAGATTCCTTCCTCTTATGCTACAGAGAGTCTTCTTTAGCATATCCTCCTATTCCTCTGATAGCGAAACTCTCCTGAAGCTCAGAGATGACTGGAGCACACTAATTTTTATAGCGCCTTATTGGCCCAGACAGCCATGGTTTCCTTTTCTGCAAGAGTTTTCCATCCAGAGTCTCTCAAATTTATTGCTAATGCTCAGCATAGTATTTGCATCATCACAAAGAAAGCTTCCTTCTAGAGTTCATAAGATGTAACATTTATGGATAATTTATCAAGGTGTGTTTGAAAATTCCTCTTAATCAAGCCTGTGGCACCCAACACGATAAGAAGTGGAGTAGTGGCCTAGTGGTTGGGGCAAGGTACTTCAGGCCAGAAGGTCAGGGGTTCAAATCCCACTAGAGGACAGCAACCTTGGGCCGGAAGGACTGGGGTTTCTAGTCCCACAGGTGCTCCTTGTGGTCTTGGGCAAGCCACTTAACCCTCCATAGCCCATGTTCCCTGTAAAATAGTTATCTCCAAGTTATAATGCCCTGTTCAATGTAATTTCAGTTTGTTCAATGTAAACTGCACTGCTGCAGAATAGCACAGTATATAAGAGAATGTAAATTAAGAAATAGCTTGGTATCTCTCTGCCACATTTTCTTGATCTCTGACTGCATTTCTTTGTACTTGAAGATCTCTCTCTCTCAATATGAGTCACAGAATAGTTGCTTCAGATGGACACCTCTATAATCAATGCCGTTCTGGTTTTCTCCTTTACCACTATGTCCGGCTTCCTTGCATCCAACTTTTTATCAGTTATAACTTCTTCATTCTCCCTAATTCTCTTAGGTCATGATCCCAGTGCTTTTCCTGCACAGTGATGTGATATTTACAGAGTTTCCAGTAGATGAGAGATGCTACTTTTTGTGCCTTTCTGTATAGAAATTTTCTTCCATCAGAACTTCACAGCCAACTATTAGATGAGTCATTGTTTCCAGCTCTTTTTTTTTACAAAATCTATATATGTCTGTTTTGCCAGTTTTGTCAATGCTCGCTGTAAACCATCTCTTCTATAATCTGCTGTCCTGGGCTGCAACTCATCCTATGGTTTCAGTTCACTCGTCCCTAACCATTGATGTGTCTGTTCTTGTTTAACAAAGGGTTCTCGGAGAAACACTTTGTATATCCCACTGCATTTGTGCATTTGTCATTTGTTTTTCATTGCATTCAGAGCCAAGCACCTGTAGATCTCCTGAACATCGGACATCCATCAATGTTTTCCTGAAGGCAAGGAAGGATTCAGATTCAAAAGGGGATGTGGAACATCAAGCAGTAGCTCTGGTGCATTTACGTTGGAGTCCTTCGAGGCATGGTGCTGAGAGTATCAATGGTTTGCATGAGTGCCCCTCTAAGCTACTCCAAAGAAAAAAATGCTCAATCTCAATATTTCTGGAGAAGTAGCTATGGCTTTCCCTTAGCCAAGACTAGCCTGCTGATATCCCCCCTCAAATTCCAGGAACACATTGGACGATTCTATTGTGCCCCCTGTGCCTTTGGAGATGGCAACTATGGAGAATCGCCTTCTGAAGGGTGTCAAGGAGAGAACCACGGAATGCTCATCACCATGCTCCTCAGAGCATTGAGCCCATCCTTGAGAAGCACAGCATGCCTGCAGGAGATGCTTCAACATCAGGATATCAAAAGGCCCCTGAATCCTGCCTGGCTGATATCACTCTCCAGGGCATCGGTGACTGATGTACCCGTAGTGTCTATGAAGTCATCAGTGCATTGACACTTCTGAAGAAGCTCCAGATCCCCAAGGGGAAGGGGAATTGACTTGGTAGAGGCTCAGAAATACTTTGATTTTTCTCTCTGATTCTGATTTAGAAGGTTGGATCACAGATGAGGAGTCAGATAACCTATTGGAGGATAGATCACCCAAGCTCTCCTTTGATCCTTTGCCTCCTCATGAAAGATGTAAGTCTCCTCCTGAGGATATGACATTCCAGGAATTTGTAAGGGATTATGGCCACGGCTATATCATTTTCTTTAGAGATGAAGGACAAACCCAGGGTAGAAGAATTGGAAATCCTCCAATACTCCATGAGAGTGACCGTGAGCCGCATCCTTCAGAGGTTACAGATGAGATTATGGGATACCTCCCTCACTGTACCTCCAGATAGAAGAAAGACTGACTCAATGTACTAAGTTTAGAAGGCTTCCAGATTCAAGAAGCACCAGCTTCCACACCACACTCTGGTCATTGAATCCTCTCTCAAAACATCCAGAAGTTCCAAGATACACTCCTTGGTACCCCCAGAGAGAGGCTTATACATTGGACTCTTTTTGGAGGGAAATATTTCAGAGTTCCATGCTTGCTTCCAATGTGGCCTCTTACCAGCTCTACATGGGCATGTTTCTGAAGAACAACATGAGCAGCCTAGATGATATGTTTATGTTTCTTCCTCCAGAGAAACTCAAGCATTATCATTCCCTAATGAGTCATGGCAAAGACTGCTTAAACGTCATGGTCTGAGCAACCTATGATATTTTTGATATGGTATCAAGAGCTTCTGCAATTAGTATTGGCACTTGGAGACTTGCTTGACTCCAAGTTTCAGACCTTCAATCATCAGTGCAGGACAAGCTCACTAATATACCGTGCCATGGAAAGAATCTCTTTGGAAATAAAGTTGAAGAGACTGCGGGCTTCATAGAGAAGCAATTATACTTTGGAATCTCTCCAGGCACATGTTTGAACAGACGTCCTACCACAGGAGGTTTCAGAGTGGCAGACAAAGACAGACAGATTACTCTTAAATGTGTAGGTACTTTCTTGGCTCCCGCTACTCCCAAATCAAGCAGACTCGTGCTCATTCTAAGCAAGAGAAGTTGCAGAAGACCCAGCCTCCTCAACAGACAAAACCAGGGGTGGGGTTTTGACTGGCTTCTGCTCTCCACGGAGTACACCTGCTACAGGTAACTATGTTTTATGATGTTTTTTCTTTCAATAATTTCTGTTGATTTCTGTTTCTTCCTGTAATCTTAGATATTTATATATGGCTTCCTGTTCAAGTTTTTTGATTTCACATTCCTCAGCGAGGGAGACATTTTCCATTTTGATCAATTTGCCTCTAAGGAAAGTTGCCTTAACACATTTGTCAAAGCCAAAAGCCATCCTGAAGTCATCTGAGAAGCTTTTCACTACACAGAGTTGTTCTGCTAATTGTTGGTCACTGTAACATTACCTTGGGGTTGTTAACTTCTTTCAGATTCAGACTAAATCCATATCCCAAAGAGTTGATGAGAGTACTCATTGGATTAAGCACCATACAAAACAGGAGTGGTGACAAGAAATCTCCCAGAAATATTTCTCTTTGGATCTTAATGTTAGGAATGATGTACTGACCATCTTTCTACTTCAAAAAGAGTGTGGCTTGCCACATTGTGATGGTGAACTTAATGTATTCTATCAAGCCAGGGTTTATTTTATACATTTCAAGGCAATGTATTATCCAAGAGTGCAGGACGCTGTCTAAAGCTTTCTTATAATTAATCCATGCTATACTGAGATTTCTGCTTTTCTTAGCATGGGCTATGATGGCCTTATTCAATATTGACTGCTCTTTGGTTCCATATGCTCCCCTCTTACTGCCCTTGTGATCTATTGCCATGATGTTATTGGACTCGATATCATCATATAGTCAATCTACATCTATCACAGTGAATAGCATATAGATTGTAGGTAAACAAGTTATTGGTCTGTAATTTTTGGAAATGTTACTTGTGTCCCATTGTTGCAAGCCATTGTAATGTTAAGTCCAGTTGCTGGATCAATTATTTTTTGCAGTTTGCCAGGTCTTTGTGGAATGATGTTCTGTTTAAAACAAAAGTTTGTCATGCAATCTGGGCCAAGAATCTTCCAGTTTGGGCTCTTTTTAAACTGCTTTCCAGATCTTTTGTTGTTACTGCAGGCCATTCCATAGGTTTTATGTTTATCTTTTCTAAATGCTTTCAGTTCGAAGTCTGCAATTTTCAGCGTTGGCAGTGGGCAGAAGGTTGAGTCCCTTGTTACGTTTATCACTTTTTCTTTTTTGTTATAGGGGGAATATTACTAAACGGCGGTAGCAGACTCCATGCGATATCGGAGTAGTGGCCCCATTGATTTCAATGGGGCCGCGGCTCCGATATCGCATGGAGTCCGCTACCGCTGTTTAGTAAACACCCCCCAAAGTTTAAGAAAAGACTATGGTTGACGAGTCAATGAGATACAGCTCAGAAGCATCTTGTTATTGTCGTTTGGTCTGGGCTGGTTATGGCAAAAGGTGTGTATATCATGATATCATGTGCATAGATATGGTAAAGTATGTTGTGGTTTTGTATCAGAGAACACAGTGGCTGTATGTAAATGTTAAATAGTAAAGATGAAAGTGTGGTAATCCTTGGTGAAGTTTGTATGGGTGTGATGAAAGTGGGTCTATTCTGTCCTGTTGTTGGTGGCAATCCTTGAGGTATGACTGGAACCAATCTTGTAAGCCAATTACTTGTAGCCTGTTGATTAAGGTCTGGTGGTTTACTGAGTCAAAGACTACTAAGATTTCCAGGAAGAACAGGATGAAACCTTGTCCTGGCTTTTCTATGCCTCTCAGGATTCTGTCAAGGAGAGTTGTTAGGAGGGTTTCTAGGCCATGATTGGGTCTGAATCTGTGCTAATGGGGATAGAGTGGTACAACAGTCAATGTGTTCTTGCAGTTGCAGTTGAACTACTTTTTCAACTATTTTGACTATAAATGGTAGGCTGGAGATAGACCTATAGAAGCTTGGGTCTTTGAAGTCTAGGGATGGGCTCTTTAGGAGTGGTCTGACTAAGGCATTCCTCAGCCTGGGAGGCATGTGTCCCTGTGAGAGGGACAATTGAGTGAGTTTGAGTAGGATTGGGATTAGTTCTGATCTTCTAATCCATGAAACTGGGCATAGATCTAGTGGGGATGTGGTTGTGTTAAGGTTAGTAATGATCCTTTCCAGCTGTTCTGCAGAGATTGGGTTGAAAGTGGTCCATTTTCAGGTGATTATTTCTTGCAGAACACATGCCCTTGTTATTTTCGTGTTAAATTTGCTCTGGAAGCAAGTGACCATTTTGTGCCAACATAACTTAATGTTCTCTCCCTTGGTCGGGGTCTCTGGTGAGTGATTTTCTGATATCAAAGAGCTCTCTGGGGTGATTAACTGAGCCCATGATAAGGTTTGTATGGTATTCTTCTTTGCTTTTGTTTATTATTACTTGGTATTTGTTTTGTTTGTCCAAGTAGGCTCTCTGCTAGAGAAGGTCCTTTGTGTGTCTCCCATTATACTCTAGTTTTCTAAGCTCTCTCTCTAGGTTCTTTATATCTGGGATGTCCCATGGAATGCAGTGTTGCTTTCTGGATCTGTTCTTATTTTGGGGTACTAGGGAAGCCAGGGTTATTTTCTTGTTCCAGTTGGTAATGAGTAGCTCAGTGTCGGGTGTATCTATATCTTATCCTGGAATGATTCTTGTCAGGAACTGATCTTTATCAAATCATTGAAATCTACGTATCTTGCTGTAGAGAGGGCTTTTCAGATTTGGGACAATGCCTTGAGGTAGTGTAAAAGATATGATGCTATGGTTGGACCATGGTACTGGAGACACTTGTGGGGGGTGCTGGATGGTGTGGCTTAGCATATCATTGTGTACAAAGATGAGGTCTAGTGTGCCTCCCTTCTCCAGGAACAAGCAGGAAGTCAGTACTCACATATAGGTGACATCAGTGCCGACAGATCCCTTGTGCGGAGCAATTTCCCCCAGCTTTCAGAGAAAGCCTTTAGGAATGCCTCGTGCATGCGCGGTCCCCTTCCTGCCCAAGGGTGCCATCTTGCTTAGTCTTCTTTTTTCCGTGGCGCCCGACAGACATCGTCCCATTTTCCTCAGAAAAAGTTGATTGTTTTTTGACTATTTCTACCATTTTTGGTACCGGTTTGATGCCGGTTCCCCTTCCCGCTTCGGCTCGGTACACCGGTATCGAGTCCGACTGACTTTTTTCATTTTTGTCCTTAGTGACTAGTGTTTGCGCTCTTTTTCTTTTAACTGACAGCCCGGTCTTTCGACCTTGCAGGGGCCCTTTTTCCCCCAATGGCTGCCAGCGGGTTCAAGAAGTGTGATCGGTGTAAAAAACTTATGTCCCTCACCGACACCCATGACTGCTGCCTTCGCTTCCTTCGCTGCCTTGGACCCGACCATGACCCGGTGGTCTGTGGTCCATGTGGCAAGATGTCCTCCAAAGCGTTGAGGAGCAGGCAGCACCAGCACAAGACTATTTTCACTGAGTCTGGATCCATCCGGGCCAGGACCTCGTCAGAAGTCTTGACGCTTCGGGAATCTGAACCCGAGCACCATCGGGAGTCTTCTGAAAGGGGGTTTCCCACCCGGGAGCACTGTAAGAAGAAGAAACCCGCGAGGGCTGCGTCTCTGGATGACTCCGATCGGCTGGGGCTCTCGGGTTCCAAGCTGCAGAGTGCCGAACGCCGCCCCGGGTTCGCCGAGTCGGAGAGGCCTGCTAAAATACCTCATACGGAGCCGGAGGCGTCAGATAAGGTAATGCCTGTTGTCCTCTGGGAGAACCGGCGTCGGTCCCGGCGTCAGGAACCGAGTCCGTAAGAGCCCCAGGTTCCAAAAAGCGCAGCTGCCACACAACTCCATGGTTGTGGAATCGGCCATGCAAAGGCTCAAGAGCCAAAAGATGCACACCTTGGTGCCTCCCGGCTGGGAGGCCCAGAACCTGGATGCCCTCGGAAGAAAGTTCTTCCAGTGCTTGATGCTGTCATGCTGTGTCCAGACCTACCAGCTGTATATGAGCATGTACTTAAGAGACCTGGCAAAGGAGATTGCCGGGTTCTCTGCTGGCATCTCCGGGAAACCCTTGCAGCGCTTCAAGGCCCTGTCCACCGGGATCAGAGAGTGCTCGAAGTTTATGTCTTGAGCAGCCTACAACGGCTTCAAGGCTTTGGCCCGGGTAGCCGCGGCCAGCATTGGTGCAAGGCGCCAGGCTTGGCTCATGTCGTCTGACCTTAAGCCATGGGTACAGGACAAGTTGGTCGATGTCCCCTGCCGAGGAGATAACCTCTTCGGCAAACCCATGACTGAGCAGGCTGCTGAACTCGAGTCCGAGTATCTGACCCGGACAAGGCTGTCGAAGAAGACATCTGCTCCTTCTCACAGGAAGAAGACCTTGGGGAAAAAGCCCTTTTACCCGAGGAAGGGACAGACTTACAGAAACTACCCCATTTACCAGGCCTCTCCAGCTCCCCAACAGGGGCAGCAGGCCAGGGGATGGGGGAATGGCCCTCGTAAGCCTCAAACCCCCAAGCCTCCAGCTCCTGCTCCTGCCCAGCAGGGAGGGGGGTTTTGATTCCCTCTGCATAGCTCCTCTCCCACCAGTGGTTTGGCCCTGCACAGGAGATCGGCTGTCCCTGTACGCCCACAGGTGGCCAGCCATTACATCCGACACTTGCGTTCTCAGAATAGTCCAGGACGGCTATCTACTCCATTTCAGTCAAGTGCCTACCTCCTGTTTCCCAGGAGAGCATCTTGGACCCCTCTTGCACAGGACCTCCTCTTGCAGGAGTTGACTGGTCTGCTCAAGGATCATCCAGTGGAACCGGTGCCACACCACTTGCAGGGGAAAGGCTTTTACTCCAGGTATTTCCTGATACCAAAAAGACAAGGAGGCCTTCGCCCCATCCTAGACCTGCAAAATCTCAACAAGTTCTTGGTAAAGGAAAGGTTCAAGATGCTTTCACTTGGGATCCTTCTGCCTTACCTCCAGCAGGGAGACTGGCTATGCTCCTTGGACCTAAAGGATGCTTATACACACATCCTCATACATCCAGACCACAGGCAATACCTCAGGTTTGTGGTCGGAGGAAACCACTTCCAATACAAAGTACTTCCCTTTGGTCTGGCTTCCGCTCCAAGGGTTTTCATCAAGTGCCTAGCTGTGGTAGCGGCCTTTGTGTTCCCTGACCTAGACGACTGGCTCATAAGGAGCCAGTCAGCTCAGGAGGCGCACCACGCCACAGCGCACACAATAGCTCTGCTACAGCATCTGGGGTTCGTCATCAATCACGCAAAGTCCTCTTTGCTCCACACCCAGAACTTGGATTTCATAGGAGCAAGGCTTGACACCATACAGGCGAGGGCCTACTTGCCACTGGACAGGGCAAACCGCCTGCTGTCTCAAGTGACCATGGTGAGTCAAGTACCCCAAATATCAGCACGGAGGTTCTTACGCCTGCTCGGCCACATGGCCTCCACGGTTCATGTCACTCCTTTTGCACGCATGCACATGCGGACAGCTCAGTGGACCCTGCGGGATCAGTGGTCACAGGCCACGGGACGCCTGTCCGACAGAGTGGCAGTATCCAAACCCCTAGTGCAGTCCCTGCAGTGGTGGTCACAATCAGGGAACCTCCTGCGAGGGGTACTGTTCCAGTTTCCCATGCATACCAGGGTACTGACCACAGATGCCTCTTTGATGGGTTGGGGAGCCCATTGCCAGGGCTCTTGCAATCAAGGTCAGTGGACTCCTCAGGAGGCCACACTCCATATCAACCTGTTGGAACTCCTGGCCATTCGCTTAGCTCTAAAAGCCTTTGTTCCTGTCCTCTCCAACCAGTCTGTCCGAATACAGACGGACAACCAGGTGGCTATGTTCTATGTGACCAAACAGGGCGGCACAGGTTCGCGGATCCTTGCCAGGAGTCCCTGGATCTCTGTTCCTTCGCAGTTCGACACAACATGTCTCTCCATGCAGTTTACCTACCCAGCCAAGAGAACTGCCTGGCAGACAGACTGAACAGGGTTCTTCAACCCCACGAATGGCAACCGAACAGGGAGATTTTCAACCACTGGGGCCTCCTGTCCATAGATCTCTTTGCCTGTCCACAGAATCGTCAGTTACCCCGTTTTTGCTCCAAATAGCCGCACCCCCAGGGTAGCAGCAGATGCGTTTCTTCTCCCTTGGTCAGGAAGCCTCCTGTACGCTTTCCCGCCTACGCCACTGGTAGCACGAACTCTCTTCAAGATTCACAGGGACAAGACCTGGGTAATCCTGGTAGCACCCAGGTGGCCCAGGCAACCTTGGTTCCCACTTCTGCTTCAACAGGCGGTGGAAACCCCTCTCTCCTTGGGGGTACAGCCCAACCTCCTCACCCAGGAGCAGGGTTTCCTGGTGCACCCCAATCCCAGATCCCTCAATTTGATGGCCTGGCTGCTGAGCGGGTAGGGCTGGCACCTTTGCTCTTACCCGAAGGCGTAGAAGAAGTGTTGTTAGCCTCCAGGAGGCCATCCACCAGAAAATCCTATGCATGTAAATGGCGCAGGTTCCAAGTGTGGTGTCAACAACATACTGTAGAACCCTTCTCATCTCAGGTTCCCGAGGTGTTATAGTTCCTACTTCATCTTTCGGAACTAGGCCTAAAGTCTAACTCTGTTAGGGTCCACCTGAGTGCCATGTCGGCTAACCATGCACTGATGGTCAGCCTCTCTCGGCTCAACCCTTGGTAGCCAGGTTTCTCAGGGGCCTGCTCCTGCTGAAACCTCCAATCCACCCTCTGGCGACGGAGTGGGATCTCAATGTGGTCTTGCAGCAACTTACTCGCCCTCCTTTCGAGCCGATGGCCACTTGCCATCTGTGCTTTCTCTCGTGGAAGGTGCTATTCCTGGTGGCGCTCACGTCGGCTAGGCATGTCAGTGAGCTGCAGGCTCTAGTGTCCGATAGGCCGTACACACGGTTTTACAAGAACAGGGTAGTGCTCCGCACACATCCCAAGTTCCTCCCAAAAGTGGTTTCCTCGTTTCACCTGAACCAAGAGGTGGTTCTTCCAACCTTCTTTCCCAGGCCACATACCAACAGGACAGAAGCAGTTCTGCATACCCTGGACTGTAAGAAGGTGCTCGCCTTCTACCTGGAGCGTACGCGGAGACATCGGAGGGCTTCTCAGCTCTTCATCTCTTATGACCCTAGTAAACTGGATCTACCGGTCTCCAAGCGCATGTTATCCACCTGGGTGGCAGACTGCATCGCCTGGGTGTAGAGGGCAGCTGACCTTCAGCTGCAGGCTCGTATCATGGCCCACTGTGCCAGGGCTAAGGCCGCCTCAGTAGCTGATCACTGCTCTGTTCTCCAGGACCAAGCAGGAAGTCAGTTCTCACATATGGGTGACATCGACGTCGATGGAGCCCTTGCGGAGCATTTCCCCAGCTTTCTATGAAAGCCTTTGGGAATACTGCACGCATGCGTGGTCCCCTTCCCGCCTAAAGGTGCCATCTTGCTCAGTCTTTCTTTTTCCGAGGAGCCCAACAGACGTCTGTCCTAGTCACCCGGAGAAAAGTTAGATTTTTTCTTGCGATTTCATCGCGGTTCTTGTCCGGTTCGACACCGGTTCCCCTTCCCGCCGGGTTTGGTACGCCGGTATCGAGCCCGTCCTCTCTTTTTCAGTTTTTGCCCTTAGTGGCTGGCATTCGCGCCCTTTTTTATTTTTCCCTGGAAGGCCGGTCCTTTGACCTCGTGGGGGCTCTTTTTTTCCCGATGGCTTCCAGTGTTTTCAAAAAGTGTGTTCGGTGCAAGAAACTGATGTCTCTCACCGACACACACGACTGCTACCTTCGGTGCCTCGGTCCCGATCATGATCCTAAGATCTGTGGGCCGTGTGGCAAAATGTCCACTAAGGCACTGCGAAGTCGACAGCATCAAAAGGAAAGGCTTTTTTCTGATTCGGCCTCCGGCCAGGCCCAGACCTCGTCTGAGGCCTCGACGTCTCGGGAGTCTGACCCCGAGCATCGTCGGGGTTCCTCGGACAGGGGGTCCCCCGATCGGGAACGAAAGAGGAAGAAGCGGCTCGCAAGGGCGGCATCAGAGGAGGTCCCTGGCCCCTCGAGGGCTTGGTCTCAGACCCCCGACCACCGTCCCGGGCCCTTGGAACAGGAGAAGCCATCCAAAATGCCTCATGTGGAGCCGGGGTCTGCTAGACACGTAAGTCCTGTTGTCCTCGAGGACTCTCCTCCCAGGAAGCCGACGTCGGGCACGGCGCTGCCGGGGCCCGAGTCGGTGGCTGCTGAGTCTCCTGAGCTTGGGCTCAGGCTGACAGCCTTGGAGTGCAGACTGTCTGCCTTCATGGATCAGCAGCGGGTGCTGATGGCCAGCCTTGCTGGCACATCTGCCCCGACCACCGGGACATCGACGTCGAAGTCGACCCCGGAGACCGAGCCGATACTCGAGACCATGAAGACTCTAGGTCATCCTCGGTCGCGGTCACCCTCGACCTCCCGTTCAGGACCGAGGGAGTCGACGCCGGTGCCTTCGGCGTCAGGGCAGGTGCTGCCGGGACCCACGCGGTCGGAGCCCCCGACTCCTCTTCGGACGAGTCCGCATGGGAGACGGAGGATGAGGCGTCCCCCGATACCTTCCGGACTCGGTGCGTCCCGTCGGACTCACCGCAGTCTGAATCCCAGAGTAGATCCCCCCCAGAGGATACCCGGTTCTCGAAGTTCGTTTGGGATATGGCCACAGCTTTTGCGATTCCCGCGGACCCCGAGGAGGAGCCTCGAGCCGAAGAGCTCGAGGCCCTCCAGTATGACTCTCCTCCGAAGGAGGCCTTTACTCTGCTAGTTCCTCTGATGCTGAAACGGCACCTCTTCCAGATGTGGGAGGCACTGGCCTCGGCGCCAGTTCTGAGCAAGCAAGTCGATTCCATTTATCAACTCCATAAGAGCCCTGGCTTCCAGAAGGCGCAGCTACCACACCATTCCATGGTGGTGGAATCGGCCATGCATCGTCTGAAAAGCCAGAAGATGTACTCCGCGGGGCCCCCCCCCCCCCCGGCAGGGAGGCCCGGAACCTGGATGCGTTTGGTAGAAAGTGCTTTCAGGGCTCGATGCTTGCTTGACGTGTCCAGTCCTACCAGCTGTACATGGGCATGTACTTGCGGGACCTGGCAAAGGAGCTTGCCGGGTTCTCTGCTGGTCTCTCCGGGGAACCTTTGCAGAGGTTCAAGTCCTTGTCCTTGGGGATCCTGGAATGCTCTAAATTCATGTCCCGAGCAGCCTACGATGGCTTCGAGGCCTCGGCCCGTGTTGCGGCAGCCGGCATCGCGGCTCGACGCCAGGCATGGCTGCAGTCGTCGGATCTCGAGCCATGGGTACAGGACAAGTTGGTCGATGTCCCTTGCTGAGGTGAAAACCTTTTTGGCAAGCCAATGGCCGAGAAGGCTGCAGAGCTCGAAACCGAGCACCTCACGAGGACAAGGCTGTCCAGAAAGACTTCTGCCCCTTCTCATAAAAAGAAGGGCTCGGGTAAGAAGTCCTTTTACCCGAGGAAGGTGACTGCCTACAAACAGTTCCCACCTTACCAGGCCTCCCCAGCTCCCCCACAGGGTCAGCAGGCCAAGGGGCAGGGACATGGGCCCCGTAGGCAGAAGGCCCCCAAGCCTCCGGCTCCTGCTCCCACTCAGCAGAGTGGGGTTTTGACTCCCAAGGCATAGCCTCTCCGTCTCTGCTGTCCCCTCCCTGCACAGTAGGTCAATTAGCCTTGTTTGCCCACAGGTGGCCACCCATTACAGGAGACAGTTGGGTCTTAAGCATAGTCCACAAGGGCTATATGCTCCATTTCCAACAGTTGCCTCTGCCTTACTTCCCAGGAGAGCCTCCAAGGCCTCCTCTCCACACAGATCTCCTCCTTCAAGAGCTTCAGGGTCTGTTACGAGACAAGGCGATGGAGCCTGTGCCTCCCCACCTACAAGGTCACGGTTTCTACTCCAGGTACTTCCTCGTACCAAAGAGAACCGGAGGACTCAGGCCTATTCTCGACCTCAGACATCTCAACAAGTTCCTAGAGAAGGAAAAATTCAAGATGCTTACTCTTGGGACATTACTGCCCTACCTCCAGCAGGGAAATTGGCTATGCTCCTTAGATCTAAAGGATGCGTACACTCACATCCTCATTCATCCAGACCACAGAAAGTACCTCAGGTTCATTGTGGGAGGAAACCATTATCAGTACAGAGTACTGCCTTTCGACCTCACCTCCGCCCCCAGAGTCTTTACAAAGTGCCTGGCAGTGGTGGCGGCCTACTTGAGGAATCAGGGTATTTTTGTCTTCCCCTATCTGGACAACTGGCTCATCAGGGGTCAGACGTGCCAGGAGGCCAGGCAAGCCACCCTCCGAACTATCTCTCTCCTTCAACATCTGGGTTTTGTCATAAACTTCGCAAAGTCCACTTTGCTCCCCTCCCAGAACCTGGAGTTCATAGGGGCACGGCTGGACTCTCTGCAAGCAAAGGCTTTCTTGCCAGAGGACAGAGCCCAAAGACTAATAGACATGGCAAACCAGTTTCTCAGCACGCCACTGGTTTCCGCTAGGCTCTGGCTGAGGCTTCTGGGCCACATGGCATCAACAGTGCATGTGACTCCAAATGCCCGGCTCCACATGAGGCCTGCCCAGTGGTGCCTCAGAGCTCAGTGGACACAGGCCACAGGAAGCCTCAGAGATAGAGTACGGGTGTCCAAACCATTCCTGAACTCCCTATGCTGGTGGCTGCACCCCCACAACTTACTGCAAGGTGTGCCTTTTCAGATACCTGTGTTCACAGTAGTGCTAACCACTGATGCCTCCTTGCAAGGCTGGGGGGCACATTGTCTGGACAAGCGCACCCAGGGCCTGTGGTCTCCCTGGGAGGCCACGCAACAGATCAACCTACTGGAACTACGGGCTATTCGCTTAGCCCTCAAGACTTTCTCTCAAACCCTGGCTCACCAGTCTGTCTTAGTACAGACAGACAACCAAGTAGCTATGTTTTATGTGAACAAGCAGGGCAGCACTGGGTCCAGGCTCCTTTGTCAGGAGGCACAGGACCTTTGCTTGTTTGCACTCAGGCGCAACATGTTTCTCAAGGCTGTTTATCTCCCTGGCCAGGAAAACTGCCTGGCAGACAGGTTGAGCAGAGTTCTGCAGCCCCACGAATGGCAACTCCACCCATTAGTGGTTCAGAAAATTTTCCTAAAATGGGGACTTCCATCCATAGATCTCTTTGCCAGTCCCCTGAACAGACAGCTGCCCAGGTTCTGCTCCAGGCAACCGCATCCTCTGCGGCTAGCAGCAGATGCTTTTCTGATTTCCTGGTCTCAGTGCCTCCTGTATGCGCTTCCTCCCTCGCCTCTGGTGGCCCGAACCCTGTTCAAGATTCTACAGGACAAGACCTCGGTTCTTCTGGTAGCACCCAGGTGGCCGAGGCAGCCTTGGTTCCCACTTCTGCTTCAACTGGCAGTGGACACCCCACTGCCTCTGGGGTTGCAACCCGACCTTCTCTCTCAGGATCAGGGTTCTCTTCTGCATCCCAACCTAAAATCTCTCAATTTGATGGCCTGGAGGCTGCAAGGGTAGTATTGGCTCCCTGGGGCCTGCCTCAGGAAGTTGAAAAGGTGGTCTTGGCCTCTAGGAAGCAGTCCACCAGAAAAACCTATGCCCTGAAATGGAAAAGGTTTTCTTTGTGGTGTCAGCTACGCACAGAGGATCCTTTCTCCTGCTCTGTGCCAGTGGTGCTTCAGTACCTGCTGCACTTATCAAGTCCAATTCTGTTTGGGTCAACCTCTCCGCTCTGGCAGCTCACCACTCACTGGTGGAAGCACACTTATCGTCGGTTCACCCCTTGGTGTCCCGGTTTCTCAGAGGTTTGCTCTTGCTCAAGCCTCCTATCCGTCCTCCAGCCCCTGAGTGGGAGTTGAATGTGGTCTTGCAACAACTGACTCGCCCACCCTTTGAGCCGATGGCTACTTGTCCTCTCTGCTTCCTTTCCTGGAAGACGCTCTTCCTGGTAGCCCTAACCTCGGCTAGACGAGTGAGTGAGCTTCAGGCCCTGGTCTGTGACAGGCCTTACACTCGCTTCTATAGGAACAGGGTAGTCCTTAGGACTCATCCTAAGTTCCTCCCAAAGGTTGTCTCTTCCTTCCATCTCAACCAGGAGGTGGTTCTTCCGACATTCTTCCCTAGGCCTCATGCAAGCCAGGCTGAGGCAGTCCTGCATACCCTGGACTGTAGAAGGGCCTTATCCTTCTACCTTGACCGTACGCAGGGGCATAGAAGGGCTACTCAGCTCTTCGTATCTTTTGACCCTAATAATATGGGGTTCCCTGTGTCCAAGCGTACCTTGTCCATCTGGGTGGCTGACTGTATCACCGGGGCTTACAGGGCAGCTGACCTTCCTTTGCAGGGTCGGGTCACAGCCCACCGTGTCAGGGCAATGGCTGCCTCAGTAGCTCATCTCCGCTCTGTACTGTTGGCAGACATCTGCAGGGCTGCAACTTGGTCCTCAAACCAGACTTTTGCAGCCCATTACTGCCTGGAGAGGGAGTCCTGTAGGGACAGTGCTTTTGGCCAGGCAGTACTCCGGAATCTCTTTGAGGTTTAGGCAACACCTGCCCTCCAGACCTCCGTTGGGCTACCGGTGGAGGTTCTTTCAGTGAAAGCCTTTCTTTGATGCTGGGACTAGAGAGAGTTCTCTTGTTCAGCCTGGGTTCCTGGTAGCCCAGAGCTAGGGAGTCACACATATGTGAGGACTGACTTCCTGCTTGGTCCTGGAGAAAGAGTAGTTACTCACCTGTAACAGGTGTTCTCCAGGAGCAGCAGGAATCAGTCCTCACAACCCTCCCTCCTCCCCTGGGAGTTGCAGTTGTATATAGTTAATTTTGTTTTTTGTGCTGTCTTTTAGCTATGTCATCAGACTGAGCAAGATGGCACCTTTAGGCGGGAAGGGGACCGTGCATGTGTGCAGTATTCCCAAAGACTTTCATAGAAAGCTGGGGAAATGCTCCGCAAGGGCTCCATCGACGTCTATGTCACCCATATGTGAGGACTGATTCCTGCTGCTCCTGGAGAATACCTGTTACAGGTGAGTAACCACTCTTTCCGGGCCGCAACTTGGTCTTCAAGCCAGACCTTTGCAGCCCATTACTGCCTAGAGATGGAGTCCCTGCGGGACAGCGTTTTCGGTCAGGCGGTACTCCGGAATTTATTCGAGATTTAGGAAACTCCGACCCTCCGGCCCTCTGGTGTGAGGCTACCGTGGGGGATGCATTCTCGGAGAAAGTTCTCTAGCTGCTGTTGCGGCTCGCCTAGAGGAAGCTGTTTTTCAGTTATAGATTCTCGATAGCCTGTAGCTAGGGAGTCCCATATGTGAGGACTGACTTCCTGCTTGTTCCTGGAGAAAGCGTAGTTACTCACCTGTAACAGGTGTTCTCCAGGGACAGCAGGAATCAGTCCTCATGACCCTTCCTTCTCCCCTGGAGTTGCAGTCCTATCATTGCTTTTTATTATTTTTAGCTGTCTTTTAGCTATGTCATCAGGCTAAGCAAGATGGCACCCTTGGGCGGGAAGGGGACCGCGCATGCGCAAGGCATTCCCAAAGGCTTTCTTTGAAAGCTGGGGGAAATTGCTCCGCACAAGGGCTCCGTCGGTGCTGATGTCACCCATATGTGAAGACTGATTCCTGCTGTCCCTGGAGAACACCTGTTACAGGTGAGTAACTACGCTTTCTCATAGGTAGGGTCCCTAATAATTTATTTGTATTGCAATGCCTCCATAGCTTTGGATAAGGAGTTGGCCTGTCTTGCAGATGCTGATGCAAGGTTTAGATAACCTAACAGAATGAACCACTTATTTTTGTTTGTGTGTTCACATGTCATCGTGAGAAGAGTGGATAGGTCATCAGCCTTTGTGAATGGGGATCTATAGGCTAGATATATTGTAAGGTACTTGTTTGAAATGGTGAAGTATCTAGATTGTCAGTAGAGCTGGCTGTAATGCAGCTAAAATTTAGGTGATCTTTTGCTAATATGAAGACCCTGCCGCCTCTACTGGTTGCTGTTGAGCAGCTGTACAAGATAAATGATGATGCTCTAAGCTCATTGATTAGTACATTGTTGTGTTCTGTGAACCATGATTCTGTGACACACATTATATCTCAATTGTGATCATTAAGTTAGAAATTGTATGGATCTTATTGCGAGCTGACTGTGCATTGATCAAGCCACAGTTTAGTTCCTGAAAGTGGTGGAATGTTGATGTATTGGCCTTTTTAGAGGGTTGAGGCTTAATTCTGTCTGGACTGCAGGGCACTCTTTTCCGTGATTTGTTTAACATGTTACATGTAATGTGGAGTCTATTTCTGTTTCCCTCTATTATAGGCATGAGTTCAGAGTGAGAATGAGAAGCTTTTGAGTGCACGAGTAGTGTGAATGCATATAAGCAGAATATTTACAGGGAGCATGGCTGTTAGACTTTTGTGTGTCCGAGTGTTACAATAGCATGTCTGACTGTGCAGAGTGTTATCCGTTTGCAGTATAGTCGGTGTCTCTTATGGGCAATCTGTTATGTGGAGTGTGTAGATGTTCAGCTGTCTTAAGTTGTTTTGTGGATGAAGCGCTTCCTGCTGTTGGATGTGAGGTTTTCTAAACTTGCAGGTTTGATGGTTGTTCATTCAGTCCACTCTAAGGACCATGCCCAAGGATCCTTAGGTGTGGCCCTTAGGCATGGGTCTGCCAGGTGTGGGCATGCCTATGGCGCCTGTATCTTTAAAGCTGCTGGTGACACTGAGTGATGATGCCTTTCATGAGGTGGCGCTTGTTGCCACATTGTTTGGGTCAGAGCGGTGTCGGTGCTGCCATGCTCCTGGTGTATTCTCTCTGCTATTGGCAGTGTGGGATTCAGGGTCTGGTAGTGCTTGGCCCATGTGTATGTGTCGGTCAGCTGGAGAGGCCACAGGATAGGATGAGCATGCCGATTCCCTGAAATATGTCCTGCTGCGTCATTGCTGACTTGCAGCTTGGGAACGCTGTAGGTCAAAGTTGGTTGCTCCGGGAGAGACTCTAAGTCAAATTGGGTGGTGCAAGGCCAGCATGCATTTCACTCTCAGGTCCCCACCTGATTATGCGCATGTGTGGGTAGAGCTTACCATCTTGCTGTGTCGCCGCTGGCTCATGGTAGATGAGTCTTCTGGTCCTCTGCTGCTGGGAAGAGTGTGGGGTCTGTGGTAGTTCTTGCTTGCCTGACTTGCAGTGACTTCTGGAGTCTTCTCCTGGGATGGATATGCAGACGAGTCTTCCAGGCCTCTGCTGCTGGGAAGAGTGCGAGGTCAATGGCAGTTCTTGCCTGCATAAC
This sequence comes from Ichthyophis bannanicus, assembly GCA_033557465.1. Taxonomy (NCBI): domain Eukaryota; kingdom Metazoa; phylum Chordata; class Amphibia; order Gymnophiona; family Ichthyophiidae; genus Ichthyophis; species Ichthyophis bannanicus. The sequence continues at coordinate 574,542,358 of CM066035.1, forward strand.
TCATGGTAACATCTGGAGTCCTCTGATGGGGCTGTTGGGATGGATATTGTCACGTGCACCACCTTGGCAGGGTAATAGACCAAGGTAGGTTGGACACAAAAATATATAAGGTTGAGTTTGGCAAGTGTTTCACAGGGCCCAGGGACTTTTAGCCTGGTAGCCTCCTTGTTACCAAATCTCAAAGAACACAAAGGTCAGAGTGGAGGGAAAACAGAGGCATTTATTTCCCCTTCTTGCAAAGGTTCAAACGGTTGGGCAATAACATCAACACAAGTGTCCTTACTTCAGGTTAGAAGAAAAAGTAAAACATGAGTTTAAAGCAAAACTGTTATCTTCACAGAGTAGTGAACAAAAACAAACATTTTCTATTCCACAGGTTATGGCTTATACGCTAGGCAAGGACTCCAGGCTTCCTGTCATGCAGTAATTACAGTCCATTTCTGTATCTGAAAGCTCTTTAGCAAATTCCACTTGCATCGGTTCCAATTCGGAAGCCTCTGAAACTGAGTCAGTAGTTTCTGGCAAATTGTAGTCAGGCTTCTGATATAACTTTTGTATGACCTCCCAATGCTCAGGGTTAAGAGTAGGGCGTCGGTCCTGTGCTCTCCTATACTGAGAACACTCCTCCTTCTGCAAGGATTGTACATTAGCTTCATGCAAACCTTTCTCATTAAAAAGTCTCTTATTTGATAAACGTTTCTTGTACGTTGTATCGTAAGCAGTTTTATATGGACAGTATTCCTCTGCTCCCTGTCCTCCCCATATACCAGCAGTCTGAAACCTGCTTCGAGTACAATAAGGGTTACCTTTTATCTTTGGCTTTTCTACTCCAGGTGAGGGTTGAGGCCTGCCTCGGCTGGGATTCTGACTTGCCTGAGCAATAGGCCTTAGGTTCTCCAGCCGTCCTTCAGTTGGCTTTCTACTGCAGTCACAGCAATGCCTTCGCCTCTCTGGACGAAGAGCACTCACTCTTGATGGAGCTGTCTCTCCTTCTCCTCGGTTGCTCCTCTCTTCACGCCACAGCGGTTGCTGCTGCCTTCTGCCAAACTCCTGTCCAAGGGCTACTGCTTCAGCCCTTCCTTTCCCAGAACTGGCTGCTTCTTTTGCTGGTCCTGCCTCTTCTCCTGGTCCTGCTTCTTCTGCTGGTTCTGCCTCTTCTGCTGGTCCTGCCTCTTCTGCCCTCCAGTCTTCCAGACTCTCTTTAAGAGGTACTCCTCTCTTCCTTGATTGGAGGCTGGCTGGCATTACCTCACGACCTATGGGGCGTGGTTCCTCAGTCTCTCGGAGGTCCCTCTTGCTCCCTCTATCTGGTTCCTCGAAATATTGCAGCTTATGCCTGACTTTTTCTGTGTTTAAAACATTTTCTTCTGTTCCCAGAGGGTCTGCTGCGTGACACATTCCCCTTCTTAAAATATTATGGGCTGGTGAAGCCTCTTCTACGCAGCACGTAATACGTGATACCGTGCTCTTCTGCAGCTGACTGATCCTATACTTCCATCGACTGTCATCCACTTGTATCCCTTTAGGGCGGAGTATGTTGTTGGCAGACGCTATCAAAACTGACCGCTCACGCCAGGGCCGAAGAATATTAACATGATAGATTTGTGTATGTCTTTTGGCATCTTGGACCAAGTAGGAAGTTTATCCTATGGGCTTAACTATCGTATGAGGCCCCTTCTACGGGGCTTCAAATTTGGGGGTAGCGCCCGATACTAGGACCATCACCTTCTCTCCGGCCTTTAATTGTCGGGGTTTCGCATGCCGATCATAGTATCGTTTTTGTTTTTGTTGACTTTCTTTCAGATTCTCACCTGCGAACCGGGAGGTCCGTTCCAGGCGAGTCCTTAAGTTCTTCAAGAACAGGGGTACGCCTGTTTCCACCTCAACTGGTTCAATCCACTGTTCCTTTAAGACATCTAATAGGCCTCTGGGTGGTCGTCCATACATGAGTTCATAGGGGGAGGTACCCAAGGAATTCTGTTTTCTTTCCCTACAAGCGTATAAGATGAAAGGTAACATGGTGTCCCACTCTATCATTTGTCCACCTAACGCTCGTTGAAGCATTTGTTTTATGCTCTGGTTTAATCGCTCCACCAAGCCATTACATTGGGGGTGGTAGGCGGCGGTCTTTATGTGGCGGATGCCAAAAGCATCCCAAACCTGAGCGAGGTATTTTGACAAGAAGTTACTACCTCTGTCCGTCAAGACCTCCTGCGGGAACCCTATCTCGCAGAATAATTTGACTAGTTCCACGGCAATCGACTTGGCTGAAATATTTCTCAGGGGAACCGCCCATGGGAAGCGGGTGGCCTGGTCGATAATTACAAGGATATACTGGAATCCTCTTGGTGTTTTGATGAGGGGTCCTACTATGTCCATGGCAAGTCTCCTTACCGGGTCCGAAATTATGGGCATTGGAACTAGTGGTACTTCAGGTGGTCGGTGGTGGGTCACTCTTTGACATGACGCGCAAGATTCACAGAAGCGAGTTGTTTCCCGAAAGACTCCCGGCCAATAAAATCTGGCTAAAATCTGATCAAGGGTGCCCTGTGCTCCCTTATGGCCCCCTACTGGATGGTCATGGGCCAGACGTAAAATCAGCGATTTAAACGTATTCGGGACCACCAACTGCTTCCGCCGAGTTCCGGTTCGAGGGTCCTCACTCTCCCGATAGAGTATGTCCTCGTCCAGGATGAATCGGGGGAAAGAATCCTTTCCTTCCTGCACATGCCCAAATGCCCGGGCTAGTACAGGGTCTGCTCTTTGCTCCATCTTGAAGGAGGGGAACTTTTCCATCAAGTCTGCTGGTACCCATGGCATCCCTCTCCCAGCTTCCAATTCTGCTCTACCCTGCGAGCGGCACTTTCTTTCTCTCCTTTGCTCAGCTTTGGACTTTCGTTCTCTCCTCGAGGAGTCCCCGCTTAGGTCTTCGTGCGAAGGAAGGTCCCCTAAAGAAGCATCTCTAGAACACAAGGGCTTTTCAGCATCCTGGGTATGCGATCGTGTGGAAACTAGAGCTTCCCTAGGATCCGTACCATTCTTTGGGCTATTCGGCTGTGGCTTGGGGTTCTCAGTAGGCTCATGCCGAGTGCAAGTGGAATTTGGTACATTTGGTGGAGATAAGCCCTCTTTAAGACTTCTCCGGAATTGTGGCCAATCGCGGCCCAATACCAACTCCTGCGGCAACTTAGGCACGACTGCTACTAGCATTTCCTTTTCTATGCCCAATCCCTTAACCCACAGCTTATAGACAGGATAGCGGGTAGCCGCTCCATGTATGCATTTTATTTTAACATTACCTTCTGGATGTTCGGGAGCTGACAATCCCTGATCCCTGATCACAAACCATAACCTTTTTGAAATCATGGTTTGGTCAGCTCCTGAATCCAGAAGTGCTTTTACATTTATTCCATGAATTTTTACATTTAATACAAAACCTTCCCGCATTGTCCTTGGGGCCTCTCCCACAAGAGCAGTACGAGAATAACATTCACTTTTCAGGTGACCCTTCTTACCACAAGCAAAACATCTCTTGGCATTTTCTCTTACTAGAGGTTTATTACTTTTCATACTGCCATATGGAGGTCGTGAAGGACTTTCTACTCTCTGTGCCCCCATACCTACTGTCAATTTGGGCGACCCCACCCTGGGTTGGGTGACTCTTTCTGCCTCCAAATATCGCTCGGTGAGAGCTATTGCATCCATAGTAGTACAGCAATTTTGTAAAATTAAAAAGTTCTGTACTCTACTCGGTACGGCGGACATATACTGCTCCAATATTATGGCATCCATTAACGTATCTATATTTTTCCTTTCCGGCTGTAGCCATTTGTTTGCTAGACTCCTTATCCTATGGCCAAGGGCTTTGGGTGTTTCATCAGCCCTAAGGGAAGTGGCTCTAAACATCTTATTATATGCTAATGGTGTAAGGCCTAAGCGATCCCTAATAGCTGTGACTACCTCCTCATAGGTGTTGGCTAGAGCTGGGGGCATTGACCTGTAGGCAGCTAGCACCTCCCCCGTGAGGGACGCTGCAAGTCGAATGGCCCATTGCTCGGGTGGCCAATTAGCTGAACCTGCAATCCTACTGAATGAATCTATAAAGTCATCCACGTTATCGTTAGGACTTAGCTTTCCCACAACAAGATCATTGCATGACCATTGTCCAGTCCTTGGGTTGGTTGGTCCAGCTGCCTGCAACCTCTCCGTGCTGGCCTTTGCCATTGCCTCTCGCTGTTGAGCCAACCAGTTCTCCATGGTCTGCAAGACGGGCAGTTGTTGCGCTTGCATGGCTTGTAATGCTTGCGCTTGGTTTTTCAGCGCAACCTCAGCTTGCTTATCAAATTGATGTGCCATCCAGGCACAAAGATCCTTTGGTTCCATGACGCACCTGTATAAAGAGACAAAGAGAAAAAAAAACAAGTGTGGCTCTCCTAAACTCTCTTTCTTTCCTTTTTTTCTTCTTTTTTTTTTTTTTCAAACTTCCCTTGACCTCCAACACTTATTCAGGCCTATTTACGTTTTACCTGACATTAGTGTTGAGTCAGCCCTGGAATGTTAGTTGCTGTCCCACTCTGCAGCTCCTCTGCTTCGGTGTTAGCAACAGGATTTTCCCTTCAGGATTTTCACCATCCCTTCCGGATTTCAGTTACTTCGCTTCGGGTTTTCTCCGTCCGATCCGGTTTTTATAGCTGATCCGCTCCGGGTCTTGTTTTTCCAGCAGTTTAGTCCAGGCTTTACTTCCTTTCTTTTTTAACTCAGGAGTTTTATTTTCCTTTTTTCTTGTGCATATGTAGGTTCCAAGCAAGCATCCAATAACTACGCCATTTTATGTCACGTGCACCACCTTGGCAGGGTAATAGACCAAGGTAGGTTGGACACAAAAATATATAAGGTTGAGTTTGGCAAGTGTTTCACAGGGCCCAGGGACTTTTAGCCTGGTAGCCTCCTTGTTACCAAATCTCAAAGAACACAAAAGTCAGAGTGGAGGGAAAACAAAGGCATTTATTTCCCCTTCTTGCAAAGGTTCAAACGGTTGGGCAATAACATCAACACAAGTGTCCTTACTTCAGGTTAGAAGAAAAAGTAAAACATGAGTTTAAAGCAAAACTGTTATCTTCACAGAGTAGTGAACAAAAACAAACATTTTCTATTCCACAGGTTATGGCTTATACGCTAGGCAAGGACTCCAGGCTTCCTGTCATGCAGTAATTACAGTCCATTTCTGTATCTGAAAGCTCTTTAGCAAATTCCACTTGCATCGGTTCCAATTCGGAAGCCTCTGAAACTGAGTCAGTAGTTTCTGGCAAATTGTAGTCAGGCTTCTGATATAACTTTTGTATGACCTCCCAATGCTCAGGGTTAAGAGTAGGGCGTCGGTCCTGTGCTCTCCTATACTGAGAACACTCCTCCTTCTGCAAGGATTTTACATTAGCTTCATGCAAACCTTTCTCATTAAAAAGTCTCTTATTTGATAAATGTTTCTTGTACGTTGTATCGTAAGCAGTTTTATATGGACAGTATTCCTCTGCTCCCTGTCCTCCCCATATACCAGCAGTCTGAAACCTGCTTCGAGTACAATAAGGGTTACCTTTTATCTTTGGCTTTTCTACTCCAGGTGAGGGTTGAGGCCTGCCTCGGCTGGGATTCTGACTTGCCTGAGCAATAGGCCTTAGGTTCTCCAGCCGTCCTTCAGTTGTCTTTCTACTGCAGTCACAGCAATGCCTTCGCCTCTCTGGATGAAGAGCACTCACTCTTGATTTATTTATTTATTTATTTATTATTTATTTACATTCTCTTATATACCGCGCTATTCTGCATCAGTGCGGTTTACATTGAACAAACTGAAATTACATTGAACAGGGCATTACAACTTGGAGATAACTATTTTAAAGGGAACATGGGCTATGGAGGGTTAAGTGGCTTGCCCAAGACCACAAGGAGCACCTGTGGGACTAGAAACCCCAGTCCTTCCGGCCCAAGGTTGCTGTCCTCTAGTGGGATTTGAACCCCTGACCTTCTGGCCTGAAGTACCTTGCCCCAACCACTAGGCCACTCCTCCACTCCATGGAGTGGAGCTGTCTCTCCTTCTCCTCGGTTGCTCCTCTCTTCACGCCACAGCGGTTGCTGCTGCCTTCTGCCAAACTCCTGTCCAAGGGCTACTGCTTCAGCCCTTCCTTTCCCAGAACTGGCTGCTTCTTTTGCTGGTCCTGCCTCTTCTCCTGGTCCTGCTTCTTCTGCTGGTCCTGCCTCTTCTGCCCTCCAGTCTTCCAGACTCTCTTTAAGAGGTACTCCTCTCTTCCTTGATTGGAGGCTGGCTGGCATTACCTCACGACCTATGGGGCATGGTTCCTCAGTCTCTCGGAGGTCCCTCTTGCTCCCTCTATCTGGTTCCTCGAAATATTGCAGCTTATGCCTGACTTTTTCTGTGTTTAAAACATTTTCTTCTGTTCCCAGAGGGTCTGCTGCGTGACAATATGCAGATGAGTTTTGCAGTGTTATTGTTAAAGGATATAATTTTACGGTCTTCTTCGGTTAAAAACAGGTTGTTTCAGTGATGTTTTGGATCTTCCTCAATATCTTTGATAATCTTAATCCTTTTAGATTGTCATCTATGAGGGATACCTCTGCACAAGTGATTTTTATTTTTCCTTCAATGCCCTTTTTTCAAGGAGGAATTGTTATTGCTCTCTTTTTCTTCTGGTCCTGCATTTTTGTTGACATATACTTTTAGTAATAATTTTAGCTTGTCACACACATAGCGCCTTACATGTGTATGGAGGGGCGTGCTTATTAGATAAAGTTCCCCAATTAAGCAATGTTCCAGACTGGCTATCTTGCAAAGGATTAGGGTACTGGTAGTCCAGTCATGCGGTGCTTGCCTTTGAGGTAAATGAAGACAATGTAGTTGGCTCGAGTGTAAGGCAGTAACAGAATATTTATTTATGAGGTAAATCCAGATGCACACAGATTCTACTTGGTAACACCTTAGGATGTATTTTCCAGGATTTATATTCAAAATAACAATACAACTGAAGGGTAAAGCAAGTAGCTTGTAAAGTCCATTAACAACAGAAAGTCTTTGTTAGTCACTGCTGACACACCTGCTCAGCAGGGCTGGAGTAAAGGAAACCAAAACTAAAAGCTTCTTCACCAAAAACAGCTTTTCTTATCACATTTAAAGCACTTTTGTATCCAACGTGTGCATAGCCTGAGCTGTGTGCTGCTCTGATACCAGCTGGCTAACAAGCTTCAATCAACAGCTCTTTTCCTTCTCTGCACAAGTATTTACACAAACGTCTAGTGCCAGTTACTAGAACGTTTCCCTTTTGATGTTTGACCCCCCTTTCAGGATTTCTCTGTGCTAGCAACCTTGCATAAAGAACAGTCCATGAGATTATCATCCTCCTCTGTAATTATAGCCTGTTCTTCTATTTGCATTGGCTCTATATCAGGAGCTGGATCAGAAGGCTTTATTAACGGACCTTCATTAAGACAGGAACTGTGTCTAAACACTTTGCCTTGCTTTAGGTTAGACAAACGCTCATAGTTCCTACCTGGGTTAAAGCTGGCCTTAGGCTGTCCTCTCCAATATTCTGGCCAGTATGCATTGGAGCTTTTATAACCTGTCCTCCAGTCTATATTCCTGGACCTCAGGGCATCTGCTCCATACCTCTTCTTAGGGTTCCCAGCTGAAGTTCTCCAAGCCTTTGGATTTCCCCAATCCCTTGAAGCTGGCTTCTCCCAGGAATCTCTCCAAGAACATGAATCTCTCAGAGCTCCTCTCTCCTTGCTCTCACGCTTGCCTTCAAGTCTCCTCTCAGGATTGCCTCCTCGCTCTCCTCATCGTCCAGGCTTAAGCTTCCCTCCTCATCTGCTCTCTGCATATTCTGTTCTAGTTTTAAAGTTCCCAGTTTCCAACCCCTCCCTTGCACTCCCCAGGTGTGGCTGATTAAAGTCTCTCCTGGCAGCTGAGTAATTAGGAGTGACGTAAGGGTTTCTCCATCTGAGCTTATACTCTTGCACCTCATCTCCACTAGAGGCTCTCTGCAGGCCACTGCAGCCTGGAATAACCTGTCTTTTAGGTAAATATGCAGTTTTATTCCTGTAACCTGCCAAAACAGGTCCCTTGATTAGGGTAAATTCCCTTCCTTTATCAGTATTCTCTAGGCTCTGGGCAGCTTCCTCATCACAAGCTGCACAATATTGTATTTTATTTATTTCTATGATGTCAAATGGTCCCTTTATACAGACTATGGCCTGTTTTCTCTTTTATGATACTTTTAACTTTAGGTGTTAAATTTAACTTGGTAATTTTTCCCTTGCCTGAAACCCAGCATAGTAATCTTTTTCCACATGGACTAGGAGCTAAGAGCCCAATATTGTACTAAGATGGCTATGCACCATTACAACACATAGCCATGGCTGCCGACCTCTAACCCTGGATAGTCAATGCCGGGTCATATGCAGCCCCAGCATTGAATATCCGGGGTCACCGCATAGCCTCCAACACCGCAGAAGCTAACCAGGTAGCAGCGATATTGCACTACTACCTGGTTAGCTCCAGTGGGTAAAACTAGTCCAGCTTTTGTTGTGCTTAGTTTTACCCGCAGGTTGCTCAGTAGTGGTGCAATATCGCTGCTACCCAGTTAGCGACTGTCGTTGCCCATGACACACCCCAGAATGCTCACAACGCGTCCCGATGCTAAGCAGTTAGCATCAAGGCATATAGTGACATTAGTTGGGATATTCAGCGGCACTAACCATGTTAGTGCCGTTGAATATCCTATTCAGTCGCATTTACACAGTTTACAGCTCTGTAAACCGTGTAAATGCCTTGGAATATGAAGCCCTCAGTCATTAATTTCTCCACCTCCGGGTCTTTCTCCTCCCTTTCTTAATCCTTTTCAGTTGATTTCTTGACCTGTTACTTGTTTATCTCACTCTACTGCACTTCCAGATCTCCAAGTTGCATTTTCACCTCAACTGCTCTTTGCTTTTCTATGTATACCTATCTTCTTGTACTCCCACCTAGGTCTCCGAACTCCTCTCTCTATTTCTTTTTCCACAGAAGCCCTTAATTGATTCAAGATGTTATCATTCATATACTACTTCACTTTAATCTGCAAAATTAGAGATCTTAAATTTGCATCAGTTTCTTTTTGCAGTTTTTCTTGTGGCAATATTCTTCTTTATTCCAGTTTTTGACAGATTCTGTTTGTATAACCTCTCAATTTAAATATAGAGTTTGTAACATAAAGGTAGCAGTACAATATCTTCTCTTTATCTGCAGAAGTCCAATTAAGTTTAGGTAATCCTCTTAACATTTTTATGGTCTTTTTCTGCTGATGTTTCCATTAATTTCTATGGTTTATCTCCTGCCACAGTGGGTCTATGAACATGCTCACCATGGCCTTTATCTGTGGCAGGGATGCTATCTTCATTTGCAGTGTTAGCACTATCGTTACTATCATCATTATCCCTAGTGCATAAGCTATGAGTGGGCACCTTTTTGTCATGGGCAATGTGCGGCCAGTATATATTTTCTTTTATACCATACTTCAATTGTAATGTCGCCTTGCTGAGATTTAGTATAGATTTTAGACTATAGGGTCACCAGGTGAAGGTACTCAGCAAGACTTGAGGAGGAAACTTTGTTCTCTCTCCCTAAGAGATGCACATCAGTTCACCAACAACTGTTAGTGAATTTTACATTGTGCTTCCCTTTGATCCCTTGGACATTGCGAGGATAACCTTGTCCAATCTGTTGGTGTTGTCTCTATCCTCCTGGTCTCCACATGGAGATCATATAGTTTCATGTGGAGGAGGTTTGTCATTTAGTGTGAAGGACAAGTCCTAGACCCTTTCTCATGTCCTACACAAAAACTGCTTTTGCATTTGTCTGAGTCAGGTTTAAACACCAACTCTGTCAGGGTTCACACCTCAGTGCTATTGGTGCCCATCACCATCATGAAGAAGGTAAACTCATCTCTCTACAGACTTTAGTTGCTTGCTTCATGCGGGGCTTGCTTCTTACAAAGACTCCCCTAAAACCTCTCGTAGTATCTTGGGACCTCAATGTGCTTCTGACTCAGCTCATGAAAGCTTCTTTCAAGCCACAAGATACTGTGAACTGAAGTACTTGACTTGGAAGGTCTTGTTTTTGGTTGCAGGCACTTCAGCATGTAGGTTAGTGAGCTCCTGGCTTCACAAAGTTCAGCAACAGGGTGATTTTACATACTCATCCTAAATTTCTTGCTAAAGTGGTGTCAGATGTCCACCTTAACCAGTCATTAGTCCTTCCAACATTTTTCCAAAGACCCCATGCTCACAAAGGGGAGAGCCTTGGCCTTCAGTTTGCGGTAGATTAAGGCCATAGAAAGTCTGCCCAGCTTTTTTTGGGGGGGGGGGGGAGGGGGTGGTTATCCAATAGGCTGGGGTATGCTATCAACAAACTTGGTCTTTCAAATTGGCTAGCAGAGTGCATCTCTTTCGCTTATGCCCAGGCATCTGTGATGCTCGAGGGTCACATCATGGCTCACAATGTCTGAGCCATGGCTATGTCAGTGGCCCATTTGTGTACAACATCCGTGGAAGAGATCTGCAATGCTGAAACTTGAACCTCAGTCCACACATTCACATCACACTACTGTTTGGAAAGGGACTTCCAAACAACAGCAGATTTGACGAGTCTGTACTTCAAAATCTGCTTGGGGATTAGAATCCAACTCTATCTCCCCTAGGCCCACTTTTTCTTTTGATCCATGCTGCCTTATTTTTGCTGTATCTACCTAAGATCCTTTTGCCAAAAAAAACTGGTCTGTTACTGTCTGCCGGTTGAGACACTCTGGTTTACCTTTTTTCTTTTTGAAGCAACCGGTAGCTAGGGAATCTCATGTGTGAGCACTTATCCCGCTTGTCCATAAAGAAAATAGTTACTCACCTGTAGCAGGTGTTCTCTGTGGACAGCAGGATAAGTCCTCACAACCTTGCCGTCTTCCTTTGCAGTTGTATCCTGACAAACTGGCTATTTATTTTATTCATTTATTTGGTATTTGTTATACCGCCCTAAGCACAGTACCAGTGGCATCAGGGGGGATACCAGACTAATGAGATGAGGCATGTTGGTGGCAGGTACGAATACATATGCATGCATGGAAGGATTGCTGTAAAAGCTTCTAGAAGGAGCTGAGAAAAGTTCACACATGGAGCTCCATCAGTGATGTCACCTATATGTGAGGACATCCTGCTGTCCACATCTGCTGCAGGTGAGTAATCATATTTGTAAGCATGTACTCATGTATTTTATAAAGTACTGTATGTACAAAAACCGCAAACCTACCTCCTCTTCCCTCAATCTGTGCCCGCAGGAAAGCCTTCATATATGCGCCTAAGTGACCACTTATGTGCATAAATGAACACATGGGTGCTAAGCACTATTTAATAAATAAATGTGCACAACCAGTCATGTGTACTTTCACTATGGGAGTGCAGAATGGTGGAGTTCAGACGGGGTACAAAATTGTGCATGTAAATTACAAAATACTATAATTTATGCACATTCAGTAGTTCTAAGGCTGGTTTAAGTGACTGCACCCTAAATGAATCTATTTTCTCTGCCATATATGCTCTATTTTATAAAATCAGCTACATGCTTACTTGACTTTATAAAAAAGTGCTCAAAATGCAAATGTACATCTAGGTGTGACTTATAAAATTACCCTCCACCTGTGCATGTACTTTTTATTTGTTGAGAGCTTTTATAAAATTATACAACCACATATCTGCTGTTGTAAATTTACGTCACACGTGTGCAGTGAACATTCTAGAAAGCTCTTACAGCTTTGTTTACGTTTCTCCAGCCTGAGCTATATCAGATATCATCATCTATATCTGAGGAATGGTATGCTACTGCCATTAGAAAACATCTGTTACACGTAAGCAGGTTTTTTTTTTACTCTGGTAAATGGCTTTTAGACATTGCCCCATTAACATATTGTGAAAATGCGTTGGGATTAAATTCCTTCAAAGGCTAGCATTTTTGAGACAATAATATCCCTTAAAAAACTAATCTTAGATATGTATGCCTCAAAGTTACTTTTCTCATATGAAATATAATTTACTATCTACTTGCCAGGATTTAAGAGACCACTATAGTGAAAGACAACATCTTTCCTAAATTTATTTAAGTCCTAGTGTTCATTTACAATTTTTTAAATTCTTTCAAGTAGTTCTACAGCAGATGCCAAATCAGCAGATAAAGACCAGTATGGTCCATCTAGTCTGCCCAGTAAGGTGGCTAGAGTGATTGTAACTGCAGCTCCGTGCAGATCATCCCCCTTCCCCATACCTGTGTTTAGGGTGCACATGCTGCTCCATGCAGGTCAGCCCCCCTCTATTAAAAAATATTTGCTTTGATTTCATCCTCTTGTTATAAAGGGATCTACTGTGTCTGTCCCATGCCATTTTGAATTCTGTCACTGTATTTGCCCCCACCACTTCCATTGGGAGAGCATTACATGCATCTACCACCCTTTCAGTGAAAAAGTATTTCCTGATGTTGCTTTTACCGCCTTGCAGCTTCATCATATGCCCTCTAGTCTTAACGCTTCCCTTCTTTGAAAAAGATTTGTTTGTTCATTGATACCCTTTAAGTATTTAAAATGTATCATATCTCCCCTGTCCCTCCTCTCCTCTACGGTATACATATTTAGGTCTTCAAGTCTCTTCTCATAGACTTGTGATGTGTGATGGCTAATTTAACATGATGGTATTCTCCTTGGCCATGTCGGGTGGCATCCACTTTTAAGCAAATTAACCTAATTACTTTATTGTGGTTGCTGGGTATCTTATAGTTTGCATCAGGGGTCAGCAGCCAATAGCAGATTCAATAGTGTTATTGGTGTCAGACCATAAAAGGTTGCAAATCCCCATTTTACATGTATTACAATTGTATGCTGCATTTTTCACATTTATAATTTTGAAAAACACCACATTGTATTTATTTTTATTTGCACACAATTTATCAAGGAAATGTCATGTAGAAATAGACAGATAAAGGGATACCAGAATCCCCAATATGTAATTGAAGATGGATGAATTTCAGAATGTGTTTAGAAGTCTGGCTTTTCACCTACTTCCTCTTAAATAGAATAGGATGTCATGATCATGAGTTCTGTGTAATCATCTTTAAAATAGTCTGGAACATTGTTAACGCAAGCATAAAGGGTAAACAAAGGCTATGAACTGTGCAACCATAGTTCATTGTACAGTCAACTATAGGTCCCTGCTGACACAACATAATTTTTGCAACTTTTGCAATTATAAATAATTTTGTCATAATCAAGTGAATTTCATCTAATACACTGTAATCAGATCTTACTCTGTATAAAGAACTTTGGTGACACCTTGTGTTATTTCACGTTTATAATAAATGACTGTTACTTCCCTTTTTTTCTTTAATAAAAGGAGCTTTTCAGGAGGAAGAATTTGAATTCTGCAGGTATGGAACTATGCATGTCCATAGACCATCTGTGGTTTTCCCTCTGAGCTCAAAGAAAGTAGCACTTATGTGTGTGATTGTATTCTGTATTACTCTCTGCCTCTTTCTCACTGCTTGATGCACCTGAGACCAAAAGAGCCGTGGTATTGTGGTCAGATCACAGGGTTTTCTTCTGTTGGTGCCGTTCTCGGATCTCTGTGTTTCTTCAGCAGTTGGAAACAGCAGACAAGTCTCCAGGACACAGGCAGTGGTTGTCGTGAGTGAGTATACTAAATAATTGACAGATATCTGTGTGTATATTGTGATTGTAATGTAAAGCCGGTAAGGTTACTTAGAGATCTCAGTTAGATAAGTGGAGCGAGAAGGCTCGTGATATAGGGCAGAGAAAGGAAGCCCTAATTATGAAATGAGGCGCAAGTTTGGAGATAGCGCCCTTATGTTAACATTCGATGACTGCCAGTAACCACAGTTTGCCTTTCCCCCTTGGTGGAACTTTTCAGTAGGACAAATTGAGGTTGGTTACAGTATGAAATGGCTTTTGAAGATTTAAGCAAATCTCATATCAGTCATGAATGTGTCGTGTATGGTTGGTGTCAGTTTAAGGCTGAAAAAGTGCAGCAAGCCACTGACTTTGGGGTATGTTTACTAAACCGTCTTAACGTGCGCTCTGTGATGTTATCACGCGATAAGGTACCTTATCGCGTGATGATGGCACTTTTTAAGGCACACGGGTACCATATCGCGCGATAACGCGCGCTGCGGCGCAACGAGCGCAGAAGGCGGGGAAAGGCTCCCGGAGGGCGGAGGAAGGCTCCCCAGGGGCGGAGAGAAGGGGTCAATGGGTGGAGAGTGAGAGGGGAGAGGCTCCCTGCACACCAATGCTGTGAAATCCAAGGCTCAAAACTAACGCCAGTGAAACCCTGGCATTAGAGCTGATTTAAAGGGAAAAGAAACCATTTACGTCAGCAATGTACAGCAAAACCAGGGAAACCTACAAAAAGTGATAAGTGTGATACATGTGCACGGAACAAAAGGGCAAATAAACATTGAAAATGAACAGAAGTAAATGTAAAAAAAACATAACCAAGCTGGGCAATAGTGATAGTAATGGGAAACATCAAAAAACACTCCCAAGAAAGCCCCCAAAAAAGATATGAAGTTTGGAAGGGTCTACGCTCCGTCCCCATACAAGGTGAATGATCCCACAGTGAAATAGCACTGATCAGGGTTTCACTCTCCATTGGACAGGTTTCCTATGGCATGCACATGTTCCACAACAGCAGGGCGGGCATGTCGGAATGGGCAACTGGACAGATGCTGGGAAAGGGGATACAGAGGGCTGCAGGCGGCACATGCTGTGGTGCAGCTGGGGCACAGTGCGGACTAGGCAGATGCCTAGGTGGCACTTAGGAATGCTGAAACTGTACAGCAGCCAGACAGCAACTGATGAGGGCCCAACATGGGCACGAGAGGGTTTATCACAGTGTCACAGGGGAAAGTACCCAGCAGGTACCTCCAAGGGCACAGAACATTGGCAGGCGGTGTTGGGGGGAAGCGTGGACATCTATGCAGGCACCCCTACCCCAGAACACGCACCATAGGCAGCCGCCTACCTGCAAACTGGATGGCTTGAGACTGCACACCACCAGCACCACCAGCAGAAGGGCATGTCAGCATGGTGGCAGAGGGGTACTGGTGGTGGAGGGGGGCAGTGGCAGCTGCCCAGAGCAGACCATGGCCTAGCCCTGTGTAGGTGGGGGCCATGCACTGCAACAGACAGGCCCTGCCGGACAAACAGTCATGGTATCACCAGGGAATGCACCGTCTCTGTGGCAACATGGTGGTGCAGTGCACACAACCAGTGTGTTAGGAGGCAGAAGGTCACAGGTTCAAGTCCCAGCTATGGTGCCTGCCAACCCAGTCTCCATATTTTACCCACTACTACAAAGTGCTAATACAGACAGAACCTTTATTGCAGATGACGTAAACATGCCCAAAACACCTACATTTTACCCTACAGAGCAAAGACACCATAAACAGGCGCATTACCTAGAGCAGAGTCTCCCAAATGCAGTCCTGGAGGGCCAAACATCATTCAGGTTTCATGCTGCCTCTAATAAAGATGCCTGTGCTGCATATCTATGCACCACCCCCATGGTATGCAGATGTATCTCATGCATATTCATGAGGGACAGCATGAAACCCAAACAGTGTTTGGCACACCAGGACTGGAGTTGGGAACCTCTGCCGTAAAGCAGCAGCCAACAGGGGCAGACACACTCACACCCACAGGCTCCATTAGCCAATGCCTCCTGGAGAGGCAGGACATTGGGCCCTGTGTGCATCTCCCAATACTAGCACTTGCATACCTTAGCAATGCAACGCTACACCTGGGAATACGGTACACAGCTATCAAACGTTTGCTATGATTACTGACAAATAGCAATTCCTACGTTAAGCACAGTTTGCTGATTGAGCTCCATCATAGCAACCTTTCTGATGTCTGTGGAGTGTGCTTCAGGTCTGGTCTCTGACAGTGTTTACCACCCTGGGGAGTGACCCCCAACAGTATTGCGCACCATATCCATGCCTGCACTGTGCCCAGGACTGGTGTGGTGGCCAGGGCTGCTAAACACCTCTATAGTAGCACAATGCTGGCATAGGTGTGGGAGTGTGTGTCTGTCTATCCAGTGTGTGGTGGCTGAAAACACCCTCCACAGCCCACACTGCCAGCATTGTTGCCAGTATTGGCCTGCCAATGTGCATAATGAGGAGCAAGGTACCATGGGTATAGCCCGGACAGGGTGGCCTGGCCAGGATGCATCTGCACAGGGCATAGGGCACTGGCTGGGACATTGTAGTGCCCGGCCACCACCTGCACAGACAGGGTGGCCACAGCATGTTCCGCTGGGAGATCACTCTCACCCTGACTGAGCAGTGACCACGGCATGGCTAGGCTCCCCCATAGTGCTATATAGTATTTCCCTCATGTGATATTTATGGGTTCCCTTTTGGGGCCAGTCACTGACTTATCTGCTTGGTGTGTATGCTGACATCCCAGTTCTGGGTGCACACATTTCCACCAGGAACATGCACTATGGACTAGCTAGCAGACTGTCTGCAGCTGGTATGTGTCTTGATGGAATGCCTTGCAGGGTGCAACGGCTGAAGGCTTGCTGCAGGAGAATATCAGATAGTGGTGGGGTGCAGCTTAGCATATCCAGGCCTAATGTCTGTCTGCTATTGCGTTATGGATGTGTACAGAGCTGCATTGACTGCCCTGTAAGGTGTCTGTTCCCCAGCAGGACTGGGGTTGCTGGTCCCCTCTACTGCCACCATTGCAGGGGGGTAGAATGTGGATCTGTTGGTGGGAGACCTGTTTACCCCCCGCAGCCCTGGAGGAGGGTGGTGGTACATAAGCCTCCTAGGGGTCCATAGAGGCTAAACCTGACTGAGACATACAGATATATCCAAGGTGTGTCTGCAGAAACTACCCATCTCACACATTAGCACTGCTGAGGACCTGCAGCAAGGTCTATCTCTGCTGTGGACCTGGTGCTTGGCGCCCCACCTCACCCTCAGGGTGAGTGCAGTACCTGCACAATGTGACGGTGTTTAGCTATTCTGTGCCAGTACCACACACGGTCAGTTCCCCCTACCAGGCCGAGGTGCTGTGGGGGTGCATACCCCATCTTGTGATCATCTGTAGACTGCTGATTTGCATGTGCAGTGCATCATGGGTATGGGTGGGTTAACCCTATCCTGGTGACCGCAGCAGACTGTTTGTGTGGTGACGTGCAGTCCTTCTACAGTCAGCCAGGGGGCTGCTAGCAGCTATGGAGCTGTAGTCCACTGGTTATTTCACTACTTGTGGAGCCAGAGGTCATGGGTTCAAACCCACAGTAGGGGTTCTTTGATAGGGCTGTCCAAAGCATTGTCTTTTTTAATGTACATTAGTGCTGCCAGCAAAACACCCTCAGGGTACTGTAACCATAAGGTGCCTCAGAAGGCGCCGTATAAGGCGCCTTATAGGGCACCCTATAAAGCACCTTATGGGTACAGTCCGTATAAGGTGCCTTATAAGGTGTCCTATGGAGAGCCTTATAGGGTGCCCTATAGGGGACATTATAGGGTGCCGTGGCAAACAGTGCACTTTATAATGCGCCCTATGGGGTGCCTTATAGGGTGCCTTATGTGGCACCTTAGGTTATGGCACGTGAGGGTGTGTTTGCTAGCAGCAATAAATAAAATGCCTCAGGAAACAATACTTACATGTCACAGCTGATGCCTCAGCCAGCCTTATGCATTAGGAACACTGGGGGATCAAACTCATGACCCCTGTATCATGAGTCAGTGTATTAACCATTGTGCTACACTTCTGTTTCTATGTTTGGCTGTCTGTGCGCCTACTTAAGATTACTGCGCGGTAACGCGCTTAGCGGCACTTCGCACGATCATGTGCGCAGCAGCGTGCGTTATCGCACGATACTCCCGTTTTGCTGCTTTAAGACTGAAACGCCCACTCCTTTCATGGCAGCCTGCATACTATCACCAGGCGCACATTAGGACGGTTTAGTAAACATACCCCTTTGTGTTTGAAAATTTTAAAAATCAAGTATTTAGGATGGATAGTGTAAATATAAAAGGAACTAAAACTTACAGGGAGAAACTTAAGTCATTGCTCTATGAAAAAATAGAATTAATCAACGTTTTGAAGGACTAATTTTCATGTCATAATTATAATGTGAAGTCTGTTTTCTCTAATTTACTGGTTAGGGAAGTGTGCTGTGCAGTATAAATTTTGTTTTTACTGCAGTAATATTTTGGAGGTTTCCGGCACAGATAACAGCTTGGCATGACTGCAGTATTAGCAGGAAGAAAGTCTTGAGCAACCGTGGTAAGATTTTCTTTTGTTAGACTAACCATAAGCCTTATTGGGGAAGTTAAAAAAAAACCTCCAAATGTAATTTAGCATTTCTCTTACTTGTGTATGTATAGTAAATAAGTTTTGATTTTTAGGTCTGGATCTGAACTTATTTTGGATTATGAGAATTTATCTACTGATTCCATTCTATGTGTAATAATGCAAATGCTGAAAAATGTTATTAGAAACACTACTCCTTGGTGTTTCTTATGTCTCTGGATACTTTGGAAAAATGATTGATGATATATTCTCCAACTTGTATTTCTAGTTATAATTGATGTGAATGAATGGGAAGATCTTCCATGCTTTGATTTATTTAGATAGTCAAGTTAAGTCAAGTAAGTTTGTTTAATTAAAGGGGAAAAGGGAATGCTATAACTACATTCAAACAAGTGAATTAAGTAATTAAAACAGTACGGTGAATATATGAATAATGTTTTATTTTTCTTTTGTGATAGTGGACTAGTTGGAAATTACAACTATTATAGTGTATGAGTAACAATGTCTGCAGAAAAAAAATGCTGATATTTCCCCTAGTCTCTTTTAAACTAATCTGCAGGAGTCGATTGGAGGAGTGATCTTAAATTTTCATGTCATATATGTTTTAGTTATTATGAAAGACCTCTGCAGAACTGATGTTATTAATTGCAAGTGTGAAGTGAATGCCTTGTTGCTAGTGGAATAGTTTTAAATTAGTACTATAACATGCCTCTCATTCAGTTTTCGTATCTTTTACACTTGGAAAATCCAGCTTCCTTCCAGCTCTAGATTGCTACTGTTTGACCTCACTCTGTACTGATGGTTCTGCTTTGCGCAATGAGTAAGGAAAATTGAGGCAATTATAAGAGTTGATTCTGTGGCAGAGTCGGCTGCTTGTTATCGCTAATACTCAACTAGCTGGAGTGTTCGCTCTTTCTAGAGCTCTTGAGTTATCTGCTCACTTGATCAATACTGATTTTGTCTCAGGCTTCTTGCATGAGGAGCTCTATGTGCTGATACTACTATGCTGTTTTGTCCTGAAAACAGTGTAACAAAGATAATACTGTTAAGCTATTAAGAAGTGGTAATTGACTTTCTAGTTGGTTCAAATTTGGTGTTAAAAAGGTTTTATAGTTTATGAATGTACACACCCTTATATAAATGTTCCTTCCTTTGTGAGCTTAGATATCTATGCAAATTAGAATGGAATAGAGAAGTAGTCTAATGACTAGAGTATTATCACTCCTTGTGACCTTGTATAAGTCACTTAACCCCCCCCCCCATTGCCTTAAAAAGAAAAATTCCAAGTTATCAATGTTCCTGTTTAATGTGCTGTACCAAGTTTTAGTTGCAATGTGAACTGTTGTGATTAGTGGGGAAAGTAGTATTAAAAAATAACAAAAAAAGGAAAAGGGTATATTACTGATAATGTTTAAAATAATGTGAGTTGAACCATCACCTAAGATAAGATAGCCTTCCTAATAATTGTTGACAAACAATTAAAATGAGTTTAAATTATTTGTCATAAACTGCTAGTTTTAATGTTGTTACCCCTTGAATAACCAGATTGACTATATCTTGTATATTGTTAAAGCTGGAGAATACATCACAAATATAATTAGTGATATGAATATGTACAATTGTGTTCCTGACAGGAAAAAGAAATGTGTCTATCAGGCCACATGCTAACATTTGATTTGGCAAGTAGACAGAATAAGTTTAGGAATGTAGATGAAAATAATAAGTATGTTACAGGCTAGCTATGTAATAATTTACTGCTAGCTATAGATGTATTGTAATTAACAATAGATAATATAATTCTGTTCAACAATTCAAGACTGTCATTAGGGATGAATAATTGTGCTTGTTTGCAATTGTATGGCATCAAGAGAGATGCTGTAGTGGAGAGTTGGGTTTTTACAAATTATATATTGTATGCACTGAATCCTATGGGCCGAAGAGGAAAACTACTGTGAATGATATGCTACTGAATATGGAGACTCCTGATAAAGATCAGTGATTCCAGCAGAACTACTCATGTATGCACAGCAGTGAAGCCTGGGTGGACGGTCACTGAAAAAGATTGATCTAAGATGTGCATAGCACAGCCCATGGTGTGAAAAGATGCTGCTGAAGAATCTGGAGTGATCACTGGTATCATGATATGAGGGACTAATCTCTGAATTATTGCTAGATCTATGAGAAGCATTTGGCCACTGCTAGAAGAGGTAGTGCTTACAAGAATAATTTGTAAAGTCTTGCTCTCTGTACACATTTTTATTGAGGCTAAGCAAAGGTAAACAATGTCATATGATTTTGTATAACAATTTCTTCCAACGAACAAGATGGAACTCACCTATGGACCAGATGTACCTAGGACTTTGAAGGAACATCTGCAAAATGAAGCCTATTGTAGAAGATTTATTCTGGAATTAGACATGTTTCAGTTACCGCTCTTTTGTAATGATTCTTTATAGAATCACAGGGAGGACTGTAGAAATGGACAGATAAAGTGATACCAGAATCCCCAATATGTAATTGAAGATGGATGAATTTCAGAATGTGTTTAGAAGTCTGGCTTTTCACCTACTTCCTCTTAAATAGAATAGGATGTCATGATCATGAGTTCTGTGTAACCGTCTTTAAAATAGTCTGGAACATTGTTAACGCAAGCATAAAGGGTAAACATTGGCTATGAACTGTGCAACCATAGTTCATTGTACAGTCAACTATAGGTCCCTCCTGACACAACATAATTTTTGCAACTTTTGCAATTATAAATAATTTTGTCATAATCAAGTGAATTTCATCTAATACACTGTAATCAGATCTTA
The DNA here is from genome assembly GCA_033557465.1 of Ichthyophis bannanicus. NCBI lineage: Eukaryota > Metazoa > Chordata > Amphibia > Gymnophiona > Ichthyophiidae > Ichthyophis > Ichthyophis bannanicus. The sequence goes on from CM066035.1 coordinate 574,563,596, forward strand.
CGCTGTATAAAGAACTTTGGCAACACCTTGTGTTATTTTACATTTATAATAAATGACTGTTACTTCCGTTTTTTTCTTTAATGAAAGGAGCTTTTCAGGAGGAAGAATTTGAATTCTGCAGGCGTGGAACTATGCATGTCCATAGACCGTCTGTGGTTTTCCCTCTGAGCTCAAAGAAAGTAGCACTTGTGTGTGTGATTGTATTCTGTATTACTCTCTGCCTGTTTCTCACTGCTTGATGCACCAGAGACCAAAAGAGCGGTGGTATTGTGGTCAGATCACGGGGTTTTCTTCAGTTGGTGCCGTTCTCGGATCTCTGTGTTTCTTCAGCAGTTGGAAACAGCAGACAAGTCTCCAGGACACAGGCTGTGGTTGTCGTGAGTGAGTATACTAAATAATTGACAGATATCTGTGTGTATATTGTGATTGTATTCTAAAGCCGGTAAGGTTACTTATAGATCTCAGTTAGATAAGTGGAGCGAGAAGGCTCGTGATATAGGGCAGAGAAAGGAAGCCCTAATTATGAAATGAGGCGCAAGTTTGGTGATAGCGCCCTTCTGTTAACATTCGATGACTGCCAGTAACCACAGTTTGCCGTTCTCCCTTGGTGGAACTTTTTAGTAGGACAAATTGAGGTTGGTTACAGTATGAAATGGCTTTTGAAGATTTAAGCAAATCTCATATCAGTCATGAATGTGTCGTGTATGGTTGGTGTCAGTTTAAGGCTGAAAAAGTGCAGCAAGCCACTGACTTTGTGTTTGAAAAATTTAAAAATCAAGTATTTAGGATGGATAGTGTAAATATAAAAGGAACTGAAACTTACAGGGAGAAACTTAAGTCATTGCTCTATGAAAAAATAGAATTAATCAAACAAAGTTTTGAAGGACTAATTTTCATGTCATAATTGTAATGTGAAGTCTGTTTTCTCTAATTTACTGGTTAGGGAAGTGTGCTGTGCAGTATAAATTTTGTTTTTACTGCAGTAATATTTTGGAGGTTTCCGGCACAGATAACAGCTTGGCATGACTGCAGTATTAGCAGGAAGAAAGTCTTGAGCAACCGTGGTAAGATTTTCTTTTGTTAGACTAACCATAAGCCTTATTGGGGAAGTTAAAAAAAAACTCCAAATGTAATTAACCATTTCTCTTACTTGTGTATTGTCGTGAGGGCTACCCTGGTGGCTAGTAGAGGTCAGGGTAGGTCAGACACAAAAATTATAAAGTTGAGATTGGCAAGTATTCCAAAGGCCCAATTGACTTTTGGCCCTAGTAGTTTCCTTGATACAAATCTTCAATGAAAACAACTGCTCAGAGTGGTGGGAAAAATAAAGGCTTTTTATTTCCCTTCTTCGCAATGGTTCAAATGATTGGAATACAACTATAAAGCAAAATGTCCTTACTTCGGGTGAGGAAAAGAAAAACTCAGGTTTGAACCAAAAACTGTTACTTTCACAGGACTGGTGCTATTTACACAAAACAAGAATGTTCAATTCAGCAAGTCACACAGCTCACAAGCCTGACAAGGATTCTAGGCTTCCTGTAACACAGTATGTACAATCCATTTCTGGATCTGAAATATCCCCTGCTAGTTCCACTTGCATTGGCTTCTCTTCTGAAGCCTCTGAATCTGTGTCCCTGGTTTCAGGTAAAATATTTTCAGGCTTTTATACAGTTCCTGTATCATTTCCAATGTTCTGGGCTAAGCCTAGGGCATCGGCTATGTGCTGTTTTATACTGAAAAGATTCCTCTTTATTCAGAGGTTTTATGGCAGCTCTATGTAAACATTTTTCATTCAGAACTTTCTTCTTAGGTAAACATTTTTCATACCTTGTATCGTAGGAACCTTCAGACAAACGGTTTTCTCCTACTACCTGCCTTTCCCATACAGCAGCTTTCTGAAATCTTTTTCCAGGAAAGTATGGTTTACCTTGTGAGGTTGGAGTCCCTTCTCCAAGTGAAGGTCTGGGCCTGTACCGGCTTAGCTTCTGGCTTGCCTGTGCAGCACGGCTTAGGTTCTCCAGCTGTCTCTCATTTGACTTTAGACTACAGTTGCAGCAATGCTTTCGCCTCTCTGGACAAACAGCTCTGACTCTTGTTTGAGCTGAGACCTTCCCATGTCCTTCATCAGCGCCAGGGAAATCACCTTCCACTCGGGGTGGTTTGCTAGCGGTAGAGTAATCAGGTTTCCATTCTAACCTCTTTCTGTGCTGCAAGTGATCCTTCCCTTGCTTCTGCTGGACTTGCCTCCTTGGCCTGCTTCTCTTTCTCCACTGCTGCTCTTCTCTCTCTCTCCTTCCTGCCGACCACCTTCCTGCCGAACTCCTTCCTGCCCAACTGTCTCCAGTCTTCCACACTCTCCTTAAGAAGCACTCCTGCCTTCGAGGATTGGAAGCTGGCTGGTATTACCTTGTGACCAGCGGGGCGTGGCTCCTCAGTGTCTCGGAAGTCGCTCTGGCTCCCTCTAGCTGGTTCCTCCGAATAATGCAGCTTGTGCACGTCTTTTTCTCCGTTTAAAACATTTTCTTTTCTTTCAAGAGGGTCTGCTGCATGACAGTATGTATAGTAAATAAGTTTTGATTTTTAGGTCTGGATATGAACTTATTTTGGATTATGAGAATTTATCTACTGATTCCATTCTATGTGTAATAATGCAAATACTGAAAAATGTTATTAGAAACACTACTCCTTGGTGCTTCTTATGTCTCTGGATACTTGGGAAAAATGATGGATGATATATTCTCCAACTTGTATTTCTAGTTATAATTGATGTGAATGAATGGGAAGATCTTCCATGCTTTGATTTATTTAGATAGTCAAGTTAAGTCAAGTAAGTTTGTTTAATTAAAGGGAAAAAGGGAATGCTATAACTACATTCAAACAAGTGAATTAAGTAATTAAAACAGTACGGTGAATATATGTATAATGTTTTATTTTTCTTTTGTGATAGTGGACTAGTTGGAAATTACAACTATTATAGTGTATGAGTAACAATGTCTGCAGAAAAAAAATGCTGATATTTCCCCTAGTCTCTTTTAAACTAATCTGCAGGAGTCGATTGGAGGAGTGATCTTAAATTTTCATGTCGTATATGTTTTAGTTATTATGAAAGACCTCTGCAGAATTGATGTTATTAATTGCAAGTGTGAAGTGAATGCCTTGTTGCTATTGGAATAGTTTTAAATTAGTACTATAACATGCCTCTCATTCAGTTTTCGTATCTTTTACACTTGGAAAATCCAGCTTCCTTCCAGCTCTAGATTGCTACTGTTTGACCTCACTCTGTACTGATGGTTCTGCTTTGCGCAATGAGTAAGGAAAATTGAGGCAATTATAAGAGTTGATTCTGTGGCAGAGTCGGCTGCTTGTTATTGCTAATACTCAACTAGCTGGAGTGTTTGCTCTTTCTAGAGCTCTTGAGTTATCTGCTCACTTGATCAATACTGATTTTGTCTCAGGCTTCTTGCATGAGGAGCTCTATGTGCTGATACTACTATGCTGTTTTGTTCTGAAAACAGTTTAACAAAGATAATACTGTTAAGCTATTAAGAAGTGGTAATTGACTTTCTAGTTGGTTCAAATTTGGTGTTAAAAAGGTTTTATAGTTTATGAATGTACACACCCTTATATAAATGTTCCTTCCTTTGTGAGCTTAGATATCTATGCGAATTAGAATAGAATAGAGAAGTAGTCTAATGACTAGAGTACTAGCACTCCTTGTGACCTTGAATAAGTCACTTAACCCCCCATTGCCTTAAAAAGAAAAATTCCAAGTTATCAATGTTCCTGTTACTGTGCTGTACCAAGTTTTAGGGGCATGTTTACTAAAGTCCGCAAATCTGCGCGCCGCAAAATAGCGCACGGCAACGCGGCATTTAAATGCGCAGAAATGTGTTTAAACGCCCTGCACACGTGCGTGTCACCCCCGCACAGGTACGCGGCACACTAACGGGCCCCGTACAAGTGCGGGCCCGCAAATGTCCGATAGAGGCGAGGAACGGCTAAAAGAGGGCGGAGGAAGGCTCCGGAGGGGCGGAGGGACGGGGTCAATGGGTGGAGAGTGGGAGGGGAGAGGCTCCCCGCACAGTATCGGGCCCGAATTTCCATGTAAAAATTAGCGCGAGTGAAACCCTCGCGGTAGAGGGCATTTAAAGGGAAGAGAAACCATTTCCGTCAGCAATGTACAGGAACACCGGGGAAACCTACAAAACGTGAGCAGTGTGATATATGTGCACAGAACAAAATTGCAAATAGAACCTGAAAATGACCACAACAAAACTATTATAAATAGTAATCCAGCGGGGGAACAGTTATAGTGATGGGCAAATATACAAAACACACCCAGCAAAGCTCCAGAAAAAAGAGATGAATATGGGAAGGGTCTACGGAGCGGAGACTCTTCCGAAAAACATTTCCGTTTTTGGAGCTTTCCTCGGAGTGTTTGCTATGGTTGCCCATTAATACCACTGTCGCCCAGCGTGGTGATATTTTGTCCCCCATTTTCCCGTGGTCATTTCTGGTGCACGTTTGTCACCAGACAGGGTGCATATGCCCACAGTAAAAATGAGTAGAGCAGGGTTTGTGACTCCATCCTGCCAGGCTTACTACCTCCAGGGGCTGCACTGTCTCTGTGGCCAAAGTGTGGTACAGCGGACAGAGTCATTACCTCTAGGACCAGAGGGCAGAGGTTCAAAACCCAGCTGGGGCACCTGCCAGCCCAGTCCCTATATTTTACCTTTATCTTTATATTTAAAGATAGGGCAGACACCCCTGTAGTGCAGGGAACATAAGCATGGGGAAAACACCCATATTTTACCCAACACCGCACACACACCACAACAATGGGCATTACCTACAGCCAAGTCCCCCAAATGCAGTCCCGTACTGCCACATTGCAATCAGGTCAACTGCTTTTTCTGAGAGAAGTTCATGCCAGCATGTTGGCGGACAAGTACATGTGGTGCAGGGGGCAGTGGCTGCTAACCACAGAAGACAGAGGCCTAGCCATGTGCAGGCTGGCACAGTCCACTGCAACAGACAGGCCCTGCCGGATCCACAGTCATGGACAGTCCAGGGAATCCAACCAATCTGTGGCTACACAGTGGTGCAGTGCACACAGACAGTGCATGCAAGAACAGAAGGTCACAGGTTCAAAGCCCAGCTGGGGCTACTGCCAATCCTGCCCACATATTTTTCCCACAACTAAACAGTGATAGTAAGGACACACCTTTCATGGCGGGGACATATTCAATGGTAAGACATCTATCTTTTACCCCACTGAGCACAGACACCATGAACAGGGGCAGTACCTAGAGCAGAATCACCCAAATGCAGTCCTGGTGGGCCACACACCAGTCAGGTTCCATGCTGACACTCATACAAATGCCTGTGCTGTATATCTATGCACCACCCCCATGGCATGTAGATGTAGTCCATGCATATTCATGAGGGATAGCAGGAAAACCCGAACAGTGTGATGCAAACCTGGACTGGAGTTGGGAATCTGTGCCGTAAAGCAGCAGCCATCAAGGGCAGACACACCCACACCCACAGGCCCCATTGGCCAATGTCTCCTGGAAAGGCAGAACATTGGACCGTGCATGCAGCACCCAAAACGAGCACTTGCATAACTTACCAATGTCACCCTACACCTGAGGTATACGGTACACAGCTCTGAGACGTTTGCTAGGAGCACAGGCAGGCAGATATCCATACGTTACGTACATACTGCTAGTTGACCCCATCCAAACAATCTGTTAGGTGTTTGCGGGGCATGCTCCAGGCCTGGCCTCTGACGGTGTTTACCACCCTGGGGAGTGACCACCAGCTGTAATGCGTACCATATCCATGCCTTGCCGTGCTCAGGACCGGTTTGGTGGGCAAGGCTACTTACCCCCTCAATTGTAGCACCATGATGGCAGAGGTGTGGAAGTGTGTGTCTGTCTATACAGTGGGTGTTGGCTGCAAGCCCCTTCAACAGCCCACACTGCCAGCACTGTTGCCAGTATTGGCCAGCCAATGTGCATAATGAGGTGCAAGGTACCATGGGTATAGCCAGGGCAGGGTGGCGTGGCCAGGATGCATCTGCACTGGGCATAGGGCCCTGGCAGGGACATTGGCTGGGATATTGTAGTGTCCGGCCACCACCTACACAGACAGGGTGGCCAAAGCATGTCCTTCTGGGGGATCACGCTCACCCTGACTGTGCAGTGACCACAGCATGGCTAGGCCCCCCCATAGTGCTGTATAGTAGTTCTCTCATGTGATAGATATGGGTTTCTCTTTGGGGCCCAGTCACTGATCTATCTGCTTGCTGTGTATGCAGACAGCCCAGTTCTGGGTGCATGCATCTCCATTGGGAACATGCATTATGGACTAGCCAGCAGACTGTTTGTAGCTGGTAAATGTCTTGCTATAATGGCTTGCAGGGTGCAGTGGCTGTTGGCTTGTTGCAGGGGAATATCTGGTGGTGGAGTGCAGCTTACCATACCCTGGGCTTATGTCTGTCTGCTATTGTGTTATGGCTGTGTATGGAGCTGCCTGCCGGGGGGGGGGGGGTGGTGTTGCCCTCTACTGCCACCTTTGCAGGGAGGTAGAGTGTGGATCCCTTGATGGGGACCATGTTTGCCGGGGGGGGGTGCCCCCAATGGGGGCTGTGCCTGATAGCAGCAGACAGGGATATCCATGGTGTTTGTGCAGAAACTAGCTATCTTACACATTAACACTGCTTTGGAACACCCACTTGGCCTCCATCAGCCATGGCAGGTGTTGTTGACCTGGTCCTGGCCACCTCATTGCACACTCAGGGTGAGCACAGTACCCGCACGATGTAACAGTGTGTGGCTACTCTGTGCCAGTAAAACACCCGGTCAGTGCCCCCTACTAGGCCAAGGTGCTGTGTGGGTGCACCCGGTCACTTCCCCCAACAGGGCCGAGGTGCTGTGGGGGTGCATTCCCCATCTTGTGTCCATCTGCGGACAGCTAATTTGCATGTGAAGTGCATCATGGGTACGGGTGGCCTAACCCTATCCTGTTGACACCAGCAGACTGTCTGTGAGGTGACGTGTAGGCTATCTGCAGCCATCCAGGGGCCTGCTTACAGCTATGGAGCTGTAGCGCAATGGTTACATCACTGCCTGTGCAGCCAGAGGTCATGGGTTCCAACCCACAGTGGGGCCCTTTGGTAGGGCTGTCCACAGCTTTATTTTTATTTATTGTACATATGTCTATGCCGGCAAGACCACCCTCAGCTTACTATACCCATTAGGTGTCTCTGAGGGTGCTTCATAGGGCGCCCTGTAGGCCACCTTATGGTTGCCATCCCTATAGGGTGCACTATACATTATCCTGTGTCGCAACATACATGCTGCCCTATAGGGGACATTCAAGGGTGCCTTGGCGAACAGTGCACTGTAACATGTGCCTTATGGGCCGCCGTATGTTAACATGCTGGGAGAGTGCGTTTGCTAGTAGTGATAACAAAATACAATTATACAGCCTCCTACAGCACTCCACAACATAATACATACTGCCTCAGCAGGCATTTTTCACTGGGCATTGTGAGGAGTTGAACCCCTGATCCCTGCACCATTGGTCAGTGTTTTAAAATAACTGTGCGCCGCCTTATGCCGCCCAAAAAGCACTGTGCGCTGCCTTATGCCGCCCAAACATAACTGTGCGCCGCCTTATGCCGTTCCAAATTAATTTGCCTCCTAAAACAATTTTAATCATTACAGTTACTGCCTCAGCTGACCTTTGTCATTGCGCACACTGGGGGATTGAACCCATGGCCCCTGCACCATTGGTCAGTGTCTTCACCGTTGTACTACAGCTCTGTTGTTTTGTATACTCAGCAGCGCGCCACTTTGCCTTTCCACGCGCTAATGTCGACCCCCGCACTTTAGCGCGACGCGCACACATCCGGTTGCTTACTACCGTTTTTTTTCTATTTTCTGCCTGAACCGCCCACTCCTTATATGGCACAGGCACACTAGCGCGGCCCCGCACGTTAGGAATGTTTAGTAAACATGCCCCTTTGTTGCAATGTGAACTGTTGTGATTAGTGGGGAAAGTAGTATTAAAAAATAACAAAAAAAGGAAAAGGGTATATTACTGATAATGTTTAAAGTAATGTGAGTTGAACCATCACCTAAGATAAGACAGCCTTCCTAATAATTGTTGACAAACAATTGAAATGAGTTTAAATTATTTGTGATAAACTGCTAGTTTTAATGTTGTTACCCCTTGAATAACCAGATTGATTATATCTTGTATATTGTTAAAGCTGGAGAATACATCACAAATATAATTAGTGATATGAATATTGTGGGGCCCTGGACCCACAAACAGTTACCATATCCTAATCATAGTGGCTGCCCCAAATAACCAGAAAAAGTTGGTGCAGGACCAAATAGATGAAGTTTATTATAACACCGATGGATATTACAGGGGCAAGTGAGAGAAGCTGACCCTTCGGGCACTAGGCACCTCCGGAAGGCTTCTCTTCCCCTATGGCTAACAAGACATTCCCTATATACATTTTTGTACTTCCGTGTATGTGCATATCTGTGATCATGTATAATTTCTCAATCTATGAGTTTGTGTCTCACTCCCTCCATAACCCCCACCTTCTTCGTTCTGAATATATATATTTTTTTTTTTGCAAGATGTCCTAACCACGAGATCCTGGACAGGCTCTTACTTCTCCCTCCGGGATACTTACCCAATACCATCTGCTTTCTTCAGGGCTAATTGACCCTTTTGCCACATTGCTCTGCAACTGTCAGCTTGTGGTTTTCTCTGGATGTAACTTGCTATTTCAGCCTAGCATGCAAGCCCCTGAACACGTCTGCCCAAAGTTTTACAAACTTCAATAGCTGATTATTTCATTATTTTCAGGCCAATATAACTTTCATTGCCCACAGTTCAACAGCATGGCTGACCTATATAGCTGTAACTCATTAGAGATTAATGCAAGGGCCTACATATCCCAACAATATGTACAATTGTGTTCCTGACAGGAAAAAGAAATGTGTCTATCAGGCCACATGCTAACATTTGATTTGGCAAGTAGACAGAATAAGTTTAGGAATGTAGATGAAAATAATAAGTATGTTACAGGCTAGCTATGTAATAATTTACTGCTAGCTATAGATGTATTATAATTAACAATAGATAATATAATTCTGTTCAACAATTCAAGACTGTCATTAGGGATGAATAATTGTGCTTGTTTGCAATTGTATGGCATCAAGAGAGATGCTGTAGTGGAGAGTTGGGTTTTTACAAATTATATATTGTATGCACTGAATCCTATGGGCCGAAGAGGAAAACTACTGTGAATGATATGCTACTGAATATGGAGACTCCTGATAAAGATCAGCGATTCCAGCGGAACTACTCATGTATGCACAGCAGTGAAGCCTGGGTGGACGGTCACTGAAAAAGATTGATCTAAGATGTGCATAGCACAGCCCATGGTGTGAAAAGATGCTGCTGAAGAATCTGGAGTGATGACTGGTGTCATGATATGAGGGACTAATCTCTGAATTATTGCTAGATCTATGAGAAGCAGTTGGCCACTGCTAGAAGAGGTAGTGCTTACAAGAATAATTGGTAAAGTCTTGCTCTCTGTACACATTTTTATTGAGGCTAAGCAAAGGTAAACAATGTCATATGATTTTGTATAACAATTTCTTCCAACGAACAAGATGGAACTCACCTATGGACCAGATTTACCTAGGACTTTGAAGGAACATCTGCAAAATGAAGCCTATTGTAGAAGATTTATTCTGGAATTGGACATGTTTCAGCTACCGCTCTTTTGTAATGATTCTTTAAAGAATCACAGGGAGTACTGTAGAAATGGACAGATAAAGGGATACCAGAATCCCCAATATGTAATTGAAGATGGATGAATTTCAGAATGTGTTTAGAAGTCTGGCTTTTCACCTACTTCCTCTTAAATAGAATAGGATGTCATGATCATGAGTTCTGTGTAATCATCTTTAAAATAGTCTGGAACATTGTTAACGCAAGCATAAAGGGTAAACATAGGCTATGAATTGTGCAACCATAGTTCATTGTACAGTCAACTATAGGTCCCTGCTGACACAACATAATTTTTGCAACTTTTGCAATTATAAATAATTTTGTCATAATCAAGTGAATTTCATCTAATACACTGTAATCAGATCTTACGCTGTATAAAGAACTTTGGCGACACCTTGTGTTATTTCACGTTTATAATAAATGACTGTCACTTCCCTTTTTTTCTTTAATAAAAAGAGCTTTTCAGGAGGAAGAATTTGAATTCTGCAGGCGTGGAACTATGCATGTCCATAGACCGTCTGTGGTTTTCCCTCTGAGCTCAAAGAAAGTAACACTTGTGTGTGTGATTGTATTCTGTATTACTCTCTGCCTGTTTCTCACTGCTTGATGGACCAGAGACCAAAAGAGCCGTGGTATTGTGGTCAGATCACGGGGTTTTCTTCATGTCATATTTATTATTGTTTCATATTTTTAAATTTAAGATCATAATCCTGTACTTTCTTGCATTAAATAAAAAATATGTAGGATACTAGTCTTTGAGGTAGTATCCTACATATTTTGTATTCTGTATTACTGTCTGCCTGTTTCTCATTGCTTGATGGACCAGAGACCAAAAGAGCCGTGGTATTGTGGTCAGATCACGGGGTTTTCTTCATGTCATATTTATTATTGTTTCATATTTTTAAATTTCAGATCATAATCCTGTACTTTCTTGCATTAAATAAAAAATATGTAGGATACTAGTCTTTGGGGTCCCTCACTTGGTTTGCAGCTTGTCGTGCTGTGAGGGCTTGTGTGCATCAGTGATGCTGAGAGCTAAACTATCGGTAGTTTAACTACTGGCAGAGTCTCCCAAGATGGACAGGTCTCAGCTGAGATTCCAGACCAAGACAAACCACCCATCTGGGCAGCAGCAGAATGGGATAGTGTTGACGGCGGAGGATCACATTTCTGTGACAACGGCAACAACACCAAACTTAAACTGCGTGGAAGAAAGGCCCGGCAATCTACTTCTGTATCTTGCCATGAAAACCCAATTGACAGTTACAACCAAACAAATTGTGCTGTAGTGCTGGAAGATCAAAGCCCTCGGGACGTCTGACTGCTGATGTAGCTGCACATGAAATGAGAGTCAGAAGCTGTAAAGATGTCTTACACATTGGAACATGGAATGTACGAAGCATGAACCAAGGGAAGTTAGAGGTGGTCAAGAATGAAATGGAACGTGTACAACTTGATCTGTTGGGTGTCAGTGAACTGAAATGGACTGGCATCGGGCACTTTGCATCAGAAGATCACATGGTCTACTATGCTGGAAATGAAAGACAAAGAAGAAATGGTGTTGCATTTATAATAAAGAAGAAACTTGCAAGAACTGTAATGAAATACAATGCAGTCAGCGAACGCTTAATCTCTATTCATCTATGAGGAATGCCTATCAACACAATTATAATTCAAGTATATGCCCCAACAACAGCTGCAGAAGAGAATGAAATTGAAGAGTTCTATGAACAAGTACAAGCTGAAATTGACAGGACATGCAAACAGGATATCCTGATAGTCATGGGTGATTGGAACGCAAAGGTTGGCAACAAAGAAGACAAAGTAGTTGGAAAATATGGACTTGGCAACAGAAATGAAGCTGGAGAAAGACTGATAGAATTCTGCAAGACCAACGATCTATTCATCTCGAACACCTTCTTCCAGCAACACAAGCGGCGACTGTACACATGGACTTCACCCAATGGATTGTATAAAAATCAAATTGACTACATCTGTGGAAGTCAACGATAGAAAAGCTCTATAATATCAACAAAGACAAAACCTGGAGCTGATTGTGGAACAGATCATCAACTACTAGTATGCAAGCTCAAGCTAAAGCTGAAAAAGAGCAAACCACTCATGAATGCAGCAAAATATGACCTTGAGAATATACCACTGGAATTTAAAGACTGCCTGCAAAATCGATTTGCTGCTTTAGATACAAATGATAGAGTTCCAGAAGAGTTATGGAATGACATCAAGAAGGTTGTGTTGGAAGAAAGCGAGAAGTCTCTACAAAAGGTAAAAAAGAAAAAACGGCCAAAATGGATGACGGAAGAAACTCTGAAAATTGCCCAGAAACGCAGAGAAGCTAAAGCCAGAGGAGAAAGAAAGACAATCACAGAACTCAACAGAGATTTCCAACGTGCAGCAAGACAGGACAAGGAAAAGTACTACAATGACGCATGCAAGGAAATAGAAGCAGAAACTATTAGAGGAAGAACAAGATCAGCTTTCCTAAAGCTACGAGAGTTAAAGAAAAAGTTCCAGCCTCGAATTGGAATGTTACAAGATGCTCAAGGTTCTATGTTGAATGATGCTGAGAAGATCAAGAAAAGATGGAAGGAATATACAGAGTTTTTATATGATAAAGATAAAGTGGACCAACAGCCGTTTCAACCTGTACCTTATGATCTGGAACCAAAGAAGAAGTTGAAGCAGCATTGAAAGCCTTATCAAAGAACAAAGCACCAGGCATTGATTGCATTCCCATAGAAGTATTACAGCAATCTGATGCAGCTGTTACCGTACTTACAAGGCTCTGACAAGAAATATGGAAGACAGCATCATGGCCAACTGACTGGAAAAGATCTGTGTTTATACCAATACTAAAGAAAGGTGATCCAACTGACTGTGGAAATTATCGCACAATCGCTCTGATCCCACATGCTAGCAAGATTCTACTGAAGATTATTCAAAAGAGACTACAACCATACCTGGAACAAGAACTACCTGAAGTGCAAGCAGGGTTCAGAAAAGGGCGAGGAACGAGAGACATCATTGCGGATGTGAGATGGATCCTTGAAAAGACTAAAGAATACCAAAAGGATATCTATTTGTGCTTTATCGACTATAGCAAAGCTTTTGACTGTGTAAACCATGAGAAACTCTGGGCCACATTAAGAAGCATGGGTATACCAGAACACCTGATCGTTCTCTTGCACAATCTGTACATTGATCAAGAAGCAAAAGTTCAAACGGAACAAGGAGAAACAGAATGGTTTAAAATAAGCAAAGGTGTAAGACAAGGCTGCATACTTTCCCCCTACCTGTTTAATTTATATGCAGAACAAATCATCAGAGAAGCAGGATTGTATGAAGCAACAGAGGTATGAAGATTGGTGGAAGACTCATCAACAACCTTCGCTATGCTGATGATACCACATTACTGGCGGAAAGTGAAGATGATCTGAAACATTTGCTTCTCACAATCAAAGAACATAGTCTTAAAATGGGCCTGCACCTTAATGTAAAGAAGACAAAGATCATGACAACTGGCATAATCAACAGGTTCATCGTCGAAGGAGAAGAAATTGAAATCATGAATAACTTTAACCTACTTGGATCAACTATCAATAAAGAAGCAACAAGCAGTCAAGAAATCAGACGACGCATTGCTCTTGGCAGAATGGCTATGAAAGACCTAGATAAGATTCTGAAGAGCAGAGATGTCTCTCTCCATACAAAGATTCGACTTGTTCAAGCCATGGTATTTTCAATAACATCATATGGATGTGAAAGCTGGACAGTGAAAAAGATAGACAGGAAGATAGACAGGAAGAAAATTGATGTCTTTGAATTATGGTGCTGGCGGCGAATACTGTGTATACCATGGACTGCCCGAAGAACAAACCAGTCTGTACTAGTGGAGATCAAACCTAAGCTTTCTTTAGAAGCTCAGATGACAAGACTTCGACTTTCATACTTTGGACACATCATGCAGAGAGAGAGATCATTAGAGAAAGACATCATGCTTGGCAAGATAGAAGGTCAACGCAAAAGAGGAAGGCCAGCAATGAGATGGATCGATACAATAACAGCAGCTACGGGTACCAGTCTGTCAACAATAAGCCGCCTGACTGAAGACCGAACACAATTTAGGATAGCTATCCAGAGGGTCGCCATGAGTCGACTCCGACTCGACGGCACTTAACAACAACAACAACAGTCTTTGGGGTATGTTTACTAAATAGTGATAACGTCGCAGCGGCGACATTATCGCACGATACGTAACGTTATCACGCGATAACATTACATTTTGCGCGATAACATCTCCGGCAGCGTTAAAGTCACACAGAGAGTGGAGAGAGTGCAGAGGGAAGGGGTCAATGGGCGGGGGGTGGGTGGGGAAAGGCCCCTGCTACACTAACGCTGGGATCTTAAGTCCAGAACATTACCGTGAGTGAAAACCTGGCGTTAGAGGCACATTTGCAGGAGAGAGAAACTATTTCAGTCAGCAATGTACAGCAAAGGCAGGGAGACTCAGAAAAGTGATAGTAGTGACACATGTGCAGCAACAGCATAGTGCCCAAGTATGAAATGGCACTATGGTGAGGCTGCAAATGGGGTACAGGGGGCTGCAGGCGGGCCATGCAGTGGGGCAGCTGGGGCACAGGGCGGACTAGGCAGATGCCCAGGTGGCATATAGGAATACAGGAACGAAACATCAGCAAGACAGCAACTGACCAAGGTTAAACATTCCCACGAGTGTGTGTTGCACAGTGTCCCAGGGGTCAGTACCCATCAAGTACCCCAAAGGGCACAAAACAGTGGCAGGCGGTGCTGGGGGGAAGCGTGGATGTCTATGCAGGCACCCCTACCCCAGACCCCACAACATAGGCAGCCCTCTACCAACACACTAGAGAACCTGGGACTGCACACCACCGGCACCACCGGCATAAGGGCATGTCAGCATGGTGGGGGAGGGGTGCTGGTGGTGGAGGGGGCAATGGCAGCTGCCCACAGCAGACCAAGGCCAAGCCCTGTTTAGGTGGGTGGCGTGCAGTGCAACAGACAAGGTCTGTCCGCAGAACAGTCATGTTATCCTCAGGGACTGACCTGCCTCTGTGGCAACAGTTTGGTGCAGTACACACAGCCAGTGTGTTCAGGAGCAAAAGATCACAGGTTCAAGTCCCAGCTGTGGCTCCAGCAGACTGTCCCTATATTTTGCCCTGCAGAACACCTACACCATAAACATGTGCACTCCATACAGCTGAGGTTCCCAACTGCAGTCCTGGAGGGCCAAACACCAGTCAGGTTTTCAGGCTGTCCATAATAAATATGCATGAGATGCATTTGTATGCACTGTCCCCATTGTATGCAAATGTATTCCATGTATATTCATTAGGGACATCCTGAAAATCTGAATGGTGGTTGGCCCCCCAGGACCCGAGTTGGTAACCTTTGCCCTAGAGCATCATCCAACAGGGGCACAAACACCCACACCCACAGGCTCCACTATCCAAAGCCTCATGGAGAGTTAGGCTGTTTGGGCCCTGCGTGGAGCAGCCGCTACCACTACTAGCACCTGCACACCTTAGCAATGCCATCATAAACATGGAAACATGCTCCATATATCTCAAAAGGTTGCTATGATGAATTTCAGAAAACAAATCCTAAATTCAACACAATTTGTTAACAGAGATTCATCATAGCAACCTTTCTGATATATGTGGAGTGTGATTACTATTTTTGTTGTCTGACAGTGTTTACCACCCCGGAGAGTGACCATAACAGTAATGAGTACCTTAACAATGCCTGAACTGTGTCCAGGACTGGTGTGGTGGCCAGGGCTGCCAGCCACCTCTATCTTTGCACAATGCTGAAATAGGTGTGGGAGTGTGTGTATGTCTAACTAGTGTTTTGTGGCTGCCTATACCCTACACAGCTCACAATGCTTGCACAGTTTCCACTGTTAGCCTGCCAATTTGCATAATGAGGAGCAAGGTAATGTGGGTATGGGATGGACAGGGCAGTCTGGGTAAGAATGCATCTGCACAGGGCATAGGGCAATGGCTGGGATATTGTAGTGGGCGACCACCGCCTGCACGGACAGGGTGGCCACAGCATGTCATGTTGGGAGGTCACTCTCACTCTGACTGAGCAGTGACCATCAAACAAACAGTCGAGATTCAAAATAACCAGATGGTGAAGCTAATACAATTATTTTTTGTCGGAGCGGTTACCACAGTGAGGGAAAAGGGAATATCCCAAACCGCTGTAGCCAGTCCCTTTTAATTAAACTTATAATAAAACTTTATAAAGGTGCATAGAGAGACCACTTAGCTGAAAAAATCGGCGGTGACCATCACACGCCAGGAAATTATTTAGCACAGAATCAGGCTGTGAAGACTAGCGAAGCAGCTTCAGGAACTAGGTTCCCACATAGTGCTATACAGTGCTGTTCTCAAGTGATATGTGTGAGTTCCCTTTTCTGGGGCTCAATCACTGATACACCTGCTTGGTGTTTGTGCTTACAGCCCACTTCTGGGGGCAAATAGTTCATCTAGGAACACACACTATGTACTGGCTACCAGACTATCTTCAGTTAGCATCTGTATGACTGTAACACCTTGCAGGGTGCAGACTGACTGTGTTCTCTGCTGGTGAATGTCAGATCGTGGTGGGGGGCAGCTGAGCTTACCAGGCCTACTACCAGTCTGCAAGTGGCCCTGTCACAAGTTCCGATCTGCATCAACTGCCTGTTTGCCAGCAGGACGGGGGTTGCTGGTCCCACAGGCTGTCATCATGTACCTCTACTGTCCCCATTGCAAGCATTGAGAGTGTGGGTGTGCTGGGGGCAGATCATGTCCCCCATCCTGACCCAGAGAGTGCAGTTTGCTACATACATCATCGTCATGTGAGTCCAAACACACCCCTACCCCTAAAACCAGTGACCATGGCAAGCACACATGATATGCACTATTTTGAGTGCAGCATGACCCACAAGGGCCAGACAAGACTAGCAACTACAAACAGACACAGAAGGTTCATAGGCATGTCTGCAAAGAATATCTGTCACATACTGACAGTGATGGAGACCTCACCCATCCCAGGTACTGCAGACCTGGTGCTGGCCACCCGACCTCACCCTCAGGTGACATGGCCTGTAGGTACTCTGTGTCAGTAACACACACGGTCAGTCCCCCTTACCAAGCTGAAGTGCTGTAGAGGTGCATATCCCATCTGGTGAGCAGATGTAGACTGCTGTTCTGCATGTGATTTGCATTATGGGTAGTGTTGGTTCTATCCTATCCTGGTAACCACAGCAGACAGTTTGTTCGGTGACCTGCACTCTTTCTGTACCCAGCCATTGGTCTGCTAAAGCCTATGTTAATGTAGCACACTGGTTAATACAATAGCTTCTAGTGCCAGAGGTCATGGGTTCAGTCCCACAATGGGTTTCCTTTAGTAAGACTGGTCAAGGCAACTCCCTTTTATGCCTGTAACAGTCAGACATATTTATGAAATCAGTTTTTCCAGCCAAAAACACCCTCACCTCAGTTGGCTAACCTAAGGTGCCCTGTAAAGTGCCTTTGCTGTGTTTTTACCCTATCCCAGAAAGCACAGCAAGAATGTGTGTTGTGACCTGCAGTTGTTGTGTAGCCAGCCATTGCTACAAGTAGAGCCATAGAGGTATAGCACACTGGTTAATACAATGACTTCCCAGCCAGCAGTCATGGGTTCAATTCCCCAGTGCTACAACATCAAGAAGAATGTCTGAGGCAGGTTTTTTTCATGGCTGTAACAGTCAGACACATCTCTGTAGTCTGTGGTTCAAGCGAAATACGCCCTCACCCTAGTCCTGTACCCTAAGGTGGCTCAGAGCGTGGCCTGGCAGAAGGCGCGTCACAAGGCGCCATAAGCTAAGGCGCCCTAAGTTGCGGCTGAGGCCCAAATGCCAGAAAGCCTGCGACACCGTAACATAAAAAGCCAGTCACAAATTCAATTAATTCAATGGGGCCGTGGCTCCGATATCGTGCGGATGGGGAATGTAAACATGCCTCATACCGTTTCCGCCACGTATCACTGCGCTGCTACAGATAGGTTGCCGTGTACCAGACATGGCAATGCCATGTGTGCTGCGCGCCGTAATAGCATGATCTAGCACACATCAGTGAGTGGCACGGCGCATGCACGATGTGCATCATCAAGCCATGCACATCATACAAAATGGACAGGCATTCTAGGAAGCCAGTGTTCACACGCAGGGAGTTAAAAATGCTTGCCAAACTCATCTGCACAAGGCAGAGGTGCCTTTTCCCCTGCTCTTCCAAGCCGCAGGACCTTGGCAGGGAAAAGAGGGCATGGGGGCGCCTCACCAGGCACTATAATCTGCGGACTACCCACGTGAAGTAAGTGTATGGGGACAGGTCACACAATGGCAGTTGTGCAACACAATATCCAGCAATCATCACACATCATACATGCACAACATGGTAGAAATACCAGTCTGTGGGCCAACCTGTGACCAATATAGGTGCGTATGCTGTTGTGTGCAAGTCTGCCCTATCCACAGGAGCCCTCAGACCTGATTACAGAGGTCTGTTAGACATCCTCGTGTTATGGTACCTGCTTCTGTTGCAGTTTCACAGATCTACACTATCCCCAGGAGGCTTTAGACCTGATTACAGAGGTCTGTTAGACATCCTGGTGTTATGGTAGTTGCTACTGCTGCAGTTGCACAGATCTGCCCTATCTCCTGGAGGCCTTAGACCTGAATACAGAGGTCTGTTATACATCCTGGTGTTATGGTACCTGCTTCTGTTGCCATTTCACAGATCTGCCCTATCCCCAAGAGTCCTTAGACCTGACTACATAGGTCTGTTATACATCCTGGTGTTATGGTACCTGCTTCTGTTGCAGTTTCACAGATCTACCCTATCCCCAGGAGGCTTTAGACCTGACTACATAGGTCTAATATATATCCTGGTGTTATGGTAGTTGCTTCTGTTGCAGTTGCACAGATCTGCCCTATCCCCAGGAAGCTTTAGATCTGATTACAGAGGTCTAGTATACATCCTGGTGTTATGGTAGTTGCTCCTGTAGATGTGTTTAAGTCCACCCTATCCCCAGGAGGCCTTAGACCTGATCACATAGGTCTATTCTTCATCCTGGTGTTATGGTGCCTGCTCATGTTGCAGTTGCACAGGGCTACCCTATCCCAAGGAGGCCTTAGACCTGATTACATAGGTATATTATATATATCCTGGTGTTATGGTAGGTGTTCCTGCTGATATGTGTAGCTCTGGCAAACACCCAGGTTTGGGTCGGACCACACAGAGAGTGTGGAATCACATCCCCTGGAGATCAGCATGCCTATCCCACACATGGCATGGTGCTGCCGTGTCATGCAAGGAGAGGGTTTGAACACAGTATGGGATGTCTGGGGGTAGCACACATGACACGTAGGTGGCACACCACACATGCCCAGACTCAAACCCACACATACAGGCAACAGGTAGTAGCGGACCCACTGGCCACAGCAGCAGGAGCACCCTGCTGCTCACAGCCATGTGTGATATGTGTAAGGCCCCAACCAGAGATATCTGGTCCTTAATGGTCCCAACCACTCTCCCTCCCGCTGCCACCGACCCAGCAGGAGCTCTCCCAGCCGGGATAGAGCCGCTGGAGCCGGATCACACCACCGCCGACGAGACCGAAAGCCTCCAGATGCCTGCTGCCCAATCGGGGACGAACTCCCCTGCTTGAAAAGGAGCGCCATCGGGTGCAAGGAACTCTCCCTGCCGCTGCCGCCAACCCAGCAGGAGCTCTCCCAGCCGGGATAGAGCTGCTGGAGCCGGATCACACCACCACCGACGAGACCGGAAGCCTCCAGCCACCTGCCGCCCAATCGGGTACGAGCTCCCCTGCTTGAAAAGGAGCGCCATCGGGCGCACCCGCACCTGGCGGGCCCGCACCTGAGGGCCCGCGCCTGAGGGCCTCACCAGAGGGCCCTTTGGTGTGGCCCTTAGGCGTGGACCTCGAAACAAGACCCCCACTGAGAACCCGCTGAAGCCAGGCCTGCGAACAGAACAAACCTCAGAGGTGCGAACAAACGTAGTGCAAGGGTGCCTTCACTACCTTTTGACATAGACAAATCCTCAACGGAGCATAACCTCCTTCTGCAAGTAGGTAATCTAAGACTCTATATAACACATTAACCAAACCGGTGACAATACTTAAGAGAACCAACATTTAATTTAGCCTTCTCTGCCAAGCCCATGCCTATAATACCTGCATGTGGTAAGATAAGCTTTCCCATGCAAGCCTACAATACTTGTCGTGATAGTATAAGCTTTGTCTGTGGCAGATGTGTACCGGTATTACCTGGCTAGGAAAGTATATGATATGGCTGTTGTAACTGTATACCTGGGTTAATGGTGTTACTTGCCTTGGTAACTGCATACCTGCTACTTGCCGCATACTGTCACAACCAGGTGGGCAGGCTACTGCCTAGGGTAGCAGGTCTGTCTGCCTGATTATGTTTAGGAAGAATAAGTAGTTGTAGACACGAGTGGTTCAGGTAAAGTTAGGGTTTTATTTCCCCTCCCGGGGTCGGATTCTCAAATGCACAACACAGGAAACTTAAGACAATAAAGCCATACTCTCTGGCATGATATAAAGGAAATAATAATAGCTTATTCTTGCCTCTTAATTAAATGATAGGCATAAGAACACAATTACTCAGCACATAGTTCCTCTGTAGATAAACAGGCACTCTTGACTTTCACTGCTAGGCTCAAGCAATGCACAATCACTGCTTTAACATAAAGAGATAATTTTGTCTGAGATAGTTTACATACAGTCCATTGGATCATCACATGAGCTTTCACTAGCATAATAAATGACCATGGGCTCATGCTTACTTTCAGAAGGACAAATGTTTTCCTTGCTACAGCACGTTTGTAAATCTCCTTGCAATGTCTCGTCACGGAGCTTGTCTGACCAGCTCTCTCTAGGGCTGTAATTGCTGCTACCGTATTTATCAGAGTGTGAGAGAGGAGAGACCCACCATTCAGGATATTCAGAACATACCCTATTATAGGAACTTTTCCCTTTAGAATATCTGTTTGTTCTAACTTCAGGCTTTGGCTGGGAATAAAGGAATTGTTCTCCCTTGTCAGCACAGATCTTTACTCTGTGAATCCTTCTCTGAGGTTTTGGCCTTTCAAACACTTCCTCTTCAGACATGCACACATCTTCAATAGAATACCTCTCCCTTTCAGGGACTTGTAAATGCTCCCACATTAGCTCTCTAGTCAAATCCTTCGGTTGGCTTTCACAGCACGGCACCCAGCTTGGACTTTTCCTACGAGGCTTTTGAGCATTAACCCTCCAGGTATTTCTGCTGCCAGTAAACTTCCTTAAATCTGCTTCAGAATCACTTTCAAGCTCCCAGCTCCCAGATACATACTGCTTCACTCTTTCAGGCTTCCATTTACTCTGGACAGAATGTTGCCTCTGAGTTTCAAAGTGCGTCACAGCAGATGAACATTCACAGCTGTTCTCTGATTCCTCTGCTCCTGGCTGCTGGCTTCGCTGTTCTCTCTGTCCTCCCTGTTCTGCCTGTTCTGGCTTTCCTGAGTGTTTCTTATAATGCTGATTAGCCCTTCCTCTACTCAGGTGAAAGCTATTAGGAACTAGGGGTTCCTTGCTAGTTGGGTGGGGTTGCAAACCTCGTGGCTGGGTTTGTTTATGTTGCCCTTGACAACTACTGCTCATATGGCTTGCCTGCCTGTCAGCTTCTGACCTAGTTCTCACAGAATCCTGTGTTTTTAAGGCAAAGGGTGGATCTTCCTCATTACACATCCCCCCCCCCTTAAGATATTACGGGCTGCTGACTCAGTCTGACAGCACGTAATCCTTGATAACGCGTCTGCGTTACCGTGGAACTTGCCCGCCCTATGCTGCACTTCAAAGTTAAAGGCCTGTAAGGCTAAGTGCCATCTGGTCAAACGGGCGTTATCATTTTTCATATGGCTGAGCCATTTTAACGGCGCATGGTCTGTGACCAGAAAAAACTTGCGTCCTGATAGGTAGAACCTTAATGCCTCCACAGCCCATTTTATGGCAAGGCATTCCCGCTCCACTGTGGAGTATTTCCTTTCAGCACTAGACAGTTTCTGGCTGAGATATGTAACTGGGTGTTCTACCCCTTCAAACTTCTGAGACATGACTGCCCCTAGCCCAGTCTCAGATGCATCAGTCTGCATTATAAAAGGCAGCCTAAAATCAACTCCTTTCAGGACTGGAGCGCTACAAAGCTTTTCTTTAAGAGAAATAAAAGCTTCCTCCGCCTCTGGAGTCCACTGTACGATGTTAGGCGCGTTTTTCTTGAGCATTTCTGTGAATATCATGCTCTTCTCAGCAAACCTAGGAATAAACCTACGGTAGTAGCCTATAAGGCCTAAGAAGCTACGTACATGCTTTTTATCAACCGGTCGGGGGAAGTTTCGGACACTGCCGATTTTACTCGCTAGGGGTTTTACTAACCCATTCCCGACTACATGTCCTAGATATTTGGCCTCCCTAGTGGCAAATAGACACTTCCCGGGATTCAGGGTTAGGCCAGCCCTCCGGATGGCTTGTAATACCGCCTCTACCCTGAATAAGTGTTCGGCCCATGTACTGCTATAAATGACTACGTCATCCATATAGGCTAATGAGTAGTCCTGGTAAGGTCTTAAGACTTGATCAATAAGCCTTTGACATGTGGCGGCGGCGCCGTGCAGCCCGAGTGGCATGCGCTGAAATTGGTATAACCCCACTGGCGTGCTAAAGGCTGTTTTTGGTTTGGAATCCCGAGTTAATGGGATTTGCCAGTATCCCTTTGTGAGATCTAGCGTTGTGAGAAAGCGGGCTTGGCCTATCCGGTCCAACAAGTCATCTATTCGTGGCATCGGGTATGCATCAAACTGGGATATGCCATTGACTTGTCTAAAATCAATGCAAAAACGAAGTGTCCCGTCTGGTTTTGGGACTAGTACGATGGGGCTAGACCAAGGGCTTTTGGATTCTTCGATTATGCCCATCTCTGTCATTTCCCTTACCTGGGCTATAACTTCCTTCTTTTTTGCCTCAGGTAATCTATATGGGTGTTGCCTAATTATTTTCCCTGAGGTTGTGATGATTTCGTGTGCCACAATGCGCGTTTCCCCTGGCACCGTCGTGAGGACGTCAGAAAACCTCATCAACATCTTGGTTAACTCACTTTGTTGTTGCACTGACAAATCCGTGCCTATGCGCAGCTCAGGCCGTTCCTTCCAATCAGTGGGTTGGGGGCCTAGGTCCTCTTCTCTTTTTTCCTCTGCTAGGGCCGTCAGGCTTTTTACCTCCCCCACGCCCGTAGAACCAAACCCGCCTGCTCCGCGGTTTGTAGAAGTTAACGAAGGAACTTCTTCTACTGTGGGAAAACCTACGCGCTCACAGATTAATTTGGCAACTCTTTCGCCCTTCTTGACCTTATAGTCCTCTTCACTAAAATTAAAGAACAGGACCTTCACTTCTCCCCAATAGTCGGGATCAATTACCCCAGCTCCGACGTCTAGGAAATGCTTCACGGCTAGACTGGACCGCGGGGCTATACGGCCATAGCAGCCTTCCGGGATCTGAATCTGCAACCCAGTATCTATAAGGGCCTTTCCTTTCCTTGGAAACACTGTATCCCCTATGCTAAATAGGTCATAGCCTGCCGCGGCTTCAGAAGCCCTTTGTGGACTTTGAGCCTGCGGAGACATTTTGGAAAAACGCAAGACAAACTTCTTTTGCACTGAGGATCCATCCCCCACCCGTGGTTTTGTGTGGACACTAGTCTTCGGTGTTTTCTCAAATAAGGGGCTCGGGACTTTTTGTGCTATGGCCTCAGTTTTTGAGACCTCTGGTTCTTCCCTAAGGCCTTTCTTCATTTCCCTAGCAAATGGGGGCCAGTCATGTCCTAACACCACCTCATAAGGGAGTCGTGGGACTACTGCTACCTGCACTTCTTCTTCAGTACCTACCCCTTCCACAGACACTCTGTATAGTGGGTAATGTGAAGAGGTTCCATGCACGCATTTCACTCTCACTCGTCCATCCACTTGGCCTAGGGCGGATGGATTATGGGCTGTGATGGTCTGCCACATCTTTCAGGAGACCATACTTTGGTCTGCTCCTGAATCTAGGAGTGCCAAAGCCGCTATCCCTTCTACCTGGACTTTAAGCAAAAATCCCTCCCCTAAGTGTTTCTCTCCTCCTGACACTAGGGCAGTTCGCTCTCTACACTCTCTGCGTAGATGTCCAAGCTGGCCACAGTTATAACATTTCCTAGAAATATTTCTTTTCACATTTTCACCAAATACATTTTCGTTAGAGGTCTTTTTTAATCTCCACATTCTATCAATGCCAGCCACTTTTAAAACATTACCTCTAGAGGTTCCAGCTAATTCTGCCTCAAAGTAACACTCGGTGAGGTCAGCGGCTTCCTTTGTAGAATGGCATTTCTGGAGCATTAAGAAAGCCTTGATTTCAGGTGGTACAGCCTCAAAACATTGCTCCAGGATGATGGTGTCCATTAATGAGTTCACCGTCGCCCTTTCAGGAGCAAGCCATTTGGTTGCTAGCCCCCTTAATCTTTGCACTAACGCCTTAGGCGTTTCTTTACCCATAAGCTTAGCTTCTCTGAAAAGACGCTTATAGTGCATGGGAGTTAAACCAAATCTATCTCTGATAGCTAGTTTCACATCAGGATAACTGGACGATAGACCCACAGGCATTGTCTTGTAGGCTGCTAATGCTTCTCCAGACAAAGACATAGCAAACCTAACGGCCCATTGGTCGACCGGCCATTTAGCCACCTTTGCTATACGCTCAAAGGCGTCAGTAAAATCATCAAAGTTATCATAGGATTTTAACTGTCCCAGTGTTAAAGCACTGCAATCAGGTAGTCCTACCCCCTTTGATACTGAGGGATTAACCTCTGCGGTTACACAAGTCTTCCTGATGAGAGTCTCCAGGAGTTCAAGAAGCGGTTGCTGTTGTGCGGTCATCGCTGCCACAGTCCGTTCCTGACTAAGCCTGGCCAATTCGCTTTGGGACTTCCACTGAGCCTCCATCCAGCTCTTCACTTCCTGGGGATCCATTTCCAGTGCTCTGTCGTGTACCTGCAAAAGAAAAAGAAAACAGGGCCCACCAAATGCGGCACAGACTTTTTCTTTTCTGTTATCTTTCTATGGTACCGCAGCTTCCCCCTTTCTCACCAATCCTAACTACCCCCGTGCCCTCCTACTATTACCTGAGCACGGTGTAGGATCGTGCGTTGAGAAAGGTTTTTCTTGCCTCCTTCCAGGTCAGGAATGTTGGAAATCCGGTCCGGTTTTTTCCTCTGTTCAGGCTTGCCGAACTTTTTCTTTACTTTTCTTTTTCAGCAAGTTATATCCTTTAAATGTCTTTGTAGTGTGTTGTTTTTCCTCTTTGAAAAAAATCTGAGAGACTACGCCAATTATCTCACCACCAGGTGGGCAGGCTACTGCCTAGGGTAGCAGGTCTGTCTGCCTGATGATGTTTAGGAAGAATAAGTAGTTGTAGACACGAGTGGTTCAGGTAAAGTTAGGGTTTTATTTCCCCTCCCGGGGTTGGATTCTCAAATGCACAACACAGGAAACTTAAGACAATAAAGCCATACTCTCTGGCATGATATAAAGGAAATAATAATAGCTTCTTCTTGCCTCTTAATTAAATGATAGGCATAAGAACACAATTACTCAGCACATAGTTCCTCTGTAGATAAACAGGCACTCTTGACTTTCACTGCTAGGCTCAAGCAATGCACAATCACTGCTTTAACATAAAGAGATAATTTTGTCTGAGATAGTTAACGTACAGTCCATTGGATCATCACATGAGCTTTCACTAGCATAATCAATGACCATGGGTTCATGCTTACTTTCAGAAGGACAAACGTTTTCCTTGCTACAGCACGTTTGTAAACCTCCTTGCAATGTCTCGTCATGGAGCTTGTCTGACCAGCTCTCTCTAGGGCTGTAATAAGAACATAAGAACATAAGATATGCCATACTGGGTCAGACCAAGGTCCATCAAGCCCAGTATTCTGTTTCCAACAGTGGCCAATCTAGGTCATACGTACTGTGATAAGGAAGCTTATCATAGCTCAGGTAGGAGCTATAGAAAAGATGATGTGACTCTGAACAAGCAACCTGTCAGTTCTGGTAGAAGCAAGAAAACAGAGTTTTCACATAAAAGACTACCAGTCCCAGAATGCACCAGGTTTCCAGCAGCCATGAGAGGGGCTGAAGTGAGAAAATGTGTGTGCAATCAAGAGTGCTATGAGGTAATCCCTAAGCACTCATCTCAAAGGGCAGGGCCTGATTCAACACAGCTGCGCTGTGTTAGGGAGCAGCACACATTAGGAAAGAATAAGAATAGAGCTTATTCTTCAGATAACAGCTTCAGGGAGAGCTACAAGAACAGCTTCAGAAAGAGATATAGAGACAGCAACGGCTACAAGCTCAAGCACCAGTATCACCTGGAGAAACAGAAGCCAAGCCAAGCGGATAGAGAAAGAAGGAAACTCTCTGGAAGGAAGAGAAGAAAGCCCATTGGAAGGTCTGGGAGATTCCAAGGCAGTACCCATACTGGGAGGTATTCCAAATGCCAGCAGAGTCCATTGGACTGGATTCAGCCAGAGGAATGGATTGGCAGAGATAGGAATCACCAGTGGCTACCTGGAAGAGAGAAGACTGCATGTGGAAGGGACTTTCAGACCAAGGCCAGAAGGTATGTGAGAGGAGATCCAGTGTCCAGGGATCAAGATTGGAAGGCTGGACATCAGAATTGGATTACATATTGGCCAGGCTTTACAGAGAGGAATTATGATGGCAGGAGAGGCTCAGGTATGAACACTGATCCAGACCCTATCTATAATAGAGAATGGCAGCAAGGGAATAAGCATTCTCATGATAGTGCCTTAATGAAAGACTCATCTGTGCCAATGTATGATATTGACCCTATGATTGTTGATGAAGGGGGAGATACAGCAGATGAAAGTACAATTTATATGGACTGTTCTCTATCTAAATGCTATTGCTAGTTTTCCGTAAGCAAACACATCAGCCATCACAAAGAAACCTAACTTTGTTCTTTATTTCCACTGCAAACAGCTCTTAAAGCAGGATTTGGGCTCACACAGTAGCAGCCAGCCAGCTAAAGGCTTTCAGCTGGTCCATTGATAGTAATTAGGGCTGCACCTGATTGTGTGTGTGAGCAAGGGAGAATCACTGCTGAGATCGGCGTGGAAAATAAGCAGAAGTTAACCTAACCAGCAAAGTTTATTCTTTACTTTGTGCCTTTGTATTTGGTAATTATTTGCTAAGAAAAGATTAGCTAATTGCCTGACAAGCTGAAAGTTGTTTTCTGGTTTACTTTGTGACTTTTTGTTATCCCTTTAAACACTGCAAGCAAGTAACCTCATTTATAGTGCTATCAAGCATACATGTGCTGGGTGAATTAAACCCCATCAATAAAAGAAGTATTTTATTGATCTTACCACTTGGTTTCACAACTCAAATTATTGTCATCAGCTGTGTTTGGGAGTGAATGAACTACAATACCCACAATACCTTGCAAGAATCATATGAATATATGCATCGTCAAGATTGTGTAAGTTCTCACTCTAGGCAGCCGTCTGACAGTACCTAGCAGTTTCCCCAAGGGACACAGGTTCCACAATGCTTGTATTGGTTCAAGCATTGATATCCTGGGTCCCTTCTTAATAATGGTTTATGGACCTTTCCTCCAGGAACTTGTCCAAACCTTTTTTAAACCCAGCTACACTAATAGCCTTTACTACATCCTCTGGTAACAAATTCCAGAGTTTGATTACACGTTGAGTGAAAAAATATTTTCTTTTATTAGTCTTAAATAGTTTACCCTGTAGCTTCATTGCATGTCCCCTAGTCTTTCTATATTCTGATAAGGTAAACAATCGATCTACGTTTACCCGTTCCACTACGTTCATTAATTTATAAACTTCTATCATATCTCCCCTCAGCCGTCTCTTTTCCAGGTTAAAGAGCCCCAACCTTTTTAGCCTTTCTTCATAGGAGTATCCTTCCATCCTCTTTACCATTTTGGTGGCTCTTCTCTGAAACTTTTCTAAAATCGCTATATCCTTTTTAAGATACGGCGACCAGAATTGCACACAATATTCAAGGTGCGGTCTCACCATGGAACGATATAGAGGCATTATAATATCTTTTGTTTTATTTTCCATTCCTTTCCTTATCATACCTAGCATTCTATTTCCTCTCTTGGCCGCCGCTGCACACTGGGCCGAGGGTTTTAACATGTTATCCACAATGACGCCTAAATATTTTTCCTGGGTGGTGGTTCCTAATGTGGAACCTTGCATCGTGTAACCATAGTTTAGGTTGTTCTTCCCTAGGTGCATAACCTTGCACTTGTCCACATTAAATTTCATCTGCCATTTTGATGCCCAGTCTTCCAATTTATCAAGATCCTCTTGCAATTTTCCACAATCCTCTTGGGTTTTAACAACTTTAAATAGTTTTGTGTCATCTGCAAATTTGATAACCTCACTCGTTATTCCACTTCCCAGGTCATTTATGAATATGTCAAAAAGCAGCGGACCCAGCACAGATCCCTGGGGTGCACCACTATTCACCTTTCTCCATTGGGAAAATTGGCCATTTAGCCCTACCCTCTGCTTTCTATCTTTTAACCACAATAGTACACTGCCTCCTATCCCATGACTCTTTAGTTTTGCCAAAAGTCTCTGATGAGGGACCTTGTCAAAGGCTTTCTGAAAGTCCAGATACACAATATCAACCGACTCACCTTTGTCCACCTGATTATTCACTCCTTCAAAAAAACGTAATTGCTGCTACCGTATTTATCAGAGTGTGAGAGAGGAGAGACCCACCATTCAGGATATTCAGAACATACCCTCTTACAGGAACTTTTCCCTTTAGAATATCTGTTTGTTCTAACTTCAGGCTTTGGCTGGGAATAAAGGAATTGTTCTCCCTTGTCAGCACAGGTCTTTACTCTGAATCCTTCTCTGAGGTTTTGGCCTTTCAACACTTCCTCTTCAGACATGCACACATCTTCTATAGAATACCTCTCCCTTTCAGGGACTTGTAAATGCTCCCACGTTAGCTCTCTAGTCAAATCCTTCGGTTGGCTTTCACAGCACGGCACCCACCTTGGACTTTTCCAACGAGGCTTTTGAGCATTAACCCTCCAGGTATTTCTGCTGCCAGTAAACTTCCTTAAATCTGCTTCAGAATCACTTTCAAGCTCCCAGCTCCCAGATACATACTGCTTCACTCTTTCAGGCTTCCATTTACTCTGGACAGAACGTTGCCTCTGAGTTTCAAACTGCGTCACAGCAGATGAACATTCACAGCTGTTCTCTGATTCCTCTGCTCCTGACTGTTGGCTTCGCTGTTCTCTCTGTCCTCCCCGTTCTGCCTGTTCTGGCTTTCCTGAGTGTTTCTTATAATGCTGATTAGCCCTTCCTCTACTCAGGTGAAAGCTATTAGGAACTAGGGGTTCCTTGCTAGTTGGGCGGGGTTGCAAACCTCGTGGCTGGGTTTGTTTACGTTGCCCTTGACAACTACTGCTCATATGGCTTGCCTGCCTGTCAGCTTCTGACCTAGTTCTCACAGAATCCTGTGTTTTTAAGGCAAAGGATGGATCTTCCTCATTACAATACCTATGTTACTTGCTATTGTAACTGCATACCTGTTACTTCCCGCCTGCCTGCTATAACTGCATACCTGTGTTATTTGCCATTGTAACTGCATACCTGTTACTTCCCGCCTGCCTGCTATAACTACATACCTGTGAACCAGCCTGTTGTAGTCCAACCCATGTACCTGCCTGACCTGTGTACTTACCTGACTGCCTGACTGTTGTACCTGCATTTCCCGTCTACCTGCCTGTGATAGCTCAACCTACCTACCCAATCGGCCAGCCCACACGAGTCCCTTGACAACTCACAACAGGGTAGATACCAAGAATGCCACCCCCCCTCATTGCCATAGTTGGTTGTTACCTCCTCTCTGGATGGCTCAATTGCATTACGGCACTATCCCCTACCTACAATCACATACCAATCCTACAGAGCCATGGGAGGAGATGGGCAAGTGCTCCCCACCACAAGACAAAGGATGATACTCGCACGCTTCACCCCCACTTGCTCCATGTTGCACTTCAACATACTAAGAAAGCTAAACAGGATGAAAGCTCCCACCCTCAAAACCTAAAATGCGTACTCATAAATGCACGCTCAATCCACAAGAAATGGCCAGTTATCTCAGACATGATATCCCTCCATGACCTCGACATACTCCTGATCACAGAGACATGGTTATCCAGTGATGACAATGTCCTCCTCAACCAACTATTACCCACCGATTTCTCAATACACACCTGCCATAGAGACAACAGAAGAGGAGGAGGAGTACTCGTCCTCACTAAGACAGACCTCCATTTCCATCTGATTAATGCTACTAGCACAACACACCTCGATACAATCACTGTAGCCAACATGCATTGCTCCATCAACCTACTATACAGGGCCCCATCAACCTCCCCTGACGACCTCTCAACAATAATTGACCTCGCCCTCAATGTTCAGAACCCATGCACACCAAACTGGGTACTAGGTGACTTCAATCTTCCAGCCCTGCAAGACACTCAAGCATCAGCCTTCTGCGAAGCTCTCAAGAAACTAGGTTACAAGCAACTAGTCAATGAACCTACCCACTCGAAAGGAAACATATAGGACCTGATATTCGCCCCACAGACAGCCTTTACCTCAACCCACATCCCCATGCTGTCCACTACCGCAGTACCCTACAAGGCTTTTGAGCATTAACCCTCCAGGTATTTCTGCTGCCAGTAAACTTCCTTAAATCTGCTTCAGAATCACTTTCAAGCTCCCAGCTCCCAGATACATACTGCTTCACTCTTTCAGGCTTCCATTTACTCTGGACAGAACGTTGCCTCTGAGTTTCAAACTGCGTCACAGCAGATGAACATTCACAGCTGTTCTCTGATTCCTCTGCTCCTGGCTGCTGGCTTCGCTGTTCTCTCTGTCCTCCCCGTTCTGCCTGTTCTGGCTTTCCTGAGTGTTTCTTATAATGCTGATTAGCCCTTCCTCTACTCGGGTGAAAGCTATTAGGAACTAGGGGTTCCTTGCTAGTTGGGCGGGGTTGCAAACCTCGTGGCTGGGTTTGTTTATGTTGCCCTTGACAACTACTGCTCATACGGCTTGCCTTCCTGTCAGCTTCTGACCTAGTTCTCACAGAATCCTGTGTTTTTAAGGCAAAAGATGGATCTTCCTCATTACAAATGCCCCCCCCTTAAGATATTACGGGCTGCTGACTCAGTCTGACAGCACGTAATCCTTGATAACGCGTCTGCGTTACCGTGGAACTTGCCCGCCCTATGCTGCACTTCAAAGTTAAAAGCCTGTAAGGCTAAGTGCCATCTGGTCAAACAGGCGTTATCATTTTTCATATGGCTGAGCCATTTTAACAGCGCATGGTCTGTGACCAGAAAAAACTTGCGTCCTGATAGGTAGAACCTTAATGCCTCCACAGCCCATTTTATGGCAAGGCATTCCCGCTCCACTGTGGAGTATTTCCTTTCAGCACTAGACAGTTTCTGGCTGAGATAAGTAACTGGGTGTTCTACCCCTTCAAATTTCTGAGACATGACTGCCCCTAGCCCAGTCTCAGATGCATCAGTCTGCACTATAAAAGGCAGCCTAAAATCAACTCCTTTCAGGACCGGAGCGCTACAAAGCTTTTCTTTAAGAGAAATAAAAGCTTCCTCCGCCTCTGGAGTCCACTGTACGATGTTAGGCGCGTTTTTCTTGAGCATTTCTGTGAATATCATGCTCTTCTCAGCAAACCTAGGAATAAACCTACGGTAGTAGCCTATAAGGCCTAAGAAGCTACGTACATGCTTTTTATCAACCGGTCGGGGGAAATTTCGGACACTGTCGATTTTACTCGCTAGGGGTTTTACTAGCCCATTCCCGACTACATGTCCTAGATATTTGGCCTCCCTAGTGGCAAATAGACACTTCCCGGGATTCAGGACCACAAACTAATCAAGTTCCAAATACCCGTGCTCAGCAACAGCCAAAAGAACGTGGGTAGTCTGAGCAGCACCAGCAGGGCACTGCCGAGAAGGTTCCGACCTTACGACAAGGAAAGTATCCTGAGTAAAACCGGCCCGCTCCTCGGCTCAACATCACCCAACCTCTATGACCTGATCTCCGACTGGAATAATAGCCTCAGCACCATTGCCCAATGTCCACCATCTAAAAGGCCTCCAAAGAAATGAGCCACTGTAGCCTGGTACTCCACAGATCTGCGATCATCATTCACCCACCTAAGGAAGCTAGAAAGATGCTGGCGTCGATCACACTCCACAGAAGACCAGAAGGCATACAACCTTCACTTGACAAAGCACCGTGAAGCAATAACAGGGAAAATGAGACAATTCCACACAGACACCCTTAAACGGTCACTAAACAAACCACATGACCTGTTTAGTCTTGTCAAGAACCTAACAAAGGGACCAGCCCCTGACCAACCAAGTGGGATCCACCCTCAAGAATTCGCAGACTACCTGCAATCAAAACTATGCCAGACCAATAGGTCTGCAGCACCCACCACCGTACACAAGTCCACCTATCTAAAATCCCTGACTATCTTCTCCACTCCAGCCAAGAAGTACATTGAAGACACCATCGCTGCGATCAATGCCACCACAGCACAAACCAACCCCTGCCCTGCCTCCTGGATAAAAGAGCTACGCTGCGATTTTAGCCCGTTCATAGCCAGGCTCATGGACATATCCTTCACAACAGGCTCATTCCCCCAATGCCTCAAACATACGTCCATCAGGCCTCTGTTGAAAAACAGTAAGCTCGACCCCCAGAAGGTGGACTCGTACAGACCTATATCTAGTATACCACTACTGGCCAAGATAATTGAGAAAGAAGTGCAAAGACAAATACAAGACCACATCGAATCCGCCTCTCCGCTGGACCCCTGCCAACACGGATTTAGTGAGTCCCATGGTGTGGAAACACTCCTCACCACCCTCCACAACAACATAATTGCTGGAATCGACAACATTCGCCAAGGGTTTGTCCTCATCTTCATGGACATAGCCACTGCTTTCGATTCAGTAAGCCACGAACTTCTCCTGGGGCGTCTCAAGGAGAAGGGTATTTGTGACACAGCACTCGAATGGTGCAAGTCATACCTATCTGACAGATGGCAGCATGTCCGATCCGGAGACTCATCATCAGAACCTTTCCACCAGAGGCAGGACGTTCCGTAAGGATCCTCCCTCTCTGCCCTGATGTTCAATATATACATGCAGCCTATCTGCAGGCTCATCCGATCATTCAACGTAGACTGCTTGATATATGCCGACGATGTACTGCTCTACATGCCATTCGCAACAGAGCAGCTGGACCTCTCCCCACTAACAGGTTGCTTTAATGCAGTATCTGACTGGCTCCAAACTCAGAACCTTTGAATACAGCACAAGAAAACCGAGGTCCTTTTCATTACGAGGAACCAAAACTTCACCCCGCCACCCCATTCAAAGGTTAAGGAAGCAGAGCTTCAAACCAAAACCACAATCCGATACCTTGGCGTCACTTTAAACCAATGCCTGGACATAAGCAACACAGTAAGAGCAGTCTACCACAAGATACGAATACTTAGGCACATACGCTCCCTGCTAGAGCCGGACGACTTCCGGACAATTTATCAAGCGTTGATTATACCACACTTTGATTACGCTAATGCAGTCCTACAAGGGTTGCCACAATTCACCCTGAACCCACTCCAGCTTGCGATGAATGCCGCGGCGAGAGTCCTACACGGGGCTTCCAGGAGTGAACATGTGATGCCCATCCTGAAACAGCTCCACTGGCTCCCAATACATGGCAGACTCTCCTTCAAAACCCTACTGCTGACTTTCAAGGCCATCAATGGGCTCTCCTTTACTTCACTCATGGAGCTTATCCACACCATCTCCCCCAACAGATCTAGAAGATCTGCAGCAGTCAACACACTGGTAATCCCGAAGGCAATAACCCAATGCACCCAGGCAACAACAAACAGGGCTTTCAGGTTCTGTGCACCCAGATGCTGGAACGCCCTACCACCCACCATCCGGGCAATCCCTGACCTAACCCAGTTTAGGAAGGCATTGAAGCACCACCTCTTCCTCAAATACAACCCGGAGGACAGCACCCTAACAGCCTCCCCCCCCCCACCTAGTACAGCCACACCAACATACCTGGCAAGCCATCCATGACTACGATTACCTTCGATATGACTCAATCGTGATACCTATATGTAAATAGTTACCCCACTGTTATCCAAGTTTTAGTACCTGTTCTTTGTAAACACAGAGCAGCTTGCTGCGCTGTTGTAAGTTTTCTGTTCCAAGTAAACCGCACTGATGTTGAATAACACTGTATAAAAGAGACTGTAAATAAAAATAAATAAATAAATAAACCATTGCATTTCCCCCCAGGTGGAGGACCTATGGAAAAAGGGACAGGAGATGCAGCTACACTGCCCACAATATCTTGGCCGCCTCCAACAGAGGGGGATGGGGCAACGCGACGGTGCGTGTTGCAGCTGCTGCATCGCACAACAGCTTGTTTCAGTGGCCCAGCAGCCTGTGGGAGCACATGCTATGTTTGTGTGATGTGGCAAATGCATGACGGCGTCCTAATGTTTGGTTTCCCCCACAGAGGATCAGATGCTGGCGAGGGCCCATCAAGATCAGGGCCCCCCACACCAAGCCCCACAGCAATGGGCCAAAGGGTGGTGGTGGAGGAGGAGGAAGAGGCTGATGAAGAGGTCATAGAGGGGCCAGAGGATGGGGTGGGGTGGGAGGGAGGGGGAGGGTGTGTCTGAGGCAGCGGGGGAAAGGAAGAGGGGGAGGACAGCAGGAAAGGGCGAGGGTGAGGGTATTGGGGAGGCATTGGGGGGGGGAGGGTATAGAGGGCGGGGAGGGTGGGCCTGTGGGTGGGAGGGGCCACAGGACAGCACAGGGCACCAGAGGTCCCTGCCACCCACCCCATGTGTGTGGCGATGATGCCCATCTGGGTGTAGAAACATCATCCATTGTAACAGACAGGTTCCACGCAGATGCCACCACACAGACAGTGGGCACATGGTGTGGGTGTGGTGGCAGATGCGTATGGTACCTGGCTGTGGCAATGGGTACTGTGCTGCAATGCCAGTGGGACTAGGACCTCACCATCGGGTGGCTGGCAGGCACCATTGAGCGGATGGCTACGGAGATGTGCATGCAGAGTGCGCCTGGCATGGCCAGCGCATATCCACAGGCATCCGACCATGGCCGGCCCTGGAGTGTGTGAGGCCCACAGTGCCACATCGCACACGTGCCCTATGCTGTCCTGTCACCCGGGACCCAACATGTGGGCATATGTAAATAGGCAACCACCGTGTAAATAAAGATGGGTCTTAGTTTTGGCTACACATCACAATGGTCATGTGTCTCCCTTACAGACAGGCTGTTGATGTGAGCATGAGACGTGCACATGTTCCCATGTGTATGTGTGGTAGACAAAGGTAACATACATGGACCGTTTCCACCATCAGGTGTGGGGGATGGCCATGTGCACAGGTGTCTGTGTCCCCTGGTGCCCCTGTGATGTACCCATGTGCTTGGCTATCCAGGAGCCATGGTCACATGCATGGTGGCTTTGATGTGCAGGCCGCATATCTGCTTCATCATAATCGGAGGAAGATGAAGGGAAAGGCTAGCAGTAGGTATGAGGCAGGAAGGATAGGATAGCCTTCTGTAACCATGAGCAGGACATGGTGGTAGCTTGTGAAGCTCAGACAGGTGGATGGTGGTCTGGAGGAGGAGCAGCGGCTCTCAACAAGTGCTGGAGGAGAGTAAACAACTGACTGTAGCTAGGTACCTTTAGCTGTCCTGTGTGTCTCCCAAGCATCTGCGGCTATTATGCCACGTAGACATTGGGGTGGGTCGGAGAGAATGGCCACACATGTAGATGGAATAATGGGGAGGATATGCGGTGTGAGAGAGTGGCAAATCCTCCCAACGTAAATGAACCACCAGACACATTTATTTATTTATTTATTTATTTATTTACATTCTCTTATATACCGTGCTATTCTGCATCAGTGCGGTTTACATTGAACAAACTGAAATTACATTGAACAGGGCATTATAACTTGGAGATAACTATTTTACAGGGAACATGGGCTATGGAGGGTTAAGTGGCTTGCCCAAGACCATAAGGAGCACCTGTGGGACTAGAAACCCCAGTCCTTCCGGCCCAAGGTTGCTGTCCTCTAGTGGGATTTGAACCCCCAACCTTCCGGCCTGAAGTGCCTTGCCCCAACCACATATTCCAGGTAGACGGTGGAGGTAGGGTATACCCCCAAGCATAGGTAGAATTGTGCACATATGGAATGGTGTATGGCACACAGGGCATGGCAAAACCCATGTGTGCTGATTGGTGGTAGTGCAGACCCCCCACCCCTCAGAGAAATGGGAAGGCACATGTGACCAGGGTGACCACATGGGGGATAGGGTGTTCATGGAAGCACAGTGACAAACACTGGACACGTGCACATAGGTAGAAACAAGTTTAGCTGTCTTTATTGTCACAGATATTCCCCACACTCAAGACCTGCATGGCCGCCCACGTCCACGATGACCACGGCCCCACCCACCCCTTTGTGCCGGTGCTGCTGGTGCTGCCTCTGGTGCTGGTGCTAGCTGCTGGCGATGACCCGCCATAGCCTCCAGGGCATCGGCCACCCGAGCTATCCCTGCTGCCATTGCCTTGGCTGTGCCACGCAGCTGACTGATCTCCTCATGAATGGCCAGCAGCGCCTGATGAGTGCCTGTGGGTGAGACACAGTGTGACATGTGAGACATGTGTTGCACCTCCCACCATGAAGCATGCATATGTCCGGCTTATCTCAAGAGGACAGTCCTCAGATCAATCATGCAAGCGAAGAATAACAACACAGTACCATGTGTCAAATCTGAGAATCCCACGATCCTTCTTCAGGCTGTGAAATGAGCCTGTGGTAGGATCGTGAGATCCTCAGATGCGACACATGGTACTGTGTCGCTATTCATCGCTTGCATGATTGATCTGTGGACTGGTCTCCTGAGATAAGCCAGTTAATGTGGGGAATCACGCCAAGCAGATATATATCCAGAGGGAGCTGTTTGCTTTCGACCTGACAGACAGTACAAATGAATACGACTATATAAGCTAAGTACTCGTACCCAGAAAGAGGGGTCCACAGAATTAAGCTGTCTAATTGATATGGAATAGGGGTTTACTGATGTACGTCTCCTTGGTGTTTACGGAGGTGAATATTGAGTGGGTGTATGAACGCATTAAAATGAGTTAAACAGACTACTCATGCTACAAGAGGGAGGATCTCTCATGGCAAATAGTCCAACAAAACATACACAAAC
This sequence comes from Ichthyophis bannanicus, assembly GCA_033557465.1. Taxonomy (NCBI): domain Eukaryota; kingdom Metazoa; phylum Chordata; class Amphibia; order Gymnophiona; family Ichthyophiidae; genus Ichthyophis; species Ichthyophis bannanicus. The sequence continues at coordinate 574,601,030 of CM066035.1, forward strand.
TACGTACTATGGAGTAATTATATTGGGGAGCATATGGGATGTCAGTAGGATTGTTATTTATATTCCCAGGGGGTTTGTTGTTTATTCAGTTACCTACCTTCAGCATTCTGTTGTGGTGAGGCAGTATGGGCCCGCAGCTCCACCAGTATCACATCCATGCTGGTGGGTGGGGTGCCTGATGGCCCCAGTGCTTGCACTGTGTGCCGGCTCCCGATGGTCTCTGGGCCCTCCCCAGTCACTGTGCTGATGCTGGTGCTCCCCACTGGTGTGCGGACATCCTCTGCCCCGTCCTCCACCTCATGCAGCACATCAGTCCCTGGGGTCTGAGAACCGTTGCTGGCAGCGACCTCTGCCTCTGCATCCCCTGGTCCCTCAGCAGACTCTGGCTCTACCACATCCTCCTCCTCGTCCACCTCCATGGCCCGGATGTCACCTGGGGTGTGGAACAAGGTACACAGTAAATATGGGTTTGACCAGAACACATATGTACAGCTGTATGTTACATCCCCACCAACAGCAATGTGTGTCCCGCCTGTAACTGCTGTCACTGCGCCTACAATGGGGTCAACACATGTGCCACCAGAGTGATGTACCTGGCAGGGGGGGGGGGGAGCACTCCTTTGTGCTGGTGGTGCTGTAACACATATGATGGTTTGTTTTGGGGGGATGGGGTGGCGAGTGCCGGGCCACTGTGAACAGAACTAGGTATGCACTGTGTGTGTGTCCTGGGATGTGGGCTCAGCGCTACATGTGGCCGGGGTGTGTGCGGGAGCCATCAATGTGACTGGGGCCTGTCATAATGTGTGTGAGGGATATGTATGCATTGGGATGTGTGGTATGCATGGTAGGTGTTGCTGCGAGCATGCCCAACAGCCAGAAGTGTGTGGGGACTGCCACATTGGTGGCCACTGTGGGGTGTGGGCGGACATCTATGCAGTACTCTGCGTCTTTTGGTGGAATGTTGCAGAGGATGGGGGGTGATGCTGTGCATGAGGTTGCACTGTGCGTGGGGGTCATGGGAATGTGTCTGTGGCACGCCGGTGACTGTATCAGAGCTGACCCCGGGTGGTGGTGATGTTGGGGTTGGTGCATATTTTGGAGGGGCCATTGGGGCTGGAGATGGGGACCTGACATGGAGTGGTGAGGGGGTGTCCACATTGTGTGGGGGCATGTTTCTGCACATTGGGCCATATGTTGTGTGTCCTCGGGTGGTCTGCACTGTGACTGGCTGACTGGGGTCTCACGTATGCTGGTGGTGGTGGCACGGGTTGGGAGGTTCGTGTGTGTGTGGGCAGGTGGCGCATTATAACATAACATGGGGACAGACATTGTGACAGGACATATCCCGCACAGGTTGTTCTACAGTATACGATCTACTCCAAGGTGTCAGACACGTATCAACAAACATGTCAGCCTCCCACGGCACAACACAGGATCAATGCAAACTCATTACACTGCACTGAGCCATGTCACGTCGTACAGGGTCACATTGGTAACAGAGCTATGTGTCCCTCAGCCATGCAGCCACACATACAGAGAGGCCTAGCACCTCAGCTAACACCACAACAGTGTGTTAACTCACAATATGCTCAGAGTGACATCGGTCCATGAGTAACCACCTCAGTGCTGGGGCATGCATGCTGACCCACACCATGACCCCACTGTTGGTAGATGACATGGAGATTGGGTCCTATCCAGGGCACAGCGCAGTGGGAACAGGCAGCAGCAGGCAGTCAGAACAAGCAGCACCAGGCAACAGACGATGATGCAGGATAGAAAATGTCACACACATAAACTACGGCTGTCCACAGGGGCACCTACAGCAGGTGTTTTGCCAAACAGCGTCTTCACGGAGGTGTACATGCAACACACTGAATATCTGGGACACTGAGACAGATAGGTGCAGGCTGTTTACAGCTCATGGTGATAGCATGTGTGGGGCTAGCTAACAGCCTTTACCATGGCCAGGACACAGCCTTGAACATATCTACCTCAGGGGCGATGATAGCAGCGTGTTGCATGTAGAGCTCCCTGTGGACGCTGTTTCCCCAAGCACCTGGTGTTGGGTCCTCTGTGCATAGCCATTGTGGTGGTGATAGTGCTTGCTTTTGCCTGCCTCATTGTGTGCTGCCTGTTTCTGCCAGGGTATACTGAGTGCTGCTGTGTGTTTCTATAGCCTTATGACCTAGGTAGGCCCTTTTCACCATGCTAATCTCCAACAGTAGTGGCCAGGTGTGTGTTATGTTGCATGTCCCGGTATAGAGGTTGTCAGGGCCATTGATGGCAGCCTGAGCCTATGTTGAGGTAAAGCACCGTTGTGTTGTTCTCTGAGGTGCACCTGCTCTCAGAACGTATTTGTGGGGGTTTGCCAGAGGGCTGCTGTACTCTGTTACCTGTTGTACATGTAACTACCTGCTTTTGTATGGTGCAGGTTGTATGAGGTGGGCTGTTCCCCTGTTCCCTTTTGGATGTTCCTCTGTTATTTGATAACCCTTCCTGTGGCAAATGGACATCCCTCCAGCACAGCAACCGGTTTATACTGGGTCACAGTATATCTTCCCTGTACCTGGTTGCTGTCATGGATGACGCCGATGAGACACTGCCACTGTTGACCTGTGTGGGAGCTGGAGGGGAAGGAGTTAGAATAAATAACACCATAAATGTGTTGACAATGTACTGACTATATGGTGTGGTTTGGTTACTAGTTGTCATCATGTGTGAAAACAGGACACATGTTTACAGGGCACATGATAGCAATGACATTGGAAGCATAGCCTACGTACGTCTAGTATGCAAACTGTCAGTGTAGCAGAGACCTACTAGGTTTTATATGTTCAAAGTTTTATGGAACTAGGGGATGGAAACACAGACAAGGTGGTATGGTGGTTGGTGGGAGATGTGGTGACATGACATGGAATAGATCTGGCACGGGCTAAGTACATGTTGATACACAAGGCATGAAATGATCACACATCAGCAGACATGGGGAGTGCAGCTGTGTCAGAACCAGGAAAGGAATGAGAGGAAATGGCAGATGCATGGCATTGTAAACAAAGGGACTATTTGGATGGTACACTCCAGATCAGGATATACCTCATGATGATATTGGAATGTACACCGGGGTGGGTGGATTGCATATTCCTACTGTATGTCTGCTAACGAGAGAGTAGTTTGTGTCTGATATCTGTGTGAAATGCTCGGTAGCTTATCTTTGCATGTAGCTTGCAATCACACTGTCATAGGTCGTTCACTTTCACTGTGCTGGAATGTGTCTGTGGACAGGACATATCTCATGTACGTATAGCTGTTACAGGGAGAGGGTGGGGGAATTTTCCATGTCACTCTGTATGTAGTTGTGTCTGGTTGCCATTCCTGTATGTTTGCCTCTGTGATATTGGAATGCATGACTGGCTTTATTTGTAGGATGATTCCGTGTGACCTATGTGGCAGGTACGAATGTAAGCTGCATGAGGTGCTATAGTTTTGGAGGAGGTAGTCAGCCCTCCCTGTCTCTACAGTCTTGGTTTCCTCTCTTGCACAGTGGGGGAGGGGTGCCAAACTGCCTGCCCAGCAGACCGCCCCCCCCTGGTTCCGTACACCTGGTCATTGCTATACTATGGGCATCACTGTAAATGTCTGGCACACCCCCCCAGGTACCTGTACTAGCCTCCCTGGAATCACTTTGGCAACTGTTGCTGCTTCCATGGACTCCTTTGCCTCTGTTGGGCCACACATGATCACAGGACATGGGCCCGCACCACCCCAGCCCTAACACAGCATGTGTTGGGTCGTTAGCTGTACATGTGCTGCATATCTCAGACCTACCTGCCTGTGGATGGGTGGTGTCCAGCACTGGGGACAGTCCATGAAGATAAACCGGGCCAAGACGTTCAGCGAGCTGCTGCTCCAGGGGTGTCAGGCTGGGGACAAAGGGACCACCACCACCAGTGCCCATGGCATGTCGACTCTCTGCTGTCATGTGTGCCTGGACCCCTCGCTTTATATCACTGAAGCGCTTCCATAGGCTGTCCAGGTCCCTGGGTGGTCCCCCGGCCTGGGCCATGGCCTCCTGGACCTCCCCTCACACCTATGTCCTTGTGCTCACTGTTGTCCATGAGCTGAGCCGGCCATACAGCACCTCATAATGTTCAAGTACACTGGCCAGCAGGTTATGATTCTCCTGCTGGCTGAATCTGAGGGCCCTCTTCCTTTCATCATCTGGAACTGGTTTGAGCCTATGTTTGACACTGTGTGGCCTCTCAGGCTGCTCCTGGGTGGGCTGGGACACACCCAATGGCCCTGCAACCTCCACCTCAGGGTCATCCATCCCTGCCACCTCTGGGGACTGCTGCCCAGGTGTTTCCCCGGCCTCCCCTCCTGTTGTGTCATCACGCTGCATATCCCTGCTCTCTGTGTCGTCTCCCTGCCTGTCACTTATCTCTGACCTCCTCTGACCCTCGCCTACTCTACCCTCACCTGCTCCTCACCTCACCTACAACACCCTATGTCTGCTCCTTGCCTCGCCTAATCTACCTCTCGCCTGCTCCTCACCTCACCTCACCTACTCTACCTCTTGCCTGCTCCTCACCTCACCTACTCCCCTCTCGCCTGCTCCTCACCTCACCTACTCCACCTCTCGCCTGCTTCTCACCTCACCTCCTCTACCTCTCGCCTACTCCTTACCCCACCTGCTGCACTCCTCACCTACTGTAAACCTCACCTAATCCTCACTCGTCTACTTTGCACCTCGCCTACACAAATCCCTCAGCGTATACTACATTTGCATGCCTATTTATGCATTTTTGGCCAGGGGCATGGCGTTGCGCACGTTGTGAGTGCGCAGTGGCTGCATGCATTGCGCATGCGCAGGCCAGGTGTATATGTGGCATGCACGGGACCCTGTGTTATGCATGCGCTGTACGTGTCTGAACTGTGCACATGTGCTGTGCGGGGTTCCTCACATGCACACAGCGTACATGCCGTGCAGGCGTGGCAGCTGCACATGTGACGGCTCTATGTGCCATGTGTTGTGCGTGCACAGAACCCCATGCAGCACATGCGCATGGTTCAGACATGTATAGCGCATGCGCAACATGGGGTCCCACACACGCCACATACGCATCTGACCTGCACATGTGCAATGCACACAGTGGCTGCACACACGCCACTGCACTTGCGCAATGCATGCAATGCTGCGCCCCTGGCCAATTATGTATAAATAGGCATGCACATGTGGTACACGTCAAGGGTTTTGTGAAGGCGAGGTGCAGAGCAGGCGAGTGAGGATTAGGTGAGGCTTACAGTAGGTGAGGAGTGCAGCAGGTGGGGTGAGGAGCAGGTGAGAGGCAGAGTAGGTGAGGTGAGGAGCAGGCGGAGGGTGGAGTAGGGGAGGTGAGGAGCAGGTGGGAGCTAACCCTCTGTCTCTGGTTTGTTTGTTTTCTGTGATGGCTGGCTTTATTGTTGCTGCATGTGCGGTGGGGGGTGTTCAGGCACTGCGGTTGCCTGATGAGGGAGATGGTGTCCATGGGGTTGAGGCACAGGGCATGGGTGCAGTCCCACTGCAACACAGACCTGCAGCTGTGGGGGCAATGCAAGTCGGGGCTGTTCTGGCACGTCGCAGGAGGCATGCCGAGCTGCAGCCTCGACAGCCTCGCCTCTACAGGTCCAGGGCTCAGCTCCAGGACATGCGTGATGACCAGGTCATCTCCCTATACCGTCTGAGCACAGAAGCTATTAGGGAGCTCTTTGAGGATCTAAGACCTGACCTCAAGCCCCTGACTGGTCGGTCGCATGCCATACCAGGTTTGGTCAAGCTCCTGTCTGCCCTACATTTCTTTGCCTCTGGCTGCTTCCAGTCATCTGTGGCCGCAGTGGGTGGCATGAGCCACCCCACCTTCTCCCGCTGTCTCCACCAGGTACTGCGGGCCATGGTCAGCCATGTGGGGAATTACATTGCAATTCCCAACAGTAGGCAACAGTGGGGGACCCTGAACCAGGCCTTTGAGGAGATTGCCGGGATACCACACGTGATGGGAGCTATTGATTGCACACATGTTGCCCTGGTCCCACCCAGAGGCAGGGAGGCAGTTTTCCGCAACCGCAAACACTACCATTCCCTGAATGTTCAGATTGTATGTCATGCAAATATGCATATTCTGAATGTGGTCCCTAGGTTTGCAGGTCCACCCATGACTCCTATATCCTGCATCACTCAGCAGTATTCGGACAATTTGAGGCCGGACAATATGAAGACTGTATACTATTGGGTGGGTATTTCTCATCTCTGACATGCATATGGTGTTCCTCTGAGTAACCGTAAGCGCACATGTCTGTGTTTGTGGTGTGCCCCTAGTTGTGTTTGTAACATAGTAACATAGTAACATAGTATATGACGGCAGATAAAGACCAGTACGGTCCATCTAGTCTGCCCAGCAAGGCATGTCATCTGTGTGTGTGTCTTGGTGGGGGGGGGGGGTGCTTCCTTTGCTACGGTGCTTTGTGTTGGTGGCACATTCACCTCTGACATTTCTGGGCATCTCACATTGGGTGATTTATTGTTGGCACAGTACAAAACACATGTATGCTTCCTGTATATCAACAGTGTAGTGTTGTTTCTGCCATCCTTTCTGGGCAACTCAGGTACCTCTTCCTATCCCACCTGCTGTGTGTGGACAGTATCATGGCCCTCACATGCTTGCACAGGTGAGCATCACTACCCTTGTCCAGGGTGCATTGCCATGTGTGTGGCTTATGTGTTTGCAACTGGCGCTACTACCTTTCGGCTACAGGTGTTTGGGCATGTGTTTGGTGTGGTTACAAATCATGTAGATTGCACTCCTTACCCCTCCCCAGTGTTCCGTCTCTCACACCTCCAAACGCTGCCGCATGGATATTGTGTGTCATCATGTGATGTCATATGTTTCTGTCAGACTTGTATGTGCTATTGGTTTGCACGTACATGCTTGTGTGCATGTGTGTGGACATCAGCTCCTGCTTTAATTTTCCAAATTTCTTTCTGCAGGTGATGCAGGATATGGGTGTCGTCCCTGGTTGCTGACCCCTGTGCGTCTACTATGGACACGTGCAGAGATTAGGTACAATGAGGCCCATGCCTCCAGCCGCTCAGTCATCGAGCGCACCTTTGGTGTTTTGAAAAGTCGCTTCAGGTGTCTGGATATGACTGGCGGAGCCTTACAATACAAACCCATGCCTGTGGCTCAGATCATTCTGGCCTGTTGCATCCTGCACAACATTGCTCTCAGGCATGATATCCCAGTCAAAATTAATGAGGATCTGGAAGATGATCCTACGTGCTGTCCTGCATGTGGCTGTGGTGACATACGTGAGGGCACAGCAACCAGGTGCCAGTTGATTGAGGAGCTCTTCTCATGTAAGTAATGCATATGTTGTAATAAACATTTGGGAATATATGTACTACTACTACTACTTCTGAACATTTGTATAGCGCTACCAGTCATACGCAGCCCTACACAGGCATATAGGGGACAATCCCTGCCCATCAGAGCTTACAGATGTAGTCAAACACAAACACAGGAGGTGTGTGCAGGGAAAAGCAGCAGGTGGACAGGGATCAGGTGAGTCCGCATTATTTGGCATAGGTGAGTGGGTTACCTTTCACACGGGATTGGTAAATGGTTAGAGAGGGTGGCTGCCGTACAGACACAGGTAGTTTGTTCCAGCCATAGGGTGCACCAAAGTAAAAGGAGTGTGGTGTGGGGTTAACAGTAGGATAGCAGGATGTAGATGGGACCAGTTGCCTAGACGTGTGGATGTCATGATGGGGGTTATACGCAGATGGATTAAATTAAATACACTGATGCACAGGGACTGTGTGTTACATGCTTATGTACAGCGCTGCGTATAACTGGTCACACTATCTACATGCTCAGTAGTAGTAGTATTCGTAGTAATTGAGATACGTGAGGAAAGGTACTGAGGAGACACAGAGTGACTGGAGTTCTAGCTCAGCGGGGGAAACTTGACCTGCATGTGGAAACACATTGGGAGCCAGTGAGGTGAACTGACAGGAGGAGACATATGGCCATGACAAGGGTGGCAGATTAGCCATGCAGCAGAGTGCTGCATAGATTGAGGTGGACAGAGATGATTCAAGGGGATACCAGCAAGGAGTAGGTTACAATAATCCAAACGGGAGGTGATTAAGGGGTGCATTAGCGGTTTAGTTGTGTGTTCAGGGAAGATGGGGGGATTTTGCTGATGTTATCTAGAAAGACACCGTAGCCCTTAGCTACAAGATAGGTATGTGTGGAAAAGGTGAGAGTGGAGTGAAAAACTACCCTTACATTGCGGACCAAGGTGAAAGGAAGGTGTAACAACCTATACACAGACACTGAAAGAGGAGGAAGGGTTTGGGGGCCGAGATAAGATGTTGAGCCTTGGCCATGTTCCATTTCAACTCAATCTAAGGTCTCTTTTGCCAGAGGGAATGTGATCAATACTAAAAAATCCTCTGCACTGCAGCTCGAAAGTATACAACGTATCTTCCTTAAGACTTGATACAATACTTATATTCAGGTAACATTTTCAATATCAGTTTCAGAGGACTGCTTTCAGTAGTAACTTAGTAGCATAAGGTCTCAGTAAATTCGGGCTGCCATTTGACTAACTATCGTCCAATGGACTCAATGCCCTTTTAACATCAACGACCTTTTATACTTGTATACTTTCGAGTTGTATGTCCCATTTCAGGCAGCGGGGAGACATGCAGCCAGCATTGTCAGACAGGCAGACAGAGATTGGGGTCTGGATTGCCAGAGAGTGGTCAGGGGTGGTGAGATATATTTGGCACTCATCAACATACAGCTGGTACTGAAAGCCAGGGGAGGAGATAGCCACGCCAAGGACATGGGTATAGAGATAGAAAAGTGGCAGCGCCAAGACATATCCCTGTGGTACAGCAACTGGGAGCAGGGTCGCAGAGGAGGTGGAGCCACCGAAACACATACTGAAGGTGCGATGGGTGAGATATGAGGGGAAGCAGTATAGTACAGAGGCCTTAGAGACAAGCGAGGACAGGATATCGAGGTGAAGGTTGTGGTCAAAGGTGTCAAGGGCAGCAGAGAGGTGAAGAAGGAGGCTGACAGAGTTCAGGCCCTTGTATTTTACCAAGAACATATCAGTGGAGACTCTGCCAAGAGGCAATTCGATACAGTGTAAAGGACAAAAGCCAGACTGTGAATAATCTACGGGGGGCAGGGGAGGAGCGGAAGTGAAGGTGCCGTGTGTGTTGCACAGCTTCAACATGACATATGTATGTTTCTCTTGTGTTTATGAATCCCCAGGATATGCTTTGTGACATACCTGATGCTGTGGTGCAGTGGCAGCTGTCTGTACTTCAATCAATGTGCAGGAGACTGGGGTAGGTGGACATACAGGTAAATGGTCTGTAGGGACAATCAGGCACAGCACATGTCTGAGGTTATCTGTACAATGCACATATGTTGTTGTTCACCTCTTTGGCCTGCATCCCCATACCCCATATGTTGATGTTGGCACACATATGCACATGTGTTCCTGCCCAATTCATCGTCTCCAGCACTGTTTCTGGGACACATCCAACAGAGCTGCGTGTGTCTGCAGGTCCAGGGTGTTCTGGTGGTGGGCCACACGTAGACCCTTCTGTGACATTGTAGCATCAGCCAACAGCAGGGTATCATTGTATTTTCAAAAGCTTTATCTCCACTCATCTCCAATTGTGCACAGACAGGCCGTATGCTACTGGTGGCATGCTCACCTTATCATACTGTGTGTGTGTGTGTGTGTGTTTTTTCCGTGGCTGTGTGATGATACAGTGTGCAAGCAGTTTTCATTATCATGTGGTGGGTGGGGTTTTTACACCTGTGAGGCGGCGGTGACTGTGCTATCTCTACCTTACTGGTGTTGACCTTGTGAACATTATGTGCATGTGTTTTGTGTTATGAAATGACCTATGTCTGCTGACAGAACACTGCACATCAGCATTTCTGTATTACAGATGATGCCATAATTTGGACATGCAGCAACGGTGGCTGGACATGGGGACATGGTGTTTCTACACATTTGGCTGACATCTTCTGTCTTCACTATGACGTGTTGTGGCCTTTGCCTGCCTCAGCAAACACAACGAAGAGCAGCGCTCTTGCAGAGACAGCGGATACACAAGAAGTAAGAGACGAATTGTCAAGGATGATAAATATTATTTATTGAACCAACCCCGACGCGTTTCGGCATTGCCGCCTTCCTCAGGGGGTATACAGCTAAAAACATATAACCGATAAAATAAATTAAAATACAATAATTAATTAAATACACAAAAAGCCCCGAAGGGAATCCAACACAAATAGCATATAACAATAAAAAACATCAAAACAAAATGACTTGCTAAAAAGTGATAAATATACACAGGCACAGGAACAAAGACATGGTTCTTATGTCATGTCTTTGTTCCTGTGCCTGTGTATATTTATCACTTTTTAGCAAGTCATTTTGTTTTGATGTTTTTTATTGTTATATGCTATTTGTGTTGGATTCCCTTCGGGGCTTTTTGTGTATTTAATTAATTATTGTATTTTAATTTATTTATCGGTTATATGTTTTTAGCTGTATACCCCCTGAGGAAGGCGGCAACGCCGAAACGCGTCAGGGTTGGTTCAATAAACAATATTTATCATCCTTGACGATTCGTCTCTTGCTTCTTGTGTATCCTTTGCCTGCCTCAGACAATCCCTAGGAGATTCTTGCTGCAGACACACGGTAGGTTACACCTTGTATTTCTTTGGACTAACATTAGCCTTTATATGTTTATGTTTTGCTGTTTGTTTCATGGACCTTTCCTGTGGGGTCTCTGTGCACCAACGCTGATGGACATGGGGTGCAGCTGTGAAACACCTGTGTAACATGGGCATGGACATGACCATATCCATATGACACCCTCGTCTGCGTTTCCATTTCCAACTGTCTCCAACATGCACTGTGTTATGTGTTGTGATCATGCAATGTTTGCATGTGTGACGTTTCATTATAAACATATTGATGTCTGACTCTCTGCAATGTGCCCTGATGTTGTGTGCAGCATACCTTGACAATGTTTCTCCTTCTTCAGACACAGGGCAGAGGACACACACAGCACATCTACTACACTGCATCTGCAATCACCATCACCCACCTGTTGTAGGACACAGCAACACCATGCACCTATCCCTGGGAGATGGTGCCATAGGATGTCTGACTTCTGCGAGTGGGACACATGCCTATGATGGACATTATTGTTGTACTGCTACTTTGAGCATAACAGCACTGTCCAACACACCGTTGCTACCGTGCGCTGGCTGGGTGTCATGTTCAGCGCAGGAGACACACATTACCTTTCAAGTACTGTGGCAGATTGAGATGTCACACTTGACTATGCATGGCCAGGGATTCACAGACAATCTTAAGAGGATATGTTGGGTTGCAGACACTATTTGCACTGTGGCCACTGTATACTGGCCCCTATGTGTGCAGCAAGGACTGACATACTCACTGTATGTTGTACATCCATCTGACATTGTGTTACTGTGTGTTGCCCATGTGTGTGACCTGCACCGCAGGATATCCTCATCTGTTTAGTTCACCAGGAGCATACAGCCATGCATGTGGCACAAGGGGAACATTGTAAAGGTCCTCTTGTATTTGTAGGGCTACCCTGCACATGACATGGTCTTTACCACCACAACACTTTGATGCATGACAACATTTTGGATTGATGTTTGCCCACACCAAGGGTGTTACAGTGCATCTGGGGCATCACTGTGTCATAGTTCAACATACACGGTGCATGTGCATGTGACTGAATATGTTGGTACACCAGTGCATTGGACAATGTGGCTTCTATATGGGTTACTGGCCCATGTTTGACCTTTCTTTCAACCTCTATGTACAGGTTATTGTGTTTTTTTACTGTACAGACGTGCCACTCTACATTGCTTTATAAACATAGCATTGCATGTCTGCACACTCCTATTTATCCCCTGACTTTCCGCAACTCACATTGCACCAGTAACTTTGCAGTGTGGCAGTGTGGGTGTCTGTTTTCTTCCCTCATTTGTGCATTCCATGTACCTTGACACATGTGTGCGGATATTGCATCCGCACCAACCATTGCAGGGGACCTTCTGCATAGTGGTATCTCTGCATGTGTGAGGTTGTGCTTTGTTTATTCTCTGGGATCATGTGCCTCTTGTACCCGTTACCATATCCTCATTTTGCATTTGGCCAGTAGTTTTGGTTACATTGGTGTCACTTTGATTGCAATATCACACATTATGTGACAGCTGTGACATATCTATATATCTGTGTGTACACTTGCTGACATTTTGCTACCTATGCTTTCTCAGGTTTGTGCCTCTTGTATTGGTGGGCAGATGTGTATTTGGGGACCATTCATGACTGATATGTGTTGGGCCATCATCATGCACCGCTTACTGTCTACATGCACACATATGTGACAAAGGCATTTGGGGCATGCAGCAGCATGTTGGGGGTGGAGGGCTACTGCATAGTGCACACCATGCAGCTACTGCACATTATCTGTACTGCTCATCATCTGTAGAAGGGCCAGTGACTTTTGTGCAACATGCAGTTTGCTGCCCTGCTCAATGTGGTTTCAGTTTGTTCAGTGTAAACCAACCGGCTTCATATCATGAAAGGGGGTCTATACAATATGTCTACTAATTTGGTAAAATAAAATATACTGTATGTGTTGGACGCACATTTGTCTCTGTTGCTGCTTGACCACACTGACACATGTATTTCGTGATTTACTGGTGATGTACATGGCCCACCTGTGCTCACATCCTTGTACGGTGGCAGTTGTCTATGTGGCAGCCGTCTGCCACATCACAGTGTGCTATAGGTTTCCATACACACATTCCCTTTGACAGAACATATTTGCATTGTGCTTGGTATGTTAGCTAGGGATAGTGGTTATGGCCTTGTGTTGGAGCACCATAGATTGCAGGTTTGATTCCCACATGACTTTTTTTTTCCTTGTTTTGTGCTAACCTGACCATGATATTGCTGCAGCTTCATCACCTCTCCACACATCCTTGCATCTCTTCCCTGTACACCACCATGTGCCATCTATGCAGCCTATTTTTCGCATAGTAGCTATTACATATGGCTCTTTCTTTGTACTGTCCATGTGGGCAGTCAGCTTGGGGGATTGGTATTGCTCTTGTTGAGCTGGTCTGGCCCGCATTGGTTTGTAGGTTCAATTCTCATATTCTCCTCCAGGAACAAGCAGAATGTCAGTCCTCAAATATGGGTGACATCAGCACCAACAGAGCCCTCATGCAGAACAATTTCCCCAGCTTTCAAAGAAAGCCTTTGGGAATCCCTCACACATGCACAGTCCCCTTCCCGCCCAAGGGTGCCATCTTGCTCAGTCTTCTTTTTTCCGCAGAGCCCGACAGACGTCATCCCGTTTTCCTCAGAAAAAGTTGACTGTTTTTTTACTATTTCTACCATTTTTGGTACCGGTTCGACGGTGGTTCCCCTTCCTGCCTCAGCTCGGTACACTGGTATCGAGTCCGACTAACTTTTTCATTTTTGTCCTTAGTGACTAGCGTTCGCGCTCTTTTTCTTTTACTTGGCAGTCCAGTCTTTTGACCTCGCAGGAGCCCTTTTTCCCCCGATGGCTGCCAGCAGGTTTAAAAAGTGTGATCGGTGCAAAAAACTTATGTCCCTCACTGACACCCATGATTGCTGCCTCCGCTGCCTCGGACCCGACCATGACCCGGTGGTCTGCGGTCCGTGTGGCAAGATGTCCTCCAAGGCATTGAGAAGCAGGCAGCACCAGCCTCCGAGTCTGGATCCGTCCGCACCAGGACCTCGTCAGAAGCCTCAACGTCTCGGGACTCTGAACCTGAGCTTCGTCGGGGGTCTTCTGAGCGGGGGGGGGGTCTCCCACCCGGGAGCACCGTAAGAAGAAGAAACCCATGAGGGCTGCGTCTCTGGAAGACTCCAATCCGCCGGGGCCCTCGGGTTCTCTACTGCCGGGTTCTCTACTGGCCTCTCCGAGGAACCCTTGCAGCGCTTCAAGGCCCTGTCCACCGGGATCAGAGAGTGCTCGCAGCGGGCATCAGTGCAAGGCGCAAGGCTTGGCTCATGTCGTCTGATCTCGAGCCATGGGTACAGGACAAGTTGGTCGATGTCCCCTGCCGAGGCGATAACCTCTTCGGCAAGCCCATGACTGAAAAGGCTGCTGAACTCGAGTCCAAGTACTTGATCCGGACAAGGATTTCGAAGAAGACATCTTCTCCTTCTCACAGGAAGAAGGCCTCGGTGAAAAAGCCCTTTTACCCAAGGAAGGGACAGGCTTACAGAAACTACCCCACTTACCAGGCCTCCCCAGCTCCCCAGCAGGGGCAGCAGGCCAGAGGATGGGAGAATGGCCTTCGTAAGCCTCAAACCCCCAAGCCTCCAGCTCCGGCTCCTGCCCAGCAGGGAGGGGGTTTTTGACGCCCACTGCATAGCTCCTCTCCCACCAGTGGTTTGGCCCTGCACAGGAGGTCGGCTGTCCCTGTATGCCCACAGGTGGCCAGCCATTACATCCGATACTTGGGTTCTAAGGATAGTCCAAGACGGCTATCTTCTCCATTTCAGCCAAGTACCTACCTCCTATTTCCCAGGAGAGTATCTCGGACGCCTCTTGCACAGGAACCTCCTTTTGCAGGAGTTGGCTGGTCTTCTCAAGGATCAGGCGGTGGAACCGGTGTCCCACCACTTGCAGGGGAAAGGCTTTTACTCCAGGTATTTCCTGATACCAAAAAGGGAAGGAGGCCTTCGCCCCATCCTGGACCTGCGAAATCTTAACAAGTTCTTGGTGAGGGAAAAGTTCAAGATGCTTTTACCTGGGATACTTCTGCCTTACTTCCAGCAGGGAGACTGGCTATGCTCCTTGGACCTAAAGGATGATTACACACACATCCTCATACATCCAGGCCATAGACAATACCTCAGGTTTGTGGTCGGAGGAAAGCACTTCCAATACAAAGTGCTTCCCTTTGGTCTAGCTTCCGCTCGAAGGGTTTCACCAAGTGCCTAGCTGTGGTAGCAGCCTTCCTCAGGAATCAGGGGATATTTGTGTTCCCTTACCTAGACAACTGGCTCATAAGGGGCCAGTCAGCCCAGGAGGTGCACCACGCCACAGCTCGCACAATCGCTCTGCTTCAGCATCTGGGGTTCGTCGTCAATCACACAAAGTCCTCTTTGCTCCCCACCCAAAACTTGGAATTCATAGGGGCAAGGCTAGACACCCTACAGGCCAGGGCCTACTTACCACTGGACAGGACAGACCGCCTGCTGTCTCAGGTGGGCATGGTGAGTCACATACCCCAGGTGTCAGCACGGAGGTTCTTACGTCTGCTCAGCCACATGGCCTCCACGGTTCATGTTACTCCTTTCGCACGCATGCACATGCGGACAGCTCAGTGGGCCCTGCGGAACCAGTGGTCACAGACCACAGGACGCCTGTCCGACAGAGTGGCAGTATCCAAACACCTGGTGCAGTCCCTGCAGTGGTGGTCACAATCAGGGAACCTACTGCGGGGGGTACCGTTCCAGCTTCCCGTGCATACGAGGGTACTGACTACGGATGCTTCCTTGATGGGCTGGGGAGCCCATTGCCAGGGCTCTTGCACTCAAGGTCAGTGGTCTCCTCGGGAGGCCACATTCCAGATCAACCTGCTGGAACTCCGGGCCATTCGCTTAGATCTAAAAGTCTTTGCTCCTGTCCTCTCCAACCAGTCGGTCCGAGTACAGACGGACAACCAGGTGGCTATGTTCTATGTGAACAAACAGGGCAGCACAGGTTCGCGGATCCTTTGGCAGGAGTCTCTGGACCTCTGTTCCTTCGCAGTGCAACACAACATGTCTCTCCATGCGATTTACCTACCAAGCCAGAAGAACTGCCTGGCAGACAGAGTTCTTCAACCCCATGAATGGCAACTGAACAGGGAGGTTTCCCAGAAGATTTTCAACCACTGGGTCCTCCCATCCATGGATCCCTTTGCCAGTCCACGGAATCGTCAGCTGCCCGGTTTTGCTCCAGGCAGCCGCACCCCCTCAGGGTAGCAGCCGATGCGTTTCTTCTCCCTTGGTCAGGGAGCCTCCTGTATGCTTTTCCACCTATGCCTCTGGTAGCACGCAGATTGGCCAGACAGCCTTGGTTCCTACTTTTGCTTCAACTGGCGGTGGAAACCCCTCTCCCCTTGGTGGTGCAGCCCGACCTCCTCACCCAGGAGCAGGGTTCCCTCGTGCACCCCAATCCCGGATCCCTCAATTTGATGGCTTGGCTGCTGAGAGGGTAGGCCTTGCACCTCTTCTCTTACCCGAAGGGGTAGAAGAAGTGTTGTTAGCTTCCAGGAGGCGATCCACCAGAAAATCCTACCCTTGTAAATCGTGCAGATTCCAAGTGTGGTGTCACCAACATACTCTTGAACACTTCTCATCTCAGGTTCCCAAGGTGTTATAGTACCTGCTTCACCTCTCTGAGCTGGGCCTCAAGTCTAACTCAGTCAGGGTCCACATGAGTGCCTTGTCGGCTAACCATGCACCGATAGACGGTCAGCCTCTCTCGGCTCACTCCTTGGTAGCCAGGTTTCTCAGGGGCCTACTCCTGCTGAAATCTCCAATCCGCCCTCCGGCGATGGAGTGGGATCTCAACGTGGTCTTGCAGCAACTTACTCGCCCGCCTTGTGAGCCGATGTCAACTTGACATCTGCGCTTCCTCTCCTGGAAGGTGCTCTTCCTGGTAGCACTCACGTCGGCTAGGCGTGTGAGTGAGCTGCAGGCTCTAGTGTCACACACAGTTCTACCAGAACAGGGTAGTGCTCCGCACGCACCCCAAGTTCCTCCCAAAGGTAGTTTCCTCGTTTCACCTCAACCAAGATGTGGTTCTTCCTACCTTCTTTCCCAGGCCACATACCAACAAGGCAGAAGCAGTTCTGCATACCTTGAACTATAAGAGGATGCTCGTCTTCTACCTGGAGCGTACGCGGGGACATCGGAGGGTTTCTCAGCTCTTCGTCTCATATGACCCTAGTAAACTGGGTCTACCGGTCTCCAAGCGCAGGTTATCCACCTGGGTGGCAGACTGCATTGCCTGGGCATACAGGGCAGCTGACCTTCAGCTTCAGGGTCGTATCACGGCCCACTGTGTCAGGGCTAAGGCCGCATCAGTAGCTAATCACCGCTCTATTCCATTGGCAGACATCTGCCAGGCCGCAACTTGGTCTTCAAGCCAGACGTTTGCAGCCCATTATTGCCTGCAGAGGGAGTCCCGACGAGACAGCGTTTTCAGTCAGGCGGTACTCTGGAATCTATTTGAGATTTAGGAAACTCCGACCCTCCGGCCCTCTGGTGTGAGGCTACCGTGGGTTATGCATTCTTGGAGAAAGTTCTCTCGCTGCTGTTGCACCTCAACTAGAGGGAGCCTTTTCTCAGCTATAGGTTCTCGGTAGCCTGTAGCTAGGGATTCCCATATGTGAGGACTGACTTCCTGCTTGTTCCTGGAGAAAGCGTAGTTACTCACCTGTAACAGGTGTTCTCCAGGGGCAGCAGGAATCAGTCCTCATGACCCTCCCTCCTCCCCTGGAGTTGCAGTCCTATTATTGCTTTTTATTCTTTTTGCCATCTTTTTAGCTATGTCATCTGATTGAGCAAGACGGCACCCTTGGGCGGGAAGGGGACCGCGCATGTGTGAGGCATTCCCAAAGGCTTTCTTTGAAAGTTGGGGAAATTGCTCCACATGAGGGCTCTGTTGGCGCTGACGTCACCCATATTTGAGGACTGATTCCTGCTGTCCCTGGAGAACACCTATTACAGGTGAGTAACTACGCTTTCCATTCTGTTCCCCATTTTGCCCTGCTCCACAGAGCATCCCCTGCCGCCCTTTTGTTTTAGGTTCTTTGCTCTTTTGCATGCTGTCTCCACTGTCATTGTGTGTGTTCATGTGTTTATATGTGGCTCTCGTCCCAAATACAGACTGTGATATGAGCTGTACACAGCTGTTCTGCATGTGCATTGCATCATGGTTACTGTTGGGGTTGCCCTATCCTGGAAGACAGCAGGCTGTTTGTGTGGTGCCCTACAGTGTTCTTGTATGCAGCCTTTGCTGTAGAACTCATGTTGGTGGTGTAGCCTACTAATTTGTACAGTGACTTCTGTGCTAGTAGTCATGGGTTTGATTCTTCTCTGTTCTACTTTTTTTATGACTGTCATACACAACTACTTTACATTACTGTAACAGTCATATGTGTGCAGATCTGTGCTGCTGGCACATTATACCCTCATCACAGTTGCCAACCATCCTTCTGTCCGTCTATCTTTATCTTTATCTTTATTAAAACATTTGATAAACCGCTGCGGCCAAAGCATAGAGCGGTGTACAATAAAAGGTCCACACTGTGTCTGCCAGCTGTGTGGCATCCTGCCCTAATGCACAGGCTACTACCCCATGTCCTGCACTGGTACCTTTCTCTGCATTGCGGCTCTTCATGCTTGCCTCTCTGCTCTGCATTGCACTACTCTGCTCTGCATGGCACTACTACTCCTCTGTCCTCCTGTCATTGCACTTATCCTGCCACCTCTACCTCCTCTGGTGGACACATATTCCCTTCCTCTGCCACACACCATCATTGTAGCACTTTACATTAGCATCACCCTGTGCATCAGTACAGCTGCCTCTGGTATGTTTGTCCACTTTACCGGCTGCCACATGGGCTGCACGCAGATTTGCCAGGCCCAGCAGCTCCGACATCTACTTCCTTCCATCACCTGTTCATTACCTTTCCTTGGTGCTCTGTGGGCACATTATACAACGCTCTATAAGGTGCCTCATAGGGCACATTATACAGTGCCTTGCCGGATAAGGCACTTGATAATGTTCCCTATGGGGCACCCTAGGTTACGGCACTGAGGTGAGGGTGTTTTTGCTGGCAGCACAGATGGTAGAGATGTGTCTGACTGTTACAGGAATTAAAAGGATATGCCTTGGACAGCCTTATTAGCTAACACCACTGTGGGATTGAATTCATGACCTCTGCCGTGGCAGTCATTGTATTAACCAGTGGGCTACACCTCTTTAGCCTCTAACACTGCGCTGGCATGTAATTAAGGTTACCGCGCGTTAACCAGCCAAGGCGCCCTCTATCGCGTGATATACTGCCATTGCTACCTTGCCGCCGGAATGCCCACTTCCTTATATGGCATTCGTCACGTTAGCGTTGCACTTACCGCCGGTAACATTAGGACGGTTTAGTAAACATACCCCTTTGTGTTGTATTTATTTATGTATTAAGAAGTGTATGTTAAATAATAAGAAATACATAAGATGTTAATCTCATTGCAATTTTTAACACATAAAGAATAATTAATAGGTAAAAATTCCACTAATAGGTTCCACTGAAATCAGACTTGTACACATTTAAGCTCAAGTTGTTACTGTTGTATAAACCAGAAGCTGAGATGCTATGATTGGGGATTCCTTCTTCTAGAACATAGGTCTCCAAATCCAGTCTTGGAGGGCCTCAAACCAGTTAGGTTTTGAGGATATCCCTAATGAATATGCATATGCATGAGATATTTTTGCATGCACTGCTGCTCCATTGTATTCAAATTTCCCTCATGCATATTCATTAGGGATGACCTGAAAATCTGGCTGGTTTGCGGCCCTCCAGGACTGGATTTGGAGATCCCTGTTCTAAAATACAGCTTTAAAATGGATGGGGGGGGGGGAGACATTCAAAGGCATTTATGCAGTTTGCAGACCTGCAAATTAATGTTGCTCACCAGAATATTCAGTGGCACTAACTACTGAGCGTACCGTACAATTATGAAAGATATCTGCAGGTTCAGCAACAGGACTTGCAGTCTGAGCAGACTTGCGGGCACTAACGTTCAAAAAGGAAATAGAGCAACTTTTAAACTAGAACCTGGGGGAGAACAAACAGTCACTCAGGAGTGCATGGCTCAAAATAAGGTATCTTTGAAAGATGCCATCAAAACCATCTATTTGTGTCGCCTTGTAGGAAGAGATGCTAAAGATAGCAAGGCAGATAACTAGTGTTTTCAATTGGCTGACATTCATTGTTACACTGTGCAAAACCATAGGTCAGAGGTACTCAAATCCAGTCCTGGAGGGCCGCAAACCAGTCAGGTTGTCGGGATATCCCTAATGAATATGCATGAGATATATTTGCATGCACTGCCTCCATTATATTTGAATCTATCTCATGCATATTCATTAGGGATATCCCGAAAACCTGACTGGTTTGCAGCCCTCCAGAACTGGATTTGAGTACCTCTGCCATAGGCCATGAGGGTAACTGAGTGGTACCGAAAGTAAGGACAAAAAAGTGGTTGCCATTCTGATCTAATAGCCTACAAATTAGGAGGACTGCTGGGTCTATCTAGCAGGTTAAGGTTTAGAGTTACTAGTACTTAGCTGGGCTTAGACTACAGAATCAAGAATGACCCATGAATGAGGACATGAAATATAATATAAAATTATATAAATTATGCTGTCTGATATGATAACTGTTACATTTGCAATTATGTAAATAAAAACTGCAACTCCCCAGAGTCTCTGAGTTGGTGGCTGGATATTGCCTGGAAAAGCCATAGGGACTTAAGAATCTGAATGTTTAGGAAACAGCCACACTAGTTTTGACAGTTATTTAGGTTATTACAAATTCTCCAGGACCAAGCAGGAAGTCAGTCCTCACATATGGGTGTCATCGACGCCGATGAAGCCCCCGCGGAGCATTTCCCCAGCTTTCTATGAAAGCCTTTGGGAATGCAGGCACGCATGCACGGTTCCCTTCCCGCCTAAAGGTGCCATCTTACCTCAGTCTCTCTTTTTCCGAGAAGCCCATCGGACATGTGTCCTGTCATCCCGGATAAAAGTTTGATTTTTTCGGCGATTCTCGCTATTTTTTCTTCCCGGTTCGACGCCTGTTCCCCTCCCGCCGGGTTCGGTACACCGGTATCGAGCCCGATTCTTCTTTTTCGGTTTTTGCCCTTCGTGGCTGGCGTTCGCGCCCTTTTTTGCTTTTTCCCTGGAAGGCCGGTCCTTTGACCTCGCGGGGACTCTTTTTTTCCCCGATGGCTTCCAGCGGTTTTAAAAAGTGTGATCGGTGTAAGAAATTGATGTCTCTCACCGACACACACGACTGCTGCCTTCGGTGCCTCGGTCATGATCATGACCCTAAGACGTGTGGACCATGTGGGAAGATATCTTCCAAGGCACTGCGAAGTCGCCAGGAGCAGAAAGAAAGGCTTTTCTCCGACTCAGCCTCCGGCCGGGCCCAGACCTCGTCTGAGGCCTCGACATCTCGGGATTCGGATCCTGAGCGCCGTCGGGGCTCCTCGGACAGGGGGTCCCCCGACCGGGAACACAAGAGGATGAAGCGGCTCATGAGGGTGTCAGAGGAGGAGGTCCCTGGCTCCTCGAAGGCTGACCATCGCCCCGGGCTCGTGGAACAAGAGAAGCCTGCCAAAGTTCCTCACGTGGAGCTGGAGTCTGCTGGACACGTAAACCCCGTAGTCCTCGAGGACTCTCCTCCCAGAGAGCCGATGTCGGGCCCGGCGCCGCCGGGGCCCGAGTCGGTGGTTGCTGCATCTCCCGAGCTGAGTCTCAGGATGACAGCCTTGGAGTGCAGACTATCTGCCTTCATGGAGCAGCAGCGGGCACTGATGGCCAGCCTGTCTGGCGCATCTGCCCCGACCACCGGGATATCGACATCGAAGTCGTCCCCGGAGACCAAGCCGATACTCAACTCCATGATGGCTCGAGGTCGACCTCGGTCGCGGTCTCCCTCGACCTCCCGTTCGGGACCGAGGGCGTCGACGCCTGTGCCTCCGTCGTCGGGGCGGGTGCTCCAGGGCCCCGCGGAGTCAGATCCTGACTCCTTGTCGGACGAGTCCGCCTGGGAGACGGAGGATGAGGAGTCCCCCGACACATTCAAGACTCGGTGCGTCCCATCGGACTCGCCACAGTCTGAGCCCCGGAGTAGATCCCCTCCAGAGGATACCCGGTTCTCGGAGTTTGTCTGGGATATGGCCACCGTGGTGGCTATCCCGGCGGACCCCGAGGAAGAGCCTCGAGCCGAAGAGCTCGAGGCCCTGCAGTACGACTCTCCTCCGAAGGAGGCCTTTACTGTCCCGGTTCCTCCGATGCTGGAACGGCTGCTCTTCCATAGAAACATAGAAACATGATGACAGAAAAAGACCATATGGCCTATTTAGTCTGTCCTTCCATAACAACAACTACAACAGTCCACTTTTTACCTTTAGAGATCCTCTGTGTTGGTCCCATGCTTTTTTGAATTCAGTTATGTCCTCATCTCTACCACCTCCACTGGGAGACTATTCCATGGATCCACTACTCTTTCTGTAAAGAAATATTTCCGCATATCACTCCTGAATCTATCTCCCTTCACCCTCATCCCATGTCCCCTCGTAGCAGAACTTGCTTTCAATTGAAAGAGGCTCTCTCCCTGAACATTTATGCCACGGAGGTATTTAAACATCTCAATCATATCACCTCTATCCCGCCTTTCCTCTAAGGTGTACAT
The DNA here is from genome assembly GCA_033557465.1 of Ichthyophis bannanicus. Taxonomy (NCBI): domain Eukaryota; kingdom Metazoa; phylum Chordata; class Amphibia; order Gymnophiona; family Ichthyophiidae; genus Ichthyophis; species Ichthyophis bannanicus. The sequence continues at coordinate 574,623,667 of CM066035.1, forward strand.
ATTAAGATCCTTAAGTCTGTCCTCATATGCTTTATAATGAAGCCCATTAATCATTTTAGTAGCCACCCTCTGCACCGACTCCATCCTGTTCACATCCTTTTGAAGGTGCGGTCTCCAGAATTGCACACCATACTCCAAATGAGGTCGCACCAAAGACGTATACAGAGGCATTATCACCTCCTTTTTTCTGCTAGCCATTCCTCTCCGTATGCACCCAAGCATCCTTCTAGCTTTTGCCATCGCCTTTTCTACCTGTTTAGCTACTTTAAGATCATCAGACACAATCACGCCTAGGTCCCGCTCTTCTTTAGTGGACAAAAGTACTTCACCTCCTATACTGTATTGCTCCCTTGGATTGCTGCAGCCCAAATGCATGACCTTACATTTTTTAACATTAAATCCCAGCTGCCAAATTCTAAAACCATTCTTCAAGCTTAGCTAGATCCCTCCTCATGTTATCTACACCTTCCTGGGTGTCTACTCTATTGCAGATTTTGGTATCATATGCAAAGAGGCAAACCTTACCCGACAGCCCTTCTGCTATATCACTAACAAAGATGTTAAAAAGAATCGGACCAAGGACAGATCCCTGGGGCACACCACTGGTAACATCCTTCTCCTCAGAGTGAGCTCCATTTACTTGTACTCTTTGTCGCCTCCCACCCAACCAATTTCTAACCCAAGCAGTAACTTTAGGGTCCATCCCTAGGGTGCTCAGTTTGTTTATAAGTCGCCTGTGAGGAACAGTGTCAAAGGCTTTACTGAAATCTAAATACACCACATCTAGAGCTCTCCCTCAGTCCAACTCCCTGGTCACCCAGTCAAAGAAATCAATCAGATTTGTCTGACAAGACCTGCCTCTGGTGAATCCATGCTGCCTCGGATCCTGTAATCCGCTGGACTCCAGAAACCTCACTATTTTCTCTTTCAGCAGCGTTTCCAATAATTTACTCACCATCGAAGTTAAACTAACCGGCCTGTAGTTTTCAACCACATCCTTACTTCCGCTTTTGTGTAAAGGCACCACATGAGCTTCTCTCCAGTCCTTTGGCATCACTCCTGACTCCAACGAGGCATTGAAAAGGTCAGTCAGTGGAGTTGCTAGAACGTCCCCAAGTTCCCTCAGTATTCTAGGGTGTATTCCATCCGGTCCCATCGCTTTGTCTACTTTAAGTTGAGCTAGTTTCTCATGAACACAGTCTTCTGAAAATTGTTCAAGATGTCCCTCGCTTCTGTTCTTATTTGTGGGTGTTTTCTGAGGTCCTGCTCCTGGTTCTTCATCTGTGAACACAGAACAAAAATATTTGTTAAGCAATTCCGCTTTATCCTTATCAGCTTCTACATATTCCCCCCCTGCACCCTTGAGTCTGACAATACCACTTTTGCCCTTCCTCTTCTCACTAATATATCTGAAAAATGTCTTATCCCCCCATTTTATTGCATTGGCTATTTCCTCCTCCTTTTGAATCTTTGCCTTCTTGACTACTTTGCTAGCTTCTCTAAGTTTTTCCAAATACAGATGCCTGTCTTCCTCTCTCTGTGATCTCTTGTATTTCATGAATGCCTCCCTCTTTTTCTTCACTTTTTCAGCTACTTCCTTCCTTCGAAAACCATTGCGGTCTCCTGTTCCTTTTGCCTTTATTTACCATTTTAACAAAAAGGTTGGTTGCCCTTAAAATACCCCCTTTCAGTTATGCCCACTGTTTTTCTACATCCCCCAGCTGTTCCCATCCCACTAACGACTCCCTGAGGTATTGGCCCATCTTCGCAAAGTTAGTCTTCCTAAAATCTAAGATCCTCACCTTGGAATGGATTCTAACAGACCTAGTCCTAATACTGAACCACACCATCTGGTGATCAATGGATGCAAAATGATCTCCCACTACAACATCAGAAATACTTTCACCATTGGTAAGCACCAAGTCCAGGGCTGTGTATCTTCCGGATGTGGGAGGCACCGGCCTCGGCGCCGGTTCTAAGCAAGCGGGTCGATTCGATGTATCGACTCCGGAAGAGCCCTGGCTTTCAGAAGGCGCAGCTACCACACCATTCCATGGTGGTGGAATCGGCCATGCATCGCCTGAAAAGTCAGAAGATGCACTCTGCGGTGCCCCCCGGCAGGGAGGCCCGGAACCTCGATGGTGTTGGCAGAAAGTGCTTCCAGGGCTCAATGCTTGCTTGCCGTGTCCAGTCTTACCAGCTGTACATGGGCATGTACTTGCGTGACCTGGCCAAGGAGTTGGCCGGGTTCTCCGTTGGTCTCTCCGGGGAGCCCTTGCAGAAATTCAAGTCCTTGTCCTCGGGGATTCGGGAATGCTCCAAGTTTATGTCCCGCACCGCCTGCGATGGCTTCGAGGCTTTGGCCCGAGTTGCGGCAGCCGGCATCGCGGCTCGACGCCAGGCATGGCTGCAGTCATCGAGCCATGGGTTCAGGACAAGTTGGTCGATGTCCCTTGCCGAGGTGAGAACTTTTTTGGCAAGCCCATGGCCGAGAAGGCCGCACAGCTTGAGACTGAGCACCTTACAAGGACAAGGCTGTCTAGAAAGACCTGCCCCTTCTCACAAGAAGAAGGCCTCGGGTAAGAAGCCCTTTTTACCCGAGGAAGGGCACTGCCTACAAACAGTACCCTCAGTATCAGGCTGTCCAAGCTGCACCCCAGGGTCAGCAAGCCAAGGGGCAGGGTAATGGGCCCCGTAGGCAGAGGACCCCCAAGCCTCCGGCCCCTGCTCCCACTCAGCAGGGTGGGGGGTTTGACTCCTTGAGCGTAGCCTCTCTGTCCCTGCTCTCCCAACCCTGCACAGGAGGTCTCCTCGCCCTCTTTGCCCACCAGTGGCCCCACATCACTGGGGACAGTTGGGTGTTGAACATAGTCCACAGGGGCTATGCACTGCATTTTCACCAACTGCCTCCGCCATACTTTCCAGGGGAACCTCCAAGGCCTCCCCTGCACACAGACCTTCTCCTTCAAGAGCTTCAAGGTCTGTTGGTGGACAAGGCGGTGGAGCCTGTGTCTCCCCACTTGCAAGGTCACGGATTCTACTCCAGGTATTTCCTGGTGCCCAAAAGAACCGGTGGCCTTTGACCTATTCTGGACCTCAGGAACCTCAACAAGTTCCTAGAGAAAGAAAAGTTCAAGATGCTTACTCTTGGAACACTTCTGCCCTACCTCCAGCAGGGAGATTGGCTATGCTCCTTAGATCTAAAGTATGCGTACACTCACATCCTCATTCATCCAGACCACAGAAAGTACCTCAGGTTCATTGTGGGAGGAAACCATTATCAGTACAGAGTACTGCCTTTTGGCCTCACCTCCGCTCCCAGGGTCTTTACCAAATGCCTGACAGTGGTGGTGGCCTACCTGAGAAATCAGGGAATCTTTGTCTTCCCCTATCTGGACGACTGGCTCATCAGGGGTCAGACATGCCAGGAGGCCAGACAAGCCACCCTCAGAACTATTGCTCTTCTTCAAAGCCTGGGGTTTGTAATAAACTTCGCAAAGTTCACTTTGCTCCCCTCCCAGAACTTGGAGTTCATAGGAGCAAGGCTGGACTCTCTGCTGGCAAAAGCTTTCTTGCCAGAAGACAGAGCCCAAAGACTAATAGACTTGGCAAACCAGTTTCTCAGCAGGTCACTGGTCTCTGCCAGACTCTGCTTGAGGCTGCTTGGCCACATGGCTTCGACAGTTCATGTAACCCCCAATGCCAGGCTCCATATGCGGCCTGCATAGTGGTGCCTTCAGAATCAGTGGTCACAAGCCACCAGCAACCTCAGAGACAGAATAAGGGTGTCCAGACTATTTCTGGACTCCCTCAGCTGGTGGCTGCACCCACCCAATCTACTAAGAGGGGTGCCCTTTCAAGTTCTTGGGTACACAGTGGTACTGACCCTGCAGGGCTGGGGAGCTCATTGTCTGAACAAGTGCACCCAGGGCCTGTGGTCTCCTTGGGAGGCTGCACAGCAGATCAATCTCCTAGAACTCAGGGCTATTCGCTTGGCTCTCAAAGCTTTCTCTCCTACCCTGGCTCATCAATCTGTCTTGGTTCAGACAGACAACCAGGTAGCCATGTTTTATGTGAACAAACAGGGCGGGACGGGGTCCAGGCTCCTTTGTCAGGAGGCTCAGGACCTTTGTTCATTTGCCCTCAAGCACAACATGCTCCTCAGGGCTGTGTACCTTCCAGGCCAGGAAAACTGCCTGGCCGACAGGTTGAGCAGAATTTTGCAGCCCCACGAGTGGCAGCTGCATCCCTTGGTAGTTCAGAAGTTCTTCCTGAAATGGGGTCTCCCTTTGATAGATCTGTTTGCCAGTCCACTGAACAAGCAACTGCCAAAGTTCTGCTCCAGGCAACCGCATCCTCTGCAGATAGCAGCAGATGCTTTTCTGATTCCATTGTCTCAGGGCCTCCTGTATGCGTTTCCTCCCACGCCCTTGGTGGCCCAAACTCTGTTCAAGATCCTTCAGGACAAGGCCTCGGTCCTGCTGGTGGCTCCCAGATGGCCAAGACAGCCTTGGTTTCCACTTCTGCTTCAGCTGGCGGTGGATCCCCCACTGCCTCTGGGGTTGCAACCCGACCTTCTCTCTCAGGAGCAGGGTTCCCTTCTGCACCCCAATCTCAAAGCTCTCAATTTGATGGCCTGGAGGCTGCAAGGGTAGTTTTGGCTCCCTGGGCCTACCACAGGAGGTTGAGGAGGTTGTCCTAGCCTCTAGGAAACAGTCCACTAGGAAAACCTATGCTCTTAAATGGAAAAGGTTTTCTGTGTGGTGTCAGCTACGTACAGAGGATCCTTTCTCCTGTACTGTACCAGTGGTGCTTCAGTACTTACTGCACTTGTCCAATCAGGGACTTAAGTCCAATTCTGTTCAGGTCCACCTCTCAGCTCTAGCATCTCACCACTCACTGGTGGAAGGACATTCTCAGTCGGTTCACCCCTTGGTGTCCCGCTTTCTCAGGGGCTTGCTTTTGCTCAAGCCTCCAATCCGTCCTCCTGCTCCTGAGTGGGAGTTGAATGTGGTCTTGCAGCAGCTGACTCGCCCACCCTTTGAGCCGATGGCTACTTGCCCTTTACGCTTCCTGTCCTGGAAGACACTCTTCTTAGTAGCCCTTACCTCGGCCAGGCGAGTGAGTGAGCTTCAGGCCATGGTCTGTGATAGGCCTTACACTCGCTTCTATGGGAACAGGGTAGTCCTTAGGACTCATCCAAAGTTCCTCCCAAAGGTTGTCTCCTCCTTCCACCTTAACCAGGAGGTGGTTCTTCCAACATTCTTCCCTAGGCCTCATGCAAGCCAGGCTGAAGCAGTTCTGCATACCCTGGACTGTAGGAGGGCCTTATCCTTCTACCTTGACCGTACGCAGGGGCATAGAAGGGCTACTCAGCTCTTCGTATCCTTTGACCCTAAGAAGTTGGGGTTGGCTGTGTCCAAGCATACCTTGTCCATCTGGGTGGCTGACTGTATCACCTGGGCTTACAAGGCGGCTGACCTTCCTTTGCAGGGTCGGGTTACGGCCCACCGCGTCAGGGCAATGGCTGCCTCAGTGGCTCATCTCCGCTCTGTGCCCTTAGTAGACATCTGCAGGGCTGAAACTTGGTCTTCAAGCCAGACTTTTGCGGCCCATTACTGTCTGGAGAGGGAGTCCTATAGGGACAGTGCTTTTGGCCAAGCAGTACGCCGGAATCTCTTTGAGGTTTAGGCAACTCCTGCCCTCCTGCCCTCTGTTGGGCTACCGGTGGAGGTTGTGTCAGTGAAAAGCCTTTCTTTGCTGCTGAAACTAGAGGGAGTTCTCTTCTTCAGCCTGGGTTCCTCAGTAGCCCAGAGCTGGAGAGTCACCCATATGTGAGGACTGACTTCCTGCTTGGTCCTGGAGAAAGAGTAGTTACTCACCTGTAACAGGTGTTCTCCAGGAGCAGCAGGAATCAGTCCTCACAACCCTCCCTCCTCCCCTGGGTGTTGCAGTTGTACAATGTTTGTTTTTACTTTTTTTTGTGTGCTGTTCTTAGCTATGTCATTTGACTGAGGTAAGATGGCACCTTTAGGTGGGAATGGAACCGCGCATGCGTGCCTGCATTCCCAAAGGCTTTCATAGAAAGCTGGGGAAATGCTCCGCTGGGGCTTCATCGGCGTCGATGACACCCATATGTGAGGACTTATTCCTGCTGCTCCTGGAGAACACCTGTTACAGGTGAGTAACTACTCTGTATTGTGGCTAGACATGAGAAGGGAGGAATACTGGTTGTGAGGAAAGGTAGGGATCTGGTATGCATATCTATCCAAGATAATAATTTATGTATCTTTATGCTTTGATAAGAAGAGATATCCGACAAGCGGCTGGTTGCTGAATATGTCCTTGTATGAGAATAACTGGTACTGGGAGATTGCAGTTTGTGTGTTCTTTTAGCTGCATGTGTGGTCATCTTAGAGGACACTACAACCCATTGTGGGCCATAGTTGCTGCCGCTTCATGCTTCATGCACTGGGGAGGTTTCAGTTTGTCTATATACATTACCCAGTTGCCTTGGTGGACTCAAAAGGACACTACAACTCACTTGGGCTTCCACTAGCTGACTGGGAGACCTATTGTGGCATTACCTCTGGTCAATAGCTTTTTTTCCTCTATGTTTCCTGTGGCTCCTCTACCTCTTCTCTTTCTGATGCTAATCCTTGCCAGCCATATTGCATGCTGCAAACCACTACTAACATCAAATCCACTCTACCTGTTTTCCACATTCTTCATCTCATCAGCCTTTCTGGCTGCTGCCCTATTCACTATCCTTTGGCTTCTGTTTTCTTCCTCTCATTCAGCTATCTCTATTCTCCCTAGGAGCATCTAATCCTTGTCACTGTCTTCACAATTTCAACTCTTCTCTGTATTCTCCTGTTCCCCATTGCCTCCTCTACTCTGGGGATATCAAGTCCAGTCGTGACACTCAAAAGCAGTGCTCACCTCATCTGTGCACATCAAAGCATTGTCCCCTTCAATGTTATCTTTATCCTTCTTTCCATCCCTGTTCTCCCAACATTCCCTGCAAAATTCCCACTCTGTTTCCAACAAATTTGCCTTATACTATATTCATGGTCTTTTAATCTTTCATATCACTATCTTATTAGCTGTCATTTATTGACACCCTCTCCTTTCTTATAGACTGACTCCTTACTTTCTTTTTTCTTAATCATCTTCCTCTTCCCTCGTTCTTGGGGACTTTAACCTCCATGTGATGATCCTCACTTTATGCTTCAAGGTTTCTTGCTTAAATCTTTTTGACCTCCAGCTCTGAGTGAAAGCTTCTACTCACCAGCATGACCACAGCCTTGACCTAGTCTTTTCTTCAGACTTCTGACTTTTCCACCTCAGTTCTTATCCCTTCTCTGACCATCATCTGAGAACTTTCATAATTAATTACCCAGTCCTACAGCCTTTTATAGTCATCACTAACGGCTTTAGGAATCTCCAGGCTATTGACCTTTTTATCCTCTCCATTACTGTTTCATCTTGACTCTACCCCACTACATTATCTGAATCTGAGGCAGATTTTTTCTTACTCTCTTTTGGAAACATTAACCCTCCCCTAATGGAGGTCATTCTAGAAATCGAATAAGGATTTGTACGTGCACTGGGGACATTTATCTGCCCAAAACATCTGCAAGCATATTTTCCGGGAACAAGCACGAAGTCAGTCCTCACATATGGGTGACGTCGGCACTAATGGAGCCCTCGCAGAAGCATCCCCCCAGCTTTCAAAGAAAGCCTTTGGGAGATGCCACCATGCATGCGTGGTTCTTTCCCACCTAAGGGTGCCCTTTCGTTCAGTCTCCTTTTTTCTGCGGAGCACGTCAGACATGTGCTGTTCCCCTGGAAAAAATTGATTTTCTCGACCTGAGTTTCATACACTGGTCTTCTTCCCGCCACCTGAGCCTGCTGCCCCGGCATCGAGTCTTGTGTTCGTAGTCCTTTTTTCTCCTTGGTGCCTTTGCACCCTTTTTTTCCAACTGGCGGCACTGCGGGTCTTCAACCTCACTGGGATACTTTTTTCTCTCAGGGATACCAGTGGTTTTAAAAAGTGTCATCAGTATGCCAAAATAATGTCCCTAACCGACACACACGACTGCTGCCTTCACTGCCTGGGACTGAACTACGACTCCATGGCATGCAGCCTCTGTAAGAAGATGTCAACCAACGCTCTAAAGAGCCGCCAGCAGTAGCACGATAAGTTTTTCCCGAAGTCCCTGGTACCTCCAAAGGTCAAGGCTTCCTCCGAAACAGCGGAATCCTGGGGTAGCCTTACGGACCCCGACCGACCCTGTGGTTCCTTGGAAAGGGGGTTTCCCTTGAGGGAACCCAAGAAGAAAAAGAAGGCCCCTAAGGCAGCATCCCTGGATGGCTCAGATGGGCCAAGTAAGACCCGAGCTAGGTCCCGCAGTCCTAGACGCTCGTCCGAGGGATTGGAGAAGAAGCGATCTGTGAAGATCCCCCGGAAGGACTCTACCTTGCGCTGGCCTTGGTCACCTGACACCATCCTTGTTGAGGACTCCCCCTCGGGGGAACCAGTGGTGGGCCCGATTCCCTCGGTGCCTGCACTGATGGCTGCGGAGCCTTCTGGCCTGGAGTCCAGAATGGCAGCCCTGTAGCGCAACTTGTCTGCCTTCATGGACTAGCAGCGGGCGCTGTTGTCCGGTACCAATGGTTCTTCCACCCAGACCACTGGGCCCTCAATGTCAAGGATGTCCCTGAAGACCAAGCCGACCCTCGAGGTCCTTCGGCCTTGAGTCGATCCTCAGCTGAGGTCTTGATCCAGCTCCTTTTCCATGGGGCCAAGATTTTCCCCAGCCAGTGTTCTCGGCACCGCCCATGGGGCCTCCGAGGGCCATAGGCAGTGATCAGCTCCAGAGCCTGCAAGCCATTCTTCCCTTGAGTCCTCAACAGACTACTCTGACTGGGAAATGGAGGATGAGGAGTCGCCAGACACCCTTCGCCACCACGATGTCCCCTCAGAATCCCCTCCCTCGGAGTTTCTGTGTCTGTCCCCACCCTAGGACATGGCATTCCTCAAATTTGTCAGGAACATATCAGCCCTAGTGTTCCCGATAGAATTGGAGGAGGACCCTTGGATGGAGGAGCTAGAAATCCTCCAATACAAGGACCCACTGAGGGAATCGCTCATAGTGTCCATCCCTCCCATCCTGGAATGGCTAATGCTCCGTATGTGGGAGACTCCGGCATTGGTGCCGATAGTGAGCAAGCAGCTTGACAATGTATCAAGTCTGCCAGAGCCCGGGCTTCCAAAAGTCTCAACTGCCGCACAACTCCATGGTGGTGAAGTTGGCCATGCGTCTCCTGAAGAGTCGGAAGACACACTCCTCGGTGCTCCCTGGCAGGAAGGTACGCACTCTGGACGTCCTTGGTGGAAAGTTCTACCAGGGCTCAATGCTCATTAGCTGGATCCAGGCATACCAGCTGTACTTGGGCATGTACCTGAGAGACCTGGCGAAGGAACTCACCGGGTTCTCAGCTGGTCTCTCTGAGGAATCCCTGCAGCAGTTCAAGAACCTGGCCAAAGCCATCCATGAGTGCTCCAAGTTTATGTCTCAGGCAGCCTATGATGGCTTTGAGTTGGCAACTCGAATAGCGGCAGCGGACATCGGTGCCCGATACCAGGCTTGGCTACAGTCGTCCGACCTTGAACAATGGATACAGGACAAATTGGTCAACGTCCCATGCCAAGGAGAGAACCTCTTTGGCAAAACCATGACCAACAAGGCTGCCAAGCTGGAGACTGAGTTCATGACAAAGACCAGGCTCTCTAAAAAGACCGCTGCCCCTCTCCAATGGACAGGCTCGGGTAAAAAGCCCATCTACCCGAGGAAAGGGGCTGCTTACAGAAACTACCCACCTTTTCAGGCCTCCCAGGCTCCCCAGCAGGGTCAGCAAGCCAAGGGGCATGGACATGGCCCTCGTAAGCAGAAGGCTCCCAAGCCCCAGGCATCGGCCCAAGCCCAGCCAGGGGGGAGCTTTTGACTCCTTGGGCATAGCCTTTCCACTCCAAGGAGGTCAATAGCTCACAGGGGGACATCTCATCCACTATGCCCAGAGGTGGCTAGCCATCATCACCGATTCTTGGGCACTCCAAGTGGTCAAGGAGGGCTACCTCCTCTACCTGGCCCAGAAACCTCCCTCTTTTTTTCCGGGAGAGCCTCCCAAGTCTCCCCTTCACCAGGACCTTCTACTGAAGGAACTGGAAGATATTCTCGAGGACAGAGCAGTAAAACCAGTTCCCCACCATCTCAGGGGCAAGGGATTCTACTCCAGGTACTTCCTCGTACCAAAAAGGACAGGGGGCCTAAAGCCCATCCTCGACCTGCACAATCTGAACAAATTCCTGGTGTGGGAGAAGTTCAAGATGCTCTCCCTTGAAATATTGCTGCCTTACCTCCCAGCAGGGACATTGGCTATGCTCCTTGGATCTGAAGGTTGCCTACATACACATCCTTATTCACCCCAACCATAGGCAGTAACTGAGGTTCATGGTGGGGGGCAGCCATTTCCAGTACAGGCTGCTGCCCTTCGGCTTGGTTTCCGCTCCAAGGGTTTTCACCAAGTGCCTGGCAGTCGTGGCCACCTTCCTCCGCCTACCTGAATGACTGGCTCATAAAGGGAGGTGCAACCTCAGAAGTACAGCAGGCAACTGCACCTACCATCCAGGTCCTGCAAAATCTGGGGTTTGTAATTAACTACCCCAAGTCCAATTTCCTCCTGACACAGTGTCTGGAGTTCACAGGGGCAAGGCTAGACACCCTCTAGGCAAAGGCCTGCCTTCCAGGAGACCGGGCCACCCAGCTCAGAGATCTGACCCTGGACATACAACACCATCCCTCGGTGCCTGCACAGCTCCTGCTGCGCCTACTCGGACACATGGTTTCCACGGTCCATGTCACCCCACATGCCCACCTCCACATGAGGGCTGCACAGTGCTGCCTTCAGGACCAGTGGACGCAGGTCACAGGCTGTCTCCGGAACAGAATTATAGTGACCCGCCAGTTGGCAGAATCCCTGACCTGGTGGCAAAATCTCCAGTACCTCGAGGCAGGGATGCCCTTCCAGACTCTGTGCCCCATAAGGGTCCTCATGACGGATACCTCCCTGCTGGGATAGGGATCCCACTGTGAGGAACTTCGCACCCAGGGCAGCTGGTCACAGGACAAGAGCAACCAGCAGATCAACCTTCTGGAATTACGGGTGATACACCTAGCCCTCTGAGCCTTTTGCCTCTTTTACATATCCAACTCATATTGGCCCAGACAACCAGGAGGCGATGTTCTATGTGAACAAGCAGGGGGACATGGGGTCCTGTGCCCTCTGCCACAAGGCAATGGCTCTCTGCTCCTATGCAGTATGGCAGTGCATACTCTTATGGGCAATATACATGCCAGGCCAGGACATTACACTGGCCGACAGATTAAGCAGGATTCTACAGCCTCACGAGTGGCAGCTGGACCCCAGAGTGGCCAGCCGGCTCTTCCACCTCTGGGGGGAACCATGGATAGACTTGTTTGCCAGCCCAGACAACTACCAGTTGCCCCCCTTCTGCTCTCGGCAAGCCCACCCTTCCCATTTGGCCGATGCGTTTCTCATCTCATGGTCGGAAGGTCTTGTATACTATGCCTTCCCACTCACCCCACTAATTGCCAAAACATTATTCAGGACCCTCCACGACAAGGCCTCGCTGATCCTGATAGCCCCTCGATGGCCCAGGCAGCCATGGCTCCCGTTATTCCTCCGGCTGTCGGTAGAGACTCCCATCCCATGGGGGAGCTCCCCAGGGCTCCTGTCGCAGGAGGGGGAGTTCTCTCTTGCACCCCAATCTGGGGTCCCTATCACTGACAGCATGGCTGCTGAAAGGGTGATCTTAGCCCCTTTCAACTTCTCGGAGGAAGTGGAGGAGATCCTGCTGGCTTCCCGTAAGTCTTCCACCAGGAAAGCATACACCTTCAAGTGGTGCAGATTTTCAGTATGGTGCACAGAGCACGGAATTAGTTCCATTCCCCTGTCCAGTACAGCTGATCCTGCAGTATCTTCTCCATCTCTCACATGCTGGACTCAAATCAAACTCTGTCAGAGTGCATCTCAGTGCCCTGGCGACACATCACCAAATGGTGGATGGCAGACCCTTTGACCCAGCTGTTGGTGACCCACTTCATGAGGGGACTCCTTTTATTGAAACCCCCAGTACGCCCTCTGGCAACCGAATGGGACCTCAATGTTATACTGGCACAGCTTACTCACCTGCCTTTTGAGCTCCTGGCTACCTGCCACCTACGATACTTTTTGTGGAAGGTGCTGTTCCTAGTTCGCTCACCTCCGCTCGCAGAGTCAGCGAGCTTCAAGCCAGAGGCTCCGTACATACCCCAAATTCCTTCACTTTTTCACCTCAACCAGGAGGTGGTACTTCCCACGGCCTCATGTCATTCTACATTCAGCATATCCAGGGCCACAGGAGAGCCCTGACTATCACAGGCATGAAAATGACTTGAGTAGCACACAGTCACAAAAAGAGTAAGTAGGAATCAAACCCCTGTCCCCTGATTATAGTAACATTGCACTAACCAGTATGCTACACCTCCACAGCACTTGACCCTGTAGTTTCTGGAGTTGAAGAGCCTGCAGGTCTCTGCCTAATCTTTCAGCTGTGTATGCTGGTATAGGTTAACCCCTCCATTACCAATGATGCACTGCACACACAGAACAGCAGTCTGCAGCTGATCACCAAACAGAGAATGGACAGATCCATCATATCAGCTCAGTATGATGCACTGACAGTGTGTGCTTCAATGACATAAGAGCTACAAACAGGATCTCTGCCTGAGGTGCCAGGACCCTTGACCCACCCCACATGGCACATCTCCTTTCTGCAGCAGTAGTATGACTGTGTGCTGCCACTGTCACTATGGGATCATGACGGACATCACAGATGGTAATGCGGATAGCAGAATACCTCTTTTTGGAGAGGCTAAAAAGGTTGGGACTCATTAACCTGGGGAAGAGACAGCTGAGGGGAGTGAAAAGTGAAAAAAAAAAAAAAGTGAAAAAAAAGTGAAAAGTGAAAAGCAGTTTTTAATGAAACAAAGAAATAATATTCTGTGGCTGTATTTTTTTAGATCAGTTTACAATGACTGTGAGCACTCCCCTGAAGAAACACATACTGTGAAACGCTTGGGCGCCTTAGAAGAACTAAATAACAGCTACAATGGTACAAAAAAAAGGGTCGTTGATGTGAACAGCAGCAAGAGTAATGTTGATGATTCTAAGACCTTACGAACAGCTGCGTGTTTTTTACTGAGACCTTTGTACCTAGTGTTGGTTAGTTTTGTGGTATTACAAAACCATTTTTTTCTTTAGTTTCAAAGTGGTGAATCTATGAGCAGATAACAAGCCTATACTATATCAACAGGGAAATGCATTGCATAATCCACAGCCAGGACCCAAACCTGTGACCCTCCACTCATATACCCACCAACTGTGTGCATTGAGCCACAGTGCTGCCACATGGTTACAATACTCCCAGGAGCTGACATACTTCGCATCAGACAGACCTTGGCACATGTTGCAATGCACATAGTGCACAGGACCAGGGCATGGCTTTGGTATGCTGCAGGCGGGTGCCACTGCCCCCTCTACCAACACCCCCATACCAAGCTTACATGCCTTGTGCTGTCCGTGTTGGTAGTGTGCAGTTCCAGCCCATCCAACATGTGGGTTGGCGGGTGCCTAGGGTGCATGGTCTGGATGGGGGGGGGGGGCACAGGCATACATGGACAGCCACACAGCCCCTTCCCCAACCATCTGCTTCTGCAGGGACCACATCACTGCTTGCCAATGATACATCTTGGGGAGAGGATGACATCCACTGCTGTGGTAGTCCCCTGGGAGCCTGCATGTTGCAGCTAGCTGGAGGGCTACAGCTGCTGGTACTCTTCCCCCACAGCTGGGTTCAGCAGCAGTGGGAGGGGAGCCATCTGGGATCTCTGCTTGAGGGGCCAGGACCCTTGACCCACCCCACATGGTACATCTCCTTTCTGCAGCAGTAGTATGCTTCCCCCCTGAAGCCCCCTCCTGGTTACCCTGTTTTGTCTTTGTCCTTGTAGGTTGTCACTTGTTTGTCCCTTGCTCGTTTGTTTATGTTGCCTGGCTAGGCTATGGCTGTCTATGATTTGGTTGTAGTGTGGTGTTACTATTCTGTCCTTGCCTCCTTCTTTCCTATTTATTATTGGCGTTCCTTTTCTGGTTTGTAGTGTTGAATCCATCCATTTTATTGTACACCGCTTAATGTTTTTACAATAGCGGTTTATCAAATACGAATAAAGATAAAGATAAAGATATGACTGTGTGCTGCCACTGTCACTATGGGATCATGACGGACATCACAGATGGTAATGCGGATGGCAGGATACCTCTTTGTGGAGAGGCTAAAAAGGTTGGGACTCATTAACCTGGGGAAGAGACAGCTGAGGGGAGGTGTATAGATTATTGACCAGAATGGAATAGGTAAACATAGGTCACTTGTTCATGCCCCTTTAGGACTACTAGATGGAAATATTTTTTCAGCCAACGCGTAATCAAACCCTGCAATCCGCTACTGGAAGATGTAGTAAAAGCTGTCAGTATAGCAGGGTTTAAAAATCATTAGACAGGTTCCTGGGGAAAGGTCCATAAACCACTGCTAAAGTGGACCCAGGCTATGCACTGCTTGCTCCATTGCAGTTATTGGGACCCTGTGTGTCTTTAGGGGAAACTGCTAGATACTTGTGACCTAGATTGGCCACTGTTGGACACAGGGTACTGGGCATGATGGATCTTGGTCTGACACAGTCTGCATATTTTCTAAACTTATGTTCTTATGTGCCACCTAGGCAGTTGCCTGGTCCCCCCTTGGCACCACCAGCCCCCACTGCATGACCCCTGTGCCACCTCCTTTGCCCCATCAACAAAGCGCCCTTTCATATTTGGGCACTATGCTGTTGATGCTATTGGAGCACTACTATCACTAACTTGGGCTCCCTGTCTGTTTGCCACATTGCACATCTTAAATGGTCTCACTCACCTCTGAAGGGTGCCTTTTCTGCAAGGTTTTGGTATGCGTTAGGGTTCCGGGCATTAAGGCGCCTTTTGGCAGGTTGCACAATCAGCATTAAGAGAGCACAGCTTGTTCACGCCCACTCCCCGCCCATTGACCCACACTCTCTGCCCCATGCGCACCTTATCTCCGCCCACAGGGTTCTTTACTCTGCTGGTACTGTTAGCGTGCACGAAAGTGGCTTTTTGAATGCGCTAAGGGTGCAGGTGTGCCGATAGCATGTGCTAACAGCACACTTGCCCCTTCACCGTGGTTTAGTAAACATACCCATAGTTTAAAAATGGGCCTGCACCTTAAAGTGAAGAAGACAAAGATCCTGACAACTGGCAAAATCAATAATTTCATCCTTGATAGAAATAGAAATAGTAGACAACTTTAACTAGCTTGGATCAACAATAAAGAAATGACAAGTAGCCAAGAAACCTAACGATGCATTGCTCTTGGCTAAATGGCTATGAAAGACCTAGACGAGATTCTCAAGTGCAGAAATGTATCTCTGCATACAAACATTCAACTTTGTCCAAGGCATGGTAGTTTCACATCTGTTTTATTAACAAAAGCAAAAACACTCCCAGCATGTGGGAACTCTTACACATCACCAGGAGTGTACAAACAATACAAATTCCAACATATGTATTTTATATTTTACGACCCTTAATCCCTCCCCTCCTTTCTGCTCTCCACCAACCCTCCTCCCCCGACCTCATTCCCTTGATATATTGACATAGAGCAATATAACAGCAGCCACCCCTTCTACTTGAAAAGGGGAAAGATATCAGAGACACCACCATAAAGACCCATGTCGTCAGCTGCACCATCCCCCCACCCTCTTATCCTACCTCTCCTTCCTAGAATCCACCCCCACTTCAAAAAAAATATACCAATCAACCCCAAGCAAGAAGCTCAGGCAACCTGCGGATGAACAACAGCCCCAAACCACCCAGCCACACATATCACAATACTTAACAGGATCGATCCCAACCCTTACATACCCCCACATGTCCCCTCACTTCTGAGCCCTGTGAGATGTCTGCCCCAGCCCCTTTTTACCCTTAAAGATATCCTTGATCAACTCACAAATAGTTCATCTCCATGGTATTTTCAATAACAGCATAGGGATGAGAAAGTTGGACAATGAAGCAGAAAGACAAGAAGAAAATCCAATGCCTTCGAATTATGGTGCTGTCGAAGAATATTGTGTATACCATGAACTGCCGGAACAATAAATCAGTCAGAGGAAATCAAACCTAAGCTTTCTTTAGAAGCTCAGATGTCAAGACTTCGACTTTTGTACTTTGGACATATTATGTGAAGAAAAAAAAAATCATGCTTGGCAGGGTTGAAGATCGACACAAAAGAGGAAAGCCGACAGTGCAATGGATCAATACAATACCAGCAGCTATGGATGCCATCAACAATTAGCCTTCTGACCAAAGACCAAATGCATTTTAATACAACTATCCACATGGTCATCATGAGTCAACATTGACTTGACGACACTTATCAATAACAAAGCATTTGACAAAGTCCCATATCAGAGACTCCTGAGGGAATTAAAAAGTCATTGGCATGGGAAACAATGTTCTGTTGTAGATTGGAAATTGTTTGAGAGATAGAAAACAGAAAGTAGGGATAAAAGTCAATTTTCTAAATGGATGAAGGTGAATAGTGGAGTACACCTCAGCAATCTGTACGGGAACTGGTGCTTTTAGCATATTTATAAATGGTATGGGATCAGGATCAACAAGTAATATGATTAAATTTGCATATGACACCAAATTATTCAAAGTTGTTACATCACATGCTGTTTGTGAGAAATTGCAGTAGGACCTTGTGAGACTGGCCATCCAGATGAAATTTAGGGGCTTGTTTACAAAGCTGCGGTAGTGGCTTCCGCTCGATATCGGAGCCGCGGCCCCATTGAATGCAATGAGGCCACGGCTCCGATATCGGGCGGAAGCTGCTACCGCGGCTTTGTAAACAAGTCCCTTAATATGGACAAATGAGGAAGGCGACCAAAATGATTTGGAGCCTGCATCAGAAGCCTTATGAGAAGAGACTTGAAGACCTAAACATGTACACTTTGGAGGAGAGGAGGGACAGGGAGATATGATTCAAACCTTTAAATACTTAGAGAGAAATAATGAACAAATAAATCTCTTCCAAAGACGGAGAAGCTGCAAAACTAGAGGGCATAACATGAAGCTACAAGGTGGTAAATTGAAAGGCAATGTCAGGAAATACTTTTTCACTGAAAGGGTGGTGGATGCTTGGAATGCGCTCCCAATGGAAGTGGTGGGGGCAAATACGGTGACGAAGTTCAAAAGGGCATGGGCAAACACAGTGGATCCCTTTACAGCAACAAGAAAATATCAAAATAATCTGAACCATCTAATTCCTTAACAAATAGGGGTATCCTACATGGAGTGGTAGAATCACCCCTAAACAAAGACATGGGGAAAGGGGGGCCTGCACAGAGCGACAGGTGTACCTACTCTTGACACCGTACTGGGTAGACTAGATGGACCATACTGACCTTTATCTGCCATCATTTACTATGTTACTATGTAAAGTGATGTACATAGGGAAGAATAATCCAGACTATAGATACACAATGTTAGTTTCCACATTTGATGTCACTACCTAAGAAAAGCATCTGGGTATGATCAACTGCTGAATATTGACCCAAATATTGTTCCAAACAGCAAACTAAAGACTTTGGAAATCTCTTCAAAATGCACTAATTTGGAGCCTGATCCCTAGCAGCAGTACCATGAGTACATCCCCCACCACCCCCGGGTTTCTCTCTTCTGCCCTCATTTTACATGCCCCTCTCCAACTGTTGTGTACCATTCATTTCCTACATTTGCATCTCCCTTCTCCATCTCAGGCCCGATCGGAGATTACAAGACACTCCGCGTTCTATTTTCTAGCTCCTTATTTCTGGAACTCCTTACCACCAGACATCCATTTAGAACAATCATATCCTCCTAGGTTTAAGAATGGTCTAAAGTCGTACCTATTTAGATTAGCCTTTCAACTGCAAACCATTAATGTTAGGGGTCATGGGCTTATTGGAACCCATACCCAAACAAGCAGGAATGACTATGGATCGCTTCTGCTCTCACTACAGATTAGGGACCCTGGTAAGGATAAAAATGGGATCAGGGCCAGCTTAACAAAATAGTCAATGAGGCACTGGCTCAAGGTGCACCAGAGAACAAGCAGTCTTGCAGAATCAAAGAATTCCTACCTTTCTTTTAAAGCCAGGCAAAGAGGAACAGAGGAAGCAGACAGACTAGTTAAGAACTACCTTACCCCCTCCCCCCCCAACCAATGCACACGCGGACATGAATAATCCGCCCATTCCGCAGTATGCTGGGTCTCAATCCGAAAATGCACTGACACAGATGCTGCATAAATAGTGCTTTAGTGGCCAGCATGTTCTCTTTTCACCAGCACTGTTGTCCAAATTGTTTGCCGCTGCAGGGAGACCTGATGAGGATTTCAGGAGTCATCTTATCAAGCCTCAGGTGAGAAGGCAGTATAGTATATAAAATTAAGCCATAAACCATAAGAACAAATTGGAATCCCTCTATCCTTGGAGAGGATCCTGAGTTTGGTCTACGGGAGTGGAAGTTCTTCTTTAGTAGTGGATGCACGTCACTGACGGGGCATATCCAAGAACACACAGTCCGTTTCATCCAGTCAAACTGATTGCGCCGGCCTCCAATCAGAAGATCCTCCAGGAGGCCTTCTGAGGGATCAGAGTCCTTAATGCCAACTAGACAGGGCTCACACACCAAGCCCTTCAGGCTGGCATCTGAGATGACAAGAACTCCATCCAGTGCTTCCAGCTGCACTTTGGCCACCAGATGGTAAAACTGCAACCACTACCTGAACTCCTTCTTGATCTCTTGGAAGGGCCTAGTCAAACGATGAGGAACATGGAGGCCAGAAAATAAGCTATTGCTTCTGCAATGAGTGCATATGCACCCTGGCCCAAGAACAATGTTCCAGACCTGAGGGCTTGAGAAGTCCCACATATGTGGAGCTGACTGAGAATCACATGTTCTGAGTTGGTAGAGGCTTGTGTGAACTCACCGTCATGAGGAAGCTTGACTCAGGAGAGTATGGAACCGATCCCTACCTACTCAAAATCCTGGAAGAGAATCAGACTGGTCTCAGGACAGACGATCATCAAGTCAGCGCGACGCTCAGGTATGGGCAAACCCATGATCTTTACATGCAGAAAGGCACTGCTACCACTACTACTACCTTGGAAAAGGCATGGGGAGCCGCTTCTAGGTCAAAGGCAAAGCACGGAAATGAAGAGACAGCATTTAATTCATAAGTGAGGAAACAGCTAGGACCGGCTGTTCACTAGGCGGGCAGACCTTCATGGGCGGCATGACACACATAGCCTGCCACCCACTCCCCCCATGCTGATCCATGCCATGCTGCTGATTCTGGTGGCGGGGGTGGCTCAGTGGCAGCAGCAGGTCATGTGCTTCAAGATATATGGCCTGCTGCTTCTGAATTCCCGAAGTTGTGTTGGAGGGGTCAGAAGCAGCAGGCCATGTGTGCCAAAGGCACAGCCAGGGCTTCTGTCTAAGGCAACAGAAATCCTTAGGCCAGCCCTGGAAACAGCTAATGTTGCTTACAATGAGAACGTGACAAATGCCATGGTGAGGTCTAAGAGGTGAGCAGCACCTCCTACCTGATGATGGAATGACAGACCTGTAGGTTCTCATACAAACATGAGATGAAAACAACTGGCTCTAGGTCCAGGACATGCCAGAAGGAACCTACCTTCCTGGGTACTCATTTATCAGGGATAACATCCCTAATCGTACAGTGGAAGGCACAGAAACAATCTGCCATTACATGCAGCCCAGAAGAACGTCTACAAGCATCACCCACATGAATGTAGAGATGCAGGGAGGTTCTACTGATGAGACCCTTATAAGTACTACCATCATTCAAATATTGCGCATCAGAATTCCCAGTCTGGCCTGAATCAGTAATTTAGGGACAGAAGGTAGGCAGCCTATGGCAGGAGCTAACACATCTCTGACCTTGCCTAAGGTCCACAAAGACCCACTAGTCTAATGTGATATGGATCCTCAAAGAGAACTGCTTGCATTGCATCCCAACCAGTTGCACATTGGGATGGACTGCCAGAACCTACTGAGGGGATTATAGGCTCCCAAAGGAACCACGGAGGTGACTCAAGCATGTCAAAAGTTCCACAAGAACTGCCCCTACTGCAATTGAGGCTTTGAAGGACTCACAGTAGTTTGAGGACATCTCTAGGCTCTATGCCTGACCTTACAAGGCTCCTCGACCCTTCTAAGTCTGTCTTCAGGAATCTCTTTGGGTGAGCTTCTCCTACCAGAGAGAAAGTAACTCTTAAGAGAAACTGTTCACAGCACAGATTGGAGTCAGCATCTTTTGACTAAAGGTAATACCAGCATTGCCAACTGGACCATACCACCACCATCATGGAGCAGGGAGAGACTCTGAACCACTCTTAACCAGCAGCAGCAGCTATCTAGATGGTCCACTTCAAGCCTTCTAGTATCTGGAAGGAGAGTGAACTTAATGACAATTTGACCCAATCAATGTCATGGGCATAATTTGGCGAAGGCAAGAGGGGCATTGCTCCTCCCAAACTAGCTGCCCCAACAATGGCCGCAACACTTGTCTGCCCAAGGGGATCCGATCTCCCATGGGTAGAAGAGAAGGGGAAGGCTGCAATCATGGTAAAGTCCTCTTCAATCTGCCTGCAGGACATGAGATCTGCTGCGAGCAGAAATGAAGTGACTGGCTGCAATCACAGCCCAGAGGCAAGCGGTCTGCCCATGAACATCCAGTCCCCATGGGCAGAAGAGAAGAGGGTGGCCTGCAGAAAAATAGGTTGGGAGGGGATGAGTTCAAGTGAGGTAGAGAAGGCAGGAAGGCAGGGGCAGGGGACCTATTTAAAAAGGGAAGATGGGGAGATTTTAGGGCAGGGGATGGGAGCACTAAGGGAGTTGGTGAAGGGGTGGAGTCTGGAAGGGTAACGGAGGAGGAAAACAAGCAGAAGAGGGGTTGGAAGAGGGCAAGGAGTTTCCAAAAGGTACATTCCCCTCTCCCCAGAACATATATAAGCACCCTCTTCCCACTCCCACACAGGTACCCTACCTCCAACACGACAGTCACGCATGCATAGGCATCTCACCTCTGCATCATACACACAAAGGCACTTCACTTCTGCACCACACACACACACACACACACACACACACACATGGGCACTTCACTTCTGCACCATACACACAAAGGCACCTCACCTTTGCACCATACACACACATACATACAATGGCACTGAAACTCTGCACCACACACAGATATGCACCGCAGCCCTGCACCCTACCCACACAAATGCACCTACCACCATATCTCCTTCCACACACAGACAGGCACACTACCGTTGTACCACACACACATACAGACACTTAATATCTGAAGCTATAACTGTTGGTACCTGTATTTCTGTCTAAAGGTGCCATGTGGTATAGGAACTTTGGTGCTGGTCTTGTGAGACTTGACAACATGAGAGACAATGGTGAGAGGACACGAGGCTCCTAAGATTTTGGCCTGGCTCCTAAATGCACACAAAATTTGTTGAGGCCTGCAAAAGAGGCACAGTAAGTTTGGAATTTTGTACCAGCTATACGCTACACTGCTGCAAAAATAAAGTCCCGTCACCATGTGTACCTCTCTGCTAGCTGCTATTTTTACATTTGCTGAGCAGTAACATGAGGCTCAGTTCTCTCTGATCCCACATGCAGGCAACACTGCCTCTCCCCATGGTCTGCCCCCTTCCTCGATCCTGGTGATTCTTGTTCAGAGATGAGCTGTGGGGAGAGCCAGCACTGCACCTAATCAGCGATATGGCTACCTCTGAGCAATTGGCACTGAAATTGATGGAGATAGAAGACTAAGGAGAGAGGCTGTGCCATCTGCATGTGGAATCAGATAGGTCTGTGCGTCTCAGGCTACTGCTCAGCAAAGGTGAACTAAAGTAACACCTGCCTCCTCTATTTCTTATGCTACACTGCATACAGAGCCTGGCTTGTTGGGGGTTTCAATTTAATTTTAAATACATATTGCTACTTTATTTATTTATTTCCTATTCTTATATGCTGCTTTATCCAGCAGTCAAGGCAGTTTACAATGAAGAGAACTTGAACATTACATCTAACATGGCTAACTTTGTATAATATAACAACACATATTGTGGTAATGAGGACACTGACAGGCATAGAAAAAGGGCTGCTTTTAAAACTTTTTCTTCTGAGTCAAAGCAGGGCTCAGGCAGGCAATCAGTTAAATCAACACATAGAGAGAAAAGCCACATGATTCAGAGGGCTGAGTACAGACCACACCCTGCCTCCATGGCAACACAAAATGCAAATGAGAAACATGTGGGGGGAAGAGCTAGGAAAACGCCTCTCACACACAAAGATTTAAGCTCTCAGAAGCAAAGAGAGTTATCACAGGGAGCTTGAGCACAGGAAGCACGAGGACGGAGAGGACAAGAAGCAGAAGCAGAGGTTGAACCAGAGTCCAGACAGAAGTCTTGGACTGAGCAAACACTGGAATCACGGCAGAAAGTTCAGAAGCCAAAGCCAAGGGAATGGCAGAGCAGGTCTGACTCTCAGCACAGAAAGGATTCCAACGGCAGTTCTTCTACAAGGTACAGCTGTACAGAGTTTGCAAGCCCTTGTGAAGATAGGAGCCAGAACTCTGGGAGAATTGTAGAATATAGCTCAGATAGCAGTGAGGTTGCTGAGGATTCTGAAGGGGAGATTTATTCTTCTGTAAAGCCTGAAAGGAAGCTTGTACCTAGAAGCCAACAGAGACAGCAAAGTCATATGAGTGTTTTGCCTAGAGATACAAAGCCCTGCAATGCATATAGAAACCCCGTGAGGAGAAAAAGAAATCCCTGGGATAAAGTGTTTAAATTAATGCAACAGCTGTAGCCAGGTTGGGATGATAAAAACCCAGAGCTGTTTCAGGATGGAATAGAAGATATGGAAACAGAATTATCTGAATTAGACCATGATTCAGATTCCATAATGGATTGCTCAACAGCATATGTTTAATAAGAAGAAAAGCTGAATTGCTGGTTTAAAAGTAAGAATTCAGAACTGTGTTTAAATGCTCTGAATGTTTGAGAATCCTGGAAGAAAAGAAAAGGATTACAAGTTTGTTTTGCCAGCACTGTTTAAAGCACTGATTTCAAGTTTGCTGAAGGAAGCTATTTGAGTTATTTCTGTTACACCTTGTTCATGTTTCAAAGAGAAGTTTACTTTGCTAAGTTTTGATGAAACAAGATAAAATAAATAAATTTCCTGTGAACTGCCTAAACTACTCGGACTACTTATTAACCACAATTACAAAAAGGTCCCAGCAGCACATGCTCTGGAAATAAGCTAGTTTAACAAACAACAGTTGGCACGCTGCTCCATATAGGCTATTGCCTAGACGGTGCGGCGCCACAATATATACATATAATAGTGAATAGTGAACAACAGTAATTAGCTATTTACAATGTAAGTAGCATGAAGGCATAGGGGTTAGATGGTAATTTTGATGATCTATAAGTGGTGTATATCAGTGTATGACTGATTACAGGTTAGATGGGTAGTTGCAATGGAGGGGATTTGCATCATGATTATAGAGTTTGAGTTTATTATAATTTATTCTGTACTTGGTGAGGGTCTAACTATGTTTTGCCTGTGTGATTGACACTAAGGGGTATGATTACTAAATGGCGGTAAGGAAGCATGCATTACCGAGCATTAACGACAGCAAAAAGGGGCTTTCCATGGGTGTGTAGGAGGGGTTCTGACATTAAGGGCACTATGGTTTTTTTTAATGTGTGGTAACGGGACATCGGGCATTAAGGTGTCAAGCAGGCACCTTAACATCCGAAAACAGTTGTAACCCTAACCCTGGATAAAGGAGCAGCAAGGGAAGACAATCTGAAGGTGATGACTGGAAGGATAGGTGGGAGATGATGGATCTGCCAGACCAGTGGGCATAGGGTGGCAACCATTAAAGTCAAAGAGCATGGGGGGTTCCGGTGATGTCAGCACAGAGATGGCTGCCTAAGAAGTGAGCTCCGCTGGGGATGGCTATAAATTAGCCCCAGAAGTAAGAAATAAGCCCTAAATAATGACCCGACCAGAACCGCAATAGAAAGGAGAGCGGTGGGCAAAGAACTACAGGCTCCAATGTCAGGAAAGAAGGCGGGAGTGGACTTAAAAACCTTCTCATTTAAAAGGGGAGCAGGAGCAAAGTCCCAGGCAAGCAAGATGGCGGTGAGTAGCGGCGAGTCCGGAGAGGCGGGAGAAGGGGGAGCCGTGAAAGGGAATGCCAGTGAGATCCAGAGTCTTCGCGAGGACCTGCAAAGATGGTTCGACTCAATGAAGCAGGAGTTAAATACCTTTAAGATGGAAGTTCAGAACTGGTTCCGTGACTTAAAGGGAGACATGGTGTCGCTTGGTGCACGTCTGGAGGAGCTGGAAAACAGAATGGATGAGCACAAGGAACAGCACAGTGCTAGCATGCAGCGAGTCAGCGCAATTGAGGAGGCGCAAGGTGACATACTACAGAAGCTAGAAGACCTCAAGAATAGATCCCGCCACTCGAATATTAAGATACAAGGCCTCCCGGAGGGGGAAGGGGCAGTAAATTATATCACTCTGGTGGAAGAGTTTTGTGGTGCGATACTCAAGGCTGCAGATATGGACATGGAGGGGGTGTGCCTCAGAGTGGACAGAGCTCACAGATCACTCGGCCCGCGGAGGGAAAATAAAGCCAGAGATATTGTATGCTGCCTGCTTGAATATCGGTCAAAAGAGCTAGTGACAAAGGTGACCAGGAAGTTGGGAAAAATAAACTGGCATGGGGCCAAAGTGGAAGTGTTCGCGGACATCTCTAGCATAACTATGAAAAAGCGTAGGGAGTATCAGACGGTGACGCGACACCTCAGGGAAGAAAATGTTCGATACAGGTGGTTGTTTCCAGTGGGGCTGCAGTTCACCATAAACACTAAATCCTATGTGGTCCATTCAGTGGAGGCTGCGATCTCTAGCTTGCAACAAGCAGGATGGTCAGACCTCCCGACGACCACAACGAGAGAACATGGAGCATGTGAGGTGGGGGGCCTCCCTAAAAGCTCACAGTCCAGATGGAGCAGAGTGTCGGGCAGGGAGTGGAGGTTGCGGAAGCAGAGGTCAGTCCAGCAGACCGGGGAGGCAGCCACCTGAAATACCTACCTGGTCAATGGACTGGAGACCAGCTGCAGGCAATAAAGCCGGGACTGAGAGGAGCACGGGGAGAGACTCTGGCGGTGAATGTGGACAGGGTACTGCTTTTAAGTTATAAAGTGTTAAAGAGAATGTTGTTATTACATGTTATGGGCTTGGGGTTGATGGGGGAGTTGGGGAGGATGGGTTGGGGAGGTGATGGAGAATTTGGGATGAAGGGTGAGGAAGTGTTTGTACTTTATCTTTGGGGAATAGTTAAGGTGTGAAGGGGAGTTATCCTGGTCTGATGTTACTTGGAGACAATCTACCTTCTGGATCGGATGGTGATTTGGGGGAGGGGGAGGAGGGGGGGAGGGGGGAGGGGGAGGGAAGGAGGGGCGGGGGGAGGAGGGGTTTGTAGGTGGAGCTGGCATCTTAGAGGGGGTGGAAAGAAAATATGGCTGCGCTCAGACTGGTGACTATTAATGTTAGAGGTCTGAACTCCTTTTATAAGAGGCAACTGCTCTTCAAAGAGTGCAATAGATTGGAGGGGGATATTGTTTTTGTTCAAGAGACACATCTGCTCTCCAGGGATGAAGGGCGCATAAGGCACCCCCGATTTCCCCAACAGTATTTTGCCTCCAATAAGGTGGAGAAGAAAAAGGGGGGAGTGGGGATACTGATGTCCAGTAGGATGTTGGGCCAGGTGGAAGAGATGACTAGAGATAAGGGAGGGTGTTATGTGATTGTCAAATTAAGGTGGAGACAAAAAATATATACTTTGGTTAGCGTTTATGCCCCTAATACTAATCAGGCGGATTTCTTTAGGGAATTACAGGATATTCTAGTATGCAGAGGGGAGGGGCAGTTAATACGGGGGGGGGATTTTAATGTGGCTCTCAACCCCTTGGTGGATACCTCTAGGGGGGGGCAGCGTCCGCATCCAGACAGCATAGACTCCGATTGAAACGGATGATGGAAGGATTAGAGGTGGTGGATGTGTGTCGCGAAGTGCATTATGGATGGCGGGATTACTCCTTTTTTTCCGCCGTGCATGAGGTTTACTCCCAGATTGATTTGTTTTTCATAGATAAAACTTTGCTGGCGGAAGTTGAAGACTGTGAAATACGAGAGATGACGTGGTCGGACCACGCCCCAGTCACTTGTACCTTACTAATGGGGAGCCCGAGATCAGTGAAAACTTGGTGGAGGATGGGGAAGTACTGCAGCAGGTACGGAGAGAAGTGGAGGACTATATACTATTGAATGATAATGGGGAGTGCTCCCCGGGGGTCGTGTGGGATTGCCTGAAAGCTGTAGTGCGGGGGAGGCTAATAGCTATAGGGGCTCATAAGAAAAAGTTAAGACTGCAAAAGCAGATGGCATTGTTAGCCTCGATTGGTGACCTGGAAATTCAGATGAAGCGAGGTTCCCAAAATGTGACATTGAAAGGGCAGTTAAAGAGGGTGCAGATGGAGCTGAGTGAATTGCATATGCAGGAGATCCGGCACAAATTGACCCTGTTGAGGCAGAAGCACTTCGAGTTTGGTAATAAAGTGGGAAGATTACTGGCTCGTAGAGTCAAGAAAATGGCAGCTCGGAATACCATAGTGAAAGTGAAGGGAAAAAGATGGTCAATTAAAGTGGTTGGGAAAGGAGATTGAGGAGCGGTTTGTTCAGTATTATCAGGAGTTGTACACGCCGGAAACCACAGTAGAAGAGGAGGACATACGGGGATTTTTGGATAGTGTCAAGCTGCCTTGTATGGACAGTGAAGAGTCAGAAGAGCTCTCACTTCCGATTGAGGAACATGAGGTGCTGACAGTGATTAAAGGGTTACAGGCCCACAAGACTCCGGGGATGGATGGGTTTCCCAATCGATTTTATAAGGTCTTTGCGGGGTGCTTGGTGGGGCCACTAGCGAGAATGTACAATTCCTTTGGCAAGGACAGTATAATGCCAGCCTCAATGCGATTGGCGGGGATCAGTATTCTGCATAAGGAAGGGAAGGATCCCTCAGAATGTAGTTCATATAGGCCTATCTCCCTTCTGGGCAGTGATTTAAAAATCTTCACCAGAGTGCTAGCCAATAGGTTGCTCCCTTATCTGGAGAAGCTGGTGCACCCCAATCAGTCCGGGTTTGTGCCAGGGAGATATACCTCGGATAACATCAGGAGAGCGTTAAATTTGGTATGGTTTGGAGAGGGAGCAAGGTAAGAGCTTGCCCTGCTATCAGTGGATGCTGAGAAAGCATTTGATAGGGTGAGCTGGCCTTTTCTTTTCCTGATGCTAGAGTGAGTGGGGATAGTTGGGCCCTTTCTTGATTGGGTGCGAATTATGTATAAAGCGCCATTAACATGCCTTAGAATTAATGGTTCTATTACAAAACCTTTTGAATTGCAAAGGGGGACGAGGCAGGGTTGCACACTCTCCCCGTTACTTTTTATAATAGCAATGGAGCCGATGGCCCAGACTGGATGAGGGACTGTGAGGATGTGCAGGGGATTAAAGTGGGGAGGGCCCATCATAAGAGCTCTTTATTTGCAGATGATGTTTTGTTTTTTCTTACGGAGTCATCAAGATCTCTTCGAGCGATTTTGGAGGAAGTGGCCAAATATGGCGAAATGTCTGGGTTTTGTATCAACCTCATGAAGTCATAAATTTTAAATATAACAATTAGTAGGGAGAGAGTGGAGGGATTGAGAAAGGAATTCCCGTTCAGATGGGCCAAAAATAGTATTCGCTATCTTAGGGTGCAGATCACGGCTCAGAGAGGAAATATGTTTACTGAGAATTATATACCATTTAAAGGTAAGGTATTAAGGGAGCTTGAGAGGTGGGGGAGTTATGAGGTTTCTTGGTTAGGTAGGATTGAATTGATAAAGATGATCCTGGTACCCAGGCTCTTATACCTATTTATGAACTTGCCGATAGAGGTCCCTGCAGCGTTCCTTAGAAGGCTGCAGGATAAGCTTATGGTATTTGTCTGGAAGGGGAGCAGACCTAGGGTGGCTAGGAACATCCTGTGTACGAATCGTAGTTTGGGAGGAATGGGTATGCCGCAGATAATGAGATATTATGAGGCGGCACGGGTGCGGGAGGTATTTGAGTGGATATTGAGGGACCAGGCGGAGTGGGTGGAATTGGAGTATCAGGGGGTAGGGAAGGGGGGATGCCTAGCCAATATCATATGGGTTAAAGATGTGGGAACTGTAGAGAGGGGGAAGGGTAATCCCTTTATATTGCTCACACTACAGTACTGGCAGAGATGGCGTACCAGATGGTATGGTAACCAGGGGTGCTCCAAGTTTACACCACTGATACATGACCCAACGTTTACACCACTGATACATGACCCAACGTTTAAAAGATGGGCCCACAAGAGGTTGAGACACATAAGGCAATTTAAAGAAGGGGGGAATGGATGAAATTTGAGGATTTGCAGAGGGAGTTCCAGGTGTTGGAGGTGGACAGGTATCAATATATGCAAGCACGTCACTTTTGTAAGAACTTAAGGGGGAGGGGGAGGGAGAGAAAGGTGATATTATTGATGGGCTGGTAGAAGATCAGGTGGTTAAAGGGTTAATATCAAAACTGTACAAATTAATGGAGTCAGTGAAATGTGCGGAGTGGGCCCACAGGAAAACGTGGGAGAGAAATTTACATATGTGTTGGGACGAGGCCCAATGGGAACTAGTGTGTAAAGGGCTATTTAAAGGGGTGCTCCTCTAGTAATATTTTGGAGCACAATTACAAGATGCTTTATAGATGGTATCTGACGCCCCGCAGATTGCAAAAATGGCAGGGAGGGTTGGGTCTGTGTTGGAGGGAGTGTGGAGAACTGGGATCCTTCCTGCATATCTAGGGTTACCAACTTTTTCACCGAGAAAAACCCGACACCTGTGGCTCGCCATGCTCCACCCATTCTCCGCCCCTAGTCCCACCCCTGCCCCGCCCCCAGCCCCACCCACAAAAATTACCGAGGATACGTGTAGGCTAACTTCCTTGGTCAGATAATAATTAAACTGGGAACCCCAAAATCCAAACATGAAATGTACAACACTGGAGAAATAAAACTATAAAGTAATTTCCTCTTGCACTAAACAAAAACGCAAAGATGTTATCAATACACACTTCCCAGACCAAACATATTCCAGCTAATAAATTCAAAATAAAAAGTATTTTTCTACCTTCTGTTTGGGCGTTTTATTTTCCAGTTGCAATTGCTCCAGTCACTTTCTTCTGGTTTCTTCGTGTCTTCTGCGAGCTATCCATTTGTCTTTTCTTCTCTTTTAGATGTTTTCCATTCTCTCTCTATTTCTGCTTTAACATACTGATTGTTTCCCTTTTGCTCTTTCCCCCAATTCTTTCCTTATTCCTTTATCATCCATTTAAATTTCACCCTTCCATTCTCAAGCCCCTCACTCTCCCAATACCCAGCCCATCATAGACTTTTCTTCCACACAAAATATTTTTCCCCTCTCCACTCATTCCCCATCTATTCTAGTCCTCCCCCAAAATCAGTTCCCTTATAGTTCTAGACCAGGGGTGGGCAAATGTTTTGACTCGAGGGCCGCAATGGGTTCATATATTGGACCCGGGGGCCGGACCAAGAGTAGATGGACGGTGTGTATGTGTGAATTAATATAAATTAAATTTAAATTTGTAATATTAAATGTTTAGATTAATTTAAGGTAGAAAAGCATAAAAAGAGTTATTTTACAAAACTTTTATGCAATGTATTTCTTTCATAAAATAGTACCTTCAATTTTAGTGGGAACAGTGTTGTTGGTCTCCCTTTTTTGTTAAGGCATCAAAGTCAGGAGATAGCTTTGTTGTTGCAATTCGCAGAATAGATCTGAGGTGTTGGTCAGTTAACTGGGATCTGTGACGGGATTTATTGATGTTCATGACGCTGAACGTCTGCTCACACACGTAGGTCGAGCCAAACAAGGCCAGAATCTTCTGTGCCATCCCCCGGAGGTTTGGAAAACAGTCATCTTTAAGTGAGGCATAATGACATAGTATCGGCGCCTACACTGCTCAATGTTTCTATGAGAAACTCCCACACTACTGACTGCTGTTGCAATCTCTCTCCAGATTTTGTTCTTTGCTGCTCTGGAGGCATTCAATGATTCCTTCCCATAGAGGCCACTGTAGTTATCTATTACTCCCTGCAAAAGCATCTCATCCTCCTGGAATGTAAAGCCCACTGCACGAACACGCCGACTGGCCTCCTGGGAGCTAGGACTTGCCTTTGATGTTCCTTCCGTCAAGGTCACTGGTTGAGACTCCTTCCCACTACCTACTTCTCCTATATTGTTCTCATTGTTTTCCTACTCTGCTTTCTCATTGCTTCCACACATTCTTTTCTGTTTATCTTCCCCCTGTCTATCTCCACTACCTTCCCTCCTTCTGTTATTTTTCCCCTCCACTTGCATGCTGCTGCCCCTATTCTCCAGCTCCTCTTTTTCACTACCAACCCTAGACTCTCTCAACTCTAGCATAATCCTCTCATACCCACTCACCATCCTCTTCCTAGGCACACCCGGATACACAAGTCCCTCACATTTTAAGACATACAGAGAAACAAAGGAACACCAAATACCCCAATAAAAACATAAATAATCAAATTACAATAGACATCACACACCTAGCTGTCTTCCTCCACTTCACAACACTTAACAAAAATTAACAGCGTGAAGAAACCTTTTATAGACCTCAGCAGGTTGGAGCAGGGTGCAATAGCCCGGCGAAAACTTGCAGGCCTTAAAGAATTCCCCGTGCATGTACCTTCATCTGATTTTAACGTGGTTTAGTACATAAACCCTAACATGTAACCTCCCTATCCCTCCCCCCCCAAAAAAATCCTTAATATAGCTAGCTTTTTACTAAGAAAACTAAAAAAATAATAATCCCCCCTACTGTAAGTTTATATTGTATCTCGCCTTGAAAGCTTCTTTTTTTTGCTTCCAGCAAGCAATACGCTTAAATAAATAAAATCGTACCTGAAAAGAATGAAAACGAGAGGAGAAAAAGATCGTGGCGCTACGGGTGTGCGCACCGCTAATGACCTGGGAGGGAGCACCCGGCAATCGGAGGTGGAGAAGGAGGCGGAGGCCTAGCCTGAGGCTGCGGATTACAGTGCTGTCCAAAGCAAGGTACAGGTTAGGCCAGAGAATCCTTGAAGCGTGCCCCAGCAAGAAAACCTCGCGGTACATCTAGGCCCCGCCCCCCCACTAGCTGCTGGCCGGCCCAGCCACTACCATGCCGTCCATACAGGCTTATGAATGTTGGGAGGGGCCGGATTAAAAGGTCCGCCGGGCCGTAGTTTGCCCATCCCTGTTCTAGACCCACCCAGCATCCACTCCCTTCTAATCCCATTCTCCCATGCCCCACATCAGCCCTTTTCCAGTCCTATTCCAGCTCTTCATCAGCCCATTTCCAGTGCTAGCCCTCACATCACAGACCATTTCCAGTCCTAGCCCCCCCCCCAATCACAGCCCATTTCCAGTCCAAGTCCCCCATCACAGCCTATTTCCAGTCCTAGGCCCCCCCCCATCACATCCCATTTGCAGTCGGAGTCCCCCCGCACCATCACAGCCCATTTGCAGTCCTACCCCCCCCCTCCCACCATCACAGTCCATTTGCAGTCCTAGCCCCCCTAATCACAGCCTATTTCCAGTCCAAGTTCCCCCTCCCTCCACCATAGCCCATTTCCAGTCCAAGTTTCCCCCCCCCCCATCGCCCTTTTCCAGTCCAGGTCCCCCTCCCCATCACAACCCATTTCCAGTCCATGTCCCGTCCCCCCCCCATAGCCCTTTTCCAGTCCAGGTTCTCCTCCCCATCAAAACCCATTTCCAGTCCATGTCCCCCCCCCCCCACATAGCCCCCTTACAGTCCAGGTCCCCCTCCCCATCACCGCCCATTTCTTTCCAGTCCAATGCCCCCCCCTAGCCCTTTTCCAGTCCAGGTCCCCCACCCCCTTCACAACCCATTTCCAGTCCAAGTCCCCCTAATCACAGCCTATTTCCAGTCCAAGTTCCCCCTCCCTCCGCCCTAGCCCATTTCCAGGCCAAGTTCCCCCCCCCCCATAGCCCTCTTCCAGTCCAAGTTCCCCCCCCCATAGCCCTTTTCCAGTCCAGGTCCCCCTCCCCATCACAACCCATTTCCAGTCCATGTCCCCCCCCCCCTTAGCCGTTTTCCAGTACAGGTCCCCCTACCCATCAAAACCCATTTCCTGTCCCTGCCCCCCCCCCATAGCCCTTTTACAGTCCAGGTCCCCTCCCATCACAGCCCATTTCTTTCCAGTCCAAGTCCCCCCCCCCATAGCCCTTTTCCGGTCCAGGTCCCCCCCCCCCCATCACAACCCATTTCCAGTCAAATTCCCCCTCCTAGCCCTTTTCCAGTCCAGGCCCCCTCCCCCCATCACAGCCCAGGCAGTCCTTGGCCTCCCCCCCCCCCCAAAAACCGTGGCTGTCTGAGGCTTTAGAGGGAGCCGGGGAAGCCCGCGCGAAGCCCCGGCTCCCTCTGAACAGCTGCCAGCGTGAAGAGCCTTTACCTTCAGGCTGGCGGCTGTTCCTGTGAAGCCGCGAATGCTGGGAAAGGTTAAAGGGCATTACCTTTAACCTTTCCCACCAATCGCGGCTTCACAGGAACAGCCTCCAGGGTGAAGGAAAAGGCTCTTCACGCTGGCGGCTGTTCAGAGGGAGCCGGGGCCTCGCGCGGGCTTCCCCGGCTCCCTCTGAAGCCCTCCGGGTTGGGAGAAAAGCCGTTTTTTTTGCTCTGGCCGCTCCCGATCTTGCGGCTAGAGCAAAAAAACCGGCTTTTCAAGGACCGGTTTTGCCTCTGCGCCGGCAGCCGGCCTGGCCATGGAAAAACCAGCCAGGCCGGCTGAAAACCGGCCAGTTGGCAACCCTATGCATATCTGGTGGGATTGTACCAAACTTTGGCCCAGGTAGGGTGAGGTGCCGGAATGGAACAGTGAGGTTT
This sequence comes from Ichthyophis bannanicus, assembly GCA_033557465.1. Lineage (NCBI taxonomy): Eukaryota > Metazoa > Chordata > Amphibia > Gymnophiona > Ichthyophiidae > Ichthyophis > Ichthyophis bannanicus. The sequence continues at coordinate 574,657,087 of CM066035.1, forward strand.
TAGGGGAGGGTATAATCTTTGGCCCCTGTCTGGCATTACTGAATGTGGGGGAGGAGGGGGGACTGACCAAGAGGTTGAAGTGGTGTAAGATTGTATGTGGGGCAACGAGACAGTTGATTGTGAGGAAATGGAGGGAAGTCCACCCACCCACATTAGGGTAGGTTCAGCAGAAAGTGGCACACCTTTACCTGATGTATCGCCTCACGGCCCTTCGGCAGCAGAGGCTGGTGAGCTTTCAAAGGTCATGGGGCCCCTACCTTCGGTGGAGGGAGGGGGGAGGGGAGTCACCTGACTCGGTAAGGAGCGGGGGAGTTGAGGCCTCTTAACTGACATATGGAAGATAACAAAGCAGCTGTGTATTTATGTATGGTGACTAGGTGCACTGTGATGGCGGTTGAAGATAGAGTGTGGATGCCGGTATACAAAGCCTTTGATTTAGGAAGTAGGGGAGGGGAGGGGGGAGAGGTGGTTGGGGGTAGTCTAACTATGTATAAGTGGAACTGTGTAAAGTTTGAGGAAAGCATGGTGTAATTGTAACTTTGTAACGTGTGTTCACAAGTTGAACAGGAAAAATGTGTATTTATGTCGTGTTGTTGAAGTATGGAATTTTCAATAAAATATTAATGGAAAAAAAAGTCAAAGAGCATGTGGGAGACTGGTGCATGGATGCACAAGGGGTGAATGTAATATGGCGTAATGTTAGTGCGTGGCATAGGATGTGAAACACATGTCCCCCAGTGGAGTCAGAAGTGACAGGATGTGTGCAGCGACAGGAGGACAGAGTATGAGTGGTGACATGCAGATTAGGCACAGGAGAGGCGTGTGTGCAGAGCCAAATTGTGGGAAAGAGTAGCAGTGTAGGCCATGGTGTAGCAGCCTGCATGAGAAGACATGACTGCACCTAGCTGACAGAGGTGGATAGATAGGCTGAAGGATGGATGGCAGCGGAGGAGAGGGTGGTATGGACTGGTAGCACCAGGGTGTCTTAGATGCCATCCCCAATGTATCTGTACTGTGCATGAAAATGTGTGGCATTGCCACTTGGAAGGCCTGATACCAGATATGTTGGACTCACACCTGTCTTAGCCACACAGCCACCATACAACACCTCAGACAAATGTGCTGATAACAACTGTGCAGGTGTTATCCATACCAGGGAAATGAGGCATGTATGGATGTGAGCTGAGATCTGCAGGTGGATATCCAAGGGGTAGGATGCGTCCACATGTATTGAAGAGATGGAAGGGAGCTAAAGCTGTACAGTAACAGACATGATATCACACATGACTCATGTTTCCCAAATAGGTTACAGATATATGTATGTAACTGCCTGTTAGTATACTGCTGAAACAGTGCAGTCAGTCGGGATACATCTTACCGTCAATTACTAATGTCTGATGAAAACCATAGTGTACAGACTTGCTTGTCAGCTGAGCCATTGGTGGGTTAAGTGACCTGCCCAAGGTCACAAGGAGTTGTTGCCAGTCCATGAAGGTTGTGGCTGACATAAAATGTGACAGTAACTCATTCCAAAATGTCACATAAAGTGCGTTAGTGGGCTTCAAACTGTGGTATCTATGCCCCCGCAAAGCCACTGCCATTACCTTTACCATCACTATCATGCCACACCTCCAAGCAGGGTACTGACATATGCAGGGTGAGCATGTCAGACCCCCTGCAATGGGGTGTATCAGAGGCAATAAAGCCATGCTCACAGAAGGCCATGATGTGGAATAGCATGTTCATTGACCCAAAATGTGGCCAGAACACATAATAAAGTAGAAGGATGAGTGTCTGCAAGTCACAGTAGAGCCAGGACAGTTAAAGGCAGGGAAATGGCCTGAGTACACACAGGCCCAAAATGACTAAGTGGAGATCAAACCCCTGTTCCTTGCATATAAAGGCATTGCACTAACCAATAGGCTACACCTCCACACCTCCCTACATAGCAATGTCAGGATTCAAAGAGCCTGCAGGTCACTGCTTAGACTGCCTGCTTTGTGTGCTGGTATAGGCTAGCCCCTCCAGTATCCATGAGGCACTGCACAGGTGGAACAGCTGTTTCAGCCATGCAGCAGCTGATCACCAAATGGAAAATGCACTAATTCATCACATCCACTCAGTAAGACGCACTGATAGTGGGTGCAACATTCACATAACAGCTACAAACCATGCTAATGAGCAGTTTTAGCAGTCACCCTGAGGGTGAGGATAGGGGCCCAGCACCTGGTCCCCAGAATTTGCACTGCTAGAGATAGCCTCTGCTGGCCATGCTGTAGGTCCATGTCACTGCCAGTGCATTATGCTAGTCATCTTGTTTCTTGCACAATTGAAGTATGCTGTAGATGCCAGTCACAGCTTGGCCCTGCTGGACAGGGACCTTCCCTGATCAGTGCATGTTAGTCCCCAGTGTGAAAAAGCTGATGCCAAATACAGTGGAGGCATCTAGGCTGGTGTGGTCCTGCCATGACCACAGTGAGTAGGCCAGGAACAACTGCTGTCCCAACCATTGAGGGCTAACAAGCCACCACAGCAAGCTCAGTCATACTGCACCTGCTATCCACCACTGTGCTGTTTCAGCCATGTGCATGCCAACTTCAGCCAGTCAACACACAGTGCATGTGCACAGAACAACCATGTGCCCTGGCTTGGGATAAATGGCATGGGCACCCAGCATGTGTGGCTCAGTGATTGGGTTCCCCAGACAGAGATTGCACCTGCATCACTGGAGCCAGACAACATATAGCATTATGTGGATACATAACTCTGCCATGATCACTGCTTGGTCAGAGTGAGAGTGCCCTATAAGCATGACATGCTGTGGCCACCCAGGCCAGGCACATAGCAGATGGCCACAACAAAGTCTCAGTCATTGACACTACTGCTGAGGCAGACACATCCAGGCTAATCCAGTCTGTTCCAGGCCATACCCACAATCCTCTGCTCCTCATCATGCACATTTGCACACTAATGCTGGGAACAGCTTAGGCAATGCAAGGCACAGTTTAGTGCAGAAAGTCACATAACAATGGAGAAACCGACATGCACACACACACTCACATCACTGCACTGTGCAAAAGTGGGGATGGTTGGCATTCCTGCCTGCCACATTGGTCTCCATATCAGCTCAAGCATTGTTAATGTGTGCTCATTGTGCAGGTGCTAGTAACGTGCCCTGACATTAATGCCCGTTGTTAGTGTCTGCTCAGTGTGCAGTTTCTCTCAGCCTGCCTCTCCATTCAGCTGTGGATAGTGGAGCCTGTCTGTATGGCTGATGGGTTTTTGCACCTTTTCTGGCCATTTCATTGGGGGTTGCACATGCTGGTGCTGTACCTGCACTGTAGGCTAAAGTTTAGACATAGGGACATGCAATACATGATCCACATCTAGGAACTGAATCTGTGACCCTCCACTCATATACACACCGACTGTGTGTGTCAAGCCACAGTGCTGCCATATGGATACAAGTGTCCCTGGAGCTGTCATGTTCCACATCAGACAGACCTTGCCATATGTTGCAATGCATATGGCACATAAGGTCAGGGCATGGCTCTGGTCTGCTGCAGGTGGGTGCTGCTGTCAGTGGTGGCAATGTGCAGTCCCAGTCTGTCCAATATGCAAGCTTGGTGTGTGCCTAGGGCACAAAGTCCAGTTCAGGGGATGGGCAGAGGCACACATGGGCAGCCACCCCCCCCCCCCCCCCATCCATCTTCCTCTGCAGGGTCCCCAGCACTGCCTGCCACCGATACATCTCATATGGAGGAAAGACAGGCACTGCTGTGGCAGTTCCCCAGGTGCCTGCATCTTGCAGCTACCTGGAGGACTACAGCTGCTGGTGCTATCGGACACCTCTTCCACAGCTGAGTTCAGCAGCAGCAGGGGTGGTCAGCAGGGATCTATGTCCAGGGTGTTATGTCCTCTGGACTGCCCCATATGGCACATCACCTTTCTGCAGCAGCAGCTTGTCTGTGTGCTGCCACTGTCAATGTGAGAACATGCTGGACATCACAGATAGTACTGTGGATGGAAGGATATCCCTATGAGCTGAGGCTCCAAAGGTTAGGGCCCATCAACATGGAGAAGAGACAGCTGAGTGGAGATATGATAGTGGTGTAGAAATCAATGAATGGATTGGAACGTATAAACATATAAACGTAGATCAATTGTATACTCCATCCAAATGTGGAAAGACTAGGGGACATGCAATGAAACGGAAGTGTAACCCATGTAAGACAAGAGAAAATAGTTTCATACACAATACTTAACTAAACACTAGAATTCATTACCAGAGGATGTAGTAAAAGCTGCATGTGTAGCTGGGCTTAAAGATGGTTTGGACAAGTTCTGGGAGGACTGGCACATAAACCATTATGCAAGGGGAACCAGGAAATGCACTGTAGGCCCCTCTACAGGCATTGTGGAACATGTGAGTCTTGTGGTGAAACTGCTAGGTAACTGTGTCCCAGATAGGCCAATGCTGGACACAGAATACTAGCCTCGATGGACCTTGGTCTGACCCAGTATGGCATATCTTATGATCTTATGTACTGTGATGAAGCTGAAGCCATTGAAGCTATAGACTTAGAAAAAAACACTGTTTATGATAAAGCAACTGACTCACAGAGGATGCAGTTACCTAAAAGTGCAGCTAGAGGGAGCAGGCACGAGGCTGCAGAAGCTAAGCTGACACACCCAGGTTTTGAGAATGCAGGAGCTAATCAGGTACACCTGAGTAGAGAGCCAGGAAACTCAGTGGAGAAACGGCTTTATAAACAGTGCTCAGAAGAAAGAAAGCAGAGAGGATCTCGAGTTCAGAAAGGAACTGAGAGAGGACTACGAGCTGAGAGAGGAGCTCAAGCTCAGAGAGGACCACAAGTTTGGAGAGGAACACAAGTTCAGAGAGGAACTGAGAGGGGACCTGAGAGAGGAACCTCACATACTGAAAGGCAGAGAAGCTTGGACTACTTACAAGGAAGAGCTAAGTTCCAGGGAGGACAAGCCCGTTCCAGAAAGCTCCAGGAGCCAGTCTTCAGGGAAGATGGTGATAGAAGGAGACTGCCGGGTAGAGCAAATACCAGCAGAGCACGTCTCAAAGATCCAAGGTACAGTTATATTTCCTTTCCAAGATATGAGCCAGCTCCTAGACAAGCTTATAACCCAGAGAGCCATGCTGATAGGAAACAAAGCTGGGAAAGGCTTGTGAAACCTTTACAGAGAGGCATAGTAAAAAGCCATAGCAGTTATTTGCCAAACCAAGACCAGCAAGGCTGGGGAATATTGGAGAGATCTATTGAACTACAACCTGCCGTATCCAGGGAAAGTTCAGGACTAGCTGACAACACGGCTGAACAGGAACCTATGCAAATAGAGGTGATAGAACCAGAGCCCTTGCAGTTAGAGCACCCGATGGACTGCTCACTCTGTGTTGCCAAGAGTCTAGAGTCTCTCACAGAATTGTCACCGGCAGGACATGCTTTAACATATCTTTTTGCTTTTGCTAAGCTGAAAGAAGAAGTTTTGTGTTTGTTTTTCCTCTTGGTGTTGAAAACCTGTTTGAATGCAAAGAACTGTGAAGAGCCTGTAACAGTTACTGACTTTGTAAATATTTTGGCATAAACCCTGAAGTAAGGTACATTCTGTTTTTGTCTTCCTGGAGAACCTTTGCGCAACAAAGGGAATAAAATCCATTTAAGTTTAACCCTGCACAAGGCTCACAACTATTTCTTTATGAAGTGGGACTACAAAGACCATGATGCACCTGGTCTAGAAAAGTTTTCCCTTCTTCAACCAACAATAAGTGTCCACCCGCTCCTTTCTGCACGCTGCCACTAGGAGGGGCTGTGACAGTACCTATGTGCTACCTGGGCAGCTGCTTGGTCTGCCCTGTACACCAGCAACCCTCAGTGAATGACCCATGTGCAACCTCTGGTGGCCCATTTGTACAATCAACATAGTGCCCTGTCACACGTGGGTACCATGCTGTGGTGCTAACGGAGCACTACTATCACTGTCTGGGGCTCCCCTGTCAGTGCATCACATTGAAGACGTTTAAATAGGCTCTCTCTGCTCATCAGACACCCTTTCTGTGATGTTTCACATGGTGGTAAGGTTATAGGCATTAAGGGGTTCTAGGGGGTGTTAGGTACATTGTTACCGCTCACTCTCCGCCCCTTGATGCCCACCTCCTGTTCTCTTTATGCTGTAGGAGCCATTTACGCTTGGAAACTCAGCATTTTTGAGGCGTTAACGGCACACTTGCTCCCTTACCACCATTTAGTAAACATACTCCCAAGTGTTCTGTTAGCATGGAGTTTCTATGTAGGATCTGTAATAATCTGGCTTGTTCAGTTTTCTGAATAGGTGAAAGGATTTTCTAAAGCCCACTGCAATATTTATGGTATTGCTGTTTTCTTGGTAGACTCCTTATTGCATGAGTTTTAAAAGCTGGTGTCATTATTTATTTATTTAACCGGTTTTTCTGCATATGAAATGCCACACTGGGTCAGACCAAGGTCCATCAAGCCCAATATCCTGTCTCCAAGGCAAAATGGTTTACATTGAACAAGAAGGAACGTTAACTTGGAACAGTTGGAACTATGTACAAGTAACTTTGGTATAAATAATAAATAAACAAAAATATAAATAAATAAATAATAATAAATAACAACAATATGGTATGGTACATTTGCATTATAGGTCTTCAGTGACTTTTGTAGGGTTTTGTATTAGTTTACAGTCTGCCTGGTACTGGAGAGGCTGTTAATGAGAAGACACCAGAATCAGATTTTTTTTTCTTGTATGTTGGGTTTGATGGTGAAATGTGCTAGTTTTTTATGTTGAAGATGGGAGGGGGGGGGGGGGACACACACCATCACTCCAAAGAAAAGGATTCAATAGTTCTGCTCTCACCTACTGTTGGAAGAGGGGTTTCATTGGATGCAAGATAGACGTTAAAAAAGAAAAAGAGAGAACTATAGCACAGTTTCTAACGCCAAAATAAAATTAGTTCTAATATATTTTGGTTTAGAAATTGCGCTGTGGTTCTCTTTTTCTTCGTATCCCTTGGAGTATGACCACCTTACATCTTCTGTTTTTTTGCAGAATATATATTTACAAGTGTCAGTAGTTTTTTTAATCTTAGAGTGCCCAGCTAAATAACTAAACAACTACAATTTTTGTTGCATTTTAATTACATAGCCTGAGAATATGTTGCTTTTCCTTTTTTTCCTCTACTCCCTCTTTGAGTATCTTGGGGGCACCAGCTTATCCCTCACTTTTTTGATATACTAGCTTCCTATCCATCTAGTATTTGCTTTTGAAGATAACATAATGAATATGCAACCACACCCTTTCCCCCTCCCCCATTGAAGTTGTCAAATTACACCCATGACCAATTTTAGGTGATCCAGGGAACAAGCCTACAACCTTGGGAACAAGGAGCTTAGCCATACGGTGGAGCCACAAGACTATGGGCAAAATGATGGATCCATCATTCAAGGACTCCAAGCATGCACACAGCACTGCCCAAGAGCCTAAGGCAGCTAATGCCAAGGCCTTTGTAAGGACCTCAACCCTCTAAAACTGAGTCCTCACATACAGCACCTCCCTTCACTGGGACGGTCATGCACTTAGTCACATCTGTGAACAGGATTGCCACCCTTGGGGCCCAAAGGGCTGATACTGCTCACCTTGCTGCTGAGGGAACAGCTGAGACAGGACCTTAGGGCCCCAAGGGCCAGTTTGGGGGTTTCCTCTCTAAAACCTTATGCGCTGCTGCATAGGGGCAGGAAGAAGTATGAATGCAGCAAACCATCAGATATAAAGGAAGCCCGCCTGCTAAAGTCACTGAAAAGCTGTCTCTGCAACCTGCAGTGCTACCATAACATCCTGAAAGAGCATAAATAGAGTCCAGTAGAGAAAAGACTGATAACAGAGATCCTAACTGGCCCCTGGGGGAACCACCACTCTTAACTTATTTTCTGACTAGAGGAATTTCACTTGAGTCCTTCTACCAACCCCCATAGCAGAAAAGGTTGGGCTACCAGAGGAACAGAGGAGCACAGAGTAAAGCGGGGGCTGTGACACTTCTAGCTGCCCATGACAAGAGCACTCATGGGTACCAGATCCCTGGGGAAGCCTGGTCCTCGGGCCTCCATGAAGTGGGCTGCTAAGCTGCTAGTCAGACTAAAAGCAGCCCATGAGCTGTTTCAGGAGCTGCTATGCGAGGTGGTTGACATGTAGGGCTCCCAGAGTCCACTGGGCATGCGGTAAAAGTCACCTTGTAGCAGCAGATAAGCATGCAATAAATAAAACCAGGAGTCGTTTCAAGGATCCAAGCCAGTTTAATGTGCACATGGCTCAAGCAATAAGCAATTTCAAAATGGCTGAGCAATGGTTTCTAGCAAAACAACAACTTTTATAGCGTTCTTCTCCATTCTAGACATAGGCAAACTTTTCATTGGTCCCAGTAACCCCTCTCACCCATCTATTGGTCCTGGTACTGATATGGCTACCCAATCGGGACTCTGGTCTGGGCTCAGCACCTGGTTGCCCCCCTTCTAGTCCCAATTACAATGGTCAGTGTGTCTAACTTGTTACATCTCTCCTCCAAGGTCGCTTAGCTTGTTAAAACATATGGGAAGCAGGGCACTGTAACCTTGCTTTTTGCAGAGTTAATTAATTCTATAGAAGCTGTGCTCTCTTATCAGTACCAATTAGAGCTGTTTTCTGTCTTTTCTAAGTGTTTCGTTTCTGCTTAGCTATGTTCAGTTAAGCTGAGTTAAGTTTCAATTCTATGGTGTCATCATTCAGGGGGGTTTTCATTCCTCTGGGCCTAACTACAGGCTTCAGTTACAGGTCAAGCTGCTTAGGCCTGTCTGCTTAGTTCAATTAGCATGGATCATAGGCCGTCGCCTACCACATTCCCCCCTTTGATTATTCTCACCCGCATGTTAAGGTGTGAGAATCAAATCACATAATACTAGGTAAAGGTATCACTCTGTGGTATAGGGTAGTAAGTTCACATAGCTAATATCTTTGTAGCTGCCTTATGCTCTACAGTGTTATTAATAACTGAAGTTATCATTCGCAAGCAAAGTGGCAAGAAACAAGGGAGCAACAGGCAGATAGTCAAAGTCCATAGTTTGGCAAGAGTGGGAAAAAGAACTAAAGGATTAGAAGGTTCAGTTGCATCTTTGTTGTGCTGTCGTAAAGCTTCTGATTTAGACAGACCAGCTGTCCATCCTTCATAGTAGATTGTGGTCCAGTCCAAACAAACACAAACTGTCAACAATGGGGTGGGCCAATACCCACTCACTAGTAGTATTATGTAAATCAGTCTGATTGTATAGGATAGAATAGTTCAGTTCTTGCGTCTCCCAGGGCCACTGATCTCCCATCTTAGTTCCTCCACAATAGAAACAGTCAGAAGTGTGGAGACTAGATGCTATTGCTCCAGCAAGTTCAAGAAACAAGTTCTGGTGGTGGTATGAGGAATTGCAACGGTGGCTTGCATAGCCTTGTAGAAAGTCAAGATCTAGAACAACTTTTGGATTGGAGAGTATACCAATGCAAGTATAGGAAGAATGATAAAACAAGGTCTGAGTGACCTTCGGTCCAGTTCATGTTGTACTTATACAGGCTGCCCAGGGAGATAAGGCAAAAGTCATTTCAAAGCACTCCAAAACTGTTGCCAGAATAAAGCAATAATAATAATTCATAATGGGCATAGTCTCTGGAAAATTGGTGGAACTGTCGACTTCCACAACAGATAACAGATGTAGGGTTGATTGTAGATCCTCAAGCTTCTGCCGTACGTAGACCTACCAGCATTTTGGCAGGAGTAGGGCTGTAGATTCCAAAGTATCACTGTCCTCTGGGATGTCTCAATTTCTTAAAATATCATAGCATAGTCTCTTAGGCTATTATTGCTTCCTTAGAGCAGTTCACTCTTTAGAAGATCAAAACAGTCTTTTCAGAGTATTTAAACACAGTCTCTTAGAAGATTCAATTTCTTAACACAACACAGTCTCTTTCTGATGATTGCAGGTTTTTGTTTTTTTTTTTCCCAGATGCGAAGCTTACTTTCAGATAAACAAACAGTCTTGAAATAGTGCAGTTTCTGAGGGACCAATAAGTCTTAGGTCCGTGGTTGTTGTCGTAAGGTGAGGTGCAATGGAGTCTCAGGATGCTGTACAGTAGTCCAGTGATCAGGTTCAAGAGCAGCTGCTGGCTTCCCTTGATTATGATGGATCCAAGGTTCAAATTCTGCGACTTTTACTGCAGTTGGAGTTGACAGGATGACAACAACATAGGGTCCCTTCCAATGCAGGGCGAACAGTATCTTTCTCCACTCTTTGATCCACACCGAGACTCCAGGCTTGAAAGGATGCAGGGGTGCAGGCAAATTGATGGGTAATCGATTTTGTACTCAGGTATGAAGACTCCTGCAAAACAGAGCTTAAAACCAATAGTTCATGTCTAATAATTTCAGATCCTATCTGTCTCATATCTCCTTTTATTTCCTATACAATAGGCAGGGGTTGCCCATACAGAATCTCAAAAAAGGGAAACTCCTAAAGACTTAGCAGGGGCTAAGTATATCCTAAGAAGGGCTATGGGAAGAACCTGGGGCCACTTCAGGTAAACCTCTTGGCAAAGTTTAGACAACTGAGATTTCAGGGTTCTATTCATACATTCTACTTTTCCTAAATTCTGAGATCTATAGGCAGTATGTATCTGTTAATATCAATATCTTGGGGCTATACTTAATGGACTTGCTTCCTAAGGTTATCCACCCTCATTCTTTGTACAGGGCCCCATGTGCATGCAAGGTTGTAAGGGCATACTTGAAATCTGGGTACACATTTAGACAGGGCTCTTTTCCTATTGTTAGTGCTCTAGTGAGGACTATCAGTTCAGCTTTCTGTGGTGAAGTTTCTGGGGCCAGGGCTGAGGACTCAACTATCAAATCAGGGGTCACCACTGCATATCTAGCACAACAATGTCCATTGATGATGAAACTGCCTTCAGCCACAAAGAAAGTCTGTTCAGGGTTCTCCATAGGGACATCAGTCAAATCCAGGCGGCTTGAGAATACAGTGTCCATAATTTCTGAACAGTCATGATCAGGGGATCAAGACTAACTGATAACAACATAGCAGAATTGAAAGCTTGACTGACCCTTCAGTTGTATCTGGGGTTTTCACACAACATACTCTAATACTTCAACATTCATAGATTTGTTAGCTAGTAGTTTCCTTTGTATTTCATATTGGTTAGAACAGAGTGTGGTACAGTAACTTGAAGATTCTGTCTCAAAGGGATTTTTCTTTTAGTTTTTGCTTACTAGGAAGGCTGTAGCTGTAACAGCTTCTCAAATAAGGTCCAAGAGATTGAGTCAACACTCCTAGAACATTTCCTTGTGACTCATGAACATAGAGACTGAAAGGTTTTCTGGACATCTGGTAGACCCAGAATTGGTGACAACATCAGAGTGTTTTTTTTTTTGTTTTTCAAAGATCAAAAGGCTGCATCCTGTTCAAGTCCCCATTCCAATGCAGACTTTTTCCATTCCTTTGATAGCTTGATACAACGGTTTTGCTAGCAGCGCAAAATTGGGGATCCATATACAACATACTCTGTGGCACCCAAGAAGGCTCTCACTTGCCTCCTGGTGGTTGGAGTAGGAATACTGCATACAGCTGCTTTGCGTTCTGGTAAGGGTCCCAGGCGTCGAATTCCGCTGGACAACTGGAATCCTAGGTATTTAACTTGTTTGGCATAATTGCACCTTAGCTCTTGAGACTTTGTATCCAGCCTCATTAAGAGGGTGCAAAAATTCACTGGTGGCTTGTAGACATTCACTTTCTGAGTTGGTGGTTATAAGCAAGTTGTCCACATATTGAAGTAGAATTTTTTTTTTTTTTCTGGAGTTTCTGGATAACTTGTCAAATCTTTTGCTGAGTGAGGCGAGTTCTTGAATTCTTGAGGTAATCTTGTCCAGATGAGTTGGCCCCCCCTCCTTGTAGTGGGGTTTTGGGCTAAGCGTATGCAGAAAAAGGCATCTTTTTAAGTCCAGAATGGTAAAATATATATCTTCAGCAGAGATCAGTTCCAAGAGAATATAAGGATTTTGGTACCACTGGTTGTATAGTTTCAGCTGCATCATTCATTCTTCTTAGATCCTGCACTGGGCGGTAATCACCTGTCCCAGGCTTCTTGACTGGCTTGAGGGTGACAATGACAGGGGCTATGTTCTTCGCTAGGCCAGGTAGATTATCTTCTGCCCATCCTCCAGGTGGGGCTATGAGGTTGGTAAGTGTACAGCTTGTTGCTTTGGATGCAGGTGAATAGAACCGCCATTCTTCTTCTTGGGGGACAGTTAACACCATCAGGCCAGCAGATTTTGAGTTTCATTTTTTCCCCCTTCAACAAAGGATATCTGTGCTTGAAACTTTGCAAGCAGGTCTCGGCCCAAAAATGGAATAGGGCATTCAGGCATATACAGGAACTGGTACATGATTATTATTATTATTTTTTTTTTTTAGTTCACACATGCGGTTCTGCAAAAAAGGCTTTGTGGCCTTAGTCCCAGTAGCTCTGATAATGGTGGTGCATCTAGAAAAACACAGGGGCTACTGGCTTTAGTATTCTGCTCCTGTATCCCCCATAAAAGTCCATATATTGGTCCCCTATTTTTCAGACTGACTCCTGGGGACCCAGGGAAACTTGGAGTCCAGTCTGGCCTAGTCTTCATCCATGCTGTAGCCCTCTTCGGCTGCCACTCACGCTATAGCTACTTCCTTCTCCTACTAGAACATTGTGCTTGGTTTATTGTTTTATGACTCTGCAATCAAGTACTCCCTCCTCCCCTCCTGGGGTGGAGTCAAGATACGGGCATTCACTTCTCTAATGTCCTTCTTTTTCTATAATGGGTGCACTGACACCCAGTGGAGGCCTGCTACTTCTGCGGCCTCTTAAACGTTCTCTGGTCCTTTGATTAGGAAAACCTCCTCCACATCATTCAACTAAAATATCAGCAAAGAGATCTGTTCTCTTTTTCCATCTTACAATTTTTACATTCTCTGTCCCTCTTCAACAATCCACATACTTTTCTGATCAACTTTTCATTTAACCATTATGCCCGCAAATTCATCCAGTTCTCTGCAATTTCCGTTCATTAGTTCAATCAAGTCCTAAAACTTCTCAGTGTATAATGCAGTTTTTTTTTTTTTTCAGTTCTAAACAAGTCTGGTCAGCTGACTTTCACTTCTGGTCCAGAGGGGGTGCACATCCCCCTGCTGCGGAGGTGGCTGGCAAACTAGGGAATCTGCAGGGTGGATTCCCCCCCCCCCTCTCCTGGGTTCTGTTTCTCCTAGCAACGCTCTATCCAGGAGGTTGATTTTTTTTTTTTTAAATGATCTACTTCTCTGCTGTGGGCACATTAGTTCATGCCTACCGGGGGGTGACATCATCGGTGGACTGGGCTCCATCCCCCCCTTAAGCACTCTAAGCGGAGCTACTTACAGAGAGAGAGAGAGAGAGACAGGATATCTAGAGATTCTGGGGCAAAATATGGTGAACAGCAGAAACCACTCCCTTTCACATAACATTCCTGATTGGGACAGAGACATTTCATAGTCTTCAGTAAATCCCTTACTGAAATTCTTGATCATACTTGAAAAGACACTTATTAAAAAACCTTATTACCGTAATCATAAGCTTAAATTGAGCACAGACATACAATTTAGATACAGTTCTTAAAATATCTTATAGAGAGAACTATAGCTATCTGTTACGTATGACTAGAATAAAAATACTTAGCGACCAGCCGTAATCAGCATGTCTCTGCAACAGAAATATTACTTTTTTTAGTTCAGGAAGCAAATATTCAAAAGACATTCCGGATATTTTTCATAAAGTGCACCTTTCCCTTTTTTCAAATACAGAAAAACAGCTTACAGTTTGGGGAAGCATGCATTCAAATGACTTATACTTGTTCATAAAAAGGTTAGTGCAAACACTCCGCAAGATAAACTTTTTTTTTTTTTTTTTTTTAAACTTTGATTGAATGAATCCTTTATTTTAAACAAGCAAAAGAGACTGCTCAATCGGGAACGGCTGTCTCATTCCCTAGTAAGCTGTGTGAGCCACACCCCTCCGCTCACTGGAAACGAAAGTATCACAGTTTCACACAGAGACATGCTAGCAAGAATCATTTAAAAACAGTTTACGGAGCTCCAATGAGGTTAATTCGACCTTCAAAACTAAAATCCTGACTAAATATTCCTATTGAATGGTATATAATACCTAACCATAGCAGAAGGAACATTACTATTAAAAAACATATTGAATAACACAGGTACAATTGTCCTGAAATAAGCACAAACTAACAGCATTGAGATTTAAGCCTGCACAGGATTAGAAAGACGACACTGTACATTCTTTCCTTCAGACACGCCCCCTGTCAGTTTTTCACTGTGCTAAAGCCAACTGGGTGAGACCAGCTTTTGGATTTTTAAAATGATTCTAGGTGTTTTGGGTCTTCGTTCTGCTCTATTAATACAATTTCTTAATCAGTGAACTGTCACAAATTACCCAACAGAATAATCTCACATTTATAACAGAAGGGAAACTCGCAGTTTCAACAGATAACAAAAAACAGATCCACAGTTAGGACGGACAATACACCAAACGCTTCCTCTGTTTCGCGACCTAGACGCAGTCACCCGGCTAGGAACTGCGCTAGTCCAGAGTCCACTCTTGCTTGGTCCGTGCTGCCAGACCTCTCATTCACACTTCATTCACACAATCATGCTAGCAACGTATCTCAGAATGCATTCCTTTCTATCTATTCTGACTAGTCTTATCCAATTTCCCAATTACAAAAAGGACGGGGGTTTCACCCGGCGAATACCCATGCGGGGTTACTCGGCCCTTCCTTGAGAGGTGATCATGCTCTCTTACCAATTCCCAATATCTCGAGATTACAAATTCCAAGTTCCTGTCTGTTCTGACTAGGCTAAATCATGATTTTTTTTTTTTTAACAGCTGTACCTCGCGAATACTCATGCAAGGATTTTCAAACAAAGACTTAAGTCTTACCAAACAAGAAGGACGATGGCTTCACCTCGCGCATACTCATGCAAGGTTAATAGGACCGTCCTTGAGAGGGGATCAGTGCTCTCATTACCAAATTCCAAATTCCAAGTTCAAAGTTCTCGAGATTACAAGTTACAAGTTTCACAAGTTTCAAACTGCAGTTCTAACTCATCTGTCTAGACAGGTTTTCAAACTATACTTACCAGATCTGGTTCCCAAGCTTCTGAGTTGGATCCTGGACTCCCCCGGGTCGGAAGTGTTGGCCAGCTGGACCCAGTGCCTGCCGAGGCCAGGCAGAACCCCCTCCGATTCAAGAGGATCGGTGGGCCCAGGGAAATTCCCCTGCGTCGGATTGGCATGGCTCCAACTGGACCAAACCTCAAGGCGAATTACGTGGATTTATTCACTTGAACACCATCCACCACTCGCACTTCCCGGCCAACGCACCAAGAAATGTAGCAGCAGATAAGCATGCAATAAATAAAACCAGGAGTCGTTTCAAGGATCCAAGCCAGTTTAATGTGCACATGGCTCAAGCAATAAGCAATTTCAAAATGGCTGAGCAATGGTTTCTAGCAAAACAACAACTTTTATAGCGTTCTTCTCCATTCTAGACATAGGCAAACTTTTCATTGGTCCCAGTAACCCCTCTCACCCATCTATTGGTCCTGGTACTGATATGGCTACCCAATCGGGACTCTGGTCTGGGCTCAGCACCTGGTTGCCCCCCTTCTAGTCCCAATTACAATGGTCAGTGTCTCTAACTTGTTACATCTCTCCTCCAAGGTCGCTTAGCTTGTTAAAACATATGGGAAGCAGGGCACTGTAACCTTGCTTTTTGCAGAGTTAATTAATTCTATAGAAGCTGTGCTCTCTTATCAGTACCAATTAGAGCTGTTTTCTGTCTTTTCTAAGTGTTTCGTTTCTGCTTAGCTATGTTCAGTTAAGCTGAGTTAAGTTTCAATTCTATGGTGTCATCATTCAGGGGGGTTTTCATTCCTCTGGGCCTAACTACAGGCTTCAGTTACAGGTCAAGCTGCTTAGGCCTGTCTGCTTAGTTCAATTAGCATGGATCATAGGCCGTCGCCTACCACAACCTCACAATATTCCACCTCTGCTGGCCAAAGCCTTCAATCTAAAGTGACTGCAGTGCTCACTGGCAGGAAATGCCAGGATCAGTGGCAGCGCTACAAGAACCTCATCACCGAGCTAACCAGTGCAGCACAAAGAGTTCCCCTTAGTCGCTATTGTACAGATGTAAATAGTTACCCATGTTCTTGACCCAAGTTCTAGTACCTGTTAATTGTAAACGCAGATCAACCAGTTTGAAATATCTAGATAGTTGTTCCATGTAAACTGCACTGATGAGGAATAGCACGGTATATAAGAAAATGTAAATAAATAAATAAATGAAAAAAAGAAAGAATCAGCAGGAGTCACAGGAATAGTATTGGGCCCTGGGCCTCTCACAGGAGGGAGCGTCCCAGAATGTTGAAAAAAAGTTCCCTAGGCTTTGCAGCTAGAACAGGGACAAAAGGAAACAGCCATGGTTAAAAAAAAGAAACACTAGGGGAAGCAGGCTGAAGACTACAGTGGCAACAGCAGAAAAAGGTGCAGAAAAAAACAAGCAAATGGATGCTCAGGTCATTTGGGAGTGATCACTCCCCTGATGGTGCATCCGACAAAAGTTGAAAATTATTTTGCCTGCTCCCATCATTAGGGAGGTTACCTTTTGTATTTGATTGAAAAAACAAGCAGGGCTGCAATGAAAGGGGAATCTCAAAAAGATAATCCTAGGCCTGTTGGGTTGTCCAGGGGATACTTGATGTTTACATTGTGCAGACTGCAGGAGGAAGAAGTGAGGGAGGAAGCATTTGCACTGGTAGGAGGAGCAACAGCCAGATGGGTTAGAGGGGCTAGCCCAAAGCTGGCGTGACAAAGCGAAGGCAAATCATAATAATGCCACTATCAGGTAAGAGCAGAGCCTTGACAAAAAACTCTCATACATGTGTAGGGCCATTCCTAAAACTTGTCTATTGGCTACCTTAATTTTTGTTTTTTCACATTTATTGACTGCTGTACAAACAATAGCCCAAGGTGGTGTACAAATAAACATTAAAATAGACTCAAATAGATAACAAGCTTAGAATAAAAATACACAATGCATAAATCACCCACTATTCCATAGTCATGGAAATCTCACAAACCAGAATATTTCATCCCATACCAAAAGCCTGACAAAAAAGATATGTTTTCAAGCCTTGATGGAATTCCCTCATGTCTGAAATACCTCACAAATGTATTACAAGTGAATTCCATAATAATGGAGCTTGTAGAAAATGCACATTCGGGTAAACCCTCCTTACACATAATCCAAACAGAAGGTACTTCCAACTAGAAGGCCTCTTCAGAACAAAGAGAATCCCACGGGACATACCACTGAATAGACTGACTCAAATAGGAAGAGGCAAGACCATAGAGTATCTTGGAAATCAACAAAAATACTTTATAAACAACCATTGCTAAACTGGTAGCTAATGCAGCTCTTGCAAAACAAGAGATACATGGACAAATCTACCTAACTTCTTACCCTTCTGTGCAACAGTATTCTGAACCACTTGTAACTGAGACATATCTCAGGGAACCAGCCTCAATAGAAACCCATTACAATAATCTAACTGTGGCAGTATCAACACAGTAGTTACTATTTGTAAATCTGATTCTGTTAAAAAGAGACATAATTGGCACACACGCCACAGAATCTGATAAATACCCTTCACTACCCTAGAGACTTGCACCTTCCAATTTAATTGCGAATCCAGCTGAACGCCCCAAATTGTAGCTATATTACACAATGAGGACAATCCTGAACTAACTGAGGGCATAGAAGGAGGCACCAAATTCTCTGCCAGCTAAAGAAATTCTGACTTAGCAACATTCAGCTTATGGGAAAAAGCCTGAAACCATTCCTCTAAACAAGCCAGCCATCGCTCAAGCTCAACATCTATATTATTCCCTTTATGTGGCAGCGGTACCAAAATGTGAATATCATCCACATGAACATAGGACTGCTGCCACCAACTCCTAAACACCATGGGGGTCATTCTGTCCCACGAATAGTGAGGATGAACATCCCGTTGGGATGTCCATCCCTGCTAATTACCCCCCCTGCCAGCCCTGGCAAAAGCCTTCCCATACAAACAATGCAGGGTGGGATTGGGCATTCCAGAAGTGGAATGAGGGCGGAGCATGGGCGGTCCGCGACCCCAGACGTACAGGGCCGATTCTGAGTTTGGCCCTGTACGTCCGGGACCGTTAACTTAGACGGGGGACTTATTCCACTGCAGATGAATCCAGGGGATCCTGCTGCCGGACCCAGATAGTAAGGTAAAGGGGTGCAGGAAGTTCCCCGCAGCTGGACACTGGCCATGGGAGGCTGGATCAAGGGTCTGACTGCGGGGAACAAAGCAAATCGGTGGCAGCTGGCATTTGTGGCTCCTAAATGGAGCCGCAGTGCCATGATGATGTTAGGCCGTGGCACTGCGGCTCCATTCAGGAGCCTAACTGAAGTAGCTGAGGATCTGCTGTGTGTGCAGGTCAATCAGAATCCGTGCCCAGCCTGCACATTCAGGCCTAGACCCAATTCTGATCCACAGGCACGTCTAGCCCAGGTGGGATCAGATTCGGGTCTACCTCTGGGCATCCTGATTCTGATCGGACGCAGAGGGACCTGAATGGACACATTGGAATGTGCCTCCATACAAATTGTAAACAAATAAATATTAAATAATACTGGGGACAAAATCAAGCCCAGAGAAACCCCATGCTTGAAAGGTCAAAAAACAGAATACTCTACCCTGTAAATAAGAACAAAACCACTTAAGAACATAAGAAATGTCTTACTGGGTCAGATCAAAGTCCATCAAGCCCAGTATCCTCTTTCCAAAAGTGGCCAATCCAGCCCACAAGTACCTGGCAGGTTCCCAAAGAGGCACAGAGGTTCCACAATGCTTGTCCCAGCTACACTAACAGCTTTTACTACATCATCCGGTAACGAATTCCAGAGTTTGATTATCCGTTGAGTAAAAAAATATTTTTTCTTTTTAGTCTTAAATGGATTGCATTGTAGCTTCATTGTGTGTCCTCTAGTCCAGTGTTTTTCAACCTTTTTTGTGCAAAGGCACACTTTTTTCATGAAAAAAATCACGAGGCACACCACCATTAGAAAATGTTAAAAAAATTTACCTCTGTGCCTATATTGACTATATATAAAGTAATTCTCTTGAATAGGAATCAAACACTCACACCAACCCCCCTCCCCTGCTGGTTCACTCACACCACCCCCCCCCCCCCCCCTCCACTGCTGGTTCACTCACCCACCCCCCTGTCACTTACTCACCCCTCCTGCTGGGTCACTCACTCACTTACCCCCCTCCCCTGCTGGTTCACTCACACCATCGCCCCCCCCCTTGCTGGTTCACTCACACCACCCCCCCCCCTCCACTGCTGGTTCACTCACACTCCCCCCCTTGCTGGTTCACTCACACTCCCCCCCCCCCTTGCTGGTTCACTCACACACACACACCTCTGCCCAAGCCGCTGCTTCTGCTTTGTACAGAGCAGCGGCTGCACTACACTTACATTGAAAAGTAAAGAGAAACTGTGTCAGAAGCCCTCCGGACATCGCAGAGCCCGAGGAAGTGATGTCATGGGGGCGGGCTCCTCACAGGCTGTCTTTCCTTTTCAAATTAACTTTATTGCAGCTAAAGTTAATTTGAAAAGGAAAGACAGCCTGTGAGGAGCCCGCCCCCATGACATCACTTCCTCGGGCTCTGCATGATCGGAGGGCTCCTGACACAGTTTCTCTTTACTTTTCAATGTAAGTGTAGTGCAGCCGCTGCTCTGTACAAAGCAGAACCAGCGGCTGCACTGCTATAGGGAATCGCGATCGCGTTCGCGCCGCGGACTTCGGCACAAAAGCCGGTTTTTTGCTCTGGCCGCTCCCGATCTTGCGGCCAGAGCAAAAAACCGGCTTTTCAATGGCCGGTTTTACAACTGTGCCGGCAGCCGGCCTGGCCATGGAAAAACCGGCCAGGCCGGCTGAAAACCGGCCGGTTGGCAACCCTAATTTGTGAGCCAAGGTCACATGTTACGGATGAAATTGGAATTTTTCCCACGGCACACCAGACAATATCTCACGGCACACTAGTGTGCCGCGGCACAGTGGTTGAAAAACGCTGCTCTAGTCTTTCTACTTTTTGATGGTGTAAACAACCAATGTACATTTACCCATTCCACTCCATTCATTAATTTATAAACCTCTATCATATCTCCCCTCAGATGTCTCTTTTCCAAGTTGAAGAGCCCCAACCTTTTAAGCCTCTCCTCATAAGGTATCCTTCTATTCCCATTACCATTTTTGTTGTTCTTCTTTGTACCTTTTCTAATTCCACTATATCCTTTTTAAAACATGGTGACTAGAATTGCACACAACATTCAAGGTGCGGTTGCACCATGGAATGATGCAGAGGCATTATAATATCCTTTGTTTTATTCTCCATTCCTTTCCTTATGATTCCTAGCATTCTATTTGCTTTCTTGGCTGCTGCAGCACACTGGGCAGAGAGTTTCAACGTATTATCCATGATGATGCTTAAATCTTTTTCCTGGGTGGTGGTTTCTAAGGTGATACTTTGCATCATGTAACCATAGTTTGGGTTGTTCTTTCCTAGGTGCATAACTTTGCACTTGTCTACATTAAATTTCATCTGCTATTTGGACGTCCGGTCTTCCAATTGTTCAAGGTCCTCATGCAATTTTTCACAATCCTCTTGTGTTTTAACATCTTTGAATAATTTTGTGTCATCGGCATATTTGATCACCTCACTCATTATTCCTGTTTCCAGGTCATTTATGAATATGTTAAAAAGCAGCGGGCCCAGCACAGATCCCTGGAGTACTCCACTATTCACCTTTCTCCACTAAGGAAATTGGCCATTTAGCCCTACTCTCTGCTTTCTATCTTTTAATCAGTTCCTGATCCATAATACTATAGTGCCTCCAATCCCATGACTTTTTAATTTCGCCAAGAGTTTCTCATTAGAGACCTTGTCAAAGGCTTCGGAAAATTCAGGCAAACTATATCAACCGGCTCATCTTGGTCTACTTGTTTATTCACACCTTCAAAAAAATATAACAGATTAGTAAAACAAGACTCATCATGGCTAAATCCAGGTTGGCTTTCTCCCATTAAACCATGCTATCTATATATTCAATAATTTTATTCTTCATAATGATTTCTACCATTCTGCCTGGTACTAAGGTCAGGCTCACCGGTCTATAGTTTCCAAGATCACCCCTTGAACCCTTTTTAAAAATTGGAGTTACATTAGCAACTCTCCAATCCTCAGGTACTACAGATGATTTTAATGATAGTTTACTAATAGTAAGTCTCCAATCTCATATTTTAGTTCTTTTAACACCCTTCGATGTATACCATCCAGTCCAGATGATTTGCTGCTCTTCCATTTATCAAACAGTAGTAATACATCCTCCCGTTTTATCAATATTTCTTTCTATTCTTCCACTACATCACTTTTATATATCATTTCAGGCATGAGTAACTTTCTTACATTTCTTCAGCAAATACCAAAGCAAAGAATTCATTCAGTGTCTCCTCTATGGCCTTGTCCTCCCTTAGCACTCCTTTTACCCCTCTATCATTGAATGGTCCAACTGACTCTCTCACAGGATTTTTGTACAAATATACTCGAAAAAGATTTTATTATGCATTTTTTTTTCCACGGAAAGATTTTTCAAATTTTCTCTTTGCCTGCCTTATCAATGCCTTGCATCTAAATTGCCAGTGCTTATGTTGTTTCCGGTGTTTGTCATTAGGCTCCTGTTTTCATTTCCTGAAGGATGCTTTTTTGGCTACAACAGCCTCTCTGACTTCACCTTTAAACCATGCTGGCAGTTTTTTGACCTTCATTCCACTTTTCTTAAAGCGTGGAATACAGCTGGTCTGGGCTTCCAAGACAGTACTTTTACTGTCAATACCCATGCTTGATGTAAATCTTTAACCTTTGTGGCTGCTCCTTTTAGATTTTTCTTAAATATTTTCCTCATTTTGTCATACTCTCCAGTTAAAAGATGGCACTGTGGATTTCCTTGCCATCTTTCTTTGATTTATTAAATCAAATGTAATCATGCTATGACTACTATTGCCAAGTGGCCCCAAAACCATGATCTCTTGCACCAGATCCTGTGTTCCACTAAGAACTAGGTACAAAATAGCTTCCTCTCTTCTGTACATGAACCAGCTGCTCCAAGAAGTAGTCATTTATTTCATCTAGAAACTATCTCACTGGCATGTCCTGCTGTGACATTGACCCAGTCAATACCTAGGTAATTGAAATCACCCATTATTACTGTGGTATAACGTTTGTTAGCGTCCCTGATTTCTTTTAGTATTTCATCATCCATCTGTTCATTCTGGCCAGGCAGTTGGTAGTACACCCCCATTGCTGTCACCTTCTGCTTTTAACATGGAACTTCTATCCATAGAGATTCTACAGTGTATTTTGTTTCCTGCAAAACTTTAATCCTGTATGAATCAATGCTCTCTCTAACATAGAGTGCAACCTCTCCACCAAATTGATCTACTCTATTATTGCGATATAGTTTGTACCCAGGTATCACAGTGTCACATTGGTTGTCCTCCTTCCACCAGGTCTCTGAGATGCCAATCATATCTAACCTTTCTTTTAGTGCTATATATTCTAGCTCTCCCATCTTCTTGTTTTAGACTTCTAGCATTTGCATTCAGGCATTTTAGAGGTTCTATTTTATTCATATTAATCTGGTTACCAGTCTATAGGCGTAATTTGGAATCTTTCGACTCTGTACTGAAGGACATCTGGGTTACTTTTATCTTTGTTGGAACTTCTGTGTTGGGATGCTCTAACTTCCCTGTTTTGCTAGTATCCTTCAAGGATACATCCTTCCGAACCATGCGCTCCTGGGCGACTATCGTCTTTCCCCTACTATCTAGTTTAAAAGCTGTTCTATCTCCTTTTTAAAAGTTAATGCCATAACACCTCTCCTGCTAGATCCAGTGACAAAAGACACTGCAACAATGTGTCATGGTAGAGGTTGTTAAACATTGCTGACAAATCTAATAACAATAGAACCCCACTATGAAGTATTTGCTGCACATCATCCTTCAAAGCCATCATCAAAGTTAACTTCTAAATCCTAACTGATTATCATCCAGAACATGTCCATCTTCCAACATCTCAACCAACTGATGTAGAACAATCTTCTCAATAATCTTCCCCAAATATGCAAATTGGACACCGGCCGATCATTTTCCAGCTTTGAAACATCTCTCAAGGAACCCTTAAGCCGTGGCTACACCTCTGACAGTTTCAAAGCCTGAGCAAAAACTCCCTTTGTCAAAGAGGTATTCACAATCCCACAAATGTGTGTCTCCAAAGTGGAGCCCCCCATACACACCCAGGAGGAGGGACAAGGGTCCAAGGAGCAAGTAGTCACCAACATGGAGTGCAAAATCTACTGCACCTTCTCCGGAGAAACCAATTCAAACCCAAACCATGACCGGAGACCCTGCTCCAAAGGTTTCAATAAGGAGAAACCAACCCTCTCTTATGATGGCAACAGACTACCTCAGAGCTAGCAGAAGGAAGGGATGTTCTAATACCCATTTGCAGTCACCAAATGATAACTATGACTTTTATTTAGAACACAGAAGAGAAATATTTGTTAAGGAATTCTGTTTTTTCCAGAAACAAGCAGAAAGTCAGTCCTCATATATGGGTGACGTCGACGCCAACAGAACCCTCACAGAAGCATCTCCCCAGCTTTCAAAGAAAGCCTTTGGGAGATGCCACCATGCATGCATGGTCCTCTTCCCACCCAAGGGTGCCATCTTACTCAGTCTCCATTTTCTGCAGAGCCCTACAGACATTTGTCTTATTCTCCCCCCAAAAAGTTGATCTTCTCATGCATTTCTGTGCATTTTCCAGCTAGTGCTGGCCCCTTTCCTGCCTTCGAGCCCCTCTGCCCCGGCATCGGGCCTGAAAACCCATTTTTTCTAGGTTATTTCCTTCCCAGCACTTTCGTGCCTTTTTCAACCGCTGGCCATGTCAAAGATCTTCGACCTCGCTGGGATCCCTTTCGCCCCAATGGCCACCGGTTTCAAGTGTGATTGGTGCTCCAAAAACATGTTCCTCACTGACACACATGATTGTTGCCTCCAGTTTCTGGATGCCAGAGGAGTGCTCTATGTGTAAAAAGATGTCCGCCAAGGCCATCCAGAGCCGCTGGCAGAAGCAGGATGACATCTTCCACAGGGTGGACCTGACCCCAGTATCCCCGGTAGCCTCATGCTCTAAGGCCCTGCCCGGATCCTTGGAGTCATGTAAAGCCCTGTGATTCCCGAGCAGGCTTGCAGACACTCCAACCAAGAGTCCCCAGAGCGAGAGCATAAGAAGAGGAAGACCTCCAGGGCCTCGTCCTGGGAGGCGGACAAGTATGGCAAGTCCTGTGCATGGTTCCTCGGCCCCCTACAAGCTTCTGAGGAGTTGGAATGGGAGCAACCTTGAAAGGTACCCATGATCGACTTCAAGGCCCCGGGCGATGACCTCTGGTCTCCTGTGGGCCACCGCGGTGAGGACCTCCTCAACGCCTGACCTGTTGATCCAAGTGTCGGTGTCAAAGGCGACTACACTCAAGTGGGAGGCTAGAATGCATCCCAACAGATGTTGATGCCCGGCCACATGCCGAGACTGCAGGGATCTCTATGACGAGGACTCCCTGGGCTGCCAAAGTGATCACCAAGAGCCAGACGCCACATGTGGATCCTTGGTGAGGGTCTCGTTCCCGCTTCCGATCCTTGGGGGTGAGGTCTTCCCAGGCACATGCCTCAGCCCCTAGACCTCGAAGACCGGAGACGATGACACCCTTGGAGTCGTCAGGCCTCGAGTCTTCCTCGGACTACTTAGATTGGGAGTCCGACGTCGAGACATTTCCGGAGACTCGGGCCCACCGGGATCTCCCCTCGGACCCATCTCCCCCGGCCTTGAGGCACCGGTCTCCACCCAAGACACCTCCTTTCTCGAGTTTGTCTGGGACATGGCACGGGCTCTCTCTCTCACTACCGAGTTGAAGGAGGACCCCCATATGGAGGAGCTTGACATCCTCCAGTATGAGGCACCACCCAAGGAGACTCTTAAAGTGCCTGTCCCTGCCATCGTCACTCGAATCGCCAGCATCGGTGCTGATCATCAGCTGACGCCTGGACTCCATGTACTGGGTCCAGTGTGGACTGGGCTTCAGGAAGGCACAACTTCTTCACACCTCCATTGTGGTTGAGTCGGTCATGCGGCAAGAGAAGAGCCCGAAAACACACTCATTGTTGCCCCTGGGCAAGAAGTCCCGTGCCCTTGATGCCCTCAGGTGAAAATGTTACTAGGGCTGGATGCTGGCATGACGCATACAAACATACGAACTGTACATCTGCATGTTCCTCCGAGACCTCACTAAGGAGCTTGGGAGCTTTGCGGCTGGCCTGGATGGAGACCACCTCCAGCGCTTACAAACCTTTATGAAGTCCATTGGGGAGTGCTCTGAATTCTTGTCTTGAGCCACCTATGACAGCTTCGAGTCCAGTGTGAGGGTAGCCGCTGCCAGCATTGGTGCCTGATGCCAAGCCTGGCTCCAAATCTCGGACCTCGAGCAAAGGGTCAAAGAGAAGTTCCTTGATGTCCCCTGCCTTGGAGAACAACTCTTTGGCAAGCTGATGGAGGACAAGGAGGCTGAAATCGAGACACCAGAACTCGGCTCTCGAGGAAGACTTCCACTTTTCCAAGAAAGAAACCATGGGGGAAGAAGCCTCCCTTTCACAGAAAGGGCCAGCCCTATCGAGGCTATCCTCCTTACCCGGCCACTCAGACCCCTCAGAAGAGTCACCAAGACAAGGGGACAGGTCAGGGCCTGTGAAAGCCTAAGGGCCCCAAGCCCCAGACACCAACCCCAGTCCAACCTGGGTTGGGTTTTTGACTCTTAGAGCATAGCCTCTCTTCCTCTGGAAGATCAGCTACCAACAGGGGGGTGCCTGCTTCACTTTGCCCAACGATGGACTTCCTTCACCACTGACTCATGGGCACTCCAGGTCATCAGGGAAGGTTACCTCCTTCACCTGGACCAGCCACCTCCACCCATCTTTCCCGGGGAGCCCCCTCGGACTCCCCTGCACCAGGACCTGCTAATGCAGGAACTTGCAGGCCTTCTCAAGGACAGGGTGGTGGAACCTATACCACACCATCTGAAAGGAAAGGGGTTCTACTCCAGGTACTTTCTGGTTCCAGAAGACCAGGAGGACCAAGACTCATCCTGGACCTGAGAAGCCTGAACAAATTTCTGGTGTGAAAGAGATTCAAGATGCTCTCCCTTGGAGCACTGCTGCCTTATCACCAGCAGGGAGACTGGCTATGCTCCTTAGACCTGAAGGATGCCTATACCCACATCCTTATCACCTCCTCTAGAGTACAAATTGAAAAAAATACACCACCATTCCCTCAAAGAATCAAGCAGCCCAGAAACAAATGGGTCACAGTGGGCTCTGGTAGATTGCGACCTGCAACACGGAGATACCCTTGCCATCAAGAGATACACCTGCATAACGCCTTCTCTGCCTTAGGAAATTTGAGTGCCCAATTAGTGGAAACTGAAGTGTCCTTAAATGAGAAAGTAAATGCCCAATCTACTGATAATGCCCTAAATATGAAGAAACTGACACAAAAGAGGAATCTACTACTACTTGGAGATTCCATCATCAGAGGCACCAACTTGGGAACACAGTTCAAATGGGAGAAGATGGTCAAATGCCTCCAAGGCTCTTCAGCCAGCAGGAATATGAAGCAAATTGCTGGCATAGTTAGTGCAGAAAGTGAGCACTCCAAAATTG
Organism: Ichthyophis bannanicus; assembly: GCA_033557465.1. Lineage (NCBI taxonomy): Eukaryota > Metazoa > Chordata > Amphibia > Gymnophiona > Ichthyophiidae > Ichthyophis > Ichthyophis bannanicus. The sequence continues at coordinate 574,684,178 of CM066035.1, forward strand.
ATGTTATCATACACTTGGGTACAAATTACCTGGCTAGAAACAGTGCCTTTACAGTTCAGAAAGACTTCCAGATTCTGGGAGAGAAACTCAAACCCATTGCTAACACTATAGCATTTTCAGAAGTTCTACCTGTTCTTGGTAAGGGGGCAGAAAAGCTGCATCACATAGTCAACTTTAATACATGGCTCCAAACCTGATGCAAACAAGAAGGATTTAGATATATATGGCAATTGGGGAAATAGATGGAACAACAACAAGATGCTATACTCTGTTGATGGACTACATCTCTCTGTTGCAGAAAAAAGAATCCTAAGTGAAAAATTCAGGCATTATGTGGAGAGGCATTTAAACTAGGGAAAGGGGGTGACGGATGGAGAAGAACACATTCAGGATGTCACTCCCAGCAAAAACATAATAAGATTGGAAACAGCCGCAGTATTAACCCACACATTAATGCCAAGTGGGAAGAGGCATGTAAAACAAAATCCATGCAAAATGCAGGCAAGCCAGTCAACAAATGCTGGAAAGCAATGAGCACAAATGCTCAAAGCCCAGCCAACAAAATTCCTGACCTGGAAGCCCTAATGGTGGAAATGGACTTGGACATTGTGGCCATTACAGAAACATGGTTCAATGAGTCACATGAATGGGATGTAGTCATAGCTGGTTATAATCTATTTAGAAGAGATAGAGAAAGGAAGGGGAGTAGCCCTATATGTCAAAAGCAATATTAAAGCTGCTGAAATGCAGGGGATGTGGGGAAAAGAACTGCTGTGGATTGTGTTGGAAAGAGGAGATGGCACTGTCATCAGTATTGGTGTAGTCTACAGGCCTCCAACTCAAACCGAAGAAATGGATAGCAGATTGATTATTGATATTGCAAAGATAGCCATGAAGGGGGAAATGATCATATTGGGTGACTTTAATCTACCCAGTGTGGATTGAAGTATACCTTTCGGCAAATCTGGAAAGAAGTAAAAAAAATTGTGGATGCCTTCCAAGATGCATTACTTAGATAAATGGTGATGGAACCAACCAGGTAAAGCTCATTGCTGGATTTAGTACTCACCAACAGAGATAGTGTGTCGAATATCCTTGTGGGTGTCAAGGTGAGCAGCAGCGATGATCACATAATGTGGTTTGAGATAAAAGCCAAGGCAGAGTCCAATCACAGCAAGCTCAAAGTCCTAGACTTCAAAAACACTAACTTCAGTAAAATGGCCAAGTGCCTGAAGGGGGAGTTGGCAGGATGGGAGGGGATAAGGGAAGTGAAATTGCAGTGGGCTAAACTAAAGGAGGCAATAAAAGGGGCAACAGATGCATATGTAAGGAAAGTAAATAATAGCAAGAGGAAAAGGAAACCTATTTGGTTCTCCAAAGAAGAGGCTGCACCACTGCACAGGAAAAAGATTTAGGCGTCATTGTGGATAACATGTTAAAACCCTCGGCCCAGTGTGCAGCGGCGGCCAAGAGAGCAAATAGAATGCTAGATATCATAAGGAATGGAAAATAAAACAAAAGATATTATAATGCCTCTATATCGTTCCATGGTGAGACTGCACCTTGAATATTGTGTGCAATTCTGGTCGACGTATCTTAAAAAGGATATAGCGTTATTAGAAAAGGTTCAGAGAAGAGCCACCAAAATGGTAAAGGGGATTGAAGGATACTCCTATGAAGAAAGGCTAAAAAGGTTAGGGCTCTTTAACCTGGAAAAGAGACGGCTGAGGGGAGATATGATAGAAGTCTATAAATTAATGAACGGAGTGGAACGGGTAAACGTAGATTGATTGTTTACATTATCAGAATATAGAAAGACTAGGGGACATGCAATGAAGCTACAGGGTAAACTATTTAAGACTAATAAAAGAAAATATTTTTTCACTCAACGTGTAATCAAACTCTGGACTTTGTTACCGGAGGATGTAGTAAAAGCTGTTAGTGTAGCTAGGTTTAAAAAATGTTTGGACAAGTTCCTGGAGGAAAGGTCCATAAACCATTATTAGGAAGGGACCCAGGATATCAATGCTTGACCCAGTACAAGCATTGTGGAACCTGTGTCTTTTGGGGAAACTGCTAGGTATGTATGACCTAGATTGGCCACTGTTGGAAACAGGATAGTGGGCTTGATGCACCTTTAGGTAACTATGGCATATCTTATGTTCTTATGTTCACCTTTAGAGTTTCTCCCCTACAGCTGCCTACACTTGCCCTCGGTAATTTTTATGGATGGGGCTGGGGTGGAGCGTGGGTGGGACTGGGGGTGAGGCAGGGGTGGGACTGGGGGCGGGGAATGGTGGAGCATGGCGAGCCACAGCTGTCGGGGTTTTCTCTGTGAAAATGTTGGCAACCCTATTAAGCATTAGGACTAATAATGGCAGTAGCAATAGTGAAGACTCTTCATGCAAAGATAACACCCTCGGCACAGCTACCAGCCATGGTGAATCTGTTCATGGACCCAATGCATAAGGAGACAGATCACAGAAGCTAATAAAAAATTAAGAGAACTAACTACAATTAGATGAACTCTTGAAGATAAAGAGGAGATATTTAAATCAAGAGGATTTACAAAATCTGAAAGCAAGAGGAATACTACCAGAAGAAAAACTGCAAAAAGAAACTAACACAAATTTAAGATATTTATTTGGAAAACTCCTTAATGCAATTGAAGGCTAGTGACGAGAGAGAAAGAGAGAGAAGAGATCCAGAAATAGGCACCAGATGAAAAAGCAATCGGAAATGATAACAGGTGAGAGACCTAAGAAAGATAAGGTGTAACAGAGGAGGACAGGATTATTATAAGACAAGCTAGGAAGTCGAATAAAGAGGAAAGCCAGAATAGAGACCAGAAGATGGAGGGGTTGCCAGTCGAGCTGGCCTGTGTTGAGCTAGGATCCAAGATAGGAAACCTGACACCTAAAGCAAAAAGCAACATTACAGTAATAAGATCACAGCTTGCATAAAGGAACCATATAGTACTAATATATCTCAGAAATAAATTGGATGCAATATTGCAGGCCTTGACAAATTTTGTGCCGATTTAGGAGCCAGGCTAAAATCTTAGGAGCCAGCGCTCATGACCTCCTCGTGGCCTCCCCTGGTTCTCTCACGCTGGTCTCATGTTCTCAAATCTCAGGACACCAGTGCCTGAGATCCTACACTGTGCGTCATCTTTAGATACTTACTATCTGAAGCTATAGCTTTTGTTATCTGTGTGGATGCGTGGTGCAATGGTGGTGTGTCAGTCTATGTGTGGGATGTGGTGTGGGTGCCTTTGTGTGGGTGGTATGCATGACTGCGGTGCATGTGTGTGTGTTGCAGAGCTGGGTAGTTTCTGTGTGTGCTGTGCAGAGGTGAGGTTCCTGTGTGTGTACATGTGTCTGTAGTGTGAAGCTGGGGTACATGTCTGTCCTACGCAAGTGGGGTGCCTGCATGTGCGAGTGTGTGATGTGCTGTGCTTGTGTGTGTATGCTTTTGGGGAAGGGGAATGCACCTTTAGGTAACTAGGCATTGTGCCTTTTTGTCCCCAAGCATTCACCCCTTTAACCTTTCACTCTTCCTTCCCCACCTCCAACCCCTCCCCACTCTCTGTTCCCCTTCAAGATTCTCTTCCCTTCCCCCTCTCTTACCCTGGATTCCCCAATCCTCTTTCCTTTTTATTAAAATTAGTTTCTGGCATGCTGTATGCACCGTGTGGTAATGCCAGTACTGCGTGGTAGCGCCAGTATTGTGTGGTACATCATTACCGCGTGGTAAATGAGTACCACATGGTAACATTAGCACCACATTGTACATCCCACATGGCAGTATCACAGCGCACCCTACGTTTTCTGTCACACAATATCCTGAACATAGATATTGCCATATTTATGCATCAATGCTATACACCACTCTCATTGTTAACGCCAGTCATGAAGGATATCACGTACAGGGCAACAATCATATGCAAAAGGACAAGCAGAGAACAGTTAGCATGTGCATTGCAAAGTAAAGATAGTCAAACTGAATGACAAACTGAGCAGTGTCATTATGCATAGCAGTCTACTCAATTGTTATGTAACACACAGATTGCACACAGAAAAAACAGGCAGTATTTGCCTGGAAAGACCCTGTCCAACAAGCTACATACTGTAGATTCAGGACCCAACACACCTAGACTCACTAAACAACATCTCAGGGGTGTCCCAGTGAATAGCCACACAGACAACCTTACAACACACAAACATAAACAGACATGAAACACAGCAATCCAGGACTTGAAACCATCTCCATAGCAACAAGTGGCATGGCACATATCATCAGCCTCATAACACAATGCTGCTTTACTTAGTCACTTGTATGGTAATGCACCATGTGGTAGCTGGGTTCCATAGAGAGACTGAAGAGTATTGCTGAAACTGATGAACCCTGAGGGATGGCCTGGGCATGGGTGAGGGGAATGGATGTAGCTGTGTCACATATAATGTGTTGCTGTCTGTTGGCACAACAGGACTAGAACCATAAATGTGTTGTACCCTGAATTCCAATTTTCCTCTGGAGTCTCAATACCAAAATGTGTGTCAAGGCTTGCAATGCATTGCATATGCCCAGAAACGTGAGAGGAAACCTCAGGGGCCTGTTGTCAATTGGCCTAATGATGGTATCTAGCAGTGAGGTCAGTAGCATGTCCACATTATGATGTGCTGGCAAGCAAAACTGGTGGCGGTCTAGGGATGTGTGTAGGTTAAGGTGGTCTTTGTGGATGCCTCTGTACCCCATTCCTATGGGTTCACTTTACAGTTTGACTGTCAATTGGGGAGTAATTATTTATGCCACATGTGTTCATTGAGGGGTTCACCTGTATTGGGCATATCTGGTAAGCCCCTCAATGAACACCTCCGTGTCCGAGTATGGCTATGGCTGGCATATATCCATGAATAAGGATGGTTGTGACTAATTGCAGTATGAGGTGTCCAGGTTTGCCCCTATATGGCAGTAATCCAGGATGTGGGCCCTTGGTCTGGTGTCGAGGTGGTGGCGAAGAAAAATGTTCTATATGTTGGCAGCTTTGTTTCTGAAACACAATGCAGGTACATGATGTACATGTATCAGGGATCTTGGAGTGTAGGTTTGGGAGTGCTGTCACACAGTCCTGCTTCTGGTTTATATGTTGTTTGCTGAATACCTGTGACTGGAATTCTGATGTTTTGTTGCAATGCATCTTTCATGCATGTCCCTGCTGTTCAGAACATATCATGAGGTCATTCTGATGATTCTGTTATGTGTGCGGTGTCAAATTGTGGTATGGCTTGAGTTATTAAGATGATATAAGCATGTGTTGGACAACAGTGTGGTAAAAGAGTTGGGCGGGGGGGGGGGGACATTTCCGTCACCATTGTCTATACAGTTGTGGTACTCATTATTTGGGATATCTGATCTAGCCAGGCTACCTTGGGCCTGAGTCTTAACGTGTGTCTCTGTGCCCTTTGCTTGGGGCTGCTGTAGCAGCAAGGAGTGGTTTGGTTGATATATGAACAGTTATGTCCAGACCAGTTATGTTGTGCCTCAGGCATGGGGCACAAATTAAGGAAGGTTTCCTCCACTGTGTAAGCACCTATATCCCCAGTCTGTATGTTGTGTGGGTGTGGTATCAGATGCTTCTCAAAGATGCCGCAGGAAAGCTATGCAGTGGTAGTCAAAGCAGGGTTAATGCCTGGCTTGTCATAGTCATTGTCTTTGGAATGGAGATGCACTGAAATGGTGTCCCCAGTTGTTGACCGTCGTGGGGATGATTGTATCAAATCAAAACAATTCCATTGCCCCCACATATGGCCTCCAACCAATGTGGTTTGTTGAGTCCACAATGGGATCTCCCAGCTCTATGGGAGATGACTTTAGCGTATTCTGGGTCAATGCTGTCAACAGCCCCTCCATCTCCTTTTCCTGCCAATGAGCTAAGGCCTACTGGCCTGTAGTTTGCCACTTCTTCCCCACTACAACATTTAAGAAGAGGTAACACATCTGCCCCTCTCCAGTCCTGTGTACCTACCCTGTCTGTGAGGATCTATTAAGAAACCCTTAATGGCCCTGCAGGAACCTCTCAGAGCTCTTTCTGTATCCTGGGATCTATCCCATCCAGGCACTTGGCCATGTACACTTTCCTTTCTGCAAGCTGTTCCAACACATCATCTTCTGTAAATAGTGTTGTATGTTCCCCATTCTTATTTGTAGATGTGTCATTCACAGCGGGTTCTTCTCCAGGATCTTCAGCAGTTAAAATAGAGCTGAGGTAGTTGTTTAGCATTGGCATAACAGAGTAGCACCCAGGACTAAAACGCTATGCTGAGCATCAAACTGCTGACCACTGGATATAGTAGCATGGAGAATCATGACAACAGCATTATAAAGCTCCTTCGGTGAGAGGTGCCTACAGTGTTGCACATTGCCCTGTTCAGTTGTCAGTAGTAGGCTGCTAGCACCTGACAGACAACAAGCAACTGTGTGGGTCAGACGTGGTGGATGCCTATCACACATAATGTACTAAGAGGCTGCAGCAGCTATTGGTTTTTGTACCATTTCAAAACTAGTGACCCATATATAAAACATGCATGACACTGTGGGAACTCAGGTATCTGTACACATGTTGTGCACCCTGTAGATGAATGACATCAACACAACTGACACAATATGCACTGAAAAATATATATCATTATATTAAATCTTGTAAAAAAATACAAACCAATATTTTCAAAAACAAAATAGGTGACACCTCTCACATAAACTATATTAGAAAAAAAAACCTGCCCATTACAACATGCAGCTGTGCTGTGAATTTGAGCATGTAGCAAAGTCACTGAAAGGTACTGCACACAGCTGCTGTGCTTAAGGTTAGACTGGGGGCCAGGTGGGGGCCCAGACACATCAGGTGATATCCACAAATATCTTTGCAGAGGTGTTCGTCCATTGCAGTGGTCAGTGAAGTGGTGCAGCTTCCACAAATTTTTGAGAAGATGTGGCCCTTTGGAGTTAACACCACACACAGGTTCAACCAGATCTCAGGAGCAATGCCCTAAGAATGCCTGCATCCCCTCAGAACCTGCCAAGATGTGTTACAGCATATACAACCTTTCATGAGAGACATGCTTCATGGGGATGTATGTTGATAGGCCATATAATATGGTTCACCTTGCTGATGTAGGATGACTAAAGCATAGTAACATAGTAAGTGACGGCAGATAAAGACCAGCATGGCCCATCTAGTCTGCCCAGCAAGATGGCAAGAGTAGGTGCACCTGTCACTCTGTGCAGGCCACCCATCCCCATGTCTTTGTTTAGGGGTGAACCCACCACTCCATATATAGACCTGGAGAAAACAGACCTTGATGAACTAACAAGCAGTTGGGACACTGGAATTCAGTCTACAGCAAACCCTGTGGAACAATTCACCAAACCCGTCCAAACACCAATCAGAACCCTGGTACACCATAACACTGACCAGAATGAAGAGAGAACTTAGAAAACTTGAAAAGAGATGGAGACGTACCAAATCCAGCGAACACAGAACTGAGTACCTCAACCTCCTCTCAAGATACAAAGATGAGGTAAACACTGCAAAGAGGACACACCACACCATCATTTTAAACAAAGCCATCAACAAACCGCGTGAGTTATTCGCAATAGTAAAATCTCTAACTAAAACAGCCTTGCCAGAACATCAGGGTAGATCCATCCATCCACAAACACTGGCAAATCACTACGCAAGCAAGCTGACTACCACAGCGACCACTCTCTGTGTAGATGCATCATACCAGAGAACAGATGTTGAGCAAGAACAGACATGGAGCATTTTCCACAATATAAATGAACAACAAACTATCAGCATAATAACTAGCATAAACACCACCACCTCCCCACTGGACCCCTGCCCAACTGCGTGGATCAAAGCAGCAAAAAAGGAAATCGTCCAACAAGTGTCTCACATTGTGAACCAATCACTTAGTCAAGGAATCATGCCTGCCCAACTAAAAAAATCTATAATCAGGCCAATCCTAAAGAACAACTCACTCAACAAAGAGGACCCAACCTCATACCGTCCCATCTCCAGCATATCGTTCCTGGCAAAAATCATTGAGAAAGCAGTGCTCATACAACTTCAGGAACACCTTGATGACCGTGAAATCCTGGACAAACAGCAATACGGTTTCAGACGAAATCATGGGGTCGAAACGCTATTAATAGCACTGATGAACAACCTCCTCAAAGGCCTTGAAGACAGAAAGAAAATGTTTATACTCATTTTCATTGACATCTCTGTCGCCTTTGATACTGTCCATCATGGGATCCTCCTTAACAAACTGGAAACAATAGGAATTTTGGGAACTCCCCTCAAATGGTTCTCCTCGTACATAACGAACAGAAGGCCACAAGTCCAATTCAATGGTGAAAAGGCTGAAGCTTTCTCTCAAACTCAAGGCATACCCCAGGGATCGGCTCTCTCGGCACTACTTTTCAACATTTACATGCAGCCCCTCTGTGACATTTTCAAAAGGCATAACATTGACTATCATATTACGCAGATGATATTATGCTTTACATACAATTGGATACCACAGACCCTAAATATGCTCAACTCGAAACCTGCCTGGATGAGATGTTAAGATGGCTACAACAAAATAACATGACAATCAACCATAAGAAAACTGAAGTAATGTATATATCCAGTAAACCAAATTTTGAGCCTCCTCCTACAATCACCCTGTGTAACAACACGTACAACACAAAGAAGGAGATCAAATACCTGGGAGTCACACTCGACTGTAACCTAAAAATGGAAACACAACTGCGTAAAACAAACAAGGCCATCTTCCATAAACTTAGAGTGATACAACCTCTGAGGAATATAATCGATCCCTATGATTTTCGGTCTGTTGCACAAGCACTCATTATGCCACACCTGGACTACTGTAACGCCATCTTACAAGGTCTGCCTAAAAAATCGATAAATATCCTTCAAATGGCCCAAAATGTGATGGCCAGGATCATCATGAGAACAAGCATGGCAGAGCACATTACACCGGTTTTGATTGAACTACATTGGCTTCCCATTGCAGCCAGGATACAATACAAAACATTGGTAGCCATGTTCAAACTGATAAATAACATAGCCCCTTCATTCCTCTCCACACTTATCAGCACGCAACCAGCAAACAGGGAAAGGAGAACTTCCAACGCAGGCACACTACAAGTCCCATCCAGCATCAGATCTGTGAGAGCAAGTACTAGTCGCAGGGCATTCTCATTCTCTGCACCAACTATCTGGAATCAACTCCCATTCGAGAGATCAATCAAGGACATTACTGCTTTCCGGAAGGAACTAAAAACTCATCTATTCAAAAGTCACTACAATCAGATGTGACTCTCAGTACGATAGAGATGACGCGAAACAATCAATTAATCATGCTCTGTTGAACTGCTATATGTATAAATATGTATAAATGTAAAAATGTAAATATGTGTAGTCAAATCTCTAAGACTCTAATCTTGTGTGCTGTGCCTCACCCCCAGAACTATGTATATATTAGCCCCATTTCTCGGTCTTGATTGACAACCCCCAAAGATGTAATCAAACCGCTGCTGATCGCTGGAAGTAGCGGTATATAAGTGAGTGCTAAATAAAAAAATTAAAAAAAAAAATGTAGGACACCCCCTATTTGTTAAGACGTTAGAAGTTAGATGGTACAGTTTATTTTGTTTTAATCCTGTTGCTGTAAAGGGATCCACTGTGCTTGTCCCATGCCGTTTTGAATTCCGTCACCGTGTTTGCCCCCACCATTTCCATCGGGAGGGCATTCCAAGCATCCACCACCCTTTCAGTGAAGAAATATTTCCTGACATTGCCTTTCAATTTACCACCTGCAGCTTCATGTTATGCCCTCTAGTTTTACAGCTTCCCCGTCTTTGGAAGAGGTTTGTTTGTTCAGCATATCTCATACATGTCAAATATAACAGTAGATGACATGTGCATTCATATGACATCCTCGTCTGTGCCTGGTTATCCCTTTCTGAGGAATGGTGCAACCACTGAGACCTCAACAGCTCAGACGTTGTGGACGAGTAACCTAATGGTTAAGAACACTGGTTTGGGAACCCAGAGACCTGGGTTTGATTCCCACTAGCACTCCTTGTGGCCTTGGGCAAGTCACTTAATCCTCCATTGCCTCAGAAAAATCCAATTTATCAATGTTCCTGTTTAATGTACATTACTAAGTTTAAGTTTCAATGTAAACCGTTTTGATTGAAATGATAAAGCGGTATATAAAACCTGTTAAATAAATAAACTCCAGATGTACTTGCTGTAGCATTGCCTCTGTGCAAAATGTATTTCATGATGTGATGGAGGTTGTCTGTCAAAATATACCTTCCCTGCTGGAGACCACACTATGCAATGACACAGAGTACACATAATGAATACCAAGGGGCAGCTACATTACTCAACAAAATGCATGGCGAGATGGATATCTTGCATTGTTTCTATACACATGACCCGACTCCTGGACATTCCTGGGGACACCATTACATCCATTGTGTCATTGTGGACATCATATGTCATGCACACATAACAAATCAGAAGTGTACACAGAGAAAGTCACAGAGATGCCAAGTTGGCCATTATTTGATAATGGCACAGAAACAGAACAGGTCACAGGGAAAGTACTGCAATGGTCCTCAGCCTACATGGGACTATATGTGCAATGGACCACTTAACAACCAACACTCCACCGAGCACTCCATTCAGGTATTTAGGTCAGGAGAGAGGAATTGGCTACATTAGGACTCTATCTGTCAGGTGTGCCCTTTGCAACACCTTGTGATCTGGATCACACATGCACATGGTGTACTGGTCAGATGGCACTATGATTGTTCCCTTGGGACATCATGGGACATGACCTGTGTGATGCAAATCAGATAACAACACATGACCCTTGTACAGGACAGGGTCATCTGGCAGCATCATTGTGACACAAGATGTGCCATCATGTGTGACTGAATATCTGTGCCACCTCAATGCAACACTGGATAGCAACAGCTCTAGGGCATTGCTTGCTGTCAACTGGATTCATTTTGTCAATGATTGAGACTGTGATGTTGATTCACTATCCATCATGAGAGTAACAAAGACCCCACAATCCATACCACACTCATCTGTTTCAAATGTCTACCTATCTCTGTCCTTGAACGGCATAGTCCAGGCACATTCCACAGTCTCATTGTAAATGAATACCATGTCTTGCACATTGGTACAGCACCATGATCCATCCAATTTCAAGGAATAGTAGCATATGTCCCTTGGTTATTTGGTTCTATGCCTATGGCCAGTTGTCTAACAATGATAATGACATGCACCTGGTGATCAACATCTAAGAGTCCTGCAAGAGATGTGGTTACAAATGATAGCCTTTGGGGGAGGGGGGGACAGAATACACATGCACACCTGCAGATATTGCATTTTCCTTTCACAATCCATGCTTGTGTCACACTGACAGGTAGTTTCCATCTTCATAGGTTCCCATTTTATGTGGGTCACATGATGAAGGCTCACATGTGCCCATGTGTGTTCCAGGTTGTATGGCAACAGGTCAGAACAGACACCAAGGGGATGTGAACATTCGCAAGATACTGTATGTTTTGTCAGCCTGTGACCTCCTATGCAGATATTTGTGGATATCACCCTGTGTGTCTGTGGACCTTTGGCTGCAGCAGAGTCTGGGGCATGTGCGTGACCAGCACTCATGACAGTGACATAGAAACATAGAAATATGATGACAGAAAAAGACCACATGGCCTATCTAGTCTGTCCTTCCCTATCAACAACTACAACAGTCCCCTTTTTTCCTTTAGAGATCCTCTGTGTGGGGGGGGGGGGGGGGGGAGTGCGCTAGCGAGCCCGAACTGACATGGCAGCATCTCCCTGAGGCTCCGTGCCAGGCGTCCCACAATTACTGGAGGGGAGGACATGAATCCGTGATTTGGGGGATAAGTTGAGTGGCTGAGTGCAGCAGAAGATGGGGTGAGGCGGAAAAGGGAGTGAAGGCCGGTATGTGATCGCCGCTGCGTGATCGCCGCTGCTTAAATTATGTCTCCCCCGACCTGCCGACAAGAGAGGCCTGGTCTGTGCAGCTCCAGTGGAAGGAAAGGCTGATTGATGTTGCTCTGCACGGGCCCTGATTGCTAGCCTTGATGTTTTGCCTGCCTCCCTGGGCTCCCCACTTGGTGAAATTAATTGGTTCCCCGATGTAGCTGCTGTGTGAGAGAGCTGGATCTGAAGTGCCCTGCCGAGGAACTGGGGTTGCTGAGCCTTCTGCTGGAGTCCTTTGCAGGGGATTGCTGCAGTGAGTACCGGAGGGAGAGCTGACTTAAGTTGCTGCGGCTCTGTGGTGGTGCCAGAAGAACGGGAAAGTCTCCGTGGCGGGCACGTGTGTGTGTGCAAGGGGAGAGAGTTTTTGTGCCGGCCCTGCCCCGGAGACCTCTGTGGCAGCCATTACTGCATGGAGGGGAGCAGATTTATTTATTTATTTACATTTTCTTATATACCGCGCTATTTTCCATCAGTGCCGTTTACATGGAACATTTTACATACACATTTCAAATGACTTGATTTGTGTTTACAAATAACAGGAATAGGAACTTGGAAAGAAACAGGGGTAACTATTTACATCTGTACAATGTGAATTGATTGGACATTTGCGTAGATTTGCCTAGCTGGATGGTGAGTGATCAGTGGTGCTGTCATCTGGGTAATGTAAGAGGAAGAGGTAATGTTTCACGGCTTTTCTGAACTGGGTTAGATTGGTGATATCACGGATACTGTGTGGAAGGGTGTTCCAGCATTTAAGTGCGGCGAGCTTAAAAGCCCTGTTCGTTGTGCTTTGGCAACACTTGGTCGTTTCTTTTGGGACTACTAGTTTATTGGCGGCATGAGATCCTCTAGATCTATTAGGGGGGTTATCAGTATGAGATCGGATAAGAAGATAGAGCTGAATGGGGCCCACGGCGGGAAAATTACCTACAGCTGACAGTGAGTGCCAGTATATTCTCTCCCTGTACATTAAGCTGTGGGGGCTGTTGCTTTGGATAATACCAGGAGGAAGGAATTGGGCATGAACTGCAGCGGAATAAGTGTACTGCCCTGAGTTCTTAACTGTGGGTTCCAATGTATAATTCTGCTATCTTTTCTTCAACTGAGCACATGGCTCTTCAGCAATGAATGAATAGCTCCATCTAGTGGTTGAATAGGGTTGTGGTGGCCCAGCTTTGCAATAGAAGCTGAAAACGGCCCAGGACACTATCTGTGGTGGTGGGAGGCAGCTGTGCGTAAGCTATGGCGTCCACCAGAAAGAAAACAGCTGATCTAAAGGAATTTGCTTATGGCAGTGTGCGAACAAAGCCTCAGGAGAGGGATAAGTAGATGATAGAGGGCCCGACTGGGAGTGTGGTAGTGTCTGATTCTGGCAAGAAGGACCCTCTCGCAGCGAGAGCTATTGTGGCTGTTACAAAGGAAGAACTCAAATCGTGGTTCAATGAAATTAAAACAGACATTGCTGGGTTCAAAGGAGAAGTAGCGGGGATGTTCTCATAGCTGAGAGCTGATATAACCAAAGTAGGATGCCGGGTGGTGGAAGTTGAAGGATGTCTTGAGACACTGGAGGCGCGCACTGAATTGTTAGAAAAGGGATGAAGAGTTTGGAAGATGACAAGGACAGTATGGCATTGAAGCTGGAAGACTTGGAGAATAGAGCCAGGCGACAGAATCTGCGCATAAAGGGTGTCCCTGAGGTAGATGCAGGGCCGGATTTACCTATATGCCAACTACGCCGTGGCGTAGGGCCCACAGCTGACAAAGGCCCACAAAAACTGAAAAAATTGTTAGCGTTCTTAAAATTAAATTTAAAAAAAACTCTGGCTGCTGCCGCGGCAGCATGGACTGTCCCGCGGGGCCCCCTCTGCTGCCGCGGCAGCATGGACTGTCCCGCGGGGCCCCCTCTGCCCGGCTGAATCCGTCCCTCCCTCCCTCCCTCCGTGCCGGTTTTGAGAGGCACGAAGGGAGAGTGTCTCCCTTGCGTCTCTGTTAAGCCCGCAGGGGCTGATGGGAAATTTCCCATCAGCCCCTGCGGGCTTAACAGAGACGCGAGGGAGACACTCTCCCTTCGCGCCTCTCAAAGCCGACACAGAGGAAGAGAAGGACGGATTCAGCGGGCAGAGGGGGCCCCGCGGGACAGTCCATGCTGCCGCGGCAGCAGAGGGGGTCCCGCGGGACAGTCCATGCTGCCGCGGCAGCAGCCTGCGTTTTTTTTTTTTAATTTAATTTTACTTGAGCCGATGGGGGGGGGGGCTGGGACTGGAAATGGGCTGGGGGGGTTAAGACTGGAGGTGGACTGACACGAAGAAACCAGAAGAAAGTGGCTGGAGCAATTGCAACTGAAAAGAAATGCGCAAAAGGTAGAAAAATATCTCTTTATTTTGAATTTAATTGGAATATGTCAGCTCTGGTAAATGTGCATCATTAACATCTGCGCTTTGTTTAGTACAAGAGTAAATTATTGTATAGTTTTATTTCTACAGTGTTGTACATTCCAAGTTTGGCTTTTGGGACTCCCAGTTTAATTATGACGTCAGGGCCAACAGCGGATCCGGCGTGCTCGTTTTTATCTTTTCTGGGGGCCCACAATTTTTGTTGGCGTAGGGCCTCACTCAAGGTAAATCCGGCCCTGGGTAGACGCATATCAAGATTGTATGAAAACAGCGAAAGCTATCTGTGAGGCGGTCCTGCAAGAGGCAGGGGAAGAAGTGGTGGAGGTGGTGCTGGATCGAGCACATAGATCGCTTGGAGCAGCGCGACGGGAGCAGCCTAGAGACATTATCATTTGCTTCCATAATTACCAGATTAAGGACAAAATAGCCAACAAGATGCGTTCCATGGGAAAGTTTAAATGGCAAGGAACTGACGTTGCTATATATGCTGATCTGGCCGCAGCTACGCTGAAGCGCCAGAAGTCCTGGCGGGAGTTTACTACTCAGCTACGAGAGGACAATATATGATATAAGTGGCTATTCCCAGTGGGGCTTGCCTTCACCGTTAATGGGACGACTCGGCGTGCGGAGACCTTGCTGGCACTGAAGGAAGCTATGAAGGAGGCAGGCATCCAGCGGATTCCAGAGATGGCGCAGACGGGTGGCACACAGGAGCGAGTTCCTGACAGGCGGTGGCATCGGGTAGACAGACGGGAGAGGAAGTCTGCCCGTGGGGGAATGAATACGCCCTTCCGAAGTTGAGGGATGAATTTGTATGTTTAAATATGTTGTGGGGAGGGGTGATGTGGATATGTTAAGAGTGGGGAGGTGGGGAAGACAATGTGTATGGGGAAGACAATGTCTATGGGATTGTGTATGTTGTTTCAGGCTGTGGGGTTGGGAGTTCTGGTAAAGTTGGCTAGCGGAGAGGGGGAAGGAAGGTGAGTGGGGGTGCAGCGACACTGGGTTCTGGGGGGTCCAGATTGGGGTGGATGTGGGAGGAGTGAGCACGGTAGAGGGCTATAGGGGTGGGTGTTGAAGGGGAGGGAGGGAAAGGGGTTGGGGAACAGGGAGGAGGGCAATCATAATCGGTTAAGTGTAGGGGTGTGGGGGTTAGGGGAGGGGGGCTCACTATGGAACGGTGCACACTGATGGTAAAAGTGATACCTGAAAATGGAACGTGAATTAAAGATCCTCACGCTTAATGTGCATGGTATCAATTCCTGGCAAAACAGACGGGCAGTGGTAAGAGAAGGTGCCAAAGTCCAGGCGGATGTACTCTTGCTGCAGGAGACCCATTTAAAGAGCTCTCAGGGGGGAGGGGGGACTTTATCAGGGTAAATACGATAGAGGCTTTTTTGCTGCCAATTGCAGTTCCTATAAAAAAGGGGATGTGGGGATACTGTTTTCCAAGGACCTCCTGGTGGACACTAAGGAAGTTATTAGAGATCGGGACGGGCGGTATGTTCTTTGGTGTGGGCTCTTGGAAGAGAGAGAGGCTATCATTTGCTGTGTGTATGCGCCTAACATAACTCAAGGCCCTTTTTTCGACCGTATTCTTCCAATTATAGAGGAGCACAAACGGGGGAGCCTGGTCATAGGTGGGGATTTTAATGTAGTTGTGGATCCGCGCCTGGACTCCTCGGGGGGAGGAAGGAGTTGGGATAAATTGGGAAGACAGAAGTTGGCTAAATTGATGTCCGCATTGGGATTGGTAGATGTTTGGCGGTATAGTCATGTTGGAGAAAGAGCTTACACCTTTTTCTCACATCCTCACCGAACGTATAGTAGAATTGATATGTTGTGGATAGACTCTAATTGGTTAGATAGGGTGGGCGCTGTGGATATTGGTGCTGTGTCATGGACGGATCATGCTCCGGTAATACTTGCTCTTGCATTTTATAAAGAGCGTACCGGACTCCGGTTTTGGAGATTGAATGAATCGCTGTTGGTAGATCTGGAGGGGGTGGCCAGTCTGAGGGACTGCATTACAGAGTATTTTCAATTAAATGGGGGAGCGGAAGTATCCCGGGAGATAGTGTGGGACAGTATGAAAGCGGTAGTCCGGGGGCGTTTAATAGCAATGGCGGCAAAGAAGAAGAGGCAGGCGGGGGTGATGGAGGAAGGGTTGATAGCTCAGTTACAACAATTACTTAGAGAGCACCAGAGGACTGGGAGTAGGGCAGTGTTACAACGGATGACTAGGGTGCAGGAGGATTTGGAGGCATTAAGATTGGGGGAACAAACCTTCCAAATGAAAAGGCTGCAGCATGCATATTATGTTGGGGGTAATAAACCAGGTCGGTATTTAGCTCGGCAACTTGCATGTGCAGCAGCAGATATATAAGCTGAAAAATGAAAGGGGCGAATGGGAACATGGGACCGTCAATATCCAGGCGATTTTCAGTAGGTATTATAGGGCCCTGTATAAGGCGCAGCTGAGAGGATCGGAGGTGTAGATCAGACAATATTTGGGAAAACGTAATCTCCCAAAATTGGAGGAGATGGAACAGCAATGGATGGACAGGGCAATTGAGGAAGGGGAGGTGCGGGTGGCAATCAATGGCCTTAAGGAAGGCAAAGCACCGGGTTTGGATGGTCTTACGGCCCGGTTTTATAAGACTTTCAGTTCCGAAATCTGTGGCAAACTTACCAGGGTCTTTAATGGTGTTCATCAGGGGGGGGCACTGCCGCGGTCAATGGCAGTGGCAGGTATAGCCTTGGTGCCTAAACCGGGGAAGGATAAGGGGATGAGTGAGTCATACTGACCTATTTCTCTAATTAATTTGGATGCAAAGATTTTGGAAAAGGTTTTGGCTGCCCGTTTGCAGAACTTTTTACCTAAGTTGATAAATAATGAACAAACGGGCATTATCCCCGGCAGGCAAGCCAGTGGCAATATCCGGAAGCTATTAAATGTTCTTTGGGTGGCTCAGAAGGTGGGACTGGATTCTTTGGTGGTGGCGGTGGATGCCGAGAAGGCATTTGATAGAGTTGAATGGCCCTTTATGTTCGCTGTGTTACAAAGAATGGGGATTGGGACAGGGTTTCAAAACTGGATAGGTGCATTATATGACCAGCCGAGAGCTAGGATTCGAGTGGATGGTACTTATTCAGCAGAGTTTGAACTGGAACAGGGCACACGACAGGGGTGTCCTTTGTCCCCTCTGTTTGCGCTAGTCATTGAGCCTTTAGCACAACGGATTAGAGAGCATGATTTCATTAGGGGTATCCAAGTGGGTAGTGGAGCAGGGCCGGATTTACCTATACGCCATGTACGCCATGGCGTAGGGCCCACAGCCGGCAGGGGCCCACAAAAAAAGAAAAAGTAAATTTTTTTTAAATACAATTTTAAAAAAAACCCTGGTGGCTGCCGCCGCGGCAGCACCGATTGACCCGCGGGGGCCCCGTCTACAAGCTGAAGCCGTCGGGTCGGGTCGGGTCGTTCCTCCCTCCCTCCCTCCGTCCGTGCAGGCTGCAGGCTGTGAGAGACGCGAAGAGAGAGCGTCTCCTCGCGTCTCTGTAAAGCCCGCAGGGGCTGATGGGAAATTTCCCATCACCCCTGCGGGCTTAACAGAGACGCGAGGAGACACTCTCCTTTCGCGTCTCTCACAGCCTGCAGCCTGCACGGACGGAGGGAGGGAGGGAGGAACGACCCGACCCGACGGCTTCAGCTTGTAGACGGGGCCCCCGCGGGTCAATCGGTGCTGCCGCGGCAGCAGAGGGGGCCCCGTGGCGGCAGCCACCAGGTTTTTTTTTTAAATTAAATTTTACTTTAGGCCGACGGGGGGGGGGGGGGGTAGGACTGGTAATGGGCTATGGGGGGGGTAGGACTGGTAATGGGCTATTGGGGGGGCGGGGGCTGGAAATGGGGGGGGGGGGGTAGGGCGGGTAATGGGCTATGGGGGGGGGTAGGACTGTAAATGGGCTATTGGGGGGGCTGGGGCTGGAAATGGGCTGGGGGGGTAGGGCTGGTAATGGGCTATGGGGGGGTAGGACTGGTAATGGGCTATTGGGGGGGCTGGGGCTGGAAATGGGCTGGGGGGGTTAAGGCTAGAGGTGGGCTGATGGGGTTAGGACTGGTAATGGACTGTGGGCTGTTGGGGGGCTTAGAACTGGCAATGGGCTTTGGGGGGGTTAAGACTTGTAATGGGCTGTGGGCTGATGGGGGCTGTCTGGTAATGGGCTATGGGGGGCTGCTAGGACTGGAAATGGGCTGGGGGGTTAAGACTGGAGGTGGGCTGATGGGGGTAGGACTGGTAATGGGCTGTTGGGGGGGGTTTAGAACTGGTAATGGGCTTTGGGGGGTTAAAACAGGTAAAATGCTCTGGGCTGATGTGGGCTGTCTGGTAATGGGCTATAGGGGGGCTAGGACTGGAAATGGGCTGGGGGGATACGACTGGCGGGGGGCTGCTGGGGTTAGGACTGGTAATGGGCTGTTGGGGGGGGTTTAGAACTGGTAATGGGCTTTGGGGGGGGTTAAGACTGGTAATGGGCTGTGGGCTGATGGGGGCTGTCTGGTAATGGGCTATGGGGGGGCTAGGACTGGAAATGGGCTGGGGGGTTAAAACTGGAGGTGGGATGATGGGGTTAGGACTGGTAATGGGCTGTGGGCTGATGGGGGGGGGGTAGGACTGGCAATGGGCTATGGGGGGCTGACTGGAAATGGGTTGATGGGGTTAGGACTGGAAGTGGGCTGATGGGGGGTTAGGACTGGTAATGGGTTATAGGGGGGGCTTAAACTGAAAATGGGGTGATGGGTTAAGGACTGTAAGTGGGTTGATGGGGGGCTAGGACTGGTATTGGGTTGGGGGGTTGCTAGGACTGGAAATGGGCTGATGCAGGGACTAGAAGGGAATGGATGCTGGGTGAGGCTGGAACTAGAAGGGAGCTGATGTTGGGGGAGGATTAGAATGGGATGGGGCTGGAAGAGTAAAATGGAGAAGGGAAAAATATTTTGTGTGGGAGGGATAAAAAATCTACAATTGGCCGGGTATTGGGAGAGTAAGTGGGGATTGAGGATGGAGGGGTAAAATTTGAGTGGATGAAATAGGAATGAGGAAAGAGCAAAAGGAGAAAGATTAGTATGTTAAAGCAGATGTAGAGAGAGAATGGAAAAAAATCTAGAAGAGAGAAGAAAGGACAAATGGACAGCAGACGATGGAGAGTTAGCAGAAGACACGAAGAAACCAGAAGAAAGTGGCTGGAGCAATTGCAGCTGAAAAAAATGCACAAAAGGTAGAAAAATATCTCTTTATTTTGAATTTATTAATTGGAATATGTCAGCTCTGGTAAATGTGCATCATTAACGTCTGCGCTTTGTTTAGTACAAGAGCAAATTAATGTATAGTTTTATTTCTACAGTGTTGTACATTCCAAGTTTGGCTTTTGGGATTCCCAGTTTAATTATTGTCTTCCTGTTTCTAAATTGTGATTACTTGTTTGGTGATGGTCTATGTTCTGCATGTGTAACTGAGCTGAGGTGTTCTGTTTATATAATTCCTATTTGACATTGCCACTTGTTCTCTTTCCCCAGTAGGTCATGTATTGTTGTTCTCTGAAATGTACTGGTTTAATATTTGCAGTGTTGCCTTTTGATTGGTAGAGTATGGTGCTTTGTGAGTCCTGGTAGTGCTGTTAGGATACGGCGGGTTTACTATGGGTTCTAAATGGGCAGTGTTTGTAGTAGTTCCTAATGTGTCTGGCAGTTGGCACTGGATTATAGTAATGTAGAAATCTTTTAGTCTTTCTTTATCCATACACTCATTAAGAGGCACGTTTACTAAAAGTTAGTATATGGTAACATTATGCAAATATTTATGCAAATGAGGCCCCTTATGCAAATGAGGCCCCGCACCCCCCTTGGGCCGCCCCTGCTGGGGGCCCACAATTTTTGTTGGCGTAGGGCCTCACTCAAGGTAAATCCGGCCCTGTAGTGGAGAATATAAAATTTCTCTTTTTGCCGATGACATTATTTACACTGTGAGTAGGCCGGCAGAGTCGTTACCAATGTTATTGGTGGAAATACGGGAATATAGTCTGGTTTCGGGATGAATATGGGTAAAACTGAGATCTTGAAGATTAGGCTGGGTCCCCATATGTAGGCTCAGTTGAGGCAGGATTACCCCTTTCGGTGGGCTAAGCAGAAGTTAAAATATTTGGGGGTCTGGATTTGATGTGACTGGCGGCAATTGAGAAGATTAAATTATGATCCTCTAGTTGCCGAAATTCTGAATGATCTTGGGATAATTGCCATTGTTAAAATGAATCTGCTGCCTAGGATACTATATCTGTTCTTGGCATTAACATAAGAACATAAGATATGCCATACTGGGTCAGACCAAGGTCCATCAAGCCCAGTATTCTGTTTCCAACAGTGGCCAATCTAGGTCATACGTACCTAGCAGTTTCCCCAAAAGACACAGGTTCCGCAATGCTTGTACTGGGTCAAGCATTGATTTCCTGGGTCCCTTCTTAATAATGGTTTATGGACCTTTCCTCCAGGAACTTGTCAAACCTTTTTTAAACCCAGCTACACTAACAGCCTTTACTACATCCTCCAGTAACAAATTCCAGAGTTTCATTACACGTTGTGTGAAGAAATATTTTCTTTTATTAGTCTTAAATAGTTTACCCTGTAGCTTCATTGCATGTCCCCTAGTCTTTCTATATTCTGATAACGTAAACAATCGATCTACGTCTACCCGTTCCACTCCGTTCATTAATTTATAGACCTCTATCATATCTCCCCTCAGCCGTCTCTTTTCCAGGTTAAAGAGCCCTAAAACTTTTAGCCTTTCTTCATAGGAGTATCCTTCCATCCCCTTTACCATTTTGGTGGCTCTTCTCTGAACCTTTTCTAATAATGCTATATCATTTTTTAAGATACGGCGACCAGAATTGCACACAATATTCAAGGTGTGGTCTCACCATGGACGATATAGAGGCATTATAATATCTTTTGTTATATTTTCCATTCCTTTCCTTATGATACCTAGCATTCTATTTGCTCTCTTGGCTGCCACTGCACACTGGGCCCAGGGTTTTAACATGCCCATTGAGTTGTCAGTGCACAACTGAAGCTGTTGCAGCAAAGAATTTTCTCCTTCATCTGGAGGAGACGTCCGCCCAGGCTAAATAGAAGGGTGATGTTTAAGCATAGAAGAGAGGGTGGACTGGGTGTCCTGGATTTGCTGCGATATTATACAGTGGCACAGTTGTGGGCGCTAGTCTATTGGAGGAAAGGGACGGAGGCCCGAGGGTGGGTGCGAGCATTGAGTGGGCAAAGTGCGTTGGCAGACCACGTGTGGTTTACCGGCCAGGGGAGGGGGGGATAAGGCTGGAGATGAGCTGAAGATGAGTCCCTTTACGGAGCTTACCCTAAAGGTGTGGAAACGGGAGAAAGCGCATCTGGTGGGGGTTAGGGTAGCTATCCAACTTCAGAAAATTAGATGGTGTAGTGGCTTCCATGAGGGGGGAGAGCCGAGGTCTATAAAAAATGGGAGGATAAGGGCTTGGTGTGGATGGGGCAGTTGTTCTTGGAGAGTGGCCAGCTGTCTACTTTTGAATGCCTGCAGGAGCAATACGCCCTGGGGAAGGAGGATTGGTTTGGTTACTGTCAATTAGCACATTTTGTGCAGAACAGTTTGAAGGGGGTGGAAAGAGGAACAGTGCGAACCCCTTTTGAAAGGGTGTTACTCCGTGGAGGGGAATCTCGGGGTCTTGTATCGCAGATCTATAGGAGATTGGAAAGGGGGGGTGCTTATGTGGCGTATCAGGTGGCATGGATGCGGGACCTGGGTGGTTCTTGGGATGAGGAAAGGTGGGCGTCAGTTCATGAAGAAACTAAGATTGCGTCCAGTTCAGCGGCGGTGCAGGAGCACTGCTATAAAATGCTGTATTGCATGTATATCACGCCAAAACGACTAGCCGAGATTGATAAAACTAAAGATCCACATTGCTGGAAAGGGTGTGGGGCTCTGGGCACGTATTTACATGTGTGGTGGGAGTGTCCAGTGGTCCAAGGAATATGGCAATGGATGCAAGGCCTGGTAGGGACTATGTTGGGCTGGAAGGGGAAGTTAAGGCTGGAGCAGGTACTGCTGGGGGAATGGGGGGAGTCAGGGCATGAGTTGGGGTATCTATTGAAAATGATTTCCATCGCAGTAAGGATGGAAATAGCCTATAAATGGAAAGACCCTGGCGGCCCGGAAGTGGACCAAGTGCTAAAGCGAGTTGTATTTGTTTGTCAAATGGCAGAAATACAGGTGCTTTTGACCAACAAATTGAATGGATATCACTGTAAATGGCATCCCTTCATTCAATGGAGGCGGGAGGCGCTGAAGTAGTGGGAGTGCTTGAGGGAGGGATCATGCTCTAGGGGGAATTGGGGTAAGGATATGTGGTAAGTGGGATTTAGGATTTTGCTATGGGATTTGGTAGGGGGGTTGCTGCTGGTGTTCAGTACGGTGGGGGAACACGGTTCCATGGAGGGGAAGGGGGGAGGGGAGGGGCCCTGAGGGTGTGGGGGAAGGGAGGTAAGATGGGGGAGAAGGGAGGTGAGGGGGGAGGGAGGGGAGGTTTTATTTCTGCGGTACTGTTATTGGGATGTCTTCCATTTGGGTTTCTTGTGATATGTTACTGTTTATGCTTATGCACTTATGATGTTTTATGGGCTACGGGTTACTAGAGGAGGTGTGGGTGGTGATTTGATTAGAGGTTGTTCACATAATGTTCTGTGGGGGCACTTATTTGATGTAGCCTGGGTTTGTTGGATATTGTTTTTCCAATCCTGTACAGTTATGTTTCATTGACTGTGCATTAATAAAAAAACTTTAATACAAAAAAAAAAGAGATCCAGAAAACCTTGCAAAATTTACACACTCCATCCAACACGCAAAAGTCCTACCCAATCTGTTGTTTTACTGCTCTTGTAAATAACCACTTGTAATTAGTTATGTTATGCTCCATGTAAGATTACCTGTATGTAGTTAAAAACCCTGTTCCATTTAAAGTATAGAAGTATGTTCCATGTAATAACACCTGTATATAGTTAAAAAACATGTTCCATGTAAAGTATACAGAAGTATACAAATTTTGTTCACTGTTCAATGTAAACCGCCCTTGATCTCTGGAAGGGGCGGTATAGAAGAAACTGTTAAATAAATAAACAAAAAAAAAGAGATCCTCTGTGTTTGTCCCATGCTTTTTTGAATTCAGATACTGTCCTCATCTCTACCACCTCCACTGGGAGACTATTCCATGGATCCACCACTCTTTCCCTAAAAAAATATTTCCGCATATCACTCCTGAATCCATCCCCTTTCACCCTCATCCTATGTCCCCTAGTAGCAGAACTTGCTTTCAATCGAAAAACGCTTTCCCCCTGTACATTTATGCTACGGAGGTATTTAAACATCTCAATCATATCACCTCTATCCCGCCTTTCCTCTAAGGTGTACATATTAAGATCCTTAAGTCTTTCCTCATATGCTTTATAATGAAGACCACTAACCATTTTAGTAGCCATCCTCTGTACTGACTCCATCCTGTTTATATCCTTTTGAAGGTGCTGTCTCCGGAATTGCACACTTATACTCCAAATGAGGTCGCACCAAAGACTTATACAGAGGCACTATCACCTCCTTTTTTCTGCTAGTCATTCCTCTCTGTATGCACCCAAGCATCCTTCTACCTTTTGCCGTCACCTTTTCTACCTGTTTAGCTACTTTAAGATCATCAGACACAACCACGCCTAGGTCCTGCTCTTCTTTAGTGGACAAAAGTACTTCACCCCTATACTATATTTCTCCCTTGGATTGCTGCAGCCCAAATGCATGACCTTACATTTTTTAACATCAAATCCCAGCTGCCAAATTCTAGACCATTCTTCAAGCTTAGCTAGATCCCTCCTCATGTTATCTACACCTTCCTGGGTGTCTACTCTATTACAGATTTTAATATCATCCGCAAAGAGGCAAACCTTACCCAACAGCCCTTCCGCTATATCACTAACAAAGATGTTTAAAAAAATCGGACCAAGGACAGATCCCTGGGGCACAACACTGGTAACATACTTCTCCTCAGAGTGAGCTCCATTTACCTGTACTCTTTGTTGCCTCCCACCCAACCAATTTCTAACCCAAGCAGTAACTTTAGGGTCCATCCCTAGGGTGCTCAGTTTGCCTGCGAGGAACAGTGTCAAAGGTTTTACTGAAATCTAAATACACCACATCTAGGGTTCTCCCTCGGTCCAAATCCCTCATCACCCCTGTGTGACGGGGTGGACAGATGTGTGGGCGTGCCCACAGGGGTAGAAGTGGACTCCACTCCACCCATCATGCTGAGCCTGTGGTTCAGCAGCACTACATTTGCATCCAGGGTCTCCGCAACCATGGAGAAGTGGCAGTGCGCCTCAACCATGGAGGCCAGAGTCACAACCACAATACTCTCTGGGTCCTCTAATGTTACCGCCCACATGTAGGGGGTCTGACAAGCAAAGTCAGGTAAGGTTGTGGTTGGGGCACTGGTCCCCAGTGCACGTGTACCCCTCAGACCCTGATGTGCTGGGGAGACTCTGGAGGCCAGCACCCACATCTGCTGCAGTCAGAGGTCCCTCATCTGGTGGAGACAGGTGAATGGGGCTGCATGCCACATCATACTGGCACACCTGCTGGCAGATGGGGCTGCAAGCAGCTTCCGTCATATCATGGTGCAGTACCATGCCATTGCTGCTGTCATCTGGGAATGCCAGATGGATGGGGCTGCATGCTGCATCCACTGTGGTGGGTTGCAGCAAGCCATTGCTGGTGGTTCCACCTGTCTCCAAGGCAATGGGGCTGCAGACGGCATCCATGGTAGCATGGTGCTACACCGTGCTGATATCTGTGCATACAGCCCCATGCATAACCTCCACCATGGTGTCTCTGGTCACCCTCACCTGACCACCCACATTCTCCTGGCATTCTGGTAGCTCAGCCATGTGGTACGCCTTGTCCTCCTCCTCCTCTTCTTGCCCAATCTCCTCTGGCTCCAGCACATCATGGCCGCTTCCCTCACAGTCACCTTCTGAGCCAGAATACAGTTGTGGAGGCTGCTGCTCCTCCCTGGAGGTAGACGGCTTGGCATCTGTCAGATTAAAACAAAGAGAGGTCCATTAGCACATAGACACATAATGGTATATCAGGTCACATTCACTATGTCACAGCCAAATGTTTCCCATATTAGAACCAACACAGTCACATGGACTCCACATAACAAGATTGTATGGCCACACAACATGGCTGTTTCCAATATGAGGCCACCTGTCACATGCACATACCCAGTGACACATGGGGAGATGTCAGTTGCAGTAGTAGGATCCCTATAATATCAGATATGGGCCACTCAGAAAGTATGTTTTGCACACATGCCCCCTGTGATATTCCACAACACAAGCAGTGCTGTATGCTCACATTTCCCAACATAACCAAGTTTGATATGTGTGCATCACCAGAGGATGGGATACCTGTGTGATGTGGTGACACATGTGCCCTGGCTAAGTGTGTAACCACTGTGGACACAGATGTTTTGTGTGGTACATGTGTGTCCAGACACACAAATAAATGGCAGCTGACTGTCCTGGAGAGCACACAGTACCATGGGTCTGATACCCCAAAGATATCATGGGTACCAGGACATGGGCAGTAAAAAACATATATGATTTATCTGATATTAGCTCCTATTAGCATGTTAAATAACTAGTGCACCCCCCACATGAAGATCAGATTGGCATAAGACAGAACAACATCCAATTTAACAACATCCATGAGCAGACTATGAACAAGGAACATTCCATGAACATGACCCCATTGCAAAATCATCACCGTCCACATATATCATACCATATATCTTGTGTTCACTGATGCAACATGCTTGGATGCATATGCAGGTAGGGGCCAATACATACAAACTGTTTCCCTGGTCAGATTACTACAAACATTACACAGACAGGATAATAGATGCTACACAATGCCAGTTGTGAAGGGAGAAGAGGTGTCAGGAGCATCAGGCCTGTACAATTGACGGTACCTATGTGTTCACAAACATTCCACCTGTATCCCTTGTGGAGGGCGGAAAGCATGTTTCCTCAAGGTAGAACTGTATCACATGATGCACGTGGGGCATCATCCTGCATGCTGTGCTGTCACGAGCTATCAGTTGTGATTTATTTCACCCACCTGGTGATGTCTGTGCTATGTGCTAGTCACAAATTGTGTTTGGGTGAGTGGGAAAATGGGGCATACAGTATATTGATAATCTTATCTTTGATAATCTTTTAAGAGGTATAGATAGCATAAAGAATGGATTCTTGCTAGTGTTCATGGATATCTCAGCTGCATTTGATACAGTGTCCCGCACCAAGTTACTGCAACGCCTGCAGCAGATAGGATTATGCAAAATTACTCTGAAGTGGTTAACCTCCTACTTGGAAGACAGAACACAACAAGTCAAATGTGCCCAAAAGAGATCTCTGCAGTTCCCTTTTACGCAAGGAATACCACAGGGTTCAACTTTGTCATCAATTCTCTTTAACATATATATCCAACCTATATGTAATATCATCAAACGCCACAAGCTTCATTATCATCTCTATGCAGATGACATCATGGTGTATACTCCAATCAACCTTTAAGCACCTGACACCACAACAATTACTAGATGTCTACAAGACATGAGTGCCTGGCTCACTGATAATAACCTTATGGTCAACTATGATAAAACTGAGGTAATGTTCGTCACTAGGAACCCCACTTTCATTCCACCTCAAACGATCAACATACTAGACAAACCAATAGCAGTTAAGGATGAAGTTAAATACCTGGGCATTATAATGGATAGAGCTCTGAATCTGAAATCTCACATCGCCAAAATCGCAAATACAGCTTATCTCCGCTTGAGGACCTTTAGAAAGCTTAAGCCAATACTCCAACAAGACCACGTCTGCACAGTGTGCCAAGCTCTCATCACACCTCTCCTCGATTATGGAAACTCGCTGTATCAGGGCCTTCCACAGTAGACCTTATACCCACTCCAAATGGTGCAAAACACCGCTGCACGCATCATTACTGACACTGCAAGATCAGAGCACATCACCCCTGTCTTACAGCAACTGCACTGGCTCCCAATGATTGCCAGAAGAAAATATAAAATAATCATGATCATCTTTAATATTTTTCATCATCAATCGGCAGATGCACTCCAAGATATAATAACAAGGGATATAATTAATAGACCAAGAAGAACTATTAATGACAATAGAATTGGCACTCCTGCTGGATATCACAAGACTAATCAAGCAACATCAAGAAGAGCTCCTTCACTACTGGCCTCCTCACTTTGGAACTCCCTCCCGATGGGTCTGAGGACCTTGAATGATTCCAAAGACTTCCACAAGGCCCTTAAAACCCTGCTCTTCACAGAAACCTACGAGTAAATAGACAACTAATAGTCTTCACCCAAATGGTTTCCAACTACCTCCATTAAATCGACACTTGCCCGCCCAACTTGTTGTTTATATTCAATGTATATTGTTGTTAACTACTTCATGTTAAATGTAACCTTCCAATTGTAATGTGACCACTTTGATTGTAGGATAAGGTGGGATACAAATCTGTCTAAATAAATAAATAGTGCATTATATACATTGTATCTGATATCTGTGTGGGAACACGTCGGCGATCTGTGTTGGTTTGGCATATCCCATGCCATTGTAGGCCTATGAATGTTGTATCAATCATCTGGCAGATGCTAACAGTTAACACACTATATGTTACAGAAGTTGTGGATGTACAGCACACCTATGTAATGGTGTGTCACCCAAGGGGTAGGCTACATGAGGACAGAAATGTGTGTACCCAGGTATACACCACAATGTCGCTGTCAGAAAACTTGACAAAGAGGGTGGCACATAACATCAATGAGTGTGTGTGTGGGGACAAACAAGGGCACACAAGCTCACAGGTGTGGGTGTTGCGGGATGGAGAGGTGGAAATATAATCTATCCTGACCTCTTTGGAGATTGCATTGGGGTACGTGTGCTGACACCAGCATCTGACAGTGCGGAGATTGCAGTGTGGTGGATGTGTATGTGGCACCTGGCTATGTTGAAAATACCTGGTATACATAAATGGTGGGGGTTGCCACACCTGGTTACCTACATCATACTTGCTATAGGAGACAGGCAGATGTTGTTGATAGCTGTTTGGAAAAATGGTAGTGCACACCAGTGTCAGAGTCTGACATCAGCCATGTTGAACACAGTGACTACACAGACACATATATGTGATTTTGTGCAGGTTACCAGGGACATGTGCATGTGGCTGTACATCACACTGCTACGGAAGGTTTGGAATGTCAGAACTCTGTGACAGGAATATGCTTTTACCAGGCACTATAAAGAGATGCATGACTGTTTCAGGCCCATGGATGGATCTGGGTCATCTGACCTACCGGATTTGTAGCCTGTGTCAATGGACTTTTGAGAGAAAACATGGACACCTACATATGTACACACTGGAGGTGGGGGAGGGGGGTTAGGGATGATTTAATGCCAACCATCCAGGTGCCTTGATACTATCAATGAACACACAAAATACTAGTAAAACACGGAGGACTTCAGACTCAAAGGCATTGCCAGACTCTGAAAGGGAATGGAATTAACGGTACTGCAAGGACATACATTATGTAGTAAGTGTTGCGGGTTGCCAAGACCACCCTCACAATGGAGCTGCTGTGAGCAAATTCAGTGACAGACCTTCAAATGTTATGAGGCAGACCCGGTGGATCCCTTCATGGCAGCATGTTCACATCCAAGTACGCATGACTGTCTTTGCTAATGCAAAACATTGGGGTGACTAGCATAGAGTGGTGAATACACCTCTTAGTGACTTGCCAGAGCAGCATGTGCACCTCATGTAGCCACCTTGGTGTGGCAACTATGGGACCCATCACAGTCAATATCTACCATCACAACCTATGTTGATATGTCAGTATGGGAGCAGGCCATGGGTGAGTCCAGGAATGTGCATCTGTGCACTCACCCAGCATGGGTACTTATGTCATTGCACCATGACAACCACAATTTACAAGGCCATCATTTCATAGTCTGTAAAAAAACAGGGCAAGTTGTGGGTGGGAAGGCATGGGGGTGTAGGAGTAACCACATACATGGTGAGGGAACAGTCAGGGCAATATATGCACACATGCATTTCTAGGGCATTTGTGAGAACATTAGACAGACCTATGAACACAATGATTATAGCAAAAATTGGTGGCGAATGTGTGGGACAGGACAATGTGATGGGCTCCATCATCATTTCATATAGCCATATATACACTTTACAGAGCAATGCCGACACCATGTGAGATCACATTGTGTATCCACACACAATAGGATGCCACAGGGAGAAAGTGCTGTGACCTGTACAGGGGAGGCATGTGTATTGTACCCATGTGCACATGACCATATTGTGTGGTGATGATAACCAACATACATATTGCATGACAGATATGTGTTACACATGTACTTACCATCTTCTGTGTGGCGCATCTCATCCCGCACCTACTAGATATAATCAGGGCGCAGGCACCGGAGCTCCTGCGCCTTCTTTAGGTCATCAATCTGTTGAGAAAAACGCCATCTTAGTGCCTACATGTATCATTGGTGATGATATCTGCCATAAATGGACCCCTAATTGCAGCCCTTAGTGGCACACATTTTGTGATGAGTACCCAAACATCACCTTTGTATCTGTGTGGCCCTGTCACACAGGCTACATATGTTATTTGTGCCATCCACATTAACACTTTTTTTGTGTGATGTGTTAGCAATGCTGCTATCAGCTGATGTTTCACATGTGTCTGATGATGTTTATAGTGGGTATGTTGAGGCACATGTGTGTAATGAACCACAGGACAGAGCAATGTGGGACACTGACCAAGGCGTGATATCAGGCAAGGATATCAGGCAAGGGTGCATGGGGGTATCAGTGTCATGCACCCTCTTCCACACCCCTCCACCACCCCTCCATATATCTCTCATCACCATCCCCCGACCCCCACATTGACCTTCCACCACTGCCACATATATATGTGCTTCTTGGAGCCAGTAGTGGGAAGGGCGTCAGTGAGGCCGATACATATCTGTTGTAAGTAATGTTCCACCTTCCCTTCTCTGGTGTATATCTCCTCAGAGGTGGGAGGAATCAGTATACCCATAAAAATGTTGGTTTACAAGGATGCCCCTTGGAATGAGTCCAATGGTCCCTCCATTCAATTATATAACGTGCATCAGAGAGGGGACATATAAGGACGACCTGCATATGGGCAGGTGTGAGACCCTGCACTGCTGGCCTTGCCCAGTCCTATAACAGGAACATGTTGTAATTACAGCAGGATAACACTGGGTGGGTAGCCATTGTTGGTCAATGTTCTAAACATGTGGTCCTAAACCTTGGCACATTGAATGTCTACATCACATAAACATGCCTAGGTACAGTGCTGGATGTGTGTGTGTGTGTGTGTTTTTTGTGTACACACAGTAGTACATGTATTATCGGTCAATAATATGGTGATAGTCAAGCCTGTGTTGCAGTGTTGCAACCACACAGATACTCACTGTCCTGGGGTATTCGCTCACTGAGAGGTATCTCTGGAGGAGATGCTCCCAAGACCTCTGATACCTTTCTCTGTTGAAGCGCACGGAAGACATTTTATTTATTTTATTTTATTTATTTAACATTTTTATATACCGCGCTATTTGTTTTCAGTGCGGTTTACAAGTAACAGATCTGCACAATCAGAAAACACTGGTGTGCTTACATTATAACAGGGAAATTAAACTTGGAACAGGGGGTAATAAAACTATAACTATGTACACACAGTGGAACTATGTACAAAAACAGTGTAAAACTGAGCTATGTATAAACATATAGGGTTCTTGAGGAAGAGCTTCCGCTGCTCCTTGCAAGCAGGTGTAGGTCGCTGAAGAAAAAGCATGGCTTTCTGCAACGAGAAGCCATGTGCGCCATGTGCTTTTGAACAGCACTTCCGTGTATGTCATACATTGCGTCTACCATGCGGTAGTTTCTATGGCATAGTAATTACCGCATGGTAAATGTTACAACATGGTAATTGGCGCATGGTAGATGTTACGACACGATAATTAGCATGCAGTAGATGTTATGACGCAGTAATTAGTATGCAGTAAACCATTATGGCACGGTAAGACGTCTGCATACCTTAATGACTTACGGCACCTTAGGTTGGTTTGCAGGAAGACGATACACACCTTACGTCTGATGTCTGTACCTGGAAACAAGCACGCCTAGAGGCACACAGACGGCTTTTCCAATACATCCACGATCTGGGATGAGGAAGGGGTTATGGAGAGTACCCGAAAGTCTGCAAATGTAGAACATCCTGAACAGGCTCAACCTGGAGTATCCAATATACAGCAGCAGCCATCAGGCAGAAGACAGGCAACACAGATTCATGATGATCAGCAGCTAGGCCCATCCACAGCCGGACCACAAGGTCATGAGCAAGCAACAACAACACCCAAAGCTGCACCAACATCTGCACGGAAGCACAAAAAAAAGACCATCCCAGAGACACTTAGGAGAAGAGGACACCGCTTCAGCCCTGAAGAAAACGACATGCTCCTGGAGCATGTTCTAGAAATCTATGATCTACTATTTGGCATACAGAGCACCAAGACACCAGTCAGTGTGAAAAATGCCGCATAGGAGGACATAGGTCAGGCGGTGTCAGCCTTGGGTTGACCGGCACAAGACAGTATGGTGATGGTTTGCCAGGGGTAAATTGTCAGGGGAAATTTGGAATCTATTCAGCTCTGTCTGTTCTGTA
The DNA here is from genome assembly GCA_033557465.1 of Ichthyophis bannanicus. Lineage (NCBI taxonomy): Eukaryota > Metazoa > Chordata > Amphibia > Gymnophiona > Ichthyophiidae > Ichthyophis > Ichthyophis bannanicus. The sequence continues at coordinate 574,716,632 of CM066035.1, forward strand.
CTTAAGGGCATCTGGGTTACTTTTATCTTTATTGGAACCTCTCTGTCGGGATGCCCTAACCTCCCTGTTTTGCTAGTATCCTTGAAGGATACATCCTTCCGAACCATACACTCTTGGGCGACTGTCGGCTTTCCCCTATTATCTAGTTTAAAAGCTGCTCCATGTCATTTTTAAAGGTTAATGCCAGCAGCCGGGTTCCATCCCTGTTTATGTGGAGCCAATCCCTTCGTAAAAGCTCCTCCTTTCCCCAGAATGTTGCCCAGTTCCAAACAATTCCAAAACCCTCTTACTTTACCATCATCTCATCCACGCATGGAGACTCTGAACTCTGCCTGCCTTTTGGGTCCTAAGCATGGAATGGGAACCATTTCAGAGCATGCTACCCTGGAAGTTCTGGATATCATCTTCCTACCTAAAAGCCTAAATTTGGCCTCCAAAACCTCCTTTCCACACTTTCGTATGTCACTGGTACCAACATGTGCCAAGACAGCAGACTCCTTCCCAACACTATCTAAAACCTTGTCTAGGTGGTGCATGAGGTCTGCTACCTTTGCACCAGGTAGGCATGTTATCAAGCAATCCTCATGTCCATCATCCACCCAGATATCTACATGCCTAATGATTGAATGACCAACTACAGTAGCTAAACAGGTAGAAAAGGTAACGGCAAAAGCTAGAAGGATGCTTGGGTGCATATGGAGAGGAATGGCTAGCAGAAAAAAGGAGGTGATAATGCCTCTGTATAAGTCTTTGGTGTGACCTCATTTGGAGTATAGTGTGCAATTCTGGACACCGCACCTTCAAAAGGATGTGAACAGGATGGAGTCGGTGCTGAGGGTGGCTACGAAAATGATTAGTGGTCTTCATTATAAAGCATATGAGGACAGACTTAAGAATCTTAATATGTACACCTTAGAGGAAAGGCGGGATACAGATGATATGATTGAGATGTTTAAATACCTCCATGGCATAAATGTTCAGGGAGAGAGCCTCTTTCAATTGAAAGCAAGTTATGCTACAAGGTGACATGGGATGAGGGTGAAGGGAGATAGATTCAGGAGTGATATGCGGAAATATTTCTTTACGGAAAGAGTGGTGGATCCGTGGAATAGTCTCCCAGTGGAGGTGGTAGAGATGAGGACAGTAACTGAATTCAAAAAAGCATGGGACAAACACAGAGGATCTCTAAAGGTAAAAAGGGGACTGTTGTAGTTGTTGATATGGAAGGACAGACTAGATAGTCCATGTGGTCTTTTTATGTCATCATATTTCTAAGTTTCTATGTTATAATGGCTGTTCTAACCGTTTTCTCTTGGAACATGGTTCTGGAGAAGCCTCCTCAGTGTGAGAGAGTCTTACATCATCTGGAGGACAAGTACAGAATCACTTCCTGTCACACCAGGATGATGCTCTCCTTTCATGTGACCTTTCTCCTCCATAGCAACAGGGAAGCCACCAGACTGGAGGTGAGACTACAGTACTACGTCCCTGTAGGTCTTGTCTATATACCTCTGTCTTCCTTATGTTTTCCAAGTCTGCTACTTTAGCCTCCAGAGATCAGACTCGTTCCCTGAGAGCAAGGAGCTCCTTGCATCTAGTGTATACATAAAACCCCTCACCAACTGGGAGACAATCATACATGTGACACTCAATGCAATAGATTGGATAGCCCCTATCTCACTGCTGGACTGCTATCTGCATCGTAGTTTTAAGGTTTTGTTTAGCTATTTAAGTTGTTTACTTACTTACATTTGCTAATACGTTTAATGAACCTTGTTTACCTCAAGATCAATCAATTTCAGATCCTTAATTAATCTATTCCTGATAAGGCTAACCAGATGAACCTGAAAGTGAATTTGACCACCTCCTTCCCTTTAATAGGTTTAAGAGCCTATAAATTTAAGATTATGCCTGGATGGATGGGAGTCAGGGTGAGTGGGAGGGAAAGAAATACTGAGTAAAAACTGGCATGCTACCAGTGCTTCTAAGGTAATCTCTTAATTTCCTGGGTGATTCGCACAGCCCTTGGTTTGATAGAGGGAGCTTTTCAAATTGCTCCTTTGATCTGTCACTTGGCTTTAACACCTATTTAAGACAACTTCACAGATCTTTTGCCTCCTAACTGAAAGGCCACTTTGTAAAGGTCCTTAGGAACCAATTTTTTTTCTTTCTATTCAGAGAATATTTATTCTGTTTTTCTTTCTATGCTAAGTTATACTCTGATTTGATTTAAATAAAAGGTCTCTAGAAACAAATTTCTTTCTATTCAAAGACTATTAATTCTATTTTACTTTCTATGCTAAGCTATGCTCTAATTTGATTTAAATGAAAAGTTCTCTGGTGGTACTAAGCCATAACTGGCTCAACAAAAACACTGAATTCTAAAATATACAGATTTATCATCTTTAACCCAAAGAATTCCCTTTTCCCAAAGATTTAGAGTATTTCCCAGAAGATAAATACTTACAAATGCAGATCTTTTTCCAGCTGTAGCAGTCTCTTGTGGTAGTCCTTCAAGACTTTGAGAGTTGGTGTAAAGAGCATGGTCAGAGGGCTCTTTTGGTGGCCTTACCGGATGTGCTGTCTTTCCTGCAAGCTGGGTTCAATAAGGGCCTGGTGTTAAAGTCACTTAGGCCCGATTCTGTCCTGGATGTCCCTGCCCTCTGTGCGCCCAGTCAGAACCGGACACACACAGCTAGACGGGATTCTGATACCACAGGGCACGTCTAGCCCCGCAGGATCAGAATCACGTCCAGGGCTGCACGTGCAGGACTAGCCTGGCTAACTCAGTCAAGGCTCCTGAATGGAGCTGCGGCACCATGGCATCTGGTTGCCATGGCACTGTGGCTCCATTCAGGAGTCACGATCCGCAGCCGCTGGAAAAGAATCTTCATTTCCCGCAGCCTGACCCCCAATCTGGCCTTCCAAGACCAGGGTCAGGCTGTATGGCATGTCCTCTACCCCCTCCCACCTTTGCTGCGCCCCAGGCCTGCCATCCCCTGCCGACTAGGGGAACTTATTACACTTCGGAGATGGAATAAATTCCCTGTTCAGCCCGCCAGACCCAGACGTACAGGGCTGACATTGGAATCAGCCCTGTATGCCCCAGGGCCATGGACCACCCACTGCCTGCCCAACTCCTCCCCCCAAAGCCCTTTTCCTGCCTGTCTAACCTCCCCGTACAACATACAGGAAAGTTAGGCAGGGTTGGCAGAGGGGCCGAATAGCAGGGATGGATGTCCCAATAGGAAGTTTATCCTCGCTATTCGCGCCTCGGAATGAACTTGTAAGGGTTTAGGTGGCCACTCTAGTCTATAATCAGGGATGTATTCAGAGAGTGTCCATAGCCTCTCATCCTAATGTCATCCATTTCCTCAGGGCGGTGAAACAACTTAGGCCTCCTACGCATCAGTTGGTGCCTCGTGGGGCCTTAATTTGGTACTGTCAGTTTTGGCAGAACTACCTTTTGAACTGCTGGGTTCTTCTACACCAGGCATGTCCAATTTCGAACAGGTCGTAATCTACTTTTTCCAGCCAAAAGTGCCGGTGATCTACCATCATGAAAATTAAGTTTCAAATTAGTTTCAAATTAAATTTTAACCCAATAAAGTTGGAGGATTCAACCCCCCCCCCCCCATTTTTAATGAACCTTCTGTCATTTACTTGGATGTGATCAGCTGTTAAGCAAATTAAGCAAAAACAAAACAGAGACGAAGATCCAGTAAGAACTGCGAGGGGAAATGGAAAGTATATTTTTTCTTAAAGTTTTATTGAGTAATAACTTTCTTTAACTGTCTTAATAACTTTATTTAACTTTTATTGAGCAATTTGTGTTAAATTTAGGTCGTGTATTCAACCAGGCTGATTTTGCACAATCTTTAATATTTCGCTCTTGCTCATTAGTGAGACATCTGAGCCTGCATTTCATCCACCAGCTTTTTAAAGTTGGGTGAATATTGCTTGAGGGCCAGTCTCAGGGAATCCTGGAGATGTTCACCTGTCATGTTGGAACATTGTGTACTCTTTGTCATTTTCAGATGGGAAAACTCAGATTCACACAAATAAGTTGAACCGAAACAGGAGTGTACAGCTTCACTGCATCTTCTAAAGTTGGGAAATTTGTCTCTAGGCACTAGCTTCCAAAACGATTCTTGCTCAGCACGGTTCTTGAGAAAAATGTCATTTTTAAGGGTTAATATTTCGTTTTCAAGAGATGGCTTGTTCAATGAGTAATTTTTACTGATAGCAGCTGCAGTTTCTTTAATGTCCACATCTACTTTGAATGGGTATGACAAGTACTTCACAGCTGTTGCAATTTTTTGGAAGTCACAGAATCTATTTTTGAATTCCTGGATAACAGAACAGATTTCTGTCACATACTTCTCGTTCTGAAAAACAAAATTTGGATATTGTCCCAGATGGTCCTGCGTATTAGGAAAATGATCAAAAGTGTTGTTTGCAAGGTCAGTCATCATTAGCTCAAATGCCAGATCACATAACCACTGCTCATCTTCCAACTCTGCTTGGTCATCTCCCCTCTCCTTCAAAAAACTTCTTATTTCATGTAGCAAATCACGAAATCTTTGCAGAAATGTGTGCCTACTTAGCCACCTTACATCTGTGTGCAAAATGATTTGCGCTGCCCCTTCATCAAGAGTAAGATTGAAAAGCCGTCTTTGAAGTGATCTTCCACAAACTGAATTTACAATTTTGAAAGTGATGTCCATGACAGTCTTTGTATTGAGTCTCTTGCTTGCCAAAACTTGCTGGTGAATGATGCAGTGGTAAGAAAGGAAATCTGGGAAGTCGTCATGCTATCTACAGAGGGCTAAGAAACCGTTAACCTCACCTGTTTTTCCTCTTGCTCCATCAGTAGTGATGGATACAAGTCTAAGCAATGGAAGATTACACTTTGTCACAAAAGAATGGAAAGAACGGAATATTTTCTGACCGGTAGTTCTCCCTTTTAAAGAAATCATTCCAAGTAGTTCTTCTTTAACACTGAAGTCTTCAAAAACCATCTGAATAAAGTCTAGTAAATGGGCTATGTCTCTTATGTCTGTAGATTCATCCAGTTGGTGTGAGAAAGCAACACAATTTGAAACATCCTCCAACAATTGTTCAGTTGTGTCTCCACACATCTTTTCTATTCGCCGCACGATGGTGTTTCTTGACAATTGTACATCTTGAATAGCAGTTATGATCTCTTTCTTATTTTTAAATCCTTCAAAAAGATTGTCAGCTGCTTCAAGAAAACAATCTTTTACAAATTCCCCTTCAGTGAAAGGTTTGCATTTCTTTGCGATCAGATTGCTGACCTTGAAGGATGTTATGGTTGCATTGACCGAATGTGACCTTGGCTTCACCATCAACTGTTGCTGAGAAGCCAATTTTGATTTAAGTTCTTTGAGCTTCAGTTTACGAATTTCACTTTTGGGTGGAAAATCAACATCAAACTTATTGTTATGTAGAGCCTTATAATGATGTTCCAGATTACCCTTTTTGGGCAAGGATACTGGGGCGTTACAAATTAGACAACACTTGTCTTTCACCATGATGAAGTAGTCCATTTCCCATTCATCATGAAAGCGGTAGGTTTTGCTCTTCTTTGGAACACTCATATTTGTTATACTGGGTTGGCTGGATGTAAGAAGGTCAAATCTGCTAAGTTAGTATAAACACTGGCTGAATCTGGTCCAAAACTGTCACTGTCCCAAAGTATTAAAGATCAACAGGAACTGAAGACCTCTGGATGATGTGTAATACAAGGACTGGAGATGCCAAAACCACACATGCAGTTCTAAAAGTAAAAATAAGAATTCATCATACTGGCATCAATAATCAAATACCACCAAACAAACATCAAAAAACTCAAACACCTGTCCAGCAAACCAGATAAAATCAAATACCGCCAAACAAGTTCAAATACCACCACACGCGATTTAATAAATTCTTGACACTTTGTTGTGTCTGCCCGAAAACGTTTAATGAAAGCGAACTATAAAGCGACCAAAGACCAGCACATGACACAACTAATACGGTAAGTGTATTCAGGTAATGCCCGGGTGAATGGATATCGCCTGGTATATAACACACTTCTAAGGGGTGTTGGGGCGGGGGCAGGAATGGGTGATTCTGAGAGGTAGGAGACCAGGTATGATGCCGGGCCTGTGGCGTCTTGGAGTGGGCGGCAGCCCCCTGGGGTACCCACAAACTATTGGCACGAAAACAACAAGTGCCCCCAATACACCCACAGGCAATATTCCCGCAGGCAGGGAAAAAAGACAGGCAAAGGATCAGCAGCAGCGGCAAGCCCTCGGCAGATGAACTGACGGCACGAGCTCTCTCCTAGCGACAGGGCGAGCTGCTGGAGAGATGGAGCAAAGTGGGGCTGGCGATCTACCTCTGACCCCTCCGCGATCTACAGGTAGATTGCGATCTACCTGTTGGACATGCCTGCTCTACACTGTTCTACACTAAAGGATCTTACCTTAAAGACGGAGTTTCTAGTCGCCATTTGCTTGGCCTAATGAATTTTGGAACTTCAAGCTTTGTCGTGCAGAGAGCCTTATCTGCGGATGTCTAGAGAGAAGATGGTTTTGCGTCCTGTTCCTTCTTTTCTTCTGTAGGTGGTTTCAGCTTTTCATATGAATCAGTGTCTCTTCCATTTTTGTGGGTCGGGCAATGGTCCAGAGGATCAGATGCTCTGTCGATACCTTAAGAAGATGGAGTCATTTCATAGATATGATCATCTATTCATTCTCTTTGGGCATCTGTGCAAGGGTAAAACAGGGTCAATGGTGACTATAACGCGGTGGATAAAGGAAGCTATTGCCTTGGCATATCTTCTTAAATGTAAACCCTTGCTTCTTGGCTTGCGCTCTCATTCTGCCTGGGCGCATGCAGCCTCCTAGACTGAGTTCACTCTTGTGCCGCTATTGGATATCTGTAAGGTGGCAACATGGTCGTCATTGCACACTTTTGTGCGTCATTATCACCTTGATATGCAAGCAGGATGTACTCTTTGGGGATCAGGTTGTGTGGGCTGGTCTCTCAGGTCCCTCCCATTTGTAAGTACTGTGTCGATACATCCCATGTGTCTGGACTGGACTTGAGGGACGATAAGGAAGGTGAAATTAGACCTTACCTACTAATTTGCTTTTCTTACGTCTCTCCAGTCCAGGACCCACCCTTTTTCTCAGCTTCTGTTTTTCTGGGCGAGCCTGGAGATAAGAGAATAGTTTCCCATGTTTGGGTATCCGGGATCGATGCACTGGGGCATATTTAGGTTACTGCTGCGGTTCTCACTGTAGCGGTGCTTCTGTTTTCTCTAGTTTCCTGACTTCTTTAGAACAGGTTACTTTATAATTGTTAAAGAGTTTAAAGCTGTAATAATGCATAAATAAAAAAAGGGATTTATTACAATTGGCCGTAACATTTCCTTTGTTGGAGTCTGCTTTGTCAATAGAATACACAAGAACATAAGATATGACATACTGGGTCAGACCAAGCTCCATCAAGCCCAGTATCCTGTTTCCAACAGTGGCCACTCTAGGTCATACGTACCTAGCAGTTTCGCCAAAAGACACAGGTTACACAATGCTTGTACTGAGTCAAGCATTGATATCCTGGGTCCCTTCTTAATAATGGTTTATGGACCTTTCATCCAGGAACTTGTCCAAACCTTTTTTAAACCCAGCTACACTAACAGCCTTTACTACATCCTCCGGTAACAAATTCCAGAGTTTGATTACACGTTGAGTGAAAAAATATTTTCTCTTATTTGTCTTAAATAGTTTACCCTGTAGCTTCATTGCATGTCCCCAAGTCTTTCTATATTCTGATAACGTAAACAATCAATCTATGTTTACCCGTTCCACTCCGTTCATTAATTTATAGACTTCTATCATATCTCAGCCGTCTTATCTTCTATAAGCCGTCTCTTTTCCAGGTTAAAGGGCCCTAACCTTTTTAGCCTTTCTTCATAAGAGTATCCTTTCATCCCCTTTACCATTTTGGTGGCTCTTCTCTGAACCTTTTCTAATATCGCTATATCCTTTTTAAGATACGGCGACCAGAATTGAACACAATATTCAAGGTGCGGTCTCACCATGGAACGATATAGAGGCATTATGATATCTTTTGTTTTATTTTCCATTCCTTTCCTTATGATACCTAGCATTCTATTTGCTCTCTTGGCCACCGCTGCACACTGGGCCGACGGTTTTAACATGTTATCCACAATGATGCCTAAATCTTTTTTCTGGGTGGTGGTTCCTAATGTGGAACCTTGCATCGTGTAACCATAGTTTGGGTTGTTCTTCCCTAGGTGCATTACTTTGCACTTGTCCACATTAAATTTCATCTGCCATTTTGATGCCCAGTCTTCCAATTTATCAAGATCCAATTGCAATTTTCCACAATCCTCTTGGGTTTTAACAACTTTAAATAGTTTTGTGTCATCTGCAAATTTGATAACTTCACTCGTTATTCCACTTTCCAGGTCATTTATGAATATGTCAAAAAGCAGCGGACCCAACACAGATCCCTGGGGTACACCACTATTCACCTTTCTCCATTGGGAAAATTGGCCATTTAGCCCTACCCTCTGCTTTCTATCTTTTAACCAGTTCCTGATCCTCAGTAATACACTGCCTCCTATCCCATGACTCTTTAGTTTTGCCAAAAGTCTCTGATGAGGGACCTTGTCAAAGGCTTTCTGAAAGTCCAGATACACTATATCAACCGACTCACCTTTGTCCACCTGTTTATTCTCACCTTCAAAAAAACATAACAGATTAGTAAGACAAGATCTTCCTTGTCTAAAGCCATGTTGGCTGTCTCCCATTAGGCCATGACTATCTACATGCTGAGTAATTTTATTCTTTATGATGGTTTCTACCATTTTTCCCGGTACTGATGTGAAGCTCACGGGTCTGTAGTTTTCCGGATCACCCCTGGAACCCTTTTTAAAAATTGGTGTTACATTGGCGATCCTCCAATCTTCAGGTATTAGAGATGATTTTAATGATAATTCACAGATTACTAATAGCAGGTCTGCAATCTCATATTTCAGTTCTTTCAACACCCTCGGATGTATACCATCCAGCCCAGGTGATTTGCTACTCTTCAGTTTATCTAATAATTCTAATACATCTTCCCGATGTATCGATATTTCCTTCAATTCTTCCGCAACTTTAAATACCACTTCAGTCATGGGTAACATCCCTACATCTTCCTCAGTAAAGACTGAAGCAAAGAATTCATTTAGTCTCTCCGCTATCGCCTTGTTGCCTCTTAGTGCCCCTTTAACCTCTCTATCATCTAATGGACCAACTGACTCTCTCACAGATTTTTTGCTATGAATGTACTTGAAAAAGTCTTTATTTCACGTTTTTGCTTCTGCAGCAAGCTTCTTCTCAAATTCTCCCTTTGCCTGCCTTATCAATGCCTTGCATTTGACTTGCCAGTGCTTGTGCTGTTTCCAGGTTTCGTCGTTTGGCTCTTTTTTCCATTTCCTGAAAGATGCTTTTTTGGCAACAACAGCCTCTCTGACCTCACCTTTAAACCATGCTGGCAGTTTTTTGGACTTCCTTCCACTTTTCTTAAAGCGTGGAATACAGCTGGTCTGAGCTTCCAAGATAGTATTTTTCAACAACACCCAAGCTTGATGTAAGTCTTTAACCTTTGCAACTGTTCCTTTTAGTTTTTTCTTAACTATTTTCCTCATTTTATCATAGTCTCCCTTTCGAAAGTTAAAAGGTAGTACTGTGGATTTCCTTACTATCCCTCCTCCACTAATTAAATCAAAGACGATCATGCTATGATCACTATTGCCAAGTGGCCCCAACAACCTTATCTCCTTCACTAGATCTGGTGTTCCACTAAGGACTAGGTCTAATATGGCTTCCTCTCTGGTCGGTTCATGAACCAGCTGCTCCAAGAAGCAGTCATTTATTTCATCTAGGAACTTTATCTCCCTAGCATGTCCTGCCGTGACACTGACCCAGTCGATACCGGGGTAATTGAAATCACCCATTACACAGGTACACTAAAAAAATTTTTTTTTAAACTGCCTCTAATGTTTCAATTGATTTTTACGTTTTTTGGTGCGCTGAATCCAAAGCTGGTAACCAATTTGCTCCATCACGTACAGATTTTTTGCTACATTGGGTTAGCAGTTTGAGGTGAACGTTTCAGATTGAGTGTGATCGAGATAAAAGTTTCTTGGATGAATTCTTTATACTAATTGTTTAGTAGTTATTCAAATAAGAATAAAGAAAATTGTAACAAGGCAGCACATAAGAATAGAGTAATGTCAACAAAACACACTGTGATGCTAGCAAAATTGTCTGCACTTAAAACAGCCACATACATGTGCACAAACATTGAGCATATAAGAGCGAGGTTAGACACAAAGCAAAGCAAAGAAATGTGCAAAAAATGTTGTACAGGTATGTATGTAAGAATAGAAAATGCAAACCGCACCATTGCAATACATGAAGACAAACACCCGATGGTGTGAAAATAAAATTCTAATAAATGAGATCCGACACTGTGGTAATAACTAGCAAATTTTTATTTCAAAGTTTAGTAAAAACACGATATTTGTCAACACAGTTTAGATTTTAAAGTCATTCTTGGGTCAATCAATCTCCTGGTGGGCCCGTTTCTTCTTCCCCCGAATGCTTCTCTTGGTGCGCTGCTTGGCGTATTTTTCATCTGGGGTTTCCCGCAGCAGCAACCAGCAGAAATCAACCATCATAGTGGTGTTCCATCTTCCTTGGTACCTTCTCTCTGCGTCCTTGATGTCCTGGTGAAACCTTTCACCTTGTTCTTCACTGTACGCCCCCAAGTTTTCGGGAAAGTAGTTCACATGGGAGTGCAAGAAATGGACTTTCAGGCTCATGTTACAGCCTTGTTCTTTGAAGGCATTGAGCATCCTGGCAACAATATCCTTATAGTTCTCATCCCGCCTGTTCCCCAAGAATATGAGAACAACATCCTTGAAGGAATCCCAGGCTTCTTTTTCCTTCTCAGACATCGTTTCAGCGAATGCTCCATCTGAAATGAGTTTCCTTATATCAAGGCCAACAAACACTCCTTCCTTTAGCTTTGCTTCAGAAAGTTGGGGGAACTTTGAGCAAAGGTACCGAAAGCACTCACCATCTTTTGGAAGGGACTTGATGAATTGCTTAATGAGACCCAACTTAATGTGGAGAGGTGGTAATGGAATTTTATCACGAGGTACCAAGCTCTCATGAAGAACATTTTTCTCACCGGGTCTCAAATACTCCCGAATTGGCCAGTCTTTTTTCCCCCAGTGTAGGTCGCGGGCCCGGCTATCCCACAACCAAAGGAAGCAGGGATATTTGGTGAAACCGGATTGCTGCCCTAATAGCATGGATAGAATTTTAAAGTCTCCACAAATCATCCACTTATGCTCATCATAACGAATCTTCTGAAGAATCAGGGCCAAATTCTCGTATTTTTCTTGGAGAATAACAGAGTGAGCAATAGGAACTGAAGCGAATGTGTTGCCATTATGAAGAAGAACACCTTTTATGCTGTCTTTTGACGAATCAATGAACAGCCGCCATTCAGCAGGATCATACTTGAGTTTAAACTTTTCCATCACTCCGTATATATCGTTGCAAAATACCAAATCTTCCTCTTTGCTGAAATACTTCAAAAATTGTGTCTCGCGGTTGCGGTACCAATAAAAAGTTGTTCCTGGTGACAATAGATTTTTCTGTTTAAGCCGAGAACCTAGCAGTTGGGCAGCATCTTTTGGGAGTCCTAAATCCGGGACTAAATCATTCAATTCAGCTTGAGAGAAAAGTTCAGTTTTCGGATCTGGTTCAGTTTCAAATTCGGAAGTACTGGACTCATCGGGAAAAGCCATCTGATGAGTCTCATCATGATCAGAACCGTCCACACAAATATGATCCAAAGTTTTTGGTGGTTCAGGCACAGGTACTTCGTTGCTATGAGGCATAGGCCTAATTGCTGAGGGAAGGTTGGGGTAACTTATTACGTTCTTATTTTTTAAGTTGTATCCCTTCACAATGCAAGAGCAAAAATAGCAGTCACTGCTGTGGTCTCTTTGTTCACGCCACATCATAGGTATTCCGAAACGAAATGCTTGTTTTTTACCTTTCATCCATAAGCGTAGATCTTCCTCACATGTCTTGCACACTTTGTGAGGAGCCCACGGTTTGTCTTGATCGCCTAACTTCAAACCGAAATAGGCGAAATATACTTTTTTAATAAATTCAGAAATGTTCCTCTGCCGCTTTTTCACGGTATATTCCCCACAAATAAAACAAAAACTGTCCGGAGAGTTGACGCAACCTCTGGCTCTGTGAGCCATCACAAATACACAGCACTGCAAACTACAACTGTAGTGAACCACTTCGGAATAAAGCTGGATTACGACTGAGCAAACAAAAGGTAATAATGAACTTGCAAGAAACTGAAATTTGACAGGAACGTTCATGTCGCAACCACCGTGTTTGAGCGAGCGAACGAGGTGAGGCGAACAGGAAAGAACATGCGCCAGCGCGAGTACTGGATTTAGCCCCCCGCCTCCCAATTGTCCTGTTAATGTATAAAATGAATACAAAACACTCTAAAATATCATGAGGGAGTGTTTCTAGTTAGTTAACCATTACAACCTCTATTTTGGGCCAAGAAAATAAACTGCAGTCGGCTAAAAAGAAATTATGTGAACATTCCTTATATGGGTAAGAAATCTAATTTTGCAAGAAAACGTGACGTGATGGAACATTTTGGCTATTTTTCCTGGATTCAGCACCCCAAAATCTATAGGTATCAGTTGCAAAACTGGAGGCAGTTTTTTGGTAGTGTACCTGTGTTATTATTACAGCGCTGTAACTTTTGTTAGCTTCCTTGATTTCTTTGAGCATTTCATCATCCATTTGTTCATTCTGGCCAGGCGGTCGATAGTACACCCCCCACTGCCATCGTCTTCCCCTTTTTACATGGAATTTCAATCCACAGAGATTCTACAGCAAATTTTGTTTCCTGCAAAACGTTAATCCTTTCTGACTCAATGCCCTCTCTAACATAGAGCGCAACCCCTCCACCAATTTGATCAGCTCTATCATTATGATATAGTTTGTACCCAGGTATCACAGTGCCCCACTGGTTGTCCTCCTTCCACCATGTCTCTGATATTCCAATCATATCTAATCTTTCATTTAGTGCTATATATTCTAACTCTCCCATCTTATTTTTAGACTTCTAGCATTTGCATGCAAGCATTTTAGAGACTGTATTTTATTCATATTAATTTGGCTATTGGTAGACATGGGAAATTTGGGATCTTTAAGCTCTGTCTGCTCCATACTCGAGGGCATTTGGGCTACTTTACTTTTTTTTGGAACCTCTCTGCTTTTGGTAGTATCCTTCAAGGATACATTCTTCTGAACCATGTGCTCTTGGGCGACTGTCGGCTTTCCCCTTTTATCTAGTTTAAAAGCTGCTCTATCTCCTTTTAAAGGTTAATGCTAGCATCCTGGTTCCATCCCGGTTAAGGTGAAGCCCATCCCTTCGGAAGAGCCCCTCCTTTCCCCAGAATGTTCCCCAGTTCCTAACAAATCCAAAACCCTCATCTCTGCACCATGGTCTCATCCACGCATTGAGACTCTGGAGCTCTGCCTGCCTTTTGGGTCCTGCGCGTGGAATGGGAAGCATTTCGGAGAACGCTACCCTGGAAGTTCTGGATTTCAACTTCCTACCTAAAAGCCTAAATTTAGCCTCCAGAATCTCCCTACCACATTTTCCTATGTCATTGGTACCGACATGTGCCAAGACAGCAGACTCCTCCCCAGCACTATCTAAGACCTTATCTAGGTGGCGCGTGAAGTCCACTACCTTCGCACCAGGCAGGCATGTTACCAGGCGATCCTCACGTCCACCAGCCACCCAGCTATCTACATGCCTAATGATCGAATCACTAACTATAACAGCTGTCCTAACTCTTCCCTCATGGGCACATGGCCCTGGAGAAACTTCCTCGGTGCGAGAGGGTTTTACATCACCTGGAGGACAGGTCCTAGTTACAGGATCACTTTCTGCCAAACCAGGGTGATGCTCTCCTGTCACATGACCTCTCTCCTCCATGGCAACAGGGATGCTGCCAGACTGGAGGTGGGACTTCAGGACTATATCCCTGTAGGTCTTGTCTATGTATCTCTCTGTCTTTCTTATGTTTTCCAAGTCTGCTACTCTAGCCTCTAGAGAACGGACTCATTCCCTGAGAGCAAAGAGCTCCTTCCACCTAGTGCACACGTAAGACCTCTCACCAACTGGGAGAAAATCATACATGTGGCACTCAATGCAAAAGACTGGAAAGCCCCCATCTCGGTGCTGGACTGCTGTCTGCATCTTAGTTTTAAGTTTGTGTTTAGATCTTTAAGTTCTTTACTTACTAAGGGTTGCTATGGATATTTATACTAATAATACTGTACCTAATACGTTTAATATACCTTGTTCACCTGAAGCTTAATTAATCTCAGGTCCTTAGTGTATGACTGATTTGGGTAACGAGCTTCACCTGAAAGCACCTCCTGTCTTTTAAGATGTGTAAGTACCTATAAAGCTACGATTATCCCAGGGGTGGGTGGGTGGGTGTTGGGGAGGGAGGGGGAAATAACACTTATTAAAGAGGGCTGCTACACAGTATCCTGTCTTGTGCTGCTGAGGTAAGCTATATTCTGATTTGATTTAAATTATAACTCTTTGCTACTGCTAGGTTCTAACTTATTATGAAATTTAAACTACAATCTCTCTGCTGGGTTCTAAATTTAACCAGAAAGCTCTCTTCTGTGTTTTAGATTTAAACTAAAACTACTTTGCTGATACTAGGCCCTGAGTGACTATTAAATTTAAACTACAAGCTCTCTGCTGGGTATGAAATGTAACCAGAAAGTTCTCTTCTGTGTTTTAAATTTAAACTTAAACTGCTGCTACTAGGCCCTGACTGATTTAACAAAAAATAGTGGGTTCACAGCTTTAATACAAAGAATTCCTTTCAGAAAATTCCCAGAAGTATATACTCACAATAGAATCTCTAAGGATAGAAATTCCTTGTCACAGGGGAAGGCAATGACAGGGGGTGTACTACTGACTGCCTGGCCAGAATGAACAAATGGATGATGAAATGCTAAAAGAAACCAGGGAAGCTAACATGAACCAACAATAGCAGAAGTTATTTTGAACCTTAGTGGAACACAGGATCTGGTGCAAGTGATAAGAGTGTTGTGGCCACTTGGAAATAGTGAATATAGCATAAGGAAATCGAAAGTACTACCTTTTAACTTTCAAAAGGGAAACTATGATAAAATAAGGGAAATAGTTATGAAAAAACTAAAAGGAGCAACTGCAAAGGTTAAAGATTTATATCAAGCATTGGCATTGTTTAAAAATACTATCTTGGAAGCCCAGACCAGATGTATTCCACACTTTAAGAAAAGTGGAAGGAAGGCCAAAAAACTGCCAGCATGGTTTAAATGTGAGGTCAGAGAGGCTGCTGTAGCCAAAACAGCATCTTTCAGGAAATGGAAAAAGGAATCAAATGACGAAAACTGGAAACATGGCAAGTTAGTTGCAAGGCAGTGATAAGGCAGGTAAAGAGAAAATTTGAAAAAAGCTTGCTGTGGAAGCAAAAATGCACAATAAAAACTTTTTCAAGTACATTCGTAGCAAAATTCCTGTAAGAGAGTCAGTTGGATTATTGGATGATAGAGCAGTAAAAGGGGCACTAAGAGGGGACAAGGCCATAGCAGAAAGAATGAATGAATTCTTTGCTTTGGTCTTTATTGAGGAAGATGTAGGGAAGTTACCCAAGCCTGAAATGGTATTTAAAGGTGATATATCAGAAGTATTGAAAGAAATATCAATAAATCAGTAAGATGTGTTACAACTATTTGATAAACTGAAGAGTAGCACTACTCACCTGGACTGAATGGTATGCATCTGAGAGTATTGAAAGAACTAAAATATAATACTGAAGACCTACGAATAATAATCTGTGAACTATCATTAAAATCATCTGCAGTACCTGAAGATTGAAGAATGACCAATGTAATGGCAATTTTTAAAAAGGGTTTAAGGGGTGATCCGGGAAACTATAGACCGGTGAGTCTGATGCCAGTACTAGGCAAAATGGTAGAAACCATTATAGAGACATGTAGATAGTCATGATTTAATCGGAGAAAGCTGACATGGATTTAGCTAAGGAAAGTCTTGTCTTGTTATATTTTTTGAAGGTGTGAACAAACAAGTAGACAAAGATGAGCCAGTTAATATAATGTATCTGGATTTTCAGAAAGCCTTTGACAAGGTCCCTCATGAGAGACTCCTGGCAAATTAAAAAGTCATGGAATAGGAGGCAGTGTACTATTGTGGATCAGGAACTGTTTAAAAGATTGAAATCAGGGCTAAATGGCCAATCTTTTGAATGGAGAAAGGTGAATTGTGGAATACCCTGGGGTTCTGTGCTGGCTCCACTGCTTTTTAAGATATTCATAAATGACCTAAGAACATAAGAACATTCTGGTCGCCATATCTTCAAAAGGATATAGCATGATTAGAAAAGGTACAGAAAAGAGCTACCAAAATGGTAAAGGGGATGGAAGGATACCCCTATGAAGAGAGGCTAAAAAAATTAGGGCTCTTCAACATGGAAAAGAGACAACTGAGGGGAGATATGATAGAGGTCTATAAATTAATCAATGGAGTGGAACAGGTAAACATAGATCGATAACACTGGTCAACAAAGTTTTACAAAAGTCATGTTACTGAAATAAAAATAGTCATTTCTTATCAATTTTTATATGCTGAACACAAATATGACAGTGAAATTGCAAAGTTGGCTCTAGTTTTTTTGTAATCTATAATAATTAATGTTTACATCACGAAATGCATGTCAATAGTAAATATAATAGGCCTTCGGTTAATACCTGTAAAAAACCAAGTCATAGACTACTTCTTAGATTTTTTCGTCTGTCTCTTGTACAGCTGTTCGGGAGCTTCTCTGGGGAGTGTCCAGCAGTAGTCAGCCAGCATTGTAGTGGACCATTTTCCCTGGTATCTTTGCTCCATCATTGCGATATCCTGGTGAAAACGTTCACCCTGTTCATCACTAACCATACCACAGTTGTCAGGAAAGAAATTGAGATGGGAATCAAGGAAATGGATCTTTAGAGACATATTGCAGCCAGGTTTCTGATACTGCATCAGCATGTCTTCTACTAGTTCCTTGTAGTTTTCTGCCCTAACATTCCCGAGAAAGTTTGTTGACACTAGGCGAAAAGCATTCCATGCTTCTTTTGCATCACCCTGCAGCAAGTTGTTGAACCGGTCATCTTTGAAGAGCTCTCGAATCTGAGGACCCACAAAAACTCCCTTTTTAATCTTTGTTTCGCTGAGTCGAGGGAATTTTTCATGCAGGTATCGGAAAGCTGGCGAAGTGCAGTCCATGGCTTTCACGAAGTTTTTCATCAAACCTAGTTTGATGGGAAGGGGTGGTAGCAGGATTTTGTGAGCCTCAACCAGAGCTGGGTGCTGGATATTCTTCTCTCCAACTGTTACATTTTGTCTGCAATTCCATTCCTTCCGCAAGTAGTGCCAATCCCTTGCTCGGCTATCCCACTCACATAAGAAACACATGTATTTTATATATCCCTGCTGCAGTCCCATCAAAAAGGCAACTACCTTCAAGTCACCACAGAGGTGCCAGCTGTACTTGTTATAGTTAATGGAAGTCAGTAGATGCTTTAAGTTATCATATGTCTCTTTCATGTCGATGGCATGCGCTACTGAAATAGATGGAAGACGGTTTCCATTGTTCAAAAGCACAGCCTTCAGACTCAGTTTCGAAGAGTCTATAAATAGTCTCCAGTCTTGTGGGTCATGAGTGATTTTTAAGGCATTCATTTGGCTTTCAATATCGGAACAGAATACCAGATTACTTTCCTTTCTGAAGAAAGGCTCCAACTGCTGGTGGCGCTTTCGATATGAAGTAATGTTGACATCTTCTTATAGAAGATTCCATTGTTGGAGTCTTGATCCTAGCAATTCTGCCTTGTTTTTGGAGAAGTCCAAATCACGAACCAGGTCATTTAGTTCTTCCTATGTTATTCTGTGTGGAGTTGATATGCATCCCAGTGAAAATCTGGGTCACTGCATGCTGACGGACCAGGAGAAGAACAGGTCGGCTCACCCTTGTCGTCATCAGATGAATCAAGAGAATATTCTGATGTTCTGGAATAGGAAGTCCCTCACCATATGGAACTGGTCTCAATGCAGACAGAATGTTTGGGTAGACTATGCTTGACTTATTTATTTATTTATTTTTTATACCACGCTCTTTAGAATCAGTGCGGTTCACATGTATACTAACAGGTGCTTTTTATTCCCTTGTCCCCGAAGGGCTCACAATCTAAGAGTACCTGAGGCAATGGAGGGTTAAGTGGCTTGCCCAAGGCCACAAGGAGTGGCAATGGGACTAGAGACCCCAGTCCCTTCAGCCTGAAGTTGCTTGTCCCCATGCAGGAATTGAACCCCCGGCCTTCTGGCCTGAGGTAACCTGTCCCAACCACTGAGCCACTCCTTCCTCTATTCTTTTGCTTTGTTATTCCGCTGGAAAGAGGAGGAACCAAGCAGAAGTAACAGTCATTTATGTGGTTGCTTGGCTCTCTCCACACCACGGGGACTGCAAATGGCACTGATGGTCTTTTGCAATTCAACCACTGTGAAAGCTGTGTTGTACATGTAGCGCAGCATATATGCGGGGCCCAAGGCTCGTCTTGGTCACCAATCTTGCATCTGAAGTAAAGATGATATGCCTTCTTCAGTTGAGAAGTGATACTTTTCTTCTGGTTGGCAAATGTCACTTCCCCACAAATGTAGCAGAAATTGTCAACGGTATTAACGCACTTTCGCGGCTTACTGTTCTGTATTGTACCTAAATGGCTAAAATTATATGATTAATAAAAGTTACATGTAACAGTAGCTTAAACTGTCTCACACACAGTCTGAAATATTTTCAAATGCTCAACCTTTCGGACTGCGCATAGTACACTGCTGACGTCAGATGGCTTCAGCAGCCGTCTGGCAGTAGTATTGCATTGCATCAGAAAATGCTGCAATCAACTCTGGATGATGTGTACATGCTGGTAATATGCAATGTGATGCAATATTACATCATTCAAGGCTTATTTGGGATGTTGTTGATGTCCTACTGGATAAATTTACCCAGTGAAACGTCAAAAATGAACTACATGCAATATCTTCAAAACGAGAGCCAAAATTTTTTTTTTAATGTTATATTTGTGTTCAGCTCACCAAGATACTACAGATTAGAGCCTTTTAAAGTCAGTAACGATTTCAATGTTGACCAGTGTTATTTACACTGTCAAAATATAGAAAGACTAGAGGACATGCAATGAAGCTACAGGGTAACCTATTTAAGACTAATAAGAGAAAATATTTTTTCACTCAACATGTAATCAAACTCTGGAGGATGTAGTAAAAGCTGTTAGTGTAGCTGGGTTTAAAAAAGGTTTGACCAAGTTCCTGGAGGAAAGTCCATAAACCATTATTAAAGGGAATCTGGGAAATCCACTGCTTGCCCCAATACAAGCATTGTGGAACCTGTACCTTTTGGGGAAACTGCTAGCCACAGTTGGAAACAGGATATTGGGCTTTATGGACCTTGGTCTGACCCAGTATGGCATATCTTATGTACTTATGACCCGAGAAATCCACTGCTTGCCTTGGGACAAGCATTGTGGAACTTGTGTGTTCTGTTGAGGATCTGCTAAGTACTTGTGACCTGGATTGGCCAGTGTTGGAAACAGGATACTGAGGTTGATGGACCTTGGTCTGACCCAGTATGGCATAGCTTATGTTCTTATGACTTCTACTTTCATACTTTGGACACATCATGCAAAGAGATTGTTAGAGAAAGACGTGATGCTTGGCAAGGTAGAAGGTCAACGCAAAAGAGAAAGGCCAGCAATGAGATGGATCGATACAATAACAGCAGCTATGGGTGCCAGTTCTTCAACAATGAGCTGCCTGACTGAAGACCGAGGACAACTATCCAGAGTGTCGCCATGAGTCGACATCAGCTCGACAACACTTAACAACAACAACATGTTCTTATGAAAACACACCATGCTCTGATATATGACAATGAGGTAGAACGCCTCCTGGCTCAAAGCAGGGTAGAGATATCTTGTGCTGAGTAGCCTCTTTTCTCAATCAAGCACGTTCAAGAGCCAAGTCGTAAGTGAGAACTGAGCCACTGGAGGCATGAAGATTGTTCCCTGTGACAACAGTTGGCTTTTGCCGGCAGCTGCCAAGGAACACCCACCAAGAACTGAACCAGGTCCACATATCAAGGCCGGCAAAGCCAATCTGGCACTACCAGAATCACTTGCCCCTGGAATAATTCTATCTTTTGAATTAGCCAACCGATGAGAGCCCATGAAGGACAAACATAAAGCAGAGTGCCCTTTGGCCACAGTTGAGCCAGAGCATTCAAGTCCTTGGACATTCTCTCACACTGACAACTGAAGAAATGACCCACTTTGGCAATGTAAGCGGTTGTCATGAGATCCATGAATGGAAGAGCCCAGTGCCGCACTATGTCTTGAAACATCCAGAGACCACTCTCCCGGATCCAATTGATGCCTGCTGAGGAAGTTGACCTGCAAATTTTCCTTTCCGGCCATGTGTGCCACTGAAATTGCTAGAAGATTTGACTCCACCTATTGTAGAAAGAGGAGTCACCTCTTCCACCAGACTTGAACTTTCTTTTCCTCCCTAACGATTTATGTGAGCTACTGTGATGGCATTGTCAAAGAACACTCTTATCGCTTTGCCCTGAAGAAGATGGAGGAAAAACTGAAGCGACAGAAACACTGCCTGCATTTCCGGACGGTTGATGGACCATATGCTCTCTTCCACCGACCATTGGCCGTGCACTACTCCACCGACCATTGGCCGTGCACTACTTGTGACAGACAATGCACCCCAACCGGTCAGGCAGGCATCAATGGTCAGCACTATCCATTTGGGAGCCTCCAGTGGCATCCCTGCCATCAGTTTCTCCAGACTCAACCACCACTGCAAGCTCCAGCAAGTGTCCAATAGACATGGTAACTATCTTACAATGCACGCTTCTGAGGCGACCACCGAGCTCTCTGCAATGGACATGTGCATTCTTGTCAATGGTACAAGTTCCAAAGTGGCTGCCATAGACCCAGGAGTTGTAAGTATTTATTTTATTTTATTTAACTAGGCTTATATACCACTTTTCTACCAGTCAAAGCAGTGTACATTCAGATACTGTATATATTTTGTCCTTGTCCCAAAAAAGACTCACAATCTATGTTTCTGTACCTGAGGCAATGGAGGGTTAAGTGGCTTGCCCAAGGCCACAAGAAGCACCTGTGGGACTAAAAACTCAATCCTTCCAGCCCAAAGTTGTTGTCTTCTAGCAGGATTTGAACCTCTGGCCCTCTGCCCTGAGATAACTTGCTCCAGCCACTAGGCCACTCCTCCTAGTAATGCCAAGAAGACAGAGCTTTCATACACAGGAACCACTGAAACTGATTCTGAGTTTTCTCTGACCTTTCGAGAGGCAGAGAAACAAGACTTTTGTCCATGTCAAAATGTACTCCCAGATAAATCAACTCTTGGGACGGAACCAATTTGCTTTTGTTGAAACTAATTACCCATCCTGGATCTTGTAGAAAGGCTATCACTCTCTTTGTTGCTCGCCGACTTTCTTCCTCCGATTTTGCTCTGATGAGCCAGTCATCCAGATATGGGTATACTAGCACCCCCTCGCGACAAAGTGCTGCCACCATGACGACCCTGACTTTCATAAAGGTTATGGGATCCATTTCCAGACTGAAAGGCAGCACCTGGAACTAAAAATGTCCCATCGGCACTGCAAAGTGCAGGAAGTGCTGATGGTCTGGGCGAATCAGAATATGCAGATATGCTGTAAGATCCAAAGCTGTTAAGAATTCGCCTTTTCGCATGGCCACTATTACCGATTTCAATGTTTCCATGCGAAAGCCTCTGAAGCGTGCCTGCCACTGTCCTTACCTTGATTGGTGCCCTGCATGAGGACAACATAAAGGCATCACTGAAAGGCTGATCCAACTCTAGTGCATAACCTTCTTGGAACACTTCTAGCACCCATTGGTCAGAAGTAATCTGGACCCAGGTAGAGTAAAATTGTTGAAGCCAACCTCCTCCCACAACCAACACTTCCTGGGTTTCCTTTGCTTCATTGCGACTTCTTGGAGGCCATTCCGGGTATGGAATAAAAGCCTCTACCTGCTCGTCTACCTCGAAAGGACTGCCCTCATGAAGGACATCTAGCCTGCTGAAACAGAGCAAAACGAACAGCACGAAATCTACAGAAATCTCTCAGCTGACCTCTGAACAGAGGCGCCACTTTTCCTGGCTTAGACTTATCCTCTGGTAACCTTGCTCCCTTAGTTTCTCCTAGGTCTTTAACTAGCTTCTGCAAAGCTTCACCAAAAAGAAGCTTTCCCTTAAAGGGTAGTTTACTAAACTGAATCTTAGAAAAATCATCCGCTGACCAATTGCGCAACCACAGAAACAGCCTCGCCGCAATCAACAAAGTCATGCTCTTTGTCAAGGCTTGCAGCAAGTCATAGAAAGCATCTTCCAAGTACACAGAGCCTGACTCCAACTTAGCCACCTCCGACATGGATTGCTGAGGTCCAATCTTTTGATTCAGTAAGTTTTGAGCCCACCATAAATACATCTGAGCTACATAAGCCTCACAGATGTAAGCTTGCAGAGTTAATGCATTTATTTCAAATAATTGCTTTAGCAAGGCTTCCAGCTTTCTATTTTGTACATCTTTCAACACTGCGCCACCTTCCACTGGAATGGTTGTTTTCTTGGTAACCGCCAACACTAAGGCATCCACCTTCGGTAACTTGAGCAAGTCCTTCCCCACTGGAGAGATAGGACACAACTGGGCCATGGCTCTACCACCACACAAGCCAGCCTCTGGAACCTCCCACTCTGCATTAATAATCTCTTTTATGGCTTTATGAACCAGAAAAGAATTTTGGGGAGAATGAATGCCCTGCAGCAGCAGATCCTCTAAAGGCTCGTCCTCCAGCGGAGTCCGAAAGGCAATGTTTAATACCGCCAGAGACTGCAAAATTAGGGTAGTCAGCTCCTTGCGATGAAAAACCCATACAATATTGAAGTCCTCACTAGGCAGAATCTCTCCTTCTTCCAATTCCATGGAGGGAGGGTCTAACCCTGAAGGGCCCTCTAGGGGATCCTCAGAGGCACCAGAAAGAACTGAGGCCAAATCCTCCTGCCTTCTGCATTTGGGAAGCGGCAACTCCAAAAGTGTATCCACTGTCGGCAGCTTGTCCCCTGCAAACACCATCAGCTCCTGCTTCATGCAGTAGGCTTGATGAAGCACCAGCATAAACTGGGGAGAAGAGCAGATCAGAAGGAGTAATCCCTGCAGAACACTCCTTGCCCTTACACCATTTTGCAGAAAAAGTAACTGCCTCCTGCCTCTGCTCAATGATCCTAGCAGGCTCCTGCTCCTCAGTTATGTCAGCCACTGTTTCCGCCAAAAATGGGAGCTGCCACAGCTGAGGAGAAATTGCAGAAGACTGCCAAGATCTTAGCCGTTTCTGAAGTACTCCCATAGTGTCTTTTGCCGTAATAATATACTGTAACTTTCAGCTGCCTGGCCTTCTTCACTATAGCTGCAGCCAAACCCCGTGGCTGAAAGGGACCACAATGAAATCCATAAGCCGTGCAAATGGTCTTTCCCACCGGCATTACCTTCAGCTCCCCCCACTAAACTAACCGCCGGAAAGAAGAAAACTGTTTACCTTCAATCACCGCACACAGGGAGAAAACAGAATAAAACTGCCTCTTTTCACTGCCGATGAGAACTGCACCTACCAAAAGCTAATGCAGAGCCCTTTATTCGAAGTCTCTTATTTTTTTTGGCAAACTGTTAAAGGGCCAGGCCCCAACAAAAAATTGTGTATGCAGAAATGTGAAGACTACAAGTTCCCCAACCTATTAAAGGCAACAGGGCAAACAGTAGTCAGTCGGGGGAGGGACCTGGCCCACCAGCTTTAATACCCCAGAAGCTAAGAACCACTTACTGACCAAACAGCAAAGGATACATCTACTCATTCCAATCTCCAAGTTCTTTCTTCCTCTTTCTAATATTTTTTTTCCTGTCACTGGAGTCCATACTGCACAAAGCTCATCCCCAGCTGCTGGAGACTGAGAATACTTGTGAGAGAGCACATGCACAGAGTCCTTATAGTGCGACATCATTAAAACCCTGATGCTCAGTCTCCAGCTGCAGGTGATGGGACATAACCCATGCGTCTGAACTGGAGGATGATAAGGAGGCAGAGCATTAGAGATAAAGAGGTCATGAATGAAGGTAGGTTCGTTGGGAAGCATAGTGGATATTCCACAGAACACATGAGAAAGGGAGAGACGAGAGAGGAAGGAGAGGAATATGAATACGATTAGAAGGATTGCAGAGGGAATGATTGAAATGCCTAGGGAGGCCAGGATTGGGACTTATCTTCTGAAGAGAATGAGTCTTCTTCAGCATCCCAACCACACTCTGTAGAGGATAAGATGGGGCTCCCAGAGGAATGCATGAATGGAGGAGTGAAGCAGGGACACTTAACCACCTTACTGGCTGTGGCTGAGCCACCTGAAGGTCCAGAGTCCCCCATGGGGAAGCCTCATACCTTGGACCCCAGAAGAGGGGGTTGCCATGCAGTGAGAAAGACTAAAAATAGCCTGTCTGAAAATAGCCTGTGAGCTATTTCAGTAACTGTAGTTTGAAACCAGCAGGAAAGGAACTCTGGGGCCCTACAGGGGACAGACATATGTTGATTCTGTGGGAAACAGCTGGAAACAGTGACTCACCTCATAGCTGGCTGTGAAGTTCTGATATCGAAATGGTATTACACTCCATATATAACCGTCTGCCCCTATCAGCGTACACTTTCCGATATACCCTTTTCCAATATAGACCTGCTACTAAACACAAGACAAGGTCTCAGACTTCCCGACACTTATTATGCTAGCCCCATTGATCGGGTGCTGGCCGTGCCAAATAGCATCAATGACCTGTCAGTGTTGTAGCCAGTACTAATGCAATCTTTAATGTAAAAGTTGTTGTTCTATAGTAAACCGGCTAAACTTTCTTCTTCCCTTAACTTAATTATTAAATAAAAATATGCTTATCTCTATGGTAGAAAAGTCCCAATCGCCATGAAATGATTATAGCTCAACGCCATCTATGTAAGCGCTTCAACGCGTTTCTCCTTTCCGGTTTCTTCAGGGGAGAACCCGTTCGAAAATTATTGCCCTTCAACGGGGCCAGTTTCTTCCAATATCTTCAAACAACTTAATTCAAAAAGTTCCATTCGATGACTTCTGAATAGTCTTCACCAATGGACCTATGAACCAACCAAAAATCTTTTCAGACTATAGTTCCTCTCGTACACAATACATGGGCTATTATGCTAGTAATTAGATATAACTATCTCCAAAAGCAAACCTTGCAATTCTCTTATGATCCTTGTTCTTAATTCCAAAAGGAAAAATGGTTGGATGCTGCCCGCATTCATCAACGATACTCCAGCTTCTACTTCTGTTGGAGGGAATGCCGCGCATGCGGATACTACTCATCCCTATCCTTTTTATCGGGACTAATACCGTCCCTCAAAAATGACGTTTTAACGGACGGCTAGTTCTTCATCACCTAAACTGAACATCTCTTCCATTCAATAGTGTTATTCAACCCCATAGGGATCACGGAATTTAACTTAAATATCCATCTCTGTTCATGATAAACCAAAGTCTGCTCTCGTGTCTTTCCCAGCCGTCCTGTGTTTATCTGTTCTAATGCAAAACAGCGAAGTTCACTAAAAGAATGTCCCAACTCGATGCAATGTTGTACAAGAGGGGCCTCTTTAACCCGACAATTTATGCGGCTTTTATGTCTTTTAATTGTCTTTTGGTGAACTTCGTTGTTTTGCATTAGAACAATCGTAACAATAATCAACACAACAACCTCCCCACTAGACCCATGCCCTGTATCATGGATTAAATGTGCGAAGGAGGAACTGGCAGAAAATCTACAACACATAGTGAACCAATCCCTCTTGCAAGGCATAATGCCTGATGCCTTAAAACTCACAACACTTAGACCAATATTAAAGAACAACAAGCTTGACTCAAAAGACCCGAACTCATACAGACCCATAGCCAGCATCCCATTTATAGCTAAAATAATAGAAAAAACTATTCAAATACAGTTACAAGAACACATTGATGAACATAAACCACTTGACCCACACCAATTTGGGTTTCGCCCATTCCACGGAGTAGAAACTCTATTAATCACCCTAATGGATTTCCTAATCAGAGGTACAGATGACAACAACCAAGGCTTCCTACTTCTATTCATAGATATTTCTGCCGCTTTTGACAATATTAACCACTCCATACTGATCAACAGACTACAAAGCTTAGGTATAGGCGGGACTGTCCTTGATTGGTTTAAGTCCTACATATCAAACAGACTAATACGCGTACAAATCGACCAAGAAGCATCTGAACCATTCCCTCAAGGCCAAGGAATACCCCAAGGATCAGCCCTCTCCGCCCTCCTATTTAACCTGTATCTACAACCAATAACAGACATATTTAAAAAACACAGGATTAACCACTTTATATACGCCGACGACATCATGCTCGCTATCCCTATAACCGCTAAAAACCCCTCATATGACACACTATCTGAATGTATGTCTGAAACCTCCTCCTGGTTAGAATCTAACTACCTCAGCATCAACCTCAAAAAAACGGAAGCAATGTTCGTAACAAGGTCATCAATCACAGAGAACACCTTCCCAGAAACAATCACAATTAACAGAACGTCCATACCTGTTAGAAAAGAAGTAAAATATTTAGGTGTGATAATAGATCACACACTCACCATGCTACCCCACATAAAACAAACCGTAAAAACCATCTACTACAAACTAAAAACTATACAACACCTAAGGCCACTCCTAGAAACTCAAGATTTTAGATCTGTAGTAAATACACTAATCACCCCCCACTTCGACTACTGCAATAGTCTATTAATAGGCCTCCCTCAAAAATACACATACCTTCTTCAAAGAGCTCAAAACATCTGTGCAAAAGTAACAGCCAAAGCACGTATAACAGACCACGTAACCCCAATACTGCTAGAACTACACTGGCTCCCAATCAACAGCCGAATCAGATACAAAACTATCCTAACAACCTTTAAACTCATAAAAGACATAGCCCCCTCACACCTTTCCACACTTCTACAATCACCAAACAAAACTAGATCACACAGACAAAACGAAGCCCACTCTCTTATCACACCAAAAGCCTTCAGGAAGACAAAGAAAACTACCAGCTCCAGAGCATTCACATTCACTGCCCCTACGCTCTGGAACGACCTCCCAATAGACCTTTGTGTCATAAATGACCTCCATCAGTTCAGGAAAGAGCTAAAAACTTACCTCTTTACTGAACACTTTGAAATCCCATATTCCCCAAAACACCTCCATAACCATGATAATACACACATGAACCCCCTTACTCAAAACTAAATAACTCCCCCCCCTGTCTGAAACCCCAAACACACCCCCGATTTACGTCAAAAAAAGGAAATAAATTCCAAAACATACACAACCACTGTAAATATCCAATGTAAATAAGTTAATGGATGTTTGTATTATTAATACACCTTGAAGTTGAAGTTTTGTTTAATGTAAATAGTTATACTCAACCGTTCATTGTAAATAGTTAAATCTAATTGTTCAATGTAAATGTATACATCTGTGTACAGTTGTTAAAATGTTCCTTGTAAACCGCCCTTGATCGCTGGAAGGGGCGGTATAGAAATATATACATAAATAAATAAATAAAGAACTGGGTCGTGCTCCGCACGCACCCGAAGTTTCTGCCTAACTTGGTGTCCCCATTCCACCTCAACCAAGATGCCGTGCTCCCCACCTTCTTCTTGCAGCCTCATGCTAACAGGGCGGAGGCCACTCTCCACACTCTGGATTGTAGGTGAGACTTGGCCTACTATCTGGAGTGTACCCAGGCCCACCATCACTCCTCACAGCTCTTCATTTCCTATGACCCAAATTGGCTGGGAACAGCGGTCTCTAAGCGTACCCTGTCCATTTGGGTGGTGGACTGCATCGCCTTTTCCTACGAACAGGCCAGTCTCTCGCTGGAGTGCTGTGTCTCTGTGCACAGCGTTCGGGCCATGGCGGCCTCTGTGGTGAACCTGCACTCTGTTCCCTTTTTGGAGATCTGCCAGGCCACTACTTGGTCTTCAGTCCATACCTTTGCAGCTCATTACTGCCTGAAGAGAGAGTCCTGCCAGGATAGTGCCTTCGGCCAGGCAGTACTCCGTCATTTGTATGGGGTGTAAGGCAACTCCTGCCTCCAGCCCTTCGGTGTGTTCAGGCTACCAGAGAACTGGTTCCTTGCTTGATATTCAGGGCTGCTCGTGGGTCTGCTGTTCCTTGACTCCGTTGCTGCTTCTCACAGTTCATCTTTTTCTGGTCAACCGTGGCTTTTACAGGTTTTTTCGATAACCTGTAGCTGGGAAACCATAAACCATATGTGAGGACTGACTTTCTGCTTGTTCCCAGAGAAAGCGTAGTTATTCACCTGTAACAGGTGTTCTCTGGGGATAGCAGGAATCATTCCTCACAACCCTCCCTCCGCCCATGGAGTTGCTTCAGGCAAGATGGATCCTTTAAGCAGGAAGAGGACCAGGCATGCGTGATGTATCTCCCAAAGGCTTTCTTTGAAAGCTGGGGAGAGGTTACTGCGTGGGCTCCGTCAGCACCGACATCACCAATATGTGAAGACTGATTCCTGCTGGTCCCGGAGAACACCTGTTACAGGTGAGTAACTACGTGTTTAGCTCACACCATTCCAGGAGATCAAGGTGAGTTACATTCAGGTACAGTATGCCAGGTATTTGTCTTTGGATGTAATGGGTGCTTGAGCACCCCCAATAATTAACACTCATCCACTGTGTGCAGGTATAGGTAATTGTTGTTGAATTTAGCACCCTCAATCATTTTGAAACATTGGCTCCTATGGTAGAATGTTAAGAAGTACTAAATACTGAATCTGTCATGGTATCTACACAAATAAGAGAAGGGATCTTTCCCAGGTTTGTTCAGAAAACAAATGTTTTACAGATCTTAGCCACGTTATTGTCACTGCATAGTTTATTTCATTTATAGTCTGTCAATAACCGTTGTCACAATGTGGATCTAGCAGAGCCCATGGAAATAGGCATTTCAGCAAGTAATGAAACTGACACTGACATTTCAGGCAGGCATATGTCAGGAAGTTGCTATAGGCAACACAAACAAACTGGGTCACGAGCTACAGAAACACGCCCAAGCAGCAGAAAGGCTGAGGGATCATTAGGAGATGAAAGCCAGCTGGGAGTGGGTGGAGTTGACACACACACACACACAGATAAACCCAATGCACGTGGGGTTATTAGAAAAGTGCAGGGAGTGAAGAGAGTGGAAACAGGAAGGAACACAGGAACAAGCAGCTTTGAGAATTCAAGGAGCCAAAGACGTGTTGGGGAAAGCTCGGGTTGGAATGAAGCCGGTGAGAGAGCTGTAAAAGCTGAAAGGTTTTTTTCCCAGGCAGAGGGAGAGAGCCCAGGTGACTGCTATTACGAGCAGTGCACATAGACATCAGAGCTCAGCAAACGTTATCCAGAAGGTAACAGAGAATTCAGTGTGGAAGCTAGCTTGAGGAAGGCAGGAAAAGCCACTTACCAGAATAACAGATACAGAAAAGATAAAGTCTTTTTACCTGAGGATATTGTTATATCTGGGAGGAAGTTGAAAGGCAAAACCCGTGGAAAGCTTCCGTTTGGTTTTACTCCAGTAATTGCAGCTGCACCAAGAAGCCTGAACCAGAGAGAGCTGGGAGGTAAGCTGATTTCTACTAATAGAGGGAGAAGTGAATGTTATAACTCACCCTGTGGTTATCAGCAGTGGAAAGGCTCCCAGGCTAAACACTCCAGTGAATATGGTAATAGCCTGATACACAGTCTCACGGAGGGAGAAAGAGAATCTCCATACAATAGGGAGAGACTGTTTGATAACGTTCCTTGCTGTGCAAAGGAGGAATTATTAGACGCAGAACCTGAGGAAATGCAATGTGAAGTACAAGGGGACCAAGCTGTTAGTGAACACATGGACTGTACACTCACAATAACTGATGAGTTTTCCTCTCTGCGGTGAACAAGCTGTGAAATTGTGATAAGCAATAGAGCTACAAAGAAAAGGTTTTGTTTGCTTGTAGTTACTGAGTTTTTGAAGCAGCAAAGAAAAGCTTTTATTTGCTTGAAGAGTACTGTTTGAAATACCCGTGTGTTATGTGATTAAGAAAGCTGAAGTTAAGCAATTTTTGTTTCTTTACTTTGTGCCCAAAGTGGGGCTGTCTACCTTTTATTTTTACCACCAAAAGAATCCTCCCGGAAGGGGAATAAAAACTGTCTTAAGCCTTACCTCGTGTCCACAACTCATTCTTTTGACTAGCCAGAAAACTACAACTCCCAGAGTGCCAAGCAAGGCCCTCTATACCTTATTCCAGGCTGGTTAACTACAAGGCCCCGGGCTCCATACCCTACCTTAACCCGTGGGGTCCCGCCAGGGTGACAGATGGCGTAGTATTGAGGATTTTTTTTTTGCGTGGTTTTCCTGAGAAGGAAAAGGAAGACAAGTAAAGAGATGACATCCTTGGAGAAACTGCTGTCACAGAGGTGCTGTCTGAGGAGAACTCTCGCTGGCAGGTCGGCCAGATAGGAGGGAACAGACCTTTCTCACATGCTGGAATCTACCTGGAGCCTGAGGTAACGGTAGCCTGGGCGGAAGGGTAGAAGAATACCAGTGAGAAAGGGGGTGCTGTGCTCAGACAGGGGTTTTAAAAGAAAAGTACCGCACTTGGTGGGTCTCTTTTTCTTTTTTCCACAGGTGCAGCAGACTCCAGAGGGACAATGGAACCACGAGATGTCATGATGTGGATGCAAACACAATGGGACAAACAGGCGGAGCTTGTTCAGCAACTCCAGGAGCGGTATACGGCGACCTTGAGGGAGCAGCAACGACCTCTGCTAGAGACTATGGAAGCACTCTTGAAGACGTCACAGGCAACAGGAGTGGCGAGTACTCCCATGTTTCAGCAAGTAGGGATGAACAGTTGCCATGCTTTTTCCCTGGGACAGTTAACTCAACAGGACAATCTTGATGATTACATTGATGCATTCGAAAGAATAGCAGAGACCCTTAAGTGGCCAATAGAGCAGTGGGCGATTCGCTTTGCGATGACACTCACAGGAGAGGCTCTATCTGCCTTTAAGGCCATGCCTGCTAGTCTTGCTGCTGATTATTCAGAGATAAAGAAGGCAGTGAAGGATAGACTAGGTCTCACCCCTAGACACTATAAGCGCATGTTTAGGGAGGCGAAGATAAAGGGTCAAGAAACTCCTAGAGCTCTGTACCAGAGGCTAAAAGGTTTAGCGTACAAGTGGCTTACCCCAGAGAGGAGGTCACTTGATTCAATTCTGGATGAAATTATTCTAGAGCAGTTCATGCAGGCTGTATCTCCTGAGTTAAAAACTTATCTCACCCTACAAGATTGCCACAGCACGGAAGAGGCAGCCAACATGGCAGATAGGTTTTATGAGGCTAAAATGGCTGATACCTCGGGAATTGGAATTTTAAAAGTGGCTGGAATGGCAAATCCTGAAAGGATGAGAAAGTTTGGAAATGTTAAAGTACCTAAAGTGAATGGTTATGATAACACTGATAATGATGTTTTATCTGTTCATAGAGGGAAATGTTACAGTTGCGGAAAGACAGGTCATTTCCGGAAAGATTGTAAGGCACGGACGGTCCTTATATCTGAAGCGGGAAAGCCAGTCCCGAAGGGCCTCTTTCTTCATGTTCAGGTAGAAGGAGTAGATGCGTTGGCACTACTCGACTCGGGGGCTGAGCAGAGCATGGTCTCTCAGGAGTCTTGGGAAACGATGGAACCTCCTCATCCGTCAGCTCCGAGTCGAGTAGAGGACCAAGTGCAAATAAAATGTATACACGGCACACACTTCCATTATCCCCTACATAGGGTACATGTTAAGGGGATGGGTATAGAAAGGGAAATACAGGTGGCAGTAATCCCAAAACTGCCACAGGAACTCATCCTAGGGCGAGACTGGCCTTCGTTTTGCGGAGGACTGATAGAGGGTTTAGGTACTAGGACAGGCCTAGTTTCAACCCAGTCGCAAGCCAGAACCTCGGAGGCCAGGGAACCACCTGTGGAAAGAACAGAGGGGCCTGAGGGGGAGGAGGATAAGGAATTTCCCGAGGAAGAAATGGCAGAGGAAGGTGAGGCAAGTATACTTCCCAGTCATGATGAATTGATACAGGTTCCAGCCAAAGAAGGGAAAAAGGCAAAGGCTAAGAAGCGCCATGAGAGGTATAATAGAACCCGAGGGAGGGTGGAACTAGAGGCCGGAGAAGGGTTACCGTGGATACCTGCAGCCCTAGTTCAAAATTTCCTTTGTTCCCCATGGAACAGAGAGCTGACCCGTCACTCAAAAGAGCGTTTGAGTGGGCCCAAGAGAGTCGACCTATACTTCCTCGATTCTTTTTGGACAAAGAGATCCTATACAGAGAAAGTATAGATCCTTACACAGATGCTGTACGGAAGCAACTGGTAGTGCCAGTGACTTTTAAAGCCATTGTTTTACGCCTGGCACATGACCATCCGATAGGCAGTCATAAGGGTGGTCAAGGAACACTGGACCAGATACTAGCGAGATTTTATTGGCCAGGGGTATATAAGGAAACCAAGCAATATTGCGAGTCGTGTCCCACTTGCCAGAGGGTCTCGGTAGCAAGACCAAAGGCTGTACCCATGGTGCCCTTACCCACCATATTGGTACCGATCCGACGCATGGGGATGGACATTGTGGGCCCTCTAATTAAAACACCAAGGGGCTTTCAATACATCTTGGTAGTCGTAGACCACGCTACACGGTTCCCGTGGGCTATTCCCCTTAGGAACACCTCAGCCAAGATAATAGCACAGGAGCTAGTAAAGCTATTTTGCGAAGTGGGGTTTCCCCAGGAAGTATTGTCAGATCAGGGAAGCAACTTCGTATCCAAATATTTGGCTAGCGTTTGGGAAGCATTTGGCATACGCCACATTAAGACTGCGGCGTACCATCCCCAGTCAAATGGACTGGTGGAACGTATGAACCAATCCATAAAACACCTGTTAAGGAGGGGTTTACGGAAAGGAGAAATGTCAGAATTGGATACCTTACTCCCATTCATTTTATACGCATGTAGGGAGCATATACAGGCATCTTTGGGGGCATCCCCCTTTGAACTCCTCTTTGGTAGGGCCCCGAGGGGTAATCTAGACATATTACAGGAGGAATGGGTAGAACCCGAAGTTCAAGAGGTGGGGATACCACAGTTTCTGAAAGACTTAAGGACGCGCCTAGAGAAGACGTCCAAAGCCTCAGTAGAGAATCTGAGAGTTAGTCAGCAGCGCCAGAAACGCTACTACGATAGGGGCACAAAACCTAGACAATTGGCAGAAGGGGATAAGGTCATGGTCCAAGTGGCGGACCCAGGTCCCAAATTCGAGTCCCACTGGAAAGGGCCGGGTACGGTGGTGAAAAAGGTTGGGCCCGTTTCCTACCTCATAGAGAATGATAGGGGATGTAGGCAGGTTTATCACCTCAACGTATTGAAACCTTGGAAAGAAAGGTCGGCCACTGCCAATTTGGTTTATAGAGAGCAGCACAGTAGTACCCAGAAGAGAAGGATTACGTGCTGTCCGCTTAAAATTGCGGCAGCCCGTAATATTTTAAGGGGGGGAATCTGTCACAATGTGGATCTAGCAGAGCCCATGGAAATAGGCATTTCAGCAAGTAATGAAACTGACACTGACATTTCAGGCAGGCATATGTCAGGAAGTTGCTATAGGCAACACAAACAAACTGGGTCACGAGCTACAGAAACACGCCCAAGCAGCAGTAAGGCTGAGGGATCATTAGGAGATGAAAGCCAGCTGGGAGTGGGTGGAGTTGACACACACACACACAGATAAACCCAATGCACGTGGGGTTATTAGAGAAGTGCAGGGAGTGAAGAGAGTGGAAACAGGAAGGAACACAGGAACAAGCAGCTTTGAGAATTCAAGGAGCCAAAGACGTGTTGGGGAAAGCTCGGGTTGTAATGAAGCCGGTGAGAGAGCTGTAAAAGCTGAAAGGTTTTATTCCCAGGCAGAGAGAGAGAGCCCAGGTGACTGCTATTACAAGCAGTGCACAGAGACGTCAGAGCTCAGCAAACGTTATCCAGAAGGTAACAGAGAATTCAATGTGGAAGCTAGCTTGAGGAAGGCAGGAAAAGCCACTTACCAGAATAACAGATACAGAAAAGATAAAGTCTTTTTACCTGAGGATATTGTTATATCTGGGAGGAAGTTGAAAGGCAAAACCCGTGGAAAGCTTCCGTTTGGTTTTACTCCAGTAACTTCAGCTGCACCAAGAAGCCTGAACCAGAGAGAGCTGGGAGGTAAGCTGATTTCTACTAATAGAGGGAGAAGTGAATGTTATAAATCACCCTGTGGTTATCAGCAGTGGAAAGGCTCCCAGGCTAAACACTCCAGTGAATATGGTAATAGCCTGATACACAGTCTCACGGAGGGAGAAAGAGAATCTCCATACAATAGGGAGAGACTGTTTGATAACGTTCCTTGCTGTGCAAAGGAGGAATTATTAGACGCAGAACCTGAGGAAATGCAATGTGAAGTACAAGGGGACCAAGCTGTTAGTGAACACATGGACTGTACGCTCACGATAACTGATGAGTTTTCCTCTCTGCGGTGAACAAGCTGTGAAATTGTGATAAGCACTAAAGCTACAAAGAAAAGGTTTTGTTTGCTTGTAGTTGCTGAGTTTTTGAAGCAGCAAAGAAAGCTTTTATTTGCTTGAAGAGTACTGTTTGAAATACCCGTGTGTTATGTGATTAAGAAAGCTGAAGTTAAGCAATTTTTGTTTCTTTACTTTGTGCCCAAAGTGGGGCTGTCTACCTTTTATTTTTACCACCAAAAGAATCCTCCCGGAAGGGGAATAAAAACTGTCTTAAGCCTTACCTCGTGTCCACAACTCGTTCTTTTGACTAGCCAGAAAACTACAACTCCCAGAGTGCCAAGCAAGGCCCTCTATACCTTATTCCAGGTTGGTTAACTACAAGGCCCCGGGCTCCATACCCTACCTTAACCTGTGGGGTCCCGCCAGGGTGACACCGTATAAAGATGAAATTAGACTTACCTGCTAATTGTTGTTCCTGGAGGAACTCCAGTCTAGTCCTGAACCTCTGGGGTTTAGCACCTCTGGGGTTTAGTCCTGAACCTCTGGGGCTTTGGAGACTGAGCACATCACTCTTTTGGTGACTCCTGGTATAAATAGGCTGGGATCCGCCTCCCTACTCCAGTAACCTATTGACAAAGCAGACTCACAAGAGTAATAAAGTAGTTTAATAAATAAACAAAAAGTTTTTTGTTTATTTTTTTAACTCTTAACCTGTGTTGCAACTAACCTACCAGAAGCTCTGCAACCAAGCATCTGGAAACACCTTTATGTGCCCACTGAAATACATGTCTGAAAGATGCCGGGGCCGCCCCTCCTGATATCCCGCGGACCCCTAGCTAGCCCTTCCTTCCCCCCAAAGGTACCCTCTCATACCGAACCGACTTCTGCAGGCCACGGTCCGAATCAATACTAGGGAGGGATACAGGACTAGACTGGAGTTCCTCCAGGAACAACAATTAGCAGGTAAGTCTAATTTCATCTTCCTGATCATCCCTCCAGTCTAGTCCTGAACCTCTGGGGATGTAACAGAGCAGTAAATAAATTACCGGGAGGGACCTGCCAGACCAGCCTGCAGCACTACTGATCCAAAACAAGAATCCCTTTCCGCCTGAACATCCAATCTGTAATGCTTCAGAAAGGCATGAAGCGACGACCACGTTGCCGCTTTACAAATCCCCACCGCCGGTACCAGACTGCACTCTGCCCATGACGCTGCTTGTGCTCTTATCGAATGAGCCCTGAGACCCAATGGAACCATCTTGCCCCGTAACAGATAAGCCGATTGAATCGCCTCCTTCAACCATGTAGCAACTGAAGCCTTGGAAGCCGCTTCCCCTTGTCGGGGACCCCCAAACAACACAAACAATCTTTCTGATTTGCGGAACGGCGCTGTCCTTAGCAAATATTTTCTCAACACTCGCCCTACATCCAGACAATGTAGCCGCTCTTCGACCCCCTTCTTGCCATCCGTCTTGAAAATTGGCAGCACCACCCCAATTCAAGTGAAACGGTGACACCACCTTAGGCAGGAAGGAAGGAACTGTCCTCAAAACCATCTTGGTGCCCTGAAAAGACAAGAAAGACTCCCTACAAGACAATGCCTGCAATTCTGAAATTCGCCGGGCCGAACAAATAGCTACCAAAAAGCTCGCCTTAAGCGTGAGATCCTTCAATGTCGACCTTCCTAAAGGCTCGAATGGCTCCCAGACCAGAGCCTCCAACACTAAGTTGAGATCCCATGTCGGCACTGCAGTTCTGCACTGAGATCGCAAGAGAGACACAGCCCGTAAGAAATGCTTTACATCTGGATGAGTGCCCAGACCGACCCCCTGCACCTTTCCCCAATAACAGGACAGCGCTGCCACCTGTACTCGCAGAGAAGCCGCCACTAGGCCCTTATCAAAACCATCCTGTAGAAAAGAAAGGACCTGTGGAACTGACGCCTTTAAGGCTGACACCTCCTTATCCTCACACCACGACTCGAACAGTAGCCAGACTCTAACATATGCCATCGAGGCAGAACGCCTCCTGGACCTCAACAAGGTAATGATGACTTGCGGCACATATCCCTTCGCTGTCAACCTCGCCCTTTCAAGAGCCAAGCCGTAAGCGAGAATTGATCCACCTGCGGCATCTTCAAGGACCCCTGCACTAGGAGATCCTCCCTCACCGGCAGACGCCATGGTCGCCCCACCAGGAGCTGGACGATGGTCTCAAAGGCCACTCTGGAGCAATCAGGATGACTTGGTCCTTGTGACGCTCTATGCGCTGCAGAACCTGCCCTACTAACAGCCAGGGCGGAAACACGTAAAGAAGCTGCTCCTCCGGCCAGCTCTGCATCAGCGCGTGGAGTCCTTCTGACATTCTTTCTCGCCTTCTGCTGTAAAAATGTGCAGCTTTCGCCGACTCGAAGGTCGCCATGAGGTCCATCACCAGCGTTCCCCAGAGCTGCACCAGCAAGTCGAACACCTCCTGCTGGAGAACCCACTCTCCCGGATCCACCTTGACCCGACCCAAAAGAAATCGGCTGTCACATTATCCACCCCTGCTACATGTGCCGCCAACAAGGCCTCCAGGTGTTCCTCGGCCCAGCCTACCAGCTCCTCTGCCTCTTTCTCTAGAGCCACGTTGCTGGTGCCGCCCTGGCGATTGACATACGCCACTGCCATGGCATTGTCTGACAGCACATGGATCGCTTTCCCTTGCAGATCGTGCTGAAAGGCCCAAAGTGCTAACTTCACCACTCTTAATTTCAACCTGGTGATGGACCATTTTCTTTCTCTTTCCTTCCACTGTCCTTGGGCAAACCGCCCTTCGAAATGTGCCCCCCACCCGATCAGACTGGCATCCGTCGTGAGAGGCAGCCACCTCGGCGATTCCAAGGGCATCTCTTTCTCCAGACTGCCGGGCTCTAACCACCATTGAAGAGCTTTCCTGGTTTCCCGTGGACAGGGCAACCTATGGGTCAACTGATCCAACTGACTTGACCATCTCCTGAGTAAGGCTCTCTGCAACGGTCTCATGTGGGCTCTGGCCCACGGCACCACCTCGAGGGTTGCTGCCATTTTTCCTAACAGCTGTAGATAATGCCACGCCGAGGGGGCCCTCTTCATCAGAAAGGCACGAATGAGTCCTCTTAGATCCTGCGCTCTGCTGCTCGGTAGGAAGACTCTTCCTGCCCTCGTGTTGAAAGGCTCCCAAGTACTCCAGCACCTGCGCGGGCTCGAGCCTGCTCTTTTCCGCATTGACTACCCAGCCCAGACTTCGCAGGAACTCCACCACCCAGTGGGTAGCTTCCTCGTTCTCCCTTCTCGACTTCACTTGAATCAACCAATCGTCCAGGTAAGGATGAACCAAAACACCTTCCTTTCTCAACACTGCCGCTACCACCACCATCACTTTGGTGAAGGTACGTGGAGCTGTTGCCAACCCGAACGGCAACGCTCGGAACTGAAAATGACCCATCGGGACTGCAAAGTGCAGAAACCTCTGATGCTCTTTGCGAATTGGTATGTGCAGATAGGCTTCTGTCAGATCCAATAATGTAAGGAACTCCCCTTGTCTTACTGCTACTATGACCGACCGCAGGGTCTCCATCCGAAAGTGCGATACCCGGAGGCACCAATTCACTCTTTTTAAATCCAGAATTGGTCGAAAGGAGCCCTCCTTTTTTGGGACTACAAAATATATGGAGTATCGACAGCAGCCGCACTCCTGCTCCGGCACCCTTATCACTGCTCAGACTGCCAGAAGCCTTTCCAATGTCTCCTGCACCACCACCCTCTTTGATCAGACCCTGCAAGGAGATAGGACGAAGGTGTCGACCACTGGATGCTGGAACTCTAGCGCATACCCTTTCTGGATGATGTCCAGTATCCACTGGTCTGACATAACCCGGACCCAGGCGGAATAGAACTCCCTCAATCGACCCCCTACGGGTATCCATCCTGCCTGGATCCCCCTCCCTTCATTGCGACTTTTTGAAGGTCGAGAACGAGGAGGCTCCAAAACCCTGACAATTCTGGGACCGGAATACCGCACGTTCCTGCTGAAACTGACCAAACCTCTGTGGGCGAAAATGCCGAAACTCCCTCTACTGACTCTTCGCCGCCCCCAGAGTCTGTCCCAGCTTCTGTTTATCTTACGGCAACCTTCCACCCTTAGACTCTCCCAGATCCTTCACTATCTTATCCAAATCTTCTCCAAACAGAAGCTTACCACGGAAGGGAAGCTTAATCAACCTAGACTTAGAGGAACCATCGGCCACCCAATTACGAAGCCACAAGCCTCTGTGATAAGGGCCGGCAACTCCTCCCGCCAGAGCACCCTAACCACTCTTGCCTGGTCTTCCTGCTCCGGTAGCTCACCGTCTTCTAAATCCTCTTCTACTTCTAATTCCTCCAGAGCTTCCGACTGCTCCTCCAGCTCCAGCAATATCTCCCTCTCATCCTGGAGTCTTGTTTTTTTTAACTGGGACGCTATTTGCTCCCTCGTCCAGCTGAGGACTGGGACGTTTCTCCCGCTCTTTTGTTCCTGCCCCTGCCGCTACCGTCACCCCCCCTAGGGCTTGCTGTAGCAGGGCCACAAATTCCGGGGAGAATATTGCTGCTAATCCCCCCTGCACCAAGGTCGCCGTCGCGGGAGTATCTGCAGCCGAAGACGGTCCTGCCACTGGCTCCATAGGAGGAACCAAAGGAGAGGGTGGAGCAGACAAGCCCGCAGGAAGCCCTCCTGGGCATTCTCCAACCTCCCCCTTGTCTAACTCTGCGGCGGCTGCCTCCAGTAAATAGCCCTTACACAGGCCCGCCTCAGACAGTGATCCCTTCTTAGCCCCACAAAGCAAACACACCGGCTTAGAAGGCATACCTCCCACTGTCTCACAACCACTTCACCGTAAATCTTTAGCTTCTATCTATCTATCAAACACAAATTGTCTTCCTTTTTTTTTTAATAAGTTCAACACCAAAAGGACCTCCTAACTCTCTCTCTCCCTTCACCGAGCCTTCATTCGGCCTGTGTCTGCGCGGACAGCTGCACATTGTATTCCCGCGCTTTTCCTTCACCACGCGGTTTAGGCCTGCACGGCCCCGAAAAAGCCGCGCGCGTTCCTGCCCACGTCCTGGCAGCCCCCCTCCACCTATGCAGCTTCTGTTCCCACTGCCTGCCAGCTCATACCTCACCAGCCGCAGCTTGCAACCACGGGACTGCTGGCTTCCACCGCACTCAGCCTGCTAGGCGGCTTCCGCGTCAACAGAGCCGAAGAGCACACTGAAGCTAGGGTTGCCAACCAGCCGGTTTTCAGCCGGCCTGGCCGATTTTCCTGTGGTCGGGCCGGCTGCCAGCAGAGAACCGAAACCGGCCATTGAAAAGCCGGTTTTTTGCTCTGGCTGCGAGATCGGGAGCGGCCAGAGCAGAAAACCGGCTTTGCGCTTGCGATCGCGATTGCGATCACAGTCCTGGCCCCCCCTTGCAGCTGCTGCTGCTGCTTCTTACAGAGCAGCGGCTGCAATAAAGTTAATTTAAAAGTAAGGAATCCTGTGAGGGGCCTTCCGGCCCTATGAAACTCCTTCTGCAGTGCCCGCCCCTCTGATGTCACTTCCTTTTCAGCCAGGGACCCTGCAGAAGGAGTTTCATAGGAGCTGAGGGTTTCTCACAGGTTTCCTTACTTTTAAATTAACTTTATTGCAGCTGCTGCTCAGTAAGAAGCAGGAGCAGCAGCTGCACGGGAGGGGGGGAACTACAAATGGGCTGTGATGGGGGGGGGACCTGTACTGGAAAAGGGCTATGGGGGGGACTTGGACTGGAAATGGGTTGTGATGGAGGGGGGGGACCTGGACCGGAAAAGGACTATGGGGGGGGGGGGGACTTGGACTGGAAATGGGCTGTGATGGGGGGGGGGACCTGGACTGTAAAAGGGCTATGGGGGGGACATGGACTGGAAATGGGTTGTGAGGGGGGGGGGGACCTTGACTGGAAAAGGTCTATGGGGGGGGGGGAACTTGGACTGGAAATGGGCTATGGTGGAGGGAGGGGAACTTGGACTGGAAATAGGCTGTGATTAGGGGGGCTAGGACTGCAAATGGGCTGTGATGGTGTGGGGGGCGGGGGTTAGGACTGCAAATGGGCTGTGATGGTGGGGGGCCTAGGACTGGAAATAGGCTGTGATGGGGGACTTGGACTGTAAATGGGCTGTGATTGGGGGGCAGGGGCTAGGACTGGAAATGGCCTGTGATGTGAGGGCTAGCACTGGAAATGGGCTTATGAAGAGCTGGAATAGGACTGGAAATGGGCTGATGTGGGGCATGGGAGAATGGGACTAGAAGGGAGTGGATGCTGGGTGGGTCTAGAACTATAAGGGAACTGATTTTGGGGGAGGACTAGAATGGATGGGGAATGAGAATGGAGAGGGGAAAAAATATTTTGTGTGGAAGAAAAGTCTATGATGGGTCGGGTATTGGGAGAGTAAGAGGGGCTTGAGAATGGAAGAGTGAAATTTAAATGGATGATAAAGGATAAGGAAAGAATTGGGGGAAAGAGCAAAAGGGAAACAATCAGTATGTTAAAGTAGATATAGAGAGAGAATGGAAAACATCTAAAAGAGAAGAAAGGACAAATGGATAGCTCGCAGAAGACACGAAGAAACCAGAAGAAAGTGACTAGAGCAATTGCAACTGAAAAATGAAATGCCCAAACAGAAGGTAGAAAAATACTTTTTATTTTGAATTTATTAACTGGAATATGTCTGGTCTGGGAAGTGTGTATTGCTAACATCTTTGTGTTTTTGTTTAGTGCAAGAGGAAATTACTTTATAGTTTTATTTCTCCAGTGTTGTACATTTATTTATTTTATTTATTTATTTATATATATATTTATATACCGCATCTTCCAAAGTTCAGTTGCGGTTTACAATGAACAACAATTAACAAAGTAAATTTGTTTTACAGAGAACGTCATATTATAACAGAACATATTTACAAGGAACATCATATTATAAGTAAACAGTCAAACAATGTGAGATAAATACAAAGTGGCACAGATTAACTATATACAGTTTTTATATGTATATATATACATGGATGTGAAAGGATGTAAGCTGAGAGGTCATCGTGGGTGTGTGTTTTTGTTTGTGT
The DNA here is from genome assembly GCA_033557465.1 of Ichthyophis bannanicus. Lineage (NCBI taxonomy): Eukaryota > Metazoa > Chordata > Amphibia > Gymnophiona > Ichthyophiidae > Ichthyophis > Ichthyophis bannanicus. Next base: position 574,758,851 of record CM066035.1, read on the forward strand.
TAAAGGCTTTTGCTTAATGTGGACTGAATACCTGTTTAACCTTTGTCTAGTGCAGGCGCTGAGTTATCTATGTTATAGTGTTTGGTGAACAGATAAGTTTTCAATTTTTTACGGAATTCCATGATTTCGGTTAAGATTCGTAGCTCTTCTGGGAGGGAATTCCAGGTCATTGGGGCTATGTGGGAAAAGGCTCTGTTGTTTGTTGATTTATGGGCTCTTGTATAATCTTTTGGGGTCTTTAATCTGTTTAATTGTCCTTTTCTGTGTGTGGGCTTGGATGGTTCTTTGTGTATTAAGTTACATAGCATGGTTGGGGCCATGTCGTATAACGCCTTAAATACAGTTATTATTGCTTTGTAGGTTATTCTACTTTGAATTGGTAGCCAATGGAGGGAGGCTAGTATTGGTGATATGTGTTGGAGTGAGTTAATTTTCAATATGATTCTGGCTGCTGCGTTTTGCGCTAATTGCAATCGTTTGATGTTTTGTTTTGATATGCCTATTAAGATTAGATTGGCAAAGTCAAAATGTGGAGTTATTGTTGCTTGGATTATGCTGATAAAGTCTTGAGTAAATACTAGCGGTCGAAGTTGTTTGAGGGTTTTGAGTTTGAAATAAATTTTCTTTATGGTATTGCTAATGTGTGTTTCCATCGTTAGATGAGTATCTAGTATAACGCCTAGATACCTTATTTCGTTTTTTATTTTAATTTCTTGGTTTTGAAGTCTTATGTGTGTTGGTGGAATATAAGTTTTGTCCTTGGTCACAATAAGAACTTCTGTTTTAGTATGGTTTATGTGGAGGTTTTGTGTTTTTAGCCACGTTGTGATTTCGTTATAGCAGTCCGATAGTAGTTGTAGCGGTATATTGGGTATCGAGAATGGTATATACATCATAATATCATCTGCGTATAGATGATATTTTACTCCAAATTTTTTGAAAATGTTGCAGACAGGTTTTATGTTTGGATTTTGGGGTTGGATTTTGGGGTTCCCAGTTTAATTATTATCTGACCAAGGAAGTTAGCCTACACGTATCCTTGGTAATTTTTGTGGGTGGGACTAGGGGAGGAGAATGGGTGGAGCATGGCAAGCCAAAGGTGTCGGGTTTTTCTCGGTGAAAAAGTTGGCAACCCTAACTGAAGCCCCGAACTCCGCCGAAGTGCGTGCCGCTGCGATCCCCGGCAGCAGCGCAGCGATCACACTCCCAGCGCGCTCTTCCACTTGACTCCTCACCCACGCAGTGGGTTCGGGAGTTGGGGTCTGATTCCTTACCGGCCCGCTCTGCAGCCTTAGTCTCAGGGACCAGTTACCCCCTTGGGGATGGAGGAGGAGTGAAGAGCCCGCCCCCGCAGCTCCACAGACTTCCGGGCCAGTGTTTTTTTTTTTTTTTTTACAATTAAAGGCACTAGAAAGCAACCCTAAAATCAATGAAGCCCTACAGCTCCTTAGTTATCCTCAAGTGAGTCCTGAACCCCCCTAGGGTTAATACTCCTCTAGCTGCTTTGGAGACTGAGCTTACTGGAGTAGGGAGGCGGATCCCAGCCTATTTATACCAGGAGTCACCAAAAGAGTGAGGTGCTCAGCCTCCAAATCTGCCAGAGGAGGTGCTAATCCTCAGAGGTTCGGGAGGACTAGACTGGAGGGACGATCAGAAAGTAAAATATATGCACTTGTTATTTTTGACCAAATTTGTTTTAACACACAGCTATAACCGTCAACTTTTCAAAATATTTGGAGGCGCTAAACACAATATAAATTACCCCATCCTGGATCACAGTGAATGGTCTCAATACTGGGTGAAGCATCGACTGTATCTAGGGAGCTGGCACCTATGTACGGAGCTGCCAACGTGGCAAATTTGGTCGAACTAAATGTGCCAGTCTGGCTGACCGTAAATTATTGTGCTTTGAATACAGTACCCAAGGAAACGCAGAAAGAGAAATACTAGGCGCGAATCTTAGGCAAACAAGCCCTGGCTTTCCTTCAAAGCCGATTCCAAAGGTTGTTCTGGCGCTGAAACAAACGCTAGGAACACCTCGTCCTGCCTCGAGTTTCTTGTCGTGCAGGTGTGAGGCGACATAAGCGCGTCTGAGTAGGTGGAGCAGCCGGACAGGCGACACACACGATCCTGGCTCTGTGGGGCTGCACGGGCGGGCGCGAGACAAGCACAGCTGCAGGAACGCGCGAGCTGGTCGGGACTGGGCAGGGCAAAACAGATGACCCCGCGCCGACCCTACCGAGATCCCTCCCCGTCTTCGGCAGGTGCGAGCGCTGCCTTGGGGCGCTCCTCCTTCGCTTTCCCTATGTGACAGAGCTAGACGTGGTAGCAGGCTGTTTTGCACAGGTAAGGATGGAGCGTGTTGTACCTTGCTATTCATGGCTGGGGAGAGATTTCTTGAGCGTTTCCGCTCGTCACAGTAGAGTCTAAGGTGGTCTGCTGTTGCTACGTGGAGTGAACTTTCAGAGGAAGTGCTGTTTATTCCAGATCTTTATGATTAAGTAAGGTTTCGGTTTAGATCGGGAAGCTCGTTAAGTGTGCTTTTTGCCATGTTCAGTGTTAAAGACATCCACACTGTTGGAAGTTTCTTTCTCTATGGCTCCTGCCGGTTTCTCCGAGAAATAAAGCCACAGAGGGTCAGGAAGGTGAACGCGGGACTTTGACCACCACAAATCACGCTAAAACTACCTGCAGGAAAACCTTTTTTCTTCCCAACTAAAGAAAACATCTATCATAAAGCTTGTTTCAAAGATTTTCCAGCTGATTTTTTTTTCGTACTCAACACTGTATGCTGTGTAACTTTTCCATCTACTCGCAGCGAATGAACCTTAAAGTAGGACGATCAGATTTTAGTGCATCTTGAATGTGCAGATATTCAGAATTATGCCCTTTTCTTCCTGTTAGCTAATCCAGCACAACACAGCACTGGAAAAGACCTGACATTTTCTGTGCACTTGTGCTAGTACTGCTCTTGCTTTCCCTCCTATCTTTCCTTCTACTACCATTTAATTTTCCAAAAGTAATTTTCTCTCTCCATTGTTGGGGAAGGCACAGTTGTCCCTCTGATGGCAGCTGCTCTGGCATAGAGATCCCTTCTTTCTCCCTCCCCCATCACACCTTGGATCTTCCTCTTTTTCCCCACTTTACTTTTTGCCCTGCATGACTCCTCTTTCACCCATTCATTGTCCTTGCAATCTTCTTCCCCCCTCTCCCCAAATGCCCCTAGTCCTGTAATCTCCCTCGCCAACTGTGTCCTTCCTCCTCTGTTCCAAAGTCTGGGCCCAACAAATTCCCCCTACTTCTCATAACAGTGCCCACCCACCCATTTCTCCCATCCCTTGTCTGGTAAAATCCCTCATTCACCACAGAAGGAAAATTCTGTCATCATCTCAGTAATAGTGAGGAAACATCTTTTATTACTGGATACTTTGGAGGATGTTTACTAAGCTGCGCTACCTGTTAGCATGGCAGATAGCATATATTATTGGGCTGCCTTAACAGCGCATGGGATCTTCAGATGGAGCAAAAAATCGTTGCACTATCTGAAGATCGTGCACAGCTGCTAGAGTGGGCATGTTTGCAACACATGGTTACCAGGGGGATACTCAGCTCATGGTAACCAGCAAAGTTGCAGACAGTGCGGGTACAGATAACACCACCTCAATGGGTAGCATTAGCTGCATTCATGATACTGCTGCAGCATGCTTTCTACATTTTCTGTGTAGCTTCTGCTGGGTAAATGCTGGACAAACCCTCATCAGATACCACATGGCTTTTACAGATAACATGGTGCTGTGTGCACTGAAATGCCATGTTAGCTGCAAAAGCCTAACATGCTTTACTAAACATGCCCATTTGTAAAGAAATACAAAATCTTGCCTTTATCTTTATTAACACATTTGATATACCACTCACACCACAAGGCACAAAGTGGTTCACAATATCAAAAATAAGGCTGCTGAGAAAAGGAAAAGAACGCCATAATAAAAAGAAAAGAAAGAGACAGAACAGTATAGAGAAAGAATACAGCAACAAAAACATAGCGGTAATAATGCAAAGGAAAGAGAAGGTTTGAAAACATCAACATTCAACGAGGTGGGGGAGATGGGGAGAAGGGCGGGAGGGAGGTGAAAAGCAGAGGAGAATAAGTGGGTCTTCAGCATGGACTTGTTTTATAAGAGAGTTCGAGGCAGAGAGCAAGGGGAAGCGAGTTCCAGAGTCGTGGGCCCAAGAAGAAAAAAGCAGAGGAACGTGTAGATTCAAGATGAGCCTGAGACGGAGAGGGAAGGGACATATGGGTCAGATGGATTGACTGAAGGGAACGGTGGGAGGAGTGAAGGTGAATCTGATCTGTAAGATAGAGAGGGACACCGGTGTGAATGGTTTTATGCACATGGATGAGAACTTTGAAATGAATACGATAAACAAGTGGAAGCCAGTGCAGGTGAATTAGGATGGGGGTGATATGATCAAAGCGTGAGGCATGCATCAGAATATGTGCTGCTGTGTGATGAACTAATTGCAATCGCTGTAATTGTACTTGGGGAAGGCCGGCGAGAACAACATTGCAATAATCTAGACAAGATACCACAAGAGGTAAGAGCAGTGTGGTCATAGAAGAGGGTGAAATAAAGGGGCAAACTGCACGAAGTTGTCACAATGTATAGAAGGACTGTTGTACCACAGAAGAAATGTGTTCCTTGAATGATAAAGCAGAATCCAGGACAACCCCTAGGTAACACAGGGAGGAAACAAGTGGAAGAGGGGAGGAGGACAGAAGAGGGGCGATGGAGGGGACTGGGGCACCGAAAGTAAACCATATAGCAGAGGCTTTGGAGGGGTTCACATGCAGGAAGTTAGAAGAGAACCAGGTGGCCACCGAAGCCAAACAGGAATTGAGAGGGGTGAGATCTGGGACAGAGGGGTCGGTGTGGTGAAGAATAATAATATCATCTGCATATTAATGGGCTGTGATGCTGTGCTGCTGGACCAAAAGGGCAAGGGGAGCCATGAAGACATTAAATAGAAGAGGGGCAAGGACAGAGCCCTGGGGGACACCACATGGGAGGGGGGTCGGGGGAGAGGAAGAGAGACCCGAGGAAACGGAAAAGGACCTATGAGAAAGATAGGAATGAAACCAGGAGAGAACAGAACCAGAGAGCCCAATGTTATGTAAACGATCTAGAAGGGTGTGATGATCCACAAGGTCGAAAGCAGCAGATAAGTCAAGGGAGACAGCGATAGAGATGAGGCTGTGATCATGGGCAATATGCAAGTCATTGAGAAGGGAAAGCAGAATGGATTCGGTACTGTGGTTGGGACGAAAACCAGATTGACGAGGGTGAAGTATCAGGGAGGCTTCAAGGTGGGAGGAAAGTTGTGCATAGACAAATTTTTCAAGAATGTTTGAAAGAAAGGGAAGATTTGAGATGGGGCGCCAGTTGGCTGGAGAAGATGGATCAAGAGAGTTATTTTTAAGAATGGGGTGGATGACAGCGTGCTTCCAGACAGCGGGAAAGATACCAGATGAGAGACTAGAATTGACAATGGACAGAATGTGTGGGGAAAGAGCTAGGGAGGCATCGAGAAGCCATTGGGAGGGGATAGGGTCTAGGGAGCAAGTGGACTTCCGAGTTGTGGAATATACCTTAGACAGATCTGAGATGGTCACAAGTTGGAAGGAGGACCACCTGTGGAAAAGAGGAGGTGGATATGTAGAGGGGGGAGAGAAAGGAGGGGGAGAGGAAGGGGAAAGAGGCGGAGGGCAGGATGGAAAAAGGGAGCGGAGGGTTTGCACTTGCCTTACTAAATAGCACTAACTCCCAAAATTCAAACAGCAGAATGCAAATATTCAATGTGGTCCTAAAACATAAAGCACAGTTACTTACCTGTAACAGGTGATCTCTGGGAACAGCAGGAATAAGTCTTCACATATGGGTATCGTCGGTACCGACGGAGCCTGCGCGGGAACGCTCCCCAGCGTCCAGAAAGAAAGCTTTTGGGAGCATCCCACAGCGCCTGCGCGCTGCCTTCCCGCCTTTCCCAACCGCCTCTCTCCAGTTCGAGTTTTAAGCTGAGACAAAGAGAGAGAGAGGAAAGGAAAGATAGATAGAGAGATACAACTCCTAGGGGAGGTGGGTGGGTTGTGAAGACTTATTCCTGCTGTTCCCAGAGATCACCTGTTACAGGTAAGTAACTGTGCTATCTCCAGGAACAAGCAGGAATGAGTCTTCACATATGGGGACTCCCCAGCTAGAGATGCCAGGGAGATCTCCAAGGTTGTGAGTCCCTGAGAACGGCTCTACCTGCCCCCATGGATCTCGGGCATCCAACCAGGGATGGGGGTAGGAGTTGATTAGGTATGGAACAGGTGTTTGAGAACAGCCTGACCAAACAAGGCATCCCGGCGGGAGTCCTTGTCCAAGCAGTAATGGGCTGTGAAGGTATGAACCGAGGCCCAGGTGGCCGCTTGGCAGATTTGATCGATGGACACAGAGTTCAGATGAGCCATAGAGGCTGCCATGGCTCTCACATTGTGAGCTGTGACATGGCCCTCCAGAGAAAGGTTCTTACTCTGGTAGGCGAAAGAAATACACTGGGCAATCCAATTGGACAGAGTTCTCTTAGAGACTGGAAGTCCCAAATGAGAGGGATAAAAAGTAACAAAGAGTTGAGAGGACTTTCTTTGTTGCTGTGTCCTTTGTAAGTAAAAAGCGAGCGCTCTCTTACAATCCAGGGTATGGAAATTCCTCTCTGCACTTGATGCATGAGGTCCTGGAAAAAAGACAGGTAAATACACCTCCTGGTTCAGATGAAAAGGTCAGACCACTTTAGGCATAAAGTGTGGATTAGTCCTGAGGACTACCTTGTCATGATGGAACTTTGTATAAGGAGGATTAGCCACCAAGGCTTGCAGCTCACTGATGCGACGAGCTGAGGTGACTGCAATGAGAAAAGTAACCTTCCAGGAAAGAAATTTCAAGGAGTTAGTGGCTAAGGGTTCAAAGAGTGGCTTCATAAGCTGGCCAAGAACCAAATTCAAGTCCCATGCCACTGGAGGTGGTCTAATGGGAGGTTTAGTTAAAAGAAGGCCTCTCATGAATCTTGCAATAAGAGAATGAGAGGAAATAGGCTGTCCATTGAGAGGCTTAAGGGATGCTGCAATAGCACTCAAATGGACTCTTACTGAATTTGTTTTAAGGCCTGCATGGGATAAATGCAGCAAATATTCTAGTAAAGAATTCAGAGGTATTGCAAGGGGGCTAAGACCCTTCTGTGCACACCAAATGGTAAACCTTTTCCATTTAAAAGCATAGGAACGTCTAGTGGAAGGCTTTCTGGAAGCATGAAGGATATCCTTCACCTGCTGAGAAAGATGCAAATCTTGAAGGTCTAGGCCTTCAGCAACCAGGCTCTGAGATGAAGAGACTGGGGATTTGGGTGCCACAACGTTCCCTCCTCCTGGGACAGGAGGTCTGGAGCAGATCCCAAGTCCAGGGAGGGAGCTTGAGAGAGATGCAGAAGTAGAGGGTACCACACCTGGCGTGGCCAATGTGGTGCTATGAGGATCATAGACCCCTTGTCTCTCTGAAGTTTGAACAGTGTCTTGGGAATTAGGGGAATGGGTGGAAAGGCATAGAGGAAGTCTTGCCCCCAATGAAGGAGGAAGGAATCCCTGGCCTGAACTCTCTGACACGGAATCCTGGAACAGAACCGGGGAAGTTGGGCATTCCACGGACTTGCAAACAGGTCTATGTCCGGGGTTCCCCAAATTCGGAAGATCCTGGCTATCTGGTCCCCATGGAGGGACCATTCGTGTGGAAGCAGAACTCGACTGAGTCTGTCTGCCCAAGAGTTTTGAACCCCTGGAAGATACACTGCCACGAGATGAATTTGATGCTATCTTGCGAAGGCCCACAATCTCAAAGCTTCGTTGCAAAGCGACAGAGAGCCAGTCCCGCCCTGCTTGTTCACGTAGAACATGGCTACTTGGTTGTCCGTGTGGATGAGGACTGTCTTGTAGCTGAGCAGGGTGTGGAAGACTCTGAGAGCTAGAAGAATTGCTCTGAGCTCCAAGAGGTTGATATGTAGAGATGTCTCTTGTGGAGACCAGATGCCCTGGGTGGAGAGATCTTGTAGATGTGCTCCCCAACCCTTTGGAGAAGCATCTGTTGTAAGGGTTGCTTGGGGTAGCGATTGTTGAAAGGGGGACCCCAGCAACAGATTTTGAGTGGCCCTCCACCACTGGAGAGACCAGAAGAGGCGACTGGAGGTTGCTATTTTGTCTGACAGGCACCCTGATGCCTGGGTCCATTGGGTGGACAGAGTCCACTGAGCTGCCCTCATGTGAAGGCGAGCGTAAGGAACCACATGCACGGTGGATGCCATGTGGCCTAACAGTTGTAACATTTCTCGAGCAGTTAAATGGGACTTTAACTGAATTTGTGAGGCTAACTGCACCAAGCGTAGGCAACGGGCCTGGGGAAGATATGCCCTTGCAGTTGTGGTATCCAGCAAGGCCCCTATGAACTCTAGTGACTGAGTAGGGGTGAGATGGGATTTTGGGATGTTTATTACAAGTCCCAGATACTGAAGAACACGCCTTGTGCAGGCTAGGGAAGTCTGGGCCTCTGACTGGGACGGAGCTCGGATGAGCCAGTCGTCCAGATATGGGAATACAAATATTCCTAGAGTGCGTAGAAATGCAGCTACTACTGCCATGCATTTTGTGAACACTCTTGGAGCAGAGGCCAGACCGAAAGGAAGCACTCTGTATTGGTAGTGCTTTCCTTGATAAAGGAACCAAAGGAACCTTCTGTGTGTTGGATGGATGAGGATATGGGTGTACGCATCCTTGAGATCTAGAGAACAAAGCCAATCCTGACTCTGAAGGTATGGAAGGAGAGCACCAAGAGAAATCATCTTGAATTTCTCCTTGCATAGAAACTTGTTCAATTCTCTGAGATCTAATATGGGTCTGTAGCCCCCTGTTTTCTTTGGGATAAGAAAATCGGGGGAGTAGAACCCTGAGCCCTGTTGAAGAAGGGGTACTTCTTCTATTGCCCTTTGGGCAAGAAGGGTAGCAATCTCCTGACCCAGAAGGTCGAGGAGAGATGTTGGAGAATTGAACTGTCTCACCATAGTGTGAGGAGGAAGGTTGAAGAAATGAAGCTTGTACCCCTCCCTTATGATGGAGAGGGTCCATTGCTCTGCCGTGACTTGTTCCCATCTGGGAGCAAAGTGGGCTAACCTTCCTGGAATGGTGAGAGGCTCTGGTTCTTCTAGAGCCAGAAAGGCTACGTTCTCTAGATGTAAGTCAAAGGCCCTGAGGAGGCTGAGGCTGTTGGGCCGTAGCAGTCCTTGCAGCCTTAGGCTTGGCTTGTTTAGGTTGTTGCTGACGCTTTGCAGCAAAAAGACCTGCAGAAGATGTCTGCTGACCATAAACAGGATAATATTTCCCCCTTTTGGGAAAGAAAGCCTTTTTGAATAACCTTTTTCTAACAGGAGCAGAAGTAGACTTTGAAAGTCTATCTAAGGCAGAATTCTCAGCATCCATCTGAGTGGCCTTTGCTTGCCAATCCTTGCCAAAAAGGTTTTCACCTGTACAAGGAAGATTTCCTAATCCCTCCTGGACCCAGGGTTCCAAATCAGAAGCTTGTAACCAAGCAACTCTGCGTGCACCTATGGCAATAGCCGAGGCTCTGCTGGCACACTCAAAAGAGTCAAAGGCTGCACGGTTGGAAAATTTGGAAACATCCTGGGCATGTTTAAGCCAGGTGAGAAACTCTTCCCTTTTATCTTCTGAGATAAAAGGAGATAAAGTTTGCAGATGATCTGTAACTTCCTTTAGAAACATCCCCATATAAAGACTATAGGAGTTGATTCTGGCAACAAGCATATTGGCCTGGAAAATTCTCCGGCCAAAAGCATCCAAGGTTCTGCATTCTCTTCTTGGAGGATTAGATGAGTGTCTTTTTGCACTCTTTATCTTCTTCATAGCAGACTCCACCACAATAGAGTGGTGAGGAAGCTGAGTCTTATGAAAGCCAGGACAAGGAGGAACACTGTACATGGTGTCCAACCTACGAGAATGAGGGGAGATAGTGAGAGGTGTCTCCCATATGCCCAACATGTGATCATAAAGGATCTCATGAATTGGTAAAGTAGCTGCCTCTTTAGGAGCCTTAGGATATTGTAAAATATCTAATTTCTTGGCTCTAGGCTCTGATTCAGGGGCCACTGAAATGGAGAGGCCCCTGGCCACTTCCCTAATGAAGTCTTGAAAAGACAAGTCTTCTGGAGGAGACATTCTTCTTTTTGGAGAAGAGGGCTCCTGAGGAAGGAGTACCGATGCTTCGACAGAAGCCTCTGATTCATCAGAGTCTTCGGAGGAATCGAAGTATCGCCTGTCTGGATGCTCCTGCAGAGCCTAATACGCTTACCGAGTCGTATCGACATCGGGAGTGATCGGTACCGATTCGGTACCGACGGGCATCACAGAACAGGGTACCGCTGCAGTCGACACCGAAGCCGATGTCAATGCAATCGGTACCGGCACCGGAACCGGAACCGATATCGGTGCCGGAACCGGTACCGAAAACGGAATTTGTTGCGGTACCAGAGGCGTCGCAGCTTGTATGAATGCCGTAATGGCACGCTGCATGGTCAGAATATTCTGATCCATCGACGCAACCAATGTCTGGATGTCGGTACCAGTGGAAACCACCGGTACCCCAGAACATGGCAACAGGTGATCAGTCGAGGCCGAGCCATCGATGTCAACCTGTAACCCCATAGATGAAGCTTTGGAAGCCGGAGCTTCCCACTGGGGTAATTTTGCGGGATCCTCGAGAGCAAGCCCGGAGGCATCTCGATACTTAGAGGGAGATCTACCCTTCGAGGACCGGCTGGACTTATGTTTGGTTACCTGAGATCCATGGGAGGAAGAAGAAGCCCTGGAAGATGTCGATGCCACCGAAGCTGCATCAGAGGGAAACAGGGTACTGAGCTTGGCTGCTCGATTCTGTTGACCTCTTTTAGACATCATGGAACAGGACTCACAATCGGTGATGGAGTGGTCAGGACCCAAACATTTTAGACACCAGTCATGGGTGTCGGTGATAGAAAGAGTACCGCTGCACTTCGTGCACTTTTTAAACCTGGAAGCGGGCTTTTCCATGAGGAAAATTTTTCTAGGCCTAAGGCCCAAAGGGAAAAAAAAAATGCACAGAAGTGGGAAACGGTAGGTTTTTTTTTTTAAAGAAGAAAGAAGAAAAGACCGGCGGTACCGGTCCAACGTAGAAGAAGGCAGACGCGCGACCAAAGAAATAAAAGAAAATAAAGAACTTCTTCAGCGGTGACAGGAACACGACCTGCTGGCTCCGCGGAAAAGAAGAACTGGAGAGAGGCGGTTGGGAAAGGCGGGAAGGCAGCACGCAGGCGCTGTGGGATGCTCCCAAAAGCTTTCTTTCTGGACGCTGGGGAGCGTTCCCGCGCAGGCTCCGTCGGTACCGACGATACCCATATGTGAAGACTCATTCCTGCTTGTTCCTGGAGATTACATTTCCTACTGAAAAAACAAAACAAGTTGGACTGCTAACAGATCCCTGCATTCACTCTAGGAGCCAACTTTTCAAAATGATTGGAGGTGTTCAGGCCTCCACCACACACAGATCTCCAATATCCTCTCTTTGTTTTTTATTGTATAAAGGTATGAATATAACTTTTTTCATAACCCCTTTGGTGAATCTTTAATATTTTTGATTTGGCAATGAAAGAGGTGTGGAGAAGGGATTTTGATTTCCTGTTATGTTGGAAAAAGGGTAGTATGTGAGGGAAGGAGGGAAGGTGGATGGTCGATATGATAGTTACAGTGGATGTTTGAGTGGGCTTCAGTAGTTGGTGAGTATTCCTGTTGCTGAATAGATCAGCACAGTGCTAACTAGATGACATTATGGGCGTTATGGTAGAGGTAGTAGGCATTGGAGGAGGTAGAGGATGGATTAGGTGTCTTTTGAAAGTGATTATTTTTTGTAGGCATAGGTGGTGTGGATGGATATTTAGCTTCATTTCATGTCCCTTAGTCTTTCTATATTTTGATGGCATAAACAATCAATCTACGTTTACCTGTTACACTCTATTTATTTATTTATAGACCTTTATCATATCTCCCCTCAGCAGTCTCTTTTCCAGGTTGAAGAGCCCTAACCTTTTTAGCCTCTCTTTACCATTTTGGTGGCTCTTCTCTGTACCTTTCCTAATAATGCTATATCCTTGCACATAATATTTAAGATGCTGTTGCACCATGGAATGATATAGAGGCATTATAATATCCTTTATTTTATTCTCCATTCCTTTTCTTATGACACCTAGCATTCTATTTGCTCTCTTGGCCGCCGCTGCACACTGGGCGGAGGGTTTCAACATGTTATCCACAATGACGTTAAATCTTTTTCCTGGGTGGTAGTTCCTAATGTGGAACCTTGCATCGTGTAGCCATAGTTTGGGTTGTTATTTCCTTGGTGCTTAACTTTGCACTTGTCCACATTAAATTTCATCTGCCACTTGGATGCCCAGTCTTCCAGCTTATCAAGGTACTCTTGCAATTTTTCACAATCCTATTGGGCTTTAACAACTTTGAATAATATTGCGTCATCTGCAAATTTGCGTTCCTCACTCATTATTCCCATTTCTAGGTCATTTACGGATATGTTAAAAAGCAGCATACCCAGCACAGATCCCTGGGGTACTCTACTATTCACCTTTCTCCACTGGGAAAATTGGCCATTTAGTCTTACCCTCTGCTTTCTATCTTTTAACCAGTTCCTGGTCCACAATAGTACACTGCCTCCTATTCCATGACTTTTTAATTTTGCCAAGAGTCTTTCATACACTATATCAACTGACTCATCTTTGTCTACCTGTTTATTCACACCTTCAAAAAACATAACAGATTAGTAAGAAATTTCCCAAGAAAATTTCAAAGTCACATTTACTTATTTATTTTTATATATCGCTTTGTCGTGGTAATCAGAGCGGTTTACAATGAACATTTTAACTACTGCACAAGGCAGTTTTACAAGGAACAATTACAGAGAACAGTTACAATTAACAATAACAGAGGCATGCATTAACTATTTACACAAAGAGTATCATTAGTGGTTAAGGGTGATTTACATGAGGGGGTATGGGGCAATAGTTAGGAAATGGAGACTGTCCTTGGAGTGTCGACCAGAGGTGTTATGATATATATGGGGGCTGAGCACATTGATAGTAGTCCGTGAAGATGAATGTTTTGAGACGTTTTCTAAACTGAAATCTTTGATTTCCCTTATTAGGTAGATTATTCCAAATGGCAGGTGCATAGAGCAAGAATGCTCTTTTGCTGTTGATTGATTTACTTTTCTTACATTTCTTTGCGATGGATAGGGTGTTTTTCAAGTTGTCTCTTGTTGTTCTTGAGTGTTGCTGTATGTTTATCAGTGTGCTGAGGTATGTTGGTGCTATGTTGTTTATGATTTTGAAGATGTTCATAAGGGCTTTGAATTTGATTCTTTGAAGTATCGGGAGCCAGTGGAGTTGGAACAAGATAGGTGTAATGTGCTCTGATCTTTTGGCTTGCAACCGTGTTTTGGGAATGTTGTAATGGCTTTATTTATCCTGATTCTTAACACCTTGAATATTAATATCACTAGTCTAAAAGAAATACAAAATTTAAAAGGCAAGAAGTGCAGCAACTCCAAGTAATATGCACCTGAAGTCTGTGCACTTCAAAAAGTGTGCTGTCACATTCTGCACTCTGAAGAAGCTTTAAATATGATGCTGGAAGACCAAACAAAATAGTACTGCAATAGCCCATAGAGGACAAAACCTTGCACTGCATAACAGCCCTGAAATTGGACATAGCGAAAAATACTTCAGTCTCTGAATGAGATGCAATTTATAAAATAATCTCCTCTTTAATTCTCTTAAGTAAGCACAGAAAGACAACTGAGACTCTAACAAGGTTCCCAAATAGCTAGCTTGTTGAATCACATGCCTTCCGGGGACCCAAATTAAGGTAGTTCCAGAGGATCCGGTGTTTATCCAGACTCCTGAAAAGATTTTAAAAAACATAGAAACATGATGACAGATAAAGACCATATGGCCTATCCAGTCTGCCCTTCTATACCAACTACTACACTCGCTAACAACCCAAACTATGGCTACACGATGCAAGGTTCCACATTAGGAACCACCACCCAGGAAAAAGATTTAACGTCATTGTGGATAACATGTTGAAACCCTCAGCCCAGTGTGCAGCGGCGGTCAAGAGAGCAAATAGAATGCTAGGTATCATAAGAAAAGGAATGGAGAATAAAACAAAGGATATTATAATGCCTCTATATCGTTCCATGGTGCAACAGCATCTTAAATATTATGTGCAAGGATATAGCATTATTAGGAAAGGTACAGAGAAGAGCCACCAAAATGGTAAAGAGAGGCTAAAAAGGTTAGGGCTCTTCAACCTGGAAAAGAGACTGCTGAGGGGAGATATGATAAAGGTCTATAAATAAATGAATAGAGTGTAACAGGTAAACGTAGATTGATTGTTTATGCCATCAAAATATAGAAAGACTAAAGGACATGAAATGAAGCTAAATATCCATCCACACTACCTATGCCTCTGTAGCGCAGGGATGTAAGAAATGTGGGATGGCTATACTGTTCCGACCAATATTGCTGTGGCCGTCATGCAGAGAGATAAAACTGGTAGGTTGATCTTTCAGAACGTTCACCTGGATGGCACTTTCTTCACCCTATCTAACATCTATGCCCCTAATGAGGGGCAGCCTTATTTCTTTGCAACCTTAAAAGCCTCGTTGGCGGAGTTTGTTAAGGGTGTGTGATCCTGGGTATTTATTTATTAATTTAATGTCTCTTCTATACCGCACTATTCACATCAGTGCGGTGTACATTTAACAGACCCTTATACAATGCAGTCGGGGCTGCATTGTATTTATAGTAAACAGGGACTATAACTTGGACATAACTGGCGTAACCTTCTACAAATTATTTACACTAATAAATATACTATACACCTGAAGTCTACTTGGCGTTGTAGCGCCTGTATGCAGCCCTATTTGGACTCCATAGGCGAAGGCACTTGGGGGGGTGGGGGGAATGGGGCCAGTAGGGTGCTTAGGGCCATGTTAGCAGATCTGGATCTTTGGGATGTGTGGCGGGATTCACACCACGGTGACCTGCCTATTACTCGCCTGTTCAGCAGGTTCATACTAGAATTGATTATCTGCTGTTAGACCAATGCTTGCTAGATGAAGAGTGGTGGCGGATCATGGGACCATTATGTGGTCAGATCATGCCCTTTGTTGGGTAGAGGTTGGGGACCAGGCGGCTGACTTACGCGAACGAACAAGGGTGCCGCAGGTGAGTTTTCTTCATCATATGGCAGCAGTTCGGGCGCATGATGTTTTTATCCAAGAATACTTTGAGCTGCACTTCACGGGAAAGATAGCATTACTGATTGTTTGGGATGCCTTTAAGGCTACAGCTCAAGGTTGCCTCATTGCAGAAGTGGCATGCACTAAGTGGAAGTGGGTGTACGAGGCCTGGCACTTAGAGGCAGAGGCCAAGTGCTTACAGTTGGAACATGCACGTACTGGCTCTCGTCGGGTCTGGAATCAGTGGCAGGCGGTCCGAGCTTGCCTTGATGGACATGTCCAGCGAGATTTGGACAGTATATGATGCCGGCTGTGCCAAACTTTCTTTGAACAAGGTAATAAGGTTGGGCAGTATCTTGCATTATGTCTTCGGAAGCAACAGGCTTTTCGAATGATACGCGAAGTGAGGGACACTGCAGGAGAGTTTTAGGTGGAGTCCAGCAGGATATGGGTGGCATTCATGACCTATCTTGAGCGCCTGTATGCTGGGGACCAAGTTGATCAAAACTGTGTGGTGGCCTGCCTCCGTGAGGTGGATCTCCCAGAATTGTTGGGGACCGATCGGGAGGACCTTGAAGCTGCAATAACCGCATAGGAGGTGCAGCTAACTATTCGCCGCCTGCCCATGGGAAGGTCCCCGGGAAGTGATGGATTTCCCTCTGAGTACTGAGTATTTCCTGGCTGAGCTTTTTAATAACGTTTTAGAGGGGGCACCGTTGCCCGCATCATATTTGGAGGTGGTGATCACCATTATACCTAAACTGGATAAGCCGAGCACTGAGGTGTCCTCCTACAACCCTATTTTACTCCTTAACACTGATGTGAAAATCTTAGCTGTCCTGCTGGCCACTCCGTTAAACCGAATACTCCCCAAATTAGTACATGGGGACCAGGTGGGATTCATTCTCAGATGGCAGGCAGTGGATAATATCTGCCGAGTGCTCCAGGTAATGCATGTTGCCCGCAGGGATCCTTAGCCAATGCTCCTTATCGGGGTAGACACAGAGAAGGCTTTTGATAGTGTTGGCTGGGATTTCCTTTGGGGGGTCCTGGACAGGCTGGGCTTTGAACCCCACTTTCAGATGTGGATTTGAGATTTTGTATCGGGTGCCTCGGGCCTCCACTACAGAATATATGCAGATGATATTAGGATTTGTACCCACATTAACATCAAACACCCGGATTACTCACAAATCACAGCATGCCTGGAATCAATATCAAAGTGGCTCAAAGAACAGAATCTTTCTATAAACTTTAAAAAATCTAAATTGATGTATATTACTAGAAACACTAAATTCTCCCCTCCAGACTCAGTCAGGATCCTAGACTACACCCTAACCAACAAACAAGAGGTCAAATACCTTGGAGTAACCATCGACCATCAACTCACCTTCCAGCCGCAAATAAAGAGAACCATTAGATCAGCATACCACAAGTTGCAAACTCTACACAAACTCAAAACTCTTCTCACTGACAACAACTTCAGAACAGTATGCCAAGCCATAGTAACTCCCATAATAGATTATTGCAACGCAATCTATCATAGTCTGCCTAAGAAAACAATACTCCCTTTGCAACTGGTACAAAACACTTAGGAAGAATCATTACAGGAACAGCAAAATACAGTCATATAACCCCAACTCTCCACTAGCTACACTGGCTCCCTGTCATTGTCTGCACCAAATACAAGAACCAGAATAATAATCTTCAAGATACTAAACAACCTATCTTCAACGACTCTTCAACCATTGATCAAGAAAGTGCGTCCAACCAGAACAAGAAGAGGTGCAGACCCCAACATCATCTGGAAACTCCACCAAGCTTCAAAACAGCAAAACAATCCACTTGCAGTAGAGCCTTCTTTCTGTACGCTCCACAATTATGGAATGACCTACCCGCCTCAATACACGCAATCACAGATCTACTAGACTTCAGGAAAGCTATAAAGATCTGTCTCTTCCTTGAATATTATGGTCCCATCTAGAATATAATGCCACAAAGCAATATTACAACTGTATATAACAGATAACTGCCGATTGTTCCAGTATACCATCAATCCACAGCAACTTTTATGTATGTAGTTAGCATTTGTTAAATGTATTATTAACCTCCAAGTTTCAATTCCTTGTTCTATGTACAAGCTTGTTGCTGAATTTGTTCCATGTAAACCGCTTTGAATTTATGATGAGGCGGTATAGAAAACATGTTAAATAAATAAATAAATAAACTCATGGACTAGCCACCATTTGTCTTTCTCTAGGGTGGGGTACACACCAGGGGTGTCCCCTGTCCACTTTACTGTTCACCCTTGTTATGGAACCCTTGGCACAGCAGTTCCGTATGATCCCAGAGGTGCTGGGGGTTTGGGTGGGCACCCGGGAATGTATGATAGCGTTATTTGCCGCCGATGACATGTTATCGCTGACTAATCCCGTGGTCTCTTTGCCTAGGGTGATGCAGCTCTTTTTTCACATGTATCGGGATTTAAGATTAATATTTCAAAGTTGGAGAACTTGAATGTTGGGGTTGGCTTGAAGGACTGACTCCAACAGTGTGAAAGCCTCCCTTTTTGGTGAGTTGAGAAGACATTTCCCTATCTAGGGGTACACTTGATTGTGGCCCCAGAGGTCTTGTATCAAGCTAATTACGGCCCACTGCTTCAACAAATCCGGAAGGACCTGGAGCTATGGGCCAGTTTGTTATTGACGTAGTTCGGGTGCATTTCTGTGGTTAAAATGGTGGTACTATTGCGTTTTTTGTACTTTTTTGAGGTGCTTCCTATCCCATTGCCGTGAGGGGCCCTTGAGTTCTGGCAGTGAATACTTATGAAATTCATATGGCAGTCTCGCCGGCCCTGGATAGTATGATGGACGCTATATGCCCACCCAAAGAAAAGGGGGATGAGAGTGCCTAATCTGCAGTGGTACTATGCGGTGGCACAGTGCCGTGCTGTTGTGGAGTGGATGAACCTTGACAGCCCCAAATGTTGGATACAACTTGAGAAAGATTTGGTGGGATGACTGGGCCTGGGGGAACTGCTGTGGTTGCTGGCGGTAATACGCGTTTACCCAAGATCCATGAACTCTTATGTAACACATACTGTCCATCGCTGGGATTGATACTTTTGGCCTCGGGGGACATCTTTATCGCCCTTGCCACCAGTTGTCTATATTGAGGCCTTCTCAAAGGGCACCACTTCAAGCATTTTTCGGCAGTGGGGTCGGGTGGGGCCGAGCTGGGTTGGGTAGGACGAGTGGTTATTTTCCTTCAGAGAGTTACAGGAGGAATTTGACCTGCCTGATCATCATGTTTTTTTTATCATGCCCAAATAGTGCATTAGATAGGTCCCCGGGACATTCAGAAACAGGTGACAGAACCCTTACTGCAGTGGAGATTACTTGTGAGGACCGCAATACCATCAAAGAGTTGGTCGCTGCGCTGTATGCTAATTTGCAGAGTCTAGCCTTTCGGGTGGGAAAACATTGGGCTTGTTGGACTCAGGAATTGCAGCTTTCAGATACCGATCATCAGTGGGAGCAGATTGAGGGGTGTCTTTGGAAAAACGCGATGGTGTTAAAGCTCGGGAAACCAATTATAAACTACTTTATGGGTGGTATATGATGCCTGCTCAGCTTGCTAGGGCATTCCCGGGAACCTCTGATCAGTGTTGGCAAGGTTGTGGTATGGGTGGGACAATGGTACATGTATGGTGGTTGTGCCCCCGCATGCAAGGTTACTGGAAGGGTATTCAATATCGAGTGCGGGACAGTTGGGTTTGGACATTCCCTGGGATCCAGGGATCTTTCTGATTGGGAGGTCATCTTTGAGGCCCATTTGCAACAGCTGACTCTGGTCCATTATTGTATGAACACCGCCAAGTTAAACTGGCTTTTGACCTGGAAGCAGGCAGCACTGCCGGCACTAGCGCGTTGGTTGCTGTGCATGTGGGACCAATACACTATGGAGTATGGGGTGGTTTCCAGGCGCTTATGTATCCCACATTTTGAGCAGATCTGGGCGCCTTTTGTTAAATTATATGGTAAATAAGGTGTGTCCTAGTATAGCCAGCGGAGTACTTAGACGGGCCGACCCCTCTATTTGGAGAGGTTAAGTCATGGAGGGACCCTTGATAGGAGCAGGGGGAAGGGGGGTAGGAACTGAGGGGAGATGGGGGGAGATGGGAGCGTTTTGGGCTTGTTAGTATGAATATGTTGAAAGGTTTAAAAAAAAGGGGCTATTTCAATGCATTTGTACTGTGTTGTGGCACTGATTTTTCCTGTCATGTTGAAACATTTTGTAATCTTTATTTTGTGCTATCTGTTACTAAAATAAATCCTCATGATTTAAAAAAAAAAGAATTTTACCAAGGACAGATCCTTGCAGCACACCATTGGTAATTTTCTCCTCAGAGAGAGCTCCATTTATCTTTGTCGCCTTCCACTCAACAAATTACTAACCTAGTCAGTCACTTTAGGGTCAATTCCTAGTGCACTCAATTTATTTATAAGTTGCCTGTGCTGAACAGTGTTAAAGGCTTTACTGAAATCTTAGTATACCACATTTGGGCTCTGCCTTGGTCCAACCTGCTGGTCACCCAATCTAAGAAATTAATTTGATTTATTTGACAAGACCTGTCTCTTGTAAAACCATGCTGCCTCAGATCCTGAAATCCATTGGACTCCAATGCAATGCAATGTGTGCTTTCAAGTCAGTCCTGACTCCTGGCGACCCAGAACCTCACTATTCTCGGTTTTAGCAGTGTTTCCATTAATTTACTCACCTCAGAGGTCAGAATAACTGTCCTGTAGTTCCTATCCTCATCCTTACTTCCACTTTTGTCTAAACGGACCACATGTGCCTTTCTCCAGTCCTCTGGGACTACTCACAACTCTAAAGAAGCATTGAAAAGGTCAGTCAGTGGAGCCGCTAGAACTTCCCCAAGTTCTTTCAATACTCTCAGATGCATCCCATCTGGCCCCATCGCTTTGTCTACTTTTAGTTTAGTTAGCTCCTCATGAACACAGTCTTCTGAAAGTCGTTCAACTTCTCATCACTTCTGTTCCTATTTATGGGTGTTTTCTGAGGTCCTGCTCTTGGCTCTTTATCTGTGATCACAAAACAAAAATATTTGTTAAGCAATTATGCTTTATTCTCATCTTCTACATATTCCTCACCCTCACCCTTCAGTCTAACAATAAAGGGCAGCAGGTTTGAATAATAAGAATGATAAAAAATGGTGAGGGGCATGGAATGCAGGGGGGTGAGTACAAGAGAGCAGGGAGAAGGGGAGAGAGTCTGGAAAGGGAAACGGCGTTGGTGGATGGGGGAGGGGACAGTAAGAGAGGGGTTGGAGTGGGGGAGATAGGGAAGAGTACAAGGGATTGGAAAATGAATGTATAGAGAGAAAAGGGCACAATGTGTATGTGCAAAAGACGCACCCTTCTCCCACCACACTCACACAGGCACCCCACCTCCACACCTCTTACACAAACACAGGTGTAGCTATATAGGGTTAGTGGAGATCATGGGAGAGAGAGGAGGAGGACTGGGGCCACTGTCTTCTGTTGACCCTGTATAGTAGTCCATTAAAGACCTGATTTATTAAGCTTTTTCCCATAGAAAATGGGAATAGTCTTAGTAAATCAGGCCCTAAATCCTAAGAACGTTACTTCGATACACCTTTGTGGGGGAGAGGAGCATGCACTGTGATCTAGGTTTTAGCAGCAAGCTTCTAGATTTTTAGGTTGGTTCCTAGATTTCAAGAAAAAATTGTCAAGGCCTGCCTTAAAAATGCAAGATAAGGTCCCCAAAATGGAATCAATATCGTATTGGAAAGGGAGAGAAAGCATTATATCATCAGCATATAAATAGTATTCAATCCCAAATCACATAATGGACAAATATAAATGTTAAATAACAATATGGAGATCAAGTAGAATTGTGGTTTGATGACGTGGTGTGCTCTAACTAGAGTATTATTTGTATAAATGAAACATTCTTTGTGGAGCAGCAGTTACAGTTGTGGTCAGTGTTATTGGCACCCTTGCATTTTAAATATGTTGTGAACATATGAACAATATCTTGAGAAATAATTGGAAATATTCCATCTGTACGCCATCACAGTATCTTAATGGTATGTTCAAAGGTATGCAAAAGAAAGATGCCTGTGCAACTTAGACATAGCAGTTTCTGAGAAGAAAACAAAAATATGACCTGGATAGGATTAATGGCACCCTTCATTAATATTTGGTTGCACAACCCTTGGCATGGATGACAGCCTCCAAACATTTCTTGTAGCCATTTATACGTTTCGTACATTTGACTGCTGGTAGTTTCTCCCACTCTTCAACTGCGATTTTTTCCAGTTCATGAATGTTTCCAGGATTCCTTTTACCAATGGCAGATTTTAGCTCTTTTGAAAGGTTCTCGATTGGATTGAGATCAGGACTTATTGCTGGTCAGTTTAAAACAGTCCATTTGTTCCTTTTTAACCTTTCTGTTGTACTTTTGGATGTATGTTTTTGGTCATTGTCCTGCTGGAGGACCCATGACCTTTTGACCCAGACCTAGTTTTCTGACACTAGGTAGCACATTTTACTCCAAAATATCTTGGTAGTCCTCTGACTTCATGATTTCTTTAATACGTTCCAGGCCTCCAGTTCCTGAGGTAGCAAAACAGCTGCACTACATTATGGAACCTCCACCATATTTAACTGTAGGAAGGGTGGCTTTTTTTTCCTTATAAGCTTCATTTGTTTGCCTGTAAAAGCATCAGTGGTCTGCATTGCCAAAGAGCTCAAGTTTGGTTTCATCTGTCCACAGAACATTTTCTCAGAAGGATTGTGGTTTCTCAAAGTGGGTTTGGGCAAAGATTAGGCGTGCCTTTTTATATCTGTCTTTGAGCAGTGGGGTTCTCCTTGGCCTTCATCCATGAAGTCATTCTTTGTTTAGTTTTTGGCGTATGGTGCGGGTTGAAACCACCACTCCAAATTGCTCTAGGTCAGCCTTAAGCTCTTTGGATGTTGTACGTAGTGTTTTTCCAACAGTTTGTACTAACCTTCGAAGACTTCTCAGATTAATTTTCCTCTTCCCACCAGGTTCTGGGAGGTTCTTGATAGTTCCATAAACAGAACACTTCTTAATAACATTGCAAACTGTAGACACAGGAATTCCAAGGTCTTTAGAGATGGTCTTGTACCCCTTTGAAATTTGATGTTTGGTGATAATGGTTTTTCTGATGGTCTCAGGCAGCTTTCTAGTTTTCACCATTGTGAAAATGGAACAGGGAGTGACTGTGGCCATTTTAAACATTAGAGCCCTCATTCATTGGTTGATTCAAGTCATGTGAGTACTGACAATTGATCACAGGTGCATCTAATTTTACTACAATGGGAATGTGGTACTTCTGTTCAGGCTGATTTGAAGGCTGTGTGCTGCGTTGGCGCTTAGCCCTGCCCGCCGACCCTTAAACCCGGATATTTAATGCTGGGGTCATATATGGCCCCGGCATTGAATATCTGGGTATCGCCGCACAACCTGGAAGCCACCAAAGCTAACTGGGCAGCAGCGACATTGCATGCTCCCGGTTAACTCCTACACCGTAAAGATAGGTGAGGGCAGAGGGCCACACCTTTGTAAGTCTTAGGATGTCCTGGCGGTTTTATAATATTATTTTTTATTTGTTGGTATTTTGTGGGTTTTAAGGGTTCTGGGGATGGGGTCGTAAGGGTTATGGAAGAGAGAAACTAGTTTTCATGGGAAAGGGGCGATATGTTCAATTAAATACTTTGAGAGGTAGGCAGACTGTTGTGGTTGTCTATATTTGCAACACTCCCAAGTCAGGCCTGGTTGTCTGGTATCTCCATTTGTTTATCTGTTGCACTCATCAGTGTTCCTTCTGTAGAGATGAAGGTAGAGATATTTGATTTGATTACTTATAGATGTTTAGATATCTTATGTCTGACCGAAGTGTGGGTGTTTGAGCATGATAGTCTTGCTTGGCAATTATGTTCCCCGGGTTATAGTTATGAGTAGTAAGCAAGGGTAGGTTGTGGAGGGAGAAGTATTTTTATTTAATTTAAGAAATATTATTCATTTTCTTATTTATTGTCTTGGGGTCAAGGGCTATGAGATTTTGCTCATTTTGTTGGAGGATTTGGTAATGTGTTTATGCTATCATTCTCCTGATATCACTGATTTGAATCCTGAACTATTAGTAGAATACTTATACATTATGGCTAGGGTTGATATCTCACAGTTTAGAATTCTGGGTTATTCCAATCTGCATATTGATGTTTTACCTCTGGCTTCCGAAGTGGAAGAATTTTTTTTAGAGGCCATGCAAGCTCAAAATCTATGATTGTATTTCCTATTCATTATAAAGGACATACGTTAGATTTGGTATTTGTGTCTAAAGATTCCAAGATATGGAGAAGTGTGTGTAACTTATGTTTCCTTATTATCCTACCAGAGTAGTCCAGATGAGTAGATTATGCTCCCTTGCCAGTATGTAGAGTCAAACCTTTTTTTAAATTTAAACTTTATTGGAGCAAATACATAATCACAAAAATAAAGATCCATTAGGAATATGGTTCAGATCACCACAGTCTTACTATTATCATTAATCTAATATATCGGTATTATTCACTTTATCCTTGCTTACTTCAGCACACAATCCCTCTCAACAGAGAAACCGAAAACAGCCAGGTCTTGGTCAAGGCTATGATGGAAGAAACCTCCCTTCCTGGCTAACTCTGTATCCGGGAGAATGTCCCTGGCCCTGCAGAGGAAGGCACAGGAAAATTAGCCTGCCAGTGCAGGAGGTGCTTAAGAGAATCCTTGAACTTTATCCACTTGAGTGCAGAGCCGCATGAAGACTTTACCGTGGAGTCCTATATAAGCACTGAGGTAATTGACCATTGTACATTATAATTCCCTGCCTGAGCCAGAAACTTCGTTGAAGTCAGGCAGCTTGTAGTAGGAGCTTACACATCTCTGACCTTGATTAAGACAATTGTCTATGGAGTCGAGTTATACCCCAACCAGCTGCCCCAAGAGGATTGCTGCCTTTCAATGGAGTCATGAAAGCAACCTGAACATGCCGAAAGCTCTGAAAGAAGTGCCCCTATTATGAGTGAGAACCCGAAAGACACACAGTAATCCAAGGACATCTCTAGGCTCTATGTGCAGCCTTACACAGAAGCCCTTGGCACCTCTAGGCCTACTTTTCTGGAGTCTCTGCAGGCAAGCAATCCCTCCGAAGCACAAGCAATCCCTACTACTCCGCCACAGCTTGGAGCTAGCCCACCTGTTGGAGGCAGACAATACCTGCTTCTCTCAGTGCTGCACCAGAAGATATACTGAGTAATGATATCACAGAGTTTCTCAAGTCTCCCTCCTTCGTGAAGTGTTTTAGTTCAGTGGTTTACTAGATTTGTTTGGTGAATTGTTGATCTATTGAATGATTTTGGACTATGTTGGTGGGCAAAGCCAATCACGTGAAGGGAAAAGTGCCAGGAGGCTTCATCTCTGGCCCTTTTCAAATCCAGGCTGAAAACTCACCTCTTTGAGTCCGATTTTGGCTCCTGATTCGCTTAATCTCCTATGTGTTTCCTTACCATTCCCCTAGATGTATCCTTGTTTTCAGCAGTTATGTTGTCTGTCTTGACTAGATTGTAAGCTCTGAGTAGGGACTGTCTTTATATGTGCCTGTACAGCACTGCATATGCCTTGTAGCACTATACAAATGATCAGTAGTAGTAGTAGTAGTAGGGGGAGGAAAGGGGAGGGTGGGTTTGGGATTGGGGAGGGGATAAAATGTAAAATGTGGAGCATTTTCTATTGAGAGGGATTGTGTGCTGAATTAAGCAAGGATACAGTGAATAATGATGTATTGGCCAAGTCGGGTCTTCAGTAATGTTTTAATAGAAGACCATCTTGGGTGACTGTAGTCTCTTTCTGCTCCTTCCTTTTGGCATTCTTGTCTGCGGAGATCGCTTTCCTCTTTTGTTTACTTTCCTATTGTGAACAATTGTGGCTGCTTCCCCACTTCTGCATCTCAGGCGCTTCTTAAGTTCTAGGCCCTGTGTTTGGTCCAGAGGTGGCTCTCCAAATATTTCTGAGTGTTAGTGATTATTGTCTGTATGTAGAGAGCCTTTGTTGCCTATACTTGGACTTTGAGCTGGTCCAGTCAGTCTCCTTGGTCAAGGTCAGAGATGACACAGGTATGGTAAACTCTGGCTGGGAAGACTGGGGTCAGTGATTGCCTGTCCTAGAAAAGCCTCATTCTTTTTGAGGTTTCTGTGTACGTGGGGGGACGGTTCTACTCTCTCCTGAGCAGAGAGGTTACTTAAGCCTCTGCTGACTCAAACATGAGATTCTCAGTCAAGTCTGTGGGCTGGGGACCCTTAGTCCCTTGGGTCAGTGATATCAACCTTGGAACCAGTTCCTTGACCAGTGGGCTTATGCACTCACTATAGTGGTACTTGCTCACCTTCTGGCCTCCATATTCCTCATCTTTCGACCAGGTCCTCTTCCTTCCTCTGGAGATCAAGGAGCATTTGAGGTTGCAGTTTTGCCATCTGATGACTGGATGCCATTGGAAATACCAGATAGGGTGCTTGTCATTCCAGATACCAGCCTGACATGCTGAAGGTGAGATACCCAAGCCATTTGGTCTGGAGACTCTGGCCCCTCAGGAGGCCTCCTGAGCAGTCCTCTGTTTGGAGGTCAGAACGATGAACTTTGTCATAGAAAAGTTCTGGTCTCTCCTAATGAACAAAGCAGGCTGTGTGTTCTTGGACACTGTCCTGGCAGTAATGTGTCCACTAATGAAGCAGCTTTCATGGTTCTGGGGTGAAAATTAGCCCCCCTTGGAAACAGAATAGTTCTTTCTACAAGATGCCTGCTTTCTCTAAATTCTCCCGTATGCAGGGTAACCATTCCACTTCATGATTGTGCTCTATAGGGTCCTCCATATAGCTTTCTCAAGAAGGTTTCTATTTCGGCTTTGGTTGGTGGTGCGGTTACCATATTACAGTAATACTCTTTCCCAGTTCCCTGTAGAGTTGTTTTGTGTTCTCTCTAAATAGTTTATTTGGATATCATTCTTTCTTGTTTTCTTCATATCTTCACAGTTTTTGTGCTTCTGATGCTACTTTTAATTTATTGTTGGAACATAACAGAATAAGACCTTAAAGTTTTAAAATAGTATATTTCAGCTTGATGTTTTGGATCTTCCTCAATATCTTTGATGGTCTTAATCCTTTTAGATAACCTTCTATCAGGGATACCTCTTCATTGCAGTGATTTTATTTTTCCTTCAGTGCGTCTTATTCATCTTAATTATCATACTTTTAATTTTAGGTGTTAAATTTAACTTGGGTAAGCTTTCCCTTGCTTGGAACCCAGCATATTCGCCTTCTTCCATGTGGACTAGGAATTTGATTGATAATTCCTCCACCTCTGGGACTTTCTCCTCCCTTTCTTCTTCTTCTTCTTCTTCAGTTTATTTCTTGACTTGTCCTTTGTTGATCTCACTCTCCTGCTTTTGATTTTGTAAGTCATCCGTTACTCATTCAGCAAATTGCAGTTAGGTCATGGTCTGACTGTGCTGCTGTGGTTTGTTTCATATTTATCTGATAGGATGCAACAAGTCTACATTGCACACTTCTTCCTTAATGACAGTTTGCTGAATATTGTTTGCTGGTCTGCTTTCCTTTGATTAATATATTGCTTTAGTATGCATAAACAGAAAGAGAAAACTGACATGCATCCCCCCCAAAACCAACATTTTACCTTTGGTGGGTTTGAGGAATCAATATTTATGGCGAGATGGGCTGCAGTTGGAGGGGTCTGTGCAGTGCCCTCTTGAGACGCCACTGGAGTTAGAGTGACATCATGCCGCCTTGCTGGGCAGACTAGATAGACCATGCTGGTCTTTATCTGCTGTCATATACTATGTTACTATGTTATGAAGTGCATGTGAGGTCCCCCAAGTCCAGAACTGAGAGCTACATTGCCTCAACCAGGGTTATCACAGCTCTCCAGTCACTGCATCTATGCAGTCCCTGTTGGAAGACATCGGGATTCATGCACAGAGTGAAGTGGAGAGTTGAGAGATGCTAGTGGATTAGGCATTCCACCATCATCTCTCATTCCTCTGAAGCTGAAAGCTGTAAGTGTGGTGAGACAGGATGAGGTGCTTCACTGCCTGACTTTTGGAGAGACCAGAGTGCTGCCGACATCTTTAGAGGTATTGAATTTCCACTATTTTTATTTTATTTTACTTTATTTTATTTATCAGGGTCACAAAAAGAACAATCTAGACAAGGTAAGAAAACATCAATATACCAGTCCACACCCACAAATACAGAACATCCATCTGCCTAGGCTAAGATTTTTAAAGACCCATCCTTTAATGTTTTGAAAATAACAAACAACTCATCCCCACCCAGCCTCCCACCCGCAGCCCGCAGTCCTCACCCCTTTCCCATCTCCTAGCAACTCTCCACAGATGCAGAGATATCTAGGCTTTGGTGCCCCTAAAATCAGCAGATCCTTTATACCTTATGAAATGGCACCGAATCCCTCATACCGCTCTACAATTTCTGCCTATAATCTATTAATCACTCATTGTTATGAATGTCCCAGTCTGACAAGCCATTTTATCAGATGGAGGCTCGACCCATTTCCAATAGGCAGTTATCACCAATCTGGCAGCACTCAAAAAGTGCTTTATCAACTGTTTCTGACTCCTGAGTCCCACTTCAATCTACTTATTCAGTAAGAAAATACCTCTGTCCCATTGCAGATCCACCCCTATGTCATGAGTAATTTAAAAGTGCACTGTCTTCCAAAAAGCTTTACTCTTCTTACAATGCCACCAGATATGGCCCATGGGTCCCCCCCAGCCCCACGTAACTGCCAACACCTATCGGAGGTCTCAGTAAATATAAGACTAAGCACTGGCATCAAATTTCACTACTACAGCACTTTATAGTTATTTTCTTTGATATATACTGTACCATAATGGTAAACAAAATCCAAAAAGTTTTCTGTCACAGAAATGAAAATGGCTGAATCTAGTACTGTTTTTGGTTACGAACTCGGATATGTACATAGAAATTCTCCATTACATAATGTTTTTGAATGACATGTAGTTTAAATTTAAACTATGTTGCTCATATTTACATTAGATGTATATAGATGTACTGTATATTGTAACGTAATGTCTCCTAAAAGGTAGTTGTATATGATTTTCTGCTGTATTGCTCCTCAAGAACATCCCTCTTAAGGGTCCAATAATAGTCTGCAAGCATACTGGAGCTCCACTTGCCCTGGTACCTATTTTCCATTACCGAAATGTCCTGATGAAACCTTTCCCCATGTTCATTGCTGACTGCTCCTAGATTTGCAGGAAAAAAAATCCAGGTGTGAATGCAAGAAGTGCATTTTCAAAGACATGTTACATCCTAGTTTCTGGTAAGATTTCAGTAGAGTGTCCACTGATTCTGCGTAGTTGTCTGCCTTGTTATTTCCCAAGAAGTCACGGCAAACAGTCGTAAAGGACTCCCATGCAGCTCTTTCAGTTTCATTCAACTGATCGTCAAAGTTTTCATCTTTCATCAGTTTTCTAATATCAGGTCCTACAAAGATCCCTTCTTTGATCTTCGCCTCACTGATTCGTGGAAATGTCTTTCTTAGATATGCAAATCCAAGTCCACTTCTATCCATGGCTTTTACAAAGTTCTTCATAAGACCCAACTTTATATGGAGTGGAGGTAGATATACTTTATTCGGCTCCACAAGTGGGTCATGTGCAACATTTTTCTGGCCCGGGACTAGTGATGTTCTCTTTGGCCACTGTTTCCGGATGTAATGATTTTTCCTGTCCCTGCTGTCCCACTCACACAGAAAGCAACAATACTTTGTCCAACCAAGCTATTGTCCAAGCAAGAGGGAAATTACTTTTAAATCGCCACAGATATTCCACTTGTGTTCTTCATACTTGATATTTGTTAGCAGGAGATGCATACTGCTGTAAGTTTCTTTCATATTGGCGGCATGAGCTACTGGAACTGATGGTAAAATATTTCTGTTGTGGATAAGCACAGCTTTTAGGCTATATTTAGAAGAATCAATAAATAGCCGCCTGTAATAATAGCCTGTAAGAGGAATGGGACAAAGTGTTTCCATCAGGGATTTAACTTCACAACAAAAAGCAATTCCATCTTCAAAGGCAAAGTAATCCACAAACTCAGTATGCCTATTTGTAAAAGTGCACACTTTGGTTTCTTTCTGAAGAAGATTCCAGCCTTTCAATCGTGACCCTAACAGTTCTGCTTGTCGCTTTGAAAGATTCAAATCTCTGACGAGATCATTCAAATCGCCTTAGTCCAGTAAATGTGGTTCAGAGGAGGAACTGGATGCCTCAAAGCTTGGATCCTGCATTACAGCATCGCCATCATCTTCAACATCATCAGCATTTATTGGTTCTTCTTCTTCATCCTCATTCACTGTAAGATTTTCTGGAGGTTTTAGCACCGGCAATTCTTGACAGTGAGGCTCAGGCCTCATGGCAGATGGTAAATTTGGGTAATTTACATTGTGTTTTGATTTTGAAGTAATGCCTGCAATGTTTATAAGGCAAAAGTAGCAATCTGTCAAGTGATCTCTTGGTTCCCTCCAGATCATTGGAATAGCAAAATTCATGTGTCGAACACCCTTTACCCAACCTATTAGGTAATACAGCAGACGTGAGGTGCCCAGTTTTTGTCTTGGTCACCGACTTGACATCCAAAGTACAGCTTATAACATGTCTTAACAAGCGGAGTAAAACGTCTTCTCTGCTTCTTAAAAGTAGCCTCACCGCAAATGTAGCAAAATGAATCTGGACGATTAACACACTTTTGAGGCATTGTTAAACAACTACATGCGATAACTGTAATATTTATTAACCAACTGCTGTTTATAAAATAGATTAATGCAAACACATCCATTCAGATTCTGTTTTTTTTCAAACAATACAAATCACAATCGCTGACGGCGACAGAAAGCATACCAATACATGACTCAGCGTTTTCTGCTTGTATCAGCCAGACCAGTAGGGCAAGAGGCCCGGTTAATTAATTATAGCTACATGACTCAGCATTTTTGGTTGTGGCTGACAACATACAATAATAATTATGATGGAATTTTTCGTATTCAACCTTTGTTTACTGAAACAAAAATGTAACGGCTAATTTACAGTAATGTACACCCTTTACTAGATGATATCTCCTGATGTATGGGTGATAGAAAAATTCTGATACCATATTTCTAAACAATGGGAAAATTACATATGAAACAGGTCAGAGTGGGTCTGTGACAAAAATTGTGTTGACCAGTGAATAGATGCTTTAGAAAGAGTCTCCTTCATCTATTGCCATTGCTTATCAGTATAAGTTACCCCTTTTTCCATTCCCTGCTATGCCGGATAGTGTCTTGACAGAGGGCTACATGTGCGGAAAGCTTTGTGATTAAGCCTTTAGCTGTGTCTGCTGCAGCCTGTTGGCTGGCTTTGCCTGACTGATGGTTGCCTGGGCCCTGGGGAGGAAGCAGAGCCAGATTTGTCAGATGTGCAGAAGGCTCAGGTGATTGCTAACCATTTAAATTATTTTAGGATTCAACAACTTTGTAAAGTAGCTGTCTTGGTCAGAATGGTGTCTAAATCTGGGTATTTTTTAGAGTTTAGCTCTACAGCTCGCTAGTACTTCCCCTTCACTGTGCAGAGTAAGTGGTAGGTTGCACTAGTCACAGGAAGGGTGGGTTGATTTTCTGGGAGAAAGTCAGTAGAATAAGTGTGTTTCTTGGTAGGGGTGAGTGGGATTGCTGAGAAAGGGTAGAAATGTAAGAGGAATGGGGTAAAGTGTGAGGAGGCTATTGCAGGCTGAGAAAAAAGAACTGGTAGCAAAAGCAAGAACTTGGTGCATTGAAGAAGAGGAGTGCAGAAGCAGCACAGCACCAGTAGACGGTCAGAGACAATCCGTCTGTCTGAAAAGTGCTAGTGTGCATGTGTGTACTGGGAGTGGATGAGTGCATGTGTGTGTGACTAAAGTACAACAGGGTGCATGTATGTGTATATGTTTCTGTGTCTCTGATGGAAGAGTTTCCCTTTGAAAATTTCAGCTGGAGTGGAGAAGTCCGCTGGTAAAAATGTGGAGGAGTGTAGAAGTGTGACTGGTGTTTTAAAATAGGGAATATTTAGGCATCCCATATGATTCCAGGGACAAATCCTTAAAATACAAGACTGTCCTATATAATATGGGATGGTTGGTCACTTTATCTTATGCTCCATCTCCTTGACTAAGATCCCCCTAATGTTACCAACTGCTGCCACCTTCATAGCCAAAGGCTCCATAGCAAGGGCAAACCACAGCGGAGAGAGGGGAAACCCTGCCCAGTGCCTCTATCTAACTCAAAACATAGAGGAATTTCCTCCATCCATGTACACACAGACCGTAGGTCCCACATACATGCTGACAATTTTGCAGTGCTACATCAAGGGGCATGTTTTCTAACGTGCGCTACCTGTTAGTGTGTGACAAGAACACTGCATTACCCACGTGGGACCTCATGCTAAAGGTCCACACAAACAGGTCTGTGATCTGGTAGAGACTAGGCTGCTTGTGGGCAGTGATGTGCTTCATGGTTAACATGGGCATTTTGGGTGGATGTGTTAACTGCAATGGTAGCTGTGCACCTATGCACAGGTTGGCGCAATATGGCACTTTAACAATGCACTAAAAGCAGGGGATGGATGCATATGCCCCTGAAGTTAGCATGGGCGTCCTTGATAACGTTTGGATAAACAACAACCCAGCGTCCAGCATCATCCTTCAGCCCTACATTCAAACACCACTCACTACCTTCACAACTCCATCCAAACGATGCATCGAGGACACCATAGCAGCCATCAATACGTCCACAGCACAATCTGATCCATGCCCAGCTTTCTGGGTCAAGGAACTCCGGACTGACCTCAGTCCCATCGTATCCAGACTTATTCAACAATTGTTCACAACAGGTGATTTCCCACGCACCCTCAAACAAACTTCAATAAGACCTCTACTAAAAAACAACAAACTCGACCAACAGAAACCAGAATCCTACAGACCCATAGCAAGCATACCAATGCTTGCAAAAATAATGGAAAAGATAGTTCAGAGACAAATACAAGATCACATTGATTCCAACGCACCACTGGATCCATGCCAGCATGGATTTAGAGAATCTCACGGAGTTGAGACCCTTCTTACCACACTCTTCAGCAGCATAATATCAGGCATCGACAATACCCGCCAAGGCTTTGTCCTTGTCTTCCTTGACATCGCGGCAGCGTTTGATTCCGTTAGCCATGAGCGCCTCCTAGAACGCCTCAAAGAAAAAGGAATCTCCGGTAAAGCACTCGAGTGGTGCAGGTCCTACCTCTCAGACAGATGGCAGCAGGTAAGATCCAGAAACACATCATCAGAACCATTCCACCAAAGCCAAGGTGTCCCACAAGGATCCTCCCTCTCCGCCTTACTATTCAATATATACATGCAACCTCTCTGCAACCTGATCCGGTCTTTCAACATCAACTGCATGATATACGCAGATGATGTGCTATTATACACACCTTTTGCAACAGAAAACCCAGACCTCGAACCAATAACATGCTGCATAAACGAAATATCCAATTGGCTACAATCCCAAAACCTCCGGATTCAACACAAGAAGACTGAGGTGATGTTCATTACAAGGAACCGTAACTTCACTGCCCCGACAGTACTGAAAGTGAAGGAAGCAGACCTCCAGACCAAATCAGCGATCAGATACCTCGGCATCACACTAGACCAGAACCTAAATATGCAGGCTCATATAAGTAACACTGTAAGGGCAGTATATCATAAAATTAGATCCCTTAGATACCTAAGATCTCTGCTGGAGCCAGATGATTTCAGGACTATCTATCAGGCACTAATTATCCCGCATTTCGATTATGCAAATGCAATACTTCAAGGTCTCCCCCAAACCACCCTAAACCCACTGCAAATGGCAATGAACACCGCAGCAAGAGTACTGCACGGAGCATCCAGGAAAGACCATGTCACACCTATAATGAAACAACTCCATTGGCTCCCGATTCAAGGTAGAATTACTTTCAAGACCTTGCTGCTCACCTTCAAAGCCACCAAAGGTCTCTCGTCAACCTCACTAACTGAGCTAATCCAGATGACACCCCACAACAGAGACAGAAGATCAGTAGCTCAAAACACCTTGATAGTCCCAAGATCTATAACTCAATGCACCAAGTCAACATCCAGCAGGTCTTTCAAACTTTATGCACCAGTGATCTGGAATAACCTCCCTCACAACATCAGATCAATCCCTGACATATTCCAATTCAGGAAGGCTGTGAAACACTACCTCTTCCTCATACATTACCCTGAAACCAATAGAAACTCAGCACCATTTGCCGAAACCACCCAAATCACCACTATCTAAAACCATACAAACACATGATCAGCCTACAAATTGTATATATTGTATATATTGTTGTTGTACATAGTTACCCTGTTAGCCAAGTTGAATATCCTGTTCATATGTAAACACAAAGTACTATTGGAAATGTGTATGTTCACTGTTTATTGTAAACCGCGCTGATGCTGAATAGCGCGGTATAAAAGAGACGTTAAATAAATAAATAAATAAATAAGGTGTGCTACCGTGGCATTTCTTAGTAAACATGCCCCCAAATTATACTGTGTAGCAACACACTGAAAAAGTCTCTGCAGAGAAAATATATCTTGGGCCCGATATTCAGCGGTGATGGCTAGCCGATCTAATGTGGCTAGCCATCGCCGCAGAACTTTAAACCTGGATATTCAATGCCAGAGACAAATCTGGCCACCGACATCAAATATCTGGGTTGCCCATATTGCTGCAAAACTAACCGGACAGTGGCAATATTGAGCCACTGCCTGGTTAGCTTCTGCGGCGAAATATAGCTCAATGTTTACTGTGCCTGACTTTTGCCATGTGTCACTAACTGGGTAGTGACTCAATATTGCCACTATCTAGTTTGCGACAGGTGACACCCTGGAATGCTCCTGATATGCCCCTGTGCTAACCGGAGAGCATCGGAGTGTGCAGCAGCGGCACCTGTGGATATCCAGTAATACTGGCCATGTTAGTGCCGCTAAATATCCCGCTGAGCGACATTTACACAGTTTGCAGATCAGCAAACCATGTAAATGCCTTTGAATATCGGGCCCCTTGCATTTAGTCTTAGACCAAAATAGTTTTTGAGTCTGGTTATTATGTTCATTCACTTGAGAACAAATCTAAGATGGACGGGCATCATTTTAAAAAATCATTTAACCCAAACATTCCTTTCTTCAATTTGTACATATTACATGATCCATTAATGTTCTAGATCTGTCAGCAGGATACAAAATTATTTAAGCCAGGTGTCTCGAACCAGCTTCTGTTTTGCAAAGCTTTTTCTGTTTTCATGGTCAGACTTTATCAGAGGCAGGTGTTAATTTTCCTGAAGATGAAAATCTAACACATTATTTCTAAGCCCATTACTTTTTTTTGTTGTTTAGTATTAAGATTAGAAGAACTTTCTGAAAAGGGGCAATGAAACACTTAATAGGTTGTAAAGGCCAAACAAACTAACCTCTGACCCTGCTCCCCCAAGCTTCCTAGTTACTGATGCTGTATGGAGCAAAATGTTGGATTAGGCTCTGGCCCATCCCGTTCTGTTTCTTTTGACAAAGGTATTGTATAGGGAAACATATTTGAAATGCACAGAATAGATACACAGCACAAACCAATTTTTGAATTATTCATAAATCAATAAAAGAAATTCTGCATAGAACAGAACATGGATTCATAAATGTAACTTTAAAACTGTAACTGACAGGTACTTGTGACCTGCCTGACAGATACTTGTGACCTGGATTGGCCACTGTCGGAAACAGGATTCTGGACTCGATGGACCTTTGATCTGACACAGTATGGCATTTCTTATGTTCTTAACTTATTACAGCTGAAAATATAGAGAGTCATTAACAGTACATGCTAGCATGTGCTGTTAGTAACTGACCCCCATAATGCAGTACAGCCAAGGGTCTGGGATTGCTAAGCACATTTTGTGCAGTCATAGTAGCCACATAATTTCTAAGTGCTGCATTTGAGGTGATTTGTGTAGTGCAAAGAATGGAAGGAATGTTCAGTTCTTAAATATCACTTCAATATTTTAATATAAATAGATTTACAGGTATACAGCAAGTATTTTGAAAACATATGCTCTGGTTAGCACTGTTGGACTTCTCCACAAATATAGTAGCAAGCAAAAAAATCTTCATGCATATATTTAATGGTTTACTACTAAATGATTTTGAGAAGATGAAAAAAGTGAATTTGGATGACTTCTGGTTTGGACACGGAGGGGAAGAGACGTGAGTAATGTTGGGTCCCTGAACCTGCCGAAAAATGAACAGGATTAAAATCCATCCCCAGGCAAAATCTGCTCACAGATGTTCAGAAATGCCGAAAACAATTAGGGTAAAAGCATCCAAGACACTAAGAGAGTTGTGCGCGGCAAAAGCAGCTACTGCCAACTCGGTGTCGGGAGGGGTCGAGGCCCCAACATCCCCGGCATCCTCGACTGTGAGTGGATAAGAGGGAGGAAGTGAGGTGATTGCTGCAGATCTTTCCAGAATTCTCAAAGAGATACGAGAATCCAAAACTGAAATCGTGCACAAGGTACTAAATAAAATAGAAGAAAAATTCACTGCAATTGGTATTAGATTAACAGAAGTGGAAGAACTTGTAGGCCTGACAGAGAATGCGCAAGCCCAACTGCGTAGCACAGTAATAACATTGCAGCAACAAATAGCGACACTCCAAAATAAAGCCGAGGACTTAGAGAACAGGGAGAAGAGGTCGAACATTCGACTTGGTATACCGGAGGGCATAGTGGAACAGGACCCAATGGATTTTCTTTAAAAAGTGCTAGCGCAGTGCTTTCCTGGTGGCCCATTCGCTAATCCCATATGAAGTCGAATGGGTTCACAGAGAACTGAGGTCCAAACCCGCCACCACAGAAAGACCAAGAGCCTTTATTATTAAACTGCTCCATTACCAAGACAAGGACTTCTTTATCAGAGCAGCCAGGAAAACAGGGCATGTTATCTACAAAGATTGGAAAATGTATACATTCCCAAATCTGACTACAGAAACAGTTAAACGAAGAAAGGAATTGCTATGGGTTAAAGAAATGTGTTCACAGGCATCCAGGTGGTGGTGTGGTATCTGGCGTGATTCACAGTGGTCTCCAACGGAGTCAGGAAATTGTTTACATCACCAGCAGCACTAGAGAAATACTTTAAGACTCCCATCTTGGCTGTGGATGAGCGGCAGTCATGAGAGAGCATGAAGGAGAGAGTGGGACATCGAAAAGAAGACGTAAACGATTCAAGCAATACCACTAACTGCCAGAGTAAAACTGTACATATGGGCAAGGTAACTCAGAAGGCGAGACAGATCACCGGGCAATCCACACAGAGCGTTGAAGAAGAGGAGCAAAGAGGGATCCTGGAATATCCAGAACATCAGTAGGACCTGAACTTTAATGTTTAAAGTATAAGAGGCTGGTGATAAACAATTATTGTGCAGCTGGAATGGAAGGCATTGGGTATTAGGAGGGGGGAGAGTAGATAGGGAAAGAATGGAGGAGACCAGTAAATATTGAAGGGGGATGGTAATAAGGGGAAGAGGGCACATCCAATAGCCGCCTTGTGCACGGAGGTATTAAAAACACAGAATTGAATCCAGCGATAGAGGAGGGCGGTGGGAGAGACCTAAATTAAACAGGAAGGGAGGCAGCATAAAGGGAGGGAGAAAAGCCAAAGAAGTCCATAAGATAAAAAGGCGGAGGGGCAAAGAGGATAATTATTCTAAGGTTGTTGTAATAGTTGCAGTATGTTTTGAATTCTTTTTTAATGATGGTGCAGTGCTTAAGGATGATATTTGGGAATGGGCGGGACAGGGGGAAAGAGGCATTACAACCCTAAATGTCTGGGGGACATACATAGCCCGATAAGGAGGAAACAAATATTAACACACTTGATGAGAGCTAAGATTGATATTGCTCTATTACAAGAGACACATTTCTTCAGATTAGAACATACCAGGTTGTGAAGTAAAGGGTGCGAGCAGATGTATTGCTCATAGTACAACTCAAAAAAAGGGAGGTGGCGATCCTCATTCACAAAAGAATTCCATTTGTGGGGAGAGCAGAGAGGCAGCGCAGAGGTCCGGTGTGGCAGGCTCTGTTCCGGCGGCCCCGACATCATCGGGGGCCTCTTCAAACCCGGAACAGTGGGAGATTTGCCTCGGGAGAGCAGAGAGGCAGCGCAGAGGTCCGGTGTGGCAGGCTCTGTTCCGGTGGCCCCGACGTCATCGGGAGCCTCTTCAAAACCTGGAACAGTGGGAGATTTCACTCGGGAGAGCAGAGAGGCAGCCCCCTTAAAAGGCCGTTGGTTTGGCGCAGCCGGAGGCGCTAGCCGGGGCAGCGATAGGAGGGGCTAGATACAAGGGGCATAATAGGCCCCTTGGGAGCCCCTTGGAGCATCGAAGGAGCATAATACCCGGGGCTGACCTCCGGTTGTGGTGATTCCGATGGGGAAAAGGAAGAAGAAGACGGAGTTAGTGGTACCAGCTGAGCCTGCGGTGGGCCCTATGGACAGACATGTCAAGGTATTAACTGGCGCTGAGGCTACACTTGATCCTGATTTCCTTGTACTCCGCTCATCTCCTGTCTCTCTGATTTCCCCGGACCGGACTCCACCTTGTCCCCCAGTCTATATTTCCCCCCCATTGTCTGCCTCTGAGGGAACGCGGTTTCTGCAGAGTACTCCGATAGAAGGGGGGGAAACGCTGAAACCGGTAGTATGGGCACCCGTGCCAGGTGCAGCCAGAGTAGTGCCTGATGATCAGGTTACACTGGCTGATATTTGGCAGGCGGTAACCCGTATTGAAAGTTCTTTAGTACCTACTGTTGTACAACTTTGTAGTTTCTCTTCTGAGATTGCTACACGTTTGTTAGAGGTGGATACTAGGTTGGGGAAAATTTCTAATTTGATTAGTGGTTGTGAGAATCAGTGTCAGGCTCTTAAGACTGTAAACTCTTCTCATATTAAAGATAGTTTAGTTTTACACCATAAGATGGAACAGTATGAAAATATGCTTCGTTCTAAAAATATTCGTTTGTTAAATTTTCCTATTTGTCGCTTGTTGTCTGCTGAAATTTTGCTGAAGAAATATTTTAGAGAGGTTTTGGGCTTGGCTTCGGCCGACTCCATTTGTCTCTCTAAAGTTTATTACCTGACTAGTAAAGTGCTTTCTCAGGGCTCTCCAGAGGGGTTTGATGTAGTTCAAGGCCAAGTTAGCCTGGGGCTCACCAAATTCCTGGAGGACTCACAAGACAATATTTCCTCTAGAGCCACTTTGTTGGTTTCTTTTATTTCTGTCCAGGATAAAACTCTTGTTTTTCGGAGTTACTTTAAGAATATGTCTGTTCCTTTCTGTGGTGCTAGAGTGCAAATGTTTCCTGATGTCTGTAAGGCAACTCAATCTAGGAGACATGGTTTTTTGGCCCTTAAGCCTAGGGTGGTTGCTTTATCAGCTACGTTTTTGCTCAGATATCCCTGTAAGTGTCTGATAACATTTCAGGGCTCAAGGTTTATATTTTTTGATCCTACTCAGCTTGAGGTATTTCTTAGTGAAAAAGAGGGGCTTGGCACTAAGTGACTGGGGTGGGTGGTTGGTTTAATATGCTGTCTGGAATTTAGAGCTTTGCTCTTGGTTTTTCTTATTTAATTTTGTGGCTTTGTAATCTCCCCATATTGTGGGCTAGGTTTGATATATTGCCTTATTTCTCTTTTGCTTGTTTGTGATTTATGCTATGGATTATCGAATGTTTCTTTATGCTTGCTTCTGTAAGTTTTCTTAAATTCTAATAAATTGTAAATAAAAAAAAAAAAAAGAATTCCATTTGTACACTATGCCTCGGGGCGGGAGGACAGTCAGGGGAGGGCAATATGGGTGGTAGGAATAGTGGACCAAGAGGAAGTAGCATTACTGAATCTCTATGCCCTAAATGGATCAAAAGGATCCTTCCAAAAATGGATAAAAGAGTTTCAGAAAAAAGCCAAAAGGGATTGGCTATTAGCAGGGGACCTGAATAGTACAGTGCGGGCTCTGAACAGATCAAACTACATCAAAAAGAAATATGGGAGAAAAGGATGGGAGTTGTGGACAAGCATGAAGAAATGGGATCTGATTGATATATGGCAGGGGGAAAATAGGGATGAGAGAGAATACATATGCTATGCGGCACATACTAACACATATTCCAGGCTAGACTATTTTTTGGGGCTGCGAGACCAGGAAAGAGTCCTAGGAAATGCCAAAATTCACCCCATAACTCTATCAGACCATGGAATGATCACCTGCCAATGGTTTCCAGGGAAGAATAGGAAGCTAAAAGGGACTTGGCCATGGAAAGCGGACATCAACTTATTACAGGCTGTACACACGCAAAAGAAATTTAAAAAGCCCGGCAAGAATATATTTGAATAAATGATAACAGGAGGTTGAAGACAATGTTCTCTGGGATGCAGAGAAAGCAGTCTTAAGGGGAGTACTGATTCAATGGAGGGGCCCAAAAAAGAAAGGAAAAGGAAGTAGAGGCACAGAAGCTTGAAGAAACTATTCATAGCCTCCAGAAGGAACATAGCAGGACAAGAGCAAAGAAGGTGTATAGCCGGCTAAGCAAAGCCCGAGCAGTGTTAAATTCCGTAGACACATTTCACCAGATTAGAACATACCAGGTTGTGAAGTAAAGGGTATGAACAGATGTATTTCTCATAGTACAACTCAAAAAAAGGGAGGTAGCGATCCTCATTCAAAAAAGAATTCCATTTGTACACTATGCCTCGGCGAGGGGGGACAGTCAGAGGAGGGCACACAGAGAGGATGGTCTACCGCCTCAGAGTAACACAGCAAAATTATATGGAGATTAGCAGCAAGGCAGGGAAACTATTAGCCTGGCAGCTTAGGAGGAGGAGAGCAGAGAAACTGATAGCAGAGTTAGTAAGACCTGATGGGACCAGGGCTGTAGCCAATGCGGATATTTGTGAAAAATTTCATAAATGTCATGAGCATCTATATCAAATGGAAGGGGTGGGGCCCAAGGGGAGGGTACGTTCCTACATCCGGATTTATAGGGGGGAGAATCATCTCAGACAATGTGAGATGAGCCATAAACCTGATAAACCTAGTGAAAACCCAGGGACAACCTGTTATCCGTGTTGCTCTATACGCAGAAAAAGCATTCAACGGGGTAGAGTGGGAATTCCTCTTTGCAATGATGGACAGAATGGGTTTGGGAAAACCATTCATTCAAGGGATCAAAGCATTATATGTGGCACCAAAGGCCTCCATTCCAGTCAATGGTCAGCAATCAAAACCATTTCAATTGTATAGAGGAACTCGACAGGGGTGTCCGTTATTAGCCATGCTCTTTGCAATAGTCATAGAGGCTTTTGCTGCATGGATCAGACAAAATCCAAAATTAGTACTGATAGGAACTGGGAGAGAAAAGCATAACATTTTGTTATATGCCGATGATACTTTGACATTCCTTTCCTGCCCCCAAGAATCGATCCCTGTCCTATTAGAGGAGATAGATGCATTCTCACAAGTATCCAGCTTCAAAGTGAACATTATCAAAATGGAGGCCCTTCCACTGGGGGGGCTTGCAGAGTAGGGGGATGGTGGATTTCCCAATCAAATGGGCGATTGGGTCTTTAAAGTACCTAGGGGGTCAAGATTTCTACAAATTTAAGGGAACTCTATTCACTAAACTATGGAGCTCTTACCATGGGTATCAACCAGGACATGGAAAGATGGGTACCCCTCCACCTTAGCTGAATGGGCAAAGTTGCAGTACTTAAGATGAATATTATCCCTAAATTCATTTTTGTTTTCTCTCAGTTGCCTATAAAGATCCCCCTTAGAATGTTCAAGAATTGGGAGCAATGGTTACTACGCTTTATATGGG
This sequence comes from Ichthyophis bannanicus, assembly GCA_033557465.1. Taxonomy (NCBI): domain Eukaryota; kingdom Metazoa; phylum Chordata; class Amphibia; order Gymnophiona; family Ichthyophiidae; genus Ichthyophis; species Ichthyophis bannanicus. The sequence continues at coordinate 574,800,449 of CM066035.1, forward strand.
GGGGGGGGGGGGGCATAAGGCTAAGATAAGCGTGGAAAAGCTTAGGCACTCAAAGGAAGGGGGAAGGATACACTTTCCAGCCCTGAAATGGTACTATAAAGCCGTGATGATGGCAGCAATCAGGCCCATTACTTATGGCCCCTTGAAACCCAATGGGTAGCGTTAGAGAGAGAGACCATAGTTCTGCGATCCTTTTTCGAGTGGCTGGAGGCAAAGAAAGAAGGAGAGGAGCAGAGTGGCTGCATATATAGGCACCCGTTTTTGGGTTCACTTTGACAAATGTATCAGACGGACATAAAGGAAGGGGAATTCCCAAAACCGTTTTCCAGATGGTCTGGGTTGCAAGACTATGCCCCCTTTTCTGGAGTAGAATTCAGATGATTACAAAAAGAGAAGAGATGCCCAATACAGGTGGGGGACCTAGTAGTGGACGGGTAGGTCCCCTCAATGTAGGAACTAGAGTATCAAAGGGGACATCGTATCCCCATTTATCAATATTTTCAGTTGTGACACTTCTTAGAAAGTCACTGCCCACCCCTAACTAACCAATGGAAGCCCATCGAGGAAATATTGCATAAGGGCAAGGGGAGAGGGGTCCTACTCTCAAAACTTTATCGGGTACAAATGGAAGCAGCAGAAAGTCAGCCTCCCCCTCACCAACTGGAATGGCAGACCTGGCTGAAACAGGAATTGGCAGACAAGACATAGGAGAAAATATACCTGAAAACATATCAATTAACGACTGCCACCTCATGGAGACAGTCACAGCTTCAAATAGTGCACCAGGTGTATATCACATCAGTGCAATTATTCCATGCTAAGAAACTAATGTTGGAGGGGTTGTGGACAGATGAGCTCCTATCACATGTGGTGGGAATGCTGCGTCATACAAATATATTGGTTAGAGGTAGGGAAGCATTTGCCGGGACTGGGAGGGGGGTCCTCGTGTTTTTCCCCGGGCGAATTGTTACTCGGGATGAACACCCAACCCTCAGAGGAAAGAAATAAGGTGATATTATGCGCAAAACTATTACTAGTGGCCAAAGTAGCCCTAGCCCGAGTGGAGGATTGGTTTCATAAAGTAGAGGAAGCAGTAAGATATGATAGATTAACATATCAGCTTAAAGGTAAAGACTGACTTTTTCATAAGGTTTGGATCCCTACCTGGAGAGAGGCAAAGGGCGCCTAGGTACAGTGGAATGGACCACCCACCTGGAGATCAATGGCCTGGGTGACAACACAGCTAAAGACAGTAGGAGGAACCAATAAATGTACCCTGCCCAACTAAATATATCTGATATGGGCACCAATAAGATGCCCAATGGACAGATAAGCACTGCACCATCAAAATGTTGTTGTTAAAATGTTGTATTACAATGTTGGTGTTATAATAGGAGTGGAGGAGTGGCCTAGTGGTTGGGGCAAGGTACTTCAGGCCGGAAGGTCGGGGGTTCAAATCCCACTAGAGGACAGCAACCTTGGGCTGGAAGGACTGGGGTTTCTAGTCCCACAGGTGCTCCTTGTGGTCTTGGGCAGGGCCGCACGTCCATTGAGCAAGAATGTTTTTTGCACAGGGCCCCGCGTTTCAGGGGGCCCCACGCAAAAAACATTCTTCATCATCCCAAGTTTAAAAAAAAAAAAAAAACAGCTGCTTCTGCCGCGGCAGCATCAAGAGTGCCGCCGCAGGGCCCCCCCTGCCCGGCAGAGCCTCCCTGCATTGTAGGCTAGCGTTGAATCCCCGAACGCGGGCTTCTTTCAGAGCCGCGAGAGTTTCCTTTCTCGCGGCTCTGTTAATCCCGCCGGGGATTTCCCATCAGCCCCGGCGGGATTAACAGAGCCGCGAGAAAGGAAACTCTCGCGGCTCTGAAAGAAGCCCGCGTTCGGGGATTCAACGCTAGCCTACAATGCAGGGAGGCTCTGCCGGGCAGGGGGGGCCCTGCGGCGGCACTCTTGATGCTGCCGCGGCAGAAGCAGCTGTTTTTTTTAATTTTTAATTTGGGATGATAGGGGGGATGGGGGTTTAGGACTGGTAATGGGCTATGGGGGGGGAGGCTAAGACTGGAAGTGGGCTGATGGGGGAGGGTTAGGACTAGTAATGGGCCATGGGGGGGGGCTAAGACTGGAAGTGGGCTGATGGGGGGGGGGTTAGGACTGGTAATTGGCTATGGGGGGGGCTAAGAATGGAAATAGGCTGTTGGGGAGGTTTAGGACTGGTAATTGGTTATGGGGGGGGCTAAGACTGGAAGTGGGCTGATGGGGAGGGTTAGGACTAGTAATGGGCCATGGGGGGGTGCTAATACTGGAAGTGGGCAGATGGGGGGGTTAGGACTGGTAATGGGCTATGGGGGGCTAAGACTGGTAATGGGCTGATGGGTTAGGACTGGTAATTGGCTATGGGGGGGCTAAGACTGGAAATGGGCTGATGGGGAGGTTTAGGACTGGTAATGGGTGATGGGGGGGGGTCTAAAACTCGAAGTGCTCAGATGGGGTAGGGATAGGACTAGTAATGGGCCATGGGGGGGGTGCTAAGACTGGAAGTGGGCTGATGGGGAGGTTTAGGACTGGTAATGGGTTATGGGGGGGGTAAGACTGGAAATGGGCTGATGGGGGTTAGGACTGATAATGGGCTATGGGAGGGGTTAGGACTGGTAATGGGCTGATGGGGGATTAGGACTGGTAATGGGCTATGGGGGGCTAAGACTGGAAATAGGCTGATGGGGGGCTAGGACTGGAAAAAGGGTGATGGGGGGGTTAGGACGTAATGGGCTGATGGGGAGGTTAAGGACTGGTAATGGGTTATGGGGGGGGCTAAGACTGGAAGTGGGCTGATGGGGGAGGGTTAGGACTAGTAATGGGCCATGAGGGGATGCTAAGACTGGAAGTGGGCTGATGGGGAGGTTTAGGACTGGTAATGGGTTATGGGGGGAGCTAAGACTGGAAATGGGCTGATGGGGGTTAGGACTGGTAATGGGCTATGGGAGGGGTTAGGACTGGTAATGGGCTGATGGGGGATTATGACTGGTAATGGGCTATGGGGGGCTAAGACTGGAAATAGGCTGATGGGGGGCTAGGCCTGGAAATAGGCTGATGGGGGGGATAGGACGTAATGGGCTGATGGGGGGGTTAGGACTTGTAATGTGTTATGGGGGGAGCTAAGACTGGAAATGGGCTGATGGGGGTTAGGACTGGTAATGGGCTATGGGAGGGGTTAGGACTGGAAATGGGCTGATGGGGGGTTAGGACTGGTAATGGGCTGGGGGGGGGGCTAAGACTGTTAATGGGCTGGGGGGGGTTGCTAGGACTGGAAATGGGCTGAGTGGAAGGAGGGCTTGAACTGCAAATAGCTGATGGGGACGGGGGCTTGGAATGGAAATGGGTTGTGAGGGGGAGGGAGCTAGGACTGGAAATGGGTGAGTGGGGGGGGCTAGGACAGGAAATGGGCTGATGGAGGGGCTAGAATAGGACTGGAAATTGGCTGTTGGGGGGTGCTAAGATTGGAAATGGGCTGTGGTGGGGGTTTGGATTGAAATGGACTCATGAAGGGGCTAGAACTGGAAGTAGGCTCATGGGGGGCTTGGATTGGAAATGGGCTGAGTGGAGGGGAGCTAGGATTTGACATGGGCTGATGGGCTCATGGGGGGCTGGGATTGGAAATGAGCTGATGGAGGGACTCGGATGGGACTGGAAATAGATGGGGGAGCTAGGACTGGAAATAGGCTGATGGTGGGTCTAGGATAGGACTGGAAATGGGCTTATGGGGGGCTAGGACTGGAAATGGGCTGATGCGGGGACTAGAAGGGAGAGGATGCTGGGTGGGACTGGAACTAGAATGGAGCTGATGTTGGGGGAGGATTAGAATGGGTTGGAGCTGGGAGAGTGAAATGGAGAGGGAAAAAATATTTTGTGTGGGAGGGAAGACAAATCTACAGTTGGCCGGATATTGGGAGAGTAAGTGGGGATTGAGAATGGAGGGGTAAAATTTGAGTAGATGAAATAGAAATGAGGAAAGAGCAAAAGGAGAAAGATTAGTATGTTAAAGCAGATGTAGAGAGAGAATGGAAAAAAACTAGAAGAGAGAAGAAAAGACAAATGGACAGCAGACGATGGAGAGTTAGCGGAAGACACAAAGAAACCAGAAGAAAGTGACTGGAGCAATTGCAGCTGAAAAAAAATGCACAAAAGATAGAAAAATATCTCTTTATTTTGAATTTATTAATTGGAATATGTCAGCTCTGGGAAATGTGCATCATTAACGTCTGCGCTTTGTTTAGTACAAGAGCAAATTAATGTATAGTTTTATTTCTACAGTGTTGTACATTCCAAGTTTGGCTTTTGGGATTCCCAGTTTAATTATTGTCTTCCTGTTTCTAAATTGTGATTCCTTGTTTGGTGATGGTCTATGTTCTGCATGTGTAACTGAGCTGAGGTATTCTGTTTATGTAATTCCTATTTGACATTGCCACTTGTTCTCTTTCCCCAGTAGGTCATGTATTGTTGTTCTCTGAAATGTATTGGTTTAATATTTGCAGCGTTTCCTTTTGATAGTTAGGGTATGGTGCTTTATGAGTCCTGGTAGTGCTGTTAGGATACGGCGGGTTTGCTATGGGTTCTAAATGGGCAGTGTTTGTAGTAGTTTCTAATGTGTTTGGCGGTTGGCACTGGATTATAGTAATGTAGAAGTCTTTTAGTCTTTCTTTATTCATACATTCATTAAGAGGCATGTTTACTAAAAGTTAGTGTATGGTAACATTATGCAAATATTTATGCAAATGAGGCCCCGCACCGAGTCTCCGCACATGGCCCCGCACCCCCCTTGGGCCGCCCCTGGTCTTGGGCAAGCCACTTAACCCTCCATAGCCCATGTTCCCTCCAAGTTATAATGCCCTGTTCAATGTAATTTCAGTTTATTCAATGTAAACCGCACTGATGCAGAATAGCGCGGTATATAAGAGAATGTAAATAAATAAATAATAGTTCTGCTGTAAGGGGGATAAATTATTGATGTCAAGTTCATAAGTTCTTGGATACAAGGAATTGGCACAGAGGAAGAACACCATGCTCAAGAAGTCAAAGCTCCTGCTGAATCTGGGAGGGAAGGTAAAGGAGGATAAGGACTATAAGGGGTGCTGACAGACAAGTGGAGAGAAGCGTTGCTGTCTACAGTAGATGCAGAAGTGGGCAGAGGGTGTCGTACAGAAGACCAATTTACCATGTCATGTGATAGAAATCATTGTTAGTGTTTTGATAGGTTACCTTGTAAAGTTTTGTTAAACCCTCATCATCAATAAACAAACAATTGAAAATAAAAGTGAATTGGTCAATATTCTATTCCTTTCTTTGAATATGTTATATGTATGGCATTAACTTCTTTTAACGTATGTTTCTGTTGTGTTTTTTGCTTCCAGAAAATGTAGCCTATACTTCATCATTCCCTTCTTTTAATGTGAATCACATTGGACTTTATTCTGTGAATTTCTTTCTGACTTTTACAGTTACTTATTGAGAGATTCAGATGCTAGTGTCTATGTAATTATTTACCTCTAGAGTTTAAAGCGTCTGCACTTTTTCTTTCTGTTTTCAAGTTTTTTTTCCTAGTGTACATCTAACAGTGCAACGAATTGATGAAAATAGCATACAAAAAATACATACTAGCTTTCAATTTCATGTAAATATTTTATTGCATTTTTTAATCCTCTGCCCCTCGCCTCCCCCTTCTAAATTATGCACCCATCTTTCGTATTAGGACATATTTACAGAGGCAGCCCTAGAGTCATGAGGGGCAATGTGCAGAGACTTACTGGGGGGCCTCATTGGCATAAATATTTATATAGTCATTGGACCTCAGTTGCATAAATGTAATTAATTTTAACATTTATATACTGCCCACTAAAAACCTAGATGGCTTTGAAACATACATGCATACACAATGTATTAAAACAGCCATTACAATAGAATAAACATAACAAAAATCATGAATCAAAATTAACTTTCACACGCCCATAAAAGAATAAACCATTATAAATATTTGTATACTGGATTTATTTGGTTAGTGCTATGACCAGCGTATTGATGAGGAACGATATAAAATGAGAAAAATGAATTCTGGTAGCCATGAATTCAAGATCATAGTGCCCAGGCTGGATTGGATCGTGCCAGAGCTGGAAAAGCCCAGAAATCAGCAACAGTGAAGCAATCAGGCTACTAAAACAATTAATAGACATTCTCTTAAAATTTGAGATTTCCTTGAATCTGAAATGACAAAATATTTGAAAATTTCAGACTGGCAGCATCAAGAACACAAAACTGCAAATCTCAAAGACAATCCATATTGCACTACCAACCATCAACACCCTACTGTTGACTCCACACAAGGAATAAGAAGAAAAGCAAGAACCCACAATACAGGACCCATAGGGCAAATCTACCATTCCATAACACTAACTTCCAAAATTCTCAAAACAAGGAACCTACCCAGAAAAGGACAGCACAATAGAACCTAGAACATCCATACACCTAGAGCCCGATTCTAACAGGAGAGCATCCGGACTGTCTGGACATCCAAAATATGGAGGGACCCAAAGTGTACCCGATTCTGCAACAGCGGGAGCCAGATGTTCTCACGGTTGCAGGATCAGGCACATAGACAGTCCGGCATGCCCCTGATTCTGCTGCAGGAGACGTCCTCCAATCTACCCATCCAGCTTGCCCTATGTTCCTGCTGGTTTGCCGGTGCCATGGCGTTCTGTTGCCATTGTGCCGGGATGCCCAGCAGGAGCACTGAAAGACAGACAGCGCTGGAATCTTCTTTTCCCCGCCGCTCGACTCTCAGAAGGGGCAGCCAGGTCCGGGCGCGGGCAGAGGGGGCTCACCTGTGACGGCCCCGTTGTCCTGGGGGAGGCAGAAAGCCCCGATTGCAAGGCTGCCTGGCGCTTATACCACTTCCGAGATGTATTGCTGTGAACTTAATATATCCAGAGAATGCTATTCCCCAGCAAAAAGTCTGCTTCACCATCTTTCCGACAGAGCAACTTAGTATACTCTAGTGCCTGCTTGTTGACACCTTCACTGTCCTCTTTTGCACTCTTTTACACTGGACAGGCCCTTCTGCACGCTTTACTCCTTATTCTCCAGTGGCAGATCTGCTCCTTAGTCCCTGTGGCTGTCCATTCAGCTGCTTACCTCTTCCAGGGCCAGTCTCTTCCTGAAATCAGCTGTTGGCTTTGGGTTTCTTGGTGTTGAGCTCGTTATTTATTTATTTATATATTTCATATATTTTTTTCTTCTCTCTTTTTTTTCCCGTGCTTTTAATTTTATGTTATGCCGTTCACTTGCCGTTCACCTTCTGCTCCTTCACTGGCTGATCGCCGTCCCCTTTATCCTCTCTGATCCAGGCTCTCACCCCCGATCGCCATTTTATTGCCGCCACGCAGTCCTCACTCCGCTCCCTCTGATCAGGCTCTCTGCCTCGCCGATCTGCGCCGCACCTGCTCTCTCCTTCCCTTTCAACTCCGCGGCCTTTCCACCACTCTCTACAGCGATTGGCACCGCATTGGAGGGCTGTACACCACTAGATTCGCTGGGTCGGTATCGGAGCTTCTGCCTAACACAGCCATCTGCCCCAGTGACATCACTTCCTCCAGGGCTGGTATTAAACATGCAGAGGCCAGGGCAGAATCTGGTGAGGGAGCACCAAAACCCACCTGCAGCTTATGCCTCCTTCAGCATGAAGCAAGCTTAGGGTCCCCGTTGGTATGGGAGCCCAGGGCAACTGTCCTGTTTGCCACCCCTTAATGTCAGCTCTGCTTTCTACCCAACATCCATTCTCTCTCCACCCCCTTTCCATCCACCATTTCTTCTGTCTCAGTACTACCCCATGTGTCCAGCATCTGCACTGTCCCTCTACTCTTTCCATGTCAAGAATATGCCCTGTCACCCTTATCAGTCTCTTGACCCTAGTATCTACTGTTTCCCCTCCCCTCAGCCCAGTATCATTCTCCAATCCCTACCCCCTCTGCTACTGCTTTTTAAGATCAATACCCTGCTGCAGCGGCAAAGGAAACAAGCACAAAACAGCCGTGGAGACTTTCTTACTGTCAATGTTGCCATGAGCTCTGCAGATTCCACTCCCTTTGACTTTGACTTCCTTTTGTTGAGGGGGCGGGACCAGCAGAACTCGCAGCGATGCTGACAGTAAAAACATTCCCGCGTCTGTGTTTGGTCTTCTTCAGCAGTGGCGACAAAGAAAACAAGCACAACACAGACATGGAGACTTTCTTACTGTCAGTGTCAAGGTGAGCTCTGCTGGTCTTGCCCCCTAAACAACCCCAAGTCAAAGTCAAAAGGGGCGGGACCGGCAGAACTTGTAGCGATGTTGACAGTAAGAAAGGCCCCGCCTCTGTTTTGTGTGGCCGCTGCCCAGGGGCGGCCCAAGGGGGGTGCGGGGCCATGTGCGGAGACTCGGTGCGGGGCCTCATTTGCATAAGTGGCCTTATTTGCATAAATATTTGCATAATGTTACCATACACTAACTTTTAGTAAACATGTCTCTTAATGAGTGTATGGATAAAGAAAGACTAAAAGATTTCTACATTACTATAATCCAGTGCTAACCGCCAGGCACATTAGGAACTACTACAAACGCTGCCCATTTAGAACCCATCTAAACAAACAATACACCCAATGGAATCAACCCAATTAGATCCCGTTTAAACTACTTGATAACCAAAACCCACCGGATAGTGCTGTGTAAGACTACCTGAAAATCAACTATTTTTGTCGGATTGCTCACCGATGAGTAGAAATTTCGCTACTCTCGAAGTGAGCTCCCCATTTTATTCAAGAATTATTTAAAATGGCCCATCACAGGTCATTAAATCAGGTGCACAGCACAGCCAGCCGTAGCTCCTGCACTGCGAGAACCAAAGTATGCTGTAAGGACGTTTCCAAAATGCTCTGATATAATTATTTCATGGTCTTGAACAAGAATAATAAAGAAGTACTCATATCAAATCCTTAAAGACTATAACGCCTCTGTAACAGTGTCAAAGGTCCAAGACAAAAACCAGAGCATAACCCGAAACTGTCTCAGTCTTCTGTATCAGATCTTCAAAACCAGTGAAGGAGTTGTATGATTCAAGGCGCAACACCAATCAGTGTTTCAAGCCGCTCAGCTTTGCAGCTCTTCTTCAGGCGAACGAATCATACCGTCCAGCGATCCCATTTATAGGTCGCTCTTAGTGACGCAAAAATGACGTAAAGAGACCTTACTACAACTAACTAAAGCAGATGATCATAGGTGGAGACTCCACCAATCTATTTCCATATTCATGCCTGCCGGAATGACAGAGCCCAGACGAAAAATCCACTGTTGTTCCTTAAAGTGTAAGTGTTCCTTATCAAGTGTTCCTTGATAAGATTATAGGGGTGTTACCATTCTTACCCTCATCGACTTGAATAGCTTCCCTTCTTAGATGCCATTGGCCAGTACTGACTCTCCACCAGTGCTTTCAGAAGCCCTTAATGGTGGCTTATAAGCGATCTAGGACTATAGGGGAATTTGTAGTTCGACCCCGGGGGGCGGGAACCACTCCAGTACCTCGTAAAGGCCATTTCCCCTGTGGGCGTTGCGATTTTTGTATTACCACTTTGCAAGGAGATGTTTGGATAGATCCAACCACCACCAAGCATTATCGTTCATGGGGCTTTTCAGATTGCTACACAGCCTTTGTAATATACGTGTTAATTTGCCCATGTAATTTGAAGTATGTAGGTAAAACGACACGGCCAGTTAGAAAGCGTTTGCTTGAACATCGCTCTCGTATTAATGCCCGTCAACCATCAGCTCCAATGGTTTCACATTGCCAAGAATACGGACATCAGTTTGAGGATCTTCGCTGGCGTGTTTTGGATGTGATCCCTCCCTTATTGATGGGAGGAGATCGCCGAAGTAAGCTTCACTTTAAGGAACAACAGTGGATTTTTCGTCTGGGCTCTGTCATTCTGGCAGGCATGAATATGGAAATAGATTGGTGGAGTCTCCACCTATGATCATCTGCTTTAGTTAGTTGTAGTAAGGTCTCTTTACGTCATTTTTGCGTCACTAAGAGCGACCTATAAATGGGATCGCTGGACGGTATGATTCATTCGCCTGAAGAAGAGCTGCAAAGCTGAGCGGCTTGAAACACTGATTGGTGTTGCGCCTTGAATCATACAACTCCTTCACTGGTTTTGAAGATCTGATACAGAAGATTGAGACAGTTTCGGGTTATGCTCTGGTTTTTGTCTTGGACCTTTGCCACTGTTACAGAGGCGTTATCGTCTTGAAGGATTTGAGATGAGTAATTCTTTATTATTCTTGTTCAAGACCATGAAATAATTATATCAGAGCATTTTGGAAACGTCCTTACAGCATACTTTGGTTCTCGCAGTGCAGGAGCTACGGCTGGTTGTGCTGTGCACCTGATTTAATGACCTGTGATGGGCCATTTTAAATAATTCTTGAATAAAATGGGGAGCTCACTTCGAGAGTAGTGAAATTTCTACTCATCGGTGAGCAATCCGACAAAAATAGTTGATTTTCAGGTAGTCTTACACAGCACTATCCGGTGGGTTTTGGTTATCAAGTAGTTTAAACGGCATTTAGAACCCATAGCAAACCCGCCGTATCCTGACAGCATTACCAGGACTCACAAAGCACCATACCCTACCTATCAAAAGGCAACACTGCAAATATTAAACCAATACATTTCAGAGAATACTGGGGAAAGAGAACAAGTGGCAATGTCAAATAGGAATTACATAAATAGAATACCTCAGCTCAGTTACACATGCAGAACATAGACCATCACCAAACAAGGAATCACAATTTAGAAACAGGAAGGCAATAATTAAACTGGGAACCCCAAAAGCCAAACTTGGAATGTACAACAACACTGTAGAAATAAAATTATAAATTAATTTCCTCTTGTACCAAACAAAGCGCAGACGTTAATGATGCACATTTCCCAGAGCTTTCATATTCCAGCTAATAAATTCAAATAAAGAGATATCTTTCTACCTTTTGTGCATTTTTTTCAGTTGCAATTGCTCCAGCCACTTTCTTCTGGTTTCTTCATGTTTTCTGCTAACTGTCCATCGTCTGCTGTCCATTTGTTCTTTCTTCTAGTTTTTTTTTTCCATTCTCTCTCTCTACATCTGCTTTGACATACTAATCTTTCTCCATTTGCTCTTTCCTCATTCCTATTTCATCCACACAAATTTTACCCCTCCATCCTCAATCCCCACTTACTCTCCCAATACCCGGCCAATTGTAGATTTTTCATCCCTCCCACACAAAATATTTTTCCCCTCTCCATTTTACTCTCCCAGCCCCATCCCATTCTAATCCTCCCCCAACATCAGCTCCCTTCTAGTTCCAGTCTCACCCAGCATCCATTCCCTTCTAGTCCCTGCATCAGCCCATTTCCAGTCCTAGCCCCCCATCAACCCATTTCCAGTCTGAGTCCCTTCATCAGCTCATTTCCAGTCCTAGCCCCCATCAGCCCATTTCTAGTCATGTCCTAGCCCCACCATCAGCCCATGTCAAATCCTAGCTCCCCTCCACTCAGCCCAATTCCAGTCCAAGCCCCCCATGAGCCTACTTCCAGTTCTAGCCCCTCCATGAGTCCATTTCAATTCAAGCCCCCACCACAGCCCATTTCCAATCTTAGCTCCCCCCAACAGCCCATTTCCAGTCTTATCCTAGCTGCTCCATCAGCCCATTTTCAGTCCTAGCTCCCTTCCCTCACAGCCCATTTCCATTCCAAGCTCCCTCCCCATCAGCTATTTGCAGTTCAAGCCTCCCCTTCCACTCAGCCCATTTCCAGTCATAGCAACCCCCCAACCCATTACCAGTCCTAGCCCCCCATCAACCCACTTCCAGTCCTAACCCCCCATCACTCCATTTTCAGTTTAAGCCCCCCTGTAACCCATTACCAGTCCTAACCCCTCCTTCAGCCCACTTCCAGTCAACCCCATCAGCCCATTTCCAGTCAGCCCCCCATAGCTCATTGCTAGTCCTAAACCCCCCCATCAGCCCACAGCCCATTACCAGTCCTAACCACATCAGCCCTCCTCAAGTCCTAACCCCTCCCCATCAGCCCATTTCCTGTCCTAGCCCCCCATAGCCCATTACCAGTCCTAACCCCCCCCATAGCCCATTACCAGTCCTAACCCCCATCACCCCATTTCCAGACAGCCCCCATCAGCCCACAGCCCATTACCAGTCTTAACACCCCCTATAGCCCATTACCAGTCTTAACACCCCCCCCAACAGCCCACAGCCCATTACCAGTCCTATCCCCTCCCCATCAGCCCATTTCCTGTCCTATCCCCCCACCATAGCCCATTATCAGTCCTAATCCCTCCATAGCCCATTATCAGTCCTAACCCCCCCATAGCCCATTACCAGTCCTAACCCCCCATCGCCCCATTTCCAGACAGGCCCCAGCAGCCCACAGCCCATTGCCAGTCTTAACCCCCCCCCCCATTGGCTTATGGCAAAATTAAAAAAAAAAAAAAAGCTGTCTCTGGCTGCTGCTGCTGCCGCCATTGCGGCAGCGGCAGAATGAAGTGTCCCGCAGGGCCTCCTCTGCTTGCTGAGCCCCTCTGCAAGGGCTTTAAGATTCGCGAAGGGAGAGTGTCTCCCTCGCGTCTCTGTTAAGCCCGCAGGGGCTAATGGGAAGTTTCCCATCTGCCCCTTTAGACGCGAGGGGCTGATGGGAAATTTCCCATTAGCCCCTGCGGGCTTAACAGAGACGCGAGGGAGACACTCTCCCTTCGCGAATCTGAAAGCCCTTGCAGAGGGGCTCAGCGAGCAGAGGAGGCCCCGCGGGACACTTCATTCTGCTGCTGCCGCGGCGGCAGCGGCAGCGGCAGCAGCCAGAGACAGCTTTTTTTTTTTTTTAATGTAATTTAAAAAAAAGCAGAATATTCTTTGCGCGGGGCCCCCTGAAACGCGGGGCCCTCTGCAAAAAACATTCTTGCTCAATGGACGGGCCGGCCCTGCCGCTGCCTCAGGGGACCGATCTTAGAAAGCAGCAAAGGCGGGGCAATGCTACCTGCTCAGTTGAAGGAGTGCCAATTGGGGTCTCTTGGGTGTCCCGATTTTTTTAAAGTATGCGGGTGGCCGAGCATAGGGCCTCTAGTGGAGCAGGATTATGTGTGGGCAAAATTACCGCACATGTCTCGGGTTGCCCCTGCATGTTTACTAAAGCTGGCTACTGCGTAGCTGAAAATGCAGTCAAGCTAAAAATCCTGCGCTACCCAAGGTGGAGACAGGGTGGCTCTCGGGCAAAGTGTGCACATCGCAGGTCGGGTGTTATTGGCATGCACTGGCCACCAATGTGGGACTTAGCACTGGCACATTTACCACCACCTCAATGAGTAGGATAAGTGCATCCACCCTGATCACTCCTAAAGCAATGAGTGTGGGGTGCTGCAGTACCCACATTAGTAACATAGGGACTTGTCTCCATTTACTAGCGAGGGTCGAGCACTATCTCTGCGCTCATTTTTCAGCGCAGTTGTTTTCTAGTGGCATGCCTCTTAGTAAATGTGCCCCATTGTGTTCTGTAAAAGAACATGTAGTGCAATGAAATTTAAATTGTATCATAAAAAACTCCCACATATTAAGCTATTTGGGATTGTTAGATAGCTGTAAAATATATATTGGCACATAAGTCAGCAAAACAGGTTTTCTCTTTTACTGCCTAACAGTTATTTGTTTATAACTATCAAGTATTTGTTCATCTGTGATAGGTTTATTTACATATTACTTAAGATTGTTTACATTTCAAAATATAAGCTGTAGCTATAGAAACTGACTAATTGAGAGCCTTAGTTCCACAGGTAGAAAGCAAGCAAACTAAGAAGGTGGTTAACTAAGTTGCCATAAAATTTTAACATGGAAAAACATGTGATTGGCAGATAACCCTCACTGAATAAAATGGGGTGTCTTAAAAATTTATTACACCTTAGTGAATTGCCCTTATACATTGAAATAAACTTTTTATTGGATCTGAGTTCTATTTAAAAAATAGACAGGCCAGCATAGTAAGATTGTAGTAAAAATCTGTGTTAGATTTATAACGCAGAAATCTTTTTTTGCTTTGTCAATTTTTTTTCTTTACTCCTGATGTAATAAACTAATGATAAGAAAAAAAATACTGAAGTAAAAAAGCACTACTAAAACATAAGGAAAAAAAATTGTTAAAAAAGAAGTAAACTTCACTTCCATTTTAGCTTCAGAGGTTCTCTGATTCCATCTCAGATGCCATGAGACCCCAAGACAGGAAGATCCTGGCTCGATAGCCATGAACAAATGTGTCTTGAGACTAGAGAGCCACTGACCTACTTTACAGGCCCCTAATTGTCCCCATCATAGGTACCTTAGTTGTGGAAAGAATCCTCTTTGTCCTTCAGTATCTTCTGCTGGCAGCCATTTTTAAAATGGTGGTTTAGCGGAAGTGAGTGACCTTGATTGAACCCTGTCATTTTTAAAATGGTAGCTGATAGGCGAAAATGCTGAAGGAGGAAGAGGATGCTTTCCCTTGTTTATGTATGGGAGGATTCTCTGAATGTTTATAGGGCAGCTGAGGCAGTGGCTAGGTTGGATGACACTTGGGTCGGTGGGTATTGATGAGGGAGATACTTAGGCTGGTGAGTGAGTGGGCAGGTACTGCTTAGGGCCTCTGTGATCAATAGGACACACTTGTTTATGGGGTCTTAGGGTAGGCTGTCCCTGTAACCTAGAGTCCTTGCATCAGAGGCTCTCGTGCTTGTGGATCCATAAATTGGCTGTTTTTTTCACTTTCATTGACCTTTTTACTGCATTTCTCTAGATGACGTAAAGATTCATTGTTATTGAGAAAGTATTTATTTATTTAACAATTTTTCTATACCGCCTTATCTTAAAATCAAGGCGGTTTACAAAGAACTTCAATTTACAGAGAACTTTCAATAGTAATAATTAAAGCATTAATCCAATACATCAAAAACTTCCTTAGCAAACATAGGGAGGGGGAGAACTGGGAATGATAAATTATAACTTATTTACAAGGTGATGAGTATGTAGGAGTTCATGAGGGGGAGCATCAGGTTTCATTGAAGTGCTTGATAAATAGAAAGGTCTTGAGCTGTTTCCGGAATTCCTTAATGTCTGTGGTGGTTCTCATTTTCTCCAGGAGAGTGTTCCAGATAGATGGAGCAGCAAGCGAGAGGGCACTCTTGGTTGCTGCTTGTTTGGCTTTTGTGAACGGGTTGGATGTTGGTATGTTATTGATGTTGCTTCTTCTCGCAGGTCTGTTGGGTTTAGTACAGATGAGATCCTGCAGACCTCTGGCTGTTAAGTTGTTTTTGATCTTGAAGATGGTCAGGGCAGATTTGTATTTGGCATGTGATGTGATAATCAGTGCAGTTGGTGCAGGAGTGGAGTTATATGCTCTCGTTGAGATGATCCCATGATAGAAACATAGAAACATGATGACAGAAAAATACCACATGGCCTATCTAGTCTGTCCTTCCATATCAACAACTACAACAGTCCACTTTTTACCTTTAGAGATCCTCTGTGTTGGTCCCATGCTTTTTTGAATTCAGTTACTGTCCTCATCTCTACCACCTCCACTGGGAGACTATTCCACGGATCCACTACTCTTTCCGTAAAGAAATATTTCCGCATATCACTCCTGAATCTATCTCCCTTCACCCTCATCCCATGTCCCCTCGTAGCAGAACTTGCTTTCAATTGAAAGAGGCTCTCCCCCTGAACATTTATGCCACGGAGGTATTTAAACATCTCAATCATATCACCTTTATCCCGCCTTTCCTCTAAGGTGTACATATTAAGATCCTTAAGTCTGTCCTCATATGCTTTATAATGAAGCCCACTAATCATTTTAGTAGCCACCCTCTGCACCGACTCCATCCTGTTCACATCCTTTTGAAGGTGCGGTCTCCAGAACTGCACACTATACTCCAAATGAGGTCGCACCAAGGACTTATTCAGAGGCATTATCACCTCCTTTTTTCTGCTAGCCATTCCTCTCCGTATGCACCCAAGCATCCTTCTAGCTTTTGCCGTCGCCTTTTCTACCTGTTTAGCTACTTTAAGATCATCAGACACAACCACGCCTAGGTCCCGCTCTTCTTTAGTGGACAAAAGTACTTCACCTCCTATACTGTATTGCTCCTTTGGATTGCTGCAGCCCAAATGCATGACCTTACATTTTTTAACATTAAATCCCAGCTGCCAAATTCTAGACCATTCTTCAAGCTTAGCTAGATCCCTCCTCATGTTATCTACACTTTCCTGGGTGTATATTGCAGATTTTGGTATCATCTGCAAAGAGGCAAGCCTTACCCGACAGCCCTTCCGCTATATCACTAACAAAGATGTTAAAAAGAATCGGACCAAGGACAGATCCCTGGGGCACACCACTGGTAATATCCTTCTCCTCAGAGTGAGCTCCATTTACTTGTACTCTTTGTCGCCTCCCATCCAACCAATTTCTAACCCAAGCAGTAACTTTAGGGTCCATTCCTAGGGTGCTCAGTTTGTTTATAAGTCGCCTGTGAGGAACAGTGGCAAAGGCTTTACTGAAATCTAAATACACCACTTCTAGGGCTCTCCCTCTGTCCAACTCCCTGGTCACCCAGTCAAAGAAATCAATCAGATTTGTCTGACAAGACCTGCCTCTGGTGAATCCATGCTGCCTCGGATCCTGTAATCCGCTGGACTCCAGAAACCTCACTATTTTCTCTTTCAGCAGCATTTCCAATAATTTACTCACCACCAAAATTAAACTAACCGGCCTGTAGTTTTCAACCACATCCTTACTTCCGCTTTTGTGTAAAGGCACCACATGAGCCTCTCTCCAGTCCTTTGGCACCACTCCCGACTCCAACGAGGCATTGAAAAGGTCAGTCAGTGTAGTTGCTAGAACGTCCCCAAGTTCCCTCAGTATTCTAGGGTGTATCCCATCCGGTCCCATCGCTTTGTCTACTTTAAGTTGAGATAGTTTCTCACAAACACATGATGGTTCGGGCAGCGGTGTTTTGTACTTGTTGTAGGGGTCGGGTAGATTGTTTGGGTAGACCTTGGAAGAGAGCATTACAGTAGTCCAGGGGTGGCGTTATGATGGACTGACATACTGTTCAAAAGTGGTCTTGATTGAGGAGAGGTTTTAATCTCCTGATTATTGCTAGCTTGTGTTATTGGCATGTGGTTTGCATGCTAATTGTACCTGGATTAGCAGTGTGTGACTTCTCAATTAACAAATGTTTTTGTGCATGAGAACTCCTGTTACATTGGAAGTAATTTTAGCACACACAAAAATCTTTTCTAAACCAGAACTGGTCCACTATGCTAAGCTTAGTGCAGTTTATTGCATCGGTCTGATAGCTAGGAAAGTAGAGGAGAAAGGGAGAACCAAGAGTGACAGCAGCATGTTTTTCTCAAATCTGGATTCTTCATGGGTCATCACTTACTTAAGGAGGCTGTCTCTGTTATTGAAAATCTTGTCTTCTGAACTATATTTTTTGGTGAAAGGATCACACTCTTGCCCATGCCATGGGATGGGGAATTGAAGGCAACCTTCTTGCTTGAAAAATTGTTACTATTGCATTTGGAGCCAATGAAAAGTTGTCTTCTATATCTCCTGTTGTAAGGAAGGGAAAGAAAAATCAGTAGGACACTGTGGACCTGAAGGAAAAAGCATAACCAATGGGACACTAACACCATGGTACAAAATGAATCAAAATTAGAAAGCAGAATGAAGTGGTGATGAGGTACAATGTATGATGAGTCACATAAAAGTACTGAGGAACTAAACCGCAGGTCACTTAACTCTCCATTGCTTCAGATACCAACTTACATTCAGCTACAGTAGGTAATTTTTTTATCCCTGTGGAGCTTGCAATCTAACTCCTGAAAAGCTGTGAGCTAAATCCAAATTGCATTCTGGAATCTCACAAATTCCCTGTGTGATGGGGAAATATATAGCAGTGGGAATATAGTACTTTTCCAGCTGACCAGGATCTTGAAATAGCCTGTCTAATTTCTATTAGCATTTTACAGTCTAAATTTCCCATTGTTCTCAGCTGTATTAATTATCACAATATTGAGTGAATGAATGTCTTATCAAGTCATTCTAGAGAAGAAATAAGTCTTGGAACTGATAAGAGGGGGGAACTACTTTAGATCTAGTTTTCGGTGGAATGGAGAATTAGGTACAAGGGGTGAAGGTGGTGGAGATGTTTGAAATAATGATTATAATGGTATCAGATTGACACAATCACTAGAGGGAAAATGAGTAAAGCTGCTGCAGTAGTATTTAACTTTAAACCAGTAGAAAGTGTGATTTTCTAGATAACTTTGGTTTCATTCTCCCATGTATTTCTTTTGAGAAGATGCCAGATTTGCCCTGTTTTGCTGCCCAAATAACCTTGTGGGTGTAAGTACACATACGTGTCTACGGTGCGCACTCGATAATACAACAGGTTGCAAAAACATACCTAACCTATATTGTAATTAAACATAAAGCATTTCCATTTAAAATAAGACAAGATTCAAAAGAAAAAAGTCAAACTTACACAGAAGCCTTCCAAACATTCTGGTAGCACTCCAATTACTTCCCAAACCTATAGGTTTTTAAATCCCCAAACCACTGACATCAGCCAGAGAACTCCACCAATCATGGACAGCTCACCAGCAATCAAAGGAACCGATTGACCAGTCGATCTCCTAATATGTGAAGCAAAACTCTGCTAAGCTGTGAGTTCCTGTGTTATGAGCCCCCTTTGCAGACAGAATCGCTGCCAAAACACCATGGAGCCAGAAGTGTGAAGTGTCGGGCATATTCCAGTGTTAGCTGGTGTGTTTCAATGATAGCTGCAGGAATGTCTATGTATATGGACTCTACTTGACTATCTTCAAGCAATTGAGAGAACTTTGTATGAGCCCAGTGGAATGATGGTTTGGAGTTAAGTACTTTTGCATTTTTCAGACTGTTGGGACTTTTGCAGTGAAAGCATCTATTTTGTGGGTTCGGATGGTTACTGTGTATATTGTACATGTATATTGTATTGTTTTTGTATGGGAGGAGTGACCTAGTAGTTGGGGCAAGTTACCTCAGGCCAGAAGGTCAGGGGTTCAAATCCCTCTACAGGACTGCAACCTTGGGCCAGAAGGACTGGGGTTTCTAGTCCCACAGGTGCTCCTTGTGGTCTTGGGCAAGCCACTTAACCCTCCATTGCCCATGTTCCATGTAATTATTAGTGTACTGTATGTGTCTTATATACCCTTGTGTTAAATGTATCCCCCAATTGTGTTGTGACCACTTTGATTGAAGGATAAGGTGGTATACAAAACTGTCTAAATAAATATACAGTTATAGTCAACATTATTGGCACCCTTGCATTTTAGATAGGTTATGTACAATATCTTGAGAAATAATTTGAAATATTCCAACTGTATGTCATCATAGTATTTTAATAGTATGTTCAAAGTTATACAACAAAAAATAAGGTATCTGTGCAACTTAGACATAGTAATTCCTGAGAAAAAAACAAAATATGACCTGGACAGGATTAATGGCACCTTTCACTAATATTTGGCTGCACAACCCTTGGCAGTGATGACAGCTTCCAAATGTTTCTTGTAGCCTTCTATAAGTTTTGTACATCTGTCTGCTGATAGTTCCTTATCGCTCCTCCAGTTTAGTCCTCCACCGCTGGGTTGTGCACCTCCTCCTGCAGCTTGGAGACTGGGCATGTCAAACTCATGACATCACTGGATGTAGCCTGCTGGAAAGTCCCATCAGCCCCAGTGTGTCAAGTCTCCATGCAGCAGGAGGATGTAGTGAGCCTAGGTGCTGGGCTCACTAGAGAAATGAATAAGCAGCAACTTAGTTAGGGCTTTCAGCTTAGCAAAAGTTCTCTTCAGGGCTTTAGTTCATCAAAACTTTCCAATTTGTGTGATCTTTTACCTTTAATTTTGGTTGGGTCTCTTTAAATTTAAATTGGTTAGTATAGCTTTAAAAAAAAAAAAAGTACCTAACGGGATTCATCTTTTCCTTGCCGCATCCAGGACCACTGGCTTAAGCTTGAGATCTTTGTCCCTAGAAGGTACGGGGAGAGCTCCTCGAACGGCGCACTGACAGACAAGCTCCCGCGGATCACCGCTCCGAGGCGGTTAAGGGGGAGCGTGATCTTGTGAAACAGAAGAAGCCCTCGCTGCAACTGTTGCTCCAAGCAACGTGGAGCGACATCACGGCTTGAAGGGCCCCGTCCTGCCGGTAAGATGCTCCCTTTAGTTGTTTTCATCGACAGCGCAGGGGGGAGGTAGGAAACTGCCTTCATGCGCTGGCTGAGTTGTTTGTTTGGGCGCCAAACCATTCCTGTCAGCTTTCGCAGCCATTTTGATCACGTGGTTTTAAAGCCGCGTGTCGGCTCGGTGCGGCGCGAGGTTCAGGGAGCTTCATTCAGGTAAATTTACGTTTAATTTTACCTTTTCCTTTTGTTTTTCAATATGTTTCAGTTAGGTACTGTTTAAGTTTAGCTTCAGGGGGCCTGAGGCATTGGGGGGGGGGGCTGCTCATGATGACAGTGTTTGAGACCTCTTTCTGGATTTTCTGAAAAAAAAAAAAGAATAGATAAATTAAAGCAGAAGGGGACTCCAGCGAGGCTGCCTGGATCCTTTGTTCTGGCCAGGGCTCGTTGGACATTTCACACATGTCAGCACGCTTGCAGTGCGTGGTGTGCGGCACCCACAGGGGCACAGTCGCCGACTCCACCATCTGTCGGGGCTGTACTGCGGTGTCAGCTACTGTAGAACAGCAGATGGAGAGTTCTGTAGTTTCAGCCCCCCAGGGGACATCAGCGGGGTTAGAGGGCGAGGCGTGTTTGGCAGCCCCGTTTATGCCTGGCTCAGAAACCCCACCAGATATCCCCACTGCATTACCAGGACTAGGATCCAGTCCGCAGATGGGGGACGTTTGCCCAGACTTCGTCTTGATCATGCATCAGGCATTTTGCTTGCGACGTCAGGACAAGGTGCCTGAGCCCTTGCCTCTTTCCACGGCTGTACAGCCGTCCGGGTTAGCGGACGCTGGGAGCGTTCCCTGAGACCTCCAAAAAGATCTCGCCCGCCGGACCAGTCACCTTCAGAGTTGGGGTGGCAGGAGGCGGAAGAGGCAGGGTTCGAGCTTGATGCAGATATGGAGGAGATGGAAGAAGGGGTAATACCAGAGCCTAAGGATCAGGCGAAAATCATTCGAGTGTTCCGGAGAGTCGAGCTGGCGGCACTCATTACGGTATCCCTCCAGATGCTAAAGCTCGCTATGGCGTCACCGGCTGAAGAGGAAGAAGTGGAAGATCCTGTCATTCAAGCGGTGCGGCAGACGCAGGTTGTGTTCCCCGTTCACCGGGTGGTGGATCGGATGATACAGGATGAGTGAGACCAGCCAGAAGCAGGACTCAGAGGACTTAGGACCATGAACAGGTTCTATCCCTTGGCCAATAAGAACAAAGAGAAGTTCCGCTCTCCGTGGATTGATGCTGCAGTATCGGCAGTTACAAAAAAGACCACTATACCGGTGGAAGGTAGCTTGGTCTTAAAGGATGCGCAGGATAGGAAACTGGATGGCTTGTTGAAACAATCCTTCGAAGTGGATGCTGTGGCCTTACAGGCTTCAATTTGTGGTGCTTGCGTGGCTTGACCTAGATTGGCCACTGTTGGAAACAGGATACTGGGCTTGATGGACCTTGGTCTGACCCAGTATGGCATATCTTATGTTCTTATGAGAGCGTGCCTTCGGTGGTCTCAACACTTATGACAGTCCGTTCCTTTGGAACAAGATGGGGCAAGGGAACTGGACCATCTGGAGTCTGGGTCGGCTTACCTGGCGGATGTACACTACGACCTCATCAGGGCATTAGCAAATAGTATGGCTTCACTGGTGGCCGCTTGGCGGTCTCTGTGGCTGCGGAATTGAGCGGCCAACAGTTTGTCCAAATCGCAGCTCAGTAAGCTTCCTTTTAAAGGGAAGTTGTTGTTTGGTGAGGATTTGGACAAACTGGTTAAGGATTTAGGGGAGTCCAAAGGGGGAAGGCTCCCAGAGGACAAGCCTAGACAAGGAAAGTTCTTGCCGGCCTTTCGGGGTCAGTCTAGAGATTTCAGGAGATTTCGTACTTCTCATTTGGGTGGTTTCCAACGGGGAAGATTTGCTACTAGGACGCCGGGGTTTCGGGGGTTTCGTGGAGCAAACAGAGGGTTCGCAGTGGCATCCTCAGGGGCTGCTCAAAAGCCACAATGAAAGGCGGCGGGTTCCGGCAGGACAACCGATAGGGGGTCGGCTTCGGGATTTTCTTTCTGCCTGGACCCAGATAACATCAGACCAGTGGGTCTTGGAGATCATTCGCGAAGGTTATGCCCTAGATTTGGCAAGACCAGTTCTGGACTCGTTTGTGATGTCTCCCTGCAGGGGTCAATTAAAGACCCTAGCGGTTTGCTGTACTCTGGAGCGTCTCTTACGATTGGGAGCCGTTGTGCCTGTCCCGGTGGCGGACTATGGTTTGGGACGATACTCAATTTATTTTGTGGTCCCAAAGAAGGACGGTTCTCTGCGCCCTATCCTGGATCTCAAAGGAGTGAATCGCTGCCTTCGGGTACCGCTTTTCAGAATGGAAATACTAAGGTCCGTTATAGTGGCAGTCTGCCGGGGGGAGTATCTGATGTCTCTCGACCTCACAGAAGTGTATCTTCATGTTCCGATCAGAGCGTTGCATCAAAGGTTTTTAAGATTCGCTCTCCCTTGGGGACATTATCAGTTCCAAGCCTTGCCCTTCGGGCTCGTAACGGCACTGCGGATTTTCACCAAGATCATGGTGGTGGTGGCAGCAGCGCTGCGAAAGGAAGGGGTCTTGGTTCATCCTTACCTAGACGATTGGTTGATTCGGGAAAAGTCCGAAGCCGAGAGTGTGCGGGCTACAGACAAGGTGGTAATCTTTCTACAGAGCCTCGGCTGGGTGGTGAATCTGGTCAAGAGCTGCCTGGTTCCGTCTCAGCAACTCGAGTATCTGGGTGTGCGGTTCAACACTCAGAGCGGAGCGGTCTTCCTGCCGGATCGGAGAGCACAAGCGCTTCGGCAGTTGTTGCGGAAATTGAGTTCGACACCAGCACCCTCGGCGTGGACTTATCTTCGGCTGCTGGGAACAATGGAAGTAGTTCCGTGGGCCAGATTTCATATGAGACCTTTGCAGTGGGCGTTACTTCACCGGTGGTCGCATCAGTCTGACTTGCTAAGCAAGTGGCTACCGTGCCCTCTCAGGGTAAGGCAGTCTCTGCGGTGGTGGCTGAGACCCGAGTCCTGAGGGCGGGAATGCCTCTGGAGGAGCCGGTGTGGCTCCCATTGCTGACAGACCCCAGTCTCACAGAATGGGGAGCACATTGCAGGGAGCTCTTTGCGCAGGGTCTGTGATCTTCGCAAGAGAGCATTTGGTCAATCAGCTGGCTAGAGCTGAGAGCAGTTTTTCTAGCCCTGCAAAAGTTCGAGACTATGGTGTTAGGTCGGGCGGTTTGGGTGCTGTCCGACAATGCCGCAACCATGGCTTACATAAATCGCCACGGCGGCACAGGAAGCGTGGATAAGGAAGAAGAAGCAGAGGTGCTGTTCTCTTGGCTAGAGACGCGGTTACCAACGATCTCGGCGACGCACATTGCTGGGAAGGACAACATGACGGCGGATTTTCTCAGCAGAGTCTGGGTGGATGCCGGGGAATGGGAGTTGCATCCGGACGTATTCGCGCAGATAGTCCTTCGATAGGGGATGCCGATCATGGATCTCATGGCGACCTTCCAGTCTGCGAAAACAAGTCATTTTTTTCAGTAGACGGAGGGAGAGGATGTCGGAAGGAATCAACGCTTTGATGCAACCCTGGCCGTCGACAGGACTACTCTTTGTCTTTCCGCCGTGGGCGCTCATTGAGCGCGTAGTGCAGTGCATCGAGGCACATCAGGGACATGTGCTGTTGGTGGCTCCGGACTGGCCAAGGCGCCCGTGGTACACAGATCTCATTCGGTTGCTTGGCGGCGTGCCTTGGAGATTACCGACGTCAGAAAATCTGTTGATACAGGGTCCACTTCTAATTATCAAGGGTGTATTGTCAGACTCAAGGGTGCAGAGGGGGAATATGTAGAAGCTGATAAGGATAAAGCGGAATTGCTTAACAAATATTTTTGTTCTGTGCTCACAGATGAAGAACCAGGAGCAGGACCTCAGAAAACACCCACAAATAGGAACAGAAGCGAGGGACATCTTGAACAATTTTCAGAAGACTGTGTTCGTGAGAAACTAGCTCAACTTAAAGTAGACAAAGCGATGGGACCGGATGGGATACACCCTAGAATACTGAGGGAACTTGGGGACGTTCTAGCAACTCCACTGACTGACCTTTTCAATGCCTCGTTGGAGTCGGGAGTGGTGCCAAAGGACTGGAGAGAGGCTCATGTGGTGCCTTTACACAAAAGCGGAAGTAAGGATGTGGTTGAAAACTACAGGTCGGTTAGTTTAACTTCGATGGTGAGTAAATTATTGGAAACGCTGATGAAAGAGAAAATAGTGAGGTTTCTGGAGTCCAGCGGATTACAGGATCCGAGGCAGCATGGATTCATCAGAGGTAGGTCTTGTCAGACAAATCTGATTGATTTCTTTGACTGGGTGACCAGGGAGTTGGACCGAGGGAGAGCTCTAGATGTGGTGTATTTAGATTTCAATAAAGCCTTTGACACTGTTCCTCACAGGCAACTTATAAACAAACTGAGCACCCTAGGGATGGACCCTAAAGTTACTGCTTGGGTTAGAAATTGGTTGGGTGGGAGGCGACAAAGAGTACAAGTAAATGGAGCTCACTCTAAGGAGAAGGATGTTACCAGTGGTGTGCCCCAGGGATCTGTCCTTGGTCCGATTCTTTTTAACATCTTTGTTAGTGATATAGCGGAAGGGCTGTCGGGTAAGGTTTGCCTCTTTGCAGATGATACCAAAATCTGCAATAGAGTAGACATCCAGGAAGGTGTAGATAACATGAGGAGGGATCTAGCTAAGCTTGAAGAATGGTCTAGAATTTGGCAGCTGGGATTTAATGTTAAAAAATGTAAGGTCATGCATTTGGGCTGCAGCAATCCAAGGGAGCAATACAGTATAGGAGGTGAAGTACTTTTGTCCACTAAAGAAGAGCGGGACCTAGGTGTGGTTGTGTCTGATGATCTTAAAGTAGCTAAACAGGTAGAAAAGGCGACAGCAAAAGCTAGAAGGATGCTTGGGTGCATACGGAGAGGAATGGCTAGCAGAAAAAAAGGAGGTGATAATGCCTCTGTATAAGTCTTTGGTGCGACCTCATTTGGAGTATAGTGTGCAATTCTGGAGACCGCACCTTCAAAAGGATCTGAACAGGATGGAGTCGGTGCAGAGGGTGGCTACTAAAATGATTAGTGGGCTTCATTATAAAGCATATGAGGACAGACTTAAGGATCTTAATATGTACACCTTAGAGGAAAGGCGGGATAGAGGTGATATGATTGAGATGTTTAAATACCTCTGTGGCATAAATGTTCAGGGAGAGAGCCTCTTTCAATTGAAAGCAAGTTCTGCTACGAGGGGACATGGGATGAGGGTGAAGGGAGATAGATTCAGGAGTGATATGCGGAAATATTTATTTACGGAAAGAGTAGTTGATCCGTGGAATAGTCTCCCAGTGGAGGTGGTAGAGATGAGGACAGTAACTGAATTCAAAAAAGCATGGGACCAACACAGAGGATCTCTAAAGGTAAAAAGTGGACTGTTGTAGTTGTTGATATGGAAGGACAGACTAGATAGGCCATGTGGTCTTTTTCTGTCATCATGTTTCTATGTTTCTAATGCCTCAAGTGAATCAATTCTCGCTTATGGCTTGGCCATTGAAAGGGCACGGTTAAGGAAGAAAGGTTATTCCAGATTGGTTATTGCCACATTGCTTCAGGCATGGAAAAGTCCACATCGTTAGCTTATGTACGCATCTGGTGTGTGTTTGAAGAATGGGGTTCAAGGCATCAAGTACGCGCAGCTACTGCTTCAGTGCCTTTGGTCTTAAGTTTTTTGCAAGACGGGTTTGATAAGGGGCTGGCAGCCAGTTCCTTGAGAGTTCAATTGGCGGCGCTGTCTTGTTATAGAGGTAAAGTTCAAGGGGTGTTGCTAGGTTCTTAGGTCGATGTGGTGCGTTTTCTTAAAGCAGTTGCCAGAATACGGCCTTCGCGTAGAATCACGATCCCGCCGTGGGATCTCATCTTGGTTTTAGGGGCATTACTGAAGAAACCCTTTGAACCCCTGCACCAGGCGTCGGTTAAGGATTTGACTTTAAAAACAGTATTCTTGGTAGCCATCTGTTCGGCGAGGCACATTTCAGAATTGCAAGCGTTGTCCTGTAGGGAACCCTTTTTGTGTTTTTCCAGGGAAAAGGTGGTTCTTCGTCCAGTTCCGTCTTTTTTGCCAAAGGTTTCTTCACCGTTTCACTTGAATCAAACAGTTTCTCTGCCAGTCTTACAGGCAGAGGTAGGCAACGTTTCAGACCGTGGCTTGCGCCGTTTGGACGTAAAAAGGGTGCTGCTGCGATATTTGACAGTGACTGAGTCTTTCCGCAAGTCGGACCGTTCATTCGTGTTGTTCGGGGGCCCTTGCAAAGGTGAGGCGGCAGCAAAAGCATCCATTTCCCGATGGATTAAAGAGGCCATTGCGTCGGCTTATATCTTGCAAGGGCAACCTGTACCTGTGGGCTTGAGAGCTCATTCCACTAGAGCGCAAGTGACTTCCTGGGCAGAACACAGCTTGTTTCCACCAGTGGAGATTTGTAGGGCGGCCACTTGGTCTTCGCTTCATACTTTCAGTAAGCACTACTGCCTAGATGTGCTAGTGGCAAATGATGCTTGTTTCAGGTCGGCGGTATTGCGTGCCAGCAGAAACGGTCCCTTCCTATAGTACTGCTGTTTTACATCCCAGAGGTGGAGGAATAAACTGGAGGAACGATAAGGAAATAGGAATTACACTTACCTGTTAATTGTGGTTCCTTTAGGAACTCCAGTTTAGTCCTCATTCCCGCCCGGGGTGTGGATTCATTGGCAGAGTAAATTCAGTGGAGGGGGAGGTGAAAATTACCGGTGAGCATTGTTTTCATAAGACTACATTCATTCTGATTCTTTTCTGTTGCTATCTCTCTGTACTTTCCTTGCCAAATTTCTGGATCAGCGGGGGGGGGGGGGGGGGGGGGAACGGTAGGTGCTATCACCAGGCCCTTCTGTTCAAGGGGTGGTTAGTTGTCCGATATGTTGTGGGTTCTATAGTTAGTTGAGTATAACTTTAATATAATAGCTACTTGTTTGTTGCTCTTTGAGTCTGCTTTGTTAATAGTTCACTGGGGCTGATGGGAGTTTCCAGCAGACTACATCCAGTGATGTCATGAGTTTGACATGCCCAGTCTCCAAGCTGCAGGAGGAGGTGCACAACCCAGAGGTGGAGGACTAAACTGGAGTTCCTAAAGGAACCACAATTACCAGGTAAGTGTAATTCCTATTTTCTCTCACTCTTCAACTGCGATTTGTTCCAGGTCATGAATATTTCCTGGATTCCTTTTACCAATGGCAGATTTTAGCTCTTTCCAAAGGTTCTTGATTGGATTGAAATCAGGACTCATTGATAGCTAGTTTAAAACAGTCCATTTGCTCCTTTTTATCCATTCTTTTGAACGCATGTTTTAGGTCATTGTCCTGCTGGAGGACCCATGACCATCGACTCTGCGTGTGACGAGAGACTTTTAGCAAGGTGCCCAAACTGCGTGCTAACCCTGTCCTACCCTGGTATAACACTTTAGTAAACATGTCCTTTAATGAGGAAAAAGCAACATGGATTTAGCAAAGGGAAGTATGCTTAGAATTCTTTGAAGATATAAATAAACAAGTTTTTAAGAGTGAGTTAGTCATAATGAATCTAGATTTTTCAGAGGCAATTGATGAAGTCCTTAAAGAGAGATTCCTCGGGAAATTAAATTACAAGCATTGCTCTGTTGTGGCTTGGTAACTAGTTAAACTGTATTGGAAATAAAACGTATGACTAAGTAGCTGGCTTTCTCAATGGAGAGGTAAATAATGAAATGCCCAAGGGATCCGTATTGGGGCTAGTGTTTAACATCTTTATTAATGATGTGGAAAAGGATGCAATGAATGAGGTTACTCCAGATAACTCACTTTTAATCAAAGCAGTTAAAATATGAGCTGACTGTGAGAAATTCTGCAGCATCTGTTGGAGACTGTTATTGGTGATAGAACTGGCATATCAATTTTAATATGGAAAAGTACAAAGTGGTGCACATAGGCAAAAATATTCCTAATTACTTTATATGGGCATAATGCTAGTCTCTATGTTAGGAGTGTAGGGATTAATATAATTAATTGGAAAATTTTAATCTCAACATTTAGGGCCCGATGCCATCCAGGACGAACAGGCCCTTTGTGCGCCTAGTTGGAACCGGACGCACAGAGAGAGTCGTGATTCTGATCCCACAGGGCACGTCTAGCCCCATGGGATCAGAATCGCGAGCAGGCCTGAATGTGCAGGCCCGCGATTCAGCCCAGCCCAGCCCGCGATTCAGCCCAGCCCAGCCCGCGATTCAGCCCAGCCCAGCCTGCACGTACAGGCCCTGCTTGGCTAACTCAGTCAGGGCTTTTAAATGGAGCCACGGCGATTCCCGGCCACCGGCTCACAAAGTGCATTCCCCACAGCCCAACCCCCGATCCGGCCTCCCATGGCCAGGGTCGGGCTGTGGGCAATACCCTCTGCCCCTTGCCGCCGCATCCGCGCCCCAGTACTGCTGTTTCTGCTGCATCAGGGAAGTTATTCCATCTCGTAAGTGGAATGACTTCCCTGTTGAAGTCGCTGGCCCCAGATGTACAGGGCCGACATTAGAATTGGCCCTGTACATCTGGGGCCGGTGACTGCCCACTGCCCGCCCTAACACCGCCCCGATCTGCCCCTTTCCCGCCCCCATCTAACTTCCTTGTACAAAACGTGGGGAAGGAGGACGGGGCCAGGAAAGGACATGAATAGCTGGGATGGACGCCCCGCTATTCGTTGCTCAGAATGACTCCCTTTTTGTTTTATTTCAGTAATGGAATTTAGTTGTCTGCTTTTAATGTTTCTTTTATCTTAGTTAAACATTATATTCATCCATTTCCAAAGGAAACAAGTTAAAAATTATTACATTTAAACAAAAACTGAGAAACAGATCTTTACTATGTTACTAGCACTGATCAATTATCTAAAAATGTGCACAGCTCATTTTTAGTTAATCCTTATCTACCCCAAAGTTCAAATATCAAACTTAAACAGTCCATTCATTGAGACAGAAAGGTCTTCTCCGGTGGCTGCTATTGTGTGCCTTTAAGTCGATGTCTACTCCTGGCAACCCTTTTCTATGGCAATGCATCTCTAATAGGATCAGATGGAGCAGCCTGCAACAGCAGTGGAATCTGTCTTTCAGATGTTTATAGACATGCAGGCTAGTCCTGTAGCTGATGCTACTACTATTACTACTAATTATTTGTAACACCTGAACAAATGTAACACCTGAACACATGTAACACCTGAACAAATCACCTAGATCTATTGTATGTATACCATGTATTGTATGTATGTATGTATACCATCCTGACTCCAATTAACTAATGTTTATAATTACAATTACACTCAGTGAAGGTGTATAAATAATATTAACATACCAACCCTCTGCCTAATTGTAATATGGTATGCACTCCCATACACTTGTAGAAACATAGTAACAAACCTGCTCTCTATCTCATTGAAACATTTATATACAAAACCATTGTTTACTGATCCTATGTTGTCAAATAACACTGTCTGAAACAATGTGATCCAATCCTCTGCTACCTTTTACTCTAAATACTTTCTAAGCAAAAGTCTTCACAAACTAATACTGTCACCCTGGATCTACAAGGCAAAAACATGATCTGCTTACTACAAGCCCTCCTAAGTCTCTACCTACTCCTTAACACCTTCAATGCCTCTAATGCACTCACATATGATAACAACCATATCCCGGTACTACACAATAGAAATAGAAAATACCACCACAACCATTTCCAACCACCACAAAACCCACCCTACAAGAGACAATCTCATCTTCTATCCATAGCTTTAGAACATGCAATCGACACAAAACGCAACAGATTAGTTACCAAAAAAGAACTTAGATGTGCCCTTATCAACGCACGATCTACCCGCAAAAAATGGCCTGCCATCACTGACCTCATAACTAACCTCAACCTAGATATTTTATTGATCACAGAATCTTGGCTCTCTGATGCTGATACAGTCATACTAAATCAGCTCACACCTCCAGCATACTCAAGCTACACATGTAATAGATCTAACAAAAGAGGAGGCGGTGTACTCATTATAGCAAAGACAGAACTCCAATACCGAATAATCCAAACCAGCAGTACACCACTTCTAGATGTAATCTCTATCTACAACAACCATAACACAATCAACCTGATCTATAGACCCCCAAATAATTCACCTGAAGAACTCTCAACCATAATCGACTTAGCCTGCAATCCTAAGCATCCTGACAAACCAAACTGGCTACTAGGCGACTTCAATCTCGCTTCACTACAACCCACCTCATCCTGTTCCTTCCTCGATGCAATGTCCAACCTCAACTATGAGCAAATAGTAAACAACCCCACCCACCATAGTGGGAATACGCTTGATCTGATCTTCTCCCCATCCACCTATTCAAGCAACAACTACAAATTCGATCTCTCCATTAACCCAGTTCCCTGGTCCGATCATTGCCTTCTATCATTCAACATGCCAGTACAGCTAGAGTCGACCAACCACATCAAGAAACGCTCTCCAACAAACCATAGTCGTTTCATACCATTTGACAAAGAAGAAACCACAAAAATTGTACTTCCGAAGCTTTCAAAACCACCCTCCAAAAACATCAGTGATTTAGTCGCCAACTGGAATAAAACCCTTAATGAATATTCGGTACCATCTACAACCAACATCCACTCAACACCAGATAAACACTCAGATAAAAGACCATCTCTACCATGGTTCTCCCCAGAGCTAAAGAAATCCCTCATATTCCTAAGGAAGCTAGAGAGAAAATGGCGCAAATCCCAGAACTCCACTGATCAAGCAACATACCTATCACATCTAGAAACGCATCGGGAAGCGGTATGGAACAGAAGAAAAGCCTTCCACTCAGAACTCCTCAACCGCTCTCTAAACAAGCCACGAGAACTCTTTAACCTAGTGAGGGTACTAACCACGGAGCCAGCCCCACCACAACAAGATGCTATACACCCCCAAAAGTATGCCGATTACATCCAGGCCAAAGCCATCCAAACTTCAACAACCGCTCCCCCAACTATTACCCAAACTTTCTTACATGAGAACCCATTCCTCAAGTTCACATCCCCCTCAATAAAGCACGTCGAAGATATCATTACCAGAATAAATACAACCACGGCAGCCAACGATCCATGTCCAGCACACTGGATAAAAGCGTTGCGACAAGACCTCAGCCCATTCATATCCGAAATCATAAATCAATCTTTCACAACAGGAATCTTCCCATCAGCCCTTAAGCAGACCTCCATAAGACCTCTTCTAAAAAACAACCAGCTAGACCCAACAAAAGAAGAATCTTACCGTCCAATTTCCAGCATCCCCCTGCTATCTAAGATAATAGAGAAGGTGACACAGATTCAGATCCAACATCATATAGACACCACATCACCTCTGGACCCCAGTCAACATGGATTCAGAGAAGCCCACGGAGTTGAATCATTACTGACCTCACTAATCAACACCCTCATCTGTGGAACCGACAATATCAAAAAGGGCTTTGCACTAATATTCCTGGTCATCTCTGCAGCGTTTGATTCTGTGGACCATAACAAACTCCTAACCCGACTCCAATGCAAGGGCATCCGGGAATTAGCATGGGACTGGTGCAAATCTTACCTCGAAGAGCGCTGGCAACATGTTAGAACGGGAACAAACACCTCAAAATCTTTCCAGTTGAAACAAGGCGTCCCTCAAGGATCCTCTATCTCGGCGCTACTTTTTAATATCTATATGCAGCCGTTATGTGAGATCACCCGTTCATTTGGAGTCTCCTCTCTAATCTATGCAGATGACGTGCTGATTTTCACACCAATCAACGTTACTCGGCCTGATTATACAGTACTAACAGAGTGTTTTGACGCAATCACAGACTGGCTTCTCACACAGAATATGAGAATAAACTTCAAAAAAACGGAAGCCCTAATCATCACGAAGAATAAAGAATTTTTACCCCCGCCTAATCTAAAAGTACGGGACGCTGGGCTTCCTATCAAATCCACCGTAAAATACCTAGGCGTAACCCTGGATCACCGACTGGATTTCAAAGAACACATAAACCGCACAGTGAAAACCATCTATTTCAAGATCAGGACTCTCCGAAACCTCAAAAACATGCTCGACCCTGACAACTTCCGTACCATCTTTCAAGCCATAGTCATTCCACACTTTGACTATGCAAACATAATTCTACACGGCCTCCCAAAAAGTACACTAAACACGCTACAATTAGCGATGAACACTGCTGCCCGCATCCTCAATGGTGCATCAAGGAACGATCACATAACCCCCATCTTAAAGGAATTACACTGGCTTCCAATATCCTGCAGGACTACATACAAAGCACTACTCATGACATTGAAAGCCACTAATAACTTAGCTCCCCTAGCAATCTCCACACTCATCACCCACACCCCTAACACTAGATCTAGAAGATCAGTCGCAGCTAACACCCTAATCATCCCAACTGACTTCACAAAATGTACACACACAACCACTGCAAGAGCATTCACCTACTTCGCTCCCAAATGTTGGAATGATCTTCCACCCACCATAAGAGAAATTAAGGACCTCAAACAATTTAGAAAAGCCATAAAACACCACCTGTTCCTTTCATACTTCTCTCAATACCAGACCCCAACTTAGCCTAAACCCCATCACAAACCAATATTTAAACGCTCTATCACTCATTGTATAACAAGAAGAATACCATTGTATATAGTTAAATAATTATATGTACAAAGTTTTACCCTATGTTGTATCCTGTTAGACTTCCTGTTATATGTAAACTCACGACAGCCTGTTGCCATTGGTGAGTATTCTAAGTTTACTGTAAACCGCGCTGATGATAAAAGTGCGGTATATAAGAGCGTTAAATAAATAAATAAATAATAAATTAAGTCGATGTCTACTCCTGGCAACCCTTTTCTATGGCAATGCATCTCTAATAGGATCAGATGGAGCAGCCTGCAACAGCAGTGGAATCTGTCTTTCAGATGTTTATAGACATGCAGGCTAGTCCTGTAGCTGATGCTACTACTATTACTACTAATTATTTGTATAGCGCTACAAGGCATACGCAGCACTGTACATATCGATGTAAGACACAGTCCCTGTTCATCAGAGCTTACAATCTAATCAAGACAAAACATGTGGAGCGCAATTTTATAACAGCCATGTCTGGCCAGCAGAAATGTTTAACCTGAAAACGGGGACGTAATAAACCCAATTCCAAAACTGCAGGTATAGACACACTCACGGTTCCAGAATCAGGGAGATATTCGCCCCCGGTGCAAAATACATCCCTGTGCCCACCGTATTCTGAAAAGATAGATGTCTCAGATGCTTCCTGTCTCCGCTGGCAAAATACATCCCCTAAGCTGATGCTCACAATGACAGTGTTGTGGTCATGCAAGCAACACATTAATATGGATGAAACAGATATGGTCATACAAACCAAACTATATATACTAGTCTGTTGCATGCCCATAACATTACAAGGTTATGTGCGTGCACCAAAGCTATTGTATAAGCAAGTGGAAAGTGAGATGTTTGTCCTGACAGACCCTGCAGCAAAACATACATGGTATTTGAAGAACACTTTAGTAATTCCTGCAGTTGTCATTGCTGTAAACAGTTTATGCAGTGTTAAGTATGGGCCAGAACACACTTAAATGGGTCCTTACAGCTACATGTCAAAACATGTCCTTGTCAATAATAGGGTTCCATCAGGATATGAACATGCAAACATTGGAAATACATGCCCAAAAGCAGCAGCATTTGTCATACAAATGTGCACAATATTAGAGAACTGCGGCATGCCCCCACTCTGAGGGTCCCCCACCATTGACAGGGACATGCCCTGCTATGTTGCTGCAGAGCAGCTTTTCAGAATATACTGCCCATTCACTCTGGCTTCTGATGATGCTGCAGTCAGCCCCACAGTCTAGGTACTGACCAGGCATACATGTTCCCCAAGGGTTACGGATCAGCACACCAGGGCCTCCCTTGCACCCCCATACCACATACTCACACACACACACACACACTCACACACACACACTTGCAGTCACAAATAACATACCCCTGCAAAAACCATGCTGTGCACCTATAAACAACTGTTGGTAAGACATAATGAGATGGCGTCTCAGGACAACACATCTGCTCTGCATTGCTCAGTCAAACACGATTATGCTCCATACTAACTCACATACCATCCCTACATCTGCATTCCCATTTTTCCAAACACTGGAATTATTAGGGAAGCCTAGAATAACCCGTTTAGCACAAACAGCACAACAAATGTCAGCATAGCCAGAATGAAGACTATTGCAGTGCTTTATATTTCTGTAGGGGTGTGTTTTATTGTTCCCTAACCTTACAAATGCCCCTCACTTGTGCATTCTATTCTTTACAAGTGCATCCCAAATAGCAGACACACCAGTTCAATACAGATGTGTCACAGCCATTCATCTATATAGGAAATGTTGAAGATCAGAGCAAAAAATGTTCTAAGTCCTGGCCTTATTCCATGTTGCCATTGGTATAATGTAAGCGTCCTCGGGAAACACTCAGGTCACACACGGGCCTTTCCTGAATTCACTTTCTATGTCTCCGTGGCTTGCCACACCCCCGTTCTGCCCCCTCCCATCCATATTCTGAGAGCCCCGTTTTTGTGCCATGTACATGCAGGGCTGCGTGTTTTAGGAATATGGGTCAAGACGTTTTGAGGAGAAAATGTCTTTCCCGCACGTCCAGGTGGCCTATTTGCATTTCAGAATGATCTCCAGAGTGAAACTGAGAGTAGAGTATGGTAAGATACACATAAGTAATGGACAAGAGAATGAGGAGCATCAGAATCCAAAAGTGTCTCCAAAGAGATGGGTTTTTAGCTTGGTAGATGACAGCAACACAGTTTTTATTTTTTCCAAAGCCCAGAACCGGCCCTATCACCAGACAGACAAGGCACCTGTCTTAGGTGGTAGAATTTGGGGCATGGCAGTGTGGCAAGACAACAGTGCTTACAAGGAGTGCACACAATATATACAGAAATGGAGGAAAACACAAACCGAGGAATGCAAGCAACTATACCTAACACTCCTCATGAATTACAAGAATGAGGTCAACCTCGCAAAAAAAGAATCACCACACTAACCAACTCAATAAAGCTCTTAATAGACCCAGGGAGCTTTTTGAGCTTGTCAAGTCACTCACCAAATCCACCCAGAACACTGTCTATGCAGACGAAATAAAGGCCCAGACGCTTGCTGACCACTACGTCAAGAAATTACATCCGCAACTACCCACAATCATCGATCAAAGCTTATCGCTAGCCATCACCCCTCGAGAAACCGACACCGTCACTCAAGCAAACTCTGCAGCTGAATGGAACACTTTCCAACAATTAGGCAAACAACAGATCATAAACATCATAACTAATTTAAATACCACTACCTCCCCTCTTGACCCATGCCCAACCGCCTGGATAAAAGCAACAAAGAAGGAAATCACAAAACCTATCACTTACATTGTAAACCAGTCACTTCAACAAGGTACCATGCCGACCCATCTCAAGAGATCACTTATAAGACCAATCTTAAAGAACAAATCTCTCAACAAAAGTGACCCTGCATCATATCGCCCGATCTCAAGCATATCATTCCTAGCTAAAACAATCGAAAAAGCGGTTCAGCAACAACTGCAAGATCACATAGATGATAGAAAAGCCTTAGATAAGTATCAATATGGGTTTTGTCAGCATCACGGAGTAGAAACACTACTACTGGCACTCCTTGACAATCTCCTCAGGGGTCTTGAAAACAAAAACACTATGTTCATACTTATATTTATCGACATTTCAGCCGCATTTGATACAGTTCACCAGAGCACCCTCTTAAACCGTCTTGCCTCCATAGGTATAGCAGGGACCCCCCTAAAATGCTTTGCTTCATATATATCCAATAGAATGCAACAAGTTCAGTTCAACAATGATAAAGCTGATGCCTTCCCTCAAACCCAGGGGATTCCTCAGGGGTCTGCCTTATCATCCCTATTATTTAATTTGTATATAAAACCGATCTGCAAGATCTTTCAGAAGCGCAACATCAATTACCACATCTATGCTGACGATGTGATGCTGTATACACACCTGGACATAACACAACCGGATTTCACTCCACTAGAGGAATGCCTTGACATGCTCCAATCATGGCTGCATCAAAACAACATGTCAATAAACCACAAGAAAACAGAGGTCATGTTTATCTCTAAGAAAACCAACTTAATTCCGCCCACCACAGTCACCCTTAACAATAACATTTATCATACGAAACCTGCAATAAAATATCTAGGAGTCCTACTAGACTGCAACCTTAGGATGGATAAACACCTCCGAACAATTAACAGAGCCATTTTTTACAAGCTGAAAGTTCTGCAACCACTTCGCAATATCCTCGAAAAATCGGACTTTAGGTCTGTTGCGCAAGCTCTCATTATTTCCCACCTGGACTACTGCAACGCCATCCTGCAAGGGCTTCCGAAGAACACCCTAAACATCTTGCAAATGGCTCAAAATGTTGCTGCAAGAGTCATCATGGAAAAGAAAGTCACAGACCACATAACCCCAGTACTTATGGAACTGCATTGGCTCGCGGTGGCCGCCCGGATCATTTTCAAACTTCTCATAACAACGTTTAAACTCATCCATAACATCGCACCATCCTACCTCAATAATCTAATCACTATTCAACCACACAACAGGAGCAGAAGAACCATAAATCTCAACGCTCTCTGTGTTCCGACAAGCATAAGAACCGTCAAAGCAGAAACAAGCAATAGGGCATTCACATATACAGCACCAATCCACTGGAACCAGCTCCCACACGAGTTGAGACTCACAAATAACTTGAGTGAATTTAGAAGGAAACTCAAAACCCATTTATTTCAGACTCACTACAACCTGACCTAAGGGGGATACTTCTACCTCAACCAGATGTCTTTTGCCTGCCACGGCGGCATTTTGAATACTGGCATGTAATCATGTATAAATTGTATATATTGGACCCCTCCCACACTCTTGCAATCAAATGTATACCCAGAACTGTGTGCCCCAACCAAATGTATATTGTATCCCATTGATTCTCCTGTTTTATGTAAATCATTGCCTAATCAAAATGTAAATCTAAAAATCACTGTATTGTACGATACACTATGATTCTGTAAAGTAAACCGCTGATCGTAGGAAGCAGCGGTATACAAATGTTTACTAAATAAATATGGGACCCTTGAGCACCTGTGTGTGCTCTAACAGGAAGTTTGCATCAGAGGGTGTGGGATACAAAAGGTCTTGAGCATGTGCAAATACTCAAGTGCCACAGGCTATGCATATTGCTTTTAAGTGCTTCAGGGCAGGCAGATCA
Organism: Ichthyophis bannanicus; assembly: GCA_033557465.1. Taxonomy (NCBI): domain Eukaryota; kingdom Metazoa; phylum Chordata; class Amphibia; order Gymnophiona; family Ichthyophiidae; genus Ichthyophis; species Ichthyophis bannanicus. Next base: position 574,838,364 of record CM066035.1, read on the forward strand.
AGGTAGGATGGGTAGTAGTGGCAGCAAAGGATGTGAAGAAACAGGCCCGGCAAGCAGAAGGGACAAGGGGAGATGCTGTACACAGCAAGGGTGAGGGGAGGTAGGGTAGGGAAGGGAAGGGGCAATGCTGGGTACCTGCAAGAGTAGTTAGTGTCAGAATAGGGAAGGAGCACTGGGGTGAAGGAGATGGAAAGCTGTAGATAGAGTAAAAAGGAAGATTGAGGATTGAATGGTGAGGAGGGGTGAAATCTAGAGTGGAAAGACAAGCAGAACAATAAATAGTAAATCTGAAAATGAAAAATCATTGTCAGAAATGGATGTAGGGGAGGAAGTAAAGAGAGGAGGAAAGGAAAGAAATGGCAAATGGACAAAAAACCCTAGAAACAGATTTAATAGAAGGCAAAAAGAAGAAAGCAGAAACCAAAGGTTGAGAACGAAGCAATTACAAAATAAAATGGCCGGACAATAAACGTAGAAAAAATAATTTTATTTTCAGTTTTGTTGTTGTTGTTAAGTGCCGTCGAGTCGGAGTCGACTCATGGCGACCCTCTGGATAGCTATCCTAAATTGTGTTCGGTCTTCAGTCAGGCGGCTCATTGTTGACAGACTGGTACCCGTAGCTGCTGTTATTGTAGCGATCCATCTCATTGCTGGCCTTCCTCTTTTGCGTTGACCTTCTATCTTGCCAAGCATGATGTCTTTCTCTAATGATCTCTCTCTTCGCATGATGTGTCCGAAGTATGAAAGTCGAAGTCTTGTCATCTGAGCTTCTAAAGAAAGCTTAGGTTTGATCTCCTCTAGTACCGACTGGTTTGTTCTTCGGGCAGTCCATGGTATACACAGTATTCGCCGCCAGCACCATAATTCAAAGGCATCAATTTTCTTCCTGTCTGTCTTTTTCACTTTCCAGCTTTCACATCCATATGATGTTATTGAAAATACCATGGCTTGAACAAGTCGAATCTTTGTATGGAGAGAGACATCTCTGCTCTTGAGAATCTTATCTAGGTCTTTCATAGCCATTCTGCCAAGAGCAATGCGTCGTCTGATTTCTTGACTGCTTGTTGCTTCTTTATTGATAGTTGATCCAAGTAGGTTAAAGTTGTTCACGATTTCAATTTCTTCTCCTTCAACGATGAACCTGTTGATTATGCCAGTTGTCATGATCTTTGTCTTCTTTACATTAAGGTGCAGGCCCATTTTGAGACTATGTTCTTTGATTGTGAGAAGCAAATGTTTCAGATCATCTTCACTTTCAGCCAGTAATGTGGTATCATCAGCATAGCGAAGGTTGTTGATGAGTCTTCCACCAATCTTCACACCTCTGTGGTCTTCATACAGTCCTGCTTCTCTGATGATTTGTTCTGCATATAAATTAAACAGGTAGGGGGAAAGTATGCAGCCTTGTCTTACACCTTTGCTTATTTTAAACCATTCTGTTTCTCCTTGTTCCGTTCGAACTGTTGCTTCTTGATCAATGTACAGATTGCGCAAGAGAACGATCAGGTGTTCTGGTATACCCATGCTTCTTAACGTGGCCCAGAGTTTCTCATGGTTTACACAGTCAAAAGCCTTGCTATAGTCGATAAAGCACAAATATATATCCTTTTGGTATTCTTTAGTCTTTTCAAGGATCCATCTCACATCCGCAATGATGTCTCTCGTTCCTCGTCCTTTCCTGAACCCTGCTTGCACTTCAGGTAGTTCTTGTTCTAGGTATGGCTGTAGTCTCTTTTGAATAATCTTCAGTAGAATCTTGCTGGCATGTGGGATCAGAGCGATTGTGCGATAATTTCCACAGTCAGTTGGATCACCTTTCTTTAGTATTGGTATAAACACAGATCTTTTCCAGTCAGTTGGCCATGATGTTGTCTTCCATATTTCTTGGCAGAGCCTTGTAAGTATGGTAACAGCTGCATCAGATTGCTGCAATACTTCTATGGGAATGCCATCAATGCCTGGTGCTTTGTTCTTTGATAAGGCTTTCAATGCTGCTTCAACTTCTTCTTTCATCACCAATGGTTCCTGATCATAAGGTATAGGTTGAAACGGCTGTTGGTCCACTTGATCTTTATCATATAAAAACTCTGTATATTCCTCCCACCTTTTCTTGATCTTCTCAGCATCATTCAATATAGAACCTTGAGCATCTTGTAACATTCCAATTCGAGGCTGGAACTTTTTCTTTAGCTCTCGCAGCTTTAGGAAAGCCGATCTTGTTCTTCCTCTAATAGTTTCTGCTTCTATTTCCTTGCAAGTGTCATTGTAGTACTTTTCCTTGTCCTGTCTTGCTGCACGTTGGAAATCTCTGTTGAGTTCTGAGATTGTCTTTCTTTCTCCTTTGGCTTTAGCTTCTCTGCGTTTCTGGGCAATTTTCAGAGTTTCTTCCGTCATCCATTTTGGCCGTTTTTGCTTTTTCACCTTTTGTAGAGACTTCTCGCTTTCTTCCAGCACAACCTTCTTGACGTCATTCCATAACTCTTCCGGAGCTCTGTCATTTGTATCTAAAGCAGCAAATCGATTTTGCAGGCAGTCTTTAAATTCCAGTGGTATATTCTCAAGGTCATATTTTGCTGCATTCATGAGTGGTTTGCTCTTTTTCAACTTTAGCTTGAGTTTGCATACTAGTAGTTGATGATCTGTACCACAGTCAGCTCCAGGTTTTGTCTTTGTTGATGTTACAGAGCTTTTCCATCGTTGACTTCCACAGATGTAGTCAATTTGATTTTTATACAATCCATTGGGTGAAGTCCATGTGTACAGTCGCCGCTTGTGTTGCTGGAAGAAGGTGTTTGAGATGAATAGATCATTGGTCTTGCAGAATTCTATCAATCTTTCTCCAGCTTCATTTCTGATGCCAAGTCCATATTTTCCAACTACTTTGCCTTCTTCTTTGTTGCCAACTTTTGCGTTCCAGTCACCCATGACTATCAGGATATCCTGTTTGCATGTTCTGTCAATTTCAGCTTGTACCTGTTCATAGAACTCTTCAATTTCATTCTCTTCTGCAGCTGTTGTTGGGGCATATACTTGAATTATAGTTGTGTTGATAGGCATTCCTCGTAGACGAATAGAGATTAAGCGTTCGCTGACTGCATTGTATTTCATTACAGTTCTTGCAAGTTTCTTCTTTATTATAAATGCAACACCATTTCTTCTTTGTCTTTCATTTCCAGCATAGTAGACCATGTGATCATCTGATGCAAAGTGCCCGATGCCAGTCCATTTCAGTTCGCTGACACCCAACAGATCAAGTTGTACACGTTCCATTTCATTCTTGACCACCTCCAACTTCCCTTGGTTCATGCTTCGTACGTTCCATGTTCCAATGTGTAAGACATCTTTACAGCTTCTGACTCTCATTTCATGCGCAGCTACATCAGCAGTCAGACTTCCCGAGGGCTTTGATCCAACCACATCATAAATGCTGGCTTTACTCTGAAAAGTCTTCAGCTCTTCCCCAGTAGCTAGTTGAGTGCCTTCTGACCTGGGAGTCTCATCTTCCAGCACCATAGCACAATTTGTTTTGTTGTAACTATCCATTGGGTTTTCATGGCAAGATACAGAAGTAGATTGCCGGGCCTTCCTTCCGCGCAGTTTAAGTTTGGTGTTGTTGCCGTTGTCACAGAAATGTGATCCTCCGCCGTCAACACTATCCCATTCTGCTGCTGCCCAGATGGGTGGTTTGTCTTCGTCTGGCACCTCAGCTGAGACCTGTCCATCTTGGGAGACCCTGCCAGTAGTTAAACTACCGATAGTTTAGCTCTCAGCATCACTGATGCACGCAAGCCCTCACAGCACGACAAGCTGCAAACCAAGTGAGAGATGCACGCAAGCCCTCACAGCACGACAAGCTGCAAACCAAGTGAGAGATTTTCAGTTTAGTGATTGAAATATGTCAGTTTTTGTAATTTCCTGTATATCAGCTATTTTTATATTTTGTACAATAGTTGAAGAAATGCATCACAATTTTCTCTTTCTCTGGTATTGCATTATTATTTATTTATTTATTTACTTAACAGGTTTTTTTTATACCACCCTATCTTCCATTTAGGGTGGTTTACATTATAATTTTAACATTTTTTACAATGAATAGGTGAATTAGCTTGGATAGGAATATATTTAACCTATGAATTTAAGTGAACTATTATACATTAGCATTATACAGTGGAACAGTAAATCTTGTGGGTTAGGTTAAAGGGGTTTTGGGGAGGTAGGTGGTCAGGAACAGGATGTAGGGAAGGTCTAGGTGGTATTTATCAAGTCATGCTGTCATAGTGCTCTAAGAATGGGAACGTCTTTACGTCTTTGCAGAAATCCTGGAGGTCATTGTTAGCTCTTATGTTATTTTGTTGTGAGTTCCAGAGTGATAGTGCATAAAGGGAGGGTGCTCTGTTGCATGTTGTCTGTTTTGCTTTGTTTTTTGCCTTCGATATGTTAGGTGTTTCGTAGATGACTGTCTGTTTCTGGTTTCTGGATCTCTTACTGTCATTGGTTGGAGGATGGTTGATGCCAGTTAGTAAATTATCTTAAAGATGGCGGTAAGCGATTTGAATTTGTACCTTTGGTGGATGTAATTGTTTTAAGATTGGGGTGATCTGGCTGTCCTTCGGTATCCCAGATATTATCCTCGTAGCAGTATTCTGTATTCGTTGTAGGGTCTGGGTGCTATGTTTTGGTAAGCCTTGATATATAGAGTTGCAGAATTCGAGTATTGGCATAATCATGGCCTGGCAGAAGATACGAAAGCTGTTCTCGTCAAGGAGTGGTATGAGTCTTTGTATTGTTCGTAATTTATGGTATGCTGATCTTGTTGTTTTGGAAATGTGTGATTGGAGACAGAGTTTTTGGTCTAGTATTGCTCCAAGATATTTCACTTCCTGCTTAATTTTTGTGTTGTTTTGATGTATGGTAAGGTTGATTGGAGGTGTGACTGTGCTATTACGAGTTACACTGAGAACATCTGATTTGGTGTAGTTTTTGTGGAGATTTTGTTGTTGAAGCCAGTCAGTCATTTTTACATACATTACATGCAGAGTGTAGCTTCATAGAGTTTCAGTAATTTATTTATTTTATTTTATTTATTTAGACAATTTTGTATACCACCTTATCCTTCAATCAAAGTGGTCACAACACAATTGGGTGATACATTTAACATGAGGGGATATGAGAGACACATATGCTAATACTTACAGGGAACATGGGCTATGGAGGGTTAAGTGGCTTGCCCAAGACCACAAGGAGCACCTGTGGGACTAGAAACCCCAGTCCTTCCGGCCCAAAGTTGCTGTCCTCTAGTGGGATTTGAACCCCTGACCTTCCGGCCTGAGGTACCTTGCCCCAACCACTAGGCCACACCTCCCTCTACATATAATCTATGTTAAGTTTGTGATAATTTATTTTGCACTTAGTGAGGATCTCTCTATGTGTAACTGAGGCTAGGCATACTGTCAGCTTGAAATTCCCATGCAGAGACCTGTAGTATTCTAGCTTGTTCAGTTTATCCAGAAGGTGTATTGATGATCTGGAGTTCATTGCTATATTTTTGGTGCTGCCCTTTTCTGGGTAGTCTCCTTCTGTAAATTCTGATCCTAAGTGATTTTTAATGGGTGTGTATTACTTCATAATATGCCTTCTAATGGAGAGTTTATATTGTTACTGAGATGAAACTAGAATTGTGTGGGGTTTTTTGTATGGAGAGTTCTATGGGGAAATGTCCTAGTAATGTTCTGCGCTCATTGTAAGACAAGGGAGACTTATGCCTATCCACACAATGGGGGGAGGGGGATATTCAAAAGCATTTACATGGCTTGCAGACCATTTAAGTACCAGTCAAGGAGATATTCAGTGGTTAGTGCCGCTGGATATCCACTACATGCCCCGTTGCTATGTAGTTAGCATTGGGGTGTGTCGTGGGTGTTCCAGGGAGGAGCAGACGTGGTACCTGTTGCTAACCAGGCATCGGCAATGTTGAGCTGCTGCACGGTTCGAGAAAAGTGGGTAAAGTCAGGTGTAGCAAATTCTGGCCTAACTTTACCCACAGAAGCTTACCGGGCAGTGACTCAATATTGCCTCTGCCCAGTTAGCTTCCAATTTCTGTGACGACCCCAGATATTCAATGCTGGCAGCCAGATAGGGCCCTGGCTTTGATTATCCCGGGTTAGTTTTCAGCAGCAATGGCTATGTGCTTTGCAAGCACTAGTCGCCACTGCTGAATATCCCCCCCCCCCCAATATGTTTAAAGTTAACACCATGACTGTCCAGTGTGTAGGGTAAAGGGTCAGATTTTTATATTAGAGCCCTAGGCTTCATAATATTGCTATAATTTTTGTTAAATAGAAACAGAGAAAATGTCTATCTAATCTGCCAATCCATATGAACTACTAAACTCTACATTTACTTTCTGTCTCTCTAGAGCAGTGGTTCCCAAACTTGGGGTCGGAACCCCAAATAGGGTCACATCATCAGTGGATGGGGATCACAGAAACATGGCCATTTCCCCTTCTCGCCGGACTATCTCTGTGACCTATGCCAGGTAGTGGCAATCACCAGTTAGCATGTGGCCTGTAAGCCAGTGAACATTCATTAGTCCGCGCCCCCTCCTGGGTAAGCTTTCTGTTGGATTGGAAACACATGCTGGGTACTGGGGTCTGTAAGCACAAACTGCATAGTGACACAAGGGACCATCTGCTGACCAAGGGTGCTGAAAAAAACTGAAATTTGAGACTGTAGACCTACTTTTAGTAATCTGTGAACTATTATTAAAATCATCTGTAGTACCTGAAGATTGGAGAATGGCCAACGTAACACCAATTTTTAAAAAGGGTTCCAGGGGTGATCCAGGAAACCCCTTAGTAAGCCCTGTAAGCCTGATGTCAGTATTGGGCAAAATGGTAGAAACCATTATAAGAAAAAAATGACTGAACATATAGATAGTCATGGTTTAATGAGAAAAAGCCAACATGGATTTAGCCAAGGAAAGTCTTGTCTTACTAATCTGTTATAGTTTTTTGAAGGTGTGAATAAACAGGTAGACAAAGATGAGCTGGTTGATAGAGTATATTTGGATTTTCAAAAAGCCTTTGTCAATGTTTCTCATGAGAGACTGTTAGTTAAATTATGAAGTCTTGGATAGGAGGCAGTGTATTATTGTGGATCAGGAACTGGTTAAAAGATAGAAAGCAGAGTGTATGGCTAAATGGCCAATCTGAATGGTGAAAGGTGAATAGTGGAATACCTCAGGGATCTGTACTGGGCCCACTGCTTTTTAACATATTTATAAATGACCTGGAAATGAGAATAACGAGTGAGGTGATCAAATTTGCAGATGACACAAAATTATCCAACGTTATTAAAACAGAAGACGATTGTGAAAAATTGAAAGAGGACTTTTATAAATTGGAAGACTGGACATCCAGATGGAAGATGAAATTCAGTGTGGACAAGTGCAAAGTCATGTACCTAGGAAAGAACATCACAAACTATGGTTAAGCAATGCAAGGTTCCACATTAGGAACCACCACCCAGGAAAAGGATTTAGGAGTCATCATGGATAATACATTGAAACCAGTGGTGGGATTCGGCCAGTTCACACGAACCGGTTTCTGACACAGGCCGTGTTCGCTAAACCGGGCCGACGACGGCATCCTGAAGCCAGTGTAGCACTGCCAGGAATCCCCCCACTCACCAGTGGTTTGACGGCATCAGGGTACAGCGACATTGCAGGAAGCCCCGATGCCATCAAATCACTGGCAGGTGGAGAGATCGGGCTGCTGGGCCACCAGGGAGTTGCTGTTCTGTGCTGGCAGCTAGCAGTCTGTGTGTGCGGCACCAGCAACCAAAACATGTGCCGTGCTGCCACCCGCTCGATTCCGGCAGTGGTGGGATCGATGCGAACTGGTTCCTGTTCGGATCGAATTCCTCCACTGGTTGAAACCCTCTGCCCAGTGTGCAGCGGCGGCCAAGAAAACAAATAGAATGCTGGGAATCATAAGGAAAGGAATGGAAAATAAAACCAAAGATATTAGAATGCCTCTGTATCATTGCATGGTGCGACCCCACCTTGACTATTGTGTGCAATTCTGGTCGCCATATCTTAAAAAGGATATAGTGGAATTAGAAAAAGTACAGAGATGAGCCACCAAAATGGTAAAGGGGATGGAAGGATATCCCTATGAGGAAAGGCTAACAGGTTAGGGCTCTTCAACTTGGAAAAGAGATGGCTGAGGGGAGATACGATAGAGGTCTATAAATTAATGAATGTAAGATCTTGTCTTACTAATCTGTTATGTTTTTTTGAAGGTGTGAATAAACAGGTGGACAAAGGTGAGTCGGTTGATATAGTGTATCTGGACTTTCAGAAAGCCTTTGTCAAGGTCCCTCATCAGAGACGTTTGGCAAAACTAAAGAGTCAAGGGATAGGAGGCAGTGTACTATTGTGGATCAGGAACTGGTTAAAAATTAGAAAGTAGAGTGTAGGGCTAAATGGCCAATTTTCCCAATGGAGAAAGGTGAATAGTGGTATACCCCAGGGATCTGTGCTGGGTCCGCTGCTTTTTGACATATTCATAAATGACCTGGAAAGGGGAATAACGAGTGAGGTTATCAAATTTGCAGATGACACAAAACTATTTAAAGTTGTTAAAACCCAAGAGGATTGTGGAAAATTGTAAGAGGTTCTTGATAAATTGGAAGACTGGGCATCAAAATGGCAGATGAAATTTAATGTGGACAAGTGCAAAGTTATGCACCCAGGGAAGAACAACCCAAACTATGGTTACACAATGCAAGGTTCCACATTAGGAACCACCACCCAGGAAAAAGAGTTAGGCGTCATTGTGGATAACATGTTAAAACCCTCGGCCCAGTGTGCAGGGCGGCCAAGAGAGCAAATAGAATGCTAGGTATCATAAGGAAAGGAATGGAAAATAAAACAAAAGATATTATAATGCCTCTATATCGTTCCATGGTGAGACCGCACCTTGAATATTGCGTGCAATTCTGGTCGCCGTATCTTAAAAAGGCTATAGCATTATTAGAAAAGGTTCAGAGAAGAGCCACCAAAATGGTGAAGGGGATGGAAGGATACTCCTATGAAGAAAGGCTAAAAGGATTAGGGCTCTTTAACCTGGAAAAGAGATGGCTGAGGGGAGATATGATAGAAGTCTATAAATTAATGAACGGAGTGGAACGGGTAAACGTAGATCGATTGTTTACGTTATCAGAATATAGAAAGACTAGGGGACATGCAATGAAGCTACAGGGTAAACTATTTAAGACTAATAAAAGAAAATATTTTTTCACTCAACGTGTAATCAAACTCTGGAATTTGTTACCGGAGGATGTAATAAAGGCTGTTAGTGTAGCTGGGTTTAAAAAAAATGTTTGGACAAGTTCCTGGAGGAAAGGTCCATAAACCATTATTAAGAAGGGACCCAGGATATCAATGCTTGACCCAGTACACACATTGTGGAACCTGTGTCTTTTGGGGAAACTGCTAGGTACATATGACCTAGATTGGCCACTGTTGGAAACAGGATACAGGGCTTGATTGACCTTGGTCTGATCCAGTATGGTATATCTTATGTTCTTATGAGTAGAACGGGAAAATGTAGATGCATTGTTTACTCCATCAAAAAATAGATAAGGGACACAGAATGTAGGTACAATGTAACCCATTTAAGAGAAAATATTTTTTCACTCAACACGTAATGAAACTTTGGAATTCGTTACCGGAAAATGTAGTAAAAGCTGTTAGTGTAGCTTTGTTTAAAAAAGGTTTGAGAACCCGTGGTAGTTCCTTTGCCTCGGGTTGTTCAGGTGCCGGAGGACGTTGTGAGGTTGCATCCTGATGGTTTGCCTACTACAAATGTGGACGTTCAGAATATTTCATTAGTTTATGTATGGTATGTCCTTTCACGAATAGAGGCTTCTATTGCTTCTTTAGCTTCTGCTGTTTCTCAGTTCTCAGAGTTTTCGGCAGGCTCGGTAGCTAAAATGGCTCAATATGATTCTCAATTGCTTGTTTTGGATAATAAGTGTCAGAAATTAGAAACTCAATGTGATACTTTACAGAGATCTTCTTTATCCTTTATTAAGGATAGTATTATTCTTCATACCCAGCAGGAATTATTGGAAAATACTTTAAGGGCTACTAATATCAGATGTTTAAATTTTCCTTATACTCGATTATTGTCTCCTCAGATATTGTTTGATAAATATCTATATGAAGTATTAGGTTATGAAGATAATGCTAGACCGGTTATAAATAAGTTATATTATTTGCCTGTGTTAGAGGCTCCTCCTGGTGAAAGTTCCCCAGGGGTAGCTCCCAGAAATTTATCAGATTCATTAGATGTTTCTAAATTTATTGAATCTTCTCATGATATAATTTCCTCCCGGGCCACTCTTCTGGTGTCTTTCTCTTCTGAGGCTGATAAAAACACAGTTATGCGTTTGTATTTTCTTAATAAGAATGCTGATTTTTGTGGAGGGAAAATTAATATCTTTCCTGACGTCTCCAGGCAAACTCAGCTTAGGCGTAAGGCTTTTTTGTCTTTAAAGCCTCGCGTTTTGGCACTCAGTGTGTCCTTTTTTCTTAAATTTCCCTGTAAATGTTTGGTTACATTAAGGGGCACCAAGTATGTTTTCACTGAGACTTCATCTTTAGAATCTTTTCTTCAAAATCAGGTTTCTCCACAGGTGTAATAGGGAGATATTTTGCTGTTATTCAGTAAGCTAGAATAATTAGTTTTGTGTAATATTGTGGGCATCAGCTCTCTCCTATGGTGTTCTCTTCTTTTTTTTTTACTTTACTATTATGTGATAGTTAGCTAATGTACGCCGCTCCCCTGGATGTGGACTATGTTGTTTTCTGTTTTATTGCTTTGGAAATTTGTTAATATCTTTGAAACTTTCAATAAAAATATTATTATAAAAAAAAAAGGTTTGAACAAGTTCCTGGAAGAAAGGTCCATAAACCATTATTAAAGAGGACCTGGGAAATCCACTACTTACCCCAGGACAAGCATTGTGGAACCTATATACTTTTTTGGGAACCTGCCAGGTACTTGTGACCTGGATTGGCCACTGTTGGAAACAGGATACTGGGCTTAATGGACCTTGGTCTGACCAAGTATGGCATTTCTTATATTCTTAAGGAGCCTGGTCCTGCCAGAAAGGCAAGTCTGCTTCTAACATGGCAGAAGAAAACCTCCACATGCACTCAGTAGTGCATATTGCAGTAGCAGAGAACATCAAGGCAGTTTTCCTGAGCCAGAATGTGCTGAATCCAGAAAAGTGGAAGCTCAGTCCAGAGGCTTTTGGCCTCATAGTTAAAAGGTGGAGTCCACCAGCATAGGAGCTTGAGGTGACTCACAAGAATTCCAAGGTGAGCAAGTTCTTCTTCAGTCATTGGAAAGAGCTGGAGCCCAGAGGGATTGATGTCCTGGTTCAGACATAGCTGGTAGAGCAAATGCTCTGTTAGGCTCAATTCCCCTGACCCTACTCTCCCTCTGTGTGAGTGTAACACCTTTCCTATCAATTTATGGCATTTCTTTTCTGTTTCTCTTCTTCCAGTTTTTGTTTTAATGTATACCGCTCTGCTGCAAATGTGAAGGGCAGTATATGAGTATCAAATGCAATAAACATAAAATAGAACAAATGGCACTATCCTAATGGCACTTGACTGGCCCAAGAAGCCATGCTGCATTGATCTTGTCTTTCTGTTGTTAGTATTTTCTACTGGCAATGGGTCTTATCCATCAACTGTTCATTCTGATGGATCATCCAGCGAAATTCTATTTTATTTCATGGTCCTTAGAGGAATAACAATTCTTGAAGAGGGGTTATTCTCCTGGTGTTATGGATAGGAGAGGGGTTCAACATGCCTAGTGTACATTCAGGTGTGGCAGACATTTTGAGTTGTGGTTTGCTTTGGAGGGCATACCTTCCTTGAAGGTAGAGGTTTCTGATATTCCTGTAGAAGGATCCGGAAAAGAAACTTGCCCTCAACTCATTGAAAGACCAGATCGTTGCCTTGGCTTGCTACCGAGGTCAGATAGGTGGCTTCTCAGTGGCAGCAAATCTGTATGTGGATTGTTTTTTGCAGGGCTTTAAACATTTTCATCCACCCTTCCAACCACCGGTGCTTCTGTGGGACTTCAATTTGGTTTTGCGGTCCTTGTGCGAGGCTCCCTTCAAGCCCATCCTTCGAGTCACTCTGTTGTTGAAGATGGTTTCTTTGGTGTCTATGTGTTCTGCGAGGTGCATTTCAGAGTTACAGGAGGTGTCTTGCTGGAATCACAAGCTGGGTTTTTTTTTGGGGGGGGGGTGGTTTGAGGACTCGGTCAACCTGCATCCTGTGTCTTTTCTTGATGAAAGAGATTTCTGCTTTTCACTTGAACAGGTGATCTCCCTTTCTGTCTTTTATAGGAAGACGCAGGTGAAGGGCATGGTGGGCTTCATTGTTTGGATACACACCAGCCCTCTTGAGGTATCTCAGGGTCACCAACCCATTTTGGAAATCAGATCATTTGGTTATTGTGTGTTCAAGACCATGCAAGGCAGCCTCTGAGGTGATTAAACAGGTCATCGGGTCCACATATGTCCTGAATGGATGGCCAGTCCTTGTGGGGCTATGGGCTCATTCAACTTGAGTACAAGCAGTGTCCTGGGTGGAATAGCATCCTAGATCCTTCACTTTCCCTAGTGCTTTTGAATACTGTTATTTCCTTGGTCTCTTCACTCCGCTACATTGGTGTGCCCCTTGATTCTTTAATCTTTCACGATCATATTAGTACCATCGTCCGCTGTTCTTTCTTTTCACTTCACCGAATCTGACTGTTTGGCCATTCCTTTCTTCTTCCTCACTGACCACCTATCACTGATCATAACTCTCTTAGACTATTGTAATGTCATCCTTTCTGGCCTTCCACACTACAAATTACAGTGCCTACAGCTTATCCAAAATACATGAAATTAATCGCTCATGCCTCTCATTTCTTTTTTTTTTCCTTTATTGTTTATCAAACAGATGAAATCCAAAAACCACAGTAAGAAGCATACAACAACAAAATATCCACAATAACACCGTGTCCCACCCCCCACCCAAGTCCCTTACAGTCACAGTATAGTCAAAGAACCACTACCACACCCCACATAGTATCCGGCCAACAGCCATAGATAAGTGGGCCCTGATCACAAAGGGGGCGGGGGGACATCCCCCCCATGCCCACCCCTAACCCATATTCCCCTTACACCACTCACAATATTGGTCCCATACAGTTTGAAATCGCATTGGCCGTTTTACCCTCAAAGCAGTAAGGCGATACATCAGATGTAGCTGAGCAACCTGGCTATGTACACTCTGCAATGAGGGCGGGTCCACTTTCCTCCACTGCCTAGCAATGCACTGCCTTGTCGCAATGCATACTATGCCGCACCACCCCGCTATATCACCCGTAAGAAAGTCACTCCTCACATTAAGGAGTGCCATACAGGGACCTAAGGGGACGGCCTGCCCAACGATGTTTCCCAACCATTCCTGCACCTCAGCCCAAAGTCTCTTAATAATGGGGCACTCCCACCAGATGTGCAGAAAGGAGCCCACTCCCCCACACTCCCTCCAACAAAGTGCAGGACCTCCCACCCATTTTTGTAACCGCTGCGGGGTCAAGTACCATCGGTACAACATCTTATAATTATGTTCTAAGATATTGCTGGCCACCACTCCTTTAAACAATCCTTTACAGACATCCTGCCATTGTTTCTCATCCCAACATCGATTCAAATCGCACCTCCAGGCCTGCCGATGGGCCCAATCGCCATACCTGGTGGACGCCATCAACTTGTACAAAGTGGATATCAACCCTTTAACCTGCCCCCTGGCAAGGATCTCATCTACAGCCTCCCCCCTCTCTCCCCTCCCCCTCCTCCCCAAGGACTGGGAGAAGTGGATCACCTGCAGGTATCGGTATTTATCTTCAGGGCGGAGCTGAAATTCCCTCACTAAATCCTCAAAGTCCACCCAGTCACCACCTTCTTGAAATTGGCCAACATACCGTAACCCCTGTGCCGCTCACCTAGCAAATGCAGGATCCTGGATTCCTGGTAAGAAGTCAGGGTTTCCCACCACAGGTATAAATTGGGAGAATCCCTGCCCTCCATACCATTTCAGTTGCCATCTCCACCAGTATCGTAATGTTTGGCGCAAGAAAGGGTTCTCCCACTTCTCCCCACCCCCTGCACCCTTACACCACAACAAGGCCGCCATGTTGACCGGCCTTCCTAAATCCGCTCCTTCCAGCACCACCCATTCAGCGTCTTCTCTAAATATCCATTCAAACGCCTCCCGCACCCTCGCGGCCTCATAATACCGGGCGAACAACGGTAGCCCCATACCCCCCACCAACTTGCTTGCACAAAGAACATTCCGCGCCACCCTCGGCCTTTTCCCTCTCCATACAAACTTCAAACACCTATCCTGCATCTTTTGTAAAAAAGGCCTGGGCACCTCTATTGGCAGATTCATAAACAAATACAACAGGCGGGGTAGGGCTATCATCTTAAGCAGCGCGATCCTCCCCAACCAAGACACCTCAAAGCTTTCCCACCTCTCCAACTCCCTAAACATACTGGCACAGGCAATCTTGTAGTTGGTGGTGAAGAGCTGCCCCAATTGGGCTGTGATCTGCACCCCCAGATATCGAATACTACTTCTGGCCCACTTAAAAGGAAAAAGCTGTTCACCCGTTCAACCTTCCCACAAGAGAGGGAAATGTTAAGCAATTCAGACTTGGTAACGTTCATCCGGAACCCCGATACCTCCCCATAGCGAGACAATTCCTCTTGGACTGCCGCCAGAGAACGCTCTGGGTCTGTGATAAAGAAAAGCACATCATCAGCAAATAGGGAAATCTTATGCTGCACCTTCCCTATGGGGATCCCCGGGATCTCCACCCGGTCTCTAACGCGCTGCGCCATTGGTTCCATAGCCAGTATGAAGAGCAACGGCGACAGAGGACAACCCTGTCGCGTCCCCCTCTGTAATTCAAAAGCCCTAGTGACCGCCCCATTAATTTTTAGGCACGCCAGCGGGTGGTGATATAAACTCCTCACCCAGGTCAGAAATGCACCCTGCACCCCCACTTTTTCCAAGGTTTTAAACAAGAAGGGCCAACTCACCCGATCAAAGGCTTTTTCGGCATCTACCGCCAGGAGCGCCAAAGACATCCCTGCACATGAACACCGCCACATTAAATTCAGCGCACGGCGGATGTTATCGGAGGTATATCTGCCTGGGACAAACCCGAATTGATTGGGGTGAATCAACCGCCCTAAGCTGGGCAGTAGTCTATTGGCCAATACCCTAGTGAAAATCTTAAAGTCACTGCCCAGTAAAGAAATAGTCTATAAGAGCCACACTCGGTGGGGTCTTTCCCCTCCTTATGTAAAATGCTAATCCCTGCAAGCCTCAAAGACGCCGGGAGAGTGTCACCCTCTCCAAATGAGTTATACATCTCTGTAAGGGGTTCCACCAATTGGCCCGCAAAAACCTTATAAAATAAATTGGAAAACCCATCCATCCCCGGGGCTTTATGAGGTTTCAGGCCCTTGATCACTGAAAACACTTCCTGCTCACTTATTCTCTTAGAGAGCTCCTCCCTTTCCGTCCCCGACAGAAGAGGTAGCTGAACACTATCCAGATATTCCGACAGCATATCCTCCCCCAACGGCTGCTCAGGGGTGTACAGCGTCTGGTAAAATTGAACGAACCTATCTTCAATTTCCTTACCTAACCACAACAGCTGACCCTTCGCATCCTTAATCTTAACAATAGCATTACGCGCTGCCCACTTCCTCACCTTGCGTGCCAGCAATCTCCCTGCCTTATTACCAAATTCAAAGATGCGCTGCCGCAGCATGTGTAACTTATATTGGATCTCATGTAAATGCAGTTCACTAAGTTCTTTTTTCAAACCCTGCAGCGTACCCCGTAAGTCCGCATTGGTCGGATGCACCTTCAACTTATTCTCAATCTCCCTTATGGAGTCAAGTAACTTCCCCTGTTGGCTTAGCCGGGTCTTTTTTTTGTGCGACCCCACCGAGATCAATTTTCCCCGGACCACCGCTTTCAAACACTCCCAAAGAGTCCCCGGGGAAACCTCCCCTGTACGGTTCAGAGACAAATACTCAGAGATTGTTTCTCTGACTTGATGCACAACCTCAGGGTCATCCAGTAAAGATTCATTCAATTTCCACCACGCCCGACAGGGACCCTGCTTACCAAGTTGAACATGACACGTCAAGGGGGCATGATCAGACCAGGTTCGTTCCCTGATCACACACTCCCTCACCCCCCCTAGCATGGTCTTATCCAATAGAAATAAATCAATTCTACAGTATGTCTCATGAACCGGGGAATAGTAAGAGTAATCCCTCTGCCCATAATTGACCTCCCGCCACATATCTACCAAGTCTAACCTACCCATCAAGTGCTTCAACTTAAGGCGGTGGCTCCTGTGGGTAGACGCAGCCCCTCTGGACGTATCCACCATTGGATTAGGAGCGACATTAAAGTCCCCTCCCACTATAAGCTTCCCCTCTGCCCTCCCCAGGATCACCTTCTGCAGGTTTACAAAGAACTCCCCCTGATTGGCATTCGGGGCATAGACACTCACCAGTGTAAAAAGATCCATACCCAGTTTAAGTTTGATAAGCACATACCTTCCACTGCCATCCCTAAGACACTCAGTCACCTGCCCTGCAACTCTAGTGGAAAGAAGAATCCCCACTCCGCCCTTTTTCTTCTCTAATTTATTGGAAGCAAAGTACTGCTGTGGAAAATGCCTATGACCCATACACCTCTCATCCTTCACCCGAAGGTGCGTTTCTTGGACAAATATAATATCGCCCCCCAACCTATTGCACTCCTTGAAAAAGAGTTGACGCTTCCTAAAGGAGTTAAGGCCCCTGGCATTCATCGTCACCAACTTAAATAAAGCCATGGCCCAGACTACAGTCCCCCCAAATAGGTGTCTTCGACTGCAAACGGCCCTTCACCCCTCCCCCTCCTCCCTCCCCGCCCTCCCCGCCCTCCCCCTCCCCCCCTCGCTCTCCCCCCTCTCCCCACTCCCCCCACCCCCCTCCCCTACATACCATCGGATCCAGTAAGTCGATCTGCGTCACAATGACCGCAGACCCGGACACCCCCCCCCCGACACATCAAAAGTTCCCACCCGCCCCAACCAATAATACAAAAAACATAGTGCCCCACAAATATTTCCCCTCCACAACATCAACTCCCACAGCCCAGCCCGCTCCTCCATACAATAAATCACCCCGGTAGAGATGCAAAAGATACAAACTGCCCATATAACTCACGTACACAAAAGAAAAAACCTCAAAGCATAATCAAACCATCACACAGTTCAAGTTGTCACTTGGGGACTGTCCTTAGAGGGTCGTTGACGCCGCAGGTTCCTGTCCCCCCCCGGCTGCACGGCTCCATTGCAGATGGCTGGACCTCTGAGACCCACTCCTCACAGGGCCGCTATCCTCACTCCTCGGGGCCACCGGGATATCCGACCACCCCATCTGCCGCATGCTCTGGATTGCCGCATCCACTGAGTGCACCGCAAAGGACTTGCCATTGATGGTGTACTGCAAACCCACCGGAAAGAGCCAGCGGTAGCGGACGTTCTCATCCCGCAGCTTCTTTGTCACCGCTTGATAGTCCCTGCGTTTTCGCATGGTAATGCTGGAGATATCAGCAAAAACTTCCACCTCGGCCTCCTGCCACTTTATGCGCCGCAGCTTTCGTGCTGCAGCCATAACCAACTCTTTGGTATGATACTCATGCAGACAGAGAATGATGTCTCGTGGCTTATTATCACATCGGGGACCCAACGCCCGGTGGGCTCTCTCCACCCTTAAACATACTGCTTCGGTCGCCACTTCGACCCTCCTTAACACAGCCCCACAAAACTCCTCAGCCAACTGCAGATAGTTCACTGAACCTTCTTGTTCCGGTAGGTCTCTGATCCGCAGATTGGCTCGGCGGGACCTGTTTTCCAAATCTTCAATCTTTTGCCACAAGTCGTCCTGAAGAAGGCTTAGCGAGTCCACACGCTGTTCAGCTAAGGCCCACTGGCCCACGTGCTCCTCAAATTGCATCTCAATGTCCTCTATCCGGTTCCCCAGCCCCGCCAGATCACTTTTCACTTCATGGAGCCATGAGTGAACATCTTTTTTTAAGCAGTCAAAGTCCTGCCTGGTGGACTCAAACCACCCCTGCAAGTCCGCTCGGAGTGCCTGAAGTTCACTCGGCCCGCCGCCGCTCTCCCCAGCATCTCCCGCTCCCGCGGACTCACCACGTCCCGACGCCATCTTGGCCACAGGTGTCCGCAGCCTCGCTGAAGGCTTAAATGAGTAGGCTTTCAGGTCAGCGCTCACCTTTTTACCAGTCATCCGGCCACTATACCGATCTCCTCCGGGTCAGGTAATTTGGGGCTGTAATCGAGGCTTTTCCGCAGCTACTTAGGGCATTTTTCCCTCGCCCGGGACAGAGCGCAGTTTTCAGGCGGCCATCTGGTGTCTGACGTCACCGGAAGTCCCATGCCTCTCATTTCAACCATGTAGCCTCGCTCTTAATTCACGTTCACTGGCTCCCAGTGCTCTACCGTACTCAATATAAACTTCTCACACTGGTACATAACGCACGCCATATTGGATCTCCCATTACCTCTCAAACCTGATCATACCACACTCGCTACATTGGGTTCTCTGCTCCATTCATGCCAATCGCCTTCACCTTTGATCTGCTACTCAGGCTAGACTTGAAACTACTCTTCGCACAGCCTTTTACTTCCTTGATCCAAGTTTTTGGAATGCACTGCCTCCTGACCTCAGACTGGAAGTGTCCTATGACATATTTAAATCACAATTCAAAACCTATTTTTTCATAAAGCTTTTGATCTACCCACCACTTGACTCTCTTAGCTTCTACCCTTCTGGATGCTGTTCTTACTTCTCTCAAAAGTTTGAATATTGCAGTCTTTCCTGTCACTTATGAGGGTCTATTCTGAACTGCGAATAGCGGGTCTGGACATCCGATCTGAATGTCCAGACCCACTAAATGCCTGGCCTGTATGGGGAGCTCTGTTTATGGGTGGGAGGGGGCGGACTGCAGGCAGAGCGAGGGTGGGCTGGGGGCGGCACCATGACCCCGGATGTACAGGGCTGATTCCGAGGTCGGCCCTGTACATCTGAAGTTGGCCATTTGTACGGGGACTTATTCCACCTTGGAGGTGGAATGTCCCCCTAGATGGAGGAGGATGCCAGATCCGGGGCCGGCCGAAGAGGTGAGGGGGTGCAGGAGGTTCCTTGCAGCCCGACTCTGGCCACTGCGGCCCAACTGGGGGTCAGGCTGCTGGGAAAAGAACTTTTCTGTTGCTGCCGGGAATGGAGCCACGGTGGCATGGAAACAGGACACCATGCCACTGCCGCTCTATGCGGGAACCAGGCTGGGCTAGCCGAGGAGTTGCTTGGATATCCGGGCGGCCAGAATCGGGGCATGGTCTGCACGTCCAGACTGGGAGACCCAATTCTGATCCCGCAGGCACATCTAGCTCCCACAGGATCAGAATTGGGTGCACTGGAGCACGTCCCGATTCTGATTGGCTGGACAGGTAGGAGACACACAGGTGGGAGGCCGGACAGCTGGGAGATGCACACAACGGAATTGGCCTCATGGCATTCCTTTCTCCTTTCCTTTTGACTTGATTTTATTGTAAACTGCCCTGCTGCTATTGTGAAGAGCAGTATATCAAGCTTATTAAACATAAATGTGATTCTTTTTAACCCAAGGACATATAGAGAGTAAGCTACTTGGGGAGTGGTACATTCTTTATTGAGGCACTATAGTCTAGTTGTGTTCAATTAGTGTGCGTTGACCTTTGGTGTGGGAGCTCTCAGCTTTGCCTTGGCTTCTGCCCACCACCCCCAGCACTCAGTCCGTAGAGCTTGAATCTTTCCCACGTATCTGGACTGTTCTGGCTGTAAGCAGAAATTTCACCTTCCTTATTTCCTTTAATTTGGCCAGCCCAGCCCTGAATGTTATGGCAGCAGTATGGCCTTTTCTCTAGTCTTGGAGGTAGCGGGGTGTGGTTCTGCACTTAGGCTAAGTTTCCTCCTCTTCAGGGTTTTCAGTGGTGGCTACTGATGTTGACTGGCGAGATGTGATCTGGGGCCTGACTCTTGTGCTCAGTTGTTCTGGTAACTAATGTTCTTTCTGTTCTTGAGTTATTAACATTCAATCGAGTATACCGGAAGATGGATATAAAAAAAAGAAAAGAAGATTTCTATATATATGAATATGGTCGGTCTGTATGCTAGCATTTTATATAATGCCTGTCTCCTGCTTAATAGAAACCTAAATATGTACAGTATGTACTTTCCATTGCTATTGTAGTTTGCATCAGATTAGACTTGGTGAAATTTACACAAGATGCACCCTCCACTCCTTTCTTAACTGTACTTGTTTGACATCGTTAAGCATGATTGGTTCTATATCTAAATAAGCATGCTGTTGAATATGTAAACTTGAGCTGTTCAAACTCAGTAATGCTGTTGCAGCTTTAGAGCTAAAGATTTTAATATGATTATTTCCCAAGTTTCTACTAATGCTATATATGCAATAAGCTGGATTTTCCACATTCGTTCTAATACAAATATACTTAAGTTATTAAGAAAATTAGAATACACATTTTGTTTTACATACAGATTTCAGAGAAACTCATTTGTCCAGCTTATTTTCTCTCGTTTTCATAGCAACATTTCAACAAATGTTTATTGAGAAAGAATTTTGATTTACTTATCAGCTAGAGCTAACAAAGTCATTGGGTCACAGGTGTTGGACCTGTAATACTTAAGGATAAATAAGAATTGGCAACTTTGAAGGTTCTTCTGTTTACTGCTCCTGTCATCTTAAATCCTATTCTAGCATAAGTAAATATGTTCCAACCTACCCTGTCTGCAGTATGGAAACACTACAGACAGCTCAGGAACGACATTTTAGAAAACAGCCATTATTAGAGCTGCATATCATTTTTACTCTTATTTATTTTTAAATTATAAGCCATTTTATTCATCATGTGCCAGGTACTGAACACACCATACTATATTGGCAAAGAAGCAATATCAAGAAGTCCCACTCCCCCTTCCAGCAAGCAACCAAAGATAGAGACTGTGATTACTATACAAATTCCCTTCATGCCCTACAAGTCCTCCACATCCAGTAACAACCATACAACTTATATTTATACTTTTGCCATCGCAGCCCAGCATTTGTTTTCTTCAACTTAGCCACTTTGGCCACTTTCTTCTGCCAGTATCCAGGACAGAGCTTTATTTTACAAAATACAGCAATGGTTTCTCACTATATGCTGGCAGTTCATCAATGTCCCTGCAGCCAAACTAGATTGATAACACGGGCATAGTTTGCTTCATGGGGGGGAGGAAGGGTGTGGTGATATATTTACTTATTCATTTGCATATTTGCTAATTAATTTGCATATCCATTATGCTAAATATATAGTCTGCAAAAGACAAAGGAGACGTAAGGTGTTCACATGCTAAGGGACAGGAAGAAAAAGAGAACCACAGTGCAGTTTCTAACACCATAATAAGTTATAACTAATTTTATTTTAGCATTAGAAATCATGCTATGGTTCTATCTTTTTCTTTTTGAACATCTGTTTTGCGCCCAACGAAACCCCTCCTTCAACAATAGGTACAGAGCAGAACTGGGACATTTCACCATAGAGCCTAACATACAAGAAAAAAAACCTGATTTCGGTGTCACTTCATTAACAGCCTCTCTAGTACCAGGTAGATTATGAACTAACACAAAACCCTACAAAAGTCACTGAAGACTTATAAT
Organism: Ichthyophis bannanicus; assembly: GCA_033557465.1. Lineage (NCBI taxonomy): Eukaryota > Metazoa > Chordata > Amphibia > Gymnophiona > Ichthyophiidae > Ichthyophis > Ichthyophis bannanicus. The sequence continues at coordinate 574,860,304 of CM066035.1, forward strand.
GTGAATCTACTATACCATAATGATACCAGCTTCTAAAATTAACACAATAAGGAGCTTACCCCTAAATGAGAAGAACCATAAATATTGCAGTGGGCCTAAGAATTTCCTTTCACCTATTCAGAAAACTGAACAAGTCTGATTACTATAGATCTTACATAAAAATTCCATGCTAACAGAACACTTGGTCTCAGTCACATAGTCTTCATGCTCTGGCTTAGAAATGAGATTCACACCTGTCATGATATGCACAAAACTAAATCAAAATGAAAAAAACCCTTAGATAAACCTCAACATTTTCACACATTAAACTCTATATCTGAAATCAATAACACACACTATAGCTTTGTTTGTTAAGTATAGGAGTGTGTTATTGATTTCAGATTTAGAGTTTAATGTATGAACATTTTGGGGTTTGTCTAAGGTTGGTTTTTTTCATTTTGATGGCACTAAAAAAAAATAGTATGAATTTAGTTGGATTCTACTATTACTTTTGGATATTGTGGGCTGTAGTTGGGTTAATGCTGAATGGGTAATATAACCGTTTTTTTCCTTTTGTGCATATGTATATTGTATTTCTTTTCCTGCTTTCACTTTGTTTGGAAATGAAAGTGTAAAATCAATAAATAATAAATTATAAAAAAAACCTGAGGCACTGTGGAAATGTTTAGCAGCCATATTTTAAACATGCTAGAGTTTGTATTTGTTTTGCGGCAGTGGTACCATTTAGGATACAGTTTCAATAGTCAATCTGAGACATGACCAAAGTTAAGATGAGTGTGTGAAGGGCAGCAAAGGGATGATATTTTTTGATAGATTAGAGTTTTTGTAGCATGAGGAAGGAGCTCTTGATTATTGCAAATATATGGGAGTTGAAGGTCAATTCTGAATAGATATGGCAAACAAGAATTTTTAGGGTATCTGCCATAGCTTGTAGGGCTGGTACCTGTTTAGAAACTAATGTCTGAACCAATAGCATGGCTTCCTGTTACAAGATGGGGCCTGCTCTGAACCAAAGACTGAATTAAACAAGATGGATTCCTGTTTTAAAACTTGCAGATCAAGCAATTTATTTAGACAGTTTTGTATACCACCTTATCCTTCAATCAAAGTGGTCACAACACAATTGGGGGATACATTTAACACAAGAGGATATGAGACACATACACTAATACTTACAGGGAACATGGGCAATGGAGGGTTAAGTGGTTTGCCCAAGACCACAAGGAGCACCTGTGGGACTATTCTGCAAGTTTATGTGCTTCACAGGAGTATTATTCCAGCTGACTCTACCGGTTGTACGGGGAAGTTAGACGGGGGATGTGGAGGGGTGGATTGGGGGCAGAGTTAGGGCAGGCAGTGGGCGGTAGCCGGCCTTGGACGTACAGGGGCGATTCTAATGTTGGCCCTGTACGTCCAGAGCTGGCAACTTGTACGGGGAAGTTATTCCACCTCCGAGTTGGAATAACTTCCCTAGACATTGGGGATCAGCAGCTCGGGGTGCGGATGAGGTGGGGGGGGGGGGGCTGAGGACATTCCTCCCAGCCCGGCCCTGACCTTAGGAGGCCAGATTTGGGATCAGGCTGCAGAGAATGCTTTGAAGGAGCCGGCGGCTGGGATCGCGGCTTTACAATGGAGCCGCAGTGCCATAGCAACTGGACGCCATGGCGCCGTAGATCCATTGTAAAGCCCTGACTGAGTTAGTTGGGCATGACTTGTATGTGCAGGCTGGGCTGAATCGCAGTTCCGGCCTGAACATACAGGACTGTTTGCGATTCTACGTCCAGGACGGAATCAGGCCTTTAGTGTCCAAGGGCAAAACCTTGGGATGGAATGAATCTCTTCCACAGACCTGCAGCTCAGTATGACCACGTAGTTCATCTCAGCTGACGTTGGACCTCTGCCATACTTGACTTTGTGCCGTTCTGAAGATTATTTCTCAGACCCAGCTACAAGTTTTCTGTAAGAGCTAAGGTACTGGTCTTTAGTTTTCCCGCCGAGGTTGGGGCTAGCTTAGACAGACAATGTACTGTACATCTGAGTGCAGAGTGAATTAGTAACATTGGTTCCTAAAACAGATATTAGGTCTTTTGGTAATTGTTACAGGGCTGCATAACATACTACCTCAGAAAACTAATTTATGCTAATATTTACACTATTTTTGCTATCAGAAATAAAGTCTTACTTATATATAAACACAGGGTTGGTTCTTGTTTTATCACGTAGTTTGTTTGCCAGGTAGTCTTATAGAATCCTGGGGAAAAGGAGGATAGCAGATTTCCCTAGACATACCGAGTATTTATACATGTGCATTTATCTGCTACTGACTATATCTCCTACAAGCTACTGAATGGTTTTCTATGATTAGAAATGAGGAGGGAAAGGATGCCAAACCTGTGATCCATATGGCTTCAATTTTTGCATGGTTGAGTTTAATTTGGTATGAGGAGAACTAGTTGCTGAAGTCCAGGAGGAAGGAATTGAGGTGTGAAAGAGTAGGATTCTGGTAGCTAATATAGACTATTAACTGTATATCATCTGCATAATAGAATCCGGTGATGCTGTGGTTTTATATCACAATGAAAGGGGACTGAGGAAGCTGTTGAAAAGTGTGGGGGAGAGACGTGAGCCTCGCAGAACACCGGATGTGACAGTGTAGCTTTCAATTATGGATGAGCTGAATTTCGCCTGTAGTTTGCGACTGTGGAGGCAGGATGTAAACCAGTGTAGAACAGTATTTGAAATGTGAATGAGTAATAGCTTTGTAAGTAGGAATTGATGGTGGACCAGATCAAAAGCAGCAGATAACTTTTTCAATTTCACTTGACCTATGTGTCTGGAGTCAAGATGGTTATGGATGTCACTGAGCAGGACTGTAAGGGATGTCTCTGTGCTGTAGCTGAAACAAACTAGAGTAAGACCATAAAAAAATTAAAGGAAATCAAACATACCCTGAGAAAAGAGCAGCATAAGCGTTCGCTATACCTTATAGAGAACATTCTTATAAAATTAATGGGACCTTAGATAGGGGAAGACACGCCATTTATATTATGCTTCAGGCCAGGGTTTAATGTCCCTCCAATGTCTTTAATAGGTTCAAAAATAACTGAGAATTTTCAAATTTTTATATGCATGTAAAAATTCAAGAACCACTTAGCTTAAATAATAGTTCTCCAAATGAACACAAAAGGACTGCAAACTGGGGGACAGTGGAGGAGAAGCCTAGTGGTTAGAGCACAGGCTTTAGAGCTAAGATACCAGGGTTTGATTCCCACTAGCACTCCTTGTTGCCTTGGGCAAGTCACTTAACCGTCCATTGCCTCAGAAAAATCCAAGTTATCAATGTCCCTGTTTAATGTACATTACCAAGTTTCAGTTACAATGTAAAACGCTTTGACTGAAATGATAAAGCGTTTTAAAAAAAATAAAATGTAGTATTTTCTACACCTGGAGTTCAGTGAGCGGATTAAAATTTGTCCAGGAAATGTATTGTGTAAGGTTGGGTTTGACTTGTCGATTGGAGAGCACTGAGGAAGGGGTAAACACTGTGAGGGGATGGGGCAGCTGGTACTGTAGCCTGAATGTTATCTTTCAGTGAAACTATTTGCTAGCTTGGTTGGGAGAGGGAGGTAGTTGCAACCCTGTCAAGGGAGGGGGAGGGTAGTCAATTGAGAGACTAAAGCAAAGAGCTGCCTTTTCTGATTATATGCATTAACTATTTGTTTGGAAAGGTATTGAGGGAGTGGAGGAGTAGCCTAATGGTAAGAACACTGGCTTGGTAACTAAGTAATCAGGGTTAGAAACCCAAGGCTCCTTATGGCCTTAGGCAAGTTACTTAATCCTCCATTGCCTTGGAAGAAAGGCCTGGCATTCTACTTTCAGTCACACTGTCAAGAAAACCTGGGAGCTGCTGGGTTGCTAGGAGTCAGCATTGACTTGAAAGCACGCATTGCTTTTGGAAAAGTATTTCTATTTTGCTTCATTTAGTTGTGCTTGGTAGAAACATTGTTGACTTTTCACAGTGTCTGGAGATCAGCTGTTCTATGATGTCTTCAGTTTCTTTCAGCTTTTTGTATCTGGCATTTCAACATTTTAAGGCCTGCATGGGGGTGAAATTTTTCTATGTATGTAGGGACTTTTTAGATGAAGCTTGTGTTTTGCTGAATGTTTTTGGAGAGATGGGAGTTCCATGTTTCTCCTTGATTTGCGATTCTTTGCTGCTGAAGATTGGCCAAGAATGGTGTTAAATGTGTAAGGAAGGTTTGCAAATTAGTGAACCTTGGGGTGTGGGCTATTTATGTTTGCAACTGTGTATCGGCTGGCCAGTCGTTTTTGATGGAAAACCAGATTAAGAAATGATCAGACCCCAGCATACAGGTATAAACATTTAGCATACACTGCTCCTGAAATGTCTTAATATACACAGACTATTGCAGTACAGAGAAGTAGAGATATCGCAGGAAGATCCGGTGGTTTTGTTTTTCTCCTTGTTTAATTCTAAGTCACAGGAGGAAAATTCCTTGCCTGCCTCCTTTTCTCTTTCTACCCACTCAGACAACTGTAGAAGATTTTGCAGAGCAATAATCCTATGACTACTTTCCCGAAGGAATAAACCTATTGGCAGGTATTCTACAGTCTCAACCCTACCCCAACAAGAAATGCTTCTCCATATAAAGTTGTTTCATGCCCTAGATCTGTTCAGAAGAGAGTCAGGGAGGTTCCTTTATATGTTACAATAGGAGACTAAGCCCGAGATCTGATGACTTTTTTTTTTTGCTTACGTAGACGCTCCTAAGGATATAGTGGCAGTTCCAGTTCAGACTTCTGGTATTGTAAACCTGCATGTGTCAGTCTCCTGTTTCAGAACAAACTGTATCACAATAATTGAACTTCAAATACAAGGTGCAGCCTGTACCTAGATTAGCTTTCTCATACTTCAGTTCTTTTTCTTTCCTATCATATTTCCACTGCAGAGTCACCTTGCTAAGATTCGGTATATATTTTATACAGTGGGGTCACCATGTGAAGATATTCAGCAAGAGTTGGGAAGAAAATTCATTCTCTCCCCTCAGAGAGAGATGGCAAATCAGCAGCTTTCCTGAATAATTGTATAATATGCTCCTGGAACCTTCTTCATTTGGCTTTGATTGTACACCCTTCCCTATCTTTGCTGACTTTTCCCTGACCTCACATATTGCCTTTTTGGCAAAGGCATGGAGCCAATGAAAATTTAGGGAAATTACATATTAGAGAATCAGCTAGGGAAATGGAAACAAGTAAAATTGGCAAAGTGTGCAATTATTTGGTAAAATATGGGTGAGGTTGTGTATTTATTCACTCCTGGTTCAGTGAGAGCACAGTGTTTCAGAGTTTTTAACCCTTCACTGTAATTTTTTTTTTTTTTTGCAATATCTATATGACTATTTAACATTTCATTCCAGACAACAAAGCTGAGAAAAATAACTATATGATAAACTGAAGAGCAACTGATGGCTACTGCTAGTTTTGGCACTGCAGAAACAGGCTCTCCTGCTGTTTGCACCACAGGGCTTGACCCACAATAAGTTTGAGCTGCATGGTGTAGGAAAAACTTGCTGATCTCACTGCCTCAGGACTCTCAAGATTTGAAATGGAGAGGAGGGCCATTTCTGTACCATATGGCTTAAACTTACTGATGGTGCAGATGATAAGAAAGACCATTTAGGTGATAGAAGCAGGAAAGCCTGTTTGTATGATTAAAAAAACAACAAATTTGGAGAGCACAAAATCCTGGGTTCTGGGGTCTAAATTTTAGGTGCTGTGGAGACCTGGTGCTTGGGATTTGTTGAGCCCTAATTTAGATCTGACTTTTTTCAGAATCCAACAAAATTTTATGTTAAGGTAGAAGGATGGCTAGTATGTCTGGACATTTTTTCTAAGTTTAAAATCTCTTGCTAATCTTCTCCCCATGTGAGTGAGTTTGCTCAGCCTGCTTCCAGTGTAACTAACAGCAAAGACTGTGGATAGGATCCTGCTAATAAGTAGGCTGTGGAGTTGGAGAAATGGAATGCTGTTCTAGTCACAGGAAAGGAGGGAGGTAAGCTGCGGGAAGTTCCTGTGTTGTACTTGTTGAGTTTCTACTTGTAGTGAGGGGCAGGATTATACTAAGGGCTATGTGGATGGTGCAGTTGCACAGGGTGCAAGTCCACAAGAGGGATGATGTCATCACTGAACTTTCAGGAACCCCAATACGAGCGAGTTCCTGTATGGGAGGCAAGGGGGCACAACTCCACATATTGCACAGGTGCATTTCCAGCTTGGTTTGGTCATGGAAAAAGCAGCTCCAACAGCTGCAGCATACATACACTAATTCCAAGTTGTCTATGAATTGGTTATAAGATTAGCTTTATTAAAATTGCATTTAGTCCGCTAGTTGAAGCCTTTTTTAAAGTGAGGATTTTCACCCAGTGCTACAGTTAATGGTTTAATATGTATGGCCATTTCAACCTGTACCTTATGATCTGGAACCATTGGTGGTGAAAGAAGAAGTCGAAGCAGCATTGAAAGCCTTATCAAAGAACAAAGCACCAGGCATTGATGACATGCCCATAGAAGTATTACAGAAATCTGCTTCAGCTGTTACCATACTTACAAGGCTCTGTCAGGAAATTTGGAAGACAACATCATGGCCAACTGACTGGAAAATATATGTGTTTATACCAATGCTAAAGAAAAGTGATCCAATTGTAGAAATTATCGCACAATCGCTATGATCCCACAAGATTCTACTGAAGATTATTCAACAGAGACTACAACCATACCTGGAACGAGAACTACCTGAAGTGCAATCAGGATTCAGGAAAGGGCGAGGAACAAGAGACATCATCGTGGATGTGAGATGGATCCTGGAAAAGACTAAAGAATACTAAAAGGATATCTATTTGTGCTTTATTGACTACAGCAAGGCTTTTGACTGTGTAAACTATGAGAAACTCAGGTCCACATTAAGAAGCGTGGGTATAACCTCCTCTCTTGATTATTGTAACGTTCTCCTTGCCAGCCTCCCTGCAAGCCACCTCTTTCCTCTTCAGTCAATTCAACACTCCGCTGCTTGACTCATTTTCCGCCAGTCTCGTTTTTCCCACATCACTCCTCTCCTCATGTCGCTTCATTGGCTTCCCATCCGTCTCCGTATCCAATTTAAACTTCTCCTCCTGACTTATAAATGTATTCACTCTTCTGCCCCCCCAGTACCTTTCATCTCTCATCTCTCTTTACACCCCCTCTCAGTTGCTTCGCTCTTCTAACAATCTTCGTTTATCTGTGCCCTTTACTCGTACTGCCAATTCCAGACTTCGCTCCTTCCAACTAGCAGCACCCTTTGCTTGGAATAGTCTTCCTATCTTTGTGCGCCAGGCGTCCTCCCTGGCCATTTTCAAGTCCAGACTAAAATCCCACCTCTTCACTATTGCTTTCCATTCCTGTCTTACCCTATCTTGATCTATCAACATTTGCTTACTTTGTCCTGTAAATTTTTGTTATTTGTATTATGTAACTTATTTTGTTTTCTGTCTTATTAGATTGTGAGCTCTGATGAGCAGGGACTGTCTCTCTTCTATGTTTGTACAGGCTTCGTGTGTTGCGGTGTTTTATAAGTCTTTATTAATAATAATAATAATAATAATAATAATATACCAGGACGCCTGATAGTTCTCTTGTGCAACCTTTACATTGATCAAGAAGCAACAATTCAAACGGAACAAGGAGAAACAGAATGGTTTAAAATCAGCAAAGGTGTATGACAAGGCTGCATACTTTCTCCCTACCTGTTTAATTTATATGCAGAACAAATCATCAGAGAAGCAGTACTGTATGAAGACAACATAGGTGTAAAGATTGTTGGAAGACTCATCAACAGTCTTCGCTATCCTGATGATACCACATTACTGGCTGAAAGTGAAGACATTCTGAAACATTTGTCTCTCAAGATCAAGGAACAGTGCACCTTAATGTAAAGAAGACAAAGATCCTGACAACAGGCAAAATCAATAAGTTAATTGTTGATGGAGAAGAAATTGAAATAGTGGACAACTTTAACCTACTTGGATCAACTATCAATAAAGAAGCAACAAGCAGTCAAAAAATCTGACGACGCATTGCTCTTGGCAGAATGGCTATGAAGGACCTAGGCAAGATTCTCAAGAGAAGAGATGTCTCACCATACAAAGATCCAACTTGTTCAAACCATGGCATTTTCAATAACCTCATATGGATGTAAAAGTTGGACAGCGAAAAAGATAGACAGGAAGAAAATTGATGCCTTTGAATTATGATGCTGGCGATGAATACTGCCCGAAGAACAAACCAGTCAGTACTACTGTAGAGGAGATCAAACCTAAGCTTTCTTTAGAAGCTCAGATGACAAGACTTCGACTTTCATACTTTGGACACATCATGCGAAGAGAGAGATCATTAAAGAAAGACATCATGCTTGGCAAGGTAAAAGGTCAATGCAAAGAGAAATGCCAGCAATGAGATGGAGCGATACAATAACAGCAGCTACGGGTGCCAGTCTGTCAACAATGAGCCGCCTGACTGAAGACCGAACACAATTTAGGACAACTATCCAGAGGGTCACCATGAATCGACGACGACTCAGCAGCACTTAGCAAAAAGCATATATTTAGAATTATGTGTATATGCAATATGTACTCTTCAGACCATTCAAAATGTTGCCGTGCATTTGTTAATAGGAGTAAGGTGTTTTGAGCATACAACCCTGGACTGCCCATGTTACAATGGTTACCAGTTGTATGGTGTGTAAAATTTAACAATTGTAACTTTGAGGTTTAATGCATTATCAGGGGAAGAACCCCAGTATTTTAGTTCAGTTCTGAGGCATCGTCGTCCAGCTCAGATACTGTGCTATAATGAACAGGCTTTGTTAGATGTTCCCTCGGTACATTGTGCCCACCTATATGAAGTTAAAGCTCATGCCTTTCAATCTCAGACTCTCTGCTGTGGAACCTGCTTCCTAGTGAGTTGAGATCCATCACCCTATTTCTTTAGATTGGCTTTTCCTGGATTTACTGTATCTGATTAGATGGACAGGTTTTTTGTATGATTTTGTGTCTGAATGTTGATTATTTCTGCTGGAATATTCAATCTGTTTAAGATGGGAGATTGGAGTGGAGAAGTAGCCTAGTGATTAGAGTAACAGCTTTGCACCCAAGAGATCTGGGTTTGATTCCCACTGGCACTTCTTGTGACCTTTGGCAAGTCACTTTACCCTCCATTGCCTCAGAAGAAAAGGCCTGGCAATCTACTTCTGTTCATACCTTGCCAGTAGTCAACATTGACTTGTTGGCATTTAAACAAAAAAAGATGGGAGATTATGGGGTAGGACAGGGATTGTTGATGAGCAAATAGAATTTTATTAGAATCATTGCCATGGAAGCGTTTTGCTTATTCTATTTTATGTTTTTGTAATGTAGGTCCTGATATTCAAAGGCATTTACATGGTTTACGGGATATTCAACCGCACTAACATGGTTAGTGCCACTGAATATCCCCTACTAATACTGCTACACGCCCCAGTGCTAATCGCTTAGCATCGGGGCGTGTTGTGAGTAGTGACAGTTGCTAACTGGGCAGCAGCTCAATATTGCTGCTACCTGGTTAGCTTCTGCAGCTGCGGAGGCTGTGCGGCAACACTGGATATTCAGTACCAGGTCCACATATTCATATCCAGGATTAAAGGTCGGCGGTGACGGCTATGCACCATAGCAACACATAGCTGTACTATTTTAATTGTTGATATATATCTTTTTTTGTATTTGTGTATTTATACTTGTGACACACCTAGAATTTTAGATAGCATGGACTATAAATGCTTAGATTAAATATTAAATAAATAAATTCACTGTAACAATAGTGATTAAGGAATTGCATCTTTCAAGTTGCCCTCCTCTCCCAGTCACACACACAGAAAGTCAACACAGATATATATGCACACATCAGCAATATAACAAATGCATACAAAATAGAAATATACACATTCACACACCACACATGCAAAATGTGTGTATACACAAAATACAGAAACAAACACAGATGTGTGAGTGTGCACCACTGTGCACCTTCAATCACCTTTATGGGAATATTTCAATTTTTATTCCTTTCTCTTACTTTTTTGTTAAGCATTCTCTTCTTTGCATCTTTATAGCATTTTGATAGACATGTACTGATTAAAGTAACCTCTATATCCCCAGGAACAAGCAGGAATGCAGTCTTCACATATGGGTGACAGCTTGGAAGATTTCTTGAGGGTCCTGGGAGTGCCCTTGGAACACAAAGGGCTCAACTTCAGCCCATTCCTCCTAGGGATCTTGGCCCAGAAAGGGCCAGTACTTTTGGAAGAATCAACATCTGTTGGATTCGTTCTCAGCCACTTCAGGAACCGGCGGATCTTCAAAATGAGATCAGCCAGGTACCTTCCAAAGGACCGCCAGTGTGTGGATGGCTACAGCATTTTTTTTTTAAATAGACCTAGATCACTTTGGACCAGTGGGTGCTAGAGATTCTGGGTCAGGTGTACACATTGGAGTTTGCAGAGTCACTCCAACATCTGGGATTCATCTTGAACTTTCCCAAGTTGCACCTAGTGCCAACCCAGTGGCTCCCCAACCGGGGTAGCAGTCTGCGGTCCATTCCCCTGATTTTTTTCAAGCTAAGTGTTGCAATTTGGGGCTTGGCTGCAATTGCGTTTGAATTCAATTTGTAATTTTTGCAAGAATTATGAACTTTTGCTACGTTTAAAAATGCATATGGTGGAGGAGGCAAGTGGTCATTGATGTTAATGGGCTTTTGCTTGGCAGTAAATCTTGACTTGCGTCTCGATTATGTGTGCCTTTGCCCGTGTTGGCTGAGACCTTGCCACCTCGTTCCATATTTGCATAAACAGAGTGCAAACTTACATGTTGTTCCAATGAAGAAACAAATGGTGTTGTGGTAGAGTGAGTTTTTTGTTTTGATTGATTACTTTGCCGATACACTGCATCTTGCAAGATTTGATGTGGTTCAGCCTATCAGCAAATGACTCAGTACCATGTACCAAGTTCCAAGATGCCCAGGTTTTCAGAAGCCTCAATTCCCATACCATTCTATGGTAGTGGAATCAGCGATGGGCCGCATCAAGAGTTCTAAGAATCATTCTTCCATGCCTCCAGGCAAAGACTCCAGAACTCTCAATGCCTCTGGCCATCGGTTCTTTCAGGCATGCATGCTCACCTCTAGAATCATCTCCTACTTGCTCTATATGGGCATGTTTCTGAAGGATATATCCAGGGATCTGGAGACATTTGCACCTCTCCTTTCTGGTGAGAAACGAAATGCATTCCAAGCCCTAATCAGGCAGAAACAAAATACATCCAAATTTCTTACCAGAGCATTTTTCAATGCCTTTGAGTCATCTAGCAGAGCTTCAGCCATCTGCATCGGTGCTTGCAGGATGGCCTGGTTCCAGGCATTGGATCTTGAACAGTGGGTCCAAGACAAATTGGCTAATATTCCCTTTTCTGGAGAAAACCTCTTTGGAAAGAGTTGGAGGGAAAAGGCTGGAGAAATTGAGACAGATGCTCTCACCCTCAAATGCCTTTCAAGAAAGACAACGGACCACTCTAAGAGGAGGACTAATCCAAAGAAATCTTTCTATCAAAAGATGAGATATTAGCCTTCTTATCTACCTGCAGCTGCTTACCAGTCTTCACAGCAACAGCAGCGCTAGCAGGGCCCTTGCCAACCCATGAAGTCTAAGGCTCCTAAACCCCAGCCAGCTGCACAACCAGAACCAGCACCTGGTTTTTGACTCCTTTCTGGAGAGCATAGCCACTCTGCCTCTGCAGGGTTCCCAACCCCTACACATAGCAGGCAGACTCTGTTCCTATGCCCGCAGGTGGCACCTCATAACATCAGAGCAGTAGACTCTCAATATCGTCCAAAGAGCCTATCTGTTTCATTTCTAAAGCTTACCCCCCACTGCCTTCATGAGAGATTATCTCAGAAACCCCTGCAGATAGATCTTCTATCAGGTGTCCACCCTGTTAACTCAGGGAGCCATAGAAAGAGTTCCTCTGCCTCAAGAGAGCATGGACTTCTACTCTCCTTATTTTCTTATCCCCAAGAAAACAGGAGGGTTCAGGCATATCTTAGATTTAAGGGATCTAAACTAATTCCTCATTCGAGAAAAATTCAAAATGATTTCCTTCAGCACACTCCTGCCATACCTTCAGAGGAATGACTGGCTGTGTCCTCCAGACCTCAAGGAGGCATACATTCATTTATTGATCCACCCTCAGCAGATAGTATCTGCATTTTCCATTCCAGCAGAACCAGTACCATGATTGGGTGCCACCTTCGGCTTAGCCTGTGCACCCCACGTATTCACAAAGTGCATGGCAGTGATTGCAACCTACCTTCACACTTCGGAGGCCTTCATCTTTCCCTGCTTAGACAATTGGCTAATTAGGGGAGAATCCCCACAAGAGGTAAAGCTCTCCCTTCATTGCACCATCACGGTGCTCCAACATCTGGGATTCGTCTTGAACTTTCCAAAGTTGCACCTGGTGCCAGCCCCGTGGGTCAACTTCAATAGAGTACTTCCGGATACTCAACAGGCCAGAGCTTTCCTTCCCCTGGATCACTCTCCCCGACTTATCGAGCTAACCCCCAAGATAAGAAATCCCAGTTGCATAACAGATCGAGAGATGCTATGCCTTTTGGGGCGTATGGCCCCACAGTCCATGTAGTCCCCTATGTCCACCTGCACATGCGACAAACCCGATGGACTCTCTTAGCTCAATGGACCCAAGAAACTGGGTGTCTCTCAAACAAAATCAGCATCACCCCTCCACTTATCAACTCCCTTCAGTGGTGGTGCTCCCCTCAAAACCTAATCGGGAGGTCATCTTTTCAGATGCCTCTACCTCAATGCACCCTGACAAGGGATGGCCTCCAAACTCGGTTGGGGAGCCACTGGGTTGGCACTAGGTGCAACTTGGGAAAGTTCAAGATGAATCCCAGATGTTGGAGTGACTCTGCAAACTCCAATGTGTACACCTGACCCAGAATCTCTAGCACCCACTGGTCCAAAGTGATCTAGGTCTATTTTTAAAAAAAATGCTGTAGCCATCCTCACACTGGCAGTCCTTTGGAAGGTACCTGGCTGATCTCATTTTGAAGATCCGCCAGTTCCTGAAGTGGCTGAGAACGAATCCAACAGATGCTGATTCTTCCAAAAGTACTGGCCCTTTCTGGGCCAAGATCCCTAGGAGGAATGGGCTGAAGTTGAGCCCTTTGTGTTCCAAGGGCACTCCCAGGACCCTCAAGAAATCTTCCAAGCTGTCGAGCAAGCACTCTTTGGCTGCTCTTCTGGCAGCCTTTGTGGATGGGCTTTGCCCAGTTCCTTCACCAGTTTCAAGACTCTGCACAGCATACTAGAGTCCAGTCACCAAAAGTACAGGAAGCCTGTGGGTTGCTCAGAATGGTCACAGTTTCCACCTACAAGCACAACTGAGGCAAAAATAAAAACATTATCTCTGTGGTTTGGTTTGCTACCTTCTAGAACTTATTGCTTCCAATGCCAGTTGAAGACATGCTGTGATGTTTCCTGCAGTTGCAGACTATTGTATCTGTGCCTTTCGCAGAATGAGGTCAGTGCCACGTGGGACTTGGATTATTTGGACACATGTTTTGATTCCCTACAGTGGCATGTGTTCCTCACAATGGAGAGAATGTTCAAGCTACAGACCCAGCTGACAGAGTTTTATCAGCATGGATGTGGGACTATCTGCAGCTTCTGAGTTGGTCCTATGGGCCAGAGCATGCATGCATTTGCTTCAGGTACACCTTCTATCTCTATGTTCTCCGAGCTCACAGTTCTTCGAGCAAGCCCTTCCATTGCTAGGGGTCCTGAAGGATCAGTTGGCCTGGTGGTGGGAATACCACCATCTGATGTGCGACATGACACTGGATGCTGTGGATTGGATGACTCTGATAACTGATACCAGCCTAAAAGACTGGGTGTGCACTGCAGGTGAGGTAGGGAGTTTAATCCTTTCAGGAGGCCTCCTGGCCTGTCAACTAGCTGAAGGCCAGAGCAATCCATTTGGCCCTGGAGGGCTTTCAGCTCTTGTTGGAGAGTAAAGTGGTCTGGGTCTGGATCTTTTCCAACAGTGTCACAGTAGTGGCCTATGTCAACCATCAGGGAGGGACCCAGAGTGCCAGGGTGGTGCTGAAGGTGGCTTCTTTGTGCAGCTAGTCAGAGGTGCACTTGGTGGCTCTGTTGATGGTGCACAATGGGTGTGAACAACATTCAAGCCAACCTTCAAGGTCAGAACACAGTGGATCCCGGAGAGTGGGTGCTAAATCCACACACATTCCATCACAGTGAGGAGATGGTGTCTCCCAGTATTCGATCTCATGACCATGCATGACAGTGTGATGGTGAACCGCTTCTTCAGTGGCTGCAGAAACCCGCAAGCAACAGGCTTGGATGCCTTGCTTTAAGCATGGCCCTAGAAGGGGGTGGTCTATGTTTTTCCCCCATTGTCTTTGGTGAACCACCTCCTCTGCAGGATTCAAACACATCTAGGCCTAGCTGGTTGCCTCAGACTGGCCACGCAGGCTGTGGTATGTGGACTTGATTGCTCTGCTGGCAGAACCTCTGCTCTGGCTTCCACAGAAGAAAGAGCCTTCTTTGTCAAGGACCCCTGGTAATGGAAGACCCTGTTGTCTACTCTCTTATGGCTTAGCTTTTGAGAGGCACAGACTAGCTAAGTGCAGCTACTTGGGCTCATTTGTCAATACTCTGCTCAAGATCTTTTGGGCCTTCACCTCCTTAGTCTATGCCAGATGTTTTGTGAACTGGTATCCTTCTCAGTCTCTGAAGGCTGGAAAAGCATATGTTGCAGTTGTGCTGGTCTTCTTGCAGACAGGCTTGAACCAAGGCTTGGCCCTGAATTTAGGTTCAGGTGGCGACCTTGAAATGCTGCCAGGGCCAGAAATAGGGTGGATCCTTGTCAGTCCACCTTGATGTTGCTTGCTTCCTTAGGGCATCTAAGCACATTTGACCTCTGTTGCACCCAATCGTCCTTTGGTGAAGCCTATGATTGATGTTGAAGGTGCTGAAGGTTTCAACTTTTAATCTCACTCACAAGGCCATTCTTAAAGATTTGACTCTTAAGGTGATATTTCTGGTGGTTGTTGTTTTTATCAGACAGGTCTCAGAGTTGCAGGCTTTGTCCTGTCCAGAAGTCTTTCTTACTGATTTCCATGACCTCTCTCTTCTCACAATTACTTCCATCCTTTCTTTCAAAGACAATTTTCTCCTTTTCATATAAATCAGGAAGTGGTCTTACCCTCCTTTGTGGAGGACTACCTCCAGTTGGATCCCTCACTGTGTCTCCTCAATGTGTGGAGAGTTGTGCTCTGGTACCTGGAGGTAACTAACACCTTTTAGTGGTTGGATCATCAATTTGAGGTTTTCAATAGCCCGAGGAAGAGTCAGGCAGCAGTCAATCCATTTCCAGCTGGATCAAAGAGGCTATTAGTTCAGTGTATCTTCTGGTGGGAAGTAGGTGCCAGAGGGAGACAAAGCTCACTCGACTAGGTCAAAGGCCTCCTCCTAGCCTGAGTCTGTTTTGTTCCTAGAAGATATCTGTAAGGTAGTTACCTGGTCTTCCTTGAATACTTTCATGAAGCACTACCAGTTGCATGGGGAACAAGTGCTGATGGCATCTTTGGCAAGGCTATTCTAGCCAGTGTCGTCTTCCTCCCACCTGGTGTCCTGACTGCTTGGGTTCATCCCACTCGTCTAGTAAGATGATAAGGAAGGAGAGATTTTAATCATACTTGACAATCTCCTTTTCTTGAATCTTGCTGGACCAGTCCAGGACACGCCTTGGAAGACATTGTTGCAGGATGGAAAGTCTACTTCGTTTTCAATTCTTAGCTGTTGCAGAGCATGGCCAGCTAAGATTCAGTAAGACAGATGCATCTGAGTTATGATTATTCTGATTGTTTGTTGCTAAACATTTTGGAGTTTTTCTTTGAGTTTTCAGTTTTTACCTACTGCTTGGGAAGACTCTTACTGGCTTCCCTGTGTGGCACTAGTGGTTATACTTCCTGTTGATATCACAGAAAGTTGCTCAAATCTGCCTCCACCTGCTAGCAAGAGGGCATAGCCCACTCATCTGGACTGATCTAGCAAGATTCAAGGAAAGGAGATTATCAGGTATGATTAAAATCTCTCCTTTTATGATGGAAAGAGAGAAGGTTCTGCCCAGATCCACCCTTGTCCTGCCCAGTTTTCCTGAATTTGCAAATCAACAATTTGGTAGCCTTAACCTTGAATTTCAATTGCCAAAGTTGGGAATGACTTCCCTTTGGAAATTCTGATGGTGCCATCAGAGGTTCTGGTAAACAAGGTATATATACTATTTCTAGTCAGGGAGAAAAAGGGAGAGTTAGTCTGAAGGATATAGGAAAGTATATCTCTCTGAGTTTGGAAAGGTCTCAGAGTTAAGAGTACAGCAGAGTTATGCTATTGGTTTCTTTTGCTTTGGAATAGAATCATTAAAACTTTGTGTCATTTTTCTCACAATAGGGCAGTTTGTTAATATGGGGCCGGGATATATGTTTTTCTTGATATTGGTAGATAAATACAAGAAAAGTGGAAGCAGTTCTTGATTTTATGGCAAAAGGTTCTTCCCTTGGTGCTAATGTTTCTTTCATATGCCCTGCAAATGTTAATTATTTGGATTTTAAATGGATGTGTTAAATATATATTTTATATAACTCTGACCATTTGAGACTTTTCTTAGCCTCTGAACTTTCTGGAGTGCCAGCTAGGCCCTGGGTGGATTTTAAAATTGCAAATATTTATTTCTCTACCATTCTGTGGTGATTCAATTTTCTTAGGATTTTTTTCCTTCTATATTCAGTTATTAGATATTTATTGGATCTTCAACTATACATGGAGGAGTAGCCTAGTGGTTAGAGGCAACTGCCTAGTACCCAGAAAATCAAGAGTTCAATTCCCACTGGTACTCCTTGTGACCTTGGGCAAGTCACTTTACCCTCCATTGCCTCAGAAGAAAAGGCTGGCAGTCTACTTCCAGTGATACATTGCCAAGAAAACCCAGAGGTAGCTGGGTTGCTATGAATCAACACTGACTTGATGGCACTAAAAAAAATCTGGTTATCTTAGAAATATGGTCTGGACAAGTTTGACCTGGCAGTGTTGATAGGGTCTGGCTGCAGCTGGCTCTCTTATTAGCTCAGAAGGCAATTTTCCAAACCTGGTTATCAAAAGAGGGTCTGACATATCAACAGTGGGGTTCTGGCCTGCATGACATTTTGTTAATGGAGCAGGAGAGGGCATGGAGACATGTAGCACGATGGGCATTTTTTATGGAGATTTGGGACTCCTACCTTAAGTCTCTTAAACCTATGGCTCAGAGACACGTGCTCATTGTGTGTGATTGTGGATGAGTGTACCTGGTGAGTGATTATGTTGTGCTCTACACTGACTGGGGAAGGGAGAGGATTCAAGAGGATGAAATCAAAGCAAACAAATATTTTTTAATAGAGGTGGGCTGACCTGTACGGAGCAGCAGGTACAACCCTAAACATAGGCATTGTGTGTGTGTGTGGGGGGGGGGGGTGATCTAAATTGAGCTGCAGTTACAACCACTCTACCACTCTAGCCACCTTACTGGGCAGACTACATGGACCATACTGGTCTTTATCTGCCATCATTTATTATGTTCCTATGAAGGGGAGGGGGGAGGCAGGGAAGGAAAGGTGGAAGGGAGGGTGTTTTGACTCTTATTTGCTGACTTGTAGACACAGTCCGGGTGATGTGATGGAACCACGCATGCCCGGAGCTTTATGCTGTATTTGGGTGGGGGGGGGGAGGGGGAGGTTCTCGCAGATGGGTGGGAGTGGGTAGTAGGTATGGGCAAGGGTTTGGGAGGGCTCTTGGGTTCTGTGTTTATGATGTAGGACTTGTCTCTTTGTTTACATTTTACCTGGTTGGCTGTATCTCCTGCCCTTGGAGGTGCCGTTGTGTTCTGGTTTACTATGCCTCTCCTGTTTTTTGGATTGTGCTTGGAATGGCTTGGGGTGGGTGGAGGGGGGATAGTAGGGGTCTATGAAAAAAGAAACAATGTTGCATAAGTGTTTGTATTTGCACTCTTTGTAGTCCTGTGCTCTGTATTGTAGTGCTTTGTTTTGTTTGCTTTGGTCTGGCATTTAATAAAATAGTTTTTATCCTAAACAACCTTCATTCTGCCTAATAAAATCTACAAATATTAGTATCTTCCCAGCTCCGCAGAGAAATCTCTGTAGTTCAGATCCTCTTCACCTTGGATAAGTACCAGAGTATTTCCAACTGTATCAACCAGATGTTTGTGCCTAAAGAAATGCTTTCTAACATTTAAAAATCAAAATAATCATATTTAACTTGATTTGGAATGTCAGTGCAACACTTTCAAATGAGGTATCATAAAAGCATGCTTGTATTTCCACCCCATGGGAAGCTGCCCTCTTGCCTACCACTAGTTACAACCTCTGCCCCTATCTATTGGCTCTATCAGCAGCTATCTGGCTGCAGTAGCAGTTAATGCAGGCAACTACAGATAATCTGGCCAATTTTTATGCTATTTGCAGAAAGCATGTTATCTACTACTACTATTTCTCATTTGTATAGTGCTAAACTACCTGGCATAGCAACTCAGGTAGTTTGTTCCAGGCATAAGCAGGAAGGTAGTGGGCAGGATTAGGGTGGAGAGTGGGTGTGTCTGCAATGCACAGTTACCATGGGCGTCAACAATGTGCAGTAACCACTGGATTTGCAGCAATGCAGGTGCAGCTAACATCCCTTCAGTGGATAGTGTCAGCTGTGTTCATGATGCTATCTGACCCGCGTTCTGTGCACTTTCGGTGCATTATCTGATTAGGAAATGCTGTGCACCCCCCTAATAGATAATGAGTGGCTTTTATTTATTTATTTAATATTTCTTATATACGGCCTTTCATGATATCAAGGTGGTTTACATTGAACAGGGAGATAACTATTTTACAGGGAACATGGGCAATGGAGGGTTAAGTGGCTTGCCCAAGACCACAAGGGGCACCTGTGGGACTAGAAACCCCAGTCCTTCTGGCCCAAGGTTGCTGTCCTCTGGTGGGACTTGAACCCCTGACCTTCTGGCCTGAGGTACCTTGCCCCAACCACTAGGCCACTCCTCCCTCCCTCCCTTTGCAGCTAAATGCTGTTTCATCTGAATTTTTTTGGTGCATTAGCTACAAAAGCCTAACACGGTTTAGTAAACATGACCCTAAGATATCTTACTTTCCCCTCGACCCCAAACATTATTATCTGGACAGACATGAAATATCAGAACATAAGTTAAAATTTATAAAGTATGATATGAATTTAAATGATTTAAACTGCAAGTATATACAAATAGGCTGCATATTTCCTGCAGGAAACTGTGAGCTGTGGGTATGTCCTTTCCTATACATTGCAGCTTGTAGCAGATGGAAAGTGTTTTCTTGACTGAAATAAATACCACACAATTTATGGCACGTTAACACATGTGTAGTGAATGCCCATTTTACTGGTAGTAATAGTTCATGGTAATAACACTATTTAGCGTGCCTTAACAGGCTACTACACAGGGCAAGGTGTTTACTGCATAGTAAACACATTACTGCACTCCAATACATCAGCCCCATTGTATCAGTCTGCAATATAAACACATGATTATAAAGAAGCATGTATTTCCTTTCATGCATAATGTGATAATTATAGAGCATGGTATAGAGTTCTCAGGGCCATGTTATCTTTAGGGCGTTGCCATTTATTTTTAGCATTTGCACAATGGCTGTGCTTTCAGCTGCCTCTGGAAAGGTAAATATTCACTTGCATGCTAACACATAATAAAAACATGGGTTATATAGGGAACAGATTTATTTCCCTCTGTAAGCAAAGCAATTTATGTGTGAGCTGTATAGACCGGTTCGCTTCAAAGGAGTGACAGCACTAACGAGCGACATCACAAAAGAGTGACAAAAATAGTGTTTCTCATATTCCAATGACGAAGAAGTGACATAAGTAAGTATAGGTTGACCGCGCACATGCATTCACATTATAAAGGAGTGACACGCGTTCACATAACAAAGGAGTGACAACAGGAAGCATTCACATAACGAAGCATGACAGCACGAAGCAGTGACAAATTGCTCAGTTGACCGCTCATTCATATTTGACTGTGCATTCACATAGCAAAGGAGTGACAGAATGAAGGTTTGAGTTATCAAAGTAGCGACAAAAATATTGCAACAAAGGAGTGAAAGCATAAAGGAGCGACAAATTGTTTGAATATGATTACAATGGGGTGACAAATTGGAAATGAGTAATGAAGTAGTGACAAGTGATAATTGAAAAATTTGAGATGAATAATATTTTTAATTGATTACAATTTAAATTAAAATCATTTGACGAACCTTAAAATTGAGTTGCAAATTGAATAACGAAGTAATGACAATTGATAATAGTGCCATATTTTTTCATAAGCTGGTGTATTTCATAACAGATAAAAGTTAATTCTAATGAGTTCTAAGTTTTTTATTTAAGTTTCATAACAGTTATAAGTCATTGTTAATGAGTTAAACAGTAACATTTCACTTCATGTTTTTTTATCTGTTGAGTTATAATTTATTTCAAATCAATTAATTGACATTGATTAAATTGTTTAACAGTTAAAAGTCATCAGTTTTGTTTAACAGTTAAAAGTCATCAGTTACTGGTAATATTTTTCAGTTAAAATGAATACAAACTAATTTAACTGTTTTTTTAACTGTTACTGTATTTTATCTTTTCATTGAATTCGTTTTTAAATAACTTTTTTTTCAGTTATTCAAGTCATTTGTTAACTCATTGTTGTTTCACTGCTTGTCCCGTAGTGCAGATTATATGCAGTCCCGCATAGGTATTCTTCTAAGGGGACATCATCATATCTTTTGAAAACAGCTGTTAGTCTCTCATCTCTTTGAATTACTTTTTATTCTTTTTTGGCATATTAGTTCCTATTATTTCTACTTCCTGATCTGTGCGGTGGTCTTCTTTTATGAACTCCTTTATCATTGAATATACTCCATATGGCAACGTTCATCTACTATTTTGAAGCGCCTGTGCCAAGCTTCTATGTTGTTGTTTGTTCTTGGAAGATTGTGATTCTGAAGATGATGGATGCTCCACAGAATTGGTGGAAATATTGGTGAGTGATGTCATCGTAATTGCTTTTCCTAATACGTAAGTTTCTTCAAAATAATTATACACTGGTTTACCCATGTTTGGAGCATTGTTTGAGAGGGTAATGAAGGCATCTTGAATTTCTTCTGGAGGTAAAAATGCAAGTGTAGAAAGCTTTTTTTAAGCATAAGATGTTCTCTTTGTTTTTTTAGGCATCCACTAGTCCGTTTTTCTGAATACTTCGGTAGATACTTTGGCCTAGGTGGAAGAGCCAGCCATATACTCTGGATTCTGGAAATTTCTGCTGAAGTGCATTAATGCATACTAATTCAAAGTCCAGGAGCATAAAATTTGGATTCAATTGAATTCCTCTTTCTTCTGCTGCAGACAGTAATTCTTCCAGCATGGATGTATACATTTTTTAAGTTTTTCTAGTCATTAAAATATAAACTGCTGGAAATGATGCTTCTCAAAACTTGTAATTGATTGTATATAATTGTTGGAAAAGGCGAGGGCAAGTTTTGAATGTTCCACTAGAAACCAGATGTCTGATTCTGCTAGTCTTCGTAAATTTTCTTCAGTACCAAAGTCAATGATTGATTCATTGTTTTCATTATCTTCTTTTTCTAGATTTATTCTCTTATCAAAAAAAAGGAAGTTTCTTTCCCCTGATTGTGTTATCTTCAAATGGTTCGGAATCTCTACATTGGTGGCATGTTTTGGTTCAGTCGGAAATTCCTTTTTTCTGATATGATGAATCACTTGCCTTACTGCGGCTGTAGAAGGCATTTCTATTGAGATGTCAAATCCAAAATTTTGTATTATTCCTTGTATAATTGCTGCTGGTGCAGATGTGATAGTTTTGGCTACATTTTTGATTGAATTTATAGATTGTACAGCTTCTAGTCTTCCTTTCAGTGGGGCATGATTGTTTTTTTTACCTTCTGAAAGTGGGCCTCGTTTTTTTATTTGCGTCATCTGGCATCTCATATGTTCGTTGATGTCCATGTGAAGATAGGATTGGTTGAGCTGCGTGAATATCTGATTGGTTGAATTCATTGTTGGGTTCTTGTCACTCTTTTGAAATGTAACTTTCATTTTTCACTCTTTTGTTATGTCGCTCCTTCGTGCTTTCATTCCTTTGATATAGAACCCTATAGATGTACTAGCAAGTGCAATTAACTGTATGAAAGTACATTTCCACAAAGAGCAGTGGAGAGAGAGAAAGACAGTCCTCCACACTGAAAGCATTTTCCTATTAGTTCATACAAAGGGTTTGAATTGATGACACTTTAGAACTTACTATGTAATCCTCCAGCACCTAATGAGACCCTTCTAGTGGGGATGATCTTTATCACTCCCCATGAAAAAGAGTGGTAATAGGCTTGGATTTGTCCTAGTTTACTTATATTGTATCTGAAAGAGTTGCCTCAGGTAGGTTTTTTTTTTAATTTTATATTGATGCAACATTTTCAAATTTACAAGCAAAAACACGTGATCTTGAAAAGTGGGTATCCATGGAAACAATAATTATCAAGGAAAATTCTACACAATACAGAACAAAAAGGTAAACAATATTTGGGTAACCCATCCCCTAGCCCACAAAAAGAGAGATCCAAAATAAGCACCCAGGAAACCAAAATTTATCATTAGTAAAGGAAAACTGAAACAGATACAGCCAATACATATTTAAGATGCAGGTAGGAGACATGGTCTCCCCTCACCGAGAGACTCGCGGGCATGTAAAAAGGAAACTAACTGGGAAGGAAAGAAAAAAAAAGAGGATTGCCCCTGGAAGTTAATGAGACGTTTGAAAGGATATTTAAGGAAAAAGCTCCCTCCTAGCTGCAGCACATGCAGATGCAGAATCAAAAATTCCCATCTGTGGCACTGTGTTTCTTTAGCTAGGTCTGGAAAAATACAGAGCATGCAACCCATAAACGAAACATTCCTTTTCCTGTAGAATATCCGGAGAAGTCACTCGTGGTCAGATATCAAGGCTGAAGTTATTAAACAAGTTGCAGGAACAGCAACATCAATATCAGACATATTCAGTATCGCAGACACATTTAATACATCCATTTCCCCTTCCTGAAAACCAGAAGTACCTGCCCCAGCAGAAACTTTCTGATTTGTTGGAAGGTAATAGGCTTCAGCCAATGGGGGGCAAGATTCAACAGGAACCCCTAACGCCTCATGTACATATTTTTTGCAGTAACATTTGGAACCTTTAGAAAGTTTATTAACCGAAGATCGGCAAGACTGGTAAAGTTATCTAATTGTTCCAAACAGGAATTCATAAAGTTAGAGTCCTTAATGAAGGCTTCTGAGTGCGCTTCTACCACCTTTAAATGAGTTGATAAGACAGTTGTTACAACTTGCACAGACTTTATAGAATCACTGTTCCTTGCTCAGTGTTCAGCATTCCGTTGAGATTTCTCCTGCAAAACTTGAATTTGAGGGGTTAAAGCTTTCCCCTAAAGCTTGATAGCCGTCCAGATGGATTTGAATGTAAATTGCTCCAGGCATTGCAGTTCAAAGGCAAAGGTAGCATGTTTCTACATGTCCCGATCACCTAAGGGCACTCCAGTCTCATCTGAGGGGGCCAGCTTCCACTGGCCATCGCCAATAACTCCCTCTCCTAGGTGTGTCACAGAGCCATTGGTCCGATGGAGAACTTGTGAACCCCACTGCCACCGCAGCTGCCGCTCCCTGCACCTCCGTCCAGCCCGAAGAGACACTCTGGCACACCAGTGTGGAGGACTCCTGCATCTCGGAGGGCATGAGCTTGCTACCCAAGAGGGACTGCATGACCAACTGCTCCGCCAGACCCCCAATCAGGCTTACCGTCTCCCTGTCCATTGCTGGTCACTGCTCACTGCGCAAGTAAGGCAAAATAGACAGAACTGAAGATGAGGCAGGCAGGTCAGCCTGAGTACGCTGACTCTGCTTAACCTTCCTCTTTCTCCCCATACTGAGAACTTGCACGAGCAGACCGTGGCCATCTAGGATCTCCTCTGAGATAAAGTCTGCTTCAGGTAGTTAAGAATGATCTTTCTGTTGATGTATGCCTTAGCCAGTAAGCAATAAAAGTGCTCACCATGTTTACAAAGCTAAATTTCCAATTGCTAGTTTTTACTGTAAAAGCACAGGAAAACAAGCTGTTCAGAAAGTCTTAGGGGCATGTTTACTATGCCCCATGCTGGTAGTTCATGTGTGGGCTGCCTTACCAGCATGGAACTGTGAGCCATCTGGGCGGGGGATACATGCATCCTTCTGCAGTTACTGTGTTTTGGCATTGCAAAACAGCCATGGGTGTAGCTAATGTCACCCTTTGAGGTGTCGTTGCACTTGTGCTACTTGCACTGTGTGAAAGTAGCATGGGCAACAAACGCCCATGCTAACAGCGCCATGGCAGGAATGTCCATATTCCGCTCAGTCACTGCGCCCGACAGGTGCTACCAAAGTAGTGCAGGGTTTTGGCACGCAGCCGCATGCTGCCTTTTAGAGTGGCAGCCAGACCGCATGCTAAATCCCATGCTACTAGGTAGTATGTTTTAGTAAGCATGCCCCTTAGATATAATGATGTTTATCGATGCAAATCACAAAAGGAGCTTTCAAGGATGCCAAATTTACCAAAATCTTTCAAATTATAGATTTTTGAAGAGCTTTCTCCTCTTTCCTACATCTCATTTATAAAAATCAGATAACCTCAGCTAGAATTGAACCAATTTTAGCTTTTTTCTACTTTTAACTGTTTAAGACTGTAATTAAGATGGCCACTATCAACTTGAGAACCTGGTGGTGTCCACTTTCCCTTAGACACTAGAGGCCGTAAAGCGACTTGCAGGGCTGAATGTCCTGGTGGGATGTGTAGCCCCACAAGTCGTCCTGTCCCGATTCTGTATTCCTCTCTCCCCGCATGCACAGTGCTGCTATGTGGGGAGAGCAGGATAGGGGTGGGGCATAGGCGGGCCAGGCACCCGGATGTATAGGGCCAATTCAGGTCACGGCCCTGTACGTCCATGGAGCACCAGTGGGACGCCCAGCTTATTCCACCTCAGAGGTGGAATAAGCACAGGGCGCCCCTTCTCACTGTCCTGGCAGCCCCCCCAGGAGCACGGTGCAGTTGAAGATGAGGCCCCGCTGCCCGATCCCAGTCCTGACAGATCTTGCCAAGGATCAGGCGGCGGGAAAGCTGGTTAGGGGGGTGTCCGTCCTGCGGGAGCGGAGGGGACCTAGCCATTCTGCCACGTAGATGTCTCTTGCGACTGCTGAAGGGGCACGCCGGGCAGTCCTGGTGCCCGACCCTGCTACCGCGGGGGCTCTAGCTCCTGCGGTGCTGAATCAGGTACAAAGGAGCCCGTTCTACCCTGGGACATCTGGACGGCTCAGATGTGCCCCTTCCTGGATCAGGCTCTAGATGTTTTCAGCATGTCTTAATTAGCACCTTGAATTGCCACGTAGGTCACTGTAGTAAAACCTTCACTTGGTCCACTGGACACAACCATAACCCTCCCATGTTGTCATCAGTGGAGCTGCATTAGCCTTCATATGTTCCATAAATGAATTGCCTCAGGACCACCCCTGTGCTGGCAATTCATCAGCCGCTCCCATCCTATTTCTCTGTCTCTGTTTCTATACTGCCATGGCTCAGCTCACTTCTTAGTTCCGCTCCTTTTTAAACAAATCATTTGATTCTCCTAGGACAAGCAGGATTCGTCAGCCACACCTAGTGACGTCCTCCGACGGCGCCATGTATGGAAGTGCTCTCTAGAGCTCAGAGTCTTACTGAGCATGAGCCAGAGGCCCAACCCACAAGCCCGCCCCTAGCCAGCCAGTCTTTTTTCTTCCGCCATGCCTACCACACGTGGATTCCTGCTCTCCTACAAACCAGAGAAGAAGAAGAACTTATACTCACAGTAAGAAGATGCCTTCAGTGAAACCAGGGTTTAAAAAATGTCTCCACTGCTCCCGAAAGATGAGCTGCATAGACACCCACGATCACTGTATAAGTTGCTTGGGGAAAAATCATCAGGTCTCAGATTGCCAGCACTGCTCTTGCATGTCTCCAAGGGCCAGAAAATCCAGGGGCCATGCTTTAAAAGACTTCCTTGCTACTTCCCAGCCACCGGACACTTCAACTATGGCACCCAGCCCCTCTCTGACACGGGATGTGCCTTTAGGGGCCTCCATCCCCGGTTGCTCGACTGTGGATTCAACCGCCGCCAACCAACCAGCCCAGGAGACTCCCTCCACGTCTAAAAGCACTGGTAAGGTACCTTCTGGACATCGCAGCTCCTCTGGCATGTCCCGCAACTCCCGCAGTGCCCTTGCACACGCCGCCAGCCTGCCTCACCCGAAAATGGTGAAGGGGACAAAGAAAGACCCTTTGGGCACTGCTAAGGCCCCCCGCAGAGCCAAAGATCCCCATGCTGACCATGCCGCTCCTGGAGGCTGCCATTCTGTTAACGTCATGCCTACAGACCCTGCCCCCTTTCCAGCCATTGGTTGTCTGCACGAGTCAGAAAACTCCGCCCCTCCTGCATCCATTGGCCAGCAGCACAGGTCTTCTCCACCTCCTTCCTCCGGCGCCGAAGCAACGCCCTCCAATGCGGGCAGAGTCTCCCCGTCGACTCCTGAGCCCCGCTCAAAGCAGCGGCATCGGAGCCATGCGCACAAGGGAATGGCACAATCGAAACATCGGAGCCGAAACCAGAGCAGGGAACGCAGCCAGCACCAGCACAGGAGACACCACTGCTCACGCAGCCATGACTCTTCTGGGAAGAGCTGCCACCGCCAGAAACAACACGCTTCCAGCAGCCCTAGCCCAGAAGCCAGACCAAGCAACAAACATGAAAAACTGGCAGGAATCTCCAGCCAGAACCCCTCTTCTCAAACAGACACTGCTGCGGGCAGACTGCTTCCCAACCAGGGAGCTATTTTACTGCTGCTGTCCAACCTCTCCAGCCTCCTGTGCAAAGGCCTTACAGATGCCACTGTCACACCAGATGATCAGCTCACAAGCTCCAAGAAATGCCGCGACGCCCGTGACTCTTCTGGCAATGACACGCAACACCTCGAGTGCGCCTCAGACAGCTCCGAACCCCCATCCTTCCTCAGTTTAGAGGACGAAGAGAGGGAGACAGCCCCGTTGGGATCTATGTCCCCAGAGAAGGATTCCCAAGGGGCCACCACAACAGGTTCAGTGGAGGGATCTGCAGCCACCTCGGCTGGCTCGGGCCCATCCTCCTCTGCACCGCCACCTGAACACCTCACATGCCCCAAGTTTTTGCGCAAGGTGGCATCCATTCTAAGCCTCATGCCGTCAGAAACACTGGACCAAGCAGGGCCAGAGGTCCTCATGTACTGTCACGCTCCCCTGCTACTGGCGAAAGGCTTTATAGTAGGGGTGACCGCTGTTTTGCTTCTGAGTGTCCTTTATACTATCCAGCAGCAAGGGTTGCTGGGATATGTAGTTTTTGGTTTCACTCTCACAAAAATGTGTTGTGGCACAAGGGTCTTTTGGAACAGATAAATTTATTATTATTGTTGGGTTTTTCCCCTCACAGAGGTTCTCAGGCAAATAAGCAAAGCAATTTAATTCTTTTCCAGAATAAACAGAAAAACAGGAGCAAATGAAAAGCATCATATAAAAGTGGAAAGACTGTTTCTTCACAGCAGCACAAAACTTCCAAACAACTTTGTAATTCTTCTTACCAAAGCTTGTTTAACATAAGTTCATGTCCACTCTATTACACATAGAACAGTCCATCTCAAAAGAACCAGAGGACTCAGGAACATCTGCTGCGTCAATGATCATGTCCTCGCTTTCATTCTCACAGCTCTGCCTAGGAGAACGTCTAGGCTGGCATTCTGGAATAGCCTTTTGCTTTTAGTTGTTTTACAATGTCTTCAACAAGACACTGATTAGGCAGAAAATCCAACGTACCTTGTCTGCTATCACTGCCCGGTCTGTGCTTGGAGCTCTCTTCCCTTCTACAGGTAAAATGCTTGTCCCTGTCCTCAGGTAGCTCCCACGATGGCGTTGACTTAGCTTTAAGGTAACTGGGATTGGACCCACCAGAATCCCTCTTGCCTGGAGCTGGGTTCCAAGACTTCCTCAGTTGCTGCCTTCCTTGTTGAAGTGGTTTAGACACTTGTAAAGGCTTTTCCCTGCCTTCTTGTCTGTCCAGTTTCCTTCTCTGCTGACAATCCTGTCGGCTGTTCTGGTACTGCGTGCTGTTCTGAAAGACTAGCCCTGAAGCTGGTTTTAAAACGGCTTCCTTGTTCAGGCACGCCCTTCTGACTATCCAGGTGCACCTCGTTAGGGCTGCTTCCAGCTCTTACGTCATGAATCTGACTGAGCTGCATTCTCTCTGAAAGCTTCCTGCTGTCATGGAAACCTGGCTTGCTCTGGCTTTTAAAGGTGCAGTGCTCACTATTTTGCCATTCCATCTGCTCAGGCATGCTTTCGGTACCACATATTCCCCCCCTTAAGATATTCCAGGCTGGGTCGATCTTATCATCACAGCATGGAATCCGAGATAACGCGTCCACGTTCTGGTGTAAACGTCCTGCTCTGTGTTCAATGTTAAAATCGAACGCTTGCAGCACCATATACCAGCGTGTTAGCCTGGGGTTACTGTCCTTCATTTGCCCCAGCCACTTTAACGGGGCGTGATCTGTCATGAGGAGAAACTTCCTACCTGCTAGGTAGAATTTTAATGACTCAATGGCCCACTTGATAGCGAGGCACTCCCGCTCTATTGTAGAGTAGTTCCTCTCGGCGGGCGATAGCTTCCTACTCAAGAATAGCACCGGGTGCTCTATGCCATTGTGTTTTTGGGAGAGGACAGCCCCTAGTCCGGTGTCTGAGGCATCCGTTTGCAATATAAAAGGAAGGTCAAACTCGACCCCTTTCAACACTGGGGCAGCGCAGAGTTCGGCCTTTAGACATTCCATCGCCTTGAGTGCCTCTGGCGTCCAACGTAGTTGATTGGGCTGGCTCTTCTTTAACATATCTGACAATGGGGCGCTTTTCTCCGCAAATCTAGACAGAAAGCGCCTATAGTAGCCCACTAACCCCAAGAAGCTTCTTATTGGTGGGCTGGGGGAACGTCTTCACGCTTTCCACCTTGTCTATCAAGGGCTTAACGGTGCCATGTCCAACACGATGTCCCAAGTATTTTACTTCTGGGCTTGCGAACATGCACTTGTTGGGGTTTAATGTCAGGCCTGCCTCTCGCATAGCCTGCAACACCGCTCTTAGCCTTGACAGATGATCTTCCCAACCCGTACTGTGGACTATAACGTCATCCATATAGGCTGTTGCATACGCCTGATGTGGTCTGAGCACCACATCTACCAGTCTCTGGCATGTAGCCGCTGCTCCGTGTAGGCCAAAAGGCATATGTTTAAACTGGTAGAGGCCTACCGGAGTGCTGAATGCCGTCTTTGGTCGGGAGTCTCTAGTTAATGGCACTTGCCAATAACCTTTGGTCATGTCCAATGTTGTCAAGTACGTGGCTCTTCCCAAGCGGTCCAGGAGCTCTTCGATGCGTGGCATCAGGTATGCATCGAATTTTGATATGGCATTGACCTTCCGAAAGTCGATGCAAAATCGAAGTGTCCTGTCAGGCTTAGGGACTAGGACTATCGGGCTGCTCCATGGGCTCTTAGACTCCTCAATTATGTCGAGGTCCAACATTTCCCGCACTTGGTTGATGACCTCCTGCCGCCGAGCCTCCGGCAACCGGTATGGGCGCTGACGTACTACCTCTCCTGGGGGAGTCACGATCTCGTGGGCAATGAGTTGAGTATACCCAGGAAGAGGCGTTAGGACGTCGGGAAAACTCTTCACCAATTGTTCCAGCTGTTTCCTTTGGGTCCAGGATAACCCTTCTCCCATCCTTAGCTCCGGGGTCTTCTGGCAGTCACTTAATTGGGGGCCCAAGTCCTCTTCTGACAGCTCCTCTACTACGGCCGCCAATCCCTGGAGGTCAGCTCTACCTGTGGACCCGAATCCTTGGGCTCCTCTGGCTGTACTGGAAACCACATGTACTTCTTCAAGAGGTGGAAACCCGACCCTCTCACATATTAGTTGTGCTATACGATCACCCGTGTGGACTTTGAAGTCTTCAGACCCGAAGTTGAAAAGTAGGACCTTCACGGCTCCTCGGTAGTCCGGGTCCACGACTCCGGCTCCCACATCAATCGCGTATTTTACGGCCAGTCCGGAATGCGGGGCGATGCTCCCGTAGCACCCAGGCGGCAACTCCAACTGCAGGGCCGTGTTTATCAAAGCCTTGCCATGTTTTGGCACAGTCGCCTCTTCCGCGCTGTATAAATCGAATCCAGCGGCCTGGGGCGACGCTCTCTTAGGTGGGTGCGCGTCTGGACTCATGCGGCAATACTTCAAAACAAACACAGGCTTTTTGGCTTCCTTTTCCTCTGGCAATGGTCGCGAAGGCTTTTGCATCTTCCCAAATAGAGGATTTGGAACCGCCATCATTTGTCGTGTGTTCTTACTTAGTACTTCTGGTGGATTGCTTGCAGCTACCAGGCTTTCCTTTTTCTGCAGAGCCTGCTGAATGCTTCTCTGAAACTGCGGCCAATCCCGGCCTAGTACTAATTCCTGTGGCAGGTGAGGAACAATGGCCAGCGGAATCTCCTTTCCTATTCCGCATCCTTTCACAAGGAGTTTGTATATAGGGTAGGAGGAGGACGCGCCGTGCACACAGCAAATTTTTACAGAGCCACTGGGCAGATCAGGTATGGCTTTCCCCTGGGCTCCTATCCTTTTCCAGAGGCCACGTGAAAGCATACTCTGATCGGAACCAGAGTCTAGTAGGGCATTGGCACTTACCCCTTGGACTGTCACGGCTATGAGGAATCCCCCCTTAACCTGTCCTGGGCTAGTGGTCACCAGCGCTACCTTCGCTCTGCAGCTACGCTGTAAATGGTCACTACTGCCACATTTAAAGCATACTCTCTTAGCATATCTGGCTTTACATTCAGGCAAACACAATGCAGTTACCTTCATAGTATTTTCCTTCTTTTCTGAGCTTGCCTCGGTTGGTCTCCCAGAAGTCATGCTTTTACCCTGAGCATTCCTCTCTGCTTCCAGGAACCGCTCAGCGAGCATGATTGCTTCCTGTGAGTCTTTACAACCTTGCAAGGTTAGAAAAGTTCGGACATTATCAGGGACAGCGTTCATATACTGTTCTAACAATATGGTATCCAATATTGTTTCAATACCTTTGCCCTCAGGCTCTAAACACTTGTTAAGCAAAGCTTTTAACCGATAGTGTAGGGCTCTAGACGTCTCACCAATCATAAGTTTAGCGTCTCTAAACAAATAATGGTATGCAGAAGACGTAAGACCAACTCTATCCTTAATCGCTTTTTTAACTTCATCGTAGTTATTTGACAAATTAGTTGGTACAGTTTGATAAGCAGTTAATGCTTCTCCTGTGAGACACATTGCCAGCCTGACTGCCCATTGGTCTTTTGGCCAATGCATCAGGTAAGCAACTCGCTCAAATGTCTCTAAATAATCGTCCAGATTATCAGACTGAGACAACTTCCCAAAGTTCCATGCCTCCTTAGACCAAAGTCCCGAAGCATGAGCTTGGCTTAAGTGTTCAAAACCTGTTGAAGATGAAGCAGGCTCGGGCTCCTTCTTCATAGATTGGATCCATGCCTCCAGCATCTGTATGAGCGGTCGCTGCTGCGCTTCCATGCGTGCTGAAGCGTCTCTTAGAGCCTCCATGGCCAGCTCGTGTTGGTGCTCAAACTGGGCTGACATCCACGTCAAGACTTCTTTAACTTCCATTGTCATGCTGAAAAGACAAAACACAAGACACAACAACCACCAACTGCGGTATCACCAGATAGGAGGTACTTCTACCTTTCACCCACTTGCTGCGCTGATACCAAACCAAGTATCCCCAGGTAACTCTGCTATGTACAAATTACCTGATACTTGTGGTGCATCAAGCCTTTGTGTATGCGGTGGTCTCTCCAGTATCAGACACGTCTTCTTCTTCTGTAGAAGCAGTCTTGCTTGAAGATTCTTTTTTTCAAAAAAAAATTATTTTTTTTCCAAAACTTTATTTTTCAAAACTTTTTCTTGCCCTTTAATTCTTCTGCGCATGCGCCTTTGCCTTGATCCGTAGCAACTACGCCAATCAGTCACGCTCCCCTGCTACTGGCCAAAGGCTTTATAGTAGGGGTGACCGCTGTTTTGCTTCTGAGTGTCCTTTATACTATCCAGCAGCAAGGATTGCTGGGATATGTAGTTTTTTGTTTCACTCTCACAAAAATGTGTTGTGGCACAAGGGTCTTTTGGAACAGATAAATTTATTATTATTGTTGGGTTTTTCCCCTCACAGAGGTTCTCAGGCAAATAAGCAAAGCAATTTAATTCTTTTCCAGAATAAACAGAAAAACAGGAGCAAATGAAAAGCATCATATAAAAGTGGAAAAACTGTTTCTTCACAGCAGCACAAAACCTCCAAACAACTTTGTAATTCTTCTTACCAAAGCTTGTTTAACATAAGTTCATGTCCACTCTATTACACATAGAACAGTCCATCTCAAAAGAACCAGAGGACTCAGGAACATCTGCTGCGTCAATGATCATGTCCTCGCTTTCATTCTCACAGCTCTGCCTAGGAGAACTTCTAGGCTGGCATTCTGGAATAGCCTTTTGCAGCTGCTCTAGAAGATTCCCTCCTCTACTAGCCGTGATGTCCTCTAGCTCAGGAATTTGGTTAGTACGTAAGCTTCTCTTTATGGTTTCTACATCTGCATTAAACCATTTATTCCAAGTGTTTTTGCTAGGTGGTTTTACAGCCGTGCTATCGTGGCACTTGTTAGCACTGGCTTTTAGTTGTTTTACAATGTCTTCAACAAGACTCTGATTAGGCAGAAAATCCAACGTACCTTGTCTGCTATCACTGCCCGGTCTGTGCTTGGAGCTCTCTTCCCTTCTACAGGTAAAATGCTTGTCCCTGTCCTCAGGTAGCTCCCACGACGGCGTTGACTTAGCTTTAAGGTAACTGGGATTGGACCCACCAGAATCCCTCTTGCCTGGAGCTGGGTTCCAAGACTTCCTCAGTTGCTGCCTTCCTTGTTGAAGTGGTTTAGACACTTGTAAAGGCTTTTCCCTGCCTTCTTGTCTGTCCAGTTTCCTTCTCTGCTGACAATCCTGTTGGCTGTTCTGGTACTGCGTGCTGTTCTGAAAGACTAGCCCTGAAGCTGGTTTAAAACGGCTTCCTTGTTCAGGCACGCCCTTCTGACTATCCAGGTGCACCTCGTTAGGGCTGCTTCCAGCTCTTACGTCATGAATCTGACTGAGCTGCATTCTCTCTGAAAGCTTCCTGCTGTCATGGAAACCTGGCTTGCTCTGGCTTTTAAAGGTGCAGTGCTCGCTATTTTGCCATTCCATCTGCTCAGGCATGCTTTCGGTACCACAGTACCTCAACGCCCCAAAAGCGCCAGTCACATTACCTATCCACCAGCGCCTTCTGGATGCACACTCCAAGCTCTGGCAGAATCCGGCCTCTTCACTGGCATGCCCCTGGAAACTGGACGCCAAATACCAGGTCCAACAAGCCCCGGGATTCAGAAAAAATCAGCTGCCCCACCACTCCATCGTCGTGTCCTCTGTCCTGAAGCGTATAAAGTCAACGCGCAACCATGCCAACTCTCCTCCTGGGAGAGACCCCATACTTCTGGACGACGTAGGGAAGAAAGTCTTCCAAGGGGCCATGCTGAACGCAAGGATTGCTGCTCATCAATTCCAGCACATCCTCTTCCAAGACACGCTGCTGGCGAATCTCAAGGATACCATTTCAGCCCTTACACCTAAGGCTAAAGCAAAAGCTGCAACCACGATTGGAGACCTCAAGGAGTGTGGAAAACACATGATAAGCACAATGTATGACACCTTCGAGACGGCCACATGTACCGCCGGCACCACCATCTCCACCAGGCAATTAGCATGGCTACGAGCTTTGGGCCTGCGTGAGGATACCCACGAGTGCATTCCCGATGCTCCCTGCAATGGCGAATCCCTTTTTGGAGAAAAAGTCAAGGACACAGTCAACGACATGAAAGACCATTGCACTACTCTCCAAACTTTCGCAGAGGATGGTCTGGAACTTGGCTTCAACACCAAAGGAAGCTACGGCTGCAAACCCTATTCCACACACAAAAAAAATACAACTCCTACTGAAAATGGCAGCCCCCACATTACAAGCAGGCTGCATTTCAGTCCTCATATGGGATGTCGTATCAACAAAAGCACCAAAGAGACAGAAAACAAAAGAAGCAGCCCCCCCAACCCGGGAAAAGTGGCCCTTCCTTTTGACAAAACCAGCAGGTGGAAGAGCGGTCGACGCTCCCGGTGGGAGGACGACTGACTGCCTTCTGGGAATCCTGGCGACTTATCTCCATGGACACATGGGTCCGCCAAATCATCCGAGAAGGCTACCGCCTACGCTTCCTGTCTCCTCCGACACAGCGCTCAACCCCAGCCCAAACCAACCACGACGAAAAGGCTCTACTGATGCACCAGGAATTGCTACATCTCCTGGTGTCTCAAGTGGTCAAACAGGTTCCCCCCGATCAAACCAATCAATGTTTCTACTCCAGATTTTTCCTCGTGCCCAAAAAATCAGAAGGGGTGAGAACCATCCTCGACCTCAGGAACCTGAAGAAGTTTATCTACAAGGAGAGGTTCCGTATGTACTCACTGGGCTCAATCCTCCCTCTCCTCCAACCCGTAGACTGGATGGCATCCTTGGATCTACAGGATGCCTACACTCATGTCCCGATACATCCAGAGGACAGACAATATCTGCGTTTTCAAGCCCTGGGGGCTCACTACCAATACAGAGCCCTGTCTCTCTCCGGCACCATGGGTGTTTACAAAATGTGTAGCCGTCGCAGCGGGGCACCTCCGAAAACAGGGCATTCACATCTACCCATACCTGGATGACTGGCTTCTCTCATTGCCGTTGCCATAGGAGACCCAAACGGCAGTCAAACGGACAATCCACCTCCTCACTTCCCTCGGATTCCTGATAAACCACTGGAAGTCACAACTGGCCCCCACGCAATGCCTGGAATTCATCGGGGCCGACATAGACACCATCGAAGCAAAGGCGTTCCTCCCTGCACAATGCGTGAAGAAGTCCGTCCTAGCTCTGGAAGTCTCCATTCAGATAGTCTGTACAGCTCGGACCCTCTTGTGACTCCTTGGCTATATGGCCGCCACCACACAAGTACCGCCTCTAGCGCGACTACACATGCGCATTCTTCAATGGCGCCTATGGTCATGTTGGAACCAGCGCACCCAACCACTATCCACGCACGTCACTCTCGTTGCACGTACCCGGAAGAGCCTCTGGTGGTGGACTACCATACAGAACCTCAAGGTAGGAAAGGACCTCCAGCAACCCAGGCACCAAGTCACCATCACTACGGATGCCTCCAAGACGGGTTGGGGAGCACACATGCACCACCACAAGGAGCCTGGACAGCAATGGAGGCATGCCAGCACATAAACCTCCTGGAGCTCAGGGCCATCAAACATGCCCTACAAGCCTTTCAACCACATATCAAGGGAAAATCGGTCCTCATCCAGACGGACAGCCAAGTGGCCGTGTTTTATCTCAACAAACAAGGAGGAATGGGCTCTCGGCCCTTGTGCAAGGAAGCACTCGCCATCTGGTCGCTAGCCATGGTGAATCACTGCTGGCTACAAGTGTCCTACCTTCTGGACGATCAGAACGCCCTAGCAGACAGGCTAAGTTGACAGATGAGTCCCCACGAGTGGACCCTGAACCCCGAGATCACCAAGGAGATCTTCAGACACTGGGGCTCACCACAGATCGATCGCTTCACAATGGGGTGGAACAGGAAGTGCAACCTATTCTGCTCAAAACGCCCATCAGCCTGCAGCATAGCCTCAGATGCCTTCAACGTGTGCTGGGGGGAGTGGTCTCTCATATACGCCTTCCCACCCACCCTCCTAATCTCCAAGACACTACAGAAGGTGATCCAGGACAAAGCCCACATCATCCTGGTGGCTCCACACTGGCCCCGGCAGATGTGGTTCTCAACACTCCTCCATCTCGCACAGGACAAACCCCTTCACCTTCCCCTCCAGCCGTCCTTACTCACCCAGGACAACGGGCACACCCTGCACCCTGACCTGGGAGCCCTTGTGCTAATGGCATGGAGGTTGAGCGGATGAATCTCTCCTCGCTGAACATCCTGGAGGAAGTTCAAAACATTATCCTTGCAGCCAGACGACCTTCCACCAGAAAATCCTACGGGCTCAAGTGGAAGCGTTTCAGCCTATGGTGCACTTCAAAAGGGCTTAACCCATCAACCTGCCCGGTTCTGAGTGTCCTGCAGTACCTCGCTTCACTCTCCGAACAAGGACTCAAGACGAACTCCATTCGAGTCCACCTATCCGCCATCGCGGCCTTCCATGACCGCACGGATGATGCGCCCATTTCCTCCTTACCCCTGGTGGCAAACTTTATGAAAGGGCTTAACAACTTGCAGCCTCCTATACGAGTTCCTGCCTCAGCCTGGGATCTGAACATTGTTCTACAGCAGCTCACTCGGGCTCCCTTCGAGCCTATGCTATCTGCCTCTATGAAACACATTACCTGGAAAATGCTTTTTTTAATAGCTATCACATCCGCACACAGAGTTAGCGAACTACATGCCCTTGTCGCATACCCCCCCCGTACACGCAGATCCTCCCGGACAGAGCCACCCTGCATACGCACCCCAAATTCCTCCCCAAGGTATCCTCGGAGTTCTACATCAACCAAGCCATAGAGCTGCCTACATTTTATCCAGAGCCACACTCCTCCCCCGAAGAATAGAGGCTCCACACTCTGGACTGCACCAGAGCCCTCCGGACCTATATCCGGAAGACAGGCCCATCCAGGAAGGGCTCCCAACTGTTCGTGTCCTACGACCCCAACAGACCAGGACGCTCAGTCACGAAACGAACTATGGCCCACTGGATATCGAATTGCATCAGTTTCTGCCATGAGCAAGCGGGCGCACAGACTGCGCCACACGTGGGACCGCACCAGCTCAGAGCGCTGGCGACCACCATTGCAAACCTATGCCCTATCCCTCTGGGAGACATCTGCAAGGCCGCCACGTGGTCCTCTGTCCATACTTTCCAGAAACATTACTGCCTGGACTTGGACACACAGGAACGGTGCACCTTCGGACAGGCGGTCCTCTCCACCGCCTCCAGTGGCCCTAGCAAGGAACAGTGACAAAACAGTCTCTTAACTGTGTACTGCACCTGCTGCATGAACCACTTGAACCTGTGTTGCTTATTGCTGTTGCGGCCATGTTGGCCCATTGTTCGGTCATGTCCAATTGTTAAAGTGGGCTATGTTAGCCATTACGAATGCTAAATAAACAAAACTATAACATCATCTGGTCTCGACCTCCCTCTCCACAGCTATATAACACGCTGTCGCACAGCTAGGGAGGCACCAGGTGTGGCTGACGAATCCTGCTTGTCCTAGGAGAAAACAGGGTTACTTACCTGTAATGAGAGTTCTCTGTGGACAGCAGGATAAGTCAGCCACACTATCCCACCCACCTCCCCAGGCCGAGGTCGGCCTCGCCCGCCTCCTAGCCACCGGGCACTGCTAGGGACACACTGGCTGGCTAGGGGCGGGCTTGTGATATCCCCTGAGTACTTGGCTGCTGACCCCTAGGCACCACCCCATGAACTGGCAGAAGGAGCGGTACAAAGCAATCCATCAGCATAACTGGTCGATTGTGGAGCGAGCAATAGGGGTGCTGAAGAGCTTCTTCTAGTGCCTCGACAGGAGTGGTGGGGAACACCTCTACAGCATGGAGCGTGTATGCCAGATATTTGTATCGTGCTGCGTACTCCACAACCTTGCACAGATGCGAGGATTGCCTGACCCAGAGCCCAAACCTGCAGAGGAGTTGGAGGCCACAGAGGCAGCAGATGGTGATGGCGCAGAGGCAGGGAGCCTGAAGCAGGCCTGGGCACTGGTCCACCGTGCACGGCTTGTATGAGACAATTTCTGAGGTGACTGCCCCACACCATCA
Source organism: Ichthyophis bannanicus (assembly GCA_033557465.1). Taxonomy (NCBI): domain Eukaryota; kingdom Metazoa; phylum Chordata; class Amphibia; order Gymnophiona; family Ichthyophiidae; genus Ichthyophis; species Ichthyophis bannanicus. The sequence goes on from CM066035.1 coordinate 574,898,738, forward strand.
CCAGGATAGGATACACGCATTCTCCAATAAAGTGCCTGCAATGTCGCTACATGTGCAGAGTATTTCCCTCCATGTGTATCCCCTGCCCCCAGGCTCACAGCCAGCCATGGGCACTTGCTGACATGTCAACTGCGACACAGTAGAGCAATGTCTGATGACATGCTGGCAGTGTCATCACCCTTCCCAGCAAGACTGGCTGTTGCACATGGTTCAGGACTACTAGGTGGCTGTGCTGGTGTACTGTTAGTCCCAGCACTCACCCCTTAGGCTCATAGGAGGCCCACCAAACTGCACATGGAACCAGCAATCATCTGGTATGCCACCATCTCCCTCATCAGATGCAAGTGTCCCTCCAGATGGTGCTTTACTCACAGTTCGTGTTCCTGCCATGCCTCAAACTCAGCCTCCCTCGCCTGTGTGGCTGCCTGCAGGTCCTGCCAGATACTGTGTAGCTCGGCCAGTAAGCCCTCAGTGCCGGCCACCAGGCATGCACCCTCCTGCAGTAGCTCCCGGTCCACATCTGTGCCCCCTGAGTCCACAGGGTCAGCCAGGATGTGGAACTGTAGCTCAGCAAGTGGAGCATCATCTATCACCACCTCCCCAGCACTAGCAGACACACTGGCTTGCTCCACTATCCTGGGAGATGCATCAGCCTGCTCCATTGCCCTTGGTGTTGCATCGGACTGCTCCACTGCCCTGAGTGTCATACCGGACTGCACCTCCGCCCTGGCAGGTGCACTGGCCCCTGTGGCTGTGCTGCATCCCGGCTGCACACTGGCATCATCCGCGGTGGGTGGTGAGACATCAGTTCCAGGTTGTGAGGGTTGGGTCCCTGGCAGGTCTGTTGGAGAGCAAAGGTGGCAGAGGTTAACGACATGGGTTTGCTAGGTCAGCCTATAGAGTGCCACCGAGCCCACAGTGGAACTGGCTGGGGGATCCCCAGTCTGCACTGTCCCCAACCCACGTATCACCCAAGGACTGACAGACAGATAGACAGGCAGGCCCTTGCAATGGCACACGCACCTTGCACCTGTAAAGGGGTGGCACTACCACCCGTTCTGCGTGGGTATGGCACAGAGGCACTACTTGCTCTGGGTGGTAGCTGCAGCTACCGCTCTGCGCGGGTATGGCACAGAGCTGCTACCCATGCAGAACTGAGACTGCCCCCGTTCTGCGCATGTAGTGCCTCTGTGCCATACCCACGCACACAGATGTGACTCACAGGGCACACATTCCATGCCCATCACCTCTGGTCCCCTACCCATGGTCCCATACTCCTCTTGCGCAGACACACAGCCCTGCCCTCACAAAAATGACAACACCTTGTGATTTCAAAACAAGAACAGTTTATTTGAAAACCCCGTAAGAGTTACAACACTGGCAGCAACAGCAGTATTGAACAAATGGTAATAACAAAAAACAGAGGTACATACATCAACAGGGACATTGCGCACCCATGTCCGTGGCCACGCAGTCTGCCACAGTACGGCCCATTGCAGGGCAATCCCTGCCATGGGGACGGCCTATGGTGCAGGAGGGCCCTGCCTCCGTGCCCTGTCACTGCAGCAGTGAGGGCATCCAGGTGTGTGCCAGTTGTCTGCGCTGCTGCCCGCACATCCTCCCTGAGGAGCTGCACTTCCGCCACCAGAGCAGCCAGAGCCTAGTCACCAGCTGGCTGAGTGGGTGGTGGCGCAGAGGGGCCTAGTGCGGCACTGCCATGCCATGACCATGGGTGCTGGGGTGGCTGTGGGGGCCCACAGCCGCAGAATGTAGACCACGGTGCCACTGCACATTGCTTATGGACCGTGCCAAGCCATGCTGTGGGCACATGGCTCCCTGGTAGGGACATGGGCAGGCTTGGCTGTGGGCTGCGGGCCACAGCTGGGGTGATAACGCCTCCTCTGGTCCCTTCGCTGGGAGTCTGCTTGCTGTGCACTGCACCACAACGCCATACTTTGGCCACTTGGAGAGTGGGGCCTGCATTCCCCCTGCTGCCCCCTCTGGGCCCACTTCTGCTCCGGCCACAGGGGACAGCTCTGTTCCCACTGCAGTCTCCTCCTCCTCCCCACCTTGCCCCTTTCTCTCTGATCCCTCCACCTCCTCCTCCGACTCCTCACCCTGCCCCTGTCCCTCTTATCCCTCCTCCTTCTCAGACTCTCCTCCCTGTCCCTCTTACTCTGATCCCTCCTCCTCCTCAGACTGCTCACCCTGTTCCTGTCCCTCTGATCCCATCTCCTCCTCCGACTCCCCGCCCTGCCCCTGTCCCTCTGATCCCTTCTCCTCCAACGACTCCCCACCCTGCCCCTGTGCCCTCCTCCTCCAACTTCCCACCCTGCCCCTGTCCCTCTGATCCCTCCTCCTCCTCTGACTCCCTGCCCTGCCCCTGACCTTCTGATCCCTCCTCCCCCTCCTCGTACTCCCCATCCCGCTGCTGCACTGAGGTCTTCTCACTGCCCTCCTCTTCTGTGGTGCTGTCTTCCATGACAGTGCCGCTGGACTCCTCTGTCACTGCTGGAGGTACCGCTGGGATCGGCACCTTGGGACTGCTATACTGGTGCTGGAGCGCTGCTCCGGGTTGGTGCCGGTGGTATGCCAGCATTGTCTGCGGCCTCCCAGGAATCTGCTGTGGGGGAAGAGGGATGGGGGGGTTAAAGGTCTGCACAGGCATAGCCCTGGGGTGGGACTGGTACATTTCCATGGGGCCCACACATGCATTTCGCAATTCACCTTCGGGCCACGCATGCATGTACACTGCATGCTCTCCCCTTTGCCCACCCCCAGCCAGCTCTATTCTCCCCCTCACATGCCCAGCTGTGGCTTGCATGCCCCACACACCCTGTGTGATGGACACCCACGGGGGCAGCGTGGAGAGGTGCACGTTGTGCATCTGGGCCCACTACTGGTGGTGTGTGCCCCTGTACTGCCCTTCCATGCCAAGCCCCGGCCATGTGTGTGCGCACCTGCATGTATTGGGTGTTGGCTGGTGCACACACGGGGTGGCTGCATTGGGGGATGGCACGACTGCCCCAAATACATTCACATCATTGCATACTGGGGATCCACAAACAGATTGTCTGCCTGCAGCTGTTCAGCAGCCATGGTTGCCACTTCTTGCATCTGATGGGCTCCACTGTGCACCCCACTGACCTTCCTCAGCTGCCAGCTGCTCTCTGATGCACTGCAGCTGGTTTGGTCGCTTCTGGTGCAGTGTGCGGTAGTTGCACTTTAGGGCCTCCAGGGTGCGTTGCATGCCATAGTCACTGTGGGAGACAGGGGGAGGGGACACATGTGGGCTCAGTTGTGCTCTTCCACATCGCCTATTGCGCATATCTGTATCCTGCCTCAGCCTCGTGGCTTGCCCATCCTGGGGGAAGGGGCATACCCAAGGATAGCAGGTGTGGGGTGCATGTGATAGTACACCTCTGGCGTCTAGCACCGGATTCCTACCAATCGCTCCCCAGGATCTTTGACGCGTGCCCCGTGCCATCACCAACAGTGCTCTCTGGGCCACTGACACAGTTGTGTCACCTCTCTGGTCCTTTCATCCACCTCTGCTGTCCTCCATCCTTCCCTTGCTCACATCTGTTGCATGCAGTCTTGCTTGGTACCATGGTACATGGTTGTGGACCATGAGTTGCCTCGACTTTCGTGACAGGGGGAATCCACTGCTTCAGGGGCCACATCAATGCATGGTTTGTTAGGCAGCATGCAGGACAAGGTGTCACTTATTGGGGCAGAAGTTAACTGTCCTTTTTGTTGCCATGCTGCTGCTATCTATCCACTCAGCTAAAAGGGGCTGTTGCACAGGCAGCCCACGGGGCCTGCATGCCAGTGTCATCATTGCACAGGTACACCGAACGGGCGATACACGGGTTCGTGCACACTTGCCATCCCGCTTCTCTGGCCGCTGGTTTGGAACCTACCCTGTTATCACATGCTAACATCTTAGGTGCCGAACCCGAGTACTGGCCCCTCCGCTTATCCGTCTATGTCGCGCTAGATGCCTGCCACTGTGCTCGGTTTGTGCCGCATTTTCGAAGCTTGGCCGTTTTGGAGTTGCATGACTCACAATTCAAGTACTTTTCCTGAGCAGGTATCTTTCTGCAGGTATGGCAGGCCTTGGCGCCTTGTTGAAAATCGGGCCCTAAGTTTACTGCTGTCATAGTAGGTACATAACTAGCCCATTTGACGACATTTCCCCCAAATGAAATTTGAGGGCCAAACGTAAGCACATGTCCAAACTATGGACAGCTTGTTTAGGTAACACTGTAGTATCTGCATTACTTACAGGATTAAGAAGATGACTCTTAGGAACATAAGGATATATGCCAAACTGGGTCATACCAGGGTTCATTAAGCCCAGTATCCTGTCTCTAACAGTGGCCAATCCAGGACACAAGTACCTGTCAAGTTCTCAAAAAGGTGTACAAATTTCATGCTGCTTATCCCAGGGGTAAGCAGTGAATCTCCCTGTTCCTCTTCAATTATAGCTTTTGGACTTTTCAGCCAGGAAGTTGTCCAAGCCTTTTTTTATAACCAGGTACACTAACAGCTTTTGCTATATCCTTCAATAACGAATTCCAGATTAGTCTTAAATGGGCTATATTTTAGCTTCATTGGGTGTCCCCTAGATTTTCTACTTTTTAAATCAGTAAACAACTGATCTATGTTTACCCGTTCCACTCCCCTCAGCCATCTCTTTTCCAAGCTGAAGAGCCCTAACCTTTTTAGCCTTTCCTCATAGCGGTATCCTTCCAGCCCCCTTTACCATTTTGGTGATTCTTCTCTGTACCTTTTCTAGTACTGCTATATCCTTTTTAACACATGGAGACCAGAATTTCACATAATATTCAAGGTGCAGTCACACCATGGAACGATACAGAGGCATTATAATTTCCTTGGTTTTATTCTCCATTCCTTTCCTTATGATTCCTAGCATTCTATTTGCTTTCTTGGCCACCACTGCACACTGAGTAGAGGGTTTCAATGCATTATACATGATGATGCCTTCTCCAGATAAGCAGTGAATCTCACAGTCGCCTCTCTCTGATCTTTACCTATGCTGATGAATAACCGATTATCATAAGCAGGAATATATAGTTTTATCAAAATCATGGATAGTATCTACCAGGAGTGTAATAGAAATATTAAAAAAGCATAGGGAAGAATCACATGATTATTTGAAGGCTCACTGGTGCTCCGACCCCCCTCTGAATAACTCACCCCTTCAGGATTAGAATTAGCCCTTCGCCAACATGGGACTGGTATGCTACCTACGTATGATTGCAGAGTGAGAGTGTTGAATGGAGGTCGAGCAGTAAAGTCCATAGGGAAAAACTAGGAGAAGACATGGCAACATGAGGCCAAAATGGAGGAGATTGCAGGGCATGGCCCGTGTTCCCCAGCATTGGATGCACCGACAGTTGAAGTCATGGAGGTTATTGTCCAGGCCCCTTTGGGAAAGTTTGAGCAAGTTTTTGAAAAACTGGATTCCTTGTCAGTGGCCTTGGAAGGCCTTGGTTCACGGGTGATGGAGGCTGAGCAGAGGCTCTCGGGGGTAAAGGATGTAGCCCAGGAGGCGACTTGAAAGATGCAGTGCCTGAGGGCGATAATGGCAAGGCAAAAACATCACCGATTTAGAAAATCGCAGCAGAAAGAATAAATTGCGTTTGGTAGGAATACCTGAATCAGTGTAAGACAATGAATTGATGTTTTTTTTGAGACCTGGATTCTCCTTAACCTGTCTTTGGGGGAGGACTGTGGAACTTTGGTGATTGAGCATACCCATTGTGTGGGGCGATTCCAGACCCTGGGTGGTGATAGCATGCTTTTTGAATTATCTGCAGAAGGACAAATTCCTGAGAGCAGCTAAAGAACAAGGAACAATTCTAAATAAGGGTGATAGGGTTCTTGTGTTTCAGGACTAGACCCAGCTGGCCAGGCAGTGGAAGGCATATTCATCCTTTTGCTAGAGGCTGTTGGCTACCAAAGTCAGATGTACACTACAGTATCCTTCGCGACTGTGCCTGGTGCCTAATGGAGTGGCACAAGTATTTAAAAATGTGGGTTCAGTGACCCGATAGCTCAATGACATGCTTTCAAATTTATATAGTCCTTAAGAACATAAGAAATGTCATAGTGGGTCAGACCAAGGTCTATCAAGCTCAGTATCCTATTTCCAGTGGTGGCCAATCCGGGTCACAAGTGCCTGGCAGGTTCCCAAAAAGGTACACAGGTTCCACAGTGCTTGTCTTGGGGTAAGCAGTGGATATCTTGGGTCCTCTTTAATAATGATTTATGGACCTTTCCTCCAGGAACTTGTCCAAACCTTTTTTAAAGACAGCTATACTAACAGCTTTTACTACATCCTCCGGTAATGAATTCTAGAGCTTGATTATGCATTGAGTTTATTATTATTTTTAAATGGATTACAGTGTAGCTTCATTGCATGTCCCCTGTCTTTCTACTTTTTTATGGTGTAAGCAACCGATCAATCTTTACACATTCCACTCCATTCATTGATTTATAGACCTCTATCATATCTTCCCTCAGCCATCTCTTTTCCAAGTTGAAGAGCACTAACCTTTTAAGCTTCTCCCCATAGGGATATCCTTTCATCCCCTTTACCATTTTGGTGGCTTTTCTCTGTACCTTCTCTAATTCTGCTATATCTTTTTTAAGATATGGTGACCAGAATTTCACACAATATTCAAGATGCGGTCGCACAATGGAACGATACAGAGGCATTATAATGTCCTTTGTTTTATCTCCATTCCTAGCATTTTGTTTGTTTTCTTGGTTGCCGCTGCACACTGGGTGGAGGGTTTCAATGTATTATCCACAATGACGCCTAAATCTTTTTCCTGGATGGTGTTCCTAATGTAGAACCTGCATTGTGTAAAGTTTGGGATGTTCTTTCCTAGGTGCATAACTTAGCACTTGTCCACATTAAATTTTACTGCCATTTGGATGGCCAGTCTTCCAATTTATCACGGTCCTCTTGCAATTTTTCACAAACCTCTTGTGTTTTAACAACTTTGAATAATTTTGTGTCATCTGCATATTTGATCGCCTCGCTCGTTATTCCCACTTCCAGGTTAAAAAGCAGTAGACCCAGCACATATCCCTGGGGAACTCCACTATCACCTTTCTCCATTGAGAAAATTGGTTATTTAGCCGTACTCTCTACTGTCTATCTTTTAACCAGCTCCTGATCTACAATAGTACCCTGGCTCCAATCCCAATCCCATGACTTTTTAATTTTGCCAAGAGTCTCTCATGAGGGCTTTGTCAAAGACTTTCTGAAAATCTACATATAATGTATCAAACAGCTCACCTTGGTCTACCTTTTATCCATAACTTCAAAAGAAACAGATGGCCTAGACCTATCTAAGACAATAGTGTACAGATCTTTCAGTTGTTCTGTTCAATCTTGAAGACTTTGTTCCAATTTGTGTGCCCACGAGCCTGTTTTTGGGGATTGGACCATAAAGATGTCATGGAACTGGGGATTGAACAGCTGAAACTTGAGAAAGAATGACTCTCTTGCTGGAGAGCTGCAGCATGAGTTGCAATCACCCAAATTGTAGCTGATGCGAGTCTTGACCCTTGAGTCAACTTAGCCCTGCTTGTGCATTCAGTGACATGACTCTCAAGCCTATATGAATGGACCCAGGGAATTGATATCTAGGCCTTCGGGGTTTAAACAGTTGATAATGAGGGCTTATGGATGAATTGCTATGGTTTAATGTATGAAAGGGATAGAGAGAGATCAGTGCATGTTTTTGCTGTTTTTATTTTACTTTATTTTATTTTATATTTATACAGTTATTACAAATCTTCCACTTATAATGAGCAGGAAAATAATACATATCCAAGAGGAAATTGAACAAAATAAATAATAAAAAAAAATGTACAGTCCACCATATCAAGAACAAAACAGGGATCCAAATAATCCAAAACAAGTAATAAAGAAGATAATGTATCCAAAGCTCTCCCCTCCCTTCTCCCCCCCCCCCCAAACGATCACAGTGGTGCTACTATGGTATACCCGAAGTTTCTCTTCTTTCTTTACAGCATTAAAGTCTAACAGTTGCCTCGGCTCAAAGTAAACATGATTAGTTCCATCAAATTGAAATAAACATACACAAGGAAATCTTAATTTAAACACCCCCCCCCCCTCCAAGTCTAACACTTCAGGCTGCAATGCCTAAAAATCTTGGCGGCACGTCTGTGTAAACCTAGAAAAATCAGGAAATAACCTAATCTTTGAGTCAAAGAAAACCTTATCCATAGAGTGGAAATAAAGTCTTAACATGGAGTTGTGGTCATACTCCAAGGCAAACACAACCTGTAGTATGGCCCTCTGAGTTACCACCTCTAAGAATGACTCAAGGAAACCGGTGAGGTCAACCTCCAAGGAAACCACCTGACCCCCAGAGGAAGAGCTGGGGAAAAGGTACTAAGCCCTTACTATAGGTGGGAAATTCAGAGGGTCCATCCCCAATACCTCAATCAGATATTTTTTCACCATATCAATAGGCAGTATAAGGGGAGACCTGGGAAAATGAAAAAAAAATGCAAACTGTTCCAGCGCACTTGTTTTTCAAGATGTTCCAGTCGGCAAGATGTTACAGTGCTATCTTTAACCAGGGCATCCCCTATAACTTGAACAGCACTGACTTTATGGTCGAGAGTTTCCATTCTATCATTAACAGTGTCTATCACCTGAAAGTGTTCAACCACTGTCTGTGAAACCACAGTCAAATCACCCACAAATGTCTGAGAAAACAATTGCAGCGAAGAAGAAAGCTCCTGGATGGCATCCCACAATGACTCCATAGTCACAGCCACAGGTTTACCAAGCTCAAAAACACCTTTCTCAGTTGCAGTCTGTAAATGGGGGCGCTGGTCGTGAATGTCCACAGTCTTGGCAAAGGCAAAATATTATTATGACTTGCAAAGGATTGTGGGGGTTGTAGTTCATTCGTACCAGAATCAGCCGTTCACAAAATAATGAGTTGTGATGCTCGAGTGTAAGCAAAGAAAAACAGATTTTATTCATGGGGTTAATTCTCCCACACAGATTTACTTGGTAACGCAAAAGGACACTTGCTTCAAGTATTGTACTCAGGAAAACAATACATGTTATAAGGTAACTGAACTTCTTAAGAGGGAGGAGTAGCCTAGTGGTTGGGGCATGGTACTTCAAGCCGGAAGGTCGGGGGTTCAAATCCCACTAGAGGACAGCAACCTTGGGCCAGAAGGACTGGGGTTTCTAGTCCCACAGATGCTCCTTGTGGTCTTGGGCAAGCCACTTAACCCTCCATTGCCCATGTTCCCTGTAAGTATTAGTGTATGTGTCTCATATCCCTGCGTGTTAAATGTATCCCCCAATTGTGTTGTGACCGCTTTGATTGAAGGATAAGGCGGTATACAAAACTGTCTAAATAAATAAATAATAAATCAATAAAGACCTTGATGGGAAACAGAAAAGGTCTTTTTGATGGCTCCTGCTAATGACCTTCTTAGCAGTGTTCCAAAAAACAAAAACAAACCCAAAAGTAACAAAAGAAACTGTTCTTTATCAAGGATAACTTTCTTCTATTCACACACACAAAAAGAAGTTTCCTTCCAGAGCTCACGTGCACTTGTGCCTGGCTCAATTACCAATTAGCCAGCTGCAAACCCCTTTTGCTGGTTCACTCTCTCTACGTGGCTCAATCCTACCCTAAAGCTTTCTTGCAGAGACTTTTCTGGGTAGATAAAAGAACAAGTTACAGTTCCTTTTGGTGGTTGTTATATTAGTGAGAAACTACTTTAAAAACAGCAGCCTAGACAGAGAGCAATCCATGTATTCATTCTGATCATTTGATATATCTCCTTCTTCCTCAAATATCATGGAATCAATATCATGGTCTGGCTCAGAGGAATTCCTTAATTGATCACTCTCAGGATAATATTTGTTTCCCTGCTGTCTTCCTGGAGAAGAGCTAGGGCATAGATCAAAGTTCATACCTGAGCTTCCTTTGCTGTTAGGTTTCCTCTCCAGGTATCCTGGCCAGTAAGTAGTTCAGCTTTTATGTCCAGCCTTCCAATCAAGATCCCTGGACACTGGGTCTCTCTTCACATACCTTCTTGCACCGGTCTTAGGGCCCCTTCCAAATGCAGCCGTCTCCTTCAAAGGTGCCGTCTGGGAATTCCCGGCTTTATAACCCCACTCCTCTGGCTTCCTCCAGTCCAATGGAGTATGCTTGCCTCTGGAATCCTAACACATGTACTGCTGTGGGCTCCTTCTTTAGACCTCCAAGATGTCTTTCTCTTCTTCCTTCCATGTTGCTTCTGCTGTTGTAGTCCTCTCTCTTCTTTCTCCAATGGCTTCTGCTTCTGTCTCTCCTTGTTCTCCTGGTTCTGCTCTGTCTTTGTGTAGAATATCCTTTACTTTTAACGTGCTTAGAGGGACACTCCACCCTAGCACAGCCCAGGCGTGCTGAATCAAGCCCTGCCCTTGGAGATGAGTGATTGGGGATTACCTCATAGCTCTCCTGATTGAACACACGTTTCCCCACTTCAGCTCTCCTAGAGGCTGTTTGTAACCTGGTGCATTCTGGGACTGGTAGTCTTTTATGAAAACATTCTGTTTTAGTATTTCTACCAGCAAAGACAGGTTGCTTGTTCAGAGCCAATTCATCTCTTTTATAGTTCCCTCCTGAACTATGATAAGCTTCCTTATCACAAGTCTCATCCAACTCTTGTGCAATATCCTGCACTGTCCTGGAAACCACTGGGTCACCCCTGTTGCACCAGCCAAAAGGGGAGTCACCTCCACTGCCGGAGACCCTCCTGGCAGGTAAACCTCAGCACCTGCACTGGATCGTGAAAAGTCCAGCCCTCTGGCATCTCCCATGCATCTGGGCTTAGGTAGCAGCATACACACAATGGGGCTTAAGAACACCCCATCACTGCTGCCCGATAGCTGCCTGCTGGATGGATCAGGAGGAAGGGATCCCACTGGAGTACAAGAGGTGCCTTAGCAGTCTAGGGTGGCCTGGCGAAGGGTCCCAGGACCAGCGCCCCCAGGAGCAAGCCCTGCTTTCCCTTTTCTCTTGCCCATCAGAATGACAGGCAAAGGGGACCTCCAAATGCCGAATTCACACCAACAGATAGGAGCGTCCTGCTGTGCTTTACTTCATACCGCCATCTTGGATCTCAGCGGCATTTTTTTTAGTGCATGATGTAATGATTCATTGTAAGTATGTGTATTGATCTTCTGCTGCCATTTATATTGGGAGCTAGAAAGAAGGCATCGGGGTGGTTATTTGTTGATGTGTGGAGGAGGCAAGAGTTGGGATGGAGTTGGCTGGTAAGGGGCTTCGAGAAGTGGTGGAGAGGTGGCCAGCCAAGTGTTGAAGTAATTCAGATTATGGTGGAAGATTTAGCTGAGGTCTAAGAGTGTGGAGGGAGAATGCAGGGATAATGTGAGGGGACGGAAGACGATATCCTGTTTAGAGTGTGCTGTAGAGGCAAAGAGATGGCTGCTAGTTGTTGAGTTATTAGTGCAAATTGAGGAGGGGATTGGTGGGGGGGCCCAACACATGTTCACATTACTCCAAAAATGATGGTGTGGGGTACTAAGAATTATTGCAACCAAGGAAGGAGGAGTGGGAGATGGAGAAAGGAGGTAAGGGAGGGTAAGTGGAGGGAATGGGATAGACTTACAAGGTCAGAATGTCAGGATGAGGGATATGTGTGTGTGACATACAGAGAGTGTGGTGGAAATGAGAGGTTGGAGGGAGGCCCTAGACTGGGAGGATGGAGCCTTCGTCTTGAGTGTATTTGAGGAAGATATTTTGGGTAATGTGCAATCGCCTCTTGGGGTGACATGAGAGTTATATCCTGGAATGTATGTGGGTTGGACTTCCCAATAAAATTCCATAAGATTTTGGGGCACTGACATAAGGCTGAATTCATCTTTCTGCAAAAGACTCCCCAAAATTTGATGGAGTTGGCTAAGCTCCATCGCATTTGGGTGGCTCAAGTATATGGAGTGCTAGCAGTGTGGAAAAAAAGAGGTGCAGCTGTTTTGGTGGATAAAGGACAGCACTTTCACTGCATTCAGCAAATTGTAGATCCGAATTGACACTAGGTGATAGTGGCCAGAGAGTTAATGTGCATTTATGCTACGGAGGTATTTAAACATCTCAATCATATCACCTCTATCCCCCTTTTCCTCTAAAGTATACATATTAAGATTCATAAGTCTGTCCTCATATGCTTTATAATGAAGACCATTAACCATTTTGGTAGCCACCCTCTGCACCGATTCCAACCCGTTTATATCCTTTTGAAGGTGCGGTCTCCAGAATTGCACACAATACTCCAAATAAGGTCGCATCAAAGACCTATACAGAAGCACTATCACCTCCTTTCTTCAGCTGTCTGTTCCTCTACCTATGCACCCAAGCATCCTTCTAACTTTCGCCATCGCCTTTTCTACCTGTTTAGCTACTTTGAGATCATCAGATACAATCACACCTAGGTCCCGCTCTTCTTTTGTGGACAGAAGTACTTCACCCTCTATACCATATCGTTCCCTTGGATTGCTGCAGCCCAAATGCATGACCTTGCATTTTTTAACATTAAATCTCAGCTGCCAATTTTTAGACCATTCTTCAAGCTTAGCTAGATCCCTCCTCATGTTATCTACACCTTCCTGGGTGTCCACTCTATTGCAGATTTTGGTATCATCCACAAAGAGGTAAACCTTACCCAACAGCCTTTCTGCAATATCACTAATAAAGATGTTAAAAAGAATCAGACCAAGGACAGATCCCTGGGGCACACTACTGGTAACTTCCTTCTCCTCAGAGTGAGCTCTATTTACCTATTCCAACCCATGGCATATTTCAGTTGCAAAATACGTTTCTCAGTCTGCCACGCTCTGGAATATGCCCCTTGCTGTCACCTCTGCCATCACTCTAAGCTACGTTGCTACTGCTTATGACTTTACTGTGTGAATTCTGCTGTTTATTATATACATGGTTATGGACTATTTGTTGATGTGGATTATTAAGTTTTTTCTTTTGACCGATGATGTATTGTTTAGCAGTTCTCCTGATTTTTACTGTTCTGGCTGGCTGCACTCATTGAAGCATTTTGCTATTTTTATCATTTTTGTTTGCTTCATGGGAATACTGAGGTCTTTTTATTTATATTGAAATTCTTTTTGCACCAAAGAAAACTTTTTCTGTTTGTTTTCTGTTTTAGTGCATACCTAATTGAGCAGCTTCTTGTCAGTCTGATATTTGTTTCTCTGCTCAGAGTGAGGATTTCTGTTTATTATATATAGCATATAGTTTGAGACATGTGAGGGATCAGCAAGCATCTACTTCAAAGCTTATACCTTTGGACACTGAGAAGTGTGTGGTACACCCTCTCAATGAGCGTTTGGTGCTGCATGTGGAGATAGGGTTGCACCTCCCCCCCACACACCCCAACTTCAGAGTAATGTCTTAGTGGTACCAGTGAGGAAAGCTTGGAGGATATTGAATTGGGCTAGGAAGACCTTCCTCATTAACTTTTTTATCTTCCTTTGCAAGGTAATGTGGCCTTTCCGCCATCAGTGAACGAGAAGTCATTAGAGAAGTGGGTGTAGAAGGGGCTCATACGTTTAGACCAAGTATTGGATGAAAATGGTGGATGCATTCATTTGAATTCTTGCAGCAACATTTTCTCTCCAGAGAGGAAACATTATTTTTCATATCTGCAGCTGAAGCTTTACGTGGCTTCTATGGGAGTAGAGCAAGAGGGAAGGATCCAAAGCGATAAGGAGGTGCAATTTTTTGAACTAGAAGGCAGGGACAGTATGTAAATTTCCTGTTACTACCAGAAATTGCGGGACACTGTGATAATCTGGTAAACAAGTAGACCTGGGAATTGGCTGTTCAGGTGAAGGGGGCTCACTTGATTAAAGCAGTGGTGCAGATACCAAAGTTGATTTTGAGCTCCAGCCATAGGGAGATGCAATACAAGTTGCTCCATTGGGGTATGTTTCCCAGTTGAGAGCATTTAAGTCAGGTTATACAACATCTGACTGATTTCCCAAGGTGTTCAGCGACCACTAGCCCACCTGGGGCACATATTATGGTAATGCACTATAATTAAGCCCTTTTGGGAGTGACTGAGGAAGTACCTGGAGGGGATGTTGGAGCAGGGGGTGAGTTTAATGCCTGGAGTGGCAATTTTGGATGGTCAAGTGCAGTTGAAAGTTAAGAGTGCAGTAGCTAGGTTATTAATGCGGAAAGCATATGTGATAGCCAAGCAATGTCTGTTGTAGTACTGGGGGTACTTTGCTCCACTGAGTCATTGGGAGTGGAGTAATATGTGGTATTATTTACTGTTAATGGAACGGTTAGCCTCTCGAGGAACACCTAAGAGACGGGAGACCTTTTTGACTCTCTGGGGGTATATGTTAATTTATTAATACCACAGGCTCGTAATGAGTTGCTGACATAGTAGTCAGAAGGGCTTGTATGGGTGTGGTGGAGAAGATGTTTGATTGATTGATTGGATGAATGATGGTAAGAGAGTCTCCCTCTGACAAGTAAGGAAGAGAGAGGCTTAAGGAAGAGGTTGCTTGATAAGGTGGAACTCGAGATAGCTTATGGGGTGGAGAGGGTGTGTTGGGTTATCTGGTTGATGGGATAACAGGGTGGGATTAAGGGGGAAGAGTTAAAGTTAAAATATAAAATTTCAGAACTTCAATTTGTTAGTCCGTAATATTGGAATGTTTCTGGCTGTGTAAGAGTTCCCATATGCTGGGAGTGTTGTCATGCTTAGTTTAATAAAAACAAATTGAATTACAAAAGCATAGGGATCAATATAGAACCTTGCAGTATACTATAAAATAATGATCTGGTTGAATGCCCTCTCTGTACATTGCAAGTATTCTGTCTGATGATCAAAAAAAAAAAAAAGATACAGGATTTGTTCTTTTGTGTTATACCATTTGGTTCCAGTTCTGATGGTGCTACATTAAATATGTTTGTGTATGTGTGCATGCATGTATAATGTATATACATACTGTTGTGGTCAACATATTAGCACTCTTGCAGTTCACTACTACTAATCATTTGTATAGTACTCTCAATGCATATGCAGCGTTGTACATATAGATGTAAGACACAATCCCTGCTCATCAATCAAGAAAAAACACATAGAGGCAGATTCCATAAATGTCGCATACATCCCGTGGGCACATGTAAATCAGGCACAGGTGTGATTCTAGCCATATTCCATATCCGCGGGTAGGGACATGCACACATTTCTGTAATTGCTGTTGGATATTTTCACCACGTCCTGTCCAACATCCCAAACACATGTAGCTGACAAAGCGGATGGGTCCATTCGCGGGAACATACACGGGCCATTGCATTCTGAAAACTTTCACATCTCCAGTTGGGCATATCTCTGGGATATACACGTGGACATCCCAGAGGCCATGCCCCATCCAATTAAAACATGCATCTCCTAAACTTCTGTTCTCACTGGAAAACGTCTGCTTTGTGGCAATGCTTCCCTGGCTAGGCCTGTGTGGGCATGGGAGAAGGATGCCAGTGTCAGCATACCCAGTAGGCAGCCTCCACCGAATCCAACACTCTCAAAGCTCGCGTAGATCACGGACTGGTTAAGGATAGTTACTTTGTGGCACAATTCGGGGAAGCTTGTAACAACATCATTAAATTATCCCAGTGTATTGCACACTACCTGTATATTGAGGGAGTAGAATACTTTTCAGTTGTGGAATGTGGCCTCCCTCTGTTGAGGGGGCCTCAGGGAGCGGGTCTGGACCCAATAGGGTTCTATGGATTTGTGAGTGATATTGCGGAAGGATTGAATGGCAGAGCCTGCCTTTTTGCAGAAGGCATAAATATTTGCTATAGAGTGTACACTTCTGAGGGAGTGAACAATACGAGGAAAGATCTACAAACACTGGAAAAATGGTCTGGTGCTTGACAGTTGCGTTTTCATGCAAAGACATGCAGAGCCATGCACTTGGGATTCTGAAATCCAAAGGACTTGTATGCATTGGGGGAGAGAGGTTGGTGTGCATGGATCAGAAGGACTTCAGAGTGCTAATGACTGAGGGTCTCAAGATGCTGAAACAATGTGACAAGGAGATAGCCATAGTCAGAGGATGCTGGGCTGCATACAGAGAGGAAACACCAGTAGAAAGGAGGAGGTCTTAATACCCCTGTACAAATCATTAGTGAGGCCTCACTTGGAGTATTGTGTTCAGTTTGGGAGATCTTATCTCACAAAGGACACAAAAAGACTTGAAACGGTTCAGAAGACTGTGACCAAAATGATTTGGAGCCTGCGCCAGAAGATGTATGAGAAGAGACTTGAAAGCAGGGGAGATATGATACAGACTTTTAAATACTTAAGGGGTATCAATGAACACAGAAATCTTTTTCAAAGAAGGGGAAGCTGTAAAACTTGAGGGCATACAATGAAGCTGCAAGATGGTAAACTTAAAAGCAACATCAGTAAATACTTTTTCACTGAAAGGGTGGTGGATGCATGGAATGCCCTCCCGATGGAGGTGGTAGGGCAAATATAATGACACAGTGGATCCCTTCATAGCAAGAGGATGTATTCAAAGCAAACTCACATATCTCTTCATAAAGGGGGGCTGATCTGCACGGAGCAGCAATTACAACCACTCTAACCACCTTACTGGGCAGACTAGCTGGACCATACTGCTCTTTATCTGCTGTCATATACTAAAGTAGCTATGTTATGATGTTACTGTCTGCCTCATGCAACATGGACTTTGCATACCACACATTCATTTCCTCCATAAGAACATAAGATATGCCATACTGGATCACACCAAGGTCCATCAAGCCCAGTATCCTGTTTCCAACAGTGGCCAATCTAGGTCACAAGTACCTAGCAGATTCCCCTAAAGACACAGGTTCCACAATGCTTGTATTGGAGCAAGCAGTGCATATCCCAGGTCCCCTTTAATAATGGTTTATGGACCTTACTCCTGTAACTTGTCCACACCTTTTTTAAACCCAGCTACTCTAACAGCTTTTATTACATCCTCCAGTAATGAATTCCAGAGTTTGATTACACGTTCAGTGTAAAAATATTTTCTCTTATTAGTCTTAAATAGGTTACCCTGTAGCTTCATTGCATGTCCCCTAGTCTTTCTATATTTTGATGGCATAAACAATCAATCTACGTTTACCCGTTCCACTCCATTCATTAATTTATAGACCTCTATCATGTCTCCCCTCAGCCATCTCTTTTCCAGGTTGAAGAGCCCTAACCTTTTTAGCCTCTCTTCATAGGAATATCCTTCCATCTCCTTTACCATTTTGGTGACTCTTCTCTGTACCTTTTCTAATAATGCTATATCCTTTTTAAGATGCAACCACCAGAAATGCACACAATATTCAAGGTGCGGTTGTACCATGGAACGATACAGAGACATTATAATATCCTTTGCTTTATTCTCCATTCTATTCCTTATGATACCTAGCATTCTATTTGCTCTCTTGGCCGCAGCTGCACACAGGGCGGAGGTTTTCAATGTATTATCCACAATGACGCCTAAATCTTTTTCGTGGGTGGTGGTTCCTAAAGTGGAACCTTGCATCGTGTTACCATAGTTTGGGTTGTTCTTTCCTAGGTGCATAACTTTGCACTTGTCCACATTAAATTTCATCTGCCATTTGGATGCCCAGTCTTCCAATATATCAAGGTCCTCTTGCAATTTTTCACAATCCTCATGGGTTTTAACAACTTTGAATAATTTTGTGCCATCTGCAAATTTGATTACCTCACTCGTTATTTCCATTTCCAGGTCATTTATGAATATGTTAAAAAGCAGTAGACCCAGCACAGATCCCTGGGGTACTCCACTATTCACCTTTCTCCATTGGGAAAATTGGCCATTTAGCCCTACCCTCTGCTTTCTATCTTTTAACCAGTTCCTGATCCACAATAGTACACTGCCTCCTATCCCATGACTTTTTAATTTCTTCAAGAGTCTCTCATGAGGGACCTTGTGAAAGGCTTTCTAAAAATCCAGATACACTATATCAACCGACTCACCTTTGTCTACCTGTTTATTCACACTTTCAAAAACATATAACAGACCAATAAGACAAGACCTTCCTTGTCTAAAGCCATGTTGGCTGTCTCCCATTAGGCCATGACTATCTATGTGTTCAGTAATTTTGTTCTTTATAATAGTTTCTACCATTTTTCCCTGTACTGACTTCAGGCTCACTAATCTGTAGTTTCCTGGATCACTCCTGGAACCCTTTTTAAAATTTGGTGTTACATTGGCCATCCTCCAATCTTGAGTTATTACAGATGATTTTAATGATAGTTCACAGATTACTTAGTAGGTCTGCAATCTCATATTTCCGTTTTTTTAACACCCTTGGATGTATACCATCCGGTCCATCTGATTTGCTACTTTTCAGTTTTTCAAATAGTTGTAATACATCTTCCTAGTGTATCAATATTTCTTTCAGTTATTCTGCAGCATCAGCTTTAAATACCATTTCAGTCATAGGTAATATCCCTACATCTTCCTCAGTAAAGACCAAAGCAAAGACTTCATTCAGTCCCTCCGCTATGGCCTTGTCCCCTCTTAGTGCCCCTTTTACCCTCTACCATCTACTGGTCCAACTGACTCCATCAGAGGTTTTTTGCTATGAATGTACTTGAAAAACTCTTTGTTACACTTCTTTGCTTCCACAGCAAGCTTCTTCTCAAATTCTCTCTTTGCCTGCCTTATCAATGCTTTGCATCTAACTTGCCAGTGCTTATGTTGTTTCCAGTTTTTGTCAATTGGCTCCTTTTTCTATTTCCTGAAAGATACTTTTTTAGCTACAACAGCCTTTCTGACCTCACCTTTAAACCATGCTGGCAGTTTTTTGGACTTCCTTCCATTTTTCTTACAGCTGGTCTGGGCTTCCAAGATAGTATTTTTAAACAACACTCATGCTTGATGTAAAACTGCTCCTTTTAGTGTTTTCGTAACTATTTTCCTCATTTTATCATAGTCTCCCTTTTGAAAGTTAAAAGGTAGTACTGTGGATATCCTTACTGTCCTTCCTCTATTTATTAAATCAAACGCGATCATGCTATGATCACTATTGCCAAGTAGCCTGAACACCCTTATCTCTTGCACCAGATCTTGTGTTCCACTAAGGACTAGGTGCTTTGAGGATCCCAACACCAGCTTCTCCTGTGCAATCCTCCATCCTCACTGTGCGCACACACACACTTTCCCTGACAGGGACTATCCTAGAAGACAGCAGAAAATCGGCAAAGTCCTGGCCTCGTTCCACGTATCTGATAGGAATAACGTGCACGTCTCTGGGAAAGGTCAGAAATGTTTATGGAGCTTTCCAGAATGCACTATACATGTCTCTTTGGCTTGCCACGTTCCAGTTCCGCCCTCTTGGGGATGTGTGCAGCCATCCCTGTGCAAGTGAGATAAACGTGCAAGAGCGCAGTGTGCTGGAATACTTTCTTAGATGTTTTTGCCACATAAATGTCCCTGGCACACGTCCAAATGTTTATTTGGCTTCTGGAATGAGCCTATTAGCGAAACTGAGTACTAGAGTATGCTAAGATACACATAAGTAGTGGACAAGAGAGTGAGGAGCATTGGGATCCAAAAGTGACTTGAAAAAGATGGGCTTTTAGCCTGGATCTGAATAGGGCTAGAGAAGGGACCCAACACACAGACTCGGGTAGTTTGTTCCAGGTATATGGAGCAGCAAGATGGAATGAACGAAGTCTGGAATTGGCAGTGGCAGAGAAGGACACAGATAAAAAGGATCTGCCAGAAGGGCAGAGTTCGAACCCTTAATGTCCAATATCTCCTAAAAAAAAAGTGGCCATTGAAATGGCTTTGGACTATAAATGCACACATATTTGACACATAAAAGAATCAAATAAAACAAGACCAATTAAAAAAAAGAAAATAAATGAAATAATATAAAAACTGGGACTTTGATAGGACATGATAATTGGCACCCTTATAATCAATTTAAATCAGTTGAACAGAAGAACCACATTCCTACTGCAGTAAAATTAGATGCATTTGTGATCAATTGTCAATACTCACATGACTTGAAACAACCAGTGAATGATGGTTCTAATGTTTAAAATGGCCAAACTCACTCCCTATTCCATTTTCACAATGGTGAAGACAAGAGAGTTGCCTGAGACCATCAGAAAAGCCATTATCACCAAACATCAAACTTTAAAAGGGTACAAGGCCATCTCCAAAAACTTTGGGATTCCTATGTCTACAGTTTACAATGTTATTACAAAGTTTTCTGCTCATGGAGCTGTCAAGAACCTCCCAGGACATGGTGGAAAGAGGAATAGTAATCCAAGAAGTCTTCCAAAGTTAGTGTGAACTGTTGGAAAAACACCATGTACAACATCCATAGAGCTTAAGACTGACCTGGAACAATCAAATGATGGTTTCAAACCATACCATACACCGTGCACTAAACAAATAAGGACTTCATGGGCAAAAGCCAAGAGGACCCCACTGCTCAAAGACAGACATAAAAAGGCACACCTGATCTTTGCCCAAACCCACCTTGAGAAACCACAATCCTTCTGGGAAAATGTTCTGTGGACAGATGAAACCAAACTTGAGCTCTTTGGCAATGCACACCAGCAATACATTTACAGGCAAAGAAGTGAAGCTTATAAGGTAAAAAACACCCTTCCTACAGTTAAATATGGTGGAGGTTCCATAATGTTGTAGGGCTGTTTTGCTGCCTCGGGAACTGGAGGCCGGGAACTTATTAAAGGAATCACAAAGTCAGAGGACTACCAAGGTATTTTGGAGTGAAATGTGCTACCTAGTTTCAGAAAGTTAGATCTGGGTCGAAGGTCATGGGTCCTCCAGCAGGACATTGATCCAAAATATACATCCAAAAGTTCAAAAGAATGGTTAAAAAGGAACAAATTGACTATTTTAAACTGGCCAGCAATGAGTTCTGATCTCAATTCAATCAAGAATCTTTGGAAAAAGCTGAAATCTGCCATTGGTAAAAAGAAACCTGGAAACATTCATGAACTGGAACAAATCGCAGCTGAAGAGTAGGAGAAACTACCAGCAGAGAGATGTATGAAACTTATTGATTGCTACAAGAAACACTTGGGGGTATGTTTACTAAACAGCGATAACGTCGCAGCAGCGCAGTTAGCATGCGATACGTAACAATTATGCATGATAACGTCTCCGGCGGCGTTAAGGCACACAGAGGGTGGAGTAAGTCTTTCCAGAGGGCGGAGAGAAGGGGTCAGTGGGCGAAGAGTAGGCGGGGAGAGGCTCCAGGCACACTAACGCTGTGAAATGTAGGGCAGAACATTAACGTGAGTGAAAACCTCGCGTTAGAGGCACAAGTGCAGGAGAGAGAAATCATTTCAGTCAGCAATGTACAACAAAGGCAGGGAGACCAAGAAAAGTGATAGTAGTGCTACATGTGCAGCAACAGCATAGTGCCCAAGTACGAAAGGGCACTACGGTGAGGCTGCAAATAGGGTACAGGAGGCTGCAGGCGGGACGTGCAGTGGGGCAGCTGGGGCACAGTGTGGGCTAGGCAGATGCCCAGGTGACACATAGGAAGGCAGAAATGGGAAGTCAGCACGACAGCAACTGACCAAGGGCACACATGTCCACGAGTGTGTGTCCCATATTGCCCCAATGGACATTATGCAGCAGGTACCCCAAAGGCCACATAACATTGGCAGGCCGTGCCGGGGGGAAGCGTGGATGTTTATGTAGGCACCCCTACTCCAGATCCCACACCACAGGCAGCCGCCTAACGGCACACTGGATGGACTGGGACTGCGCACCACCAGCACCACCGGCAGAAGGGCATGTCAGCATGGTGGCGGAGGGGTGCTGGTGGTGGAGGGGGCAGTGGCACCTACCCACAGCAGACCAAGGCCAAGCCCTGTTTAGGTGGGTGGCGTGCAGTCCAACAGACAAGGTCTGTCTGACGAACAGTAATGGTATCCCCAGGGAATGAGCTACCTCTGTGGCAACAGTTTGGTGCAGTACACACAGTCATTGTGTACAGGGGCAGAAGCTCTCAGGTTCAAGTCCCAGCTGTGGCTCCCTTAGACCATGTCTCTATATTTTACCCTACAGAGCACATACACAATAAAAATGTGCACTCCCCAGAGCAGATGTTCCCAACCCCAGTCCCGGAGGGCCAAACACCATTCAGGTTGTCAGGCTGTCCCTAATAAATATGCATGAGATGCATTTGAAGGCACTGCCCCCATTGTTTGCAAATGTACCTCATGCATATTCATTAGGGACAGCCTGAAACCTGAATCCTGTTTGAACCACCAGGACCGGATTTGGGAACCTCTGCCCCAGAGCATTGGCCAACAGGGGCACAAACACCCACAGGCTCCACCATCCCAAGGCTCATGAAAAGGCAGGCTGTTGAGCCCTACACGGAGCAGCAGCTCCGACTACTAGCACCTGCATACCTTAGCAATGCTGTCATAAACATGGAAACACGTGCCATATACATTAAAAGATAGCTATGACCAATGTCAGATAACAAATCATAAATTAAACACAAGTTTGTAACAGAAATCCATCATAGCAACCTTTCTGATATATGTGGAGTGTGCCCCCTCTTTAGTTTCTGACAGTGTTTACCACCCTGGAGAGTGACCCTAATAGTATTGAGTATCGTAACAATGCCTGCACTAAGCCCAGGACTGGTGTTGCAGACAGGGCTGCCAACTACCTCTATCTTGTGTGGTGATGAAGGGGCATCAGAGCCCATGGAAATAGCTGGAAAACAAACTTTTACCTGCAAGCAGAGGGATAGTTCAGAGAGCAGAAAGTTTCAAATTGCAGCCAAAGAAAAAAAACACACACACAGAGCTGCTGAGTCCAGGCCACGCCCAAGCTCCAAGGCAACCCAGGAAGGTAATAGGAATCACCTGGGGGAGGAGTTGGAACCGGGAGAGCACCTACATACATTTAAGCTCCAGGGAACAGAAAGAGAGGAGCCTACCAAGAGAAAGGAGGGAGGAGAGCTCCCGAGGCAAACTGAAGGGAAAGGATCCTTCAGGGGAATTGAAAGTGAGAGGCTTTCCAGAGACAGCCACAGAAGGGATTCCCAAGGCAGCCAGCATACTGGGAACTACAGTCCAGGGAGAAGCCCATGCTGTAAAGGAATTGCAGCATGGTCTGGAGACCAGAGGCTCTGTCCTGAGAGAGTTGCTGACTATAGTCCAGGTATGGGAGCAGCCCTGCAAGAGTCTGTGGGAGAAGTTTTACCTCTGGAAAGGTCTGTGAAGAGAAGGATCACGAAGGACAAGGTGAGCCAGTTAGAAGCCTTGTCCAGCTTGTTGAGAGATAAGGGTCTCTACAGCCATTCTAAAATCCCTGAGCACAGAGAGAAGTCCCATTGGGAAAAGGTCTTAAAACCTTTAGGGGAGATTAAGCCTACGTCCCCTCAGCCCGAGTTAAGCCAGGAGACAGCAGAGTCTGATTATGAAGACATGCAGACAGAGCCTTGTGATGTTGAACAAGTCTCCGTAGATTCCTTGATGGATTGTTCTTTTTGTATGAAGACAGAATGAAGAGGCTGTAGGTTTTAAGCTGAGGAAAAAAGGCCAGAAACCCTTTAACTGAATGTCTTATGTTTTGAACGCTGGAAATGTTTAAAAAGGAAAATTGCTGCTGTTTAAAGCTGAGAGGAAATGATTCAAGATTGATTTGAATGATTAAGGGAAACAGCTATCTGAATGTACAACAGCTAGAAGCAAAAGGAAGCTTTATTTAAAGTTTTACTCAGTTTGGGAAAGGCTGATACCTTGGCTGGAAGTTAGCTGAAACCAGCTAAGCTGTATTTCTGACTATTGGACTTTGGAAGAAACACCTTCTGGTGTAACAAGCTGCATGAAGCAATTGTAACATTTATCACTGTCAGAATCCTGTTTGACTGGAACTTCTTTTGTTGGAGAGTACATCCTATTTTTGTTGACATGTGTTAAGCTTCTAAGGAGGTTCTTTGCAAAGGGAAAGACAAAAATAAATTTCCTGTGTTTTGCCTTCAAACCCTCGGACTCTCTTTGTCATTTCACACAACTACAATACCCAGAAGCTTTAGCTCTGGAGCCCATTAAAAAAGGGGACATTATAAGGCACGCCCCTGCCTATAGGCAACCGCCTAGACAGTAGGGAGCGCCACACTTTGCACAATGCTGAAATAGGCGTGGCAGTCTGTGTATGTTTATCCAGTGTTTTGTGGCTGCCTACACCTCACTGAGCCCACAATGCTTGCACTGGTTCCAGTGTTAGCCTGCCAATGTGCGTAATGATGAGCAAGGTATTGTGGGGATGGCCCCTACAGGGCGGTTTATCCAGGATGCATCTGCATAGGGCAATGGCTGGGATATTATAGTGGCCAAACGCCATCTGCATGGACAGGGTGGCCACAGCAAGTCATGCTGGGAGGTCACTCTCACTCTGACTGAGCAGTGACCATGGCATGTCTAGCCTCCCACATAGTGCCATACAGTGTTTTTCACAAGTGATATTTGTGAGTTCCCATTTCTGGGGCCCAATCACTGACATACCTGCTTGGTGTTGATGCTAATATCCTACATCTGGGTGCACATAGTTCCTCTGGGAACATGCACTAAGTATGGGCTAGCACACTCTCTGCAGTTAGCATGTGTATGGCTGCAACACCTTGCAAGGTGCAGCAGGTGCAGACTGACTGTGCCCTCTGCTGGAGAATTGCAGATCATGGTGGGGGGCAGCTGAGCTGATCAGGCCGACTACCTGTCTGCCAGTGGCCCTGTCACAGGTACCGATCTGCATCAACTGTCCGTTTGCCAAAAGGATGGTGGTTGCTGGTCCCACAGCCCGTCATCATGTTGCTCTACTGCCCCTGTTGGAAACGTTCAGAGTATGGGTCTGTTGGGAGCAGATGATGTCCCCCACCCTGACCCAGAAAGGTCAGTTTGCTATGTACATCATCATGTGATTCCACATACACCCCTGCTCCGAAAACAAGTGACCATGGCAAGCACACTGGATATGCACTAGTTTGGTTGCATCATAGTCTACGAGGGGCAGACATGGCTGGCAAATACAAATGAATACAGGAAGTTCGCAGGCATCTCTGCAAATACCTGTCACACACTAGCACTGATGGAGACCTGCAGCAAAGCCTACCTCAGCCAACTCGGGTACAGCGGACCTGGTGCTGGCCACCCCACCTCACCCTCAGGGTGAGCACAGAACACGCACAATGGCATGGCCTGTAGGTAGTCAGTGGCAGTAACACGCACGGTCAGTCTCCCCTACCAAGCTGACCTGTTCTAGAGGTGCATACCCCATCTGGTGAGCAGATGTAGACTGCTGTTCTGCATGTGAATTGCATTATGGGTACTGTTGGTTCTATCCTATCCTGGTTACCACAGCACACAGTTTGTCCGATGACCTGCACTCTTTCTGTGGCCAGCCATTGTTATGAAAAACCCCATATTGATGTCGCACAATGGTTAATACGATGACCTCAGTGGCAGACATCATGGGTTCAATCCCACAGTAGGCCTACTTTAGTAAGACTGTTGACGGCAATTCCCTTTTATGCCTGTAACAGTCAGACATATGTTTGAAATCCCTTTTTCCAAACAAAAACACCCTCACCTCATTTGCCTAACCTAAGGTGCCCTGTAAAGTGTCTTAGCCATGGGTTTCCCCTATCCCGGTAAGCACAGCAGAATGTTTGTGTGGTGACCTGCAGTTGTTGCATAGCCAGCCATTGCTATGTTTATAGCCATAGAGGCATAGTACACTGGTTAATACAGTGACCTCCGAGCCAGCGGTCATGGGTTCAAATCGCCATTGCTACAACATCAAGAAGAGTGCCTGAGGCGAGTCCCTTTTTCATGGCTTTAACAGTCAGACACATCTCTGTAGTCTGTGGTTAAAGTAAAATATGCCCTCACCCTAATCCTGTACCCTAAGGTGGCGCAGAGCATGGGCCGGCAGAAGGCACGTCACAAGGTGCCGTAAGCTAAGGCGCTCTATGATGCGTCTCATGCCCAAATGCCAGAAAGCCTGCCACGCCGGAACGTAAAGAACTAGTCAACAATTCAATGAATTAAATGGGGCCGTGGCTCCGATATCAGCTGGATGGGGATTGTAAAAAGGCTAATACCGTTCACGCCGCGTATCACTGTGCTGCTACGGATAGTTTGCCGTGTACCGGGCGTGACAATGCCACGTGTGCTGCGCGCCATAGTATCGCGAGGTAGCACGTAGTAGTGCGAGATAGCACGTGTAAATGCGCGCCACAGCGCATGTGCGACATGCGTCATCAAGCTATGCACATCAGAAAAAATGGACAGCCGTTCCAGAAAGCCAGTCTTTACCCGGAGGGAGCTGAAAGTCCTTGGCAAGCTGATCTGCACAAGGCAGAGGCGCCTTTTCCCTGGAGCATCCAAGCGGCAGGACTTGGCAGGGTGAAGAGGGCATGGGGGCGCCTCACCAGGCGCTATATTCGATCTGCCGACTACTCACGTGAAGTAAGTGTATGGCGACAGGTCACACAATGGCAGTTGTGCAACACAATATCCAGCAATCATCACATATCACATATCATACATGCATATGGTGGTGTTTGCAAGTCTGCCATATCCATAGGAGCCCTCAGACCTGATTATAGAGGTCTGTTATACATCTTGGTGTTATGGTAGTTGTTCCTGTTGATGTGTTTAATTCCACCCTATCCCCAGGAGGCCTTAGACCTTACTACAGAGGTCTATTATACATTCTGGTGGTATGGTACCTGCTTCTGTTGCAGTTGCACAGATCTGCCCTATCTCCAGGAGGCCTTAGACCTGATTACAGTGGTCTAATATACATCCTGGTGTTATGGTATCTGCTCCTGTTGCAGTTGCACAGATCTGCCCTATCTCCAGGAGGCCCTAGATCTGATTATAGAGGTCTAATATACATCCTGGTGTTATGGTAGGTGTTCCTGTTGATGTGTTTAATTCCACCCTATCCCCAGGAGGCCTTAGACCTCACTACAGAGGTCTATTATACATCCTGGTGTTATGGTAGTTGTTCCTGTTGATGTGTTTAATTCCACCCTATCCCCAGGAGGCCGTAGACCTGACTACAGAGGTCTATTATACATCCTGGTATTATGGTAGTTGTTCCTGTTGATGTGTTTAATTCCACCCTATCCCCAGGAGGCCTTAGACCTGACTACAGAGGTCTATTATACATTGTGGTGGAATGGTACCTGCTTTTGGTGCAGTTGCACAGATTTGCCCTATCTCCAGGAGGCTTTAGACCTGATTAGAGTGGTCTAATATACATCCTGGTGTTATGGTATCTGCTCCTGTTGCAGTTGCACAGATCTGCCCTATCTCCGGGAGGCCCTAGATCTGATTATAGAAGTCTAATATACATCCTGATGTTATGGTGGGTGTTCCTGTTGATGTGTTTAATTCCACCCTATCTCCAGGAGGCCTTAGACCTGATTATAGTGGTCTATTATACATCCTGGTGTTCATCCTGGTGTTATGGTAGTTGTTCCTGTTGATGTGTTTAATTCCACCCTATCCCCAGGAGGCCGTAGACCTGACTACAGAGGTCTATTATACATTCTGGTGGTATGGTACGTGCCTCTGTTATTCTTTATTCTTTATTCACAACATTTGATATACCGTCCATTGTCGGAGCGTCAAAGCGGTGTACAATAATAGCCAAGTGCAAATGGTGAAGGTAAAGGAGGATAAAGGAACGCCATCGATACGATAGGAGAGCCAATAGAAAAGAAGAGAGAAGGATAGTAAGGACAGCTGTAGACCCAGGGGGACGCTAAAGATAAAGACAAAGGACGGTACAAATAAAGACCAAGACGAGAGGTGACAGACAAGACTGGTGGGGGATGGGAGGGGCTGTAACCTGAATACCAGAGAATGTAAGGCAATTTTGCAGAGGAGAGTAGTTCAGTGGCATCTTGGTGAATGGAAATCGGGAGGAATAGGGAGATCGTAGGCCTGGCAGTAGAGGTGAGTCTTGAGAAGGGCATTGAACCGGGAAAAGGATGCTTCAGTACAAAGAAGGTGGGGCAGAGAGTTCCAGAGGGCAGGACTCAAGAAGAAAAAATCAGCATGACAGGTCGATTTGAGGTGGGCTTGAGCAGGGGACGGAAGGAAGAGACGATTACCGTGGGCTGAGCAAAGTAGACGGGGAGTTGGCTGGAGGTAGATGATATCGGCGAGGTACTGGGGTGTACTGGTGTGAAGAACCTTATGGGTAATGGTGAGAAGCTTGTACAGGAAACGAACTTTGATAGGAAGCCAGTGAAGGGAAAGAAGACAGGGAGTCACATGATTCCGAGGGGAGGAGTAAGTGAGAAGACATGCAGCTGTGTTCTGAACTAGTTGGAGCCGACGAAGCTAATATTGGGGGAGACCTGCAAAGAGTGAGTTGCAGTAATCGAGTTGAGAAATCACCAAAGAAAGGACAAGAGTAGTAAGAGAGGAGAAAGGAAGAAAAGGACGAACAGTCCGGATTCTATGAAGATGGAAGAATGAGCTACGTACAAGTGTAGAGATGTGTTGGTGAAAGGAGAGGAAAGAATCAAGAGTAACACCGAGGTAGCGAAGAACAGAGACCAGAAGAATCGGGGAAGCAACCATAAGAGGCGCCAAAGTGGGGGAAGGGGCACCAAGGGTGAACCAAATAGCGGCCGACTTTGAGGGATTAATATGTAGGTAGTTACTAGCAAACCAGTCGGAAACAAAGGTAAGGCAGGTGTTGAGAGCAGAGAGATCTGGGGCTGAGGGACTTGTATGGTGGACCAGAAGAATATCATCAGTAAAGAAGTAGGCCGATATGCCAGCCTGTTGTATAAGCAGGCCAGGGAAGCAAGGAAGACATTAAAGAGAAGGGGAGTGAGGATAGAACCCTGGGGGACACCACAATGAAGAGGGAGGGAGGGAGGGAGAGGTGATGGATCCTGAACAGACAGCAAAAGTGCGAGACGAAAGGAAAGACCGAAACCATTGTAAGACAGTGCCGTGGATACCAAGATCTGATAGACGAGTAAGGAGTGTGCGGTGATCTACCACATTGAACGCAGCAGAGAAGTCCAAAGAAACAGCGGCAGATATATCACCACGGTTGTGAGAGAGCGGTGCAACTCGCTAAGAAGTGCCAAGAGAATAGTTTCAGTACTATGGCCGGTCCGGAATCCGGATTGGCGAGGGTGAAGAGAGAGAGAGAGTGGAATCGAGGTGAGAGGTGAGTTGGTGAAAAACAAACCTTTCAAGAATCTTTGACAGAAAAGGAAGGTTGGAGACAGGGCGCCAGTTCGCAGGAACAGAGGGGTCAAGTTTAGCGTTTTTAAGAAGAGGACGAACCAAGGCGTGCTTCCAGCAGGAAGGGAAGCAGCCAGAGCTCAAACTAGTATTTAGTATAGTAAGAATGTATGGAGCAAGAGTGAGTGAAGGATCCAGAAGCCAGGATGAGGGAAGTGGATCAAGCGGAAAGGTAGTTTTGTGGGAGACTGAGAGGGTGTTGGCGAGGTCAGCGGAGGTGATAGGCTGGAACTTAGACCATGAATAGAACAAAGCAAGTGGGAGAGGAGGCGGGGGTAATGAGGGGAGGGGAGAGGGGGAGGGCAGGAGACGAAATTAGAGCAGAGTATCTAAATCTTGCCTGAAAAGAAAGTGGCAAGGGTGGATGGACTGGGAGCAGTGGAGGGAGGTATTGAGGAGGAGGAGGTGGTAGGTGAAGAGAGAAAATTGAGGACCTGCTAGGTACATATGACCTAGATTGGCCACTGTTGGAAACAGAATACTGGGCTTGATGGACCTTGGTCTGACCCAGTATGGCATATCTTATGTTATCTTATGTTCTTATGTTCTGATAGAGGCGACGAGAAGAATTTGAAGATGCAGTAATGAGGTTCGAGTAATGTGTCTGTTTGGCGGTTGATATCATCGAGCGGTAGAGTTTCTGTGCATGGCAGAAAGTAGAGAGGGAGGCGTCAGAAGGGTGTTTGCGCCAGGTCTGCGTTGCACGCCGAAGATAGGAATGTTGCAAGTAAAGACCTGGGTGGAACCAGGAGTGATGCAGTTGCACAGATCTACCCTATCCCCAGGAGGCTTTAGACCTGATTACAGAGGGCTCGTACATATCCTGCTGTTATGGTATGTATTTCTGCTGATGGTATGTGTTTCTGCAGATTTATGTAGGTCGGGCTAACACCCAGGTGTGCCGCTGACCACACAGAGTCTGGAATCACATCCCCTGGAGATCAGCATGCCTACCCCACACATGGCATGGTGCTACCATGTCATGCAAGGAGAGGGCAGGAACCCGGAATGGGGTGCGTGGGGGGCAACACACAAGACACGTAGGTGGCACACCGAGCATGCCCAGACTCACACCCACACATGCAGGCGGTGGTGGCAACAGGTAGTAGCACACCCACTGGCCACTGCCACAGCAGCCCCCTGCTGCTCACAGCCATGTGTGCTATGCATAAGGCCTTAACCAGACATATCTTGTCCCTAATGGTTCCAATCATTGCATCTCCCTCCAGGTGGAGGACCTACCGAAGAAGGGCCGTGAGCTGCGACTGCACCAGCCACAATTCCTGGACTGCCTCCAACAGAGGGCGATAGGCCACCGTGATGGTGAGTGTCGCAGCCCCTGCATTGCACTACAACATGTCCCAGTGGCCCAGCAGCCTGTGTGAGCACATACTATGTTTCTGTGATGTGGCAAATGCATGACGCCGTGCTAATGTCTGGTTTCCCCCACAGAGGATGCAGATGCTGGGGAGGGCCCAGCAACACCTGTGACAGACCCACAAAGCCCACCTTTTATGGCGCAGACGGTAGAGGTGGTGGAGGAGGATGGAGGCGAAGAAGATGATCTAGAGGGGGCGGAGGAGGGGGAGGGTATGTGTGAGGTGGTGGGGGGGAGGACGAGGGGGAGGAGAGTGGGGATAGGGGCGAGGACAAGGGTGAGGGGGTTGGGGAGGCGATGGTAGTGGAGGAGGAGGGCAGGGAGGGCGTGGAGGGTGGGCCTGTGGGTGGGAGGGGCCACAGGACAGCACAGGGTACCGGGAGTCCCTGCCACATGCCCCATGTGTGCGGTGATGGTGCCCGTCTGGGTGTCTCCACGGCACCCATTGCCACAGACAGGGGCCATGCAGATGCCACCACACAGACACTGGCAACATAGTGTGGGTGTGGTGGCCACTGCATCCAGTACCTGGCTGTGGCAATGGGTACGTTGCTGCAGCTCCAGCGGGACCATGATCGCAGCATCAGAAGTCTGGCAGGTGCCATAGAGTGGATGGGTACGGAGATGCGCATGCAGTGTGGGCCTGGTATGGGCTGCGCATCTCTGCATCCATCCGCTCATGGCCAGCCCTGGAGTGTGTGAGGCCCACAGTGCTGCATCACACACGTGCCCTGTGCTGCCCTGTGACCCAGGACCAACACATGTGGGCAGATGTAAATAGGCCAGACTGTTAATAGACACCAGTATTATGTTTTGTAAGTCATCACAGTGGTCATGTGTCTCCCTTACAGACAGGCTGCTGCTGTGAGCATGAGACATGTGTGCATGTCCCCGTGTGTATGTGTGGTAGATATAGGTAACATACATGGAATGTTTCCACCATCAGGTGTGGGTGATGGCTATATGCGCAGGCGTATGTGTCCCCTGGTGTCCCTGTGATGTACCCATGTGCTGCGCTGTCCAGCAGGCATGGATACATGCATGGTGGCTGTGATGTGCAGGCCACATATCTGATGCATCCTAATCTGAGGAAGATGAATAGCTAGCAGTAGGTATGAGGCAGGAAGGTGAGGACAGACTTCCAAGTCCATGAGCAGGACAGGGTGGTAGCTGGTGAAGGTCCGACAAGTGGATGGTAGTCTGGAGGAGGAGCTCTACTAAGTGCTGGGGGGACAGTAAACAATTGACTGTAGCTAGGTACCTTTGCCTGTCTTGTGTGTCTCCCAGGCATCTGTGGCACCTTGGTGTGGGTCAGAGAGACGGCTCAGACATGTAGCTAGAATAATGGGGTGGATGTGCAGTGTGAGAGAGTGAGCAATCCTCACAACGTATATGACCCACCATACATATAGTCCAGGTGGACGGGGGAGGTAGGGTATACCCTCCTGCATATGTATAACTGTGAACACATGGCACAGTGCATGGCACACAGGGCATGGCAGAACCTATATGTGGTGATTGGTGATATTGCACCCCCCCCGTGAAATGTGAAGGCACATGTGATCAGGATGGCCACATGGGGGACAGGGTACCCATGGACACTGGACGCATGCACAGATGTATAAACAAGATAAGCTGTTTATATTTATGCAGATATATTGCCCTGTTTCCCTCAATCATGACCTGCATGGCCGCCCACGTCCACAGCCACCACGGCCCCAGACACCCCTTTGTGCCGGTGCTGCTGCTGCCTCCGGTCCTACTGCTGGCAACGAGCAGCCATGGCCTCCAGGGCAGAGGCTACCCGAACTATCCCCGCTGCCATTGTGTCGGCCGTCCCACATAGCTTTCTCATCTCTGTCTGTAGGCCCCGCAGTGCCTGGGTGTGGGCCCATTGCTCCGCGCTCAGGCCCCGCACCTCATCCCGAATGGCCAGCAGTGCCTCATGAGTGCCTGTGGGTTAGACACAGTGTGACCTGTCAGACATGTGTTGCACCTCCCACCATGATGTATGCAACAGGTGCGGGACGTAGCACATAGGGGGCCTGCAACATATGGGTGTGTATCCACATATCCTGGTAGCACATTGTAGCGGAACTTCCTAAAGCATAACTGTTACTTGCACAGGGCTACGTGTGTCAGGGGGACCCACCTGGACAACATACTGGCCAACCCCATGGGGAAACCGTGTATCACACAAACAGACCATCTGCTGCTGCTGCTGCAGTGTCTGCAGCAGAGCCACTGTCCAGCCGGGGCACCCCACCTGCCCATAACAACCCCTGAGTAACCCCCTCAGCATTGTCTGCCAGGCCCGCATGGGGAGTCTGTGCTCCCTGCGCCTCTGCTAAGCCTGCCTGGGGAGATGGGACTCAGGCATATCCTTTGTCCCAGCAGTCCTGGTGGTTCCCACACACCCCTGGGAGGGTGACACCCCCATTGTTGGTGTGGGAGGCAGTGCAGGGGTAGTGGTGTAGGGGGTGCTGATGGGCAGGCTAGGGGGCATGGCAGGACAGATGTGTTTGTGGTTACCACAGCGGCAGCAGCTGATATGTTTGTAGCGGTAATACACTCCCCTGTGATCCTGAGGGGGGTGTCCGAACAGCACACTGGGTGGTGGGGGGACTTGACCGGATGTGGGCTGATGGTGGGCCAGGACTTCTAGGAGGGTGTGTGGGAGGGGTCCTGGGATGCATATAGCTGCTGGGGAGGGGGTGTGATATGGAAAGATTGTGTGAGTGGGGGAAGCCATGATTGGAGATGTAGGGTGTTTGGGGGCCTGGGACAGGATATGGGCTGTTGGCGGGGCGAGGTGTGGACTAGACATGGGCAGGTGGGGGGTGCCAAGCGCGGTCAGGGCCTGTGGTGGGGCCTAGACTGTGATGGACACATGGAGGGGCTGGAACTGTCGGTGGCTCATGGGGTGCAATGACTGATGCTGGGCTGAGTGGGCAGCTGC
Organism: Ichthyophis bannanicus; assembly: GCA_033557465.1. Taxonomy (NCBI): domain Eukaryota; kingdom Metazoa; phylum Chordata; class Amphibia; order Gymnophiona; family Ichthyophiidae; genus Ichthyophis; species Ichthyophis bannanicus. Next base: position 574,932,523 of record CM066035.1, read on the forward strand.
TAGGATATGACATGTCCTGATGGTGGCTGTAGGACACGACAGGACATGTGTTGGTGGGGGGCTAGAACCTTGTATGTGCTTGTTCAGGGATCAGAAGGGTGTGTCCCACTCCCATCACCATGCCAGCAGCTTAGTGCCCCCTAGCAGACCCTGTCCCACCCCCAGCGTCTGCCCATGTGTGTTGACCCATGACCCCGCTGGACATCTGTGCACATCTGCCACACCCTCCCCTACATGTCTGACATGCTGATACCCTGACGTGACACACCACGGCTCCCAGACATGACCATGGGGGCACATGTATGTGGGGAGGCCCACTGTCAGTGTGCGGGAGTGTGCCCCCACCTCTGTGTCTCGGGGGTGGTGTGCCACACCTCCTCTTGCAGCCACCCTGCTAGTTACCTACCTTCAGCATTGTGCTGTGATGAGGTGGTATGTGCCCACAGCTCCGCCAATATCACACCCATGCCGGTGGGTGCTGTGCCTGCTGGCCCCGGTGTTCCTGCTTGGTGCCTGCTTTCATGGGTATCTGGGCCCTCCCCAGGCACTGTGCTGCTGTTGCTGCTCCCCACTGGTGTTTGTAGGTCCACTGCCCCATCCTCCACCCCGTGCGGCACATCATTCGCTGTGGATGTGGCAATGGTGCTGGCAGCGACCTCTGCCTCTGGAAACACAGGTAGCTCTGCAGCCTCTGGCTCAGCCACATCCTCCTCCTCCTCTGCCTCCATGGCCTGGATGTCACCTGGGGGTGGAGGAGGATACACAGTAGATATGGGTCTGACCAGAACACATATGTACACCTCCATCTTTATCTTTATTTTTCCCCTTTTTAACATCCACTATACCGCTCATACTGAAGGTACCACAGCGGCTTACAATAAGACAACGTTTCAGACTGCTGAAAGGAAAAGACCGCCACAACATATACTAGATAGGATAGAGGGAACAGACAACAAGGTAGAGGCTAAGCATACAGGCATGGTGTTAAAAGGGGTGGAGAGCAATCTGGGTTAGCTGGGGGGGGTGAAGGAGGAGCAAAGGGAAAGGGTAGGTTGAATGCAGAACAGGATAGGTGTATCTATAGCCTGGTTATAGAGTCTTTGTAGGAGGACTCTAGGCAGAGGGCAGGGGGAGGAGAGTTCAAGAGCCGGGGATCCAGCAAATGGATAGCAGAGGAACGGGTGGATTCAAGACATGCCTGGAGCGGGGTGGGAAGGGACATGCGGTTTGAGTATGTCCGGGTGTGGGTAGACACCTATCCAGTACTGTGCGGTTTGTGGTGGAATGTTGCAGGGGATGGAGGGGCGATGCTGTGCATGAGGTTGCACTGTGTGTGGGTGTCATGGGAATATATCTGTGGCACTGCGGTGCCTGTAACAGAGCTGACCCCAGGTGGAGTTGGGGGTGGGGTAGGTGCATTTACTCAAGGGGTCATTGGGGCTGGAGATGGGGACCTGACATGGAGTGGTGAGGGGGTGTCCACTTTGTGCTGGGTTGTTAGCTGTACGTGTGCTGCATATCTCAGACCTACCTGTCTGTGGATGGGCCATGTCCAGTGCTGGAGGAAGTCCATGCAGGTAGATGGGGCCAAGCCATTCAGCCAGCTGCTCCAGGGGTGTCAGGCTGGGGACAAAGGGAGCACCCCCACCAGTGCCCAGAGCATGTCACCTCTCCGCTACCATGTGGGCACGGACACCCCGCTTAATGTCATTAAACCTTTTCCGTAGACTGTCCAGGTCCCTGGGTGGTCCCCCGGCCTAGACGACGGCCTCCTGGACCTCCCCCCACACGTGTGTGCGTGTACTCGCGGTGGTTCTGGAACTCATCCGGCCATACAGCACATCATATCTCTCTAATACACTGGCCAGCAGGATGTGGTTCTCCTGCTGGCTGAATCTGATTGCCCTCTTCCTTTCATCGGCTGGCACTGGGATCCGCCTATGTTTAGCACTGGGTGGCCTCTCAGGCTGATCCTGGGTGGGCTGGGACACACCCGATGGCCCTGCAACCGCCACCTCAGGCTCACCCATCCCTGCCGCCTCTGGGGACCGCTGGCCAGGTGTTTCCCCCTCATCCCCTCCTGTCATGTCCTGCTGCTGCATCTCCCTGCTCTCTGTGTCCTCCCCCTCCCTGTCACACATCTCCACCTCTACTGGTCCTCACCTACTATGCCCTCACCTGCTCCTCACCTCTACTACTCTCCCTGTTGCCTGCTCCTCACCTCACCTCCTCTCACTCTCGACTGCTCCTCACCTCACCTGCTGCACTCCTCAACTGCTGTAAACCTGACCAAATCCTGCACTCACCTGCTCTTCACCTCGCCTACACAAAACCCTTGGCGTGTACCACGTGTGCATGCCTATTTATGCATTTTTGTCCAGGGGCGTGGCTTTACGAGCGTTGCGCATGCACATCGGCGCGTGCGCGCCATCTACACATGCACATCAGCTACACATGTGCATCGGTGCGTGCGCTGCGCACGTTGTGAATGCGCTGTATGAGCGGGTCCCATGCGCATATGCTGTGCGGGGTTCCACGCATGATGACGGCGGAGATGCGTATGCGCAGCACATGGTGAACAGATTCATCACGTGTGCATGTGCCACGCCTACACGCCGCGTATGCTGTCTGTGTGCACGGAGCCACGTGCAGCACATGCGCATGGGTCACGCTCATAGATGTACAGTGCATGCGCAACACGCACAGACACAGTGCTTGCACTGCTGCGCATGCATATGCGCAATGCGCGCAAAGCCGCGCACAAGCTACGTATTAATAAATTGGCATGCATACATGGTCCACGCTGAGGGTTTTGAGTAGTCGAGGTGCAGAGCAGGCGAGGTGAGGATTTGGTCAGGTTTACAGTAGGTGAGGGGTGCAGCAGGTGAGGTCAGGTGAGGTGTAGGCGAGAGGTAGAGGAGGTGTGGTGAGAAACAGGCGAGGGGTGGAGTAGGAGTGGTGAGGAGCAGGTGAGAGGTGTGGTAGGGAGAGTGAGGAGCAGGTGAGGTGGGGAAAAGGCGTGAGGTAGAGGAGGTGAGGTGAGGGGCAGATGGATGGTGGTGTAGGTGAGTTGAGGGGCAGGCGAGAACTAATTCTCTGTGTCTCATATTTCTGTTGTCCATGATGGCTGCCTTTGTGGTGGCTGCATGTGCGTTGGGGGGTGTTCAGGACCTGCAGTTGCCTGACGAGGGAGATAGTGTCCATGGGGCTGAGGCACAGGGCATGGGTGCAGTCCTTCTGCAAATCAGACCTGCAGCTGTGGGGATAATGGAAGCTAGGGCTATGCCGGCACAGCGCAGGCGGCGTGCCGAGCTGTGCCCTTGCCAGCCTCGCCTCTACAGGCCCAGGGCCCAGCTCCAGGACATGCATGAGGACCAGGTCATCTCCCTATACCATCTGGACACAGTGGCTATTAAGGAGCTCTTTGAGGATCTACGACATGACCTCGAGCCCCTGACTGGTTGGTCACATGCCATACCAGGTTTGGTCAAGCTTCTGGCTGCCCTACATTTCTTTGCCTCTGGCTGTTTCCAGTCATCTGTGGCCGCAGTGGGTGGCATGAGCCACCCCACCTTCTCACGCTGTCTCCACCAGGTACTGCGGGCCATGGTCAGCCGGGTGGGGAATTACATTGTACTTCCCCACACTAGGCAACAGTGGGGGACCCTGAAACAGGCCTTTGAGGAGGTTGCGGGGATACCACACGTGATGGGAGCTATTAATTGCACACATGTTGCCTTGATCCCGCCCAGAGGCAGGGAGGCAGTGTTCCGCAACCGCAAACACTACCATTCCCTGAATGTTCAGGTTGTATGTGATGCAAATATGCATATTCTGAATGTGGTCCCTAAGTTTGCAGGGTCCACCCATGACTCCTTTATCCTGCATCACTCAGCACTATTCGGACAGTTTGAGGCCGGACAATATGAGGACTGTTTCCTGCTGGGTAGGTATTTCTCATCTCTGATATGCACATGGTGTTCCTCTGAGTACACGTATGCGCACATGTCTGTGTTTTCAGGGTGTCCCTAGTTGTGTTTGTGTGTCATCTGTGTGTGTGTTCACGGGGGGGGGGGGGGGTTAGTTTGCTTCCACGTCTTCTTTGCTACGGTGTTTTGTGTTGGTGGCACATTCACCTCTGACATTTATGGCCATTTCACATTGTGTGATTTGTGTTGGCACAGTTCAACACACGTGTGCTTCATGTATATCAACAGTGTAGTGTTGTCTTGGCCATCCTTTCTGGGCAACTCAGGGACATCTTCCTGTTCCACCTGCTGTGTGTGGACAGTATCATGGCTCTCACAGGCTTGCACATGTGTGCATCACTACCCTTCTCCAGGGTGCATTGCCTGATGTGTTTGCAGCCGGCACTACTACCTTTCAGCTACGGGTGTTTGGGCATGTATTTCTTTTGGTTACAGATGATGTAGTTTGCACACCTTACCCCTCCCCCGTGTTCCCTGTCTCACACCCACAAACGCTGCCACATAGACGTTGTGTGTCAGCATGTGATGTCATATGTTTCACTCAGACCTGTCTGTGCTGTTGGTTTGCATGTACATGCTTGTGTGCATTTGGGTGGGGATCAGCTCCTGCTTTACCTTTACAAATATCTTTCTGCAGGTGATGCAGGATATGGGTGCCGTCCCTGGTTGCTGACCCCTGTGCGTCTACCACGGCCACGTGCAGAGATGAGGTACAATAAAGCCTATGCCTCCAGCCGCTCAGTCATCGAGCACACCTTTGGCGTTTTGAAAAGTCACTTCAGGTGTCTGGATAGGACTGGCGGAGCCTTACAATACAAACCCATGACTGTGGCACAGATAATTCTGGCCTGTTGCATCCTGCACGACACTGCTCTCAGGCACGATATCCCAGTCCAAATTAATGAGGATCTGGAAGATGATCCTATGTGCCGTCCTGTACGTGGACGTGGTGACACATGTGAGGGCATGGCAACCAGGTGCCAGCTGATTGCGGAGCTCTTCTCATGTAAGTACTGCATATGTTGGAAACTACATTTTGATATATATGTACTACTACTACTGAAAATCTGTATAGCGCTACCAGTCATACGCAGCGCTACACACACATATGGAACACAATCCCTGCCCATCAGAGCTTACAATATAGTCAATCACAAACACAGGAGGTGTGTGTAGGGGAAAATGCGGGTGGACGGGGATCAGGTGAGTCTGGATTAGTTGGGGTAGGTGAGTAGGTTACCTTTCACACGGGATTGGTAGATGGTTGGAGAAGGCGGCTGGCGTACAGACACAGGTAGTTTGGTCCAGCCGTAGGGTGCAGCAAGGTATACGGAGTTTGGGGTGGGGTTAACAGTAGGAACACGGTACGTAGGTAGGACCAGTTGCCTAGACGTGGGGATGTCACAATGGGGGATATACGCGGATTGATTACATAGCATACACTGATGAGCACGGACTGTGTGTTACATGTTTCTGTACATTCTCAGTAGTGGTAGTATTAGTAGTAGTTGAGATATGAGAGGATAGGTACTGCTTAGACACAGAGTGACTGCAATTTTAGCTCAGCAGGGGTATCTGGACCTGGGTGCAGAAACGGATTGGGAGCCAGTGAGGTGAACTGACAGGACGTGTCATGTGGCCATGATGAGGCTGGCAGATGATTACCCATGCAGCGGAGTGTTGCTTAGATTGCGGCAGACTGAAATGATTCAAGGGGATACCAGCAAGGAGTAGGTTACAGTAAGCAGGAAGGGAGGTGACTAAAGGATGCATTAGCGTTTCAGTTGTGTGTTCAGGGAGGATGGGGGGAGTTTGGTAATGTTATCTAGAATGACATTGCTGGTCTTAGCTACATGATGGGTATGGTTTATGGTTTAGGCATTTGATATACCGCCCTTTACTTATGCACCAGAGCGGTTTACATGTATATACTAACAGGTATGTGTGGAGAGGGAGAGAGAGGAGTCAAGGACAACCCCTACATTGCGTACCAAAGTTAAAGGAAGGTGTAGAAACCTGTACACAGACACTTCATATGGGGGCAGGGTTTGGGGGGAGAGATAAGATGTTGGGCATGGGCATGTTCACTTTCAGGCAGCGGGGAGACATGACGCCACCATTGTCAGACACGGAAGCAGAGCTCAGTGTCTGGATCGCCACAGAGTATTCAAGGGTGGTGAGATATATTTGCCAATCATCAGCATACAGCTGGTACTGAAAGCCAGGGGAAGAGATAGCCACACCAAGGAATTTGCTATGCAGATATAACAGAAGCAGACCCAAGACATATCCCTGTGTTGCAGCAACTGGGAGCAGGGTCGCGGGGGGGGGGGGGGGGAGCAAAACACACACTGAAGTTGCGATGGGTGAGATATGAGGGGCAGGAGGATAGTACAGAGGCCTTAGGGACAAGTGAGGACAGGATATGAAGGTGAAGGTTGTGGTCAACGGTTTCGAAGGCAGCAGAGAGGTGATGAAGGGGCAGGGGCGGATAGAGTACAGGCCCTTGTATTTTACCAATGACACGTCAGTGGAGACTTTGGCAAGGGCAATTCGGAACACTGTAAAGGACAAAAGCCAGATCTAGAGGGGCATGAGAGGTGAGGATGTGATGGTACTGTGTGTTTTGCACAGCTACAACATGACATATGTATGTTTCTCTTGTATTTATACATGCCCAGGATATGCTTTGTGACTTTCCTGGTGCTGTGGTGCAGTGGCAGCTGTCTGTACTTCAATCAATGTGCAGGAGACTGGGGTAGGTGGACATACAGATAAATGGTCTGTGGGGACAATCAGCTACAGCTCATGTCTGAGATTATCTGTCCAATGCACATATGTTGTTGTTCATCTCTTTGCCCTGCACCCCCACACCCCATATGTTCATGTTGGCACACAAATGCACATGTGTTCCTGCCCAGTTCATCCTATCCAGCACTGTTTCTGGGACACATCCAAGAGAGCTGCATGTGTCCACAGGTCCTAGGTGTTCTGGTGGTGGGCCGCACATACACCATTCCATGACATTGTAGCATCAGCCAAACGCAGGGTATCATTGCATCTGCCCAAGATTTATCTCCACTAATCTCCAGTTGTGCACAGACAGGCCATATGCTACCGGTGGTATGCTCACCTTATCATACTGTATGTGTGTTTTTTTGGCGTGGCTGTGTCATGATACAGTGTGCAAGCAGTTTGCATTATCATGTGGTGGGTGGTGTCTTTACACGTGTGGAGGGGTGATGTCTCTGCTACCTGTAACTTACTGCTGTTGATCTTGTGTACATTGTACCCATCTGTTTTGTGTTGTGAAGTGACCTATCTCTTGTGTGCTGACAGACCACTGTCCATCAGCATTTCTGTATCACAGATGACGCTATAATGTGGACATGCGTCAGCGGCAGCTGGAAATGGGGACATGGTGATTATACAGATTTTGCTGACATCTTCTGTCTTCACTATGACGTGTGGTGGCCTTTGCCTGCCTCAGACAATCCCTAGCAGACACTTGCTGCAGACACACGGTAGGTTGCATCTTGGATCTTTTGTGACTGACATCAGCCTTTATATGTTTGTGTTTTGCTGTTTGTTTCATGGACATTTCCTGTGGGGTCTCTATGCACCAACACTGATGGACATGGGGTGGAGCTGTGGAACGCCTGTGTAACATGTGCATGGACATGACCATATCCATATGACACCCTCGACTGTGGTTCCATTTCCACATTTCCCCAACATGCACTGTGTTCTCTGTTGTGATAATGTAATGGTTGCATGTCTGACGTTTCATTCTATAAATATTGATGTCTGCCTACTTTCATTGTGACCTGATGTTCTGTGCAGCACACAATGACAGTGTTTCTCCTTCTTATGACACAGAGCAGGGCACACACACTGCACATCTATGACACTGCATCTGCAGGCACCATCACCTATGTGTCGGAGAACACAGCAAAACCATGCACCTATCCCTTGGAGATGGTGCCATAGGATGGCTGACCTCTGCGAGTGGCCCGCATGCCTATGATGGACATTATTATCAAGATAAAGTTACGATTACAAAAAGACAAGCTAAACGAACATTCAGACAACTCACCCACGCAAAGACGATTCAAGAACTTCGACAGGGACACTTTCCTGCAGGACACGATACAACAACTGACCACAGAAACAGATGACCTGGAGACTCAAATCTCCAAATGGAACAACACCCTATCTAACGCCGCCAAAGCAACAGATGTCAGACCCAAGAAACACCATCACAACAAGAGACAACACAAGCCATGTTACTCAACAACCATACGACAGGAAAAGAGGGAACTCAGAAAGATAGAACGGAGATGGAGAAAGTTCAAGGCAGCTGAAAACCGGCAACTATACCTAACAAAGCAAAGACAATACAATGAACACATCAACCAATCAAAGAGGGAATACCATACAAACATGATCAATACCTCCTTGAACAAACCCAGAGAACTATTCGAAATAGTGAAAATCCTCACAAAGGAGCAAAGGACAGAAGAGGAAGTGCAAATAGACCCACAAAGATTTGCTGACTATATCAAGGAAAAATTTCACTCCGCAGAACAAACAAGACCTAACGCATCAACTCAGCCTAACTCACACCCTAAGACCTGGGACACATTCTGCTCACCATCAACAGAGCAGTTCTCCCACATCATCTCCGCAATCAACACAAGCACCACTCCCACAGACCCTTGCCCAGTGTCATGGATCAAAGCCACCAAATCACGCTTCATCCACATCATACACAACATGGTGCACAACTCCCTCACCCAAGGATTCATGCCAGACCAACTAAAGCTAGCCACAGTTAGACCGATACCAAAGAAAACAACCCTCGACAAGAACAACCCAGCAGCTTACCCACCAATATCCAGCATACCCTTTCTGGCAAAGATCATCGAAAAATCAGTACAACACCAACTACAAGAACACATTGACAACCATGCACCACTGGATGACAACCAACACGGCTTTCGCCCCAACCATGGAGTTGAAACACTGCTGATTTACCTCTTTGACAATATCCTCCGAATCATAGACAACACCAAAAAAGGTATCTTAATGATCTTCATTGACATCTCTTCAGCATTCGACACAGTAGATCACAAAACCCTCCTGGAAAGACTAAAGAACATTGGGCTACATGACACCACCTTAAAATGGTTCCACTCATACCTAACCGACAGGCAGATACAGGTCAAGGTAGGCCACAACACCTCCCAACCCATAAAAGTCCTCCAAGGAGTGCCTTAAGGATCCGCCCTCTCGGCACTACTGTTTAACATCTGCATCCAGCCGATATGCGACATCCTGAAAGCAAACAGCATTCAATATACAATCTATGCAGATGATATCATGATATACACACCTATCTCAGTTGACAACCCGGACTACTCTAAAATAACAGTCTGCCTCACACAAATGACAAGATGGTGTCAAGACAACAACCTCGCAATAAACTACAGCAAGACGGAGGCACTAATAATCACTCGCAACCCAGACTTCATCCACCCACCGGACATCAAGGTACAAAACACAACCATACCAATAAAATCGGAAGTAAAATACCTCGGAGTGACCCTTGACAACAAACGGAATCTCAAGCCTCACGTAAACAAAACAGTCAAAAATGCATACCACAGGATGAGAATCATCAGAAGACTGAAACCCCTCCTCGCCACGGAGCACTTCCGTAACGTATGCCAAGCTCTAATAACCCCCTTACTGGACTTCTGCAACCCCATCTACCTTGGACTAGCAAAACAAACACTCAAACCACTTCAACTAGCACAAAACACGGCAGCCCGCATAATATCTGGATCAACAAGACATGAACACATGTACAAGCTGAAATTGACAGAACATGCAAACAGGATATCCTGATAGTCATGGGTGACTGGAACGCAAAAGTTGGCAACAAAGCAGAAGGCAAAGTAGTTGGAAAATATGGACTTGGCAACAGAAATGAAGCTGGAGAAAGACTGATAGAATTCTGCAAGACCAATGATCTATTCATCTCAAACACCTTCTTCCAGCAACACAAGCGGCGACTGTACACATGGACTTCACCAAATGGATCATATAAAAATCAAATTGACTACATATGCGGAAGTCAACGATGGAAAAGCTTTGTAACATCAACAAAGACAAAACCTGGAGCTGACTGTGGTACAGATCATCAACTACTAGTATGCAAACTCAAGCTAAAGTTGAAAAAGAGCAAACCACTCATGAATGCAGCAAAATATGACTTTGAGAATATACCACTGGAATTTAAAGACTGCCTGCAAAATCGATTTGCTGCTTTAGATACAAATGACAGAGCTCCGGAAGAGTTATGGAATGATATCAAGAAGGTTGTGTTGGAAGAAAGCGAGAAGTCTCTACAAAAGGTGAAAAAGCAAAAACGGCCAACATGGATGACGGAAGAAACTCTGAAAATTGCCCAGAAATGCCGAGAAGCTAAAGCCAGAGGAGAAAGAGACAATCGCAGAACTCAACAGAGATTTCCAACGTACAGCAAGACAGGACAAGGAAAAGTACTACAATGACACTTGCAAGGAAATAGAAGCAGAAACTATTAGAGGAAGAACAAGATCGGCTTTCCTAAAGCTACGAGAGTTAAAGAAAAAGTTCCAGCCTCGAATTGGAATGTTACAAGATGCTCAAGGTTCTATGTTGAATGATGCTGAGAAGATCAAGAAAAGGTGGAAGGAATATACAGAGTTTTTATATGATAAAGATCAAGTGGACCAACAGCCGTTTCAACCTGTACCTTATGATCGGGAACCATTGGTGATGAAAGAAGAAGTTGAAGCAGCATTGAAAGCCTTATCAAAGAACAAAGTACCAGGCATTGATAGCATTCCATAGAAGTATTGCAGCAATCTGATGCAGCTGTTACCGTACTCACAAGGCTCTGCCAAGAAATATGGAAGACAACATCATGGCCAACTGACTGGAAAAGATCTGTGTTTATACCAATACTAAAGAAAGGTGATCCAACTGACTGTGGAAATTATCGCACAATCGCTCTGATTCCACATGCCAGCAAGATTCTACTGAAGATTATTCAAAAGAGACTACAACCATACCTGGAACAAGAACTACCTGAAGTGCAAGCAGGGTTCAGGAAAGGGCGAGGAACGAGAGACATCATTGCGGATGTGAGATGGATCCTTGAAAAGACTAAAGAATACCAAAAGGATATCTATTTGTGCTTTATCAACTATAGCAAGGCTTTTGACTGTGTAAACCATGAGAAACTCTGGGCCACATTAAGAAGCATGGGTATACCAGAACACCTGATCGTTCTCTTGCGCAATCTGTACATTGATCAAGAAGCAACAGTTCGAATGGAACAAGGAGAAACAGAATGGTTTAAAATAAGCAAAGGTGTAAGACAAGGCTGCATATTTTCCCCCTACCTGTTTAATTTATATGCAGAACAAATCATCAGAGAAGCAGGATTGTATGAAGACAACAGAGGTGTGAAGATTGGTGGAAGACTCATCAACAGCCTTCGCTATGCTGATGATACCACATTACTGGCTGAAAGTGAAGATGATCTGAAACATTTGCTTCTCACAATCAAAGAACATAGTCTCAAAATGGGCCTGCACCTTAATGTAAAGAAGACAAAGATCATGACAACTGGCATAATCAACAGGTTCATCGTTGAAGGAGAAGAAATTGAAATTGTGAACAACTTTAACCTACTTGGATCAACTATCAATAAAGAAGCAACAAGCAGTCAAGAAATCAGACGATGCATTGCTCTTGGCAGAATGGCTATGAAAGACCTAGATACGATTCTCAAGAGCAGATATGTCTCTCTCCATACAAAGATTCGACTTGTTCAAGCCATGGTATTTTCAATAACATCATATGGATGTGAAAGCTGGAAAGTGAAAAAGATAGACAGAAAGAAAATTGATGCCTTTGAATTATGGGGCTGGCGGCGAATACTGTGTACACCATGGACTGCCCGAAGAACAAACCAGTCGGTACTAGAGGAGATCAAACCTAAGCTTTCTTTAGAAGCTCAGATGACAAGACTTCGACTTTCATACTTTGGACACATCATGCGAAGAGAGAGATCATTAGAGAAAGACATTATGCTTGGCAAGATAGAAGGTCAACGCAAAAGAGGAAGGCCAGCAATGAGATGGATCGATACAATAACAGCAGCTACGGGTACCAGTCTGTCAACAATGAGCCGCCTGACTGAAGACCGAACACAATTTAGGATAGCTATCCAGAGGGTTGCCATGAGTCGACTCCGACTCGACGGCACTTAACAACAACAACAAAAGACCTTCACTGGCTCCCAATTAGTTCACGTATCAAATACAAAACAATCATAAACATATTTAAGATCAAACAACACACCTCAGCCAACAGCTTACACACCCTCATACAACCAGACACCAGCACACGCCCCAGAAGAAAAGGAACCTCCAACCGAGTTAGCATCCCAAGAGATGTCAGAAAAACATGCAAAGACACCACAGAAAGAGCACTCTCCCTGGCTGCCCCAACAATCTGGAACTCCCTCCCAGACGAGCTGAGATCGACGACGGACCTCAAAGACTTCCGCAAACAACTGAAAACAACGCTGTTCATAGAACACTATGGACACGTCACTTGATCTAACTACCAGGAACTCCTAACATACCCCCCTCCGACCCCCTGATAAGAAATTGTATAACGGCACTCGATGAATCTTAATACCCTATGTATAGAATACTGTATTATAGCACATACTGTATCATAGCGCACTATGTACATAGTTCAACTAATCAAACACACTATAACGTCTCACACACAAATCATGATATAGCTTTCACTGCATGAAATTCACATTCACCTCTTTTGATTGTTTTGCTGTGTTACTGCCTTGATTGTAGGATAAGGCGGTATAGAAATACTGTTAAATAAATAAATAAATAAATTATTGTTTGACTGCTACTTTGAGCACAACAGGCCTGTCCTACACAGCATTGCTACTGTGCTCTGGCTGGGTGTCATGTTCATCGCAGAAGACACACATGACCTTTCCAGTAGTGTGGCATATTGAGATGTCACACTTGACTATGCATGCCTAGAGATTGACAAACAGTCTTAACAGGACATGTTGGCTTGCAGACGCTATTTGCACTATGGAGACTGTGTACTGGCCCCTACGTGTGCAGCAGGGACTGACATACTCGCTGTATGTTGTACATTGATGTGACATTGTGTTAGTGTGTGTTGGCCATGTGTGTGACCTGCACCGCAGGATATCCTCATCTGTTTAGTTCACCAGGAGCATACTGCCATGCATATGGCACAGGGGGAACATTGTATAGGTCCTCTTGTATTTGTGGGGCTACCTTGCACTTGGACATGACACGGTATTTACCACCACACCACTTTGGTGCACGCCAACATCTTCGGTTGATGTTTGCCCTCACCACGGGTGTTACAGTGCATGTGGGGCATCACTGTGTCATAGTTCAACGTACACAGTGCATGTGCATGTGACTGAATATTTTGGTACACCAGAGCATGTGGCAGTGTCGCTTCTGTGTGAGTTTCTGGGCCATGTTTGACCTTTCTTTCAACCTCTCTGTACAAGTTATTGTGTTTGGTTACTGTACAGACGTGCTGCTCTATATTGATTAACAAACATAGCATTGCATGTCTGCACAGTCCTATTATCCCCTGACATTCCGGCACTCACATTGCACCAGTAATTTGGCAGTGTGGGTGTCCATTTTCTTCCTTCATTAGTGTCTACATGCACACATATGTGACAAAGGCATTTGGGGCATGCAGCAGTATGTGGGGGGTGGGGGGCTACTGCATAGTGCACACCATGCAGCTACTGCATATTATCTGTACTGCTCATCATCTGTAGATGGCCCAGTGACTTTTATGCGACATGTGGGTTGCTGCCCTGCTCAATGTGGTTTCAGTTTGTTCACTGTAAATGAACCGGCTTCATATCATTATAGGCGGTATATACGATATGTCTACTAATTTGCAAGAATAAAGTATATGTGTTTGATGCACATTTGTCTCTGCACTGACACACGTATTTAGTCATTTACTCGTGATGTACATGGCCCACCTATGCTCACATCCTTGTATGGTGGCAGCTGTCTATGTGGCAGCCGTCTGCCACATCACAGGGTGCTACGGGTTTCCATACACACATTCCCTTTGATGGAACATATTTGCATGGTGCTTGTAGTGGGTGTTTGGGATAGTGGTTACAGATGTGTGTTGGAGCACCATAGGTTGCAGGTTTGATTCCCACATGGTTTTCTTTTTCCCTTGTGTTGTGCTAACCTGACCATGAACTGGCTGCAGCTTCGTCACCTCTCCACACACCCTTCCATCTCTTCACTGTACATCACAGTGTGCTCTCTATGCAGCCTATCTGCCACATATTAGCTGTTACATATGCCTCTTTCTTTGTACTATCCATGTGGCCAGTGGGCTTGGGGGATTGGTATTGCTGTTGTTGAGCTGGTCTGGGCCAGCCTTGGTTTGCAGGTTCAATTCTCACGAGCTCCTTTTCCATTCTGTTACCCATTTTGCCCTGCTGCACGGAGCATCCCCTGCCGCCCTTTGGGTTTATTTTCTTTGCTTTTTTGCATGCTGTTTCCTCTGCATATCATTTCATTGTGTGTGTGCATGTGTTTATATGTGCATCTCGTCCCACTTACAGACTGTGATATGAGCTGTACACAGCTCTTCTGCATGTGCATTGCATCATGGTTACTGTTGTGGTTGCCTTATCCTGGCACACAACAGGCTTTTTGTGTGGTGCCCTGCAGTGTTGTTGTATGCAGCTTTTGCTGTGTGACTCATGTTGGTGGTGTTGGCCTACTATTTTGTGCATTGACTTTTGTGCTGGTGGTCATGGGTTCAATTCCTCTCTGTTCTCCTTTTTTTTTATGCCTGTCCTACACAACAACTTTTCTTTACTGTAACATTCATATCTGTGCAGATCTGTGTGCTGGAACATTCTACCCTCATCACAGTTGCCAACCATCCTTCTGTCCATCTATCTGTGTTTGGCAGCCGTGTGGCGTCCTGCCCTAATGTGCAGGCTGCTACACTATGTCCTGCACTGGTACCCTTTTCTGAATTGCGGCTCTTCATGCTTGCCTCTCCTGTGTCTGCTCTGCATGGCACTGCTACTCCTCTGTCCCCTTGTCATTGCACTTATCCTGCCACCTCTACCTGCTCTGGTGGACACGTATTCCCATCCTCTGCCACACACTGTCATTGTTGCAGTTTACATTACCATCACCCTGTGCATCGGTACAGCTGCCTCCGATATGTTTGTCCACTTTACAGGCTGCCACATGGGCTGCACACAAATTTGGCAGGTCCATCAGCTACACCATCTGATTCCTTCCATCACTTGTTCATTGCCTTTCCTTGGTGCTCTGTGCAGTGTTAGGGTTACATCTGTGTTTGGCCCATACATTTCATGCTTGTCAACTTGAGGCACCTTACTGCCCTTGGCCACCATTTCATGAGTCACCTTAACATTCTTTGGGCATCTTTGGCAGCACCTTAGCTTCCGGCAGCTTATGGGATACCTTATATGGTGCCTTGGAGGGTGCCAATCTACAGTGCCTCATAGGACGCCTTAGGGTGCGCGCCCTAAAAGGCACATTAGGTTACTGCACTGGCACGAGGGTGTTTTGGTTGGCAGCACAGATTGTTGAGATGTGTCTGTTACTTGCATGACAAGGAGTTGCCTCAGACAGCCTTATTAGATGAGCCCTCTGAGGGATTGAACTCATGACTGCTCTCTCAGCAGTCATTGTATTAACCAGTGTGCTATACCTCTTTAGCTATTTTTGCGGCGCTGCTACGTAATTGAGGTTACAGCGCGCTAACGAGCCACGGTGTGCACACTATAGCACAATGATGGCAAGGCGCTCTCTATCGCACGATAACCAGCTATTATTGCCTTAACGCCGGATCGCCCACTTCCTTATATGGAATTCTTCATGTTAACGCTGCAACTAGCACCGGTAACATTAGGACGGTTTAGTAAACATACCCCTTAGAGGCTGCCATCACTGCCAAAGGTTGTTCAACCAGACATTAAGTGAAGGGTGCCATTAATCTTGTCCAGGTCATGTTTTGTTTTTTTGTTCAACAATTGCTACATCTAAGTTGCACAGACATCTTTTTTTATGTTGTATACCTTTTAAGCATACTATTAAAATATTATGATGATGTACAGTTGGAATATTTCTGTTTATTTCACATGATATTGTTCACAGCATACCTAAAATGCAAGCATGCCAATAATATTGACCACAACTGTATGTGCTGTCACGCCCTTGCTCCTTGCATTCAGCATGGAGGGTCGTGGTTATAATAGAAACTTCCCTTTTCAGCCTTCTCTGACTGGTTCCCCTGCAATGCTTCTTGGGAAATATAGTTTAACTGCTACACATATGGCTTCAGGTAGAAAAAAACTTGTAGTTTGGCTCTTGTGTTAGGCAATGACAGAAATTTATTAAACTCAAATGCAAGGTTCTTAAATTACCTCTTTCAGGATTATTTCTCCAGGTTTCTTTCAAAAACACAAGAGGACATAAGCAAAAGTCAAAACAAAATATCAGCTTCCAGTATTCTTCAGCTCAAAAGCAAAAACCCCTTTAACAGCAAGGCTTCCAGCTTTCTCTAGCCTTGCTGGTTAAAGCATAAACACAAACAGCTTTCTTCAATGGCAGTTTTCTTTCTTTTCAGTTCCAAACATTTCCAGACTGTTCTCCTCTTTATAAGCAAAGCAAAACTTCCAACAGGAACAAACTTCCAATAAACAAACAAAGCTCTACTCAGGTTTTCTTAGGAACATTCAAAAGCAAAACAAAAGCTTTTTTCCTCTCACCGTTAGCTCGGCTTCTTGCCGTCTCACTGCACATGATAGCAGGTGTTTAACAAGCACAATTATACAGCTTCAGCTTGTTCTCACTTCTCAGCATAAGTTTCCCCTCTTTAACACAGGGAATTCACAAAACATCTTCCTTGCTTTTCAAAGTTACCTTGCTCTGGAGAGTTTTCTCTTAAGGCTGGCTTTCCTTCAACCCCTCTGTAGCTAAGGGTTGGCACAAAGAGCAATCCATGAATATATCTTCCTCATTCAAAGCTGCATCAGGCTCTCCTAGTTGCATTGGTTCTATCTCTTGTTCTAGCTCACTGGGCTTAGCTGACAGCCTCTCATTAGAGCTGAGAGTGTCTCCTGAAACTCTGCACTGCTCAGTATGGGACAGGTTTCTAAGGCTTGTACCTGTGCCTTGGCTTGTAGCAGCTTCTCCTCTCTCGTGCTCTGTACCTCTCTCGGGCTCTTTCCAGCACTCTCCTCTCCTGCTGTTCCTGTTCCTGTTCCCGTTGCTCCTGCTCTCCTTCCTCTCCTTGCTAACTTCTATATATTCTAACCTAGGGTTAAATCTCCAAGGTTCCAGCCCCACCTCTTCTCTTCCCAGGTGACGGAGATCAGGTTGCCCTCTGGCACCTGGGTAATCAGGGAGCTTACTGACGTAAGGGTCTTTTACTTTGGGTCTGTATTCACTCTCCCTTACTCCACTAGGGAACTCTGAAACCTGTTCCAGCTGGGGATTTTCTGGTTTCTAGGTGTGGTTGTGGTTTTATTTCTCTGACCTTGTAAAATAGGTCCTTTTATTAGGGTGAATTCTTTGGTTTTTTCACTTTCTCCTAACTCAGGATGAGCTTCCTTACCACAGTACATACATACAACTCTGAGAAAAGGTTTGTGAACCTCCTTAGGATGTTCTGTACTGTAGCACAACTTCTACTCAAAATGTGATTAGATCATAGGCTAAACCTTGATAAGAGTAAAATAATCTCATTGAAATAATAACTCAGACAAAAACTATATATTCTGATTATTCAACAAAGAGAATCAGCAATAATTATCATGTGAAAAAGAACCCTTTATTCAGTAATTGGTGGCACCTTTTTGAGTAGCAGTAACTTCTACTAAACATTTTCTGTAACTGTTGCTAAGTCTGTGATACATTTTTACATGCAGAACTGTATTGACCATTAAAGAGTTTATTTTTATTATACAGCCAAACCCTGGACTGGACTTCTGAGTGAGTGAGAAGAGAGAGAGACAGAGACCGTTTCCATGTAAAGCATCCAATAAACATCATAGTCTTTCTTACCCTCAAGGATCCAGATGGTAAGTAAAGTATTTAGTATTAGTATTTAGCTCATGCCTTTCTAGGATCAAGGCAAGTTACATTCAAGAACAGTATGCATTCTGGGTGAGTAGTTTCTCTTTTCACACAAATGCTACTCCCTCCTAGATTCAGCCTAGAAGCTAGCGGCTGCTCGTGGATTCCCCTTGGAGGTTACCAACTCGGGGCTATCTGCTGAAGCAGGGTCCCATTCTCATGCCGCAGGTGGATCGCTTCTTGCTTACGGCTTGGCTCTTGAAAGGGAGCGCTTGAGACGCAAAGGCTACTCGGCGGCGGTGGGATTGGATAAAGACGACCCAGAGCTCGACCTCCCCTGAGCGAAGCCTCCGGGCACTCCCATTCAGTATTCTAGGGTGTATCCCATCCGGTCCCATCACTTTGTCTACTTTAAACTTAGCTAGTTTCTCACAAACACAGTCTTCTGAAAATTCTTTAAGATGCCCCTAGCTTCTCTTCCTGTTTGTGGGTGTTTTCTGAGGTCCTTTTCCTGGTTCTTCATCTGTGAACACAGAACAGAAATATTTGTTAAACAATTCCGCTTTATCCTCATCAGCTTGTACATATTCCTCCCCTTCACCCTTGAGTCTGACAATACCACTTTTGCCCTTCCTCTTCTCACTAACATATCTGAATAATGTCTTAGCCCCTCCCCCCCCCCCCCCATTTTATTGCATTGGCTATTTCCTACTCCTTTTGAATCTTTGCTTTCCTGACTACTTTGCTAACTTCTCTAAGTTTTTCCAAATATAGATGCCTGTCTTCCTCTCTCTGTGATCTCTTGTATTTCATGAAGGCCTCTCTCTTTTTCTTCATCTTTTCAGCTACTTCTTTCAAAAGCCATCGTGGTCTCCTTTTCCTTTTACCTTTATTTACCATTTTAACAAAAAGGTGGGTTACCCTTAAAATATCACCTTTCAGTTTTGCCCTCTGTTTTTCTACATCCCCAAGCTGTTCCCATCCCGCTAACGACTCCCTGAGGTATTGGCCCATCTTGGAAAGTTAGTTTTACTAAAGTTTAAGACCCTCGCTTTTGAATGGATTCTATCAGCCCTAGTCCTAATACTGAACCACACCATCTGGTGATCACCGGATGCAAAATGATCTCCTACTATAACATCAGAAACACTTTCACCATTGGTAAGCACCAGGTCTAGTATGGCCCTTTCACCTGTGGGGTCTGTTACCAATTGCCTGAATAGTTCTCCCTGTAGAGAATCCAGGATCTCCTTACTTCTAGATGATACTGCAGCTGGAATGTGCCAATCAACATCTGGCATATTGAAATCCCCTATCAGTAGCACTTCCCCATTCCTAGCAATGCTGTGTATGTCTTCAATTAACTTTCCATCCACCTCCTGTGACAACTTGCTGTGAGTT
This sequence comes from Ichthyophis bannanicus, assembly GCA_033557465.1. Classification (NCBI taxonomy): domain Eukaryota; kingdom Metazoa; phylum Chordata; class Amphibia; order Gymnophiona; family Ichthyophiidae; genus Ichthyophis; species Ichthyophis bannanicus. The sequence continues at coordinate 574,952,159 of CM066035.1, forward strand.
CTAGCTGTCTATTTTATTATTTATTTATTTATTGTCTTATTGGTGTGCTACTTCACCTCCCTGTTCCCTTTAGTTTGCACTTGAGCTTCTCAGCTGTATAACTTGCCTTCCCCCCCTGCTGAGGGTACAGGACAGGGTATCTTGTAATAGCCCTCTTCTTTTAATAGGTCTTATTTCCCACCCACCCTCCCCAACACCCACCCACCCCTGGGGTAATTCTTGCTTTATAGGTACTTACACATCTTAGGAAAGGGGCTGCTCTCAGGTGCAGCTCTTTATCCAAATCAGTCATACATTGAAGACCTGAGATTAATTAAGCTTCAGGTGAACGAGGTATATTAGAGGTATTAGATACACCTTTATTAGTATAAGCACCTACACCAACTCTTAGTGAATACAGAATTTTAAGACCTAAACACAAACTTTAAGCTAAGATGCAGACAACAGTCCAGCAGCAAGATGGGGGCTTTCCAGTCTTTTGCACTGAGTGTCACATGTATGATTTTCTCCCAGTTGGTGAGAGGTCTTACGTATGCACTAAGTGCAAGGAGCTCTTTGCTCTCAGGGAACAAGTCCGTTCTCTAGAGGCTAGAGTAGCAGACCTGGAAGACATAAGAAAGACAGGGAAGTACATGGACGAGACCTACAGGGATATAGTCCTGAAGTCCCACCTCCAGTCTGGCAGCATCCCTGTTGCCATGGAGGAGAGAGGTCACGTGACAGGAGAGCATCACCCTGGTGTGGCAGGACGTGATCCTGTAACCAGGACCTGTCCTCCAGGTGATGTAAAACCCTCTCGCACCGAGGACGTTTCTCCAGGGCCATGTGCCCATGAGGGGAGGGTTAGGACAGCTGTTATAGTTGGTGATTCGATCATTAGACATGTAGACAGCTGGGTGGCTGGTGGACGTGAGGATCGCCTGGTAACATGCCTGCCTGGTGTGAAGGTAGCGGACCTCACGCACCGCCTAGATAGGATCTTAGATAGTGCTGGGGAGGAGTCTGCTGTCTTGGTACATGTCGGTACCAATGACATAGGAAAATGTGGTAGGGAAGTTCTGGAGGCTAAATTTAAGCTTTTAGGTAGGAAGTTGAAATCCAGAACATCCAGGGTAGTGTTCTCCGAAATGCTTCCTGTTCCACGTGCAGGACCCAAAAGGCAGGCAGAGCTCTGGAGTCTCAATGCGTGGATGAGACAATGATGCAAGGATGAGGGTTTTGGATTTGTTAGGAACTGGGGAACATTCTGGGGAAAGGAGGGGCTCTTACGAAGGGATGGGCTTCACCTTAACCGGGATGGAACCAGGCTGCTGGCATTAACCTTTAAAAAGGAGATAGAGAAGCTTTTAAACTAGAAAATAGGGGAAAGCCGACAGTCGCCCAAGAGCGCATGGTTCGGATGACGGTATCCTTGAAGGATACTACCGAAAGCAGTGAGGTTCCAAAAAAGAGTAAAGTAGCCCAAATGCCCTTGAGTATGATGCAGACAGAGCATAAAGATTCCAAATTACCCATGCCTACCAGTAGCCAGATTAATATTAATAAAATACAGTCTCTGAAATGCTTGTATGCAAATGCTAGAAGTCTAAACAATAAGATGGGAGAGTTAGAATATATAGCACTAAATGAGAGGTTAGATATGATTGCAATCTCAGAGACATGGTGGAAGGAGGACAACCAGTGGGACACTGTGATACCTGGATACAAACTATATCGTAATGATAGAACTGATCAAATTGGAGGAGGGGTTGCGCTCTATGTTAGAGAGGGCATTGAGTCAGAAAGGATTAAAGTTTTGCAGGAAACAAAATTTGCTGTAGAATCTCTATGGATTGAAATTCCATGTATGAAGGGGAAGGTGATGGCAGTGGGAGTGTACTATCGACCGCCTGGCCAGAATGAACAAATGGATGATGAAATGCTTAAAGAGATAAAGTAAGCTAACAAACGTTACAGCAGAGTAGTGATAATGGGCGATTTCAATTACTCCAATATCGACTGGCTCAGTGTCACGGCAGGACATGCTAGGGAGATAAAGTTTCTAGATGAAATAAATGACTGCTTCTTGGAGCAGCTGGTTCATGAACCGACCAGAGGGGAAGCCATACTGGATCTAGTCCTTAGTGGAACACCAGATCTGGTGCAAGAAATAAGGGTGTTGGGACCACTTGGCAATAGTGATCATAGCATGATCGTGTTTAATTTAATTAGTGGAGGAGGGATAGTAAAGAAATCCACAGTACTACCTTTTAACTTTTGAAAGGAAGACTATGATAAAATGAGGAATATAGTTAAGAAAAAACTAAAAGGAGCAGTTGCAAAGGTTAAAGACTTGCATCAAGCTTGGGTGTTGTTTAAAAATACTATCCTGGAAGCCCAAACCAGCTGTATTCCATGCATTAAGAAGAGTGGAAGAAAGTCCAAAAAACTGCTAGCATGGTTTAAAGGTGAGGTCAGAGAGGCTGTTGCTGCCAAAAAAGCATCTTTCAGGAAATGGAAAAAAGAGCCAAACGAAGAAAACTGGAAACAGCACAAGCACTGGCAAGTTAAATGCAAAGCATTGATAAGGCAGGCAAAGCGAGAATTTGAGAAGGAACTTGCTACAGTAGCAAAAACATGAAACAAAGACTTTTTCAAGTACATTCGTAGCAAAAGGCCTGTGAGAGAGTCAATTGGACCATTAGATGACAGAGGGGTAAAAGGGGCAGTAAAAGGAGACAAGGCTATAGCAGAGAGACTGAATGAATTCTTTGCTTCGGTCTTTACTGAGGAAGATGTAGGGATGTTATCCAAGACCGAAGTGGTATTTAAAGGTGATACTGCAGAGGAATTGAGAGAAATATCGCTACACCGGGAAGATGTATTACAACTATTTGATAAACTGAATAGTAGCAAATCACCTGGACCAGATGGTGTACATCCAAGAGTGTTGAAAGAACTGAAATATGAGATTGCAGACCTGCTATTAGTAATCTGTGAACTTTCATTAAAATCATCTGTAATACCTGAAGATTGGAAGATCGCTAATGTAACGCCAATTTTTAAAAAGGGTTCCAGGGGTGATCCAGGAAATTACAGACCAGTGAGCCTGACGTCAGTACCGGGAAAAATGGTGGAAACCATCATAAAGAACAAAATTACACAGCATGTGGATAGTCATGGCCTAATGGGAGACAGCCAACATGGCTTTAGACAAGGAAGATCTTGTCTCACTAATCTGATGTGTTTTTTTGAAGATGTGAATAAACAGGTAGACAAAGGTGAGTCAGTTGATATAGTGTATCTGGACTTTCAGAAAGCCTTTGACAAGGTCCCTCAGAGATTTTTGGCAAAACTAAAAAGTCATGGGATAGGAGGCAGTGTACTATTTTGGCTTGGAAACTGGTTAAAAGATAGAAAGCAGAGGGTAGGGCTAAATGGCCAATTTTCCCAATGGAAAAAGGTGACTAGTGGAGTACCCCAGGGATCTGTACTGGGTCCGCTACTTTTTGATATATTCATAAATGATCTGGAAAAGGGAATAACGAGTGAGGTTATCAAATTTGCAGACGACACAAAACTGTTTAAAGTTGTTAAAACCCAAGAGGACTGTGGAAAACTGCAGGAGGATCTGGATAAATTGGAAGACTGGGCATCCAAATGGCAGATGGAATTTAATGTGGACAAGTGCAAAGTTATGCACCTAGGAAAGAACAACCCACACTATGGTTACACGATGCAAGGTTCCACATTGGGAACCACCACCCAGGAAAAAGATTTAGGAGTCATCGTGGATAACATGTTAAAACCCTCCGCCCAGTGTGCAGCGGCAGCCAAGAAAGCAAATAGAATGCTAGGTATCATAAGGAAAGGAATGGAAAATAAAACAAAGGATATTATAATGCCTCTGTATCGTTCCATGGTACGACCGCACCTTGAATATTGTGTGCAATTCTGGTCGCCGTATCTTAAAAAGGATATAGCGTTATTAGAAAAGCTACAGAAAAGAGCCACCAAAATGGTAAAGGGGATGAAAGGCTACTCCCATGAAGAGAGGCTACAAAGGTTAGGGCTCTTCAACCTGGAAAAGAGACAGCTGAGGGGAGATATGATAGAGGTTTATAAATTAATGAATGGAGTGGAACAGGTAAACATAGATCAATTGTTTACGCTATCAGAATATAGAAAGACTAGGGGACATGCAATGAAGCTACAGGGTAAACTATTTAAGACAAATAAGAGAAAATATTTTTTCACTCAACGTGTAATCAAACTCTGGAATTTGTTACCGGAGGATGTAGTAAGAGCTGATAGTGTAGCTGGGTTTAAAAAAGGTTTGGACAAGTTCCTGGAGGAAAGGTCCATAAACCATTATTAAGAAGGGACCCAGGATATCAATGCTTGACCCAATACAAGCATTGTGGAACCTTTGTCTTTTGGGGATACTGCTAGGTACGTATGACCTAGATTGGCCACTGTTGGAAACAGGATACTGGGCTTGATGGACCTTGGTCTGACCCAGTATGGCATATCTTTTGTTCTTATGTTCTCTTTCTCTTGTGAGGGAGATCTGTATATCACGCCAATGCAAATAGATTTCTCTTTCCCTCTTTCTAGTTTAACCCACAGTGCCTCCTCTCTCCCTTTTAAGCTCTGTAATTCCAAAGTTTTAATATTATTTTTTACATATAGTGCCACTCCTCCTCCCCTTCTTCCTACCCTGTCCTTTCTGAATAAAGTATAGTCTGGTATAATTACATCCCAGTCATGATTTTCTGTGAACCATGTTTCTGTAACTGCCACTAAATTCAAATCAGCCACTCCCATTAAAGCTTCAACATATGGGATCTTATTTCCCATGCTCTGGACATTTATACATACTGCTTTCCATATGTTGCCCCTTTTACCCATTTCCATAAAGGTATTTAATGTTTCACTTACCTAGGGGCTTTCACTTACTTGGGGGCTTTCTTCACCCATCCCCAACGAAGCTAGTTTAAAGCCCTCTTCAGTAGATTAGCCAGTCTGTACTGAAGACATGTCGACCTTTCTTGGACAGATGGACACAATCTCTGATCTGCAACCCTTGGAACAGCATCCCACGGTCCAGGAAACCAAAACGCTTTCGATGACACCATCCACGCAGCCATGCATTCATCTCCAGGATGCGAGCTTCTCTGCCTTGGCCTTTACCCTCAATAGGGAAGATTGAAGAGAACACCAGCTGTGCACCTATCTGCTTGACCCTCTGTCCCAGAGCCACGAAGTCACTTTTGATATGCTCAGAGGGATACCTGGCAGTATCATTTGTGCCAACATGGATTAGAAACATTGGGTAATCGTCAGTGGGCTTGATGAGTCTTGGCAAACTCTCCGTAACATCTCAGATTTTGGCACCTGGCAGACAGCATACCTCTCTGGACATCAAGTCTGGGGTCGGCAGATGGACGCCTCAGTACCCCTCAGAAGAGAGTCACCAACCACCACTATCCTTCGCTTCCTTGTGGTCACTGATTCTGCAACTTTGAGGTACTTGAGCTCTGGTTCTTCCCTTTCCAGTAATGCTTTCACCTCCTCCACTTCCAGGGCTGCATAATGGTTCTTCAGTTCAAGGGCTGGAGAAGTTGGCTTGGTGATTCGGCAGGCCCTGGTGACTTGTGTCCAACCTTTGTCATTCTGTAGGCACCCATCTTCTCCTCTGCTGGAGAGCTTGGATGTTGCAAGAAGCATATAATCAATGTACTTCTCATTGTCTTGAATGCTTCTCAGCCTCGCCACCTCCTCTCTGAGTTCCTCCACTTGTTTCTTGAGCGCTTCAGCATGCAGGCACCCTGCACATGGAACTGGTCCTTCAACTGGCATTGGGATCTCTTTCTGGACAGAGGCAGAAGCTGTAATGGGGGCAACAACTTTAGCAATACGATTTTTCCCAGCCATTGTTCAGTTCGTGGAGCTTAGGTATCTGTTAAAACAAAAGAGAGAGATCTACCAAAGTACCAGCTGGTTTCCCAGCTGTCCTTTCAGCGAAAAAGCAGTTAAATCTCTTTAAGTATGTTCAAAATGTGTTGTTCCAAGTCCATGTGTGTAGTTAATTGGGGAGGTGCCCTATAAAGCAAGACTGCTCACTAGGGGTGAGTGGGAGTTGGGGGGGGGGGGTAGGGAGGGAACTAACACCTGATTAGGTGTCAGTAGCTTCAAAGAGCTGAGAAAGATACTAGAGCAGAGTTTTAAACCAACTTTAATGGTGCCATAGAATCTACAGCCTTATTAAATTCATTATTCTGTATACCCACTATGAATTACAAGGTACTTTAGAAACCTGAATATTTTTTTCAGATGGAATAAGAACACATTTTTGTATGAAGTATGTTATAGGATGAGATTTCCTGCTGATTTGTTTTCCTGGTTTTGTAGGATGCATAGGAATGTCAATCGTGCACAGCCACAAAAATCTTCATATCCGAACTACACATTGCTTGCACTATAACTAGCAACTTAAAAAATAAGGAAAAGAGACAATCAATTTACCAAACTTCAGAGTCTATTTATCAACCAGCAATATATATTTGGGGTAGATTCTGTTTGGCTTTTAGCCGGGATAGATGTCCACTTCAGACGTCCATCCCCGCTAAATGCCAGTGTGCCGATCCTGCAGACAGATCTTCCCACACGCACAGGCAAGTTATATTGGAAGTTCTGTTTGTGTGCGGGACAGAGGGGTGGTGGCTGGAAGAGGAGCGAGAGTGGAGAGTGGGCAGGAACCTGACCCCGAACGTACAGGGCCGATTCTGAGGTTGACCCTGTATGTCTGCGGTCAGCAAACTAGACAGGGGATGTATTCCACCTCGGAGGTGGAATAAGTCCCCCTGGACGTCGCAGAAGAAGAACACCGGGCCCGGAAAGTGAGGTAAGAGGGTGGAGGGGGTACCCCGCAGCCCGACCCTTGCCATGGCAGGCCCAGTCGGTGATTGGGCGGCGGGGAAAGGATATTTGCAGGGTGTGCCAGGGATCGGGGCTCCTGCATGGAGTCACGGTGTCATGGCAACATGATGCCATGGCACCGTGGCTCCATGCAGGAGCCTGACTGGGCTAGCCGGGTAAGTGTCTAGACCAGTGTTTTTCAACCTTTTTTGTGCAAAGGCACACTTTTTTCATGAAAAAAATCACGAGGCACACCACCATTAGAAAATGTTAAAAAAATTTACCTCTGTGCCTATATTGACTATATATAAAGTAATTCTCTTGAATAGGAATCAAACACTCACACCAACCCCCCTCCCCTGCTGGTTCACACCAACCCCCCTCCCCTGCTGGTTCACTCACACCACCCCATCCCCTCCACTGCTGGTTCACTCACCCACCCCCCTGTCACTTACTCACCCCTCCTGCTGGGTCACTCACTCACTTACCCCCTCTCCCCTGCTGGTTCAATCAAACCATCGCCCCCCCCCCCCTTGCTGGTTCACTCACACCACCCCCCCTCCACTGCTGGTTCACTCACACTCCCCCCCCCTTGCTGGTTCACTCACACTCCCCCCCCCCTTGCTGGTTCACTCACACACACACACCCCCCCTCTGCCCAAGCCGCTGCTTCTGCTTTGTACAGAGCAGCGGCTGCACTACACTTACATTGAAAAGTACAGAGAAACTGTGTCAGGAGCCCTCCGGTCATCGCAGAGCCCGAGGAAGTGATGTCATGGGGGCGGGCTCCTCACAGGCTGTCTTTCCTTTTCAAATTAACTTTATTGCAGCTAAAGTTAATTTGAAAAGGAAAGACAGCCTGTGAGGAGCCCGCCCCCATGACATCACTTCCTCGGGCTCTGCATGATCGGAGGGCTCCTGACACAGTTTCTCTTTACTTTTCAATGTAAGTGTAGTGCAGCCGCTGCTCTGTACAAAGCAGAACCAGTGGCTGCACTGCTATAGGGAATAGCGATCGCGTTCGCGCCGCGGACTTCGGCACAAAAGCCGGTTTTTTGCTCTGGCCGCTCCCGATCTTGCGGCCAGAGCAAAAAACCGGCTTTTCAATGGCCGGTTTTACAACTGTGCTGGCAGCCGGCCTGGCCATGGAAAAACCGGCCAGGCCGGCTGAAAACCGGCCGGTTGGCAACCCTAATTTGTGAGCCGAGGCCACATGTTACGGATGAAATTGGAATTTTTCCCACGGCACACCAGACAATATCTCACGGCACACTAGTGTGCCGCGGCACAGTGGTTGAAAAACGCTGGTCTAGACGTCCGGGGTGCATGAATTGGGGCACATCCTGGACGTCCCGTCTTTATGCCGTGATTATGCTCCCGCAGGAGCAGTATTGGGTGCAACCCCAGGCCTTCCAGATGTATGGACATCCGGATGGCCCGGGGACACACAACTCTGAATTGGCCTCCACTTAAATAGCATTTCCAGTACATCCTGCTAGACCAGTTCAGACAAGTGGGTTTAGTCCCCCTCCCAGCAGATGTTGGAGACAGAGACAAATAAAAAAATACCAGTAGCCTGATAGGCTGTTCCCTGGTAATATCTTGCTACCCCCAGTAGAGGGCGCTCCAATATTTCTCTGTCTCCAGATGTAGAGTAGGTTTTTTTTCTCTCTGTTCTTTTCTTTTAAACCTTTTATTATTTCTTGCTGGATGCACCTAGGGCGCACTAGAGGTGCCCCTCTGGGTTTCCCAGCCGCCTACATATATTTATATTTATATATATATTGAGTGCAGGCAGATTGAGGTTGAGCTCCTGGTCAGGAGGATCAGTTGAGTTTCCCTCTCTGTAGGGGAGAAAACCTGTATCAGCTCATGAGGAGCTGTGCAGCCGGTCATCGGGGGAACCTGCAGTTTTTTTCCTGACAAATTTATCTCTCCTTTGCTGTGACTTGTCTGCCTTGGCTTCTCCGCATTGCTTCTGTTCCAGGCAGAGTGAGTTGATCTTCAAAGTCCCACCCCTCCCGATTTTCATTCGGACGATCTGGGGCCAGTTTTTGGGAATAAGCACCCTATTTAGGGTCCTTACAGCCCTAGCTCTTCAAATTGTTAGTTTTGTAATTTTTCCGTGTGTTTTAAGGCTTCAGGGAGCTCTTTTTCTCTGTGGGATTTTTAGCGCCGGCCATTTTGTTTCGGCAGGAATTTTACAGCATAGCTCCGTTTTTTGGAGGGCTTTTGTGGGCACCTTAATCTATTAATTTCTGCCTCCCCTGCCAGTCTGTGCCTCTCTGAGGTTTTTTAAAGTGGGTTTTGAGAGATTTTTTGTACCTTTCAGGGCCGCGGTCCATCGCTGTTTGCCTCTATTATGCCTTCCCTTCAGCGGTGCATGGTCTGCACTAAGAAACAAGGATTTGCAGGATGGCATTTGTAGTGTGTGCCTTGATCATCCTGGGGAGACTTCTGCGATACTGGCCAAGGGGGCTCAGGACAGAGGCAGTGCTGCTGCGTGTCCTCAGGGGCTAGAGGGACCCAGGCAGCTTCCTCCAGTGGGTGAACCTGTCTCTCCTCCTCGCTTATCCCCTCTTGCTCCAGAATCTTTCAGTCAACAAGAGCCACTGCATGCCTCGAATACCCAGTTTTTGGCACTTTTTAGGCAAGCCTGGGATCTCTGGCACACTAATACTTCCAGATCTATGGTGGATACCCCGGCTCAGATTCCTCAGTCTGCAGCCACAGCCTCCCAAGTGCTCTAGGCCAGAGGACATATCCAAGATAGATACTCGGTCTCCTAAGGAAATTTCCTGGACTACTACTGCTTAGCCAAAAGCCCCGGAGGACAGCCTGTCCTCTGATGAGGAGAGCAACGGCTTGTTAGACTGGGAGGATGGGGAATGGTCACCCTCAGAGTTTTCTGTGGAAGGCCAAGCAGAAGCGCAGGATATTCACCTGTTTCGCAAAGAGGAGTTGCTGGCATTAATTGTGCAGGTGGTTGAAGCCCTACTTTTGACAGATCAACAGGAGCAGCAAGATCCGCAGTCTGCTGCTACTTCTCAGCCAGACCCAATATTACAAGGCATTCGCAAGCTCTCTAGAACCTTTCCATTCCCAGCAGAGCTGCAACAGATGGTGTCGTGGGAATGGGACACTCCGGATATCCCCCTCTGGTCTGCCTTCCATATAGGGCAGCCTTATCTCTGGGCGTTTCTGGACTTAGATAAATGGCTAACATACCCCAAGGTGGATGCTCTTGTGACCGGAGTAACAAAGCACACTACCATTCCCGTGGAGGGCGGTGCAGCACTTCGTGACCAACAAGATAGGAAAGTTGAGAGTCTTCTCAAGATGGCCTTTTCGGCTTCGTCTTTATCTCTCCAGGCCTCTGTTTGTGGGGGTCTAGCGGCCCGAGCCCTTCTCAGGTGGTTTCAGCATCTGCCGGAAGATCCAGCTTTGGCCCCTCTGGAATCAGTCACAGCGTTCTTGGCGGATACCTTTTATGATCTCTTGCGCCTCTCGGCGAGAGCAGTGGCAGTGGTCACAGTATCTCGCAGATGGCTCTGGCTTCGGCAATGGTCAGCAGCCTCAGCATCTAAAGCACACATCTCCAAACTTCCCTTCAGCGGGAAGCTTCTTTTTGGGGAGGACCTGGACAAATTGGTCAAAGACCTAGGGGAGGTTCGACCCCAGCGGCTCCTGGAAGATAAGCCTAAGTTTGCTTGTAGGTGTTCCTCTCAGCGGTATTCGCCTATGTCGAGACGCACTTCCAGATTTCGCGACACTTGTTGTTATCGCCCGGGTAAGCCTTCCTCCTCTTTGACTTCTGGACGTTTTGGCCAGAGGTTGCAGTCCTTTCGGGGTGCCCGTAAGGGATCTGAAAACTACTTATCATCTTCCAAGTTTGCCGGGCCCGCAAAATCTTCCCGCTGACTGGCCGGACAGTCCGCATCAGGAAATATTTCTGGAGGGTGGTCCGCCCAAAGGGATCCCTCCAATAGGTGAACGTTTGACTCTGTTTTCTCGTCAGTGGTCTCTCATTACTTCAGATTAGTGGGTCCTCAACATAGACTCTCACAGTTATGTTCTCGAGTGTTCCTGACCCATTCCCGAGGCATTTGTCGTCTCACCAGGTGGAGGACCGCTGAAGAGAGCAGCGATTTGCTCCACCGTCCGCTGCCTGCTTCTTTTGACGTCTATTCGTCCTGTCCCTCGAGAAGAAAGAGGCTGTAGGCGTTACTCCATTTATTTCATAGTGCCCAAGAAGGCTGGTGCCTTCCACCCAGTTCTAGACCTCAAAGGCGTAAATCGGTGTCTATGGGTTCCACGTTTCCGGATGGAGACTCTTTGATCAGTGATCCAGGTGGTGCATGCAGGAGAGTTCCTCGCCTCTCTAGATCTGGCGGAGGCTTACTTCCACATTCCCATAAAGGACGACCAGCAACGTTTCCTCCGCTTTGCGGTACTGGGTCAGCACTTCCAGTTTTGTGCAATGCCTTTCGGCCAGGCCTCGCCTCCGCGCACCATTTCAAAGGTCATGATAGTAGTTTCAGCAGCTTTGCGCAAACAGGGAATCCGAGTACATCCTTACCTGGACTAGTTGATTTGAGCGGACTCCCTGCTGGAAGCGCGTCGGGCAGTGACTCAAGTGGTTTCTTTCCTCGAGAAGCTCAGCTGGTTGGTAAATGTTGCTAAAAGTCATCTTCAGGAACAAAAAAGGGGAGCCTGGACTGACAAGAATTGTAAACCTTGTTTATTATGCAATTCTTGTCAGTCCAGGCTCCGCTTTTTTGTTCCTTATATTGTTGTGCAGATCCTTCTGCTCTTTTTGGTACTAAAAGTCATCTTCAACCATCTCAGCAACTCGAGTTTGTAGGAGCGTGCTTCGACACGGCAAAAGGGAAAAGTCTTTCTAACACAAGAAAAGCTTTGAAAGTTCACAGTCTTGCTGCGTTTGTTCCTTCTTCAGACAGCCCCAAGGGTCTGGGATTTCCTACAGATTCTGGGGTCCATGGCGGCCACTATCGAGATCCTGCCTTGGGCCAGAGCGCACATGAGGGGACTCCAAAGGGCTCTTCTTTCACGCTGGTCCCCTGTGTCAGAAATCTATGACATACGTCTGCCGCTCCTCCCAGAGACCCGACACAGCCTGCAGTGGTGGCTGGCGCCCCATCATCTACTCAAAGGTGTTTCCCTGGAGACTCCTCGTTGGTTTCTAGTGACAATGGATGCAAGTCTCTCCGGGTGGGGGTGCTCTCTGTCAGCATCAATCGACGCAGGGGACGTGGTCGACTCAGGAGGCGCAATGGTCCATAAATTGACTGGAAGCACGGGCGGTTCGCCTGGCTTTGCGGCATTTTCTGACTCTCCTCGAGGCACTGGCAGTACGAGTTCTATGTGACAACGCAACAACAGTGACATATATCAACCGCCACGGCGGCACCAAGTCCCTAGGAGTATCCAGGGAAATGGCCCTTCTCCTTCCCTGGGCAGAAGCATATCTGCAGGCTCTCTCAGCGCAACACATCGCCGGGGTGCAAAACTTGCAAGCCGACTTCCTCAGCTGACACACTCTCGATCCCAGAGAGTGGGAGCTAGCCCCTTGGGCTTTTCAGAGAATTGTCCGAACATAGGGGCAACCGATAATGGATCTAGTGGCGACAGCAGTGAATTCCAAAGTACCGGTCTTTTTCAGTCACAGGAGGGAGTTTCAGTCCTCCGGATTGGATGCCCTGGCTTAACCATAGCCACAGGGGGAGCTACTATACGTGTTTCCTCCATGAGGTCTTATCATCAGAGTACTCAAGAAAATTCTGTCACACCGGGGGAGTGTGAACCTGGTAGCTCCCGACTGGCCTCGGAGGCCTTGGTATGCAGACCTTGTTCGATTAACTCAAGTACCACCGTTGCATCTGGGTGCTCGTCGGGGTCTGCTACGTCAAGGCCCAATTCTGATGGATGACCCGATTCGCTACTCGCTTACGGCCTGGTTCTTGAACGCCGATGCCTAAGCGGTAAAGGATCTCCAGGAACAAGAAGGAATGTAGTCTTCACATATGGGTATCGTTGGTACCGACGGAGCCTGCGCGGGAACGCTCCCCAGCGTCCAAAAGGAACGCTTTTGGGAGTGTCCCTCAGCACATGCGCGCTGCCTTCCCGCCTTTCTAACTGTCCCTCTTCAGTTCTTCGTTTTCCGTGGAGCCAACAGGATCCATACCCTGTCACCGCAGAAAATTCCGTCTTTAAAATTGTTTTCTTGTGGTCGCGTTTGCCTCCGCACGACTCTTACTGGTACCGCCGGTTCTTTTCTTTTCCAAACCCCCCCCCCCCAAAAAAAAACGTATACTTTGAACTGTTTCTCTTCAGAAACTTTTCTTTTTTGGTGCTAGGCGCCATTTTGGGCACTAGGCCCCATATTCTTAAAACATGGAAAAACCAACTAGTGGTTTTAAAAAATGTACTAAGTGTGGCGGTACCATTTCCATCACTGACACCCATGATTGGTGTCTTAAATGTTTAGGGCCTGAACATTCTCCATCTGAATGTCTCTCCTGTATGGGGATGACTAAAAGAGGAAGACAGAACCGGGCTGCAAAGCTCAGTAACATCTTTTTTTCGGATGCCAGATCCATTGCATTGACATCTTCAAGGGCCTTCTCTTCCTCCCATGAATCTCAGGTAACTAAACATAAAAGCCGGTCCTCAAAGGGTAGCTCTCCTGCTTAGCATCGAGAGGCCATTGGCATTGCCCTTGAGGGAACCACACCGGCAAAACAGCCCTGGCGGGAGGCTTCGGCTTCCAAAGCATCAATGGGGCTCCAGGATGTTCTCGAGGCCCCAACCTCGCAAGAACTACCTGTGCCATGCTCAGGGGTCCCGGCCGTTTTCACCGGTACTGACACCCAGGCATCGGCAGCGTCGATAGACCAGAGGTTCCTCGCTATCGAACGCAGCATTGCAGCTCTTCTCTCAGCTGCAGTACCTTTAGAATTGCCTGATCTATCTCCTGTTATGTCCTCCCGCCCCATCCCCCTAGTATCGACTCTTCGATACCTGGGCGTCACCCTGGACTCTGCTCTCTCTTTCCATCAACATATTTCCTCTGTGGTGCGTACTTCCTTTTTTCACCTTCGTCAGATAAGGGTTGTTCGGTCGTTTCTTCCTACTTCCTCTGTTGTCACCCTTGTTCTGTCACTTGTGATCACACGTTTAGATTACTGCAATGCTATCTTTGCAGGCCTTCCCTCCTTCCAGCTTCGCCGTCTCCAACTAGTCCAAAATGCAGCCACTCGTCTCAACACTTGTTCCCCTGCTCGCTCTCACGTTACTCCCTGCCTTTTCACCCTCCACTGGCTCCCGGTTAAGGTCAGGTTCATTTATAAATTGCTCATCATTATACATAGGGCTCTTCATGTCAGCACCCCTCAGTATCTGGCTGATATTATCCATCTTCAACCTTCCCCATGTCTTCTTCGCTCGGCTTACGGCAACCGCCTCTTCCTCCCCTCACCATCTCAGGCCCACCTTGAACTCACCCGTCATTCTGCATTTTTCTTTCTAGGCCCCGCCTTATGGAATTCGCTCCCACTATCGCTTCGCACTGAATTATCCCTCCCCCGTTTCAAAGCTCTTCTTAAAACTCATCTTTTCTGCCAGGCCTTCGATCTCCCCTCTTCCACCGATGGTGCCTTGTCCCCCAGCCGCGCCCCCCCCACTTTTCATAATATCCTCCCCTCATATTTTCATTTGCTCCTCTGCCCCTTTCCCTTCCCTGTCCCTTGTCACCATTTTCTTTCTCTGGACCTGTCTCTGTTCTCTACCTTTTTCGGCTTTGTCTATCCCTGTCCTGTCTATTGATGGCGTTCCTTTCTGACTTTATTTTCAGTAGCCTCTATCCATTTTGTATTGTACACCGCCCTGATGCCCCAGCATGGGCGGTTTATCAAACTCTGCTAATAAAGATAAAGATACTAGAGTATCTTCTTCACTTATCAAATTCTGGTCTAAAGACCAATTCGGTAAGAGTCCATCTCAGTGCAATTGCAGCTTCTTATAAGCCTCTGAATGGATAACCAATTTCCTCTCATCCACTCATATCCAGATTCATGAGAGGTCTTCTATTAACCAAACCTCTCATTAAGCCACCACCGGTGGCATGGGATCTAAATCTAGTTCTCGGGCAGCTTATGAAGCCGCCTTTAGCCACTACAACCTTTACGTTTTTGACCTGGAAGGTCATCTTCCTAATTGCAATCACCTCTGCATGTCGCATTAGTGAACTGAAAGCTTTAGTGGCTGATCCTCCTTATACTAGGTTTCATCATGATAAGGTTGTTCTTAGAACGCATCCACACTTTATGCCAAAGGTGGTTTCGCCTTTTCATTTAAATCAATCAGTTTATCTTCCTGTATTTTTTCCAAGGCCTCACGCCTCTAAGGCAGAAAGAAACCTTCACACTTTGGATTGTAAAAGAGCCGTAGCCTTTTACCTACAGAGAACATAGCAACATAGAAAGTCCTCGCAACTTTTTATAGCTTTTGACCCTAGTCATTTGGGACTTCCAGTCTCCAAAAGAACTTTATCTAAATGGATTGCCCAATGCATATCCTTTGCTTATGAGAGTAAGGGTCTTCCTCTTCAAGGCCATGTCACAGCTCATAACGTGAGAGCCATGGCAACTTCCATGGCTAATCTCCACTCTGTGTCTATCGATGACATTTGTCGAGCAGCCACCTGGGCTTCAGTACACACCTTCACAGCCCACTAGTGCCTGGATAAAGCCTCCCGTCGGGATGCCTTCTTTGGCCAAGCTGTTCTTGAAAACCTCTTTCAAACCTAATGCTACTCCTACCCACCAACCCTGGTGGAATGCCAGAGATCCATGGGAAGAAGGATTCCCACCTTTCTAGTGTGGCACCTTCCTGGGGCTATCTCCCTGGCATCTTCAGCTAATGAGTCCCCATATGTGAAGACTACATTCCTGCTTGTTCCCGGACACAGCGTAGTTACTCACCTGTAACAGTTGATCTCTGGGAACAACAGGAATTTATTCTTCACAACCCACCCACCTCCCCTAGGAGTTGTCTCTCTATCTCTTTGGCTCTTTCCTCTATCCTTTTACTCAGCTACAAACTTAACTGAAGAGGGATAGTTGGAAAGGCAGGAAGGCAGCGCGCATGTGCCGAGGGATGCCCCCAAAAGCGTTCCTATTGGATGCTGGGGAGCGTTCCCGCGAAGGCTCCGTCGGTACCGACGATACCCATATGTGAAGACTAAATTCCTGCTGTTCCCGGAGATCACCTGTTACAGGTAAGTAACTATGCTTTATTTGAGTAGCGTGGTCGCAACCCTTCTAAAGGCACGCCGTCCGTCAACTTCATCAGCGTATGCCTGAGTTTGGCGCGTCTTCGAGGCTTGGTGCGCGCAGCGGAGTATCTCTCCTTGGAAGACGGGAATCCCAAAGATTCTTACCTTTCTCCTGGAAGGTCTGGATAAAGGGTTAGCGCTGGGTGCAAGTAGCTGCGTTGACTTGTTTTCGGGGGCCTGTTGGTGGTCGCTCTATAGCGTCCCATGTGGATGTGTCTCATTTCCTTAAGGCGGTTTAGGTGGTTCGTCCTCTGGTTCGGCCTCTGGTATCGGCATGTGATCTGTCCCTTCTCTTAGGGGTTTTGATGCGAGCTCTTTTTGAGCCGCTTAAGCACATCACCGTGAGAGGTTTAACGCTTAAAACAGTGTTTCCAGTAGCAATGACTTCGGCACGGAGAGTATCCGAATTACAAGCACTGTCCTGCAGGGACCCTTATCTTTCCTTCTCAAATGAAGGTGTCCTCTTGCGTACTGTTCCTTCTTTCCTTCCAAAGGTACTTACGTCTTTTCATGTCAACGAGCAGATTTTCCTACCGTGTTTTTCGGAGGATCTGTGTGCGGGCGAAAATAAGGGACTCCGTTATCGGGATCTTGGCAGAATCCTTCAAAGGTATCTTCGGGTAACCAATCCTTTCCGTGTCTCAGATCATCTTTTCGTGCTTTTTGCTGGACCCCGTAAGGGTCAAGCTGCTTCCAAGTGCACAATCGCTCGGTGGTTGCGGTTGGCAATTGAATTGGCGTACATACTTAAGGGGAACCCTGTTCCTATCGGTCTCCAAGTGCACTCTACGCGAGTGCAAGCTACATCTTGGATGGAACGCTCTCAGGTTCATCCTCTTGATATCTGTTGCGTGGCCATGTGGTCCTCCCTGTCCACTTTGTACGTCACTATCGACTCGATATTCAAGCTCGGGAAGAAGCGCAGTTCAGAACAAAGGTTGTCTTGGTGGCTGTGTCTTCCCACCCAAAGAGCAGTTAGCTTGGGTACTTCCCATTTGTCTGGACTGGTCTAGCAGGATGTACTGGAAGGAGACATTTTCACTTACCATTAATTTACTTTCCTGGAATCCTGCTAGACCAGTCCAGGACCCTCCCTATTCTGACTATCTGGTTCAGAGGTATATTGCTGAGCAGTCAAGACTTTGCAGCAGAGTGCTATCACCTCTTGTAAATGTTAATGTTTGGGGTTTTGAATTTTTTGCTTCATGGTTACATCTGTTTTCCATTATGGCTTGTTACAATACTGGAGCACCCTCTACTGGGGGTAGCTAGATATTACCAGGGAACAGCCTTTCAGGCTACTGGTATTTTTTTATTTGTCTCTGTCTCCAACATCTGCTGGTAGGGGGACTAAACCCACTTGTCTGGACTGGCCTAGCAGGATTCCAGGAAAGGAAATTAGCGGTAAGTGAAAATTTCTCCATCATAATTACAGCAGTACGATAAATAGTATGTATCATGAACTGAAAACTGGGCCTCATGATCCCCTATTAGTGGTGGAGTATCCTAATGGTTAGAGCCCTGGTTTGGTAACCAAGAAATCAGGGTTTGATTCTCACTGGCACTCTTTGTGGCCTTGGGCAAGTTACTTTATTGTCTTTATTTATTTTATTTATTTATTTATTTAATTGGATTTCTATACCGCCTTATCATACAATCAAAGCGGTCTTACAAACAAAGATATTAAGAGTATTAGTGAGAAAATGTAAAGAAATAAAAGTTAAAGTTATGGTATAATGTGTTAGAGTGAGTTGCATTATCTACATAGTGAGCTATACTATAATGTGAGCTATTATACAATATGTATATGATTTACATTCCAGACAAATTAAGTTAGTTAATTGCATGACCGTAGTGTTCTATAAACAAAGATGTTTTCAGTTGCTTTCTAAAGTCATTGATGTCCTGAGCTGCTCTCAGCTCATTAGGTAGAGAGTTCCAGATGGAAGGTGCAGCAAAAGAGAAAGCCCTTTCAGAGGTGTCTTTACGTGTTTTTCTGACATCATTTGATAAGCTGATTCTGTTGTCAGATCCTCTTCTTCTAGGTCTGTTGCTAATATCTGACTGTATGAGATATGTCAGGCTTTCTGCAGAATATTGTTGCTTTATCTTGAAAATATAAATTATAGTTTTATATTTTACACGTGAAGCTATAGGTAACCAGTGAAGCTCTTTCAAGATGGGAGTTATATGTTCTCTACTTGATAGACCAAAAATTATACGTGCAGCAGTATTCTGCGCCAGTTGTAAAGGCTTAAGTGCTTGCTTAGATAAACCCAGATATATTGGATTACAGAAGTCAAGTAATGGAGTAATCAATGCTTGACAAACATTTCTGAAGTGAACAGTATCAAGAAGCGGCCTTAGTCTTTTGATGAGCTTCATTCTGTAATAAGCGCTTTTAATTGTCTTATTTATGTGTGATCTGAGATTCAACTCATTATCCAGAGTAACTCCAAGATATTTCACTTCTGATTTAATAGGAATAGTTGAGTTATCTATTTTGATGTCAGGAGGATGCGCAAAATTATGGTTACGAGAAATAAATAAATAAATAAATAAATAAATAACGCCTCTGTTTTGCTAAAATTAATTTCCATGTTGTTTGTTTTACACCAGTTGGACATTTCTGAGAGACATTCTGTAATGCCCGAGAAATCAGGGTTCTCAATAGTGATAGTTGTGAAAATCATAATATCATCAGCATAGATTGTATACTTAATTCCACTTTTCAAAGGAATTTTGCATATTGGTTGCATATAAATATTGAAAAGGAGCGATGAAAGTGCAGATCCTTGTGGTACACCTTGTATTACTCTTATGGGCATAGAGGTTTTTTCCCCTATCTTTACTTGTAAAAATCTCTCTGTCAAATAGGAATGGAACCATTTTAAAGTGACCCCATGTAGACCAATCTCCTCTAATCTATTTAATAATCTATTGTGATTTACTGAGTCGAATGCTGCAGAGATGTCTATAAAAATCATTATAATACCTTTCTTAATGTCATCAATGGTGCGGAGTATGCAGTCAAAAAGATAAATCATTAAAGTTTCAACTCCATGGTTTGGGCGAAAACCATGTTGGTTAATATCTAGAGGTGCATGAACATCAATGTGTTCTTGAAGTTGAAGTTGCACTATCTTCTCTATGATCTTTGCTAAAAAGGGTATGCTGGAAATTGGCCGGTAGGCTGCTGGATTATTCTTGTCTAGCGTTGTTTTCTTCGGAATTGGTCTAACAGTTGCAAGCTTAAGTTGCTCTGGTAAAATACCTTGAGAGAGGGAATTTTGCACAATGTTTTGTATGATGTGAATAAAATTTGACTTTGTAGACTTGATCCACGATACAGGACATGGGTCAGTGGGAGAAGTGCATGTGTTTATAGAAGAAATAATGTGCAAGAGTTGCTCCTTTGATGGAAAGGAGAATTTTTCCCAAACCCTGGAATTTGAGACTGATTTTAAGTTAAGTCTTTCTGTAGCTTTTGTCTTAGAGTGGAATTTTTCCTTAATATAGTCCGCATACTTTTGCGGTTCAATTTGAGCTTCCCCTTTTGTTTTTTGCTCCTTTGTTAAAGATTTTACAATTTCAAACAGTTCTCTAGGTTTGTTGATGGAATTATTTATTATATTTGTATGGTATTCTTTCTTAGAGTTTTTAATATGCTCATCGTATATTTTTTGTTTATTTAAGTAAAGCAGCCTTAATTCTGTCACCTTATTCCTTCTCCACTTACGCTCAATTCTTCTGAGCTCTCTTTTCATCAAACGTATAGCTGTAGAATACCATGGCTTGTGATGTTGCTTATTAATCCTTGCTTCCCTTGGTCTCATGTCTGTCATTCTGGCTGCATTAGAAATTATGTGATACCATTCTGTTACTTGTGTCTCTAATTTCACTGAATCTGCAGATAGATGAAGTAAAGTATCTTGTATAAAAGCATCTTTGTTAAATTTTTTGAACCGTCTGTGATAGCATTTGTGGTCTAGGTTCATATCATTTTTTGTTTGTAATAAAATTTCTATTCTAACTATGTAGTGATCTGTCCAAGGAACTGGGGTGATGGTAGGAGTTGAAATTAGACCATCTAAGGTTAATTCATTTGAAACAAAGATGAGGTCAGGCGAGTAGCCATATGTGTGTATAGGTGCATTAACTATTTGTGTGAAATGTAGTGAGTCCATTGCTTGAAGGAATGACTCAGAGTCTCTACGGTTAATTGATTTAAGGTTGAAGTCACCTAGCACTATTGAGGGTTTGTATGGGGAAGTGATTGAACAGATAGTGTCCAGCGTTGAGGCAAGTTCATCAGAAGATGCTTTTGGTGCTCTATATTGCAAAACTAATTGCCATGTGCTTGTTCTCAATGTTAATGGAATTACATTGTGGCGATTCTAAGATACATTGTACTCTGAATCTTAAACTCTTTTTTGCAATTATAAGTACTCCTCCTCCACGTTTGATTGAACGAGAGCTGCTATAAGCAAAGTAAGATTCTGGGACAAGCTGATTGAGAATTACATTATCAGTAGGATTTAACCAAGATTCTGTGATGCAGAGCACATCAGGTTGAGCGTCATCTATATGATCAACTATAGTTTGGACCTTGTTGCATACGGATCTACAATTTATTAATTCAATTGTAGTTAGTTTATCTGTATTTTGTAAAGCTTGATTTACTTTTGCTTCGAAATGAGGTCTTTCATTTGAATGCAATTGCCTCTTTGAACTAGAGTTACTATATGAGCCCTGTTTCCAGTGTTGCGGTTTTATGAAAACGTATGTGCATAACAGAAACCAAGTGCCAGGGGGTAACCAGATATAACTGCTTTGGCTGTATTGATGTTGTAAGATTACAGGGATACCTTGATAACAGATAAGGCATAATGGTAACAACAGCATTATAGAGCAAACGCTAGAGGGTTATACTTGCGGTTAGTTGATAACTGCTCCTTTTACGTGTTCAAGCATATATAATCCTTTCGCCTAGTGTCCCGCCTAAGGGCCACGCCAAAGGGCCCTCTTGCGAGGCCCTCAGGCGCGGGCCCGCAAAGCGCGGGCGCGCTTCTGCTGTGGCGGTTCTAATGCTGATGTAGAGCTCTCTGATTGGCAGACACTCTCCCTGATGTGAATCCTCAGATAATTACACACAGCTGCTGTTGCAGAACTCCCCGATCAAAAATAAACCTCTGCTGTGGCGGTTCTAATGCTGATGTAGAGCTCTCTGATTGGCAGACACTCTCCCTGATGTGTCTTGGAAAAGAGGCCTGTCAGTCTACTTCAGTCACACTGCCAAGAGAACCCAGGTGCTGCTGGATCACCAGGAGTCAGCATTCACTCAAAGGCACACATTGTGTTACATTTTTGATCCCTTATTGTGACACAAATAGTAGTGATCAGAAAAAGTCCAGGGAAAATAGAAGCAACTATCTCCCCCATCATCATTTCATATATGTTCATGCACATCTTGATAGGTCCTGTTATGGTTTGTATCCTGCTAAAAGACTATTGGTGAACTGATTCTGTCTTTATGCTTATTTTGTTTCAGTGCATCTGGTGTATTGGATTTTTTTTTTCCGTGCTACTTCTACAGTACTGAGTTGTGACCAAATGCTTCCATAAAAGACTGGCCTGGGGAGGTGAGCAGTGAAAACAATACTAGGATGAAAGGGTTTGTGTCAGAAAGGAAATGCTTTTGTTTGAGTTGTAATCAAACTGTGGAGCTGGATATAAGAGGTTTAGAAATGGTTACAATAGACCATTGGAAAACATTATGCAGATCTCTAAGGATAGTATATCAAGAGAATCAGTTGTCTGTACAAATGCTCTAGACTGTCTGTGTGACTGTCCTATTTACTTACACAGAAACATAATATGATCATGGAAATAGGCGACAAGGTCCATTTAGTCTAATCTAAAAGATTTAATGAGTATCAAAAAAGAGACATTGGTAAGGCATGTTTTTTTATGTAATTCTTTGTTTTGCTTATCCTGTTGCCCTATATTCTTTCTGAATTATGACACAAAGCTTACATTCAGTACTTCCTAAATAGGTGTACAAGGATCAAACCAGTTTTGTACACAAGTGAAGGACCGTGTTTAAAGAGTAGTTACTCACCTGTAACAGGTGTTCTCCAGGAGCAGCAGGAATCAGTCCTCACATATGGGTGACGTCGGCGCTGACGGAGCCCCCGTCCGGAGAATTTCCCCAGCTTTCAAAGAAAGCCTTTGGGAATGCAGCGCGCCTGCGCGGTCCCCTTCCCGCCCAAGGGTGCCATCTTGCTCAGACTGATGACATAGCTAAAGGACGGCAAAAATCAAAATAAAGTATATGACTGCAACTCCAGGGGAGGAGGGAGGGTCATGAGGACTGATTCCTGCTGCTCCTGGAGAACACCTGTTACAGGTGAGTAACTACTCTTTCTCCAGGACCAAGCAGGAAGTCAGTCCTCACATATGGGACTCCCCAGCTCTAGGCTACCGGGAACCCAAAGCTGAAAAAATGGCTCCCTCTGAATAGCCTCAGCATCCGTGATAAGAATATCCTCTGAGAATGCCCCCGTACGGTAGCCCAACACAAGGGCTGGAGGGTAGGAGTTGCCTAAACCTCAAAGAGATTACGGAGTACCACCTGTCCGAAAGCACTGTCCCTACGGGACTCTCTCTTGAGGCAGTAGTGGGCTGCAAAAGTCTGGCTTGAAGATCAAGTAGCGGCCCGGCAGATGTCTGCTAATGGAACAGAGCGGAGATGAGCTACTGACGCGGCTTTTGCCCTGACACGGTGGGCCGTGACTCGACCCTGCAAGGAGAGGCCGGCTACCCTGTACACCCAGGCGATACAATCTGCTACCCAAGTGGACAACGTATTCTTGGAGACAGATAACCCCAATTTATTAGGGTCAAAGGATACGAAGAGCTGAGTAGCTCTTCAATGCCCCTTCGTACATTCTATGTAAAAGGACAACGCCCTCTTACAGTCCAGAGTATGCAAGACTGTCTCAGCCTGGCTGGTATGCGGCCTGGGAAAGAATGTCGGAAGAAACACCTCCTGGTTGAGGTAGAAAGAGGCGACAACTTTTGGAAGGAACTTCGGATGAGTCCGAAGGACCACCCTGTTCCTATAGAACCGTGTGTACGATCTATCAGAAACCAGAGCTTGTAGTTCACTCACACGTCTGGCCGAGGTAAGAGCTACCAGGAAGCGCGCCTTCCAAGAAAGGAAGCGTAAATGGCAAGTAGCCATCGGCTCAAACGGTGGGCGAGTAAGTTGCTGCAAGACCACGTTCAAATCCCACTCAGTGGCTGGTGGACGAATCGGAGACTTAAGGAGAAATAGGCCTCTGAGGAAGCGGGACACCAAGGGGTGGACTGACTGAGACTGACCCTCCACTGGTGAGTGGTGTGCTGATAGAGCACTGAGGTGGACCCGAACAGAGTTGAACTTAAGGCCTAGGTCTGACAGGTGAAGTAGGTATTGTAGTGCTACTGGCACAAGGCAGGAGAAAGGATCTTCATTGCGCTGAGCACACCATATTGTGAACCTACGCCACTTGAGTACATAGGACTTTCTGGTGGACCTGCCTCCTAGAGGCCAAGACCACCTCCTCAACTTCCCTAGGTAGAAGTAAGGGGGCTAGCACTATCCTTTCAGCAGCCAGGCCATCAGATTGAGGGATCTGAGATTGGGGTGCAGAAGGGAACCCTGATCCTGAGACAGGAGATCGGGTTGCAACCCCAGAGGGAATGGAGTTTCCACCGCCAACTGCAGAAGAAGTGGAAACCACGGTTGCCTTGGCCATCTGGGGGCTACCAGAATCACCGAGGCCTTGTCCCGTAGAATCTTGAACAGAGTTCGGGCCACCAGGGGCGTGGGAGGAAACGCATACAGGAGGCCCGTAGACCAAGAGATCAGAAACGCATCTGCTGCCATTCTCAGGGGATGCGGCTGTCTGGAGCAAAACCTGGGTACCTGACAGTTCAGTGGACTTGCAAAGAGATCGATGGATGGAAGTCCCCATTGTAGAAAGATCTGCTGAACCACCAGTGAATTCAACTGCCATATTCGTGAGGCTGGAGAATCCTGCTTAGTTTGTCTGCCAAAAGGTTCTCCTGACCAGGCAGATAAACCGCTTTGAGAAACATGCCTTGTTCGACTGCAAAGGAGCAAAGGGCCTGCGCCTCCTGACATAGGAGTCTGGACCCTCTGCCCCCTTGCTTGTTCACATAGAACATTGCTACCTGATTGTCTGTCTGAACTAAGACAGACTGGTGAGAGAGGGCATGAGAAAAAGTCTGTAGAGCCAAGCGGATTGCTCGCAGCTCCAAAAGATTGATTTGCTGTGTGGCCTCTCGAGGAGACCAGAGGCCTTGAGTGCACGTGCCCTGGCAATGTGTACCCCAGCCCCTTAAGGAAGCATTGGTCGTCAGCACCCTTGTGTGTGCTGGGGCCTGAAAGGGTACCCCCCTGAGAAGGTTTGGGAAATGCAGCCACCACTGCAAGGAGTCCAAGAGTGGTTTGGACACCCTTACTCTGTCTCGGAGGTCGCCTGTGGCCTGCGCCCACTGAGCTCTGAGGCACCACTGAGCCACCCGCATGTGCAGACGGGCATTCGGAGTCACATGTACTGTGGATGCCATGTGGCCCAGGAGCCGCAGGAATTTCTTGGTGGAAACCTGAGAATTGCTTTGGAACTGGTTGGCCAAGTCCATCAGTCTGTGGGCTCTGTCCTCGGGCAAGTAAGCCCTTGCCTGCAGAGTGTCTAATCTTGCCCCTATAAACTCTAGGTTCTGTGAGGGGAGCAAAGTGGACTTTGCGCGGTTTATGACAAAGCCCAGATGCTGGAGAAAAGAGACAGTGTGAAGAGTGGCTTGTCTGGCCTCCTGGAGAGACTGTCCCCTGATGAGCCAGTCGTCCAGGTATGGGAAGACAAAAATTCCCTGCTTTCTGAGATAGGCCGCCACCACCGCCAGACATTTGGTGAAGACCCTGGGGGCGGAAGTTAGGCCAAAGGGAAGTACTCTGTACTGGAAATGCTTTCCTCCCACCACAAATCTGAGATATTGTCTGTGGTCTGGATGAATGATGATGTGCGTATAAGCATCCTTTAGGTCTAAGGAGCATAGCCAGTCTCCCTTCTGGAGGTAGGGCAGCAGTATTCCAAGGGTAAGCATCTTGAACTTTTCCCTCTCCAGAAACTTGTTTAGGTTTCGCAAGTCTAGGATAGGCCGGAGGCCTCCTGTCCTTTTTGGTACCAGAAAGTACCTGGAGTAGAAGCCGTGCCCTTTCAGGTGGTGAGGCACCGGTTCCACCGCCTGATCCTTTAGAAGACTTGTCAACTCCTGCAGGAGGAGGTTTCTGTGAAGAGGGAGTCTTGGAGGCTCCCCTGGAAAGTAGGAGGGGGGTACCTGGTGGAAGTGGAGCATGTAGCCTTGTTGGACTATGCTGAAGACCCAGGTATCCCCTGTGATGACTGGCCATCTGTAGGCGTACAGGGTCAACCGACCTCCTGTGCTGAGTGGAGCCAGCTGTGGAGAAGAGGCTATGCTGTGGGAGTCAAAACCCTGCTCCCTGCTGTGCAGGAGCCGGAGCTGGTGGCTTGGGGGTCTTCTTCCTACGGGGCCCATGCCCCTGCCCCTTGGCCTGCTGGCCCTGTTGGGGAGCTGGAGAGGCCTGATAGTGAGGGTAGGATTTGTAGGCAGCACCCTTCCTTGGGAAAAAGGGCTTTTTCCCCAAGCCCTTCTTTTTCTGAGAAGGAGCAGAAGTTTTCCTGGACAGCCTTGTCCTGGTGAGAGTCTCGATCTCAATTTCCGCAGCCTTTTCAGCCATGGGCTTACCGAAAAGGTTTTCACCTCAGCAGGGGACATCGAACAACTTGTCCTGCACGCGTGGCTCCAGGTCCAATGACTGTAGCCAGGCCTGATGGTGTGCACTGATGCCGGCCACGGCTACCCAGGCCGAAGCCTCGAAGCCATCATAGGCTGCTCGAGAGATAAACTTCGAGCACTCTCGAATCCCTGTTGACAAAGCCTTGAACCTCTGCAAAGGTTCCTCGGAGAGGCCAGCTGAGAACCCGGCAATCTCCTTTGCCAGGTCTCTTAAGTACATGCCCATGTACAGCTGGTAGGTCTGGACACGGCAAGACAGCATAGAGCCCTGGAAGCACTTTCTATCAAGGGCATCCAGGTTCCGGGCCTCCCGGCCAGGGGACACCAAGGAGTGCATCTTCTGACTCTTCAGACGGTGCATGGCCGATTCCACAACCATGGAGTGGTGCGGTAGCTGCGCCTTTTGGAACCCAGGGCTCTTACGGACTCGATAAATAGAATCAACCCATTTGCTAAGAACCGGCGCCGAGGCTGGTGCCTCCCACATACGGAAGAGCAGCCGTTCCAGCATCAGAGGAACCAGTACAGTTAAGGCTTCCTTCGGAGGAAAGTCATACTGGAGGGCATCGAGCTCCTCAGCTCGAGGCTCCTCCTCGGCATCCGTAGGGAAGGCCAGGGCCTTGGCCATGTCCCTCACGAAGTCCGAGAACCGGGTATCCTCCGGTGGGGACCTTCTCCGAGGCTCGGACTCCGGTGAGTCCGAAGGGACGCACCGGGTCCAGAAGGTGTCCGGAGACTCCTCGTCCTCCGTCTCCCACTCTGACTCCTCCGAGGAGGAGTCGAGCGGCTCCGGCTGTGTGGGCCTCGGTGCCACCCACCCCGATGCCGAGGGTATTGGTGTCGACGACCTCAGCCTCGCACAGGAGGTCAAGGGGGACCTTGACCGAGGATCGACTCGAGGATCGGCTCGGTCTCCGGGGTCGACTTAGACGTTGAGGTCCCGGTGGTCGGGGCAGATGCACCGGTCAGACCGGCGATTAGCACCCGCTGCTGTTCTATGAAGGCAGCCAAACTGCTCTCCAAGGCCGTCAACCCTGAGTCCAAGCTCAGGAGACTCAGCAGCCCCCTACTCAGGCCCCGACGGCGTTGAGCCCGACGCCAGCTCCCGCAGAGGAGAGTCAACGAGGACAACTGCATTTACATGACTCAGGGACTCCGGCTCCACACGAGGTAGCTTGGAAGGCCTCTCCGACTCCAAGAGCCCGGGGCAGCGGTCAGGGCTACGCGACCTGGCCCTCGAGGAACCAGGAGCCTCCACCGATGCCGCCCTCACAAGCTTTTTCTTCCTTCGGTGCTCCCTTGAGGGAGACTCCCTTTCAGAGGACCCCCAATGGCACTCGGGGGTCGGACTCCCGAAATGTCGAGGCCTCTGACGAAGTCCGGGCCCGGCCGGACACGGAATCAGAGAATATTCTCTCACGCTGATGCTGACGGCTCCGAAGTGCCTTCGATGACATTTTGCCGCACGGGCCACAGGCCAGCGGGTCATGGTCGGGCCCAAGGCATCGGAGGCAGCAGTCATATGTGTTGGTGAGAGACATAAGTTTCTCACACCGATCACACTTTTTGAACCCGCTGGCAGCCATTGGGGGAAAAAGGGCCCCTGCAAGGTCAAACGACCGGGCTGCCAGTGAAAACACAAAAAAAGCGCGAACGCTAGTCACGAAGGACAAAAACCGAAAATCACAAGTCCGGATTCGATACCGGTGTACCGAGCCGAGGCGTGAAGGGGAACCAGCGTCGAACCTGATAAAACCGCGAAAATCACCGAAAAAAAAATAACTTTTCCCGGGTGACATGAACTCACGTCCGTCGGGCTCTGCAGAAAAAGAAAGACTGAGCAAGATGGCACCCTTGGGCAGGAAGGGGACCGCGCAGGCGTGCTGCATTCCCAAAGGCTTTCTTTGAAAGCTGGGGAAATGCTCTGCATGGGGGCTCTGTCGGCACCGACATCACCCATATGTGAGGACTGACTTCCTGCTTGGTCCTGGAGAATATCAGTTAATTTATGGCCTTATACAATTGTCTAATACAGTGGTTCTCAAACCAGTCTTAGGGACACCCCTGGCCAGTTGGGTTTCAGGACATTTACAGTGAATATACAGGATAGATTTGCATGCACTGCTGCTATTGTATGTAAATCTATCTCATGCATAGTGGATATTGTGAAAACCTGACTGGGTGTCTCCCAAGGACAACTTTGAAAACCCCTGGTCTAGCCTGAATGAAGTCTAGCCTAGTCATTAAATGACAAAGGGTCCCCATTATTTCAATTTTTTAAAAATGTTGTATTCGGTGCTCTCTTGACTTCAAAATCATACAGAATGTATCTACTTTTGTGTATTTGTATTTTTCCAGTAGCAGTTCAAGGTGAGTTACGTTACAACGCAAAAGTATGTACATAGAGGCACATTTCACAATGGTACGTCCAAGCGCAATCTGGGACGTCAGAGCCAGAACATCTGAAAAAAAGCAGTCACATGCAAGTTCAGGCACAGTTTTGGAAATGTGAATGTGCCTGATATGCACATATATCAAACGTTTATATAGACGTCCCCAGGAAAGTATTTCAGAACCAAGATGTCTAATAGCGTAATGGTTAGAGTAATGGCTTAAGAGCAAAGTGGTCAAGGTTCAAATCCCAGTGTGAGCCTTTGTGATCTAAGGCTAGTTATTTAATTCTATGCTTTCTGGATGTCTTAAGGTGAAAACAAGCACTTTGCTGATGCCTATTCATACCTGGAGCACGTATAAACATTGACGTGCCTGCAAACATCTCAGATGTTTCTAAGATCAAACGGGGACATGTAATTATATTGCCACTCAAGGGATAGGCCTCTGCCGCATTCCCATGCCTACTTGAACGTCCCTGCACCAGAGACATCTGCGAACGTCATTTGTGGAATGGCTACGTGTCTGATTTCAACGTCCAAATCATGACTAAACCTTTTAAAATGACCCTCATAGCCCTGAGACCATAGGCCAGTACAGCTGAAAGCCAATTTTAATATCAGATAGAGATACAATGATCAAAACAAAAAGAAAAGTCATAGATGTAAAAAAAGTAAGCATAAAGGAGATACTAGAAAGACACTCATTTTGGGAATACTGAATATAAGCTTTGTGTTGTAACTCAGTAAGAATATTGGGCAACAGGATAAGCAAAGTTCCAGAACCATTATCTTGTGCAAAAGAAATATCATTTTTTTCATGTTAGCAATTTTCCAAGCCTTAGCAACCCCTCAAATCAATTAGGATGAGTTAATCTTTTCTATGAGCATGGATCTAGCAGCTAAATAGAAGGCTTTTTTTGGAGGGATCCAAGATGGTGTAAGGCAGCGTTTGTAGCTCCGGTGTGCTTTTCTGATAGGGAGGAAAAGAAAGGGGGAGCAGGGTAGGTTGCCCAGGCTACCCCACTGACTTCTACTCCGTTGTCTCTGGACCTCTTGATGCCTTTGTGTTGCACCCGGAGTTGCAGTCAGAGCAGGGGGCATGAAGCCCAGTTGGAGGATGGTTGGAGCTGGGTAGCTCGGTGTCCTTTTTGGGCAGTGATCTAATGCCTCCGGAACCACAGTGACTGCAGAAGCTGTCGTGCCCAGGGTCAGTTCGTGGAGACGCAGGTACATCGGATTCCCTGGACTTGGGAGTTTTGGTGCCTTTGCTGGGGTCGCCTTCAGGACATTCAGCAGACGTTTGCATCCGTCTGCAAGACCATCTGCCTGGGCCAGTGCCTGTGAATGGAGGTTCCACTATGGCATCTGGAATTGGTGCCGAGATGTCCCCCATGTATATGCAGGCTACTGCAGCAAGGCTAGATAGACAATATGGAGTTGTGGTTTCTTTTCCTCTTCACCGTCCAGGACAATTCACCCTAGAAAGTATCTGGCTTGCTATAAATCATCTTGGAGAAGCTCTTACAAATTGGATTACTGGAATGCAATCTCGGGTAGCCTCTAATATGGAAGTTTTGACTAAAACAGTAGAAGAAGTGGGCTCGGTTAAAAACAACTTGGAAGATGTGACTTTAAGAACTCAGTGACTGAGACTCTTTCGGATGTGTTTGTTAAAGATTCCAACCATTTAAAAGTAAGGCTGGAGCAGTTAGATAATTATACTAAATTACCTAATCTTCGTTTTGTTAATTTTCCTTGTTCTCCGGCCATATCAGCTAGGGAGATGTTTAAGCAATATCTGAATGAAATTCTGGGGATCCCAGTTGAATCATGCCCTCCGATTGTAAAAATGTATTATCTTCCCAATGGCCAGAAGACCACGGCTACTGCCGAGGTTCCTGGCACTGAGCAATTTGCAGTGTTAAATGTATCTGAGCTGTTAGAATTATCTGATACCACATCTGTTATACCGGCAACATGTTTAGTTACCTTTGCTTTAATTTTGGATAGGGAATGGCTCCTAAAGCAGTTTTTTCGGAAGAGGAACTTGTTGCTTAATGGGTGTCAGGTCTGGATTTTTCCAGACCTGGCCAAGGAAACCCGGAGCTGCAGGAAAGAGTTTCTGGTCCTGCATCCTCGGGTCCTCCAGCTCGGGGGGTTGTATTTTCTAAAATACCCATGTAAATGTCTGGTGAAACTGCAGGATAATTCCTTTGTATTTCTTTGTCCTTCACAATTGATTTCCTTTTTGAATTCGAGGGGATCCTTGGGGGGTGAATGAGTGGGCCTTGGAACTGTAATATTGTTATATCTGACGGTTGATGCTTGCATTGTTTCCTTCAGATTGCATTATTAGTTTTTTCTTTTTTGGATCTCCTAGTGGAAGGGTTTGCTTTCTGTATTATTTCCTGAGTGTTATGTTTCCTAGAATGTTTTGTTTCAGAAGTGTGCCCCATTTCTGTTGCAAGTGATATAACTCGTTTATAATATTTGAAAATCCATAAATATAAAATACTTTGGACACATCATGTGAAGAGAGAGATCACTGGAGAAAGATATTATACTTGGCAAGGTAGAAAGTAATCATAAATGAGGATGGCCAGCAATGAGATGGATCAATACAATAACAAGATCTATGGATACCACTCTATCATCAATGAGCTGCTTGGTTAAAGACCGAACAAAATTTATGTCAGCTATCCAGAGGGTCTCTGGGAATCAACACTGACTTGATGGCACTTAACAACAACATAAAAAAAGCCTCTTCAGATTATTAGAAAGGACATATAAACAATCTGAGCTTACTGGGATGGTGGAAAGAGGGGTGGAACAGAAATTGAAACTGGCACATCTAAGCTTGTTCTCTGTAATACATACAGCACAGTTTTATATAGGGCATCTAGGTTGGAAAAAGAAACATCCAAGATGGACATTACAAATGTACAATATATTTTACAAAAGGCTTTTTCAATCTGGAACCTTCTGTAAAATATATATACAATCGGGGCAGCCCCAGCCCTATAAGAAGGAGCGCTGCAGAGGTGCACCCGCACCTGGCGGGCCTGCGCCTGAAGGCCTCGCCAGAGAGCCCTTTGGCGTGGCCCTTAGGCGGAGGCCATACACTACCAAAAACAAGCACATGAGTGATCAGAGTCCGAAACCTCAAGCCAAGGAGACAAAAACGCAAATACTAACGCACACACCGACCGGACTAAATGCGTAAACCTCTAAGACACCACCACTAATTAGACGCCAGAACAAACGGATAATATATACATGCTGGCTATATGCCTATACTGATGTTAGATAGCACTACATGTTAGATAGCTCGACTGCTTATATAGCCTGCCTATCTGATGTTAGATAACTTGACTATTATATAGCATGCCTGTTCAGGTAACTTGCCTATACTGATATTAGATAGCGTGCCTATTAGTGAGCTTACCTGTTCAGATAGTCACTTGTCTAGCTGCTTATATTTATCCATACTAGGTTCAGATAGCTGTCAGTACAGTCTCAAGATAACGTGTCTGCACAACTACATGATCTCTTCACTAGATAGCATCGGTCCCTCGCACTAATCACTTACAACCATAATAGATAGTGTAGCTGTTCTATAGAAAGCGTGCCTGTTCAAAACTGATCGTAACCACCACAAGATACAGAACCTAAACTGCTTATAGATATAGGACCTACTGCAACAGGCCCTGTTACCCGTAAGCTCACCCATGAGCATTCAACACTCTTGCTGCAACCAAGATACCTCAGGAGCACCCAAGGAGATGCACCCAATTATAGCCTTAGCTATTATCTACATCATCATCGGACTTCCCAGTGGATCAAACACCTTTAACCCAGGCCACAACTTCATCCCGATACTCCGGAGCGATGGAAAAAGATGGACAGAAAACCCTCACCACTCCTCAATGGAAGCAAATCGCACGCTTCATCCCCATCTGTTGCATATTTCATTACAACACATCAAGAAAACTCTATAGAAACACCAGTACCAACACCCGCTGAAGTGTGCTCTCATCAATGCCAGATCAATACGCTCAAAATGGCGGATGGTCATTGACCTGATAACCCTCTATGACCTGGACATCCTGATGATCATGGAGACATGGCTAGCTGACTGTGACAACATCCTGCTCAACCAAATGCTACCTCCCATGTTCTCACTTTACACATGCCACAGAGTCAACCAGAGAGGGGGTGGAGCACTCATCCTTGCAAAGGCCGATCTACAATTCCAACTGAATAATGCCATTAGCACAACCCACCAAGACACCATCACCATAGAAAACGACCACTGCACAATCAACCTACTATACAGAGCACCAACATCATCACCAGATGACCTCTCAACAATAATCATCATAGCTTGTGACACAAATAAGCCACAAGCCCAAAACTGACTACTAGGTGACTTCAATTTACCCACCCTGCAAGAATCCCACGCCACCGCCTTCCTTGATGCACTCAATGAGTTGGGATATAAACAACTAGTTAACGCACCTACACATTTGAAAGGGAACAAACTTGATCTGATTTTCGCCCCACAAATGGCATTAGATGCAACACACGACCTCGCACTATCTATAACACCAGTACCATGGTCCGATCACTGTCTGCTCAGATTCCATATACCTACCAAACAGCATAACCTGAATACCAACAGAGCTAATGCTTCTCTAGAAAGGCCAGCGAGAAGATTCAGACCCTTCGTCAAAGAAGAAATACTTGAGAGAGTCCTTCTACTACTTGATAACTCAGCCCACGGATTGGACGAAATAATTGATAACTGGGACAACAACCTCAACTCCATCTCTCGCCACCCAGCTGCGCACAAAAAGCCAAGGAAACGAGAACACGCAGCGTGGTACTCCAAGGAGCTTCGATCATCGCTCCTCCACCTGCGCAAACCCGAGAGAAGATGGCGCCAATCACGCTCCCCGGAAGCGCACAGCGAATATAACGTATACCTGAAAAAACAACGCAAAGAAATAGAGGAGAAAAGGAGACAGTTCCATACAGACCTCCTGAAGCATTCAGTGAACAAGCCACATGACTTATTCAACATTGTAAAAACATTAGTAAAAGAACCAACACCTGACCAGGCATATTCTGACTACCTACAATCAAAAATGATTCTAACTGACAAGAGCACAAACCTCATAAGTTGCACCCCTCAGCACATGCCTCCTCTGCCACCTATACTTGCCAAATTCAAAACCATCTCAAACAAAGAAATAGAAGATACCATTGCTTCCATCAACACCACCACGGCACCCAATGATCCCTGTCCAGCACCCTGGATAAGAGAAATGTGTTTTGAACTAAGCCAATTCATAGGCAAAATCCTGAACCAATCACTCTCAACAGGATCCTTTCCACAAAAACTAAAAAACACATCCATCAGACCGTTATTGAAAAACAATAAGATGGACCCCTCAAAAGTTGAATCCTACAGACCGATATCAAGCATACCACTGTTTGCTAAAATAATCGAAAAGGTAGTACAACACCAAATCCAACTCCACATTGATAATGAAGCACCACTCTACCCATCCCAACATGGATTCAGGGAAGCACACGGCGTTGAAACCCTCCTCACTACCCTCTTCAATACATTAATCTCAGGAATCGATAATGCTCGACAGGGCTTTGCCCTCATTTTCATGGACATCGCAGCGGTTTTTGACTCTGTGAGCCACGAGATACTCATAGAATGTCTTAAGGAAAGGGATTACAAGGCACCGCCCTAAACTGGTGCATATCCTATCTATCCAATAGATGGCAACACGTGAGGACCAGCACCACATCCTCAGAATCATTCCTACAAAAACAAGGTGTGCCACAAGGATCATCACTATCTGCACTAATGTTTAATATTTACATGCAGCCCATCTGTGCTATGATACGATCATTTAATGTCCAATGTCTAGCATATGCAGACGATATCCTCCTATACATGCCATTTGCAATTGACCAGCCAGATTTCGCTCTGCTAACAAGATGCTTTGATGCAGTCGCAGACTGGCTCCACACGCAAAACCTTCGGATCAACCACAACAAGACGGATGTACTCTTCATCATGAGGAGCCAAGAATTCACTCCCCCAGTCTCACTAAAAGTTAAGAATGCAGAGTTGATAACCAAATCCACAATTCGATACCTTGGTATCACGCTGGACCAAAGGCTGGACATGAAAATACACATAAAAAACACTGTAAAAACAATATACTACAAAATATGGACACTTCGGCATCTAAGAGCACTACTTGACCCTAGCGATTTCCGAACAATCTTCCAGGCCTTGGTACTCCCACACTTTGACTACGCCAATATTATACTATACGGGCTCCCGCAGGCAACGCTACACCCACTCCAGCTTGCGATGAACACAGCAGCAAGAGTCATGGTCGGGGTATCAAGAAAGGAACATATCACACCAATTTTGAAGAATCTTCACTGGCTACCCATTCAGGCTAGACTTCTCTATAAGATCTTTGTCTTGTCCTTTAAAGCCCTAAACAATCACCCACCTACATCCATCAATGAGATGATCCACATTATACACCAAAACAGAACCAGAAGATCCTGAACTGTTAACATCCTGACTGTCCCGAAAGAAATGACAACGTGCACAAAGGCAACATCCAATAGAGCCTTCATGATATACGCACCCAGAGCCTGGGATGCCCTCCCTACAGACATGTGAATCATCACAAGCCTTACTCAATTCAGGAAGGCTCTTAAGCATCATCACTTCATAAGACACGACCCAGAAACCAGCTATAGAAACCAACCAATGAGCACTTACATCAAACACTCAGAGCCCCCCAACAACATACCCAGCAAGACAAGAGATAGCCAACCCAAGATGACCTGTTCTTAATAGACTATAGCCTGAAAACATGGACTACAATGTAAATAAACTGTAGAAATGTTACCCCAGTTAAATCCAAGTTTTATTCCTTGTTCAATGTAAACACTATATGGCCCGGCCGTACAGTATATTGTTCTTTTCAATGTACACCGCACTGATACCTAATAGTGCAGTATATAAGAGAAGTTAAATAAATAAATAAATAAATAAAAATATAAGACAATGGAAAAATATGCATGTTTTTATTTATTTGAAGCATTTATATACTGCCTATCTGCAAACCAATGCAATCTAGGTGGTTTACAGTCAGGTACTGTATATATACTTGTCAGTAGGGACAGTCATTTCACAGAAACACATCTTCAAAAAAAAAAAGAACTACATCACGTGGGGCTTTGTGTGGGTAAGTAGGGGAATGTGCAAACTTCTCATCCAAGGGAGGCCATTTAAGGAAATGAGCACCAAAATTCAAATGTTATGGTTTAGAGGTAGCTTTAAAAACCAAAAAGGGTGATCACTATTTCCCCTTCAATCACTCCTCCAAACCCCAGGTCCCAATAAGCAGTTATCTGACATTTATGCATGTCTCAGAACAGATGTAAATGCTGATGATGAAAATGTTTGAAGTATTTGTGTATTGCTATTACAAAATAGAGAATATATGTATACTTCTAAGGTTCACCCAAACTATGTCTATGGCATGCCCCCTTGAAATCGGTGCATGTAACCTTCATATGTTTATAAGTAGCATCCCTTCCAAAATCACTGCTTATACATGCATGTTTATTTAAACATATAAATGAGGGGGTCACATAATGCGTTGAGCACAGGGAAGGTGTGGTTTCCTATAGCTCTGGGTCCCTTCCTGCTCTTCCAGCCCTAATCTAACCCACCACAAGCATTTTTTTAACTCACCTGGCTCTTAGGACACTTGGTGTTCATCACAGAAGTTTGGCCCGATGGCAGCCAAAGGCCCTCAACAGGAGAAGGAGAAAGGGCACCTTACACCAAGATGGCTGAGGCTGTACCGGCAGGTTCTGGACTGCATGCCTTGGATGCACTTCTGGAGGATGTGACTGCAACTGTGGTGCTAGCCCTGTATATCAAGTTTGATTGGATCTATTCTTATCTTAACATAGTGACCCAGTCCCTTGAATTTTTCTAGTGGCAGGTAGGTGAAGTGGAAGATCAGGTCTCAGCACTGGAGGATTCTGTCCCGTATTTGGCCATGGATGTTTTGGCCTTGGAGGCTTTTAGTGCAGCGTCAGGTGGAGAAGATTGAGAACCACTCCTGCCAAAATAACCTACAGTTCCTTTACATCTCTGAAAATATTCAGGAGGGTGAGCTGAATGGTTTTTGGAGTTATGGCTGCCCATGAGCCTGAAATTGGAAGCCACGAATGGGCCATTGCAGTTTGAGAGAGCACATTGGCCCATGGCAGGAAGAACTCAGCTGTTCTTGCCCGGTCATCGCCCAATTTCTTAATTTTCTTCAGAAGGAGGCAGTGCTCCATGCATCATGCCAGCAGTGTGATCTGACCCAGGAGGGCTGCTGGATGTAGTCCAGTCAGTTGGTGAGTTGTCATCATGAGTTTTATGACATGTGTCTGTGGCTCTTCAAATTCAAAACCTGTTTTGCACTTCAATACACAGCACATCTGAAGGTGCATTACAATGGGAGCATGCATACCTTTACTAATCCTTGGTGGCTTGGGACATCATTCAGCAACATTGATTGGACAAAGCAGTGGACCCTTGAGTAGGTTACTCTGGGCATTGTCCTCTTCATTGTGTTCTACACTCTGCAGCTTATGGTAAGGGCCTAGCTATAATGCCCAAGTGACTCTATCTTTGCTATTATGTGCTGGCTTCCACTTGTTTTAAATGGAGTGGTGCGAGAGACCAAAGTCCAAATTAGCTTTGTCGGTTATGAGGGCCTTGGAAACTGGACTTTTAGATTGGACATGCTGACTCCCCTCTCCTTGTTTCTTTGTGGGAGTCAAGGAGCTTGGACATTTCAGGTTGCCCTTTTTGGGAACCTTCTACAAGTCACAGTGACTTTCCAATGGACCGTAACAAGGAGACACCCCACCTGCGATCGGTCAGACACGCAAACAAAATCAGGCAAAGAGGAACCCTTGGAAGGAAGACAACTTTATTGAAGAGGTCCGCCCTACACGTGTTTCGGCCAACCTGGCCTTCTTCAGTGGACTATGACCACTAATACATAAAAATGCACATACATAACTTCTAATACATGGGACAAGACAGTTCCTTCGTAAATAAATTAAATTGAAATCTATTATTTAAAAGATCAATAATAAAAGCAAGGCAGATGTTAATATGACATAATACATCTAAAAAGTCCAATAATATTCCATACATTGAAAAATAATAAATATAAATATATAAATAAAGAGAAAAAAACATAAAAACTTAATTAAAATAGCATTGTCACATATGCTGCAAGCATATATAAACTGCTGATGTTCCAAGTAGAATCAACCTTGGTCATAAAATCATATATAGAGCCCACTTATAAAAATTATATCCCAATGTGTTATGTACTTACCAATTGCTGAGAGTAAATTAATACACACCCACAAGGGGTACTGTTTTTGTTTGTGTTCCCACTGAAGCGTATACAGGGACTCCTTGTGTGGTGACAATTCCATTTTTTATTTTTTGAACAGCCTGTTTGAGTGCTGGCTGAAGTACTGGTGCTTCCCATTTGTGAGTGTGCTACCGGTGGTAATGGTCAGGCCATTTTTTCACATATGAAAGCTGTAGTCGGTGAATTTTGGGCATTGGTGATTACAAACCATATACTCCATTTCATCTGCACAAGGTGGTTCTCTGAATGCTTCCTAAGTTTCCAAAACCACATTTAAATCCATGTGAAAAAGAGTCCTGCATATTTTAGACTGTAAATAGCACTCACCTACTATTTATTACTTTTTTTATTATTATTTACAACCTGTCTTATCAAGATTAAGGTGAGGATCAAAAAACATCAATATTAACATCACTTACAAAAAGCACATCCTATAATACAGGACATACATATAAAATACATAGTTGCATTCTGTACCTCTTAGTGATTGTGTGAATTCCGCTCTATATTCCAACTAGCCGAAAGCTTATAGGAACAACCATGCTTTCAACTGGTCCTACAGGTCAGAATATTAATAATTGCCCTTAAGTCATTTGACAGTATATTCTAAATATACAGCTCATATATCGAAAATGCTCTATCATGGGTTAGTGATTCCTTCTTACATTCAAAGATGATATCATATATGTATTATGTGAACACTTCCTACTGAAACGACTGGACGAATGAATTTGCATGATTGATGAGAGAACCTTAACTGAAAGATTTTGTCTGGTCTTAAATATTGTCATAATTAATTTATACTGTATCCTAAATTCTATTGAAAACCAATGTTGTTGAGCCAGCATTGGATTAACATGATCATATCTAGTCTGTTTCATCAGCACCCTTGCCACAGCATTTTGCACTAGCTGCAAAGATCTGAGGGTAGAGGCTGGCGACCCTTACAAGATACTATTATAGTAGCCAGTGTAGGCTCAAAATATTGCCTGTAAAACCAATCGAAAGTCCAAGATTGGCTGTTAATGTTATAGTAGTCGTATTTTATAAAAGGCTACCTTAACAAACCGCTTAACATGGCAATGAAAAGCTCCTTTTTTATCTAGAAGAACCCCTAGATAGTGTACTTCCAGCTTGATTAGCAATTCATTATCACCTATTTTTAATGTCTTTGGGGAGTCATATGTGTGGTCTCGGATGAGGACTAAAATCTTGTTTTTGAAAAGTTGAGTCTATGATTAGCTAACTATTTTAACCACCACAGGGAAACAATTAACTAATGAAGAAGATTGTATACCATTCCTTGTCTCAAATTTGACATATATTGTGGCGCTCACACCCCTACCAGGCGGTTGCCTAGTAGGGACGGGAGACCATCTTGTATTCCTTTTCCAAAGGGTTATAGTTGTGTAGTCAGAAATGAACCAAGTGGATGTTTTAAAGTGCACAGGAATTTTTATTAGCTTCCTTTAGGTAAGATGGTAACAATCTTCAAAGCAACTTTACACTCAGGACAAAGAAACAAAGGATAATCTTCTCCAATTAAAGCAAATGTCAAAACAGTGTTTCCGTGGAATTACTTACAATGGCTTTCCTTTTCCTTTAAGAAGCTTCTTACTTCAGCAATAATAAAGGCACATGTATTTACAATTTACAATCAAAGCCTGTAGGGCTGCTAGCTCCTTCTTTGCTGTTTTGAGTTAAACAGTTCTCAGCTGTCTAGCCCCGCCTTGGTTGCACTAGCCACTTCTTTAGGAAAGAACCTTAGTGCTTCAATATAAGACTCATTCTCTCCTTTACTTCAGGCTTTCAGCTATAACAAAGTTGTAACAGCTTTCTTAATTTCTTTCTGCTATTTGGCTTCCATTAATTAGCATCAATACAAACAGCACAGTCCATCTCAGAACAAGAAGAACCCATGTCAGTTCCTCTACCATCCACTTCCATACTTTCTTCTGAACTGCATATTGGTAAAGCTTGGAAACGTTCAGGCACTTTTTGCTTTAAGTCTTTTAAAAGCTCAAATAGCCTATTCCACTGCACTGCCCTTCCTTCTCTTGGCAAAACTTCAACAGGCTTCTCCTGTTCAACTTTTCTTGAAAACCCCTTCTTTCTAATATGGGTTTTTCCAGGTACAAATCCCTCTTCAGAATCAGAGCAAGAGATACAAGCCTTAGGCTTCACTGCTTTCTTTCTCCTACCTTGGAGTTTTACTGCAGGACTTCCATATCTGGGGCTTCTGTTGGCTGTAGCTATCTCTGCCTCAGAGCCAGTCAGGGAATCAGGGTAAGATTTCCTCTCCACTTCCTGGGGCTTCTTCTGTCTGAAGACACACCCTTCACCCGAGGAGTCTAGGCTCTCTTGCCTTAGCTTTTCCAACGCCAGCCTTCTCTCTCTCTCTCTCTCTTGCCAGTATGTTTGGTCCTCTCCC
Source organism: Ichthyophis bannanicus (assembly GCA_033557465.1). Taxonomy (NCBI): domain Eukaryota; kingdom Metazoa; phylum Chordata; class Amphibia; order Gymnophiona; family Ichthyophiidae; genus Ichthyophis; species Ichthyophis bannanicus. Next base: position 574,992,632 of record CM066035.1, read on the forward strand.
TGGAACCTTGGCTGCGGTCCTGGCTGCTCTTGCTCTCCTTGCACTTGTCCTTGTTCCTGTTCCTGTTTCTCCTTCCGTCTATCTCTCTGTTTGTTTGCTCAAACTTAAACGTTGAGCAGGGCACCTCCCCTTCTGACTCCACCCCCATGTATCTCCTACTCTTACTTAGGGTTGCCATGGAGTCTGGGTGTGGCTTTAGCCTAGCTTTACCCTCGTGGTTTCTCTCTCTGCTTTTACTATGGTGTATGTGTTCTGGTGCACCCATCCCCCGCAAAGAAGAAAAAGTTCCTTTTCCCTTTATTTCTTCATGCTGGACTGCACTCTCCTTACCACAATATCTATATATGTTCAGCTTTGAAGTGATACAAGACATTGTGTGATCAAACAACACTGCACGATGGATGGACATATAGATTAAATAACAATGTCAATAGGTTTTTATTTCCCAAGTGTCTCAATGTGAACCTGTTTCCTATTTGCCAAATATGACTGAAACCAGCCTAGTATGGTTGCTCCAGTTCCTATTGATCACAGACAGTGAAGCAATAAATCATGTTATATTGAGTCAAATGTGGATGACCACATGTAAATAGCAGCTTTCTAAAATCATTCTTTGCACATGTAAGCAGTTCACACTTTTAAAACTGCTATTTACACATAGGGATGCTTCTAAAATAAGAGCCCGTATCAACCATCTCACCTGTAGCCACATATTTGTTCACACCTTCATAAAGCTCTAATAAATTTTTAAGACAAGACCTCAAGGAGTAAAACCAAGTTGACAACCTGAACAGATGTGTCTCTTTAGAGTGCCATGAATTTGCTGCTTGTCAACTCAATGAGGAAATGAAAGGGATGTGTGAAAACCTCTATTCCACATAGCTCGTATGGACTCCAGCTGGTGCAGTAGTCTATACAATGGTTTGCTTCAGGCGGTTTGGGATACAAATTGGCAGTGTATTCTGAAGCTGTAGAATCTGATGTGGTGACACCAACCTGAAAGGGAAGCAAAATTTTGCTTTTTCCAGAGCAGCTCTCCTTACCTCCTCATCCAGGTGAGAATGCAAGCTGGAGGGCTCTGGTGCAGCAAGTAGTTGATGGCAGTAGTGGCAGAGAAGGCCTGAGAGCTCAGGGGAGATACCTGGATTGGGGCCTTCAGGAGAGTTTGCGAGTACTTCGAGTCAGCTTGTCATTCTCTCTATGAATATAGGGTCAGCAGGGGAAGGCCTGAAGAATTTTATATTTTTTGGCTCTGGAACAGAGGTTGGGAACATCTGTGCAAACCAGTCAAGCTCCCTGCTTATGTCATTCTTTATCTGGAAAGCCTGCAATAGTGACTTTGGGCAGTATCTTGCTCACAATTGTGGAAGTGGAGGAATCCTTCCTACAAGATATTGATAGTGTCATCAGATATGTAAAAAAGCTGGAAAAATATATAGATGGAATAGACTAGAAATGTTGGACTTTGGAATAAAAGTGGAGGAGATGAGGAACCAAACTGAAGAGCTAAAGAAATGTGATAGTTAATTGTTAAAATACCTTGGATTAGTACACTGAAAGTTGGAAATATTTGAGAACTTCGCCAAGAGACATAATTTGAGATTTTTGAATTTACCCCAGTCAGTATTTGTATCTTCAGTAGATATGCTTAGAAGATACATATGGAGGTATTTTGAGTCCCACCAGAATCTATTCCATCTATTACAAGGGCTATAAACCTTCCTAAGAGTTTGGAGAGTAGGAGAAAGGAGAGGAGAAGAAAAGGTGTCTGAGGACAGTCTGGATGTTTCTGGGCTTCTGAAAGATTCATAGTTGGAGCCCTGAGCACGAACAACATTAGCAGACACTTTCGCATTGGAACCAGACAAAATCTGGGCACTTAGGACCCGATTTTGAGCTGGGCAAGCTAAGCGCTGCGTTGGTGCATAGCCCTGCCTGCTCACCTTTAACCCCAGATATTCAATGCCGCATCGATGGCTTTGAATATCCGGTTTGAGTGCTCTGGGAAAACTGCCGCACAGCCTAACTGGGTAGTGGTGATATTGGACCGCTACTTAGTTAGCATCCATGGCTGAGACTAGGCAAGCCAAAAGCTGGGAGTCTGAGGACGAGGCTTCCCAGAGACACATAAGCACTGCGATCTCTCCTCGGATCTGTCTCCCCCAGCGTCACGATGCCTGTCACCACCCAAGGACACATCGTTCCTCGAGTTTGTCCAGGACATTGCAACAGCCTTGTCTCTCAGCCCTGAGTCAGACCCTTGCACAGAGGAGCTCAAAATCCTCCAGTATGAGGCTGCACCTAGGGAGGCTCTTACGGACCCTGTCCCCACCATCCTCAGGTGACTCCTCCTTTGGATGTGGGAGACACTGGCACCTGTGCCAATAGTTAGCCGATGCCTCGACACCATGTACCGGGTCCAGTGGGGTCACAGCTTTCAGAAGGCACAACTCCTTCACACCTCTATGGTGATAGAGTCGATCATGCATCGGCATAAAAGTCTGAAGACTCCGTCTTCCGTGCCCCGGGACAGGGAGTCCCACACCCTCAACGCCCTTGGATGCAAATGCTACCAAGGCTCAATCCTGGGTACATGCTGTATATTGGCATCCCCACTCGACGCGCTCAAACACTTTTTCTGTATCGAATGCCACATAGAGTGCTGGCATTTCCTGCATCCAAATGACCTGCAACAAGTTCACCGTCCTCCTAACATTGTTCAAGATAACCCACCCTTTAACAAACCCCATTTGATCTGGATGGATTAATCTACGAAGAAGCCCCTCCAATCACTTTGCTAACACCTTGGCAAACAGTTTGGCATCACTATTTAGTGCTATTGGATGGTAACTGCTACATTGATTCTGAGGTTTACCCTCTGTGTAACCCAATTAAAATAGCCAAGGCCATGGATTCTGGAAGGGAATCACCCCTAAGAGGATTGGAGAACATCCTCACCAATAGCGGGGAAAGTTCATCCCTCAAAGCTTGATAAAATTCAGCTGGATAACCATTCCCCCCCCTCCCCCTGCAGCCTTCTCTTTAGGCAAAGCTTGGGTCGCCTCCCTCACCTCTAGCTCACTGATCAGCCACCCAAGTCGGGCTGCCTCCTCCCCATCTAGCCAGGGAAGGCAGTGTGGCGCTAGGTAGACTGCTGTAATCTGATCCTTGTACCAGGCATTCTGCATCATACAGTTGTTCATTGAAGGACTGAAAATCCTAATATCTCCCTAGTAGAACCCACCTTCACCCCAACTCCCCTCAATTTCAGCTAGTTCTCTGTTTCTTTAACTGCCAGGCCAATAATTTTCCCGCCCTATTGCCATGCTCCATGTAATTCCATTTTGTTAGTCGAAGTAGGTGCGCTATCCACTCGGTCTCCAAAGCTTGAAGCTGAGCACGAACTGCTGTGAGTTGCCTCAATACTGACCGCTTCCTGTTCCTACAATGCTCTCCCTGAGGCTCATTAATTCAGAGCAATAGTTGCAATTTCTTCTGCTCCCTCTCCCTTTTAGCCTGTGACTCCAGCTGAATCAGAATGCCCTGCATAAAGGCCTTCCACCCATCCCATAAAGACCCCTCCGATACCTCCCCATTATCATTGGCTTACATATAATGTTTCCACTCACTGTTTGTCAACCACCACCTCCTTATGTAACAGTGAAACATTAGCCCATCAGTCAGACCTCACCCCTGGTCTCCCAGGCAGTCATCGGCCCTCAACCATTCCATGATCGGACAGTTCCATTGAGTGAATCTCCAACCCATCAAATCTCCCCTTACTACCTCTGGGTACCAGAATATAGTCCAGTCTCAAGTATGTATCTGCATGAGGCAAGTAACAGCTGTATTCTTTACAACTCCCATTCCTCTCTCGCCATAGGTCCACCAACTCCCATTGTTTCATCCACTCCTGAAGCTCCCTCCCCTCCCATTTTTGCATTCCTCACATATTTTGACTGATCTGCAGCTCCTAAGGCACAGTTCATGTCTCCCGCATTCACCCATTCTCCCTTGGCCATCTTTGCAAACTCCCCTATCCATTTCTGGAAAAAGAAACTCTTCACTCCATTTGGGGAATATAAGTTGAGAATGGAGATTGTCTACTGCTCCACCCTCTTTGTTACCCAAACCACCCGCCCCTGCATATCGCCTCCTGAGGCATAAAACAAAAAGGGGCACCCTTTTATGCAATAGAATCACCACCCCTCTTTTCTTGGAATTAAATGAGGAGCAAAATATCTGATCATACCCTTTCGCTTGAAGTTTCTTATGCTCTGCACTCGTTAGTGTGTCTCTTGTAATAAAGCTATATTGACCCGGGAATGAAATGCAAGATCCAACACTCTGTTCCGTTTACTGGGTGATTGATCCCCCTGATGTTAAGAGAGGCTATTTTTTATCCCCCCATTTGCATGTGGATCCATCAAACATACATCTCCCAGCCAAGCATATTTCACACCCACATATCCCCATTCAAACTAATCCCCCATACACCACTGAGCATTACAACCATAAAAACAAAACCAACAATTCCTAACACTCCCCACCATTACCCTCACAGTTCCATCCCAATATCCTCTTTGATTTTCCATTTTGGACTTCCCCAGACAGCTACCAACCCTCTGATTACCTCCCTTCCCCACCTCCCCCGCACAGCAATTTCTAACACTTCCCTCCCCCCAGGCCCCCAAGTAGTTATTTTGGTGTGCCGCTCCCCCACCCCTTCATCACATTGGCTGTTATTCAAGGTCCATCGCTTCACAGATCTGAGTCCTCAAAAAATCATTGTCATGGACCTGTAATTAAAAAGTCCTTCAAACTTTAGGGCTACGGGGACCTCCACCAGGGCACCATCACCTGTTACTGCTGTATAAAGTCTCCTTTTGCTTCATACATCATTTCAGCTCTTCACTGGAGCAGAGATTACATCCTCGATTCTCCTCCCTTCCAATAGTGCTACACTGGCCTCCTCTGCTTCCACAGGCTGCTGATCCATGCTCCCTGCTGATCTGTCTTTGTTGCGGCCTGGCGACATCAACTTGACTAGCCCCGAGCTGTCCCTTATTGTCTGGCTTCCCCTGGTACTGCTCCCAATAAGTGCTGGTTGCACACCCTTGGGTGAAACCCCTATTGGAGTGATGGGAAGAATGCAAATAAATTTGTTTACTTCCTCTGGAGAATTTAAAAATCTTATTACTCCACAAAAGTTAGTCAGGCTGGATACCAAATCGCAGCTTTAATCCTTTTGTTGGCTAGCTGATCTCGGCATTTTAATAAGTCCTTCTGACATTGCACAATCTCTGCTGCCAAATCAGGTAATACCATGATTTTCCAATTTTTGTACTGCACATGGCCTGGTCTCTGATAATAAACTCCTGATCCTGGAACCTCAAGAGTTTTACAATAAATGCGCGTGGGCGAGTGTTGGCCTCTGGCCGTGGTCTTAGCTTATGGTGTGCTCTTTCCAGTTCATCACTGGGGAGGAAGAACCCAGGAAACAGGCCCAAAGTAGTTCTTACACAAATTTACATGTCTCCAGACCCTCTTCGCCCTTGAGGACACCAAATATCCTCACATTGGATCGCCGATCCCTATTCTTCTGATCCTCTAATTTTTCATGAAGCCATGCCACTTTTTTTTTCAGGCGGCTCACATCCTCCAACAGTACTTTCTGTGTATCCTCCGCCTTCCCAATTTGCTTTTGGCCTACTCAATCCGCTCCTCAATAGCCACAAATTTCTCTTCAGTTTTATTTAGAACTTTGTCCACTATCTCCATCTTGGAAGCCTGGATTTCTGGAAGCACCATTATTAGCATAATGCTCCCCTTCAGAATAGGATCTTCTGGCTTGCTGATAATGGAGGAGCTAGGTGATGGTCAGTGCAAAAGGCCAGCAGTGAGATGGATCGATACAATAACAGCAGCTACGGGTGCCAGTCTGTCAACAATGAGCCACCTGACTGAAGACCGAACACAATTTAGGACAACTATCCATGAGTCGACACCGACTTGACGGCACTTAACAACAATAACAGATGATAGCGGCTGCAACGCCATTTCAGGTGCCTTCCCTGCCACCTTTGCTTTTGTCTTTGTTGTTTTTATTTTGACTGATTTTGGCATTTTGTTGAGTCCACGATCTCTTCCCCACAATTTCAGATGTGGTTTCTCACGCTTGCTGTGCAGGGTTAGCAGAGAGAGATTCGCTACACGTCCTGTCACGTCACTATCCAAACCGGAGGTCCCCCATTCCTAATATCTTAAAACAGCAAGCAGAGTTGACTTCTGAGGAACTTTCCCTTAGTCCTGTCCTCCGCCTCCCACCACCCACTTGCAATTTCAGTTCAGGATGTGTCCCCCAGTGATGGGGAAACAGGTGGAAGGTCTCTCCTATCTGGGGACTTGGATGCATACTTTGTTGGGATGAACTTAAGCATTGCTGGTAATGCCAGGTCAGAACTTGTGGTATCTCAGAATTTAAGTGTGTCATTGGGAGAGCAGGAAGGGAATATTTTGCATTCTGATGATGGTGATTTAGAAGTAGGTTCAATTAGGCCTAATACTTTTTCTGGGAAATTATCATGTGAAACAGCTTTGCCAATGACACCTCCTGGGGAGATTTTGAATCTGGATTTATGGCAATCGATCACCAGGATGGAATCTACTTTATAAGCATCTTTGACACATCTGTGCTCCTTTACGGGTGAGGCTGTGGGAAGACTTAACAAATTAGATCAGCAGCTGAATAAGGCTGAATCTAAGATTTCAGTCTCTGGATCAGCTCCTTGGAGCAGTTTATTCTGTGAATGCAGCCCTTGTTAAGGATAAGAATTTATTGGATAATAAGCTTAATAAATTAGAGAACTATATTTACTATAACAATTTGAATTTCTTTAATTTCCTTTATACAAGATTCTCCTGTTGAGATATTAAAATTATGTTTCTGGGATATTCTGGATTTGGACCTTCCTTCCTATCCATCTATCTCTAGTGCCTATTATATAGTGGGCTCTTAAGAATTTGGATGGCTTGGAGGAAACTCGGACTGGGAATCCCTGAATTTGACTTTACAGTTAGAAAACAACCCTGGAAGCGACCTACAAAAGGACAATTTTGATTGCTGCATTTGTTACAGTCTCTGATAAGGATAGAATTCCGAGTTTAGTTTTTATGGCTAGGACACAGAATTTTCACGGTCATAAAATATGTTTTCCCTGATCTTTCTGATAAAACACAGAAGACCAGGAAAAACCTTCTTAAGCTTCACCCTAGAGCGCTTGCTCTTGGGATGAGTTTCTTCTTGAAATGTCCTAGGAAGTGTTTTATCATATACTAGGATCAGGATTATGTTTTTCTAAAACCAAAACAATTTGAGGAGCTTATTATTGCTCAAGAAGATACTCTTACTGGGGGATCTGCAGTTTTCAGTAATGATGTATAAGAATTGGGGGGAATATGAGGGCATTAAATAGGTTTTGAAAATTTGAAATGTCCTTTTCTTTTGTTATTTTCTAAGATAATTGGTCTCCCCCATTATTTCTTCAGTGGATATAGAAAGAGTTGAAAGTTTTCTTACTTTTGTATTTTTCTTTTCTTACCTATCTATTTCTAATATTGTGTATTGATTTTTGTATTTTATTTTTCTGTTTTGTAATTTGGAAATGTAATGAGTTAAAAAAATTTGGGCACTCCAGTATTTGTATTTCCTTATATCCCTAGGGCCTCTCAAGAAAGGTGTGAGGCCTTTCTAGCTCAGAGACACTGATATTTCCTTGGGTGCAAACTTTGTGTTGAGATTCCCATGTTTATGTGTTATCAAACTGGATGGCGTTCAGTATATTTTCTATGACCCCAGACAACGTCAAAATTTCCTTTAACATACTTTGTCAATTGCTATAAAACTGTGTAAGATTTGGATGTTAGCATGGTTAGTGAGAAACCATTGGCCTGCTCGGATCCCATTTAATTTTTCCTTATGTTGATTACGGGTTTTTTTATGTGTAATTTTTATTTCTGGTTGGGCACTTCTTCCCCCCTCCTGCTCAGGTTTGTGCTCTTCCAAATGAGTTTTCAGTCTGTTTGAGGTAATTTCATAATTTAGTTTCCTTTATGACTAGTATAATGGTTCCCAAACCTGTCTTGGGATGCTTCCCAGCCAGCCAGGTTTTCAGGATATCCACTATGAATATTCATGAAAGAGATTTGCTGAAACTGCCTCCACTGCATGCAGACCTACCTCCTGCATATTCATTGTGGATATCCTGAAAACCCGACTGGCTGGGGAGCCCCCAGGATAGGTTTGGAAACCACTGGACTACTATGTTTTGTGGCTGGACCTCATTGTATTTTCTTTACTAAACCCATGTTGACTAAATGGTCGTTAATTTAGGGTTTTTTAAAGTAAAACTTCAACCATTTTGCATGCACCAACATTGGATTCACTGGTCTGTTCTTTTCTGGATCACCATGGAGCCCTTTAAAAACTATCATTACATTGGCCACCTTATTTATTTATTTAGCTGTATTTATATCCCGCTGTTCACCGGGTCAAAGCGGTCAATTGGGGGATACATTTAACATGAGGGGATATGAGACACATACGCTAATACTTACAGGGAACATGGGCAATGGGGGGTTAAGTGGCTTGCCCAAGACCACAAGGAGTGCATATAGGACCTTACAGTTCTCAGGTTTTGTGGCTGTTTTAAATGATAGGTTACCGATTACTTAGTAACAAATTAGCAATTTTATATTTGTGCTCTTTCAGAATGTTGTATGATTGCCATCCATTCCTTGTAATCTGTTACTCTTTATTTTGTCAGTTTACATTATTACGGCTCCTATGCTGTAATAAAGGTGAGGTAAGAGAAGCTGGTATAGCCAAAAAAGCATCTTTCAGAAAAAGGAAAAAGGAGATAAACGACTAAACCAGGAAACAATATGGCTGACATTCTGTAACCCAAATAACGGGGGTGACAGAACACAAAATGGCATGGGACAGATACAGTGGATTCCTTTATAGCAACAGGATAAAATCAAAATAAATTGAACTATGTCTTATATCTCAACTAATAGGGGTGACCTGCACGGAGCGGTGGGTACACCCCTAAACAAAGGCATGGGGGAAGGGTAACCTGCACAGAGCAGCAGGTGCACCTATTCTTGCTAGCTCTCTGGGCAGATTAGATGGACCATGCTGGTCTTTATCTGCCGTCATATACTATGTTACTATGTTACCTCATGCATATGTTAGACTCTGGTAACTGATCCTTTTAGGTTTTCTCTAATTTCCTCATTTTATCATAGTTTTCCTTTTTAACCCTTTCAGACCGTATGTCCACTGTAATGGACGTCATGTTATTCATTGAATTCCATGTATATATTTATGGTGTCTGTGAAAAAAATTCAGGTCTGAAAGGGTTAAAATAAAATGCTACAAGGGAATTTTTTTTAGTGTCCTCATTTCATTGTATTGTGATAATTATTGTCTAGCAGCCCTACCACCCTTAACCCATGCAGCAGGATCTGCGGTACCAGTAAGGACTAGATCTAAAGTACTTTTCCCTCTTGTTAGTGTGAGGAGCAGCTGCTTCATGAATCAGTCATTTATAGCAACTAGAAACCTTACTTCCCTTGCCTATCCTGATGAGATGTTTATCCTATCATATATGGTCAGAGCTGGTGAAAGCAATTTGTATATCTCTGAAGGTGAGAGAACAGCAATTTACCAGATTTACCGCTGAATTTTAGGACATGTTCTCCTACGATCACTGTGTGGTGGTTCATTTCAGGAATGAGAAGTAAAAAATAAATTGAAAGGTTTTCATGGAGTAAAATACCATTGAAATAATACAGTGTGCTGGGATATGGCTGCCTATTTGTTGTAGTGGCTTGCAAGGGGTATTCGCAGTATGTTGTGCTGGCAATTAAGAACAGCATTTTTCAGGAGATGACTTGGAAGGACACTTGTCCTATCAGTTAAAAGGGGGAAGCATAAGTTGGCCAAATGCCATTTTGAGGCACAGAATGGAGGTGGAGCTCAATTTGGGGATTTTTGTTCATGAGACGCCTTAGGAATTGCAAGACAACTGGATGTAAGAAGATTTGTCTTCTTTCACGATGGTTATGTTAGGAAGAAATGGCTCTGAGGTGATCATACAATGGTCATTTGTAAACCAGAGTTGGAGAGATGAAAGAGATGCTGCAGGAGAGTGGGAATAAAGTAGTCTAAAGCAGTGATTCTCAAATGTTTTATGTTTATGTTTATTAAAACTTTATATACCGCCCAATACAATTAGCATCTGGGCGGTTCACAATACATAAAATCAAATTAAAATTTTAAAAAGAGAGAGCTGCGAAAAAGAGCCAGAAAAGGAACGCCATAAAATTAGAGAAAAGGGATAGATACAGAGAACAGATTGGGGGGGTAAAGATGGGAAACAAAAGGGGGAGAGAAAGGGAAGACAACAAAAGAAGAGATATAGGACAGGGGTAAGGGGTATGCTGTCAGAGGCCCAAAGGGGGAGGAGGGGGAGAAGATGGGACTGGGAGAGGAAGGTTAAAGGCAGAACAGAAAAGGTGGGTTTTAAGGTTAGTTTTAAAGGACAAATAGGAGGTTTCCAGACGTAGGGAGGGGGGAAGGGAGTTCCAGAGCCTTGGACCAAGAAAAAAGAAAGCAGAAGACCGAGTAGATTCGAGGTGCGCTTGGGAGGGAGGGGGTAGAAACATACGGTTAGCGTGAATAGAGCGGAGAGAATGATGAGGGGTATGAAGGCGGACCAGGCTAGAAAGATATAGGGGGATACCTGAATGGATCACCCTGTGAACGAAAATAAGAATTTTGAATTGGACATGAAAGACAACAGCAAGCCAATGAAAGTGTATTAACAGAGGGGTGACGTGATCGAACCGTGAAGCATGAGAAAGGACACGAACAGCAGCATTTTGAACACGTTGAAGACGACAAAGTTGGGATTGGGGAAGACCAGCAAGACAAACATTACAGTAGTCAAGACGAGACATAACAAGGGATATAATGAGAGTAGTCATAGAGGAGATAGTAAGAAAAGGTCGTACAGCACGAAGTTGTTTAAGGGAAAGGAAGGAACGTTGAACAACTGAGGAGATATGGTCTTTAAAGGAGAGGGAGGAATCAAGAATCACACCCAGATACCGCAAGGAGGAGACGGTGGGGATGGGTGAAGAAGAAATAGGGGAGTGAGGGTAGGAGTGGGATTACCAAAAGTGAACCATATAGCCGAAGTTTTCGAGAGATTAATATGAAGAAAGTTAGTAGAGAGCCAGGAAGCTACAGAAGAAAGACAGGTATTGAAGGCAGTGATATCGGGTGCAACAGGATCAGTGTGATAAAGAAGAAAGATATCATCCGCGTAGTAATAGGCAGAGACCCCGTGCTGCTGGACAAGGAGGGCAAGAGGGGCCAGGAATACATTAAAGAGAAGAGGGGCGAGAACAGAACCTTGAGGAACACCACAGGGAAGGGGTGTGGAAGGAGAGGACTCTGAGCCAGTGTGAACTGAGAAAGTGCGATTGAACAAAAAAGAGTGAAACCAACGAAGAACTAAACCAGAGAGACCCGCATCCTGAAGATGAGATAGCAAGGTGCGGTGGTCAACCAGGTCGAAAGCAGCCGAGAGATCTAGAGAAACAGCAAGAGAAAGCAAACCATGATCATGAGCAGAGTGCAAGTCGTTAAGGCTAATGTACTCCATCAAGGGTCAATCGGATGCTCAGGTACCCCCTCTCTCTATCTATCTATCTATCTATCTATATCTATATATATATAATGTGTGTGTGTGTGCTAAGAAATCCTATTGTTTCCGTGTCAGTTGACTTTTTTTATGCATCTCTAAATGCTACACAAATAGTTGTACTGAAAATTGCAGCCCCTAAGGTATCCTCTTGTACTCCTCTAGGTACCCTAGGAGTTCACCTAACACTGGTTGAGATCCACTGGTCTAGAGGGTTGTAGTGACTACTGTGGCAACAGTGGATGAAATAGGACTATTTGAATTGTTATGATTTCCTGGTAGAGGATCTATATAAGGCTATCAAGATGTCTTAGATTTCTAATGGAATGGGCAATTAGAGTTCTATAAATTAATGAATGGAGTAGAACGGGTAAATGTGGCTGGGTAGTTTACTCCATCAAAAAGTAGAAAGACTAGGGGACACGCAATGAAGCTACAATGTAATCCATTTAAGAGTAATAACAGAAAATATTTTTCACAATGCATAATCAAACTCTAGAATTGGTACTAAAAGCTGTTAGTATAGCTGGGTTTAAAAAAGGTTTGGACAAGTTCCTAGAGGAAAGGTCCATAAACCATTATTAAAGAGGACCTGGGAAATCCACTGCTTACCCTGGGACAAGCATTGTGGATCCTTTGTAAATTTTTGGGAACCTTTCAGGTACTTATGACCTGGATTGGCCACCGCTGGAAGCAGGATACTGGGCTTGATGGAACTTGGTCTGACCCAATATGGTATTTCTTATGTTCTTATGAGTTCATATGTCACGCTGCATGCCATGCACCCATAAAGCATGGTACTGTTCTGTCTGTAATATTTCCATCCTTTTTCTCCATCACAAATGACACTGCATCTTATTTATTGTAATGGTTGGGCAATTCATTGTTCATAATTGTTATGCAAGTGGAGGAGTAGCCTAGTGGTTAAAGCAACAGCCTACTTTCCAAAAGATCAGGTTTAGATTCCTATTGGCACTCCTTGTGATCGTGGGCAAGTCACTTTACCCTCCATTGCCTTGAAAGAAAAGGTCTGGCACTGGTCGTACCTTGCAAAGAAAATCCAGGGGCTCCTGGGTCACCAGGAGTCAGCATTGACTTGACGGCACTTTAAAAAAAATTGTTATGCAGCACCATTTTTAAAGCTGCTGACTGAACTTGCTTATGCTAAAAAGAAATGTGTCCAAAATATAATTTAGTGAAGTGTGACTTTTTTTGTTCATGCGTAACTCACTATTACTATTGAAGATTTTGTAGATAGTTTTAATGTTCATAGTTACATAGCTCTTGTGGCAGGAATTGTTGGCTGCAGGCCTGATAGGCCTTTCTCTTTGTACAACTTCAATGAAAATCTCTTTGTCTGAGTGGATCTTTGTATGTGCCTTTATTAGTCTGTATTTCAGTGGAAGACAGAGGGCCTTAGGCTTCCTGGGCAACATCAAGCTCTGCTAAGAATTCAGGTCATAAACTCTCCTGTTTCCTAGCAACTCTGAAATGGTGGCACTTTCTTGTATGGCTAAATCTTTCTGTGGCAGTTACTAGGATCATTCAGTGCATAGCTCTGGGCAGTGTTAATATCTCACACTTGTGTTGGTAGTCAGCGGTAATAAGCGGTTTGAAGACCCATCAGAATATTTTCAGTGTGTGCACAACTGTGCCCTCAGTGGAACAGAATCGGGTGTCCTGCATTAAGAAACCTGTTTATTTCCATCGGACCTGCATGCTGCTGTGTTGGAAGGAAAAATCCTTTGGCTTTTCAACACCAGTAAACTTTGCATTGCAGTTTGACTGAGAAAATTCCAAGCTGGAGGTAAGCAGAGAACAAGAACTATTGTCACGTTTTTCTCTGTATTGGAATAAATAAATTCATAGACAGGTCGATTATTTGAAATAAGATTGCTTTATCAGTTAGTTAAAAGTTATGTATCAAACTATGGAGCAATATGCATTCCCCTCAATTGGACACACATTTCCTTTATCCAGTATCGAAGAAAGAGTTTTACTGTAGTTAATTTTTTAAAATGTTTGCTCTTTAAATATCCACAAATGATTAGTCTATAGAATTAGTCTGAAACAATTGTTGGTTATTTTTTAGCCTGCTGAGGATATGTGAAAAATTGGAGGAGATGTGAAAAATTGGAAATGCTTGACTCATTAGCTTCTCTGGGATGCGTTATCAGTATTCATGAACATGCAGTATATGCTATATTTAATAGGACTCTTAAGGATAATAGTGCATTGCAAATCATGAACTACAGATAAGACATCTTAGAATTCTGTGGAAAATGCTTCTGAAAATTATATGGCCCTTACTAAAGGGCAATGGCTTAAAAGAAATACTCTCGTCCCCATATGTGATTACAGAGGAGCTGTAAAACCACCCAATAACAGATCAAGGAGAAAAAACAACCACAATCTTTTAGCAGTCCCAGCCGCGTTCTCTAGCTCCAACCTCGCCACCTCCAGCAGAGCCTTCTCCCTCAATGCACCCTCCACCTGAAACTCCCTCCCACCAGAGATAAGATCCTTGTCAGACATTGGGGAGAAAACTAAAAACCTACCTCTTTCCTAGAGTACTTTGGATCAGACACTTAATGACCAACTGAATTTGCCACCAACCACTTAGGATGCATAGTACCTTCCCTTACCTTTTTGAATAAACTATCTAGAATTCATATTACCTCCACCACTGCCCCACCTTGTATGAATATTCACAGTCCCTCTGTTCTCCACAGGCCGCACACCATGAGTCACCTGTTACATATTGATTGTTTAACTATTACCATTTACTTTCATACTAAATTCCATATAAAGTGAAGTAATCATTACTTATCATTGGTTAATTGTTACTTTCTAATTCAAAGTTAAGTTGTTAATCATGTTCAATGTACACCACTGGTTAATTGTTACTTTCAACAACTACATTTTATATAAAGTTAAAGTTGTTAATCTTGTTCAGTGTACACTGCAGTGACTGGTAGATACAGCGGTATGGAAAAGCTGCTAAATAAATAAATGAAGCAATCCTTTGTTATACAGTATACGTACTATATTCTTTGCTAAGCGACTTGGGAATTTAACAGTACTTAGCAGATCATGCAAGGACATTGAAAAGAAAACTCCCAGAGCATTTGAAATACCTTTTCAGTACTTCTGTCCAGACTGCATTTTAACTGGGTATTGTTTGTATCTGACTGTAGATATGAAATTGATGCACAGTGGAGAAGTTTTTAAAAAATAGAGCTATGAAACATTTTATCATCATAGATCTTCACCAGAAAGAACTAGCAGGGCAGGTCCAAGAGTTGGTTCAAAGTGTCAGCGCTAAGCAAACCATAAGGCTTATCCCCCTCCCCCTCAGCAGTCAGAATCTATTGCTTAGCTTTGAATGCCCTGCTCTTTACTGCCCTCAGAAGCTGCCGCCCTGGCAACTGCCTAGTTTGTCTAATGGTTGACCCGGCGCTAAGAGCTTTGATCTGATTTTCAGTGGGCAATTAACATACCTACAGTTATATACGTTGCCCCCATTCTGTTAACTTAATGTTGTTTTTTTAATTCTTATTTTCCATCCTCTTTAACCTTCTGTGTCCTATTTGATTTATGGAGTTCTTTTCTTTCTTTCTCTTGAGTTTTATGTAAACCACTTTGATGCTAACCACGTTAAAGGCGGTATAGCGAGCCACTAATAAACATAACATGTTCAAGAGATGCTTGCTTTGGATTTCTTTTGGGCTAATTTGTTTAAGATGATAGAAAAACACCTTTAAGATTTGCCTGTCAAAAACATGCTCAGAACTCCACTGGTTCCAGGACTTAATTTTATAAAAGGACAGCTAAACGTGAAATCCAAAAAAAGTGCCCATTTAATAAAGGCAACATAGGCACTTATGTGTCTTTATAAAATAGATTCCCAGATCCTGCCCAAATAGTGCAAAAATGTACACTAGTCCAAAGCTGTAAAAGTGTACGTGTAATCTGTGGGTGTCTGTGTATTTTATGCAACATACATGAATACATCACAACTCTGCCTCTTCTCTGCTCAAACTACATACCAGACTGCATAAAAGTAGGGATACATTTTCCATGCATCTACTTTTTACATGTGTTCATGGCTGTGCAATTTTACAAAAGCCCTTCTCTGCATATAAAATGGGCTTTTAGTGCAGAAAAGGCTTTATAAATCATTTCCCTACTGTTTAGTAAATGTCTTAAGCATTATAACTGTCCTCAGTCATGAAAAAGTGTTGTTGTTGTTAAGTGCCGTCAAGTCAGTGTCAGCTCCTGGCGACCCTCTGTTCGGTCTTCAGCCAAGCGGCTCATTGTTCATAGAGTGGTATTGTTTATTGTTTATTAAAAACGTATTATACCGCCCATCACAAAAGCATCTGAGCGGTTTACAAACATATCGAATCAATATCAAAGGCTGCTGGAAAGAGAAAACGCCAATTCAAATGGACAGGAAAGTAAAGAGTAGAGGTAAAGAATAGAGGGGGTGAATAAAGGATCAGAGAGCAAGTGAAGGAGTAGGCTGGTAAGTGCGCTTTAGCGTGAGGGGGGTAAAGGGGGACAGTGGGAGGGGGAAGGTTGAAGGCGGAGCAGAAAAGGTGGGTTTTTAGTTTGGTCTTGAAAGGTTTTGAGTGAAGATTCTAGGCGAAGGGCTGTGGGGAGCGAGTTCCAGAGACGAGGGCCGAGGAAATAGAAGGCAGAGGAATGGGCCTGGGAAGGGAGACATGCGATTTACGTGAAAGGAACAGAGAGGACGGTGGGAGGAGTGAAGGCGGACCAGATCAGCGAGGTAAATGGGGATACCAGTGTGGATCGACCCATGAACAAAAATGAGAAATTTGAATTGAATCCGGTAGGGTACGGGGAGCCAGTGCAGGCGGATAAGAAGAGGGTTGATGTGGTCGAAGCGGGAGGTGTGGGTAAGAAAGCGGGCGGCGGTGTTTTGGATGCATTGCAGGCGATGTAGTTGCGACTGGGGAAGACCAGCTAGAGAGGTGTTACAGTAATCCAAGCATGATATAACAAGGGAAAGGAGCAGAGTGGTCATAGAAGAAGGAGTGAGAAAGGGAATAGCTGCTGTTATTGAATCAGTCCATCTTATTGCGGCCTTCCTCTTTTACGGTGACCTTCTACCTTCCAAAGCATTATGTCTTTCTCCAATGATCTCTCTCTTTGCATGATGTGTCCAAAGTATGAAAGTTGAGGTCTTGTCATCTGAGCTTCTAAGGAAAGCTTAGGTTTGATCTCCTCTAGTATTGACTGGTTTATTCTTCAAGCAGTCCATGATACACACAGTATTCATCGCCAGCACCATAATTCAAAGGCATCAGTTTTCTTCCGTTCTATCTTTTTCACTGTCCAACTTTCGCATCCATATGACGTTATTGAAAATACCATGGCCTGGACAAGTCAAATTTTTGTATGGAGAGAGTCATCTCTGCTCTTAAGAATCTTGTCTAGGTCCTTCATAGCCATTCAACCAGAGCAATACGTTGTCGAATTTCTTGACTGCTAGTCCTTTCTTTATTAATTGTTGATCCAAGTAAGTTAAAGTTGTCAACTATTTCAGTTTCTTCTCCATCATTGATGAACTTACTGATTTTGCCAGTTGTCAGGATCTTTGGGGCTTGTTTACAAAGCCGTGGTAGCGGCTTCCGCCCGATATCGGAGCCGCGGCCCCATTGAATTCAATGGGGCTGCGGCTCCGATATCGAGCGGAAGCTGCTACCGCGGCTTTGTAAACAAGCCCCTTTGTCTTCTTTACATTAAGGTGCAGGCCCATTTTAAGACTATGTCCCTTGATCTTGAGAAACAAATGTTTCAGATCATCTTTGCTTTCAGCTAGTAATGTGTTATCATCAGCATAACGAAGATTGTTGATTCTTCCACCAATCTTCACACCTCGGTTGTCTTCATACAGTCCTGCTTCTCTGATGATTTGTTCTGCATATAAATTAAATAGATAGGGGAACATATGCAGCCTTGTTGTAGACCTTTGCCGATTTTAAATCATTCTGTTTCTCCTAGTACGTGTCTGCTTTTTACTTGAAAGACTTTGCAGGATTTTCAAAGTAAAGATATACACGCACCTTCCTTTGAAAATTATCTCAGGAAAGGTGCCCCCATATGTTTTTATTTTGAGTAAAAATATGTGTAATAGTTTGTTTATTTATTTAAAACATTTATATTCTATCCATCCACTGTTCTGAGTGGATCACAGGTAATATATATATAACCCAACAATAAAACACACTGTGTAATTCCAAACCCCAACCCAGTACCCAGGAATGCCTTCCCTTACAGCAGTGAAAAATAATGTGAACTGACATAGTATCAATATATTTGCTCACGTGTAGGTCAGACATTTCCACAAGTAAAGGATTGTGTTACCTATGGAAATGGCTTTGAAAATTACCCTTTAAATGTACAGTATTTGCATAAATCTTTTTTTCAGAATGATTAGAATAGGGATTGAGAGGTTCTAAGCGCCAAGTCATCATGGCGCCTAGAAATGAGGCATTTCCGATTTCCCCACTGTGACGGGCTCTCTGCATGGTTGAGCTCGTAGTTGAGGAAATTTGGGCTGATCTCGCAATTTCAGCTTCTTCCACTGTGTGGCTGAAGCATATAGAGAACTCATTGAGTTGGGGCAGTCTGAAATGATGTGTGTTTCAGTAGCTACAGCTAAGCACAAGAATCAGTGAGTGAGAGAGAGACTGGATGGAGTGGAGATGGGGGCATATGAGAGAGGGGGAGAGACTGGTTAAGCTGGGTGGGGGTATGAGAGAGAGAGAGAAACTCGAAGACTGGGGAGGGTTATGGCAAAGATAGAGGAACTGGGGAAGGTTAGGCAGAGGTTCATGGCAAAGAGAGAGAGATTGGTTGAAGGCAAGGTGTGTAGGCATAAGAGAGAGATCCCCACCAGATGTGGATAGAACGCCTACCTGTCCTCTCTGCACTCAGAAACTGAAGGATAAATTTTATGGATTTGCTCAGGAACCAAATACCAACAATATAATAATTTAAATCCATTTTCCACTAAATTCGCTGAGATGGCTGTCTTATTTGTATTATGGAAGATAGTCTTCCAGTCTCACTCACTTAAAGCTACCTCCAAATTTCTGTCACATAATTTTGTATGTCCCAATTTATACCCCTTACCCTATACACTAGACAGCAGCTTTCACTGATCAAACCCTCATTTCAGCATCACTTCAAACAGAGTGTAGTCCTGCTCCAAGGTATCACAAATAGGTTTGTTTTCTAAAAGTGGAGATATAGGTTAAAATCTTCAGATGGCAAACTATAAAGCTCCTTAAGGGTGTCATAAGATCGAAAAACCTGCTGGTCCACTGTAAACATCAAAGCACAAAGCACCAAAAATCAGACTGGGGGTAAAACAGGAGAGAACGCCCAGGAGTGCTAACCTAGATATCATTTTCCCTACCAGTAAGGCCTCATTAGTCGTATCCTAGATATCCTGAGTATCTGTCCTATAAGGTCTAATCCTAATCTCCTAATATCGATGCTCCCCACTCTACCAAATTCTGAACACAAAAATATCCCCTCTCCCAAAGATATATTGCTTGATCTTCACCCACTACTTCAAGAAGGAGCTCCCTCAGTCAACTACTGCTCTGAGCTGAACTGCTCAATAGTATCGTCCCAGATCAGACACACCCAGCCCTCCCTGTACTTTATTCTGCTGAAGAACCTTCCTAGCCATCCTATATGGCTTCCTTTTCTAAATAAAGTTGAAGACCTTACGCTGCAAACATTTTAAATCCCTATATGGGCTGGCTAGGGGAAGAGTCTGGCCCAAGTACAAAAAAACGGGATAATAGCATTCCTTTAACCACCAAGATACTATCAAGCCAACAGCGATTCAATTTTTGCCAACTATTCTAATCTCTGCCCATTTTTCCATAGAGAACTGAGTAGTTCTAACCATGTGTTTTTTTAGGATCTGCATTAACTTACATGCTAAGATATTCCAGGAATTCTGACATCCAGCAAAAAAGAAAAGACATGGCCAGGTGTTGGACCTGCTCCAAAGGGATACATTCAGCAATACAAATTTAGAGACATAAACCATACTAATATGCAGGGCTCTTTCATTAATACCTGAGGACCATGGAGGAAGTGACATCAGCGATGAATATGACACCTAAGCCCGAGGCTCCCGCTACCCCTCTAGCAATAGCAGTTTTTCTAGCAATCAGTTGTGGCGGTTTGCGTTACCTTCAGCTGGAGAGAGAGTGTCTTGTTTGCCAGGGAATGCCGAAGAAAGGCAAGAGCATGGACAGGCGGGAGATGACGTGGCAATCTGGTAGGCTGAGTCAATGAGCCGTGCTATTTCCCCCAGTAGCATGGCATCTTTGGACTTGGAGGTGGATTCCGCTGAGGAAGGATCTAGAGGCACAGAGTCTGGTGATGATATGAAAAGCCTATTTAAGAAACGTTTCACTGCTCTAACGTCAGAAGTGCGGGCCATGCGGGAGGATTTAGCTGGTAAAATTGATAAAATACATGGTGAGCTGGGAACCCGGATGGAAGAGGTGGAAACACATCTTGAGCAATCGGAGACTTTGTACTGCTCGCAACTTAAGGCGGATCATCAGGAGAAGCAATACCAAGAATTACTTTATGAAATGGATGCCCTGGAAAATCGTGGTAGGAGTTGTGCCTGTGGGGTGTACTGGAGCCCACTGGACAAGAGGATGGAGAGGCAGTGGTTCGTGAGGTGTGTGCTTTGCTGCAGGAGTCTAACCAGCCTGTGCTGCTTGAGCCATCGGTAGTGATAGAAAGAGAGCCCACCGGGCTCTGGTTGCTCCTCCAGCTGGTAAATCACATGACATTGTGGTGTGGTTCTTCAACTACCAGACTGTCCAGAGGATTTTGACCTGGGCGAGACAAGTGGACAGTGTGGAGTATGAAGGATGCAAGATTCTGCTGTCGAAGCAAAGGGAGATGCACCCGGTCCAAGCCATCTAAAACAAAGAAAGGATAAAATATCATTGGTCTTTCCCTTTTAAGCTGGCCTTTGCTGTTGAGGGGAAACAATATGCAGTCTGGGAATTGGCAGAGGCCTGGAATGTTTTGCAGCTGTTGCGTAAAGTAGATGACTACCAGATGAAAAGCGTGACCCCGAGCATAAATTTAATATAATCTAGATAAAATAAAATAAAAGAAAAAAAAAAAAAAAAGAAAGAAAACCTACCTGGGGTCCCGAGGGCTGCCCCGATGTAGCGGGAGGTATCCAGATAGTTTTGTTTTTTTTTTTAATCCCACAGCTGTGGGAGAAGCAGCTGCTGTTTCTTTTTTTTTTAAAAATAAAATAAAAGGCTGGGGGGAGGGGCCGTGGGCTCGGGTCTAGGTGGGATACGCTCTTGCAGCGTGCTGCAGGACCCGGCCCGAGGCCTGGAGAGTGGCTTGAGGGGCAGGCAGAGTGATCGGGTGCAGCCGCATGGTGCGCGGCTGTCCCAATCATCAAAGAAGTGTGCTGGCAGTGATCGGGTGCAGCTGTGTGTTTGCGCGGCTTGCCCAATCACCTGTGGGAGAGCCTGGGGGCATTGAGGGAAGCCACAGGTTTTCGCGGCTGCCCCAATGATAGACAGGAGGAGTCAGAGTTTCTCTCCTGTTATTGGGGAGGGTTGCGGCTGCTGCTGTTGTTGTCCCCGATGACAGGGAAGAGAGATAGAGGGACCAGAGGCATATTGGGCCGCGGAGGACCTGTTTCTAAGAGAATGAGGGGGGTACTGGAAACACCCTGGGCCATTAGCAGGCCCATAGATATAAAGGGGGACTCCCCAGAGTCAGGAGCAGGGCTGTAAAGGCCTGATTTGAAGGGGGCGGGGATCAGAGTTCCCCTGTAGTGGTTGTAGAGGCCAAATTTATTTAAATAAAGGCAGGGGTGCCTTGGAATTAGGCCCAATAGGCCCAAAAGTGGAACGGGGGCCACCGGACAGCCCAAAAATTAATTTAAGAGGCTACAGGCCTTGGAAAGGGGACCAGGAGGCCCCAAATCTAAAAATTAAGGCAGGGTGCATAAACGTTGGGCTAAATGAGCCCGAAATTAAAACAGGCCATGTGGAGCACCCAAATAAATAAATAAAATAAAACAAAAGTATTCCCCATGTGGGGAAGAGGCAAGGAATTCTGAGAAGTGGTTTTTGGGCCAAAATGCCCTTAATTTAAAGAACCGGGCTTAAAAGAAGCCTGAGGTTGCAGATTTATCTTGGCCTTGGCAGGCCTTATGTTAATGAGGCTGGGTTGCCCTTAAAGAGGCAGTAGCCTCATTTAAATGAGAAAAAAACCTGCCAAAATAAAAAAATTGAAAATGAAACGTCTTAAAGTCTCAGAAAAGCTAAGAAAAGGGTTGATGAGCCTTACTAAGTAGTTTTTATTGCATTTTGGAGCTTAAATTTTAAAATGGAGCAGTTTGAAAGTTCAGGGATAGGGCCTACTTCCGTTTTTAAAAGTATATTTTTTTAAAGTTTTAAAAGTTTTAAGGGGCTGAATAGTTGTCCTTGAGGTTCAGGAACTGGGAAAAAATGTTTGATTAATGAATTTATGCATTTAAAAAGTCGCAATTTGAGTTAGTTGTACAGTAAAATAAGCTGTAGTTTAAAAATGTTAAAAAGAAATAATTCAGGTGCTGAGACTGTAGAAAAATGTATTTGTAATGTTTAATACTTAATAATAATGTGGTTTTATGTATGAAAATATCAGGATGTGGGAGGAGGAGTGGAGTGATATTTAAGAGAAGTTACTTTCTTACGAGACTGCCCAGCTGTTTGAAAAAACTGAGGTAGTTAGAGGAAAAATGACACTTCAAGAGCAGCCTTGGTAGAAACACTGGGATAGATATCTTTTGGGACTGGAGATTTTATTTTTAGGGTTTATTTTGGGTTTTAAGGGAAAGGAAGGATTTTATTTAATTTAGAATGGGTTTATTTGGTGATGTCAGCAGTAGTAGGAGCATGAATGGAATGTTACAGGAATGAGAGTAATGTGGATTTGAGATTGTCAGTTGTTGTTTGTACTTGATTGAGTGAGGAATTATGTTTGAGGATGGCTGTGTGGAGGCCTCCAAATGTAAGAATATTTGATAGATTGGTGACTGAAAAGGAAGTTTGAGAGAGTTTAAGTGAAGTGAATGTGGGCTTAAGTGATTTGTGATTTTGTTTGGACAGGGACACAGAATGAGTGTTGAGAGAAAGGTTTGTAAGAGTAAGTGGAGTCTCAGATGCATTCACCTAACACCAGCACATAAATTAAACCCAGGGAAAAATAAGGAAGAGAAAATAAATGAGCTAAACAGATATATTCCTGATCGTATCTCCAGTCTAGTCCCGGACCTCTGGGTTGTCTACCTTAAACAGCAGCTTGGAGACTGAGGAACCACCTTCTTTTTCTGATGTCACCAGTATATGATGCTGGGATCCGCCTTCCCTCCCCAGTTACCTCAGTTTCCAAGCAGATGAAGGGAGTCAGCACGGGGGTCCTGGCTCTCTGGAGGAACGATTAGGAATCTTTTGGGATAGTTTTCTTTAAAAAAATTAAAATAAAGGAAAAGAGGGGGCACTCTGGTTATTTTACACCAGAGCCTTTAGTGCAGTCTGTGCCTTTAAATTTTGCTGGAGTCTTCCCCCTTCCCGTTAAGCCTTTTGGGTTACTGCGGGAGGGTGAGGGCAGCGCTTTGGAAGGGGCTGCAGTGGCTCTGGGGCTGTGCCGTTCGGACAGTGGCAGGCCGGAGTCCTCGGAGTGTGTGGAGCCAGCGCTTTGCAGACGCTCTGCCTGCCAGCGCGCCTGGCTCCCGGCGACAGCGGTTGGGACCGCGAATTAAGGCATTTCCTCTCTTTTGTTTTTTCACGCCCGGAGAGTCCCGAGGCAGCATCCGGTGAGGCGCCGGGGCGTGAGTGCAGCAGGTCGATTTGCGAGGGCCCGATAGCGGTGAGTAGCTTCGCCAGAGGCTCTTTCTGTGCTCTGCTTTTTTAGGCACGAATTCGGCGTGTGAGGCCTACCGCGTGGCCGGGCTCGTGGCGCGACGTGGTGCATCGTGTGTTTCGGGGTGTGTGTGGCGTAGCACTTCCCTTCGGGGTCTTTTCTGAGCGTTCGGTTTGTTGTGAGGGACTATATTTAGGATAGCTTTGCTCATTTCAAAAAAGAAAAAAAAAAAACCAGAATATCTAAGCACAAAGGGAAGGGGCCCAACGGGGGGTTCAGGCCTGAGAAGGGGGCCAGTCTAAGGGTACCAGGGCCTTCCTGCTGGGCTCTCTTGCCTACCTGAGGTGCTTGGGTGGCCGCGGCGGACCGAGGGCCTGAGGGGCTGCTGCTGGTGCTTACGATGCCTTCTAGACCCCAGTGCTTTGTGTGTGGGGCTAGAAAAGGCTCTGTGGCCGAGTCCGGTGTTTGCAAGGGGTGCGCAAAAGAGGCCGCAGTAATGAATCAGGGGAGGGAGGCCAAGAACGGGGTCCCCGGAGCCGATCCAGAGCCAGGTGCGGATCAGGCTGCTGTGTTAACCTCGGAGGAGCCGGTGGCAGGTCCCTCCTCTGCTCCAGACATTTCTCCAGCTCTGGGCCAAGGGACTGGCGTCTATTTTTTCTAATGACTTTCTCTCTCTGCTGCAACAAACGATGGGAGGCGTTCCTCTATCGCAGCAAGTTGGTAATCCGGTCATGCGCGGTGTGAAGAGGCCCTCCTTGTCCGTCCCCACGGCGGAACGCCAGGACAAGACGCGACGACTGGAGGATGAGGAGTCTAAGGATCCGTCGGTGGTATCGGAGGGGCGGTTTTCCGAGGACGAGTGCCAGAGTGTGGATCTGGAGGAAGAGTTGGAAGAAGGTGAACTCGAAGAGAAGGAGGATCAGGCGAGAGTGGTGCGGGTGTTCCGAAGGGAGGAGCTCCCGGCACTGATTGTGGAAACGCTAGGGGCATTGAATATGCCGGTCCCGGGTTCATCGGAGGATGACTCTCTGGAGGATCCTTTGTTACAAGTCTTTCGGAAGAATCAAAGAGCCTTTCCGGTTCACAGGGCCTTTCAGGAGATGATTCAGGAGGAATGGAATGTCCCCGAGGCACCGTTGAAGGGTGCGAGAGTGATGCGTCGGCTCTATCCGCTTGTGGATCGGGATAAGGAAGTCTTTCAGCCACCTAAGGTGGATGCAGCGGTGGCAGCAGTCACGAAGAAGACTACGATACCGGTTGAAGGGGGTGCAGCCCTCAAGGATGCGCAGGACAGAAGATTGGATGCCATGCTGCATCAAATTTTTGATGTGAACGCCTTGGCGCTCCAAGCGGCTATTTGTGGAGCATGGGTGGCCCGGGCCTGTCTTCGCTGGTCGCAGCGAGTTCCAGGAGAGTGGAGCAGCGATGGTGTCGAAGAGACCTCCAGGCTGGAGTCAGGGGCGGCCTATCTGGTGGATACGCATTATGATCTCATGAGAGGTTTGTCCAAAAGCATGGCTTCGGCGGTGGCGGCCAGGCGCTACCTGTGGCTTCGTAATTGGGCGGCAGACAATTCGTCTAAGTCAAGGCTCAGCAAGCTGTCTTTTAAGGGGCACCTGCTTTTCGGTGAAGACCTTGAGAAGTTGGTGAAGGACCTGGGTGAGTCCCAGGGCGGTAGATTGCCGGAAGACAAGCCTAAGCAAGGTAGCAAAGCTCCCGAGAGCAAGGGCCAGTTGAGGGATTTTCGCAGGTACCACTTTCAGAGATTTAATTTCCCTCAGAGAGGTAGATTCCCCGGAAGAAACCAGGGGTTTCGGGGGCGGGAAGAGGGTTTGGGGCCTCTTCCGCGGCTTCCTCGTCCAACTTTAAAAAGTCACAATGATGCCAGGAGGGCCCAGGCTCCCCTAACTTCGGTAGGGGGGAGACTGCAAGAGTTTTATGCAGCCTGGGTCCACATCACGTCAGATCAGTGGGTGCTCGAGGTTATTCGAGAAGGCCATGCCTTGGAATTCCGCATGCGGGTTCGGGACGCCTTTGTAGTGTCTCCCTGCAGGTCGCCAAGCAAGCGCGAGGCAGTGGGGGAGATAGTGCGGAGGCTCCTCGAACTCGGCGCCGTAGTTCCCGTCCCTCGCGAGGAACTCAGCTGCGGTCGATACTCCCATTTATTATATAGTGCCAAAAAAGGATGGTGGTTGTCGGCTGATTCTGGATCTCAAGGGAGTGAATCGCCGGCTCCGCATGTCCCGCTTTCACATGGAGACGCTTCGGTCAGTTATCGTGGCGGTGTGAAAGGGCGAGTATCTTACGTCACTAGACCTTGCAGAGGTGTACCTTCACATTCCCATTCGACCGGACCATCAGCGTTTTCTTCGCTTCGTGGTCCCTTCAGGGCATTATCAGTTCCGAGCGTTGCCTTTTGGGCTAGCAACGGCGCCTCGTACGTTCACCAAGGTCATGGTGGTAGTCGCCGCGGCGTTGTGGAAGGAAGGCATTCTGGTTCATCCATACTTGGACGATTGGTTAATTCGAGCAAAGTCCAGGGACGAGAGCGAAAGGGTGACTACCAGAGTAGTGTCCTTCCTGGAAAGCCTGGGTTGGGTGGTCAATATGGGAAAAAGCCATCTCCTTCCCTCGCAGAATTTGGAATACCTCGGAGCTCGAGTCGACACAAGGTCAGGGCAGGTGTTTCTACCGCAGCGGCGGGCCAGCGTTTTGCGGATGCTGGTGCGGAGGTTCCTGAGCCTCCGGGCGCTCACGGCCTGGGAGTACCTGCAATTGCTCGGCACAATGGTGTCGACCATAGACTTGGTGCTGTGGGCGAGAGCGCACATGAGACCATTGCAGAGAGCTCTGCTCAGGCGCTGGTCTCACCAGCGGGATTCTCTGGCCAGAAAGCTTCCTTGCCCCGGAGAAACGCGTGTAGCCGCTAGGTGGTGGTTGGAGCCCGCGGTGTTGCGAAAGGGGAGACCGCTGGAATCGCCCGTTTGGGTCCCGGTGACGACGGACGCCAGTCTAAGGGGCTGGGGTGCGCATTGCCGGGGTCGATTCACCCAAGGACAGTGGGATGTGCAGGAGCGGACCTGGCCGATCGACCGGTTGGAGCTGCGGGCGGTGACCCTGGCCTTGCAGAGTTTCCACGGGATTCTGGCGGGGTCGGCGGTGCGTGTGTTCTCCGACAATGCAACGGCAGTGGCGTATGTGAATCGTCAAGGGGGTACCAGCAGTGCAGTGCTAGAAGAAGAGGCCGAGGCCCTGTTTGCCTGGGCCGAGGAAAAGCTAGAGGCCCTCTCGGCGGCGCATGTGGCAGGAGTGGACAATGTGCAAGCGGATTTCCTGAGTCGCGTGCGGGTGGACCCCGGGGAGTGGGTTCTTCACCCGGAGGTGTTTGACATGCTGGTGCGGCGCTGGGGGGCCACGGTCATGGACCTCATGGCGATCTTTCAGTCGGCAAAGGTCGGTTGGTTTTACAGCAGAAGAAGAGAAAGGATGTCAGAGGGTCTGGATGTGCTAGTTCAAAGCTGACCAGAGGGACAGCTTCTGTATGTTTTCCCGCCATGGGCGCTGATAGGCAGAGTTATCCAACGCATCGAGGGGTACCGAGGTCAGGTGATTCTCATTGCCCCGGATTGGCCTCGCAGGCCCTGGTATGCGGACTTGATGCGGCTGTTGGTAAGAAGACCCTGGCGGCTTCCACGACGGGCGGATCTGCTGTCGCAGGGGCCGTTGTGGATGCCCCACCTGGATCGGTTCTCGCTTACAGCTTGGCTATTGAGAGGGCGCGGCTGAGGGCAAGGGGTTACTCCGCGTCGGTAATCAGTACTTTGTTGCGAGCTAGGAAAAGGTCTACGTCCCTGGCGTATGTTATGGTCTGGAGAGTGTTTAAGGCCTGGTGTGCCGATCGCTCGGGGGTGGCTCTAGAGGCCACCGTCCCGCAGGTCTTGCAATTTCTACAGGACGGTTTTGATAAGGGGTTGGCGGCTTCGTCGCTGAAGGTTCAGGTCGCAGCCCTCGCCTGTTACAGAGGTAGGATAGGTGGTCGCCCCCTAGGGGGGCATTGTGACATTAAGCGGTTCCTTAGGGCGGTTTCGCTGCTGAGGCCTCCCGGGCGACACTTGGTGGCTAAATGGAGCCTCCCGTTCATGCTGGAGGCCTTAGAGCGCGAGCCCTTTGAGTCGTTGAGTCGGGCGTCGCTGAAGGATTTGACTTTGAAGGTGGTTTTCCTAGTGGCCATTTGCTCGGCCCGAAGGGTCTCGGAGTTGCAGGCCTTATATTGTAAGGAGCCATACCTGTCGTTTTTTGAGTCTAAGGTAGTTTTTAGGCCAGTGCCAGCCTTCTTACCCAAGGTGGTATCGGTTTTCCACTTGAATCAGGTGGTGTCCTTGCCGGTCTTTCGGGGGCCGTCG
This sequence comes from Ichthyophis bannanicus, assembly GCA_033557465.1. Classification (NCBI taxonomy): domain Eukaryota; kingdom Metazoa; phylum Chordata; class Amphibia; order Gymnophiona; family Ichthyophiidae; genus Ichthyophis; species Ichthyophis bannanicus. Next base: position 575,020,761 of record CM066035.1, read on the forward strand.
GAGGGCCCTTCCAGCGCTGTTCGAAGTCCGCTGGACGTAAAGCTGGCGTTGAAAAAGTATCTGCGCCGGACGGCAGAGTTTCGTAGATCGGAGAGGAGGTTCGTGTTGTTCGCGGGCCCGCGTAGGGGTGAAGCGGCATCGAGGGCCTCCATTTCGAGATGGATTAAGCAGGCTATTGCGTCAGTCTGTATTCTGAAGGGAAAGCCGGTGCCGGAGGGGCTGCGAGCCCACTCTACGAGAGCGCAGGAGGCGTCTTGGGCGGAGTCTCGTTTGGTTCCGCTGCTGGAAATTTGCAAGGCGGCGACGTGGTCTTCCTTGAATTCCTTTGTGAAGCACTACTGTTTTAATGTCCAGGTGCAGCAGGACGTGTGTTTTGGAGCGGCGATCATTCAGGCTGCCACAGAGGGTCCCTCCCGTTGAGTACTGCTCTGGTACTTTCCCAGAGGTCCGGGACTAGACTGGAGATACGATCAGGAAGGTTAAATTAGACTTACCTGCTAATTGTTGTTCCTGGAGTAGATATGGTCTAGTCCCGTATCCCGCCCTGGTGTGGTTGTGTCTCGACAGGAGCAGCCTGAAGGACAAGACAGCTGTCACAGGTGAGTATGCGGAGCTCGTTCTTGGGTAATCTCCTGGCGGGGGCGGGCTTCTCCTGGGTTTAACGGGGGGAAGATTCCTCGCACTTTTATGGGATACAGTCTACATTTTCCTGTTTTTTCCTGTTCTTTGATTGTTCTCTCTCTCAGTTATTGTAGGATGGGTGCGGAATAGCGCCAGTTAGGCATGCTATAGTGGTAGAGATACTTACTTGTTGCTCCGGTGAGTCTGCTTTGTCAATAGGTAACTGGGGAGGGAAGGCGTATCCCAGCATCATATACTGGTGACATCAGAAAAAGAAGGTGGTTCCTCAGTCTCCAAGCTGCTGTTTAAGGTAGACAACCCAGAGGTCCGGGACTAGACTGTATCTACTCCAGGAACAACAATTAGCAGGTAAGTCTAATTTAACCTTTGATCTCAGTCCATGAGAGAAAGTCTCTGTTAAAGGAGTTTCATGAAAAAACCCTATAGTGCAGGGATATATAAAACAGTAACATAGTAACATAGTAAATGACAGCAGATAAAGACCAGTATGGTCCATCTAGTCTGCCCAGTATGATGGCAAGAGTAGGTGCACCTGCCGGTCTGTGCAGGCCACCCCTCCCCATGTCTTTGTTTAGGGGTGAACCCACCACCCCATGTAGGACACCCCTATTTGTTAAGAAATTAGATGATTCAGTTTATTTTAATTTTATCTTGTTGCTGTGAAGGGATCAACTGTGTCTGTCCCATGCCATTTTGAATTCCGTCACCGTATTTGCCCCCACCACTTCCATCGGGAGGGCATTCCAAGCATCCACCACCCTTTCTGTGAAAAAGTATTTCCTGACATTGCCTTTCAATTTACCACCTTGCAGCTTCCTGTTATGCCCTCTTGTTTTACAGCTTCCCCGTCTTTAGAAGAGGTTTGTTTGTTCATTATTTCCCTTTAAGTATTTAAAGGTCTGACTCGTATCTCCCCTGTCCCTCCTCTCCTCCAAAGTGTACATGTTTAGGTCTTCAAGTCTCTTCTCATAAGGCTTCTGACGCAGGCTCCAAATCATTTTGGTCGTCTTCCTCTGAACAGTTTCCAGTCTTTTTACATCCTTTGCAAGATATGGTCTCCAAAACTGAACACAGTATTCCAAGTGAGGCCTCACCAGTGACTTGTACAGTGGCATAAGTACTTCTTCCTTTCTGCTGGTAATTCCTCTTTGTATGTAGCCCAACATCCTCCTGGCTTTTGCCACCGCCTTGTTGCACTGTTTTGCCACCTTGAGATCTTCAGAAATAATCACACCAAGGTCTTTCTCCTGATCCGTGCACACCAACCTCTCGCCCCCTATCGCGTACATTTCCCTGGGATTCCTGCTACCCAAGTGCATGACTGCACTTCTTTGCATTAAATCTTAATTGCCAAGCATTAGACCATTCTTCCAGCTTTTGTAGATCTTTCCTCATGTTATCTATTCCCTCAAGGTTGTCCACTCTGTTGCAAATTTTTGTGTCATCTGCAAAATGACAGACTTTTCCATTCAGTCCTTCAGCAATATCACTCACAAATACATTGAACAGTGCTGGGCCCAGGACCGACCCCTAGGGCACCCCGCTAATCACATTCCCTTCATCCGAGTGAGCTCCATTTACCATCACCTTCTGTCGTCTGTCAGTCAACCAATTTCTGATCCAATTTACCATCTTGGGATCCATTCCCAAGCTACTGAGTTTATTGATAAGCCTCCTATAAGGAACAATATCAAAGGCTTTGCTGAAATCCAGGTAGATGACATCCCTCACATGCCCCTGATCTAGTTCCCTGGTCACCCAGTCAAAGAACTCAATCAGATTTGTTTGGCAAGATCGCCCTTTGGTAAAACCATGCTGCCTCGGATCTTGCAACCTGTTGGTTTTGAGAAAGTTCGCTCTTTCAGGAGCGCCTCCATTACTTTTTCCGCCACTGAGGTAAGGCTCACAGGCCTGTAGTTTGACAATTCTTCCCTGTCACCACTTTTGTTTAGGGGTACGACATCAGCCATTCTCCAGTCCTGAGGAACTTCTCCTGTTTCCAAGGATCTGTTGAAAACATCCTTTAACGGCTCTGCAAGAACCTCTCTGAGCTTTTCAGTATCCTGGGATGTATCCCATCCGGTCTCATGGCCTTGTCCACTTTCAGTTTTGGAAGTTGTTCTAACACTTCATCTTCTGTGAATGGTGTGGTATCTACTTCATTCCCATTTTTATATTTGGGAGTCACAGGTGGTCCTTCTCCAGGACTTTCTTTAGTAAAAACAGAGCAGAAGTATTCGTTTAGCAATTTCGCTTTTTCAATGTCACTTTCCACGAGTTCGTTCCCAGCACATCTGAGTCCTGCAATTCCACCTCTGATCTTCTTCCTTTTCCGAATATACCTGAAGAAAGTTTTGTCGCCACACTTAACATCTTTAGCCATCTTTTCCTCTGCCTTTGATTTTGCTATCCTTATTTCTTTCTTTGTCTCTTTGAGTTTGATCCTGTATTCATTTCTGTGTTCCTCTGTTTATAAGCTTTTTTTTTTTGCCAAAGCTGTGTTTTTTGCCTTTATTTGAGCAGCCACTTCTTTGGAAAACCAAATAGGTTTTCTTCTCCTCTTGTTTTTGTTTACGTTTCTTACATATTTATCTGTTGCCCCTTTTATTGCCACCTTTAGTTTAGCCCATTGCAATTCCACTTCCCTTATCTCCTTTCGCCCTGTCAGCTCCTTCTTTAGGTAATCGGCCATTTTATTGAAGTCTGTGTTTTTGAAGTTTAGGACTTTGAGCTTGCTATGATTGGCCTGTACCATGGCTTTTATTTCAAACCACACCGTGTGATGATCGCTGCTGCTCACAGGGCACTCACACAGACATTTGACACGCTATCACCGTTGGTGAGCACTAAATCCAGCGCTGAGCTTTCCCTGGTTGGTTCCATCACCATTTTTCTAAGTAACGCATCTTGGAGAGCATCCACAATGTTTTTGCTTTTTTCCAGATTTGCAGAAGGAGTAATCCAATCCACATCAGGTAGATTAAAGTCACCCAATATGATCGCTTCCCTCTTTGTGGCTATCTTGGCAATATCTATAATCAGTTCGTTATCTATTTCTTCAATTTGTGTCAGAGGTCTGTAGACTACAGCAGTATGTATGACAGTGCCATCTCCTCTTTCCAACACAATCCAGAGCGCTTCTTCTTTTCCTCATGCCCCCTGCATTTCAATAGCTTTAATATTGCTTTTGACATACAAGGGTACTCCTCCTCCTCTTCCATTTTCTCTGTCTCTTCTGAATAGATTATAGCCAGCTATGGCTATATCCCAATCATGCGATTCATTAAGCTATGTTTCTGTAATGGCCACAATGTCCAAATCCATTTCCACCATTAGGGCTTCCAGGTCTGGAACTTTGTTGGCTAAGCTTCAAGCATTTGTGCTCATTGCTTTCCAGCATTTAACTGGCTTGTGTGTATTTTGCATTGAATTTGTTCTGCCCACATCTTCCCACTTGTTTTTGATGTGTGGTTTAAAAGTGTGGCTGTTTCTGATTTTAATCTGCTTTTGCAGGGGGTGATGTCCAGAGCTTGACCTTCCACATCCGTCAACCCCTTTTTCTAGTTTAAATGCATATGCACATACTGCTTGAATTTGTCACTTAGGATTCTTTTCCCTGCAACAGAGAGATGAAGTCCTTCAGCACAGTATAGTCTCTTGTTGTTCCATCTGTTACCCCAGTTGCCAATAAATCTGAATCCTTCTTGTTTGCACCAGGTCTGGAGCCATGTATTAAAGCTGTTAATGCGATACAGCCTTTTTGCCCCCTTACCAAGAACAGGTAGAACCTCTGAGAATGCAACGGTGTTAACAATGGGCTTGAGTTTCTCTCCCAGAGATTGGAAGTCCTTTTGGACTGTAGAGGCACTGTTTCTAGCCAGGTCATTTGTGCCCAAGAGGATAACAACATCAAGTTTGGAGTGCTCACTTTCTGCACTAAGTACTTCAACAACTTGGTTTGTATTCCTGCTGGCTGAAGAGCCTGGGAGGCACTTTTCCCAAGTTGGTGCCACTGATGATGGAATCACCAAGTAGTAGTAGTTTGCTGTTTGGTGAGGTTTTCTTCATATTTGGTGCTTTAGCAGGAGATTTGGCATTGTTTGACTCATTTAAAGGCCCTTCAGTTTCTTTGGATTGGGCATCCTCATTCGCCCAGGCAGAGAAGGCATTATGCAGTGCTGTCTCCTGATGCATAGGATGTCTGTGCGTTACAGGTCGCAATCTACCAGAACCCACTGTGATCCATTTGTCCCTGGGGTGTTTGATTCTTTGTGGGAGCGGTGGTGGACATTGCTCAGTTTGTATCCTAGAAGAGGTGCGCTTCATTGCAGCCAGTTCCTCCCTCAGTAGGGTCACCTCATTATGCATGGCAGCTAGGTCTTCCCTTAGTAGAGTCAGTTCTTTATGCATGGCAGCTGACCTGAGGCACAGAGGACAAGCTCTTAGGTTCCAAATGATTTGTCTTGGAATGAATGTACTGCAGTTATTGCACTGAATACATGACATGCTGAATAACCAGTCCTAGAATGAGAAGAGGAAGAAGAAGAAGAAAGGAAGATGAAGATGTGGGCTTTAATCCAAGGTAAAAGGATAGATGGTAACGTATGTGATCACTATATAGGCAGTGCAGCCCCTGGGGTGGGTGGGGTGAGGGGTAGGGTTGGCGGGAACCTAAGTGTCTCTGGCCAGTAGGCTGTTCCTGAACTGGGGGCACCCACAGATATCTGCTCCAAGGCTACCCAGGAAAGCAGTCAGTCAGTCAGAATATCACCAAGCTTAATGTATAACCACCGTTAAACTTTATATTAGCAATATCCCCAAAACAGAGAGTTAAGCTGTATATTCTAGGATCCAGAACACTGCCGCCCGGCTTCTTACTTGTTCCTCCCCTAGAGACCACATTACCCCCCTCCTTCTACGTCTCCACTGGTTACCCGTGTCTTTCCGCATTCAGTTTAAACTACTCACCCTGGTTCATAAAGCATTCCACACCTCCACCCCACAATACCTCGTGGACCTCATTCACTTCCATACCCCCAAACATACCCCTCGATCCTTTCATTTTAACCGCCTCACTCTCCCCTCTCCTTCTCTTGCCCATCTTCAATCCACCCGCTCCTCAGCTTTCTTTTTCATAGGTCCTGCTCTGTGGAATTCCCTTCCCACTACTCTCCGCTTAGAACCTAATCATTCCACCTTCAAAGCCGAGTTAAAGACCCACCTCTTTTCCCTGGCCTTTAACCTTCCCGCCCTCTCTCCCTAACCTTCTCCTTGTCTCTCCTCTTCTAGCTCATCTTTTTCTCTCCTATCAAGATGTTGTAATTTCCTTTCAACTTTCCGGCCCTGCGCCGTACTGTGTGATATTTTTGTATTGTAAACCGCTCTGACTGTTATTGAAGGGCGGTCAAGCAAATCTAATAAACATAAACATAAACATATATTGGTAGCTAGAAACCAGCAGAGATAAGAAAGAAAATTATAGTCTTAGCTTTTGGCTTTGTGAGGGCTCCATAGCTCATGCAGACTGCCTCAGACCGGTATATGTGGCCAGGTGTAAGATGGTCTAAATTTAGCCCCTCCCTGAGAGCAAACTTTCACCCCCTCCCTGAGAGCAAGCTTTCTCCAACAGAGCAACAGAATTAAACCTTTGTTATCTGGATACTCAGGTCCCAGTATGCTGAATATCCCCAAGCTTAATGTATAGCCACTGTTAAACTTTATATTAGCAATATCCCCAAATCCAACAGTTAAACTTTATATTAGCAATATCCCCAAAACAGACAGCTAAACGCTATATTGGTAGCTAGAAACCAGCAGAAATAAGAAAGAAACTTATAGTCTTAGCTTTTGGGTTTGTGAGGGCTCCACAGCTCATGCTGTAAAAGAAAGAGTGTATAATAATCCATAAGCCCCTAATTATAATTACTGGAAGACTGAGTGTAAGGTGAAGAGAGAGACAGAGAGCGTAGTGGAGTGATTGAAGGCTAAGCAAAGAGAGGAGTTGAGAGTTGAGGGCTATAGAAGAGCAGAGTGTTTGTGGGGAAAGGTAGGGAATTCGGATAGCAATTACTGCTAAGTAATATCTAGATAGAAAGGGAATGTAGGTAGTCCCAGTTTCCTGTTTGAGTCTACAAAAGTTTCTGCACCAGTCAAAGACCATCGTGGATACAGATAAACAGAACAAGCTGAGAAGGACATCTGGGCCCCAATGTTGAGCCATTTGGATGATGAGTAAAGTCTTTATCTTTATCACACAAAATTCTTTATATTTGAGCTCAAATATACTGTAGGAAAACAAAAGAAATACAGAAATGTGAAGGGAGAAAAGCTCGTCACAAAGAAAAACTTTACTTAGTGCCCATACAGACTTTGACACATTTTATATGTAATATTTGGCTAGTGTAACTTTTACAAAAGCAAGTTGTCACATACCATATTATTACCTACCTGTTTTATTTCACAACCTATGGATAACATTAAACTATTTGCACATGTTTAAATAACACAGGTACACTAAAAAAAAATTTTTTTAAACTGCCTCTAATGTTTCGATTGATTTTTACGTTTTTTGGTGCGCTGAATCCAAATCTGGTAACCAATTTGCTCCATCACGTACAGATTTTTTGCTACATTGGGTTAGCAGTTTGAGGTGAACGTTTCAGATTGAGTGCGATCAAGATAAAAGTTTCTTGGATGAATTCTTTATACTAATTGTTTAGTAGTTATTCAAATAAGAATAAAGAAAATTGTAACAAGGCAGCACATAAGAATAGAGTAATGTCAACAAAACACACTGTGATGGTAGCAAAATTGTCTGCACTTAAAACAGCCACATACATGCGCACAAACATTGAGCATATAAGAGCGAGGTTAGACACAAAGCAAAGCAAAGAAATGTGCAAAAAATGTTGTACAGGTATGTATGTAAGAATAGAAAACGCAAACCGCACCATTGCAATACATGAAGACAAACACCCGATGGTGTGAAAATAAAATTCTAATAAATGAGATCCGACACTGTGGTAATAATTAGCAAATTTTTATTTCAAAGTTTAGTAAAAACACGATATTTGTCAACACAGTTTAGATTTTAAAGTCATTCTTGGGTCAATCAATCTCCTGGTGGGCCCGTTTCTTCTTCCCCCGAATGCTTCTCTTGGTGCGCTGCTTGGCGTATTTTTCATCTGGGGTTTCCCGCAGCAGCAACCAGCAGAAATCAGCCATCATAGTGGTGTTCCATCTTCCTTGGTACCTTCTCTCTGTGTCCTTGATGTCCTGGTGAAACCTTTCACCTTGTTCTTCACTGTACGCCCCCAAGTTTTCGGGAAAGTAGTTCACATGGGAGTGCAAGAAATGGACTTTCAGGCTCATGTTACAGCCTTGTTCTTTGAAGGCATTGAGCATCCTGGCAACAATATCCTTATAGTTCTCATCCCGCCTGTTCCCCAAGAATTTGAGAACAACATCCTTGAAGGAATCCCAGGCTTCTTTTTCCTTCTCAGACATCGTTTCAGCGAATGCTCCATCTGAAATGAGTTTCCTTATATCAGGGCCAACAAACACTCCTTCCTTTAGCTTTGCTTCAGAAAGTCGGGGGAACTTTGAGCAAAGGTACCGAAAGCACTCACCATCTTTTGGAAGAGACTTGATGAATTGCTTAATGAGACCCAACTTAATGTGGAGAAGGTGGTAATAGAATTTTATCACGAGGTACCAAGCTCTCATGAAGAACATTTTTCTCACCGGGTCTCAAATACTCCCAAATTGGCCAGTCTTTTTTCCCCCAGTGTAGGTCGCGGGCCCGGCTGTCCCACAAGCAAAGGAAGCAGGGATATTTGGTGAAACCGGATTGCTGCCCTAATAGCATCGATAGAATTTTAAAGTCTCCACAAATCATCCACTTATGCTCATCATAACGAATCTTCTGAAGAATCAGGGCCAAATTCTCGTATTTTTCTTGGAGAATAACAGAGTGAGCAATAGGAACTGAAGCGAATGTGTTGCCATTATGAAGAAGAACACCTTTTATGCTGTCTTTTGACGAATCAATGAACAGCCGCCATTCAGCAGGATCATACTTGAGTTTAAACTTTTCCATCACTCCGTATATATCGTTGCAAAATACCAAATCTTCCTCTTTGCTGAAATACTTCAAAAATTGTGTCTCGCGGTTGCGGTACCAATAAAAAGTTGTTCCTGGTGACAATAGATTTTTCTGTTTAAGCCGAGAACCTAGCAGTTGGGCAGCATCTTTTGGGAGTCCTAAATCCCGGACTAAATCATTCAATTCAGCTTGAGAGAAAAGTTCAGGTTTCGGATCTGGTTCAGTTTCAAACTCGGAAGTACTGGACTCATCGGGAAAAGCCATCTGATGAGTTTCATCATGATCAGAACCGTCCACACAAATATGATCCAAAGATTTTGCTGGTTCAGGCACAGGTACTTCGTTGCTATGAGGCATAGGCCTAATTGCTGAGGGAAGGTTGGGGTAACTTATTACGTTCTTATTTTTTAAGTTGTATCCCTTCACAATGCAAGAGCAAAAATAGCAGTCACTGCTGTGGTCTCTTTGTTCACGCCACATCATAGGTATTCCGAAACGAAATGCTTGTTTTTTACCTTTCATCCATAAGCGTAGATCTTCCTCATATGTCTTGCACACTTTGTGAGGAGCCCACGGTTTGTCTTGATCGCCTAACTTCAAACCGAAATAGGCGAAATATACTTTTTTAATAAATGCAGAAATGTTCCTCTGCTGCTTTTTCACGGTATATTCCCCACAAATAAAACAAAAACTGTCCGGAGAGTTGACGCAACCTCTGGCTCTGTGAGCCATCACAAATACACAGCACTGCAAACTACAACTGTAGTGAACCACTTCGGAATAAAGCTGGATTACGACTGAGCAAACAAAAGGTAATAATGAACTTGCAAGAAACTGAAATTTGACAGGAACGTTCATGTCGCAACCATCGTGTTTGAGCGAGCGAACGAGGCGAGGCGAACAGGAAAGAACATGCGCCAGCGCTAGTACTGGATTTAGCCCCCCGCCTCCCAGTTGTCCTGTTAATGTATAAAATGAATACAAAACACTCTAAAATATCATGAGGGAGTGTTTCTAGTTAGTTAACCATTACAACCTCTATTTTGGGCCAAGAAAATAAACTGCAGTCGGCTAAAAAGAAATTATGTGAACATTCCTTATATGGGTAAGAAATCTAATTTTGCAAGAAAACGTGACGTGATGGAACATTTGGCTATTTTTCCTGGATTCAGCACCCCAAAATCTATAGGAATCAGTTGCAAAACTGGAGGCAGTTTTTTGGTAGTGTACCTGTGTAATCTATAAACCTAATCTTTAAGTTAATTCATTTATCCTGCCTGTTGTTCCTTACATCTTGGGTGTGTGGGTATTCCAGGAGGGATGTAGATTCTATGCTCCAATCATGCTCTGAGTGAGTAAATAATTACAGCACCACTCTGGCCTCACCATGACATCACTATAAAAGGGGGAACTTTAATTATATTACACTCAGAAATGTGGTGATTTGCATTAAAATTTCCAAGTGAGCCCGGGTTGCAAATAACAAACGGCAAGAGGACAGAGGCAAAACTCCTGAGAGCACACGAAACAATCTTTTGCAGTTGCTTTGTTGAATGGAGCTTTTATTCCCATTCTTTAGCTGAACCCAAAGGTGTCTGATATCCTTTGGCACAAATTGACCTGGGGCATGACCTTAATGACCTGGGGCATGTAGCCTCAGTTAAGAGGCATTCTGGATGGCCTCCCTGCTCATGCTCCTACTCAGGTGCTTGAACATTGTGACTTATCTCTCTCTTATTAGCATTTCTGATTGTGTGGGGGGTGGGGGAAGCTGGAAGACAAGATGTTCCTGGTTGGTTGTTGCTGTTTTATTATTCCCTCCTCATTGGTCATTATTGTTCCTTTCATGGTTGGATGGTTAATGGTGGAGAGGGGGATTGGGGGAAGTAGGATGGGGAGTGGGGGAGAGGGTTGGGGACAGTGGGATTGGGTTGAGACCTGGAGTGTGTGATAGTTGTGTTTTGAGACACCTGAGAGTGTATGGCTGGTGTTGATGGCCTATAGTTCCCTATGTATTGGGCTTGTTTGCTTTGCAAAGGGGGATTGGAGGATGATGAGATTGTGTAATCGCTGAATTAACTGGCCTGACATTGAATGTGCATGGACTTAGCTCCCCGAAGAAGCAATTCTTGCCATGGAAGGAGGTCTCTCAATGGATGGTTCATGTCCTTTTGTTCCAGGAGACCCATCTCAGGGAGGATTGTTGGTCCTGGCTCTCCAATAGGCATTGCCTTTTGGTAGGGGCCTATGCAGATATTGGAGGGACGAAGAGGAGAAAGGTGGCCATCCTCCTCCAGAGAGATCTGGTGGCTGAGGTAGTGGCCTTGGATTGGGGACACCTTAGGTAAGTGGGCGGGGGAGGTTGTGCAGATAGGAGGGGTGCTCTATTCTATGGTGAGCCTATATACCCCAGTAAGGGCCAGCGAGAATTTTTTGCACAGCTCCAGATGACTCTGGGGACCTTTATTCATGGTAAGGTAGTGATAGGAGAGGACTTTAGCTTGTGGGTTTTTCAAACCCTGAATGTTTGGGGGGATGGTAATCCCAGGGAGACAGAGGGGTCCACTGAAGGAGATGATCCAGGAACTGGGAGTGGTGGACATCTGGAGGGCAGAATACCAGGGCAGAATACCAAAGTATTCTTTTTATTCCCATCCCCATGACATATATACACGCATTGACTACCTGCTGGGGGGACAAGATTTGATGGAGAGTGTGAGTGGATCTGCGGTGGGTGATATTACCTGGTCAGACCATGTGGCCTGTTGGCTTACACTGCGACCTCAGTGGGGGCAGGGCTTAGGGGATCAAGCTTGGATGTTGAATAATTCCTTATTGTGGGATGAGCAGATATTGTGTGACTTTCGAGCACTTATTGTGGATTATTTAGAGCGACATGAGGGAATGGAGACCCCCCTTCCAGTGATATGGAATGCTTTTAAAGCTTTAGTGTAGGGATTCTTGATAGCACAAGGGGTGCACTGTAAGTGTATGAACAAACAACAGACTCTGCTGTTTCGGCAGCGAGTGACTAACTTGCAACGGAAACATAAGCAGATGGGCTCTAAGCGAGTTCTGCCTGATCTTATGGCAGTTAGTCTAGTTAGACCAGATTTCTCAGAGAGACCTTGACTTTAAGTTGCAGAGGGTTAAGCAGCATTACTACGAGTTTGGCAACAAGGCTGGGAAGTTGCTGGCCTACCGCCTATGTAAGCAACAAGCTGGAAGGCAAGTATTTAAGATCAGGAATGCTGGGGGACAAATGGTGGTCACCAATTCGGAGATACATGATAGATTTGTGGAGTATCTAAAAGAGCTGTATGAGCATGAAACCCAGGCAGGAAAGGGTGGCATTGAGGGGTTTCTGAATAGGATTGAACTCCCCTGTCTGGATGGGAACCCAAGTGGAACTTCTGGATGCAGACATCACTTGTAAAGAACATAAGATATGCCATACTGGGTCAGACCAAGGTCCATCAAGCCCAGTATCCTGTTTCCAACAGTGGCCAATCTAGGTCATACGTACCTAGCAGTTTCCCCAAAAGACACAGGTTCCACAATGCTTGTATTGGGTCAAGCATTAATATCCTGGGTCCCTTTTTAATAATGGTTTATGGATCTTTTCTCCAGGAACTTGTCCAAACCTTTTTTAAACCCAGCTACACTAACAGCCTTTACTACATCCTCTGGTAACAAATTCCAGAGTTTTATTACACGTTGAGTGAAAAAATATTTTCTCTTATTAGTCTTAAATAGTTTACCCTGTAGCTTCATTGCTTGTCCCCTAGTCTTTCTATATTCTGATAACATAAACAATCGATCTACGCTTACCCGTTCCACTCCGTTCATTAATTTATAGACTTCTATCATATCTCGCCTCAGCTGTCTCTTTTCCAAGTTAAAGAGCCCTAATCTTTTTAGCCTTTCTTCATAGGGGTATCCTTCCATCCCCTTTACCATTTTGGTGGCTCTTCTCTGAACCTTTTCTAATAACGCTATATCCTTTTTAAGATATGGCAACCAGAATTGCACACAATATTCAAGGTGCAGTCACACCATGGAACGATACAGAGGCATTATAATATCCTTAGTTTTATTTTCCATTCCTTTCCTTATGATACCTAGCATTCTATTTGCTATCTTGGCTGCTGCTGCACACTGGGCGGAGGGTTTTAACATGTTATCCACAATGACGCCTAAATCTTTTTCCTAATGTGGAACCTTGCATCGTGTAACCATAGTTTGGATTGTTCTTCCCTAGGTGCATAACTTTACACTTGTCCACATTAAATTTCATCTGCCATTTTGATGCCCAGTCTTCCAATTTATCAAGATCCTCTTGCAATTTTCCACAATCCTCATGAGTTTTAATAACTTTAAATAGTTTTGTGTCATCTGCAAATTTGATAACCTCACTCGTTATTCCCTTTTCCAGGTCATTTATGAATATGTCAAAAAGCAGCAGACCCAGCACAGATCCCTGGGGCACACCACTATTCACCTTTCTCCATTGGGAAAATTGGCCATTTAGCCCTACCCTCTGCTTTCTATCTTTTAACCAGTTCCTGATCCACAATAGTACACTGCCTCCTATCCCATGACTTTTTAGTTTTGCCAAAAGTCTCTGATGAGGGACCTTGTCAAAAGCTTTCTGAAAGTCCAAATACACTTTATCAACTGACTCACCTTCAAAAAAACATAACAGAGAGGTTTTATTAGCTATTAAGGCATTGCCAGCAGAAAGGTGCCAGGTTTGGATGGCTTTATTCCTGAGTTCTTCCGGACGTTTGGACAGCAGTTGCCTCCATACCTGCTCTGGGTGTATAAGACGATCCTCGGGGGAGCGGGTTTGCTGTGTTCAGAGCTGAAGGCCTGAATCTCTGTGATCTCAAAAGATGAAAAAGATAGGACGCTATACCAGTTATATCATCAGCTGTCCTTCTTGAATTTAGATGCAAACATTTTGGCAAAATTGTTGGCTTCGTGTTTTAATGAGGTGTTGGCGCACTTGTACAGCCAGACCAGGTAGAGTTTATTCCGGAGTGACAAGTGGTGGATGATGTCTGCTGTGTGCTCCAGCTGGCACAGGTGGCCCGAAAGAGGCAACAGCCTGCCCTTTTCTTAGGAGCAGATGCGGAGAAGGCCTTTGACCGGGTCCACTGGGGGTTCATGCACGCAGTTTCGGAAAGTTGGGGTCCAAATTTCATACATTGGTTCAGTTGCTTTATGATGAGCCCTGCGCACGTATGAAAGTGAATGACTGTTGCTCTCCTTTCTTTCCATTGCAGGATTGCTCCCTATCCCCACTCTTGTTCATCCTGGTGATGGAGCCATTTGCCCAGGTGATCTGATCTGATCCAGGAATACAGGGGGGGTGGAGGTGGGTGGGATGGAATACAAGTTGGTGCTGTTTGCCGACAATGTGCTCCTTACCCGTCCTGAGCCACAGGACTCGCTGTCATGTTTTTTGCAGTAGGTGGAGAGCTATGCTGCAGTGTTGGGTTTCAAAATCAATGTAAATAAAACTATGGCTTTGAATGTTTCTACTCCATTGCAGCAATGGCAAGATCTACAACAGCAATATGGGTTTCCTTCGGCCCAAAGCCATCTATGTTACCTGGGGGTTAATTTGACAGCTTCCATGGTGCATTTGTATAGGGTGAATTACCCAGATCTGTTTACGCATGTTATGAGCAATTTGATGAGATGTCATGATTGAGCTTATCATGGTTTGTGCAAATGGTGGTGCTGCGTATGAATGTATTGCCCCATCTGTTGCCTTCCAAACATTGTCTATACCATTGCCCAGTAAGATCTTGAGGAACCTTCAGGATAAATTGATGGCCTTTGTGTGGAGGGGAAGAGGCCTTAATCCATATATTTACTTTGAAATGCTGGGACAAATATTTTGGCTTGCAGTCTCAACAACTGTCCCCCCTTTCACCCTTTGTTTATAATAAAATGTTCCCTCCTGGACTAGATTTGTCTATATATATAATAACGGGCTCCTCAAGGCAAGACCACATTACCCCCATTCTCTACAACCTCCACTGGCTCCCAATCAGCTCCCGCATCCGATATACGGTAATACTAAACATATTCAAAATAAAACAGAATCTCTCAGCGAGCAGTCTACAACCCCTCATCAAAGCTGACCAAGGCACAAGACCCAGGAGAAGGGAACCGCAAACACCATCAACACCCCCAGAGCATACGCCAGAACCAGACAAGACACCTCAGGAAGAGCACTATCCCTGGCTGTGCCCAAACTATGGAATTCACTCCCAGATGACCTAAGTTCAACTGTAGACATCAAGGACTTCAGGAAGATGCTTAAAACTATGCTCTTCAAAGAACACTACAAAGACTACTTGTGACCTAGCCACACAATCTACTCCCCCCTGCCTGACCTCTCAGCTCTCCCCCCGCATTTTGTATATAATCTTGTATATAATTCACTGTATTTAGTTCACACTGTATCTAGCTCATTATGTAATCAACGACACGCTACACCCACACAATCTGTCTGTTGTATTCACTGTATGCTTACACCCAATCTCACTGCCACATGATTTGTGTGACGTGTTAAACAGCTTTGATTTCAAGATAAAGCGGTATATTAAATCCTTCTAAATAAATAAATATATCGGTGTGGGAGGGGTAGAAATTTTTCCGGGTGGGACAGCTTTAT
Source organism: Ichthyophis bannanicus (assembly GCA_033557465.1). Classification (NCBI taxonomy): domain Eukaryota; kingdom Metazoa; phylum Chordata; class Amphibia; order Gymnophiona; family Ichthyophiidae; genus Ichthyophis; species Ichthyophis bannanicus. Next base: position 575,036,198 of record CM066035.1, read on the forward strand.
AAAGATTGAGAGCTCCAGACTTTTGAGGCTGTGCAGGAGAAATTCACTTTGCCTTTAACCCATCGCTTTGCATATTTGTCGTTAGTTTCTTGGGTGAGGAAGAGGGAGGTGCATGAGCAGGTAGATTGGGATACCTAGCGGATCTGTGTGGGGACCTCTCTTCAACTAGGAGGCTAATCTCCATATTGTATAAACACACAATGGTACACAATCCCTGGCCCATAGAGGTAACTGAGAAAGGGCTCTACAGGAGAGTTATACAGAGGCACAGAGAGAGTAGATGGAAGAGATTCTGTAAAAAATCTCTCTGTTGACTGGGATCCAGGAGAACAATTATAAGTTTTTGTATCATTGGCATATGACCCCACATCGGCTGGCCCGGATCTATCTGAGGACCTCCGACCGCTGCTGGTGGGTATGCGGGGAGTTGAATACATTAGCTCACATATGGTGGGCATGCTGGCAGGTGAAATCTTATTGGAAAGCAATTCAATATCAAATCAAAAGCTTGATTGGGGTAGAGATTCCATAGGATCCTGGGATCTTTTTGTTGATTGACAGTGCCTAGTGAGTGAAAAGAAGGTTCTGATTGGGCATTGTCTGAATGCAATTAAATGGAATTTAGCTCAGCATTGCAAGTGGGTGTCTCTTCCCCTGCTGTCTGTATGGCTGTCCCGAATGTGGAACCTGTATAAAATGGAACGGTTGACTGCTGTGCATAGACGTAAACTGGAAGCCTTTGATAGGATTTGGGACCCCTTTTGTTGCAGGTATGCTGTCTCTTGTTAAGGGTAAAGGGGAGGTGAGGCTTAATGCTGGGAATGCACTCTGTGAGGGAATTTTGGGGGGTTTGAGGGGAGGGTATGGGGGTGTTTTGAAATTCTGGTTAAACTGAAAAATGTTAAAATGAGGCATGTTTTGATTCCTGACCTTTGATATTTTCTCCTTTTGCTGGGATATTTTCTTGCTTTCTTTATTTGCTATATTGTCATTTGACAGTTTATCAAGGTCTCTGTTTTGTTTCTCAATAAAGACTTGAATAAAAAAAATACATGAGGATCATAGGTCAACTTTAGCAGGCAATGAAAAAGGTGACATTACTCCATATCATCACGTACCTCCTCAAAATAAAGCCCTGGATATCTCTCTCCAGCATCTCTCACTGGGCTGAGAGACTCTGAAGGAAGCAGCACATGTCAGATTCCCTATTGCATTTTAAACAGTCCCATTGCCGCTACAGATCAATAATCACTTCTGCCAAAAAAGATTATTACTCCAACCTCATTTCCTCCTCTACTTATTGTTCAAATAAACTCTACTCTGTTCTTTACACACACTCTCTAACTCCTCATCTACCTCAACTTCAGCAGAAAGCATACCTCCACCAGATCATTTTGCCCAGTTTTTTCAAGACAACATTACTAAACTTCAGTCAGCTTTTCCTAACAGTCTACCTGCCCCTCCTTTTACCTCTCAAGTCAGGCCTCCCCTCCTCTGCAGTCCTTGCCTCATGTTTGGAGTACTTTTAATGCAATATTGTCTGCCAAATTATCAAAGATCATATCTTCCTCTCACAAAACCATGTGCCATTCCTATCCTATTCTGTCCACTTGGCTCTTTAAACAGTTCACTTGCTCTCTTGCCTGCTATTCTCTCAATCATAAACAATAGTCTTACTTCAAGTATTTTCCCCTCCATCTGGAAGAAAGCTTTAATCCGTCCCATCCTAAAATATCCCTCTCTAGATAGAACCTCAGTAGCCCATTACAGACCAGTTTCCAATCTGCCCTTTCTGTCTAAGATTCTCAAAAAGATTCTTTTCCCAACTCATTACATATTTGGATTCTACTAATGCCCTTCACTCCTGTCAGTCTAGTTGCCACCCTGGACACAGCACCAAAACAATTCTGCTTTCCTTTCTTAATGAAGTTCAAGAGTCTCAGGATAAAGGTAATACTTCTCTCGCTGTATCTCTCAATCTATCCTCTGCTTTTGACCTAGTGGATCAAAATATTCTTCTATCTTGTTTGTACAAGGTGGGCTTACGTGTGCTTTTATCTGCTGGTTCCATTCCCTTCTTTTGGGTCACTCCTTCTCTGTCATATCCAATTCAGTTTCTTCACCCTTCCTTACATTAGACTGTGGTGTGCCACAGGGATCTGTGCTGGCCCCGCTGCTGTTTAATTTCTTCCTTGTTCCTCTGACCCTTCTCATACAACAATGTGGGATCTCGGAATATTATTATGCTGATGACATAATATTGATTCTTTATACTGATCTTACCTGATCTCACCCCTCTTAATACCTGTCCTCAAATTGCTAACTGGATGAAATCTAATCATCTCCTCCTCAACCCAGCCAAGACATCTGCAATCTGGTTCACTGGCTATAGCCCATGTCCATCATTCTCCCCTATGCTTCTAGATACTCCTATTTCACTGGTGCCCTATCTCCACTATCTTGGTGTTATCTCGATTCCTCTCTAACTTTCCATGATTATATCAGTGCCATTGTCCGCCGTTCTTTTTTCTTGCTTTGTCAAATCTGAGCTGTTCGCCCATTTCTTTTTTCTTCCTTGCTGACCACCTAACTCACTGATCATGACACACTTAGATTACTGCAACATCATCTTCTCTGGCCTCCAAAACTATGAATTATAACGTCTGCAACTTATTCAGAATACCACTGTGAAAATACTTGCTCATGCCTCCTGGTTTGATCAACCCCACTCCTGGTTCAATTCCACTGGCACCCTATATCCTACCACTTCCGATATAAACATTTTACCTTGGTTCATAGAACACTTCATATTGGTATTCCTTATTACCTCTCTACCCTTATTATTCTACACTTGCCACACCGAATTCTCTGCTCCATTCATGCCAACTCTCTCCACCTTCCCTTTGCCTCTCAAGCAAGACTCAAAGCCACTCGCCACACTGCCTTTTACATTTTAGGGCCAAGTCTTTGGGACGCCCTATGTCCCAACCTCAGATTAGAATCATCCTATGTAAAATTCACATCCCAGCTCAAAACACTCCTTTTTCATACAGCCTTCGATTTGTCCCCTACCTGAACTTTCTATTTTCTGCTTCTCTGATTTCTGTCCTTGCTCCTCTCGTAAGTGTGAATGTTGAAGTATTTGTTATTTATGGTATTCTTTTCCCATTGTCTTTTAATGTGATTTTATTGTAAACCAACCTGTTGCTAATGTGGGTGGAATACATAAATATAACATAATATTATGTAAGCTAGGCATCAATATTGAGGCTAGTTCTTGATCTCTGTCTCTCCAATAGATATAGAGCCTGATAGTATTGAGCAAACCATGCTCTAATATCATCACAGTCTATCTAATCTTCCCCCAGCTCCCCTTTGTGATTTTGTTGCTAATGTAGTTGATGCTTTAGCAGTATGCTGGCCTGGCCTCCACTCAAAATAAACCTGATTCACTCTGTTCAGGTCATAATGCACTCTCTCAGCCCACAATGGTTTTAACTCCTCCTTCAGCGTGGTGATCTTACATTGCAATTGATGAGCTACATACTTCTTATTAGCTCATATCTAACTTGCAAAGGTACTATCTTTTGGAACTAGATTTCTTGCTCTTTTTTCTATTTACTGACCTACATAATCAGCCTCCCTCTAATCACTACCTTAAAGCCATCCCAAAAAACACTATGGCTCACATATGAAGTACCATTTAGTTCAAAATGCTTTCTAATTGCCCTTTCAATATCTTCTGTTATGTTTTTCACTCCAAAAGGGATTCATTCAGCCTCTAAAACTGGAGACGCTCACCCTGCTCGCCATTCACCCACTCCCTCTAAATCAGAGCATGGTATAACCATACAAAGTCTTCTATTCCTGCCTCCTAATCAGATTCTTAAAGGATCTCCTGTTGGAAATACAATGTGCCTCTGATGATGTATTTTCTAGATATGGAGCAGCTATAACATTAAAGTCTCCGCCCAAGGTCCATCTTCCACTATCCATTATTCAAAGCTTGCATCTCTCCCACCTTGCAGGCCTAAGCCTGGAGGAAAAACCACACACCATAGAACCATACCTCCACTTGCCATTAAACAATCACATATGAAATCCCACCTTTCAATCTTAACTCACACAAATACAATTCAGTCACACTCATGCAACGACCATTAGTTAATCATCTTTCCAACTCTCACCCCCATGTCCCAGATTTCCCTGCCCCTGTAAGACCTAGTTCATCTGCTTGCAGATCAGTAGTAGCCTAAGAAGGCCAGTTGATGTGTCGCAAAGATACACAGTTGTAATCAGCCCTGGCTGTCTATCTGCCATGTATCCTCAGCGCAGCAGTCTCCCTTTTCTGCAGGAGACGCTCCGCCACTTGGGATACTTCAGCTGTGAAGAGTGATTCTTTCTTGCTGAAATCTCAACAGTAGACATCCCAAGCTCCTCAAGTACACCAACCGCTGCCTCTTTAGGGCACACTCTGAAAGTTTTGCCTGCCATCGTATAAGATAATCCATCCAGCAATGCCTCATGTTCTCCCCTGAAACATAGATGTTTTATCCTTAAAATCCCACCACTTACAGAGCATTAATGGGGAGAGATCTAAATATATCTTTATATGGTATGTTTCCCATGTTATCGGGCCCAGTGCCCTTACTTTTGATGCAATAAACTCTTTATTAACAAGAGTGGAAACATGCCATAATGTCCTTAGGCAAATTAGATCTGATCTAACCACTTGAATGATGTGCATGCCCAATTTGTATGGTAGATGCCTTCCTTGTCAAGTTATTCTGGGCGAGGATAGTTGTCCAGATTCTCTGCACCAAAACCATGAATCCATGAACTCTGCATTCTCTGAGACGTCTTGGAACCATAGAATACATTTACAGCTGCATTTAAATATCTCCCTGGCATAAATGTACAAGAGGCGAGCCTCTTTCAATTGAAAGAAAGCTCTGCAGTGAAGGGGGCATAGGAAGAAGGTGAAACATGATAGACTCAGGAGTAATCTAAGGAAAGAGTGGTAGATGCATGCAGTAGTCTCCCAGTGGAAGTAGCAGAGATGAATTGGGCATCTGAATTCAAGAAAGCATGGAACAAACACAGAAGATCTCTAAGGGAAGAAAAGAGACTGAAGGCTCAGTAGTTGGATAGGACGTATGTTCTTTATCTGTCCTCATTTTTCTCTATTTCATTATCAACACATTATACAATTAAATACAGTAAACATTCGTGTAATAGAGATATGATACTTATAATGCAATATATATAAACATTGAAGGGCACATGTGGAAGTGGAACATATAGCCAGACAAGCTAGGATATGAAAAAATTGTTGGGATAGATACATTTGTGACCATCTTGAAGGAAAAATTGCATTTATAATTGGATAAGGTGTATGTGTGCAACTGATCTCAAAGTGCATGCAGTAAGCTAGCCCCATTATGGTATGTGCAGTTAATCTCACTCAGGCTATATGTGATTAGCTAGTTAATCGCTTTACCTCTTGAAGACTTACAAGAAGAACTAGGCTTTCAACAATTTCTTGAAGGAAAGGAAGGCAAAGCCCTTCTGAAAGCAAGTTACAGAGTGTGGAGGGTGCTCTTGAGAAGGTTCCCTGGCATGCTTCACAATGTGTGCTATTTTTATTTAGCTCATGTCTTTCCAATAGTAGTTCAAGGTGAATTACATTCAGGAACAGTAGGTATTTCCTTGTTTTTGGAGAGTTTACAATCTTAGTTTGGTTTCCTTTGGAGAAGGTATGGTTAAGAATGGGAAGACTGTAAAGACATCAAGGATGCATACATGGAAAGCCTTTTCTTCAAGTACTCTGGTTCATTTGCTCTGAGGGATTTAAAGATTGGAAAGAATCTTAAAATTTGGTCCCATGGTATGCTGATAGTGAAGTAGTGAAGTTTATGCAGGATTGGTGTGATATGATTACACCATTTTCAACCTCCTATTATTCATCCTGCGGCACTTTGAAATAATTGGAGCTGTTACAGATCCTTTAGAGCCAAAACCATGTACAGTGCATTACAGTTGACCAACCATGACGTTATCAGAATGTGGACCACTATGACCTGGCTTGCCTTTTTGATGTATAGAGAGAAATTGTGTAGTTGCTGCAATAGATAATAGCTTTTAAAAGTTGTCTGAATTTTGGATATTAAAGTAAGCTAGTCTAGCTGTTTCCCAAGGTTCCTGACCTTTGATATTAGAGGTTCATAGCTCTCAAAAGGAACTTGATGTCCTACTATTTATGTTAGGAACTCACAGGAGTTGTGTTTTAATTTGGTTCAGACAGAATTTGTTTTTGCCAGTAGGGATCCCTAGAGCCTAGTAAGGTATGTTTGTGTCTCCTACTTAACACAGGGGAACTTTACAGACCTGGGAAGGTTTAGTTCAGGGCAGTTTCTCCAAATGGGTTAGTTTTGCGCATACCATGACAGTCATGAACCTCAATTTTAAGCCAGGCTATGTGGAGTATGATCTCAATCTCTTAAATTTATTGCTCATACTCGGCGTAGTACTTGCATCGTGCCAAAGACAGCTTCCTTCTGGAGTTCATAAGATGTAACATGTATGGGTAATTTGTCAAGATATGCTTGGAAATTCTTCTTTATCAAGCCTGTGGCTCTCAACACAATGGGAAATATTTCTGTATTTGCCACATTTTCTTGGTCTCTGACTGCATATTTTGGTATGAGGCCAGAGAGTTTGTTTTTGCCCCTTTTCTCAAGGTAGGGGAGCTAGAATGTAAAAGATGTACTCTTTGAACTAGAGGTTTATTGTCAACTAAGAGGAGCAATGAGGAGCAGCCAAGGGGACTACACTCTCAACTACTCAACAAGAGAAAAGGAGAGTGAGTGCTCTCCTTCCAATAGTGGGGAGGGTCACTTTTCTTTCTGAGAAAGTATTCAGGATGGAATTTTCAATGGAGCAGCTGTCACAGAGGGAGCCAGTCCTTAGTTTACAGGCAAGAGGAGTCTGCTCTCGAACTGAGCTTTCTACAAGGTATTTTAGAAAAACGAGTTTGGAATAAAGACAGTCTTTGAATTTTCATTTGGGTGAAGAGTGAAAAAATTCAAGTTTTAGTAAGAAAGTCTTCAAGAATATTGAATGTGGAAAGTGTTTTGTTGCAGATTCTGTGGGAATTATATTTTTATATTTTTGTACTTTGCTGCTTTTTTTTTTAATTTCTGTCATAGACCTCTGGTTTGGAGCAAAAAAGAACATGACTATTTCTGGAGTACAGTGAGAAGGCCTCTCAGCTTATGCTGGACTCATCCCAGAACCTATTTCCAGACATTGTAGAAGTACCTAATTGTTGCAGCCCCTAAAGGTGGATCTCTGTCCTTAACCTCTATCTGAGGTGTGTCTCCTTTAAGAAAATTATATGCATATTTCTGAATCACTATTATAGGCAATCACTGCACCCAAGCTATAAGTAAATCTCATTCAATGGGTCTGAGTAGCTGTAGAATTTTGTTTCTGTTGACTGAATAAGCTCAGTTAGTGGCTTGAGGTAGATATTGAACAAAATAGGTGACAGTTTTAGATTCCCATGGTACTTTGCAGGCTAATGCCTGAAGTGGTGATGAGGTGCTGCAGAATACTATGGACTGTTGCTTGTCTGACAGGATCTGAACCAGGCAAATATTGTGCCATTGGATAACTTTTTCTGCCAGCCATGTTTGCATAGTATTGTGATTCACAGTATCTAAAGCTGCTGAGAAATCCAGCCACACGAACACCAAGGCCAATCCCTCTGTCATGGTTTCTATGGCGATTTCCCTGTTAGACAATGAAGGCCGTCTCCACTCTGTAACTGTGTCTGAATCTGTATTGGCATGGATCCAGTCAGTTTCTCTCTTCAAGAAAGTTGTCTAATGCAGACTGTCTGTTCTATAAGTTTTCGGAGAAATGGAATGCTAAATACTGGCTGGCAGTTTTCCATCTTCTGCTGGTCAAAGGTGCTCACTTTCATCATTGTTGGAAGCAGCAGGATGTCTTTTATAGGCCTCTGTGAATTTTATAAAGGCCTTCCGTTAGCAGGTTAAATGAGTCTCAAGTCTGCTTTGGGTGGGGGGAGGGAAGTGATTTGTGCTGTCCTGGTTAACTGGAAGGAGACCGCACGGGACCACCTTTAGGTACTGAGGAAAACGTTCAATTTTGTTGGCCAAGAATGCAGCTAAATCATTTGCTGTTCAGTTTTGACTGGGCAGGATGGTTCTGTTGTGGGGGCTGCAATAGGCTGTTTACTATGTTGAATAGCAGCTCAGATGAATTTGTGACCTGTTTGATGTGCTGAAAGAAAAATTGTTTTTTGGTTGCTAGTAAGGCTTGGTAGTAAGTTGTCATTTGTCAGGCTACAGTTTAGCCTATCCTAATTGAAATGAGATTTTTGCCATCTCCTTTTCAGTTTTCCATCCTTGGCATTTAAGAATCTTATTTATTTATTTTATTGTGCTTTTATACCACTTTTCATGGGTCAAAACAGTTCACAAACAACTCAAGGTTACAGTGTAGCAGCGAAGTGCACGCAATAAATAATACCAGGAGTCAGTTGCAGGATCCAAGCCAATTTATTGTGCACAGGCTCAGACAGGAACGTGTCCAAAAGAGACTGAGCAACTGTGGCAGGCAATGGCCTAGAATAGCCTGTAAACGTATGAGAGGCCTGTGAGCTAGGCCTGAGTCCCAACCCCCACCTGAGAATAGTAATGCTCAGAAAAACCAAAGTCAGTAAAAGTTAGAGAAACTGCTTTAAACTGCTTCTGATAAGTTTGTATGAATCCCTTTTTGAATTCTTCTATACTGATGACAGATATGTTCCAGTGCTCTGTATTCACACATTCTCTAAGCTAGAAGTGACCTTGTAGGAGAAATGTATCAAAGTCTAAGAACTGTGCCTTTGTTAGAGAAGTCTGAGCAGGGGGAACAGAGTGCTAGGCCCTGAGAGAGTTCCCAATTGGATAGGTGCAGGGGGCATTGGGACCAATAGAAGGTTTGCCTATGTTAAACTGGAGAAGAAAGGTATATAAGGTGTTGTTTACTGGACTCCATTGCTCAGACCTTTTTGAATGTGACATTGCCTGAGACTTGTGCACAATAAATTGGCTTGGATCTTTGAACTGACTCCTGGTATTATTCATTGTGTGCACTTCGCTGCAACACAACGAAGTACAGAAGCAAATTCCTTATATACAATTTTTACAATTTGATAGGGGCAACCTTTCTATTGGTCCCAACGTCCCTTGCACCCGTCCAATCGGGGATCTTCTCTGGGCCTAGCTCCCTGTTCCCCCTTCTCAGACTATTCTAACAAAGGCACAGTTTTTAGGTATAATTACATTTCTACTTCAAGGCCATTTCTAGCTCAGAGAATGCAGGAACATTTCCATCATCAGCATAAAGGAATTATACAAACTTCTCAAAAGCAGTTTAAAGCAGATTCTCAAACTCTGATTCTTTTCAGCACTAATCCCAGATGGGGGTTGGGGTCTAGGCCTAGTTTACAGGCCATAGCCTACCACATTCCCCCCTTTGATTATTCTCACCCCACCTAAAAAGGGGTGAGGAAAAAATCATATAGCATATTCTCCTCAAATTGGTGCTTCCTCCTGAGGCAAGGCCTGGTACTGCCACATAGCTAGAACTCTGGCCACTGTCTTACGTTCAACCGTACTGTCAATGATAGAGGTAAACATACGCAGGCATAAAGGCAGGATGCATGGAAGGAGCAGACACATAGCTATCATTAGTAAAACTGCAAACACAATAGTCTTCAAACCTAAACAGGAGTGCGGTATCCCCAGGACCCATCATTCGCCCATGTGGCTGGTCCATAACATGTGATACAAGGAGGTATATCAGTGGTCATTCTAAGGGGCCCCAGGGCTACCGCAAGTACAACATAGATATATCATGATTACAAGATCTTAATAAATTTCTCTTAGAAACTGCAAATCTTTCACTTAAGTTCTCTTCCTTTATAGCTTCCACCGTACGTTGACCTGTCAGCTTCCGGTTTGTGACAAGAGTAGGGTAGTAGATTCCTCAAGCTTCTGCCATACGTGGACCTGCCAGCATCCGGTAGGTGGCATTAGTAGGGCTGTAGACTCTCACAGCAGTGGTTGACATCGCAGCGTGAGCCGCAATGGTGTTGCTGGATTGGTGGTTGAAGTGCAGGGATGAAGTTCGGTAGCTGCTGCTGGCTTTACCCGACTGTGATGGATCCAAGGTTCTAATTCCGCAACCTTGATTGCTGTAGGGGTCGACAATATGACGACATACGGTCCTTTCCAGTGAGGTGCTAACGGTGTCTTCCTCCACTCCTTGACCCACACCGAGGCTCCAGTCTTATAGGGATGCAGTGGTTTGGTCAGATTAATGGGCAGCTGGTCTTGTACCCATGCATGGAGACTCTGCAAGACAGAACCTAGAGCCAATAGTTCTTGTCTAGTGATTTCAGACCCAATCTGACTCATATCCCCTTTTATCCCTTGGACAATGGGCGGAGGTCGCCCATACAAGACCTCAAAAGGGGAAAATCCTAACGACTTGGTGGGGGCTGAACGTATCCTGAGAAGGGCTATAGGAAGAACCTGGGGCCACTTTAGGTGAGTTTCCTGACAGAGCTTAGACAACTGGGACTTCAGGGTGCGATTCATACGTTCCACTTTTCCCGAACTTTGGGGTCTGTATGCAGAATGTAATTTCCATTGTACTTATAGAGCTTGGGCTAACTGCTGAGTCACCTGAGATACAAATGAGGGACCATTGTCCGATCCCATAACTAATGGCATACCAAACCGGGGAATGATTTCATGGAGTAAAACTTTGGTGACTTCCCTGGCTTTCTCAGTCCTGGTGGGGAAAGCTTCCACCCAACCAGAGAATGTACAAACCACAACCAACAGGTAATGATATCCATTAGCACGTGGCATTTCTGCGAAGTCCACCTGGATATTTCCCATGGGGGTAACTCCTACTGACTGAACTCTTGGGGGCAGGTTGGGACCATGCCGGGCATTGTTCTTTGCACAGGTTACACATTTGAGGGCTACTGAGGCTGACAGGGGTCCTAATAATGAGATACAGAAATGGGGTCTGAGAGCTTTTTCCATTGCAGTTTTCCCATAATGTGTGGCTTGGTGGAAAGCTTGGACAAATGCTGGACCTAATGCTTCAGGGATCACAGTTGGACCTGGAGGAAGATCACCCGCTGGCGGCAGTAGCACTATCCATCCGGTTTCTGATAGCACTCCCCTTTCCTCTTGACAATAATAGTGTATCGCCCTCTACGGGTTAGGCGGTTGCCTATATGTAGTGGGCGTACCTCTTTATGTCCCTTATCACCTGAATTCCCAATGCTGAGGCTTCTCAATAATGTAGTTGTGTGGTAAGAACCAAAACAGCCGAGGGTTTCAAAGGTAACAGGAATTTTATTTTCTACTTAACCATTGAACTTCTTTGTCAGCAGTTCAGATATAACCAGAACAAAAATGGGATACTTCTCCATTCAAAAAGGAAAACAAACTTTACAGCACAGTTCAGGCATTAGCCGTTTCAAACAGCTTGTTTTAAACGAAGCAATAAACCTTGCCTTCAGTCAAGATTACATTCTTAGGTCCCAGGCTTGGTATAGCACAAATCTGTATCACTCAGGGCTCTGCACAGCACCTTGGCTTCTTGGTTACAAGCTGCTAAACCCGTGTATCATTCCTTTTTAAAGACATTGCCATTCTTCACTTTTAAGTTGCAAATATTGGCTTTTAACTTCCAGCATTCATAGCCTTCTTTGAGCCTGTCTGACTAGCTCAACATTAGTGCTTTAATTAACCAAATTTCCAGCAGGTCATAAACTTTCCAAAGCTTCTGGCTTTTTCACTACTTTTAAAAACCATACAGCTTTTACTTCTTCTGACTCACACAGTAAGGGCAATCCATTTCAACATCAGAACATACACTTTCTGAGAGGCATTCTTCTACTTCCATACTTTCCTCATTGGGTTCAATTAGCACCTGGCTGGCCTCAGCGTCTCTAACGGCAGGTTTCAACTGCTTCAACAATTTCAAAACCTGTTTTCCATTGGGAATCCTCACTATGCTGAGTTGCAGGGGAAGGATATAGGAGATCTTTCTTTTTTAATAAACCTTTTAAAACTTGCAAGGGGCTCACCTTGTTCTCAGCAACCTGTCTTCTCTCAGGCTGTGCCACAGGTAGAACCTTCTCCACAGACTCTCTCACAGAGATTCCTGTTCCTTGTCTTCCACCAGCATTTCCCCCAGAATCAACTCTCTTGCGTTCCAAGCCAGCTGTACCCTTCCTACCAGCTAGACTGCCTTCAGGGCTTGAGTTGTCTGAATGCTGCATGCAATAAGGATCTCCTTTGAGGCTTCTGATAGAGCACTTTTCTCTTACACTCGTCCTCCTAATCTCCTTACTTCCTGTAGTTTCAAGAGATTCTCTGCTAGTGTCCAGCCTGCTAGGGAATGTCTCCTCCTCAGAGGATTTCCCTCCTGGACTCCGCCCACGGACACGATCTCTTCCTGCTTTCATTCCTCCTTTCGTTCCTCCCTCTCTGGAAGACTCCCTCTGCTTATATGATTGGGGCTGCCCTATAGCCTCAGACTCCAACCCCAGGCTTCCCTCGTCACCTCCCCTGGTCACCATGGAGCTAGGGCGTGGCTCACTCTCTACATTTCTGTGCACAGAGTTTTTTTCTTTGGTTAGAGTTTTAACCCTTAAACTCCCTGAAGCTTTCTTCTGCCCAGAGGTAAAAGGCTGTTTTTCCACACTTTCTTTGGGCTCTATACCTGTCTCGCCACCACACATCCCCCCCCCCCCTTAAGATATTCCGGGCTGGCACATTAATGTCCGCACAGCACGGAATCCTGGAAAGGACATGTTGGCCTACCTGACAGTTATCTGACTTATCCTCTTTTGCAGCGAACCGAGCCAACGCTACTCTTTATTGCATGGCTGCAACACATTAATATGAAAAATCTGTTGTCTTCCTCTCCTAGTCTCTACTGCATATGAGACTGGCCCTACTTGTCTGATGATCCTATAGGGACCCTTCCACTTGCTTTTAAATTTTGGGTTTGGACTGGCCACTGTTACAATGACTTTTTTGCCTACCTCTAACTGGCGAAGCCTGGCGCGACGGTCATAGTAGTTTTTCTGGCGGGCTTGGCTTGCGGTCACATTCCACTCTACCACTTGGGATGTACGCTGTAGGCGTCCCTTCAAATCCTTTAAGAATCTTGGTATCTCAACTTCCTCAAGAGTGGGTTCCACCCACTGCTCTCGTAGGATATCTAGTACCCCTCTGGGAGCCCGCCCGTACATGAGTTTGTACGGAGAAATGCCCATAGAAGTCTGCTTCCGTTCTCTGCAGGCATATAATATAAATGGAAGTATTATATCCCAGTCGGTCATATCACCCTCCAGACTTCTTCTTAACATTCTCTTAAGGGTTTGATTTTACCTTTCAACCAGGCCGTTCGATTGAGGGTGGTAGGCAGCGGTACGAATATGTCGTATGCCAAAGGCATTCCAGACTTGAGCGAGGTAACGGACATAAAATTACTGCCCCTATCATTTAAAACCTCTCGGGGAAAGCCCACCTCGCAAAAGAGCTTCATGATTTCGGCAGCAATAGTTCGTGCTGACATGTTGCGTAGGGGAATCGCCCAGGGAAATCGGGTAGCTTGGTCAACAATGACCAGAATATATTGAAACCCCCTGGGTGTCCGGGTTAAAGGACCTACTATGTCCATAGCTATCCTGTCTACTGGCTTCAATATGAATGGCACGGGAATCAGAGGTACCTTTTTTGGATGAATTGTAGTAACCTTCTGACAGGATGGACATGCCTCACAAAATTTTGCCGTCTCCTTAAAGACGTCCGGCCAATAGAAACGAGTTAAAATCTGATCTAAAGTACCATGGACTCCTTTGTGCCCCCCTATAGGGTGGTCATGTGCCAACCTTAAAACTAAATTTTTAAAGCTAGTGGGTACTACTAATTGCTTCCTAATATTCCCTGAATGAGGGTCCAGGCTTTCCCAATATAATATATCCCCGTCTAGCAAAAATTGGGGTAATGTTCCCGATCCCATGTTGGCATAGTTAAAAGCTCGTGCTAGGGCAGAGTCTTCCCTCTGTTCTTTGGGGAAAGAAGGAAATTTTTCCACCAAATCGGCAGGAGCCCAAGGTAGTTCCTGCCCAGCCGCTAATTCTGCCCTGTTATGCGCTCTAGTCTGTTTCTCGCAACGCCTATCAGCCTTCCTCTGTCTGCTATTATTTGTAGGAGGAGTTTATCAATTCATCATGCACGGGCAAATCGCACATAGGATCATCTGGTGGATCCTGTTCCTCCGCCCTGACCTTGGCGCGGGCCCTAGTGGATACCAGGCCTGTCCTGGATTCTAAGCCCCTAACTAGACCTCGCTTAAACTGGGGCCAATCTCTCCCTAAAACGAGCGCATGTGGAAGCTTAGGGACTACCGCCACAGAAATGTTTCTTTTTAACCCTAGGCCTTTCACTCTCACTGTATGCAGGGGATAAAATGACGCTGCGCCATGCACGCATCTTATTTTTATACTGCCTTCAGAGTGTTTTGAGGTTAATCCCCCTAAGGCTTGTATTTCCCTCCAAAGCTTTTGTGAAACCATTGACTGGTCTGCACCGGAGTCTAATAGGGCTTCTACAGGGATGTTCTCAACCTCCACAGCTAATAAGAACTCCTCCCCAGTCTCCTTCGATTGGGTGGTCACTAGTGCTGTTCTGGCCCGACAATCCCTTCTCAGGTGTCCTTTATCCCCACAAGCAAAACATTTCCTCTGATCATAACCAGTTTTCCACATAGGTTTCACCTGTGTGACCTCTCCCAACATTGTCCTGCCTTTCTTTTCTGAAATGCCTGCGTCTGCCTGGTTCGAAGCACCAGGCAGACGCAGGCGTTTCAGTCAAACTCTGTAATTTGTTACCGGAGGATGTAGTAAAGGCTGTTAGTGTAACTGGGTTTAAAAAAGGTTTGGACAAGTTCCTGGAGGAAAGGTCCATAAACCATTATTAAGAAGTGACCGAAGATATCAATGCTTGACCCAGTACAAGCATTGTGGAACTTGTGTCTCTTGGGAAAAACTCCTAGGTAAATATGACCTAGATTAGCCACTGTTGGAAACAGAGTACTGGGCTTGATGGACCTTGGTCTGACCCAGTATGGCATATCTTATGTTCTTATCTTATGTTCTTATGTTCACCCACCTTCATTTGGCTGACCACTCTGGCTTCTAGGAAGCGCTCTGCCAATAAAGTTGCGTCTTTGGTGCTCCGGCAGTCTTGGAGAATCAGGAAAGACTGCAGTTCTTTCGGAACAGCTTCAACAAACTGCTCAAGTACAATGCTGTCTAATATAGAATCAACACTTTTGCCCTCCGGTGTTAACCTATTATAAACCAGAGTTTTAATGCGCTGGCATAAGGCCCGCGGTGTCTCGCCCTGCTTTAGCTTACACTCGCGTAAAAGACGACGGTAGACCATTGTGGTCAAGCCCATACGGTCTCTCACTGCCTTTTTGAGTTCCTCATAACTGGAGGCTAGATCAGTAGGCATGGCTCTATAAGCCGCTAATGCTTCCCCTGTGAGGGAGGCAGCTATGCGAATGGCCCACTGATCTTCCGGCCATCCACTTAGGAGTGCAACTCGCTCGAATACCTCTAGGTAATCATCAATATCATCCTCTTTGGTCAGTTGGCCAAAGGAAAAGATCCCTTTACCCAGAGCTCCCAGTCCTTGTAAGGCTCCCAAAGAAAGTGTGGAAAAACAGCCTTTTACCTCTGGGCAGAAGAAAGCTTCAGGGAGTTTAAGGGTTAAAACTCTAACCAAAGAAAAAAACTCTGTGCACAGAAATGTAGAGAGTGAGCCACGCCCTAGCTCCATGGTGACCAGGGGAGGTGATGAGGGAAGCCTGGGGGTGGAGTCTGAGGCTATAGGGCAGCCCCAATTATATAAGCAGAGGAAGTCTTCCAGAGAGGGAGGAACGAAAGGAGGAACGAAAGGGGGAACGAATGCAGGAGGAGATCGTGTCCGTGGGCGGAGTCCAGGAGGGAAATCCTCTGAGGAGGAGACGTTCCCTAGCAGGCTGGACACTAGCAGAGAATCTCTTGAAACTACAGGAAGTAAGGAGATTAGGAGGACACGTGTAAGAGAAAAGTGCTCTATCAGAAGCCTCAAAGGAGATCCTTATTGCATGCAGCATTCAGACAACTCAAGCCCTGAAGGCAGTCTAGCTGGTAGGAAGGGTACAGCTGGCTTGGAACGCAGGAGAGTTGATTCTGGGGGAAATGCTGGTGGAAGGCAAGGAACAGGAATCTCTGTGAGAGAGTCTGTGGAGAAGGTTCTACCTGTGGCACAGCCTGAGAGAAGACAGGTTGCTGGGAACAAGGTGAGCCCCTTGCAAGTTTTAAAAGGTTTATTAAAAAAGAAAGATCTCCTATATCCTTCCCCTGCAACTCAGTGTAGTGAGGATTCCCAATGGGAACAGGTTTTGAAATTGTTGGAGCAGTTGAAACCTGCCGTTTAGAGACGCTGAGGCCAGCCAGGTGCTAATTGAACCCAATGAGGAAAGTATGGAAGTAGAAGAATGCCTCTCAGAAAGTGTATGTTCTGATGTTGAAATGGATTGCCCTTACTGTGTGAGTCAGAAGAAGTAAAAGCTGTATGGTTTTTAAAAGTAGTGAAAAAGCCAGAAGCTTTGGAAAGTTTATGACCTGCTGGAAATTTGGTTAATTAAAGCACTAATGTTGAGCTAGTCAGACAGGCTCAAAGAAGGCTATGAATGCTGGAAGTTAAAAGCCAATATTTGCAACTTAAAAGTGAAGAATGGCAATGTCTTTAAAAAGGAATGATACACGGGTTTAGCAGCTTGTAACCAAGAAGCCAAGGTGCTGTGCAGAGCCCTGAGTGATACAGATTTGTGCTATACCAAGCCTGGGACCTAAGAATGTAATCTTGACTGAAGGCAAGGTTTATTGCTTAGTTTAAAACAAGCTGTTTGAAACGGCTAATGCCTGAACTGTGCTGTAAAGTTTGTTTTCCTTTTTGAATGGAGAAGTATCCCATTTTTGTTCTGGTTATATCTGAACTGCTGACAAAGAAGTTCAATGGTTAAGTAGAAAATAAAATTCCTGTTACCTTTGAAACCCTCGGCTGTTTTGGTTCTTACCACACAACTACATTATTGAGAAGCCTCAGCATTGGGAATTCAGGTGATAAGGGACATAAAGAGGTACGCCCACTACATATAGGCAACTGCCTAACCCGTAGAGGGCGCTACAGTTGGCGTAGTTGGCAGGATGCTGCATGCAATAAGGATCTCCTTTGAGGCTTCTGATAGAGCACTTTTCTCTTACACGTGTCCTCCTAATCTCCTTACTTCCTGTAGTTTCAAGAGATTCTCTGCTAGTGTCCAGCCTGCTAGGGAACGTCTCCTCCTCAGAGGATTTCCCTCCTGGGCTCCGCCCACGGACACGATCTCCTCCTGCTTTCGTTCCCCCTTTCGTTCCTCCTTTCGTTCCTCCCTCTCTGGAAGACTCCCTCTGCTTATAAGATTGGGGCTGCCCTATAGCCTCAGACTACACCCCCAGGCTTCCCTCGTCACCTCCCCTGGTCACCATGGAGCTAGGGCGTGGCTCACTCTCTACATTTCTCTGCACAGAGTTTTTTTCTTTGGTTAGCGTTTTAACCCTTAAACTCCCTGAAGCTTTCTTCTGCCCAGAGGTAAAAGGCTGTTTTTCCACACTTTCTTTGGGCTCTATACCTGTCTCGCCACCACAATAGTCTAACTCTTTGGAAGTATATCGGGGAATCCATGCACTGAGGGGCACTGGAAATATAGCTGCCTGGACTGTAGTACTAGTGGCAGGAACTTGTCCAGTTGTGGCCGCTTCTCGAGCCGAAGCGTCAGCAAATCTATTTCCTCGTGAAACCTCTCCTTCCCCTACCTGATGACCTTGGCAGTGCATCACTGCAACTTGTTTAGGGGCCCATACAGCATCTAGTAATGTTAATATCTCAGGGCCATACTTGATGGACTTGCCTCCCGAGGTTATTAACCCACGTTCCTTGTACAGGGCTCCATGTGCGTGCAATGTTGTGAAGGCATACTTAGAATCTGTGTACACATTTAGGCGGAGCCCTATCCCTATTATAAGTGCCCTAGTGAGGGCTATCAATTCAGCTTTCTGTGCTGAAGTCCCCGGGGCCAAATCTGATGATTCTATTACCATGTCCAGGGTCACCACTGCATAGCCCGCACATCGTCGTCCGTCGATGACAAGACTACTTCCATCCACGAAGAAAGTTCGTTTAGGGTCATTTAATGGGACATCAGTTATATCAGGGCGACTTGAGAATACAGTGTCCATAATTTCCAGGCAATCATGATCGGGTGGACCTGGACCAATTGGCAACAGCGTAGCAGGGTTCAAAGCTTGACTGACGATCAACTGCAATCGGGGGTTTTCACATAACATACTTTGGTACTTCAGCATTCGGGAATTCGTGAACCAATAATTTCCTTTGTGCTCCATGAGGGTTAGGACAGAGTGTGGTACTGTAACTTGGAGACTCTGACCCAGGGTGAGCTTGTCGCTTCACTCACCAAGAGAGCTGTAGCTGCAATGGCTCTCAGGCAAGGTGGCCATCCTTTTGCTACAGTGTCCAGTTGTTTGGATAGATACACTACAGGTCACTGCCAGGATCTGAGAGACTGAGTCAATACACCCAGAACATTTCCACTTGACTCATGGACATATAGGCGAAATGGTTTCTGTACATCTGGCAGCCCCAGAGCTGGTGATGACATCAAGGCTGCTTTCAAGGATCGGAATGCTGCATCCTGCTCTGGTCCCCATTCCAAGGGAGATTGTTCCATTCCTTTGGTAGCTTGATACAATGGCTTTGCCAACAGCGCAAAGTTGGGTATCCATATACATAGCTCAACCCAATCTAGCACACAATACAACACACACTCAACTAAATTTCTCCATCACTGCATGTTTAACACACTCACTTTACCCGATTGTTTGCTGTGATACCACCTTGATTAATAAGATAAGGCGGTTTAGAAATACTGTTAAATAAAAATAAATAAATAAAATATTCAACAGTAGCCTGCAGCTCCCAAGAAAGCCCTTACTTGCTTTCTAGTGGTCGGGGTAGGGATGCAACACACAGCTTCCTTCCGCTCTGGTCCTAGTCGTCGAACCTTGTTGGACAGATGAAATCCCAAATATTTAACCTCAGTCTGGCATAGCTGAGCCTTGGCCCTTGAGACCTTGTATCCAGCTTCGCTCAGAAGATGCAGGAGGTCACTGGTGGCTTGCAAGCATTCACTTTTAGAGTTGGTGGCTATCAGCAGATCATCTACATATTGTAGAAGGACTCTTTTCCCCGGCGTGACAGAGTAACTTGAAAGATCTTTGTTGAGAGCAGCACTGAAGAGAGTAGGCGAGTTCTTGAATCCTTGGGGTAATCGAGTCCAGGTGAGTTGACCTCGCCTTCCAGTAGTAGGGTCCTCCCATTCAAAGGCGAACAGAAGTTGACTGGTTGGTGCTAAGCGTATACAGAAGAACGCATCTTTCAAGTCCAGGATGGTGAAATGAGTAGCTTCAGCGGGGATCAGTCCCAGGAGAGTATAAGGGTTTGGCACTACTGGATGTATGGTCACAACTGCTTCATTTACTCGTCTCAGATCCTGCACTGGGCGGTAATAACCTGTCCCAGGCTTCTTGACAGGGAGGAGGGGGGTATTCCAGGACGATTGACACGTTCTGAGAAGTCCATACTTTAATAATTCCATTAGATGACAGTGAATGCCTTCAATCGCTGGTCGCGGAAGAGGGTATTGTCTTACATGCACTGGTTCCGCTCCTGGTTTGAGGGTGACAAAAACAGGGGCTACATTCTTCGCTAGGCCCGGAGGATTATCCTCTACCCACACCTCGGGCGGAGCTAAAACACTGGTGGGTATACGGGATCTGGCTGCCTTGGTCGGAGATGTACTATAGAACCGCCATTCTTCTTCTCGGGGGACAGTCAACATGATCAGGCCAGCAGACTTCGAGTTCAGAGTAATTTCCATTTCTCTGCTTTCAGCAAAGGATATCTGCGCCTGGAGCTAAGCGAGCATATCTCGGCCCAAAAGGGGAATTGGGCATTCAGGCATGTACAGGAACTGGTGTGTTATCTTCCGTCCCCCTAGTTCACAGGTGCGGTTCTGCAAGAAAGGATTAGTGGCTCTAGTTCCAGTAGCTCCGACAATGGTGATGGATCGAGAAGACAGAGGGGCCACTGGCTTTGCCACCACCGAATGTTCGGCCCTCGTATCCACCATGAAGTCCAAATATTGGTCCCCAATTTTCAAACTGACCATAGGCTCCTGGGGACCCAGAGGAAACTTGGAGCCCGGTCTGGCCTAGTCTTCATACATGCTGTAGCCCCCTTCGGCTGCCATTCCCTCCATAGCTGCTTCATCTTGTCGGAACTGTGTGCGGTGCATTCCTCCATGACTCTGGAATCGTCCCCCTGCTCCCAAGTGCTCCCTCCTCCCCTCCACGAAGCGGAGTCAAGGTTCGGAAACTCATTCTTCCAATGTCCTTCTTCTCTACAGTAGGCACATTGATTCACACCCACTGGGGGCCGACCATTCCCTCGGCCCCTCCCACATCCTCGGATCCTTCTGTTTGAGGTACTTCCTCCTCGTTGTTCACCTAAAGCTGCTGCAAGGAAATCAGCTTTCTGCTTTATTTTACGTTTACTCTCCCTCTGATGTTCTTGGTCACGATTCACAAACACTTTCTGTGCAACTTCCATTAACTGGGCTGCGTTCATGCCCGCCAACCCTTCTAACTTTTGCAGTTTCCGTTTTATGTCTCCCTGGGACTGACTCACAAAGGTCACATTTACCATTCGCAAATTTTCCTGGGCCGCCGGATCATATGGGGTATAGAGTCTATAAGCTTCAGATAAGCGTTCATAGAAAGCCGCTGGGTTCTCATCTGGACGCTGGAGGACTTCTGATACCTTTCCGATATTCATGGCCTTCTGGCCTCCTTTCTTCAGGCCTTGTAGTAGGGCCTGGCGGAATCGATTGAGGGCCGCTGCCCCATCGGCACTGTTCGGATCCCATCTAGGATCGTCATTTGGAAAATCCACGGCAGCTGCTTGCCGGGTATTTAGGCTTACTTCACCTACGGGATTTTCTTCTAACCATCGGGTGGACGCTTGCACAATCCGCGCCCGCTCTTTAATAGTGAAAAGAGTAGACAGGAGCTGGCAACAATCAGACCAGGTAGGCTGATGGGTCTGCATAATACTAGACATTAAGTCAATCAATTCTTGGGGCTTCTATGATGCATAATGCATCTTCCATTTCAATAAATCAGTAGTGGAAAAAGGCACATAGACAAAGCTAGTTGGTCCCACCACAACCTGGCCCTGGTTATCAAGAATGGGTAGGCCTTGGACCTGGCGCAACGGCATAACGTGACCATCCCTCTGACTTGCTGTTGTACTTCTGAAAATATAAGGTGGTCTGGATTGTTGGAATGCTGCTCCCTGGCTTTGGGCGTCTGCCGTAAGTGATCCTGAACTGGCAAATGAATCCCTGCTTTCAGTGTCATCGGTGGACAGCGGTCCTCCCGAGGCACTCTGAACGGAGCTGGGGCTTCCGGTCGAGAGGGGGTGCGCATCCTCCTGCTGCGGAGTTGGTTAGTGGACTAGGGGTACATCTGCAGGGGGGTATCCTTCTGCACCAGGCTCTGCCCGGGGTGGCGGCGGAGCTGAGGGGATTGGCCTATACAGATACTGGGACGGACGGGTTGGAATGTCTGGAGATTCTGGGACGGAATAAACGGGCAGCTTCTCTTTTCCAGACATACGGGCCCCCCTTGTGGTCGCTACCAATGTCCTACACTGTTCCTCATAACAACGCTTCATCCAGGGGGCTCTTTTTCACAAATACTTAACCAGGAATCTATATAGGGGAACTGGTCAGGGCGGTCTTTTCGGACCATCTGGTGTACTCTAGATACAATACTAACTTCAAAGGTACCCTCAGGGGGCCATGAAGCGATCAGAACGGGCCACTCCCTTTCACAGAGCATTTTTAATCGGGACGGAGACAGTTTTATTCCATAGTCTCCGGCAAATCCCTTACTAAAATTCTTGATCATACATTTCAACGGAGTTTGCGTGGACTCCAATCCTCCCATTATGACATACACAACAGCAGACAGTAGGGGTGGATGGTCGGGCTGCAGGTAAGGGGTCCGTACAGCCCTAGGAACAAATAGGCAGACAAACACCAAACGCTTCCTCCTTTTCGCGACCTGGGCACGGTCACCCGGCTAGGAACTGCGCTAATCAGGAGTCCGCACTTGCTTGGTCTGTGTTTCAAGACCTCTCATTCACACACACACACAAACAGACATGCCGGCAAAATCCAAAATTCCCAGCGTGACAGAACTATGTGGCAGTGTTCCTCTGGGTGCACTCTATAAAGACGGGGGGGCCATTCCCGTTCACATAAAACTTCCCATCGGTCATTACAATTCCCGTTCACATAAAACTTCCCATCGGTCATTACAATTACATAATCACCAGAGAAATCCCTCTTAAAGTTCTTAAGGAGACACTGCAGAAGGCTCAGTATAGATACACTCCCTCCCATGCTGTTCAAAACCTTTGTCTCTCTCTCACTCATTCAGGTTTCTCTCTCTCAAATCCCACAGAAATCACTCTCTCACTCATTCAGCAACTTTAAAATTAACGCTTTCCTCCTCCCTTGGTCCGTACTCAGACCTCTAAGCCGTTCAGGTTTCCCCCATAAATCAGAGAATAAATAAATAAATAACAGGAACAGTTGACGTAGAAATACAGGCAGGGCTGAGATATAACCAGCAAACTAATATTACAGGTACAGGTGAAGTAACAATACAGGCAGGGCAGAGATATAACTAAAACAGTTGAGGAGATCCGAAGGGGTTTATAAGAACTTAAAGGATACTGAAACTTTCCAAGATACTTGAGACGTTCCTTTCTGCAGGCTGTGTGAAAGACACACCCCTTCTCCCTCTGCTTGCTAGAGATACCGTCTCTCACGCTGTGCTGAAGAATAAAATCACTGAAACAGCTCTGTGCTGTGCTTAGACTCGATTCCTTAAAGTGACTCCTGAGTTTTTTTTTTCCTTTTCTCAGTACTGTTCCTTAATTAATAACCTTACATTATACCAGAAGTGAAACCCGCGGTTAGACAACAGACAGAGGGTACGGGTGATCGGACTGCCGGTAAGGGGACCGGGCAGCCCTAGAAAAGAGGGAGACACAAACAGACATGCTAGCAACGTATTTCCAAATTCCCAGGCCTTTCTGACTAACCAAGAACAGCGGTTTCAGTCTCGCGCATACTCATGCAAGATGTACTAGGGCTGCCTGTTTAATCAAGGGCTGTGGCTTCGGTCTCGCACATTTACCATGCGAGACGTACTAGGACTGCCCTGAGAGGTGATCAGTCTCCCGGTACCGTATTCCCATACCAATTCAGTCTCGCGTATACTCATGCAAGACATACCCAAAACTAACTGACTGAGGAGCAAAGAAATTTCTACTCACCGGATCCGGTACCCAATACAGAACCAGTTCTTGGGTTGAATCCCGGACTCCCCTCGGGTTTGGAGGTGTTGGCCGGCCGGACCCAGTAGTCCGCCAAGACAAGGCGGAATCCTTTCTGATGCAAGAGGACCGGTGGCGCCTGAGGCTTCCCCTGCAGTCGGCCAGACACGGTTCCAGCCGGACCAAACCTTGAGGCGGTAAAACGTAGTATATTCACTTGAATACCATCCACTACTCGCACCTCCCGGCCCAACGCACCAGGAAATGTAGCAGCGAAGTGCACGCAATAAATAATACCAGGAGTCAGTTGCAGGATCCAAGCCAATTTATTGTGCACAGGCTCAGATAGGAGCGTGTCCAAAAGAGACTGAGCAACGAAGTACAGAAGCAAATTCCTTATATACAATTTTTACAATTTGATAGGGGCAACCTTTCTATTGGTCCCAACGCCCCTTGCACCCGTCCAATCGGGGACCCTCTCTGGGCCTAGCTCCCTGTTCCCCCTTCTCAGACTATTCTAACAAAGGCACAGTTTTTAGGTATAATTACATTTCTACTTCAAAGCCATTTCTAGCTCAGAGAATGCAGGAACATTTCCATCATCAGCATAAAGGAATTATACAAACTTCTCAAAAGCAGTTTAAAGCAGATTCTCAAACTCTGATTCTTTTCAGCACTAATCCCAGGTGGGGGTTGGGGTCTAGGCCTAGTTTACAGGCCATAGCCTACCACAACAGTAGAACATGGCGTGTATACAAAAATTATGTACAAATAACTTAACTATTTACAATGATTTGTATTTGTTAAGGTGCATGGGTGGGTGAGATTATGTTACAGGTTCATAGTGCTCGATGAACAGATGCATCTTCAGTTGCTTCCTGAATGAGGAAAGGTCTTTGATTCTCGTGATGGTGATGGGGCGAGAGTTCCATAAGGTCGGAGCGTATAGTTCAAATGCCCTTGAGCAAGCCTGCTGGGTGCTCCTGGTTTTTGAATGAAGGACAATCGGGGTATTTCTATTGAATTGACGGATGACTCTGTTTTGTTGAAAGGGGTGGAGAAGGCTAAGAAGGTGGGAGGAGGAGAGGCCAGATAGTGCTTTGTGGGTTGTTATCAGTGTTTTGTATTTGATGTGACTGTTGAGGGGAAGCCAGTGGTGTTGTTTGAGGATGGGTGTAACGTGTTCATGTTTGAGGGCTGCCAGAAAGGTATATGTGGCGGTATGGAGAGCTTTACATAATGGGAAGATGGTTGATTGTGGGGTCCTTACTAAATAGACTTGCAGTAGTTAGGATTGGGAGGATTGATGTTTGGAGTGCTGATCTGAAGTCGGGGAGTCCAAAATTGGGCGGAGGTGTTGGAGGGTGCAGATCTTGTAGAAGATTGAGTTTGCCGTTTTCTTCACTTGTTGTTTGAAGGTGAGGTTGTGGTCTAGAGTGCTACCGAGGTATTTTATTTCTTGCTGTATCTTGATATGGGAATTTAGAATTATGATTGCAGGGGTGTAAACATGGTATCCTTAGTGATGAAGAGGACTTCAGTTTTCTTCTAATAGATGGAGACGTGGTTACTTGTGAGGCATTGTGAAACTTCAGAGAAGCAGTAATGTAGTATTGCGTATTTGGGTTGGTTGATGTCGAAGGGAATGTATATCAGGATGTCATCAGCATAGAGGTGATAGAGTAATTTGTGGGATTTGATTGTTGAGCAAGTGGTTGTAGATATATGTTAAAGAGCAGGGCAGAGAGGGTGGAGCCTTGTAGGATGCCTTGAGTTTGGGTGAATGGGGTGAAGAGGATGTCTCCCATCTTGATTTGCTGCTGACGATTGGACAGGAAGGACTGAAACTAATTCAACACTGTATTCTGGATTCCGATAGATTGGAGGTGTTGGAGAAGGATGGGTGGTTTATTGAGTCAAATGCAGCTAAGATATTGAGAAAAACTAATATAAATCCTTGTTGCACAGACTGGATGCCTTGGATGAGTTTACATAGAAACATAGAAATATAGAAATATAGAAATATGATAACAGAAAAAGACCACATGGCCTATCTAGTCTGTCCTTCCATATCAACAACTACAACAGTCCCCTTTTTATCTTTAGAGATCCTCTGTGTTTGTCCCATGCTTTTTTGAATTCAGTTACTGTCCTCATCTCCACCACCTCCACTGGGAGACTATTCCATTGATCCACTACTCTTTCCGTAAAGAATTATTTCCGCATATCACTCCTGAATCTATCCCCCTTCACCCTCATCCTATGTCCCCTCATAGCAGAACTTGCTTTCAATTGAAAGAGGCTCTCTCCTTGAACATTTATGCCACAGAGGTATTTAAACATCTCAATCATATCACCTCTATCCCGCCTTTCCTCTAAGGTGTACATATTCAGATCCTTAAGTCTGTCCTCATATGCTTTATAATGAAGACCATTAACCATTTTAGTAGCCACCCTCTGCACCAACTCCATCCTGTTCACATCCTTTTGAAGGTGCGGTCTCCAGAATTGCACACTATACTCCAAATGAGGTCGCACCAAAGACTTATACAGAGGCATTATCATCTCCTTTTTTCTGCTAGCTATTCCTTTCTGTATGCACCCAAGCATCCTTCTAGCTTTTGCTGTCGCCTTTTCTACCTGTTTAGCTACTTTAAGATCATCAGACACAACCACGCCTAGGTCCCGCTCTTCTTTAGTGGACAAAAGTACTTCACCCCCTATACTATATTGCTCCCTTGGATTGCTGCAGCCCAAATGCATGACCTTACATTTTTTAACATTAAATCCCAGCTAAAAAATTCTAGACCATTCTTCAAGCTTAGCTAGATCTCTCCTCATGTTATCTACACCTTCCTGGGTGTCTACTCTATTGCAGATTTTGGTATCATCCGCAAAGAGGCAAACCTTATCCGACAGCCCTTCGGCTATATCACTAACAAAGATGTTAAAAAGAATCGGACCAAGGACAGATCCCTGGGGCACACCACTGGTAACATCCTTCCCCTCAGAGTGAGCTCCATTTACCTGTACTCTTTGTCACCTCCCACCCAACCAATTTCTAACCCAAGCAGTAACTTTAGGGTCCATCCCTAGGGTGCTCAGTTTGTTTATAAGTCGCATGTGAGGAACAGTGTCAAAGGCTTTACTGAAATCTAAATACACCACATCTATGGCTCTCCCTCGGTCCAATTCCCTGGTCACCCAGTCAAAGAAATCAATCAATCAGATTTGTCTGCCTCTGGTGAATCCTTGCTGCCTCGGATCCTGTAATCCGCTGGACTCCAGAAACTTCACTATTTTCTCTTTCAGCAGCGTTTCCAATAATTTAATCACCATAGAAGTTAAACTAACCGGCCTGTAGTTTTCAACCACATCCTTACTTCCGCTTTTGTGTAAAGGCACCACATGAGCCTCTCTCCAGTCCTTTGGCACCACTCCCGACTCCAACGAGGCATTGAAAAGGTTAGTCAGTGGAGCTGCTAGAACGTCCCCAAGTTCCCACAGTATTCTACGGTTTATCCCATCCGGTCCCATCGCTTTGTCTAGTTATTCTAGGTTGTATCCCATCTGGTCCCATCTCTTTGTCTACTTGAGTTTGTTGAGAAGGGAGAGGAGGAGAGTTTCAACTCCATAGTAGGGGTGGAAGCTGTTTTGTTGGGGATCAAGTGGAGCATGAATTTCAATATGATCTTGGAATTGTTGGCATACCACTTTTTCTATGATTTTAGCCATGAAATGGCAATGGGTCTGTATGAAGTAGGGTCCATTGGGTTGAGGTTAGGTTTTTTGAGGATTTGGCAAATTGAGGTAGATTTGAGGCTGGTGGGCATAAAGCCTTGGGTGAGAGATGCTTGAGTGAATTTAGTGGTGATAGGACTGAGTTCCGTTTTCATTGCCTTGATCCAGAAGACGGCATGAATCAAGAGGGGAAGAGTTGGTGTTGAGTGAGGTTTCAATATAACTTCTGTTTATGGGGTGGAAGGATGACCAGGGTGCTGTACTGGTGGATGGTTGAGGTGGGGGGAGATCTTGTAGCTGAGGTTGACGTTGCAGGTGGTTGTAGTAGTCCGCTAGTTGTTGAGGGTTGATTGTATTACCTGGGGTAGTCTTGGTAAGTAGTTTAGTTAGCTGTTTCATAATATTAAAGAGTTCTCTAGGATGGTTGATTAGCTTAGGTTGGTATTGTTGTTTTGCATTGTCTGTTGAAGGCTTGAACTCATCTAGCAGGTTCATGTAGAGGTTGCGATTGGAGGGATGTTGGTTTTCCAACATTTTCTTTCTAGTTTCCTTAGGCAGGTTTTGATTTTCCGGAGTTCTGGTGTACTCCATGGGGATTTAGGTATTTTGTTGGGCTTGTGATGCGAGTTGTTGGGACTGCTGAGGCTCTCTGGATGGTATTATTCCATAGATCTGGAAATGTTTCAGGGTCTTCAGCTCTGTTTTTCAGAAAAGAGAGTATGTTGTCTAGGAAGTCTTCTTTGTTGAATTGTTTGAATCTTCTCTTTGTTGGTTTTGATGGGTGTGGGAGAGTCTGCTCAAAGTCCATGGCTTTCATAATATCAAGGAAGGTGGTGGCCTGATTTTGGTGAAGGGACAATAGGTTGAAGTCCCCTAGTAGTACGGTGGTTTTGTTTTCTTGGTGGTCATGAGTGTGCATTCCAGAATGCTGGTTAGGTTGGAGGCAGGAGAGAATGGTGGCTGGTAGACGAGGCATAATTTAATGAGTTTATTTGAGATAGTGAGAGTGTCTAATCCGCTTGTGCTGTTGGAGACTTGGGTGCTGAAGTTGTGCTGAAGCTTGGAGAGAATGAGTACTCCGCCCCCTTGATGTTAGGATCGAGGGCAGTGATCTAATTGGTAACCCTGGGGAGTGAAATGATTCAATAGGACTAAGTCTGTTTCATGTGTCCAGATTTCGGTTATGCACAGGATGTCCAAATCTTTGTTTTTGGTGAGGTTGCTGATTATTTGTATCTTTTTCTTGATTGAACAGGCATTTATTAATGTGCAGTTGAATGTAGGTGTGGGGTAGGAGAAGGAAGGGTGTGTACCTGCTGGATGCGAAAGCATGGGAATGCGTATTAGGTGGGGGACTGTTCTTGGTTGAATGTGTGTGTATGGAAGAGGGGGTGAGGAGAAGGATATACATGGAGTGATTATGAAATGAGTATGAGGGAACAGGTAGGTTGAGAGCTAAAAGAGCATAAAGAGTTGCGTATATGGGGAGCAAGGTGGTGCTGTGCATTGGTATCTTATTCAGATGGGTGGTTGAAGATGGTCTAGGGTGGACGGACGAGGTATAGTCGGTGGTGGAGGAGTTTGTGTTGGCTTCAGTTGGCTTTCGTTGGAGACGGGAGAGGGGAGATTGTGCTGATCACTTGGTACACACCTTGCTGCGTAGTTGCTGCTAACTATGCTGGGAATTGTTGGTCTTCCTGGACCTGCATGGGCCCGATTGATGCGGGTGTGTTTCACAATCTCGGGCTTGAGGTTGGCTTTTGGAATAAGAGTGGAGACTGCTACAGTGGATATGCAGGGCCTTGGTGTACTTGATGTCCAGGGCGGTGTACCGGGAGTCGGAGGCTGTCTTTAGCGTCGGAGGCGCTGGTGACGGACACTGCATACCTAGGGACGCAAAAGACGCATTGCCAGATCCATGTGGGAGCATAACATGATACAAGCACCACTTCTTCCTCACGCTCTAGACCACACTGCGCGGGCATGCCTAGAGGGACTTTTGAATTTAAAGGCCTCTGTTGGCTGCCGGGGCGCTTCGTGGTGTAATTTAAAAGTCCTGATCTTCAGTCCGATTGGCCTTGGGGTGAGGGAGCGGGGAGGAGTTTACCTAGCCCCCTCCCTTGCTCCAACGCTGATTGGAAGAACAAGGAATCTTAAGTCTGAAGAGACCCGAGGCAAAACTTTGTGGATGTGGAATGGGCATATTTAGTAGGGTGGGTTTTTTTTAGGACCTTAGCTAAATGCACATTCAAGATATCAACCTGTTCTGACCTTGTAGTTGTCTTTTCATCCAAATCAGGATAATCTAGGGCTTCTAGGAAATTTTTGGCAGCAGGACTTTTGTCTATGATCTACTTCCATTCTTGAAAGGGCCTACCTGCTTTTTATTTAAAGATTTTCATTTAAATATAATTTGATTAGAAACAGGTCTGTCCTTGATAGAGGTATTATATCAATGTCACCAGCCTGGCATACTAGGATGCCAGTCCCCTTGCAGAACGCCCTTTTTTTGTAGGTTGCAGAATTGATCACGCTGGGCAGTTCTCCAAATGGATTAGCACCTGTGTGTATACTACTGCTGTCATCATTTCAAGGAAGGCAGCAGTGATGGTATGTGGGGTTACTCTTAAAATAGAAGTGAGTCCCCCAACCACAGAACCTCATTTATTTTATTTTTTTTATTTTTATTTTTTATTTTTATTTTGCGTTTCTTCTATACCGCATCTTCCTAAGATCAGGGGTGGTTTACAATGAACAAATAAATTACATTGAACATGGTTACAATTTAAACGTTAATTTCAACATTAATTTAAAGATTTTAAAAAAGAGGGTAGTAATTTGGAGTGAGAACAGCGGATCTTTCAGAGCTTGAACTGTAAGACTAAATGAAGGAAATGATTTAATGAGTAGAGAGAAGAGATAAAAAGGGCCAAAAAGACTTTTTACTCTAATTTAATTGCTTATGTAAATAATAGTTATCACTGAATTGTTTCTTATATCTAACAGCTTATTGAAAGTATGTAATGCTTTGATGCTCAAGGCTGCTCATGCTCCATCAAAAGAGCAATTGGCAGAATATTTTACAACTAAGGTCTTGAGGACAAGAGGATTCTTGTTGCCTAAGGACTCTATTGAGTCTTTTCTCAGAGGTTCTATCGTGTGTAGATAATGACACATTATCTAAATCTAGGCAGGATGCTAAATTATGGTCTGCCTTCACACCCTTGTCTGACTTATGTACAGAGCATGGTAGGCAATTTTGGCAAGGGTAGATTGTTGCTTAGACCCTGCCCACTGGCTCTATTAAGAAATGCTCCAGATTCCATCTTTCTTTGGTTAATCAGTTTATTAAAAGGGATCATTCTCTGTAGACAACAGAATTAAGTTCTGCTATGAGGGGACATGGGATGAGAGTGAAAGGGGATAGATTCAGGAATGATATGCAGAAATATTTCTGTACGGAAAGAGTGGTGAATCCGTGGAATAGTCTCCCAGTGGAGGTGATAGAAATGATGACAGTATCTGAATTCAAAAAAGCATGGGACAAACACAGAGGATCTCTAAAGAAAAAAAGGGGACTGTTGTAGTTGTTGATATGGAAGGACAGACTAGATAGGCCATGTGGTCTTTTTCTTTCGTCATTTTTCTGTGTTTCTAATTAATCAGATAAGAACATAAGATATGCCATACTGAGTCAGACCATCAAGCCCAATATCCTGTTTCCAACAGTGGCCAATCTAGGTCACAAGTACCTTGCAGTTTCCCCAAAAACCACAGGTTCCACAATGCTTGTATTGGGGCAAGCAGTGGATATCCCAGGTCCCCTTTAGTAATGGTTTATAGAACTTATCCAAATCTTTTTTTAAACCTGGCTAAACTAACAACTTTTATTACATCTTCTGGTAATGAATTCCAGAGTTTGATTACACGTTCAGTGACAAAATATCTTCTCTTATTAGTCTTAAATAGGTTACCCTTTAGCTTCATTGCATGTCCCCTAGTCTTTCTATATTTTGATGTCGTAAACAATCGATCTATGTTTACCCATTCCACTCCATTAATTGATTTATAGACCTCTATCATATCTCCCCTCAGCCGTCTCTTTTCCAGGTTGAAGAGCCCTAACCTTTTTAGCCTCTCCTTATAGGGGTATCCTTCCATCCCTTTTACCATTTTGGTGGCTCTTCTCTGTACCTTTTCTAATTACACTATATCCTTTTTAAGATTTGGCGACCAGAATTGCACACAATATTCAAGGTGCGGTCTCATCATGGAACGATACAGAGGCATTATAATATCCTTTGTTTTATTATCCATTCCTTTTCTTATGATTCCTAGCATTCTATTTGTTTTATTGGCCGCCGCTGCACAGTGGGCGGAGGGTTTCAACATGTTATCCCTTTTTCCAGGGTGGTGGTTCCTAATATGGAACCTTGCATCATATAACCATAGTTTGGGTTGTTCTTTCCTAGGTGCATAACTTTGCACTTGTCCACATTAAATTTCATCTGCCATTTGAACATCCAGTATTCCAATTTATCAAGGTCCTCTTGCAGTTTTTCACAATCCTCTTGGGTTTTAACAGCTTTGAATAATTTTGTGTCATCTGCAAATTTGATCACTTCACTCGTTATTCCCATTTCCAGGTCATTTACAATATATGTTAAAAAGCAGCGGACCCAGCACAGATCCCTGGGCTACTCCACTATTCACCTTTCTCCAATGGGAAAATTGGCCATTTAGCCCTACCCTCTGCTTTCTGTTTTTTAACCAGTTCCTGATCTACAATATACACTGCCTAATACTGATGCACAGTTCCACCTGCCTGCCTGAAAATTAATCTTAAGCTTTAAAACTAGCTAAGGAAATGGGGCTCTACTACAAATGGGAGGAGTAGACTAGTTGTTAGAGCAACTGCCTTGTATCCAGAAGATTAACGGTTTGATTCCCTCTGGCACTCCTTATGACCTTGGGCAAGTCACTTTACTTTCCACTGCCTTGGAAGAAAAGGCCTGGTAATCTACTTTCAATTAAGTATTGCCAAGAAAACCCAGAGGCATCTGGGTCTCCAGGAGTCAGCACAAAAAGAAAACAAATGGCAAGTACTGCATCTTGTCCTTCCTTCCTTTCCTATGGCCATCCAACCTGATATCCTATCTCATCGTCTTCCTCCCTGTGCAGTGCCAGTCATCAATATCACTTTTTTCCATAAGAACATAACATTTGACTTCCGGTGATGTCATCGGGCTGTATGGCGGCATGAAGAGGGAGCTCCACCATCAAGCCTGTATCAAAGGGGAAATTCCCCAACAAAACGTAGGCAAAGTGAGGCGAAAATGAGGGAGCAATAGTGGAGTGGAGTGGAGTGCAGGAGAAAGCAAACACAGCAGAACCGAAAGAGCGACGGAGGCAAATCGTGGTGATTGTATGCATAGCGAGCTCCAACAGTAGTAGCGCTGCCGTGCAAGGGAGCACATGGCAGATGGAAGCGGAGGCCTGGGTACAAGGGTGCGAGTGATATTGGTGACATGCAGCGCGATCGGAGAGGCAATGTCACCTGAACGGAGGCAGTCAGAGAGAGGCGCCTAGAAAACGAACCGGCTGTCAGAAAACCTCATCGGAGGTAGAGAGAGTTGCGGAGACGGCTATTACAGCGAGGTGCAGAGGAGAGGAGGAAGTAGGGCCCCGAGCAGCAAGCCGGAGCCATGGAGAAGAGCGACCGGTTCCCGGTCAGATTGCCGCGGGGAAACTGAGAAGCCCCGACGACCGCCCGATTTGTGAACCGAGTGGTGGACTGGAGTGGAGAGCAGCAGTCTGGTGGGGGCTGGCGGAAGGCGATCAAGCTGGTGAGTCAGTGTGGGGGCCGCAGTGCACCGAGACGGCAGAAGAGGCTGAGCCTAGAGGGATAGGAGGGAGCACGAAGGAGCACAAAGTGAGCCCACAGAGGGGCGCCTGAGCAGAGCAGCTGCGGGGTAGTGTCGAGCAGCGGCGGTGAAAAGCAGCGGATCCAGAGAGAGCTAAGGAGGCTCTGGGTGTCTTGGAGGTGAGAGAGATGCTAAGGGGACAGAAAGCACTAACACAATAGTACTGCCAGAAATAGGGGATATTGTGGACTGAGCAAAAGGACTACAAGCAAGAACAGAATAGGAGCAGAGTACGGTGTTTTGCGCTTAGCTGATCAGATACATACAAAGACAGAGGGACCAGACAGCACTCCAAGAAGGAGCCCCCTAAGGAGAGTGGAAAAGGCATCAGTGGTGGGAGCAACTCCAGGAATCACTGGGACGACCCAGCAACACAGCCTGGGGGACACAAGAGTGACTATGGAGAAAAATAAAGGTGGACAGTCACTGAGGAGGAAACTGGCTGAATTCCACTCTTCATATGTGACATCCAAAGGCGGAAAAAAGGGGGAAAAGGAGGGCAGACTGCAGCTTGCAGGCCCAAACGGGCCCGAGGAGGAGTTGGAGTGGGGGTGTAGCCCAGAGGTGGCAGTCATGCTAAAGGAATGGCTAACAGAGCTGAAAGACGAGATTAAGATGGAAATAAGTGGGGTAAAAAATGAATTAAAAGAGACAATACAAGCCCTGAGACAAGATGGAGTGGAGGAGTGGCCTAGTGGTTGGGGCAAGGTACTTCAGGCCGGAAGGTCAGGGGTTCAAATCCCACTAGAGGACAGCAACCTTGGGCCGGAAGGACTGGGGTTTCTAGTCCCACAGGTGCTCCTTGTGGTCTTGGGCAAGCCACTTAACCCTCCATTGACCATGTTCCCTGTAAAATAGTTATCTCCAAGTTATAATGCCCTGTTCAATGTAATTTCAGTTTGTTCAATGTAAACCACACTGATGCAGAATAGTGCAGTATATAAGAGAATGTAAATAAATAAAATAAAATAAATAAATAAAGATATAGTGGACATGGGTAACCATGTGGAAGAAACAGAGCTGCAGATGGAGCAACAAGGGGCAGCCCTAGAGGAGCTACTTAAAGGATGGGAGGAATTAACATGTGCTCAAGGAGAGTTGCAGGTGAAAATGGAAGTCCTGGAGGATAGTTCCAGAAGATGCAATATAAGGGTATAAGGTCTCCCAGAAGATCCTAAATATAAAAACTCTGAAGAGGTGATTGCTAAAATATTCAGGTCATTATTAGCAACTGCAGACCAGGAGGAAGGGGGTGCAGGAGAGCCCCTGCTAATAGAGAGAGCACATAGAGGCTTGGGCCCCACAAGATATAACAAACCACGAGACACAGTAGTATGTCTTAGTGTGGTGAGGAGGAGGCAGCCCAGCATGAAAATAAAGGAGAAAGAAAAACTTTTTATTCTTCTTGGGGGATGGGTTCACTAGAACACATACATCACAGCAGATTCCCTGAGAGAAACCAAGAGGGCAGTGCTAGGCTTAAGCCACTCCCAGACCTCATGACAACCTCAGGCAAGAGTAGGAGGTACAAGTGGGTGGAGTCAGGAAGGGAGTTGTCCTGCTCAGCGTTTAAGTTTGAGGGAACAAACAAAGTGAGCAGAGAGGCAAGGAACTCCAGAAAGGCCTGGAAAGCCAGAAAGGCCAGGAACTCCAGAGAGGCCAGGAACTGCAGAGATGCAGGAGAAAGCAAACACAGCAGAACCAGCAACCATGAAAGAAACAGATACAAAGTGAGTAGCAGCAGAGACAAGAGCAGCCAGCACTGCAGCCCAGGAAGCGACAGGGAAGGTTCCAGGCAAAGGACCAAACAGACTGGCTACAGGGAGAAAGAGAGAAGGTTGACTTTAAGGAAGCTAAGGCAAGAGTGCTTAGACTCACCGGAGGAAGGGTCTATCTGCAGGCAGCAGAAGCCCCAGGAAGGGAAGTGGAGAGCTTACCCTGAGTCACTGTCTAGCTCAGAGACAGAGGGAGCGCCAACCCGGAGAAGCCTCAGCCAGGAAGGTGCTGCAGCCGGACTCCAAGGTAGGAGAGATAAAGCCATAAAGCCTAAACCCTGTGTTACATGCTCTGATTCAGAAGAGAGGTTAAAGCCTAGGAAAACCCGGAATAGGAGTAAGGGTTTTGCCAGGGACACTGAACAGGAAGAGCCCAGTGAAATCCTACCAAAGGGAGAAAGGGTCATTCAGTGGCATAGGCTATTTAATCTGCTAAAGAATATTAAGGATAAACTGCCAGAACGATTACAAGCATTGCCAAGTTACAGCTCAGTTGAAAGCATGGAAGTAGCAGGCCAAGAAAGTGACCTTACTTCAGTTTGTTTTGAGATGGACTGTAATGTGTGCATGAAGGCTGAGTAATGGAAGCCTGAGAAAGGAAAGAAGTGAAGCTTGTGTAAATATCTTTATTGCAACACTGGTTACAAGTGTTACCTTAAGAGGAGAAGAATAATCCTGTATTTTGCTTTGACCTGAATGTGTACATTTGCTTTGAAGATTTTGTCAACCATTTTTGACACGGATGCTAATAAAATTCCTGTGTGCTTTAAAACAACCACTCGGTTCATAATCTCCTTGGCACAACTACAATCCTTGGGAAAGAGGAATTGAGATGGCTTCCCGTCCCTATTAGGCAGCCGCCTGGTAGGGGTGCGACCGCCACACTTAGTTTGTTTAAAATTAAAGAAAGACTTTTGTGGGCGGTGAGGAAAACGAAACAGTTTATCTGGGACGAACACAAGCTGGAACGTTTCCAAGACCTTTCCCTTGGAACGTTACAGCGTAGAAGAAGCCTTAAGGAGGTGACAGCGTATCTGAGACGGGAGGACATGAGATATAAATGGCTGTTTCCCTTTGGTTTGCTGATCACAGTGAAGGGAAGGTCGAGACAGGTGCAGATATGTGAGGAAGCCTGGAAAGCACTTAAAGAACTGGGTTTAACCAATCTTCCAGAGGGGGCGAGGATGTCCGCAGGAACAACAAAGGCCACAGCGACATCCACCTCAAAGGGGAATGAACTATGCTGGCAGAGGGCACCAGTCGCAGGCAGAAGACTGGCGAGGCTGAATCGAGAGAACTGAGGAGTGCATGCGGAGAAGAACGGAGCGGGATGAAAATGAGGACTTTGAATGTTGATGATAATATAGTAAATATGGAATGGGAGGGGTGTCAGTAGTAAATAAGCCAGGGATATGAGGAGCGAGGAGGAGGGGGGAGAGGTGCAGAATGGGCGAAGATTGGTAAGGGAATTAGGGAGTGAAATGAGGGGGTAAGAGGTAGGAGCTAGGAGCAAGGGAGCAGAAGGGATGGTCAGGGCATGATGGGATTAAGGGTGGGGGGGTTAGGGATGTAGGGGAGAAGCGGAATGGAGGGGTAGAGACAGGCAAAGGCCCGAGACGCAGTCACCATAATGGAAGACGAATCTCTCTTCATGAGAGGGGGAAAAGGGAAGGGAGGTAGGGTGGACGGGAGGGAGGGGAACCTCTGGTAGGGTTAGGAGAATAGGGGGGAACAGGGGTACCTCTGGTAGGAGAATAGGGGGGAACAAGGAAATAAAGGTGAGTTGAAAATAGTCTCGTTAAATGTTAAGGGGCTTAACTCCCCATTTAAACGCCAAAAATTGTATACAGAAATAGCACATCAGAAGGCAGCGAAAGTGTTGATACAGGAAATGCATCTGACAAGAGCAACAGAGTACCTGATTAAGCCCAGGGGTTATGGAGTTTGTATACATGCATCTAATACAGTAGAAAAGAAGAAAGGAGGGGTTGCCATACTGACTGATAAAAGGTTAAAGATGCAAGTGCAATCGATTGTGCGGGACAAAGCGGGGAGATATGTGTTATTGCGCTTGAAGGTGGGGACTGATTGATACTCTATAACAAATGTATATGCACCAACTGGAGCACAAAGTGAATTCTGGACAAACTTGAATGAGGAGGTGGGGAAAATGGGGGAGGGTATTTTGATCTGTGGGGGTGATTTCAATGTAACATGGCACCCAGATAGAGATGCCACGGGGAAAAAAGAGAGCAAAAGGGTGGATGGGAAAAGATATCATAACTTTGTAATGCAGCATTGTCTGATAGACGTGTGGAGATTCCAACACCCAGGGAAGAGACAATTTTCCTACTTTTCACCAGTAAATGGCTCTTACTCGAGAATAGATGCTATTTGGGTATCAAAGGAGGTGGGAGATAGGATTAAGGGGGCGGAGATGGACACAATCACTTGGTCGGATCATGCACTAGTTGTGGTAAGATTAAGAATGGAGGGTGAGGGGAAAGGCATACAATTTTGGAGGCTGAATGAATCATTATTAGAAGATGGGAGGGTCAGGGCGGATATTGAGAGAGAAACGAGGGAATATTTGAAATGGAATGATAATGGGGAGGTTGCCTGGGGAGGAGTGTGGGATGGGTATAAGGCAGTGGTGAGGGGCATACTAGTTAAGTGGGGGGTACGAAAAAGGAAAGAAAGAGGGAAGAAAGCAGGACTTGAGAGAACAATTGATGGACCTGGAAGAACTGGATGGGCAGGGACAGACGGGAGCATATAGAGGCCAGGTGATGGCAATAAGAGCGCAGATAAATGATATGCAGGCCAAAAAGATATGGTATCAGATGCAGCTTTTGAGTCAGGAGGTTTTTGAGGGAGGTAATAAAGCTGGGAGATATATGGCGCAGAAATTGAAACAAAGGAGGCTGCACTCTCATATAATGAGGATTCAAAAGCAGGGAGGGGAACTAGTGACTAAGGATGGGGAGATTAGAGAAGCTTTTCGGGAATACTACCAGGGTTTATACAAAGCAAAGGACACTCCACAGAGGGAGAGAGTGCAAAGTTATTTAGAGTCCATAAACTTACCTAAGTTAGAGGAGGGGGAGCAAAAGGAACTTTATAAGCCCATACGAGGGGATGAGGTGCACAGGGCAATAAAACAGTTGAAACTACACAAAGCACTGGGATTGGATGGGCTCACAGCGCGCTTCTATCAACATTTTGGTGAGATACTAACGGAACCCTTGGTCAGGTTATTTAATCTACCAAGGGAGGGAGGGGTTTTAGCAGGAACGATGGGATGGGCGGGTATTACAGTAATGCACAAAGAGGGGAAAGATCCGCAAGAATGTTCCTCATATAGGCCTATCTCGCTGCTAAACTTAGATGCTAAACTGCTAGCTAAAATACTTACCACGCGCTTAAATAAGATAATAGGGAAGCTTATACATAAGGACCAAGCGGGATTTATCCCAGGGAGACAAGTAGCGGGTAGGAAGATATTAAATATGATATGGGCCAATGAGCAGAGCGGGGAGGAGGCATTGCTCCTGTCGCTGGACGTGGAAAAGGCTTTTGATCAGGTGTTGTGGCCTTTTCTCTTCCAGGTATTGGAGAGACTGGGGCTGGGAAGGAGTTCATAAATTGGGTGCAGGCCATGTATCATCAGCCGAAAGTGTGTGTGAGGGTAAGTGGTGCCCATTCTGAATTTTTTGAGCAGGGGAGGGGAACAAGACAGGGATGTCCCCTATCGCCGCTACTCTTTGCAATAGCACTGGAACCATTTGTAAAGTGGGTAAGAGAACGGTCAGATATAACGGGAATAAAAGTTGGGCTGAGTGCATATAAAATATCTATGTTCGCTGATGACATTATATTAAGTGTGGCCAGACCTAGGATCAGTATCCCAGTAGTAATGTGGGAGTTGGAAGAATATGGTTAAATGTCGGGATTTACAATTATTTGGACAAAATCAGAGATCTTAAACTTAGCTGTGCCAAGTGAGGTAAAAGAAATATTGCAAAAGAAATATCCATTTAAATGGGCCAGGGAGAGTATTTGCTATTTGGGTATTCAAGTGAGCAGGAGGTTGGAAGCACTATATAAACTCAGTTACCTGAAGATGTTTGGGCAGATAGAGAGCTGGCTAGATTGGGGGGGGGGGGGCCAGGATACCTTTCATGGTTTGGGAGTATAGCAATGGTAAAAATGATGCTAGTGCCACGGCGGCTGTTCTTATTCCAGACACTCCCTATAAGGGTACCGTACAATAAATTAAAACAGGTTCAACGTCTGGTTAATAGATTCATATGGGCAAAGAGGAGCCCTAGGGTAGCGCAGATGGTAATGCAAAGAACCAAGGGAGAGGGGGGCTAGGAGTTCCAAATTTTAGGAAATATTATGAGGCAGCGCAATTGAAAACAATTTATGAGTGGCACAGAGGAACACAGAAACAGTGGGTCCAAATGGAAAAAGAGTTGCTAGGGGGAGAGGGACTGGAAAGAATAATATGGAGGGGTAGTAAAGGCTTGGGCACCCAACTTACAAATCCCCTGATTATGCATAGTTTGAATGTATGGAAACAAAATAAAAATCAGCTAGTGGGTGATAAGAGCTATACACAGGGAATGACATTGGAGGCCTGTTTTGATAGGGGACAGGGACCAGGGGTGCATATCCTATGTAGATGGGCCAAAGCGGGGTTAACACATATCCAGCAGCTAATAAACACAAAGGGGGTTCATGAGTTTGTGGGCCTTAAGGATCTCTATGGGGTAAAGGAAAGTGATTATTATGCATATCTGCAACTTAGCCGTTTTATCCGGCAGCCAAAAGTATGGTCGGAGTTATGGGAAAATAGAGGTGGGTTTGAGATTATCTGCTCAGGTTATCTGGGTCATAAGGGGGTTTTGTCCAGAATTTACAAAGGTTTAATGGGGGGGGGCACTAAACTGAGATATATGCTGAAATGGGAGGAGGACTTGGGAGAGAGTTTGACCATGGAAGTGTGGGAAAAGATACAAGATGGTTCAGATTGATCAGAACAATGTGCACCGAACTCACTCCAACTCTATCCTACATCATGAAGCTGTCATTCTCATCAGGAACATTCCCAACAGCTCTCAAGCAGACATCCATACGTCTGCTCCTGAAAAACGCCAGACTAGACCCAACAAAGGCGGACTCGTACCGCCCAATCTCGAGCATACCCCTTCTAGCTAAACTAATTGAGAAGGTTGTCCAAAGACAGATTTCAGCAACACATTGATATATCAGCCCCCCTTGGCCCCTGCCAGCATGGGTTTCGAGAATCCCATGGTGTAGAGACTCTACTTGCCACGCTAACCGACACCTTAACCAGAGGTATTGACAAAACTGAAAATGGGTTTGTACTTATCTTCCTTGATATTGCTGCCGCATTTGACTCTGTTAACCACGAGCAGCTACTCACCCGACTCCAGGAAAAGGGAATCCAGGGCTTGGCCTGGGAATGGTGTAAATCCTATCTAGCAGACCGTTGGCAACATGTTCGGATAGAATCCATAACATCTGATCCTTTCCAGCAACAGCAGGGAGTACCCCAAGGCTCCTCCCTATCTGCGTTACTCTTTAACGTATATATGCAGCCCATTTGTGACATCATTCGCTCATTCAATATATCAAGTCTGATCTACGCTGACAATGTCCTACTGTTCACCCCATTTAAAATTATGCATCCTGACCTCTCCCCTCTTGTAGACTGCTTCAACGCAATCGCCGACTGGCTTCTAGCTCAGAATCTGCGTATAAACTTTAAGAAAACTGAGGTCTTATATATCACAAAGAACAAGAGTTTCTCTCCCCCCACTACCTTGAAGGTGAGAGATGCAGAGCTCCCATGCAAATCTTCGATACACTACCTAGGGGTCACACTTGACCAACAGCTTGACTTCAAAGAACACATAAAGAACATCACCAAGTCTATTTACAATAAAATCATGACATTAAGGCACCTAAGACCACTGCTAGCTCCAGATGATTTCAGAACAATATTCCAGACGCTTGTAACCTCACATTTTGATTATGCAAACATCATTCTGCAAGTCTCCCCAAGAGTACCCTTAATCCACTGCAACTGGCGATGAACGCAGCAGACCGCATTCTCTGCGGTATATCCAGAAGAACCCACATCACGCCCATACTTATGGAGTTACACTGGCTGCCGATAAATAGCAGGCTCTCCTTCAAGGCACTACTCCTAACATTCAAAGCAATCAACCTGATATCCCCCTCATCCCTCTCTGCGCTCCTCACTGCCACCCCCAACAGGCTGAGAAGGTCAGCAGCTACCAATATGCTAATTATCCCATTGAAGGCCACAAAATGCACACAAACAACCAGGAACAGATCCTTCACTCTATATGCACCTAGGTGCTGGAACAACCTCCCACCACATATCAGAACTATCAGGGACCTTTCTCAGTTCAGGAAAGCCCTTAAGAACCACCTGTTCCTCTTACACTTTGCCCACCCAAACCCATTTCAACCAATCCCCACACCCAAACCCACTCAAGCAGCTACTAACAAACTCACAAGTTGACCCACGACAGAGCAGTCATCCGAACCACCTATCTGGTACATTTTACGATATGCTTGTGGACTTTAATGACTAAGGAATTACCAACAGAATGTATTAAATGCATTATGAACTGTAAATAGTTCCAAACCACTGCTGGTGTTGCACATGTATATAGTTATCCTAGTTACAACTCCAAGTTATTTATCCTGTTGTAATGTAAGCATACGACTGCTTGGTTGGTTGCAAAAATTTTTGTTATTTGTAAACCGCATTGATACTGAAAAGCGCGGTATAGAAGAGCTTGTAAATAAATAAATAAATAATACAGACAGTAGCTCACATTTCTATAGCAACACAAATAAAGGAGAATGCTTATAAAGTGTTATTTAGGTGGTACTGGATGCCAGTACGGGTAAAGCAAGTAGGTAAGCGACATGACGACCAATGTTGGCGGGGATGTCAGGAGAAGGGGGATTGGTTACATATGTGGTGGAAGTGTGAAAAGCTACAGGCCTATTGGGTAACGATTATAGATACGATACATGGCATGACAGGATATAGGCTGCAAAGAAGGCCAGAGACCTGTTTGTTGCATCAGCTGGATGAAGATATTCCCAGACGGGTTGGGGGGGGGTGCTGCATCATTGTATAGTGGCAGCACGGTGTGAGATAGCTCAACATTGGGTCGGGTCGAGTGAACCGCAACTGGCGGGATTCGTCCGAAGAGTGGCTGAGGTGAGCTTGATGTATAAATTGACAGAGCTGAGGCGGGGAAAAGGTAAGCAGAGTGTGGAACAATGGAAGAGGGTATGGAAGTGGTTGGAAGCATGGAGGGTGAGTGAGCGGGAGTGGAAGAAGAATGGAAGGATTGCTGCATCTTAGACATAATTAGTATGGATGTATGATATCTGTATAGAAATAGGGGTGAATTGGGGTAAAAGTGGGAAGACACACCCAAGTGGAAAATGGAGAGGAGGATGACAGTATGAGTAAAGAAAGGGGAGGGAGGGGAGGGCATACAAATAGGGGGAGTTGTATAGGAGGGAGGTCTTAGCAAGGGAGGATTGTTTTATGAAAGATATATATTGTGGAGAATGTTTCCTGTTAAATGTTAAGTTTGTTGTAATAGCCTGTGCAGGTCTCAATAAAAATTTTAAATGGAAAAAGAACATAACATTTGCCATAATGGGTGAGACCAAAGGTCCATCAAGTCTAGTATCCTGTTCCCAGCAGTGCCAGTCCAGATCACATATACCTAGCAGAATCCCAAAAGATAAACAGATTCCTTGTTGCTTATTCCAGAGATAAGCAGTGGATTTCCCCCATTCCACTATGATAATAGTTTATGGACTTTTCTTCTAGGAACCAACAGCTTTTACTACATCCTCTGGCAACGACTTACAGATATTAATTATGCATTAAGTGAAAACATATTTTCTCTGATTAGTTTTAAATGTACCGCTTAATAGCTTCATTGCTGGTCCTCTGGTCTTTATATTTTTGAAGGACCAAACAACCAATCCATGTTTACTCATTCTATTCCATTCATTATTTAATAGACTTGTATCATATCTCCCCTCAGCTGTCTCTTCTCCAAGCTGAAGAACCCTAACCTTTTAAGCCTTTCCTCATAAGGATATCCTTCCATCCCCTTTATCATTTAAGTTGCCTTTCTCTGTACCTTTTCTAATTCCGTTATGCCTTTTTTTAGATGCAGTGACCAGATCTCCACACAATCCTCAAGGTGCAGTCGCATCATCGAGCAGTGCAGAGGCATTATGATATTCTTTGTTTTATTCTCTATTCCTTTACTTATTATATAATTCCTAGCATTCTGTCAGCTTTTCTGTTGCCGTTGGACAAGTATAGGATTTCAATATATTGTCCATGATGATGCCTAGATCCTTTTCCTGGGTGGTGACTCCTAATATGGAACTTTGCATCATGTAGCTATAACTTGGGTCGTTCTTTCCTAAGGGCCCGCTTTACTAAGCATTTTCTCCATAGACACAAAATGGGAAAATCCTTTAGTAAACATGTCCCTAAAGTGACTAACTTTGTACTTGTCCACATTCAATTTCATCTGCCATTTGGATGCCTAGCCTCCCAATTTCTCAAGCTCTTCTTACAATTTTCCACAATCCTCCTGTGATTTAACAACTTGAATAATTTTGTGTCAGCTGCAAATTTGATCATCTCACTTGTTGTTCCCATTTACATGTTATTTATAATGGTAATAAGCAGTGGCCTAGTAAAGATCCCTGGGACACTCCACTATTCACTTTTCTCTATTGAAAAAATTATGATTTAGCCCTACTCTCTCTTTTCCATCTTCTAACCAGGACAATGCCTCCTGTACTATGACTTTTTACTTTTCTCAAGTGTCTCTTATGAGAGACCTTTTAAAGGCTTTCTGAAAATCCAGATATACTATATTATCTAGCTTACCTTAATTTACATGTTTATTCTTAATAAATTATCCAGACACACAAGCAACACTGGAAAATGACTATTGTTATAAATAATATAAATTTATATTTAGCAGGTATATTCATAATTATGCAAATATACATATAATTGTTGCAGAATTTTCTAACTCTTGATGCAGAAACTGGAGACTGCTATGAATAAAACTATGTTACATTTATGTTCCGGTCATTTTAATGCAGTGAGGTTAGAGCATGAAATTATATC
The DNA here is from genome assembly GCA_033557465.1 of Ichthyophis bannanicus. Lineage (NCBI taxonomy): Eukaryota > Metazoa > Chordata > Amphibia > Gymnophiona > Ichthyophiidae > Ichthyophis > Ichthyophis bannanicus. Next base: position 575,080,581 of record CM066035.1, read on the forward strand.
TATAAGGACTTTAACAGATCTTTATCCAGTAGAATATGTGTAAGGTAGTGGTTCCCAAACTTGGGGTTGGACCCCAAATAGGATCACATCATTAATTGTTTGGGGTCACAGAAGCATGGCTATTTCCCCATCTCTCTTGACTTTCACTGAGACCTATGCCCAGTCAACATGTGGCCTGTGAGCCAGTGAACATTCATAGGCCATTGTTCCCTCCTGGATAAGCTTCCTGGTAGGCTGGAAACCCATGCTGAGTAATGGGGTCTGTAAGTACACACTGCACACTGACACAAGGGACCCTATGCTGACTGCTGCTGTTATTACCACTACTTTTGCCACTGCCTTCCTGCTTTAGATGAGTGGCGGGAGGAGAAGGAGGCTGGAAATCTGCCAGTTTGATTTCACCGTCATCTGGGGTCAGGTGAATTTTCAGTTGCTAAAATTGGATCACGTTAATTTTCAGTTGTTAAAATGGGGTCATACAGGATAAACGTTTGAAAAGCACTGGTCTAAGGGAAGAAGTAATCTTTCCTGAGACCTCATTTAGAATATTCTGGTCAGTTTTGGAAGTTCTATCTTAGTAAAGGTATAAAGAGGCTCAAGTTGCTCCAGGAAAATCAAACAAACTGGTATAAGGTCTGCACCAGAAGACATAGACAAGACCTGAGGACCTAAATAATTTAGACAAGAGGAGGGATAGGGAAGATATGTTTAAAAGCTTGAAATGTGTTAATGAACAAATAAACTTTTTCTGAAAAAGGGGCAGCTGTAGAGCTGTGGAAAATGATTTGCGGCTATAAGGTGTTAAAATTTTGAAGAACTGTAAAGAGATATTTTTTCATGGATGCCTGGAATGCTCTTCTGGATGAGGTGAGGGAGACAAAAATAATGATGAAATTAAAAAACAATGGGATATATACAATGGATCCCTATATAGCAAGAGAATGGAAACAAAGAATGAAAAATAGATGCTGACAGAATATATGATTATATTGATTCCAGTAACATCATGGCAAGAGAACAGAAGGGGCCTGATATTGAGTTGGGCAGGCTATGCGCCACAGTGGCACATAGCCTGCCCACTGATCCCCATAACCTGGATTTTCACTTCTGCACCAGTGGAAGTGAAAACCCAGGTTAGCCTGGACGCCCCGGAAGCTGCAGAGGCTACATGGGTAGCAGCAAGTTTCGATGCTAGCCGCATAGCCTCTGCATCTTAAAGTAGGCAAGGTTTTTCCTCACCAATCTTTAAGGCGCAGAGGGCTACATGGGTAGCATCGAAAATCACTGCTTCCCGTGTAGCTCCTTCCTCCGCCCCAGAACGCCCCTAACATGCCCCAACGCTATATGGATAGCATCTGGGTGCTTTAGTGACTTAGCCGGGATTTTTGAAAGGCAGTACCCGTATAGGTGCCCTTCGAAAATCCCGGTTAAGGCCTTTACATAGGTAACTAAGGAAGTTACCCGTGTAAAGGCCTTGGAATGTCGGGTCCAAGGACAATAAGAGGAAAACATGTGGGATTAAAGACCTGTTAATCTTGAATAAAGCCATCTTGGCCAATGCTAAGAAAAGCAGAAATCTCAGTATAGCATGGATTGACTATAAGAAAGCCTTTGAAAACATCCCATGCTCTTGGATGATACATTTCTTTGAAATGTACAAAATAAACCCTAGATTGTTTGAGTAATCACGTTTACCAGGAAAATATGGCAAATCACACTCCATCTGAAGTATGAAGATAGACAGTTTGTCATTCCCAACATCAAGATCCAGCAAAGAATCCTTCAGGGAGACTCCCTGTTGCCACTTTTGTTTTGTATGGCATAATCCACTAGGAACTCTCATTAACTTTTTGGGATACGGATTTAGCTTTAATGCTAAAAATGATAACATCCAGAGGTAATATCAAGATGACTTGAAGCTCTACAGCTCTATTAATCAACAATTAGCAAAAGAACTCTGTGAAATGAAAAGCCTCTCGGTTGACATCAAGATGATTTTTGGCTTTGACAGATGCTCAAGGCAACATTCCTTAGAGGAGAAAATTGAGCAAAACTGAAAATATCTTCCTGACATCAAGAAAATCGAACAGGAAGGTGTATAAATATCTATCAGTTAAGGAAGGAGCAACAATCAAGCGAAAATTATTCAAAGAAAAATATCATTAAAGAAGAGTGTTTTAATATCACAAAATTAGGGATCACTATCTAGGAAAAGGATCTAGGTATCATTGTGGGTAATATGTTGAAACCCTCTGCTCAGTGTGTAGCAGCATCCAAGAAAGCAAATAGAATGCTAGGAATCATAAGGAAAGGAAAGGGATGGAGAATAAAACCAAGGATATTATAATACCTCTGTATCGCAGCATGGTGTGACCACACCTTGAATATCGTGTGCAGTTCTGATTGCCATATCTAAAAAAGGATATAGCAGAATTAGAAAAGGCATAGTGAAGAGTGACTAAAGTGATAAAGAAGATGTAAGGATACGCCTACGAGGAAAGGTTTAAAAGACTAGGGCTCTTCAGCTTGGAAAAGAGATGGCTGAGGGGAGATATGATAGAGTTCTATAAAATAATGAGTGGAGTAGAATGGGTAAACGTAGATTGGTTGTTTACTCCTTCAAAAAGTAGAAAGACTAGAGGACACAGAATGAAACTATAGTGTAGCAGATTTAAGACTAATAGGAGAAAATGCTTTTTCACTCAGCGCATAATCAAACTCTGAAATTTGTTGCTAGAGGGTGTAGTAAAAGCTGTTAGTGTAGCTGGGTTGAAAAGAGATTTGGACAAGTTCCTGAAGGAAAAGTCCATAAACCATTACCAGAGTGGACTGGGGAAATCTATTGCTTATCCCCAGGATAAGCAGCATGGAAATTGGCCTACTTTTTGGGAACCTGACAGGTACTTGTGACCTGGTTTGACCACTGTTGGAAACAAGACACTGGGCTTGATGGGCTTTTGGTCTGATCCATTATGGCATATCTTATGTTCTTCTGAAACGAGCTATTCGTCAACTTTCAATTCCCATTCTCTTATATAGCTTTAGAATTGTAGACTGGCCTCTTAAAGATCTTGAAAAGCTGGAAGTACAAATAAGAAAACTCCTCCATGCCCATGAGGTAATCTATAAGAATCATTGTCAGCCAAGACTATATATTCTCCAAGCTGAGAGAAGAATGGGCCTCATATAAATAGATTATACATAAAGAGCTACTATCATAGCCCTCCAGGACTACATAACAGCATCATCAGACTCAAATAACACAAAAAGTGTTGAATTTTGAAAGTAAACATCCAGAGTCTATCTCCATCATTAAATCTGGGACAGCATTCTGACAAGTAGAATGAATTAGTGAGACTCCACCAGTATACATAGGAAAGGAAGTGGCAGAATTTTCAAAAGAAAAAGAAAAAACTCTTCAAAGAATTAAATCAGCAAACAAGTTAAAAAAAATAGCAAATGTACAAACACAGTGGAAAATACAAAGTGTTACTTCAAGAATCAAAACCAGACAAATGAATGGTTAGGGAGAGTTGACTTGAAACCTAAGGATTAGGGATTGATAATTGCATCCCAGAACAGTGGACTACAGATTAAATGATTCACAGCAAGTGTAGAAAAAATTAACAAAACATGTAGATTCTGTAAGAAAGAGCTAGAAATGGTTGCTCATCTCCTAGCTAGCTGCGAAGTTCTGGTGACAGAAATTTTCTGTACAAAAAGGCACTATAAGGTGGCATGGCTCTTCCACTGGAAACTTTGCAAACAGTACAATACTGCAGTACTGGAAAATAATTGGGATCACTAACCTAAGAGAATTATGGAAAATGAAGAGGTTATGATTACTAGGGATATTCTCATTCTGACAGATAAAATGCTGGATGCAAGGAAGCCAGACATAGTGGTAAAGGAGAAAAGCACTAGAATGACATTAATTATAGAGGTGTCAGTTCCAAGGGATTATTCCATAAATTCTTTGGAGATTCAGAGGATCTTGAAGAACCAAAAAATTGCAGTCGGAAACCAAGAAATGAGGCAGAAAGGTAAAGAAATATTTCCCATTGTACTGAGTGCCACAGACTTGATTAAAAAGAATTTTCAACAAATCTCGATAGGTTGCCCATACATTTTATAACCTATGAACTCCAGAAAGCAGCTCTCTCTGGTGCGGCACAAGTACTGAGGCAAGCATTAACAGTAAATTTGAGAGACTGAGATCATACTGCATGTACCCTGGCTGAAGAATAAGGTTGAATCTCCAGGAACAAGCAAGAATGCAATCTTCACATATGGGTATTGTTGGTACTGATGGAACTTGCGCGGGAATGCTCCCCAGCATCCAATCAGAAAGCTTTTGGGAGCAATCCACTGCACCTGCGCATCTGCATTTCCACCTTTCCAACTTCTTTCCTCAGTTCTTCATTTTCTGCGGAGCCAGCAAGTTGTCTTCTTCCTGTCACCTCCAAAAAACTTTATTTTTTTTTTTGTTTAATTCTGTGGTCTGCCTTTCCGTCCATGCCGGTACCTTCCCTGATACCAGCCCTGATATTTCTTTTCTTTTCAGAATATTTTTTTCTTTTTCATTTATTTCAGGTTTTGGTGTTTCTACTGCCAAACTAGGCCTTGGCCTACTTTATTCTGCTACGATGGAAAACACATCAGTGGTTTTAAAAAATGTATCAAGTGTTCTGGTACAATATCAGTCACCAATAAACATGACTACTATTTAAAATGTTTGTGCTCAGACCATCCTTTGTGCCAACAAATGACAAAAAGAGGACTAAATAACAGAACCAGACAGTATGGTTTCCTGTTTGCCCTGCACTCGATTTCAGTGGCTTCCACATCGTCGAGGATGTCGGCCTCCTCTCTTGGTTCTCAGGTCTCCTCAAAGTCCACGCAGAAAATTAAGTCTAAGTTATTGGCATCAAAAACCAATACCAATCCTCGAGGTAAGTCCCTGCATCATCATTGAGATTCACCGAAAGGCGCATCTGATGCGGATCAGCCTGCCAAACAGCCCTCCAAAGCTCAAAAGGGACTCCAGGATGCTCCCGAGGCCTCAACCGCTGGAGAGCTACTGGTTCCATGCCCTGGGATGGTGGCTCCAAGCCCTGTGTGTGATTCCACCCAGGCATCAGCGTCCTCCCTCAACCAGCGCATCCTGGCTATTGAGAGGAGTTTGGCAGCACTCCGGGCAGCCTCGGTACTGACAGTATTGACAGCTCCAGCGGTGCTAGCGTCGCCTACAGCTGATAGCTCCAGGGCCGCTGCCAGATCTTGAACCTGTATTGGGGTATCTTCTACCTTTGATGCCACCTTTGGAACCGATGGACATCGTCAATACCCAACATGGAGTCGCACTAACTGATCATCAGTATTAGTATTGAGCCTCGACATTGGGCAAGTATCGAGATCATATACAAGATCATCGATATTTCAATTTCTTGTCAGCTTCTGACTCTACCTCCTCAGATTCCAATTATGCATTCGAGGATTCCAGGGGAACCAGGGATCTCCCTTCCAATCCATCCCATCCCCATGAGCAGCATTCATCCCGCCAGAGGAATGTATTTCCAGGACTTCATTCGGGATATGGCAGAAGGCCTAAAGATTACCATTGCTTCGGAGACAGAAACAAGGGCAGAGGAACTGGAAATTCTTCAGTACCCTCGGCGCCCAAAGAGGCTGCCACTTTACCAGTGCATTGCATCCTGCAGGATCTAATGCTATGACCGAGGTGAGGTAATGGAAAAAGGACGAAAACTGGAAAAATGTTAGCACTGGCAAGTTAGATGCATGGAATTGATAAGACAGGCAAAGAGAGAATTTGAGAAGAAGTTTGCTGAAGGAGCAAAAATGCATAATAAAGCTGTTTCAAGTTAATTCACAGCAAAAAAAAACCTGTGAGAAAGTCAGTTTGGACAATTAGATGATAGAGGGGTAAAAGGAGTACTAAGAGGGGACAAGGCCATAGCAGAAAGACTGGATGAATTCCTTGCTTCAGTCTTTACTGAAGAAGATGTAGGAAAGTTACCCATGACTGAAATGGTATTTAAAGTTGATGAAGCAGAAGAATTGAAAGAAATATCGTTAAACCGGGAAGATATATTAGAACTATTTGATCATCTAAATAGTAGCAAATCACCTGGACCGGATAGTATACACCGGAGGGTGTTGAAAGAACTGAAATATGAGATTGCAGACCTACTATTAGTAATCTGTGAACTATCATTAAAATTATAAGAACATAAGATATGTCATACTGGGTCAGACTAAGGTCCATCAAGTCCAGTATGCTGTTTCCAACAATGGCCAATCTAGGTCATAAGTACCTAGCAGTTTCCCCAAAAGACACAGGTTCCTCAATGCTTGTATTGGGTCAAGCAGTGATATCGCGGGTCCCTTTTAATAATGGTTTATGGACCTTTCCTCCAGGAACTTGTCCAAACCTTTTTTAAACCCAGCTACACTAACAGCTTTTACTACATCCTCCGGTAACGAATTCCAGAGTTTGATTACACGTTGAGTGAAAAAATATTATCTCCAGGAACAAGCAGGAATGAGTCTTTACATATGGGTACGTCAGTACCGACGGAGCCTGCGCGGGAACGCTCCCCAGCTTCCCAAAAAGGAAAGCTTTTGGGAGCATCCCACAGCGCCTGCGCGCTGCCTTCCCGCCTTTCCTAACCGCCTCTCCCCAGTTCTTCTTTTCCGCGGAGCCAGCAGGTCGTGTTCCTGTCACCGCTGAAGAAGTTCTTTGTTTTATTTTATTTCTTTGGTCGCGCGTCTGCCTTCCCCGACATCGGACCGGTACCGCCGGTCTTTCTTTCTTTTCTTCTAAAAAAAAAAAAGAACATATTTTTCCCTCACTTAGTGTGTTTTTCCTCTTTTGGGCCTTAGGCCTCACGAGAAATTTTCCTCATGGAAAAACCAGCCTCCGGGTTTAAAAAATGCACTAAGTGCAGCGGTACTATTTCTGTCACCGACACCCATGAATGGTGTCTTAAATGTTTGGGTCCTGACCACTCCATTTGGATTGTTCATCCTGCTCCTTGATGTCTAAACGAGGTTTACAGAACCGAGCAGCTAAGCTCCATGTGCTGTTTCCCTCTGATGCAGCTTCAGTGGCATCGATGTCTTCCAGGGCTGCTTCTTCCTCCCATGGATCTCAGGTAACCAAACATAAATCCAGCCGGTCCTCAAAGGGTAGATCTCCTTCTAAGCATCGAGATGCCTCCGGGCTTGCCCTCGAGGATCCTGCACCGGCAAAACAACCCCGGCGGGAAGCTCCGGCTTCCAAAGCTCCACCTATGGGGTTACAGGTTGACATCGATGGCACGGCCTCGACCGATCACCTGTTAGAATGCTCTGGGGTACCGGCGCAACCTTCCGGTACCGAATTCCAGGCATTCATGGCGTCGATGGATCAGAATGTCCTATCTATGCAGCAGGCTATCACGGCCTTCATTCAAGCTGCGACGCCGCTGATACCACAACAAACTCCGTTGTCGGTATCAGCTCCGGTACCGGCACCAGTGTCGGTACCGGTACCGACTGCATCGACATCGACCAGGATGCCGACTGCAGTGGTTCCCTGTCCAGGAATGCCCATCGGTACCGAACCGGTACCGATGATGCCCGATGTCGATACCGCTCGATACGCGTATCGAGCTTTCGAAGAGCACCCTGACAGTCGATACTTTGATTCCTCCGAAGATTCTGATGCATCGGAGGAATCTGCTGAAGTATCCATAGCCCTTCCTGAAGAGCCTTCTTCTCCAAAAAGAAGAATGTCTCCTCCAGAGGACTTGTCCTTTCAAGACTTCATAAGAGAAGTGGCTAAAGGGCTTTCTATTTCAGTAACCTCTGAATCAGAGCCTAGAGCTAAAAAATTGGATATTTAGGTTATTCTAAGGCTCCTAAGGAGGCAGTCACCTTGCCAATTCATGAGATTCTTTATGATCACATGATTGACTTATGGGAGACTCCTCTCACTATCTCTCCTCATTCTCGTAGATTGGACACTATGTACCATGTCCCTCCTTGTCCTGGGTTTCATAAAACACAGCTTCCTCACCATTCTATTGTGGTGGAGTCAGCTATGAAAAAGATAAAGAGTGCAAAAAGACACTCCTCTGCTCCTCCAGGAAGAGAATGCAGGACCTTGGACAGGATGGCTTGGGAAATCTTCCCTGTACAGGTGAAAACCTGTTTGGCAAAGATTGGCAAATAAAAGCCACTCAAATGGATGCAGAAAATTCTGCTTTGGATAGACTTTCAAAGTCAACCTCCATTCCTGCCAAGAAAAAAACCTTTCAAGAAGTCTTTTTTCAAGAAAGGCAGATTCCATCCTGCTTCTGGCCAACAATCATTTACAGGTCGTTTTGCTGCTAAACGTCAGCAACCTAAACAGGCCAGGCCTAAGCCTACAGGGGCTGCTGCAACTCAGCAGACCCAGCCTCCTCAGGGCTTTTGACTTGATGCTAGAGAACTTAGCCTTTCTGGCTCTGAAACAGCCAGAGCCTCTCACCATTTCAGGAAGGTTAGCTCATTTTGCTCCCAGATGGGAGCAAATTACAGCAGAGCACTGGACCCTCTCCATCATAAGAGAAGGCTACAAACTTCATTTCTCAAACCTTCCTCCCCACACCATGGTGAGACATTTCAATTCTCCAACATCTCTCCTCGACCTTCTAGGTCAGGAGGTGGCTACCCTTCTTGCCCAAGGGGCAATAGAAGAAGTACCTCTTCTTCAACAGGGGTCAGGGTTTTACTCCCCCTACTTTCTGATCCCAAAGAAAACAGGGGGCTACAGACCCATATTAGATCTCAGAGAATTGAACAAATTTCTATGCAAGAAGAAATTCAAGATGCTTTCTCTAGGCACTCTCCTTCCATACCTTCAGAGTCAGGATTGGCTTTGTTCTCTAGATCTCAAGGATGCGTACACACATGTCCTCATCCATCCATCTCACAGAAGGTTCCTCCGTTTTCTTTTCCAAGGAAAGCATTACCAATACAGGGTGCTTCCTTTCGGTCTGGCCTCTGCTCCAAGAGTGTTCACCAAATGCATGGCAGTAGTAGCTGCATTTCTACGCACTCTGGGAATATTTGTATTCCCATACCTGGACGACTGGCTCATCCGAGCTCCATCTTAGTCAGAGGCCCAGACTTCCCTGGACTGCACAAGGCACATTCTGCAGTATCTGGGACTTGTGGTAAACCTCCCAAAGTCCCAGCTCACCCCTACTCAGTCCTTAGAGTTCATAGGGGCCTGGCTAGATACTACCACTGCAAGGGCCTATCTTCCTCATGAGAGACTTTTGGCAAAACTAAAAAGTCATGGGATAGGAGGCAGTGTACTATTGTGGATCAGGAACTGGTTAAAAGATAGAAAGCAGAGGGTAGGGCTAAATGGCCAATTTTCCCAATGGAGAAAGATGAATAGTGGTGTACCCCAAGGATCTGTGCTGGGTCTGCTGCTTTTTCACATATTCATAAATGACCTGGAAAGTGGAATAACGTGTGAAGTTATCAAATTTACAGATGACACAAAACTGTTTAAAGTTGTTAAAACCCAAAAGGATTGTGGAAAATTGCAAGAGGATCTTGATAAATTGGAAGACTGGGCATCAAAATGGCAGATGAAATTTAATGTGGGCAAGTGCAAGGTTATGCACCTAGGGAAGAACAACCCAAGCTATGGTTACACGATGCAAGGTTTCACATTAGGAACCACAACCCAGGAAAAAGATTTAGGCGTCATTGTGGATACCATGTTAAATCCCTCGGCCCAGTGTGCAGCAGTGGCCAAGAGAGCAAATAGAATTCTAGGTATGATAAGGAAAGGAATGGAAAATAAAACAAAAGATATTATAATGCCTCTATATCGTTCCATGGTGAGACCGCACCTTGAATATTGTGTGCAATTCTGGTCGCCGTATCTTAAAAAGGATATAGCGATTTTAGAAAAGGTTCAGAGAAGAGCCACCAAAATGGTAAAGGGGATGGAAGGATACTGCTATGAAGAAAGGCTAAAAAGGTTAGGGCTCTTTAACCTGGAAAAGAGACGGCTGAGGGGAGATATGATAGAAGTCTTTAAATTAATGAACGGAGTGAAACGGGTAAATGTAGATCAATTGTTTACTTTATCAGAATATAGAAAGACTAGGGGACATGCAATGAAGCTACAGGGTAAACTATTTAAGACTAATAAAAGGAAATATTTTTTCACTCAACGTGTAATCAAACTCTGGAATTTGTTACCGGAGGATGTAGTAAAGGCTGTTAGTGTAGCTGGGTTTAAAAAAGGTTTGGACAAGTTCCTGGAGGAAAGGTCCATAAACCATTATTAAGAAAGGACCCAGGATATCAATGCTTGAACCAATACAAGCATTGTGGAACCTGTGTCCCTTGGGGAAACTGCTAGGTACATATGACCTAGATTGGCCACTGTTGGAAACAGAATACTGGGCTTGATGGACCTTGGTCTGACCCAGTATGGCATATCTTATGTTCTTATGTAATACCTTTGGAGGAATGATTGGCTATGTTCTATAGACCTCAAGGAGGCATACACGCATTTGCTGATACACCCTCAACACAGACAGTATCTGTGTTTTCGGTTCCAGCAAAACCACTACCAATATCGGGTGCCACTTACCTTTGTACCTTAGGGGTCTTTGTCTCTACTTACTTAGATGACTGGCTAATCAGGGGAGAATCCTCACAAGAGGTGAAATTATCTCTTCATTGCACCATCGCTGTGGTCTAAGATCTGGGGTTCATCTTAACTTCCCCAAATCGCACCCTGGTGCCATGCCAGTGACGGGTTCATCGGAGCACTTCTAGACATCCATCAGCCCTGAGCTTTCCTTCCACAGGACTGCCTTGCCTATCTCTTCGAGCTGGCCCACAGCATAAGGGGTCACAGTGTCATAACAGCTCGAGAAATGCTGCACCTTCTAGGATACATGGCCTCTACAATTCATGTAGTCCCTTATGCCCGCCTGCACATGTGGCAAACCCAATGGACTCTGTCGTCTCAATGGGCCCAAGCAACCAGGTGTCTCTCCGATAAAATCTTCCCCGCCACTTATCAATTCCCTTCAGTGGTGGTGCACCCCTCAAAACCTGCTTGGTGGGTCACCTTTTCAGATGCCTTCACCTCAATGCACCCTGACAACAGATGCTTCCAAACTCAGATGGGGGGCACATCTGAACAGTCTCACTATGCAGGGACAGTAGACACAACAGGAATCTTGATTGCAGATCAACCTCCTGGACCAACGTGCTCTCACGAATGTCCTTTAGGTTTTTCATCCCCAAATCTCGGGCAAACAGGTCTTAGTCAGAACATGGCTATCTGGTTGTCCGTTTTATGTGAACAAGCAGGGTGAAATGGGTTCCTATCCCTCTGCCAGGAAGCCTTTCACCTCTGATTCTTGTCAATTGCATCCATTGCACACCGCATTCATCTCAGGGCAGTGTATCTTCCAGGTGAGCTCAATATCCTTGCGGACAGACTCAGCCGTATCCTATGCCTACAAGAGTGGACTCTAAATTGGGAGAGGTCATCTTGGATCTTCCACATGTGGAAGACCCCCAAAATAGAATGCACAACTTCTGCTCTGTTCTGCACTGCAAGGCAATGGATGTCTTTCTTCTACATTGGGGACAGGGCCTCCTTTATGCATTCCCACCTATCCCCTTGATACCAAAGACCCATCAGCCATGGTTTCCTCTGCTGCTTCGACTGGTGCAGACTCCACCTCTCAGCCTGGAACATGTGCCCATTCTCCTTTCTCAGGATCATGGGACGTTTCTCCATCCCAATCCACAAGCCTTTCGTCTCACAGCGTGGCTGCTGAAAGCATAATCTTTGCTGACCTCAACCTTCCACAACAGGTCAAGGACATCCTACTTGTGTCACGCAGGCCGTCTACCAGACATTCATATGCCTTCAAATGGGAAGGTTCACTCTTTGGTGTACCCTAAAACATATTGACCCCCTCTGCCTGCCCTGTGTAATTTCTTTTACAATATCTCCTCCACTTGTCCTTGGCAGGTCTCAAGACTAACTCGGTTAGAGTACATCTTAGTGCCATCTCGGCCTATCGCAGACCGGACAGGCAACCCATTTCTTCGTACCTCTTGGTGCACCACTTTATGTGGGGTCTCTTGCTTTCCAAACTACCAATCAAAGCACCATGGTGTCTTGGGACCTCAACGCTGTCCTAGCACAACTGATAAAGTCTCCTTTTGAGCCTTTTTATTTATTTATTTGTTTATTTATCTATTTAAAAGGATTTATATACCGCTTTGTCCTGAAATCAAAGCCGTTTACACTTCAAACAATCAAAAATCAATGTTAGTAGGGGTAGGCATGCAGTGTTAACACGTGTGAGTATTTGTGTGAGTGAAGGTGATGATTTCTTGGTGTGTTATTTATGGGATGAGCTATGTACAAGGGGTTATGTACAGGGAGGGTAGGGGGTACATAGGGGGTCAGGCGGATTGATAGGTAGCCATGGGGCTATAGGACATAGGACTATAGTGTTCAATGAAGAGCATAGTTTTGGGCTGCTTCCTGAAGTCCTTGAGGTACATAGTTGATCGTCGGTCGTCCGGGAGGGAGTTCCATGCGGTTTAAATTAACATTAACTTACACAAAGAACTTCAATTTTAAACAATAACTTATACAAAGGACTTTCAATTGTAAACGGTAACATCATATTTTAACAACTTAAACAGACTTGTAACTTCATGCTCCTTTTACTAGGAACATTCAACTGTAAATTGTAACATTGCATTTCAAAAACGTAAGCAGTCTTGTAACTTCCTACATAAAGATTGAGATTGGTGTGATTGGTGGTCTTCATTATAATGTTCAATGAATAAGGTAGTCTTGAATAACTTGCAGAAGTCTTTTAAATCAGTTGTGGATCGTAGCTTTTCTGGAAGTGCATTCCTAATAGCAGGGGCAGCAAGGGAGAAAGCCTGCATGGATGTGGATTTATTGGTTCTTGTGAATAAACTAGGAGTTGGTATTGTGTTTTTAGTGCTGTTTCTGTCCGGTCTTTCTTTTGTTTTGGGTCCAATGAGCTCTTGAAGTATTTCTGCTGACATGTTATTTTTGATCTTGAAGATTTTGAGCGCTGATTTATATTTTGCTCGTGAGGAGATTGGTAGCCAATGCAGATCTTGTAGTATGGGAGTTATGTGGTCTTGTAGTGAAGCACCAGCAATAATGCGGGCAGCAGTGTTTTGGACTATTTGAAGGGGTCGGGTGGATTGTTTGGGTAGGCCTTGGAAGAGGAGATTACAAAAGTCCAGCACAGGTGTGATAATTGCCTGGCATACTGTACGGAAGTGTTCGTTGCTGAGCAGAGGTTTTAGTCTTTGGAGCATTGATAGTTTGAAGAAGGCTGTTTTGGATGTTTTGTTAATGTGTGCCTTCTTTAAAATTCCTGTCCTGGAAGGTAATCTTCCTCATCGCCTTCACCTCAGCTCACTGAATCCTCATTACACCTGGTTCCACCATGACAAGGTGGTAATCTGTACTGATCCACACTTTCTCCTGAAGATGGTCTCAGCCTTCCATCTCAACCAATTGGTGATGCTGCTGGTCTTCTTCCCTAGACAGCATGCCTCTAGGGCAGAAGCAGCGCTTCACACGTTAGATTGCAATCGAGCACTGGCTTTCTACTTGGACAGAACCAAGAATCACAGGAAATCCTCTCAACTGTTCATTTCTTTTGATCCAAGTCACCTTGGACTTCCAGTGACTAAGCGCACTCTGTCCATCTAGATTGCAAACTGCATTTCTTTTGCCTATGCTCAAGCGGGCCTCTCTCTTGAGGGTCGCATCACCGCTCACAATGTCTGAACCATGGCAACCTCAGTTGCCAACCTTTGTTCCGTCTCCATTGACAAAATCTGTCGAGCAGCTACCTGGTCCTCCACACCTTCACTGCACACTATTGTCTAGACAGAGACTCCTGTTGGAATGCTGTCTTTAGCCAGGTTGTCCTCCAGCATCTTTTTGGGACTTAACTGCAACTCCTACCCTCCGTCCTGGACTCCTTCTGGCACCAGGCTTCCCTTGTGGTGGTCTTGATCAATGCAATCGAGTCCAATGCAGCTACTTTGTATCCATACCTTCTTGGCTCTATCCTTTATCTTTATTATATTTATCTTTATTATATTGCTTGGTTGACCGCCCAAGCCAAGGTGTCAGGGCGGTTTACAATAGTAACATGCTGCAGTCAGAGAGGAAAGGAACGCCAAAATATAAGACAGGAAAGTGGAGATGATAGGACATATACAAGCAAAAGGCACATGACAGAAAATCAAAGGTTAGGAGGAAAGAGGTGAGGACAAGTCAAAAGCATGACAGAAGAGGTGGGATTTCAGCAATGATTTAAACCTGGGATAGCAATGCGCTACATAGAGGGAGAGGGGAAGGGAATTCCACAGGGCAGGACCAAGGAAGGTACCGTTCCTACTACTCCAGTCTGGTACCTGGGAGCTAGTGAGTCCCATATGTGAAGACTGCATTCCTGCTTGTTCCTGGAGATAGCGTTGTTATTCACTTGTAACAGGTGATCTCTGGGAACAGCAGGAATCAGTCTTCATAACCCACTCTCCTCCCCTAGAAGTTAGAGGAAAAAAGAGTATACCCTACATCTCTTAGCTACAAACTCAACTGAGGAGAGGAGTTGGGGAGACAGATACGCAGGTGCAGTGAATTGCTCCCAAAAGTTTTCTGAATGGCACTGGGGAGTGTTCCTGCACGGGTTCCATCAGTACTGATGATACCCATATGTGAAGACTGATTCCTGCTGTTCATGGAGATCACCTGTTACAGGTGAGTAACGCTTTATCATCATGGTAAGTGCAAAAGTAATCTCACATACATAAAAATATCACTGAATTAGCAAATCACGTTGATGTAAGGAGATAAAGGACCTCAGACTGCATCATCATTGTGATTTCAACCACAGATTACTCCTATTGGAGTTTTATCTAAAGGTTAAAAGGACTGCTTTCTCATGGGTCCAAAAACACCCCTATTAAATAACCCATTTGGAGGTATTGTCCCTAAGAGAATGGAAATCAAGCATTGTCTGCCATGGTACTTGCAACTTGGATTGGTCACTGATGAAAACAGGATACTGGGCTTGATGGACCTTTGGTCTGACTTAGTATAGCAAATCTCAAGTTCTTATCTGATCTGAGATCTGGGCAGCGTGTAAAGAATCTGCAGCTTTTTTGCAACACATTTTGAGAGGCAGAGGAGATTCACGTCATCTGTCCTAGTCAGGTCTGGCCAATCCACTAGGTGGGCTAGGTGGACACCTAGGGTGGCACAACACCCATGGCAGGCCATGTGCTTTGCTACACGTAGCCTGCCGCTTCTGACCCTCCTCTCTAATAGGAGGTTGTGTCAGAGGGGTGTCAAAAGTGGCAGGCCATGTGTGCCGAAGCACATGGCCTGCCATGGGTTGCTGCCACCATCTCACTTAGCTCCCCCGACCCTACCGATGGAATTGGCAACAGCAGGTGGCTCAGCGCGGGGGCAGTGGTGCAGCATGGCTCAGCTCGGTGGAGGGGGGGAGGCGGCACGGCTGGGGCTTCTGCCTGGGACGGCAGAAACTTTAGGGCTGGCCCTGGTCCTAGCTAATGCAAAAGTGCCATCCAGGTACCAAAAGACAAGCTACCGCTGCTTTTTCCCTATCTGATACCAATATAGAGGAAGAAGAAAGAGAATTTAATAGATTAGATTTAAAGTAAATATATGGTCTAGAAGTATAGGGACCCTCAGAAATGAGTTAAAGGATCTTGAGTGTTGTGAGACTCCAAAAGATCCCCGTGTTCTGTCAAATTAGCACTACCCAATATGTTTGCAATATTTATTTATTTTCACTGGAACAACAAAGCAGAGTGGCTATCTTGAGAGACTATTCATTCTGAATCTTAAGGGCCCTAAAACCGTGCCTCTTCCCTCTGTTTCCTCCCTCCCCCAAACCCCCAAAAGATTCTGTTGATCATCAGGGCTGCTTTACATTGTATCTGGACTCTGCAGTATCCTAGAGAGATACCCTTGACAGGCAGGATACAGGTGGAGAATTGCATGCCTTTGTAAGCAGAAAGAACTGGATCATTACACAGATTTTTACTTATTTCTGAATTCATTACCATTCAGTTAGTTTCTTTTGTGGGTCTAAAATGATACAGATTACAAATAACTGGGTGTAGTTGCATGCAGCCATTAAATATGCAGGACTTCAAAGACCTGCTGAATTCTAACATTTGTGAAAGATGTATAGGCTATTTAATGCTATTGTTCTGTGACTGCCCCACTCCAATAACATCATGTGACACATACCAGGTCATGACTAGAAAGCAATAGACTGAGATTTAATTTGGTCCTTTGGGGCTTAATGAAATCAGGAAGAGCTCAATTTGTTTGCCAGATGGATATTGTTAAATAAAGTATTGCCTGGGGATATTTCATTTGGTTGAGAGATCAGGAGCATGAAATTATGTTGACAGTTTAACAGATGAAACCCGGAAGTCACTTCCTGATTTGTGTGCACATAGCAACAAGCTGGAGAAGAGACTAGATCTGCATGGTGCAGATGAGGCATGGATTTGCCTATGAGAATTAAAGCACATATGTATTATACTACTACTTACTGAAAACATAATAAAGAGGTGGCCTTAGAAACCATGACTACCCCTTGCCAGTGTACTCCACCAAACATGAGATGAGATCATTAAAACAAAGCATTTATCTGTGAAAATGAAGATCTGTAGGTATAGGCATTGTTACTGAAATCATTGTTCACTGTGTGTGTGTGTATGCGTTTGTTTATATAAGTAGATGTACATGGACATGTCTGATGGGGTGTTATGTGCCACATCCTCATTAAGCCTGCTAGACTAACATCAAGGCCAGTGCTGCTGTCAGGCAAACCAGGCTGTCACCTAGAGTGCCAGTCTTTTAAGGGCAGCCCATTCCTGCCATTGCCACTACTGCCACACCTTTCCATGACCTGAGGCTTTGACAGTAACAATAAGACAACATAAAACGTTTAGCAGAGCCTGAACTGCTATGTGCTGGTCCCCCCCCCCCCCCTCCATAGGTGTGGAACTGGCTGGTCTTTCAGAGTGCTGCACTAGCAGTGGTCCATCAAATATGTAGATGCATATTTCTGTATGTGGTTTGCACAGGTCTTTGACAGAACACTTTATCAGTAGATTCACTTTTATGTAATAGAGGAACATACTGCTTTCAATTTTTTAAAATGTTTTATAATAGCATGTAGCCCCTAAATATTCTTGCGTAGAAAGTAAATGTGCTTCATATTGAATTGAATGTTAAAAATAAAAATTAATTGATTTAAAATTTGTATTATAATCTGTAAGAAGGTGCAGGCAGTACTATGGAGCTATTGGAATTTAAAACTCAGCCGATCCCACAGCAGTGAAAATTTGACTAGCAAAGTATATCAATCATATTACTTCCAAAATAACAATAGTGTTATTTCTTTCTTTTATTATTCATTTATTTTATTTATATCCCGCTATTCGTTTTCCACATTCCTGAGCAGGTTGCAGTCAGCATTAACAGTAAATTAACAAGCTCACAAATGCATTTAATAAAATATTCCATTGACCTCACATAACTATTTTACAAACTTTCCTACAATAAAGATTAATTAATAAAGCAGTCACATTTGGAATTTCAAAAAAAATATAAGAGGGATGATTTTTCATTTAAAAAACTCCAGTGGGATTCCAATTTGTGCACTACCATATAGAAAATTATTCCATAGATTCTCCCAAGTGACCATAATAAACTGATCTTTGTTGTGGTGGTAAAGGGAGTCATTTTGTAATGCAAGATTGATGTGTAGTTCTCTGAAGGAGTAAGGCCAGGAACTTGATAATGCCTAGTTTTAATCAGGAGCAGCCCAAGGGTGATGCAAGGCCATGTGCGGAGATTCATTGCGGGGCCTCATTTGCGTAGCTGCGGGGCCTCATTTGCATAAATTTATTTTATTTTAAAATGTATATGTTGCCCATCTAAAATTTTAGGCAGCTTTCAAAGGAGCCCTTCATAAGCCTCTTGTTTCCCCTGATTTAGGAGCATATTTACTAAATATTAATGTGTATAAAGTGCCACTGCGCCAATAGAAATAAATGGGTGTTCTTGCACTTAACATAAATTAACATTTGTGGATGCACATTAACTTTTAATAAACATGCCTCTTAATGACTGTCTGAATACCATTTGCATGTGTAGTGAGGATAAGGAAAGGCTACCAGATTTCTACATTACTATACTCCATTGCCAACCACCAGGCACATTAGGAAGTACTATAAACTCTGCCCATAGGAACCATTGCAAACCCGCCATATCATAACACTACCAGGACTCATAAAGCACCAAACCCTACCTAACAAAATGCAGCACTGAAAATATTAAACCAATACGTCTCAGAGAATATCAATACATCTCCTACTGGGGAAAGAGAACAAGTGGCACTGTTAAATAGAAACTACATGGACAGAAAACCTCAGCTCGGTTACACATGCAGAACACAGACCGTCACCAAACAAAGAATCACAATTTAGAAATATGAAGACAATAATTAAACTGGAAATTACAAAAACCAAACTTGGAATGTACAACACCACTGGGGAAATAAAATTATAAATTAATTTCCTCTTGTACTAAACAAAACGCAAAGACATTAGTGATGCACATTCTCAGAGCTGACATATTTCCAGTTAATAAATTCAAAATAAAAAAGTATTTTTCTACTTTTTGTTGTTTGGGCATTTTATTTTTTCAGTTGTAATTGCTCTAGTCACTTTCTTCTGGTTTCGTCCTGTCTTCTGCTAACTTTCCATTGTCTGTTTATTTATTATTTTATTTTTATTTAACAACTTTTATATACCGCTATTTGTTATCAGAGCGGTTTACATATAACAAAGGTTGCACAGTCAGAAGACTGTTCTGTGCTTACATTGAACAGGAGTTTAAACTTGGAGCAACAGGATAACTATAAACATATGTACAAGAACAATAGGGTAACTATAAACATATGTACAAAAACAATTAGATTGGGTTGGAATATTCAAGAAGGGCTAAGGCGAGCTCAAAATACTTGTGACAGGTTATTTATGCAGATCATGAAAGGTTTGTGGGCATTGGTGTGTGGTGCGCAGAGGCGGAGGGGATGCTTGGGCAAAGTGAAGTAGAAAAATGTGGTGTTTGATTGCCTTACGGAACTGAATAAGGTCTTTGATGGATCTAATTTCTGGTGGATGTTCGTTCCAGCATTTTGGGGCGTAGAAGGCGAAGGTTCTTTTCTTGGTCGTCTGGGTGCACTTGATGGACTCCTTAGGGATGATCAAGGTGTTGTCAGTTACTGACCTTCTGATTCTGTTTTTCGGGGTGAGGGTGATAAGGTCACCGAGTGTCATGGGGGCTAGGTTATTGATGATCTTGAAGATGATGAGAAGGATTTTGTATGTTAACCTGCAATGAATTGGTAGCCAGTGGAGTTCCTTAAGTATCGGGGTGATATGGTCTGATCTTGCTAAGCCACAGAGCACACGCGCAGCCGCATTCATAGCGAGTTGCCGCGGATTAAGGGTGTTCTTGGGGAGTCCATACAGGGCAATATTTGCGTAATCAAAGTGTGGTAGAATGAGGGCCTGGAAAATGGTCCGGAAGTCGTTATGAGGTAACATGGGCCTGAGGTGCCTTAGCGTTTGAATTTTATTGTAGACGGATCTGGTGGTGTTTCGTATGTGCTCCTTAAAGTCAAAATGCTGGTCCAGAGTAATTCCTAGGTAGCGAATGGAGGGTTTACTAGGGAGTTCCGCATCTCTTACTCTTAGGGAGGATGGAGGGGAGAAATCTTTGTTCCTTGATATGAACAGAACTTCAGTCTTCTTGAAGTTTATGCGGAGATTTTGAGATAGTAACCAGTCAGTGATGGTGTTTAAACAATTGATAAGGTTGGTGAAGTCTGGTTGTTTGACTTTGAATGGTGTAAACAGCAGGACGTCATCTGCATAGATTAGGGTGGAGATATTGAAGGAGCGTATGATGTCACATATCGGCTGCATGTAGACATTGAACAGCAGCGCGGATAAAGAGGAGCCCTGCGGAACACCTTGATGTTGGTGGAAAGGTGCAGATGTGGTGGAACCAACTCTTACATGCTGCCAACGATCCAATAGATACGACCTACACCATTCCCAGGCGAGGCCGCAGATGCCCTTCTCCTGGAGACGAGTGAGAAGTTGATTGTGATTAACAGAGTCAAAGGCAGCGGAGATATCTAGGAAAATGAGAGCGAAGCCGTTTTTGACCTTGTCCAATCCTCTATTCAAAGCGTTGGTTAGGGTGGTGAGGAGAGTTTCTACACCGTGAGATTCCCTGAATCCGTGTTGAGAGGGGTCAAGAGGTGACGCTACATCAATGTGGTGTTGAATCTGCCTCTGGACAACCTTCTCTATTATCTTGGCTAAAAGAGGTATACTCGAGATTGGGCGGTAGGAGTCAGACTTTAGTGGGTCAAGTCTGTTATTCTTCAGAAGTGGTCTTATTGAAGTTTGTTTGAGGAATGCGGGGAAGGAGTCTGTTGCAAAGGAAAGTCCAATGATCTTGATTAGAATTGGACTAAGTTCAACTCGAAGAGTTCTGACCCAGTATGCTGGACAGGGGTCACTTGGAGCTGTAGAAGTGTTGATGATGGCGATGAGATCTTGGATGTTTTTCTCAGTTGGAGTGGTGAACATTGTGATAGGTGGAAGTGAGGTGTGAGCGTGGCAGGGGGTGGTAATTGAAACTGAGTCGGTTATGGATGTTTTGGATTGGAGGTAGTCAGCATATGACTGGGGGGAAATAGGATCGAGTTGAGTAGGTGAAGGTTCCTTAGGGATTTTGCTAGGTTGAAAAGGTCTCTGGGTTTGTTTAGAGAGTGGAGAAGGAGCTTTGCATGGTATTTGCTCATTCTGAGGTATATAGTTTTGTGGTGAAATTCAAGGTAGTTTAGGTATGATGCTTTGTCAGTTTCGGAGCGGGATCTTCTCCATTTCCTGTTGACCTTTTGTCTTTTCTTCTCTCTTCTAGTTTTTTTTCCATTCTCTCTCTACATTTACTTTAACATACTGGTACTTTCCCCTTTTTCTCTTTCCTCCATTTCTTTCTTTATTCTTTTTTCATCCACTCAAATTTCACCCTTCCATCCTCAATCCCCGCTTACTCTCCTAATACCCGGCCAATCATAGATTTTTCTTCCCTCCTACACAAAATATCTTTTCCCCTCTCCATCCTCAGTCCTTCATCCCCATACCCTTCTAGTCCTCCCCCAACATCAGCTCCCATCTAGTTCCAGCCCCACATTGCATCCGCTCCCTTCTAGTCCCATTCTCCCATCCCCCTGCATCAGCCCATTTCCAGTCCTAGCCTTCCATCAGCCCATTTCCAATCCAACCCCCCATCGGCCCATTTCCAGTCCTATCCTAGCACCCATCAGCCCATTTCTACTCTAAGCCCCCCATCAGCCCATTTCCAGTCTAAGCCCCCCCATATCAGCCCATTTCCAATTCTAGCCCCTCCCATCAGCCATTTCCAGTTCTATCCTAGCCCCCCATCAGCTCATTTCCATCCCTAGTCCCCCATCAGCCCATTCTCAGTCCAAGTCCCCCCACGTTAGCCCATTTACAGTCCTAGCCCCCCATCAGTCATTTCCATTTCCATTCCTAACCCCCCATCCCCCATTTCCATTCCTAGTCCCCCATCAGCCCCATTCCCAGTCCAAGCCCCCCCATCAGCTCATTTCCAGTACTAGCCCCCCTATCAGCCATTTCCAGTCCTATCCTAGCCCCCTATCAGCCCATTTCCAGTCCAAGCCCCCCATCAGTCCATTTTGAGCCCTAGCCCCCCCAATCAGCCCATTTCCAATTCTAGCCCCCCCATCAGCCCTCCAGTCCTATCCTAGCCCCCCATCAGCCCATTTCCAGTCCTATCCCTTCCTTCACCCCATTTCCAGCATTATACTTGCCCCCCCCCCCATCAGCCCATTTCCAGTCCTAGCCTCCCCATCAGCCATTTCCAGTCCTCGCCCCCCCCCCCCCCCCAAGAGCCCCGCACCTGTCTGACCAGCTTCAGAGGGAGCCGGGGAAGCCCGAAGCCCTGGCTTACCTCTGTACAGTTGATGGAATGAACAGCGGCGTTTTCCTTCACTCCCGCAGCTCTGTTCTTGTACAGCTCGCCGGCGCACTGAGTGCCAGGAAACAGGAAATGCCCTTTAACCTCTGGCTTGCTAGCAGGCTACATGAGAACACAACTGCCAGAGTGAAGGAAAACGCCACTTTTCACTCTGGCGGCTGTGCAGAGGTGAGATGGGGCCTCAGGCCTTCCCAGCTCCCTTTGAAGCCGGCCCTGTAACCAGTCAGGGACTGAACAGCATGTGCGGCATGAAGTTGGTGCAGGGTCCCCTGAAGCGCGGTGCCCTGTGCGGCATGAAGTTGGTGCAGGGTCCCCTGAAGCGTGGTGCCCTGTGCGAACAACATTTTCGCACATGTGTCAGGCCAGCCCTGGTTTTAATGTAAACGGCCAGAACATATTGCCTGCTTCTGTGCAACACTAGTGATCAGATGTATGGATTCTTCAGGACCCAGGACAATTCAGATTTTAAAATACTTCAAAGCATAACAGACATTTATTTTTATATATGGGTTGTAGTGTAGAAACAAGGGAAAATCAATCTGTGGTTGTGTTGCTGCATCCAGGATTCCTTAGAGCCTTTGAAACCTTTTGTCCTTATTGAAAGCTGCAAATCTTTACTCAGAATACTGATGGGATTCAATGAATTTTAAACAATGGCTACTGAACAAATAGTTCCAAGAATGAGCTCATAGTTTCATTCAAGAGAAAGGCTGATGATTAAGATCTGTTTAGACAGAGCGCAGATGGTATTTTGCTGTAATTAAACAGAGCCATTTCTTGTGCTGCCTATGAAGCCCCAGAATTAGGTTTACTGTGGTGAAACAGAATTCCTAGTTCTTTAAGTTTGTATTGGAATCAAAAGGGTTGTACAAGCTTTAGAACTTGTTGATTTCCTTGCCAAAGTACTGGGGAAGTCTGCTGCATGGTAATAATTGTTTCATTGCACAAGTACTCAGTATGTTGTAAGTAAGATTTATTATCTGTGGAGAAAACTGATGCAAGGGTGGAAAACCTAAAGCTCATTCAGCTGTGTCATGACTTTAAAAATACCATAATGAGGCTCTAAATGAATTTCTAGGGATTTTAATCCACATACAAAACAGTGCCTTTGCTGTTTCAGAATGACTTAATTATAAGAAGATACAGTAAGAACATAGGAAGTACCCTGCTGGGTCAGATCGATGCACCAAGCTCAGCATTGTGTCTCTGACAATGGCCAAACCAGGTATTTTGGAAGTACCCAGTAGATCCACAACAGGGAGATCATGCCCTATTCCAATCCCTCAGTCTACCTGGCTAATATTTGGTAATGGGCCTGTTCTCCAGAAACTTGTCCAAACCTTTTAAACTCAACTATATTACTATGAGAGGAGCACGTTCTCTATCAACAAGCAGTATTAGTCAGTCCTGCAAATTGGGGCATCAGGCTGGTATGGGATAGCTCTCTCAGAGCACAGAGACAACAGGAAAAAACATTGTTTAAACATTGTATTAATGGATTTTAAATAAGTCCTTCAATTTATCATGACTCATGAAACATAACATTCATAATGAAGTTAAGAACAATAGATAATACAATCTAGGAAAAACAATATGAAGTTGAAATGACCACAGAATTTCTTCAAATGAAGTGGGATCCAAGTAAAAATATGGACCCAAAGAAAGTAATTAGAAAAAAGCCCGAAAAGGAGGGTGAATAATAATAGTGTTTAATACTTCCTTGGCCATTCATGCAGCAACACTACCTCACTCAATTAAACCCTGTCCCTTCAACCACAGCCATTCCAGAGGGAGAATAAGGTCCAAGAAATTTCTTAGCATGATTAGGGTCATAGAACACATAACCATTATTACTATATTTAACGCAACATCTACATTGAAATATTAAATGAAAAACTGCTCCAAGAATGTAAACATTTTTTTCTTTCATTCTTTCACTTTCTTTCTTTTATAACTTAATTTGACCACTATTCTAACAATTAGTCTTATCATAGCAGTTTACAAGTTAAACCATCTAGAACAAATTTTAATATAAACATATGGAACCATCGGAACATAAAAGCGTTTACAGAATGTGATAAGGTAGTCCTCTGTCTCCAGCCCAAAAGCCTGCCAAAAAAAAAAAGAGGTCTTTAGAGCTGTCTTAAATTTAGGCAAAGAGGCTTCTTGCCGTATAGATGAGGGCAATGAATTCCAAAGAGTAGGTACAAGGAAAGCAAAAGTCTTTCTATGAGCAATTTTTAAATGTAAACCCAAGATTTTCCTCCTTGTATCTTGTATAGTTCTAGATAAACCAAGAAAAACGCAAATCCTAGACAGTAAAATAGTCACATCTTTCTTAGGAAAAAAGAGTCTCAAAACCCCATTCTGATTTTGCTCAAGTACAAACACAGCAAGCAGTCTTTCTCTTAAGATCTTCTTCACCATTCACATTGATCTGCAAGGTCTCAAGGAAATCCATTTCTACCTTTTCTTGTCCAATATGAGGAAAAATTTGTCTTTTTTTCCCTTCAGTTGGTAAATGGAAAACTGTAACTCAATGGAAACTCAATAAAAACCTACTAATAATACCAAAGTCCAAAACCAAAGCTAAAACAACCAACCTGTCATAGAGCTTTTTCAATATATGCTCCATCACTCTGGAACACCCTCCCAGAAAACATAAGAACCACCTGTGGGACTTTCGGAAAGCCTTTTTTTGGAATACTATGGACCAGAACCTGAAACACTGTGCGAAACGCACCGACTTCAATGAAATATAAACTCATCCAATCATTCTACCTTCCATACAATAGCAGCAACCATCATAACCAATATCAAGAAACCATGTATCCAATAATGTTAATACTCCTGTTATATCCAAGATTTTAATTCCTTGTTCTATGTAAAGTTCATTTGTTTAATGTTCAATGTAACCCGCTTTGAATGTAAGAAAAGGGGTATAGAAAAATTGTTAAATAAATAAATAAAAATAGGTGGAAACAGCTTCAGATGGAATTTTAAGTACTTCCAAGAAGTACATTTTTAATGGGCCCAACATTCAAAGTGATTAACACAGTTAGCAGAGCTGCTAACCGCATTAATTGCGATGTATGGGATATTCAGCTGCACTAACACGGTTAGTACCGTTAAATATCTGTGAGTGCCAGCTCTACACACCCCAATGCTAAATGTTTAACCAGTCAGCAGCAATATTGAGGGAGGAGTGGCCTAGTGGTTGGGGCAAGTTACCTCAGGCCAGAAGGTCAGGGGTGCAAATCCCACTAGATGACAGCAACCTTGGGCCAGAAAGACTGGGGTTTCTGGTCTCACAGGTGCTCCTTGTGGTCTTGGGCAAGCCACTTCACCCTCCATTGACCATGTTCCCTGTAAAATAGTTATCTCCAAGTTATAATGCCCTGTTCAATGTAATTTCAGTTTGTTCAATGTAAACCACCTTGATATCATGAAAGGCAGTATATAAGAAATGTTAAATAAATAAAACCATTGCCCAGATAGCAATAAGCAGCAAAAGCCAGGCACAGGTAATCTGGCCTAACTTTTGCCATATACTGTATCACTAACCAGGTAGTAGCTCAATATTTCCACTGTCCAGTTACTGATCAGCAAGAGCGACTAACCCAGATATGACCCTAGCATTGAATATCCAGGCTTACTGTTCAGCACCAGCAGCTAGCCGCATTAGCAATGCTAGCTGCCGGTGCTGAATATTTGGCCCTACATTTTTAATAAGTCCACTGGGGACATCGACACCTTTTTGGATAGGTTGAGGAAGCTTTAAGGACACCTGGAGAATTCTGCACAAAAATTTTTAAAATGCTGCGTTCAGTGTTTTAAAGTTCTGCATCATAAAGCTTAACTTCTCCTCTAGACCTGAAATTTCCCCTGCTTTTTTCTTCCTTAACTCTCTTGCTCCAATCACAGTTCTGTCCCCAACCCACCCTTGTTCTCCCTGTTTTCTCTCCCTCTAACGTCTAGCACCCAGCCATCCCCCAACTCACCAGCAGACCATCTCCAGTCCCCAGCCATCCCCCACTCACCAGCTGCTCTTCTCCTGCCTTCAGCAACCCTTTGACTCACCAGCAGCCCTTCTGCCCAGCAAACCCCCGAATCACCAGCAGCCCTTCTCCTGCCTCCAGAAGCCCCCAACTCACCAGCAGCCCTTCTCCTGCCCCCAGCAAGCCTCCCGCTCACCAGCAGCCCTTCTGCCCCCAGCCACCCCTCGATTCACCAGCAGCTCTTCTCTTTGCCCAATCGCAGCAACATAGCTGTGGTGGCATTTCATTTTGCTCCCACAGCTGTGCTATATTCCAACACTGGCACCATGCGTTTTTCAAAGATATAAAGTACCATTTCCTGTCAGAAACGGGAAGCACTTCTGTGTACCTTTGAAAAAATGCTAGCATCAGATTCTAGCACAGCCGTGGGAGCAAACTTAAATGCTCCCGTGACTGTGTAGCTGCTAACAGTGAGGCAGGATCGAGCGTTGTTAAAGCTTGTGTGCCTGATCCTGCCTCACTGGCTGGCTTGTCAGTGCCTGCGCAGAATTCTGCACAGCAAATGCTAAATTCTGCGCAGGTGGGGAATTTTACACAAATTCTGCATTGCACAGTTGCGCAGAATTCCCCCAGTAGTATTCAATTCAAATGCCTAGCCTGATTTTCTAAATTTTCAGTCTTACACTGCATAATTCCATTGTCCTGAATCAGGACTCAGGCCACATTCTGCATAAGATTGAAAAGTACTCTTTAACACCCCCAAATCCTTAATGTGGGCTTGAAGAGAGTTCTCACATTGCTAATCATGCAACTGGACATTATGAATTCTTACAGTGAAGTCAGAAAAAATTGAACCAAAAAGCTCTCCTGGACAGCTAATGCATCCCTTAAGATATCTAAATTAATCATATCTGGTTTACATTCAAATTCCCTTTGTACCTGCACTGAGATCACAGTCCGTCTGGCATGGCTTGCCAAAGAGGTATTCGACAGGTTAGAAGAGCTCCTCTGCCTGTGGACATCATTAATTACCTGTTGTTGGTTACTCCTCTCCATGTGAGGAAACAGGAAGCGTTGTCATGGCTCCAACTCATAGCCACCATAGCAGATTGCGTCAGGTGAAGGAAGCAGACAATCAAAGCTCAGAGATCTTGTCCTTCAGTGAGTGGGTTGGAGGGGTCATTCCAACTCCACGCCTGCAGACCAGCTCCTGGCTAACACAGCGATGCTTTTGCCCATCGCTAAGACCAGAATGAATCATGAATTCAGCAGCAACCACACTCCTTCACAGCCAGTTTCTTGACTGAGCATGTGCATATCTTCTTACACATAGCAACCATGAAAGCAATTCAGTGATCTCTCTTCTGCTCTTTCAAATGGGCATTTCCAGATAGCACACTCATGCCAAATTTTAAGAGGGTCTTATTTGCAATAGAAGATAGGCATAAAGAATTAATGGAATCTGCCTTCTTTGCCTCAAGCCGATGCCAAACAACGAAAATTTTAGCCATGGAAGGATTATGCCAGGGATCCACTCCATTAGGAGGTTCAAACTGCCAAAATCTCTGATGCTGTGAGAGTCTGCCACAAAGAAGAAGAAAAAGCAGACAGAATCACTGTCATGGACTCCAACTTGCTCCTGTTTTTGGTTTCTGTAGCTTTTCTAGTATGATAGTGGTCCAAGAGAATCTAAGCTTGGCAGAATCTTTTTCAGAGTAAGGGAAAGGCAATTTGATTTAGCTCATGCCTTTTCTCAGAAATTCAAGGTGAGTTACATTCAGGTACAGTAGGTATTTTCCTGTCCCAGAGGACTTACAATCTTAAGTTTGTACCTGAAGCAATAGAGGGTTAAGTAACTTGCTCAAAATCAAAAGGAACAGCGTGGGATTTGAACCCTGACATGTCTGGTTCTAGTTGGCTGCTTTAACTATTAGGCTAGGGCTCACTCCAAAAGGCTGGTACCTTTTCTGAGTGCCAAGGCTCTGAAAAAAGGGGGTTGTGCTATAGGACACCCAGACAGTGCTGAATTCATTCCACAACATGAACACTAAATCCTCAATGCAAACTTAGGTAAGCATTTCATCACAGTCTCTCTCTGTACCTGTTCTAAGCACAGAAAGATTTGTGCAGAATCTCCATGCTGATCATTCCGCACAAAAGGTTCCAGCACAGACCAATCACTCTGAAGCTTGGATGTGAATGTTCAGTGCTGACCTTTGGTGCCGATTACCAACAAACCAGTCACCCAGCATAGTGCCATGGATATGGGGGTGGAGATGGTGGCACAGACAAACTTTAAAAAAATCAAGAAATGATTATAATTGGAGAACTTTGGGTTAGCCCCTCTATATATTCAAGAGAAGCAAAAGCCCTGTGCACTTTCACACAATCTACTGTTGTCACAGGAAGGCTTACCTCATGTTCCATCTTTAACCCATGTCCGCTTGATGAAAACGCCTAACTTTTATTTATTGCGCCCCCCCCCCCCCCCCCATGTGTGAATTTATTGTCAAATGATCTGAAAAATCTGATTAAATGAAATTTTGGAAATCCTTAAAGACCTGGCTGTTTCTACGAGCCTTCACCTGGTTATTTGAATTGGTAACAGACCCCACACGTGAAGGGGCCATACTGGACTTGGTGCTTACCAATGGTGAAAGTGTTTCTGATGTTGTAGTGGGAGATCATTTTGCATCCAGTGATCACCAAATGGTGTGGTTCATATTAGGACTAGGGCTGTTAGAATCCATTCCAAGGTGAGGATCTTAGACTTTAGGAAGACTAACTTTGCGAAGATGGGCCAATACCTCAGGGAGTCGTTAGTGGGATGGGAACAGCTGGGGGATGTAGAAAAACAGTGGGCAAAACTGAAAGGGGGTATTTTAAGGGCAACCAACCTTTTTGTTAAAATGGTAAATAAAGGCAAAAGGAACAGGAGACCGCTATGGTTTTCGAAGGAAGTAGCTGAAAAAGTGAAGAAAAAGAGGGAGGCCTTCATGAAATACAAGAGATCACAGAGAGTAGAAGACAGGCATCTGTATTTGGAAAAACTTAGAGAAGCTAGCAAAGTAGTCAAGAAGGCAAAGATTCAAAAGGAGGAGGAAATAGCCAATGCAATAAAATGGGGGGATAAGACATTTTTCAGATATATTAGTGAGAAGAGGAAGAGCAAAAGTGGTATTGTCAGACTCAAGGGTGCAGGGGGGGAATATGTAGAAGCTGATAAGGATAAAGCGGAATTGCTTAACAAATATTTTTGTTCTGTGTTCACAGATGAAGAACCAGGAGCAGGACCTCAGAAAACACCCACAAATAAGAACAGAAGCGAGGGACATCTTGAACTATTTTCAGAAGACTGTGTTCGTGAGAAACTAGCTCAACTTAAAGTAGACAAAGCGATGGGACCAGATGGGATACACCCTAGAATACTGAGGGAACTTGGGGACGTTCTAGCAGCTCCACTGACTGACCTTTTCAATGCCTCGTTGGAGTCAGGAGTGGTGCCAAAGGACTGGAGAGAGGCTCATGTGGTGCCTTTACACAAAAGCGGAAGTAAGGATGTGGTTGAAAACTACAGGCCGGTTAGTTTAACTTCGGTGGTGAGTAAATTATTGGAAACGCTGCTGAAAGAGAAAATAGTGAGGTTTCTGGAGTCCAGCGGATTACAGGATCCGAGGCAGCATGGATTCACCAGAGGCAGGTCTTGTCAGACAAATCTGATTGATTTTTTTGACTGGGTGACCAGGGAGTTGGACCGAGGGAGAGCTCTAGATGTGGTGTATTTAGATTTCCGTAAAGCCTTTGACACTGTTCCTCACAGGCGACTTATAAACAAACTGAGCACCCTAGGGATGGACCCTAAAGTTACTGCTTGGGTTAGAAATTGGTTGGGTGGGAGGCGACAAAGAGTACAAGTAAATGGAGCTCACTCTGAGGAGAAGGATGTTACCAGTGGTGTGCCCCAGGGATCTGTCCTTGGTCCAATTCTTTTTAACATCTTTGTTAGTGATATAGCGGAAGGGCTGTCGGGTAAGGTTTGCCTCTTTGCGGATGATACCAAAATCTGCAATAGAGTAGACACCCAGGAAGGGGTAGATAACATGAGGAGGGATCTAGCTAAGCTTGAAGAATGGTCTAGAATTTGGCAGCTGGGATTTAATGTTAAAAAATGTAAGGTCATGCATTTGGGCTGCAGCAATCCAAGGGAGCAATACAGTATAGGAGGTGAAGTACTTTTGTCCACTAAAGAAGAGCGGGACCTAGGCGTGGTTGTGTCTGATGATCTTAAAGTAGCTAAACAGGTGGAAAAGGCGACAGCAAAAGCTAGAAGGATGCTTGGGTGCATACGGAGAGGAATGGCTAGCAGAAAAAAGGAGGTGATAATGCCTCTGTATAAGTCTTTGGTGCGACCTCATTTGGAGTATGGTGTGCAATTCTGGAGACCGCACCTTCAAAAGGATGTGAACAGGATGGAGTCGGTGCAGAGGGTTGCTACCAAAATGATTAATGGGCTTCATTATAAAGCATATGAGGACAGACTTAAGGATCTTAATATGTACACCTTAGAGGAAAGGCGGGATAGAGGTGATATGATTGAGATGTTTAAATACCTCCGTGGCATAAATGTTCAGGGAGAGAGCCTCTTTCAATTGAAAGCAAGTTCTGCTACGAGGGGACATGGGATGAGGGTGAAGGGAGATAGATTCAGGAGTGATATGCAGAAATATTTCTTTACGGAAAGAGTAGTGGATCCGTGGAATAGTCTCCCAGTGGAGGTGGTAGAGATGAGGACAGTAACTGAATTCAAGAAAGCATGGGACCAACACAGAGGATCTCTAAAGGCAAAAAGTGGACTGTTGTAGTTGTTATGGAAGGACAGACTAGATAGGCCATGTGGTCTTTTTCTGTCGTCATATTTCTATGTTTCTATGTTTCTATGTTAATTTAAATTTATATGTTGTATTTGATTGTTATCACCAAAAATACACCCAAAAGGAACAAATATAAATATACTTTGTAATACTGAAATTGCCCACTTAAAAGTATTTTTGTTGGACCGTTATCTGTAATATACCAGCTCAACATAAGCAAGATATCAAATTAATCTATTTTAATTTATTAAATTTTGGCTTGTGGGGAATTGGAATTCAACTTGCCGTTTGTTGCACCTGGAGCTCTCATGCTAGTGTGCTGCCTTGGCAGGCGGAAGGCAGGAGTACTGCCTGTTGCCGCTGCCTGGACCATCCATGCAGCGTGCTGTGATGTCATCATGGGGCCTTTGAAGTGCGCCCCCGAAGAGTACACAGATGGGTGTTGGAAATGAACTTGCCGTTTGTTATGCCTGGATCTCTCACGCTGATATGTTGCCTTAGCAGGTGGAAGAAAGGAGTACCTTCAGTTGTTGCTGCCTGGGCCATCCATGCAGCATGCTATGATGTCATCAGGGGCCTTTAAAGCACACTCCTGAAGAGTACATAAACAGGAGTTGGAATTGAACTTGTCGTATGTTGCTTCTGGAGCTCTCATACTGGTGTGCTGCCTTGGCAGGTGGATGGCAGGAGTACCACAAAGCCTTGGATGACGTTTTGGGCAAACGCAAAAAGAAGACAATCACTGTGAGTAATGTGAAATCCTGCTAAGTCGTTTAAAACTGTGGGCCCAATGGATAAACACATGGTTGTGCCTGTTAAAAGGCCGGAAAATCACTCCTTACCATTGACTAGTAGTCCAGACTCCTCTGCATTCTCCTCATTTTGGGTAGACACTGTCCCTACTCCACGGAACAGTACTGTGACTGTGAGCATGATGGCTTCCTCTCCTAAGATGATGGAGTTATCGCATGCTCAAGAGTCTCCTCATGATACTCCTCTTGCTGGTTCACTGCGGGATCCAGGTGAAGTTGTCCCCTTACCCTGGGTTATGCAGATTCCAGTTCTTGGAGGTTCTCTTGGGGTTTCTAGCCCTTCTTTGGCTTCTGCAGAAAAAGGAACTGGTATCACTTTAAAAGACATTTGGCAGGTTGTTTCTCATTGGGAAGCTTCTTTATCTGGTACTTTTTCCAGGAACAAGCAGGAAGTCAGTCCTTACTTATGGGTGACATCGGCACCGACGGAGCCTGAGTGGAGCACTTCCCCAGCTTTCAAAGAAAGCCTTTGGGATTGCTACCACGCATGCGTGGTCCTCTTCCCTCCCAAAGGTGCCATCTTGCTCAGTCTCCCTTTTTCCGCGGAGCCATTCGGATGCATGTCCTCGGCCCTTGGAAAAATGTTTTCTTGTCTTCGGCTTTTTGACCTCTTTCCCGGTACACTGGTCCTCTTCCGTCCTCCCCATCGCCGCTTCTCTGGCTGTGGGCTAGGGGATTCCCTTTTTCATTCTTTTTAGTGTTTTTCCCTTTCGGGCCCTTTTCATACCCTTTTTTCTCCAACAGCTGGCCTCGAGGGTTTTCGATTTCGCAAGGACCCTTTTTGCCCCCATGGCCACTGGCTTCAAGAAATGTGACAGATGCTCCAAAAATATGTCACTCACGGACACCCACGACTGTTGTCTGTGGTGTCTGGGGGCTGACCACAACCCGGAGCTCTGCTCTCTCTGTAAGAAAATGTCTGCTAAGGCCTTGCTAAGCCGCAAGCAGAAGTCTGATGACATTATCCGCAAGGCAGCCCCGGGGGCTCCTGTGGCATCTCGCCCTGCCGATCCACCACTTGCGGGGTCCCCCACAGTGACTCTGCGCCCCAGGCATCACTTCGATCAGAGTTTGACCAAGGTGGAGTGGCAAAAGTAGAAGAGCACCTCGAAGTCGCTGTCGGAGGCTTCGGACAAGTGCAAGCAGTCTCGTGCTCGTTCCCTTAGCTCTCCCCAGCATTCCCAAGAATCAGACAAGGAGCAGCCTCGAAAGGTACTTTGTATGGATATGGAGGCCTCCAGTGATGGTGCCAGGACTCCTGAGGGTTGTCCTGGCGAGGAGCCCCTCTCCTCCTCCACGCCAGACCCGGTAACACCAGTGTCAGCGTCACAGGGACCCACTCCCGAGTGGGAGTCCCTTATGCTGGCACTGGAGCGCAGCGTTTTTGCCTTTCTAGCTGCCCAGCAGGTGATTTTGCCCAGCACGGCAGGCTCACGCCTCGAGACCGAGAGTCCCAAGACTGGGGTCCCTAAAACTGCCTTGGAAACCCCCAAGAGCCATGGGCCTCGTGAGGGTCCTCGGCACCGGTCTCACTCACCATCCCGTTCCTCGGGGGTGCGATATTCCAGAGTCAGTGACACCGGCTCCAAGCTGGCCTTGGCCACTGGGCGTGGGGATCAGCCCGACTCCGAATCCTTCTCGGATTTCTCGGGCTGGAAATTGGACCAGGACACTTCCCCAGAGACCCGTGCCCATAGGGACTTTCCCTCTGACCCATCCCCGCCCGCCTTGCAAAGGTGGTCGCCTCCTGAGGACACCTCTTTCCTGGTGTCTATGCAGGTTATGGCTCGGGCCCTCAATCTGCCCACGCAGACCGAAGAGGAGCCGAGGAAAGAGGAACTTGTCATCTTGCAGTATGAGTCTCCACCCAGAGAGTCTGTTACGGTCCCGGTACCGTCCATCTTGTTCCAGCTGCTCCTCTGCATGTGGGAAGCACCTGCCTTGGTCTCTATTGTCAGTAAAAGACTCGATGCCATATATAGAGTCCAGCGTGGCCCTAGGGTTTTGGAAGACCCATCTTCCTCATACCTCCATGGTAGTTGAATCCGCGGTGCGGAAGCAGAAGAGCCCAAAGTCACACTTTTCGGTCCTGCCTGGTAGGGAATCCCATGCCCTCGACATCCTCGGGCACAAGGCTTTCCAGGGATCCATGCTGGCGTGCCGCATTCAGGCATACCAACTGTATATGGGAATGTTTCTTCGCGACCTCGCCAAAGAGCTTGGTGAGGCCTTGGTGGGGAGCACCTTCTCAGGTTCCAGACCCTCCTAAGGTCGGTCGCAGTCTGCTTGAAATACCTTTTCCGCGCTGCATATGATGGGTTTGAGACTTCCGCACGTGTAGCAGCGGCTGGCATTGGAGCCCAACGTCAGGCATGGCTCCAGTCTTCGGACCTGGAACAGTGGGTCCAGGAGATGCTTCTGGATGTCCCCTGCCTTGGCGAGCAACTGTTCGGCAAGCCCATGGAGGACAAGGCAGCGGAGATTGAGAGGAGTTCATGGCTCGCACCCGTCTCTCTCATAAAACCTTCTTTCTTCCACGGAAGAAGCAGCACAGCAAGAAAACTTTCTTCCAGAGTTAAGGTCTCCCCTACCAGGGATACCCACCCTACCCATCTACCCCTGCGCTGACAACCAGCGCTCAGGGCAAGGGGGGAGCTCAGGATCACCAAAAACCTAAGGGGCCCAAGACCCAACCACCATGCCACCCCAGCCAGCCCTTGAGTTGGATGCCTAAAACATAGCCTCTCGCCCCCCAGGGGCGCTTCCGCCCGTGGGAGGATGCCTGTCTCTCTTCGCCCCCGAGTGGGCATCCATTACATCGGACACCTGGGTTCTCCACATGATCCAGGATGGGTATTGTCTTCGTCTGGACAGACTCCCTCCTCCCTTCTCCCCAGTGGAGCCTACTCGGCTTCCCTTCGCACCAGGCTTGCTTATAGCAAGAGTTGAACAACCTCTTCAGTCAGCAGGCGGATGAAAGGGTTCCACCGCACCTCCGGGTTGGGAGTTTTACTCCCGATACTTCCTCGTTCCCAAGAGGACGGGGGGCCTGCACCCCATCCTCAATCTCAGGAATCTGAACAAGTTTCTGGTGCGGGAGAAGTTCAAAATACTATCGCTTGGCGTCCTGCTGTCCTTCCTCCGGCAGGGCGATTGGCTATGCTCCTTGGATCTCGGAGACGCTTACACCCACATTCCTATCTACCCCAAGCAGAGGAGGTACCTGTGCTTCAGGGTGCAAGGAGAGCACTTCCAGTACAGAGTGCTCCCCTACGTCCTTGCGTCTGCCCCGCGTGTCTGCACCAAGTGCCTGTCAGCGGCTGCGACCCACCTCCAGCTGCAGGGCATATCCATCTACCCTTACCTAGATGACTGGCTCGTCATGGGCACATCAGTGGATGAAGCTCGCCTCTCGGCGTCACGCACAGTCCTCCTCCTTGAGCGCCTCGGTTTCCTGATCAACTACTCCAAATCCCACCTCAAACCGGTGCAAACCCTGGAGTTCATTGGCACTTTTCTCGACACAGAACATGCGACCACTTTTCTCCCTCGAGCACGGGCGGATCGGCTCCACACTCTGGCCGCCAAGGTCCAAGACCGGTCCTGGGTCTCAATGTGGGCCATGCTGCGCCTTCTGGAGCACATAGCCTCGACCATCCACGTCGTTCCCCTCGCTCGCATGCACATGCGAGCCGCCCAATGGTGCCTCAGAGCACAATGGGCACAGGCCTCGGGCCACCTCTGGGACCCCGTCCGGGTCTCTCACAGCCTATTCGGTTCCCTAGATTGGTGGTGGAACCCCCAGAGCCTCCTTCGGGGCATGTCCTTCCAGACTCGACAGCACAAGCTCGTCTTGATGACGGATGCCTCGCTGTTGGGCTGGGGAGCCCTCTGCGGCCACCTCTGCACCTAAGGGCGGTAGTCATCCAAAGAGTCCTGGCAGCAGATCAACCTGCTCGAGCTTCGAGCAGTCCAGTTGGCCCTGAAGGTCTTCGAGTACCACCTGAAGGGTAAGTCGGTGCTCATACAGACCAAAAACAGAGTCGCGATGTTCTACATTTATTTATTTATTTATTTATTTCTTCTATACCGCCCCTTCCAGTGATCAAGGGTGGTTTACATGGAACAAGATAACAAATTAAGTATACTTCTGTATACATTACATTGAACAGAAAGAAACTTTCTAACTTTTTACATATAATAACAGGTGTAGAAATAAAACTGTCCAAACTATTTACATAAGTTATTTACAAGTGGTTCTATACAAATGTGTTATAGAGTAATCGTACAATGTGTTACAGAATAATGGTGTGTCATGTGTAGGTGGTGGAATTTATTTCCATTATTATCATAGGTTTTGTGTGTGTGAAGGGGGGCTGTGTGGGGTTATTTAATTGTGGTTTTGGGGGTTCTGAGTTGGTGTGTCTGTGGATGTTGTGGGACGGGGCATGGGGGGTAGGGAATTTGGAAATATTCGGAGAATAGGTATGTTTTAAGTTCTTTCCAAAATTGGGAGAGGTCTTTTATGATGCGGAGGTCTAGTGGGAGATCATTCCATAGCATGGGGGCTGTGAACGTAAAGGCTCTGTCACTTGAGGATTTTTTGGTCTTCGTGAATGATTTTGGCATATCAAGTGAGTGGGCTGCATTTTGTCTGCATAAACAAGGAGGGTGTCACGGGCTCCCGCCTCCTCTTTTGGCAGGCAGTCCTCCTCTGCTCCTTTGCCGTATGCAGGGGCATGATACTGAGAGTGGTCTACCTCCCGGGTCAGGACAACCTCCTGGCGGACAGACTCAGCAGGCTCCTTCGCCCACAAGAGTGGTGCCTGAGTCCAGAGGTGGTTCGCTGCTGTGGGACTCCATCCATAGACCTGTTCACCAGCCCGGCGAATGAGCAGCTTCCCCATTTCTGCAGGCTGATACCGCACCCGAGCAGTGTGGCCCCAGATGCGTTCATCCTGAAATGGACCTCCGGGCTTCTGTATGCATTCCCTCCCACTCCTCTCCTTGTGAGGACCCTCCACAAGATTCAGCGAGACTGAGCCTCAGTGATTCTCATGGCTCCTTCGTGGCTTTGACAGCTTTGGTTCCCGCTTCTACTCCGGCTCTCATCGGAACCTCCGGTCCCCCTGGGTAATGCCCCAAATCTGCTGATGCAAGAGGAGGGACAGGTACTTCACCCGAACTTGGTCTCGCTATCCTTGACAGCCTGGCAGCTGAATGGGTCTCTTTAGCCTTGCTTCACCTCCCAGTGGAGATCGAGGAAGTCCTCCTAGTGTCAAGGAAGGATTCGACAAGGCGGGCCTAAGCCCTAAAGTGGCGGCGTTTTTTGATCTGGTGCTCCGAGCTCCATATCGACCCATTTTCCTGCTCCATCCATTGGGTTCTCCAGTACCTCCTCCACCTCTCGTAGGTGGGACTGAAGTCCAACTCGGTGAGGGTCTCAGCCAACTACTTCCCCATCGAGGGTAAATCCCTCTCGGGCCAGCCTCTGGTCTCCGTTTCATGCGGGACCTCTTGCTTTCCAAACCTACCATCTGGCCTCCACTGGCAGAATGGGACCTGAACATCATGCTCATGCAGCTAACACGGCCGCCCTTCGAGCTGATGGCGATGTGCTTGCTCCAACACCTCTCCCTGAAGGTGGTTTTCCTGGTGGCACTGACCTCGGCCCGGCAAGTCAGCGAACTTCAAGCTCTCATGGCCGAGGCCCCCTACACTAGGTTTTACAGGAACAGAGTGGTCCTTCGCATCCACCCCAAGTTCTTACCGAAGGTTGTCTTGGATTTCCACCTCAACTAGGAGGTGGTCTTGCCAACTTTCTTCCCAAGACCTCAAGCCGACAAGGCATCGGAGGTCCTGCAAACACTCGACTGCAAGCGGGCTCTTGCCTTTACCTGCAGTGCACCCAGGGTCATTGCAAGTCCGACCAACTCTTTATTGCCTATGAGCCCAACGGCCTGGGGCTGGCAGTCACCAAGTGCACCCTGTGATATAGCAAGTCCTTCTGGCCCGGTAGAAAGGCTTAAAAACCAGGTAGAAAGTGCAGGGCTGCAAGGTAAACAAAGGCACATGGCTACCAGTTGTCAGGGAAACCAGGCACGAGAGAAGGAAACACGCCCCTGCTATCAGTTTAGCAAAGAGTCACGGGGAAAGTTTGAACACCTGCTAGGGGGTGGAGCCAGGCCCTACCCAGGAAGGCGGTCTCATAAGGAGGCCCCAGCAGGCAGAGAGGAAGGAGAAGAGAGAGAGGAAAGCAGACGACCAGTCAGGAGGTGGGCAGAGTTTACAGCTGAAGGGAGGTCAGAGGCTCCGGCTGAGAGCTATCGAAGGAGCAGACCAGACCAGCTGAAGCATACATGGGATTACAAGCAGCCAGGAAGGCATTTGGAAACTGCCTCACACAGGTTCAGCAGGGAACCAACCGGTATTTTTAAACCCCAGAGAAAAGCTTCCACAGCCAGGTCTCCAGGTAAGCCCAAGGGCTGGGATTACAGGAATCCATGTGAATGTAATGACCTGGAAGGTTGGGGCTACAATACTGGCTTTAACCGGTATTTAAATCCTGAATGTTTTGAAAAGCTCAGGGTTAAAGAAAAGGGCACGGCCCTAGAAAGAACTGGTCAGATTATTCCCACCTCAGAGGTGGAACATATGGACACAGAGCCGTCCTATATGAATTACCCCACAGAGGAAATGGATTGCACGATTACATTAGCTGAACAGATAATATCTTTATGTTAGAGATATGGTGAAGAAAATACAAGCTAGCTGTGAGGGAAACAGAGCTGTATGAAACCATGTGCTGAATTTCAACCTGCGGGAAAGAAAAATGTTTATTTCATGCTGAAGAAAGCTATTCTTATTTTTGTCCTTTTTGCTGCCAGAGAGCAGATATTTTGTGTTACCTTTTTATCCTTGTGAAGTCCAACCCCGGGAGGGGAAATAAATCCCTTTTTGCTTGCAAACATTCTGAGTCACACTACTCTTCATTTGAACTGGTGGTAAACTACATTTCCCTACGAGCACTGCTCCAGGAAGTAGCAGAACATTGGTTTAAAGAAGGAACTTAAACTCCTTAACCCCTACCTACGGGTACTGGAAAGGGGAGGGATCACAACCCTCTCCATCTGGGTGGCAGACTGCATCGCTTTCGCCCAGGCAAAGGCGGGCGCCCTGCTGGATCATAGTAACATAGTAACATAGTAAATGATGGCAGATAAAGACCAGCATGGTCCATCCAGTCTGCCCAGCAAATATACGGCAAGAGTAGGTGCACCCGTCGCTCCGTGCAGGCCACCCCTCCCCATGTCTTTGTTTAGGAGTGGACCCACCACTACATGTAGGACACCCCTATTTGTTGAGAAGTTAGATGGTTCCGTTTATTTTGTTTTTATCCTGTTGCTATAAAGAGATCCACAGTGCGTGTCCCATGCTGTTTTGAATTCCGTCACCGTGTTTGCCCCTACCACTTCCATCGGGAGAGCATTCCAAGCATCCACCACCTTTCAGTGAAAAAATATTTCCTGGCATTGCCTTTCAATTTTCCACCTTGCAGCTTCGTGTTATGTCCTCTAGTTTTGCAGCTTCCTCGTCTTTGGAAGAGGTTTGTTTGTTCATCGTTCCTCTAAGTATTTAAAGGTCTGAATCATATCTCCCCTATCCCTCCTCTCCTCCAAAGTGTACATATTTAGGTCTTCAAGTCTCTTCTCATAGGGTTTCTTACGCAGGCTCCAAATCATTTTGGTCGCCTTCCTCTGAACAGTTTCCAGTGTTTTTAAATCTTTTGCAAGATATGGTCTCCAAAACTGAACACAGTATTCCAAGTGAGGCCTCACCAGCGACCTGTACAGTGGCATAAGTACCTCTTCCTATCTGCTGGTAATCCCTCTTTGTACGCAGCCCAACATCCTCCTGGCTTTTGCCACCACCTTGTCGCACTGTTTTGCCACCTTGAGATCATCAGAGATAATCACACCAAGGTCTTTCTCCTGAATCATGCACATCAACCTCTCGCCCCCTATTGCATAAATTTCCCTTAGATTTCTGCTTCCTAAGTGCATGACACTGCACTTTTTCGCATTAAATCGTAATTGACAAGCATTAGACCATTCTTCCAGCTTTTGTAGTTCTTTCCTCATGTTATCCACTCCTTCGGGGGAGTCCACTCTATTGCAAATTTTTGTGTCATCTGCAAAAAGACAGACTTTTCCATTCAGTCCTTCAGCAATATCCCTCACAAATACATTGAACAGTGCCGGGCCCAGGACCGAATCCTGGGGCACCCCGCTAATCACCTTCCTTTCATCTGAGTGAGCTCCATGTACCATCACCTTCTGTCGTCTGTCAGTCAACCAATTTCTAATCCAGTTCACCATCTTGGGACCCATCCCCAAGCTACTGAGTTTGTTGACAAACCTCCTATAAGGAACAGTATCAAAGGCTTTGCTAAAATCCAGGTAGATGACATCCATCGCATGCCCCTGATCTAGTTCCTTGGTCACCCAGTCAAAGAACTCAATCAGATTTGTTTGGCAAGAACGTCCTTCAGTAAAACCATGTTGCCTCGGATCTTGCAACCTGTTGGTTTTGAGAAAGGTCACTATTCGCTCTTTAAGGAGCGTCTCCTTTACTTTTCCCGTCACCGAGGTAAGGCTCACGGGTCTGTAGTTTGACACTTCTTCCCTGTCACCACTTTTGTGTAGAGGTATGACATCAGCCATTCTCCAGTCCTGAGGAACCTCTCCTGTTTCCAAGGATCTGTTGAATACATCCTTTAACGACCCTGCAAGAACCTCTCTGAGCTCTTTCAGTATCATGGGATGTATCCCATCTGGTGCCATGGCTTTGTCCACTTTCAGCTTAGCAAGTTGTTCCAACACCTCATCTACTGTGAATGGTGTGGTATCTACTTCATTCCCATTTTTATATTTGGGAGTCACAGCTGGTCCATCTCCGGGATTTTCTTTAGCAAAAACAGAGCAGAAGTATTTGTTTAGCAATTTTGCTTTTTCTATGTCACTTTCCACGAGTCCTTTCCCAACACTTCTGAGTCCTGCAATTCCAACTCTGATCTTCTTCCTTTCCCGAATATACCTGAAGAAAGTTTTGTCGCCACTCTTAACATCTTTAGCCATCTTTTCCTCAGCCTTTGATTTTGCTATCCTTATTTCTCTTTTTGATTCTTTGAGTTTGATCCTGTATTCATTTCTGTGTTCTTCTGTTGCAAGCTTTTGAATTTAGCGAAAGCTATGTTTTTTGCCTTTATTTGAGTAGCCACTTCTTTGGAAAACCAAATAGGTTTCCTTCTCCTCTTGTTTTTATTTACTTGTTTTACATATTTATCTGTTGCCCCTTTTATTGCCACCTTTAGTTTAGCCCATTGCAATTCCACTTCCCTTATCTCCTTCCACCCTGTCATCTCCTCCTTTAGGTACTCGGCCATTTTCTTGAAGTCAGTGTTTTTGAAGTTTAGGACTTTGAGCTTGCTGTGTTTGGCCTGTACCTTGGCTTTTATCTCAAACCACACCATGTGATGATCGCTGTTGCTCATAGGGGCACTCACGCAGACATTCGACATGCTATCACCGTTGGTGAGCACTAAATCCAGCGTTGAGCTTTCCCTGGTTGTTTCCATGACCATTTGTCTAAGTGATGCATCTTGGAGAGCATCTACTATTTTTTTGCTTCTTTCCAGATGTGTAGAAGGAGTAATCCAATCCACATCAGGTAGATTAAAGTCACCCAAAATGATCACTTCCCCCTTTATGGCTATCTTGGCAATATCTATAATCAATTCGTTATCTATCTCTTCAATATGAGTCGGAGGTCTGTAGACTACAGCAGTATGGTTGACAGTGCCATCTCCACTTTCCAACGCAATCCAGAGCGCTTCTTCTTTTCCCCATGTCCCCTGCATTTCAGTAGCTTTAATGTTGCTTTTGACATACAAGGCTACTCCTCCTCCTTTTCCATTTTCTCTGTCTCTTCTGAATAGATTATAGCCAGCTATGGCTATATCCCAATCATGCGATTCATTAAACCATGTTTCTGTAATTGCCACAATGTCCAAATCCATTTCCACCATTAGGGCTTCCAGGTCCGGAACTTTGTTGGCTAAGCTTCGAGCATTTGTGCTCATTGCTATCCAGCATTTACCTGGCTTGTGTGCATTTTGCATTGATTTTGTTCTGCCCACATCTTCCCACTTGCTTTGATGTGTGGTTTAAAAGTGTGGCTGTTTCTGATGTTATTCTGCTTTTGCAGGGGGTGGCGTGCAGGTCTTGACCTTCCACATCTGTCACCCCCTTTTCCTAGTTTAAATGCATGTCCACATACTGCCTGAGGTTTTCACTTAAGATGCTTTTCCCTGCAACAGAGGGATGTAGTCCATCAGCACAGTATAGTCTCTTGTTGGTCCATCTGTTTCCCCAGTCGCCAATAAATCTGAATCCTTCTTGATTGCACCAGGTCTGAAGCCATGTATTAAAGCTGTTAATGCGATGCAGCCTTTTTGTTCCCTTACCAAAAACAGGCAGAACCTCTGAGAATGCAACAGTGTTAACAATGGGCTTGAGTTTCTCTCCCAGAGATTGGAAGTCCTTTTGGACTGTAGAGGCACTGTTTCTAGCCAGGTCATTTGTGCCCAAGTGGATAACAATATCAAGTTTGGAGTGTTCACTTTTTGCGCTAAGTACTTCAACAACTTGGTTTGTATTCCTGCTGGCTGTCGAGCCTGGTAGGCACATGACTATCTTCTCTCCTCTGAACTGTGTTCCCAAGTTGGTGCCTCTGATGATGGAGTCTCCAAGTAGTAGTAGTTTTCTGTTTGGTGAGGTTTTCTTCATATTTGATGCTTTAGCAGGAGATTGGGCATTGTTTGACTCATTTAAGGGCCCGTCAGATTCTTTGCATTAAGCATCCTCATTAGCCAAGGCAGAGAAGGCATTATGCAGGGATATCTCTTGATGTATAGGATGGCTCTGTGTTACAGGTCGAAATCTTCCAGAACCCATTGTGATCCATTTGTTCCTGGAGTGTTTGATTCTTTGTGGGAGCGGCGGTGGACTTTGTTCAGTTTGTATCCTAGAAGAGGTGCGTTTAATTGCAGCCATTTCCTCCCTCAGTAGAGTCACTTCTTTATGCATGGCAGCTAGGTCTTTCCTTAGTAGAGTTAATTCGTCATGCATGGCAGCTGACCTGAGGCACATAGGACAAGCTCTTAGGCTCCAAATGATTCGTCTTGGAATGAAATTACTGCAGTTATTGCACTGAATACATGACATGTTGGTTAAGCAGTCCCAGAAGAGGAAGAAGACGAAGAAAGGATGAAGAAGATGTGGACTTTAACCCAAGTAAGAAAGGATAGATGGCACGTATGTGACCACTATAAAGGCAATGTAGCCCCTGGGGTGGGTGGGGTGAGGGGTAGGGTGGACGGGAACCTAGGTGTCTTTGGCGAGTAGGCTGTTCCTGAACCGTGGGCACACACAGATATCTGATGTAAGTCTATACATGGAAAGCAGACAAAATTTATTTATTTATTTTTATTTATTTATCTATTTCTTCTATACCGCCCCTTCCAGAGATCAGGGGCGGTTTACATGGAACAATTTAACAGTTTTGTATACGTTCGTATAACATTACATTGAACAAAAATTATTAACTTTTTACATATAACAGAGCATTAAACTGTTAAAACTATTTACAAGGTGTATACTTTTTGTATACTTCTGTATCGTTATATTGATCAGAAGTTTCTAACTTTTTACAGGGAATAGGCAACGAACTGCCATTGCTATTTACAGATGATATTTACAAAAAGGTTAGGATACAATGAGTTATAGTCTAGAGTATTCGTCATTCAAGTGGGGTGTGTATGTGTGTGTGTGGCGGAATTTATTTCCATTTTTTCGTGGATTTTTTGGTGTGTCTTTGGGAGAACTGTCTGAGAGAGGGCTGTGTATGTTCAATTAATTGTGTTTTTGCGGGCTTTTTGTTTGTGTGTCTGTGGACGCTGTGTGGCTGGATTTGGAGGGTAGGGGATTTCAAAGTGTTCGGAGAATAGGTATGTCTTGAGTTCTTTCCTAAATTGGGAGAGGTCTCTTATGATACGGATGTCTATTGGGAGATCATTCCAAAGTGTGGGAGCAGTGAATGTGAAGGCTCTGGCACTGGTGGATTTTTTCGTCTTCGTGAATGTTTTTGGTAACTCCAGTGAGTGGGTTGCGTTTAGTCTGCGGGCTCTTGAATCAGTTGGGGCGTGAAGTAGTGTGGATAGATGTGAAGGGGCGATATCGTTTAAGAGCTTGAAGGTTGTTAGTAGAATTTTGTATTTGATTCGGCTATTTATAGGGAGCCAGTGTAGTTCTAGCAGTATAGGGGTTACATGGTCTGCTAGGCGGGCTTTAGTGACTACTTTTGCACAAATGTTCTGGGCTCTTTGTAATAGGTAGATATTTTTTTGTGGGAGGCCGATTAGGAGACTGTTACAATAGTCAAAGTGAGGGGTGATGAGTGAGCTAACAACTGATCTAAAGTCATGCGTGTCAAGAAGGGGCCTTAAGTGTTGAATAGTTTTGAGTTTGTAGAATATGGTTTTTACTGTCTGCTTTATGTGTGGTAGCATGGTGAGTGTATGATCGATTATTACACCTAGGTATTTTACCTCTTTTTTAACAGGTATAGTTGTGTTATTGATTGAGATTGCTGTTGGGTAAGTGTCTTCGGCCACGGGTGATCTTGTTACGAACATTGCTTCAGTTTTTTTGAGATTGATGCTGAGGTAGTTGGTTTCCATCCAGGATGTGGTTTCCGCCATGCATTCGGATAGAGTGTTATAAGTGGGGGTTTTCGT
Source organism: Ichthyophis bannanicus (assembly GCA_033557465.1). Taxonomy (NCBI): domain Eukaryota; kingdom Metazoa; phylum Chordata; class Amphibia; order Gymnophiona; family Ichthyophiidae; genus Ichthyophis; species Ichthyophis bannanicus. The sequence continues at coordinate 575,125,382 of CM066035.1, forward strand.
GGTTATGGGGAGAGCGAGCATGATGTCGTCAGCATAGATAAAATGATTGATCTTGTGTTTTCTAAATATTTGTTGAAGAGGAGAGCAGAAAGGGCTGATCCTTGGGGTATTCCTTGTCCTTGGGGGAAGGTTTCTGATGCTTCTTGGTTTAATTGAACACGCATTAGTCTGTGTGTGATGTAGGACTTGAACCATTTGAGGACAGTCCCGCCTATTCCTAAGTTTTCTAATCTATTGATCAGTGTAAGATGGTTGATGTTGTCAAAGGCGGCGGAAATGTCTATGAAAAGGAGTAGGAGGCCTTGACTGTTATCATCTGTATGTTTTATGAGGAAGTCCATCAGTGTAATTAAAAGGGTTTCTACACCATGGAAGGGGCGGAAACCAAATTGGTGTGAGTCAAGGGAATTGTGCTCATCAATATGTTCTTGCAATTGTAGTTGAACTGTTTTTTCTATTATTTTAGCCATAAATGGAATGCTGGCTATCGGTCTGTATGAGTTTGGGTCTTTTGGGTCGAGTTTATTGTTTTTTATTATTGGGCGGATCGTTGTGAGTTTTAGGGCATCGGGCATAATGCCTTGGGAGAGGGTTTGGTTTACTATGTATTGAATGTTTCCAGCTAATTCTTCCTTAGTACTTTTGATCCATGACACAGGGCAAGGATCGAGTGGAGAAGTTGTGGTGTTGATAATTGTTATGATCCTGAGGAGGTGTTTTTGATCTATCGTGTGGAAGGTTGTCCAGTTGTTATTAATTTCGGTGTTTAAGGGTAGTATTGTTGGTGTAGTTTTAAGTTTGCACTTTAGTTTTTCTGCAAAGTGGGTTGCTAGGGTTTGAATACTTATTGCTGATTGTTTTGGCTCTGGGTTTTTGACTTTTGTCAGTGTTTTTACAATTGCAAATAGCAGGGCCAGATTTACCTTGAGTGAGGCCCTACGCCAACAAAAATTGTGGGCCCCCAGCAGGGGCGGCCCAAGGGGGGTGCGGGGCCTCATTTGCATAAGGGGCCTCATTTGCATAAATATTTGCATAATGTTACCATATACTAACTTTTAGTAAACGTGCCTCTTAATGAGTGTATGGATAAAGAAAGACTAAAAGATTTCTACATTACTATAATCCAGTGCCAACTGCCAGACACATTAGGAACTACTACAAACACTGCCCATTTAGAACCCATAGTAAACCCGCCGTATCCTAACAGCACTACCAGGACTCACAAAGCACCATACTCTACCAATCAAAAGGCAACACTGCAAATATTAAACCAATACATTTCAGAGAACAACAATACATGACCTACTGGGGAAAGAGAACAAGTGGCAATGTCAAATAGGAATTATATAAACAGAACACCTCAGCTCAGTTACACATGCAGAACATAGACCATCACCAAACAAGTAATCACAATTTAGAAACAGGAAGACAATAATTAAACTGGGAATCCCAAAAGCCAAACTTGGAATGTACAACACTGTAGAAATAAAACTATACATTAATTTGCTCTTGTACTAAACAAAGCGCAGACGTTAATGATGCACATTTACCAGAGCTGACATATTCCAATTAATAAATTCAAAATAAAGAGATATTTTTCTACCTTTTGTGCATTTTTTTCAGCTGCAATTGCTCCAGCCACTTTCTTCTGGTTTCTTCGTGTCTTCTGCTAACTTTCCATCGTCTGCTGTCCATTTGTCCTTTCTTCTCTCTTCTAGATTTTTTTCCATTCTCTCTCTACATCTGCTTTAACATACTAATCTTTCTCCTTTTGCTCTTTCCTCATTCCTATTTCATCCACTCAAATTTTACCCCTCCATCCTCAATCCCCACTTACTCTCCCAATACCCGGCCAATTGTAGATTTTTTATCCCTCCCACACAAAATATTTTTCCCTTCTCCATTTTACTCTTCCAGCCCCATCCCATTCTAATCCTCCCCCAACATCAGCTCCCTTCTAGTTCCAGCCTCACCCAGCATCCATTCCCTTCTAGTCCCTGCATCAGCCCATTTCCAGTCCTAGCCACCCATCAGCCCATTTCCAGTCCTAGCAACCCCCCAACCCAATACCAGTCCTAGCCCCCCATCAGCCCACTTCCAGTCCTAACCCCATCAACCCATTTCCAGTCAGCCCCCCATAGCCCATTGCCAGTCCTACCCCCCCCCCCCATCAGCCCACAGCCCATTACCAGTCCTAACCCCATCAGCCCACCTCCAGTTTTAACCCCCCAGCCCATTTCCAGTCCTAGCCCCCATAGCCCATTACCAGACAGCCCCCATCAGCCCACAGCCCATTACCAGTCTTAACCCCCCCAAAGCCCATTGCCAGTTCTAAGCCCCCCCAACAGCCCACAGTCCATTACCAGTCCTAACCCCATCAGCCCACCTCTAGCCTTAACCCCCCCAGCTTATTTCCAGCCCCAGCCCCCCCAATAGCCCATTACCAGTCCTACCCCCCCATAGCCCATTACCAGTCCTACCCCCCCCCCCCCCCGTCGGCCTAAAGTAAAATTTAATTTTAAAAAAAAACCTGCTGGCTGCCGCCGCGGGGCCCCCTCTGCTGCCGCGGCAGCACCGACTGACCCGCGGGGGCCCCCTCTGCAAGCTGACTCCGTCGGTTCGTCGATCCCTCCCTCCCTCCGTGCACGCTGTGAGAGGCGCGAAGGGAGAGTGTCTCCTCGCGTCTCTGTTAAGCCCGCAGGGGCTGATGGGAAATTTCCCATCAGCCCCTGCGGGCTTAACAGAGACGCGAGGAGACACTCTCCTTTCGCGTCTCTCACAGCCTGCACCCTGCACGGAGGGAGGGAGGAACGAACCGATGGCTTCAGCTTGTAGAGGGGGCCCCCGCGGGTCAGTCGGTGCTGCCGCGGCAGCAGAGGGGGCCCCGCGGCGGCAGCCAGCAGGTTTTTTTTAAAATTGTATTAAAAAAAAATTAAAACTTGTTCTTTTTTTGTGGGCCCCTGCCGGCTGTGGGCCCTACGCCATGGCGTACATGGCGTATAGGTAAATCCGGCCCTGGCAAATAGTTCTCTAGGGCGGTTGATAGCTAGATTTATTACCTTGGAGTGGTAATCCCTTTTTGATTTGTTAATCGCATTTTTGTATTCGTTGAGTGAGTTCAAGTATTGGGATTTATTTTCATCAGATTTAGTTTTCCTCCATCTCTTTTCTTGTTTTCTCAGTTGTTTTTTTAGGTTCGCTAGTTCTTTCGTGAACCATTTTTCTGTCTTTTTTAATTGTCTATGCTTGGAGTGTGTGGGGGCAGCTGCTTTTTGGACTGTAAGGTTCCAGTGATTTATAGTGGAGTTGATGTCTGGGAGGTTTGTGTTGAGTATGGGTAGTACTTTGTCAAGGAAGGTATCTTTGTTGAAGTGTGCAAAGCGTGATATATGGGGTGTGGTGTGTCGTATTCAGTGTTGCTTGTGCTGGGAGGTGGAGTGTAATGAGGTGATGGTCGGACCATGGTACTTCTGTTATTGTTGGAGGGGTGTATTGTTGGTGGTTAATAAAGGAGAAAGGGAGGAAGATGAGATCTAAAGTGTTGCCTTTTGTGTGGGTAGGGGCATGTACTATCTGTGTATATCCCATTTGGGTCATAGCATCCATGAAGTTGTTTGATTGGGAATCGTTCAGGGAAGGGAGGTTTAAATCACCTAGAATTATGAGTGGTTTGTTTGGTGATGTTATGCAAGCAAGTTCGAGGATGGGGGAGAGGTTTTTTTGATCAGTTGTAGGGGGTCTATATATGAGGGTGAGTGCAAGGGTTCTATTTTCTATATTGATAATGTCCATTCCATCTATATTATTTAAACTTGTTAAGGTGTATTGTAAGGTGTAAACTTGTTAAGGTGTATTTTTTGGCGAGTATGAGGGCGCCACCTCCTCTCTTTGCATCCCGATGACAGCTGAATATGTCATACTGATGTGTGATTAGTTGGTTTAGTAGTACGGTGTCTATGGGAGAGAGCCATGTTTCGGTAATGCATATGATTTCAGGGTTTTTTTCTTTTATCATGTCATTGATTATTGGTATTTTGTTTCGTATGGATCGAATGTTTATTAGGATGAGCTTTGTTTTGGTGTCTATATTAATAATATTGTCAGTTATACCTCTAATTCCCCCAAGTAAAATGCCCCCAAGTTTAGTCTAAAACCACAGTTAAATGCTATAATAGTAATTCCCCCAAAAATCAACAGTTAGAATTTATAGTTTTAAGCCAGCAGAGAAGATAGAAGGTTTGTCCTTAACTGAAATGGGTGCCTCTCAGCTTCTGTAAAACTGGCTCAGACCAGTGTCAGGCCAGGTGTACTATGTTCCAAATCAGCTCCTCTCTGGGAATAGGGTTTCACCAACCAGTGCAGCAGGAGTAAAAAACCCAGTTTGTTAGTTTTAACTCTCTATTTACCACACACACAGGTATCTGATATAGGTCTATACAAGGAAAGCAGACAAAAAGCCTCCAAGTTTAGTCTATAACCACAGTTAAACGCTATAATAGTAATTCCCCCAAAAATCAACAGTTAAAATTTATAGTTTTAAGCCAGCAGAGAAGATAGAACGTTTGCCCTTAGCTGAAAGCAACTCCTGCCTTCTGTGGCTACCAAGAGCTTTCCCCGCAGGCCCGAGAACTTGAGCTTCCTTCGGGCAATGGCTTCTGCTCATGGCCTCGCAGAGGCGTTTTTGGTTTACAGGTTCGGAAGCCTGTAGCTGGGGAGTCCCATAAGTGAGGACTGACTTCCTGCTTGTTCCTGGAGAAAGCGTAGTTACTCACCTGTAACAGGTGTTCTCCAGGGACAGCAGGAATCAGTCCTCACTATCCTCCCACCTCCCCTTAAGAGTTGCCATTTTTGCTTTTCTTCCCTGGCCATCTGCTTAGTAGGGCTCAAGCTATGGGATCTGACTGAGCAAGATGGCACCTTTTGGCGGGAAGAGGATCACACATGCATGGTAGCCATCACAAAGGCTTTCTTTGAAAGCTGGGGAATTGCTCCACGTGGGCTCCGTTAGTGCCAACGTCACCCATAAGTGAGGACTGATTCCTTCTGTCCCTGGAGAAAACCTGTTATAGGTGAGTGACTATACTATTTCACAATTTTCTCATTTCACCAAAGAATCTGTTGCGAAGTTTGCTTATCATGAAGCTCAAGTGGAACGAATGGAGTCTTGACTTCAGAAACTAGAATCTCAGGGCACTAAAGTGCAGGGGGTTGTTGCGTCTTCTGTTAAAATGAGTCTTTTTCTTCACCGTCAAATAAAATTACTAGAAAATGCCTCTAGGTCAGCAATCTTCGGTGCCTAAACTTCCCTGTTACTAGATATCTTTCCCCATTTATTTTATTTCAAAAATATCTCAAGGAAGTTTTAGGTTATCAATATTACATTACTCTGTCTCTGCATAATATCTATTACTTACCTAGAGGAGTGAAAGTTACTGGTGAGGCTGGTGAGGGACAAGAAATTTTGATAGCCGTGGAGAGCCTTGACTTATCGGAGTTCTTAGAATCCTCAAACAATGAGATTCCAACACTTGAAATGCTTTTGGTTTCTTTTAACAAAATGTGATACTGAAGCTTTATTTCTTGAAGAAAATGGTATTATGTGGTCAGAAGATTAGCATGTTTCCTGATGTGTCTAGGACCACCCAGTTGAGGCGCAAAGCCTTTTTGACTTTGAAGCCTTGTGTTTTAGAATTAGGTGGTACCTTTTTTCTTAAATTCCCATGTAAATGCCTTGTGCCACTGAGTGGGAACAGCTATGTTTTCTTTGATGTGTTTCAACTTGAAACTCTTCTAAATTTGCATACTGCCATTTAGGAATGTTCCCTTTAATGTGGTAGCCTTTGTTTTGCCATTCTGTTTTAGTTAATTAGGGATCAATGTTTTCCAGGCTTTCGTGCTCTATTTATTGCTTTGTATATTTCTTTTGGTTCTGACTACCCTAAACTTGGACTGTTTGAATTATTTTCTCTGTTTATTGGAGTTTGTCTTTTTTTGTATTGTTTATCTTATTTTCTTTGATGTATTCATTTTGTAATACATGAAATGCTTAATAAAAAAAGAAAAGAAATCTGCCTTGCATAAAATGTCCATAGCAAAAATCACCAAAACCTGACACAATTGTGTTTCACACTGTCATAATAAATCAATAGTTCTGTTTCAGGGAAAACATCAAAAACTTAAAAAGATACAGTAAATCCATCCATATTCTGACATGTAAAATCATTCTCATGGAGTCCACAGAATTTTCTTTCTTTCTTAAATAACGGTTTCTCAAACTATGGCTTACAAATAAATTCTGAGCTTGACTGGTATTCATTGATTTGAGTGCATATTACTTTAACCCTGGGACTGCATGACATCAAAGGGGATTTTAAAAAGATGTCGAGGCCTGACGCTGAACTGTTGTTATGATAGTTCAAAATACAATTTCTTATCGTCCCTCCAGTCCAGTCCCGAACCTCTGGGTTTTGCTCCTCCTCCAACAGCTTGGAGACTGAGAAACGTCATCCTTTTGATGACACTGGTATAAAACCACGGGAACCGCCTCCTCACTCCAGTTATCTCAGTCCCCAAGCAGCTGGAGGGTTGGTGAGCCTGGAGGTTCAAGGCTCACTTGAGGAACAATTAAGGAGAGTTAGAGTAGTTTAGCTTGGAAAGTTATTTATAAAGAGTGTTTAGAATTTTGGGATAGCAGTGATGTGTACAGCTTTAGGGCAAGCTGTGCTGAGGTGCCCCTCCCCCCTCCCCCCTCTCCTTTGAGTTTGATTTTGACATTGGAGCGGGGAAGCAGGCTTGTTAAGGGGCAAGGCTCTGGCTCCCGAACCCACGTTTATGGGTGAGGAGCCGGCAGCGTATGCACAGGAGCGCATGCAGAAGCTTTCTGCCTGATCGCACTAAGGAACCGGCGACAGTGATTCAAGCTGATTGCGGCAGCTGCTTCTCTGTTCCTTTCTCTTACCCGATGCTGAAACCGTGGTTTTTCGGCTGAGCACAGGGAGAGAAGGACGTGGCACAAGAAGACATCAGTGGATGAAGCCCTGAAGGTAAGGGGATCCTGGATCGGGAGGAGCAGCGGGGAGTTGAGAGTCTTGATGGTGTGAGCCGCGAGTGTAGAGTTCGAGGAGAGCAGGCCGGGCCGTGTGTCAGACGCGTGGAAAAGTCTAACCCTCTTCAAGTCCAGGTTGAAAGCTCACCTCTTTGCTGCTGCTTTTGGATCTTGACTCACCTGATCTCCTTTCTCTCCCTTGTTCCACCCCTGCCTTCACCTTCCGTGTTTGTGTGTTTGTCTTGACTAGATTGTAAGCTCTGATGAGCAGGGATTCTCTCTTACATGTCTGTGCTGTACAGTGCTGCATACAACTGGTAGCGCTATATAAATGCTAAATAGTAGTAGTAGTTAGTTTCTCTGTGTGTGCAGAGGCTCTTATTCCATCGGGAGACTTCGGTTTTGGGGTTTTACCACATAATTTGAGTTGGAGTACCTAAGTAAAGACTCCACATTACTTTAAGTTATAAAAAATAAAAAAAAAAACACGAGTTTACCTCTGCAAAGGCCAACAGAGCATCGGTCAGTAGCTGCTGTTGGTTGGGCACACTCAGCATAGGTTGAGAAGCTGGGTGACAAGAGAGGATAACCGCTCAGACGGGATGCCTTCTAGACCACAGTGCTTGGTCTGTGGTACTAGAAGGGGAATGGTGTCAGAGACAGGGGTGTGTAGGGGATGCGTCCAGGAAGCAGCCTCTATGAAACAAGCCTTGGAGGTTGGTGTAGATCAGTGGTTCTCAACCTTTTTTGTACCGTGGCCCCTTTTACCATTGGTCAACTTGTGGTGACCCCCAATGATAAAATCAAATGTGTCTCTCTTCCTTTACCGTTAACGCATTGTCGCTGTAATCATTTGTTGAATTATTAATATAATATAGGCCTTTGCAATATGTTTTTATTTATAAAATTTACTTATTTAAACCACAATAATTAATCACAACAACAAGTAACAATATTTAATTTCAAAATTATGATGATTTTGTAGTCATATCACTAATATGAAATAAAATTATTTTTTCTACCTTTGTTGTCTGACCAATTTATTCTCTGATCATGCTGGTCCCGATCTGAGGCTTCTGCTTTCCTGTCTTCTCTTAGCTCTCTTTCTGTGGTCTATGGTCCATCTGCCATTTCTTATCTCTTCTTTCGTTTTCTTCACTTCTTTCCATCAGCCTTTTTCCAGTCCCAGTAACCCTCCCCAGTATCAGCCCCTTTCCAGTCCTCACTCTCAGTACCTACCAGTGTCAGCTTGCATTCCCATGACTGCCACTGGTGTCCATTCCCTTACAGTCTCCCTCCTTCCCCACTGACCAGTCCCTTCTAGTACAAATACCATGGCAGCCCCTCTCAGATCCACTCCCTTCCAATTCCGTTCTCCCATCCCCTCGTATCAGCCCATTTGTAGCCTTAGCCCCCAGTTTTCTTCCAGGGCCAGCAGCTCTATCCTCCCCTCCCCACAATCAGCCCATTCCCAGTCGAAGCCCCCCAATCAGCTCGCTTCCAGTGCTAGTCCCCCCTCAACCCCATTACCAGTGCTAGCCTCCCCTAATCAGCCCAATACCAGTCCTACCCCCCCCCCCCCCAATTAGCTCATTACCAGTCCTAGCCTCCCCTAATCAGCTCATTTCCAGGGCTAGTCCCTCCTCAACCCCATTATCAGTGCTAGCCTCCCCTAATCAGCTCATTTCCAGTGCTAGTCCCTCCTCAACCCCACCAGTGCCAGGCTCCCCTAATCAGCCCATTACCAATCCTACCCCTCCATCAGCCCATTACCAGTCCTAGCCTCCTCTAATCAGCCCATTTCCAGTCCTAATCTCCCCGATCAGCTCATTTCCAATGCTAGCCCCCCATCAGTCCATTACCAGTCCCAACCCCCCCTTGATCAGTCCATTCCCAGTCTTAGCCTTCCCTAATCAACCCATTACCAGTCCTAGCCCCCCCATCTGCCCATTATAATTCTAACCCGCACTGTCTCTCCCCTCTGTCCAGCATTTATCCCTCGTCTGTCCAGTATGTCCCCCTGTCTCTTCCCTTTGTCCATGTCAGCCCCCCTCCCTGTCTCCATTTCAGCCCCCCTCTGTCCATGTCAGCCCCCCTCCCTCCATCCATCCATCCATGTCAGCACCCCTCCCTTCCTCCATGTCAGCCCCCCTGTCCATGTCAGCCCCCTCCCTCCCTCCCTCCATCCATCCCTCCATGTCAGTCTCCCCTCTGTCCATGTCAGCCCTCCCTCCCTCCATCCATCCATCCCTCCATGTCAGCCCCCCATCCCTCCATGTCAGCCCTCCCTTCCCTCCCTCCATCCATCCATGTCAGCCCCCCCTCTCCATGTCAGCCCCCCTGTCCATTTCAGCCCCCCTCCCTCCATCCATCCATATCAGCCCCCCTCCATCCATGTCAGCCCCCCTCCCTCCATCCATCCATCCATCCATATCAGACCCCCCTTGTGAGCCCCGTTGCAGGTTCCCTGCTCCGCTCTCCCCATGCCTGTCTCCTTCAAGCGCACAAGTTGCTGCCGCTGCTGAGTCTGCTTCTCAGCAGCGGCAAACTCACCCCCTCCCTTCTAATGCAGCCGCGGCTCCCTGCCTCTTAGGGAACCGTGTCTGTGCCTGTAAAACCGTTGCAGAACCTTTCTGTCTCTAGACGGGCTCCGTGCCGCATTGTCCCACCTCCAAAGGAAGTGGTAAACAACTTCCTTTGGAGGCGGGACAATGCTACACGGAGCCCGTCGAGAGACAGGAAGGCTCCGCAATGGTTTTACAGGCACAGCCGCGGTTCCCTAAGAGGCAGGGAGCCGCGGCTGCATTAGACGGAAGGGGATGAGTTTGCCACTGCCGAGAAGCAGACTCGGCAGCGGCAGCAACTTGTGCGCTTTTTTTTTTTTTTTTTTAGGTGGAGTCAGGCAACCCCCGCTAAATCCTGTGGGGACCCCCATGGGGTTCTCGACCCACAGGTTGAGAACCGCTGGTGTAGAGTGTCACAAAGGAGAACCTTTAGTCCTGCCAGAGCCTGTTTCTCCCGCTTTGTCACCTCTGGAGCCGGTGGCGGAGACTTACATAAGAACATAAGATATGCCATACTGGGTCAGACCAAGGTCCATCAAGCCCAGTATCCTGTTTCCAACAGTGGCCAATCTAGGTCACAAGTACCTAGCAGTTTCCCCAAAAGACACAGGTTCCACAATGCTTGTACTGGGTCAAGCATTGATATCCTGGGTCCCTTCTTAATAATGGTTTATGGACCTTTCCTCCAGGAACTTGTCCAAACCTTTTTTAAACCCAGCTACACTAACAGCCTTTACTACATCCTCCGGTAACAAATTCCAGAGTTTGATTACACGTTGAGTGAAAAAATATTTTCTTTTATTAGTCTTAAATAGTTTACCCTGTAGCTTCATTGCATGTCCCCTAGTCTTTCTATATTCTGATAAGGTAAACAATTGATCTACGTTTACCCGTTCCACTCCGTTCATTAATTTATAGACTTCTATCATATCTCCCCTCAGCCGTCTCTTTTCCAGGTTAAAGAGCCCTAAACCTTTTAGCCTTTCTTCATAGGAGTATCCTTCCATCCCCTTTACCATTTTGGTGGCTCTTCTCTGAACCTTTTCTAAAATCGCTATATCCTTTTTAAGATATGGCGACCCAGAATTGCACACAACATTCAAGGTGCGGTCTCACCATGGAACGATATAGAGGCATTATAATATCTTTTGTTTTATTTTCCATTCCTTTCCTTATCATACCTAGCATTCTATTTGCTCTCTTGGCCGCCGCTGCACACTGGGCCGAGGGTTTTAACATGGTATCCACAATGACGCCTAAATCTTTTTCCTGGGTGGTGGTTCCTAATGTGGAACCTTGCATCGTGTAACCATAGTTTGGGTTGTTCTTCCCTAGGTGCATAACCTTGCACTTGTCCACATTAAATTTCATCTGCCATTTTGATGCCCAGTCTTCTAATTTATCAAGATCCTCTTGCAATTTTCCACAATCCTCTTGGGTTTTAACAACTTTAAATAGTTTTGTGTCATCTGCAAATTTGATAATCTCACTCGTTATTCCACTTTCCAGGTCATTTATGAATATGTCAAAAAGCAGCGGACCCAGCACAGATCCCTGGGGTACACCACTATTCACCTTTCTCCATTGGGAAAATTGGCCATTTAGCCCTACCCTCTGCTTTCTATCTTTTAACCAGTTCCTGATCCACAATAGTACACTGCCTCCTATCCCATGACTCTTTAGTTTTTCCAAAAGTCTCTGATGAGGGACCTTGTCAAAGGCTTTCTGAAAGTCCAGATACACAATATCAACCGACTCACCTTTGTCCACCTGTTTATTCACTCCTTCAAAAAAACATAACAGATTAGTAAGACAAGATCTTCCTTGTCTAAAGCCATGTTGGCTGTCTCCCATTAGGTCATGACTATCTACATGCTGAGTAATTTTATTCTTTATAATGGTTTCTACCATTTTTCCCGGATCACCCCTGGAACCCTTTTTAAAAATTGGTGTTACATTGGCGATCCTCCAATCTTCCGGTATTAGAGATGATTTTAATGATAGTTCACAGATTACTAATAGCAGGTCTGCAATCTCATATTTCAGTTCTTTCAACACCCTTGGATGTATACCATCCGGCCCAGGTGATTTGCTACTCTTCAGTTTATCTAATAGTTGTAAGACATCTTCCCGATGTATCGATATTTCCTTCAATTCTTCCGCACCTTTAAATACCACTTCAGTCATGGGTAACATCCCTACATCTTCCTCAGTAAAGACCAAAGCAAAGAATTCATTCAGTTTCTCCGCTATCGCCTCTTTGCCTCTCAGTGCTCCTTTAACCCCTTTATCATCTAATGGACCAACTGACTCTCTCACAGGTTTTTTGCTACGAATGTACTTGAAAAGATCTTTATTTTGTGTTTTTGCTTCTGCAGCAAGCTTCCTCTCAAATTCTCCCTTTGCCTGCCTTATCAATGCCTTGCATTTGACTTGCCAGTGCTTGTGCTGTTTCCAGGTTTCGTCGTTTGGCTCTTTTTTCCATTTCCTGAAAGATGCTTTTTTGGCAACAACAGCCTCTCTGACCTCACCTTTAAACCATGCTGGCAGTTTTTTGGACTTCCTTCCACTTTTCTTAAAGCGGTGTTCTGGGCTTCCAAGATAGTATTTTTCAACAACACCCAAGCTTGATATACGTCTTTAACCTTTGCAACTGCTCCTTTTAGTTTTTTCTTAACTATTTTCCTCATTTTATCATAGTCTCCCTTTCGAAAGTTAAAAGGTAGTACTGTGGATTTCCTTACTATCCCTCCTCCACTAATTAAATCAAAGGCGATCATGCTATGATCACTATTGCCAAGTGGCCCCAACACTCATCTCTTGCACTAGATCTGGTGTTCCACTAAGGACTAGGTCTAATATGGCTTCCCCGCTGGTCGGTTCATGAACCAGCTGCTCCAAGAAGCAGTCATTTATTTCATCTAGGAACTTTATCTCCCTAGCATGTCCTGACGTGACACTAACCCAGTCGATACAGGGGTAATTGAAATCACCCATTATTATTACTGCGCTGTAACTTTTGTTAGCTTCCTTGATTTCTTTGAGCATTTCATCATCCATTTGTTCATTCTGGCCAGGCGCTCGATAGTACACCCCCACTGCCATCGCCTTCCCCCTTTTACATGGAATTTCAATCCATATAGATTCTACAGCAAATTTTGTTTCCTGCAAAACTTTAATCCTTTCTGACTCAATGCCCTCTCTAACATAGAGAGCAACCCCTCCACCAATTTGATCAGCTCTATCATTACGATATAGTTTGTACCCAGGTATCACAGTGTCCCAATGGTTGTCCTCCTTCCACCATGTCTCTGATATTCCAATCATATCTAACCTTTCATTTAGTGCTATATATTCTAACTCTCCCATCTTATTTTTTAGACTTCTAGCATTCGCATACAAGCATTTTAGAGATTGTATTTTATTCATATTAATATGGCTATTGTTAGACATGGGTAATTTGGGATCTTTAAGCTGTGTCTGCTCCATATTTGAGGGCATTTGGGCTACTTTACTCTTTTGTGGAACCTCTCTGCTTTTGGTAGTATCCTTCAAGGATACATTCTTCCGAACCATCCGCTCTTGGGCGACTGTCGGCTTTCCCCTAATATCTAGTTTAAAAGCTGCTCTATCTCCTTTTTAAAGGTTAATGCCAGCAGCCTGGTTCCATCCCGGTTAAGGTGAAGCCCATCCCTTCGGAAGAGCCCCTCCTTTCCCCAGAATGTTCCCCAGTTCCTAACAAATCCAAAACCCTCATCTCTGCACCATTGTCTCATCCACGCATTGAGACTCCGGAGCTCTGCCTGCCTTTTGGGTCCTGCGCGTGGAGCAGGAAGCATTTCAGAGAATGCAACCCTGGAAGATCTGGATTGCAACTTCCTACCTAAAAGCCTAAATTTTGCCTCCAGAACCTCCCTACCACATTTTCCTATGTCACTGGTACCAACATGTACCAAGACAGCAGACTCCTCCCCAGCACTATCTAAGACCTTATCTAGGTGACGCGTGAGGTCTGCTACCTTCGCACCAGGCAGGCATGTTACCAGGCGATCCTCACGTCCACCAGCCACCCAGCTATCTACATGCCTAATGATCGAATCACCAACTATAATGGCTCTCCTAACCCTTCCCTCATGGGCACATGGCCCTGGAGAAACGTCCTCGGTGCGAGAGGGTTTTACATCACCTGGAGGACAGGTCCTAGTTACAGGATCACTTCCTGCCACACCAGGGTGATGCTCTCCTGTCACGTGACCTCTCTCCTCCATGGCAACAGGGATGCTGCTAGACTGGAGGTGGGACTTTAGGGCTATATCCCTGTAGGTCCCGTCTATGTACCTCTCTGTCTGTCGTATGTTTTCCAAGTCTGCTACTCTAGCCTCTAGAGAACGGACTCGTTCCCTGAGAGCAAAGAGCTCCTTGCACCTAGTGCACACGTAAGACCTCTCACCAACTGGGAGAAAATCATACATGTGACACTCAATGCAAAAGACTGGAAAGCCCCCATCCTGCTGCTGGACTGCTGTCTGCATCTTAGTTTTAAGTTTGTGTTTAGATCTAAGTTCTTTACTTACTAAGGGTTGCTATGGATATGTATACTAATAAAACTGTACCTAATACGTGTAATATACCTTGTTCACCTGAAGCTTAATTAATCTCAGGTCCTTAGTGTATGACTGATTTGGGTAATGAGCTGCACCTGAAAGCACCTCCTGTCTTTTAAGATGTTTAAGTACCTATAAAGCTACGATTATCCCAGGGGTGGGTGGGTGTGGGGAGGGAGGGAGGGAAATAACACTTATTAAAATAGGGCTGCTACACAGTACCCTGTCTTGTGCTGTTGAGGTAAGCTATATTCTGATTTGATTTAAATTATAGCTCTTAGCTGCTGCTAGGCTCTAACTTCTTATGAAATTTAAACTACATGCTCTCTGCTGGGTTCTAAATTTAACCAGAAAGCTCTCTTCTGTGTTTTAAATGTAAGCTAAAAGTACTTTGCTGATGCTAGGCCCTGAGTGACTATTAAATTTAGACTACAAGCTTTCTGCTGGGTTGCAAATGTAACCGGAAAGCTCTCTTCTGTGTTTTAAAACTAAAAGTACTTTTCTGATGCTAGGCCCTGAGTGACTATTAAATGTAAACTACAAGCTCTCTGCTGGGTTCCAAATTTAACCAGAAAGCTCTCTTCTGTGTTTTAAACTAAAAGTACTTTGCTGTTACTAGGCCCTGAGTGACTATTAAATTTAAACTACAAGCTCTCTGCTGGGTATGAAATGTAACCAGAAAGTTCTCCTATGTGTTTTAAATTTAAACTTAAACTGCTGCTACTAGGCCCTGACTGATTTAACAAAAATAGTGGGTTCACAGATTAATTAGCTTTAATACAAAGAATTCCTTTTAGAAAATTACCAGAAGTATATACTCACAGTTGCAGATCCCTCTCCAGAAGTAACAGTCCCTTTTTCTAGTCCTTCAAGACTTCTTCCACTCTGGATCTTCCCTCTTCTCAAGCGCCTTTGCCGGGGGGGGGGGGGAGGAGTTGGCGGCAATCTTTTCTCCGGATTTCATTGCTCTGACACAACAGGCTTTCGGAGGCGCTCAGAGAAGGCTCGCAGCCAGTTACACAGAAGGGGAACTGGGGGAGAAGCGTCCGGGGACCCCCCTGCGCTCAGGGACTACAGGGGTCCTTTCAAAGAAGCCCAGGTCCAAGAGGGATCAGCCGGAGCAGTCGGTGGCCTCAGAGGGTCTCCACTCCTGGGATGTAGATCCAGACTTGGAGTTAGACGATGAGTTAGAGGAAGGAGAACTCACGGAACAGGAGGACCAAGCTAGGGTGATTCGTGTTTTCTGGAGAGACGAGTTACAAGCGCTCATTTCAGAGACGCTCAAGGCGCTTAATATGCTGTCGTCAGGGCTGGTGGAGGAATCCAACTTAGAAGACCCGTTATTGCAGGCTTTTTGGAAGACTCAGAGAGCTTTTCCGGTACACAAAGTTGTTAGGGAAATGATTCAGGAAGAATGGGACATGTCCGAAGCAGGTCTTAAAGGGTACAGAGTTATGGCCCGCCTTTACCCACTGATAGGATCGAGAATTGTATAGGTCTCCGAAGGTAGATGCAGCCGTCTCGGCGGTTACCAAGAAGACTACCATTCCGGTAGAATGTAGCGCCACAAGGAAGCCCAGGACAGGAAGCTGCACACCTTGTTGAAACAGGTTTTTGATGTTAATGCGCTGCCCATACAAGCATCTATTTATGGGGCATGGGTAGAGAGAGCCTGTCTTCGCTGGTCTCAATGGATTCAGGAGGAGCAGATGGAGGAGACGGCTAGAGAAGCGTCCAGGTTGGATCCGGGGTAGCTTATCTGGCCGATATTCATTATGACCTTATTCGAGGTTTATCAAAGAGTACTGCATTGGTAATAGCGGCAAGATGGTATCTTTGGCTGCGCAATTGGGCGGCAGATGGCATCTCCAAGGCAAGGTTAGGTAAGCTTCCTTTCAGGGGAAAGCTACCTTTTGGAGAAGATTTAGATAAGCTGGTAAAGGATCTAGGAGAGTCCAAGGGCGGAAGGCTGCCAGAGGACAAACAAAAGCAAGGGTGGCCTGCTCCGACAACTAAGGGTCAACAGAGGGAGTTTCGTCGTTTCTGTTCCCTAAGGTTCGGTCAATTTCAAAGAGGACATTTTCCCTATAGGAACCAAGGGTTTTGAGGAGCAGGCAGAGGATTTGCTGCCTCCTCTTCCTCGAGTCTTAGAAAGTCGCAATGAAGCCAGGGGGACCCAGGAAGGCAAGTGCCCGTGGGAGGTCGGCTACGAGAGTTTTACCCTGCCTGGGTCCAAATCACATCAGATCAGTGGGTGCTGGAAGTCATTTGAGAAGGTTATGCTTTGGAGTTTCAACGTCCGGTGATCGATTCTTACATGCAGTCTCCTTGCAAGGCGCGCTCCAAGTGTGAAACGCAGTGGTACCGGTACCTCCAGACCAATGCGGCTGCAGTCGGTACTCCATATACTTTGTTGTGCCAAAGGAGGAAGGGGCCTATCAGCAATTTTGGATCTCAAGAGAGTAAATTGCTGCCTCCAAGTGTCTCATTTTCATATGGAGACCCTAAGGTCGGTCATCGTGGCAGTAAGAGAAGGAGAGTTTCTTACGTCCCTGGATTTGTCGGAAGCTTACCTACACATTTCGATTCGTCTGGAACATCAGAGGTTTCTTAGATTTGCAGTTCCTATGCGACATGGTGGACGTGAGGATCGCCTGGTAACATGCCTGCCTGGTGCGAAGGTAGCAGATCTCACACACCGCCTAGATAGGATCATAGATAGTGCTGGGGGGGAGTCTGCTGTCTTGGTACATGTTGGTACCAATGACATAGGAAAATGTGGTAGGGAAGTTCTGGAGGCTAAATTTAAGCTTTTAGGTAGGAAGTTGAAATCCAGAACTTCCAGGATAGCGTTCTCCGAAATGCTTCCTGTTCCACGTGCAGGACCCAAAAGACAGGCAGAGCTCCGGAGTCTCAATGCGTGGATGAGACAATGGTGCAAGGATGAGGGTTTTGGATTTGTTAGGAACTGGGGAACATTCTGGGGAAAGGGGGGGCTCTTCCGAAGGGATGGGCTTCACCTTAATCAGGATGGGACCAGACTGCTGGCATTAACCTTTAAAAAAGAGATAGAGAAGCTTTTAAACTAGAAAATAGGGGAAAGCCGACAGTCACCCAGGAGCGCATGGTTCGGACAAAGGTATCCTTGAAGGATACTACCAAAAACAGTGAGGTTCCAAAAGGGAGTATAGTAGCCCAAATGCCCTTGAGTAAGGAGCAGACAGAGCATAAAGATTCCCAATTACCCATGCCTACCAATAGCCAGATTAATATTAATAAAATTAATAAAATACAGTCACTAAAATGCTTGTATGCCAATGCTAGAAGTCTAAACAATAAGATGGGAGAATTAGAATATATAGCACTAAATGAGAGGTTAGATATGATTGCACTCTCAGAGACATGGTGGAAGGAGGATAACCAGTGGGACACTGTGATACCTGGATACAAACTATATCGTAATGATAGAGCTGAACAAATTGGTGGAGGGGTTGCGCTCTATGTTAAAGAGGGCATTGAGTCAGAAAGGATTAAAGTTTTGCAGGGAACACAATTTGCTGTAGAATCTCTATGGATTGAAATTCCATTTATGAAAGGGAAGGTGATGGCAGTGGGAGTATACTATCGACCGCCTGGCCAGAATGAACAAATGGATGATGAAATGCTCAAAGAAATCAAGGAAGCTAACAAAAGCCACAACAGAGTAGTAATAATGGGTGATTTCAATTACCCCGGTATCGACTGGGACAGTCTCACAGCAGGACAAGCTAAAGAGATAAAGTTTCTAGATGAAATAAATGACTGCTTCTTGGAGCAGCTGATTCATGAACCGACCAGAGGGGAAGCCATACTGGACCTAGTCCTTAGTGGAACGCCAGATCTGGTGCAAGAAATAAAGGTGTTGGGACCACTTGGCAATAGTGATCATAGTATGATCATGTTTGATTTAATCAGTGGAGGACAGATAGTAAAGGAATCCACAGTACTACCTTTTAACTTTCAAAAGGGAGACTATGATAGAATGAGGAATATAGTTCGGAAAAAACTAAAAGGAGCGGTTCCAAAGGTTAAAGACTTACAGCAAGCTTGGGTGTTATTTAAAAATACTATCCTCGAAGCCCAGACCAGCTGTATTCCACGCATTAAGAAAAGTGGAAGAAAGTCCAAAAAACTGCCAGCATGGTTTAAAGGTGAGGTCAGAGAGGCTGTTGCTGCCAAAAGAGCAACCTTCAGGACATGGAAAAAAGAGCCAAATGATGAAAACTGGAAACAACACAAGTACTGGCAAGTTAAATGCAAAGCATTGATAAGGCAGGCAAAGCGGGAATTTGAGAAGAAACTTGCTACGGAAGCAAAAACACGAAATAAAGACTTTTTCAAGTACATTCGTAGCAAAAGGCCTATGAGAGAGTCAATTGGACCATTAGATGATAGAGGGGTAAAAGGGGCAGTAAGAGGGGACAAGGCTATAGCAGAGAGACTGAATGAATTCTTTGCTTCAGTCTTTACTGAGGAAGATGTAGGGATGTTACCCAAGACTGAAGTGGTATTTAAAGGTGATACTGCAGAGGAATTGAGAGAAATATCGCTACATCGGGAAGATATATTACAACTATTTGATAAACTGAATAGTAACAAATCACCTGGACCGGATGGTATACATCCCAGAGTGTTGAAAGAACTGAAATATGAGATTGCAGACCTGCTATTGGTAATCTGTGAACTTTCCTTAAAATCATCTGTAATACCTGAAGATTGGAGGGTCGCCAACGTAACACCAATTTTTAAAAAGGGTTCCAGGGGTGACCCGGGAAATTACAGACCGGTGAGCCTGACGTCAGTACCAGGGAAAATGGTAGAAACCATCATAAAGAACAAAATTACACAGCATGTGGATAGCCATGGCCTAATGGGAGACAGCCAACATGGCTTTAGACAAGGAAGATCTTGTCTTACTAATCTGATCTGTTTTTTTGAAGGTGTGCATAAACAGGTAGACAAAGGTGAGTCTGTTGATATAGTGTATCTGGACTTTCAGAAAGCTTTTGACAAGGTCCCCCATCAGAGACTTTTGGCAAAGCTAAAAAGTCATGGGATAGGAGGCAGTGTACTATTGTGGATCGGGAACTGGTTAAAAGATAGAAAGCAGAGGGTAGGGCTAAATGGCCAATATTCCCAATGGAAAAAGGTGAATAGTGGAGTACCCCAGGGATCTGTACTGGGTCCCCTACTTTTTGACATATTCATAAATGACCTGGAAAAAGGAATAACTAGTGAGGTTATCAAATTTGCAGATGACACAAAACTGTTTAAAGTTGTTAAAACCCAAGAGGATTGTGGAAAACTGCAGGAGGATCTGGATAAATTGGAAGACTGGGCATCCAAATGGCAGATGAAATTTAATGTGGACAAGTGCAAAGTTATGCACCTAGGAAAGAACAACCCACACTATAGTTACACGATGCAAGGCTCCACATTAGAAACCACCACCCAGGAAAAAGATTTAGGAGTCATTGTGGATAACATGTTAAAACCCTCCGCCCAGTGTGCAGCGGCGGCCAAGAAAGCAAATAGAATGCTAGGTATCATAAGGAAAGGGATGGAGAATAAAACAAAGGATATTATAATGCCTCTGTATCGCTCCATGGTACGACCGCACCTTGAATATTGTGTGCAATTCTGGTCACCGTATCTTAAAAAGGACATAGAGTTATTAGAAAAAGTACAGAGAAGAGCCACCAAATTGGTGAAGGGGATGGAAGGCTACTCCTATGAAGAGAGGCTAAAAAGGTTAGGGCTCTTTAACCTGGAAAAGAGACGGCTGAGGGGAGATATGATAGAGGTCTATAAATTAATGAATGGAGTGGAACGGATAAACGTGGATCAATTGTTTACGCTATCAGAATATAGAAGGACTAGGGGACATGTAATGAAGCTACAGGGTAAACTATTTAAGACAAATAAGAGAAAATATTTCTTCACTCAACGTGTAATCAAACTCTGGAATCTGTTACCGGAGGATGTAGTAAGGGCTGTTAGTATAGCTGGGTTTAAAAAAGGTTTGGACAAGTTCCTGGAGGAAAGGTCCATAAACCACTATTAAAAAGGGACCCAGGATATCAATGCTTGACCTAGTACAAGCACTGCAGAACCTGTGTCTTTTGGGGAAACTGCTAGGTACGTATGACCTAGATTGGCCACTGTTGGAAACAGGATACTGGGCTTGATGGACCTCGGTCTGACCCAGTATGGCATTTCTTATGTTCTTATGTTCTTATGACATTTTCAATTCCGGGCGTTACCGTTTGGACTGGCTACGGCACCACGAACTTTCACCAAGGTGATGATGGTAGTAGCTGCATCATTGCGAAAGGACGGAGTATTAGTGCACCCTTATCTGGACGATTGGTTGATCCGAGCGAAGTCCAGGGCCGAGAGCGAGTCGGCTATAGCCAGAGTGGTAGCATTCCTACAGAGTCTCAGTTGGGTAGTCAATATGGCAAAGAGCAGGTTGAATCCATCGCAGAGCCTAGAATACCTGGGTGCTCGCTTCGATACAAGCGTTGGAAGGGTCTTTCTGCCACAGCGACGGGCGCAAGGATTGAGAAAGCTAGTCTGCAGATTTCTGGGCAGAACGAATCCCACAGCATGGCATTATCTACAATTGCTCGGTACCATGGCGGCGACACTCGAGCTGGTTCCGTGGGAAAGAGCCCACATGAGGCTGTTGCAGAGAGCATTGCTCAGATGGTGGTTACACCAAGAGGACCTACTGTCTCGGAAACTACCCTGTCCACCAGAGACGCGTCAGGCACTTCAATGGTGGTTACGGCCAGGGGGTATGGAAAAGGGAATGCCCTTGGAAGCATCCTGTTGGATACCCCTAACAACAGACGCCAGCCTCTTAGGCTGGGGAGCTCACTTTGAAGGACATTTCGCCCAAGGGCAGTGGACCGAACTGGAGAAGGTCTGGTCAATCAACAGGTTGGAATTGCGGGCGGTAACGCTGGCACTTCAAGTTTTTCAACCTTGTCTCCAAGGAAAGGCCATTCAGCTGTTTTCCGACAATGCGACCGCAGTAGCCTACATCAACCGGCAAGGGGGCACCAGCAGTGTAGCACTGGAAGCCAAGGCTCAGCAGCTGTTCGATTGGGCCGAGGTGAATCTGGTGGCTTTGTCAGTGGCACATGTAGCAGGAGTGGACAATGTGGAAGCCGATTTCTTGAGTCGAGTAAAGGTGGACTCAGGGTAGTGGGTCCTCCATCCGGAAGTGTTTGAGATGGTGGTGTGGCCTTGGTATGCGGATCTGATGAGACTCTTGGTAGAGAGGCCATGGCATCTTCCAGTTCGGAGGGACCTGTTATCTCAGGGTCCGGTGCACATGCCTCAGGTGGATCGATTCTCGCTTACGGCTTGGCTCTTGAAAGGGTGAGAGCGAGGGGATACTCCGCAGTGGTGATTTCCACCTTGTTGGCGTATGTTCGTATCTGGCATGTGTTTGAAGCATGGTGTGCAGACAGGAAGGTTGAAGCATTGAGAGCTTCGGTACCACAGGTTCTGGCTTTCTAGCAGGATGGTTTTGAAAAAGGCTTAGCGCCTGCATCCTTACGGGTGCAGTTGGCAGCGCTGTCCTGTTATAGAGGAAAGATAAAAGGGGAAGCGCTGGGAGGACATCCAGATATTAAATGTTTTTTGAGGGCGGTGTCTCTTTTGAGGCCGCCATGTAGGCAGATGGTTTCGACGTGGGATCTCCATTTAGTACTGGAGGTGTTGGTGCGTGAGCCTTTTGAGCCTTTGTCTAGAGCGTTGTTAAAGGACGTTACTCTCAAAGTGGTGTTTCTAGTGGCTCGAAGAATGTCAGAGTTGCAGGCTTTGTCTTGTCGAAAGCCTTTTCTGTCCTTTAATGATAGGAAAGTGGTATTGATGCCAGTGCTGTCTTTTTTGCCCAAAGTAGTGTCGGCTTTTCATGTGAATCAGGTGGTCTCATTGCCGGTTTTCGGTGAAGGTAGTGACGGTACATCCTCGGGGAAGTTACATCTGTTTGATGTCCGTTGAGCATTAAAGAAGTATATGCGAAGTTTGGCGAGTTTCCGCAGGACAGATAGACTGTTTGTCCTGTTTGGAGGAACGAGAAAAGGATAAGCGGTGTCAAAAGCTTCCATTGCCAGATGGCTCAAAGAGGCGATAGCGTCAGTGTATGTTTTGAACGGCAAAACAGTACCAGAGGAGCTTAGAGCTCATTTGACTAGGGCGCAAGCGGCGTCGTGGGCTGAATACAGTTTGGGGTACCGGCTGTTGAAATTTGTAAGGCGGCTACCTGGTCATCTTTAAATTCTTTTGTCAAACATTGCCATCTGGATGTTCAGGCGGAAAGGGATACCTGTTTTGGATCAGCGGTGCTTCAGGCTGGTCTAGCAGGTCTCTCCCGTTGACTTTTTTCCCTGCTCTGTTACATCCCCAGAGGTTCAGGACTGGACTGGAGGGACGATAAGGAAGGTGAAATTAGACTTACCTGCTAATTATTGTTCCTTGAGGAACTCCAGTCCAGTCCCGTATCCCTCCCTGGTGTTTTTCTTTTGGACTATAGCCTGAAGCAAGAGATATTTCACAGGTAAGCTAGGGAGCAACTGTGAGGGTTATGGTCCATAAGGGGAGGTTGAAAAAGATGGGGATTCTGATGGGGTCAAGATCCTCCGTAAAGGGGGAGGGCGGACCGAAGCGGTTCAAAAAAAAGGTTACTATGGTATTAGGGGAGAACAAAAGAAGGAATAGTTTCTCCTTTACAAGTTAATGGTTAAGTTAGTTTACAGTTTGATTGTAGTGTTTACTACTTAATTGTTGCTCCAGTGAGTCTGCTTTGTGGAGTGAGGAGGCGGTTCCTGTGGTTTTATACCAGTGTCATCAAAAGGATGACGTTTTTCAGTCTCCAAGCTGCTAGAGGAGGAGCAAAACCCAGAGGTTCGGGACTGGACTGGAGTTCCTCAAGGAACAACAATTAGCAGGTAAGTCTAATTTCACCGTGTGTGTGGTTTGGGTGATTTTTGATATGGACATTGTATGCAAGGCAAAATTTAATAAATTAAAATGGACTGATTTGATACCTAGCTTATGCTGAGTTGGTATATTACAGATAACTATCTGACAAAAATATTTTTAAGTGAGCAATTTAGGTATTACATAGTATTTGATTGTTATATACCATTTAACAATTAGAAAAGCTTTTCATATAAATGTAATAAAATGAGAGGACCTCTTCTTCCCAAAGAGCTTAAACGTTCAGCGTCTAGAACTGCATTCTGCCACTCAGTCAGACTAGTGTCTCTCACAAGCAAAGAAGTAGAACATCATGAAAGAACATCATCTTTCATGTCACTTGTCCCTGAAGGATTTGCAGTCTAAGGGGCATGTACACTAAAGGTTAATGCACATTAATGAGATTAACGTGTGTTAAGTATCACTGTGCTCATAGAAATAAAATGCCTGTGGGCATTTAACACACATTAATTGTATTAATATATGTTAATACCTTTAGTAAACATGCCTGTAAGTTTATACCTGAGGCCATTGGGGGTTAAGTGATTTGGCCAAGGTCACAAAGAACATCAGTGGAATTTGGACCCTGGCTTCCCAGGTTCTCAGCCCAATGCTCTAAACTTAGGCTACTCCTCCACTCCCACTCCCAGGTTGTCTCCCTATCATAATTGCCCTTTCAAGGACAATTTACTAGGTTTTCTCTGTTAAATATATTTTTTTAACCTGCAGGAATAGGCAGTTATAAAATCGTCTTGGGGAATACATACATAAAAGTCTGCATACCAATGCTTTGTGTATTCTTTTGCGTAGTATATTGATAGATGTTTCCAGGGATGGATGTTAAGTGGAGCAAGAGTGGAGTTGCAATTTACATTATAAAATATATGCTTATTTCTGCAAATTTAGGTGGGCCATTTGCACCTGCCTCAAAGCAAGTGTAAATTTCTGTGCCTAGTTTCCTGTGAGCAATATGATAAAGGTACACAGGCACATATGTAGCCTTTTTTAAACCAGGTGTTTCTCTGGGTACAAGCAGGAAGGCAGTCCTCACATATGACATTGCCGATGGAGCCCACGTGGATCCACTCCCCAGCTTTCACAGAAAGCCTTTGGGAGTTACACTGTGCATGCATGGTCACCTTCCAGCCCAGGGGTGCCATTTTACCTCAGTCTTCTTTTTTACGCGGAGCCCTGCAGGCATTCTGTCTGTGGCCCCTCCTCCTCCCCCTGGTTAAAGTTGATTTTTCTCTCCTAGTTTCTTCAGTTTTACTTTGTGTTTTTGCCAGTATCTGCTCCGATCACCTTTCCGCCACCCAAGTCCACCGTCTCGGCGTCGAGATTTCCTTCTTGGGTATACTTTTTTTGCTTTTTCTTTTTTTCAGCACACGAGTCTTTGCTTGCAGCCTAGCTGACTGAGACATCCAAGTTTGATCTCACGGGGGTTGTCTTTCCCGTTATGGCCTTGGTCAGTGGTTTCAAGCAGTGTGGCAAGTGCAACCGTACTATGTCCCGCACAGACTGCCACAATACCTGCATCAAGTGCCTCAGGGCGGACCATGACATGTCTATCTGCCTGCTCTGCCATCTTATGTCAGCAAAGACTCGTAAGGAGCATGAAAGGTAGTAGGGGCAGCTTTTTGGCAAGTCTGCCTTGGGATTGGCATTGGGGGTGGAATCCGGTGACTTGTCATCACGCACCCGGGCTTGGTCAGAGCCCCAGGATCACGGAGCCTCAGACACCTTCCCCTTGGATCCAGGATGTTGTCGAAGCCGAAGGCAAGATCCAGAGCGTGGATTCCTCGATCCGACACCAATGGCGACGGCCAGGATGGCCCTCCAAGCAACCCCGGCAGGAGGAGACTCCCATGGCATTGGGGGATTGGGTCAGGTTCTCCTATGTCATCATCATCGGTGATTTCCTGATGAGGGATGTGCTATGGGCTCGACTACCTCGAGACCTGAGTCAGCTGCTGCGGAGCCAACTGGCATCGAGGCCAGGATGGCGGCCCTGGAGTGCAGCTTTGCTATGTTCCTCGAGGCACAGTGGGGCCCGATGATGGGAACCTCCGGATCATCAGTGCCGGCTACGGAACCGCCCTCGGTGAGGACGTCCCCAGAGGATAATCAGCCTATCCTCGAGAAGTTGGCTTGATCGGTGCCACCTTCTTCAGCATCCAACTTGAGGCACGACTTGTCGGGTGCCGCTGCGGCAGGGTACCGACACCAGGAATTGTCAATGCTGGGTTGGTCAGGAGAGCGTCTTGCGCTCGACGATTCCTCCGAATCTGAGTCGGCTTAGGAGATGGATGAGGAGTCCCCTGACACCATCCTTCACTGGGACATCCCCTCCAACCTGTCCCTGACACACCATCTTCGGCGGTCTCCACCGGAGGATCTCGCCTTCCTGGAGTTCGTGAGGGAGATGTCCCAGGTCCTCGCCTTTGTGGCGGTGCCCCAGGACTAGCCCTGGACCGAGGATCTTGAGATCCTCCAGTACTAGGCTCCCCCGAGGGAGGCACTGATGGTGTGCATACCCCTCATCTTGGAATGGCTGTTATTACAGATGTGGGAGACCCCAGTGTTGATGCCGATTGTGAACTGTTGACTCGATTCTCAGTATCAAATCCGCCAGAGCCCAGGCTTCCAAAAAGCACAGCTGCCTCACAACTCCATGGTGGTGGAGTCGGCCATGCGTCGCATAAAGAGCCAGAAGATACACTCCTCAGTGCCCCCCGGCAGGGAGGCCCACACCATGGATGCATTTGATAGGAAGTGTTTCCAGGGCTCCATGCTCACAGCCCAGATCCAGGCATACCAACTGTACATAGGCATGTACCTGAGGGACCTAGTGAAGGAGCTCACTGGATTCTCAGCTGGACTATCGGGTGAACCTCTTAAGCATTTCAAGACCTTGGTTTTCTTGGTCAAGGAGTGCGCCAAGTTTCATACTCAGGCTGCGTTTGACAGCTTTGAGTCTGTAGCTCGGGTAGCCACAGTGGGCATTAGTGCCCGATACCTTGCCTGGCTACAGTCTTCCAACCTTGAGCAATGGGTTTAGGACAAGTTGGCCGACATCCCTTGCTGGGGAGAGAACCTCGTCGGCAAGCCCATGATGGAGAAGGCCCATGAGCTGGAGAAAGAATTCCTGACCAGAACCTGGCTTTTCAGAAAGACTGCTGACCCTCCCCATTGAAAGGCATCGGGAAAAAAGCCCTTCCACCCGAAGACCAAGAAGGTTTACAGGGCTTACCCCAAATTTCTGGCCTATCAGGCTCCCCCTCAGGGGCAGCAGGCCAAGGCACAAGGGCACAGCCCCCATAAGCCAAAAGCCCCCAAGCCCCAAACAGCACTGCAGGTGCAGCTTGGGGGGGCTTTTGACTCCTTGAGCATAGCATCCCTCCCCCAGGAAGTAACAGGCCCAAGGTTCACGGGAGGATAGCTGGTCCATTTTGCACACCTATGGCCGGACATCACCACAGACACATGGGTGATGCAGGTGGTCAAGGAGGGGTACCTCCTCTACTTCTTCCAACTTCCTCCTCCCTTCTTCCCAGGAGAAATACCCATTGACCCCTTGCACAGGGAGCTCCTGCAGAGGGAACTTGAGGCCCTGTTCGAGGATCATGAGGTAGAGCCCATCCCCCAGTCCTTCCAGGACGAGGGATTCTTCTCCCACTACTTCCTTGTCCCCAAGAAAACCGGGGACTTCAGGCCCATTCTAGACCTATGGGACCTCAACTACTTCCTGGTTAAAGAAAAATTCAAAATGGTATCCCTTGGAACCTTGTTGCCTTACTTCCTGCATGGACATTGGCTATGCTCCTTGGATCTCAAAGATGCATACACCCACATCCTAATACATCCAAGGCACCATCAGTACCTTCGGTTCGTGGTCGGGGGCCGACATTACCAATACAGAGTACGTCCCTTTGGACTGGCCTCAGCTCATCGGGTGTTCACCAAATGCCTGGCAGTTGTGGCCGCCTGCCTCCATCTCCTGGGGGTTTTCATCTTCCCTTACCTGGACAACTGGCTCATCAGAGCCAGCTCGCTGGAGGAGGTGCACAATGCAGCTCACCGCACCACAGGGCTGCTCCAGCACCTAGGGTTTGTGATCAACTTCCCAAAATCTCACCTGTTGTCAATCTAATGCTTGGAGTTTATCAGTGCCCTGCTGGACTCTACCCAGGCACGGGCGCTGTGCCTCTTGGCCCTAGCACAGGATGTGCAGGGCTGCTCAGCATGACAGCCAGACAGATGCTCCCCCTGTTGGGGCACATGGCATCTACAGTCCACGTCACTCCATTTGCCCACCTCTGCATGCAGCAGGCCCAGTGGATGCTCAGCGCCCAGTGGACACAGGCTTCTGGTCACCTGGAGGATAGGATCCAGGTCACGATGGCACTGGCAGTGTCCTTTTCCTGGTGGCAGGATCCCCTCAACCTCAGAGCCGGACTGCCTTTCCGGCTCCCTCAGTGCAGCAAATCCTCACAATGGACGCATCCTAGTTGGGCTGGGAGTCCACTGTGATCACCTGCAGTTGCAGGACCTATGGTCTCCAGGGGAGAATGCCTTGCAGATCAACCTGCTGGAGCAAAGGACGGTGGTTCAAGTCCAGATGGACAAGCAGGTGGCAATGTACTGCCTCAACAAGCAGGGGGCACCGGCTCGGACCACCTCTGCTGGGAGGCTGTTCACCACTGGAACTTCGCAGCAGGGAAGAACATCTCCCTCAGGGCAGCTTACCTGCCAGGGCAGGACAACTTAGTGGCTGACCACTTGAGCTAGATCCTCCAGCTCCACAAGTGGCAGCTGAACCCGGTGGTACTGGGGAGGTCTTTTGCCACTGGGGGACCCCCAGAGATAGACCTCTTTGCCAGCTCAGAGAAAGTGCAGCTACCATGCTTCTGTTCCTGGAGGCCGGCCAGGGACGGTGGTGGCAGAAGCCTTCCTTCTCCCCTGGTTGAGGGGCTTCCTGTACGTGTTCCTACCTACACCCCTAGTACCCCAGGTGCTCCTCAAGATACAGGCAGAGGCGACCTCAGTCATATTTATTGCTCCCAGGTGGCCTGAGCAGCCATGGTTTCCCCTGTTCCTGCAGTTTTCATGGAGGTACCACTGCCACTGGGGAGCTCTCCAGACCTGCTATCACAGGAGAATGGGACGCTTCTTCATCTCAACCTCCTGTCCCTTGTCCTGATGGCCTGGAATGCTGAGAGGTTAGCTATAGCACACCACTGCCTCTCGAGGGAGGTGGAAGATGTTCTGATAGCCTGGCTTAGGGATTTCACGCATCAGGCATATGCGTTTGAATGGCGCAAATTCTTGCTGTGGTGCACAGAGACCTTAACCCCTTCTCCTGCGCAGTACAAGACACCTTGTGATATCTCTTTCATCTTTCTAGGGCTGACTTCAAGTCCAACATGGTCAGAGTGCACCTCTGTGCCATTTCGGCTCACCACCATCTGGTAGATGGCTAGGCTGCCTCGTGCACCCTCTGGTGGGCCATTTCATGAAAGGACTCTTCCTGTCCCGACCCCCTAATCTGTCTGCCGCCAGTGGCGTGGGACATTAATGTGGTTTTGGGAAACTCATGGATCCCCCCTTTGAGCCCTTGGCTACATGCCATCTTGTTTTGGAAGGTTGTTTTCCTAGTGGTGCTCACCCCTGCCAGGTGCGTGAGCGAACTGCAAGTGCTGGTGGCCTATGCGCCCTACACTAGATTTCACAGGAAGAGAGTTGTCCTTCAGACTCACCTCAAGTTCCTGCCAAAGGTGGTCTCTGCCTTCCACTTGAATTAGGAGGTGGTGCTCCCCACTTTCTTTCCCAGGCTTCATTCCTCCAGGGTGGAGACCTCCCTGCACACGCTTGACTGCAAGAAGGCCTTGTCCTTTTACATCCAGAAAACACAACCCCACCACCACTCGGCGCAGCTCTTTGTCTCCTTTGACCCCAGTCGTCTTGGGTTGCAGTCTCCAAGTGCACCCTCTCATGATGGGTGCCGACTGCATCTCCTTTGCCTACCAGCAGGCTGGGCTTTCTCTGGAACCTGTGCTCGGTGCCCTTGCTGGACATCTGCCGGGCCATCATCTGGTCCTCTGTGCACACCTTCGCAGCACACTACTGCTTGGAAGAGAGCTCATGGCTTTAAGCGCCTTCGGCCAAGAAGTACTTCATCACCTCTTTGGGCAATAGTGCAACTCCTTCCCTCCTTCCCTTTGTGTTCAGGCTACCAGAGAGGGGACTGCATTCTCGATGTTGCTGCTGCAGTCTGGACCAGCGCTCCCTGCTGTCCTTTAAGGTCCGCTTTTTGGGTCGAATGTGGCTTCTACAGGATTTTTCGGTAGCTTGTAAGCCCCATATGTGAGGACTGACTTCTTGCTTGTTCTTGGAGAAAGTGTAGTTACTTACCTGTAATAGGTGTTCTCCTGGGACAGCAGAATCAGTCTTCACAACTCTCCCTCCTCCCCGTTGAGTTTTTTTTCTTTTTTTATGCTTGATTAAGCTATGCCATCATACTGAGGTAAGATGGCACCCTTGGGCTGGAAAGTGACCACACATGCGCGGTGTAACTCCCAAAGGCTTTCTGTGAAAGCTGGGGAGTGGATCTGCATGGGCTCTGTCAGCGCCAACGTTACCCATATGTGAGGACTGATTCCTGCTGACCCAGGAGAACACCTGATCTCCAGGAACAAGCAGGAATGAGTCTTAACGACGGAGCCTGCGCGGGAATGCTCCCCAACGTCCAAAAAGAAAGCTTTTGGGAGCATCCCACGCACATGCACGCTGCCTTCCCGCCCATTCACTTGCCTCTCATCAGTTTTCCGTTTTCCGCGGAGCCGGCAGGACGTATTCCTGTCACCACAGAAAATTCTTCTTTTTATTCTTAGTTTTTTGTGGTCGCGTCTGCCTTCCCTCGACGCCACCAGTA
This sequence comes from Ichthyophis bannanicus, assembly GCA_033557465.1. Classification (NCBI taxonomy): domain Eukaryota; kingdom Metazoa; phylum Chordata; class Amphibia; order Gymnophiona; family Ichthyophiidae; genus Ichthyophis; species Ichthyophis bannanicus. Next base: position 575,155,559 of record CM066035.1, read on the forward strand.
CCGCCGGTGCTTTTCTTTATTTTTTCTAAAGAATTTCTTCTTTTCCTCAGAAATTTTTCCTGTTTAGTGTCTCACGGTTCTAGGCCACTAGGCCTCCATCTTTCCATTATGGAAAAGCCAGCCACTACTCTTAAGAAATGCTCAAAGTGTGGCGGTACAGATATATTTTCTGACACCCATTCTTGGTGTCTAAAATGTTTGGGTCCTGACCATCGCCCACTGGAGTGTCTTTTCTGCTGGAGCTCAAATAGAAGAAATCTTCAGAATCGAGCACAACTCGATACCTGGTTCACATCGCACTCGATGTCACCAGCTACAATATCTCCACAGGATCAGGTAACCAAACAAAAGTCTGTAAAGACTAGCCAGTCCTCGAGTGGTAGATCTCCTTCCCAGTATCGAGATGGCTCTGGCCTTGCCCTCGAGGACATTTTGGCAATAAAGCCCCGGCGGGGCTCCAGAGCATTAACGGGGCTTCAGGTTGTTCCCAGGGTTCTTACCTCGATGAACATACCTGGGCCATGCTCGGTGGTTGTGGCTGCTTCGAGCAGTACCGACACCCCGGCATCGGCTGTGGTGATGGATGAAACATTCCTCACCGAGGATTGCAGTCTAGCGCTCTCGGCTACTTCGGTACCGCTAGAGTTGCTGCAGACCGTTCCTCCAGTATCAGTATCGGCTTCGGTACCAGTACCGGTATCGACATCGGCATCGATGTCGGTACCGTCCATGCTTACTTCAACAGACTCGCTTCCTTCGATGCCGAGCCTGGAATCGATCTCTAGCATGGATGATTTGGTACCGACTTGTCTCGGTACCGACCTCGGGCGGTACCAAAGACATTGCTTTAAGGAAAATCCGATGCTTCATCCTTTCAGGTCTTCCGATCCCGATGACTGGGATGAATCCATCAGTACCAAGGCTAATTCTTCAACAAGTCTAGCCTTTACCCCTCATTTTAGAGGGTCCTCCTCAGGGGAGATTTCTTTTCAAGCTTTTCTGCTTGATATGGCAAAGTTACTTGCCATTTCTATACCTGGTAAAGAATCCTTGCCAGGGGATTCAGAGACCCTGCAATCCCCCTGCATTTCAAAGGAGGTTATCATGCTTCCTTTGCATCAGATCTTACAAGATCTACTTTTAAGGATGTGGGAAACTCCTTTAACGGTATCACCACATTCTAAGACACTTGACTCCAAGTACAAGGTGCCACCTTCTCCAGGTTTTCAAAAGACTCAACTTCCTCATCATTCTGTTGTTGTAGAATCAGCAATGAGGCGTATTAAGAGTGCAAAGAAGCATTCTTCTTATCCGCCAGGTCATGAGTCTAGAACTTTAGATGCCTATGGACGTCGATGCTTCCAGGCATCCATGCTTTCAGCAAGAATTATCTCATATATTTTCTATATGGGATTATCTCTTGAAGAGGTCACAAAGAACTTAAAGCTTTTGAACCCTTTTCTTCAAGAACATAAACGAGCAGATTTTTTCATATTAGTCAGTCATGCTCAAAATGTCTCTAAATTCCTTAATCGTGCTTCCCTGGACTGTTTTGAGTCTATTAGCAGAACTTCTGCTATAGCCATAGGAACACGACGCATGGCCTGGCTCCAAGCTTCAGACTTGGACAAATGGGTACAAGAAAAGCTGGGAAATACTCCTTGTACTGGTGAAAATCTCTTTAACAAGGATGCTTTATTTCAAGCTAATCAGTTAAACACTGATATTGTTGCTTTCAGAGGATTGTCAAAACTTTCCTCTGCCCCAGCTAGTAAAAAATCTCCTAACGAACTTTATTCCCCTAGGGGGGAAAAAATTTATTCATCTTCTACCCATCATGCAGATGTTTCCAAAGAAGGGCAACATCATACCAGGCTAAGAAAACCAAAGTCTCAACAGGCTCAGCAAACTCAGCAGTCGCAGGGTTTCTGATTTTTATTCATTAAATCTTTCTTCCTGTTGAGTTTCAGAACCACTACTTCTTAACTACAGAAGCATTTACAGTTCTCATCCTTATTGAGAGGTCAGTGATACACTGCCTTAATCCTCTACTTTAAGCATGAATCTCTTGCTAAGGGCAATACATCCTTTGAGCTCTTAGAGATATTAAGGATAATCATGCCCTACAGGTAACAAGTTTCTCCTCTCCTTTTTGAAAGTAAACAGAGGAGTTACAACTACTTATAAGGTATGCTATCCCCTTCACCTTGGCAGTTGTCTTGTACGAGGATATCTTATACTTTTCACTGCAGGGGAGCTTACCCTTTTCAGAGACTTACCAAATTGTAAGTCTTCCCAACTCTGTATTACTTCCATCCCTCTTAGTTGAGATTTTCAATCTAAGAGTGATACTGTTTGACTGGAGGGCTTACCTTTAAGCCATAGGATTGTCCCTAATACCTACTCCAGTAAATAATTTCCATACAGAGTTTCTCCCCTCTGCAATCTTTCAAATATTTCTTTTAAGACAGCTTATCAGACCATAAATGAGAGTTATCACTTCTAATTCGATCTCTTGGTCCTTTTCCAATCTATAGGTCCTAACCTCTTCCGCTGCCTTAATAACACATAATTCCAAGAGAGGTTCCAAAACCTACTTGGACAGTTTATCGTTGCAGGCAACCTGTCTGTCTGCTATTCTTAGCCATCTTCAATTCTTTGGCTTCCACAGAATAGCTTAGGTTGCACAATTAAACAACCAGATCTCACCTGGGCAACCTACAACATGCTCTCTGCAATTCTACAAGAAGCTCTGCAACTATGGGCCTTTGCCAGAGAGCGTCAGAGCTATTCCTGGTGGGTAACTTTCAGATGGTTGAAAGGCTTGCCCAATCATGCTCCCACATGACCTGGTTTTTTCCTACTTTTACCATCTTCCTTAAAATTTTCTTTTTAGGGAAAATGAACCAGGGTTTAGATCACGTGAAAGCATAAAGAATTGCTTAATTCCCTGAGTTGTTCCACATCTCCAGTGGAACTTCTCCAACAGGGATGCACTTCTTTTCACTGCAGTCTGTCCTTGTCTAGTGCATTCCTTCTAATTCCTAATACTTCATTGGAGCTTATGTTGAACAAAGAACACATTACACTCATATTGCCCTCATAGACGGGCAAATATGGTATTCCCTTTTATTGCGTCTTTTCTCCACACTGAAGTTATAGAAGGATCCAGACTTGTTGTCTTAAGACTAAGGTTTTCTTTGCACGTAGATCTCCATTTCTGGTTATTCAAAGTCTAGAATTTTAAAGAGATCTAGACTTATCCTTCTGACTAGGAACATTCCACTGGTTTCCATGTAACCTTCTTCATGGTTCTTCCACGTGTAACCAGTAAGGGGTTCTCTATCCATATTTTGCAAGCAGGTCTTACCCCTTTTTGTTGTTAAGCAAGTCTCTTATTTATATATACATACACATATGTCACTCTGAAAGATTTGTTACTGTCCATATTAATGCTGTTCCAGCATGCCATAGGATTTTAAATGGACAACCAATTTCTATGGTAGTCACAAACTACCTTCTTTTACTGTAACCTTTCCGGTTACGTTACATCTGAAGCTCTCCATGTAAAGTCATCCTAAGTGACATCACTTACGGAAGACATTCCTGATCTTCAAGAAATTGGAGGCTACACCGCCTACTACAAATGTTTCTTTCTGTCTTTCATTTGGATAGAGGGGTCTCAAAGACCCATCCTTTTTCTGCAAACCAGTCAGATTTATCTCCTCTCTTTCCTAGAGCCTTTTTCTGCTCCAAGGACAAAGAGCTTCAAACGTTGGCCTACAGAAGCTTTAGCTTCTCATCTAAAGTCCAACCTCATTAAACTCTCCCAGTTTTTTCTTCTGGGATTAGTTCTAGCCTTTTAGACTTCTGACCTCTGCCTGTATTGTGAAATTTATTTTCCTCTACTTTCCAGTAAGGTATTTTCTTTGAGGATAATGTACTGGTTTCTAGCACCAGACCATTAGTCTCAACGAATACTTTCGCAATACTTCTGACTGAGGTCCACATTAGAGAATTGGAATCCAATTTTCTCTAACATTTCTGATCTACACAAGGACTCCTCTCCAGACGCCTTGTTTAGTCCAGCTGTTCCACAGCACACCCCTTTTTAGTTCAACTCCTACCCTCCATCCCTTGGATGCCTCAGGTTCTGGGAAATAGCATGGCCCATCAACTAGATTTGCAACATGCTGGGACCTCCTCCAGGCATCTTAGCTTGGGAGTCCCCATATGTGAAGACTCATTCCTGCTTGTTCCTGGAGATAGCACAGTTACTTACCTGTAACAGGTGATCTCTGGGAACAGCAGGAATAAGTCTTCACAACCCACCCACCTCCCCTAGGAGTTGTCTCTCTTTCTTTCTCTCTCTAATTTGTCTACTTCCCTCCTTCGGTCTCAGCTACAAACCCAACTGATGAGAGGGAAGTGAATGGGCGGGAAGGCAGCGCGCATGTGCGTGGGATGCTCCCAAAAGCTTTCTTTTTGGACGCTGGGGAGCGTTCCCGCGCAGGCTCCGTCGGTACCGACGTACCCATATGTGAAGACTTATTCCTGCTGTTCCCAGAGATCACCTGTTACAGGTAAGTAACTGTGCTTTACAAGTGAGTAACTATGCTTACTTATTCACCTATGTACCTTTACAGCCAAGGCACCCTTATATTAAAATTACTCTCATTTCCTGTGTGTATGTGTGTTCAATAGCCAGCAGTAGGGGACTATATTACATAATCATATTTTGTGCCACAAGCTGCTTTTTATACATATGACATCTGTGCAATTGTCATAATATTGAGCACTGAATAACTGGTCAATTATTTTAATCTTTCTGATGGATAAAAAACTTGTGTGTTATGTTTTTTAGGGCATTTCATGTCTGCAGGGATAATGGATACTAAACCGAGAGAAGCAGAACGATATAGTGAAGAAGGTTCAGGTAAACTGTCTATTCAAACATGAAGTTTTTTTGCTAGTTGTAAGTGAAGCCTTTCGGGGCTGCTGTACTTGGAACTGCATCATTTCAATATGTATGAGTCTCTCTTTTCAGTTATGTAAAATCATTCTGATGATGACTTTTCCCTATAAAAAATGTTGGGAAGACTTCACTGGGCATGCTCTGGCAGTGATGTTAGTACAGTTAAAAGGTGGGAAGTCGAATGTACCTGCTCACACTTCTGCCCTCCATGTCAACCTATTTAAATGTTCTTTTGAATATTTATTTGCCTTCTTCTGTTCAACATCTTCCTGACCCCCCTCACTTTTGCTCATTCAGCAACCCGGCCTCTCCGCTTATTAATACACCAATGACATAATCATCATTCATCACACGGATGCTCTGGCCCCTGATATGCTCCCCCTGAACACCTGTCTCTCCAGTATCTCCTCCTGGTTCTCTGAAAACTTTCTACACCTGAACCCCTCTAAAACAGCTGCTATTTGGTTTTCTCTCTCCAATGCCTCTCCATCACTAGCCCCCCGTTTTTCCTTCTGGCTCAATTCCCTTGGTAGCCAGCCTTCAATACCTCGGGGTGCTCCTCGACTCTCCCCTAACCTTTCAGGCACACCTTTCCTCCTTGGTTCGTTGGGCTTTCTTCTCACTCCACTGTACCTGCTCTGTTCGCCCATTCCTATCACCCTCTTCTCTTATTACTCTTCTCCTGACCTTGTTTTTTGCTAAACTCAACTACTGTAACGTTATTGTTCTCAGTCTTCCCTGGTACTCTCTTACTCATTTGCAACTTATCCAAAACTCTGCCGCCCATATTATTACACATGTCACACGCTTCGACTGCGTCACTCCCCTCCTGATTCAATTGCACTGGCTCCCCCTCAGATACTGCACCCAGTATAAACACTGATCCTTAAGGCAATCCATACTGGCACACCTGCCTCCCTATCTGATGTCCTCCATCTTCATGCCCCACTCCGCACCCTCCGTTCACTACACGCCAGCCACCTTTGTTTACCATCCCTTTCACATGCCTGTCTTGAGTCCACCCGCTCTTCCACTTTATACTACCTTGGTCCCGCACTCTGGAATTCACTACTCACTGATTTATGCTTAAAAATCTCCTATCCCTGCTTCAAAGTTAGACTTACCTTTCTGCTGCACTTTTGACCTTCCTCCCCTGGATGCCTGATCTCCCTTTGTTCTATCCTTTTTCTTAGCTTTTATATGAATGTTTGCCTTTCCTGTCTATAGATGGCATTATTTTCTATTTGATTTTTTTTCTATTGCTATATTTTGTTTGGAATTGAACACTGCCCTGCTATTAGAAGGCACTGTATATGAAATGAGCAATAAACCATAAACCATTTCTATCCATGGTTTTGGAAGATACTAAACATTTGCGCTTCAGTGTTTGAGTAAGCAGGTCTATAAAACCACAAATCCTCATGTCCTTACAATGCATGCCAATGCCATAGGCCAACACACTGCGCTGGAAGAGCCAAGGAAAGATGCAATACTAATTGATTCTTACACAATCTGTGACTTGCTGCTAGCTTATTATCAAGGAGCTTTCACTATCTCTGTCTGCTCTAGCCTTACCTCTTCCCCTATTGTTTCCTACATAGGACAGGAGAAGAGGGAAAATGAAAGGAGGGAAGGGATAGGTTTAGAGAACAGAATAACTCTTTTTTGCTCCGATCTTATCTTTGCTGTGTTCTGTTTGTTCCTAGTTCATCCCTCTTCTCATGATTGACAGGAGAGTACAGGGTCAGTGCAAGGGAATCGGATGATCTAGGTGAACCTTCAACCATGTGCCACCCCCCATCCCCCCGCCCTCATAATCCAGCATTTACCCTCCCTTTGCATCCCTTCCCTACATTTCAGCATCTCTCCCTTTCTTATTCCCCACTGCCTCCACGTGTCCAGCATCTCTCCCTCCTTATCCCCCACCCTTGCCACCCCTTATCTCTAGTCTCCCACTGGGATGGAGGTAAGGGGGTGGTGGTGGCAGAAGAGATATGTGAGGCTGGATACATTAATGTGCCTGTCACGCTGCATTATCATCACCAAATTCTGTCTCTTAAGTTGACACCTAGTCCATCTAATGGCAAGTCTGTCCCTGGGAAGGTAGGGAATGGATTGTAGAACAGAATAGTTCTTCTTAACTTTGTACAGTCTGCTCAAGTCTTACTAACACCCCTTTTGTTTTCCAAACGCTGTCTGAAAGGCAAGGACCTGGAACAGGAAGCAAAGGGCTGTGCTCTGCTGAGTAGGATTCAGCATACCTGAAAGGCAGCAAAATTTTCCGAAATCCTGGCATTTCAGCCTGACCTATAAGAACATAAGATATGCCATACTGTGTCAGACTAAGGTCCATCAAGCTCAGTATCCTGTTTCCAACAGTGGCCAATCCAGGTCACAAGTACCTAGAAGGTTCCCAAAAAGATGCATAGGTTCCACAATGCTTGCCCTCTTTAATAATGGTTTATGGACCTTTTCTCCAGGAACCTGTCCAAACCTTTTTTAAACCCAGCTACACTAATAGCTTTTACTACATCCTCCGATAATGAATTCCAAAGTTTGATTACATGTTGAGTGAAAAAATATTTTCTCTTATTAGTCTTAAATGGGTTACATTTTGAGCATTGGACTTGGTAAAATTGACAAAAAAAATACAGTGACTCAGCCATATCCCTCAATCAGCTCCATCAAAGACATTAATGAGAACCAAGGGTCTAATAGATAAACTAATGTTTCGAAGACAGTAACAAGAACTGCACAAGTAATGAGGCTGCACATGACGCAACTGTGGAAGGGTTGCTGTTGTAATCATTGGGGCTTCCGGGAAGCCCAATAAGAGAGAGTTCCTGTGTGCAGCTGGGGGGGGGGGTCACCAGTTTCATGTTTCACACAGGGTGCATTGCTAGCTTGCTACAGCCCTGAGTGTAGGGAGATCAAATGGCTTTGGTCCCCAACTCTTATGCCCTGAATATGACCACTGTTCCAAACAACGATTGCTAAAGATTCAGTTGCTATCGTAAACTGTAGAATGGACACTGGGAAAATCTGTTCCATACTTCACCTTAATGGGAAAGGCAGTGAAGACCAGCCATTCACCATCATCACTGCTGTTGGGGCAGCATATTGAACCTTAATCCAAGTACAGAAATTGGCTGAAACCCAAATTTAGACAGGACCTGAAAAATATAGGTCCATTCCACCCTTTGAAGTGCTTTTTCAGCATCCAGGGATGTTATGTGGTGACATCAGCCTGAACTTGTTGAACCAATGCCAAATCCTCAGCAGCCTTTAAACATTATCTGCTCCATAGCACCTTCTAATGAATCCTGTTTGATCTGGATGAAAAGTATCTGGGATATGAGGTTCAATCCACAAATACAGCATCTTTACAAATATTTTATAATCCATGTGTCATAGGGATATAGATCTGTAATTAGCCCATGGCCAGGGGGTCCTTTAGTGATCACCAAAATTACTGCTTCATAAAACGATTTAGGGAGCTTCCCCACTGAGAGTACCCCACTGAAAACTTCAAGTAAATCTGGAGTGATACTACAGTTCAAGGACTTATAAAGTTCCGCCAGGAGATTATATGGGCCCTCTGCTTTGTTACATTTTAGGCTAATAGTTCTCTCCATATCTATAAGTGTGAAAGGTCTGTCAGTGACCAAATGGGCATCCTTCTCCATCTGCAGAATACGTAGGCTGCAACCCGTCTCATCTTGAGATATCGACAGCTGTGAGAAGTATAACCTTTTATAAAAATCTGCAAAAACTTCATTCATTTGCATAGAACCAATAACTACCCTACCATTCTTGTCTTTAAACTTGGGAATTCATTTCTGTAGTCTTTTCTTACTGAACTGTCACAGCAGTAGATTCGGGGCTTTATTCAAGGGACTAATTCCATACTATCCCAGCCAAGCACTCTGCTCCCAGTATGTGCATTTATTTTTCTGACCCTTACAAAAGGCCAGGTTCAACTGAAGTCCACTCGCTTCTCTGCATTCTACTGTTTGCTCCCTCCCCCCACTCCCACGTCTTTGGAATGACCTCCCTCTGTATTCAAGAGAAGCATCATTCAAGAACTTAAGAAAGGCCTCAAAACATGTTACTTCCAATTAGCTTATGGTCTTAAAGAGTAACTGCTCCACAGTTTGGGCTCCTCTTCTCCATCTCAACCTGCTCTCTTGTTCATGATTTTAATGTACAGTCAAACCTCGGTTTTCGTATGCCCCAGTTTTCGTTAGCTTCGGTTTTCGATGATTTTTTTCATTGCTATGTTGTCTCGGTTCTCGTACGTCCGCTCGGTTTTCGTACAATTTGAAATGGTCCGGTGATGTCATCGGGCTCCATGGCGGGGCTGTAGAAGAGCTCCATTACAAAGCCTGCCAAAAGAGGAATTTGTGCTTCCCTAGCAGCAATCGGGCAGCGGAGCAATGAAGGGGCCGCAGAAACCAACAGAGGATTCATAAATTGAAGATTGTGGCAGCGGAGAGGGGAACCGCGTGATAGTGCAGATGAGAAGGCAACGGAGTGCTGGGGAGAGCGTCGGAGAACAAACGTGCACCAGGAGCCACGTAAGAGACCCGGCGGGGAGCAGGACTTCGTAGCAGACAGCCTTGTGAACAGGCGAAGTGAGTCGGGGGACTGCTGCGGGGAGTAGCGAGAGCAAGAACGTGGCAGGAAGATCGGAGGGGAAAAAAGGAGCAGTGAAACCCGAGTGGCATCCAGCAGCGAAGGGAAAGAAAGAGAAAGCTCATAAGATACTGTAGGTTAAGCAAAAATAATAAAAAAAGAAGAAAGAAATATAAAAACATCTCGTACCAGTTAGCCAGCTCAAAGCCCTGTGGGATCCAGCTGAGCCTAAGGCCTTAAAGCAGCCACTACCCAAAGGAATACAACCTAACATAATGTATTTTTGTGAATATTTTTGGGTGTCTGGAACGGATTAATTGGATTTACATTATTTCTTATGGGAAATATTGCTTCAGTTTTCATACGTTTCGGTTTTAGTCAGACTTTTTCGAACGGATTAATCATGAAAACCGAGGTTTGACTGTATTTAGTTTCCCGGTTGTTACTAATCCCCTCCCCCCTCCCTTCTCCCCCTTGGATTTCTTCTACTTCCTATTTCTTTTTTAACTACAGTTTAAATCTGTAAACACTTTAACATTTTTGATAAAGCAACATGCAAAGTATGATAATAAACAATAAACAAAAGTGCCATTTAGTTAACCTCAAATAAGCAGCATGAAAGACTTCAAGCTCATAAATTTCTCCTCTGATCTTGATTAACTTTTATAGAATAGTTTCCTTTTTTCCCAATTTATTCTCCCTCTCCAGCTGTTCTAATTGATCTTTTTTTTATTTTTAACTTGATATTGCATTTTTAAAGCATAGATTGCTGTAATACTTCTATGGGAATGCAATCAATGCCCGGTGCTTTGTTCTTTGATAAGGCTTTCAATGCTGCTTCAACTTCTTCTTTCATCACCAATGGTTCCGGATCATAAGGTACAGGTTGAAACGGCTGTTGGTCCACTTGATCTTTATCATATTGTAAGGCCTCCTACTGGTCAGGCGGTTGCCTAACCATAGAGGGCATACCTCTTTATGTCCCTTTTTATTGCTGAGAGTTTCTCAATGTTGTAGTTGTGTTGTCAATCAAACAGACAGCCGAGGGTTTCCAAGGTTAACAGGAAAATTTATTTTTGCACAGGAATTATTTTCTACTGCCCACTGAACTTCTTTGGCATCAGTTCAGGTATTGCACAAACATAAAAAAACAGGATACTTTCTCCAAAAGAAAAACAAAGCTCAAACGATACAGCACAGTCCATGCATTAGTCTTCACAGCTAGTTTGTTTAAACAGAGCAGCAAACCCCTCTGTCAGCAGGGATTACACTCTCACGGCAATCAGGGCTTTGCACAGCACCTTGGCTTCCTTAACAAGCGGCTAAACATTTGCATCAATCCTTAAAGCAATTGTACTTTTCACATTCAAGTTTTGCAAGTACTGGCTCTTTCACTTCTAGCACTCTCAGCTTCCTTGAGCTTATCTGGCTAGCTCAATTTAGGGCTTTAATTAACCCTCTTCCTCAAGTCACGCAGTTTCAAAGCTTCTGGCTTTTCCCACTATTTTAAAACTCAAATAGCTTTACTGCTTCTGGCTTTTACAGTAAGAACAGTCCATTTCAAAATCTGAGGACATGCCTTCAGAAAGACATTCTTCTGTTTCCATACTGTCTTGCTCAGGTCCAGATAATACCTGGCTGGCCTCAGTGTCTCTGACGTCAGGCTTCAATTGTTCTAACAACTTCAGAACCTGCCCCCAGTGAGACTCCTCACTACGCTGAGTTGCAGGGGCAGGACCCAGGAGATTTTTCTTTCTCAACAGACTTTTAAAAGCTTGTAAAGGGCTCACTTTATTTCCAGCACTCTGTCTCCTCTCAGACTGTGCCACAGGTAAAACTCTCTCCAGAGACTCCCTCACTTGGATTCCTGTTCCATGCCTTTCAGCAGTGTTTACCTCAGAATCAACTCCCCTCTGTTTCAAGCCAGCTGTCCTCTTTCTATCAGCGGAGCTGCATTCCAGGCTTGAGCTGTCTGAACGTTGCCTGCAATAAGAATCGCCTTTAAGGCTTCTGCTGGAGCACCTGCCTCTTTCTGCTCTATCTCCTTTCAGAACCAAAATTTTCTCCACCCCTCACTCACTTCAACTAATTTATACCATCCAACGAGTGATTTAATAGTGACTGATACAAACTAATAAATACCGTGTATTATTTTTTTGTCGGAAGTTATTGCCTTGAGAGATTTCTCCCTCTTGAAGCGTGACTTCCCTTTTAATTACTTTTATGGTAACCAAACCACCGTATAAAACCTGTGAAGTAATTGCATTATCCAATGCTACAACACAACCAATTTTAAAATTTCTTAATTGTTGAACTTCAACCTTAGAAAATCATTAAATGCAGATCTTCAACGGACACAGTACTGCGTTTAGAACCGTACTCATTTTCCGGTTCTGCTTCAACGCTTAGATGTCTGCTCTATATACTCATCTGAATCAATGTCTTCTTTAGTTCAGATAAGTTCCTTCTTTCAACTCTGATGTAATTCCTCATTATAAACCGGATCGCTCCGTTGTTACAGCCTTTCTTTTGCGAGTATCAAAACAAAGTGAAAAAGGTGTTTAAAAGCTAATGAGGACCGCCTTCTTTTGATGATATCATGAACAGCTTAACCAATCTGGTAACAGAATCAGCCTTTCAATTCCTGATGTTTAAACTAAGCTTAGCCAATCCTGTTCCGCATTCAGCCCTTTAGGCTCTAAACAGCCAATGCGGAAAATCCAATGTTGTTCAGTCCACTGAAGACGTTGCTCTCTATCACCCCCTCTTAAACTCGGGGGAACTTGATCAATAATTCGCCATTGAAAATCTGTAAAAGAATGTCCAAATTCAATGCAGTGTTTTACTAGTGGAGCTGTAGTAACTACATTCCGTATTCTGGATGCATGTTCCTGAAGACAAAGTTTTACTTTTCTAGTCGTTCGACCGACATACACTTTAACACATGGACATATTAAAATGTAAACCACATAAGTGGTAGAACACGTGGTGAACCCTTTAGAAATCTGTTTTATTGTTGTGTGCGGAACCTGCCATTCTTTCCCTTCTATTGATTGCTGACATAAATCACATGCCAGTCCTTGGGAACATCGAAAATGTCCAATTGGGAAATCCTCTGAAACTTGCAAGTTTCGTGGTTGTATCGTATTCAGCAAGTTACCTATATTCAAACCTCTGGTATATGCTATCCGTAACGGTTTTTGAAAACAATTATGAAGGGCTAAAACATGCCAATGCTTCTTCAAAATAGATGTTATTCGTGAACTATTCAACATATAGGGTAATATCCCAGTAATAAAATCTTCCTCAGATTGTTTATTTTTAGCGTATAGCCATTCTCTATGTGTATAACGTGCTCGTATCAGAGCCTGTTTTACTATAGGATACGGGTAACCTCTCTGTAACAATCTGATTTTCAAATCTTGAGCGTGACTCTCAAACTCATGAGTGGAAGTACAAATCCTACGAAGCCGTAGGAATTGACCATAAGGCAAACCTCTCTTCAGAGCTGGAGGATGGAAACTTGAAAATTGTAACAAAGTGTTTCTTTGTACGGATTTTCTATATAAAGTAGAATATAACCGAGATCCTTGTTTGAAACGTTTTACATCTAAAAATTCTATTTGTTGTGTATGAAAATGTAGTGTAAATGACAAATTTTCTTTTTGAGCATTCAACCAGGCAATAAATTCTACTAAGGCTTGTTCAGTATCATTCCAAAGAAAAAAGATATCATCAAGAAATCTAACCCATGTATTTATCTTAGAATACCATTCAGACAAAAAGATTACTCTCTCTTCAAAATCTGCCAGATATAATGTGGCGATTGACGGAGCCACCGTGGCTCCCATTGCTATACCATGGGTTTGATAGTAGAACTTATTATCAAATTGAAATTTTTTTTTCGTCAAAACCAAAGATAATACTTGAAGTAAAAATTCTTTTGGTAGACGTGAAGGTAGAGGTAAGTCCAATCCCAATATTACTTGTAAAGCCTCTTGCTGAGATATATTTGTATATAGGGCTACTACTGCTTTCAGGGCAGCTTCTGTAGAAACCTCTCTGGAAGGACTCCTCCTTCTCCTGGAAAGACTCTCCAGCTTCTCTGGCCTCCTTCGTCTCTCCAGCTTCCTTGCTTCCCTCGTGTGCCTTGCCTGCTCTGTGGGACTTGCCTGCTCCGCCTTCCTCGCATGCCTCGCCTCTCCCTCATTAGCAGTTTCTCTCTGCTTATATGTTTGAGGCTGTCCTATAGCCTCTGACTCCACCCCTAGGCTTCCCTCGTCACCTCCCCTGGTTACCATGGAGCTAGGGTGTGGCTCACTCTCTACCTCTTGGTGCATAGAGTTTTTTTCTTTAGTAAGAATTTTAACCTTTACACTTCCTGAACCTGTCCTTTGCTCAGGGGAAAAAGACTGTTTTTTCCCACTTTCCTTGGGCTCTAACCCTGTCTCGCCACCACATTATAAAAACTCTGTATATTCCTTCCACCTTTCCTTGATCTTCTCAGCATCATTCAACATAGAACTTTGAGCATCTTGTAACATTCCAATTCGAGTCTGGAATTTTTTCTTTAACTCTTGTAGCTTTAGGAAAGCCAATCTTGTTCTTCCTCTAATAGTTTCTGCTTCTGTTTCCTTGCATGTGTCATTGTAGTACTTTTCCTTGTCCTGTCTTGCTGCATGTTGGAAATCTCTGTTGAGTTCTGCGATTGTCTTTCTTTCTCCTCTGGCTTTAGCTTCTCTGCGTTTCCTGGCAATTTTCAGAGTTTCTTCTGTCATTCATTTTGGCTGTTTTTGCTTTTTCACCTTTTCTAGAGACTTCTCGCTTTTTTCCAACACAACCTTCTTGATGTCATTCCATAACTCTTCTGTAGCTCTGTCATTTGTATCTCAAGCAGCAAATCGATTTTGCAGTCAGTCTTTAAATTCCAGTGGTATATTCTCAAGCAGCTGTAGTACACATAACAATATGCCACACAGAACCCTGACACTCATCACCCATCCCTCCAACCCCCTCACCCTTGCCCATGCACTCCCATAGAACATCCCACTGCCTCTCCATTTGCTCCAGTCTCCCTCTTCACAGTGCTGTCAAGATGTGGATGCAATAGAGATCACCCACCCTACATGTCCAACTTCCTCACCCCAAATGCACCACCTTATTCCAGTGGACTGCAATTTTGCATCTGGCAGCCAGTACAATGTGCCAAAACAAACCCTCCCGAGGTACCGTGTTTGTTCCATCTCCAGGAACAAGCAGGAATGAGTCTTCACATATGGGTATCGTCGGTACCGACGGAGCCAGTGCGGGAACGCTCCCCAGCGTCCAGTAAGAAAGCTTTTGGGAGCATCCCACAGCGCCTGCGCGCTGCCTTCCCGCCTTTCCCAACCGCCTCTCTCCAGTTCTTCTTTTCCGCGGAGCCAGCAGGTCATGTTCCTGTCACCGCAGAAGAAGTTCTTTATTTTTTTCTTTATATTTCTGTGTCGCATCTGCCTTCTTCGACATCAGACCGGTACCGCCAGTCTTTTCTTTTCTTTCTTTAAAAAAAACCAAAAAACTATTCTTTACTTCAACTGTGCATTTTCAGTTTGGGCCTTAGGCCTGAATATTTTTCTCCTCATGGAGAAGCCCGCTTCCGGGTTCTAAAAGTGCACAAAATGTGGCGATACTATTTCTGTCACCGACACCCATGATTGGTGTCTAAAATGTTTGGGTCCTGACCATTCCATCACGGATTGTGTGTCCTGTACCATGATGTCTAAAAGAGGTCGGCAGAACCGAGAAGCCAAGCTCAGTACCCTGTTTCCCTCTGATGCAGCCTCGGTGGCATCGACGTCTTCCAGGGCTTCTTCTTCCTCCCATGGATCTCAGGTAACCAAACATAAATCTAGCCAGTCCTCGAAGGGCAAATCTCCCTCTAAGCATCGAGATGCCTCCAGGCTTGTCCTCGAGGATCCCGCACCGGCAAAATTACCCCGGCGGGAAGTTCCGGCTTCCAAAGCATTGTCTATGGGGTCACAGGTTGACATCGATGGCTCAGCCTCGACCGATCACCTGTTGCCATGTTCTGGGGTACCGGTGGCCTCCACTGGTACCGACATCCAGAATCTGGTGGCGTCGATGGATCAGAAGATTCTGTCCATGCAGCGCACCCTAACGGCGTTTATGCAGGCTGGGATGCCTCCGGTACCGCAACAATCTCCGTTGCCGGTACTGGCTCCGACACCGGCATCGTTCCTGGTGCCGGTACCGATTGCATCGACATCGGCTTTGGTGTCGACTGCAACGGTACCCTGTCCTATTATGCCCATCGGTACCGAACCGGTACCGCTTACTCCCGATGTCGATCCCACTCGGTACGCATATTGGGCTTTACAAGAGCATCCAGACAGGCGATACTTCGATTCCTCCGAAGACTCTGACGCGTCGGAGGCTTCTGTCGAGGCATCGGTACTTCTTCCTCAGGATTCTTCTTCTCCAAAACGAAGAATGTCTCCTCCAGAAGACTTGTCTTTTCAAGACTTCATTAGGGAAGTGGCTAGGGGCCTCTCCATTACAGTGGCCCCTGAGTCAGAGCCTAGAGCCAAGCAATTAGATATTTTGCAATATCCTAAGGCTCCTAAAGAGGCAGCTACCTTACCTGTTCATGAGATTCTCTATGATCTCATGTTGAGCATGTGGGAGACTCCTCTTACCACCTCTCCTCATTCTCGTAGGTTAGACACCATGTACCGTGTCCCTCCTTGTCCTGGCTTTCATAAGACTCAGCTTCCTCACCACTCTATTGTGGTAGAGTCTGCCATGAGGAAAATAAAGAGTGCAAAGAGACACTCATCTAATCCTCCAGGACGTGAATGCAGGACCCTAGATGCTTTTGGCCGAAGGGTTTTCCAAGCTAATATGCTTGCTGCCAGAATCAGCTCCTATAGTCTCTATATGGGGATGTTTCTAAAGGAAGTCACAGATCATTTGCAGACTTTAGCTCCTTTTATTTCAGAAGATAAAAGGCAGGAATTTCTCACTTGGCTCAAACATGCCCAGGATGTTTCCAAATTTTCCAACCGTGCAGCCTTTGACTCTTTTGAGTGTGTAAGCAGAGCCTCGGCTATTGCCATAGGTGCACGCAGAATTGCTTGGTTACAAGCCTCTGATTTGGAACTCTGGGTCCAAGATGAATTGGGAAATCTTCCTTGTACAGGTGAAAACCTTTTTGGCAAGGATTGGCAAGCAAAGGCCACTCAGATGGATGCTGAGAACTCTGCTTTGGATCGACTTTCAAAGTCTACCTCTGCTCCTGTTAAGAAAAGATTGTTCAAAAAGACATCTTTTTCTAAAAAGGGAAGATATCATCCTGCTTATGGTCAGCAGGCATCTTCTGCAGGTCGTTTTGCTGCAAAGCGTCAGCAACTACTTAACAGGCCAAGTCAAAGGCTGCCAGACCTCCCACGGCCCAGCAGCCTCAGCCTCCTCAGGGCCTTTGACTTGCAACTAGAGAACTTAGCCTTTCTAGCTCTGGAAGAACCAGAGCCCCTCACCATTCCAGGAAGGTTGGCTTACTTTGCTCCCAGATGGGAGCAAATCACAGCAGAGCAATGGACCCTCTCCATCATAAGGGAAGGGTACAAGCTTCATTTCTTAAGCCTTCCTCCTCACACCATGGTGAAACAGTTCAATTCTCCAACATCTCTCCTCAACCTTCTGGGTCAGGAGATTGCTACCCTTCTTGTCCAAGGGGCAATAGAAGAAGTACCTCTTCTTCAACAGGGCTCAGGGTTCTACTCCCCTTATTTTCTTATTCCAAAGAAAACAGGGGGCTACAGACCCATATTAGATCTCAGAGAATTGAACAAGTTTCTATTCAAAGAGAAATTCAAGATGATTTCTCTCGGTGCTCTGCTTCCATACCTTCAGAGTCAGGACTGGCTTTGTTCTCTAGATCTCAAGCATGCGTACACCCATGTCCTCATCCATCCAACACACAGAAGGTTCCTTCGGTTCCTTTTTCAAGGAAAGCACTACCAATACAGGGTGCTTCCTTTCGGTCTGGCCTCTGCACCAAGGGTGTTCACGAAATGCATGGCAGTAGTAGCTGCATTTCTACGCACTCTAGGAATATTCGTATTCCCATATCTGGACGACTGGCTCATTCGAGCTCCATCCCAGTCAGAGGCCCAGACTTGTCTAACCTGCACAATGCGTGTCCTTCAGTATTTGGGACTGGTAATAAACATCCCAAAATCCAATCTCACACCTACTCAGTCTCTGGAGTTTATAGGGGCCTTGCTGGATACCACAACTGCAAGGGCCTATCTTCCTCAGGCCCGTTGCCTACGCTTGGTGCAGTTAGCCTCCCAGATACAGTTAAAGTCCCATTTAACTGCTCGAGAGATGTTACAACTGTTAGGCCACATGGCATCCACCGTGCATGTGGTTCCATATGCTCGCCTTCACATGAGGGCAGCTCAATGGACTTTGTCCACCCAATGGACTCAGGCATCAGTTTGCCTGTCAGACCCGGTGAAAAGCGGGATATAAATGCAGTTAAATAAATAAATAAAAAAATAGCAAACTCCAGTTGCCTTTTTTGGTCTCTCCAGTGGTGGAAGTCCTCTCCAGATCTGTTGCTGGGGTCCCCTTTTCAGCAGTCGCTACCCCAAGCAACTCTTACAACAGATGCTTCTCCAATGGGTTGGGGAGCTCATCTGCCGGATCTCTCTACCCAGGGCATCTGGTCTCCACAGGAGACTTCTCTGCATATCAATCTCTTGGAACTCAGAGCAATATTCTTAGCTCTCAGAGTGTTCCATTCCCTGCTCAGCTACAGAACAATCCTCATCCATACGGACAACCAAGTAGCCATGTTCTATGTAAACAAGCAGGGCGGGACTGGCTCTCTGTCGCTTTGCAACGAAGCTTTGCGACTGTGGGCCTTCGCCAGAGAGCATCACATCCATCTTCTGGCAGTATATCTTCCAGGCGTTCAAAACTCTTGGGCGGACAGACTCAGTCGAGTTCTGCTTCCACACGAGTGGTCCCTCCACATGGACCAGTTAGCCAGGATTTTTCGAATTTGGGGAACCCCGGACATAGACCTCTTTGCAAGTCCGTGGAATGCCAAACTTCCCCGGTTCTGTTCCAGAATTCCGTGTCAGGGAATTCAGGCCAAGGATGCCTTCCTCCTTCACTGTGGTCAAGACTTCTTTTATGCCTTTCCACCCATTCCCCTAATTCCCAAAACTCTTTTCAAGCTTCAGAGAGATCGAGGGACCATGATCCTCATAGCACCACATTGGCCACGCCAAGTGTGCTACCCTCTACTTCTGCATCTCTCTCATGCTCCTTCCCTGGACTTGGGCTCTGCACCAAACCTTCTATCCCAGGAAGAAGGAACGTTGTGGCACCCAAACCCCCAGTCTCTCCATCTCAGGGCTTGGTTGCTGAGGGCCTAGACCTTCAAGATTTTCATCTCTCTCAGCAAGTCAGAGATGTTATTCATGCCTCTAGAAAGCCTTCTACTAGACGTTCCTATGCTTTCAAATGGAAAAGATTTACCATTTGGTGTTCAGGGAAGGGTCTTAACCCTCTTGTAATACCTTTGAATTCTTTACTAGAGTATCTCCTGCATCTATCCCATGCACGTCTGAAAACGAATTCGGTAAGAGTCCATTTGAGTGCTATTGCAGCGTCCCTCAAGCCTCTCAATGGACAGCCTATTTCCTCTCACCCTCTTATAGCAAGATTCATGAGAGGCCTTCTTCTAACTAAACCTCCCATTAGACCACCTCCAGTGGCATGGGCCTTAAACTTGGTTCTTGGCCAGCTTATGAAGCCACCCTTTGAACCTTTAGCCACCACCCCCTTGAAATTTCTTTCTTGGAAAGTTATTTTTCTCAATGCAGTCACCTCAGCACGCCACATCAGTGAATTGCAAGCTTTGGTGGCTAATCCACGTTATACAAGGTTCCATCATGATAAGGTAGTCCTCAGGACCAATCCACACTTTATGCCCAAAGTGGTCTCGCCTTTTCATCTGAACCAAGAGGTATATTTACCTGTCTTTTTTTCCAGGACCTCATGCATCAAGTGCAGAGAGGAATCTTCATACCTTGGATTGTAAGAGAGCTCTTGCTTTTTACTTACAAAGAACACAGCAACATAGAAAGTCTTCTCAACTCTTTGTTGCTTTTGATCCTTCTCATTTAGGACTTCCAGTCTCTAAGAGAACACTTTCCAACTGGATTGCTCAGTGTATTTCTTTTGCCTACCAGAGTAGGAACATTTCTCTGGAGGGCCATGTCACAGCTCACAATGTGAGAGCCATGGCAGCCTCAATGACTCATCTAAACTCTGTATTCATCGACCAAATCTGTCGAGCGGCCACCTGGGCCTCGGTTCATACCTTTACAGCCCATTACTGTTTGGACAAGGACTCCCGCCGGGATGCCTCGTTTGGTCAGGCTGTTCTCAAACACCTGTTCCATTCCTAATCAACTCCTACCCACCTACCCTGGTCGGATGCCAGAGATGCATGGGAGGAGGTAGAGTCCTTTTCAAGGACACACAACCTGGCATCTGCAGCTAGGGAGTCCCCATATGTGAAGACTCATTCCTGCTTGTTCCTGGAGATAGCACAGTTACTTACCTGTAACAGGTGATCTCTGGGAACAGCAGGAATAAGTCTTCACAACCCACCCACCTCCCCTAGGAGTTGTATCTCTCTATCTATCTTTCCTTTCCTCTCTCTCTCTTTGTCTCAGCTTTAAAACTCGAACTGGAGAGAGGCGGTTGGGAAAGGCGGGAAGGCAGCGCGCAGGCGATGTGGGATGCTTCCAAAAGCTTTCTTACTGGACGCTGGGGAGCATTCCCGCGCAGGCTCCGTCGGTACCAACGATACCCATATGTGAAGACTTATTCCTGCTGTTTCCAGAGATCACCTGTTACAGGTAAGTAACTGTGCTATCCAGTTTATGCAATAAGTAAACCGCAGGTGACTGCCACGGGGTCCTCCTTAAAATTTCTTTCATCCAACCTATTGCCTTCTTCCAATACCTGCCCACCATTGCATCTTTGTAATTGTTAAGTTTTATCATATACAGAGTTTTGTTTTCTGTAGTTTTTTTGGATCTCCATTTATGTTCCATTTTTCTGAGATCTTTTTTTATCCTGGCTAATTCTGGGGTGTACCATTTTTCAGAGTGTTTGCGTGAGGGTTTTGTGGTTTGGTTGTTGGCTTAGCTAATGAGGCAATTGATATGTTCCATTCTTTTAAAAGTTTATTGAGGTCAGTTTGGGAAGAGTTCAGACACATAGTCATCGATTTTAAGAATGTGTCTCTATCAAAAGGTCTAAATCGAGTTACTTGTTGACAGTTTGATTGGGAGGTATGGACAAGGTGGTATGTTGATAATTTATCTGTAAATTGGATCATAAAGTGGTCTGACCAGGGAACCTGCATTATATTTGGGGAAGTTGAGGTTAAGTAGTCTGGTACAGAGCTTGGAATGAACACCATATCCAAGATATTTCCCTTATCGTGTGTGGGATGATGTATTATTTGTTGGAAACCCATCTGTTCCATTGATTCTAAGAAGGAGTTTGCTTGAGTTTGCGGGAGGGATGATAGATTAAAATAACCTAGGATGATTTCCGGCTTCCTTATGGGTGAGGCGCAGATTGATTCCAGGACAGCTGTCATGCATTCATGATCGGCTGTGGGGAGGTGTATATAGTAAGCAAACTGCTATATTTCTGTTTTGAGGATATCATTTCCTTCATAAGTGTTACATATGCTGGGTGATACTTTTAGGGCATCCATGGCAATTGCAATTACTCCTCCACCTCTTTTCTTGTCCCTAGGACAGTTAAAGAGGGTGTAACCGTGACCCTTAGTTGGTTGAGGAGAATGATATCGGAGTCAGATAGCCATGTTTCTATTATACATATGATATCCGGCTTCTCATTTATGATAAGATCCTGTATGATGGAGATTTTATTTCTGATGGACCTGGCGTTGACTAGTATAAAATTTAGTTGGGTTCTTGTAGGAGTGCTGTATAACATTGTGTTTGAGGTTGTATTTATTTGGATTAATCTATTTAGTGGCTTCTTCTGGTTTGGTGAGGGTATGCTATTGTGAAGAATTCTGTATGGAGTGATGTGGCTGTTGTGTCTTGGGTGGTGAAAGCAGGTGGGTATGGGGAATGTCAGTAGTGGAGGAATA
Organism: Ichthyophis bannanicus; assembly: GCA_033557465.1. Taxonomy (NCBI): domain Eukaryota; kingdom Metazoa; phylum Chordata; class Amphibia; order Gymnophiona; family Ichthyophiidae; genus Ichthyophis; species Ichthyophis bannanicus. Next base: position 575,177,389 of record CM066035.1, read on the forward strand.
GCTTGGGAGAAGAGCTGCAGCTGACCCCCTCCAGCCTCCTCCTACCCCCACCTTAAACTGTCTTCAAACCACCTCCCCCTCAACATACTGCGCTCCATAACTACCTTTTCCTCCTCCCAAAACCATGCATAAACTGCCCATAATTGCTTGCTAGGTCGTATGTCCTCAGGCAGGGCCGGCCCGTCCATTGAGCAAGAATGTTTTTTGCACAGGGCCCCGCGTTTCAGGGGGCCCCGTGCAAAGAACATTCTGCTTGTAAAGTAAATTAAAAAAAAAAAAAAAGCTGTCTGCTGTCTGCCGCTGCTGCCACCGCTGCAGCAACAGCAGAATCACATATTCCGCGAGGCCCCCCCCCCCTGACAGAGCCTGCCCTCCCTGCATCAGCTCCGTCGGCTTTCAGAGCTCGAAGGGAGACTAGTTTCCCTTCCGTGGCTCTGTTAAGCCCGCAGGGGCTGATGGGACTTTCCCATCAGCCCCCGCGGCTTAACAGAGCCGCGTGGGAGAAACTCTCCTTTCGCGCTCTGAAAGCTGATGGAGCTGATGCAGGGAGAGCAGGCTCTGTTGGTGGAGGCCCCGCGGGATATACAATTCTGCCGTTGCTGCCGCCGCGGCAGCGGCAGCAGACAGCTTTTTTTTTTTATTTTAAAATTTCCCTGGGCTGTTGGGGTGGGAGTTAGGACTGGAAATGGGCTAATGGGGTTAGGACTGGAAGAGGGCTGATGGGGGTTAGAACTGGGGCTATGGGGAGCTAAGTCTGGAAATGGGGTGATGGGGGTTTGGACTGGAAGTGAGCTGATGGGGGTTTAAGACTAGTAATGGGCTATGGGGGGGGGCTTAAACTGAAAATTGGGTGATGGGGGTTAGGACTGGAAATGGGCTGATGGGGTTAGGACTGAGAGTGGGCTGATGGGGACTTAGGACTGGTAATAGGCTATGGGGGGGCTAAGACTGGTAATGGGTTGGGGGGGTTCCTAGGACTGGAAATGGACTGAGGGGATGGGGGGGGGCTTGAACTGCAAATAGCTGATAGGGAGGGGGGCTTGGAATGGAAATGGGCTGAGTGGAAGTGGGGCCTGAACTGCAAATAGCTGATGGGGAGGGGGGCTTGGAATGGAAATGGGTTGTGAGGGGAGGGAGCTAGGACAGGAAATGGGCTGATGAAGGGGGCTAGGATAGGACTGGGAATTGGGTGTTGGGGGGAGCTAAGATTGAAAATGGGCTGTGGTGGGGGCTTGGATTGAAATAGACTTATGGAGGGGCTAGAACTGGAAGTAGGCTCATGGGGGGCTTGGATTGGAAATGGGCTGAGTGGAGGGGAGCTAGGATTTGACATGGGCTGATGGTGGGGCTAGGAAAGGACTAGAAATGGGCTGATGGGAGGCTGGTATTGGAAATGAGCTGATGGAGGGACTTGGATAGGACTGGAAATGGATGGGGGAGCTAGGACTGGAAATGGGCTGATGGGGGGGGCTAGGACTGGAAATGGGCTGATGCGGGGACTAGAAGGGAGTGGATACTGGGTGGGGCTGGAACTAGAAGGGAGCTGATGTTGGGGGAGATTAGAATGGGATGGAGCTGGGAGAGTGAAATGGAGAGGGGAAAAAATATTTTGTGTGGGACGGAAGAAAAATCTACAATTGGCTGGGTATTGGGAGAGTAAGTGGGGATTGAGGATGGAGGGGTAAAATTTGAGTGGATGAAATAGGAATGAGGAAAGAGCAAAAGGAGAAAGATTAGTATGTTAAAGCAGATGTAGAGAGAGAATGAAAAAAAATTAGAAGAGAGAAGAAAGGACAAATGGACAGCAGACGATGGAGAGTTAGCAGAAGACACAAAGAAACTAGAAGAAAGTGACTGGAGCAATTGCAACTGAAAAAAATGCACAAAACGTAGAAAGATATCTCTTTATTTTGAATTTATTAACTGGAATATGTCAGCTCTGGGAAATGTGCATCATTAACGTCTGCGCTTTGTTTAGTACAAGAGGAAATTAATTTATAGTTTTATTTCTACAGTGTTGTTGTACATTCCAAGTTTGGCTTGTGGGGTTCCCAGTTTAATTGTCTTCCTGTTTCTAAATTGTGATTCCTTGTTTGGTGATGGTCTGTGTTCTGCATGTGTAACTGAGCTGAGGTATTCTGTTTATGTAATTCCTATTTGACATTGCCACTTGTTCCCTTTCCCCAGTAGGTCATGTATTGTTATTCTCTGAAATGTATTGGTTTAATATTTGCAGTGTTGCCTTTTGATAGGTAGGGTATGGTGCTTTGTGAGTCCTGGTAGTGCTGTTAGGATATGGCGGGTTTGCTATGGGTTCTAAATGGGCAGTGTTTGTAGTAGTTCCTAATGTGCCTGGCGGTTGGCACTGGATTATAGTAATGTAGAAATCTTTTAGTCTTTCTTTATCCATATACTCATTAAGAGGCATGCTTACTAAAAGTTAGTGTATGGTAACATTAAGCAAATATTTATGCAAATGAGGCCCCTTATGCAAATGAGGCCCCGCACCGAGTCTCCGCACATGGCCCCGCACCCCCCTTGGGCTGCCCCTGTCCTCAGGTCCGGCAACGACAGACCCCCCTCCCTATTGGACATCTGCAAAACAACCCTTGCCACTCGGGGCGGCCATCCATTCCAGACAAACCTCTCAACTTTCTTCCATATATTCTGGAACACACTCTCTGGCACCATCACAAGGAGAGCCTGAAACAGGTAGAGAAACTTGGGGAGAGCAACTATTTTTATAGAAGCAATCCTACACAGCCAAGATAAAATCAATGGGCACCACTGTCCCCAGCAATACAGCCAGCTCTTGCAATAATCTCCCATAGTTGAACTTATAAAGGGCATTATAATTAGCAGCTAATTGCACCCCCAGATGTCTAATCTCTTGCTTCATCCATTTAAACGAGAAGCTCTTCTGCAACCTGGCTATCATTTACTCTGTCACTGTCAAATTTAAGATCTCCGATTTCCCCATATTCAAAATAAAACCAGATAAGCATCCATATTCCTTTAACTCCCACACTAAGAGGCAGCGAAATCACTGACCTAATGACTGCAAAAATAATAGCGTCCGCGAATAGGGAAATATGATATTCCCTACCCCCCACCTCTATGCCCCTGATGTCCATACACTGCGTATTATTCTGCCAAAGGCTCTACAGATAAAGCAAACAGCAGAGGTGACAGGGGGCACCCCTGCTGCATTCCCCTTCCCAGCCCAAAAAACCTTGAATAGCTCCCATTGATTTTGACACGCGCCTTAGGATCAGTATACATAGCCTATACTCATCCTATAAATCCCCATACTCCAGCCTTTCCTCCCCAAAACCTTGAACATAAATGCCAACGAGACCTGGTCAAAGGCCTTCTCAGCATCTATACTTAACATTAAAGCTAGTTCCCTCCCTTTCCTAACAGCCCAAATTAAGTTCAAAATCTTCCTAATGTTGTCGGTTGCCTGCCGACCTGGCATGAGCCCCGCCTGGTTGGAGTTTATCAGCAGTAATATCACTCCATTCAACCTTGTGGCCAAAACCTTAGTCAAAATGTTCACATCAGGATTTAGTAAGGAGATCGGGCGATAAACCTCTTTCGGAATCAAGGTTATCCTGGCCCACCCCATAGTTTCAGCCAATTGACCCTCACTACTCACTGAATTATACAGAGCCGACAGAGGGCCACATACCAGTTCACCAAATTTCTTATAAAAGGTGGTTGTGAAGTCATCCAGGCCAGGGGCCTTGGTTAGTTTAAAGGACTGAATAGCCCCCATTATCTCAACCTCAATGATTGCACAATCCAACTCCTCCCTATCACCTTCACGAAGCCTCTTCAATGGGAGAGAATCCAAGTAGCTATCTACATCCCCATCAGGGGCCCCAGCGCATGCCCTACACAGATCCTTAAAAAAAGCTTCTACCTGTGCTCCCTTAAGGGATACACCTGTGCCTGGCCTCTGCGTCTCTGGAGCTGTGAGGCTAGCAGCTTGCCTGCTTTATTCCCAAATTCAAAGTGCCCCTGATGGTTCACCAGCATCATTCTATTTATCTCCCCCATTTCAATCCCATTCAGCTTAGTTTTTACAGATAGCAACTGCTGCCGAAACTGCCCCCTCCCATCCTCCATGTCCACCTTCTCTAGTCTACGAAGCTGATCCTTCAACTGCTGTTGCTCCGCCTCTCTTTCCTTCTTCAGCCTAGCCCCCATTTAATCAATGCTCCTCCGATAGTCACCTTAAAACAGTCCCAGCCGCTCCTTCATGACATACCCTCCTGTACATTGATCTCAAAAAAGTCTTTTATCACCCCCTGCACATCTTCCAAGACCCTCTTATCCTCTAGTGAGGAGTCATTCAGTTTCCAAAACCTTCTACCTCAGTCCTCCTCCTCCATCCGCAGTCACTGAAACAGGATCATGGTCCAACCAAGTAAGTGAGTCAATATCATCTTGCCTCACCCACCACATTTTCTCACTTGCTATCCAGATCATATCAATCTGGGAGTAAGTCCCATTCACAGGGGAATAAAAGGAATACTGCTGGCCACTCTGGTGCAGCACACACCAAACATCAACCATGCTCAACTCTTTCACAAACTTTTGCAATTTCTCCCTATCTGCACTTTTCCCTACTCCCCTCCCAGTACTGTCCCTCCCCTCAACTAAGGGCGCATTAAAATCCCCCTCAACTATCAGGGTCCCATCTTCTATCCCATAATCTTAGCACCTAGTACTTCAAAAAAGATGCCTTAGGCTTATTTGGGGCATACAAATTGACCAATATGTACCACACTTCCCCCACCTTTACCCGAACAATAATATACCTTCCCCCTATATCCCTGGTTATCTCCCCCAACTCTACCTTAAGATCAAAAGAAAACAGCACCCCCATACCCCTTTTTTTTCTCCATCCAATTAAAAACGAATAGCTTAGTTGCAAAATTCCATGGGCTGACTAGCTTCTTGTGTATCGTTAATAAATGTGTTTCTTGAACTATTAAGGTATCAGCCTTCAGCCTCGAGCTTTATATAGCTTCTATCGCTTCAAAGGAGAATTTAACACACGTACATTGAAGGTGACAATTTTTAAATTATCTTCCATGATCCAAACAGCTGATCTACACCATCCCACATTCCCCCCACCCTAACCCTACCCCCCCAAGCACTCATCCCCACCCTAGCCCCTCCACCCCCCAAATTCCTATCCCCATCCCCATCCCCTCCCCCCTCCACCCCCCCTTCCTGCCCTCCATCGCCTCCACAGAAATCCAATAGGAGACTGTGACATATCCCCCCCCAATCAGCCCTTTTACCACAACCTCACCCCAACCCTTCCCGTATTTATACCACATCCCGTCTCCCCTCTCCCAGCCCCCAATACACCACACACATCACACACATCCCTTATCCACTTCCATGCTCAATTCTCCCACACCAACAGCATATTGCTCCATTGTCACAGGAATAACTCTCACAGCCCCCCTAACAGGGCCCTCCCAGTCCAACCAAAGCAGAAAAGCACAAGTCTTCCATAGGCGAAGATCCCAATCCAATCCTTCTCATCCACCACCTCTGCTTCCAACATCAAGCATTCCACAGCCAACTGGGACTAAAAGAAGAGGAAAAAAATCAGAGAACATGTCCCAAAATAAGGCCATGTCCCCTCTAGAACATCAGGAAAAACCATCTACACAGCATCCCACTCCTCTCCCTTGATCCTCCAACCGTCTTCTGAGATGCCGTCTGACCAAGGTCACTCTCTCTACATTGTGGTCGGTCTTGTCGAGTTCCCACTCCATTCTCCGCTCCCTCATCCAGGCTGCCAATACCAGCTGTCTTCAGAAGCTGCACTGCCTCACCACATATTCACACCCATTGTCTCTTGCCCTTGAGCTCGAAGACCAGACTGAAAGGAAATGCCCAGCTGTAGCAAATGTTATGTTTATGTATTTTCTGTAATACGTCCTTAAGCTCTCATTTGCATCATAGGGTGGCTTGTGCCAAATCTGCAAATACATCCACTTTGCACATCTCTCCAGTGTCTGGAACTTCCTGGCCAGTCTCTCTTTCATCCTGAAGTTGTGAAAGCTTGCTATTATGTCCCTGGGGCAATTGGGGACAGCCGGCCCCAGCACATGATGGAGCCAATCAATCCGCAAGTCCAGAGAGTGCAGCCCCTTGCCCATATCATGGAGCACTGTTTAGAGATTCGCTGCATGCATCCCCTGAAACGCAGATTGCTGCAGCGAGAACGGTTCTCTAAGTTCTCCAGCTTGTCTGTCAGCTCTACTTTCAGCTGCTCAATGCTCCCATTTGCTGCATCAGGGCTCCCATTTCCTACGATTGTTTCTCCAACCAAGTTTCCACCTCCTCCTGCTGATTCCCCATCTCTGAAAGCTCCCCATGCAGATCCTCCAGGCTCCCTTTCAGCTCTTCCTTAAAGCTAGATAGATACGCTTTTGAGGTCTTCACCTCATTTTGAAAAGCTTGCTCACCGGACCCACTGCCCCTGGGCCCCATAGGAAGCTGCTACGGGCAAGTGCTACTCCCCTCCATTGCAATGCTCGCTGTTGGCAAGCTTATTTCTGCAGTTCCCGTTGTGGCTGCCATTTTGTCTGACGTCTTCCACAGGGTTGATGTGCTCTGGAAAGCATAATCTTTTAAATCGATCACTTTTTTTAGCAGTCATGCTGGGGGTGGGGGGGGGGGGGAGGTTTTTGCTTCCTCTATGTACTTTTACACACTCATAGCATCTCACAAGCCAGGGTCGGGAAACTTCAGCTCAGGCAATTGTGGCCATCTTGGGGCGTGACATCATCTGACTCCCTAATTGATCTTTTAACATACCCAGTCTCTCCTGCCTCCGCTTTTTAAAAGCAGAGGACAGGGACGTAATTTTCCTTCTAAGAACCATTTTAGCTGGGTCCCAAAATGTAAACCAACTTCTTTACCTAAATTTGATGCCATGTATGGCCTGGTATGTCTGCGGGCAAGGATTGTGCCCTCTCAACAGTGGCACAGCATTGGCTTGGCTATAACATAGGGCAGCGGACTCATTTTCCAAAGCCCTGTTGCCCATCTGGCCTTAGAGGGATTCTTCTGCTGGGTCCAATTTGGAGAAAGACCTAGGCAAGATGAAATCTTACCATCTTCCGGAGGAGAGGTCCAAGGGGACCTGTGAAGTATGCAGGAGCCCATTTTCCCTCAGCCTCCACCTGCTCCTTAAGGGTGCGCTGGTCAGACTCCCAAGGGGTCTTGGGACTCCCACCACTACTGGCCTGGGAAGCCTTTTTTCCCCTCTGCTTATGCACTTCGAGATCGCTCTCAGTCCTTTCGTGGAGCGTTTGGGCCTAGGGATCTGGTCCCATCTAAAGGAGGACCCTCTTGAGTTGCGCAATGAAGGTGTGGAGGCCTTTTCCCTGGTTCCTCTGGTTGGGGGTAGGCTTCGCCTCTTCTTTCAGGAATGGGCCCAGGTCACTAAGGGTGCTAGTCCCCTTTCAGTATGGCTATGACCTGGAATGCAAAGAACCCAGCCGCTTTTGTTGTCTTATCTTGTGGGTCTGCGAACAGCAGGGTCACGGTGTGGATTATCTTGGACAAGTTGATTCTCCTGAAGGCAGTGGTGCCTGTTGCCTTCGACAATCGGAGCAAGAGCAGGTATTCCATCTGTTTTGTGGTGCTGACACAGAAGTAACATTCTGGCCCATTCTGGACTTCAAGTGTGTCAACAAGCGCTTGTGCATCATGCACTTTTGGATAGAAATTTTAAAATCAGTGCACCAAGGGGAGTTCCTGGCACCTCTGGGTTTGGCCAAAGTGTATTTACATATCCCGATCCAGGGGATCAGCCAAGTATCTGTGTTTTGCCATGCTTGGCTCTCTCTTCAGTTCGTGACCCTCCCATTTGGACTCTCTACTGCCCCAAGGACGTTCTCAAAGGTCATGTTGGTGGTGGCTGTGGCACTGTGGTGCCAAGGGATTTGTGTGCAACCATATCTGGATTACTGCTCATCCGAGCCCATTCTCTTTCAGAGGTATCTCAGGTAGCTGCTGCAGTGCTGTCCTTTCTGAGGAGCATTGCCTGGGTGATCAATTGGGGAAAGAGATAGTTGTTGCATTTCCAGTCCCTGGAGTTCCTGGAAGCACTTTTCGATACTCGAGTGTGCAGAGTCTTCCTGCCATAGGAGAAAGTCAAAGGCTATTGGATTGCCTAGAGCTGTTATGTCCGCAGCAGACTTCCAGAATCTGGATTGATCTTCATCTCCTCAGATTGATAGCAGTGACAATCAAGATGGTGCTGTGGTATGCGGCCGCTCCAATGGTCCTTACTGACTCAGCAGTCCTTACGTTTTCAGCAATTTGAATTCAGATTCCTGCTCCCAATGATGATGATAGCCAGACTGTGGTGATGGCAGCAGCCCAGTCTTTTGAGGAAAGGAATGCTGCTGTTCGATTGCTCACGGATCCTTCTGATGACGGATGCCAGTCTCTCGGGCTGGGGAGACCATTGCCAAGGCTGAATGATCCAGGGCCATTGGAACTGCAGAGAGGCGATGTGCACTCCATAACGGTCGAGGCGAGGGCCATCAGGTTGGCTCTTTTGCGTTTCCAGTCCCCATCTGAGGGCTGGGTGGTTCGAGTGTTCTCAGACAATGCAATGGTGGTGGCTTATGTCAATCAGCATATTGACACGAGGAATGCTGGGGTAGCTCTGGAGATGGCTCTCCTGTTTGCCTGGGTGGCGAAGAAACTCATAGTTTATTGGCTCTGAAAATTGCTGGGGAAGCTCTGTGGAAACTGATTTCCTCAGCTGGCACTCTCTGGTTCCAGGAGAGTGGGAGTTGAGTCAGGAGGTGTTTCTGTTGTTTCTGCTCCACAGGGATCTCCCCAAGAGGGATCTGATGGCGACCCATTCCAGTGTCAAAGTATGCTGCTTTTTCAGTCGCCACATGGTGATTAGGTGCTAGGGCATCTGCACCTTGGCTCAACTTGACCAAGTTAACTCCTGCTTTATGTGTTTCCTCTGTGGCCCCTGGTGGGCCATGTGATTTGACATATGAAGCGCCACCGTAGAAGGAGTATTCTGGTGGCACTGGGTAGACCAAGGAGAATGTGATTCAGAGATCTCATGTGGCTTTTTCGAGTTTCACCTCTTCGTTTGCCTCCATCTCGGGGTCTATTGTGTCAGAGGCCACTTGTCCTGGAGGACCCAGCTCCCTTCTCACTTACAGCTTGGCTCCTGAAAGAAGATGGTTAGTGCGTATGGGCTACTGTAAGGTGGTGGTTTTCCACTCTGCTCAGAGCCCGGAGGAGGTCTACCAACCTGGCATATGTGCGGGTCTGGTGCCTTGAGTGCTGGTGCGGCACACAACAGCTGGAACCTGAGGCGGCAAAGGTGCCATCTCTGTTGGTCTTTTCTGCAGGATGGTCTGGAGATGGCCACAGTGTGGTGCAGTGAACACAGCCAGTGTGTTCAGGAACCAAAGGTCACCAGTTCAAGTCCCAGCTGGGGCTCCTGCCAACCCAGTCCCCATATTTTATGGAGTGGAGGAGAAGCCTATTGGTTAGAACACTAGCTTGGTAACCAAGCAACCAGGGTTCAATTCCCACTAGCACTCCTTGTGGCCTTGGGCAAGTCACTTAACCCTCCACTGCCTCGGAAGAAAGGCCTGGCAATCTACTTCCGGTGACACTGCCAAGAAAACCCAGGAGCTTCTGGGTTGCCAGGAGTCAGGACTGACTCAAAGGCACACATTGCATTTTGGTCTGGAGAAGGGCCTTTCTCTTAGCTCCCTGAAGGTTCAGGTGGCAACTTTGGACTGTTTCAGAGATCCATTTCCTGGTCAGTCTCTAGCCTTATACCTGGATGTTTCATGGTTTCTTCAGGAGGTTCGGCATCTGCATCTTTCTCTCTAGTCTGTGGTCCCTTCCTGAGATTTGTGTCTGATGCTCGGGTCCTGATGTTGGAGCCCTTTGAGCTGTTGAAGCACACTACTCTGAAGGATTTGACGCTCAAGACAGTCTTCTTGGTTGCACTTTGTTCTGCAAGGGGGATTCTGAACTGCCAGCTCTGTTTTGCCGAGATCCTTACCTATCTTTTCTGAGGAGGCCGTTTCCATTCATCCTGTGCCTTCCTTCTTCCCTTAGGTGATGTCTCTCTTTCATGTAAACCAGGTGGTTTGTCTGCCCTCCTTCTCTAAGGAGCAGTGTCGAGGGAATGTGGATGTCTGGAAGGTGCTTCTCTGGTTCTTGGAGATTACAAATTTTTTTCATAAGTCAGACCATCTTTTTGTGTTGTTTGCTGGCCCGTGCAAGGTGACAGGGCGGCTAAGTCTACATTGGGGCGCTGGATTAAGGAGGTCATTGCCTCGATGGATCTGTTGCTGAACCAGCTGGTTCCGCAGGGTTTGTGCGCCCATTCTACCTGAGCGCAAGCGTACTCATGGGTGGAACAGAGCTCAGTAGCCCCTGCAGACTTTTGTTGGGTGGCAACATGGGCATCACGTTCTACTTGGAAGTCCATGTTCAGGTAGACATGGCCTTTGATCTAAGGTTTTGTGAGCTGCTGTATCTTTTTCCTGCCCAGTGGAGGCATAGCTTTGGTATGTCTCACTTGTCTGGACTAGTCTAGCAGGACGATATGGAAGGTGACATTTTACTTACCAGATAATGTCCTTTCCTTGTGTCCCAGGCCTGCCCCCTGGAACTTTGTTTGTTCTGTTCTACAGCGGTATCCTTGGCTCTTCTATGATTTATATACTTGGCTCTGCAGGTCCATCTTCTAAGGATAGCCTTCTGTTTATGCTTTCTTGCACGTACATTAGTTCTCTACTGTTTGCTTACTCATTGTTGCCCATGTTGAGGTTGCGAGAGGCTTGCCACGTTCTCCCATATGATTTGGGATGAATACTGAAGAGACCCCTGGTGGCTGGGGTGGATAGAAGCATGAAAGTGATGTTATTGAAACCTTCACTTTTCATTGGTTTATTTATTTAACTAGTTTTGCTATATCGTTTTTCTGCTGGTCAGAGGTGCAAAGAAAAGTACAACAGAAGCATGAGGTGTACATCGGTTACAACAGACTTTAAGAGCATAAAGAGTAATAGTTAACAGTATGGTTACAACAAACTTTAACAGAATAAGGAGTATCAGCTAACAGTATGATTTAGGTTGCATCCACCTTTGAGGAGTGGACCTTACTGCAGGCAGGGATATATAGGAAGAGGGTTGTTTTTGGTGGACGCCTATGATGATGGGGTAGGAGGGGTGCTCTGTGCTTGAGAGAGGTGTTCCTGTGATGGGCTGTTGATCTGCACTGTAATTCTCTTGGAAGAGGTATGTCTTCAGGTTTTATCTAAAGTCTTGAGGTGACTGGATGTTTCGCGGTATGGGTGGTAGTGTATTCCAGAGGGTGGGTAAGTAGAGTGTTAATGCTCTTAGGCAAGCATATTGACTGCTCTTATGGATCTGAGGTGGTAGGCTAAGTAGGTTCTGGGTACTTTGTCTTTGTGGTTTGGTAATACTAGGGGAGCTGATTAATGTCTGGAGGTGCTCAGCAGTGAGACTGTTCTGGCCTTTGTGAATAATGGTGAGGACTTTGTGTTTGATTCTTGAGGCAATAGATAGCCAGTGGAGGGATTTTAGTGTGGGTGTGATGTGGGTGTGTCTGGAAGTTCCGAAGATGATGTGTGCAGTGGTGTTTTGAGCAAGTTGTAGTGGTAGAATAATGTGTTTAGGTAATCTCTGGTAGATAGAGTTGCAGCAGTCAAAGAGGATGATGATAGTGGCTTGGCACACCGTTGAAGGGAGGGGACATAGGTTACGTAGACTGTCTTAGTGGTATGCCGGATGTGGGCTTGGAAGTTTAGTTGGTGACCCAGAGTGATGCAAGGTATCTGACTTGGATTTTGACCTGAAGATCCATGTTATCAATTCTTATGGTTGTGAGGGTTGTAAAAGCGGGTTCTTTGTCTTCACCAATCTGCTGGTAGGGGAACACAACCCACCTGTCTGGATTGATCTAGCAGGACTCAAGGAAAGGGCATCATCTGATAAGCAAAATGTCACCTTTGTGCATATTCAGGGAAAAAAGGAAAATGTGATAGAAAAAGTGATATATTTTGTTAACAATAAAATGTCAAATTATAGAAGAAGGAAGGTGGCAATAGCTTACTAATCAGCATTGAGTGCACTAGCATATAGAGGAAATCCAGCATATTTGCTCTCTCTCCACATTGGCAGAAGGGCAAATCCAGCTGGTCTGGCAGGACCCGAGGAATGACAATTATAAAGTAAGGCATAACCATACTACTCCTGGTACTGTATGGGAGCAAGTTTATAGGGCAATTCTGCATTGTAAGCTGTGCATGTACAGCCGTTTATAAAATTGCCCACAGTATGTGCATATAAACATATATGCAAAAACTATATATATGCACAAGTTTCTCCACCCTGAACAGAGGCTTTTTGGGGGTGGGGTTGGGCTGAGGATTTGCACTTAGGTACATGATTTATAAAATACACACATATATTCACAAAATAGACTAGAAAATTTGTGTGTGCCTTAGATTGGGTAGAAATGTGTGCATATATTTCCTGTGGGTTAATTTTAAAAGGGCAGGTATGCGCATATTTTCCCTTCTTATAACTGGTGTAATTTGCAGTCATACCCGCTGTACATGTTAAGTGGTCTGTTAAAAATTGCTTTCTATATAAACATTCGTAAATATTTAAAATTCCATTTGGTCTTGGATATTCCTTAAATAGGTATGATTCCAGCTATATTAATATTTTCTGACTTCCAGCTGATTCAGAATAAACTTGGATACAGAACAGGTCTGTTGTTGTGTGATAAGCCAGTGAATGAGAGTTTCAGCTCTAAATTATTGTCAGGATCAAATGGTCTGGGTTTGCACTGATAGGTAATCAATAAGACAGGTGATGATTAAAGATTCATAATACCTTTTGTCAGCATTCTAAACCTCATTTGCAAAATGCAACGGAAAGCCAACAGTTTCTGCCACTGTCTGAAACTGAACATATCCAAGACTAAACTTGTTATCTTCTCCCTTAACCCACTTCCCCTCTTCCTCTTTTCTCTGTTTCTGTGGATAACACTGTCATCATCCCTATGGATAACACTGTACCATCCCTATTTCTTCTGCTTGCAACCTTTGGGGTCCTCTTTCAATCTTCTCTTTCTCTACACATATCTGAACAGATAGCTAAATCCTGTCGTTTCTTTACTTATAATATCAGCAAAATTCATCCCTTTTTGAATATTCTAAAAATATCCTTATACACTTTCTCTTCACCTCCAGTTTAGACTATTGCAACCTGTTCTACTACTAATACTAACTACTTTATCTTTAACAACACTTGATATACTGCCCTAGACTCTAGGGTATCAGAGCGATTTACAATTTCTTAAAAGAAATGACTGTCTTCCCAGGATTTTCTCAATTACTACTAATCATTTGTATAGTGCTATAAGGTATATGCAGCACTGTACAGAGACATGTAAGAGACAGTCCTGCTCGTAAGAGCTTAAGAGACTAATATTCATTTGGGTGGGCTATGTGCCGCGTTGGCGCATAACTCTGCCCGCCAACCCCTAACCCCAGATATTCAATGCCGTGGTGACGGATACTGAGTGGGTAGCGGTGCAATATCGCAACTACTGGGTTAGCCTCGGTGGCTCCAGGGCTTGTGTGGCGACCTCGGATATATATAGCCACCGAGGCTAACCCAGTAGTGGCGATATTGCACGCTACCCACTCAGAATCCGTGGCTAAAACTAGGTGAGCCAAAAGCTCGCCTAGTTTTAGCTGCGGATCGCTAACCGGGTAGCAGTGCAATATTGCCGCTACCCGGTTATCAGTACTCCCTGCCTCCGTTCTGCCCCAAAACACCCCCACCACGCCCCAATGCTAATTGGATAGCATCGGGGCGCATAGGAGACATAGACGGGGATATTCAATGGCATTAACAGTGTAGCTGCCATTGAATATTCCCATTTAAGGCATTTACACTGTTTACCTGGCTGTAAACTGTGTAAATGCCTTTTGAATATCGGGCCCTTACAGTCTAATCAAGACAGACAACACAACAAGCAGGAACTGGAATATATCTAGGGAATGGTAAGAAAACGCATAGGAGGAGAATAGAGGGATTAGGATACAAAAGCAATCTCAAAGAAATGAGCTTTTAGCCACAGATGGAGCCTGATGTACCAACTCAGGTAGTTTGTTCCAGGCATAAGGAAAGCAAGGTAGAAAGATCGAAGTCTGTGGAAGAAAAGGGCACAGATAGAAGGGATCTGCCAGAAGAGCGGAGTTCCCAAGGAGGGGTTTAGAGAGCAATAAGAGGGTAAAGGTAGTGAGGAGCAGCCGAATGAAGGCACTTATAGGCAGGGCTGGCTCATCCACCAGGCAAGCTAGGCGTTCCGCCCCCCCCCCCCCCCCGCCTAGCTGCCGCCACTTCCCACCCCAGCTGCTGCTGATTCTGTCTCAGAAGGAGGAGGTGGGCAATGGCAGTGGCAGTATTTCTAAAAGCGGCTGCTTTTTGCCATTGCTTTCTTGCCCGTGGCTGCCATAGGCAAGAAAGTGGCAGCAAAAAGCCACTGCTTTAAAAATGCTGCTGCTGCCCCCTCTCCCTCCTGAGACAAAATCGTCAGCAGCTGGAGGGGTGGCAACAGCTGCAAGGGGAGGGCAGCGCAGCTGAGGTTTCTGCCTAGGGTGGCAGAACCCTTGGGCTGGCCCTGCTTATAGGTCAGTAGTAGAAGTATGAACTGAATGCGGAAACGGATAGGGAGCCACTGAAGTGACTTGAGAAAGAGGGGTGACATAAGCATAGCGACTGTTGGCGGAAGATTAGCTGTGTAAGAACATAAGAACATAACATAAGATATGCCATACTGGGTCAGACCAAGGTCCATCAAGCCCAGTATCCTGTTTCCAACAGTGGCCAATCTAGGTCATACGTACCTAGCAGTTTCCCCAAAAGACACAGGTTCCGCAATGCTTGTACTGATCAAGCATTGATATCCTGGGTCCCTTTTTAATAATGGTTTATGGACCTTTCCTCCAGGAACTTGTCCAAACCTTTTTTAAACCCAGCTACACTAACAGCCTTTACTATATCCTCCGGTAACAAATTCCAGAGTTTGATTACACGTTGAGTGAAAAAATATTTTCTTTTATTAGTCTTAAATAGTTTACCCTGTAGCTTCATTGCATGTCCCCTAGTCTTTCTATATTCTGATAACGTAAACAATCGATCTACGTTTACCCGTTCCACTCCGTTCATTAATTTATAGACTTCTATCATATCTCCCCTCAGCCATCTCTTTTCCAAGTTAAAGAGCCCTAACCTTTTAGCCTTCCATCCCCTTTACCATTTTGGTGGCTCTTCTCTGAACCTTTTCTAATAACTCTATATCCTTTTTAAGATATGGCGACCAGAATTGCGCACAATATTCAAGGTGCGGTCTCACCATGGAACGATATAGAGGCATTATAATATCTTTTGTTTTATTTTCCATTCGTTTCCTTATGATACCTAGCATTCTATTTGCTCTCTTGGCTGCCGCTGCACACTGGGCCGAGGGTTTTAACATGTTATCCACAATGACGCCTAAGTCTTTATCTCCAGGAACAAGCAGGAATGAGTCTTCACATATGGGTATCGTTGGTACCGACGGAGCCTGCACGGGAACGCTCCCCAGCGTCCAGTAAGAAAGCTTTTGGGAGCATCCCACAGCGCCTGCGCGCTGCCTTCCTGCCTTTCCTAACCGCCTCTCTCCAGTTCTTCTTTTCTGCGGAGCCAGCAGGTCGTGTTCCTGTCACCGCTGAAGAAGTTCTTTATTTTTCTTTATTTCTTTGGTCGTGCGTCTGCCTTCTTCGACGTCAGACCGGTACCGCCGGTCTTTTCTTTCTTTCTTCTTTAAAAAAAAAAACAAAAAACCTACCGTTTTCCCACTTCTGTGCAATTTTGTCTTTTGGGCCTTGGGCCTAGAAGATTTTTCCTCATGGAAAAGCCCGCTTCCGGGTTTAAAAAGTGCACGAAGTGCAGCGGTACTCTTTCTATCACCGACACCCATGACTGGTATCTGAAATGTTTGGGTCTTGACCACTCCATCACCGATTGTGAGTCCTGTTCCATGATGTCTAAAAGAGGTCGACAGAATCGAGCGGCAAAGCTCAGTACCCTGTTTCACTCTGATGCAGCTTCGGTGGCATCGACATCTTCCAGGGCTTCGTCTTCTTCCCATGGATCTCAGGTAACCAAACATAAGTCCAGCCGGTCCTCGAAGGGTAGATCTCCCTCTAAGTATCGAGATGCCTCAGGGCTTGCCCTCGAGGATCCTGCACCGGCAAAATTACCCCGGCGGGAGGCTCCGGCTTCCAAAGCTTCATCTATGGGGTCACAGGATGACATCGATGGCGTGGCCTCGACCGATCACCTGTTGCCATGTTCTGGGGTACCGGTGGTCTCCACTGGTACCGACATCCAGACATTGGTTGCGTCGATGGATCAGAATATTCTGACCATGCAGAGTGCCATCACGGCATTCATACAAGCTGCGACGCCTCCGGTACCGCAACAAACTCCGTTGGTGGTACCGGTTCCGGCACCGGCACCAATATCGGTTCCAGTGCCGGTACCAATTGCATCGACATCGGCTTCGGTGTCAGCTGCAGCGGTACCCTGACCTGTGATGCCCATCGGTACCGAATCGGTACCGATCACTCCCGATGTCGATACCACTCGGTACGCGTATCGGGCTCTGCAAGAGCATCCAGACAGGCGATACTTCGATTCCTCCGAGGACTCTGATGAATCAGAGGCTTCTGTCGAAGCATCGGTACTCCTTCCTCAGGAGCCCTCTTCTCCAAAAAGAAGAATGTCTCCTCCAGAAGACTTGTCTTTTCAAGACTTCATTAGGGAAGTGGCCAGGGGCCTCTCTATTTCAGTGGCCCCTGAACCAGAGCCTAGAGCCAAGAAATTAGATATTTTACAATATCCTAAGGCTCCTAAAGAGGCAGCTACTTTACCAATTCATGAGATTCTTTATGATCACATGTTGGGCATATGGGAGACACCTCTTACTACTTCCCCTCATTCTCGCAGGTTGGACACCATGTACTGTGTTCCTCCATGTCCTGGCTTTCATAAGACTCAGCTTCCTCACCACTCTATTGTAGTGGAGTCTGCTATGAAAAAGATAAAGAGTGCAAAAAGACACTCATCTAATCCTCCAGGAAGAGAATGCAGAACCTTAGATGATTTTGGCAGGAGAATTTTCCAGGCCAATATGCTTACTGCCAGAATCAACTCCTATAGTCTTTATATGGGGATGTTTCTAAAATAAGTTACAGATCATCTGCTAACTTTATCTCCTTTTATCTCAGAAAATAAAAGGGAAGAGTTTCTCACCTGGCTTAAACATGCCCAGGATGTTTCCAAATTCTCCAACCGTGCAGCCTTTGACTCTTTTGAGTGTGCCAGCAGAGCCTCGGCTATTGCCATAGGTGCACGCAGACTTGCTTGGTTGCAAGCTTCTGATATGGAACCCTGGGTCCAGGATAGATTAGGAAATCTTCCTTGTACAGGTGAAAACCTTTTTGGTAAGGATTGGCAAGAAAAGGCCACTCAGATGGATGCTGAAAATTCTGCCTTAGATAGACTTTCAAAGTCTAGTTCTGCTCCTGCTAGAAAAAGGTTATTCAAAAAGACTTTCTTTCTCAAAAAAGGGAAATATTATCCTTGTTATGGTCTCCAGGCATCTTCTACAGGTCGTTTTGCTGCAAAGCGTCAGCAACAACCTAAACAAGCCAAGCCTAAGGCTACAAGGACTGCTACGGCCCAACAGCCTCAGCCTCCTCAGGGCCTTTGCCTTACAACTAGAGAACTTAGCCTTTCTAGCTCTAGAAGAACCAGAGCCTCTCACCATTCCAGGAAGGTTAGCTCATTTTGCTCCCAGATGGGAACAAATCACAGGAGAGCAATGGACCCTCTCCATCATAAGGGAGGGGTACAAGCTTCATTTCTTAAACCTTCCTCCTCACACCATGGTGAGACAGTTCAATTCTCCAACATCTCTCCTCGACCTTCTGGGTCAGGAGATTGCTACCCTTCTTGCCCAAAGGGCAATAGAAGAAGTACCCCTTCTTCAACAGGGTTCAGGGTTCTACTCCCCCTATTTTCTTATTCCAAAGAAAACAGGGGGCTACAGACCCATATTAGATCTCAGAGAACTGAACAAGTTTCTATGCAAGGAGAAATTCAAGATGATTTCTCTCAGTGCTCTCCTTCCATACCTTCAGAGTCAGGATTGGCTTTGTTCTCTAGATCTCAAGGATGCGTACACCCATGTCCGCATCCATCCAACACACAGAAGGTTCCTTCGGTTCCTTTATCAGGGAAAGTACTACCAATACAGAGTGCTTCCTTTCGGTCTGGCCTCTGCTCCAAGATTGTTCACAAAATGCATGGCAGTAGTAGCTGCATTTCTATGCACTCTAGGAATATTTGTATTCCCATATCTGGATGACTGGCTCATCCGAGCACCATCACAGTCAGAGGCCCAGACTTCCCTAGCCTGCACAAGGCGTGTTCTTCAGTATCTGGGACTTGTAATAAACATCCAAAAATCACACCTCACCCCTACTCAGTCATTGGAGTTCATAGGGGCCTTGCTAGATACCACAACTGCAAGGGCCTATCTTCCCCAGGCCCGTTGCCTACGCTTGGTGCAGTTAGCCTCTCAAATTCAGTTAAAATCCCATTTAACTGCTCGAGAGATGTTACAACTGTTAGGCCACATGGCATCCACCGTGCATGTGGTTCCTTATGCTCACCTTCACATGAGGGCAGCTCAGTGGACTCTGTCCACCCAATGGACCCAGGCATCAGGTTGCCTGTCAGACAAAATAGCAACCTCCAGTCGCCTCTTTTGGTCCCTCCAGTGGTGGAAGTCCACTCAAAATCTGTTGCTGGGGTCCCCCTTTCAACAGTTGCTACCCCAAGCAACCCTCACAACAGATGCCTCCCCAAAGGGTTGGGGAGCTCATCTACAAGATCTCTCCACCCAAGGCATCTGGTCTCCACAGGAGACATCTCTACATATCAACCTCTTAGAGCTCAGAGCAATTCTTCTAGTTCTTAGAGTCTTCCACACCCTGCTCAGCTACAAGACAGTCCTCATCCATACGGACAACCAAGTAGCCATGTTCTACGTGAACAAGCAGGGTGGGACTGGCTCTCTGTCGCTTTGCAACGAAGCTTTGAGATTGTGGGCCTTCGCCAGAGAGCATCAGATTCATCTCATGGCAGTGTATCTTCCAGGGGTTCAAAACTCTTGGGCAGACAGACTCAGTCGAGTTCTGCTCCCACACGAATGGTCCCTCCATGGGGACCAGATAGCCAGGATCTTTCGAATTTGGGGAACCCCAGACATAGACCTGTTTGCAAGTCCGTGGAATGCCAAACTTCCCCGGTTCTGTTCCAGGATTCCGTGTCAGGGAGTTCAGGCCAGGGATGCCTTCCTCCTCCACTGGGGGCAAGACTTCCTCTATGCCTTTCCACCCATTCCCCTAATTTCCAAGACACTGTTCAAGCTTCAGAGAGACAAGGGGTCTATGATCCTCATAGCTCCACGTTGGCCACGCCAAGTGTGGTACCCTCTACTTCTTCATCTCTCTCAAGCTCCCTCCCTGGACTTGGGATCTGCTCCAGACCTTCTGTCCCAGAGGAGGGAACATTATGGCACCCAAATCCCCAGTCTCTTCATCTCAGAGCCTGGTTGCTGAAGGCTTAGACCTTCAAGATTGGCATCTGTCTCAGCAAGTGAAGGATATCCTTCATGCTTCCAGAAAGCCTTCCACTAGACGTTCCTATGCTTTTAAATGGAAAAGGTTTACCATTCGGTGTGCAGAGAAGGGTCTTAACCCTCTTGCAATACCTCTGAATTCTTTAGTAGAGTATTTGCAGGCCTTAAAACAAATTCAGTAAGAGTCCATTTGAATGCTATTGCAGCAAACCTTAAGCCTCTCAATGGACATCCTATTTCCTCTCATCCTCTTATTGCAAGATTCATGAGAGGCCTTCTTTTAACTAAACCTCCCATTAGACCACCTCCAGTGGCATGGGATTTGAATTTGGTTCTTGGCCAGCTTATGAAGCCACCCTTTGAACCCTTAGCCACTACCTCCTTGAAATTCCTTTCCTGGAAGGTTATTTTTCTCATTGCAGTCACCTCAGCTTGCCGTATCAGTGAGCTGCAAGCCTTGGTGGCTAATCCTCCTTATACAAGGTTCCATCATGACAAGGTAGTCCTCAGGACTAATCCACACTTTATGCCTAAAGTGGTCTCACCTTTTCATCTGAACCAGGAGGTGTATTTACCTGTCTTTTTTCGAGGACCTCATGCATCAAGTGCAGAGAGGAATCTTCATACCCTGGATTGTAAGAGAGCACTTGCTTTCTACTTACAAAGGACACAGCAACATAGAAAGTCCTCTCAACTCTTTGTTGCTTTTGATCCCTCTCATTTAGGACTTCCAGTCTCTAAGAGAACTCTGTCCAATTGGATTGCTCAGTGTATTTCCTTCGCCTACCAGAGTAAGAACCTTTCTCTGGAGGGCCATGTCACAGCTCACAATGTGAGGGCCATGGCAGCCTCTATGGCTCATCTAAACTCTGTGTCCATCGACCAAATCTGTCGAGCGGCCACCTGGGCCTTGGTTCATACCTTTACAGCCCATTACTGCTTAGACAAGGACTCCCGCCGGGATGCCTTGTTTGGTCAGGCTTTTCTCAAACACCTGTTCCATACCTAATCAACTCCTACCCCCCATCCCTGGTTGGATGCCCGAGATCCATGGGGTGAGGTAGAGCCCTTCTCAGGGACTCACAACTTTGGAGATCTCCCTGGCATCTCTAGCTGGAGAGTCCCCATATGTGAAGACTCATTCCTGCTTGTTCCTGGAGATAGCACAGTTACTTACCTGTAACAGGTGATCTCTGGGAACAGCAGGAATAAGTCTTCACAACCCACTCACCTCCCCTAGGAGTTATATCTCTCTATCTATCTTTCCTTTCCTCTCTCTCTCTTTGTCTCAGCTTTAAAACTCGAACTGGAGAGAGGCGGTTAGGAAAGACGGGAAGGCAGCGCGCAGGCGCTGTGGGATGCTCCCAAAAGCTTTCTTACTGGACGCTGGGGAGCGTTCCCGCGCAGGCTCCGTCGGTACCGACGATGCCCATATGTGAAGACTTATTCCTGCTGTTCCCAGAGATCACCTGTTACAGGTAAGTAACTGTGCTTTCCTGGGTGGTGGTTCCTAATGTGGAACCTTGCATTGTGTAACCATAGTTTGGGTTGTTCTTCCCTAGGTGCATAACTTTGCACTTGTCCACATTAAATTTCATCTGCCATTTTGATGCCCAGTCTTCTAATTTATCAAGATCCTCTTGCAATTTTCCACAATCCTCTTGGGTTTTAACAACTTTAAATAGTTTTGTGTCATCTGCAAATTTGATAACCTCACTCGTTATTCCACTTTCCAGGTCATTTATGAATATGTCAAAAAGCAGCGGACCCAGCACAGATCCCTGGGGTACACCACTATTCACCTTTCTCCATTGGGAAAACTGGCCATTTAGCCCAACCCTCTGCTTTCTGTCTTTTAACCAGTTCTTGATCCACAGTAGTACACTGCCTCCTATCCCATGACTCTTTAGTTTTGCCAAAAGTCTCTGATGAGGGACCTTGTCAAAGGCTTTCTGAAAGTCCAGATACACTATATCAACCGACTCACCTTTGCCAACCGGTTTATTCACACTTTCAAAAAAAACACAACAGATTAGTAAGACAAGATCTTCCTTGTCTAAAGCCATGTTGGCTATCTCCCATTAGGCCATGACTATCTACATGCTGAGTAATTTTATTCTTTATGATGGTTTCTACCATTTTTCCCGGTACTGACGTGAGGCTCACCGGTCTGTAGTTTCCCGGATCACCCCTGGAACCCTTTTTAAAAATTGGTGTTACATTGGCGATCCTCCAATCTTCAGGTATTAGAGATGATTTTAATGATAGTTCACAGATTACTAATAGCAGGTCTGCAATCTAGGGTTAGCCTCGTGTAGCTGAGTGTGAGGGAGTGTATGGGAACCACCCCATCCCCTGCAGGGATTCTCCCCAGCTAAGCTTAGAACAAGGTCAGCATTCATCTATAAGAACCGAAACCCTGCCCCTTTAAGAAAACAGGCTGGAAAATGTCTGGGAAGGGTGTGGCCAGGTCCCAAGATTTAAACCAGGAAGCAGGAGACCTGGAGGAGAGCGAGAAGCCCAGGGGTCTGGAGTATACCTGAAGACTACTTACTTGTAAACGAGCTTGCTGTGGAGGTAGGAAGCATTTGAACTTTATTACTGTCTGCGCAGCCTTGCTGCTGGAGTTCTACTTGGTTGGAGAGACTTTGCTGGACTGTGCTGCCTGAAGTGAGGAAACTTTGAGGAGCCAGTTTTGTTTGTTTTGGAAGTGTCTTCTGTGCTGCAGCAGCATTCAGCTATTCAGCAGAGTAGTCCTGCTGAGAACAATTAAGGACTTGTTACTGCTGGGGGAGAAGCCTTGGACAACAGAGAGTGCTAAAACCCAAGGAAGGCCAGGGCGGTTGCCTGGATGCTTGTCTCTAAATAAAGTATATTTTCTTTATCCTCTTGGCTATGGAGTCTTGTGTCGTGCCTCATGCTGGCCACATCTCACACTGAGTTTTTAACAGATTGAAGTGAGGAGAAATGATTCAGGAGAAGACTAGTGAATTGGAGGTTGCAATAGTCTCGACAGGAGGTGACAAGTGAATGGATGACAGTCTTAGTAGTATGCTTTTTCCTGATCTCCCATTGAATCACCTCTCTACTCTTCAATTAATTGAAACCTCAGCTGCATGGCTAATCTTCTCTCTGTAACACTATGCTCGCATAACCCCTCTACTCAAATCACTTCACTGGCTACTGATCTGTTTCAACATATAGTTCAAATTTCTCCTACACTCCTACAAGTGCATGCACTTTGCAGTTCCTCATTACCTCTCCTCTCTTATCTCCCCTTAAAACTCTTCTCTGGAATTCCGTCCATCAGTCAATCACTTTTATCTGTGTCAGTATGTCAGGCTCCATCTCTGGTCCTATTAAAATCCAGGCTAAAAATTCGCCTCATCGAGGCTGCTTTTGGATTCTAACACCCCAACCCCCTTATTATTTGTTTAACTCCCTGTATGCTTTAATCATTCTCCGGGAACAAGCAGGAAGTCAGTCCTTTTATACCCCAAATTTCCTGTCATGATTTGACAACCTCCAATCTGTAATCAAACCGCTTCTGATCGCTGGAAGTAGCGGTATACAAATGTATACTAAATAGAATAAATAAATTATGTATGGGTGATGTTGGCACCGATGGAGCCCTCATGAAAGCATCCCCTCCATCTTTCATATAAAGCATTTGGGAGATGCTACCACGCATGCCTGGTCCCCTTCCCACCTAAGGATGCCATCTTGCTCAGTCTCCTTTTTTTTCCGCGGAGCCCTTCAGACATTCGTCTGGCTTGTCTATTGAAAAAGTTGATTTTTCTTCTGAGTTTCATACTCACCTCCAATATCGCATTGGTACTCTTCCCGCCACCTGACCTCGCTGCCTCAATGTCAAGTTTGGGTCTTTTTTTTTTTTTGCAGTTTTCTTTGTCTTTAATTTTCTGGCATCTTTGTGCGTTTTTTCCCTAACTGGCATCCCAGCGAGTCTTCTACCTCGCCGGGATATTTTTTTCCCCCCATGGCTACCAGTGGCTTTAAGAAGTGTGATTGGTGCTCGAAAATCATGCCTTTAACCGACACACACGACTGCTGTCTCCGCTGCCTCGGGTCAGATCACAACCCGGCAACATGCGGTCTCTGCAAAAGGATGTCCCTCGAGGTCCTCAAGAGCTGCCAGCAGCAGCATGATAAGTTTTTCCCCAAGTCTCCAGTGCCTCCAAAGACCAGGACCTTGTCTGAAGCCTCGACACCTCGGGCAGACCCATCCGAACTAGAGTCCCGCCGTAGGCCTTCAGAAAGGGGGTCTCCCTCAAGGGAACCCAGAAAGAAGAAGAAAGCTTTGAAGGCAGCCTCCTTGGATGGATCTGACCGGCCGGGTGCTCCTCGAGCCAGGTTCCCCAGTCCAAGATGCTCTTAGGAGGAATAGGAGAAGGAGCGGCCTGCAAAGGTCTCCCGGAAGGACTCGATCTCGGACTGGCCTTGGTCCCCAGACACTATCCTCATTGAGGATTCCCCTTCGGGGGAGCCAGCGTCGGGCCCAAATCCCTCGTTGCCCGCGTTGAAAGCTGCAGAGTCCTTCTGTCCTCGAGTCCAGAATGGCAGCCCTGGAGCGCAGTTGGTCTGCCTTCGTGGACCAGCGGCGAGTGCTGTTGTCCGGTACAACCAGTTTATCTGCCTCGACCACCGGCCCCTCGATGTCAAAGACATCCCCGGAGGCCGAGCTGATCTGATTCCTGCTTGACGGGACTGCGATCGTCCCCAGCAAGTGTGCTTGGCACTGGCCACGGAGCATTGGGAGGACATGGGCGGGGATCAGCCCCGAGGCCTGCAGACCATCCCTCCTATGAGTCCTTGATGGATTACTCTGAGTTGGAGACAGAGGAGGAGGAGGAATCCCCCGATACCTGTTGCCACTGCAACGTTCCCTCAAATTCTCCCATCTCGGAGCCTCGGCGGCAGTCCCTGCCGGAGGATATGGGCTTCCTTGATTTCTTCAAGGATATGTCTAAGGCCCTGGCATTTCCTACGGAGTCGGAGGAGGACCCTCTGGCGGATGAGTTGGAAATCCTTCAGTACAAGGCTCCCCCGAGGGAATCGCTCATGGTGCCCATCCCTCCCATCCTGGAATGGCTGATGCTCCAGATGTGGGAGACACTGGCATTGCTGCCGGTGGTGAGCAAGCGGCTCCACTCAATATATCGAGTCAGCCGGAGCCTGGGTTTCCATAAATCACAGCTGCCGCATAACTCCATGGTGGTAGAGTCGGCATGCGTCAGCTAAAAAGTTAGAAGACGTACTTCTTGATGCCCCCCGACAGGGAGGCCTGCACCTTGGATGTTCTCAGCAGAAAGTGTTACCAATGCTCGATGCTTATTGGCCGCATCCAGGCCTATTAACTGAACATGGGCATGTACCTGAGAGACCTGGCAAAGGAACTCGCTGGGTTCTCAGCTGGTCTCTCAACTGGTCTCCCCGAGAAATCCCTGCAGCAGTTCAAGAACCTGGCCAAGGCCGTCCGTGAGTGCTCCAAGTTTATGTCTCGGGCAGCCTATGACAGGTTTGAGTCTGTGGCTCGAGTAGCGGCGGTGGGCATCAGTGCACGACGCCAAGCTTGGTTACAGTAGTCTAACCTTAAGCAGTGGGTTCAGGACAAATTGGTCGATGTCCCATGCCAAGGAGAGAACCTCTTTGGCAAACCCATGACTGACAAGGCTGCCGAGCTGGAGACCGAGTTCATGACAATGTGTTTTTGTTACATTGTACCATTGTTTTGTTCGCTGTAAACCGCACTGATCTTAATAGCGCGGTATATAAGAAAGCTAAATAAATAAAATAAATGACGAGGACCAGGGTATCCAGAAAGACCACTGCCCCTCCCCAACTGAGGGGCTCGGGTAAAAAGTCCTTCTACTTGAGGAAAGGGGCTGCCTACAGAAACTACCCACCTTTTCAGGCCTCCGCAGCTCCCCAACAGGGTCAGCAAGCCAAGGGACATGGGCATGGCCCTCATAAGCAGAAGGCTCCAAAACCCCAGACACCGGCCCCAGCCCAGCCAGGGGGAGTTTCCGGCCCAGCCAGGGGGGAGTTTTTGACTCCTTGGGTATAGCCTGTCTACCTCAAGGAGGTCAGCAGCCCACAGGGGGTCTGACCCACTATGCCCAGAGGTGGTTGGCCATCACCACTGACTCCTGGGTGCTTAGGGTGGTCATGGAGGGTTATCTCCTCCACCTGACTCATACACCTCCCCCTTACTTTCTGGGAGAGCCCTTCAGATCTTCCCTCCACCGGGAGCTTCTACTGAAGGAGTGGGCAGATCTTCTCGAGGAAAAAGCAGTGGAACCGGTGCTCCACCATCTCAAGGGCAAGGGGTTCTATTCCAGGAACTTCCTCGTGTCAAAAAGGACAGGGGGTCTAAAGTCCATCCTCAACCTGCACAACCTCAACAAGTTCCTGGTGAGGGAGAAGTTCAAGATGCTCTCCTTTGGAATATTGCTGCCCTACCTCCAGCAGGGAGATTGGCTATGCTCCTTAGACCTAAAGGATGCCTACACCCACATCCTCATTCACCCCAACCACAGCCAGTACCTGTGGTTCATAGTAGGGGCGAGCACTATCAGTACAGGGGCTGCCTTTCGGCTTGGCCTCCGTCCCAAGGGTTTTCATAAAATGCCTGACAGTCATGGCTGCTTTCCTCCGCCTCCAGGGGGTCTTTGTCTTCCCCTACCTGGACAACTGGCTCATAAAGGGAGGCACGGCCTCAGAGGTGCGGCAGGCCTCCACATGCACCATCCAGGTCCTGCAGCACTTGGGTTTTGTTATAAACTACTCCAAGTCTCATCTCCTTCCGACACAATGTCTGGAATTCATCGGGGCAAAACTGGATACTCTCCAGTCAAAGGCCTTCCTGCCCAGGGACTGAGCTGACTGCCTCAGGACTCTGACACGGGATATACAGCACCATCCCTTCATGCCCGCTTGGCTCCTTCTATGCCTTCTCAGACACATGGACTCCATGGTCCATGTCACACTAGACGCTCGCCTCCACATGAGGGCTGCGCAGTGGTGTCTCCAAGAGCAGTGGACTCAAGCCACAGGGCACCTCTAAGACAGGGTCTCGGTAACTCATCAACTGGTGGACTCTGTGACCTGGTGGCAGACTCCCCAATATCTTGAGGCGGGCATGCCCTTTCAGGCCTCGAGCTCCTTAAAGGTCCTTACCACGGATGCCTCCCTGCTCTGCTGGGGAGCCCACTGCGAGGAACTCTGCACCCAGGGCAGCTGGTCACTGGACGAGTGTGCCCAGCAGATCAATTTCCTGGAACTACAGGCGATTTACTTAGGCCGTTGAGCCTTTTGCCACCACCTGCATCACCAGCCAGTGCTGGTCCAGATGGACAACTAGGTGGCGATGTTCTATGTGAACAAACAGGGGGGGCGGGGTCTCATGTCCTCTGCCAGGAGGCAATGCTTCTCTGCTCGTATGCAATCCAAAAAGGTATCCCCCTATGGGCAGTATACCTACCAGGCCAGAACAAGCTGCTGGCCGACAGGTTGAGCAGAGTCCTCCAGCCGCACGAGTGGCAGCTGGACCCCAGTGTGGCCAACCAGCTCTTCCGGATCTGCAGGAAGCCCATGATGGACCTATTCACCAGTCCGGACAATTTCCAGTTGCCCCGCTTCTCTTCCTGGCAGACCCACCCCTCCAGGGTGGCAGCGGACGCTTTCCTCATCTCGTGGTCGGAGGGCCTTATGTACACCTTTCCTCCTATGCTGCTGATTGCCAAAACTTTGTTCAGGACCCTCCGCAACAAGACCTCACTTATCCTGATAGCCCCTCAGTGGCCCAGGCAACCGTGGTTCCCGCTGTCCCTCTGACTATCGGTGGAGACCCCGGCCCGTTGGGGACTTCTCCAGGACTCCTGTCTCAGGAAGGGGACTCTCTTCTGCACCCCAACCTGGGATCCCTATCTCTGACAGCGTGGCTGCTGAAAGGATGACCTTAGCCCCTTTCAACCTCTCCGGTAAGGTAGAGGAGATCCTGCTGGCCTCTTGCAAGGCCTCTGCTAGGAAAGCTTACGCTGTCAAATGGCGCAGGTTTGCATCCGGGTGTACCCAGCATTGGAATGACCAATTCTCCTGCCCGATGGGACTGGTGTTACAGTATCTTCCCCACCTCTCGCAATCCGGGCTTAAATCTAACTCCATCCCGGTGCATCTCAGTGTCCTGGCGGCTTACCACCACCCGGTGGATGGCAAGCCCCTCTCAGTCCAGCCGCTGGTGACCTGCTTTCTTAGGGGTCTGCTCTTATTGAAGCCACCGGTTTGCCCTCCAGCGACCGAATGCAACCTCAGTGTGGTGTTGGGGCAGCTCACTTGCCCACCCTTTGAGCCTCGTGTTACTTGTCACCTATGATACCTCTCATGGAAGGTGGCATTCCTGGTTGCACTCATCTCCGTTTGCAGAGTTAGCGAGCTTCAGGCCTTAGTGGCGGAGGCACCTTATACCAGGTTCTACAAGAACAGGGTGATGGTCCGCACGCACCCTAAATTTCTTCCATCTCAACCAGGAAGTGGTACTTCCTACCTTCTTTCTGAGACCTCACTCCAGTCAGGTGGAGACAGTCCTTCACACCTTGGACTGTAAGAGGACTTTGTCCTTCTATATCCAATGCACTCAGGGCCACCACAAAGTCTCTCAGCATCAGGACCATGGCGGTCTCAGTGGCAAACTTGTACTATGATCCGATGGTAGACATTTGCCGGGCTGCCACCTGATCTTCAGTCCATACCTTCACAACTCATTACTGCCTGGAAAGGGAGTCCCAGTGGAACAGTGTTTTTGGCCAGGCTGTGCTCTGTAATCTGTTCGGGGTTTAGGCAGCTCCTACCCTCTAACCCTTCTGTGTTCAGGCTACCGGAGTACTGGTTTTTATCGGACACAGGGGTCCTACTGTGGTTTGTGGGCACGGACTTAATTGCTGCTGCTCACGGCTCCCCGTGAGGGAGTCCGTGTTTTTTCGCTATGGGCTTTTGGTAGCCTGTAGCTGGGGAGTCTCATATGCAGGAACTGACCTCCTGCTTGTTCCCAGAGAAAGTGTAGTTACTCATCTGTAACAGATGTTCTCTGGGGACAGCAGGAATCAGTCCTCCCAACCCTCCCTTCTCCCCTTGGAGTTGCTCCTTTACCATCTTTTATTTTGCTGTCTTTTAGCAATGTCATCTGACTGAGCAAGATGGCACCCTTGGGCAGGAAGGGGACCATGCATGCGTGGTAGCATTTCCCAAAGGCTTTCTTTGAAAGCTGGGGGTATGCTTCCGCGAGGGCTTCTTCGGTGCCAACGTCACCCATATGTGAGGACTGCTTCCTGCTGTCCACGGAGAACACCTAATCTCCAGGAACAAGCAGGAATGTAGTCCTCACATATCGGTATCATCAGTACCAACAAAGCCTGCGCGGGAACGCTCCCCAGCATCCAATAAGAACGCTTTTGGGAGCATCCCTCAGCACATGCGCGCTGCCTTCCCGCCTTTCCAACTGTCCCTCTTCAGTTCTTCGTTTTCCGCGGAGCCAACAGGATCTATTCCCTGTCACCGCAGAAAATTCCATCTTTAAATTTCTTTTCTTGTGGTCGCGTTTCCCTACCGCACGACGCTTACTGGTACCACATGTTCTTTTCTTTTCTTTTCAAAAAAAAAAAAAAAAAAACTTAGGCTTTAGACTGTTTCTTTTCAGAAACTTTTCTCTTTGGTGCTAGGCACCATTTTGGGCACTAGGCCCCATCTTCCTAAAACATGGAAATGTCAACTAGTGTTTTTAAAAAAAAAAAAAATGTACTAAGTGTGGCGGTACCATTTCCGCCACTGACACCCATGATTGGTGTCTGAAATGTTTAAGACCTGAACATTCTCCAACTGAATGTCTCTCCTGTATGGGGATGACTAAAAGAGGAAGACATAACCGGGCTGCAAAGCTCGGTACCCTCTTTTCTTCAAATGCCAGATCCATTTCATCGACATCGTCAAGGGCCTCTTCTTCCTCCCATGGATCTCAGGTAACTAAACATAAAAGCCGGTCCTCAAAGGGTAGCTCTCCTACTAAGCATCAAGAGGCCATTGGCATTGCCCTTGAGGGAACCACACCGGCAAAACAGCCCCAGCGGGAGGCTTCGGCTTCCAAAGCATCGATGGGGCTTCAGGATGTTCTCGAGGCATCGACCTCACAAGAACTACCTGTGCCATGCTCAGGGGTTCCAGCCGTCCTTACCGGTACCGACACCCAAGCATCGGCAGCGTCGATAGACCAGGGGTTCCTCGCTATCGAACGCAGCGTCACAGCTCTTCTTTCAGCTGCGGTACTGGTGGGCCCACGGGCACCGGTACCGACATCGACACCGATGCCTGTACCAACACTGGTGCAGTCACCGGTACCGACACCAACGATACCAGTACCAATGGTACCGGCCCAGGTGGGAACTCTTCCCATGCCATCTCTGGCAGGAATTGACAAAGCGGTACCGGGATAGCTCGGTACCGACTTCGATCGGTAACGAGATCGTGCTTTGCAGGAGCATCGGGGTCAGGAATACTTTGATTCCTCCGATTCCTTAGACTCGGACAATTCTGCTGGCACTAGAGGGTTTCTCCTAGAAGATCCCTCTTCTCCCCAAAGCAGAATGTCACCTCCAGAGGACATGTCATTTCAGGATTTCATCCGTGATATGGCCAAAGGTCTTTCAATCACAGTAGCTCCTGAGGAGGAACCCAGAGCAAAGGAATTTGAAATTCTCCAATATCCTAAAGCTCCTAAGGAGGCAGCCACTCTGCCTAGCCATGGAATTCTGCATAATTTGATGCTCAGAATGTGGGAGACACCTCTGACTACTTCTCCTCACTCTAGGAGACTGGATACTATGTATCAAGTTCTGCCATATCCTGGATGTCAGAAAACCCAGCTGCCACACCATTCAATGGTAGGTGAATCAGCCATGCGTAGGATAAAAAGTGAGAGGCATGCATCCAATCTTCCAGGTCATGAATGCAGGACTCGGGATGATTTTGGGCGCAGAACCTTTCAAGCTTCCATGCTTTCAGCTAGGATCAGTTCATATATCCTGTATATGGGAATGTTCCTCATGGAAGTCACAGGAGACTTGGAACTTATGAGCCCATTTCTCCCAGATGACAAGAGACAAGATTTTCTTGCTCTACTTAAGCATGCTCAGGATGTCTCCAAGTTTGTTAATCGTGCAGCCTTTGACTGCTTCGAATGCATCAGCAGAACCTCTGCTATTGCCATTGGCGCACAACGGATTGCCTGGCTACAGGCATCAGACTTGGAGACATGGGTACAGGACAAGTTAAGCAACATTCCTTGCACGGGAGAGAATCTCTTCGGCAAGAACTGGCAGGAAAAGGCCAATGAGTTAGATGCTGACTCCAGCCAAAAGGAAACCTTATTAAAAACCCTCTTTTAGCAAAAAGAGGAAGTTTTATCCTTTCTATACCCAGCAGAGTCAAACTCAAGGTCAGGTTGCCCAAAAGGGACAAACTAGACAGCAAAAGAAGCCAAAAGGCCCGAGAGCCCAACCAGCTCTCCAGGGTCAACCCCCTCAAGGGCTTTGACTCCTTCCTAGAGAGCTTTGCCTCCCTGCCTCTGAGGTGTCCCCAACCCCCCAATATTCCGGGCAGGTTATGCCACTTTGTCAACAGATGGCATCAGATAACAGCAGAAGATTGGACTTTGTCCATTGTAGGAGAGGGGTACAAGCTTCATTTTCACAGCATGCCCCTTCCTACATTTCTAAAGCAATTCAATTAACAAACCTCTGCAGACAATCTGCTAGATTACGAGGTCTCCACACTTCTTGCCCAAGGGGCAATAGAGGACGTACCCATTCTTCAACAGGGGGCAGGGTTCTACTCCCCCTATTTTCTTATTCCGAAGAAAACAGGAGGACATAGACCCATTCTAGACCTCAGAGAATTGAACAAATATCTGTTTCCAGAGAAGTTCAAAATGATTTCTCTAGGAACTCTTCTGCCATACCTTCAAAGCCAGGATTGGCTTTGCTCTCTAGACTTAAAGGATGCATACACTCACATTCTCATCCATCCAAATCACAGGAAATTCTTACGTTTCCTTTTCAGGGGAAGACATTTCCAGTACAGGGTTCTTCCCTTTGGTCTGGCTTCTGCACCAAGAGTATTCACGAAATGCATGGCAGTAGTAGCTGCATTTCTACGAACCCTGGGGATTTTCGTCTTCCTTTACTTAGACGACTGGCTCATTCGAGCCCCTACAGTTGCAGAGGCCAGCACTGCACTTTCTCATACAATGTGAATCCTCCAATACTTGGGATTGGTAATAAACTTCCCAAAATCTCAACTAGTTCCTTCAAAATGCCTAGAATTCATAGGAGCCTGGCTAGATACCAGACAGGCAAGGACTTTCCTTCCACAAGCCCGGTGTCTTCGCATAATGCAACTAGCTTCTCAAGCAGCAGGCAAATCCTCCCTCACTGCTCGAGAGCTACTGCAGTTACTGGGACATATGGCATCCACAGTTCATGTAGTCCCATATGCTCGCCTCCACATGCGAGAAGCTCAGTGGACCCTCTCCACACAGTGGACACAGGCCACGGGTCATTTGTCGGACAAAATAATAATTTCTCAATGGCTAATTTTGTCCCTCCAATGGTGGCAATCACTAGAAAATCTGACAGTGGGGTCTCCTTTCCATCAACCCCTCTTTCAGGCCACCCTAACAACAGATGCATCACAGGTGGGTTGGGGAGCACACCTGAATCATCTGTCTACCCAGGGCACCTGGACTCCACAGGAGGTTGGTTTGCACATAAACCTCCTGGAATTAAGAGCAATCTATTTAGCTCTTTGAGTATTCCATGACCAGCTGAGCTACAAGACAGTCCTAGTCCAGACGGACAATCAAGTAGCCATGTTCTATGTGAACAAGCAGGGCGGAACAGGCATTCAAAACCTCTGGGCAGACAAACTCAGTCGAGTACTGCTGCCTCACGAGTGGTCCCTCCACCTAGACCAGGTGGCGAAGATATTTCATCTCTGGGGCACTCCAGACATAGACCTCTTTGCAAGTCAACTGAATGCCAAACTTCCCCGGTTCTGTTCCAGGATTCCGGCTCACAACTGTCAGACAAGGGATGCTTTCCTCCTTCACTGGGGTCAGGACTTCCTTTATGCCTTCCCACAAATTCCCCTCATCCCCAAAACACTCTTCAAGCTTCAGAGAGACAGGGGGTCGCATGATTCTCATAGCACCAAGATGGCCACGCCAAGCGTGGTATTCCCTGCTTCTACATTTCCCTCAAGCGGCACCTCTGGAGTTAGGGCATGCTCCAGATCTCCTTTCCCAGGAGAACGGGACGCTATGGCACCCGAATCCCCAGTCCCTGCACCTCACGGCCTGGTTGCTGAAGGCTTAGACCTCCAAGATTTCAACCTGTCCCAACAGGTAAAAGATATCCTTCAGGCTTCTAGGAAACTTTCCACAAGAAGATCTTATGCCTTCAAGTGGAAACGTTTTACTATATGGTGCTCCAAGAAGAGATTAAACCCCCTGGTTATACCCTTAGAATCGATACTAGAGTATCTCCTTCACTTATCGAATTCTGGTCTAAAGACCAATTCGGTAAGAATCCATCTTAGTGCAATTGCAGCTTCTTATAAGCCTCTGAATGGACAACCAATTTCCTCTCATCCACTCCTATCAAGATTTATGAGAGGCCTTTTATTAACTAAACCTCCCATCAAGCCACCACCGGTAGCATGGGATCTAAATCTAGTTCTCAGGCAGCTCATGAAGCCGTCTTTTGAGCCTTTAGCCACTACAGCCCTTAAGTTTTTGACCTGGAAGGTCATCTTCCTAATTGCAATCACCTCTGCCCATCGCATTAGTGAATTGCAAGCTTTAGTGGCTGATCCTCCTTATACTAGGTTTTATTATGATAAGGTTGTTCTTCGAACTCACCCACACTTTATGCCAAAGGTGGTTTCGCCTTTTCATTTAAATCAATCAATTTATCTTCCTGTATTTTTTCCAAGGCCTCACGCCTCTAATGCAGAAAGAAACCTTCATACTTTGGATTGTAAAAGGGCCTTAGCCTTTTACATACAAAGAACACAGCAACATAGAAAGTCCTCACAACATTTTATAGCTTTTGACCCTAGTCATTTGGGACTTCCAATCTCCAAAAGAACTTTATCTAAATGGATTGCCCAATGCATATCCTTTGCTTATGAGAGTAAGGGTCTTCCTCTTCAGGACCATGTCACAGCTCATAATGTGAGAGCCATGGCAGCTTCTATGGCTCATCTCCACTCTGTGTCTATCGACATTTTTCGAGCAGCCACCTGGGCTTCGGTACACACCTTCACAGCCCACTACTGCCTGGATAAAGCCTCCCGTCGGGATGCCTTCTTTGGCCAAGCTGTTCTTCAAAATCTCTTTCAAACCTAAACCAACTCCTACCCACCAACCCTGGTGGGATGCCAGAGATCCATGGGAGGAAGGATTCCCACCTTCTAGGATGGCACCTTCCTGGGGCTATCTCCCTAGCATCTTCAGCTAGGGAGTCCCCATATGTGAGGACTACATTCCTGCTTGTTCCTGGAGATAGCGTAGTTACTCACCTGTAACAGGTGATCTCCAGGAACAGCAGGAATTTAGTCCTCACAACCCACCCACCTCCCCTAGGAGTTGTCTCTCTATCTCTTTCCTCTCTCCCTCTATCCTTTCACTCAGCTACAAACTTAACTGAAGAGGGACAGTTGGAAAGGCGGGAAGGCAGCGCGCATGTGCTGAGGGATGCTCCCAAAAGTGTTCCTATTGGACGCTGGGCAGTATTCCCGCGCAGGCTCCGTTGGTACCGACGATACCCATATGTTAGGACTAAATTCCTGCTGTTCCCGGAGATCACCTGTTACAGGTGAGTAACTACGCTTTACAGGTGAGTAACTATGCTTTTCCCTCAAGGAACTACCCTAGTACTTTGTGTTTCTCAAATAGATTGTAAACTCTGTGGAGCAGGAGCTGTCTAATGTATACCTTGTAGTTCTACTCACATGATAATTAGTAGTAGCATTTAGGGCTTTTATGGCATCTAAGGTTAGTTTATTATACAGAGTTAGCTAGGGTAATACAATTGGAAATATAATCTTTTATATTGTTTACTTTCTTTAGGAAAGAAAAAATCAAAGTTTAAATCTTTCAAAAAATTCTTTGTTAAAAAGAAAAAAAAAGAGACTTTGCCCTCTTTAGTGAAAATTGGTCTGAAACCTAGTCAGTCAGCCAGTGATGTCACAGCCTCAGAATCTATGCTCATGGACTATGATTCTGAAGAAGAAATGAGGTAAGGCATTCTGCTAACTATAGCTTCCGATTAGTCTGCAAAGGTTTTAAGAACCTCTTATAAAGTTAAAATATTCTACACTGTTGTTTCAAACTGTAGGGGTCTTTTACTAAAGGGCATTAGCTGACAACGTGAGTTCTGATGCGTGCTGAATGCGCGTTGGGATTCGTGTTGCCAGCTAGTACAGGACCATGACATCATGGGATGATTCCTTTGATAACCGTCTGCCTCACATTAGGATAGCAAGTGGGCAGGGTAGGGGCGGAGAGTGACGTGTTGTGCTCTCTCCAGTTAGCAAGGGATCAGCTAATGTCAACTCAATAGGTGGTGTTAAGTGCACCCATGCTAATATGCCATGTGCTAAGAGACAAGGCTGCGTTAACTGCCGGGGAAATGCTTTCCACGCCCCCATACAGTTAATGCAGTGGTATTGCACCGAACACACCATAGTTTAAGCTCTGTTGGCATGTTCGGTGCAACACCCTAGTGCCATTTAGTAAAAGGTCCCCTGTGTGTCTAGTACTAAAACTGATTTGAATGGATAAAAATACATTATTGTTAACTGCAGATACTGCATGTGTGTTACCCTTCAGCAAGTCATCTATATCACCACTATGCAGGCACTCTGGACCCAGCATTCCAGAAAAAGCTGAGCTCCTAAATTTAGGCTCCTAAATTTGGGTCGTGTGTTCAGCCACCCTTAGGAGCCTAAGTTGTCAGCTGAAAATTCATCCTAATTTAGGGGCTCAAAATTTCAACCTGTCATTCATTTTCCTAGATTGATGAGCCTAATTTAGCTGCCTAGTGCTGAAAATCAGTGCTAAGCTCCTAACTTTTTGTCCGTGCCCTAAATCTGCCTCCATTGTCGTTCACTTTATATGCTCCTAAATTTAGGAATTTAATGAAATTTTAAGAAAAACTTTAGGAACTCAGTCCTTGAAAATTTTCAGAGGCCAATTTAGGAGCTTAACTCTCAAAGTAAGGAGCATAAATCCTTGAAATATTGAGCCCTATGTCTTAGTGTTGAGCTGGGGGAAATGTAAAAAAAAAAAAAAGTAGAAACTGGTCTTAAACATTTTCCAGAAATCTCCCAGAATCTCAAATGTAGAAAAGATCATTTCAAGCTTGCACTGCAATACAGTGGAAATTACTGAGAGTCTGTCCAAAAGACCATTCACATGTCTTCCACACAGATTTTAAGGTGATTTATTCTTGTGGCTCACTCTTTGGCAATGCTAATGGGCACTAAGGAACTGATTTTAAAAGGTGTTTCTTGAGGTAAAGTGACGTTTTTATATGCAGGAATAACCTGCTCTAAATTACATGAACTATATGTACTGATGGAGGAGTGGAAGAGTAGCCTAGTGGTTAGGGGCAGCAGCCTGGGATCAGAAAGATCAGGCTTTGAATCCCACTGACTCTCCTTGTGGTGTTGGACAAGTCATTTAACCCTCCATTGCCTCAGGTACAATTCCAGGGACAGGGAAATGTACAGTACCTGATTGTAACTCACCTTGGAAAGGTGTGAGCTAAATACTATAAAAAAATAACTTAAGCATATACTGCCTGTATGTACATGCGTAAGTTTATCCCTCCTTAGTGGAGGCTTTCCTGGCATGAGAGTTGGGAGCACTGCCTAATAGTTAGAGCACTGGCTTGGGAACCAAGAGACCAGGGTTCAGTTCCCACTAGCACTCCTTGTGGCCTTGAACAAGTCACTTAACCCTCCATTGCCTCAGACAAATCCAAGTTATCAATGTCCCTGTTTAATGTACATTACCAAGTTTAAGTTAACAATGTAAGCTACTTTGACTAAACAATAAAGCAGTATAAAAACATGTTAAATAAATAAAAATAAAATAAGTTATCTAGTTCCTTAGAGGGAGATCTTTTGGCCAATACTGCCTTTTAAACTACATTCCAAGGCAGTGTATGATATTTGAAGTTCTTAATTCTACCCATTGAAATCCATGCAGGATATGGTTGTTAAAAATCAAGGACTCCCCTAAAATCTCCCTACTGTAACTGGATAACTTAGCAGCTCTGAGCTGGGGAAGGGTTAGTGCTGAAAAGCATACTTTATATGAATTAAAAGTGGTTATTTTAGAAGCCCTATTCATGATTTAAACATGTATAAGTAGCCATATACACATGTAAATCACATCCAGGTGCAAATTGACATTTTAGAAATGGCAAAATTTGCATGTGGCTGACTGCATCAGATCTAAATTAAAAGGAGGGGAGTGTTGGGGTGCACCCTTGGCGGGACAAAATTCTACACGTGAATGCCCTATTTCATATTATTGCTTATAGCTGGATTACCATAGTAATGGCAACCATAAGGTCAGCTTTAAAAGGAATATTAAGCTTGCATTATGTTTTCATTTTGTCTAAGAGAAAGTTTCACAAGCAAAGAGTTACTATTGACATTTGAACTAGCTAATAGTAAGCCTTTATTGCTAAACGAAGGACTTAAAATATTGATTCATCACTATTGATGATACCAAAATCTGCAATAAAGTAGACACCCAGGAAGGTGTAGATAACATGAGGAGGGATCTGGCTAAGCTTGAAGAATGGTCTAGAATTTGGCAACTGGGATTTAATGTTAAAAAATGTAAGGTCATGCATTTGGGCTGCAGCAATCCAAGGGAGCAATACAGTATAGGAGGTGAAGTACTTTTGTCCACTAAAGAAGAGCGGGACCTAGGCGTAGTTGTGTCCGATGATCTTAAAGTAGCTAAACAGGTAGAAAAGGCGACGGCAAAAGCTAGAAGGATGCTTGGGTGCATACGGAGAGGAATGGCTAGCAGAAAAAAGGAGGTGATAATGCCTCTGTATAAGTCTTTGGTGCGACCTCATTTGGAGTATGGTGTGCAATTCTGGAGACCGCACCTTCAAAAGGATGTGAACAGGATGGAGTTGGTGCAGAGGGTTGCTACTAAGATGATTAGTGGTCTTCATTATAAAGCATATGAGGACAGACTTAAGGATCTTAACATGTACACCTTAGAGGAAAGGCGGGATAGAGGTGATATGATTGAGATGTTTAAATACCTCCGTGGCATAAATGTTCAGGGAGAGAGCCTCTTTCAATTGAAAGCAAGTTCTGCGACAAGGGGACATGGGATGAGGGTGAAGGGAGATAGATTCAGGAGTGATATGCGGAAATATTTCTTTACGGAAAGAGTAGTGGATCCGTGGAATAGTCTCCCAGTGGAGGTGGTAGAGATGAGGACAGTAACTGAATTCAAAAAAGCATGGGACCAACACAGAGGATCTCTAAAGGTAAAAAGTGGACTGTTGTAGTTATGGAAGGACAGACTAGATGGGCCTTGTGGTCTTTTTCTGTCATCATGTTTCTATGTTTCTATTTGCTAATAAGAGGCAGTGACATGAGAATAACCAATAGCAGCTACCTCTTTGAAGTCTTTCTTGAAACAAGAGATGAATCCTATATCATGGGTAGAAGAAGCCAGCGTGTAGGGTTAAATGGCAATCTAGCCTGGGTTCATATGTTGAGCTGAAGCAGAGCAAACTCCTGAAAACACAGCTGTGGCTCCACAGCTTTAAAAAGCATAACTTCAGCATGTTGTAGGAAACAATGCCAAGAAATAAACACCTCAAGAAACCATTAAAACTTCTGGAAGAAAATCTTTAATTTAAATTCAAAGCCAGTAGAATAATATGTTAATTAAGATGCAAAGACAGACCAGAGAACAATGCAAGCCAGAAATAAGAGTGGCCGCTAAAATCCAGTCAATTTTCACTGCAAGAAGAGGCCATAAAGAACTCAGCTTATTATAAAAATATTATTTCATATTTTCCTTAGACAAGTTTTGGCAAGACTATGATGCAGATATTAATAATGAAAGAGACTTTATTTAATATATTGGGAAGCAGCAAAAGCAGTTTTATGGGAATAAATCTTTTACATAGCAAAGATAATCAAGTCTTTATCTATTATTTTTTATGAAGAAAAACTAGAGGATCTGGAGAACGGATATTGAATAAATCTACATTTTATGGCTGAGAATGAGCTGTGAGATTTCAAAGTCCTGGCTTCTATGAAAGCTGACACTGAGTGAGGCGGGTGGAAAGCAAGGGATTGAACACACATACAGGTTGAGAACTAAGAAGGAAAATGGGTGGATACTTAGAGCGGTCATTGGGAAAAACTCGAACTTTGCACATAAGGCTGAAATTTTGCAATCCACCTGAAGGGGCCAACAACCAACCTATGAGAATAAGAGAATCCTGATATTCCAAGAATCTACAGGAACAAGCAGGAATGAGTCTTCACATGTGGGTACGTCGGCGCCGACGGAGCCCGCACGGGAATGCTCCCCAGCATCCAATCAGAAAGCTTTTGGGAGCATCCCTCGCGCCTGCACGGTGACTTCCCGCCTTTCCACCTGCCTCTCCCCAGTTTTCGTTTTTCCGCGGAGCCGGCAGGACGTACCTCCTGTCACCGCAGAAATTTTTTCTCAAATATCCTTTTGTTTTTGTTTTCTTGTGGTCGCGGCTTTTTCCCGCCGATACCGGCGTCGCCGGTGCGCTAATTTTCTTTATCCCTTCTTTTTCCTTCCAACAAAGAACCAGTTTCGGTTTCTCTTTATAGGCCTACGGGCCCTTCCAACATGGAGCCTTCTTCCCCTAAGAAGTGCCTTCACTGTGGAAACTTAGTTTTCGTTTTAGACTCCAACGCCTGGTGTCTGACCTGTTTGGGACCTGACCCTTGTTCCCCCAATTCATTGGGCTTTAGTGTCGGGAGAAGACCTTCTCTCTTTCGGGTGTCCCTCAACGCCGTCTTTCCTCCTGAGGTGCGGATACCGGTTTATTCTTCTCTACGGGATCAGGTAACCCACAAACAGTCTGTTAAGACTAGCCATTCCTTGAGGGGTAAGTCTCATGCCCGGCATGATGACGGCTCCGGCCTTCCCCTTAAGACATCATTGGCAAGAAAACCCTGGCGGGAGTCTTCGGGCTCCAAAGCATTCACGGGGTTTCAGGTTGTTCCTTGGGTTCACTCCTCACAGAACATACCTGAGCCATGCTCGGGGGTGGTATCTGCTTCGAGCGGTACCAATCCCCCGGCATCGGCATCGGCGTCGAGTGCTCCACTCTTCGCCGAGGATCGTCAACTGGTGTCCTCGGTGCCTTCGTGGCCGATCGACTCTACCCAGACTGGCTTTCCTGCACCCCGGCCATGCGCGGGGTCGGTACCGGCTTCGAGCGGTACCGATTCCCCGGCATTGACACCGGTGTCGAGTGACTTGCTCGTCACCGGGGATCGGCGTTGGGTGTCCTCGGTTCCTTCAGGGCCAATCGATCCGACCCGAATGGCCTCTCCGGCAACCCAACCAGGCGCGGGGTTGGTACCTGCTTCGGGCGGTGCCGATTCCCCGACGTCGAGGCCAGTGTCGAGTGCTCCGCTCGTCACTAGGGGCCGTCATCCAGGGTCCCCGGGGCCCTCGGTCGATATGACCCGGACTGGGTTCCCTCGGCCCGGACCAGCCGCAGGGTGGGTTCCGGCTTCGAGCAGCGCTGATGCCCCGGCGTCGGTGTCGAGTGTCCCTTTCTCCACCGGGGCTCGTCGTCGAGTGTCCTGGGCCTCGGGGCCGACCGATACGCCACAGTTGGGTTTTCCTCCATGCTCGGAGGGGGTACCGGCCTCGAGCGGTACCGATACCCCGACCTCGGCGTCGGTGTCGAGTATTCCCCTCTTCGCCGGGCGTCGTCTGCGGACGTCCTCGGCGCCGATCGAGGTGATTCCGCTTGACCTTCAGGATTCGGCATCGCCGGCGCCTCCCCTGGCACCAGTGAACCCCAGGCGGGCATCGGTAACCTCGCTCGGGTCGATGCCCAGTCTAGAATTGTTGTCCAGCCTGGATGACTGGGTTCCGGCACGCTTCGGGTCCGATCCATGTCCCCTCCGGCTACACAGTGCCAAGGATAATCACCGAAGCTCCCCGGTGGCCTCGGTTCCACCTCGGCAATCCCCGCTGCCTGCTACGAGGACCTTACCGCCCCCGGCGCTGGTATCGAGGTCGACTCCCGCTGTTCCATCGGTGTCGTCGATCTGTTCTATGCCTAGCTTGGAATCGATACCGGGAACTGACGATGCAGTACTCACTGCCTCGAACCGGAGCAGTCAGTATCTCTCTCCCTCTAGCGGGCTTCCTTCTGGCGCTCAAGCTGCTGAAGCCACATCAGCATACCCAGGAATAGTTCACCTGGGAGATCCTTCCTTTCAGGAATTTCTCCTTGCTATGTGTGACGCCTCGTCTTACCAATTACACCACTTGTGACGCAGTGTATTTGATTACAGCGTCGTGTATGTTACTTTGTTATCGCTGTTCTCTGGTTGAGCAAAATTGTAGTTGTAGGCCCAGTGATCACAGCCAAAGCAATTTGAAGGTAAACAATAGGTTTATTGTTCCCAGCAGGTTTTCTTCACCCCAGAACAGATATTTAAGGATAACAACATGAATAAAGCAAATAAAGTCCTGTACAAATGTTCCCTGATACTTCTCAGGTTACTGTAGTCCAAAACAACTGTAGACTTTCTTAACAGCGATACTCATTCAAGGCATTCAATAAAGAACTTCCAACAAGCGTGGTTTTCCTGTTCCACCTTCACATGGATAATTCACTTCAAGCCTTAGAATTATGCACTTCACTAGTATCAGCAGTCAGACAACTTCCTGTCTGTACTTAAACTCTATTTTGTACATGCTTTTAAACCAGCCTTAAAACATTGCTTCTGTTTAAGCTGTACATTTAAAAGTCACACTGGCAAATCCCGCATTCCATTTCAGAGCTACTGTGATCAGACAATGGGATGTCAGTTTGCATGGATTCTTCGTCGCTGAGTTGAGCTCCTTGGCTCTCTGGCCTATTCGCGTCTAGGGCTCTTAAATGGTTGAGGAGATCTTGTATCTGCTTTTCTCCCCTCTCACTGCCTGTCCTGCAGTCTTGTAAGGATATCTGTTTATTCAGCCTCTTAAAGAGCTGGGCATAAGGATTTCTTCCTTCTTCCTTTTTCCTATACCTTATTCCCTGTTGAGGAACTACGTGTTTCTTGTAACTAGGCTTTTCAGGGACTCTACCTATCTCCCATTCTTCTAGCTCAGTATCTGTGCTTGAATCACGCTGCTGCCAATTACGAGCTAGGTGACGTGCACCTGTGCTGGCTTCTAGCTTACAAGTTCTACCACGTTCACTGCCAATATTGCAAGGTAAACTATCAGGGGAATTACTTCTGTCTCTTTCTGACACAGACTCTATATTCTGTTTAAA
Source organism: Ichthyophis bannanicus (assembly GCA_033557465.1). Taxonomy (NCBI): domain Eukaryota; kingdom Metazoa; phylum Chordata; class Amphibia; order Gymnophiona; family Ichthyophiidae; genus Ichthyophis; species Ichthyophis bannanicus. Next base: position 575,219,890 of record CM066035.1, read on the forward strand.
AGGCTTATAAGTTTTTCTGACCTGGTTCAGCTTTTCTTGAGGGCAATCCCTTCCTGGGAGGATTCTCAGCTGTTTCCCCAGAGACGTGGCTCTCTCTCTGCAAGGTGGCTGGCAATGGTCCAGGTAATTGGATCCCAGCTGGTCCTGCTTGCTCTGAGCTCGGCCCCTTTTGGATAAGGATTCTGTTTCTGTTCCTCTGCCAAGAATGCCTGACTCCAAGGCTGTATCTGCACTCCTGGAGTCCCCTTTTTCTGGCTTTGCCAAAGGTAAGTTCCTATTTTGCCTTTTTCCTTCCTCCTGTAGCTCTCTGCGTTCCTCGTATGATCTCCTCTCTGATCCAGCTGATCCTGCTGCTCGGGCTGATCTGGCAGATCCTGCAGATCCTTCTAATCTAGCTGAACCTACCACTTCCTGGTTAAGTGGATTGGTTTGTCCAATCAGGTGAGAGTCCACCCCTTTCCCTGGTTGGCTAGCTCTCCCTGTCAGCCTAGAGCTAGGGTGTGGCTCCCTTTCTTTTCTCTCCTGCCCTGCAACTCTGTGCGCTGAGGTTTTAACCGTCAGCTGCCCTGTATTCCTGGCAGGTTCAGAGGAAAAAGTTTGTTTAAAAGCCTTTTTCTTGTGCTCTGACAGCTCTGCCTTGTCACATATGGCAGCCTTTCTTGCCATTCCTATTCCTGGTCCTGCTCTTACCCAGAGTCCTGCAGGAGTAGCAAGCTTTATGCTTCCTTTGCATCCTTCCTTGCAGGATCTCCTTCTAGGGATTTGGCAGTCACCCCTGAGGGTTCCAGCGCCTTCTACAGACATGCATGTTCTGTATCAGGTGCCCCCCTCTCCGGGGTTTCAGAAAAACCAGCTCCCACATCATTCTATTGTAGTGGAGTCAGCGATGAGGAAAGTCAGGAGTAAGAAGAAGCATTCTTCCTACCCTCCAGGTCGCGCATCCAAGACACTGGATGCCTTTGGACGTCGAACCTTCCAAACTTCGATGCTGGCTTCAAGGATTATCTCATATATTTTTTATATGAGTCTAACGCTTCGGGAGGTCACGGAGAAGTTATCTCTTATGTCTCCCTTCTTGTCAGAACCTAGGGCCTCTGACTATTCCTTGCTTCTTTATCATAGCAGGAATATCGCTTGGTTTCTCTCCCGTGCTGCTCTAGACGCTTTCGAGTCTGTTAGCAGGTCCTCGGCTATTGCCATTGGAGCACATCGTACAGCCTGGCTCCAGGCTTCAGACTTGAACAGATGGGCACAACATACACTGGGTAACTCTCTGTGTACTGGGGAAAATCTTTTCAATGGAGAGGCTTTACGTCAGGTTGCTCAGTGCTCCACTGACTTTCCTAAGTCTGGGTACCGTCCTAAGCCTTCTTCTTCCCCAGGATGGAGGAAATGCCCTACCAAACCTTCTTTCCCTAGGAAAAGAAAGTGTCCTCCTCCTTCTGCCTATCCTCCAGCTGTGCCCCAGCCTGGGGCATCTTGTCCTGGTCTGAAGTTCCCAGGCTCTCACCAGGCTACCCAGAACCAACATCCATAGGCTACAATTTAACTTCTTATTACCAGAAGTTTGCTCTTCCACCGCTGCGCGGTGGTGTTCTTTCAGTATGCCGGGGTACTTTGCCCATGGGCTGCCATGCCCTCCTCTTATTATTACTCGAAGGGAGATCGCCACTGTGGACATTCTTCCTTCAGCTGACTTGCCTTGTGGTACGTCACCCCAACCCCTATCTCTCAGGTTTCCCCTGCTGGAGCGGGTACAATACTGGAACATCTCTCTCCCTTCCAGGGTAGATTTCCTGTTATCCTTAACGCATGCTCTGGACATCTGACAGGGCTAGGGTATCCGCACTCTCTTTGTCTGCGTTTTCCCTGTTTTAATACGAGGGAATCCCCTCGGCCATTGATTCAGTGGCTGGGCGTGCAGGAGCCCGGTGAGTGCTTTCTGCCTGCAAGCACTCTCTGCAGGCTGTCTTCTTCGGGCCATATCCTTTTATGACGTGGCATCAGGCCTGACTCCTGACGTTTTTATCTCATGATTCTCCTCTATGATCTCTACAACCGTCAGAGAAGCTTCCCACTATGGGGGGGGGGGCCTTCGTCTCTGGGGGTCCTCTTCTTAGAAGCGGCTTGTATAGTCCTTCCAGGGCTATATAGCTAATTATGCCCTCTGGTCTCTCTTTGGGATACCGAGGTCAAAGTTTTCTGTGTGAATGTCCAAGGAGTTCCCAATCTGGCAGGACTCTACCCCCTTTTTTTCCTTGCAGCTTGGCATTCTGTTTTCTGCCCCACTTGGACAGCGCATGCCCTTCTACTGGGCATGATACCCCTGAGTCCCTTGGCTGGGTCTTCCCGGTATCTTGATCTGTGCGCTTCTTGTCCTTGGGACACATCAGGAGCCTAAAGTACTCCTGATGTGCTCTTACCAGATTGATGGCATCATCTGTTCCTCACGCAAACATGCTGCTCTTTCCATGGCTCTGCCTCCTGCACCACAGAAATAGATTCTCGATATTCTTCTGGTGGGTATTGGATGAATCTTTTTTCCGTCACATCCCCCGTGGGGGTGTTTCTCCTGTGGCCCAGTGGCAGGCCTGGATTCTCAGTATGATTTTTCATGTACTGAGTCTTCACATGTTTTGGTACCCTGGGTGGGCATAGGCCCTGCCCATCTATACTGTCCCTGTATATGTATACATCTCCGTGTATATATATATATATATATATATATATATATATGCCGATCTTGCCTGGACATATCTATTCCGGTATGTATAGATATGTCTGCAGTCCCATGCCAAAATGGTTATCTGTATGCCGTATGGGTATGCGCATATTGGAAGAAGTCAAGCACACTGTGTTTTGCCTCTATCCCCCTGACTGTCGACCTTAAAGTTTCTACTCCTTGAGAGGTCCAGACAGTCTGCTTGCCTGATTTTATACGGCTCGGTAGCTGGGTCGGGTTATACTCCCTACCGCTTCTATTTTTGGAGTATGCACCTCCCTACTTGTGAGGTGTCTGCTTTCATGTCTCCCTATCTCTTACCAGCTAGGAATGACGGTGTACTCCTTCAGTATTCCGGAGCACACTTTTGTTCTCCCTGGGAAAGGGGTTTCTTCTACACCCCCTCTTCCCTGCCGGACTGAGCTAAACTCCAGATCGGTCAGTCTTCCTCTTTTAGTCCGCAGTGTTACTAACTCTGTATCTGAAAGAGTCCTCAGCTTTTCCACATAAGCTTTCCATTGAAGACCTGCCGTTCTTCTCCTGCACCAGTTGTCACCTGGGTCACCTGCCCATTCGGGATTTGGGGCCTCATCCTCACTGCTGTGAAGTTCCCTTGGGGTTCCGCTACTGCGTCTTCAGTCACCTCCGTCACAGCTCTACTCCTACAATCCAGTAGGTAAGCTCTCTATTGTACTAGTGCATTAAAAACTTAATGATAACTGGCATGCATTCTGAAGACTCATCTCCCCGGTAGTCTTTAGTTCTTGCTGTTCCTCTTCTCTTCTCAACTCCTACCCCCCGTCCCTCAGGGGATGCCGGGGATCCAGGTTGGGGAAATGCGTCTTCCCAGGGACGCGCATTTCAGGGGATCTCCCCTGGCACCCTCAGCTAGGGAGTCCCCACATGTGAAGACTCATTCCTGCTTGTTCCTGGAGATAGCACAGTTACTTACCTGTAACAGGTGATCTCCGGAACAGCAGGAATTAGTCTTCACAACCCTCCCACCTCCCCTAGGAGTTGAATCTACCTATCTCCTTTCCTCTTCCTTTCCTTCTGTCTCAGCTATGAAACTCAACTGGGGAGAGGCAGGTGGAAAGGCGGGAAGTCACCGCGCAGGCGCGAGGGATGCTCCCAAAAGCCTTCTGATTGGATGCTGGGGAGCATTCCCGTGCGGGCTCCGTCGGCGCCGACGTACCCACATGTGAAGACTAATTCCTGCTGTTCCAGAGATCACCTGTTACAGGTAAGTAACTGTGCTTTACTCCCCTAAGCTACATGGAAGGGCATTCTCCCCCATTTGCTCTAAATAGTTTGATATAAAGATCCATTTCACCCTTTAGTACTTAGCATGTTTCCATGTGTGTCATCAAGAGGAAGTGTTGTTGCTCCATATATATGCTAGAGCAAGCACATGCTTTGGTGGCCAAAGTTGAGGGGAAAGCAACAGCACAGATGGCAATGTGACTCCTGCTGCAGATTGTCCAGCTAAGAGAGTGAGTCATCTGAAGCAGTGACTAGATCCCAGAAGCTCATTACTTTTAATTAGGGCATGGTCATCAACAATAGAGAGACGGGGGGGCTTTGCTGTCCGTATGCCACATTTCCAGATCCATCTGTCAAGTTGGTCAAACAGAGCTCAAGGCTCAAAGCACAATGGTGAATGTTTGTTGGAGATGATGGAGGGATGCAACTTACAGCATACTGCTTGAGGTGAGACTCGTGACTGTAACATCCAGGTGACTGGAAGCCTGTCTGCCATGAGACTGATTCTATATACTGGCAGCAATGTACTTGGGTCCAAGAATGGACAACTAGCCACTGTACACCCAAAACTAGAATAGGACTATCCAGGGATATACTCCTTTTGTTTTTTGTTTGTTTAAGTCCCACCTTTGTTTACCACCTTTTCAGGACGTTATGCATTATGTTTTCATTTTGACTTAGAGAAAGTATCACAAGCAAAGAGTTACTATTGATATTGAACTAGCTAATAGTAAGCATTTATTGTAATATATTACAAATAAAAAAAAGTAAAACTGTTTAATCCTACTACAATTTAAATAACCAAGCCTTACGCTGCCCCCCAAGGGCCCCTAGTTTGGTTAAAATTTTTAATTTCATAGGCAATGTATTCCAGGTGGTAGGACTTCTATAGGAGAGAGTCCTTTGCTGAATGTATACTAAGGGACCTGTCTCTCTCATTCTGACTACTGTGTCATCAGCTGGGGTAATGATGCAAAGGGGGGGGGGGTATGCTGGGGAGTCTCCAGCATGGAGTTTGAAATGGAAAGGGGATAGGGGAGGGAGAGCAGATGGGATGAGGATAAGAGTCCACTGGTGGCATGGTTTAGTAAAATGTCTATAACTGCTGAGACATGTAAAAAAAGCAAATGCACATGTTCAGAAACAATGCAGCAGGCATAGGCTGGAGGGTCCTTCCTATGAAATATGGGAGAAAATACCAAGAAGCTAACTCATGAAAAGTCAAGGACTTTAGTTTGTCTCCTGGAGCATTACAGGTCTGGGGTCATTCATCTAAAGTTATAAAGTGTCTCAAGCCTTGAAGACAATTGATACAAATGTGATAGTGTTGTGGAGTTGCATCTCGATAATGATGAGCCCAGCAAGTTGACAAGCGTTTGGGTAGATTATGTTTTTGGGCATTCCTTTGCTACAAAAAAGCTGGTGTGGCCATCCCTTTCCATAAAAAAGCAGTATTTGCATTGGAGACGCTAATGAGGGACCTAAAGAGTCATTTTCTTATTATATGGAGACACTCCATGGCAAGGATATTGTATTAAGTAACTTCTCCAGGAACAAGCAGGAAGTCAGTCCTCACTTATGGGTAACGTCGGCACCAACAGAGCCTGCGCGGAGCAATTCCCCAGCTTTCAAAGAAAGCCTTTGGGATTGCTACCATGCATGTGTGGTCCTCTTCCTGCCCAAGGGTGCCATCTTGCTCAATCTCCCTTTTTACTGTGGAGCCCTTTGGACGCACTTCCTCGTCCATCGGAAAAAGGTTTTGTGTCTTCGGCCTTCTGGCTTTTTTTTTCCAGTAGCACCGGTCCTCTTCCATCCTCCCCTTTGCCCCTGCTTCGGCTGTGGGCCAGGGGATTCCTTTATTCTCATTTTAGTGTTTTTTATTTTCAGGCCCTTTTTGCGACCTTTTTTCTCCAGTCGCTGGCTTCAAGGGTTTTCGACCTCGCAGGGGCTCTTTTTGTCCATATGGCCACCGGCTTCAAAAAGTGTGAGAGATGCTCCAAAAATATACCGCTCACGGACACCCATGACTGCTGTCTACGGTGTCTGGGGGTTGACCACAACCCAGAGCTCTGCTTTTTTTTGTATGAAAATGTCCGCTAAGGCCTCACTAAGCCGCAAGCAGACGTCCGACGACATTTTCCGCAAGGCAGCCCCAGGGTCTCTGGTGGCACCTCGCCCTGCTGATCAGGGTTTGCCCGAGGTGGAGCAACGAAAGAAGAAGAAGACCTCAAAGTCTCTGTCGGGGGCTCCAGACAAGCGTGAGCAGTCTCGTGCTCATTCCCTTAGCCCTCCCCGGCGTTCCTGAGGGTCAGACAAGGAGCAGCCTCGAAAGCTCCCTCGTATGGACACGGAGGTCTCCGGCAATGGTGCCTGGTCTCCTGAGGGTCGTCCCAGTGAGGACCCCCTCTCCTCCTCCACGCAGACCCGGTAACACCTGCGTCAGCATCGCAGGGACCCACTCCCAAGTGGGAGTCCCATAAGCTGGGACTGGAGTGCAGCATTTCTGCCTTTCTAGCTGCCTAGCAGGCATTCTTGCCCAGCACGGTTGGCTTGCGCCCCGAGACCGAGGGTCACCTAACTGGAGTCCCTAAAACTGCCTTGAAAACCCCTGTGGCCTCGTGATGGTCCTCGGCACTGGTCTCACTAGCTGTCCCATTCCTCGGGGGCGAGATCTTCCAGAGCTAGTGCCTCCAGCTCCAGGCAAGCCTCGGCCACTGGATGTGGGGATCAGCTTGACTCAGAGTCCTTCTCGAACTTCCCGGGCTGGGAATCGGAAGGGGACACTTCCCCGGAGACCCGCGCACATAGGGATCTCCCCTCTGACCCATCCCCACCCACCTCGCAAAGGCAGTTGTCTCCCGAGGACATCTTCTTCCTTGTGTTTGTGCAGGATATTACTCCGGCCCTAAGTCAGTTGCAGACTGCTCGAAATACCTTTCCCGTGCCGCATATGACGGGTTTGAGTCTTCCGCCTGTGTGGCAGTGGCTGGCATCGGAGCCCGACACCAGGATTGGCTCCATCTTTGGACCTGGAACAGTGGGTCCAGGAGAGGTTCCTGGATGTTCCTTGCCTGGGCGAGCAGCTGTTCGGCAAGCCCATGGAGGACAAGGTGTCCGAGATCGAGAGGGAGTTCGTCACTTGCATCCGCCTCTCGCGCAAAACCTCCTCTCTTCCGTGAAAGAAGCAGCACAGCAAAAAGCCTTTCTTCGAGAGGAAAGGGCTCCCCTACTGGGGATACCCACCATACCCGCCTACCCCTGCACCAACGATCAGCTTTCAGGGCATAGGGGGAGCTCAGGGTTACTAGAAACCCAAGGGGCCCAAGACCCAACCACTGGTGCCACTCCAGCCAGCCCCGGGGTTTTGATGCCAAAGGCTTAGCCTCTCATCCCCCCCCCCCCGGGGGCACTTCCGCCTGTAGGAGGATGCCTTTCTCTTTTCGCCCCTGAGTAGGCCATTACATCGGACACCTGGGTCTTTCAGGTGGTCCGGGACGGGTACCATCTTTGTCTAGACAGACTCCCACCTCCCTTCTCCCCAGCGGAGCCTACTTGGCTTCCCTTATACTATGCTTGCTTGCAGCAAGAGCTGAACAACCTCTGCGGTCAAAGGGCGGTCGAGAGAGTTCCACCTCACCTCCGAGGTCGGGGTTTTTACTTTCAGTACTTCCTCGTTCCAAAGAGGACGGGAGGCCTGCGCCCCATCCCCGATCTCAGGAATCTGAACAAGTTTCTGGTGCAGGAGAAGTTCAAAATGCTAGCACTTGGCGTCCTGCTGTCCTTCCTTCGGCAGGGCGATTGGCTATGCTCCTTGGATCTCGGAGACGCTTACACCCACATTCCTATCTACCCCAAGCAGAGGAGGTACCTGTGCTTCAGGGTGCAAGGAGAGCACTTCCAGTACAGAGTGCTCCCCTACGTCCTTGCGTCTGCCCCGCGTGTCTGCACCAAGTGCCTGTCAGCGGCTGCGACCCACCTCCAGCTGCAGGGCATATCCATCTACCCTTACCTAGATGACTGGCTCGTCATGGGCACATCAATGGATGAAGCTCGCCTTTCGGCATCATGCACAGTCCTCCTCCTTGAGCGCCTCGGTTTCCTGATCAACTACTCCAAATCCCACCTCAAACCGGTGCAAACCCTGGAGTTCATTGGCACTTTTCTCGACACAGAACATGCGACCACCTTTCTCCCTCGAGCACGGGCGGATCGGCAGGGCGATTGGTTATGCTCCTTGAATCTCAGAGACGCTTATGCCCACATTCCTGTCCATCCTAAGCACAGGAAGTACTTGCGTTTCAGGGTGCAGGGAGAGCACTTCCAGTACAGACTGCACCCCTTTGGGCTCACGTCTGTCCCGCGAGTCTTCACCAAGTGCCTGTCAGCAGCCGCGGCCCACCTCTGGCCGCAGGGCATACCTGTTTACCCTTACCTAAACGACTAGCTCATCTCGGGTACATCGGCGGAGGAGGCTTACCTCGCGGTGTCGCGCATGGTCATCTTTCTCGAGTGCCTCGGTTTCCTGATCAACTACTCCAAGTCCCACCTCAAACCGGTGCAGACCCTGGAGTTCATTGGCACTCTTCTCGACACAGAATGTGTGAACACCTTTCTCCCTCGAGCACGCGCGGATCGACTACGCGCTGTGGCTGCCGAGATCTGAGGCCAGCTCAAGGTCTCGCCGCGGGCCATGCTGCGCCTCCTGGGCACATTGCTTCGACCATCCACATCGTTCCCCACGCTCGCATGCACATTCGAGTGGCCCAATGGTGCCTCAGAAAGAAATGGACCCAAGCCTCGGGCCTCCTCCGGGACCTCGTCTGGGTGTCTCGCAGCCTATTCAAGTTCCTAGTCTGGTGGGAAAACCCCCACAGCCTCCTTTGGGGCATGCCCTTCCAGACTCGACAGCACAAGCTCGTCTTGATGATGGACACCTTGCTGTTGGGCTGGGGAGCCCAATGCGACCATTTCTGCACCCAGGGGTGGTGGTCACCCGAGGAATCTCGGCAGCAGATCAACCTGCTCAAGCTTTGAGCTGTCTGGCTGGCCCTGAAGGTCTTAGAATACCACCTGAGGGGCAAGTCGGTGCTCGTGCAAACCGACAACAGGGTCTCGATGTTCTACATAAACATGGAGGAGGGCACTGGCTCCCGCCTCCTCTGTCGAGAGCCAGTCCTCCTTTGCTCCTTTGCCATACACAGAGGCATGATGCTGAGGGCAATCTGCCTCCCGGGCCATGACATCCTCCTCGCAGACAGACTCAGCAGGTTCCTTCGCCCACACAAGTGGTGCCTGAGTTTGGAGGTGGTTCTCCACCTGTTCCGTCACTAGGGAGCTCTGTCCATTGAACTGTTCGCCAGCCCGGTGAACGCGCAGCTTCCCCGCTTCTACGGGTCGATGCCGCATCCTAGCAGGGGACCCAGGATGCGTTCCTCCTGAACTGGACCTCCAGGCTTCTGTATGCATTCCTTCCCACTCCCCTCCTTGCGAGGACCCAACACAAGATCCAGCGTGACCGTGCCTCAGTGATTCTCGTGGCTTCTTTGTGTCCTCGACAACCCTGGTTCCTGCTTCTACTCCAGCTCTCGTCGTAGCCTCCGGTCCCCCTAGGCAAGGCCCCAGGTCTGCTAATGCAGGAGGAAGAACGGGTGCTTCACCCGAACTTGGCCTCGCTATCCCTGGCGGCTGAACGGGTCTCTTTAGCCCCTCTGCATCTCCCAGTGAAGATCGAGGATGCGTCGAGGATGGACTCAACGAGGAGGACCTACGCCCTGAAGTGGTGGCGGTTCTCGGTCTGGTGCTCCGAGCTCCAGATTGACCCGTTCTCCTGCTCCACCCATTGGGTTCTCCAGTACCTTCTCTACCTCTCACAGGTGGGGCTGAAGTCCAACTCGGTCAGGGGTCACCTGAGCACCATCTCAGCCAAACAATTGCCTGTCTAGGGTAAAGCCCTCTCCGGCCAGCCTGTGGTCTCCGACTTCATGTAGCGCCTCTTGCTTTCCAAACCGCCCATCCGGCCTCCACCGGTGGAATATGACCTCAACATCATGCTCATGCAGCTGACACAGCCGCTCTTCGAGCCGATGGCGACTGATCACTCCGGCACCTCTCCTAGAAGGTGGTCTTCCTGGTGGCACTGACCTTGGAGTCAGTGAACTTCAGGCACTCATGGCTGAGGCCCCCTACACCAGGTTTTACAGGAACAGGGTGATCCTTCGCATCCACTCCAAGTTCCTACCGAAGGTTGTCTCAGATTTCCACCTCAATCAGGAGGTGGTCTTGTCAACTTTCTTCCCGAGACCCCACCCTGACCGGGCATCGGAGGTCCTACATACACTCAACTGCAAGAGGGCTCTTGCCTTCTATTTGCAGCGCACTCAGGGTCATCGCAAGCCGACCGGCTCTTTATCGCCTATGATCCCAACCGCATGGGGCTGGCAATCACCAAGCGCACTCTCTCCATCTGGGTGGCAGACTGCATCGCCTTTGCTCAGGAAAAGGCGGGTGCCCCTCTGGATCGTTGGGTCACCACGCATGGCGTCCACACCAAGGCAGCGTCAGGGGGTTTGCTGTGCTCAGTGCCTCTGACAGACATCTGCCGAGCTGTGACCTGATTTTCAGCGAATACCTTCGCTTCACACTACTGCCTGAAGAGGGAGTCCTGCTGGGACAGCGCCTTCGACCAGGCTGTACTCTGTAGTCTGTTCAGGGTATAAGCAACTCCTTCCCTTCAACCATTCTTCTACGGCCACCGAGAGCCTGTCCTGAAGGCCAGTGGACTCGGGCTTCCTTCAGACATCGACTTCTGTTCACGGCCTTGCGGAGGCATTTTTGGCTTACAGGTTCAGTAGCCTGTAGCTGGGAAGTCCCGTAAGTGAGGACTGACTTCCTGCTTGTTCCTGGAGAAAGCATAGTTACTCACCTGTAACAGGTGTTCTCCAGGGACAGCAGGAATCAGTCCTCACTACCCTTCCACCTCCCCTGAAGAGTTGCAATTTTTTATCCTTCCCTTTCCATCTGCCTAGTAGGGCTTTAGCTCTGGGACCTCACTGAGCAAGATGGCACCCATGGGTGGGAAGAGGACCACGCATGCGTGGTAGCAATCCCAAAGGCTTTCTATGAAAGTTGGGGAATTGCTCCGCGTGAGTTCCGTCGGTGCCGACATCACCCATAAGTGAGGACTGATTCCTGCTGTCCCTGGAGAACACCTGTTACAGGTAAGTAACTACGCTTTGTGTGCCCCTAATAATTATGACAGTGAGTTCTTTGCAGGTATCATTTGTCTCATATAATTTTAGTTAATTTAATCAGGGCTGGCTTAACAGGTGAATCAGTGAGGTACAAGTTTAGGATTTTTACCTTTATTTTAAATCCATGCAGCTGCACAGACCTGGAGAAATAGACTAATTAAGAACCACCATCAACGTGCATGCATGTGCATATCTCCAGGAACAAGCAGGAATAAGTCCTCACATATGGGTACGTCGGAACCGACGGAGCCTGCGCGGGAAAGCTCCCCAGCTTCCTAGAATGGAAGCTTTTGGGACCTCCCACTGCACATGCGCGCTGCCTTCCCGCCTTCCTGAACAGCTCTCCTCAGTTTCTCTTTTTCCGCGGAGCCAGCAGGTTGTGTATCCTGTCACCGCTGAAGAAATTGTAGTTTTTTGTTTTGTTTCTTTAGACCGCGTACCTGCCTTCCCATACCGATACCGGTATCGCCGGTCTTCCTTTTTCTTTCTTGAAAAATTATTTTCTTTTTCTTTTATTATTTTTCAGCACTTGGTCACTTCAGTTAGGCCTTCAGGCCTACTTGAATTCTCCACATGGAGAAACCAGCCCCTGGATTTAAGAAGTGTACCAAGTGTACTGCTGTAATATCAGTCACAGACACCCATGAATGGTGTCTTAAATGTTTGGGGCCTGACCACTCCATTCCGGACTGCCCTTCCTGCTCCCAAATGTCTAAGCGTGGGCTGCAGAACCGGGCCAACAAATTCCATGTGCTGTTTGCTTCAGAGAATCCAACATCACAGTCATCCAGGTCATCATCTCCGGATGGATCTCAGGTAACCAAACCTTCTGTGGGCAAGTCCTCAAAGAGCAAATCTCCTTCAAAGCATCGAGAGGCTCTTAGTTTTGAGGACCCTGCCCCAGCCAAACAGCCCCGGCGGGAAGCTCTGCCTTCCAAAACGCCAATTCAGGGGCTACAGGTTGACATCGATGGCACGGCCTCGACAGATCACCTGTTGGACTGCTCTGGGGTACCGGCCCATACCGGTACCGACATCCAGGCAGCCGTGGCGTCTATGGGCAATACTGTCCAATCCATGCAGCAGGCCGTCATGGCTTTCATTAAAGCTGCAACGCCATCGGTACCGCTTCCAGCGGTTCCGGGCCCGGTTCCGGTATCGTCCGCCATGCCGGAACCCAGGCCTTCCTCTTCTAAACGCAAATCGGTACCGTATGGGCTTTCGCTCCATACCGCTTCCATACCCGGTACGCCCGATGTCGATACCGATCGGTATGCGTATCGTGCGTTAGAGGAAACTAGAGAATACACCGATTCCTCTGAGGATTTTGGCTCCTCTGATGAGTCTGCAGAGCTCTCCCTTGACCTTCCTGAGGAACCTTCTTCTCCAAAAAGGAGAATGTCTCCTCCAGAGGATTTGTCCTTTCAGGACTTTATTTTAGAAATGGCTAAAGGCCTTTCTATCACTACCTCCTCTGAAAAGGAACCAAGGTCAAAAAGATTGGATATTTTAGGATACTCTAAGTCTCCTAAAGAAGCAGTTACCCTGCCTATCCATGAAATCCTTCAGGAACAATTGATGGATTTCTGGGAGAACCCTTTAACTCTGTCTCCTTATTCCCGTAGGTTGGACACCATGTATCGGGTCCCTCCTTCTCCTGGTTTTCAGAAAACTCAATTGCCTCACCACTCCATTGTGGTAAAGTCTGCAATGAAAAAGATCAAGAGTACTAAAAGGCACTCTTCTACACCTCCAGGAAGGGAATGTAAGACACTGGACTCTTTTGGTAGGAAAATCTTCCAGGCTAGTATGCTTATAGCCAGGATTAATTCCTACAGCCTCTATATGGGCATGTTCCTAGGGGAACTTGCCAAGAAAGTGCGGCATTTTGCCACCTTTATCCCTGAGGATAAACAGGAGGACTTCCTTTCTGTAGTGAAACAACTTTCAGATGTTTCTAAGTTCTCCAACAGAGCTGCCTTTGATTCCTTCGAGGGAGCCAGCAGAGCTTCTGGCATTGCTATTGCAGCCAGACGTCTGGCTTGGCTCCAGGCTTCTGATCTAGAACCCTGGGTTCTAGATGGCTTACGGAATCTGCCCTGTACAGGTGAGAACTTATTCGGTGCAGAGTGGCAAGTTAAAGCCACTCAAATGGACGCTGAAAATGCCACCTTAGAGAGACTTTCTAAGTCCACTTCTACTCCCACTAAGAAGAAGTCTTTCAAGAGGCCTTATTATAAGAAGGCCAGATATGCTTCCAATACTGGCCAGCAATCTTCTCAACCTCGTTTTGCGGCTAAACGTCAGCAAACGAAACAAGCAAGAGCAAAGCCTGCAGCAGCTACTACAGCTCAACAGGCTCCACCCTCTCAGGGGTTTGACTTGCCCCTAGAGAACTTGCCATTCCTGGTTCTGAACCAACCAGAACCTCTCACCATACCTGGAAGGTTAGCTCACTTTGCTCCCAGATGGGAACAAATCACAACAGAGCAATGGACCCTCTCTATCATCCGAGAGGGTTACAAACTTCATTTCTCCAACCTTCCTCCTCATCACATGGTGAGACCCTTCAATTCTCCATCTCCTCTCCTAGCCCTGTTGGGTCAGGAGGTCTCTTCTCTGCTTGCCCAAGGGGCCATAGAAGAGGTTCCTCTTCATCAACAAGGGTCAGGTTTCTACTCCCCCTATTTTCTCATTCCAAAGAAGACAGGGGGATTCAGACCAATCCTAGATCTGAGAGAATTGAACAAATTTCTGTACAAGGAGAAATTCAAAATGCTCTCTTTGGGCATTCTCCTTCCATACCTTCAGAGTCAGGACTGGCTTTGTTCTCTAGACCTGCAGGATGCGTATACACATATACTCATCCATCCATCCCACAGAAAATACCTTCGCTTTCTGTTCAGGGGAAGTCATTACCAATACAGAGTACTTCCCTTCGGTCTGGCCTCTGCCCCAAGAGTCTTTACCAAATGCATGGCAGTCGTAGCCGCATTTCTCAGAGGCATGGGGATTTTCGTATTCCCATATCTAGACGACTGGCTCATTCGAGCTCCAACTCAGTCGCAGGCCCAGATTTCCCTAGACCGCACAAGGAGCCTTCTGCAGTATCTGGGACTGGTGGTAAACCTTCCCAAGTCTCAACTCAGCCCTACTCAGTCTCTAGAATTCATAGGGGCCCAGTTGGACACCACCACTGCAAGAGCCTACCTTCCACTGGTTCGGGGTCAGCGTCTGCTGAGCTTGGCCTCCCAAGCCCAGTCCAGTACTCACTTAACAGCCAGGGAAATGCTACGCCTCCTGGGCCATATGGCCTCCACAGTACATGTGGTGCCCTATGCTCTTCATATGAGAGCAGCTCAATGGACCCTGGCCACCCAGTGGACTCAGGCGTCGGGAGCACTCTCAGACCAAATACAAACCTCAAACCGTCTGTCTTGGTCCCTCCATTGGTGGATATCCACCAAGAATCTGTTGTTGGGGGCTCCCTTTCAGCCCTTGCTACCCCAAGCAACCCTCACAACAGATGCCTCCCAATTGGGGTGGGGAGCCCATCTGCAAACTCTCTCCACTCAGGGCACTTGGTCTCCACAGGAGGCCACCCTTCATATCAACCTCCTGGAACTGCGAGCAATTTACCTTGCCCTCAAGGTCTTCTATACCCTCCTTGCCAACCTGACTGTCCTGGTTCAGACAGACAATCAGGTGGCCATGTTTTACATAAACAAACAAGGAGGGACGGGCTCTCTGTCGCTTTGCAACGAAGCTCTCAGATTATGGGCCTTCGCCAGAGAGCACCAAATTCATCTGCTAGCAGTGTATCTTCCAGGAGTTCAAAACTCTCGAGCAGACAGGCTCAGTCGAGTTCTGCTGCCACACGAGTGGTCCCTACACGTGGACCACATAAGCAGAATCTTTCAGGAATGGGGGACCCCGGACATAGACCTCTTTGCAAGTCCGTGGAATGCCAAACTTCCCCGGTTCTGTTCCAGGACTCCGTGTCAGGAAGCTCAGGCCACGGACGCCTTTCTCCTGCATTGGGGTCAGGCGTTCCTATATGCCTTTCCACCCATTCCGCTGATTCCCAAGACTCTGTTCAAACTCCAGAGAGATCACGGCTCTATGATCCTCATAGCTCCACGCTGGCCACGCCAAGTGTGGTTCCCTCTGCTTCTACAGCTCTCCCAGGGATCCTCCCTGGACTTAGGAGCTGCACCAGACCTTCTGTCTCAGGAGGAGGGGACTTTGTGGCACCCAAACCCCAAATCCCTACATCTCCGAGCTTGGTTACTGAAGGCTTAAGTCTTCAAGACTTTAATCTTTCTCAACCTGTGAAAGATATCCTTCATGCCTCTAGGAAACCTTCCACGAGGCGGTCTTATGCTTTCAAATGGAAACGTTTTTCCATTTGGTGTGCTCAGCAGGGCCTTGACCCTCTGGCACTTCCTTTGAATTCCCTCTTAGACTATCTCCTGCATCTTTCCAATGCAGGCCTTAAGACGAATTCTGTAAGAGTCCATTTAAGTGCTATTTCAGCATCCCTGAAACCTATAAATGGACAACCTATCTCCTCTCATCCTCTTGTTGCAAGATTCATGAGAGGCCTGACTCTCACTAAACCTCCCATCAGACCCCCCCCGGTCGCATGGGATTTGAATCTAGTGCTTGGTCAGCTTATGAAGCCACCTTTTGAGCCGTTATTTTCTACCTCCTTGAGATTTCTTTCCTGGAAGGTACTATTCCTAATTGCAGTCACTTCCGCTCGCCGCATCAGCGAACTGCAGGCTCTAGTGGCTAATCCACCTTATACAAGGTTTCATCATGACAAGGTGGTCCTTAGGACGAATCCCCACTTTATGCCCAAAGTGGTCTCGCCTTTTCATCTTAATCAAGAGGTATATCTACCTGTCTTTTTTCCGGCTCCTCATGCATCCAGTGCAGAGAGGAACCTTCATACTCTGGATTGTAAAAGAGCTCTAGCCTTTTACCTTAATAGGACTCAGCCACATCGAAAGTCTTCTCAACTTTTCGTGGCTTTTGATCCTTCACATTTGGGACTTCCAGTCTCCAAGCGTACACTTTCCAATTGGATTGCTCAGTGTATTTCCTTTGCTTACCAGAGTAAAAACATTTCTCTGGAAGGCCATGTCACAGCTCACAATGTGAGAGCCATGGCAACTTCTATGGCTCATCTGCACTCTGTTTCCATTGATCAGATCTGTCGAGCCGCTACCTGGGCCTCGGTTCATACCTTTACAGCCCATTACTGTTTGGACAAGGACTCCCGCCGGGATGCCTTGTTTGGCCAGGCTGTCCTCAAACACCTGTTCCATTCTTAGACAACTCCTGCCCACCTTCCCAGGATGGATGCCTGAGATCCATACGAAGATGGCGAACCCTTGAAGGGGGATCTCCCAGGCACCTCAGCTAGGGAGTCCCCATATGTGAGGACTTATTCCTGCTTGTTCCTGGAGATAGCACAGTTACTTACCTGTAACAGGTGATCTCTGGGAACAGCAGGAATTAGTCCTCACAACCCACCCACCTCCCCTAGGAGTTGTATCTTCTATCTATCTGTCTTCCTGTCCTCTCTCTATTGTCTCAGCTATAAACTCGAAACTGAGGAGAGCTGTTCAGGAAGGCGGGAAGGCAGCGCGCATGTGCAGTGGGAGGTCCCAAAAGCTTCCATTCTAGGAAGCTGGGGAGCTTTCCCGCGCAGGCTCCGTCGGTTCCGACGTACCCATATGTGAGGACTAATTCCTGCTGTTCCCAGAGATCACCTGTTACAGGTAAGTAACTGTGCTTTATGCCTTCTTCCTCCCCTCCCACCCCAAGCACAATGTCCTCCCCTTCACAGCATGCCAAGTCCCAATTCCAGAGTGCTTTGGGAGGTTGAGCCATCACAGAATGAAGTTTAAGTATTCATTAAATTGGTTTCAAAACTAACAGGATCCCACAAGTATAAATGGGTATATAAGAACTTTAAAATAAATAAATAACAGGTGTTAAGATATGGATAATCAGAATGCAAAGGAGAATCATTAGGAAGGAATGATAGGGCAGGTATTTGACTTCAGTTAGCTCAAACTAAACTAGAAAGACATTGGACATTGAATCAATTAAGTGGGGAGATTAAGGGCAGGGTGGAACTCGTATTCTGGGTAGTGGTGGATGTGCTGTCTTGTCAAAATGCTTGAATCCAGATCATCGTGGTGAGGCCTAGTTTTGCATGTGCAGCTCTAGGCTCCAGTGTCTACTGGTCATGAAATGGAAAGTTGTGTCTACAGTACCAGAATGCATTAGAAATAGAGCTAAACCCAACCTTAACTGTCACATATCCCTCAGTGGATATCTGAATGGTAAACTGATGTCTGAATTGCTTCAACTCTTTGTTTTTACTATGGAAGAGATGTTCTTCAGGAACAAGCAAGGAAGTCTGTCCTCACATATGGTGACGTCAGCACTGAGGGAGCCTGCACGGAGCATTTCCCCAGCTTTTAAAGAAAGTCTTTGGGGACGTGCTACCACGCATGTGTGGTCCCCTTCCTGCCCAAGGGTGCTATCTTGCTCAGTCTCCTTTTTTCCAGACATTTATCCTATTTCCCTGGAAAAATCCTTGCTAATTATCCTCAAAATAGTTAGGTCCCGGTTTGCGTATGGGCTCCTCTTCCCATCTCTAACCGGCACCGTCCCTGGTGCTGTTTTCTGCTCCTTTTGCCTTTTTTTTTTTTATCGAGGCTCACCTCAACCGGCATTCGTGCCTTTTTTTTGCCTGGGGATCGTCGACCCCATCCAGATGTTCCCCATCATGTCCCCCAGTGAGTTCAAAAATGTGACTGCTGCAGTCAAATGATGTCAGTGACCAACACCCACGACTGCTGCCTACGCTGCCTGGGCCTGGACCATGACAGCACCTCCTGCAACCTGTGCCAGGCCATGATGCCTAAAACCAATAAAAAGAGGTCAGAGTTGCAAGAAAAACTGTTCCTCAGGTCCAACTCTACACTGACCTCCCCGACACTGAGCTCCAAGCACAGCACTTCCTGTGAGGCCTGAGTGTCCTCAGAGTCCCGTGGCGGCGGCTCCTCTGAGAAGACCTCAGACTCCAAGAGAGAGAGAAGAAAAAATCCTTGAAGTCTGCCAAGGTTGCACCAGAGAAACCCAGTAAAACAGTCTGGAGGAACTCGGGCGGCTCCAAGAAGCACCCTACCAAGGTCCTCAAGAAGGATTCCTCGGTTGGCGGAGACCGTGCGAGGTTTCTCGAGACTGTAGTTCTCATTGAAGACGCACTTGCAAGAGTGCCAGCGCCGGGCCCGAGGTCCTCGGTGCCCATGCCGAAAGCTGCGGAGCCTTCTGGCTTGGAAACCAGAATGATGGCCTTGAAGCAGAACATCACTGCTATCCTGGCCCTGCAGCAGGCTACTTAATTATTTATTTAACTGGTTTTCTATACCGTTTTTCTATGAGGCAAAATGGTTTACATGGAACAATTGAAAACATTTGTAGGCAACATTAAATATATTAAACTAAAATAGAAAATTAGAACTTCAAACAGCGTTTAGTGTGTGTGTGTGGGGGGGGGTATCCCTGATGGTGGGGGTAGGGGGAGGAGGGTAGGTGAGGGGTTAGAAGGTGGTTGAAGGGAAGGGAGGGGCAGAAGAGGAGGAGAGTTTGAGGTGGGAGGTGGGGGTGAGCAGCCTAAGATCATTGGGTTAGGAGGTTGGGTAATGGGTATGGTGTGGGGGGGGGATGATCTTGCTGAGAGTCTGTTGTAGTGCATGCGCCCTAGTATTCTTCAAAAAGGAGCATCTTGAGGTATTTTTTGAATAGGGTATGGGGCTGGAGGCCTCGTAGTTTGGGGCTAGTTGGTTCCAGATGTTCGGAGCGTAGAATTTGAAGGCTCTTGTGCATGTGCGCTGTGATCTTTTGTGAAACTGGGCTGGTGGGAGGAGAAGATTTGATGCGTTTTGTCAGTGGAGTCTGTCGTTATTAGGACATCTGATTAATGATTGGAGTTGCTCAGCAGAAATGTTGCAGAGAGCTCTATGGGTGGTGGCAAGTACCTTGATTAAGGATGCAACTGGGAGCCAGCGAAGGGAATTTAGGATGGGTGTGATGTGGGAGTGTCTGGAGGTTCTGGTGATGACTCGTGCAGCAATGTTTTGAGTGAGCTGAAGGGGGGCAATATAAGCCTTGGGAAGTCCATGGAGGACTGAGTTGCAGTAGTCAAGGAGAGGAGTGATGGAAATTTGACAGACTGTATGGAAAGTATCAGGAGGTAGGAGGGGGCGTAAGTTACGGAGAGTTCATAGTATTAAGTAGATGTTTTTGGTGATGTTTGAAATGTGGGGTTGGAAATTCAGATGATAATCGAGGATGACTCCAAGGTATTTGATCTGTAGTTTAACTTGTATTTTGGTATCTCCAAGTTTGACGCTAGGCGGCGGGGTAAAGTTGGGGTCTCTGGACACATGAAGGATCTCTGTTTTGTTAAAGTTGACTGCAAGGTTGTGATGCTGTAGCCATGAGACAATTTCTCCAAAGCAGGCTGTGATGATGGAGTAGTCGGGAGAAGTGATCTTGAATAGAGTGAAGATCATTATGTCGTCGGCATAGAGTTGGTATCCAACATTGAAACTCTAAAAGATCTAGCAGAGGGGTCTGATGTAGATGTTGAGGATTGGTTGCTGATTCTTATCCGTTGGGTGCGCTGGGAAAGGTAGGAGTGAATCCAATTGAGCCGATAGAGTTGAGCTGGTTGAGAATAGTCTGATGGGATACATTGTTAAATGCTGCAGAGATGTCGAGAAATAACAGCATGAAGCCGGAGCAGGGTTTTTCAGTTCTGGTTATGAGTGTACTTAGGAGGGAGCTGAGAAGCATTTCAGCACTGTGGCAGAAGCCGTGTTGATTTTGGTCGAGTGGAGCATATCTGTCAAGGTGTACCTGAAGTTGGATTTACACTGCTTCTCCAGGAACAAGCAGGAAGTCGGTCCTTGCTTATGGGTGATGTCGGCACCAATGGAGCCTGCGCAGAGCAATTCCCCAGCTTTCAAAGAAAACCTTTGGAATTGTTGCAATGCATGCGTGGTCCTCTTCCCGCCCAAAGGTGCCATCTTGCTCAGTCTCCCTTTTTCCGCTGAGCCCTTCAGACGCATGTCCTCGTCCCTCGGAAAACGTTTTTCTGACTTCGGCCTTTTGGCCCTTTTTTCCAGTTGTACAGGTCCTCTCCTGTCCTCCCCTTCACCCCTGCTTCAGCTGTGGGCTAGGGGATCCCTTTTCTTTTTTATTCCTTAGTGCTTTTTCTGTCGGGCACATTTTGTGTCCTTTTTTCTCCATCTGCTGGCCTCGCAGGGGCCCTTTTTGCCCCATGGCCACCGAGTTTAAGAAATGTGACATATGCTCCAAAAATATGTTGCTCACGGACACACAAGTTTGCTGTCTACGATGTCTGGGGGCTGACCACAACCCGGAGCTCTGCTCACTTTGTAAGAAAATGTCCACTAAGGCCTTGCTAAATCTCAAGCAGAAGTTCGACGACATTTTCCACAAGGTAGCCCCGGACTCCACGGTGGCACCTCGCCCTACTGATCCACCGCTGGTGGGGTCCCTCCACAGCCCAGGTGTCACTCTGATCAGGGTTCACCCGAGGTGGAACGGTGAAAGAAGAAGAAGACCTTGAAGTTGTTGTCAGGGGCTCCGGATAAGTGTGAGCAGTCTCATGCTCATTCCCTTAGCCCTCACCGGCATTCCTGATGGTCAGACAAGAAGCGGCCTTGAAAAGTACCTCATACAGACACAGAGGCCTCTGGCGATGGCACCTGGTCTCCTGAGGGTCATCTCGGTGAGGACACCCTCTCCTCCTCCACACCAGACCCGATAACATCGGCATCGGTATCGCAAGGACCCACTCCTGAGAGGGAGTCCTGTATGCTGGCACTGGAGCGTAGCGTTTCTGCCTTCCTCACTACCCAGCAGGTGCTCTTGCCCAGCATGGCTGGCTCGCATCTCGAGACCGAGGGTTACCCGACTGGGGTCCCGAAAACTGACCTGGAAACCCTCAAGAGCCACGGGCCTTGTGAAGGTCCTCGGCACCGGTCTCACTTGCCGTCTCATTCCTCGGGGGTGAGGTCTTCCAGAGCCAGTGCCTCCGGCTTCAGGTGGGCCTCAGCTACAGGGCATGGGGACCAGCCTGACTCTGAGTCCTCCTCGGACCTCTCGGGCTGGGAATCGGATGGGGGCACTTCCCCGGAGACCCACACCCACAGGGATCTCCCCTCCAACCCATCTCCGCCCGCCTCCCAAAGGCGGTCAGCTCCAAAGGACACCTCTTTCCTGGCGTTTGTGCGGGATATGGCTCGAGCCCCCAACCTGCTGAGGCAGACTGAGGAGAAGCCGAGGGCAGAGGAAATCGACATCTTACAGTACGAGTCTCCACCCAGGGAGTCTCTTATGGTTCCGAGACTGTCCATTCTATCCTGGCTGCTTCTCCGCATGTTGGAAGCGCCCGCCTCAGTCCCTATTGTCAGTAGGAGACTCGATGCCCTGTATAGGGTCCAGCGCGGCCCGGGGTTTCGGAAAACCCAACTTCCTCACACCTCCATGGTAGTCGAATCTGCAGTGTGGAAACAGAAGAGTCCAAAGTCGCATTCTTCGGTCCCACCTGGCAGGGAATCCCATGCTCTTGACACCCTCGGGCTCAAGGCTTACCAAGGATCCATGCTGGCATGCCGCATCCAGGTGTACCAATTGTATATGGGTATGTTTCTTCACGACCTTGCCAAGGAGCTTGGCGGTTTTTCCGTGGGTCTGGGTGGAGAGCACCTCCTCGAGTTCTAGACCCTCCTGAGGTCGGTCGCAGACTGCTTGAAGTACCTTTCCCACACTGCATATGACAGGTTTGAGTCTTTCACTCGTGTAGCGGTGGCTGGCATCGGAGCGCGACGCCAGGAGTGCTCCAGTCTTTGGACCTAGAGCAGTGGGTCCAGGAGAAGCTCCTGGATGTCCCCTGCCTGGGCAAAAAGCTGTTCGGCAAGTCCATGGAGGACAAGGCAGCCTAGATTGAGACAGAGTTCATGACTCGCACCCACTTTAGAGGAAAGGCGGGATAGAGGTGATATGATTGAGATGTTTAGATACCTCCATGGCATAAATGTTCAGGGAGAGAGCCTCTTTCAATTGAAAGCAAGTTCTGCTATGAGGGGACATGGGATGAGGGTGAAGGGAGATAGATTCAGGAGTGATATGCGGAAATATTTCTTTATGGAAAGAGTAGTGGATCCATGGAATAGTCTCCCCGTGGAGGTGGTAGAGATGAGGACAGTAACTGAATTCAAAAAAGCATGGGACAAACACAGAGGATCTCTAAAGGTAAAAAGGGGACTGTTGTAGTTGTTGATATGGAAGGACAGACTAGATAGGCCATGTGGTCTTTTTCTGTCATCATATTTCTATGTTTCTATCTCTCTCGCAAAACCTCCTCACTTCCATGGCAGAAGCAGCACACCAAAAAGCCCTTCTTCCAGAGGAAAGGGCTCCCCTACTGGGGATACCCACCATACTCGAATGCCCCAACGCTGACAACCAGTGCTCAGGTCAAAGGGGGTGCTCAGGGTCACCGGAAACCCAAGGGGCCCAAGAACCAGCCACTGGCGCCACCCCAGCCAGCCCCGTGATTTTGACACCGAAAGCATAACCTCTCACCCCCAGGGTCACTTCCGCCCGTGGAAGGACGCCTGTCTCTTTTCGCCCCTGAATGGGCAGCTATCACTTCGGACACCTGGGTCTTACAGGTGATCCGGGACGGGTACTGTCTTCATATAGACAGACTCCCTTCTCTCCGGCGGACCCTACCCGGCTTCCCTCGCACCAGGCTTGCTTGCAGGAAGAGCTGAACAATCTCCTTGGTCAATAGGCGGTCATCTGCCAGGCTGTGACCTGGTCTTCAGCTAATACCTTCGCTTCACGCTACTGCCTGGAGAGGGAGTCCCGCCAGCACAGCGCCTTCGGCCAGGCTGTACTCCATAATTTGTTCGGGGTATAAACAACGGGAGGAGAAGAAAAGAAGAAAGTCTTCCGCAAATTGGACAATCAGAGGAGAACAGCGGAAGAAATAACCACGGCCTACCAGATGATAATTAAAAATCCTTTATTGAGGACCCAACTTAACAAGTTTCGGCCGGAGCCTTCATCAGGGGTCTAAAAAACAAACATACATAAAATGAACCAAGGGTCAAAAATAAAAACAATGAAATATGGATATCATAAGAACGAACATGATAAAAAGAATTGTATAATAGAAGTTACCAGGATACCACATAGATGTTGTAACAGACACGTCTATGTGGTGAAGCAATCATTTTTCCCAATCTGAAAAATAATACATTTACAAATTAAAAATGATAAAAATAAAAACAATAATAATAATAATTGTGCGTAACAAAACAATTAAAAAAAACATGAATGTGTAAAAGTAGATACATGTTACAATACTTGACAAATTGTAAAACCAAAAGTAAATAGCAAACATGAGGCTATGTCCATAACATAAACTGTAAAAAAAGCATAATGCAACATAAAAGATGCTGATTAAAAAAAGATTAAACCAGATTAGAGCCATTACAGGGCATAAACAAGCATGGACCTACATATAAGATAAACTAAAATGTGGACAGAGTCTAGGGAATATAGATGAAGCATAGAATAATGTACATAAGGAAGGTTGAAAAAAACGTACATAAGGAAGGTTGAAAAAAAGCATAGAATAATGTACATAAGGAAGGTTGAAAAAAACGTACATAAGGAAGGTTGAAAAAAACATTATGTGTATCGCCAATGTGCTATTGCCAGAAAAAAGCAAGGATATGTATGAGCAGGAAAAAACAAAAATAAAATAAAATAAGAAGGGAGCAGGAGACCAGATAAAAATGGCGGCTTGTGTACACATGGAGATGCAATTGATGAGTGGATAACTAACAAAATCATGCCACGTTAGAAAAAACAAAGCAAAAACAAGCTTACATTTTGACAATGTGAAGAAAATAATACATGTGCATACTCAATTAAGACATGAAGGCACAGAAAAACTAATTCCTCAAAAAGGATAGCCAAAAAACCGGTCATTTGACCAATAATAACATTGTGTCATGAAACACGAACTACAATGTGGAGGTACAAAGGACCAAATAATTGCATGGAGTTACAGGAGGGCAAATGATCATAAACAATTCAAGTTAGCCATGTACACTGTAAAATACCCAATTATTCAAAAGTCATTATAACAAACCATATGCAGATGGAAATCAGTAGAATTGTGGGCTTATACAAAAGCAACCCATAAAACTAAGGAAGAGCATGTGCTAAATCAACGTTCAACACATTACATATGTAACAGCTAAGACGAGCCGTTATCCATGCCGTGCATGCATTGAACGAGGCGGGAAGATCTTCATACTGCGCAAATGAAACTAAAAATAAACGTTAAAAGAAGACTGCACGTTAATAGGCATTATGGGCGCATGCAGTGCAAAGGTGCACTGGGGAATATGCATAAAAATGGTCTCAGAAAAGACGCCGTAAAAGCTCAAAAGTTGGAAACCACGTCCTACTATCAGGAAGCCTATTGAACCAATAGCGGCTGTTAAATCTAGAAAAACCTTCATACTAAAGAGATAACGCTAAACAAGAAGAAAATAAAGTAAAACATAGCGGGCCATATAAAAGAAAACTGTAAATTGAAAGAAGTGTGCACATGCCTTCCAAAAATATGCTAGAAAGCGTGCAAGAGAAAACCCTTCTTATATGTCTACCGAGAGCTTGCCCCGAAGGCCCATGGACTCGCGCTTCCTTCAGACATTGGCTTCTGCCTCATGAAGGCGTTTTTGGCCTCATGAAGGCGTTTTTGGCTTACAGGTTCGGTAGCCTGTAGCTGGGGAGTCCCATAAGTGAGCACTGACTTCCTGCTTGTTCCTGGAGAAAGCATAGTTACTCACCTGTAACAGGTGTTCTCCAGGGACAGCAGGAATCAGTCCTCACTACCCTCCCACCTCCCCTGCAGAGTTGCAATTTTTTTGTCCTTCCCTTGCCATCTGCATAGTAGGGCTTTACTCTGGGACCTGACTAAGCAAGATAGTACCTTTGGGCGGGAAAAGGACTACGCACAGCCACACAACTGGCATGACCGCCTCGGGTCCCTCCCCCCTTTCCCTCCCCCTTCCCCTTCCCCCCCCTAATGAGTTACCACGTTACACCATGGAGTTTCTTTCACCAAACTATTTCGATTTATTGACAACAATGGTTATTAACAGTACATAAAAACTGTTGGCCACAGCATGCACGTCACAATCAACAAAACACAGTCTACAAATTCCTTATATCACCCCTTTTCTTTTGCCCCCCCTCGAGAGACACAGCCAATATCCTACCGCCTTTGTACATAGCAGGAGGGAACTCTTTTGCCGTGAAAGCTTTTCTCAGTCCCTTAGTCTTTCGTATCCTTCAGTCGAAAGGCTGTTACGCCTGCCGTTCAAGCAGACTTGGCAACTTTTCTTCCTTACCCCCCCTTTGCCCGCCGTCAAAGCAAGGCAGGGGGGGCTCTCTGCGCGGTGTTCTTGTCACCATCTCCCTCTCTCCGGGGGGAGGTCTGTGTATCTCTCCAGTACCTCTCCCCCTTTACTTAAGGCCTAGGCTGTGTTCTCTCTCACCGGGTGCGTTTCTCCAGCCGTCCTGCATGCTGCGACGCTTCCCCCTTCCCGTTTGCTAATTGGGTGGGTCGGGCGGGTGTCCGGCTTCTTCCAGGAAGGGGGGGGGGTGAGCGGCAAAGAGGCTGCGCCTGCGCCGGGTGCGCTCTTTTGAATGCGGCTCGTAGCCCGCCCCCCCCCTTTGCCATCCCCCCGCGCCGCCCCCCTCCCCTGCCCTCGGCTCGCCACCGCGCGCCTGTGCCCGGCCGCGTTGATTCGCAGCCGGGTCTTATGTGGCAGCAATCCCAAAGGCTTTCTTTGAAAGCTGGGGAATTGCTCTGCACGGGCTTGTCAGTGCCGACGTCACCCATAAGTGAGGACTGATTCCTGGTGTCCCTGGAGAATACCTGTTACAATGATTTTGGACAAGTATTGGAGGCTGGCAATTTGTCTATATGCTGCAGGGGATCAGGGATCAAGGATGGCTTTTTCAGGAGAGGTGTCACAGAGGCTTGTTTGAACGCTGGTGGGAGGTAAGCTTGTGCAAAAGAAGCGTGGAGGATCGTGGCTATAAATCGTAGCATCAGTATCTTGGTTAGCTTGATCCAGGTTACTGGGCAGGGATCGAGCAGAGAAGTAGTGGCATTGATGATGGTAATGATATTCTGGAGTTCTTCGATGGGGACGTCTCTGAATGAGGTCCATGGTTGGGTGGTGGAAGTGGCAGAAGGAGGTAAGATTAGGATGGGAGGGCTGTGGAGCTTGTGTTTAGATATAAAGAAATCCTGCCATTACTTGTGGGTGGATGATTATTTTGACTTGCTGGGGTTTGGATGGGTCATTCATGAGTTTTGACAAGATTGGAAAGTTCTCTTGGCTTGTTTATGGCATGGAGGAGGATATTGTTGTGGTGTTCACGCTTGACGTTAAGGGTATTGTTGGAGTAAGCAGATTGTTGGTCCAGGTAGGTGGCTTGCAACTGTGGGTCTTTAGATTTTCTCCATCTTCATTCAAGTCTTCTGAGGGATGATGATGATGAAGATGATGATGAAAATGCTCAAAGAAATCAGGGAAGCTAACAAATGTTACAGCACAGTAATGTCAGTGATTTCAATTTCCCTGGTATTGACTGGGTCAGTGTCACGGCAGGACATGCTAGGGAGATAAAGTCTCTAGATGAAATAAATGACTCCTTCTTGGAGCAGCTGGATCATGAACTGACCACAGGGGAAGCCATTTTGAAATTTGTCCTTAGTGGAACACCAGATCTGGTGCAAGAGATAAGGGTGTTGGAACCACTTGGCAATAGTGATCACAGCATGATTAATTAATGGAGGAGGGATGGTAAGGAAATCCACAGTACTACCTTTTAACTTTCAAAAGGGAGACTATGATAAAATGAGGAAAATAGTTAAGAAAAAACTAAAAGGATCAGTTGCAAAGGTTAAAGACTTACATCAAGCTTGGGTGTTGTTTAAAAACACGATTTTGGAAGCCCAGACCAGCTGTATTCCACGCTTTAAGAAAAGTGGAAGGAAGTCCAAAAAACTGCCAGCATTGTTTAAAGGTGAGGTCAGAGAGGCTGTTGTTGCCAAAAAAGCATCTTTCAGGAAATGGAAAAAAGAGCCAAATGACGAAAACTAGAAACAACACAAGCATTGGAAAATTAAATGCAAGGCATTGATATGGCAGGCAAAGACAGAATTTGAGAAGAAGATTGCTGTGGAAACAAAAATGCGTAATAAAGACTTTTTCAAGTACATTCGTAGCAAAAAACCTGTGAGAGAGTTGGATCATTAGATCATAGAAGGTGTGATAAGAAAGCTTATCACAGTTCAGGAAGGAGCTATAAAAGAGGTGAATTGGCTTTGAACAAGCAACCTGTCTTTGCTGGTAGAAATAATAAAACAGAATGTTTTCATAAAAGACTACCAGTCCCAGAATGCACCAGGTTTCAAACAGCCTCTAGAAGAGCTGAAGTGGGGAAACGTGTGTTCAATCAGGAGAGCTATGAGGTAATCCCCAATCACTCATCTCCAAGGGCAGGGCTTGATTCAGCACACCTGGGCAGTGCTAGGGTGGAGTGTCCCTCTAAGCAAGTTAAAAGTAAAGGATATTCTCCACAGAGAGAGAACAGAAAGAACAGGCAGAGCAGAGAGAACCAGGAGAGCAGAAAGAGCAGACAGAACAGAAAGAACAGAGAGAACCAGGAGAGCAGACAGAAAGAGGAGAGAGGACTACAACAGCAGAAGCAACGTGGAAGGAAGAAGAGAAAGACATCTTGGAGGTCTAAAGAAGGAGCCCACAGCAGTATGTGTGTTAGGAGTGATTCCAGAGGCAAGCATACTCCATTGGACTGGAGGAAGCCAGAGGAGTGGGGTTATAAAGCCAGGAATTCCCAGACGGCACCTTTGAAGGAGACGGCTGCATTTGGAAGGGGCCCTAAGACCGGTGCAAGAAGGTATGTGAAGAGAGACCCAGTGTCCAGGGATCTTGATTGGAAGGCTGGACATAAAAGCTGGATTACTTACTGGCCAGGATACCTGGAGAGGAAACCTAATAGCAAAGGAAGCTCAGGTATGAACTTTGATCTATGCCCTAGCTCTTCTCCAGGAAGACAGCAGGGAAAGAAATATTATCCTGAGAATGATCGATTAAGGAATTCCTCTGAGCCAGACCATGATATTTGAGGAAGAAGGAGATATCTCAAATGATCATTTAGAATACATGGACTGCTCTCTGTCTAGGCTGCTGTTTTAAAATACTTTCTCACTAATACAACAACCACCAAAAGGACTGTAACTTGTTCTTTTTTCTACCCAGAAAAGTCTGCAAGAAAGCTTTAGGGTAGGATTGAGCCACGTAGAGAGAGTGAACCAGCAAAGGGGTTTGCAGCTGGCTAATTATTGGTAATTGAGCCATGCACAATTGCACGTGAGCTCTGAAAGGAAGCTTCTTTTTGTGTGTGTAAATAGAAGAAAGTTATCCTTGATAAAGAACAGTTTTTTGTTACTTTTGGGTTTTGTTTTTGCTTTTGGAGCACTGCTAAGAGTCATTAGCAAGAGCCATCAAAAAGACCTTTTCTGTTTCCCATCAAGGTCTTTATTGTTTGATTGCTTAAGAAGTTCAGTTACCTTATATCATGATTTGTTTTTCCTGAGTACAATACTGAAGCAAGTGTCCTTTTGTGTTACCAAGTAAATCTGTGTGGGAGAATAAACCCCATGAATAAAATCTGGTTTTCTTTGCTTACACTCGAGCAACACAACTCATTATTTTGTGAACGGCTGATTCTGGTATAAGTGAACTACATTTCCCACAATCCTTTGCAAGTCATAATAATACTTTGCCTTTGCTAAGACTGTGGCCCTTCACGACCAGCGCCCCCGTTTACAAAGGGTAAAAGGGGCACTAAGAGGGGACAAGACCATAGCAGAGAGACTGAATGAATTCTTTCCTTCGGTCTTTACTGAGGAAGATATAGGGATGTTACCCATGACTGAAGTGGTATTTAAAGGTAATACTGCGGAAGAATTGAAAGAAATATCGATACACCAGGAAGACGTATTACAACTATTTGATAAACTGAAGAGTAGCAAATCACCTGGACCGGATGATATACATCCAAGGGTGTTGAAAGAACTGAAATATGAGATTGCAGACCTGCTATTAGTAATCTGTGAACTATCATTAAAATCATCTGTAATACCTGAAGATAAGAGGATGGCCAATGTAATGCCAATTTTAAAAAGGGTATCGGGGGTGATCCTGGAAAATACAGACCAGTGAGCCTGATGTCAGTACCAGGAAAAATGGTAGAAACAATCATAAAGAACAAAATTAATGAACATGTAGATAGTCATGGCTTAATGGGAGACAGCCAACATGGCTTTAGACAAGGAAGATCTTGTCTTACTAATCTGTTATGTTTTTTTGAAAGTGTGAATAAACAGGTAGACAAAGGTGAGTCGGTTGATATAGTATATCTGGACTTTCAGAAAGCCTTTGACAAGGTCCCTCATCAGAGACTTTTGGCAAAACTAAAAAGTCATGGGATAGGAGGCGTGTACTATTATGGATCAGGAACTGGTTAAAAGATAGAAAGCAGAGGGTAGGGCTAAATGGCCAATTTTCCCAATGGAGAAAGATGAATAGTGGAGTACCTCAGAGATCTGTGCCGGGTCCGCTGCTTTTTGACTGATATATTCATAAATGACCTGGAAAAGGGAATAATGAGTGTGGTTATCAAATTTGCAGATGACACAAAACTATTTAAAGTTGTTAAAACCCATGAAGATTGTGGAAAATTGCAAGAGGATCTTGATAAATTGGAAGACTGGGCATCCAAATAGCAGATGAAATTTAATGAGGACAAGTGCAAAGTTATGCACCTAGGAAAGAACTACCCAAACTATGGTTACACAATGCAAGGTTCCACATTAGAAGCCACCACCCCGGAAAAAGATTTAGGCATCATCGTAAATAACATGTTAAAACCCTCCATCCAGTGTGCAGCGGCAGCCAAGAGAGCAAATAGAATGCTAGGTATTATAAGGAAAGGAATGGAAAATAAAACAAAGGATATTATAATGCCTCTGTATTGTCCCATGGTGCAATCACACCTTGAATATTGTGTGCATTTCTGGTCGCCGTATCTAACTGTTAATGTAAATTGTTAATTGTATTGTATCTTGTTCATATGTTCAATGTAAACTGTTCTATGTACACTAGCGGAAAAAATTGTGGATACACCTGTAAAATTTGAGCTGTCCGCGATAATATCTGTCTTACTTATGTTAACTAAGTATTCTATATATTAGACACTCTATGCAGATTGTTGCCATAACATTTGGGAACATATTATAAACGAATATCATCAACATTTATCAGAAAAAACTTTAATTTGGAGTCAGACAAGGTAATTGATGTCTCTCAGGAAAATGATATTTTTCATGAAACTGTCGATCCACTTTAAGCAGGTTTTATGCAGAATCTCATGTATAAGCTGACGCTTCAGATAATGTGTGCTATACTGCCAGGTGTATACAAGCTGTATCGAAGTCATATTTGTGCTTTTGTTATTTTTACAAATTTATTTTATTTATTAGCGAAAATATTTTAAAAAATGACAAATGCTTAATAAAAAGTTTCCAATTTGGAATATGTTGTTGTATTTTGTAGATTAATGGTGGTAGCAACAAAGAGGGTTGACTGGTCTCCTAAAAAGAGAGCAAAAGCCATTACTTTGAGAAATGAGGGGTACAGCTTTCGTGAAATCGCTCAGAAGATGGGCCATGGAGTGACAGCATCTGGTGTACAAAAGTTGTGTGCTCGCTTCAAAGTCACTGAAAGTGTTGCAACTCAGAAGGGAAGAGGAAGGAAAAAGTCTACAACTCCAAAAATTGACAGAATGATTGTTAGGCTGGCTTTAAAAATCATAAATCATCTGCCAAGGACATCAATCAGGAACTTATGGATCTTGGTGTGTCCGTTACTGATCAAACTGTTCAAAACAGGCTACTCAACTTTCTTGGAATTCTTGCCCTCAGACCGGCGTTGAGTAGCCTGTTTC
Source organism: Ichthyophis bannanicus (assembly GCA_033557465.1). NCBI lineage: Eukaryota > Metazoa > Chordata > Amphibia > Gymnophiona > Ichthyophiidae > Ichthyophis > Ichthyophis bannanicus. Next base: position 575,251,375 of record CM066035.1, read on the forward strand.
GCTGCAGTCCTCGGACCTCGAGCAGTGGGTCCAAGACAAGCTGCTCAATGTCCCCTGCACTGGGGAGAAACTGTTCTGCAAACCTATGGCTGAGATTGAGGCCGACGTGGTGACCCGACAGAGGCTCTCCAAGAAGACCTCATCCTTTCCACATAAGAAACCATTGGGGAAAAGGCCCCTCTTCCCGAGGGGAAGAAAGGGCTCTTTCAGCAGAGTCACTACTACCAGCCCTTCTCGAGCAAGCAACAGGGTTCTCACCCTAAAAGACAAAGCCATGGAGCTCAGAAGCCGAAGGCACAGAAGCCCCGGGCCCCAGTTCCTGCCCAGCCCGGGGGGGAGCTTTTGACTCCCAGGGCAGGGCCTCCCCTCCCCCGGGAGATCTCCACCAGCCCACAGGGGGCCACCTAGCACTCTTCACCCACAAGTGGGCCAGTGTCACCTTGGACCAGTGAGTACTTCAGGTGGTAAGGGAAGGATACCTCCTCCACCTACAGCAGGTACTATCCAGATTCTTTCCAGGAGAGCCAGTGCAACCTCTCCTTCACCAGACCCTTCTGCTCTCAGAACATGCAGGTCTGCTAATGGACAGCGCAGTAGAGCCTTTACCCAGCACCTATGAGGAAAAGGCTTCTATTCCAGATACTTCCTTGTCCCAAAGAGAACTGGGGGCCTCAGACTCATTCGCGATCTGAGAAACATAAACAAGTTTCTGGTGAGGGAGAAGTTCAAGATGTTCTCCCTTGGAACACTGCTGCCTTACCTCCACTAGGGATATTGGCTGTGCTCCTTGGGCCTAAAAGATGTGCATATATGCAAATCCTGATCAACCCCTCCCAGAGGCAATACCTACAGTTCGTAATGGGAGGAGAGCACTACTAGTACAGGGTGCTACCCTTCAACCTGACCTCCTCGCCAAGGGTCTTTACCAAATGCCTGGCGGTGGTAGCCGCCTACCTGCGCTACAAAGGGCTTTCGTCTTCCTCTACCTGGACGACTGGTTCATTAGGGGTAGTATGGCCTCAGAGGTCAGTCAGGCCGCAGAGCATGCAACCCTCTTCCTGCAGCACCTGGGGTTCATCATCAACTATCCCAAATCCCATCTCTTTCCAGCTCAAAGCCTGGAGTTCATAGATGCTCAGTTGGACACATTATAGGTCAAGGCCCTGTAAACTTTTATATACCGCCCCTGATCTCTGGAAGGGGCGGTATATAAAATTTTACAAATAAATAAAATAAATAAGGCCGTCCTCCCAAGAGAAAGGGCAGAATGCCTCAGGGAACTGGCAGGAGAGGTACAGTGCCGCCAATCAATGCTGGCTCGTCTCCTTCTCCACCTACTGGGCAATATAGCCTCGATGGCCTGGGTCGCGCCCTCAGCCCGCTTACACATGTGGACAGCCCAGTGATGCCTACGCTTGCAGTGGGTGCAGGTCACAGGCAAGCTACGGGATAGGGTCAGGGCTACCCACCAGCTGCCGGAGTCCCTCAGCTGGTGGCGAAGCTTGCACCACCTCCAGGCGGAAATGCCCTTCCAGGCAGCTGCGCCGCAGAGGATCCTGACCACAGATGCCTCACTTCTGTGTTGGGGGGCACATTGCGGAGACCGATGCACAGAGGGCAGCTGGTTTCAGGAGGAGTCACTCCTGCAGATCAGTCTCTTGGAGCTCAGGGCAATCTTCTTGGCCCTACAAGCATTCCGCCACTGCCTGCGACACCGACCTGTGCTGATCCAGATGGACAACCAGGTCACCATGTTTTATATCAACAAGGAGGGTGGGGCATGGGCTCGTACTCCCTCTTCCAGGAGGTGATGGCCTTCCTCTCCTACGCAGCATGCAACAGCGTACTTCTGCGAGCAGTGTACCTCCCGGGCCAGGACAACTGCTTAGCAGACAGGCTGAGCAAAGTCCTTCACCCACATGCGTGGTGCTTAAACCCCAGAGTAACAAAGCAGCTTTTCCACCTTTGGGGCAGGCCCATGATGGACCTATTCGCCTCTCTGGACAACACGCAGCTACCCCGCTTCTGCTCAACGGAGGGAGTGGTGGCAGATGTCTTCCTGATCTCGTGGTCTAAGGGCCTACTTGATGTGTTCCCACTGACCCAAAGGGGATGGAAGGATACCCTTATAAAGGAAAGACTTAAAAGGTTAGGGCTCTTCAACTTGAAAAAGGCGGCTGAGGGGAAATTATGATAGAGGTCTATAAATTAATGAATGGAGTAGAACAGGTAAATGTAGATAGGTTGTTTACTCCATCAAAAAGAAGAAAGACTAGGGGGCACACAATGAAGCTACAATGTAACCCATTTAAGACTAATAAGAGAAAATATTTTTTCACTCAATACGTATTCAAACTGTGGAATTTATTACTGGAGGATGATGTAAAAGCAGTTAGTGTAGCTGTGTTTACAAAAGGTTTAGACAACTTCCTGGAGGAAAAGTCCAAAACCATTATTAAAGAGGACCTGGGAAATCCACTGCTTACCCTGGGACAATCATTGTGGAACCTGTATACCTTTTTGGGAACCTGTTGACCCAACCAGGAGTGAGGTGGATAAAGCAAACCTAAATTTGTCACACCCTACACTGCCGTGTTTCGGCTAGGGCCTTCATCAGGGGTGTATGACAGTTGTACGCAGACTGGTGCTAACGAATAGCTGTAACTCATCAAAAGGAATATATATGTATAGCACTGCTGATGTGGTGGCAGCCGATGTGATTTTTGGCCAAATATTAGGGGGGGGAGAGGGTTGCATGAGGATGGGCACACTACCGTGATGGAGGGCCTTTAGCAAAATTTTGTTTAAGGGTCCCTCATTAGAACTTACACCACTGACCTTGTGCAACAGTCTGCATTGTGCTTTCATGTCAATGCTGATTCTTGGCAGCCCAGCAGCTCCTGGGTTTTCTTGGCAGTGGCACCAGAAGTAGATTGCCAGGCCTTTCTTCTGAGACAGTGGAGGGTTAAGTGACTTTCCCAAGGTCACAAGGAGTGCCAGTAGGAATCAAACACTGGACGTTTGGTTACCAAGCCAGTACTCTAACCACTAGGCTACTCTTCCACTATTTGGGTAAAATTACGGAAACTTTAGATACCATGAAGGATTTTGTTTCCACAGTACAGGCCCTGACAATAGCCACTACCTCAAGGAGATATCAGTACACTCTTGATAAAAAACAATACTTTTTCTACAAGAAGCATTATCCAGAGTATGTTTGCTACAAACAGCTCAGCAGATGCCCAGAGAGGGAAAGGGGCAAGAGACAGCAGAACACGCATTTATCTTTTCTGACTGAGCAATCATGTGTTTCATTTCATTTGTTGAATGTATATAACCACCTTTTTAATAAAAAAAAAAGTGATATGCAACAATCAAACTTTATTCAATAATACAATAGTACAGTAGTACATATAGGCCACACATCAATAATTCTATCATTAAAAAGCATTCTGTAATCATTTTTTGAAAGACTTTTGAAACTGCATCTAGTCTTAGTCATGTCAGACCAGCAGGCAACACATTTCATAAATGAGGAGTTGCTGTTAAGGTGTGGTTGATAGTTTTCATCAATCCAACATTGGTCAAAGGTGGAGCAAAAATATGCCCTCTTGTGACGAATGTGAAATGCAGGAGGGTACACAAGATTGAGATTTCTCCTGAATATATGATGGTGGCAGTCCTACCTTAGCTTTAAGAAACTAGTATTTTGAATTGGCATCAATATTCCATACTGAGCTGGTTCAGATGGACAAAAAGAGGGGTACATGATCCTGATAGCTTGTAGCCATTACCGACACTTCATAATTCTACATGGCAGAATGAAATATAATCAGTAAGCGACTAATGAAAGGGCAAGAGCATATGTTAATGTGTGTAGATTCTTACAGAAAATATGTGGCGGATCATTTATAACTGGTTAAAAGCCCTCTGAGATACAAATGTAATATAGCAAAGAGGAAGAAGATGCAATGTGTGCTGTTAAGTCAAGGCTGACTCCTGGCGACCCAGTGTGTTCTGATACCTGCCATATAGTTGGGGAGATTGTCTCGGCACCAGATACACTGGTGGTTTCTGGGTGGCAAAGGAAACATTTCTCCAAATCGCCCAGATGGCACAAAGAATGATCAACAGTGTTTTCCGTTCCCTTGAACTTCATTTTTGAGAAAAATGTTGATGCAGACACACATCCAGTGGCAATGTACTATATCAACAAGAATACATATGCTATATGGGTCACAGGTGTTTTTGTGAGTGGATGGGCATAATGTGAGTTGGGTAATTTGTTGTTGGTTGATTGTTTCAATTTGTGTATTTGTGTCTGTTTTAGATTATTTATGCTGCTTATTATAAGAACATAAGTACCTAGAAGGATCCCAAAAAGTAGTGAAATTCCATGCTGCTTACCCCAGGAATAAGCAGTGGCTTTCCCAAGTCTACGTTAATAATGGATTTTGGATTTTTTCTCCAGGAATTTGTCCAAACACAGGACAGTAGCAAACTATGAATGCGCCCTGTGCAGTTCATTAGCCTGGTACCTCCTCTTCCTCATCTGTATGTAATAACTCACTTTTGCCATGCTTGCTAGAAGTCTGTTGCTAACATCAGTGCTTCTTCCTTCTTGTACTCTGTTGCTCGCATAGTCCTCTCCAAACCTTTTGAAAACCCAGCTCCATTAACTGTTTTTCATATCATCCAGCAATGTTATATTACTCTTTATTTGATATACTGCATATCTATAAAAAGTCTATGTGGTTTACAATAGCAAATTAAACAAAAACACATGTACAGAAAAAGAACGCTATAATAAACAGGAAAGATATAGCAAAGAAATTACATGTCATCATAATAAAAGTTAAAAACAAAGCAAAAAAGGGTGCTGAGAGAATAACGAGTGTACAGATTGCATTCAGAGTCATGTAACCACAGCCCTTATGAGTTCCAGATCTCAACTATGCTTTAAGTGAAAATATTTTCTCTTATTTGTTTTAAATGGGCTACTTAGTAACTTTATCTAGTACTTCTATCTATATAGCACAGTAGATGAGTAGACTACAAATGTTTTAAATAAATAAGTAGGGAAACACAGGGTCCTCAACATTATGTCAGAAATAACTAGAATTTAGGATTGAGTGATTTCCATAAGGAATTGTATGAAAGCTATTTACATACCAGGAGATCAGAATTAGTTGGCAACAAAACTCAGTCGTATATTGCAGCCTCTTCAGTGATCCTTGAATAAGAGTGTACTACCCAAGTTCTTAAGTGAAAAACATTTCAAGTGGATCTTTTTACTTCTAATCTGAACAGACTTTCAGTATCTTGTTCCAAAGTGCCAGCAGGAAATGGTAGCCCATGATGCACTAGCTGCTCTATGGAAACGGGAGTTTTTGTTCATGTTATCTTTTGATTCCTCTTGCTAGAAAGTTATTCAAGCTCAGAAACCGCAAAAGCTCAGTAATCCTAACCGCACCGGTTTGGCCATCCCTGACAGATGTAATTTCCTCTCTTCTTGGAGTTCTCTGTAAAGAAGCCCATAAGACTGATCTTTCCAGAATTCATTCAAAATCATGGATTTCTGCTTCTTCCTAAACTCTGGAATTTAGCTCTGATGGCGCAGATGTTGAGTGCAATATCATAGCCGCCCTCTGTGCCTGATTAGATTGAAGCTAAGCAGCCATCAAAAAGAAAATCGTATGGTTTTAAATGTTAAAAAGAGAAGTACAACCGTTGCTATACTACTTTTATTACCTCTCTGAAATCTTCAGATTTCATTGGTCACAGTGTACCTTAGGGAGGTCATTCCAGAACACGAATAAGCCCTTTGGATGTGCGGCGTATTCTGAAACCCCGTGGTCCTGCATGTACATGGCACTAGCATGGGGATCTCAGAATGTGGGCAGGAGAGAGCGGAACAGGGGCATAGCCAGCATCGGAGACGTATAAAGCATATTCAGGAGAGGCCTGTGTATCTTCAGTGTTTCCCACAGACGTCTATGTTATTTCTGCAGACACATGGAATAAAGGCAGGACTTAGAAAACTTCTGCTCTACTCCAAGCGTCCTATATTGAAGAATGGTTGTGGCAAGTATGCTTTGAATTGTTGTGTCTGCAGTCTGGAGAGACACAAGATGCAGGTGTAAAGAAAAGAATGCAGAGGTAAGGGAAGCTTGTTAGGTATAGAAACAATATTAAACACCCCTACAGAAACATTGAGAGGAGGAAGTGTGTTTATTCTGGCTATGTTGACATTTGCTGTTTGTGCCAGGGGAGCTATTATAGGGAGTGGAGGAGTGGCCTAGTGGTTGGGACAAGGTACTTCAGGCCAGAAGGTCGGGGGTTCAAATCCCACGAGAGGACAGCCACCTTGGGCCGGAAGGACTGGGGTTTCTAGTCCCACATGTGCTCCTTGTGGTCTTGGGCAAGCCACTTAACCCTCCATAGCCCATGTTCCCTGTAAAATGGTTATCTCCAAGTTATAATGCCCTGTTCAATGTAATTTCAGTTTGTTCAATGTAAACCGCACTGATGCAGAATAGTGCAGTATATAAGAGAATGTAAATAAATAAATAAATAAAAATCCCTAATATGTCCTATCTGGAAAATGAGACTGTTGATGTAGAGTGGCTCATATGTGACTGAGCATAGAAAAGATTCTTATTCGAGTGAGAAAAGCAGATCAAATTAGCAGTCCTGGAACGCCATGCTATTATGTTACACCAGCTGTTTATAGGTGCAGGGAATCATATTGGCAGAAGAATGTTTAATGTGAGAGCAAGTGAGAGTGTGTTTGTGTGTGGTATGAGGGTTGCATGGGAGGATCTGTGTGCTCTGTTGCAATTCTGGGGGGGACAGGAGTGATTGGCCAGTACCTAGACCGTAGGGATGACCGCTGCATCACCAGGTGCTAGTGTAATGGGGTCAGAAAACTCAGCAAAGGTTCACTATAGCAAAATGTGAAAACATATCCCTGTCATGAATAAGGGACCAGTAAAACAAAACCCTCACTTGGTTTGCAGCTTTTCATGCTGTGAGGGCTTGTGTGCATCACTGATGCTGAGGGCTAAGCTGTCAGTAGATTAACTACTGGCAGGGTCTCCCAAGATGGACGGGTCTCAGCTGAGGTGCCAGACCAAGACAAACCACCCATCTGGGCAGCAGCAGAATGGGACAGTGTTGACGGTGGAGGATCACATTTCTGTGACAATGGCAATAACACTAAACTCCTTCACGGAGGAAAGGCCCAGCAATCTACTTATGTATCTTGCCATGAAAACCCAGTGGATAGTCACAACATTGCACTATAGTGCTGGAAGATGAGACCCCCAGGTCGGAATGCACTCAACTAGCTACTGGGGAGAAGCTGAAGACTTTTCAGAGTAAAGCCAGCATTTATGATGTGGTTGGATTAAAGCCCTCGGGATGTCTGACTACTGATGTAGCTGCGCATTAAATGAGAGTCAGAAGCTATAAAGATGTCTTAAATATTGGAACATGAAACATATGAAGCATGAACCAAGGGAAGTTGGAGGTGGTCAAGAATGAAATAGAACGTGTACAACTTGATCTGTTGGGTGTCAGCGAACTGAAATGGACTGGCATCGGGCAGTTTGCATCAGATGATCACATGATCTACTATGCTGGAAATGAAAGACAAAGAAGAAATGGTGTTGCATTTATAATAAAGAAGAAACTTGCAAGAACTGTAATGAAATACAATGCAGTCAGTGAATGCTTATTCTCTGTTCGTCTATGAGGAATGCCTATCAACACAACTATAATTCAAGTATATGCCCCAACAACAGCTGCAGAAGAGGATGAAATTGAGTTCTATGAACAAGTACAAGCTGAAATTGACAGAGCATGCAAACAGGATATCCTGATAGCCATGGGTGACTGGAAAGCAAAAGTTGGCAACAGAGAAGAAACGGCGACTGTACCCATGGAAGTCACCCAATGGATTGTACAAAAATCAAATTGACTACATCTGTGGATGTCAATGATGGAAAAGCTCGATAACATCAACAAAGACAAAACCTGGAGCTGACTGTGGTACAGATCACCAAGTACTAGTATGCAAACTCAAGCTAAAGTTGAAAAAGAGCAAGCCATTCATGAATATAGCAAAATATGACCTTGAGAATATACCACTGGAATTTAAAGACTGCCTGCAAAATCGATTTGCTGCTTTAGATACAAATGACAGAGCTCCAGAAGAGTTATGGAATGACATCAAGAAGGTTATGTTGGAAGAAAATGAGAAGTCTCTACAAAAGGCGAAAAAGCAAAAACGGCCAAAATGGATGACGGAAGAAACTCTGAAAATTGCCCAGAAATGCAGAGAAGCTAAAGCCAAAGGAGAAAGAAAGACAATCACAGAACTCAACGGAGACTTCCAATGTGCAGCAAGACAGGATAAGGAAAAGTACTACAATGATACATGCAAGAAAATAGAAGCAGAAACTATTAGAGAAAGAACAAGATCAGCTTTCCTAAAGATACGAGAGTTAAAGAAAAAATTCCAGCCTCGAATTGGAATGTTACAAGATGCTCAAGGTTCTATATTGAATGATGCTGAGAAGATCAAGAAAAGGTGGAAAGAATATACAGAGGTTTTATATGATAAAGATCAAGTGGACCAACAGATGTTTCAACCTATACCTTTTCATCCAGAACCATTGGTGATGAAAGAAGTTGAAGCAGCATTGAAAGCCTTATCAAAGACCAAAGCACCAGGCATTGGTGGCATTCCCATAGAAATATTACAGCAATCTCATGCAGCTGTTACCATACTTACAAGGCTCTGCCAAGAAATTTGGAAGACAAAATCATGGCCAACTGACTGGAAAAGATCTGTGTTTATACCAATACTAAAGAAAGGTGATCCAACTAACTGTGGAAATTATTGCACAATAGCTCTAATCCAAAATGTCAGCAAGATTCTACTGGAGATTATTCAACAGAGACTACAACCATAGCTGGAACAATAACTACCTGAAGTGCAAGCAGGATTCAGGAAAGGGTGACGAACGAGAGACATCATCGCGGATGTGAGATGGATCCTTGAAAAGACTAAAAAATACCAAAAGGATATCTATTTATGCTTTATCGACTACAGCAAGGCTTTTGACTGTGTAAACCTTGAGAAACTCTGGGCCACCTTAAGAAGCATGCTTATATCAGAACACCTGATCGTTCTCTTGCACAATATGTACATTGATCAAGAAGCAACAGTCCAAATGGAACAAGGAGAAACAGAATGGTTTAAAATCAGCAAAGGTGTACAATAAGGCTGCATACTTTCCCCCTACCTCTTTAATTTATATGCAGAACAAATCATCAGAGAAGCAGGATTGTATGAAAACAACAGAGGTGTGAAGATTGATGGAAGACTCATCAACAACCTTCGCTATGCTGATGATACCACAGTACTGGCTGAAAGTGAAGATGATCTGAAGCATTTGCTTCTCACGATCAAGGAACATAGTCTTAATATGGGCCTGCACCTTAATGTAAAGAAGACAAAGATCATGACAACTGGCAAAATCAATAAGTTCATCGTTCAAGGAGAAGAAATTGAAATCATGGACAACTTTAACCTACTTGGATCAATTCTCAATAAAGAAGCAACAAGCAGTCAAGAAATCAGACAACGCATTGCTCTTGGCAGAATGGCTATGAAAGACCTAGACAAGATTCTCAAGAGCAGAGATGTCTCCATATAAAGATTCAACTCGTTCAAGCAATGGTATTTTCAATAACATCATATGGATGTGAAAGCTGGACAGTGAAAAAGATAGACAGGAAGAAAATTAATGCCTTTGAATTATGGTGCTGGCGGTGAATACTGCGTATACTATGGACTGCCCGAAGAACAAACCAGTCAGTACTAGAGGAGATCAAACCTAAGCTTTTTTTAGAAGCTCAGATGGCAATACTTAGACTTTCATACTTTGGACACATCATGCGAAGAGTAAGATCATTAGAGAAAGACATCATGCTTGGCAAGATAGAAGGTCAACTCAAAAGAGGAAGGCCAGCAATGAGATGGATAGATACAGTAACAGCAGCTGCAGATACCAGTTTGTCAGCAATGAGCCGCCTGACTGAAGACTGAACACAATTTAGGACAACTATCCAGAGGGTCGCCATGAGTCGACACCAACTCGACTGCACTTAACAACAACAAAACAAGACGCCAAATATGGGGTCGAAACATCAACTTGCCCTAGAGTAACATGTTCCCTTCTTTCAAGCATCAGCTATGAGATATGTAGCTTATGCTTAAAAGAAGGGAGCACACTACAGTCTCTCTCTTTATGTGTGATGAAGAACTCTGCAACCCTCACCTTGGGAGAACCCACTTGAGTGACTGATTTGGTCTGCTTGTCAATGAAAAAAACACAGTTGCTTTCCTGTAACAGGCAATCTCTGTAAACAGTAGAACAAACATGCAATCCTTTCTGCCTGCCATGAGTCAGGGCCAGCCCGTCCATTGAGCGAGAATGTTTTTTGCACAGGGCTCTGCATTTCAGGGGGCCCCGCACATAAAACATTCTGCATTTATTTAAAGTAAATTTTTTAAAAAATCTGGCCGCTGCCGCCACGGCAACAGCAGAATCGAGTGTCCTGGTGGCCCCCCCCCCCCTGCCCGGCAGAGTCCTCCCTCCCTCCTGGCTCCCTACATCAGCTCCCTCTCGCGGCGGCTTTCAGAGCCACGAAGGGAGAGTTTCTCCCTCGCGGCTCTGTTAAGCCCGCCGCGAGAGGGAGCTGATGCAGGCAGGCAGACAGGGAGGGAGGGCTCTGCCGGGCAGGGGGAAGCCGCCGGGACACTCGATTCTGCTGCTGCTGTGGCGGCAGCGGCAGCAGCCAGCTTTTTTTTTTTTTTTAAATTTAAAATGTTCCCTGGGCTGATGGGAGGAGGGGGGTTAGGACTGGTAATGGGCTTTGGGGGGGCTAGGACTGGTAATGGGCTATGGGGGGGGCTAGGACTGGAAATGGGCTGATGGAGGGGATAGGACTTGAGGTAGGCTGATGGGTTAGGACTGGTAATGGGCTGTGGACTGATGGGGTGTTAGGACTGGTATTGGGCGATGGGGGGGGGGATAAGACTGGAAATGGGCTGATGGGGGGGTTAGGACTGGAAGTGGGCTGATGGGGTGTTAGGACTGGTAATGGGCTATGGGGGGGCTAGGACTGGTAATGGGCTGATGGGAGGGCTAGGACTGGAAATGGGCTGATGGGGGGGGGGTAGGACCTGAGGTAGGCTGATGAGTTAGGACTGGTAATGGGTTGTGGACTGATGGGGGGTTAGGACTGGTATTGGGCTATGGGGGGGCTAAGACTGAAAATGGGGTGATGGGGGGTTAGGACTGGAAGTGGGCTGATGGGGGGCTTAGGACTGGTAATGAGCTATGGGGGGGGTCTAGGACTGGGGCTGATGGGGGGGGGGTTAGGACCTGAGGTGGGCTGATGGGTTTAGGACTGGTAATGGGCTGTGGGCTGATGGGGGGTTAGGACTGGTATTGGGCTATGGGGGGGCTAAGACTGGAAGTGGGCTGATGGGGGGGTTAGGACTGGAAATGGGCTATGGGGGGGCTAAGACTGAAAATGGGGGGGTTAGGACTGGAAATGGGCTGATGAAGGGGCTTAGGACTGGTAATGGGCTATGGGGGGGCTAGGACTGGTAATGGGTTGGGGGTTGCTAGGACTGTAAATGTGCTGAGTGGAGGGGGAGGCTTGAACTTCAAATAGCTGATGGGGTGGGGGCTTGGAATGGAAATGGGCTGAGTGGAGGGGAGCTAGGATTTTACATGGGCTGATGGTGGGGCTAGGAAAGGACTAGAAATGGGCTAATGGGGGGCTGGGATTGGAAATGAGCTGATGAGGGACTCAGATAGGACTGGAAATGGATGGGGGAGCTAGGACTGGAAATGGGCTGATGCAGGGACTAGAAGGGAGCGGATGCTGGGTGGGGCTGGAACTAGAAGGGAGCTGATGTTGGGGGAGGATTAGAATGGGATGGGGCTGGGAGAGTGAAATAGAGAGGGGAAAAATATTTTGTGTGGGAGGGAAGAAAAATCTACAATTGGCCGGGTATTGGAAGAGTAAGTGGGGACTGAGGATGGAGGGGTAAAATTTGAGTGGATGAAATAGGAATGAGGAAAGTGCAAAAGGAGAAAGATTAGTATGTTAAAGCAGATGTAGAGAGAGAATGGAAAAAAACTAGAAGAGAGAAGAAAGGACAAATGGACAGCAGCCGATGGAGAGTTAGCAGAAGACACGAAGAAACCAGAAGAAAGTGTCTGGAGCAATTGCAACTGAAAAAAAAATGCACAAAAGCTATAAAGATATCTCTTTATTTTGACTTTATTAACTGGAATATGTCAGCTCTGGGAAATGTGCATCATTAACGTCTGCGCTTTGTTTAGTACAAGAGGAAATTAATTTATAGTTTTATTTCAACAGTGTTGTTGTACATTCCAAGTTTGGCTTTTGGGGTTCCCAGTTTAATTATTGTCTTCCTGTTTCTAAATTGTGATTCCTTGTTTGGTGATGGTCTATGTTCTGCATGTGTAACTGAGCTGAGGTATTCTGTTTATATAATTCCTATTTGACATTGCCACTTGTTCTCTTTCCCCAGTAGGTCATGTATTCTTATTTTCTGAGATGTATTGGTTTAATATTTGCAGTATTGCCTTTTGATAGGTAGGGTCTGGTGCTCTGTGAGTCCTGGTAGTGCTGTTACGATACGGCGGGTTTGCTATGGGTTCTAAATGTTTCAAAAAGAACTCAAGTCACTAGTAGAGTGTAGAAAATCCAGAAAATCAATTGAGACGTCGGGGTTGAAAAGACCACATAAAGCTGGACAATTTGCAAGTTAAGTTTCCCGTGGCTTTTCTATTTGATTGGTTTGGGGATCTTGGGTAGAAGGTTGTTGATGTGAAAAGGGCATGGATTGGTGTGTGTGATTCAGTATCACGGTAAACACTGGCCCGGTATTGCTGAGACCTTCCTTCACTGAGAATAAACCAGTGTTAAGCATAGCAGCTGTGGGTTGTAACAGCTGATCCACAACCATATACAAATTGATTTATTTTTGTTATATTTGAGTGTGTGCTAGTTGATTTTATGGTTTCTAAATGGGCAGTGTTTGTAGTAGTTCCTAATGTGCCTGGCGGTTGGCACTGGTTTATAATAATGTAGAAATCTTTTAGTCTTTCTTTATCCATACGCTCATTAAGAGGCATGTTTACTAAAAGTTAGTATATGGTAACATTATGCAAATATGTATGCAAATGAGGCTCCGCACCGAGTCTCCGCACATGGCCCCACACCCCCCTTCAGCCGCCCCTGCCAAGAATTGACATTAAACTTTATGCTAAGTGAAGTACCTCTGCAGGAGCGCAATGTATGGGAAGAGGTAGGAATGCTCAGAAGTGTTTCCATTACTTTCTGAGCTATGAGAGAGCTACTCCTTCTTGGCACCATCAAATGACATCCCTCACATGTGTCTAATTAATTTAATCTGCTCTTTATGAAGAACACCTGTTGCTGCTAAGCAATTTAGCTCTAGAAAATTTGGTCCAAATTTTATATAACTTACTGGTGGCACTATATGAATATAGTGACATATTATTTTTAAACATCAATATTACTGCTATCTTAAACAGTTATATTTGTGATGATAGTTTTGCTTACTGGATGCTACTTAGTCTTAACACCAGACAATTAATTATATTAAAATTGGACTGAAATGTAACCAATAAACCTTTTCCGTTTTGAAAACAACTAATTATACAATGGAAATCAGACACTGGGAGCAGAAAAACAAAGGTGGGAAGTAGGTAGGAGAACAACACCACATTTAATACAATGTGATTGAAATCTGAAACTGACATTACTTGGTATGCATGGTGCATTTTTGGAAAAACAAAATATGTTTATTCTTCTCTTATTTTGAATATTTATATATTTTCTAGGAAAAAAATCGAATTACTTTTAAAATTAGAGCTACCAGGGCTCCACATCTTTAAATAAAATCCTATTCATTATGCATTTTGTAAAAAAAAAGGTAAAACATACAAGATCTCTTCCCATGCCAGTCCTATTAAAAAAAAAGATAATGCTATAAATCAGGAGCCATCCACCAAATGAACACTAAAGCCATTCTTCACCATAAGTTGAGCTTAATCAAGGGGCGTAGCTGTTAAACACTTAGGGGTCTGTTTATTAAGGTGTGCTAAGGTTAACATGCATTAATTCACCATTTAATGTGCATTATTAGTAACCAGGTGGTAGGACCTTTTTAGAATAACAAAATTAGTGTGCTTTAATGTCAGTGACCTTTGACCCCTGAATTGAGTTGAAAACTCTCCTATATAATTAAGAAGTACTTAATAATTTTCAGACAAACAGATGACACTTAAACCCACTTCTTTAATTGATACTCAAATGGATCAATCCTTTGCGGGAGATATTAATTTTTTTAGTACATTTTTTATATACTTTAAGGAGATAAAGGTCAATAAACATAACAGGGTTATCATAAGTACATAAGAATGACTATATTGGATCTCACCAAAGGTCCATCATGCCCTGTATCCTGTTTCCAGCAGTAATCAATCCATGTCACAAGTGCCTGGCATTAAACCATAAAGTAGCCAGACTTCGTACTACTTATCCCTAGGGATAAGCAATAGCTTTATTCAGGTCTGCTTTATTAACAGTTGACTTTTTCTTGCGGAAGTTGTCTAAACCTTTTATAAACCCTGCTACACTAAATATTTTTACCACATCCTCTGGCAATGGGTTCCAAAGTTTAACTATGCATTGAGTAGAAAAATATTTTTCCCTGATTTTCAATGTACTTAGTAATTTCATGATGTGTTCCTTAGTCTTTGTACTTTTTGAAAGTGTAAACAATTGATTTGAATTTGAGCCATAACCTCTTTCTTCATAGGAAAGTCACTCTACCACCTTATTATTTTGATCACCCTTCTCTGTACATTTTCTAATTTTGCTTTATCTTTTTTGAAATTCAGCTACCAGAATTTCACACTCTGTTCAAGATGCAGTCGCACCATGGAGTGATACAGAGGCATTCCAGTGTTCTTTGTTTTATTCTTTATTCCTTTCCTCATAATTCCTAACATTCCGTTTCCTTTTTTGGCTGCTGCTACACATGGAGCAGAAGATTGCAATGTATCATCTATGTTGACACCTAGATTCTTTTCCTGGGTAACGATTCTAATACGGAACCTCACATTGTTTAGCTGTAATTTGAGTTATTCTTCTCTACGTGTAACACTTTACACTTGTCCACATTAAATTTCATCTGCCATTTGGATATGCAGTCTCCCAGTCTTCCAAGATCCTACTGCAGTTTCTCACAATCCACATGTGATTTAACAACTTTGAATAATTTATTATCTGCAAATTTAATGATCTTGCTCGTTGTTCACATTTCCAGATCATTTATAAACATGTTAAAAAGCAATGGTCCCAGAACAGATCCCTGGGATATTCTACTATATACCTTTCTCTATTGGGACTACTCTTTGTTTTCTATTTTTTAACCAGTTCTCTAACCATAATATGACATTGCTCCTATACCATGACTTTTTAATTTCTTCAAGAGTCTTTCATGGGGTAATTTATCTGGATTTTCAGAAAGCATTTGACAAACTATATCTACTGGTTGATGTTTATCCACATTTTATTCACACCTTCAAAAAATGTAGCATATTGGTGAGGCAAGATTTTTCTTTGCTAAATTCATGTTGACTTTGCCCAATTAAACTATGGGGTATGTTTACTAAACCGTCTTAATGTTACCGGCACTAGTTGCAGCGTTACTGTGAGGAATGCCATATAAGGTAGTGGGCGTTCTGATCTTAAGGTAGCAATCGCGGGTTATCGCGCAATAAAGTGCACCATGCCCGTTATTGTGTGATAGAGGGAGCCGTGCACGTTACCGCGCGTTAACCTTAACTTTGCGTGCTGATCTGCAATCACAGCAACAGAGGTGTAGCACACTGGTAAATACAATGACTACTGAGACAGGGGTCATGAGTTCGATTCCCCCAGTGGGTGTAATGAATAAGGATGGCCAAGGCATTTCCTTTTCCTGCTTGAAACAGTCCAACAATCTGTGCTGCCAACTAAAAATACCCGCTCCCCAGTACCATAACCTAATGCACCTTTTAGGGCGCACCAGAAGGCACATCCTAAACCACCACGTCAGCCAAGGTGGGTTATAATGTGCCCCTGAGGGCGTGTCAAAAGGTTGTCAACCCCCAAGGCACCATGTTAGGTGCCCCATAAGCTGGCTGAATCTAAGTTGTGGCTAAAGATGCCCCAAGGATGTATAGGTGACTCAAGAAATGTTGGCCAAGGGCAGTAAGGTCCCCCAAGTTGAAAAGCAAGAAAGGCATGTGCCAAACACAGATGTAACCCTAACACTGCACAGAGCACCAAGGAAAGACAATGCACAAGTGATGGACGGAAGTAGATCTGAGCTGATGGATCAGACAAATCTACGTCCAGCCCATGTGGCAGCTGGAAAAATGGACAAACATATCGGAGGCAGCTGTAGCGATGCACAAGGTGATGGTAATGTACTGTGCAACAATGACAGTGTATGGCAGAGGATGGGAAGACGTGTCCAGCAGAGGAGGTAGAGGTGGCAGGATAGGTGCAATGACAGGAGGACAGAGGAGTAGCAGTGCCATGCAGAGCACACACAGGAGAGGCAACCAGGAAGAGCTGCAATGCAGACACATGTACCAGTGCAGGACATGGGGTAGCAGCTTGCACATCAGGGCAGGACGGCACACAGCTGGCAGACACACATAGACGGACAGAAGGATGGTTGGCAACTGTGATAAGGGTACAATGTGCTAACAGCACAGATCTGATGAAAAAAGCAAAACCTGGAAAAATTAAGCCCGTTTTTCAAACGCTTATTCAGTAACCAAGTGTTGAGGTCTATAACTTTTTGTCGGAGAGGCCAACCCAGCTAAAGGAAACAAACCTTAAGCCTTAAGCCGTTGTGGCCCGTCCATTTTTTTATTTAGAAAGACAAACTCAATTACTTTAAAAACCACAGCGTAATGTGTTACTTAGCTGAGTCCTTGAAAAGGCTGTAGAGAAATAGCGGTAGGACGATGTGACACGTTTCGGGGTATTTAAAAATAATCCCCTGCTTCAGGTCTAAGCCGCTGTGCAGTACGCTTTCAGCCATGGCGTCACGTCGTCCTACCGCTATTTCTCTACAGCCTTTTCAAGGACTCAGCTAAGTAACACATTACGCTGTGGTTTTTAAAGTAATTGAGTTTGTCTTTCTAAATAAAAAAATGGATGGGCCACAACGGCTTAAGGCTTAAGGTTTGTTTCCTTTAGCTGGGTTGGCCTCTCCGACAAAAAGTTATAGACCTCAACACTTGGTTACTGAATAAGCGTTTGAAAAACGGGCTTAATTTTTCCAGGTTTTGCTTTTTTCATCTGATTTTTTCAACTTGGTAGAGGGTATTTTGATTATTTAACAGCACAGATCTGCCCAGATATGACTATTACAGGAATGAAAAGTAGTTGTGCCGGACAGGTATACAAATGAAAGAGAACAGAGAGAAATCAAACCTATGACCATCAGCACAAATGTCCATGCACAAACCAGTAGGCTACACCACCAATGTGAGGTCATTAGCAAAGGCTGCATACAAGAATACTGCAGGGCATCACACAAGAAGCCTGCTGTCTGCTAGGATAGGCAAACCTCCAACAGAAACCATGATGGAATGCACATGCAGATCTGGTGTGTACAGCTCAGATCACAGTCTGTAATTGGGACCAGAGACACATATAACTACATGCACATACACAATGAAATGTTATGCAGTGGATACAGCATGCAAAAGAGGAAAAAACCTAAACCCAAAGGGCGGCAGGGGATGCTCTGTGGAGCAGGGCAAAATATGGAACAGAACAGAAAAGGAGCATGTGAGAATTGAACCTGCAAAGAGGTGTGCCACAGACCAGCTGAACCACAGCAATGCCAAACCCCCAAGCGGACTGCCTATGTGAACACTACAAAGAAAGAGACATATGTAACAGCTAATATGTGATGGTTAGGCAGCACAGAGGGCACACTTTGGTGTACAGTGACGAGATGGAAGGGTGTGTGGATAGGTGATGAACCTGCAGGTAGCTGATGGTCAGGTTAGCACAACACAATAAAAAAATAAGAAAACCCCATGTGGGAATCAAACCTGCAACCTATGTTGTTACAACACATGTCTGTAACCACTATCCCAAACAACCACAGCAAGCACAATGCAAAGATATTACCTCAAAGGGAATGTGTGTATGGGAACCTGTAACACCCAGTGATGTGGCAGACGGCTGGCAGATAGACAGCTGGCACCGTACAAGGATGTGAGCACAGGTGGGCCATGTACATGACCATGAAATCACTAAAGATGTGTGTCAGTGTGGTCAAGCAGCAGCAGAGACAAATGTATGTCCAACACATATATTTATTTTGGTTAATCATCAGAGATAGTGTAGATACAGCCTATTATAATAGCAAGGTGATTGTATAACAGGGGAAAAATTGAAAACACACTTTGCAGGGCAGCAACCCACATGTTACAGAAAAGTCAGTGGCCCATCTACAGATGATGGGCAGGAGAGATAATGTACATTAGGTGCATGGTGTGCAGTATGCATTAGCCCCCCACCCCCCACATGCTGCTGCATGCCCCAAATGTGTTAGTTACATATGTGTGCATGTAGATAGTAGGCGGTGCATGATGAGGGCCCAACACACATAATCATGATCTGTTCATAAAAATAGATCTGTCTGCCAACACAGGAGGCACACAAATGAAACAGCATATGTTATTAAAAGTAAGAAAGTGAAAACACAGATCTCAAAATATATATTACAGCTGTCACATAATGCCTGATATAGGAATCAAAGCAGCAACAATGTAACCCAAAACAATGGTCAAATGCAAAATGAGGATATGCTAACAGGTAGCAGAGGCACATGAACACAGAGAATTCAAATGAAACAAACCGCAGAAACATGCAGAGATAACACTATGCAGAAGGTCCCCCTGCACTAGTTGGTGTGGGTACAGTGTCTGTACACATATATCACGGTACATGGAATGCACAAATGAAGGAAGAAAATGGACACCCTTACTACCACACACCAAATATAACGGGGCAATGTGAGTGCCGGAACCTCAGGGGATAAATAGGACTGTGCAGACATGCAATGCTAGGTTTATAAATCAGTGCAGAGCGTCACGTCTGTACAGTAAACAAACACAATAACCTGTATATAGAGATGGAAAGAAAGATCAAACATGTTACAGTAACCCACACAGAAGCCATATTGCCACATGCTGTGTTGCACCAACATAGTCACATGCACATGCACCGTGTACATTGAAACATGATACAGTGATGCCACACATGCACTGTAACACCCTTGGTGAGTGCAAACATCAATCCAAGATGTTGGTGTGCAGTAAAGTGGTGTGGTGGCAAATACTGTGTTATGGCCAAGTAGAGGGTAGGCGGACATGGACAAGAGGACCTCTCCATTGTTCCCCCTGTGCCACACGCATGGCTGTATGCTCGTGTTGAACCAAACAGATGAGCGTTCCATGTCACACACATGGGCAAAACACAACAACACAATGTCAGAAGGATGTACAGCATACAGCGACAACGTCAGTCCCTGCTGCACATGTGGGGACCAGTATACAGTGTCTACAGTGCAAAGGATGTCTGCAACCCAACAAGTCCCGTTAAGACTGTCCTTGAAACCATGGGCATGCATACTCAAGTGTGAGATCACAATATGCCACAGTACTGGAAAGGTCATGTGTGTCTCCTGCGATGAACACGACACCAAGCCAGAGCACGGCAACAACGGTGTGTTGGACAGGGCTGTCATGGCCAAAGTAGCAGTCCAACAATAATGCCCATCCTAGGCATGTGTCCCACTCACAGAGGTCAAACATCCTATGGCACCATTTCCCAGGGATAGTTCAATGGTGGTGTTGTGTCCTCCAACAGGTGGGTGATGGTGATGCCGGATGCACTGTAGTAGATGTGCTTTGTGTGTTCTCTGCCCTGTGTCAGAAGAGGATAAACAATGTATTGGTATGCTGCTTGCAACATCAGCCCAAAGTGCAGAGAGTCAAACATCAATATGTATGTAATGAAACGTCACACAGGCAAACATAACATGATCGCAACACAGAACACAGTGCATGTTGTTGACATTTGGAATTGGAACCGCAGACGAGGATGTGACATGGATATGGTCATGTCCGTGCCCATGTTACACGGGCGTTTCACAGCTCCACCCCATCTGCATCAGCGTTCGTGTACAGAGACTCAACATGAAATGTCCATGAAATAAACAGTAAATCATTAACATGTAAAGGCTGATGTCATTCCCAAAAGACCAAAGGTGCAACCTACCTTGTGTTTGCAGCAAGTGTCGGTTTGGGATCCCCTGAGGCTCTCAAAGGCCACAACACGTCACAGTAAAGGGAGAAGATGTCATTGAAGTGTATAGAATCACCATGTCCCCATGTCCAGCCACTGTTGATGCATGTCCACATTATGGCGATATCTGTGATACAATAATGCTGTTGCACAGTGGTCTGTCAGCACACAAGAGATAGGTCAGCTCACAACACATGGCCACAATGTGCACAAGGTAAACAGCAGTAAGGTAGAGATAGCACAGTCACCACCGCTCCCCAGGTATACAGAACCCTCACACCACATGATAATGCAAAATGCCTGCACACAGCCAACCCCAAAACACATACCCACACAGTATGCTAAGGTGATCGTGCCAGCAGTAGCATATGGCCTGTATGTGCACAACTGGAGATTAGTGGAGATAAAGGCTTGTCAAATGCAGTGATACACTGCTGTTGGCTGATGCTACAATGTCAGGGAAGGGTATATGTGCAGCCCACCACCCAAATACTTAGGACCTGCACACACTTGCAGCTCTGTTGGATGTATCCCAGAGACAGTGTTGGAGAAGACGAACTGGCCAGGAACACATGTGGATATGTGTGCCAACAGCAACATATGAGGTATGGGGGTGCAGGGCAAAGAGGTGAACAACAACATATGTACAATATGACAGATCACTGCAGACATGTGCTCCCTCTGACTGACTGTCGTCACAGACAAAGTAGCTGTAGGTCCACCTACCACAGACTACTGCATGTTGGATGACGTACAGTCAGCTGCCAATGCACCACAGTACCAGGAGGGTCACCAAGTATGTCGTGTGGATTGAGGAACACAAGATAAACATACATATGTCATGTTGGAGCTGTGCAACACACACTGCACCTTCACGTCCTCAGCTCCCAGACCCCCCAAGATTTTTACAGACTGTTCCTCATCACACTGTACAGATTTGCTTCATGCTAAAGTTATCACTGACGTGTGTGTGTGGCAAACTACAAGGGCCCGTACTCTGTCCATCCCCTTCCTCACCTCTCTGCTGCTGTAAACACTGTTGAACAGAACCGTCTCCTTTCTACTGTGTCCCTGCTCGGCTCTAAGGCCGCAGTACTATCCTGCATCCCCCATATTACGGCCACTGCCCCTTCAGTGTGTGTTATGGTGTCTCAGTGTCCTCTGCTACACCGCTGTCAGTTTCTGTACCACAGGGAAATATCCAGGGGCCTCTTCCTTATCCTCTGTCGATATACATTTCCTTGGTGTGGTTATCTCATCCCTTGAACTTACATTACCAGCTGTGTGCTGATGAGTTGCAAATATATCTCTCCACACCTGAGTTATGTCTGCCAAACCACACCCCCATGGCTGCTTGCCACCTGACATTGACAGCTGCATGTCATCCCACTGTGTGAAATTGATAATGGCAAAGCATGGATATCCTATATATGCACCTAAACCCTCCCCTCCCATCAGAGCGTCCTTGTGTGTGTGGCCATACCTTCCTTTCTCCAGGGTCATCAATGTAGGTGTTGTCTTGGACTGTACTCTCCTCCTCTGCATACATACCCAGCTTGTAGTTGAGGCTTGTGGTTTCTGTCTAGATGTCATCAGCTATATTTCCCCAGTCCTCTCTGAACACACAACTAAAACCCAAATCCACCCCCTTAATCAGCTCCCGGCTTGCCTACTGTAACCTACACCTTGCTGATTTGGCTTTGAATCATCTCTGTCTGCCTGAAAATATGCAACACTGCACTGCATGGCCATTCTACAGCCACACACATAATGGCAATAATACTCCCCCTATCAGGACACCTCACAGGTTCCCTATCCGTCTCCGCATCCATGTCAAGGCTCTCCTGCTGACCCATACATGCAGGCACACTGTGGTGTTGCAGTAACTTCCCTTACTGATCTCAAGTACCAGAAATCCAACTACTACTGAGCATGTATATAGTGCTACTTGTCCCATGTAGCGCTATACAGAAACAACTAACACACAGTCCCTGCTCATCAGAGCATACCAACCAATCAACAGCTCATATTACAAAATGTGAAACACAAATGTCTAGGCAACTGGTCCCATCTATGGGCCGCCCTATTACTGTTGACCCAATACTACACGCCTTTCACCTTGCAGCACCCAAAGCCCCAAACTAACTACCTGTGGCTGTACAGCAGCCCCTATCCCAATCAGCCACAAATCATGTGTGTCAGCTTACCACCTCCCACAAGCCTACTACTCCTGACACACATAATCCACCTCCACCCACTGCTGTGCCCTGCTCACATCTTCTGCGTTTCAGCCATGACTAGATTGTAAGCTGGGATGGCCAGGCAGGGTCTGTTATATGTCAGTGCGGTGCTGCATCTTACTGCTATTGGGATACAAATGTTCACTAGTAGTAGTAGTACACACATATCTAAACAAACGTATGTGGCAACATATGCAGTACTTACATGAGAAGACCTCCTCAGTCACCTGCCACCTGACTGCTGTGCCCTTACGTGTGTCACCACGGCCACTTACAGGCTATAATGATCTCTGCCACAGTCTGTGGTTTGTATTGTAAGGCCCCGCCTGTCCTATCCAGACACCTGAAGTGACTCTTTAAAATGCCAAAGGTGCGCTCTATGACGGAGCGGCTGGAGGCACGGGCCTCATTGTAACTCCTCTCTGCACGTGTCCGTGGTTGACCACAGGGGTCAGCAACCAGGGGTGACACCCATATCCTGAATCACCTTCAGAAAGAAATGTGGAACATTAAAGCAGGAGCTGATGTCTACCCAAATGGACACAAGTATGTACGTGCAAACCAAATGCACAAAACATCCTGACAGAAACATATGACATCACATGATGGGACACCACAACTATGCATCAGCGTGTGAAGTTATGACACACAAAACAAGGGGTAGGTGTACGGATTGCAAACAACATAATCTGTAACCGCGACACAAATGCTAGCGTCCATTCTACCATCATCACACAGCACTGTAGCTTTATACCGCGCTCTTTGGAATCAGTGCGGTTTACAGTAAACAACATTCAAACAGTGCAGGTGGGCCTGCACTGGACTTACAATGAACAAGGGATGATAACTTGGGATTAATGGGGGTAACTATGTACAGGGTATATACACTTAGCGTCTATTACCTGGTGGCATCTTACAGTATTACAATCAATATTTACAGCAGTAGGTCACTATGTACACATTCTTTAGACTGGGGGTATTGTTGAGCTAGGAGCTGTGCTCGTGTGGCTTTGGTGCGCTGGGGGTGAGGGCCTGGTTTGCGACAGTGTCTGGTTGGGATATGTCATTTGTATGAGAGTAGTACTAGAGGAAGAGGTGGTGCTTTAGTGTCTTCCTAAATTGGGCGAGGTTGGTGATGGCCCGGAGGACAGGCAGAAGCGCGTTCCAGCATGTGGGTGCGTAGAGGGCAAAGGCTCTGTTTCTGGATGCTTGTGAACATTTTGTTATTTCCTTTGGGATTCTCAGGGTGTTCACAGCAGATGATCTCCTGGCTCTGTTGGAGGGGGTGGGGTGGATGAGATCCGTGAAGGAGGCGGAAGAGCACTTGTTGATGACCTTGAATGTCATCAATAGTGTTTTGACCCGGTGAAAAGCGGTATATAAATGCAGTTAAATAAATAAATAAATAAATTTAAAGGAGAGTCTGCAGTGGACTGACAACCAATGCAGGTGCTTTAGTATTGGGGTTATGTGTTCCCTCCTGGAGGCTCCATGCAGTATCCTTGCCGCTGCATTCATTGCAAGCTGCAGTGGGTTCAGCGTGCTCTTAGGGAGCCCTTTCAGAATTGCATTGGCGTAATCAAAGTGAGGGATTACTAGAGCCTGGTAGATTGTTTGGATGTCATCTGGCTCAAGCAGATGTTGTAGGTGTCGGGTTGTCCTTATCTTGTGGTAAACTGTTTTGACCATGTTGCTTATATGGACCTTCATATCCAGCCACTGGTCTAGTGTGACCCCAAGGTACTGTACCATAGGCTTGCTGAGGAGCTCGGCGTTTCGTACTTTCAGTGAGGTGGGCGGGATAAATGCTTGGTTCATTGGAGATGAAAAGGATCTCTATTTTTTTGAAGTTTATTTTGAGCCTTTTTGAGTGGAGCCAGTCGGTGACAGCATCGAAACAGGTTGTTAGAGGTGTGAAGTCAGGGTGGTCGGTTGAGAAAGGCATGTAAAGCAGTATGTCGTCAGCATATACCAGGCAGTTGATGTTGAAGGAGTGGATGAGAGCGCAGATGGGCTGCATGTATACATTGAACAGGAGGGCGGAGAGTGAGGATCCCTGCGGTACGCCTTGTTCTTGTTGGAAGGGTTTGGAGGTGGTGGAGCTGGTTTGCACATGCTGCCATCTGTCTGATAAGTATGACTTGCACCAGCTTAGCGCAGTATTTTGAATACCCTTCTCCCTGAGGCGTGTCAGGAGTATGTCATGGCTGACGGAATCAAAAGCTGCGACAATATCCATGAAGATCAGGGCAAACCCTTGTCGGATGTTGTCCATGCCGATTGTTAAGGTGTTGAAGAGAGTGGTTAATCTCAAGGAACAAGCAGGAATGAGTCTTCACACATGGGTACGTCGGCGCCGACGGAGCCCACACGGAAATGCTCCCCAGCATCCAATCAGAAAGCCTTTGGGAGCATCCCCCGCGCCTGCGCGGTGACTTCCCGCCTTTCCCACTGCCTCTCCTCAGTTTTCGTTTTTCCGCGGAGCCAACAGGACGTACCTCCTGTCACCGCAGAAACTTTTTTTCCTTTAATTTCCTTTTTTCTTGTTTTCTTGTGGTCGCGGCTGTCTTCCCGCCGATACCGGTATCGCCGGTGTCTACTTTTCTTTTTTCCGACTTCGAGAAACTTTTTTCCTCAGTTTTTCTTTTTATCTCTCTGAGGCCTACCAGGCCTTTCTAACATGGAGCCTTCTTCCCCTAAGAAGTGCCTCCACTGTGGAAACTTAGTTTTCCTTTTAGACTCCAATGCCTGGTGTCTATCCTGTTTGGGCCCTGACCCCTTTTCCCCCGGTCCATCGGGCTATAGTATTGGGAGAAGACCTTCTCTTTTTCGGGTATCCCTCGATGCCATTTTTCCGCCTCGGGTGAGGACGGCGATTTATTCTTCTCTTCAGGATCAGGTAACCCACAAACAGTCTGTTAAGACTAGCCAATCCTTGAAGGGTGAGTCTCATGCACCGCATGATGACGGCTCCGGCCTTGCCCTCAAGACCTCATTGGCAATAAGACCCCGGCGGGAGTCTTCGGGCTCCAAAGCATTTACGGGGTTTCAGGTTGTTCCTGGGGTTCACTCCTCACAGAACATACCTGAGCCGTGCTCGGGGGTGGTATCCGCTTCGAGCGGTACCGATTCCCCGGCATCGGTGTCGAGTGTTCCACTCTTCACCGAGGATCGTCATCTGGTGTCCTCGGTACCTTCGGGGCCGATCGATTCGACCCAGACTGGCTTCCCTGCATCCCAGCCATGCACGGGGTTGTTACCGGCTTCGAGCGGTGCCGCTCCCCTGGCATCGGCACCGGTGTCGAGTGCTCCACTCTTCACCAGGGATCGTCGTCTGGTGTCCTCGGTACCCTCGAGGCCAATTGATCCGACCCGGGCTGGCTGTCCTGCCTCCCGGCCCTGCGCGGGGGTGGTGCCGGCTCCGAGCGGTGCCGCTCCCCCGGCATCGGCACCGGTGTCGAGTGCTCCGCTCTTCACCAGGAATCATCATCTGGAATCCTCGGTACCTTCGGGACCGATCGATACAGACCAGACTAGCTTTCCTGTATCCCGGCCAACCGCGAGGTGGGTACCGGCTTCGAGCGCTACAGATGCCCCGCCATCGGCTTCGGTGTCGGGTGTTCCGATCTTCACCGGGGTTCGTCATCGGGTTTCCTGGTCGGAACCGATCGATACGCCCCAGATGGACGTCCCTCTATTTACGCCATGCTTGGGGGGGGGTAACGCCTTCGAGCGGTACTGATGCCCTGATGTCGGCACCGGTGCCGATTGTCCCTCTCGTCACGGGGCATCGTCTTCGGACGTCCTCGGTACCTTCGGTACCGATCGATACGATTCCGATTGACTTTCATGTTGCGGCATCGCCGATGCCATCGCCAACGTCGGTGCCTTCTGGGCATGCATCGATAGCCCTGCTCGCTTCGATGCCCAGTCTGGAATCGATATCCAGTCTAGATGACTTGGTTGCGGCATCGCCGATACCACCACCAGCGTCGGTGCCTTCTAGGCATGCATCGATAGCCTCGCTCGCTTCGATGCCCAGTCCGGAATCGATATCCAGTCTAGAGGACTTGGTTCCGACGCGGTGGAGAACCGGTCCATGTCGTTTCCGACTATGCAGTACTGAGGATAATCTCCGAAGCTCTCTGGTTACCTCGGTGCCACTTCGGCAACCTCCGATACCTGCTCCGATGGCACCGATGCCGGCACCGGTATCGATGCCGATTCCTGCAGTTCCATCGGTGCCATCGATCCTTTTCTATGCCTAGCTTGGAATCGATACCGGGTACCGATGATGCAGTACTGATTGCCCTGAATCAGAACTGTCAGTATCATCCAATATCTAGCAGGATTCTTTCTCTGCACCAGTCCAGTAGGTCTTCTGGTGTTCACGCTGCTCATTCTGCCTCAGCCGACCCGGGAATAGTCCCTCTGGGAGATCCTTCTTTTCAGAAATTTCTCCTTGACATGGCAGCTTTTCTTGCCATTCCTATTCCTGGCCCTACCCTTACTCGGGACCCTGCAGGGAAGGAAACCATAATGCTTCCTTTACATCATTCCTTGCAGGACCTTCTTCTGAGGATTTGGGAATCACCTTTAAAGGTTCCTGCGCCTTCTACAGCCATGAGTGTTCTGTATCAGGTGCCTCCCTCCCCGGGATTTCAGAAGAACCAGCTTCCGCATCATTCCCTTGTAGTGGAATCAGCAATGAGGAAGGTCAGAAGCAAGAAGAAGCATTCTTCTTCTCCACCAGGTCGTGCATCTAAAGCACTTGATGCCTTTGGACGTCAAACCTTCCAAACTTCTATGTTGGCTTCCAGGATTATTTCATATATTTTTTATATGAGTCTGACACTTCAGGAGGTCACGGAAAAATTATCTCTTCTGTCTCCTTTTTTGTCAGAACCTAAGGCCTCTGACTATTCCTTGCTTCTTAACCATAGCAGGAATATCTCTTGGTTTCTTTCCCGTGCTTCCCTAGACTCTTTTGAGTCTGTTAGCAGATCCTCTGCTATTGCCATTGGAGCACGTCGTACGGCGTGGCTGCAAGCTTCAGACTTGAGCAGATGGGCACAACATACACTAGGTAACTCTCCTTGTACTGGGGAACATCTCTTCAATAAAGAGGCTTTACGTCAGGTTGCTCATTGCTCCACTGACTTCCCTGGCTATGGAAACCATCCCGAGCCTTCTTTTTCCCCTGGTCGTAGGACATGTCCTACAAAACCTTCTTTACCGAAGAAGAGGAAGTTTCATCCTTCTTCTGCCCACCTTCCCGGTGTACCCAAGCAAGGGACATCTCATCCTAGTCTGAAGTCTCTAGGCTCTATCCAGTCTACCCATAACCAGCGCCCATAGGCTCCGGTATGTTGCACTATACAGTTAACTTCTGCTTCGCGGAAGTTTATTCTTCAAATCCTACGCTGTTTTTTTTTCTTTTCCAGTATGCTATACTCTTGGGGTACTTTTGTCCATGGGTCACAGAATTCTCCCATTCTTACTACCACGAAGGGAGGTTACAACTATCCCATGATAGTTTCTGTCCCCATATGGACATTTTTTCCTTCAATGCATGCTCTGAACAACTCTTCAGGCAGGGACGGAATCTCTCTGCTACCTTTGTCTGCTTTCTCTCTGTTTCCATACAGGAGAATCCCCTATATTGTTTTGTTCAGTTGCTGTCTCTGCCGGGATTCACCGCGGCTTATCTTCTTCTAGCCTTATCCTTTCCTCGGATGTGGCGACACACCTGACTCTGTCAGTTTTTTCTCAGAAGCTTTCTATTATGGGCCCTTGTCACAGAGCATTGCTCTCTGTCTCTGAGGGTTCTTTTTTCTTACAGGAGACAAGCTTTTTCTGCGTGAATGTCCACGGAGTTCCCATTCTGGCCGGAATATACTCCTGTTCCTTGCAGCTTGGCATCGTGTTTTCCACTCCACTGGGACAACGCATACTCTTTTAACGCACAAGATACCCCTGAATCCCTTGTTGGGCCACTCTGGTATCTTCGTCTTTGCGTTCTTCTTGTCCTTTGGACATATCAGAGTCCTACAGTACAGATGGCGTACTCTTGCCAGGCTGCTGTCATCCTCTATTTTCACGCAACCATACTGGTTCTCTCACTGACCTACATTCCTGCTCCACAGAAATAGATTCTCTATACAGTCAAACCTCGGTTTTCGTGTGCCCCGGTTTTCGTTCGTTTCGGTTTTCGACGTCTTTTCTGACTGAGATCTTGTCTCGGTTATCGTATATCGCCTCGGTTTTCGTCAAGAATGGTGAGCCAGTGCTGCCAGATCTGAAAACCTATACTGTATACTGTACTGCAATACATACACCCTCGCGCTGGTCTGCCCGCCCAGTCCCGGCAGCACTACCCCCCCCCCCCCGGACTCACCGATCGCGTGTTGAGAAGCCAAAGTCAGCTGAGCAACATCCTCGAGCCAGAGATGCAAGGATTGCACAGAGAGGAAGGCCCCGATCTCTCCACCGCCTGTCTGTTCTCTGGAGCGCCCCCTCAGGCTCGGAGGTAGCAGGGTAGCTGTCAATGTAAGCAGGAGATGTTGCATGAATGTGGGAGGCAGTTCTTTCTCTTGCAGGGTACGCTTGCAAATTGCTGTTGAGACGGAGTCAGCGATCAGATTACAGTGCCGTACAGTACAATATCTGTGTGTTTGCTGTCCTGTGGACGATCGGGCAGGTGAGAGAAGTGACAGGAGCTGGGTGTCTGGAACGGATTAATTGAATTTACATTATTTCCTATGGGAAATATTGCTTCGGTTTTCGTACGTTTCGGTTTTAGTCAGACTTCTTAGAACGGATTAATCATTAAAACCGAGGTTTGACTGTATTTCTTCAGATGGGTTTCCCCCCTCCCTATTATTGGACCATCACATTCCCCATGTGAAGGTTTCCTGTGGCTTAGTTGCAGGCGTGTATTCATGAAATTATCTCATGTATGTATGTGCATACATGTTTTTTTGTGCCTGGGAGGCATAACCACCCCGTCTCTTATATATATATATATATATATATATATCTACAACCGTAGGTATATATTGTCATGAGGCGTGTACTGATAAAGTTGGTGATTTGAAAAGAAATCCTGTTTCTTTTAAGGAACTAGGTGTGCAATTACCCCCAAGCACAGCTAGAGGGAGCAGGAACAGACATTCGGGAGTTAATGAGCCTAGGAACTCTGATGACTGGCACCTGGAAAGGAACCTGGAAGTCATCCCAAGCAGTTTGCTTTATAAATCAGAACAGAATGCTTCTAGAACAGAGGAGAAGAAGGAGAGCCATCGAGAGAAGGCTGTGAGCCACCGAGAGAAGGCTGAGAGCCACAGAGAGAGAGCTGAGAGGCACCTAGAGAAGGAGCTAGAGAAGGCTGAGAGCTATCAAGAGAGGACTGAGAGGAACCTGAGTGGGAACAGACTTCACAAGGTTGGGAGCCAGAAGGCCCAAACTGACCCTGCTGCACAAGGGAAGTTTGCTAGAGCCAGCTCTAAGGTGAGAGTGTCTGCCACGCCCTGTTCTTACAGTCTGCCCAAATCCAGAACAGAGAGACAGAAGCCAAGAACCAGGGAGAAGGGTTCTGAGAAGAGCTTACAATCTCTGAAGGATTATTACCAAGTTTTACCAGGACAGAGAGGAAAACACTTTTATGGTCAGCTGGAGTTCTTACCCAGAGAGAGAGGAGAATCCAGGACAAGTTTTACTCCACTGCCTAGAAGCACAACTGTATCCAACGCTGGCAGGCAGAGGCTCAGCTACCAAAGGAGAGTGGCTGGAAGAGAATACACTGGTGATTCCAACTCATCTAAATCCAGGTATGAAACATTAACCAATGACTGTGACTATTGTGCTCCTAAAGGCTCTGCTAAAACCCGTGCTCCTTATGAGAGGGGAAAGAAACCAGATTGGTTCAGTCAAATTCCTCCACCCTTGAGAACCCCTGGCTATGGAAAGCCAGACTCCAGTCCTAACCTACAAGGCTGGGTCAGACAGGGACAGTGAATATTCCTCTACTGAGTATAGCGAAGGGGAGTCCATGGAGATTGAATACCCAAATACTGTTCCCTTATCTCTTCCAGAGCTTATGGAATGTGACTGGTGTACGGCCTCAGCTCCAGAGCCTCTGTGCTCTGATAGTGAAGAAGAATGAATGAAATGTAAGTGCTGTTTCTTGTACTGAAAGTCCGGTAGTGAAACCTGCCTTAGTTGTGAAGCAACAATTAAGCAACCATTGTAAATACTGGTACCTTTTGACACAAAGGACTTTCTGTTTCATGGATTATCTCTTACGTTGAACCTTTGCATTAACCAGGGAATAAAAGCCTTATTTCCCTCCACCTGGTCTCATTAATGAGTGCTCCTAGGTAGTTGGAATCTGTGAGGTCACTTCTCTCAACTATGCCGAGTGAACTTACATTCCCTTGACTGCCTAGCATAATCTTTGCCCGGGGTCACCCCAACATTAATAAGGCGTAGACGGGGAGCCCCGCGACAATATCTATATCACCCTTGTCTAGACATATATACTCTCACATGTATCGATATGTATGTCTTCCGTATACATATATATATATCCTGGTATATATGTATGCACATATTGGGAGATGTCCATAGCACCCTATGTCTCTCCTATCTCCCTGACTGTCGGTGCTTAGGTTTTATTTTTCCTATGGGGTCCAGACAGTCAACTTGCCTATTATCATACGGCTCAGTAACTGGGACTGGTTAAACTAACCCTTACTGCTGTGAGGTCAACAGCTTCTATTTTTTGTTATACATCCCCAATCTATGCAGTCTCAAACTTCAATGTCTTCCTATCTCTTACCAGATGGGGAAGACAGTATTACTGAGTTCATTTCTGATCTCCATGGGAATAGGGTTTTATTTCCCATACCCCCTCTTCCCTTCCAGACTGGGCTCACTTCCAGATCAGTCAGTCTTCTTCTTTTAGTCCTCCGATGTTTATGTCTCTGTACCTAAACGAGTGCTCAGCTTTTCCCGTAAAAGCCTCTCATTGGGGACCTGCCGATCTTCTCCTACCCCGGTGAACACCTGGGTCTCCTGCCCGCTCCAGATTGGGACTTCTCCTCACTATTGCGGAGTTCCTTGAAGATTCCGCTACTGCACCTACAGTCTACTTCCTACAGTCAAGTAGGTAAGCTCTATATTGTGCTAGCTCACTAAATATTTTAGTGACACTTGACCTCTAAAGACTTTTTTTCCCTGTAGTCTTTAGATTCGCTGTTCCTCTACAGCTCTGCTCTCTCAACTCCTACCCCCCATCCCCCGGGGGATGCCAGAGATCCAGATTGGGAAATGCCGTCCTGTCCAGGGATACGCATTTTATGGGATCTCCCCTGGCACCCACAGCTAGGGAGTCCCCATGTGTGAAGACTCATTCCTGCTTGTTCCTGGAGATAGCACAGTTACTTACCTGTAACAGGTGATCTCCGGAACAGCAGGAATTAGTCTTCACAACCCACCCACCTCCCCTAGGAGTTGTATCTATCTATTTCCTTTCCTCTCTCTCCTTCTGTCTCAGCTATGAAACTCAACTGAGGAGAGGCAGTGAGAAAGGTGGGAAGTCACCGCGCAGACGCGGGGGATGCTCCCAAAGGCTTTCTGATTGGATGCTGGGGAGCATTTCCGTGCGGGCTCCGTTGGCGCCGACGTACCCATGTGTGAAGACTAATTCCTGCTGTTCCGGAGATCACCTGTTACAGGTAAGTAACTGTGCTGTATGGTCTCTACACCATGTGCTTCTCTGAATCCATGCTGACACGGGTCGAGAGATGCACTTGTCTCAATGTGGTGTTGAAGCTGGCGCTGGACGACCTTCTCAATTATCTTGGCCAGGAGGGGGATGCTTGAGATTGGTCTGTAGGAGTCCACCTTCCTAGGGTCCAACTTGTTGTTTTTCAGAAGTGGTCTGATGGACGTTTGCTTCAAGCTTTGTGGGAACGACCCAGATGAGAATGATCGATCTATTAGCTTGGCCAGGAATGGACTGAGTTCCACATACAGTGATTTTATCCAAAATGCTGGGCAAGGGTCGTTTGGAGCCGTGGTAGTGTTGATGGCTGTGGTGATGTCCTGGATGCCTCTCTCAGAAGGTGCAGAGAAGGTAGTGAGGATGTCATGGCTGTCTTGCATGGATGGGGTCTCTGTACAAGGGTCCCCGTGCTCGGGGGCCAAGTTTGAAGTCTTACTGGTCTGGCTTGTTTTGGACTGGAGGTAGTCCGCAAATTCCTGTGGGTCGTGCAAACTTGGTTGGGTTGGAGAAGGATCTTTTGTCAGAGTCTTGACTAGGCTGAACAGCTCATGTGGCTTATTTAGGGAACGTTGAAGAATTTCTGCATGGTATTGCTTCATTCTTGCCGCAACTGCTGCGCGGTGACTGCTTAGGTGAGAGGTGTATGTTCTCTGGGTCTTTAGTGGAGCGCGATCGGCACCATCATCTTTCAAGCTTCCTTGGTGGAGGGGTGATGTCCGTAGCTCTGGGGAGTACCATGGCGCATTCCGTCTTCTCCCTCGGTTTATTAGAGGGTGTAGGTGAGCGATGGCACCCAGGCTAGTGTTCCATGTGGAGATCATTTTGTCGAGGCTGTGTGTCAGCAGATTGAGGAGAGGCTGGGAATTGTTTAGGATTTCCTTTTTGTTGAAGGACCAGAAGCGTCTTGATGGTGCTGCAGGGGCCTCGGCTGGGGTCCGGGCGGTGTTGTGGTCAGGGTGCGTTGGTATCTGGAATCTTATCAAGCTGTGGTCTGACCATGGGACTGCGGTAATGGATAGCACGAGGTCATGTCTTGTGTCTATTGCTGACCGAGGGGCGAATATCAGGTCCAGCTTGTTTCCTTTTATGTGGGTGGGGGCGTCGATTATTTGTTGATAGCCCATTTCCTTAAGTGCCTCAAGGAAGGCTTTGGAGTGCGTGTCCTGGAGAGCAGGGAGATTGAAGTCGCCTAGTAACCAATTTGGTGTGCGCTGGTCTTGGGGTTGCAGGCAAGGTCGATTATTGTTGATAAGTCCTCTGAAGAAGGGTAGGGGGCTCTGTAGACCAAGTTGATGGAACAGTGCTTATTGGTGATTGAGTCGAGGTGTGTTGTGCTGGTGGCAGAGGCCAGCTGGAACTGTAGCTACGTTTTAGTCATGATGAGTGCTTCTCCGCCTCTACGGTCCATCCTGTGACAGGTGTGGATAGAGAAGCTGGGGGGATGAGCTGGTGGAGGAGGACTGAGTCTGCATTGGACAGCCACGTCTCAGTGATTAGGAGGATGTCCAGGTTATGGGCGGATACCAGGTTGGAAACAGCTGGCCATTTCTTGCGGACCGAGCATGCATTTATGAGAGCGCACTTCAGGTTGCGGGGATGGGGGTGCTTCTCTATCTGAGGTTTCTGGATATGCTGAAGGGAAGCATAGAGTAGATGTGGTTGCAGCATGTGCTTAGCATCAGCTAATTTTTCAGGACTAGTCAGCTGATGTCACGGAGAGCCAATGTACAGTGATGCCCCATTGTTCTGCTTTGTACAAGAGAGGTACACGCATTGCGCTGCAATTGCCAGCATAGGTGAGGCTGACCTACAAAAACTAATCACTCCAATATGACTCTCCACAGGCCCTGAAGGCCTTCCTTGTCATCCTCTCCTAGTAGTGAGGGGCACGATGCAGGTAACCAGGCCTAATGATACAGCAGGCGATGGGAGCAGGAGTGCCGTGTATAGGCTTGCAGCCTCATGAAGGGGCAGCAGCAGCACAGAGAACTTAATGTTAAAGTTGGTTTCCTTCTGGTAGTAAAGCCTATTGTTTTGTTTTGAACATGGGAGAAGGGCATGAAGTATGGAGAGGAGGCACTGTGTGTTTAGTGTCTGACAGGTGATTTTTGAGTGTTCCTCATCCCTCATTGGAATTTTCTCTGACGCCCGACCAATTTGGTCAAGGTGATAACCTTGCTATGCGGGACACATGGGACTGTGGCTAAGGCAATGGGATAGTCACAAGTTTCAGGAGTAACAATCAAACTACACGTCCACATTCTCACCATAAGAGGTATATTTTCTTTGTTGGCAACTGGGTCTCAGACTAACACGGAGCTAATTTATCGGGTTTTAAAGAAACTTCACACCGAAAGCTCACATTTGCATCAATGACCCATATTTGTTGCTGATAGTAAATTTAATAGTGCAGGGCTCCAAACAGATAATATCACCACTAGAGTTTTTTCAACTTGACAATATTTCTTAAACAGAGTGGTACTTATCTGAGTGAGCCGTGTTTCCCCAACGCCAACCTTTGCGCTGGTGCGTTTCACTCCAAGGTTTTCTCAAGGGGTTTATTATTTGCACTATGCCGGTCTTTCTACAAGTAGAAGAACAGAGCATTTAACGATATAGAGTTGTCACCTCAATTCATTTTTGCCATTCCATCCATATCACATCAAAATTAACTTATAGTCTTTTTGAGAAGTCTTTTTTGAAAAGGAAGCACTCACCGTGTTCACAAACCAGCTGTGTCTTTCACCTGTACCAAGACGTTTGTTACCAAAGACGCCGCGCATGCTCACTATGTGGCGGTTTTCTAACTTTCTAGGTAACTATGGGATGGAGTAGCCTAGTGGTTAGAACACTGGCTTGGTAACCAAGCAACCAGGGTTCAATTCCCACTAGCACTCCTTGTGGCCTTGGGCAAGTCACTTAACTCTCCATTGCCTCGGACAAAAGGCCTGGCAATCTACTTCCAGTGACACTGCCAAGAAAACCCAGGAGCTTCTGGGTTGCCAGGAGTCAGTACTGACTCAAAGGCACACATTGCATTTTTGCATGGGATGACAATCAGCTGGAACAAGTTTAATGACACGAGATGTTTCATTATTGTTGAAAGGAAGCATACCATTATCCGGAGCACAGTAAACAAGATATGGTAAACGTGCGATCGTACTACTGTATAAAACATATAAATCCGAGAAAAAATCATTCATTGCACGTTTACCATATCTTGTTGAAAGGAAGCACACCATTATCCGGAGCACAGTAAACAAGATATGGTAAACGTGCAATGAATGATTTTTTCTCGGATTTATATGTTTTATACAGTAGTACGATCGCACGTTTACCATATCTTGTTTACTGTGCTCCGGATAATGGTATGCTTCCTTTCAACAATAATGAAACATCTCGTGTCATTAAATTTGTTCCAGCTGATTGTCATCCCATAGTTACCTAGAAAAAAATCCGCCGCATAGTGAGCATGCGAGGCGTCTTTGGTAACAAACGTCTTGGTACAGGTGAAAGACAGCAGCTGGCTTGTGAACACGGTGAGTGCTTCTTTTTCAAAAAAGACTTCTCAAAAAGACTATAAGTTAATTTTGATGTGATATGGATGGAATGGTAAAAATGAATTGAGGTGACAACTCTATATCGTTAAATGCTCTGTTCTTCTACTTGTAGAAAGACCGGCATAGTGCAAATAATAAATCCCTTGAGAAAACCTTGGAGTGAAATGCACCAGCGCAAAGGTTGGCGTTGGGGAAACACGGCTCGCTCAGATAAGTACCACTCTGTTCAAGAAATATTGTCAAGTTGAAAAAACTCTAGTGGTGATATTATCTGTTTGGAGCCCTGCACTATTAAATTTACTATTAAATTTACTATGAGCAACAAATATGGGTCATTGATGCAAATGTGAGCTTTCGGTGTGAAGTTTCTTTAAAACCCGATAAATTAGCTCCGTGTTAGTCTGAGACCCAGTTGCCAACAAAGAAAATATACCTCTTATGGTGAGAATGTGGAGCGTGTAGTTTAATTGTTACTGTAGAGTATTTTACGGCTCTGAAAAGTGATCACACTAATTTTTTGTTGGATACAAGTTTCAGGAGAGCTTAGGTCCACTGGAGCAGAGGAGAGTGGATGGAGAATCCTTGACCTGTGCAGACAGAAGCACTATTCTGATGACTGAGACACCCAGACAAGGGTGCACTGGAGCAGTGGGACTAAGCATGCTGAAGTTTGGACTCAGTATTGGGTTTGCTTATAATTGTTGGGGATTGTTGTTCTTCAGAGAGTTGGGGATGGGCAGCATACGGTGTTATTAGGAGGCCATGCTGGGGGGTACTGTGAGAAAGGGGGTGTTATCTTTAACTTGGATGAATGGGAGGGCCGGAGGAATGGGTTTAGGTGGGGGAGGGGGAGGGGGAGTAGGAGCTATACAGTGGAGGAATTAGGGTGGAAGAGAGTGAGTTGGAATGGGGAAGGGGAAGAAGGAAGGGGTGGAGGAGGACTGGGGAAGAGGCATGGGGGGATAAGAGAAGATGTGTGTGTGTGTGATGCAGATGGGTGTGGGGCGTGAGTATGGGTTGTGTAGGGAGACAGGGATGACTGCCACAAGGGCCATGGGAAACGGGGGCTTGGGATGCACTATTTTGCTAGGAGTGGGGATCCAGCTGGGAGATCTCTGCTTGGGTAAACTAGAGCCATCACAGGCCAATGGGACCTGGCTACCCTGGGAGAATCGCTGAGCTTTAGATAACCACTTGGAATGTATATGGCCTGCATTCCCCTATGAAGCGCACAAAGGTCCTGAAAGCTTTAAGAAGTCACAGAATCCATATAGGGCTTTTGCAGGAGACTTATTTGACTATGTCCAAGCATTGTAACTTTGGAGAGAATGGGTGACAGTAGGCAGAGAGGGGTGGCAGTACTTATAGTAAAACTTGTTCTCTTTATCTTACATAAGACAGTAATAGATCCGGAGGGACGCTATGTGCTGGTGTTAGGGGAAATGTATGGAAGGGACTATTCTCTGGAAACCTATATGGGCCTAACATTTAGAGCCAAAAGGTTTTCACCATGCTGGTGAACAAGATTGGAAGCATTATGGATTACCAGTATAAGCAAGGGGATTTGAATGAAGACAACTTTCAGGAGTTTTCTTTAAAATTTGCCTCTCCCCATAGCAATGGTTGACTAGGTAGATAAACTAAATCAACCTATTATGGGGAAAGAGATGTCAGGGGCTATACAGAGGCTGAAGTTGGCAAAGGCACTGGACCCTGATGGCTTGCTAGCAGAGTTTTATAAAATGGTGGAGGATATGGTGGCACCAGTGATGAGGCAGCTGGTGAATGCTATTTTTACAGGAATTGGGGAGGAGGGTATTTCAAATTTGGCACATACAATTCTGATCAATAAACTGGGGGTAGATCCATGGATGCTGGGCTTGTGTAAGCCCATTTTTTCTAAAGTGCCATCAAATCAATGCTGACTCCTGGCAACCCAGTAACCACTGGGTTTTCTTGGCAAGGTATGACTAGAAGTAAATTGCCAGGCCTTTTCTTCTGAGGCAGTGGAGGGTTAAGTGACTTGCCCAAGGCCACAAGAAGTGCCAGTGGGAATTGAATCCTGGTCTCTTGGTTCCCAAGCCAGTGCTCTAACCATTGGGCTTTATAGGCCCGTATTTCTCCTAAACCAGGATATTAAAATATTAACTGCAGTCTGGGCTGAGTGGCTGGGGAGGCTTTTGCCAATCTTAGTTCACCCGGACAGACCAGTTTCATGAAGGGGAAATATGCATCAGCAAATATGGTGAGAGCCGTGGCAGCTATGACAGTGGGGTGAGCTTTGCCAAGGGCAGCCTTAGTAAGCCAGATGCTGAAAAGGCCTTTGATAGGTTCTCCTGGGAATGATGAGGGTGCTGGGAATGTTCGGCTTGTAGAGGAGCTTTATGAAGTGGTCCAGTTCTTATACTTTAGACTCCAGGCCCAGTTGATCATCAAGAGCAAACAAGCAGATGCCTTCCCCCTAGTGGGGCAACCATGGCAGGGGTGTCCTCTCACGCCTATGCTGTTTCTCTTATCCTTGGAAATGCTGCCTATTAAGATACAGGAAGTGGATGGGTTGGGTTGTATACCAGTGGGGAGAGAAGTATACTGTATAAATCTGTTTGCGGATGAGATACTTCTGTTGCTGGGGGATGTTGAGCCGGAGCTTCCTGTGGCAATGACCGTTGTGGATTGCTTTGGGTCATTTTCAGGGTTGCATATTAACTACAGCAATTCAGAGCTTTTGGTGCTGGGGGGAGGGGAGAAGATCAAAGAACAGTAGTGGCGGGGACCGTCATTAACATGGGTGAAGAGAAGCCTGAGGTAACTGGAAGTGCACCTGAGTACATTGTATATAGAGATATATAGGAAAAACATTGAGGAAAAGTTGACACATATGAAGTAGCTTTGTGAGAGCTGGAGGGATCTCCCACTTTCTCTATTCAGCAGGGTTGCTTTGATCAAGATGGTGTTTTTTTCCAAGATTTTGTACACCCTGTCAGTATGGGTCCAGCAAAGGCAGGTGGCTGTATATAAGTGTCATTAGAAAATCTGTGTTGCAGGCAAAGAACGCTCAGATAGCACACTCTAAGCCCATCCTGGACAGAGGTCAAGGGAGAATACGGCTACCTGACCTCAGGATGTACAATGTCGTGGTTCTGACTAGGTGGATACATGAGGTTTATACTGGCCAGTATCGTTCTGCCTTTGCACCATACAGCTTTAATAATTGGCTGCACACTACTCAGGGGCAGCAAGCACAGGTGAGGGGGGGGGGGAGACAATGGCTGCTGTCACCATTTAAGTGAGTTTGGCAGTGGTGGAGACTGCAGGGAGGGGGAATCTCTAGGGTATCACCAATGTTGCAGTTGATGAGGAACCCAGAGGTTTTGCTAGGATGGAGTCTGCCATGATCGCAGTGGCCTTCCACCCTGCCCATGGAGATCCAGTCTCCCACAGGCAGGCAGAAGGAGTCTGCTGCGATCACGGCTGCTCTCTGCACATGGCAGACAGAATTTTGGTGGGGCCAGGGCATGGGTGGCCCAACCCATTTCAATGCCTATGGGTATAGTTTAACAGGCAAACTTTCAGTTAGTGTATTTTCCACCCATCCCAGCTCCTGGAATCTTTAATTTATAGACTCTTAAGCCAGTTAAGAGGAAAAGAAGGAAATTCTTCACTTTCAGGTTTAATTGGTTATCGTTATCAGCAAGTTATTCTGCCTTAGGGATAGATTAATTCTAGGTCCTTGCAGCTCATTTTGGGGTAAACATTAAACTTGGAAAGGAGACGGCTGAAGGGAGATATGATAGAGGCCTATAAATTAATGAATGGAGTGGAACGGGTAAACGTAGATCAATTGTTTACACCATCAGAATACAAAAAGACCAGGCGACATGCAATGAAGCTACAGGGTAACCTATATAAGACTAATAAGAGAAAATATTTTTTCACTCAACATGTAATCAAACTCTGGAATTTGTTACCGGAGGATGTAGTAAAAACTGTTAGTGTAGCTGGGTTTAAAAAAGGATTGGACAAATTCCTGGAGGAAAGGTCCATAAACCATTATTAAAAGGGATCCAGGATATCACTGCTTTACCCAATACAAGCATTGAGGAACCTGTGTCTTTTGGGGAGACTGCTAGGTACTTATGACCTAGATTGGCCACTGTTGGAAACAGGATACTGGGCTTGATGGACCTTGGTCTGACCAAGTATGGCACATCTTATGTTCTTATGTCCATTAATACTTGTATTGGTTCAAGTATTCCTATTCATAGAAACATAGTGTGGTGAAGATGGCCCTTCAGAAGAAATGGACGTTGAGGAAAATCCTGAGAGCAGAGCTAACTCACACAGGATTTCCAAAACTGACCTGAAAAAAAAACAGTTCTCTGCTGAGCCGAAGACACACCCCAGTCCAGGGGAGGAGTTAGGCTTCAGCTCTGATTGGGCACACCCAAGGGAACGGCAGGGAGTGCCGGGAATTGAAGCCCTTTTTAAAACCTCAGAGAGAGCTGAAAGAGGGGTGAGGAAGGAGGAGAAGGGTGAACAGGTTGTTGTTGCAGAGAGGACCACGGAGAATATCCCAGAGGATAGCGTGGGGAAGGATATCCAAGTCCAAAAGAACGTTGTGAGAGGAGTGCAGAGTACTGGAACCCTAGAAGCAAGGAGAAGAGCCCTAGGACCTTGTGAGAAGACAGAACCTCGGAAGGGCCAGCCTGGGAGTCCAACGTACCCTGCAAGAAACTCTTACTGCCGGGTAAAGCCTAGACCTAGCCAGCCTCGAGAAAGCAGCACGTGGAGAAAAGGTACTTCTAA
Source organism: Ichthyophis bannanicus (assembly GCA_033557465.1). Taxonomy (NCBI): domain Eukaryota; kingdom Metazoa; phylum Chordata; class Amphibia; order Gymnophiona; family Ichthyophiidae; genus Ichthyophis; species Ichthyophis bannanicus. Next base: position 575,292,300 of record CM066035.1, read on the forward strand.
TGCCAACAAGCAGTGCTATAAAGACAGAGAACTACAGCCAGGAGAAAGATTTCCTAAGAGAAGTTCTTGTATAAATGCCTCTAAACAAGGTAAAGCACAATTTCCTAATTTGTATGCTTGGCTGAAGAAACCTTCATATAGTGCTGAACTGTGCAAACCTAACTTTGCTACCGACGTAGATAGTGAGTGGGGAAAGGGCGTAACCTTTGCCAATAACTATCCACCAGATGAAAAGCAAACACAGGCTGAATTGCTACTGAAGGAATTTCAGAAGTTCCTGCAGCTGAAGTCAGGGCAAAATAAAGAACCTGATACGGACAGTAATTCTGTTAGTTCAGAAGAATACATGCAGGTAGAAAGTTCTTTACCTACCCTGAATCCTGAGCCTTGTGCCATGGATTGCTCTTTCTGCTGTATTGAATAACAGTTTAAAGAAGCACATAAGTTTTATATGAAGAGAATATAAAACGTTGGCTTTTCTTGTTGTTTAATCGTAAGATTTCCTGATTGTGTTCACCTGTTTCCAAGTCACACTGTGAAGAGAACAGCTATTAATATAAAGCTGCAATATTTTCTAACAACCACATGAGGCAATGCTGAGTTAAGCTGCTGAAGTTTATGAAGAGCTGAGTTAAAGCCAATTTGATTTCACTGCTTCCTGAGTTCCTGTTTTCCTCTCTTTATCCTAAAAGTTCCACTTTTTGCGTTTGTTGCTTTGAGCTTTTGATGTGATGGAAACTATCCCCAAGACAAATAAATTTTCTTGCTTGCCTAACCACATCTGGTCACGACTACAATTCTTCCCTAAGGAATATACAAGAGCACTACAGTTCCCAAGATTCATTGGGAACCGTGCCAGCTAATTCTTCAAGGGACAATATAAGGCCACTCCTGCCTGTAAGCTCTAGGGCGCAGGCAGGAGCGTCGCAATAGAAACATAGAAACATGATGACAGAAAAAGACCACATGGCCTGTCTAGTCTGTCCTTCCATAACAACAACTACAAGAGTCCACCTTTTACCTTTAGAGATCCTCTGTGTTGGTCCCATGCTTTTTTAAATTCAGTTACTGTCCTCATCTCTACCACCTCCACTGGGAGACTATTCCATGGATCCACTACTCTTTCCGTAAAGAAATATTTCCGCATATCACTCCTGAATCTATCTCCCTTCACCCTCATCCCATGTCCCCTCGTAGCAGAACTTGCTTTCAATTGAAAGAGGCTCTCTCCCTGAACATTTATGCTACGGAGGTATTTAAACATCTCAAACATATCACCTCTATCCCGCCTTTCCTCTAAGGTGTACATATTAAGATCCTTAAGTCTGTCCTCATATGCTTTATAATGAAGCCCACTAATCATTTTAGTAGCCACCCTCTGCACCGACTCCATCCTGTTCACATCCTTTTGAAGGTGCGGTCTCCAGAATTGCACACCATACTCCAAATGAGGTCGCACCAAAGACTTATACAGATGCATTATCACCTCCTTTTTTCTGCTAGCCATTCCTCTCCGTATGCACCCAAGCATCCTTCTAGCTTTTGCCGTTGCCTTTTCTATCTGTTTAGCTACTTTAAGATCATCAGACACAACCACGCCTAGGTCCCACTCTTCTTTAGTGGACAAAAGTACTTCACCTCCTATACTGTATTGCTCCCTTGGATTGCTGCAGCCCAAATGCATGAGCTTACATTTTTTAACATTAAATCCCAGCTGCCAAATTCTAGACCATTCTTCAAGCTTAGCTAGATCCCTCCTCATGTTATCTACACCTTCCTGGATGTCTACTCTATTGCAGATTTTGGTATCATCTGCAAAGAGGCAAACCTTTCCCGACAGCCCTTCCGCTATATCACTAACAAAGATGTTAAAAAGAATCGGACCAAGGACAGATCCCTGGGGCACACCACTGGTAACATCCTTCTCCTCAGAGTGAACTCCATTTACTTGTACTCTTTGTCGCCTCCCACCCAACCAATTTTTAACCCAAGCAGTAACTTTAGGGTCCATCCCTAGGGTGCTCAGTTTGTTTATAAGTCGCCTGTGAGGAACAGTGTCAAAGGCTTTACTGAAATCTAAATACACCACATCTAGAGCTCTCCCTTGGTCCAACTCCCTGGTCACCCAGTCAAAGAAATCAATCAGATTTGCTTTTCTCTGATCAGAGAAGAGCAGTGCTTTTACAGTGCTCTGCTAGAAAAGTGGATATTTGCCTCCTGTGACACCTTGCTGTGAGTTCTAGCTGTTTATTTAATTATTTATTGTTTGTCTTAGTGGTGTGCTAGTTCAGCCTTCTCAGCTGCAACTTACCTTGACTCTCTCAACTAACTGGGCTTTGTGTGGTACCCCCCTCCCCCCTGCTGAGGGTTCAGGACAGGGTACCTTGTAACTGCCCTCTTCAATAGGACTTATCTCCCTCCCTCCCACCCCTGGGGTAATTGTAGTTTTATAGGTACTTGCATATCTTAGAGGAAAGGGGCTGCTCTCAGGTGCAGCTCTTTATCCAAATCAGTCATACACGGAGGACCTGAGATTAATTAATTAAGCTTCAGGTACACAAGGTGTATTAGGGGTATTAGATACACTTTTATTAGTATAGGCATCTACACCAATCCTTATTATATACAGAATTTAAAAGACCTAAACACAAGCTTTAAACTAAGATGCAGACAGAAGTCCAGCAACGAGATGGGGGTTCTCCAGTCTTTTGCATTGAGTGTCACATGTATGATTTTCTCCCAGTTGGTGAGAGGTCTTACGTCTGCACTAAGTGCAAGGAGCTCTTTGCTCTCAGGGAACAAGTCCGTTCTCTAGAGGCTAGAGTAGCAGACCTGGAAGACATAAGAAAGACAGAGAAGTACATCGACGAGACCTACAGGGATATAGTCCTGAAGTCCCACCTCCAGTCTGGCAGCATCCCTGTTGCCATGGAGGAGAGAGGTCACGTGACAGGAGAGCATCACCCTGGTGTGGCAGGAAATGATCCTGTAACTAGGACCTGTCCTCCAGGTGATGTAAAACCCTCTCGCACCGAGGACGTTTCTCCAGGGCCATGTCCCCATGAGGGGAGGGTCAGGACAGCTGTTATAGTTGGTGATTCAATCATTAGGAATGTAGATAGCTGGGTGGCTGGTGGACATGAGGATCGCCTGGTAACATGCCTGCCTGCAGACCTCACGCACCGCCTAGATAGGATCATAGATAGTGCTGGGGAGGAGTCTGCTGTCTTGGTACATGTTGGTACCAGTGACATAGGAAAATGTGGTAGGGAAGTTCTGGAGGCTAAATTTAAGCTTTTAGGTAGGAAGTTGAAATCCAGAACTTCCAGGATAGCATTCTCCGAAATGCTTCCTGTTCCACGTGCAGGACCCAAAAGACAGGCAGAGCTCCGGAGTCTCAATGCGTGGATGAGACAATGGTGCAAGGATGAGGGGTTTGGATTTGTTAGGAACTGGGGAACATTCTGGGGAAAGGGGGGGCTCTTCCGAAGGGATGGGCTTCACCTTAATCAGGATGGGACCAGACTGCTGGCATTAACCTTTAAAAAAGAGATAGAGAAGCTTTTAAACTAGAAAATAGGGGAAAGCCGACAGTCACCCAGGAGCGCATGGTTCGGACAAAGGTATCCTTGAAGGATACTACCAAAAGTAGTGAGGTTCCAAAAGGGAGTATAGTAGCCCAAATGCCCTTGAGTAAGGAGCAGACAGAGCATAAAGATTCCAAATTACCCATGCCTACCAATAGCCAGATTAATATTAATAAAATACAGTCTCTAAAATGCTTGTATGCCAATGCTAGAAGTCTAAACAATAAGATGGGAGAGTTAGAATATATAGCACTAAATGAGAGGTTAGATATGATTGCACTCTCAGAGACATGGTGGAAGGAGGATAACCAGTGGGACACTGTGATACCTGGATACAAACTATATCGGAATGATAGAGCTGATCAAATTGGTGGAGGGGTTGCGCTCTATGTTAGAGAGGGTATTGAGTCAGAAAGGATTAAAGTTTTGCAGGGAACAAAATTTGCTGTAGAATCTCTATGGATTGAAATTCCATTTATGAAGGGGAAGGTGATGGCAGTTGGAGTATACTATCGACCGCCTGGCCAGAATGAACAAATGGATGATGAAATGCTCAAAGAAATCAAGGAAGCTAACAAAAGTCACAACAGAGTAGTAATAATGGGTGATTTCAATTACCCCGGTATCGACTGGGTCAGTGTCACAGCAGGACAAGCTAAAGAGATAAAGTTTCTAGATGAAATAAATGACTGCTTCTTGGAGCAGCTGGTTCATGAATCGACCAGAGGGGAAGCCATACTGGACCTAGTTCTTAGTGGAACGCCAGATCTGGTGCAAGAAATAAGGGTGTTGGGACCACTTGGCAATAGTGATCATAGTATGATCATGTTTGATTTAATTAGTGGAGGACAGATAGTAAAGGAATCCACAGTACTACCTTTTAACTTTCGAAAGGGAGACTATGATAGAATGAGGAATATAGTTAGGAAAAAACTAAAAGGAGCAGTTCCAAAGGTTAAACACTTACAGCAAGCTTGGGTGTTATTTAAAAATACTATCCTCGAAGCCCAGACCAGCTGTATTCCACGCATTAAGAAAAGTGGAAGAAAGTCCAAAAAACTGCCAGCATGGTTTAAAGGTGAGGTCAGAGAGGCTGTTGCTGTCAAAAAAGCAACCTTCAGGAAATGGAAAAAAGAGCCAAATGATGAAAACTGGCACTGCCAAGAAAACCCAGGAGCTTCTGGGTCGCCAGGAGTCAGGACTGACTCGAAGGCACACATTGCATTGATGAAAACTGGAAACAGCACAAGCACTGGCAAGTTAAATGCAAAGCATTGATAAGGCAGGCAATGCGGGAATTTGAGAAGAAACTTGCTACGGAAGCAAAAACACGAAATAAAGACTTTTTCAAGTACATTCGTAGCAAAAGGCCTGTGAGAGAGTCAATTGGACCATTAGATGATAGAGGGGTAAAAGGGGCAGTAAGAGGAGACAAGGCTATAGCAGAGAGACTGAATGAATTCTTTGCTTCGGTCTTTACTGAGGAAGATGTAGGGATGTTACCCAAGACTGAAGTGGTATTTAAAGGTGATACTGCAGAGGAATTGAGAGAAATATCGCTACACCGGGAAGGTATATTAGAACTATTTGATAAACTGAATAGTAGCAAATCACCTGGACCGGATGGTATACATCCCAGAGTGTTGAAAGAACTGAAATATGAGATTGCAGACCTGCTATTGGTAATCTGTGAACTTTCATTAAAATCATCTGTAATACCTGAAGATTGGAGGGTCGCCAACGTAACACCAATTTTTAAAAAGGGTTCCAGGGATGACCCGGGAAATTACAGACCGGTGAGCCTGACGTCAGTACCAGGGAAAATGGTAGAAACCATCATAAAGAACAAAATTACACAGCATGTAGATAGTCATGGCCTAATGGGAGACAGCCAACATGGCTTTAGACAAGGAAGATCTTGTCTTACTAATCTGATATGTTTTTTTGAAGGTGTGCATAAACAGGTAGACAAAGGTGAGTCGGTTGATATAGTGTATCTGGACTTTCAGAAAGCTTTTGACAAGGTCCCCCATCAGAGACTTTTGGCGAAGCTAAAAAGTCATGGGATAGGAGGCAGTGTACTATTGTGGATCGGGAACTGGTTAAAAGATAGAAAGCAGAGGGTAGGGCTAAATGGCCAATATTCCCAATGGAAAAAGGTGAATAGTGGAGTACCCCAGGGATCTGTACTGGGTCCGCTACTTTTTGACATATTCATAAATGACCTGGAAGAGGGAATAACTAGTGAGGTTATCAAATTTGCAGATGACACAAAACTGTTTAAAGTTGTTAAAACCCAAGTGGATTGTGGAAAACTGCAGGAGGATCTGGATAAATTGGAAGACTGGGCATCCAAATGGCAGATGAAATTTAATGTGGACAAGTGCAAAGTTATGCACCTAGGAAAGAACAACCCACACTATAGTTACACGATGCAAGGCTCCACATTAGAAACCACCACCCAGGAAAAAGATTTAGGAGTCATCGTGGATAACATGTTAAAACCCTCCGCCCAGTGTGCAGCGGCGGCCAAGAAAGCAAATAGAATGCTAGGTATCATAAGGAAAGGGATGGAGAATAAAACAAAGGATATTATAATGCCTCTGTATCGCTCCATGGTACGACCGCACCTTGAATATTGTGTGCAATTCTGGTCACCGTATCTTAAAAAGGACATAGCATTGGGGGGGGGGGGGGCGCTCGTGAGCCCGCAGCGAGATGGCCACATCCTAATTGAGCTCCGTCCCCATCACCCCAAAACTTCAGCAAACACGCGCTAACTGCCGCAAAATCCCCCATCTTTACCTGCCCTGGGTCGGCACAGGCAAGCGGTGCCCTCCGCAGTCGGGTTAAACCGCTCAACAAGATCCCGGGCGGCTGAGAAGCCGCGGAGTCTGTTCCTGGAGCGCGGCCTGTTGCTGCATGCTTCTTCCCGACGCATGTTCCAGGCCTGCCTGACACCATAGCAGACTCCTGTGACCTGCGCGGACCGGACGACGCTTGAGCGAACTCCTTCTGGACTGTGTTGCTGGGCCCCCGGGAGACGGGTCGGAGGCCGTGGGGCAATACACTACCAGGCAGAGCACTGCACCCAAGGTGGGGGCGCCTGAACGCGGCAACGGAGCCCTGATTACGGAGCCGAGGAACAGGCCTGGAACCCGTGTGGCAACTGCTGAAGCCCATTGCCTTCTCCCACCAGTGTGAATCCCCCTGAAGGGGGTAAGTACGAGGGTTACATCCCTTTTTCTCATACCTTCGGGATTAAAAACAGCGTCGGAGACGGTGGTATTTATTAGATCATCAGTGCCCCACCGAGGCCTCGGCTCTTCGGCGTGGATCCCGGAGGCCCTGTTAAAATGCCTCGGCGTTCTCCTTAACTTCAGAACTGCCATCGGAGCCTAACATCGGGCAGTAGTGGGTCCTTAGAGCACTGTCTTCACATAGCTCTGCAGAGCACTCTGAGTTTCATCTTCAACGGCTCGCCCCTTTAAGAAGGCCAGGAGCAGCCCCCATCTCATTGCCCCGCTGTCTCTCCAGTACCCTGGGCTTTGCGGACATTGACTTTATATCTCCCAACACTGTGTGGCAGAGACTGCTTGGCGGGCCTGTGAGGTTCTGAGCACTGCTACCCCCCTGGTGACTTTGCCCTTGCTGACATTGGCGGTATCTCTCTCCCAACACTGTGTAATACAGGGGGCCCAGTGGGATGGCTGCCAAAGCTAAAAATTCTGAAATTCGGGAAGGGATGCGTTCCTCCCAGCGACTGCAGAACAAGTCTGGGGCCCCAAGCAGCCCACGTGAACAATCTCCTCCATCAGGTACTGATGATGAGACTGTAAGTGAAGAGGAATTGGTCTCCCACAAACAACTCTCCTCTGCTCAAATCAAGCAGGAACTCCGTAGAGGCTTTGCGGAGTTAGCCAATGAGTTTCGCTCGTTACGGGAGGAGTTGTTGAAGGATGTCGCAGAACTCCGGACCGACATCAAAGAGTTGGGAGCCCGAGTGGAGGACGTGGAGACCAAAATGGTTGATCATGATGGAACTTTGATGGACTTACAATGTGCACTGGACCGGCAACAAGCGCAAGCAATGGAACTGACTTATAAAATTGACGACATTGAAAACCGCTCCCGACGCAACAACGTGTGTTTTCGCGGAATTCCAGAAACGGTAGGGGGCGGAGAAGATTTGCCAACTGTGCTTAAGCTGTTGATAGCGGAGTTGCTCCCGGCAGAGGACCTGGCTGCGCATGCTTCTGGGATGGAAATAGAACGAGTCCACCGTGCCCTGGGAAAACCTCCCAACAACGAACCTCGTGATGTCATTGCGAGATTTTTGCGATACTCTGATGCTGAGATGCTTATACGTCAAGGCCGGGAGAAGAAAGCGGTTCGCTTCCAGGACGCGACAGTGTCCATCTACCAAGACCTTTCGACGTTCACCCTGGCACGCCGGAGAGAGATGAAACCAGTCACAACGGTCCTGAACAGCAAGGGGATTCGCTACTCTTGGTCCTTTCCATTTAGGATGAACTTTCTCTTGGGCAACAAAAAGATTTCCGCAAAAGACTATACTGAAGCTTGGCGAGCTCTTCGCCAGGCGGGACTAGTTGATGACAATGCTCAGCCTCACCCGCCGCCCCCTAAGCCCCAGCACTCCAAGTGGACTCGAGTGGGCAAGCCCGCTTGATTCCCCTTTTTTTTTCTCTGTGTGTAATTGTAGAGCTTTTCTTAGTGCTTCGGGAGCCTTACTCTGTGGGCCTCCTGAACTCTGGATAAGTGGTGGAATGACTGGCCATTGGTACTTGGCTGTTTTCTTTTTGATTGTCTTTCCCCCCCTTCTGTTTTTGTAATATTTCTTACTGAATTATTGGCTATTGACAAAGATCAGCTTGGGCCCACACTCCGCCACACACAGGGGGCGGCGGATGACCTGCAAATGTTTTGATGATGATATTGTTCTGATGGGGAGGCATGATGGGATTGATGACTCAGGGTGGGTGGGGGAGTGGTGGGGGAATGTTACTATATGTTAAGGTTGAATTATTGCTTTGTGGGGTTTTGGGGGGAACGGGGTTTGGGGTCAACTTACCGTGTCCTCTATTAACTTTGACAGGCAGGTGGTATTGACGGGAAGGGGAGGGTGGGCTTGGGTTGGAGGGAGGGTTTTTTCATTTGGAACTGGTGGGTATGTCTGGATTTGGGAAGAGGGACTATGGCTCTTATTTCTGGAGGATGGAATAGGGGGGCCCGGCTAACTAGTCCTCTGGGCTTGCTAGGGGGAAGACATCACCGGGATTTTCTGGGTAGCTGGAGGATAAGAGGGTCTAGACTGTAAATATCAATGGCGCGCTTTATCTCTTTAAATGTTAAGGGTCTTAATTCCCCAAGGAAACGGTCGCTGCTGTTCTCAGAATTGCGCACTTTGCAGGGGGACATTGTTTACTTACAGGAGACCCATCTTCGGAATTGTAAGCAGGGCTGGCTAAAGAGGTCTCCGTATACTGAGGTGCGGGTGGCCTCAGATGCGCAGGGACGGAAGAAGCGAGGAGTGGCCTTACTATTTCACCAGAGCCTCTCTCTACAGATAGAGAAGATAAAGCGGGATACTCTGGGGAGGTGGCTTTTTTTGAATATCCGTTTAGAAGGACACTTGCTAACTTTAGCTAATGTTTACGCGCCCAATACAGGTCAGGGGCTCTTTTTTACACGATTGAAAGCCTTACTGGCGGATTTTGCAAAGGGCCCCATTGTTCTGGGGGGGGGGATTGTAACACGCATTTGGTGCCCCACCTGGATTCCACAAGTCGCGCTGGGGGGAGAGTGGGGGGGTCGGCAAGAGCCCTTCAACGCTTTATGCTAGACCTAGGTTTGCGGGATGTCTGGAGGGACACCCATGGGGGGGAGAGAGGCTATACGTACTACTCTCCGGTCCATCAGGTTCATACTCGCATTGACTATTTTTTATTTGATCAGCGCCTGATGGACGGGAGAGTGAAGGCTGGACATGGAACGCTGACTTGGTCAGATCATGCCCCGTGCTGGCTTGCTCTTCCGGCCGGATTGTACAGTGAGCACCAACAGCTTTGGCGCTTAGACGTGAGGTTCTTACGGCGGCAAGGTGCAGTGCAAGACCATGTCCGTTTTATCACTGAATTCTTTGAGCTTAACAACTCTGGGGATGTTCCCCTCCCCACGGTGTGGGATGCTTATAAGGCTACGGCTCGAGGTCAACTCATGGCTGAGGCGGCCCGCACGCGAAAAATGTGGACGCATGACCACGACCAGTTGGTGAAGGAGTCTACTCGCCTAGGTTTGGAACACGCCCGAACTGGTTTGTGTCAGGTTCTGCGCCAGTGGCGGACTGTTCGAGCCAACTTGGATGCGTGTTTGCAGAAAGAATTAGATAATAAACGCCGGAAATTACGGCAAACTTTTTATGAGCATGGGAATAAAACAGGCCGCTTCCTAGCCTTGCGTCTTCGACAACAGCAGTCCGCGAGAGTGGTTCGCGAACTGCGCAACTATGGGGGACGGAAGAGGGTTATTTCCCGGGAGATACGTGATCTCTTTGCTGACTATTTGGAGCTGCTCTATAAGGCAGAGCCCTTTGATCGGGATCGTGTACAGGACTATTTGCAGGGGATTGCTCTGCCGCATCTCTCTGACCCTGACCGAGCTCAGTTAGATTCTGAATTAACGGTAGACGAAGTGGAAACTGCGATCCGGCGATTGAAAACTGGCAGTGCGCCGGGTAGTGATGGCTTCCCAGCAGAATATTATAAGAAGTTTCGGGCACAATTACGCCAACCTTGACTATCTTGTTCAATGAGATCTTGGGGGGAGTCTCTCTACCATCATTCCAGCGTGAGGCATTGATAGTGATGATACCCAAACCTGGTAAACCACTGCACGACGCGGCGTCGTACCGCCCCATTTCCCTGTTAAATGTTGATGTTAAAATATTTGCCTCTGTGCTGGCTGCGCGCTTGAATCGGGTCCTTCCGGGCTTGGTTCACCCAGATCAGGTTGGATTTGTGCCGGGTCGCCAGGCCGCAGATAACATTAGGCGTATGTTGCAGGTCATTCACGTAGCCCAACGGGAACCACAACCAGCCCTGCTGGTGGGGATTGACGCAGAAAAAGCTTTTGATCGGGTCGACTGGGAATACCTATGGTGTGTTCTGGAGACAATGGGCTTTGGCTCTAATTATATCCGTTGGGTTCGTAGTCTTTATCAGATGCCCCAGGCGTGCGTTCGGATTAATGGGGGACACTCGAGACACTTCTTTCTGGAGAGGGGCACGCGACAGGGTTGCCCTCTTTCGCCTCTGCTCACAATGGAACCCTTGGCTCAGAGCTTTCGAGAACATCCAGGCTTGCAGGGGGTCCACATTGGCCCTGCGGAATATCGGATTGCACTCTTTGCGGATGACATCATATTGTCCCTGGTGGATCCGTCCATTTCCCTTCCAGTTGCGATGCAGTTGTTCGAAAACTATTCTCGGGTATCCGGTTTCAAAATTAATTACACTAAATCGGAGATCTTGAATGTTGGGGTCCCCGGGGCGGTTTGTGCGGAGCTTCAAGCGGCTTATCCTCTTCGCTGGGTGTCCGGAGCCCTACGTTATTTAGGGGTGCATTTGACTGTGGAGCGGGTGGACCTCTTTAAGGCCAACTATGATCCCCTGCTTCGTCAGATTCGGCGGGATCTAGAGGTTTGGAATGGCCTGCTCCTTTCCTGGTTCGGGCGTATAGCCGTAGTCAAGATGGTGGTCGTTCCCCGCTTTCTTTACTTTTTTCAGGTTCTACCGCTTCCCATTGCGCGGGCCACTTTGGCGACCTGGCAGCAGCTGCTTATGAAATTCATATGGCATTATCGTCTTCCGCGATTAGCGCGACATGTTCTCTATGCCCGTACGCGTTCTGGAGGTATGGGCATGCCTAACTTACACTGGTATTATGCGGTGGCGCAATGTCGGGCGGGGGTGGAGTGGATGATTGCTGATAGCACTAAGCGATGGGTACAACTGGAAATGAGCTTGGCGGGGGGAGCGGGATTAGGAGACTGGCTGTGGCTTGGTCCAAAACTCCGGCGTGGTAAATGCACAAGCAACCCCTATGTTCTTCATACCCTCCGTTGTTGGGACCAGCACTTTCGGTCTCGAGACATGGACTTAACCCCTTTAGCCCCTATAGTAGATAACGCCTCTTTCCCGCCGGGGCTAAGCGACACAGTCTTTCGGCAGTGGGGACATCACGGCCTTAGTCGGGTCGGACAACTCTTTGATGACAGTCGATTACAATCTTTTCGTGCGTTACAAGATGAATTTGACATTCCGGCTAGGCATCTCTATCAATATACGCAAGTGACACACTGGGTTCGATCCAAGCTTGTTCGGCCCCAGGTTGCTCGGGCCCTGACAGATCTGGAACGTTACTGTGAGGGGTGCACCACCACTAATGGTCTCGTGGCGACCTTGTATGCCCACTTGCAGGGGTCCCAATCGTGTTCTACTAGACACAGGGAACTTTGGAACTCCGACTTGCACCTCTCCTATACTGAGCAGCAGTGGGAGAGGGCGGAAACACACTTGTGGAAGAGTGCGGTAGCGATTAATGCCCGTGAAGCCAATTATAAAATACTGTACCGTTGGTACATGACCCCGGCACGGATTGCACGTATATATCCTGGGGCGGTGGACCTCTGTTGGCGTAACTGTGAGCAACGGGGTACCCTAGGGCACATTTGGTGGGATTGCCCCCGCATTCGCGCCTTTTGGAGGGGTATACAATTCTGGCTGCAATTGCTTCTGGGAGTGAGTATCCCTTGGGATCCGGGGATTTTCCTGCTTGGGGCCTCGGTGCCGGGTGCACGGGCTCTGCAGCTTGCTCTACTCCGCCATGGCCTGAATGCAGCTAGATTATCCCTTGCAGCAGCCTGGAAGCGTCTCTTGGCCCCCTCCTTTCAGGCTTGGCTGGAACGGATGTGGGATATGTATACCATGGAACGAGGGGTAGCGGTCAGTAGGATGCGCTTGGCGCGCTTTGAGTTGGTGTGGGCACCCTTTGTCTCTCGTTATGGTGCGTGACTGTGCTGGATGAGAGGGGGGGAATACGCATATTTTAAAGGGAGCTTGCCCCCTGTGTGTGTCTCTTGCTCACCATCTTCCCGTGCTTAAACACTAGCAAGCCATAGTTGGGGGGATTTGGAGGTTGGGAGGGAGGGGGGGTCCTGGGCTAGGGAGGCTTTGGGGGGAGGGGAAAAGGGAGGTTGGGGGGTTATTGCTCCCCGTTTCTTTATCTTAAAACTGCAAAAATGAAGGCATATTGTTGAATGATGTTGTGATCTGAAGTTATGTTGTTACTGTTGCATTTTCTTTGAAGATCTTTGTGGTTTATGATTCTATGTATTTTTTGGAAGCCTTTCAATAAAAAAAAAAAAAAAAAGGACATAGCGTTATTAGAAAAAGTACAGAGAAGAGCAACCAAATTGGTGAAGGGGATGGAAGGCTACTCCTATGAAGAGAGGCTAAAAAGGTTAGGGCTCTTAAACCTGGAAAAGAGACGGCTGAGGGGAGATATGATAGAGGTCTATAAATTAATGAATGGAGTGGAACGGATAAACGTGGATCAATTGTTTACACTATAAGAATATAGGAAGACTAGGGGACATGTAATGAAGCTACAGGGTAAACTATTTAAGACAAATAAGAGAAAATATTTTTTCACTCAACGTGTAATCAAACTCTGGAATCTGTTACCGGAGGATGTAGTAAGGGCTGTTAGTATAGCTGGGTTTAAAAAAGGTTTGGACAAGTTCCTGGAGGAAGGTCCATAAACCACTATTAAAAAGGGACCCAGGATATCAATGCTTGACCCAGTACAAGCATTGTGGAACCTGTGTCTTTTGGGGATATTGCTAGGTACGTATGACCTAGATTGGCCACTGTTGGAAACAGGATACTGGGCTTGATGGACCTCGGTCTGACCCAGTATGGCATGTCTTATGTTCTTATGTTCTTATGACCTGCCTCTGGTGAATCCATGCTGCCTTGGATCCTGTAATCCGCTGGACTCCAGAAACCTCACTATTTTCTCTTTCAGCAGCGTTTCCAATAATTTACTCACCACCGAAGTTAAACTAACCGGCCTGTAGTTTTCAACCACATCCTTACTTCTGCTTTTGTGTAAAGGCACCACATGAGCCTCTCTCCAGTCCTTTGGCACCACTCCCGACTCCAACGAGGCATTGAAAAGGTCAGTCAGTGGAGTTGCTAGAACGTCCCCAAGTTCCCTCAGTATTCTAGGGTTTATCCCATCTGGTCCCATCGCTTTGTCTACTTTAAGTTGAGCTAGTTTCTCACGAACACAGTCTTCTGAAAATTGTTCAAGATGTCCCTCGCTTCTGTTCTTATTTGTGGGTGTTTTCTGAGGTCCTGCTCCTGGTTCTTCATCTGTGAACACAGAACAAAAATATTTGTTAAGCAATTCCGCTTTATCCTTATCAGCTTCTACATATTCCCCCCCTGCACCCTTGAGTCTGACAATACCACTTTTGCCCTTCCTTTTCTCACTAATATATCTGAAAAATGTCTTATCCCCCCATTTTATTGCATTGGCTATTTCCTCCTCCTTTTGAATCTTTGCCTTCTTGACTACTTTGCTAGCTTCTCTAAGTTTTTCCAAATACAGATGCCTGTCTTCCTCTCTCTTTGATCTCTTGTATTTCATGAAGGCCTCCCTCTTTTTCTTCACTTTTTCAGCTACTTCCTTCGAAAACCATAGCGGTCTCCTTTTCCTTTTGCCTTTATTTACCATTTTAACAAAAAGGTTGGTTGCCCTTAAAATACTCCCTTTCAGTTTTGCCCACTGTTTTTCTACATCCCCCAGCTGTTCCCATCCCACTAACGACTCCCTGAGGTATTGGCCCATCTTCGCAAAGTTAGTCTTCCTAAAGTCTAAGATCCTCACCTTGGAATGGATTCTAACAGCCCTAGTCCTAATACTGAACCACACCATCTGGTGATCACTGGATGCAAAATGATCTCCCACTACAACATCAGAAACACTTTCACCATTGGTAAGCACCAAGTCCAGTATGGCCCCTTCACGTGTGGGGTCTGTTACCAATTGCCTGAATAGTTCTCCCTGTAGAGAATCCAGGATCTCCTTACTTCTAGATGATACTGCAGCAGGAATGTGCCAATCAACATCTGGCATATTGAAATCTCCTATCAGTAGCACTTCCCCTTTCCTAGCAATGCTGTGTATGTCTTCAATTAACTCTCTGTCCACCTCTTCCTCTTGTGAGGGAGGTCTGTATATCACACCAATGCAAATAGATTTCTCTTTCCCTCTTTCTAGTTTAACCCACAATGCCTCTTCTCTCCCTTTTAAGCTCTGTAATTCCAAAGCTTTAATAGTAGTTTTTACATATAGTGCCACTCCTCCTCCCCTTCTTCCTACCCTGTCCTTTCTGAATAAAGTATAGCCAGGTATAGTTACATCCCAGTCATGGTTTTCTGTGAACCATGTTTCTGTAACTGCCACTAAATCCAAGTCAGCCACTCCCACCAAAGCTTCAACATCAGGGATCTTATTTCCCATGCTACGGGCATTTATACACACTGCTTTCCATATGTTACCCCTGTTACCCATTTCCATAAAGGTATTTAATGTATCACCTACCTGGGGGCTTTCACTTACCTGGGGGCTTTCTTTACCCATCCCCAACGAATCTAGTTTAAAGCCCTCTTCAGTAGATTAGCCAGTCTACTACCGAAGATGCGTTGACCTTTCTTGGACAGATGGATGCCATCTCTGCTCTGCAACCCTTGGAACAGCATCCCATGGTCTAGGAAACCAAAACGCTCTCAATGACACCATCCATGCAGCCATGCATTCATCTCCAGGATGCGAGCCTCTCTGCCTTGGCCTTTACCCTCAACAGGGAGGACTGAAGAGAACACCACCTGTGCACCTAACTGCTTCACCCTCTGTCCCAGAGCCATGAAGTCACTTTTGATACGTTCCGAGGTATCCCTTGCAGTATCATTTGTTCCAACATGGATTAGCAACATTGAGTAATAGTCAGTGGGCTTGATGAGTCTCGGCAAACTCTCCGTAACATCTTGGATTTTGGCACCAGGCAGACAGCATACCTCTCTGGACATCAAGTCTGGTCGGCAGATGGACGCCTCCGTACCCCTCAGAAGAGAGTCTCCAACCACCACTACCCTTCGTTTCCTTCTGGTCACTGATTCTGCAACTTTGGGGTACTTGAACTCTGGTTCTTCCCTTTCCAGGGATGCTTTCACCTCCTCCACTTCCAGGGCTGCATAATGGTTCTTCAATTCAAAGGCTGGAGAAGTTGGATTGGTGATTTTGCAGGCCCTGGTGACTTGTGTCCAACCATCGACATTCTGTTGGCACCCATCTTCTCCTGTGCTGGAGAGCTTGGTTGCTGCAAGAAGCATCTCATCAATGTACTTCTCACTGTCTTGAATGCTCCTCAGCCTTGCCACCTCCTCTCTGAGTTCCTCCACTTGTTTCCTCAGAGCTTCAGCATGCAGGCACCCTGCACATGGAACCGGTCCTTCAACTGGCATTAGGACCTCTGTCTGGACCGAGGCAGAAGCTGTAATGGGGGCAACAGCTTTAGCAATACGATTTTTCCCAGCCATTGTTCTGTTCGTGGAGCTTAGGTATCTGTTAAAGCAAAAGAGAGAGATCTACCAAGTACCAGCCGGTTTCGCAGCTGTCCTTTCAGAGAAAAAGCAGTTAAATCTCTTTAATTATATTCAAAATGTGCTGGTCCAATTCTCTGTGATTTGTTAAAGGGGGAGGTGCCCTATAAAGCAAGACTGCTCACTAGAGGTGGGTGGGAGTCGGGGTGGGTAGGGAGGGAACTAACACCTGATTAGGTGTTAGCAGTTTCCAAACCTGAGGAGGTTACTGGAGTTCAGCAACCTACTGTGCTCAAGGAAAGTTCCCCTAAAGCACCAAAAAGAAAGTAACCTTGCTTTAAAAAATATACAAAAAACCCTTTTAAGAGCTCCCAGTCAGAGAGCTAGCAATGTAATATAATAAAAACAAACAAACCCTAAAATCCTTACTGTTTGTTGATCTGTAGAGCCCTGGTTAGGAAAGCCTCAACAGGGCAGGGCACTGGAGCCTTTTATGCAGGCCTCAGCTGCACTCAGGAAATCAGGCCCACTAACTCCTGATTAGGTATTAGCAGTTTCTAAACCTGAGGAGGTTACTGGAGTTCAGCAACCTACTGTGCTCAAGGAAAGTTCCCCTAAAGCACCAAAAGAAAGTAACCTTGCTTTAAAAAATATACAAAAAACCCTTTTAAGAGCTCCCAGTCAGAGAGCTAGCAATGTAATATAATAAAAACAAACAAACAAACCCTCAAATCCTTACTGTTTGTTGATCTGTAGAGCCCTAGCAATTTTAAGTAACTGAACAACTTTAAATAGCTAAACAAATCATTCTAACTAAAATGCAGACAGCAGTCGTATCTGTGCCCTTCTCTTCCACTGCCAACTCCATACTTTGATCTTTCTGCCTTGCTGCTCCATATGCCTGGAACAAACTACCTAATTTGATACATCAGGCTTCATCTCTGGCCCTTTTCAAATTCAGGCTAAAATCTCACCTCTTGATCCACATAGTGTCTTGCTCTCCAACTATGTGTTCCCTTACCATTCCTCTAGACATTTCCATGTCCCCAGCTGTTGTGTTGTCTGTCTTAACTGGATTGTAATCTCTGATGAGCAAGAACCATCTCTTACATGTCTCTGTACAGTGCTGCGTATGCCTTGTAGCACTATATAAATGATCAGTAGTAGTATTAGTAATCCGTGTTTCAAGAATGGAAGGAAAGAGGCTGTAGGGAACTGGAACATCTGATTCAGTTGCAGGAGGAAGGTTTTCCATCATTTGATTAAGTGAAACTGCAATGAGAAATAACCAACTGCACTTTTTACAGTATATGCAGGCTTGCTATTATTATGGGGAGCTCCAGGCTAGGGATCCTAGGGAGTGTGTTTTCACAGAGTCTAACAAGACCTTCCAGAGGGATGCCAGCTCCCGAGAACTGGTGGTGCCCTGATATAAAACTGGGAAGAGCATGATGAATGTGGCCTACATGGGCTTCTTGCAGGAGGCATTGGAAAGGGAAAGGATATAAGGGGTGGATATTGAAGGCCTCTGCCAGTAGTTCTGGGATCTGTGGAAGCTCATCCCAAACACAGTTTTACAGGAACTGCAGTAAAAGATCCTGCATAGAGCCTACATTATCATAAAATGGGAACAGCGGCTTGGGCTGGCAGAGTGTGGAGTGCATGCACTGCAGACTTCAGGAGGGAATCTGGATGCACACATTTCTTGAGTGCAGTAAGTTGCAAGGCCTGTGGGGACAGGTGCTGGGGAAATAGAGTGGACGTATGGTCTTTTATTGTTTGGAGAAGATTCAACATTGAGGGATAAGGGAGTCCCAAAGTTAGCCAGGAGATTTGTTTGTGGTCCTCCTCTTATTTAAAAAGGTAATATTAAAACACTGGATTTCGGAGGCTGAGCCTCTCATTCGGCAGTGGTGGCAATTTAGAGCTAGGAGTTTAGAGCTCACCAATATAAGATTTCCCTGGAGTGGGTGCGATATTATAAGTTGTACCATAGCCTCCAGGGAAAAAGGGGAGAAGTGGCAGCTGGAAAGCAGGGGGAGGATGAATGAGGAATGAATGTGGGGGGAGGGGAGAGTGGGCAGGAGGGCTAAGATGTATGCTTGAGATGCGTGGATAATGGTATGCAGTGGAGTGGTTGGAAGAGAGTGAGTGTTTGAGAGAATGGTTGGAGTGATGATCAAAAGCTAACGGTGAAGAATAGGGAGTCCCCTGGATCAGAGTTCCACCAGGGGCGCATTAATCTATCATCTGTAATTTTGTTTCTTAAGAGGAGGCAAGAGGAGCCTCCCAAATGAGTTGATGTGTCTAATATGACATTATTTGTAGTTTTCTCTTGTTTAAGTGTGGGTGCTGTCAATATTGGAACTTGGGGTCTGTTTGCCCCCTGTTATTTCTTCTCTCTGCTCTTTGTCAAAAATAAAATAATAAAAACAAAAACAAAAAAATTAAAGCCAGATTGGCTTGGGTGAAGCATGTTAGTTTTAGATATAAAGTCAGAGAGTTGCAAGAACACAGCTTTCCAATGAGTTTTGAAAGAAATGGTCGATTTGATATTGGGTGGTAATTTGCAGGGGAAGAAGCATCAAGATACAGACACAGCCTTCTTTCTCTTTCTCTTCCTCTTCCCAGCTCGTTTGGGCATCTCTAACTTTGAGGGCCCTGAAGTGGCACCAAAGGGGCATCTCCTGTTGGTCCCATACCCCTTTGGGCATGCGACTGTGTGCTATGACTGTGGCCACAGTGGTTGCCACGAATTTAAATGCATCCTGGGGTGCCTGACAATGATGTCATTGGGAGGGGCAGAGCCTTACTCCCAGTCCAGGCCCTGTTCACCAGTGCTAGCAAGGGAAATCACAGGGAAAGACACCACACAGCAAGTCAGCCTTTGCTCCTCTCATTGGTTCACCTGACCCAGTTATGAGCTGCCAAATCTCTTTTAAACTTAGGCTATCCAGAGTTTGATTACACATTGAGTGAAAAAATATTTTCTCCAATTAATCTTAAATGTGCTTGCTACCTGTGTGCCTCCTAGTCTTTCTACTTTTTGAAGGATTAAACAACCAATCAACATTTACCCATTCATTATTTTATACATCTCTATCATACTAAAAATATCACCCTCATGGTTAAACCAAAAGTTAAATACCTTGGAGTCACCTTATACCAACAACTCAACATGCAAGCACATATAAAGAATATTACACCCAGTGCTAAAAATCTACCCTGGCTCCCTATACAGGCACACATCAAATACAAAGCAATTATGATAACGTATAAGACCACCCATAACCAAGCTGTAGTCTGCCTGTGCAAGCTCATTCAGAAGTCTCCAAACACAAGAACAAGAAAACAACAAAACCAAAGCTTACTCAATAATACCACACATAAGGCAACAAGTACCCAAACAATTTGCCAGAGATCATTCTTTATATACAGACCTGCACTTCTTATTCCAAGAATACTTTGGCTTTGATATATGATACATAATACTCCACCTCCCACTACAGAACTTCATAGGCCTCTTAGTAATGTAACCTACATTCCCATTTTATGACATTCCATTGTATATAGTTTCAGACACTATTACATATTAATCCTGTTTATTGTTCTATTGTTTTATCGTTTCAATGTATACGCAAATACTAAGTTAAACGTAAACGGCCTTAATAATCTGAAAAGCAGTATAGAAGAAACCTTAAATAAATCAAATAAAATGAGTTAACATGTCTTGTTAGTAAATAGGTCACTTGTCATAAAATGGGACCTGCAGTAAATAATATGCATTAATGCAATATTACCTTTTAGTAAATCTAGCCCATAGTAATCAGGATTTTCAGATTATCTAGAAGGCTACATGCAAGAAAAGCATGGTTCAATTTTTCATTTGGTTCAGATGGACCAGGGCCATACCAAACCATAAATGCACCCTGTGCAATTTGCAAAACTGGCACACCCCGCTCCCACATCACACATTTGCCATCTGCCCCATGCGCAACATCACTCCATCTTACCTCACACCTTTTCATCTATAACCAGCTCCCCCAAGCGCTGCCTGCCCCGCCGTTGTGTTTCCTTTTGTCTTGGTGGTGGCAGCGGAGCAGTCCTCCAATTAAAAAAAAACACGTGGGTCTTTCTGACTCTGCACTTGCAGGGATGGTCTCATCCCTCCATCCTCTGATGTATGCTTGCGTCAGAGAATGGAGGGATCAGACCAGGCCTGAATGGATCGCGTCTTTTTTTTTTTTTTTTTTTAATTGGAGGTCCACTCCGCTGCTGCCTCTGCTAAGGGAAAAGAAAAGCAGCAGCGGGGCAAGGACAGGCAGTGTGGGGGGAGCCGAGGCCAGTGGTTGACCATAAATGTGCCCCTATTTTTTTGCACCCTGTGCTGCTGCACCGCTCGCGCAGTGCTAGGTACAATGCTGATATGGACTATCCTTAACTGACACTATCAAAACAGCAAAGTTTATTTACAAAAATGATTTTATTTATTGTTAAATGTAACATTTTTCCTCCCACCAATTTAACTATAATTATAACAAGGATTATAATATATGGGGGACTTTTACATGAAAATGCCAGGATACATTTTTGTTAATTTTTATTGAATAACTTAGCTTGAGCCTCAGAGGCGATATGCCATGGAAACTGTTGCCAGACAGAAAAATATTGGTCTCTGTTCTTGAGTGTGAATACCAAAATTTTACACAAATGCACTCAAAAAGTTAACCAAAGGTGGTAACGTTCTGATACTGGCCTCAATTGTTCTCTTTACTGATTTACCACCAGATATATTCCAGAAGACATAAAACAAATCTAGACCATTTTTTCTTATCTCCAACACTAACATGTAGCACTCTTCTGCGTTTCACTAAACATTTCTTCAGGGGTTTATAACTTATGCCTTTACACCTTTCATCCAGAATATACTGAGTGTGCCAATCTAAAAACAAAAGTGACAAAGAGAAATCTCCCATGAGATATAACATCCACAACGTTCCACCACAACCAAACATTAAAAGTATATCAAAAAACTCACTTTTAAGAGGTGATTATGCTGCCCACATCCTCCAACAGACTCCTCTCACATTAACCATCTTCGTAACAGCAGAGAACTCCACGCATGCGAAATCATGGCTCTGTCCTCACATTTAAACTCGAGGAAAGACTGATTTACGGCAGCCAACATGTCATCGCAAAGGAAAACCCTTTCGAGAATACATCACGGGAACCCATCACTCATATTACTTGGTAATATAAATTTTCTTTCGCTAGCAATCTCACTCTATAAGAGCCACAGTCCCAAAAACCGAAACAGCTTAACAAAAGAGAAATGTTAAACGATGTTACCAAAATCAGACACAAGCCTTCCAGTCAATATAACCATTCAAGCCACCCGGAGCTACCGATTGGCACACTCAGTATATTCTGGACGAAAGGTGCAAAGGATAAGTTATAAACCCCTGAAGAAACGTTTAGTGAAACGCAGAAGAGTACTACATGTTGGCGTTGGAGAGAAGAAAAAATTGTCTAGATTTGTTTTATGTCTTCTGGAATACTTATGCGTGATGCAAGATTTTGTTTGGTTTGAGATCACTGGGACAGTCGTTGATGCTAATAGATTACATCTAGCTACATCTAGTGGCCTAGTATCAATCAGCCTGAGACCTCCCATGTGAGAGTAAACCATTTACATTTTTATATCTGGTGGTAAATCAGTGAAGAGAACAATTGAGGCCAGTATCAGAACGTTACCGCCTTTGGTTAAATTTTTGAGTGCATTTGTTTAAAATTTTGGTATTCACACTCAAGAACAGAAACCAATATTTTTGGGTCTGATGACAACTATGGATGGTCATAACATTTGGAAAGAGACCTTGAGTTTCTCGCAGGACTATATCCTTGAATTAAGTAAAGAAAAAAATCCTTTTTCGAGGAATGCACAAGAGGAGTCTAAAGTCAATGATGTCACTTGGGAAGAAGTACTTAAATTACAGAAACACATAGTGAGAACAGGGTTGCATCGTTTATCCCTCATTGAATATGTGAGTCGACAACAAATTCCTAGAGGACTAAGAGTTTATAAAGAACCACGGATGCATAATATGAATATGGACTTTTTGGAGAAATGGAATCGGATATTAAACAAATGTTCTCTGGACTTGATGGTGTTAATTATTGATACGACAAAAACCAACTTGATAGATTTAACAAAAGAAGTTGAGCTAAGCTTACCTCTTTGAAAACAGAGGGGACGGAAGAACAATTTCAAAAATGGATGGAGGATTCTAATAAACAGTTAGAATTATTATGTCAAGAAGTGCAAAAATTAAAATCCAAGAAACTCCGGAGAGACCATGAGGATTATACTGTGGGATACGTTTATCCCTGGATGGATGCAAACCGAAAAAACAAGAAGACAATGAAGAAAGTGAACTTCGATGATAAGACCAGTTCGAGTAGAACATCAGTAGAGAGTGATTTTTTAGACGAGGACGGCGAGCAGGACGTAAAGAAGAAGAAACAATGGGAAAAGGAAACAAACCGGATCGTCCCACGCGTCGTCGGAAATGATTATGGAAGCCCAACAATCGAGCTTAGAGTCACAGTTGGTGATTAATATATCAGACTGTGACATTTCGCTTGAACAATTATATTTGTTAAATAGGGGGCTGTCTTTTGTCCTGAGGTCTTATTATGATCCATTTCAATTTACGATTCATTTGGAACAGTTATTACGAAAATTGCAACTTCAGTCTTATTTCGCTGGGGAGGGTGGGGATGAAAAAGGAGGGGGGGTGTCGGGTAGTCCATCAACTGAGCGGCCGACGAAACTTCCTTTGAAATCCACCTGGTACCCTCCAGGACCCATGCACCCGTCCATAACCATTTTTAGAGATCTGGTACTTAGAGATCTTCAATTAGCAGAAAAGCAGAATAAGCGCAGTTTTAATGTATTAACGTTACAAGAATAGAAGTCTCTGGAGGAGTTACAAAGGAAGGCGGACATAATAATTCGCAGTGCTGACAAGGGGGGAGCTATAGTCGTCCTGAGTCGCAATTATTATGTATCGGAAGCATTACGACAGCTCACAGATATGTCAGTCTATGAGGTATTGATGGAGGATCCATTAATATCTATACAGTTGAAGATTGAAGAGTTTACAAATGAAGCGTTACATCATAAAATGATTTCTAAAAAAGAATGGGCATATCTAAATATGCCCAATCCAAGGGTGGCTGCGTTTTATACGATCCCCAAAATTCATAAAAACTTGACCCATCCCCCCGGAAGACCGATAGTGTCCACTAGGGGTTCAGTTCTTGAACCATTATCCACTTATGTGGATTCTTATTTGCGTCCTTTATTAATTGACATTCCATCCTATATTAAGGATACCACTGATTTCCTCAGACGTTTGGCCCAAAATAATAGTTGTATTGTGATGAAATTTTTTTAGTAACTTTGGATGTCACTTCTCTATACACCAGTATTCCACAAACAGCAGCTTTTGACGTAGTGGATCACTATTTAAGACTGAGGGGAGATCTCGCAGAGGGTCTAATACAGTTCATTTTACAGCTGGCGCGCTTGGCCATTTTTCACAATTATTTTGTTTTTGAGGGAGTGATTTATCATCAGGTTTCAGGGGTGGCCATGGGGGCCACTTGTGCCCACTCTATGGCAAATCTCTATATGGCACAGTTTGAGGAACGATGGTTAGCATCTAGTCCCTATGCGGCCCACATTAAAATATGGTGCCATTTGGTATGGAATGGTTCTTCTGAGGTATTAGGGGATTTTTTTGGTTGGCTTGATGGATGTGATCAGAACATTAAATTCACCCATACCTTTCATGATACAGAAATAACATATTTAGATGTAAAAGTTAAGAAGCAGCATGGGAGTTGGGCCACTACGATTTTTCAAAAACACACGGACCGCAATACATTTTTGCACTTTGCTAGTGCCCATCCGGTGCGTTTGAAGACAGGCTTACTGTTTTCTCAGTTTTTAAGATACAGAAGAAATTGTTCAGATTGACAAGAATTTAAGAGAGCATCTCAACAGTTGGTGAGAAGTTTCAGTGAGCGAGGGTATCCTTCGCAAGTTATTAAGCATGCGTATCAGCGAGCTTTAAATAACAATAGGGAATTTGTTATTGCAGCAGGATGTTAAGTTCCAGGACAGCTCTGATGATGTTAACTTAATTACTCGGTATTCCCCTTTGAGCAAGTCCATTCAGAAAATCTTACGTAGACACACTAATGTATTAAGTACAGTTCCAGGATTGAAACATAGAAGAATTAGGTGTGTATGACAGCGAGGTAGAAATTTGAAGGAACATCTTAGTCCAGCGATATTGCGCAGTTTGACCAATATAACACAAACATCCACAGAACATCCCGGGCATCGGAAGTACGGTGCCTGTGGTATTTGTATGATTACGAAAGCGGTGGATAGTTTTCAATATCATGGGAAAAGTTATGATCTACGGTATAACACATCGTGTGATTCCACTCATGTAGTTTACATAATCCAATGCCCCTGTGATCTATTTTATGTAGGGAAAACCAGCCGAGCTTTTAAAGTCCGGAGGGGGGGAACACAAAAGCTGGTTGAAACATAGAATTGTAGAGGCCCCTATAGTACAACATTGCCTCCTGTTCCGCCATACATTTGAGGCTTTAAAATGTTTCTGCATAGATAGAATTTTAACGGGAACGGTTGGCAAAACATTGGATCAAGGGCTGATAATGCGGGAACAAAAATGGATTTTTGATCTCGATTCGGTAGCTCCGGGTGGCTTGAATGGTTATATTGATTGGAAGGCTTGTATCTGATTTTGGTAACATCGTTTAACATTTCTCTTTTGTTAAGCTGTTTCAGTTTTTGGGACTGTGGCTCTTATAGAGTGAGATTGCTAGCGAAAGAAAATTTATATTACCATGTAATATGAGTGATGGGTTCCCGTGATGTATTCTCGAAAGGGTTTTCCTTTGCGATGATGTGGTGGCTGCCATAAATCAGTCTTTCCTCGAGTTTAAATGTGAGGACAGAGCCGCGATTTCGCATGCGCGGCGTCCTCTGCTGTTACGAAGATGGTTAATGTGAGAGGAGTCTGTTGGAGGATGTGGGCAACATAGTCACCTCTTAAAAGTGAGTTTTTCGATATACTTTTAATGTTTGGTTGTGGTGGAACGTTGTGGACGTTATATCTCATGGGGGATTTCTCTTTGTCACTTTTGTTTTTAGATTGGCACACTCAGTATATTCTGGATGAAAGGTGTAAAGGCATAAGTTATAAGCCCCTGAAGAAATGTTTAGTGAAACGCAGAAGAGTACTACATGTTGGCGTTGGAGATAAGAAAAAATTGTCTAGATTTGTTTTATGTCTTCTGGAATACTTATGCGTGATGCAAGATTTTGTTTGATTTGAGATCACTGGGACGGTCGTTGATGCTAATAGATTACATAAGCTATGTCTAGTGGCCTAGTATCAATCAGTCTGAGACCTCCCATGTGAGAGTAAACCATTTAAATTTTTATATCTGATGGAAACTGTTGCAGCAAATAAATCTGCATTCAGGTTTTTCTGTGAACCATGTTGGTAAAGGACCTGTAACTTACATCAATTTAAAAATGGTAAAATAAATTAGCCATGTACAGTCTATTCTGCTAACTCCAATGCCGTTGAGAGTCTGGAGTCCATTAGCTTATTGCACTTTCAAAAAGAAAAGAGGGGGTGAGCAAAACAACATTTATTAAAAAAGAAAGATTGGTAAAGTGTGTATATAGATTAATGATTTACATTATGGAATCTATATCCAGTTCTCCACTCCAAGCACATAATCCGACTTAAAAACATACAAACATAAGAAATGCTATGCAGGGTCAGACCAAGGTCTATTAAGCCCAGTATCCTGTTTGCAACAGTGGCCAATCCAAGTCAGAGGTACTTGGCAGGTTCCCAAAGAGGCACACAGGTTCCACAATGCTTGTATTGGGGCAAGCAGTGGATTTCACAGGTCTTCTTTAAGAATGGTTTATCGACCTTTCCTCCAGGAACTTGCCCAAAACGTTTTTAAATCCAACTACACTAACAGCTTTTACTACATCCTCCAGTAACAAATTCCAGAATTTGATTATGCGTTGAGTGAAAAATATTTTCTTTTATGGGTATCTTTACTAAACCGTCTTAACGTCGCAGCGGTGGTATTATCGTGCGATGTGACGTTATCGCGTGATAATGTTACATTGTCACGCGATAATGCGGCTGTGGCGTTAAGGCACCCTAACGTTGTGAAATCCAGCTCTAAAGGGTGGAGTAAGGCTTCCCAGAGGGCGGAGATAAGGGGTCAATGGGCGGAGAGTGGGAGGGGAGAGGCTCCAGGCACACTAACGCTGTGAAATCTGGGTCTGAACACTAACGCCAGTGAAACCCTCGCGTTAAGGCACATTTGCAGGAAAGAGAAACCATTTCAGTCGGCAATGTACAGCAAAGCCAGCGAAACCCAAAAACGTGATAGTAGTGATACATGTGCACGGAACAAAAAGGCAAATAAACATAGAAAATGACCTGAACCACATTTAAAATCCCAATAACCAAGCTGGCCAATAGTGATATTAATGAGAAACATAAAGAAACACTACTGCAAAAGCATAAAAAAGAAGATATCATGTTTGGAAGGGTCTGTGCTCTGTCCCCCTACAAGGTGAATGATCCCACATTGGAATAGCAGTGATCAGGGCTTTCCCTTTATATTGGGCAGGTTTCTTATGGCGTGCACATGTGCCGCAACAGCAAGGTGGGAAAGGGCAACTGTACAGATGCTGGAAATGGGATACAGAGGGCTGCAGGCGGCACATGCTGTGGTGCAGCTGGGGCACAGTGCGGACTAGGCAGATGCCTAGGTGGCACATAGGAATGCTGAAACTGTAGAGCAGCCAGACAGCAACTGATGAGGGTCCAACATGGGCACGAGTGTGTTTCTCACAGTATCACAGGGGATAGTGCCCAGCAGGTGCCCCCAAAGGCACAGAACATTGGCAGGCAGTGTGGGGGGGGGGGGGGGAAGCACGCATGTCCAAGTAGGCACCCCTACCCGGGAACCCACACCATAGGCAGCTGCCTACTGGCATACTGGATGGCTTGGGACTGCGCACCACCGGCATAATTGCATGGCAGCATGGTGGCAGAGGGGTGCTGGTGGTGGAGGGGGCAGTGGCATCTGCCCACAGCAGACCATGGCCTAGCCCCATTTAGGTGGGTGCCATGCACTGCAACAGACAGGATCTGTCTGACGAACAGTCATGGTATCCCCAGGGAATGAACTGTCCCTGAGGCAACAGTGTGGTGCAGTACACACAGCCAGTGTGTTCATGAGCAGAAAGTCTCAAGTTCAATTCCCAGCTGTGGCTCCTGCCAACCCAGTCCCCATATTTTACCCAGCACTAAACCATGGTAATAAAGATGGAACCTTTATTGCAGATAACATAAACATGCCTGAAACGCCAAATTTTACCCTACAGAGCACAGACACCATAAACATGTGCAATACCTAGGGTAGAGTTTCCCAACTGCAGTCCTGGAGGGCCAAACACCATTCAGGTTTCATGCTGTCTCCAATAAATATGCCAGTGCTGCATTTGTATGCACCGCCCCTAAGGTATGCAAATGTATCTCATGCATATTCAATAGGGACAGCATGAAAACCCAAACAGTGTTTGGCCCAGCAGGACCGGAGTTGGGAACCTCTGCCCTAGAGCAGCGGCCAACAGGGGCATAAACATCCACACCCACAGGCTCCACTATCCAAAGCCTCATGGAGGGTCAGGCTGTTGGGCCCTGCGTGCAGCAGCATCTACCAATACTAGCACTTGCATACCTTAGCAATGCCGTCTTAAATGTGGAAACAGGTTCCACATATATCAAAAGGTTGTTATGATTAATGGCAGATAGCAATTCCTAAATTAAGCACAATTTGCTGATAGAGCTGCATCATATCAACTTTTCTGATATCTGTGGAGTGTGTTTCAGTTTTCGTTTCTGACATTGTTTATCCCCAACAGTATTGCATACCCAACAGTATTGCATACCATAGCCATGCCTGCACTGTGCCCAGGACTGGTGTGGTGGCCATGGCTGCCAAAAGCCTCTATATTTGCACAATGCTGGCATAGGTGTGGGAGTGTGTGTCTGTCTATCCAGTGTGTTCTGGCTGCCTACACCTTACTCAGCCCACACTGCTTGCACTGTTTCCAGTGTTAGCCTGCCAATGTGCATAATGAGGAGCAAGGTACTGTGGGTATAGCCCGGACAGTGTGGCCTGGGCAGGATGCATCTGCACAGGGCATAGGGCAATGGCTGGGACACGGACAGGGTGGCCACAACATGTCCTGCTGGGAGGTCACTCTCACCCTGACTGAGCAGTGACCACGGCATGGCTAGGTTCCCCCATAGTGCTATATAGTATTTCTCTCAAGTGATATTTATGGGTTCTCTTTTCTGGGGCCTAATCACTGATTTATCTGCTTTGTGTGTGTGCTCACATCCCAGTTTTGGGTGCACGCATCTCCTCCAGGAGCATGCACTATAGACTAGCTAGCAGATTGTCTGCAGTTAGTATGTTTATGGCTGGAACACCTTGCAGGGTGCAGTGGCTGGAGACTCACTGTGCTTGCTGCTGGACAATGTCAGATAGTGGTGGGGGGCAGCTGAGCATTTCCAGGCCTACTGTCTGTCTGCCATTGCCTTATGGATGTGTACAGATCTGCATTGACTGCCCTGTAGGGTGCCTGTTCCCCAGCAGGACTGGGGTTGATGGTCCCCTCTACTGCCACCATTGCAGGGATGTAGAATGTGGATCTGTTGGTGGGAGATACTGAGACCCAGAGGGCGGGTTGGGTGGTGCTACATAATCCGCCTATGGGTCCAAACACCCCCCCCTTCACTTAAATCATGTGACCATGGCACCCACACAGGATATGCACTATTCTGGGTGCATTATAGTCCACAAAGGCTAGACGTGACTGGGAAATATGGATGGACACAGGTGTATCCTAGGTGTGTCTGCAAGGACTACCTATCACACACTCAGCTAAGCCAGGTGCTGCGGACCTGGTGCTGGGCGCCCCACCTCGCCCTCAGGATGAGCACAGTACCCCCCAGAATGTGACGGTCTGTAGCTACTCTGTGCCAGTAACACACATGGTCAGTTCCCCTTACCAGGCCGAGGTGCTGTGGGGGTGCATACCCCATCTTGTGATCATCTATAGACTGCTGATCTGCATGTGCAGTGCATCATGGGTACAGGTGGGTTAACCCTATCCTGGTAACTACAACAGACAGTGTGGTGACCTGCAGTCCTTCTGTAACCAGCCAGGGGTTTGTTTGTAGCTATAGAGATGTAGCCCACTGGTTACTTCACTGACTGTGGAGACAGAGGTCATGGGTTTGATCCCACAGTGGTGTTATTTAATAGGGCTGTCTGAGGCATTTCCTTTTTTAATTTAAATTAGTGCTGCCAGTAAACACACCCTCACAGTGCTGTAACCTTAAGGTGCCTCATAAGGCGCCCTGTAAAGCGCCCTATTAGGCACCCTATAAAGCACCTTATAAGGCGCCCTATAGGGAACATTATAAGGTGCCTTGGCGGACAGTGCACTTTATAATGTGCCCTCTGGAGTGCCATATAGGGTGCCATATGCGGCACCTTAGGTTACGGCACTGTGAGGGTGTGTTTGCTGGCAGCACTAATTTAAATTAAAAAAGAAAATGCCTCAGACAGCACTGATTTAAAGTAAGGGTAATGCCTTGGACAGCCTTACTCATTAAGCCCATGGGGGGATCAAACTCATGACCCCTGTTTCATCAGTCAATGTATTAACCATTGTACTACACCTTTGTTGTTGGGTTTACAGGTCAGCGCGCCTAATTAAGGCTAACGCATGTTAACGTGCCATGGCTCCCTCTATCGCGCGATAACTGACTTTATCGTGCGATAACCTGAAATGCTACCTTAAGACCGGAACGCCCACTCCTTTTATGGTATTCTTCACATTATCGCTGGAGCTAACGCCGGTAACATTAAGATGGTTTAGTAAACATACCCCTTAGTCCTAAATGGGTTACACTGTAGCTTCATTGCATGATCCCTAGGGGTATGTTTACTAAACCGTCTTAATGTTACCGGTGTTAGTTGCAGTCTTACTGTGACGAATGCCATATAAGGTAGTGGGCGTTCAGGTCTTAGGTAGCATTTCGGGTTATCACGTGATAAAGTCCGTTATGGCGCTGACCTGCAAACACAGCAACAGAGGTATAGCACACTGGTTAATACAATGACTGATGAAAGAGGGGTCATGAGTTTGATCCCCCAGTGGATTTAATGAGTAAGGCTGGCTGAGGCATTACCCTTTACTTTAAATCTGTGCTGTCTGAGGCATTGTTCTTTTTTAATTTTTTAATTTAAGTGATTTGCTAATCTTTAGTTTATCAAGTAGTTGTAATACATCTTCCCAGTTTATCGATATTGAAATTCTACCAATGCGTTGCCTTTAAATACCATTTCAGTCATGGGTAACTTTCCTACATCTTCTCAAGTTAAGACCTAAGCAAAGAATTCATTCAGCCTCTCCACTATAGCCTTGTCCCCTCTTAGTGCCCCTTTTACCCCTCTATCATCTAATGGTCCAACTGACTCACAGGATTTTTGCTACGAATATACTTGAAAACATTTTTATTATGCGTTTTTGCTTCCATAGCAAGCTTTTTTCCTAATTCTCTCTTTGCCTGCCTTATCAGTGCCTTGCATCTAACTTGCCAGTGCTTATGTTTCCAGTTTTCGTCATTTGGCTCCTTTTTCCATTTCCTGAAAAATGCTTTTTTGGCTACAATAGTATCTCTGACCTCACCTTTGAATCATGCAGTTTTTTGGGCTTCCATTTTTCTTAAAGCATGAAATACAGCTGGTCTTGGCATGCTTGATGTAAATCTTTAACCTTTGCAGCTGCTCCTTTTAGTTTTTTCTTAACTGTTTTCCTCATTTTATCATAGTCTCCCTTTTGAAAGTTGCAAGGTAGTAATGTGGATTTCCTTGCCATCCTTCCTCCATTTATTAAATCAAATGTGATCGTGCTGTGATCACTATTGCCAAATAGCCCCACCACCCTTATCTCTTGCACCAAATCTTGTTTTCCACTAAGGACTAGGGCCAAAATGGCTTCCCCTCTTGTCTGTTCATGAACCAGCTGCTCCAAGAATCAGTCATTTATTTCATTTAGAAACTTTATCTCGCTAGCATATCCTGCCATGACACTGACCCAGTCGATACCGGGTGATTGAAATCACCCATTATTATTACTGTGTTGTAACTTTTGTTAGCTTCCTGATTTCTTTGAACATTTCATCATCCATTTGTTCGTTATGGCCAGGCGGTCGGTAGTACACCTCCACTGCCATCGCCTTCCCCTTTTTACATGGGATTTTAACCCATAGAGATTCTACAGTGTATTTTGTTTCCTTCAAAACTTTAATCCTGTGTGACTCAATGCCCTCTCTAGCATAAGAGTGCAACCCCTCCACTAATTTGATCACTCTATCATTGCGATATAATTTGTAACCAGGTATCAAAGTATCCCACTGGTTGTCCTCCTTCCACCAGGTCTCTGAGATATCAATCATATATAACCTCTCATTTAGTGCTATATAGTCTGACTCTCCCATCTTATTTTTTAGGTTTGCTTTTGCATACAAACATTTTAGAGGTTGTATTTTATTCATATTAATCTGGTTTTCGATATCAAGGGGTAATTTGGAATTTTTAAGATCTGTCTGCTCCGTACTCAGGGACTTGGATTACTTTTGTCTTTATTGGAACCTCTCTGTTGATATGCCCTAACTTCAATCTTTTTGCTAGTATTCTTCAAGGATACATTATTCCGAACCATGTGCTCTTGGGCAACATTTGGCTTTCCCCTATTATCTAGTTTAAAAACTGCTCTTTCTCCTTTTTAAAGGTTAATGCCAGCAGCTTGGTTCCAACTCGGTTAAGGTGGAGCTCATCCCTTTGGAAAAGCCCCTCCTTTCCCCAGAATGTTGCCCAGTTCCTAACAAATCCCAAACCCTCTTTCTTGCACCATTGTCTCATCCACACATTAAGAAAGGAGCTCTGCCTGCCTTTTGGGTCCTAAGCGTGGAATGGGAAGCATGCTACCCAGGAAGTTCTGCATTTCAGCTTCCTACCTAAAAGCCTAAATTTGGCCTCCAGAAAACTTCCTACCATACTTTCCTATCTCATTGGTACCAACATGTACCAAGACAGCAGACTCTTCCTCAGCACTATCTAAAGCCTTGTCTAGATGGCGCATGAAGTCTGCTACCTTCGCACTAGTCAGGCATCTTAGCAGGCGATCCTCACATCCACTAGCTACCCAGCTATCTACATGCCTAATGATCGAATCACCAACTATAACGGCTGTCCTAACCCTTCCCTCATGGGCACATGGCCCTAGAGAAATCTCCTTAGTGTGAGAGGGTTTTACATCATCTGGAGGACAGGTTCTAGCTACAGAATCACTTGCTGACTCTACTTCTCCATAGCAACAGGGAGGCTGCCAGACTGAAGGTGGGACTTCAATACTACATCCATGTAGGTCTCATCTATATCTATCTATCTATCTATCTATCTATCTATCTATATATATATATATATATATATATATATGTGTGTGTGTGTGTGTCTTCCTTATGTCCTCCAAGTCTGCTACTCTAGCCTCCAGAGATCAGACTCATTCCCTGAGAGCAAAGAGCTGTTTGCACCTGGTGTACATGTAGGGAGGAGTGGCTCAGTGGTTGGGACAGGTTACCTCAGGCCAGAAGGTCAGGGGTTCAATTCCCACATGGCGACAAGCAACCTCAGGCTGGAGGGACTGGGGTCTCTAGTCCCATGGCCATTCCTTGTGGCCTTGGGCAAGCCACTTAACCCTCCATTGCCTCAGGTACACTTAGATTGTGAGCCCTTCAGGGACAAGGGAATGCCACCTTCCACCATGCTGCCAATTGGACATCAGGGGTGAAAGCAGGAGCTGCTTGCCCCTCCTGCTCCCCCCACCAGGGCACAACAGACTGCCATTTAAAAGCTGGACCAGGCAGGCCCATGCCAAAGGGCCCTTTGGCACGGGACACAGGTGGTGGGGTTGCTTTTCATCCCTCGCAGATGTCTGCAGTCGCAGGAGAGGGGTGAACAGCAGCAGCCATCAAAAGTACTGATTTGGTGTCCCTCCTCAAAAGCAGAGCTAACCAATCAGCAGGAGATGAAATGCCTCATGGTTGGTTCCATTTACCTCTATATTTATTGTAGTTTAAATGCAATGTAATTTATGTACTATAGTTTCATGTTGTCATGTTTTCCCTGCGTGATATTTTCCCACTTTCCTGTATCCTTACCCCATACTTTGCTTTATCCCGAATTATCTACTGCTCCGTGTCACTATAATTGTTTTCACGATCTGTCTATTGTTCTGTGTTGTCGTGACTAGATTGTAAGCTCTGACGAGCAGGGACTATATTTTTACTTATATTTCTGTACAGCACTGCATGCGTAGCACTATATAAATGCTAAATAGATAGATAGAAATAGATAGAAAAAGTACCTGTTAGTATACATGTAAACCGCACTGATTCTAAAGAGCGTGGTATAAAAAAAAAATAAATAAATAAAGACCCCCTCACTAACTGGGAGAAAATCATACATGTGACACAATGCAAAAGACTGGAAAGCCCCAATTTCGCTGCTGGACTGCTGTCTGCATATTAGTTTTAAGGATTTGTTTAGGAATTTAAATTGTTTTCTTACTTAGGTTTGCTGGGGATACTTATCCTAAAAAAACTATACCTAATACATTTAATGGATTTGTTCACCTCAAGATTAATTAATCTCAGATCCTTAATTAATGTATTGCTGATGAGGATAACCAGCTGCACCTAAAATGAATATGGACACCTCCTTCCCTTTAACAGGTTTAAGAGCCTATAAAGTTAAGATTATCCCTGGGATGGGAGGGAAAGAATAAAATATATATATATATATAGATTACTTTTGTAATTCTATACTACACGATATACCTAAACATTCCCTAAGACAACTACAGATAGCTCAACATGTGGCAGCAAGAATTACGTCCAACATCAACCTGGCTGAACACATCACACCAGTGCTATATAACATCCACTGGCTCCCAATTCAGAGTCTCATCCAGTACAAAATTCTCATAACCACATTCAAAATCATCAAAGACATTGCCCATCCTACCTAACCACCCTCATCTCCAAAGATAACAAGACCGGAAACCAGCATGAGTGCAATAAAAACAAGCTGACCACCCCACCGGAATTTAGAAAATCCACAAAGTTTACCAACATAAGAACATAAGATATGCCATACTGGGTTCATCAAGCCCAGTATCCTGTTTCCAACAATAGAGCCTTTTCACATTTCTCACCGGTAACCTGGAACAACCTCCCAGACAGTTTAAGATCAATTGACGATCTCATCACCTTCCGTAAAACAATCAAAACCCACCTGTTCACCTTACACTTTGGAAACAATAATGAAGAAACAACCCCATCCACTAACACACCAAACAGCGCAAATACTGGATCAACCCAAAATAATCCAGAACCAATATAACCCTTAGGAAACCCAGCACTCAAAGCATCCCAATGTATTGTAAATAGTTACTAATGGCCGCCTTGTAACTAATAACTGTTCATTATGTTAATATGTTACTTTGTTTGATTGTACTACTGCACACAATGTTACTATGTTCCCTCCCTGTACATAGTTAATTGTACAGGGAGGTACATGTAAAGAATATGTACCTCCCTGTACAATTCAATTTTCTGTTTAATGTAAACCACATTTGAACCTCGGAAAATGCAGTATAAGAAAAAAGGTTAAATAAATAAAAGCTGGCTTGCTACCCAGTGCCCTGACCTGTGCTTCTAAGGTAGTCTTACCAATTTCCTGTGTTATTCACACAGCCCTCGGTTTGATAGAGGGGGCCTTTCAAATTGCCCCTTTGATCTGCCTTTAGCACCTATTTAAACAACTTCAGAGATCTTTTGCCTCTTAACAGGAAGGCCTCTTTGTTAAGATCACTAGAAACAAGTTTATTCCTGTCTACTCAGACTATGGGCCTGATTCCCCCTCTGGCTCTCCCTGTGCATCGGGACGGGGAGAACCTGCGGGGGGCAGGAGGGGTGAGATCAGGGTCAAGTGGGAGTAGGCCAGCCCAGCAGGACATACAGGGCTGATTCAAGTCACGGCCCTGTATGTCCTGCCTTGCCCGTGGGTACGCGCTGTTTATTTCACTTCAAAGGTGGAATAAGTAGTGAAAACCCGGCAATTGGGACCAGGGATCCCCCTCCCGGGCTGGAACCAGGTGCGGGAGAGGCCCCGCTGTCCAATGCAGGCCATGGCATACCAGCCTTGGGTCGGACAGCAGGGAAGAGGGAAACCAAGGACACCAGAGTTGAGGGCACCTGCGGGGAGAAGGTTCCCATAGGCGATAGGGGCATGTCAGGCTGTCCTCGACCCAATTCTGTCTACCGTGGGAACATTTTGTTCCCGTGGTCCAGAATGGGATCCAAACAGGTCCGTCTTGCTTGGGGCTGTCTGCATGGCCCGGACATGCCCCTACTGGAAACGGGCTCCACGTATTCTATTTGTATGCTAAGCTATACTCTGATTTGATTTAAATGAAAAGCTCTCTGTTGGTACTAAGACCTGACTGACTCAGCCAAAACAATGAATTCTAAAATATACAGATTTATCAGCTTTAATCCAAAGAATTCTCTTCTTCCCCCAAGATTTAGAGTATATTTCAGAAGATAAATACTTACAAGTGCAGATCTATTTCTAGTTGTAGCAGTCCTTTTTGGTGGTCCTTATTCAGTTGAAGTCCACATTTCCATTTTAATGCAGTTCTCACTCTCCAGACCACTAAAATAGTGTGTTAGATCTAACTTTTTCAATTTTCAAAGCATTAGAACTAAAACCAAGAACCCTTAATCACAACTAAATTCAGTCATAGTAGTTTTAAGCATTAAATCTAATGAACTGATTATTCCAGTGGTCTAACATATAGAACATCAATACGTATGATGTTTTATTTCATTGTATTCAGTTAAAGCTCGCCTATCTTACAACATACTAAGTTTTATTATATAAAATGTATAATGGTTAATTTGCAAAATAAGCATTCCAATAAGGTATTGAATTAACATGTTTTTATTAATTTAGGTCCCTCAAAGGCATTTTGGGAAACAGAGCTCTGTCACATGACAGCATCTTCATTCCTGAACCTGTGCAGGAGTCATCGAGGCCAGTACGAGTGTTTTCTCAGGAAAATGTTTCAGAAAACATTAGAGCATTGCAGGTGCTCAAATATAAGTATAAAGTTTTGAATAATATGTGATCAATATCTTATTAAACCCAGTTAAATTTGCTTAATATGCATGCTTTTGATGTTGCAATTTAATTTATTGACAGTGCACAAAGTAGCAATTGTACCTAAATCTGTTCTAGTGTCTCCACAGCCACTGAAGCATAAGATGACTGCTGTGGTAAAGGTTTCTTCTGGGTTATCTCTCTGGAACATTCTTTATTTACAAGTTTAACTGGGAAGCTTTTCCATAGCTGCCTTACCAACAACTTTCCACCCCTAACATATATAGCTACTCAAATAGTCACGTGCACAACTTAATCCAGCATGCCTAATCCAGGTGCACCTACTCTTGCCACCTTGATGGCAAACTAGATGGACCATGCTGGTCTTTATCTGCCGTCATATACTATTATTTATTTAACAGGTTTTATATAACGCTTTATCATTTCAATCAAAGCAGTTTACATTGAAACTTAAACTTGGTAATGTACTTTAAACAGGGACATTGATAACTTGGATTTTTCTGAGGAGGGTTAAGTGACTTGCCCAAGGCCACAAGGAGTGCTAGTGGGAATCAAATCCTGGTCTCTGGGTTCCCAAACCAGGGTCCTAACCATTAAGCTGTCATAACATTTACTAGACCGTCTCTTGTCCAGACTGCAGCTTATCGTGTTAAACAGCAGACCTATAACTTGGGACTTTAACAGCAAATTTATATCTTGTAGTGTTCAACAACAAACTCATAATTAACCTCTACCATAAACTCACAGTTGACATCCTTAAGGACCCTGTCTACATAAAGAATATAGGATTTTGCCCTGTAATTTTTCCTATCTTATATGCTTTTTGCTTGCACAGCTCTGCACCATAGCATTAATTCTCATTAGCAGTTTACTCCAACTGTGCCTCAAGTATATGTTTTGTATTGGCTTCTAGTCAGACCATATCACACAGCAGTTTGTGTTCCTTTAAATACAAACATAAACCTAGAACATCTTTTAAATTCTTACCTTATTTAAGGTTCTGACAACTAAGCCTCATGCATTTCTCCACCTAAGGATTTTCATCCTAAAACCATCTTTCTGGCTTAGGTGCTGGAGCCTCCCCAATCTGAGCTCCCCTTTCCTGTCCTCTGCCTCTCTTTCTGTGCAAACATTATGGATTTTTTTCTTGCACTCACTGGCAGATTTCTGAAATGCCTACAGGTGTCTTATTGCCTTCACTTGTGGACGGAGATGCTTGCCTCTGTGAACTCCCTTCCTGTCAATTCAGTACTGTTAGAAATTACAACTCCCAGTATTCTTCTGGGCTGACTTCCTTTTAGAGCTCTGCTACATGCCTTGGAGTTCCCTGTTAAGTACAACCAACATAAAAACAAGGAAGTACTTTCCAGTACACCATTTACCTCCCCACTTGCAAGCTCCATGAGAGTTATTTCCCTTTTTTCCCTGAACGAGATCTCTTTCTTGCTTGCACTACCACTATCCACATATTTGTGCAGTAACCATATACCTATTATACTTCCCATTTGCCACATTGGTGGTATAGTAGTGTGCTTAGCTACTTCTCAAGCAGTTGACCCAGGTTCAAGTCCTGGCTAAGAGAGCCCTTCCAATTTTAGGGGCAAAAACAGTGACAGAATTCAAAAAGGCATGGAACAGACCCAAAGGACTTCAAATTTAAACTACTTTTACACTTTGAAAAATAGAAGGGGGTAGCCTGTGCAGAGCAGCAGGTACAATACTCGTCACTTCACTGGGCAGACTAAATGGACCATGTAGGTCATTATCTGCCATCATTTACTATGTTACATTACCTTGGTGGGTTAAATTTATGGGCCTGACTCCCCTGTTCACTCATTTCTACCAGTATTTGTAGAAAGGCTTTAATAACTAGTAATCTTCTGACCATTCCTGCTCCACCTTCTTTTAGGGATTCCATTCTTTTCTTGAAGCCTGACCTCTGTATTGCTAATCACATTTTCATATCTGAGTCCTTTAAACTCATACTTTCTATTCTGCTCAATATAACCGTCTCCTTGCCTTCACTGGTTGGAGTGTATGCTAGTTTCTTTTTCTGAGGCTACCTGAAGCATTCCTGGACCTGGATTCTATGTGCAACCTTTCCATCCCTCTTTCTTTGTGCTGAAGCCCCTTACCTGGGTCCTGTTCCTAATATATATTGGGGCTAACTTTTTCTGGCTGGTCCAGGTCCAATGCTCCTGGTCTCCCTTATGTTTCAGGTCTCTCAGCTGAAAGGCAGTCTTAACCAGATTTAATATCTGATAAGTTGTCATTTCCTCCTCAGACCAGTTTCTAAGATCTCCACTTCCAGCTTCATCTGTTTATACTGTATTCTCAGCACATCCTGAGATTTTTCTGCTCTAACCAGGATTTGGCAAAATCCTATTTTTCTCCAGAACAAGCAGGAAGCAGTCCTCACTTATGGGTGACGTCGGCACCGACAGAGCCTGCGCGGAGCAATTCCCCAGCTTTCAAAGAAAGCCTTTGGGATTGCTGCCACGCATGCGTGGTCCTCTTCCCGCCCAAGGGTGCCATCTTGCTAATTCTCCCTTTTTCCGTGAAGCCCATCGGATGCACATCCTCATCCTTCGGAAAAAGTTTAGTTTTTTCGCCTTTACAGGCCTCTCTGTTTTCCGGTTGCACCAGTCCTCTACCCGTACCTTCCCCTGCTCTACTTTTCTAGAGCTATCGGGGTTACTTTTTTCTTCTCATTTTTTTCTTTACGGACTTCGCACCCTTTTTCTTCCTCTAACCGCTGGCCGCATGGGTCTTCGATCTCGCAGGGGCCATTTTTGTCCCCATAGCCACCGGCTTCAAAAAATGTGATAGATGCTCTAGGAACATGTCGCTTACGGACACTCACGACTGTTGTCTGTGGTGCCTCGGAACCAACCATGATCCGGAGCTCTGTTCACTCTGCAAGAAAATGTCCTCTAGGACCCTGCTCAGCCGTAAGCAGAAGTCCGAAGACATTTTCCGAAAGGCCACCTCGGAATCCCCGCTGGCACCCTCGGTCGTCTCTCCCCCGGTGGGGTTCCCCCCTGCGGCCCCGTGCTCTCGGCGGCACTCCAACCAGGGGTCCCCTGAGGTGGTGTGGCGCAAAAAGAAGAAGGCCTCGAACTTGCTGTCGGGGGCTCCCGACAAGCGCAAGCGCTCCTGCGCTCGGTCGCTTAGCCCCCTTCGGCGTTCTCGAGAGTCAGACAGGGAGCGGTCCTGCAAGGTACCCCTCATGGAAGTGGAGGCCTCCGGCGAAGGTGCCCGGTCTCCTGAGGGCTGTCCTGGTGAGGACCCCCTCTCCTCCTCGATGCCCAACCCAGTGACCCTGGGGTTGGCATCGCAGGGCCCCACGCCCACGTGGGAGTCCTGCATGCTGGCGCTGGAACACAGTGTTTCTGCGTTCATTGCTTCCCAGCAGGTGCTCACGGCCAGCTTTGCTGACTCGTGCCCAGAGACCATGGGTCCCTTATGTGGGACACCGAAATCCATCCAGGAAACCCCAGAGAGCTGCGGGCCTCGTGAGGGTCCTTGACGTCGATCTCGTTCGCCCTCCCGTTCCTCAGTGGCGAGGTCGTCCAGGGCCTCCAGCTCCAAGTGGGCACCGGCCATTGGACAGGGCGATCTGCCTGGCTTGGACTTCTTGACCGATTTCTCGGAATGGGAGTCCGATGGGGACACCTCCCTGGAAACCCATACCCACCGGGATCTTCCATCGGACCCTTCACCGCCCACATTCCAATGGCGCTCGCCTCCCGAGGACACCTCCTTCCTGGTGTTCATTTGGGACATGGCACGGGCCCTTAACCTGGCTCCTCAGGCCGAGGAGGACCCTTGTGCTGAAGAACTCGACATTCTTCAGTACTAGTCCCTGCCCAGGGAATCCCTCACTGTGCTTGTGCCTCCTATTCGATCTTGGCTGCTGCTCCGCATGTGGGAGGCTCCCGCCTCGGTCTTCATCGTAAGCAAGCACCTTGACACGATATACAAGGTACAACTTTGGCCAGGCTTTCAAAAGACCCACACACCTCAATGATGATGGAATCGGCCATGAGGAAGTAAAAGAGCCAGAAATCACACTTGTCGGTATCACCCGGTCGAGAGTGGCGAGCCATTGATGCCCTGGGCCTCAAGGCCTACCAAGACTCTATGCTTTCTTGTCACATCCAGGCATACCAACTGTACATCGGTATGTTCTTGTGCGATTTGGCTAAGGAGTTCGGAGGTTTCTCCACGGGCTTCAACGGAAAGCCTTTCAATAGATTCGGCACTCTGTTGAAGTCCATCGCAGACTGCTCTAAGTACCTCTCCCGAGCCTCCTACGATGGGTTTGTGACATCGCCTCGGGTGGTGGCCGCAGGCATTGGGGCCTGCTGCCGGGCATGGCTCCAATCCTTGGACTTGGAGCAATGGGTGCAGGAGAAACTCCTGGATGTGCCCTGCCTCGGCAAACAGCTCTTCGGCAAGCTGATGGAGGTTAAGGCCACGGAAATATAGACGGAGTTCGTCACCAGAACCCATCTCTCATGCAAGACCTCCACTCTGCTTCAAAAGAAGCAGCCAGCCAAGAAGCCCTTCTTCCCTAGAAAGGGCCTCCAGTACCGGGGCTATCTGCCATATCCGGCTATCCCCATGCCAACCACTCTGGCTCAGAGAAAATCTAGCCAAGGGCATCGCAAGCCGAAGGGGCCAAAGGCCCAGACACCGGCTCCCCCATAACCCACGCGGGGGTTTTGATGCCATCAGCATAGCCCCTCGCCCTCCGGCGATGCAGCAGCCAGTGGGGGGATGCCTGTCCACTTCACCCTGTAGTGGGCCTCCATCACCTCAGACACCTGGGTTCTCCAAGTCATTCAAGACGGCTATTGCCTTCACTTCGACAGGCGTCCACCTCCTTTCTCCCCGGCGGAAACTCCTCGACTCCCCGCGCACCAGCTTCTGCTGCAGTGGGAATTGCATTCTCTCCTTGCCCAACGGTGGATGTCCCTCAAGGCGACCTACCTCCCGGGTCAGGAGAATGGCCTGGCAGACAGACTCAGCAGAATCTTCCGCCCCCATAAATGGCAGCTGGATCCCAGAGTAGCAGACTGACTGTTTCTCTGCTGGGGGATGCCGGCGATAGACCTCTTTGCCAGCCCCCTGAACGCGCAGCTCCCCCGCTTTTGTGGACCGGTGCCACATCTGAGCAGGGAGAGCCCCAATGCATTTCTACTGGACTAGTCATCCAGCCTACTCTATGCATTCCCTCCCCTTCCCCCTCATTGCAAGGACCATTTTAAAGGCTCAGCGGGACAGGGCATTGTTGATTCTCGTGGCCCCCTTGTGGCCTCGGCAGCCTTGGTTCCCGCTTCTGCTCCAGCTGTCGACGGAACCTCCTGTTCCCCTGGGCTCTCCCCAGGTCTGCTGACACAGGAAGAGGGTCGGATGCTGCACCCGAACCTAACCTCCCTATCCCTTACGGCTTGGCGGCTGAACGTGTCTCTCTAGCTTCTCTGGCCCTTACAGAGGAGGTCGAGGAAGTCCTCCTCGCCTCGAGGAAGGACTCCACTAGACGAGCCTACGCCTTTAAGCGGAGACACTTCTCCGTCTAGTGCTCGGAGCACCAGATCAACCCTTTCTCATGCCCCATTCGATGGGTCCTCCAGTACCTCCATCTCTCGAGGGAAGGGCTGAAGTCAAACTCTGTCAGGGTATTCTTGAGCGCCATCTCGGTGAGTCATCTCCCCATCGAGGGAAAACCTCTCGGGGCAGCCGCTAGTCTCTCACTTTCTGCAGGGTCTTTTGCTTTCCAAGCCAC
Organism: Ichthyophis bannanicus; assembly: GCA_033557465.1. Taxonomy (NCBI): domain Eukaryota; kingdom Metazoa; phylum Chordata; class Amphibia; order Gymnophiona; family Ichthyophiidae; genus Ichthyophis; species Ichthyophis bannanicus. Next base: position 575,334,842 of record CM066035.1, read on the forward strand.
CCATCCACCCTCCCCTGGCGGAATGAGACCTGAATGCGGTGCTCATGCAGCTCACCTGTTCATCTTTTGAGTCAATGGCGATGTGCTTGCTCTGGCACCTGTCCTGTAAGGTGGCCTTCCTGGTGGCACTGACCTCGGCCCGCCGAGTCAGTGAGTTCCAGCCTCTCATGGCTGACGCCCCTTACACCGGGTTTTATCGAAACAGGATGGACCTCCGTACCCACCGCACATTTCCTGTCTAAAGTCGTCTCGGACTTCCATCTTAACCAGGAGATAGTCCTGCCGACTTTCTTTCCGAGGCCGCATGCCAACCAGGCGTCAGTGGCTCTCCGTACCTTCGACTGCAGACGGGCTCTTGCCTTTTACTTGCAGCGTACCCAGACTCATTGCAAGTCTGGCCGGCTCTTCGTGACATATGATACCAATAGGCCGGGGCAGGCAGTTACCAAACGCACCCTCTCTGTTTGGGTGGCGCACTGAATCACTTTTGCCCATGCAAAGGTGGGTGCCCCGCTGGATCATCGAGTCACCGCACATGGAGTCCGGGCCAAAGCGGCCTCAGTGGCCTCGCAGCACTCCGTGCCCCTGATGGACATCTGCCGGGTGGCAACCTGGTCTCCCACGAATACCTTCGCTGCTCACTACTCCCTGGAGAGGGAGTCCCACCGGGATAGCGCCTTCGGCCAGGCTGTATTCCATAACCTGTTCAGGGTATAAGCAACTCCTGCCCTCCGACCCTTCTTCACTGCTACTGAGGGCTTCATCCCGAGGACTCAGGCTTCTTCGGGCTTTGGCTTCTGCTCACAGCCTCGCGGAGGTGTTTTTTTTGTTACAGGTTCGGTAGCCTGTAGCTGGGGAGTCGCATAAGTGAGAACTGACTTCTTGCTTGTTCCTGGAGAAAGTGGAGTTACTCACCTGTAACAGGTGTTCTCCAGGGACAGCAGGAATCAGTCCTCACTACCCTCCCCCTCCCCTGATGAGTTGCTGAATTTATGTCCTTCCCTTGCCATCTGCTTGGTAGGGCTCGAGCTAAGGGACCCGACTGAGCAAGATGGCACCCTTGGGCGGGAAGAGGACCACGCATGCGTGGTAGCAATCCCAAAGGCTTTCTTTGAAAGCTGGGGAATTGCTCTGCGCGGGCTCCGTCGATGCCGACATCACCAATAAGTGAGGACTGATTCCTGCTGTCCCTGGAGAACACCTGTTACAGGTGAATAACTATGCTTTGTCCCCCTCTACCTGAACTGCTTAATCTGTCATTTAGCTGTCCTAAAATTTCCTTAAGATACTTCTTTCTCCAGCTTGCCACTAACTAAGCTCCCCTTCTGGGCCTCCAGTGGTGGTTTGGAACTTCTGGGATAATTCCTCCTGTAGCACATATAGTTCCTGTTGCAAGTGATTCCTAGTTTTATTTCTGACTCCTTAGCCTCTAGTCAGGGCCGGATTTAGCTAGAGTGAGGCCCTACGCCAAGAAAAATTGTGGGCCCCCCCCATGTCCCCGTGCAGTCCTGGGCCCCCCCTGTGCAGTCCTGGGCCCCCCCGTGTCCCCCCCCGTGCCTCCGTGCAGTCCGGGGCCCGCCCCCGTCCTGTCCTGGGCCCCCCCCCCCCCGTGCCCCGTGCAGTCCTGGCCCGCCCCGTGCAGTCCTGGGCCCCCCCATGCAGTCCTGGCCCCCCGGACAGCATCGCGGCTGTCTGAGGGGCTTCAGAGGGAGCCGGGGAAGCCCGCGCGAGGCCCCGGCTCCCTCTGTACAGCCGCCAGCGTGAAGAGCCTTTTCCTTCACGCTGGCGGCTGTTTCTGTGAAGCCGGGAATGCTGGGAAAGGTTAAAGGGCAACCTTTAACCTTTCCCAGCATTCGCGGCTTCACAGAAACAGAATGCTCAGGATATACGGGGAGAGCCAGAGTCAGTGGGAGATGGGAACTGGGTGGAGCAGGGGCGGGCCAGCCCGGTAGGACATACAGGGCCGATTCAGGTCACAGCCCTGTATGTCCTGCCAGGTTAAAGGGTACGTGATACTTATTCCACTTCCAAGACAAACACAGAGGAACTTTAAAGGAAAAAAGGGGACTGTTGTAGTAGTTGATATGGAAGGGCAAACTAGATAGGCCATGTGGTCTTTTTCTGCCATCATGGTTCTACGTTTCTAAGGTGGAATAAGGAGCACCAACCCAGCGATTGGGCCGGGGGATCCCCCCCCCAGGGCCAGGTCCAAGTGCGGGGAGGTCCCCGCCGCCTGATCCAGGCCCCGGCTGGCCAGCTGTTGGTCGGGCAGCAGGGAACAGGGGAGGCCGAGCCGGAGCAGCCAACGGAGCCTGCGGGGAAGATATCCCTGCAGGTAGGTAGGGGCACATTGGGCCATCCTGTGGCCCGATTCCATGTACCGCGTTCCAGAATCGGATCCAAACAGGTCTGTCGTGCTTGGGGCCGTCCAGATGGCCCAGACGTGCCCCTATGTGAATTGGGCTCTTAATATATAAACATTTATTTAGCCACATGCCCAATTTAATCCAAAATGCTTTCCTCAACCATTATATTTACTAGACGCCTTTCTGTTCTAAACCTCCATCTGTGATTTAAAGCTGCAAACTTAAACCTTGTAGCTTTAAACAAAAACAAAATCTCTCAGTTAAGTTCTCCAGAGCAAGAGCCAACATATTCCCTAACCCATTCCTCTCCAGAGTTAAACATATCTCAAGAAGAGGACCTGTTGGATCACTTAGGGGTATGTTTACTAAAGGGTGCTATTTCCGCTGCTGAGAAGTTATCGTGCGATAAGGTATGTTATTGCACGATAATGGTGCTTTACCGGGCGATAAGGTACCTTAGCGCGCGATAACGTGTGCAGCGGCGCAAACGAGCGCTGAAGGTGGAGAAAGGCTCCCGGAGGGCGGAGGAAGGCTCCCCAAGAGCGGAGAGAGAGGGTCAATGGGTTGGAGAGTGGGAGGGGAGAGGCTCCCTGCACACTAACGCTGTGGAAGCCGGGTCTGAAAACTAACGCCAGTGAAACCCTGGCGTTAGGGCAGATTTGAAGGAAAGAGAAACAATTTCCGTCAGCAATGTACAGCAAAGCCAGGGAAACCAACAAAACGTGATAAGTGTGATACATGTGCACAGAACAAAAGGGCAAATAAACATTGAAAATGACCTGAACAAAATGTAAAAAAAACATAACCAAGCTGGGCAATAGTGATATTAATGGGAAACATCAAAAAACACTACCAAGAAAGCTCCAGAAAAAAGATATTAATTTTGGAAGGGTCTATGCTCTGTCCCCCTACAAGGTGAATGATCCCACAGTGCAATAGCGCTGATCAGGGTTTTCCCTTTTTATTGGACAGGTGTCCTATGGCATGCACATGTTCCGCAACAGCAGGGTGGGCATGTCGGAACGGGCAACTGGACAGATGCTAGAAAATGGGATACAGAGGGCTGCAGGTGGCACATGCTGTGGTGCAGCTGGTCCACAGTGCGGACTAGGGTGATGCCTAGGTGGTCCATAGGAATGCTGAAATTGTACAACAGCCAGACAGAAACTGATGAGGGCCCAACATGGGCATGAGTGTGTTTCCCACAGTGTCACAGGGGATAGTACCCAGCAGGTACCCCCAAGGGCACAGAACATTGGCAGGCGGTGGTGGGGGGAAGTGTGGACGTCTATGCAGGCACCCCTACCCCAGAACCCACACCATAGGCAGCCGCCTACCGGCACACTGGATGGCTTGAGACTGCGCACCACCAGCATAAGGGCGTGTCAGTATGGTGGCGGAGGGGTACTGCAGGTGGAGGGGGCAGTGGCAGCTGCCCACAGCAGACCATGGCCTAGCCCTGTTTAGGTGGATGCCATGCACTGCAACAGACAGGCCCTGTCTGACGAACAGTCATGGTATCCCCAGGGAATGAACTGTTCCTGTGGCAACATGGTGGTGCAGTACACACAGCCAGTGTGTTCAGGAGCAGAAGGTCATAGATTCAAGTCCCAGCTGTGGCTCCCACCAACCCAGTCCCCATATTTTACCCACTACTAAACCATGGTAATAAAGAGGGAACCTTTATTGCAGATAACATAAACATGCCTGAAACGCCTATATTTTACCATACAGAGCACAGACACCATAAACATGTGCAATACCTAGAGCAGAGTTTCCCAAATGCAGTCCTGGAGGGCCAAAAATCATTCAGGTGTCATGCTATCTCTAATAAAGGTGCCTGTGCTGCATATCTATGTGCCGCCCCCATGGTATGCAAATGTATCACATGCATATTCATTAGGGACATCATGAAAACCCGAACAGTGTTTGGCCCACCAGGACCGGAGTTGGGAACCTCTGCCCCAGAGCAGTGGCCAACAGGGGCAGAAACACCCGCACCCACAGGCTCCATTATCCAAAGCCTCATGGAGAGGCAGGATGTTGGGCCCTGCATGCAGCAGCATCTCCCAATACTAGCACTTGCATACCTTAACAATGCCGCCCTAAACCTGGGAATACGTTACACATATATCAAAAGGTTGCTATGATTACTGGCAGATAGCAATTCCTAAGTTCAGCACAGTTTGCTGATTGAGCTGCATCATAGCAACCTTTCTGATGTCTGTGGAGTGTGTTTCAGTTTTGGTTTATGACAGTGTTTACCACCCCGGGGAGTGACCCCAACAGTATTGCGTACCATAGCCATGCCTGCACTGTGCCCAGGACTGGTGCGGTGGCCAGGGCTGCCAAAAGCCTCTATATTTGCACAATGCTGGCATAGGTGTGGGAGTGTGTGTCTGTCTATCCAGTGTGTGGTGGCTGCCAACACCTTACTCAGCCCACACTGCTTGCACTGTTTCCAGTGTTAGCCTGCCAATGTGCATAATGAGGAGCAAGGTACTGTGGGTATAGCCCGGACAGGGTGGCCTGGGCAGGATGCATCTGCACAGGGCATAGGGCAATGACTGCGACATTGTAGTGCCCGGCCACCAACTGCATGGACAGGGTGGCCACAGCATGTCCTGCTGGGAGGTCACTCTCACCCTGACTGAGCAGTGACCACGGCATGGCTAGGTTCCCCCATAGTGCTATATGATATTTTTCTCAAGTGATATTTATGGGTTCTCTTTTCTGGGGCCTAATCACTGACTTATCTGCTTGGTGGGTGTGCTTACATCCCTTCCAGGAACATGCAATATGAACTAGCTAGCAGACTGTCTGCAGTTATATGTGTATGGCTGGAACACCTTGCTGGGTGCAGTGGATGGAGGCTTGTTGCTGGAGAATGTCAGATGGTGGTGGGGACAGCTGAGTATTTCCAGGCCTACTGTCTGTTTGCCATTGCTGTATGGATGTGTACAGATCTGCATTGACTGCCCTGTAGAGTGTCTGTTCCCCAGTAGGTCTGGGGTTGATAATCCCCTCTACTGCCACCATTGCAGGGAGATCCTGTTTCCCACCCTGAGCCACAGAGGGGAGGTTGGGTGGGGGTGGTGGGACATAATCTGCCTAGGGGTCCAAGCACCTCCACCTTCCATCATGTGACCATGGCACCAACACAGGGTATGCACTATTCTGGGTGCATCATAGCCCATAAGGGTTAGATGTGACTGAGAAATAGAGATGTATCCTAAGTGTGTCTGCAGGAACTACCACACACACTCACACTCACACTCACACTCACACTCACACTCTCTGATGGGGACCCACAGCATGGCCTAGTTCAGCCATGAAAGGTGCTGTGGACCTGGTGCTGGGCGCCCCACCTCACCCTCAGGGTGAGCACAGTACCCACACACTGTGACGGTCTGTAGCTACTTTGTGCCAGTAACACACATGGTCAGTACCCCCTACCAGGCTGAGGTGCTGTGGGGTGCATACCCCATCTTGTGATCATCTGTAGATTGCTGATTTGCATGTGCAGTGCATCATGGGTACGGGTGGGTTAACCCTATCCTGGTAACCACAGCAGACAGTTTGTGTGGTGACCTGCAATCCTTCTGTAGCCAGCTAGGGGTTTGTTAGCAGCTGTAGCCCACTGGTTACTTCATTACCTGTAGAACCAGAAGTCATGGGTTTGATCCCACAGTGGGGTTGTTTGATAGGGCTGTCTGAAGCATTTTCTTTTTTTAATTTAAATTAGTGCTGCCAGCAAAAACACCCTCACAGTGCTGTAACCTTAAGGTGCCTCATAAGGCTCCCTATAAAGCGCTCTATAAGGCGCCTTATAAGGCGCCCTATAGGGAACATTATAAGGTGCCTTGGCGGAAAGTGCACTTTATAATGTGCCCTCTGGAGTGCCTTATAAGGCGTCTTATGCGGCACCTTAGGTTACGGCACTGTGAGGGTGTGTTTGCTGGCGGCACTAATTTAAATTAAAAAAGAAAATGCCTCAGACAGCACTGATTTAAAGTAAAGAGTATGCCTCAGACAGCCTTACTCATTAAGCCCACTGGGGGATCAAACTCATGACCCCTATTTCATCAGTCAAGGTATTAATCATTGTGCTACACCTCTGTTGCTTTGTTTGTAGGTCAGCGCACCTAATTAAGGCCAACGCGCATTAACGTGCCACAGCTCCCTCTATCACACGAAAACGTACCTTATCGCACGATAACCCTAAATGCTACCTTAAGACCAGAACGCCCACTACCTTATATGGCATTCGTCACAGTAAGACTGCAACTAACGCCGGTAACATTAAGACGGTTTAGTAAACATACCCCTTAGATACTCATCTGCCCTTGCTGGAGAGCTCTACAGGTTTCCCATCTGATCCATCCACTCCACCAGTAAGGAACAAATCTCCATATAAGGATATATCTTACTGAAGATTTGTTTTTAAAAAATTATCTAGAGATGTATCTTTCCTACTGCAACAAGATAAGGAGTGGATAGCAGCTGTCTTTGACCGGGACCGGATGGGATACACCCTAGAATACTTGGGGACGTTCTAGCAGCTCCACTGACTGACCTTTTCAATACCTTGTTGGAGTCAGGAGTGGTGCCAAAGGACTAGAGAGAGGCTCATGTGGTGCCTTTACACAAAAGCGGAAGTAAGGATGTGGTTGAAAGCTACAGGCCGGTTCGTTTAACTTTGGTGGTGAGTAAATTATTGGAGACGCTGCTGAAAGAGAACATTGTGAGGTTTCTGGAGTCCAGCGGATTACAGGATCCGAGGCAGCATGGATTCACCAGAGGCAGGTCTTGTCAGACAAATCTGATTGATTTCTTTGACTGGGTGACCAGGGAGCTGGACAGAGGGAGAGCCCTAGATGTCGTGTATTTAGATTTCAGTAAAGCCTTTGACACTGTTCCTCACAGGCGACTTATAAACAAACTGAACACCCTAGGGATGGACCCTAAAGTTACTGTTTGGGTTAGAAATTGGTTGGGTGGGAGGCGACAAAGAGTACAGGTAAATGGAGCTCATTCTGAGGAGAAGGATGTTACCAGTGGTGTGCCCCAGGGATCTGTCCTTGGTCTGATTCTTTTTAACATCTTTGTTAGTGATATAGCGGAAGGGCTGTCGGGTAAGGTTTGCCTCTTTGCGGATGATACCAAAATCTGCAATAGAGTAGACACCCAGGAAGGTGTAGATAACATGAGGAGGGAACTAGCTAAGCTTGAAGAATGGTCTAGAATTTGGCAGCTGGGATTTAATGTTAAAAAATGTAAGGTCATGCATTTGGGCTGCAGCAGTCCAAGGGAGCAATATAGTATAGGGGGTGAAGTACTTTTGTCCACTAAAGAAGAGCGGGACCTAGGCATGGTTGTGTCTGATGATCTCAAAGTAGCTAAGCAGGTAGAAAAAGCAACAGCAAAAGCTAGAAGGATGCTTGGGTGCATACGGAGAGGAATGGCTAGCAGAAAAAAGGAGGTGATAGTCCCTCTGTATAATTCTTTGCTGCGACCTCATTTGGAGTATAGTGTGCAATTCTGGAGACCGCACCTTCAAAAGGATGTGAACAGGATGGAGTCGGTGCAGAGGGTGGCTACTAAAATGGTTAGTGGTCTTCATTATAAAGCATATGAGGACAGACTTAAGGATCTTAATATTTATTTATTTAATTTTCTTATATACCGCGCTATTTGTCATCAGTGCGGTTTACATTGAAACAATACAACAATTGGTCAGATATAACAGACCTATTACAAGTAACAGGAAAATTAACATGGAAGTAAACAGGGAAATCATTTATATTTCTAGAAAATACATGTTGGAGATATATAAAATCTATACAGTTAGGGTAGGTATGAGGTTAAAAGGATGGGGGAGGGGAAGTGGTGTTTAGGTGTTTGAAGTGTGCGATGAAAAGGTGGTGTTTAAGGGCTTTTTTGAATTGTTTGATGTCTTTAATTGCTCTGATATTGGGAGGGAGTTTGTTCCAACATCTAGGAGCATAATTCGAAAAAGCCCTATTGATGGATGATTGATTAGCTTTTAAGGAAACTTTTGGTATAAGTATTGTGTCAACAGCTGGAGATCTCCTGGACCTGTTATTTGTTGTGTGTATGATGAGATCAGAGATGGAATCTGGAGAAATATTATTGAAGGCCCTAAAGGTGGTAAGGATGGCCTTATATTGGATTCTACAGTTTATTGGTAACCAATGAAGCTTCTCTAGAATGGGGGAAATATGCTCACACTTTGATGATCCGCAGAGGACACGAGCAGCTGCGTTCATCAGGGCCGGATTTACGTATACGCCATGTACGCCATGGCGTAGGGCCCACAGCCGGCAGGGGCCCACAAAAAAAGAACCAGTTTTTTGTTTAAAACTCAATTTTAAAAAAAAACCTGGTGGCTGCCGCCGCGGGGCCCCCTCTGCTGCCGCGGGGGCCCCATCTACAAGCTGGTCGGGTCGGGTCCGGTCCGGTCCGGTCTCTCTCTCTCTCTCCCTCCCTCCCTCCCTCCCTCCCTCGCTGCAGGCTGCGAGAGACACGAAGATAGAGCGTCTCCCTCGCGTCTGTGTTAAGCCCGCAGGGGCTGATGGGATTTCCCATCAGCCCCTGCCGGCTTAACACAGACGCGAGGAGACGCTCTCCCTTCGCGTCTCTCGCAGCCTGCAGCCTGCAGCGAGGGAGGGAGAGAGACCGGACCGGACCCGACCGGACCGGACCGGACCGGACCAGCTTGTAGACGGGGCCCCCGCGGCAGCAGAGGGGGCCCCGCGGCGGCAGCCACCTGGTTTTTTTTTTTAATTAAATTTTACTTTAGGCCGCGGGGGGGGTAGGACTGGTAATGGGCTATGGGGGGGGGGTAGGACTGCTAATGGGCTAGGGGGGGGGGTAGGACTGGTAATGGGCTATGGGGGGGGTAGGACTGGTAATGGGCTAAGGGGGGGGTAGGACTGGTAATGGGCTATGGGGGGGGCTGGGGCTGGAAATGGGCTGGGCTGGGCTGGGGGGGTTAAGGCTAGAGGTGGGCTGATGGGGTTAGGACTAGTAATGGACTGTGGGCTGTTGGGGGGGCTTAGAACTGGCAATGGGCTTTGGGGTGGTTAAGACTGGTAATGGGCTGTGGGCTGATGGGGGCTGTCTGGTAATGGGCTATGGGGGGGCTAGGACTGGAAATGGGCTGGGTGTTAAGACAGGAGGTGGGCTGATGGGGTTAGGACTGGTAAGGGGCTGTGGGGGGGGGTTAGAACTGGTAATGGGCTTTGGGGGGGTTAAGACTGGTAATGGGCTGTGGGCTGATGGGGGTTGTCTGGTAATGGGCTTTGGGGGGCTAGGACTGGAAATGGGCTGGGGGGTTAAAACTGGAGGTGGGATGATGGGGTTAGGACTGGTAATGGGCTGTGGGCTGATGGGGGGGGTAGGACTGGCAATTGGCTATGGGGGGCTGACTGGAAATGGGTTGATGGGGTTAGGACTGGAAGTGGGCTGATGGGGGGTTAGGACTGGTAATGGGTTATAGGGGGGGCTTAAACTGACAATGGGGTGATGGGGGTTAAGGACTGAAAATGGGGTGATGGGGGTTAAGGACTGTAAGTGGGGTGATGGGGGGGCTAGGACTGGTATTGGGTTGGGGGGTTGCTAGGACTGGAAATGGGCTGATGGATGGCTAGGACTGGAAATGGGCTGATGCAGGGACTAGAAGGGAATGGATGCTGGGTGAGGCTGGAACTAGAAGGGAGCTGATGTTGGGGGAGGATTAGAATGGGATGGGGCTGGAAGAGTAAAATGGAGAAGGGAAAAATATTTTGTGTGGGAGGGATAAAAAATCTACAATTGGCCGGGTATTGGGAGAGTAAGTGGGGATTGAGGATGGAGGGGTAAAATTTGAGTGGATGAAATAGGAATGAGGAAAGAGCAAAAGGAGAAAGATTAGTATGTTAAAGCAGATGTAGAGAGAGAATGGAAAAAAATCTAGAAGAGAGAAGAAAGGACAAATGGACAGCAGACGATGGAGAGTTAGCAGAAGACACGAAGAAACCAGAAGAAAGTGGCTGGAGCAATTGCAGCTGAAAAAAATGCACAAAAGGTAGAAAAATATCTCTTTATTTTGAATTTATTAATTGGAATATGTCAGCTCTGGTAAATGTGCATCATTAACATCTGTGCTTTGTTTAGTACAAGAGCAAATTAATGTATAGTTTTATTTCTACAGTGTTGTACATTCCAAGTTTGGCTTTTGGGATTCCCAGTTTAATTATTGTCTTCCTATTTCTAAATTGTGATTACTTGTTTGGTGATGGTCTATGTTCTGCATGTGTAACTGAGCTGAGGTGTTCTGTTTATATAATTCCTATTTGACATTGCCACTTGTTCTCTTTCCCCAGTAGGTCATGTATTGTTGTTCTCTGAAATGTATTGGTTTAATATTTGCAGTGTTGCCTTTTGATTGGTAGAGTATGGTGCTTTGTGAGTCCTGGTAGTGCTGTTAGGATACGGCGGGTTTACTATGGGCAGTGTTTGTAGTAGTTCCTAATGTGTCTGGCAGTTGGCACTGGATTATAGTAATGTAGAAATCTTTTAGTCTTTCTTTATCCATACACTCATTAAGAGGCACGTTTACTAAAAGTTAGTATATGGTAACATTATGCAAATATTTATGCAAATGAGGCCCCTTATGCAAATGAGGTCCGCACCCCCCTTGGGCCGCCCCTGCTGGGGGCCCACAATTTTTGTTGGCGTAGGGCCTCACTCAAGGTAAATCCGGCCCTGGCGTTCATGGCTAATTGTAGAGGATTAATAGTTATATTTGGTAAGCCATGGAGTATTATGTTAGCATAATCAAAGTGCGGCGTGACTAGAGCTTGAAAGATGGTACGGAAGTCATCAGACTTCATCATAGGTCTCAGATGACGAAGGGTTTTTATCTTGAAGTAAACGGCCTTTACAGTGCGTTTTATATGTTCCTTGAAGTCTAACCTTTGATCCAGAATTACTCCTAGATATCGAATATTTGATTTGACTGGGAGATCAGCATCTCTGACTTTTAGAATTGATGGAGGGGAGAAAGATTTATTCCTTGTGATTATTAGAACCTCTGTTTTTTTAAAGTTAATACGGAGGTTTTGAGAGAGAAGCCAATCAGTTATTGAATTAAAACAGTTGATTAGCACTGTATAGTTTGGGTATGATACAGATATCGGTGAGAATAATAGCACATCATCCGCATACATAAGGCAGGATATACCAAAAGAGCGTGCGATGTCACAGATTGGCTGCATATAGATGTTGAACAGCAGCGCAGACAAGGAGGAGCCTTGTGGTACACCTTGTTTCTGCTGAAAGGGATTTGAAATAGCATTACCAATACGAACTTGTAATCTAGCTTCCAGGTAGGATTTGCACCAGTCCCAAGCACGGTTCTTGATTCCCTTCTCATGAAGTCGCTTTAGTAGTTGTATGTGATCCACAGAATCGAACGCAGCAGCTATATCAAGAAATATTAGAGCAAAGCCATTTTTCAGATTGTCAATGCCGTTGATAAGTGTATTGATTAATGTTGTTAGGAGAGTTTCTACACCGTGGGCTTCCCTGAATCCATGTTGACATGGATCTAAAGGGGAAAATGAGTCTATATGCTGTTGTATCTGCCTGAGAGTTAATTTCTCAAGAATTTTGGCTAGAAATGGGATACTAGAGATTGGACGGTATGAGTCCTTCTTTGGGTCAAGCTGGTTGTTTTTCAGCAGTGTACACCTTAGAGGAAAGGCGGAATAAAGGTGATATGATTGAGATGTTTAAATACCTCCATGGCATAAATGTTCAGGGAGAGAGCCTCTTTCAATTGAAAGCAAGTTCTGCTACGAGGGGACATGGGATGAGGGTGAAGGGCAATAGATTCAGGAGTGATATGCGGAAATATTTCTTTACGGAAAGAGTGGTAGATCCGTGGAATAGCCTCCCAATGGAGGTGGTAGAGATGAGAACAAAAAGAGCAAGAGAAGAGAGCAGGTTTGGACAGACTGCTTTATTGAAGATGGTCCCTACGCGTTTCGGCTTGCGCCTTCTTCGGGGGACATACAGCTACCATGGGGTTAAACAAACAATGTGCTCTTGAAGAAAAGGAGTCAAAAACAGTAATTTCTTTGTGACCTCTTCAAGAGATAATCCCATATAGAAAATATATGAGAGAATTCTTGCTGAAAGCATGGATGCCTGGAAGGTTTGGCATCCAAAGGCATCTAAAGTCTTAGACTCATGACCTGGCGGATAAGAAGAGTGCTTTTTAGTACTCTTAATACGCCTCATTGATGATTCTACAACAATGGAGTGATGAGGAAGTTGAGTCCTTTGAAAACCTGGAGAGGGGGGCACCTGATATAGAAGTTCAGTTGCCCTAGAAGGTGGGAATACCGTTAAAGGAGCTTCCCACATTCGTAAGAGGAGATCCTGCAAGGACTGATGCAAAGGAAGCATGATGTTCTCCTTTGCACTCCCAGGAATATACAGGGATTCTGTACTCCCTTGTGTAGTATCCTGTCCAGGTATAGAAATGGCAAGTGATTACGCCATATCCAGCAGAAAAGCTTGAAAAGAAAAATCCCCAGAGGGAAATCCTCTTGGAAGAGGAGGACAGGCTAGATCTGTTGAAGAACTAGCATTGGCACCCAGGGATCTATCCAATTTTAGAGGAGTAGAAGATCCTAAAGGGTGGAGTATGGGATCCCTAGAGGATGGTTGCCGGTACCGTAGGAGGTCGGGACCAGCAACAGTCGGTAGCGCATCGTCCATGCCAGGGATCGATTCCAGACTCGGTACCGAGGGAAGCGAGCCTGATGAAAGAAGCATGGAAGGTACCAACAGCGATGGTAAAATGGATACCGGTACCGTCAACGGTACCGTATCCAATACCGGTGGAAGAAGGCAAGCCGGTGACGGCTCTAGCAGTATCGGAAGAACCGAGAGTGCCGAACATGGATCATCGGAACCGTGCCTTCGGTACCATCTGGTGTCGGTACCAAGGCGAGTCGGTACCCAGTCCGTCAGACTGGAGATCGATTCCAGACTCGGCATCGAAGGAAGCGAGTCTATCGATGCACATCTGGAGGGTACTGACGTCGGTACCAGTACCGGTACCGGAATCGATACCGATACAGGAAGATCGGTCTGCAGCATATCCAACGGACCTGCAGGTACCAAGGACGCCAGACTACGATCCGTGGTGAGGAATGTTTCATCCAACACCATTGCCGATGCCAGGGTATCGGTACCACCCGAAAATGATGCCATCACCGAGCATGGCTCAGGTATGTTCGGAGAGGGGTGAACCTCAGGAACAACCTAAAACCCCACTAAGGCTTTGGAGGCCGAAGACTCCCACTGGGGTTGTAAAGCCAGTGTGTTCTCGAGGGCAAGGCCAGAGGCATCTCTATGCTGTGCATGAGATCTACCACTCGAGGACTGGCTAGTCTTAACAGACTGTTTTTGGGTTACCTGATCCTGTGAAGAAGAAGGGGTGGTCGGTGCCCTGAAGTTGAATGGGGACCGAGTATCAAGGGGAACTCGATGCTGAAGACTTCTTCCCACTATACTGTTACAGGAGGGTCACTCCAGAGGAAAATGGTCAGGACCCAAGCAGGGCAGACACCAATTATGAGTGTCTAAAATAAGTTTTGTACCGCCACAGTTTGAACATTTCTTAGGAATAGTGGCTGGTGCTTCCATGAGGAAAAATGGGGTAGGCCTAGCAGGCCGGGAAAAACCCCGTCAGACACTAAGAAGGAAAAATGTTCCCTAATAGGAATAAGTTGAAGAAAAAAGAAAAGAAACACCGGCGGTACCGGTGGCGTCGGGGAAGGCAGCCACGACCACAAGAAAACTAAAAAATAAAAGAAGAATTTTCTGCGGTGACAGAAGGACGTCCTGTTGGCTCCGCGGAAAAACGAAAAAAGAGGAGAGGCAGTTGGGAAAGGCGGGAAGGCAGCACACAGGCGTGTTGGGATGCTTCCAAAAGCGTTCTGATTGGACGCTGGGGAGCGTTCCCGCGCAGACTCCGTTGGTACCGACGTACCCATATGTGAAGACTCATTCCTGCTTGTTCCTGGAGATAAAGTGGTATACAAATCTGTATAAATAAATAAATAAAATAAATATTTAGCTCTTCAAGTCTCTTCTCATAAGGCTTCTGACGCAGGCTCCAAATCATTCTGGTTGCCTTCCTCTGAACAGTTTCCAGTCTTTTTATATCCTTTGCAAGATATGGTCTCCAAAACTGAACATAGTAGTCCAAGTGAGGCCTCACCAGTGACTTATACAGTGGCATTAGTACCTCTTCCTTTCTGCTGGTAATTCCTCTTTGTATGCAACCCAACATCCTCCTGGCTTTTGCCACTGCCTTGTCGCACTGTTTTGCCACCTTGAGATCTTCAGAAATAATCACACCAAGGTCCTTCGCCTGGTCTGTGCACACCAACCTCTCGCCTCCTATCGCATACATTTCCCCTGGATTTCTGCTTCCCAAGTGCATGACACTGCACTTCTTCGCATTAAATCTTAACTGCCAAGGGTTAGACCATTCTTCCAGCTTTTGTAGATCTTTCCTCATGTTATCCACTTCCTCAGGGAAGTCCACTCTGTTGCAAATTTTTGTGTCATCTGCAAAAAGACAGACTTTTCCATGCAGTCCTTCAGCAATATCACTCACAAATACATTGAACAGTGCCGGGCCCAGGACCGAACCCTGGGGCACCCTGCTAATCATCCTCTTTTCTTCTGAGTGAGCTCCATTTACCATCACCTTCTGTCGTCTGTCAGTCAACCAATTTCTGATCCAGTTCATCACCTTGGGACCCATCCCCAAACTACTGAGTTTATTGATAAGCCTCCTATGAGGAACAGTATCAAAGGCTTTGCTGAAATCCAGGTAGATGACATCCGTCGCATGCCCCTGATCTAATTCTCTGGTCACCCAGTCAAAGAATTCAATCAGATTTGTTTGGCAAGACTGTCCTTTGGTAAAACCATGTTGCCTCGGATCATGCAACCTTTTGGTTTTGAGAAAGTCCACTATTCGCTCTTTCAGAAGTGCCTTCATTACTTTTCCCACCACCGCAGTAAGGCTCACGGGCCTGTAGTTTGTCATCACTTATTGATTTACTTTGGTTGCTGGTAGTTTTTAGGGCCCATATGAAATGTTCATGTTTGGCTTTTAAGACTATTCACTCAGTATCTTCACCGAGTTATCCTTAAGTTAATTTCACCATTTGCCTACATGTACCCTATATTCTATGACACAAAGACTGTTATGTGTTCCCCTGGTGACTGTAGTTCATAAGAAGACCATTCGTAGGCATGTATTTTCAGTCAAAGGTCCTATGCGTGAGACTCCATGCCTCAGGTTCTGCAAGAGGTTCATTTCCTTTGCTCTTTTTGCAGACGTATTAAAGCTTACAGTAGTTCAAAAAGCATTTGCAGCATAATTTGTTTCTGCATTTTATATTTTGTATTGTGTTATAGGTTACATGGTTATGTAATTTTGTGGCTACCTTATCTTATTATGTATGTTATTGTAAACGCTTAAAAGGTATTCTGATAGGCAGACTACAAATGAAATAAATAAAAATAAACTGCAACAGTAGCACACAATGATTCTATATACTTTAGAAACATAGAAATGTGACAACAGAAAAAGATCACATGGCCCATCCAGTCTGTCCTTCCATATCAACAACTACAACAGCCCCCTTTTTCCTTTAGAGATCCTCTGTGTTTGTCCCATGCTTTTTTGAATTCAGTTACTGTCCTCATCTCTACCACCGGAAGGAGGAGCGTAACTCTTGCAGGTACACAGGAGAACAAAAAGAGCAAGAGAAGAGAGCAGGTTTGGACAGACTGCTTTATTGAAGATGGTCCCTACGCGTTTCGGCTTGCGCCTTCTTCGGGGGACATACAGCTACCATGGGGTTAAACAAACAATGTTAGAGTAAAAAATGTTTTAACAATGTATCACATTCAAGATAAATGATAGTCTCAAAAGAATATTTTTATAAAACAAATAAAAGAATAATCATTTCAAAACAATAAAAGAAAAAATTTTTAAACACGTATATTCACACGTATGTTATATGTATAAATTGCATGTAAAACAAAAGAACAAACCAGAGAACCAAATAAATTGAAAATATTAAAAATATTAAAAATATATTAAAATTATATTAAAAATATTGTAGACAAAACAAGGGCCGAGACAGAGGACCTAAGTATGAAAAAGAGAAAAGCAATGATTGCATAATTAAACAAATAAATACTATATAAATATGAATATGTATCAATTAATAATGAATAAATAATAAATAAACCATAAAGATGATGATAAAAATGATAATAAAAAAATAAAAAATGATAAAAAGTATAATAAATAGATAATTGTTAAATGGATAAAACAATGTGAATAAATAAATTGATAAATGAAAATGTGCTAATGGTAATGTGGTAACATACCAATGTTGTATAGGGTGGAATGTCTCAAGGACACTTTGGTGAAGGCACTATGTATGGATAGAGCCGTGTGTGATAAGCTTGTCTCTTAAAGACAGTTGAGTCGTAGCACTATATAATAGCTATAAAAAAGAAAAACTATGTAATCACATGTTAAGATGAACCATTGAATAAAATACAAACATGAAATGCTGCCAAGTAAAAAATAAAAAACAAAATAAAAAAATATAAAAAAATAATGATAAATAATAAATAATGACAAATAAAAATAAAGAAAAAGAAAAATAAGAATAAAGAAATACATACAATGTTAATAAAAAATAAAAATGAATGTAAATATAAAATATAATATATAACGTATGATATACAAAATAAAATATAATATATAATAGATGACATATAACACATAATACATAATATATAATAAATATGTGACAATCATATATAATAAAATGATATGTGATATACAATGTATATAATATAAATATGTATAAGATGAAGTAAAAATGTGTTCATCCGCAAAAACATCTATATGAATATAAACTATGTATTTAAAATATATTATATATAAAATATTAACAATATATTAAACATATATTAAACATATAAACAAGGGGAAATGGTAATAAAATAGAAGGACACTTCTAATATTATGAATATATAAGCAGAACATTCATATATGGAATGGACACCAAATGTGGACACGGAGCATACTGTGGTGAGACACTAGTATACAATGAGTGTAAGGATTATTGCTCCGATAGAGGAGAAGGGGATGTACAAGAGAATTCGATAGTGCCAATGTACATGTGGGTGGTCAACTCAGGAGGCAGAGATTAGAAAGATTAAAAAAGATATTTTGGGGGGAAGAGTACAAAAAGTGTATAAGACGCACTGGTGAGCTTCGAAGTAAACATATTTAATGTGATTTAAAGATCGATGATATGACCTAACGTCTAACAATATAGCGATGCATATATTACTAAAAGGTATAAATTAAGAAATCTAATAAAATACAAGTGTATAAATATATAAAAAACCATATATGTAATAATAAAACTAATTCTTGTATATCATGCATAAAAAATGACATGCATGTCGCCAAAGATTGGATAGTGTGCTTTATAATATAAAAATGATGATGTATGGAAAACCGAGTGTATATATGAAGAGTAAGTGTGCACGCTGGATAATTTTGAGGAGCTTAAATTAAATGACAGATATCTAAGGGAGACACTTCACATAAAAACTCTAAGCGTAAAGACGCCAAGTGTCAAGGGACGTTTATAAAAAAGAGAAGAAGAATCGTGCACTAGTCAAGGAGACTATACACAGAGGAAACTTAGTGAGTATGAATGAATTAAACCTGATCATAAAAGCAAAAAATTGAAAATAAGAACTTGATCAGTATTTTGTAAAAGACGAAAGGCATAAAGACTGGAGGGACGAAGTTGAGAGATTGAGAGCGTACTTACTGATTAGACAGAGAAGTGAAAACCATACAATGTGCGAATGCGGAGGATCACAGCATATCAAATCTTGCAATAATACTGCAACATTGAAAGGGGGAACATCGAGGAGAAGTCTTGTTATAGACGCCAATTTTCGCGCCTTTTTTTTATAAAAAAGACGTCACGAAATGGGCGGAGTAAAGAGCAGAAACACATTCAAAAGCTCCATCAATGGCAAGCATATTTTTGTGTCTATTTTTTAAAAAAATATATAGTATAATGCACTAATAAAAACAATTACAAAATGTCAGGGCAATAGTATATACGATGGTCTATAAAAATGTGATTACATAATAAGACAACTCCTGTATATATTAAAAATCTAGAAAAAGGAACCAATCTCTTAAAATGAATGTAAGCGACGTACCATTTAAAGATAGGACATATTAGACTAAAAAAAAATAAAAATAAAAATAAAAAATAAATAAAAATAATAGGCAAGGGAGCTATAATATTGCCTTAAAATTTTATATTTGTTAAAAAATAAATAATAAATAAATTAAAGAAAAATAAATAATAAAAATATTTTTAAAAAATTGGAAACAATATCATATTATGTATGTCAAGAGGGATGTTATAATATTGTTGCCAACAAATAAATAAAATTGATACATAAAAAAATATATATATGAAGAAAAAATGAAAATTAAATGACACATGTATAAATGTAAAAAAATGAGTAATATACCATAGTCAGTACCAAAACTTCAACAAAGAAAGACAGTATAAGAAAATGGGCGAATAATCATAGAACCTAGATTGTTTTGAGAAATGATTGATTGTGAGAAAATAATTTATTGTAAAAAATTTTTATTGTAAAAAAATTGAGAGATCACTTTCTTGATTGAGTCCGAATGGATGTAAACTGTTAAAATCATAAATATATCGTTGTTCCAACTTGAGTAAAGTATGATTAATATCACCACCACGCCAGTGTGGAATAACAGTTCTGATAACTAAAAACTTAAGATCACTAACCAAATGTCCCTTCTCTACCCAGTGTGAAACTAATGGTTTATCCGTCAGTTGTCTTTGAATGTCTCCAGAACTACCCCTACAGTCAAAGGTAACTACAGCTGTGGAAACTGTTCTGTCTGCCTTCATGTCATTACAGTTAAAAATAGTTTTACACATAAGTCCACTGGTCATAAAATCGTTATTAACCATTATTCCAACTGCAAAACTACTAATGTAATCTACTTAATTCAATGCCCCTGTGATATGATTTATATAGGAAAAACCGTACGGCAGATCAGAACACGCATTATAGAACACAGGAGCAACATTAGTGATCTTAAGTTTTTAGTTATCAGAACTGTTATTCCACACTGGCATGGTGGTGATATTAATCATACTTTACTCAAGTTGGGACAACGATATATTTATGATTTTAACAGTTTACATCCATTCGGACTCAATCAAGAAAGTGATCTCTCAATTTTTTTACAATAAAATTTTTTTACAATAAATTATTTTCTCACAATCAATCATTTCTCAAAACAATCTAGGTTCTATGATTATTCGCCCATTTTCTTATACTGTCTTTCTTTGTTGAAGTTTTGGTACTGACTAGTATATTACTCATTTTTTTACATTTATACATGTGTCATTTAATTTTCATTTTTTCTTCATATATATATTTTTTTATGTATCAATTTTATTTATTTGTTGGCAACAATATTATAACATCCCTCTTGACATACATAATATGATATTGTTTCCAATTTTTTTAAAAAAAAATTATTTATTTTTTATTTATTTATTATTTATTATTTATTTTTTAACAAATATAAAATTTTAAGGCAATATTATAGCTCCCTTGCCTATTATTATTATTATTTTTTTTATTTTTTATTTTTTAGTCTAAGGGGCATGTTTACTAAAATCCGCAAAATAGCGCGCCGCAAAATAGCGCACGGCAACGTGGCACTGAAACGCGCAGAAACGCGTTTAAACGCCCCGCACACGTGCGTGTCACCCCCGCACAGGTACGCGGCTCACTAACGGGCCCCGTACAAGTGCGGGCCCGCAAATGTCCGATAGAGACGTGGAACGGCGAAAGGAGGGCGGAGGAAGGCTCCGGAGGGGCGGAGGGACGGGGTCAATGGGTGGAGAGTGGGAGGGGAGAGGCTCCCCGCACAGTATCGGGCCCGAATTTCCATGTAAAAACTACCGCGAGTGAAACACTCGCGGTAGAAAGCATTTAAAGGGAAGAGAAACCATTTCCGTCAGCAATGTACAGGAAAACCGGGGAAACCAGCAAAACGTGAGCAGTGTGATATATGTGCACAGCACAAAAGTGAACATAAAAATAGAAAATGACCACAACAGAACTATTAAAAATAGTAATTCAGCTGGGGAACAGGTATAGTGATGGGCAAATACAGAAATCACACCCAGCAAAGCTCCAGAAAAAAGAAATGAATTTTGGAAGGGTCTACTGAGAGGAGACTCTTCCAAAAAACATTTCCACGTTTTGGAGCTTTCCTGGGAGTGTTTGCTATGGTTGCCCATTAATATCACTGTTGCCCAGCGTGGTGATATTTTGTCCCACATTTCCCGTGGTCATATCCGGGGTTTATGTGCACGTTTCTCACCAGACAGGGTGCATATGCCCACAGTAGAATTGCGTAGAGCAGGGTTTGTGACTCCATCCTGCCAGGCCTACTGCCTCCAGGGGCTGCACTGTCTCTGTGGCCAAAGTGTGGTACAGCGGACAGAGTCATTACCTCTAGGACCAGAGGGCAGAGGTTCAAACCCAGCTGGGGCACCTGCCAGCCCAGTCCCTATATTTTACCCACCACTAAATAAAGATAGTGCAGACACCCCTGTATGCATGGGGAAAACACCCATATTTTACCCAACACCGCACACACACCACAACAATGGGCATTACCTACAGCCAAGTCCCCCAAATGCAGTCCCATACTGCCACATTGCAATCAGGTCAACTGCTTTTTCTGAGAGAAGTTCATGCCAGCATGTTGGCGGACAAGTACATGTGGTGCAGGGGGCAGTGGCTGCTAACCACAGAAGACAGAGGCCTAGCCATGTGCAGGCTGGCACAGTCCACTGCAACAGACAGGTCCTGCCGGATCCACAGTCATGGACAGTCCAGGGAATCCAACCAATCTGTGGCTACACAGTGGTGCAGTGCACACAGACAGTGCATACAAGAACAGAAGGTCACAGGTTCAAAGCCCAGCTGGGGCTACTGCCAATCCTGCCCACATTTTTCCCACAACTAAACAGTGATAGTAAGGACACACCTTTCATGGCGGGGACATATGCAATGGTAAGACATCTATCTTTTACCCCACTGAGCACAGACACCATGAACAGGGGCAGTACCTAGAGCAGAATCACCCAAATGCAGTCCTGGTGGGCCACACACCAGTCAGGTTCCATGCTGACACTCATACAAATGCCTGTGCTGTATATCTATGCACCACCCCCATGGCATGTAGATGTAGCCCATGCATATTCATGAGGGATAGCAGGAAAACCCGAACAGTGTGATGCAAACCTGGACTGGAGTTGGGAATCTGTGCCGTAAAGCAGCAGCCATCAAGGGCAGACACACCCACAGCCACAGGCCCCATTGGCCAATGTCTCCTGGAAAGGCAGAACATTGGACCGTGCATGCAGCACCCAAAACGAGCACTTGCATAACTTACCAATGTCACCCTACACCTGAGGTATACGGTACACAGCTCGGAGACGTTTGCTAGGAGCACAGGCAGGCAGTTATCCATACGTTACGTACATACTGCTAGTTGACCCCATCCAAACAATCTGTTAGGTGTTTGCGGGGCATGCTCCAGGCCTGGCCTCTGACGGTGCTTACCACCCTGGGGAGTGACCACCAGCTGTAATGCGTACCATATCCATGCCTTGCCGTGCTCAGGACCGGTTTGGTGGGCAAGGCTACGTACCCCCTCAATCGTAGCACCATGATGGCAGAGGTGTGGAAGTGTGTGTCTGTCTATACAGTGGGTGTTGGCTGCAAGCCCCTTCAACAGCCCGCACTGCCAGCACTGTTGCCAGTATTGGCCAGTCAATGTGCATAATGAGGTGCAAGGTACCATGGGTATAGCCAGGGCAGGGTGGCGTGGCCAGGATGCATCTGCACTGGGCATAGGGCCCTGGCAGGGACATTGGCTGGGATATTGTAGTGTCCGGCCACCACCTACACAGACAGGGTGGCCAAAGCATGTCCTTCTGGGGGATCACGCTCACCCTGACTGTGCAGTGACCACAGCATGGCTAGGCTCCCCCATAGTGCTGTATAGTAGTTCTCTCATGTGATAAATATGGGTTTCTCTTTGGGGCCCAGTCACTGATCTATCTGCTTGCTGTGTATGCAGACAGCCCAGTTCTGGGTGCATGCATCTCCATTGGGAACATGCACTATGGACTAACCAGCAGACTGTTTGTAGCTGGTAAATGTCTTGCTATAATGGCTTGCAGGGTGCAATGGCTGTTGGCTTGCTGCAGGGGAATATCTGGTGGTGGAGTGCAGCTTACCATACCCTGGGCTTATGTCTGTCTGCTATTGTGTTATGGCTGTGTATGGAGCTGCCTGCCTGGGGGGTGGTGGTGGTGTTCCTCAGCAGGACTGTGGTTGATGTTGCCCTCTACTGCCACCTTTGCAGGGAGGTAGAGTGTGGATCCCTTGATGGGGACCATGTTTGCCACTGGGGGGGGGTGCCTGATGGCGGCAGACAGGGATATCCATGGTGTTTGTGCAGAAACTAGCTATCTTACACATTAACACTGCTTTGGAATGCCCGCTTGGCCTCCATCAGCCATGGCAGGTGTTGTTGACCTGGTCCTGGCCACCTCATTGCACACTCAGGGTGAGCACAGTACCCGCACGATGTAACGGTGTGTGGCTACTCTGTGCCAGTAAAACACCCGGTCAGTGCCCCCTACTAGGCCAAGGTGCTGTGTGGGTGCACCCGGTCACTTCCCCCAACAGGGCCGAGGTGCTGTGGGGGTGCATTCCCCATCTTGTGTCCATCTGCGGACAGCTAATTTGCATGTGCAGTGCATCATGGGTACGGGTGGCCTAACCCTATCCTGTTGACACCAGCAGACTGTCTGTGAGGTGACGTGTAGGCTATCTGCAGCCAGCCAGGGGCCTGCTTACAGCTATGGAGCTGTAGTGCAATGGTTACATCACTGCCTGTGCAGCCAGAGGTCATGGGTTCAAACCCACAGTGGGGCCCTTTGGTAGGGCTGTCCACAGCTTTATTTTTCTTTACTGTACATATGTCTATGCCGGCAAGACCACCCTCAGCTTACTATACCCATTAGGTGCCTCTGAGGGTGCTTCATAGGGCGCCCTGTAGGCCACCTTATGGTTGCCATCCCTATAGGGTGCACTATACATTATCCTGTGTCGCAACATACATGCTGCCCTATAGGGGTCATTCAAGGGTGCCTTGGCGAACAGTGCACTGTAACATGTGCCTTATGGGCCGCCGTATGTTAACATGCTGGGAGAGTGCGTTTGCTAGTAGTGATAACAAAATAAAATTATACAGCCTCCTACAGCACTCCACAACATAATACATACTGCCTCAGCAGGCATTTTTCACTGGGCATTGTGAGGAGTTGAACCCCTGATCCCTGCACCATTGGTCAGTGTTTTAACCATTGTGCTGTGGCTCTGTTCCTGTGCTTGTGCCTATCAGCGCGCTGCCTTCTGCCGCCCAAGGGGACCAGTGCGCCGCCTTCTGCTGCCCAAAAATAACTGTGCGCCGCCTTATGCCGCCCAAAAAGCACTGTGCGCCGCCTTCTGCCGCCCAAAAATAACTGTGCGCCGCCTTATGCCGTTCCAAATTCATTTGCCTCCTAAAACAATGTTAATCATTACAGTTACTGCCTCAGCTGACCTTTGTCGTTGCGCACACTGGGGGATTGAACCCATGGCCCCTGCACCATTGGTCAGTGTCTTCACCGTTGTACCACGGCTCTGTTGTTTTGTATACTCAGCAGCGCGCCACTTTGCCTTTCCACGCGCTAATGTCGACCCCCGCACATTAGCGCGACGCGCACACGTCCGGTTGCTTACTACCATTTTTTTTCTATTTTCTGCCTGAACCGCCCACTCCTTATATGGCACAGGCACACTAGCGCGGCCCCGCACGTTAGGAATGTTTAGTAAACATGCCCCTAATATGTCCTATCTTTAAATGGTACGTCGCTTACATTCATTTTAAGAGATTGGTTCCTTTTTCTAGATTTTTAATATATACAGGAGTTGTCTTATTATGTAATCACATTTTTATAGACCATCGTATATACTATTGCCCTGACATTTTGTAATTGTTTTTATTAGTGCATTATACTATATATTTTTTAAAAAAATAGACACAAAAATATGCTTGCCATTGATGGAGCTTTTGAATGTGTTTCTGCTCTTTACTCCGCCCATTTCGTGACGTCTTTTTTATAAAAAAAAGGCGCGAAAATTGGCGTCTATAACAAGACTTCTCCTCGATGTTCCCCCTTTCAATGTTGCAGTATTATTGCAAGATTTGATATGCTGTGATCCTCCGCATTCGCACATTGTATGGTTTTCACTTCTCTGTCTAATCAGTAAGTACGCTCTCAATCTCTCAACTTCGTCCCTCCAGTCTTTATGCCTTTCGTCTTTTACAAAATACTGATCAAGTTCTTATTTTCAATTTTTTGCTTTTATGATCAGGTTTAATTCATTCATACTCACTAAGTTTCCTCTGTGTATAGTCTCCTTGACTAGTGCACGATTCTTCTTCTCTTTTTTATAAACGTCCCTTGACACTTGGCGTCTTTACGCTTAGAGTTTTTATGTGAAGTGTCTCCCTTAGATATCTGTCATTTAATTTAAGCTCCTCAAAATTATCCAGCGTGCACACTTACTCTTCATATATACACTCGGTTTTCCATACATCATCATTTTTATATTATAAAGCACACTATCCAATCTTTGGCGACATGCATGTCATTTTTTATGCATGATATACAAGAATTAGTTTTATTATTACATATATGGTTTTTTATATATTTATACACTTGTATTTTATTAGATTTCTTAATTTATACCTTTTAGTAATATATGCATCGCTATATTGTTAGACGTTAGGTCATATCATCGATCTTTAAATCACATTAAATATGTTTACTTCGAAGCTCACCAGTGCGTCTTATACACTTTTTGTACTCTTCCCCCCAAAATATCTTTTTTAATCTTTCTAATCTCTGCCTCCTGAGTTGACCACCCACATGTACATTGGCACTATCGAATTCTCTTGTACATCCCCTTCTCCTCTATCGGAGCAATAATCCTTACACTCATTGTATACTAGTGTCTCACCACAGTATGCTCCGTGTCCACATTTGGTGTCCATTCCATATATGAATGTTCTGCTTATATATTCATAATATTAGAAGTGTCCTTCTATTTTATTACCATTTCCCCTTGTTTATATGTTTAATATATGTTTAATATATTGTTAATATTTTATATATAATATATTTTTAAATACATAGTTTATATTCATATAGATGTTTTTGCGGATGAACACATTTTTACTTCATCTTATACATATTTATATTATATACATTGTATATCACATATCATTTTATTATATATGATTGTCACATATTTATTATATATTATGTATTATGTGTTATATGTCATCTATTATATATTATATTTTATTTTGTATATCATACGTTATATATTATATTTTATATTTACATTCATTTTTATTTTTTATTAACATTGTATGTATTTCTTTATTCTTATTTTTCTTTTTCTTTATTTTTATTTGTCATTATTTATTATTTATCATTATTTTTTTATATTTTTTTATTTGTTTTTTATTTTTTACTTGGCAGCATTTCATGTTTGTATTTTATTCAATGGTTCATCTTAACATGTGATTACATAGTTTTTCTTTTTTATAGCTATTATATAGTGCTACGACTCAACTGTCTTTAAGAGACAAGCTTATCACACACGGCTCTATCCATACATAGTGCCTTCACCAAAGTGTCCTTGAGACATTCCACCCTATACAACATTGGTATGTTACCACATTACCATTAGCACATTTTCATTTATCAATTTATTTATTCACATTGTTTTATCCATTTAACAATTATCTATTTATTATACTTTTTATCATTTTTTATTTTTTTATTATCATTTTTATCATCATCTTTATGGTTTATTTATTATTTATTCATTATTAATTGATACATATTCATATTTATATAGTATTTATTTGTTTAATTATGCAATCATTGCTTTTCTCTTTTTCATACTTAGGTCCTCTGTCTCGGCCCTTGTTTTGTCTACAATATTTTTAATATAATTTTAATATATTTTTAATATTTTTAATATTTTCAATTTATTTGGTTCTCTGGTTTGTTCTTTTGTTTTACATGCAATTTATACATATAACATACGTGTGAATATACGTGTTTAAAAATTTTTTCTTTTATTGTTTTGAAATGATTATTCTTTTATTTGTTTTATAAAAATATTCTTTTGAGACTATCATTTATCTTGAATGTGATACATTGTTAAAACATTTTTTACTCTAACATTGTTTGTTTAACCCCATGGTAGCTGTATGTCCCCCGAAGAAGGCGCAAGCCGAAACGCGTAGGGACCATCTTCAATAAAGCAGTCTGTCCAAACCTGCTCTCTTCTCTTGCTCTTTTTGTTCTCCTGTGTACCTGCAAGAGTTACGCTCCTCCTTCCGGTGGTAGAGATGAGGACAGTAACTGAATTCAAAAAAGCATGGGACAAACACAGAGGATCTCTAAAGGAAAAAGGGGGCTGTTGTAGTTGTTGATATGGAAGGACAGACTGGATGGGCCATGTGATCTTTTTCTGTTGTCACATTTCTATGTTTCTAAAGTATATAGAATCATTGTGTGCTACTGTTGCAGTTTATTTTTATTTATTTCATTTGTAGTCTGCCTATCAGAATACCTTTTAAGCGTTTACAATAACATACATAATAAGATAAGGTAGCCACAAAATTACATAACCATGTAACCTATAACACAATACAAAATATAAAATGCAGAAACAAATTATGCTGCAAATGCTTTTTGAACTACTGTAAGCTTTAATACGTCTGCAAAAAGAGCAAAGGAAATGAACCTCTTGCAGAACCTGAGGCATGGAGTCTCACGCATAGGACCTTTGACTGAAAATACATGCCTACGAATGGTCTTCTTATGAACTACAGTCACCAGGGGAACACATAACAGTCTTTGTGTCATAGAATATAGGGTACATGTAGGCAAATGGTGAAATTAACTTAAGGATAACTCGGTGAAGATACTGAGTGAATAGTCTTAAAAGCCAAACATGAACATTTCATATGGGCCCTAAAAACTACCAGCAACCAAAGTAAATCAATAAGTGATGACAAACTACAGGCCCGTGAGCCTTACTGCGGTGGTGGGAAAAGTAATGAAGGCACTTCTGAAAGAGCGAATAGTGGACTTTCTCAAAACCAAAAGGTTGCATGATCCGAGGCAACATGGTTTTACCAAAGGACAGTCTTGCCAAACAAATCTGATTGAATTCTTTGACTGGGTGACCAGAGAATTAGATCAGGGGCATGCGACGGATGTCATCTACCTGGATTTCAGCAAAGCCTTTGATACTGTTCCTCATAGGAGGCTTATCAATAAACTCAGTAGTTTGGGGATGGGTCCCAAGGTGATGAACTGGATCAGAAATTGGTTGACTGACAGACGACAGAAGGTGATGGTAAATGGAGCTCACTCAGAAGAAAAGAGGATGATTAGCAGGGTGCCCCAGGGTTCGGTCCTGGGCCCGGCACTGTTCAATGTATTTGTGAGTGATATTGCTGAAGGACTGCATGGAAAAGTCTGTCTTTTTGCAGATGACACAAAAATTTGCAACAGAGTGGACTTCCCTGAGGAAGTGGATAACATGAGGAAAGATCTACAAAAGCTGGAAGAATGGTCTAACCCTTGGCAGTTAAGATTTAATGCGAAGAAGTGCAGTGTCATGCACTTGGGAAGCAGAAATCCAGGGGAAATGTATGCGATAGGAGGCGAGAGGTTGGTGTGCACAGACCAGGCGAAGGACCTTGGTGTGATTATTTCTGAAGATCTCAAGGTGGCAAAACAGTGCGACAAGGCAGTGGCAAAAGCCAGGAGGATGTTGGGTTGCATACAAAGAGGAATTACCAGCAGAAAGGAAGAGGTACTAATGCCACTGTATAAGTCACTGGTGAGGCCTCACTTGGACTACTATGTTCAGTTTTGGAGACCATATCTTGCAAAGGATATAAAAAGACTGGAAACTGTTCAGAGGAAGGCAACCAGAATGATTTGGAGCCTGCGTCAGAAGCCTTATGAGAAGAGACTTGAAGAGCTAAATATTTATTTTATTTATTTATTTATACAGATTTGTATACCACTTTATCTCCAGGAACAAGCAGGAATGAGTCTTCACATATGGGTACGTCGGTACCAACGGAGTCTGCGCGGGAACGCTCCCCAGCGTCCAATCAGAACGCTTTTGGAAGCATCCCAACACGCCTGTGTGCTGCCTTCCCGCCTTTCCCAACTGCCTCTCCTCTTTTTTTTTTTTTCCGCGGAGCCAACAGGACGTCCTTCTGTCACCGCAGAAAATTCTTCTTTTATTTTTTAGTTTTCTTGTGGTCGTGGCTGCCTTCCCCGACGCCACCGGTACCGCCGGTGTTTCTTTTCTTTTTTCTTCAACTTATTCCTATTAGGGAACATTTTTCCTTCTTAGTGTCTGACGGGGTTTTTTCCCGGCCTGCTAGGCCTACCCCATTTTTTCCTCATGGAAGCACCAGCCACTATTCCTAAGAAATGTTCAAACTGTGGCGGTACAAAACTTATTTTAGACACTCATAATTGGTGTCTGCCCTGCTTGGGTCCTGACCATTTTCCTCTGGAGTGACCCTCCTGTAACAGTATAGTGGGAAGAAGTCTTCAGCATCGAGTTCCCCTTGATACTCGGTCCCCATTCAACTTCAGGGCACCGACCACCCCTTCTTCTTCACAGGATCAGGTAACCCAAAAACAGTCTGTTAAGACTAGCCAGTCCTCGAGTGGTAGATCTCATGCACAGCATAGAGATGCCTCTGGCCTTGCCCTCGAGAACACACTGGCTTTACAACCCCAGTGGGAGTCTTCGGCCTCCAAAGCCTTAGTGGGGTTTTAGGTTGTTCCTGAGGTTCACCCCTCTCCGAACATACCTGAGCCATGCTCGGTGATGGCATCATTTTCGGGTGGTACCGATACCCTGGCATCGGCAATGGTGTTGGATGAAACATTCCTCACCACGGATCGTAGTCTGGCGTCCTTGGTACCTGCAGGTCCGTTGGATATGCTGCAGACCGATCTTCCTGTATCGGTATCGATTCCGGTACCGGTACTGGTACCGACGTCAGTACCCTCCAGATGTGCATCGATAGACTCGCTTCCTTCGATGCCGAGTCTGGAATCGATCTCCAGTCTGACGGACTGGGTACCGACTCGCCTTGGTACCGACACCAGATGGTACCGAAGGCACGGTTCCGATGATCCATGTTCGGCACTCTCGGTTCTTCCGATACTGCTAGAGCCGTCACCGGCTTGCCTTCTTCCACCGGTATTGGATACGGTACCGTTGACGGTACCGGTATCCATTTTACCATCGCTGTTGGTACCTTCCATGCTTCTTTCATCAGGCTCGCTTCCCTCGGTACCGAGTCTGGAATCGATCCCTGGCATGGACGATGCGCTACCGACTGTTGCTGGTCCCGACCTCCTACGGTACCGGCAACCATCCTCTAGGGATCCCATACTCCACCCTTTAGGATCTTCTACTCCTCTAAAATTGGATAGATCCCTGGGTGCCAATGCTAGTTCTTCAACAGATCTAGCCTGTCCTCCTCTTCCAAGAGGATTTCCCTCTGGGGATTTTTCTTTTCAAGCTTTTCTGCTGGATATGGCGTAATCACTTGCCATTTCTATACCTGGACAGGATCCTACACAAGGGAGTACAGAATCCCTGTATATTCCTGGGAGTGCAAAGGAGAACATCATGCTTCCTTTGCATCAGTCCTTGCAGGATCTCCTCTTACGAATGTGGGAAGCTCCTTTAACGGTATTCCCACCTTCTAGGGCAACTGAACTTCTATATCAGGTGCCCCCCTCTCCAGGTTTTCAAAGGACTCAACTTCCTCATCACTCCATTGTTGTAGAATCATCAATGAGGCGTATTAAGAGTACTAAAAAGCACTCTTCTTATCCGCCAGGTCATGAGTCTAAGACTTTAGATGCCTTTGGATGCCAAACCTTCCAGGCATCCATGCTTTCAGCAAGAATTCTCTCATATATTTTCTATATGGGATTATCTCTTGAAGAGGTCACAAAGAAATTACTGTTTTTGACTCCTTTTCTTCAAGAGCCCAAAAGAGCAGACTATTCCTTACTGGTTAGTCATGCTCAAAATATCTCTAGGTTCCTTACTCGTGCTTCCCTAGACTCCTTTGAGTCTGTTAGCAGAACTTCTGCTACAGCTATAGGGGCACGACGTAAAGCCTGGCTCCAAGTTTCAGACTTGGACAAATGGGCACAAGAAAGACGGGAAATACTCCTTGCATTGGAGAAAATCTCTTTAACAAGGAGTCTTTACTCCAAGTTGCTCAGTTAACCACTGACATTCCTGTTTCCAGAGGCTGTTCTACGCCTTCCTCTTTCCCAGTTGGTAGGAAATGTCCTACCAAACTTTCTTTCCCTAGGGGGAAAAAGTTTTATCCATCTTCTGCCCATCATACAGATGTTCCCAAACAGGGGAAACATCGCCCTGGTCTAAGGGAACCACAATCTCAACAGGTTCAGCAAACCCAGCAGTCGCAGGGTTTCAGATAGATCATCGTTACCTCTCTTGGTTGGTGGTTAGGGTTGCGGTCTGCTTCTTTTCACCTGAAGCATCTGCACTAATTTCATCCTAACGTTTCCTAGATCTCTCTTCACGAGACATCTTTTCTTTCACTCTAAGAGACTTATGATGATCATGCCCATAGTTAACAGGTTTCTCTTCCTCTTCTGGGAAAAGAGAAGTGACAACTATCAATAAGACAGTTTTTCCCTGTACTAGCATGTATCATCTTACCTTTCAGAGACTTACTACATAGTCAGTCTCCTTCAACTCTGTCTTACCTCCCTCTTACTACAACATTCGGTTTGTAAGAGTGGATCTATTACACTGGTAAGCCCCTATGGTCCTCTACCTATTCCACAAGGGGATTCTCCCTTCCAGAGTTGTCTCCCCCTTTATTACCTTAGGGCAGCTCATCAGACAATAGGAAGTCTACCACTCCTACTATGTCTGTTGTTCTTTTTCCCACTGTAAAAAAAAAAAAAAAAAAGAGGGGAAAAAGAAATTTTTTTCCGCTGCCCTGGTAGTTGCTGCAGATACAGCAACTCCTAGTGGTTAAGCCACTGGTTCTGTTCACCACACAACCAGGGTTTCTCCTCCACTAGCAATCCTTCTAGCCTCAGTGCTAAACCCCAAACAGGTTATCAACCTTGTTTGGAAACCCTATTATCACAGACTGGTTGGTTCACTTCTATTCTTCGCCCCCTTGGCCTTGGCAGAATAGTTAAGTTCCCCACTGGCTTTAAACAGTCAGTTTTTCTTCTAACCAGCCTGCAGCATGCTCTCTGCAACTCTACAGAGTAGCTTTGCACTATGGACCCTTGCTAGAGAGCATTAGTATCTTGCCTAGCAGATATCCCCAGATGGTTAGGAGGGGTTCCCCCAGTCATGTTCTCATGACTGGTAGGTGTTCCCTACCCTTACCATTTCATCTAAATCTCTTTTGAGACATAAGACACAGGCCTTTCATCACGTGAAAACCTAAAGAATGGCCAATTCCCTGGCTTGGCCCATTTCTCCTTTGGACTTCTCGCCAGAGATATTTTTCTTCAGTGGCAGCTGAAGGACGCCTGATACCCATCTGCCCTTATAGGCGGGTCACTATGGTATCTTATTCCACTGGCGCCCTCTATCCATTCACCATACTGAAGTTCTGGAGAAATCTGGACGCTGCCTGCAGACTGAAGTTATCCTCTGCATTTTTCACGCAGGCCATCCTGGTTATTCAAGAGCTCGATTTCTGAAAGGAATCTAGACTCCTTCTTGTCAGGGAGACCATTCCTCTGACTGTGTCAGTCATAACCAGGGAAAGAAGATTCTCTATGCATCTATTCAAGCAGGTATCACCCTTCTTGCTACTAGAGGAATCTTTCTCTCTCCCCATATTCATAGGGGGATCTAGTTATATAAGCATCTCTCCATCCACATACCTGGAGACATGTGTCTATATGTATATATATATATATATCTCTGTGTATCTTCTGCCCATGTATATCTCTCTATATATATATGCATATATACCCTATATGGGTATATATTTAGGAATATATATATATATATCTACATACATATATATGTTTATATATCTGTTGAGATATATCTTTTAGGTAGATATGTATCTACATACTTATCTATCTCTCTGTTAGGTTCGGATATCCATTGTAATGAGGAAGATCTGTCCCTTGCCTTGAAAGCACAGGAATCTGTTAGATCCAGATTAGAATCTGACAGGCAGGCAAGCCACATGATCCCTAGTTGTCAGAAGCAACGTAAACAGACCCAGACACGAGGTCTACAGCCCCGCCCAACTAGCAAACATTTCCCAGCTCTTGATTCAAATGGTTCTCACCTGAGCAAGGGAACGCCCAAGCAGCAGTATAAGAAGTACTCAGAACAGTTAGAGAAAGGTGAACTAGAAGAAAAACTACAAGGTGAACTACAAGGAGAACTACAGGGAGTTTCATCCAGGGAACTGCCAAGAGAATTACAGAGAGAACTCCAGGAAGACTCACAGGGAGGACGTCAGAGAGCTGTTGGAAAAATACATGATAGAATCCACGGGAGAGTCTGTGAGAGTTCCAGTTCAAGCTGGAGGAACAGGAAAGAGCCAAGGGAGAGATTCAGAGGAGAAATCAGGTGTGAGAGTCAGTTACCTGTGACGCAGTTTGATTCTCAGAAGCTACGTGCTGTGCAGAGTGAATGGAAGGAAGAGAGAGAGAAACCGTATGTATCTGAAGAGTGTGACACCTGGAAACAGTTACAAGCCCTAGAGAGGGAGAAATGCTGTGTGGAGGATATCTGTATGTCTGAAGGGGAAGAGTTTGAAGAAGCCAAACCCCGAAGGAAACTTCCCAGGGAAAAATCCTTTTATAGCAGAGCAGAGCAGTTCCATTATCCACAGCAAAGTATTAAAGGTAGGACACAACGAGGCTTTAAAGGGAAAATCTATTCTAGGAAGTGTGTCTCTCCTCTCTTGTACTCTGAGCTATACGATAGCAGTTTGCCTTATCTTAAAGAGGGCTGGTCAGATAAGCCTGTTGAAGACACGGCACTGAGAGGTTTACAGACATGTTGTTGTAAGGAAGATGTTTGTCCAGATAAAGCACAGCAGGAACCAATGCTAATAGATTCTGCTAGTGAACTGTCTATTGATGAAGCGATGGATTGTACATTAACACTATCTGACAAAATTACCTCTTTGTGCTGAAGCCAGAGTAAGAGCACTGCTTAAAAAAGCTGTGAAAAGCACAGAAGTGACATCTGGAAAAAGGAACTGTATGCTGAATAATATAGTTGCCTGTGATTATAAGTTCATTAAGAAGCAAGAAGCTATATTTGATTTCCTTTATTTACCTGCCAGAGTGTATGGCTTTTGTCCTTACTTTTGTTGTATTATACTTTTGAGAATCCAACCCCGGGAGGGGAATAAATCCTTATTTGAACACCTGACCCATTCGTGTCGCAACTACTCCTTTCAACGAAGAGGGTCATCCGGCAGTCTAGCTGCTCACCTAGGCCACAGTCTAGTCCCTGCCGTGACACCATATATTCCTATATGACCTTGACAGATGGGCACTACCCCTATCAATGCTGTGCCAGCATGCTTAGGGTTCTACACATACAACCACTCCATGTGGTAATTAACAAATTTTATTCTTACCATAACCTTTCAGGGTTAGGTACCTCTGAAGCTCTCCATGTACCTTTTTTCTTTCCTAATTGACCCCATTTAGGAAAGACATTGCGGAACTTCAGTTAATCTAAAGCTTAACACTTCCTAAGTCTGTCCTTACTTTCTTATCAGATACAGGGATCTCCATACCCTTTCTGTCCTACATGGACTAACTCCATTGCCAGTCAAGATGGGTCAGACTCATTTTCCTTTTGGTCCTAGGATTGTACTGTTCTTGGGCCAAAAGAGCTTAAGCTTTGTCTAATAGTGCCTTCTGCGTTTTCCGCTGAAGCCCTACCTCTTCATACTACCCCAGTTTCCCCTGGGGCTATTTCTGACCTCCACTTGTTTTGTCTACAGTTATTACCTCTACTTCTCAGTGAGGTACTCCTTGAGGATCTTCCACTGGCTCTTCTAACAGACCCATATGAGCCTCAATAGACTTTTTACAATGCCACCAAGGGAGGCCCATATTAGAATATTGCATTCAATATTTTACTACTAAATACCCTCTATACAGGGTCTTCCTCTATAGAAGTCCTGTTCTAGTCCAGCTGTTCCACAGCACCTTTTCTGTTATTCAACTCCTACCCTCCATCCCCAGGATGCCTGAGATTCTGAGGAGTAGCATGGCTCTTTCTAGATTCGCAACATGCTAGGACTCCCTCTGGGCATCTCAGCTTGGGAGTCCCCATATGTGAAGACTCATTCCTGCTTGTTACTGGAGATAGCACAGTTACTTATCTGTAACAGGTGATCTCTGGTAACAGCAGGAATAAGTCTTCACAACCTACCCACCTCCCCTAGGAGTTGCATTTCTCTATCTCTGTCTTTCCCTTCCTTGCTCTCTCTCTCTCTTTGCCTCAGCTTTAAAACTTAACTGAGGAGAGGCAGTTGGGAAAGGCGGGAAGGCAGCACGCAGGCGTGTTGGGATGCTTCCAAAAGCGTTCTGATTGGACGCTGGGGAGCGTTTCCGTGCAGACTCCGTCGGTACCGACGTACCCATATGTGAAGACTTATTCCTGCTGTTCCCAGAGATCACCTGTTACAGGTAAGTAACTGTGCTTTCCTTCAATGAAAGTGGTGGTTACAAAGGACGGGTTTACATTGACTAAAGGATAACATAACTTACAAAGGGAAAGTATTACCTTAATGCCTGTTTGTAATATATAAATTTATGCATAGTTAAATGAGTTCATAAGTTTCTTGGTTACAAAATCCCATAAATAGGACTGTCTTAAGGGACTGTCGAGGAACTCAAGATTGTGCAAATCAATGTGTGAAGTGAATTGGATGTTGGGTTTCAAGGTGTTCAGCCATCCAATGAATTCATGAAGAGAATCTAATGATGATGCCCATAGAAAAAAAGATATCATCCAAAAATCGCAACCACAATGGTATATGTTGAAATGCTGTTGCAGAATAAATCATAGACTCCTCAAAATGTCCTAGATATAGAGTGGCAATAGAGGGAGCCACCGCTCCCATCGCAATCCCACCACATTGAAGATAAAAACTCCCCTGAAACAAAATATAATTCTTTGTTAGAACTAAACCCAAAAGATCCAACAAGAATGATTTAGGTATCCTCGGGGGGGGGGGGGGGCTGCCGTGAAAGCCGAGTTTAAAAGTCCCACTCCTGAGAGGTTGATGACATTTAAGCCTGTTTGGTTTGTTGTCTCATCACCGGGGGATCCCAATTGTCGCCTTGATATCCCCTCCGCTGTCGATAACACGAGACCGGCCCACGTGAAAATCCTGATTTTGCGGTTTCCGAGACTGAGATCTATCTGTAAGATCCTCGCTAGAACCCATGTCTTCCGAGGAGTGATCAAATGTAACCTTCCTGGTCTTTGCCGGCTGTACATCCTCCGCTTCCTCCTTGGCACACATCCAACGATATACATGGTCAGTGTCGTAATCTGTCTTGTCCCTATGGAATTTTCTAAGCTTGAAATTCCGTAGATAATCAAAGAAGCATTGTAGCTGCCATTCCATCTCTTCTATTTTAGGTTTATAATCATTGGCCAACGATTTCTGAAGTGAAGTCTGTAAAGTTTCAATTTCCCCCGCAATCCTCTTCTCCTCCTCAGTGGTGCGATCGATTATCAGTGCTATAAGATCAAAGCTGCAAGTCCTTTAAATCTTTTGTGTCCCGCAACTTATCCGGAAGAGAGTTCCAGAGTATTGGCGCAATTAATGAAATTGCCCTATTAGAGATGGTTTGTTTTGTTTTGTGGAAACCAGCAGGCGTTCGTAATTTATTAGTATTGCCAGATCGTCTAGGTCTGTCATTGATGTCTTTGGTTAGCAGGTTGTAGAGAATATCTTCTGTGCATTGGTTCAAGATCTTGAAGATGATTGTAATTGTTTTAAATTTTACTCTCTCAGCTATTGGTAGCCAGTGCAATTTTAGCAGTATAGGTGTAATGTGCTAATTTCTTGCTGTACCAGTTATAATGCGAGCCGCCATGTTCTGGACTAGCTGGAGTGGATGAATAGTCTGTTTGGGTAGTCCTTGATAAAGCGAATTTGCATGTACACTCTGGAGGAGAGGAGGAACAGGGGAGATATGATTCAGACCTTTTAATACTTAAAGAGAAATAATGAACAAACAAACCTCTTCTGTAAAACTAGAGGGCATAACATGAAGCTGCAAGGGGGTAAATTGAAAGGCAATGTCAGGAAATACTTTTTCACTGAAACAGTGGTGGATGCTTGGAATGCCCGATACTTGGAATGCCCTCCCGATGGAAGTGGTGGGGGCAAAAACAGTGACAGAATTCAAAATGGCATGAGACAGACACCGCGGGTCCCTTCACAGCAACAGGATAAAATCAAAATAAACTTAACTATCTAATTTCTCAACATACAGGGGTGACCTGCACGGAGCGGCAGGTGCACCTACCCTTGCCATCTTGCTGGGCAGACTAGATGGACCATAATGGTCTTTATCTGCCGTCATTTACTATGTTACTATATGTTCATGCTTAGAACACAAGCAGGAACAGGTGTGCCAGTGGTTGAAATAAGCAGCTTTATTAAGCAAAAACCCCAGTGCGTTTCGGCGAAACCACCTTCAGGGGGTACTGTCCTCAAATAAAAACATAAATATATAGAATCATATAAGACGTCACAAGGATAAAAATCACAATTAAAATAAGCATGTTATAATACAAAATCTAAAATCAAAACAAACAATAAAGCCTACATACAGATGAATAAAATTATATAAAACAGGAAGGCTGGTTAAAAACAGAGGGACCAATCCTATATATGTGTAAAGCAACACAAGTCACAATGAGGGATGAGGAGGACAAAAGTGTTGGTATGACCATAACCATAGAATGTCATCATGCTGACAAATAGTGATGATAGTCAATGAAATGAATAAACTCATAAACATGGTATGACTATTATTTTCGTGAATACCCAAGTGTAGACAGAGGGAGAAAAGGGATCCTAATAGACTAAGGGGTATGTTTACTAAACTGCGGTAATGTCACTCGCGTTAGGTTCCGCGGTAAAGGTACAGATGCCCATATAAAGGCATGGGCAGTGCATCGTTACAGCAAGCCGTATCAGCTAACGCACGTTACAAAGTGCCTTACACTAACGCGCGTTACAAGGCACCTTATAAGGCACCTTACAAGGCACCTTATAAGGTGCCTTATAAGGTGCCTTGTAAGGCGCCTTATAAGGTGCCTTGTAAGGTGCCCTGTAATGTGCCTTGTAAGGTGCCTTATAAGGCGCCCTATAGGGCTCCTTAGGCTAAGCGCCATATTAGGCACCCCTGGACAAGGCACCGTAGAAGGCACCCTGCGCTATGGAACCATAGGTTAAGGTGGTCTAACAAGGTTATGGTGCCCTAGGTTAGTGTTCCCTAAGGGCTTTAAGATGTCTCAGGATGACATGCACGACCTGTGAGGAACAGAGACAGATGTAGCCCTAACACTAGATAGAGCACTCAGGAAAGGCAATGAACAGGTGAGTGAAGGAGGGAGAGTTGGGATCCGCTGGACCTGCCATATCTGCAGGCATCCCTTGTGGCTGCCAGTACTGATGACAAACATGGTGGGGGCAACTGTACCACAGCACAGGGTGTTGGCAATGTATAGTACTGGAAAGACAGTTGGTGGCAGATGATGGGAATACGTGTCCCCCAGTGGACGCGGAGGTGGCAGGATAGTTACAATGATGGGTGGACAGAGGAGTGATGGTGCCATGCATCTCAGGCACAGGCGAGGCAAGCATGAAGAGGCACAATGCAGGAAAGGGTAGCAGTGCAGGGCATGGGGTGACAGCCTGCACAGGCAGACAGGACTCTACACAGCTGACAGACGCAGAAAGATGGACCAAGGGAATGTTGGCAATTGTGGCAAGGGTATTATAGGCTGGCAGCACAAATCTGCAAAAATATGACTGTTTCAGGCATGCACACTATTTGAGCAGGACAGGCATGAGAGGACAGAACAATGAGGAATTGTACCCATGAACACTGCCAAGAATGGCATTGTATTAACCAGTAGGCTATACCTCCTTGGTGTATGTCACAGCAATGGCTGGGTACAGAAGGACTGCAGGTCACCGCACAAACTGTCTGCTCTGAGTGCAAGGATAGGGTAACCCCACCAGTACCCATGATGCAATGCACATGCTGAATAGCTGTCTACAGCTGATCAGCAAATGGGGTCTGCACCTCTCAGGTACCTCAGCTTGGAAAGACGAACTGACAGTGCATGATACTGGCACAGAGTAGCTACAGACCATTCCATTGTGCAGGTTCTGTGTTCCCCCTGAGAGATAGGATGAGTGCCCAGCACTAGGTCCGCAGTACATGTGGTGCTAGAGATAGGCCCTGCTGTACATCCCCATCACTGCCAGTGTGTGACAGGTGTTGCGCAGCTGAAGGTAATTTGGTGTCCATCTGTATTCTGCAGTCACATGTGGCTTTCTGGGACCAGGCACCACCCAGATTAGTGTGTACCCCTTGTTAGGGTCCTTCTGACATGGGCACCTGTTATCAGGGCAGAGGGGTTTCCAGACTTGCATGAGGTTTGTGTAGCAGTGCCTTTATTGGTTAAAGTGGTATACACTACATACCCCAAAGAGCTCACATCACCCTTTTTGTAGGTAAAGGACAGGTGCCCAACCCCACCCCCGCCCCCGCCCCCGCCCCCGTGAAACAACCTCCATCCTGCTGGTATAAGACAACTCTCCAGAGCCATACCTGTAGCTGGGGCAGTGGCAGACCAGCAGCAATGCTGGGATTAGCTCTGGAAAACCACAACTGCCTCACACCACTGTCTGCCAGTCACCAGCACACAGCACAGTCAGACTGCACCTTCTAGGTGTTCCAACCATGCACAATCTAACTGCAGACAGTCCACTAGCCAGTACATAGTGCATGCTCACAGAGAAACTATGTGCACCAAGCAGGTATCTCAGTGATTGGGGCCCCGGCACTAGGATCACAAAATTATTACTGGAGACAAACAGTGTGGAGCACTATGTGGTAACCTAGACATACCATGGTCACTACTCGGTTAGAGTGAGTGCCCTCCCAGCATGATATGCTGTGGCCACCCTGTCCATGCAGGCGGTCGTTGGGCACTACAGTGTCCCAGCCATTGCCCCACACCCTGTGAAAATGCATTCTGGCCAATCCCCCCTTTCCAGGTCATACCCACAACACCTTGCTCCTCATTATGCACATATTCAGGCTAACGCCGGTAATAGTGGGACATTTTGGGCCCAGAGAGAGGTGGGCAGCCACAGAACAATGGATAGACATACACACACACACTCCTATTGCAGCATTGTGCAAAGATAGGGGTGGTTGGCAACCCTGCCCGCCACACTTGTCCTGATCACAGTGCCGACATTGCTAAACTGTGCAGGAGGTAGTAGTAGTGCTCTGGTGATAATTGCAGCTCAATGCTGGGGCCAACAGCCTGACTCTCCATGCATCTTTGGATTGTGGAGCCTGTGTGACTGGGTGTTTCTACCCCTGTTCGCCGCTGCTTTTGGCTTTGCACATGTTGCTGTTGTATCTGCATTGTAGGGTAATATATAGGGACATGCTCTGCAGGAACCACAGCTAAGACTTGAACCTGTGACTCTGCTTCTGGACACACTGGCTGGGAGTACGGCACCACACTGTTGCCACAGATGCATGGTAGTCCCTGAGGCTAATTGTACTTTTCCTCAGCCAGACCTTTTATGTTGCACTGCACACCACGTACTGGTACAGGGCATGGCCTAGATCCACTGCAGGCAGGTGCCACTGCCCCCTCCAGCACGGGCACACACACCCCCTGCCATGCTGACATGACCATATGCTGTCGGTGCTGGTAGTGCGCAGTCCCAGGCCATCTACTGTGTGGGTAGGTGGTCGCCTAGGGAGCGGGGTCTGGGGCAGGGTGCATACATGACCATACTCACATCCACCCCATCACCGTCTACCAATAGTATGTCCCTTCCACTTGGGGGAGGTTTGGCTGGGGGGATGTTAGGTCAGTGCCCTGGCAACTGTTAGCTCGGGTGGACCAGGTAAATGTAAGTGGATTGTGTTTGACCTTTGTCAGCTGCTGTCATGCTGATTTTTGGTTTCTATGTTCCTAGACGCCCACCTAGTCCATCCTGTGCCCTAACTGCCCCCGCTACATGTCCCGCCTGCAGCCCCCAATGCCCCATTTGCACCATCACCATAATGGCCTTTCATACTTGAGCACTATGCTGTTGCTGAAAATGGAGCACTACTATCACGTTTCTTGGGCTCCTTGCCTATGCTGTACATTGCTGACACTGAAATGGTTTCTCTCTCCTGCAAATGTGCATCTTATGGCAGGTTTTCATTCGTGGTAGGATTCAGCCCTTCAGTTCTGCGCCTTAGTGTGCAGGGAGCCTCTCCCCGCCCATTGACCCCTTCTCTTCACCCTCTCTCCACCCTTTGCGGTGTTTACCATGGCCAGGAACACTAATGCTCGTTAGGTAACATTAACGCGCATTAACATTACATACCGCGCGTTAACGTTACCTAATGATCGTTAACATCAGCTGCTGTCATGCTGATTTCCAGTTACCTAACGATTGTTAACCTTACCTAACGCGCGGTCTGTAACGTTACCGTAGTTTAGTAAACACACCCCTAAGAAATTCACTATGCTGATAAAGGCGGATTCGCCGAAACACTTTGGGGGGTTTTCTTAATAAAGCTGCTTATTTCAACCACTGTTTGGCGCACCTGTTTCTGCTTGTGTCCTGTGTTGCCTACGGGTGTTTGTGCTCTCCTGTTTGGACCCATATGTTCATGCTTATGCAGACCCACCATTACCACAGCAACAGAATTTTAGGGTAGCTGCAGGGGTTTAGTAACACAATCCTGCAACCCCCAGGAAAAGCATATTGCAGTAATATAAGTGGTACATCATCAAGGATTGTACCACTATCCCAAAAAAACATTGGCTCTAATATAAATTTTAAACAATGAACAATGCAAAGATTAAAGTAGATCCCCTGCACCACTGTAGTAATTAGACATTTTATGGAAATGCATATATCCAATATAACTCCCAAATATCAAACCTCTTTCTTGACTGGCATTAAATTCTCATTCAGAAGCAAAGTTAAGGGAGGATCAATATTCTGCTCAAGAGAAATAATTATGGATTTGGTTTTGCTGAAATTAATCATTAGACCATTATCCTCAACCCAAGCAGAAATTATAGAGAAATGACTGAGCACCTTCCATAATATGAAATCGGTTGTAGAGGGGAATTTTTCAAAAAGCAAAACATCATTTGCATAAAAGCAAAAATATAAACCAATTCCCACAGTAACCAGCATGTCAGGGCTAGGTAGATGTTAAGTAAGGTAGTAGAGCACAAGGCTGAGCCCTGTGGAACACTTCATTCCAACCCAAATCATGAAGACTGGCTATTCTGAATATACATCTTTTGCCTACAGTTGGTAAGGTAGGAAGAAAACCAATGTAAAACAGTTCCAATATCCAACTCGATAAATTGTTGCAACAGTATAGATACCCAAACTAATACCAAATAACCTCACTCTATCCCGTAACTTTCTCACCAATCTAAAGTGTAATGAATAAACTGAATTGTAAAGAAATGCTTTTTGTCGGAAGTTTTTGCCTTGAGGGGAAATCCCCAGTTGAAGCGTAACTCCCCTCTTGAAGCGTAACTTCCCTTTTAATCAAATCACAGTTCAACCCGTAAAACCAGTAACTGTGAGATAATGCACACCTTTTAGTGCCTCTACACAATTGAAATATCAAAACTCATGAAGTATCACTCAAACCGAGCTCCTGGCGTATCAATCTAATATTAGAGTTCAGAAAACTTTTAATACTCATCTGATCGATACCGGAGCTCATTTGTGAATGGGAAAATTCATTTTGTTCTCCCAAATGTCCGCAGTCAGATCCGAACACAGTACTGCGTTTAGGACCAAACAATTTCCTTCAGGTTCTGTATCAACACTCTCTACCGCTTCGAAATAGAAATGGCTCCCACCAACTTTCGAGACGCACTCACAACTCAGTCGAATCTTCGCAGCAGTATAGATGGCACAGCTATATTATATGCCACTTTTAAATCAATAAACAATAACAATTAAGCAGATCGTTCTCCCCAGTGTCACAAAATCATCTTCTGCGCTCTCTGCTGTATAAGCTTGGTGAGAAAAAGCAAAGAAGAAATAGGTCTATAATTGTTCAAATCATTCACATTCCCCATAAGATCCTTAATTACAGGCATTAGCACCACCTGCTTTAAGGAGGATGACCATACTCTTACCGAAGAGGTCCTCAAAATAGAACATGGAAACAGGAAGTCTACATCGGAAGGGGTTGGAAGTAGCAGGTCATAGAGGGCAGGAACTGTGATGCAGCTCCAGAGAATTTAAGTGCTGCATCAGTTTCAATACCATTGCTGCCGCAAAAGGTCCCGGAGAGGGCAGCGGGGACGGCAACATGTTTGAGGGCCCACCTAGGGCACCTCTAATCCTTGAACAGGCCCTGAGAGAAGGATGCTTTAATAGTCGCAGCAGTGCAAATCACTTTAACCTATAGACTTTGTTATTCCGTGGTCTTCAATGGCATATTTACTGTACCCAGCAATTTACATTATCCATAACACACATTAATATAGGAGGTCATTTACTAACAGCGTATGCTAATGCTGATAACGTAACTTATTTATTGCAAGTCCCATTTTATGTAGTAGGCCCTAGAATGAATGGCATATGTTAACAGTGTTAGCATATGTTGTTAGTAAATGACCGTCATACTGAGTGATGGCAGATGAAGATCAAAGTGGCCTATAAGCTGTAAACATATGCATCTGTTAGTGTAAACTTGGTTTGTTAGAATGCTTTTAAATAAATTGTGCACGCAAAATTAATTTAATGCACATTAATCTAAGAATTAAAGCGCGCACAATTGATTTGTGCACATGAAAAGTTCTATGTTTAAAAAAATGTTTTAAAATGAATGAGTGAAGCGAACCAAACCCCTGCCTCCTAAAATTCAGCAAAAAAAAAAAACTAATATGTATTGCCTTTGTACATCTTTAATAAAAATATTATCACAGCAGTGCTTTTTCTTATATGAAATTTGTGATTTCTAAAAAGAAACAGAAGATGCATGCTGTATAATGCATCATACATTAAACCAGATTGTACTGTTAGAATAAAAAGCTTTTAAAATTGATTTGGCCTGACTAGGTAATAAGATCATAATCTTACTTTCCTTTAATACTGCAGTTAAAAATTCAGCACAAGATAAAATTAATTTCTCCTACTCCATTTGCAATTCCTGCCAAGCGGATGGATGATGCTGGCACCAGCTCAGAAGATGATGGATTACCCAGGAGCCCTCAAGAAATGTCATTACTGCATGAAACAATTATTTGCAGCACCACATCAAAGGTAAATATTTTCTACTATACCAGAGTTTCAGAGTTTGGTTGAGAAAAGTGTTTTCCAAAATCAGCCTTTTGCGGATCAACAGACCTGGTTTTTGGCAGAAACCAAAACATGCAAATTAACCTGATTATGATTATTACAGCAAATGTATACAGTTAGACCTCAAGAATATACTTTGATTTTCTGGAAAAAACATCGGCACTCCGACGCTATCAGCAGTGCTTCTAGCATTTCGCCATAGGCTGCCTCAGGGAGTGTAGTTCAGTTGCTTGCCTTCATTGCAATTGATAGCGGGACATTGAGCAGCGCCGAGCCCCCTGGTGAAAGACCAGTATTATCAGTAATGAACATAAAATAATGAATACTCCCTGACACAAGCAGCTGATAGCATCAGAATGCCAACGAGC
This sequence comes from Ichthyophis bannanicus, assembly GCA_033557465.1. NCBI lineage: Eukaryota > Metazoa > Chordata > Amphibia > Gymnophiona > Ichthyophiidae > Ichthyophis > Ichthyophis bannanicus. Next base: position 575,379,682 of record CM066035.1, read on the forward strand.
AACAGTGTCAAGTGATAATAAATAACGACATTAAGATAAGTCACTACAACAGGGAATTAAGCTATGTAGTAATTACTATATTTCTTCAGAAAATAGTAAGTTGTAAAGTTTATATATATTTGAGGAGGATTTTTTAGACTGATGATGTAAAGTGCTTGAACCATTATTTGCAGGATCTTTGACTAAGCCTAGATTGTCGTTTTTTTTCTCCATCCTCCCTTTGTTGCCTGATTTTTGTTATCAGAGTGAGTATGCATTTATTGTCTTGACTGCTGTAGACGAGCCACACTCTGTATGTTTTTGAGGGGCTGGGTTATACCAATGGAATCACCTTTTATATTTATTTATTTATTTATTTATTTAAGGTTTTTCTATACCGCACTATTCAGCATCAGCACGGTTTACAATAAACAAGTTTGTACAATGAGGAACAGCCATACATTGAACTTACATAGAACAGGGAGTTTAAACATGGATAACAGGTGAACTTTATACATAGCAAACAAAGGGAGATTTAAACAAGGGTAACAGGTGAACTTTATACATTATATACACAGGGATTGCATCACATCTAAGTTTATGATACAGGCCCTAAGGGGGATAGATGGGGGAGGTGACGAGTTTTCATCGGAAATTGGTTAGACAGCGTTGGCTTGTTAGACTATAAGATCATGTGGTACTGTCTAGGTGATGCTGTCGGAGTTACCAAAGTGTTGTATAAATAATTGCGGTTTGAGGGCTTTTCTGAACTGGGGGAGGTTATTTATGCTGCGGATTTCTGTTGGGAGGGAGTTCCAGCAAGAAGGGGCGAATAAGGCAAAGGCACGCTTTCTAGTGGATTTGTTGCATTTTGTGATGGCTTTTGGAAGGAGGATGGTATTGCCACTTTTAATGCCTAGGTGAACTAGGGTGGCAGCCGTAGACAGTCCCGATGTGCTGCCATCACCGCAACACGTGCCGTCTCTGCGCCTCACCTACATTGAGGGGTATGTTTACTAAACTGCGGTAATGTCACTCGCGTTAGGTTCCACGGTAAAGGTACAGATGCCCATATAAAGGCGTGGGCAGTGCATCGTTACAGCAAGCCGTATCAGCTAACACATGTTACAAACTAACGCGCGCTACAAGGTGCCTCATAAGGCACCTTACAAGGCACCTTACCTTGCACCTTACACCTTACCTTGTAAGGTGCCTTATAAGGTGCCTTGTAAGGTGCTTTGTAAGGTGCCTCATAAGGCGCTTTGTAAGGTGCCCTATACAATAGGGCTCCTTAGGCTAAGCTCCGTACTAGGCACCCCTGGACAAGGCACCTTAGAGGGCACCCTGGGTTACGGAACCATAGGTTAAGGTGGCCTAACAAGGTCATGGTGCCCTAGGTTAGTGTGGCCTAAGGGCTGCAAGGTGCTGCAAGATGACATGCATGACCTGTGAGCAACAGAGACAGATGTAGCCATAACACTAGATAGAGCACTCAGGAAAGGCAATGAACAGGTGAGTGACGGAGGGAGAGCTGGGAGCCGTTCGACCTGCCATATCTGCGGGCATCCCCTGTGGCTGCCAGTACTGATGACAAACATGGTGGGGGCAACTGAACCACAGCACAGGGTGTTGGCAATGTAAAGTACTGGAAAGACAGTTGGTGGCAGACGATGGGAATACGTGTCCCCTAGTGGAGGCGGAGGTGGCAGGATAGTTACAATGATGGGTGGACAGAGGAGTGGTGGTGCCATGCAGATCAGGCACAGGTGAGGCAAGCATGAAGAGGCGCAATGCAGGAAAGGGTAGCAGTGCAGGACATGGGGTGACAGCCCGCACAGGCAGACAGGACTCTACACAGCTGACAGACGCAGATAGACGGACCGAGGGAATGTTGGCAATTGTGGTGAGGGTATTATGGGCTGGCAGCACAAATCTGCAAAAATATGACTGTTTCAGGCATGCACACTATTTGAATAGGACAGGCATGAGAGGACAGAACAATGAGGAATTGAACCCATGAACACTGCCAAGAATGGCATTGTATTAACCAGTAGGCTATACCTCTGTGGTGTGTGTCACAGCAATGACTGGGTACAGAAGGACTGCAGGTCACCGCACAAACTGTCTGCTCTGAGTGCCAGGATAGGGTAAACCCCACCAGTACCCAAGATGCAATGCACATGCTGAATAGCTGTCTACAGCTGATCAGCAAATGGGGTCTGCACCTCTCTGGTACCTCAGCTTGGAAAGACAAACTGACAGTGCGTGATACTGGCACAGCGTAGCTACAGACCATCCCATTGTGCAGGTTCTGTGTTCTCCCTGAGGGATAGGATGGGTGCCCAGCACTAGGTCCGCAGTACATGTGGTGCTAGAGATTGGTTCTGCTGTACATCCCCATCACTACCAGTGTGTGACAGGTGTTCCTTGCAGTGCAGCTGAAGGTAATTTGGTGTCCATCTTTATCCTGCAGTCACATATGGCCCTCTGGGACCAGACACCACCCAGATTAGTGTGTACCCCGTGTTAGGGTCTGGCTGACATGGGCACCTGTTATCAGGGCAGAGGGGTTTCCAGACTTGTATGAGGTTTGTGTAGCAGTGCCTTTATAGGTCAAAGTGGTATACACTACATACCCCAAAGGGCTCACATCACCCTTTTTGCAGGTAAGGGACAGGTGCCCAAGCCCCCGTGAAGCAACCTGCTGGTATACAACAGCCCTCCAGGGGGTGGTGGGCCAGAGCCATACCTGTGGCTGGGGCAGTGGCAGACCAACAGCAATGATGGGGTTAGCTCTGGAAAACCCCACCTGCCTCACACCACTGTCTGCCAGCCACCAGTAGACAGCACAGTCAGACTGCATTGTATAGGTGTTCTGATCATGCACACTCTAACTGCAGACAGTCCACTAGCCAGTCCATAGTGCATGCTCACAGAGGAACTATGTGTACCGAGCAGGCATCTCAGTGATTGGGGCCCAAGCACTGGGAACACAAATGTATCAATGGAGGCAGTTAATGTAGAGCGATATGTGGGAACCTAGACATGCCATGGTCACTGCTCGGTCAGAGTGAGTGCCCTCCCAGCATGCCATGCTGTGGCCACCCTGTCCATGCAGGCGGTGGTCGTTGGGCACTACAGTGTCCCAGCCATTGCCCCACACCCTGTGAAGATGCATCCTGGCCAATCTGCCCTGTCCGGGCCATACCCACAACACCTTGCTCACCATTATGCACATATTCAGGCTAACGCTGGTAACAGTGGGACATTGTGGGCCCGGTGAGGTGTGGGCAGCCACAAAACAATGGATAAACATACACACACACACTCGAATTGCAGCATTGTGCAAAGATAGGGGTGGTTGGCAACCCTGCCCGCCACACTGGTCCTGATCACAGTGCCGACATTGCTAAACTGTGCAGGAGGTAGTAGTAGTGCTCTGGTGATAACTGCAGCTCAGTGCTGGAGCCAACAGCCTGAGTCTCCATGTATCTTTGTATTGTGGAGCCTGTGTGAGTGGGTGTTTGTACCCCTGTTCGCCGCTGCTTTGGGCTTTGCACATGTTGCTGTTGTATCTGCATTGTAGGGTAAAACATAGGGACATGCTCTGCAGGAACCACAGCTGGGGCTTGAACTTGTGACCCTCTGCTTCTGAACACATTGGCTGGGTGTACTGTGGACTAGGTTGAGAACACTGGCCTGGACAGTGGACTTTGTGCTCTACCTGTGGACTTAAAGGTCTGGTGAAGTGCAGAAGGCAGGGCTTGAAGATAAGTCTTTCTCCCAGTCAACATGAGAGCCTAGAGTTTTTCCCATGCAATGCCCTGAATGTGTGGTGTGAGATCACCAGCCACCTAGGCTGGTGGTTCCCACCCCAGTGCTTGGGTACCTCCAGGCCAGTCGGGTTTTCGGAGTGTCCACGGTGAATATGTATGAGATAGATCTGCATGCACTGCTTCCATTATATGCAGGACTATCTCATGCATATTCATTGTGGATGCCCTGGGGGCCTGGCTGGCCTGGGGGTACCCGAGGACTGGGTTCGGAACCACTGACCTCAGCTGTTACATAGCATTCATTTTCAGTCTTTTCCAGCTGTCCGAGATCCCCATTTTTGATTCTGACATTCTTATATTCTTGTACGAACTGATGCTATCGGTAGCTAAAACCGCACCTTGAATATTGTGTGCAATTCTGGTCGCCGTATCTTAAAAAGGATATAGCATTATTAGAAAAGGTTCAGAGAAGAGCCACCAAAATGGTAAAGGGGATGGAAGGATACTCCTATGAAGAAAGGCTAAAAAGGTTAGGGCTCTTTAACCTGGAAAAGAGACAGCTGAGGGGAGATATGATAGAAGTCTATAAATTAATGAACGGAGTGGAACAGGTAAACATAGATTGATTGTTTACGTTATCAGAATATAGAAAGACTAGGGGACATGCAATGAAGCTACAGGGTAAACTATTTAAGACTAATGAAAGAAAATATTTTTTCACTCAACGTGTAATCAAACTCTGGAATTTGTTACCAGAGGATGTAGTAAAGGCTGTTAGTGTAGCTGGGTTTAAAAAAGGTTTGGACAAGTTCCTGGAGGAAAGGTCCACAAACCATTATTAAGAAGGGACCCAGGAAATCAATGCTTGACCCAGTACATGCATTGCGGAACTGTGTCTTTTGGGGAAACTGCTAGGTACGTATGACCTAGATTGGCCACTGTTGGAAACAGGATACTGGGCTTGATGGACCTTGGTCTGACCCAGTATGGCATATCTTATGTTCTTATGTACTGCACCACACTGTTGCCACAGATGCATGGTGATCCTTGGGGCTACCTGTACATTTCCTCAGCCAGACCTTTTATTTTGCACTGCACACCACGTACTGATACAGAACATGGCCTAGGTCCACTGCAGGCAGGTGCCACTGCCCTCTCCAGCACGGGCACACACACCCCCTGCCATGCTGACATGACCATATGCTGTCGGTGCTGGTAGTGCGCGGTCCAAGGCCATCCACTGTGTGGGTTGATGGTCATCTAGGGAGCGGAGTCTGGGGCATGGGGCATACATGAGCATCCTCTCATCCCCCCCATCACTGCCTACCAATAGTCTGTCCCTTCCGCTTGTGGGATGGTTGGCTGGGGGGCTGTCCGGTCAGTTCCCTGGCAACTGTTAGCTCGGGTGGACCAGGTAGATGTAGGTGGATTGTGTTTGGCCTTTGTCAGCTGCTGTCATGCTGATTTCCAGTTTCTATGTTCCTATGTGGCACCTAGGCACTTGCCTAGTCCACCCTGTGCCCCAGCTGCCCCTGCTACATGTCTCGCCTGCAGCCCCTATGCCCCACTTGCACCATCGCTATAGTGACCTTTCATATTGGGCACTATCCTGTTGCTGGAAATGGAGCACTACTATCACGTTTCTTGGGCTCCCTGTCTTGCTGTACATTGCTGACACTGAAATGGTTTCTCTCTCCTGCAAATGTGCATCTAACGGCAGGTTTTCATTCACAGTAGGATTCAGCCCTTCAGTTCAGCGTGTTAGTGTGCAGGGGGCCTCTCGCCGCCCACTCCCCGCCCATTGACCCCTCTCCACCCTCTGCGGTGTTTACACACGTTAACGTTACATAACGCGCGTTAACGTTACCTAATGATTGTGAACGTTACATAACGCGCGGTCTGTAACATTACTGCAGTTTAGTAAACATGCCCCTATGTCTCTCACCTGGGGTTGATGGGCGGCATGGCGATCATCTCTTTGAAGCCACGGCAAGTTTCAAAGCGCACGCTTGTACACACTTATGTCTTGTTGCTCCTGCTCCCTCCGACAGGAAGAGGTTCTTTTCCTCTACCTCTGAGCCACATCCTCCCAGCCCTGAATTCTGGGCTGTAGACTCTCTTAAAGGAGACTGTTGATAATCCCTTTGGAGAGGGATGGGTAACATTCTATATACCCCATTACACTCCAATGTAAATTACTGCACTGAAACTTGGCACAGTTTTTTACATTGTTTTTTAATGTTGGATCTTCATGCCAGCTTCGGGCAGACATAAAGATCCGCCAGGAGCAAAAATATCATCTGAGAGATTTGACACTTCACCTCAGATGATCCAAGCATTGGGGAAAGTCCCCGATGCCATCAACACACTGTTTGGAAGCTGGTGCCACCCCAGACATCAACCCCCAAACAGAAATAAAATCACTGGTAGCCCAGAGTCCCCATCTCCCCACTCACCCAATTAGAAAATCCCCAGTAGCCCTGATACTGCCACCCATTCAATCAAAACGTCCCTGGTGGCCCAGGAGCACCAATCCCCCCACCCACCCACCCACCCAATCAAAAAAATCCCCAGTGGCCCAGCAACACCAAGCCCCCTAAACAAAAAAAAATCCCTGGTGGCCCAGCAGCCCTCAACCCCCCCCCCAAACAATCCTGATGGCTCAGTAGCCCCCGAACCTCTCCACCCCCCTCCTAGTACCTTTAATCATGGGACGGGAGCATTGCCCTCATGTTCCCACCCCTATGCTGCTATCTTGAAAAATGGTGGTGCCTGGCCCTGCGCAGTGCATCCTGTGATACACCAAGCAGAGTCAGACTGCCATATAAGGCAGAGTGACCCCACTGTTGCATTCTGGAACAGCTCATGCATCCCAAGAGTCAAACCTCACCTCAGGTGACCCTGTTTCTCCAGGATAGCATGCCAAACCTACGCCAACTTTTGTCCTCATGTGTTTGACTTGCTCTCCCAGTTGTAACGCTGACTTTTTGTGCACTGGGTAATTTGCATATTGCATCCCAGCGCAGAATCAGCATTAAGCTTGCACTATGAAACAGTGTGCTAGAGCTTTAAGCACTGAGCTCTAGCGCAGGTTTTCTGCATTGGCCTGTAAGTTTGTACCTGAGACAATGGAAGTTTAAGTGACTTGCCCTTGGCTACAAAGAGTGCCAGGGGACAACTTGGTCTCTTTAACCAATGTTCTCCACAGATGACATATACAGGAACACATTTACTAAATCACTTATCAGAAATCAGTAAGCAACCTCTACAACTTACTCATTAGGGCAAAACTACCAGTGAATCAGACATCAGGACCAATAGGAATTCTCGAATGAGAAGAAATGCAAGACATACAAAGCTGCACACAAGCAGACATCCCCATTGCATTCCACAAACTCATAGAAGCACTTTCAGCATGTGATATATATCATCCAGTACGAGAAATAGTCTAATAAAATAATATGGGCCCGATTCTGTCCTGGACGTCCTGGCCCTCTGTGCGCCAGGTCGGAACCGGACGCACAGAGTTAGATGGGATTCTGATCCCGTGGGGCACATCTAGCCCCGCGGGATTAGAATCGCATCCAGGCCTGTACGTGCAGGTTGGGACCCCGATTCTGGTCGCCTTGCATGTACAGGCCTTCCCGGCTAACTTAGTCAGGGCTCCTGAATGGAGCCGTGGCGCTGTGGCGTCTGGTTGCCATGGCACCATATCTTCATTCTCTGCAGCCCAACCCCCCGATCTGGCCTCCCAAGGCCAGGGTCAGGCTGTGGGGAATCTCCTATGCCCCCTCCACTTTTGCTGCGCCCCAGGCCTTGCACCCCACACCAACAAGGGGAATTTATTCCACCTCAGAGGTGGAATAAGTTCCCCGTACAGACAGACAGCCCTAGGCGTACAGGGCCAACATTGGAATCGGCCCTGTATGTCCAGGGCCGCAGACTGCCCATTGCCCGCCCTAACTCCACCCCACAATGCCCCTTTCCCGCACCGTCTAACCTCCCCATACAGCGCACCTCGGAATGACTCCTTATGTGAATGAGGCCAATCAGATCCTTCAATTCAGTGTGAGCCACACATAATTTGATCCTAACAGCATACCTGAGTCACAGCCCTTTTTCCAAGTGGTACACTCAGTCGCTGGCTTATTTCTGTTAGTCCTTAAAAGCAACTTTAAAAACATGCAGGAAAGGATGTCAGGAGAATGGTAATATATTCCTTAATTTCTATTAGATTACAAAATTGACAAGACATTGGATTCATAACATACCGTAGGAGTCTTTGACACCACCTGTTGACCATAAATCCCTCTTCACAATATTTTTTTTTGTTTTACCCAGCATTTTTCTCCTATGCTTTTGTGCGTATTAACAGTTGGAAACAGAGGTTGGATCTGGCACCATGAGCCTTTATTTCCAGTTTTATTGGAATTGTTCCTCTATTTTTTATCATGTTACAACTCACTTTGGACCCTGGCCCTTGACTGGACTATTCACTAGGACTCCTTCTGGAATCATGCAGTCATGGACCCTTAATCTGGCCACTCTGTCTCCCCATTGCATGATGACTGCGACTTCATCCTATTAAGTGAGTGTGAATGATGCTACTGCAGCAGACTCAAAGAGTAGAAGAACCAGATGGGTTGATCTTTAAACACCACTATCAGCATTGTCTTTATACACTGGCTGTGATGCTTAACTAAAATACATAGAATCAGCACCACTATCCAGATTGTGAGCAGATCTGAATATACGTGTAGTGAGGTCAGCTTTTTTGTTGCCCTAACTTTATTTGGATAGTAGTCCAGTTAACAGACAGAATATTACCCCTCTTCAGATTACTCGGCACTCGGCCCATGCACTAGTAAGGGTAGTGCTGAATCTTTCTGGAAGGATTTCCAGCAGCACTATCATATAATGCCAGTGGACTTTCACGCAGAGTGCTGTCTAACGGAATTATCTAGATAACAGCTGTCGTTATCCAGATAATTCCCTTTGAATATCGACTTGCCAGTGACCAAGCTTCTGCTAATTATTTTTAACTGCTGCTAATCCAGTCTATCGCACGCCTCCTGTTGGTTTTTACTATAGAGATAGATACCCTAAAAATAATCTTGATATAAAAGCTTCCTTGACCCTTTTTGTTAGTCCTTTTTTAAAAGTTATTACAATTGCTAAAATTATTAGAGCACATACTTTTTTAAAAGACTTATCCAGTGCATTTTTCATAGCAAAAAAGGTGCCGGTACTCATGCACAGTTCTTTCATTAATACATGGGGACCAAGGGTCAGTTTTAGCAGGCAGTAAAAAAGGTGCCGCTACTCAGTACCACTGTGTACCCCCTCAAATAAAGCTCTGGTCTTACCTAAATTACCATTCTATTGTGTCTCTTAAACAATATATTTTTAAGTTGTCAATATCATTCTAGAGACAGTCATTATTTTTTGAGTGATGATGGTTCAGTAAATGTTTATTATCTATTCCATTATTGATATGCTTCCTCTTTTCCTTTCACAGTTCTCTGACTCTTATCAGCGTCTTAGCTCTCTGAGTTTAGCTGGAACAGGCAGTGAAGAAGAAGAACAGGTAACTTCAACTGTATATATTGTAGAAACATATTCCTAAACATGGTTTGCTTATTTTAAAAACTCATTTTTGTTTGTTTGTGTGGACTATTCTGCCATTTATATCCCATGGTCAAAAATTATTAAGGAATGAGTCCTCTGTTCAGTAGCTGGATTTTACAGCAGTATTATGAAAAATAAATAGCTACCATCATATTACTTTATTTCTGATCAAGAGTAAAGCTGGAATATAATATAATTACAGATTATCACTGTCCCTTGAACCCAATGTTTTTCTCTTTCACTCATGAATAAGAACATTTCTCTTTCTTTCTGATTTTATTCTTTCCAACCCTATGGAAGCTGGAAAGAATTATGCATAAGTGGTCGAAAATGTTTGTCCGTCTATCTGAGGGCAAAATAACTCTCCAAAAAATAAGAGAACAGATTCAAATTTGGCATGATGGAAAAAAAAACGATGAAAAATCTCACTGAGTTCAAACATGGATAGTTTGGACCGGGGGTTTCAGAGGCATAATCCCCCTCAAAAATGACCCTATGCATTTCTATGAGAGAAACAGGTTCAGTTTCTGCAGTATGGAAACTTAGATACAGTGAAACATAACAGCTGGGGAATTCCTCCTTTAAAAACAGCCTCTCTCTGTTCCTACCCCAACTCCCCAAACTACCACCTGCAACTAACACTACACCCCAAGACTCCCCCACACTACCCCTCCAACTGTTTCCCATCTCCAACTACTCCCATCCCCTAAACCTCCCACAACTACCTTTACCTTTCAATTAAATTTATCCCCAAATATACCGCCACTATCATCCCCCATTCCAAAACTACTCCCCTGCTACTATCCTATCCCCAAAGCTACCCCTTTCCACAACAATCCACCACCTACCCCTCACCAAAGATGTGCACACAAAGAGAACACTGCTGCACACACACACATGGAATCATTGGAAACATTCCATGATCCATGTTCTCCCCTGTTGGATTAATGTTGTAAAGATATAAGCAACTTGTTATGAAAATGCAATTTAACAGAAATAATTATTGAAGGCAAACTAGTGTTTTAAAAATCTGAATAGTTTTATGTACGGAGTACAAACATTTCAAAGCAACTACTGTTCAGAAAGATTGTTTAAGAACATAAGCTATACTGGGTCAGACCAAAGGTCCATCAAGCCCAGTAGCCTCTTTCCAATAGTGGCCAATCTAGGTCACAAGTAGCTGTCGGGTTCCAAAAGGTAGATAGATTCCATGCTGCTTAGGCCAGAGGTAAGCAGTGAATTTCCCAGTCGACTAATGGTTTATGGACTTTTCCTCCAGGAACTTCTCCAAACCTCTTTTAAATACAGTTACACTAACAGCTTTTACTACATCCTCTGGCAAGGAGATAGCCCAAAAACATATAAGCTAGCAGTTGAGACCTCCCCGCTTCTGTACAGCGTTGCATACGACTTGTAGCGCTATACAAATGCTCAGTAGTAATAGTAGTAGCATTGAGTCCACCAGTGTTGAGAGGGGCTGATCTCCTCTGAGGTCTACATACCTCCTTTAGGGCTCGATTTACTAAGGCCGTTTTGCCACTCTGTGTTGAAGGAAAAATAAAACTTTGTAGATCAGGCTCTTAATGCACCCCTACAAGCCACTGGCAGAAATATACTTCTAGCAGCCCCCTCCCCATCTCTTTGTCTCTCACTTTGTCATCACTCAGCTTCTCTCATTCTTCCTGCCCCCCCCCCACCCTGTTATCACCCAGTTTTGCTCTTTTATCCCATTCCTCTCCTATCCCACCATCTTCCTACTGTGTGATTTCTGTGTTTACGTTTTATGATGCAGGAGCTAATGCACTGGTCTTGTGAGACTTGAAACCTTCAGACACCAAGCATTAAGAAGAAGTGTCATTGATTTTGCACATCCTGTTGTCACATGATTTCAAGGACTTTTGATGTATGCCAATGCCAAACTCCAAGGACCTAATACTGGACCTTACCAGCCTATCAAGGATCCTTCTCTGGGTTTAGAGATCTTATTTCATATGGCTTCTATGGATATAAAATATCCTATGGGATCGATCCTGGTCCTGTCACTCAAGACCCTCCACTTGGGCTTAGCAAGATCGTTCATGCAGGCCAGTAATCAGTGAAGCAAATGCACCTCACTACTGATAGGCAGGTTAATTAATCTAATCAATGCCTTTTCTTTAAGTAGCAAGTATGCCAGTGCAAACAAAATCAAGAGGAACTGGGTCACTCTCCTTGACACAAGCAGTTGAACTAATATTGCATTTCTGCATGGAAGTTGCAAATAGCATGAAACCTATTTTTGTGTAAATGGCGGTATATCAAATACTAATAAAGTAAGTAAATCCTAGGCACGTTTACCATTAAATAGATGAAATCAAAGAATAGTTGCACCGAAGTACACACAACTATACCAGCAGGATCTGAATGCAAAGTCAGCACACAGCCATGATTTCTAGCTAAAAACTTAAACTAGTTGGTACAGAGAGCTCACCTATGCTTTTTAATAAATGGAACAAGGACTTTCAGAGTCACCTTGAGCATGATGATTGAAGTAGGTTGTACACAACAGAAAGAGCTGATTTTGCGTATCTTGCTGCATTCTTATAGATGCCCAATCTGGTAACTGAGGTTCGCTAACTTCAGTCATGGATGCTGGCCAGGGTGTGAGCTAGATAAGATGTTTATTCATATGCAGTGACATTGTTTATATATACAGGACTTTTGGTATCTGGTTGAAAGTGAAATAACAGCTATTACAGCATTTGCAACATCCTTTCATCTTGAATGTTGGGATATTGAAGGGCCACCAGCACCAGCATCTCTCTACTTCTACCAGGTCAGCAATAGAACATAAACAGCCACTCAGCTAAGCCTAAGACAGACCTTTAATGAAAATAAAACTGTCTGCTTGACGCAGACCTGCAGACTAATGTAAAGTTCCAATCCCCTTAATTTCCATTCCCCTTAAAAAGAAAGTACATCAACACTGGCCACTGCCACCAATAAGTGTAGCTTACCCCTTATTCACAATAAACAGAAGGATTATCATTCCTTTATGGCCAAAGAGGAAGTGTGAGATGCAACAGCTCCATTTTGAATCCAATGTATTTTAGATATTAATGGAAACCTCTACCATTGCTGTTGAAAGTTGTAGGACAAGTCTACGTCCATTGTTATGGAGCGAGAGGAAAGCAAAGGTATGTTGACCATATGTTGGAGGGGAGAGATATTCCACTAGATCTCCCCTGAGTTGCTGAGATCTGTCTCTGCCAATATCTGGTTCCTGCTATAACCAGGCACCTTCATGACAACAGCTGCAACAGACTCTAAATTATGTCTACCACAGATATGGAATCTTTGGGAGAAACTAGGAGGTTTGGCGCTATAATATTTGTTTATTATTGCAGGTTTTGGCTTAGCAGGTAGTATTGGGCATATATGTTGAAGTGGATTCTTTTTGAGAGTCTGTGTTGGGTTTGGTAACTCATCATTTGAATTTTGTGGGTTCGATGGGAATGTAATGTCTTTGGATGCTTTAGTGTTATAGTTATAATATGATATATTTTCACTACCAAATTAAGTGTGGTCAGTTCATAATAGGGAATTTATTCATATTGTGGGTAATTTTATAATCACCTGTGCAGGTGTCACTTGCTGCAACATGTTCACATAGGCCCTATTTTATAAAGTAAAGTGTGTGTATGCTTTATGTTATAAAATAGGAGTGTATGGATATGCTAGAACCTAGGCGCGGCCACTTACGCCTGCTCTAGGGCAGACATAACTTGCCACACCTAGATTGGCACACTGATTCACATAAACATAGTATTCCATAACTTACATAAATCAGTCGAAGTTGTGCGTGTGCTGTGCCCCTGTGTATGCCTCAACGAACATACATGCAATGAGAGCTTACACGTGAACTTACAAAATAGCGCCTGACCAAAATGCTTGCAAAAGTCCTTGAAAATAGGGACTTGCATGATTTTCTCATGCATAACATCTGTGCCACACATATAAAATTGGCCCCATTATGGTGCATATGGGAATGGAGTATGGTTTAAAAGAAATACTTATTTTCAAATCCCTGTTAAGAACAGAAGATTTGGTTGGAAGCATGAGGTATTTTTGCATTATTTTGTGTTTTTTTAATGTATTATGTAGATATATTATGCTAATGTTTTATTGTATTATATGTACATTGAATTGAGTCCCTTTTTCTTCAAGGGTGGCAGGCGATAAATGTATCTGAAATAGAAAATTTAGGGATGATGCATAGGACAGGTCAGCCTTCTAGCTCAGGTGCTGGGACACTTCTCCATAGGGAAAAGGTTGAAATGTATTACAGTTCATTGTCTTTTTGTAGCTCCAGTCAGAAGCTACAAAAGTTCAAAGAAAAAAGTTCAAGATAGTTCCTATAAGGACTATTCTGATCCTTCTAAACTCAGGATATTGGCTATATTTTCTAAACCGCAAGAAGGCTGGTTGTTATAGTAAAGTGTCAGTGTCGACTCATGGCAGCCTCTGGATAGTTGACCTAAACTGTGTTCGGTCTTCAGTCAGGTGGCTCATTGTTGATAGAGTGGCACCCAGAGCTGCTGTTATTGTACTGATCCATCTCATTGCTGGCTTTCCTGTTTTGCATTGACCTTGCCAAGCATTATGTCTTTTTCTAATGATCTCTCTCTTCACATGATGTGTCCAAAGAATGAAAGTCAAAGTATTGTCATCTGAGCTTCTAAGGAAAGCTTAGGTTTCATCTCCTCTAGTACTGACTGGTTTGTTCTTCGGGCAGTCCATGATATATATAGTATTTGTTGCCAGCACCATAATTCAAAGGCATTGATTTTCTCCCTGTCTATCTTTTTCACTGTCCATCTTTCGCATCCATATGATGTTATAGAAAATGCCATGGTTTGGACAAGTCCAATCTTTGTATGGAGAGAGACATCTCTGCTCTTGAGAATCTTGTCTAGATCTTTAATAGCAATTCTGCCAAGAGCAATGCGTTGTCAGATTTCTTGACTGCTTGTCCTTCTTTATTGATTGTTGATCCAAGTAGTTAAAGTTGTCCATTATTTCAGTTGTTCTCCATCAATGATGAACTTATTGATTTTGCCAGTTGTCAGGATCTTTGTCTTCTTAACATTAAGGTGCAGGCTCATTTTAGGACTATGTTCCTTGATCTTGAGAAGCAAATGTTTCAGATCATCTTCACTTTCAGCCAGTAATGTGATATTATCAGCATAACAAAGGGTGTTGAGTCTTCCACCAATCTTCACACCTCGGTTGTCTTCTTACAGTCCTGCTTCTCTGATTTATTCTGCATATAAATTAAACAGGTAGTGGGAACATATGCAGCCTTGTCATACACTTTTGCTGATTTTAAACCATTTTGTTTCTCCTAGTTCCTTTCAAACTGTTGCTTCTTGATCAATGTAAAGGTTGTGCAAGAGAACTATCAGGTGTTCTGGTATACCCATGCTTCTTAATGTGGGCCAGAATTTCTCATGGTTTACACAGTCAAAAGCCTTGCTGTAGCCAATATAGCACATATGGATATCTTTTTAATATTATTTTGTCTTTTCAAGGATTCATCTCATATCTGCAATAATGTCTCTTGTTCCTCGCCCTTTCCTGAGCCATGCTCACACTTCAAGCAGTTCTCTTTCCAGGTATGGTTGTAGTCTCTGCTGAATGATCTTGAGTAGAATCTTGCTGGCATGGTGGATCAGAGCGATTGTGTGATAATTTCCAGTCAGTTGTATTACCTTTCTTCAGTATTGGTAGAAACACAGATCTTTTCTAGTCAATTGGCCATGAATTCGTCTTCCAGATTTCCTGGCAGAGCCTTGTAACATAGTAACAGCTTCATCCAGTTGCTGTAATACTTCAGTGGGAATGCCGTCAATGCCCGGTGCTTTGTTCTTTTATAAGGCTTTCAATGCTGCTTCGACTTTTTCTTTCATCACCAATGGTTCCTGATCATAAGGTACAGGTTGAAACGGCTGTTGGTGCACTAGATCTTTATGGTATAATGACTCTGTATATTCTTTCCACTTTTTCTTGATCTTCTCAGCATCATTTAGCATGGATCCTTGAGCATCTTGTAGCATTCCAATTCGAGGCTGGAATTTTTTCTTTAACTCTTGTAGCTTTAGGAAAGCCAATCTTATTCTTCCTCTAATAGTTTCTGATGTGTCATTGCATGTGTCATTGTAGTACTTCTCCGTTTCTTGTCTTGCTGCATATTGGAAATCTCTGAGTTGCCCCTCTGGGTTTCCCAGCCACATACATATATATATATATATATATATATATATATATATATATATATATATATATATATATATTTAGATTTAAATATATTGAGTGCAGGCAGATTGAGGTAGAGCTCCTGGTCAGGAGGATCGGTTGAGCTTCCCTCTCTGTAGGGAAGAAAACCTGCCTCAGCTCATGCAGCTGGTCCTCGGGGGAACCTGCAGTTTTTTTCCTGGCAGCTTTATCTCTCCTCTGCTGTGACTTGTCTGCCTTGGCTTCTCTGCACTGCTTCTGTTCCAGGCACAGTGAGTTGATCTTCAAAATCCTCCTCCCCCCTGTCCCTCTCAATTTTCATCGGGACACCATCGCAGCAATCTTGGGACAGTTTTTTGGTATAAGCACCCTTTTTAGAATCTGTTCTTTTTTAAATTTTTCTGCATGTTTTAAGGCTTCAGGGAGCTCTTTTTCTTGGCAGGATTTTTAGCAGCGGCCATTTTGTTTCGGTGGGACTTTTACCTCTGTTTTTTGTGGGCTTTTGTGGGCACCTTAATATATTAATTTCTGCCTCCCCTGCCAGTCTGTGCCTCTCTGGGGGTTTTTTTTAAGGGGGTTTGAGAGATTTTTTTGTCTTTTGTACCTTTTGGGGCTGCGGTCCATCGCTATTTGCCTCTGTTATGCCTTCCCTTCAGCGGTGCATGCTCTGCACTAAGAAGAATAAGGATTTGCAGGATGGCATTTGTAGTGTGTGCCTTGATCATCCTGGGGAGACTTCTGCGACATTGGCCAAGGGGGCTCAAGACAGAGGCAGTCCTGCTGTGCCTCCTCAGGGGCTAGAGGGACCCAGGCAGTTTCCTCTGGTGGGTGATCCTGCCTCTCCTCCTCGCTTATCCCCTCTTGCTCCAGAATCTTTAAGTCAACAAGAACCACTGCATGCCTCGGATACCCAGTTTTTGGCCCTTTTTAGGGAAGCCTGAGATCTCTGGCACACTAATACTTCCAGATCTATAGTGGATATCCCGGCTCGGTTTCCTCAGTCTGCAGCCACAGCTTTCCGCAAGCGCTCTAGGCCAGAGGACATATCCAAGATAGATACTTGGTCTCCTAAGGAAATTTCCTAGGCTACTACTGCTTGGCCAAAAGCCCCAGAGGACGGACCATCCTCTCGTGAGGAGAGCGACGGCTTGTCAGCCCGGGAGGATGGGGAATGGTCACCCTCAGAGTTTTCTGTGGAAGGCCAAGCAGAAGCGCAGGATATTCGCTTGTTTCACAAAGAGGAGTTGCCGGCACTAATTGTGCAAGTGGTTGAACCCCGACATTTGACGGATCAATAGGAGCAGCAAGATCCGCAGTCTGCTGCTACTTCTCAGCCAGACCCAATATTAGAAGGCATTCGCAAGCCGTCAAGATCCTTTCCATTCCCGGCAGAGCTGCAACAGATGGTGTCACGGGAATGGGACACTCCGGATATCCCCCTCTGGTCTGCCCACCGCCTAGGGCAGCTTTATCTCTGGGTGTTGCCAAACTTGGATAAATACGATAAAGTAGGTCTCTTACACAAGGGTTTTGGTTGCCCAAAAATGTATAAATTGAAACCCCTCAACAAAATAAAAAGAGTCGGTTCAATTTTCCTTTTGCTGCACTTGTTTGGCTGTCTGTAGCTTAAATATAACAACAAGTGATAAGCATAAAAAGAACCAATGGTCTCAGACTATATCGGCAACAATTCTGGTTTTTTTAGAAGATTTATGCCTAGTTGCATCAATGACCATTTAAACACCGGTTCTTTAAAGAATGTAGAAACAAAAACATTCTAATATCTCATGTAGACTTCTCCTGTTATTATCTCAAAGAAATTTAAGGGATTGTGCTTATTTTGTAGAAGAAAATGAACGGCCCCAACGCCACCTTCCCGGTACCAATCATGCGTTTCGATTCTTCTTCAGGGGGTTGGTTCGTCAAACAATCTCTATGGAAGGGATATGTAATAAATCAAATTAATATTTTCCCACAAGCAAATTACCATGCTTAAGAGGCAAACATATTTAACATTCCCACCAATAACTTGAAATTTGAAAATGTCTCTCAACAATGTGTGGTCTCCACGTCCCAAAATGAGGCAATCTTCCCCGGAACGCCGCGCATGCGGGTTAGTGTGGCCGCCAAGTTTTAAACCACATGAATTACGTAAGCATGACGTCAGTGAAGTACTTCCCCCGCTACCAAATTGCCAGGAGAGATGTTGATTTGTAACGATGATCAACTAAATGCAGGCTCCCCAATCGATCATATGGTTCAAGCCTCCTGGGTCAACAGATTGAAGTCGGTGTATCCACATTTGTTCCTGGATCATCAACGTTTTAGCTCTAGAGTTGCCTGACCTTCCAGTTGCTACCCAGTCTATTCCAAAATATCTTAGTTCTTCAAAAGTATGATTGTATTGGATACAATGGGTTACAAGCGGAGCCTCCTTCACCTTGCATTTTAATCTGCTCTTGTGTTCATTTATTCGAACTCGCAATGGTCTCACTGTCTTGCCCACGTACATTAAACCACAGGGGCAATGGATTCCATACACAACATGATCAGATTCACAGGATGTGGAATGTCTTAATCTGTAATTATGTCCATGATAAGAAAAATTCGTAATCTCCTCAGAAATTTGGCACACATTGCAATGTCCGCATGATTTATGCCCTAATATCATGGCGGCATCAATTTTTACAGGAGTTCTTAACTTTGCTGGACTAAGCTTCTCCTTTAAATTAGGGTGTCGTGTCCACACACATCGGATCTTTTTGTCCTGTAAACAAGGAAACGTGGAACAAATGTGGATACACCGACTTCAGTCTGTTGACCCAGGAGGCTTGAACAATATGATCGATTGGGGAGCCTGCATTTAGTTGATCATCGTTACAAATCGACATCTCTCCTGGCAATTTGGTAGCGGAGGAAGTATTTCACTGACGTCATGCTTATGTAATTCATGTGGTTTAAAACTTGGCGGCCACACTAACCCGCATGCGCGGCGTTCCGGGGAAGATTGCCTCATTTTGGGACGTGGAGACCCCACATTGTTGAGAGACATTTTCAAATTTCAAGTTATTGGTGGGAATGTTAAATATGTTTGCCTCTTAAGCATGGTAATTTGCTTGTGGGAAAATATTAATTTGATTTATTACATATCCCTTCCATAGAGATTGTTTGACGAACCAACCCCCTGAAGAAGAATCGAAACACATGATTGGTACCGGGAAGGTGGCGTTGGGGCCGTTCATTTTCTTCTACAAGATAAGCACAATCTCTTAAATTTCTTTGAGATAATAACAGGAGAAGTCTATGTGAGATATTAGAATGTTTTTGTTTCTACATTCTTTAAAGAACCGGTGTTTAAATGGTCATTGATGCAACTAGGCATAAATCTTCTAAAAAAACCAGAATTGTTGCCGATATAGTCTGAGACCATTGGTTCTTTTTATGCTTATCACTTGTTATTATATTTAAGCTACAGACAGCCAAACAAGTGCAGCAAAAGGAAAATTGGACTGACTCTTTTTATTTTGTTGAGGGGTTTCAATTTATACATTTTTGGGCAACCAAAACCCTCGTGTAAGAGATCTACTTTATCGTGTTTATACACAAGCCATGGAAGGTCCACTAGCATGGAAGGATGTGCACAGCTATAAAGAAACCCACATAGCTAAATTGTGCAAAGACGCGACGCCGTTCTCTGCAGATGACACAGTGACAACAGAAGATCATACTACTACCTGGGACGATGTGCTGAAATTGCAGAAACGAAAAGTTTGAATTGGACTACATCGTTTATCTTTAATTGAATACATTCGTAGACAGCAGATACCCAAAGGCCTTCGTATGTACAAAGAACCGAAATTATTCACTACAGATCCAGAATTTATGGAGCGGTGGAATTGCATTTTGAACAAATGCTCTTTAGACCTGATGGTCTTGATTGCGGATACCACAACTAGCTCGTTAGAGAGTTTAAAACAAGAAATAGAAATTATGTTGTCTGGCTTGAAAGACAAAGAAACAACCCAACATTATGAGGACAAAACAATGGAATTAACCAAACAAATACAATCTCTGTACAAAGAGACCAAACAAATTAAGGCAAAAAAATTAAAACGTGATCACGGTGATTATACGGTGGGATATGTGTATCCCTGGCAAAACCTGAAAAGAAAGGCTAGGAAACCTTCAAAACATGTAGAATTTGATTCTCTTTCAGAGGGAACAGGGTCTTCTGATTCTGGAAAAAGGTCCCAGGGGGATTTTCCGAATGAAGAGGAAGGCAAAACCAAAAAGAAAAACACCGGCCCAATGAAGCAGCGAAACAGAGGACAAAACCGCCAACGACAATGACGACCAATAGATACGATTTGGATACTGTAGGTAATTTGGTTGTCAATATTTCAACTGTCCGATTGACGGAAGCCCAATATAGGGTATTGAATACAGGCATGTCCTTTGTCCCGGAGATTCGATTTGATAATTTTCAATTTAGGATTGACATTGAAAAACTAATGATGAAACTGCATTTAAAATTATTTTTTGCAAATCTCACAATAAATAAACCAGAAGAAAATTTGGGTTTAGACACGCATCGAGTTCCGTTACCTATTAAATCTACTTGGACCCCCCCAGGCCCTTTGCACCCGACTCTAGTTCTTTTCAGGGATTTAATATTATTGGATGTGAAGAAGTTGGAACAAACACGTAACTTAGTTTCTCGCACTTTTACATCAGTCGATAATGAAGCTTTACGAGAGTTACAAAATCATCCTGACATTGTTATACGTCGGGCGGACAAAGGGGGAGCCATAGTTGTAATGGACAGGTCACAGTATTTGAGAGAAGCAGAACGACAATTATCCCACGCTGATACTTATCAGGTATTGGTGCAAGATCCTACACCTCACCTTCAAAGGAAGATTAGAGACATTACCTCTCGGGCTTTAGACCACCGCTTGATTTCCAAGAAAGAAATGAATTTTTTGAATGAACCTTCTCCATCTGTGGCACGGTTTTATTTAGTGCCTAAAATACATAAGGATGTCCGAAATCCACCAGGAAGACCGATTGTTTCCACCAGAGACACCATACTTGAGCCGTTATCTATGTACATTGATTCTTATCTTAGACCACTGATGGTACATATTCCGTCATATATAAAAGACACGTCTCATTTTTTGAATTTATTAACAGAATACTCCGATTGGGCTTCAGTAACTGACATTCTCCTGGTTACTATGGATGTGTCAGCTTTGTACACCAATATCCCTCAAAGAGCAGCGCATGAAGTTGTAATGTCATCTATGCAAGCTCAGGGGAATTTGTCTAATGAACATCTGGAATTCATTGCCCAGTTAACTGAACTTACCATTTTTCAGAATTATTTTGAATTTGAGGGAGTTTTATATCAGCAAACGTCGGGGGTAGCCATGGGCGCTACATGCGCCCCTTCTGTGGCTAACTTGTATATGGATGTTTATGAACGCCGTTGGCTCACGGTTTCCCCATATAGAAAGCATCTAGTGCTCTGGAAAAGGTTTATTGATGACGTTTTTGTGTTATGGAGGGGGTCTACCACAATGTTGCATGAATTCATGAAGTGGTTAAATGGAGTTAATTCCCACATCCAATTTACCTATATTTTTCATGAACAGCAAATTGTTTTCCTTGATGTGGTTATTTGGAAGAGCCCACAGGGCTGGATCACCTCCATTCATAAAAAACCAACTGACAGAAATACTCTGCTTCACTATCGCAGTAGACACCCCAAACAATTACGGGATAGTTTACCTTTATCTCAGTTTATTCGGTACAGGAGAAACTGTTCTAGCCTGGATGACTCTAAGAAACAAGCAAAGAATTTAATACAGGATTTTCAACAGAGAGGATATCCCCCGCAAGTTGTTAAAGGTGCCTATAAGAGAGCACTTTATAACAACAGGGAACTCCTGTTACGCCCTTGTAAAATTACTGATGACACTGCTGAGACAACTAGTAACTTTATTACAAAATTTTCTCCACTTAGTGGCCACATAAAACAAATCATTAAACGACATCAGAATGTGTTAACCACGTTTCCTTGTTTACAGGACAAAAAGATCCAATGTGTGTGGACACGACACCCTAATTTAAAGGAGAAGCTTAGTCCAGCAAAGTTAAGAACTCCTGTAAAAACTGATGCCGCCATGATATTAGGGCATAAATCATGCGGACATTGCAATATGTGCCAAATTTCCGAGGAGATTATGAATTTTTCTTATCATGGACATAATTACAGATTAAGACATTCCACATCCTGTGAATCTGATCATGTTGTGTATGGAATCCATTGCCCCTGTGGTTTAATGTACGTGGGCAAGACAGTGAGACCATTGCGAGTTCGAATAAATGAACACAAGAGCAGATTAAAATGCAAGGTGAAGGAGGCTCCGCTTGTAACCCATTGTATCCAATACCATCATACTTTTGAAGAACTAAGATATTTTGGAATAGACTGGGTAGCAACTGGAAGGTCAGGCAACTCTAGAGCTAAAACGTTGATGATCCAGGAACAAATGTGGATACACCGACTTCAATCTGTACACCCAGGAGGCTTAAACAATATGATCGATTGGGGAGCCTGCATTTAGTTGATCATCGTTACAAATCAACATCTCTCCTGGCAATTTGGTAGCGGGGGAAGTATTTCACTGACGTCATGCTTACGTAATTCATGTGGTTTAAAACTTGGCGGCCACACTAACCCGCATGCGCAGCGTTCCGGGGAAGATTGCCTCATTTTGGGACGTGGAGACCGCACATTGTTGAGAGACATTTTCAAATTTCAAGTTATTGGTGGGAATGTTTCAAGTTATTGGTGGGAATGTTAAATATGTTTGCCTCTTAAGCATGGTAATTTGCTTGTGGGAAAATATTAATTTGAATTATCCCTTCCATAGAGATTGTTTGATGAACCAACCCCCTGAAGAAAAATCGAAACGCATGATTGGTACCGGGAAGGTGGCGTTGGGGCCGTTCATTTTCTTCTACAAGATAAGCACAATCTCTTAAATTTCTTTGAGATAATAACAGGAGAAGTCTACGTGAGATATTAGAATGTTTTTGTTTCTACATTCTTTAAAGAACCGGTGTTTAAATGGTCATTGATGCAACTAGGCATAAATCTTCTAAAAAAAAAAACAGAAGTGTTGCCGATATATTCTGAGACCATTGGTTCTTTTCGTGCTTATCACTTGTTGTTATATTTAAGCTACAGACAGCCAAACAAGTGCAGCAAAAGGAAAATTGGACTGACTCTTTTTATTTTGTTGAGGGACTTGGATAAATGGCTAACATACCTCAATGTGGGTGCTCTTGTGACCGGGGTAACAAAGCACACTACCATTCCCGTGGAGGGCGGTGCAGCATTTCATGACCAACAAGATAGGAAAGTTGAGAGTCTTCTCAAGACGGCATTTTCGGCTTCGTCTTTATCTCTCCAGGCCTCTGTTTGCGGAGGTCTAGCAGCCCGAGCCCTTCTCAGGTGGATGCAGCGTCTGCTGGAAGATCGAGCTTTGGCCCATCTGGAATCAGTCACAGCATTCTTGGCGGATACCTTTTATGATCTCTTACGCCTCTCGGTGAGAGCGGTGGCAGCGGTCACAGTATCTCACAGATGGCTCTGGCTTCGGCAATGGTCAGCAGACCCAGCATCTAAAGCACGCCTCTCCAAACTTCCCTTCAGAGGGAAGCTTCTTTTTGGGGACGACATGAACAAATTGGTCAAAGACCTAGGGGAAGTTCGACCCCAGCGGCTCCTGGAAGATAAGCCTATGTTTGCTAGTAGGCGTTCCTCTCAGTGGTTTTCGCCTATGTCGAGCCGCAATTCCAGATTTCACGATGCTCATCGCTATCGCCCGGGTAAGCCTTCCTCCTCTTTGACTTCTGGACATTTTGGCCAGAGGTCGCAGTCCTTTCGGGGTGCCCGTAAGGGATCTGAAAACTACTCGTCGTCTTCCAGGTTTGCTGGGCTCGTAAAATCTTCCTGCTGACTGGCCGGACAGTCTGCATCAGGAACTCTTTCTGGAGGGCAGTCTGCCCAAAGGGATCCCTCCGATAGGTGGACGTTTGACTCTGTTTTCTCGTCAATGGTCTCTTATTACTTCAGATCAGTGGGTCCGCGACATTGTCTCCCACGGTTATGTTCTCGAGTGTTTCTGACCCATTCCTGAGGCGTTTGTCATCTCGCCAGGTGGAGGACTGCTGAAGAGAGCGGCGATTCGTTCCACTGTCCGCCACCTGCTTTTTTTGAGGGCTATTCGGCCTGTCCCTCGCGAAGAAAGAGGCTGTGGGCGTTACTCCATTTATTTTGTTGTGCCCAAGAAGGATGATGCCTTCCGCCCAATTCTAGACCTCAAAGGCGTAAATCGGTGTCTTTCCGGATGGAGACTCTTCGATCAGTGATCCAGGCGGTGCATGCAGGAGAGTTCCTCGCCTCTCTAGATCTGGCAGAGGCTTACTTCCACATTCCCATAAGGGACGACCAGCAGCGTTTCCTCCGCTTTGCGGTATTGGGTCAGCACTTCCAGTTTTCTGCAATGCCTTTCAGCCTGGCCTCAGCTCCATGCACCTTTTCAAAGGTCATGATAGTAGTTGCAGCAGCTTTGCACAAACAGGGAATCCGAATGCATCCTTATCTGAATGACTGGTTGATTCGAGCGGACTCCCTGCTGGAAGTGCGTGGGGCAGTGACTCAAGTGGTTTCTTTCCTCGAAAAGCTCGGCTGGGTGGTAAATGTTGCCAAAAGTCATCTTCAACCGTCTCAGCAACTCGAGTTTCTAGGAGCGCGCTTCGACATGGCGAAGGTAAAAGTCTTTCTAACACACGAAAGACTTTGAAAGTTCACAGTCTTACTGCTTTTGTTCCTTCTTCAGACAGCCCTGAGGGTCTTGGATTACCTACAGACTCTGAGGTCCATGGCGGCCGCTATCGAGGTTGTGCCTTGGGCCAGAGCACACATGAGGGGACTCCAAAGGGCTCTTCTTTCGTGCTAGTCCCCTGTGTCGGAAATCTATGACATACTTCTGCCACTACTCCCGGAGACCTGACACAGCCTGCATTGGTGGCTGGCGCCCAATCATCTACTCAAAGGTGTTTCCCTGGAGACTCCTCGTTGGATTCTAGTGACAATGGATGCAAGTCTCTCTGGGTGGGGTGCTCTCTGTTAGCATCAATCGACGCAGGGGACGTGGTTGACTCAGGAGGCGCAATGGTCCATAAATCGACTGGAAGCACAGGCGGTTCACCTGGCTTTATGGCATTTTCTGCCTCTCTTCGAGGCACGGGCGGTACGAGTTCTATGCAACAACGCAACGACAGTGACATATATCAACCACCAGGGCGGCACCAAGTCCCTAAGAGTATCCATGGAAATGGCCCTTCTCCTTCCCTGGGCAGAAACCCATCTGCAGGCTCTCTCGGCGCAACACATCGCTGGGTTGCAAAACTTACAAGCCGACTTCCTCAGCCGACGCACTCTCAATCCCGGAGAGTGGGAGCTAGCTCCTTGGGCTTTTCAGAGAATTGTCCAAACATGGGGGCAGCTGATAATGGATCTAATGGCGATGGCAGCAAATTTCAAAGTACCAGTCTTTTTCAGTCGCAGGAGGGAGTTTCACTCCTGCGGATTGGATGCCCTGGCTCAATCATGGTCACAGGGGGAGCTACTATACATGTTTCCTCCATGAGGTCTCATCGGCAGAGTACTCTGAAAAATTCTGTCACACCGGGGGAGTGTGATCCTGGTAGCTCCCAACTTGCCTTGGTATGTGGACCTCGTTCGATTAACTCGTGTACCACCATTGCATCTGGGTGCTCGTCAGGGTCTACTATGTCAAGGTCCAATTCTGATGGACGACTCGATTCGCTACTTGCTTACGTCCTGGCTCTTGAACACCAATGCCTAAGCGATAAAGGTTATTCGAGTCAGCGTATGCCCGGGTTTGGCGCGCCTTCAAAGCTTGGTGCGTGCAGCGGAGTATCTCTCCTTGGAAGATGGGAATCCCGAAGATTCTTACCTTCCTCCAGGAGGGTCTGGATAAAGGGTTAGCGCTGGGGTCCCTCCAGGTGCAAGTAGCTGCGTTGACTTGTTTTCGGGGGCCTGTTGGTGGTCGCTCTATAGCATCCCATGTGGATGTGTTCCATTTCCTTAACGCGGTTAAGGTGGTTCGGCCTCTGGTATTGGCATGGGATCTGTCCCTTGTCTTAGGGGTTTTGATGCGGGCTCCTTTTGAGCCGCTTATGCACATCACTGTGAGAGATTTAACGCTTAAAACGGTGTTTCTAGTAGCAATGACTTCAGCACGGAGAGTATCCGAATTACAAGCACTGTCCTGCAGGGACCCTTATCTTTCCTTCTCAAATGAACGGGTCCTCTTGCGTACTGTTCCTTCTTTCCTTCCAAAGGTACTTACGTCGTTTCATGTCAGTGAGCCGATTTTCCTACCGTGTTTTTCGGAGGCTCAGTGTGCGGACGAAAATAAGGGACTCTGTTATCTGGATCTTGGCAGAATCCTTCGAGTACATTCTTCAGAATCTTTGGGTAACCAATCCTTTCTGTGTCTCAGATCATCTTTTTGTGCTTTTTGCTGGACCCCGTAAGGGTCAAGCTGCTTCCAAGCGCACAATCGCTCGGTGGTTGCAGTTGGCAATTGAATCGGTGTATATACTTAAGGGGAAACCTGTTCCTATCGGTCTCTGAGCGCACTCTATGCGAGCGCAAGCTATGTCTTGGGTGGAGCGCTCTCAGGTTCATCCTCTTGATATCTGTTGGGTGGCCACGTGGTCTTCCCTGTCCACTTTTGTGCGTCACTATCGACTCGATACTCAATCTCGGGAAGAAGCACAGTTCGGAGCAAGGTTGTCTCGGCGGCTGTGTCTTCCCACCCAAAGGACAGTTAGCTTGGGTACTTCCCATTTGTCTGGACTGGTCTAGCAAGATGTACTGGAGGGAGAAATTTTTACTTACCGTTAATTTCCTTTCCTGGAATCCTCCTAGACCAGTCCAGGACCCTCCCTATTCTGACTATCTGGTTCAGAGGTGTATTGCGGAGCAGCCAAGACTTTGCAGCAGAGTGCTATCACCTCTTGTAAATATTAATGTTTGGATTTTTTGAATTTTTTGCTTCATGGTTACAACTGTTTTCCATTATGGCTTGTTACAATACTGGAGCGCCCTCTACTAGGGGTAGCTAGATATTACCAGGGAACCGCCTATCAATTTTTTTATTTGTCTCTGTCTCCAACATCTGCTGGTAGGGGGACTAAACCCACTTGTCTGGACTCGTCTAGCAGGATTCCAGGAAAAGAAATTAACGGTAAGTGAAAATTTCTCCTTTGTACAATTCATTGGTGAAGTCCACATGTACAGTCGGCGCTTGTGCTACTGGAAGAAGGTGTTTGAGATGAATAGATGATTAGTCCTGCAGAATTCTGTCTTTCTCCAGCTTCATTTCTGTTGCCAAGTCCATATTTTTCCAACTGCGTTGCCTTCTTCTTTATTGCCAACTTTTGCATTCCAGTCACCCGTGACTATAATGATATACTGTTTGCATGTTCTGTCAATTTCAGCTTCTACTTGTTCATAGAAATCAACTTCATCCTCTTCTGCAGATGTTTTTGGGGCACAAACCTGAATTATAGTTGTGTTGATGGGCATTCCTCATAGACGGATAGAAATTAAACGTTCATGGGGGGCGGAGCCTGATGTCCAGCGGGTAGGACGCTTTGCGTTGAAGCTCCCGAGAGGCCTACTTAGAATCCTGACTTAATACCTATACAAACTTACTATTTTGCTCCGAGCTGACCGGGGTACCTCGGGGGGGATGGCGGCCCATAAACCAGCGCGCTTGGACTTCGGGTCTCCTTCTTCTTCTCACGGAAAACGCTCCAAAACAGAGGTGTCCTCCCCACAGAAGATGGTTCCATTTCGTGAAAACCCCGAAATGCACCTGGAGATTTTGGAGGAAATACGCGGTGTGAAGGAATTGGTGCAGTCCAATGGAGAAGCGCTTCGAGCCATGCGAGAAGACTTTGGAGTGCTCCAGGACCGACTTGAAAGTCTTTCATTACGGCAGGACAATATGGCGGGGGTCCTCGACTCGCACGCGGTGCGCTTGGGCAAACTGGACAAGGCTGAGCGCCAGATACAGAATCTTCAAAAGGAGTTAGAAGATAGCAATAATCGAGCCCGTCGCAACAATGTGAGGCTCCTCGGAATGCCGGAGGGGGTGGAAGCAGGAGATATAAGAGAATTCTTGCTCAAAACTCTTCCCTCCTTGCTGAAGATCACTTTTCATAGAGAACTGGAAATCGATCGAGCACACCGTGTTCCTGCCCACATGGCGCCCAACCGCACGACCCCCCGGCCTATTATCTTTAGCTTGCTTCGATATCAACAAGTGGAACAAATTTTAAATGCTGCCCGAGTGAATCATCATTTGGAATTTGAAGGTCGTAAAGTCTCCTTCTTTCCTGATTTGGCAAAGCCTACCGTTGACCGTCGGAAGAAACTCCTTGCTCTTCGCCCTCGACTTCAACAGCTACAGGCTCGCTTTGGCCTGTTGTATCCAGCGAAGCTTCGAGTGACTCTCCACAACCAAACCAGGACGTTCGAAGATCCTGATCTACTTTCAACATTTTTAGACTCCAAAGAAGCAGAGCAGATGCGCTAATCCCAAATCTTGGACTCTTATCTGTCGGCTCTGTCCGCCATTTTGAAGGGCCCGATGCGGCGGTCATAGCCAAGCACAGAGATTGCCTGGACTTTCTTTCTTTCTCTATATGACTTATGTTTTTTGATCTCCTATCCCTTCATGATGTGTGCCTCGGTCGGATTCGGAGCACGCACAGTCCTACAGGTTATGTGTTTTTTCAATTTCGGCCTTCTCTGGGGTTTCTCCCCGCAGACACACGGTCGCCAGTAATTTTGGGGTTTTGCTTCTCCTCTACCTTACTGCGGTTTTCTTTGTTAATGTGGGGCGCTTCATTGTATTATATTAGCTTATTTTTCTTATGTCATGTGTACAGCCAGATACAGTCAGTTTGAGGGACATAGTGAAATTATGTGTGCTATAATGCTCAGAATTTTTGACTTTTCTGAATGGCCTTATGTAAAATCTTATCAATTATTGTAAAAGGCATTAATGGTCCACTCAAAGGAAAGAAAATCCTTAGCTATCTTAGCCATGAGCATGTTGATTTAGTGTTTCCTCAGGAATCGCATTTAAACTTTGTGGAAACACTGAAACTCAATGCTAAGCTTTACATGGTAGCTGCCTATTCTCCCACCGTTTCCAAATGGTACGGGGTAGCCATACTGGTTAAGAAGTCTTTGCACGCTACTGTACTTGATATTAGCGTTGACAAAGAGGGTAGATGGGCCCGTGTACACCTTGAGGTTGGAGATAGTGAATTCACGTGTATTTGCATTATGCCCCGAATGTGGACAACCCTGCTTACTATGCAAGTATTGCGCAGTCGGCATAGGCCTCTGCCAATGCTCCATTAATACTTGGTGGCGATTTTACTCCAGTGTTCCCTCAATCTTTTCTTCTCAAATAAAGCGCTCGTTGGCTGGAAGATCCAGTACCGAGTAGACCTGTGTGGCTAGATATAGAAGCGGGCCTTTGCAAACCGATTCCTCTTACTTTTCTCCCTGGTATGACTCTCCCATCAGACTCCCACTATCCACCAATGCTTTTAGACACTTTAGGTGCCTTTAATACTCTTATGCAATCTTTTAGACTCCCGACTCCGGTCAGAGCAAATTCAGCATCGCCTTCGGAGTACTAGGGTACTCCCGCCATCGGCATTCTCTACATAAGGTTGATTGGAGACTTTCCGATCTATCGGTAGTTCACCGGGTGTAGCATCCAATTTTTACTAAACCTTATGTAATGCTATAACTAGAGATACCCCTATAGCGCAGAAAGTATGGGAGAGAGAATTGCATGTGACTTTGACCTCGGAGCAATGGAGCCTTATCTGGTGTAGAGGGACACGGGTTCCCGATCCGCCTCACTCACTCAGACCCCCTTCTTTCTAGCCCACCGGTGTTTTTACACTCCTCACAGATTAGACAAATGGAACACTACTCAGGGCAATGGTTGCTGGACATGTCCTGCGGCCATTGGTTCATTGTCTCATGTTATGTATGAATATCCCGTACTACAGTATTACTGGCGTCGGGTCTGGGGTTGTATTTAGTCTATCTCGCACTCTCAGGAGCCCCTTTCTTGGAGGATAGTGGGACTTCGCCCAGTTGCGGGGATCCCCTCTCTCCCAAAAATGGCTTATCTCCTTTCGAACTTTATGCTTGGCATTGCTCTTTCCCTAATTAAGTAATACCGGAAATTTAGCTCCCAGCTGAGCCCCAATGAATGGCGGAATTATGCCTGTCTTTACAGTAAATATGTACAAATACCTCGTCTGTTCGCTTCCCCTGTTCAGACTCCTTTTCATTGGTCTCAATGGAAGATGCTCAATGACTATGTACATTTTGCTAAATGCTCTCATCTGACTGTCTAACTTTGTATATATCTCTGTCTCATGATCATGCTGTATCGTAGATGCTCTTTTGATCGTTTGATGTATAATCACTGTTAATTGGAAGTGCCCACATGCTGATCTAATCGGGTAGAGAAGAAGCATCGGGGTGGGGGGTAATTGGGTTTACTTTTCCTTATTGTATACTTGTTTTGTCTCCTTTGGTGTGTTGTTTCTTTTGTTTGTTGCAAAATGAAAATAAAATTTAAAAAAAAAAAAAAAAAAAAAAAAGAAATTAAACGTTCATGGACTGCGCTGTATTTCAGTACAGTTCTTGCAAGTTTCTTCTTAATTATAAATGCAACATCATTTCTTCTTTGTCATTTCCAGCATAGTTTCATGTGATCATCAGATGCAAAGTGCCCGATGCCAGTCCATTTCAGTTTGCTGTCACCCAACAGATCAAGTTGTACACATTCCATTTCATTCTTGACTACCTCCAACTTCCCTTGGTTCATGCTTCATAATTTCCATGTCCCAATATGTAAGACATTTTTGCAACTTCTGACTCTCATTTCATGTGCAGCTACGTCAGCTGTCAGACATCTCAAGGCTTTGATCCAACCCCATCATAAATGCTGGCTTTACTCTGAAGTCTTCAGCTCATCCCCAATAGCCAGTTGAGTGCCTTCCAACCTTGGTGGGGTCTCATCTTCCAGCACTATAGTGCAATTTGTTTTGTGACTATCCATTGGGTTTTCATGGCAAGATACAGAAGCAAATTTACCAGGTTTTTCTTCTGCACGGGTAATTCTAGTGTTGCCATTGTCACAGAAATGTGATCCTAGGCTGCCAACACCGTCCCATTCTGCTGCTGCCCAGATGGGTGGTTTGTCTTAGTCTGGCACCTCAGCTGAGATCTGTCTATCTTAGGAGACCCTGCCAGTAGTTAAGCTACTGATAGCTTAGCTCTCAGCATCACTGATGCACACAAGTCCTCACAGTGCAACAAGCTGCAAACCAAGAAAGCTTACACCAACATAAAGATATATCTAAGTTGCAGAACATTTGTCAGATTTAAGGTGACGACACAGTGCTACTTGTATCATATCTTGCCATTTGGTTTGGCATCTGTTCTGTTTACACTTACCATGTGCCCTACAATCATAATGACAGGAACAGTTGGGTATCCATGTGACAGTTGGTTGATTAAGAATATTCATATAGACTGAAGTATCATTGCAGACTACCAACCAGTTGCTACAATCACTAGGGTTTGTGATTAACTTTTCCAAATTTTCTGTCCAGTGATCACCCTAACTATAAGTCACAGAGACTGTGATGAAAATAACACAGGCCAAGGCCTAGCTCACCAGTCAGAGAGCCCAGGAAATCATGACCGTGGACAGTAAATACTTGGCTTCATAGTAACAACCTTACATCATTCCTATGATACTTTTCCACATGAAATGAATGGACTGTAAAACCTCAATAGTTTTAAACCAGTTAGAAATTTTAGAACTGTATCAAGACCACAGAAGAGCTCAGAGTTTGTATTGGTAGTTCTCTCCTGTTAATGTGATGAAGGATCTTCTAGTCCACATTTCTTAAATCAGATTACTATGATGTTAGAAGAAACTCTACATCCAACATCTCTGGTTTCATCACAAACAAGATATCATGACATCTTTTCATTCAGCATTTCTGAATCAAAATCTAAAAACAGACCTGGTCCACTTTTAGCAGAGCTATATTGGCATCTAGAAGCCCAACCAGAAAAATTCAAGATAGTAGCACTGACCTTTAAGTCATTAAAAGGTTCGAAGTCTCAATATTTTATTTCTTGGCTAAGTTAGTATCAGCAAGTTGAATATTCTCTCTTGTTACAAATTATGGCACGAACTTCCAAGATATAATGGAAATTTAATTACCTCAATTCTAAATGTCTTTTTAAAACTTGAGGGTCAATATTTAGTAGAATTGGTTGACATTTGTTTAAATGCTGGCCGCTCTGGGTAAATTACATTCAGATATTAAATATCGGTATATGGATAGTGGCCAATGCTGAGCATCCAGATACTGTGGATACTGTGGTCAGTGCTGAGCATCCAGATGCTGTGGATACTGTGGTCAGTGCTGAGCATCCAGATGCTGTGGATACTGTGGTCAGTGCCGAGCATCCAGATACTGTGGATACTGTGGTCAGTGCCGAGCCTTCAGATACTGTGGATACTATTGTCAGTGCCGAGCATCCAGATACTGTGGATACTGTGGTCAATGCTGAGCATCCAGATACTGTGGATACTGTGGTCATGCTGAGCATCCAGATACTGTGGATACTGTGGTCAGTGCTGAGCATCCAGATGCTGTGGATACTGTGGTCAATGCTGAGCATCCAGATACTGTGGATACTGTGGTCAGTGCCGAGCATCCAGATACTGTGGATACTGTGGTCAGTGCCGAGCATCCAGATACTATGGATACTGTGGTCAGTGCCGAGCATCCAGATACTGTGGATACTGTGGTCAGTGCCGAGCATCCAGATACTGTGGATACTGTGGTCAGTGCCGAGCATCCAGATACTGTGGATACTGTGGTCAGTGCTGAGCATCCAGATGCTGTGGATACTGTGGTCAGTGCTGAGTATCCAGATGCTGTGGATACTGTGGTCAGTGCCGAGCATCCAGATGCTGTGGATACTGTGGTCAGTGCCGAGCATCCAGATACTGTGGATACTGTGGTCAGTGCCGAGCATCCAGATACTGTGGATACTGTGGTCAATGCCGAGCATCCAGATACTGTGGATACTGTGGTCAGTGCTGAGCATCCAGATACTGTGGTCAGTGCTGACACTATGAGGGGAATTTTAGAAGAGCCATCCAAGTGCAGTTTGGGACAACTAAGCCAGAATGTCTGAAAAAAAACCCAGGCATGTTCAAGTGCAAACATGATTTCACAAACATGGATGTGTCCGATATGAATGGCTGCAGGGGCGTCTACATAGACATGCCCAGAAACATATTTCACAACCTGGATGTCTAGGATAACCTAATGGTTAGAATAGTGGGTTAGGAGCAGGGCAACAAAGGCTCCAATACCACTGCTACCATCATTGACATTGTGCTGAGTACTGAGGATGAGGAAATGCTTTCTTCTCTATGCCTTCTGGAAGTTTTTCTGTTAAAACAAGCACTTTTCAGGTGTCTGGAGCAGGTCCATCATTAGACATGACACTGGATGTCCATCAAGTGGGAAGGTCCAGAATCGCAGGAGCACCTCAGCCACTCCTCCAGGTTCCTGGAAACGCACCAGCCATGACTCTTCCACACCTCTGTTCAGACTTGGATGTCCTCATGCCGGGGATGTCCCCAGAGCCGGCTTCTAAAATGGCTTTCAAGATGTCTCTGTGCTTTGGACATCTCTAAGCCCATTTTCAGACAAGCACAAATAAGGCTTCTGAAATGACCCCCTTTTCTGTATAGTGATGATATTCAGCGCCGCTATGCGGATAGACATCTAGGACAGCTTTTCCTGTCCTACATATTGCGACACTGAATATTGCAACTATACAGATAACTCTCAGCTCTGCCTGTGCTCTGTGACCAGACTGCCCTAGTACTATCCCTCTTACCAGTGCTATTCCAGTTAGCAGATGCTGCTAACCGGGTAAGTGCTTTTGACTTCTTGGCTTTTGCATTATGTTAGATATTTGTTTGTTTAATTACTGTCATCTCTCTCTTAAGTTGGTGGTTGCAGGTTAACTTTCATTAAGTAGCCCTATGTTCAATATATACTGCTGATTGGTTAGATCCAGATCAGCCACGACATTATATCCTCCAAAGAAAAAAGAATACTTTGATTATGGTTTATCCTTGTGAATTGTTCTATGTATGCTGTTCATTTATATTATTTGTTGAGTTTAGTCTCTCTATGTATTTTTTTCTTTTTATCAACTCAATATTATTCTAGTACAGACGATTAAATAATAATTTTCTACCTGAATAAGTTGTGTCAGGAAGCTGGCAAAGTATAGAAGTGTAGAATTGGATGTTCTCTTATGATAGAGATCCCCAAACAATGCCCTACAGGCCAAAACTGGCCTACTAACCTGTTTTCCCTAGCCCTTGCTACAAACACTAAGACCAAACTGCTCATCACCCCCTACCCCCCTGCAGTTCATCTCATCCCTCTCTTTCCTCCACTCCCCTCTCCCCATAGTCCTTTCACTTGCCTTTACTTTCAGTGGTGGCAGCAGGGCCGGCCCGTCCATTGTGCTAGAATGTTGTTCAGGGGGCCCCCCGCCAACAACATCCTGCACATGTTCAGCTCCCGGCTCACCTCTCTACAGCAGCTCATAGCTCCTGGCAGGCTCAGAAACAGCTCCCTACAGTTGCCGAAGTGAACAGCGTTGTTTTTCTTCACTTCGGCAGCTGTGTTTTAATGTAGATCACTGTCACGCTGAGTGCCGGGACACAGGAAATGTCCTTTAACCTCCAGCATGCCAACGACCTACATTACAACACAGCTACCAAAGTGAAGGAAAACAATGCTTTTCACTTCAGCGGTTGTAGGGAGCTGTTTCTGAGCCTGCCAGGAGCTGCTATAGGGAGGTGAGCCGGGGCCTCTAAAGCCTGCCGCGGGGCTCTTCGGGGAGGGGGGGCTAGGGATTGAAATGGACTGGGGGGAGGCCTAAGATTAGAAATGGGCTGAGTGGGAGGGGCTAAGATTGGAAATGGGCTGAGTGAGGGGGACCTAAGATTGGAAATGGGCTGAGTGGGGAGATGCTAGGATTGGAAAAGGGCTGATAGGGGAGCTAGTATTGGAATGGGTTGATGGGGGGCTAGGACTGGAAATGGGCTAAGTGGGGGGGCTAGGACAGGAAATGAGCTGATTTTGGGGGCTAGGACTGGAAATGGGTTGAGTGTGGGGAGGGCTAGGATTGGAAATGGACTAAGTATGGGGGAGCTTGGACTGGGAATGGGCTGATGTGGTGCTGGAATAGGATTGGAAATGGCTGATGGGGGGCTAGGATTGCAAATGGGGGAGTTTGGACTGGAAATAAGCTGATGGGGGCTGGAATAGGACTGGAAATGAGCTGATTGGGAGGGCTAGGACTGGAAATGAACTGATGGGGGATAGGACTGGAAATAGGCTGATGCAGGGGGATGGGAGAATAGAACTAGAAGGGAGCAGATGTTGGGTGGGGCTGGAACTAGGAAGGGAGCTGATGTTGGGGGAGAACTAGAAGGGGAGAGGGCTGGGGGAATGAGAGGGGAAAAGATATTTTGTGTGGGAGGGAAGAAAAATCTACGAGTGGCCGAGTATTGGGAGAGTAAGTGGGGACTGAGGATGGAAGGGTGAAATTTGAGTAGATGATAAAGGAATAAAGAAAGAAATGGAGGAAAGAGCAAAAGGGGAAAGATCAGTATGTTAAAGCAGATGTAGAAGAGAGAATGGAAAAAATCTAGAAGAGAGAAGAAAGGACAAATGGACAGCAGACAATGGAGAATTAGCAGAAGACAGAAGAAACCAGAAGAAAGTGACTGGAGCTATTACAACTGAAAAATAAAATGCCCAAACAACAAAAGGCAGAAAAATACTTTTTTTATTTTGAATTTATTAACTAGAATATGTCTGTTCTGGGAAATTTGTATTGCTAACGTCTTTGCGTTTTTGTTTAGTATAAGAGGAAATTAATTTATAGTTTTATTTCTCCAGTGTTGTTGTACATTCCAGGTTCGGTTTTAAGGGTTCCCAATTTAATTATTGTCTTCCGATTTCTAAATTGTGATCCCTTGTTCTTTGTTTGCTGACGGTCTATGTTCTGCATGTGTAACCGAGCAGAAGTATTCTAGTGATGTAATTTCTATTTGACATTGCCACTTGTTCTCTTTCCCCAGTAGGAGATGTATTGGTATTCTCTGGGATGTATTGGTTTAATATTTACAGTGTTGCCTTTTGATAGGTAGGCTTTGATGCTTTGTGAGTCCTGGTAGTGCTGTTATGATACGGTGAGTTTGCTATGGGTTCTAAATGAGGAGTATGGCCTGGCAGATGGCACTGGAGTATAGTATTGTAGAAATCTGGTAGTCTTTCTTTATCCAGACACTCATTAAGGGATGTGTTAACATTATGCTAATATTTATGCAAATGAGGCTCCTTATGCAAATGAGGCCCACAATAAGTCTCCGTAAATGGCCCTTGCACCCCCCCTCCCCCCGGTGGTAGGCAACCTAAAGCCTTCTCTCTGTTGCATCCCACCCTGCCAAAAACAGTAAGTTAGGTAAGAGGTCTGAAACGTTTGCGGACCCCAGGGATCTGTGCTGGGCCCGCTGCTTTTTAACATATTCATAAATGACTTTTAAATGGGAATAACGAGTGAGGTGATCAAATCTGCAGATGACACAAAATTATTCAAAGTTGTTATAATACAAGAGGATTGTGAAAAATTGCAAGAGGACCTTGATAAATTAGAAGACTGGACGTTCAAATAGAGATGAAATTTAATGTGGACAATTGCAGGGTTATGCACTTAGGCAAGTACATCCCAAACTACGGTACACAATGCAAGGTTCCACATTAGGAACCACCACCCAGGAAAAGGATTTAGGCATCATCGTGGATAATACATAGAAAACCTCTGCCCAATGTGCAGCGGTGGCCAAGAAAGCAAATAGAATGCTAGGAATCATAAGGAAAGGAATGGAGAATAAAACCAAGGATATTATAATGCCTCTTTATCTTTCCATGATGCAACCACATCTTTAATATTGTGTGCAATGCTGGTATCTTAAAACTATACAGCAGAATTAGAAAAGGTACAGAGAAGTCAGCATAATGGTAAAGGGGATAGAAGGATAACCCTATGAGAAAAGGCTTAAAGGGTTAGGGCTCTTCAGCTTGGAAAAGATGGCAGAGGGGAGATATGATAGCGGTCTATAAATTAATGAATGGAGTGGAACGGTTAAACATAGATCGGTTGTTTACTCCATCAAAAAGTAGAAAGACTAGGGGACACACAATGACGTTACTGTGTAACCCATTTAAGACTAATAAGAGAAAATATTTTTTAATTCAACGTATAATGACACTCTGGAATTTATTACTGGAGGATGTATTAAAAGCTGTTAGTGTACTGTAGCTGGGTTTAAAAAAGGTTTGGACAAGTTCGTGGAGGAATGGTCCATAAACTATTATTAAAGAGAACCAGGGAAATACATTGATTATCCCAGGATAAGCATTGTGGAACTTGTGTACCTTTTTGGAAAACTGACAAGTGACCTGGATTGGCCACTGTTGAAAACAGGATACGGGGCTTGATGGACCTTGGTCTGGCCCAGTATGGCATTTCTTATGTTCTCATGTTGTATAAGATAAGGGTCATATACCTAGCAAGAAAATATCCTGGCAGACAGACTGCTATATCCTTATGAAGCATTTATAGGGTCCAGAATGTGACAACAGAAATGCTTTCTTGAGCGGTATCTGCCTGGGCTGCATCTGTTTATGACAGTGCTGAACAAAAATATATTCATTTTCGGCTCAGGAAAGAGACTGGAAATCAACTTTATCAGGCACCTTCTCCCAGCATTGGGATACAGGTCTTCTGGACAGTATGTATATATATATATATATATATATATATATAAAATCTCCTCTCTTTTGGTACCAAAAACTTAGAACAGACGGTGTCTTTGAGTCTTACAGCACTATATTAACTGAGATACTTTTACATTTTTTTGTCAACTGGAGATGTGCATTGTCAGACTAGGTTTCTCATCAAGTCTAGTACGTCAGCTCTAAGGCTCGTTAATCTGTCAAAACATTCAGAAGGTAATAGTTGATGATTTGGGGTTTTCAAAGATCTTCTCTCCTATCATTCTGGCTTCAGAGAGGGAATCAATCAGAAATTAAGGATGTAAATAGAGGAAGTTGTCATCTGGTGTGAAAATTGCTTAAAAAGCTTCTTCATATCTGAGACTTTTGAAAAACAATGCCATCAGAGTTTATATTAGTTGAGTTGATACATACTAGCATATTGTAAAAGGGACCTCAATGACTGTTCATATGAGGCAGCATTTTAGAAAGGGTGTTCAAGTGCAATCTGGGACGTCCAGGGCAAAACATGCAGAAAATGCCAGGGATGTCTATGTTTCAGCCTGATTTTAGAAACAGACACTGCCGATGTGTACAGCTGTGCCAGCGGCCACATGGAAGTCCTTATTACAAAAAAGTGGGGCAGGAATGTCTATCACATGCTTGTTTGCATAATGGGACGTCTGTCAGCATACCAAAAGGAAAACAAAAGCCCACATTCCCCATCAGTGTTTGTTTCCAACATGGAAAACATAAGGGGATATGAATGTACCTCTTCTTCACAAGATATTTAGCTGGCAAAACAATCAATTTTCCAATTCCTATTTGTGCCTGAAGCAGGTATAAATTTGGACAAGACTCAGGACGTGCAGGGCATTTTTGAAATTGGGCAAGGATAGCCAGGTTCCTGGGAATGTCAGCAAACATGTCTACACTACACCCTGTTCTGAATTGGATGTCCTCACAGTGAGGACCTCTTTAACATTGCTTTCTACAATGGTTCTAGGAATGTCTCCATGCTTTGGACGTCTGTATGCCCATTTTCAGATGCCCAAAGCACAAATAGGGCTTCTAAAATAACCCCTTTAGTATTCAGTTGTCCAGTCAATGTAGAGCTTGTTTTGAAGCCCCCTTCCCTTCCCAAAAAGCATTCTGCAGTATTCTGGGAAAGCTAGATGAATCTGTCCTGGCTAAT
This sequence comes from Ichthyophis bannanicus, assembly GCA_033557465.1. Taxonomy (NCBI): domain Eukaryota; kingdom Metazoa; phylum Chordata; class Amphibia; order Gymnophiona; family Ichthyophiidae; genus Ichthyophis; species Ichthyophis bannanicus. The sequence continues at coordinate 575,418,652 of CM066035.1, forward strand.
AAAAGCCACATTCAAGATTCATAATTTACTGTATCTGAGTAACCCGCACAGTCAATGTAATCCAAGTAATTCTTGCTTTTAATATTAAGGGCCCCTATTATTAAAGGCTGCTGTGGATATGCTATTAATGAACCAGTCTCTTGCACATTAATGGCAAAGGCCGCAGGTTAGCTGTCAGGGGTATACTAAATATGTCCCTGGCAGCTAATGCGTAAAGGGTTTCCTTAATGTGCGCGCCACTAGAACAAGTTTACTTAACAACTCTAATAGAGGAGTCATTAGATGAACCCATGTTAGGAGCCCCATTGCTGCTGAGCATGCGGCAATTCCCTTGGTGCTAGCGGCAATGGTCTCTCCACTCCAACTCTCCACCTATTCCTCTCCCCATCCTGCATTTGCTGATTAACGTGCATTTTAACATGCAAAGGAAGATACTATCACGCGTTAGTGTTCTCAAGTTGAGGGAATTAGAGAAGATGGCTAAAGTATTGCATTATCAAAGTGTAATCATATACCATTTTCTTTTATTTTTTACTTCTTGCTCTCTCATTTATTTCCCCACTATAGTTTATTTTTCCTCCCCCTGTTATTGTAGTTTAAAAATTATCTAAAATATTATATTGCAAATTTCTGAGTATTTGTTTTTGGTTGATTATGTTTTTTTTCTTTCTTGTCTATTTTTCTTCTAATATGTATGCTTGTCAAATTTTGTTAAGAAATATAAAATAAAAAAATATGGTACTTTTGGTGATCAATCGTGATGATGATATCCTTGCTTCCTTTTCCCAAGGTAGAGACTCTCAGCTTCTTAATATCCAAAAAAAGATCTCAATTGTGAATTAAGGAATATTTTGCCCTATATATTTAACAATACATTTACATGGGCATCTAAGAAAAAAAGTTGGTCCATTGCTCCAGGTCTTTCCAGACCTGTTGTAGCAGCGGGCCATAATTAGCCTGATACAAAGCCTCCAGAGCCGCAGTCAACTGCACCCACAGATAACGAATAGCTCGCTTGATCCACTGAAAAGGGAGGCATTCCTGCAATTGAAGGCAGTCTTCCAGACCAACCCCAACTTTCAAGATTTCTGACTTTGTAATATTAATCTTGAATCCTGATACTTCCAAAAAGGCCTCAAAGAGCTGCATTGCCCTAGGCAGGGAGATCATGGGGTCATTCAGCAAATAGCGCTATCTTATATTCCCGGGTGCCCCCCTGGACTTCCAGGATCAAGTGAAACTGCTGCGCCAAGGGTTCCATAACAAGAGCAAACAGTAATGGGGACAGGGTACATCCCTGGAGTGTACCCTGCCCCAGAGAAAAGCTTGCAGTGTGGCAACCTTTTACGCGAACACTCGCCCAGAGCTCCCGATACAGGTTCCGAATCCATATCTTAAAATAAAGTCCAAAGCCCAATCTGTCTAGGACCCCCCCACAAGAACTCCCAGCCGACTTGATCAGTAGCCTTCTCCGTGTCTACCCCAACTAGGAGCATTGGCTGCGGATCCCCGTGGGTAACATGCATTACCTGGAGCACCCAGCAGGTATTGTTCGCCGCCTTCCATCCTGGAACGAACCCCACCTGGTCCCCATGCACTAATTTGGGGAGTATCCGGTTTAATTGTGTGACCAGCAGAGCGGCCAAGATTTTCACATCAGTATTAAGAAGTGAAATAAGGTGTTAGGAGGACACCTCAATATTTGGCTTGCCCGGTTTAGGTATAATGGTGATCACTGTCTCCAACTATGACTCTGCCAACAATTCCCCTTTTAAGATGTTGTTAAAAAGCTCAGCCAGTATAGGAGCCAAATGTTTGCATATTTTTTTATAATAGAGGGAAATCCATCACTTCCCGGGGCCTTTCCCACGGGCAAACGGCAGATAGTTAGCTGCACCTCCTGTGCTGTTATCTCAGCTTCAATATCTTCCCGATCAGCATCCAACATTTCCAGCAGGTCCACACCCTCTGAGGAAGGCCTCCACATGGGCATGACTGACTGGATCCCCAGCTTACAGGCATTCAAAATAGATTGCGAATGCCGCCCTTATCCTGCTGGACTCCATCTGAAGGTTCCCCGCTGCATCCCGCACCTCGCGTATCATGCGGGAAGCCCGTTGCTTCTGAAGACGTAACGCGAGATACCGCCCCACCTTATTACCTTGTTCATAAAAGATTTGGCTTAACTGGCATCACATACTCTCTAAATATTGTTCAACATATCCATCTAGGTCGGCCCGAACTGCCCGCCACTGTTTCCAGCCCCAATGGGAGCCAGTACGTGCATGCTCCAACTGCAGGCACTTGGCCTCCGTCGCTAAGTGCCAGATCTCATACGCCCACTTTCATTTAGTGCATGCTACTTCTGCAATAAGGTAATAAGGTGACCTCGAACCGTAGCCTTAAAGGCATCCCAAACACTTCTTCCGTGGAGTGCAGCTCAAAATATTCTTGAATAAAAAGATCATGTGCCCGAACTGCCGCCACATGATTAAGAAAGCTCCCCTGCATCACCTATGTTCGTTCGCGTGTGTGGGCTGCCGGGTCACCAATCTCTACCCAGCAAGGAGCATGGTCTGACCATGTTATAGTCCTGTAATCCACCGCTTCCTCTCCATCCAGCAAACACTGGTCCAGCAGCAGATAGTCGATTCTAGTATGGACCTGATGGACCGGCGAGTAATAAGTATAACCGCGGTCACCTCGATGCAGATCCTGCAACGTGTCCCGCAGACCCAGATCTATGAACATGGCCCTAAGCACTCTATTGGTCCCATTCCTCCCACCCCCCCCCCCCCCCCAGGGCACCACTTCCTGTGGAATCCAAATGAGGCTGCATACAGGCGTTACAGTCCCCATCCAAGATCATGCACCTTGGCAAACTCTGCCAGCGAGGCTACCCCTCATTAGGGGTATAGATGTTTGCCAGGGTGAAGAGAATACCATCCAGGCGCGCATTCAAAAAGATCCACCTTCGAGCTTTATCTCTCTGCACATCCTCAACTCCAAAACTCAAAATTTGTCGAAGCAATATAGCCACCCCACATTTCTTGCGTCCCAGAGGCTGCCCAACTCTCTAAATAGGGCCTTTGTCTCAAACAACCTTGGTGGGTGCTACGGAGATACGTCTCCTGCAGGTATACTACATCACCTCCCTTGGCCCACAATTCCTTAAACAACAAGGAACATTTCCAGGGAGAGTTCAGCCTCTTCCCCACATCAATACCATTTATTTATTTTATTTATTTGAGGTTTTTCTATACCGCAGTCTTTAAAATCAGCTCGGTTTACATTTAAAACAAATTTGTACAGTGCAGGCGGTGTCCGCACTGTACTTACAAGGAACAGGGTTTACAACTTGGCTAACTGGGGAGACTATGTACAGGCTACTCAGTAACAGGCTACTCAGTTAAGCAACTATATACAGGCGAGACAGTCGGGCCAGTGGGAGCAGGCGGCGACATGACTGCTTGATGACTATTTACAAAAAATTGTATGCTATATACAAAATTGTGTGCTATCTACAAAATTGTGTGCTATATGCAGTTGCATATCGTGTGTCTGGGGGCATTAGCGGTGACATGACTGCTTGATGACTATTTACAACAAATTGTATGCGATCTACAAAATTGTGTGCTATCTACAAAATTGTGTGCTATATGCAGTTGCATATCGTGTGTCTGGAGGCATTTGTGGGCGGGGCTGGGGCTGCATGTTGCTGTTGGGTCGAGGGTGCTGTGTTGATGGGTGCGTGAGGATGGCTGTTGAGCGTCTCCGTTATGGTAGTAGCGCTGGAGAAAGAGGTGGTGTTTTAGAGCCTTTCTGAAATGGGCGAGCTCGGTTATGGAACGGATGTTGGGCGGGAGGGAGTTCCATCATGAGGGTAACTAGTACATGAAGGCCCGGTTTCATGTTGCTTGTGAGCACTTTGTAATCTTGCTCGGGATGTTCAGAGTGTTGGCAGCGGCTGATCTTCTGATTCTATTTGGGGGGGGTGGTGAGGATGAGGTCCATGATGGAGGTGGAGGTGAGCCCGTTGATGGCCTTGAACGTCATTAATAGGATTTTGAATGTGATCCTGCAGTGGACCGGCAGCCAATGTAGGTGATTCAGGATAGGAGTTATATGGTCCCTCCTGGCGGCTCCATGTAATATTCTGGCGGCTGCATTCATTGCGAGCTGCAACGGGTTCAGTGTGCTTTTTGGGAGCCCATGTAGGATCGAGTTGGCGTAATCGAAGTGGGGGATTACTAAAGCTTGGTAGACTGTCCGGAAATCCTACGGCTCCAGCAGGGGGTCTAAGGTGCCAGATCATCCTTATTTTGTGGTATATTACTTTAACAGTATTGTTTATGTGGGCCTTCATGTCCAACTGTTGGTCTAGGGTGACTCCTAGGTAGCGGATTGTGGGTTTGCTTTGAAGCTCCGCTCCTCTCACCTTTTAATGACCTGGCGGGGGGGGGGGGGGAAGCTGGGTTCCTGGAGATGAATAGCGCCTCAGTTTTCTTGAAGTTTATTCTGAGGTTTTGTGTGTGGAGCCACTCAGTCACTGCGTCGAAGCAGGTGGTTAGGGGTGAGAGATCTGGATGATCAGTTGAAAATGGCATGTAGAGTAGCACGTCATCCGCATATACGAGGCATGAGACATTGAAAGCGCGGGTGATTGTGCAGATGGGCTGCATATATACATTGAAGAACAGTGCAGAGAGCGAAGATCCCTGCGGTACACTCTGTTCTTGCCGGAATGGATTGGAGGTCTTGGAGTCTGCGCATACGTGTTTCCATCTGTCTGTGAGGTATGATCTGCACCAGTTTAATGCCGTGTCCTGGATCACCTTCTCTGCAAGCCGCCTTAGAAGCAGTTCGTGGTCCACGGAGTCGAAAGCTGCGGCAATGTCCAGGAAAATCAAGGCGTAACCCCGTCTTATGTTGTCCCGCCCTGTGGTTAGTGTGCTGAAGAGACTGGTCAGAAGCGTCTCGACTCCATGCTGTTCCCTAAATCCGTGTTGGCTTGGGTCGAGGGGGGCAGTGGTCTCAATATGGTGTTGGATTTGACGTTGGACAAGTTTTTCAATTATTTTGGCCATTAGAGGGATGCTCAAGATTGGTCTATAAGAATCCACCTTCTGGGGGTCGGGTTTGCTGTTTTTTAGAAGCGGTCTAATGGATGTTTGTTTCAAGCTTTGTGGGAAAGTGCTCGTCAAGAAGGATAGGTCTATGAGTCTGGCCAGAAAGGGGCTGAACTCCTTGCGTAGTGTTTTTATCCAGAACGCTGGACAAGGATCGTTTGGGGCTGTAGTGGTGTTGATAGCAGTAATGGTGTCCTCGAGGTCCCTCACTGACGGTGTTGAGAAGGTGGCTAGAGGGGTTGGGTGGCGTGGTCTGTACAAGGGTGTAGGTGGTATAGTCTTGTCAGTCTGGATGGTTTTCAACTGAAGGTAGTCTGCAAACTCTTGTGGTTGTAGCATGCTCAGTTGTGTGGGGGAGGGTTCTTTTGTGAGGGATCTCACCAGGTTAAATAAGTCCTGGGGTTTGTTCAGAGAGTGCTGTAGGAGTTTTGCGTGGTACTGCTTCATTCTCTCTGAGATTGCCAGACGGTGTTTTTCCTGATGTAGGGTGTAAGTTTCCCGGTCGGCGGTGGAGCGTGATCGTCACCATCGTCTTTCGAGTAACCTTACATGCTGGAGTGATGTTCGTAGCTCAGGGGAGTACCATGGTGCCGCCTTCCTTTTCCTTGGTGATGTTTCTGCTACTGGTTGGCGGGCAATGCAGCTGAGGCTTTCGTTCCAGGCGGCGAGCATCTCCTCGGGGTTAGGGTCTGTGAGGTCGAGTAGCGGCCGGGTTTTGCTAATTATCTCTTCCTTGTCAAAAGGCCAGAAGTGTGCTCTTGGTGTTACGTCTTCATTGACTGTAAAGCGGCTGCTGGTGTGGCCTGGCTGTATGGGCATCTGGAAGCTCAGCAAGCTGTGGTCAGACCATGGCACTGGCATGATGGACAGGGCAAGCGTGGGGTTTGGGCCTGTGGCCGTCCGCGGTGCAAAAATGAGGTCCAGTTTGTTGCCCTTTGAGTGAGTGGGCGCGTTGACTACTTGATCGTAGCCTAGCTCCTTGAGTGCGTCGAGGAAGGCATTTGCATGGGTCTCAGGGAGGGCAGGAAGATTGAAGTCTCCCATGATCCAGTTTGGTGTATGCTGGTCATGGTGTTGCAGGCCAGGTCTATTATAGTCGAGAGGTTGTCTGGGGAGGTGGATGGAGATCTGTAGACTAGGTTGATGGAGCTGTGCCTGTTAGCTATAGAGATGGTGTCCAGGTGTGTAGTGCTGCTAGAGGCGGTCTGCTGGAATTGAAGCTCCGATCTTGTAAGGGTGAATGCACCTCCCCCCTTCGGTCAGCTCTGTGACAGGTGTGGATCGAATAGTTGGGTGGGATAAGTTGGTTCATGATGACTGTATCATCATTGGTCAGCCAAGTCTCAGTGACCAGTAAGATGTCTAGGTTGTGGCAGGTTATCAGGTCGGTGATGACAGGCCATTTCTTCCGCACTGAACAGGCGTTTATGAGGGCGCATTTCAGATTGCTAGGCTGAGGGCATTCCTCCTGTTGGGGTCTTTTGGTGTGCTGGATTTCTAGCCGCAACCCTCCACCCTCAGAAAACCTCCACCTTTCAGCCCCCAAACATCCAACACACATACTTACATCTAGGCTAACCATCAGGACCTCGCCCCCCCCCCCCCATTCTTATTCCACCAGGGACCCTACCCTTTCCATTATGACCTTGAATTCAAGCCATCCCTAAAACTATACCCAACCCATTCCTGCATCCCCTCTTCCGCTCTTCACCCTCTCCTCCATCCCACTCCTTGTAAATGTCTGCATCCATCGAGGATCAAGAGGATCGACATCCTTTATCATCCGACCAGCCCTGGTCCCACCCCCCACCCATCCGCATATCAAGAATACCTTCATTCCCCCATAATACAACCTCAAACATTACAGCAAGAGCAGTATGGACAAGCTGCAGATAAGCATCTTAATTCTAATTCCCCCAAGCGAATCTGGACAAAGGGAAAATAAAACATTAACTCTGAGGCAAACCAAGAAGAATTGGCTTAGTTCCCCTCTGTCCTGAAAAAGTCTCTCTCAGTAGGAGTAAGGAAGGCCCTGCGAGCCCTATAGCTGTCACTGGGTGGGCTTCCCACCTTCTGCCACCTGAACTGTGTTGGTCATGAGGCAGGTGGTGCTGGCACAGTGTGACTATCCACCAGTCCTGCAAGCTGTAAGGCCCGCCAGACCTCTGTATGGTCCTTAGTGGACACCTTCTTGCTTGCCATCGCAAAGTTCATTTGGAAGGGAAAGGACCAGGAGTTTCTGATCCCCTCCCTCAACAGTGCCTCATTGACAGATTTCATCTCACGGCGACGTATCAGAGTGAAGGTGGAAAGATCCTGATAAAGTGTTACTTGCGCCTCCTGGTACTGTACTATTTATTTTCCCGGCTTTTTCTCAGCAACATCTCATACCACTTCCTCTAGATTTTCAGCTCTACCTGAATGTTCCGGTACCCCTCACAAGTGTACATTGTTGTGACGGGCTGTTTTCCAAATCATCAAGTTTATAGGTCAGCTCCATCATTTGTATTCGTTGTTTGTTAGTGGCACCCTGCAGTTCCATTAAGTTCTCAGCATGATCTCCTAATTTGGTTTCAACTTCCTCAACATGATGTCCCAGCTCCTTAATGTCCCCATGTACCTCTGCAGTAGTGCTCATGATATCCTTTTGCATCAGGCAAAACTCCGCTGCCATTTCCTTGAAGCCGCATCAAAATTCCTATTGCAGGAATGTATACTCTCAGATCGGCACATTCTGTTGCTCGTCACTAGAGTCCTTAGATGCCATTCCCACAGATGAGCTGCCACGTGGCCCGGTCCTGCTCAGGAGCCACTGCGACACCTGCGGCTTTTCTTTGACCTCAGGCTGCTTATTTTTTTGTTGCCATTAAGTCCCGGAGGAATCGTGCCCTTATCCATGCTCTCCTTATTCAGCTCTTTCTTCCGCAAATGTAATTTTCGGAGCTTTAGCTCACCCAGGGTGGTGGAGCTCTGGACCTAGGCTGCCATCAGCATCAGTGACATCACTTCCTTCCCTTGAGGAACTATTTTTTACAATCGTAAACACATATTGATGTGCTTCTGAAATACAGAATTAACAAGCAAAGTTGCCCTGTCATTAATCTCTTGGTCGAAGGCCTCCAACATTAAAGAAACATCTAGAGCTCTGATTCCTTCTTCAAAAACATTGCCAGGAGCAACTCTGTAATGAGGCAGAGTGAGGCGATCGCCTCAGGTGGTAAATTTTTGGGAGCAGCAAAAAATGCCTCCAAAACAGCCAAGTGGCTCTCGCCTCACTCTGCCTTCTAATCTAAAAAAAAAAAATTGAGTGGACCAGTTGCTGCCGCTGCCACCTCCGCTTCTTCCACATCGGCAGCAGTAGAATTAGCTCCTCCTCCCACACTGCTGCCTCAGATCCAAGGACACTGAGGCAGCAGCGGCGAGATACCACCTTTGAAGAAAAAAAAAGGGAATGCAAAAGCACAGGATCTTCAAGACTCCGATGAGCTTCTAAGTCCCTGCTGGTTCTGCACCCTTCTGATGCAAAAAGCATCATCAGAAGGGGTGGGACCAGTGGTGGGATTCAAATCCTCATAGGAACCAGTTCGGTCCATAGTAGGAAGCAGCTGTGTTGCACTGGTTCATGTGAACTCATTCTTATTGTTTCCCACATTCGCAGAACCAGTTCCTACAGGCTTTTTTACTGCCAGATCTGCACTGGTGGCTTTCAAAACACCTGACATTATTTGGATAGCATCGGTTCGGGGTCTTCTCCTGATGCCATGATCCCCCCTCCCCCCCCCCCACCCCGTGCTGTCCAAATAATGGGGGGGGGGGGGGTTAAAGTTGATAGCTCACACTGGCTATCAACTTTGGGAAAAAAATGGAAAGCAAATGTGTGGGTTCTTGCGACTTTGGTATGCTTGTAAGGCCCTGATGGGTCCCACCCCCTCTGATGATACTTTTTACATCAGAGGAGAGCAGAACCAGCAGGGACTAACAAACTGACAGATTCTTGAAAATCCTGTGCTTTTGTATTCCTGCCGCTGAGAGGCAGCAGCAGCGGCAGCAGGAAGACAGGTGGTTGGCAGATGCTGGACAGTGGGGGGGGGGGGGTAGGAAGACAAATGCTGGACAACAGGGGGAGGAAACAGGAAGACAAATGCTGGACACGTGAGGGGAAGCAAAAAGACAAATGCTGGACAATGGTGGGTGAGGCAGCAGGAAGACAAATGCTGGACAACAGAGGGGAAGCTGGAAGACAAATGCTGGACACATGGTGGGGGGAAGTAGTAAGACACATGCTGTACAAGGGGAGGAGACAAAAGCTGGATAGAGGGGGGAAGCAAGAAGACAAATGGACTCTCCATTCCCTCCAGCCCCCGATTGGGCAGCAGCAGAAGCAGCAGCAGCAGAAACAAGCCACTCCTGCTCCCACCTCAAGAGCCAATCGGGAGCCCTGCTGCACATCTTAAAACCGGCATGCTGAAAGGGGGCGGAGCCTGATGTCCAGCGGGTAAGACGCTTTGCGTTGAAGCTCCCGAGAGGCCTACTTAGAATCCTGACTTAATACCTATACAAACTTACTATTTCGCTCCGAGCTGACCGGGGTACATCGGGGGGGATGGCGGCCCATAAACCAGCGCGCTTGGACTTCGGGTCTCCTTTTTCTTCTCACGGAAAACGCTCCAAAACAGAGGTGTCCTCCCCACAGAAGATGGTTCCATTTCGTGAAAACCCCGAAATACACCTGGAGATTTTGGAGGAAATACGCGGCGTGAAGGAATTGGTGCAGTCCAATGGAGAAGCGCTTCGAGCCATGCGAGAAGACTTTGGAGTGCTCCAGGACCGACTTGAAAGTCTCTCATTACGGCAGGACAATATGGCGGGGATCCTCGACTCGCACATGGTGCGCTTGGGCAAACTGGACCAGGCTGAGCGCCAGATACAGAATCTTCAAAAGGAGTTAGAAGATAGCAATAATCGAGCCCGTCGCAACAATGTGAGGCTCATTGGAATACCGGAGGGGGTGGAAGCCGGAGATATAAGAGAATTCCTGCTCAAAACTCTTCCCTCCTTGCTGAAGATCACTTTTCATAGAGAACTGGAAATCGATCGTGCGCACCGTGTTCCTGCCCACATGGCGCTCAACCGAACGACCCCCCGGCCTATTATCTTTCGCTTGCTACGATATCAACAAGTGGAACAAATTTTAAATGCTGCCCGGACGAATCATCATTTGGAATTTGAAGGTCACAAAGTCTCCTTCTTCCCTGATTTTACAAAGCCCACCGTTGACCGTCGGAAGAAACTCCTTGCTTTTCGTCCTCGACTTCAACAGCTACAGGCTCGCTTTGGCCTGTTGTATCCAGCGAAGCTCCGCGTGACTCTTCACAACCAAACCAGGACATTCGAAGATCCTGAGCTACTGTCAACATTTTTGGACTCCAAAGAAGCAGAGCAGATGCGCTAATCCAAAACTTGGACTTTTGTCTGCCGGCTCTGTCCGCCATTTTGAAGGGCCCGATGCGGCGGTCATAGCCAAGCACAGAGACTACCTGGACTTTCTTTCTTTCTCTATCTGACCTTTTGTTTTTTGGTCTCCCATCCCTCCATGATGTGTGCCTCGGTCGGATTCGGAGCACGTACAGTCCTACAGGTCATGTGTTTTCTTTTGTCTCAATTTTGGCCTTCTCGGGGGTTTCTCCCCGCAGACACATGGTCGCCAGTAATTTCTGGGGTTTTGCTTCTTCTCTACCGCACTACGGTTTTCTTTTTTAATGCGGGGCGCTCCATTGTATTATCTTAGCCTATTTTCTTTCATGTCCTATGTACAGCCAGATACAGTCAACATGAGGGATATTGTGAAATTATGTGCGCTATCATGCTCAGAACTTTTAATTTTCTGAATGGCCTTCTGTAAAATTTTATCACTCAACGTAAAAAGCATTAATAGTTCAATCAAAAGGAAGAAACTCCTTAGCTATCTTAGCCATGAGCATGCTGATTTTGTATTTCTTCAGGAAACGCATCTAAACTCTGCTGCAATACTGCGACTCAATGCTAAGTCTAACATGGTGGCTGCCTATTTTCCCGCCGTTTCCAAACGGTGCGGGGTAGCCATTCTGGTTAAGAAGTCTTTGCAAGCTACTGTAATAGATACTAGCGCTGACAAGGAGAGTAGATGGGCCCGTGCACACCTTAAGGTTGGAGATAGTGAATTCATGTGTTTTTTGCATTTATGCCCCGAATGTAGACGACCCTGCTTACTATGCAAGTATTGCGCAGTTGGCATAGGCCTCTGCCAATGCTCCATCAATACTTGGTGGTGATTTTAATCAAGTGTTCCATCACTCTTTTCTTCTCATGCAAGGCGCTCGTTGGCTGGAAGATCTAGTACCGAGTAGACCTGTGTGACTAGACGTAGAAGTGGATCTTTGCAAACCGATTCCTCTTACTTTTCTCCCTGGTATGACTCTCCCATCAGACTCCCACTATCCCCCAATGCTTTTAGACACTTTAGGTACCTTTAGTACTCTAATGCACTCTTTAGACTCCTGACTCTGTCCGTTTGACAGGCTCCCGCTTTGGTACACTACTTGATTTCGAATACAACATAAGTCGATAGCGTGGAGCCCCTGGTACACTAGGGACATTTGGATTCCTAATCAGTTGTTCCATGATGGTCGCTGGAAAACTTTTAGTGAATTGCAAACTGAATTTGGTCTCCCCGCAAGGCACTGCTCTCAGTCGAAGCAACTTCGGCATTGCCTTCGGAGTGCTAGGGTACTTCCGCCATTGGCATCCCCTATACAAGGTTGATCGGAGACATCCGATCTATCGGTAGTTCCCCGGGGGTAGCATCCAATTTTACAAAACTTTATGTAATGCTATAACTAGCGATACCCCTATTGCGCAGAAGTATGGGAGAGAGAATTGCATGTGACTTGACCTTGGAGTAATGGAGCCTTGTCTGGAGTAGAGTGACACGGGTTTCCCGATCCGCCTCACTTACTCAGACACTCTTCTTTCTAGCCCACCGTTGTTTTTACACTCCTGACAGATTAGCCAACTGGAACACTACTCAGGGCAATAGTTGTTGGACATCCCATGCGGCCATTGGCTCACTACCTCATGTTATGTATGAATGTCCCGCACTACAGTATTACTAACGTCGGGTCTGGGGTCGTATCCAGTCTATTTTGTATTTTGCACTTTCAGGAGCCCCTTTCTTGGAGGATGGTGAGACTTCGCCTAGTTGCGGGGATCTCCTCTCTTCCAAAAACGGCTTACTTCCTTTTGGACTTCCTTTTGGACTTTATGCTTGACATAGTTATTTCCCTAATTAAGAAATACTGGAAAATAGCTCCCATCTGAGCCCCAATGCATGGTGGAATCATGTTTGTCTCTACAATACATATGAACAAATACCTTGTATGTTTGCTTCCCCCGTTCAGACTTCTCATTATTGGTCTAAATGTAAGATGCTCAATGACTATGTACATTCTGCTAAATGCTCTCATTTGACTGTCTAAATTTGTATATATTTTGGTCCCATGATCATTCTGTATCGTAGATACTCTTTTGACCGTTTTGATGTATAATCATTGTTAACTGGAAGCGCTCACATGCTGACCTAATCAGCCAGAGAAGAAGCATGGGGGTGGGGGGTAATTGGGTTTACTTTTCCTTATTGTATACTTGTTTTGTCTCCTTTGGTGTGTTGTTTCTTTTGTTTGTTGCAAAATGAAAATAAAAGTTTAAAAAAAAAAAAAAACCGGCATGCTGCACAGAGGAAGCCTCTCTTACTGGACTCTCCGTTTCCTTCAGCCTCCGATCGGGCAGCAACAGAAACAAGTCACTCCTGCTCCCACCTCAAGAGCCAATCGGGAGCCCTGCTGCACATTTTAAAACCAGCACGCTCCAGGTGTGCCCGTGCTTGAGGGCCTTGCCAGAGGGCCCTTTGGCATGGCCCTTAGGCATAGACCTGAGACGTGGATTAAAATGCTTCTGCATTTGCATCCAGGTTTGTAACCTTGTTAATGATCCATTGGTAGAAATAGTAATCTGTATATCAACTCATTGTAGGGATAGTAAGGATATTTAACTGATCTGTAACAATTATTATTCAATAAGGCATTTGCTATTAGCTATTTCTACTAGTCAAACCATCACATTTTTCTGTCTGTTCCACTAGTGCTGAAATTCCTTGTTCTCATAAGGAATTGAATGAATTATAATGTAACTCTTGATCTGACTTTGCTTCTAAACATTGTACGGTTAACCTCCCCTCCCAGTCACACCTTCTACCTCATAAAGAAAAAGCAGCTTCTAGAAACCATCACCAAAATCAACACCACCACCTCGCACCTAGACCTCTGTCCAGTATCCTGGATAAAGGTGCTTAAAGCAGAACTAGCACCGGTGATTCTAAACATTGTGAATCAATCACTCATTCAAGGCATTTTGCCTGAAACTCTTAAACTATCTATCATTCGCCCATTACTAAAATACAATACCCTTAGTAGAAGTGAGCCTTCTTCATATAGACCTATATCCAGTATCCCATTCATTGCGAAGATTATTGAGAAAAAAAATCATTCAGTTACAGCTTCAAGACTACATAGACACCAATGCCCCACTTAACACTCACCAGTATGGTTTCCATCCTTATCATGGAGTGGAAACCATACTCCTAGCCTTATTTGACACCCTTATCTGTGGTCTTGATAACCCGAATCAAGCCTATATCATGATCTTCTTGGATGTCTCCACCGCATTTGACAATGTCGACCATACCATCCTCCTGCATAGGCTAGCTCACCTAGGAGTTGTTGGAATGGCCCTAAAATGGTTCCAGTCCTACATCTCAACCGCTCACTATATGTCAAAATTAATTGATTAATTGAGTCTGAGGCGTAAAATTGACCCTGTGTATTAACGTTTGTTTGCACTAAGTATTAAATGAATGTTTATGCATGTTGTATGCATGGCGAACAAGTCCATAGAGTCGAAACCTCTTCACATTTTGTAACATTGTATACTAATTACTGAGTACAAACCAGAGTCTACCATCTCTCAAAATTGTTACTTTACATGTCTTACTTATATTGGTTGCATGGTGAATTCTAAAGTCTAGTTCTGTCACAGCTTTACAACATAGTAGCTTTATGTAATTGCCTGAACACAACTGCAACATAGTATCTCTCTATAATTGCTGAATACAATCCTACAGCTTAATTTGCAACAATTTACAATACAGTAGCTCTTTTTAATTGCTGAACACAATTACAATACAGTAGCTCTTTCTAATTGCTGAACACAATTGCAACATAGTATCTCTCTAAATTGGCAGAATACAACCTTACAGCTTATCTTGCTAAATGTTAAACTGCACAGGTCAGAATATATATTTTGCATAGACTAGATATTGTGCATAGATTATTTATTGCTCAGAATATATATTGTGCATACTCAATTTGGATTCCTTTAGTTGATACTGAATTGCACACAGCTAAATTTTCTAGTATGAACATTAAGAAAATGATACTATTTACTATAATTCTCACCTTATATACATTTAGCCTATTGATCTCTATCTATCCCCTCCCAACTTATACATTCACCCCACTATTGAACCTCCCTGAATCATCATATATCCATGTCATCCCTTACCGCCAAAAACAATTCAACTACAGACAAAACTCTAAACAGCTATTTCTAGGAAAAACAAATATAAACTACCAAAGATTGATCCAGATAAACCCAACCTATAATATCGAACAAAGGAACATATCCAATACTCTCTCACATATTTCTCTCATCCTCATCAATGCTAGGTCAGTTAGAAACAAAACTCCACTTTTAACCGACTTAGTAAAGACAGATGGTCCTGACATCCTCTGTGTTACTGAGACATGGTTAACAGAACCTGACTCAGTACTATTAAACCAGATAAAAGTGCAAGGATACTCCATCTTCACGTGCAATAGGAACCGATCTAGGGGAGGGGGAGTTCTCATTTTAGCGAAATCTAACCTCAACTTATCCTCTACCATCTGTGAAACCCAAGATGACATGAACATCCTCAAGGTAGAAAACAAAGACATAGCGATCTGTCTGATATATAGATCCCCATCTACAAACAATCAAAACCTAGCCACCATTCTAGAATATGCATGCAACTCAACAATAAGAAAACCCCTTATTATGCTAGGTGATTTTAACCTACCTTCCTTATCTAATAATCAAGAAACATCATTCTTAGAGGCGATGGAAGAAATGGGTTTTAAACAAACAATTAATCACCCAACTCATATCAAAGGCAACATCCTTGACTTAATATTCATTCCAACACATTACTTTACATCACCATTTTATACCCCTCCCTCCATATCTCAGGTTCCCTGGTCTGACCACTTTATGATAAGATTATCACTGCAACCCTCGCAGTCTACTGAAGTACATACTGACATTCCCTACCAAGGTCGGAAGTTTCGTCCGTTCAACAAAGACACATTTCTTGAAACAGCCCTCTCCAGGTTAAACCCTTTTACCATTAACCTTGATGAAGCAATATCAAACTGGAATGCTATAATAGGTTCTGCAGCTAAGCCATTTCCTTCACAGAGACGCTACAAGCCCAGAATAAATGAAAAATGGTATACTGCCGAACTAGCAACATTAAGGAAAGGTCTCAGGAAAATGGAAAATATCTGGAGGATGAAGAAAACTACTGAACTTAGAATACAATATTTTTCTCAGCTCAAAGCATATAAAGAGGCAATTAATACCGCCAAAAATCTTTACCACTCCAAAGTACTATCTAAAGCCATAAACCGTCCTAGGGAATTATTTGAGATTGTTAAATCTCTAACCAAATCCCCAGTTAATGATACAGGCAAGCTCTCCATTAACCCCCAAGTCCTAGCTGACCATTTCGCAAATAAACTTAAGCAAAACTGCCATTTCACACCAGCCTCTCTCACACTCCAAGATGACTTCCACCTTGAATTGAAAGCCTTCCAGCCTATTACACATACTCAATTGCTTCAAACAATCTCCAATCTTAATACTACAACATCTCTGTTAGACCCTTGCCCAGTGGCATGAATAAAAGCAACAAAAGCTGAACTTGCCCCAGACCTGTTGAACATAGTGAATCAATCTCTTTACCAGGGATATATATCTGAAACCCTTAAAAGGTCAGCAATACGTCCACTATTAAAGAACAAAAAATTGGACAGCAATGACCCAACTTCTTGCTAAAATTATCGAAAAGGTTGTACAGATTCAATTGCAGGACTACATAGATTCATCTGTGCCATTAGATGAACATCAATATGGATTCCGTCCTCACCACGGTGTGGAAACCCTACTATTAGTGCTATTTGATACTATCATCAGAGGTATCGATAACACTAAGCAAGCCTTTATTCTCATATTCCTTGATATCTCATCTGCTTTCGACAATGTAAACCATGCCACCCTCATTTCTAGACTTGCCCAAATTGGCATTAAAGAAAAAACCCTCGATTGGTTTAAATCCTACTTCTCTAACAGAACCCAATACGTACAAATAGATCAAATGGCATCAGCACCTTTCCCACAAGAACAGGGCATCCCTCAAGGTTCTGCCCTCTCAGCTCTATTGTTTAATCTGTACCTGCAACCCATCTGTACGATTTTTAAATGCCATAACATAAATTACCACATATATGCGGACGATATCATGTTATATTCACATTTTGATGTTTCCAACCCTGACTATAACAATATATATCAATGCCTATCAGAAGTAGAATTATGGCTGAAATCAATGAACATGAACATTAACTTTAAGAAAACAGAAGCAATATTTATAACAAGGACCACAAACTTTACCCCACCGTCTGAAATCAACACTGGAAAGACTCTCATACCAGTTAAAGATGAGATTAAATATTTAGGAATCACACTCGACAGGACTCTCACCCTTACACAACATATAAAACAGACTGTGAAAGCCATATACTATAAGTTAAGGACTATCCAACAGTTGCGACCGTTAATAGATAGCTCTGACTTCAGATCAGTAGTCCAAATTCTAATAATGCCCCATCTAGATTACTGCAATGGTATTCTTCAAGGAACCACTAAAAAAAATCTACACACTTTACAACTAGCGCAAAATGTCACAGCAAGAATCATCTACAAAGCGAAAATATCTGACCACATATCTCCTATTCTCTACTCACTGCACTGGCTTCCCGTGTCATGTAGAATTATGTATAAAATCTTAGTTACCACGTTCAAGATTATTAATAAAATAGCACCGTCCTTTCTGTCCACGCTCATCAATGTCTCACATGAAAACAGATTAAGAAGAAGAGCAAACTTACACATGCTTCTAATCCCGGATTCCATTCGAAAAACAAATAGGAAGACAAGTAATTCTGCTTTTTCATTCTCTGCACCAACGCTGTGGAACAACCTTCCAATCGAGCTCAGATAAATTAAAGACCTCCATCTATTTAGAAATGAATTAAAAACTCACCTATTCACCTTGCACTATTACAACCTCCAACATGATAATATTCAGATTCCACAGTTTAATTTTGAACAAAAACCATGCTTTGACCCTACCTAGATATAATCCCACAGCGAACAGCCATTAATCCACCTAGAGCAGCTAACTGAATTCAGTCGATCATTCCCAAATGTAAATAATCACATTTCATTTTCTTTGTATATAGTTCTAGGTTACGGCACGTTTTTTGCCACATTCCTAATTTTACTCTGTTGCTTAATCTAGGTTAAACATCAAAAATGTTCTTCAGTTGTTATATGTTAAATAGTTCTCTATTATTAAGTTATTTGTCAAAAAAATGTTCTTCAATTGTTATATGTAAAATAATAGTTCTCTATTATTAAGTTTTATGTTCATTATAAACCACCACTGATCTCTGGAAGAGGCGGTATAGAAAATTGTATAAATAAATAAACCAAGATTCCTCCTCCATCTTCCTGCAAGAACAAGGAATACTCCAAGGTTCTGCCCTCTCTGCTCTACTGTTTAACTTATATCTGCAACCGATTTGCGACATATTCATCAAACATAAAATCAATTTTCACATTTACGCAGATGATATCATGGTTTATGCTTCAGTTGACATAAAAAACCCACAATTTAACAACATCTCTGACTGTATATATGAAGCTGAATCATGGCGGAACAAAAACAATTTACAAATTAATTTCAAAAAAACTGAGATTCTATTCACTACAAGAAATCAGAATTTTACTCCACCGACTACCTTCAAAATTCACACTATAGACTTGCCTGTCAAACACAAAGTAAGATATCTAGGTGTCATTATTGACAAAGCTCTCAATATGACATCTCAGATCAAATCTACTGCTAGAACAGTACTTTACAAATTAAAAACCATTCAACATCTTAGACTAATTCTCGACCCCTATGATTTTCAAACAATACTCCAGGCACTAGTAAATCCTCACCTGGATTTCTGTAATGGTATACTTCAAGTGTGCAAAATCTCTTGTCACTATCATTAATCATCTAATCCTTCTAATGAGCAGACAGGTCTCAGACTAGTTGGACGCATCGGGATCAATATTTACGTGAAGCACAGCGACAATTGAACGATGGAACTACTTATGAGCTTTTGCAAGTGGATCCCACAGTAGCTTTGCAACAGTGAATCAAATTGATTACAACACAAGCGCTGGAGACTAAATTGATTTCAAAGAAGGAATGGTTATTTTTGAATCCACGAGATCCAACTCCTGCTAAATTGTATCTAGTACCGAAAGTTCATAAAAATTTACAGGATCCCCCTGGTAGACCAATAGTGTCAACATGTGGCACATTGTTGGAACCATTGTCAATGTATATTGATTCCTTTTTACGACCACTGCTGCCAAATATACCATCATATATTAAGGATACCACCCATTTCCTACGTATTCTAGAACACCATACCCAAACGGTTGGATCCCCTGGTGTCTTTCTGGCCACGTTGGACGTCACATCTTTATATACGGTGATACCTCAAAATGAAGCTTATGATAGTGTGATGAATGTTTTACGGAAACGAGGTGATCTGTCTGATCATCAGATAGCCTTCCTTTCTGAATTAACTACACTTACTGTCTTTGAGAATTTTTTCATTTTTGAGGGAGCCCTATACCATCAACGTTCGGGTGTCGCGATGGGTGCCACCTGTGCACCTTCCATTGCTAATTTTTATATGCAGCGGTTTGAAGAAGAATGGATAGACGCCATGCCTCGATCGCATTTGCGGTTATGGAAAAGGTACATTGATGACATCTTTTTTTCTTTGGGAAGGCACTGAGGATGGCCTATGTATGTTTGTGGAATGGATTAATAGTAGAAACCAACATCTGAAGTTCACTTGCACATACCATAGAGATCAGATTACTTTTTTGGATGTGACCATAAATAAAGGCATAGTTGGACAACTACGGTATTTCGAAAAAGTACTGATAGAAATACATTTCTTCACTACAGTAGTGCCCACCCGTCCCAATTAAAAGATAGTCTACCTATATCACAACTCCTGCGATATCGACGCAATTGCACTGAACTTCAAGATTTTAAGAGGCAATCTCGAATTTTACAGAGCAATTTTCATTCTCGGGGCTATCCGACAGCTGTAACGATAGAACGTACAAACGAGCCTTATATAGTAATCGTGAATTACTATTGCATTCGCGGGAACAGAATCAATGTGAAGATATAAGGCGGGATGACAGCGCTGCATCAAGCATTAATTTAGTCACTCGATATTCTCCGTTTAGTTACCTGCTTAAGTGGACTATTAAAAGACATGCTAATGTATTACACAGCATTCCATGTTTAGAAAATAAAAACGTTCGTTGTGTATGTCAGCGGAGTCATAATCTAAAAGATTTGTTAAGTCCCGCTGTTCTGAAACCTGTGCAAGCACCGATTCCATTGTCCCGATCAGGACATAGAAAGTGCGGAGATTGTGCCATTTGTAATATCACGCTGGAATTAGATGAGTTTGTCTATCATGGCAACACTTATCGAATAGGCTGTCACACTTCCTGCACATCAACATATGTCATCTATTGTATCCGCTGTCCTTGTGGGTTGCTATATGTGGGAAAAACTATACGAGAATTTAAAGTGTGTATTGGAGAACACAAAAGTAAACTAAAATGTCGTCGACGTGAAGCTCCGATTGTGGAACATTGCCTCGATCAACATCATGCATTTGATGAACTCCGTTGTTTTTGTATTTTTCAAATACTGACCAGTCAGAAGGGCAAGTCCCGTGAACAGACTTTAGTCTGGCATGAACAACGTTGGATTTACACACTACAATCAGTATCTCCCGGTGGGCTGAATGCCCGTATTGAATGGGAAGCTTGTACATGACCATTTATATTATGATAATAGTCTATTTTGCCGGGCATGCCACATGGAATTAACAGGCATTGTTTCCACCAATCGGAGTGATAGATAGTGTGACAGAAGCAGGATTTAAAGGGCTGACGCATGCGCGGCGTTCTGGTTAGCTGGCGGGTTTTGGGTTTTGATAAAGAAGAGAGCTGAATGAAGACTTAAGCCAGCATAAGAACGCTGAAATAATCTCAAGAATTTATGAGATAAGTACATCTCTATTCCATAACTGGGGTAGGTGTTTTCTTGGCCTGAACTGTTTAGCAGCTTTTATAGAGAAGTGTGTATACTGAGTGAGCACGTTCATTATTTTATTTGTAGTGCCTATGACACAACCCCCTGATGAAACCGAAGTATGGTGAAATGCTAAGATAGCGCGAATGGTGGCGTTGGGGACGCTATTGAAGAAGCATGTGAACACTATTGGAGGGCTTGGCAGCTTTTCTAGTTTGTTAAGATAAGCGCACTTTAAGCTTTTTCATTCATTTTTTCACATTATTTATGAAAGTGTGGAGATTTTTATTAACAATGGAAGATCTTAAGCTTTTCTTATCACAGCACGATTTCAAAGTTACGATTGTCTGTGTGTATAAGACATTACAAAGGACATATTGAGTAGAGGTCATTGATGCGAATTGGGACGTTTTTCAGACAATATTTATAAGTCTGAAAGTTTCTAGCGTCCAACTAGTCTGAGACCTGTCTGCTCATTAGAAGGATTAGATGATTAATGATAGTGACAAGAGATTTTGCACACTTATAGATCTACATCAGAGTTTATTTTATTAATTAGACATTCTATACGGCTCTGAATTGAGTGACCCTTGTTAGTTTTGTAATGGTATACTTCAAGGCATCCCAAAACTGTCTGTACACTCCAACTTGCACAAAATGTTGCTGCCAGGATAATTACCAAAGTTAACCTAACCGAACATTTTACACCTATCCTGTACGACCTTCACTGGCTCCCAATAGCCTCCAGAATAAAGTATAAGCAATTAATCACTGTCTTCAAACTGTACAATGATATCTCCCCCTCCTACCTATCCACTCTAATACAATCTCAAATGGACATTAGGCACAGGAGGAAAAGCACACAAAACTAACTAAAAATACCATCCTCTATACGAAAAACTAAACAACTTACAAGCAATAGAGCTTTTAGATTTACAGCCCCCACACTCTGGAATGCGATACCTGAACATCTCAGAGAAATCAAAGACCTCCTAACTTTCCACAAGGAATTAAAGACACTTCTGTTCGCAGAATACTTTAATACACCCTCTAACAACAACACTTCCAATTCGTCAATCCTCCTCTTACCACCCACATTCCTTAATCCTTCCTTTTTTCAAATAGATAAGAGAACCAGCTATCACTATGCCTCTGCAAATCGTGTTTACTGGTGTGTATATAGTTTGTGCTTCAACTAGATACCTAGTTCATATTATGTTATGTTATTATTAAGAATGTTCCATGTATTTTCCTGTTCCATGTAAACCGTCCCTGATCACTGGAAGGGACGGTATTAAAAAAACTGTTCAAATAAATAAATACTGGACCAGGGCCAGTGCTACCAGGTAAGCAGGGAGGGGGCTCTGACATCAGGAGGGTGCCGTTGCTAACCACCCGCCCCCACTCCCTGTTCAGGATGGCCTGCGGAGTGCCGACGATCTAGTGGAGAGCCTGTCCACAGGACACACTGCTCACAGCCTTCTGCTTGCAGGAGCAGTGTGTCCTGTGAACAAGCTCTCTACTAGGCTGTTGGGGCTCCGAAGGTCATCCTGATGGTGCACTCCTGACATTGTCTCTTGCAGGCAGGCTCTGTTTCTCAGGGCCGCATTCACGACTTGCACAGCTCATGCCCATAGGACATGCTGCTGCCACAGGCAGAAGGATGTGGGAGGCAGTGATCGTGGCTCAGAGATCAGAGCCTGCCCCCAGGAGCAGCATGTCCTGCGGACAGGGGCTGTGCAAAGCCAATTGTGCCTTACCTCTCTGGGTTGGGACTACGGCTTGCACAGCCTCTGCCCATAGGGCATGCTGCCCTGCAGGCAGGCTATGCCTGTTGTACATACAAGGGGTGGACATGGGGAGGCATTGGGAAGGGGGGAGTGGACATGAAGGGGCATTGGGATGTGGATGGGCAAGGGAGTCAGAAGGGAGATGCTGGGTGCAGGGGGAAATAGGGAGGTAGCGAGGATAAGATAGAGGTAGGGGGCTAGGGAGATACATACTGGACGTAGAAAGGGGCATAGGGAGAAGCAAGGAGGGGAGATGGAGTGGTGATGTTGACCAGGGGGTTATAGAGAGGCTATGGGAAAATGCTGGATTTGGGGGAGGAGGGGAAGAGGGAGATTGAGGGGGATGCTGGACACATGGTAATAAGGGGAGAAGGAAATGCAGGACATGGGAGTGAGAGAGGGGAGAAGATGGACATGAGGTAAATAGGTTGAGAAAAAGGCAGAGATGCTGGACACGGGGATAATAGGGATAGGATGGTATGGTATGGAGATGGAATAGATGCTGGTTGCAGGGGGGAATAGGAAGGGAGAGAGCAGACATGGAAGGAAAAGGAGAGTGGAGGTACTGGATGGAAGGAAAGAGAGAGACTGGATTGGGGGGATGTTAGACATGGAGAGGGAGAGAGAGTGAGCAAAAGACTGAGGAATAATGGATCAGGGAAGAAGACGTGGGAAATGGAAAGACTGGGGTGAAGGTTGAAAAGCGATAGGTAGATGGCATAAAAAAGAGGGGGATTGAGAACTGGGTAGTAAGGAGTACTAAAATCTGGGTGGACAGCGAGAGAGAGAGAATTAAATGGAAGAAAGCTGAAAGGAAAAAAATCACTGTCCTAGATGGAAAAAATAATGTTTTCAGTTTAGTGATTGTACTTTGCGCTATCTTTATATTTTACACAGTATGGAGAACTGCATCTCTTTTATTTCTCTGGTGTAGCACCGCATGTAGAGTCTGACTTCTGTTTAATTTCTGCATACATATTTTTATTCTTACTTTAGGTTATGATCACTTATTCTGTACTTGGTGAGGGTCTGTGTTCTGAGTGTGTGACTGAGGCCAGGTGTTCTGTTAACATGGAGTTTGTAGGTAGGGATCTATATTATAGTAATTTGACTTGTTCAGCTTTTCAAATTGGTGTATGGATGTTCTAGGGCCCGCTGCTTTTTTCTAGGTAGGCCCCTTGTAAGAGTTTTGGAAGTTTATGCTGGTATAGTATGGTATGGTAGATTTGGCCTTGTTGATCTTCAATGACTTTTGTATGGTTTTATATTAATTCACAATAAGAACATAAGAACATAGGATTTGACATACTGGGTCAGACCAAGGTCCATCAAGTCCAGTATCCTGTTTCCAACAGTGGCCAATCTAGGTCATAAGTACCTAGCAGTCTCCCCAAAAGACACAGGTTCCTCAATGCTTGTATTGGGTCAAGCAGTGATATCCTGGGTGCCTTTTAATAATGGTTTATGCACCTTTCCTCTAGGAACTTGTCCAAACCTTTTTTAAACCCAGCTACACTAACAGCTTTTACTACATCCTCCGGTAACAAATTCCAGAGTTTGGTTACACGTTGAGTGAAAAAATATTTTCTCCTATTAGTCTTCAATAGGTTACCCTGTAGCTTCATTGCATGTCTCCTAGTCTTTTTATATTCTGATGACGTAAGCAATCATTCTACGTTTACCCGTTCCATTCCATTCATTAATTTATAGACCTCTATTGTATCTCCCCTCAGCTGTCTCTTTTCCAGGTTGAAGAGCCCTAACCTTTTTAGCCTCTCTTCATAGGGGTATCCTTCCATCCCCTTTACCATTTTGGTGGCTCTTCTCTGTACCTTTTCTAATAACGCTATATCCTTTTTAAGATATGGCGACCAGAATTGCACACAGTATTCAAGGTGCGGTCGCACCATGGAACGATACAGAGGCATTATAATATCCTTTGTTTTATTTTCCATTCCTTTTCTTATAATACCTAGCATTCTATTTGCTCTCTTGGCTGCTGCTGCACACTGGGCGGAAGGTTTTAACATGTTATCCACGATGACGTCTAAATCTTTTTCCTGGGTGGTGGTTCCCAATGTGGAACCTTGCATCGTGTAACCATAGTTTGGGTTGTTCTTTCCTAGGTGCATAACTTTGCATTAAATTTCATCTGCCATTTGGATGCCCAGTCTTCCAATTTATCAAGATTCTCTTGCAATTTTCCACAATCCTCTTGGGTTTTAACAACTTTAAATAGTTTGGTGTCATCTGCAAATTTGATAACCTCCCTCGTTATTCCCTTTTCCAGGTCATTTATGAATATGTCAAAAAGCAGCGGATCCAGCACAGATCCCTGGGGTACTCCACTGTTCACCTTTTTCCATTGGGAAAATTGGCCATTTAGCCCTACCCTCTGCTTTTTATCTTTTAACCAGTTCCTGATCCACAATAGTATACTGCCTCCTATCCGATGACTTTTTAGTTTTGCCAAAACTCTCTGATGAGGGACCTTGTCAAAGGCTTTCTGAAAGTCCAGATATACTATATTAACTGACTCACTTTTGTCTACCTGTTTATTCACACCTTCAAAAAAACATAAGAGATTAGTAAGACAAGATCTTCCTTGTCTAAAGCCATGTTGGCTGTCTCCCATTAAGCCATGTTGAGTAATTTTGTTCTTTATGATGGTTTCTACCATTTTTCCTGGTACTGATGTCAGGCTCACCGCTCTGTAGTTTCCCGGATCACCCCTGGAACCCTTTTTAAAAATTGGCGTTACACTGGCGATCCTCCAATCTTCACGTATTATAGATGATTTTAATGATAGTTCACAGATTACTAATAGCAGGTCTGCAATCTCATATGTCTGGTACTGGAGAATGTTTGTTGTTGTTAGTGAGATGACGAGAATCAGAGTTTTTTATAATATATTGAGTTCTTGGATGAATGTCCTACTTCTGCTCTGCATCCATTGTTGAGGAAGAGGTTACTGTGGATGCAGAATATCTATTTTAAAAGAAAAAGCAAAAAACATAACCACATTTATAACAAAATAAAATGAGTTATAATTTTATAATTTGGTGTTATAAACTGTGCTATGGTTCTCACTTTTTCTTTTAGTTTCTTGGTGTGCAAGCATCTTGCATTTCCTTTGTTTTTTACAGAATATATATTTACATTAACATAATGCTGGTCCATTGCACATTTTCAAGAGTTATGTTGGGGTTGCCAAGCCCTTTTGATGTTTATGTTGGAGTGGGAGGTGTTTTGAGGTCACAAAGTCCCTCTTATTTTTCAGAGGGTGGAAAGTGCCGTGTAGGGGCCTCTGAGCCTCTCTTGTTTTTCAAAGGGTGGGAAGTGCTGTGTTGGGGCACCAAATTCTCTCGTCTTTGTGGAAGTGGGAGATGCTGCATGGATGCTGTTGAGCCCTTCTTGTTTCGCATATTTAGCAACATGTTTCCTAAGCTCTGTGCTGGTAACATATGAACATAAGAACATTCCATACTGGGTCAGACCAAGGTCATCATGCCCAGTATCCTGTTTACAGCAGTGGCCAATCCAGATGACAAGTATCTGTCAGGTTCCCAAAAAGGTACACAGGTTCAACAATGCTTGTGTTAGGGCAAGCAGTGGATTTCACGGGTCCTGTTTAATAATGGTTTATAGACCTTTCCTCCAAGAACTTGTCCAAACCATTTTTAAACCCAACTACACTAACAGCTTTTACTACGTCCTCTTATAACAAATTCCAAAGTTTGATTATGTGGGGCCGTAGACTAACTGCATGGAGGCAGTTACATCCCCCTGCAGTTTCCACATTTCAGCGTGGCAGAATGGCTCCCGGTGCAACTAAGGCCACCCACTGAGGTGGAATTAGTTGCACTCACACTGCTTGTGCTGAGCTATTATATTAGTTTCTGCCAACAATGCAGATGCCTGCATGTGAGCATTCTTTCTCTCGCCTTACTCTGGAGTAAAGTATATTTTTGGGAAAGAAATCCTGTAAACCTCAGAGTAACGAGTAAAAGAATTTTTTGTCTGTTTTTAGTTTGTATTATTATATTCCCTACTTGGTGAAGATCTATCACTCCATCTGTAGTTTATCCTGTTCCATAATATTCACTATCCTTTTTGTATCATTTGCCCCACTTTCCAAGGCCTCCAACCACGTGATCTTTTTTAAGAAAGTCTTGCTTTTGGGCAAGGCCCCAACAGTCTGAACCAAAGAAGGCAAATCAAGAAAACATTGAGAAATAGAAGCCTCCAACATTACCAAATGCCCCAAATTGAATTGTCTCCTTGGAAGCAGAGACCATTGCTCTAGCCCAGTGATGGCTAACCTTTTTGAGCCCGAGTGCCCAAACTGCCGCACAAAACCAAAGAATTTCCTCAAAGTGCCAGCACGTCAATTAAAGCTCCATTTGCATAAGGTGCTTCATTTACATAAATATTTGCATAATGTTACCATACACTAACTTTTAGTAAACATGCCTCTTAATGAGTATATGGATAAAGAAAGACTAAAAGGTTTCTACATTACTATAATCCAGTACCAACCGCCAGGCACATTAGGAACTACTACAAACGCTGCCCATTTAGAACCCATAGCAAACCCGCCGTATCCTAACAGCACTACCAGGACTCACAAAGCACCATACTCTACCTATCAAAAGGCAACACTGCAAATATTAAACCAATACATCTCAGAGAACAACAATACATGACCTACTGGGGAAAGAACAAGTGGCAATGTCAAATAGGAATTATATAAACAGAATACCTCAGCTCAGTTACACATGCAGAACAGACCATTACCAAACAAGGAATCACAATTTAGAAACAGGAAGACAATAATTAAACTGGGAACCCCAAAAGCCAAACTTGGAATATACAACAACACTGTAGAAATAAAACTATATATTAATTTCCTCTTGTACTAAACAAAGCGCAAAAATTAATGATGCACATTTCCCAGAGCTGACATATTCCAATTAATAAATTCAAAATAAAGAGATATTTTTCTACCTTTTGTGCATTTTTTTTCAGTTGCAATTGTTCCAGCCACTTTCTTCTGGTTTCTTCGTGTCTTCTGCTAACTCTCCATCTGCTGTCCATTTGTCCTTTCTTCTGTCTTCTTGGGTTTTTTTTCCATTCTCTCTCTACATCTGCTTTAACATACTAATCTTTCTCCTTTTGCTCTTTCCTCATTCCTATTTCATCTACTCAAAATTTACCCCTCCATCCTCAATCCCCACTTACTCTCCCAATACCCGGCCAATTGTAGATTTTTTATCCCTCCCACACAAAATATTTTTCCCCTCTCCATTTTACTCTCCCAGCCCCATCCCATTCTAATCCTCCCCCAACACCAGCTCCCTTCTAGTTCCAGCCTCACCCAGCATCCATTCCCTTCTAGTCCCTGCATCAGCCCATTTCCAGTCCTAGCAGCCCCCCAACCCATTTCCAGTCCTAGCAACCCCCCAACCCAATACCAGTCCTATCCCCCCCCTCATCAACCCACTTCCAGTCCTAACCCCCCATCACCCCATTTTCAGTTTAAGCCCCCCCCTATAACCCATTACCAGTCCTAACCCCCCATCAGCCCACTTCCAGTCCTAACCCCCCATCAGCCCACTTCCAGTCAGCCCCCCATAGCCCATTGCCAGTCCTAACCCCCCCCATCAGCCCACAGTCCATTACCAGTCCTAACCCCATCAGCCCACCTCAAGTCCTAACCCCTCCCCATCAGCCCATTTCTTGTCCCAGCCCCCCATAGCCCATTATCAGTCCTAAACCCCCCCATAGCCCATTACCAGTCCTAACCCCATCAGACCACCTCCAGTGTTAACCCCCCATCAGCCCATTTCCAGTCCTAACCCCACCCAACAGCCCACCTCAAGTCCTAACCCCTCCCCATCAGCAGTCCTAACCCCCCCTAGCCCATTAGCAGTCCTTACCCCCCCTCTCTAGCCCATTAGCAGTCCTAACCCCCCCCCCATAGCCCATTACCAGTCCTAACCCCCCATCACCCCATTTCCAGACAGCCCCCATCAGCCCACAGCCCATTAGCAGTCCTACCCCCCCAGCCCATTAGCATTCATAACCCCCCCTAGCCCATTCGCAGTCCTAACCCCCCCCCCCTAGCCCATTAGCAGTCCTAACCCCCCCCCCCTAGCCCATTAGCAGTCCTAACCCACCCCCCATGGCAAATTTAAAAAAAAAAAAAAAGCAGCTGGCTCTGGCTTCTGCCGCGGCAGCGGCAGAATGCAATGTCCCGTGGGGCCCCCTCCGCCCGCTAAGCCCCTCTGCAAGGGCTTTCAGATTCGCGAGGGAGAGCATCTCCCTCGCGTCTCTGTTAAGCCCGCAGGGGCTAATGGGAAATTTCCCATCAGTCCCTCGCGTCTAAAGGGGCTGATGGGAAATTTCCCATTAGCCCCTGCGGGCTTAACAGAGACGCGAGGGAGACGCTGTCTCCCTCGCGAATCTGAAAGCCCTTGCAGAGGGGCTTAGCGGGCAGAGGGGGCCCCGCGGGACACTGCATGCTGCCGCGTCCACGTCCGCGGCAGCAGCCAGAGCCCGCTTTTTCTTTTTCTGCGGACCTTCACGCGTGCCAGCTGCAAGGCCTTCGCGTGCCACAGCTGGCACGCGTGCCATAGGTTCGCCATCGCTGCTCTAGCCACATCACCTGATAGTGTAATGATGTTGTTTGCACCAATCGGAACATGAATTATCACTTCCTCCTTCACCAACTCTTCCAGTGGTGCCGCTGCCATTTCTGATGACAAAACTTTAACATATGCTGAATCCAGCACTTTAGGAGGCACGGAGTCTTCCGTTCCCTCTAGCAGAACATTCATATGCTAACACAGCATCTGGACTCTCGGCTATCTCTAAAGTATGCTGTTGATGCTTTGGAGTACATTAGTCATGAGGGCTGAGTACGGGGCCATGTGCGAAGACTCATTGTGGTGCCTCATTTGCATAAATATTTGTATAATATTAACATGCAGTAACTTTTAGTAAACATGCCTCTTGATGAGTGTCTAGATAAAGAAAGACTACCAAATTTTTACACTGCTATGCTCCAGTGCCAATCGCCAGGCACATTAGGAAGTATTATAAACACTGCCCATTTAAACACTGCCCCACCCCAGACTAATCAACATAAAACTCTACCCAAACCACTTACTACCCCTTAAGATACCCCCTCCTACAGATACCTCAACTGCATGCTCATAAATGCTAGATCTATAAGAAATAAAATCCCACTAATACAAGACATCATTTCTGAAAATAAACCTGACCTACTATACATTACAGAAACCTGGTTATCAGACACAGATCAAGTAATTATTAACCAACTCGATCTACCAAACTACCAAATTTACCACACCCACTGTACCTCCAAAAAAGGAGGGGATGTCCTAGCAATCATAAAAAAAGAGCTAAAAACTACACTGTTATCATCTATCAACACTCAGAATCTTGAAATTCTAAACATAAGAACAAAAAACTTACATATCTGTCTAACCTACAGGTCACCAGATGTCCCTGCAGACACCCTTAAGATATTAACTGAAATACTAACTTCAGCCAATGACAAACTACCGCTAATATTACTAGGAGATCTCATCCTAGCGTCATTACCTCACAGCCAAAGTACAACTTTTCTAACCAATACCATCAACTTAAATTTCCACCAAATAATTGACACAGAAACCCACTGTAAAGGTAATACGCTTGATCTAATATTTCTACCTAACATAGTCCACCCGTAACTACAATCCCACATCCCTTGTGGTCTCACCAGTACCCTGATCTGACCACCATCTCATAAAATTTCCAATTCCTATTACCCAAACTACAAAGTTTCAACAAATAAAAAACACACAAACACACAAATTCAAAAAAATTGACAGATAAACCTTCATAAAACAAACTATACAACACTTATCCACCCCCGCAGACAATTTAGATGATACCATAAACAAATGGAAAGATACAATATCCAATGCTGCCACCCAAAAAGCTTATCCCCCTCCCCATAAAAAAATCACAACAACCCATGGTTTAAACCTGAATTAAAACTACTCAGAAATGAATTACGTAAAACTGAATGCAAATGGCGTCAGTCTAAGTCCCCTACGCAACAAACAATATACATGGCTAAGCTAAAACTCTATAGAGACACGATAAATAATGCAAAAAAAGAGTACTACTCCAACATCCTTGCAAAATCAATTAACCAACCACGAGAGCTCTTCCAAATTATAAAATCCCTCACTAACAATAACACAAACAACGATACAGAAACCCCCTTATACCCCCCAAACCCTTGCCAATTTCTATAAAACCAAAATATCTCAACCCAAACCAATACAAGTTATTGTAGTGATATTCACTCCAAACCAATACAAGTTATAAGTGATATTCACCCCAATCAAAATCCCGCACCCGAACCTCCTACCACTTATTGAATGCTTCAATGCAATCACTGATTGGCTCCTATCCCAGAATCTGCGTATAAACTTTAAGACCGAGGTCCTATTCCTAACAAAGAATAAGAACTTCTCTCCTCCCACATCATTGAAGGTACGAGATGCTGAGCTCCCATGCAAAACCGAGATACGATACCTGGGCGTTACAATAGATCAACATCTCAACTTCAAAGAACACATAAAGAATACCACCAAGTCCATCTACAATAAAATACGGACACTAAGGGGTATGTTTACTAAACCGCGCACTTGTGCGGGGCGCACCTGAGCGTGCGCTAAGGTACCTTAGCGCACGCTAATAGTGCATTTTTGGGCCCCGCACACGTGCGCGCTGCACTAACGGGCCCGCACAAGTGCGCGGCGCGCTGATGTGCGATAGAGGCGTGGAAAGGCATTCCGAGGGCGGAGGAAGGCTCCCGAGGGGCGGAGGGACGGGGTCAATGGGTGGAGAGTGGGAGGGGAGAGGCTCCCCGCACAGAAGCGGGGCTGAAAATCAAGCTAAATAATACCGCGAGTGAAAACCTCGCGTTAGAGTCGATTTAAAGGGAAGAGAAACCATTTCCGTCAGCAATGTACAGCAAAACCGGGGAAACCTACAAAACGTGAGCAGTGTGATACATGTGCACAGAACAAAATAGCAAATAAAACTTAAAAATGACCCCAACAAAATTCTAAAAAATTATAATCCAGCTGGGAAACAGTGATATCAATGGGCAACAATAAAAAACACTCCCTGGAAAGCTCCAAAAAAAAGAAATGATTTTTGGAAGGGTCTACGCTCCGTAGACCCTTCCAAAAATCATTTCTTTTTGGTGTAGCTTTCCTGGGAGTGTTTTTTAATGTTGCCCATTGATATCACTGTTGCCCAGCTTGGTTATGTGTTTGCCCCTTTTTTCGAGGGCATTTGTGATGTTTATTTGCCCTTATGTCTCCATACAAGGCGAATGAGCCCACAGTAAAATTGTGCAGAGCAGGGTTTCTGACTCGTTCGGCCAGGTTTCCTATCTCCAGGGACTGCACTGTCTCTGTGGCCACAGTGTAGTGCAGCGGACACAGCCAGTGCCTGTAGGACCAGAGGGTCACAGGTTCAAATCCCAGCTGGGGCTCCTGCCAACCCAGTCCCCATATTTTACCCACCACTAAACAGAGATAGTAAAGACACTCCTTTATTGCAGAGAACATAAGCATGGTTCAAACACCTATATTTTACCCTACACCGCATACACACCATAACAATGGGCATTACCTACAGCCGAGTCCCCCAAATGCAGTCCTGGAGTGCCACAACTCAATCAGGTCATATGCTTTTCCCAAGATGAGGACATGTCAGCATGTTGGCAGAAGGGTACAGGTGGTGGAGGGGGCAGTGGCTGCCAGCCACAGCAGACAATGGCCTAGCCGCGTGCAGGCTGGCACCGTCCACTGCAACAGACAGGCTCTGTTGGATGTACAGTCATGGACTCCCCAGGAAATGCAGCCTATCAGTGGCAACACAGTGGTGCAGTGCACACAGACAGTGTGTGAAGGTCACAGGTTCAAAGCCCAGCTTGGGCTACTGCCAATCCAGTCCACATATTTTTCCCACAACTAAACCATGATAGTAAGGACAAACCTTTATTGCTGAGAACATACGCATGGTTAATACGCCTATATTTTACCCCACCGAGCACAGACTCCATAAACAGGCGCATTACCTAGAGCAGAGTCTCCCAAATGCAGTCCTGGAGGGCCACACACCATTCAGGTTCCATGCTGCCTTTAATAAAGATGCCTGTGCTGCATATCTATGCACCACCCCCATGGTATGCAGATGTAGCTCATGCATATTCATGAGGGACAGCATGAAAACCCGAACAGTGTTTGGCACACCAGGACAGGAGTTGGGAACCTCTGCCGTACAGCAGCAGCCAACAGGGGCAGACACACCCACACCCACAGGCCCCATTGGCCAATGCCTCCTGGAGAGGCAGGACATTGGGCCTTGCGTGCATCTCCCAATACTAGCACTTGCATATCTTAGCAATGCAACCCTACACCTGGGTATACGGTACACAGCTCTCAAACGTTTGCTATGAGTACTGGCAGATAGAAAGTCCTACGTTAAGCACAGTTTGCTGATTGAGCTCCATCATAACAATCATTCTGATGTCTGCGGTGTGTGCTTCAGGTCTGGTCTCTGACAGTGTTTACCACCCTGGGGAGTGACCCACAACAGTATTGCGTACCATATCCATGCCTGTACTGTGCCCAGGACTGGTGTGGTGGGCATGGCTGCTGAACTCCTCTATAGTAGCACAATGCTGGCATAGGTGTCGGAGTGTGTGTCTGTCTAGACCAGGGGTGGGGAACCCTGGTCCTGGAGAACCGCAGACCAGTCAGGTTTTCGGGATATCCCTAATGAATATGCATGAGATATATATGCATTAGAGATATCCTGCCAACCTGACTGGTTTGTGGCCCTCCAGGGCTGGATTTGGAGACCCCTGCCTTACACCTCTGTCATTTAAGATTGTGAGTGGGCAAGGTGCAGATGTCCTAGACATCGAAAGGGTATATAGAATGTGTCACATTCCTCTTCGATTCTCACCACCACCAAAAAGTTGTCTAATAGACAATATTTTGGTGGTGGTGAGAAGTGAGGAGGAATGTGACACATTCTATCTAACCTTTTTGATGTCTTGGACATCTGCACCTTGCCCACTCACAATCTTAAATGACAGAGGTGTAAGGCAGGGGTCTCCAAATCCAGCCCTGGAGGGCCACAAACCAGTCAGGTTGGCAGGATATCTCTAATGCATATATATCTCATGCATATTCATTAGGGATATCCCGAAAACCTGACTGGTCTACGGCTCTCCAGGACCAGGGTTCCCCACCCCTGGTCTAGACAGTGTGTGGTGGCTGCAAACACCTTCCACAGCCCACACTGCCAGCACTGTTGCCAGTATTGGCCTGCCAATGTGCATAATGAGGAGCAAGGTACCATGGGTATAGCCCGGACAGGGTGGCCTGGCCAGGGTGCATCTGCACAAGGCATAGGGCACTGACTGGGACATTTTAGTGCCCGGCCACCACCTACACAGACAGGGTGACCTCAGCATGTCCTGCTGGGAGATCACTCTCACCCTGACTGTGCAGTGACTACAGCATGGCTAGGCACCCCCATAGTGCTATATAGTATTCCTCTCATGTGATATTTATGGGTTTCTTTTTGGGGCCCAGTCACTGATTTATCTGCTTGTTGTGTATGCTGACATCCCAGTTCTGGGTGCATGCATTTCCACCAGAAACATGCACTATGAACTAGCTAGCAGACTGTTTGCAGCTGGTATGTGTCTTGATGGAGTGGCTTGCAGGGTGCAGTGGCTGAAGGCTTGCTGCAGGACAATATCAGATAGTGGTGGGGTGCAGCTTAGCATATCCAGGCCTAATGTCTGTCTGGTATTGTGTTATGGATGTGTACAGAGCTGCATTGACTGCCCTGTAGGGTGTCTGTTCCCCAGCAGGACCAGGGTTGATGGTCCCCTCTACTGCCACCATTGCAGGGAGGTAGAATGTGGATCTGTTGATAGGAGACCCTGTTTGCCACCCTCAGCCCTGGAGGGGGGGGGGTGGTGCATAGCCCACCTGGGGGTCCATGGGGGGCTACACCTGACTGAGACAGACAGGAATATCCAAGGTGTTTCTGCAGAAACTACCTATCTCACACATTAACACTGCTTTGGACCTCCGACATGGCCTCTTTCAGCCATGGAAGGTGCTGTGGACCTGGTGCTGGGCGCCTCACCGCACCCTCAGGATGAGCACAGTACCCGCACAATGTGACGGTGTGTAGCTACTCTGTGCCAGTAAAACACACGGTCAGTACCCCCTACCAGGCCGAGGTGCTGTGGGGGTGCACATGGTCACTTCCCTCTACCAGGCCGAGGTGCTGTGGGGGTGCATTCCCCATCTTGTGTTTATCTGTGGACAGCTGATTTGCATGTGCAGTGCATCATGGGTACGGGTGGGCTAACCCTATCCTGGTGACCACAGCAGACTGTCTGTGTGGTGACATGCATTCCCTCTGCAGCCAGCCAGGGGCTTGCTAGCAGCTATAGGGCTGTAGCACAATGGTTACTTCACTGCCTGTGGAGCTAGAGGTCATGGGTTCAAACCCACAGTGTGGTTATTTGATAGGGCTACCCAGAGCATTATCTCTTTTTAATGTACATTTTTGCTGCCAGCAAAAACACCCTCAGCGTACTGTACCCATAAGGTGCCTCTGAGGGCGCTTTATAGGGCGCCCTATAGGGCACCTTATGGTTCCCGTCCATGTAAGGTGCACTATACATTATCCTGTGATGCAACTTATAGGGTGCCCTTTAGGGGACATTTTAGGGTGCCGTGGCGGACAGTGCACTTTAAAATGTGCCCTCTGGTGTACCCTATGAGGTGCCTTATGCAGCACCTTATTTTACAATACTTTGAGGGTGTGTTTGCTGGCAGCACTAATTAAAATAAAAATAAAATGTCCCCTACAGCAATATTAACTATAACAGGTAATGCCTCAGCCAGCCTTCTTCATTAGGCACAGTGGGGGATTGAACCCCTGATCCCTGCACCATTGGTCAGTGTCTTAACCATTGTGCTCCACTGCTGCTCCTCCTTGTATGTCAGCGCACCTACTTATGCTTTTCATTCCTTAAACTGCACAGTGCTGCCATCACATACAGTGCTATGACCTTGCGGTAACTCATACGGCACCCTATAAAGCGCCCTATAAGCAACATTTTAGGGTGCCGTGGCGGACAGTGCACTTTAAAATGTGCCTTATGGGGCGCCTTATGTTAACACGCTTTGAGAGTGCGTTTGCTAATAGAAGTAATTAAAATATAAATAAAATGCCTCCTAAAGCAATCTTCCCCATAATAGGCAATGCCTCAGCCAGCCTTGTTCATTGGGCACTTTGGGGGATTGAACCCCTGATCCCTGCACCTTGGTCAGTGTCTTAACCATTGTGCTGTGGTTCTGTTCCTGTGCTTGTACATCAGCGCGCCGCCTTATGCCTCCCAATATTAAAATGCCTCCTAAAGCAATAGCATGCTGCCTTATGCACATCAGCACGCTGCCCAATATTGAGCTACCTCCTAAAGTAATGCCTCAGCCAGCCGTCTTCATTGGGCACTGTGGGAGATTGAACCCCTGATCCCTGTACCATTGATAAGTGTCTTCACCATTGTGCTGTGGCTCTGCTCTTCTGCTTGCACATCAGCGCGCCACTTATGCCTCCCGCGCAGCTTTCTCATGCGCTAATGTGCGGGGCGCACATGGGCGCCGCGCACCTTAGCGCATATTTAAATCATGGTTTTTCTTTTTCAGGAAGAAACGCCCACTCCTTATATGGCACCCGCACACTAGCGCGGCCCGCACTTTACCGGGGTTTTAGTAAACATACCCCTAAGACCTCTATTAGCCCCAGAAGATTTCAGAACTATTTTCCAGTCACTTGTAATGCCACATTTCGATTATGCAAACATCATCCTACACGGTCTCCCTAAGAGCACCCTCAATCCACTCCAGATGGCGATGAATGCGGCTGCCCGAATTCTCTGTGGCATCTCCAGAAAAGAGCACATCACGCCCATACTTATGGAACTACACTGGCTACCGTTACAATGCAGGATTACCTAAAAGGTCTTACTCCTTGCATTTAAAACAATTAACAGGCTAGCCCCCTCATCCCTCACTGCACTCCTGACCATTACCCCTACAAACAAGCTAAGAAGGTCAGCAGCTGCCAATACGCTGTCTATACCAGATGAGTCCACTAAATGTACTCGAACATCTAGTAATAGAGCCTTTACATTCTATGCCCCTAGGTGCTGGAACAATCTCCCACCTCACATACGTGCAATTGTTGACCTCTCACAATTCAGAAAAGCCCTTAAACACCACTTATTCTGCATTCACTTCATCCACCCTAACTTAACACAATCACTCCCAGCACCTCATTTCACCCACTCAGCCTCTGACATTCCAACAACTTAACTCCTAACGACACACATAACAGACTTGCCCTCAGACTTACTCATAGCAAGTATAGATTATAAGCCTCTTGCATTACGATTCTAATGTGCATTATAAACTGTAAATAGTTTTACAACCACCATTATTGATTTGTATATAGTTACCCTTGTTTCAGTCCCAAGTTGCAATCCCTGTTTCAATGTAAGCAAAAGATCCTCTGTTCTGATGCAAAATCTTTGTTATTTGTAAACCGCACTGATACCAAATAGCGCGGTATATAAGAACTGTAAATAAATAAATAAATAAGTTAGACCGCTTCCCAACCACGACTCAGCATCTATGGTCAACCTTCTCCATGACCTCACAGAAAATACTCAAACATTATCACAAAAGTAAACACTACCACCTCTTACCTAGACCCCTGCCCTGTACACTGGATTAAAGCCACAAAAACAGAATTCACACTGCTTATCCTCCACATCAACGCATCTCAACTTCTTGGCTACATGCCTCCTGCCCTTAAACATGCTATCATATGCCCAATCCTTAAGAATAATACAATGGATAAAAACAACCCCAGCTCATACAGACCAATCTCCAGTCTTCCTCGACTGATTAAACTTATTGAAAAAGCTATCCTCATACAGCTACAAGACCTTATTGATACACATGTCCCCTTAGACTAGCAACAATATGGCTTTAGACCATAAGAACATAAGATATGCCATACTGGGTCAGACCAAGGTCCATCAAGCCCAGTATCCTGTTTCCAACAGTGGCCAATCTAGGTCATACATACCTAGCAGTTTCCCCAAAAGACACAGGTTCCGCAATGCTTGTACTGGGTCAAGCATTGATATCCTGGGTCCCTTCTTAATAATGGTCTATGGACCTTTCCTCCAGGAACTTGTCCAAACCTTTTTTTAACCCAGCTACACTAACAGCCTTTACAACATCCTCCGGTAACAAATTCCAGAGTTTGATTACACGTTGAGTGAAAAAATATTTTCTTTTATTAGTCTTAAATAGTTTACCCTGTAGCTTCATTGCATGTCCCATAGTCTTTCTATATTCTGATAACGTAAACAATCGATCTACGTTTACCCGTTCCACTCCGTTCATTAATTTATAGACTTCTATCATATCTCCCCTCAGCCGTCTCTTTTCCAGGTTAAAGAGCCCTAACCTTTTTAGCCTTTCTTCATAGGAGTATCCTTCCATCCCCTTTACCATTTTGGTGGCTCTTCTCTGAACCTTTTTTAATAATGCTATATCCTTTTTAAGATACGGCGACCAGAATTGCACACAATATTCAAGGTGCGGTCTCACCATGGAACGGTATAGAGGCATTATAATATCTTTAGTTTTATTTTCCATTCCTTTCCTTATGATACCTAGCATTCTATTTGCTCTCTTGGCTGCCGCTGCACACTGGGCCGAGGGTTTTAACGTGTTATCCACAATGACACCTAAATCTTTTTCCTGGGTGGTGGACCATACCATGGCGTTGAAATGTTCCTAACTGTACTTTTTGATCAAATACTTCGGGGTATTGATAACACTGAAACTGCATTTTTCCTCATATTTCTTGACATCTCCACAGCCTTTGACAGTGTAAACCATCAAATTATGCTATCCAGACTACAACACATAGGTATCAACAACACTGTTCTACAATGGTTCAATTCATACTTGTCAGAGAGAACCCAGTAAGTTGAAATAGGAAATACAACCTCCAATATATATAACCAAAAACAAGGTCTCCCACAGGGTTCTGCCCTCTTATTTAACATGTAACTGCAACCCATTTGCTCCATCCTTAAAAGATTCAAACTCCTGTATCCAGTACCTGCTTATAGTGATTGTAAACCGCTCTGATGCCCTTCAGCCTGGGCGGTATATCAAGAAATTGCATAAACATAAACATAAACACATATATGCGGACGTTATTATGATATATCTTCCATTCAAAATTAACAATCTCCTAATTCAACACATCAATGAATGTTTCACTGAACTACTCAACTGGTTCACTGACAACAATCTGAAGATCAGCTTCAACAAGACAGAGGCCCTATACATAACATGTAATCTAAACTTCACAACTCCACCTAACATCATATTGCAAGACACAATCGCAGCCTGAATATGACCTCATTCATAAAAAATACCACAAGAAAAATCTACTACAAACTGAAATTATTAAAACAACTTCACCCCCTCCTGTACGCTAATGACTTTAAATCCGTACTTAAGGCACTCGTGACCCCACATTTTGATTATGCAAACGCCCTACTCCAAGGCTTGCCTAAACAAACAATTCGTCCTTTACAAATTGCACAACACATTGCTGCAAGAATAACGACATGCTCCAGCCCATTAGACCATATCACCCCTATTCTAGGCAACCTACACTGGCTACCTATACACTCCCGCACCCAATACAAAATAATAATTTATTTATTTAGACAGTTTTGTATAAATAAAAATAAATAAATTATAACATCATTCAAACTAATCAATGACATTTCTCCATCCTACCCATCATCACTCATAACCATTCATAAGACCACCCATAACCAAAGAAACTGTAACAAAAACAAACTTCTAACAGCACCAGACTATATTAAAGCTAAAAAGACCACAAATAACAGAGCATTTCACACTGCACACCCACTCTCTGGAACACACTTCCTGAAAGTCTAAGAGAGACGAAAGACCTCTCCACATTTTAAGAAAAAACTTAAAACACACCTTTTCACACAACACTTTGGCTCCATAACTTAACCCAACACTCTATCTAAGTACCTCTCACTCAGCACACACACTCCTGAGAAATACTCACTAGATACACAATGACACGCAATACTGTATAAAGTTAACAGTTCTTACTGTCTTAATGTTTTATTGTTTGTCTTTATTCTACCTATTTTTTGTACATAGTTAACCATATTCCCTGTAAAACGAATTTGTAACTGTTTGCAATTCATTGTTGTTCAAATGTAAACCGCAAGTGATCTCTTGGAATTTGCGGTTTAGAAATTTAAATAAAATAAAATAAAATAAATTTAGAATCCATAGTAAACTCGCTGTATGATAACAGCACTACCAGGACTCACAAAGCGCCACACTCTACCTATCAAAAAGGCAACACTACAAATATTAAACCAGTACATCTCAGAGAATACCAATACATCTTCTACCGGGGAAAGAGAACAAGTGGCACTGTCAAATAGAAACTACATAAACAAAATACCTTAGCTCGGTTATACATGCAGAACATAGACCGTCATCAAACAAAGAACAAGGGATCACAATTTAGAAATAGAAAGACAATAATTAAACTGGGAACTCCAAAGGCCAAAGTTGGAACTTACACCAACACTGGAGAAATAAAACTATAAATTAATTTCCTCTTGTACTAAACAAAAAATGCAAATTCATTAGGTATGCGTATTTCCCAGAGCTGACATATTCCAGTTAATAAATTCAAAATAAAGTATTTTTCTGCCTTTTGTTGTTTGGGCATTTTATTTTCAGTTACAATTGCTCCAATCATTTTATTCTGGTTTCTTTGTGTCTTCGGCTAACTCTATATTGTCTGCTGTCCATTTGTCCTTTCTTCTCTCATCTAGTTTTTCCCATTCTCTGTCTACATCTCCCTTAACATACTGATCTTTTCCTTTTGCTCTTTCCTCCATTTCTTTATTTCTTTTTCATCCACTCAAATTTCACCCTTCCATCCTCAATCCACACACTCTCCCAATACCCGGCAACTCGTAGATTTTTCTTCCTTCCCACACAAAATATCTTTTCTACTCTCCATCTTCACTCCCCCAGCCCCATTGCCTTCTAGTTCTCTCCCAACATCAGCTCCCTTCCTAGTTCAAACCCTGTCTAGCATCCACTCCCTTCTAGTCCCATTCTCCCATCCCCCACATCAGCCCATTTCCAGTCCTAGCCCCCCATCAGCCATTTCCAGTCCTATTCCAGTCCCCATCAGCCCATTTCCAGTCCAAGCTCCCCCCTCAGCCCATTTCCAATCCTAGCCCCCCCCATCAGCCATTTCTAGTCGTATTTCAGCCCATCAGCCCATTTCCAGTCCAAGCTCCCCCCATCAGCCCCTTTCCTAGCCCCTCATCAGCCCATTTCCAGTCCTAGCCACCCCCATCAGCCCATTTCTAGTCCTATTCCAGCCCCCAATCAGCCCATTTCCAGTCCTAGCCCCCCATCAGCTCATTTCCAGTCCTAGCCCCCCATCAGTCCTATTCCAGCCCCCCCCATCAGCCCATTTCCAGTCCAAGCCCCCATCCATTGGCCCATTTCCAGTTCTAGCCCAGTCCTCCATCGGCCCATTTCCAGTCCAAGCCCCCCCACCCCATCAGCCCATTTCCAATCCTAGCCCCCCATCGGCCATTTCCTGTCCTATCCTAGGACACCTCCCCCCCCCCCCCTGAAGAGCCCCGCAGCTGTCTAGGCTGCTGCAGAGGGAGCTGGGAAGCCCGTGCGAGGCCCTGACTCACCTCTGCACAGCCACCAGCGTGAAGAGCGGTGTTTTCCCTCACGCTGGCGGCTGTGTTACTGTGATGCATGCTGAATGCTGGGAAAGGTTAAAGAGCATTTTCTGGCACTCGTGCGCTTCACAATAACACAGCTGACAGTTTGAGGGAAAACACCATTCTTCACGCTGGCAGCTGTGCAGAGGTGAGCCAGGGCCTCGCACGGGCTTCCCCGGCTCGCCTCTGAAGCCATCCATTGTGTGCAAATGAAGTTCGCATTGGACCCCCTGAATCATGGGCCCCTGTGCGAACAACATTTTCACACAATGGACGGGCCGGACCTGGGCTGAGGAAATCCTCTCTCCCAAACAGCTCTGAATATCCTCTGCCAGCCGCAGACACAGGGAACCCCCAAGATCACCAAAGCGTCGCAGGAGAAAACCTTTAATGCTGCCTTGCTCTAGAACTGATCCTAAGACCTTAGGAGGATGGGTTTTGGGCTTATCCTTTTGCTTATGAGGCTTATAAGTAAGATAGAAAAAAAAAATACTTGGCAGCTGCTTTTCCCCTTCTGTTGCCTTCTCTTTTCTTCCCTCATCCATCCTTCCCCTCGCCTCACCAGCACTGTTGCAGCTTTGAGTCTCCTTCCACCTCTTTTGCTGGCAGGGCTGGGAATCATTCCTGAACTTCTCTTCTAGTGCTGCCATTTTGCACACAGTTAATTGCATGCTGTTTCCTTACAACATCGCTGCTCAAAACGTCAGTGTTAAACTTGCGTTATGATACCCCGCACAAGAGCTTTAGCACTGGGATCTAGTGCGGGGTTTCTGCATCAGCCCAAAAAGCAATTAAGTTCCCCTTCCACCTTGTAGTGCGCTCTGAATGTATAGTCTCTATGGAAATGTTAAAAAAGAGTTGGTGAAGAAAGAATGATTGTGCCTGCTAAAGGCAAGCAGGATGCAAATAGAAAATGGCTACTTGTACTTTAGATTTAATCACTCACTTTTCCCATCTGTGCTCAAAGCAATTTGCAGTTCAGGTACTGTAGTTATTTCCCTGCCCAAAGAGCTTAGGGATCGATATTCAGCAGTAGTACTCAGCGTTTTTAAGGCACCAGATATCCAGCGCCAAAGCCTGTCTGGCACTGAACATCCAGTTTTGCTGATTCAGCCACTAACCAGATAGCTGAACCGCATAAAGTTAGGACAGCCATTGAGTAGTCCTAACTTTATACAGTTTAGATATCCAGTTCGCCACTGACTGGATAGCTGCCATGATTGCAGGGCCAGCGTAAGCATTAGGCAGACTAGGCAGTACTTAGAGTGGCAGCCCTCTGGAGGCACTGATTGCCTCTGCTGCTGTCCCTCTCTGGGGCTGGCAGCAGTGGCAATCGCTCAGAAAATGCACGACCACGCTTACCTCAACTTGCCGACGCTGCCCCACGGTTTCTGCGCTGTATTGCATCTCTTCTGCTCCCTTCCACTGCAGACTTCAAAACCAGGTGTTGTGCCGAAAGGAGGCAGAAGAGACGTACTACAGAGCAGAAACTGCGGGGTAGCGCTGGCAAGTTGAGGTAAGTGCTGCCCTGCATTTTCTGAGCCATTGCTGGCCCTGGAGAGGGATGACAGTGGCGTCAGGGAAGCAGAAGGGGTGTGGCAGAATGAAGAAGCCTGCTTAGGGCTCCTCCAATCCTTGCACCGGCCCTGCGTAGCTGCCTCCACTGCCGGCAGACCTCCCTGGATATAAGTTGGGCATCTTCCTGCGACCTGTGGGGTTATCCGGATCACCGGGGTTTAACTGCTTAGCAAGTCCTGCTAGCTGGTTAAGCTTGCTTGAATATTGATCCCTTCTAATCGAACTTATAGTTGAGGCAATGGAAGATGAAGTGACTTGCCCAAGGTTATGAAGTGTATCGATGAGAAAAGCAGGATATGAACCATGTCTTCCCTCGTTCTCAGCTTGCTGCTCTAACCACTAGGCCTGCTCTTCCTCTATCATCAATAAGTGGCAAGAATCATGATGGAACAAAGAAGTTTAGGTAGGAAAACGTAGTGAGTGAAAAATGTGGTAGTAGCCTGTAGAGAATCATCTTTTGTTTATGGTAAAATTGGACTCTTTTCTCAGTTCTGTACTGCTTAGTGCTGTGAGTAAAAGATCATTTTGGGTGACAGAATGTGCAGAATAGTGTTTAGCATCTTCTGTTTAATGCTCATTCTAATCCTATTTTTTCTATCTAAGGATGGAAGACTGGAGACTTCTCCATTCTGTGGAATAGTTTCCATCCTTTTATTTATTTATTAGATTCTTCTATACCGCTCCTTCCAAAGATCAGGGGTGGTTTACAAAGAACAAAACATTTTACATAGAATGATGGTATAACGTTTTACATAGTAAACTTTGTAATTACAGTTAACATAACAATTTACAATTTACATTTTGCTTAAAATAAGAAGCTAATAAACTATGTGCATAATCTCTGATTATGATGATTTTCTTTGAGTTTGAGGGTACGGAATGTGCATGTCTCTCAGGGGGGGTGTTATGATGTAGCTTGTGAGGGGGGGTCTATGTTTGTGTTTCCATAGTGTGCAAGGAAGAGGTAAGTTTTGAGTTCTTTCCTAAATGTTTGGAGGTCTTTGATCCTTCCCCTCTTGGACCCCTAGCTGTTTGAAGCAGAAGGAGGAGAAAGTATCCTGTTTTCTGAGACAGGAGCAGTTATGTCTTTTGGGATGAATTACATGATTTCTGTCAGGGGCCTTGGAACACCTCTTTGATTGGGGGGGACCAAGCTCTGTCGACTCTGCCCCAAGGTCCACCCTAACTCCGCCCCTAGCCCCTGTGGCCTTCCCCTCCTCTTCTACCCACGAGGATTCCGTCTCTCGTGGGCAGAAGAGCAGGAATAGCTGCGATCACGGGCAGACAGAAGCAGTCTTTGCCGTGATTGCGGCTGCTCTCTTCTCTCTGCTGGCGTGCAAAATTTTGGTGGGGCCAGGGCCAGTGTGACCCAACCCGTTCCAAAGCCTATGCTTTCTGCTGTGGTTTAAGTGTGTCTGTCGGGGAGGGACTGCTGCTATGTAGCAGTATCACAGATTATGTTACTTGATAGTGTGCATACACACAGGGCCAGTGCAAAGATGTGAGTTTCCCTAGGAGAACCTCATTTCTGGTACCCCTATTGCCACTGTTGATGCCCCTCTCCAGGATCTGCAGTGGCAGCAATGGCTTTAAAATGGCACAGCAGTGCTTTCCATAATCTCTAGCACCATGGTGCTGTTTGTGCTCCTGCTCCTTCTGAATCCACTTCCTTTTGATCCAACCACTTCCAACCCCATGCTAAAAGGAAGTCTGCATCGGAAGGAGCAGAAGCACAAACAGCACTGCAGCACTGGAGGTTTCATTAAGCGTTGCCA
This sequence comes from Ichthyophis bannanicus, assembly GCA_033557465.1. Classification (NCBI taxonomy): domain Eukaryota; kingdom Metazoa; phylum Chordata; class Amphibia; order Gymnophiona; family Ichthyophiidae; genus Ichthyophis; species Ichthyophis bannanicus. Next base: position 575,463,633 of record CM066035.1, read on the forward strand.
TGCTAGGTAAAGGCATTGCCACAGCCGCAGGGCCGGAGAGGGGTGGCAGTGGCAGCAATAGGTACTTTAGGCAACTGCCTAATTTGCCTAATGGTAGCTTTGGTCCTGCATATACACAGTGAGTAAAGGATGTTTGTGTATCAGAAGGCAGTAATGTCCTTTCAGTCTCTGATAGGATGATGAGTTTAGTGAGTTCTCCTGAGAGATATTCGTAGGACTGAGATGAAAGGAGTCAGAGGGTTTTGTGAATGTGGATAGGAGACTTATGAGAAGCTGCTAATAAGGATCTTGTGCATCCCACTAAAGCCTTGGTCGTCGCTCCCAGTCCTTGAGGGTCACCAACAGATCAGGTTTTCAGGATATCTGAAATGTTAGATGCCTGAGAGAGATTTGCATGCCTTCTCCCTCCATCATAATTCATATTTCTCTCGTGCATATTTATTAGAAATTATGTTGAAAACCTGGCCTCTTGGCAGCCCTGAGGACTGGGAGCAAAGATCAAGGCAATAAGGATATTACAGAACGATGTTACAAAAGAAAAAAAAAATTTATTTTTTAATTTCCTTACAGAAATAATTTCAAAGTGGATGCATGTGTAATAGATCATACTGAACTGTACAAGAAATTCAAATGCATTTCTTATCATATAATTTGAAAGCTGCACAAAAATAATAACGCGGTCTGATAATACAATGATGAAGGGGAAACAGAAACACTAATGGGTGATGTCTGTTGTTCTCAGTGTGAGCTGGTAATGTTTATTTGCTTTTTATTTTTTATGTTTTTGGTATTCATCTAGAAATCTGAAGAGATTTGTGAAATATTGTAACAGTAAAGCTTACTCAGAATATTTGTACATACCTAGCCCAACAAATTCTAACACACTTGGTAATGATAGCTCCTCAGCCCTCCTGGATCTCTTACCTCTTCATAACGGCTTTTCATTTATTTTAGATCTCTTCAGGTCCTTCATCCAGACCACTTTCTCCAGAATATCAACCACTGCATAAACTAACTGGTGCCAGAGCTGTATATTCTGAGACACTTGATGACAATATTTCACCTTCAGCTGACTTTGACGTCCCCCCTCAGTTCTTCGCCTGCCTGGATAGTTCTGCAGCCAAGCACAGGCTTTCAATAAAGCCAAGACACCAGAGAGCCAACAACGCGAGGCGACCTTCTTCAGTAATATGTTTTCTTCTTTTCGTTATCTTTCTCATTGGTTTTTTCTGCTATTTTTATAAAAACAATGAGGGAACTCTCTCTGCAGTAACTTGCTATGTGGTCATGTGTTTTTACTTGTAATGTATGTTTATTTAACTATTTTTATCTTAGAGCCAAAGCAACTTACCGGTAACTTAAACTTATACAGCTTTTACAAAGAACACATTATACAATGAACCTAAAGGCAGACGTGGAACAGAGATATAATTGGGTGACGGTAACCCTTCATTGGGATGGAGAGGACAGATTTATAACATAAACATAACAATCTTGACTGTAGTTGTATTTCTGAAGTGCTCTATGAATAGGAGAATTTTGAGCCTCCTGTGAAAATCTGTTATTTCTGAAGTAGCTCTTACATTTTCTGGGAGTGCATGCCAGATGGAGGGTGCATAGAATGAGAAGGCCTGGTTACAAACGACTCGGCTGCTTTTTGCCTTCAGAGTTGGAATGGTGAATGTTTTGTATGTTGGCTCTCCTGGTTCGGTTGTCTGGTATTTTGTGTAGTAAAGACTGAAGGTAATCTGAGGACAGCTTGTGTGATATCTTGAATATGGTAAGCAGTGCTTTTTATGTTATGCGGAATATTGCCGGAAGCCAATGTAATTTATTTATTTAACATCTTTTTTATACTATTTTTCTACCAGTCAAGATGGTTTACAGTGAACTCAATGCAGTCAAACAACATTAAATACAATAAGAGATGCGAGTTACATATAACGTACAGTAGACTAAGATAACTAGGTTACAGTATACATAATGTACAAGAATGGGTTAAAATGGCTTAACTGAAATTAACTAATGTACAATAAAACGGTCATGGTAGTGTGGAGCAGATGGATCAGAGTGATATTATTACAATGGGTATTTGGGGATGATGGGGGGGTGATGAATGGCTTCCGCTACTGTTTAGGGGCAGATGCAGTTGGCGATCTTAATATTAGGTTTGTCAATAGGCTGAGACTTAAGGTAATGTGATAGGTCTTGTCCTAGAACCCAATATTCGAAGACATTTGCACAGTTTACAGCCTGGTAAACCGTGTAAATGCCTTAACAGGGGATATTCAAAGGCACTTACATGATTAGTGCTACTGAATATCCCCTCCTAACTCCCCTACGTGCCCTGATGCTAGCCGGTTAGCATCGGGACATTTGGGGATGTTCTAGAGCGGAGGTGGAGACTGCCGCTAATCAGGTAGTGACGGTATTGCACCGCTACTCGGTTAGTGATCCGTGGCTAAAACTAGGCCAACTTTTGGCTCGCCTAGTTTTAGCCACGAATGCTGTGGGTAGCAGTGCAATATTGCTGCTATCCGGTTAGGCTCTGAGGCGTGCCAAACCCAGATATTCAATTCCATCGCCGCAGCATTGAATATCTGGGGACAGAGGTGAGTGGGTAGGGCTATGTGCCATAATTGCACATAGCCTGCCTAGTTGAATATCAGGCCTGTAGTGTCCAATGGCCTTGGTGCATAAAACGAGATAGGCCTGATATTCTTCTGGGCAGGCTATGCACCACATTTTATTTATTTATTTATTGGCGCATAGCCCTACCCACCGACCCTTAAACCCAAGTATTCAATACTGGGGTCATATGTGGCCCCAGCATTAAATATCCGGGTATCGCTGCAGAACATGGAAGCCACCGAAGCTAACTGAGCAGCAGCGATATTACATGCTGCCCAGCTAGCACCTGTGCCAAAAAGATAGGCAAGGGTTTTCCTCACCTATCTGTTCAGCGCAGAGCACTAACCGGGCAGCATGCAATATCACTGCTGGCCTGGTTATCTCACACTCCTGCCTCTGCTCCGCCCAGGAACGCCCCGACATGCCCCGATGATAGCCGGATAGCATAGTGGCGCATAGAGGACATAGATGGGGATATTCAATGGCACTACCCATCTCAAGCATTTACATGGTTTACTAGGCTGTAAACCGTGTTAATGCCCTTTGAATATCGGGCCTGGTATGTTTAGTTCTGACGGGAGTCTGCCCCATAGAATTCTAGGAATAGTTGGGTGTGTAGTTTCTTTCGGAAGTCTTTCATGGATTCACTGACCCTTAGATGAGGAGGTTGAGCATTCTGCATAGTTGGTGCATAGAGGGACAACGCCCTGTTGCATGTTCTTTGACTGCTCTAGAGTTTTTGTGGAGGTATGTCCAGCAGGTTGAGTGTGTTGCATCTTCTTAGTCTATTGTTGATGAGTTTTCTCAATAAAGTCTGTAGACACTCTGCAGACTGGTTGTTTATAACTTTGTGGGTATTGAGGAGGACCTTGTACTTGATTCTGGATGTGGTGGTTAGCCAGTGTAGCTGTATGAGGATCGGGGTGATGTGGGCCTGTTGTGATGTATGATTCTTGCTGCTGTATTTTTCACTAGTTGCAATGGATAAAGTATGTGCTTGGGCAGACTAGTAAATTGAGTTACTGTAATCTAACAGGGGGGTTATGATAGCCTGACAAACTGTGCATAAGTCTATGGGGTTGAGGAGAGGGCATAGATTCTTCAGAATTTTGAGTTTGTGGAAGATGGGTTTGGTGGTGTGTTTAATATAGATGTAGGCTCAAACCCTGGTCAAGAATGACCCCTATTTGACCTCTGTTTTAACAGTGAGTTCTTTGTTACCCATCTTAATTGTTGCTGGTGGCTTAAAACTATCGGGCCTGATATTCATCTAGATCGGTTGTGTTCCACTACGTGCATAGACGTCTGCACCGACCCTTAACCCCAGATATTCAATGCCAGGGTCATATACGGCCCTAGCATTGAATATCTGTGTTTTCCGCACAGCCTCCCAGCTGCAGTAGCTAACCGGACGGTGACAATATTGCATGCTGCCTATTAGCTCTTGCAGCTAAAAGATAGGCAAGTTTTTGCTATGCCTATCTTTTAGCCATTGGTCACTAATCGGGCAGCATGCAATATAGCTGCTGCCTTGTTATCGACTGTCGCTGCCTCCGCTCCCCCCCCTCCCCCCGGAATGCCCATGACACATCCCGATGCTAAGCGGTTAGAATCGGGGTATGTAGGGGAGAAGATTGGGGATATTCAGCGGCACTAACCATGTTAGTGCCATTGAATATCCCGGTTAGGCATTTACACTGTTTACAGGACTATAAACCATGTAAATACCTTTTGAATACTGGGCCCATGATCTTTTGTCATGTGCAGGACTTCGGTTTTAGTATGGGCATTATGTGGTCAGATCTTGCTGCACCATATAGGATGTGGGTGGCTGTGTTCTGGGCCATCAGTAGCGGGTACAGTGCATATATCGGTATTCCATGGTAGATTATGTCAAAGTAGTCAAGATGGCCTGGAATACCATTTGGAATTTATGGATGATGGGTAGCTAGTGTAGGTGTTGTAATACTCTCATCTTGTAGTATACAAGCTTTGTAGTCTTGCTAATATGTGATTGCAAGGTTACTCGCTGGACTAAAGTTATTCCTAGGTAATGAATCTCTGGTCTTACCAACAGTTCATTATCCAGGATTTTGGTTGGTGCATCTAAGGTTGTTTCTCTGGCAATACAAAGAACATTGTTTTTTTGTAATTTATGGATAATTTGTGTTTCGAAAACCAGTGTGGTACCGCCTTGAAGCAGTTTATTAAAGCTATGTGGACAGGTTTAGCAGTGGAGAAAGGTGCATAAAGTATGATATCATCTGCATATATGTGGTAGAAAACATTGTAAGCTTGTATAATTGAGCATATTGGTTGTAGGTAAATGTTGAATAAAAGTTATGATCCTGTTGAGCCTTGTGGCACTGCTTGCTATTGCTTAAAGGGTGTGGATTTGTGTGGTCCTATATATACTTGTTGTTGGTGTTCTTTTATATAAGAATGGAACTATTTTAAATGTTGTATTATATATACTTATGGTTTGTAGTTGTGATATTAGTATGCTGTGACTGACTGAGTCAAAAGATGTTATGTCTAAGAATATTAGAATAAACCCTTGTTCTGGCCTTTCAGTGTCTTTCATGAGTCTGACAAAGAGTGTTGTTAGAAGAACCTTAACTCCATGATTGGGCCTAAATCCATGTTGTTGTGGATCTAGTGATGCATGAGAATTAATATAATTTTGTAGCTGATGTTTTCTTAATTATCTTTGCAAGGAATGGTAGACTGGAGATGGGTCTGTAGAAACTAGGGGCCCAATATTCTAAAGGCATTTGCACGGTTTACTGACCTGTAAACTGTGTAAATGCCACTGAATGGGATACTCAATGGCACTAATATAGTTAGTGCCACGGAATAGCCCCAAATAAAGCCTCTATGCGCCCCGATGCTAACCGCTTAGCATAGGGGCATGTCGTGGGCATTCCAGGGCGTGTCATGGGCAGAGACAGTCGCGATATTGCAGCGATACCCAGCTAGCAAGCTGCAGGTAAAACTAGGCGATGCAAAAGCAGGCCTAGTTTTACCCGTGGGAGCTAACCAGGTAGCGCTGCTACCTGGCCAGCTTCTGTGGCATCGGAGGCTGTGTGGTGACCCCAGATGTTCAATGCCGGGGTCGCATATGAACTAGCATTGAATATCTGGGGTTAGAGGTCAGTGGCATCGGCTATGTGCTGTAGTGGCGTATAGCCCTCCCAGTTGAATATCGGGTCCTAGGAGTCTTTGGAACTAGTGAGACACTCTTCAGTGTGGGATGGACAGATGCTCATTTGAGTTTGGTAGGCCTTGTGTAAGATATAGTTGTATAATCATGAGTAATGTGGGGTAGTTCAGCTTGGGTCATTTTGATCCAGAAAACTGGACATGGATCAAGGGGAGATATGGAGTTACGGTTGCTGATGATATTCTCAATGTGTTCTGCAGAAACAAGGTTTGAAGGATTGCCAAGTGTTACTTTTGTTTATTTATTTAAACTTATTTATATACCTTACTTGGTTTACAGCTTATTGTGCTGTGAGGGCTTGTGTGCATCAGTGATGCTGAGGGCTAAGCTATCAGTAGCTTAACTACTGGCAGGGTCTCCCAAGATGGACAGCTGAGGTGCCAAACCGAGATAAACCACCCATCTGGGCAGCAGCAGAATGGGACGGTGTTGTCGGAGGAGGATCACATTTCTGTGACAACAGCTACAACATTAGAGTTACCTGCGCGGAAGAAAGGCCTGGCAATCTATTTCCTTATCTTGCCATGAAACTCGATGGATAGTCACAGCAAAACAAATTTGGAAGATGAGACCCCCCAGGTCAGAAGGCAACTGGCTACTTGGGAGGAGCTGAAGACTTTTCAGAAGAAAAATGTGATTCGTACTTGGACATTTTTTCATCTTTATTTTCACATATTTGTTCTTTAAGCACACATTGTATGCATGCTAGAAAATAAGAATGCAAATCGATTCTACACATGTTCATTTTTAAGGATATGCACATACAAATGATTAGCGAACACCTTAAATTTTTAGGAACCCAAATGAATCAAATGCGGGCTCACCAATTCCCATCCCTAAAAGAAATGTACACAAATGGGTCAGCCATGCAGAAAGAGTTGAGATTTTACTTCCTGGGGCAAGGCAGCATTAATAGCTCCTGAGTGAGGGAGGAAATCATAGTCATTGTACAATGGTGACACCTGGTGGATAATATTATATCTGTTTTATAGGCCAATATCAAAAGTTATAGATCAGAATCCCTCATGAAGGCTTTTCTTAAAGATTATATATTATATAATTTTAATAAATCTAATATTCTTTTGAAAGGGCGCCTCTGAGCTTCTATTTTTAATTGAAGATATTCAGTCTTCATATGTTCATATTCATCATTGTCAAAAAATAAACCATTTAGTTGAACCAACTATAGCAGCTTCCAATATTTTTAATTTGTGACTTTCAATAAATAATAGTAACTTACCTGAATGAAGGGGACTGCCACCGGGCAAGATGGCAGATGCCAAGGAGGGAGGCCTGAGTTCACCAACTCAAGATGAGATAGCAAATGAAGTGACTGAGGCAGTGGTGAAGGTGCTGTCGTGCAAATTTGATGCCGTGTTTGAGTAGCTGAATTCAGTGACTGGCAGACTTTAACAAGCACCTGGGTGAAGCCAGGCAGAGGATCTCGAAGTCTGAAGATGAGGCCCAGGTTATGGCACATAAGGTGAAACAGCTGAGAGTTGGCGGCCCGGCATGCAGAGAAACTTTGAGGATTTAGAAAATTGCAGTTGTCAGAATAACCTGCGGTTCGTTGAGATCCACAAGTCAGTGAAGGAAGTGGAATTCAAAGGATTCCTGGAGTCCTGGCTGCCCCTTTCGCTGTCACTGGGGGGCAATTGTTATTGGGATAGCCAATCGGATCAGTCTGAGCCAGAGGGGGCCAGGAGCCCGAGAATAGTGATAGCCCACTTCCTCAACTATGTGCACAAGAACAGAGTCTGCAGCCACTAGGCAACAAGGTCAGGTTTTGCACAAGGAACATTGCATCCTGATTTTCCAGGACTATTCAACAGAGCTGGCTCAGAAGAGGAAGGCATTTTCCGGCCTGTGGCAATGTCTATTTGAAGCTAAAGTGCGGTTTTCTGTGCAGGACCCTAAGCAGTCCACAATGGAGCGGCACAGGTGTTTTGAGGACTACAGACTCGGCAGCGAAGTTTGTGAGTACCATGATCTCAGCCCAGCACCCTCAGAGCCACAGTACATTGGGCATGTGGGAGAGTGGGTCGGCTGGACAGTTTCCTGCTCTGTGGGCCAGGAGAACTGCGACAGAGTAGCAAGTCCTGCAGTCCCCATTTGGGCTGTCTCCTGAGCTTGTTTAGGAATCGCAGGAAAGGGGTTTGGACTTGGACATGCTAGCACTTTTACCTTCTCCCTCTTTTTTCTTTTTCTTTTTTTAGAATCAATTGGCATGGTTGGGGATCCGGTCAGGACTCCATGGACGGATGCTTGTTATTTGGATATGGCCTGAGTGGGTCTGTGTAAGCTGATAACTGTTTTTGGCCCAGTTTTCCTCCAGCTTCTATTTGGCCAATGGAGGAGATTGGGTCAGCAAGTTGAATGAGTGGACATTTAATTTTGCGGCTTGCACAGATGTGGGTGCCATGGCAGCAGAGCGGACAAGAGGGACCCAGAGGGTTTTGGATTCCAAATGGTATGGGATTGTGAGGATGGATGAGGTATGGTCTGAAGGGTGTGTCGGATGGGTGATGGGATGGTTTTGGGAGAGTGAGAGTGAGGAGCTTTGAGTGGAGTACACAGAGATCTGGGAAGTATATCAGGTGAGGAGTCAGGGAGCTGGGAGAGTGGATGGGCAGGAGGAAGTTGAGATGGTGTGGCTGGGGATGTGGATAGAAAAGTGGATTGACTTAGAGGGCTGGGGTGGGGGGAGCTGGACACATCTTGTGGTGACCTCTGGTAGTGGGAGGTAGGAGAGTAAACATGGAGGGGTTGGAGTGTTGGGGTAGAGGGAGAAGGGAGGAAGGGAAGGGAAGGGAGAGAGGCTCATGGAGGGTGCAAGTTGGAGTGAGTAACTGTGGAGAGTGGTGGGAGATTTTATGGATAAGGAGATGGGAACAAATGGAGGAGGCTCTGGGCTGGAGGCCCCTTCCTGGGACTGAATGGATGGCATGTGGTTTTAGCATTTATGTGAGAGAGTAGGATGAGTGTGCAAGTTGCTTCCTGGGGCGTGTGTGGATTGGGATCTCCTATTAAACGGTATAAGATACTGAGGATGCTTAGGTGGCACGTGGCCTCGATAGTGCTACTGCAGGAGATGCATCAGAATGTGGTGGAAATGGGTAAGCTGCAGCATAATTGGGTTGGTTAGGTGTTTGGGGTCCCCACTGTGGAGAAAGTGTGGAGTGGCAATACTGATAGGAAACAGTATACCCTTTGTCTGTAAGTAACAAATTGCAGACTCAACGGACAGATATGTAATTGTCCAAGGAGAGTTGAGGGGAGTCCTGCTAATTATTTTCAGTGTATATGGCCTTAATGCTATGGACCTGAGATTCTATTTTAACTTAGCTAGTGTTGGAGCTGGTGTCAGATCATCCCATCGTGGCAGGGGGAGATGGGAAGGGCAGAGGTGTGGAACCCAGCCACTGGATGCTTGAAAAGGTTTATAGATAGAATGCAGTTGGTGGATGTCTAGCAGGTCCTCCACTCTTCAGAGAGGGACTACACGCATCTTTCCAGGTCTCATGGCACTAGCTTGCGATTTTCTTGGTTTCAAAGGAGTTACTTACGCAGGTTCAGGATGCAGTGATTGGCCGTTGTGAAGTATCAAATCATGCTTCTATTTGGGTTGACGTGGATTGGGGAAGGGGAAGAAGATGCAGTGAACATGGTGTTTCCCGTTGGAGTTCTGCGAGGATGAGCATTTTGGGCCCTTTCTCATAAAGTGCTGAGGATAACAATATCCTCAGGATAGCCCGGTGCTATTGTGGGAAGTAGCTAGGTGGTGCTTAGGGGAAATTTAATTACCTACATGGTGTGCAGAAAGAAAATTATGGTGGCATGGGTGTTGCGGCTGGAGTGGTAGGTGTGTGCAAATCATCACAGATATGTGTGTTTCACAATGGCCCAAAACTGGGCTCAGCTTCTTGAAACACATGCTGCCCTGAATACTTTGCTGTATCATTGGGCAAAGAAAACCCTGGTTTATTACAAGTTTAAGCTGTTTCAGTTTGAAGATAAAAATGGGCACTTATTAGTCAGGCGTCCAAGGGAATGGAGAGTGTCGCACTTTATTAGTGCTATACAAGATGAGAGGACAGTGTGTAGGGATACACAAGAAATTGGTAGGGTGTTTCAGGATTACTACTAGACCCTTTATGCGGGAGAGGTGGCCTTGCAGTCCCAGATTTGTGCTTACTTGACTTGCCATCAGCAGCAGGAATTGTCTGAACAGCAGGTGGAGGAATAGAAATTGGCAGAGGCCAAGGAGATTATGCAGATAATTTTGGGAGTGCTGTGCTTTAAATCACCAAGCCGCTCCACTGACTGATCTTTTCAATGCTTCATTGGAGTCGGGAGTGGTGCCAAAGGACTGAAGAGAGGCTCATGGCACAAAAGCGGAAGTAAGGATGTGGTTGAAAACAATAGGCCAGTTAGTTTAACTTCGGCGGTGAGTAAATTATTGGAAACGCTGCTGAAAGAGAAAATAGTGAGGTTTCTGGAGTCCAGCAGATTACAGGATCCGAGGCAGCATGGATTTACCAGAGGCAGGTCTTGTCAGACAAATCTGATTGATTTCCTTGACTGGGTGGCCAGGGAGTTGGACCGAGGGAGAGCCCTAGATGTGGTGTATTTAGATTTCAGTAAAGCCTTTGACACTGTTCCTCACAGGTGACTTATAAACAAACTGAGCGCCCTAGGGATGCACCCTAAAGTTACTGCTTGGGTTAGAAATTGGTTGAGTGGGAGGCGACAAAGAGTACAGGTAAATGGAGCTCACTCTGAGGAGAAGGAAGTTACCAGTGGTGTGCCCCAGGGATATGTCCTTGGTCCGATTCTTTTTAACATCTTTGTTAGTGATATAGCGGAAGGGCTGTCAGGTAAGATGTTTCTCTTTGTGGATGATACCAAAATCTGCAATAGAGTAGACACCCAGGAAGGTGTAGATAACATGAGGAGGGATCTAGCTAAGCTTGAAGAATGGTATAGAATTTGGCAGCTGGAATTTAATGTTAAAAAATGTAAGGTCATGAATTTGGGCTGCAGCAATCCAAGGGAGCAATATAGTATAGGGGGTGAAGTACTTTTATCCACTAAAGAAGAGCGGGACCTAGGCGTGGTTGTGTCTGATGATCTTAAAGTAGCTAAACAGGTAGAAAAGGTGACAGCAAAAGCTAGAAGGATGCTTGGGTGTATACGGAGAGGAATGGCTAGCAGAAAAAAAGAAGGTGATAGTGCTTCTGTATAAGTCTTTGGTACGACTTCATTTGGAGTATTGTATGCAATTCTGGAGACTGCACCTTCAAAAGGATATAAACAGGATGGAGTTAGTACAGAGGGTGGCTACTAAAATGGTTAGTGGTCTTCATTATAAAGCATATGAGGACAGACTTCAGGATCTTAATATGTACACCTTAGAGGAAAGGCGGGATAGAGGTGATATGATTGAGATGTTTAAATACCTCCATGACATAAATGCACAGGAGAAGAGCCTCTTTCGACTGAAAGCAAGTTCTGCTACAAGGGGACATGGGATGAGGGTGAAGGGGAATAGATTCAGGAGTGATATGCGGAAATATTTCTTTACAGAAAGAGTGGTGGATCCATGGAATAGTCTCCTATTGAAGGTGGTAGAGATGAGGACAGTATCTGAATTCAAAAAAGCATGGGACAAACACAGAGGATCTCTAAAGGAAAAAAGGGGACTGTTGTAGTTGTCGATATGGAAGGACAGACTAGATAGGCCATGTGGTCTTTTTCTGTTGTCATTTTTCTATGTTTCTATGTTTCTAAGCCTGTATGGGTTCAGTGCAGAGTTTTATAAGATCTTGAAAGAGCAACTTTCTTTGCCATTGGAAGTGACATTTAACGCGCTGATTGAGAGGGGGTATTTTCCTTACGATGTCAACTGTGCACTGATCCTAGTCATCCCCAAGGCAGGCAAGGATCTGATGAAGGCTGATTCCTATCATCCAATTTCTTCATTGAATTTCAATGTGAAGTTGCTGGCAAAGATTATGGCTAGTAGACTAGCCATGGTGATCCCTGAACCGATCCACAAGAGCCAGGTGGGATTTGTCAAATGACAGTTGTGGTGAACAGCGCCCTCCTGAGGCTATGGAGACGGATGAAAATCCTGAGGTTCAGCAGGATTTATGCCTATTTGATAAAGCTGGAAAGAAAGAGAGACTCTATTCCACGGAGCTGAGCATGGAGACCAGCCCAGGGGAGGAGTCCTGCAGTCCTGATTGGGCACACCCTGTCCTGGGAAGGGGCGTGTCCAGAAGAGAACGTGGTTTTAAACCAGAGTATGGCTTTGCTAGTCAGAAGTTGAATAAGCTGGAGCATGAGAAGGAGGATAGGAATAAGCTGCAGAGGAAGAAGCAGCTGGAGCATGAGAAGGAGAGACGGATAGAGAAGAATGAGAATGATTGGAAGTCCAGAAGACAGTATGGTGATACTTGGGAACCTGGCACTAGAAGGAGACCTGCAAAGATCTATTCAGAGGCAGTGAGTAGAAGTCCCAAGGAAAGTGGACCTAGCCCTGGAATAGACAACCGCTGGAAGGCACAGCCCTGGGAGAGGAAGCCTTCAAGGCAGGCACGAGAGAGAAAACAATCATTCTGGGAATTACCGTTTGGGCCAGAGAGCCACGGACATTCTCACAGCTGGAGAACATCGGAGCCATCTGAAGTAAGAGGGGCTTGGCAACAAATAAGTGATTTGCCACAGAGTTTCCAGACTGAAGGTAAAGCTAACTCTCCTGTATTTGAAACATTAGCAAAAGAGCCTAAGAGTTACTCTGACACAATTAACCTAAGAGAGGAGAAGAGAAATAGCCTTAAGCCAGAGGGAAGTTTTATAGCTGATAGCAATTCCCTATCTCACAAACAACAGGCTGAATTGCTCCTACAGGGTTTTAAAGAGTTTTTAGAGCTACAAGCTAAAAGACAGCCAGTGTTACAAGAAGCCAATAATTCCATACAGCTTGAAGAATTAGCACAAGATAGTTCTGACTTACCTGATTGTGAGAGCATGGACTGTACGGTCTGTTGTGTGGAGATGCCAAGCTGAAGGAAACTGGTTTTACCGTATATGAATTGAATACTACCGAGCTGTTGTGCTGCCTTGCTAGGAAAGCTCTAATTACATGCACCTGTAATCCCCAGCACTGTGAACGTAACAGTGGCTGAAAGAGGCTGCAGTTAAAGTGAGTGACCTCTTGGGGCAAAGTTGAGTAACTTGCTTAGAAGTGAAAAGCAGCAGTTCTACTTTAAGTTGACTTTATCCTGAGTTTATTCTGTTTGCATTTGAAGCACCTATTTTGTTCACATTTATTTGTCATGCGATGGAAAAATATCCTTTACTATAATAAATATACTTGCTATTAAGAAACCCCACAACTACAACTCTTTATTTCGGAGCAAAAGGAGCAGGAAACTACAATACCCAGCATTCCAGGGATACAAGTGTAACTCTCCTTCCTCACGAAGCATTAGACCCCGCTCCTGTTTTTAGCCCCAAGGCCGGGCAGGAGCGCCGCACAGTATGGGTTGATGAATGTGTGGAGAATCCTTGCATCACTGAAGTGGGTTAAGCAGTGGCAGTTGCCTTCTTTACTAATCAGTTTTGATGTAGAGAAGGCGTTTGATAGGGTGGGTGGAAATATTTATTGAAGTCCTATGGTTTAGGGAGAGGTTCCAGCGGATCGTGGTGTTGTTGTATGCCTCCCTTCGGGCATCTGTGATAGTGAATGGGAGGGTATCTGAGCAATTTGAGTTAGTGTGGGACACAGCAGGGCTGCCCTCTTTCACTTCTCCTGAATGTGCTACAAGTCATACAACAAAGAGGAAGCATAGAAGACGTGCAGACAGGTCAGTCCAGCTTCAAGCTGACGGCATTCGCGGATCATCTACTGGTACATTTGACCAGTCCAAAAGTGTCATTGCTGGGGCTGTTGGAGGAAATCAGAGGTTTTGGTACCTTTGCAGGCTTGAGATTGAATGTAGATAAATCAGAGGCCCTAGACATGAGTGGGAATTTGAGAGAGGAATGGGTGCCTGCCTTCCCAATTGTGCTGGGCAAAGGAGGCTTTCAAATATTTGGGGATTTGGATGATAAGGGATCCTGAGAAACTCTATTTAGTGAATATGCCACTTTTGCTAAGCGTGATGAGAGAGAGATTGAGGGATTGGCGCCTGCTGCCACTGTCCCTTCTGGGATGTGTAACAGCATTTTATATGACCCTTTTCCCACAGATCTTGTATGCAATGCAAATGTTGTTGATACATCTTGCAAGGAAAGATATTGTGCAGCTGGAAAGAGAGATTGTCCGGGAACAAACAAGAAGTCAGTCGTCACATATGGGTGACGTTGGCGCCGAAAGAGCCCGCACAGAAGCATCTTCCCAGCTTTCAAAGAAAGCCCTTGGGAAATGCACCACACATGCGTGGTCCACTTCCCGCCCAAGGGTGCCATCTTGCCTCAGTCTCCTTTTTTCTGTGGAGCCCTTCAGATGTCCTTTTTTTCCTGGATAAAGTCTGATTTTTTTATAGTTAAATTTTGTCCGGTTTGCATATAGTTAAATTGTGTCCTTCCCAACCCCGAGCTAAATCGCCTCGGCATCGCTTCTTGGGTTCGTCTATCCATTTTTCACTTTTTTCATCCAGGTCCACCTCAACCGGTGTTCGCACCCTTTTTCAGCCAAAGGCATTGGATTCCTGCTGGGGGGAAGGGACCCCCTTTTTCCGATGGCCTCAAGCGGCTTCAAAAAGTGTGACCGGTGTGGCAAAGTTATGTCACTTACTGACGCCTCATAACTGCTGCCTCTAATGCCTTGGCCCAAAGTATAACGACTCCGAATGTGAGCTCTGCAGAACAGTGACCCCCAAAGGCCTTAAAGAGTTGCCATCAGCAGCAGAAATGTTTTTTTCATAAGTCTGATTCTGCCTTGAAGTCTCCGGTAACATCACGCTTCAGGGCCCCCTCTGATACCTTGGTGCCCTGTGAAGCCATAGCCTTCTTGGAGTCCCAATGCCACGGCTCCTCTGAACGGAAGTCCCTAGAGGTGGAGCATAAGAAGAAGAAATCCTCGAAGACTGCCTCAGAGGAGAGTTCCAGGAAGAAGGTGAAATTCCACCCCAGGTCCCGCAGTCCCAGGCGTTAGTCCGAGGAGTCGGGGCAGGATCAGCCCAAGTTGCCCCGCAAGGAGTCATCGGCTCCCGCTGACTGGCCTCGTGCTTCCAAGGCCATCCTCATCAAGGACTCCCCCTCGATAGTACCAATGCCAGGCCCGGTGCCCACATCAAAGGCTGCGGAGCCAACTGGCATGGAGACCAGAATGGCTGCCCTAGTGGCCATACAGCAGGCGTTTATGTCTGGCTCGTCTGGTTCATCCTCTGTGACAACATAACCCTTGACTTCAAGGGCTTCCCCGAACATTGAGCCAATCCTCAAGTGCCACCGGCCTCGAGAGAGCCCCTGGTCGAGGTCCCAGTCCCGTTCTTCGGGACACCGGTCCTCCCCGGCAAGCACCCACGGCTCAGACCAATGATCCTCCAGAGGTCCTGCACCAGAAAGAGCAGTCCTCGACCGAGGTGATCATGCAGCGTTGGACTCCTATTCCGACTTCGAATCCGAATGGAAGACTGTGGACGAAAAGTCCCCTAACACGAGGCAACACCATGATGTTTCCTCGGACCAATCTCCCCCGGCGACCCACGACACTCCCCACCCAAGGACGTTGCATTCCTCGATTTTGTGATGGATATGGCCAAGGCTCTTATGATTAAGATCGAGACCGAGGCCGAGGAGGACCCATGAACTGAGGAATTGGAAATACTCCAATACGAGGCACCCCTGAAGGAAACCATTATGGTTCCAGTGCCCCCGATCCTCGACTGCCTCCTCCTCGGAATGTGGGAAACACCGGCGTTGGTACCAGTTGTCAGCAGGTATCTCGATGCCATGTACCGGGTACGTCGGAGCCCTGGGTTCCAAAAAGCCAAGTCCCCCACAAATCAATGGTTGTGGAGTCAGCCATGTGCTGGCTTAAGAGCCAAAAGACACACTCGTCGGTACCACTCAGCAGGGAGGCCTGAACCCTTGATGCCCTCGGCCGGAAGGCTTTTCAGAGCTTGATGCTAGCATGCCGAATCCACTCATATCAGCTCTACATAGACATGTACCTGAAGGAACTGTCGAGGGAGCTCGGGGGATTCTTGGCAGGCCTCGATGGAGAACCCCTACAGAAGTTCAAGACCCTAACCTTGGCGGTAAAGAAATGTTCAAAGTTCCTGTCCTGGGCAGCCTATGATGGCTTTGAGTCATCGGCTAGGGTGGCCACTGTAGTCATCGGGGCATGACACCAAGCATGACTGCAGTCATCTGATCTGGAACAATGGGTACAATATAAACTGATCGATGTCCCCTGAACCTGTTCAGAAAACCCACAGTAGACAAAGCAGCGGAGATAGGGACCAAGTATGTGACAAGAACCAGGCTCTCAAAAAAGACCTTGGTGCAACCCCAAAAGAAAACCCTGGGGAAAAAGCCCTTCTTCCCGAGGAAGAAAGGGGGCTTCAGTACTACTCCATACTTCCGAGCCTTCTCGGGCCTTCAGCAGGCTCAGCAACAAAAAGGCCAGGGACATGGTCCCAGAAAGCAAAACATCATGAAGCCCCAGGCACCAGCTCAGGCCCAGCCCTGGGGGAGGCTTTTGACTGCTTCTGCACGACTCCCACACCCCCAGGAGTTCCTCTGCTGCCCATGGGGGGCGCCCAGCCCTGTTTGCCCACAGGTGGACAGCCATCACCACCAATACCTGGGTGTTACAGGTGGTCAAGGAGGGTTACCTCCTTCACCTATATCAGGCACCGCCCCCGTTCTTCCCAGGAGACCCCGCCAGGGCTTTCCTTCACCAGACCCTTCTCCTCACTGAGTTTGCAGGACTACTCCGGGACAAAGCAATGGAGCAAGTCCAAAAACACCTCTGGGGCACCGGCTTCTACTCCAGGTACTTCCTCGTCCCCAAGAGGACTGGGGGCCTCAGACCCATCCTGGACCTGTGAGAGCTCAACAGGTTTCTGATCAGGGAGAAGTTCAAGATGCTCTCCCTTGGAACACTGTTGCCATTCCTCCAGCAGGAAGATTGGCTTTGCTCCTTGGACCTAAAGGATACCTACAGTCACATCCTAATCCACCCAAGCCATAGAAAATACCTCCGGTTTGTGGTGGGGGGCAGCACTACCAATACAGGGTACTACCATTCAGGCTGGCCTTGTCTCTAAGAGTCTTCACAAAGTGCCTTGCGGTGGTTGCAGTCCACCTCAGGCTTCATGGGGCCTTTATCTTCCCCTACTTGGTTGACTGGTTCATAAAGGGGGACACAGCTGCAGAGGCACAATCCACCACTAGATGTACCTGCAGCATCTGGGGTTTGTCATAATCTGCCCCAAGTCCCACCTCACTCTCGCTCAGAGCCTAGAGTTCATAGGGGCGCAGCTGGACACCCTTCAGGCAAAAGCCTTCCTAGAGGTCAGTATGCCTCAGGGAAATAGCCGCAGAGGTGCAACAGCACAGGACACTACTTGCCCAGCTTCTCCTCTGCCTGCTGGGACACATGGCCTCCATGATCCACCTGACCCCAGATGCCTGCCTACACATGAGAGCAGCCCAGTGATGCCTCCGCTCTCAGTGGACCCAAGCTACAAGCAAGCTCAGGGACAGAGTGCATGTGACCCACCAGCTGGCGGACTCCATCAGATGGTGGCAGAATCCAGGTCACCTTCAGGCTGGGATGCCCTTCCAGGCCCCCCCCCCCCAGAAAGTCCTCACCATGGACACCTCTCTAATAGGTTGGGGAGCACATTGTGAGAGCCTCCAGACACAAGGCTGCTAGTCCTAGAGGGAATCCGAAATGCAGATCAACCTGCTGGAAATCAGGGCCATATTGCTGGCTCTCAAAGCCTTCTGCCACCAGCTATAGCACCATGTGGTGCTGATCCAGACTGACAATCAGGTTGCGATGTTCTATGTGAACAAACAGAGGGGAACAGTATCGTACCCCCTCTGCCAGGAGATGGTAGCCCTCTGCTCTTATGCCACACGCAGAGGGATGCTCCTGAGCGTGGTCTACCTCCCGGGCCAGGACAATGTCTTGGCAGACAAGCTGAGCAGGGTACTCCAGCTGCACGAATGGCACCTGGACCCAGCAGTAGCCTCACAGCTGTACTGGCTCTGGGGCGTCCCAGTGATCAACCTATTTGCCAGCCCAGACAACACACATTTGCCCCGTTTCTGCTCCAGCAGACCGCACCCATCTTGGGTAGCGGCAGATGCATTCCTCCTTCCGTGGTCGGAAGGCCTCCTGTTTGCCTTCCCACCAACACCGCTGATAGCCAAGATACTATTCAAGGCTCAACGCGACAGAGCATCACTAGTGCTGATAGCTCCTCGGTGGCCCAGACAGCCCTGGTTCCCACTGCTTCTTTCCTTATTGATGATACCGCCGACTCCCCTGGGCCAAGCCCCAGGACTGCTCACGCAGGAGTAGGGCTCTCTCCTACACCCCAACCAGGGGTCCCTCTCACTCATGACTTAGCTGCTGAAAGAGTAGCACTAGCCCCCTTCAATCTTCCACGGGATAATGGAGACATCTTCCTGGCCTCTCGGAAGGCCTCCACAAGAAGGGTGTACACCTTCAAGTGACCTCTCACTGTGGTGCATAGAGAAGCAGATGAACCCTTTCTCCTGCTCAGTGCAAGTGGTACTCCAATTCCTGCTCCACCTTTCACAGGTGGGACTGAAGTTCAACTCAGTCAGAGTACACCTAAGTGCCATCGCAGCACATCACCACTCCTTCGAGGGGAAGCCCCTCTCGGCTCGCTTTCTACGGGGCCTCATGTTGTCCAAAACCCCCATCTGTCCTCTGGCGGTTGAATGGGAATGTGGTGCTCTCGCAACTCACTAAGCCTCCATTTTAGCCTTTAGCCACCTGTGGTACCTCTCCTGGAAGGTCGCCTTCATGGTAGCACTCACATCAACTCGCAGAGTCAGCAAGCTCCAGGCTCTGATGGCAGAGCCTCCTTACATGAGGTTCTACAAGAACAGGGTGATGCTTCGTACACACCCTAAGTTTCTGCCGAAGGTGGTGTCCCCATTCTACCTCAATCAGGAGGTGATGCTCCCCACCTTCTTTCCCAAGCCTCATGCCAGCAGGGCAGAGACCATTCTCCATATTCTGGATTGCAAGAGAGCCCTGTCCTTCTACCTGCAATGGACTCAGGGTCACTACAAAGTTCCACAACGTTTTTTATCCTATGACCCCAGCCGTCTGGGGCTCCCAGCGACTAAGTGAACTCTGTCCACTTGGGTGGCGGACTGCATTAGCCTTGCCTATGAGCAAGCAGGAATCCCATTGGACCAGAGTGTCATAGCACGCTACTTCCGTGGCCAATCTGCGTTCCGTCCTCATGACGGACATTTGCCGACCTACCACCTGGTCTTCGGTCCATACCTTCGGAGCTCACTACTGCCTGGAGAAGGAGTCCCAATGGGACAGCCCCTTCGGCCAGGTCATACTCTGTAATCTTTTCAGGGTGTCGGCAACTCATGCCCTCCGACCCCTCTGTGTTCAGGCTACCATAGTTCTGGTGTTCACTGGACACTTGGGTCTTGCAAATGTCTCTCCCTCGGGACTCAAATGCTGCTGGTCACAGCTCTCCCTTTGCGGGTTGCCGTAGCATTTTGGTTACAGGTTCTTGGTAGCCTGTAGCTGGGGAGTCCCATACGTGAGGACTGACTTCCTGCTTGTTCCCGAAGAAAGCATAGTTACTCACCTGTAACAGTTGTTCTCCAGGGACAGCAGGAATCAGTCCTCAAAATCCTCCCTCCTTTTGCCTTCTTAGCTATGTCATTTGATTGAGGCAAGATGGCACCCTTGGGTGGGAAGTGGACCACGCATGTGTGGTGCATCTCCCAAAGGCTTTCTCTGAAAGCTGGGGAGATGCTTCCGCACGGGTTCCATCAGCGCCAACATCACCTGTATGTGAGGACTGATTCCTGCTGTCCCTGGAGAACACCTGTTACAGGTGAGTAACTATGCTTTAGTGAATTTGTGTGGAGTGGGGTATGGCTATGGGTGTTCCTCACTCAGCTAAAGCGGGAATGGAATCATGGGGAAGTAGGGTTACCATAATTGGTTGGCCGCTATATTGGTGTTTACCTCCCTGGAGGTGGAAGAAGGGACTGTACATTCCCTGAGTATGTTGCCGGTGCTACATGGCTGGCCACAGACGCTTTCAGGAGACGTGCACAGAAATGTGGTGTATTGGTCAATACAGGAGGCATGGAGGTTTCTGCACCAGTTGTGGAGTTTGGACCCACGAGTCACACTATTTCTCCCAGTGCAGGGGAACGTTGTCTTTAACTCATCCATGGAATCGGGGCATTTTGGAGAATGAGCCAGGAAAGCGTACTGACTGTAGGGCAAGTGATAGATGATAGAGATTTGCTGCAATCAGCTTTTTGAGATAGAGGATAAGTAGTCACTTTCTATATTGCTGTATCATAAAAAATTGTGGGAACTAGCCCCAGGGGAGTGGTGGGATGATCTGGCAATTAAGTGGGTAGAGGTGTTGGGGGTCCAGATATGGGGGAATTAGTGGCAAGGCAGTAACTTGGATTTTGGAGCTGGTTAAAAACTTCAGGCTGTGGGGACGCCATATAAACCAATTTATAGGGGTCACATTTCTCCACAGAGGGCCCACAAGGCAGGATGTGTGGTTACAGATCAGTGCTGGAGGGGTTGTGGAGTTTCAGCCAATCCGGAGCATATGTCTTGGGGTTGCCTTATGATCCAACCCCTTTGAGAGAAAGAGTAGTTACTCACCTGTAACAGGTGTTCTCCAGGAGCAGCAGGAATCAGTCCTCACATATGGGTGTAATCGGCGCCGATGAAGCCCCAGCGGAGCATTTCCCCAGCTTTCCATGAAAGCCTTTGGGAATGCTGGCACGCATGCGTGGTTCCCTTCCCGCCTAAAGGTGCCATCTTACCTCAGTCAAATGACATAGCTAAGAACAGCACACAAAAATGAAAAAATTAAACTATGTACAACTGCAACTCCCAGGGGAGGAGGGAGGGTTGTGAGGACTGATTCCTGCTGCTCCTGGAGAACACCTGTTACAGGTGAGTAACTACTCTTTCTCCAGGACCAAGCAGGAAGTCAGTCCTCACATATGGGTGACTCCCTAGCTCTGGGCTACCAGGAATCCAGGCTGAACAAGAGAACTCCCTCTAGTCACAGCAGCAAAGAAAAGCTTTCCAAGGACACAACCTCCACCGGTAGCCCAACAGAGGGCAGGAGGGCAGGAGTTGCCTAAACTTCAAAGAGATTCCGGAGTACTGCTTGGCCAAAAGCACTGTCCCTATGGGACTCCCGCTCCAGACAGTAATGGGCCGCAAACGTCTGGCTTGAAGACCAAGTTGCAGCCCTACAGATGTCTACCAAGAGCGGAGATGAGCCACTGAGGCAGCCATTGCCCTGACACGATGGGCCGTGACCCTACCCTGCAAAGGAAGGTCAGCCGCCTTGTAAGCCCAGGCGATACAGTCAGCCACCCAGATGGACAAGGTACGCTTGGACACAGCCAACCCCAACTTATTGGGGTCAAAGGAGACGAAGAGCTGAGTAGCCCTTCTATGCCCCTGTGTACGGTCAAGGTAGAAGGATAAGGCCCTCCTACAGTCCAGGGTATGCAGGACTGCTTCAGCCTGGCTAGCATGAGGCCTAGGGAAGAATGTTGGAAGATCCACCTCCTGATTGAGGTGGAAAGAGGAGACAACCTTAGGGAGGAACTTGGGATGGGTCCTGAGGACTACCCTGTTCCTATAAATCCTGGTGTAAGGTCTATCACAGACCAGGGCCTGAAGCTCACTCACTTGCCTAGCTGAAGTGAGGGCTATCAGGAAGAGAGTCTTCCAGGAAAGGAAGCGTAGAGAGCAAGTAGCCATCGGCTCAAAGGGTGGGCGAGTCAGTTGCTGCAAGACCACATTCAGCTTCCACTCAGGAGCAGGAGGATGGATGGGAGACTTAAGCAAAAGCAAGCCCCTGAGAAAGCGGGACACCAAGGGGTGACCTGACAGAGAACGTCCCTCCACCAGGGAGTGGTGACCTGCTAGAGCTGAGAGGTGGACCCGAACAGAATTGGACTTAAGTCCCTGATTTGATAAGTACAGTAAGTACTGAAGCACTACTGGCACAGTACAGGAGAAAGGATCCTCTGTACGTAGCTGACACTACACAGAAAACCTTCCATTTGAGGGCATAGGTTTTCCTAGTGGACTGTTTCCTAGAGGCTAGGACAACCTCCTCAACTTCCTGAGGTAGGCCCCAGGGAGCCAAAACTACCCTTGCAGCCTCCAGGCCATCAAATTGAGAGCTTTGAGATTGGGGTGCAGAAGGGAACACTGCTCCTGTGAGAGAAGGTCGGGTTGCAACCCCAGAGGTATTGGGGAATCCACTGCCAGCTGAAGCAGAAGCAGAAACCAAGGCTGCCTCGGCCACCTGGGAGCTACCAGCAGGACCAAGGCCTTGTCCTGAAGAGTCTTGAAGAGAGTTCGGGCCACCAATGGTGTGGGAGGAAACGCATACAGGAGGCCCTGAGACCAGGACAGTAGAAAAGCATCTGGTGCTATCCTCAAGGATGCGGTTGCCTGGAGCAGAACTTGGGCAGTTGCTTGTTCAGCGGACTGGCAAAGAGATCTATCCAAGGGAGACCCCACTTCAGGAAGATCTTCTGAACCACCAAGGGATGCAGCTGACACTCGTGCTCAACCGGTCGGCCAGGCAGTTCTCCTGGCCTGGAAGGTACACCGCCTTGAGAAGCATGTTGTGCTTTAGGGCAAAGGAACAAAGGTCTTGAGTCTCCCGACAAAGGAGCGTGGGTCCAGTCCCGCCCTGTTTGTTCACATAAAACATGGCTACCTGGTTGTCTGTTTGAATCAAGACTGAGCGGTGAGCCAGGGCTGGAGAAAAAGCCTTGAGAGCTAAGCGGATAGCTCAAAGTTCCAGGAGATTGATCTGTTGGGCTGCCTCCCAGGGAGACCAGAGGCCTTGGGTGCACTTGTCCAGACAGTGAGCACCCAAGCCCCTCAGAGAGGCGTCGGTAGTGAGAACCACCGAGTATTCTGGCATTTGGAAGGGCATCCCCTTCAGCAGATTGGGTGGATGTAGCCACCAGCTGAGGGAGGCCAAAAGGGGTCTGGACACCCTTATCCTGTCTCTTAGGCGGCCTGTGGCCTGAGACCACTGAGTCCGAAGGCACCACTGTGCAGGCCTCATATGGAGCCTGGCATTGGGAGTCACATGCACTGTCGAAGCCATGTGGCCCAGAAATCTGAGGCAGAGTCTGGCGGAGACCAGGGGCTTGTTTAGGAACTGTTTGGCCACGTCCATCAGTCTTTGGGCCCTGTCTTCTGGCAAGAATGCCTTTGTCAGTTGAGAATTTAACCTTGCCCCTATGAACTCCAAGTTCTGAGAGGGGAGCAAAGTGGACTTTGCGAAGTTTATGACAAAGCCCACGTTCTGAAGCAGAGCAGTGGTTCTGAGGGGGGCCTGTCTGGCCTCCAGGCACGTCTGACCCTGATGAGCCAGTCGTCAAGATAGGGAAAGACAAAGATGCCTTGATTTCTCAGGTAGGCCGCAACTACTGCCAGGCACTTGGTAAAGACCCTGGGAGTGGAGGTCAGGCCAAAAGGTAGTACTCTGTACTGATAACACAGGTACACTACCAAAAAACTGCCTCCAGTTTTGCAACTGATTCCTATAGATTTTGGGGTGCTGAATCCAGGAAAAATAGCCAAAATGTTCCATCACGTCACGTTTTCTTGCAAAATTAGATTTCTTACCCATATAAGGAATGTTCACATAATTTCTTTTTAGCCGACTGCAGTTTATTTTCTTGGCCCAAAATAGAGGTTGTAATGGTTAACTAGAAACACTCCCTCATGATATTTTAGAGTGTTTTGTATTCATTTTATACATTAACAGGACAATTGGGAGGCGGGGGGCTAAATCCAGTACTCGCGCTGGCGCATGTTCTTTCCTGTTCGCCTCGCCTCGTTCGCTCGCTCAAACACGGTGGTTGCGACATGAACGTTCCTGTCAAATTTCAGTTTCTTGCAAGTTCATTATTACCTTTTGTTTGCTCAGTCGTAATCCAGCTTTATTCCGAAGTGGTTCACTACAGTTGTAGTTTGCAGTGCTGTGTATTTGTGATGGCTCACAGAGCCAGAGGTTGCGTCAACTCTCCGGACAATTTTTGTTTTATTTGTGGGGAATATACCGTGAAAAAGCGGCAGAGGAACATTTCTGCATTTATTAAAAAAGTATATTTCGCCTATTTCAGTTTGAAGTTAGGCGATCAAGACAAACCGTGGGCTCCTCACAAAGTGTGCAAGACATGTGAAGAAGATCTACGCTTATGATGAAAGGTAAAAAACAAGCATTTCGTTTCAGAATACCTATGATGTGGTGTGAACAAAGAGACCACAGCAGTGACTGCTATTTTTGCTCTTGCATTGTGAAGGGATACAACTTAAAAAATAAGAACGTAATAAGTTACCCCAACCTTCCCTCAGCAATTAGGCCTATGCCTCATAGCAACGAAGTACCTGTGCCTGAACCACCAAAATCTTTGGATCATATTTGTGTGGACGGTTCTGATCATGATGAGACTCATCAGATGGCTTTTCCCGATGAGTCCAGTACTTCCGAGTTTGAAACTGAACCAGATCCGAAACCTGAACTTTTCTCTCAAGCTGAATTGAATGATTTAGTCCGGGATTGAGGACTCCCAAAAGATGCTGCCCAACTGCTAGGTTCTCGGCTTAAACAGAAAAATCTATTGTCACCAGGAACAACTTTTTATTGGTACCGCAACCGCGAGACACAATTTTTGAAGTATTTCAGCAAAGAGGAAGATTTGGTATTTTGCAACGATATATACGGAGTGATGGAAAAGTTTAAACTCAAGTATGATCCTGTTGAATGGCGGCTGTTCATTGATTCGTCAAAAGACAGCATAAAAGGTGTTCTTCTTCATAATGGCAACACATTCGCTTCAGTTCCTATTGCTCACTCTGTTATTCTCCAAGAAAAATACGAGAATTTGGCCCTGATTCTTCAGAAGATTCGTTATGATGAGCATAAGTGGATGATTTGTGGAGACTTTAAAATTCTATCCATGCTATTAGGGCAGCAATCCGGTTTCACCAAATATCCCTGCTTCCTTTGCTTGTGGGATAGCCGGGCCCACGACCTACACTGGGGGAAAAAAGACTGGCCAATTCGGGAGTATTTGAGACCCGGTGAGAAAAATGTTCTTCATGAGAGCTTGGTACCTCGTGATAAAATTCTATTACCACCTCTCCACATTAAGTTGGGTCTCATTAAGCAATTCATCAAGTCCCTTCCAAAAGATGGTGAGTGCTTTCGGTACCTTTGCTCAAAGTTCCCCCGACTTTCTGAAGCAAAGCTAAAGGAAGGAGTGTTTGTTGGCCCTGATATAAGGAAACTCATTTCAGATGGAGCATTCGCTGAAACGATGTCTGAGAAGGAAAAAGAAGCCTGGGATTCCTTCAAGGATGTTGTTCTCAAATTCTTGGGGAACAGGCGGGATGAGAACTATAAGGATATTGTTGCCAGGATGCTCAATGCCTTCAAAGAACAAGGCTGTAACATGAGCCTGAAAGTCCATTTCTTGCACTCCCATGTGAACTACTTTCCCGAAAACTTGGGGGCGTACAGTGAAGAACAAGGTGAAAGGTTTCACCAGGACATCAAGGACGCAGAGAGAAGGTACCAAGGAAGATGGAACACCACTATGATGGCTGATTTCTGCTGGTTGCTGCTGCGGGAAACCCCAGATGAAAAATACGCCAAGCAGCACACCAAGAGAAGCATTCGGGGGAAGAAGAAACGGGCCCACCAGGAGATTGATTGATCCAAGAATGACTTTAAAATCTAAACTGTGTTGACAAATATCGTGTTTTTACTAAACTTTGAAATAAAAATTTGCTAGTTATTACCACAGTGTCGGATCTCATTTATTAGAATTTTATTTTCACACCATCGGGTGTTTGACTTCATGTATTGCAATGGTGCGGTTTGCGTTTTCTATTCTTACATACATACCTGTACAACATTTTTTGCACATTTCTTTGCTTTGCTTTGTGTCTAACCTCGCTCTTATATGCTCAATGTTTGTGCACATGTATGTGGCTGTTTTAAGTGCAGACAATTTTGCTACCATCACAGTGTGTTTTGTTGACATTACTCTATTCTTATGTGCTGCCTTGTTACAATTTTCTTTATTCTTATTTGAATAACTACTAAACAATTAGTATAAAGAATTCATCCAAGAAACTTTTATCTCGATCGCACTCAATCTGAAACGTTCACCTCAAACTGCTAACCCAATGTAGCAAAAAATCTGTACGTGATGGAGCAAATTGGTTACCAGATTTGGATTCAGCGCACCAAAAAACGTAAAAATCAATCGAAACATTAGAGGCAGTTTAAAAAAAATTTTTTTTAGTGTACCTGTGTAATGGTTTCCTCCCACAATGAACCGGAGGTACTTTCTGTGGTCTGGATGAATGAGCCTATCCAATCTCCCTGCTGGAGGTAGGGCAGAAGTGTTCCAAGAGTAAGCATCTTGAACCTCTCTCTCTCTAGGAACTTGTTGAGGTTCCTGAGGTCCAGAATGGGTCGAAGGCCACCGGTCCGTTTGGGTACCAGGAAATACCTGGAGTAGAATTCGTGACCTTGCAAGTGCACAGGCTCCACCGCCCTGTCCACCAACAGACCTTGGAGCTCTTGAAGGAGAAGGTCTGTGGGCAGGGGAGGCCTCAAGGGATCCCCTGGGCAGTAAGGAGGAGGCAGTTGATGCAAATGCAGGGCATAGCCCTTTTGGACTATGTCCAGCACCCAACTGTCGGTGGCAATGAGAGGCCACTGGTGGGCAAAGAGTACAAGGTGACCACCTGTGCAGGGCTGGGAGAGCAGGGACGGAGTGGCTATGCTCAAGGAGTCAAAAACCCCCACCCTGCTGAGTGGAAGCAGGGGCAGAAGGCTTGGGGGTCCTCTGCCTATGGGGCCCATTACCCTGGCCCTTGGCTTGCTGACACTGGGGGGCAGCTTGGGCAGCCTGATACTGAGGGAACTGTTTGTAGGCAGTGCCCTTCCTCGGGTAAAAGGGCTTTTTACCCGAGCCCTTCTTCTTATGTGAAGGGGCAGAGGTCTTCCTCGACAGCCTTGTCCGGGTAAGGTGCTCGGTCTTGAGCTGAGCGGCCTTCTCGGTCACGGGTTTGCCAAAAAGGTTCTCACCTCGGCAGGGGACATCGACCAACTTGTCCTGAACCCATGGCTCGAGGTCCGATGACTGCAGCCATGCCTGGCATCGAGCCGCGATGCCGGCAGCCGCAACTCGGGCCGAAGCCTGGAAGCCATCGTAGGCGGCGCGGGAAATGAACTTTGAGCATTCCCAAATCCCCGAGGACAAGGTCTTAAATCTCTGCAAGGGTTCCCCGGAGAGACCAGCAGAGAATCCGGCCAATTCCTTAGCCAGGTTTCGCAAGTACATGCCCATGTACAGCTGGTAAGACTGGACACGGCAAGCAAGCATAGACCCCTGGAAGCACTTCCTACCGACGCCATCGAGGTTGCGGGCCTCCCTGCCGGGAGGCACCGCAGAGTGCATCTTCTGGCTCTTCAGACGATGCATGGCCGATTCCACAACCATGGAATGGTGTGGTAGCTGTGCTTTTTGGAAACCAGGGCTTTTACAGAGTCGATAGATGGAATCGACTCTCTTGCTCAGAACCGGCACCGAGGCCGGTGCCTCCCACATCCAAAAGAGGAGCTGTTCCAACATTGGAGGAACCGGGACAGTAAAGGCCTCCTTCGGAGGAGAGTCGTACTGTAGAGCATCGAGCTCTTCGGCTCGAGGCTCTTCCTAGGGATCGGCAGGGATAGCCAAGGCAGCGGCCATATCCCAGACGAATTCCGAGAACCTAGTGTCCTCCGGAGGGGATCTACTCTGGGGCTCAGACTGCGGTGAGTCCGACGGGACGCACCGAGTCTTAAAAGTATCGGGAGACTCCTCGTCCTCCGTCTCCCAGGCGGACTCATCCGAGGAAGAGTCAGGGTCCGACCCCGCGAGGCCCCAAGGCACCCGCCATGACGCTGGGGGCACCGGGGTCAACACCCTCGGTCCCGAACAGGAGGTCGAGGGAGACCTCGACCGAGGATGACTTCGAGCCACGAGGGTCTCGAGTATCGGCTCAGTCTCCGGGGTTGACTTCGAAGTCGACGTCCCGGTGGTCGGGGCAGATGCACCAGATAGGCTGGCCATCAGTGCCCGCTGCTGCTCCATGAAGGCAGACAATCTGCTCTCCAAGGCTGTCATCCTGAGACTCAGCTTGGGAGACGCAGCAGCCTCTGACTCGGGCCCCGGTGGCGCCGGGCCTGACATCGGCTCTCTGGGAGGAGAGTCCACGAGGACTACGGGGCTTACGTGTCCAGCAGACTCCGGCTCCACGCGAGGAACTTTGGCAGGCTTCTCGTGGTCCATGGGCCCGGGACGGCGGTCGGGGGTCTTAGACCTGGCCCTTGAGGGACCAGGGACCTCTTCCGACGCCGCCCTCATGAGCCGCTTCTTCCTCTTGCGTTCCCGATCGGGGGACCCCCTGTCCGAGGAACTTCGATGGCGCTCGGGATCAGAATCCCGAGATGTCGAGGCCTCAGACAAGGTCCGGGCCCGGCCGGAGGCTGAGTCCGAGAAAAACCTTTCCTTCTGATGCTGTCGACTTTTGAGTGTCTTGGAAGACATCTTCCCACATGGCACACACGACTTGGGGTCGTGGTCAGGGCCGAGGCACCGAAGGCAGCAGTCGTGTGTGTCGGTGAGAGACATAAGTTTCTTACACCGATCACACTTTTTGAAACCACTGGAAGCCATCGGGGAAAAAAGAGCCCCTGCGAGGTCAAAAGACCGGCCTTCCAGGGAAAAACGAAAAAAGGGCGCAAACGCCAGCCACTAAGGGCAAAAAACGAAAAAGAAAAGAAACGGGCTCGATACGGGTGTACCAAACCTGGCAGGAGGGGAACCGGCGTCGAACCGGAGAAAAATAGCGAAAAATCGCCAAAGAAAAAATCACTTTTATCCGGGAGAGCAGGACACACATCCGGTGGGCTTCTCGGAAAAAAAGAGACTGAGGTAAGATGGCACCTTTAGGCGGGAAGGGAACCGCGCATGCGTGCCAGCATTCCCAAAGGCTTTCATGGAAAACTGGGGAAATGCTCCGCTGGGGCTTCATCGGCGCCGATGACACCCATATGTGAGGACTGACTTCCTGCTTGGTCCTGGAGAAATTGGCTAGGTATTTGAGGGGATTGGTTAATCAAGGAATGATCCTATCACCGGGGTTGGCCCTCTTAGATGATCTTCAGGGGTTGCAGGTGAGGGGGTGTCAGCGAGGATCTTGGTGTGGAAGGCATGTTTGGTAGCAAAACAATGTGTCTTGAAACATTGTAGGGATGCTGAGCCCCTGTCTCATTGAGAATGGAGAAATCTGTGACATAATCTGATATTCATGGAAAGGTTAGCCCTGAAAGGCATGCTGAAAAAGGGGGAGGCATTTCTGACATTATAGGGTGAGTATGTGAATTCACTGTACCCCAGGGCCAGGAATAAGGGATATAGGGGTATGCAGGAAAGGAGGTAGTAGAGTGGATGGGGAATGGTGGAGGAATGGAAGTGGTAGAACAGGGTGGTCGCTCACGCGTGTGTGGATAGTGCTGGGGAGTGTTAGTGGGGGGTGAGGGTTAGGTGGGGGGGTCAAGTTGGGGTAGGGCTACCTTGGTGGGGGTATGGAGGGGAAGGGAGGAAGGGGGTTAAATGTATAAAATGGAAAAATCAATTTGCTCTCTATTCAACTGTTCTGAACTTTCCAGCGTAAGTAAGTGTTCCCTCATGCTGGGAGTATTGTTGACTGGTTTGAATAAAGATGATTTGAACTAAGAAAAGAAATCATAATTAGCTACAGTGTGTTATATATAACGAAATAATATCCACTTGATTTCCTGTCCTTTTATGTTCATGCAGAGGACAAGGTCAATGTCTCTTACTGACCTGAGCTGCACTTTAGAAGAAGAAGAAGAAGATGAAAAATGGACACTAGCCGAGCAGCAGACATTAGAAGACAGGATGCCTCAGATAAGTGACACAGCATATGCAGAGCATCCTGGTATACCCCAGAATGTCCCCCAAAGCTTAGAAGATGAGTCTGCTGGGATAGAAATGACATTTAATGATGCTAGCAGTACCATGCTGGAACTAACAAACGCTGAACAAAATGTTCTTACTGATGCTAAGATTGTAGAATCAAAAGATCATGATAAGATACTAGAAGCTAATTTAGACGAAAAAACAATGGAACAAGAACCATCAGAGGAATTAAATGCATATAATGAGGACATGGAGGTGTTTACTAATAGTACAAACCCTGAAAGAAACCTGCTTTCCGTGAATGTGCTGCAGAAGGGGGACAGGTCAACTGCACAAACTCCTGACTCTTTAATAGGAAAAGAACAAGTTATCCAGGAAGTAGCTGGAGCAGCCATGGTAGTATCTGCATCAGGGCAAGTACATAAAGAAGCAGCAAAGGGTGGGTGTTTTGGTAAACAGTTACCAAAGAAATCTTCTTTAAAGCACTCTGACCTATCTTCACATGGAAATAAAATCCCTTCTGACATTCCTCAAATGCCACCGTCATCCAAGTTTGAGATGACTTCCTGGCCTCTTGGAAAAAGTAAAAGTGTGGGAGAACTGTTTGTCCCTGATGTGGAGAATAGTCAGTCTGTGGTGCATTCGGGAGTGTGTTCGGAGAAGAAAACAGAAAAAATAGCAAATGAATTGACTGCACTGAGAAAATTTTCAGTGTCTTCGGCATGGGAGAGACCAAGGACTGGGAGCTTCAACACAAAAGGAAATCTAGACGGTGAAAGTTTGAAAAACACAAAACTTTCTGTTGCTAAAGTAAATGCTGTTGTTCCAAAACATGAAAAGACAAAGGAGGATGTATGTTCAATTAAAGATCACCCTGAAAGAAAACTTTGCATTAAACAAGAACCCCTGGCTCCATCTGAATCTAGGCCTGTGGATAAACTGGTGCCCAGGGCTTCTCAGAAACTAAGCACACCACTGGCTATGAGTGATTCTTCTATAGTTTCCAAATGCCAGTCAGATTCAGAAGATAAGAGTGTTTTTCAGGTTAAACTCAGATCTACTTCTTTATCACTGAGATACAGAGAGAGCTACTGTATAGAATCAAAAGCTGCAGAAAAGAATAGGACAGAGTATAAATCTGAACAAGAATGTCATGCTACACTCTCTAAAGCTGACAGACACTTACAGGTCAAAACAGCATCTGAGGTTAATACTGGTAGTTCTTTAAATGACAATGGAAAATCTAAAGCACAGTCCTCAGAACATTTTTATGAAAAGCCTCCCCTTCCACGGAAACCAGTTTTGCTAAATACATCCATTTCAAATACAAATATGAGGACAGAAAAAGCAACCAAATCATCTGACTCCAAACCTGAAAATAAGGATTCTGAAAAAAGATCTCTTTTCTCTAAAGCTGCTGGTAAGACATGAAAGATGGAATAGAATTTTCATACTCAAATTGTAAGTAATATATTCATTTTGAATGTGAAAGGGAAGCAGGGTACAATGGGATAAACTTTGTGGCATACAAGCTGCTTAATTTGGATGCCAAGTATGTCATCTATTATATAGCAGATTGCCGAAAAAAATGTTCTTAAGGAGAGTAATTCTGAGTGGCCACCAGCAGCTTGTATGCCTGCTTGTACTTTGTGCTCACAGGCCTGTAAACTAATTTTGAAGGGAGTTCCTCATAAAGTTTCCTTTTAAAAATTCACCGGTAGGCTGTGCCATAGGGATATTTAACTTGAACATTTTCAGCTGTAAAGTGAAATCATTGAAAAGCAGATGCAGGGGTATGAAAGTGAAATCCCCCAGACTTGCTCTACACCTGGTGCCACATTTTCCTCAGTAGGGAAAAATAAGCATACTGGGCCCGATATTTAAAGCAATTAGCTCGGTTAGCAGACCTGCTAAGCATGTTAATTGCCCTGACCGGGTTTTCAGTGGCATTAATGTAGTTAGTACCGCTTATTATCCCCGGGTGCCACTGCTAGACACCCTGATGCATCGTGGCTTTCTGGGCGTGGGGTGTGGGCAGCACCCGGAGATAACCAGACAGCGGTGATATTCAGCCACTGCGTGGTTATCCCTTGACAGCGAATGTTAGGCACAGTAAAGGCTGCCCCGACTCACTGCTGAAGCTAACTGGGCAGCGGATGAATATCGTCGCTGCCCAGTTAACGTCTGTGCTATCTGGGTGTAAGGTTCAGCGGCGATAGCTAGCTGCTTTAGAACGGCTTAATATTGGGCCCCTTGTGGACAGCACACATGTTTTTCCCCTGCAGAAGGCCCAGGGCAATTTATAAAGGAGCCTTTTCCGTAGGTAAACACTCATGAACCCACAGAGGTCCCTCTGAAAATAGCCCCAAGAAGTAATTTCTAAAGTCATTCCTGTGCGTAAATGACCTCCAGTGTAAAAGTGTGTGTTTTGGCACTAAGATGTGTACTTTACTGGTGGACGTGAACATGAGTGGAGGTTGAGCAAAGTGAGACCAAAGCATGCAAATACGCATGTAGATTATAATTTCATGTGCGTCCTTAAAAACTTTAGGCACAGTCATTTACTCTAGGGCTAGTGTAAAGGTCCATGCCTGCAATGTAGGCACATATTAGGCCATTTATGCTAGTATTTTATGAAGAGGTGCTTCTTTTCCTTATAAAATAGACTTAGCATAAGCATCTCAAAACCTGCTTTAACTAGGTGCCCCTGACAAATTACCCCCCAGATGTGTATCTTCTTAAAAAGCTCTCATTCCCATTATGATATAATTGACTTTGAATTAGATATGAATGTTTATGCTTTATTTCAAAGGGGAGTTTTCACAGCTGTTCTAGAGTTATGTAGGTCATGTTGTGTCCACAGTATTACATAAAAGTTACATTGCACAAAATATTATGACTGTTGAAAAAGTAGCTTTTATATTGCTTAGTGATCTCGCGTAGACCTATTTTCTCACCTGGAAGTACATTACAAGTGTTTACCCTCAATGAGTGGAGGAATAGCCTAGTGGTTAGAACACTGGCTTGGTTACCAAGCCACCAAGGTTCAATTCCCACTAGCACACCTTGGGTAAGTCACTTAACTCTCCATTGCCTCAGAAGAAAGGCCTGGCAATCTACTGCCAAGAAACCCCAGGAGCTTCTGGGTTGCCAGGAGTCAGGACTGACTCAAAGGCACACATTGCATTTACCCTCAATCAAGCACATTGCATTTACCATTCAATCAAGCACATTTCTAAACAGGTATTGTACTCTGTACAAAGCTGAGAATAAGTATTTGGTCCGACTTACATATCTTATCATTTATTCATGTTTTCCAGTAATGTATATACATAAGTGATGAGCTTTCTTTTGCACATTTACACAAATAATTGATTTTATTGGATAGTGGCAGGAAGAAATGCAGACAAAGATTTAGCAAGCTTATACATATAAAGATTCTGACTGTAGTCGTATTAGTAATTGACTCTGAAGTAGTCTAAGCTCTGAGCAGACAATTTGTACCAGATGCATCGTTAGTACGCAGCCAGAGGTAACCCTGCTTTACCAGTCTGTGCCCCAGATTGTTCTGCATTCATAATGCGATATATCACGGTAGCATGGTAAACTAGATGTAAACAGATGATGAGTACCAGTGAGCAGCACCTACGGAACATTCCTAAACAACCAATGAGATTTTTTATGTTACCTTTAAACTATAAATACACGAATTGCTGTATAATTAGGGCTTCTAGTTTTCAGTTATAACTGCAAAACCCTGATTTTAAAAAAAACCATTGGGAAAATTGGGGTTTCCAGTTATAACTGAAACGCCTCGAAAATTGTCGTTGTCATCGAGTTGGGTCACAGCCACGGATGTTTCTCTGTAGCAGTGGGAGCTGTTTTCCGTGGCTCCCACTGCTCCTCTATGTGCAGCGGAAGTGCATGTTCTCATGTTTTAAATTGGACCACACTGCAGATAGAAGAGCCAGAACAAGAACAGCAGAGCAGTGGGAGCAAAGACAAAATCTCCTCCTGCTCTAAGAAGAATCATATTAATGTATGGTGAAACAAAACCAGGAATTTTGACCATGTATGAGATCTAGGACTCGGCAATTGATTTCTTAAACAGTCAGATTTTTAACAGATCATGAAAAAGAAAATGGGAATTGCATTTAGTTCCTGCCTTTTCTCAGAAGTTCATGACAAGGTATATTCAGATACAGTAGGTATTTTCCTGTCCCCAGAGCATGTACAATCTAAGTTTGTACCTGAGCAATGGAGGGGATAGTTAATTTGCCCGTGGTCACAAGGAGCCATGGTAGGATTCAAAGTCTGTTTGCCCTGGTTCTAACCATTAGGCTAGTCCTCCTCCTCCTGATACCCTATGATATAACTCTTCTACCTATATTGCTCTATCCATTTTTTGGTTTAGTTCAATCTGTATTTCCTCTTCTGTAAACAAAGTGTGGTTCAGCTCTTTCCCATCTGCTTTCTTATAAAGTAGTCTGCATTAACCCTTTCTTCTATGAATACTACACTCAAGGTCGATGCGCCTTAAGGAAAATTAACATGCGTTTATCTTTAGTAATCATGCCCCCAAGGGTGCAATTTTCATAGATCAGCGTGGTGCTTAAATATCCATTGGATATTCAGAGCAGTATCTAGATGATGGCTGCCGCTGAATATCCAAATTATTTGGCCACTGTCCAGATAATGGCAGCGATTATTGGCAATTAGTGGTGATTTTCAGCCGCTACCCAGATAATTTATTATCCAGATAATATATTTAGGCCACCTATTTCACCAGCCTAACCTAGCCAGGTGAATTACCCAGATAGTGGCTGAAAATCACCACTATCTAGATAGGGGCGGTACAATCCAAGCCTCACCTTGATACTATCTGGATAGTTCAGCTGAATATCGGGCTGAGGGCCCTTATCCAGATAACCTCTATGGATATCCAAGTAAGGGCTTTTGAATATTGGCCCCTAAGTATTTGACTATTTCTTCTTTTTCCTTGTCTCCCATCACACATTGTTTCTTTTCTTTCTGTCTCACAGTTCTACCCTTCTGCTTTCTGTAATTAGCAGAGGATGGGGACAAACTGCCTGCATTGCTGCAAAGTTTGTGCATACTTTTTGTCAGCAGTCTTTGGACCAAATATCAGACAAAAAGCAAATGGAAACGTTTACTTTGAAAACAGCTGCAGGTGCAAATTAAAGGGGTCATTTTACTAACGGTTAGTAAATGACCCATTAAGTCTGTTCCCTTGCACCAACATTCTACATTTAAAATTTTGCTTGAAAGGCAGGCATGTGGATTTGAAAATTGTCTACTAGTATATTCTTTTTCTCCTTTTACTTATATAGACCCTTAGGAATAAAGCTTTCACTGCAGCTAAGACAATGCATGTTATAGAACTTGGCCTTTCTCATAAAGAAGGGTACTGTCAGCTTAAGACTATAACTAGAGGTGGGCAAAAGGGGCAGTAGCCGAGGCTGTAAAGCCTTTGGAAACATAAGACTGAAATGCAAGTCTGGGCCTACAGCAGATTAAAAAGAAAAACAGTAAAGTGCTTCTGTCTTCTACCATTCGGAATACGGGAATGAGAGGCTAGAGCGAAATAAAAAAGAGAATCAAAGTGGGGGAGTGTGCGGAGAAATAAGAACAAATCAGAGTGGAAGCAGGGAATGAAAATTGAATCTTGCATGCCTGTTAATAATTCTGGTTGAGCATGGTCCACAAATTGTCTAGCTAAACTAAAACAAGCACATCAAAAAAGATCCACCACTGGATCAACACATTAGATAAACCACAAACCTAACTGAGTCCAAAAAGATATTTAATAATAATTTCTTGTTGGACCAAAAGTCAAATTAAGCCAACATAAAGCTTAATATAAAGCTTTTAGTGCATTTTTCTACATTCAAAACTTAATATAGTTTATAATCATCATCCCAGTAACACAACATTTAAAATACATTAGTACTTTTCCTTCTAAACCGGATTAATACAAAAACCCACAACACTGCTGTGTTTTAGACAAACAACTACATTTCACCACTTCAGAAGAAAATTTTATCCTCTTATCTTGTATAG
Source organism: Ichthyophis bannanicus (assembly GCA_033557465.1). Taxonomy (NCBI): domain Eukaryota; kingdom Metazoa; phylum Chordata; class Amphibia; order Gymnophiona; family Ichthyophiidae; genus Ichthyophis; species Ichthyophis bannanicus. The sequence goes on from CM066035.1 coordinate 575,499,856, forward strand.
TGCCGCAGTTGCTACTTCTTCCAGCCCGATCAGTTCATACAGCAGTGCATCTATTTCACCATCCTTCTTCCAAGATTTGAACACCTGATCAGCTGACCAGTTCCATCCAATACCCTTATACCAATGTGTTCACTCCAATTCAATATTCAATCAAAATGGAGTGATATATTTAAAGTATAACCATCATTATTTATGGTAATTTAATATTTTGTCATGATTTCCCCCCTCTCCAATTAAAAGGAACATAATCCAGGACTCACCATTTCAAAGTATGGAAAGCATGGTGTTTCTCCTGACAATGTAATACCGGGTGAGCAACAATCGTGCCCATTGATAAAAAATGAACGAGTTCCTTTTATCGGTCTTCTCATTCTTCCTATGCAAAGTAAGGAGCATGGACATATAATCATATAAATGACATACATGGAAAGGCGTGTACTTTAAAAACGAGCTCAAACCACTTTACCTGTGGATTGATAGGTCCAACTCTCTCCTTCCAATGTTTTCTCACAAAACCTACAAGTCCGGCAGCTTACAGTGCCCCATTCTCCCATGCGTATCATCAACTTGCCTCAAAGAAATAGGACTTGTTTTCACCACCAGATCAGAAATATTACGAGTGTTGGACCTATCACCACAGGCAAAGTGGTAGAAGCTCGTTTTAATCTGGATAGGAGCTGCTACTGAATATACTGCTGAGCCAGTGCTAAACGGCACTTAACTCGATTAGTGCCGTTTTCAGCTGACTTTTTTTATCTGGATTGCAACTTAGACCTGATTTTCTTGCAGCCTAAGTTATCCAGACAAGGTCTGCTGAAGATCGTGTTAACTAGATAAGAGCCGGCACTTACCCAGTTAGCTCTGGTACCACCCCTGCACTAACCAAGACAATCTGCGGAGCTAGTCAGCGGCACTATCTGAATGGTGCTGCTTAACATCACAGTCTTCCTCCCTGGCCTGCTGTCTGGCTAAGGGTTTTGAATATCAGCCCATTAAGATTTGGAGAGATTGTACGGGCAGTTTGACTGTGGTAAGAGCTGTTTGAGATTGTGTATTCTATATTTTATATAAAAGTATATTTTACTGTTGTATGTTGTTTTATGTGTTTTGTCGCCATTATGATTCATAATCTGCTTTCTAATATTTATAGACTGAACAAGAAAATAGAAGTTCTTAAATTAAAGTAATTTTGCATCAGAAATTTTGTGACTTCCACTATATAATGCTAGCTTGTGCAATTCTGGAAAACTGCATGTGCTCAAGAATTAAGTTTTCCCGAAGGGAACAATTGTTCATTCAAAAATTTGTATAAATGCTGCTGTAGCTGTTTTGCACAGTGCTTAAAATTAACCCAACTTTAAAAAAAAAAGTCTGTAAACTAGAAAATATTATTAACTAATTGGTCTACTTTTTGCTTTTAGAGGCATGTTGACTAAACCACGCCAACCATTTGTGTGGGGTTTACTGCACACTAAACACACTGGGTGGTTAGCTTGGGGCCCTGTGGAAATATCTTGTGCTAACCGGTTAGTATGTAATGGGGCAGGGGCTGGGTAGATTAGAGGCAGAATATGGGTGAAAACGGTCCACCACAGTTGCCATTAGCATTAACGCCTCCTCAAGGGGAAACAGTAAGTACACTCTCTTGCCGTTTAGAGTAGGAGGACATCAGACACGCCCCCTCCCATGGTTGGGGTGGAGCTGAACATGCACAAACATTGCCATGACATTTTAGTAAACATATCTATTAGTGAATAATTAGGTCTCTTGACAGAAACAAGTGAAGGAAAACAAAAAATTTCTTTTGCATAATTTTGTTTCAAATAAATCAACAGTGCCCTCACCTGTAAGTTCAACGGAGTCTGCAAGAGGACCTGATAGTCAGACAAAACCAACTTGGATAAATCTGGCACAGCAGAAACAGAGAGATCTCGAGGATCAAAAGCTTAACGCAGAAGAGAAACATTCATCTTGGGAGGGAGATACAGATAAAAAGAACAAGGAAAAAGAAAGAACGGAGGTATTACACTGCAAATTTGTTTTATTTGAACTGAACATTAATTCATTAGAAAATTGAGTTCCCAAAAACATGAAAAATACAGTTTTCTCATGGATATGGAGGAATTAGGAAAAAGGAAGAACATTCCAGAATTATCAGTATCCTTTTAATACTAATGCATAGAGCAATCTGTAATTAACATGTGAAGTGGGATTTTAGAAGGAACTTCTAGTAAGATTCTGGAACATCCAGAGCAGAACATCCAAAAATCCAAGGGAGTGGCAGTAGTGAAGGAAGGTACGTATAAGTGTCTTCTGAAATCACTACATATCTACTCTGAAAAATGAACATCCTAGTAACTGGTTCTGAAGACAGGACCCACACAGATAGCAAAGCCAGATACGTGCACGGGTGTCCACCATTTCACAAATGTAGATGTCCCTGAATTGCACAGCCTCAGAATTAGGTACTTGGACATGTCGGCAGGGATATTACAGAAGAGGGAGACCATGCTATGAGAATTGCACGTCCCGGACTATCATTTCAGATACAGATGGTGGGCCGGTAATATGTTGTAAGTATGTATTTACATGCAGGTTTCTTAGGGCAGGAAATAATAGCTGTGACGATGAAAGCGCATTTTGAACTTCCCTTTGGAAGCATTACATCCATGAAACAATCACTTTTTTCACCTTATTCATGGTCAGGAGCAGCTATAGGCATGGACGTCTCACCAGCCAGTGCCAGACATACTTGTGTCATTCTGACATCACACCACATTGTGCATCTCCCTTGCTCCGCACAGGCCACACCTCCATTACATCCCCATGCTACATGGACGTTCTCGCGCTGGGAACATCTACAGTATATACCCAGCTTCTAAAATGGCTCCGGGGATTTCTCCATGCTTTGCACATCAAAACGCTCATTTTCAGGCGTCCAACTCATGAATAGAGCTTCTAAAATAGCCCCCCTAAAGGTTTTTTTCATTTTTCCCTTTGGGCAATCTGCAATATTCCTACCATTCCACTGAAAAAAAAAATGTAGTGCCCTATTTGCTAAGCATATTTTTTCCATAATCATAACATGGGACAAAACCATCCCCTCTGTGTAGTAGCTCATCCAGGAAAAGCAGATGTAAAAAGCAGAAAGTAATTTAAAATGTACAGTATGGGCCAACCCAATGGCTTACTGTGCTGTAAATCACTATAAGATGGTAGCCAATGGTATGATTTCCCAAGATTGGCTTCTACTCCTCAGTCCAGCTGGGGCTAGAGTTCTTATAAAGATAGTGGGCCAGATATTCAATTATGCAGGCTATGCGCCGCTACAGTGCATAGCGTGCCCAATGACCCTAATCCCAGATATTCGATGCCGGGATCATATGCTGGTCCAGAATTGAATATCTGTAGTTTGCCACACATGCTGGAAACCACATTAGCTAACTGGTCAGCAGTGATATTGCATGCTGCCCAATTAACTCCCATGTCTTAAAGATAGGCGAGGGTTTTCCTCGCCTATCTTTTAGCCGCCGATCTCTAACCGGCCAGCATGCAATATTGCTGCTTCCCGGTTAGGGACTTTCACCACCTCTGCTCCTCTCTGGATTGCCCCCAACACGTCCCGATGCTGAGTGGTTAGCATCAGGACATTTAAGGGAGATAATCGCGGATATTCAGCGGCACTAACATTGAATATCCCTCTTACCGGCAGTTACACGCTTTACAGGACCGTAAACCATGTAACTGCCCTTCGAATATCGGGCCCAATATATTTGGAGCTCCTGGTAAGAAAGGAGTCAGTAGCATTTACTGGTCAGTTTCAGGGTTGCAGGTATACCAGGTTACAGACACAGGGCAGGGATGGATTTACCAATAGTCAGAGTGAGAAAGTGCCTGTGAGTAGCCACACTGCTCATTTGTTTTACATCATGTGCGGCCCTTGACTGGAGCTGGTTACCTCTGGTCTAGGCTATACAATTTCTGAAAGCCCTAATGGTGGATACAGACCCTAGATACTGTTGTTGTGGAGACATGGTTAAGTGAAGCCCATAAATAGAATAGAAGCTACAATGAACTATAGTCTGTTTACGAAGGTTAGAAATGGCTGACAAGGGGGAGAAGCAGCTCTATATACAAAGAGCATTATCAAAGCAACTTAAATGCTATGGACTGCCATATGGAAGGACCCCAATACGATCTCTGGTAAAGTGGGAATACTAAGGCAGTATTCATAGCCCCTGCGGGCAAAATTAGTGTAACACTTGGAAGTTCATTTTTATAAAGCTTTTTTCCATGCGTAAAGCCTGTTTTACAAACGTAAACAAGCTATTATAAAATCGTGCAGGGGTATAAACATCTGAAAAGTAAACATCAAAAGATTGCACCTGCTTTTATGTGATCTGCATGCAGGCATTTCTGGGGCATCATTGGATGAAGCTGGGGTGGAGTTGCAATGCATATAAATATTTTAGGAAATCACATGCACACATTTACATCTTTTTTTTATTTAATCTTCATCATTTTACAATAAATCCAAGCATAAACACACTTGCATGGAAATTAGGGTACAGAAAGAAACAAAACAACATTGATACAATATCAACATCGTTCCAAAAAAGGAAACCATTAACAATGAAGAAAAAAAAAAGAAACAATCCTGCCCCTACTATAGCCCACAACAAGATCAGGGGGAGAACCACTAAATATATAATTAAACTTAAATTTGAGAAGATAAACCTGACGGGATCTAACAACCAGGCCAAAAACCTATTACAGTGGAGCTGAGTCTAACTCAGCGGGACGACGAGCACTCAAAAAGGACAGCAACTGTGATGGCTCATAAAAAATATACGAAACAGAATTCAACCTAATCATACATTTGAATGGAAATTTCAGAAAGAATTGACCCCCCAACAACAAAAAACCTGGGCGAAGTAATAAAAATTCTTTCCTTCTTTTCTGAGTTTCCTTGGACAAATCAGGAAAAACCCGAACAGTCAATCCATGAAATATTACATTACGTTTCCTAAAAAACATGCTCAAAAAACATTCTCTATCAGAAGAAAGAGCAAACGTTACAATCAAAGTAGAAGAAGAAACAGATTCAGTTACAGAAGTTTCCAAAATAGCAGATACATCCAATACATCACCTTGCTCTATACCAGGAATTATCCCACCACCACCCACCTTTTTACCGAAAGGAAGATAATACATTTTAAGCATAGGGGGATGGGATTCAGTGGGAACCCCCAAACCTTCCACTAAATATTCTTTAAACATCTCCTTTGCTCTAATACCTGGCGCCTTAGGAAAATTTATCAGGCAAAGATTGGAATATCTTGAAGCATTCTCTAACATTTCAATCCAAACTTTTAAAGCCAATGCGTCCTTCTGATAAGAACTACCATCTTCACACCGGGAGACTCTTTGTTGAAGATCATTCACAGAAGTTTGTAGAGCTGAAACTTCCAAAGTATGTTGCTGAAGTAAATTCGTATGATCTTGAGCCTGAGCCGTCAAAGCAGAAACCTGAGGAGCAAACAGTTCCTCTAGCTTCACTATGGCCGACCATATAGACTCCAAGGTAAATTCAACAGGGAGGGAGTTGAGGGAGGAGTGGCCTAGTGGTTGGGGCAAGTTACCTCAGGCTGGAATGTCAGGGGTTCAAATCCCACTAGAGGACAGCAACCTTGGACCAGAAGGACTGGGGTTTCTAGTCCCACAGGTGCTCCTTCTGGTCTTGGGCAAGCCACTTAACCCTCCATTGCCCATGTTTCCTATAAAATAGTTATCTCCAAGTTATAATGCCCTGTTCAATGTAATTTCAGTTTGTTCAATGTAAACCACCTTGACATCATGAAAGGTGGTATATAAGAAATGTTAAATAAATAACAGGTCTCTCAAAGGAAAAATAAGCCAAAGCCTGTGCCATTCCTGAGCCATCCTCCAAGGGCCACCACTCCATTGCCAGAGACTCAGCTGCAGAGAAGGCATCCACTGACCTGCTAGAAGCCCTCCTCAATACTGGAACTCCTAGGCTGCCAGGAAGAGATATTCCAACTATTCCTCCACTCCTTAGTGTTGTCAGCCCTCCATGCAACCCAGAAGGAAATGCCGCCTCCAACAGTTCTGGGCTCCTCTGCAGCAAAGGGTCCTTGGGAGGGTGCCACTGCTCTGGCAGCAAGATTTCCAGCCCTGAACCCCCCAGCGAGCTATCAAACTCCAACAGGAGGTCAGCAGGGCTCAACACCACCAGCACTCCTGGATGTTTCTGCTGCATCAAAAAAGGATCAAGTGGATCCACCACTTGAGTCAGCAATGAAGAAGAGGCCACTGGGGTAAGGGAGGGCTTTTTAACCCCTTTAGCCTTTCTTTTCCCCATAGCAGGAAAAAACGCCGCTGCAGACAGAACACGTCAATACGCCATCTTGGATTCCCCCTCTCTGATCAGCACATTTACATCTTTAAAGCAGGTGAATTTGTGCAAGAGCATTTGTTGTGATATTGGGGTCATTGTATGAGCCTGTTTTATAGAGGCACATAGGTGCCTATGTTGCCTTTGTAAAACCTTTATGGACTTTTTGCAGAGGGGCCCAGTTATAAAATTAGCCCCAACATGGCCAGATTTAGGAGCCATGATTTCACTGCTACAGAAAGAGTCCTGGTGTACTGTCTTCAACCAAGGACCGTCGCTGCAATGACCATAGTAGGTACAATGGGGTGATTATAAAATGAGAAGATCCCCACATGATTACAAGTGAAAGCCTTTATGACACAAGGATTCTAGCACTAATTCTAATTGAACTGCAGGCCCAAAGGAAAATGAGGAAACTGAAGGCCGAAAAAAAAAAAGGATGGCTCATGTTGATCCAATAAATGCATGTCTGCTGCAGTGGTTTTCAGCTTATGCACCATTTTAAGTATAATTTTCCATATTTGTACTGTTGTGATAGTATAATGATACATAAATATAACTTATGTTTTCCCTTGTGTATTAGGGGCATATAAGGCAACAAACAGAGCTCATCAAAAACAAACTCTCCCACTCCGTATCTAAAACTGCTGAAGAATGTAAACAAGAAACAAAGCCCAAACTGGAAGAGTTGCGGCAGAGAGCAAATACTCTGCCACATCTGATCTCTGGTAAGGACCAATACATTATTTCAAAACAAAAATGGTACCATAGAAATCCATTATTATTATATTTAAGAATAATTTTTTTGTATCTTATTTTAAGAGATGATAATTTAGAACCTAAATACATTGTTATGATGTCACAAAACTCCTGGCTAGAGCTGTGTTGATTGTTAATGTAGCAGACAATGAGCAGTAAGCCTCAATTTAGCACCTTAGCAGTTAACAAGCAGTAAGCTCCACATTAACAGCTAACACGGAACAGGCCAGAGAATAGGTGGAGACTGCACCTTACAGTTAGCATGCAAGTAGTTACTGTATGTTAAATGTTAACATTGTAGATAATGTGGTGTCGGTAACATCACATGGATAAGTATAGCTCACTGCATTGCATTATTTGCAATTCACTTAACTTGTGGAAAGAACTTTTCTCTACATTAACTAGAAAATGCTCCCAACAGTTAATAAGGAGGCTTTGCAGTTAGTTGGTTTTGGCCATTAACCTGCATTAATGGCGAAATCTTACCACACATTAGTAAACGGTCCCCTATTTGTGATGATGCAGTTTTAGCAAATATAAACCTCAAACTTAGGGGTCTTACTAAGCTGCGGTATGCAGCATTTTAGCGCAGATAGCATGGCGTTAACTGGAAAAGCCGTGTGGGGCATGCCCAGCATTTTCTCAGCAGATACCACACTGAAAATGCAGAGAGCATAGCGTGGTAGCAGCATGGATGTAGCTAATACGACCCATTGAGGTGGCATTAGCTACATCTGCACTGTCTGCAAATCTGACAGTTACCATGCACTGTTGACACACCTGGTGACTGCGCAGAACAGACATGCCCATTCTCTGCCCTCACCTCGCCAACGCCCAGAGGTAATGCGTTTTTTACAGATAGTGCATAAAATCGCTATGCTATCTACATTTTCTCTGCATTATGTGTTAATGTACCCAGACAGAGCATGCTATCTGTTGCGTTAACAGGTAGTGTGCTTAGTAAACATACTCCTTATTGCCTATCAAATGTTACATTTTTGTTTATAAAGATGTTTATTAAATATCTACATAGTGTAACAAGCGAGTTCTATTTTTCTTCACAGCTACTCAGTCTTCCCTCTTACTGGAAAAGGAAGAGAGAGTTCAATTTAAACAAACCAATCCTTCTAGCTCAGACCAGCCGTCATGGATGGAACTTGCCAAGAAGAAATCTCAAGCATGGAGTGATATGCCTCAGATTATAAAATAAAACATGATATCGGAGAGCAATAACAACTGAGATTTTGATGAATCAGACTTCCTATTGGCATGATTAATACAGAGTTCTCTCATTTTGTGCCAGTAGAGAAACATTTTAATACACAAGGTCCTAGTTAGGAGGAACATTTCATTTACTAGGGCAGTTTTTTTTTTTAATTTGGTGAAACTGTAAAGGAAGAGCGCAATAAAAGCAGTATGATATGTTTATATTCAGTTATAAAGATGACGCTGTGTACTGGAAATTTCTTTAAAAAGAATGTATTTACTATGCACTGAGCTGCATTTAGAAATTAATGAATTAAATATTACCAACTAAATCATATAACATTGAAATATTGTTTTTGAATTAAAATATTTGTTAAATTCTTTTAACATCAACTTGTGTTTCCTCTGCTCAACTCAAGGCAGCTATGTTAAGGGATGCCAAATGGTTATCACCTGCAAATTCTAATGGATTCACAGCAGCAACAAGAATCCCACAAAAGACATGATGCAGGGCATGAACCAACCACCCTGCATGGGATGCCGTTTACAACTTGTTACTCCAGCAGAAAATGCACACTTCAAACCATGCAAGAAAATAATCAATGTACAATTTATAATACAAAGAAGAAAGATACTTCAGTGATGTCATGAATTGTTTCATGATCTAGAGTAATACTTCTACAGAATTGTCTTTTTATGAAAGACCTGTTATCCTTTAAATACTTGTTGAATGTCTACAGTCATCTGTAACATAAGTTACTCTAGTCCTTCTGTAAATGTAGCTGATTCATTTGGCATTCGCTTTTATAAGGATGCATTGATCTCCTTGATCTAGATTTACACTTTAGAAAGAATTATAATCTCCAGGAACAAGCAGGAATGTAGTCTTCACATATGGGTATCGTCGGTACCGATGGATCCTGCATGGGAACGCTCCCCAGCATCCAAAAGGAAAGCTTTTGGGAGCATCCCACAGCGCATGCGTGCTGCCTTCCCGCCTCACTGCCTCTCTCGCTTCAGTTCTTCGTTTTCCGCGGAGCCGACAGGACGTCTCTCCTGTCACCACAGAAAACTTGCATCGTCTTTCTTGTTTTTTGTGGTCGCGTCTGCCTTCATTCGACGTCTACCGGTACCGCCGGTTCTCTTTTCTTATTTTCTTCTAAAAACAAAAAGAAACTTTTCTTCTTTTTTTCGGTGCCTCACCCCTCCTGGGGTGATGCGCCATTTTGGGCACTAGACCCAAAAATCTCCAGACATGGAGAAACCAACTAGTGGTTTTAAAAAATGTTCAAACTGTGGCGGTACTATTTCAGTCACCGACACCCATGAATGGTGTCTCAAATGTTTAGGTCCTGAACATTGTCCAGCGGAGTGTCTCTCCTGTAGAAAGATGACCAAAAGGGGCCTGCAGAACAGAGCTGCAAAGGCCGGTTCTGTTTTCACTGTTGATACGATGTCAGTTGTATCGACGTCCTCCAGAGCTTCATCTTCCTCCCATGGATCTCAGGTAACTAAACAAAAGTCTGTAAAGACTAGCCGGTCCTTGAAGGGTAAATCTCCTGCAAAGCATCGAGATGCCACTGGCACTACCCTCGAGGAAAGTACACCAGCAAAATTGCCCCGGCGGGAGTCTTTGGTCTCCAAAGCACAAACGGGGTCTCAGAATGTTCCAGAGGCCTCCATCTCTGCAGAACCTCTGTTGCCATGTTCTGGGGTCGTAGCCGCTTCCACCAGTACTGACCAGGCATCGGCATTAGCAATGGATAAAAGAATCCTTGCTATTGAACGCAGTCTAACATCCCTCTTAGCTGCCTCAGTACCGCTACAGACGGTTCAAATGAGCTCGGTACTGACACTGGTACCGGCTCCAGTGGCACCCACTCAGGTGGGACGGCTTCCTCCCATGCCGAGCCTCGAGAGTTTCTCCAGCATTGAGGGGTTGGAACCAAAGCGCCACGGTACCGATATTCATTGGTACCAGCATCGATCGATGCAAAGCTACGATGATTTTTCCGATTCCGATGACTCTACCGATACAAGAGCAGTACTGTTGAAGGATCCATCTCCTTCTCCTGAGCAAAGAATGTCTCCTCCAGAAGACATGTCTTTTCAGGATTTTATACGTGATGTAGCTAAAGGGCTTTCAATCACGGTTACTCCTGAGAAGGAATCTAGGGCAGAAGAGCTAAGAATTCTGCAATACTCTATGGCTCCCAAAGAGGCAGCGATGCTGCCTATTCATCAGATCCTTCAAGATCTTATGTTCAGAATGTGGGAAACTCCCTTAACGGTGTCACCGCATTCTCGATGCCTCGATACCATGTACCGAGTCCCACCTTCTCCAGGGTTTCAGAAGACTCAGTTACCACATCATTCCATAGTAGTGGAATCAGCCATGAGGAGAATAAGGAGTGCTAAAATGCATTCGTCCAACCCGCCAGGCTGTGAATCGAGGACACTCGATGCCTTTGGGCGTCAATACTTTCAATCCTCCATGCTAGCAGCTAGGATTAGCTCATATTCCCTTTACATGGGAATGTTTCTAGAGGAGGTTACAGTGGATCTGGAACTCATGAGCCCTCTTCTTCCCGAAGATAAACGGGTTCAGTACCTCACTCTGCTCAAGCACGCTCAAAATGTTTCCAAGTTTGTGAACCATGCATCTTTTGACTGCTTTGAAGCTATTAGCAGAACTTCTGCGCTTGCTATCAGAGCATGGCGCATTGCCTGGCTCCAAGCATCAGATTTAGAGGAGTGGGTGCAAGAGAAGTTAGGAAACATTCCTTGCACAGGTGAAAACTTGTTTGGGAAGGATTGGCAGACCAAGGCTAATCAGAATGAATCTGACAATACCACCTTGAATAGACTATTAAAGTCTACAGCCAACCCATCAAAGAAAAAAACAGGCAAGAAGTTTCTCTTTAACAAAAAGAAAAAAATCTTACCATTCTTATTCCCATCCAGTTCACTGTCCAGTTCATGCTCCCCAGAAAGGGCAGCAATTTAGACAACAAAGAAAACCGCAAGCTCAAAGAGCCCAACCGGCTCAGCAAGTACAGCCTCCACAGGAGCTTTGACTTCTCCCTAGAGAATTTAACCATTTTGCCCCTGAAGAGTCCAGAGCCCTTGACCATTCCAGGCAGATTATGCCATTTTGCCAAAAGATGGCAACAAATAACATCAGAAAACTGGACTCTGTCCATTATAGGACAGGGGTACAAACTTCACTTTCTCAGCATGCCCCCGCCTACAGTCATAAAACAATTCAATTCTTAAGGCCCTGTCACCGATGTTCTGTGTCAGGAGGTCTCCTCACTTCTTGCTCAAGGAGCAATAGAAGAGGTACCCATATCCCAATGGGGGAGAGGGTTCTACTCCCCCTATGTTCTTATCCCAAAGAAGACAGGGGGATACAGACCTATCCTGGACCTCAGAGAATTGAACAAATATCTGTTCCGAGAAAAGTTCAAGATGATCTCCCTCGGAACACTTTTATCATACCTTCAGAATCAGGATTGGTTATGTTCTCTAGATCTAAGAGATGCATACATGCATATCCTCATCCATATAAATCACAGGAAGTACCTTTGATTTCTTTTTCAAGGAAACCACTTCCAATACAGAGTCCTTCCATTCGGGCTGGCCTCTTCCCCAAGAGTCTTCACAAAATGCATGGCTGTAGTAGCAGCATTTCTGAGAACTCTGGGGATATTTGTCTTCCCCTACTTAGACGACTGGCTCATCAGAGCACCAGCAGCTCCAGAAACAGAACGATCTGTTTCTCGTGCCATAAGAATTCTCCAATATTTGGGTCTGGTAATCAACCACCCAAAGTTTCACCTCACCCCTTCTCAATCCCTAGAGTTCATAGGGGCTCGCTTAGACACGCAGCAATCAAAGGCATTTCTGCCACAGCCGCGCTGTCTACAAATAATAGAATTGGCTTTCCAAGCAGTAAAGAAAACCCTCCTGACTGCTCGGGAAATGCTTCAACTGCTGGGGCATATGGCATCCACTGTACATGTGGTCCCTTATGCCCGCCTACACATGCGAGCGGCTCAGTGGACCCTCTCTTCACAGTGGACACAGGTCGCTTAACGGACAAAATCAAGAATTTGACACGTCTCATTTTGTCCCTACAGTGGTGGCAGTCCCTCGAAAGCCTCCTGGTAGGTTCCCCCTTCCAGCAACCACTGCCCCAAATCACGCTGACAACAGATGCGTCCAAGCTGGGTTGGGGAGCCCACTTGCACGATCTTTCCACTCAGGGTCTCTGGACCTCACAAGAGGCCTCTCTTCAAATAAACCTCTTAGAGCTAAGAGCCATTTACAATGCTATAATAGCATTTCAGGCCCAGCTCAGTCAAAAGACAGTTCTGGTCCAAACCAACAATCAGGTTGCCATGTTTTACATAAACAAACAAGGCGGAATAGGCTCTCTGTCGTTATGCAACGAAGCTTTGCGACTATGGGCCCTCGTCAGAGATCTCCAAATTCACCTTCTAGCGGTATACCTTCCAGGCATTCAAAACTTGTGGGCAGACAAGCTCAGTCGAATACTGCTGCCACACAAGTGGTCTCTCCAGTCAGACCAACTGGCTTGACTGTTCCAGACCTGGGGAACACCAGATATAGACCTCTTTGCAAGTCCACAGAATGCCAAACTTCCCCGGTTCTGTTTCTTCCCCGGTTCTATGCCTTCCCACCCTTTCCCCTAATTCCCAAAACTCTTTTCAAGCTTCAGAGAGGCAGTGTTTATATGATTCTCATAGCTCCACGTTGGCCAAGGCAATCGTGGTACCCTCTGCTTCTGCGTCTCTCTCAAGCAACTCCTCTAGAGTTGGGATATGCTCCAGATCCCCTTTCTCAGGAGAACGGGAAGCTTCTGCATCCCAATCCTCAGTCCCTGCACCTCTGGGCCTGGCTGCTGAAGGCATAGAACTTTTAGATATCCACCTCTCTCAGTAAGTGAAGGATATCCTTCAGGCTTCTTGAAAACCTTCCACAAGGCGTTCCTACGCTTTCAAATGGAGAAGGTTTTCTATATGGTGTTCAAAAAGGGGGCTTGACCCCCTTTCCGTGCCCATGGAGTCGCTTCTGGAGTATCTCCTCCATCTTTCAAATTCTGGTCTTAAGACAAATTCAGTGCGAGTCCATCTCAGTGCTATTGCTGCTTTTCACAAGCCCCAAGATGGACAACCAATCTCTTCTCATTCACTTGTGTCAAGATTCATGAGAGGTCTACTATTGACAAAGCCCCCCATAAAGCCGCCACTGGTGGCATGGGACCTGAATCTTGTTCTTGGGCAGCTTATGAAGCTGCCTTTTGAACCTTTAGCCACTACAACTTTAAAATTCTTTTCCTGGAAAGTCATTTTCCTAATTGCAATAACTTCTGCTAGGCGCATTAGTGAACTGCAAGCTTTAGTGGCTGACCCTCCTTATACAAGGTTCCACCATGATAAAGTAGTCCTCAGGACTCATCCACACTTTATGCCAAAGGTGGTTTTGTCTTTTCATTTAAACCAGTCGGTTTACCTTCCTGTATTCTTCCCTAGGCCTCATGCCTCCAGTGCAGAAAGGAACCTTCATACCTTAGATTGTAAAAGAGTTTTAGCCTTTTACCTTCAAAGAACTAAACAACATAGGAAGTCTTCTCAGCTCTTTGTTGCTTTTGATTCTAGTCATTTGGGACTTCCAGTTTCCAAATGAACCTTATCTAAGTGGATTGCAGACTGCATATCCTTCACATACGATAGTAAAGGTCTTTCCCTCGAGGGCCATGTTACAGCTCATAATGTCAGAGCAATGGCAGCCTCGGTTGCTAATCTCTGCTCTGTGTCTATAGATGATATCTGTAGAGCGGCTACTTGGGCTTCGGTACATACCTTCACAGCCCACTACTGTCTGGACAAGGACTCCCGTCGGGATGCTTCTTTTGGCCAAGCTGTCCTACAGCATCTCTTTCAGACTTGATGCAACTCCTACCCTCCATCCCGGTAGGATGCCAGGGATCCATGGGAGGAAGTATGACCCTGTTCACACGGGTTCACAGCTCGCTGGGGTCATTCCTCTGGCATCTTTCAGCTGGGGAGTCCCCATATGTGAAGACTACATTCCTGCTTGTTCCTGGAGATAGCGTAGTTACTCACCTGTAACAGGTGATTTCCGGGAACAGCAGGAATTAAGTCTTCACAACCCACCCACCTCCCCTGGGAGTTGTCTCTCTATCTCTCTCTCTGTCTCTCTCCTTGGCTCAGCTTTAAACTCAACTGAAGTGAGAGAGGCAGTGAGGCGGGAAGGCAGCACGCATGCGCTATGGGATGCTCCCAAAAGCTTTCCCTTTGGACGCTGGGAAGCATTCCCGCACAGGCTCCGTCGGTACCGACGATACCCATATGTGAAGACTTAATTCCTGCTGCTCCCAGAGATCACCTGTTACAGGTGAGTAACTACGCTTTGTTAACGTATGATACATCCTTCAAAATGTACTAAATTACGCACAGAAAGCATTACTAATCAAAATCTGAAACTCAAATAACAATGGAGAGGTAGAGTCCCTCATATTTTGAAAAGCTGCAAAATTAGTTGTAAGGAGAATAATCTCATACACAGCACATGCCAAAAAGAAAATGCTAGGAAACATTTAAAGTTATTGCAGAACTGCCATATCTCTCAATTTGATGGAATCTAAACAAAAAAATAATAGACATGAGGAAAAAATTGATGAATTATTGAATCAAAGGGCAATGAATAGCATATATTTTTATAGGTATAAACCACATAAGTAGGGAAAGAAAATACGGTCATTATCAGCAAACTTCATAAGGCCCAGTAACACCAGGCATACATTATGAATTTAAAATGTAGCAAAAGGGGCATATCCACAAAATCTAAGTAGTGGCCAGGTTATTTCTAAATTATTATAAAGATATATATGCATGATCATGTGGTGTGATGAGACTGGGAGAGACATGAATCTTCTGGACTCTGGGATCCACCAGCTTTACACCTATTCTCTCCTATCAGGATGCATTTACCACCCTTTTGCTGAATATAAAATAGTGAGAGACTTGGAGTGTCTGATTTTCTCTTTGGGCATGCAGTATCAGAGAAAATGCAAAGAAAAGACAGAGACAAGTCACAGCCTTCCAATGAGAAGATGGTGGACATAGCCATGGCCTCATCGAGTTGGGCTGACATGGAACTCATGTTGGCAGTAGTAAGTGCCTTGGATGCAAAGTTTAATCAAATATGTGGAAAGCTAGATACTGCAGTGTATATGTTAGAAACCTACTGCCAAAGATTGCAGTGATCAACTAATCTCTGGAAGACATGGTAACTATGAAGGCTGAGAGTTGTACAGGAAGATAGCTTCATCAACCTAGAGAATCAGTTGAGGTGAAACATGTGCATTGTGGGCATCACTGAGAGCACTGCAGATGGTGAACGTCTTGGCTTTTTGGAGACCTCATTGCTGGCAGAGTTGAAATAGGGGGGATGCCATCCAACCACTAGCACTGGAGAGACTGGGGCTGAAAAACATAGAGTGCTGCTGGTTAAATTCATGAATTTTGTGCAGAGGAAAGAGAATGGGCATCATGCAAACAAAATCAGATGCACGAGGGCAAAAAAAGCCCTGTTTCAGGATTTTTGAGCAAGGGTGGCACTCCTGTGGAGGGAGATTTCTCCAGTTTGCTCTGGACTTTGAGAGCATATCATCTTTTGTTTGCTTTATTCTGCCTGATTTCAGGTCTTGCACAATGGTATGAACAAGAACTTTGCCATTGCAGCTGCTTCACAGGAGTTCTTAAAACAGCTAGACTCTGAGCTAGTACTGTACAATGAGAGACTCCGGAGCCCCTGGCTGAGATAAGCCGCAGAAACTAGAGAGACACACAGATATTGACAGACTAGGAAGCACATGACAAGGGGCAATCTGTCTCCTTTTTCTTGCTCTTTTGAATCGATTAAGTTTGGGCCCCTCTGGTGGTCAGTTTGATAGTGGGAGGATAATTATTGGAGATGCAAATGGAAGACTGATCACCTTACATTTTGGGATATTTTTTCTCAGCCACCATGATTACTTACACATTGGCACTGTAGAATTAGAAGGCATGAAATGAAGCAGCAAGGAGGTAAGGAAATACTTTTTCAATGAAAGGGTGGTGGAATACCCTCCTGATGGAGATGGTAGGAACAAAACCAGTGACAGAATTGTAAAAAAGCACAGGACAGACACAGAGGATCCCTATTTAGCAAGAGGATGGAATCAAACCAAACTTAAATAACTTTTATGCTTCAACCAACAGAGGGGAGAAACCTGCATGGAGCTAAACAAAGGTCTTGAGAAGGAGTGACCTGCATGGAGCGACTGGAACATTCCTAAACAAAAGCATTGAGGGGGTGACCTGCATGGGGTGGTAGGCATCGCTCTAGCCACCTTACTGGGCAGACTCGATGGACCATTACTGGTCTTTATCTGCTATCATTTATTATGTTGCTATGTTACTATGATTGCTTTCTGAGACATTGGTGCAGCTTGCTGTGGTTTAATTTGAGCATGACTCTTTAGGGGCTATGCTGGGTGGCTTGCTCAGTTTGCCATGATACTATCATAGAAACAGATTACTACTACTGAACATTTGTATAGCGCTACAAGATGTACTCAGTGCTGCACAGACACATGTAAAAGATGATCTCTGCTCATCAGAGCTTACAATCTAGTCTAGCCCTTAGGCGTTGGACCGTGCGGGACCGGGTAAACTGCTGTATGTGGTTTGCTTGCCGCGGCGATCGGGATTGTGGAGGGATGATGTCGGCATCGCAGGCTGGAAGTGAGAACTTTGTCTCATCACCTGCTTCAGTCAAGTACATCCAGGCAGCAGCGGTTTATAAGCAGCCATTATCGTCAAGTCTGTCTGGAAGGACTGAGCTGTGGTGGTACGATATTCTACCTCTCTGGATGTTATAATGAGCCTTTCCTCTTGTCTCTTCTATTTCTTTGACTATCACTGTATCTCTTACTCTGTCCTATCTTATCAATGGCGTTCTTTTCATATTTTCAGTATTATTTATGTAATATTGTAAACCGCTCTGATGCTTTGGGCTGAGTGGTATATCAAATGTAATAAACATAAACACAGTAGCTGTAGACATGGGATATATCTAGGGGGAGTGGTAAGGAAACACATAGGAGACCAAATGAGTCAAGATCCGAAAACTGCAGCGAACAGATGAGTTTTCAGCCCGAATTTTAAAAGGGCCAGAGAAGGCATCTGAAGTACAGACTCAGGTAGTTTGTTCCAGGCATAAGGAGCAGCAAGGTGAAAGGAGCAAAGTCTGGAGTTAGCAATAGAAGAGAAGGGCACAGACAGAAGTGATTTGCCAGAAGAGCGGAGTTCCCGAGAAGGGGTGTAGGGAGAGATCAGAGAGGAAAAGTAATGAGCTGCAGAGTGAATGCACTTATAGGTCAGCAAGAGAGGTTTGAACTGGATGCGGAAACGGATAGGGAGCCAATGAAGTGACTTGAGAAGAAGGGTAATAGGAATATGATAAGGTTGGTGGAAGATTAGCCGTTCAGCAGAGTGCTGAACAGATAGAAGGGGAGAGATGATTCAGAGGGAGGCAAGCAAGGAGTAGGTTACAATAGTCAGGATGGGAGGTGACTAAAGAGGGATAAGTGTCTTAGTAGTGTGTTCATAAAGGAATGGGTAAATTTTGTTGATGTTATAGAGAAAGAAATCGCAGGTTTTAGCTCAGTTGGATGTATGTGGAGAAGGAGAGAGAGGAGTCAAAGATAACCCCAAGGTTGCGAGCTGAGGAAACAGGGAGGAGTAGAGAGTTATCCACAGAGACTGAGAAAGGAGGAAGGGGAGAGGAGGGTTTAGGGGGAAAAATAAGAAGCTCAGTTTTGGCCATGTTCAATTTCAGGCGGTGGTGAAACATCCAAGCAGTAATGTCAAAAGTGCAAGTTGAGATCTGGGCTTGGATTGCCATGGGAAGAGATGAGTGCACCAAGGGACCGGGTATAGAGAGAGAAAAGGAGTGGATCCAAGATAGATCCTTGAGGTATACCAACTGTGAGCAGGATAGCAGTAGAGGAGGATCCACCAGAACAAACACTGAATGAGCGATGGGAGAGATAATAAGAGAACCAGGATAGCACAGAGCCCTTAAAACCTAGTGAGGACAAGGGGGGGGGGGGGGCAAGACATTTTGGCACTGATGTTACTTGTTACCAGTTAGTGTGGGTGGGTGTGATGCGCGGAATTAGGATTGGATGAATGGTGGATGAGAATGTGCATAGTTCTTAAAGGGGTGTCAGGAAGGGAGGCTGGCAGAGTTGCACATCATAAGTGATCTTTTACATCAGACAGCAAAAATCTCCTTCCTTTCTTACATATGTAAACTTTACAGATTTGGCGACAAGGCAGGGAAGTTGATGTGGTCTTTGATCTGCAGGTGGGAGAGCAAGAGATAGGTAGCTGCTATGTAGAACAAAATGGGTGCAGCAGCCACTACTCTGAAGGATTTTTAACAAACCCTTTACTCTAGGGATGAGGAGGGGAGTTGGTACCCACAAGATTACTTTCAAAATGTAGTGTTACGAAGGAGCAGTTAGTACTGCTATATGAACCTTCTAGAGATTTATTTAATTTATTTATTTGAACGCATTTCTATGCCACCTATCAAAATCTAAGCAGCATAGAAATGTTTTTAAACAAATAAGATGGGATCAGGCAATCCATTGCTCGAAGTCCCATAAGGTGCCTGGCCCCGAAGGGTATGAGATCATGAAAGACAGGGTCTGTGGTACCTTGGGTGCTTTTTACAAGTATTTGGTAGAGGGCAGAAGATTGTCATTAGATAATAATGTAGCTCTAATCACTGACATCCCTAAAGCTGGGAAATGATCCCTAGAGGCCTGAATCTTAGCTAAGATATTAGTAGATCATTTAGCTCTGGTCATCCCCAGTTTAATTCAGGCAAGCCAAGTTGGTTTCATGCAGGGCCAGCATCCAGTTTGTCAGCTCTTAGTGTAGAAAAAGTCTTTTATAGGATTAGTTGGAGGTTTTTACTTGGGTTTTTGAAATGTTTCTGTTTTAAGGATTTTGTTTTTGCAGGTCGTACAAGCACTCTATTTGAATCCTAAGGCAAGAGGTTCTGATGAATATTTGTCAAAGCGGCGCCTTTTTGCAGGATCAGTCAGAGTTGCCATCTCTCCCCTCTGTTATTTATTTTGATGCTTGAGTCCTTTCAATGGAAGGTGTTGCAAAATGCAAGGATTCAGGGAGTGAGAATGGTAGATTTGGAGTTCAAACGTACTGCTTTTGTTGATAATCTGCTCTATTTGACAGAAATGCAGGGGTCACGCATACCCTAATGGGGAGCTTGAGGCTGATTGGGGCCACTTGGGGTAGAAGCCCTTTCCCTAGGAGGATATCTATCAGGGTTGGAGGAGACTGTTCCCACTCATGGGGGCAGAGGACTCATTCTGGTATTTGGGTGTAATATTGCTGTCGGATTTGAAATATATATACAAATGCAATGTATCTGGACTTATCAAAGAGAACGTCAAAGAAAAAACTCCCAAATACTGAAGGAAAAATACTAAATGCACCAAGAAAGTCCTTCGCCCCTCACAAGCACTACGAGAAGGCACTCAAACAAAACACTAATTCAATTAATATCAAAAACTATATGGAATAGGGAACATCAGAAAGGAGGCAACTATGTACCCAATGTAATGGCACAACTCTTGCTCCCAATATCATCCGTCCCATTTTTCAGTCCATCATACATCATTTTTCTACTTTATATGTTACAAAATTCCTTTTCAATTAAATAGTCAAAAAAATGATTATTTAAAGAGCTTCTACTGCAATGCAAATTAATGATCACAGTTCACTGTACATTGCTCTTATTTTCATTTCCACGTCAGTGCTTACTTGCTGCTCTTATTGCCAGAGCTGCAGACCATAAACATTAAGAACCATCCATTTCACTTCAAAAAGCAGTAGTTACTTCTCTGAGCATCAGAGACCAAATGGCTTAAAGACTGTATCCATGATGTTCAAGGAGTGGCGATTGGATTGAACATGGTGGATACAGCCTTTAAGCCATTTGGTCACTGATGCTCAGAGAAGTAACTACTGCTTATGGTCTGCAGCTCTGGAAATAATAACTGTGACTGAGCATTAATCTGCACTGCAGTGGAAGCTTTTTAAATAACCATTTTTGTGACTAATTGAAAAGGGATTTTGCAACATACAAAATAGAAAAGGATGTTTGACAGATAAAAAGACAGGACTGATGATTAATATTTGGAGCATGAGTTGTGCTGTTATATTGGGGACAGGGTTGCCTCCTTTCTGATGTTTCCTCTTCCATATATTTTTTTATATTATTGGAATTAGTGTTTTTCTTAGAGAGCGTCCTCAT
The DNA here is from genome assembly GCA_033557465.1 of Ichthyophis bannanicus. Lineage (NCBI taxonomy): Eukaryota > Metazoa > Chordata > Amphibia > Gymnophiona > Ichthyophiidae > Ichthyophis > Ichthyophis bannanicus. The sequence goes on from CM066035.1 coordinate 575,520,680, forward strand.
AGTGCTGGTGAGTGGTGAAAGACTTTTTTGGTGTGGACTTATAAAGATATGGAGGTTCAAGTTGGTGGGTGTGGGTTGCTCTCATACTCTTGCGTTAATTGAAGATGACCTACTTTCCTAAGTGACTATGCAAGCTGCATGTTTTTTCTTTAAAGCTTTTGAAGAGAAATATAACTTTAATTTCATGAGCTTTATGTAGATTTGTTTGGAGGGAGTCAAAGACCAGAATCCCTTTCATATTATTGGAAGGTAGTTGACATTTTGGAGGCCTGGCATGCCCAAATTTTGCTTGTTTTTTTGTGGCAAAAATGGGACCAATGTTTACATGCCAATGGGAGTGGTACTGTAATCCGTGTCCTCTTTAGACCCACACTTTCTACCGCATGCCAAGTTGGACAGGGTTCTTTGGGAGCTGCGCTTGAGCATTTTTTTCGGGGTCCTCTGCATTGGGCATGGAGAACGCAGTGTCCCATAGTGGTGCAGCAGGCAGAGGAGTCTTGAGTTCCTCCCAGTTAGGGAGAATGCAGATTTTCAGCCTGGCTTAAATGCATTGGTTTTTCAGTAATGAGAGGAAAGGAATTTCAACTATTGGGCAAGAAAGGATATAAAACTATGCAGACTAGTGATTTGTGTGGCTTGAGTCCTCGAGAGTCTTATGGATAGCTGCAGCTGTGACATTATGTAGCCACTTTGAATAGGAACGCAATATTGGAGAGAACTCTCACTTGGTTTGCAGCTTGTCGTGCTGTGAGGGCTTGCGTGCATCAGTGATGCTGAGAGCTAAACTATCGGTAGTTTAACTACTGGCAGGGTCTCCCAAGATGGACAGGTCTCAGCTGAGGTGCCAGACGAAGACAAACCACCCATCTGGGCAGCAGCAGAATGGGATAGTGTTGACGGCGGAGGATCACATTTCTGTGACAACGGCAACAACACCAAACTTAAACTGCGCGGAAGGAAGGCCCGGCAATCTACTTCTGTATCTTGCCATGAAAACCCAATGGATAGTTACAACAAAACAAATTGTGCTATGGTGCTGGAAGATGAGACTCCCAGGTCAGAAGGCACTCAACTAGCTACTGGGGAAGAGCTGAAGACTTTTCAGAGTAAAGCCAGCATTTATGATGTGGTTGGATCAAAGCCCTCGGGAAGTCTGACTGCTGATGTAGCTGCACATGAAATGAGAGTCAGAAGCTGTAAAGATGTCTTACACATTGGAACATGGAACGTACGAAGCATGAACCAAGGGAAGTTGGAGGTGGTCAAGAATGAAATGGAACGTGTACAACTTGATCTGTTGGGTGTCAGCGAACTGAAATGGACTGGCATCGGGCACTTTGCATCAGATGATCACATGGTCTACTATGCTGGAAATGAAAGACAAAGAAGAAATGGTGTTGCATTTATAATAAAGAAGAAACTTGCAAGAACTGTAATGAAATACAATGCAGTCAGCGAACGCTTAATCTCTATTCGTCTACGAGGAATGCCTATCAACACAACTATAATTCAAGTATATGCCCCAACAATAGCTGCAGAAGAGAATGAAATTGAAGAGTTCTATGAACAAGTACAAGCTGAAATTGACAGAACATGCAAACAGGATATCCTGATAGTCATGGGTGACTGGAACGCAAAAGTTGGCAACAAAGAAGAAGGCAAAGTAGTTGGAAAATATGGACTTGGCAACAGAAATGAAGCTGGAGAAAGATTGATAGAATTCTGCAAGACCAATGATCTATTCATCTCAAACACCTTCTTCCAGCAACACAAGCGGCGACTGTACACATGGACTTCACCCAATGGATTGTATAAAAATCAAATTGACTACATCTGTGGAAGTCAACGATGGAAAAGCTCTGTAACATCAACAAAGACAAAACCTGGAGCTGACTGTGGTACAGATCATCAACTACTAGTATGCAAACTCAAGCTAAAGTTGAAAAAGAGCAAACCACTCATGAATGCAGCAAAATATGACCTTGAGAATATACCACTGGAATTTAAAGACTGCCTGCAAAATCGATTTGCTGCTTTAGATACAAATGACAGAGCTCCGGAAGAGTTATGGAATGACGTCAAGAAGGTTGTGCTGGAAGAAAGCGAGAAGTCTCTACAAAAGGTGAAAAAGCAAAAACGGCCAAAATGGATGACGGAAGAAACTCTGAAAATTGCCCAGAAACGCAGAGAAGCTAAAGCCAAAGGAGAAAGAAAGACAATCTCAGAACTCAACAGAGATTTCCAACGTGCAGCAAGACAGGACAAGGAAAAGTACTACAATGACACTTGCAAGGAAATAGAAGCAGAAACTATTAGAGGAAGAACAAGATCGGCTTTCCTAAAGCTGCGAGAGCTGAAGAAAAAGTTCCAGCCTCGAATTGGAATGTTACAAGATGCTCAAGGTTCTATGTTGAATGATGCTGAGAAGATCAAGAAAAGGTGGAAGGAATATACAGAGTTTTTATATGATAAAGATCAAGTGGACCAACAGCCGTTTCAACCTATACCTTATGATCAGGAACCATTGGTGATGAAAGAAGAAGTTGAAGCAGCATTGAAAGCCTTATCAAAGAACAAAGCACCAGGCATTGATGGCATTCCCATAGAAGTATTGCAGCAATCTGATGCAGCTGTTACCGTACTTACAAGGCTCTGCCAAGAAATATGGAAGACAACATCATGGCCAACTGACTGGAAAAGATCTGTGTTTATACCAATACTAAAGAAAGGTGATCCAACTGACTGTGGAAATTATCGCACAATCGCTCTGATCCCACATGCCAGCAAGATTCTACTGAAGATTATTCAAAAGAGACTACAGCCATACCTAGAACAAGAACTACCTGAAGTGCAAGCAGGGTTCAGGAAAGGACGAGGAACGAGAGACATCATTGCGGATGTGAGATGGATCCTTGAAAAGACTAAAGAATACCAAAAGGATATCTATTTGTGCTTTATCGACTATAGCAAGGCTTTTGACTGTGTAAACCATGAGAAACTCTGGGCCACGTTAAGAAGCATGGGTATACCAGAACACCTGATCGTTCTCTTGCGCAATCTGTACATTGATCAAGAAGCAACAGTTCGAACGGAACAAGGAGAAACAGAATGGTTTAAAATAAGCAAAGGTGTAAGACAAGGCTGCATACTTTCCCCCTACCTGTTTAATTTATATGCAGAACAAATCATCAGAGAAGCAGGACTGTATGAAGACCACAGAGGTGTGAAGATTGGTGGAAGACTCATCAACAACCTTCGCTATGCTGATGATACCACATTACTGGCTGAAAGTGAAGATGATCTGAAACATTTGCTTCTCACAATCAAAGAACATAGTCTCAAAATGGGCCTGCACCTTAATGTAAAGAAGACAAAGATCATGACAACTGGCATAATCAACAGGTTCATCGTTGAAGGAGAAGAAATTGAAATCGTGAACAACTTTAACCTACTTGGATCAACTATCAATAAAGAAGCAACAAGCAGTCAAGAAATCAGACGACGCATTGCTCTTGGCAGAATGGCTATGAAAGACCTAGATAAGATTCTCAAGAGCAGAGATGTCTCTCTCCATACAAAGATTCGACTTGTTCAAGCCATGGTATTTTCAATAACATCATATGGATGTGAAAGCTGGACAGTGAAAAAGACAGACAGGAAGAAAATTGATGCCTTTGAATTATGGTGCTGGCGGCGAATACTGTGTATACCATGGACTGCCCGAAGAACAAACCAGTCGGTACTAGAGGAGATCAAACCTAAGCTTTCTTTAGAAGCTCAGATGACAAGACTTCGACTTTCATACTTCGGACACATCATGCGAAGAGAGAGATCATTAGAGAAAGACATCATGCTTGGCAAGATAGAAGGTCAACGCAAAAGAGGAAGGCCAGCAATGAGATGGATCGCTACAATAACAGCAGCTACGGGTACCAGTCTGTCAACAATGAGCCGCCTGACTGAAGACCGAACACAATTTAGGATAGCTATCCAGAGGGTCGCCATGAGTCGACTCCGACTCGACGGCACTTAACAACAACAACATTGGAGAGAAAAACAAAAGTGCTAGTAGTTTAAAACTCCAGAAAGTTGGGCAAGGAGTTTATAGCAATACTCCAAAAACTAAACAAACTTAACATGGTATAGAATAGGCAGGAAAGTCAAAAAGGTGATGTAAGTGGAATCCTTGGTTGCAGTAGGTTTGTAGATATGCCAAAAGATCTGTGAGCATTAGACCTGGAGTGACTTTTGAGAATATAGGTAAAATTGCTATGCCTGCGTACATAACGAAAAAAAAAATGGAAGTAAAATGAAAATGTGAGAGAGGAAAGAAGTATGTAAAATAGAAAGAGTGTGCAAAAGTTCCTACATCATAGACTGCACCAAATTAAAAAGGAAGTGATTTTCATAAACTGTAAATGATTTTGTACATAAAAAATGGAATATTTATTTTCTCTTTAACTTTATTATATAAAAACATTTATTTAAACTTCTGAATGTAAATATGGCAAAATGTTTATTATTAAATGCAGAATGTACCTGGTTGAAGATTAAGCTTATTTTTAAATCCTTGTTATCACCAAGGATTTAGGAGCTGTAGGGCCTGATATTCAAGGGGATTAACACAGTTAACAGACCCGCTAACCATATTAATCCCCCAGCTGGGATATTCAGCGGCACGAACACGGTTAGTGCTGCTGGATATCCGGAGGTGTGGCAGCTGCATGCCCCGATACTATCCGGTTAGCATTGTGGCATTACAGAGGCGGCACCTGGCAATAAGCGAACAATGGCGATATTGAGCCACTGCCTGGTTATTGCTAAGCAGTGAAAATCAGGCATAGTAAAGGCTGAATATCACCGCTGCCTGGTTAGTTTCATGGCAATCCGGGCAACCCTGAAATTCAATTTCAGGGCCCAGATATGGCCCTGACATTGATTTTCCAGATTTAAAGTTAAGCGACGGCGGCTAGCCACTTTAGCAGCACTAGCCACCACCGCTGGATATCAGGCCGGTAGTATTTTGTTATTTATATATTCATGAATTTTTCTAAAGACTATCACACTGAATTATACAATCTGATCTAACCCTGGATAGAGCACAGATGAGTAAAGGGAAGTCTTCCTACTTTTTTTCTCAAATTAAAAAAAGAAAAAAATGTTGGCAAAGGTGACATCTGCTATAAAAGAAATTTTAAGAGGGTTATTTTAGAAGCCCTATTCATTATTTGCATATAAATGTGTACATTGCATCTAAGAATAAATGGCCATTTTAGAAATAGAAATTACACTTACCTGGTAATTGTCGTTCCTTGAGTGACGACAGTTTAGTCCTCCACCTCTGGATTGTGTACCGAAGGGTCGCCATGAAATCCATGACAGGCGGCCTCCGGTGTGCGAAATACTTGCGCCAACACCTCCGGATGGAACTTCCCTTCTCCGACATCCACTCAAACACTGCTGAGAAAAGTTGCCATCAGCGATATCCTGCCCTGCCAGGTGGGCTGCTGAAATGCTGGCCGTCGCATTTCTACCCAAGCGAACCATGCCTCTGCTTGTTCCTCTATGGCCGCCCTTCCTGCAACACCCTGTCAAAAGATGTAGGCTACCTTCGCGGAGTTGACTGACAGCAGTCGCACCGCCCGACCTGTCACCACCGCTTCGACTGTGTGCAGCGCCAGAACCACCGCTCTCAGCTCCAGCCGGCTGACCAAGCAGTTGCTCTCTTAAACAAAGCAAACACCTTGCGCCAAAAGCTCTCCACAACGTGCCCCCAATCCTACGAGGCTCACGTCCATCAGCGATGGGAGCCACTCCAGCCATTCCAGAGGCATCCCTGTCTTCAATAATACCAGAAGTAGCCACCACCGCAGAGAACACCTGACCCCGAGAGAACAGGGAAGTCGTTTGTTCAGCGAGACATCCTGAGACGACCAGAAGTGAAGTAGAGCTCACCGCCACGGCCGCATATGAGAACAGGCCCATGGCACTGATTGCAGGGTTACCGTCATCTTTCTCAGTACGTGCCGGAAACTCCACCGCGAGGGCTACCAGATGTTGAAGGGCTGGAACTCCACAAACCGCCAGAACACCGCCCCTGTCCGCATGTCGAATCGCATCTCTATATCTCCGAGCTCCTGGAAAGACACCAAGTTACTTTTGGCCAAATTGACCACCCAACTGAGACTCCCCAAGAACTTCACTACCGCGTCTGCCCCGCTGACGCTATTGGCTTTGGATCTTGCTCGAATGAACCAAACGTCGAAATAGGGACATACCCGAACTCCTTCCTTTCGTAATGCTACCGTTACCACCCCCAAGAACATGGTGAGAGTGCGCGGTGCCTTCGCCAGCCCGAATGGCAATGCTGGGAACTAATAGTATCCCCAAGGAAGACCGACACGCAACCCATTTGGTGGGCTGCTGTGAACGGGATGTGTAAATCCGTTTCAGCCAGATCGCACGACGTCAAGCACTCCTCCTGTCGCAGTACCCCCATAACGGACCGTAACGTTTCCATCCTGAAAGGAGACCCGCGGAGACAACTGTGCACTCCTCCGAGGTCCAAGAGATGGCGATGAGTGCTGTCCTTCTCTGGCACCAGAAAACAAATGAAGGAGCTACTCCCGCCGTATTCGTGAAATGGCCCCGGCATGGCCTCAGATTTGTAATAGTTGATTTAAGGTGCGACAGACCACTAAGGTTTTCCTTTGTCCCTTGCAGGGAGACGCCACCAACGACTCGCGAACTGACTTTGCGAATTCCAGCACCTAACCATCGTAAATTATCTCTAATACCCACTGACCTGCCGTTATGTGGGTCCAGGCAGGCAGAACAACTCCGAAGTAGCCCACCTATCGGCTTGCTCCCTACCGGGGCCTGCCTCTCTGTATTGCGGTTTCTGAGTTGTTGCTACCCAATCAACCAACTAGAACCAAAAGCGGCACCCCCGAGCACTGCTGAAGATCCCTGTTCACATGGTCATCAGACAGCTACCGACTTGGGAGGCTACCACTGACTGCAAGGAGACCAGGGAGCTCTAGTTGAACTAAGAGTATCTTGTTAAGGCAAGATTATTCCATTATGTTTCCATTCAGTACCACTAGCAGTCTTGGATATGAACCCAAGAGGCATCCCTTTCAGTTGGTAATTCCCACTTCTGACTTAGGGCAACTGGGAAGCTTGACCTTGAGACCTCTGAGCACCAAAACAATTGTCAGTACTGATGTCCTGTGTTTCTGAGCGGTACCCAGCATATAGGAACATACAGCATCACACACCAAGCCAATTTACCAATGGCCCTCAGAATCATGAGCCAATGTACAGAAGAAAAACCCAAAGTACTATACTTGGCATTTTTTTTTTTTGGCTTTACCAAAAGAATAATGTCAAATGGGACTGAACTAAACTCCTTTGCTGCCCGTCTTCAGAACAAGTTCCATTTCAGAAACAGAACATACCCTATAAATCCAGACCCCCTAACTGACAGGGGTAATGTAATGTAACATTGCAAAGAATTCCACTGAAATAACCTCAGCTAACATAATGAATGACCAATGCCCTAAGGTCTCCAGGAACTCTTCAGTACTGGAGGTTGGCAGTGCAATGAATAGCCAATGAGAAGGGAATAGCTAGAGACAGGTACATACCTGGCCTTCTAACCACAACATAAATCCAAATAAATTTGTAAACATTTAAGCAAGGCCGATATGCTGAAGTTTAAAATATATACCTTGGAAGGCCAAACCTCAAAAAGACTGTTTTGTTTTGTTTTGTTTTTCGATAATGGCAATAGAACCAGATAAACAATACACAAGATAAGGGTTTTAATTCTTGGGCATATACTCTTGACTAGCAGAATATGACCGTTGCTTGTTTAGTGCTAAGCCCCCTTTTTCTGCCTTGCAGAGATTAGTCTGAGGATTGCTGTGTATACTTGGTCACAGAAAGGCACTATTGACTGTACCAGCTGCCCTCTGGTGGCCAAAGACAGTAGCACAGGCCTTTCTTGGTTTACAGTTTAACACTTAGGGGTATGTTTACTAAACTGCGGTAACGTTACATAACGCGCGTTATGTAACGTTAACGATCGTTAGCGCATCATAACGCGCGTTATGATGTGCTAACGATCGTTAATGTTACATAACGCGCGTTAACCAACATTAACGATCGTAAAGCTCCGTGGCGCGGTAAAACACCGCAGAAGGTGGAGAGAGAGCGGAGAGAAGGGATCAGTGGGCGGAGAGTGGGCGGGGAGAGGCTCCCTGCACACTAATGCGCTGATCTGAAGAGCTGAATCCAAACGCGATTGAAAACCTGCCGTTAAATGCACAACAGGGGAGAGAAACCTTTTCAGTGTCAGCAATGTACAGCCCAGGCAGGGAAACCCAAAAAAAGTGATAAGTGTGATACATGTGCACAGAACAAAAGGGCACAGAAACACTGAAAATGACCCCAACAAACTGGAAAAAAAACCATAACCAAGCTGGCCAATAGTGGTATCAATGAGAAACATCAACCCCTCCCCCCCCCCGAGTAAGCTCCATAGAACAGATATAAATCGTGGAAGGGTCTATACTCCGTCCCCATACAAGGTGAATGAGCCCACAGTGAAATAGTGCTGCTCAGGGTTTTCCCCACCATCGGACAGGGTTCCTATGGCGTGCACATGTCCCGCAACATCAGGGCGGGCATGTCGGAACGGCAACTGGACAGATGCCGGAGAAGGTGATACAGAGGGCCGCAGGCGGCACATGCTGTGGTGGAGCTGGGCCACAGTGCGGACTAGGGTGAGGCCTAGGTGGCCCATACGAATGCTGAAACAGCAGAGTAGCCAGACAACTGCGGAAGGCCCAACATGGGCACGAGTGTGTTTCCCACAGTGTCACAGGGGATAGTACCCAACAGCTACCCCCAAGGGCACGGAACATTGGCAGGCGAGGCTGGGGGGAGCGTGGACGTCTATGCAGGCACCCCTACCCCAGAACCCGCACCATAGGCAGCCACCTACCTGCACACTGGATGGCCTGAGACTGCGCACCACCAGCACCACCAGCAGAAGGGCATGTCAGCATGGTGGCTGAGGGATACTGGTGGTGGAGGGGGCAGTGGCAGCTGCCCAGAGCAGACCGTGGCCTAGCCCTGTGTAGGTGGGTGCCGTGTACTGCAACAGACGAGCCCTGTCTGACGAACAGTCATGGTATCACCAAGGATCATGGTATCACCAAGGACTCTGTGACAGTCATGGTATCACCAAGTATCATAGACAGTCATGGTATCACCAAGGACTCTGTGGCAAGGTGGTGCAGTGCACAAAACCAGTGTATTCAGAAGCAGAGGGTCACAGGTTCAAGTCCCAGCTGTGGTTCCTGCCAACCCAGTCCCCATATTTTACCCACTACTACAACGTGCTAATACAGACAGCACCTTTATTGCAGATGATGTAAACATGCCCAAGACACCTACATTTTACCCTACAGAGCACGGATGCCATAAACATGCACATTACCTAGAGCAGAGTCTCCCAAATGAAGTCCTGGAGGGCCAAACACCATTCCGGTTCCATGCTGCCTCTGATAAAGATGCCTGTGCTTCATTTCTATGCGCCACCCCCATGGTATGCAGATGTATCTCATGCATATTCATGAGGGACAGCATGAAAACCCGAACAGTGTTTGGCACCGCAAGACTGGAGTTGGGAACCTCTGCCATAAAGCAGCAGCCAACAGTGGCAGACACACCCGCACCCACAGCCAACAGTGGCAGCAGCAGCCAACAGTGGCAGACACACCCCATTATCCAAAGCCTCCTGGAGAGGCAGAACTTTGGGCTCTGCGTGCATCTCCCAATACTAGCACTTGCATACCTTAGTAATGCCACCCTAAAACTGGGAATATGGTACACATCTATCAAAAGGTTGCTATGATTACTGGCAGATAGCAATTCCTACGTTAAGTACAATTTTCTGAGTGAGCTGCATCATAGCAACCTTTCTGATGTCTGTGGAGTGTGCTACAGGTCTTGTGTCTGACAGTGTTTACCAACCTGGGGAGTGACTCCTACAGTATTGCGTACCATAGCCATGCCTGCACTGTGCCCAGGACTGGTGTGGTGGCCAGGGCTGCCCAACACCTCTATAGTTGCACAATGCTGGCATAGGTGTGGGGAGTGTGTGTCTGTCTATCCAGTGTGTGGTGGCTGCCAACACCCTCCACAGCCCACACTGCTAGCACTGTTGCCAGTATTGGCCTGCCAATGTGCATAATGAGGAGCAAGGTACCGTGGGAATAGCCTGGATAGGGTGTCCTGGCCTGGCCGCATCTGCACAGGGCATAGGGCAATGGCTCGGACATTGTAGTGCCCGGTACCACCTGCACAGACAGGGTGGCCATAGCATGTCCTGCTGGGAGGTCACTCTCACCCTGACTGAGCAGTGACCATGGCATGGCTAGGTTCCCCCATAGTGCTATACAGCATTTCTCTCATGTGATATTTATGGGTTTTCTTTTGGGGCCCAATCACTGACTTATCTGCTTGGTGTGTATGCTGACATCCCTGTTCTGGGTACATGCATCTCCTCCAGGACCATGCACTATGGACTAGCTGGCGGACTGTCTGCAGCTAGTATGTGTCTTGCTGAAACACCTTGCAGGGTGCAGTGGCTGGAGGCTTGCTGCTGGAGAATGTCAGATAATGGTGGGAGGCAGCTGAGCATTTCCAGGCCTGCCGTCTGTCTGCTATTGCGTTATGGATGTGTACCGCTCTGTCTGTTCCCCAGCAGGACTGGGGTTGATGGTCCCCTCTACTGCTACCATTGCAGGGAGGTAGACTGTGGATCTATTGGTGGGTGATCCTGTTTCCCACCCTGAGCCCCAGAGGGTGGGTTGTGTGGTGGTACATAATCTGCCTATGGGTCCATACACCCCCCCCTACAGCAGGTAACCATGGCACCAACACAAGATATGCACTATTCTGGGTGCAACATCGCCCATAAGGACTAGACATGACCGAGACATACAGCAGGACACAGATGTATCCTAGGTGTGTCTAACGGAACTACCTATCACACACTGATGGGGACCTGCAGCATGGCGTATTTCAGCCATGAAAGGTGCTGTGAACCTGGTGCTGGGCGCCCCACCTCAACCTCAGGGTGGGCACAGTACCCGCACAATGTCACTGTCTGTGGCTACTCTGTGGCAGTGCCACACACGGTCTATTGCCCCTACCAGGCTGAGGTGCTGTGGGGGTGCATACCCAATCTTGTGCCCATCTCTCGACTGCTGATTTGCATGTGCAGTGCATCATGGGTATGGGTGGGTTAACCCTATCCTGGTAACCACAGCAGTTTGTGTAGTGACGTGCAGTCCTTCTGCAGCCAGCCAGGGCTTTGTTCACAGACTTATAAGGTGTCCTATAGGGGACATTATAGGATGCCTTGGCGGACAGTACACTTTATAATGTGCCCTATGGAGTGCCTTATGGGGTGCCTTATGCGGCACCTTAGGTTATGCCACCGTGAGGGTGTGTTTGCTGGCAGCACTAATTAAAATACACGTCAAATGCCTCAACAATCACTACTTAAATGTAAAGGGTGCTGCCTCAGCCAGCCTTATACATTAGGCCCACTGGGGAATCGAACCCATGACCCCTGTACCATCAGTCAGTGTTGTAACCATTGTGCTACATCTCTGTTGCTGTGCTTGTATGCCTGCGTGCCTTCTTAAGATTAACGCGCGGTAACGTGCCCTGTAGCGCTTGTTCATTTATGGCGCCTTGTAACGCGCGTTATCGGTAACGATGTACCGCCCATGTCCTTATTTGGGATTTCTGTCTCTACCGCGGCTCCTAACGCGAATCACACTAACGCAGTTTAGTAAACATACCCCTTAATACTACTGCCATCTTAAATCTTTGGGAGCCGATTAGATTTACCTTCCAGAAAACTCATCTACCTTATGAGACGTGTGTCAAGTCTCAGAATGAGTGATTACAGCACCATGTTTTTCCCCCAGAAGTTAAGTAAAAAACGAAGGGTAAACATCCTTTCCTTCCAGGAAGGTTTACTAGCACAAATCTTGCAACAGCAATCAGACCACGAGGGCAGGAGACCTTAATGGCCTAATCCAATTACTATTCCCTGATTCTGACAGGATCTGTAAGCTGCCAGAACGCGGACAACAGGCACAAAAACCACACCAGATGAAGTCACCTCCCAAACGCCAAATTGACCAGGGATTAGAGAAGGAAATGAGAGATTAAATGCAAAAATAAACTAAAGTATACATTATTAACTGAAAAATTAATAAATTAAGGAATTCCTTATCTGTTTAGCCCAGCGTCGTCTGTCCAAGCACGGGCCGCCGTTTCCTCCACCACGAGGTATCAGCCACCCCAAAATGGCGCCCATCCCAGGCAGGCCTGTTTGGCGCCAAATCCAACTGCCGCTGCAACACCCCTAAGCCCCTCTCTCGGGCTCGAGGTCCTCCTCTGTGGTGTCGGGACTCAGCCAACACCCCGCTGCTGCTCCGGGGTGAACAGCTTCCAAGCCACACTGCTGCCCTGCGCAGCCGAGAGCAGCAGCCTCGGCGAACACTGCTCTGCCGGCTGAAGAGACCCTAAGAGGCTGAGGCTCCCGCCGCTTCGGAAATATACCGCCAGGCACACACACCGCGTGCAGGCATGGGTCACAGAGCTCTCCCCCGTACAGTCCTGGGGGAAAGATCATCACTGGGCACCGAGTGAGCGCAAGGAAATAAGAGCGGAGATGTTAGCCGGCAGAACGTAAATTTAAAGGGACAGATCCTCACTTTAAAGTAATTCAAATTAGAATTATAAAATTTAATTAAATTAAATTAAACAAGGACATTGATAGCTTGGATTTTTTCTGAAGCAATGGAGAGCTAAGGAACTTGCCCAAGGCCACAAGGAGTGCCAGTGGAAATTGAACTCTGGACTCTGGCATTCCAAGCCAGTGCTCTAACCATTAGGCTACACCTTCCAAATAAATTAAAATTTAAGCTAAAGAAGGAAAACATTATGAAGATAAATTAAATTAAAACTAAATCCTGACTAACTGCTCCTAATCTGTTTCCCAAGTGAGCCCAGCACCTAGGCTCACTATGTCCTCCTGCTGCATGGAGACTGGACACACTGGGGGCTGATGGGAGATACCAGGAGGCTATATCCAGTGATGTCACGACTTTGACATGCCCAGTCTCCAAGCTGCAGGAGGAGGTACACAACCCAGAGGTGGAGGACTAAACTGGAGGAACGATAAGGAAAGGGGTTTATTCTGTGCCACGAATAGCGAGGATGGACGGCCCAATGGAACGTCCATCCCCGCTATTCGTGTCTTCACCCGGCTGTGACTAACTTCCCTGCTGGTTGTGCGGGGAAGTTAGATGGGGGGGGGGGAGGGGCAGGGAAGTGGCAGCTCAGGGTGGAGTCTGAGCAGAGTCTAGGCGGTCGCCAGCCCCGGAAGTACAGGGTGATTCTAATATTGTCCCTGTACATCCGAGGCCGGCAACATGTATGGGGACGTTATTCCACCTCCGAGGTGAAATAACTTCCCTAATGTGATTTTATTTAAATGCTGGGGCGTGGATGGGGCAGGGGGAGCCAGAGAACATTCCCCGCAGCCAAACCCTGGCCTTAGGAGGCCATATCGGGAGTCGGGCTGTGGGGAATATGCTTTATTTTGCGGCGGCCGACATCGCAGTTCTTCAGCGGAGCTGAGGTGCCATGGCACTGCGGCTCCATAGAAGAGCCTTGGCTGAGTTAGCCGGGGACAGTCCTGCATGTGCAGGCCGGACTGAATCGCAGTCCCAGCCTGCATGTGCAGGACTGTTCACAATTCTGATCCCGCAGGGCTATACATACCTCGCATGATCAGATTCGCGATCCCCTCTGTATGTCCGGTTCAGACCGGACGTACAGAGGGGATCAATGTCCGGGACGGAATCAGGCCCAAAGGGTCTATTTACACAAAAATATCCTAAAGACATGGAAATTTCAAGGGGACATGTCCAAGGTGTGGTCAGCATGGCCTGGGTGGGACAAAAATCTATATGTGTAAGCTTCATTTCATATAGGGAATGCACATGTAAACCCAAAATTCTCTACATCCCTGATATGTAGGTTTATTTTCCCTTCCAAATGGAAGTGAGTTAAAGATAGTAGCAGCTACACATTTGTGAAATGGTTCACATGCATGTGTAATGGCCAACATTGTCATGTGCAAGTTGTGAAATGCCATCTCGCATATTCGTAATTTTGCCAGGTTTACTCCGTTGATTTTTCCACGTGTAAATTTGTGCCTCACACTGCATGTAGATGTCAGTCTATGTGCATTCCTTCTATTTGTTTTAGAAACCGCTCCATGTTTAGCTGAGCTATTTATAAAATACCATCAGAACTGAGTACATCCCAACCTCAACGTCTCAATTCAGATCTCCATTTACTATCATGTGGCCTACTAACATTAGGGGACATTGCGGTACTAACCATTCAGAAATTACAAAAAGGCAAAAATATTTCAAGATTTAGGAATTTTACTGCTCAGAAAGGTTACCTTATCAGTGAGAAGGAACCATCTATTCAATATTAGAATGTATGTATGAAAGGGCAGCTTTTGGGTTACAAGCCTTTAAAAATAGTAATATAACAGAATGGCTGCTGTACAAACAATTATAGGTTCAATTCAGAAGAAAACCTCGAAGGGTAAAAATGTGGTGGCAGGTTTTAGAAATAACATCTAGGTGCAATCTGTGACCTCCAGGCCAAAACATCTGAAAAAAAGCTGGCAACATGCAAGTTCAGGACTGATTTCAGAAATTTGTACATTCCGCAAATGGATGTCTGAGAAAATAGCCCATAGACGTCCCCACAACAATATTTTAGGAGAGGACATCTATCCTGTAGTGAATGCATATCTTTGCCTGCTATTTTGCAAGTGGAGACATGCCTTGGCTTACCGACCACAAAACAAGTATTCTTGTTTCCCATCGGTTTTCTTTGTCATCGAGAAAAATAATGTGGATATCAGAGCACCTTCTTCTCTACTCTTTCCATGTGTTTGATGGTAAATTGAGAGCTTTTCTGATGTCTGTTCATGCCCTGGAGCAGGTTACTGCTGCTGGGCAGAGATATGCTCTGTTTCTGAAATCGAGTGCACACATGTATCTATACTGCATGCTCCTGGACATATCGCTGCTACACCTCCGATTTAGACTCTCACGGCAAGGGTGTCTCCACACTCAGCTTTGGAAATGGCTCTAGGGATGTCTCCATGATTTGCACATTTGTGTGCCCATTTTTGGACATCCAACTCATGAACAGGGCTTTTAAAATGATCATCACAGTGGCATCCACTGAAGATCAATTATGGAACCTAGGCAAGACAATTAAGTACGGATGAATGAATGGAATTAACTGAGCATAAATGGCAAAGGATGTGAATGTTAACGGAATGAATGAAAAAGAAATAACACATAATGGAAAAACAGAGACCAGATTGTACAAGAAGAATTAATATCTATTTGTAAAATGCAATATTATAGTTGGAAGTTAATTTTAATACTGATCATTTTCTTTAAATTGTAATTTCTTCATGTAACACCAATAAAAAGTTTAAAAAAAGAATCTGTAATTCAACAGATTCTAGTATCCTTGGTTTAACAATAAAAATGTCCTGAACCCACCCGTGAGTTATTTTCGCTTTTTTTTTTTTTTTAAATTTAAGACATGGCTTCAATGAATGACGATATTTAACATTTACTTGCTAATATTAAAACTTCCATAACAGAAGGAGCCTAATTTATCAAAGGGTTTTCCTAAAAACACTGGAAGAAAATGCTTGTAAATCAAGCCCAAAATGACAAACGTTGTATTAACTGCTTGAGGTCGTGTGAACAGAGAGTTGTTAAATAAACATGCAAATTTGTTAAACATTTTAACAAGTTAAGGGTTGGTTACTAATGAACGCACTGGTAGCGTGCATCTGGGTCACAAATCTAGAGCAGAGGCTTGTGCCAACTTCAGGGAGGTATGTGCATCCATCTCCCTACCACTGGTGCATTCCTAATGCATGTCACAGAGCAATCTGGCACTTGGGTGCACTTAACGCCACCCATTAAGGTGGCATTTATTATTTATTTATTTTAAAACATTTCTATACTGCCATATGCAAGAGCATTAAGGCGGTGCAGACATGCTAATGGCAATGTTCGCAGTTCATGGTAAGTTTACGAAGACCCACACTGCTAATGCGCATGTGGACCGCATTACCAGCATGGGGCTGCGGGTTAACTGCAAGGGGGGCCGGGTACATCCATCCCCCTGAAGTTGCCACACTTCAACGCAGCAAACCAGCCATGGGTGCAACTAATGTTACCCATTAAGGTTGCGTTTGTTGCACCCAGGCTACTTGCATCAAGTGCAGGTAGTGCGAGCTACAAATGTCTGGGTTAGTTGCACCTCCATGTGAATGCCTCCATCCCGCCCAGTTGCTGCCCCAAAGCATACTAACATGTTTTTGGCCCTGTGCCACTTTTTAGCATGGTGCCCAAACTGTGTGCTAAACCCCATGCTACCAGATAGTGCTCTTTAGTAAACCTACCCTTTAGTGTGTGCCCTTAAACACCCATGCTTAGTGCTCCATGAACACCCATGTTCCGCCCCCAACCTGCCCAGTCTACACCCAATCGCACGCCACCCAGTTAGCAAGGCATTTTTAGTACAGCCTGCTAAATCCAGCGCTAACAGCATGCTTTGGGAAACATGCCTCTTAGTGAATACAGCATATTCTAATAGAATAATATAAACACTTTTTTTCTATTAAAAAATATTCAATTTGAAGTGAAATAAATTGCCATTACAATCTTATTAACTACAGGTTAATGTGTAATTGGTTTGCAGTGTTACTATTAAGACTGAGTGAAGGAGAGTTCAGCTTTTCAGGGATACTGTATTATGCATGCCATTATTACCAAAAAAAATCCCAACCCCCCCCCCAAAAAAAACAAAATCCAGCAAATACTTAAATTTAATTGGTTCTTGAAGGTGGGCCCCATTCCCAGTCATATAAATTCTGTACTGACACCTGGTCCTGGCTTTGTTTGACTGACTGACTGCGCAGCACTGTCTCTGCACTGGAGCCTACTGCTGCTGAATGATGCATCGTGTGCAGTGCTACCAGCACCGTACCACAACACACCACCAGTCTGATTTTGCCAGTGCCACACATGCCTGCAGTACAGCACTCCCGCCAACAGCCCACCCTATGCTAACCAATGCCACATGCCTCCTTGGTCCCACACACACCTCTAGCACATCTCTGAATTGTCTTGATATGAATCACGTCAGCTCATTTGCCAGGCCCAGCAGCTACATCTGTCTCGGACCTGCGGGCAGCACACAGCAGCATGGTGAGGTAAGGGAGGAAATTGCCTGCACAGCTGCACACAGACTACCTCTGGAGTAAAGCTAAAGGCAGAGTAACTGTACAGTGAGCCACTTCACTGAATGCTGCTTTTTGTTGTTGAGCAGTGCCAGCGCAGTGGCATTGAATCAGAAGAGCAGTCATACAGCCACAGTCCTATGGAAGAATTTTTTTTTGTTTTTTTTATTTTTTATGAAATTTCAAGATTTTACAAACAAGGTTACACTTGCAAAAGGAAAACATGTCAGAAGTAGACAGTTTAACGTTTAGAAGTTTTAATAGCCACACGTGTTTCCCCTTCTATAACGAGGAATACAAATCAATATTTTAGGTCCACCCAAACTATTTCATGCCCTAACTGTCCCTAACTACCCAAACCACTCCATGCCTAAAGTACACCTGGACATCTCTGTGTGGTGTAGATCACTAGGGGGCCCTTTTACTAAAGAGTGCTAGGGTGTTGCACATTAATGCACTGATAATGCGCAAAACCATGGCATGTTAGGGAAGCACCACAACATTAATTACTGGGAGCCATGTTTCTGGTACTTCAGCTGAATTGTCTCTGAGAGATTTCAAATTAGGAGAAATTTGAGTACCAAATAAAACAAATAACTGATGGCTAATAAAAAACTGATAAGATGGTATGCATTACCCAACAACAACAAAAAATACTAAAAGCCTGATTTTTCATAGGGCTTCTAGGTAGGAAATGGGACATCCAAGCCAGGACTTTTACAATTAGCAAGCTATTTTACCAAAGTCTCACTAAGCACAGAAAATGGCATTTTAGAAAGGGTGTCCAAATGTAATCTGGAATGTCCAAGGAAAAACATGCAGGAAAACATTGGGGAAATACAGTATATGTTTTGACCTTATTACAGAAACCTTGA
The DNA here is from genome assembly GCA_033557465.1 of Ichthyophis bannanicus. Taxonomy (NCBI): domain Eukaryota; kingdom Metazoa; phylum Chordata; class Amphibia; order Gymnophiona; family Ichthyophiidae; genus Ichthyophis; species Ichthyophis bannanicus. Next base: position 575,539,013 of record CM066035.1, read on the forward strand.
CATTCCTGACGTGAACACCCGTGCTGGCGTCAATATAGATGTCCCCACTACAAAAACTTGGGGTGGGAACATATATCACATACTGTGTTGCATCCAGGGAGGTCCATTGGTATAGAAAAAGGAAAACAAGAGCCCTCTTTCCCTATCAGTGTTTGTTGTGAATATGGAACATATAGGGGATATGAGTGTAGCTACTTCTTCACACCCTCTGGATGTTTGGCTGGCAACAAAGCAATTTTCCAATACCTATTCATGCCTGGAGCAGGTATAAACTTTGACATGGCTCAGGACATGCAGAGCGTTTCCTAAATTGGGTGAGAACGTCCAAGAACTCAGTGGTCCTGCCTACACTATGCCCCTGTTTCAGCTTCGGTCTTTACTACACAAAATACCAGACAACCATAGTGACATAGTAAATGACGGCAGACAAAGACCAGCATGGTCCATCTAGTCTGCCCAGCAATATGGCAGGAGTAGGTGCACCCCTTCCCATGTCTTTTAGAGAGTAGGTGCACCCCTACCCATGTCTTTGCTTAGTGGGGCACCCTCCAGGAGCAGGTGCACCCCTCCCCATGTCTTCACCCCTCCCCATATCTTTTTTTCTTTGTTTAGGGGTGAACCCACCACTCCTCCCCCCTTCGCTTCATGTAGAACACCCCTATTTGTTGAGTAATTTGATGGGTCAGTTTATTTTGATTTAAACTTGTTGCTGTAAAGTGATCCACTGTGTCTGTTCCAGGCCACTTTGAATTCCATCACTGTGTTTGCCCCCACCACCTCCATCGGGAGGGCATTCCAAGCATCCACCACCCTTTCAGTAAAAATGTATTCCCTGACATTGCCTTTCAATTTACCACCTTGCAGCTTCATGTCATGCCCTCTAGTTTTACAGCTTCCCCGTCTCTGGAAGAGGTTTGTTTGTTCATTATTTCTCTTTAAGAATTTAAAGGTCTGAATCATATCTCCCCTATCCCTCCTCTCCTCCAAAGTGTACATATTCAGGTCTTCACGTCTCTCCTCATAAGGCTTCTGACGCAGGCTCCAAATCATTTTGGTCGCCTTCCTCTGAACAGCTTCCATTCTTTTTACATCCTTTGCAAGATACGGTCTCCAAAACTGAACACAGTATTCCAAGTACTCACCAGAGACTTATACAGAGACTTATACAGAGGCACTAGTACCTCTTCCTTTCTGCTGGTAATTCCTCTTCGAATGCAGCACAACATCCTCCTGGCTTTTGCCACCGCCTTGTCGCACTGTTTTGCCACCTTGAGATCTACAGAAATAATCACACCAAGGTCTTTCTCCTGCTCCGTGCACACCAACCTCTCACCCCCTATCGCGTACATTTCCCTTGGATTTCTGCTACCCAAGTGCATGACACTGCCCTTCTTTGCATTAAATCTTAATTGCCAAGCATCAGACCATTCCTCCAGCTTTTGCAGATCCCTCCTCATGTTAAGCACTCCCTCGGGGGAGTCCACTCTGTTGCAAATTTTCATGTCATCTGCAAAAAGACAGATTGTTACATTCAGTCCTTCAGCAATATCACTCACAAATACATTGAACAGTGCCAGGCCTAGGACCAAACCCTGAGGCACCCCACTAATCACCTTCCTTTCATCCGAGTGAGCTCCATTTACCATCACCATCTGTTGTCTGTCAGTCAACCAATTTCTGATCCAGTTTACCACCTTGGAACCCATCCCCAAACTACTGAGTTTATTGATAAGCCTCCTATGAGGGACAGTATCAAAGGCTTTGCTGAAATCCAGGTAGATGACATCCATTGTGTGTCCTTGATCCAGCTCTCTGGTCACCCAGTCAAAGAACTCAATCAGATTTGTCTGGCAAGATTGTCCCTCGGTAAAACCATGTTGCCTCGGATCCTGTAACCCGCTGGTTTTGAGAAAGTTCACTATTTGCTCTTTCAGGAGCATCTCCATTACTTTTCCTGCCACTGAGGTAAGGCTCACGGGCCTGTAGTTTGACACTTCTTCCCTGTCACCACTTTTGTGTAGAGGTACGGCGTCAGCCATTCTCCAGTCCTGAGGAACCTTTCCTGTTTCCAAGGATCTGTTGAAGACATCCTTTAACGGCCCTGCAAGAACCTCTCTGAGCTCTTTCAGTGTCCTGGGATGTATCCCATCCGGTCCCATGGCCTTGTCCACTTTCAGTTTTGCAAGTTTTTCTAATACCTCATCCTCTCTGAATGGTGTGGTATCTACCTCATTCCCATTTATATATTTGGGAGTCACAGGTGGTCCTTCTCCAGGGTTTTCTTTAGTAAAAGCAGAGCAGAAGTATTTGTTTAGTAATTTCGCTTTATCAATGTCATTTTCCACGAGTCTGTTCCCAGCACTTCTGAGTCCTGCAATTCCACCTCTGATCGTCTTCCTTTCCCGAATATAACTCAAGAAAGTTTTGTCGCAGCACTTAACATCTTTAGCCATCTTTTCCTCTGCCTTTGATTTTGCTATCCTTATTTCTCTTTTTGTGTCCTTGAGTTTGATCCTGTATTCATTTCTGTATTCTTCTGTTTGCAAGCTTTTGAATTTTGCAAAAGCTGTGTTTTTTTGCCCTTATTTGAGCAGCCACTTCTTTGGAAAACCAAATAGGTTTCTTTCTCCTCTTGTTTTTATTTACCTTTCTTACATATTTATCTGTTGCCCCTTTTATTGCCCCTTTTAGTTTAGCCCATTGCAATTCCACTTCCCTTATCCCCTTCCACCCTGTCAGCTCCTCCTTTAGGTACTTGGCCATTTTATTGAAGTCAGTGTTTTCGAAGTTTAGGACTTTGAGCTTGCTATGATTGGACTGCACCTTGGCTTTTATCTCAAACCACACCGTGTGATGATCACTGTTGCTCACAGGGGCACTCACCCAGATATTAGACACGCTATCACTGTTGGTGAGCACCAAATCCAGCGTTGAGCTTTCCCTGGTTGGTTCCATCACCATTTGTCTAAGTAACGCATCTTGGATAGCATCCACAATTTTTTTGCTTCTTTCCAGATTTGCAGAAAGAGTAATCCAATCCACATTGGGTAGATTAAAGTCACCCAATATGATCGCTTCCCCCTTTGTTGCTATCTTGGCAATATCTATAATCAATTCATTATCTATCTCTTCAATTTGAGTCGGAGGTCTGTAGATTACAGCAGTATGGATGACAGTGCCATCTTCTCTTTCCAACACGATCCAGAGCGCTTCTTCTTTTCCCCATGCTCCCTGTATTTCAGTAGCTTTAATATTGCTTTTGACATACAAGGCTACTCCTCCCCCTTTTCCATTTTCTCTCTCTTCTGAATAGATTATAGCCAGGTATGGCTATATCCCAATCATGCATTCATTAAACCATGTTTCTGTAATGGCCACAATGTCCAAGTCCTTTTCCAGCATTAGGGCTTCCAGTTCTGGAAGTTTGTTGGCTAAGCTTTGAGCATTTGTGCTCATTGCTTTCAAACATTTAACTGGCTTGTGTGTATTTTGAATTGATTTTATTCTACCCACCTCTTCCCAGTTGCTTTTGATGTGTTGTTTAAAAGTGTGGTTGTTTCTGTTATTCTGCTTTTGCAGGGGGTGACGTCCAGAACTTGACCTTCCCCGTCCGTCACCCCCTTCTTCTAGTTTAAATGCAAATCAACATACTGCCTGAATTTTTCATGTAGGATTCTTTTCCCTGCGACAGAGAAGTGTAGTCCATCAGCACAGTATAGTTTCTTGTTGGTCCATGTGTTTTCCCAGTCGCCAATAAATCTGAATCTTTTTCGTTTGCACCAGGTCTGGAGCCATGTTTTAAAGCTGTAAATGCGATTTAGCCTTTTTCCCCTTTACCTAGAACAGGTAGAACTTCTGAGAATGCTACAGTGTTAACAATGGGCTTGAGTTTTTCTCCCAGAGATTGGAAGTCCTTTTGGACTGTAGAAGCACTATTTCTAGCCAGGTCATTTGTACCCAAGTGGATGACAACATCAACTTTGGAGTGTTTGCTTTCTGCGCTAAGTACATCAATAATTTGGCTTGTAATCCTGCCGGCTGAGGAGCCTGGGAGGCATTTGACTATCTTCTCTCCTTTGAACTGTGTTCCCAAGTTGGTGTCTCTAATGATGGAATCTCCAAGTAGTAGTAGTTTTCTGTTTGGTGAGTTTGTCTTCATATTTGGTGCTTTAGCAGGAGATTGTCCAATTATAAAATTCACCATATAGCAACCCAACTCTATAAAAACCTAACTCTTGTATTTACACAGTCCATATTTTTTTGTCGAAGCGAGCCGAAGGAGGGCTGGTACTGAATACCCAACCCACACCTGACGGCAGGCTGCTTTTATTCAGAAAGGTTCACCACCAAAGTAATCGTAGATATATTAAACTTATTTAAAACTGCACTTAGCTCAATCACACCGTTGCTTGCAACATTTATTCTTCGCACGACGTGCACGTTTCGGGGATGACCCTGTATCAAGTGCTTCAAATCAGTAGAAGAATTTGGCAACTGTGTCAGAAAAACGCCGTCAATGTGGCTTTGGGCAATCATTATCTGAACAGGCTGAATGAAAGCATTTTGAATGGAGAACCAGCCAATAGCAAACAGGTAACTTCCCACAGTCAGGGGAATCCCTACTACAATTGGCCTTTAACCTTTGTAAAAAATGTGTGGAATTCACCGGGCAGACAAAGGGGGAGCTCTTGTGTGGAGGAGTGGCCTAGTGGTTGGGGCAAGGTACTTCAGGCCGGAAGGTTGGGGGTTCAAATCCCACTAGAGGACAGCAACCTTGGGCCGGAAGGACTGGGGTTTCTAGTCCCACAGGTGCTCCTTGTGGTCTTGGGCAAGCCACTTAACCCTCCATAGCCCATGTTCCCTGTAAAATAGTTATCTCCAAGTTATAATGCCCTGTTCAATGTAATTTCAGTTTGTTCAATGTAAACCGCACTGATGCAGAATAGCACGGTATATAAGAGAATGTAAATAAAATAAATAAAAATAAATAAATAAAATTGTGCTACAAACTTCGGATAGTTACTATTCTTCACTCCGGTCTCATCTTGGGGATCGTCATATTTATCGTATTTTGGAAACTGATCCTAGATCTGGGTTGCAGGGCATAATACAATCACTGGTCGGGACAGGTTTTGAGAAAGGTTGGATAACTCGGGGTGAATATAATTTTTTAATTAAATTACATCCTAAAGTCCCAATCATATATATGGTTCCAAAAATCCACAAGTCCCTGTCCTCCCCTCCGGGCAGACCAATAGTGTCTTGTAGAGGTTTTTTTGGTAACCTTGGATGTGTCAGTGTCCACCTGCTGCACCCTGCAAGGTGTTCCAGCCATGCACATGCTAACTCCAGACAGTCCGCTAGCTAGTACATGTTCCTGAGGGAACCGTGCGCACCCAAAAATGGGATGTGAGCACACACACCAAGCAGGTACATCAGTGATTGGGCCCCAGAAAAAGGAACCCAGAAACATCACATGAGAGAAATACAATATAACACTATGGGGTACCCTAGCCATGCCGTGGTCACTGCACATTCAGGGTGAGAGTGACCTCCCAGCATGACATGCTGTGGCCACCCTGTCTGTGCAGGTGGTAGCCGGGCGCCACAATGTCACAGCCATTGCCCCATGCCCTTTGCAGATACTACCTACCCAGGCCGCCCTGTCCGGGCCATGCCCACAGTACCTTGCTCCTCATTATGCATATTGGCAAGCTGACACTGGAAACAGTGCAAGCATTATGGGCTCAGTAAGGTGTAGGCAGCCACATAACACTGGATGTGGGGAGTACCTGTCGACCCTTTCGTAAGCGGGTCTTAGAGCATAAGAGTAGGCTCCGTTGTGGGGTTCGAGAGGCACCTCTGGTACCGCATTTTATGGAGTCTCAATATTCTTTTCAGGACATGGAGCAGGTTTTGTATGGGCGTGATGGGAAGAGTAGAGAACAGACTCTTTTGATGTGCGAGCAGAAATGGATTTATCAGCTGCGGACGGTCACCCCTGAGGGTCTAAATCTTCGCATTGATTGGACGGTATGTTTGTGAATTGGAGGTGGAGCTTTGGTGGGATTTTCTCTGTTTGCCACCTGGGGGGATTCCCTTTAAAATGAGGCAATGGGGTTTTAGTGCGCATGGGCGGCATTTTTCTGCACAGCGTTGTTGAAGGTTAGCTGGCAGGTAAGAGATTGTTGGTTGAGTTGTGGTTTTAAGTATTTTGTAGTAAGTTTTAGGTGTTTTTTGTAGTAAAATAAAACAATATAAAAATGGGATGTTGTGTGTTTGCTTGTCTTTTAGAATCCCCTGAGGAAGCGGGTTAGTCCCGCGAAACGTATGAGGGCTCTTTTGTGATAACGTCGGGGAAGCGGCTGGCTCTTGTTACACATCTATGCTCAACTTTTACAGCTAGGTTTTCTTTTTTTGTTTTGTTTTCTCGCCTTTAGCGGCTTTTACCCCTTCAGGGTTGTATTCCTGCCCACGGCAGCTCTCCAGTTTAACTTGGCCGCGGAGGTATTTTTTTGGCATGTCTAAGCCAGCTAGTGGCTTTAAAAAATGTGTGTAGCAAGAACACAAGGAGCAGGTGCACCAATAGTAGTATGATTAAGCAGCTTTATTGTGGAAAACACCCCAATGCCTTCTTCAGGGGTACAAACTCGTATCGCTACTCACCACAGCTCATTCAGATAGTTGCTATGATGCAGCATAGCAACTGTCTGAATAAACTGTGGTGAGCAGCGATACGAGCTTGTACCCCCTGAAGAAAGTGCTAGCTGAAACATGTTGGGGTGTTTTCTACAATAAAGCTGCTTAAACCTACTACTGTTGGTGCACCTGCTCCTTGTGTTCCTGCTATTCCCTTGCAAGTGTGTGCTCTCCATTGGATCTCAAGTGTGGCAAGACCATCTCGACAATCTACCACCACAACTGGTGCCTACAATGCCTTGGACCCAAACATCAGCAGCATCCTGTGAGCTTTGCTTGTAGATAATATGCCAAGGACTAAAGGGTTGGGTTTCAGCATCCTCAGCCCCAACCACATCATCAACGTTCTCCAAAGTTCCTGAGGCATCCGAGGAGAAGGAGCTTCAAGCCCAGTCGGAGCTGAGAGGCTCGGGCAGCGAGAGGAGACTCTCCAAAGAGATCTCATCGACATCGAAGGGCGAACACCGGGAGAAAGTCCATGTGCACCGTCATCGCAGCCCTCCTCAATGTGATGTGGAGAGCGATGTCTGGGAGCGACTGGTCAAGCTTGCTCAGTGGGAGGAATTGACCCAAACAGGTGAGTCGACCCCCCATTGCCCAGGAGGGCAGATGGATGTCTCTCGATGCACCAATTATTGTGGAGTCCCCACCAAAGGTGTCAACGCCGGTGTCTGTGCCTGTAGCATTATCCCCCTCACAAGGGGTGGTTGTGGAGGAATGCCTTCGAACCCTCGAAGCTCACTTGGTGGCGGTTGTAGCCTTGCAAAATGCAGGCTTGGTGGCACTGAGAGCATCATCACTGCATCCCATCCAGCCCTTTCTGGAGACCCATACCCTGCCCACTGAAGTAGGGACATCAGGTGGGAGCGGAATCAACACTGGTTCCCAGAGTGATCTCCCTGTCCAGCATGTCAGAATCCGATGCCCAGGGGCACTGGCACCGGTGCACCAGGCTACATGGCGGCCACCAGTGTCCATCCTCTCCTATGCCGAGGAGCAGCCAGGAGGAAGAAACCCAGTGCTACTTTGACTTCCTCTCGGAATTCACATTAGAATGGGAGACCAAGGAGGAATTCAAGGCTTCAGACCTCCTGTCCAACCCGTTGCCTCCCCAAGAGCGATGCAACTCACCCCTGGAGGACATGTCCTTCTAAGACTTCATCAGGGACACAGCCAAGGTCATCCCCTTCTCTCTGGAATCGAGGAACTGAAGAAGGAGAAAGTGGAGCTGCTCCAATATGCATCGGCCCCAAGGGAAGCGGTGATAGTCCCTGTGCATCATGCCCTGTAGAGATTGCTGCTGCGGCTGTGGGAAACCCCTTTCATGGCTCCCGTCATCAGCCAGACTTGATTCCCTGTACAGGGTCCAGAAGGCCCCAGGCTTCAAAAAGCCTCAGTTACCATACAACTCCATTATAGTTGAGTTGGCCTTAAAGTGAGCTAAAAGTGCTAAGACTCACTCTTTGGTGCCTCCGAGCTGTGAAGCTTAAACCCTGGACTCCTTCGGGAGAAAATGCTATCAGGGTTCTATGCTTGTTGTCAGGGTCCTGGCCTACCAGACCTATATGAGCATGTTCCGCAGAGATATCATGCTGGACCTGGTGGACTTTGCCACCCTCGTCCTTGAGGACCATCATGAGGATTTTTGGGCCCTGGAGGTCCACAGCAATGACTACTCCAAATTCATGGTGTGTGGCACCTATAATGCCTGTGAGTCCGCAGACAGGGTGATGGCAGTGAGCATTTCTGCCTGCTGGCTGGTGTGGCTGCAGTCCTTTGACCTGGAACAGTGGATCCAGGACAAGATCGCCAGTGTTCCCTGCTGAGGGGAGAACCTCTTCAGGAAGCCAGTAAAGGAGAAGGCAGAGGAACTTGAGAAGGAGCATGTGACCCTCTCAAGGCTCTCCAGGAAAAGCAAAGATCCCACACAGAAAAAAAGTCAGGCTAAGAAGGTCTACTATCCACGCCCATGTCAGTATTACCTGGCCCAACTTAAGGCACAGTCCAAGGTGCAGACCTACTACTACTACTACTGAGCATTTGTATAGCACTACAAGTCATACGCAGCACTGCACAGACGTGTAAGAGACAGTCCCTGCTCATCAGAGCTTACAATCTAGTCAAGACAGACAACACAGGAGGTGTAGGCTGGGAAAAAACAAGGGGGAAAGGAAAAGAAAAAGGAGATCAGGTGAGTCATGATCCAAAAGCAGTAGCAAAGAGGTGAGTTTTCAGCGTAGATTTGAAGAGGGTCAGAGAAGGTGCCTGGCATACAGACACAGGTAGTTTGTTCCAGGCATAAGGTGCAGTTTCCGCATCCAGTTCAAACTTCTCCTACTGACCTATAAATGCATTCACTCTGCAGCTTTCTTCTCTTATCTCCTTACAACCCCCCTCGGGAACTCTGCTCTTCTGGCAAACTGCTTCTATCTGTGCCCTTCTCTTCTATTGCTAACTCCAGACTTTGCTCCTTTCACCTTGCTGCACCTTACGCCTGGAACAAACTACCTGTGTCTGTACGCCAGGCACCTTCTCTGACCCTCTTCAAATCTAGGCTGAAAACTCATCTCTTTGCTACTGCTTTTGGATCTTGACTCAGCTGATCTCCTTTTTCTCCCGCCAGCAACAAAGGAAAAAGTTCCCAAAGGCGCAGCCCACCCCGCAGCCAAGCCAAGGGCACGTTTTGACATGTTTCTCAGGAGCATAGCCAGCTGGCTGCTGTCCGCTGGGGAACCTCTACAGGTTGGGGGCGGCTCATCCATTTTGCTCAGCGGTGGCCCCTTGTCACCTCAGACACCTGAGTGTTGCAGATTGTCCAAAGCGGATATCGGCTGCATCTCACCCAGCTGCCACCCCCATACATCTCTGGGGAATACCCCATGGACCCCGCGCACCAGAGCCTGTTGCGGGAAGAAGTCTCTACTCTGTTAGCAACTTAATCATTGAGCTGGTTCCTCCAGCTCAGGTCAGTCAGGGCTTCTATTCCCGATACTTCCTGGTTCCCAAAAAGACCATTGGGTTCTGACTCATTCTGGACCTGCAAAATCTGAACCGGTTCCTCAAGCTTGAGAAGTTCAAAATGGTCTCGCTAGGGACGCAGCTCCCATACTTTCTACAGGGCAATTGGCTATGTTCCTTGAATCTAAAGGATGCATACATACACATCCTAATCTACCCAAATCACAGTTACTACAGTTCATGCTGGGTGGCCAGCATTTTCAGTACCGAGTGCTTCCCTTCAGACTGGCCTCAGCCCCATGGGCCTTCATGAAGTGCATGGTGGTCATGGCCACCTACCTTTGGACCATGGGGGTCTTCATCTTTCCATACTTGGATGACTGGCTCATCAAAAGTCCCATGCTGGACAATGTCTGGCAATCTGCCAAGCTCACCATTCAGGTGTTCAAGCAGTTGGGCTTCATGATCAAGTACCTGACGTCCTATCTCCAGCCCACACAGCTGGCGTTCATCGGGGCCCTTCTCAATACCACATGGGCACGGGCCTTTCTACCAGAGGACCACATACAATGGCTTGTCGAGATGATGGGCAATGTGCAGCACCTGCACCACACAACAGCTACTGGGATGTTACGAGTCCTCGGCCACATGGCCGCCATAGTGCATGTCACCCCTCAGGCCCAGTAGACCCTGAGTACGCAATGGAAACAAGTGACACACTGTCTCCAGGACAGGGTCGTGGGCACCGCACCCCTGGAGCAATCTCTCGACTGATGGCTGGAGCCGGGGAATCTTCTGACAAACCTTCCACTCCCAGTGGTGGTCTCTTGCAAGATGCTCACGATGGACGCATCCAAGCTCAGCTGGGAAGTGCACCTTGACAGTCTGTGCACCCACAGCCTGTGATCCAAGCAGGAGATCCTGCTTCAGATCAACTTTCTCAAGTGCCAGGAGATAGCCAGTGCCCTCCATGCCAACCGAGCGCACCTGGTCAATCAGATAGTCCTGATGCAAACAGACAACCAGGTAATAATGTTCTACATGAACAAGCAGGAGGGCACAGGCTCATACTTCCTCTCTGGGAGGCTGCTGGACTGTGGAAGTTTGCCCTGCTCCATGGCATGGACCTCTGGGCGACTTACCTGCCCGGCGAGCTCAACAGTCTGGTGGACCAGCTCAGCCGGATGTTTAACCCACATGAGTGGACACTCAAAATGCTAGTGGTGAACTGGATCTTTTGAGAGTGGAACACCCCGGTGGTGGACTTCTTTGCCATGACGCACAATGCCCAGGAGGCTCAGTTCTGCTCTAGAAGGCTGGCCAGCAACTTTCTGGCCTCAGATGCCTTCCTCCTCCACAGAGGGGGAGGGCTTGCTGTATGCATACTCTCCAATATCACTCGTGGCAAAAACCCTCCTGAAACTCCAGGCCCCCTACTGGCCTCAGCAACTGTGGTTCCCGCTGCTGCTGCAGCTCTCGCAGAGGACACCTCTCTGCCTGGGCTCCATCCCAGACCTCATCTCGCAGGAGGGCGGAACCTTGCTGCACCCCAGTGTCCACTCATTGGCCCTCATGGCATGGATGCTGAGTGGGTAATCCTCTCTGAGCTCAATCTTCCAGAGGGTGTTACCAACATCCTTCTGGCATCCTGCAAATCCTGGTGGAGATTTGCCACCTGGCGTGCGGGCAGGGCACTGGACCCTTTCTCCTGCACTGTGGACCAATTGTTGGAGTACCTCCTGCAGCTCTCCATCTCTGGCCTGAAATCCAATTTGGTGTGAGTTCACCTTAGTGTGATAGGGGCATACCATTATGGCTCGGAGGGGAAGCCCATCTCGGTCCAGCCGATTGTGGCTCGATTCATGAAGGGTGTGCTCCTTTGGAAGCCCCCACTCAAGCCTCCTATGGTGGCTTGAGATCTCAACGTGGTACTCACCCAGCTGATGTGGCTCCCATTCGAGCCACTGGACTCGTGTCCCTTAAGGTTCCTGACCTGGAAGGTCCTCTTTCTGGTGGTGGTAACTTTGGAGTGAAGCATCAGCGAGCTCCAGACTCTGATCACTCACCTTCTGTACACCAGGTTTCACCATAATCAACAGGAATAGTTTTCTTCTGAGAATTAGGTACATGTTTTTTTTGTTTTTTTTCAAGTAGGGATCTTCTTCTGTTTTTACAGTAGTTTATATTTCCTGGGAAAGTAGTGACTGCTATTAAGGTTACCAAATATCCAGCTGTCACTGAGCAATATCCTGATCACATCAGATCATATGACAAAAAATTATATATAGGGGGAAAAGACATCAGAATACATCCTTTAATTTAATTATTAAAATATCTATTTATCTATGCTTATATACTGCTTTCCTACCAGTCAAAGCAGTGTACATTCAGGTACTGTATGTACTGCATATATATTTTTTCCTTTGACCCTGAAGGGCTCACAATGTTTTGGTACATGAGGCAGTGGAGGGTTAAGTGACTTGCCCAAGGCCACAAGGAGCACCTGTGGGACTAGAAACCCCAGTCCTTCTGGCCCAAGGTTGCTGTCCTTTAGTGGGTTTTGAACCCTGGCCCTCTAGCCCAAGTTAACTTGTCCCAACCACTGTGTCACTCCACCCTCAAATATTTTTATAATTACTAAATATATAGACATTGTGTTGAACCGCATAGGACAAGTATCCAGGTAGGTTGGCATATGGCGAGAATGCAGAATTGGGTAGATCACACATGCATTGAAAAGATTTGTTATATTGTATGAGATCTTCCACATTTAGTTTTAGTAATTTATAGCTAAAATTAAAAGAGGGTATGAGTATTTATAATTGATAATGGCTATGTGAAGGTTCCATATATGGTAAAATATATTTCAAATCAAATATGCTTTTTTCTGGCAATGGTAAAGTTGTTTCTTTGTTTGAATGCAATATCATTTCGTGTGCAAAGGCATAATGATACCATTTGGAGTTGGTTCCCCAAAGTGCTGTGATTAGGAGCTAGTTGAATTTTCAAGCTATAAAAATGGAACAAGAAAAAAAACAATGGGCATAAAGGTTTATTCAAATCTGCAATGGCATTAAAGTTCTGGCATCCCTCCAGGTCAGAGGGTTGGCATTCTTTTAAATGCTCCATGTTTGGGCAATGGATCCCAACAGTGGCATACAATTTTGTAAGGCTTTTGACATAATTTAGGTAAATCATCTTTTTTATATAGGGGTATGTTTGCTAAACCGTCTTAACATAGCAGCGGCGATGTTATTGCATGATACATAACGTTATCGTGCAATATCATCGCGCAATAACATCACATATCACGCGATAACATCTCCAGCGGCGGTGAGGTGCGCAGAGGGAGGAGAAAGGCACCCCAGAGGGTGGAGTAAGGTTCCCCAGGGGCAGAGAGAAGGGGTCAATGGGCGGAGAATGGATGGGGAGTGGATCCATGCACACTAAAGCTGTTAAAGCTCTGAAAATTAGCGCTAGTGAAAACCTTGCTCTAGGCACAGTTGCAGGACAGAGAAACCATTTCAGTCAGCAATTTACAGCAAAGGCAGGGAAGCCCAGAAAAGTGATAGTAGTGATACATGTGCAGGAACCAAAAAAGCAAATAAACATATAAAATGACCAGAACCACATTTGAAATCCCAATAACCAAGCTGGCAAATAGTGATATTAATGATAAACATAAAGCAACACTACTGACAAAGCGTAAAAAGGAAGATATCATGTTTGGAAGGGTCTATGCTCTGTCCCCCTACAAAGTGCATGATCCCACATTGAAGGAGCGGTGATCAGGGTTGTTGTCGTTTATATTGGGCAGGTTTGTTATGGTGTGCACATCTGCAGCAACAGCAGAGTGGGCACGTAGGAAACAGAAACTCTATTGATGCTGTAAAAGGGATACAGGGGGCTGCAGGCGGCACATGCTGTGGTCCAGCTGGGGCACAGTGCGGACTAGGCAGATGCCTAGGTGGCACATAGGAATGCCGAAACTGTAAAGCAGCAAGACAGCAACTGACGAGGGTCCAACATGGGCATGAGTGTGTGTCCCACAGTGTCACAGGGGATATTACCCAGGGCATATGACATTGGAGGCGGTGCCGGGGGGAAGCACGCATGTCCGTGTAGGCACCCCTACCCGACAACCCACACCATAGGCAGCTGCCTACTGGCACACTGAATAGTCTGGGACTGCACACCACTAGCACCACCGGCATAAGGGCATGTCAGCATGGTGGCGGAGGGGTGCTGGTGGCGGAGGGGGCAGTGGCATCTGCCCACACCAGACCACAGCCAAGCCCCGTTTAGGTGGGTGCCGTGCACTGCAACAGACAAGATCTGCCTGACGAACAGTCATGGTATCCCCAAAGAATGACCTGCCCCTGTGGCAACAGTTTGGTGCAGTACACACAGCCAGCGTGTTCCAGGGCAGAAGGTCACAGGTTCAAGTCCCAGCTGTGGCTCCTGCCAACCTTGTCCCCATATTTTGCCCAGTACTAAACCTGGTAATAAAGATGGAACCTTTATTGCAGATAAAATAAACATGGCCTGAAACGCCTATATTTTACCCTACAGTGCACAGACACCATAAACATGTGCAATCCCTAGAGCAGAGTTTCCCAACTCCAGTCCTAGAGGGCCAAACACCATTCAGGTTTCATGCTGTTCCTAATAAATATGCCTGTGCTGCATTTGTATGCACCGCCCCCCACTGTATGCAAATGTATCTCATGCATATTCATTAGGGACAGCATGAAAACCCGAACAGTGTTTGGCCCAGCAGGACTGGAGTTGGGAACTTTTGCCCTAGAGCAGCGGCCAACAGGGGCAGAAACACTCACACCCACACCCACAGGCTCCACTATCCAAAGCCTCATGGAGAGTCAGGCTGTTGGGCCCAGCGTGGAGCAACATCTCCCAATACTGGCACCTGTATACCTTAGCAATGCCATGCTAAACTTGGGAACACATTCCACATATATCAAAAGGTTGCTATGATTAATGTCAGATAACAAATCCTAAGTTAAACACGATTTGTTGATAGAGATTCATCATAGCAACCTTTCTGATATCTGTGGAGTGTGTTTCAGTTATTGCTTCTGACAGTGTTTACCACCCCGGGGAGTGACTCCAACAGTATTGCATACCATAGCAATGTCCGAACTGTGCCCAGGACTGGTGAGGTGGCCAGGGCTGCCACAAACCTCCATCCTATGTACTGCAATTGTACATAGTTTCCCCAGTTACATCCCCAAGTTATCCATCCTGTTACAATGTAAGCCTAATGCCATTTGTCTGTGGCAATATTTTGTTACTTGTAAACCGCACTGATACTAAAAAGCGCGGTATAGAAGAACTGTAAATAAATAAATAAATATTTGCACAATGCTGGCATAGGTGTGGGAGTGTGTGTATGTCTATCCAGTGTGTTGTGGCTGCCTACACCTTACTGAGCCCACACTGCTTGCACTGTTTCCAGAGTTAGCCTGCCAATGTGCATAATGAGGAGCAAGGTACTGTGGGTATGGCCCGGACAGGATGCATCTGCACAGGGTATAGGGCAATGGCTGGGACATTGTAGTGCCCGACCACCACCTGCATGGACAGGATGGCCACAGCATGTCATGCTGGGAGGTCACTCTCACCCTGACTGAGCAGTGACCACGGCATGGCTAGGTTCCCCCATAGTGCTATACAGCATTTTTTCCAAGTGATATTTATGGGTTCTTTTTTTCTGGGGCCCAATCACTGACATACCTGCTTGGTGTGTGTGCTCACATCCCATTTTTGGGTGCATGCAATTCCTCTAGGAACATGCACTATGTACTAGCTAGTAGACTGTCTGCATTTAGCATGAGTATGGCTGGAGCACCTTGCAGGGTGCAGTGGGTGGAGACTGACTGCTGGTGAATATCAGATAGTGGTGGGGGGCAGCTGAGCTTCTCCAGCATTCTGCCTGTCTGCCATTGCCTTATGTGATGCGTACAGATCTGCATCAACTGCCCTGTAGGGTGTCTGTTCCCCAGCAGGACTGGGGTTGATGGTCCTCTCTACTGCCACCATTGCAGAGATGTACAATGTGGATCTGTTGGTAGGAAATCCTGTTCCCCCACCCTGAGCCACAGAGGGTGGGTTGGGTGGTGCTACATAATCCGTTTTTGGGTCCAAACACCCCTCTTCACTTATAACATGTGACCATGGCACCCACACAGGATATGCATCATAGTCCACAAGGGCTAGACGTGACTGGGAAATACAGATGGACACAGGTGCATCCTAGGTGTGTCTGCAAGGACTACCTATCACACACTGGCACTGATGGGAACCTGCAGCATAGCCTATCTCAGCTAAGTCAGGTGCTGCGGATCTGGTGCTGGGTGCCCCACCTCACCCTCAGGGTGAGCACAGGACCCACACAATATCACGGTCTGTAGCTACTCTGTGCCAGTAACACACACGGTCAGTTCCCCCTACCAGACCTAGGTGCTGTGGGGGTGCATACCCCATTATGTGATTAGCTGTAGACTGCTGATCTGCATGTGCAGTGCATCATGGGTATGGGTGGGTTTACCCTATCCTGGAAACCACAGCAGACAGTTTGTGTGGTGACCTGCAGTCTTTCTGTAGCCAGCCAGCAGTGTTGCTGTAGCTATAACGATGTAGCCTACTGGTTACTTCAATGACTGTAGAGGCAGAGGTCATTGGTTCAATCCCACAGTGGTGTCATCTAAAAAGGCTGTCTGAGGCATTTTCTTTTAATTTAAATCAGTGCTGCCAGCAGAAACACCCTCACAGTGCTGTAGCCTAAGATGCCTCATAGGCACCCTATAAGACACATTATAGGGTGCCTTGGCAGACAGGGCACTTTATAATGTGACCTATGGGGCGCCTTATAGGGCACCTTATGAGGGTGTAACCTAAAATATATAAAAACATACAATGTGATTTAACAGAATTCACTATAGCCAGCATAACACCCACAGCATGTTCTAATGGAAACTATTATGATGACTGCACTGACATTCTGTGAATCTTTTTTGTAGATCTATATACCCAACCACAGGGCCAGAGCAAGGATCGGAGGTGCCCTAGGCAGGCCTTCCATCCTGCCACCCACCCTCCCCCATGGCCCCCCATCCACTTTGCTGCTATTTCTACCCCTCTCTGGGGCCAGCAGTGGCAGCAATAGTTCAGAAGCCGTGACACAGTTCTTACCTAAACTCTCCGGTGATACATCTGAGGGGGGCAGAAGCGACAGATGATGGAAGACAAAAACCGTGATGTAGCGCTCAAGAGTTTTGGTAAGCACTGCGTAATGGTTTCTGAGACATTGCCATCACTGCTGGCTCCGGAGAGGAGTGGCAACAGTGGTGATGGGTGCCCCCAGAGGAACGTCACTCTAGACAACTGCCTAATTCTAATGGTTACACCAGCCCTGCCCAACCATCACCACCACTAACAGAGATAACTCTGATACAATATACTCTGATACAAATGCTTCATTATACCATCACCAAAATCGATTGATTCTGATTTTAACCTTCATTAAAAATTCACTTATATCTTCACCAAATTTGTTTGTTCAGACATTTTACACCCTACATGCATCTAAGTTGAATATACTCCTGGTACAACAGAGTCTGCGAAACGCAGGCCTTGTCGCATGTGCTGCACAGTGAATGCAAAAGCATGGAAATAAGTTCTTGTTAATCATGGGTGTATTGCGTAGGATGTGCTTCTAGTAAGAATTGACAAAATAAGGGATAAACTTATTTTACTTTATAATTTGATGGTAAATGTTTTTTTTTCTTGTCTCATGATGAGCAGTCTTGATAACCATTTGAAAGCTCTATGAGAAGCATTCTATGGTTAAAAGCAAAAAGATGTATTCTGACGTCTTTTTCCGCTAAATTTAATTTTTTGTCATATGAGTTAATGCAATCAGGATATTGTTCAGTGACAGTTGAAAATATGGTATGACTGAAGATCACTGAACTCTGCCTTGCTTTTATAGTTGCTACTAAGATTAGCCATTTAAAAAGGACACTACATGCAAGAATAGAGTTATTGTAGGAGGCCTAAGCCTACCTCTATAGAAGATATATCTTGTAACTATGTGACGCGGCATTTTAGAAAAGAAGTCCTAATGTAATCAGGAATGTAGAGAGCAGAACATGCAAAAACACTCCAGGGACATCTATGTTTCTTCCCAATTTTAGAAACACAGACACCCCCAACGTGGACATCCGTGCCAGTGGCCATATAGATAAAACCGTGGGGTGGAGATGTCCATCTTAAGCAAGGTTGAACACAGCAATGTCCAATAGGATGGCACAATGAAAACATGAATTCTCATTCCTTGTCAGTGTTCACTGACAATTTGTAAAATAAAGAAGATATCAGTGTACCTCCTTCTCCACACCCTCCAGAGGTTTGCCTGATAAAATGAACACTGTTGAGATGGAGCAGTTACAACCTTTGACATGGCTCGGGATGTCCAGGACATTTCTGAAATTGGACGGGGATGTCCAAGTTCTTGAAAATGCCCTGGCCATGTCTCCACCATGGCCCCATTCTGACTTGGATGTCCTTGCGCTTCTAAAATAACTCCGGGGACATCTCTGTTGTTTGTTCGTCTCTATGCCTGTTTCCAGATATCCAAGGCACAAATAAAGCTTCTAAAAATACCCCCCCCCCCCATGAAGAAACAATGAATGAAATTGTGCCCTTCTTTGTGAAGAAATAGGCAATGTGATCAAATAAATAAACATTTTTGCTATAACTATCCAGCAGAGCAGTGCTTCCATGTTTAGCCTGGATCTGCTGGGGTGGTGTTTTGGGCTGCTAATTCCAGGGGGTACACAAAAGGAATTTGTATAACTTACCAAAAAGGTCCTGATGGACACTGGAAGACAAGGTGTCCTCAGGCCTTCATTGAGTGACTTTAAAGAATTTACCAAAAATCCATTCCACTCAGAAACAAATGGCCATGCTGAAGTGTACTTTCAAATTTAAAAAAATCACCTTTATTGTGGGCAAAAGCCCAGTTTAAAAGTTCACACAACAAAAAGATTCAAAGGCATGTAAAGAAATCAATTGGGGGTAATTCTTGTAAAGCCTCTTTTCAAACTCAGAAAAACAATTCCTCTTTATGTAGTTGGGTAGACAACTTCTTGCATTTCTCTGGGCCATTTCTTCATGAATCCAGGGCCGGTGCCAAGGGTACTGTGTGCCAATAGGAGAACCTTCAATCTTATGCATCCCCTCCCCTCTTGGGATCATTGCAATACCACCCCTCCCACAAACGTCTTGTTAAAATGCAGAATTGGACATCAGACTTTTAAATATTAAACTTTTTTTTGTACATATGGCTGTTCCCTCTTTCCCTGCAGGTAACAGAATCTGCTGATGACTCAGAGTTTTTGTGATTGTCAGGATCTATTGTTTAGCATTGATTGATGCTGCTATTTGCCACCCTTGAGAAACTGCTTCCCTAGGCAATTGCCTAGTCTTACCTAATGGTTGTGCCAGACCTGCATGAATTTGTCCTTCTCCTCTTCACTTCTTTTCCGAAAGCCACTCACAACATACACTCTGAACATAGAAAGCTTGATGCAGAAACCCTGCCCTAGAGTCCAGGGCTACGTTCTAGCACAGGGTTTCCTAACACAAGTTTAACATAGACGTTTTGTTCAGCGATGCTGTAAACAAACAGTATGCAAATGAGCTGCACAAAAAAGACTGTGTTGAACAAGGGGAACAAGCCAGACACATACCTACAGGGGCCTGCATTAAGTCTGGCATCTGTGCACATTAGGGTTGCCAACTTTTTGAAAGAGAAAAACCAGCCACCTGTGGCTACTCACACTCAACCCATGCCCACCCCTACCCTGCCCTTTCCCCGCCCCCTGCTCCACCCCCTGCCCCACCCCCACCCCCACCCCATCCTTACTCCACCTCCTGACCCCCAAAAAAGTGCAGAGAGGGCAATGTGCAAACTGAACAAGCAGGACTTCTACACATACTTAAACAGAAATTCTATACTGACAGAATACGCAGCATTGGTTGTACACACACACACAATACAGACAGGTCTTCATCAATAAATGAGCAAAAAACAAAAAGAGAAATATATAGACAAAAACTAAACTGAAACCCCAAGAAGACAGACTCTGCATGAAGTGATATATCAGATAAATAAGAGATGCAGTTCCCCGTACTGTGTAAAATATTTATTTATTTGTGTGCTTTTCTATACCGCCCCTTCCAGAGATCAGGGGCAGTTTAAAGAGAACAAGTTAAAACCATTGAAACATTGAATTACATAGAACATTTTGGCACAAAAAAATAACTATGATACACGGAACATGTTTAACTATTTAGCAATGTAACTATTTACAGAGAGCTATTTACAACAGTTGTTTACTATTTCCAGAGAGCTATTTAAAAGCAACATTGATGAGTTGATTATCATATAGTAGGACAATGTACACTGTTATCAATGAAGATATGGAATGGAGAGTGATACTTTGAATTAGGTAGGATAAACTTGTGTCAGTTGTGTCGTGTATTCTTGTGTTATATGATCAAGTGTGGGCTGTAAGCTGTAGTAGTGTTGGGCGAAGAGATATGTTTTAAGCTCCTTCCTGAAAGAACAAAGGTCTTTAATCTCTCTTAGGTTAAGAGGTAGCTTGTTCCATTGCCTTGGTGCATAATAAGAGAAGGCAGTATTGGTTGTTATTTGCTTCAGGTTTCTCACAGAGTTAGGAATTTGAAGCATGTTGAGGTTTGCTCTTCTTCGTATTCTGTTTTCTAAGGGGGTATGAATTAATGTTGAAAGATGTGAGGGGGCTAGGTCGTTAATGAGTTTAAAAACGGTGACTAGGGTTTTATATTGAATCCTACTGGCTATAGGTAGCCAGTGGAGAGCATATAAAATTGGGGAGATGTGGTGAGAAAGTTTGGCTCTAAAAATGATCCAAGCTGTGACGTTCTGGGCTCTTTGTAGGATGTGTAAGTTCCTCTTAGATGTACCTTGGAGTAATCCGTTACAGAAATCTAAATGTGGCATTAAAAGAGCCTGGACAACTGTTCTGAAATCATTAATGTCAATGAGGAGTCTAAATTGCTGGATGGTTCTGAGTTTAAAGAATATAGTTTTAGCGGTCTGCTTCATGTGATGTGACATGCTTAGTGTTTTGTCTAGATTAACTCCTAGATATTTTACTTCCGATTTGACTGGAAGGGTGATGTAATATATAAAGGTAGTACAAAGTCCAATCATTAAATTGAAAATAAAATTATTTTTTCTACCTTTGTTGTCTGACCATTTTATTCTCTGATCATGCTGGTTCCGATCTGAGGCTCTGTTTTCCTGTCATTTCTTAGCTCGTTTTCTATAGTCTATAGTCCATCTGCCATTTCTTGTCTCTTCTTTTCTTTTCTTCACTTCCTTCCATCAGCCTATTTCCAGTCCCAGTGCCCCATCCCCATTTACCCAGTCACTTACCTGTACCATTCCCAGGTGTCAGCTCCCTTTGAGCCCCCTCCTTACCTCCTCTGTCAGCTCCTTTCCAGCCACCTCCTCCCCCCCTTCAGCTCTCTTCCAACCACCTCCTTCACTACTACTACTACTGAGCATTTATATAGCACTACAAGTTGTACGCAGCGCTGCACAGACAGGTAAGAGACAGCCCCTGCTCATCAGAGCTTACAATCTAGTCAAGACAAACACAGAAGGTGTAGGCAGGGATAAAGCAAGGGGAAAGAAAAAGGAGATCAGGTGAGTCAAGATCCAAAAGCAGCAGCGAAGAGGTGAGTTTTCATGCTGGATTTGAAGAAGGTTAGAGAAGGTGCCTGGCGTACAGACACAGTCCCTTCCTACCACCTCCTTCCCCCCTCTTTCAGCTCTCTTCCAGCCCTCACCTACCACCTGTCAGTTCCTTCTGCCACCTCCTTCCCCTTGCAGCCACTGCTCCTGCTTCTTACAGAGTAGCGGCTGCAATAAAGCTAAGTTAAAAAGAAAATTAAACCTGTGTGGAACCTTCCACACCACCCTCCCCCCAACTTGTGCAGCTTCACCTCCTCCCCCTAGTGCAGCTTCACCCCCCTAGTGCAGCTTCCCCTCCCTAGTGCAGCTCCCCCCCCCCATAGTGCAGTTTCACCCCCCTCTCTTGCAGCTGCTGCTCCTGCTTCTTACAGAGCAGTGGCTGCAATAAAGTTAAGTTAAAAAGAAGAGAAAACTTGTGAGGAGCCTTCTGCCCCCCCTCCCAGTGCAGCTTCACCTCTCCCCCTTAGTACAGCATCACCCCCCCTCCTTAGTGCAGCTTCACCCCCTTGCAGACACTGCTTCTGCTTTTTACAGAGCAGCGGCTGCAGTAAAGTTAATTTGCAGCCGCCGGCCATCCAAGCTCCCCCGATAGGGGTAGAAGCGCCTGAGCAAGATACCGTCCTGCTCAGAAGCTCCTGCCCAATTGGGGCAGTGGGAGAGGGGTTTAAAAGAAAGCCCTGTGCGGGCTGTTGCCGCTGCCGCCCTCTACCCTGCCGGCCATCCAAGCTCCCCTGACTGGTGTAGAAGCACCTGAGCGGGAAACCGTCCCTCTCAGAAGCTCCTGCCCAATTGGGGCAGTGGGAGAGGAGTTTAAAAGAAAGCCCCGTGCGGGCGTGCCCGCGCCTGAGGGCCTCGCCAGAGGGCCCTTTGGCATGGCCCTTAGGCGGGGCACAGAGGCGAATACAAGAGAGGCCGACGATAACCCACCACAGCACCCTGCAAGAGTGACCTACTGGAACCGCACAAACAAGGCACCAAGAGCACCAAAAGCAGATCAAAGTGCACACTGCTAAACACCAGATCACCACCTGGAACCCAATGCCAGCTGAGAACCAAAAACCCAAGAGCCTAAAGCCACAAAGACCGATCCAGGGAGCCCCAGCGACCAGAAGGCGATCACAGTAAGCCACAAGCTGTCTGACTGGATAAAACTCTGAGAGACATCTAGGCCTGATACTGCCAAATTATTGTTTAGTTTATGCTATACCACTTGCCTGTTATACTGACCAGCACCCTCCCTAGTGCTGTCTTTCACATCAAGCTACAGGTGTACTATCTACCTTACACACTGCCGGTCAATCTGGTCGCAGGTACCTCAATTAGAAACCCACAATGACGCCCTACCCAAGTGCCTTAACCAGTTGTTGCCTTCTCTTAGGTCTGCTCCACAGTGCTCTCACTCTCACATCCTCCCACAATCCCATACCAGTCCTACAAGGCTCATGGAGGAGGTGGTCTAGCTTCCCCTGCCACCCAGCATCCGGAGCTAGGCATGTGCCAGGCCCACACCTACTCTACGTCTTACTTCAGCAGACCAAGCTGCCCCAGCAAGAGAAGCATACACTCCCACACAACCTGAAATGTGCCCTTATAAATGCACACTCGGTCCAGAAAAAATGGCCAGCCATTGCCGACCTAGTAGCCGCCCATGACCTAGGCATCCTACTAGTCACCAAGACATGGTTGTCCACATCAGACACAGTCCTCCTTCATCAACTTGTCCCCCCCCCCCCCCAATTTCACCATCCACACCTGCCACAGGGCAGATCGTAGAGGTGGAGGAGTACTCATTCTGACCAAAACAGAGCTCCAATTCCAGTTGGTCTCTGCCAGCAGCACCACGCACCTCGACACCATCACCATAGCCAACAAGCTCAGCACCATCAACATTGTCTACAGAGCTCCCTCTCCTTCCCCAGAGGACCTATCAACAATAATTGACCTTGCCTGCAACCCCAAGAACCCGCATACACCAAACTGGGTGATGAGCGATTTCAACCTCCCTGCTCTCCAAGACACCCATGCCAAGGCCTTCCTTGACGCTCTTAACGGGCTGGGATTCATACAGAAAATTGACACCCCCACCCATGTAAAGGGAAACGTCCTGGATCTGTTATTTTCCCCACAAGCAGCCCTGGACCCGAAGCACGACCTTGATCTATCCATCAGCCCTGTACCATGGTCAGACCACAGTACAGATTCCAGATGCCAACACACCCCAACCTTAGTAGCACCCAGCCCTCACTCAAGGCCCCCACAGTATCATCAAGGCATTTACGGTCATTCAACAAGGAAGAGATCCTGAACAGAGCCCAGCCTCTTCTAAACCCTCCACTTCACAATCTTGACGAGATGATCTCCACATGGAACACGAGCCTGGATGCCATCGTACACCGACCACCCACAAATAAGCCAACTGGAAGAAGACAGAATGCCCCGTGGTATTCCCCCGAGCTTCGGACGTCACTTCTCCATCTTAGAAAGCTCAAGAGACACTGGCGCCGCTCACGGTCAACTGAGAACCATGAGTCATACCTTGCACATCTAGGAAGGCACCGTGCAACAGTTTCAATGAGAATGAAGCAATTCCATGCAGAGTTATTGCAGCGCTCCCTAAATAAATCACATGAGCTTTTTAACCTAATCAAGTCTCTAACAAAAGATCCATCCCCCACTTAACCTAGCCTCCCTGACCCACAGGAATACGCCGGCTACTTGAAGGCCAAAACAAGGAATTTTGAGAGCACAAACCCCCCTCTCTCACTGGAGACACACCACGGAACCCCACCACCCAGCCTGACTCCGGACACGAAGGACACCCGTGACTTCATCACCACCTTCTCGGCCCCAACCGAGAAAGGCATCATCATCATCATCATCATCATCGCAGCCATAAACACTACCACAGATCCGAACGACCCCTGCCCAGCATTTTGGATAAAATCTGTGTGGCAACCTCAGCCCTTTTCTGGCCAAACTCATGGAGCTATCATTCTTGACTGGGACCTTCCCTCGAAGCCTGAAGCAAACAGCTATCAGACCTCTGCTTAAGAACAACAAGTTAGACCTAGCTAGGGCAGATTCCTACAGGCCAATCTTGAGCATCCTGCTCCTGGCAAAAATGATTGAGAAGGTCGTCCAACAGCAACTTTGTCACCACATCGAGACAAGCGCACCCCTCGACCCATGCCAGCATGGATTCAGGGAGCCTCATGGCGTGGAGACCCTATTGACCACTCTTTTCAGCTCATTGACCATCAGTTTGGACAACATCAAACAAGGATTTGCATTGATCTTCATGGACATTGCTGCGGCTTTTGACTCCGTCAGCCATGAGATACTCCTCACATCCCTCAAGGAGAAGGGCATCCTTGGGACAGCACTAACCTGGTGCCAATCGTACTTAACAGATAGATGGCAGCACATCCGTACCGGCTCCACCACCTCCAAACCTTTCACGCAAGAGAAAGGTGTACCACAGGGATCTTCCCTCTCGGCCCTACTGTTCAATGTATACATGCAGCCCATTTGCAAGCTCATCTGCTATTTCAATATCAACTACCTGGTCTATGCTGATGACGTTCTGCTTTACATGCCTATTTCAACCGAACATCCAGATCTCTCACCATTGACATCCTGCTTCGATGCCATCACGGACTGGCTACACATTGTGAGATTATGCCGGTCCTAGGCGGTTGCCTAGACCCGGGTATAGCCTTGAGTTGTGGAAATAAGGACACTGTAGTTGTGACCAGAGTGAAATTAAGGTTGGGTTTTATTCCCTTTCCCTTGAGGATGTCATAGAATAAGGACAACATAAAAGAACGGTTGCTTCACCGGTGTAGAGGATGCTTAACAAATAATAATTATGCTTCTTTCCAGCAAA
This sequence comes from Ichthyophis bannanicus, assembly GCA_033557465.1. Classification (NCBI taxonomy): domain Eukaryota; kingdom Metazoa; phylum Chordata; class Amphibia; order Gymnophiona; family Ichthyophiidae; genus Ichthyophis; species Ichthyophis bannanicus. Next base: position 575,564,383 of record CM066035.1, read on the forward strand.
TAAAAGTCCAACACATTTCCAATGTGCAGAAATACACTTTCTTTCTTGCTCCTTTACTTAACAGAGAGACTCTATATTATCAGCCACACATAAAGCACATTCCATGGGCTCAGGGATGTTTTCTGTGCTATAGCTCTCCCACTGCATAGGGCCAGGACCTGGTCCTATGTATGGACACTGAGCCCCTCTGACGCTGCTCTCCGAGCCTTGCCCTGGAGAAACCTCAGTTGCTGCAAGTTGGAGCTGCTTTTGGGTGTCCCAGATAGCAGGAGCTGTGCTGGGGATTTCTTCCCACGGCTTAGGCCAATAAGAGTTCACTAGCCTGGTGTAAGCCTGGCTTTTCCCCCGAAGACCCCCTTCTCTCCCTTCAGCAAAGATAGGGTACTTATCTCTTCCTGTGGAGAAGATGGTTTTAAACTCCTCTGCTTCTAGCCAAGGCTTTCTCTCTGCCCTGCAGCCTGCTCTTCTTTGGGAACACCGGTTACTGTGCTTGGCTGAAGGAAACTCACTTCCTGCCTTCAGTGAGCTTCCCTGGACGTGACCTCTGCCTTCTGTTGGCTGGGCTGTTTGCCTCAGTATGAGGACCCCTCTGGCTGGGAAGACTTTGCTACTGTCTTTCTTAGCTCTCCTGGGTTTATCAGCCTGCCTTTCTTCAGCCCTGGTTCTCCAAGGCAACGTGTCTTTCTGTAACTGCTTGGGAGTTCTGTTCTCACCTTCTCTCCAAGCCTGCCTGGAACTGCAGTCAGACTTCCTTTGGTCTCTGCTTTCCTCCTCAGAATCAAACTCCTGCTCCAGCCCTAATCCAGGCTCCAGCTTCCCTTCTCTCTCCTTCTCCTTCCACTTCTGCCTCTGTGGGATTTCCCACCTGTTTTTATCTCTCTGCTCAACTAACGTAGAACGTGAGTCTGGGTCCAGGTGAGCCTGATTGGAACCCTCAATTCTTACTGCGTCACTAAAACCATGTGGAAAGTTTGTTTTCCTTTTCCTTACCTCTCTGCACTGTGAATGCTGCAACTGCACATGTGGCTGTAAAGTAAGCTCTTCTTTCTTATTATTTCTTAATATTTCAGGGTCTGTGCTGTCTACCCCATGACAACATACAGATGCTCAAGATAAACTTCAAGAAAACAGAGGTCCTCTTTATCACCAAAAACCCAGCATTCACTCCACCCACTGCTCTGAAGGTACGAGATGCTGAGCTCCTCAGCAAACCCACTGTACGGTACCTAGGTGTTACGCTAGACCAACAGCTCAACATGAAAGCCCAAGTGAGAAACATGGTAAAAGCGGTCTACCACAAAATATGGATGCTCTGTCACCTATGGCAGCTGCTTGATCCAGATGACTTCTGGACAGTGTATCAAACCCTAGTAATCCCGCATTTTGACTATGCCAACATTATACTACACGGAGTCCCAAAGAGCACGCTGAATCCTCTACGGCTTGCGATGAATGCAGCCGCCAGACTGTTGCACAGGGCCTCCAGGAGAGAACACATAACCCCAATACTGAAGCACCTATATTGGCTACCGGTCCACTGCAGACTCTCCTTTAAAGCTTTATTAATGACCTTTAAGGCCATCAACAGGTGCTCCTCCATCTCCCTCACGGACCTCATCCAGCCCACCCCCCTCAACAGAACTAGGAGAGCAGCCACCGCCAACACCTTGGTACTCCCAAAGGAAACCACGAAATGTGCACAGTCAACCAGAAAAAGAGCCTTTGCGCTATATGCACCCACATGCTGGAACGCACTCCCATCGGCCATCACTGACCTCACCCAGTTTCGGAAGGCGCTGAAGCACCATCTGTTCCTCCAACACTTCACTGACCAAACTGATATCTCACAGCCAGCCACACTCGGGAGTCAGGTTGTCATCCCCTGCACAGCCACCCCGCAAGAGCACAGCCCCACACGCTAGACCATGAGACACCTGGTAGGTAGAAGGTATTCCTACTTTGACCTGTCAATCTGTACATAGTTAAACAAGCCTGTAAGTAATTTGTGAGCTGTCCCTGTCATCTGTGACAGCCAGCCTACCTATACATATTTACCCTGTTAGCCTATGTAAAAAATCCCTGTTCTCTGTAAGTCCAGTGTAGGCCCTGCTTGCACGGCACAAATCTGTTAACTGTACACCGCACTGATTTGAAAGAGCGCGGTATAGAAAAGACTTTAAATAAATAAATAAAATTAATAAATAAAACATTTGAAAAGGAAAGAACCTGTGAGGAGCCCTCCGGTCCGAGGAAACTCCTTCTGCAGTGTCCTGTCTGAAAAGGAAGTGATGTCAGAGGGGGCGGGCGCTGCAGAAGGAGTTTCCTAGAACCAGAGGGCTCCTCACAGGTTGTCTTTCCTTTTCAAATTAACTTTATTGCAGCCGCTGCTCTGTAAGAAGCAGGAGCAGCGGCTGCACGGGGGATCGGGGATCGCGGACCGCGGGAGAAAAGCCGGTTTTCTGGTCTGGCCACTTCCGATCTCGCGGCCAGAGCAAAAAAACAGCTTTTCAAGGGCCGGTTTTGTATCTCTGCCGGCAGCTGGCCTGGCCACGGAATAAACGGCCAGGCTAGTTTGCAACCCTAGTGCACATGTGTTGGCATGCTTGTTAACATTTCCCTTCCTGTCAGTGTGAGAGCGGGGATTGGCTCATGCACTGACAGGAAGAGAGATAAAAAAGAAAACACGCTGGTCTCTGTCTCCTGCATGAAGCTTTAGTGGCTCTAGTGGGTCCCAATTAACCCACTCCCCAAACCACTAAACCAATCAAAAATTGCCTTATTTGGCAAACTTGCCCTGGCTGGTGCATCCCAGGATGCATCACGTGGACAGGGTGCCACCCTCTGCAAAGAGGCTATGCTCCTGCCTCTCATAAGGTACTAGCTTTTTGAGGGCAAATCTGGGACACTCATCCAACGCCTGGTGTGTGGGGCCTTTCTTCCAGGATTGTGCAATAGGGGGTGGGGAATGGAAAAAGAGTCATTCTTTTCTCCCCATCTATCCCATGACAGCAACAATGTCACTTCCAAGCAGACAAAATCAAAGAAATAGAAACAATGATGTATTTCCCCATTGTACTAGGCAAAAAGAGTAGTTACTCACCTGTAACAGGTGTTCTCCAGGAGCAGCAGGAATCAGTCCTCACATATGGGTATCATCGATGCCGATGAAGCCCCAGCGGAGCATTTCCCCAGCTCTCCATGAAAGCCTTTGGGAATGCAGGCACGCATGCGTGGTTCCCTTCCCGCCCAAAGGTGCCATCTTACCTCAGTCAAATGACATAGCTAAGAACAGCACACAAAAATGTAAAACAAACTATGTACAACTGCAACTCCAAGGGGAGGAGGGAGGGTTGTGAGGACTGATTCCTGCTGCTCCTGGAGAACACCTGTTACAGGTGAGTAACTACTCTTTCTCCAGGACCAAGCAGGAAGTCAGTCCTCACATATGGGTGACTCCCTATCTCTGGGCTACCAAGGAACCCAGGCTGAACAAGAGGACTCCCTCTAGTCCCACCAGCAAAGAAAAGGCTTTTCACTGACACAACCTCCACCGGTAGCCCAACAGAGGGCAGGAGGGCAGGAGTTGCCTAAACCTCAAAGAGATTCCGGAGTACTGCTTGGCCAAAAGCACTGTCCCTACGGGACTCCCTCCCCAGACAGTAATGGGCCGCAAAGGTCTGGCTTGAAGACCAAGCTGCAGCCCTGCAGATGTCTACCAACGGTACAGAGCGGAGATGAGCCACTGAGGCAGCCATTGCCCTGACACGGTGGGTCGTGACCCGACCCTGCAAAGGAAGGTCAGCTGCCTTGTAAGCCCAGGTGATACAGTCAGCTACCCAGATGGACAAGGTACGCTTGGACACAGCCAACCCCAACTTATTAGGGTCAAAAGATACGAAGAGCTGAGTAGCCCTTCTATGCCCCTGCGTACGGTCAAGGTAGAAGGATAAGGCCCTCCTACAGTCCAGGGTATGCAGAACTGCTTCAGCCTGGCTTGCATGAGGCCTAGGGAAAAATGTTGGAAGAACCACCTCCTGGTTGAGGTGAAAAGAGGAGACAACTTTAGGGAGGAACTTTGGATGAGTCCTAAGGACTACCCTGTTCCTATAGAAGCGAGTGTAAGGCCTGTCACAGACCAGGGCCTGAAGCTCACTCACTCGCCTGGCCGAGGTTAGGGCTATCAAGAAGAGTGTCTTCCAGGACAGGAAGCGTAGGGGGCAAGTAGCCATCGGCTCAAAAGGTGGGCGAGTCAGTTGCTGCAAGACCACATTCAACTCCCACTCAGGAGCAGGAGGACGGATTGGAGGCTTGAGCAAAAGCAAGCCTCTGAGAAAGCGGGACAGCAAGGGGTGAACCGAGAGAGACTGTCTTTCCACCAGTGAGTGGTGAGCTGCTAAAGCTGAGAGGTGGACCCAAACAGAATTGGACTTAAGTCCCTGATTGGATAAGTGCAGTAAGTACTGAAGCACTACTGGTACCGCACAGGAGAAAGGATCTTCTGTACGTAGCTGACACCACACAGAAAACCTTTTCCATTTCAGGGCATAGGTTTTCCTAGTGGACTGCTTCCTAGAGGCTAGGACAACCTCCTCAACTTCCTGAGGTAGGCCCCAGGGAGCCAAAACTACCCTTGCAGCCTCCAGGCCATCAAATTGAGAGCTTTGAGATTGGGGTGCAGAAGGGAACCCTGATCCTGAGAGAGAAGGTCGGGTTGCAACCCCAGAGGCAGTGGGGGATCCACTGCCAGCTGAAGCAGAAGTGGAAACCAAGGCTGTCTCGGCCAACTGGGAGCCACCAGCAGGACTGAGGCCTTGTCCTGAAGAATTTTGAACAGAGTTTGGGCCACCAAAGGCGTGGGAGGAAACGCATACAGGAGGCCCGGAGACCATGGTATCAGAAAAGCATCGGCTGCTACCCTCAGTGGATGCGGTTGTCTGGAGCAGAACCGAGGCAGCTGTTTGTTCAGTGGACTGGCAAACAGATCTATCAAAGGAAGACCCCATTTCAGGAAGATCTTCTGAATTACCAAAGGATGCAGCTGCCACTCGTGGGGCTGCAGAAGTCTGCTCAACCTGTCGGCCAGGTGATTTTCCTGGCCTGGAAGGTATACAGCCTTGAGAAGCATGTTGTGCTTGAGTGCAAATGAGCAAAGGTCCTGTGCCTCCTGACAAAGGAGCCTGGACCCAGTTCCGCCTTGCTTGTTCACATAAAACATGGCTACCTGGTTGTCTCTCTGAACCAGGACAGATTGATGAGCCAGGGCAGGAGAGAAAGCTCTGAGTGCTAATCGAATAGCCCTGAGTTCTAGGAGATTGATCTGCTGTGCGGTCTCCCAAGGAGACCACAGGCCCTGGGTGCACTTGTTCAGACAATGAGCCCCCCAGCCTTGCAGGGAGGCGTCGGTGGTCAGTACCACTGTGTACGCAGGAATTTGAAAAGGCACCCCTTTCAGTAGATTGGGTGGGTGCAACCACCAGTTGAGGGAGTCCAGAAAAGGTCTGGACACCCTTATCCTGTCTCTGAGGCTGCCTGTGGCCTGTGACCACTGACTCCGAAGGCACTACTGTGCAGGCCTCATATGGAGCCTGGCATTGGGGGTGACATGTACTGTCGAAGCCATGTGGCCTAGAAGCCTCAGGCAGAGTCTGGCGGAGACCAGTGACCTGCTGAGAAACTGGTTTGCTAAGTTTATGAGTCTTTGAGCTGTCTTCTGGCAAGAATGCCTTTGCCAGGACAGAGTCTAGCCTTGCCCCTATGAACTCCAAGTGCTGGGAGGGGAGCAAAGTGGACTTTGCGAAGTTTATCACAAACCCCAAGCTTTGAAGAAGAGCAATAGTCCTGAGGGTGGCCTATCGGGCCTCCTGGCATGTCTGACCTCTTATGAGCCAGTCGTCCAGATAAGGAAAGACAAAGATGCCTTGAGTTCTCAGGTAGGCCGCCACCACTGCCAGGCATTTGGTAAAGACCCTGGGAGCGGAGGTTAGGCCAAAAGGCAGTACTCTGTACTGATAATGGTTTCCTCCCACAATGAACCTGAGGTACTTTCTGTGGTCTGGATGAATGAGGATGTGAGTGTACGCATCCTTTAGATCTAAGGAGCATAGCCAATCTCCCTGCTGGAGGTAGGACAGAAGTGTTCCAAGAGTAAGCATCTTGAACTTTTCTTTCTCTAGGAACTTGTTGAGATTCCTGAGGTCCAGGATAAGTCGAAGGCCACCGGTTCTTTTGGGTACCAGGAAATACCTGGAGTAGAACCCTTGACCGTGCATTCGAAGAGTCACAGGCTCCACCGCCCTGTCCACCAACAGACCTTGGAGCTCCTGGAGGAGAAGATCTGTGTGCAGGGGAGGCCTTGGAGGCTCTCCTGGAAAATATGGAGGAGACAGTTGGTGAAAGTGTAGTGCATAGCCCCTGTGGACTATGTTTAACACCCAACTGTCCCCCGTGATGCTGGGCCACTGGTGGGCAAAGAGGGCAAGGCGACCTCCTGTGCAGGGTTGGGGGAGCAGGGATGGAGAGGCTATGCTTGAGGAGTCAAAAAAACCCACCCTGCTGAGTGGGAGCAGGGGCCGGAGGCTTGGGGGTTCTCTGCCTACGGGGCCCATTACACTGCCCCTTGGCTTGCTGACCCTAGGGTACAGCTTGGGCAGCCTGATACTGAGGGTACTGTTTGTAGGCAGTGCCCTTCCTCGGGTAAAAGGGCTTTTTACCCGAGCCCTTCTTCTTGTGAGAAGGTGCAGAGGTCTTCCTAGACAGCCTTGTCTTTGTAAGGTGCTTGGTCTCGAGCTGAGCGGCCTTCTCGGCCATGGGCTTGCCAAAAAGGTTTTCACCTCGGCAAGGGACATTGACCAACTTGTCCTGAACCCATGGCTCGAGGTCCGATGACTGCAGCCATGCCTGGCGTCGAGCCGCGATGCCGGCTGCCGCAGCCCGGGCCGAAGCCTCAAAGCCATCGTAGGCGGCGCGGGACATGAACTTGGAGCATTCCCGAATCCCCGAGGACAAGGACTTGAATCTCTGCAACGGTTCCCCGGAGAGACCAGCAGAGAACCCGGCCAACTCCTTGGCCAGGTCTCGCAAGTACATGCCCATGTACAGCTGGTAAGACTGCACACGGCAAGCAAGCATCGAGCCCTGGAAGCACTTTCTACCAAAACCATCGAGGCACCGCGGAGTGCATCTTCTGACTTTTCAGGTGATGCATGGCCGATTCCACCACCATGGAATGGTGTGGTAGCTGTGCCTTCTGGAAGCCACGGCTCTTCCTGAGTCGATAGATCGAATCGACCCGCTTGCTTAAAACCGGCGCCGAGGCCGGTGCCTCCCATATCCGGAAGAGGAGCCGTTCCAGCATCGGAGGAACCGGGACAGTAAAGGCCTCCTTCGGAGGAGAGTCATACTGCAGGGCCTCGAGCTCTTCGGCTCGAGGCTCTTATTTTATTTATTTAGCAAACATTTATATACCGCTGCTTCCAGCGATCAGCAGCGGTCCGATTACAATAGGAGAACTGTCAAATCAGTACAGTAGAATTTGGGGCGCGCATAGGTTGATTCGGAGGGTAAGGCACATCACAACAAGTGGGTGTAAATACAGTAGAATTTGGGGCGCGCATAGGTTGATTCGGAGGGTAGGCACATCACACAAGTGGGTGTAAATAAGTATATCTGTATAAGTATAAGTATATCTGTATACATGTATATCTGGATACATGTATACTCATACCTTAAGGGTATAAGGGGCACTGTTTACATAAATACACTGATGTGGGGCCCGCCGGGATAGCCAACGTGGCGGCCATATCCCGGACAAACTCCGAGAACCGGGTATCCTCCGGAGGAGATCTACTCCGGGGCTCAGACTGCGGTGAGTCCGACAGGAGGCACCGAGTCTTGAATGTATCGGGGGACTCCTCATCCTCCATCTCCCAGGCAGACTCGTCCGACGAGGAGTCAGGGTCCGACCCCGCGGGGCCCGGGAGCACCCACCCCGACGCCCTCGGTCCCGAACGGGAGGTCAAGGGAGACTGCGACCGAGGTCAACCTCGAGCCTTCATGGTCTCGGGTATCAGCTCGGTCTCCGGGGTCGACTTCGATGTCGATGTCCCGGTGGTCGGGGCAGATGCGCCAGACAGGCTGGCCATCAGTGCCCGCTGCTGCTCCATGAAGGCAGACAGTCTGCACTCCAAGGCTGTCATCCTGAGACTCAGCTCGGGAGACGCAGCAGCCACCGACTCAGGCCCCGGCGGTGCCGGGCCCGACGTCGGCTCTCTGGGAGGAGAGTCCTCGAGGACAACAGGACTTACGTGTCCAGCAGACTCCGGTTCAACACGAGGAACCTTGGCAGGCTTCTCCTGTTCCACAGGCCCGGGGCGACAGTCGGGGGTCTTAGACCTGGCCCTCGATGAGCCAGGGACCTCTTCCGACGACGCCCTCATGAGCCGCTTCTTCCTCTTGCGTTCCCGGTCGGGGGACCCCCTGTCCGAGGAGCCCCGACGGTGCTTGGGATCCGAATCCTGAGATGTCGAGGCCTCAGACGAGGTCCGGGCCCGGCCGGAGGCTGAGTCAGAAAAAAGCCTTTCTTTCTGCTGCTGGCGACTTCGCAGTGCCTTGGAAGACATCTTCCCACATGGTCCACATGTCTTAGAGTCGTGATCAGGACCGAGGCACCGAAGGCAGCAGTCTAAAACCACTGGAAGCCACTGGGGAAAAAAGAGTCCCCGCGAAGTCAAAGGACCGGCCTTCCAGGGAAAAAGCAAAAAAGGGCGTGAACGCCAGCCACGAAGGGCAAAAACCGAAAAAGCAGAAACGGGCTCGATACCGGTGTACCGAACCTGGCGGGAGGGGAACCGGCGTTGAACCGGGAGAAAACAATAGCGAGAATCGCGAAGAAATCTAACTTTTATCCGGGATGACAGGACACACGTCCGGGGGGCTTCTCGGAAAAAGAGAGACTGAGGTAAGATGGCACCTTTGGGCGGGAAGGGAACCGCGCATGCGTGCCTGCATTCCCAAAAGCTTTCATGGAGAGCTGGGGAAATGCTCTGCTGGGGCTTCATCGGCGTCGATGACACCCATATGTGAGGACTGACTTCCTGCTTGGTCCTGGAGAATAAAAAAAAAAACTAAAGATGTAAATTCTTATAATTGACATATTCTAATAATTACATTCCAAATAAAATTATTTTTTCTGTCTGGCCATTTTTACCTCATCATCTCACTTCCCAGGGCACTGGAATGCCATTTTCCTCAGAGGGGGCAGAGCTCCACCCCAAGACCTGCCAAATCGTGTGAGGCTGCCCGTAGGGATTCGATCTTCTGTGGGAAGACAGGCGGGGAAAGCTGGTGATCGTAGCACGCTTCTTCCTGCGGGGGATGGGATCCCTGCATGCAGCCTACTGGGTTGTAGTCTTCCCCTACTTCTGACCAGATTCCCACAGGCAGAAGTAGGAGAAGGCCACAATCACAGCAGTGACATTTTTGTGGGGCCAGGTCCCTTGTGGACCACCCATTTCTGATGCCTATATCGCTTCCAGTCTCTTATTTCTGCTTTTATATGTCTGTCTTCTTTTAACACTGTTCCCAGGGTGTCCTATTCATTTGTTATTTCTTTTCTTTTCTTTTCTCACCTCCTGTCTTCATTTCCTCCCCTACATCCACCTATGACATTGATCTTCCAGCTTTCTTCAATTTATTTTTCTGCTTCTCTGTCCATTGTGATTTTTCCCCTTCTCCGCGCTGTGTACACCTTGTAGTGCTATATAAATTATCAGTAGTAGTAGTCCTCAGTTTCTCCCTTTTCTTTAGTGAATCTACCTACAGTTTTCATCTCCCTCACCCCAACCCTCCCATTCCCCATCTCTATCTATCCCCACCTTCTCCATATCTCTTCTCTCTGCCCCATGTCCAGCATTTTCCTTTCTCTTCCCTTCTCCCTATCCAATAGTTTACCTTCTCTTCCCTACCCTCCCAATCCAGCATTTCTTCTTCACCCCTCCTCCAGGTATCTAGCATCTCTGCTTCCTTACCACCCCCCTTCACCCCCATGTGTCCAACATCTCTCTTTCCCATAACTATCCACCCTTCACCTCTCAGGTATCCAGCATCTTCTCATTCAGGTGTCCAGTATCCCCCCTTTCTCCTCCCCCTCCTCCTGTGCCCAACATGTCCCATGTCTTCTCCCCAAGCCCAGCATCTGACCTCCATCCCATCCCTTCCCATCCCATGTTCATTTTCTGTCCTCCATCTCCTCTACTCCATGGCCAGCATCTTCCTGCCAATCTCCCCCCCCCCCCCCGGCCTTCCTCTGCCGCTGGCTCTCTCAGTGGTGGCAGATTTGAGGAAGAGGTTTCCTCTGCACTGACCTTCATTTCAGATATTCCACTTCCACTGGCTGTAGACGTTATGCCCTTTTCAGATTTTTCTAATTTAATTGCCTGAAGAAAAGAATAAAAAGTGTTTTGTGGAAAGGCCCTTTTTTGACCCACTAGTGTAATTTCTGTTGGAAGTCTGCTGAGCAAGTTCCATTGGCTCCCTGGCGAGTACTTCTTTTTTACCTTATGCTCATAGAAAGGGTGGCTGCAGGCAATGCTTGACCTTTTCACTAGAGGATTTTTCAGTCTATCTGGAAAGCTGATTGGGACTCTTTGGGGTATGTTTACTAAACTGCGGTAATGTCATTCGCGTTAGGTTCCACAGTAGAGGTAGAGATGCCCATATAAAGGCGTGGGCGTTGCATCGTTACAGCAAACTGTAGCAACTAACGAGCGTTACAAGGCGCCTTAGACTAATGAGCATTACAAGGCACCTTGTAAGGCACCTTACAAGGAACATTGATGATAGCGATGAGATCTTGGATGTTTTTCTCTGTTGGAGTGGTGAACATTGTGATAGGTGGAAGTGAGGTGTGAGCATGGCAGGGAGAGGTAACTGAAACTGTGTCGGTTATGGAAGTTTTGGATTGGAGGTAGTCAGCATACGACTGGGGGGAAATAGGATTGAGTTGGGTCGGTGAAGGTTCCTTAATTAGGGATTTTGCTAGGCTGAAGAGGTCTCTAGGTTTGTTTAGAGAGCGGAGAAGGAGCTTGGCATGGTATTCGCTCATCCTGATGTATATAGCATCGCGGTGGAATTTAAGGTGGTTTAGGTAAGTTACTTTGTCAGTTTCGGAGAGGGATCTTCTCCATTTCCTTTCAAATTTCCTAAGGGAGAGGAGAGATGTCCGAAGATCTGCTGTGAACCACGGAGCTGAATGTCTTTTGCTTTTACAGCTTTTGGGGGCTGATGATTTGTCTATGGCTGGTAGTTGAGCGAATGTTTTCAGTGTGACGTTCCAGTTGGTGATTGCTTCATCAAGGTCAGGAGACATTAGTTTGAGCGTAGGTAAGGCGTGATTAATGAACTCTTCTCTATCACGTGGTCTGAAGTGAGAAGTAATTCTGGATTCTGCACTGGAGTCATTGGGTGGGGATTGAGTAAGATGAGCGGGTATCTGGAATTTGATTAACTTATGGTCCGACCAAGGGATAGGGGTGATATCCATGTTGAGGTTGGCCTTCTGGCTGGCAGCAGAGTGGGGAGCGAAAATTAGGTCCAGCGGGTTTCCTTTAAGATGGGTAGAGGTGTTCACTAGTTGTTCTAACCCAAGTGTTTGCATAGCTTCTAGGAAGGCGTCTGCTTGGTTGGACTGCAGGGAGGGTAAGTTGAAGTCTCCGAGCAGCCAGTTGGGTTGCGAGGGTTAGCTGGGTTGCAGGCTAAGTCAATGAAGGTAGAGATGACCTCGGGTGGAGAGGAGGGGAATCTATAAATGAGGTTTATGGTGATATCTTTGTTGGCAATGGTGATTATGTCCGCGTGTATGGAGCTCTTGGATGTGAGAAGTGCCCAGTAAGATGCCTTATAAGGTGCCCTGTCAGGTGCCTTGTAAGGTGCCTTATAAGGTGCCCAGTAAAATGCCTTATAAGGTGCCTAGTAAAGTGCCTTGTATGGTGCCTTATAAGGTGCCTTGTATGGTGCCTTATAAGGCGCCCTATAAAGTGCCTAGTAAAGTGCCTTATAAGGTGCCCAGTAAAGTGCCTTGTAAGGTTCCCCCGTAATGCACCCTATAGGGCCTCTTAGGCTAAGCGCCTTATTAGGCACCCCTGGACAAGGTACCACAGAAGGCACCCTGGGCTATGGAACCATAGGTTAAGGTGGCCTAACAAGGTTATGGTGCCCTAGGTTAGTGTGCCCTAGGGGCTGCAAGGTGCCTCAGGATAACATACATGACCTATGTGGAACAGAGACAGATGTAGCCCTAAAACTAGATAGAGCACTCAGGAAAGGCAATGAACAGGTGAGTGAAGGAGGGAGAGCTGGGAGCCGCTGGACCTGCCATATCTGCGGGCATCCCATGTGGCTGCCAGTACTGATGACAAACACGGTGGGGGCAGCTGTACCACAGCATAGGGTGTTGGCACTGTAAAGTACTGGAAAGACAGTTGGTGGCAAACGATGGGAATATGTGTCCCCCAGTGGGGGCGGAGGTGGCAGGATAGTTACAATGATGGGTGGACAGAGGAGTGGTGTTGCCATGCAGATCAGGCACAGGCAAGGCAAGCATGAAGAGGCGCAATGCAGGAAAGAGTAGCAGTGCAGGACATGGGGTGGCAGCCTGCACAGGCAGACAGGACTCTACACAGCTGACAGACGCAGACAGACAGACAGAAGGATGGTTGGCAACTGTGATGAGGGTAATATGTGCTGGCAGCAAATAACAGCAGAGATATGACTGTTACAGGGATGACAGGTACCGGTGTAGGAAAGGCATAAAAGAAGGAGAAAAAAGAGGGCGCAAACCCATGACCACTAGGTTGAAAAAAAGCACTGCACAAACCAATAGGCCACACCACCACTGTGAGGTCCACAGCAATGGCTGCATACAAGAACACTGCAGGGCACAACACAAAACGCCTGCTGTGTGCCAGGAGAGGCCAACCCAGACAGTCACCATGATGCAACGCACATGTACAACAGGCGTCCACAGCTCATATCACAGTCTGTAAGTGGGATGGGAGCCACATAGAAACACATGCACACACACCATGAGAGGTAATGCAGTGTAAAGAGCATGCAAAAGAGCATGGGAGCGATAGACGAAGGGTGTCAGGGGCCGACTGAAGGGACAGCTAAGTGGATGGCCCATGGACCAGCGCAATGTAATGAAAAAAGAGCATGTGAGAATCCAACCTGCACAGTGATGTGGCACAGACCAGCCAACAACAGCAGTACCAATCCACCAAGCATACTGGTCACATGGACACTACAAATAAATAGTGTCACCACGTGGCCAGCCCTCCACCTAGGGTGCAGAGGGTTGGTCTGCCATGATAATTTCTCTATGCAGAAAGTGAGACTACGGTTAGGGCTCTTGCTAGGCCTCTTGGGATTTGTAGTCCCTTTTTATCCTCTCTGATAAAGAAGCAGTTGTAGTCCGAGTGTTTAAGGCAAAATGACAAGGATTTATTTCCCCTCACAAACAGAACTTCGGTGCAGAACAAATAAGAACAGTGTCCAGGAATTTAGCATGAGGATTATATACAATAAATAAGGTAAGTGCCTCTTCACTCTCTGGTTCACAAACAATACAGTACTCGTAGTACAAACTGAAAATAAACAGCTTCTTGGAACAAAGAAAAATACCTCCTTTTTCTTTGCTGTTAACTCAGCACTCTTACTTCCAGGTTTCAACACAGTGACTCAATGTTGTCAGCCAAACACAGCGTGCAATCCATTCTCATATCTGCTATGTCCTCAACATTAGAGTCTATCTGCATATCTTCTATATCAGGGCTGGCAGTGTTTGTTTGCAGACAGTTACTAAGGGATTTAAAATAACTTCCCTCTTTATACCCAGGTGTTTTCCCTTTATACAACTCTACACAGCAAGGGTTTAAAATACCTGTTGTACTGGAGTTTCTTCTGTGGCTCTCCTCTAACTCTTGGCAGTTATAAGGGAAGGTTTCTGTGCTGGGCTCCCACCTGTGTAAACTCTGAAGGCTCCCTTCTGATTGCAGGGCTCCCTGCTCTCTCCGTTCCAGCAAGTTCCTGGACACAGGGCGTGCCTTCCTTCCTTCAAGTCTGCTGACTTTTCTCACAGACCGGTAAGACGTTTCTCTATCAGGTCTCCAACTCCCTGGAGTTTCTGAGCCTCTCCAAGCCTGCCTTACAGGAGCTCTCTCTGCTCTCCTTTCTTTCCTTCCTTGAGCTGCTTCTCTGCCACAACTTCAACTCTCTCTGCTGCCACGGCTCCAACTGCCATCCAAGCTGCAATTACCCGTCCAGCTTGCCCTCTGGTCGCCGTATCTTAAAAAGGATATAGCGATTTTAGAAAAGGTACAGAGAAGAGCCACCAAAATGGTAAAGGGGATGGAAGGATACTCCTATGAAGAAAGGCTAAAAAGGTTAGGGCTCTTTAACCTGGAAAAGAGACGGCTGAGGGGAGATATGATAGAAGTCTATAAATTAATGATCGGAGTGGAACGGGTAAACGTAGATCGATTGTTTACGTTATCAGAATATAGAAAGACTAGGGGACATGCAATGAAGCTACAGGGTAAACTATTTAAGACTAATAAAAGAAAATATTTTTTCACTCAACGTGTAATCAAACTCTGGAATTTGTTACCGGAGGATGTAGTAAAGGCTGTTAGTGTAGCTGGGTTTAAAAAGGTTTGGACAAGTTCCTGGAGGAAAGGTCCATAAACCATTATTAAGAAGTGACCGAAGATATCAATGCTTGACCCAGTACAAGCATTGTGGAACTTGTGTCTCTTGGGGAAACTGCTAGGTACATATGACCTAGATTGGCCACTGTTGGAAACAGAATACTGGGCTTGATGGACCTTGGTCTGACCCAGTATGGCATATCTTATGTTCTTATGTTCTTGCCTCTTCTCCAGCCTTTGTCTGCTGCTCCTCCACCTGGCTCTGCTTCCTTCTCTGCTTCCCTCGTAGCTCTCCTCGTGGCTTCCCTCTCTGCCCTCCTGGAAGCTAATGACGACGTTTTATAATTCTGTTCCCCTGGGCTTGGCTCTGCTCCCACCCTGAACAGGTGTGCTTGATTAAGCTCGGGGCTTGTTACTACGTCAGAGTCTGGGCGTGTCAATTCAGCTCCTGTCTTTCCCTGTTTACCTTTTCTATGTAAACAGTGAGCTGCCTGTCAGTTTTAAAGGTGGAATCTTCCTTTCTCTCTATTTCCATGGGTCCGGTAGGGGTCTCTACATCACAATAGCCATATGTAACACACAATATGCGACAGATAGGCTGCAGAGAGGGCACACTGTAGCACACATCGCAGAGATGGAGGGGTGTGTGGAGAGGTGATGAGGCTGCAACCATCTCATGGGCAGGTTAGCAGAACACAGGAAAGGAAAAGGAAAAGAACATGTGGAAATCAAGCCAGCAACCTTTGGACTGCCAATGAGTGTCTGTGACCACTATCCCAAAGAACCCCACAAGCACAATGCAAACAAGTTACCACAAAAGGCACACATGGAGCACAGCAGGCATGAGGTCCCTCACCCTGATGTACCGTCTGCCTTGAATAAACCCACGGGGTCTGTGTGCCAGTCCCCCCCCCCCCCCGCATACACACATCCAATCCATGCTGAGGGCCCACCTACCCGCTGCTGCCTGTGGTCTCTAACTACCCTGACCCCCCTCCACCATTGCCTCCCCTACCCCTGCTCCCACATTCCTTCAGTTATCACAACTAGAATGTAAGCTGTGGTGAGTAGGGTGTCTGCTCGACATGTCTGTGCAGCGCTGTGTACAAGGGGCAGTGACAGACATAAGCACTGAGTTATCTCTGTAAGTAACCAGTTGTCCATCCCGCCTACCCATCAAATGAAGCAGTGGCCAATGGAGGGCCACGTGGCGTGCCCAAGGCCACAAGGAATGGCAAAAAGACTAGAAACCCCAGTCCCAATGTTGCTGTCCTCAGGTGGGATGTGAACCTACGGCCCCCTGGTCTGAGGTACCGTGTCCTAACCAACAGGCCATGCCTCTCACTGTGCAGGTGCAGTAGGTGTGGTAGTAATGAAAGTAGTGAAATAAAACGTTGTGCTGTAACTACACCCATACATGGTACACAGTAACAATACCTGTACACCGACCCCCTCCCCCACAACCCCGCACCCAGATGGTGTACCCCAAGGATCTGGCGTGGATACCCCCTACCACCTCCATACACAGTCTCCCAGTGTGGCCATCAGCACCCTTGGCTGGCTGTACCAGCTACATACTGATGGCTCACAGAGCCACCTACGCACACCTGAACCCTCCTCGGCTAACCAAACCCTGATCCACGCCTGTCATGATGACATCGCTACCTGGATGTCTCACCATGGCCTTAAAGTGAACAAGGCCACGGCCGTACCTTCCATCCATCATCATAACACCTCCATTCCCCCCCCCCATTGTTGTCAGTGTCTGTGGATAACTCTGTACCTCACCCAGTGTCCCCAGGCCGTAATCTGGGCCCATCCCTGACCCTTCACCCCCATCCACAACACACAGCCATCTGATAGCTAATACCTGCTCCCCTTCCCCCACAACAGCAGTGATACCCGCCCCATCCACCCTGAACACACCACCAATATGGCCATGCACTGCCCAATTGCATCCCATCAGTATATCAGTAGTCTGCCCCCTGCATCCAACCGTGCGCCAGGCCAGTCATGGCCACACCACCCCCCTTGTCCGGTCATGTCAAAGCCTCCCTAATCTTTACCATACCCATGTCAAACTACCCCCTGCTGAGGCCAAGATGCAGAGACTCTGTGGCTACCCATCACCCCCCCTCCCCGTCTCCCATCTTCCCATACAAAACCCCCTGAAAACATTTGGCCCAAGCAGACACCCACCACCTGTGCAGTACACCCCTACTGGCAGCCCCACACTCTGCCCCTTTCTCCGTGATGCCACGTATGCCATGAGCAAACCTCCACTGTCCATACAGCAGGCACCGTCTCCAACCCCACACAGATCCAGGATGAAACCACACGTCCTCGCTGCAGCCATAGAAGCATGATCCCCCTGACACACCCCCACTGTCCCTAGCGGTATCCCTCCCACCCCATCTGTGTTCGTGCTGACTAGATAGTAATCACTGATGCGCAGAACATGTCACCCATCTGTCGGCACTGTGCCGCATTCGCCATGTAGCACTATGCAAATGCTCCGTAGTGGTAGAAGTACATGTCTGCACCATCACGGCTACAGTACCAGAACACACAGCTGACAGGTGGCATGTATCATGCAGGCACACCAGGCTGACAACACACACACAAGGCAAGAAGGTATGAAGGGAAGATACAGAGATGTAATGTGATGCAGCCACACAGTGAAGTGCATACGCAGTGAAGAGGCAAATGCACAAACATGCCAATGATGTCATGTCCTAATGGCCCAGCAATACCCATCAGATGTGTAGACCTGATGTGTGTTTGTCAGTGGGTCATACAGCAGTGTAGATGTCCCTAGAACAGCATGTGATATGCTGAGAAAGGCCAGACATCAGGTAATCGTGTAAAAAAATACCTTTAATGCACACATGGCATTAACAACAGTGACACAATGAAACATGAGGACACGATATCAGGACAAGAGTCACATGTGGGCAAACAGCAAAGAAGATCGGCTCCCACTAGCATACAGAGGTAGCACTATGAGGTAGTCACACCGCAATGGGTGCCGTGGAAACAGGAGCAGTCACAATATGGCAATGTACAGGGACTGCACAAATGGAGCATGGAAATGGACACACCCGCCGCCACAATGCAAAGGTACTGGTGCAATGTGAGTGGAGCAATGTCATGTCAGAAAGAGGACTGCGCACTGCGGCAAGGAGGCCTATCCAGAGTCCAGGGGAGGACAAAGAGACAGGGAATTCACCCTAGTAAAGGGCCCCCTTTACTCAAATCAGGGTAGGAAAGCCATAAACACCTCCAGGGATCAGAAAACTTCCACGTGGAAAACATTTCAGGCTCCCCCTAGTGGAAGGAAGGGGAGAGGATACAAGGCTCAGAACCCTTTAGGCAGTGAATGCTTCAAGCACTCAGGTGCCCGGAGTCAGGCTGATTGCCATCACCTGAGTAGGGTGGGGTTGGAGCTAGAGCCCTGGAAGTATAAACCCAGAGCAGAGTATGATTTAGTAGAAAGGAGGAGAGGAGAAGCAGAAAGCCAGGCTGAGCAGAGCAGAAGAATGGAGCTTCCAGCTGGAGAAAGTGCTATTTGGCATGTAGCACGGCTGCAAGACAGTTTGGAGCCAGGAACAGGAGAGACTCCAAGATCCCCCGGGGGGCTGTTAGCTGAGCAGGACGGGGAGACAGAGCCTATGCAGCTGGGAGAGCCCGAGGTGAAGCTGATTGAGGAGGACACTCCCGTGGACTGTTCCTTGTGCCAAGCTATAAACCTGGGGAACGTAGAGAAGGCAAGCCAGTCCTGAAAGAAGGTTATCCAGGAAAAAGGTACCCTTATTACACAAGCAGGGTGGCTGAGATCCCCATGTGTCTATAAAGGGGACGTTTACCACAGACTTTAAATGTGATTTTTGTTTGGTGCTTTAGCCTGCAAAGCTAAGAAGGGAATACAATTAAGCTTGCTGGTAAAGACTGTGTATCCTGCAATAGAGAGAACCTTTAAAACTGCATTTTGTGGTTGGATATGTTTTGGACAATTTTTTCTTCAAAGAGTCCTGAACCAACAATCCTATGTGTGATATGATCGAACCATTGTGTATATAAAAATAATAAATTTCTGTCATTTGCCTTACCTACTTGAGCCTGACTACAGCTTTCTGCATGGTGCACTCATACAGCTGAAAAAGGACTACATTTCCCAGAGGGCATTGCAAGGAAATAGTTTTTAAAAAGCTGAAAAAGCATACAGCAGAAAGTTCCTTCAATAATCCATGCCCCTCTAATCTAGAGGCGAGTGGTGGTGGCGTGACAGCACACATGCAAACATTAGCCAGCAAATCAATGTACATTGCCACATCTGTCCAGTAAACACACACAATAACATGTATGTAGAGCTACAAAGAGATGCCCACAATGGTGCACGTACCCACACAAACCCCACCCCGTCACATGCACCAGTGTAAGAGATGAGTCCGGCACATGCGCATGCACCATGTACGTTTAAACACCACAGAGTGCTGCCCCATATCCACTGTAACACCCCCTGTGATGGTCAAAGAGCAATCAGAGATGGTGGCATGCACTACAGTGTTCTGTAGGAAAATAGTGTCATGTACAAGTGGATGTTAGCCACACAAATAAGCAGGACCTACAGAATGTACCTCTTGTGCCACATACGTGGCTGCATGTACCTGTGTAGCCAAATATTGGTGCAATGTTTGCGATGCAAGCCCCACACACAGCTACACAATGTCAGATGGATGTACAACATAGAGCGCGCATGTGAGTTCCTTCTGTAGATGTACGAACAAGTATTCACAGTGCAAATGCCACCTGTGACCCTACAAGTCCGCTTATGACCATGCCAGATTACATGGCCATGCAAAGTCACAAGTGACGTCTCAATGTTCCACAACAATGCAAAGGTGATGTTTCTCTGCTGCAATCCACGCAACACCCAGACAGAGCACAGCAGCGACGGTGTGTCATTCCCCCCGGTGATGTCCAAAGTAGGAGGATAACAATGATGTCCAACACAGGCATGTATCCAACTCGCATAGGTCCATCTCCTACTGGCACCATCACCCAGGGACCGTTGCATGGAGCTGTCCTGTCCAACCACATCTGGACGATGGGGACTCCAGATGCAGCGTAGTATATGTGCCATGTGTGTTGGCTGCACCCTGTGTTTAAAGGAGTAGAGAAAAGGTAAAGGTATGCCACACCCACCATCATATCACAATGCAGTGACAGCACATTATGTGCATAATGAATGCTCAGATATTAAAACATGACACAGCCACAACACACAGCACAGTGCATGTTGACCACAGCATGAGATGGCACTGCAGACCATGTTACCATCTCAACATGGTCATGTCAATGCCCATGTCACACAGGCATCCCAGAGGTCCACAGCATGTCCAGCAGTGGTGGTGCACAGAGATGCCACAGAAAGGCACGATGATACAAACAGCCCAAATGAAACATCTACACATGGATGTTAGTCACATAAGATCTAAGGTGCAACCTACCTTAATTGTACAGCAGGTGTCTGATGGGGACTGTCAGAGCCAGGCAAAGGGCACAAGGGGCCACAGTAGAGGCTGTGGATGTTGCTGAATTGCGTCCATCACCACGTCGTCATGGTCAGCCATCAGTGGCGCAGGTCCAAAGAATGGTGAGTTGCATGTAACCCAAACTTTGATGTGTAGTGTCCTGTCAGCAAACATGAGACACGTCAGGGAACAATACATGACACATGTGCACAATGTACAGAAGGGCAAAAGCAGAAGGTCACAGAGAGATGGGTGAACACCACCACACAGGTGGCTAGACACATCCCTGCACCAGACAATGGCAGGGGGAAGCAGAAGGTACCGTCACCTAGACACGTCCCAAAGACACAGAGACATACACCGTGAGACAAGGTGAGCATGCCGCAAGTTGCATACGGCAGGTCCGTGCACAATCAGGGACCAGTGGAGACAAGCATCGCAATGCATGCAAGGATACACTGATGCTGTGTAATGCCACAATGGCAGGGAAGGCTGTATGTGCTATCTGGCTACCCCACACCCTGTCCCTGGAGACACACACAGCCCGGTAACACGTGCCCTAGGTACAATGTGTAAACACCCAAAATGTGCACAAGCCAATGGCCATATGCATGTCAATCGGAATATATGGGGGATGGAGCTGCAGGCCAAACATGTGTACAACAACAGACGTGCAGTGGAGAGGGAAACACAGATATGTGTAATGCTGTACTGCCACCATAGAACACTTACCTGTATGTCCACCCACCCCAGTCACATGCAGGTCGTAATGATGTACACACAGTTCCCACATGCACCACAGCACCGGGCAGGATCGGCAGCCTATCCTGGGGAGTCAAAAGCACAAGTGACATATATATATGTCATGGTAGTGCCATGAAACACACAGGTCAACACAAACATGGAGACACATATGCATATCACCCCATATGCAGAACTTACAGGAGAACAGCTCATCGATCAGATGTTGCCTGGCTGCCATCCCCTCACATGTGTCACCACAGCCATGTGCAGTAGGGCACACAGGATCCTCCTCAAGATCCTCATTAATTTCGACTGGGACATTGTGCCTGAGAGCAATGTTGTGCAGGATGCAACAGGCCAGAATGATATGTGCCACAGTCGTGGGTCTGTACTGTAAGGCACCGCCGGTCCTATCCAGACACCTGAAGTGATTCTTCAAAACGCCAAAGGTGCGCTCAATGACAGAGCGGCTGGAGGCATGGGCCTCATTGTACCTCATCTCTGCACCTGGCCATGGGAGACACACAGGGGTCAGCAACCAGGCATGACATCCATATCCTGCATCACCTGCAGAAAGAAATGTGGTACAGTCAATTGGGAGATGATGGACACACAAAAGCACAGAAGTAGCAACGTTAAACTGGACAGTAGATAAACAGGGACACAAACATACAACATCATAGAATGACACGCAATGGCACTGCACCAGCGTCTGAAGCTGGGAGACCCAGAACCCCAGGGAAGGCTAATTAGGGCAACACACATCAACTGTTTCTAGGCAAAAAACACTGCCAAAAACCGGTGCCAAAACGGCAGCAGTGGCAGGTGTGAAGGCATCTGGCCAACAGTGGCAAAGCATACTGGAAGGGGCAGAGATGCGCATGTGTGCAATTATGTGACGCCCATGATACAGTGCACACAAAGCAGAAGTCACCAGAACACATATCCCAGGGTCCAGGTTGGAATGGCAGTAGAGACAGGATAACGTGGGCAGACATACAGCATACATGTGTGATACCAAGTGTGACCACAGCTCCACCCACGTGTTGTCGCACACATGGACAATGGAGAAAAGGCCCCATACACACCGTACAGCATGAGGATGGGTCTGTGCGCATAACTAACCCCTCCTCCTGGATGGCACACACTCATACACGTTGGATATGGGGTCCACGAGGGACACACAACAAAGGCATACACATGTACATCTGTGTGTGCTGTCTGTCTGAGGCCATGTGCAGAGCCATGGTCCAACCAGAGGTGTCGCACTTAGCCACAGAAGGGATACCCCATATGTGCTCAGAGTGTCCCTGTACATAAGACCTGTGCAACCAAACAGCAGTCACAGTCACAACCACATGTGTGCCGAGACACCCAAAAGAGCAATAAAAACACATGGTATACATAGAGACATTTAGCAGCACACAGAGGTACATGACCATGTCCCCAGTGACAGGGTGTGATGTTGTACAAAGGCCCATAACAAGGCAGCGCCCCACAACCACAATGCAAGGAAAGGCCCACAACCACAATGCAAGGAAAGGCATGCAGAGGACACAGGTGACAATGGGACCCCAGATATCATACACTGTACGAGCACCCAGCAGGACACAGTCCCCATATTGTCCGGCCTCAAATAGGCCGAACAGTGCTGAGTTCTGCAGGATATAGGAGTCATGGGCTGACCCTGGGAACCATGGAATCACATTCAGAATATGCATATTTGCATCACAAACAACCTGCACATTCAGGGAATGGAAGCGTTTGCGGTTGTGGAACACAACCTCCCTGTCGCATGGCGGGACCAGGGCAACATGTGTGCAATCAATAGCTCCCATCACGTGTGGTATCCCTGCAATCCACTGGAATGCCTGGCCCAGAGCCCCCCAACGTTGCCTACTGTTAGGAGTCGTAATGTAATCCCCAATCTGGCTGACCAAGGCCCACAGTACCTGGTGGAGACAGCGTGAGAATGTTGGCCTGCTCATCCCGCTCACTGCGGCCACTGAGGATTGGAAACAGCCAGAGGCAAAGAAATCTAGGGCAGCCAGGAGTTTGGCCAATCCCGGTATGGCATGCGACCGGGCAGTCCGTGGCTCAAGGTCAGGTCGTAGATCCTCATAGAGCTCCCTAATAGCCCCTGTGTCCAGACAGTAGAGGGAGATGACCTGGTCCTCACGTATGTCCTGGAGCATGGGCCTGGGCCTATAGAGGTATGGCAGCGGGGCTGTGCCTCAGCACGCCTATGGCGCCATGCTGGTCTCACCTCCGCCTGTGGGTCCTCCACAGCTGCAGGTCTGAGTTGAAGCGGGACTGCACCCATGCCCAGTGCCACAGCCCCAGGGACACCATCTCCCTCCTCAGGCAACCGCAGCTCTGCCAGCTCCACCAGCGCCACCACCGCACAACCCGCATTCACTATATGAGCCATGATAGACATGGGATGGAGCACAGGTAGATGTTAAATAGGGTTTGGGGTGCGGCAAATAATCAGAGCAAACCCTACACACCTGTTGATGCTGGGACATACAGCATCAACAGCATGAGACAACGCCCTGCACGTATGGAAGCGTAACACGCACAGAAACGCACGTTCCCTGACGCCCTGAATTACGTGCCCCACTCAGAGACGTAGGTGAGAGCAGAACGCAAGGTGCGTTCCAATGCATGGTGGCATCACGGGCACACATACGTCCGGCGCAGAGTAATGCATGGGGACACATAGCATGACCTACCTAGGCACGTCGGAATGCGCCTTAACACCGAAAGCAATGAGACCCAGCAGAGTGTGCGTGCATGCAGCATGAACAACACTTGAGGATAAACGGCGCGTGTATGGAGCAGTGCACACCAACAGCAGAGACAAGGATACATCTGAGGACGTAGAGCATAGGGATAGTGCGTTGCGCGCCTAGCAATGCACCTCATGCGCACAAGGCGCGTCAGAATATGTTGTACATAAGGCGCGTAAGTGCGCGCGGAACAGGAGAGGTGCCCGTATGAGCGGACGGCATGCTCAGAAGGTTACGTATGCTACTGCGCATGTGCATAGTGCCCGTGCGGAACGCGCATAGGGCCACACCCAAGGTACATAACTGGACACAGCATGCCCAGAACAGCAAGAGCTATGGTAAATGCAAATTACCACAGCATGGAGGACAAGGCAGGAGGCAGCCATGAGGCAGTAGGGGAGCACAGCCAACAACCACCAGTGGCCACCACAGATGCAGACCTGGAGAGTGAGAGGGCAGGCCCATCCGGGGCCATACACCAGCCCCCTGACCATCCTGGAGGTGTTCCAGGGCAGAAGCGCTGCAGGACGCCGGTGGCTGAGGAAGTCAGGAGGAGGGCGGACCGCTTCACCCAGGAGGAGAATGACCTCCTCCTGGCCAGCATCCTCGAGAGGTTTGAGGTGCTGTTTGGAAGGATAAGTGCAACCACCACCATTGCCGCCCGCAGAAAAGCATGGGCCGAGGTACAGGCCGAGGTGGCAGCAGCAGGGGGCCCGCAGCATGACATTGAAAGTCTATGCAAACGGTATTGTGACATCAAACACAACATACGTGCCCAACTCACTCGGGAGAGGCAGAGTGCACAGGGCACTGGCGGAGGCCCAGCACAGGGGGCCACCCTGAGCAGCCTGGAGCAGCGCCTAGCGGACAGACTTGGGCCCATGTATATACATGGCCTACCCCCTGCATGGGGTGCAGGGTATGGGGTGCCGGGGGGCCATGCCAGTGACATACAAAAACACATGACACCAGCCAGTCCCATGCAAAATATGGCGTGACCCACACCAGGTGCACCATCCCCACACTGCCCCTGGACCACAGCCCCTTGTCAGCCATGTACTGCGTAGGCCGCTGCACACAGACCCCACACATTCAGGGGCCGGAACCTAGTCCAATGGGGGTCACCATCCCACCCACCCCCCAGCCATATCCCCCGTACCACACCATGTGGCCTGGCACACCACTGGCCAACATGCACTGCCACCCCCGGGCACCTGCCAATCCCAGAAGGGCCCTGCAATGGCACACAGCCAGGTCCAGGGACCCCACACACCCATCCATGGGCTGGCAGCCCTCGGAATCACCGAAAGGGGCGTGGACAGTGCGCCACCACCTGCCATGCGTTGCTCTGTGCCAGGAATAGACCTACGAGGCGCACAGACCACCACTGCACACATGGACATAGGTAATGCACCAAGGGACCGTACTAACAGGGAGGGACAAGAAGGCCACAAACAGAGCCATGGGGTGAGGAGCAGGGTGTGCACAACACATGGTACCAGAAAGCGCATGGTCGCAGGGCGGGTGGGGGCCATGGAAACGGAACAGGCACATTGCGTGATGATCCCCCCAGATAGCAACAGCGGCCCGTGGAGGCGAGGTCCCGGGCAACAGCCCCCGCTGAAAGAGGGTCAGGGGGTTGGGGTGGCGGGGTGGCAGCCAGAGAGGGGAAGCAGGGCATGGCTGCCATAGATCGAGGGGAGGGCACAGACACAGGGGCAGTGGGTGGGGCAGCTGTAGGTGCAGGGGCCAGTATGGGGGTGGACGTGGTGATGTGGAGCAGGGGGTCGGCACAGCACAGTGGATGGGTGCAGGGGTGGGGTGGGTCAGGCCCGTGGTAGCAGCATTGGGCAACAATGTGTTGTGGGGACACAGTGCAGGGCTGGCAAGGACAGCAGGGCCACAAAGGTGACTACGCGGGGGAGATGGAGGCACAACACACCTGTGCGTGCCATAGGCACTGGGTGCAGGGACACAGGTGGCGATGGGGTGGCACGAGGTGGGTGGCTGCATGCACGGGGGGGGGGGAAATGTCCCCCCTAACATCGGATGCAGAACAGAGAGGGCACCACTGTATAACGGGCGGTGCCGGTGGGGGGACATATGGGCCCCAACACAGACCCGTGCAGCCCACACATGCACCAGCTAACCGCAGCCACCCACAGACCGCCGCTGGTCGCACCGCCACAGGGCCACCCCACCCCGACCCATGCAACTATGTACGCATATCCCCGCCACCACAGGGCACACCTGTCCCCAGCTGCACCAGCACAGCACCCCGGCCCCACCCCACCAGCCATGCCTGGCCATGTGGGGTGCCCCAGTCACATGCACACGCGGTCACTGGTGGCCCTCCAGTCACCTGGGACATGGACATGGGACAGTACCACACACATCCCTGCGCAGGTGACATCCATGGCCACACGTATGCAGCCAGGGTACCCACATACTGACCAGAGTGCCCTGTGCCTTACATGGCACGTAAATAAAGGGTGTGATGGGGAAGGTAGGCAGCCATGCCCCACCTGAGCTATGTAACCTGTTTCCCCACAGGTGACATACGTACCATTGAGGGGGCAGAAGAGGGGGCGGAGTACACGGACCCCGGGCCATGGCCCCATGATGATGCTGGGCCGGAGGAGGTGCTGCCTGGAGAGACAAATGCAGGACGCATGAGGGTGGGGGTCCAGCAACAACCCTGGAGGGCGACGGTGAGCCAAGCCAGGGGCCAGCCAAAGACAGCATGCCATCTGCCACCACAGCGACCGGGGAGGCCGTGCCTGCTGCCCCTCAGCAGGCCACATGGGATGTGCGGTCCACCCTGGAGGAGGTCATAGGGGAGATGCGGGCGCACTCCAAGGCGGTACACGGTGATGCAGAGGGTGAGTGTCCAACAGTGGTCATATGATGTTCCCTGTGTGCAGGTGGCAGGTGTAACCATGCCTCATGGCGCACAACTTGTCTCCCCCATAGGTGTACGGCATGTGCTTCATGCAGTCCTCCGTGAGCAGCGATGGCAGCAGCATGAGGTGTGCTGCATGTGCCACACTGTGCAGGGGATCCTCAGAGAGATGCGGGGCCTGGCCGCATCAGCATGGGCCATAGCTGCCAGCACTGAGCTATTGGTGGCTGGCCGGGGGACCCCCTCGGGACAACAATGCCCGCCACCAGCAGCAGCAGCAGCAGCACCAGCCGTGGCACCTGCACCACAGGGTGGGAGAGGCCGCTCAAGGCGCGGCCATGTGCATGGGAAATAAATGACTGTACATGTGGCATTGCTGGAACCCCACCTGTGGCCGCCCCGGGGATCAACCCCATGCCACCACCATGACCAGCCTGTGTCGCCCCCCCCAGCCAGAGTTACCATGGGCTGCGCCAGCTACCATGCCACCCCACCCACACACCGGCTCACAGCAGCCCTGCTGCCCCCCACCCCACCAGGGTCTGTAGCCCCCTCTGCCCCCTCGTCCCTCTGTCTCCTCCCTGCCACCTGTCCCTACCAGTACCTGCTTAGAGCATGTTGGTGTGGCGCTGGATATGTCTTAGTGCAGTGCTGTCCACATCTCACCAGTTGGACATCGTACCTTGTACATCCATTGACATGTCCACGCTGTCTGTCCTGCTCACATGTCCATCTCTGGTAGCACACTGGTAGCACATTGCTGGTGTCCCGTAGCCTGCCCTGTCCTGTTCAATGTGATGCGTGCCGTGGAGGTGCCCCCCCCCCTTGCGGGAGCATCCCCTGGGATGCATAGACAATACTGCTGTACGTAGGCAGATGCATGCTGTGTGGCCTGGCCACATCGCCCCCATCCCATAGGGCCTGCAATGGTTCACAGGCGTTCGATGGGTGCACTGTGGATCCCCCATGGTTAATCACATGGCACGCCGCCCCTGCAACGTGACCCACCCCAGGGTCCAGGTACATCCCCACCCCCTCCCCGTATGCATGTGTCCAGCCACACTGTTGTGGGTTAGGTCCCAACCCCCTGGCCCCATGTGCGCCACCCATCCCTCGTCACCCTGCATCCATGGTCTCGGTTTCTGGGGCCACCCCCGGCCGGGCACCCTGCTCGTCCCTGTGTCCGCCATCCCTACGTCTACATGCATTGCAGCGTCCGCCCTGTTTCATACCCATCGCCACTGCTGGCCATACCCATGCATGTCCCACCACAACTGCTCCGTGCCGTCCCTGTCCTGTGTGTGCTTGTGTCCATCTGTGGTGCTACCTCATGCACTGCCCATGGTCACCCCTGCCCTTGCCATGGGTACGGTACCATGTATGGGTCCGTTGTTATGCGCACAGACACACATGTAGATGCTCACACCTGTCATTCACACACCACTGACATGTAGCAATAATGGACAGTTGACCATCGTGGGTGTCAAACATATTTACATTGTTTACTTGGGGTGGGGACACAGCTGTGGGACCCTGTGCGGGAATGGCCCTACCACCCCAGGCCCCGGCAGTGGTGGCAGACCCATGGCACGGGCCAGCACAGGGTGGGTGTGATATGCAGAGTGCCCACACTTACACCCCCTGGGGACCCCCATCGCTGGGTGGCTGGCCAGGTGCGCCTGCTGCGCGTATGTGCTCCAGTCTGCTCAGTCGGTAAGCCACCATGACCATAGTCTCCAGCACCCGCCCCAGGATGCGGGTGTGCTGCCGCTGGGTGTGTGCCTGGGCATGCACAGCCGCAGCCAGGCGTAGGCTGCACATGCAGCCACACAGACACACATCCCCCCTTGTCTGTGTGCCTGCATGTACTGCGCCTGTCTGTGGCTATGTGGGACAGGCCCGCGGCCAGATGGGGGACATCACCTGCACTGTGGGGCAGGTAGCTGGGGCCCCCGGTGCCCTGTGGTGGCCCATGCCACTCAGGACTGGTCACACCCTCGCCCCCTCCTCCCCTGAACCTCCCCCCTTGCCCCCTCCTCCCCCATCCCCTGCACCTCCCCCACCCCACCCCTCCCCACCTCCACCCCATGCCTCCCCCCACTCGCCCCTCCTTTCCCCCGCTCCCGCACCTCCCCCACCCCGCCCCCTCCTCCTCCTCCCCCTCTCTGTGTCCGGCGCCCCCTCCTCCTCGGATCCCCCACCATCGGCTGCCACCATGGCCTCCGGGGCGTCTTCGACCGGCATTGCCTGCCCGGCTACTGCGTCCAGCCCTGCTGGGCTCTCATCTGCATGTGTGTCTGCTGTGGTAGAGAGGTATGTAGATTACTGCCATGGTCACACATCAGGCATAGCATTCACATGTGTCCTGTGGCCTCACAAGCCATTTCCCCACAGGGCCGTGCCACATCACTCACCATCACAGTGGGCCAGCTGTTCCCGCACCACGGAGCGGGGGTACCTGGCTCGCAACTCACGGGCCTTCTTGCGCAGGTTCTCGACCTGTAGGGGAGGCAACATGTGGGGACACTAGCGGACAGACATTTAACAACTTTTATATACCGCGCTATTTGTTATCAGTGCGGTTTACATATAAACATCCATCGCCAGCCGGGGCTGCACCACATAGATACCTGCGTGCAGCAGGTGCCTGCCCCTATTGTGTGCTATGTGACGGCCCCTAGCTGTTGCCCCTGCCACGCACGTGTGCATTGCGGCTGCGCATGTCCAGGTTGACCCCCTACGTGCCCTGTGTGCAGGCCCCCTGGCACCCATTGCCGCACGGGCGGCCTATTCATGTTTGGGCCTACGACACCAACCATATGTGCCCTTGCCATACTGTTGGTCATGGGAGCCATGAATGGGGGGCTGCATGGTGTCGGCATACATGCACAGTGTGCCGGGGGGGGCAGGCAGCCATACGCCACATCCCGTAAATATGCACCACTATGTCAGCATGTCTGCGGGACCCATCGGCCTGCCTCCAGCCCTTGTCCAACATATGGACAGACTGCATAGCCATGTGCCACTGTACGCACTGACATGGGCATGGTCATATGTCTCATCTGTGGCCCTTGGACACAGCAACAGCCACACCCAGGTGTGCCCTGGGGACATACCGCTATATGCCCTGCAGGCTCCAGACTCAACATGGTGGTATGAGTGGCCTTCACACATCTGCCAGTGCACCTACCATAACACCAGGATGGATAATACACCTCTGTAGTGAGGCCTGCAGCATCCTGGGGATATAGCAGACCTGTGCAATGTAACCAGGAGCAGGTAGCATAACACCAGGATGGATAATAGACCTCTGTAGTGAGGCCTGCAGCATCCTGGAGATATAGCAGACCTTTATAACCTAAACAGGGGCAGGTACTATAACACCAGGATGAATAGTGTGCCACTGTAGTGAGGCCTGCAGCATCCTGGGGATATAGCAGACCTTTATAACCTAAACAGGAGCAGGTAGCATAATACCAGGATGAATAGTGGACCACTGTTGTGAGGCCTGCAGCATCCTGGGGATATAGCAGACCTGTACCATAACACCAGGATGGATAATAGACCTCTGTAGTGAGGTCTGCAGCATCCTGGGGATATAGCAGACCTTTATAACCTAAACAGGGGCAGGTACCATAACACCAGGATGAATAGTGGGCCACTGTAGTGAGGCCTGCAGCATGCTGGGGATATAGCAGACCTGTGCAACATAACCAGGAGCAGGTAGCATAACACCAGGATGGATAATAGACCTCTGTAATGAGGCCTGCAGCATCCTGGGGATATAGCAGACCTTTATAACCTAAACGGGGCAGGTACCGTAACACCAGGATGAATAGTGGGCCACTGTAGTGAGGCCTGCATCATCCTGGGGATATAGCAGACCTGTATAACTTACCCAGGAGCAGGTACCATAACACCAGGATGGATAATAGACCTCTGTAGTGAGGCCTGCGGCATCCTGGGGATAAAGCAGACCTTTATAACCTAAACAGGGGCAGGTAGCATAACACCAGGATGAATAGTGGGCCACTGTAGTGAGGCCTGCAGCATCCTGGGGATATAGCAGACCTGTATAACTTACCCAGGAGCAGGTACCATAACACCAGGATGTATCATAGACCTCTGTAGTGAGGCCTGCAGCATCCTGGGGATATAGCAGACCTTTATAACCTAAACAGGGGCAGGTACCATAACACCAGGATGAATAGGGGGCCTCAGTAGTGGGCCTGGGGCATCCTGGGGATAGGGCACATCAGTGACACTGCAACAGGGCCAACTACCATAGCATTGTGATGGATAAGACATCTCTGTAATGGATTCTGCGACCCCCTGGGGATAGGGAGGATCTGTTAGCATCGAGGAGGGGGAAACATTAATTCCATTTGGACACACTGCTACCTGCCTTTCCCTTGCTGTGTGTGTCTGATATGTGTTTTGGTTACCAGGTTTTCTCTTTTACGTCCTAGGTTTGGGTGCCTGTCCCCATGCACTTACCTCACATCGGTAGTCTGAGCCTCTATTGTATCGCCTGGTGAGGCGCACCCAGGCCCTCCTAACTTGGCTTAAGTCCTGCCTATGGGAGGAGCCAGGAAAGAGGCGCTTCTGGCAGAGGCAAATTAATTCTGCCAGAAGATACAGGTCTGCATTGGTGAATGCAGGCTTTCTCGACCTGGCAGCCATCTTTTCTGCTGTATGTGATCAGACCTCATATGACGCAGTAAACTTGTGCCTGCGCAGTGCGCGCTTCTCACCGTGCGTACGCACACGTGTATCCTCCCTTTGCAGCGTGCGTTGGTCTGTTTTGTCGGTCTATTTGTTTATGTTAAAAGTATCCTTTTCTATATCTGAGTACAACTAGTCTTTCTATTTCTGACATGCCGTATCCCAATCTCTTTCCCATTCTGGTATCCCCTTCTGGGTTTTGAACCTGCAAGACATTGTATACTGATATATTGCCTAACCACTGCACTACACATACCACATTATATTGTTCTGATGGGCCATCCTCTTGTGGGCATTGGGACCTGACGTTACAGAGTGTCAGGCTTTCAGCTGTCTGGGCCTCAAGCGCATGTTGGGCTAAGGTTGCTTACGGCGCCTTGGTGTGTGCCTTACACAACGCTATGCTAGGGACGCGTCCTGGGGCTTCCCAGCCGTAATAGCACATTGTACGTCGCCCAGTGCCGCGCCTCAGAACATAGCGTGTTAGTGGGTTTGTACTATGGTATATTGAATGAGCGCGCCTTGGTGGGCGCGTTACTGGGCTCCATAGATTGCTCATCATGTGCCCTGTGTGGCACCCTCTGCGGCACCATCTTGGGGTCCCTTGGCAGTGCACCGTACTGGACACACCTGGACAGGTCATCCTCATGGGCTCCCTGGGATATTTCGCCATAGTTCATAGTGGCATAACAATGTGACATTGTCCTAGGTTACTTTGCCCTGCAGCCTGCAAGGTGCCTCTGGTTGGCATGCATTACGTATGTTCAGAGCTACTGATTTCAACCTAACACTGGATTGGCTACAGTTTAGTGCCACTGCACAGGTGCTTGCGGGTGAGGGCTTGAGGATCCTGAACGTGCCATATCTGCAGCCAGACCATGTGTCTGCCAGTACTGGTGACATACATGTTGTGGGCAACTGTACCACAGCAGTGGGTGTGGGCAATGTGATGTACTGAGATGACAGTGGGTGACAGATGGTGGGCATACGTGTCCCCCAGGGGCGTATGGGGTGCCATGATAGTTACGATGATGGGTGGACAGAGGGGTGGTTGTACCATACAGCTGGGATACAGGCGAGGCAGGCAACATGGAGGCACAAGGCAGGACAGGTGCACAGTGCATGACCTGTGGTGGCAGTCTGCACAGGCAGTCCGGACTCTACTCAGCTGACAGATGCAAATAGCCGGACCAGAGGACTGTCGCCCACTGTGGCAAGTCTCTTATGACCATAAGAACATAAGATATGCCATACTGGGTCAGACCAAGGTCCATCAAGCCCAGCATCCTGTTTCCAACAGTGGCCAATCTAGGTCATACGTACCTAGTAGTTTCCTCAAAAGACACAGGTTCCACAATGCTTGTACTGGGTCAAGCATTGATATCCTGGGCTGGCAGCACATATCTGCAAAAAGATGAGTGTTAGAGGCATGCAGGGTCTCTGAGTTGGGCACGCATGGGGGGGGATCAATAGAGGATTGAACCCATGGACACATTTTCGAGGGTCACTGTATGAACCAGTGGGCTATACCTCTATGGCCTGCTGTACAGCAGTGCCTGGGTACAGAGGGACTGCAGGTCACTGCATGGACCATCTGCTCTGTGTGCCAGGTTAGGGTAACCGCACCAGCACCCATGATGCATTGCACATGAGTAACAGTGGTCTACATCAGGTAACCAAATGGGATCTGCACCTCTCTGTTACCACATCCTGGTAAGATGGACTGCCGTGCGAGATACTGGCACAGAGTAGCTACGGATCATGCCATTTTGCAGGTTCTGTATTCACCCTGACGGTAAGGATGGCTGCCCAGCACTAGGTCTACAGTACATGTGGTGCTACATATAGGTCCTGCTGCACATCCCCATCACTGGCAGTGTGTGGCAGGTGTCCCAGGCAGTGCACTAAAGGTACCTCTGTACCCATCTGTGTTACACAGTCACAGGTGTCCCCCTGGGACCAGAGACCACTCAGATCTGTGTGTGCCCAATGTTAAGGTCTGGCTTCCATAGCTGCCTGTTAGTAGGTCAGAGGGGTGTCCGGTGTCTTATGAGGGTTGTGTACCACATCCCCCTACTGCTTGGGGTACTTTACACAATGTGCCCCCAAGGGCCCCATAACACCCATCTTGTAGGTGGGGGCATGGAGGAACAGGTGCCTGAGACCATGGGACTAGCTGTGGGACCAGCAAGCTTATTCCTGATGGCTAGGAATATCCCTCTAGGGCTAGTGCGCATAAGACATATCCTGTGATGGGAGCATCAGCAGAACAGCATTAATGCTATCTGAATTCTCACTTGCCACATACCACAGTCTGCCATGCATCATCAGACAACACTGTCTGACTGCACCAGCATATACAGTGCTCTCACCATGCACAGACTAACTGAGGACATTCCACAGGCCAGTCTGTGGTACATGGTCAGTGAGAAAACATATGCATCCAGACATAGGCGGGCCAATGCACACACACCAAGCAGGTATGTCAGTGATTGTGCCCCAGAACCAGAGGGGAGGGGGGGGTCACACAGATATCACTGGAGACAGATAGTATAGATGACTATGTGGGAACCTGGACATTCCATGGTCACTGTTACGTCAGGGCAAGACTGCCCTCCCAGCATTACATGATTTAGTCACCCTGTCCATGCAGGAGGGGTTCGAAAACTAACATGTATCAGACATTGGAATACTTGCTGTGCAGATGCAGCCTGCCCAATTCGCCCTATCTGGCCCATACCCACACTACCTTGCTCCTCATTATGCACATTCGCAGGCTGATGCTGGTAACAGTTGGACAATGTGGGTGGGTGAGAGGGGGAAAGGTTTGCAGCCACAAAACTATGGATAGACATACACACACACACTCCTAATGCAGCACTGTGCAATGGTAGGGGTGTTTGGCAACCCCAGCTGCCACACTGCCAACATTTCTGGACTGAGCAGGAGATAGCAGAGGTGCTGTGATGTTACCTGCAAATCTGTTCTGGAGCCAGCAGCCTGCCTGTACAGCATGATTTGCACGGTGGAGCCTGTGTGAGTGGGTGTTTCTACCCCTGTTGGCCGCTGCTATGGGGATTGCACGGTTTGATGTTGTATATGCTTCATAGGGTAAAATGTTGGGATGTGTTCTGCAGGTTCCAGCAGCTGGGACCTGAACCTGTGACCCTCTGCTCTGAATCACACTGGCTGTGTGTACTGCACCACAGTGGAGCCACAGGTGCACAGCCCTCCCTGGGCCATACCTTTACGTCTCCTCAGCCAGACTTCCTTTTTTTATCCTGCTTTTCTGTTATATCTACGTAGTAGTGCAAACGTTTGTGATGTGTTCTGCAGGGTCTGTAGCTGGGACCTGAACCTGTGACCCTCTGCTCTGAATCACACTGGCTGTGTGTACTGCACTACAGTGGGACCACAGGTCCACAGCCCTCCCTGGGCCATACCTTGATGTCTCCTTTGAATGGCTTTTTCTGTTGCACTGCACACCACGTACTGGTACAGGGCATGGCCTGGGTCCATTGCAGACAGGTGCCACTGCCCCCTCCGGCACGGACACCCCCCCATGCTGTGCTAACATAACCATATGCTGGTGGTGCTTCTTGTGCGCCGTCTTAGGCCATCCACTGTTCAGGTAGGCAGGTGCCTATGGTGCGGTCTAGGGTGGGGAGGCATAATGGACATTCCCACCCCCAACCCCATCAGCGCCTAACAACATTCTGTACCTTCAACATGGTGGTGGGATGGATGCGGGGACATCCTGTCTCTGCCCTGGCAACTATTGCCTAATGTGGGCAAGTTATTTGAATCTTGTGTTTGGCCTTTGTCAGATGCTGTCTTTCACACTTCCAGTTTCTATGTTCCTATGTGCCACCTCGGCGCTCGCCTTGTCCACCCTGTGCCCCAGCTGCCCCCGCTACATGTCCCGCCTGCAGCCCCCTATGCCCCATTTGCACCATCACCATAGTGGCCTTTCATACTGGGGCACTATGCTGTTGCTGCGAATGGAGCACTACTATCACGTTTCTTGGGCTCACTGGCTATGCTGTACATTGCTGACACTTAAATGGTTTCTCTCTCCTGCAAATATGCATCTAACGGCAGGTTTTCATTCGCATTAGGATTCAGCCCTTCAGTTCAGTGCGTTAGTGTGGAGGGAGCCTCTCCCCACCAACTCCCCGCCCATTGACCCCTTCTTTCTGCCCTCTCTCCACCCTCTTACCGCGGCCAGATACGCTAACGATCGTTATCTAACGGATATGATTATTCATGTACCTTGAATTTTTATCTAAATCGTTATCTAAAGGATATGATTATTCATGTACCTTGAATTTTTCCGTTCATTGTAAACCGCACTTGATACGTGGGAAAGAGCGGTATATAAATGTGTGCTAAATAAAATAAATAAATAAATCACTAAGCGTACGTTGTCCATCTGGGTGGCAGACTGTATCGCCTGGGCATACAGGTCAGCCAGCCTCTCCCTGGAGGGTCAAGTCATGGCCCACCAGGTTACGGCGAAGTCCACATCAGTAGCTCACTTCCGCTCTGTTCCGTTGGCAGACATCTGCCAGGCCGCTACTTGGTCTTCAAGCCAGACTTTTGCAGACCACTACTGCCTCGAGAGAGAGTCCCGTAGGGACAGTGCTTTCAGGCAAGTGGTACTCCGTAATCTCTTTGAGGTTTAGGCAACTCCTACCCTCCGGCCCTGGTGTTGGGCTACCGTTCAGGTGTGGTCTCAGAGACGATTCTCTCACTGTTGCTGGGGCTCTAGAGGGAGCTCTATTTTTCAGCCTGGGTTCTTGGTAGCCCAGAGCTAGGGAGTCACCCATATGTGAGGACTGACCTCCTGCTTGGTCCTGGAGAAAGAGTAGTTACTCACCTGTAACAGGTGTTCTCCAGGAGCAGCAGGAATCAGTCCTCACGACCCTCCCTCCTCCCCTTGGAGTTGCAGTTGTATATAGTTCATTTTCTTTTTGGTGCTGTCTTTTAGCTATGTCATTTGACTGAGCAAGATGGCACCTTTGGGCGGGAAGGGGACCGCGCATGCGTGCCTGCATTCCCAAAGGCTTTCTTTGAAAGCTGGGGAAATGCTCCGCATGGGGGCTCCATCGACGCTGACGTCACCCATATGTGAGGACTGATTCCTGCTGCTCCTGGAGAACACCTGTTACAGGTGAGTAACTACTCTTTTTCCGAAGAAAGTCATGGTTTATAAATCACTGGAATCACCGCTCTGACCAAATTGTGGAGAAAGAAGAAGTTGTGATCATCCAGAATATTGTCATTCCAATTAATGAGAAGTTTGATGCAAGAAAACTGGATATAATAGGAAAGGAGAAAAACATAAGAACAAAATTGCTAATAGAAGCGCCAGTGCAAGAAACTATTCTGTACAATGTATTGCAGAAATGAAGATCTTCATGTACCATAGGGTCCTCTGATTACAGACTAAGAAAGAAAGATAGATACAGAAATATTCCCAACTTTATTGGGTACCACTGGCTTGATTAGAAATAATTTTCAAATGCACCTTTAGAATGAAAGATGAGCAATGATGGCTCAAACTAAGGTCCACCGAGCCCCGTATCCTATCTTCGACATGGCCAGTCTGCGTCACAAGTACACAGCAGATCCCAAAAAGTAGATCAGATTTCTCATAACTCATTTCAAGGGAAATGTGATGGCTTTCCAAAGTCTACCTGGTTGATCATTTTTATGGACTTTTCCAACAGAAAACTTGTCTTTTGAACCCCACTATGTTAATTGCCTTGACCATATTCTCCAGCACCAGATTCCACAATTTAATTATGCTCGCTAGTTTCATGGAATGTTCTCTTGTTAGTGTTTTATGAAAGGTTAAACAATCATACCCTATTTTTTAAATTTCAAAATCTCTTTATTGCCAAAATCCAGAAAAACGCAATTAGGCAATATGCCTTTGTTTCTTGCGCGCATTAACCCATATATGACAAATATAAGAGACCATACATTTTTCATTCTAATACAAATAAACCTCATGACCCAAAACCCCAGCAACAACAGTGGTATATCCCCCTCCCCCATCTCATCTAAATGCTCCCTGGTGGGACACCCAAACTTAGCAACATTTTAGGTGAAAGCTAATCTAAGGTTGAAAGAACTGCACTACATCTAAGGAGCAAAACTGTAGCACTAAAGTCGCAATAACAGTAAGACAGCAATGTAAATTCTGCCCAAGCAGCCCTTGTGATAGGCAACCCCAATTTATTAAGGTCAAAGGAAATGAAGAGCTGAGAAGCCCTTCTATGCCCCTGTGTACGTTCAAGATAAAAAGACAGTGCCCTTCTACAATAAAGGGTATAAAGGGTATGCAAGACAGTCTCTGCTTTACTGGCGTGTGGCCTGGGAAAGAACGTTGGAAGTACCACCTCCTGGTTGAGGTGGAAGGAGGACACTACCTTTGGAAGGAACTTAGGATGAGTCCGCAAGACTACCCTGTTCCTATAGAACCTGGTATATGGCCTATCCGAGACCAGAGCCTGAAGCTCACTCACCCGCCTAGCTGAGGTGAGTGCCACAAGGAACAATACCTTCCAGGAGAGGAAACGTAAATGGCAGGTTGCCATTGGCTCAAAAGGTGGTCGAGTCAGTTGCTGCAAGACCACATTGAGATCCCACTCAGGAGCAGGTGAACAAATAGGAGGCTTAAGCAGAAGCAGGCCTCTTAGAAAGCGGGACACTAGAGGGTGGCCTGAGAGAGATTGTCCATCCACCTGCAAGTGGTGAGCTGAGAGGGCACTGAGGTGAACCCGGACAGAGTTGGACTGAAGTCCTAGGTTGGAAAGGTGGAGCAGGTATTGAAGCACCACCTGGACAGAGCAGGAGAAAGGGTCCTCTTGCTGTTGAGAACACCAAATAGAGAACCTACACCACTTTAGAGCATAGGCCTTCCTGGTGGAATGTTTCCTGGAGGCCAACACCACCTCCTCAACCTCCCTTGAGAGGAGCAAGGGAGCAAGGACTAGCCTTTCAGCAGCCAGGCCATCAAATTGAGGGATTTGAGGTTGGGATGCAAGAGGGACTCCTGGTCCTGAGTCAGAAGGTCGGGTTGCAACCCCAGAAGAAGTGGAGTATCCACCGCCAACTGCAGAAGAAGAGGGAACCACGGCTGCCTGGGCCACCTGGGGGCTATCAGGATCACCGTGGCTCGGTCCTGCTGGATTTTGAATAGAGTCCGGGCCACCAGAGGTGTGGGAGGAAAGGCATACAGCAGGCCCCCTGACCAAGAGATCAGGAATGCATCTGGCGTTGTTCTCAAGGGATGCGGTTGCCTGGAACAGAACCGGGGTAGTTGCCTGTTGAGCGGACTGGCAAAAAGATCCATGGTTGGAAGACCCCACTTCAGAAAGATCTTTTGCACTACCAGAGGATCCAACTGCCACTCGTGAGACTGCAGGAGTCTGCTGAGTCTGTCCGCCAGGCAGTTTTCCTGGCCTGGGACGTAGACTGCCTTGAGGGTCATGCCCTGGATGACAGCCCAGGAGCAGAGAGCTTGTGCTT
Organism: Ichthyophis bannanicus; assembly: GCA_033557465.1. Lineage (NCBI taxonomy): Eukaryota > Metazoa > Chordata > Amphibia > Gymnophiona > Ichthyophiidae > Ichthyophis > Ichthyophis bannanicus. The sequence continues at coordinate 575,603,321 of CM066035.1, forward strand.
CCAGGCAGAGAAGTCTGGATCCCATGCCTCCCTGCTTGTTGACGTAGAACATAGCCACCTGGTTGTCCATCTGAACTAGGACAGACTGGTGAGACAGGATCTGAGAGAAAGTCCGCAAGGCCAGCCGAATGGCCCTCAATTCCAACAGGTTGATCTGCTGGGCAGCCTCCCATGGAGACCACAGGCCTTGGGTGCAGGCTCCCTGGCAGTGAGCCCCCCAGCCCTGCAGGGAAGCATCGGTTGTCAGTACCTGAGTGTGTGGGGAGGCCTGAAAAGGAACACCCCTGACCAGATTTGGGAGATGCCGCCACCAGCATAAGGAGTCCACCAAGGGTTTGGACACCTTTATTCTGTCAGACAACTTCCCTGTGGCCTGCAGCCACTTCATCCTGAGGTGCCACTGAGCCGGCCTCATGTGCAGCTGGGCATGTGGGGTGACATGCACTGTGGAAGCCATGTGACCTAAGAGCCGGAGGAAGTTTCTGGCCGAGACCAGAGAGTCCGCCCGAAACTGACCGGCCAACTTTATCAGCCTGTGAGCTCTGTCCACAGGCAAAAAGGCCTTTGCTTGGAGGGTATCCAACCTGGCCCCTATGAATTCCACGTCTTGTGAGGGGATCAAAGTGGACTTTGGGAAGTTTATAACGAACCCCAGGTGCTGAAGCAGGGATATGGTTCTGCAGGTGGCCTGCCTGGCCTCTTGTGGAGACTGGCCTCTGATTAGCCAGTCGTCCAGGTAAGGGAACACAAAGATCCCCTGGTTCCTGAGGTAGGCCGCAACCACCGCCAGGCATTTTGTAAAAACCCTGGGGGCAGAGGTGAGGCCAAAAGGAAGCACTCTGTACTGGAAGTGCTTTCCTCCCACCACAAATCTGAGGAATTGTCTGTGGCTTGGATGGATGAGGATGTGAGTATAAGCATCCTTCAGGTCTAAGGAGCATAGCCAATCTCCCTGCTGGAGGTAGGGCAGTAAGATTTCAAGGGTAAGCATCTTGAACTTTTCCCTCTCCAGAAACTTGTTCAGATTTCGCAGGTCGAGGATGGGTCTGAGGCCTCCTGCTCTTTTTGGTACCAGGAAGTACCTGGAATAGAAGCCTTGCCCTTCCAGGTGGTGAGGCACCGGTTCCACCGCCTGGTCCCTCAGTAGACCTTCCAACTCCTGAAGGAGTAAGTCTCTGTGCAGAGGGGGTCTTGGAGGCTCCCCTGGAAAGTAGGAGGGGGTATCTGGGTGAAGTGGAGCAGATAGCCCCATTCGATGAAACTTAACACCCAAGTATCCCCTGTGATGGCTGGCCACCTGTCTGCGTACAGGGTCAGCCGACCTGTGCCCTGGAGAGGAGGAGAGGCTATGCTGGCATAGTCAAAAAAAACCTCCCTGCTCAGCAGGAGCCGGAGTAGGAGGCTTGGGGGCCTTCTGCCTACGGGGCCCATGACCCTGCCCCTTGGCCTGCTGGCCCTGTTGGGGAGCTGCAGAGGCCTGGTAGTGAGGGTACGTTTTATAGGCAGTGGTCTTCCTCGGGTAAAAGGTCTTTTTCCCCGAGCCCTTCTTTTTCTGAGAAGGGGCAGAGGTCTTCCTGGACAGCCTTGTCCGGGTAAGAGTCTCGGTCTCGAGCTCTGCAGCCTTTTTCACCATGGGCTTGCCAAAGAGGTTTTCACCTCGGCAAGGGACATCGACCAACTTGTCCTGTACCCATGGCTCGAGGTCCGAGGACTGTAGCCAGGCCTGACAGCGTGCACCGATGCCAGCCCTTGCTACTCGGGCCAAAGCCTCAAATCCATCGTAGGCTGCTCGAGAAATAAACTTCGAGCACTCTCGAATACCAGAAGACAAGGCCTTGAACCTCTGCAAAGGTTCCTCGGACAGACCAGCAGAGAACCCAGCAATCTCCTTTGCCAGGTCTCGAAGGTACATGCCCATGTACAGCTGGTAGGTCTGGATGCGGCAAGCAAGCATAGAGCCCTGGAAGCACTTTCTACCGAGGGCATCCAGGTTCCGGGCTTCCCTGCCGGGAGGCACCGAGGAGTGCATCTTCTGACTCTTCAGGCGATGCATGGCTGATTCCACTACCATGGAATGGTGCGGTAGCTGTGCCTTCTGAAACCTGGGGCTCTTGCGGACTCGATAGATGGAATCGACCCACTTGCTTAGAACCGGCATCGAGGCCGGCGCCTCCCACATGCAGAAGAGCAACCGCTCCAGCATCGGAGGAACCAGGACAGTAAAGGCCTCCTTGGGAGGAGAGTCATACTGCAGAGCCTCGAGCTCCTCGGCTCGAGGCTCTTCCTCAGGGTCCGCCGGGAATGCCAGTGCCTTGGCCATGTCCCGTACGAAATCCGAGAACCTAGTATCCTCCGGGGGGGACCTTGTCCAAGGCTCGGAGCCCGGTGAGTCCGAAGGGACGCACCGAGTCCGGAAGGTGTCAGGGGACTCCTCCTCCGTCTCCCACGCCGATTCCTCCGAGGAGGAATCGAGCGGCTCCGAGTGGGCGGGCACCGACGCCATCTGCCCCGATGCCGAGGGAACCAGCGTCGACGACCTCAGTCCCGAACGGGAGGCCGAGGGTGACCGCAGCCGAGGATCGACTCGAGTTCGCATGGTCTCGAGGATCGGCTCGGCCTCCGGGGTCGACTTGGACATCGATGTCCCGGTGGTTGGAGCAGATGCGCCGGTGAGACCGGCGATCAGCACCCGCTGCTGCTCTATGAAGGCAGACAATCTGCTCTCCAAGGCCGTCAACCTGAGTACGAGCTCAGGAGACCCAGCAGCCTCCGACTCGGGCCCCGACAGGTTCGGGCCCGATGTCGGCTCCCCCGGAGGAGAGTCCATGAGGACTACAGTACTCACGTGACTCGGGGCCTCCGACTCTACACGAGGATGCTTAGCAGGCCTCTCCGATTCCGAAGACCTGGGACAGCGATCGGGGCTATGCAACCTGACCCTTGAGGAGCCAAGAGCGTCCACCGATGCTGCCCTCGCGGGTTTCTTCTTCCTTCAGTGCTCCCTCGAGGGGGACTCCCTTTCAGAGGAGCCCCGACGATGCTCGGGGTCGGACTCCCGAGACGTCGAGGCCTCTGACGAAGTCCGGACCTGTCCAGAGGCAGACTCGGAGAAGATCCTCTCATGCTGGTGCTGACGGCTCCGCAATGCCTTGGAAGACATTTTGCCACAGGGACTGCAGACCGTAGAATCGTGGTCTGGACCCAGGCACCGGAGGCAGCAGTCGTGTGTGTCGGTGAGAGACATCAGTTTCTTGCACCGATCACACTTCTTAAAGCCACTGGCAGCCATCGGGGGAAAAAGGGCCCCTGCAAGATCAAAAAATTGGGCTGCCAGGGAAAAGAAAAAAGGCGCGAACGCAGTCTCTAAGGACAAAAACCGAAAAAGAGAGATCCGGGCTCGGCACCGGTGTACCGAGTCCAGGTGGGAAAGGAACCAACGTCGAACCGATGAAAAACTCGACCCAACGCAGTAAAAATCAACTTTTTTCACGGGTGACAAGGACAGGCGTCCGTAGGGCTCCGCGGAAAAAAGCAGACTGAGCAAGATGGCACCTTTGGGCGGGAAGGGGACCGCGCATGCGTGCTTGCATTCCCAAAGGCTTTCTTTGAAAGCTGGGGAAATGCTCTGCATGGGGGCTCCGTCGACGCCGACGTCACCCATATGTGAGGACTGACTTCCTGCTTGGTCCTGGAGAAAAAGGTTACACTCTTGACCTGGAAAAGTGAGGAACCACCCAGTTCCTGGCTGCAACTGGACAAAGAGTGGGCAAGGGAAACCCGAAGAGAATCCCCAAATTCCTCGCAGTTTGGGACGATTATATTCAGACGTTGTCTCTGACAGGCAGGAGCATGGTGTTGAATGACCTGTAAGAGGTAGTTTGATGAGGTTGGAGGCCAGTGGAGATGTTGGGAACATGGTTCAGTTGGCAACTGCAGGACAAGAGGAGGGTAGAAGGGGTTGGGGGTTAGTGGGGATGGATGGGGGGGAAGAGACATATGACATGACTTAATTATTGGCTAGCTAAGGACCTCCAAAGGTCGGGGTCTGGGGGGTAGGCCCCATCACATGTCCCAGTGCTGGGGCAGATATTAGGCTCCTCAGTGTGGCTGACTGTATAGTTTAGCCATGTTCAGGGCCTGCCAGCTGGGTGAATGAAGTACATTTCGGTGGGGGGAAGAGGGAGAAATCATTGTAAAAATGAAAAAATTGTTATTATTATGTTTCTTATGAATTTTATATGGTTACCTTGGGAGTGTGTAAGTATCTGTCTCGGTCTTCAGCCAATCTGCATCCTTGCCGCCCCTCTCTTCCTCATTCACCTCCGTAACTGTCGCTTTTTACTCACCAAGACTACTCTAGTACACAACTTGATTCTTCAGAATTCGTTAAATGTGTTGTTCACCACTGAAACCTGGCTCCGCAATGGAGAGGATCCTTTGCTTACCTGTTGTCTCCCACATGCTTTTTCGGCCTTCTCCTCCCCATGGCTGGGCCAGTCTGGAGGGGTTGTGGTCATTATCCATTGCTCTTCCCTCTCTTTTCATGAAGTCCGCTCCCCGGCTGTCCACTATCAGGAGGCTCTTTTTCTTTGACTTGATTTGGTGACACCCCTGTACTTTCTTCTGCTCTATGTGCCCCCGTCTATATCTCCCCACAGTTGGGACAATCTCCTTTTAACTATCTCAGAGACTTGTCAGACGGCTGCCTAGGGTGAGAACTTACACAATCTTGACGATGCATATATTCATATGATTCTTGCAAGGTATTGTGGGTAATGTAGTTCTTTCACTCCAAACACAGCTGAAGACAATAATTGAGTTGTGAAACCAGTGGTTAAAGCCAATAAAATACTTCTTTTATTGATGGGGTTTAGTTCACCCAGCACAAATATGCTTGGTAGCAATATAAATGAGGTTACTTGCTTGCAGTGTTTAAATGGATAACATAAAGTCACAAAGCAAATCAGAAAAACAACCTTCAGCTTGTCAGGCAATTAGCTAATGTTTTCTTAGCAAATAATTACCAAATAAAAAGGCACAAAGAAATAAATGAACTTTGTTTGTTAGGTTAACTTCTGCTTATTTTCCACGCAGATCCCAGCAGTGATTCTCCCTTGCTCACACACACAATCAGGTGCAGCTTTAATTACTATCAATTGACCAGCTGAAAGCCTTTAGCTGGCTGGCTGCTACTGTGTGAACCCAAATCCTGCTTTAAGAGCTGTTTGCAGTGGAAATAAAGAACAAAGTTAGGTTTCTTTGTGATGGCTGATGTGTTTGCTCACAGAAAGCTAGCAATAGCATTTAGATAGAGAACAGTCCATGTAATTAATAGTTTCATCTGCTGTATCTTCCCCTTCATCAATCAGCATAGGGTCACTATCATACATTGGCACAGACGAGTCTTTCATTAAGGCACTATCATGCTTATTCCCTTGCTGCCATTCACTATTATAGATAGGGTTTGGATCAGTGTTCATACCTGAGCCTCTCCTGCTATCATAATTCCTCTCTGTATAGCCTGGCCAGTATGTAATCCAGTTCTGATGTCCAGCCTTCCAATCTTGATCCCTGGACACTGGATCTTTCCTCACATACCTTCTGGCATAGGTCTGAAAGTCCTTTCCACGTGCAGTCTTCTCTCTTCCAGGTAGCCACTGGTGATTCCTATCTCTGCCATTCCATTCCTCTGGCTGACTCCAGTCCAATGGACTCTGCTGGCATTTGGAATACCTCCCAGTATAGGTACTGCCTTGGAATCTCCCAGACCTTCCAATGGCCTTTCTTCTCTTCCTTCCAGAGAGTTTCCTTCTCTCTCTATCCGCTTGGCTTGGCTTCTGCTTCTCGAGATGATGTTGGTGCTTGAGCTTGGAGCTGTTGCTGTATCTGTGTCTGAAGCTGTCTCCTTTCCTGAAGCTCTTTCTGTAGCTGTTATCTGTAGAATAAGCTCTATTCTTATTCTGTCCTAATGTGTGCTCCTCCCTAACACAGCGCAGCTGTGTTGAATCAGGTCCTGCCCTTTGAGATGAGTGCTTAGGGATTACCTCATAGCTCTCTTGATTGCACACACATTTTCTCACTTCAGCCCCTCTCATGGCTGCTGGAAACCTGGTGCATTCTGGGACTGGTAGTCTTTTATGTGAAAACTCTGTTTTCTTGCTTCTACCAGAACTGACAGGTTGCTTGTTCAGAGTCACATCATCTTTTCTATAGCTCCTACCTGAGCTATGATAAGCTTCCTTATCACAGACTGTCTCACTGTACCCTCATGTTTTCCTCCTAGATGACTTTAACTTGCACTTCACTCTCCCCACTAGGCCTCATGATAGGGCCTTTGCCTCCCTTCTTAATGACCTTTCACTTGTACATGTTACTTGCCCTACACACATAGCAGGATACATTCTTGATCTACTTATTACTTTGACATCTTCCATTTCTGCTCTCTCTATGATATCTACCCTTCTTCTCCCTTGGAAAGACCATTATTGTGTATGCTTTACTTTGCAGCTTCCTTGCTCATCTGCTTCTCCTCCCTCCTCTCCTACTCTGCAACAACACAGGTATCATGTCTCTCCTCTCACTCTGCAGCATTTCACTTCGGCGGATCAAATTTTCCACTCTCATTTTTTTTGGTTGTCTCCTGATTCACAAGCCTGCGCTTGGAACACCAGTCTTTCAATGGCCCTTGAACACCTGGCTCCCCCCACACCACAGCATGTGTTTCACGCAATCCTGCCCACCACCCTTGGTATCATTCAGGCTTCTGTCTTCATCGGACCCACCTCCAGTGAGCAGTGGAGTGCATATGGCACTCTCACCCATCGCCTGATACCCTTAACATCTTTCGTCTGCGACATCATGAGTATCACTCTCTGATTACCTCAGCCAAACAGGAATATTACTCCAACTTGATTTCCAGATCTTCCCAATCTTCTCATCAGTTTTACTAATGAGTGCTACCTGGCAGCGTGTGTTCTGGAGCATGCTGGGTCATAACAGTTAGTGCAAGATGATTCCCATGCTAACTGCGCATCCCACATTAGAGGCGCAAATTGGTAGGGTAGGAGGCAAAGAGTGGGTTTGATGAGCTCGGCACAGTTAGCGGTGTTCACACCGTGCGCTAACTGCATTAGCAAGGTTTCACCTAACGCCACCTAAATAGATGGGTTAGGTGCACCCACGCTAATTCAGCATGAACTATGGGACAGAGTTCCGCATTAACTGCCAGGGAAATTCTTTCCACGCCCCAACAGTAAACGCAGGGGGGTTGCATGTAATGCGCCATAGTTTTGGCACTATTTGTGTGTTGGGTGCAGAAATTTAGTGCATGTTAATAAAAGGTCTCCGTAGCAATAAATTTTGCTGCACAATATTGTATCTGATTTATTTCTGTGTTGCCAATAGATGCAGGTTATGGCTTTGTGGATTGTCCTTATCATGCTTTTTATTTTGGGTATCAGAGGTAACAGGCCAGTACGAGTTTCTCTTTATCCTTCTTGTCATACTTCATCAATTGTAGTGTTTGCTTTACTGAGATGTTATACAAAATCACCAGTGAATGCGCTCAGCACGGCTTGGGGAGAGAAATGTATCCTCTCTCCCTTAGAAATTAACAGCAGTTTACTGATATTTCCACAGACCTCTTTCTCAATACTCTGTAGCAACAAAGATGTGCAGATTAAAACAACAGGATCTGTCTTTCCTGCTGAGCTGCAGCTGCATCTATTGTTTCAAGTTAAAAATAGCTGATGCTGAACCAGGGCAATAACTATTAGCCATGCCCATTTTACCAGACCCGACAGTATCCTATTAACCGACTCAAATCTGATAGTGATCCATATTGATTAAAGTAAACCAAATATATGGATCTGTAATTTCAAACTTTTTATTGAGTCAAGGCCACAAACTTCAGGCTTGCATCATTATTTCATAATACTTCCTGTGGCCCATGACACTTGTTCTCTCATTAATCCCCCCCCCCCCACCACCACCACCACAAACACACACACACACACCAATACAATACAAACTATTCAAGGTATTTTCCACAAGTGTAATCACATTGAATCAAAATAATGTAATTTTTAATACATTAATCTTCAAGAATGAAAGAAACACCACAACATGATATTAGCTTTTATTCAATACTGAGAAGGAGTGAATAAAACACCCACAGAGTAAGTACTCATTGACCCACAGAGTAAGTACTCATTGTAACATGTGTTCCTTAAGGGAAACTCACAGAAGGTGAAGCTAGCCATAGCTATCTGGGTGGGAGGGCGCTAAGGATGCTAATTTGCCAGAGAGGGTTGCAAATTTGCCAGAGAGGGTTGATCCAGTCCTGCTGTTGTTAAGTGCTGTCAAGTTGGTGTCGACTCGTGGCGACCCTCTGGATAGTTGTCCTAAACTGTGTTCAGTCAATCAGACGGCTCATTGTTCATAAGAGTGACACTGAAAGCTGCTGTTATTGTATCAATCCATCTCATTGCTAGCCTTCCTCTACCTTGCCAAGCATGATGTTTTTCTCTAGTAATCTCTCTCTTCGCATGATGTGTCCAAAGTAGGAAAGTCAAAGTCTTGTCATCTGAACTTCTAAAGAAAGCTTAGGTTTGATCTCCTCTAGTACTGACTGGTTTGTTCTTTGGGTAGTCCTGGTATACACAGTATTCGTCACCAGCACCATAATTCAAAGGTATCGATTTTCTTCCTGTGTATCTTTTTCACTGTCAAACTTTCACATCCATATGATGCATAGTAACATAGTAAATGATGGCAGATAAAGACCAGTATGGTCTATCTAGTCTGCCCAGTAATGATGTTATTGAAAATACCATGGCTTGAACAAGTCAAATCTTTGTATGGAGAGAGACATCTCTGCTCTTGAGAATCTTGTCTAGGTCCTTCATAGCAAATTCTGCCAAGAATAACGCATCGTCAGATTTATTGACTGCTTGTAGTTTCTTTATTGATAGTTGATATAAGTAGGTTAAAGTTGTCAACTATTTCAATTTCTTCTCCATCAACAATGAACTTATTGATTTTGCCAGTTGTCAGGATCTTTGTCCTCTTTACATTAAGATGGAGGCCCATTTTAAGACTATGTTCCTTGATCTTGAGAAACAAATGTTTCAGATCGTCTTCACTTTCAGCCAGTAATGTGGCATCATCAGCATAGCGAAGGTTGATGGTGAGTCTTCCACCAATCTTCACACCTCGGTTGTCTTCATTCAGTCCTGCTTTGTTCTGCATATAAGTTAAAGAGGTAGGAAGAAAGTATGCAGCCTTGTTGTATACCGCTGCTGATTTTAAACCATTCTGTTTCTCCTTGTTCCATTCAAACTGTTGCTTTTTGATCAATGTAAAGGATGTGCAAGAGAACTATCAGGAATTCTGGTATACCCATGCTTCTTAATGTGGCCCTGAGTTTCTCATAGTTTGCACAATCAAAAGCCTTGCTGTAGTCATTAAAACACATATAGATATCCTTTTGATATTCTTTTGTCTTTTCAAAGATCCATCTCCCATCCACGATGATGTCTCTCGTTCCTCGCCCTTTCAATACCCTGGTTACACTACAGGCAGTTCTTGTTCCAGGTATGATTGTAGTCTCTGCTGAATAACCTTGAGTAGAATCTTGCTGGTATGTGGGATCACAGCAATTGTGCGATAATTTCCACTGTCAGTTGGAACACCTTTCTTTAGTGTTGGTATAAGCATAGATCTTTTCCAGTCAGTTGGCCAAGATGTTGTCTTCCAAATTTCCTGGCAGAGCCTTGTAAGTATGGTAACAGCTGCATTTGATTGCTGTAATACTTCAATGGGAATGCCATCAATGCCCAGTGCTTTGTTCTTTAATAAGGCTTTCAATGCTGCTTCGACTTCTTCTTTCATCACCAATGGTTCCTGATCATAAGGTACAGGCTGAAACAGCTGTTGGTCTACTTGATATTTATGGTATAATGTCTCTGTATATTCTTTCCACCTTTTCTCAGTCATCTCAACATCATTCCAACATGGATTCCTGAGCATCTTGTAGCATTCCAATTCGAGGCTGGAATTTTTTCTTTAACTCTCTAGCTTTGGGAAAGCCAATCTTGTTCTTTCTCTAATAGTTTCAGATTCTATTTCCTTGCATGCGTCATTGTAATACTTCTCCTTGTCTTGTCTTGCTGCATGTTGGAAACCTCTGTTGAGTTTTGCAATTGCCTCTCTTTCTCCTTTGGCTTTAGCTTCTCTGCATTTCTGGGCAATTTTCAGTTTCTTTGCTCATCCATTTTGGCCATTTTTGCTTTTCATATTTTGTAGAGACTTCTCACTTTCTTCCAACACAACCTTCTTTATGTCATCCCATCACTCTTCAGGAGCTCTGTCATTTGTATCTAAAGCAATCAATTTTGCAGGCAGTTTTTAAATTCTGGTGGTATATTCTCAAGATCATATTTTGCTACATTAATGAGTGGCTTGCTCTTTTTCAATTTTAGCTTGTGTTTGCATACTAGTAATTGGTGATCTGTACCACAGTCAGTTCCAGGTTTTGTCTTTGTTGATGTTATAGAGCTTTTCCATCATTGACTTTCACAGATGTAGTCAATTTGATTTTTGTACAATCCGTTGGGTGAAGTCCATGTGTACAGTTGCCACTTAAATTGCTGGATGAAGGTGTTTGAGATAGATTGTTGGTCTTGCAGAATTCTATCAATCTTTCTCCAGCTTCATTTCTGTTGCCAAGTCCATATTTTCCAACCATTTTGCTTTCTTATTTCTTGCATACCTTTGAGTTCCTGTCACCCATGACAATTAGGATATCCTGTTTGCATGTTCTGTCAATTTCAGCTTGTACTTGTTCACAGAACTCAACTTCATCCTCTTCTGCAGCTGTTGTTGGGGCATATACCTGAATTATAATTATGTTGATGGGCATTCATCATAGACAAATAAAAATTAAGCATTCACTGATTGCATTGTATTTCATTACAGTTCTTGCAAGTTTCTTCTTGATTATAAATGCAACACCATTTCTTCTTTGTCTTTCATTTCCAGCATAGTAGACCATGTGGTCAACAGATGCAAAGTGCCCGATGCCAGTCCATTTCAGTTCGCTAACATCCAACAGATCAAGTTGTATACATTCCATTTCATTCTTGACCACCTCCAACTCCCCTTGGTTCATGCTTCATATGTTCCATATCCCAATTGTAAGACATCTTTGTAGCTTCTGACTCTCATTTCATGTGCAGCTACATCAACAGTCAGACGTCCCAAGGGCTTTGACCAAACCACATCATAAATGCTGTCTTTACTCTGAAAAGTCTTCAGCAACTCCCCAGGAGTCAGTTGAGTGCCTTCCGACCTGTGGGTCTAATCTTCCAGCACTATAGTGCAATTTGTTTTGTTGTGACTATCCATTGGGTTTTTGTGGCAAAATACGGAAGTAGATTGCCAGGCCTTTCTTTCATGCAGGTAATTCTAGTGTTGCCATTGTCACAGAAATGTCATCCTCCACTGCTGACATGTCCCATTCTGCTGCTGCCCAGATGGGTGTTTTTTCTTGGTCTGGCACCTCAGCTTAGACCTGTCCATTCTAGTAGATCCTGCCAGTATTTAAGCTACTGATAGCTTAGCTCTCAGCATCACTGATGCACACAAGCCCTCACAGCACAACAAGCTGCAAACCAAGTGAGGGGATCCAGTCCTAGTTTATCCTATTTCATGCAGGAACTTGTAGTTTTTATATCCCAAGTCTACAAGTCCCTGCAAGCATGAAGTTGGCTTGATCCTGTGCTGGACTTACAGGCAAATCTGAAGGTAGCTGGCACACTAGAAAGCAGGCATACTACTGCATATAAACATACCTAGATTAACACTAGCACTTAAACACCCCTGCACACAAAACCTCCAAAACCTCAAGAACACAAATGTAACAAAAGGAAACTTTCACTTGATCAATTCATAACAGTTACCCATTAACTAACCCCAAGGAGGTAGAAGCTGAAAGGATTGCAACAAAATGAGTAGGATGAAAAGAGCTGAGAACAGAGGCAGGCAAAACAGAGATGTGGTCATGATCATTAAAAAGGAGGAAATATACAAAGCAAGCTTTCCATGCCAAGAGAAACAGTTCTAAGCTGACCCTTCATTTCCTCAAAAAAAGCAAAAATAAAGAGGGGGATATTGTCCAGGATATTCAGTGGCACTAACAATTAGCATCGGGGAGTGCTGGGGGCATTCTGGGGCAGCACCATAGATAACCAGGCTGTGGCGATATTGAGCGATGAAAGTTGCCGCAGCCTTGTTAGCTTCCTGTGAACCAGAATATTCAATGCCGGGGCTCGAGTATGGCCCTGGCATTGAATATCCAGGTTTAAGTTTCAGTAGTGATAGCTAGCAGCTTTAGCAGTGCTAGCTGCTGCCACTGAATATTGGGACTAAAGATTTTTTTTAAACTCCTGAGCATGGTTGAGATCTTTCAGCAGAAATGCACACCATCTCTTTCTTCACAGAGAGCCCCACCTAAAGCAAATCTTCTGCCATGGTGGGTGGGGGGAAGAAGAGCAGCAGACATACCAGCAAATCCAAAGCTGAAAGTTGACTTTCCTCCTTTCTTGAGGGCTTTGGATCCATGCACAGATCTGCAATTGATATCTTCTAGACCAGCCTCCTCTGGAAAGAAGCTCAGTTGATCCACCAGCAAGATCTACAAGGCAACCCCACCCTTCTGGAGGGGAGGAGAGGGAGCTTCTCCTGAACCACACTCAGCTGCAATATTCCTTCAGTTAACTCCACAGCCTGCAAGGTGTCCTACCTTAGTGACAGTCACACAGAATGGATCCAACTGAGTAGCAGTCTGAGCAGTTCTTCTCTCTCCGTCTCTCCCCTTCACCTGGACCATTGACTTGCAGCAATCCAGCCCTTCCCCAGCCACCTTCCACCCTACACCCAGACAGACGGCTGAGTGGGTCAGCCAGGATCCTCCTGCCAGTGTTAGCTAGCAGTTTCCATTCATAAAAGCATGGCACATGCCTTGCCTTATCTATGGTTTTTGATTTCCCTCCCTTGCTCTGGGAGAAGCATCTGTGCTCTTGCAAACACACTGCTGCATACCAAAGCCCAGAGAAAGGAGGAGGAAGGGGAGCAATGGTGTAGCTACTCTGATTCTGTCTCCAGCACTGCAACATTCAAAACGTGCAGATTGAATATCTTCTACTGATCTCACAAGATTAGTAGAGAGGAAGTTCAGGCTGTGATCTTTGGATGTTGCAGTGCCAGAGAGAAAGTCAGAGTCACAATATTTGGTTGCTTCTGCTGTCCCATGGGAAAGGGGAAAAAGCCTGGGGCTGTCGTGGGAGAGGGGGGTGCAATGAGGGAAGAGTGGGTGCTTGCAGTACACCTGCACATTAAGTCCCGGTACTCATTACAAAATATGAGAGGAGATCTTGGCATGCGGGCAAGAGAGGAGGGTCAAATGTATTGGACTTGTCATCAGGGCCGGCGTTACCATTAGATAAACTAGGTGGTTGCCTAGAGCACTGGTCCTCCAGGAGCATTCATTGCCACTGCTGTTCCCCCTCACCGGGACCTACAGTAGCAGGAATGGCTTGAAATAGCCCCACAACGCTTACCTTCAAACTTTGGCTCCGCAGAGCTGTTTGCTTCCACCTACCACCTTTATAACCTTTGTGGTAGAAATAAGAAAAATAAGGGACATTGGCTACAACGGTTCTACACAAGCTAAGTAGACCAACATATGCCATTTTGTTTTAACTTATAAAAAAAAGGGTATAATAGAAATCAACCCGCTGAGAAAATTATGTATAAAAAAATTTAACATTATGAGCAATATTAAGTTATAAGATATGAAAATAGGCCGTGGTCATTGATGTTAAACGTGCACTAGTTTGGGTATAAGTCATTAACCCAAAAAGAAGTGTGACAGCAAGTGGCTGGAAAAAGTGAAAAAAACTTGCCGTTTATCTGAGACCGCATTAAGGCCATGAATGAATGAATGAAAAAAATCTAAAGGTTAAACAACACATGGGTGAAGTAATTTTTAGTTAAGTTAGCATTGAGGAGTGGGCAGCTGGTTGGGGGGATGCAAGAGATGAGCCTCACCTAGAATGCCTCATCTCCTTGCACCAACCCTGCTTGGCACATCTGTAGTACTTGGATATGTCTATACATAGTATATGTGTAGAAGGGCTCTGAACTGTCCCTCTATATTTTTCTCAGGAAGAAAATTCTGGAGCCTGCTTCTATGAGGGGTGCTTGAAGTAGAGTAATGGAAGATGGGCTCATGTGCCCATCACTGTTAGGGTGCATTTCCATCTTTTGTTTTGGAGTGAACCATCAAAAGCCCTGTACTTGGGGGCAGGAAGGCACTTTAGTGGGAGAAATTGCCTACAATAGAGTAGAGCAGAGGGAGCCTTTTGGAATTACAGGCTGCTAAGGAGAAGCATAGAACTATGTATTGTCATGGTCAACTAAGGCTTATGCAGAGAAAGGAGTTTCCCCAGACTAGCTTTGGACAACCAGTAAAGAGAAACCTAATCTCAGAAGCTGAATAGAATAGGGCCTCGTTAGTACTTGGATGGGAGACCACTTTGGAAGACCAAGTGTTGCAGAATTACTGCATGGAAAGAAGGCCTTGTAATGTACTTCCAGTTATATCTTGCCATGAAAACTCAGGGGATAGTCACAATTATCCACAGGGTTACCAGGAGTCGGCAACAATCTGATGGCATACAACAAGAGAAATGTAGGCTTAGGGGAGATCTGTTGGAGAAGTTCCAGCTGTGAAGAGAGAGAGAGAGGAAGCAGCAGAAGCCATTCAAGACTCAGCTACAGCCTCCAAAGGATTCAAACTGCAAGTATCTGATTGTATTTCTTGAGAGGTTGGTAAGACCCAGAAGGAATATTCCACTCAAAATCTTAAGACATTCAGACTGAGATGTGAAGGATCAAAACCCAGTTTATCTCTAGGATTTAACAAGGAGGTATTTGAACAGCTTTGCTGTTTTTGTCTTTGGTGATTGGGAATATTGTTTCCTGGTGTCGTTCCTTAATGGTACCTACTTTTGGAAATATGAAATTTTAGATTTCAAGATCCATGGGATAGATAGAAGTATTTATGTACCAGAGAGACTCAGTGTTTTGTGGATTGTATTTTGTGAGTGTATTTTAGAGAAAAATTGAGGAGTTTGTGATACCCAGCTTGGGACCACCAGAAAGAAATTTGTATGGCTCAGGAAGGTGCAGTAGGTGGTCTATCTGACTACAGAAAGGGATTTCTTTTCTAATTTTTGCAAAAAAGACATATCATTTCCCTATATCCCTTTTAAGATATGGCAACCTGAATTGCACACAATATTGAAAATGTGGTCGCACTATGGAGTGATACAGAGGCAATATAATATCCTTGGTTTTATTCTCCATTCCTTTCCTTATGATTCTATTTGCTTTTTTGGCTGCTGCTGCACACTGGGCAGAGTTTCAATTTATTATTTATGATGACACCCACATCCGTTTCCTGGGAGGTGGTTCTTAACATGGAAACTTGCATTGTTTCTCTCTTCTCTCTGCAGCACTAGACTTGTATCTTCCCTTCTCAACTACTGACTTTTTTGTCCCTCCCACCCTGTGGCTTACCTTTCTTATGTAGCCTTCTGATAATCGCTAGCACTAATTATTCTCAGGTGCACCCCATCCTAGTACTTCTCTTCTGCATCCCCATACTGTATCTCCTTTGATATGCAGTCTCTCTCTTTCCATCTTATTCTTATTCATTTCTTGTTAACTCCTTCTGATCTTTTCCCCTCATTCCATCAACCTCAGATTTCTATTCCTTATCACCTACTCCTCACCGTCCTCATCTCTCCTGCCATTTTGTCTTCTACCCTATCATCCTCTCTTGAGCTTCACCGTTTTTCCCCCTCATTCAGCCATCTCCACTCTCTCTGAAAGAACCTCACCCTTGTCACTGTTGTACCTTCTCCTCTCTCCCTGCCTTATTCTCCTGCTCCTCCTTCTCTCATTTTGGGAAATCAATCTCAGCCGTGGCCCTTTTAGAATTTTTTAACACTCCCAAGGCAGATCATGGTACAACTCTCAAATTTTATTCATATCCCTCTTCTTTCCCCCTCTTCTCTCCCTTTCTGATTCACCTTGTGGAATGTATGTTCTGTCTCCAATAAACTTGCCTTCCATTTATCATATCCGTGACTTATTGCTTTCTACTGCAACTGTTCCTGCAGCATTCAAACATGCTGTGATTACACCCTTCCTCAAAAAACATTCACTGGACCTTACCCGTCCTTCTCATTATTGGCCCTCCTCCCCTTTGATTCTAAACTACTCGAACATGCAGTTCGCTGCCACTGTCTTGACTTTCTTTCCTCTCAAGCCTTTCTGGATTCACTGCAATCTGGCTTTCAAAGTCACCAGTGACTTGTTTCTTACCAAATCCAAGGACCTTTATAAAATCCCCACCCTTCTTGACCTTTCACTGGTTTTGGCACTGTTGATAACCACCTTCTTCTCAATGCCCTGTTCTCCCTTGGATTAAGGGAATCTGTTCTGTCTTCGTTTTCTTCTTCTCTTTCCCATTGTACTTTTAGTGTATGTTCTGGTAGATCCTCCTTTACTGCCATTCTGCTTTCAGTTAGTGTAGCTCCGTGTTTTGTCTTCTGACCTCTCATATTCTCTCTCTACACCCAGTCCTTTGGTGCACTCATTTCATCTCCATGATGTCAGGTATCCGGGCTGCTTGACTGCCACCTCACTGGGGGAAGAAGCTGTGAGTCAGCTTGGGAAACATATTTCCTCTTTTCTGTAGTTTTCCTGCAGCTGCTACTTGCAGTGGAAGATGGAATCTGCTGCCTAGAATCAGTGCCTTCCTTTGAACTTAAGTCGAAAGGGTATTACTTCTACAAATGTTAGAGTATGCCACTATTCTGCATTATGTGGATTTTCAAGCTCTTTAAAATGCCTGCACACCTCTGATATTTTACAAGATGCCCTTGGAAATGAGGCTGAAGGCAGGGCACAAGATGAAAAAGCCAGGGCCTATTTTCACACTCTCCTCTACTTGCTATTATTGTGGGATGCTTTCTGCAATATATTGAGTCAACCAACACTTGAGCTGCAACCCTGGGGACTGAAGACTAGTGGCTTGCAGCTGGAGCCATGGAAGCTGCTCAGCCTGAAGCTGAAGTCTGGGCAAAGCATCCTAGAAACTGCTGAAGGAAAGCCCTGGGAAGAGCCCACTGGACCAGCAAGGTGTGTGCCTTAATGTATACCACATATAAGGAAACCCAGTCAGACACACCCTTGCTGGTTCAATCATTTTTGATGAGTCTGACCTTCGTCTACTTTCTTAGTGGAGTGTTTGCTTCTAGCATGGCTTCCTTTTTCTTTCTGCTCACTGTCAAAATTTCTGGCTCCTGTTCCAACATCTGCTTCCTGCTCCATTTCTGCCTTTGTTACATCTTCTGGTTCCTGATTCTGCCTAGTTCCTGCACTGCTCCTCCCTGCCGTGGGCCTAGCCTCTCCATCCATGATAGGCTCTAACAGTTTGAACAAGCCCAAAAGCAGGAGCTAGATCAGCATGGATCCTACAGCAGAGATTTGAAAAATCTGGCAGAAGTCTTGCAAACCATGCAGGCACAGTTGCAGTCCCTTTAGCAGAAGATGGAAGCTCTCCAACTATTTGGTCATGAGCAAGAACAGCCATCTACTCATGAACTATGCATGCCACTGCCAGAAAGTTTTGATGGCACTAGAGGAGAATTGTGTGGGTTCATACACCACTGAAAACTCTGGTTTTGTCTTCAACCCTATATGTACCTGTCAAACTACCCCAAAGTAAGCTTCACAGAGAGTTTTCTCATGAAGAAAGCCCTGGCATGGACCACTCCATTGCTGGAGCAGAACAATACCATCCTGAATAACAATATAATGAGTCTCCACAAGGGCCGATGAACAGTGATAGGTGTGTTACAGAGTTCTGGCACTGGGCTAATGACCATGACTGGTATGAGTCAGTCCTCTGCAACCATCTCTGATGGGGTCTTTCTACTCCTATAAAGTATGAACTGGCATGATTGGATCCTTTGGCTGTCTAGAAGAGTTATTCATACTATCTGTATGCATTGAAATCTGCCTGTCAGAATCTATCCTGGAATAAGATGCCAAAAGTTTTAAACTGAGTTGCAGTTTCATACCCTCAGAAAGATAGCAGTCTCTGGAAGAAGTCTCTGGAAGAGTTAAAGGTACAATGAGGTGGCATTTGTCAGCAGAGGAGAAGAATAACATCACCAGGAAGGTCTCTGCCTCTACTGTGGACTTCCTGAGCACATGTGTAATAAGTGTAGAAAAAGGCCTCATGATGAGTCACAGGAGGGAATGATGTCACAACCCTGATAGAGGGAGAGAGCCAGTAGCATGTACAAACAAAACCTCTAAGACTGAACTTTGTAATTGGCACGCAAACTGCTCATGTGAATGTATTTCTCAAGGTGACTATTACTCAGGATCACCAATAGGTAAATACAATTTGATTTGATTCACACATTACATTTTGCCATAATCCTAGTGATATCCTGGCTAGAATGCCATGAATCCCATATCCAGTGGAGAACACATTGGATCACCTTCCCATCTATGAGAGAGCTGAATGCCTAATCTTGTAACGAAAGAGTGACCCAGAGGATGCTGCTGTGGAAATCTAAGGATGTGCACCAACACAGAAGGAAACTGGGCACCTACTGGAGTGATACTTGAAATACCTTATGACTGTCCAATAGACTTACAATCCGGGGCAGAAGTCCTATTTGGTAGAATATACTCTCTATCTGAACCAGCACTGAAAGCTCTAAGGGAATATCTGAAAGAGAATGTAAACAAACGATTTTTCAGGCTTTTGACTTCTCCAGCACAGACCCCGTTTTCTTTGTACCCAAAAAGAATGGCTTCTTTCAACCATGTATAGACTACTAAGCACTCAATCCTGTGACCGGTCAGAATTCGTAACCTTTCCAACTTATCAGTGAACTGCTGGAATGCTGCCAATTAATGCAAATTTTTACCTGGTGGAGGGGACCTACAATCCTATCTGTATACAAAGAGTTGAAGATGACCTTTCAAGCATCTAGTGATGCTCTTTGGCTTAAGAAATGCCCCTGCTACTTTTCAAAACTTGGTAAATGAGATATTCTGGGACCTGTTAGATCAACGTGTCAAGGTATATCTAGGAACATAAGATATGCCATACTGGGTCAGACCAAGGTCCATCAAGCCCAGTATCCTGTTTCCAAGTGGCCAGTCCAGGTCATATGTACCTAGCAGTTTCCCCAAAAGACACAGGTTCCACAATGCCTGCATTGGGTCAAGCATTGATTTTCTGGGTCCCTTTTTTAATAATGGTTTATGGACCTTTCCTCCAGGAACTTGTCCAAACCTTTTTTAAACCCAGCTACACTAATAGCCTTTACTACATCCTCCAGTAACAAATTCCACAGTTTGATTACACGTTGAGTGAAAAAATATTTTCTCTTATTTGTCTGAAATAGTTTATCCTGTAGCTTCATTGCATGTCCCCTAGTCTTTCTATATTCTGATAACGTAAACAATCGATCTACGTTTACCCGTTCCACTCTGTTCATTAATTTATAGACTTCTATCGTATCTCCTCTCAGCCATCTCTTTTCCAGGTTAAAGAGCCCTAACATTTTTAGCCTTTCTTCACAGGGGTATTCTTACATCCCCTTTACCATTTTGGTGGCTCTTCTCTGAACCTTTTCTAATAACGCTATATCTTTTTTAAGATACAGCAACTAGAATTGCACACAATATTCAAGGTGCGGTCGCACCATGGAACGATATAGAGGCATTATAATATCCTTTGTTTTATTTTCCATTCCTTTCCTAATGATACCTAGCATTCTATTTCCTCTCTTGGCTGCTGCTGCACACTGGGCAGAGGGTTTTAACATGTTATGCACAATGATGCCTAAATCTTTTTCCTGGGTGGTGGTTCCTAATGTGGAACCTTACATCGCATAACCATAGTTTAGGTTGTTCTTCCCTAGGTGCATAACATTGCACTTGTCCACATTAAATCTCATCTTCCATTTTAATGCCCAGTCTTCCAATTTATCAAGATCTTCTTGCAATTTTCCAAAATCCTCATGGGTTTTAACAACTTTAAATAGTTTTGTGTCATCTGCAAATTTCATTACCTCACTCGTTATTCCCTTTTCGAGGTCATTTATGAATATATCAAAATGCAGCGAACCCAGCACAGATCCCTGTGGTACTCCACTATTAACCTTTCTCCATTGAGAAAATTGGCCATTTAGCCGTACCCTTTGCTTTCTATCTTTTAACCAGTTCCTGATCCACAATAGTACACTGCCTCCTATCCCATGACTCTTTAGTTTTGCCAAAAGTCTCTGATGAGGGACCTTGTCAAAGGCTTTCTGAAAGTCCAAATACACTATATCAACTGACTCACCTTTGTCTACCTGTTTATTCACACCTTCAAAAAACATAACAGATTAGTAAGACAAGATCTTCCTTGTCTAAAGCCATGTTGGCTGTCTCCCATTAAGCCATGACTATCTACATGTTCAGCAATTTTGTTCTTTATGATGGTTTCTACCATTTTTCCCGGTACTGACATCAGGCTCACCGGTCTTTAGTTTCCCGGATCACCCCTGGAACCCTTTTTAAAAATTGGTGTTACATTGGCAATCCTCCAATCTTCAGGTATTACAGATGATTTTAATGATAGTTCACAGATTACTAATAGCAGGTCTGCAATCTCATATTTCAGTTCTTTCAACACCCTGGGATGTATATCATCTGGTCCAGGTGATTTGCTACTCTTTAGTTTATCAAATGGTTGTAACACATCTTCCCGATGTATCGATATTTCCTTCAATTCCTCTGCACCTTTAGATCCACTTCAGTCATGGGTAACATCCCTACATCTTCCTCAGTAAAGACCGAAGCAAAGAATTCATTCAGTCTCTCCGCTATCGCCTTGTCGCCTCTTAGTGCACCTTTAACCCCTCTATCATCTAATGGACCAACTGACTCTCTCACAGTTTTTTTGCTACGAATGTACTTTATTACACGTTTTTGCTTCCGCAGCAAGCTTCTTCTCAAATTCTCCCTTTGCCTGCCTTATCAATGCCTTGCATTTAACTTGCCAGTGCTTGTGCTGTTTCCAGGTTTCGTCATTTGGCTCTTTTTTTCCATTTACTAAAAGATGCTTCCACTTTTCTTAAGGCGTGGAATACAGCAGGTCTGGTCTTCCAAGATAGTATTTTTCAACAACACCCAAGCTTGATGCAAGTCTTTAACCTTTGCAACTGCTCCTTTTAGTTTTTTCTTAACTATTTTCCTCATTTTATCATAGTCTCCCTTTCAAAAGCTAAAAGGTAGTACTGTGGATTTCTTTACCATCCCTCCTCCACTAATTAAATCAAACGTGATCATGCTATGATCACTATAGCCAAGTGGCCCCAACACCCTTATCTCTTGCACCAGATCTGGTGTTCCACTAAGGACTAGGTCCAATATGGCTTCCCCTCTGGTCAATTCATGAACCAGCTGCTCCAAGAAGCAGTCATTTATTTCATCTAGGAACTTTATCTCCCTAGCATGTCCTGCCGTGACACTGACCCAGTCAATACCGGGGTAATTGAAATCACCCATTATTATTACTGTGCTGTAACGTTTGTTAGCTTCCTTGATTTCTTTGAGCATTTCATCATCCATTTATTCATTCTGGCCAGGCGGCCGATAGTACACCCCCACTGCCATCGCCTTCCCCTTTTTACATGGAATTTCAATCCATAGAGATTCTAGAGCAAATTTTGTTTCCTGCAAAACTTTAATCCTTTCTGACTCAATACCCTCTCTAACATAGAGCGCAACCCCTCCACCAATTTGATCAGCTCTATCATTACGATATAGTTTGTACCCAGGTATCACAGTATCCCACTGTTTGTCCTCCTTCCACCATGTCTCTGAGATTCCAATCATATCTAACCTGTCACTTAGTGCTATATATTCTAACTCTCCCATCTTATTTTTTAGACTTCTAGCATTTGCATACAAGTATTTTAGAAACTGTATTTTATTTATATTAATCTGGCTATTGGTAGGCATGGGTAATTTGGACTCTTTAAGCTCTGTCTGCTCCATACTCAAGGGCATTTGGGCTACTTTACTCTTTTTTGGAACCTCTCTGCTTTTGGTAGTATCCTTCAAGGATACATTCTTCCAAACCATGCACTCTTGGGCGACTGTCGGTTTTCCCCTATTATCTAGTTTAAAAGCTGCTCTATCTCTTTTTTAAAAGGTTAATGCCAGGAGACTGGTTCCATCCCAGTTAAGGTGAAGCCCATCCCTTCAGAAGAGCCCCTCCTTTTCCCTGAATGTTCCCCAGTTCCTAACAAATCCAAAACCCTCATCCTTGCACCATCGTCTCATCCACGCATTGAAACTCTGGAGCTCTGCCTGCCTTTTGGGTCCTGCGCGTGGAACGGGAAGCATTTCAGAGAACACTACCCTGGAAGTTCTGGATTTCAACTTCCTGCCTAAAAGCCTAAATTTAGCCTCTAGAACCTCCCTACCACATTTTCCCTATGTCACTGGTACCGACATATACCAAGACAGCAGACTCCTCCCCAGCACTATCTAAGACCTTATCTAGGTGGCGCGTGAGGTCCGCTACCTTCACACCAGGCAGGCATGTTACCAGGCAATCCTCACATCCACCAGTCACCCAGCTATCTACATGCCTAATGATTGAATCACCAACTGTAACGGCTGTCCTAACCCTTCCCTCATGGGCACATGGCCCTGGAAGTACTTCCTCGGTGCGAGAGGGTTTTACATCACCTGGAGGACAGGTCCTAGATAGAGGATCATTTCCTGCCACACCAGGGTGATGCTCTCCTGTCACATGACCTCTCTCCTCCATGGCAACAGGGATGCTGCCAGACTGGAGGTGGGACTTCAGGACTACATCCCTGTAGGTCTCGTCTATGTACCTCTCTGTCTTTCTTATGTCTTCCAAGTCTGCTACTCTAGCCTCTAGAGAACGGACTCGTTCCTTGAAAGCAAAGAGCTCCTTCTACCTAGTGCACACGTAACACCTCTCACCAACTGGGAGAAAATCATACATGTGACACTCAATGTAAAAGACTGAAAAGCCCCCATCTCGCTGCTGGACTGCTGTCTGCATCTTAGTTTTAAGCTTGTGTTTAAATCTTTAAGTTCTTTAATTACTAAGGGTTGCTGTGGATACTTATAGTAATAAACGTGTACCTAATACGTTTAATATACCTTGTTCACCTGAAGCTTAATTAATCTCAGTTCCTTAATGTATGACTGATTTGGATAAAGAGCTGCACCTGAGAGCAGCTCCTTTCCTTTAAGATGTGTAGGTATCTATAAAACTACGATTATCCCAGGGGTGGGTGGGTGTTGGGGAGGGAGGCAGGGAAATAAGACCTATTAAAAGAGGGCTGCTAAACAGTACCTTGTCCTGTGCTTCTAAGGTAAGCTGTGACCAACTTCCTGGGTGTTTAACAGTCCTTGCTTGGATAGAAGGAGTCTTTCAAAATGGCCTTTTGACCTGCCACCTGGCTTTAACACCTATTTTAAAAATTTCACAGGTCTCTTGCCCCCTAGGTAGAAGGCCTCTTTGTAAAGGTCTCTATAAGACTTTATTTATTGCTCAAAGAATACTAACCCTGTTTTGCCTTTTATGCTAAGTTATATTCTGATTTGATTTAAATTAAAGCTCTTTGCTGCTGCTAGGCTCTGACTTAGTATGAAATTAAACTAGAAGCTCTCTGCTGGGTTCTAAATTTAACCAGAAAGCTCTCTTCTGTGTTTTAAATTTAAACTGGAGAAGATGGAGGTATTCTTTAGGTAATCCAAGGTAAAGCGAGTTGGCATAGTCTAATATTGGTGTGATTATAGCCTGACATACTGTGCGGAAGTGGTTATTGTCCAGGATAGGTTTGAGTCTTCAGATAAGCTTGAGTCAATGGTGTGCTTTGTTGGCAGTTTTGCTGATATGTGATTGAAGGGAGAGTTTGTTATCTAGGGTGCCACCTAGGTATTTCACTTCATCTTTTACTGCAATGGGTTTGACTAGGATGTTGATCGCAGGGGGTGGTGTGAAGGCTTCAGAATTGTCGCAGTTCACAGATAGGGAGTTGTCAGTGAGCCATGAGATCATATCCTCCAGACACTTGGTAATGGGGGCAAGGTCAAGTGTGTGTGTGTCTACAGGGGTATAGACCATGATATCATCCGCATATATGTGGTAGAGCATTTTATGTTGTTTGATTATGTTACATATTGTCTGTATTCATATGTTGACTACGATGGAGGATAACTCTGATCCTTGAGGAATGCCTTGTGATACTGTGAATTTTGATGATTTGATATCACCAGATTTGACTTGTTGGGTTCAGTTGGAAGGTAGGATGAGAACCATTTTAACGTGATGTTGCACAAACCGATTTCCTTCAGATGTTGCAGCATAATGGAGTGGGATATTGAGTCAAAGGCCGAAGATATATCCATGAAGATTAGGATGAATCCTTTTCTTGCGTTGTCAATGCCTGTTATGAGGTTATCAAACAATGATGTGAGGAGTGTTTTAACATTGTGTTGTGGCCTGAATCCATGCTGGTGTATGTCTAGTGGGGCATACATGTCAATTCAGGAAGGCCCTGTAACATCACCTGTTCCTCAAATACTTACCAGAGAACAAAGAAACACATTCACACCCAAATATCAATAACTACATTCCAACCACGTAAACTTTCCTGTCTCAACAGCACATTACACTACTTCAACAGATTAACAGTACACTTTTCAGACGCTATGACACTGTTATGTAAATAGTTATTTTGTAAATAGTTGCTCCTGTTATCCTGTTATCCAAGTTGATTTTCCTGTTAACTGTAATAACCAGATAAATGTAACTTGTCTGAGTTTTCTTGTTCCATGTAAACCGCGCTGATAACGAATAGTGCGGTATATAAAAAATGTTAATAAATAAATGTGGTCCTGCAGTTGTCTTTGAATGGCTTTCTCAAGGACTTTGGTGATGAATAGAAGGCTGGAAATTGGGCGGTAGGATTTTGGGTCTGATGGGTCCAAGGTACTCTTCTTGAGGATTGGATGTATGGTTGCCTGTTTGAGGGCAGCTGGCATATAGCCTTGTTGCGGGGATAACCTTACGATTTGCTGTATACTCTTACTGAGCTGGTCCTTCATAGCGTTAATCCAGGCAACTGGGCACGGATCAGTGGAGGAGATTGTCGTACTGAGTGAGTCTATGATTTGCTCGATCTGCGAGAGTGAGGAGATAGAGAAGCCATTCCATGTTTCCTGATGTGCCAAGGCAACTGGGCTGGTTGAGATATCTGATCGGCTTTGAGCGAGGTTGTTATTCTTGCTAATAAGGAAGTTTGCAAACTGTTGAGGGTCCATGGTGTTGGTGTCCAACTATGAAGTATCCTTAGTTGGTAAGCTTCCTGACAATGCTGAAGAGTTCCCTGGGTCTGTTTGCTGATTTCATATTGGTATTGGTATAGTATTGTTGCTTGGAGTCGTTTATTATATTGTTGTATTCCCCTTGTTTAGCTCTGTATCGTTGCATATTGTCCTGGGTTTTGTTGTGTTTTCATTTTCTTTCTATTCTTCTGAGGGCCCTTTTTGCTTCTCTGATGTTGCTTGAGTACCATGGAGTGTTGGGCCTTTTGCAATTACTTGTGGGTCTTCTAATCGTGATTGTAGCGGTGGTTGAGATAGTATGATGCCATTTTTCAATGATTTCATCCAAGTCGTTACTATCGTGATGAAGCGATGGTGTTATTTCCCATAGGAATTCTTCCTTGTTAAAGGCTTTGAACTTTCTGTGTGGAAAGCATGGTTCCTGCCGACAGTATGAACTTTGTATGAGCATCGAGAATATTATTAGGTGGTGATCAGACCAGGGAACAGGAGTAATAGATGGTGTAGGTATCGTGTTCTGCATCGTAAGTTGATTTGGGATGAAGACCAAGTTCAGGGTTGTCCCATGTCGGTGGGTGGTGGCATTAAGTATTTCGGTGTAGTTAAGGGCTAGCATTGCTTTAAGGAATGCGTTGGCTTCTTTGCTAGGTAGGGAGCATAGGTTGCAGTCTCCTAGTGCGATGAGGGGTTTCTGCTGCGATCCATTTGAGTTGACAACTTCCAGTATGGTTGAGAGCTCCTTGTTCTTGGTATTTGGTGGCCTATAAGTAAGGAATAAACTCAGATATTTGTTGGAAATGATAATGGTGTTGTTTTCGTCCGAGTCCACGGATAGAGTGGTTTTGAATGTGTATTGGCTTCTTGCTAGTATAAGCATACCACCACCATGTTTGCGTGTCCTGAAGCAGTTGAAAGCAGTGTAGTCGGGTGGGATGATTTGGTTCAGTACCACTTGGCCTGTGTCCATTAACCAAGTTTCAGTGAAACAGACAATGTCAAGTTTGTGGGTCAGGATGTAATCATAGATGATGTTTGGTTTGTTCCTGATTGATCTTGCATTAATTAGTGTGCATTTGATAGGGGATGTTACAATAGGGTTGCAGTGGTCTAGATGAGGTAGTTGTGTGCGTTCTAGGTGTATTACGTTGCGTGGCTTGCGTGCAGAGGATCTCTGATGTCGAAGAATCGGAGTGGTAGTTAGCCATGTTGAGGAAAGTGGTGTGCTGGTAGGGTGTAGATCTTGTTCCGGTGGAAGTTGCTATGTACACTAAGGATATAACCAGCAGGAAGTATTGGTTTAGGATAGTGCTCTATGACTTAATCTTTGCATCGTCTGTGGTATGAGTAGTTTTAGTTCGGCAGCTGAGTTGCAGTTTTGATGTTTTGATTTGCAGGGACAGGGAGCTAAGGATGTTAGTACGCAGGCTCTTCTTATGTATCTTTTGTATGTTGATACGGCCTAGTGCTGTGCTGAGAAGTCGTAGGTCTGATAGAACGGTCCAGTGGTGAGATGATATGATTGAGACGTTTAAATACCTCCATGACATAAATGCACTTGAGGAGAGCCTCTTTCCATTGAAGGTAAGCTCTGCTATGAGGGGACAAGGAATGAGGGTGAAAGGGAATAGATTCAGGAGCGATATGCAGAAATATTTCTTTACTGAAAGAGTGGTGGATCCGTGGAATAGTCTCCCAGTGGAGGTGGTAGAGATGAGGACAGTATCTGAATTTAAAGAAGCATGGGACAAACACAGAGGATCTTTAAAGGAATAAAGGGGACTGTTGTAGTGGTTGATATGGAAGGACAGACTAGATAGGCAATGTGGTCTTTTTCTGACATCATGTTTTTATGTTGGACTTCTCTTCGGGCTAGAGCACAGGAATTCCCGTGCAGACTTATTGAGTTTTTCAGAACATTTCAAAGCTTTGGGAAGCAAGGACCACTTGGCTCCATTGTGTGATGAAACCCATCAGCAGGGAGTTCCTGTTGTCAACGGAGAACACCATATGTACAGGTATGTAACTTTGTTTTATCCATAAACATGCGTGTATGTATGTATGTAAATAGCACGCAAACACACATACATCCGTAACATACATGTGGATTCCGCTTTCTCTTACCCCAGTGCTCATACCCCTACCGTCCCTCCTCGGAGGACCTCGCATCATCAGGGGCTGGGAGACACCACCACAGGACTCCCACTCCCAACTCCCAACCAGTTGTCAAAGGTTAGTACAAATTATTGGAAAAACAAAGAGCTTAAGGCTGACCTGGAGCAATCTGGAGCTGCTGTCTTTTGCAGAAAATGATCACAACATTTTAAAAGAGGTTCAAGCACAGAATCCCTGCAAGAAATATAGGACGTACTGGAAATCGTGTTAGAAATTTATGGATTTTAGGGATCGTATAAATGACGAGAACCTTAGGGGAAGTCTTACACAAAAAATGGTTTCTCTTTTTGTGTGATCCAACCTGCTTGAACAGCTGCTGATACCAGCACATCTCTTTGTTTCTCAAAAGATAAAGTAGGATCCGATGGTAATATCCTATAATATTATGGATCACTAAGTTGTGCTGTCAAATCAGCATAATATATGGTTTGAGATTGCAAAACAACTGCTCCACCATTGTCCACCAGGGTGTCAGATGAAGATAATGGATCTAAAGCTAGTCTCTCTTTTCGTGTGATGTTTGAATGTTGTTGAACATATTTACATTCTAAGTCTTCCAAATCTGCCAAAATAAGCTTCTGAAAAGCAGAGATAACTGGATCAAGTTCACCTGGAGAAATCCAATGGGAAGGGTTGCAAACCACTGAGATATCAGGAACCGGTGGTTTATCAGAAAAAAAAAGCATGATCTGTAATTTGAGAAAGAATCTGTACAATGCAATCCACATTTTAAATGAATCATATCTGACAGTGGGAACAAATAAAGACCAAGGGGTCTGTTTACTAAGCGGCGCTAGTGGCTTCCATGTGATAACGGAGCCACGGCCCCGTTGAATAAAATGGGGCTGCAGCTCCGATTTTGCATGGAAGCCGCTAGGGCTACTTAGTAAACATACCTCCAAGATTCAAAACACTCTCTTGTTCAGGAGTTATAATCTCTCCTGAGAGGTTGATGACTGCTGTCTGCTTCTTGATCTGGTTGTGGGTCCGCTCCACTGGTCTGATAGCTGATACCGTCATGGCAGTCATCTGCCCAGGTAGTTGACTTCCCAAAAGAATAGATCCCTTTCATGGTGAACATAATTCTGTTGATGTCATCCTCTATTATAAGAATCATCACTGTCTGTATCGTCAGTGGAACAGTCAAAAGAAACATATTTAAGAAAGAACACAAGAGGAAGAACATCCGCAAAAAACAAGCAAGTCCACAGAAAACTGTAGGGATTATAAGGTTTAGGGATATGTTCCTGGTTCATAATCACTCAATGGCCTATATTCTGCTCTAATAAAAATATGTCAACCAAACTACTATATTGTGGACAAAGGAAAAAACCCAGGCCAGCATAAGGATATTATAAGCCTTAGCAGAGTGTATGCATGGACTGGAGAATCCATGCAGAGACTTTGTGCAGAGGGCACGTACACAGGAAACCATGCAAAAAGTATAAGCTGAGCCGTTAGTCCTGAAGACAGTAGATGGTTTTGACAGTTGGTGAGTATAAGCAAGACAGAGAGGCCTGGAGGAATGTTGAAACAGGAACAGAGGGGACAGAAAGGTCAATGACAGGAAACAGAAGGAGGGAGAAGAGGGGGCCTCACAGAGGGATGGATTTGGAGACTGTATGCATATATGGAAGCAATACACGGAAGCAAAAAATGTATATATGTAACATGACTATTATACTCGGGGGAGGAGGAATTCTGGAAGTGTCTGGTGTCTGATGACTGACAGAAACTCTCCTCTCCCCTGCCTGTATTTGTCCATCAGTTATCTAATAAACAGAGATTCTGATTGCACCTGTACTGACCTTTGGATCTGGACTATACAGGAAATTAGTGATAATGATTGCACCTGTACTGACTTTTGGATCTGGACTATACAGGAAATTAGTGATAATTAGTAATCGATCTCTTGTGAGTAACAGGGCCTCACAATTGGTGCCGAACACCCGGGATTGGGGTACGGGTGGGTCTTTATGACCAAGATACAAATTTAAAGATTTGGATTCCCCTCAAGAAAGAAGAGGGAGCTACGTTCCCAGTGCGTAGTAGAGACCGGAGGAGAAGAAGTGAGTGACAGATCCCCTAGGAAGACGGCAGCTGTGAAGACGGCGTCGTGAGTATAAGTATTTTTAACCAAGCTTGGTAAGTGTTGTTTAAGTTTTGTTTTTGTTATATGAATAAAATGTAAGAAAAATTTGCTGTTATAAACTGGGACTGAATGATAAGTGTTTGAGACTGCACGTGTCATTTGACACGAAGCGTGTGTGTGTTCTTGCTCACGGTTCCATACCTCCACGAGGAGATTGGCTGGGCTTGAACGAAGCGAATTCTTGTTTGAAAGGTGTCCTGGACATTTCGTGCACTTCCTTCCTCTGTAAATAAAGAGGGTGGATATTTGAGATCCTTAAATAAAAGGTTGCACGTAGGAATCATGTCTCTGTTTAGGAGAAAGAAAGATGGCAATCAGGACATAAAGGTAAATCAAGTTTCCCCAGTGACTCCGGTCGAACGGATGATGAGAGATAATCCCTTATTAGGAAAGGAAATATTGAAAGTTTGCCTTAAATGGGCAAAATGGAGCACTGCTCCTGGAACTCCTCTCGGCTGGCCACCGGAGGAGTCCTTTGATGGTCGTTGTTTAGTAAAAATTAGGGATTAAGTTTTATTTCATAAGACTGGGGCTAGGCAGCTGAAACACTTAAGGTACATTTCCATGTGGATGAAACAGGTAGATCCAAACACCCTCAGTAGTGATGATCCACCCCCCTATTGGACGACAGAGAGTCGTACAATGGCAGCGATAGGTTATGCAGACCCTTCCATAGATCTAGACACCAAGGAGACAGAATTAGAGGACAGACCTAAAGATAAAATTAAAGATAAAAGACCAGCAGAAACACACAAGGAAAGAGTTAGATACTGGGATGAGATAAAAACACCATCTCTTATTGAGACTCCCCCATGTAATCCAATATATCCCTATCGGGAATTGGAAGACATAATGCGAAATAATAACTCCCAACCACGTAGAAGATCCCAGTCTGCATCTCCCCGCCGGGAACAGCATACAGGATGGGTCCAGGTAGCAGGTAAATTACATTTGACCCCTGATCCAATCCCTGAGCCCCCGGTGTGTGACCAGTCATTGCTGGGGGCCACAGGGGGTGATCAAACCCAAGTACAGTCCACTCCCTCTGTCCTTGACTCCATTAATTGCGATAAGTTTCCCGTGATGTCAGCGGACAAATTCCCTGGTAGTATTGATTTACCAGAAGGTCAATGGGAGCGTGATTATTTTTCTAAACAACCATGTGAAAGTAGGCAGAATGTTAGGAACCGGACGACCAGAGCCCATGAATATCACTTAATGCCCGTACAGAGTTCTAAAGAACCAGTTCAACCTAAGAAAACCCCTGTAGATTTTGTTTTTAATGAAGAAGGAGTGAAGGTTTCTATGTATATCATTGGAGTTCAAACTTACATGGGTAGACTACAGCCTGTGCCCCGCAAATGAGAATTTGGCCAGAACAAGGGTCACTGAATACTACCCTAACATGGCTCTCATGCTTTTTCAGACTCTCTGCAATACCTTACCTTTGCCTATCCAGTTAAAGCTAAAAAACATAGTAGCGTTAGAATCAGAACCATGGCAGAAACAACAGGCACAAATTTTTCATTTTGTCAGACAAGCTGAGGAAGAATTGAATAAACCAGAGAGGGACAGAAAAGCTGCCCAAACTCGTTTGTTTAATTTGCAATTGAAAGAAATAGAACAGGAGAAGAAGAAGGGAGGGCGGGTCAGCAGATCTGCTACCGACGAAAAGTTAATTAAAGCCCTTCGGCAGCAGGTTAAAGAAGCAAGGCAGCAAGCTAAAGAAACACGGAAACAATTTGAGGAATGTATGGAATGTTTGGAAGATTCTTCAAGTGATAGCAGTGCAGAAAGTGACTTTGAAGATGTATGTAGACAATTGATGCGAGTTTTGAATGTTCAAAAGCGTGGTCAGCTTACGGGTCAGGAACCACGATCCTTCCCCAGACAAGAGCAGGACAGGGAGAGAGATTTCACTTGTTGGCGGTGTGGTGAGAGGGGTCACCTGCAACGGGTCTGCCGTGCCCCACTACCGGGAGGGTGGCGACGATATGACCAAGGTCCCCCACCACCTGCAAGACCCCGCCAATACCCTATTTGGCAGCCCCCAAATAGGACGGGCTATGGCAATAGGGAAGATAGACAATGACTAGGTATATATGATATGCAGGTGGTGCTGGGAACAGAGGAGCCCCATATTGAATTAACTTTGAATGACCAAGTAATGAAATTCCTAATTGATACTGGAGCCACACTTTCTGTTCTGAACACCATGCCCATAGGTGGAACCATTGGCAGAGACAGTGTAATGACCACTGGGTTCGATGGTAAGCCAGTAAAACCCCCCGTGACTAATCCAATTTGGGTGGAAGGGCCACAATTTGCCATCTTCCATAGTTTTTTGTATGCCTCTCACTGTCCTATAAATTTGATGGGACGAGATCTAATTGTAAAAGCCCAAGTCACCTTAGTGGCAGGAGCATTTCAATCCGCAGGGATAAGTGAAACTGGCACTTACCTCCTTAGTCCATATGGGCGGGTACAAGGTACACCGGTTCACATACGATTAAAACAAGGGAAAGAGGGTCCTAAATTGCCCCAATACCCCTTGCAGCAGGCAGCTATAGAGGGTGCACGAGAGGAAATTAATCAACTCAAACTACATGGTATCATAGAACACAGTACTTCGGCATATAATACCCCTCTTTTTCCAGTTAGTAAACCTAATGGTAAATGGCGAATTGTGCATGATCTTCGTGCGCTGAATCAAGTTGTAGAAACTCAGTTTCCTGCAGTTGCAAACCCAGCCACCACATTAAATACAGTACAAATGTACAAATATTTTACAGTATTAGATTTGAAAAATGCCTTTTTTAGTGTAGAAATTGATGTTGATTCTAGACCCTTACTGGCTTTTCTTTTTGATCAAGTACATTACCAATGGACACGACTACCTCAGGGTTATGTCGATAGTCCTAGTATATTTTCCCAGATTCTCTCACAAGATTTACAGGAGTTCAATTCACATCTCCCTGGAGAAATGTGTTTGCTACAATATGTAGATGACATTTTACTGTCTGGGTCAGACTATGCACAAATGCAGAAGTATACACAGGAGTTAATACAGGAACTGCATGAGAAAGGGTACAAACTTAATGCAGAGAAAGCACAACTCGTGCAGACAACAGTTACCTTTTTGGGGTTCCAGTTAAGCCAAGGATCTATTCAGGTGGGAGATAAGACAGTACAACATGGCTTACAGTTACCTGTCCCCAGTACAGTGAGAGAACTTCGGTCCGTTTTGGGCACCCTGAATTTCTGTAGAAATTGGATCCCAGCCTTTAGTTCTCGGACTCTTTGTTTCCGCCCTTATTTGAAGGGTGGTGTAAAAAATTCAGACAAAATTACTTTAGACCCTTGTGCTGTAAGCGTGCTCCAGTCCATTTTGGAAGATTTAAAGTGTCTTCCAGCCTTACATTTGCCGAATCATCACAAACCCTTTCAATTGATGGTAGTGACAGGCTCTCAGGCTTGGGCGGCCATACTATTTCAGGACAGGGTTTCTATCTTAGCGTTCTTGTCAGGCACTTTCGGATGTACCGAACTTCCCCTGCCTGATCTTGAGAAATTAGTCATTGCGGTCGCAGCAGCGATAGAGAAGGTTTTGTCTATTTTCAATCCTACTACCCTGATTCTCTATCAGTCCATTGAACTGAAGGCTATTCTAAACAAAGACACGTTACATTTGTCCCCGACCAAATTACAGCAAGCCTGTGCATCTATTTTGAACAGTGGAGTGATTTTCCGCCCTCTCACTGCCTCCATGTGCCCACTAAGTTGGCTACAGACAGCGGTAGATGTTCATACCCCAGTATGTGACTCCCCCTATGAGGAAATTTTATCCATTATGGTATCACCCTCTGACATGCCACCAGATAGTGAAATTTGGTTTACTGATGGATCAGAACAGAAAGGTGCTGTGAGATTTGCTGCTGTGCTGGTGACCCCTGATGGAGTGTCTGAGCATCGCTTACAGTATGCTCTGGACTCGGATCGGGGATATTCAGCACAGGCAGCTGAACTGTGTGCTATATTAGCTGTCCTAGAGGAACGTCCAGAAACGCCCCTGATTTTCTACACTGACTCACAGTATGTTAAAAAATTGTGTGGGGAGTACCTCCAGATTTGGTTACAGCGGGGATTTGTTACTTCATCTAGTAGTCAGCTTGTACACAAATCATTGATTCTATACTTGTATGACCTGTTACTGCAGCGCCAGCAGAAAGGTATTCTAACCTCTTGTAACAGGGTCCCCGGCCACTCCAGACATTATGGTTTCTTACATTTCGGAAATGCTCTGGCTGATGAAGCAGCTAGACAAGTTACAGATGCTGTCCCCATTTTAGTTTCTACACGAGCAAAGACTTATCCCTTACCTTCACTCCAGGATTATCAGCAGAATCTTCTGCAAGATGAAGTGCAGAAGTGGAAATTGTTAGGATGTTCAGAGCACAAACAGTTGTGGGTTCACCCGTCCGGAAAGGCTTGCATTTCACTCTGGTCTTTACAACAATTGTGTCTCTTGTTACACTCTGTAGCCCATGCCCCTGCCTCCAGCGTTTGTGCACAAATCTCTGGGCTCTTCTGGTACCCCCGTCTTAGGGCCAGGGTGCAGGAATGCTGCCAGCAGTGTCCCCAATGTTTAGAGAATTCTCCTGTGAAGGGCAAACAAATGCTACAAGGTCATCTCCCCGTTGTTCAGGGTCCGTTCATTTCCTGGTATGTAGATTTCACAGATATGCAGGTCTGTGTAGATGGATACAGATTCCTTCTTGTCTGTGTCTGTCCATTCTCCAAATGGGTGGAGGCTTTTCCCTGTAAACAGGAAACTGCAGCAGAAGTTTTCAAATGCTTTTCTCAGCATCTATTCCCTCGTTTTAGTATACCACAAAATGTTTATTCTGATAATGGTTCTCATTTCCGGAATCAATTAATGCATCTTTTCTCTACAGCAGTGAACCTGCACTGGAAGCATGTCTCAGTCTATCGCCCCACCTCCAATGCTCTCGTCGAACGGACCAATGGCCTGCTCAAGACTGCCCTGCATTTGATTCAATCAGACAAAGGTTTTTCCTGGTTACAGGCCCTGCCTCTAGCTTTGTTTCAGCTCAGAAATTGCCCACTGAAGAATGTTGCTCTAACACCACATGAAATATGTACTGTGTCACAAGGTAGACCTAGGGCAGCCCGAGAAAATGGAGATCAGCACGAATGATCAGAGGAAAAATGACAGGGTAAACAAAATAATGTCAGATGGTTGCTACAGACAACCCAGACACACGTGCACAAGGGCCAGGAAGACACACCCAGGTAGCGAAGAAAGGGAATTTGCTTTGCCCGATAGGGATCAGCTGGGTAGGGGTGGAGCCCAAAGACACGAGGATAAAATATGCTCCCAAACAGATAGAAAGGGAGAGGTGTTGAAGCAACAAGGGTCACAACCAGGGAGACCGCGGCGAACACAGCTGAAGCCGTGGAGAGAATGGATTTGGAACGAGAGAGAGAGAGAGTGAGAATGAGCTATTGGAACAGCAAGGGAGCCAACGTAAAGGTCTGAAAGAATCCAGAGACCTGTATGAAACATTGGAAAGTCAGCAGCCTGATAGCGTGTATGTGCATGGAAGACACGAGAAACGTGGGAAGACTGCCATAGCAGGTACCAGTGCAAGGAATGAAAGTAGAGGCTATTTGCTACCTAAGTGGGTAAAACCCCAGAGTAATAGAAATAGCCATACAAAGACAAGCTGTAGAGAAGCTGAGAATAACTTTTCCCCTTGTCACAGAAACCCTAGGAGAAGAGAGGTTTCCTTACCTGAAGAAGCTGAAGATTTTCCTAGTAATTGTGAGCTCCCAGCTTTTGGTAAAGTTCCGTCTAAACCTTTGCAATCTAGGTCAGCTGAGTTACGAGAGCTAGACCTGAGCAGGCTCAGAGCCTACCATAATTACCCTACTAACAAAGCAAGTAAGGATTTGAGTTATCTACTGGGATACCAGCAGGGGCAGAGCTTTGGCAAGCTCAACTCAAAGCCATACGGTATTTCCCAGAAAGGCATTAGTTCAGAGGGAGAAAGAAACTTCCTGTGTGACGGAGCAAGCCAGCCGTACTCTTATCCAACAGCTGATACTAAGAATATAAATGCATGTGAGCCTGAATTAATGGAATGTGAGAATTCAGAGATATCTATAGTTCCTGAACCGATGGATTGTTCTTTAACTATGATTGAACCGGAGTTCTCTCTAAGATAAATGCTTGATTGTGACCAGAGTTCCAGTACTGTAACCTGTGTGCTAATTACACTTACTCTCCAACAAACAGCAGACGTGAGCTGGGCTATCAGCAACAAAAGAAGAAGCCTGTATGTGACAGTAAGGCTGTTTATTCTTTTCTTTTATTTGATGTTTTGAAGCTGAAGTAAGCTATTTGTGTTATCCATTTGACTTTTGTTATATGCCAAAGTTGGCTCTTATTTGTGTTGGCAAAAAAGGGAAGAAACCTCAGGGACGGGGAATAAAGCCCTAAACTTGGAATGAAACTTGTTATGTGATTTATACGAAAGAAGGCACAACTATCACCCTCAGAGAGCCAGGCAATACCGGTTCCTACCGATAGGGCTACGGGGGTGTGACAACTGGCAGGCGATTGTTGCTATACAATCTGTCTGAAACGTCTGTTTCCTTCCCAGACTCTATATCTCCTTACATTGCAGGTCTGCGCTTAGCCTTAGCAGAAATCTCCCGACGCTGTGCCATCTGTGATCAACATCCGTCTCTTCCCAAAGAAAGTCTGATTCCAGTTGGGACCAAAGTTTATCGTAGAAATCCTCATCGAAGTTCCTGGCAAGATCCAACATATTCAGGACCCCATATTGTTTCTGCGTCCACTCCTTTTGCTGTTCTGTTGGACTCTGGTCAAACCTGGACTCATATTGCCCACCTTTGGGTTCCTTGAACTGTGCTTTGGACTTTGATTAATCTTCTATAACATGTCTGCCTCTCCTGCTCTTAAGTATGCCTTTTTATATTGTTTCATGTTATTTGCGATTCTCCTAGCATGGCTTTTGTTTTTCATTTGTGCCCCTGCCCCTAAGTCACCCCCCACCACTACCACTTCCTCCCTGAATCGTTCCCTTAGGTCTCTCCTTCTTCCCAATACCTGGAAATCAACTGTCCTTGATGGTCAGTTAGCCATGTTTTTAAATAACCAAAGTCCTTCTGCCCTTTCCCGTCATCCTAGAGCTACAGCATCTGCCTCCAATTTATGGCAATCATCTGTTCTGGATATTTTACGCTTAACTAATGTTTCTGATTGTTTAATATGCACCCCCATCCCTAAAGCTGTAAAATATGCTCCCATAGCGGTTTATCCTTTGTCCCTCTCGGAATTAATGGGAAAGGTCTCTTGTTGGGACAACAAAAACTTTACTGCTCCATGTTTTGAATCCATAGACTGTACTGACACATGGGAGTCTGTGAATGCCTCCAGTGAACCTTTCTTTGTTTATGTTCCTTTAGAGATGCGATTTACTTATTGTCTTGTGACTAATGCATCTCTTTCATTTTCCTCTCGCTGCAATATTACTTATAATGTCCAAAATGCTTCTTGGCATATAGCTGCAGGAACTTTTGTTCCTCGCCATGGTAATTCTACGTATTTGTCACAATTTACTGCTAACCCCTCCACCCTGTCCCCGGCAGATAATATCACCCTAGTGCCTTTGCTAGTGGATTCCAATTATTGGCAGGATGCCCTACTTGTGGGTCCCTATTTACCTTCTGGTCATTATGATTACTGGCTTGGAGGTAAAGTCCCTTTTAGTTCCTGCTATACTCCCCAGTCTCAGCGCTCTACCTACAGTCATGGGAACTTACAATCTAACCTTTATTGGGGTAATATTAATACATTTCCAAGAAAATGGCATTCCTCTACACAAATTTCTGCTTTAACAGGTCACTATTTTCTTTGTGGGGAAGCCTTATTACAGAAAATTAATATTTCTCACTTGCCCTGTACCCTTGTCCGTGTATCTCTCTATTCTGCCCTTATTCCTTTAAATGTTTCACACAAAACTCATTCACTCCTCCAGCGAGTTAAACGCTCTCTAGTAGGATCAGGTTCATGGGATGCAAAAGTTTCTGAAGATGAGGCCATACAGGCATCTTTTGAATATATTAATTCTACTTACCCCTTGACCAAAACACAATTAGATGCTTTGTCATGGACATCATGGATTCCTTTTGCTACCCCTGCCCTCACTGCTGAATTAGGAATGGCTACACGCCGGTTACAATGTTTGCTTCATGTACAAATGAAAGCTGTTACTGATTCTATAACTAAGCTATCAGAGTCCCTAGAGCAAAATACACAAATGACCCTACAAAATAGACAAGCGCTAGATTTTCTCCTTGCTTCTGAAGGAGGCCTTTGTTCTTTTATTAATGCCACTATTTGTTGTACAGTCATACCGAATCATTCAGTGCTTGTGCTTAATGCTATGGATAAAATACGCCACCTGTCTGATTTACATATTGATGACTTTAAGGGAGGACTGAATGTAGGTAATTGGTTCTCATCCCTTACCTCCTGGTTTCACTCGCTAGGTGCTGGCCTAAAGGCCTTTTAATTTCTGCTGGCATCTTTTTAATTTTTGCTTTGTCCTTTTGTTGTATTGTTTCTCTTGTCATCTCCTGTTGTAAGCAACAGTGTACCAAAGTGTCCACCTCACTTCTGCCTGTTCAAACATGCCATACACATGTGAATGTTTCCTATGCTGCGGTCCCCACTTCTGAATTCTCTGACTTGGTCTTATCTCCTCCACAATAAAAAAAAAAATAAAAAAAAAATGGGCGAATTGTAGGGATTATAAGGTTTAGGGATATGTTCCTGGTTCATAATCACTCAATGGCCTTTATTCTGCTCAAATAAAAATATGTCAACCAAACTACTATATTGTGGACAAAGGAAAAAACCCAGGCCAGCATAAGGATATTATAAGCCTTAGCAGAGTGTATGCATGGACTGGAGAATCCATGCAGAGACTTTGTGCAGAGGGCACGTACACAGGAAACCATGCAAAAAGTATAAACTGAGCCATTAGTCCTGAGGACAGTAGATGGTTTTGACACTTGGTGAGTATAAGCAAGACAGAGAGGCCTGGAGGAATGTTGAAACAGGAACAGAGGGGACAGAAAGGTCAATGACAGGAAACAGGAGGAGGGAGGAGAGGGGGCCTCACAGAGGGATGGATTTGGAGACTGTATGCATATACGGAAGCAATACATGGAAGCAAAAAATGTATATATGTAACATGACTATTATACTCAGGGTTGGAGGAATTCTGGAAGTGTCTGGTGTCTGATGACTGACAGAAACTCTCCTCTCCCCTGCCTGTATTTGTCCATCAGTTATCTAATAAACAGAGATTCTGATTGCACCTGTACTGACTTTTGGATCTGGACTATACAGGAAATTAGTGATAATTAGTAATCGGTCTCTTGTGAGTAACAGGGCCTCACAAAACGGAGTAAAAAAATGACCACATCACTGATATTTATGATAAAAAAGAAGCCTTTATTTCAAAACCTTCAAGGTTCAGGACCTAACTTGGCCAGGTTTCGGCTGTCAGCCTGCATCAGGGATCTGAAGCATGAATATGTACATATGTCATAAGACACTGCATATAAACACATATAAATTATAAAATCAAACAATAAAAAAAATAAAGGCAACTCTACCGGCAAAAGACCACTTGGAGAAGAACTCCAATAGAAACATAAGGTACAATAAAGGGTATATCTAAAAAACAATAATAAAAAGATAAATACATACATCAGAAATAAGAACCATGAGAATACATATTAATCAATAACAGTTCATCTATTAACATGTCATACCATAGGCATAAGCGGTTTGTAAACGTAATATGCAATTACAAAAAGAATAACCAAAAGAGAATGTGACCATGCAATCCAAAATTAGAAATAAAAACAACATGCATTGTTTAAATCGGGCATACTCATCATACGCTTCCGTAACCTAGGAGGGAGAAAGCAATATTTTAACACCAGAGGTAGAAAACATACCATGCACTTCCCTTATAAAACCTTATCATAAAAGGGGGTGCACATTCATAACCATAACTTGAAGTAACCATAATTATAATTTGTATATAATTTGACAATAAACATGTGTGACAGAAGGAGAAAGTTAAAAGAGAAAAGTCCGTCCTACCCAAGAGCGCAATCCGGCAAAATGGACTCCACAAATACCTATATAAAAAAAACATTATAATGTGACAACTCATTTATTCAAAAGAATGGTCTTAATAATCAGCCATCCAAAAAAATGTAGTAGATATCTAGTCATAAGGGCATCATGTCCTTCAAACCCAGCATTGAAAATAAATGAAGGCTTAAACATGGGTAGGGAAGGATCGTAGAAATAGACAAACCGTGAGAAATGTTTTAAGGCACCTCCTTGCTACTCTAAAAGCATTATATAACCCAAAAGATAGTACATATATCTCAAAACACATATTCAAAAATTGTGAGAGAAAGAAATAAAAAGAATAAATATACAAAGTGCGCTTAAAGACCCATACCTTCAGCATCTCAGCAGAATAACCCAACTAAAACCGTTGGGTGCATGTCTGCCTTTTAAAAGTAGAATCCAACTGATGTAATCAACCTCCCTAATGCATATTCATAGGGGGGATGACTAAAATATGTAAAAATGCATAGCATTGGCAAATCAAACCATAAACTCTGCAAGTTGATAAGAATAAATAATAACTGGATAATAAATTATCACATCCCACAATAGGAATAAGTACCTCTCTAAAAAAAACACACCAAGTCTACGATAGAAATAAGTTCCTCTCTAAAAAACACATAACAAATAAATCAATAAGAAAATCATGGTGCTATTACATTATAAAAAATCTAAAACCCAATCTCAGAAGGGACACCACACAGCGAAGAAAGAAAACAGAGGAAAAATCTCTCATTCCTTATATTACTCTATGAAATCATCAGGGTGAAAGAGGCAAAAATGCAAGAAATGCTTCCAAAACCACATCCTGTGCTATGTAAGTCTGAGAAAAAACAGGTAGTGGCCATGCTGGTGAGTTGGGGCAGTAAAGAAAAGTTGGAGGTCGAATGAGGAGGTAAGGGAAAGGAGCTTTAAAGCATAAGGATCAGAGGAGTTATCAACATGAATGTTAAAATCCTCGAGAATAAGAGTGGGGGAAGAGGAATCCAGAAATAAGGAAAGTCATGAGTTGAAGTCAGTGGGAAAGGTAGAGGTGGTCAGGAGGTCAATAAATAACAGCTACCCAGAGAGGTAGTGGACTGAAAAGGAGTGAGACTGAGGCAGCAGGAGGGGTTGGAATTGGCAGGAAGGAGTGGATAACATATATAACAAGTTGAGAGTTACAATCTAAAAAAGTGTGTGATAACTTGCAGCATTTACCCTTCCCTTCCCCCTCCCCCTCCCTTTCACCCCTCCCTCTCTCCCCCTTCTCTTTTTCTTCCTCCCCCTTCCCCCTCCCTTTCCACCACTTCCTCTCCCCTATTTTTATTGCCTTTTTAGGCTTTATATATCAGAGCATCTAATGTGACCTATTGGTCCCCCTTTGTTCCTCCCCACAAATTTTCTTTGATCCTTTGACTATCTGGTTGATTCTATTTGAAGCGTTTCTGATTTATCATATTAGTAAGTCTCTTGTGTAACATGGTCATTTACTGTTTCAGTATAATCATCTCCTGGGCATTCTTCTGGCAAATCGTTTCTATCTGTACCCTTCTCTTCTATTGCTAACTCCAGACTTTACTTCTTTCACCTTGCTTCTCCTTATGCCTGGAACAAACTACCTGAGTCTGTACATCAGTTTTCAAATCCAAGCTGAAAACTCATCTCTTCACTGCCGCTTTTTGGATCTTGACTCACCTGATCTCCTTGTATTTCCTTACCATTTCCATAGATCTATCCCTGGCCACACCTACTGTGTTGTCTGTCTTGACTAGATTTTAAGCTCTGATGAGCAGGGACCATCTCTTACATGTCTGTGCAGCACTGCATACATCTTGTAGGGCTATACAAATGCTCAGTAGTAGTCGTAATAAGATGTATGTTGGAAATACCAGACGTGCAGTTAAAGTCTGCATACAGGAGCATTTGAGCTGTTTGAAACGTAAGGCCCAGAAGGCCCCTCTAGTGGGCCATTGGACACAATGTATGCATACACCTAAATAACTGTCCTTTTTTGTACTCAAAGTAATTAAACCTTCCCAGCGTGGAGGAGACTTAGATACTATACTACTGCGTGAATAACAGCGCTTTATCTTTGAATTATCTACACTACACCCTCAGGGTTTGAATACAGAAATTGAATATCAGGTTTTTATATAAAAGGGCAGAGATGAAGCTTGATGTACAAACACAGGGAGTCTGTTCCAGACATAAGGAGCAGCAAGGTGAAAGGACCGAAGTCTGGAGTTGGTGGTGAAAGAAAATGGCAAAGAGAGACAAGCCAGTAGAAGAGCAGAGTTCACAAGGAGGGGTGTAAGGTGTAAGGAGTCTAAGTGCCACCATCTCAGTGGGCACTATTGCTAACCTCACTCACACACATCACGATCCTGCTTCTCCTATATGTGGTGTTCACACTGCTTCTCAATTGGCCTTGACAAACATCTAAGGGTCATTTGTGCCCATTGGGGTCCCAGGATCTGGGGGGTTGGGAGCTTGGATTGAGCATCATCCTTGGCATACAACGCCTCAGCAGGGTCTCTGCCCTATGAGGGACACAGTAAGATTGGTTGTTACATGGCCTCTGAAATGGATTTACTCTGCTCCCCAGAAGGACACCTGCCAGCTAGTCACTTAGGTTCAGCAGCCTATACATCGAATGTTCCCTCACCCCCTTTGGGAAGCTGGTGCATCATCTGCTGTACCTTTGCTTTCTCGCAACAAGGTTACTGCTTGGAGGTCAGATGTATTTCATTGCTGGGGAAGAATACAGTCAATTGCTGTGTTTGTATCTGTTAGCTAGCCACATTTTTTGGGCCCTTTATAGGATAACTATCCAGAGGGTCACCATGATTTGATACCAACTCGACGGCACTTAACAACCAACACAGATGACAGATCACAGATAATCCTCTGGTGCTGTCATAGTTATTTATCATGTTTTGTACATCTGGACATCATGAGCAACTATGACTAGCTGTCTGGCTCTCTTACTCCATGGCTATGGCATCTTTTGACAACATATCTCTATACTGACTTTTCTCACAGCGCTCCCTACATGTGGCTGCACCTGTCCATATAATGGCTGCTCTCTGTCTTGGTTTATTTAGGTCTGTAAACATCTGCTATCTGTGGGGCAACTGTGCGTGCCTTGTCACAGTCTGCTTTGTGGCAATGCACCCCTGGTCAGGACTGTGTGGGCATGGGGGG
Organism: Ichthyophis bannanicus; assembly: GCA_033557465.1. Taxonomy (NCBI): domain Eukaryota; kingdom Metazoa; phylum Chordata; class Amphibia; order Gymnophiona; family Ichthyophiidae; genus Ichthyophis; species Ichthyophis bannanicus. The sequence continues at coordinate 575,646,646 of CM066035.1, forward strand.
GGGGGGGGCCCTCTGTATCATCTTACCTAGTAGTCAAGTCTCATGAGATTTCTCCACATTCAAATCTTGCATAGATCCCATACTGGATGAGTATATATAAATCGTGGCAGGATCCTGGGTATCTTGGGACAACATCTGTAATTTCTCCCAGTAAATTGCATGCAACTTGCATATTGAGAGAGTGGAATGATTTTCTGTTGCGGAATGTGGCCTTCCTCCATTAAGGGGGCCTCAGGGCCACATGTGTGCAATCTATCAACCCAAGCAAAGAAGGGAAAACAGCCACCTAATGAAATTGCAGCATTATTTGTCGCCTCTGCTGCACAGTCTGAAGGAATACAATACATTCTGATGTGTTGGTCTGGAAAGCACGTGTGATGCACGTTGACACTGCCAACTGGCTTAGATTGCAGTGGCTGCCAGCACAGATTGGAAGTTACCTGTTGTTAGGAAGGCAAGTGCTGAAGTCACCTTTAGATTTATTTATTTATCAGGTTTTATATACCGCTCTATCCTTCAATCAGAGCGGTTTACAAAATAAAATAAGTTGTCTTATTTATTTATTTATTTTATTTAACATTTCTTATATACCGCACTATTGTCATCAGCGCGGTTTACATGGAACAGAACATATACATACAGGATAACTGTAATGCATTTTACAAGTAACAGGGGTTTGAGAACTTGGAAGAAACAAGGTAAACTATATAAACCATATCTTATAATCTATACAACAGTGTAACACTTAATTTTAGTGAACATTGGATTGGAAGGAGATATAAGGGGTTCAGGGTGCTTATTTACAAATGGGAGAGATATTTACAGCAAGGGAGAAAGCTGGTGTAAGGGCTTTACTGAATAGAGAGTGGACTATGTGATGGTCCCATAGTAATCAGCGAATAGGAAGGTCTTCAGTCCTGTCTTGAAGTCCTTTGCTTCAGTTGTAGTCCTGATGTCCTGGGGGAGTGAGTTCCAAAGGGAGGGTGCTGCAAGAGATTTGCAGTATGAGGCCGGTGTCTGGATGATGTCCATCATTGGTCTATGCCTGGGCCTAGTGTCAGTTTTTTGTTTTGATCAAGTCCTTGAGGGTGTCCGGTGCCAGACTACGCTGGATTTTGAAAAGGATGAGGGCTGTTTTGAATGTGATTCTGAGTGTGATAGGTAGCCAGTGTAGTTGGCTCAGGACAGGGGTGATGTGTAGGTGTCTTGCAGAGCCTGTGATGATACGTGCAGCCATATTTTGTACCATCTGTAGGGGGCGAATAGTTGACGCAGGTAGTCCAAGGAAAATGGAGTTGCAGTAATCCAGTATGGGTGTTATTACTGCTTGACATACTGTCCTGAAATGGTCCTGGCTTAGTATAGGTTTTAGCCGTCGAATGATTGCCAGTTTATGGTAAGCATTTTTTGTAGTTTTGGCAATGTGGGAGTGGAAGTTCAGGTTCTTATCTAAAATTATTCCCAGGTACCTTATCTCCTCTTTGACAGGAATGGTCTCGTTGATAAGGTCAATGTGCTGAGGAGGAGAGAAGTTATTGTTGCTTGTGATGAACAGAGCTTCTGTTTTCTTGTAGTTGATCTTGAGGTTGTTGTTGGATAGCCATCGGGATAAATCATAGAGGCAGTTGGTTATAGGTGCATAGTCGGGCTTGTCTAAGTCAATTTGGGTGTAGATCATGATGTCATCGGCATATAGTGCATATTGGATGCTGTGTTGCACTATGACTTCCCAGATGGGTTGGATGTAGAGGTTAAAGAGTAGAGCAGATAAGGAGGATCCTTGGGGTACTCCTTGTTTTAACGGAAATGGAGGTGAAGAGGTAGCTCTGATCTTGACTTGTTGCTGTCTTCCGTTGAGGTATGAGTCAAACCATTTGAGCGTGGTGTTACGAAGTCCGATGGCCTCTAATCTTTTGAGGAGGAAAGGGTGGGATACGGTGTCGAAAGCAGCAGCTATATTGACAAAGATGAGGAGGAAGCCCGTCTTGATTTTGTTTAGTCCTTTGATGAGATTGTCTAGGAGCCGTGTAAGTAGGTATTCGACGTTGTGAAGAGGTCAGAAGCCATATTGGTGGGGGTCGAGAGGTGCATGGGTGTCTACGTGGTATACTGTCTTCTCCAGGATCTTGGCAAGGAAGGGGAGGCTGGAAATTGGACGATAGGTTGATGGGTCAGTAGGAGAGGGGGTGGTGAGTTTAGAGACAGAGCGTATGGTTGCAAGCTTGAGAGGTGGGGGCATGTAGCCTTGGGTTAGCGAAGCGTGGGTTATTTTCTGGATGTGGCATGCCAGATCATCGTTTGCTGACTTAACCCATGTGACCGGAAGGGATCTGTAGATGCTGTGCTGGTGTTGAGACTAGATATGGTATGGGTGTTTTCTTTCTTTGTGGGCACTGTTCCCTCTAAGCTGTGTGCGTGTGCGCGCGCGCACACACCTCGCTGAGAGAGCGCACATACTTTACAACAGAGCGCACAAAAATTACGGCTCTGATTCTGATAGAAAACAACACAGACGTCTTAAAATGTAAAAGTTATGATTGTAATTACTAGAAATTTCCCGCTTCATTTAGTAATTATCTATTTTCATTTAATTTGATTAAAATCAATGTGGTGTACATACTGTATTCTGACGTGTAGTTAAATTTAAAGTATATAACTCCGAGTGTCGTTATGTGGTGCACAAAAATTTAACCTTCCTTCAAAAGCCACACACAGCTGATATTTTATGCGCACACAGCCTACAGAAAATTAGAGGGAACATTGTTTGTGGGTATATGAAATTCGTTCCATGTAGCTTTGGGGATTGTAGCAGCAGCTGTGTGGTTTACATCCTGTGCTTGTTCAGTACAGGGGGAGAGGGGGGGTATGCTTGGTTGCCAAGTGTTGTGCGAAGGCCTCTGGGGAGATTTTAATCACTCCGGTGCTGCTTGGATCCTTTGTGAGTGTGCGGACTATACTGAAGAGCTCATGAGGCTTGTTTTTTGCTTTGAGGACAAGATTGGTATGATGCTCCTGTTTATGTTGGTTGATTAGGTTGTTGTATTGTTCCTATTTTTCTTGATAGAGAGACCAGGTAGTCTGCGTCTTTTTTTTTCTCCATGCTCTCTCAAGCTTTCAGAGGGCTCGTTTGGCCTCTCGTATTGATCCAGAATACCAGGGTGCAGAGTGTCTTCTTGGTTTGATACTCTGTCTACGGTTGCTGGCTGGAATCTCTGATGCTGCTGATAGAGTGGAGTTCCAGTGGTTTACGGCAGCATCCAGGTTAGATACATCATGTTCTAGCTCTGGGAGGATTTCGAGCAGGAATTGCTCCTTGTTGAATGGTTTGAATCTCCTTGTGGCTTCTTGTTGAGTTTGCAGTGTGGAGGTGTTGGGAAGGGCCATCTTGAATTGTACGGTATGGTGGTCTGACCATGGTATCGGAGTGATCAGGGGGGTAGTTATTGCGTTCCTGCGCAGAGTGTAGCTAGGGACAAAGACTAAGTCAGGTGTGGAGCCCCGCTGGTGGGTAGGTGCAGTAATTAGTTGAGAGTAGTCGAGGTCCTTCATGGCATTGAGGAATGAGTCTGTTTCTCGGTCTGGCATAGATTTGAGGTTGAAGTCCCCTAGGATAAGCAGTGGTTTGTGGGGGACGTTTATTGCGCATATTGTTTCCAGGGTAGAAGCGAGGTTGTCTGGAGAGCCATCAGGGGCCCTGTAAGTGAGGCAAATGGCCAGGTGCTTGTTCTGTATAGTGATAGTATTGCAATGTTGCGTGTTCAGAGTTGCAGCAGTGTTGAATCTGAGGTGCGTTCTGGCGAGGATAAGTATTCCTCCCCCCTCTTCTGTGTTCTGGGGCAGTTGAAGGCCGTGTAGGCAGAGGGTGTCAGCTGGTTTAGTATTACATGGTCGGAGTTTGTTAGCCAGGTCTCAGTTATACATAGTATGTCCATTAGGTGATGCTGAATTTGGTCTAGGATAGTGTTGCTTTTATTCCTCACAGATCTGGCATTGATGAGTTCTATGCTAGTGGAGGTGAGGGGTGTCTGTTGTGCACATGCAAGTATGTTGGAGTTGAGGTGCATGCGAGTGGGAGGTCGTTTAGGGGGCTTCTTGATAGTTGTGTGTCTGTGTGGTGCTAGATGGATAGGTGTGTTTGTATGGTGCTAGATGGACAGGTGTGTTTGGTGTGCTACCAGGTGTGTCTGTGTGGTGCTAGATGGACAGGTGTGGCCTCTTCCCTGTGTGCTGTCACACTGAGGTGGGGCTCCAGCTACTGGCACAGCTAATGGATGGCTGCCCTATCAACTTAGTTCATCTGTGAGGTACATGTACTGGTTTCTCAGCCTAGGTAACCTCTGATAGGGTAGCCGCCTTGCTGCGTCTGCTTCATGCAGCATGACTGTTGCAAACCATGCTTTCCTTTCCTCCATGCTTTGGGGATCCCAACACCAGTTCCTCCTACGCAACCTTCCAACCTTACTGTATACACACATTGTGCCACTCTCACTTTCAAGTATACTCACACATACACACCGACAGGGGGGGGGACACAGAGACAGAAGGGGGTGAACAGCATAGTAGCTGCAGCACAATCTAGTGTAGGGGGAGACCCAGAGCCAAGGGGGACTACAGACACAACTCACAAGACATGACACCACAGCAGCAGACATTCTAACAGTGAATCCTGGCAGGCAGGAGAGAAACGGCAAAGTCTAGGTTTGTTCCACATCTTCGGTAGATATGGCGGGCACGTCTGCAGCAGGGCCCAAAACAGCTAAGTGAGGGTAGTATAATGCTGCGCATACGTCTCTGAGGAGAGACACGTCCCATTCCGCCCCTTCATGGATGCATGTAGAGATGCTTGTGCAAGCGGCATAAACATGTGTGGGCGCTGTTTGGGGCAATAGGTTCGTGGACATTTTGGCCTCATACACGCTTGCTGTGCATGCTTATATGGTGTTTTCAGCTTCTCGAATGATCCTAATGGTCTTTGAGTGGTAGGGCTATTGCTTGTTAAGCTCAGTGTTGAGGGAGAAAAAAAAATTGGATCCTGTTTCATTTCATGACTGTGGATGGTATTTTTTTGTGATTGGTGAATAGGGCAGCTTCACCATGGAGTTAAATACCGATTTGTCTTGTTTTCTTTCATTATTCGGGCTTAAGGTAATTTCATTTGTTTTAATGCATTTGAATTATATGTTTGGTTTCCAGAGAGGAAGTGCACTTTGTTTTGAAAGATTTTCTGATCTCAGTTTCAGCCAAATGTGCTTCTTGTATTACTGCATTATGCAGGGGTCCAGTATAACAACAGCAGTTATAGGACAAGTTAAGATTATTGTTTCTTTTGAACTTGCCTTGCCCTTAAGTTTTCTGGAATTTGGACAGAGAATGATTTGAAATTATTTTATTCTCAAGCATAAAGACTACATTTAACAGAAAGACTGAACTGAGTTCCCAGAAATATGAGAATACCTCTTTGTTTTCTAGATTATTTATATACTTTATATAATGTTATAAAAGCCATTGCAGTACTTTACTCAACACTATCAAAGCCTTCCCTTTAAAGATTACCCCTAAGGAGCCCATGTGGCAGTGATCAAAATATAAACTAAGTTGACTGGAACCCCCCCCCCCCCCCCCACTGGTGTTTAAAGTGCTTGGTAAAGAAGCAGGGAGAGAGGCTGCAAACTAGCAAAGAAAAACAATTACTTAATCTATAGCTGCAATCTTTTCAAGCAGGCAGCTCTGTGGGCAATAATACAGCTTGCAGAAGAGGCAGAGGACAAGGCCACAGTCCAGGAAAGAGCAAGAAACGTGAACCAACAGATGGATGCTTCCAATGTTCTAAGCTGGACCACTGGTAATCCAATTACCCCAATCTATCTCCTCGAGGATCCCAAGGCCTGGAGTAAATGAAACCATGTATATTCATGACTCTGAAAAGGCATGTCTGGGCATGGCAGAACTCTGGAATTCCAATGCGTGGATGAGACGGTGAAGGACGAGGAGTTTGGATTTGTTAGTAATTGGGCAACATTCTGGGGAAGGAAGGGGCTTTTCCGAAAGGATGGGCTACACTTTCTTTTTCCCAATATAACAATTTTATTTATTAACTTTCATCATAACATACAATCCACAACTCTGTTATTTCTTCTACTACACCATTTCCATATCACATCTACAGATCCTTCTATAATCCCTTCCCACTTCTTTAAACAATAACACTAATATAACTAATAGTACTACTACTACTACTAATAATAATAGAAATAATATTAGAAATAAAAGCCATCTTCCATAAACTGAGAGTGTTACAACCACTAAGGAAAATAATAGAACCCGGTGATTTTCGGTCGGTAGCGCAAGCTCTCATTATACCGCACCTAGACTACTGTAATGCCATCTTACAAGGTCTGCCTAAAAAATTACTAAATATCCTTCAGATGGCCCAAAACGTAACAGCCAGGATCATAATGGGAACAAGCATTGCTGAACACATTACCCCCATTTTAATAGAGCTACACTGGCTTCCAATTGCAGCTAGGATACAATACAAGATATTAGTGACCACCTTCAAACTAATAAACAACGTATCCCCATCGTTCCTATCCTCACTTATCAGCATGCAACCTACAAATAGGGACATAAGAACCATCAACTCGGGAACCCTGCAAGTCCCCACCAACATCAGAACAGTGAAAACTAGTACGAGTCGTAGAGCTTTCTCATTCTCTGCGCCAACTATCTGGAATCAACTCCCGTGTGAGCTGCGCATAACAAAGGACATCACCAAATTCAGGAAAGAGCTAAAAACTCACCTATTCCAATATCATTACAATCAACTATGACCATCAACTGCGAGAGAATTTTAAATCTGCTATATGTTTAAATATGTAAATATGTATATATAAATGTAAAAATGTATGATTCATCCCCGAAGACGCTAACCATGTGTGCTGTGACCTCAGATCTATGTATTTACCACCCCCCCCCCCAAGTCTTGATTGACAATCCCCCAAAGATGAATCAAACCGCTGCTGATCGCTGGAAGTAGCGGTATATAAATGTGTAGTAAATAAATAAAAATAAAAAAATTCTACTCCATCCAATCCCCCTTTTATGTGGATGTCTGCATCATAAGAATTATTTGTACCTCCTCCTTCCATTCCCGAACATGTCAACACAGAACTTTTCCCTCTCCCTCCCTCTTTATATTTCATTCTCAAAATAGTAACATAAAGCCTCAGCTTAAAACATTAATTGACAACCAAAAACTTATAACTACGAGGAGAGCAGCCCCTTCTGGTTCTGTTTTTCCTTGTATCCCTTATAGCCAGCAGTTAATTTGTTTAATTCTTATACCTCCCCCCGAATATATCGCCTCCCCCTCCCCCTTCCTCCCCCTCTTCCAAAATTCCTATTCCTTCATCCATTCTCTCCACCCTCTCTCCTGCCATTCTTCATAGGCTTGCCAAACCTCTGCATGTTTTGCTCTTTTATTGCATCGATATGCACCCACTGAGCTCATATGCCATAGGAACTCTAACCTCCCAATAACCACGTTCATAGAGGGTGCCTCTTTATCTTTCCACCTTTGCAATATTGCCATTCAACCAGCCACTACACAGTGGCTTAGGAAGGTAGCTAACATTATATTCCCCCCCATCTCTCCCTCAATTAGAACTGTTTTTGTTACATTAACCCGTATCTGTACCCGCGTTACCTCGCTATAAAATCTCACCAACTCTTCCCACAGAATCTGAATTTTTGGGCATCCCCAAATCATGTGTAGCAGGTCCCCCCTTTCCCCACAGCAATTTGCATTCCTATCCTTGTATATAGCCTGTATCCTAACAGGTGTCCACACCATCCGAATTCTAACTTTCAGGCAATTCTTCACCATGGCCGTTCCCCATGCCAATCTCCTTTCCCCCTCATAAATTCCCCACCACCTCTCTTCCTCCCATTGGCCTCCTATGTCATTTTCCCATTGTTGCTGCCATCGAGCTTTCCCTTCCTGTTTGGCATTAAGCATCCTATACAGCTTTGAAACCAACACCTTTACTGCTTCTTTCTTTTCCATTAATTCCTCAAACTCTGTGGGCCGACTTTGTAACTCCTTCTTTACCCCCTCTTGTTGCATAAAGTACCATAGTTGCATATAAGCATAGTGCTCAATATCTTTTACCCCATACGTATCTTGGAGATCTGTATAAGATCTCACCCTCCCTTTCTATCAATCATTTGACCGACCCTTACCAATCCCCTAGCCGCCCACTCTTTAAATACACCTCCCAGCCTCCCAGGTACAAAGTCTTCCATATTCTGCAGATGAGTCTCCTGGTACAGGTGCTTCCCCTGCATCAAGTATTTCCTCCACTTCCCCCAAATCTGTAACGTTAACTCCCTTTGAGGATTCCTCACCTTTCTCCACAGCCCTTTCCTGAAGCTATCCCACACCATTGCCTCCAAATTCTCCCCTCGCTCTTTCTCCATATGCACCCATTGCGGCATCTCACCCCTCTTCCTCCATACAAACAGCGTTCTCAACTGTGCTGCCTCATAGTAATTCACTAAATTCGGAACTCCCAACCCCCCATCTTCTCTTGCCCTAAACATTGTGGTTCTTTCCACTCTTGGGACCTTCCCAGCCCAGATAAACCTCATTATCATAGCCTGGAACTGCTTAAGACATGTCCTTGTGATTTTACACGGTAGTACCATAAAGACAAACAGTATTCTTGGTAGGACAATCATCTTTATTGTAGCTATCCTCCCCAACCAAGACAGATGTAGCCCTTGCCATCTAGCTAAATCTTGCCTTATCGCCCCTATCATAGTTCCATTCATACAGTTTATCTACGGAGTTTCCTATTTGAATTCCTAGATATCTAAAACTACTTCATACCCACTTGAATGCAAACCCTTCCCGCAATCTCTTTTCCAAATCAGTTGTCAAGTTGAACCCCAAAATTTCTGTTTTACTCATGTTAATCTTATAGCCAACCACTTCACTATATTTCTCTATAGCCTTCATTATAAGAACATAAGATATGCCATACTGGGTCAGGCCAAGGTCCATCAAGCCCAGTATCCTGTTTCCAACAGTGGCCAATCTAGGTCATACGTACCTAGCAGTATCCCCAAGAGACACAAGTTCCACAATGCCTGTATTGGGTCAAGCATTCATATCCTGGGTCCCTTTTTAATAATGGTTTATGGACCTTTCCTCCAGGAACTTGTCCAAACCTTTTTTAAACCCAGCTACACTAACAGCCTTTACTACATCCTCCGGTAAAAAATTCCAGAGTTTGATTACACGTTGAGTGAAAAAATATTTTCTCTTATTTGTCTTAAATAGTTTACCCTGTAGCTTCATTACATGTCCCCTAGTCTTTCTATAGTCTGACAGCGTAAACAATTGATCTATGTTTACCTGTTCCACTCCATTCATGAACCTAGCGATAACCACTCTAGGCCATAAAGAGCCCTCACGCATAGGCCCAATCCGATGTATACGCTCAATCACTAGTGGCTTACAGTCCTCACCCAAAGTCAGAGATGAGACCAGCAAAGTTTCCATATAGCCCCGCAGTTCCTGAACTTTCACCGACTCTAGAAGTCCCACAAAGCGAATATTCTTCCTTTTCCCATGATTCTTAAGGTCATCCAATTTCAGTGCTTGTTTTACCAGCTGTGTTTTAAGATGTTTGAGTTCTGTGTCCATGTTGCTTTACATGTCTTCTACCTGAAATAAATTAAATTAGGTAAACTGACAAACAGCTGACTTAAAGTAAAGATCACAACATCTGCAAATAGGGCCACCTTACTACTTAGCTGTTCTTTCACCTCTACCCCCCGAATATCTGTCTGCCTCTTTATATAATCAACCAATGGTTCTATTACTAGGGCGAATAGTAAGGGCGACAATGGGCAGCCTTGACGTGTTCCCCTACCTAACTGAAAACTTTCAGAGTAGCCTCCATTCACCCTTATCCTGGCCCTGGGCCTAGCATACAGTGCCCTCACCCAACTCAGAAACTTCTCCCCTACTCCCATTTTTGCCAGCACTTGCATCATAAACTGCCATTCAACTCTGTCAAATGCCTTTTCAGCATCAACTGTTAGAAAAACGGCTTCCTTCCCAGTTTCTTGCAAGGACCAAATAACATTCAGTAACTTCCTAATATTATCCCCTCCTTGTCTCCCCTTTATGAACTCCGTCTGATCCTTATGTACCAACTTCTGCATTACATTCTGCAGGCGGGCTGCCATAATTTTGGCCAGCACTTTGGCATCTAAGTTTATGAGTGAAATAGGATGATATGCTCCGCAGGTGGTATGGTCCTTTCGTACCTTGGGTATGACCGTTATACCCGCTACCGCCATTGATCCTGGCAACTCCTCGCCCTGAAGAACCCCATTAAACACCTTCGTTAATAATCCAACTATATTTTCCTGCATCAGTTTATAAAATTTAGCAGTGTATCCATCTAGCCCTGATGCTTTCCCCTCCTTGAAGGACTTGATTGCTACCCTCACCTCCTCTTGACTTACCGGTCTCCCCAGCTCTTCCGCCTCTACTTCTGATAAACTCTGCAACCTACAAGCTTCCAAAAATTCCTCCCCCTTCTTACCCACCCCCTTCACTTCACTTCTGTACAGCTTTTCATAATATTCCACAAAGACCTTCCTAATTTCTGCCGGCTTATGTACCATTTTGCCCTGTTGATTACGCATTCCCCCTATATTCAATTTTTGTTGTTTTGCTTTCAGCCTACTGGCTAGCCTCCTTCCCACTTTATTGCCTCCTTCATACCACCCCTGCTTTAACTTTGCCAAATTGTGTGCAATCTCTGCTGCCCTTAGCTGATTCAGCTCCCCTCTTAATTTTTGTAGCTCTATTAACACCTGCGGCTCTACTCTCTCTTGATGCTTCCTCTCCAACATCCCAACCCTCTGCACTAACTCCTCCTCTGCTTTCTTTTTTCTCCTCTTCTCCTGAGCTGCTATACTTATCAGGTGCCCCCTCACCACCGTCTTCAATCCATCCCATATTATCCCCATTGATACTTCCCCATTTAATTTATGTTTCATGTAATCTCGTATCACCCCCCGCACTCGATCCATGTATTTCCTCTCATCCAAAATAACCTCATTTAAACGCCAAAATCTAACTCCTTGATCCTTCTCCCCCACATCAAAAGCAATATGTACTGGGGCATGATCTGTCAATGTTATATTGCCCATTTCCACATGCTTAGTCCCAGACACCCAGTTCCCACTCACCCAAAGCATATCTAACCTGCTATATGTCCCATGGACTTGGGAGTAGAAAGTATATCTCTTTTCCCCTTGGTGCTGGCTTCTCCACATGTCCACCAGCCCCAGGCATTCTTTCAACCTCAGAAGACTCTTCCTATCCTTTTGCCCTCCTCCTCCTCCTCCCCCCTTATTGTCCAACCTCAGATTGACCGTGACATTAAAGTCACCCCCCAATATAATAGGTGTACCCCCCCACCCCTCCAGCTCATACAACAACTTTTTATAAAATTTCTCTCTTTGCATATTTGGGGCATAAATACTTACAATCCATACCTCTTCCTCCTTTATCTTCATCCGTACTGCCACCCATCTTCCTTTTTTATCCCTCCTTTCCTCTACTACTGCCTCTTTATACTCACTGCCTATCATTACCCCTGCCCCTCCTTTCCTTGGATGGTCCCTTTTTCCCACCAACAATGCCCTAGGGTATTTCTTTGAACATATCAACCCTTCTTGCCCCACTTTCAAGTGGGTCTCCTGTATACACAAAATATCCGCTTTTAACCTCATGCCCTCCCTTTCCAACATACGTCGCTTGCACCAGGTTTATAACCCTTTGACATTCACCATACCCACTATCAACTGCTCTCAATCCCTGCCACCCTCCTCAGTCTTCTCCTTCCTCCCCCTCCCCATTCCCCACCCCCTCCCTCCCTCCCCTGTCCCCCTGCCTTGTCACTAACCGAGGCTATCTTGGAGTCGTGAGCCACCCGCCACCCCCGGATGCCCCCCATCCCTCCCATTACTCCCCTACCCCCTCTACCCCATACCTCTATCCTCTCCCTCCCGCCCTTCCATCTCCCACCCTTCCCCCCTCTAACCCTTCCCCCTTCCCCTCTACCCATCTCCTCCCCATCCTCTTTAAACACATTTATCTCTTATTCCATCCCCCATCACCTTCCCTTAACCTCTCCCACAGAAGCAATATTTTAACACATTTTCACAATCAGTGTACATGTAACATTTACTCTTCCCCCATCCTTCTTAATCAACTTTTGAGCCAAGTTCCTTTTGTCCATTTATGACACATCCCACTTAGGTCAGCGCTACACCTCTTGTTCCTTTACTTTCCATCACCGTTTGGCTCCTCTGCACTGCGCTCTTCTATGGTCTCCCTCTATCTCCACATGTCGCTCCCTTGGCTCTCTCCCCTGCTGCTTCTTCCGCTCTCCCCCTGCTCCCTTTGGGGTCACTCAGCCCGTGCTTCTTTAGCTTCTACTTCCATGCCCGCTGCCTTCAGTGCTAACCATGCTGCCTCTGGTGTTTGTACTCTCCATGTCCTTTCTCCCTTTGAAAATGCCAAGCCAAAGGGGTACAACCAGCGATATCTCACCTCCTCTTTTCTAAGCATTTTGGTGACTGGTGCCAAGGCTTTCTGCCTCTGTAGGGTCCCTAAGGATAGATCAGCATATATGGCTACCGAGTAGCCCTGCCACTTAAATGTACTCAGTCCCCTCATCTTTACTGCTATTCTTTCCTTTACTTTGTAGTCCTTCAGGCAGATTATTATATCTCTGGGCCTGTTATTCCTTACCGGACCTAGGGCCCAATGCACCCTATCCATTTGTATTCCATCAGGAACTTCCTCCTCACCTCCCTGCAGCAAGACCTCCATACACACAGCCTCTGCCACCTTTGCACAGTCAGGAAATTCCGCTTCCTCTGGTACCCCTTTAATCCTCAACTTATTTCTTCTGGAGCGATTCTCCAGGTCTTCCAACTTTAGAGCCATTTGCTCTCTCCATTCCTCCTCACCTCTGTGCTTATTTTCCCACTCCTTTTGCTGCAGCTCCAGGGTTTCCAACCGATTTTCATGGTCCCCCATCCTGCATGTAACTTCCTCTACTTCCTCTTTTAAATTATTCATAAGTTCCTCCAGAGCTTTTTTCGTTGACTGTACCTCCATTTTCAGTTCTTCAAGCCACTGCCGTAATTCTTCCCTCGAGACCATCTTGACCCCGCTTGCCGCTGCTTCTCCTTCTATCACCACAGTCTCCTTCAGATTCAGCTCTGCTCGCCATCTTAACTTCCCCCACCGGCGCACTCGTAGCTCCAAAAGCATAGTCGCGCAGGTCTGCTGTTTTCTTTCGGGTCGCCATGCTCCACGACCTCCGTGCTGTCCGCTTTTCCATTTCCCCCTGCTCTCCATTCCCGTTTGGGGCTACCAACTCCGTTTCTCTCTGGGGTGGGTCCGGAGCTCGACGCTCATGCAGCTATCTTAGCGGGTGATGTTACTTCCTCCGGATGGTCTACACTTTAACCGGGATGGAACTAGCCTGCTGGCATTAACCTTTAAAAAGGAGATAGAGCAGCTTTTAAACTAGATAAGAGGGGAAAGCCGACAGTCGCCCAAGAGCGCATGGTTCAGAAGGATGTGCTCTTGAAGGATACTAGCAAAAGAAGGGAAGTTAGGGCATCTCACTAGAGAGGTACCAATAAAGATAAAAGTAACCCAGATGCTCTTAAGTACAGAGCTTAAAGATTCCAAATTACCCCTATCAACTGATAACCAGATTAATATGAATAAAATATAACCTCTAAAATGCCTGTGCTCAAATGTTAGAAGTCTGAAAAATAAGATAAGAGAGTTAGAATATATAGCACTAAATGAGAGGTTTGATTTGATTGGCATCTCAGAGACCTGGCGAAAGGAGGTCAACCAATGGGACACTGTGATACCTGGGTACAAACTATATTGCAATGATAGGGTAGATCAAATTGGTGGAGGGGTTGCTCTCTATGTTGGAGAGGGCATTGAGTCAAACAGGGTGAAAGTTCTGTAGGAAACAAAATGCACTGTAGAATCTCTGGGCTCGATTTTCGAAGGCCTTTACATGGGTAACTTCCTTAGTTAACCATGTAAAGGCCTTATCCTGGATTTTCGAAGGGCACCTACAAGGGTAGTGCCCTTTGAAAATCGAAGCTAAATCCCTAACATGCCCAGATGCTATCCGCATAGCATCGTGACGTGTTAGGGGCATTCCGGGGCGGAGGAAGGGGCTACATGGGTAGAAGTGCTTTTCAATGCTACCCGCATAGCCCTCTGCACCTTAATGATAGGCAAGGTTTTTCCTCGCCTATCTTTAAGGTGTAGAGGCTATGCGGGTAGCATCGAAAATCGCTGCTACCTGTGTAGCCTCTGCGGCTGCTGGGGTGCCCAGGCTAACCTGGATTTTCACTTCTGTCGGCGCGGAAGTGAAAATCCGGGTTAAGGGGGTTGGTGGGCAGGCTGTGTGCCACCGTGGCGCATAGCCTGCCTATCTCAAAATCAGGCCCTCTAAGGATACAAATTCCATGTAAAAAGGGGAAGGCAATGGCAGTGGAGGTGTACTACCCTTCGTCTGGCCAGAATGAACAGATAAATGATGAAGTGCTAAAAGAAATCAGGGAAGCTAACAAAACAACACAGTAACAAGGTGAAATTAGACTTACCTGCTAAGTGTTGTTCCTTAAGGATCTCCAGTCCAGTGCCGCACCTCTGGGTAGTGCACCTCCTCCAGCAGCTTGGAGACTGAGCACGTCATTTTTTGATGACATCAGCGTACTTAGGCAGCTGGCACCACTTACTAGCCTCCAGTAACCTATTGACAAAGCAGACTCACCGGAGCAACAAATTAGTACTTAACTGGCATTCCAACAAGACATAATGAAATTATCTGTAACGTTGAACAAGGAACCTAGCAGACAAAACAGCTTACCTGTCCACCACTGCAGCAAGGGTTGCAGCCTATAACTCTTAACGATGATGGCTGTTTATCCGAGGCTCTGACGCCACCACTCTACTGGACCTGTCTTGACATGCTGCTCCACTTCAGGCCCAGCTCGTACTCAACTGGAGGGTTCCGGGACTGGACTGGAGATCCTCAAGGAACAACAATTGGCAGGTAATTCTAATTTCACCTTCCTTATGGTCTCTCCAACCCAGTCCTGCACCTCTGGGATGTATCAGAGCAGTATTAATCACTGGAGGGACCTGCGAGTCCGGCCTGAAGTACCGCCACCCCGAATCTTGCTTCCCTTGCCACCTGCACATCCAGAAGACAGTGCTATGCGCACCTGTGCAGTGATGACCACACAGCTGCCCTACAGCCAGCCCCCCAGAGAACTAAGCCAGAAACCACTCAGGAAGTGGTCTGTGTGCGTGTCGCATGAGTCCCCAGCTCCTCTGGTACACTCCACTCTTGTAACCCTTATGCTGATGCAATCGCTTTTCTGATCCACCTAGAGACGGAGGCCTTAGCCGCAGAAAGTCCCTTTTGCGGCCCTCTCCAGACAACCAATCTTTAAAAAAGAAAACGGTCCTTTTTAAAATACCCCTGCAAGATCCCTCCGGACCTCTAGGAAATGGAGCTGTGGGTCTGCCAGCTCCCCAAGACCGCAAACGTTACCGGCAGGTGTAAGAGAATCACCGAGACCACCGCTGGCACTATCGTCAAGGACACAGAAGACAGCACCCCTCTTCCATGGGGATGCTCCCTGCCAACAACTCCTGGAGCTCTAAGATGCTCCCGACTGAACAAATTGGCATAAATATTATATGAAGTATGAAATTCTTCACAGTGCTGGTCCAAAAGCTTAAATGGCCGCTCCGAATTCCCTGACAACCCCAAGCCGAGGTCCCAGGGAGGAACACCACCGCACGCAAAGGAGGTTGGAGCTGCTTGACTGTCCAAAGAGAATGGACGACATCTGGGTGAGCTCCCAAAAACACCCCCTGTATTCTGCTACGATAAGAGGTCAATGCAGGTTTCCTGCCTCCTCAGGTCACAAAGGGCCGGAATGACTACTTCGCAAGCCAGGCCTCAAAAAAGGTCGCCACACTCTGATATAAGACTGTGATTGACATATGGGCCCTTCCCAAGGATGCCCTCACTGATGCCAAGTAGCTCCGCTTTCACCACCGAGCCCTCTCAAATTCCACTAGAGGCCTTGACACTGGGCCAAAAGTTAGCCTGGATTGGCAGATGCCATAGCTTGTCCGCTGTCAGATGGAGCCAATCCGTCTAACATGGGTTTACCAGCCACTTAGGGGGAAGTAGGATGATCCCCCCCTGTGTGCCTTAATCCTTAGCACCCTTAGTCCTATGCCACCACAACAGCCAGGCATTCAAGTCCTCTGACACACTGTGGAACGCTCTACATGAACAGCTTAGAGCAACCAAAGACCTTCTAACATTCCGCAAGGAATTAAAAACCTTCTTGTTCTCAGACTATTACAACACATCTTCCCCCAACAATACTAATAATTTATCTACCTCACAACACACCACCCAAATATCATAATCCATCCCATCTGAAGCATTTATCTCATGTAAATAGCTAAGAAATGCAGTCCCCACTATACCTTCTTTAGAGTATACTGGGATGTACATAGTTCTGGATCCATTTATCTTGGATATAGTTTGTTTTAACTAGTTCTCTAGTTCCAATGATGTTATTATGCTATTCAATGTTCTATGTAACTTCATGTTATTGTTCAATGTAAACCGCATCTGATCGCTGGAAGGAGCGATATAAAAGAGCTGTTCAATAAAAATAAATAAATAAATAATACGCTTATGCCTTCTGCTGAAGAGTCGGCTCACATTGGCCATCCCAAAAAACAACAGCACCTCCATTCCTAGCATGCCATCCCGGTGCCCTAACTGGGCATAGACATTACTTAGATAGTCCTTTCCTTCGGGTTTAGCTGACCTCAACTCAGACAATCCACCATCCCACCGTACTAGCCTGCAGGAGGCTCTCTATACCAGCCCAGCTGCCTTCAGCTGCGCTTTCGAGGTGCACCCTGCCGATGTACCACTGATCTAGGCCACCGTGGTAGCCTTTACGATTAGAGTTGCACCGCCCAATCCCCCTGGCAAAGGAAGAAGGGCCCGCAGAACTAGCAGGACTGCCCTCCTCCCCAGTGTGGAAGGGTCAGTCCCACTCCTTTAGAGTCCTTTGCCCCTGAGGAAGTTGATTCCCTAGAAAGCTTGCCAGCCCGCTAGGCTGGCATCTGATATCCACCGCGGTGACTCCAAGGGCATCCCGGCTGTCAACCACTGGGATGCAAGCCCCCCTGAGTGTGCTCCAGGTGGCCTGAGAACTGAATAAACTCCATGCCAGATGATCCTGATGGTGGGACACTTGGTGCAGTAATGCCCCTTGCCAAGGGTGCCTGTGGGCGCGAGCCCAAGGATCCAGCCCGCTGTTTGCCACTATGGTCCCCAAGAGCTAAGACAACATCCCGCTGCTGGCTATTAACTATAGAGGGAAATCTTCACCCCCTGCCACTGGTTTCGAACCCTCTTCTGCGGGAGGACTGCCTCGCACCTTCCCGAGTGGAAGCGAGCTCCCAGGCTGTATAGTTCCTGGATTGGTACCAACCAATTCTTGGCAACGTAGAGGATGTAGCCAACGCCCTGCAGGCACTCTACTACTGCCATCTTGGTCAACACACTCTCTTGTTTGGATTTCATCCGTATGTGCCAGTTGATGAAATAAGGCTGAACCAAAGGTCCTCCCAGCCTAGCACCACCTTCACCATTACCATTACCTTGGCAACGTACACAGAGCTGCTGCCAGACCGAAGGGCAAAGCCTGGAATCCAAAGGGGCCCCTGGGCCTCGCAACACAGAGACTCAGATAATCTCCGTGGAGGCTGGTGCTGAGCCAAATTGCCACTACCCACATGAGTGAGGTCAAGAGATCATTCTCCATGTGAAATGAGGCCTCCATAAGCAGCGGCTAACCTACTTGAAGCCTAGAATGGAACTTCAAATAGAGAAAAGACTGGCACTGTCCTGCCTCTGCAGCCATGGGTCCATAATCTCCAGCGGAGAAGTCGCCACCAGGCATCCCGAACTGCCTGTGCCGCTCCCTGCGCTTTGCAGGGAGACTTTAAGACAGAGGTTGTGAGAAGGCCCTGTGACCTCCAACCCCAAACCGTCAGGGGCAGTCTCCGAGACCCCTTGGTACAATGTGATGGGGACTCCGCCAGGGGAAAAAGACCCTGCTCTTGCCAACTGCCCTCTGCCTGTGCTCTCTGTACTCCAGTAAGACTTCTTTAGGCCCACAGAGGGTCTGCAGATGAATAGCCTCGTCTTGTCCCTCGAAACCCTTGGCCTCGAGGAGAGAAATGGCCAAGGGTTTTGAGGGACAAGACGAAATCAATGGGGTCGCGGCTCCGATAACGATCGCGAACCGCTACCGCAGCTTTGTAAACAAGCCCCTATGCCATGCCCTTTTGGGAAAACCTCTGTTCAAAACAGAGAGGTGAGGGATATGTATCGCCCGTACCCGTGGCCAAAGCGGGAGCGTGAATGTTTCCTGCCTCCCCCAGGGGATCTAGCAGGAATGCTGCCCTCTGACTACGGCCATGCTGCTGCTATCACCGACGTAGGGGGAACTATCCACTGGTTCAGGACTTTCCTAGACACAGCGCAGGTGTGTCCTCCAACAAAGGCCCTACAGACCCACACCCGCTGTCCTTTTTTTGCTTAATTTGTCTCTTGCTGTGCTGATTTTCGTTATTTACCTGTATGCTGTGTTTCCCCAGTGTCTGCCCTTCTCATTGGGCCATCAGTCACCAATTGTCAAGCCTGAGCCCGCCCTTTCCGGAAGTACCGCGGCCGCGTGCTTTAAAAGACAAGCGCCTGTGGCGCTTGTCGCCGCGGCACGCGACTTGGGCGCGCACCTAAGGAGCACGACGTGCTCCTTAGGTGCGCTCCTTGGGGTCGCTCCGACGGTCGCACTTATGCTGCTCTTCTTCCGGTTCTGTTGCTAGTTTGTCTTGGTATTCCCACATTGTTTGCAGGAGTCCCTTCGGCTACTTTGTCCGGTATATTTCCTAGAGTCCTCTCCCACTCATTTCTGGCAGTCTCATTGTCCTATCCTTCTATTCCTATCCCTCTCCTCTCCCCCCATTTCATGGACGCTATTCCTGTGTTTTGGGGCAGACGCCCTGACAAGCTGTCTCAAACACGTTTCCGATGTCTCTCTAACCTTCGGCCTTGTCTAAGACTCCCCATTCCTTTTCTGTCTTCCTCACCATCCTCTTCCTCTAAGTTCCCCCTCTCTCTTGGTTTAGTTAACTGTCGGTCTCTGCGCAACAAAAACCTCCTTATTCAAGATCTTGCTCTTAGTTCATCTTTTGACCTCCTTCTTTTAACCGAGACATGGCTTAGGGACGGGGAGGACGCTCTCCTCGCCCGCTGCCTCCCCCCCCGGTTTTTCTGCAGTTTCCGTCTCACGCAGAGGTAAACCTGGTGGTGGTGTGGCTGCTTTGCTTCGGTCCACTCTTTCCTTCACTCAGCTTTCTCCTCCATCGCTCCATTACCCTGAAGCCCTTCTGCTCCACCTACACACTCTACCCCCTATACACATCCTTCTTGTCTACTCCCCCCCTGCCCTCCGCTCTGAACTTTGGGACTCTCTTCTTCTGTCTATTACTGATCTTTCTCTTACTTTCCCCAATTTACTCATTGCCGGGGATTTTAATTTGCATCTCGATTCTCCTTCCTCAGCCAGAGATCTCTCATTTATCTCTCTTCTACAGGATTTATCCCTTGTGCAGCATGTATCTTTCCCCACTCACCAGGCTGGGCACACTCTCGATCTTCTTCTAACGTCCTCTTCTTCCCCTCTTACTCTGTCCAATCTTTCTTCCACAGCTCTCCCGTGGACTGACCATGTCTGCCTCTCTGTTTCCTGCTCCTATTCGCAGGAGTCCCACTCTTCCTCTTCTCCTTCCTCCTCCGCCTCCTCACTTCTCTCTACCCCCCTCCTCCCTCTACCCCCCCTCCTCCGCGACTCTCCCGTGCCCTTTCATCTTTAACCATCCACCAATTCCCCACAGCAGCTGAACTTTTCCCTCCTGACTTCTCCCTTCTCTCTCCCAACTCTCAAGCTACCCTCTGGTCATCGGCTCTCTCAACAACACTTGATCGTATCGCCCCACTGCGTCCTCATCCACCCCGCCACAGCCGCCCCGTGCATCCGTGGTATCAGGCCGGCCTACGGCTTTTACGCACGCAGCTCCGCAGGGCGGAGCGACTGTGGCGTAAGAATCCTTCACCCACCTCACTTGCATCCTTTAAATCTACCTACTCCCACTATCGCTCGTCTGTCTATCTTGCCAAACGCACCTTCTTCTCCAATGCTATTCTCAATGACCCAAACCAGACCCGGCACCTCTATTCCACTCTTTGGTCTCTCACCTCTCTTCACTCCCCAGCCTCAGCTCCTCCGGTCCTTCCTTCTCCACCGCCTTCCATGCTAGCTACTTGCTTCAGTAATAAGATCTCTTCCCTGCGAGCCTCTTTACCTTTTTGTCCCGCTCCAATTCTCTCTCCTCCCCCTACTGCCTCACCCCCACCCATCTCTCAAACTTCCCATTGCTGGGCGTCCTTCTCACTGATCTCCCCTCCCGAACTGCACCGTCTTATTTCCTCCTCAAAAAAGACTTCCTGCCCGCTTGATCCTATCCCCTCTTCTTGGCTTCTCGAATCTTCCCTGGGTCTCCTTCCATACATTCTCACTATATTCAACTCCAGTCTTTCTTCAGGGTCCTTCCCCCACTCTTGGAAACATGCCTTAATTCGTCCCCTCCTTAAAAACCCCTCACTTGATCCCTTGGTTCCCGCCCACTACCGTCCCGTCTCCAACCTTCCTTTCCTTTCACAGCTTTTAGAGAAATTCGTCTTTGCTCAATTATCGCATCACCTTGATTCCACTAACTTCCTCCACCCTCGTCAATCAGGTTTCCGTCAGGGTCACAGTGTTGAAACTATCCTTCTCGCCTTTACTAATGCACTGCATGTAGCTCATGATCGCGGTGATATCTCGGTGGCGGTTGCACTTGATCTTTCCGCCGCTTTTGACTTAGTTGATCACTCCCTTCTTCTTCTTCGGGAAGCGGGTCTTTGCAGTACTGTTCATCGTTGGTTTCACTCCTTTCTCTCCTCCCGCTCTTGTGCAGTCCTGTCACCTCCCTCTTCTTCTGCCCCCCCCCTCTGATTCCTTCCCTCTCTCCTGTGGGGTTCCTCAGGGTTCTGTCTTGGCTCCCCTCCTCTTTAATCTTTTCTTAGCTCCCTTAGCCCTCTTAATCCAACAGTCTGGTATATCTGCTTTTCTTTACGCTGACGACATTCTATTACTTCACCACACCTCTCCATCCTGTCCTGATCTCTCTCCGCTTAATTCGTGTCTTTCCACTGTGGCTGATTGGTTGACTCGTAACTGCCTTCACCTTAATCTCACCAAGACTGTTGCTATCTGGTTCTCTCACAACAACCCACCCCCCACATTGGCCCCCTCTTTTTCTGGTTCCTTGGTTCCCCTGGTCTCTTCTTTTCGTTATCTAGGGGTTCACTTCGAGTCTGACCTTTCCTTCCATGCTCATGTTTCTCATGTCACCAAGTCGTCCTTCTTCTTTCTCCGACAAATCCGTGCAGTTCGTCCCTTTCTATCCCCATCTGCTCTCACTACTCTGTTGCTTTCCCTGGTCATGTCTCGGGTAGATTTTGCAAACTCACTTTTTGTCGGCCTTTCCAAGAAACAACAGTCCTGGTTACAACGTATTCAGAATACTTCCGCTCACTTGGTCACCCATTCCTCCCCCCGTGATCACATCACACCCTTACTGTTCCATCTTCACTGGTTGCCCTTCCCCCACCGCGTTCATTTCAAGTTGCTCATTCTGGTTAATAAAGCTCTCCATACAGGTACACCCCAATATCTAACGGACCTCCTTTCCTTCCACTCCCCTAGGTACACCCCTCGCTCCTTTCACCTTAACCGCCTCACTCTTCCCTCCCCTTCCCGTGCCCATTTACAGTCTACCCGTTCCTCTGCCTTCTTTTTTGCTGGCCCCGCCCTCTGGAACTCCCTCCCCTCCTCACTCCGTCTGGACCCTCACCACCCCACATTTAAACAAAACCTCAAAACCCACCTCTTTTCCCTTGCGTTTGATGTCCCCTCTCCTTTTGTGTGATTCCCATTTGTATTATCCTCTGCTTTCTTTGTGACTTGTCCTTGTTATGGTTTAGCTTTGTCTCTTCTGCTTTTATTGCTTTTCTGTCCAGAAAGTGTATTTCTTTTCTTTTTCACTGGCCTCGGCCTTTTTAAAAACAAAGTTTTTTTGGTTTTATTGTACACCGCTTTGCTTGCCAATGAAAGGCAGTTTTTATCAAGTGAAATAAAACATAAACATAAACATAAGACTGGGCAACAATACTCAAAGGCAACTTCCACCCAGGCATCCAGTTTGTACCTATTTGAGCTCCGCTGCTTTTGACCAGGAAGGCCTTTCCAGACACAGCCGACAACCTGGCTTCCACTTTCAGGGAACGTAACAGCTCCCTCTCCCATTCTGGGAAGGGACACAGACGAGCTACAGTCTGAAATCCCCCTACCAATCCTGCTTCAGGGAGTATTCCTGGCATCCTGAATAATCTTTTTGAGTACGCTCCACAAGGGAAATCAAACTCCTTGCGGTAAATTATGCGGGATTCCTATGTACCCGAGATCTCCCCTTCTTCGAGTCCCTCTGGCTCTGCCTCCAACATCGCCTCCTCCCAGACCGAGAGAAGAGATCCTGTGTTCTCCTCCAGATCACTGACTGAGCCACACCTGGCCGAGACCGGCCCCTCCTTCCTACAGAGGTGCAATCGGCCCTCTCTCTTCTATTTCTTCCTCTCTTTTTTTTTTTGACTTGCATTCCGATCCGGGTGAAAGGGACATCTGATTGTTGCCCTCTCCTGCAGAACAACTGGTGCATGAATCAGTGGAACCCGAGAGAAAGACCCCTGAACTCCTTCTCGGCCGAGAAATCCTGGGGACCTGGATGGGTCTGGAGAAGCCAAGCCACTGCAGAACTCTTCCAACTGCGGGGGAACTGAACCAACCGATCATCTCCTCGGACTAGCGGACTCCCGCTGTGCGCCGCATCATCTTGTAAGACCGCATCTGTCATGGCTGCTCCAGAGTGGCCACTGCAGCTCCTTTTCCAGAGTCTGACTCCTGCAGCCAAGACAGGCATTCTGTGAGCCCTGGCCTCCAAGTCATCCCCGAGAAATCAAGGGCACTGAAAGAACTCTAAATTCAGTAAAAATTAAATCAAAAATGAATTAAATAAATTAAATGAATTAAAGCTAGATTAAAAGGTTGAGTGGATTTAATGAATACTGGGGGCTGGTAGGTGGTGCCGGCTGCCTAAGTATGCTGATGTCATCAAAAGATGATGTGCTCAGTCTCCAAGCTGCTGGAGGAGGTGTACTACCCAGAGGTGTGGGACTGGACTGGAGAGACGATAAGGAATAGGTGATTTCAATTACCCCTGTATCAACTAGGCCAATGCCACAGCAGGACATGCTAAGGAGATAAAGTTTCTAGATTAAATAAATGACTGCTTCCTGGAGCAGCTGGTTCATGAACCAACAAGGGGGGAAGCTATTTTGGACCTAGTTCTCAGTGGAACACAGGATCATGCAAGAGGTAAGGGTGTTTGGGCCACCTGGCAAAAGTGATCATAGCAGGATCGCATTTGATTTAATAAATGGAGGGAGGATGGCAAGGAAATCCACAGTACTACCAATTTTCAAAAGGGAGACTTTGATAAAATGAAGAAAATAGTTAAGAAAACACCAAAAGGAGCAGCTGCAAAAGTTAAAGATTTGCATTAAGTATGGGCATTGTTTAAAAATACTATCTTGGAAGCGCAGACCAGATGTATCCCATGCTTTAAGAAAAGTGGAAGGAAGGCCAAAAAACTGCCAGCATGGGTTACAGGTGATGTCAGAGAGGCTGTTGTGGACAAAAAAGAGAAATTAGACTTACCTGCTAATTGTTGTTCCTTGAGGAACTCCAGTCCAGTCCCTCACCTCTGGGTAGTGCACCTCCTCTCGCAGCATGGAGACTGGGCATGTCAGAATCGTGACACCACTGCATATATCCTGCTGGCACCTCCCACCAGCTCCCAGTGACCTAATGACAAAGCAGACTCAAAGGAGCAACAAATAAGTAGCTATAGTATTAAAATACAACAATTTAACACTTGAACTGAACTAATTCCCCTTAAGAAAAGAGAATAACTCTCCCTCTCCCGTTTGAAGGTAATTGGACAGAAAGGAGAGAGAAGAAAGAATACAGAGCATACATTGCAAGAGCAAAGAAAGAATTTTGCTGATTTTCCACTGCCTGGCTGTTGTAACCCCATACAAACAAAAAACTCTGCAGAAGCTGACAAACAGCCCCGGGCGGGAATCGGGACTGGACTGGAGTTCCTCAAGGAACAACAATTAGCAGGTAAGTCTAATATCTCTTTCCGTATCGTCCCTCCAGTCCAGTCCATCACCTCTGGGATGTAACAGAGCAGTAAATTACTGGGAGGGACCTGTCCAACTGGACCACAAACCGCAGACCCGAAACAGGCATCTCCCGCCGCTTGAACATCTAGGCGATAATGTCTACTGAAGGTATGCAAGGAAGACCATGTGGCTGCTCTGCAAATCTCAACTGGCAGAACCAGGCTATGTTCCACCCACAAAGTCGCTTGCGCTCTAGTTGAATGAGACCGCAACCCCACGGGAACCTGACGATCTTGCAAGATATAAGCTGGCGATATCGCTTCACGGACCCATCTAGAAATTGAAGCTTTGGCTGCCGTTTCACCCTTACCCCAAGCTTTGGCTGCCTTTTCACCCCAAAGAGAACGAACAAATGCTCAGACTTGCGGAAGGACTCCGAGACCTTCAAGTATCGACGAAGAACCCTCTTTATATCCAACAAATGCAAACTACGGTCCAACGCTCTCTCTCCTGAAATACCCAATACTGGCAAAGAGACAGACTGATTCACATGAAATGGCGAAACTACCTTCGGCAGAAAAGACAGAACGGGACACAACACCACTTTTTCCCCAGAAAAAGTCAGAAACGGTTCCTGACAGGACAATGCCTGCAACTCCGAGATTCGACGTGCAGAGCAAATGGCTACCAAAAATACTCTCTTTAAAGTCAAATCCTTCAGTGAAGCCTGATGCAAAGGCTCAAAAGGCTCCCTTGTCAATGCTCCCAAAACCAGGTTAAGATCCCACGGAGGAGAAAAAACCCTGTGCGAAGGATGCAGACGGGATACCGCTCTCAAGAAACGTACAACATCTGCATGGGAACCCAAAGCAACTCCTTGAACTTTTCCTTGTTAACAAGAAATATCTGCCAACTGTACCCTTTAAGAAATGGCTGCCAATCCCTTATCAAAACCATCTTGTAAGAAACTCAACACCATCGGAACTGAGACCGCGGCAGGATGGACCTGTCATTGCGCACACCAATCCTACAAAATATGCCAAATGTGCACATATGCTAAGGAAGTAGACCTCTTTCTGGCCAAAGGTAAGGTGGCAATCACCGCACTAGAATAACCTTTCTTCCTTAACCTCGCCCTTTCAATGGCCAAGCCGTAAGTGAAAACCGATCTACCTGAGGCATTCGAAGGGGACCCCTGAAGCAGAAGATCTTCCCTTGTCTGCATTCGCCATGGTTTCCTGTCGAGAAGGCAGATCAGCATACCACGGCTGATGAGGCCAATCTGGAGCCACTAACACTACTCTCCCCTGATGATCTTCGATGCGCTGAACAACTCGACCTATGAGAGCCCAAGGGGGGAAAACATAGAGGAGACCCTGCGTGGGCCATCGTTGTAGTAAGGCATCTAGGCCTTCCGACATTCTCTCTCGTCTTCTGCTGTAAAAGCGATTCACCTTGGCCGACCGAAACGTCACCATGAGATCCATAACAGGAGCTCCCCACTTGTTGACTATCTGAGTAAACACTTCCGGATGAAGCTCCCATTCCCTGGGATTTACACGGACTCAGCTAAGAAAGTCTGCCGTCACATTGTCCGATCCCGCAATGAGCACTGCCGACAGTGCCTGAAGTCGAGGCTCCACCCAACTGAACAGGCTTTCCGCCTCTTCTTCCAGAGCTGCACTTCCCGTGCCCCTTTGATGATTGAGGTCCGCGACTGTTGCGGCATTGTCCGATAGCACTCGGACCGCTCGACCCAGTAAGTTGGACTCAAAGGAGCGAAGCGCTAGAGCAACCACTCGCAACTCCAGATGGTTGATCGACCATTTGGTCTCCTGCTCGGTCCAGCAGCCTTGCGCGAAGAGCTCTCCGCAATGAGCTCCCCAACAGGCCAAACTGGTATCTGTTAAAACAGGAACCCACTGCGGCTGCTCGAGGGGCATGCCCACCGCCAAATTTTGCAGACGAAGCCACCATTGAAGAGATGCCCTGACCCGCATCGGACAGGGAAGGCGTTTGGACAGAGAATCGTTCTGGTGAGACCAGCGCCGGAGCAGTGACCTCTGTAAAAGATGCATGTGCACTCTGGCCCACAGCACTACTTCCAGAGTCGCCGCCATTGTCCCTAGAACATGGAGATAGTGCCATGACAACGGTGCTGGATACTTCAAAAACCTGCGCACCAAGAGTCGAAGGCCCTGAGCTTGGAGTTCTGGTAGAAAAACTGCTCCCACTCGGGTGTCGAAGCGAACTCTCAAATACTCCAGAACTTGCGATGGAACCACTCGGCTCTTGGCTGTATTGACTACCCATCCGAGACTCTGTAGGAGCTGCACCACTCTGCCTGTTGCTTGTACACTATCGGCTCTACCAGTTGTCGAGATGGGGACGAACTAATACTCCCTCTTTTCGAAGAGCCGCCGCTACCACCACCATAACCTTGGTGAAGGTGCACGGAGCCGTCGCTAGGCCGAAGGGCAATGCCTGGAACTGAAAATGCCCCCACGGCAGCACAGACCTTAGAAACGTTTGATGATCTGACCTGATTGGAATGTGTAAATATGCTTCGGTGAGATCGAGAGACGTCAAAAACTCTCCTTGACGAACCGCTACTATAACCGAACGCAAAGTTTCCATTTGGAAATGAGGTACTCGCAGACAGCGATTTACCCCTTTGAGGTCTAGAATTGGGCGGAAGGCCCCGTCTTTCTTTGGCGCCATGAAATAAACAGAGTATCGACCACAACCGTAGAGCTCTCATGGAACCGGAATCACTGCCCCCAGCTGTAAAAGACGAGCCAGAGTGTCCCGTACCGCTATCGCTCTTTCTCGCCCCCTGCAAGGAGACAAGACAAAAGAGTTGACTACTGGTCAGGCAAACTCGAGGGAATAACCCTCACGAATGACCTCCAACACCCACTGATCGGATGTTATTTGGACCCAGGCTGTAAGAAACTCCCGAAGCGACCTCCTACGGGTTGAATTCCTACCTGGGTTCTGCTCGCTTCATTGGGCTTTTCTAAATCCCGAGGAAAAGGGACTAGCAAACCCTCTGCCCGCTTCCCAGAATCCTCTAAAACTTTGACCTCGAGAGGGAAACCTTCCTCTTTTTTTTTTTGTTTAACAATTTTTATTATTAAGATATAAGGAAATACATACAACAATACAATACAATATCAGACTGTCTCCTACGGCACCCCCCACCACCCAACCTAAGAACAATATGTCTCTCTCAAAGTTTAACAGGTAAGCCAACCCACAGAATTAGAATACTAACCAATAATAATCACACATATGGCCCATAGTCCTAGTTAAATCGGTGAACAAATAGCATGTGACTGAAATCAACATCGGATAGTATAACAGAACCTGGAACTCAACAAAGAGAAAGAGATAGAAAGATAAGAAAGAAAAGAAAGACAGAAAGACACTTCACCAACAAGGTATAATAACAACCTCGCTAATATACCTGCATCCCTATATATACATAAAAGTCCAACTTCCTCACTATCCTGAATAGCCGTTATATGGGTTATACACTCCAATAGTATAAGTAGACCTCGAGAGGGAAACCTTCCTCTTTGAAAATCTCCCAAACGGGAGGTATGAAAATGCCTGAAATTCTGAGGATGACCCCGCGAAGGCAACGCGGTCTGACCCGGCTTTGGCTTATCCTCCGGCAAGCGATCACCTTTAGATTCCCCCGAATCTTTGACTAGCTTGTCGAGATCTTCTCCGAACAACTTCCCCTTAAAAGGAAGTTTGCTAAGATGAGACTTGGAGGAACTGTCCGCCGCCCAATTCCTTAGCCAAAGATAACGACGTGCTGCTACCAAGGAAGCCATGCTATTAGCCAATCCTCTCATAAGATCATAGTGGACATCGGCTAAATAAGCTGATCCTGACTCTAGCCTTGTTACATCCGCTAACCGTTTGCTGCGCTGGCTGTTGCAAACGCTGCGACCAGCGAAGGCATGCTCTCGCTACCCAAGCTCCACAAATAGATGCTTGTAGAGACAGAGCATTAACCTCAAAAGCCTGCTTCAGTAAGGTGTCCAGCTTCCGATTCTGTGCATCCTTTAAAGCCGCACTGCCTTCAACCGGAATGGTAGTCTTTTTCATGACCGCTGAAACTGCTGCATCTACATACGGAGAACGAAACATCTCACATTCTTGATCAGACAAGGGATAGAGACAATTCATAGACCTCACATGATGCAACCCCAACTCATCCTGAATCATCTGCTTGACCACACGGTGAACCGGAAAAACAGCCTGGGACTTCCATACTGCCTGAATGAGAGGATCTTCCAAACCCCCATCTTCCGCTGGAGCCACAGTAAAGAGGTTGAGAGCCTGAAGCGACTCCGTAATGACAGCTGTCAGTTCCTCTCTCCGAAAGACTCGGATAATTCTCATCTTCCTCGAGCTCTTCCATTCCAGCTTCCGGCTCCATTTCGAAGTCCTCTCTTTCTGGCCAGTCTGACCCAAGAGGCTGATCCTCTAGAGAACGAGCCCTCTTAATCGGTCTAATGTCACTGCTTCCAAACCTTTCTGTGGCTGCTTGGATCCCTGCGGCCCCAAGCAGTGAAGCATCCGCGACCGCTTCTTGTTGCCGTAAACAGTAGGCTTGATGAAGCAGAAGAACAAAATCCAGGGAAAACCCCCCAAGAGCTGCTCCTGCCACCATCGGAGTGGTAGAAGGACCTGGCAATGCCAGATTTGTAGTAAGAGGAGCGGATGAAGACTCAAGACGAGACCCCCCTCCACAGAACCTGCAGGACTCTGAGCCACCAAAGGAGTCACCTCTTTAGACTTATCTTGCAGTTCTTGCTCCATATTAAGCGCTTCAGCTGCACAGCCACGACACACACCCACGCCGGGACTGCCCCGACAGGTACCACAAACGAGGCACTGTGGACGCATAGGTGTTAAAACCCTAGCACTACAGAATCCGAGAGACCGGTTAATAAAACAAGGTTACCGCCGTTAACAAGAATGGCAAAAAACAAAACCATGAAGAGCTTTTTTTTTAAATTGGCCCTTTAAGAGATCAAACAGAGATAATTAAAAGAATCTTCTTCAAAATTAATCATAGCGCCAAACCGTTTACTATTTGAAACTGTGTGTGAAGAAAAACAAGCATTCTGCATAAAAAATGTGGGAAAAAAAGCCTGCGAAGCTCCTCAGCACTGCTAATCGCTCTAACATGTTCCCCACGCGGTAGCAGGCCCCAATCTTTCCTCTGACTTCAAAAACAACGATCAGAAGACTCACCTCTGCCTCCAGGACCTTTTAGAGCCCCCTCTTCACATCGCCGAAAAAAGGAAGTTCCTGCAAGCAGCACAGCTGTGAAGAGACTGACAGCCAGCAGCAGCAGCAGCAGCAGCAGGCAGAGAGACCCGATGAGGAGAAATTTCGCTTACCGTTAATTTCCTTTCCTGGAATACTGCTAGACCAGTCCAGACAAACGGGTTATGCACCCCTGCCAGCAGATCTTGGAGACAGAGAATTCTACCAGAGCTCTGATAGGCTGGAGCCTGGTGATATAATCCTACCCCTAGGGGTCTCCCTCAGTTACGTCTACAAGCTAATGCAACATGAACTGTAACATCACCCCAGAGGGTCTCAAGTGAACTATATACAAGGGAGCCGAAGAACAGTATCCACCTACGAACCCATGGACTGCCCAGGGCGAGGCATACAGGCAAAGAGAAGAACCGCGGTCGGCGGCTGCACCGCACCAGCGGCACTCCAACAGACAGCAGGGCGGGTCCTGGACTGATCTAGCAGTATTCCAGGAAAGGAAATTAACGGTAAGCAAAATTTCTCCTTCCAGTTCATACTGCTAGACCAGTCCAGACAAACGGGCAGTACCCAAGCTACCTGCTTTCAAGGGGGGGCAAGGCCGCCGACAGCTCTGCAACTCCAAAACGGACCGCCTGACGGGCATGAACATCCCACCTATAATGACCGACAAAGGTGGACAGCGACGCCGCCTGGCAAATATCGAGACCTCCCGGCCCACGAAGCTGCTTGCGCCCGAGTGGAGTGAGCACGGAGACCTGGTGGAGCTGGCTCTCCCAGAAGAAGGTATGCCGCATCAATAGCCTCCCTAACCCATCTAGAAATGGTAGATTTGGAGGCTGCGGATCCCCGACGAGGACCCGCGAACAAGACAGAAGAGGAACAGTCATACGGAAAGGTTTTGTGAGCCTCAGACACCGAAAAAGAACCTTCTCAAGGTCCACCGCCCTCAACGGAGACCGACCACTGTCACACTGCGCCTTTGGAAAAGACGGAAAGAAAAGAGGCTGGTTAACAGTGAACGGCGTCAGCACCTTGGGCAAAAAGGAAGGGACAGTTCGCCGAGAAACGCCTTCTGAGGAAAATGAGAGATAGGGATCTCGACACGAGAGAGCCTGGCGCTCAGAAATACGGCGTGCCGAAGTTATGGCCACCAAGAAGACTGCATTCAGAGTCAAATCCTTAAGAGAACAGGCCCTCAGAGGCTCAAAGGGAGGAGCAACGAGGGCACAGAGGACAAGCGCAAGAGCCTACGCCGGCACAGGCGAACGTAGAGGAGGCCGGAAGGCCCTAACTCCGCGGAGGAAGCGAGACACGTCCGAATGCGAAGCTATCGATCGCTCCGCAATAGGACCCCGAAAACAAGTTAAATCGGCCACTTGCACTCACAAGGAACCGATTGCTAATCCTTTATCCACTCCAGCCGGTAAAAAGGACAGGATGTCCGGGACACCGCAACGCCAGGGAGAGAGGTTATTTCGCGAACACCAATCGTCAATAGACGCCAAACCCGAGCGTAAGCCAGCGACGTAAAAGACCGCCGTGCCGTGAGAAGCGCCACAACCACGCTAGGCGAATAGCCGTAGCGAGCAAACCGGTGGCGTTCAATAGCCAAGCCGTAAGCGAGTAAGGAGCCGGGTCTTCCATCTCCACTGGTCCCTGAATTAGAAGGCCGCGAAACGCCTCGAGGTGGAGCAGCGACGCCCGAGACAGACGGAAGAGATCCGCATACCATGGTCCGTGAGGCTAATTCGGAGCCAGCAGGAGCACTGGGCCGCGATGGTCTCGGAGCCGCTAGAGAACCATGCATATCATGGATCAGGGAGGGAAAAACATACAGGAGAAGATGAGTCGGCCACGGCTGAGATAGAGCATCTATGCCGTGCGCTCCCTTGTCCCTCCAATGGCTGAAGTACAGCGAAGCCTTGGCAGTCTGCGCCGTAGCCATTAGAACCATGGTGGGTAGTTCCCACAGGTGAACAATGGACTGGAACGCATCCGGCTGCAGAGCCCAGCCCCCGGGCTCCAGAGAGTGCCGGCTGAGAAAATCGGCTTTCACATTGTCCACGCCTGCGATGTGCTGCGCCGACAGCCTGAAGATGTTTCTCCGCCCACGGGAGGAGCAAACGCCTTTCCTGTGAGACACCCGGACATTTCACGCCGCCTAGGCGGCTTAGGTAAGCAACCGTCGTGGTGTCGGACAGGATCTGAACCGCACGCCGCCGCAGAAGAGGCTGAAACTGAAGAAGGGCTAAGCGCACTTTCCGCGTCTCGAGACGATTGATAGACCATTGGGCTTCGCGAGGTGACCAACTCCCCTGCGCCGAGGCCAAGCCGCAAGGCGCTCCCCAACCGGAGAGGTTGGCGACTGGCATCACCAAGATGCAACGCAGAGACTCCAGAGGGACCCCCCACAGAAGATTGTGCGCCTGAAGCCACCAGCGGAGGCTGCGGCGCACCGGCGGAAGCAGAGGCAACCGGATTCGATAACTCTCCGATACCGGCGACCAACGAGATAGAAGCGCCGACTGCAACCAGCGCATGTGCGCTCTCGCCCACAGAACGAGGGCTATCGTTGCTGCCATGGACCCCAAGAGTTGAAGGTAGCCCCAAGTCCGAGGCGCAGCTTGATCCAAGCAGCGGCGGAGCTGAAGAGAGATCTTCTGAAAGCGTTCCTGAGGTAGAAACACCCGTCCCCGACGAGTGTCGAACCAAGCCCCTAGAAAATCCAGGACCTGAAGCATCCCAAAATAGACAGAGTAACGGCCTAGTCCTCCTTCCAACGGTGGACCGGGACGAATGGCATCTCAACGCTGGAGCCTTTAAACGAAGCAACATCCGCTGCCCATTGAGGCAGGCAGAGCCATCTCCGAGCTACCGACACCGGTGCTAGGAAGCGAGCGGACAGCCGCAAGAGATCACAGAAGGCCTCTGCCCGGAATGCAGCGATGGATTCTAAATGAACCAACTCGGGAACACCTGGAAGCTGCTGAATCCATCGAAGGGAGGCCCGAGCTGCTAGACCTCAGCACACCCCTGCATGAAGGAAATAGCGTGCCAAGGAAAAATCCTTCTTTAGCAGACTCCCAACTCTCTAGGATTTGCTGGTCGCGGAGTGCCGCTCCGCCCTCAACCGGAAGTATGGTATTCCTGGTGACCCTGGTCATAATGCATCAACTGTCGGGTATGTCAGCCAACGGTCCAAGTCAGAGGGAGACCAAGGGTATAACTGACCAATACCACGTGCCCGACGAATGCCCTGGAAACTGGGATCTGGCTGCAACCGGATTTGAGAACCCTGAGGATCAGGAGTGTCGGCTAGGAGCAGCGACTGCATCACCTGTGTGATTAGAGCCGGCAACTCCTGTTTCCAAAAAAGGCTGAGAACTGTCAGCGAAGAAAACAGACGGAGAATATTCCCCATCTCCTTACTCCAACGAGTCAGGGCTGACCTCCGAAGATTTAAAGTCTTCTTGAATATCCATAGTACCCCGCCAGGCACTGTGATAAGGAAGCTTATCATAGTTCAGGAAGGAGCTATAATAGAGTTGAATTGGCTCTGAACAAGCAACCTGTCTTTGCTGGTAGAAATAATAAAACAGAATGTTCTCATAAAAGACTACCAGTCCCAGAATGCACCAGGTTTCAAACAGCCACTAGAAGAGCTGAAGTGGGGAAACGTGTGTTCAATCAGGAGAACTATGAGGTAATCCCCAATCCCTCATCTCCAAGGGCAGGGCTTGATTCAGCACAGCTGAGCTGTGCTAGGGTGGAGTGTCCCTCTAAACAAGTTAAAAGTAAAACCTATTCTACACAGAATCAGCAGCAGAAAGAGTTGGAGTTGATGAGGAACCCAGAGCTCAAGGACAGAGAGAGCAAGAAGCAGCGTGGAAGAAAGAAGAGAAAAGCATCTTGGAGGTCTAAAGGAGCCCATAGCAGTACGTGTGCTGGGAGTCATTCCAGAGGCAAGCATACTCCATTGGACTGGAGGAAGCCAGAAGAGTGGGGCTACAGAGCCAGGAATCCCCGGACGGCACCTGTAAAGGAGACGGCTGCATTTGGAAGGGGCCCTAAGACCAGTGCAAGAAGGTATGTGAAGAGAGACCCAGTGTCCAGGGATCTTGATTGGAAGGCTGGGCATAAAAGCTGGACTACTTATTGGCCAGGATATCTGGAGAGGAAACCTAACAACAAAGGAAGCTCAGGTATGAACACTGATCTATGCCCTAGCTCTTCACTTGGAAGACAGCAGGGAAACCAGTATTGTCCTGAGAGTGCTCCATTAAGAAATTCCTCTGAGCCAGTCCATGATATTGATTCTATGATAGTTGAAGAAGAAGGAGATATTTTAAATGATCAGAGTGAATACATGGATTGCTCTCTGTCTAGGCTGCTATGGTAATATACTTTCACAAATACAACAACTATCAAAAAGAAATATAACTTGTTCTTTTATCTACCCAGAAAAGTTTACAAGAAAGCTTTAGGGTAGGATTTGAGCCACGTATAGAAAGTAAACCAGCCAAGAGGTTTGCAGCTGGTTAATTGTTAGCAATTAAGCCTTGCATAATTGCATGTGAGCTCTGAAAGGACACTTCTGGGTGTGTGTGAAAATACAAGAAGTTATCCTTGAAAAAGAACAGTTTTTTGATTACTTTTTGGGTTTTGTTTTGTTTTTGGAGCACTGCTAAAAGGTATTAGCAGGAGCCCACAGAAAGACCTTTCTGTTCCCATCAAGGTCTTTATTGTTTGACTGATTGCTTAAGAAGTTCAGTTGTTGTTCCTGATTTGTTTTCCTAAGTATAATACTGAAAGCAAGTATCCTTTTGTGCTACCAAGTAAATCTGTGTGGGAGAAATAACCCCATAAATAAAATATATTTTCTTTGCTTACACTCGAGCAAGCACAACTCATTTATTTGTGAACGGCTGATTCTGGTATGAATGGACTACATTTCCCACAATCCTTTGCAAGTCATACTAATATTTGCCTTTGCCAAGACTGTGGACATTCTCACCCAGCGCCCCCGTTTACAGCACACATGCAACGCTCCTAGGAGGACGTACTGCTCTAAGGTCTGAGGATTTACGGGACCGCTTGCGAGACCATGCCATATCCTTGCCTGCTACTGGGCGGGTGTAGGAGATATACCAAAAGACTCCAAACGCCACAGGTGTCATGCCAGATGGAAGAGTGTGAAGAACGCACTGTCAGTCAAGGCTGCTGTGGCTTCCAGCGGTTGTGGAAGCGAAATAGGAGCTGACTGAGTCCTTTCCCGCAGGAATATCCTGCAGCAGGGGCTCTGAGGAGGGAGGAGATAAGGTGCTGATGATCTCATCTAGCAGCACAGTGCGAATGGGGGAAGAGTCTCCCGGATGCAGCATGCAGGTGGAACACAAGCAATCTATTAATTCCCCCTTCGGCTTATGACATATCACATATTATACAGCCAGAGAAACAAGCATTGTAGAGACTTAAACCACCTTTTCTTCTTTCTTTTTTTTTTTTTTATTTCTTAGTGTTTAAAACAAAAATCAAGGTAGGCTCAGGAAAACAGAAGACTCTTCAAAGAAAAGGATTTTGAAACTCCCCGTGTCTTCACAGCATGTTTAAATGTGTGGAAACTGCTGTCCAGAGCTGTTCCCTCCAAAAAGAAACACTGAAGAGAAAAACAAAACGGCCGCTGGCACAGAAAAACTGTCAGGTATTCACTGAGCTGATAAGGAAACTGTCAGTCATTCACTGTGCTGGTACAGAGAAACTGTCAAAGTCAGGGTAAGGCTGAAAGTAGGGAAATTAGAGTTTGATCCCTCCGCAGCCACTCAGACTTTCATGGCAGGGGCTGAAAGGTGTTTCTGGGGAGGGATGGAGAAGCCCAAACCCAGCTGTACTGAAGATTACAGTGAGTAAGCCTTTTTAGGCCGAGCCCAAAACAGTCAGTATCCAAAACACTGACTTAAAAGTCCAATCAAATGGTATATTGAATAAGACAGGTACAATATTCCAGTAAGACTTACAAAGTAACTCGGCTGCAGATTGTGGATTAAAAATTTAAAGTAGGAACTTCAAAACACAGAGGTAGCCGTTCCGGATGCAGTTGAAATCAACCCAGGGCAGCTGAAGCAAGTAAGAAAAAACAGTCTACTTACAGGTTTCTTTCAGAAAATGATACCTGAACTTCCAGGGGATGTCCAAGTCCCCGTGGCAAAGACTCAGCGCTGCGTAAAGCCAATCGGGAGCTCCACTGAAACCAGGCTCAGGAGTTCCCAAGTTTACCTGGGGAATCAAGTCGCTGGGGGAAGAGCACAGCTGATGCTTGAGGTCCTTTAGTTGCTTCTGACAGCCTATGCAGCCTGAATAAGGCATAGTGAGAACTAAAAAAAATAACTCTGCCTTGTAGGAACAGCCATTTAACAATCTTCCCCATAATAGGTAATGCCTCAGCCAGCCTTCTTTGTTGGGCACAGTGGGGGATTGAACCCATGATCCCTGCACCATTGGTCAGAGTCTTAACCATTGTACTGTGGCTCTGAATTGCATCCTGTTCTCTATTCATGCCTTTCCTACTTTTTATTTATTATGTTAATACATAGGCAGAGAGAAAAGAACCCCTCCACAACTCACAGCTACCAAGTGCTGTGGAAAAACACACAGCAATAGCGCTGCTAGAAAGCAAGTAGAGAAGGAATCTGGCTTCCCGCCAAAAACCGGGGCTCATTAGCTATTCAAAATGGCCGCCGGCAAAAATAAACCTCAAAAAGAGTGAATTAAAACCCCCAAAAGCTAAGGAATTAACTTAAAAAGTCTAAGGACAAGGTGGGAGGGTTGCAGGCATGAGAAAAATGCCTAAAATCGCTGAAAAATCAATAAAAATAAATCGAGTCACCACAGAGCTGCAGACATCAGTGGGAGAAAGACAGGTTCTGTACTCACAGTACCGAAAGTGCAGAGAAGCCACGGACCACTGCTCAGCCCACTGCCAGCTGCCTCACCACTAAAATCAGCCCCAGGGACTGGATTTTAGGAGGCTTACCATCCAGCTAAATAGTCCTCTTGACTAGTGCTGGGGAGTCTTCACATCAGCGATCTCTACTGTGACAGGACAAAGGAGCTCAGCTGAAAAACATCCTGGTGCTCAGATAAGTACACTGGCAACTACAGGGGATAATCTCTCCAAGAGAAATCACAAAGAAATAAAGCATTTTAAATGTTTTTAAAGGAGCAAAAAAAAACAAAGCATCCAGATCTGCTGGAGACAGAGAAAAACTGAGGGAGATCCCTAGGGGTAGGATTATATCACCAGGCTCCAGCCTATCAGAGCTCTGGTAGAATTCTCTGTCTCCAAGATCTGCTGGCAGGGGTGCATAACCCGTTTGTCTGGACTGGTCTAGCAGTATGAACTGGAATGGCTCTTCACTAAAATCGTGAGTGAAGAAGCTGTGCTGATAAGAGGGAGAAAAGACTGCTGAACAGCTCCCCTCCGTACAAACAAGGAGGGAAGAGCAGGCAGAGCAGACAGAAATGAACAGGAGAGTGAAAGGTGATCCTTCCGATTGCCCTCCATTTCCCTTTTCTGTCTTCTTTTTTTTTTTCTTCAATTAGCTTTAAAGATACAGGACAAATGAAATAAAGTTAAAGGGAGAACATAAAGTCAAAACCTCTATCTAACCTGATTAAAGCTCCTTATCTGCTCCTCTAGTGAGCTCAGCACCTAGGCTCACTACCTCTTCCAGCTGCATGGAGACTGAGCACACTGGAGCTGGTGGGAGGTGCCAGCAGGATATATGCAGTGGTGTCACGATTCTGACATGCCCAGTCTCCATGCTGCGAGAGGAGGTGCACTACCCAGAGGTGAGGGACTGGACTGGAGGGACGAAAAGGAAAGCATCTTTCAGGAAATGGAAAAAGGAATCAAATGATGAAAATGGGAAACATAAGCACTGGCAAGTTAGATGCAAGACATTGATAAGGCAGTCAAAGAGAAAAATTGAAAAAAAGCTGGCTGTGGAAGCAAAAACACATAATAAAAACTTTTTCAAGTACATTCATATAAACGTTTTGTAAGTCAGTTGGACTATTAGATGATAGAGAGGTAAAAGGGGTCCTAAGGGAAGACAGGGCCACAGCGGAGAGACAGAATTAATTCTTTGCTTTGGTTGTTACTGAAGAAGATATAGGGAGGTTGCCCATGCCTGAAATAGTATTTAAAGGTGTATCAGAAGAATTAAAAAATATATCAATACAACTATTTGATAAACTAAAGAGTAGCAAATCATCTGGACTGGATGGTGTACATCCAAAGGTGTTGAAAGAATTGAAATATGAAATTTCAGACCTACTACTAGTAATCTGTGAACTATCATTAAAAGTCTGACATCAGTACCAGGCAAATGGTAGAAACCATCATAAAGAAAAAAACTACTAAACATGTAGATAGTCATGGGTTAATCGGAGAAAGCCAACATGGATTTAGCCAAGGAAAGCTTTATCTTGCTAATCTGTTATATTTTTTTGAAGGTGTGAATTAAAAGGTAGTCAAAGGTGAGCCATTTGATATAGTGCATCTGAAAGTCTTTGACAGGGTCCTTTATGAGAGACTCTTGGCAAAATTAAAAAGTCAAGGGATAGAAAACAGTGTATTATTGTGGATCAGGAACTGGTTAAAAGATAGAAAACAGAGAGTAGGGCTAAATGGCCAATTTTCTCAAAGGAGAACGGTGAATAGTGGAGTACCCCAGGGATCTGTGCTGGGCTCACTGCTTTTTAATATATTCATAAATGACCTGGAAATGGGAATAGCGAGTGAGGTGTTAAAATTTGCAGATGACACACAATTATTCAAAGTTGTTAAAACACAATGGGATTGTGAAAAACTGCAAGAGGACCTTGATAAACTGGAAGGCTGGATAAACTGGCAGAAGAAATTTAAACTGGACAAATGCAAAGTTATGCACCTAGGAAAGAACAACCCAAACTATGGTTACACGATGCAAAGTTCCACATTAGGAAACACCACCCAGGAGATTTATGCGTCATCGTAGATAATACGTTGAAACCCTCCGCCAAGTGTACAGTGGTGGCCAAGAAAGCAAATAGAATGCTAGAAATCATAAGGAAAGGAATGGAGAATAAAAACAAGGATATTATTATGCCTCTGTGTGTCATCCCATGGTGTGATTTCACCTTGAATATTGTGTGCAATTCTGGTCACCATATTTTAAAAAGGATATAGCAGAATTTGAAAAGGTACAAAGAGTCATCAAAATGATAAAGGGGATGGAAAGATACTTCTATGAGGAAAAGTTGAAAAGGTTGGGGCTCTTCAACTTGAAAAAGAGACAACTGAGGGGAGATATGATAGAAGTCTATAAATTAATGAATGGAGTGGAACAGGTAAACATAGATCGGTTGTTTACACCATCCAAAAGTAGAAAGACTAGGGGACATACAATGATGCTACAATGTAACCCATTTAAAAGTAATAAGAGAAAATATTTTTTCACTCAACGTGTAATCAAACTCCTGAACTTGTTACTGGAGGATGTAGTAAAAGCTTAGTGTAGCTGGGTTTAAAAATGGTTTGGACAAGTTTCTGAAGGAAATGTCTATAAACCATTATTAAAGAGGACCCGGGAAATCCACAGCTTACCCCAGGACATGCATTGTGGAACCTGTGTACCTTTTTGGGAACCTGCCATGTACCAGGATATTGGGCTTGATGGACCTTGGTCTTACCTATTATGGCATGTTCTTATGTTTGATCTTGGCCAAGAAGAATCCAAGGAGGTCTCACATCCAAGCCCACTCATCGATGCCTTTTGCCCTCTTATTCCTCTTATCTCAGAAGGATATTTTAACACTATAATTAATGGACAACTTACATAAATCCTTGTAGACACTGCAGTCACAAGATCAGTCCTCAAATGTTCAGAGTTTCCCACAGCACCTCTCACTGGAGACTTTCAGGAAACTCTGTACCACATCCTCTGTCCAGGCCTGTACTTATACAAATGGGCCCTCTCCAGAGATGGTTCAAGATTTTGGGCCCCTAGGCAGACCTTATAAGCATTTAATATAGCTTATAAGGTCTGCCTAGGGGGCCAAAATCTTATAAGCCTTTACACCCCCTTGGCTGTCAAAATCTATTGTTTAGCTTTGAATGCCCTGCTCTTTGATGCCCCTAAAAGTTGCTGCCATAGGCGACCATCTAGTTTGCCTAATAGTTGGCCCAGCCCTGCTCTCTGTGATTTCTGAAGCTTTATGGGCCTTAAGTCCAAATGAAATTAGTCATCTTCAGAAAGAACCTGCCAATGTTGTCTTGAATCCTAGCAACCCTCTGCTAAGAGTTCCATGGTATCCTTTGAACTCTGAAGCAGAAGGCGTCATCAGATCAGTAAAGAAAGAGTTTTTGAATCAAGATTTAATCTCCCCTAAAAACACTGTACTTCCTCTGAAGTTATGAAAACGTTCCCTTACCTGATATACTAGTACTTATAACCCTTTGTAGACCCTTAGTTACAGTGCATATAGACTTTAGATACACCTGGGGGATATATGGTTGCCCTATTAAAGGTCATACTTCTTCCTATTGAGATTGTTGTTATAAAATGTTGTGAAAGAATAATTTTCATGTTATAAGAACTTTATCTATATTAAATGCTTAATGCTAATTAAGACATATTTAGAGAGTTGCTGTTTAGAATGAGCACATGTTCACCTGTTGCTAGACCAATTAAGTTTAGTGGGAAAGGGGCATTGTTTACTCACACTGTGCTTTGCTTCTTGTTGTTGTTGTTGTTAAGTGCCGTTGAGTCGGAGTCGACTCATGGCGACCCTCTGGATAGCTATCCTAAATTGTGTTCGGTCTTCAGTCAGGTGGCTCATTGTTGACAGACTGGTACCCGTAGCTGCTGTTATTGTATCGATCCATCTCATTGCTGGCCTTCCTCTTTTGTGTTGACCTTCTATCTTGCCAAGCATGATGTCTTTCTCTAATGATCTCTCTCTCCGCATGATGTGTCCAAAGTATGAAAGTCGAAGTCTTGTCATCTGAGCTTCTAAAGAAAGCTTAGGTTTGATCTCCTCTAGTACAGACTGGTTTGTTCTTCGGGCAGTCCATGGTATACACAGTATTCGCCGCCAGCACCAGGGCCGGATTTACCTTGAGTGAGGCCCTACGCCAACAAAAATTGTGGGCCCCCAGCAGGGGCGGCCCAAGGGGGGTGCGGGGCCTCATTTGCATAAGGGGCCTCATTTGCATAAATATTTGCATAATGTTACCATATACTAACTTTTAGTAAACGTGCCTCTTAATGAGTGTATGGATAAAGAAAGACTAAAAGATTTCTACATTACTATAATCCAGTGCCAACTGCCAGACACATTAGGAACTACTACAAACACTGCCCATTTAGAACCCATAGCAAACCCGCCGTATCCTAACAGCACTACCAGGACTCACAAAGCACCATACTCTACCAATCAAAAGGCAACACTGCAAATATTAAACCAATACATTTCAGAGAACAATACATGACCTACTGGGGAAAGAGAACAAGTGGCAATGTCAAATAGGAATTATATAAACAGAACA
Organism: Ichthyophis bannanicus; assembly: GCA_033557465.1. Lineage (NCBI taxonomy): Eukaryota > Metazoa > Chordata > Amphibia > Gymnophiona > Ichthyophiidae > Ichthyophis > Ichthyophis bannanicus. Next base: position 575,688,142 of record CM066035.1, read on the forward strand.
CCTCAGCTCAGTTACACATGCAGAACATAGACCATCACCAAACAAGTAATCACAATTTAGAAACAGGAAGACAATAATTAAACTGGGAATCCCAAAAGCCAAACTTGGAATGTACAATACTGTAGAAATAAAACTATACATTAATTTGCTCTTGTACTAAACAAAGCGCAGACGTTAATGATGCACATTTACCAGAGCTGACATATTCCAATTAATAAATTCAAATAAAGAGATATTTTTCTACCTTTTGTGCATTTTTTTCAGCTGCAATTGCTCCAGCCACTTTCTTCTGGTTTCTTCGTGTCTTCTGCTAACTCTCCATCGTCTGCTGTCCATTTGTCCTTTCTTCTCTCTTCTAGTTTTTTTCCATTCTCTCTCTACATCTGCTTTAACATACTAATCTTTCTCCTTTTGCTCTTTCCTCATTCCTATTTCATCCACTCAAATTTTACCCCTCCATCCTCAATCCCCACTTACTCTCCCAATACCCGGCCAATTGGAGATTTTTTATCCCTCCCACACAAAATATTTTTCCCTTCTCCATTTTTACTCTTCCAGCCCCATCCCATTCTAATCCTCCCCCAACATCAGCTCCCTTCTAGTTCCAGCCTCACCCAGCATCCATTCCCTTCTAGTCCCTGCATCAGCCCATTTCCAGTCCTAGCCACCCATCAGCCCATTTCCAGTCCTAGCAACCCCCCCAACCCAATACCAGTCCTAGCCACCCATCAGCCCATTTCCAGTCCTAGCAACCCCCCCAACCCAATACCAGTCCTAGCCCATCAACCCACTTACAGTCCTAACCCCCCATCACCCCATTTTCAGTTTAAGCCCCCCCTATAACCCATTACCAGTCCTAACCCCCCATCAGCCCACTTCCAGTCCTAACCCCATCAACCCATTTCCAGTCAGCCCCCCATAGCCCATTGCCAGTCCTAACCCCCCCCCATCAGCCCACAGCCCATTACCAGTCCTAACCTCATCAGCCCACCTCCAGTCTTAACCCCCCCAGCCCATTTCCAGTCCTAGCCCCCCCCATAGCCCATTACCAGACAGCCCCCATCAGCCCACAGCCCATTACCAGTCTTAACCCCCCCCCAAAGCCCATTACCAGTTCTAAACCCCCCCAACAGCCCATTACCAGTCCTAACCCCATCAGCCCACCTCCAGTCTTAACCCCCCCAGCCCCTTTCCAGTCCTAGCCCCCCCATAGCCCATTACCAGACAGCCCACAGCCCATTACCAGTCTTAACACCCCCAAAGTCCATTACCAGTTCTAAACTCCCCCCCAACAGCCCACAGCCCATTACCAGTCCTAACCCCATCAGCCCACCTCCAGCCTTAACCCCCCCAGCCCATTTCCAGTCCCAGCCCCAGCCCCCCCAATAGCCCATTACCAGTCCTCCCCCCCCCCCATCGGCCTAAAGTAAAATTTAATTTAAAAAAAAAACTGCTGGCAAATCCAGCCCTGGCCAGCACCATAATTCAAAGGCATCAATTTTCTTCCTGCCTATCTTTTTCACTGTCCAGCTTTCACATCCATATGATGTTATTGAAAACACCATGGCTTGAACATGTCAAATCTTTGTATGGAGAGAGACATCTCTGCTCTTGAGAATCTTATCTAGGTCTTTCATAGCCATTCTGCCAAGAGCAATGCGTCGTCTGATTTCTTGACTGCTTGTTGCTTCTTTATTGATAGTTGATCCAAGTAGGTTAAAGTTATTCACGATTTCAATTTCTTCTCCTTCGACGATGAACCTGTTGATTATGCCAGTTGTCATGATCTTTGTCTTCTTTACATTAAGGTGCAGGCCCATTTTGAGACTATGTTCTTTGATTGTGAGAAGCAAATGTTTCAGATCATCTTCACTTTCTGCCAGTAATGTGGTATCATCAGCATAGCGAAGGTTGTTGATGAGTCTTCCACCAATCTTCACACCTCTGTTGTCTTCATACAATCCTGCTTCTCTGATGATTTGTTCTGCATATAAATTAAACAGGTAGGGGGAAAGTATGCAGCCTTGTCTTACACCTTTGCTTATTTTAAACCATTCTGTTTCTCCTTGTTCCGTTCGAATTGTTGCTTCTTGATCAATATACATATTGTGCAAGAGAACGATCAGGTGTTCTGGTATACCCATGCTTCTCAATGTGGCCCAGAGTTTCTCATGGTTTACACAGTCAAAAGCTTTGCTATAGTCGATAAAGCACAAATAGATATCCTTTGGGTATTCTTTAGTCTTTTCAAGAATCCATCTCACATCCGCAATGATGTCTCTCGTTCCTCGCCCTTTTCTGAACCCTGCTTGCACTTCAGGTAGTTCTTGTTCCAGGTATGATTGTAGTCTCTTTAATCTTCAGTAGAATCTTGCTGGCATGTGGGATCAGAGCGATTCTGCGATAATTTCCACAGTCAGTTGGATCACCTTTCTTTAGTATTGGTATAAACATAGATCTTTTCCAGTCAGTTGGCCATGATGCTGTCTTCCATATTTCTTGGCAGAGCCTTGTAAGTACAGTAACAGCTGCATCAGATTGCTGTAATACTTCTATGGAAATGCAATCAATGCCTGGTGCTTTGTTCTTTGATAAGGCTTTCAATGCTGCTTCAACTTCTTCTTTCATCACCAATGGTTCCAGATCATAAGGTACAGGTTGAAACAGCTGTTGGTCCACTTGATCTTTATCATATAAAAACTCTGTATATTCCTTCCATCTTTTCTTGATCTTCTCAGCATCATTCAACATAGAACCTTGAGCATCTTGTAACATTCCAATTCGAGGCTGGAACTTTTTCTTTAACTCTTGTAGCTTTAGGAAAGCTGATCTTGTTCTTCCTCTAATAGTTTCTGCTTCTATTTCTTTGCATGCGTCATTGTAGTACTTTTCCTTGTCCTGTCTTGCTGCACGTTGGAAATCTCTGTTGAGTTCTGTGATTGTCTTTCTTTCTCCTCTTCTTGTTAAGAATGCAAATTTATATCTTCTACCTACAGTTTACTTAAAAGCAGTACTAAGTTTTAACAGTGGTCTGATGTTTCTAGAAAGCTTACCATATAACCTTACCATATAAGGATATATTAGTATAGTAAGAAGAAAGATCTATGTACGTAGTTGGAAAAATGATGCAAGTGATGAGAAGGGTTGTGAAAAGTGAGATAGGATATTGCTAGTGAAAAAAAGGACTGGTGAAAGTAGTGATGTGAAATGATATGTCAGTCTAATGAATGTGTAAAGGGAAAAAATGAACACTCTATTCTGCAACCCTAATATTTGATTATGTCATCTCCATTACCCCCAATTTGGGAAGTCATCTAAGCCCAGACACATGTTCAACAATTGGAAATAGATACTTGGAGATAGGCTGGGTGCATCTTGCATCCTGATGGGCTCTGGAAAACCCACACTGGCCATGCTGCGCTTCAAAATGTTATTTTCCCTCATCTTGCCTCTGTGTATCATGGTCAGACACACGAAGACCAAGGGGGAATGATTTGATTTGATGATTTGATTCACAAATTTTCACAAGATTGATACAATCCTAAATTTGCCAAAATTGCAGAAGTGTGTGCAACTTGTCTGATCTCTAAACAGTGCAATAGTGCTAAACATGTGAAGACCAGTCAAGGGCACAAGTCACAGCCACTGTAAACTTTCTGAATTTATAAATGGATTATATCCAATTATTCAAATGTCAAGGATTTGAATACGGTAATGACTGTTCTTCCAGATGAAGTCTGGAGCTGCATCACCAGTTGTAACTCCAGAGATTCCAATGAGAGAAATGTCCAGAATCCAGAAGGAAAGGACCATACCAAGTGCTCCTAACTACATATCACTGTGAAATGTGAAAGACTCCCTACCTGGATCCACACATCATACTGCCAAAGGGCCAAGATATCAGCTAACGAGAGTGGGAGGTTCAACCTTTGGGAGAAACCAAGCTTAGACCTCAGAGGAAGATGAAGTATACTACGAAGTCCTGAAGAACTGCTGAGAAGCAAGACCAAATTATCTGAAGAATGGAAGAACTGATTCTGTGGGAGAGACCCAAGTGGAAGTGGTGTCTGTTAGGTACTTTTGTGACTATTTTTTTACTAATTGCTATTCTTTTATTAATGTTTCTTTGCCAAGTAGCTGCAATTCCAGAGCATAACTCTGCTATTAGACTTGTTCAAGAGGTTGCCAATATAACTAATTTTTCAAATGTAGCTAGCACTGGATTCTCCTCCTGAATTTTACCACTAAATACCACCCCCTGCTAGCACAACAAGAAGCTCTTCCTTGGGCTAAGAACCCAAGAGTTCCCTACTTCCCTGCAGTAGGACTACTTTTGAAAATTTTAACAACTGCACCTACACAAAAGGAGGTGTTTTGCTATAATTAATACTAGTTGTTGCATTGAGATAGATGACTATTCACAAGTGCTGTTACATTCTGCTGAATTTTTGAAGAACCTTACTTATATTTCTTCTTCTGGGGATTGTGAAGATAAACTGGGATCAGTCCTGGTTAACCTCATGGTTGCCTTGGATAGAAAACTTGTTTCTATATTAGTTACCTACATTTGTGTAAATTGTTGTATCCAAAGTATAAATGCCTTTCCCAGAAATTGGCTTCAGTTAACCTCACCCAAACTATGTACATAGCTGAGAGTAGGCATGATGAAGCCTCTGATTATGATGACCCAGAAGGTGAAGTGCAGAGAATGATGGAGATAATAATATGAATTTTCTATAAGATCCCTAGTGGAATCTATGACAAAAGAGGGGAATTATGGAAAGGAAGAGTTAACTAAAGAATGAGAAAGCTAGGGAAAAAATCTTAGAAGTACAGTAACTCTTTCTGTAAGAGCTTATACTAATTGTAGGAAAACCCTTGGAAGATTATAAAGAAACAAATAGTTTGCTAGTTTTCCTCAAGATTCCTAGTTTTCCAAGTTAATAAAAGATTTACTGCTTTCTCCTCCTACAAATTCACTACTGGTTCCTCTGATCCTATTCCCACCCGTCTCCTAAGCTCCATCTCTTCCACTGTCATCCCTTCCGTCTTTCATATTCTCAGCCTATTGCTCTCCACTGCAATTGTTCCTGCAGCCTTCAAGCATGCTGTGATCACACTTGTCCTCACTAGACCCTACCTGTCTTTCTAATTATCGACTCATTTCCCTCTTCCCTTTCATATTCTAAACTACTTGAATGTTGCCTTGACTTTCTCTCTTCTCAAGCCCTTCTGGATCCATTGCAATCTGACTTTCGTCCTTTACATTCTACTGAAACGTTTCTTGCAGAAGTCTTCAGTGACCTGTTCATGGCAAAATCCAAGAGCCTTTACTTGATCCTCATCCTTCTTGATCTTTCTGCTGCTTTTGACATTGTTGACCACCACCTTCTCTTCGATACCTTGTCCTTGCTTGGTTTTAAGGGCTCTGTGCTATCCTGGTTTTCTTCTTATCTCTCCCATTGCACTTTCAATGTTTGTTCTCCTCTACTGCTATCCGACTCTCAGATGGTGTACCCCAAGGGTCTGTCTTGGGTCCACTCCTTTTCTCTTTATATACCCAGTCAATGGTGCACTCATCTCCTCCCATTACTCTGATGACTCTCAGATCTACCTTTCTACACCTGAAATCTCTCCGGTAATCCAGGCACAGATCTCTGCCTGCCTGTCTGACATTGCTGCTGGATGTCTTACTGCCTTTTGAAATTGGCCAAAACTGAGTTTCTTATTTTTCCCACTAAACCCACCTCCCCTCTTCATCCTTTCTCAATCTCTGTGTATAAGCCTCTACTACGCCCCATTTCCTCGGCTCGCAACCTTGGGATCGTCTTTGACTCCTCCCTCTCCTTCTCCCACACATCCAACTGCTAGTTAAAACCTGTTGTTTCTTTCTCTATAACATCAGCAAAATTCACCCTTTCCTTTCTGAACATACTACTAAGACCCTTATCCACTCTTCAGTTACCTCTCGTCTAGACTATTGCAACCTCCTCCTTGCTGGTTTCCCTCTGAATCATCTCTCTCTCCTTCAATCTCTTCAAAACTCAGCTGCACGGCCACTCTTCCACCAGTCTTGTTATGCCCACATAACCCCTCAAGTCGCTTCACTGACTCCCTATCCATTTCTGTATTCAGTTCAAACTTCTCCTACTGACCTACAGGTGCACTCATTCTGCTACTCCACACTATCTTTCCTCTCTCATCTCTCCCTACACCCCTCCTTCGGAACTCCGCTCTTCTGGCAGATCACTTCTATCTGTGCCCTTCTCTTCTACTGCCAGCTCCAGACTTCGATCCTTCCACCGTGCTTTTCCTTATGACTAGAACAAACTATCCAATTCTGTACATCAGACTTCATCTCTGGACCTTTGCAAATCCAGAATGAAAACTCACCTCTTTGAGGCTGCTTTTTGATCCTGATCTGCTTAGCCTCCTATATGACCACCCATAACAGGGCATCCCATACACAAGTGTCTGGGCAGTCTCTGGACACATATGACTATTTCCCCACAACGTTTCGTAGTATCCCCCATCACAACTTATCACTCGGTAGGCATCAAATTCTAGGCTCACTAGTCCCTCTCCCTCTGGTACGGTTACAGTAAATATGTTAGGGTATACCCTTCCCCATCGTGTCTGTGTTTGTACTTGTTACTCCGTCCATCCCTTTCCCTGTCCTAAATTCTATGTCATTCCCCTTAACAGAGAAAGTGATCCCCCCCACCATAGCAACACCATCCACTTTTCTTTGTCCATGTTATAATTTTATTAGTCCTTTTTTTTTTTGAATATTTCTTTTTATTAAACATTTTCCACAAGTAAACATGTACAACTTTCACACAGAAACCAACAGAATGTCGCACAATAGAAAAAATGTGTTTTTCTTTTTTGTGAGTATAACAACACAATTTCACCCCAAGAGCATTTGTGTCAACACACCCGAAAAACCCAACCACGATATCCTCCATACTATCCCCCCCCACGTGGGCTCCCCTCCAAGGCACCCCCCCCTACAGAGTACCCCCACTCACCCCCACCATACTCAACTAACCCTTGCCCTCCTTCACCCCCCCCTACCCCACCCAACCCTCCCCCCCTTCCCCCCCCTTTGTTAATCACCGACTGGCTCAGAATGGGCATGCATCCCCCCTTTCAGATAAGTTAGCAGCAAGCACCATTGGTCCTGAAATTTCTCTCCCTGCTGACGCCTAATTGCTGTCAACTGCTCCATCAATGCAATCTGTCGGAGCCTATGCTGCCAGGCTACCAACCCCGGCAACTGGGATTGCTTCCAGGCCCTAGCTATCTCACTTCGGGCCGCCTGAATGCAAACCCTTATCGGGCTATCGAACCCCCGGGGCCATACAGCTCCCCGAATCCCCAACAGGCCTAGTCCCATATCCACCTCCACCCTCTGCCCCAGAATAGTCTCCAGCTGACCCTCCACCAGAGCCCAGTATTCACGCACAATTGGACAGGTCCACCATATATGTGCGAATGTCCCCCGTTCCCCACACCCCTGCCAGCACTGAGCAGAAGACCCGGGAAATATCCTATGTAGCCGCTCCGGGGTATAATACCAACGAAACAGAAGCTTATAGGACGTTTCTCGGATAGCGACCGAGAGCGCCTGGCGTCCAATATCCACCTGCACCTTCCGCCACTCCTGCGCCTCCAACTCCCTGCCCAAATCCTTTTCCCATTGCTCCTGGTGGGGGAACTTCCCAGTCATCTCCACCCCCAGGTCCTGGTACAATCGGGAAATCAAACCCCGGGAACCCTCCCAGCCCTGCCACAATGTCTCCCCGGGGCCTTGGGCTCCCTCCCAACTTGCTCGAATCTGGCGCTGGAGCAAGAAGTGGCGCACCTGAAAATAGGGAAAGAAGTCGCTCCCCCTCAATTGATAACGCACCCGGAGATCCGAAAAGGGAATCAACATTCCATCATTAACAAACTTCCCAAAGGTATCCAGCCCCCTACTTTCCCACCTACTAAACACCCCTTCCCTGCCGGGCACATACTCACTCGTCACCCGCACCAGGGACAACAAATAAAACTCCCCAGCAGGGGCCGCCCACCGGCAGCGTGCCTTCCGCCATTGCATAGTAAGATGCCACATAAAGGGGTTAGCCTTCCATCTACCCGAGGGCAGCCTACCAAAAATCCATGGTAAATACTGTAACCGAATCTCCTCGGCCCAATACTGCTCAATCTCTCGGAACCACTTCCTTACTCCACCCCTGTCGAGCCACTCAAATACCTGCCTCAACTGGGCGCCTTATAGTACCGAGCCAAGTCAGGGACCCCCAGGCCCCCGGCCTCCCGGTTCGCATACATTATGCGTCTACTTACGCGCGGCCTAGATCCCCCACACACAAACGCAAAGATCTGATTCTGCAAAGTCCGGATGTCCCCAGCAGGAATCCCCATGGGAAGCGTCTGGAAAAGGTATAACAGTCGCGGCAGAAGGTTCATCTTCAAAACAGCCACCCTGCCCAACCAGGAAAGCTCTACCGTCCGCCACCGAGCCATGTCCTTCCTCAACTCCCGAAATAGCACCGGGTAGTTGGCCTTATATAATCCCAATGGGTGGGCAGTAATCTGCACCCCCAAGTACTTTATGGACCGCGTTGCCCACCTAAAGGGGAAGGAGCTTCTCAAACTGTCAATCACTTTCGAGTCCAGGGATAGAGACATAGCCTCCGTTTTATCCCAATTCACCTTAAACCCTGATAGACCCCCATACTTCTGAAGCTCTCCCATTAGTGTTGGGAGCGACACAATGGGTCGGGTCAGCGCAAATAGTACGTCATCAGCAAAAAGTGCCAGTTTATGTTGTTCAGGCCCAACCGCTATCCCTGAGATGTCAACATTAGAGCAAATTCGAGCTGCCAAGGGCTCCATAACCAATGCAAACATCAACGGGGAGAGCGGACAGCCTTGGCGGGTACCCCTGCCCAGGGGAAAAAACTCAGAGAAGCCGCCGTTGACGTTCACCGCAGCTACCGGAGCTGCGTATAGTGCTCTTATCCAAGCCCAAAACCACGGTCCCAGACCTACGTACTTCAACATCTCCTGTAAGAAGGTGAAGCTGACTCTATCGAAAGCCTTTTCGGCATCGATTGAGAGGAACATAGCTGGTTGCTGAACCTGTCGCGCAAGCCACCCAAGCTGAATCACCCTCCGAATCCCATCGGCCGGTTGCCTCCCCATAATAAAGCCAGATTGATCAGGGTGGACCAGGTCCGGCATATACGGAGCTAATTGTAAGGCGAGCACTTTGGACAAAATCTTAACATCGATGTTTAACAGCGAGATAGGGCGGTATGACCCACATACCGCCGGATCACGTCCGGGCTTAGGTATCACCACAATTGCAGCCTGAGTCATAGAGGGTGGTAATTCCTCCCCACGCAGTAGAGCATTAAATACCCGCACCAACAGGGGAGCCACCGTCGCTACCATCACTTTATAGAAGGAGCCCGTAAACCCGTCGAGGCCTGGGGCCTTCCCAGGGACCAGGGCCCTAATAGCTCCCTGCACCTCCTCAAGAGTGATATCCGCTTCCAACACGTCTCGCTCTCCCTCACCCAACTTAGCACTCCCTTTCCCCTCATTTTCCAAATAACTCGCAACGTCCCCCCCCCAGCACCGGGGAGTCCGCTGCATAGAGCTTCTGATAGTAAGCTTTAAAACACTCGCGAATCTCCTCCGCCTTATAAAGCAATTTATCTCGGGGGCCCTTGATTTTGACAACCGTATGCTTCTGCCGCTGGACACGAAGCTTGTTAGCCAAGAGCCGCCCTGACTTATTATCAAATTCATAGTACCTTTGCTCTACCCTATCCATCTGTCGAGAAATCTTTTCCAGTTGGAGGGCATTCAGTTGTTTACGTACCTCCTCCATCTGGCGTTGTAATTTCCTCCCCCCCTTCATTTTATGTTCCCGTTCCAACTCCATTAAGCGCCCCAAGAGTAGTCGTTCTTCCTCCTCTCTCTTCCTTTTCCGCCTTGCCCCTAACTGACCCAGATGGCCGCGCACCACTGCCTTAAGCCCATCCCAAAGGATACCAGTCGAGACTTCATCAGTATCATTGAGAGCCATATAATCCATGATCACCTCCCGAAGTTTCGGTTCCGCTCCCCCCTCCCGCAGCAAGTAGTCGTTCAACCTCCAAAATGTCCTCCTCCCACGATCCCCAGGCCCCCCCATCACAACCTGCACTGGGGCATGGTCCAACCAGGTCACCGGGCCAATGCTAGCACCTTCCAGCCGCTCACTCCAATAACTATCTCCCAACACATAATCGATACAGCTGTAAGAGCCATGTACAGGCAAGAAAAAGGTGAAGTCCCTAGCCGAGGGATTCGCCATCCTCCAGAGGTCTACCACCCCCAATTCCTTCATCCACTGTCTTAGCACTCTTCCACCCCCTTCCCCTCCCCCAGGGCTCCCCTTCTTATCATCCAACGCCACATTGCAATCATCTCCCACCAACACCTTCCCCTGGATCCGCCCTCCCAACCAGGAACCCAGTTCCCTCCAAAAATCCCCCCTCCCGGAATTTGGCCCGTATACTGAGATCAATGACACTTTCCCCCCCCCCCCCAGTTCACCCACCACTACCACTGCCCTCCCATCCGTTTTTTGGTGCACATGTTCCACTGTAAGGGGAACCCCCTGCCCCACGAGAATGGCAACCCCCAGCTTCTTCCGCCCCCCCTCCTCAGCTGCAAAGTAGCCCTGATAGGCCCCCGAGCGCATCAGCCGCTCATCGGCCTTACGCAAATGGGTTTCCTGGAGGAAAACTACCTCCCACTTCCGTGACCTGAGCTCCTTCCACAGCAACTTACGTTTATGAGGAGAATTCAGGCCCCGCACATTAAGGCTCCCGATGATCAATCCCGCCACCATGGTGCTTGTTCACCCCTCCTCCCATGCCCAAGACAGCCCATCCAAGCTTGATGACACTTCCTCCCTCCCCCTCCCGCCCACCTTCCCCCCCCCTTGAATACAGACCTCTTGTCTGACCACCATCGAGGAAGTGGCTCTCCCAAAGACGCTGCCCCCCCTTCCCCCTGTCCAGCCCCCCTCCCCCTATCCCCCTCCAAGAAAACATATTAGTGCATCCCCCCACCTCCAATAAAGGTCAACAGTAACATTACTTATAAATGCATAAGTCACATCCCCAGCATTTGCCATATCAAAACCCCTCCATCTCCCCCCTCCCCCTGCCCTCCACCGCCAAGAAGCATCTCAGCCCCTGCAAAAACAAGACCCCACATGGCACAAGTCCTGGACGAACTGAGTCTTTCACCCAGACCCATTAGAGGGTCCGCCTAAGTGTCCAGCTGGGTGTTCCTCCAACTCCGCTTCTCCGGACCTCCGCCGCAGCCGCTGGCCCCGCACTGGCACCCTTTCCCACACCGACTTCCTCTCCTTGTTTGCACCAGCATCCGGGGCAACGCTCATCTCCGGGAGCCTAGGGGCCCCCTCCCTTCGCAGTATGGCCCAGGCCTCTTCCACTGTCCGTGCCCGGAAGCTGCGGCCATTAACATCCAACAATAGCGCAAAAGGAAATAGCCACCGATAGCGCTTCTTTTCTGACTGCAGGTAAGATGTCACAGGTTTCATCTCTCGCCTCCTCTGTAGTGTGGCCGCTGAAAGATCGTGGAACACCTCCACCTTCTGGCCTTCCCATTGAAATGTTCTCCGGGCCGCTGCCACTCGCATCACCTGCTCCTTCACCGCAAAGGATCCCAAACAGGCCACAATATCCCGGGGCTGGCCCCGGCGAGCAAGACCTAAGGCCCGATGTGCCCTCTCCACTGCCACCTCACAGGTCCCCACAGCATCCCCCCGCTCCAGCAGGAAATGGCATACTTTCTTAATCACCGCCGTGGCATCGCCAAACTCCTCCGTCTCAGGAAGGCCCCGCACTCTCAGGTTATTCCGCCTGGAGCGGTTCTCCAAATCCTCGATTTTATCTCGCAGCAGCCCTTGCTCCAAGAGGCACTGTTGCATGCGGGCCTCCATCTCCGTATCTTTTTCGGTGCGTCGCTCCGTTTGTTCCTCCAGGGCCTCAACCCGATTGCCAAGGTCTCTAAGATCGTCCTTGATGGCTCCTAGGGTTTCTTTCAACTCACTCCGCATAGCACCAATGTCTCTCTTGAGTGAGCGCATCCAACCCCAAATATCGCCACGGGTACAGCTGTCCCCTGCTCGTTCCGGCTCTTCCTCCATTTCCTCAGCAGATTCCACGTGCTCAGATGTCTCACGGCCCGTTCTCTCCGCTTTTGCGGCATAGGAGGACTGAAATCGGGCCAATTTTTTGTTGACCGACATCTTGCCACCTTCTCACCTCCGTGCACCGAAATAACAGGTTGGGGGGAAAGGCTGGCCGCTAATTTCCACCGTTATAACTGCGTCCCAACGGGAGCTCCAAAATCAGGCAGCCATCTCCAAGATGACGTCACTTCCTCCCCTTATTAGTCCTTTTTAACCAACTCCTCTCCTGTTCTTCTTCTTTTTTTTTTTTTTTCTTGTTATTTTCAGGCGCAGAGGGTCATTAGTTCCCTGGACCTTCCATTGTTTGTCTGAAGGAGCTTCGACCAGACCTTTAATTTATGTATAATGAGTCCAACCTTTTTCTGCAGTTCTTACAGCAGTCTCAGTAAGACCTGAAACGGGCCTTCCCAGTCCGGTTGCAATTTGGACTCCCTCCAGGATTATATCAAGACCCACTGGTTTGAGACCGTGAACTGCAAACTCCAATGGGGGTGTTTGTGCCAACAGTCCTTTATTCCTGAGAACAGATAAAGAAGAAAGCCCAAGTATATATTCTTTAAGAAACTTATCTTTAGTTTCAAACTGAGGAGCTTCCTTTAATTGTCCCATATAGGGTAATCCGAATAACATTTCGTAGGGGGACAATCCTAAATCTTTCCGAGGGGCTGTTCGGATTCTTAACAATGCTAAGGGCAAACACTTAGTCTAGGGTAATTTTGTTTCTAGCATCAATTTGGCTAGCTGCTTCTTTATAGTCTGATTAATGCGTTCCATTCTCCTTGAGGAGGGAGGATGCCATGGAGTATGGAAATCACAGGATACTCCCAGAGTTTCCATTATGTTTTGCAATACCTTGGCTGTGAAGTGACTTCCCTGGTCCGAGTCAATATGACCTATCATTCCATATCTTGGAATGGCCATAATTTCTCTCATTATTTGTTTGTTTACCATCTGCCTGCCATTGGGTAAAACCCAATCTCCAGGAACAAGCAGGAATGTAGTCCTCACATATGGGTATCGTCGGTACCAACGGAGCCTGCGCGGGAACGCTCCCCAGCGACCAATAGGAACGCTTTTGGGAGCATCCCTCAGCACATGCACGCTGCCTTCCCGCCTTTTTAACTGTCCCTTTTCAGTTCTTCATTTTCCGCGGAGCCGACAGGATCTATTCCCTGTCACCGCAGAAAATTCTATCTTTAAATTTCTTTCTTGTGGTCACGTTTGCCTACCGCACGACACCTACCGGTACCGCCGGTTCTTTTCTTTTCATACAAAAAAAAAAAAAAACTTAGACTGTTTCTTTTCAGAAACTTTCCTCTTTGGTGCTAGGCGCCATTTTGGGCATTAGGCCCCATTTTCCTAAATCATGTAAAAACTAACTAGTGGTTTTAAAAAATGTACTAAGTGTGGTGGTATCATTTCCGTCACTGACACCCATGATTGTGTCTAAAATGTTTAGGACCTGATCATTCTCCAACTGAATGTCTCTCCTGCATGGGGATGACCAAAAGAGGAAGACAGAACCGAGCTGCAAAGCTCGGTACCCTCTTTTCTTCAGATGCTAGATCCATTGCATCGACATCGTCAAGGGCCTCTTCTTCCTCCCATGGATCTCAGATAACTAAACATAAAAGCCGGTCCTCAAAGGGTGGCTTTCCTGCTAAGCATCGAGAGGCCATTGGCATTGCCCTTGAGGGAACCACACCGGCAAAACAGCCCTGGCGGGAGACTTCGGCTTCCAAAGCATCGATGGGGCTTCGGGATGTTCTTGAGGCCTCAACCTCGCAAGAACTACCTGTGCCATGCTCGGGGGTTCCAGCCGTTCTTACCGGTACCGACACCCAGGCATCGGCAGCATCGATAGACCAGAGGTTTCTTGCTATCGAGCGCAGTATCGCAGCTCTTCTTTCAGCAGCGGTACCAGTGGTCCCAAGGGCACCGGTATCGACATCGACACCAATGCCGGTACCGACACTGGTACAGACACCGGTACCGACGATGCCGGTACCGAAGGTACTGGCCCCGGTGGGAACTTTTCCCATGCCATCTCTGCATGGAGTTGACAAAGCGGTACTGAATCACCTTGGTACCAACTTTGATCGGTACCGGGATCGTGCTTTGCAAGAGCATCGGGTCAGGAATACTTTGATTCCTCCGATTCTGAAGACTCGGACAATTCTGCTGGCACTAGAGGATCCCTCTTCTCCCCAACGCAGAATGTCACCTCCAGAGGACATGTCATTTCAGGATTTCATCCGTGATATGGCCAAAGGTCTTTCAATCACAGTAGCTCCTGAAGAGGAACCCAGAGCAAAGGAATTGGAAATCCTCCAATATCCTAAAGCTCCTAAGGAGGCAGCCACTCTGCCTATCCATGAAATTCTGCATAGCTTGATGCTCAGAATGTGGGAGACACCTCTGACCACTTCTCCTCACTCTAGGAGACTTGATACTATGTATAGAGTTCCACCATGTCCTGGATTTCAGAAAACTCAGCTGCCACACCATTCAATGGTAGTGGAATCAGCCATGTGTAGGATGAAAAGTGCAAAGAGGTATGTATCCAATCCTCCAGGTCGTGAACGCAGGGCTCTGGATGCTTTTGGACGCAGGACTTTTCAAGCTTCCATGCTTTCAGCTAGGATCAGTTCATATATCCTATATATGGGAATGTTCCTCAAAGAAGTCACAAGAGACTTGGAACTTATGAGCCCATTTCTCCCAGATGATAAGAGACAAGATTTTCTTGCTCTAGTTAAGCATGCTCAGGATGTCTCCAAGTTTGTCAATCGTGCAGGCTTCGACTGCTTCGAATGCATCAGCAGAACTTCTGCTATTGCCATTGGTGCACGACGGATTGCCTGGCTACAGGCATCAGACTTGGAGACTTGGGTACAGGACAAGTTAGGCAACATTCCTTGCACCGGGGAGAATCTCTTTGGCAAGAACTGGCAGGAAAAGGCTAACGAGTTAGATGCTGACAATTCTACCTTAGATAGATTGTCAAAGTCTACAGTCACTCCAGCCAAAAGGAAGCCTTATAAAAAACCCTCTTTTAGCAAAAAGAGGAAGTTTTATCCTTCCTATACCCAGCAGAGTCGGACTCCAGGTCAGGTTGCCCAAAAGGGACAAACTAGATAGCAAAAGAAACCAAAAGCCCTGAGAGGCCAACCAGCTCTCCAGGTTCAGCCCCCTCAAGGGCTTTGACTCCTTCCTAGACAGCTTTGCCTTCCTGCCTCTGAGGGGTCCCCAACCCCCCAATATTCCGGGCAGGTTATGCCACTTTGTCAACAGATGACATCAGATAACAACAGAAGATTGGACTTTGTCCATTGTAGGAGAATGGTACAAACTTCATTTTCACAGCATACCCCCTCCTACAATTCTAAAGCAATTCAATTCACAAACCTCTATGGACAATCTGCTAGATCACGAGGTCTCCACACTTCTTGCCCAAGGGGCAATAGAGGAAGTACCCATTCTTCAACAGGGGGCAGGGTTCTACTCCCCCTATTTTCTTATTCCAAAGAAAACAGGGGGACCCAGACCCATTCTAGACATCAGAGAATTGAACAAATATCTGTTTCGAGAGAAATTCAAAATGATTTCTCTAGGAACTCTTCTGCCATACCTTCAAAGCCAGGACTGGCTTTGCTCTCTAGATTTAAAGGATGCATACACTCACATTCTCATCCATCCAGATCACAGGAAATTTTTACGTTGTCAGGGGAAGACATTTCCAGTACAGGGTTCTTCCTTTTGGTCTGGCTTCAGCACCAAGGGTATTCACGAAATGCATGGCAGTAGTAGCTGCATTTCTACGAATCCTGGGGATTTTCGTCTTCCCTTACTTAGACGACTGGCTCATTCAAGCCTCCACAGTTGCAGAGGCCAGCACTGCACTGTCCCGTACAATGCGAATCCTCCAATACTTGGGATTTGGTAATAAACTTCCTGAAATCTCAACTAGTTCCTTCCCAATGCCTAGAATTCATAGGAGCCTGTCTGGATACCAGACAGACAAGGGCTTTCCTTCCACAAGCCCGGTGTCTTTGCATAATGCAGCTAGCTTCCCAAGCAGCAGGCAAATCCTCCCTCACTGCTCGGGAGCTACTGCAGTTACTGGGACACATGGCATCCACAGTTCATGTAGTCCCATACGCTCACCTCCACATGCAAGCAGCTCAGTGGACCCTCTCCACACAGTGGACACAGGCCACGGGTCATTTGTTGGACAAAATAACAATCTCTTAACGACTAATTTTCTCCCTCCAATGGTGGCAATCGCTAGAAAATCTGACAATGGGGTCTCCTTTCCATCAACCCCTCTTTCAGGCCACCCTAACAGATGCATCATAGGTGGGTTGGGGAGCACACCTGAATCATCTCTCTACCCAGGGCACCTGGACTCCACAGGAGGTTGGTTTACACATAAACCTCCTGGAATTAAGAGCAATTTATTTAGCTCTTCGAGTGTTCCACGCCCAGCTCAGCTACAAGACAGTCCTAGTCCAGACGGACAATCAGGTAGCCATGTTCTATGTGAACAAGCAGTGCGGCACAGGCTCTCTGTCATTATGAAACGAAGCTTTACGACTATGGGCCCTCGCCAGAGAGCATCAAATTCACCTTCTAGTGGTATATCTTCCAGGCCTTCAAAACCTTTCGGCAGACAAACTCAGTCGAGTACTGCTACCTCACGAGTGGTCACTACACCTAGACCAGGTGGCAAAGATTTTTCATCTCTGGGGCACTCCAGACATAGACCTCTTTGCAAGTCCACTGAATGCCAAACTTCCCCGGTTCTGTTCCAGGATTCCGGCGCACAACTGTCAGGCAAGGGATGCCTTCCTCCTTCACTGGGGTCAGGACTTCCTTTATGCCTTCCCACCCATTCCCCTCATCCCCAAGACACTCTTCAAGCTTCAGAGAGACAGGGGTCGCATGATTCTCGTAGCACCAAGATGGCCACGCCAAACGTGGTATTCCCTGCTTCTGCATCTCTCTCAAGCGGCACCTCTGGAGTTAGGGCATGCTCCAGATCTCCTTTCCCAGGAGAATGGGATGCTATGGCACCCGAATCCCCAGTCCCTGCACCTCACAGCCTGGTTGCTGAAGGCTTAGACCTCCAGGATTTCAACCTGTCCCAGCAGGTAAAAGATATCCTTCAGGCTTCTAGGAAACTTTCCACAAGAAGATCTTATGCCTTCAAGTGGAAACGTTTTACTATATGGTGATCCAAGAGAGGATTAAACCCCCTGGTCATACCCTTAGAATCGATACTAGAGTATCTCCTTCACTTATCGAATTCTGGGTTAAAGACCAATTCGGTAAGAGTCCATCTTAGTGCAATTGCAGCTTCTTATAAGTCTCTAAATGGACAGCCAATTTCCTCTCATCCACTCCTATCAAGATTTATGAGAGGCCTTCTATTAACTAAACCTCCCATCAAGCCACCACCGGTGGCACGGGATCTAAATCTAGTTCTCGGGCAGCTCATGAAGTCGCCTTTTGAGCCTTTAGCCACTGCAGCCCTTAGGTTTTTGACCTGGAAGGTCATCTTCCTAATTGCAATCACCTCTGCCCGTCGCATTAGTGAATTGCAAGCTTTAGTGGCTGATCCTCCTTATACTAGGTTTCATCATGATAAGGTTGTTCTTCAAACTCACCCACATTTTATGCCAAAGGTGGTTTCGCCTTTTCAATTAAATCAATCAATTTACCTTCTTGTATTTTTTCCGAGGCCTCACGCCTCTAATGCAGAAAGAAACCTTCATACTCTGGATTGTAAAAGGGCCTTGGCCTTTTACATACAAAGAACACAGCAACATAGAAAGTCCTCACAACTTTTTATAGCTTTTGACCCTAGTCATTTGAGACTTCCAGTCTCCAAAAGAACTTTATCTAAATGGATTGCCCAATGCATATCCTTTGCTTATGAGAGTAAGAGTCTTCCTCTTCAGGACCATATTACAGCTCATAATGTGAGAGCCATGGCAGCAGCTATGGCTAATCTCCACTCTGTGTCTATCGATGACATTTGTTGAGCAGCCACCTGGGCTTCGGTACACACCTTCACAGCCCACTACTGCCTAGATAAAGCCTCCCGTTGAGATGCCTTCTTTGGCCAAGCTGTTCTTCAAAATCTCTTTCAAACCTAAACCAACTCCTACCCACCAACCCTGGTGGGATGCTAGAGATCCATGGGAGGAAGAATTCTCACCTTCGACGGTGGGACCTTCCTGGGGCTATCACCCTGGCATTTTCAGCTAGGGAGTCCCCATATGTGAGGACTACATTCCTGCTTGTTCCTGGAGATAGCGTAGTTACTCACCTGTAACAGGTGATCTCCGGGAACAGCAGGAATTTAGTCCTCCAACCCACCCACCTCCCCTAGGAGTTGTCTCTCTTTCTCTCTTTGTCTCTTTCCTCTCTCCCTCTATCCTTTCACTCAGCTACAAACTTAACTGAAGAGGGACAGTTGGAAAGGCGGGAAGGCAGCGCGCATGTGCTGAGGGATGCTCCCAAAAGCATTCCTATTGGACGCTGGGGAGCGTTCCCGCGCAGGCTCCGTCGGTACCGACGATACCCATATGTGAGGACTAAATTTCTGCTGTTCCCGGAGATCACCTATTACAGGTGAGTAACTATGCTTTTTCCCCTTTCAGTACATATTGGATTTGCGGCCCGACTCACTATTTCTGGGGTTAAATTTTATATAGGGGTTAGGTCTTCCTCTAAGGCAGCTTCCTTAGCAGTCTCATCTGTTAATCTATTTCCTCTGACTTCAAAAGAATTCCCTGCTTAATGACTGTTTGCATGCACCATTGCTATTTCTTGTGGCAACAGCAAATTCTTTTACACTTGCTGAATTAATCTTTTCACTGTTTACATATATACATATATGTTAAGGATTTGACAAAACCGCCCTTCATCCGTGCCAAATTTCGGCCTGAAGACTGCATCTGGCTTTATGCTTTTTTTTTCATGTAAAACAGCAATTCTTAAAACACTTCTTTGCTTTATCCTTATTCTTAGTGTGTTCATTACTCTGCCATTTACTTCAACATCCTCCCTAATAGACTGTCTGGAGGAATGTCCCTGGGACCTGTACTGCCAGCCCCGTTCTTACTCTAGAATTCCTAATCCCATCGAGACTCCTTTCACTAATGTGCTTTTCACTTCGTCTCTCTCTGGCCGCACTCCTCGTGGATGTGTCGGAACCGCAGATTGAGACGCCGCTCTCACTTCATGTCTAGGACACATCTCATACAACAATCTTTCTCAATACCCAACCACCAAGGTAATACAGATTGCATTTTCCTGTATCTCAGGAAAATCTGTATCTCAGGAAAATGCAAAATAAAATATTAATAAAAAAAAAAAAGGTAATACAGATTGATATATTGTCTTCAGCTGTTGAGTTGCCTGTTTTGACTAGGCTGTAAGGTATGATGAGCACAGACGATCTTTTACATGTGTCTGTAAAGTGCTTCATATGCCTTGTAGTGCTATACAAATGATTAGTAGTAGTCAGGGGCGGCTCTATAATGAGGCGAAGTGAGGTGGCTGCCTCAGGTGGCAAAGTTTTGAGGGGGCAAAAATGCCCCCAAAACAGCTGCCTCACTTCGCCTTCAAAAATTTAAAAAAAAAAACCCAAGCGCACAAGTTGCTGCCACTGCCTAGTCCACTTCTCGGCAGCGGCAGATTGGCACTCTCGTTCCTATGGCAGCAGTGGCGCCTGCTTCTTAGAGCTGCGACTGTGCTGCTGCTAGCGATGGTTGTCCGTTTAAACCAACTTCACAGAGGCAGCAAAGGCTTCGCACCGGTATGAAGGAACCCGTGCAACTGGGTCCCGCCCCAAAAGGAAGTACTTCCTTTGGGAGCGGAACGCAGTTGCATGGGTTCCTTCACAGAGGCGGCAAAAGCTGAGTCCGCACCGGTATGAAGTTGGTTTTAACCCGGGGTCTCAAACACGTGGCCTGCGACTGAGAGGAAACTCAAAAAACAAAAACAAAAACCCTGGCTTCTGCTGCTGCTGCTGTGGCAGAATCAACTGTCCCGTGGCCCCTTCCCTTCTGCCCGGCAGAGCCCTCAGCTCCATCAGCGGCAGCTTTCAGGGCTGCCCGCGAAGAGAGAGTTTCTCTCTCATGGCTCTGTTAAGCCTGCCGGGGCTGATGGGAATTCCCATCAGCCCCAGCAGACTTAACAGAGCCGCGAGAGGGAAATACTCTCTTCGCAGCTTGAAAAGCCCGCTGCTGATGGAACTGAGGGCTCTGCTGGGCAGACGGGAAGGGGCCGCAGGACAGTTGGTTCTGCTGCTGCCACGGCGGCAGCGGCAGCAGCCAGGAATTTTTTTTAAAATTTACCTGGGCTGTTGGGGGGAGGGGGTTAGGTCGGCTGATGGGGGTAGGGGGGTTAGGATTGGTGATGGGGCAGGGCTGAGACTGAAAATGGGGTGATGGGGGGGTTAGGACTAGAAATGGGCAGATGGGGGTTAGGACTGGAGGTGGGCTGATTGGGGGTTAGGACTGGTAATGGGCTATGCGGGGGCTAAGACTGAAAATGGGGTGATGGGAGGGTTAGGACTGGAAGTGGGCTGTTGGGGGGCTAGAACTGGTAATGGACTGGGGGGTTGCTAGGACTGGAAATGGGCTGAGTAGAAGGGGGAGCTTGAACTGCAAATAGCTGATGGGGAGGGGGGCTTGGAATGGAAATGGGCTGTGAGGGGAGGGAGCTAGAACTGGAAATGGGCTTAGTGAGGGGAGCTAGGACAGGAAATGGGCTGATGGAGGGGCTCGGATAGGACTGGAAATGGGCTGTTGGGGGTGCTAAGATTGGAAATGGGCTGTGGTGGGGCTGGGATTGGAAATGAGCTGATGGAGGGCCTCGAATAGGACTGGAAATGAATGGGGGAGCTAGGACTGGAAATGAGCTGATGGTGGGGCTAGGATAGGACTGGAAATGGGATGATGCAGGGACTAGAAGGGAGCGGATGCTGGGAGGGGCTGGAACTAGAAGGGAGGTGATGTTGGGGGAGGATTAGAATGGGATAGGGCTGGGAGAGTGAAATGGAGAGGGGAAAAATATTTTGTGTGGGAGGGAAGAAAAATCTACAATTGGCCGGGTATTGGAAGAGTAAGTGGGGATTGAGGATGGAGGGGTAAAATTTGAGTGGATGAAATAGGAATGATGAAAGAGCAAAAGGAGAAAGATTAGTATGTTAAAGCAGATGTAGAGAGAGAATGGAAAAAAACTAGAAGCGAGAAGAAAGGACAAATGGACAGCAGCAGACAATGGAGAGTTAGCAGAAGACACGAAGAAACTAGAAGAAAGTAGCTGGAGCAATTGCAACTGAAAAAAAAATGCACAAAAGGTAGAAAAATCTCTTTATTTTTAATTTATTAACTGGAATATGTCAGCTCTGGGAAATGTGCATCATTAACATCTGCACTTTGTTTAGTACAAGAGGAAATTAATTCATAGTTTTATTTCTACAGTGTTGTTGTACACTTCTGGTTCTGAGTCTTATGCGGCCCGGGGGTTACTTTACAAGTCCTCATTTGGCCCTCAAAGCAATTTGAGTTTGAGACCCCTGGTTTAAACAGACAACCATCGTTAGCAGCAGCACAGTCGCAGCTCTAAGAAGCAGGAGCCGCGGCTGCCATAGGAAAGAGAAAGCCAGTCTGCCGCTGCTGAGAAGCGGACTGGCAGCAACTTGTGCACCATCTGTCTCTTTGGGCTGTGATCTCTTGCATTGCCCCGGCCTGTGGAATATGCTGTTTCTCTTTGGCTGTTGCCTCTTGCACATTACAGGGAGGGGGAATGCTGGGAGGGGGGAATGGACATTGAGGAGGGTATTGGGAGTGGTCATGGGGTGCACTGGGGTGGACGAGATATGCTGGATGTGGAGGGGCATAGACTGACAGACAGGAGATGAAAGATGCAGGGGGAAGGGAAACAGTGGAGACAAGCTAGAGGGGGCTAGGAGAAGAAGGGAGATACTGGACATGGGAAAAGGAATAGAGGGAATGGGCATAGGGAGAATCAAGGAGGGGAGATGGAGTGCTGGTGGCAGGGAGATAGGAAGGGAGAGGACAGATATGGAAGGATAGGAAGAGAAAGACTGGATACTGGATGGAAGGAAAGAGAAAGAGACACTGGATGAAGGGTGAGAAATGGTAGACATCAGGGGTGGTTCTTCCATTAGGCCGTCTGAGGCAATCGCCTCAGGTGACACTCTGACGGGAGTGGCACTCCCAATGCCGGCGGCACTCCGGATGTGTTTTAATTTTAGATTTTACAGCCTCTGGCCTGCCTCTGATTTCCCGCATGGTAAGCCAGAGGCAGGGCAGAGGTGTCAAAATCTAAAATTAAAACAGCCGGCGTGCCCCCGCTGCCACCGGATAAGAGGTGCAGGTGGAGGGAATGGGGACAGGAGGAAGACAACAAGGAGAGACAAAGATGAGTTACAGGGGGGAGAAAGGGGGAGACATGAGACATGCTGGACAAAAGGGGGAGACGGGCCATGCTGGAGAAAGGGGGAGGCAGGGGGACAAGTGCTGGACAAAAGGGGAGACAGGGGACATGCTGGAGAAAGGGGGAGACAGAGGGACAAGTGCTGGACAAAGGGGAAGACAGGGAATTTTGCTGGACAAAGGGGAGAGAAAGGGGGACAAGTGCTGGACAAAGGGAGAGACACGGGCACGCTGGACAAAGGGGGAGATGGGGACATGCTGGGCAAAGGGGGATACAGGGGACATGCTGAACAAAAGGGGGTGACAGGGGGATAAATAGTAGACAAAGGGGAGCGACAGGAGAGAAATGCTGGACAAAGGGGAGAGACAGTGCGGGTTAGGATTATAATGGGATGATGGGGGGGCTAGCACTGGTAATGGGCAGATCAGGGGGGCTAGGACTGGTAATGGGTTGATTAGGGAAGGCTAGGACTGGTAATGGATTGATTGAGGGGGGCTGGAACTGGTAATGGGCTGATTGAGGGGGCTAGGACTGGAAATGGGCTGATTAGTGGAGGTTAAGACTGGTAAGGGGCTGATGGGGAAAGGTAGGACTGGTAATGGGCTGATTAGGGGAGGCTAGAATTGGAAATGAGCTGATCGGGGGGGGGGGGGGCTAGGACTGGAAATGGGCCGATCAGTGGAGGCCAGGATTGGCAATGGGCCGACGGGGAAGCAGGACCAGAACTGGGCCAGCACCAGCAATGGGGCTGAGGGGGGACCAGCACCAGAGGTGAGCTGATTGGGAGGCCCCGACTGGGAATGGGCCGATGCTGGGGAGGGGAGGATAGAGCTGCTGGCCCTGGAAGAAAACTGGGGGCTAGGGCTACAAATGGGCTGATACGAGGGGATGGGAGAATGGAACCAGAAGGGAGTGAATGCTGAGAGGGGCCGCCATGGCACCTGGACCAGAAGGGACTGGACTGTGGGGAAGGAGGGGGACTGGAAGGGAATGGACACCAGTGGCAGTCATGTGAATGCAAGTTGACATTGGAAGGTACTGGGAGGGAGGACCGGAAAGGGGCTGATACTAGAGAGGGTCATTAGGACTGGAAATAGGCTGATGGAAAGAAGTGAAAACAAAAGAAGAGATAAGAAATGGCAGATGGACCATAGACCATAGAAAAAGAGCTAAGAGAAGACAGGAAAGCAGAAGCCTCAGATCGGGACCAGCATGATCAGAGAATAAAATGGTCAGACAACAAAGATAGAAAAAATAATTTTATTTCATTTTAGTGATTGGACTTTGTGTTATCTTTATATTTTATACTGCATATTTATCTGATGTTGCACTGCTTGAAGAGTCTGGCTTCTTAGGGTTTCAGTTTAAATTTTGTCTACATATTCTTATTTTTACTTTAGATTGTAAGTCACTTATTCTGTACTTGGTGAGGGTCTGTGTTCTGAGTGTGTGACTGAGCCCAGGTGTTCTGTTAACATTGAGTTTGTACATAAAGATCTATAAGAGAGGAAGACAGGCATCTGTATTTGGAAAGAGAAGCTAGCAAAGTAGTCAAGAAGGCAAAGATTCAAAAGGAGGAGGAAATAGCCAATGTAATAAAATGGGGGGGATAAGACATTTTTCAGATATATTAGTGAGAAGAGGTATTGTCAGACTCAAGGGTGCAGGGGGGGAATATGTAGAAGCTGATAAGGATAAAGCGGAATTGCTTAACAAATATTTTTGTTCTGTGTTCACAGATGAAGAACCAGGAGCAGGACCTCAGAAAACACCCACAAATAAGAACAGAAGCGAGGGACATCTTGAACAATTTTCAGAAGACTGTGTTAAAACTAGCTCAACTTAAAGTAGACAAAGCGATGGGACCGGATGGGATACACCCTAGAATACTGAGGGAACTTGGGGACGTTCTAGCAACTCCACTGACTGACCTTTTCAATGCCTCGTTGGAGTCGGGAGTGGTGCCAAAGGACTGGAGAGAGGCTCATGTGGTGCCTTTACACAAAAGCGGAAGTAAGGATGTGGTTGGAAACTACAGGCCGGTTAGTTTAACTTCGGTGGTGAGTAAATTATTGGAAACGCTGCTGAAAGAGAAAATAGTGAGGTTTCTGGAGTCCGGCGGATTACAGGATCCGAGGCAGCATGGATTCACCAGAGGCAGGTCTTGTCAGACAAATCTGATTGATTTCTTTGACTGGGTGACCAGGGAGTTGGACCGAGGGAGAGCTCTAGATGTGGTGTATTTAGATTTCAGTAAAGCCTTTGACACTGTTCCTCACAGGTGACTTATAAACAAACTGAGCACCCTAGGGATGGACCCTAAAGTTACTGCTTGGGTTAGAAATTGGTTGGGTGGGAGGCGACAAAGAGTACAAGTAAATGGAGCTCACTCTGAGGAGAAGGATGTTACCAGTGGTGTGCCCCAGGGATCTGTCCTTGGTCCGATTCTTTTTAACATCTTTGTTAGTGATATAGCGGAAGGGCTGTCGGGTAAGGTTTGCCTCTTTGCGGATGATACCAAAATCTGCAATAGAGTAGACACCCAGGAAGGGGTAGATAACATGAGGAGGGATCTAGCTAAGCTTGAAGAATGGTCTAGAATTTGGCAGCTGGGATTTAATGTTAAAAAATGTAAGGTCATGCATTTGGGCTGCAGCAATCCAAGGGAATACAGTATAGGAGGTGAAGTACTTTTGTCCACTAAAGAAGAGCGGGACCTAGGCGTGGTTGTGTCTGATGATCTTAAAGTAGCTAAACAGGTAGAAAATGCGACGGCAAAAGCTAGAAGGATGCTTGGGTGCATACGGAGAGGAATGGCTAGCAGAAAAAAGGAGGTGATAATGCCTCTGTATAAGTCTTTGGTGCGACCTCATTTGCAGTATGGTGTGCAATTCTGGAGACCGCACCTTCAAAAGGATGTGAACAGGATGGAGTCGGTGCAGAGGGTTGCTACTAAAATGATTAATGGGCTTCATTATAAAGCATATGAGGACAGACTTAAGGATCTTAATATGTACACCTTAGAGGAAAGGCGGGATAGAGGTGATATGATTGAGATGTTTAAATACCTCCGTGGCATAAATGTTCAGGGAGAGAGCCTCTTTCAATTGAAAGCAAGTTCTGCTATGAGGGGACATGGGATGAGGGTGAAGGGAGATAGATTCAGAAGTGATATGCGGAAATATTTCTTTACGGAAAGAGTAGTGGATCCGTGGAATAGTCTCCCAGTGGAGGTGGTAGAGATGAGGACAGTAACTGAATTCAAAAAAGCATGGGACCAACACAGAGGATCTCTAAAGGTAAAAAGTGGACTGTTGTATTTGTTGTTATGGAAGGACAGACTAGATAGGCCATGTGGTCTTTTTCTGTCATCATGTCATCATGGCACCTAGGTATTCCCTCTGAAGAAATGACCCACTTGGAAACGACCCTTACTTTCATATTGTTATTCAATTCTAGCCGTGTAAATATCTCATGTATATAGTTTACCCCTGTTATCCAAGTTTGTACCTCTGTTCGATGTAAAACCAAACAGCTTGTTGTTATGGTCGTTGTGTTATAATGTGAACCGCGCTGATGCCGAATAGTGCGGTATATAAGAAACTGTAATAAATAATAAATAAAAATGTTTCTATGTTTCTATACTGTACTATTGTAATTTGACTTGTTCAGCTTTTCAAATAGGTGTATGGATGTTCCAGGGTCCACTGTAGTATTTACAGTGACGCTTTGTTTTGGTGGGCTCCTTATGTGAGTCTTGGAATTTGGTGCTGGTATGGTATGGTAGATTTGCTCTATAGATACTCAGTGACTTTGTTGTAGGGTTTTGTATTAGTTCACAATATACCTGGTACTGGAGAATGGTTTTTGTTAGTGAGATGATCAGAATCAGATTTGTTTGTTTGTTTGTTTTAAGATATTGAGTTCTGTGGGTGAATGTCCTGGTTCTGCTCTGCAACCACTGTTGAAGGGGGTTCTGTGGATGCAAAATATATGTTGAAAAAGAAAAGGTAATAACCATAACGCAGTTTATAGCAACCAAATAAAAATGAGTTATAATTTAGTTTGATGAACTGTGCTGTGTTTCTCGCTCTCTTTTAGTTCCTTGGTGTGCAAACATTTTGCATTTCTTCTATAATCTAATCGGCTTTTTGGTTTGGTTCAGTCCCTGATTGGAGTTTTGAAAAAGCCCCGCCTACCTCTACGGGGATGGGGCCATCTCATCCTTCGCCTCAGCAGATTGCCTTGAGCCGCCCCGCCCCGCCCCTGGTAGTAGTAGTTCTTTAATCTGCAGGAAGGGGCTCAGTTAAGTATGCAGAGTGAATGTTTCTCCAGAAATTTCCCTTTTCCAGAGATAAGGTGTTATAATTCAAGGTTGGCAAATGTTGTGTAAATCATCTGTAAGCTTTACTGCATCTCCTATATACTACTGCAAGGTAACTTTAGAGAAAGCATTCAATCTCGCCATTTTCTTTAATTGCCGGCTTATAAAAATTGTGCTAAATAATTCTGTATTACAGGATCCACAAACCTTGGTTTTCATACATCTGCGAGGAATACCAGCTTTCTTTTTGGAGCATCTTCCTACAAAAGGTGCCGCCTCAGTTTTTCTTAACCTACCAATTGTTGCGCCCCTCCGTCTAGACGTCACTCTCAAGCTTTAACCACCAATCTCGCGAGATTTGAGGGTGGTGACTAGAACGACTGGCACATTTTGCTGCTTTCGATTGGCTAGAAAAAATCCGCCAGTCGTTGAGCTCGGGCAGGCTAGGGCTGCGGGTGGAGGAGTCTTGGACTCTCCCAGACTCGGAAAGGAAGGGGTGGAGCGATGTCTGAAGCAGAAAGTGGGCGTGTAGTGTGGGAGGAGCCGCGGCGATGGCTAGTCGACGAGATTTTTGCGCTTTACGATGTCCCTGCAGTGAGAGAGGGCCTCGATATTGAGGTGTTTTCTGCGAATGTGAAGGGTTGAGAGCGGTGTCAGGTTGGTGAGAGGCGTTCTAGTTGGCTTTACCATTGCTGCCAATGCAGAGATTAGATTAACCCTTTCTGAAGGCGCCCTCAGCGCATCCTGCGTGCTGCTCGCTTGCCGTGGTTCACCTGTGGCAGAGGTGCTGTTGCTGCTGTCAGCTTCATTCATTGCCCACTGGTTGCTGGTGCACCCAACGACGGCGGCAGCAGTAGCAACAACAGCGCCTTTGCTCCTCCTCTGGGGGAAACTCCTTTCCTCTGGCTTCGCAGACGCCTCTTTCCTCTCGCAGTGGGCCGAGGAGAAGGAGCAGTGGAGTAGCGGAAAGCGAGTGCAGCACCAGGCTTCTGTGTTTTGGGGCTTTTGGACAGGCAGCTGCAGAAGAAATCAGAGCCGCGTTTTCTGACCCCAGAGATGCTTGAGAGCCCCTTCCGACGGTAGCAGCGGAGCCCCCGGCAGCCCCAGGGATGGTGGAGTGAGATGCGGCTCCGCAATGGAAGGTTGGCCACCGTCTTCGTTTTCATCACCTCGATCCTCAGTCTGTCTTGGTACACAGCGTGGCAGAATGGCAAAGGTGAGTGGAGACGCAAATGCCGACTGTTGTGTATAGTTCATTTTCTACTTTAAAAAAAATGAAGAGGGAGAAATTTGTGTGTTTTAAAGAAAACCTAACTGTTGATCTAATATCTATCTTTTCCTTTCTAAATGTCAGCCGTTTTTGCCCGGGGGGGGGGGGGGGGGGTAGGAGGAGAAGGAGAGTATGCCTTTTGTTGTTGAGTCGTTGGACCGGGCAGGTCTGCACGATGTAGGTCTGCATAGTGTTTTCTTGCTCGGATGTTTTGTCCTTCAGATTTGCTGTTGGCTGATAATTCAGAATTATTAGCTGATAGTGCTCCGTCTAAAATGTGGCTAAGGGTGGAGATAGTTACTGGAATAAGTCTTTAATAACTGTGGAGTTACCAGTTCACAAGAAGGCTATAAATTCCGTACCAACTTGTCCATTGAACTTGTTTATCTGAATTTATGTAGCTGCATTTATGAATAGCTCGACTTGAACACTAAGCCATACAGAGATGACTGTTTTTGTGACTTGATTGGCAGTTAATCTAGCTAAAAGAGAAAGCATAGTTGCTTACCTGTAATGAGGGTTCTCCATAGACAGCATGGCTGTGCAGCCACACTTGAATGGTGATGTCTGACAGCACCAGTGCCTGCTCTCCCCTAGCTCAGAAGTCCAAAGGACTTCTCTGGACTGTGGTATCGTCCCGCCTGATTATCCTGCTCCTTCATAAGATATGCCATACTTGTTCAAACCATGGTCCATCAAGCCCAGTATCCTGTTTCCAGTAGTGGCCAATCCAGGTCACAAGTACTTAGCAGCTTCCTAAAAAGAGACAAGTTTCCACAATGCTTGCACAGGGGCAAGCAATGGATTTCCTAGGTTCTCTTTAATAATGATTTATGGATCTTTCCTCCAGGAACTTGCCCAAACCTTTATTTTTTAAACCCAGCTACACTAACAGCTTTTAGTACATCCTCCATTAACGAATTCCAGAGTTTGATTACACGTTGAGTGAAAAAAAATATTTTCTCATATTAGTCTTTAACGGGTTACACTGTAACTTCATTGTCCCCTAGTTTTGCTACTTTTTGATGGTGTAAACGATCATCTTACATTTACCCATTCCACTCAATTCATTAATTTATAGACCTCTATCATATCTCCCCCAGCCATCTCTTTTCCAGGCTGAAGAGCCCTAACCTTTTAGGCCTCTCTTCATAGGAGTATCCTTCAAATCACCTTTACCATTTTGGTGGCTCTTTTCTGTACCTTTTTTAATTCTGCTATATCCTTTTTAAGATACGGCGATCAGAATTGCACACAATTGCATTATAATATCCTTTGTTATTCTCTATTCCTTTCTTTATGATTCCTAGCATTCTATTTGCTGCCTTGGTTACTGCCACACACTGGGCAGAGGGTTTCAACGTGTTATCCACAAAGGCACCTAAATCTTTTTCCTGGGTGGTGGTTCCTAATGTGGAATCTTGCATCGTGTAACCATAGTTTGGGCGGTTCTTTCCTAGGTGCATAACTTTGCACTTGTCCACATTATTTATTTTATTTATTTGCAGTCTCTTTTATACCGCGCTATTCGACATCAGTGCGGTTTACAATGAACATAAAGAGTTGCACATCTCAATTTCGTGATTTGTGCTTACAGTGAAACAGGTATAATAACTTGGGTATACATTAAACAGGAAAATTAAACTTGGGTATGCATTAAGCAGGTATAACAGGTAAAATAGGGTATAAATAACCAGTCCCTTAACAAGGAGACACGATGAATAAATACAGTCTACTTTATGCAACAATATAATGAGTTATGCGGCACTGCATAAGTTTCTCATGGTGATTGGAGGGGAAGGTGTGATTGCGAGTGATCAGTCTGGGAATGTGACGTGCATGAGTTTTATCTGCCATTTGAACATCCAGTCTTCCAGTTTATCAAGGTCCTCTTGCAATTTTTCACAATCCTCTTGGGTTTTAACAATTTTGGATAATTCACAGCAGCTGGGAGGACGTCCTGGGTTTCTGTTAGCTGCTCAGCTTCTATGGGCTAGTGCAAGGGACAGTAGATTGGGGTGCAGGAGGTGACACCCCCCCTTGTTGAGTGAGAAGGAAAGGATGAGGGTCCAGGGACTAAGGGCCTTGTTGTGCCAGAGCCAGGATGTAAGGATACTATATCTGCCTGGCCATTGTGGAACTGTGAGGATGAGTGAGGCTTTTTCCATCCTGGCTTTCAGGAGGGTCTGCGAGATGAACAGAAATAGAGAGAATGCATACAGTAGGTTACGTTCCCAGGAGATGAGGAAAGCATTGTAAGCCCTTCTGTGAAGGCTGGAACGAATAGAGCAGTAAAGGGGACATTTCACATTGTCATCTGAAGCAGAGAGATCCATATCTAATATTTCCCACACTTGGAAGAAGGTCGTTGGACCCAAACACCCTTGCTCCCATTTGTGAGGGTCTAGGCGGCAGCTGAGAGAGTCTGCCAACTGATTTTGGGATCCCTGAAGATATACTGCATGTAAGGATACTCCGATGGAGTGAGCGAAGAGCCAGAGTTGTATTGCAGAGTCGGAGGGACCCATGGTGACTTGATTGTCCATCTGCATGAGGAGGGACTTGCTGTGGACCCAACTTTGAAAATCAGTGAGAGCATAGGAGTCTGCTCTGAAGTCTAGTAAGTTGATGTATAGGAAGAATTCTGCCTAGGACCATCTGCTTTGGGTGGTGAAGTGTAGCATATGTGTTCCCCAACCCAAGTGCAAGGCATCTGTGGTTAGAGTAAGCTGGTGCGGTGGGTTGAGGAAGGGCCGACTGCTCATGAGGCTGGCAAGAGTGGCCCACCAATAGAAGGACTGATGCAGATGGAGCTGACCGGGGCCCGACAAGGGCCCTCTATGCTGCAGGGGCTGTGTATGCAGATTCCAGTTGAGTTTGAGATGCCACTGGAGAGGGCGCATATAAAAACAGGCGAAGTGGACAACGTGTACCGAAGCTGCCATGTGCCCTAGAAGTCGGAGAATCTTGTGGGCTGAAGCGCTGTGGAGTCTATATGAGTTGAGAACTGAGGTGTTGTATGACAGTCACTGCTTTTAGGCAAGAAGGCTCGGAATGCCTTGGTGTCCGAGCTCCAATGAAGGCTTCCACTTGGACTTCTGAAAGTTGATGATGAATCAGAGTGTCGGCAGGAGGTCTGCAGTTGTGCGAACAGAGACCAGAGTAGAATGTTTGAGTCTGGAAATGAGCCAGTTGCCCAGGTAAGGGTAGACACAGAGGCCTTTTGGGTGCAGATGTGCTGCTGCCACAGTGAGGCACTTTGTAAAGACATGCAGGATGGAGGACAGCCCGAAGGGCAGGACCTTGTACTGATAATGCTCTAATGTGAAGCAGAAGCAAAGACATTTCCAGTGTCGAGGATGGATAGGAATATGAGTGTAAGCATCTTTCAGGTCCAAGGAAGTTAGCCAGTCATTTTTTTGCAACAGCGAGAGTATGGTAGCTAGAAAGGTCATTTTGAACTTTTTCTTTCTTGATGTAGAGATTGAGTTCTCAGAGGTAGCGTATTAGTTGTAGGCCTCCGGACCTTTTGAGAATGAGGAAGAACTGGGAGTAGAATGCATGGTTGAGTAGCAGGGCTGCAATTTCCTCCTGCAGGAGATAGTGGGCAAGGAGTATGCTGGGCAGGGGCGGTCTTGGCGGAAGAAGAACCATGAGATTGAGTTTGTAGCCCGATGCAATGATGCTGAGAACCCCGCAGTCTGTTGTGATTGATCACCAGACCTCCCGAAACTGCTGGACTCTGCCTCCTACTGCTAGATAGTAAAAACAAAACCTGGGGGCTGTCTTGTCTTGTCTGGAAGCACCAAGGCAGCTGCAGATTGTTTTCTCTCACACTGTCTTGGTCATTGCCCATAGTTGGTGGCTGGCTAATGCTGAGCTGGAGCTCTAGGGTAAGGCTGAAAATGTTGACGGTGGTAAAACTGCTGGAAGTACTGTCGGCATTGAGGATATTGTGGACAACGGGATTGTTGGATAGGCTCTTGAGGTTGAGTGGAGAGCTCCCTTATAGTGGTGGAGTGATCTTTTATGTCTGAGACCACCTCCTGCACCTTAGGCCCGAAGAGACAGGGGGCATCGGCAAGGCGGTCATGGAAATCATCTTGAAGGCCAGAGACTCTGAGCCATGCTGGGCATCGAGCAAAGATGGATGTAGCTATGGATATGGCTACCAGGTCAGAGGCGTCATAAGTCGCACGAATGACATGGTATAAGGACTCTTGTAAATTATCTTGTAGCTGATGCCAGTTTTCTCCTAAAAAGATAACTGGGTCCTCCCAATGCAAACGTTAGTCATGGTAGTACTACAGAATTTGGAGTTGATGTGCTAGAATTTTCATGACTAACACCTCACTTTGAAAAGATTTTCTGCCTATGGAATCCAGGGTGCACTGGTCTTTCCCCGATGGGGTCTGTATGTTGGACTTGGATTTTTTGAGCACAGTCTCTGAGACAACAGACTGGTACGGAAGCTGTTGATGCTGAAACCCAGGAGCAGGGAGAACTTTGTATTTGAGAGCTAGGCATCTGGAAGTGGCATGTACAGAGACTGATATCTTCCAAACAGATGCAAGAAAGACCTGAAAAATTTGGGGAATGGGGTGCACCGGGACCTCCTTAAGGGGTTCTGCAGGCTTGTAGGATAGACTGAAAATCTCTCTAGTTAGTAGGTGTCTGAGAATCGATGAGTGCAAGGGCTCATCATATCTTTTGTAGAAACTTTGGGTAGGAAAAAAATCTTATATGGTCTCCCTGGTGAAATGGTTTGGGGAAGATGCAGAGTTGACAGCCCCCAGGAGGGAGGGCTTTGGGTCCCAAGGGTTGCGGTAGGGGGTGCTAGTGGAACAGCAGGCATCGTCCCATAAGGACTGAGGGAACCTCCAGTCTATAGGGTCCCGATGGACTGTGGCAGGAGGTGCTAATACCAGATCCTCCAGGGAGGGGGCATGGAACTCGGGTAGGGTGACCCCTAGGAGGGCAGCACTGTCCTGAACAAAACGCCGAAGCAACTGCAGGAGGGGGTCACTTGGAGATGACCTACCTCCCGGTGGTATAAGCCGAGGGGGATAGAGGCTGCTTGGAATCTCCCCTGTTTGGATTTGAGGTCTGGATGAATCCTCTCCCGCCTACCTTTTGTGTAACATGGGCCCTTCAGACTGCTGGAGGCCCCTGTGGCGTCTTTCCAGGTATGCTTAGACTTTGGATTTATGCTTAGTCCGTCCAGCAAGGGGTTCAGCCCTTGGGGAGAGTCCCATAGCTTCTGGGTTAGGTGGAGGAGGAGTGGAACCTCTGGCCTGTACTTTAAGGCTCTGGGTCATTTTCCTTGATGCTAGTGCTGGTAGGAGGTCTACCTCTGGCCACATGGCAACCCCATCTGTCCCTGATTGTGCCTTGTCTGAGCCTAATGGGACTGGGGCAGGGTCAGGAGCAGGAGCTGTCACGGAAAAGCAACAGCAAGAAAAGGTTGACATTGTAGCTGTGCTCACTGGAAGTTAGCACCAGCTCTGTTGGCTCCTGCTGCTGTTATGCCTCACTCAGGTTTTCTTGTTTGTTTTTTGTGGCCCTCTGCATCGGGGCTCCATTGCAGCTGAGGCCTTTTTGAGCATGTGCTAGTTAGCTCTACCTCCTGGGCCTGCCCCCACCTAGCCCAGTTTCACTTCTTTTGCCTTGCCAGCAATCACTACAACAAAGAAAAGATCTAAGCTAACAGAAAAGAGAACAGCATCAAGCAGGACGAGCATCTTGCAGCATGAGTGCCAAGCCAAGTTTTAAAAAATGCCCAAAATGCAGCAGAAGAATGAACATAACAGATGCCCATGACTGCTGCCTCAGATGCCTTGGAGTGAACCACCATGTGGAAGAATGCCCCCACT
This sequence comes from Ichthyophis bannanicus, assembly GCA_033557465.1. Classification (NCBI taxonomy): domain Eukaryota; kingdom Metazoa; phylum Chordata; class Amphibia; order Gymnophiona; family Ichthyophiidae; genus Ichthyophis; species Ichthyophis bannanicus. The sequence goes on from CM066035.1 coordinate 575,722,377, forward strand.
GTGCCTGCACGTTGCTGTGGGCACGAATATCATGCAGCCACGCTCTCAGAGTTCGCTGAAGCACTTGCTTCCTCCGGCTGACCCAAAAACTCCCATGTGGTGAAGAAGATTAAAAAAAAAAAAAAGCAGCATTCTGCCATCTCACAGGATGCGCCTGAAAAGGCCTCCATCCTCTGCACGGAAAGCAGAGTGAACTCCGGAAAGATACTGATCTCATCCGCTGGAGGAGAGGCCCCGACTCTGCCCCTGCCTCCTGCTGCAGCCTTGAACCTCTCGGACGCACATGGAGCTCTGGCAGCCACACTGCTCTGGCATGGTGCTGATAGCTCTGCCTCTCAAGATGGCCACCAGCCTGCCATTGGCCCAAAACAGGAATCTGGATTGTGCATCATCATGCCGGTGAGGTTTCCTCTCCCCCGTGCGGGGAGAGCCTCTCGTAGCCTCTCCCATGCCAAAAAAGAGGCAGGATCAGTTTGATGCGTGGCCACGCCGACAGCACTTCCTCTGCAGCGCATTGGAAACCTTCAATCCTCACCACTAGCACCAGTGCCGTTCATAAGGAGCACCAACGGAGGCATAAGGGTCACAAGATGCTATAGCAGCAGCAGCTGCATTAGTACCAACAGCTTCTCCAGCGACCTCCTCCCACCAGCACAGCAGGCACCACACAGCAAAGGTGGCAAGACTCGTACATCCTCCCCGGACTCTCGCAGCTTGGCACTCCATCATGTGATACATGCGACCATAGCACCCGGTACCGGTGTGGCAAAGGGCATGGATCACCATCGGCAGTATTGGACTAGCTTCCCCAATTCCTGGAGCAGCACACCCCTTGATGACCACAGCTTTGAAAACTCCAGGAAATGGAGACAGCACAAAAGGTGATATTCCTGCCACCACGGGAAGAATGGACTCTACTATCACTGTTGCCTCCATGCTTCTCTCCCCCCCCCGCCCCCCCCCAAGAACCTTTCATGAGGGATGAAGAGGAAGAGACTGCCACCCAGTGCTCCATGGCAGGGGACCAGCGTTCCTTTAGCTCCCCAGATGCTGGATTGGGACCTTCACCACCACAGCCACTTTCACCTTCTGAGAACCTCACCTTACCTTACCCCACCCCAAGTTCCTGCAGAGACTGGCGGCCCAACTTTCCCTTGCTCCAACGGATACCTCAGACCCTTGGAGCAAAGCCTTCTGAGTCCTTAAGTACTTCAACACCCCCCCCCCCCCAAACCTTAGTGGCTCTCCAGGACAACCTTCTCTAGATCTGGTGCACCCCGTCATCTGGAGTTGCCTCCTAGGAAGCTAGGGACAAAATACCAGATACAGACCACACCCAGATTCGATAAACCTCGGCTCTCACACAGTCCATCATGGTGGAATCTGCCATGAAACATGCAAAGAAATCACACACCCACTCCCATGCATCACCTGCAAAGACCGCAGGCTCCTGGACAAGGTGAGAAGTAAGACTTTTTCCAGGGGATGATGCGCCGATGCAAAAATCACAGCCCACCAGTTCTAACAGATCCTGTTCTAGGACACTCTGCTGGACAAGTTAAAGAGGCCCCTGAGCGCACTTCCTCCAGAGTCATCGACCCATTGCGGATCTCGCTGAGAGCAGAAAATATTTGATTCACTCGGCTTTTGACACCTTTAATTCTGCAGACTGCAAGGTGGGGGCCGCCATCGTGGCCGGCACATGGCATGATTCTGAGCGTCTAGCCTAAGAGAGTATACCCACAATCGGATTCTGATGCCCTATTGGGAGTGGCAGTCTGTTTGGAAGTAGTCAAGGACATATTGAATGATCTAAGGGAACACTGCACTACCCTTCAAACCCTTGCAGAGGACAGCCTGGAATGCAGCTCGAGCCACAGGAAACCTACAATACACCCACAAAAATCTGCCCCTCCTCCCGTCACTACTACAACTCCTACAACCGTTGGTAATCACAGCACTTCAATCAGCAACTGGCCTACCATGGCTCTTGCCACCAGAAACCTCGCCAGAGGGACCGCAAGCGACAAAAGCAGTCCACCTCCTCGTTCAATAAGAGCACCCCCTCCTTTTGACAAGGTATGTGGTGCCAGTCCACTGATGGAGGGCTGGTTCTCTGCCTTCCAGAGTGCCTGGAACAGATCACTATGGACAGCTGTATCTTTTGGCGATGATGTCCAGTACCTAAGATCAACTTCTCCAAGCCCTCCCCATCAGCATATCCACTCGCGCAGCGATACACCATCAGACCTGGTCCCGGCCATGACAGCGGAAGTTCTCTCACTCCTGCCGTTTGAGGGCCATTGACCTTCTCTGGTGGAACTGGTTCTATCATGAATTCTACTCCAAATTCTTCCTTATTCCCAAGAAGTCTGATAGTGTCTGCCCCATCCTCGACCTCCGGAACTTGAACAAGTTCATCCACAAGGAAAAGTTCAAGATGTACTGGCTGGGTTTCATTCTGCCCCTCATACAACCTGACGACTGGATAGCATCACTGGACTTGTAGGACGCATACACTCATGTCCTTATCCACCACACCCACAAGAAATATCTACGGTTCTGCATGCTGGAGAAACAACATCAGTAGAAGATGCTTCCAAGGGTCTTCACAAAGTGCATCACAGTATCGCAGCTGTTCACCTCAGCAAGAAAGGGGTATGCATCCTCCCTTACCTGGACGACTGGCTCTTCACGGCCCCCTCATGTCAGGACCTCCTGCTTTCCATCACCTAGATGACCACACTACTATCCTCCCTTGGATTTCTGCTGAACCGACTAAAATCTTGCCTGTACCTCATGCAACATCTGGAGTTCGTCGGTGCGGACATCAGAACCACCCAAGCCAAGGTGTTCCTTCCACTTCAGCGGGTGGCAGCTATTGTCTCCCTGATGCAGGATGTCTCCTCGGCAGACCATGCTGCTTCCAGGACTCTACTATGCCTCCTGGGCCACATGGCGGCAACCACTCAATTCCAGCCCCTCGCCAGACTCCACATTTGACACCTCCCATTGACATATCTGCAAGCACAGGTGCCACACATTCAGCCCCTGTCCCATTGGATCCCTATCACTGCAGAAGTCCGGGAAACCCTTGGCTGGTGGGTGCAGTAGGACAACCTTTTGGGAGACGGCCCCTCCAGCAGCCATGTCACCCCTTCACGGTCACGATGGATGCATTCAAGACGGGCTGGGGTGCACACCTGCTGTTTCTGGACCTAAGGTGCCTGAACACATGGGAACACAACTGCCACATCAGTTTCTTGGAGCTGCAAGCAATCAAGGACATGTAGAGAGTCTTCCAACACCTAATCCAGGATCAGAACATCCTGATCCAGACCAATAGCAAAGTAGCGGTGTTCTAGATCAACAAGCAAGGGCGTACGGGGTCCCTCTCTCTCTCTGGAGGGAAGTGCTCAAGCTCTGGTCCTTCACCAGCTCCAAGGGATGCCTCCTGCAGGCCTTCTACCTGCTGGGCAAGGACAACCAGCTATCAGACTGCCTCAGCCACCAGTTCGACTTGCATGAGTGGTCAGGTCCCTCATCCCATGTGGCAATGCAACTCTTCAGAAGTTGGGGACACCCGCATGTGGACCTCTTTGCTAGCAAGAAGAATGCCAAGTGCATCAGTTTCTGCTCCAAACACCTGTTCTTCCCCCCCCCCCCCAACCTGACCTCTGACACGTTCACCATATCCTGGGGGAGCATGCTGCTCCTCTACACATTTTCCTCCATTCTACTGATCTCCGTGACAGTACAGAAGGTAATCTGGGACAGGGCCATGATCATCCTCGTTGCCCTCTTCTGGCTCAGGCAGATGTGGTTTTCCCCTCCTCAGGTGCCTGGCACGGGAACTGCCCATCAAGCTACCGCTGATACTGGACCTCATCACACAGGACGAGGGCACAACCCTGCACTCCAGCTTCTCGTCACTTGTGCTAGCAGCCTGGATGTTGAAAGACTAATTCTGTTATCCCTCCAGCTCACCATAGAGGTGCAACAGGTCACCCTGGCAGCCAGGTGCCCTGCCACACAAGTCATATGGACTCAAATAGAAGCTTTTCACCATCTGGTGTGTCACCGAGAGGCTTGACCCCCCCCCCCCCCCTACTCCTGTCCGACTCCACATTATACTCCAATGCCTCACCACCCTTGTCAATGCAGGACTCAAGATGATGCCACTTCTCCGCCATTGCACGCTATCACAACTGCTTGAATAATGCCTCCATCTCAACCCAATCACTGGTCTTGCAATTCGTGCGGGGTTTGGCCCATCATCCGGCAGTTGGCGCTGCCATGGGACCTCAACATAGTCCTGTACCACTTCATAAAGGCTCCGTTTTGAGCCCATGCTATCTGCACCCCTTAAGTACATCATCTGGAAAACCATCTTCTGGTGGCCATCACCTTGGCGCTAGTAGCATACCCGTGTTACACACTGCTATACCAAGACTGAGCCACCCTGCGCACCCATTCCAGGCTCACTACGAAGATGGCTTCCATGTTCCACATAAACCAGATAATGAGCTGCCAACCCTCTACCCGGAACCACGCAAGCCTGAGGAGCAATGGTTACACACTCGCAACTGTGTATGCACCCTGAAGACTTACATCCACAGGACAGAACCCCAGTGACAAGGCACCCAGTTTTTCATCTCCTTTGACCCCCAACAGGCCAGGATGCCCCATCCTGCTACATCCAAGGAGGGGTTCAGTCTGCCAGCAGCATCTATACCCATCAGCTTGGAGCCATGGCTGCTAGCCTTGCCAATCTGCACTCTGTCCCGGTGTGAGACATCTGCAAAGTGGCCACCTGGTCATCGGTGCACACCATTAAAGAAGCACTGCTGCCTTGACCAGGGCATGCTAGAGGACAGCTCCTTTGGCCAAGTGGTGCTGACCACAGCATCTCTTCTAGGAGTCGCTGCAGGCCCGCACAGGCGCGGTCCCCTGTGGTCTCCGTATACACTGCTGCATATGGCACGTTACTAAAAAGGACTCCTAAGTATCATTCAAACAATATGCTTTAATTTTGACAAACAAAGTATGCGAAAATTTGCATAATTCAGTCCCTTTGACACACAAGTTTTTGGATTTTGTTTGCAGAATTCTAACAGGAGTAGTCGTCATAAAGCATAGGAAGCTTAGTGCACAAGTGTGTTCAGTACGAGTGTTTTGTTTTTGGAGTTTAGAAGTTTTTATCTTAATAATCACTTATTTGTTTTTGGTTGTATTAATTTTAAATCTGAAAATTTGCTATGGCAGTATTTGGATCTTGATTATCTGCTTTTCTCCCAGTCTTCTTCAGGTGGATAACATCGCTCTCCTAGTTAAGGCCAATGTTAAATACTTCTGAATCACCTTAGACCAACACCTGAACATGCAAGTGCACATCAAGAATATTACAACCACCGCTTACTATAAAATGAAGATCCCCCCCCCCCCCCGTAGAATTTGCGCCCACTCCTGGACCTCAACCACGTCCGATCAGTATGCCAAGCCATCATCACCCCACAGCTAGACTATTGCAATTCTTTTCTACAAGGCCTCCCAAAGTACACCCTCCATCCTCTCCAATTAGCCCAAAACACCGTTGCCCAACTCATCACGGGAACACCAAACCATGAACACATTACTCCGGTACTAAAAAAACCTACACTGGCTTCTTATATCAACACATATTAAATACAAAGCCATCATGATCACCTTCAAAACCAGGCATAATCGAGCCACAGAATGCTTATGCACGCTTATTCAAAATACCCCAAACACCAGAGCAAGGCGACAAATCAGAATCTCCTCAACATCCCACCCTATAAGGCAAAAAGTCTCAAACATGCCCAAATTCATTCTCAATCTAGGAACCGGCACTATGGAACTCTCTACCAAGCTCCCTAAGAACCATCAAAGACAATTAATGACTTACGTAATATGTGTTTTCAGGTTCTTACAGATCTTTTCCAAAAAATTATTGGAATAGATGGAATACCCTATCCTCCACTCAGATCCCAAAATGTAATGCACACCCTTCACCATGATTAGAATTAACTTACTTATGTACATAAGTTACTGTATGTTTTATATATATTGGTTCTTGGACCCCTTACTCGTTCACTGTAATTGCAAATGTTGAGTTCCATGTAAACCGCTTTGATAACCTGAAAAGCGGTATAGAAAAAAAATGTTAAATTGTCAAACATGATTGCATTGATTTGTTCCTGTTATTTTAGGAGGTGACGGTTGTTCTTCTGTTTTAATAGTTTTCATAAGATTTCCTTGTTCTCATGGAACTTAAATTAAAATAAAAAGAGGCTGCATCTTCTCAGGGTTAAAGAGATGATAAAGAAAATGCATTTGAAATGTGCTAAAAACTTGAATAGTAGCCAAACATAAGTTTTGAAGTCAAATGAAAGGGTCCATGATATTATAGGAGGTGGGCTATCTGTACACTTTGCTGCTCCATATGCCTGGAACAAACTAGCCATCTCTGGCCCTAAGCAAGTCCAGATTGAAAACCCACCTCTTCAAGGCTGCTTTTGAATCTTGATCCCCCTTATTCTCCTGTTCACCACCTACTGTATATGTATCATTACTAAATGCTTAGATTTACCTTAGTCCCAGTTTGCTGTGTCTATATTAGCTTATGAGCTCTGTTGCGCAGGGACTGTCTTTTACAACATGTATATGCACAGTGCTTCATATGCCTTGTAGCGCTATACAAATGATTAGTAATAGAGATCTGATGAAAAGGGATATGAGATTTGCTGGGCATGCGCATGGAGATTAGTTAATTTTTCACCAGAATCTAGAACTTGACTGCTATACATGTAAGACAGTCTCTTTGTAGAATTTACTGACCTTGACAAATTTTCGTGGAATCTAGGAGCTGACCACTGAAATATAGGTGACACTCCCACCCCCAAAAATGTAGTATTGCAGTTTAGCTTTTTTTTTTACGTTTTAGGGCCTGCTTTACTAAGACTTGTCTCTTTTTTTCACATTTTTCTTTGGGGAAAAAGTTTTTTAATAGAGCAGGCTGTTAATGAGCCACTGCACAGTGCCTGCTGAAGGCATTAGCCCCACTCCTCCCTCCTCCTTCCCCCCCCCCCCCCACCCACTGACTATTTAAGCTACACCTGTGTGTGTGGTATTGGAGGTGGGGGCACACCTTTTGCACATCTTTATTTTAAAAGATTTGTAGCCCGCACAAACACCGAGGCGGGTAACAAAAACATACACAATACATGATAACTTACCATGTCTAACAATAGCCAAATTAACATGAATAAAATACATTCTCTAAAATGCTTGTATGCAAATGCTAGAAGTCTAAGGAATAAGATGGGAGAGTTAGAATATATAGCACTAAATGAAAGGTTAGATATGATTGGAATATCAGAGACATGGTGGAAGGAGGGCAACCAGTGGGACACTGTGATACCTGGGTACAAACTATATCGTAATGATAGAGCTGATCAAATTGGTGGAGGGGTTGCGCTCTGTTAGAGAGGGCATTGACTCAGAAAGGATTAAAGTTTTGCAGGAAACAAAATCTGCTGTAGAATCTATATGGATTGAAATTCCATATAAAAGGGGGAAGGCGATGGCAGTGGGGGTGTACTATCGAGCACCTGGCCAGAATGACCAAATGGATGATGAAATGCTCAAAGAAATCAAGGAAGCTAACAAAAGTTACAGCGCAGTAATAATAATGGGTGATTTCAATTACCCCGGTATCGACTGGGTCAGTGTCACGGCAGGACATGCTAGGGAGATAAAGTTCCTAGATGAAATAAATGACTGCTTCTTGGAGCAGCTGGTTCATGAACCGACCAGAGGGGAAGCCATATTAGACCTAGTCCTTAGTGGAACACCAGATCTAGTGCAAGAGATAAGGGTGTTGGGGCCACTTGGCAATAGTGATCATAGCATGATCGCCTTTGATTTAATTAGTGGAGGAGTGATAGTAAGGAAATCCACAGTACTACCTTTTAACTTTCGAAAGGGAGACTATGATAAAATGAGGAAAACAGTTAAGAAAAAACTAAAAGGAGCAGTTGCGAAGGTTAAAGACGTACATCAAGCTTGGGGGGTGTTGAAAAATACTATCTTGGAAGCCCAGACCAGCTGTATTCCTTCCACTTTTCTTAAAGCGTGGAAGTCCAAAAAACTGCCAGCATGGTTTAAAGGTGAGGTCAGAGAGGCTGTTGCCAAAAAAGCATCTTTCAGGAAATGGAAAAAAGAGCCAAACAACGACAACCTGGAAACAGCACAAGCACTGGCAAGTCAAATGCAAGGCATTGATAAGGCAGGCAAAGAGAGAATTTGAGAAGAAGCTTGCTGCGGAAGCAAAAACGCGAAATAAAGACCTTTTCAAGTACATTCGTAGCAAAAAAACCTGTGAGAGAGTCAGTTGGGCCATTAGATGATAAAGGGGTTAAAGGAGCACTAAGAGGCGACAAGGCGATAGCGGAGAGACTGAATGAATTCTTTGCTTCGGTCTTTACTGAGGAAGATGTAGGGATGTTACCCATGACTGAAGTGGTATTTAAAGGTGCGGAAGAATTGAAGGAAATATCGATACATCGGGAAGATGTCTTACAACTATTAGATAAACTGAAGAGTAGCAAATCACCTGGGCCGGATGGTATACATCCAAGGGTGTTGAAAGAACTGAAATATGAGATTGCAGACCTGCTTATCAGTAATCTGTGAACTATCATTAAAATCATCTGTAATACCTGAAGATTGGAGGATCGCCAATGTAACACCAATTTTTAAAAAGGGTTCCAGGGGTGATCTGGGAAACTACAGACCGGTGAGCCTGATGTCAGTACCGGGAAAAATGGTAGAAACCATCATAAAGAATAAAATTACTCAGCATGTAGATAGTCACAACCTAATGGGAGACAGCCAACATGGCTTTAGACAAGGAAGATCTTGTCTTACTAATCTGTTATGTTTTTTTGAAGGAGTGAATAAACAGGTGGACAAAGGTTAGTCGGTTGATATTGTTTATTTGGACTTTCAGAAAGCCTTTGACAAGGTCCCTCATGAGAGACCTTTGGCAAAACTAAAGAGTCATGGGATAGGAGGCAGTGTACTATTGTGGATCAGGGACTGGTTAAAAGATAGAAAGCATAGGGTAGGGCTAAATGGCCAATTTTCCCAATGGAGAAAGGTGAATAGTGGTGTACCCCAGGGGTCTGTGCTGGGTTCGCTGCTTTTTGACATATTCATAAATGACCTGGAAAGTGGAATAACGAGTGAGGTTATCAAATTTGCAGATGACACAAAACTATTTAAAGTTGTTAAAACCCAAGAGGATTGTGAAAAATTGCAAGAGGATCTTGATAAATTGGAAGACTGGGCATCAAAATGGCAGATGAAATTTAATGTGGACAAGTGCAAGGTTATGCACCTAGGGAAGAACAACCCAAACTATGGTTACACGATGCAAGGTTCCACATTAGGAACCACCACCCAGGAAAAAGATTTAGGCGTCATTGTGGATACCATGTTAAAACCCTCGGCCTAGTGTGCAGCGGCGGCCAAGAGAGCAAATAGAATGCTAGGTATGATAAGGAAAGGAATGGAAAATAAAACAAAAGATATTATAATGCCTCTATATCGTTCCATGGTGAGACCGCACCTTGAATATTGTGTGCAATTCTGGTCGCCGTATCTTAAAAAGGATATAGCGTTATTAGAAAAGGTTCAGAGAAGAGCCACCAAAATGGTAAAGGGGATGGAAGGATACTCCTATGAAGAGAGGCTAAAAAGGTTAGGGCTCTTTAACCTGGAAAAGAGACGGCTGAGGGGAGATATGATAGAAGTCTATAAATTAATGAACGGAGTGGAACGGGTAAACGTAGATCGATTGTTTACCTTATCAGAATATAGAAAGACTAGGGGACATGCAATGAAGCTACAGGGTAAACTATTTAAGACTAATTAAAGAAAATATTTTTTCACTCAACGTGTAATCAAACTCTGGAATTTGTTACTGGAGGATGTAGTAAAGGCTGTTAGTGTAGCTGGGTTTAAAAAAGGTTTGGACAAGTTCTTGGAGGAAAGGTCCATAAACCATTATTAAGAAGTGACCGAAGATATCAATGCTTGACCCAGTACAAGCATTGTGGAACTTGTGTCTCTTGGGGAAACTGCTAGGTACATGTGACCTAGATTGGCCACTGTTGGAAACAGAATACTGGGCTTGATGGACCTTGGTCTGACCCAGTATGGCATATCTTATGTTCTTATGTACCAATAAAATCATGCAACATAAATTAAATACAGAAAATAACACTAAAATTAAAATTTAAAACCAAAAGCTAAAAAGACCTGCCATCTGAGAACACAAACTGGATTATTAGTTTTTACCATATTGTGGCCTTTACTTCCCATGCATTCATCTTTTTACCATCCAACCACTTGTACTCTTTCCCCCACCCCAACTCCGTTTCCTTTCTCAGACTTGCTCCTCTTCCCCCTGCACTCCATCCCCCCCCTAATTATTATTATTTACTAAAACCTACTGTCTGCTGCCCTCCCCCTGTCTCTTACCTTTTTTGTTTGCAGGCTTGGCTGACATAGATTGTTTTAACCGCAGTCGCAGCCTTCTGTAGCACTTCTTCCCATGGAGATGGGATCTCCCATGGACAAATGAACAAACAAACCTCTTCCAAAGACGGGGAAGCTGTAAAACTATGGGGTATAACATGAAGCTGCAAGGAGGTAAACTGAAAGGCAGTGTCAGGAAATACTTCTTCACTGAAAGGGTGGTGGATGCTTGGAATGCCCTCTCAATGGAGGTAGTGGAGGAAAATACAGTGACAGAATTCAGAATGTCATGGGACAGACACAGTGGATCCCTTTATAGTAACAGGATAAAATCAAAATAAACATTACTATCTCTTATATCTCAACAAATAGGGGTGACCTACACAGAGCATTGGTGTCTTACTACATCAAAGGCTAACACCTTGTAAATGAAGACGTGCAGTTTATTTACAAACAAAGCAAGGATACTTATTCAGAAAGGCAAGTAATTCTCTTAGTTACACATGAATAGTTAGAAAAGATAACTAGAAAGCAATTAGAATAATAACTAAAAGCACTTACTTACAGAAGAAAATAACTATAAAGCTAATTTCAGAAAAATAATACTTAAAGAGTTATGAGAGAGTGTAGCTAGTTACAGAGAATACTTCACCAAACTGCATCATGGCAGCCCCTTTAAAACATCAGCTGGGAGAGCTCAGCGGGAGGCTAGAGAGAGAAGTCTGGGATTCTTCATGCTTGGCATGCGCCTGGCCAAGCAGATCTATGCTCTCTCTGTTCTGGGTTTTCTCTCTATATATATAGGCTAAATGCAGCCGGCCATCACATGATTTCTCACATGAGCTTATCTCTACAGTTATTCTCCACCCCATACACCCCCCTGCTTGACCAGTCCCTCTCCAGCCTTTGTTTGCTCCCAGCCTTTGGTTTCCAGGCAGGCTTCTGACAATGCTCACCCCCCATGGTTTTAGAAGCTCAAAACTTCTACAATTACAACTCATGCATATCTTGTTTACATTTGCTAGGTCAGTTGATCTACATCTGCTAAGAGAATTGTTCAAAGGCCAGGAGAAGAACTCTGTCTCCCTCACCCTAGGACATTTGCATTTGTTAGAAGAAGAACCAGATAAGAAGAATTCTGTCTCCCTCTCTGGTCTTCCAGCATTCCCTAGGCTAGATGTGTAAACGATCTCTCACTAGACTGTAAATACAGCTTTGGTCTCTGGGCTAGCAAGCTGGCTCAGCATGATTCCTCACAGGCAGAATGACTCAAAAGTTCAATTTCCTTGCAAAGTTCAATATTCCTTGTTGATCCAAATAAATCTTTAATTAGTAATACAAGTGGTTATACCCCTAAACAAAGGCATGGGAAGGGGTGACATGCATGGAGCGACAGGTGCACCTACTCTTGCCACCTTGTTGGGCAGACTAGATGAATCATGCTAGTCTTTATCTGCCGTCATATACTATGTTGCTTTGTTACACAACTGGTCTTGGCCATGTGCTCTGAGCCCCAAGTGCCAGGTCTGATTTTAGGTTTGTTTTTTTTAAATTCACAATTGCGACTCTGTACCTGAGGTTTGTCGAGCCCTGGCTTATAGACCAACTTTTATATTTTGTTTCTCCCACTGACACTCCCAGCAACCTCAGACAAGTCACTTTCTATTGCCTGCAGTACAAACTAAGGCTCTATTTATCAACCTGTATTAATTTGCATTTAACATACTGTATTGTAATTAACACACATTGTTAGCTAATAGGTCTCCTAGACATTAATGAGGCCTACATTTAAATAAGAGTCATTAAATGACATTAACACGTTAATATGTTACATATTAATAAATTTTAGGGGGGATATTCAAAGGCATTTATATGGTTTGCAGATCTGCAAACAGTGGAAATCATGGTTAGTGCTGCTGGATAACGGCAAGTGCTGCCGTTACATGCCCCGATGCTATGTGGTTAGCATTGTGGCATATTGTGGGCATTCCGGGGCAGAACGGAGGCATCACTCATCGCTAGCAGGGTAGCGGCAATATTGAGCCCCTGGCCGGTTAGCAATCTGTGGGTAAAGTCAGGCTTGACAAAAGCTGGCCTAACTACCCACAGAAGCTAACTGGGTAGCTGCTCGATATTGCCACTGCCCTGTTAGCTTCTTGCTTCTGCGATGATCCAGATATTGAATGCCGTGGCTAGATATTGCACAGGTATTGAATATCCAGCATTAGAATTCCAGAGGCAACAGCTATAGTAGATGCTTTACAAGTGCTAGCCGCTGCTGAATACTTCCCCTCCATCCCCCTCATAGTTCTTAGATTGTAAGCCTTCTTGGGAAGTGGAAATACCTACTGTACCAGATTTGGGAAGCATGTAATCCATCTTAAAATCCAAATCTAAGTACTTCAACTTCCTGGGATAACAAAAAGTGCTGCATGATGCCAGTAAAGGATAGAAAGATCAGTAGTAAGTCAGTTTTCCAATTTATCAAGATCCTCTTGCAATTTTCCACAATCCTCTTGGTTTTTAACAACTTTAAATAGTTTTGTGTCATCTGCAAATTTAATGTGGACAAGTGCAAAATTATGCACCTAGGGAAGAACAACCCAACTATGGTTACACAATGCAAGGTTCCACATTAGGAACCACCACCCAGGAAAAAGATTTAGGCGTCATTGTGGATAGCATGTTAAAACCCTTGGCCCAGTATGCAGCGGCAGCCAAGAGAGCAAATAGAATGCTAGGTATCATAAGGAAAGGAATGGAAAATAAAATAAAAAGTATTATAATGCCTCCTATATCGTTCCATGGTGAGACCGCACCTTGAATATTGTGTGCAATTCTGGTCGCCGTATCTTAAAAAGGATATAGCGTTATTAGAAAAGATTCAGAGAAGAGCCACCAAAATGGTAAAGGGGATGGAAGGATACTCCTATGAAGAAAGGCTAAAAAGGTTAGGGCTCTTTAACCTGGAAAAGAGACGGCTGAGGGGGAGATATGATAGAAGTCTATAAATTAATGAACGGCGTGGAACGGGTAAAGGTAGATCGATTGTTTACATTATCAGAATATAGAAAGACTAGGGGACATGCAATGAAGCTACAGGGTAAACTATTTAAGACTAATAAAAGAAAATATTTTTTCACTCAACGTGTAATCAAACTCTGGAATTTGTTACCGGAGGATGTAGTAAAGGCTGTTAGTGTAGCTGGGTTTAAAAAAGGTTTGGACAAGTTCCTGGAGGAAAGGGCAGTGTTCTAACCATTGTGCTGTGGCTCATCTCTTCTGCTTTCATATCACTGTGCCACTTATACCTCCCGGGATTCACAGGCCTCCAAACACATTGGCGCGCCGCTTTAGGCCCAGCAGCGCAACGCCTTAGGCCGCCCATACTTGGTGTACCTTCTAAAATAATGCCACAGCCAGCTTGAATATTGTGTGCAATTCTGGTCGCCGTATCTTAAGAAGTGACCGAAGATATCAATGCTTGACCCAGTACAAGCATTGCGGAACCTGTGTCTTTTGGGGAAACTGCTAGGTACGTATGACCTAGATTGGCCAGTGTTGGAAACAGGATACTGGGCTTGATGGACCTTGCTTGGTCTGACCCAGTATGGCATATCTTATGATGTTATGATTGGATTTAAATATTCTATTCTATTTACACTATCAAAAGACATGAGAAATTATGATTAAATCTGTGTTGTATATTATTTCCTGGAATGTTTCAGACATAGGATCTCCTGTCAAGAGGTATAAGATTATTCAGGTTTTGAAATGTCATAAAGCCAGTTTAACCTGCTTGTAGAAAACTAGGCTCAATGATGTGTAGCATCAAAAGTTGAGTCACAGTTGGGTGGGGGAGGTTTTTTATGCAGCCTCGGGAGAGCGCAGAGCTGGGGTTGCAATCTTGCTCACCAAGGAAGTGCAGTTGTCGACTGGGATCTGCAGGGGCATTTATCTTTTCTTATATCTCTGTACTGCAGAATTATTGCTTGCTTCTGCACATGCTCCCAGTATGTTCACTTAGAGTTTTCATAGATCCATCTATAATCAGTGCTCCAGGCTGAGGGGGATCCATTACCCTCCTTAGCAGGTATTTCAACTCTGTTATAGATGCAATTATGATACAGGTCCAGAACTGCTAGACGGAGGATTGATTTCTAAACATAAGGGCTTCCCTTATCTTTGCAAGCATTTGGATTTGTTCGAAACATGGCACATCTTGCACCCCTAGAGCATGATTTGCAGCTTGTCGTGCTGTGAGGGCTTGCGTGCATCAGTGATGCTGAGAGCTAAACTATTGGTAGTTTAACTACTGGCAGGGTCTCCCAAGATGGTCAGGTCTCAGCTGAGGTGCCAGACCAAGACAAACCACCCATCTGGGCAGCAGCAGCAGAATGGGACAGTGTTGACGGTGGAGGATCACATTTTTGTGACAACGGCAACAACACCAAACTTAAATTGCGCGGAAGAAAGGCCCGGCAATCTACTTCTGTATCTTGCCATGAAAACCCAATGGATAGTTACAACAAAACAAATTGTGCTATGGTGCTGGAAGATGAGACCCCCAGGTCAGAAGGCACTCAACTAGCTACTGGGGAAGAGCTGAAGACTTTTCAGAGTAAAGCCAGCATTTATGATGTGGTTGGATCAAAGCCCTCGGGAAGTCTGACTGCTGATGGAGCTGCGCATGAAATGAGAGTCAGAAGCTGTAAAGATGTCTTACACATTGGAACATGGAACGTATGAAGCATGAACCAAGAGAAGTTGGAGGTGGTCAAGAATGAAATGGAACGTGTACAACTTGATCTGTTGGGTATCAGCGAACTGAAATGGACTAGCATGGGGCACTTTGCATCAGATGATCACATGGTCTACTATGCTGGAAATGAAAGACAAAGAAGAAATGGTGTTGCATTTATAATAAAGAAGAAACTTGCAAGAACTGTAATGAAATACAATGCAGTCAGCGAACGCTTAATCTCTATTCGTCTACGAGGATTGCCTATCAACACAACTATAATTCAAGTATATGCCCCAACAACAGCTGCAGAAGAGAATGAAATTGAAGAGTTCTATGAACAAGTACAAGCTGAAATTGACAGAACATGCAAACAGGATATCCTGATAGTCATGGGTGACTGGAACGCAAACGTTGGCAACAAAGAAGGCGGCAAAGTAGTTGGAAAATATGGACTTGGCAACAGAAATGAAGCTGGAGAAAGACTGATAGAATTCTGCAAGACCAATGATCTATTCATCTCAAACACCTTCTTCCAGCAACACAAGCGGCGACTGTACACATGGATTTCACCGAATGGATTATATAAAAATCAAATTGACTACATATGTGGAAGTCAACGATGGAAAAGCTCTGTAACATCAACAAAGACAAAACCTGGAGCTGAGTGTGGTACAGATCATCAACTACTAGTATGCAAACTCAAGCTAAAGTTGAAAAAGAGCAAACCACTCATGAATGCAGCAAAATATGACCTTGAGAATATACCACTGGATTTTAGAGACTGCCTGCAAAATCGATTTGCTGCTTTAGATACAAATGACAGAGCTCCGGAAGAGTTATGGAATGACATCAAGAAGGTTGTGTTGGAAGAAAGCGAGAAGTCTCTACAAAAGGTAAAAATGCAAAAACGGCCAAAATGGATGACGGAAGAAACTCTGAAAATTGCCCAGAAATGCAGAGAAGCTAAAGCCAGAGGAGAAAGAGACAATCACAGAACTCAACAGAGATTTCCAACGTGCAGCAAGACAGGACAAGGAAAAGTACTACAATGACACTTGCAAGGAAATAGAAGCAGAAACTATTAGAGGAAGAACAAGATCCGCTTTCCTAAAGCTACGAGAGTTAAAGAAAAAATTCCAGCCTCGAATTGGAATGTTACAGGATGCTCAAGGTTCTATGTTGAATGATGCTGAGAAGATCAAGAAAAGGTGGAAGGAATATACAGAGTTTTTATATGATAAAGATCAAGTGGACCAACAGCCGTTTCAACCTGTACCTTATGATCTGGAACCATTGGTGATGAAAGAAGAAGTTGAAGCAGCATTGAAAGCCTTATCAAAGAACAAAGCACCAGGCATTGATAGCATTCCCATAGAAGTATTGCAGCAATCTGATGCAGCTGTTACCGTACTCACAAGACTCTGCCAAGAAATATGGAAGACAACATCATGGCCAACTGACTGGAAAAGATCTGTGTTTATACCAATACTAAAGAAAGGTGATCCAACTGACTGTGGAAATTATCGCACAATCGCTCTGATCCCACATGCCAGCAAGATTCTACTGAAGATTATTCAAAAGAGACTACATTCATACCTGGAACAAGAACTACCTGAAGTGCAAGCAGGGTTCAGGAAAGGGCGAGGAACGAGAGACATCATTGCGGATGTGAGATGGATCCTTGAAAAGACTAAAGAATACCAAAAGGATATCTATATGTGCTTTATCGACTATAGCAAGGCTTTTGACTGTGTAAACCATGAGAAACTCTGGGCCACATTAAGAAGCATGGTTATACCAGAACACCTGATCGTTCTCTTGCGCAATCTGTACATTGATCAAGAAGCAACAGTTCGAACGGAACAAGGAGAAACAGAATGGTTTAAAATAAGCAAAGGTGTAAGACAAGGCTGCATACTTTCCCCCTACCTGTTTAATTTATATGCAGAACAAATCATCAGAGAAGCAGGATTGTATGAAGACAACAGAGGTGTGAAGATTGGTGGAAGACTCATCAACAACCTTCGCTATGCTGATGATACCACATTACTGGCTGAAAGTGAAGATGATCTGAAACATTTGCTTCTCACAATCAAAGAACATAGTCTCAAAATGGGCCTGCACCTTAATGTAAAGAAGACAAAGATCATGACAACTGGCATAATCAACAGGTTCATCGTTGAAGGAGAAGAAATTGAAATTGTGAACAACTTTAACCTACTTGGATTAACTATCAATAAAGAAGCAACAAGCAGTCAAGAAATCAGACGACGCATTGCTCTTGGCAGAATGGCTATGAAAGACCTAGATAAGATTCTCAAGAGCAGAGATGTCTCTCTCCATACAAAGATTTGACTTGTTCAAGCCATGGTATTTTCAATAACATCATATGGATGTGAAAGCTGGACAGTGAAAAAGATAGATAGGAAGAAAATTGATGCCTTTGAATTATGGTGCTGGCGGCGAATACTGTGTATACCATGGACTGCCCGAAGAACAAACCAGTCGGCACTAGAGGAGATCAAACCTAAGCTTTCTTTAGAAGCTCAGATGACAAGACTTTGACTTTCATACTTTGGACACATCATGCGAAGAGAGAGATCATTAGAGAAAGACATTTATGCTTGGCAAGATAAAAGGTCAACGCAAAAGAGGAAGGCCAGCAATGAGATGGATCGATACAATAACAGCAGCTACGGGTACCAGTCTGTCAACAATGAGCCGCCTGACTGAAGACCGAACACAATTTAGGATAGCTATCCAGAGGGTCGCCATGAGTCGACTCCGACTCGACAGCACTTAACAACAAGAAGTCAGTTTTAAAACTGTGAATACAGAATTTTGTAATTCAAGGGAAGAGAGAGAGTGGGACTGAGAAGGAAAATGGGTTGGAACCTGCAGGAGAGGAGAGACCAACTACATTGTCACATCTAGCTTTATTGTACAAAGAGGTATCGGAGAATTGACAGCTGCATTATTGAGGAGGTAGGCACTTCAAGCATTGATTTGGAAAAGTCCCATTGATTGTCTCACAGCATTGCTTGTTGTGATGCCCTTGTGTGGAGGTTTACAAATGATATCATTGGGGAAACTTGTAGTGGGCAGTCTGAAGAATCTACTGGCATGTGAATGCTGAACGCTAAGGTCTGGAATAAACCATGGAAATCTGATTGGTGCTTATTCCTGGAAACATTTCATAGTCACAGATTGTTAAATTTGCACTGATCCTTTAGGGTAAAAATAGCTAAAAATAAAAGTGCAGTGTGCCTTCAGATGGAAAAAATGTTCATATAAACGTATTTTTGCCATGGTTTTGGGGCTTGTATCTGGTTTCTTTCTAAGCTTCTGCAGATGTATCAGAGCACTTTTAACACTCAAAGTGCTATATGTTGCTGTGAAGCAAACTGGTTTGTTTTTTTTTCCAGTAACAAGCAGGATTGAGTTGGCCACACAAGTAGGTGATATAATCTGAAGGCGCTGGTATGGAATTGTTCTCCCCTAATTTAGAACTGTATTGAACTTGCATGCCCTTTGATACACAACGGTTTCCTCATTCTTCATTCAGGAAGGATGCTTTCAAGATGATCTTTCATCTTTGCTGGTTTCATTGCATCATTACTAAAATCCTTTTCACATAGGCCTCGTTTCATTTGTAAGCGAAGGTATGCATTCAAGTTTCAAATAATCACATATTGTCAGCATTTCTTTTTCGATCTGTGGCTGCCATTATAGTTTCTGTGGTTCTAACTAAAATTAAAGTAAATGGACTGTATAAACAAGTTACAAGAAGCACAGATTAATGTTTAAAGATTTTAAAACACAAGCAAGTGGATAAATTGCTATCGAATTACATTAGGCCTGCCTACCTACCAACCCAAATTCACACAAAGAAACGCAAACAAAAACTATCACCGGTAACCAACACTAATGAAATCCAGAATGAAACTGATATATGTGGAGTGAATACATCACACTCGCAATGCTTCCATATTGACACAACCGTCAGCAGGGTGGGTGGAGAATTGTCACTCATCTGTCCTGTAAGCAAATCTCTTGTTCATATGCATAAATTATTTATGCATTTTTGTACAGTTGAGTAACAGCTGTTTTTATACAAAAGTCCAAAATCCTAAATTATACAACTAACTGATCAGCACAAGATATATTAGGCTGTTAACACACTATTTTTAATGAACTGTGGAATAGTGTAATTTTTGACCCTCAATCTATCCTTGAATGATTTTCGACTACCAGAAAGGCCTCATCAAACCCTGGGGTCAATATTGACCACTTTAAGGACCCCAGTGTTAGACAATTCCAGATGAGTGGATTATGCTCCCCTGCCAGTAAGTGGAGGCAGATAACAGCTTTCACTGATGTCCTCACTAGCATGTACTCTGGTGCAGCAGTGATAGAAACCGGTATTGGCTGCCTCTAGTAGGTGCAAGGTGTATGGACTGTCACAGCAGTGCTGATAGGCCTCTATCCTGGCCCCAATCCTGGTCTTGTGGCGTGAGTGATTGAGACCTTTGTCTCAATACTTGCTCAGAGTTGGGGTACACCCATTGTCTCCAAGCCGACAATTGTCCTGTGTCCAGCACTGTTACTCATGGTTGCGAGAGCAAGCAGGAGGACCCCTGAAGAATGGGACTCAGTTAGTCTGGGCCCAGGCCCTATTCCATTTCATTGTTCTCTGTCTGCATGCTCTCATCTTCTAGTTTTTGCTAGTCCTGTTTTAATTGGCTTGCTTTTGTGCTGCTTGAATTTAGTAGCTTCAAACTTTAAAAAAAAAATAGCCTTGAGACAGTTGGACTTCTCAGGCTGTTATAGGTGGCTGGGGAGGTCCTTCTCGGGTTTCTTCGGCCATCCTTTTAAATGAGAGGATTCCTTTACCAATCGGGGTTTTCTTTTAATTTTAAAGGCATTTTAGCTTTGCAGTCATACCTGTGCACAGAGGTGTGCTATTTGTGGTTCCCATTAGTGAGCTCTGCAGCTGGCTCCTTTTTGCCCCAAGTGTGATTGGAGAAGCCTCGATGCACATATTTTCTGCAATGTTGGGACACCCCATGAGGGGTCTAGTGCCCATTGCTGGTTTTTCTGTCTCTGCCATATTTCCTGTGGTGTTGTGTGGTGGTCCCCCTCCCCCTCCTCTCCATTTACTGTAACTGTGGCCATCTTGGATGGCTTCATGTTCTCAACTAAAGGGGGCGAGCATGGTCAGGCAGCTGCAGCCTCAAGCTGGCAGGCCCCTGAAAGCTTTTTGGGGCTCCAAATGCTAGTTCCATATCATCTTGCTAAACCATTCCAGACAAGCGGGTTGTGTTCCCCTACCAGCAGATTGGTGGAGACAAAGCCCGGGTTTCAATGACATCACTCCTAACCCCTCTATTTACCTCAGACACCAGAGGTCCTTTCAGTATTTCTTTGAAGGTGTGGTCTCCAGAATTTCACATAATGAGGTCACACCAAAGACTTATACAGAGGCACTATCACCTCCTTTCTTCTGCTGGCCATTCCTCTCCCTATGCACCCAAGCATCCTTCTTGCTTTCGCAGTTGCCTTTTTTACCTGTTTAGCTACTTTAAGATCATCAGACACAATCACGCCTAGGTCCCGCTCTTCTTTTGTGGACAAAAGTACTTCACCCCCTATACTATATCGCTCCCTTGGATTGTTGCAGCCCAAATGCATGACTTTGCATTTTTTAACATTAAATTTCAGCTGCCAAATTCTAGACCATTATTCAAGCTTGGCTAGATTCCTCCTCTTGTTATCTACACCTTTCTGGGTGCCTACTCAATTGCAGATTTTGATATCATCTGCAAAGAGGCAAACCTTACCCAACAGCCCTTCCACAATATCACCAACAAAGATGTTAAAAAGAATCGGACCAAGGACAGATCCCTGGGGCACACCACTGGTAACCTCTTTCTCCTCAGAGTAAACTCAATTTACCTGTACGCTTTGTCGCCTCCCACTCAACCAATTTCTAACCCAAGCAGTAACTTTAGGGTCCATCCCTAGGGTGCTCAGTTTGTTTATAAGTCGCCTGTGCAGAACGGTGTCAAAGGCTTTACTGAAATCTAAATACACCACATTTAGGGCTCTCCCTCGATCCAACTCCCTGGTCACCCAGTCAAAGAAATCGATCAGATTTGTCTGACAAGACCTGCCTTCAGTAATCCATTGGACTCCAGAAACGTCACTGTTTTCTCTTTCAACAGCGCTTTTAATAATTTACTCACCACTAAGGTTGAAAACCTGTAGTTTTCAACCACATCCTTACTTCTGCTTTTGTGTAAAGGGACCACATGTGCCTCTCTCCAGTCCTCTGGTACCACTCCTGACTCCAGCAAGGCATTGAAAAGATCAGTCAGTGGAGCTGCTAGAACGTCCCCAGGTTCCTCGGTATTCTCTGGTGTATCTCGTCCGGTCCCATCACTTTGTCTACTTTCAGTTTAGCTAGCTTCTCATGAACACAGTCTTTTGAAAATTGTTCAAGATGCCCCTCGCTTCTCTTCCTGTTTGTGGGTGTTTTCTGAGGTCCTGCTCCTGGTTCTTAATCTGTGAACACAGAACAGAAATATTTGTTAAGCAATTCCGCTTTATCCTCATCAGCTTCTACCTATTCCTCCCCTTCACCCTTGAGTCTGACAGTAACACCTTTGCCCCTTCTCTTCTCGCTAACATATCTAAAAAATGTCTTATTCCCCCCCCCCATTTTATTGCATTGGCTATTTCCTCCTCTTTTTGCATCTTTGCTTTCCTGACTACTTTGTTGGCTTCTCTAAAATTTTCCAAATATAGTTGCCTGTCTTCCTCTCTGTGATCTCTTATATTTCATGAAGGCCTTGCTCTTTTTCTTCACCTTTTCAGCTACTTTTCCTTTTCCTTTTTTTACCTTTTTATTTACCATTTTAACAAAAAGGTTGTATGCCTTTGATACCCCCTTTTTGGTTTTGCCCACTGTTTTTCTACATCCCCCAGCTGTATCCATCCTGCTAATGACTTCCTGAGGTATTGGCCCATCTTGGCAAAGTTAGTTTTCTTAAAGTCCAAGGCCCTCGCTTTTGAATGGATTTTAGCAGCCCTAGTCCTAATACTGAACCACACCATCCGATGATTACTGGATGCAAAATGATCCCCCACTATAACATTGGAAACGCTTTCACCATTAGTAAGCACCAAGTCCAGTATGGTCCCTTCATGTGTGGGTTCTATTACCAGTTGCCTGAATAGTTCTCCCTATAGAGAAATCCAGGATCTCCTTACTTCTAGATGATGATACAGCAGGGATGTGCCAATCAACATCTGGCATATTGAAATCCCCTATCAGTAGCACTTCCCCTTTCCTGGCAATGCTGCATATATCTTCAATTAACCGTCCACTTCTTCTCCTGGTGAGGGAGGTCTGTATATCATGCCAAGGCAAATAGATTTCTCTTTCCCTCTTTCTAATTTAACCCATAGTGCATCCTCTCTCCCTTTTAAGCCATGTAGTTCCATAGCTTTAATATTATTTTTTTACATATAGTGCCATTCCCCCCCCCCCTTCTTCCTACCCTGTCCTTTCTGAATAAAGTATAGTTATAGTTACTGATATAGTTACATCCCAGTCATGGTTGTCCATGAACCATGTCTCTGTTACTGCCACTAAATCCAAGTCATCCTCTCCCATTAAAGCCTCAACATCTGGGATCTTATTTCCCATGCTCTGGGTGTTTATACACATTGCTTTCTATATGTTGCCCCTGTAATCTTCCGAATATGTAATCTTCTAGTCTAGTGTCAGCTTGGTCCTGGGTTCATTTTACTTCACAGACGCAGGAGGGTTTGTAATAAGACAAGCAAACAGGTGTGGCTTGGAGAAAGGTTTTTATGTAAAAATAGGCTTAATACATAGGTATTGAACAGAGGTATATAGTGATTGTTACAGAGCTGTTTCAGTGTTTATCAATGAATCTGTGTGTGTGCATGTGTGAAGTGTGAGAGAGATAGAGGCCAGAACATGTGGGTCAGAGCCGCATGGTAGGCCAGAACATGTGGGTAGAGAGAGAGGGGGAGGGGTGAAGGGAGTTGAGTATCAGAGCCTCCTGTCCTTCATGTCCGATGGATGGTGGGAGAGAGAGAGAAGCAGGAAGTGTGTCTTTCCTTTATAGTGCCTCTCCAGCAGTTCCCCTTGAGGTCTGCTATTGTCTTTGGCCATTCCCTTTAAGGTCTGCCCTTCTTGATTTAGCAAGGAGGGGCTGCAGACAGGTCCTAGAGACTGACATCACCAGGGGGTCAGAGTTTAACTTTGTAGACTGAATTCACCAGAGTCCACAGCTGCATGGACTGTATGCTGACATCTCCCACACCTTTTTTATTTTTCTTTATTATTTGTGCCTGGAAATGGTGGAAGCAAACCTGTGGTACCTGTCCCAGCTGCCATTACCTGATAGTAGGCAGCTTGTCTAATACCTCCTGTATTAAATACCTTGCTATGTCTAGCAGGTCCCCTGTCCTGCACAGTACTGTCTCTAGTACTGTCTCTAGTGTTCTAAGATAAACACGTCTCCTTATGAGTCCAAACCTTGTGTCTTAGGTAGAGCAGCCACTACTGGGGGGGGGGGGAACCCAATATGCCACTTCCGTGCCCGTCTTAGAGAGAGTGAACAGTGCATAAGGTCTGCAGGAATTTTTAAGGAGGCTAAAGCAAAAGGTACCAGGATGCTATGAGTGGGGGATAGGAAGCAATACTAGACTGCAGCTGACTCTGGTATTCAGTGTAATAGGAAATGCCAAATTAGCAGGCCAAATTAGCCTGGATGTAGGGGTGGATGCTGGAGAAGTTCAGTGTAACTACCTTAAAATGTTGTTGTTCTGTATGACATGCGCTGCAAGGAAATGTACATTTTTTCATCTTACAGCACAGGAAAATTACGATAATGCATAGCAATATTTGTACAGCAGTTAAAATAATAATAGGGTGAATAAAAACATTAAAGACATGATCAGCAGTAGGTGAGTAACCAAATAACAATTCCCACACAGACACATGAGCATCTTGTAGCAAGTGTCCAACAATTTGTTGAATGTGTCCATTCTCATAAGCGATGGTGTGATTCACTTCAGTGGATGTTGTTTTAAGGTGATCAATATAGGCATGGAGTTCTGTAAAGTTGAGCAGTTTATGTAGTGTCTCTTCTCCCATGCCAAGTGGTAATGGATGCACAGCATATGAGATAAAGTCTGGAATGTCCATAGAGTCATTGGTAACCAGCGGTGTGGAATAAGTTGTCCCATTAATGGTGAGGGAGACCAGTGGTGTATGACTGCACCAGGTATTGTTTGGTAAATAGTTTGAACTGTACAACAAAGTGTTCTTGGGAAGGCGCATGTCATGCATTCTGGGAGCAATCGAAAAAGAAACATTCTGGGGAAAGAACAGATGAAAACAAAAGTGTCCAGTTCCAAGGTAAAACAAACTGTGTGAGGTAGTCAGGGAATATGAGAGCTTAACAGTCAGGGAGCAAGAGGAAGAATTGTTCCAGCAGGAGGTGTCAGCCTCTTTAAACTGGTGAGCTTGACACTTGAACTGAAATGTAGTCTGCTCACACAAACTGGGGTCCATCGGCTTGAATGAAGTCCAGGTGTCGTCCAGTGGCTGTACCCATGTGAGATGGTCCACAGGATACATAAGCATATTATCAAACTGCACCCCAATATTAACAACAGGATAAATAATTGTGTGTTGTCCTGACCATGGGATCAAAGTACAGATAGAGCAGCCTTGTGGTGAACAAATGGGAACACTAACTGTCCACCAATCAAGGTGAGCTATAGCAAATTCCGGTATTTTGGTACTAGCCATATGAATGAGAGATGGTGGCCAGTGTCCTAACTTAGCAGTGATCAGAATTTCCTTTAGTATAGTAATAAGCTCGATCTGTACTTGATCACAGGCAAGAGCCCAGGAAATATTCTTTCCCAATCTATATTCTGCATGTGCTAAGGTAACAATTTTCTGTTCTATAATGGGAGATATAAGAGCAAAGGTATCTACAACTACATTGGACAGTTTAGAGGAAGCTTCATTAATAATATGTTGTGAGGTAAAACCATCAGCAGCATGCTGAGCGGTGGATCCCATTTTATTACGGAGCACCTCTATATCAATTATATTAAGGGCACCCAGTGCAGTCCCTGTGCCACCTAAAATTGTATCAATTAATTCACGCTTGTGTCGAAATTGTTTGGCTCGGGGTGTTACTGACTGCATATCAAACCAAGTATTGAGCATTTGTATGTGGTTGGCAACAAACTGAGAGCAATTTGGATATTTGTGAGTAACTAGAAACAATTTGGGAAATAGATGCCAAGTAAGAAAATGGTATTCCACATCATATAAAACATCGTGTGGTGCATCATATTTAATCTGAAAGGGATGTCCTTCCTGAAATGGTGGATATCAGAAAGGTAGAGTACAGGAGGAGCAGAAGTAGTGGGAGGGGTGGGATGAGGGGTAGTAGGTAAACAAGATACATCCAAAGGAATGAAGTCTCAGTGATGTGCTGTTGATCACTCACAACCCATGTATAAGTTATTTTCCAGGTACCTCTGTCCTGACAGGAAATATTGTACAAATCAAAGCAGGAGGACCTAGAAAGTAACGTTCTGGGCGTGCCCTCAATTCTTGTGTCCTTTCTAGAGAAGTGGAAACTGGTGGCTCCCACTGTACTTGAGTGATGTTTAATGAATAGAACACTGGCTTGTCCTGTACTGAACAGAAACTCAGGATGACCAGATCCTTTCCTTCCGGGAACGGTGGGGGTATTTCTTGATAGCGATATACCCCACTTGTGGAGTTAGCCCAACCAATCGTGCATATTCGGATGATAGTTCCTGTAATGAGACTTGAGTAGAAGAGAGCAGATACAAGAACAACAGGAAACCGAGACATAATAAAAGCTAACTTGTTTCACTCTACTAGGGAGTAATCTAATGCTCCCCACTTATACTATAACAACAAAACAAAAATAATAATAATAATAATTTTTACTACTTATTTACATAACTATTAAACACATGTCAACTATACAGCAGGAGTAAATAGTTACCGTCCTCAAGCGACTTTTGTTCAGAAAGCAGCTGTCCGTGCTGTCTTCATAAAGCAGCTGTCCGTGCTGTCTTCAGGTGGTATCTGAAAACAAAGACTGATAAACACATATTACCCCTATGGTTTTAACTGGGTGATGTGTTTCCAGTACTGCTGGTTGTCAGGCATTAGGATCTGGTATAGGCTTGGGCCTAAGGTATCAGTAACTAAGTATGGTACCTCCCACTGTGCAGTTCCAAAGGGGAGTTTTGGTCTAGGTCTCATCTCTGCAAGACACTAGTGACAGGGCTTCCTTCATGTATTCATGAAATATTGCTGGTGTATCCTTATATCCCTGTGGAAGCATAGTCCATGCACACTGTTTCGGCCAGGCAGGTGAATTGCATGTGGAAGAAATAGGTCTAATCAGACCCCTCTCCTCCAGTATCTTCACAATTTTAGTCACTAGTTCTATAGCCTGATGAGGTACTGGGTATTGCTCCTGTGGTGGAGGATCCTCACCTTCCAACAGTATTTCTGTGTGCCTTTTCCCACAATCTAACTTGTCTTGAGCCCAGACTGGAATATCAGCCACTTCTGAGGGAATTACACACAGATCATACTGTTGAGCTGCCTTAGTGCACTGAGTTGCTAACTGCATAGGAATGACCTCATGCACTAAAGTTTTAGAAGCACTTGAAGTTCCTGAATACTGCCACAATTTAAGATTAGCCATATCCACCACCAAATTTAACTGGTTGAGAACATCAGTTCCAAGTATTTCTTTTGGTGTGTTCACTATAGTGGAGGCAGTGGTTTCTAACATTTCCTTATTTTGTTCACTGTGCACAGGGATACCCCATTTAACTGGGATAGCCACACATTTGGAAGCTGTGTCATTAATTCCTTGAATTTCATAAATTTCCATATTTTTCTGATCTGCAGTGGGAGAAGCTCTGTTAGTAAACTAATTCCAGCCCCTGTGTCAATCAAAGCTAGTTTATCCTGACCCCCTACTCTACTGATAACATTGGGGTGTGCACAAGAGTCCAGTATCAAGGGTGTTACAAGCCTTAAATTGTGTCCTGGGCCTGTGTCCATTTCATCATCCAGAGGCTCTGGAATTGAGTCCTCTGCTGAGATGAAGGAGGCAGGCTGGGCTATGAAGGCTTGAGACATTTTGATATCTGAGCTCAAGAGGTCAGGACATCCCTATGCACTAGCCTTGTGTTTGTCCTGAGCTGCTTGTAAATCCTGTTTTAATTTATCTAGTTCTATCTGCAGTATGTGTTTGTCTTGTTCCCATTTAGATTTCTCCTTTTCTAGCCCATCTCTCTGTGCTTTGAGCTCCTGAAAAGGAATGTAACCTGAGGAGTTTCTAAAAGTACCTCTGCCATGTGCTCTCCAAGGTGTGTGTCCTCTGTCTGTGTTTCTTGTGTACTGAGAGGATCCCTCGGCTTGCCACTTAGGTGTGTGTCCTCTGTCTGTGTTTCTTATATACTGAGAGGATTCTTCGGCCTGCCACTTCCGTGCTTCTGATACTGTAATGACCTGCGAGGGCTGGGTCTTCCAAACAGACCCAATTCTGAGCATTAAAGTATCAAAAGGGGTTGCTTCAAGGTCTTCAGAAAATAACAGAAGGTGTTTTGTAATTTCAGGGGATAGCAATTCTAATAAAAATTCCTTATGCATGCTCTCCCCATAATCCTCTGCCTTGGGCCAGGACTCCTGCTCATTAAGAACTGCTTTTAAAATCCAGGCTCTATATGCAAACTGTTCCAGTGTTTCATTTGGTAGAGGTGAAATAATTTTAAATACTTGCATTGGGGAACAGTGAAATAGTTTCTCAGTACCCCTTTTAACCAACTGGTATGGGTGGGTGAGAGAGCCAACTTTATAATAATGTGGCCCCAGAGCCAAATGCATAAGTCTATCAAAGTCTGATTGTTTTCTTCTGTATTTCCCTAGACCCCAGTGAATCAGAATATCAATCGCCCATTTAACCCACTGATTTACATTAAGAGGCATAGTGCCAATTTTCTCAACTATTTTTTCTATATCTCTATCTTTTAAATTTTCCTGGAACATTAATTTAACTGGTGCTTTGAGTTCTGTACTGGGTGCAATGTCTAAGTCATCTGAATTATGCTCCAGACAGAGATCCTGATTATTGCTGGGATCTGGCTGAGATAAACTATCAGAATTTTCCTGCTGTGTTTCATCTGTGTTCTTACCATTCCTAAGTCCAACTATGCATACTTCTGTATTCTTTTGTTGCTGATCAGGTGTGTCATAGGCATAGGGGGCTGAGGGAGGGGTGGGCGTATATTTAGTCTTTTGTTTCTCAAGAGCTTGTATGCATGGCTGATAGGGTGTGTCATAGGCATAGGGGGCTGAGGGAGGGGTGGGTGTTGGCTTTCTTGCAGAGGCCAATTGATCTTTAACGTGCCTCAATTCAAGTTTAAGTGCTTCTAATTGTTCACTAACAGTTATAAAAGAATTTGTGGCTTGGATCACTTGAGTTCTTTGTATAGAGATGCAAATTTGTGCCTCCTCAAGTTCTTTGGTCAATTGGCTACACTGAGAAGTCAGTTCAGAGTTTTCTTGTCTCATGCTAATTAGTCCCCTGCACATGCCTTGGATGAAAAGGCATTTTCTTTTATTTGTTTTCTTTTTGAATTCTTGATCATGGTTTAACATTTGTTTTTGAATATTATACCATGATGACTCGGGGAATTCCCCTTCAAATGGACCCCCTTTCCTCTTACAATATGAAATTATAATTTCTTTAAGTTCTTTAAAATCAAATGCTTCCATATTTGATACTGCAGAAAGGCTGTAGTTGGACTATCTCAAATGTGTAACCTTAGAAGGAGGAATGCTAACTTAAAAAGTATTTCACACCTATTTAACCGGGTGGAAGTGTTAGGGTGAAGTTATAGTAAGAAGGGTTTTAGTAGATTAACAGAATTTTGTATCAATTGCAGCCAGCTGTAAGCCTGCTCTCACTAAGATAGTTACTGACAGGAGACAGAGAAATAAGTTAAAAGGGAGAAAGATTAACAGAATTGTCAGATATTCCTGCTCACACCAAGATATATACGGACAGGAGAGAGAAATAAAAGTCAAACAGACAGGAGGTAAATTAGTGTTACCAGGAAAGATGTATATTGTACTCTGAGGGAATATTTAACTGTGTAACTCTGTATTTTCTTAGCAGCTCAAATCTTTAGCAAGCCTATACATCAAAATAAGAAAATTGCAAGCCACTCTGTGTGATGTCCTTAAAATTCTAGATTCTTACAGAGCCTTTTGACAATAAAAATCTCACCTTGTCTAACCCACAAAACAAAATTGTAAATGGTCACATGGACTTTCGATTCTCTCTCACTCTGTCTGAAATCTACTTAATGTATTATACAAAATTATTACTTACCCAACTGGAGATCTGCTGTGAAATCCGAGAGATGAGTCCCCAATATGTAATCTTCCGAATATGTAATCTTCTAGTCTAGTCTCAGCTTGGTCCTGGGTTCATTTCACGTCACAGACGCAGGAGGGTTTGTAATAAGACAAGCAAACAGGTGTGGCTTGGAGAAAGGTTTTTATGTAAAAATAGGCTTAATACATAGGTATTGAACAGAGGTATATAGTGATTGTTACAGAGCTGTTTCAGTGTTTATCAATGAATCTGTGTGTGTGCATGTGTGAAGTGTGAGAGAGATAGAGGCCAGAACATGTGGGTCAGAGCCGCATGGTAGGCCAGAACATGTGGGTAGAGAGAGAGGGGGAGGGGTGAAGGGAGTTGAGTATCAGAGCCTCCTGTCCTTCATGTCCGATGGATGGTGGGAGAGAGAGAAGCAGGAAGTGTGTCTGTCCTTTATAGTGCCTCTCCAGCAGTTCCCCTTGAGGTCTGCTATTGTCTTTGGCCACTCCCTTTAAGGTCTGCCCTTCTTGATTTAGCAAGGAGGGGCTGCAGACAGGTCCTAGAGACTGACATCACCAGGGGGTCAGAGTTTAACTTTGTAGACTGAATTCACCAGAGTCCACAGCTGCATGGACTGTATGCTGACATCTGCCCCTTTTACCCATTTCCATAAAAGTATTTAATTTTTGACTTACCTGTGGGCTTTCTTTAACCATCCCCCAACGAATCTAGTTTAAAGCCCTCTTCAGTAGGTTAGCCAGTCTGCTACTGAAGATATGTCGACCCTTCTTGACAGATGGATGCCATCTCTGCTCTGCAACCCTGGAATAGTAGGATCTCCAGGATGTGAGCTTCTCTGCCTTGGTCTTTATCCTCAACAGGGAGTATTTAAGAGAACACCACCTGTGCACCTAACTGCTTCACCCTCTGCCCCAGAGCCATGAAGTCACTTTTGATACTCTCAGAGGGATACCTGGCAGTACCATTTGTTCCAACATGGATTAGCAACATTGGGTAATAGTCAGTGGGCTTGAAGAGTCTTGGCAAACTCTCCATAACATCTTGGATTTTGTCACTAGGCAGACAGCATACCTCTCTGGACATCAAGTCTAGTTGGCAGATGGACGCCTCAGTACCCCTCAGAAGAGAGTCTCCAACCACACTACCCTTCACGTCCTTGTGGTCACTGACTCTGCAACTTTGGGGTACTCGAGCTCTGGTTCTTCCCTTTCCAGGGATGCTTTCATCTCCTCCACTTCCAGGGCTGCATAGTGGTTCTTCAAGTCAAGGATTGGTGATCCTGCAAGTCCTGGTGACTCATGTGCAACCTTCGTCATTCCATAGGCTCCCATCTTCTCCTCTGCTGGAGAGCTTGAATGTTTCAAGAAGCATCTCATCAATGTACTTCTCACTATCTTGAATGCTCCTTAGCCTCGCCACTTCTTCTCTGAGCTCCTCCACTTGTTTCCTGCGAGCTTCAGCATGCAGCCATCCTGCACATGAAACTGGTCCTTCAACTGGTATTGGATCTCTGTCTGGACAGAGGTAGAAGCTGTAACAGGGGTAACAGCTTTGGCGATATGATTTTTCCCAGCCATTGTTCAGTTGGTGGAGCTTAGGTACCTGTTGAAGCAAAAGAAAGACCTGCCAAAGTACCAGCCAGTTTCCCAACTGTCCTTTCAGAGAAAAAGCAGTTAAATCTCTCTTACGTGTGTTCTAAATGTGCTCTTCCAGGTTCCTGTGTGTAGTTAATTGGGGAGGGGCTCAATAAAGCAAGACTGCTCACATGGGGTGGGAGGGAGTTGGGGGGGTAGGGAGGGAACTAGCACCTGATAAGGTGTCAGTAGCCTCAAAGAGCTGAGAAAGATACTGAAAGCAGAGTTTTAAACCTACACCACTAAAGATAATATTTCCCCTTTTGAACTAAAGCACCAAAAAGAATGTGACTTAGTTTTCAAAATGTACCGAAAGATTTTTAAGAACTCTCAGGCAGAGAGCTAGTAATTAAAACAGCCACACAGTCTTACATTTGCTTGAAATGTAGAGCCCCTGTTAGGAATTCATTCTCTCTCTCTCTCTCTGCCAAGAGATAGGATGTTCTTTTATGTCCTACGGAATAGTCTTCTTGGTGAGCTAAGACAGCACAAAGATTACTGTAATGTAAATACAGGAAGGAGTGGAAGGCCTTTCCAGCTGTTTAGCACGTAGGGAGCACAGTCTCTTCTGCACACATAATACACAGAGGTATTTAAACGTTTCTATCATATCTCCTCTATTCCATGTTTCCTCTAGTATATACATATTAAGATCTTTGTCTGTCCCTATTTGCTTTATAACGAAGATCACTAACCATTTTAGTAACCACCCTCTGCACAGACTCCATCCTGTTTATATCCTTTTGAAGGTGTGACCTTAGTTACACTCATGCTACTTGCACTGAGCCCTTATGTCAGTTTCTGCCGACATGCAGATGACTGCATGTGAGTTCTTTTTCTTGCCTCACTCTGGGGTAAAAGTTTTGGAAAAGAAATCCTGTAAACCTAAGAGTAATGGGTAAAAGTATTTTTGTCCACATATGTGTTTGTATTAATTTATTCCCTACTTGGTGAAGGTCTGTCTCAGTTCTGCATGTGTGACTGAGGCTATGTGTTAGCATGGATTTTCTGTGTAGGAATCTGAAGTAATCAGGCTTATTCAGTTTTCTGAATAGGAATATGGATGTTCTAAAGCCCACTGCAATATTTATGATGCTGCCCTTTTCTGGGTATGTTAGTGATGTTTATGAAATAGTTGATTTGCTCTGTAGGTCCTGTACTGTGTTGGTGTAGTCCCTTCTGCGGTGTCATCTAGAAGTAAGGAGATCCTGGATTCTCTACAGGGAAAACTATTCAGGCAACAGGTATCAGAACCTACACGTAAATAGGCCATTCTGGACTTGGTGCTTACCAATGGTGAAAGTGTTTCTTATGTTATAGTGGGAGATCATCTTGCATCCAGTGATCACCAGATGATGTGGTTCACTATTAGCACTAGGGCTGATAAAATCCATTCAAAAGCAAAGTTCTTGGAATTTAGGAAAACTAATTTTGCCAAGATGGGCCAATACCTCAAGGAGTCATTGGCGGGATGGGAACAGTTGGAGAATGTTGAAAAACAGTGGGCAAAACTGAAAGGAGATATTTTAAGGGCAACCAATCTTTTTGTTAAAATAGTAAATAAAGGAAAAGGAGACCGCTATGGTTTTCGAAAGAAGTAGTTGAAAAGGTGAAGAATAAGAGCGAGGCCTTCATGAAATACAAGAAATCACAGAGAAAGAAAGATGGGCATCTATATATTTGGAAGAACTTAGAGAAACTAGCAAAGTAGTCAGGAAAGCAAAGATATATACAAAAAAAAGAAGAAATAGCCAATGCAGTAAAATGGGGGTATAAGATCTTTTTCAGATATGTTTAGTGAGAGGAGGAAGGGCAAAAGTAGCATTGTCGGACTCAAGGGTGAAGGGGAGGAATATGTAAAAGCTGATGAGGATATAGTGGAATTGCTTAACAAAGGTTTCTGTCCTGTGTTCACAGATGAAGGGCCAGAATCAGGACCTCAGAAAACACCCAGAAATAGAAACAGAAGCAACAGGGATATCAAATGATTTTCAGAAGACTGTATTCATGAGGAACTAGCTAAATAAAAGACAAAGCGATAGGACCGGATGGGATATATCCGAGAATACTGAAGGAACTGGGGGACGTTCTAGCAGATCCACTAACTGACCTTTTCAGTGCCTCTTTGGAGTCGGGCGTGGTGCCAGAGGACTGGAGAGAGGCACATGTTATCCCTTTACACAAAAGCGGAAGTAAGGATGTGGTTGAAAACTATAGTTTAATCTCTGTGGTGGGTAAACTATTGGAAACGCTGCTGAATGCAAAAACAGTGAGATTTCTGGAGCCCAGTAGATAACCAGATCTGAGGCAGCATGGATCCACCAGAGTCAGGTCTTGTCAGACAAATCTGATTTCTTTGACTTGGTGACCAGGAAGTTGGACCAAGGGAGAGCCCTTGATGTTGTGTACTTAGATTTCAGTAAAGCCTTTGACACAGTTCCACACAGGTAACTTATAAACAAATTGAGCACCCTAGGGATGGGCCCTAAAGTTACTGATTGGGTTAGAAATTAGTTGAGTGGGAGACGACAAAGGGTATAGGTAAATGGAGCTCACTCTGAGGAGAAAGATGTTACCAGTGGTGTGCCACAGGGATCTGTCCTTGGTCCGATTCTTTTTAACAGCTACTTTGGTGATATTGCAGAAGGGCTATCAGCATCCACAGAGAGACAAAGCTAATCTATCAAAATCTTCAATAGAGTAGACACCCAGGAAGGAGAAGATAGCTAGATCCCTCCTCACGTTATGTTTGAAGAATGGTCTAGAATTTGGCAGCTGTGATTTAATGCTAAAAAATACAGGGTCATGCATTTGGGCTGCAAAACTCCAAGGGAGCGGTAGAGTGTAGGGGGTGAAGTACTTCTGTCCCCAAAAGAAGAGCAGGGCCTGTGTGATTGTGTCTGACAATCTTAAAGTAACTAAACAGGTAGAAAAGAAGACGGCGAAAGCTAGAAGCATGCTTGGGTGCATAGGGAGAGGAATGGCCAGCAGAAAAAAGGAGGTGATAGTGCCTCTGTATAAGTCTTTGGTGCAACCTCATTTGGAGTATTGTGTGCAATTCTGGAGACCGCACCTTCAAAAGTTGGAGTTGGTGCAGAGGGTGGCTATTAAAATGGTTAATGGTCTTTATTATAAAGCATGAGGACAGACTTAAGGATTTTAATATGTGTACTTTTAGAGGAAAGGTGGGATAGAGGAGATATGATATAGACGTTTAAATACCTCTGTGGCATAAATGCACAGGAGAAGAGCCTCTTTTGATTGAAAGCAAGCTCTGCTACGAGAGGACAGAGAATGAGGGCAAAAGGGGTTAGGAGTAGTATGTGGAAATATTTCTTTACGGAAAGATGGTAGATGCGTGGAATAGTCTCCCAGTGGAGGTGGTAGGGATGAGGACAGTATCTGAATTTAAAAAAGCATGGGACCAACACAGAGGATCTTTAAAGGGAAAAATGAGATTATTGTAGTAGTTGATATGGAAGGGCAGACTATTTAGGCCATGTGGTGGTTTTATGCTGTCATTAGTGCTATATATTCTAACTCTCCCATCTTATTTTTTAGACTTCTAGCATTTGCATACAAGCATTTTAGAGAATGTATTTTATTCATATTAATTTGGCTATTGTTAGACATGGGTAATTTGGGATCTTTAAGCTCTGTCTGCTCCATACTTGAGGGCATTTGGGCTACTTTACACTTTTATGGAACCTCTCTGCTTTTGGTAGTATCCTTCAAAGATACAGTCTTCCGAACCATCCGCTCTTGGGCGACTGTCGGCTTTCCCCTAATATCTAGTTTAAAAGCTGCTCTATCTCCTTTTTAAAGGTTAATGCCAGCAGCCTGGTTCCATCCCGGTTAAGGTGAAGCCCATCCCTTCAGAAGAGCCCCTCCTTTCCCCAGAATGTCCCCCAGTTCCTAACAAATCCAAAACCCTCATCTCTGCACCATTGTCTCATCCACGCATTGAGAATCCGGAGCATGTAGATAGTCATGACCTAATGGGAGACAGCCAACATGGCTTTAGACAAGGAAGATCTTGTCTTACTAATCTGTTATGTTTTTTTGAAGGAGTGAATAATCAGGTGGACAAAGGTGAGTCGGTTGATATTGTGTATCTGGACTTTCAGAAAGCCTTTGACAAGGTCCCTCATGAGAGACCTTTGGCAAAACTAAAGAGTCATGGGATAGGAGGCAGTGTACTATGTGGATCAGGAACTGGTTAAAAGATAGAAAGCAGAGGGTAGGGCTAAATGGCCAATTTTCCCAATGGAGAAAGGTGAATAGTGGTGTACCCCAGGGATCTGTGCTGGGTCCGCTGCTTTTTGACATATTCATAAATGACCTGGAAAGTGGCATGAGTGAGGTTATCAAATTTGCAGATGACACAAAACTATTTAAAGTTGTTAAAACCCAAGAGGATTGTGGAAAATTGCAAGAGGATCTTGATAAATTGGAAGACTGGGCATCAAAATGGCAGATGAAATTTAATGTGGACAAGTGCAAGGTTATGCACCTAGGGAAGAACAACCCAAACTATGGTTACACAATGCAAGGTTCCACATTAGGAACCACCACCCAGGAAAAAGATTTAGGCGTCATTGTGGATACCATGTTAAAACCCTCGGCCCAGTGTGCAGCGGCGGCCAAGAGAGCAAATAGAATGCTAGGTATGATAAGGAAAGGAATGGAAAATAAAACAAAAGATATTATAATGCCTCTATATTGTTCCATGGTGAGACTGCACCTTGAATATTGTGTGCAGTTCTGGTCGCCGTATCTTAAAAAGGATATAGCGATTTTAGAAAAGGTTCAGAGAAGAGCCACCAAAATGGTAAAGGGGATGGAAGGATACTCCTATGAAGAAAGGCTAAAAAGGTTAGGACTCTTTAACCTGGAAAAGAGACGGCTGAGGGGAGATATGATAGAAGACTATAAATTAATGAACGGAGTGGAACGGGTAAACGTAGATCGATTGTTTACCTTATCAGAATATAGAAAGACTAGGGGACATGCAATGAAGCTACACGGTAAACTATTTAAGACTAATAAAAGAAAATATTTTTTCACTCAACGTGTAATCAAACTCTGGAATTTGTTACCGGAGGATGTAGTAAAGGCTGTTAGTGTAGCTGGGTTTAAAAAAGGTTTGGACAAGTTCCTGGAGGAAAGGTCCATAAACCATTATTAAAAAGGGACCCAGGATATCAATACTTGAACCAATACAAGCACTGTGGAACCTGTGTCCCTTGGGGAAACTGCTAGGTACATATGACCTAGATTGGCCACTGTTGGAAACAGAATACTGGGCTTGATGGACCTTGGCATACCCAGTATGGCATATCTTATGTTCTTATGTTATGATTCTATTTTTCTGTCTGGAGACTGTGTCCGTCTTTCCTTCCAGCTGTTAGATTATCTTTGTCCTCTTCAACGGTGGCCAAGCCCCTCAATTGCCCACTGGCTTAAGGAGGCTGTTTAGTTCAGCCTTCTTCCTGTGTGAAAAATGCATACCGGAGGGAGTCTGAATTTGCTGCACTAGGGCACAAGCCCTGTCATGAGCTGAGTCTGCCTTGATGTTTCTAGAAGACATCACTGAGAACCTTTTGTAAAGCACTACAGATTGTATTTGGGAGCTGGAGCAGATTGTGCCTTTGGCAGAATTGGTTTTGTCCCAAGTGTTGTCTTCCTGGCATCCTGGGTCATGACAGCTTGGATATATCCTATTAATCTTGATTGGTATAGCACAGGGGTCGGCAACCCGCGGCTCCGGAGCTGCATGCGGCTCTTTCTCACCTTTGCCGCGGCTCCGGAGCACACTGCCCGCCCGGTGACAGGCAATAGTGTTGTAAAGCACAGTTACTTACCTGTAACAGGTGATCTCTGGGAACAGCAGGAATTAGTCCTCACATATGGGTACGTCGGAACCGACGGAGCCTGCGCGGGAAAGCTCCCCAGCTTCCCTGAAAGGAAGCTTTTGGGGCCTCCCACTGCACATGCGCGCTGCCTTCCCGCCTTCCTGACCAGCTCTCCTCAGTTCGAGTTTATAGCTGAGACAATAGAGAGAGGAAAGGAAGATAGATAGATAGAAGATACAACTCCTAGGGGAGGTGGGTGGGTTGTGAGGACTAATTCCTGCTGTTCCCAGAGATCACCTTTTACAGGTAAGTAACTGTGCTATCTCCAGGAACAAGCAGGAATAAGTCCTCACATATGGGGACTCCCTAGCTAAGATGCCTGGGAGATCCCGTTCCAAGGTTCGCCATCTTCGTATGGATCTCAGGCATCCATCCTGGGAAGGTGGGCAGGAGTTGTTCAAGTATGGAACAGGTGTTTGAGGACAGCCTGACCAAACAAGGCATCCCGGCGGGAGTCCTTGTCCAAGCAGTAATGGGCTGTGAAGGTATGAACCGAGGCCCATGTGGCGGCTCGACAGATCTGATCTATGGAGACAGAGTGAAGATGAGCCATAGAAGTGGCCATGGCTCTCACATTGTGAGCTGTGACATGGCCTTCCAGAGAAACGTTTTTACTCTGGTAAGCAAAGGAAATACACTGAGCAATCCAATTGGAAAGTGTACGTTTGGAGACTGGACGTCCCAAATGAGAAGGATCAAAAGCCACGAAAAGCTGGGAAGACTTTCGATGTGGCTGAGTCCTGTTGAGGTAAAAGGCAAGAGCTCTTTTGCAATCTAAAGTATGAAGGTTCCTCTCTGCACTGGATGCATGAGGAGCCGGAAAAAAGACAGGTAGATATACCTCTTGATTAAGATGAAAAGGCGAAACCACTTTGGGCATAAAGTGGGGGTTCGTCCTAAGGACCACCTTATCATGATGAAATCTAGTATAAGGTGGATTAGCCACTAAAGCCTGCAGTTCACTGATGCGGCGAGCTGAAGTGACTGCAATGAGGAAAACTACCTTCCATGAAAGAAATTTCAAGGAGGTGGAGTGTAAAGGCTCAAAAGGTGGCTTCATAAGCTGACCTAGAACTAGGTTCAAGTCCCATGCTACCGGAGGAGGTCGGATGGGAGGCTTAGTTAGAGTCAGGCCTCTCATGAATCTTGCAACAAGCGGATGAGAGGAGACAGGTTGTCCATTTATAGGTTTTAAGGATGCTGCAATAGCACTCAAATGGACTCTTACTGAATTCGTCTTAAGGCCTGCATTAGAAAGATGCAGGAGATAGTCTAGTAGAGAATTCAAAGGAAGTGCTAGAGGGTCAAGACCCTGTTCAGCACACCAAATGGAAAAGCGTTTCCATTTGAAAGCATAGGAACGCCTCGTGGAGGGTTTCCTAGAGGCATGAAGGATATCTTTCACTGGTTGAGAAAGATTGAAGTCATGAAGGCTTAGGCCTTCAGTAACCAAGCTCTGAGGTGTAGGGACTTGGGGTTTGGGTGCCACAAAGTCCCTTTCTCCTGAGAGAGAAGGTGTGGTGCAGCTCCCAGGTCCAGGGAGGGTCCCTGGGAGAGATGCAGAAGTAGAGGGAACCACAGTTGGCGTGGCCAGCGTGTAGCTATGAGGATCATGGATCCGTGATCCCTCTGGAGTTTGAACAGAGTCTTGGGAATCAAAGGAATGGGTGGAAAGGCATATAGGAATTCCTGACCCCAATGCAGGAGGAAGGCGTCGTTGGCCTGAGCTTCCTGACACGGAGTCCTGGAACAGAACCTGGGAAGTTTGGCATTCCACGGACTTGCAAAGAGGTCTATGTCCGGGGTTCCCCATTCCTGAAAGATTTTGCCTATCTGATCCATATGTAGGGACCATTCGTGTGGGAGCAGAACTCGACTGAGTCTGTCTGCCCGAGAGTTTTGAACCCCTGGAAGATATACTGCCAGAAGATGAATTTGATGCTCTCTGGCGAAGGCCCATAATCTGAGAGCTTCGTTGCAAAGCGACAGAGAGCCTGTCCCTCCTTGTTTGTTTACGTAGAACATGGCCACCTGATTGTCTGTCTGAACTAGGACGGTCAGGTTGACAAGGAGGGTATGGAAGACTTTGAGGGCAAAGAAGATTGCTCGCAGTTCCAGGAGGTTGATGTGAAGGGTGGTCTCCTGCGGAGACCAAGTCCCCTCAGTGGAGAGGGATTGTAGATGGGCTCCCCACCCTGTTTGGGAGGCATCTGTTGTGAGGGTTGCTTGGGGCAACAAAGGTTGGAAGGGGGCCCCCAACAACAGATTCTTGGTGGACATCCACCATTGGAGGGACCAAAACAGACGCTTTGAGGTGAGTATTTGGTCGGAGAGCGCTCCTGATGCTTGAGACCACTGGGTGGCCAAGGTCCATTGAGCTGCTCTCATGTGAAGACTAGCGTAGGGCACCACGTGTACCGTGGAGGCCATGTGGCCCAGAAGTTGCAGCATTTCTCTGGCTGTCAAGTGACTGCTGGACTGAGCTTGGGAGGCCAAGCACAGCAGACATTGGCCCCGGACTTGAGGCAGGTAGGCCCTTGCAGTGGTGGTGTCCAACTGGGCCCCTATGAATTCTAGAGACTGAGTAGGGGTAAGTTGAGACTTGGGAAGGTTTACCACCAGTCCCAGATACTGCAGAAGGTGCCTTGTGCGGTCCAGGGAAATCTGGGCCTCTGACTGAGATGGAGCTCGGATGAGCCAGTCGTCCAGATATGGGAATACAAAAATTCCCAGACCTCTTAGAAATGCGGCAACAACTGCCATGCATTTGGTGAATACTCTTGGGGCAGAGGCTAGACCGAAGGGAAGTACTCTGTACTGGAAATGTTTTCCCTGAAACAGAAATCTTAGATATTTTCTGTGGGATGGGTGGATGAGTATATGTGTGTACACATCCTTGAATCTAGAGAACAAAGCCAATCCTGACTCTGAAGGTATGGAAGGAGAATGCCTAGAGAAAGCATTTTGAATTTCTCCTTGTACAGAAATTTGTTCAATTCTCTCAGATCTAGGATAGGTCTGAATCCCCCTGTCTTCTTTGTTATGAGAAAAGAAGGGGAGTAGAATTCTGTCCCTTGTTGAAGAAGAGGAACCTCTTCTATTGCCCCTTGGGCAAGGAGAGAAGAGACTTCCTGATCCAACCGGTCCAGGAGAAATGGGGGAGAATTGAAGTGCCTCACCATGGTATATGGAGGAAGGTTGGAAAAATGAAGTTTGTAGCCCTCTCTGATGATAGAGAGGGTCCATTGCTCTGATGTGATTTGCTCCCATCTGGGAGCAAAGTGAGCTAACCTTCCTGGAATGGTGAGGGGCTCTGGTTGTTCTAGAGCCAGAAATGTTAAGTTCTCTAGGGGCAAGTCAAAACCCCTGAGGGGGTTGAGCCTGCTGAGGAGTGGTAGACACTGCAGGCTTTGACTTTGCCTGTTTAGGTTGCTGACGTTTAGTAGCAAAGCGAGGCTGAGAAGATTGTTGGCCAGTATTTGTGGAAAATCTGGCCTTCTTGTAGTAAGGCCTCTTGAAAGACTTTTTCTTGGCAGGAGCAGAGGTAGACTTAGAAAGTCTATCCAAGGTAGCATTTTCTGCATCCATTTGGGTGGCTTTAATTTGCCAGTCCTTACCAAATAAGTTCTCACCTGTACAGGGCAGATTCCGTAAGCCATCCAGGACCCAGGGTTCTAGGTCAGAGGCTTGGAGCCAAGCAAGTCGTCGGGCTGCAATAGCAATGCCCGAAGCTCTACCGGCACCCTCAAAGGAATCAAAAGCTGCTCTGTTGGAGAACTTAGAAACATCTAGAAGCTGTTTCACCAGAGAAATGAACTCCTCTTTTCTATCCTCAGGGATAAAGGAGGCAAAAGGTCGTATCTTTAGGG
Organism: Ichthyophis bannanicus; assembly: GCA_033557465.1. Taxonomy (NCBI): domain Eukaryota; kingdom Metazoa; phylum Chordata; class Amphibia; order Gymnophiona; family Ichthyophiidae; genus Ichthyophis; species Ichthyophis bannanicus. The sequence goes on from CM066035.1 coordinate 575,763,627, forward strand.
CAAGTTCTCTAAGAAACATGCCCATATACAGACTGTAAGAATTAATCCTGGCTATAAGCATAGTAGCCTGGAAAAGTTTCTTGCCAAAAGAGTCTAGGGTCTTACATTCTCGTCCTGGAGGGGTAGAAGAGTGCCTTTTGGTACTCTTAATCTTTTTCAGTGCAGACTTCACCACAATGGAATGGTGAGGCAACTGAGTCTTTTGAAAACCAGGAGAAGGAGGGACCCGGTACATGGTGTCCAGCCTACGAGAATAAGGAGACAACGTTAGAGGAGCCTCCCATAAGTCCATCAAGTGTTCTTGAAGGATTTCATGGATAGGCAGGGTGACTGCCTCTTTAGGAACCTTGGGGTATCCTAAAATATCCAATTTCTTTGACCTAGGTTCTTTTTCTGAGGATGTGGTAATAGAAAGTCCTTTAGCTAATTCAATAATGAATTCTTGAAAGGACAAATCCTCTGGTGGAGACATTCTCCTCTTTGGGGAAGAGGGGTCTTCATGAAGAACTAGAGACAGCTCATCAGAGTCCTCAGAGGAGTTGAAATCCTCAGAGGAATCAGAGTATTCTCTATCTGCTTCCAACGCACGATACGCATACCGATTGGTATCGACATCGGGCGTACCGGGTATGGGATCGGTATCGGGTAAAAACCCGACTCCGGCATGCGGAACCGATCTGCGTTTGGAAGTCGATGGTCTCAGTTCCGGTATGGGAGATGATACCGGAACCGGACCCGGTATCGCTGAACGCGATACCGAGGGCGTCGCAGCATTGATAAAAGCCAGCAGGGCCTGCTGCATGGTCTGAACAGTATTGCTCATAGACGCCACTGCTGCCTGGATGTCGGTACCGGTATGGGCCGGTACCCCAGAGCAGTCCAACAGGTGATCAGTCGAGGCCGTGCCATCGATGTCAACCTGTAACCCCATAGATGGTGCTTTGGAAGCCAGAGCTTCCCGCCGGGGTTGTTTGGCTGGGGCAGGATCCTCAGACTCAAAAGAGAGAGCCTCTCGATGCTTTGAAGGAGATTTGCTCTTTGAGGACCTGCCCACAGAGGGTTTGGTTACCTGAGATCCATCCGGAGAGGAAGACCTGGATGACTGTGATGCTGGATTATCTGAAGCAAACAGCACATGGAATTTGTTGGCCCGGTTCTGCAACCCACGTTTAGACATCTGGGAGCAGGATGGGCAGTCCGGAATGGAGTGGTCAGGTCCCAAACACTTAAGACACCATTCATGGGTGTCTGTGACTGAAATAACAGCACTACACTTGGTACACTTCTTAAAACCAGGGGCTGGTTTCTCCATGAGGAGAATTTGTGTAGGCCTGAGGCCTAACCGAAGTCACCAAGTTGTGCAGAAAAAAGATTTATTTATTTATTTATTTTTTTAAAAGAAAAGAAAAGAGACCGGCGGTACCGGTTTCGGTATGGGGAAGGCAGGTACGCGGTCTAAAACAAACTAAAACAATTTCTTCAGCGGTGACAGGAACCCGACCTGCTGGCTCCGCGGAAAAAGAGAAACTGAGGAGAGCTGGTCAGGAAGGCGGGAAGGCAGCGCGCATGTGCAGTGGGAGGCCCCAAAAGCTTCCTTTCAGGGAAGCTGGGGAGCTTTCCCGCGCAGGCTCCGTCGGTTCCGACGTACCCATATGTGAGGACTTATTCCTGCTTGTTCCTGGAGATAGATGTATTTAAACGTGGCGTTATGGGCTCCCTCCATGTCAGCTCCCTCCCTTCTTCTGCAGCCGCGGCTCCCTGCCTCTTAGGGAACCGCGGCTGTGCTTTTAAAATCATCTCGGAGCTCTTCCTGTCTTGACGGGCTCCGTGCAGCATTGTCCCGCCTCTAAAGGAAGTTTTGGAGGCGGGACAATGCTGCACGGAGCCCGTCAAGACAGGACGGGCTCCGAGATGATTTTCACAGCACAGCCGCGGTTCCCTAAGCGGCCGGGAGCCGCGGCTGCAGAAGAAGGGAGGGAGCTGACATGGAGGGAGGGGGGCTGACATGGAGGGAGGGAGCTGATATGGATGGATGGATGGAGGGGGCTGACATGGAGGGAGGGAGCTGATATGGATGGAGGGAGGGGGGCTGACATGGAGGGATGGAGGGGGCTGACATGGAGGGAGGGAGCTGATATGGATGGAGGGATGGAGGGGGCTGACATGGATGGAGGGAGCTGATATGGATGGAGGGAGGGAGGGGGCTGACATGGAGGGATGGAGCACTGGTAATGGGGTTGAGGGGCTAGCACTGGAAATGAGCTGATTAGGGGAGGCTAGGACTGGTAATGAGCTGATGGGGGGTAGGACTGGTATTGGGCTGATTAGGGGAGGCTAGCACTGGTAATGGGGTTGAGGGGGGATTAGCACTGGAAGCGAGCTGATTGGGGGGCTTTGACTGGGCATGGGCTGATTGTGGGGAGGGGAGGATACAGCTGCTGGCCCTGGAAGATAACTGGGGGCTAAGGCTACAAATGGGCTGATATGAGGGGTTGGGAGAATGGAACTGGATCTGAGAGGGGGGCTGCCATGGTATTTGTACTAGAAGGGACTGGTCAGTGGGGAAGGAGGGGGACTGGAAGGAAATGGACACCAGTGGCAATCATGGGAACGCAAGTTGACATTGGAAGGTACTGGGAGTGAGGACTGGAAAGGGGCTGATATTGGGGAGGGTTACTGGGACTGGAAATAGGCTGATGGAAAGAAGTGAAGAAAACGAAAGAAGAGATAAGAAATGGCAGATGGACCATAGACCACAGAAAGAGAGCTAAGAGAAGACAGGAAAGCAGAAGCCTCAGATCGGGACCAGCATGATCAAAGAATAAATTGGTCAGACAACAAAGGTAGAAAAAATAATTTTATTTCATATTAGTGATTTGACTACAAAATCATCATAATTTTGAAATCAAATATTGTTACTTGTTGTTGTGATATTTTCTGGCGTATTTTTTTTGGTGTGCGAAGGAAGAGGGGTAGTCTTATACGGCGAGTATAGGCCAAACACCTATATTTTAACAGGAAAAGTAGGGGGTCGTATATAGCATTAAGGTAAGAAACAATATATGCAGTGTTAGATTTGTTTTAAATGTCGCAATGGTTTTGCGGCTCCCAGGTTTTTTTTTCCCTTCGGAAACGGGTCCAAGTGGCTCTTTATGTCTTAAAGGTTGCAGACCCCTGGTATAGCAGGATGATGGAGAAATTGCCATACTTAACAATTTTGTTTCCTTGCATCCTGCTAGACCTATCCAAGAACAGCTCTGGAAAGACTATTCCTACAGGTTTGGGAGCCATGCTCCTTTTAACTGCATAAACTGTGCCTGATGCAGAGCCAAGCACAGATTTTTTGGTAAGAGCTAAAAAGTGTTTGTATAGAATTATTGTTAATTGATACTTTTCTGAGTTTGAGGTTTTCAGTCTTGCTTCTGCTTTGGAAGTGTCATACTGTTTTTTCTCAGTGCTGCACCAGTGCATATAATTGGTGATTATATCACTAAAAATTGTTCTAGTCTACCTCTACTTGCTGGCTAGGGAGACTCCTATGTCTGGATGGGTCTAGCATGATTCAAGGAAAGAAAATGATCAGGTATCTAAAATGTTCTCCTTGGCTTGGCTTTGTACTTTATGGCAGAATAATGCATATTAGTTTTTTAGTGCTATAGTGCAGTTTAGTAAATAAGCCCCCATGTTTGTTATAGAACACTTACATTGACCTTAACCAGTTCTGATGTTTTCTAGTGCTAAAATCTTTACTCCAAGCAAGGTGTTGCAGGGGGAAGCACTGTGCTCATATATCTTCATGTTTAGGTATGTTGCAGATGTGCACAGTGTTTAGAAATCACTTCTGAGACTTCAGTTTTCTTTGGTAGTAACTATAACTCTAACAATTTAAACTGCTTGTGGAGAAAAATGTGTCCCCCTGGTCTGTGTATTGTTTTAAAATGCATTCCTTATGTGGAAATGCTTGCTTGTTTATAAGTAATGTGTGAGTGAGCTATTACAGTAACATTAATTTAATTTATCTGTAAACTATGCAAAAAAATGGTGTGTCCAGGGATTTGTTCATTTTTATTTAGATATTTTGGGGGAAACCATGTCTTTACAAGTATTGATTGATTTTTATTTCTTTGTTTTAGTAATTTTTAGCTCATGCCTTTCCAGTAGTAGACCAAAGCGAGTTAAAATTGGGTACTTTAGATTATTTTCCTGTCCCTGGAGGACTTACAATCTAACATTGTATCTGAGGCAATGGAGGGTTAAATGCCCAAATCCACAAGGAGAGTAAGTGGGATTCGAACCCTGGTCTTTCTGATCCTACTGTAGGTTGCTGCCCTAACCACTAGGTTACTCCTCTACTAGGGAAATATTTTCTCTGTTCAGAGGTTGGGGATTTTTGTTTGTGTTTGACAAGTATCAAAACCTGTGACTTAAAAAAAAATCATCCCTTCATTTTGCTAGAATAAGCAGCTAGTCTCTTCCATTTAGGATCCTAAAATCGCTTTATTGGTGCATTTGTTACACTGGGAATGCTGACAGAACTGTATGAATTGTTAATACACAAACAAGTTGATAGGTTGGCTTTTTTGAAATGTAGTAGTGTTTTGTGGTCTTGTTCAGTTCTTTTTGTTTGTTTTTAAAGAAATATTTATATATTTTTTTTTAATTGCAGAAAAACTAATTGCTTATCAACGAGAATTTCATGCTTTGAAAGAGCGCCTTCGCATTGCTGAACATAGAACCTTGCTGCGCTCTTCAGAACTAAATACAATCTTGGAACAGTTCAGACGAGCAGTAGCAGAAACAAACGGAAGCAAGGGTGCACTAAACAGTTTTTCAGGTAAACAGCTGATGCTAATTTTGTTTGCAGAAATTACCTTGTTCCTGACCAAATAGATATCTGCTTCCTATAAAACTGTGTAATAGTCCTAATGTTACTCCTTTAGAGCCAGGTCAGGGCTATAAGGAAAAACAGTGCTAGGCTCCTAAATATCAGGCTTATTAGAAATAAAGGGGCATTGATCCATAATTTGATCATGGATTTGAATTTACATATGTTATGTTAACAAACATTCTTTTGGACGGTGACTCTAAAGATCTTCACAAAGTATTCCTGGCTACTTTCTCTAGCGATCACAAGCCTCACTCATGTGCTCAGAGTGAGGGCACCCCCAGTTAGACATGTACTTGACACCTAAAAGTACATGCCCCCTTTTAGAATTATCTTGTCAGTGACCTGTAATACCTTAGAACAATGGAATATGAAGTTTTGCTTTTGATATCTTGGCACCTCAAAATATGTGCCGTTTACATCCTAATAGGTTTTATGAAGAGTTATTAAAATGTTGGTCAATTGGAAAGGAGATAGCTAAGGGACAACTGTGAATTGAAGTGTCTGTTTTAAGTAAGTTGTTACAAAGTACAGAGATACAGTCAAGCAAAGAATTAACGTTAGGAAAAAATTATTTCAAAAATCTGTTTCAGATTTTAAATACCTACAGGCCGATGCAGAAAAGCTTAGCTTGGCATTTTTCTGGCGCTTTTCCCATGCTAGCCATTTTAGACCTAGTCCTTAGTGGAACACCAGATCTAGTGCAAGAGATAAGGGTGTTGGGGCAACTTGGCAATAGTGATCATAGCATGATCACCTTTGATTTAATTAGTGGAGGAGGGATAGTAAGGAAATCCACAGTGCTACCTTTTAACTTTCGAAAGGGAGACTGTGATAAAATGAGGAAAATAGTTAAGAAAAAACTAAAAGGAGCAGTTGCAAAGGTTAAAGACTTGCATCAAGCTTGGGTGTTGTTGAAAAATACTATCTTGGAAGACCAGACCAGCTGTATTCCACGCTTTTAAGAAAAGTGGAAGGAAGTCCAAAAAACTGCCAGCATGGTTTAAAGGTGAGGTCAGAGAGGCTGTTGTTGCCAAAAAAGCATCTTTCAGGAAATGGAAAAAAGAGCCAAACGACGAAACCTGGAAACAGCACAAGCACTGGCAGGTCAAATGCAAGGCATTGATAAAGCAGGCAAAGGGAGAATTTGAGAAGCAGCTTGCTGCGGAAGCAAAAACGCGAAATAAATATTTTTTTTTTCTAGTACATTTGTAGCAAAAAAGCTGTGAGAGAGTCAGTTGGTCCATTAGATGATAGAGGAGTTAAAGGGGCACTAAGAGTCGACAAGGCGATAGCGGAGAGATTGAATGAATTCTTTGCTTCGGTCTTTACTGAGGAAGATGTAGGGATGTTACCCATGACTGAAGTGGTATTTAAAGGTGCGGAAGAATTGAAGGAAATATCAATACATCGGGAAGATGTATTACAACTGTTAGATAAACTGAAGAGTAGCAAATCACCTGGGCCGGATGGTATACATCCAAGGGTGCTTGAAAGAACTGAAATATGAGATTGCAGACCTGCTATTAGTAATCTGTGAACTATCATTAAAATCATCTCTAATATCTGAAGATTGGAGGATTGCCAATGTAACACCAATTTTTAAAAAGGGTTCCAGGGGTGATCTGGGAAACTACAGACCGGTGAGCCTGACGTCAGTACCGGGAAAAATGGTAGAAACCATCATAAAGAATAAAATTACTCAGCATGTAGATAGTCATGGCCTAATGGGAGACAGCCAACATGGCTTTAGACAAGGAAGATCTTGTCTTACTAATCTGTTATGTTTTTTTGAAAGTGTGAATAAACAGGTGGACAAAGGTGAGACAGTTGATATAGTGTATCTGGACTTTCAGAAAGCCTTTGACAAGGTCCCTCATCAGAGACTTTTGGCAAAACTAAAGAGTCATGGGATAGGAGGCAGTGTACTATTGTGGATCAGGAACTGGTTAAAAGATAGGAAGCAGAGGGTTGGGCTAAATGGCCAATTTTCCCAATGGAGAAAGGTGAATAGTGGTGTACCCCAGGGATCTGTGCTGGGTCCGCTGCTTTTTGACATATTCATAAATGACCTGGAAAGGGGAATAACGAGTGAGGTTATCAAATTTGCAGATGACACAAAACTATTTAAAGTTGTTAAAACCCAAGAGGATTGTGGAAAATTGCAAGAGGATCTTGATAAATTGGAAGACTGGGCATCAAAATGGCAGATGAAATTTAATGTGGACAAGTGCAAAGTTATGCACCTAGGGAAGAACAACCCAAACTATGGTTACAGAATGCAAGGTTCCTCATTAGGAACCACCACCCAGGAAAATGATTTAGGCGTCATTGTGGATAACATGTTAAAACCCTCGGCCCAGTGTGCAGCTGCAGCCAAGAGAGCAAATAGAATGCTAGCTATGATAAGGAAAGGAATGGAAAATAAAACAAAAGATATTATAATGCCTCTATATCGTTCCATGGTGAGACCGCACCTTGAATATTGTGTGCAATTCTGGTCGCCGTATCTTAAAAAGGATATAGTGTTATTAGAAAAGGTTCAGAGAAGAGCCACCAAAATGGTAAAGGGGATGGAAGGATACTCCTATGAAGAGAGGCTAAAAAGGTTAGGGCTCTTTAACCTGGAAAAGAGACGGCTGAGGGGAGATATGATAGAAGTCTATAAATTAATGAACGGAGTGGAACGGGTAAACGTAGATCGATTGTTTACGTTATCAGAATATAGAAAGACTAGGGGACATGCAATGAAGCTTCAGGGTAAACTATTTAAGACTAATAAAAGAAAATATTTTTTCACTCAATGTGTAATCAAACTCTGGAATTTGTTACCGTAGGATGTAGTAAAGGCTGTTAGTGTAGCTGGGTTTAAAAAAGGTTTGGACAAGTTCCTGGAGGAAAGGTCCATAAACCATTATTAAGAAGGGACCCAGGATATAAATGCTTGACCCAGTACAAGCATTGTGGAACCTGTGTCTTTAGGGGAAACTGCTAGGTATGTATGACCTAGATTGGCCACTGTTGGAAACAGGATACTGGGCTTGATGGACCTTGGTCTGACCCAGTATGGCATATCTTAGGCTTGCTTTATGATGCAGAAAGCAAACTAGCGCTGGAAAAATGCCAAAATAACTGTGCTAAATTGCAGTGCACTTGGTATGCAAATTACATGCAAATCACTGCATAAGTAATTGTGCTTGATGTGTAAAAAAAAAAAAAAACTGCACTGAAACTTAGCGCAGTTTTTTTAGACTGTTTCCTAACAGTGGATGTTCACACCAGCTTTGGGCAGGCATAAAGATCCAGCCGGGAGCAAATGTATCATCTGAGGTAATGTTTGATACTTTACCTCAGATGATCCAGGGATTTGGGAAAGCCCTCGATGTCATTGGCGTACTGTTGGGGGAGCCGGGTGTCCCCCCCCCCCAAACATCGCCCCCTCAACAGAAACCAAATCCCTGGTGGCCCATTGGCCCCTATATTTCCCCCCCCCCACAGAAATAGTCTCCAGTGGTCCAGTGGCCCCGATCTTCCCACCCATCTGATACAACAATGCCCTATGGCCCCCAAACCCCTCCACCCACCTCCCAGTACCTTTAATCTGGGCCAAAGTGTTGCCCACATGCTTCTGCTCCTGCACCACCATCTTGAAAAATGGCGGCACCTGGCCGTGTGCGGTGCATCCTGGGATGTACTGGATGGGGGTCAGACTACCATATAAGGCAAAAAATGCCTTATATGGCAGTGACCCTCCCGTGTTGCATCCTGGGATGCATGAACTGTCCCAGGATGCAACAGGGGGGTCACTGCAGTGTAAGGCATTTTGTTTTGCCTTATATGGCAGTCTGACCCTGCTCAGTGCATCCTGTGATGCACCACATGGGGCCAGGTGCTACCATTTTTCAAGATGGTGGCCCAGGGGCAGGAGTGTGTGGTCAACGCTTCCGCCCAAGATTAAAAGTACGGAGAGGGGGGTGGAGGGGTTTGAGGGCCACCGGGCATTGTTTTATTGGGTAGGTGGGAAGATTGGAGTCACTGGAGACTTTTTCTGTTGGAGGGGGTGGGTGTCCGGGGTAGGGCACTGGCTGCCCAACAGTGTGCCAATGGCATCGAGGGCTTTCCATAATATCTAGGTCATCTGAGAGAAGTGTCAAACCCTGTTTCTGCAGGACAGCATGCCAAACTTGCACGGACGTCTGTGCGCATGTGTTTGGCTTGCTTTCCCAGTTTAGCGTGGACTTCTTTTGTGCACTGGGCAAGTTGCATATTGCATTCCAGTGCAGTGAGTCAGTGTTAAAGTCGCGCTATGAAATTCTGCACTAGACCTTTTAAACACTAAGCTATAGCGCAGGTTTCTGCATCAGCCTGCTTGTTAGGTGTGTGTATACGAATTTCCTCAGATATCACTTTGCACCTTTCTCTCTTTTTTTTTTATTTATGCTTTATAACACAGAACAAAATCTTATATTCATCCGCATAAACAACATTTCCATGTACCTTCCCCCTCCCCCCTTTTTACAAGCCTATCTGAACCCTCTATAAACGCTCACCAACCTACAAACCTTCCCCTCCCCCCCCCAACCCATCCCCTCCCCCCCCCCATCCTACCACCTCTACATTCACCTATGTCTCTCTTCTATCTATTTATTTTCCAGCACAAATATTTCTCCCACACTCTTAAAAACAATTTGGAGCCATTATTCTTAATAGCTGTTGCCTTGCTAAGTAAATAAGTGGAGTCAAGGGACATCACATATTCCCTCAGAGCTGGCGGTTTCGGCTGCCGCCAGCTCCGGGCAATCAGCAACCTAAAGGTCACACACCCCACATTAACAAAGAAACTTTCTGCTTGGTTTAGATTCTCCGGTCTCGCCCCCAACAAGGCCACAGCAGGGTTAATCTCTATCGTTTTCCCCAATATACTACTCAACAATCCAAACACCTCTTCCCACCGTGCATATACATCTTTACAGGACCACCATATATGTAAGTACGTCCCTGTTTCCCCACACTCCCTCCAACACTTGTCATGTTTCAAGGGCAGACTGATATGTAATTTCTCTGGTGTGAAGTGCCATCTATACAATAGTTTATAGTTATTCTCAATAAAACTTGCGGTAAGTAAACCTTTGTATCTATTTTGAAAAATACTTTCCCACAAATCCTCATCCCACTTAGTTCCCAAGTCTTGTTCCCAAGCTTTTTGGAATGTTCCCTGTTGCCCCTCCTCTTACATCATGTTGTAAAATTTAGTCAATATTTTCTTCTTTTGCCCCATCAAGAAGATTTTTTAAATATCCGTTGGATCCCCCTGTAAATCGGGCAAGATCTTGTTTCAGATAATGACATATCTGATGGTAGGGGTACCGATCTTTGGACTCTAGGCCAAATTGCTTCTCTAATACAGAGAAAGCCTTTATCTCTTTACCCTCTAGTAATTGTCCTATATGAGTTAACCCCTTCTTAGCCCATTTCGTAAATTCACTAGGCCCCAAAGCTGGTGGGAAGTCTGGATTACCAGTTATAGGTATCAGTCTGGACACTCCACCTGCCCCCAACCACTTCCTTTTCCATCTATGCCAGAGGTGCAGAGTTCTCTGAATATAAGGGTTACAGTCTCACCCTCCTTTTTGTATCCCTTGTGGCAACCATATCCAATCAGCTAGCTTTCCTTCTGTTAAACCTTCAGCCTCCATACGTACCCATTCCTTCCCTTCCTCTGCCCCCCAATCCACTATGGCACTTAATTGTGCCGCTTCCATATATCTGTTCATATCAGGAATGGCCATCCCCCCCTTTGCGCCTACTCTTGGTAAGCATCGTCCATGCAACTTGATTACTTTTCCCTCCTCCAATAAACTTTATAATTATCCGTTGTATCTTCCCCATAAAACTTCTGGGCATCCCCACTGGCAGTGCTCTAAACAAGTACAGCCACTGGGGCAAAACCACCATCTTAATTGCTGAAATCCTCCCCAGCCAAGATAATTTTTTACTTTCCCAAAATTCCAATTCCTTCCCATCTTTTGTTCCATCATGCTAAAATTTACCCTCCCTAAGTCCCATTCGTTGGCCATTAAGTATATCCCCAGATATTTCACCCTCTGCTTAGCCCATTTAAATGGTAGCCTCCTCTGCAAGTGTTTCTGGGTTTCTATATCTGTTGATATATTCAAAATCTCAGATTTTTGTAGCATTAATCTTAAATCCCGAATATCTGCCAAATTCCATTAATATCCTGTAAAGCGCCTCTACCGAGCACTGTGGCTCTGTTAGCAAAAATAGCAAGTCGTCTGCAAACAATGATATTTTACTCTCCCATGTTTTCCCCTGGACCCCCTTTACTGCCGGACACTCCCTCACCAACTGAGCCAGGGGTTCCATTGATAGAACGAACAGAAGTGGCGAGAGTGGACAGCCCTGGCGAGTCCCTCTCCCCAGTTCAAATGCTTTAGAATATTCCCCATTAACACAGATCCGCGCCATAGGGTTGGAGTAAATTGCCTTAACCCAATTTAAGTACACCCCCCCTAATCCCATTAGTTCCAGTACCTGCATCAGGTAGGGCCAGGACACATGGTCAAAAGCTTTTTCCGCATCTATGGTCAATAAGACCATTTGTGTTCCCTCCGTCTTTCCCTTCCAGATCATATTCAGCACTTTCCGAATGTTGTCTTCTGTTTGCCGACCTGGTACAAAACCTCCCTGGTTTTCATGTACCAGACGGGGCATAAAGGGAAATAATCTATTAGCCAAAATTTTAGTGAAAATTTTAAAATCTGTCCCCAGCAGCGAGATAGGTCTATAGGAGCTGCATAAAGTGGGATCCTTCCCCTCCTTTGGTAACAATGTAACACTGGCCATACGTAGTGTTTCAGGGAGCTGCCCCCCATCCCGAAAGGAGTTATAAAGCCGAGCCAGTATGCCACTCAGCACCTCCTGAAATGTTTTATAAAATTTGTTAGTATACCCATCCATCCCTGGTGCTTTGTGTGCTGGTAATGATCTAATCACTGCCCCCACCTCCACCGCTGTAATGGGCCTCACTAATAACTCCGCTTCGGTCTCTGATAATTTAGGCAGCTGCATCTGCAAATAGTGAGCATGCTCCACCTGTGACCCCGACTCCTCTGCCGTGTATAAGTGTTTATAAAATTGCACAAATTGTTGTTTAATCTGTTCCCCCTTCCTTACCTCTCTCCCCCCCGCATCGCGAATCTTTGTTATAAAATTCCTCCTTTGATGCTGTTTCAGCCGGTAAGCCAGCCATTTTGTAGGTTTATTGCCTAGTTCAAAAAAGATTTGCTTCAATTGGTCCTGGGCAAATTTGATCTCCCCCAACTCTCTTTTCGCTTCCCGCAGCTCCTGTAACCCCCCCTTCATCGATCTCTCCCCTCTGATGTCGCCCTTCCCATTCTCTGATCTTACTTCTTAGAGAAACTTTCCTTTCCTCCTTGGTTCTTTTCACATGCGTTCCAATTGAAATTAACTCCCCCCACACAACCACCTTCAAACACTCCCAAAGGGTCTTCACTCTACAATTATCCCTGTCATTCAACTCTAAATAATTTATTATAGCTGTAGCTATTTTTTGTCGTACTTCGGGGTTCTCCAATAGGGACTCATTCAGCATCCATCTGCTCTGTGGCTTCCTCCCAGACCCTACCACCACATCAATCCAGACCGGCGCATGGTCCGTCCACGTCCTTTCCCCAATTTCACAATTCTGCACCTCAGCTAACAGAGTATTAGAGACCCACACCATGTCTATCCTTGAAAATGACGTGTGTACTGGTGAATAAAATGTATAATCCCTTCTCCGACCTCTCAGCTCCCGCCAGGTGTCTCTGATTCCCAGATTCTTATTCATTAACTTCAGCATCCGCCTATTCTTTGCATTGCCATCACAACATCCTTTAGAGTTGTCTAATTGGGGGTTAACTGTCAAATTAAAATCCTCCCCCCCCCCCATAATCACCTCCCCCTCCGCAAACTTTTCCACAGTTGTAGCTAGTCCTTCATAAAACCTCCCTTGGGCTGTATTGGGACCATAGACATTCACTAAGGTGAACAATTTTTCCCGAATTTTAAGTTTGAGGAGTAAGAAATGCCCCTCTCTATCCTGGTGCACTGCCCCCATTGTATATTGTATTTTCTCATTTATCAGGATCCCCACTCCCCCCTTCTTCAAGTCTACTTTATTGGAAGCGAACCACTGTCCTGGAAACTTTTTATGTCGCACTCTCCACTCATCCCCTCTCTTTAAATGGGTTTCTTGAATAAAAATGACATCTCCTCTGAGCCTAGTAAGTTCTTTAAACATCCGCTGTCTTTTTATCGGGGAATTCAGCCCCCTAACATTCAATGTTAATACTCTTAACTTATCCATGGTCTTCAATTGCTGGTGTACCAATAAGGAACTGTCTTATGGCAGGATAAATCCACCCCCTCCTCCCCTCTTCTCCCCACCTCCCGATTCTGTAAGGCATGACATCGACCCCGACAGCATATAAACATTTCCCATACCCCTCCCGCCTGCATAACATCATTTTAATCTCACCCCCTGGCTCCTTGCCCCCTACTGATATAACCCTCTTAAAGCAGCAAATCAAGCAGATTTATATCTAAGAGAAAAGTCTCAATATTCATCTGTGCTCTCCCTCGGTAGCTGCATTCTTCTTCTGTTTCCGCAATCTCTTCTCCCCCAGCGATACTCTTCTCCAGCGGCCTTCCTCCTCCCATTGCTTCCCTTTTGGAGGACTCATATTGCTTGTGCCCTCTATCCATCCTGCCTGTTTCATTACTTCCGTGGCTTCCTCCACTGACCGAATGTGTGAAGATAACCCCATCCATGCTAAACATCAGTCCAAAAGGGAAAGTCCATTTGTATCTTATGTTCTCCTCCCGCAGCCGCTTTGTTAATCCACTTAAGGCTCTCCGCTTTCTCATGGTGATAGCCGATAGGTCGGCATAAATCTCAATTTTGTGGTTTTCCCATAGCACTTCTGTAAGTTTTCGCGCTGCCAGCATTACCATAGCTTTCGTGGTGTACTCATGGAAGCATGCAATAATGTCCCACGCTCTACCATCCCACTTTGGGCCCAGAGCGCGTTGTGTCCGATCTAATATCCAACACAAGCCAGAGCCATCTATACCAGCTTGATCCAGGATCTGCTTGCTTATCTGCTCCACCACCTTCACACAGTCCTCTTTCTCCTTGCTTTCCGGTATGCCCCGGATTCGAATATTTGATCTTCTAGATCTGTTCTCCAGATCTTCCATCTTGGCCCATATCTGCTCCTGCTCACCCATCACACCATCCAGCTTCCCTTGCAGACTTCTGAGGGCTCCTTCTTGTTCCTCCACCTTATTTTCCACATCCGCCAGCCTCTGGCCCACCTCCTTCACATCTTCTTTCAACTCTGCGATCCAATTCTGGGCCTCGGCTTTAAAGTGTGCCAGATCTTGCCTGAGAGCCGTAAACCAGCCTTTTAGCTCTCCTTTGAAAGCCTCCAGTTCGGTTCCGCGGGGGCCCCCTGTCTCCTCTGCCCCACTTGCCTCCTCCATGTTCTTCGCACTCGCCGCCGCCATTTTGGCTTTCCCCGCGGCGCTCCCGCTCGCGGCTTTAAAAGCAACATTTTTCAAGTCCGTGGAGCTTTTCCTCGGCGCTGACATCCCCGTGCCTCTCGTATATCTCTTAGCTCTGCTCTCAATGCTCTCCACTTCACCGGGGCTACTTATATGCAGGTTTCTTTACCAACAACAACGGAGCGCTGTCTTCGAGCTGCCGTCTAGCTTGGTGACGTCATTTCCTCCACTTTGCACCTTTCTTGTGATTAAGGGGCAGATTATTTTTGAAAATAAAAACCATTCAAGTTCAGGACTTAATTGTTCTTTGTAGCAGTGTAATCCCCTCCATCTTATTCTTTTCATGTAGTAAAAAAAAAAGTTTGAGAGCCATAGGCTGATGTAGATGACATATTGACAGTACATCTCTTTTCATGACACTTTCTTTAGATGAATTTAGGGTTGTAATTGTTGAGCTTGTTTAAAAAAAAATTATAACCTTGAATGCTAATGTCTGTTTTGGACCCTATACCATAGAGTCTAGTGAAAAACAACATAGGGAAATCAACTCCCTGGCTCTTTTGTGTTAATAACAATATGGAGTTGAGGAAATTTTGCATAAGAGCTTATGAGAAACTGTTAACCCCATTAAGAAAACCAAAACAAAATAGAAATTGTATCCTAAGAGGGTGGAGCATTATGTCCTTTGTCCACGTCCTGAGGAATTTGGTTGAAAAACGGATTTAATTACCCTTATTTATTGAGGCATCTCAAATTCTTTATCCTTGTCTTGTTTGGTGTTTTAAGAATCTGTTATCTTGCCATTAAATGGCATTAATTTTGTGTCTTCTGCGTCACTTGCCTGAATGCTTTGATGCACGGTGGTTCTTCAGTGTCTTAGGTCTATTAGTATAGAAGTTGCAGTTAAACTACTTGAATCATTTATCACAGATAGGGCATGATCAATCTGTCAGCTGGATCCATAGGTGTTCTAGTTCTAGGCTCTTGACTTGTGGAGACTAAAAGTCAATCCAGTCCTCAGTTTTCTTATATTTATTTATTTAAAAGCATTTGTATTCCGTGCTACACCATAGGCTGATAACATGAAACATACAGAAAAATTACAAAAAACAAAACATGCCAAACTGATGCCTGAAAAACCCTCTAAGCTTTCTGTCTTGCTAATTCTCAAGAAAGATCCAAAGAAGAACCACAGATTATCTAATTCATACAAAAAAAAAAAATATATATATATTTTTTTTATTTTCTAACCTTAAGTAAAGGTGATTAAGAATTACTGAATAAAGTGCCACCATTTTGCTGATAATACTTCCCCATGCCCATTTAAAGTCAAATCTTCCTCTGAGCCTTTCTTTAAGCTCTGGGGGTACCCCAAGGGGTAAAACGTTTTGATTTTTGCATATTTTATTTTGAACCCTGACAACCTACCACACTCCTGCAATTTCCACACTATCATCGATAGTGAAATATGTGGCCTCCCCACAGAAACAAATCATCAATAAAGAGAATCATCCTTTCCCTCCTGAATCCCCTGGATTCCCTGGATGTCTGCACTTATCCGTTAATGGGCCGCTAAAGGCGCAATAGAAATGGCAAATGAGAGAGCATAGGGCATGTACCCCTTCCTAGGTTGAAAAATATCAGAATAAGCTCCCTTAATCTTCACCAAGCACATGGTCTCTGATACATTGCACGCAACCATCCGAAATGGGTTTGCTTTAAAACCCAGCTTCTCTAATGTTTTAAACATAAATTGCCAACTAACACGATCAAATGCCTTCTCTGCATCTATAGAAAGTAGCAAAGATGGCATATTTCTTCCCTGAGCCCCCTACATCAAATTCAAAAATTTCTTGATCTTTTCTCCAGTCTGTCTTCCCAGCATAAATATCGCTATGAATCAAGGTCAAAATCATAGTGTTAAAATGCTAGGCTAAAACCTTTGCTAGGATCCTAATATCAGGATTTAACAAAGATTTGTATAATATCCCTTAAAATCCCTATGAGCCCTTCCCTCTTTTGATATTACAGATAGCCCTGCCCACTCCATTGTCTCAGCTAGGCCCCTCTCCTGCCTTGCCCTATTGAGCATGCACTGTAGCAGGTCAACCAAGAAGTCTGTCTTATTTTTATTTTATTTTATTTTTTTATACCGTGCTATTTAGAATCAGTGCGGTTTACATGTATACTAACAGGTACTTTTTATTCCCTTGTCCCCGAAGGGCTCACAATCTAAGTGTACCTGAGGCAATGGAGGGTTAAATGGCTTGCCCATGGCCACAAGGAGTGGCCATGGGACTAGAGACCCCAGTCCCTCCTGCCTGAAGTTGCTTGTTCCCATTCGGGAATTGAACCCCCGACCTTCTGGCCTGAGGTAACCTGTCCCAACCACTGAGCCACTCCTCCCTCCTTATGGAATTTATTAGGGGAGGCACCGGGATTAGATGGATTAACTATCAGTGAACCAATGGTATCGTACCCCTCCCATTTATCTATCTCCCTATCCAGCAGCTCAGCCATCTCAAGTGTCTACTTATTCAAGTGAACAGAGTCTAAATAGAAATCCATGTCTCCCTCAGACACTTCTACCCCCCCCCCCACTGCTCATATTTCAGCATTGTACTCCAAGAACTGTTCTCTAAAGTCTCGTGCCTTCCGTAAAAGCTCCCCCTATTTCCATCTAATCCCCACCACCTGTCACATCTCTGAAGCAGCTGATCTGCTTTAATCCACATGCTCGTAATTGATTTGCCTCATCTGCAACTCTACCTTCTCCATTTCTGCTCTCAGCTTTTACCCCTCAACAATCGCAACTTATTTTGGATCTTCTTTCACTGATGTCTCTTACCTAAATTTTCCAGTATCCCAATCTCTGCTTGCAACTCCTCCACCCTCTGCTTCCTTCCCCTCTTTTTCTCGGTGTTGCACTCCTACAGCCGTTCTCTCACAACTGCCTTGAATCCATCCCACACCCCTACCTCTGCAGCCTCTGCTATGTTTCAAGAATATTTCTGGTAAGTTTATGGGCTCAAATATCATTTTTCCTGATTTTTCTAGAGACACTCAAAAGCAGAGGAGGGACGTTGTGGTCTGTCGCCAGAGAGCCAACGCTTTGGGGGCTACTTTTCCGTTAAAATATCTATGTAAATATATTGTTCCTTATCGTCCCTCCAGTCCAGTCCCGTCCCGCACCTCTGGGTAATGTACCTCTTCCAACAGCTTGGAAGCTGAGCATGTCATCTTTTTGATGACACTAGTGTACATATGTAGCTGGCACCGCCCACCAGCCCCAGTATGCTTGGCCTCCAAGCAGCTGGAGGAGGTTGTGAGCTAGGGTGCTGGACTCACAGAAATGTTTAGTTAGTTTGCTTTTATTTCCCCTGTTAAGGTGCAGGTTTCTTTGTTTTTAAAGGCAGAAGTTAAAAAAACAAAAACAACAAAAAACCCCCAGAAGGAACAGAGAACCCAGGGCTGAGGGGAGGATATTCCTTCTTCCCCCCTCTCCCCCCAGGATTTCGGGGGGGGGGGGGGCAGGGTTCTGTGGGGGCCTTCCTCAGTTCGAGACTTCTGGCTGCTCCCGAACCCATTATCGGGTGAGGAGCCGCTGCAGGGGCTGCAGTTGCTTGACAGGAGTGAAAGCTGGTACCTCCGAGTCACTACCCCTCGGCGCCAAAGCCAGGAAGGAAAGCTGAGTGCGAGGGGTAGAAAAGCCATGCGGCAAAGAGGCTCCAATGTAAGAGTGGTGGGGGGGGGGGTGGGGAAGACAGCAGAAACCCTTAGCAACTGCCAGAACATGAAGACAGAGAGCGGCCTGCAGCCGCATGTTTGGGAGCCTGCGGTGACCTTGGTGCTAGAATCTCGAGCCTCACAGTAGTAATGGTGGTAGAAACAGAGATTTTTGGCGACTCTCGATCTCAGAGGCGTATCTGCATGTTTTCTTCCATCCAGAACATCTGCAGTTTCTCCGCTTTGCGGTGCCAAGGGGCCATTTCCAGTTTCGAGTGTTGCCCTTTGATCTGGCGACCATCCCCCGTACCTTCACCAAGGTCATGGTGGTGATGGCGGCAGCTCTCCACAAGGAAGAGGTTCTCGTCCACCCGTACCTAGACGATTGGCTGATCCAGGCGAAGTCCAGGGACATTTGCGAAAAGAGCAACAGAGTGGGTGGGAGAGTTCCTTCAAAGTCTCGGTTGGGGTCAACCTGGCCAAGAGCCAGTTACAGCCGGCCCAGGAGCTAGAGTATTTGAGAGCATGCTTTGATACCTGTGTGGGCAGGAATTTCCTGCCGGTTCACCGGGCGCAGGAGCTACGACAGTTGATACGACAGGTCCCGAAGAAGGTGAGACCATCAGCTTGGCATTGTCTGCAGGTTCTGGGAACCATGGCGGCCACTCTCGAGCTAGTCCCATGGGCAAGGGCGCATATGCAATTGCTGTAGAGGGCTCTGCTCCGTCAATGGTCCCATCGGCGTCAACCCCTGTCCCAAGTATTCCCCTACCCACAGAGCACCAGGAGAGCCCTCAGTTGGTGGCTGCATGTGGAAGGAGTCCCTGGTGTGGGTTCCTCGGAAGACCAGCCGGTCAGGTTGGAAAGCCCATTGCGAAGGACGCTTTGTTCAGGGACAAGAATCGTCAGGAGGCTCTGTGGTCGATCAACAGGCTCGAGATTCTAGCACCAAGGTCACCACTCGCAAGTTTTGAGCCATGGTTGCAGGGGAAGGTGGTCCAAGTCCTCTCGGACAATGTGACCATGGTGGCTTGCATCAACTGGCAAGAAGGTATGGACAGTGCAGCCCCGGAGGGGGAGGCCGAAGGTCTGTTTGGATGGGCAGCGATTCATCTCCAGGCATTATCAGCGGCACACATAGCAGGAGTTGACAGCGTGATGGCAGACTACCTCAACCGGGTGTGCATGGCCCCCGGAGAGTAGCAGCTCAATCGGGGGGGTGTTCGAGCAGGTGGTC
The DNA here is from genome assembly GCA_033557465.1 of Ichthyophis bannanicus. Taxonomy (NCBI): domain Eukaryota; kingdom Metazoa; phylum Chordata; class Amphibia; order Gymnophiona; family Ichthyophiidae; genus Ichthyophis; species Ichthyophis bannanicus. The sequence goes on from CM066035.1 coordinate 575,783,063, forward strand.
CACCGATGGGGCACACTAGTCATGCACCTAATTGCAATGTTCGAGTCAGCCAAGGCCTGCTGGTTTTTCAGTAGAAGAAGAGAAGACGTCCAAGGGCCTGGATGCTCTAATTCAGCAGTGGCTCGAAGAGGGTCTTCTCTGTTTTTCCCCATGGGCGCTCATAGGCCGATTAGTGCAGTGGCTAGAGGTGCACCGTGGATTTGTGATTCTGGTGGCACCAGACTGGCCAAGGTGCCCGTGGTATGCTGACCTGATTCGGATACTGGCGGATTGACTGGTGGCTTCCGGTTCGGAAGGACCTCTTGATGCAGGAGCTGCTTTGCATGCCCCATGTGGATCAATTCTCACTTACGGCATGGATCGTGAAAGGGTGAGGTTTAAGAAGAAAGGATAATCAGGCTCGGGGATAGCAACCTTGCTACAGGCCCAGAGGTGGTCTACGAACCTGTCGTGCATCTGCGTAGGATGCATCTTTGAATCATGGTGTGGAGAGAGGCAGCCACGCCCTTCCATTGCCTCCGTCCCAGACATCTTGGTATTCTTGCAGTCCGTTTTTGATAAGGGTCTAGCTGCCAGTTCCTTGAGGATGCAACTGGTGGCAATTTTCCGGTTATCGCGGGGAACTTCCACGGGGTGCCGTTGGGTACACACCCAGACGTGCTGAGCTTTCTAGGAGTGGTGACCCACCTCCGTCTTCCAAAGAGGGCAGTGGTACAGCCTTGGAATCTCAATCTGGTGCTGTCTGGGGAACCTGTTGAGCCATTGAGTCAAGCTTTCCTGCAGGATTTGGCTCTGAAAATGGTATTCCTGGTGGCGATTTGATTGGCACGCAGGATTTCGGAGCTTCGGACCCTGTCATGCCAGGAGCCATTCCTTTCCTTCTCCAAGGAGAAAGTGGTCCTGCGCCTAGTACCTTCATTTTTGCCAAGGTGGTGTTAGCATTTCATGTAGATTAGGCCGTTTCCTTACCAGCTCTGGCAAGCACGGTTGTGGGCAAGAGCGGGTATAGGCCGTGCCACTCCACAGCTGTGCCACCTGGATGGTAAGAGTCCTGCCAGTGCCAAGGGCATTGTCCTTTTGGAGATCGGACCGTCTGTTGCTTCTGTTTGGCAGGTTGCGCAAAAGTGAGGCGGCATCTAAGCCTCCATTTCCAGATGGATCAGTGAGGTAATCACGTCGGCATACGTCTTGAAGGGTAGAACAGTGCCTGCGGGGTTGCTGATGCATTCCATGAGGGCTCAGGCAGTCTCATGGGCAGAGTATACTTTAGTTCCACCGGTGGAGATCTGTAGGGTGGCATACTTCAATGAACATTTTTGCCTGGATGTCCAGGTGGTGGGAGATGCTTGTTTCGGATCGGCAGTGCTTCAGGCTGGTTGTACGGGTCCCTTCCCGTTATTTTAACTTCTCTGATACATCCCAGAGGTGCGGGACGGGACTGGACTGGAGGGACGATAAGGAAAGAAAAATTGGACTTGCTTGCTAATTGTTGTTCCTTGAGGAACTCCAGTCCCGGAACCCTTCCTGAGTGCTTCCTGTGATGATCTGTGCAAATCCCGGTCCTGAAGTTGGTTCCCTTGGTGGAGGAAGTGGCCAGGAGGAGCCGGGGAAGGGTGTGTAATCCAGTGTTTGGGAGAGGGGCAGACCAGAAGAGCTGTCAGTTGCTCGCTTCCTGCTGGTTGGAGGTGCTCAGGTGCTCAACAGGTAGGCCTCTTCATCCTGGAGGGTGGGATGGGGTATCCTTCCCAGGGGATGGAATGGGTACTAGTTTATTTAGACGTAGAAGTGTTTGTTGCATGTTTAACTACTTATTTGTTGCTCCTCTGAGTCTGCTTTGTCAATAGGTACTGCGGCTGGTGGGCGGTGCCAGCTGCATATGTACACTAGTGTCATCAAAAAGATGACAGGCTCAGCCTCCAAGCTGCTGGAAGAGGTACACTACCCAGAGGTGCGGGACTGGACTGGAGTTCCTCAAGAAACAACAATTAGCAGGTAAGTCTAATTTCTCTTATGAAGCTAAGCATTTTCTTTTCTTTGAACCCAAGCTGCTGGGTGATATTTTTTTTTTGTTTAGGAGACTGTTTCTGAAGGATAAGAGCAGTGTCCTCATACCGGCTGCCATGTAAATGTCAGCTATGCTCTTGACTGTTTTTTTTAATTTGTATCTTTTTTTTTTTTTTTTCCCCTTTGGGCTTCTTAATGTTGGGGACTAGCTTTAGAAATTTACTTTTCTTTGAATTGAATGTATAATGGTTAAGTTTTTGCTGATCTGATTATTCATTTCTGGAAAACCTTATTGAAAAATCTATAAATAAAATAAAATTAAACACTTTTTCAAGGGTTATTTTTTTCTAGAACACTCTGACATCAGCAGGCAGCTACTATCGCAACCAGATGTCATCGGAGCGGCCCACTGTTGCTTTACATTTGTGAGAACTTATGCCTTTGGCCTGCCTCTCTCTGCTGCCAGCACTTTGAGAAGGCTTAAAACATGAGAACAGGCATGTCTTGTGTTCTCACAAGACACAGGAAATACTTATTCTCATTTGCCGTGGTATTGGCAGCAGAGCTGACTGAAGATGCAGAGAGTACAGGGGCAAAGGCTCAAGCTTATCCCACTGGAGAGCAAATTAACCGTGAATAATAGTCAGCCAACAGAGTCCAAAGGATTAATAGCATGTCCTATTGTTCAAGATGCTTTAAAGGAAAAAGAACACAAGATGACTTTTATTCGGGATAGTTTCTCCAAATGGGTTAGTTTTGCTCATACCATGGTAGTTGTGAACCTCACTTCTAAGCCAGGGTATGTGGAGTATGATCTTAGTCTCTCAAATTTACTGATAATGTTCAGCGTAAAACTTGCATCGTGCGCTTCCTTTTGGAGTTTGTAAGATGTAGCAGGTATAGGTAGTTTGTCAATATGTGCTTGGAAATTCTTCTTTATCAAGCTTGTGGTTCCCAGTACAATGGGAAATATTTCCGTATCTTTCTGCCACATTTTCTTGGTCTCTGATTACATTTCTTGATACTTCAGGATCTTACTCTGGGTAGTTTCTCCAAATGGGTTACTTTTGCCCATACTATGGCAGTCGTGAACCTCACTTCTAAACCAGGGTATGTGGAATATGATCTTAATCTCTCAAATTTACTGCTAATGCTCAGCGTAATACTTGCATCATGCCAAAGAGAGCCTCCTGCTTGAGTTCGTAAGATGTAACATGTATGGATAGCTTGTCAAGATGTGCTTGGAAATTCTTCTTTATATAAAGCCTGTGGCTTCCAGTACAATGGGAAATATTTCCATATCTTTCTGCCACATTTTCTTGCTCTCTAATTTGCATTTCTTGGTACTTCAGGATCTTCTGCCCCTCCACACGATTCACAGAATAATCATTCAGTTCAGATACTTCTATTATCAATGCTGTTCTGGTGGTGTTCTCCTTTACTTACCATATCAGGTTTCCTGGCATCCAGTTTCTTATATACTGGAATGGGAATGTCCCAGGGGATCATAACCTCTTCATTCTCTGTTATTCTCTTAAGGTCATGATCCCAGTGCTTTTCAGGGACAGTGATGTTGTAGAGTTTCCAGTGGAGGAGGTGTGCTACTTGGTTGTGCCTTTCTGTATAGAAATTTTCTGCCATCAGAACTTCACAGCCTGCTATTAGGTGAGTCACCATTTCCAGCTCTTTCTTACAGAATTGGCATATGTCTGTTGTGCCAGTTTTTCAATACTCGCCGTAAACCATCTCATCCGTAATCCGCTGTCCTGGGCTGCAACTATCAATCTTTCATCCTTCGGTTTCAGTCCACCTCTCTTCAACCATTTGTGTGTCAGTTCTTGATCGACAAAAGGTTCTTGGAGTAACACTCTGTATTTTCCACTGTATTTGTGCATTTGCCACTTAGTTTTCCCTTGCTTGCTGATCTAATTCTTTGAAGAGTTTTTTTCTCTTGTTTTGTAAATTCTGTTACTTCCTTTCCCATGCACTCCTGTGGATTCTCATTCAGTCCTTCTAATCGTCGGAATGCTTGTCTAAGTTTGATGATGGAGACAGATTCTGGACGTTTACTTTCATATTTCAGCACTTTTTACATATTTGGATCCGATGATGTCAGATAGGTTTGGAGGCCTACAATAGTAGCTCTGTAGGTGTAGTCAATCTCTATAAGTCCTAGCCCTCCTTTAGCTCTAGGAATGTACAATCTTGATGTACACTGATTCTTGTAAATTACTTAATGAGCATGGAGGAGTTTTCTTGTTTGCACATCCAATTTTTCAAGCTCTTTAGGAGGCCAATCCACAATCCCAAAACTGTATGAGTACAGGGATTGTCAGCTGATTGATGGCTTTTCTGTGTGATAGCCTTGGTGCTGAAGCAGGGGCAGCCCAAGGGTTCTTGCTGGCCTAGGCAGGCTCGATGGTGCCACCCCCACCATAGCCCTCTGCTGCCGTGTTCTGTCACTGCGCTGTCCCTGACATTCGGCCTTTCGCCTGGGGTATATCGGACAGCACAGCTATCACCTCTCTGAAGCTGTGGGCCTTAAAATGCATGCATGCACATAGCCTGCCACTCTGCCCTTAGGGGGCAGGATGCAAGTGCACACATGCACATGCTTTAAAGACTGCTGCGGCTTCAAAGAGGTGATCCCCATGCTGCCCATCAACCCTCTGTGAGCAGCTGGATGTCAAGGGTGGTGCGGCAATGGCACATCGGGACTGTCTAGGGCTGAGCCACCCACCAGGGTCTACCACTTTAGCGACCGCCTAGTGGATGGGCTTGTCTTTTTTGCTCAAGGCTTTTTCATATGTTCGTATGCAAAGGGGTGGGGGTGGGGAATAGGAATGCCCAATGTATATATGAAAGCACATAGAGAAAAAAACAGACGTAGTGGGTCCATACATTTATCAAAAGATATAAAAAACCCCCAGCAGAAATCATTTCTGCTGTTTTTCTCATTCTGATAAACCAGTGCAGTTGACTGTATTATGCTCCCCAGCCAGGAGGTGAAAACGGATTAGAGCAACTTAATGTTGTCATCACTTGATATATCTGCTGGGCAGCACTGAGAGAATCCAGTATTTGTCTGCCTCCAGAAGGTGGCAAGATGTGTGGATTGCTGGTGCAGCACTGCTAAGCCTGCCCCCCCACACACAGCAGTGTATGGTCTTGTGGCCTGTAAAACTGAGTAGTAGGCCCAGTGTTTGCTTGGAGCTCGGGTACTTCCCTGTCTCCTTGAGCTGACAGCTGCCCTGTGTCCAGCGTCATTTCCCACAGGTTTCAGTGCGAATGGGTTGGAGAGCTGTCAGGAAGATCTCATGGGGGACCCTGAGGAGGATGGTAAGCTGGCCAAGGCCCCTCTTTCCTCCTGTCTATCTGCTTGTTGTGATTTTTGTGCTATTTTTGTTCTCTATGGGCCTGATATTCGGTGGTGGCTAGCGTGATTACAGCGGCTAGCTGTCATTGCTGAAATGCTGGGACCATATCTGGCATTGAATATTTGGGTATCCGTCGCTGAGTGGAAGGAGTCTCATAATAGGATGGAAGCTCTCCTCAAAACTTTTAATGACATTTTAATATACTTCCATTCATACATAGAAAATACCAGCATAGCAGATTACAATTTATAAAAAATACAAACTTGTAGTCATCAAAAAAATTAAAATTAACTGAGACAGTCAAGCACGCAAAAAGGAGTGAATAGCACAGTTGTACTGGTTTCGACATCCAAAGTATGGAGAACAACATAAGAGTAACAAATAAAACAACATAAATAGAAAAAGAACCAGCAGATTTTAGAGGATACAACCAAGTTTTTAACAAGCTGCTTAAATTATTTTTATCTGAAGTTTCCATCCGAGCATCTAAAGATAGAATTCCACAGTAGAGGAGCCTGATAAGAGAAGGCCGCCTCCCTTATCCATATTAATTTGAACTTCCAAGGTGAAGGAATAACAAGTAGATGTTTTTGTGAGGACTGCAAAGATCTTATATGAGCATATGGGATCTCTATCTTTATTTTAGGCTTTAGTAGGTGGTATACTAAAGGCAAAGCAGTTTATAAATTCAAAATTAAGTAGAGTTAGAGAGTAAGAGGAAAAACACCAATTTCCATAGAACATTAGCAGAAGTTAGAAAGCAGCATAGTCGGGTTGGTCAGTCTTGGCCCTACCCACCAAAGACTGCTTGAAAAAGATATATTTTCAGTTTGGCACAGAAGCTTCTATGGGAAGATTTTGTACGTAAATGTGTTGGTAAAGCATTTCAGAGGGAAGGTGCAGTGAAATAGCTGAGGCATGTGGATTCTAATCTAGCTGAGGTCACTGGGTGGGAGGTGGGGGTGGGGGGGGGGTGCGGGGAGTGATACAAAGACTATTCTCTTGAGCTGAGCATAATGCATGAGTGGGCACATAGGGCATGGAAGAGAGGCTTAATAAGGAGGAGTGTTGTTGTTAGACATTTTGTGTGCAAGAACCATTATCTTGAAATGAACTTTGAGGGAGAAGGAGCCAATAAAACTGAATGAATAATGAAGAGACATGATAGTATTTGGTGCTATAGTGGTATTTTGTAATGTCGGCAATCTTTTAATTTCAGCAGCAAAAATGTTGCAGTAGTCGAGTCGTGAGGTATTCTCAGCAGAGGGATTGAAAAATGAATGAACATCACATAACTGAGGAAGGGCAAGAAAAGTGGATTTTGTTAGAGCAGAAATGTGACGATGAAATGAAAGTTCTGAATCCCTGGATATTTAAAGTAATCAGGGAGGGTAATCTGAGCACCTGCCAAAGTTGATGCAACTGTGGGACAGGGAAGATGATTGATGATCCAAGTGGCGGTAGATTTCCCAGGATTTAATTTCAAATGATTTGCTCAGAGCCAGCTTAAACCTTTTTTCAAACAACTATCAATGGCAGACAAGTCAGGAGAGCAGCAATTGGTAAAAGTAATCAAAAGAATGTCATCAATGTACATTAAAAAACAAACAAACAAACAAAAAAAACACCACCCAACACCTGTATTCTGAATAAGGGTGGCTAGTAGACTCGAAGATAGATAATAAATAAGAGGGGCTAAAATAGACCCTTGTGCGACACCGCAGGGTAGTGACCTAAGACTAAAGAGGTAGAACCAGTTGATAAACGTGAAGGTAACATGGAAACGTGTGATGAGTAAGCAGCAATATCTTAAACCTAATCCTACTCAATACTGGCAGCCTTTACAGCTTCGACTTAACAGCATTCAGGTGGTTCTCTATGCAGGCCTGATGGCCAGAGCCCTTCTATGCTGAGTCTAGCTGTTGCTGGGCAACCATGAGGTAACGAGACTGGAGTCTGGAGCTTCGTACATAGCGGATGCTCTATACAACTTGATCAGGATATTCTCCAAGTTCATGATGGCAGTCATAGTGGCCAGCCAGTGGCTGAGGCTCCAAAGACTGACTGTGGATGCCACTTTCAGGTTATGCCAGAGCTAGTTTTACTTCAAGGATGGGTTGCTTTTTGGGGAAAATCTGGAGAAATTGGTAAAAAGATCTTGGTGAGGCTTCCAGAAGATAGGCCTGGGATTTTTGGAGGACTGCACATAGTTCTTGGAGATGCCCTGGGGATAAATGGGAGTCTAGGTAGGCCTGCAGCCTTTTTTCTAGCTTCCAGTGCTTTCAGGACTCTGCAGTAGCTTCTTTGGGAGCCAGTAAGCCCTCAAAATGAAATCTGGTGGGTCCCTTTTGAACAGGCAGCTGGTTGACTTGAAATGGCCAGATATCACATCAGAATATTGAATTCTAGAGGTCCGCAGTCAGGGTTACACTCCTGGAGTTCTCAGAGCCTCTTCAAGATGCCTTTCTGGAGTTTCCTTGTGATTCCCTATTCGAGTGGGCGGTGATTGAGGAAAGTCTTTAGTGCCTCTTGCAGTTGCAGTCCATTGTACCCATTCCATCCGCAGAACCGGGAAAGGGCTGTTAGTCCATTTACTTTGTAGTACTCAAGAAGAGTGACTCCCTTCCAGCCCATTCTGGCCACAGAAGGACAATCATTGCCAAAACTTTGAATGCCTCACTTCTGCATGGAGATCATTAGCTTGTCCGTTGTCTCGGTCCTCACTGGACCTTGCCGAAGCATACTTTCAGATTCCCATCTGGGAACACCATTAGTGGTTCCTCCATTTGTTTTTCCTGGGCCACCATTTCCCTTTTTGAACTTGCCCTTTGACCTGGCCATGGCACCTTGCAACTTCTCAAAAGCGATGATGATGATTTTCCTATGCTAGTAAGGTATCTGGATACGTCCGTACCTGGATGACTGGCTGATATAGTTTAACTCCTTGGTGCAATCCAGGGAAGACATGGCTTTCGTGATTCACTGGCTAAAACAGCTGGAGTTGATGGTCAGTTATCTCAAGAGCAGTCTGGTTCTCTCCCGAAACTTGGATTATGAGTGCTGGCTTCACCACTCACTTCGGAAGAGCTTTTCTCCATGAACCAACAGGAAAATGCCCTCACATGTGGGTGATGTCACTGACCGAGTCCTGCATGACATCATTCTCAGTTTCTTCCAGAAAGTTTTTGAATGGACCATTCACACATGGCATGGCTTTTCCCCGCTCTCCCCCCCCCTCTCCCACCCGCGGCGTCTGCGCTCTTATTTTCTCAGTCTTATAACATCTTGTTCTTAAGTTTTTCCTGCTTATCAATTTATTTTTTGTAGGTTCTTGGCCTGCTGCCATGATTCATACTCTTTCCTTTTTAGTGTCTTAGTCAGGTTTTTCGAGCATTTAAAGGTTTTTTGTTTTTTTTCATTTCTTTTTCTGTGATGCTGCATAGGCCGTATTAGGTCTCTGGCATTTCTGACTGAGTTCAAATACATGTTTTTCTTTTTTTAAAATCAAGTTGTTTACATTCAGAAAAAATAGCAGATGCGAAATTAATGTTCCAGAAATTAGCTAGCGTTTTCATGAAGTATACCTGGTTCCTCAAACTTGTCTGCACAGATTCTCATAAATGGTGTCTGAAGTGCTTGGGGCCAGACTATAAGCCTTCTCTTTGTGTTGCCTGTTCAAAGATAAAGGGAGGACTTTAAGTTTGTGAGAAGCAGCGCAAATGCATTTTTGACATTAAGAAGATTAATATATCAACTCTTCATTCAGTGGCATTGATTTCCCAGAACTGCATTGGATGCTGATGGTGCATTGACATCAAGGGGTCCCTGAACTCTCTCTGAGATGAGCAGTGGTAGGTCTCTCCACTGTGAGGACCAGCCATGCTTCCCAGTATCAGAAGGGCCATGCCAGCTTCCGTTAGCCAAAGACAGAGGCCCTTCAGGCCTAGAGCAGGGTATTCACTACTGCTTTGTAGTAGTTGTTCTTAGATAGCCTACTCCTCTCAAGGGTCTGGCTGTAAGTGAGAAGGGGGAACTGCATCCTCCAGCACCAGGGATTCCTGCCACAGAAGACCCTTTTTTCTTGAGGAAACAAGAGAGGGGGTCTGGCCAGCAGGCCCAGGAGATCTGCGCACCATGACTTGTGCACTCAGTCCAGCACCACTAGAATCGCCATGCCTGAGCGAGACTAAACCCTGCAAAGAAGGCAAGTTACCAAGAGCCATTGGGAAGCAGACATAAGGAGTCCCTCCTGGGGCCACTCCTGACGCAGCTCGTTGCTTGTGGGTCCTTCCTAGTGCTGAAGAGGTTCTCCAACTTGGTATTCGCCTGGGTTGCCATCAGATTAGAATACTGGAAGAAGGCTGTGGTTACACCTCTTCTCAAAAAACCTTCACTAGACCTTACCTGTCCTTCCAGTTATTGGCCTATCTCCCTCCTTCCCTTTGCTTCAAAGCTGCTTGAGCGCGTGGTCCACCATAGCTCTCTTGACTTTCTTTCCTCAAGTCCTTTTGGATTCACTACAATCTGGCTTTCATACTCTACATTCTATAGAAATGGCTTTTGCCAAAGTCTCCAGCGACTGGTTCCTCACCATATTCAAGGGCCTTTACTCGATCCTCATTCTTTGTGACCTTTCTGCTGCATTTGACATTGTTGATCACCACCTTCTCCTCGATACTCTGTTCTTGCTTGGATTTAGGGGCTTTGTTCTGTCCTGGTTTGCTTCTCATCTCTCCCATCACACTTCTAGTGTATGTTCTGGTGGATCTATTGCCATCCCACTTTCAGTTGGTGTGCCCCAGAGCTCTGTCTGGGGACCTCTTCTTCTTTTCTCTCTCTACAGTCAGTCCCTAGGTGCATTTATCTTCTCCCATGGTATTCAGTACCACCTTTATGCTGACAACTCTCAAATCTATCTCTCTGCACCTGAAATCTCTCTAGGAATCCAAGCCTGGATCTCTGCCTGCTTATCTGACACTGCTGCCTGAATGTCTCACTGCTGTCTGAAATTGAACATGACCAAAACTGAACTCCTTATCTTTCCCCCTAAATTCGCCTCTCCCCTTCTTTCCTTCTCTGTTTCTGTGGATAGCACTATTCTCCTCCCTGTTTCCTCAGCTCGAACATTGGGGCCATCTTTGACTCTACTCTCTTTGTCAGCACACATCCAGCAGATAGCTAAAACATGTCACTTCTTTCTCTATGAAAGCAAAATTCTTTCCTCCGTTTCTGAACACACTACTAACACCATTATTCACACTCTAGTTACCAGCTGTCTTGACTGTTGTAACAGGCAGCTTTCTGAATGGAGTGGAATGAGTAAATGTAGATTTGACTGAGTGGGTTAGAAATTAGTTGTGTGGGAGACGACAAAGGATAGAGGTAAATGGAACTCGCTCTGAGGAGGAGGAGGTTACCAGTGGTGTGCCATAGGGATCTGGCCTTGGTCTGATTCTTTTTAACATCTTTGTTAGTGAAATTGCAGAAGGGCTGTCTGGTAAGCTTTGCTTGTTTGCGGATGATACCAAAATCTGCAATAGAGTACACACCCAGGAAGGAGTAGATAGCATGAGGACTAAGCTTGAAGAATGGTCTAGAATTTGGCAACTGAAATTTAATGATAAAAAATGCAAAGTCATGCTTTTGGGCTGCAGAAATCTAAAGGAGCAGTACAGTGTAGGGGGTGAGGTACTTCTGTCCACGAAAGAAGAGTGGGACCTGGGCGTAATTGCGTCAGACGATCTTAAAGTAGCTAAACAGTTAGAAAAGGCGACTGCGAGAGCTAAAGGATGCTTCGGTGTATAGGGGGAGGAATGGCCAGCAAAAAAAAGGAGGTGATGATGACGCTGTATAAGTCTCTGGTGCGACCTTGAGTATTGTGTGCAACTCTGGAGACTGCTCTTTCAAAAGGATATAAGCAGGTTGGAATCGGTGTAGAAGGAAGCTACTAAAATGGTTACTGGTCTTCATTATGAAGCATATGAGGACAGACTTAAAGATCATAATATGTATACTTTAGAGGAAAGCTGGGATAGGGGAGATATGATAGAAATGTTTAATAAATACCTCTGTGGCATACGTGCACAGAAGGAGAGTCTCTTCCGATTGAAGGCAAGCTCTGCTACGAGGGGACATAGGATGAGGGTGAAAGAGGATAGACCCAGGAGTAATATGAGAAATATTTATTTATGGAAAGAATAGTACATGAGTGGAATATAGTCTCCCAGTGGAGGTGGTAGAAATGAGGACAGTATATAAATTCAAAAAAGCATGGGACAAACTCAGAAGATCTCTAAAGGAAAAAAGGGCACTATTGTAGTTGTTGGAAGGGCAGACTAGATAGGTGATGTGGTCTTTTTCTGACATCATGTTTCTATGTTTCTGTGTTTACACCATCAAAAAGTAGAAAGACTAGGGGACATGCAGTGACGCTACAGTGTAACCCATTTAAGACTAATAAGAGAAAATATTTTTTCACGCAACATGTAATCAAACTCTGTAGTTCATTACCGGAGGATGTAGTAAAAGCTGTTAGTGTAGCTGGGCTTAAAAAAGGTTTGGATAAGTTCCTGGAGGAAAGGTCCATAAGCAATTATTAAAGAGGACCCGAGAAATCCACTGCTTGTCCCAATACAGAATGAAAGTGATTAGACGCCTCAAGCCCTTACTCTCATATGACCACTTCCGGTCTGTCTGCCAAGCCTTAATAACTCCTATTCTGGACTTTTGTAATCCTATCTACTACGGTCTTTCAAAACACTCACTTAAACCTCTTCAGATGGCTCAGAACACGGCAGCCAGAATTATTGCTGGCTCAGCATCTCAAGATCACATTACCCCTACTCTCAAAGAGCTCCACTGGCTTCCAATAAGCCAGCGCGTCAAATACAAGATAGTAATTAATATATTCAAGATCAGACATAAATGCTCTGCTTTTAGCCTTCATAACCTCTTACTCCAGAATAACAACAGGCCAAGACGAATAACTACATCAAACACCCTCAGCACCCCAAGTAGTTTCAGAAAAGCGTGTAAATGTACTACACAAAGGGCAATTTCCTTATCGGCCCCACTTATATGGAACTCTCTCCCTCCCGATGTGCGATCCATGGATGATTTAAAGGAGTTCAGAAAACAACTGAAATTTGTACTCTTCACTGAGTACTATGGCACAGACATCTAACAGTCTCTATTATTATAGCCTGCATATAACTTGTTTTACTGTAACGGTTCCTTGATGTTGCGTATCCCAATTTTACCTTCACTCTTTAGTTTAGTCAGTGTATGCCCCCCTGTCTCTGTTCTCCCTTCTTGTGTCTGGTAACCGCTTTGATTTAAGGAAAAGGCGGTATAGAAAACCTGTTAAATAAATAAATAAATAAATAAATTGTGAAACGTGTGTGTCTGAGAAACTGCTAGGTACTTGTGACCTGGATTGGCCACTGTTGGAAACAGGTTACTGGGCTTGATGGACCTTGGTCTGACCTAGTAAGGCATTTCTTTTGTTATCAGTATGGCTTTTCTTATATTCTTATGTTCTCCCTCTGAAGGGGAGAGAGATGATTCAATTTGTTCAAAACTCATCTGCGTGGTATATCTTCCTGCCAGTGCTGCTGTGCTCATGTGACACCTCTTAAATCACTTCACTAGCTCTCTGTCTGTTTCCGCATCCAGTTCAAACTTCTGACCTATAAGAACATTTATTCTGCAGCTCCTTACTACCTTTCCTCCCTTATCTCACCTTACACCCCTCCTTGAGAACTTTACTCCTCTGGTAGATCCCTTTTATCTTTGCCGTTCTCGCTCAGTCAACTCCAGACTTCATTCATTCCACCCTACTGCTCTGTATGCCAGGAACAAACTACCCGATTCAGTACATTGGATTTCTTTTCTAGCCCTATTTAAATCCAGGCAAGAAACTCCCTCCTTCAAGACTGCTTTTGGATCCTGATGTCCCTCACTCTTGTTCACCACTTATGTGTATCTTACCATACTCTAGTCCCCAATTTTGTGATGTTAGTGTTGATTAGATTGTAGGCTCTGTTGAGCAGAGACTGTCTCTTTACATATATATGTATAGTGCTGCGTATGGCTTGTAGTACTGTACAAATAAGTAGTAGTAAGATCTCACTTTCTCACAATATGGTTTAACACTTGAGGGCTTAGCTCCTTCTTGCTATGATCCACATAGTTGTGGCTCAAGAAGACAGCTTACACATTGTCTATGCCTGTTACATGGGCTGCTGACAGGGCAGATGTTCGTCTGCCCAACAACGCTGCTGCACCACTTCAACTGCCACTGCAGCACTCTGAATCCCAATCTTACTTACTGACATAAGCCACAGCTAAATAAATTGTACGAGAACAGGTGGACGCTTTGCCCACTGAAAGAGGCCAAAACCTCTACAGCATCAGGTGGATCGCTCTGGCTTCCAGCTGACTGATCCACAAGGAGGTTTCCTGAGGGGACCAGAGACCTTGTGCAAACTGACCTAGACAGTGACTTCCCAGCCCCTTTAGACTGGCATCCATGGTGACATCACCCAGTCCGGCACCTCCAGATGCATCCCTTCTAAGAGATAGTGAGAGTGCAACTTCTAATCCAACTGCTCCTTGATTTCTTGGGAGAGAGGAAAGTGCTAATCAAGCAAATGGGAATTATAACTGTTACTAATTTGCATGGTTTCTGTGAGTTCTCCAGGAACAAGCAGGAAGTCAGTCCTCACACATGGGTGATGTCGGCGCCAACGGAACCCTCATGCGGAGCAAATCCCCAGCTTTCAAAGAAAGCCTTTGGGAATTGCATCACGCATACCCGGTCCCCTTCCCGCCCAAGGGTGCCATCTTGCTCAGTCTCCTTTTTTTCTGCGGAGCCCTCCGGACTTAGTGCCATAGTCCCCATGGAAAAGTTGAAAAATTCAGTTTTTGTCTTGCTTTCCTTCGGTAGACACCTTTTCCTCTTCCACCTGCAGCTCAATACACAGGTATCGGGTCCGGTTAGATTTTTCAGGTTTTGTCCTTCGTGACTGGTGTTCGCACCCTTTTTCCTTTTCACTGGCAGCCCGGTCTTCGACCTCGCAGGGGCCCTTTTTCCCCCTGATGACTGCCAGCGGGTTTAAAAAGTACGATCAGTGCGTCAAACTCATGTCTCTCACCAATACACATGACTGTTGTCTCCGGTGCCTCGAGCCCGACCATGACCCGCGGTCTGCGGCCCAAGATGTCCTCTAAGGCCCTGAAGAGCCACCAGCAGCAGCACAATAGGATTTTTCCTGTATCCGTGCTTCCGAGGGCCAGGACCTCGTCTGAGGCCTCTACGTCTCGGGGAGAGCACTCCGAGCCCGAGCTGCATAGAGGTTCCTCAGAGACGGGGTCCTCCTCGAGGGAGCACAGGAGGAAGAAAAAACCCCAGAAGGCAGCATCATTGGATGGCTCCAAGCGGCCCGGTCCCTCCCAGGGCCGGTCGCGGAGTGCCGAGCCAGGGTCTTCGGAGACGGAGCGCCCAACGAAGATGCCTCAACATGATGTGGATCAGCCAAGGCAGGTAACTACTGTCCTCGTTGAGGACTCACCTCCAGGGGGGACCGGCATCAGGCCCGGCTTCGTTGGGACCCGACCCGGGGGCCGTGGAGCCTTCTGGACTCGAGTCCAGAGTGGTAACCTCGGAGCGCAGTATAACTGCCTTCATGGAGCAGGAGATAGCCAGCCTGTCCAGTTCTTCTGCCCCGACCACCGGGCTTGATGTCAGCGGGTAGGGCTAAATGGCCAATTTTCCCAATGGAAAAAGGTGAATAGTGGCATACCACAAGGATCTGTACTGGGTCCGCTACTTTTTGACATATTCATAAATGACCTGGAAAAGGGAATAACTAGTGAGGTTATCAAATTTGCAGATGACACAAAACTGTTTAAAGTTGTTAAAACCCAAGAGGACTCTAGAAAACTGCAGGAGGATCTGGATAAATTGGAAGACTGGGCATCAAAATGGCAGATGAAATTTAATGTGGACAAGTGCAAAGTTATGCACCTAGAAAAGAACAACCCACACTATGGTTACACGATGCAAGGTTCCACATTGGGAACCACCACCTAGGAAAAAGATTTAAGAGTCATCGTGGATAACATGTTAAAACTCTCCGCCCAGTGTGCAGCGGCGGCCAAGAAAGCAAATAGTATGCTAGGTATCATAAGGAAAGGAATGGAAAATAAAACAAAGGATATTATAATGCCTCTGTATCGTTCCATGGTACGATCGCACCTTGAATATTGTGTGCAATTCTGGTCGCTGTATCTTAAAAAGGATATAGCGTTATTAGAAAAGGTACATTGTAGTATGTTCTTGTTCTATGTACACCGCACTGATTATAATAGCGCGGTATAAAAGAATTGTTAAATAAATAAATAAATAAATAAATAAATACAGAGAAGAGCCACCAAAATGGTAAAGGGGATGGAAGGCTACTCTTATGAAGAGAGGCTACAAAGGTTAGGGCTCTTCAACCTGGAAAAGAGACGGCTGAGGGGAGATATGATAGAGGTCTATAAATTAATGAATGGAGTGGAACGGGTAAACGTAGATCGATTGTTTACGCTATCAGAATATAGAAAGACTAGGGGACATGTAATGAAGCTACAAGGTAAACTATTTAAGACAAATAAGAGAAAATATTTTTTCACTCAACGTGTAATCAAACTCTGGAATTTGTTACCGGAGGATGTAGTAAGAGCTGTTAGTGTAGCTGGGTTTAAAAAAGGTTTGGACAAGTTCCTGGAGGAAAGGTCCATAAACCATTATTAAAAAGGGACCCAGGATATCAATGCTTGACCCAATACAAGCATTGTGGAACCTGTGTCTTTTGGGGATACTGCTAGGTACATATGACCTAGATTGGCCACTGTTGGAAACAGGATACGGGGCTTGATGGACCTTGGTCTGACCCAGTATGGCATATCTTATGTTCTTATGACCCCGGAGGCTGAGCCGATCCTCGACCTTTCGGACTCTAGTCGATCCTCGGCCGAGGTCCCAATTGGCCTCCCATTCGGGATCGAGGTTGTCGCTGCCGAGCCTCCCGGTCAGCGCCAGGGCCCTCGATGCCGGAACCCACCAATTCCTCCTCGGAGGCTTCGGGATGGGAGACAGGAAAAGGAGTCCCCAGATACCTGTCAGCACAGGGACGTCCTGTCCGATTCCCCAGTGTCCAAACCTTGGAGAAGGCCCCCCGCCCCTGCGGAGGACATGAGGTTCTTGGACTTCATGAGGGATATGTCCAAGGCTTTGGCATTCCCCACGGAGTCTGAGGAGGATCCTCGAGCCGATGAGCTCGAGATCCTCCAGTTTGAGGCCCCCCCCCCTCCGGAGGCCCTTACTGCACCCGTGCCTCCAATCCTGGAACAACTGATGCTCCGTATGTGGGAATCTCCCACATCGGTGCCTGTGATCAGCAAACGGCTGGACTCTATGTATCGAGGCCGCCGAAGCCCTGGGTGTCAGAAGTCGCAGCTGCCACACAACTCCATGGTTGTGGAATCAACCATGCGCAGGCTGAAGAGCCAGAAGATACACTCCTCGGTGCCTCCTGGCAGGGAGGCCCGCAACTTGGATGCCCTCGGCAGAAAGTTCTTCCAGGGATCAATGCTGACCTGTTGGATCCAAGCTTACCCAGCTGTACATGGGCATGTAGCTGAGGGACCTGGTGAAGAAGCTCGCTGGGTTCTCGGCTGGTCTCTCCAAGGGGCCTTTGCAGCACTTCAGGCACCTGTCTACTACCATCCGTAAGTGCTCGAAGTTCATGTCTCGAGCTGCCTATGATGGGTTCGAGTCGGCGGTCCAAGTGGCTGTGGCAGGCATTGGTGCACGCCGCCAAGCACGGCTGCAGTCGTCCGACCTCGAGCGATGGGTTCAGGACAAGTTGATCGATGTCTCATGCCAGGGAGAGAACCTCTTTGGCAAACCCATGACCGACAAGGCGGCTGAACTGGAGACCGAGTACATGACGAGGACACGGCTCTCCAAGAAGACCTCTGCCCCTTCTTGCAAGAAGGGCTCGGGTAAAAAGCCCTTTTACCCGAGGAAGGGGACTGCTTACCAAAGCTACCCCCATTATTGGGCCTCCCCGGCTCCCCCACAGGGGCAGCAGGCCAAGGGACAGGGGCATGGCCCATGTAAGCAGAAAGCCCCCAAACCCCAGGCACTGGCTTCGGCCCAGCCTGGCAGTGGCTTTTGACTCTCAAAACATAGCCCCTCTCCCCATAGGGGACAGGTAGTACACAAGAGGCAGGCTGGCCCTGTATGCCCACAAGTGGGCAACAGTTACCACCGATGCCTGGGTCTTACAGATAGTCCAAGAGGGCTATTTACTACATCTGGCCCAGATGCCACCCCTTACTTTCCAGGAGAGCCCATCAGGTCTCCCCTTCACCGGGACACCTTCTGAAGGAATTGGCAGGTTTTCTCAAGGATCAGGCAGTAGAACCGGTGCCCCACCACCTGCAGGGCAGGGGCTTCTACTCCAGGTACTTCTTGGTACCAAAAAGGACAGGAGGCCTCAGGCCCATCCTCGACCTACGCAACTTAAACAAATTCCTGGTGAGGGAGAAGTTGAAGATGCTCTCCCTTGGAATATTGCTGCCTTACCTCCACCAGGGAGATGGCTATGCTCCTTAGACCTAAAAGATGCGTACACACACATCCTAATACACCCAGACCACAGGCAGTATCTACACTTTGTGGTAGGGGGACAGCACTACCAGTACAGGGTACTTCCCTTTGGCCTGGCCTCAGCCCCCAGGGTGTTTACTAAATGCCTGGCCATGGTGGCCGCCTTTCTTAGACTCCAAGGGGTCTTTGTCTTCCCCTACCTAGACGGTCATCAGAGGCACTTTAGCCAGCGAGGCCCACCAGGCCACATCTCGCACCATTCAAGTGCTGCAACATCTGGGGTTTGTAATCAGTTACCCCAAATCCAGCCTGACCCCACTCAACAGCTAGAGTTCATTGGGGCCAGACTCGACACTATTCAGGCAAAGGCCTACCTGCCTGCAGACAGGGCATGCAGGCTTCTGGCTCTGGCACATCAGGTGAGTCGCAGATCCAAGGTGTCAGTAAGACACTTTCTGCGCCTTCTCGGGCACATGGCCTCTACAGTCCATGTAACACTAGATGCCCGCCTACACATGCAAACCCGCGCAATGGTGCCTCAGAGACTAGTGGTCACAGGCCTCAGGTTGCCTCGGGGACAAGAGTCAGTTTCCAGGCGACTGGTAGGGTCCCTGGGCTGGTGACTTCAGCCACTCCACTTGGAGGTGGCGATGCCTTTCCAGGAACCTCTGCACACGAGGATCCTGACCACTGATGTGTCCCTACTGGGCTGGGGGGCCCATTGCCAGGGGTTCTCTACTCAGGGAGTGTGGTCCCCAGAAGAGAGAGCACATCAGATCAACTTCTTGGAGCTCCGTGCCATCCACCTGGCTCTGGGAACTTTCTGGTGAGTCCTAGCTCACGAGCCTGTTTTGATACAGACGGACAACCAGGTAGCCATGTTCTATGTGAACAAGCAGGAGGGCACAGGGTCTCGCCTTTTGTGTCAGGAAATCCTAGATCTGTGCTCATTTGCGTCCCGGCATGGCATGCAGCTCCGGGCCGTCTACCCTACCGGGTCAGGAAAACTGCTTGGCAGACAGGCTCCGCAGGATCCTCCAGCCCCACGAGTAGCAGCTGGACTGGAGGATAATTCACTGGCTGTTCCAGACCTGGGAAAGGCCAGTGATGGATTTATTTGCGAGCCCGGCCAACCACCTGTTGCCCCAGTTCTGCTCCAGGCAGTACTTCCCAGACAGGGTGGCAGCCGATGCCTTTCTGATATCCTGGTCTGTGGGCCTTCTATATGCGTTTCCTCCGACGTCTCTGGTGGCCGAGACTCTTTTCAAGATCCTCCAGGACAAGGCCTAGGTCATTTTAGTAGCACCGAGGTGACTGAGACAACCCTGGTTTCCACTTCTACTTCAGTTGGCGGTGGAAGCCCCCATTCCCCTGGGGTCTTCCCCGAACCTCCTGTCCCAGAAGGGAGGCACCCTCCTGCATCCCATCCTCAGGTCCCTCAACTTGATGGCGTGGCTGCTGAACGGGTAGCACTCTCTCCACATCTCCTCCCGA
This sequence comes from Ichthyophis bannanicus, assembly GCA_033557465.1. Taxonomy (NCBI): domain Eukaryota; kingdom Metazoa; phylum Chordata; class Amphibia; order Gymnophiona; family Ichthyophiidae; genus Ichthyophis; species Ichthyophis bannanicus. The sequence goes on from CM066035.1 coordinate 575,802,599, forward strand.
AGAAGGTCGAGGAGGTCTTGCTGGCCTCCAGGAGGCCCTCAACCAGAAGGACCTACGCCTTCAAGTGGCGGAGGTTGTAGAGTGGTGTGGGGGGCAGGGTGCCAACCCCTTTTCCTGTCAGGTTGGGGTGGTTCTCAAGTACCTTCTCCACCTTTCGGATTTGGGCATCAAGTCCAATTCAGTCAGGGTGCACCTTAGTGCCCTTGCAGCAAACCATTTCCCGGTGGAGGAGAAGCCCCTCTCCACCCATCCCTTGGTTTCCTGATTCTTGAGGCCTGCTTCTTTTGAAGCCTCCAGTTTGCCCCCCGGCGATTGAGTGGGATCTCAGTGTAGTTCTGGGGAAGCTTACTCGGCCGCCTTTGGAACCAATGGCTACCTGCCATCTACGCTACCTTTCTTGGAAGGTGGTGTTTTTGGTGGCACTCATGTTGGCTGGGTGCATGAGTGAGCTGCAGGCTCTTGTGTCCAACAGGTCTTACACTAGGTTCTATAGGAACTGGGTGATGCTTCGTACACACCCCAAGTTCCTTCCGAAGGTGGTCTTCTCTTTCCACCTCAATCAGGAGCTGGTTCTGCCTATCTTTTTTCCCAGGCCGCATGCCATTAGGGCAGAGACAGTACTGCATACCCTGGACTGTAAGAGGGCGTTGGCCTTCTATATTCAGCGCACGCAGGGTCACAGAAGGGCTTCTCAGCTCTTCGTATCCTATGATTCCAGTAAGCTGGGGTTGGCCGTCTCCATGTGTACGCTGTCCACCTGGATAACGGACTGTATTATCTGGGCATACAGGGCAGCTGAACTTCCGTTGGAGGGTCGTGTCAGGCCCGTCGGGTCAGGGCCATGGATGGCGGCATCAGTGGCTCATTTCCGCTCTGTTCTGCTGGCAGATAGCTGCCGGGCTGTCACTTGGTCTTCCAGTCAGACTTTCACAACTCATTACTGCCTGGATAGGGAGTCCCGACGGGACAGTGCCTTTGGCCAGGTTGTACTCCGTAACCTTTTCGAGGTCTAGGCAACTCTTGCCCTCCAAAACCTCTGTGTTAAGGCTACTGGAGTGCTATTCTTTCAGTTAGATTCCTATAGTGATTGTTGGTGGCTCTCGTAGAGGGAGCCTATTTTTCAGCTGTGGGTTCTTGGTAGCCTATAGCTAGTGAGTCCCATGTGTGAGGACTAACTTCCTGCTTATTCCCGGAAAAAGCGTAGTTACTCACCTGTAACAGGTGTTCTCCGGGGACAGCAGGAATCAGTCCTCATGACCTCCCTCCCCGCCTTGGAGTTGCAGTCCTATTATTATTTTTATATTTTTGCTCTCTTTTAGCTATGCCATTTGACTGAGCAAGATGGCACCCTTGGGCGGGAAGGGGACTGTGCATGTGTGATGCAATTCCCAAAGGCTTTCTTGAAAGCTGGGGATTTGCTTCGCACGAGGGCACCGTCGGCGCCGACGTCACCCATGTGTGAGGACTGATTCCTGCTGTCCCCAGAGAACACCTGTTACAGGTGAGTAACTATTTTATTTTTTTATTTATTTAACAGTTCTTCTATACCGCTCTATTTTAGATCAGAGCGGTTTACATTTAACATCAACTATACAACACAAGGAACTTTGAGTTGTATTTACAATAAACAGGGAGATCAACTTGGAAGTAACTGGGGGAAACTATGTACATTCTTAATTCTATACATTGTATCACACTGGTACCTGATTTCAGGCAGAACATATCTACATTTTATTTACACTGGGGTACATTCTGAGCGATCATTTGATTATCCTTTTTCATGCTGAGTCTGATTGTTTACTTCTAATGAGAGATTGTCTGGGGGGCCATATGTATGGTTACTAAGGCTAGATTCAGGGTAGTATGTAGTGAATGCTGCTTTATTGCCTTCCTGAAGTGGGTTAGGTAAGTGATGTTCCGAATATAGGTAGGGAGAGCATTCCATGCTCTGGGAGCGTAAATCGTAAAGGCCCTATTTGTTGTTGTTCTCGTGCATTTTGTTATTACTTTTGGGACCTCTAGGGTGTTTTGCATCATGGGTCTTCTATTTCTGTTCTGTGGTACTTTATGTATCATCTTGCTGAGGGCTGTGGGGGTCAGAGTGTTTGCGGCTTTGAAAGTTAAGGTTAGAACTTTGTGGCGGATTCTTGCTTGAACTGGTAGCCAATGGAGGTTCATCAGTACTGACGTTATGTGCTCTCTCCGTGAAGCCCCTGTTAGTACTCTTGCAGCAGTGTTCATTGCAAGCTGGAGGGGAGCTAGGGTTGCTTGAGGGAGACCGTGTAGAATTACGTTGGCATAGTCGAAATGAGGTAATATTAATGCCTGATAGATCGATCGGTAGTCGCTGAAGTCGAGTAGCGGTCGGAGATGTTTTAAGGTCTTTATTTTCATGTATACTGTTTTTACTGTGTTTTTTATGTGAGTTTTCAGATCCAGGTGTTGATCCAGTGTAACGCCAAGGTAGCGGATTGTGGATTTGGTTTTCAGTTCTGTGTTGCCGATTTTTAAAGAGAGTGGAGGGGTGAAGTCCTGGTTCCTTGAGATGAAAAGGACATCTGTTTTACTGTAGTTGATTCTCATGTTTTGTGTGCTGAACCATTCTGCTACTGCCTCAAAACATCTTGTTAGAGGGGAGAGGTCCGGTTGGCTAGTCCTGAAAGGGATGTATAGGAGGATGTCATCTGCGTAGGCTAAACAGTTGACCTTGAATGAACGTGCTAGGGCACATATGGGCTGCATGTAGATGTTAAACATCAATGCAGATAGTGACGAGCCCTGTGGTACACCCTGGTTTTGTAAAAATGGTTCGGAGGTTGTGGAGCCTGACCTTACATGTTGCCATCTATTAGTCAGGTATGACTTGCACCACTTTAGGGCTGTTCCCTGAATTCCTTTCTTGCTGAGGCGTTGTATGAGTATCTTGTGACTCACTGAGTCAAAAGCCGCAGCGATGTCGAGGAATATGAGGGCGAATCCTTGATGAATTTTGTCGGTTCCAGAGACTAGATGGTCAAATAGGTTGGTGAGGAGGGTTTCAACCCCATGTGCTTCTCTGAACCCATGCTGGGAAGGATCCAATGGGGCTTCAGTATCAATATGCTGTTGGATTTGGCGCTGTACTAACTTTTCGATTACTTTGGCAAGCATGGGGATACTTGAAATTGGTCTGTATGATTCCACTTTCGATGGGTCCAGCTTGTTATTTTTTAGCAGTGGTCTGATGGATGTTTGTTTCAGACTTTGTGGAAACGATCCGGTTGTAAGAGATTGGTTTATTAATTCGCTCAGATATTGGCTTAGGTCACATCGTAACTCCTTTATCCATAAAGCAGGGCATGGGTCATTGGGTGCGGTAGTAGGGTTGATTGCAGCGATTGTGTCTTCAATCTCTCTGCGTGATATTTTTTCAAATTTGTACAGTGGTGATGGTTGGGGCAAGGTATGCTGAGAGCTGTTTTCCGCGGAGTTCGAGGTTGTACCAGCCTGGGTCACTTCAGGTTGAAGGTAGTTGGTTGCAGATGTAGTAGTCTGGACCATTTTTGACTGTAAATAGTTGGAGTATGCCTGGGGGTGTGGCATCTGTGACTGGTCTGCAGGAGGTTCTCTAATGAGAGATTTCACTATATTGAAGAGGTCGTGGGGCTTGTTTAGTGACCGCTTCAAGATGTCGGAATGATATTGTTTTCCGCTTTTTTGTTAATTCATCATCGCGGTGTACTCTTAGGTGAGCGATGTAAGTATCTTGTGCAACCGTAGAGTGAGACCGACGCCATCTTCTCTCTAGCCTGCGCAGGCACTTGAGTGAGTCTCGGAGATCTTTGGTATACCATGGTGCATGGTCTCGTTTCTTTGTTGTTTTATTTGTGGCTGGTATGCATGAAATGGTCTTGAGGCTCTCGTCCCAGGTGGACACCAATGCATCTAGGTCGTGTGGTATGTTGAGGAGTGGGAGGATGCTTTCTCCAGGAACAAGCAGGAAGGCAGTCCTCACATATGGGTGACGGCGCCAATGGAGCCCGTGCGGAAGCATTTCCCCAGCTTTCAAAGAGAGCCCTTTGGGAGATGCCACCACACATGCGTGGTTCCCTTCCTGCCTAAGGGTGCCATCTTGCTCAGTGTCCATTTTCCGTGTAGCCGAACAAATGGACGTCCAGCATCCTGGAAAAATGTCTTTAAAACTTAGTAATTCAGTTTAGCTTTCCAGTAAGCGAACAAGTTCCTCGTCCCGCCTCGAGCTGGTATCCTCTGACCCGTTCTTTTCCACTTTTTTTCATCTCTAGGTTCCGTTGACCAGCGTGTCGCATCCTTTTTTGCCCAGGGGTCATCGACCCCATCCGGATGCATCCCAGTGGGATCAAACAATGTGACCGATGCAGTCAAGCCATGTCCATCACTGATGCCCATGATTGCTGCCTGCGTTGCCTGGGACTGGAACACGACAGTTTCAGTTGTGACCTTTGCCAGGCCATGTCGGCAAAAACCAACAAAAAGATGTTGGAATTTGTCAGACGGCTGCCTGGGTGAGAATCTTCACACTCTTGGCAAGTGCATATATCTATATGATTTGCAAGGTATTGTGGGCAATGTAGTTCATTCACACCAGACACAGCTGCTGACAATAATTTAGTTGTGCTCTTGGGTAAAGCCAATAAGATATTTATTTATGGGGTTATTTCTCCCAACACAGATATGCTTGGTAGCACATAAATTAGGTTACTTGCTTTCAGTGTTAACTTGGAAAAACAAAGTCAAAATCAGGAAAACAACAAATGAAAAGCCACAAAGCAAGAAACAAACTGTTCTTTTCAGATTAACTTCTGATTACTTCCCACACAGATACAGAAGTGATTCTCTCCTAGCTCACAAGCAATTAGGTAAGGCTTAATTGCTAGCAGTCACCAGCTGAAACCCCTTAGCTGGCTTGCCTTCCACTGTGTGGGTCAAATCCTGCTTCAGGAGCTTTTCTGAGTAGATTAAAGAACAAATTTGTATTTCTTTGTGATGGTTGCTGTACTTTATAACAGAAAGTTACCAACGGAGTTTAGATAGAGAGCAGTCCATATAAACAGGATCCTCATCTGCTATTATTCCCCCTTGTTCAACAAGCATGGGTTCAATATCATGGATTGGCACAGATGAATCTCTCAATGGAGCATTTTCAGGAGAATACTTGTTTCCCTGCTGTTTTTCAAGGTTATAGCTAGGGCATAGATCAGTGTTCATACCTGAGCTTCCATTGCTGCTAGAGTTCCTCTCTATATAGCCTGGCCAGTATGTAGTCCAGTTCTTATGTCCAGCCTTCCAATCCAGATCCCTGGACACTGGATCTCTCTTCACATACCTTCTGGCACAGGTCTTAGGGTCCCTTCCACGTGCAGCCGTCTCCCTCACAGGTAGCCTCTGGAGATTCCTAGCTCTGCAGCACCATTCCTCTGGCTTTCCCCAGTCCAATGGTGTATTCTGGCCCTTGGAATACTTCCCAGTATACGTACTGCTTTGGACTCTTCTAGACCCCTCAAAGGCTTTTCTCCTCTTTCTTCCAGAGGGTCTCTTTCCCTCTCTGTCCGTCCGGTTTGGCTTCTGCTTCTGATGATCCTTCAGATGAAACTGATGGTCCTTCTCTGGATATCCAAGGTGATCATGAAGATGGTCATCTGTAGAATAAACTCTACTCTTATTCTGCTTAGATGAGTGATCCTCCCTAACACAGCGCAGCTGTGCTGAATCAGTCCCTGCCCTTTGAATGAGTGCTTAGGGATTACCTCATAGCCCTCCTGCTTGAACATACGTTTCCCCACTTCAGCTCCTCTAATGGCTGTTGGAAACCTGGTGCATTCTGGGACTGGTAGTCTTTTATGGCAAAATTCTGTTTTCTTATTTCTACCAGAACTGACAGGTTGCTTGTTCAGAGTCACTTCACCTTTTCTATAGCTCCTTCCTGAGCTATGATAAGCTTCCTTATCACAAATTGCAGGAAAAGATGTTCCCGAGGTCAGACTCCACGTCCTGGTGCCCAGCTCCAAGGCAAGCACATCCTACAATGCCTGGGTGTCCTCAGAGTCCCGCGGCCACAGATCCTCTGAGAGGACCCCGGAGCAGGAGCGGAAGAAAAAAGTCCTCGAAGATCCCGGAGGTCAGTCTAGAGAAACCCGGTAAATCACAATGGAGGGGTCGAAGAAGTATGCCATACTGGGTCAGACCAAGGTCCATCAAGCCCAGTATCCTGTTTCCACCGTGGCCAATCTAGGTCATACGTACCTAGCAGTTTCCCCAAAAGACAGGTTCCACAATGCTTGTATTGGGTCAAGCATTGATATTCTGGGTCCCTCTTAATAATGGTTTATGGACCTTTCCTCCAGGAACTTGTCCAAACCTTTTTTTTTTTTTTTTAATTAGGTTTTAACAAAATACATTGTCCAAACATGGTACAAAGAAAAGTAAGCTCCCAACAGCAATATAAAAAAAAATAACTATACATCAAAGTAAACATATAAGGGAAGCAAACGTAAATAGCCCACATCAAGAGAGCCTAACTGTTATACAACGTAAAGAACTAATACAAACATCCAAAAAAAATGGAAAGAAAACAAGTCCGAATGGACCACAATATAGGAGGTAAATCAATCAAACATCACCTTCCCCTACCGAACCCTGCCTATCCAAAAGAAATTTCTCCAGATGAGTCACGTCCTGAAAAAAAATATGAAGCATTATCATAATTAATGATACACTTACATGGAAACCGTAAAAAAAACGAAGCCCCCATAGCTAGAACCCGGGACGTAAGGGCCAGAAATTGTATTTATTTATTTATTTAGACAGTTTTGTATACCGCCTTATCCTTCAATCAAAGCGGTCACAACACAATTGGGGGATACATTTAACACGCAGGGATATGAGATACTTACAGGGAACATGGGCAGTGGAGGGTTAAGTGGCTTGCCCAAGACCACAAGGAGCATCTGTGGGACTAGAAACCCCAGTCCTTCCGGCCCAAGGTTGCTGTCCTTTAGTGGGATTTGAACCCCTGACCTTCCGGCCTGAAGTACCTTGTCCCAACCACTAGGCTACTCCTCCCATCAATTTTGATGAAACAACGTATATTAAAAGCTTTCTTTAAGGCTAAGTCATCTAAGTTCTGTGGACAGACTATAAATATATTCCCTCCGGCGCATTTGAGTAGGACGTTTCATCAAAATTGATGAAAAAGTGACCAACATAGTAGCGCGTAGTGAGATTACATCAAGGGAATCTTCCAGAAAAGCAGTAATATTCCTTTGCGTCCCTCTTGTCCAGTCCCGGAACCATAGAGTTTAGAACCTCCACCAGCAGCTTTGGAGACTGAAAGACGTCATCACTTAGATGTCACTGGTATAACCAGGCAAGCACCACCCCTCTTCCACCAGTACTTTCAGTCTCCAAGCAGCTTGGAGGTTCTGAGCCAGGGACAGGGCTCAGTAGGAACAAATAAGCAGAGCTTTCTTTTTGAACATTTATTTTGGGGTTTCCTTTACTTTTAATTTTGTTTATTGGGTTTGTTTTAGGTGCAGATCTGCTGCTGCTGGAAGGGTTCCTGCTTGCTGTGGACCTGTCTCTTTTCCCTCTTCCTCTTTCTCTCTTCCCCCTCCCTCTCTCTCTAGTTTTCTTTTTGTGTTGAAGTTTGGCCCCAGCGTGTAAACGAGCATCAAAGAACCACAATTGCTCAGTTGCCTCCTTGCTCCCGAACCCGCTTAGAATGGGTGAGGAGCAGGTGGAAGGCTGAACGTCAAAGCAGCAGTGGGACAGGGGCTTGCAAGCCAGTGAGGGCTTTTCCCTGCATGATAACGACAGAAAACCGCCGGAGCTGAAGCCGGGTGAAGGCTGTGCTCCGGTGCCGATTATTCTCCTCTGCCCACCCCCTCCTCCCTCGCAGTAAGTACCGGCTCAGGGGAGGCTTTTACTGTGGCTCCCGGCTGTCAGGGAAGTTCGGGGTCTTGCCGCGTGGTTTTTTGAGCGGGAACGCTGGCGGTGGCCATTTTAGGTGCCGCGTTTCCAGAGACAGAGTTTCTTTGGTTCATTTGACAGCCTTAGGGGCTTCGTTTTGGAGTCGGGCTGACGGGGTTCGGCTAGTTGGGGCAGATCTACCTCGATTGTTAAAAAAAAAAAAAAAAAAAAAAAGCACGTGAGCGTTTTTTTTTCTCGGAGGCGATCCTGGCTAGCTGGGCCATTGAACTAATCACCTCATTGTTTTTGCAGCGCACAGGGAACCTGGGGTTTCTGACTGCTGGAGGTTGCAAAGATAGGGTAGTTGACTCCTACAGAAGATGCCAGCTAAGTCCCGCTGTCTCGTCTGTGGGGTGAGGCGCAGCGAGCTTTTGGAGTCTGGTGTGTGCAGGGGCTGTTCTTTAGAGGCAGAAGTTATGGAGAAGGCGCTGGGGAGAGCGGCTGGAGAGCAGTCAGCAATCCCCTCAGAAATAGAGTCCGAGCCGCCTTCCTTGGGTCTCCCGGAGCCGACGGCGGGGCCATCATCGACAGGGGGCGCTTCCCTGGCGGCGGGGGGGAGCCAGGGAGGGGGTGTGGCTGGCATTCCCGCGGATTTCTTCTCCCTTATGCAGAAGACGTTTGCCTTGCTGCAGCCCGGGCTGGGAGCACAGTCCCAAAGACCAAAGGGTCACAAACGGGCAGGGTCGGGGGGCCTCCTGGAGGGGGAGGCGGGTCCGGCCAAGAGACGAAGAGAGGCGGTGGAGGAGAGTCCGTCTTCCGCGGTGGACGACGAGGTAGCGGTGTCAGATATAGAGGGGGAAGGCGCCTCAGATGAGGAGCTAGAAGATGGAGAGTTACCGGACGCGGAAGAGCAGAGTAGAGTGGTCCGGGTGTTTTGGCGGGAAGAGTTGTTGGTGCTGATTGCTGAAACTCTAAAGACATTGAACATGCCCTTGGTGGCGCCGACGGCAGAGGAAGCGTTGGAGGATCCTCTCATGCAAGCGGTTAGAACGTCCCAACGAGTGTTCCCGGTTCATAGAGTCTTTCGGAACATGATTCAAGAAGAGTGGGAGTCCCCGGAGTCGGCGCTGTGGGGCACCAGGGCCTTAGCCCGGTTATATCCACTTTCTGACCAGGATAGAGAGAGCTTTCGTTCGCCGAAGGTGGATGCGGCCGTGTCGGCGGTCACTAAGAAAACCACAATTCCGGTTGAGGGGGCCGCAGCATTAAAGGATGTACAGGACAGGAAATTGGATACTTTGTTGAAGCAGGTGTTTGATATTTATTTATTTATTTATTTATTTATTTATTTAACAGTTTTTATATACCGTCTTTCTACTAGTCAAGACGGTTTACATGAAACATTGGTACAGTGTATTACAACTGTTTACAAGGAACAATTAACAATATAGGCTAATAGGGTTACAAGTGAACTGTATAATAAGTTAAAAGTAACAAGAACAAGTTAATAATGTAATGGAGAGAGGTAAAGGAAAGCAACTGGTTAGGATAACTATTTACATTAGCTAAATTTGAGAACTTGGTTGCATAAAGTTTTGGGTAGAAATAAAGGAGTAGGGTAGAGGTAGATTACGAAAAGAAGAGTTAGGGTGGGGAGGAAAAATGTTCTATAAAGAGGTATGTTTTTAGTTTTTTGCGAAATTCTGTGTGGCTCTCACAGTTGCGTAGTTCGGGGGGGAGGGTGTTCCATAAAGATGGGGCGTAAAGGGAGAAGGTTCTATTACTTGTAGCTTGTTTGCAGTGCCTATTGATTGTAGGAATGGATAGCAAGTTTTTGGTGGAGGTACGGTGTGTTCTTGTGTTACTGGGGAAAGCGAGGAGTGAGGTGAGGCATGGTGCTGATTCGTTTAAGATTATTTTGTGGATTAGGGTGAGGACCTTAAATTTAACTCTGTGATGTATAGGTAGCCAGTGAAGGTCGTGTAGGACAGGTGTGATATGAGCTCGTCTGGGTTTGTTGGATATGAGCCTTGCTACCGTATGTGTGCCCTTTCCTTGCAGGCCTCGATAGCGGGAGCGTGGGTGGCCAGAGGCTGCTTGTGGTGGTCCCAGCGTCTGCAGGAAGGACTCCTGGACAGGCAGACGGAGGAATTAGCGCGGCTGGAGTCGGGCACAGCGTATTTATCGGATATTCACTACGATCTTATTCGAGGTCTGGCCAAACGTATGGCCTCGGTGGTGGCGGCTAGTCGGTATCTCTGGCTATGTAACTGGTCGGCAGACGGGTCTTCCAAAGCACGGCTTAGTAAGCTCCTCTTTAGGGGGAAGCTTTTGTTTGGTGAGGATTTGGAGAAGCTGGTCAAGGACCTTGGGGAGTCCAAGGGGGGTCGGCTCCCGGAGGATAAGCTAAAACAAGGCCGCGGGACGACTGGGTCCAGGGGGCTCTCGAGGGATTTTCGTAGATTTTGGTCCCCGTGTTTTGGCCAACCTCAGAGGGGGCGGTTTACTCCACGAGGCCAGGCCTTTCGAGGTTTCCGAGGGGTGGGCAGAGGTTTTGCCTCCTTCCACTCCTCAAACGGCAAGAAATCCCAATGAGATAAGGCAGACCCAGGTGGCGGAGGTGCCCGTGGGAGGAAGGTTGCGGGAGTTTTACCCTGCCTAGGTCCGAATTACCTCGGATCAGTGGGTGTTGGAGGTCATTCGAGAAGGCTATGCTCTGGAGCTTCATTGGCCCGTCTTAGATTCCTTTGTCCTTTCCCCGTGCAGAGCTCTGTGGAAGTTACGAGCAGTCGCAGACACGCTACGGCAGCTGAGGCAACTCGGGGCGGTGGTGCCCGTGCCGGTGGACCAATACGGCTGCGGTCGATACTCCATCTATTTTGTCGTTCCAAAGAAGGAGGGCACTTTTCGGCCAATTCTGGATTTAAAAAGGGTGAATCGTTGCCTTCGTGTAACCCATTTTCGGATGGAAACCTTGCGCTCGGTCATTGCGGCGGTCAGGGAGAATTTCTAACGTCGTTAGACCTTACGGAGGCGTATCTTCATATTCCCGTGCGCCACGAGCATCAAAGGTTCCTGCGCTTTGCAGTGCCAATGGGGCATTTTCAGTTCCGGACGATGCCCTTCGGACTAGTGATGGCGCCTCGGACGTTCACAAAGATCATGGTGGTTGTGGCGGCGGCGCTCCGCAAGGAGGGGATTTTGGTGCATCCTTATTTGGACGATTGGTTGATTCGAGCAAAGTCCAAGGAGGAGAGTGCTGCGGCCACTGGCCGGGTAGTAGAGTTGTTGGAAAGCCTCGACTGGGTGGTCAATTTTGCAAAGAGCAAGCTGCTTCCTTGTCAAACTCTGGAGTACTTGGGAGCGCGCTTAGAGACAGAGCAAGGGGTGGTGTTTCTCCCAAGCCAGAGGGCACAAGCATTAAGGGAATTCATGCGGAGGTTTTTGGAGTGCAGGGCTCCGACGGCGTGGCAGTATTTGCAGTTGCTCGGAACGATGGCGGCCACGATCGAAAGTGTGCAGTGGGCCAGGTTTCATATGCGGCCGTTGCAGAGCGCTCTTCTCAGGCGTTGGTCTCATCAGTGGGATGCGTTGTCTCAACGACTGGTGTGTTCTCCGGAAGTGCGGCAGGAGCTTCATTGGTGGTTGCAGCCCGGAAGCCTGGAAGGTGGGGTATCTCTGGAGGCTCCATCCTGGACGCTGGTTACGGCGGATGCCAGCCTCGCGGGATGGGGAGCACATTGCAAGGGAAGGTTTGCCCAGGGGCACTGGTCGTTGCAGGAGAAGCGGTGGTCCATAAACAGGTTGGAGATGTGAGCGGTGTATCTCGCGCTTCTGGAGTTTCAGAAGAGCTTGGGTCGAGTGGCGGTACGGGTGCTGTCCGACAATGCGACGATGGTGGCTTATATCAATCGCCAAGGCGACACGGGGAGTGCGTCGCTGCAGGCAGAGGCGAGTCAGCTATTGCGCTGGGCCGAGCAAAATTTGGAGGCGTTGTCAGCGCAGCACGTGGCCGGAGTAGACAATGTCAAGGCAGATTTTCTAAGGCGCCGCAGAGTGGATCCTGGGGAGTGGGGCCTACACCCGGAGTTCTTTGTGATGCTAGTGCGGCGCTGGGGGACCCCGATAATGGATTTCATGGCAAGCTTCGAGTCAGCGAAGGTAGAGAGGTTCTTCAGCAGGCGGAGAGAGTGAATGTCGGAAGGCCTCGATGCGTTGGCGCAGCGGTGGCCGGTGGGCGGGTTTCTCTGTGTTTCCACCTTGGGCGCTCATAGCAAAGGTGGTCCAGCGCATAGAGAGGCATCGCGGCCTGGTCGTTCTGGTAGCGCCCGATTGGCCCAGAAGACCATGGTATGCGGATTTGATACGGCTGATGGTATAGAGGCCGTGGAGGCTTCCACTTCGAGGGGATATCTTGCTGCAGGGGCCGTTACGCATGCCGCAGGTGGGTCGATTCTCGCTTACGGCATGGCTCTTGAAAGGGCTAGGCTGAGGTCCAAGGGGTACTCGGCGGCGGTCATTTCTACGTTGCTAAAAGCTCGGAGGCGTTCTACGTCGCTCGTGTACACCCGGGTGTGGCGTGTGTTTGAAGCGTGGTGTGGTGAGCGAGATCTGCGACCTTTGAAGGCTTCTGTGCCACATATTCTTTCCTTTTTGCAAGATGGCATGGAAAAGGGACTGACGGCTAGTTCCTTGCGGGTGCAGTTGGCGGCCATCTCCTGTTTCCGTGGGAAGATTCAGGGTCAGCTAGTAGGGGCGCACAGCGATATTCGGCGTTTTCTATGAGCGGTGCTGCTTCTGAGGCCGCCGAGGCGTAACTCAATTCCTCCGTGGGATCTGAATGTTGTTTTAGAGGCTTTGATTGGAGAACCATTCGAGCCGTTAGATAAGGCTTCCCTTAAGGACTTGACGTTGAAGACAGTTTTCCTGGTAGCTATTTGCTCCGCTAGAAGGATTTCGGAGTTGCAGGCGCTGTCTTGTAAGGAGCCGTACTTGTCTTTTTTCAATCACAAGGTGGTCTTGCGCACGGTCCCAGCCTTTTTGCCTAAGGTGGTGTCAGGGTTTCACGTTAACCAGGTGGTGTCACTCCCGGTGTTTTCTATGGAGCAGAAGGATCAGTCGGGCGGTCGGTTGCATCGTTTGGACGTTCGACGGGTACTTAAAAAGTATCTCCGTAGAACAGCGGCTTTCTGAAAGTCCGACTGGCTGTTTGTCGCCTTTGGAGGTCTGCGGAAAGGAGAGGCGGCGGCGAAGTCTTCGATTTCGAGGTGGTTGAAGGAGGCTATAGCATCGGCCTACCTGTTGAAGGGTAAGGTGGTTCCAGTGGGTCTTCGTGCGCACTCGACCAGGGCGCAGGCGGCTTCTTGGGCAGAATTCAGTTTAGTGCCGGTCGAGGACATTTCTAGAGCGGCGACTTGGTCCTCGCTGCATTCCTTTGCAAGGCACTATCGTCTTGATGTCCAGGCGAGGGGGGATGTGCGTTTTGGCTCAGCGGTACTTCAGGCTGGGCTTGCAGGTCCCTCCCGTTGATATTCACTGCTCTGTTACATCCTCTATGGTTCCGGGACTGGACTAGAGGGACGCAAAGGAAATGAAAATTAGACTTACTTGCTAATTGTTGTTCCCTAAGGAACTCTAGTCCAGTCCCGGACCCCTCCCAGGGTATTACGCAGCTTGCAGCCTGAAGTTGAAAAAAAAAAAAAGGATTTCTTTCTTAGGGAGGTGCACAGGAGAGATACAGTGAGGTCTTTTTTTGAGCAGCAGGGCCTGTTTAGCTCGGGGGCACGATGGTGCAGTCCTCATGAGCGAATAGTTTTTTACATAATTCCGGGGGCATATAGGTTCGGGATCGTTTTTAAATACTTCATTTTTGTTATGGTTGATTCCTGTACCTGCTTATTTGTTGCTCTGCTTAGTCTGCTTTGTCAATAGGTACTGGTGGAAGAGGGGCGGTGCTTGCCTGGTTATACCAGTGACATCAAAGCGATGACGTCTTTCAGTCTCCAAAGCTGCTGGTGGAGGTTCTAAACTCTATGGTTCCGGGACTGGACTAGAGTTCCTTAAGGAACAACAATTAGCAGGTAAGTCTAATTTTCATTTAGTCACTGAAGGGACTATTTCATCCAGTTCACCCTCAACAGGTTTTACTTTTTTGGAAGCAGCAGGAATATAGTAAATCTGCCTAACATCAACTGGATCTGATATAGCTAAAATTTCTTTTAAATATTTCCCTAATAAGATCTTAGGTGACAATAATGACGTCTGAGGAAAGTTTAAAAAACGCAAATTGCAAGCCCGCATAGAGTTCTCCAGGGATTCTACTTTAGAGTGCAAAATTAAAGAATCTTTAATTCCAATCACGTTTACGGATTGAAGAGGAGAAACCTGGGATTCAAATTTGGTAACGGCTACATCGATCATGGAAACTTTCTTATCCAGCTGCTGTAATGATACAGCGGCCTCCTGAGTAAATTTACATAAGGAGCCAACAGCCACAGATACCTTAGTATCAATGCATTTTAAAGCTCCCCATAAATCTCTTAAAGTAATTTCTGCGTCCGGAAGTACAACTGGGAGTTCCTTAGAACTCTCCAATGTTGCAAGGTGAACTGGAGTAGGTAAAGAAACTAAGTCATCCTTCCTGCGCACATCAGAAAAGGTCCCTGAAATATAATCATTCATTAGGACAGGACAGGGAGGAGGGGATCTCCCGCCGGGGCTTAAAGAGTCCCCCTCGGGGAAGATTGTGCCAGCGGCTTAAGAGCGAAATGCTTATCTAAAGGGCCGGCTTGTTTAACTACATCAGAACCGGCCTCTAAAGGTTTGGGCTGAGATTTAGCCTTACGTTTACCCATAACAAAACGTTAAGAAACAACGACAACAAATACAACCATAAACGTTATATGACCATAAATAGCCACAAACCTTAGCATTCTGCCCCTTTAGACACGCCCCTTCAAACACACCCCGCAATCGCTCTCTGCAATCGCGGAGAAGAAGGAGAAAACAACTTATAACCCTCAAGGTCCCACAGAGAGCCGGCTGCCTCGAACACGCCTGCCCGGTAGATGCAGGGTAGCAGCAGCGTCGGGAGTCAGGTACAGCCACTAGAGCCCAGTGGCCTGATGGACAGGGCCTCACCTCCTCACACACCAACAGTCCGCTCCACTTCCAGAATATCTGGGGGAAGTTTTTAAAGCCGTCAAGGTCCCACAGAGAGCCGGCTGCCCCGGGCATGCCTGCCCGGTAGAAGCAGGGTAGCAGCAGTGTCGGAAGTCAGGTACAGCCGCTAGAGCCCAGTGGCCCGATGGACAGTGCTTCACCTCCTCACACACCAACAGTCCGCTCCCCTAAACCTTTTTAAACCCAGCTACACTAACAGTCTTTACTACATCCTCAGGTAACAAATTCCAGAGTTTGATTACATGTTGAGTGAAAAAATATTTTCTTTTATTAGTCTTAAATAGTTTACCCTGTAGCTTCATTGCATGTCCCCTAGTCTTTCTATATTCTGATAATGTAAACAATCGATCTACGTTTACCCGTTCCACTCTGTTCATTAATTTATAGACTTCTATCATATCTCCCCTCAGCCGTCTCTTTTCCAGGTTAAAGAGCCCTAACCTTTTTTAGCCTTTCTTCATAGGGGGATCCTTCTATCCCCGTTACCATTTTGGTGGCTCTTCTCTGAACCTTTTTGAATAACGCTATATCCTTTTTAAGATACAGTGGCCAGTATTGCACACAATATTCAAGGTGCCGTCTCACCATGGAACGATATAGAGGCATTATAATATCCTTTGTTTTATTTTCCATTCCTTTCCTTATCATACCTAGCATTCTATTTGCTCTCTTGGCAGCCACTGCACACTGGGCCGAGGTTTTTAACATATTATCCACAATGACGCCTAAATCTTTTTCCTGAGTGGTGGTTCCTAATGTGGAACCCTGCATTGTGTAACCATAGTTTGGGCTATTCTTCCCTAGGTGCATAACTTTGCACGTCCACATTAAATTTCATCTGCCATTTTCATGCCCAGTCTTCCAATTTATCAAGATCCTCTTGCACTTTTCCACAATTCTCTTGGGTTTTAACAACTTTAAATAGTTTTGTGTCATCTGCAAATTTGATAACCCCACTCGTTGTTTCCTTTTCCAGGTCATTTATGAATATGTCAAAAAGCAGCAGACCCAGCACAGATTCCTGGGGTACACCACTATTCACCTTTCTCCATTGGGAAAATTAGCCATTTAGCCCTACCCTCTGCTTTCTATCTTTTAACCACATACTCCCAAATCGAAACCACATACTCCCAAACACTTATCACAAGAGACAATCACATCTTCTTTATGTATCTCTTGATCTTACAAACTCCACCAAAGACAAAAACAAAAAAGCGAAACATCAACCAGACCTAAAATGTGCACTTGTTAATGCACGCTCTACACGCAATAAATGGCCTGTAATCACAGACCTAATAACCAAATACAATTTAGATATACTTTTGGTTACTGAAACTTGGCTCTCTAATACAGACAACGTAATATTAAACCACCTTACTCCACCCAACTTCACAATCTACACCTGCAACAGAGAACACAGAAGAGGCGGTGGTGTCCTAATACTTGCAAAAACAGTGCTACAATATCGCATAAATTTAATCAAAAGTACACAACACTTAAACACACTAACTATTACCAACAAATCCAACTCCATTAACCTCATCTACAGAGCACCAAATGCTGTCTCTGAGCTTTCAGACATCATTGACCTAGCCTGTAACCCAGAAGACCCCTCCAAACCAAACTGGTTATTAGGCGACTTTAATCTGGCTTCTACTCAACCTACCCTAGCCAAGTCTTTCTTAGAAGCAATGTCTGACCTCAACTACAAACAAGTAGTGGTTAATCCCACCCATCAAAGTGGGAATCTCTTGGACCTAATCTTTATCCCTCAACATGACATGATTATGTTGAACAAAATTGATCTCTCTATTACCCCTGTCCCATGGTCTGACCATAACCTAATAACTTTTCAGATACCAGCATATCAATCCACAGACTACTGTCTAAACTCAACTGGATGCAAAAGATCTACAAGATTCAAGCAACTAGACAGTGATGACTTAAAAAAACATGCTCTCCCAAAGCTTGCCAAACTATCAGATAATCTCAATGATATTGTAAATAACTGGAACAATACCCTCTCCTCATACTCGCAACTCCCAGCCTTGATCAAAAAGTCAACATCTGACAACAGAGTTACTAAAAAACAATCTGCCCCATGGTTCTCACATGAACTATGTACCTCTCTCCTCCACCTCAGAAAGCTTGAGAGAAAATGGAGAAATACACGTAATTCCTCTGACCAAACCACCTACTTAGAACATCTTAAACAACATCGTGAATCAATTTGGGCTAAGAGAAAAGAATGCCATGCTGATATCCTCAGCCGCTCTCTGAATAAACCAAGAGACTTATTTATTGTTTATTGTTTATTGTTTATCAAGCATTTGATATACCGCCCCCCATTACACCGGGGCGGTTTACAATTCAAAAAAAAAAAAAAAAAAAGAAAGAGAAAGAAAGAAAGGAAATACAAACAATAGAGACAGGAAAGAGAGAGATCAAGAAGAGGGTAATGAGACTCATAAAGTAGAGGGGAAGGAGAGTCAAGGGTATGGGGGGAGGTTGAAAGCAGTGGAGAAAAGGTGGGTCTTTAGTAGGGAACGAAATTTGGGATAAGACTCTTCCAATCTTAAGGCAATGGGCAGGGAGTTCCACAGGGAGGGGCCGACGTAGAAGAAGGCTGACTGTCTGGTGACCTGTAGATGTGCTTGTGAGGGGGAGGGGAGGTGTAAACGGTTGATATGAATAGAGCGAAGACTCCGGGTGGGTGTGTGGAATGTTAACAGGTCGGCTAAATATTGAGGTCTGTGGGAATACATTGCACGATGAACAAGTGTAAGGATCTTGAATTGTGACCGAAATTTTACCGGGAGCCAATGAAGCTGTTGCAGGATGGGAGTGATATGATTGCGGGGGGAAGCATGGGTAATCATCCGGGCCGCTGTGTTCTGTAGAAGTTGTAATCGTTGACGCTGATACTGAGGGATACCAATGAATATAGAATTGCAAAAATCAAGCCTAGTAATGACGAGTGAGAGAAGGAGAGTGATCAGAGCTTGAGAGGATAAGAAAGGACGGACAGTACGAATGGTTCGGAGACAAATGAAAGAACGACGAGAAACCTGGGAGATATGATCAGCAAATGTAAGGGTGCTATCAAGCAGAACACCTAAATAACGAAGCTTAGGTACTAAAGAAATAGAGGAGCCAGAAAAGGAAGGAGTAAGAGAGGGACAAGCAGAGGTGTGAGGAAACCAGATAGCGGCAGTCTTGGAGACGTTAAGAACAAGACAGTTGGAAGATAACCAGGAGGATACCAAGGAAAGGCAGTTATTTAATGGGGTGATGTCAGGATAGGAAGAGGAAGTGTGATGCAAAAGGAAAATGTCGTCGGCATAGTAGTACCCTGAAATACCCGATTGCTGGATGAGTAGTGCTAATGGGGCCAAGAATACATTAAACAGTAATGGTGCAAGGACAGAACCCTGATGGACACCACAAGTGAGAGGGAAGCGATCTGTAGTGACTGAAGTAGAATGAACAGCAAAAGTGCGAGCATGCAAGAAAGAGTGGAACCAGCGAAAGGCAGTACCTCTAACACCTGCATTGCGTAATCTAGAGAGGAGAAGAGAAATGATCAACCAGATCGAAAGCCGCTGAAAGGTCTAAAGACACCGCCACCGAGATATCACCACGATCATGTGCAGAGTGTATTTCGTTCATGACAGCAGTGATGACAGATTCGACGCTGTGGCCTGGCCGAAAGCCAGACTGACGGGGGTGAAGGAAATGTGTAGTGTCAAGGTGATGCGCAAGTTGTGAGAAAACAGTTTTCTCAAGAAGTTTAGAAGCAAATGGCAGATTTGAAACCGGACGATAATTGGCTGGAACAGATGGATCTAAAGTAGAGTTCTTCAAGAGGGGGCGTACAAGTGCATGCTTCCATAGATGGGGAAAAGCTCCAGAAGCAAGACTGGAATTAATGATAGTGAGAAGCGGAGGGAGTAGGCCAAGGGAAGGTTCAGAAAGCCAAGTAGACGGTATTGGATCTGATGGACAGTTAGACTTGCGAGTTGTAGAAAGGGACTGAAGAAGCTCTGGCGGAGTAAGGGGATGGAATTTGGCCCAGAAGTGAGATAGAGGAGAGGAAGGAGGGGGTGAAGCAGGAAGGGGGGAGGAAAGAGCCTGAGGACATGACGGAAGGGAGATGCGTAGATCATGAACCTTGGAAGAGAAGAAGGAAGCCAGCTGGAGAGCACTGGGAGTAGAATTGGAAGGTTGAACAGTTTGTGCAGAGCGGGATTGTATTTGTGACAGGGTACGGAGGGTTGAGAACAAGTGCCGAGACCTATTGGGAGCAGATGCAATAGATTCAGAATAGAAGGTACGCTTAGCTTGGAAAAGATTGGTGCGATATTGAGCAATCTAGTAAAGTCCTTTATCAATCAACCATCTCCGCCACAACAAGAAGGGATTCAGCCCCAAGCCTATGCGAACTACATCCAATCCAAATCAATAAAAACAAATACTACATCATTACATGAACCTGTCCAAACTTCCCTTCCGCAGTTTTCAATCACCAACCTCTCACCACCCTCTGTAAAAACCATAAATGAAGTTATTACCTCCAACACGACAACTTCACCATCTGACCCATGCCCAGCACACTGGATAAGATCTATGCGCACAGAACTCAGCCCTTTTATAGCTAACATAGCGAAGCTGTCATTTGAATCTGGTGTCTTCCCAGATGCTCTCAAACATCCATCCATCCGACCACTGCTGAAAAACAACCAGCTTGACCCAAAGAAGGAGGACTCATACCGTCCAATCTCTAGTATCCCATTTCTAGCCAAAATTCTTGAGAAATTAACTCTCAGGCAGATACAACAGCATATAGACTCATTTTCCCCTTTAGATCCATGTCAACATGGATTCAGGGAAGCCCACGGTGTAGAAACTCTAACAACATTAATCAATACACTTATCAACGGCATTGACAATCTGAAAAATGGCTTTGCTCTAATATTTCTTGATATAGCTGCTGCATTCGATTCAGTGGATCACATACAACTACTAAAGCGACTTCATGAGAAGGGAATCAAGAATCATGCTTGGGACTGGTGCAAATCCTACCTGGAAGGTAGATTACAACAAGTTCGTATTGGTAATGCTACTTCAAATCCCTTTCAGCAGAAACAAGGTGTACCACAAGGCTCCTCCTTGTCTGCGCTGCTGTTCAACATCTATATGCAGCCAATCTGTGACATCGCACGCTCTTTTGGTATATCCTGCCTTATGTATGCGGATGATGTGCTATTATTCTCACCGATATCTGTATCATACCCAAACTATACAGTGCTAATCAACTGTTTTAATTCAATAACTGATTGGCGCTTCTCTCAAAACCTCCGTATTAACTTTAAAAAAACAGAGGTTCTAATAATCACAAGGAATAAATCTTTCTCCCCTCCATCAATTCTAAAAGTCAGAGATGCTGATCTCCCAGTCAAATCAAATATTCAATATCTAGGAGTAATTCTGGATCAAAGGTTAGACTTCAAGGAACATATAAAACACACCATAAAGGTTGTTTACTTCAAGATAAAAACCCTTCGTCATCTGAGACCTATGATGAAGTCTGATGACTTCCGCACCATCTTTCAAGCTCTAGTCATGTCGCACTTTGATTATGCTAACATAATACTCCATGGCTTACCAAATATAACTATTAATCCTCTACAATTAGCCATGAACGCAGCTGCTCGTGTCCTCTGTGGATCATCAAAGTGTGAGCATATTTCCCCCATTCTAGAGAAGCTTCATTGGTTACCAATAAACTGTAGAATCCAATATAAGGCCATCCTTACCACCTTTAGGGCCTTCAATAATATTTCTCCAGATTCCATCTCTGATCTCATCATACACACAACAAATAACAGGTCCAGGAGATCTCCAGCTGTTGACACACTACTTATACCAAAAGTTTCCTTAAAAGCTAATCAATCATCCATCAATAGGGCTTTTTCGAATTATGCTCCTAGATGTTGGAACAAACTCCCTCCCAATATCAGAGCAATTAAAGACATCAAACAATTCAAAAAAGCCCTTAAACACCACCTTTTCATCGCACACTTCAAACACCTAAACACCCCTTCCCCTCCCCCATCCTTTTAACCTCATACCTACCCTAACTAACTGTATAGATTTTATATATCTCCAACATGTATTTTCTAGAAATATAAATGATTTCCCTGTTTACTTCCATGTTAATTTTCCTGTTACTTGTAATAGGTCTGTTATATCTGACCAATTGTTGTATTGTTTCAATGTAAACCGCACTGATGACAAATAGCGCGGTATATAAGAAAATTAAATAAATAAATAAATAAATAACCAGTTCCTGATCCACAATAATACACTGCCTCCTATCTCATGACTCTTTAGTTTTGCCAAACGTCTCTGATGAGGGACCTTGTCAAAGGCTTTCTGAAAGTCCAAATACACTATATCAACTGACTCACCTTTGTCTACCTGTTTATTCACACCTTCAAAAAAACATAACAGATTAGTAAGACAAGATCTTCCTTGTCTAAAGCCATGTTGGCTGTCTCCCATTAAGCCATGACTATCTACATGTTCAGCAATTTTGTTCTTTATGATGGTTTCTACCATTTTTCCCGGTATTGACGTCAGGCTCACCAGTCTGTAGTTTCCCGGATCACCCCTGGAACCCTTTTTAAAAATTGGTGTTACATTCGCCATCCTCCAATCTTCAGGTATTACAGATGATTTTAATAATAGTTCACAGATTATTAATAGCAGGTCTGCAATCTCATATTTCAGTTCTTTCAACACCTTGGATGAACACCCGATGTATCAATATTTTCTTCAATTCTTCCGCACCTTTAAATACCACTTCAGTCATGGGTAACATCCCTACATCTTCCTCAGTAAAGACTTAAGCAAAGAATTCATTCAGTCTCTCCGCTATCGACTTGTCGCCTCTAAGTACTGTCAGACGGCTGCCTAGGGTGAGAACTTACACAATCTTGACGATGCATATATTCATATGATTCTTGCAAGGTATTGTGGGTAATGTAGTTCTTTCACTCCCAAACACAGCTGAAGACAATAATTGAGTTGTGATACCAGTGGTAAGGCCAATAAAATACTTCTTTTATTGATGGGGTTTAATTCACCCAGCACAAATATGCTTGGTAGCAATATAAATGAGGTTACTTGCTTGCAGTGTTTAAATGGATAACATAAAGTCACAAAGCAAATCAGAAAACAACCTTCAGCTTGTCAGGCAATTAGCTAATGTTTTCTTAGCAAATAATTACCAAATAAAAAGGCACAAAGAAATAAATGAACTTTGCTTGTTAGGTTAACTTCTGCTTATTTTCCACGCAGATCCCAGCAGTGATTCTCCCTTGCTCACACACACAATCAGGTGTAGCTTTAATTACTATCAATTGACCAGCTGAAACCCTTAAGCTGGCTGGCTGCTACTGTGTGAACCCAAATCCTGCTTTAAGAGCTGTTTGTAGTGGAAATAAAGAACAAAGTTAGGTTTCTTTGTGATGGCTGAGGTGTTTGCTCACAGAAAGCTAGCAATAGCATTTAGATAGAGAACAGTCCATGTAATGAATAGTTTCATCTGCTGTATCTCCCCCTTCATCAATCAGCATAGGGTCACTATCATACATTGGCACAGACAAGTCTTTCCATAAGGCACTATCATGAGAATGCTTATTCCCTTGCTGCCATTCACTATTATAGATAGGGTCTGGATCAGTGTTCATACCTGAGCCTCTCCTGCTATCATAATTCCTCTCTGTATAGCCTGGCCAGTATGTAACCCAATTCTGATGTCCAGCCTTCCAATCTTGATCCCTGGACACTGGATCTCCTCTCACATACCTTCTGGCCTTGGTCTGAAAGTCCTTTCCACGTGCAGTCTTCTCTCTTCCAGGTAGCCACTGGTGATTCCTATCTCTGCCAATCCATTCCTCTGGCTGACTCCAGTCCAATGGACTCTGCTGGCATTTGGAATACCTCCCAGTATAGGTACTGCCTTGGACTCTCCCAGACCGTCCAATGGGCTTTCTTCTCTTCCTTCCAGAGAGTTTCCTTCTTTCTCTATCCGCTTGGCTTGGCTTCTGTTTCTCCAGGTGATGCTTAAACCTGTAGCTGGGCTGGAGCTTGTAGCCGTTGCTGAAGCTCTCCCTGAAGCTCTTTCTGTAGCTGTTATCTGAAGAATAAGCTCTATTCTTATTCTGTTCTAATGTGTGCTCCTCCCTAACACAGCGCAGCTGTGTTGAATCAGGCTCTGCCCTTTTAGATGAGTGCTTAGGGATTACCTCATAGCTCTCTTGATTGCACACACGTTTTCTCACTTCAGCCCCTCTCCTGGCTGCTGGAAACCTGGTGCATTCTGGGACTGGTAGTCTTTTATGTGAAAACTCTGTTTTCTTACTTCTACCAGAACTGACAGGTTGCTTGTTCAGAGTCACATCATCTTTTCTATAGCTCCTACCTGAGCTATGATAAGCTTCCTTATCACAGTACCCTTTTAACCCCTCTATCATCTAATGGACCAACTGACTCACAAGTTTTTTGCTATGAATGTACTTGAAAAAGTCTTTATTACGCGTTTTTGCTTTCGCAGCAAGCTTCTTCTCAAATTCTCCCTTTGCCTGCCTTATCAATGCCTTGCATTTAACTTGCTAGTAGTGCTTGTGCTGTTTCCAGGTTTTGTCGTTTGGCTGTTTTTTCCATTTCCTGAAAGATGCTTTTTTGGCAACAGCCTCTCTGACTTCACCTTTAAACCATGCTGGCAGTTTTTTGGACTGCCTTCCAATTTTCTTAAAGCGTTGAATACAGCTGGTCTGGGCTTCCAAGACAGTATTTTTCAGCAGCACCCAAGCTTGATGTAAGTCTTTAACCTTTGCAACTGTTCCTTTTAGTTTTTTCTTAACTATTTTCCTTATTTTATCATAGTCTCCTTTTTGAAAGTTAAAAGGTAGTACTGTGGATTTCCTTACTATCCCTCCTCCACTAATTAAATCAAAGGTGATCATGCTATGATCACTATTGTCAAGTGGCCCGAACACCCTTATCTCTTGCACCAGATCTGTTGTTCCACTAAGGACTAGGTCCAATATGGCTTCCCTTCTGGTTGGTCCATGAACCAGCTGCTCCAAGAAGCAGTCATTTGTCATCTAGGAACTTTATCTCCCTAGCATGTCCTGCCTTGACACTGACCCAGTCGATACCGGGGTAATTGAAATCACCCATTATTATTACTGTGCTGTTACTTTTGTTAGCTTCCTTGATTTCTTTGAGCGAAGGGCACTTAAAGCCATGGTTATCAAGGACACACTCTCCGGAGTGTCAGCATCAGGCCTGAAGCTGCCGGTGCCTGCACCAAAAGCTGTGGAGCTTTCTGATATGGAGACCAGAATGGCGGCCTTGGAGCAGAACATCACTGCTATCTTGTCCTTGCAGCAGACAATGACGGACGATTTGCCTGGCTCACTCGCCCTGATGACCAGCCCTTTGACACGAGGGAGTCGTCGAGCCAAGCATCGAGTGCCACTGGCCTTAAGTAAGCCCTCAGCGCCAGTCGAAGTCTTGGTCTCGTTGCTTGGGTATCCGGTCCTCACCAACTAGTGTCCGCGACGTGGACCTCAGGTCCTCAACAGGCCTCCGGGGCATAGGCCTCAACCAACAAAGTCACAGGGCCTCTGAATCCTAGTCACTGCTCGGCTCCGAGTGGGAGACCGAGGATGAAACATCCCTGGATACCCGGCGACACCAAGATGTCCCCCTTAGACTCTTCTTCATTAGCGCCTTGATGCTGGTCTCTGTCTGAGGATGTGGCCTTCCATTACTTTGTATAGGATATGACTAGGGCGCGCTCAGTCCAGATCAAGGCAGAGGAGGATCTGTGCTCCAAGGAACTGGAGATCCTCCAGTATGAGGCTTCTCTTTCAGGAGACCCTTACAGTGCCAGTGCAAACCCATCCTCGTGTGGCTGCTTCTCCAGATGTGGGAAACACCGGTGTCAGTTCCCATTGTCAGCTGCCAGCTTGATGCAATGTACCATGTCCACAAGAGCCCAGAGTTTCACAAATCCAGTTACCACATAACTCCATGGTTGTCGAGTCAACCGTGCACAAACTAAAGAGCCAGAAGACCTACCCATCCATCTCCCCCCCCCCCCCCTCGGGTAGGGAGGCTCAAACCCTTGATGCTTTCAGGTGCAAATGTTTCCAGGGCTCGATGCTAGGGTGCAGAACCCAGGCCTATGAGCTCAACTTCAGAATGTACCTCAAAGCACTAGCCAAGGAGCTTTCTGGGTTCTCAGCAGGCCTCTATGGGAACCACTCTAGCAGTTCAAGACCCTGACCTCGGCAGTACAAGATTGCTCTGAGTTCCTCTCTCGAGGGACTCATGACAGCTTCAAATCATTGGCTTGGGTCATGGCTTCTGATATCGGGGGTTCAGCGCCAGGAGAAACTACTCTGTCCCCCTGTATCAGGGAGAATCCTTTTGGCAAACCTATGTCTGACAAGGCTGCTGATATCAAAAAGGTTTGTGACTCGACAAAGGCTCTCCAAAAAGACTTCGGGGCCTCTTCGCAGAAAACCACCAGAGAAAAAGCCATTTTTCCCCAGAAAGAAGGGCTACTTTATCTTTATTTTTATTTCATTGTTAGATATACCGCCCAAGCAAAAGCATCAGGATGCTGTACAAAATCAAAGGCAAACTACAGGAAGAAAGGTTGAAAGGCATGCCATTGGTAGATAGGAAAGAAAAGAAAGATTAGATAAAAGATAAGGTCATAAGAGATAGGTAGCAGAAACCCAGGCAGACAGGGGAGAATTGCTTTCAGGGAGGAGGGGAGGGAAGGTCATAAGCAAGGTGGAATAAATGTGTCTTGAGTGCAGCCTTGAAGCAAGGGAAAGATAATTCGGAACGGAGTGTGTAGGGTAGTGAGTTCCATATAGCGGGGCGCAGAACGAAAAATGCAGAGTGGTGGGTGAGTTTGAGATGAGCATGTGTGAGGGAAGGGAGAGAAAGGCGGTTCACATGTATGGATCGGAGTAAGCGGGGTGAGATATGAAGATGAATGAGATCTGCAAGATACGGAGGAGTGCTGGTGTGGATGACCTGATGAGTGATAAGGGTATCGGAATTTGAGGGGAAGCCAATGTAAGTGTATGAGCAGAGGGGTAGGGTGATCGAACCAGGAAGAGTGGGTAAGAAGACGAGCTGCGGTATTCTGAATAAGCTGTAGTTGATGGAGTTGATGTAAGGGCAGACTGGTAAGGATGACATTGCAATAATTGAGTCTGGATATAATAAGTGATAACACGAGGGTAGTAAGGGTTGAGGGGGGGAGGAAGGAAGGAATGTATGGTGCGGATCTGACGGAGGGAAGCAAAAGAACGGCAGATGAGTGAGGAGATGTGCAGATGAGGGAAGAATCCAAAGTGACCCCGAGGTATCTGAGGGACGTCACGAGGGGTATCGGGGAGCAGATAGCTGGGGAGTGAGAGAGGGGCATGGAGCACCAAAGGTGAACCCGGATAGTGGTGGATTTAGATGGGTTGATATGTAAATAATTGTTGTGCAACTGGGAGGAGACGTGAAAGAGACGGGAATCCAGTTTGGAGAAGTTAGGGGAGGAAGGGTTAGTGTGGAACAGAAGGATGATGTCTGCATAGTAATAGCCTGAAACACCGAATTGTTGGACAATGAATACAAGTGGGGTGAGGACAATATTAAAAAGAAGAGGAGCCAACACAGAGTCCTGAGGAATACCACAGGGGAGAGGGGTTCTGGTGAGGAGATCTTTATCTTTATTCGATATTTGATATACCGCTATGGCAGAAGCATTAAGCGGTGTACAATAAAAACTGATTAAACACTGCAAACCAGGAAACAGAACGCCAAAAATAGATAGGAAAGAAGGGTACAGAAAAGGGCAGACAAATCACACATTAATGCCAAATCATAACAAACGATTCATGGGATATCAGACAAAAACAAAGGACAATCGGGGGGGGGGGGGGCTTCGGGGGGAGGTCAAAAGCTTTCTGGAATAAATGAGTCTTAAACAATGACTTGAATTGGGGGTAAGATGGTTCTAACCGAAGAGAAGTAGGCAGCATATTCCATAATAGTGGTCCGAGGAAGAACCAAGCAGCGTGCTGTCTGTTCTAGGCGGGCTTGGGAGGGCGAATGAAGGGATAGACGGTTGGTATGAATGGAGCGGAGTTGACGATGGGGAGAATATAGTGAAATGCAGTCTGCCAAATAGAGAGGAGTACAGGTGTAAATGGCCTGGTGAAGTAGAATCAGAAATTTATAGTGGAAGCGGTAATGAAGAGGAAGCCAATGCAAATGAAGGAGGATGGGGGTAATATGGTCGAATCTACTAGAAAAGGTGATGAGGCGGGCTGCAGTCTTTGAAGACAGTATTTGGGGAGGTTGGCCAAATAAACATTGCAATAATCCAATCTGCTAATGACAAGAGCAATGACACGGGTGACAAGAGAACCGGAGGGTAATACGGATTGGACAGCCCTAATTTGTCATAAAGCAGCAAAGGAGCGGCGGGAAATCATGGAAATGTGCTCGTGAAAGGTCAGAGAGGGATCCAAAAGAACGCCCAAGTAGCGAAAAGAGGATGTAAGGGGAATGCTGGTTGATCCGATGGAGGGAGCAAGAGTGGGACACGAGCCACTCAAGGAAACCCACATTGCGGAGGACTTCGCTGGATTGAGGTGAAGAAAATTTTCTTGATAGCCAAGAAGCAATGTGAGAAAGACAGAGATTCAACTGAGTAATATCAGAGGATAAGGGTGAGGTATGGAACAGGAGAACAATGTCATCTGCATAAAGGTAAGATGAGACGATATTTTTGGATGATCAAGGGCAAAGGGGCAAGAAAAACATTAAACAAAAGAGGGGAAAGCACAGAGCCTTGCGGGACACCACAAGTGAGGGGAAGGACGGGAGAGGCCTGACCATTAACATGCACAGAGAAAGAGCGAGAGGAGAGGAAGGAGTGAAACCAATGCTAGACAGTACCTCGGAGACCGATGTCGGAAAGTCGGGACAGGAGTGTACGGTGGTCGATCAGATCAAAGGCTGCGGACAGATCAAGTGATACAAGGAGAGTGATATCACCACGATCGTGAGTGACGTGTAATTCATTTAGTAGTGCAAGAAGGACAGTTTCGGTGCTATGTCCTCGGCGGAAACCAGCCTGACGTGGGTGGAGTGAATTGGTGGATTCAACGTGGGAACTCAATTGGTCAAAAGCGGAACGTTCTAGGAGCTTAGCAAGAAATGGAAGGTTGGATACCGGGCGCCAATGAGAGAGGATGGATGGATCTAGAGAAGGTTGTTTCAGTAAAGGGTGTAGAATTGCAGATTTCCAAGATGTCGGAAAGTGGCCAGAAGAAAAACTAGAGTTAATGATGGTAGTAATGACCGGAACTAATTGTAAAGAGGGCTCAGAGAGCCACCGAGAAGGGATGGGGTCGAGGATGCAAGTAGCCAATCTGAACAGAAAAAGAGTGAGCAGAGCGGAAGGAGCAAAACCAGTGATATACAGTTCCATGGATACCAAGATCATGCAGACGAGTGAGTAAGATGGAATGATCAACAATATCAAAAGCAGAGGATAGATCCAGGGATACTGTGACTGGTGGAGCTCATTAAGAAACGAAAGGATGGTTTCAGTGCTATGTTTGGTTTTATCCAGATTGGCGTGGGTGAAGGGCAGAGGTGATGTCAAGATGTGCAGACAGCTGGGTAAAAAACAATTTTTCCAGGATTTTGGATAGAAAATAGAGATTAGACACTGGATGCCAGTGTACAGGGATGGAAGGGTCGCATGATGTTTTTTTCAGATTGGGTCTGATGAGTGAATGTTTCCAAGTGGTAGGGAAAGCATCTGAAGATAGACTGGAATTGACAATTTAAAGGGCGTATGGGGAGAGGGCAAGAGCAGGTTTCAATAGCCAGGAGGAAGAAATTGTGTCCATTGGGCAAGTTGTTTTATGAGAAGATGTGAAAGCCTTAATGAATTCAGCGGTTGTAACCGGCCGGAAAGAATGCCAGATGTGTGGAAAGGGTGGGGAGGGGCAAGGAAATAGGAAAGAAAAGGGAGAGGCAGGGGAAAGGGGGGGGGGGGGAAGACAGGAGGAAAAAGTGAGACAGAGAGACTGTATTTTCTCTGAGAAGAAGGTAGCCAGAAGAATCGGGTCTGGGGCCGGGGGGAGAGAAGCAGGGGCTGAAGTAGGCAATTGGGTCGATGATGAGGAACAGAGTGTTTGGTAAAGCTGTCTAGAGGAGTTGGATGAGCTGATGATTAAGTTGGAGTAGTAGGATTGTTTAGTGGTGCAGATCATGGAACGGAATTGTTGATGACAGGACTTGAAACAGGCAAGTGAATCTGGAGAGGGATATTTATACTATGTTCGCTCAGCGCAATGGAGATGAGTGCGTTGCATATAGAGTCCTGGATGATATCAGGCATGGTGGGTATTTTGATGGGATGAAGGCACAGGATGCAAGGGGGCAAGATGATCTAGGGCAGAGAATAGCGTAGAAATCCAGGTAGCAATCTGATCATTCACAGGAAGGGGGGAGAAACCAGGGGGGAAAAAAGAGTGTCAGCAAAAGGAAACTGCAAGAGCATAATGGTGTGATATGACGCTTAAGGCGGGTATGTAACATAGGAGGGGTGGTGGACAAGGATGATGCTGTAGGGAGAGGAAACGTGAAAAATAGATAGAAATGGTTGACGAAGGCAATGGGAGAGTGGAAACAGTAGATGGTATGAATGGAGAGTTGGCTGGCGTAATGATGAGGTCCAGAGTGGGGCTCACAATGTGAGTGGGACAAGATGTGCTGGTGTAGGGGCAAATCTTCAAACAAAGAAGTGTTTTGTCCCTGGGTCGGAAGGACGAGTCGGGGTGTGTTAAAATCACCTAGAATTACCAGATGGGGAGATATGAGGGAGACTTCAGAGAGTGAGAGCAGCAGAGCGTCCCAGAGATCTGGGTGGAGCATAGAGAAGAAGAAAATGCATAGGTAGGGAGGTACCCAGATGAAGGAGTAGGCACTCAGGGTACCGCAAAGGGGAAAAATTCTGTGAAAGGAAGGGAAGAACAGTGAAGAATTGCCATACCCCCTCCGCTTCGACCCTGGTATGAGGTAAGGAAGGCAGAGTACCTGGGTGAGAGGCAGCGATACAGAAGTGCCTCCTCCCCTTCCCGAAGCCAGGTCTTAGTAAGAAACACGGCATCGAGAGAGTGCTGGAGAGTTAAATCTTGGATAAAGTGGTTTTAGAGCGAAGTGAGTGGCAATTCAAAAGGGCTAGAGAGAGAAAAAACAGGGAGGTCGCAGAGCATTGCATAGGGGGTGGAGGTGAGGCAGGCAGACAGGATAGGAGATTAGCCATATTGTGGGAGGAAAGACCAGACAGGTCCGGCTGAGGTGAGTCAAAGGCGGTGGCCGCAGAGAACAGGAATAGCGGTCATAATCAGTATGGCTATAGAGAGTGTGACCCAGAGAGCTATCTGATGCGTTTGTGAAGATGGGAGACGAAACTGACCTGGGATGCTGGGGTAGTGTGTATTGTCAAGTGACCAAGAATGCTGAGATGGAAGCTCAGTCCTGTTACTCCTGTCGTCGTCCCAAGGAGCTTACCCAAAGAGCATGTCCTGCTCCTTGGAAGTGCTTCTTTGGTGTGCGCCTGCGGCACTAAACGCCGAAGGCACTCTACTTTTATATGCTGGGAATACCTTGTTGAAATGCGACTGCATTGCACACGGTCGTGTCACTTCTGTGAGGCAGGAGCTGGACAGATTGGAGGGCAGCAAGCAGAGGGGGAAGCCTGAGAGACCCTAGAGGATACAGACAGGTAGGCAGGTTACAGCAGAGCAGATACTAAAAACAAATTCAGGAAGCAACAGAAGATATAGCAGCCGCAGGAAGCAGCAGAAGATTTATCAGTTTCTCTCATACCCAACAATATCAAAGCTACTCGGAGCCTCTGCATGGTACCCAGCCCAAAGACAAGGGCACAGGAACCAGAAGGCCGAAACCCCTAAGCCCCAGACTCCGGCATCAGCCCAGTCCAGGGGTAGCTTTTGACTCCCAGTGCATGGCCCCCTCCCCCCCCCCCCCAGGAGGCCACCTTCAGCCCACAGGGGAGGGTGCCTGGCACTCTTCACCCACATGTGGGCCTCATTCACAACAGACCTCCGAGTACTGCAGGTGGTCAAGGAGGGTTACCTCCTCCACCTACAGCAGGCACCTCCAGACTTCTTCCCAGGAGCTCGCAAGTCTCCTCAAGGACAAGGCAGCAGAGCCAGAATGTACACCGGGCAAGGGCTTCTATTCCAGGTGCTTTCTTGTCCCTAAAAGGACTGGAGGCCTTAGGCCCATCCTAGACCTGCGAAACTTGATCAGATTTCTGGTGAAGGAGAAGTTCAAGATACTCTCCCTTGGACTTTGTTCTTTGGACCCATTTTATTTATTTATTTAACTAGGCTAATATACCACTTTTCTACAAGTCAAAGCGGTGTACATTCAGGTACTGTATATATATTTCCCTTGTCCCTGAAGGGCTCACAATCTGTTTCTTTGTACCTGAGGCAATGGGGGATTAAGTTGCTTGCCCAAGGCCACAAAGAGCAGCTGTGGGACTAGAAACCCCAGTCCTTCCGGCCCAAGGTTGCTGTCTTCTAGCAGGATTTGAACCCTGGCCCTCTGGCCTGAGGTAACTTGCACCAACTACTAGGCCACTCCTCCCTCAAGCATCCTAAGCCACTCTTAAAGGATGCTTACACACATATCCTAATCCACCCCCCCCCCCCACCCCACAGGCAGTACCTAAGGTTTGTGATGGGAGGAGGGCACCACCAATACAGGGTGCTGCCCTTGGGACTGGAGTGTTCACCAAATACCTAGCAGTGGTTGCAGCCCACCTCCATCTACAAGGGGCCTTCCTCTTCCCCTACCTGGACAACTGGCTTATAAGAGGCAGCACTGCCATAGAGGCACATCAGGTCATAGGGCACGCTACCCTCTTACTGCAGCACCTGGGGTTCGTCATCAACCACCCCAAGTCTCACCTGACCCCAGTCCAAAGCCTGGAGTTCATAGGGACTCAGCTAGACACTCTGTAGGCCAATGCCTTCCCAGAGAGGGCAGAACACCTCAAGGAACTAAAAGCTCAAGTGCAGCACCAGCGATCTGTCCTGGCCCGCCGCCTCCATGGTCCAGGTGACCTCACTAGCCCGCTTACACTTGTGGGCAGCTCAGTGGTGCCTACGCTCTCAGTGGACCCAAGCCATTGGCAGACTACGGGACAGGGTCAGAATAATTCACCAGATACCTCCAGGCCAGGATGCCCTTCCAGACATTCCCCCCCCCCGAGTCCTGACCTCGGATGCCTCACTTCTCGGTTGGGGAACCCATTGCGAAGATCCTAGCACACAGGGCTGCTGGTCCCAGGTGGAATCTCAGATCAATCTCGTGAAACTCAGGGCGATCTCCCTAGCCCTTGGAGCGTTTCGCCATCGGTTGCGGCACCAGACAGACAACCAGGTTGCAGTGTTCTATGTCAACAAGCAAAGAGGCATGGGGTTGTATTCCCTCTGCCAGGAGGCAGTAGCCCTCTGTTCCTATGCGACTCACAACGGCATGCTTCACTGGGCAGTCTACCTTCCAGGACAGGACAATGCCCTGGCAGGCTGAGCAAGAGTCCTCAAGCCATACAAGTGGTGTCTAAACTGCAGAGTAGCCTCTCAGCTCTTCAGTCTCGGGGCTGCCCCTGATAGACCTCTTTGCCAGCCTGGGCAACACACAGCTGCCCCACTTTTGCTCACGGCAACTGCACCTGTCAAATAGTGGCGGATGCATTCCTAATCCTGTAGACGGAAGGCTTCCGCTATGCCTTCCCATCCACCCTGCTGGTCACCAGGACCCTCTTCAAGATCCAGCTCGAGGGGGCATCACTGATACTAATTGCCCCCAGATGGCCCTGGCAGCCCTGTTTCCCACTACTGCTCGACTTGTCGCCGGCACTTCCGGTCCCGCTGGACTGTGCACCAGACTTTGTCTCAGGAGGGCGGCTCCCTCCTACACTCCAACTTGGGGTCCCTGACATTAACAGCATGGCTGCTGAAAGGGTTGCTCTGGCTCCCTTTAACCTCCCGTGAGAGGTAGAGGTCTTGTTGGCCTCCCACAAGCCCTCTGCAAGATGAACGTAGGTCTTTAAGTGGCGCTGGTTCTCACTGTGGTGCACAGAGAGGCAGAAAAACCCCTTCTCCTACCCCGTGCAAGTGGTGCTCCAGTGCCTACTCTATTTTTCGCAGGCTGGACTGAAGTCCAACTCTGAGTGCACCACCCCACTGAAGGGAAAACCCCTCTCGGTTCAGCCCCTGATTTCGCAATTCCTCTGGGACCTCTTGCTGTCTAAACCCCCCCCCCTTCTGCTCCCGGCAGCAAAGTGGGACCTAAATGTGGTGTTCTCGCAGCTCACTAAACAACCATTCAAGCCTCTGGCCACGCATGCACCCCAAATTACTCCTGAAGGTGATATCCCCTTTCCACCTCAATCAGGAGGTGGTCCTCCCCACCTTCTTCCCCTGGCCCCATGCAGGTCGGGAGGAGACCATACTCCATACTTTGGATTGTAAAAGAGCCCTGTCCTTCTACCTTCAACGGACTGAGGGCCACCTTAAAGCTTCTCAACTTTGTTTCATACAATCCCAGTAGGCTGGGGCTCCCAGTGACTAAGTGAACACTTGGGTGGCAGACTGAATTTGCCTTCACCTACGAGCGGGCTGGATTCTCCCTGGAGCACTGGATCACAGTGCATCGCATGAGAGCGATGGCCACTTTGGTGGCGAACCTGCGCTCAGTGCCAGTGATGGAAATCTGCAAGGCCGCCAAATGGTCTTAAATTTACACATTCGCAGCTCACTACTGCATGGAGAGCAAGTCCTGTCGGGACAGTGTCTTTGGCCAGGTGGCACCCCGCAATCTATTTGGGATGTAGGCAACTCTGGCCCTTCGACCCTTCTGTGTTCAGGCTACCAGAGTGATGGGCCCTATGGACTATTGGGTTTTGCAGAGTCTCTCAATTGGGGACTCATCTTCTGCAGCTTGCGGCTACCCTTCTGGTGCTGTCGTGGTTCGATTCCCGGCAGCCTGCAGCTAGAAAGTCCCATATCAGAGGACTGACTTCCTGCTTGTTCCTGGAGAAAGCGTAGTTTACTCACCTATAACAAGTGTTCTTCAAGGACATCAGGCATCAATCCTCACAACCCTCCCTCCTCCCCTTGGAGTTGCCTCCTTATTTTATTTTTATGCCTTCCTAGCTATACCATCTGACTGAGTAAGATGGCACTTGGGCGGGAAGGGGACCCCACATGTGTGGTGGCATCTCCCAAAGGCTTTCTTTGAAAGCTAGGGAGATGCTTCCTCTTGGGCTCCGTTGGTGCCGACTTCACCATATGTGAGGACTGATTCCTGCTGTCCCTGGAGAACACCTGTTACAGATGAATAACTACGCTTTTTCTCGGAGGTTTTCAGTTTGTTTAATGCTTGGGAAGTTTCATGCTGGCTTTTCTCAGTAAATCACTAAGATATAGAAAGTGAAAATATGACTGAAAGTTGCTCTGGTCCGCCTCCACCTGCTGGCTGGGGAGCATAACTCACTCATCTGGAAAAGTCTAGCAGGATTTGAGGAAAGAAAATGTTTAGGTATGTACATTTCTCCTTATTGCAACTATTTTATAGTCAAGTATACCCACACACTGAATTTTATAAAATTGGGGTATAAATATTGGGATACATATGGCAAATCTTGATGCAGTCAGTTACCCCAACTCCTAGGGCTATTATAAATACTTGCACCTAGATTAAGGAACACGCATAAGTGTTAGTAATTTATAATTTGCGCTTCTCACGCTCTGCACTTGTGCACACTCTTACTGAAAAATATGCACCATTGACCTGACTCATGTATGTATAATATAGCAGCTGGGTAAAGTATGCATGTAAAGACCCATCCATGCATGTAAGTCATTGAAAATTCATGACTTACAGGTTTTCGTGGTGCCTAACCCTATGTGATTCTTTAAAAAAACAAAACAAAAACAAAAACCCTTCATATTGCTTAGTCACTTTCAACTTCATATTTCATTACTTGTCTACCAGCTTGTATCCTTCATCTTTTCTTCTTAATATTTTGCATCAGATCCCATTTCCTATCTGCCCAGCACCTTTAAATCCTCTGCAGAGTGGTGGGAAGTTGTTTTTTCACACCTGCTGCTCTGGCTTGTCCTTTGCTGGCTCTGGCACAAGCACCAAGCAACTGTGAAATCAGAGTACAGTTATGAGGTGTGATCAAAAAGTATCGACTTGTTGTGTAGCTATATAATAATACTTTGCAACAGATGCTATTAATCATGCAGTGACCTAGTTATGTGCTCTGCATGTGCAGAGTAGCGTAGCTGCAGTACACCTGTACTTTTTTTAATCGCATGTTTAGTATCGTATAAAAGCAGTTAATCAGATTTACAATGAGTGAAAAAAATTGAACAGCAAATTTGCATTAAATTTTGCCAGAAACTTGGAGATGCTGTAACTTGTCATAAATCTCTTTGCAAAAAGTGTATGGCAATGAATGCATGAGTCATACTTGAGTTTGACTAGCACAAATGTTTCCAAGAGGGCCGCCAAAGTGTTGACAGTGACGAACGTTCTAGAAGGCCATCCACTAGTAAGAATAGTAACATAGTAAATGACGGCAGATAAAGACCAGTATGGTCCATCTAGTCTGCCCAGCAATATGATAGGAGTAGGTGCATCCCTTCCCATGTTTTTGTTTAGGGGTGCACCCACCAGGAGCAGGTGCACCCCTCCCCATGTCTTCACCCCTCCCCATATCTTTGTTTAGGGGTGAACCTACCGCTCCTCCCCCTCATCACTCCATGTAGGACACCCCTATTTGTTGAGAAATTAGATGATTCAGTTTATTTTGATTTAATCTTGTTGCTGTAAAGTGATCCGCTGTGTCTGTCGCAGGCCACTTTGAATTCCGTCACTGTGTTTGCCCCCACCACCTCCATCAGGAGGGCATGCCAAGCATCCACCACCCTTTCAGTGAAAAAGTATTTCCTGACATTGCCTTTCAGTTTACCACCTTGCAGCTGCATGTCATGCCCTTTAGTTTTACAGCTTCCTCGTCTCTGGAAGAGGGAGGTTTGTTCATTATTTCTCTTTAAGCATTTAAAGGTCTGAATCATATCTCCCCTATCCCTCCTCTCCTCCAAAGTGTACATATTTAGGTCTTCAAGTCTCTTCTCATAAGGCTTCTGACGGAGGCTCCAAATCATTTTGGTCGCCTTCCTCTGAACAGTTTCCATTCTTTTTACATCCTTTGCAAGATACGGTCTCCAAAACTGAACACAGTATTCCAAGTGAGGCCTCACCAGAGACTTATACAGTGGCACTAGTACCCCTTCCTTTCTGCTGGTAATTCCTCTTCGAATGCAGCCCAACATCCTCCTGGCTTTTGCCACCGCCTTGTCGCACTGTTTTGCCACCTTGAGATCTACAGAAATAATCACACCGAGGTCTTTCTCCTGCTCCATGCACACCAACCTCTCGCCCCCTACATTTCCCTTTGATTTCTTCTACCCAAGTGCATGACACTGCACTTCTTCGCGTTGAATCTTAATTGCCAAGCATTAGACCATTCTTCCAGCTTTTGTAGATCTTTCCTCATGTTAAGCACTCCCTCGGGGGAGTCCACTCTGTTGCAAATTTTCGTATCATCTGCAAAAAGACAGACCTTACCATTCAGTCCTTCAGCAATATCGCTCACAAATACATTGAACAGTGCCGGGCCCAGGACCGAACCCTGAGGCACCCCGCTAATCACCTTCCTTTCATCCGAGTGAGCTCCATTTACCATCACCTTCTGTTGTCTGTCAGTCAACCAATTTCTGATCCAGTTTACCACCTTGGGACCCATTCCCAAACTACTGAGTTTATTGATAAGCCTCCTATGAGGGACAGTATTGAAGGCTTTGCTGAAATCCAGGTAGATGACATCCATCGCATATCTTTTATCCAGTTGTCTGGTCACCCAGTCAAAGAAGTCAATCAGATTTGTTTGGCAAGATGGTCCCCCAGTAAAACCATGTTGCCTTGGATCTTGTAACCCGCTGGTTTTGAGAAAGTTCACTATTCACTCTTTCAGGAGCGCCTCCATGACTTTTCCCGCCAATGAGGTAAGGCTCACGGGCCTGTAGTTTGACACTTCTTCCCTGTCACCATTTTTGTGTAGAGGTACGACATCAGCCATTCTCCAGTCCTGAGGAACCTCTCCTGTTTCTAAAGATCTGTTGAAAACATCCTTTAACGACCCTGCAAGAACCTCTCTGAGCTCTTTCAGTATCCCGGGATATATGCCATCCGGTCCCATGGCCTTGTCCACTTTCAGTTTTGCAAGTTGTTCTAACACCTCATCTTCTCTGAATGGTGTGGTTTCTACTTCATTCCCATTTATATATTTGGGAGTCACGGGTGCTCCTTCTCCGGGATTTTCTTTAGTAAAAACAGAGCAGAAGTATTTGTTTAGTAATTTTGCTTTATCAATGTCATTTTCCACGAGTCTGTTCCTAGCACTTCTGAGTCCTGCAATTCCACCTCTGATCTTCTTCCTTTCCCGAATATACCTGAAGAAAGTTTTGTCACTGCACTTAACATCTTTAGCCATCTTTTCCTCTGCCTGTGATTTTGCTATCCTTATTTCTCTTTTTGTCTCCTTGAGTTTGATCCTGTATTCATTTCTGTGTTCCTCTGTTTGCAAGCTTTTGAATTTTGCGAAAGCTGTGGTTTTTGCCCTTATTTGAGCAGCCACTTCTTTGGAAAACCAAATAGGTTTCTTTCTCCTCTTGTTTTTTATTTACTTTTCTTACATATTTATCGGTTGCCCCTTTTATTGCCCTTTTTAGTTTAGCCCATTGCACTTCCACCTCCCTTATCCCCTTTCACCCTGTCAGCTCCTCCTTTAGGTACTTGCCATTTTTTTTAAGTCATTGTTTTTGAAGTTTAGGACTTTGAGCTTGCTATGATTGGACTGCACCTTGGCTTTTATCTCAAACCACACCGTGTGATGATCACTGTTGCTCACAGGGGTACTCTTTCCCTGGAACCGACTAGGGAAAGCTCAACGCTGGATTTGGTGCTCACCAACGGTGATAGCGTGTCGAATGTCTGGGTGACAATGAAGAATGAAGACAAAGTTGAAGCAGTGCATGCCACAATATACTCAAATTGTCGATTGACTATCAAGAAGCTTGCTGAGGACATGGACATCCGTTTCGGGTTGATACAGTCCATTCTTACTGTCGATATGGGGACGAAACCTGTGTCTGCAAAATTCGTGCCCCAACTCCTGTTCCCTGACTATAGACTGTCTGCAGCCAGGGAGTTGGAATGCATTGAAAATGACTCGGATTCATCAAAAAAATGATTACTATTGATGAATCATGGGTTTATGGTTATGACCCAGAAACTAAGGCTCAGTCCTCACATATGGAAGACTCCAAACTCTCCTAGATCCAAGAAAGCCCGTCGGGTGTGGAGCAGTATCAGGTCATGCTCAGTTTCTTTTGATTACCAGGGTATTGTTCATCATGAGTGTGCTCCAAAAGGCCAAACCATCTATAAGGAGTACTATGTCCAAGTTCTGACTCGTTTTAGAGATACAGTTCATCATAAAAGACCAGAGTTGCACAGGAATGGTGAATGGTTGCTTTATCACAATGACTCCACAGCTCACATATCTCATCTTGTCCAGCAGTTCTTGGCCAAACACCAAATCGAGCAAGTCCGTCAGCCTCCATACTTACTTGACCTCACACCCTGTGACTTTTTCTTGTTTCCAAAACTGAAATTACTACTGAAAGGAAGGAGATCCAATGACTTGGAGACCATTAAGCAAAATTTGACACACGAGCTTCACAGCATAAAGAAAGAGGCATTTCAAAATTGTTCCCAGCAGTGACAGGAACGCTGGAGGAAGTGTGCTTTATTG
Organism: Ichthyophis bannanicus; assembly: GCA_033557465.1. NCBI lineage: Eukaryota > Metazoa > Chordata > Amphibia > Gymnophiona > Ichthyophiidae > Ichthyophis > Ichthyophis bannanicus. Next base: position 575,841,807 of record CM066035.1, read on the forward strand.
GAAGGAGACTACTTGAAGGAGAGACAGAGTGCAGTAACTGTCAGTGTTATACTTGTTGTTGTTGTGTTGATTGCACCTCGTACTTCTGTTCACGGTACAGAAGTACTTGCACTCTGATTTTACAGCTGCATGGTGCCAGTGGCCAGAACCAGAAGAGAAGAGGGAGCAAAAAAAAAAATCTCCCACTGCTTTGCTTGCAATTTAAAGGTGCTGGTCAGATGGGAAATGGGGTTTGATGATGTGAATAGGGCAAGGAGAATGGTCTGATGCTGGTGCTTGACACAGGGCTGGGAATGGGAGAAGGGGCAGAGGCTATGGGAAAGGGTTGAGAGAAGGGGTCTAACGCTGGGCCTGGGATGAGGGCCTGAGGGGCTGATGCAAAGCTGGGGACGACAAAAGTGGGCTTATGCTGTCAGGTGATGGGGATGGGTGAAAGTGGAGATGGGAGAAGTGGAGGGTGGGATAAGAGATCCAGGGGCTGATGCCTTCTCCCACCCATTCTCGGCATCAATCACACTTTGCTGCTCCCCACCATCTGCCATCCCCAGCCTTGTATCAGCCTCCAGGTCTTTTCTCCTAGGCTGTGGAGCTGACAAGGGGAAAGTTAGAAGGAGGAGGCTAGGACTTGGAGATTCGTCTGATTTTCGGGCTGGGAGGAAGGATCTAGAGACTGATACAGGAGGAGTGAGAAAGAAGAGGAGGAGATATTGGGGGGGGGGAGGGGAGGGCAAGGGCATATGTAGGGAAAAGTGAAGATGGAGGTTTTGTACTATTTCTTACATTGTTTGGCAGTGGAGGGATTCTGTTGATGTGATAACAGAATTTGAAAGGAATATTTTTTGTGTGCTATGAAGTGAAAAGTTCTTCTGCTGTGTACCTGTTGAATGAGTTTTATGGGTTGATCTGGAAATGTCCCAGGTGAATGAATAATTATGCTCTATATGATTTGCATAAAAATATATGCAAGAATGGCTAAGTTAAGGTGGAATTGGGGTGGAGCATGGGACCCTCTCCCCCCCCCCCCCCCAAACAAAAAGCATTCTGCTGCCCCTGACTAAAACTATCACTACACACAATCCTGTATAAATACATGGTAATGCATTAGTCAGCTTTTAGCTTTCTTTGAGCAGTATTACAGATTTTCATAGTCCAGCTCTGCAGCAAATAACTACACACTATCCTCTGCTGGGTGGTCTTTAGCAGTTTTGAAACTTTTAAAGACACCCAACACCAATGTTTAGCCTAATCGGGCTGCTTATGAGGATTCCATCAGTTCCAGTTCTGAAAAACCATGATGCAAACTGTGCGCCCTTTGTTATAGAACAGCGTGGTTTGTAGGCATTGGAACTACATCAGAAGTGTTAAATTTTTGTTTTCCAAAAAAAGACTGGCAAAACTAAAGTCTGTATAGAAAAACTGACTTTTAGGGCCCTGAAAGATTAGATTGCCCTGTATTTTATAATCTCCAGGAACAAGCAGGAATGAGTCTTCACACATGGGTACGTCGGTACCGACGGAGCCTGCGCGGGAACGCTCCCCAGCGTTCAAAAAGAAAGCTTTTGGGAGCATCCCACACGCATGCGCGCTGCCTTCCCGCCCATTCACTTCCCTCTCATCAGTTTTTCCATTTTCCGCGGAGCCGGCAGGACGTATTCTTGTCACCGCAGAAAACTCTTCTTTTTATTCTTATTTTTTGTGGTCGCGTCTGCCTTCCCTCGACGCCACCGGTACCACCGGTGCTTTTCTTTCTTTTTACTAAAGAATTTCTTCTTTTCTTTAGAAATTTTTCCTGTTTAGTGCCTAACGGTTTCTAGGCCACTAGGCCTCTATCCTTCCATTATGGAAAAGCCAGCCACTATCCTTAAGAAATGCTCAAAGTGTGGCGGTACAGATATATTTTCAGACACTCATACTTGGTGTCTAAAATGTTTAGGTCCTGACCATTGCCCACTGGAGTGTCTCTCCTGCTGGAGCTCAAACAGAAGAAGTCTTCAGGATTGAGCACAACTCGATACCCAGTTCACATTGCACTCGATGTCACCAGCTAGAATATCTTCTTTTTCACAGGATCAGGTAGCCAAACAAAAGTCTGTAAAGACTAGCCAGTCCTCGAGTGGTAGATCTCCTTCTCAGCATCGAGATGGCTCTGGCCTTGCCCTCGAGGACATTTTGGCAATAAAGACCTGGTGGGAGTCTTCGGGCTCCAAAGCATTAACGGGTCTTCAGGTTGTTCCCGGGGTTCTTACCTCAATGAACATACCTGGGCCATGCTCGGTGGTTCTGGCCGCTTCGAGCGGTACCGACACCCCGGCATCGGCTATGGTGATGGATGAAACACTCCTTACCGATGAACGTAGTCTAGTGCTCTCGGTTACTTCGGTACCGTTAGAGTTGCTGCAGACTGTTCCTCGAGTATCGATATCGGCTTCGGTACCGGTATCAACATCAGCATTGGTGTCGGTACTGTCCATGCTTGCTTCGACAGACTTGCTTCCTTCGATGCCGAGCCTGGAATCTATCTCTAGCATGGAGGATTCGGTACCGAGTCATCTCGGTACTGACCTCGGGCGGTACCGAAGACATTGCTTTAAGGAAAATCCGATGCTTCATCCTTTCAAGTCTTCCGATCCCGATGACTGGGATGAATCCATTGGTACCAAGGCTGAATTTTCAACAAGTCTAGCCTTTACCCCTCATTTTAGAGGGTCCTCCTCAGGGGAGATTTCTTTTCAAGCTTTTCTGCTTGATGTGGCAAAGTTACTTGCCATTTCTATACCTGGTACAGAATCCCTACCAGGGAATTCAGAGACACTGCAATTCCCCTGGATTCCAAAGGAGGTGATCATGCTTCCTTTGCATCAGATCTTACAAGATCTACTATTAAGAATGTGGGGAAACTCCTTTAACAGTATCCCCACATTCTAAGACACTTGACACTATGTACAAGGTGCCACCTTCTCCAGGTTTTCAAAAGACTCAACTTCCTCATCATTCTATTGTTGTAGAATCAGCAATGAGGCGTATTAAGAGTGCAAAGAAGCACTCTTCTTATCCGCCAGGTCGTGAGTCTAGAACTTTAGATGCCTTTGGACGTTGATGCTTCCAGGCATCCATGCTTTCAGCAAGTATTATCTCATATATTTTCTATATGGGATTATCTCTTGAAGAGGTCACAAAGAACTTAGCTTTTGAACCCTTTTCTTCAAGAGCATAAAAGAGCAGACTTTTTCATATTAGTCAGTCATGCTCAAAATGTCTCCAAATTCCTTAATCGTGCTTCCCTGGACTGTTTTGAGTCTATTAGCAGAACGTCTGCTATAGCCATAGGAGCATGACGCATGGCCTGGCTCCAAGCTTCAGACTTGGACAAATGGGTTCAAGAAAGGCTGGGAAATACTCCTTGTACTGGTGAAAATCTCTTTAACAAGGATGCTTTATTCCAAGCTAATCAGTTAAACACTGATATTGTTGCTTTCAGAGGATTGTCAAAACTTTCCTCTATCCCAACTAGTAAAAAATCTCCTAACAAACTTTATCCCCCTAAAGGGAAAAAATTTTATTCTTCTACCCATCATGCAGATGTTTCCAAAGAAGGGCAACATCATACCAGGCTAAGAAAACCAAAGCCTCAACAGGCTCAGCAAAATCAGCAGTCGCAGGGTTTCTGATATTTTATTCATTAAATCTCTTTTTCCTGTTGAGCTTCAGAACCACTACTTCTTAACAGAAGCATTTACAGTTCTTCTCATCCTTACTGAGAGGCCAGTGATACACTGGCTCAATCCTGCACTTTAGGCATGAATCTCTTGCCAAGAGCAATCCATTCTTTTAGCTCTTAGAGCTATTAAGGATAATCGTGCCCTACAGGTAACAGGTTTCTCCTCTCCTTTTAAAGTAAACAGAGGAGTTACAACTAATTACAAGTTATGCTATGCCCTTCACCTTGACAGTTGTCCTGTACGAGGATATCTCATACTTTTGACTGCAGGGGAGCTTTACCTTTTTCAGAGATTTACCAAATTGTAAGTCTTCCCAACTCTGTATTACTTTCTTTTCCTCTTAGTTGAGATTTTCACTCTAAGAGTGATACTATTTGACTGGAGGGCTTACCTTTTAAGCCATAGGATTGTCTTCAATACCTACTCCAGGAAGTGATTTCCATACAGAGTTTCTCCCCTCTGCAATCTTTTCAAATATTTCTTTTAAGACAGCTTATCAGACCATAATTGAGTTTTATCACTTCTAATTATGTCTGTCGGTCCTTTTCCAATCTATAGGACCTAACCTCTTCTGCTGCCTTAATAACAAATAATTCCAAGAGAGGTTCCAAAACCTACTTGGGCAATTTATCGTTGCAGGCAACCAGCCTGTCTACTATTCTTAGCCATCTTCAATTCTTTGGCTCCCACAGAATAGATTAGGTTGCACACTGGTAATTAAACAGCCAGATCTCACCTAAGCAACCTACAATGCTCTCTGCAATTCTACAAAAAGCTCTGCAACTATGGGCCTTTGCCAGAGAGCGTCAGAGCCATTCCTGGTGGGTAACTTCCAGATGGTTAAAAGGCTTTTCCCAGTCATGCTCCCACATGACCGGTTTTTTTCCTACTCTTACCATCTTCCTTAAAATTTCCTTTTAGGGAATATGAACCAGGGCTTAGATCACGTGAAAGCATAAAGAATTGCTTAATTCCCTGAGTTGTTCCACATCTCCAGTGGAACTTCTCCAACAGGGATGCATTTCTTTTCACTGCAGTCGGTCCTTGTCTAGTACATTCCTTCTAATTCCCAATACTTCATTGGAGCTTATGCTGAACAAAGAACGCATTATACTCATATTGCCCTCATAGACGGGCAAATATGGTATTCCCTTTTATTGCGTCTTTTTCTCCACACTGAAGTTATAGAAGGATCCAGACTTGTTGTCTTAAAACTAAGGATTTCTCTGCACCCCTTCACATTTATTTATTTATTTTATTTATTTATCTATTTCTTCTATACCGCCCCTTCCAGAGATCAGGGGCGGTTTACATGGAACAAGTTAACAGTTTTGTATACTACTGTATACATTACATGGAACAGAGATTTCTAACTTTATACAGATAATAGTGCATTAAACTGTCAGAACTATTTACATTTTGTATACTTTTATAAATTTCTGTATTATAATATTGAACAGAACTTTCTAACTTTTTACAGGTAGATCTCCATTTTTGGTTATTCAAAGTCTAGACTTTTTAAAGAAATCTAGACCTATCCTTCTGACTAGGAACATTCCACTGGTTTCCAGGTAACCTTCTTCATGGTTCTTCCACGTGTAACCAGTAAGGGGTTCTCTATCCATATTCTCAAGCGGGTCTTACCCCTTCTTGTTGTTAAGTGAGTCTCGCTTTATGTGTATATTTATGTATTTATTTTATTTATTTACATTCTCTTTTATATACCGTGCTATTCTGCATCAGTGCGGTTTACATTGAACAAACTGAAATTACATTGAACAGGGCATTATAACTTGGCGATAACTATTTTACAGGGCGCATGGGCTATGGAGGGTTAAGTGGCTTGCCCAAGACCACAAGGAGCACCTGTGGGAGTAGAAACCCCAGTCCTTCCGGCCCAAGGTTGCTGTCCTCTAGTGGGATTTGAACCCCTGACCTTCCGGCCTGAAGTACCTTGCCCCAACCACTAGGCCACTCCTCCACTCAAATATATAAATACACATATCTCACTCTGAAAGATTTGTTACTGTCCATATTAATGCTGTTCCAGCATGCCATAGGGTTTTAAATGGACAACCAATTTCTATGGTAATTAGAAACTACCTTCTTTTACTGTAACCTCTCTGGTTACGTTACATCTGAAGCTCTCCATGTAAAGTCATCATCCTAAATGACATCACTTAGGGAAGACATTACTGATCTTCAAGAAATTGGAGGCTACACCGCCTACTACAAATGTTTTTCTTTCATTTGGATAGAGGGGTCTTAAAGACCCATCCTTTTTCTGCAAACCAGTCAGATTTATCTCCTCTCTTTCCTAGAGTCTTTTTTCTGCTCCAAGGACAAAGAGCTTCAAACTTTGGCCTACAGAAGCTTTATCTTCTCATCCAAAGTCCAACCCCATTAAACTCCCCCAGTTTTTTCTTCTGGGATTAGTTCTAGCCATTTAGGCTTCTGACCTCTGCCTGTATTGCAAAAATATTTTTCCTCTACTTCACAGTAAGGTATTTTCTTTGAGAATAATGTATTGGCTCTTAGCACCAGACCATATTAGCCTCAACAAATACTTTTGCAGTACTTTTGACTAAGGTCCACATTAGAAGATTGGAATCCAATATTTACTAACATTTATGATCTACACAAGGACTCCCCTCTAGACGCCTTGTTTAGTCAAGCTGTTCCACAGCACACCCTTTTTAGTTCAACTCCTACCCTCCGTCCCTTGGATGCTTGAGGTTCTGGGAAATAGCATGGCCCATCGATTCGATTTGCAACATGCTGGGACCTCCTCTAGGCATCTCTAGCTTGGGAGTCCCCATATGTGAAGACTCATTCCTGCTTGTTCCTGGAGATAGCACAGTTACTTACCTGTAACAGGTGATCTCTGGGAACAGCAGGAATAAGTCTTCACAACCCACCCACCTCTCCTAGGAGTTCTCTCTCTCTCTCATTTGTCTACGTCTCTCCTTCGGTCTCAGCTACAAACCCAACTGATGAGAGGGAAGTGAATGGGCGGGAAGGCAGCGCGCATGCGTTTGGGATGCTCCCAAAAGCTTTCTTTTTGGACGCTGGGGAGCGTTCCCACGCAGGCTCCGTCGGTACCGACGTACCCATATGTGAAGACTTATTCCTGCTGTTCCCAGAGATCACCTGTTACAGGTAAGTAACAGTGCTAAATGGTGGTGACTTAGAAACGGTCATAAGGAAATGTCAGTGGGGTTTGAACCCTGGCTTCTATGGTTCTCAGCCTGCTGCTTATATACCAAGAGGCTGTGCTGCTGTTTTCTTTTTTTTTTTTAGCTGTATGCAGAACTGAGGTGGTCTTGCATGATGGCTATGATGCAGAATTTTTTTCACATGCTTTGCGCATTTTAGAAAACTGGTAACTTATTCATATGAGTAAATAATTACTGTCCTCTGGGCAGGACTGGCCCAGTCATTAGGAAAAGTAGGTGGCTGCTTAGGTAAGCAATTTAATCGGCAAAGTGCAGGGCATTCAAAGCTAAACAACTGATTTTGAAAGCTGAGGTAATAAGCTTAAGTTTTCTGCCAAGTGTGCCAACACCTTGAACAAACTTTGGGACCGGCTCTGCCTCAGGGAAAATCACTGCTACAAATTGACAACTTTTGTTTATTTTATCAATACAAAGACATTCTGCAAGCAAATGTTCTGCTTTGCTTAGTTGCATGATTGTTTTGTCGTGTAACCTCTGTATTTTGTTTTTGTAACCATATTTGAAAAAAATCCTTACTGTACTGTATATTTTTCTGTACATTTTTTTTTCTAGATGGAACACAGAAACTGCTAAAGGAATTAACAAACAAAAAATCTCTTCAGGTGCCAAATATGTATTACCATTTGCCTCATTTGTTGACAAATGAAGGCAGCCTTCGGCCTGCTGTGCAGGTTGGTGTTGGAAGAACAGGAGGTATGATATCTGTATGAGTACTATTTAAAGCTGTGTTGAATATGTATTTATGGAGGTTCTTTTAGAAACAAACATTGCCCTTTTTTTTTTCTTTCTCACCCACTGTTTTTTTACTGTTTCCACACACTCTGGTCTGCTCAGGGTGACCCTTGCTATTTTTGAGAGCTGGCGGTGCATCTCTTCTAAGATACACCATCAGTATGCTTGTTGGCCTGCAAAGCTGCTGCAGTAGCAACTGCCATCATTCCATCCTTCCTAGGCCTGAGTGCACCATTTCTTTGGCATTCCAAGACCCCACTGGCCTCGACAGATGGATGAGCCAAATGCACTTCTCTTGCGCCACAGTGCTAAAACCTGTGTTCAGTACATTCAAACCAAAATATTTGCGCCTACAAGGGAGTCAGTTGGACCATTAGATGATAAAGGGGTTAAAATGGCCACGAAGGGAGAACAAGGCAATAGCAGAGAAACTATTCTGTGCTTTGGTCTTTACTGAAAATGATGTAGGGGAGATGCCCATGCCAGAAATTAGATTTAAAGGTGATAAATTGGAGGAAATGAAAGATCTCTGTGAACAAGGAAGATGTAATCGGGCAATTTGCACTTTGTCAAATTGCCCTGACAGGATGGTATATATCCCGGGATACTGAAAAAACTTAAAAATGAAATTGAAGATTTGCTATTAGTAATTTGACAATTTTAATAATAGATTACACTAGTACCTGAAAATTGGTCAACATAATCCCAACATTTAGAAAGGGTTGAGTAGGAGGGTCACGTGATGTGATGTGATGTGAGACAAGGAGGATGTGAAAACCTCAAGCTCCAGAGATCCTATTCTACGCATCTGTATAGATTCCTTTTACTGGATCCTGGATGCCTTTAAAGCAGTGGTTGGGCTTTCAGGATGACCCACCTCTCGCTCCCTCAGCCACCTCTTGGAAGACATCTGGAAATCAACAATGTAGCATCCACCTTGGATACCTATAATAAACTGTTGGGTGAGGTGGAGCATCACATTGCCAGCCAGCATGGAGGATTCAGCTCATGATCTAAGAACAGATGTTGACACTTTAAAAACAAACAAAGTCAGTTGATTCCTATGAAGAGTGGCTTGACAAGCAGGAGGACTGCTCACGCCAGACTAATTTTAAGAATCATAGGTCTACCTGAGTCTATCTCTGATGCTTTCTTGAGACCTGGCTCTCCCTTGACCTGAAGTTTTGGTGACCGTGTCGTGGGCTTAGTTATTAATAGAGTACATAAAGTTGGACAGAAAATAGGCCGCTTATTGTTCTAGACCACTTGTAAACTTCTTGCACAACAAAAAATGTTTGCCGGCAGACTCGGCTGCATCCTGTTCTTCCAGGATTATTCCATCTGTGTGTCGGCACTGCAGTTGGAATTTTGGCCCATTTGTTCACAACTGTGTGAGTGACAGATTCAATTCACATTGTTTTATCTGGCACCTCCGGATTGTTAATGATCAGCCTGAACTTCATTTTGTGAAGGAGGCCCAGAAATTCTTGGTCGCACATGGCCTCCACAGTCCTTGTCACCCCAAACGCTCAGCTGCACATGAGGGCTGCTCAGTGGTGCCTTCAAGACCAGTGGACACAAGCCACGGGCCTTCTCCAGGACAGAGTCTGTGACCCACAAGTTGGTGGAATCTCCAGGCAGGGATGCCCTTCCAACCCCCAAAGGTCTAAGGGTCCTCGTTATGGATGCTTCCCTGCTGGGATGGGGAGCCCACTGCAAAGAACTCCGCACTCAGGGCAGCTGGTTGTGGGTCGAGGGCAACCAACAGATCAACCTCCTGGAGCTTTAGGTGATATATCTAACCCTCCGAGCTTTCTGTCACCACCTGAAGCACCAGCTAGTGCTGATTCAAACAAACAATCAGGTGGCAATGTTCCATATGAACAATGAGGGGGGAGCACAGGGTCTCTCACCCTCTGCAGTGAAGCAGTGACACTCTGCTCCTACGTGGTTCAACAGGGCATACTCCTACGGGCGGTATACCTGCTAGGATAACTCCCTGGTGAACAAGCTGAGCAGGATCCTCCAGCCACATGAGTGGCAGCTGTACCAGAGTAGCCAACCAGCTCTTCTGGCCCCATGGGTGGACCTCTGCCAGCCTGGACAACTACTAATTGCCCTGCTTCTGCTCCCTGAAGCCCCACCCTTCCCGGGTGGCAGCAGATGTGTTTCTCATTCTGAGGTCGGAAGGTCTCATGTATGCCTTCCCACCCACGCCACTGATTGCCAAAACACTTTTGAAGGCTCTTCACGACAAAGCCTCACTGATCCTGGTGGCCCCTTGGTGACCCAGGCAGCCATGGTTCCCGGCCCTCCTCCGGCTGCCAGTAGAGATTTTGATCCCACTTGGGAGCTCTCCAGGGCTCCTGTCTCAGGAGGAGGGCTCTCTCCTGCACCCCAACCTGGGGTCCGTCTGCTGAAAGGGTGACTCTAGCCCCTTTCAACCTCTTGGGGGAAGTGGAAGAGATCCTGCTGGCCTCCCGTAAGATTTCCACCAGGAGATCTTACGCCTTCAAATGGCACAGGTTCTCAGTCTGGTGCGCGGAGCAAGGGATGAATTCGTTCTCCTGCCCGGTGCTGCTGGTACTGCAATACCACCTTCCTCTCTCACAATCCGGGCTCAAATTGAACTCTGTTAGAGTGCACCTCAGCGCCTTGGCAGCTCGTCACCATCCAGTGGAAGGCAAACGCCTCTCGGTCCAGTTTCTGGTGACTCGCTTCTTGAGGGGACTTCTGCTGTAAAAAAAACAACAAAAAACAACCACCTGTCCGCCCTCTGGCTACCGAATGGGACCCCAATGTAGTATTGGTGCAGCTCACTCGCCCACCATTTGAGCTTCTGGTTATCTGCCACCTGAGATACCTCTCATGGAAGGTCGTATTCCTGGTGGCGCTCACCTCTCCTATTAGGGTCAGCGAGCTTCAAGCCCTAGTGGCAAATGCACCGTATACTAGGTTCTACAAGAACAGGGTCATGCTTTGCTCACACCCCAAATTCCTCCTGAAGGTGCTATCTTCCTTCCACCTCAATCAAGAAGTGGTGCTGCCCACCTTCTTCCCATGGTCTCACTCCAGTAGGGCAGAGACTGTCCTTCACACCTTGGACTGTAAAAGGGCCTTGTCTTTCTACATTCAGCATACCCAGGACCACTGGAAAGCTGCTCAGTTTTTCGTTTTCTATAACCCCAGTTGGCTGGGGGGAAGCGGAAACCAAACCGACACTGTCCACCTGGGTGGTGGACTGCATTGTCCTTGCCTATGAGCAGGTGGGGCTCATGCTGAATGGCCGGGTCACAGCACACTGTTGTCGGGGCTATGGCATCCTTTGTGGCAAACCTGTACTCCATCCCTATGCTGGACATCTGCTGGGACGCCACCTGGTCTTCCATTCACACCATTGCAGCTCATTACTGCCTGGAAAGGGAATCACAATGGGACAGTGCCTTCACCTGGGCCAGGCTCCGTAATCTTTTCAGGATCTAAGCAACTCCTACCCACCAACCCTTCTGTGTTCAGGATACTGGAATGCTGGTTTCCATAGGAGACACAGGTCCTACTGCAGTCTGTATCTGCAGACTCGATTGCTGCTGCTCACGGCTCCCTTGGAGGGCAACCATGGTTTTCTCTACGGGCTTGCAGTAGCCTGTAGCTGTGGAGTTCCATATGTGAGGACTGACTTCCTGCTTGTTTCCAGAGAAAGTGTAATTATTCACCTGTAACAGGTGTTCTCGAGGGACAGCAGCAATTAGTCCTCACAACCCTCCCTCCTCCCCTTTTGAGTTGCTTCTTTACCATCTTTATTTTTACCGTCTCTTTAGCTATGTCATTTGACTGAGTAAGATGGCACCCTTGGGCGGGAAGGGAACCATGCATCTCCCAAAAGCTTTCTTTGAAAGCTGGGCGGTTGCTTCCACGAGGGCTCTGTTGGTGCCGATGCCACCCCATATGTGAGGACTTATTCCTGCTGTCTCCTGAGAACACCTGTTATAGGTGATTAACTATACTATCTCAGAGACCTAGTGGAAGGAAGAAAACCAGTGGGACATTATCATTGCGATATATTTCTTCTCTTGTATCAGAGTAGATCAAATTGGTGAAGGGGTTGCGCTCTGTTAGAGAGGACATTGAGTCACATAGGATTAAAGTTTTGCAGGAAACAAAATACACTGTAGAATCTCTGTGGATTGAAATTCCATGTAAAAAGGGAAAAGCAATGGCAGTGGGGGTATACTACCGATCACCTGGCCAGAATGAACGGATTGATGATGAAGTGCTAAAAGAAATCAAGGAAGCTAACAAAAGTTACAACACACACACTAATAATGGGTGATTTCAGTTACCCCGGTATCAATTGGGTCATTGTCACAGCAGGACATGCTAGAGAGAAAGTTTCTAGACAAAATAAATGACTGCTTCTTGAACCGACAAGAGTGGAAGCTATTCTGGACCTAGTGGAACACAGGATCTGGTGTAAGAAATAAGGGTTTTGGGGCCACTTGGCAATAGTGATCCTAGCATGATTGCCTTTGATTTAATAAATGGAAGAGAGACAGCAAGGAACTCCAAAGTACTACCTTTTAACTTTCAGACGGGAGACTATGATAAAATTAGGAAAATAGTTAAGAAAAAACTAAAAGGAGCAGCTGCAAAAGTTAAAGATTTATATCAAGTACAGGCGTGTTTAAAAGTACTATCTTGGAAGCTCAGATCGATGTAGAAAAGTGGAAAGAAGACCAAAAAACTGCCAGCATGGTTTAAAGGCGAGGTCAGAGAGATGGTTATTGCCAAAAAAGCATCCTTCAGAAAATGGAAAAAGGAGCCTAATGACACACTGGAAACAACATAGGCATTTGCAAGTTATATGCAAGGCACTGATAAGGCAGACAAAGATAATTTGAAAAGAATCTTGCTGTGGAAGCAAAAACTTTTTTTTTCCCCAAGTACATTTGTAGCAAAAAATCTTGTCAGTTGGACCATTGGATGATAGAGGGGTGAAAGGGGTGCTAAGGAAGGACAGGCTACAGCAGAGAGACTGAATGAATGAATTCTTTGCTTCACTCTTTACTGAAGATGTAGGGAAGTTACCCGTGCCTGAAATGGTATATAAAGTTGATGTAGCAGAAGAATTGAAAGAAATTTCAATAAACTGGGCGGATGTATTACAACTATTAGATACACTGAAGAGTAGCAAATCACCTGGACCGGATGGTATACATCCAAGGGTGTTGAAAGAACTGAAATATGAGATAGTTCACAGATTACTAATAGTATGTCTGCAATCATTAAAATCTGTAGTATCTAAGGATTAGAGAGTGGCCAATTTTTGAAAAGGGTTCCTGGGGTGATCTGGAAATCTACAGACCAGTGAGCCTGACGTCAGTACTGGGCAAAATGGTAGAAACCATTATAAAGTATAAAATTACTGAACATTCATATAGCCATGGTTTAATGGGAGAAAGCCAACATGAATTTAGCCAAGTAAAGTCTTGTCTTACTAATCTGTTATTTTTTGAAGGTGTGAATAAATAGGTCGACAAAGGTGAGCCGGTTGATATAGTGTATCTGGATTTTCAGAAAGCCTTTGACAAGGTCCCTCATGAGAGACTCTTGGCGAAATTAAAAAGTCATGGGATTGGAGGCGGTGTAGTATTGTGGATCAGGAGCCTGGTTAAGAGATTAGATAAAATGCAGAGAGTAAGGCTAAATGACCAATTTTCCCAGTGGAGAAAGGTGAATAGTGGAGTACTCCAGGGATCTGTGCTGGATCCGCTGCTTTAACATTCATAAATGACCTGGAAATAGGAATAACGAGTGAGGTGATTAAATTTGCAGATGACACAAAATTATTCAAAGTTGTTAAAACGCAATAGGATTGTGAAAAATTGCGAGAGGACCTTGAAAAATTGGAAGATTGGATTTCCAAATGGCAGATGAAATTCACTGTGGAAAAGTGCAGAGTTATGCACCTAGGAAAGAACAACCCAAATTATGTTTACACGATGCAAGGTACTATCTTAGAAACCACCACCCAGGAAAAAGATTTAGGTATCATCGTGGATAATACGTTGAAACCCTCCTCGCAGTGTGCAGTGGCAGCCAAGAAAGTAAATAGAATGCTAGGAATAATAAGGAAAGGAATGGAGAATAAAAAAAGGATATTATAATGCCTCTTTATCGTTCCATGTTGCGACCACACCTTGAATATTGTGTGCAATTCTGGCTGCCATATCTTAAAAAGGATATAGCTGAATTAGAAAGTGTACAAGGAAGAGTGACAAAAATGCTAAAGAGAAAGTAAGGATGCCCCTGTGAAGAGAGGCTTAAAGGTTTGGGGCTCTTCAACATGGAAAAGAGATGGCTGAGGGGGATATGATTAATGAATGGAGTGGAACTAGTAAACTTACATTGGTTGTTTTTATGCCATCAAAAAATAGAAAGTCTAGAGGACATGCAATAAAGCTACAATCAAACCGTTTAAGACTAATAAGAGAAAATATCTTTTTACGCAATGAGTAATCATACTCTGGAATTCGTTACCAGACGAAGTAGTAAAAGCTTTTAGTGTAGCTGAATTTAAAAAAGGTTTGGATAAGTTCCTGGAGGAAAGGTCCATAAACCATTATTAAAAAGGACCCAGCAAATCCACTGCTTGCCGCGGGACAAGCACTGTGGAATTTGTGTGCCTCTTTGGAAACCTGCCAGGTACCTGGACCTGGAATGGCCACTGTTGGAAACAGGGTACTGGACTCGATGGGCCTTGATCTGATCTAGTAAGACATTTCTTATGTTCTTGTGTATGAATCCCCAACCCCTTCCCCCCCCCCCCCCCCCCCGATCGTTTTCTAATATTATTTTAGCATGGCTTATTTTGGACACCTTGCCATATGAACTGCCGTGTTTTTTTCTTTTCCAAAAGCTTGTTCTTCTTTTGGTCCTGCCCACAGAGGTATCATTTGGGAGGCTATATAATGTTTTTTTGGAAGCGGCAACATTTTTACTACTGCCCAGTAGTGGCAGAGGTAATTCCTTCTATCTTTCACATAGCTTCGTAATTTCTTCAATCTTGTCTACTATATTACTCTTATATAGTATTTTAGAATTCTTATTCAAATACGCTCCCAGGTACTTCAGGTGTTGCATTGATGACTGCGGTAGAAAATCATCCCTTCAAGTGCATCCCCTGGGCACCTAATGCCAACGCCTCTTACTTTCTAAAGTTAATTTTCAACCCCACAAAGACTCCAAATTGTTCCACCAAATCAATTACCCTACATATGTCTCTGTACATACCTAAAACAGGAGCATATCATCTGAAATAAATTAAGGCAGAGATGAACCTTCCCTTCATTTATGCCATGTAAATTCAGGTCATTGCAACGCTTCATTTCTAGCCATTCCAGAGATAGGACAAATACTGGCAAGAGCAGACAGCCTTGTCTCGTGCCTCTCATAATAGAAAACTCTGTATTGCGCCTTCCACTTACAATCATTTGAGTTGTCGGGAAATCATATAATATTTTAACTCACTGTGGACGTTCTTCTGTAATCTGAAATTTTCCCAACACTCAAAAAGATACTTCCAGACCACTTTACCAAAGGTTTTTTCAACATTCAAGCTCACTGTTCTCTCCCCTCTTTACTAACTTTTATCGCTGCCAAAGCTTTCAAAATATTTGCAGATACTCTCCTTCCATGAACAAACGCTACTTGATCCCCATGCACTAAGGACCAGATGTATATCTGCATTCTATTAGCCAACACAGTGGTTAAATCTTTATATCCTGATTAAGGAGAGATTGGCCTGTACAAGTCAACCTCCAATAGATCTTTCCCAGATTAAGGAAATGCCACAATGTGTGCCCAGTTCTGTTCCAGTGGTAACCTTTCATTATTGACTATATTAAAATCACCCCCAATAATGGGACTGTAGTCTGCATAAAGCAGGCCCTTTGCTGTGAAGTTGAAAAGATAATTGTGACAGTAAACATTTGGGGCATACAAATCATACAACATCAAATTATAACACCCCCCCCCCCATTTCCCCTAACACAAAACATCCACCTTTTTGGTCTTTGATTACTTTGTGCACTTGGAACCCCAGTCCTTTCTTCAGTAGAATAGCCACCCTTCTTTGTCGCCTATTATAAGCCAAAAAGTTCCATTGATAATGGAACTCCCAATATACGACTTCACCCTCTGTGCCAGAGCCATGAAGTCACTTTTGATACGCTTGGAGGGATATGTAACCAACATGTCAGCACAAATGATACTGCTAGGTATCCCTCCAGGCGTATCAAAAGTAACTTCATGGCTCTGACACAGATGGTGAAGCAGATAGGTGCGCAGGTGGTGGTCTCTTCAAACCTCCCTTTTGAGGGTAACTGCAGAGGCAGAGAAGCTTGCATCCTGGAGATGAATGCATAGCTGCGTTAATGGTGTCATCGAGAGCAGTTTGGTTTCCTGGACCATGGGATTATTTTCCAAGGCCTGCAGAGCAGAGATGGCATCCATCTGTCCAAGAAGAGTTGAAGTGTCTTCGGCAGTAGACTGGTTAACCTACTGAAGAGGGCTTTAAACTTGATTCGTTTGTAAAGGGTGAAGAAAACACCCACATAAGTGAAACATCAAATACTTCTGTAGAAATTGGTTAAAGAAGCAACATCTTCAACACAGTGTGCATAAATGTATGAAGATGGATCAGTAGGCTTGATGAATGTCTGCAAACTCTCCGTAACATCTCTGATTTTGGCACCTGGCAGACTGCACATTTCTCTGGACATCAAGTCTGGTTGCAAATGGGACACCTCATTACTCCTTAGAGAGTCACCAACCACCACTATCTGCTTCCTTGTGATCACTGATTCTGCAACTTTGGGGTGCTCGAGCTCTGGTTCTTCCCTTTCCTGGGTTGTTTTTATCTCCTCCACTTCCAGGGCTGCATACTAGTTCTTCAGTTCAAAGGCCTGAATAGTTGGATTGTTGATTCTGCAGTCTCTAGTGACTCAGGTCCAACTCTCTTCATTCTGTAGCATTCTATCTTCATCTCGGTTGGAGAGCTTGAGTGTTTCAAGAAGCATCTCATCAATGTACTTCTCGCTGTCTCGAATGCTTCTCAGCGTTGCCACTTCTTTTCTGAGTTCCTCCACTTGTTTCATGAGGGCTTCAGCATGTAGGCATCCTGCACATGGAACCGGTCTTTCAACTGGTATCAGGCTCTTTATCTAGACAGAGGCAGAAGCTGTAATGGGGGCTACTACTTTGGCAATATTTATTTATTTAGACAGTTTTGTATACCGCCTTATCCTTCAATCAAAGCAGTCACAACACAATTGGGGGATACATTTAACATGCGGGGATATGAGACACATACACTAATACTTACAGGGAACATGGGCAATGGAGGGTTAAGTGGCTTGCCCAAGACCACAAGGAGCATCTGTGCCAAGTAGTAGTTTTGTGATTTTTTTTTTTCCATATTTGGTTAAATCTTCTGTATCGCTGTAGTGACAAGAATATCCATCAACTAAGCAATCTCCAGGAACAAGCAGGAATGAGTCTTCACATATGGGTATCGTCAGTACCGACAAAGCCTGCGCGGGAACGCTCCCCAGCGTCCAAAAGGAAAGCTTTTGGGAGCATCCCACAGCGCCTGCGCGCTGCCTTCCCGCCTTTCCTAACCGCCTCTCTCCAGTTCTTCTTTTCCGCAGAGCCAGCAGTTCATGTTCCTGTCACTGCTGAAGAAGTTCTTTATTTTATTTTATTTCTTTGGTCGCGCGTCTGCCTTCTTCGACGTCGGACCGGTACCGCCGGTCTTTCTTTCTTTCTTCTTAAAAAAAAAAAGACTACTATTTTCACTTTTGTGCTTTTTTTCTTTTGGCCTTAGGCCTACGAGAAATTCTCCTCATGGAGAAGCCCGCTTCTGGGTTTAAAAAGTGCACGAAGTGCAGCGGCACTATTTCTATCACTGACACCCATGACTGGTGTCTAAAATGTTTGGGTCCTGACCACTCCATCACGGATTGTGAGTCCTGTTCCATGATGTCTAAAAGAGGTCTACAGAATCGAGCAGCCAAGCTCAGTACCCTGTTTCCCTCTGATGCAGCTTCGGTAGCATCGACGTCTTCCAGGGCTGCTTCTTCCTCCCATGGATCTCAGGTAACCAAACTTAAGTCCAGCCGGTCCTCGAAGGGTAGATATCCCTCTAAGTATCGAGATGCCTCCGGGCTTGCTCTCGAGGAATCCGCACCGGCAAAATTACCCCGGCGGGAGGCTCCGGCTTCCAAAGCTTTATCTATGGGGTCACAGGTTGACATCGATGGCTCGGCCTCGACCGATCACCTGTTGCCATGTTCTGGGGTACCGGTGGTTCCCACTGGTACCGACATCCAGACATTGGTGGCGTCGATGGATCAGAATATTCTGACCATGCAGCGTGCCATTACGGCATTCATACAAGCTGCGACGCCTCTGGTACCGCAACAAACTCCGTTGTCAGTACCGGTTCCGGCACCGGCACCGATATCAGTTTTGGTGCCGGTACCGATTGCATCGACATCGGCTTCGGTGTCGACTGCAGCGGTACCCTGTTCTGTGATGCCCATCAGTACTGATCACTCCCGATGTCGATACCACTCGGTACGCGTATCGGGCTCTGCAGGAGCATCCAGATAGGCTATACTTCGATTCCTCTGAAGACTCTGATGAATCAGAAGTTTCTGTCGAAGCATCGGTACTCCTTTCTCAGGAGCCCTCTTCTCCAAAAAGAAGAATGTCTCCTCCAGAAGACTTGTCTTTTCAAGACTTCATTAGGGAAGTATCCAGGGGCCTCTCCATTTCAGTGGCCCCTGAAGCTGAGCCTAGAGCCAAAAAATTGGATATCTTACAATACCCTAAGGCTCCTAAAGAGGCAGCTACTTTACCAATTCATGAGATCCTTTATGATCACATGTTGGGCATATGGGAGACACCTCTCACCACCTCCCCTCATTCTCGTAGGTTGGACACCATGTACCGTGTTCCTCCTTGTCCTGGCTTTCATAAGACTCAGCTTCCTCACCACTCTATTGTGGTGGAGTCTGCTATGAAGAGGATAAAGAGTGCAAAAAGGCACTCGTCTAATCCTCCAGGAAGAGAATGCAGAACCTTAGATGCTTTTGGCAGGAGAATTTTCCAGGCCAATATGCTTGTGGCTAGAATCAACTCCTATAGTCTCTATATGGGGATGTTTCTAAAAGAAGTTACAGATCACCTACAAACTTTATCTCCTTTTGCTTCAGAAGATAAGAGGAGTTTCTCGCCTGGCTTAAACATGCCCAAGATGTTTCCAAGTTTTCCAACTGTGCAGCCTTTGACTCTTTTGAGTGTGCTAGCAGAGCCTCGGCTATTGCCATAGGTGCATGCAGAGTTGCTTGGCTACAAGCTTCTGATTTGGAACCTTGGGTTCAGGATGGACTAGGAAATCTTCCTTGTACAGGTGAAAACCTTTTTGGCAAAGATTGGCAAGCAAAGGCCACTCAGATGGATGCTGAAAATTCTGCTTTAGATAGACTTTCAAAGTCTACTTCTGCTCCTGTTAAGAAAAGGTTGTTCAAAAAAGGATTTTTTCCCAAAAAGGGGAGATATTATCCTGGTTATGGTCAACAGGCATCTTCTCACTCCTCCTCACACCATGGTGAGACAGTTCAATTATCCAACATCTCTCCTCGACCTTCTGGGTCAGGAGACTGCTACCCTTCTTGCCCAAGGGGCAATAGAAGAAGTACCCCTTCTTCAACAGGGTTCAGGTTTCTACTCCCCCTACTTTCTTATCTCAAAGAAAACAGGAGGCTACAGACTCATATTAGATCTCAGAGAATTGAACAAGTTTCTATGCAAGGAGAAATTCAAGATGATTTCTCGGTGCTCTCCTTCCATACCTTCAGAGTCAGGATTGACTTTGTTCTCTAGACCTCAAGGATGCGTACACCCATGTCCTCATCCATCCAACACACAGAAGGTTCCTTCGGTTCCTTTATTGAGGAAAGCACTACCAATACAAAGTGCTTCCTTTCGGTCTGGCCTCTGCACCAAGAGTGTTCACAAAATGCATGGCAGTAGTAGCTGCATTTCTACGCACTCTAGGGATATTCGTATTCCCATATCTGGACGACTGGCTCATCCGAGCTCCATCCCAGTCAGAGGCCCAGACTTCCCTAGCCTGCACAAGGCGTGTTCTTCAGTATCTGGGACTTGTAATAAACATCCCAAAATCCCATCTCACCCCTACTCAGTCTCTAGAGTTCATAGGGGCCTTGCTCGATACCACAACTGCAAGGGCCTATCTTCTCCAGGCCCGTTGCCTACGCTTGGTGCAGTTAGTCTCACAGATTCAGTTAAAATCCCATTTAACTGCTCGAGAGATGTTACAACTGTTAGGCCACATGGCATCCACTGTGCATGTGGTTCCTTACGCTCGCCTTCACATGAGGGCAGCTCAATGGACTCTGTCCACCCAATGGACCCAGTCATCAGGGTGCCTGTCAGACAAAATAGCAACCTCCAGTCGCCTCTTTTGCTCTCTCCAGTGGTGGAAGTCCACTCAAAATCTGTTGCTGGGGTCCCCCTTTCAACAGGTGTTACCCCAAGTAACCTTTACAACAGATGCCTCTCCAAGAGGTTGGGGAGCTCATCTACAAGATCTCTCCACTCAAGGCATCTGGTCTCCACAGGAGACATCTCTACATATCAACCTCTTAGAGCTCAGAGCAATTTTTCTAGCTCTGAGTCTTCCACACCCTGCTCAGCTACAAGACAGTCCTCATCCACACGGACAACCAAGTAGCCATGTTCTACGTGAACAAACAGGGCGGAACTGGCTCTCTGTCGCTTTGCAACGAAGCTTTGAGATTGTGGGCCTTCGCCAGAGAGCATCAAATTCATCTCATGGCAGTGTATCTTCCAGGGGTTCAAAACTCTTGGGCAGACAGACTCAGTCGAGTCCTGCTTCCACACGAATGGTCCCTCCATGGGGACCAGATAACCAGGATCTTCCAAATTTGGGGAACCCCGGACATAGACCTCTTTGCAAGTCCGTGGAATGCCAAACTTCCCCGGTTCTGTTCCAGGATTCCGTGTCAGGGAGTTCAGGCCAGAGATGCCTTCCTCCTTCATTGGGGGCAAGACTTCCTCTATGCCTTTCCACCCATTCCCCTAATTCTCAAGACACTGTTCAAACTTCAGAGAGACAAGGGGTCTATGATCCTCATAGCACCACGTTGGCCACGCCAAGTGTGGTACCCTCTACTTCTGCATCTCTCTCAAGCTCCCTCCCTGGACTTGGGATCTGCTCCAGACCTCCTGTCCCAGGAGGAGGGAACGTTATGGCACCCAAATCCCCAGTCTCTTCACCTCGGAGCCTGGTTTCTGAAGGCCTAGACCTTCAAGATTTGCATCTTTCTCAGCAAGTGAAGGATATCCTTCATGCTTCCAGAAAGCCTTCCACTAGACGTTCCTATGCTTTTAAATGGAAATGGTTTACCATTTGGTGTGCAGAGAAGGGTCTTAACCCTCTTGCAATACCCCTGAATTCTTTGCTAGCGTATTTGCTCCATTTATCCCATGCAGGCCTTAAAACGAATTCAGTAAGAGTCGATTTGAGCAGCTTCCCTTAAACCTCTCAATGGACAGCCTATTTCCTCTCATCCTCTTATAGCAAGATTCATGAGAGGCCTTCTTTTAACTAAACCTCCCATTAGACCAACTCCAGTGGCATGGGACTTGAATCTGGTTCTTGGCCAGCTTATGCAGCCACCCTTTGAACCCTTAGCCACTACCTCCTTGAAATTCCTTTCCTGGAAGGTCATTTTTCTCATTGCAGTCACTTCAGCTCGCCGCATCAGTGAGCTGCAAGCCTTAGTGGCTAATCCTCCTTATACAAGGTTCCATCATGACAAGGTAGTCCTCAGGACCAATCCACACTTTATGCCTAAAGTGGTCTCACCTTTTCATCTGAACCAGGAGGTATATTTACCTGTCTTTTTTCCAGGACCTCATGCATCAAGTGCAGAGAGGAATCTCCATACCCTGGATTGTAAGAGAGCGCTTGCTTTTTACTTACAAAGGACACAGCAACATAGAAAGTCCTCTCAACTCTTTGTTGCTTTCGCTCCCTCTCATTTAGGACTTCCAGTCTCTAAGAGAACTCTGTCCAATTGGATTGCTCAGTGTATTTCTTTCGCCTACCAGAGTAAGAACCTTTCTCTGGAGGGCCATGTCACAGCTCACAATGTGAGAGCCATGGCAGCCTCTATGGCTCATCTAAATTCTGTGTCCATCGACCAAATCTGTCGAGCGGCCACCTGGGCCTCGGTTCATACCTTTACAGCCCATTATTGCTTGGACAAGGACTCCCGCCGGGATGCCTTGTTTGGTCAGGCTGTTCTCAAACACCTGTTCCATACCTAATCAACTCCTACCCCCCATCCCTGGTTGGATGCCCGAGATCCATAGGGGGAGGTAGAGCCCTTCTCAGGGACTCACAACCTTGGGGGATCTCCTTTGCATCTCTAGCTGGGGAGTCCCCATATGTGAAGACTCATTCCTGCTTGTTCCTGGAGATAGCACAGTTACTTACCTGTAACAGGTGATCTCTGGGAACAGCAGGAATAAGTCTTCACAACCCACCCACCTCCCCTAGGAGTTGTATCTCTCTATCTATTTTTCCTTTCCTTTCTCTCTCTCTCTTTGTCTCAGCTTAAAACTCGAATTGGAGAGAGGCGGTTAGGGAAGGCTGCGTGCAGGCACTGTGGGATGCTCCAAAAAGCTTTCCTTTTGGACGCTACCCATGTGTGAAGATTTACTCCTGCTGTTCCCAGAGATCACCTGTT
Source organism: Ichthyophis bannanicus (assembly GCA_033557465.1). Classification (NCBI taxonomy): domain Eukaryota; kingdom Metazoa; phylum Chordata; class Amphibia; order Gymnophiona; family Ichthyophiidae; genus Ichthyophis; species Ichthyophis bannanicus. Next base: position 575,864,358 of record CM066035.1, read on the forward strand.
ACAGGTAAGTAACTGTGCTTTCAGGGCACGAGGTGGAACTCCTTAAGAGAAGACTGAAAAACTACAGCATGTAGAGTCAGAGCAGCAGGCACTAATCTACCTTACCAGTTATTCCTCATACTTATTTCCAAAAGGGATTTATTGGAACAGCATATGCACCAATGTTCTATTGCTCCACTATGGTACCAGCATTGATTGCACTTCTCTATATTAGCCCTGAAGAGCTTGTCAGGAGACCACACTGGTCTGCGGGCCACAGAAAGAGGAACTGCATAAGACTTGCCAACATTAACTGGCAATTCACTCACTCTCAAATGTTCCAAGGGATGTCCTGTTCAGTAAGTGAAACATCTTTCACCCAGAACCTTTGTAGCCTGGTGAGAAGTGAATGTACTTGATTTCTCAGCATTCTGTATGTCAAAAGCAATATTAAAGCAACTGAAATGCAGGGAAAGTGGGAAAAAGAAGCAGCACTTCCCCTGTGGATTGTGATAGAAAGAGGAGATGGCACTATCATCCACACTAGTGTAGTCTACAGGCCATCAACTGAAACTGAGGAAATGGATAGAGACTTGATCATTAATATTGCAAAGGTAGCTATAAAGGGAGAAGTGATCATATTGGGTGACTTTAATCTACCAGATGTGGTTTGGAGTATTCTTTCTGCAAATCTGTAAGTAAGAAGATTATGGATGCCTTCCAAAAAACATTGCTCAGACAACTGGTGATGGAACCGACCAGGAAAAATTTGATGCTGGATTTAGTACTCGCCAATGGAGATAGCATGTCAAATGTTCAGGTGGGTTCCTATTTCAGCAGCAGTGATCATCACATGGTGTGGTTTGAGACAAAAGCCAAGGCAAAGTCCAATTACAGCAAACTTAGTCCTGGACTTCAAAAATGCTGATTTCAGTAAAATGGGAAAGTACCTGAAGAAGTTGGCAGGGTGGGAGGAGATAAGGGAAATGGAATGGCAGTGGGCTAAACTAAAAGGGGCAACTGATTTATATGTAAGGAAAGTAAATAAAAGCAAGAGGAAAATTAAACTTATATGGTTATCCAAAGAAGTGGCTGTACAAATAAAGGCACAAAACAAAGCTTTCACAAAATTCAGAAGATCTCAAAAAGAGGAACACACAAAAGAATACAGGAAAAAGCTAAAAGAGAAAACAAAATAAGGAAAGCAAAGGCAGAAGAAAAGATGGTTAAAGTTGTGAAGTGTGGAGAGAACCTTTTTCAGGTATATTCAGGAGAAGAGGAAGATCAGAGGTAGAATGAAGACTCAAAAGTGCCAAGGAAGGATTTGCTGAAGATGACTTCGAAAAAGCAAAAATTCTAAAATAATACTTCAGTTCTGTATTCACTAAAGGAAATCCTGAAGGACCACATTTGCGTGACAAATATACAAATGGGAATGGAGTAGGTACCACACCATTCACAGAAGATGATGAGTTTGAACAGTTTGCAAAACTGAAAATGAATAAGGCCATAGGACCGGATGAGATACATCCCAGGATACCGAAAGAGCTCAGAGGTTCTGGCAGGGCCTTTAATGGATGTTTTTAATAGATCCTTGGAGACAGGAGAGGTTCTGCAGGACTGGAGAAGAGCTGATGTACTTTTTCATAAAAGTGGTAATAGGGAAGAAGTGACAAACTATAGGCCAGTAAGCCTTACCTCAGTGGCAGGAATGGTAATGGAGGCACTCTTGAAAGAAAGAATAGTGGACTATCTGGAAACCAACAGGTTGCATGATCCAAAGCAACATGGTTTTACCAGGGGAAGATCATGCCAAACAAATTTGATTGATTTCTTTGACTGGGTTACCAGAGAACTAGATCAAGGGCATGCAATGGATGTGATATACCTAGATTTCAGCAAAGCCTTTGATACTGTTCCTCATAAGGAGACTTATCAATAAGCTGAGCAACCTGAGGCTAGGTCCCAAGGTGGTGAACTGATTCAGAAATTGGTTGACTGAGAGATGCCACAAGTGGTGGTAAATGGAACTGAGAAGAAAGGAAGTTGCATAGTGTGTGTGATTCAGGGATCGGTCTTGGAACAGATACTGTTCAATGTATTTGTGAGTGATATTGCAGACGGAGTGAAGGGAAATGTCTCCACTTTTGCAGATGAGACAAACATTTGCAACAGAGTGGACACTTCTAAGGAAGTGGACAACATGAGGAAAGATCTAAAACTACTGGAAGAATGGTCTGATGCTTGACGGTCAAGACTTAATGTGAAGAAGTGCAGAGTTATGCACTTGGAATGCAGAAATCCAAAGGAATTGTATGCAATAGAGAGGTTGGTATGCACAGACCAGGAGAGGGACCTCAGAGTGCTACTGCCTGAGGATCTCAAGGTGGCAAAACAATGCGACAAGGTGGTAGCCAAAGCCAGAAGAATGCAGGGCTGCATACAGAGAGGAATAACCAGCAGAAAGGAGGAGGTATTAATGTCCCTGTACAAGTTGTTGGTGAGGCCTCGCTTGGAGTATTGTGTTCAATTTTAAAGACCATATCTCACAACGGACATAAAGACTTGAAATGGTTCAGAGGAAAGTGACCAACATGATTCAGAGCCTGGCCAGGAGACATATGAGAAGAGACTTGAAGAACTAAATATGTATACCCTAGAGGAGAGGAGGGACAGGAGAGATATGATAAACTTTTAAATAGGTTTGTTCATTGATACCCTTCAACTTTTTCAAAGAAGAAGAAGCTGTAAAACTAGTGGGCATATGATGAAGCTGCAAGGCGGTAAACTTAAAAGCAGCATCAGGAAATACTTTTTCACTGAAAGGGTGATGGATGCATGGAATGCCCTCCCGATGGAAGTGGTGGGGCAAATATAGTGACGGAATTCAAAATGGCATGGGACAGACACAGTGGATCCCTTTATAGCAAGAGGATGAAATTGAAGCAAACTTAAATATCTTTTAATAGAGGGAGGCTGACCTGCACAGAGGAGCAGGTACAACCTTAAACACAATCATGGGGGGGGGGGAGGTGACCTACACGGAGCTGCAGTTACAACCACACTAGCCACCTTACTGGGCAGACTAGATGAACCACGCTGGTCTTTATCTGCCGTCATATACTATGTTACATGCCCTGAGTGCAAACTAGTCCGAGCCCAACATAAGATAGCTGATAGCCACTAAAGCCAAGCGATGTAATGCTGATGCCTGCAGGCAATGACTGAGCAGAAGCCACTGGAAGAAAGACTCCAAAAACCCAGACTTTGCCTGCAGTACTCAAAATTGCATCCAATTAAAATTCTCCTTAACTAACAGACCACATGCCCCTTAAGCACAACTCTGACCAGAATGTCATCTTGTTACGTAGTTTAAAGTGAGGATTCAACATGGGCATACAACCACTGCTACTCCATTTATTCTCCATGACATTATCAACTTCCCTCAACACGTAAGTACTTGACATGCGTAATTCACTACAAAATGTACAGGAAACTTAATCTCGAAGAGCATGCCAAGAGGCATAGGCCTCGCTAAGTATCACTTAGCATGGTAAATTTGGAAAAATTTACCTCCACTATATAGCTGTCCTAACTACCATATCTCCAGGAACAAGCAGGAATGTAGTCTTCACATATGGGTATCGTCGGTACCGACGGAGCCTGCGCGGGAACACTCCCCAGCGTCCAATTAGAAAGCTTTTGGGAGCATCCCACAACGCCTGTGTGCTGCCTTCCCTCCTTTTCCAACTGCCTCTCTCCAGTTCTTCGTTTTCTGTCACCACAGAAAATTTTTCCTTCTTTTTTGTGGTCGCGTCTGCCTTCCTCGACACTACACCGGTACCGCCGGTTCTTTCTTTTAAGAAAAAATATATATTTAGTTCTTTTTCCAATTTTTTTCTCCCTCAGGTGCACGCGCCAAAATTTCCTCCATTATGGAAAAACCCGCTTCAGGTTTTAAGAAGTGCACCAAGTGTGGCGGTACCATATCCATCACCGACACCCATGAGGGGTGTCTTAAATATTTAGGTCCTGACCACTCCATCTCCGAGTGTATGGCTTGTGCCATGATGTCCAAGAGGGGTCGACAAAACCGGGCTGCTAAGCTTAGCACCCTTTTTCCCTCCAATGCAGCCTCTGTGGCATCGACGTCTTCCAGGGCTTCGTCTTCCTCCCATGGATCTCAGGTAACTAAACATGTCCAGCCGGTCCTCAAAGGGTAGATCTCCTTCCAAGCATCGAGAGGCCTCTGGCGTTGCCCTTGAGGGTTCTGCACCGGCAAAATTGCCCCAGCGGGAGGCTTCGGCTTCCAAAGCATTATCGGGGCTCCAGGATGTTCTCGAGGCCTCAACCTCGGCAGAACTACTGGTGCCATGCTCTGGGGTACCGGCTGTTTTCTACGGTACCGACACCCAGCCATCGGCAGCGTCGATAGACCAGATTTTCCTGGATATTGAACGCAATCTGGCAGCTCTCCTTGCGGCATCGACGCCCTTGGAACCGTGTCAGACAGTTCAGCCGGCATCGGTACCGGTACCGATAGCATCGGCATCGACATCTGTGTCCGCATTGTGGGCACCCAGTCAAGCCATGCCCTCCGGTACCGATACACCGGTTCCGATTCCCCCCGGTACCGACTTCGGTCAGTACGGGTATCGTGCTGTACAAGAGCATCCGGACAGAAGGTACTTTGAATCCTCGGAAGACTCTGAGGATTCTGACAGTTCTGTCAGTACCAGGATACTTCTCCCCGAGGAGCCTTCCTCCCCCAAACGGAGGATGTCTCCTCCAGAAGATATCTCCTTTCAGGATTTTATCAGGGAGGTGGCTCAGTCTGTCCATTACTGTGGCTCCTGAGACAGAGCCCAGGGCAAAGGAGTTGGAGATTCTGCAATATCCCAAAGCTCCTAAAGAGGCAGCTACCTTGCCTATCCATGAGATCTTACATGATCTCATGTTAAGAATGTGGGAGACACCTCTTACCTCACTCCTGTCGACTGGTTACCATGTATTGGGTTCCTCCCTCTACTGGTTTCCAGAAGACTCAGTTGCCTCACCACTCTATTGTAGTGGAGTCAGCTATGAGAAGGATCAGGAGTGCAAAGAGTCATGCCTCTAATCCTCCAGGACGTGAGTGTAGAACTTTGGATGCCTTTGGACGTCATACCTTCCGGGCTTCCATGCTTTCTGCCAGGATCAGTTCCTATATTTTATATATGGGAATGCTCCTTAAGGAAGTCACAGGGGATTTAGAGGTTTTGAGCCCTCTTCTTCCTGAAGATAAGAGGCAGGATTTTCTCACACTGGTTAAACATGCCAAGGATGTGTCTAAATTTGTCAATTGTGCAGCTTTTGACTGTTTTGAGTGCATAAGCAGAACTTCTGCCATTGCCATAGGTGCACGTAGAATTGCCTGACTCCAGGCATCCGATTTGGAGCTCTGGGTGCAGGACAAACTGGGCAATATTCCTTGTACAGGTGAGAATCTATTCGGCAAAAATTGGCAAGAAAGGCCAATGAGTTGGATGCTGATAACTCCACTTTGGATAGGTTATCCAAAGCCACAGCTGATCCTGCAAGAAAGAAATCTTTCAAAAAAACATTCTTTTCCAGAAAGAAGAGGTTTTATCCCTCTTATCAGCAGGGACGTTCTGCAGGTCAGCCTGTCCGGAAGAGTCAGCAACAATCTAAACAAAGGAAAGCAAAGACTGCTAAGCCTCAACTGTCTCAGCAGTCTCAGCCTCCACAAGTCCTTTGACTTCCATCTAGAGAATTTAGCCTTCCTGGCCCTCAGTGGACCAGAACCTTCCACCATTCCAGGAAGGTTGTGCCACTTTGCCCCCAGATGGGGGCAAATAACAGCAGAACATTGGACTCTTTCCATTATAAAAGAGGGGTACAAGCTTCACTTCTTCCGCTTGCCCCCTCCTACAATGGTAAGACAGTTCAATTCTCAGACCTCTCTCATCAACCTGTTAGATCAAGAGGTCACCATGCTTCTTGCCCAAGGGGCAATAGAAGAGGTACCCATTCTTCAACAGGGTACAAGGTTTTATTCCCCCTATTTCCTTATCCCAAAGAAAACAGGAGGACACAGACCCATTTTGGATCTCAGAGAATTGAACAAATTCCTGTTTAAGGAGAAATTCAAGATTTCTCTGGGAACCCTGCTGCCATACCTTCAGAGTAAGGATTTGCTTTGTTCTCTAGATCTCAAGGATGCGTACACTCATGTTCTCATCCATCCAACTCACAGAAAATTCCTTCGGTTCCTTTTTCAAGGAAAGCACTACCAATACAGGGTGCTTCCTTTTGGCCTGGCCTCAGCACCAAGGGTGTTCACGAAATGCATGGCTGTGGTAGGAAGTGATCCTGTAACTAGGACCTGTCCTCCAGGTGATGTAAAACCCTCTCGCACCGAGGAAGTTTCTCCAGGGCCAGGTGCCCATGAGGGAAGGGTTAGGACAGCCGTTATAGTTGGTGATTCAGTCATTAGGCATGTATATAGCTGGGTGGCTGGTGGACGTGAGGATCGCCTGGTAACATGCCTGCCTGGTGCGAAGGTAGCGGACCTCACACGCCACCTAGATAAGGTCTTAGATAGTGCTGGGGAGGAGTCTGCTGTCTTGGTACATGTCGGTACCAATGACATAGGAAAATATGGTAGGGAGGTTCTGGAGGCAAAATTTAGGCTTTTAGGTAGGAAGTTGAAATCCAGAACTTCCAGGGTAGTATTCTCCGAAATGCTTCCTGTTCCACGCGCAGGACCCAAAAGGCAGGCAGAACTCCGGAGTCTCAATGCGTGGATGAGACAATGGTGCAGAGATGAGGGTTTTGGATTTGTTAGGAACTGGGGAACATTCTGGGGAAAGGAGCGGCTCTTCCGAAGGGATGGGCTTCACCTTAACCGGGATGGAACCAGGCTGCTGGCATTAACCTTTAAAAAGGAGATAGAGCAGCTTTTAAACTAGATATTAGGGGAAAGCTGACAGTCGCCCAAGAGCGGATGGTTCGGAAGAATGTATCCTTGAAGGATACTACCAAAAGCAGAGAGGTTCCACAAAAGAGTAAAGTAGCCCAAATGCCCTCAAGTATGGAGCAGACAGAGCTTAAAGATACCAATTTACCCATGTCTAACAATAGCCAAATTAACATGAATAAAATACAATCTCTAAAATGCTTGTATGCAAATGCTAGAAGTCTAAAGAATAAGATGGGAGAGTTAGAATATATAGCACTAAATGAAAGGTTAGATATGATTGGAATATCAGAGACATGGTGGAAGGAGGACAACCAGTGGGACACTGTGATACCTGGGTACAAACTATATCGTAATGATAGAGCTGATCAAATTGGTGGAGGGGTTGCGCTCTGTTAGAGAGGGCATTGACTCAGAAAGGATTAAAGCTTTGCAGGAAACAAAATTTGCTGTAGAATCTATATGGATTGAAATTCCATATAAAAGTGGGAAGGCGATGGCAGTGGGGGTGTACTATCGAGCACCTGGCCAGAATGACCAAATGGATGATGAAATGCTCAAAGAAATCAAGGAAGCTAACAAAAGTTACAGCGCAGTAATAATAATGGATGATTTCAATTACACCGGTATCGACGGGGTCAGTGTCACGTCAGGACATGCTAGGGAGATAAAGTTCCTAGATGAAATAAATGATTGCTTCTTGGAGCAGCTGGTTCATGAACCGACCAGAGGAGAAGCCATATTAGACCTAGTCCTTAGTGGAACACCAGATCTAGTGCAAGAGATAAGGTTGTTGGGGCCACTTGGCAATAGTGATCATAGCATGATTGCCTTTGATTTAATTAGTGGAGGAGGGATAGTAAGGAAATCCACAGTACTACCTTTTAACTTTCGAAAGGGAGACTATGATAAAATGAGGAAAACAGTTAAGAAAAAACTAAAAGGAGCAGTTGTGAAGGTTAAAGACGTACATCAAGCTTGGGTGTTTTTGAAAAATACAATCTTGGAAGCCCAGACCAGCTGTGTTCCACGCTTTAAGAAAAGTGGACGGAACTCCAAAAAACTGCCAGCATGGTTTAAAGGTGAGGTCAGAGAGGCTGCTGTTGCCAAAAAAGCATCTTTCAAGAAATGGAAAAAAGAGCCAAACGACGAAACCTGGAAACAGCACAAGCACTGGCAAGTCAAATGCAAGGCATTGATAAGGCAGGCAAAGAGAGAATTTGAGAAGAAGCTTGCTGCGGAAGCAAAAACGCGAAATAAAGACCTTTTCAAGTACATTCGTAGCAAAAAACCTGTGAGAGAGTCAGTTGGTCCATTAGATGATAAAGGGGTTAAAGGAGCACTAAGAGGCGACAAGGCGATAGCGGAGAGACTGAATGAATTCTTTGCTTCGGTCTTTACTGAGGAAGATGTAGGGATGTTACCCATGACTGAAGTGGTATTTAAAGGTGCGGAAGAATTGAAGGAAATATCGATACATCGGGAAGATGTCTTACAACTATTAGATAAACTGAAGAGTAGCAAATCACCTGGGCCGGATGGTATACATCCAAGGGTGTTGAAAGAACTGAAATATGAGATTGCAGACCTGCTATCAGTAATCTGTGAACTAATACCTGAAGATTGGAGGATCGCCAATGTAACACCAATTTTTAAAAAGGGTTCCAGGGGTGATCCGGGAAACTACAGACCGTTGAGCCTGACGTCAGTACCGGGAAAAATGGTAGAAACCATCATAAAGAATAAAATTACTCAGCATGTAGATAGTCACAACCTAATGGGAGACAGCCAACATGGCTTTAGACAAGGAAGATCTTGTCTTACTAATCTGTTATGTTTTTTTGAAGGAGTGAATAAACAGGTGGACAAAGGTGAGTCGGTTCATATTGTGTATCTGGACTTTCAGAAAGCCTTTGACAAGGTCCCTCATCAGAGACTTTTGGCAAAATTAAAGAGTCATGGGATAGCAGGCAGTGTACTATTGTGGATCAGGAACTGGTTAAAAGATAGAAAACAGAGGGTAGGGCTAAATGGCCAATTTTCCCAATGGAGAAAGGTGAATAGTGGTGTACCCCAGGGATCTGTGCTGGGTCCGCTGCTTTTTGACATATTCATAAATGACCTGGAAAGTGGAATAATGAGTGAGGTTATCAAATTTGCAGATGACACAAAACTAAAGTTGTTAAAACCCAAGAGGATTGTGAAAAATTGCAAGAGGATCTTGATAAATTTGAAGACTGGGCATCAAAATGGCAGATGAAATTTAATGTGGACAAGTGCAAGGTTATGCACCTAGGGAAGAACAACCCAAACTATGGTTACACGATGCAAGGTTCCACATTAGGAACCACCACCCAGGAAAAAGATTTAGGCGTCATTGTGGATACCATGTTAAAACCCTCGGCCCAGTGTGCAGCGGCGGCCAAGAGAGCAAATAGAATGCTAGGTATGATAAGGAAAGGAATGGAAAATAAAACAAAAGATATTATAATGCCTCTATATCGTTCCATGGTGAGACCGCACCTTGAATATTGTGTGCAATTCTGGTCGCCGTATCTTAAAAAGGATATAGCGATTTTAGAAAAGGTACAGAGAAGAGCCACCAAAATGGTAAAGGGGATGGAAGGATACTCCTATGAAGAGAGGCTAAAAAGGTTAGGGCTCTTTAACCTGCAAAAGAGACGGCTGAGGGGAGATATGATAGAAGTCTATAAATTAATGAACGGAGTGGAACGGGTAAACGTAGATCGATTGTTTAACTTATCAGAATATAGAAAGACTAGGGGACATGCAATGAAGCTACAGGGTAAACTATTTAAGACTAATAAAAGAAAATATTTTTTCACTCAACGTGTAATCAAACTCTGGAATTTGTTACCGGAGGATGTAGTAAAAGCTGTTAGTGTAGCTGGGTTTAAAAAAGGTTTGGACAAGTTCCTGGAGGAAAGGTCCATAAACCATTGTTAAGAAGTGACCGAAGATATCAATGCTTGATCCAGTACAAGCATTGTGGAACTTGTGTCTCTTGGGGAAACTGCTAGGTACATATGACCTAGATTGGCCACTGTTGGAAACAGAATACTGGGCTTGATGGACCTTGGTCTGACCCAGTATGGCATATCTTATGGTCTTATGTTCATTTCTTCGCACTCTAGGAATATTCGTCTTCCCCCACTTAGACGACTGGCTTATTCGAGCCCTATCAGAGTCAGAGGCCAGGACTTCTCTATCTTGCACAATGCGTATCCTTCAGTTATTTGGGTCTGGTCATAAACATCCCAAAATCCAGTCTAACTCCCACTCAGCCTCTAGAGTTCATAGGAGCTTTGCTGGATACCAGAAAAGCAAGGGCCTATCTCCCCCAGGCCCGTTGCTTTTGCACGGTGCGGTAAGCTTCTCAAGCAGTGCTGAAGCCTCATCTCACTGCTCGAGAAATGTTACAACTACTAGGCCACATGGCTTCTACCGTACATGTGATCCCTTATGCTCGCCTCCATATGAGAGCAGCCCAGTGGACTTTATCCACTCAATGGACCCAGGCATCAGGATGCCTGTCAGACAAAATAGCAAACACAAATCGCCTTATTTTGTCCCTCCAATGGTGGCAGTCCACTCAAAACCTGTTGCTGGGGTCACCATTTCAACAACCTTCACCCCAAGCAACTCTCACAACAGATGCTTCCCCAGTGGGTTGGGGAGCTCATCTGCAAAATCTCACCACCTAAGGCACCTGGACTCCACGGGAGACTCATCTACACATCAATCTTCTGGAGCTCAGAGCAATCTTCCTTGCTCTTCGAGTGTTCCACACTCTGCTCAGCTACAAGACAGTCCTCATTCACACGGACAATCAAGTAGCCATGTTCTATGTGAACAAGCAGGGAGGAGCAGGCTCTGTGTCGCTTTGCAACGAAGCTTTGCGACTATGGGCCCTCGCCAGAGAGCATCAGATTTATCTCCTGGCAGTATATCTTCCAGGTATCCAAAACTCTTGGGCAGATGGACTCAGTCGAGTTCTGCTTCCACGCGAATGGTCTCTACATGCAGACCAGGTGGCCACGATTTTTCAAATTTGGGGAACCCCGGAAATAGACCTCTTTGCAAGTCCGTTGAATGCCAAACTTCCCCGGTTCTGTTCCAGAATTCCGGCTCAGGGCTGTCAGGCCAGGGATGCTTGCCTTCTTCATTGGGGGATGGGGGCCTTTCCACCCATCCCCCTGATTCCCAAAACCCTGTTCAAGCTTCAGAGAGACCGAGGCCATATGATTCTCATAGCTCCACATTGGCCACGGCAAGTGTGGTACCCTCTGCTTCTACATCTCTCTCAAGCTCCCTCTCTGGAGTTAGGGTCTGCTCCAGATCTCCTGTCTCAGGAGGAGGGAATGTTATGGCATCCCAATCCCCAATCACTGCATCTCAGGGCTTGGTTGCTGAAGGCCTAGATCTTCAAGATCTTAACCTTCCTCAGCAGGTAAAGGATATCCTTTATGCTTCTAGAAAACCTTCCACAAGACGCTGTTATGCTTTTTAGTGGAAAAGGTTTACCATATGGTGCTCGCAGAAGGGTCTTAACCCCCTTGCGATACCTCTGGAATCATTACACAGGTACACTAAAAAAAGTTTTTTTAAACTGCCTCTAATGTTTCGATTGATTTTTACGTTTTTTGGTGCGCTGAATCCAAATCTGGTAACCAATTTGCTCCATCACGTACAGATTTTTTGCTACATTGGGTTAGCAGTTTGAGGTGAACGTTTCAGATTGAGTGCGATCGAGATAAAAGTTTCTTGGATGAATTCTTTATACTAATTGTTTAGTAGTTATTCAAATAAGAATAAAGAAAATTGTAACAAGGCAGCACATAAGAATAGAGTAATGTCAACAAAACACACTGTGATGGTAGCAAAATTGTCTGCACTTAAAACAGCCACATACATGTGCACAAACATTGAGCATATAAGAGCGAGGTTAGACACAAAGCAAAGCAAAGAAATGTGCAAAAAATGTTGTACAGGTATGTATGTAAGAATAGAAAACGCAAACCGCACCATTGCAATACATGAAGACAAACACCCGATGGTGTGAAAATAAAATTCTAATAAATGAGATCCGACACTGTGGTAATAACTAGCAAATTTTTATTTCAAAGTTTAGTAAAAACACGATATTTGTCAACACAGTTTAGATTTTAAAGTCATTCTTGGGTCAATCAATCTCCTGGTGGGCCCGTTTCTTCTTCCCCCGAATGCTTCTCTTGGTGCGCTGCTTGGCGTATTTTTCATCTGGGGTTTCCCGCAGCAGCAACCAGCAGAAATCAGCCATCATAGTGGTGGTCCATCTTCCTTGGTACCTTCTCTCTGCATCCTTGATGTCCTGGTGAAACCTTTCACCTTGTTCTTCACTGTACACCCCCAAGTTTTCGGGAAAGTAGTTCACATGGGAGTGCAAGAAATGGACTTTCAGGCTCATGTTACAGCCTTGTTCTTTGAAGGCATTGAGCATCCTGGCAACAATATCCTTATAGTTCTCATCCTCCTGTTCCCCAAGAATTTGAGAACAACATCCTTGAAGGAATTCCAGGCTTCTTTTTCCTTCTCAGACATCGTTTCAGCGAATGCTCCATCTGAAATGAGTTTCCTTATATCAGGGCCAACAAACACTCCTTCCTTTAGCTTTGCTTCAGAAAGTCGGGGGAACTTTGAGCAAAGGTACCGAAAGCACTCACCATCTTTTGGAAGGGACTTGATGAATTGCTTAATGAGACCCAACTTAATGTGGAGAGGTGGTAATAGAATTTTATCACGAGGTACCAAGCTCTCATGAAGAACATTTTTCTCACCGGGTCTCAAATACTCCCAGATTGGCCAGTCTTTTTTCCCCCAGTGTAGGTCGCGGGCCCGGCTATCCACACAAGCAAAGGAAGCAGGGATATTTGGTGAAACCGGATTGCTGCCCTAATAGCATGGATAGAATTTTAAAGTCTCCACAAATCATCCACTTATGCTCATAACGAATCTTCTGAAGAATCAGGGCCAAATTCTCGTATTTTTCTTGGAGAATAACAGAGTGTGCAATAGGAACTGAAGCGAATGTGTTGCCATTATGAAGAACACCTTTTATGCTGTCTTTTGACGAATCAATGAACAGCTGCCATTCAGCAGGATCATACTTGAGTTGAAACTTTTCCATCACTCCGTATATATCGTTGCAAAATACCAAATCTTCCTCTTTGCTGAAATACTTCAAAAATTGTGTCTCGCGGTTGCGGTACCAATAAAAAGTTGTTTCTGGTGACAATAGATTTTTCTGTTTAAGCCGAGAACCTAGCAGTTGGGCAGCATCTTTTGGGAGTCCTAAATCCCGGACTAAATCATTCAATTCAGCTTGAGAGAAAAGTTCAGGTTTCGGATCTGGTTCAGTTTCAAACTCGGAAGTACTGGACTCATCGGGAAAAGCCATCTGAGTCTCATCATGATCAGAACCGTCCACACAAATATGATCCAAAGATTTTGGTGGTTCAGGCACAGGTACTTCGTTGCTATGAGACATAGGCCTAATTGCTGAGGGAAGGTTGGGGTAACTTATTACGTTCTTATTTTTTAAGTTGTATCCCTTCACAATGCAAGAGCAAAAATAGCAGTCACTGCTGTGGTCTCTTTGTTCACGCCACATCATAGGTATTCCGAAACGAAATGCTTGTTTTTTACCTTTCATCCATAAGCGTAGATCTTCCTCACATGTCTTGCACACTTTGTGAGGAGCCCACGGTTTGTCTTGATCGCCTAACTTCAAACCGAAATAGGCGAAATATACTTTTTTAATAAATGCAGAAATGTTCCTCTGCCGCTTTTTCACAGTATATTCCCCACAAATAAAACAAAAACTGTCCGGAGAGTTGACGCAACCTCTGGCTCTGTGAGCCATCACAAATACACAGCACTGCAAACTACAACTGTAGTGAACCACTTCGGAATAAAGCTGGATTACGACTGAGCAAACAAAAGGTAATAATGAACTTGCAAGAAACTGAAATTTGACAGGAACGTTCATGTCGCAACCACCGTGTTTGAGCGAGCGAACGAGGCGAGGCGAACAGGAAAGAACATGCGCCAGCGCGAGTACTGGATTTAGCCCCCCCGCCTCCCAATTGTCCTGTTAATGTATAAAATGAATACAAAACACCCTAAAATATCATGAGGGAGTGTTTCTAGTTAACCATTACAACCTCTATTTTGGGTCAAGAAAATAAACTGCAGTCGGCTAAAAAGAAATTATGTGAACATTCCTTATATGGGTAAGAAATCTAATTTTGCAAGAAAACGTGACGTGATGGAACATTTTGGCTATTTTTCCTGGATTCAGCACCCCAAAATCTATAGGAATCAGTTGCAAAACTGGAGGCAGTTTTTTTGGTAGTGTACCTGTGTTATTGGAGTATCTCCTTCATTTATCCAATGCAGGACATAAAACTAACTCAGTAAGAGTCCATTTAAGTGCTATTGCGGCTTCCTTCAAGCTTTTAAATGGACAACCTATTTCCTCCCATCCTCTTATAGCAAGATTTATGAGAGGCCTTCTACTAACTAAGCCTCCCATTAGGCCACCACCGGTGGCATGGGACTTAAACCTGGTTCTTGGCAAGCTTATGAAGCCACCTTTCGAACCCTTGGCTACTACCTCATTGAAATTCCTTTCTTGGAAAGTTATCTTTCTCATTGCAATCACATCACGTCGCATTAGTGAGTTGCAAGCACTAGTGGCTGATCCTCCTTATACAAGGTTCCATCATGACAAGGTAGTCCTTAGGACTCATCCACAGTTTATGCCAAAGGTGGTCTCGCCTTTTCATCTGAACCAAGCGGTCTACCTACCTGTGTTTTTTCCAAGGCCTCATGCATCAAATGCAGAAAGGAATCTTCATACTTTGGACTGTAAAAGAGCTTTGGCCTTTTACTTGCAAAGAACACAGCAACATAGAAAGTCCTCTCAACTCTTTGTTGCTTTTGATCCTTCTCATTTGGGACTTCCAGTCTCCAAGCGAACACTGTCCAACTGGATTGCACAAGGTATTTCCTTCGCCTATCAGAGTAAGAATCTTCCTCTGGAGGGCCATGTCACAGCTCGCAATGTGAGAGCCATGGCAGCGTCAATGGCTCATCTGCACTCTGTGTCTATCGACGACATCTGTCGAGCAGCCACCTGGGCCTCGGTTCATACCTTCACAGCCCATTACTGCTTAGACAAGGACTCCCGCCGGGATGCCTTGTTTGGTCAGGCTGTTCTCCAACACCTGTTCCATACCTAATCAACTCCTACCCGCCATCCCTGGTTGGATGCCAGAGATCCATGGGGGGAAGTGGAGCCCTTCCACAGGGACACACAACTTCTGGGGTCTCTCCCTGGCATCTAAAGCTAGGGAGTCCCCATATGTGAAGACTATATTCCTGCTTGTTCCTGGAGATAGCATAGTTACTCACCTGTAACAGGTGTTCTCCGGGAACAGCAGGAATTTAGTCTTCACAACCCACCCACCTCCCCTAGGAGTTGTATCTCTCTATCTATCTCTTTCTCTTTCCCTCTCTCTTTGTCTCAGCTTTAAACTCAACTGGAGAGAGGCAGTTGGGAAAGGCGGGAAGGCAGCACGCAGGCGCTGAGGGATGCTCCCAAAAGCTTTCTAATTGGACGCTGGAGAGCGTTCCCGCGCAGGCTCCGTCAGTACTGACGATACCCATATATGAAGACTAAATTTCTGCTGTTCCCGGAGATCACCTGTTACAGGTGAGTAACTATGCTATACCATATCTCAATAAAAAGGCCTGATATCTGTAGAATGCTAGGTTCTTCAGGCCCATGAGTGATCTCTTGACCCATGAAACTTACAGGTCATTTTTCAGGACTAGGAGACTCTGCAAACAAACCTGTTTGCGTGGCAAAGAATGCAAAGCTGCCCTACTATTTTTTTTTGAGTGCTGTTATCCCTTGATAGACTAACAAGGAGTGCATTGTCCATAGATTGGGCTTAGCCTGTCCTTTGTGCATATCCACTCATCCCTCTAATAGCAAAACTTGTTTACAAATTTTAAGGAAGTTTAGCATAATGATATTCATAATACCATTTTGATCTCATTGGAACTGATTTCCTTTTCTCAAGACTGTTTATTGAAACTTGATATACTGCCCTTCCTGCTCCCTGGAGAGTCCAGCCCTTTCCAACATTTGTAATGCAGAACAGGGGCTACCTTCTGCTTTCCAATTACAAGTCAGTGACGCTCTCAGTGTGGAAGTTGAGCAGTCTTCAACTTTTTGTAATATCCTCTGCATCTTTTTCTTCCATAGGATTGAGACAAACTCCTCTAACACTTAAAATAAACACTTTGGGGATACAAAAAAGGAGAGATGCTCTATAATTTATTTGAGGGACTATAACAGTTTTAATCAAATCCTTCCTTCCCCACCAGGATATCAGTTTGGGAATCCATTGGGAGGCAGCCACCTCAGGAAGAATATGGAGTATCCTATCTGTATTTTACTGCTGCATGCTCTCAATATCCCTAGAGAATTCCACTCCCAAATATTTTTATACCCAAAGGCACTCAACAGAATTCATAACCATCTATTTCTAGGAACAAGCAGGAATGAGTCTTCGCATATGGGTATCGTCGGTACCGACGGAGCCTGCGCAGGAATGCTCCCCAGCGTCCAAAAGGAAAGCTTTTCGGAGCGTCCCACAGCGCCTGCGTGCTGCCTTACTGCCTTTTATAACCGACTCTCTCCAGTTCTTCTTTTCCGCGGAGCCAGCAGGTCGTGTTCCTGTCACCGCTGAAGAATTTCTTTATTTTATTTCTTTGGTCGCGCGTCTGCCTTCTCGACACTGGACCACTACCGCCGGTCTTTTCTTTCTTTATTCTAAAAAAAAAAAAAAAACCTACGGTTTTTTTCTCACTTCAGTGCATTTTCTTCTTTGGCCTTAGGCCTAGGACATTTTTCCTCATGGAAAAGCCCGCCTCTGGGTTTAAAAAATGCACGAAGTGCAGCGGCACTATTTGTGTCACTGACACCCATGAATGGTGTCTAAAATGTTTAGGTCCTGAACACTCCATTGCGGATTGTCAGTCCTGCTCCATGATGTCTAAAAGAGGTCTACAGAATCGAGCAGCTAAGCTCAGTACCCTGTTTCCCTCGGATTAAGCTTCGGTTGCATCAATGTCTTCCAGGGCTGCTTCTTCCTCACATGGATCTCAGGTAACCAAACTTAAATCCAGCCGGTCCTCGAAGGGTAGATCTCCCTCTAAGTATCGAGATGCCTCCGGGCTTGCCCTCGAGGAATCCGCACCGGCAAAATTACCCCGGCGGGAGGCTCCGGCTTACAAAGCTTTTATCTATGGGGTCACAGGTTGACATCGATGACTCGGCCTCGACTGATCACCTGTTGCCATGTTATGGGGTACCGGTGGTTCCCACTGGTACCGACATCCAGACATTGGTTGCATCAATGGATCAGAATATCCTGACCATGCAGCGTGCCATCACGGCATTCATACAAGCTGCGACGCCTTCGGTACCGCAACAAACTCCGTTGCCGGTACCGACTCCGGCACCTATACCGACATCGGTTCCGGTGCCGGTACCGATTGCATCGACATCCGCTTCGGTGTCGACTGCAGCGGTACAATGTTCTGTGATGCCCATCGGTACCGAATCGGTACCGATACCACCCGGTATGCGTATCGGGCTCTGCAGGAGCATCCAGACAGTCGATACTTCGATTCCTCTGAAGACTCTGATGAATCAGAGGTCTCTGTCGAAGCATCGGTGATTCATCCTCAGAAGCCCTCTTCTCCAAAATGTCTCCTCCAGAAGACTTGTCTTTTCAAGACTTCATTAGGGAAGTGGCCAGGGGTCTTTCCATCTCAGTGGTCCCTGAGACAGAGCCTAGAGCCAAAAAATTAGATATTTTACAATATCCTAAGGCTCCTAAAGAGGCAGCCACTTTACCAATACATGAGATTCTTTATGATCACATGTTGGGCATATGGGAGACTCCTCTCACCACTTCCCCTCATTCTAGCAGGTTGGACACCATGTATCGTGTTCCTCCTTGTCCTGGCTTTCATAAGACTCAGCTTCCTCACCACTCCATTGTGGTGGAATCTGCTATGAAGAAGATAGAGTACAAAAAGGCACTCTTCTGCTCCTCCAGGAAGAGAATGCAGAACCTTAGATGCCTTTGGCAGGAGAATTTTCCAGGCCAGTATGCTTGTTGCCAGAATCAACTCCTATAGTCTCTATATGGGGATGTTTCTAAAAGTTACAGATCACCTGCAAACTTTATCTCCTTTTATTTCAGAAGATAAAAGGGAAGAGTTCCTCACCTGGCTCAAACATGCCCAGGATATTTCCAAGTTTTTCAACCGTGCAGCCTTTGACTCTTTTGAAGGTGCCAGCAGAGCCTCGGCCATTGCCATAGGTGCACGCAGAGTTTCTTGGTTACAAGATTCTGATTTGGAACCTTGGGTTCAAGATGGACTAGGAAACCTTCCTTGTACAGGTGAAAACCTTTTTGGCAAAGATTGGCAAGCAAAGGCCACCCAAATGGATGCTGAAAATTCTGCTTTAGATAGACTTTCAAAGTCTACTTCTGCTCCTTTTAAGAAAAGGTGGTTCAAAAAGGGATTTTTTCCCAAAAAAGGGAGATATTATTCTGCTTATGGTCAGCAGTCATCTACTGCAGGTCGTTTTGCTACAAAGAGACAGCAACAACCGAAACAGGCCAAGCCTAAGGCTGCTAGGACTGCTACGGACCAACAGCCTCAGCCTCCTCAGGGCCTTTGACTTACAACTAGAGAGCTTAGCCTTTCTGGCTCTAGAACATCCAGAGCCTCTCACCATTCCAGGAAGGTTGGCTTACTTTGCTCCCAGATGGGAACAAATCACAGCAGAGCAATGGACCCTCTCCATCATAAGGGAGGGGTACAAGCTTCATTTCTTAAACCTTCCTCCTCACACCATGGTGAGACAGTTCAATTCTCATACATCTCTCCTCGACCTTCTGGGTCAGGAGATTACTACCCTTCTTGCCCAAGGGGCAATAGAAGAAGTACCCCTTCTTCAACAGGGCTCAGGGTTCTACTCCGCCTACTTTCTTATCCCAAAGAAAGCATGGGGCTACAGACCCATATTAGATCTCAGAGAATTGAACAAGTTTCTATGCAAGGAGAAATTCAAGATGATTTCTCTCGGTACTCTCCTTCCATACCTTCAGAGTCAGGATTGGCTTTGCTCTCTAGATCTCAAGGATGCGTACACCCATGTCCTCATCCATCCAACACACAAGAAGGTTCCTTCGGTTCCTTTATCAAGGGAAGCGCTACCAATACAGAGTGCTTCCTTTCGGTCTGGCCTCTGCACCAAGGGTGTTCACAAAATGCATGGCAGTAGTAGTTGCATTTCTTCGCACTCTAGGGATATTCGTATTCTCATATCTGGACGACTGGCTCATCCGAGCTCCTTCCCGGTCAGAGGCCCAGACTTCTCTAACCTGCACAAGCCGTATCCTTCAGTATCTGGGACTTGTAATAAACTTTCCAAAATCCCATCTCACCCCTACTCAGTCTCTAGAGTTCATAGGGGCCTTACTGGATACCACAACTGCAAGGGCCTATCTTCCCCAGGCCCGTTGCCTACGCTTGGTGCAGTTAGCCTCACAAATTCAGTTAAAATCCCATTTAACTGCTCGAGAGATGTTACAACTCTTAGGCTACATGGCATCCACTGTGCATGTGGTTCCTTATGCTCGCCTTCACATGAGGGCAGCTCAGTGGACTCTGTCCACCCAATGGACCCAGGCATCAGGTTGCCTGTCAGACAAAATAGCAACCTCCAGTCGCCTCTTTTGGTCCCTCCACTGGTGGAAGTCCACTCAAAATCTGTTGCTGGGGTCCCCCTTTCAACAGGTGTTACCCCAAGCAACCCTTACAACAGATGCCTCTCCAAGAGGTTGGAGAGCTCATCTTCAAGATCTCTCCACTCAAGGCATCTGGTCTCTAGAGGAGACATCTCTACATATCAACCTCTTAGAGCTCAGAGCAATTTTTTCTAGCTCTGAGTCTTCCACACCCTGCTCAGCTACAAGACAGTCCTCATCCACACGGACAACCAAGTAGCCATGTTCTACGTGAACAAGCAGGGCGGGACTGGCTCTCCGTCGCTTTGCAACGAAGCTCTGAGATTGTGGGCCTTCGCCAGAGAGCATCAAATTCATCTCATGGCAGTGTATCTTCCAGGGGTTCAAAACTCTTGGGCAGACAGACTCAGTCGAGTTCTGCTTCCACACAAATCGTCCCTCCATGGGGACCAGATAGCCAGGATCTTCCGAATTTGGGGAACCCCGGACATAGACCTCTTTGCAAGTCCGTGGAATGCCAAACTTCCCCGGTTCTGTTCCAGGATTCCATGTCAGGGAGTTCAGGCCAGGGATGCCTTCCTCCTTCATTGGGGGCAAGACTTCCTCTATGCCTTTCCACCCATTCCTCTAATTCCCAAGACACTGTTCAAACTTCAGAGAGACAAGGGGTCTATGATCCTCATAGCAGCACCACATTGGCCACGCCAATTGTGGTACCCTCTACTTCTGCATCTCTCCCAAGCTCCCTCCCTGGACTTGGGATCTGCTCCAGATCTCCTGTCCCAGGAGGAGGGAACGTTGTGGCATCCAAATCCCCAGTCTCTTCACCTCAGAGCCTGGTTGCTGAAGGCCTAGACCTTCACGATTTGCATCTTTCTCAGTAAGTGAAGGATATCCTTCATGCTTCCAGAAAGCCTTCCACTAGACGTTCCTATGCTTTTAAATGGAAAAGGTTTACCATTTGGTGTGCAGCAAAGGGTCTTAACCCTCTTGCAATACCTCTGAATTCTTTACTAGAGTATTTGCTGCATTTATCTCATGCAGGCCTTAAAGCGAATTCAGTAAGAGTCCATTTGAGTGCTATTGCAGCTTCCCTTAAACCTCTCAATGGACAGCCTATTTCCTCTCATCCTCTTATAGCAAGATTCATGAGAGGCCTTCTTTTGACTAAACCTCCCATCAGACCACCTCCAGTGGCATGGGACTTGAATCTGGTTCTTGGCCAGCCTATGCAGCCACCTTTTGAACCCTTAGCCACTACCTCCTTGAAATTTCTTTCCTGGAAGGCTATTTTTCTCATTGCAGTCACTTCAGCTCGCCGCATCAGTGAGCTGCAAGCCTTGGTGGCTAATCCTCCTTATGCAAGGTTCCATCATGACAAGGTAGTCCTCAGGACTAATTCACACTTTATGCCTAAAGTGGTCTCACCTTTTCATCTGAACCAGGAGGTTTATTTACCTGTCTTTTTTCCAGGACCTCATGCTTCAAGTGCAGAGAGGAATCTTCATACCCTGGATTGTAAAAGAGCTCTTGCTTTTTACTTACAAAGGACACAGCAACATAAAGTCCTCTCAAATCTTTGTTGCTTTTGATCCCTCTCATTTAGGGTTTCCAGTCTCTAAGAGAACTCTGTCCATTTGGATTGCTCAGTGTATTTCTTTCGCCTACCAGAGTAAGAACCTTTCTCTGGAGGGCCATGTCAAGCTCACAATGTGAGGGCCATGGCAGCCTCTATGGCTCATCTAAATTCTGTGTCCATCGACCAGATCTGTCGAGTTGGCCACCTGGGCCTCGGTTCATACCTTCACAGTCCATTACTGCTTGGACAAGGACTCCCGCCAGGATGCCTTGTTTGGTCAGGCTGTTCTCAAACACCTTTTCCATACCTAACCAACTCCTACCCTCCATCCCTGGCTGGATGCCTGAGATTCATGGGTGGAGGTAGAGCCCTTCCCAGGGACTCACAACCTGGGTGATCTCCCAGGCATCTCTAGCTGGGGAGTCCCCATATGTGAAGACTCATTCCTGCTTGTTCCTGGAGATAGCACAGTTACTTACCTGTAACAGGTGATCTCTGGGAACAGCAGGAATAAGTCTTCACAACCCACCCACCTCCCCTAGGAGTTGTATCTCTCTATCTTTCTTTCCTTTCCTCACTCTCTCTTTGTCTCAGCTTTAAAACTCGAACTGGAGAGAGGCGGTTAGGAAAGGCGGGAAGGCAGCACGCAGGCGCTGTGGGATGCTTTAAAAAGCTTTCCATTTGGATGCTGGGGAGCGTTCCCACGCAGGCTTCGTCGGTACTGACGATACCCATATGTGAAGACTTATTCCTGCTGTTCCCAGAGATCACCTGTTACAGGTAAGTAACTGTGCTATATCTGATCAAGTGCACGGCTCCTTCATGGGCATAGCTTCTGTCTTGTTCTAATTCATCCTATACCCAAAAATGCCCAAATAGTATTAAGCAGCCCAAACAGAAGGGAAGGAGCAAACCTTGACTCAGAAAACACTGAATGTCATCACATAGACTGCCAGCTTACACTCACCTCCCCCCAAAACAATACCTTTTATCTTGCCCTTTTGCCATATGGTTATTAACAAAGGTTCTAATGCTAAATTTAAACTGTGGTGGTAAGAATAGGCAGCCCTGGCTCATCTCTTTAGTTAACTGGAACTTACTGTCAACTTGTAATTGATTAAAAGGAGTGACCATGGCAGACTGTATGATATCTTCACCATCTTGACAAAACATTCCTCACACCCAAACCAACATAGCATTCATATCTCTTGAGGGAGAGGGTGGGATTGTAGAACTTAATAGCTCTTATGGTGGGCTGATTGGACAGGCCATATGGTCTTTATCTGCCATCATTTTCTTTTTCTATGTACTCACATATTGTAATTCTTTTTACCACCTTAGTGCATAGGCAGCAGGTATAAATTATGATTAAAGTTTCTCGAAATGGGAAGATAACAGCATTTAGCTCTAATCAGTCTTAAAAATCTGATTTCCACTGATCTAATTTTTAATTTGATTTATTAATTTGATATGCAGTAAACCTTAAGAAGGACTTCAAACTATTGACTGTTGAAAGAAGCATATAAATGTGAGATGCTTTTCATACCTCGTTAATATAAACTTCTAGCACTTGCCCCCCTTTCTCATGAAAACTTTTAACAAAACATGTTTTAGGTCATTTTGTGAATACCCTTTTCCACAAAATATGGGGACATTAGAAATATTTCTATTCTTACATTCTCATTAAAATGGTGACAGTCCTTAAAAACTGCAAACACTTTGTTCTCAGGATATCTCAGATGCAGGAGATAAATTTGCATATGATTGAGGCATGGATACAGATCCTCTAAGCATATTTATTAGGGGTACCCTAGTTTTGCAGCTTCAAGGGGTTTAAAAGATCCTTTCCCTTGCAATAAAATCACAAACTTCACATTTGCACTAATCCTTTTGCCAAGAAAATAATTTTTAGCTAAGACACAGATTACCATGTCCTGAAACTGACTTGGACACTTGTTAACAATTAGCTGTCAGTTTCTTACTTGTGTTGTGTATTTGAACTGCATGATTTTACTAGTGTTTCTCGTGTGTGTGTGTTTTTTTTTGTTTTTTTTGTTTTTTTAGTTTCAGTTGTGATGGGAATTCCCACCGTGAAAAGGAAAGTAAAGTCTTACCTTACAGAAACTCTGCACTCTCTCATCGATAAACTGTCACCTGAAGAGAAACTGGATTGTGTTATTGTTGTCTTCATTGGAGAGGTATTAATCAGTTAGTTATGTATCAGATTTTTTTTAAAATTTATTTAACATGTTTCTTATTCTTGGCCTACTTTCTAGTGCATAGACATTTGCAGTCAGTTCATACAAGATCACACATGCAACCACCTTCATTTGTATGTTAGCTATTCAAGTGATAGTTTTGTCATTGTTTTCAAATAACACGCCTGCCCTCTGTGGTTTTCAGTTAGATATAAATATTTTCAGCTGTTTTTTTTCTACTAAATGTTAACAGAGAAATACAATTTTCACTTCAAACCACCTTAACTATACAGAATTTTTTTTCAACTAAATGTTTTCACATTTACAAAAACTAAATTTTAAATCAGGAGCTAAAGTGGTTTGTGTTGAATTTGAAATAGTACCCTTGTAGAATGTATGCATATGATTCCATGCTGGACTATAAGGGAAAACTGAAAATTCAAAATCAGATGCTCAGTTTAGGAGGAGAGAGAAAATTTATTGAAATAACTCCCAGCACCAATTTGGACAGCTGTCTTTCACTGATATGAACCTAGCCAGTTTGCAGCATTGAAGTACAATGCGGAGAAAAAGTGCACCGAAGAAACAAACTGAGCCGGTGCAGTAGATGGCAGTCAACAGACTATTGAAACCCCAACGCGTTTTGGCCATCTCTGCCTTCCTCAGGGGATGCAAGCCTGCTCGCTAGAGCCTTTTAAATAATGCTAGAGTGAGAACTCTAAAAACTCAATACACTCCTTTGACAAAACAGTCTCACAAGGCTGCAAACGCTGAAAAGAAGTCGTCTTCAGGGAACAGCAACCTCCAAAAAATACATACATACACATGTATAATATAGTAAAATATAAAATGATATAAAATCATAATAAAGTGTATCTGACCCATGACTGTAAATTAATAAACATATATATGTGTATATATATACATCTCCAGGAACAAGCAGGAATGTAGTCATCACATATGGGTATCGTCGGTACCGACAGAGCCTGCGCGGGAACGCTCCCCAGCATCCAATTAGAAAGCTTTTGGGAGCATCCCACAGCGCCTGCGTGCTGCCTTTCCGCCTTTCCCAACTGCCTCTCTCCAATTCTTCTTTTTCCGCGGAGCCAGCAGGTCGTGTTCCTGTCACCAAGAATTCTTTTTTCTTTCTTTCTTTTTTGTGGTCGCGTCTGCCTTCTTCGACGCTCTACTGGTACCGCTGGTTTTTTCTCTTCTTATTTCTGTAAAAAAAATATATATATATTTTCTTTTTCTTCAGGTGCATGCGCCTTTTTGGGCCTTAGGCCCAAAAACTTTTCCTTACCATGGAGAAACCTGCCTCAGGTTTCAAAAAGTGCACCAAGTGTGGTGGTACCATTTCCGTCACCGACACCCATGAATGGTGTCTAAAATGTTTAGGTCTTGACCACTCCATCACGGATTGTATGTCCTGTGCCATGATGTCTAAAAGAGGTCGGCAGAACCGAGCTGCTAAGCTCAGTACCCTGTTTCCCTCTAATGCAGCTTCGGTGGCATCGACGACTTCCAGGGCTGCTTCTTCCTCCCGTGGATCTCAGGTAACTAAACATAAATCCAGCCGGTCCTCAAAGGGTAGATCTCCTTCCAAGCATCGAGATGCCTCTGGCGTTGCCCTCGAGGATTCTGCACCGGCGAAATTACCCCGGCGGGAGGCTTCGGTTTCCAAAGCATTATCGGGGTTCCAGGATGTTCTCAAGGCCTCGACCTTGGCAGAACTACTGGTGCCGTGCTCTGGGGTACCGGCGGTCTCCTCCGGTACCGACATCCAGGCATTGGCAGCGTCGATAGACCAGAGAGTTCTGGCTATGGAACGCAGTCTGGCGGCTTTCCTTGCGGCATCAACGCCCTCGGAACCACGACAGACAATTCCACCGGTACCGGTACCGTCACTGGCCTCGGTACCGGTACTGATAACATCGGCATCGGTGTCTGCTTTGCCGGTACCCAGTCATCTGATGACCTCCGGTACCAATACCCCGGTACCGGTTACTCCCGCTACCGACTTTGGTCGGTACGGGTATCGGGCTCTTCAAGAGCATCCGGACAGACGATACTTCAAGTCCTCAGAAGAATCTGAGGATTCTGACAGTTCTGTTGATGCAGCGATGCTTCTCCCAGAGGAGCCTCCTCCCCTAAACGCAGAATGTCTCCTCCAGAGGATATTTCCTTCCAGGATTTTATCAGGGAGGTGGCTCGGGGCCTGTCCATTACTGTGGCCCCTGAAACAGAGCCAAGGGCCAAGGAGTTGGAAATTCTACAATATCCCAAAACTCCTAAGGAGGCAGCTACCTTGCCCATTCATGAGATTTTATATGAGCTCATGTTAAGGATGTAGGAAACACCTCTTACCACCTCTCCTCATTCTCGTAGGCTGGATACTATGTATCGAGTCCCTCCTTGTCCTGGGTTCCATAACACTCAGCTTCCTCACCACTCTATTGTAGTGGAGTCAGCAATGAGAAGGATCAAGAGTGCAAAAAGGCATGCCTCTAATCCTCCAGGACGTGAGTGCAGAACCCTGGATGCTTTTGGACGTCGGGTCTTCCAAGCTTCCATGCTTTCTGCCAGGATCAGTTCCTCTAGTCTCTACATGGGAATGTTCCTGAAGGAGGTCACAGATGATTTAGAGGCTTTAAGTCCTTTTCTTCCTGAGGATAAAAGACAGGATTTTCTCACTTTGGTCAAACATGCCCAAGATGTTTCTAAATTTTCCAACCATGCAGCCTTTGACTGCTTTGAGTGCATAAGCAGAACCTCGGCTGTTGCAATAGGTGCACGTAGAATTGCTTGGCTCCAGGCATCTGATCTAGAGCTCTGGGTACAAGACATATTGGGAAATATCCCTTGTACTGGTGAGAACCTGTTTGATAAAGATTGGCAGGAAAAGGCCAATGAAATGATGCTGAAAATTCCACCTTGGATAGATTATCCAAGTCCACTGCTGATCCTGCTAGAAAGAAATTGTTCAAGAAACCATTCTTTTCTAAAAAGAAAATATTTTATCCTGCTTATGTTCAGCAGGGACGTTCTGCAGGTCAGCTTGCCAGGAAAAGTCAGCAACCACCCAAACAGAAGAAAGCAAAGGCTGCTAGGCCTCAACCGGCCCAGCAGGATCAGCCTCCACAGGGCCTTTGACTCTCATCTAGAGAACTTAACCTTCCTGGAATGGTGGAAGGTTCTGGTCCCCCGAGAACCAGGAAGACTGTCATTTTGCCCCCAGATGGGGGCAAATAACAGAGCATTGGACACTCTCTCCAACATAAAGGAGGGGTACAAGCTTAAGAACATAAGAACATAAGATATGCCATACTGGGTCAGACCAAGGTCCATCAAGCCCAGTATTCTGTTTCCAACAGTAGCCAATCTAGGTCATACGTACCTAGCACTTTCCCCAAGGGACACAGGTTCCACAATGCTTGTATTGGTTCAAACATTGATATCATGGGTCCCTTCTTAATAATGGTTTATGGACCTTTCCTCCAGGAACTTGTCCAAACCTTTTTTAAACCCAGCTACACTAACAGCCTTTACTACATCCTCCGGTAACAAATTCCAGAGTTTGATTACACGTTGAGTGAAAAAATATTTTCTTTTATTAGTCTTAAATAGTTTACCCTGTAGCTTCATTGCATGTCCCCTAGTCTTTCTATATTCTGCTAAGGTAAGCAATCGATCTACGTTTACCCATTCCACTCCGTTCATTAATTTATAGACTTCTATCATATCTCCCCTCAGCCGTCTCTTTTCCAGGTTAAAGAGCCCCAACCTTTTTAGCCTTTCTTCATAGGAGTATCCTTCATCCCCTTTACCATTTTGGTGGCTCTTCTCTGAACCTTTTCTAAAATCGCTATATCCTTTTTAAGATACGGCGACCAGAATTGCACACAATATTCAAGGTGCGGTCTCACCATGGAACGATATAAAGGCATTATAATATCTTTTGTTTTATTTTCCATTCCTTTCCTTATCATACCTAGCATTCTATTTGCTCTCTTGGCCGCTGCTGCACACTGGGCCGAGGGTTTTAACATGGTATCCACAATGACGCCTAAATCTTTTTCCTGGGTGGTGGTTCCTAATGTGGAACCTTGCATCGTGTAACCATAGTTTGGGTTGTTCTTCCCTAGGTGCATAACCTTGCACTTGTCCACATTAAATTTCATCTGCCATTTTGATGCCCAGTCTTCCAATTTATCAAGATCCTCTTGCAATTTTCCACAATCCTCTTGGGTTTTAATAACTTTAAATAGTTTTTTGTCATCTGCAAATTTGATAACCTCACTCGTTATTCCACTTTCCAGGTCATTTATGAATATGTCAAAAAGCAGCGGACCCAGCACAGATCCCTGGGGTACACCACTATTCACCTTTCTCCATTGGGAAAATTGGCCATTTAGCCCTACCCTCTGCTTTCTATCTTTTAACCAGTTCCTGATCCACAATAGTACACTGCCTCCTATCCCATGACTCTTTAGTTTTGCCAAAAGTCTCTGATGAGGGACCTTGTCAAAGGCTTTCTGAAAGTCCAGATACACAATATCAACCGACTCACCTTTGTCCACCTGATTATTCACTCCTTCAAAAAAACATAACAGATTAGTAAGACAAGATCTTCCTTGTCTAAAGCCATGTTGGCTGTCTCCCATTAGGTCATGACTATCTACATGCTGAGTAATTTTATTCTTTATGATGGTTTCTACCATTTTTCCATGTACTGATGTCAGGCTCACGGGTCTGTAGTGTCCTGGATCACCCCTGGAACCCTTTTTAAAAATTGGTGTTACATTGGCGATCCTCCAATCTTCAGGTATTAGAGATGATTTTAATGATAGTTCACAGATTACTAATAGCAGCTTCATTTTTCAAGCATGCCCCCTCACACAATAGTAAAGCAGTTCAATTCTCCGACCTCTCTCATCAACCTGTTAGGTCAGGAGGTCGCTATCCTTCTTGCTCAAGGGGCAATAGAAGAAGTACCCCTTCATCAGCAGGGTACAGGGTTCTATTCCCCTTATTTCCTTATCCCAAAGAAAACAGGGGGTTACAGACCTATCTTAGACCTCAGAGAATTGAACAAATTCCTTGTCAAGGAGAAATTCAAAATGATTTCTCTCGGATCTCTGCTGCCATATCTTCAGAGTCAGGATTGGCTTTGTTCTCTAGATCTCAAGGATGCTTACACCCATGTTCTCATCCATCCAACTCACAGAAGGTTCCTTCGGTTCCTTTTTCAGGGAAAGCACTACCAATACAGGGTGCTTCCTTTTGGCCTGGCCTCAGCACCAAAGGTGTTCACGAAGTGCATGGCTGTTGTAGCAGCATTTCTCTGCACTCTAGGGATATTCGTCTTCCCCTACTTAGACGACTGGCTCATTCGAGCCTCAACAGAGTCAGAGGCCAGGACCTCTCTATCTTGCACAATGCGTATCCTTCAGTATTTAGGACTTTTCAAATTTGGGGAACCCCGGACATAGACCTCTTTACAAGTCCGTGGAATGCCAAACTTCCCCGGTTCTGTTCCAGAATTCCGGCTCAGGGGGCTCAGGCCAGGGATGCTTTCTTCCTTTACTGGGGTCAAGACTTCCTGTATGCCTTTCCACCCATTCCCCTAATTCCCAAAACCCTGTTCAAGCTTCAGAGAGACAGAGGCCATATGATTCTCATAGCTCCACATTGGCCACGGCACTTGTGGTACCCTCTCCTTCTACATCTCTCTCAAGCTCCTTCCCTGGAGTTAGGGTCTGCTCCAGATCTCCTATCTCAGGAGAACGGAATGTTATGGCATCCCAATCCCCAGTCTCTGCATCTCAGGGCTTGGTTGCTGAAGGCCTAGATCTCCATGATCTTAATATCCCTCAGCAAGTAAAATATATTCTTTTTGCTTCCAGGAAACCTTCCACAAGACGCTCTTATGCTTTCAAGTGGAAAAGGTTTACCATATGGTGTTCACAAAAGGGTCTTAACCCCCTTGTGATACCTCTGGAATCATTGCTGGAGTATCTCCTTCATTTATCCAATGCAGGTCTTAAGACTAATTCAGTAAGAGTCCATTTGAGTGCTATTGCAGCTTCCTTTAAGCCTCTAAATGGACAGCCTATTTCCTCTCATCCTCTTATAGCAAGATTTATGAGAGGCCTTTTTTTAACTAAGCCTCCCATTAGGCCACCACCGGTGGCATGGGACTTAAACCTGGTTCTTGGGCAGCTCATGAAGCCACCTTTCGAACCTTTAGCTACTACCTCCTTGAAATTCCTTTCTTGGAAGGTTATCTTTCTCATTGCAATCACATCAGCACGCCGCATTAGTGAGTTACAAGCGCTAGTAGCTGATCCACCTTATACAATGTTCCATCATGACAAGGTAGTCCTTAGGACTCATCCACTGTTTATGCCAAAGGTGGTCTCGCCTTTTCGTCTGAACCAAGCGGTCTACCTACCTGTGTTTTTTTCCAAGGCCTCATGCATCAAATGCAGAGAGGAATCTTCATACCTTGGACTGTAAAATAACTTTAGCCTTTTACTTACAAAGAACACAGCAACATAGAAAGTCCTCTCAACTCTTTGTTGCTTTTGATCCTTCTCATTTGGGACTTCCAGTCTCCAAGAAAACACTTTCTAACTGGATTGCTCAGTGTATTTCCTTCGCCTATCAGAGTAAGAACCTTTCTCTGGAGGGCCATGTCACAGCTCACAATGTGAAGAGCCATGGCAGCCTCAATGGCTCATCTGCACTCTGTCTATCGATGACATCTGTCGAGCAGCCACTTGGGCCTCGGCTCATACCTTCACAGCCCATTACTGCTTGGACAAGGACTCCCACCGGGATGCCTTGTTTGATCAGGATGTTCTCCAACATCTGTTCCATACCTAATCAACTCCTACCCGCCATTCCTGGTAGGATGCCAGAGATCCATGGGGGGGAAGTGGAGCCCTGTTCAGGGACACACAACCTCTGGGGTCTTTCCATGGCACCTAAAGCTAGGGAGTCCCCATATGTGAATACTACATTCCTGCTTGTTCCTGGAGATAGCATAGTTATTCACCTGTAACAGGTGATCACCGGGAACAGCAGGAATTTAGTCCTCACAACCCACCCAGCTCCCCTAGGAGTTATCTCTCTATCTCTTTCCTTTCCCTCTCTCTCTCTCTCTGTCTCAGCTTTAAAACTCAACTGGAGAGAGGCAGTTGGGAAAGGCGGGAAGGCAGCACGCAGGTGCTGTGGGATGCTCCCAAAAGCTTTCTAATTGGACAATGGGGAACGTTCCCGCGCAGGCTCTGTCGGTACCGACAATACCCATATGTGAGGACTAAATTCCTGCTGTTCCTGGAGATCACCTGTTACATGTGAGTAACTATGCTTTATTGATTATCATGACTTATGTTTGGTTCTTTTTATACATATGCAGAAATGTGTGTGTAATAAATATAAATATATATCTATATCTATATATTTATATACAATTATATATATATTTATATATATTAATTATTAATTTGCAGTCATTGGGCAGTTACGCTATTTATTATAATCTTATGTAATTTTATATTTTACTGCATTATGTGTGTATGTATTTTTTGAGGTCATTGCCCCCTGAGGAATGCCATTGGCCGAAACACGTGTTGGGTTGACCTTGGACACCAATAAAGCTCTTGTTTCTCCCAGTGGTGTCCTGTTCTTCTGCTCTCTCTGCATGGTTTGCTGCAGGTGCAGTGTTCCCCTTTGTTCGCCACTCTTCCTATAGCCTTAGCGGAGGACTATTCTGCAGGAGGAAGGCTTACTCTTTGTCCATAGATAGTCCTCTCATATCCTCCAACACTTGGGTTTTGCAATTTGTAACTGCTTAGGTTAAATAGTTACAAATTATCCATTCTCCAAATTGCTTTCTGAGGGTTCATTCCCTAAACCCTCAATATTTGGAACTCCTTCTGCAAGAAGTCACCACCCTTAAGGACTTAAAGATGGCTCTGGGAGAGAAGGTGTAGCAGGTGCACACGTGGTGGTCTCTTCAATCCTTCTTTTTGAGGGTAAAGGCCAAGACAGAAGTTTGCATTCTGGAGATTAATGCATGGCTGCATGACTGGTGGCATCAAAGCATTTTGGTTTCCTGAACCATGGGATGATTTTCCAAGGACTACAGAGCAGAGATGGGGTTGACCTATCCAAGAAGGGTTAAAGTGTCTTCCATAGCCGACTGGCTAACCTACTGAACAGGGCTTTAAACTAGATTCATTGGGGAGGGGTGAAGAAAGCCCTATTTTATTTATTTTTTATTTATTTAGGTGGGTGTTTTTTATAACGCCCCTTACTTTGATCAAGGGCGGTTTACAAAGAACAGAACAATTACATTCAACTTTTTAAAAACATTAGTGAAACATGTTTACAATCAACATGTTTATAAGGAACGATTTTACATTAATTACATACCTAAAGTAAATGTATTATTGGGTGGGAGAAGAGAAGGCTGTTCTTTATGCATCTGAGAATAAATATGGGAAGCCCTAGTGTAAGTAAAACATGAAATACCTCTGTAGAAATAGGTAAAAGGGGCAACATCTGGAAAGCAGTATGCTTTAATGCCCATAGTATGGGAAATAAGATTCCAGATGTTGAGTCTTTAATGGAAGAGGTTGACTTCAATTTAGTGGCGGTTATGGAGACATGGTTGATGGAGAACCATGACTGGGATGTAATTATACCAAGCTATACTTTATTCAGGAAGGCCAGGGGAGGAAGAAGGGGAGGGGGAATGACACTATATTTAAAATAAAAAAAAAAAGCTACAGAAATACAGGACTTGAGAGGGAAGGAGGAGACATCCATTTGCAATGGTGTAATATAGAGATCTCCTCCTTCACAGGGATAAATGGACATAGATTTAATTGAGTACATAGGCAGTATTGCCATGAAAAGAGAACTGCTACTGATAGGTGATTTCAATTTGACAAACATTGATTGGCACATCCTTTCTGTAGTGTCATATAGAAGTAAGGAGAACCTGGATTCTGTATAGGGAGACTGATTCCGGAAACTAGTAAGAGAACCCACATATAAGAGGGCCATACTGGATCTGGTGCTTACCAATGGGGAAAGTGTGTCTGTTTTAGTGGGGGATCACCTCACATCCAATTATCACCAGATAGCATCATTCAGGATTAGGACTATAGCTGATAAAGTCCATTCAAAAATGAGGGCCCTAGACTTTAGGAAAACTAACTTTGCCAAGATAGGACAATACCTTAGGAAGCCATTAATGCAATGGGAACAGTTGGAGGATGTGGAAAAGTAGTGGGCAAAACTGAAAGGAAATAGTTCCATACACTGTTGGTAACAGTTGGAAACAGTTCCATACACTGTTGGTAACACTTTGTATATAGTTAACCATGATATCCCTTAATAGATAAACCACCATTGTATTTAGTTTCCCCTATTTCGCCAAGTTATACCTCCTGTTAAATGTAATGACCAGACAGATGTAAACTGTTGGATGTTTTCTGTTTAATGTAAACCGCGCTGATGTCTAATAGTGCGGTATATAAGAATTGTTAATAAATAAATAAATAATAAATAAATTTTGTTAGGAAAGTAAATAAATGTTAAAGGAAAAGGAGACTACTATGGTTCTCAAAAGGAGTAGTTGAAAAGGTGAAGAAAAGGAGGGTGGCTTTCATAAAATACAAGAGATCACAGAAATAGGAAAACAAGTATCAATATTTGAAAAAGCTAACAGAAGCTAGGAAAGGAGTCGGGAAAGCAAAAATACGAATGGAAGAAAAAATAGCTAATGCAGTGAAATGAGGAACAAGACATTTTTCAGATATGTTGATGAAAGGGGAAAGTGCAAAAGTGGTATTGTCAGACTCAAGGGTGAAGGAGAGAAATATGTAGAAGCTGATGAGAATAAAGCGGAATTGCTTAACAAATATTCCTTATCGTCCCTCCAGTCCAATCCCGCACCTCTGGGTAGTGCACCTCCTCCAGCAGCTTGGAGACTGAGCATGTCATCTTTTTGATGACACTAGTGTACATATGCAGCTGGCACCGCCCACCAGCCACTGTAAGCTCAGTCTCCAAGCAGCTGGAGGAGGTTGTGAGCCAGGATGCTGGACTCACTGAAGAGACAGCTAAGGAGATAGGTTTAGTTAGAGTTTGCTTTTATTTCCCCTGTTAAGGTGCAGGTTTCTTTATTTTTAAAGGCAGAAGTAAAAAAAAAGAAAGAAAAAGAAATCAGAAGGAATAGAGAGAACCTGGGGGACAACATGGCTGAGGGGAGGATATTCCTTCTTCCCCCTCTCCCCCCAGGGGGGGGAGTTCTGTGGGGGCCTTCCTTAGTCCGAGACTTCTGGCTGCTCCCAAACCCATTATCGGAGCCGCTGCAGTTGCTTGACAGGAGTGAAAGCTGGCAGCCCCGAGTCACCCCCCCTCAGTGCCGAAGCCAGAAAGGAAGGCTGAGTGCAAGGGGTAGAAAAGACATGCACCAAAGAGGCTCCAAGGTAAGAGTGGCAGGGGGGAGGACAGCAGGTACCCCTAGCAACCGCCAGAACATGAGGAGACAAAGAGCAGCCTGCAGCTGCATGTTTGGGAGCCTGCAGTAATTCGAGAAACTCACTCTGCTGCATTTAGGTGCGATTTCTTATTCAGGCCCGCATGTGTTTAATCCCCTGCTGTGTTTTGGCTGCCTGGGAGAGGCAGCCACCGGAGAATAAAGCAGGGCAGAGCAGCCTCTTCCTAGGGGGCCATTTGCAGTTTCTTTTTAATTTCAGTTTCAGTTAATTAGATTTTGGTTTGGTTTGGTTTTATTTTATTTTATTTTAGTTCAAGTACTCTAGTGCTCTGTGACTGAGTCTGTGGAGGTGCACTGTGCTGGGGATCCTTTTACATACCCAGGTACAGATTGAGTGTGTTCCTGGGGAGTGCCCCCAGCCCTTCCCACCATGCCGGCCAGACCGCAGTACCTGGTATAGGATGGTATCAAGGGGCGTGAACCCCACTTAATCTTTAAGCATTCCTTATGTTATACAGCTCAAAACCGATTCAATGCACAATGACTTGATGCAGACGTGGGAAAGGCCTAATCAGATAGGCCATTGTTTGTTGCTGGGCGGATTTTCAGAGGGCTGTTGTACTAGGTCAGGTGATGTAACTGGCAATTGGTTCAAACATTGTTACTTTAATAGGTACATCAGATAAAAAGTCAACAACAGAGATAAAGATAAGTGTAAAAAAAAAAAGGTGCTGCATATAGGTTTGTAGCAGCTACAGCTCTGTGGAAAACAGGAAGTAACATAGTAAATGATGGCAGATAAAGACCAGTATGGTCCATCTAGTCTGTCCAGTAAGATGGCAAGAGTAGGTGCACCTGCCGCTCTGTGCAAGCCACCCCTCCCCATGTCTTTGTTTTAGGGGTGAACCCTCCCCATGTCTTTGTTTTAGGGGTGAACCCATCACTCCGTGTAGAACACCCCTGTATGTTGAGAAATTAGTTAGTTAAGTTTATTTTGATTTTATCCTGTTACTGTAAAGGGATCCACTATGTCCTATGCCATTTTGAATTCTGTCACTGTATTTGCCCCCACCACTTCCATCGGGAGGGCACTCCAAGCATCCACCACCCTTTCAGTGAAAATGTTTTTCCTGACATTGCCTTTCAATTTACCCCCTTGTAGCTTC
The DNA here is from genome assembly GCA_033557465.1 of Ichthyophis bannanicus. NCBI lineage: Eukaryota > Metazoa > Chordata > Amphibia > Gymnophiona > Ichthyophiidae > Ichthyophis > Ichthyophis bannanicus. The sequence goes on from CM066035.1 coordinate 575,899,680, forward strand.
ATGTTATGCCCTCTAGTTTTAAAGCTTCCCCGTCTTTGGAAGAGGGAGGTTTGTTCATTATTTCTCTTTAAGTATTTAAAGGTCTGAATCGTATCTCCCCTGTCCCTCCTCTCCTCCAGAGTGTACATATTTAGGTCCAAGTCTCTTCTCATAAGACTTCTGACGCAGGCTCCAAATCATTTTGGTCGCCTTCCTCTGAAGCGTTTCCAGTCTTTTTATATCCTTTGCAAGATATGGTCTCCAAAACTGAACACAGTATTCCAAGTGAGGCCTCACCAGTGACTTATACAGTGGCATTAGTACCTCTTCCTTTCTGCTGGTAATTCCTCTTTGTATGCAACCCAACATCCTCCTGGCCTTTGCCACCTCCTTGTCACACTGTTTTGCCACTTTGAGATCTGCAGAAATAATCACACCAAGGTCCTTCTCCTGGTCCATGCACACCAGTCTCTCTCCCCCTATCTCATACATTTCACCTGGATTTCTGCTTCCCAAGTGCATGACATTGCACTTTGTTGCATTAAATCGTAGTTGCCAAGCATTAGACCATTCTTCCAGCTTTTGTAGATCTTTCCTCATGTTATCCACTCCCTCAGGAGAGTCCACTCTGTTGCAAATTTTCATGTCATCTGCAAAAAGACAGACTTTTCCATACAGTCCTTCAGCAATATTACTCACAAATACATTGAACAGTGCCAGGCCCAGGACCGAACCCTGGGGCACCCTACTAATCACCCTCCTTTCGTCCGAGTGAGCTCCATTTACCATCACCTTCTGTCATCTGTCAGTCAACCAATTTCTGATCCAGTTTACCACCTTGGGACCCATCCCCAAACTACTGAGTTTATTGATAAGCCTCCTATGAGGAACAGTATCAAAGGCTTTGCTGAAATCCAGGTAGATGACATCCATCGCATGCCCACAATCTAGTTCTCTGGTCACCCAGTCAAAGAACTCAATCAAATTTGTATGGCAAGATCGTCCTTTGGTAAAACCATGTTGCCTTGGATTATGCAACCTGTTGGTTTTGAGAAAGTCCACTATTCGCTCTTTCAGAAGTGCCTCCATTACTTTTCCCGCCACCGAGGTAAGGCTCACAGGCCTGTAGTTTGTCACTTCTTCCCTGTAGCCACTTTTGTGAAGAGGTACCACATCCGCCCTTCTCCAGTCCTGAGGAACTACTCCTGTTTCCAAGAATCTGTTGAAAACATCCTTTAACGGCCCTGCAAGAACCTCTCTGAGCTCTTTCAGTATTCTGGGATGTATCCCATCCGGTATCCATGGCCTTGTTCACTTTCAGTTTTGCAAGTTGTTCTAACACATCTTCAGTGAATAGTGTGGTATCTACTTCATTCCCATTTTTATATTTGGGAGTCGCAGATGGTCCTTCTCCAGGATTTTCTTTAGTAAAAACAGAGCAGAAGTATTTGTTTATCAATGTCACTTTCCACAAATCTGTTCCCAGCACTTCTGAGTCCTGCAATTCCATCTCTGATTTTCCTCCTCTCCCGAATATACCTGAAGTAAGTTTTGTCGCCACATTTCACATCTTTAGCCATCTTTTCCTCTGCCTTTGATTTTGCTTTTCTTATTTTCCTTTTTTCTCTTTTAGTTTGCTCCTGTATTCCTTACCGTGTTCCTCTGTTTGCAAGCTTTTGAATTTTTTGCCTTTATTTGAGCAGCCACTTCTTTGGAGAACCAAATAGGTTTCTTTCTCCTCTTGATTTATTTAGTTTCCTTACATATTTATCTGTTGCCCCTTTTATTGCCACCTTTAGTTTAGCCCATTGCAATTCCACTTCCCTTATCCCCTTCCACCCTGCCAACTCTTTCAGATACTTGGCCATTCTACTGAAGTCAGTTTTTTTGAAGTTTAGGACTTTGAGCTTGCTATGATTGGACTGCACATTGGCTTTTATCTTAAACCACACTGTGTGATGATTGCTGCTGCTCACAGGGGCATCCACCCAGACATTCGACATGCTCTCACCATTGGTGAGCACTAAATCCAGTATTGAGCTTTCCCTGGTTTTTCCATCACCATTTGTTTAAGTGACGCATCTTGGAAAGCATCCACAATTGTTTTGCTTCTTGCCAGATTCACAGAAGGAGTACTCCAATCCACATCGGGTAGATTAAAGTCACCCAATATGATCACTTCCCCCTTTGTGGCTATCTTGGCAGTATCTATAATCAATTCATTATCTATATCTTCGATTTGAGTCGGAGGTCTGTAGGTTACAGCAGTATGGATGACAGTGCCATCTCCTCTTTCCAACACAATCCAGAGCGCTTCTTCTTTTCCCCATGCCCCCTGCATTGCAGTAGCTTTAATGTTGCTTTTGACGTACAAGGCTGCTCCTCCTCCTTTTTCACTTTCTCTGTCTCTTCTGAATAGATTATAGCCAGCTACAGCTATATCCCATTCATGCGATTCATTAAACCATGTTTCTGTAATGGCCACAGTGTCCAAGTCCATTTCCACCATTAGGGCTTCCAGGTCCGAAACTTTGTTGGCTAAGCTTTGAGCATTTGTGCTCATTGCTTTCCAGCATTTAACTGGCTTGCATGTTTTTTGCATTGATTTTGTTCTGCCCACTTCTTCCCACTTGTCGTTGATGTGTGATTTAAAAGTGTGGCTGTTTCTGATGATGATCTTCATTTGCCTGGAGTGACGTCCTGAACTAGTCCTTCTCCATCCATCACCCCCTTTTTCTAGTTTAAATGCATATCCACATACTTCCTAAATCTTTCACTTAGGATTCTTTTCCCTTCGACAGAGAGATTGTAGTCCATCAGCACAGTATAGTCTCTTGTTGGTCCATCTGTTTCCCCATTCGCCAATAAATCTGAATCCTTCTCATTCGCACCAGGTCTGGAGCCATGTATTAAAGCTGTTTATGCGATGCAGCCTTTCTGCCCCCTTACCATAAACGGGTAGAACTTCTGAGAATGCTACAGTGTTAACAATGGGCTTGAGTTTCTCTCCGAGTCTGGAAGTCCCTTTGAACTGCAGAGGAACTGTTTCGAGCCAGGTCATTTGTACCCAGGTGGATGACATCAATTTTGGAGTGCTCACTTTCTGCGCTAAGTATATCAACAATTTGGTTTGTATTCCTGCTGGCTGAAGATCCTGGGGGGTATTTGACTATCTTCTCTCCTTTGAACTGTGATTCCAAGTTGGAAGTACCCGCATACAAGAAATGTATGTAATTTGAAAGATAGTCAGTCAGTGGATTGGACGCAAATGAAATCCTTCCATATGTCTATGATCAGTGAGTAACCTGACATGATCATCTCTTGTCTCTTAGCCCAGATTATGTACCTATTAAATCTGTAATATTTCTTGTAAGGGAAGCAGTAATATTGCTTATAAGGGAAGCTGTATTATTAGAAGAAAAACATAAACTTTACTCGGAGAGCGTGTCAGTTTGATTGGATCAGGGCAAGGTCTATTTCATATATTTAAGATACAACACTGCAGCGCAATCTGAAAATCCTTAAGATATGCAGTCCCCGATGTGGTGTGGTCTCGGAGACAGGCATCTTCCTAAACTGCACACAAGAGGCTGTCATGGGAGCGGGACCTGCAGAATGAGATGAGGCAGGAGAGTCCTTTTCAGTTACAAGAGACCCTGGGGGTGGGGGCACCATGTTACCTTCAACGGATCCGGCCCCTGGTCCCTGCACGATGCCCGGACCATCCACTCCTTGAGCCCAGGGAGCAGTAAGGCTCCTGGGGAAGTTCTCACTGGAGTTTTTCTTACTTTTGCAGAAGGCGTTTTGCCTACCAAGTGGCTCCTCAGTCCCAAAACACAGGACTAAGAGGATGTCAGACGCAAAAGAGCATGAGTCAGGAGCAGTGGCGTCTAAGCAGGCTAGAGGCTTAAAGGAGTGGCAGCAATCGCTGTTGTTGGAGGGGCTGGATGGGGAAGACCTTGAAACGGAGCTAGATCTGTAGGAGGAGTTGGAAGAAGGAGAGAGCCCAGAACAGGAGGATCAGGCCCGGATTGTTCAGGTTTTCCGCCGGGAGGAGCTACTAGTGCTCATCTTTGTTTATGCAATTTCTCGATATACTGTCCAGGCCGAAGGCCATTAGGGCGGTTTACAATCGCTACAAGTGGGTACTGATACAATTCCTCGTCTCCAAATGGCTCACATTCTTTGTGTTCCTTGGAGACCCTCAAGGCCCTGAATATGCCTGCTAACCTCCCGGCAGAGGAAGAGGCGCTGTAGGATCTGCTGTTCCAGGCGGTATGGAAATCGCAGAAAGTCTTACCAGTACATGGAGTAGTAGGACAGATGATCCAGGGTGAGTGGGATCTGCCGGAGGTTGGCCTTAAAGGGGTGCAATTTATGACGCGCCTATATCTGCTGCTGGAGCAAGAACGTGCTCCTTTGATCACCCAAAGTGGGTGCAGCGGTGTTGGCAGCAGTTGAAGAGACCTTGACTTGTCCTTCAGCTGAGAGCCATGGAACTGGTTCCGCGAGACTAGTACGTCTGTAGTCGATGCTTCATGTATTTCGTGGTTCCCAAATGGAAGGTTCCTTTCACCCATTTCTCAACTTCGATGGCATGAACTATGGTCTCCGGGTACCGCATTTTCACAGTAATAATGGCGGTAGGAAGCGTAGATTTTGGGTGACTCTTTATCTCGCTGAGGAGTGTCTGCATGTTCCCATCCATCTAGAACATCGGCAGTTTCTCCGCATTGCAGTGCGAAGGGGCCATTTCCAGTTTTGAGCGTTGCTTTTTGGTCTGGCGACCACCCCCCCCCCCAATACCTTCACCAAGGTCATGGTGGTGGTGGTGGCAGCTCTCTACAAGGAAGGGGTTCTCGTCCACCTGTACCTAGACGATTGGCTGGTCCAGGCGAAGTCCAGGGATGATAGTGAAAAGAGCAATAGCGCAGGTGGGAGAGTTCCTTCAAAGTCTCGGTTGGGGTCAACCTGGCCAAAAGTCAGTTACGGCCGGCCCAGGAGCCTAGAGTATTTGAGAGTTTGCTTTGATACCTGCATGGGCATGATTTTCCTTCCGGTTCGCTGGGCGTAGGAGCTACTACGGTGGATACGGCAGGTCCTAAAGATCGCAAGACCATCAGAGTGGCAGCATCTGCAGGTTCTGGGGATTATGGTGGCCACTCTCAAGCTAGTCCCATGGGCAAGGGCGCACATGCAACCACTGCAGAAGGCTCTGCTCAGTCGATTGTCCCATCAGAGTCAATCCCTGTCCCAAGTACTCCCCTTCCCGCGGTGCACCAGGAGAGCCCTCGGTTGATGGCTGCATGTGGGGAGCCTGAAAGGAGTCCCCAGTGTGGGTTCCTCTGATGACTGATGCCAGCCTGTAAGGTTGGAGAGCCCATTGCGAAGGACGCTTTGTTCAGGGACAAGAGTCCACAGGAGGCCCTGTGGTTGATCAACAAGCTTGAGATGTGAGCGGTGACCTTGGTGCTAGAAAGTTTCGAGCCATGGTTGCAGGGCAAGGTGGTCCAAGTCCTCTCGGACACTGTGACTACGGTGGCTTACATCAACTGTCAAGGAGGCACAGGCAGTGCAGCCCTAGAGGAGGAGGCCGAAAAGCTGTTCAGATGGGTAGCGATTCGTCTCCAGGCGTTATTGGCGGCGCATGTAGCAGGAGTTGACGGTGTGACGGCAGCCTACCTCAGCCAAGTGCGTATGGACCCCGGAGAGTGGCAGCTCAATCAGGAAGTGTTTGAGCAGGTGGTTCACCAATGGGACACACCGGTCATAGACCTAATGGCAATGTTCGAGTCGTCCAAGGCCTGCCGGTTTTTCAGCAGAAGAAGAGAGGAAGTCCAAGGGCCTGGATGCTCTAATTCAGCAGAGGGTCTTCTCTGTTTTTCCCCGTGGGCCCTCATGGGTCGGTTAGTGCAATGGCTAGAGGTGCACCGGGGATTTGTAATTCTGGTAGCACCAGACTGGCTAAGGTACCAGTGGTATGCTGACCTGATTCAGATACTGGCGGATTGACTGCGGTGGCTTCTGGTTGGAAGGACCTCTTGATGCAGGAGCCGCTTCGTATGCCCCAGGTGGATCAATTATTGCTTACGGCATGGCTCTTGAAAGGGCAAAGTTGAAGAAAGGATAATCAGGCTTGGGGTTAGCGACCTTGCTACAGGCGCAGAGGTGGTCTACGAACCTGGTGTGCATCTGTGTAGGGCACATCTTTGAATCATGGTGCGGAGAGGCAGGCGCACCTTTCCACTGCCTCCATCCCGGACATCTTGGTGTTCTTACAATCCGGTTTTGCTAAGGGTCTAGCTGCCAGTTCCTTGAGGGTGCAACTGGCGGCGATTTCCGGTTATTGAGGGAAAGTCCACGGGGTGACGTTGAGTACACACTCAAGACGGGCTGAGCTTTCTAGGGGCGGTGACCCACCTCCGTCTGCCAAAGAAGGCAGTGGTACCGCCTTGGAATCTCAGTCTGGTGCTGACGGTGCTATCTGGGGAACCCTTTAAGCCATTGAGTCTTGCTTTCCTGAAGGATTTGACTCTGAAAATGGTATTCCTGGTGGCGATTTGCTCGTCACTCAGGATTTCGGAGCTTTGGACCTTGTCATGCCAGGAGCCATTCCTTTCCTTCTTCAAGGAGAAAGTGGTTCTATGCCCGGGGCCTTCATTTTTGCCCAAGATGGTGTGAGCATTTCATGTAAATCAGGCCGTTTCCTTACCGGCTCTAGCGAGCGCGGATGCGGATGAGAGTGGATATGGGCTCTGCCACTCCACAGCTGTGCCACTTGAATGCAAAGGTATGTGAAAAGGGCATCGTCCTTTTGGAGATTGGACTGACTGTTGGTTCTGTTTGGTGCGTCGCGCAAAAGTGAGGGGGTAGCTATGCCTCCATTTCCAGGTGGATCAGTGAGGCAATCTCGCCTGCATACATCTTGAAGGTTAGAGCAGTGCTGGCGGGGTTGCAGACGCATTCAACGAGGGCTCAGGCAGCCTCGTGAGCAGAGTATAGTTTAGTTCTGCCGGTGGAGATTTGTAGGATGGCATACTTTATCTGAACATTTTTTCCTGGATGTCCAGGCAGCGGGGGACACTCGTTTCTGATCAGCAGTGCTTCAGGCTGGTTGTGCGGGTCCCTCCCATTAGTTTAACTGCTCTGATACATCCCAGAGGTGCAGGACTGGACTGGAGAGACGATAAGGAAAGAGAAATTAGACTTACCTCCTAATTGTTGTTCCTTGAGGAACTCCAGTCCAGTCCCGGAATCCTCCTTGAATGCTTTCTGTAATAATCTATGCACACCCTGGTCCTGAAGCTGGTTCCCTTGGTGGAGGAAGTGGCCAGGGGGAGCTGGGGAGGGGTGTATAATCAGTGTTTGGGGGAGGGGCGGACCAGAAGAGCTGTCGGTTGCTCGCTTCCTGCTGGTTGGAGTTGCTTAGGCGCTCAACAGGTAGGCCTCTTCATCCTGGAGTGGGGGACGGGGTATCCTTCCCAGGGGATGGAGGGGGTACTAGTTTATTTAGACGTAGAAGTGTTTGTTGCATGTTTAACTACTTATTTGTTGTTCCTCTGAGTCTGCTTTGTCAGTTGGTACTGGGGCTGGTTGGCAGTGCCAGCTGCATTATATGTACACTAGTGTCGTCAAAAAGATGACATGCTCAGTCTCCAAGCTGCTAGAGGAGGTGCACTACCCAGAGGTGCGGGACTGTACTGGAGTTCCTCAAGGAACAACAATTAGCAGGTAAGTCTAATTTCTCTTTCTGTTCTGTATTCACAGATAAAGGGCCAGGAACATGACCTCAGAAAACACCTACATGTAGGAACAAAAGTGAAGGGGATCTTTAACAATTTTCAGAAGGCTGTGTTTATGAGGAACTAGCTAAACTAAAAGTAGAAATGTGATGGAGCCAGATGGGATTCATCCGAGAGTATTGAAGGAACTTGGGGAAGTTCTAGTGACTCCCCTGTCTGATATTTTCAATGCCTCTTTAAAGTTGGGAGTGGTTCCAGAGGACCAGGGAAGGGCACATTTGGTCCCTTTACACAAAAGCAGGATGAGGTTGGGAGCTGTAGGTCGGTTAATCTGACTTATGTGGTGAGTAAATTAATAGAAATGCTGCTAAAACAGAGAATAGTGAGCTTTCTGGAGTCCAGTGGATTGCAGGATGCGGGGCAGCATGGGTTTACCAGAGGCAGGGGAGGCCCTGGTGTGCTGATCCATAACCCTTGGGGAATATGTATGCCTGGCCAGTACCTGAACCATGGGGCTGACTGCAGCATCATCAGGAGCCAGTGTGACAGGGCAGTGTATTCTGAAAAGCTGCTCTACATCAGCATAGCAGGGCAGGTCCCTGTCAGTGGTGGGGGGACCCTTGGAGTGGGGGTATGCTGCAGTGCAAACAACGCTAATACATATCCGACTGCACCATCAGAGGTCTCTAACATTGTGCACATTTGTATGGACAGATGCTGTTGCTTTGGGCATGCACGTCTGATGATTGCATTGTTGCATGTTCACATCCTGATGGATCCCTATTATTTGACATGTAGCTGTAAGGATCCATTTAAGTGTGTTCTGGCCTATACTTAGCATTGCATAAACTGTTTGCAGTGATGTCCACTGCAGGAATTACTAAGATGTTCTTCAAATACCATGTATGTTTTGCTGCAGGGTCTGTCAGGAAAAATATCTCACTTTCCACTTGCTTATACAATAGCTTTGGTGCATGTACATAAACTTGTAGTTTTATGAGCATGCAGCAAACTAGTATATATAGTCTGGTTTGTATGGCCATATCTGTTTCATCCGTATTAATGTGTTTGCATGAGCTCAAAATTGGCAGTGTGAGCATCAGCTTAGGTGATGTACTTTTTGCCAGTGGGGGTGTGGCTGTACGGAGATGAGAAGCATCCGAGACATCCTATCTTTTCAGAATACCGTGGGCACAGGGACATATGCTGTGCCGGGGAAATAGATCTCCCTTTATTCTGGCACCATGGATGCGTCTATACCTGTGGTCTTGGAATCTGGTTTATTACTTGTCTGTTTTCAGGTTAGATGTTTCTGCTGGCCAGACATGGCTGGTATAGAATCATGCTCCACATCAAGAATCATCCCCCTCCCCCTCCCATTAGTAGTTATAGCCATTCTCCTTGGGGAACATACACCAAAAAGGCTTCAAAGATGCAGAAGGGATGGTTTAAAAATATTCAGTTAATCAAACCGAAAAACACCACAGTGAAATCAAAAGATTTTTGAATATACAGAATTTGCTATGTATGCACCTAAATACTATCTAAAATGAATGAAGATTCATTAGTTTAGGCACTTGATTCTTTCAACTGAAATGCCATATGTACTGAATATTCATCAGTGAATACTACTGAAGCAGAGGTTTTACCTCAAATCATGGATCAGTGTCTGTTAATACTAGTTATGGATATGTAACATTGTTTCTGTGAAGAACGGACTGCATTTGGCTTCCTTAGGAGTTGCTTAGTTTGAAAATGGTATCTTTTTAATATGTTACAAAGATGAAATAACTTTTGAATTGGTAAAGAGGCTTGTTCCTTATCGTCCCTCCAGTCTAGTCCTGAACCTCTGGGGTTGTGCTCCTCCTCCAGCAGCTTGGAGACTGAGAAACGTCATCCTTTTGTGATCCGCCTCCTCCTTCCAGTTACCTCCAGTCTCCAAGCAGCTGGAGGATTAGTGAACCTGGAGGTCCGAGTTCACTAGAAAGGCAATTAAGAAGAGATAGTAGTTTGGGAATTTTTAGTAAATTTAGAACAAGGATTAGAAAGTGTAAGAAGAAAAAGAGAAAAGAACAAGAAAGATTTAATTAAGGGGGTTTGTACCTTTAAGAGGGTGCTGAGGCCTTCTCTCCCCCCCCCCCCTCCTCACTTGCTGAGATTTAGACGGAGGAACAGATCTCTGAGAGAGCAGGGCTCCGGCTTCCATTCCTGCTGGAAGGGGTCAGGGACCGGAGCTTGAGGCACTCGGCGTACGCAGAAGGTTTGCCTGCTGGCGCTGTGGGAAAGTTCGGGAGAGTTAGACAAGACAGAACGCTGTCTCTTGATTTCCCTAACCCTCTGCTGTTTTACCGACGCTTGAAACACAGCAGATCGAGTGAGCGCAGACCCGGCATCGGCCCGAGGAGAACAGCAGCAGTGACGGCGAATCAGGTAAGGGGGTGCCGCTTCATAGCTGAGCACAAGTGAGATGGTTTGGTCAGTGCTCGCAGAGCAGCGGGCCTAGCCGCATGGCGGCAATGTGGGAAACTGCGGTTCTTTTTCAGGGCCTTCAGAGGCTTATATCTGCAGTGGGAAGCTTCGTTTTTTAGTTTCGGTGACAGTTTCAGGCTCAGAACGTTGAGCTGCAGCTTATACATTCGGTTTCGAAAAAAAATGGGAAACTGACCTTTTTTCCTGACTGGATTGGGTCAGTTTCCTTCTTAGGTCCCTAGATTACATTTCTGACAAGGCTGAAAAGCAGTTTAAGCGCTACAGCGGAATGCCCTCTAAACCGCAGTGCCTACCTGCGGATCTAAAAGGGGAGCACTGTCGGACCCAGGAGTCTGTAGGGGCTGTGTACAGGAAGTGTCCGCTATGGAGAACGCCTTGGAAGCTGCGGCTGAGGTTCAAGGTGCCCCAGTAGCTCTGCAAGACTCGGTCTCTATGGATTTTCCGCTCGCAGAGCCCGTAGCAGGGCTGTCCGTGCCTGATATCCCATCCTCGCAGCAATCTTTTCACAAGAATTTGTTACACTTATTCAGCAGGCGTTTGAGGGCCAGCAGAAGGGGTGAGCGATGAGTGCCATAGGTGGAGTACTGGAGGACAAGAGGCCTGGAACTCCACTGAGTGTGAAGTCAGCAAGTAGTGGGACAAAGAGAGCCAGGATGGAGAAGGACCAGAAGGAACAGTCAGTATCCTCGGAGGGGATGCATTCCAATGAAGGGGATCCTGACTTTGAAGTTGACGATGAGTTGGAGGAAGGAGAGATCACTGACAAGGAAGACCAAGCTAGGGTGGTCCTCGTGTTCCGATGAGTTGCCGGCGCTCATTTCTGAGATGCTAAAAGCCCTTAATATGCCCGCGCTGCGACCAGCAGAGGATGCTACTTTAGAAGATCCATCGCTGCAGGTGTTTCGGAAAACTTAAAGGGCCTTTCCGGTACATAGAGTGGTTGGGAGATGATACAGGAAGAGTGGAACATGCCAGAGGCAACTCTAAAAGGGTCCAGGGTTATGGGTCGACTTTACCCGCTGGTGGACCAGGATCGTGAGTTGTTCGAGTCTTCCAAAGTAGATGCCACCGTCTCGACAATGACAAAGAAGACTACCATTCCCGTTGAGGGAAGTGCGGTGCTCAAGGATACACAAGGCAGGAAGCTGGATACCTTGTTAAAGCAGGTCTTTGAGGTCAATGCGCTGTCCATTCAAGCAGGTATTGTGGGGCGTGGGTGGTGAGAGCCTGTCTACGATGGTCACAACGAATTTAGTGCGAACAAGGGGGTGATACCATTGCGGAAACATCCAAACTTGAGTCAGGAACAGCTTATCAGGCCGATATCCATTACGACCTCATTCGGGGTTTATCGAAGAGCATGGCTTCAGTGGTTGTGACCCGTCGGTATCTTTGGCTGCGCAATTGGGCAGCGGATGGCTCTTCCAAGTCCAGGCTAAGCAAGCTTCCTTTCAGAGGGAAGCTTCTGTTTGGAGACGATTTGGACAAACTGGTAAAGTATCTGGGGGAGTCCAAAGGTGGCAGACTTCCGGAAGACAAGCAAAGGCAGGGACGCTCAACTCCCACATCCAGGGGGCAACAAAGGGAGTTTCATAGGTTCCGTTTCCCTAGGTTCGGTCAGACTCAGAGAGGGCATTTTCCCGTTCGAAACCAGGGGTTTCGGGGCTTTCGTGGAGCGGTGCCTCTTCCTCCTCCACAAATCCTCGAAAATCGCAATGAAGTCGGGGACCCAGGTAGGTCTGGTCCCCGTAGGAGGTCGGCTATGGGATTTTTACCCTCCCTGGGTCCATATAACGTCAGACCAGTGGGTCCTAGAGGTCATTCAAGAAGGTTATGTGTTGGAATTTCAGAGACCGGTAAATGACTCGTTCATTCAGTCTCCATGCAAGGCGCCAGCCAAGTGCGCAGTGGTGAGGGAGAGACGGTACAGAGGCTGCTCGACCTCAAAGCGGTAGTGCCGGTGCCTCCAGACCAATGCGGATGTGGTCAGTACTCCATCTACTTCGTAGTTCCGAAAAAGGAAGTAGCTTTTTGGCCTATTCTGGACCTCAAGAGAGTAAATCGTTGTCTTCGGGTATCACACTTTCATATGGAAACCATAAGATCGTTAATTGTAGCAGTAAGAAAAGGGAAGTTTCTTTCTTCCCTGGACCTGTCTGAAGCGTACCTACACATTCCTATATGGCAGGAGCATCAGAAGTTTCTAAGATTTGCGGTTCCTCTAGGACATTTTCAGTTCTGGGCCTTGCCGTTTGGGCTAGCTACAGCGCCGCGAAGTTCACCAAAGTGATGGTCGTGGTAGCGGCAGCATTGCGAAAGGAGGGTGTTCTCGTGCACCCTTATCTAGACGATTGGTTGATTTGAGCAAAGTCCAGGGCCGAGAGCAAATCGGCTACCAACAGAGTGGTAACGGTCTTACAGAGTCTAGGTTGGGTAGTCAATGTGGCAAAGAGCAAGTTGGTTCCCAGCACGGTTCAATACAAACGCGGGGAGAATCTTTCTGCCGCAACAAAGAGCGAGCAGTTTGAGGCGACTAGTACAGCAATTTCTAAGCAGGACAGTACCCACGGCATGGTATTATCTGCAGTTGCTCGGGACCATGGCGGTGACTCTAGAGATGGTTCCGTGGGCCAGAGCCCATATGAGGCCGCTGCAGAGAGCGTTGCTCAGACGATGGTCATATCAGAACGATTCTCTGACACGAACACTGCCTTGACCGGCAGAAACACGGGAGGCTCTTCAATGGTGGTTGCTCCCGGGATGTCTGGAGAAGGACATGCTTTTGGAAGCACCGTGTTGGGTACCGCTCATGACAGACGCCAGTCTTATGGGCTGGGAAGCTCATTTTCAAGGAAGGTTCGCCCAGGGTCAGTGGACCGACCGATCTGGAGAAGAGCTGGTCAATAAACATATTGGAATTGAGAGCAGTGACACTAGCTCTACAAGAGTTTCAGGTTTATCTTCACGGAAGAGCTATTCGGGTGTTTTTCGACAATGCAACCGCAGTGGCCTATATCAATCGGCAAGGCAGCACGAGCAGTGTTCCGCTGGAAGCCGAGGCCGAAGAGTTGTTCGAGTGGGCCGAAGTAAATCTTCTAGCGTTGTCGGCAGCACATGTAGACAATGGACAATGTGGAAGCCTATTTTTTTTTTTGAGTCGAGTGAAAGTGGATCCAGGGGAGTGGGTTCTCCATCAGGACGTCTTTGAGATGCTTAGGCGTTGCTGGGGAATGCCCGTAATGGATCTCATGGCAACCTGCCAGTCGGCAAAGGTCACTCGGTTCTTCAGCAGAAAGAGAGAGGATGTCGGAAGGTCTGGATGCTCTCATAAGGTCTGGCCGGAGGAGCAACTGCTGTTCGTGTTTCCTCCTTGGGTGTTAATCGGAAGGGTGGTACAGCGCATCGAGCGAGACAAAGGTCAGGTGTTGTTGATAGCGCCCGATTGGCTAAGGCGGCCTTGGTACACAGATGTGATGCGGCTTTTGGTAGAGAAGCCATGGCGCCTCCCTCTACCGACAGATCTGTTGTCTCAGGGTCCACTGCACATGCCTCACGTGGAACGGTTCTCGCTTATGGCTTGGCTATTGAGAGGGCTCGGCTGACAAAAAGAGGTTACTCCGCATCAGTGATTAGCACTTTGTTGAGAGCAAGAAAGACATCTACCTAGTTTGCGTATGTTAGCATTTGGCGGGTCTTTGAAGCCTGGTGTGAGGACAGACAGTTACAGGCGTTAAGAGCATCGATTCCACACGTGCTGGCATTTTTGCAAGATGGTGTGGAAAAAGGCTTAGCGGCCACATCCTTGCAGGTGCAAGTAGCCGTGTTGTCCTGTTATAGAGGTAAGATAGTGGGAATAGTGCTAGGTGGGCATCAAGATGTCAAGCGCTTTTTAAGAGCGGTATCTCTTAAGACCACCGTGCAGACGGCTAGTACCTAAGTGGAACCTTCCTTTCGTATTGGAAGCATTGGTTCGAGAACTGTTTGAGCCCTTGTCGAGAGTATCCTTAAAGGATATAACTCTAAAGGCGAAGAATCTCAGAGTTGCAGGCTTTGTCCTGTAGGAAGCCTTTTTTGTCTTTTTATGATAAAGGCGGTTTTGAGGCCGGTGCCGTCCTTTTTGCCTAAGGTGGTCTCGCCATTTCACATGAATCAAGTGGTTTCCTTACCGGTGTTCGGGGAGTCGGCGGAGGGTTCCTCCACTGGTAAGCTTCATCCTTTGGATGTGCGTAGGGCGCTAAAGAAGTATATCCGGAGGACTGCATCTTTCCGCATGTCGGATAGACTGTTTATCCTGTTTGGAGGGCCGAGAAAAGGAGAGGCAGCATCAAAAGCTTCCATTGCTAGGTGTATTAAAGAAGCCATTGTGTTTGCATGTTTTGAAGGGTAAGAAGGTACCTGAAGGTCTAAGGCAGTGGTTCTCAACCTGTGGGTCGCGACCCCCACAGGGGTCGCCACAGGATTTAGCGGGTGTCACCTCACCCTGCCGTTAAAAAAAAAAAAAAAAAGCGCACAAGTTGCTGCCGCTGCCGAGTCCGCTTCTCGGCAGCGGCAGACTCACTGCCTCCCTTCTAATGAAGCTGTGGCTCCCTGCCTCTTAGGGAACCGTGGCTGTGCCTGCGAAACCATTGCGGAGCCGTCCAGTCTCTCGACGGGCTCCGTGCAGCATTGTCCTGCCTCCAAAGGAAGTTGTTTACCACTTCCTTTGGAGTCGGGACAATGCTGCACGGAGCCCGTCGAGAGACTGGACGGCTCCAACGGTTTCACAGGCACAGCCGCGGTTCCCTAAGAGGCAGGGAGCTGCGGCTGCAGAAGAAGAACGGAGCAGTAGCAGGCAGACGGAGAGGGGAGGAGGGGCAGGAAACCTGCAACGGGGCTGACATGAGGGAGGGAGGGAGGGGTCTGACATGGACAGGGGGCTGGGAGGGAGGAAGGGGGGCTGACATGGATGGATGGGGGGGCTGACATGGGGAGAGGGGGGCTCACATGGGGAGAGGGGGGCTGACATGGATGGAGGGAAGGAGAGAGGGAGGGAGGGGTGGCTGACATGGACAGAGGGGGCTGACATGGAGGGAGGGGGGCTGACATGGGCAAAGGGAAGAGACGGGGACATACTGGACAGACGGGGGATAAATGCTGGACAGAGGGGAAAGACAGTGCAGGTTAGGGACTGGTAATGTGCTGATGGGGGGGCTAGCATTGGAAATGAGCTGATCGGGGAGGTTAGGACTGGAAATGGGCTGATTAGAGGAGGCTAGGACTGGTAATGGGCTGATTAGAGGAGGCTAGGACTGGTAATGGGCTGATGGGGGGGGGAGGATTGGTAATGGGCTGATTAGGGGAGCCTAGCACTGGTAATGGGGTTGAGGAGGGACTAGCACTGGAAATGAGCTGATTAGGGGAGGCTAGGACTGGTAATGGGGTGGGGTAGAACTGGTAATGGACTGATGGGAGGCTAGCATTGGAAATGAGCTGATCGGGGGGGCTATGACTGGAAATGGGCTGATTAGTGGAGGCTAGGACTGGTAATGAGCTGATGGGGGGGTAGAACTGGTATTGGGCTGATTAGGGGAGGCTAGCGCTGGTAATGGGGTTGAGGGGGAACTAGCACACGAAGCGAGCTGATTGGGGGGCTTCGACTAGGAATGGGCTGATTGTTGGGAGGGGAGGATAGAGCTGCTGGCCCTGGAAGAAAACTGGGGGCTAAGGCTACAAATGGGCTGACACGAGGGGATGGGAGAATGAAATTGGGAGTGGATCTGAGAGGGGCTGCCATGGTATTTGTACTAGAAAGGACTGTTCAGTGGGGAAGGAGGGGGACTGGAAGGGAATGGACACCAGTGGCAGTCATGGGGGAATGCAAGTTGACATTGGAAGGTACTGAGAGTGAGGACGGGAAAGGGGCTGATACTGGAGATGGTTACTAGGACTGGAAATAGGCTGATGGAAAGAAGTGAAGAAAACGAAAGAAGAGATAAGAAATGGCAGATGGACCATAGACCACAGAAAGAGAGCTAAGAGAAGACAGGAAAGCAGAAGCCTCAGATCGGGACCAGCATGATCAGAGAATAAATTGGTCAGACAACAAAGTTAGAAAAAAAATTTTTATTTCATATTAGTGATTTGACTACAAAATCATCATAATTTTGAAATCAAATATTGTTACTTGTGATTAATTGTGGTTTAAATAAGTACATTTTATAAATAAAAACATATTGCAGAGGCCTATAATTCAACAAATGATTACAGCGACAATACGTTAACGGTAAAGGAAGAGAGACGCATTTGATTTTATCATTGGGGGTCACCACAAGTTGACCAATGGTAAAAGGGGTCACGGTACAAAAAAGGTTGAGAACCACTGGTCTAAGGGCTCATTCGACTAGAGCGCAAGCAGCGTCTTGGGCGGAGTTCTGTTTGGTGCCTGCAGTAGATATTTGTAAGGCAGCTACCTGGTCATCACTGAATTCCTTTGTCAAGCATTACCGTCTTGATATTCAGGCAGAAAGGGATACCTGTTTTTGGATCAGCAGTGCTTCAGGCTGGTCTAGCAAGTCCCTCCCGTTGATTAATTTTACTGCTCTGTTACATCTCCAGAGGTTCGGGACTAGACTGGAGGGACAATAAGGAAGGATAAATTAGACTTATCTGCTAATTGTTGTTCCTTGAGGAACTCCAGTCTAGTCCCGTATCCCTCCCAGAGTTTGCCTTTTCTTGAGCTAGTGCCTGAAGCGAATAAGAGGTAACAGATAAGAGGAAGAAGCTTCTAGGCCTCAGATGAGGTTGGGTCTTTATCCTCCACTATGGGGGAGGGCAGGCCTAAGTAGTGCTAACAATAGTATAAAAGGGGATATCAGTTAACAGGATAATTTCTCCTTTTTTTTATAGATAATAGTTCAGTTCGTTACGATTGTGGTAGAGTTTACTACTTAATTGTTGCTCCGGTGAGTTTGCTTTGTCAATAGGTTACTGGAAGGAGGAGGCGGATCCTTGGAGGATATACCAGTGTCATCACAAAAGGATGATGTTTCTCAGTCTCCAAGCTGCTGGAGGAGGAGCACAACCCCAGAGGTTCGGGACTAGACTGGAGTTCCTCAAGGAACAACAATTAGCAGGTAAGTCTAATTTACCCTTTTTATCAGCCAGGGATGTGTGCATGGCTTTGCAGTTGAGAGAGTAAGATGCCAGTACTGGTGGCTCTTCATTTCATTTATTTTTGATTGATTAGTTTCAATTTAGGTACATAGTAAAAATATGAAAAATGCTTGCTTGATGGGGATGGCTTTAAAGTTTAATAACTGCTCTCCCTTTAGAGAATCCACTGTTTCCCTACTTCACTGAGGACACTGCAGCCAGGATGTTCAATCAACATCCCCTTTCATAGCAATTATGTGAAAGTTTTCTATTAAATCTCTATCCATTTATTCTGCCTGCAGAGGAGGCCTGCATAAAAAAATAATATAAATAGATGCGCTATTTCGTCTTTCCACATAACTCTGTGCTATCTCCTTGTCTCATGAGCCCTGAAATTCTATGGCTTTAATATTTTTATGTACAGTGCTACAATTCTGTTCTTTCTATTCTAACTTTCCAGATTGATAGATTGTAGCTTTGTATAATTGTAATCCCAGTCATAGTTTCTGTATATGATATCTCTGTGAGGGTCACTGAATCCAAGTTGAACTTGTCCATGACAACCTTTTAGATCTGGGGCTTTATTTCTTGTATTCTGTGCATTGCTATAGATAGCTTTCCAGGTGGTGCTCTCTATTTCCTTTTCTCTGCAAGTGTTAGTTTACTTTTCTGAAGAGTTTGTCCATCCATCCTTAATTACAAAAGAAAGCCCTCTTCAGTAGGTTAGCCAGTTCTGTCCTGGAAATGTTTTGCCCCTTCTTTCAAACGTGGACAGCCTCTCATTGGAGGATATGAGGACCAAATTAGCAACAAAATCCAAGAATGCTTGGTAGAAGAACACAGGTAATTCTTATTGTTAGGGTAAAGGTGGGAGTCTAGCAAGTCCTGTGATATTGCAGCAGGAAGGAAGATGGGACAGAAAGATGGTGGTTAATAATTGTGCATGTTCTGGTATACTGGTTGAGAAGAATGGTGAAAAACTATTTTTTCTTTTTCAATGATGAAACTATCTTGGTATTTCTGCAGACTGTAAAAGGATAGATCAACTAAATCAGTCTCTTCATTTTCTGAATACAGACATCTTTTTTACAAGTAGAATATTTTGATAGTTAACTATTTCATTGAAAGTGTTAGCATACAGACTTATGCTTGCTTGTTAAAACATGTTTATGCTGTTGGTGTTTTTTATGCATCACATGCTTCTACATCAGTAGTACAATCTTTTTTTATGCTGACACACCTTAATATTCTAGAATGTTGAAGTTTACAGTATTGGGTGTTCTGATTAAAAGAATTCATTTTGGATACAAGTTTTGAATGTTCTGCAAGGTTTCATTAGTGTACTAGTACATGCTACAGCATTGTTCAAGTACTGATCTTTAGTGCGACTTGTTAGTTCGAATGACACAGCACATTTATTACTGGTGGTTTGACTGTCTTCAAATTATAGTGTGTGCTTCTAGGGTGACATAACATACAGTATATGATTACTATACAAGGCCAGGGATGGCATTAGTGGAATTCAACCAGGACATTTCTCCCTGATTCCCATGATGCAAAGTGCCCCAAGTCTGCTTGAAACTGAAGGAGGTGCAGCCTGCTGATGTGATTTTGGGCCCTCTCCTCTCAAATTTCTGCCCTAGGCTGCAACATATCTAACAACCTGCACATGAGGCAGGACCTTCATTATGAGATTTATGCAAATGTTGTGACCACTCTAGAGGGCTTATAAAATGGTGCAGTATTCAAACCAAAGAGCATGGATATTTTTAAGGTAGAAAGTGAGGGTGTAAATTTATAAAACAAGTTTCGTTGAGCCCTGATATGAAACTTTCCCCTCATTCCTGAACTCCCAAGTATCCATGTATGCAGTATAAATGTTGGCTGTTGACCAGTCACATAGTGCACCTGTTAGATACCTTACTCATGCACTTAGATGTATATTGCTATTAATTTTGCCTATAATTATTTACCTATTCATAATTGTCTGAGCAACTGTTTCATTTGTTTACATAGCAATTATACTTGCCTGCTGGGACAGTTCCAAAAATGTTTTATTTTGTGTTTTATAGACAGATCTTGAATATGTCCATAGTGTTGTAGGAAACCTGGAAAAAGAGTAAGTTTTTATTTTCATATTTATGCATTTGTATACCACCTCTCCTAATAAGGCTCCAAAGCAGTTTGTCAATTCATGTCACAATAGTATAAACGTTATATTAAAATAAGTGACTATGAAAATCTTCTGTTCTCCAGGAACAAGCAGAAAGTCAGTCCTCACAAATGGGTGACGGAGCCCACGTGGAGCATTTCCCCAGCTTTCAAAGAAAGCCTTTGGGACATGCTACCACACATGTGTGGTCCCCTTCCCGCCCAACGGTGCCATCTTGCTCAGTCTCCTTTTTTCCGTCTTGCCCAATGGATGTCTGTCCAGTTTCCCTGGAAAAACATCCTTTCTATATCCTTAAAAGTTAACTTGTCCCGGTTTGTATACCGGTTCCTTTTCCTGCCTTGAGCTGGTGCCAGATCTGGCGTTGTTCTCTGCTGTTTTCCCCTCTTTTTTTTTTTTCATCAAGGCTTGCCTCGACTAGCGTTTGTACCCTTTTTTGCCTGGGGGGTCATTGACCCCTGCTGGGTGTTGTCTACCATGTCACCCGGTGGGTTCAAAAAATGTGACCACTGCAGTCAAGTCATGTTAGTCACTGACACCCATGACTGCTGCTTACATTGCCTGGGACTGGACCATGACAGCACCTCCTATAACCTGTGCCAGGCCATGACACCTAAGACCAAGAAAAAGAGGTCGGAGTTGCAGGAGAAACTGTCCCCAAGGTCCGAGACTGTGCCGGCCTCCCCGATGCAGAGCTCCAAGTCCAGCACTTCCCGTGAGGCCCGAGCGTCCTTGGAGTTCCACGGTAGCGGCTCCTCTGAAGACCCCGGATGCCAAGAGAGAGAAGAGAAAAATCCTCTAAGTCCATCGAGGTTCTACTGGAGAAACTCAGTAAAACTGGTTAGAGGGATTCGGGCGGCTCTGAGAAGCACCCAAGGTCCTCAAAAAGGCTTCCTGGCCGGTGGAGTTCCTCGAGATCACAGTCCTCATCAAGGACGCACTTACGAGAGTGCTGGTGCTGGGCCTGATATCCTCAGTGCCCACGCCGAAAGTTGCGGAGCCTTCTGGCTTGGAAACCAGAATGGCGGCCTTGGAGCAGAACATCACTGCTATCCTGGTCCTGCAGCAGGCAATGATGGCTGATTCATTCGCATCATCTGCCCCGACTGGACCAGACTAGACTGCAGGGGAGTCCCTGGTTGTTGAACCGAGCTCTGAGTGCCACTGGCCTCAGGTAAGCCCTCGGCACTGGTCGAGGTCCCATCCTATTCCTTGGGCATCCGATCCTCCCCAGCCAGTTTCTGTGACTTGGACCCAAGGTCCTCAGGAGACGCGCTGGCCTCGAGGCAAAGAGTTGCAGGAAGCTCTCGGATTTGTTGTCACCCCTTGACTCCGAGTGGGAGACCGATGACTAGGCATCCCCAGAAACCAGGCGGCACAGAGAAATTCCCTCGGACCCATCTCCCCTGGCACCCCTGCGCCATTCTCCTCTGGCGGACATGGCCATCCATGACTTTGTTGAGGATATGGCCAGAGCCCACTCGGTGCAAACTGAGGCGGAGGAGGATCCACCACTGAAGAACTGGAGATTCTCCAGTATGAGTCTCCACCCAAGGAAACTCTCATGGTGCCAGTGCAGCTGATCCTCGAGTGGCTACTGTTGAGAATGTGGGAGACCCTGGCGTCTGTATCGATGGTCAGCTGATGCCTCAACGCCATGAATCGTGTCAGGAAAGAGCTGGGGTTTCACAAGCCCCAACTCCCACATAATTCCATGGTTGTAAAGTCACCCATGCAAAAACTTAAGAACCAGAAGACCCACTCTTCTGAACCCCCTGGAAGAGATGCTAGGTCCCTCGATGCCCTTGGGTGCAAGTGCTACCAGGGCTCGATGCTGGGGTGTCGAATCCAGGCTTATGAGCTATACATAGGCATGTATCTGAAGGCCCTAATCCAGGAGTTGTCCAGGTTTTCAGCGCGACTTGCTGGGGAATCCCTCCAACGGTTCCAAGCTCTGACTTCCGGGATCAAGGACTGCTCTAAGTTCCTCTCCCGGGCAGCCTATGACAGCTTCAAGTCAGCAGTTCGAGTAGTAGCAGCTGGCATCAGTGATCAATGCCAAGCCTGGCTACAATCTTCGGACTTTGAGCAATAGGTCCAAGATGAGCTGCTCAACATCCCCTGAAGCAGAGAACCTGTTCGGCGAACCTATGGCCGACATAGAGGCCGATGTGGTGACCTGCTAGAGGCTCTCAAAAAAAGACCTCTTCCTTTCCCTGTAAGAAATCCTCTGTGAAAAAACCCCTGTTCCTGAAGAAAAAGGGGCACTTTCAACAGAGTCACCACTACCAGTTCTTCTTGGGCCAGCAACAGGGTACTCACCCTAAGAGAAAAGACCATGGAGCTCAGAAGCCCCAGGCCCTGGCTCCAGCCCAACCTGGGGGGAGCTTTTGACTGCCAGGGCAGGGCCTTCCCTCCCCCGGGAGACCTTCACCAGCCCACAGGGGACTGCCTTGTGCTCTTCACCAACAAGTGGACCAAGGTCATCTCGGACCAGTGGGTACTGTGGGTGGTAAGGGAGGGATATCTCCTCCATCTGCAGCAGGTACCACCCAAATTCTTCCCAGGAGAGGTGGTGCGACCTCTCCTTCAGCAGACGTTTGTGCTCTTGTAGCTCGTAGGTCTGCTCAGAGACAATGCAGTAGAGCGTGTACCCAAACATCTATGGGGAAAAGGCTTCTACTCCAGGTACTTTCGTGTCCCAAAAAGAACTGGGAGCCTCAGGCCCATACTAGACCTGAGAAACAAACAAGTTTCTGGTGAGGGAGAAGTTCAAGATGCTCTCCCTTGGAATACTGCTGCCTTATCTCCACCAGGGAGATTGACTGTGCTCCTTGGACCTTAAGGATGCGTACACCCACCCCTCCCACAGGCAGTACCTATGGTTTGTGGTGGGAGGAGGGCACCACCTAGTACAGAATGCTACTCTTTGGCCTGGTCTCCTCGCCAAGGGTCTTTGCCAAATGCCTGGTGGTGGTGGCCGCCCACCTGCGCCTACAAGGGGCTTTCGTCTTCCTCTACCTAGACAATTGGCTAATCAGGGATTGTACGGCCTCAGAGATCAGTTAGGCCGCAGAGCAGGCAACTATCCTTCTGCAGCACCTGTGGTTCATCATCAACTATCCCAAATCCCATCTCTCTCCAGCCCAAAGTCTGGAATTCATAGGTGCCCAGTTGGACACGTTACAAGTCAAGGCCGTCCTCCCAAGAGAGGGCAGAATGCCTCAAACAACTGGCAGGAGAGATACGCCACCAGTCAGTACCAGCTTGCCACCTCCTCCGCCTGCTGGGCCATATGGCCTCAACGGTCCGTGACATGCCCTTAGCCCACTTACACATGTGGACAGCCCAGTGGTGCCTCCGCTTGCAGTGGACTCAAGCCACGGTCGGGCTACGGGTCAGGGTCAGGATTACCTGCCAACTGGCAGAGTCCCTCAGCTGATGGCAAAACATGTGCCACCTCCAGCTGGGAATGTCCTTCCAGGCACCCGCACCGCAGAGGACCCTGATCACAGATGCCTCCCTCCTGGGTTGGGGGGTGCATTGTGGGGACTGCCACACACAGAGCAGCTGGTCCCAGAAGGAGTCACTCTTACAAATCAATCTCCTAGAACTCCGAGTAATCTTCTTGGTCCTAACAAGTGTTTCACCACCGCCAGCGACATCAACCTGTGCTGATCCAGACAGACAACCAGGTTGCCATGTTTTATATCATCAGGCAGGGGGGCATGGACTCGTACTTCCTCTGCAAGGAGGTGGAGACTCTCCCCTCCTTCGCGGCATGCAACAGCATACTTCTGTGAGCGGTGTACCTTCCGGGCCAGGACAACTACCTAGCGGACAGGCTGAGCAGAGTCCTCCGACCACACGAGTGGCACTTAAACTCCAGGGTAACGAAATAGCTCTTCTACCTCTGGGGCAGGCCCGTGATGGACCTATTCGTCTCCCCGGATAACTCGCAGCTGCCTCACTTCTGCTTGCGTCAGCCACACCCAGGGAGAGTGGCAGCAGATGCTTTCCTGATCTCGTGATCAGAGGGTCTATTCTTTGCGTTCCCACCAAACCCCTCCCTCCCTTGGTCAGCAGGACCCTCTTCAAGGTCCAGAGTGAGAAGGTGTCAGTTGTACTGATTGCCCCCAGGTGGCCCAGGCAACCTTGGTTCCCTCTGTTACTTTCCCTGTTGGAGGCACTCCCAGTCCCACTGAGTTGTGCCCCAGACCTCCTATCCCAGGAAGAGAGCTCCCTCCTGCATCCCAGTCTGGGGTCGCTAACACTAACAGCGTGGCTGCTGAAGGGGTAGCATTGGCCCCTTTCAGTCTTCCAGGAGCAGTCAAGGAGATCTACTGGCCTCCCAAAAACCCTCCACCAGATGGGCTTATGCCTTTAAGTGGAGAAGGTTCTCCGCCTGGTGTGCGGAAAAGGAGAATCCCCCCTTCTGCCATGTGCAACTAGTACTTCAGTATCTACTGCTCTCACTGGGCTGAAATCTAACTCTGTGAAGGGTGCATCTGAGCGCCATAGCCCCTCACCATCACCCTATGGAGGAAAAACCCCTTTCAAGCCAGCCTTGGTCTCCAGGTTCCTCTGGGGCTTTCTTTTATCCAAGCCCCCTCTCCACCCTCTGGCGGCATAGTGGGATCTCAATGTGGTGCTCTCCCAGCTCACCAAACCACCATTCGAGCCCGTAGGCACTTGCCACCTGTGGTGCCTGTCTTGGAAAATGGCTTTTTTGGTGGCCCTCATGTCTGCTCAAAGAGTGAGTGAACTCCGGGCTCTGGTGGCAGATCCACCATATACAAGGTTCTATAAGAACAGGGTAGTGCTCCGCACACACCCCAAATTCCTCCACAATGGTGGTATCTCCTTTTCACCTTAACAAAGAGGCGGTTCTCCCCACCTTTTTCCTGTGGACTCATGCCGGCAGGGAGGAACTAGTGCTTCATACGCTGGACTGTAAACGGGACCTTTCCTTCTACTTACAGCGGACTAGGGCTCATCACAAAGCTCCTCAGCTTTTCGTGTCTTATGACCCCAGCAGATTGGGGCTTCCCGTGACTAAGCAAACTCTGTCCACTTGGGTGGCGGATTGTATTGCCTTCACTTAAGAGCGAGCTGGCCTCTCCCCCAAGCACCAGATCACGGCGCATTGTGTGAGGGTGATGGCCACATCGGTGGCCAACCTCTGCTCAGTGCTGGTGACAGAGATCTTCAGGACGTTCACAGCTCACTACTGCTTGGAGAGCAAGTCCCGCAAGGATAGTGACTTTGGCCAGGCAGTACTCCATAATATTCGGTGGGGGGGGGGGTAGACAACTCCTGCCCGCTGACCCTTCTGTGTTCAGGCTACCGGAGTGATAGTGTTGCTGGACACTAGGGTCTTGCAGAGTCTCTCAGTGGGGACTCACATTCTGCAATTTGAGGCTACCCGATTGGTTGCCATGGTGCTATGCTTGTTCAGTCCTCAGCAGCCTGGAGCTAGGGAGTCCCATATGTTAGGACTGACTTCCTGCTTGTTCCTGAAGAAAGTGTAGTTACTCACCTGTAACAGGTGTTCTCCAGGGACAGCAGGAATTAGTCCTTACAACCCTCCCTTCTCCCCTGGGAGTTGCCTACCTACCTTTTTTTAGTTTTTACTGCCGTCCTACCTATGCCATCTGACTGAGCAAGATGGCACCCTTAGGCAGGAAGGGGACCACGCATGCATGCATGTCAAAACAGGCTTTCTTTGAAAGGTTGGGAAATAATCCATGAGGGCTCCATCAGTGCCGACATCACCCATATGTGAGGACTGATTCCTGCTGTCCCTGGAGAGCACCTGTTACAGGTGCGTAACTACGCTTTATCAGCTACTTGTTTTCTGACCTATTAAAGGAAATTAGAGGTGCATGGAGATTAATATGAGAATATGTTAGGGATGAGTGTGTTTGTATTATAAAATGCCCATATACAGTGCTGCCTGCATCTAGTACTGCAATAAATAAAACAAACATTTTAAATGCAGATGATATGCCATTTTTGTATTTGTTTTGCATTTCACATACATTAAGAATCTAGTATTCTTTGCACTGTATTTCAATCATTATGTTTTAAAATTGGTTAAAATGAAAAATAGCTTGTTAAACTAGTTATAATTTTATGCCCAACTACTTTGATTTCTTTTAACAAAATTCATGTTTTGTGGGCTGTGTTTTAAGAGCGTTTCAGAATTTTGCAGTCCCTTAAAGTGATTGTCATTTAATTTGATTTAGATGATGCAGCCTTCATGAGTTCAGAGATTAGTCGTGCAGTGAAAAACAGTAAATTGATTTATGTTATCTGTTCTGATTACAAAGCTATTTTGCATCATTTATAATTACTACAATGCAAAAGGTCCGAAGTTCAACTGCAGTAACTTGATCTTTGTCATGATAGATTTTCCACAGAAATCAATTCTGGCTTGGTGGAAATAATATCACCTCCCCTTGCGTATTATCCTGATTTGAAAGATATAAGAGAGACATTTGGAGATTCCAAAGAGAGAGTCAAGTAAGCAATTATTTTATTTATTTATTTAGACAGTTTTGTATGCCACCTTATCCTTCAATCAAAGTGGTCACAACACAATTGGGGGATACATTTAACACGAGGGAATATGAGACACACACACTAATACTTACAGGGAACATGGGCAATGGAGGGTTAAGTTAAGTGACTTGCCCAAGACCACAAAGAGCACCTGTGGGACTAGAAACCCCAGTCCTTCCGGCCCAAGGTTGCTGTCCTCTAGTGGGATTTGAACCCCTGACCTTCTGGCCTGAGGTAACTTGCCCCAACTACTAGGCCACTCCTCCCTCCCAATTATATTAGTCCTTTTGTTGTGTTTATGATGCCTTTGGGGTGTATCTGTAATTAGGGGCATGTTTATAAAAGGTTAACGTGCATTAAGTGCAACTGCACTCATAGAAATAAAAGGGCCCCAGGTATTTAATACATAATAAATTTCATTAACCTGATTAAATCCTTTAATAAATATGCTCTTTAGACTTTGTTTCTAGCTCTCAAATTAGCGAACATGGCAACAAACCTCAAAGCCTTGTAATTTCATGAAAAGTCAATTTGGCTGAAAAAAATGCTATATATAGAATATCTAAGTAATATGCAGGCCATTAGTGTTTCTCCAAGGGCAAGCAAGATAGTAAGGCCTCTCATACGCGGATGATGTCACTGACAGAGCCCAGATGTGGGAAAGCTTGTTCTTTTACTAAAGGCTGTTGACGCATGCTGTAACCTGTGATAAATGCTTAACTTTGCGCTGTTAGCATGGAGCCAGAGCTGATTTCCATGCTAACCATGTGATGCATGTTGTGGTTGCAAGTGAGCGGTTTAGGGATGAGAGCGGGCAGGATGAGTGCCTTGCAGACAGCGCACCCCATGCTAGCTGCAAGGCGAGCAATTGGCAAGAATGCACTACTGCCGTAGGTAGAGGTAAGTGCACCCACGCTAATTTTGTCCTGCGTTAAGGCAGGGTGAACTGTTAACTGCTGGGAACATGCTTTCCATGTCTACACCACAGTTAAAGCGGTAGTGTTGCTTCTAACATGCTACAGGCACTTTAGGCACAACACCATAGCGCCCTTTAGTAAAAGATCCCCTTAGTTTTTCAAGAAGCAAAGATTTTAGGACCTGATATTCAAAGGCATTTGCTTGCTTTGCAGACCTGCAAACTGTATAAATGCTGCTAAGTAAGATATTCAGCGGTACTCTGTTAGTGCCGCTGAGTATCTGCAGGTACTGTCGCTACACTCACCGATGCTAATCAGTTAGCATCAGGGCATTTTATGGGCGGTACCTAGGGATAACTGGTCAGGGGCGATATTCAGCTGCTGCCTGGTTATCTCTTGGCAGGTGAAAGTAAGGCTCAGCATAGGCTGTCCTAACTTTTTCCATTGAAGCTTCCTGAGCAGCATTTGAATATCGCTACTGTCCGGTTAGCTTCCTGCTTGACCGACTGACCCGGATTCAGTGCCGATGGCTGTATATAGCCGTCATTGAATATCTGGGTTTAATGTCCAGTGGTGATAGCTAGGTGCTGTAATGATGCTAGCAGCTGCTGAATATTGGACCCTTAGCTTTTACTTCCATGTATGCTTCAGCTCTCATGGTGAGCGTAAAGATTTCAAATTACCCATGCCTACCAATAGCCAGATTAATATTAATAAAATACAGTCTCTAAAATGCATGTATGCAAATGCTAGAACTCTAAACAATAAGATGGGAGAGTTAGAATATATAGCACTAAATGAGAGGTTAGATTTGATTGCAATCTCAGAGACATGGTGGAAGGAGGATAACCAGTGGGACACTGTCATACCTGGATACAAACTATATCGTAATGATAGAACTGATCAAATTGGTGGAGGGGTTGTGCTCTGTTAGAGAGGGCATTGAGTCAGAAAGGATTAAGGTTTTGCAGGAAACAAAATTTGCTGTAGAATCTCTATGGATTGAAATTCCATGTATGAAGGGGAAGGTGATGGCAGTGGGGGTGTACTATTGACCGCCTGGCCAGAATGAACAAATGGATGATGAAATGCTCAAAGAAATCAAGGAAGCTAAGAAAAGTCACAGCAGAGTAGTAATGGGTGATTTCAATTACCCCGGTATCGACTGGGTCAGTGTCACAGCAGGACATGCTAGGGAGATAGTTTCTAGATGAAATAAATGACTGCTTCTTGGAGCAGCTAGTTCATGAACCGACCAGAGGGGAAGCCATACTGGACCTAGTCCTTAGTGGAACACCAGATCTGGTGCAAGAAATAAGGGTGTTGGGACCACTTGGCAATAGTGATCATAGCATGATTGTGTTTGATTTAATTAGTGGAGGAGGGATAGTAAAGAAATCCACAGTACTACCTTTTAACTTTCGAAAGGGAGACTATGATAAAATGAGGAATATAGTTAAGAAAAAACTAAAAGGAGCGGTTGCAAAGGTTAAAGACTTACATCAAGCTTGGGTGTTTAAAAATGCTATCCTGGAAGTCCAGACCAGCTGTATTCCACGCATTAAGAAAAGTGGAAGAAAGTCCAAAAAACTGCCAGCATGGTTTAAAGGTGAGGTCAGAGAGGCTGTTGCTGCCAAAAAAGCATCTTTCAGGAAATGGAAAAAAGAGCCAAACGATGAAAACTGGAAACAGCACAAGCACTGGCAAGTTAAATGCAAAGTATTGATAAGGCAGGCAAAGCGAGAATTTGAGAAGGAACTTGCTACGGAAGCAAAAACACGAAATAGACATTCGTAGCAAAAAGCCTGTGAGAGAGTCAATTGGACCATTAGATGATAGAGGGGTAAAAGGGGCATTAAGAGGAGACAAGGCTATAGCGGAGAGACTGAATGAATTCTTTGCTTCGGTCTTTACTGAGGAAGATGTAGGGATGTTACCCAAGACTGAAGTGATATTTAAAGGTGATACTGCAGAGGAATTGAGAGAAATATCGCAACACCGGGAAGATGTATTACAACTATTTGATAAACTGAATAGTAGCAAATCACCTGGACCGGATGGTATACATCCAAGAGTGTTGAAAGAACTGAAATATGAGCTTGCAGACCTGCTATTAGTAATCTGTGCACTTTCATTAAAATCATCTGTAATACCTGAAGATTGGAGGATCGCCAATGTAACGCCAATTTTTAAAAAGGGTTCCAGGGGTGATCCGGGAAATTACAGACCGGTGAGCCTGACGTCAGTACCGAGGAAAATGGTAGAAACCATCATAAAGAACAAAATTACACAGCATGTAGATAGTCATGGCCTAAAGGGAGACAGCCAACATGGCTTTAGACAAGGAAGATCTTGTCTTACTAATCTGTTATGTTTTGGTTTTTTTTGAAGGTGTGAATAAACAGGTAGACAAAGGTGAGTCAGTTGATATAGTGTATCTGGACTTTCAGAAAGCCTTTGACAAGGTCCCTCATCAGAGACTTTTGGCAAAACTAAAAAGTGATGGGATAGGAGGCAGTGTACTATTGTGGATCAGGAACTGGTTAAAAGATAGAAAGCATAGGGTAGGGCTAAATGGCCAATTTTACCAATGGAAAAAGGTGAATAGTGGAGTACCTCAGGGATCTATACTGGATCCGCTACTTTTTGACATATTCATAAATGACCTGGAAAAGGGAATAACGAGTGAGGTTATCAAATTTGCAGACGACACAAAACTGTTTAAAGTTGTTAAAACCCAAGAGGACTGTGGAAAACTGCAGGAGGATCTGGATAAATTGGAAGGCTGGGCATCCAAATGGCAGATGAAATTTAATGTGGACAAGTGCAAAGTTATGCACCTAGGAAAGAACAACCCACACTATGGTTACACAATGCAAGGTTCCACATTGGGAACCACCACCCAGGAAAAAGATTTAGGAGTCATCGTGGATAACATGTTAAAACCCTCCGCCCAGTGTGCAGCGGCGGCCAAGAAAGCAAATAGAATGCTAGGTATCATTAGGAAAGGAATGGAATATAAAACAAAGGATATTATAATGCCTCTGTATTGTTCCATGGTACGACCGCACCTTGAATATTGTGTGCAATTCTGGTCACCGTATCTTAAAAAGGATATAGCGTTATTAGAAAAGGTACAGAGAAGAGCCACCAAAATGGTAAAGGGGATGGAAGGCTACTCCTATGAAGAGAGGCTACAAAGATTAGGGTTCTTCAACCTGGAAAAGAGACGGCTGAGGGGAGATATGATAGAGGTCTATAAATTAATGAATGGCATGGAACGGGTAAACGTAGATTGATTCTTTACGCTATCAGAATATAGAAAGACTAGGGGACATGTAATGAAGCTATAGGGTAAACTATTTAAGACACATAAGAGAAAATATCTTTTCACTCAACCTGGAATTTGTTACCGGAGGATGTAGTAAGAGTTAGTGTAGCTGGGTTTAAAAAAGGTTTGGACAAGTTTCTGGAGGAAAGGTCCATAAACCATTATTAAAAAGGGACTCAGAATATCAACGCTTGACCCAATATAAGCATTGTGGAACCTGTGTCTCTTGGGGATACTGCTAGGTACGTTGGAAACAGGATACTGGGCTTGATGGACCTTGGTCTGACCCAGTATGGCATATCTTATGTTCTTATGTTATCGCATGGGACTCTTATGTCATTCGTTTTGCACAGAGCAGAACAGATGTCCCTCCCTCCTGTGGCCTTTAATTCTTTATAGATTTTTGACTGGGTCACTTCTCTGTCACTGGGTCACTTCTCTGTTTTCCCTTCTTGGTCATTTAGATTTTTTGATGGAGTTTCTGGGTTTTTTTCTTTATTTTTCATATCCATCTGGTCATTGTCTCCTTCAATGGCTTAATAAATTTTGTTCCAGAACTCTTGAACAGGCTTCCATATTCTTAGAGTTATATATATCTGTAAATTTAGAAAACTGGTACAGGCACATTTCTTTCATGAAGTATTTGGGCATTGTTGGTTTGTTTCCTGTTGTACTGTGGTGGTGTTTTCTCCATTGATTGTATTATTGTGATTTGTTTTTATTATGAATATTTATTGTAATACCACCATGAGGTTTGCGATTAGGTGATATATAAGGGTATGAGAGACCACTCTTTTGTGCCCCTCTGCATTCTGGGATGGATGCTTGTATGTTGGACTCCATTGGGCCAAAAGGTTTTCAGAATGCCGATTCCTTCCATTAAAGCTCCTTATTGGCACTTCATGAGTGAGTACATGAGACACTTGTGTAATTCTCTCTCTCAAGAGAGATTTGAGGAATTTAGGTCACTAATGGGCAAAGGAAGAGTGTAGAAAACACATGATCAGGTCTACTTTTGATGCTTCTGAGATGCCATTGAAAGTTTTTTACAATAGGGATTGGAGCTTTGTAGGCTCTTATGTTGCGAGTGTCTGACCTATGTAATGACATGCTGGAAAAGCTTGCTGATGTGCCTTGCAGAGAAGAAAATCTCTGTGAAAAGATGAGGCAGTTACTCCTAAGGAGCACTACAAAATACTCCGATCCTTCTCCAATGCCTTGGTCCGCCCTTTGTAGTAGGTGTTTTCCATGGACAGTAACATAGAAATCAACACACAGCTCTCTCATCTTCCCTTGGAGATGTATTCTTTAAAGCTACAAAAAGGAGCTGAGGTAGCCCTGCACGGTGATGTAGCATGGCATCACGAGCACATATCCAGTGAAGCTAAGCGATTTGCTTTTAGAAAGACTAGGGGAGAGCCTTCCTGTGTTGGGACTCAACCCAGAGGACATTTATCTGCTATCAATGCTGAACACCTACTATAGAGAAGTAACTTTGATTTTATTTACACATTTGAATGCAACATTACAAGAGATAGCTGGCGGTGCTATATATTACTTTAAAATAAGCAATGTGTTTTACAGCTTGTATTTGTATACAGCACTGCTTTGAGTTTTAAGAAAACACTTAAGATGCTTCTTTTTGAAGCTGCTTTCGGCCTCAACCCCTCTTCCTCTTGAGGACTGCATCCTAAGACGGCTCTGGTAACATAGCTTGTTTTCCCGAACCTACCACTGTTCCCAAATTATGCCTCCCTGTCTATCAGCTACTACTGTTTGCTCTTTGCTTGTCTTTCCTGTTTTTAAATGGAAGTTCCTTTCTATTTTCGTTTATTATGATTTTAAATTGTTAACCGCATAGCTTTTGCACAGTATTGTGGTATATCAAATGAAGAATGAATAATAAACCATATTCTGCTTCACAATTCTCTTATCCAGGCATTATGCCATAGCTAAATTACAACCAAAATTGATTGATTTTTTTTTCTTTTAATTTATAGTCCTCTTCAAAAGATTTGAAGATGCAGAACATTAGGAAAAAAAAAGAACGTAACAAATAGATGATTACATAGCAGTAAAACACAGTTTACCTTATGAATATACTGATAACAGTTCTGTATATGTAGGATTTTTAGTAAATTATGAAAAGGGATTAACAAATCAAAGTTAGACAAAAAAATGATACTTATCCTTGTTCATTCTTGTTTGATTTTGACAATTAGCATTCTTTACAGAATTAGAAGCCCAGTAATGGTTGTGATTAAAAAAAATTTTGGCTTCTTTATATTTGTTTGGTGACGAATAATTTTGTCTACTATGTTGAATCCTCTAGAAACCACTGTAAATGAAACTTACTTTGCTTACCTGGTTTTCCAGTTAGTTAAAAAAATATATATATTCTGCACTACATCCTAGGTGGATTACAGTAGAAACAAGCATAAAATAGAGGCATAACTCACATAACAAAAAAATGATACTGAACTCAAAAACACAACATCCTGCCTTCTTATTGAAGGTATTAAATATCTGAAAATACATTCTTGAAACCTAGCTTATACAATCGGCGGGAAAAGTCTGCCAAAACTAATCTGCTGGAAAAACCTGCTGAAACAAATGTGCCTTTAATTTTACAAAATTCCTCCATTAACCTGAAAGAATATACTTAAAGCCTGTTTCGCACCATCTGCTACCTTGAGCATTATTAGAATTTAGAAAAACATAGAAACATGATGGCAGAAAAAGACCACATGGCCTATCTAATCTGCCCTTCTGTATCAACAACAATGGTCACCTTTTTTCCTTAAGAGACCTTCCATGATTTTTTGAATTCAGATACTGTCCTCATTTCTACTACCTCTACTGGGCGACTATTCCACACATCTGCCACTATTTCCGTAAAGAAATAATTCTGCATATTTACTCCTGAGTATATCCCCTTTTGTCCTCATCCTATGTCCTCTTGTAGCAGAGTTTGCTTTCAGTCGAAAGAGGCTCTCTTCTTGTGCATTTATGCCAGGAAGGTATTTAAACATATCTATCATATCTCCTCTATCCTGCCTTTCCTCATATGTTTTATAACGAAGACCACTAACCATTTTAGTAGCCACCCTCTGCCCCGACTCTGTCCTTTTTATATTCTTTTGAAGGTGTGGTCTCCAGAATTGCACACAATACTCCAAATGAGATCAAATCAGAGATATACAGAGGCACTATCCCCTCCTTTTTTCTGCTGGCCATTCCTCTCCCTATGCACCTAAGCATCCTTCTGGCTTTCACCATCGCCTTTTCTTCCTGTTTAGCTGCTTTAAGATCATCAGAAATAATCATGCCCAGGTCCTGCTCTTCTTTCGTGGACAGAACTACTTTGCACCCCTACACTGTACCGCTCCCTTTTGCAGCCCAAGTGCATGACCCTACATTTTTTTTTAGCATTAAATCTTGGCTGCCAAATTCTTGACCATTCTTCAAGCTTAGCTAGATCCCTCCTCATGTTATCTAGTCCTTTCTTGCTGTCTACTCTATTGCAGGTTTTGGTATCATCTGCAAATAGGCAAACCTTACCTGACAGCCCTTCTGCCATATCACTAACAAAGATGCTAAAAAGAAACAGACCAAGGACAGATCCTTATGTCTTACCACTGGTAACTTTCTTCTCCTCAGAGTGAACTCCATTTACCTGTACCCTTTGTCACCTTCCACTCAACCAATTTCTGACCCAGTTAGTCACTTTAGGGTCCTTCCCTAGGTGCTTAGTTTGTTTGTAAGTCGCCTATGCAGAATGGTATCAAAGGCTTTACTGAAATCTAAGTACACCACATTTAGAGCTCTCCCTCGGTCCAACTCCCTGGTCACCCACTCAAAGAAATCAATTGGATTTGTCTGACAAGACCAGCCTCTGGTAAACCCATGCTGCCTCTGATCCAGCAAGTCATTGGCTCCCTAAAACCTCACTATTCTCTCTTTTGGCAGTATTTCCAATAATTTACTCACCACAGAGGTTAGACTAGCTGACCTTGTAGTTTTCAACCTCATCCTTACTTCCGATTTTGCGTAAAGAGACCACATGTGCCTTTCTCCAGTCGTCTGGGACCACTCCTGACTCCAAAGCAGTATTGAAAAGGTCAGTCAGTGGAGCTGCTAGAACGTCCCCAATTCCTTCAGTATTCTCGGATGTATTTCCTCTGGTCCCATCATAAGAACATAAGAACATAAGATATGCCATACTGGGTGAGACCAAGGTCCATCAAGCCCAGTATTCTGTTTCCAACAGTGGCCAATCTAGGTCATATGTACCTAGCAGTTTCCCCAAGAGACACAAGTTCCACAATGCTTGTACTGGGTCAAGCATTGATATCTTCAGTCACTTCTTAATAATGGTTTATGGACCTTTCCTCCAGGAACTTGTCCAAACCTTTTTTAAACCCAGCTACACTAACAGCCTTTACTACATCCTCCGGTAACAAATTCCAGAGTTTGATTACACGTTGAGTGAAAAAAATATTTTCTTTTATTAGTCTTAAATAGTTTACCCTGTAGCTTCATTGCATGTCCCCTAGTCTTTCTATATTCTGATAACATAAACAATCGATCTACGTTTACCCGTTCCACTCCGTTCATTAATTTATAGACTTCTATCGTAGCCTAGTAGTTAGAGCACTGGCTTGGTAACCAAGCAACCAGGGTTCAATTCCCGCTAGCACTCCTTGTGGCCTTGGGCAAGTCACTTAACCCTCCACTGCCTCGGAAGAAAGGCCTGGCAATCTACTTCCGGTGACACTGCCAAGAAAACCCAGGAGCTTCTGGGTCGCCAGGAGTCAGGACTGACTCGAAGGCACACATTGCATTGCATTTGCATCATATCTCCCCTCAGCCGTCTCTTTTCCAGGTTAAAGAGCCCTAACCATTTTAGCCTTTCTTCATAGGAGTATCCTTCCATCCCCTTTACCATTTTGGTGGCTCTTCTCTGAACCTTTTCTAAAATCGCTATATCCTTTTTAAGATACGGCGACCAGAATTGCACACACTATTCAAGGTGCGGTCTCACCATGGAACGATATAGAGGCATTATAATATCTTTTGTTTTATTTTCCATTCCTTTCCTTATCATACCTAGCAATCTCCAGGAACAAGCAGGAATGAGTCTTCACATATGGGTACGTCGGTACCGATGGAGCCTGCACGGGGATGCTGCCCATCTTCCAATCAGAAAGCTTTTGGCAGCCTCCCTCGCGCCTGCGCGCTGAGTTCCCGCCCTCTCCAGAGCCTCTCTTCAGTTTTCGTTTTTCCGCTGAGCCGGCAGGACGTCCTCCTGTCACCGCAGAAACGTACTTATTTCCTTTCTTTAATACTTTAGTTTTTTTGTTTTCTTGTGGTCGCGGCTGTATTTCCCGCTCCCACCGGTACCGCTGGTGGATTTTTGACTTAATTCTGAGAAACTTTTTTCTTCAGTTTTTTTGCCTTAACTGATATATATATATATATATATATATTTTGATATATCTCTCCACCCATGTCCTGATTTCCGTATCTGGACATATCGATTCAGGTTTAGATTCCCCCACATATATATATATATATAAACATCTGTATATATATGTGTCTCTTGGGCGGTTTCTTAAGGGTTCATATCTCTATACTCTCACCCTTACTGTCTATACTAAATGTTACCTCCTAGAGGATTTAGACAGTCCATCGCCCTATTTTGCATACCATATTAACATGCAGAAACTGTTAGACACCACTACCATTGTGGTGCTAACTTCTCTATTTTTTCTTAAACCCTTGAAGCATCAAGCTTCAATATTTTTTCCTATCTCTCGCTAGTTAGGAAAAACGGTGTACATCTTTATCTTTGAGTACACAGCTCTTCTCCTTGGGAATAGGGATTTTTTCCACTTTCCCTCTCCCCGTCAGGACTGGGCTAGTTCTCCAACCCCGTCAGTCTTCTTCCTTAGTCCTCCCTGTTAATAACATTATGACTAAAGGAGTTTTTCAGCTTTTTCTCATAAAGCTCTCCATTGAAGACATGACGTCCCATCCTACCCAGTTGACACCTGGATCGTCTACTACCTCCAGGTCTGGACCTTCATCCTCACTGCTGGGAGGTCCCTTCAAGATTCCGCCGCTGCTTCTCCAGCAGACTACATCAGGCGTTCTACTTCCTACAGTGCAGTAGGTAAGTGACATGTCTAATGGTACGTTACATGTGTTTCATGTCACTCCTCATATACACCAAGGACTCTTACAATCTGTACGGCCCTCTAGTCCTTGGCTATGCTGTTCTTCCTCACAGCTCCTCTATTGTCAACTCCTACCCTCCATCCCACATTGGATGCCAGGGATTTCTGGAAACAAAATGCACACCTGGTCCAGGCTGCTGCATTTTTATGGGATCTCCCCCTGGCATCTCCAGCTAGGGAGTCCCCATATGTGAAGACTCATTCCTGCTTGTTCCTGGAGATAGCACAGTTACTTACCTGTAACAGGTGATCTCTGGGAACAGCAGGAATTAGTCTTCACAACCCTCCCACCTCCCCTAGGAGTTGCATCTCTTATCTTCTTCTCCTTTCTCTCCTCGCCTTTGTCTCAGCTTTGAAACTCAACTGAAGAGAGGCTCTGGAGAGGGCGGGAACTCAGCACGCAGGCGCGAGGGAGGCTGCCAAAAGCTTTCTGATTGGAAGCTGGGCAGCATCCCCGTGCAGGCTCCGTCCGTACCGACGTACCCATATGTGAAGACTAATTCCTGCTGTTCCCAGAGATCACCTGTTACAGGTAAGTAACTGTGCTTTCTATTTGCTCTCTTGGCCGCCGCTGCACACTGGGCCGAGGGTTTTAACATGGTATCCACAATGACGCCTAAATCTTTTTCCTGGGTGGTGGTTCCTAAAGTGGAACCTTGCATCGTGTAACCATAGTTTGGGTTGTTCTTCCCTAGGTGCATAACCTTGCACTTGTCCACATTAAATTTCATCTGCCATTTTGATGCCCAGTCTTCCAATTTATCAAGATCCTCTTGGGTTTTAACAACTTTAAATAGTTTTGTGTCATCTGCAAATTTGATAACCTCACTCGTTATTCCACTTTCCAGGTCATTTATGAATATGTCAAAAAGCAGCAGATCCAGCACAGATCCCTGGGGTACACCACTATTCACCTTTCTCCATTGGTAAAATTGGCCATTTAGCCCTACCCTATGCTTTCTATCTTTTAACCAGTTCCTGATCCACAATAGTACACTGCCTCCTATCCCATGACTCTTTAGTTTTGCCAAATGTCTCTGATGAGGGACCTTGTCAAAGGCTTTCTGAAAGTCCAGATACACAATATCAACCGACTCACCTTTGTCCGTTTATTCACTCCTTCAAAAAAACATAACAGATTAGTAAGACAAGATCTTCCTTGTCTAAAGCCATGTTGGCTGTCTCCCATTAGGTTGTGACTATCTACATGCTGAGTAATTTTATTCTTTATGATGGTTTCTACCATTTTTCCCGGTACTGACGTCAGGCTCACCGGTCTGTAGTTTCCTGGATCACCCCTGGAACCCTTTGTCTACTTTTTAGTTTAGCTAGTTCCTCATGAACAGTCTTCTTTAAATCGTTCAAGATCTCAGTCACTTCTGTTCGTATTTGTGGGTGTTTTCTGAGGTCCTGTTCCTGGTCCTTCATGTGTGAACACAGAACAGAAATATTTGTAAAGCAATTCCGCTTTATTTTCATCAGCTTCTACATATTCCTCCCCTTCACACTTGAGTCTGACAATGCCGCTTTTGCCCGCCCTTCTCTCATTAACATATCTGAAAAATGTCTTATCCCCCCTCCCCCCATTTTATTGCATTGACTATTTCTTCTTTTTGTACCTTTTCCTTTCCCGGCTACTTTGCTAACTTGTCTGTTTTTTCCAAATATAGATGCCGTTCTTCCCCTCTGTGATCACTTGTATTTTATGAAGGCCTCCCTCTTTTTCGTCACTTTTTCAGCTATTTCTTTTGAGAACCATAGTGGCCTCCTTTTTTTCTTTTAGATTTATTTACATTTATTTACCTTTTTAAGAAAAAGGTTTGTTGTCCTTTAAAATGTCCCCTTTCAGTATTGCTCAGTGCTTTTCTACATCCCCCAGCTGTTCCCATCCAGCTAAAGACTCCTTGAGGTATTGTCCCATCTTGGCAAAGTTAGTTTTCCTAAAGTCTAAGAGCCTCGCTTTTGAATGTATTTTTATCAGCCCTAGTCTGCATAGTGAACCACACCATCTGGTGATCACTGGATGCAAGATCTCCCACTATGACATCAGAAACTCTTTCCCCTGTTGGTGACCACCAAGTCCAGTGTGGCCCCTTCACATATGGGTTCCCTTACCAGTTGCTGGAAGAGTTCTCCCTGTAGAGAATCTAGGATCTCATTACTTTTAAATGACACCACAGCAAGGACGTGCCAATCAGCATTCATCATACTGAAATAACCTATCATTAGCACTTCTCCTTTCATGGCAGTTTTGCATAGGTCTTCTATTAAATCTCTGTCCACTTCTCCCTGTGAAGGGGATCTGTATATCACTCCAATGTAAATGGATTTCCCTTTTCCCTCTTTCTAGTTTAATCCACAGTGCCTCCTTACCTCCCTTTTAAGCCCTGTAATTTTATAGCTTTAATAATATTTTTACATATAGTGCTATTCCTCCTCCCTTTCTTCCTACCCTGTCATGTTTGTCCATGAATCATGTCTCCGTCACCACCACTAAATCCAAGTCAACCTCTTTCATTAAATCCTCAAAATCTGGGATCTTATTTCCCATGCTATGGGCATTTCTATGCACTGCTTTCCAGATGTTGCCCCCTTTACCCATTTCTACAGAGGTGATCTTTCACTTACCTGAGGGCTTTCTTCACCCGTACCCAATGAATCTATTTTAAAGCACTCTTCAGTAGATTAGCCAGTCTGCTGAGAAAGATGCTTTGACCCTTCTTGGACAGATGGACACCATCTCTGCTCTGCAGCTTTTGTAGCATCGTCCCATGGTTCAGGAAACCAAAATGCTCTTGCTGACACTAATTTTGGCACCTGGCAGACAGCACATCTGTCTAGACATCGTCTGATCAGACGCTGGATGCCTCAATCTCTAGGAACAAGCAGGAATGAGTCTTCACATATGGGTACGTCGGTACCGACGGAGCCTGCACGGGAACGCTGCCCAGCTTCCAATCAGAAAGCTTTTGGCAGCATCCCTCGCGCCTGCACGCTGACTTCCCGCCTTCTCCAGAGCCTCTCTTCAGTTTTCGTTTTTCCGCGGAGCCGGCAGGACGTCCTCCTGTCACCGCAGAAACTTTTCTTTTTACTTACTTTAATTATTTTAGTTTGTGTTTTCTTGTGGTCGCGGCTGTATTCCCCGCTGCCACTGGTATCGCCGGTGGATTTTTGACTAAATTCTGAGAAACTTTTTCTTCAGTTTTTTGTCTTAACTTGTTGGGCCTACCAGGCCTCTTCATTATGGAGCCTTCTTTTCCTAAGAAGTGCTTTCGATGTGGAAACACCTGTTTCTTTTTAGACACCAATAGTTTGTGTCTCAACTGTGTGGGTTCTGACCCTTTTTCTCCTGACTTGTCAGGGGATAATTTTGTGAGGAAACCTTCAGTTTTTAGAGTTTCCCTCGATACCGTTTTTTCCTCGGCAGTGAGGGTACCCGGTTTCTCCACTTCACAGGATCAGGTAACCCACAAACAGTCTGTTAAGACTAGTCAATGCTTGAGTGGTATGTCCCATGCCCAGCATGGTGACGGTGACGGCCTTACCCTCAAGAATCCATTGGCATTACCCCTGCGGGAGTCTTCGGGCTCCAAAGCGTTAAAGGGGTTTCAGGTTGTTCCTGGGGCTCACCCCTCACAGAACATACCTGAGCCATGCTCGGGGGTGGTATCCGCTTCGAGCGGTACCGAGCCTCCGGCATCAGCACCGGTGTCGAGTGTTCCACTCTTCACCAGGGATCGTCATCGGGCATCCTCGGTACCTTCAGGACCAATCGATACACACCGGATTGACTTCCCTCGATCCCAGTCCTGTACGGTGCGGGTATCCGCTTTGAGCGGTAGCGATACCCCGGCATCGGCTTCGGTGTCGACTGTTCCACTCTTCACCAGGAATCATCCTCTACCATCTTCGGCGCCCTTGGGGCCGCTCGATACGATACCGATGGACATTTCCATATCTCAGCCATGCTCCGGGACGGTACCGGCGTCGATCGGTTCCGATACCCTGGCATCGGCATCGAGGTGGACCGCCTTACCCTTTGCAAGGGATGGTCATCGGGTATACTCGGTACCGTCAGTACCGATCGATGTAACCCAGGCTGCCTTAGTGGTATCGGCATCGCCGATACTGCCACCGGCGTCGGAAGCCTCGCGACATGCATCGATATCCTCGCTTTCTTCGATGCCGAGTCTTGAACCGATATCTAGTCTCGAGGACTGGGTACCGACGCGTCCCGGAACCGACTCCTGTCGTTTCCAGATAGGCAGTTCCGAAGATCCTAACCATAACTCTCTCATGCTCTCGGTACCACTGCAGCAGTCCCCGATGGCAACTTCAACTGCTGGTCCTGTATCAGTATCGATGTCGATGCCTATTCTTGCACCGATTCCACCGATGCCTTAGTTTGGAACCGATACCTGGCATTGATGCAGTACCCACTGCCTCTAAGTTAACATGCCAGTATCCCTGTCCATCTACTAGGTTTCTTTCTTCACACCACTGTACGTCCTCTGGTGCTCAGCCTCTTTCTTTAGCCTTACCAGGGATGGTTCCCATAGGAGATCAGTCTTTTCAGGCTTTTCTCCTGGATATGGCAACCTTTCTTAATATCTCTATCCCTGGTTGTGATGCTACTCATGGCTCACCGGCACAAACAGAAAATATGATGCTTCCTTTACATCCTGCTCTGCAGGATCTCCTTCTGAGGGTCTGGAAATCGCCCTTACGACTTCCTCTAGTTTCTACAACCACTGAGGTTCGGTACCGGGTGCCACCATCTCCAGGGTTTCAAAAGCCTCAACTTTCTCATCGTTCCCTTGTAGTGGAATCAGCACTACGGAAAGTTAAGAGCAAGAAGAAGCATTCTTCTTATCCGCCAGTTCGTTCAAGAACACTCGATGCTTTTGGTCGTCAGGCCTTCCAAACCTCTATGCTGGCCTCCAGAATTCTTTCATATATTTTTCACATGAGTCTAACACTCCAGGAAGTCACAGAGAAATTGTCTCTTTTGACACCTTTTTTACCAGAGCCCAAGGCTACTGATTATTCCTTGCTCGTCAATCACAGCCGGAATATATCCTGGTTCCTGTCTCGTGCTTCTATAGACTCTTTTGAGTCCGTTAGCAGATCCTCTGCTATTGCCATTGCAGCACGTCGCAGAGCCTGGCTTGAAGCTTCAGACTTGAGCAGATGGGCACAAACTATACTGGCTCATTCTCCTTGTACAGGAGAAGGTCTCTTCAATAAGGAGGCTTTACGTCAGGTTGCTCAATGCTCCACTGACTCTCCTTCCACTAAAGACCAATCTAAGCCACCTCCTTCTTCAAGGGGTAGGAAATGTCCTACCAAACCTTCTTTCCCTAAGAAAAGAAAGTTTCATTCATCTCCTGCCCATCATTCGGCTGTACCTAAACAAGGGATGCCTCAGCCTAGCCTGAAGTCCTCCAGCTCTGGCCAGTCTCAGCATTCCCAGCAACCATAAGGGCCGGGAATTGTTATCTACAGTTCACTTCTACCCTTTAGAAGTTTATTCACTGTGCTCCTCTTTTTCAGTGTACTAACCTGTCGGAAACTTTTTGTTCAGGGACTAGACTTCTCCTCTTCTTACTCTCTAGAAGAGCAGTTGCAACTATCCCCTGATAGTTCTATCCCAACTGAACATTTTTTCCTTCAGTTGACTTACCCTATGGGTATGTCACCCTCCAATTACTTACTCTACCCTCTCAACCGGGTTTTTTCCCTGACTGAGGGGTACCATGCTGAAAAGCTTCTCTAGCAAGCTCGTTCCTCAGACAAGGAGAGGGGATTTCTCCTCTTTTTTCTTGTCTGTTTTTCTTTATTGGACACAGGACAATCTCTCTGCTGTTTCCGTCAGCAGCTGTGCCTGCAGGAGTTACAGTAATTGTATTACTGGTACTTTTTCCAAGTTCCAGTCCCTTGTTCAAAATTTTGTCTAGCCTCAGTAGTGATTCCAAGCTATTCGTCATCTATCTTGGATCCTCCTACTCCTTTAGGCTTTCTCACATTATTCTAACCATCTCCTCTCCTAGGATATGGGAACACACCTGACTTCAGTCGGTTTGTCTCATATCTCTCCTGCACAATGCTCTCTGCAGTCTTCAGAGAAGCTTTCTACTATGAGGGCCTTGCTATAGAGCATTGACCTTGTCTCTGAAGCTTCTCTATTAGTAGGGAAAAGCTTATAAACCCTTCTCATGCCTGTGAGGGTTCTCCACACCCTCTAGCCTGGGGTGTTAACACGAGATATCAGTTCTTCTGCGTGAAAATCCAAGGCTGATGTTTACGCATGCTACCTCTGGGTCCCTCCAGTAGGTCCCTCTGGTATCTTCTCTGTGTTTTCTGCACATCTGCCATGTCAGTGTTCTGTGGAACTCCCGCCTTCTTCCTTACAGATTCATATGATCATCTGTTCTCACGCGAACATCACGGTTATCTGGTTGGATTGCCTTCCT
Organism: Ichthyophis bannanicus; assembly: GCA_033557465.1. Taxonomy (NCBI): domain Eukaryota; kingdom Metazoa; phylum Chordata; class Amphibia; order Gymnophiona; family Ichthyophiidae; genus Ichthyophis; species Ichthyophis bannanicus. Next base: position 575,942,716 of record CM066035.1, read on the forward strand.
GCATCCCTCAATCCACGGAAATAGATTCTCTATACATATCCCAAGTGGGTTCACCCTCTTGTAGAGCGCAGAATCTTTTTCTTTTATATTCCCCATGTACAATTATGGGGCTGGGTGGTAGACATGTATCTTCAACCTGTTGTCTTGTATGTAGCATCTCCATATATGTCTACATACCTATATCATTACTCTGGTGGTGCAAAACCATGCCCCACCAAATGTATCTATATTTACGTATATTATATCTATATCTATATTTTTATTTTTATTTTTTTTTGATACCTTTCTCCACCCATATTCTAATATACACATCTGGACATATGTGTGTGTGTATATATATATATATATATATATATATATATATATATATATATGTGTGTTTATATATATATGTGTGTGTGTATATATATATATGTGTGTGTATATATATATATTTGTGTATATATATATATCTATATATATATATATATATATATATATGTATATATATATATATATATGTATGTCTGTTGGGGGGCTTCTTAAGGGTTGATATGTCTTACACACTATCACCCGTACTGTCTATACTAAATGTTTTACCTCCTAGAGGTTTTAGACAGTCTATCGCCCTACTTCGCATACCATATTACGATGCAGAAACTGTTAGGCACCAATAACCACTATGGTGCTAACATCTTCCATTCTTTCTTTAAGTCCTTGAAGCATCAAGCTTCAATATTTTTCCTATCTCTCGCCAGCTAGGAAAAACAGTGTACATCTTTATCTTTGAGTACACAGCTGTTCTCCTTGGGAATAGGGGTTTTCCAGTCCCCCTCTTCCCGTCAGGACTGGGCTAGTTCTCCAACTCCATCAGTCTTCTTCCTTTAGTCCTCAATGTTAATGACCTTATGCCTAAAGGAGTTTTCAGCTTTTTCCCATAAAGCTTTCTATTGAAGACCTGACGTCTAATCCTACCCAGTTGACACCTGGATCGTCTACTACCTCCAGGTCTGGACCTTCATCCTCACTGCTGGGAGGTCACCTTGAAGATTCCGCCACTGCTTATCCAGTAGACTCCATCATGCTTTCTACTTCCTACAATACAGTAGGTAAGCTGCATATTTTGAGTGTACATTAAATGTGTTTTAATGCTACTCATCATATATGCCAAGGACTCCTGTAGTCTGTAGGACCCTCTAGTCCTTGGCTATGCTGTTTCTTTCCTCACAGCTCCTTTATTGTCAACTCCTACCCTCCATCCCACATCGGATGCCGGGGATTCCTGGAAACAAAATGCACCCCTGCTCCAGGCTCCTGCATTTTTATGGGATCTCCCCCTGGCATCTCCAGCTAGGGAGTCCCCATATGTGAAGACTCATTCCTGCTTGTTCCTAGAGATAGCGCAGTTACTTACCTGTAACAGGTGATCTCTGGGAACAGCAGGAATTAGTCTTCACAACCCTCCCACCTCCCCTAGGAGTTGCATCTCTTTATCTTCTTCTTCCTTTTCTCTTTCGCCTTTGTCTCAGCTTTGAAACTCAACTGAAGAGAGGCTCTGGAGAAGGCGGGAAGTCAGCGCGCAGGCGCGAGGGATGCTGCCAAAAGCTTTCTGATTGGAAGCTGGGCAGCGTTCCCGTGCAGGCTCCGTCGGTACCGACGTACCCATATGTGAAGACTAAATCTCCAGGAACAAGCAGGAATGAGTCTTCACATATGGGTACGTCGGTACCGACGGAGCCTGCATGGGAATGCTGCCCAACATCCAATCAGAAAGCTTTTGGCAGCATCCCTCGCGCCTGCGCAGTGACTTCCCGCCTTCTCCACAGCCTCTCTTCAGTTTTAGTTTTTCCGCGGAGCCGGCAGGACGTCCTCCTGTCACCGCAGAAATTTTTCTTTTTAATTGCTTTAATTACCCTTTGCAAGAGGTGCTCATCGGGTATCCTCAGTACCGTCGGTATCTATCGATGTAACCCAGTCTGCCTTAGTGGTATCGGCATCGCCGATACTGCCATCGGCGTCGGCACCTTCGCAACATGCATCGATAGTATCACTTACTTCGATGCCGAGTCTTGAGCCGATATCTAGTCTCGAGGACTGCGTACCGACGCATCCCGGAACCGACTCCTGTCGTTTCCAGATAGGCAGTACCGAAGATCATAGCCATAACTCCCTCATGATCTCGGTACCACTGCAGCAGTTCCCGATTGCTACTTCATCTGCTAATCCTGTATCAGTATCGATGCCTATTCTTGCACTGATACCTACTTTGGAACCGATACCTGGCGTTGGTGCAGTACCCTGTACCTCCTCTGGTGCTCAGGCTCTTTCTTTAGCCTTACCAGGGATGGTTCCCATAGGAGATCAGTCTTTTCAGGCTTTTCTCCGGGATATGGCAACCTTTCTTAATATTTCTATCCCTGGTTGTGATCCTACTCATGGCTCACCGGCACAAATAGAAAATATAAAGTTTCCTTTACATCCTGCTCTGCAGGATCTCCTTCTCAGGGTCTGGAAATTGCCCTTACGACTTCCTCCAGTCTCTACAGACATTGAGGTTCGGTACCGGGTGCCACCTTCTCCAGGGTTCCAAAAGCCTCAACTTTCTCATCGTTCCCTTGTAGTGGAATCGGCACTGAGGAAAGTTAAGAGCAAGAAGAAGCATTCTTCTTATCCGCCGGGTCGTTCTTCAAGAACACTCGATGCTTTTGGTCGTCAAGCCTTCCAAAACTCTATGCTGGCCTCCAGAGTTCTTTCATATATTTTTCATATGAGTCTAACACTCCAGGAAGGCACAGAGAAATTGTCTCTCTTGACCCCTTTTTTACCAGAGCCCAAGGCTACGGATTATTCCTTGCTCATCAATCACAGCCGGAATATACCTTGGTTCCTATCTCGTGCTTCTATAGACTATTTTGAGTCCATTAGCAGATCCTCTGCTATTGCCATTGCAGCACATCGCAGAGCCTGGCTAGAAGCTTCAGACTTGAGCAGATGGGCACAAACTATACTGGCTCATTCTCCTTGTACAGGAGAAGGTCTCTTCAATAAGGAGGCTTTACGTCAGGTTGCTCAATGCTCCACTGACTCTCCTTCCACTAAAAACCATTCTAAGCCACCTCCTTCAAAGAGTAGGAAATGTCCTACCAAACCTTCTTTCCCTAAGAAAAGAAAGTTTCATTCATCTCCTGCCCATCATTCGGCTGTACCTAAACAGGGGACGCCTCAGCCTAGTCTGAAGTCCTCCAGTTCTGGCCAGTCTCAGTATTCCCAGCAACCATAGGGGCCGGGAATTGTAACTTACACTTCACTTCTACATATTAGAAGTTTATTCACTGTGCTTTTCTTTTCAGTGTACTAACCTGACGGGGAAAAATTTTTTTGTTCAGGGACAACACACTTCTCCTCTTCTTACTCTCTAGAAGAGCAGTTGCAACTATCCCCTGATAGTTTCTATCCCAACTGGACATTTTTTCCTTCAGTTGACTTACCCTATGGGTACGTCACCCTCCAATCACTTGAGGGTTACCATACTGAACAGCTTCTCTGCCAAGCTCGTTCCCCAGACAGGGAGAAGAGATATCTCCTCTTTTCTTGTCTGTTTTTCTTTATTCAGCACAGGACAATCTCTCTGCTGTTTCCTTCAGTCCCTTGTTCAAAGTTTTGTCTAGCCTCAGAAGTGATTCCAAACTATCTTGGATCCTCCTACTCGTTTAGGCTTTCTCATATTATTCTAACCATCTCCTCTCCTAGGATATGGCAACACACCTGACTTCAGTCAGTTTATCTCATAACTCTCCTGCACAATGCTCTCTGCAGTCTTCAGAGAAGCTTTCTACTATGAGGGCCTTGCTATAGAGCATTGACCTTGTCTCTGAAGTTTCTCTATTAGTAGGGAAAAACTTATAAACCCTTCCTATGCCTGTGAGGGTTCTCCACACCCCCTCTAGCCTGGGGTGTTAACACGTGATATCAGTTATTCTGTGTGAAAATCCAAGGCTTCTGTTTATGCATGCTACCTCTGGGTCCTTCCATAGGTACCTCTGGTATCTTCCTTGCGTTTCTCCACATCTACCATGTCAGTGTTCTATGGAACTCCCGCCTTGTTCTTTACAGATTCATATGTTCATCTGTTCTCACGCGAACATCACGGTTATCTGCTTAGATTGCCTTTCTGCATCCCTCAATCCATGAAAATAGATTCTCTCTTCATATCCCAAGTGGTTTCACCCTCTTGTAGAGCACAGAATCTTTTTATTTTATATTCCCCATATACAATTATGGGGCTGGGTGGTAAACGTGTATCTTCAACCTGTTGCCTTGTATGTAGCATCTCCATATATGTCTACATACCTATATCATTGCTCTGGGGGTGCTAAATCAAGCCTCACAAATTTACATATCTTCAGGTATATCATATCTATATCTATATATATATTTGATATATTTCACCACCCATATCCTAATATACACATCTGAACATATGTATATATGTATATGTATATGTATATGTGTATATATGTATATGTGTATATATATATATATATATATATATATATATATATATATATATATATATATATATAAATATATACACACATATATTTTTCAGCCACATGTATATATCCCTATATATATATGTGTTTGATAAGGGGCCTCTTAAGGGTTGAGCTGTCTTACACACTATCACCCTTACGGTCTAGACTACATGTTTTACCTCCTAGAGGTTTTAGACAGTCTGTCGCCCTACGTCCCATGCCATCTTACGATGCAGAAACTGTTAGACACCAATACCCTCTTTGGTGCTAACATCTCCATTTTTTCTTTAAGTCCATGAAGCATCAAGCTTCAATATTTTTCCTATCTCTCGCCAGCTAGGAAAAACAGTGTACCTCTTTATCTTGAGTACACAACTGTTTTCCGTGGGAATAGGGGATTTTTTCCAGTTCCCCTCTTCCCGCCACGACTGGGCTAGTTGTCCAACTCCGTCAGTCTTCTTCCTTTAGTCCTCAATGTTAATGACCTTATGCCTAAAGGAGTTTTCAGCTTTTCCCATAAAGCTTTCCATTGAAGACCTGACGTCAAATCCTACCCAGTTGACACCTGGATCATCTACTACCTCCAGGTCTGGACCTTCATCCTCACTGCTGAGAGGTCACCTTGAAGATTCTGCTACTGCTTATCCAGTAGACTCCATCATGCTTTCTACTTCCTACAATACAGTAGGTAAGCTGTATATTTTAAGTGTACATTAAATGTCTTTTAATGCTACTCATTATGTCTACCAAGGACTCCTGTAGTTTGTACAACCCTCTAGTCCTTGGCTATGCTGTTCTTTCCTCACAGCTCCTTTGTCAACTCCTACCCTCCATCCCACATTGGATGCCGGGGATTCCTGGAGTCAAAATGCACCCCTGATCCAGGCACTTGCATTTTTATGGGATCTCCCCCTGGCATCTCCAGCTAGGGAGTCCCCATATGTGAAGACTCATTCCTGTTTGTTCCTGGAGATAGCACAGTTACTTACCTGTAACAGGTGATCTCTGGGAACAGCAGGAATTAGTCTTCACAACCCTCCCACCTCCCCTAGGAGTTGCATCTTTTTTAACTTCTTCCTTTTCTCTCCTCGCCTTTGTCTCAGCTCTGAAACTCAACTGAAGAGAGGCTGTGGAGAAGGCGGGAAGTCACTGCGCAGGCGCGAAGGATGCTGCCAAAAGCTTTCTGATTGGAAGCTGGGCAGCATTCCCGTGCAGGCTCCGTCGGTACCGACGTACCCATATGTGAAGACTAATTCCTGCTGTTCCCAGAGATCACCTGTTACAGGTAAGTAACTGTGCTATCTCCAGGAACAAGCAGGAATAAGTCCTCACATATGGGTACGTCGGTACCGACGGAGCCTGAGCGGGAAAGCTCCCCAGCTTCCCAGAAGGAAGCTTTTGGGGCCTCCCACTGCACATGCGCGCTGCCTTCCCGCCTTTCTGACCAGCTCTCCTCAGTTTCTCTTTTTCCGCAGAGCCAGCAGGTCGTGTTCCTGTCACCGCTGAAGAAATTCTTATTTTAGTTTGTTTCTTTAGACCGCGTACCTGCCTTCCCCATACCGAAACCGGTACCGCCGGTCTCTCTTTTCTTTTCTTTAAAAAAACAAAACAAAAATCTTTTATTTAGCAACTTGGTGACTTCGGTTAGGCCTCAGGCCTACACAAATTCTCCTCATGGAGAAACCAGCCCCTGGTTTCAAGAAGTGTACCAAGTGTAGTGCTGTTATTTCTGTCACAGACACCCATGACTGGTGTCTTAAATGTTTGGGACCTGACCACTCCATTCCGGACTGCCCATCCTGCTCCCAGATGTCTAAACGTGGTTTGCAGAACCGGGCCAACAAATTCCATGTGCTGTTTGCTTCAGATAATCCAGCATCACAGTCATCCAGGTCTTCCTCTCCGGATGGATCTCAGGTAACCAAACCTTCGGGCAGGTCCTCAAAGAGCAAATCTCCTTCAAAGTATCGAGAGGCTCTCACTTTTGAATCTGAGGATCCTGCCCCAGCCAAACAACCCCGGCGGGAAGCTCTGGCTTCCAAAGCACCATCTATGGGGTTACAGGTTGACATCGATGGCACGGCCTCGACTGATCACCTGTTAGACTGCTCTGGGGTACCGGCCCATGCCGGTACCGACATCGAGGCAGCAGTGGCGTCTATGGGCAATACTGTCCAGACCATGCAGCAGGCCATTCTGGCTTTCATTAAAGCTGCGACGCCCTCGGTACCGCATCTAGCGGTTCCGGGTCCGGTTCCGGTACTGTCTTCCATACCGGAACCGAGACCATCATCTTCCAAACGCAGATCGGTTCCGCATGCCGGATCCGGGTTTTCACCCGATACCGATCCCATACCCGGTACGCCCGATGTCGATACCGATCGGTATGCGTATCGTGCGTTGGAAGCAAATAGAGGATTCTCTGATTCTTCTGAGGATTTTGACTCCTCTGATGACTCTGATGAGCTGTCTCTGGTTCTTCCTGAAGAGCCTTCTTCCCCAAAGAGGAGAATGTCTCCACCAGAGGATTTGTCCTTTCAAGACTTCATTATAGAAGTAGCTAAAGGACTTTCTATTACTACATCCTCTGAAAAAGAACCTAGATCAAAGAAATTGGATATTTTAGGATACCCTAAGGTTCCTAAAGAGGCAGTCACCCTGCCTATCCATGAAATCCTTCAAGAACACTTGATGGACTTATGGGAGGCTCCTCTAACGTTGTCTCCTCATTCTCGTAGGTTGGACACCATGTACCAGGTCCCCCCTCCTCCTGGTTTTCAAAAAACTCAGCTGCCTCACCATTCCATTGTGGTGAAGTCTGCGCTGAAAAAGATTGAGTACCAAAAGGCACTCTTCTACCCCTCCAGGGCGAGAATGTAAGACCCTAGACTCTTTTGGTAGGAAAATCTTCCAGGCTAGTATGCTTATAGCCAGGATTAATTCATACAGTCTGTATATGGGCATGTTTCTAAGGGAACTTGCCCTAAAGGTACGGCATTTTACCTCATTTATCCCTGAGGATAGAAAGGAGGAGTTCATTTCTCTGGTGAAACAGCTTCTAGATGTTTCTAAGTTCTCCAACAGAGCAGCCTTTGATTCCTTTGAAGGTGCCGGTAGAGCTTCGGGCATTGCCATTGCAGCCCGACGACTTGCTTGGCTCCAGGCCTCTGACCTAGAACTCTGGGTCCTGGATGGCTTACGGAATCTGCCCTGTACAGGTGAGAACTTATTTGGTAAAGACTGGCAAATTAAAGCCACTCAAATGGACGCAGAAAATGCTACATTAGATAGACTTTCTAAGTCTTACCTCTACTCCTGCCAAGAAAAAGTCTTTTAAGAGGCCTTACTACAAGAAGGCCAGATTTTCCACAAATACTGGCCAACAATCTTCTCAGCCTCGCTTTGCTGCTAAACGTCAGCAGCCGAAACAGGCAAGGTCAAAGCCTGCAGTGTCTGCCACTCCTCAGCAGGCTCAACCCCCTCAGGGGTTTTGACTTGCCCCTAGAGAACTTAACCTTTCTGGCTCTAGAACAACCAGAGCCCCTCACCATTCCCGGAAGGTTAGCTCACTTTGCTCCCAGATGGGGGCAAATTACATCAGAGCAATGGACCCTCTCTATCATCAGAGAGGGCTACAAACTTCATTTTTCCAACCTTCCTCCATATACCATGGTGAGGCACTTCAATTCTCCCCCATCTCTCCTGGCCCTGTTGGGTCAGGAAATCTCTTCTCGGCTTGCCCAAGGGTCAATAGAAGAGGTTCCTCTTCTTCAACAAGGGACAGGATTCTACTCCCCTTATTTTCTCATACCAAAGAAGACAGGGGGATTCAGACCTATCCTAGATCTGAGAGAATTGAACAAATTTCTGTACAAAGAGAAATTCAAAATGCTTTCTCTAGGCATTCTCCTTCCATACCTTCAGAGTCAGGATTGGCTTTGTTCTCTAGATCTCAAGGATGCGTACACACATATACTCATCCACCCATCCCACAGAAAATATCTAAGATTTCTGTTTCAGGGAAAACATTTCCAGTACAGAGTACTTTCCTTCGGTCTAGCCTCTGCTCCAAGAGTGTTCACCAAATGCATGGCAGTTGTTGCCGCTTTTCTAAGAGGTCTGGGAATTTTTCTATTCCCATATCTGGACGACTGGCTCATCCGAGCTCCATCTCAGTCAGAGGCCCAGATTTCCCTGGACCGCACAAGGCACATTCTGCAGTATCTGGGACTGGTGATAAACCTTCCCAAGTCTCAACTTATCCCTACTCAGTCTCTGGAATTCATAGGGGCCCAGTTGGACACCACCACTGCAAGGGCCTACCTACCTCAAGTCCGGGGCCAACGTCTAGTGTGCTTGGCCTCCCAAGCTCAGTCCAGCAGTCACTTGACAGTCAGAGAAATGCTGCGACTTCTGGGCTACATGGCCTCCACGGTACACGTGGTGCCCTACGCTCGTCTTCATATGAGAGCAGCTCAATGGACCTTGGCCACCCAGTGGACTCAAGCATCAGGAGCGCTCTCCGACCAAATACTCAACTCAAAGCGTCTGTTTTGGTCCCTCCAATGGTGGATGTCCACCAAGAATCTGTTGTTGGGGGCCCCCTTCCAACCTTTGTTGCCCCAAGCAACCCTCACAACAGATGCCTCCCAAACAGGGTGGGGAGCCCATCTACAACACCTCTCCACTCAGGGTACTTGGTCTACACAGGAGACCACCCTTCACATCAACCTCCTGGAACTGCGAGCAATCTTCTTTGCCCTCAAAGTCTTCCATACCCTTCTTGTCAACCTGACCGTCCTAGTTCAAACGGACAATCAGGTGGCCATGTTCTACGTAAACAAACAAGGAGGGACAGGCTCTCTGTCGCTTTGCAACGAAGCTCTCAGATTATGGGCCTTCGCCAGAGAGCATCAAATTCATCTTCTGGCAGTGTATCTTCCAGGGGTTCAAAACTCTTGGGCAGACAGACTCAGTCGAGTTCTGCTTCCACACGAATGGTCCTTGCATATGGACCAGATACGCAGAATCTTTCAGGAATGGGGAACCCCGGACATAGACCTCTTTGCAAGTCCGTGCAATGCCAAACTTCCCCGGTTCTGTTCCAGGACTCCGTGTCAGAGAGGTCAGGCCAACGACGCCTTTCTTTTACATTGGGGTCAGGACTTCCTATATGCCTTTCCACCCATTCCTTTGATTCCCAAGACTCTGTTCAAACTCCAGAGGGATCACGGATCGATGATCCTCATAGCTCCACGCTGGCCACGCCAAGTGTGGTTCCCTCTACTTCTGCATCTTTCCCAGGGACCCTCCCTGGACCTGGGAGCTGCGCCAGACCTTCTGTCTCAAGAGGAGGGGACTTTGTGGCACCCAAACCCCAAGTCCCTACACCTCAGAGCTTGGTTACTGAAGGCCTAAGCCTTCATGACTTCAATCTTTCTCAACCAGTGAAAGATATCCTTCATGCCTCTAGGAAACCCTCCACGAGGCGTTCCTATGCTTTCAAATGGAAACGCTTTTCCATTTGGTGTGCTCAACAGGGTCTTGACCCTCTGGCACTTCCCTTGAATTCTCTACTAGACTATCTCCTGCATCTTTCTAATGCAGGCCTTAAGACGAATTCAGTCAGAGTCCATTTAAGTGCTATTGCAGCATCCTTAAAACCTATAAATGGACAACCTGTCTCCTCTCATCCTCTTATTGCAAGGTTCATGAGAGGCCTGATTCTAACTAAGCCTCCCATCCGACCTCCTCCGGTAGCATGGGATTTGAACCTAGTTCTAGGTCAGCTTATGAAGCCACCTTTTGAACCGTTGGTTTCTACCTCCTTGAAATTTCTTTCCTGGAAGGTCCTTTTCCTTATTGCAGTCACTTCGGCTCGCCGCATCAGTGAACTACAGGCCTTAGTGGCTCATCCACCTTATACTAGGTTTCATCATGATGATAAGGTGGTCCTCAGGACGAATCCCCACTTTATGCCCAAAGTGGTCTCGCCTTTTCATCTTAATCAAGAGGTATATCTACCTGTCTTTTTTTCCAGCTCCTCATGCATCCAGTGCAGAGAGGAACCTTCATACTCTAGATTGTAAAAGAGCTCTCGCCTTTTACCTCAACAGGACTCAGCCACATCGAAAGTCTTCCCAACTTTTTGTGGCTTTTGATCCTTCTCATTTGGGACTTCCAGTCTCCAAACGTACACTTTCCAATTGGATTGCTAAGTGTATTTCCTTTGCTTACCAGAGTAAAAACATTTCTCTGGAAGGCCATGTCACAGCTCACAATGTGAGAGCCATGGCTACTTCTATGGCTCATCTTCACTCTGTATCCATAGATCAGATCTGTCGAGCCGCCACCTGGGCCTCGGTTCATACCTTCACAGCCCATTACTGTTTGGACAAGGACTCCCGCCGGGATGCCTTGTTTGGTCAGGCTGTCCTCAAACACCTGTTCCATACTTGAACAACTCCTGCCCACCTTCCCAGGATGGATGCCTGAGATCCATACGAAGATGGCGAACCCTTGGAAGGGGATCTCCCAGGCATCTTAGCTAGGGAGTCCCCATATGTGAGGACTTATTCCTGCTGCTTCCTGGAGATAGCACAGTTACTTACCTGTAACAGGTGATCTCTGGGAACAGCAGGAATTAGTCCTCACAACCCACCCACCTCCCCTAGGAGTTGTATCTTCTATCTTCCTTTCCTCTCTCTATTGTCTCAGCTATAAACTCGAACTGAGGAGAGCTGGTCAGGAAGGCGGGAAGGCAGCGCGCATGTGCAGTGGGAGGCCCCAAAAGCTTCCTTCTGGGAAGCTGGGGAGCTTTCCCGCTCAGGCTCCGTCGGTACCGACGTACCCATATGTGAGGACTAATTCCTGCTGTTCCCAGAGATCACCTGTTACAGGTAAGTAACTGTGCTTTCCTGCTGTTCCCAGAGATCACCTGTTACAGGTAAGTAACTGTGTTTTACCCATCAAAGTCACCAACCACCATTCCTTTGCTTCCTTGTGGTCACAAATTTTGCAACTTCGGGGTGCTTGAGCTCTGGTTCTTCCGTCTCCTGGGATGCTTTCATCTCCTTCACTTTCAGGGCTGCCTACTAGTTCTTCAATTCAAGGGCTGGAAGAGTTGGATTGACTGGCCTGGGGGTCCTGGAGGACTAGGTTGAGAGCTACTGCTCTAATTAGTAAACCATATAAAATCCACTTAGTATTTGTAAGTGCCTTCACCCTATTCCCAGCATGTTTAAAACATCTAGAGGAATTTTTAACAGGGGGCCAGAAACAAATTTGAAAAATATGCTTATTTTATAAAGGCAGTATAGTTAAGTATGGCGTTCAGCTGGAAGGCATGCAGATGCAAATACACACATTTGGCACTTGCTCTGAGGCTTGCATAAAGATAAGCATATACTCTGTGCATATTTTCTAAAGTGCATGTGAATATCACAGCTCCACCCCCCAGAAATACTAGCACATAGCATGAATGTAAGTAAAGTTATAGCCAAACAATTTTAGAAAATCCCTTTTTCCATATGTAAGAGAGGCTTTATATCCTGAAAGCCTCATCTAAAATACTCATCAGTGGGGGGTTTTTTCTTGTCCCCATAATTCATGTGGTAATTACAAGATTATTAAGTTTTCTTCTGACATAAGTTACAATGAAAGCAGTAGCTGGTGTGTTTCTCTAAGTGATTTCAGGGTAATCGCAAAATATAGAGCAGCATAGGAAGGGTAGCTCAGAATACTCCTTCCATTGTAGGAAATAGAGATCAGTATGTTAAAGTGTGTAAAATTATGTATAGAGACCCTCCAGGTCTTGCATCTTTTATTTCAGCAGGACCTCTAATCTTATCTAGCTCTTTTGTAACTTCCTCTTCCCTCAGCTGATCTGAGTGATGTAAATACAGGGAGGATTCTTGATCTTATGATATTTGGAGGAAGAAGTGCAAATTTGGAAGGAAACTAACAAGTATAAATCTCAGTAAATAATATCTAGATATTTGGTTTTACAGCCATTGCACTAAAGGAGGGTGCCTCTAGCCAAGCACCTAGAAAGAAGTGGTACAGCCCTGTCTATCCAAAAGGTTTTGGAGGAGGGTTGACTGGAACTGCTTAAAGCATCTCATGAACTACTGAAATAGAAACTAGGAACAGCACCAAGGAGCTATTTTGTGCCTCCCTGAGGACTTCTGAGAAGAGGTGTTTAAAGCCAATTATGCCAAGGTACCACAGTGACCTTATCGGGAACTATTGGAGGGAATAACTTGAAGCAGCATCCAATGAGGTGGAGATCTTCAGGGACATATAGAGACTTTGGGACTGTGAGCTACAGAGAAGCTGCACACTGAAGGAGAACAGTGTCAGTAGTTTTTCTAACTCAGAATGACCTTGTTTGGTTACTCCTTGAAAAGGAGAGGGATTGAGCTGGGGTAAAAGTGCTCTTTTTTTTTTTTTTTGAGAGAGCCCAAGGACTTGGCTTGAATAGAGTCAAGAGGTTGTAAGTTAAGCTATTGAACTTGCTATTTTTACCTATTGAGTGACATTTTATGTTTGAATATTTTGTGGGAGACATTGCTTTCCACTAAGTAAACTTTGCACTGGGTTCAGAACGAACTGTTGGCCTGGATTGAGTTGTTTTGTATTGGAAGAGTGAACTGTAAGTGCTGTAGGCCTCCCAGGATATCCTGATCCTGCTCCAGTAACATTTTATGAATCCCATATCTGCAGGGTGAGTCAGACTCCTACATATTGTTACTCCTTGGATATTTTACAGTGTTTCCAACTACTGCAAAGGACACACTGCCTTACTGTTACATATGAAAAGACTGCTCTGCGCACTAAAAAGGCATTTAGTGCTTGTTAAATGGAATAATATGTACAATTTGAGCTTTTAGCATAAAAGATTTAACTGTTTTCTTCAATGATAACTGTTGTGCATAGTTTCATGCTTTCAAAATTTTATTTAAATTAATGTATGACTTTATATGTGTGCAAAGCAGCTCACCTAGCTATGAATTCATAACTAAACTGCATGTGAAAAACCCTTCACAATCTTGACTTTTTGGGGGGAGAACCGCCCCTCTCCCCCCCTCCCCCCCCACATCTGAATGACAAGAACATGGCATTTTCCATTTAAGTTCTGATAGCAACGTAGTGCATACTAAATTTAGAAAGCATGCATGCAGTTCTGTAAATTTTAAGTATAACAGCTTTCTTTCCCAGGTACCCTTCTAGCAAAGAAGCAGGATACAGATTGATATTTGAATAATCTAGCTAATAATGCTTCTTAAAAGAACTGCAGGACAGTCTTGAGACTAGACATATTAACCTGTTCGGTCAGTATATATCAGTATATATCTGCTAACAGCTCCTGTGTCTACACTCTGCTCATGCAGATATTCAGTTGGATGTAAAAGTTTAAGTACCCCTAGTTAAATTGTATGTTTTAATGACTGCCTAAGTGAACAGAATTGATTTTTAAAGATCAAAAATAATTTAAAAAGTACATATAGTTGGACATTTTCCAGTTGATTTATTGCTTGTTTTTTTAATTAAGGCCCAAAAAGTTGATAGGCCTTAAGTTAGTCAGGTGAAGACCACGCCACAATAGAGCAAGTCTGACTCTTCTAATCTTCAGTAATCATAGACTCCTCAAAGCAGCGGTCTGTGAATTTGAAAATGAAGATAATCCACTCTTATAAAGGTTTAAACTTTTGTTTTCTGTTGACAAGCAGGATTGAGTCAGACATGTGAATGATGTCATCACATACACTAGGATGAAATGGCTCTCCCACAGCTCAGAACTAAGTGTAAAGTTCTGAGCATGTGCGTCCCTTCCCATGCATAGAAGTCTTGCCAGTCTCCTTATGAAAACAAAGATCTCTTGACTGTTCAGAGTTTTAACCTGTTTTCTGACATTACTATTTTTAGTTCTTGTGAAATGTCAATCAAAGTATAGCAAACTAATACAAAGTCAGGGTTCTGCCCCTGCCTGCAGTATGGGACAAAGATCCAAAGCTGATATACCAACTGCAAATATTTAATCTGCCTTGACTCTAATCGCAACCAAGCTTACTGTAAGCATTGTATTCACAAGCCCAGAATGATTGTCTTAACCAGCATTGACACTGTTATGAGGCAGAGAAGAAATTCCTGTTAGTCTGCAAAGAAGAAAAAAAAGATACTCTGCTCATTCCATCAGATCCTCTTCAGCAGCTCATCCACTTCAAAGCTCTTCAGCAGCTCATCCTCTTCAAAGCTCATCCACTTTGCTGTGCAGTAACTTCAGAAGTCTAGCTACAAAGGAGCAGCTCAAAAATTGGTTAAAGTGCCAAAAAGGCTTCTGTAGGGCTTATTAATAGCAAACAAAAAAAAGTTATACTCAGAAATATGAGGTAGCAAGTTATAGCAACACAGCCATTACAATTAGACAAAGTGATAAATAACTGATTAGCAACCAGAGGTCACTGATTCGCTCTGCACTCAGAGGAATTATAGGAATTAGTTTCTAGCTAACCATTGCCCTTCCGGAGGAAGAGAAATAAGACGGTACCTTAGCTCTGGCCAGAACTCTGGTGGCTGGATCTGAGAAGTCTCTGGAGCAGCACAGGGTCCAAAGAGGCAGCTAGGCTAGATAAAACAGGCTCCAGCCCTTTTGGAAGCAAGCGATGTGAGAACATGGAACCGGAGGTATCTGTGAAAGTCTTATCTCTGTTTTTAGGAGAACGGACTTGCACACACACAGTGTGTGCACTGTGCCTCAAAGAGTGTTTCCATAGTGCAAGCCTACGCATCCATCTCTAGTGCACTGTACTCTATCAGGAGGACAATGCAAAGACTGTGCTGAAATATCCTGAACTCTTAGTGCAGTCATTTTGATGCACCCACATCATCTGCTGCTTGCTTCAGTTTAGCAGCTCTTTTGTACCAGAACACAAGTACAGTGCAGAATTCCTATGCCTCTCTAATTCCATCTCAAGCCTTCCCTGTCCATAAGAACATAACATAAGATATGCCATACTGGGTCAGACTAGGGTCCATCAAGCCTAGTATCCTATTTCCAACAGTGGCCAATCTAGGTCATAAATACCTAGCAGTTTCCAAGCCTGTGATGTCTATAATTCCAGTCTTAGTGATATTTGCAGATAAATTCTCCATCTGGTTCACTACTATTTCTGCAACAGTCTCTAGTTACTGGTATAATTAGTTACTGGTGTAACTCTTGCACAGAGAGACAAGTGTTGACCTTAAGATCCAGTAGTTTGCCTACTCTATACCTTGGACTGGGAGCCTCAAGGAGTCTGTTTTCATGCTCTGAAATTTCACAAAATGTTCTGTAGAACTTTTTGTATCTGGAGTTTGTTCCTCCTAAATCCTCCTTGGAAGCAGAGTACTCTACAGAAATTCCATCTGATTTATCTTGCCCCCAGCATTGAACACGTTTCCTTATGAAGATATTCCATACCTGAGATTCTTTAAACAGATAGCAAGGGAAGGCGCTGTTCCTGCTTCAGTAGGAAGCAAACTCACTTGCTAATGTATTTGAGCTTTGGGCTTCTTAAAGTATATAAAGGCCCTAAAGGATATGGGGCTATACCAATTCATGGTCATTTACAGGAGCAGCAGCTTGGTATGTGGCAGACCACATTTATTGTACAGTTTTTCTCAAAATATAGATGTATTCATTTAAATTGATTTATATATTGTCCAATTGCTACAGTTCTAGGCAATGAATAAAAAGCATTCATAGGTATATTGATAATATACAAAATGCAAACATATTAACAAGAATACAAGAAATGTATGTTATGCATTACAGAAATAAAATAAAAAAATTGATCCCAAAAAGGAATACTAAAAACTTAGAGGGTGTATACCTACCTGAATATTTCAGCTTTGTGGTCTTCCAAAAGTCACACATCTATGGCAGGCAAAGTGTCCAACAACACATTTCACAAACGGGTTCAAATAAAGGAAAAGCACTAGTCCATGTAGAACTGTTTCCTACCTTGACCTACTGGGGGACAATATAAGTATTCTGCAGGCAAGGCCTTAATGGGTGATTCACAGTTCGTTTCTTTAAAAGCAGGCCTAAATATGATGCGGACATATCGTGAGCTACTTTGAATAACCAACAACTTTTATTTGCTCCTAAATTCTACAAAAAAGCCAATGCTGTTAGATTAAATTAGGAGTGATGTGATGGAATCTGGATTTGTTAGTATCCTTGCCCCACAGTATTTTGAATTGCCTGCAAAGACTTAAGGGTACACGGTGGCAATCCACAAAAGATTGACTTGCTGTAATCAAAACAAGGAAACACCAAGGCCTGGAACACTTCTCAAAAATCCTCATTACACAATATGACTTGAGACAGCACAATACCTTCATCTTATAAAAGGCCATACAAATTGTCATGTTAATATGTGACTATTCTAAACCACAAATTTCAAATGATCCCTAAATAGATAAGTTTGGTCCTTATTGCTATTCTAACATTTGTAAACCATAATGTGTCTGAAAGTGCATAAGATTCATTGCAAGTTACAATGAGTGCCTCTGTTTTATAAATTAAGTGTCAGACCATTGGCAGAAAGCCATTGGGATGTTCTCTGTATACACTGTGATAATAGCCACAGCATAAGCACCCTCAGTAAGCTTAAGCTTAACAAAGATAAAATATTCCATGCTCCTGTACTGTGTAAATTCACATAGCGCCTGTAGGTAAAGATTAAATAATAAGTCTGAAGGCCAACCCCTGAGGGGACACCCTGACAGTCTGTGCTAACTAGATATTCTTGCACCTATCTGTATCTGCTGCTCCCTTTCTAGCAAATAAGAGGCAGATTGTTTCAACACTGTAGATGAAATTCTCAAAGGCGGCAGGTTTCAAAGCATAGGATCATGCCAAATGGAATCAAAGGCTGAGGAAATATCCAAGAAAATCATAACAAAACCTGTCCTGCTATCATCTAATCCATGGAGCAGATGATCAAATAAGGAAAGCATTAATATCTCCACCCTATGATTTTTTCTAAATCTGTGCTATTTTGGATAAAGGGAATGATGAACATCAATAAATTCCTGCAAGTGCAGCAGTACTGTATGCACAATTACTTTAGTTAACAGGGGAAGACTTGAAATGGGTAAGAACTGGGGCATCATGATTCAGATAGAATCTTCTTTAATACGGGTTGAATACAAACCCTCTTCAACTCCAATGGAATTATTCTTATCTCCAGGAACAAGCAGGAATGTAGTCATCACATATGGGTATCGTCGGTACCGACGAAGCCTGCGCGGGAATGCTCCCCAGCATCCAATTATAAAGCTTTTGGGAGCATCCCACAGCGCCTGCGTGCTGCCTTCCCGCCTTTCCCAACTGCCTCTCTCCAGTTCTTCGTTTTCCGCGGAGCCAGCAGGTCGTGTTCCTGTCACTGCAGAAAATTGTTCTTCTTTTTGTGGTCGCGTCTGCCTTCCTCGAAACTTTACCGGTACCGCTGTTTTTTTCTTCTTTTCTTAAAAAAAAAAACAAACAAACAACTTTTTAGTACTTTTCCCATTTTTTTTTCAGGTGCACGTGCCTTTTTGGGCCTTAGGCCCAGGATTTTTTCCACGATGGAAAAACCCTCCTCTGGGTTTAAAAAGTGCACCAAGTGTGGCGGTACCATCTCCGTCACCGACACTCATGAGTGGTGTCTGAAATGTTTAGGTCCTGACCAGTCCATCTCGGAATGTATGGCCTGTGCCATGATGTCCAAGAGAGGTTGACAGAACAGAGCTGCCAAGCTCAGTACCCTGTTTCCCTCTGATGCAGCTTCGGTGGCATCGACGTCTTCCAGGGCTTCGTCTTCCTCCCGTGGATCTCAGGTAGCTAAACATAAGTCTAGCCGGTCCTCAAAGGGTAGATCTCCTTCTAAGCATCGAGATGCCTCTGGCGTTGCCCTTGAGGATTCTGCACTGGCAAAATTGCCCCGGCGGGAGGCTTCGGCTTCCAAAGCATTATCGGGGCTCCAGGATGTTCTTGACCTCGGCAGAACTACTGGTGCCATGCTCTGGGGTACCGGCGGTCTTCTCCGGTACCGACATCCAGGCATCGGCAGCGTCGATAGACCAGAGAGTCCTGGCTATTGAGCGCAGTCTGGCGACTCTCCTTGCGGCATCGACGCCCTCAGAACCGCGACAGATAATCCGGCCGGTACCGGCATCGACATCAGTTTCGGTGTCTGCATTGCCGGTACCCAGTTATCCGATGCCTTCCGGTACCGATACCCCGGTACCGACTACTCTCGGTACTGACTTTGCTCGGTACGGGTATTGGGCTCTTCAAGAGCATCCGGACAGACGGTACTTCATGTCCTCAGAAGAATCTGAGGATTCTGACAGCTCTGTCAATGCAGGAATGCTTCTCCCAGAGCGCAGGATGTCTTCTCCAGAGGATATTTCCTTCCAGGATTTTATCAGGGAGGTGGCTCGGGGACTGTCCATTACTGTGGCCCCTGAAACAGAGCCCAGATCTAAGGAGTTGGAAATTTTACAATATCCCAAAACTCCTAAGGAGGCAGCTACCTTGCCCATTCATGAGATTTTGCATGATCTCATGTTAAGAATGTGGGAGACACCTCTTACCACCTCTCCTCATTCTCATAGACTAGATACTCTGTATCGAGTCCCTCCTTGTCCTGGTTTCCAAAAAACTCGGCTTCCTCACCACTCTATTGTAGTGGAATCAGCTATGAGAAGGATCAAGAATGCAAAGAGACATTCCTCTAATCCTCCAGGACGTGAGTGCAGAACCCTGGATGCTTTTGGACGTCGTGTCTTCCAAGCTTCCATGCTTTCTGCCAGGATCAGTTCCTATAGTCTATACATGGGAATGTTCCTGAAGGAGGTCACAGGCAATGTTCCCTCTAATTTTCTGTAGGCTGTGTGCGCATAAAATATCAGCTGTGTGCAGCTTTTGAAGGAAGGCTAAATTTTTGTGCGCCACATAACGACACTCGGAGTTATATACTTTAAAATTTGACTACACATCAGAATACAGTATGTACACCACATTGATTTTAATCAAATTAAATGAAAATAGACGATTACTAAATGAAGCGGGAAATGTCTAGTAATTACAATCATAACTTTTAAATTTTAAGACATCTGTGTTGTTTTCTATCAGAATCAGAGCCGTAATTTTTGTGCACTCTGTTGTAAAGTATGTGCGCTCGCTCGGCGAGGTGTGTGCGCGCGCACACGCACACAGCTTAGAGGGAACAGTGGTCACAGGTGATTTAGAGGCTTTGAGTCCTATTCTTCCTGAGGATAGAAGACAGGAGTTTCTCACATTGGTCAAACATGCCCAAGATGTTTCTAAATTTGTCAACCATGCAGCTTTTGACTGCTTTGAGTGCATAAGCAGAACCTCTGCCATTGCCATAGGTGCACGTAGAATTGCTTGGCTCCAGGCATCTGATCTGGAGCTCTGGGTACAAGACAAATTGGGAAATATCCCTTGTACTGGTGAGAACCTGTTTGGTAGAGACTGGCAGGAAAAGGCCAATGAGTTGGATGCTGACAACTCCACCTTGGATAGATTATCCAAGTCCACAGCTGATCCTGCTAGAAAGAAATCTTTCAAGAAACCATTATTTTCTAAAAAGAAAAGATATTATTCTGCTTATGTTCAGCAGGGACGTTCTGCAGGTCAGCTTGTCAGAAAAGGTAAGCAACCACCCAAACAGAAGAAAGCAAAGACTGCTAAGCCTCAGCCGTCCCAGCAGTCTCAGCCTCCACAAGGCCTTTGACTTTCAGCTAGAGAACTTAGCCTTCCTGGCTCTCATGGGACCAGAGCCTTCCACCATTCCAGGAAGGTTATGTCACTTTGCCCCCAGATGGGGGCAGATAACAGCAGAGCATTGGACACTCTCCATCATAAAGGAGGGGTACAAGCTTCATTTTTCAAGCATGCCCCCTCCCACAATAATAAGGCAGTTCAATTCTCTGACCTCTCTCATCAACCTGTTAGGTCATGAGGTCGCTATGCTTCTTGCCCAAGGGGCAATAGAAGAAGTACCCATCCATCAGCAGGGTACAGGTTTTTACTCCCCCTATTTCCTTATCCCAAAGAAAACAGGGGGATACAGGCCTATCTTGGACCTCAGAGAATTGAACAAATTCCTTGTTAAAGAGAAATTCAAGATGATTTCTCTCGGAATTCTGCTGCCATACCTTCAGAGTCAGGATTGGCTTTGTTCTCTAGATCTCAAGGAGGCGTACACCCATGTTCTCATCCATCCAACTCACAGAAGGTTCCTTTGGTTCCTTTTTCAAGGAAAACACTACCAATACAGGGTGCTTCCTTTTGGCCTGGCCTCAGCCCCAAGGGTGTTCACGAAATGCATGGCTGTAGTAGCAGCATTTCTCCGCACTCTAGGGATATTCGTCTTCCCCTACTTAGACGACTGGCTCATTCGAGTCCCAACAGAGTCAGAGGCCAGGACTTCTCTATCCTGCACAATGTGTATCCTTCAGTATTTGGGGCTGGTAATAAACATCCCAAAATCCAGTCTAACTCCCACTCAGTCTTTAGAGTTCATAGGGGCTTTGCTGGATACCAGAAAGGCAAGGGCCTATCTCCCCCAGACCCGTTGCCTTCGCATGGTGCAGTTAGCTTCTCAAGCAGTGCTAAAGTCTCATCTCACTGCCCGAGAAATGCTACAATTACTAGGCCACATGGCATCTACTGTGCATGTGGTTCCCTATGCTTGCCTCCATATGAGAGCAGCCCAGTGGACTTTATCCACTCAATGGACCCAGGCATCAGGATGCCTGTCAGACAAAATAGCAAACACAAGTTGCCTTATTTTGTCCCTCCAGTGGTGGAGGTCCACTCAAAACCTGTTGCTGGGGTCCCCTTTTCAACAATCCTTACCCCAAGCAACTCTAACAACAGATGCTTCTCCAATGGGTTGGGGAGCTCATCTGCAAGACCTCTCCACCCAAGGCACCTGGTCCCCGCAGAAGACTCACCTACATATCAATCTCTTGGAGCTCAGAGCAATCTTCCTTGCTCTTCGAGTGTTCCACACCCTACTCAGCTACAAGACAGTCCTCATTCATACAGACAATCAAGTAGCCATGTTCTACGTGAACAAGCAGTGGGGAACAGGCTCTCTGTCGCTTTGCTACTATGGGCCCTCGCCAGAGAGCATCAGATTCATCTCCTGGCAGTGTATCTTCCAGGCATACAAAACTCTTGGGCAGACGACTCAGTCAAGTTCTGCTTCCACACAAGTGGTCTCTGCATGCAGGCCAGGTGGCCAGGATTTTTCAAATTTGGGGAACCCCGGACATAGACCTCTTTGCAAGTCCGTGGAATGCCAAACTTCCCCGGTTCTGTTCCAGAATTCTGGCTCAGGGGTCTCAGGCCAGGGATGCTTTCCTCCTTTACTGGGGTCAAGACTTCCTGTATGCCTTTACACCCATTCCCCTAATCACCAAAACCCTGTTCAAGCTTCAGAGAGACAGAGGCCATATGATTCTCATAGCTCCACATTGGCCGTGGCAAGTGTAGTACCCTCTGCTTCTACATCTCTCTCAAGCTCCCTCCCTGGAGTTAGGGTCTGCTCCAGATCTCCTATCCCAGGAGGATGGAATGTTATGGCATCCCAATCCCCAGTCTCTGCATCTCAGGGCTTGGTTGCTGAAGGCCTAGGTCTCCATGATCTTAATCTCCCTCAGCAAGTAAAAGATATTCTTTTTGCTTCCAGAAAACCTTCCACAAGAAGCTCTTATGCTTTCAAGTGGAAAAGGTTTACCATATGGTGTTCGCAAAAGGGTCTTCACCCCCTTGTGATACTTCTGAAATCGTTGCTGGAGTATCGCCTTCATTTATCCAATGCAGGACTTAAAACTAACTCAGTAAGAGTACATTTGAGTGCTATTGCAGCTTCCTTTAAGCCTCTAAAGGGACAGCCTGTTTCATAAATCTTGCTATAAGAGGATAAGAGGAGAGTCCTTCTTCTAACTAAGCCTCCCATTAGGCCACCACCGATAGCATGGGACTTAAACCTGGTTCTTGGGCAGCTCATGAAGCCATCTTTTGAACCTTTAGCTACTACCTCCTTGAAACTCCTTTCTTGGAAGGTTATCTTTCTCATTGCAATCACATCAGCATGTTGCATTAGTGAGTTGCAAGCGCTAGTAACTGATCCACCTTATACAAGGTTCCATCATGACAAGGGTAGTCCTTAGGACTCATCCACACTTTATGCCAAAGGTGGTCTCGCCTTTTCATCTGAACCAAGCGGTCTACCTACCTGTGTTTTTTCCAAGGCCTCATGCATCAAATGCAGAAAGGAATCTTCATACCTTGGACTGTAAAAGAGCTTTAGCCTTTTACTTACAAAGAACACAGCAACCTAGCAAGTCCTCTCAACTCTTTGTTGCTTTTGATCCTTCTCATTTGGGACTTCCAGTCTCCAAGAGAACACTGTCTAACTGGATTGCTCAGTGTATTTCCTTCGCCTATCAGAGTAAGAACCTTTCTCTGGAGGGCCATGTCACATCTCACAATGTGAGAGCCATAGCAGCCTCAATGGCTCATCTGCACTCTGTGTCTATTGACGACATCTGTCGAGCAGCCACCTCGGCCTCGGTTCATACCTTCACAGCCCATTACTGCTTGGACAAGAACTCCCGCTGGGATGCCTTGTTTGGTTAGGCTGTTCTCCAACACCTGTTCCATACCTAATCAACTCCTACCCACCATCCCTGGTAGAATGTCAGAGATCCATGGGAGGAGGTGGAGCCCTGTTCAGGGGCACACAATTTCTGGGGTCTCTCCCTGGCACCTAAAGCTAGGGAGTCCCCATCTGTGAAGACTACATTCCTGCTTGTTCCTGGAGATAGCATAGTTACTCACCTGTAACAGGTGATCTCCGGGAACAGCAGGAATTTAGTCCTCACAACCCACCCACCTCCCCTAGGAGTTGTCTCTCTATCTCTCTTTTTCCCTCTGTCTCTCTTTGTCTCAGCTTTAAAACTCAACTGGAGAGAGGCAGTTGGGAAAGGTGGGAAGGCAGCACGCAGGTGCTGTGGGATGCTCCCAAAAGCTTTCTAATTGGACACTGGGGGCGTTCCCGGAGATCACCTGTTACAGGTGAGTAACTATGCTTTACCAAAGAGCAGCACTATCTATAGTAGATCATCAACCACCTCCACGCAAACCATTTTTAGCCAACCTATTGAGCAAGGATCCAGTGAGGAAGTGGTCATGTGCAAGGTTGTTACAATCCTCAGAAATCCTCTATTCACCAATCCAAAATCTGACCATTGGAGCTTTGCTGGTGTACATTCAGACACAGCTACTGTAATTTTTTGCAGAGCTCTTGAATTTTATTCTTGAAATAGCATTTAATCAGTTCTGGGTTCAGGTCCTGATTAAGAGCTAGGTTATGTACATTCGCAGATTAAATATTTGACAACTTCGATGCTTTTGAAACTATTCCAGCAAGCAAATATGCTCTTGTTTTTCCACATCATTCTTTGGGCGATATCAGTGTCTTTCGGTCCTATGCAGTAGCTGTTTCTTAGCCCTGATCTTAAAGCTATATCATGAGGTTCTATATTGTCCCATAGGTTTTCCTGTCCTACCTGCTTATGGACCACTTCGCTGATAGCATTTTGCCAAGCCGCAATCAGGGAATCCAGGTCACCATAATCCACAGAACTGAAGCCTCATCTGATACTATCAATCAAGTCCTCTCTGTCGAAGGGATCATAGTGCCAAGATGTATGAGTTTAACTTGGGGCTTGCATTGCCAGGGAAGTGCTAGGTATGTCCAAAATTTGGAAAACAGTGATCGGAGCAACGGACTGATTCAACGCAAAAGGAAGTAGGAAAATGGTCATTGCACAATCCTGGTGAAATAAATATTAGATCTAGGGTGCTACTTCTAATATGATAGGCTCTGAGATAATCTGCCTAAAATCTAAAGAATCTAAAATGGCCAAAAAGCAATAAGCACTCACTCTGACTGCTGAGCTAAATTAATATCTCCCAGCAGCAATAATTTTGTCACATCAGTATTCTCCGTAAGCAGAGTTTCTAGTAATGAGGATAAAACTGTTGGATCAGAAGATGGCAGTCTATATCCCAGACAAATACCAAGTTCTTTATTAATATAACTTTTAGTTCTCCAGGGACAACATACTGAACATGCACAAAGCCCAATCTTGTTTTTGCAAGAATTGGAACCCCTTTCCCCCCCTTCAGGACACCCTGAGCAGAGTTGATGAAAAACATTATACCCACCTTGACATATCTGAATCGGGAGGACTTTTATTATTTGGTGCTAACCAGATCTCAGCAATACAGAAAAGATCTGGTTTATGATCATTTACCATATTAAGCAGCACCAGAATTTTATTCCTTACTAAATGCACATTAAATACACTAACCTTTAACAATGTACTGGAGCGGTTAGTAATTCTCAGAAATGGCAGAGGAAAAGGTACAATTCTCTTAGGTATTGCAGGGCCCCTTTCCTGTCCCTTAAATATAGGATTACAATAACAGTATAACCTGTAATAGCTGAAACATGTCAAGTTGCAAATTCAAAACATTAATGCAAACCCACAACAATATGAGAATTAATTTAAGTCCCCACACCTGGAATATTCCTGTCATCTTTATACAGATGCAAATACTATACCTTTGCCACTCGGCAGCAACCCTTCCTGATGGAACCTTACAAGGCATCAACATATTGGTAAATGAACACTGCTAATAGAAATGATAGTACCAGCAATGAGGTAACTGCAAGGAGTCAGTCCACCAATCTCTTCATATTTGTAAACAGTGTCCCCACAAAGGTCCTATGGTGAGGGCTCTTCAGCAGATGATGTCAGCCCCTGACAATGACATGGGCTAGCAAGAGTCACAATATTGCAGAAGCAGCAGTGCAGGATTGCAGGACTGTGAAGTTGTGTAAGGGCAGGAGCTGCTCCAGAGTTTACTGTCAGCAAATATGTGGTCTAACTAGCACACAATTTCAATAAAGTCCAGCTATGACACTCTTGTCGTAGATGACTTGGCCATTAAGTAAGGAAGTGCAGTGAATTTTCAAACACATGCCTTGGTGAAGACCTCAGACCTTTAGACCATTTGGGCAAGAAAGTGTTCCAAGGGGTGATGCTGTCTGTACAAATTTCAGCTGATCAACCTACATGGTAATGTATATTTAGTCTTTCAAAAGGTACAGTGTTTCTTGCCCAGCCTATCCCCTTGGGCACAAGCTAAGCTTGCAGAAATTTTAGCAGAAGCAGATGATTGTGGAACCATTTTGCATGTACACTGCATGATGTATTTTGGCATTGCTTTGAGGATCTTGGTATCTCCAGGAACAGGCAGGAAGTCTGTCTTCACGTGTGGGTGACATCTGCATCGACAGAACCCCATGAGGGAACATGCCCCAGCATCCAGTAGGAATGCTTTTGGGAGTATCCCTCTACGCATGCATGCCTGCCTTCCCAACAGTTCTCCTCAGTCGTCTTTTTTCCACAGAGACATCAGGACCTTATCCTCGCTCTGCTGTGAGAGAATACTTCAAAGTTTTTGTTTTGTTCTTTTTTCCATAATTTTTATGCAACTCATTCCAGTACAAGCAAGAATGACAGAAACAAGATGATACATCAAACAAATAGAAAAAGAAACAAAAGAAAAACTACAATAATCCTAATCAGCATTTTTAAACCACAATATAGGAAATCACAAGGGGCCCCAGGACATACATCCCTAAGAAGAAAAAAAAACATACAGCAGAGATGAGATCTTATGCGTCAGCCAGATTGGATGCAGTACTAACCATAATCTCCTCTGTAGCCACCAGAAAGTCCAACAATTGACTAGGCTAAAAAAACAGAAAAATCTTATCTTTATAGGTAATTCTACAATGAGAGGGAAACCTTAAAACAAAAGTCCCCCCAAGGGAAAGGATCCTAGACTGAAGACCAAAGAATTCCTTCCTCCTCAGTTGGATAACCTGTGAGAGATCAGGAAAAATATAAACTTTAGAGCCTAGAAAAGTTAGATTGAAATTTCTGAAATATGCACGCAGAACTACAGACTTATCTGGCTCCAAGGCCAGGGTCACAGGCAAGGTTGTACGTCCAGTGACCACTTCTAAAGACTCTTCCAGAAACACAGTAAGGTTTCCGGAGCCCCGAAATGGATTCTCAGAAGCAGGGCCACGAGGACTGGGGCCCACAGTGGGGGGCAAATTATCCCCAGGAAGTTTAAGCACCTCCTGGAAGTATTTGCACACTATCTCAGAAGCAGACACAATCAGAGATTTAGGAAAATTCAACAGTCTCCAATTATTCCTACGAACTTGATTTTCCAAGTATTCAGCTTTCCTGGAAAGCAAAGTTTTGTCCTTAACCTGGGCAGCACACAGCCCTCGAAGATGGCCCAGCTCTACTTCAACACTGGCCAAGCGACCAGCCTGCTCTTCCTGGATCCATGTAGCCTCAGAAACAGTATTTTTCAAAGAAAGCAAATCAGTATTCACAGAGCCCACAACAGTCATTAGAGAGGTATTCATAGTAGCAACTGCATCCCATAGCGCTTCTAATGTTATCACAGCAGGTTTAATCAAGCCCCCCAACACTGGAGACAAACCAATTCCAACAGTCGCAGCAGCAAAGTCCCCACCAAGGGGAAATGATCTCCACCTTCATCTCCAAACACAGCCACAACAGAAGAAAAAGAGGCAGCTACCACCGCACCGGATCCCTTTTCACTCCCACTCACCGGTGAACTCGATAACAGCCCAGCGGGAAGCACTCTGGCAAGCGGCTCTATACTTCCAGGTTGAGGCGGGGGGGGGCTCGCTGCTTGGGGGACAACCATACCACGGATGCGCTCATAGCCATCAGAAACTCCTCTGCCGGCCCGCTGTAGACACTGCTCGAACCGCAGCTGAGGAAAAGCCACACGCTGCCAAAGTCTTCTGCCCGAAGATGTTATCTGCAGCCAAGCCAGAGGGTAGGCTGGCTTGCTTACGTTTCCGCCGCCCTATCGCCTCCAAGGAGCTACAGAATTAGACAGAGGAAGGTACATATGGAATGTCTCAGTTGTGGAAACTCCCTGCCGCCATCTTGCCCCTCTAAAGGCCTTTTATCCTAAAAGGAAGAGTTACTACCCTTCCTACCCTTCTTACTTCTCTTTCCAGGCTCAACAGCCCCATCAGAAACCTCAGTCAGCCTAGAATGCCTAAGACTGTGAAGCCCCAGCCAGCTTTACAGCCACAACTTCAGGCTAGTTTTTGATCCACACCCCTCCCATATAGCAGACAGGTTAACTCACCATGCCCACAGATGAGCCCTCATAACTTCAGAACCCTGGACCTTGGTAGTGGTGAGTGTGGGATATTGGCTCATTTTCGAAGATCTGCCTCCTACTTTGTGGGCAAATTTCCCATGGATCTCCTTCACTCTACTCTGATGCAGCAGGAGATTGCCACTCTAACAACTGAAGGGGCCATCGAAGAAGTCCCACTCCCTCAACAAGGCCTAGGGTTCTACTCCTGTTTCTTCCTCATTCCAAAGAAGACAGAGGGCTTCAGGCCTATCCTGGCCCTACGGAATCTCAATAGATTCCTAGTGAGGGAGAAGTTCAAAATGACTCGCTAGGGACTCTGCTCCTTTACCTTCAGGAAAGAGAATGGCTCTGCTCTCTGGATCTCAAGGATACATACACACACATCCTGATCCACTCCTTCCACAGAAAATACCTCCGTTTTTTCTTTCGGGGGCACCACTGTTAATACTGTGTTCTCCCCTTCGGATTGGCTTCACTTCCAAGGATGTTCACAAAGTGCCTGGCAGTTGTAGCAGCCTACTGCCATTCGCTAGGCATCTTAGTCTTCTCTTACTTAGATGACTGGCTCATCATGGGAGATACCCCTCACATGGTCTCCACCTCACTTCATTGCAACATTCTGATTCTACAGCATTTGGGCTTCGTCGTCAACTATCCAAAGTCACACCTGACTTCTATTCAAATATTGTTCATTGTAGTATCTAGAAGAGCTCCTAAGGCTCGAGCCTTCCTACCAGAGGACCATCTTTATCATCTCATTTCCTTGGCAAGCTATTGCCAACACCAAATCACTATCACAGCAAGGGACATGCTGTGTCTCCTAGATCACATGGCCTCCACAGTACATGTTCCATATGCCCATCTTCACATGCGACCGGGGCAATGGATCCTCTCAGATCAGTGGACACAGTCCAGGGGTCACCTCTTGGATAAGATCACCATCTCAACCCAGTTTCTGACCTCCCTCAACTGGTGTTGCACTGCCCAAAATCTCATCGGGTTATCTTTTCAAAGGTCTATACCTCAGTGTACCCTGAACACCGAGGCATCCAAGCAAGGCTGGGGGGGCCCATCTACAAGGTCTCGCCACACAAGGCCAGTGGACCCCACAGGAGGCCTCCTATCACATCAATCTGTTGGAGTTCCAAGCGATTGTCAACGCTCTCTGCGTCTTTTGTCCCCACCTTTCTGGACGGCAGCACTCCTTCAGACCGACAACCAGGTTGCCATGTTCTGCATCAACAAACAGGGCAGTACTGGCTCTCACCTCCTTTGCGAAGAGCAATCTGACTTTGGACTTTTGCGATAGCTCATCAGATTCTTTTTCAGTCGGCTTATCTCTTGGGGGAGCAGAATCAGCTAGCCGACAAGCTCAGCTGTATCCTTTGCCCACATGAGTGGATGCTTCAACAGGAAACGACGCAACGCTTGTTCCGATTATGAGGCATGCCCATCATCGATCTCTTTGCTACTCCAGTGAATGCCCAACTCCCTTGCTTCTGTTCAAGGATCCCATTGCCACGGAGTGAAGCCTCAAATGCTTTCCTGCTTCATTGGGGTCACAGCCTGCTTTACACATTCCCGCCACTTCCACTGATTCCAAAAACTCTCTTCAAATTGCAGTTGGACAGAGAAGATGATTCTCATTGCCCCATTCTGGCCCCGTCAACCTTGGTTTCCATTAACTCCTGCAGCTGACACAGGCACATCCTCTCAATCTCGGGCATACACCCAATCTCTTGCAGAACCAGGGAACACTTCTTCACCCCAACCTGAGAACATTGTGGTTGACTGCATGGCTGCTGAACGCTTTGTTTTGTCTCACCTACGTCTCCCAGAGTCTTACTGGCTTCTAAGAAAGATTCTACTAGGCATACGTATACCTTTTAAATAGCATAGGTTTTCCCTCTAATGTTCCCAGAGAACTCTCAAACTATTCACTTGTCTAGTGGAGTACCTACTTCAGTATCTTCTTCATCTCTCCATGTCTGGACTAAAGACTAATTCGGTCTGAGTCCACCTTAGTGCAATCTCGGCCTCGCTGCCCAATTGTGGATCATCCAATTTCTTCACATCCACTTGTGACACACTTTATGCGCGGCCTTCTTTTAACAACACCCTCAATCTTCCAGCCCACTATAGCATGGGACCTGAACGTTGTCCTTTCACAACTGCTCAAACTCCCTTTTGAGCCACTAGCTACGGCTTAACTGAAGTTCCTTACTTGGAAAGTAATTTTTCTGATTGCTCTTATCTCTGCCCATCGGGTTAGTGAGTTGCAAGTTCTGGTGGACTATATACTCTGTACACTCGCTTCCACCATGATAGAGTGGTTCTCCAGAATCATCTGAAGTTTCTACCAAAGGTAGTTTCTCTTTTCTACCTTAATCAATTCATTTTTCTCCTGACCTTTTTTCCAAGGTCTCGTTGCATATGCTTGATGTTTCATGTCTGCTACATTCAGACTTCTGTCATTGTCCTGGCCAAAGCCCTTTTACAGATGTTAGGACATATGGCTGCAGTGGTACATGTAGTCCTGTGTGTCTGCCTAAAAATGCCTCAATGGGATCTCAGTTTCCAGTGGAACTAGCGCTTTTGGTCTTTCTTCTACACTGCATCCATCAGTTCAGCTATAAACTATGCTGCAGTAGCGACCATCCAAATAAACCTGACTACAGGCATCCCATTTATGCCATCGCACTATCACTCTGTCCAACATTAGGTAGAGGTGTCCGCTTAATCTTGTATCTTATTTGGGGAATCTCATCCCAGTCTGAAAGACTGATCTGCACTGATTATCTGGAGATCTAAGCAACATTTTACTCCCTTCAAGTATTTGTCCATCTTCTCCAGAATTGATCAGTATTTGTTTGGATGGACAGTCTCATTGCCATGTTCTCTAACAACAAACAGGGAGGGATGGGATCCCTCTGCCTCTATCCAGAAGCAACAAGGATTTTGGACTTTGCAATTTCCAATCACTTCCAAATCCAAACTGCTTATCTCCCCAACGTTTAGAACCAGGTAATCATCAGGTTCTGCAGAATTCTTCACACAAGTCACTGGATTGGAAAACTCTGCACAGCATCTTCCAGTCTTGGGGAACTCTAAGTAGACGTCTTCACCAGTGATCAAAACAGAAAGCAACTCCTGTGTCTTAGAATGCCCATCCTCTCATTAACTTGTGGTAGATGCCCTTGGATTTGACCTACCCTGTACACAGTACCCTCCCCCCATCATTCTCATAGCAAAGACTGCAAAAATTCCAGTTGATTCCAAGCACCATGGTACTCATAATATCTTACTGGCCTCATCCAAACTGGTTCCTTCTGTTTGCTTGGCTACCTCAGTGCAGGCTCCAAATGTTTTCATTGCTAAGAACGAGGGTTCCCTTCATCCCACACTCAAATTGCTAGTTTTCACAGCATGGAAACTGAGCAGTGTGTTGTCTTCAACCAGGGACTTGCAACACCTGTTTGAGACATCTACTAACTGAGAAAACCATCTACCAGATGCACTTAAATCTTCAGAGGAGGGTTTCCATCCCATGTATCCCAAATTGTCATGACCCCATTCATTGTTCTGTTGGCTATGTGGGCTATCTTTGTCTAGAACTCCAAATATCGTCGACCATCAGGGTACTTCCCAGCATTCACTCAGCCTATCATGCCCTGGTTTTGTATTTCATTTTTACCTCATCCCTTCCACTGAAGAAACATCTCCAGTTGAGCAACTTCCAGAAAAGCATATCTATGACCCTGATATCCTACTACACATCCTACTACACATTTCAACAGAAAGGAGGCACCAAGGGCCAAGACTTGGGGTCTAAACCCTAAAAGGTCTTCCTCCGCTTCTGTGTTAATCTAGCAACATTGGGGAAGACCTGGACAGTCCGTCCACACAATCTCTCAAATCTTGTATTAAAATATAAACGCAGTATATAGTCCTTATTAATTTCAGCCATCAATGAAACACCAATACGGCATGTCTAGGAATCTCGTCGATGGAAGACTTTAAATAAAAAAAAAAAAAAAAAAAGGCGGAAAGATCAAGGCTATCAGAAGGCAATACAATATCTAGACCATCCGCAGACCCAGCTTCAACCTCCTCTGAAGCTTTAGACATTGAAGTAATATAAAACATTTTAGAGAATCTGACAGCATCTGTGTCTGGATGCTGCAAGATCTCTTTCAAATATTTTACAAATAGTATCGACAGCGAGAGGAAGCGGGCACGTGGAAAGTTCAAAAAATGTAAATTTGTTCAATGAGAAATATTTTCTAAAGCTTCCATCTGGCGTTGTACTAACAGGTAATCCTGCTCAGAAGGAGATAGTGAAGCCCGTGGAGCTTCCACCAAGGATTCAAGTCGCTGACTACACTGATCTACCATAGCTTTTCTAGTATCGTGTTCGGCGAGTTTTACCACTATCTCCTTAGAAAAATCTGTAAGCTTTGTCATGGAAGATTGAAACGAAAGTTCCATACGAGCAGCCACTTCCCATTTACCTTGTAAACAAACTTCTTTAGGTAGAACAAACTTTATCCGGAATATATGCTGAAGACTCAATCGGAGTGGGTAAGGGACAAATCACTCTCCACTGAGGGTCATCCCGAGTCAATAAAGAAACTGGGATAGTCTGCAAATCCAGATGGGGACATCCCAACCCAACAGAAGGAACATCCCCTTCAAAAGCTAAATCACTCTGACTGGGCGGGGTTACAACGCCCTGATTAGGAGGAGAAGAAGGTGATGAAGTACTCACAGATGGGGAAGCACAATCATGTTTGTGTGACTGAGCCTCAGAAGCAGGAAGCACAACCTTGATGTGAGAGTCCATTAGGCCAACCACCTTAACTGCTTTACCCGTGGAAATAACAAATGTCCACTTCTCTTGTTTCACCATAGGAGTGTGAAGTCTACCTCAAACTTCTCACAAGCTCCAAAGGGGCAGAACCTGCCCTTTTGGACATGCCCCTTCGGAACATGCACCCACAGGCACGCGGCTGCGTTCTGCGGTGGGACTAGCTTTTAAAGCCCTCTCCAGCAGCATCAGCACTGATGTGCCTGACCACACAGGTGCAGATAATCAATTGAAGGAAGAAAATGCAGCAAATAGCAGGACATAGCGTCCACTCTGTCCCGTAGTGGGGTTAGCTTTAAAAGCCCACTCCAGCAGCGTCGGCACCAACGTGCCTGACCATGCAGGTGCAGAGAACCAATTGGAGAAAGAAAATGCAGCAAGTAACAGGAAATAGTGTCCACCATGCCCTGGTTGATAGGCTGACAAGAATGCCTGTTGTGCTATAGAGACTCACTTCATGAAGGAAAATCTTCACATCATACCACCTTCTATACTGTAGGATCTCATGGTCTTTCTTACATATCTGATGAAGCCGCCATTTGAGCCAATGGAATCTGTTTCACTCAAACATGTTACTTGGAAAGTGCTCTTTCTAGTAGTAGTTATCTTGGCTAGAAGAAAAAGGGAACTGACTGGCTCTTTGAAAACATAGCTATTACCTCCGTCCTAGTCCCAGGCATCTTTCTTGTTGGAGGGAGGCTCACCACTTTTGCAGATAGTTGGCCACTTTTTTTTTAATTGAATATTTTTTATTAAGGATTTCAAATATACATCCAAACATCAAGATGAATAGAGAAAAACAATGGCATTTAGTAAACTTAATAGGAAAAATAGCAAAAGAAATACATCCAGTCATAATGCTAGTCCACAATAAAGGAAATTGAGGGGGATACCAAGAAATCTCAACAACACTGTCTGGAAACCAGACAAGGCTAGTAAAGAAAAAATAGCAGGTAGAGACTTGAGCATCAGCCATATGGGAAGAAACAGCATCCTGAACTAGCAAATCTTCTCTAGCATTTAGGAACTCAGCGAGTTGCCTAGGCTTTAAAAAACAGATACACTTTATAGGAAACATAGCATTTAACAGGAAATTTTAACTGGAAGGTAGCCCTAATGGCCTAAACCCTGGGCCAAAGGCCCAGGAATTCTCTCTTTCTCAACTGAGACCCTCTAGACAAATCTGGAAACATCCGAACACGAGAACCTAAGAAAGATTCATTAAAATTCTTAAAGTGTAAGTGGAAAATTAACGTTTTATCTGTCTCCAAATCCAGGGTAAGAAGGAGGGTAGATCTCTGTTATTACTTCCAAAGAGCTTTCCCAAAACCCCGTCAGATCTCCACCTCCTAAGGAAACTGAAGCTGGGCTGACACTCTGGTCTCCAGCCCCAACAGGCAAGTACTGCACCCGAGTCACAGGAGGAAAGTGTTCATTTGGCAGTTTGAGCACGTCTCCAAAGTACTTCCTCAGCATCTCAACTGGTGACAAAACTGGAGATCGAGGGAAGTTCAACAATCTAATATTATTCCGACGAATTTGATTTTCAAAATATTCAGCCTTCCTGGCGAACACAGACTTGTCCTTAACCTGAGCCATGACCAAATCCTGGAGTCGACCCAGTTCCTGTTCCAATAGGAGGATTTTCCCATCTTGTTGCTTCTGAGTATTGGAGATACTTAACCTCAGTCAGTTCAGTAGTTACAGGACCCACAACATAAATTAAAGACGAATTCACCTGTGCTATGGCTTCCCACAGTGCGTCCATGGTAATAACCTTAGGCTTTATCAAACCCTGAATTCCCGGAAGGTGGTGGATCAACAGACTGCTAGAACAACAGCAGATGAAGGAGCTGACTCAAATGCCCCATCACTTTGAAATTCAACCTCTGGAGAACTCACTTCTACCATAGAAACGCCCTCTTCACCCCCTCATCGGCGTGCTCATCAGCAAGCCGGCGGGGGGCACAGCTTCAATCAGCCAATCACTTCCAGGTCTTGGCGGTGGATTTCGCAGCTCTGGCAAAAGCTGCACTCCTATAGTTGGCCACTTTTAACCTCTGACACTTGGGTTTTCAAAATAGTCCAGGGTGGATACAGATTATATCTATTTGACCTACCACCAAATTGTCCACTGAGAGAGAGCCAAACAGGCTGGATACGCCATGATCTTTCTGGATATATCAGCAGCATTTGACACCGTCTCACACAACACCCTCTTATGCAGACTACAGGAGATCGGCATTCAAGACAAAGTTCTACATTGGTTCCAGTCTTACCTAACCAACAGACATCAGCTAATCTGAACCAACATGGCAACTTCCCCTCCATTTCAACAGACCCAAGGAATACGGCAACGCTCTGCATTCTCCGCTATGCTCTTTAATATCTACCTCCAAACACTCTGCACAATAATATGGTCTCACAATATCAACTACCACATATACGCAGATGACATTATGCTTTATGGACCCATCACAACCTCAAATCCAGTGAACCCACATCTAACAAACTGCTTCAATGATATTTCCAGATGGCTTCAAGAAAACAATCTCACCATAAACCTTAAAAAAACCCAAAGCCCTATTTGTTACTAAGGGTCAAACCTTCACCCCCCCCCCCCCACCACACCTCATCCTGGAGCAACCCAAATAAGAGTTCAATCTCACATAAATTACCTGGGGATCATCCTTGATCAAACACTTTCATTTAAGCAACAGATCACAAAAACTGCAAGATCAATATTCTTCAAATCAATGATGGTACGCCTCAGACCACTCATTGACCCACAAGATTTCAGAACGGTCATGCAGGCAATGACGCTCCCTCACCTGGATTTTTGTAACAAAATATACCAAGGATTTCCAGTCATCGCCACCAACCCGCTATGGACAGCCCTCAACACAACGGCAAGAATCATCCAAAGAATGAAGAAACATGATCACATCACCCCAGTCTTGCAAGATCTCCACATCCTACCACTACAAGTGTGGATCAAATATAAAACACTGGTAGTGATCCATAAAGCGCTTCATCAACAGCAACCATCTCAGCTCCAAACCCTATTCCCCCGGCTGGAAGAGTGACACGTCAGACCGCAAGCAATGCACTCACTGTGCCACATGAAAGGACAACGTTCAATCAATAAACCTGTAACCAAGCATTTGACTCATATGCACCCTCACTTTGGAACTCTCTTCCAACTCAAATCCGAAGCAACAAGGACCTCTCCTCATTTAGAAAACAGTTAAAAACCCATCTATTCTGGGAGCACCTAGGATCAGAACAGGACAGCACCCACTAATGCCCTGTCCATGATGATCACTAAGTAGACTGAGACTGAGTGAAAAACCAGAACTGCGAATAAGACAATGAAAAATCCTGACACCCACCAAGTCAGGAATGTAAATATGTTGGCCCCCTTGGTGATGGTATACCCCCCACCCCCCACCATAAATATGAACTGAACTGTTTAATGTATCCCCACTTGTTTATTGTAAAGCACTTTAACCCGGTGAAAAATGGTATATAAGTGCAGCTAAATAAATAAATAAATTAGCCTCTCAACACCAGCAGGAGATACCACTTCAGGAATGTTCTGCCCTTCAACAGGCTAATGTGGTTGAGCCTAATTCATCAAGGCAAGAGACATAAGGATTTTACAAAAGGTACTTCCCGATAACAAAAAAACAGGGTGATTCTGTTCTTAGCTTCCTTCCCCTCAAAAAGGGAATTGGCTATGTTCTCTGGACTGGAAGGATGTTTATACCCATATTCAGATACTACTTATGATTCTGATATATCTGTGATTAGTTGCAGACAAAACACCACTTTCAGTGACATTGCTGCTGTTTGTCTTTATGTCCACTCCAAGTATTTACCAAATGCCTTGACATCGTTGCAGCATGTTTATGCATACTGGGCATGCATGTGTTTCCCTGCATGGGCAATTGGATTGTCAAGAGCACAACTCGAGGAATTCAAGAATCTGTGTACATGACCATCTGGGTGTTAGAGTTCTAGGGTTCATCATAAATTATCCCAAGTCAAATTTAAGCCCACCACATCATTTAGAGTTTATCAGAGTTATGCTAGACATGATTGAAGTCAGAGCCTTCCTCTTACAAGACTGACTTACCCAACTGGTGGCGATTTGTGGAAGATATCCAAAAGAATTAGTGAGAGACATGTTGAGGATGTTGGGTTACATGGCACAACCTTGGCATGTCTCAAAGTGAGAGAGGCTCAGTGGACCCTGAGCACACAGTAGACACAGTCCACTCATAAATTAAATTACACAGTATCTGTCACTGTTCTCTTCCAGGACACTGTCCTGATGTATGGTCCATTCCAATATGACTAAAAGATTACCTTTGCAAATTCCTCTCTAGAAAAAAAGTACTCACTCCAGATGCATTTAGATTGGGCTGGGGAGTCCCATGTAGATGGGTTTCGTGCTCAGGGAATGTGGTCCTCCCAATAGAGTCTCCAGCAAATCAATATCCTGGAACTGAGAGCAATTTCAAACTCTGCAAAGGCTTGCAGGGATTGATTGATCAATCAAGTGGCCATCTACTAAATCAAGAAGCAGGGAGGCACTAGGTCATACCTCTTGGGCTGAGATACGGTCAGAATATGGAACTATGTCATTTCATATGAGATGATACTCTGGGCCACTTATCTGGTTGGCAAGGACAATGATGAGGCGCCACCTAGATAAGGTCTTAGATAGTGCTGGGGAGGAGTCTGCTGTCTTGGTACATGTTGGTACCAATGACATAGAAAAATGTGGTAGGGAGGTTCTGGAGGCTAAATTTAGGCTTTTAGGTAGGAAGTTGAAATCCATAACTTCCAGGGTAGCATTCTCTGAAATGCTTCCTGTTCCACGCGCAGGACCCAAAAGGCAGGCAGAGCTCTGGAGTCTCAATGCGTGGATGAGACAGTGGTGCAGAGATGAGGGTTTTGGATTTGTTAGGAACTGGGGAACATTCTGGGGAAAGGAGGGGCTCTTCCGAAGGGATGGGCTTCACCTTAACCGGGATGGAACCAGGCTGCTGGCATTAACCTTTAAAAAGGAGATAGAGCAGCTTTTAAACTAGATATTAGGGGAAAGCCGACAGTCGCCAAGAGCGGATGGTTCGGAAGAATGTATCTTTGAAGGATACTACCAAAAGCAGAGAGGTTCCACAAAAGAGTAAAGTAGCCCAAATGCCCTCAAGTATGGAGCAGACAGAGCTTAAAGATCCCAAATTACCCATGTCTAACAATAGCCAAATTAATATGAATAAAATACATTCTCTAAAATGCTTGTATGCAAATGCTAGAAGTCTAAAAAATAAGATGGGAGAGTTAGAATATATAGCACTAAATGAAAGGTTAGATATGATTGGAATATCAGAGACATGGTGGAAGGAGGACAACCAGTGGGACACTGTGATACTTGGGTACAAACTATATCGAAATGATAGAGCTGATCAAATTGGTGGAGGGGTTGCTCTCTGTTAGAGAGGGCATTGAGTCAGAAAGGATTAAAGTTTTGCAGGAAACAAAATCTGCTGTAGAATCTATATGGATTGAAATTCCATGTAAAAGGGGGAAGGCAATGGCAGTGGGGGTGTACTATCGACCGCCTGGCCAGAATGACCAAATGGATGATGAAATGCTCAAAGAAATCAAGGAAGCTAACAAATGTTACAGCACAGTAATAATAATGGGTGATTTCAACTACCCCGGTATTGACTGGGTCAGTGTCACATCAGGACATGCTAGGGAGATAAAGTTCCTAGATGAAATAAATGACTGCTTCTTGGAGCAGCTGGTTCATGAACCGACCAGAGGGGAAGCCATATTAGACCTAGTCCTTAGTGGAACACCAGATCTAGTGCAAGAGATAAGGTTGTTGGGGCCACTTGGCAATAGTGATCATAGCATGATCGCCTTTGATTTAATTAGTGGAGGAGGGATAGTAAGGAAATCCACAGTACTACCTCTTAACTTTCGAAAGGGAGACTATGATAAAATGAGGAAAACAGTTAAGAAAAAACTAAAAGGAGCAGTTGCAAAGGTTAAAGACCTACATCAGGCTTGGCTGTTGTTGAAAAAGACTATCTTGGAAGCCCAGACCAGCTGTATTCCACGCTTTAAGAAAAGTGGAAGGAAGTCCAAAGAACTGCCAGCATGGTTTAAAGGTGAGGTCAGAGAGGCTGTTGCCAAAAAAGCATCTTTCAGGAAATGGAAAAAAGAACCAAACGATGAAACCTGGAAACAGCACAAGCACTGGCAAGTCAAATGCAAGGCATTGATAAGGCAGGCAAAGGGAGAATTTGAGAAGAAGCTTGCTGTGGAAGCAAAAACACGAAGTAAAGATCTTTTCAAGTACATTTGTAGCAAAAAACCTGTGAGAGTCAGTTGGTCCATTAGATGATAAAGGGGTTAAAGGAGCACTAAGAGGCGACAAAACGATAGCGGAGAGACTGAATGAATTCTTTGCTTCAGTCTTTACTGAGGAAGATGTAGGGATGTTACCCATGACTGAAGTGGTATTTAAAGGTGCAGAAGAATTGAAGGAAATATCGATACATCAGGAAGATGTATTACAACTATTAGATAAACTGAAGAGTAGCAAATCACCTGGGCCGGATGGTATACATACAAGGGTGTTGAAAGAACTGAAATATGAGATTGCAGACCTGCTATTAGTAATCTGTGAACTATCATTAAAATCATCTCTAATACCTGAAGATTGGAGGATCGCCAATGTAACACAAATTTTTAAAAAGGGTTCCAGGGGTGATCTGGGAAACTATAGACCGGTGAGCCTCACATCAGTACCGGGAAAAATGGTAGCAACCATGATAAAGAATAAAATTACTCAGCATGTAGATAGTCATGACCTAATGGGAGACAGCCAACATGGCTTTAGACAAGGAAGATCTTGTCTTACTAATCTGTTATATTTTTTTTGAAGGAGTGAATAATCAGGTGGACAAAGGTGAGTCTGTTGATATTGTGTATCTGGACTTTCAGAAAGCCTTTGACAAGGTCCCTCATCAGAGATATTTGGCAAAACTAAAGAGTCATGGGATAGGAGGCAGTGTGCTATTGTAGATCAGGAACTAGTTAAAAGATAGAAAGCAGAGGGTAGGGCTAAATGGCCAATTTTCTCAATGGAGAAAGGTGAATAGTGGTGTACCCCAGGGAT
Source organism: Ichthyophis bannanicus (assembly GCA_033557465.1). Classification (NCBI taxonomy): domain Eukaryota; kingdom Metazoa; phylum Chordata; class Amphibia; order Gymnophiona; family Ichthyophiidae; genus Ichthyophis; species Ichthyophis bannanicus. The sequence goes on from CM066035.1 coordinate 575,982,669, forward strand.
CTGTGCTGGGTCTGCTGCTTTTTGACATATTCATAAATGACCTGGAAAGTGGAATAACGAGTGAGGTTATCAAATTTGCAGATGACACAAAACTATTTAAAGTTGTTAAAACCCAAGAGGATTGTGGAAAATTGCAAGAGGATCTTGATAAATTGGAAGACTGGGCATCAAAATGGCAGATGAAATTTAATGTGGACAAGTGCAAGGTTATGCACCTAGGGAAGAACAACCCAAACTATGGTTACACGATGCAGGGTTCCACATTAGGAACCACCACCCAGGAAAAAGATTTAGGCGTCATTGTGGATACCATGTTAAAACCCTCAGCCCAGTGTGCAGCAGCGGCCAAGAGAGCAAATAGAATGCTAGGTATGATAAGGAAAGGAATGGAAAATAAAACAAAAGATATTATAATGCCTCTATATCGTTCCATGGTGAGACCGCACCTTGAATATTGTGTGCAATTCTGGTCGCCGTATCTTAAAAAGGAGATAGGGATTTTAGAAAAGGTTCAGAGAAGAGCCACCAAAATGGTAAAGGGGATGGAAGGATACTCCTATGAAGAAAGGCTAAAAAGGTTAGGGCTCTTTAACCTGGAAAAGAGACGGCTGAGGGGAGATATGATAGAAGTCTATAAATTAATGAACGGAGTGGAACGGGTAAACGTAGATCGATTGTTTACCTTATCAGAATATAGAAAGACTAGGGGACATGCAATGAAGCTACAGGGCAAACTATTTAAGACTAATAAAAGAAAATATTTTTTCACTCAACGTGTAATCAAACTCTGGAATTTGTTACCGGAGGATGTAGTAAAGGCTGTTAGTGTAGCTGGGTTTAAAAAAGGTTTGGACAAGTTCCTGGAGGAAAGGTCCATAAACCATTATTAAGAAGGGACCCAGGATATCAATGCTTGAACCAATACACGCATTGTGGAACCTGTGTCCCTTGGGGAAACTGCTAGGTACGTATGACCTAGATTGGCCACTGTTGGAAACAGAATACTGGGCTTGATGGACCTTGGTCTGACCCAGTATGGCATATCTTATGTTCTTATGAGGCAATATCCTGGTAGACAGGCTGTCATGTCCTTCAACCCCACAAATGGGCCTTGGACAGGAGTGGCATTCTCAGTGTCTTTCAAACGTGGAGCAGCCCTTCAATAGATTTGTTTGTCATTTCTCAGAAAGCATGCAAGTGTCTCAGTTCTTCTGCAGGATGATGAGATGAGGCAAGTCCCCCGATAGGGGGTGATGGTCTTTTGTATGCTTATCCTCCTATACCTTTGATAGTGAAGTCTACTCTGAAACTCTGTGCAATTGAAACTTATCACCATCATGAAGGAGGTTACCCTTGCTCTCTACAGCTTTTAGTTATTTGCTTCATGTGAGGCTGGCATCTTATGAAGCTGTGCATTAATTCTCCCACAGTATTTTGGAATCTCAGCATGGTCTTAACTCAACTGATAAAAGCTCCTTTTGAGATGCAGGATACCTGGACTGAAGTTTCAGACCTAGAAGGTGGTGTTTTTGGTGACAGTCTCCTCAGCACCCAGAGTTAGTGAGCGCCATGCCCCAGTAACAGATCCACCCTATACCAAGTTTTATAGCAGTTGGGTGGTTTTGTGTATTCATCCTAAACTCCTTCCTAAAGTTGTATTGGCCTTCCATCTCAATCAGCCAATAGTTCTTCCAGCTTATTTCCCAAGATGCCATGCCCACAAAGGAGACAGTGCATTGCACACATTTGACTGCAAGAGAGCCTTGGCTTTCTATATGGCGTAGACTAAAGCCCATAGAGAATCTACCCAACTTTGTTTTCTTTTGACACAAACAGGTTGGGCTGCTGTCAACAAATGTATGCTTTCAAATTAGCTAGCGGATTGCATCTCTTTCACTTTTGGCCAGGGCTGGCTTGATGCTTGAAAGTCATGTCACAGCTCATATTGTCTGAACCATAGCTGCATTAGTGACCCGCTTGAAATCAGCCTTGTATGCAAGAGATCTGCATAACTGCAACATGGATTTTTGTCCACACAGCCACATCTCATTATTATTTTGAAAGGGACTTCTGATGCAACAACAGATTTGGCCAATCTTTTCAGAGAATAGAATCCAGCTCCATTCTCCACTAGGCTCAGTTACTTTCTGTTCCAGGCAGCCTCCATTAAAAAAAACAAACAAACAAAAAAAACCTATAAAACTCCATAATGACCTGTTTCCAACAAAAAAATGTTTGCGTCTGCTAGTTGCAAAATTGTTATTTCCCCTTTTTTTCTTTTGAGGCAGCCTGCAGCTAGAGATTCCCATGTTTGAGCACTTATCCTGCTTGTCCATGGAGAAAACAGTTACTTACCTGTAGCGGGTGTTCTCCATGGACAGCAGGATAAATCTTCACAATCCTCCCTCCTCCTCTTGGAGTTATCTACTTTTAGCTAGTAACTGACTGAGGGGATGTGGCGTGGTGGCAGCAAGCAGGAACAGGCATGCAGGCATGTTGGAGTCACTACAGAATCTTCTAGAAGAAGCTTGGAGAGGTTTCCTCGGCAGGGTTCTGTCAATGACATCAGTCCATGTGTGAGGACTTAACCTGCCGTCCATGGAGAACACCTCCTACAGGTAAGTAACTGTTTTCTTATATCTCTTCCTAATCTGATACATCTCCCTTCCATCCCCTCTCCCTCCCAGGTTCCTTTGTGGCAAAGTATCTCAAAATCAGCCAAGACCTACCCTTGCCCTTTTCAAACCTTCCTGAGATTTATCAGAAGAGTACTATCTAGTTGTAGATGTCCTTTCATAAACTAGTCCTGTCATCACTTGAGACCGTCTAAAGAAGGGCTCCAGTTCCCTTCAGATTTTTCAAGGCAATTTCTCCAAATAGCCACCAATCTCCAGATTTTTGGGTATACAGTTTCTATAGACGTTTTATCGTTAATTGGTATTTGTTATACTGTCTTTCAACATTGATGTAAGTCATTTTGCTATTTAATCTTAAAACATACAAAGAGAAAAGAACTCTATTCTTGTGATAGGAGAGAGAAATTGCATAGAAATGTTTCCATGGCATTGTCTGCTGTTCTAGCCCCAGCTATTAGGTGTCACCGAGGGCGTAGTCCAAAGAGATGCATATTTAGGGCCATCTTTAGACTTTTTTAAAAAATGCTTTCAAATATAGAATTGGGGAGATCATTCCTTAGTGTAGGGGTGTTTAAAACAAACAGTTTGTCTGGTGGATTCTAGCTTTGCTCTGATAACAGGCATGTTTTAAATAACATACACTTTTTTTCAAGTACAAAGAACACAGAAAATGACAGGATAGGCCAATATGGCTTTTATCTATCTGTCCATCCACACAAATGGTTCTATAATACCTTCTCCTCAGAAATTCTCTGTGCTTGTTCCATGATTCTTGAATTCAGATACATTTATTGTTTCCATCACCTTCCCTTGGAGGTTGTCTCTCGCATCCTCTCTTTCCTTATTGTCCCTCCAGTCCAGTTACACGTGGGGATGTCACTTTTCACCAGCAGCTTGGAGACTGAGCATATCAGTTTCTGACATCACCATAGATGATTGGCACTTCCTTCCATCTCTCAGTATCTCAGTCAACAAACAGCTGGAGAGACGTGATTCCATTGAAGGGACTCACTGAAGGGACAAATAAGGAGTGTGCAACAAGTGGGGAGAATTGGTGGGGAGTTGCCCAGATTAAGTCTTTGAGGAGAACTGGTGTTAGTCTGTTCCTCAATAAAGCCTCAAAAAATAAAAAATAAAACTTTCAGGCAGCCGGGGGGGCTAAGTTGGTGAAGTCCCTCCAGACAGCCAGGCAGAAGAACTCTCTTTGGGTGAGTTTTTGTGGCCAGAGGAGGAAAGAGCATTCACTGTCAGTGGGAGGCGAAGGAACCACGAGGAGACAGGCATGGAAGGGATCTGGGTACTCCAGAGCCCCAATGTCACATGAACTCCATTTGATCAGTGGCCGGGAACATTTGCAAAGGTATTTTCCTGCTTGTTGAGGCCAGCACATATATTCTGGCACTGAGAGTGCTGCAGGCTGCGGCTGATGGGACCGCTTGACTGCAGGCACAGCACCATTTAGTTTGGCTGGAACCGCCACCATTATTCTTTGCTGCCCTTCACATGTGGGGAGGACTCCGGGAGTGGGCTGGATGCAGTAGGATCTCTTTTCCCTCGCGTTTTATTATTTTAAGTGGCAGTTGCAGATACAGTTGATTTTGGGGTACTTTTCAGTTTGTTTTTCTTTTCTCTTTTGGCTCGGGCTTCAACTCTGGCAGCAGGGAACCTGGGGGGGGGGGGGGTTCGAATGCTGGAAAGGGATCATAGAAGGCAGGAAAGCAGGGATCATAGAAGGCGGGAAAGCATGTCCTCCAGGCCTACCTGCCTAGCCTGCGGTACACGGAGGGGATCGGTCTTACCCACTGGTTTTGTCACAGGTGTGAGACTGAAGCCCTTAGAGGAGAGCAGGATGGAGGAAAGGAGGGCTGAGACCTCAAGACACAGAGGCCACTCACCCTATGGGTGTCAGACTACACCCACATTTGGCAGTGCAGCTGCAGAAAACATGGAGACCGCAGGGTCCTCAGGGATGCCTTGCAGGGATTGCAGCCCTTTTTCCCCAAGGCCCTCTACTTCTAAGGACTACCCCAGGGGTGTTCTCCCGGGAGGTTTTACCCCAGAGTTTGTGCTACTGATGTATAAGGCCTTCTGCCTGAAGCAGCCTAGGGGGAGGATGCTCTTTAGGTCAGGGGTTGTCCTAATAAAAGGGGTTCCTCCGAGCCTGCCAGGGGGGCAGGAGAGGAGGATGAACCTGGGCCTTCCAAAGGCAGCTCATTTGTGAGCCATGGGAGTAGTTCAGATCAGTTCAGTCAGAGGAGTTGGAGGATCCGGCTGCAGAGATGGAGTTGGACACTAAACCGATGGAGCTGGAGGATGGCGAGTTCCTGCAAGGGGAAGAGTCATATATTTTCTGCGTATTCCGGTGAGAGGCATTGCCAGCTTTGATCATTCAGTCCGCAAAGACCCTGAATGTGGGGACAGAGGTACCTAAGATGGAGGACCCATTGTTCCAGGCAATTCGGAAGACCAAGACTGTCTTGCACACAGTGGATCACTTTACAGCAACAAGATTAAATCAAAATAAACTGAACCATCTAATTTCTCAACAAATAGGGGTGTCCTACATGGAGCGATGGGGGGAGGAGCGGTGGGTTCACCCCTAAACAAACAAAGAAACAAAGATATGGGGAGGGGTGAAGACATGGGTAGGGGTGCACCTACTCCCTAAAAGAAATGGGAAGGGGTGCACCTGCTCCTGCCATATAACTGGGCAGACTAGATGGACCATACTGGTCTTTATCTGCCGTCATTTACTATGTTACTATGTCTTCTCCCTGCGCACAGTGGTCAAACATGATCCAGAACAAATGGGATGTCCCAGAGGCCGGTCTGAAGGGCATATTGTCAATGGCTCAGCTGTACCTGCTGCCAGAACAGGAGAAGGAGATCTTCCATTCCCCAAGAGTAGATGTGGCATTTTCCGCGGTCACAAAGACTACCACTATCCCGGTTGAGGGCAGTGCGGCCCTAAAAGATATCCAGAATAGGAAATTGTAAAATCTGCTGAAACAAGTTTTCAAAATCAATGCCTTGTCTTTACAGGCCTCAGTCTCCGTGCCTTTGTGGCACAGACAGTGTTTAGCGGGACTGAGGGCTTGAACTCCCTGCCCCTAGAGGCTGCAATGCTAGAGTGCGGGGCGGCGTACTTGTCAGATGTCTTCCACGATCTGATCAGGGGCTTGTCCAAGGATATGGCCTTGGCAGGAGCCCCTTGATGCTATCTGTGGTTGTGGAATTGGGTGGTGGATATGTCCTCCAATACTCGATTAAGTAAACTTCCATTTAGAGGGAAGCTTCTTTTTGGAGAAGATCTGGACAAGTTGGTGAAGGACTTCAAGGAGTCCAACGGAGGTAGGCTTCCAGAAGACAAGCAAAAGCCAGTGCATGTGGCAGCTCCGGTGGGGTGGGGGGGGGGGGCAGATGCGTGATTACCGGTGCTTCAGGGCAGTATAGTTTGCTCTTTTCCAAAGAGAGTTGTTTTCTGTCCAGAGGGCAATGGGTTCCGAGGGATTGGGAGGGGTTTCTACTCCTCGACTCCCTTAGTTGCTAAGAAGCCACAGTAATGCCAGGTAAGCCCAGGGGGTGATAGTCCTGGTAGGAGGTCAGCTCTCTGATTTTTACGCTATCTGGGTTGTAATTACTTCTGATCAGTGGGTGCTGGAGGTCATAAGAGAACGGTATGTGTTGGAATTCACAGGGCCGCTGGCAGACACCTTTGTCAACTTTCCCTGCAGGAGTCATCACAGGCGAGAGGCGGTAAGGACCACACTGCAGCGCCTCCTCGAGCTGTATGCAGTGGTGAGGGTCCCCAGAAACCAATTCGGCTATGGTTGATATTCCATATGTTTCATAGTTTCCAAGAAAGAAGGGTCATTTTGACCTATATTGGACCTCAAGCATGTGAATCGCTGCTTGAGAGTTCCCAGGTTCCACATAGAGACTCTCCGGTTAGTCATAGTGGCAGCCTGGAAAGGAGAATTCTTGACCTCGTTCGACCTCACAGGAGCTTACCTGCACATTCCCATGTGGGCTGAGCATCAGCAAATTCTGTTTTTTTGCAGTACCGATGGGACACTTTCAATTCTGAGCCCTGTCTTTTGGGGTGGCTACTGTTCCTCACATCTTCACCAAGGTTGATGGTGCTAGCGGCAGCGGGTCTTTGGCAAGAAGGGATATTGGTACATTCCTACCTGGATGATTGGTAAGCCAAGAGAGGAGAGCGTGCAGGTGATGAAGCAGGTCATTGCCTTCCCACAGTGGCTCGGCTGGGTAGTCAACTACGCGAAGAGGAGGCTCCAACCTTTTCGGGATGTGGTGTATTTGGGAGCCCAATTTCAAATGGACATAGGCAGGGCATCCTTGCCACAGGACAGACAAGTTACACTGCAGAATTGGGTCTGTCACTTGCTGCGTTTGAAGAAGCCTATGGCAGGTGCTGGGTTCAATGGTGGCATTGATAGAGTTGGTACAGTACAAGGAGAGCAAAGCAACTCTCGCAGCACCAACCAGAAATCACAAGGAGCGAGAGAGATGTGATGACACAGATGCTTGATCCAAGAAGTTTTATTAAAGTTCCCCAACGCGTTTTGGCGGAACGCTTTCCTCAGGGGGTATCAAACTGACAAAAATAACATAAATAGAATTATACATTAAAACGTATTAAAAACATATAAGTAAAAATGAACAAGATTAACAATAATAACACGGGCATGGATAAAGGATAAAAATAAGACATCACCACAGAAAACTGGTTGTGTCATGCATAGATGGTAATCAAAATATATTTATCAACTCATACATAAATGATATGTGTAAACACTCCAAGTTAAGAAAGACGCAGGGCAGAGAAGCAATTAGAACCAAAATGAAAACAAATAGAAACAAATAAAAGACAAATAACAGATGATACTCACTAATGCGGATCATGAAAAGATAGTCTGTATATTGAAATGTGACAGACGTTCACCTTTGGCCCAACTATGCTAGGGCCATGTGCATAAACAGCATTAAGCTGCAAACATAACAACATCAATAGAGGGTTATAATGAAAACTTTCAATATCAAAAATTTGTGAAGTAATAAATTATGGTAAACAAAGAGACCGAAAGAATAAAATAGATACTTACTTAAATTAATGGTGTGGTCTTAAAAAAAACCTTTGGGAACAAACACACTGTAAATGCATAAAAAATACATAATAAAAATACAAATACACCAAATAAATAACATATTGAGAAACAGCATTGAATAATATAATAAAATAAATACCATCAATAAATAGTTACATTAAATGACTACTAAAAACATCAAATTACTATAAGACCAATGAATAACAACGGGGGATCTGAATCCAAACTCCAGGAAGGAGGTAACATCACTGGAGGAACTACTAAGGAAAGAGCGTGAACGTAAATTGAAGAGGACTACATATAGCATTAAACCAATAGTGGCTCAAAAATGTTGTACTCTAGATAATAATATGCCATAAATAAACAAAGGATCGTGTATTATAATTTATATGTATTTAAAAGAAAACTGCTCAATGCTGCTAGTTATAAAAAATGTTAATATCATAATTAAATAGTTGCTTAATTAAATAACTCCTAAAAACATCAAAGTGCTAAAAGAATAAATAACAACGGGGGATGTTACTACACTAAAAGAACTACTAACTACTAACATTTTTTTATAACTAGCAGCATTGAGCAGTTTTCAGTTCGGGACGACCTGCTGGTCCAGGGTCTTGTACTTATGCCTCAGGTCACTCAATTCTCGCTTATGGCATGACTGTTGAGAAGGCCTGGTTGAAGAAATGGGGTACTTGGTCCCGGTAATCTCCACCTTGCTGAAAGCCCAGAAGTGCTCCACTTCCCTGGCTTACATTTGAGTATGGAGGATTTTTTAGAACTAGTGCTCTGAACAAGGTTGTCGCCCACTTGCGGCCTCTGTCCCAGATATACTTGCCTTTTTGCAGGTGGGTTTGAATAAACGTTTGGCATGCAGTTTGCTTCGCGTGCAGGTGGTGGCTATCACCTGTTATTGTGGACAGGCCCAGGGGATGTCCTTGGCTACTCACCTGGATGTAATGCAGTTTCTAAGGGCGGTTAAGCATGATCGCCCTTCAGCATTCTCTGTGGTTCCACCTTGGAACCTCAACCTGGTATTGTCAGTTTTGACAGAGGAGACTTTTGAGCCGTTAAAGGGGTGCACCTTGAAAGATCTGACGCTAAAAACAGTCTTTTTGGTGGTTATTTGCTTGGCTAGGAGGATTTCAGAACTGCAGGTGCTTTCCTGTCTTGCCCCTTTTCCGTGCTTCTCCCAGGACAAGATGGTTCTGAGACCAGTGCCTTTGTTTCTTCCGAAGGTGGTGTTGACTTTTCATCTTAAGCAGTCTACCGCTTCCTGCCTTCACAGAAGCAGAAGATCCACTTCTCTGTTGTCTGGATGTCGGTTTGGTGCTTGGAAGGTACCAAAGGTACTGAACCATTTTGGAAGTTGGAGCATTTATTTGTGGTGTTCGGGGGGCCGCTCAACGGAGAAGCAGTTTCTAAGGCATCCATCACCTGTTGGGTGAAAGAGGCTATCTCCACAGTTTACTTGCTCTTGTGTAAGGAATTGCCCCAATAGACGTGCTCAGGCAGCATCCTTGGGCGGAATATAGTTTGGTTCTGCCGGGGGAGATCTGTACGGCGGAGACTTGGTCTTCCTTTGCATATCTTTGTAAAGCATTATCTTCTGGATGTTCAAACGATGGGGGATGCATGTTTTGGTTTGGCGGTGCTTCAGGCCGGGCTCGCAGATTCCTCCCTATGTTAGTACTGCTATGGTACATCCCACAAGTAATGGGACTGGACTGGAGGAACAATAAGGAAGGTGAAATTAGGCCTTACCTGCTAATTGTCTTTCCTTGAGTTCCTCCGGTCCAGTCCTGGACCTTCCCTGAAGTTCAGTGCATTTGTATGGTGATGGCATTCCTGGGCCTGAAGAAATTCATTAGCAGACATTGGGTCCGGTAGTTATTCAAGCAGTCATCATGCGCTGGCAGCTCCATTGGGTCTGCCCAGTTCCTTTCTGGGTATTTGACTTCTGGAGAGGAAGAAATGAATGGTTTTTTTTTCTCAAGTAAGTGTGTTCCATTATCTCGGTAAGTGGGAAATGGAACTTTTAATGTTAGGGGGAGAGGGTTGTTCTGCCTATTGGAGATAGCAGAGAAGTAGTGGGTTTGTTGTGGTCAAGTAGGCATGTACTTAGTTGTTACTCCTTTGAGTGCTTTGTCAATAAGATACTGAGGACTGGAAGGAGATGCCAGCTATCTATGGTGATGTCAGAAACTGACAAGCGCAGTCTCCAAGCTGCTGGTGAAAGGTGACAATCCCACAAGTAATGGAATTGGACTGGAGGAACTAAAGGAAAGACAATTAGCAGGTAAGGCCTAATTTCACCTTTTTTGTAAAGAACAATTTCCGTAGCTTGCTCCTGAGTCATTCCTGTAATCATCATCCTTTGATGCTTTGTTCCAGAGCTTCCTTTCAGTTGAGAAGCCTGTTTCATAAGCATTTTTAATATAGAGATACTTGGATGTCTGTCTTATCTCCCCTCTCATCTTTCTTCCAAATTCCACATATTTAGATCTTTGTCCCCATATGCTCTATGGTGAAGACCACTGACCATTTTAGTAACTGCCATCTGGACTGATCCCATCATATTTATGTTCTTTTCAAAGTGCAGTTGCCTGAATTGTATGAAGTACTTCAAATGAGGTCTCACCAGAGACTTATGCAGAGGTGCTATTGTTTCTGTTCTCCTGTTAGTCATTCTTCTCTCTGTGCATTCAATCATCCTGGCTTTTGCCATCACCTTTTCTACCTATTTGGCCACCAGATTCTTTGATTCTTTCATGCATAGAAGTATTTCACACCTTTACTGTATTGCTCACTTGGGTTTTAGTAATTCAGATGCATGAGCCTGCATTTTTTAGCATTAAATCTTAGCTGCCAAATTCTGCTCAGTTATTGTACTAGAGAGAAGATGGCACCACAGCAGGTGGAGCCTCCCAAAAGCTTCCAATGCTTTGTTAGATATGTCCTCATGTTATCTATACTTTCCAGGGTATTTACCCTATTGCAGATTTTGGTATCATTTGCAAAGAGCAAACCTATCCTTCAGCTGTTCTGCAACATTGCTCTTAAACATATTCAAAAAAGCCAAAAGTCTGCTCTCCGGTATACCACTGGTAATGCTCCTTTCTTCAGTGAACTCTGTTTTTTTTATTTCATGGTGTGTCTTTCATACTAAAATAGCAAGGTGATTTACAATTATGAGTTGTAAAATAGAAATAAAATAAAAATTAAAACAAGCAAAAGAAAAAAAATATTAGAAGAAGACACAACTACCATACAGACTGTAAAAACTAATGCACAGAAGAGGAAAGTAGAGCTAATACAGCAGAAGCACTAATCCATCCATCAATGACCAGATAAACAAAATGAAACTAAAAGGGAAAGTCAGGTTGTTCAACTGGCAGGGAGAAATTGGTTAAAATTGTAAAAGACAGCAATTCCACTTCAATAAAAATCTGCAAAGGGATGTCTGAATAAATGTCTTTAGTGCCTTTTTAAATCATAGGTAATTAGCTTCAGTCCGAATCCCTATAGGAAAATATACAAGCTATCTCATGTATCATTCATGTGGGTGATAATCACCATCAAGATAGCTGTGATGACCTAACAAGACAGCTTGAAGTATTCAGAATTAAACATGCCACAAGATATTGAGGCTGGCTAGTTGCCAAAGCATGGTGAGTAAGAAGAATTTTAAAATAAACTCTAGATCGTGTGGGCAACCAATGTTCTACCAAAGAGAGGTAATTTGAGAAAAACAGATTAACGCCATCAGGGCCGGCCCTAGAGTTGGTCCAAAGTGTTGGAGCCCTAGGCGAACCTCAAACTTTACATCCCCTCTGACTGTCAAAATCTATTATTTAGCTTTGAATCGCCTGTTTTCGCTGCCCTCCAGAAGTTGCTGCCCTAGGTGACCGCCTAGTTTGCCTAGTGGTTGGGCTGGCGCGAACGCCATATAAAAGTTTAACTGCAATATTTTGAACAGATTGGAGTCATTCTAGCAGCACCTCCCCCTACTTCTGCTAGTAATGAATTGCAGTAATTGAGTTTATTAAGAATTATAACATGAATAAGACACTAGAGATCCCTCTGCTCCAGTAAAGGATGAATGGCTCAAATTTTCTCAATGAGAAAAAGGAAGAGTGAACTAATGATGAAATATATGCTTTAAAGACAAGTAAGAATCCAAAATTACATCAAGGATCTTAAAACGTATTTTTTAGGCAATGCTGTTTTTCCCTCATCAGCTTCTACGTATTCTTCCCTTTCACCCTTGAGTCTGATAGTGCCACTTCTGTACTTCCTCCTGTCACTAACATATCAAAAACACTTTTCTACCCCCATTTTACTGTATTGGCTATTTTTTCTGTTTACATCTTTGTCTTCCTGACTATTTGCTCAGCTTCTGTTAGCTTTTCCAGATATTGTTGATTGTCATCTTCTTTCTGTGATCTCTTGTAGATTTTGAAGGTTAACTGTTTTTTCCTTACTTTTTCAGTTACGTCTTTTGAAACCCTAGCATCCTCTTTTTTTTTTTTCTTCATACTTTCCTAATGAAAAGGTTCATTGTCCTTAAAATATTTCCTTTCAGTTTTGCCCATTGCTTTTCTACTTGCCCCAGTTCTTCCTATTCAACTAACAACTCCTTGAAGTATTCTCCGATCAAGACAAAGTTAGTATTCCTGAAGTCTAAGGCCCTTACATTTGAATGAACTATCTCCACCTGTATCTCAGTAATGAACCATACTATCTGGTGAGTACTGGATGTCAGCTGATCACCCACTACAATATCAGAAATATGCCTCTGCCCCACATGCCGCCCCCCCCCCCCTCCCAATATTTGTAAACCTCAGGTCAGGTAACCCATGCTGCCCCATCTGTGGTTCTGTTACCAGTTGCTGGAACAATTCTCCCTGTAAAGAATCCAGGATCTCCTTACTTCTAGATGCCACCACAGCTGGGTAGTCCAACATCTGGGAAATTGAAATCCCTTATCGAGGACTTTGCCTTTCAGATCAGAAATACCATGCTTGACATGAAGTCCACTAACTTAAATATACATAGTTGATGTTTGCTATTTTTGATCTTGGTGTCATCTTTTAGTATTGAATTATGTAGCTTGCTTTTTTAATTGCACTATTAATAAAACACCCATGTGTGGCTCTGAATTCTTTTTGGGTTGTCATCAAGCGGTATTATAGCTGTCTTGTTTTTGGTAGTTTTTATATTGCCTATTGAATACATTGAAGGATTTCATTGAGTGGTCACATCATGCTTACACATGATATTGGTTCAAATTAGCTTTTATTAAAACTATAATGCTTTCTGGAAGTTTTCTACTAAGACAGGTTTTATATGAAGCTTATTGATTCCTTCCATATTTCACCATAGTACTGTTTCAGAGTACAGTTTTAAACATAGCAATGGCTATAGTTTACTGCATGAAATTATTATTTCGGATGTTTGTGCTGTTTAGAATATTTTAAACTAGCTATTGCATGTATCTAAAATAGACTACTGCTGAAAACAAACTACAGCTGAGCCAACAATAATTTAATTCATTGTTTATAAGTCTATTTTAGTTGCAGCCATGTGTTTCTTTTCAGGTGGCGGACCAAACAAAATTTGGACTATTGTTTTCTTATGATGTATTCTCAGATGAAGGGTATTTATTACATTCAGGTAAATGGTTCTCCTATATAAACTAATACAATTCTATTGCATTGGGATTTTAGATTTGATTTACTTGCCTTTCCAAATCCTAGCGTAAGGTAAATCAGAATTGGGTTCAGTAAGTATTTCCCTGCACAATAGGGCTTATAATCTAAATTTTTTTACCTGAAATAGTGGAGGATAAAGTGGTTTGCCCACGATCACAAGAAGGAAAAAAACAGATTCTCAGCAGCCAGTTCTAGCCTGCTACTTCATTTTTGTAGTGATTTTTATACCTCCTGCTTAATGATGTGGAATGATACTACAATTTTACATACAGTATACTCATTAGACAAGTTCAATGCAAAACATTTGCCCATAATGCATTACAAAATCATCATAATTACAGCTCATAGTTCAGTTTTTGAAATAATAATAATTCAGGTTCATTAGTTGAAATGTATTGCTCTTCTTATATTCTTTCAAATGGTTGCTTTAGTGTAATACAGCTCTTCTGTCAACAGGCAGGATTAAGATAAGCACACAAGTGAGTGATATCTGGCGCTGGGATAGAGCTGCTGTCCCACATCTCAAAACCTAGTGTATATTTCTGAGCATGCACAGTCCTTCCTGTGCTCCTCATGTCAGTTTTTTCTTCTGCTCAGTCCACTGGACATGTGACAAAACTCTCCTAATCAACAAGTTTTTCTTTCTATATCGTCCTGCTAAACCAGTCCACACAAGTGGGTTGTGTTCCCCTACCAGCAGATTGGTGGAGACGACAAACCAATGAAAAGCCCAGGTTTCAATGACATTATTCCTATGCCTCTATTCACCTCCACTACCAGAGGTCTCTTCAGTATTTCTTTGTCTGCAGCAGATGGTAGGTGAATTTTCTCCTCTGTAGAAAATCTGCAGATTGAGAGGAAAAGAAATTGATTAAACGCTTGTGAATGACCACCTTAATCCCTAAAGGGAAGTCTCTCACCTGAGCACAACGTGCGTGGGAGGCTTCACTAGACTGCAGTTTTTTGGGAGGCGGGAAACTTGGTTCAGCTCCACGCCCATATTATGGTAAGGGCCTGTTGAGCAGCCACAAATTAGAAGGATTTGGAAGAATCTGGAAGAGTGCAGCAACTTCCACACAACCTCAGCGCTGGCTCTCTCCCGAAGATTGCAGAAGGCTTGACCTTGTCATTATCCTTATTGGGGGCTCCCAGTTCTGTCTCTGAAGGATGCAATTTGGGGTGGACTGCTAGCAACTGTTAACACTGTGTGGGGGTTTCCCACCATTTCTGCATTCGTTAGTAACATTTTTTCCTATTGTGCGCCTGGGGGTCATGCGGTCCTAATACGTATTCTGCCCAAGCGGCTTCAACTCATGCTCCTTCCCTAGTGCCTTTAATGTGTGTTATGTAAAAGCGCAGTTAACTCAGGCTTGCAGGCCAACACAGCTTTAGCATGTGCTCTTGTGATACTTACCCTAACTCTGTCTTCTTCCAGGAAATGTTATTTGATCTGTGGCAGTCAAGGAGTCTCATCCTTGGTTCTGGACTCTACCTTTCCTGTATGGTAGCTTCTGAGTCATCCCTGGAGGACATGCCTTTCCCCCTCTTAGTCGGGGGATACAGTTAGTCCGTCCTTACATGCCTCAGGGCAGGAGGTGCAAGATGGCACTAAGGGTAAGGATGCTGAGCCAACTGGGATTTGTGGTGGCTATGCCCCCTAGTGTCGGGGAGCCTTTTCCAAGAGGAAAGCTTCCAGATTGTCCTCCCCGGAGTTCTTTTCTTTTTTGGAACAGGCCTGGTTCTTCTGGCATGGAAGTTCAGACCTTGTGGCCTCTAGGTGTCCCCAGATGCAGTCTCATACCAGGCAGGCTGAAAGTAGAAGCCCTGCTCAATTACACAGGTACACTAAAAAAATTTTTTTTTAAACTGCCTCTGTTTCGATTGATTTTTACGTTTTTTGGTGCGCTGAATCCAAATCTGGTAACCAATTTGCTCCATCACGTACAGATTTTTTGCTACATTGGGTTAGCAGTTTGAGGTGAACGTTTCAGATTGAGTGCGATCGAGATAAACGTTTCTTGGATGAATTCTTTATACTAATTGTTTAGTAGTTATTCAAATAAGAATAAAGAAAATTGTAACAAGGCAGCACATAAGAATAGAGTAATGTCAACAAAACACACTGTGATGGTAGCAAAATTGTCTGCACTTAAAACAGCCACATACATGAGAGAGCACGTGATGCGGTGAGCTCGGCGGACGTACTCTGCTTGAGCTCCGGTCTCTTCCGACCTGAATCGGGCTATTAATGCCGGTCTGAGAGCTGTTGCAAAGATAAAACATATAAGTGCCGAGAGAGGAGAGACGCCTAAAGCCGACAAGTGTCAGAAGAGGCGCTGCGAGGATGGCAGCAACAGTTAAAGCCGCGAGGAAAGAGAGCGCGGAACCCCGATACCCAAGATGGCTGATGCGGTGGGCAGGCCGAACTCACCGACCTCGCCGGCCTTTTTGGCAGAGGTATCTGCGGCGGTGGCGGAGGCTCTGGCGGTGCAATTTACGGCCTTACACGACAAAATGGACAATCTCTATGCCTCCTTTGGGGCAATGGGCAGCCGCCTGCAAGAAGCTGAAACCCGCGTTGGGGTGACTGAGGATAGCCTGACCTCTTTGACCCGCGAAATGTCGGCGGTAAAAACCCGACTTCAGTCTTACGATGCCAAACTTGACGATCTGGAAAATCGTTCGAGGCGTAACAACCTGAGACTGATGGGTATCCCTGACTCGATCACCGACAGAGACTTAAAAACCTATTTGGAGACTCTACTCCCCCAGCTTTTTGAGGGCCTTGAAGATGGCGGCAAGCTGCTCATAGAACGAGCGCACCGCGTGGGTGCCCGACAATCTCGAGACCACCGACCACGGGTAGTGCTAGCTAAATTCCTGCACTTCCCTCAGAAGGAGGCCATTCTGCGAGCTGCACGGCAGAAGGGAGAGCTGGTGCATAATAATTTGAAACTGCGGGTGGCCCAGGATTACTCTGCCGCCCTCAGTCAGAGGCGCAGGGCCTATGCTCCTCTCTGCCAGCGTCTGCTTGAAGCGAAGATAAAATTTTCGGTGCAGTACCCCTCTAGACTGCATGTTTTCCATGCGGGTGCCCACCAGACTTTTGAATCAGCGGCTGACGCTCAACCCTACATTGACCAGCTTGTGGGCGAAGAGCGACCATCACAGTCCCCCGAACGGCAGCTGTGAGGCAACTGGAATGTTTACCCGAATAGGGGTATTGGTGTGAACTTTAAGTCTCGCTGACTGCAAAGGCTGGAGACGGGAGGGGGTGGGTTAGGGCGGTTTGTGCTTGGTCTGTGGGATTTATGTTATTTACTGGCAGTTCTGAGTGAGTGGGCCAGACCTGTACGTTAGGCCTTGTGCAGTGGTGGATTCGGGACGTATGTCTGACATGCACGTGGTGGGGCCCAGGCTGGACGGTGCTCTACACCATCTAGCTCTGCTGCCAGGGAGCCGAGTATGATGCGGATCGAGTGAGGTATGAGAGGAGAGGGTTGAGGGTGTGGGGATGTGTGGGTGATGACCGGACTGTGCTGTTGGCGGGGTTTCTTTTTGAATGGGGGGGTGGTTGTGTTTTTTTTATTGGGAGAGGGGTGGTTTGTGTGTATTGGAGGGGGTCTGTCGGAGACTACGGGGACTTTCCTGCAGAATGGGATCACTGAGCTTGGTTTTGTTGGGTTTGGCTGCGGGGGGTGGGGTGGGATCCCTTGAGTGAATGGTGCTGATGCAGAGTATGACTGGGGCTTGTTCTCTTTCTGAGGTGTTTGGGCTTGCTTGTTATTTCTACAGGGGATCTAGGCTGCTCTCGGCCCATGTGTGCTGTGGGATGCTGGAGGGGTGCGATGGACACCACTGTTCCCTTTGGGCGGTGCGCGTGTGTGCGAGTGCACGCGCCTCGCCGAGTGAGCGCACGTACTTTACAACAGAGCGCACAAAGGTCATGGTTCTGATTCTGGAAAAAACAACATAGACGTTCCTAAAATTGAAAAGTTGTTGTGTATTTATGGTTTTCACAAGTTCTATAATACTTTCTAGTGTAATCAATGTGGTGTACATACTGTGATCTGACATGTAGTTAAATTCTAAGTGTATAACTCTGATTGATACTATGTGAAGTACAAGCATGTGGCCCTCCTTCAGCAGCTGCACAGCTGCTGCTTTGTGCGCGTACGGCCTGCTGAGGAGTGGCGGGAGTATTGGTGGATACTTATATTTCGTTTGTGTGAGTGATAGATATGCTGGTTATGGGGTCTAGTAGCCTGATGTCTTTTTGTATAGGGAAAAACTTTTTTTTTTTTTGTTGGCGGGGACTATCTCTGCCCCTACTTGTATGCCTACTGTTTTGGAAATAGGACCATTTATGGGGGTAACTGCAGTATTGAGTGCGGGCGGGCGGTGGAGGGTGCCTCTTTACGTTAATAAGGGTTGGAAGAGACCGATCGCGTTACAGCTTGTCTCTACCTTTTAGAGGTGGGGATGTCTCGTTATGTGGAGGGGGTGAGGGGGGAGAGGGGGGGAGGGGAGGGGGAGGGGGAGGGGGAGGGAGGGGGGGTGGGGGGAGGGTGTTAGTCGCGTCCAACCGGGAGACCCCAGACACAGTGGGATCCTAATACAGGGTAGTAGGGAGGAATTCCAGGCTGGGGGGGTTCCTCCTGGGATATGGTTGACTATATTCCTGCGATATTGGGGTGATATTATCCCAGACTGAAGATAATTTCCTGGAACGTCTGTGGACTAGGGAGCCCGATTAAGCGAGCTAAAGTTTTACAGGCTTTAGCGCGGCAAAAAGCCGATATTGCCTTACTTCAAGAAACCCACCAGACAGCTGAAGAGCATGCCAAATTATGTAGAACCGTGGGTGGGGCAGGTCTGGGGGGCGCCTGCGGTGAATAAGAAAGGGGGGTGGCCCTACTAATACATAAGAATGTACGCTTTGAGGCTGTGAAGGACATAATTGATCCGGCGGGAAGATTTCTCCTATTGCACGGCAGCTTGGAGGGCCGCTCTGTCATCCTGGGCAATATTTACAGCCCTAATGTGTTGGATCGTGCTTTTTATGCCAGACTGGCCTCCCAGGTGGAACAGCTTCCAGAGTCCCCGTTGATTTTAGGGGGGGATCTTAATGGAGTGATGGACGTGGAGATGGATACCTCTCGAGGTGCCGGAACTAGGGAGCGGGCCTTGGCGGCCCGTGCTCTGCATGGTCTCCGTACGCGATTGGGGTTGGTGGACCCGTGGAGACTATTGCACCCCACTGAAAAAGATTATACGCACCATGCTCGAGCACATAACTCCAGTGCCCGAATTGATTATTTGTTGATCTCGCAAGGACTGTTCGCGTTGGCGGATGAGGCGCAGATCGGTCCCGCGGAAATCTCTGACCATGCCTTGATATGGCTGCAACTGCGCTGGGGTGCGGCCCGGGCCGCGACGAGAATGTGGAACTCTATAGGGACTCACAGTTTCAACGGTTTTTGCAGCAGCGCTGGCGTGAGTTTGAAGAGGATCACAGTGGGCATCGAGGGGATCCGGAGCTGATTTGGGAAACGGCGAAAGTGGTCCTGCGCGGGGATATTATTGGCTTTTTGGCGAGAAAGCGTAGGCTCCTGGCGGAACGTATTATTCACTTAGAACGCTTGGTCACTCAACAGCGGCGGAGATGGGCGGCTAACCCGAGTGTATCTTTGAAGAAGCAGGTTTGGGAGACGCAGACAACTCTCAATGAACTTTTACACCAGAGAGCTAAAAAATCAGTTCAGTATTATCGCTTTCAGCTTTATTGTCATGGAGATAAGCCTGGGAGGTTATTGGCCCGTTGCCTACGTGGTTCTCGGGTCTCTCGGCTAGTACACGCGCTTCGGGATGATCAGGGGATCCTTCACAAGGAGAGCCCGGAGATAGCTCGGGTGTTCCGTTCATTCTTTCAGAAACTTTATGCAGCAGAACCGAGCTCTCCTGTGCAGATGTCCGCATACCTGGAGGGCCTGAGGCTACCTCAATTGACCGCTCAGCAACGGGAGGCCCTGGATCAGCCGATATCGATCCAGGAGGTGCAAACTGTTATTGCTAAAGCGAGTTGTTATAAAACCCCAGGCGCGGATGGATTAGGGGCGGAATTTTATAAGATTTTGGGCGAGTTGGTCTCACCGCTGCTGGCGGACGTTCACAATCGGAGGTCAGAACAGGGAACCTTTCATTGGGGAAATAACTTGGCCCATGTGATACTCATTCCTAAACCTGGGAAAGACTTGCTGTGTGCGGAATCTTACCGCCCCATTTCCCTCCTCAACTTTGATTTGAAAATTCTCGCAAAGGTTCTTGCAGACCGCCTGGCCACTGTATTGGGGTATTTGGTGCATGACTCCCAAGTAGGCTTTGTGTGCGGGGACGGTATGCCGTCCGCAATCTTCGGAAAATCTTGGCCTCCCTGGAATGGGTGCAGAATAGTCGCCTCCCTTCTCTGTTAATCAGCTTCGATGCAGAGAAGGCCTTTGACAGGGTGAGTTGGCAGTATCTATGGCACCTGCTGCCTTGTTATGGGCTAGGGAGTTCTTTCTGTGCCATGGTTCGCAGTCTCTACATTGACCCGATGGCGGCGATTTGCTGTAACGGAGTGCTCTCGGAGGCCTTCCCATTACATCGGGGGACTAGGCAGGGTTGCCCTCTTTCCCCCTTACTGTTTGTCCTCTCCTTGGACCCGTTCATACGACAGGTGGAGGCGCTGCGGGATATACAGGGGGTGCACATTCGTTCTTCGACTTTTAAGATTTCGGCCTTTGCCGACGATCTCCTTGTACATTTGCTCCGACCGCAGGAATCGCTTCCCCGGCTGCAGCAGGAGTTTGCGACGTTTGGCCAGTTCGCCGGGTTAAAAATTAATCAGACTAAATCTGAGGCCCTAGACATATCGGGTGGGGTGCGGATTGCTTGGCGGGGCACTTTTCCTCTCCGCTGGGCGGTTCACCACTTTAAATATCTTGGTATACTGTTGACTGGTCAGCCCTCTCAGTTGTATGGTTGTAATCTCGATAAAATTCTGCGGGGTCTGCAGGACCAGTTACACGCCTGGCGACCACTCCCATTGTCCCTGTCTGGAAGAATTGCAGCGATCAAATTAGTTATTTTACCAAGGATTCTTTATTGGTTACAGACGCTGCCTGTATGGTTGCTGCGGAAGGATCTAAAGCGGATAGAAGGGCTCTTCCGGGGGTTTTTGTGGGGCACAGCCCGAGCGCGTGTTTCCTACTCTCGTCTGATGGGGAATTGGCGGCAGGGAGGGCTGGGCCTGCCTGATTTAGGGGCCTATGCTCTGGCTTGCCAGGCGCGGGCACTTGGGTGACTGGTTGGGGGGGACGGCAGTGTATACTCCGTTGGCCTTGGAAGAGGCCTTTGCTGCCCCAGTGTCGTTGCTCGCCCTCTTACACCTGGATACTCGATTGCTCCCCGATAGATTGGCTGAGAGTGTTCTGATTGATTCGGTGCGTCGAACTTGGCGGCAACTTAATGGATACTGGGGAACGAATTGGAGAGTCTCGAGTTGGTTGCCGATTCGGGGGAATGTCCTTTTTCCCCCAGGACTGGATCATGCGATTTTTCGTGATTGGGCAGACAAGGGTCTCACTAGTCTTGGACATATGGTGGATTCTTCGGGGCTCTGTAAGAAGTTCTTGCCTTTATGTGCTGAATTTGACCTAGGACCTCGACACTGTTTTGCATTTATGCAGCTTACGCATTATATTGCCTCCCTACCGGCAGCGGAATTGCAGGCCGACCGCTCGGCGCAGATTCTGTCCTTTTTTGATATAGCGGGGGAGTCACCGCCGTCCATACGGTCGTTGAAGTCGCGTTTGATCCCATATAGGTCCTCTCCAGATTATCGTCCTGTGGAATTAGCGTGGGCCGCGGAGATGGGGCGGGAAATCGAACCAGGGACGCTTTTGAAAGCTTTGCAGCGGGTAGGAGAGCTGGCGGTAGGGACCCGTTGGCGGGAAATGCAATATAAAGCGCTCTCTAGAGTACATTTTTCTCCCCGTCGGGCCTTTCGCTCCAAGCTCACCCAGGATGGATGGTGCCCGAGGTGCCGGACGCCATTGGCGAACTTGTCGCACATGTGGTGGGGCTGTAGACTTTTCCGCTCTTACTGGGCTAGAATTGGCTCCTTCCTGGAGAGGCTTCTGGGACAGCGGGTGTGCTTAGATGCCTCCTTAGTGCTTCTCGATCAATTGCGCCTGCTACAGCCTAAAGGTAAATGGGAGAGATTACTAGTGCGTAAAGCTTGTCTGGTGGGCAAAGGTCCCCTACTGCATCACTGGCGCGACCAGACTCCGCCCTCTTTCTGGGAATGGCGCAATGCCTTACATCAGCTGATGCTGTTGGAGGCGAGATACGCCCGCGGTAATGTTAAACGCTGGCCACTTTTTCAGATGCTTTGGGATCCTTATCTCCAAATTTTGAGCTCTCGCAGTAGGAATGAAGTCCTACAGTTGGGTTCTTAAACTGCTTCGTGTGATTTGGGACTCAGCTTCGGAATGGTATAGGGGGGTCTCCTGGGGTGGACGTGACGACAAGGGAGGGTGGGGGAGGTAGGGGGTATGGGGGGGGAGGGTTGATTGTGAAAAAAAAAAAATGCACCTGTATGTTTTGCTTGTTCTCCTGGACGGGGATCAGAGTTCACCCCCTCCTGGAGCTTGTTTGCTGTATTGGCCGGTTGTTTTCACATGGTGTCTATAAATAAAGTTTTGAAAAAAAAACAGCCACATACATGTGCACAAACATTGAGCATATAAGAGCGAGGTTAGACACAAAGCAAAGCAAAGAAATGTGCAAAAAATGTTGTACAGGTATGTATGTAAGAATAGAAAACGCAAACCGCACCATTGCAATACATGAAGACAAACACCCGATGGTGTGAAAATAAAATTCTAATAAATGAGATCCGACACTGTGGTAATAACTAGCAAATTTTTATTTCAAAGTTTAGTAAAAACACAATATTTGTCAACACAGTTTAGATTTTAAAGTCATTCTTGGGTCAATCAATCTCCTGGTGGGCCCGTTTCTTCTTCCCCCGAATGCTTCTCTTGGTGCGCTGCTTGGCGTATTTTTCATCTGGGGTTTCCCGCAGCAGCAACCAGCAGAAATCAGCCATCATAGTGGTGTTCCATCTTCCTTGGTACCTTCTCTCTGCGTCCTTGATGTCCTGGTGAAACCTTTCACCTTGTTCTTCACTGTACGCCCCCAAGTTTTCGGGAAAGTAGTTCACATGGGAGTGCAAGAAATGGACTTTCAGGCTCATGTTACAGCCTTGTTCTTTGAAGGCATTGAGCATCCTGGCAACAATATCCTTATAGTTCTCATCCCGCCTGTTCCCCAAGAATTTGAGAACAACATCCTTGAAGGAATCCCAGGCTTCTTTTTCCTTCTCAGACATCGTTTCAGCGCCAACAAACACTCCTTCCTTTAGCTTTGCTTCAGAAAGTCGGGGGAACTTTGAGCAAAGGTACCGAAAGCACTCACCATCTTTTGGAAGGGACTTGATGAATTGCTTAATGAGACCCAACTTAATGTGGAGAGGTGGTAATAGAATTTTATCACGAGGTACCAAGCTCTCATGAAGAACATTTTTCTCACCGGGTCTCAAATACTCCCGAATTGGCCAGTCTTTTTTCCCCCAGTGTAGGTCGCGGGCCCGGCTATCCCACAAGCAAAGGAAGCAGGGATATTTGGTGAAACCGGATTGCTGCCCTAATAGCATGGATAGAATTTTAAAGTCTCCACAAATCATCCACTTATGCTCATCATAACGAATCTTCTGAAGAATCAGGGCCAAATTCTCGTATTTTTCTTGGAGAATAACAGAGTGAGCAATAGGAACTGAAGCGAATGTGTTGCCATTATGAAGAAGAACACCTTTTATGCTGTCTTTTGACGAATCAATGAACAGCCGCCATTCAGCAGGATCATACTTGAGTTTAAACTTTTCCATCACTCCGTATATATCGTTGCAAAATACCAAATCTTCCTCTTTGCTGAAATACTTCAAAAATTGTGTCTTGCGGTTGCGGTACCAATAAAAAGTTGTTCCTGGTGACAATAGATTTTTCTGTTTAAGCCGAGAACCTAGCAGTTGGGCAGCATCTTTTGGGAGTCCTAAATCCCGGACTAAATCATTCAATTCAGCTTGAGAGAAAAGTTCAGGTTTCGGATCTGGTTCAGTTTCAAACTCGGAAGTACTGGACTCATCGGGAAAAGCCATCTGATGAGTCTCATCATGATCAGAACCGTCCACACAAATATGATCCAAAGATTTTGGTGGTTCAGGCACAGGTACTTCATTGCTATGAGGCATAGGCCTAATTGCTGAGGGAAGGTTGGGGTAACTTATTACGTTCTTATTTTTTAAGTTGTATCCCTTCACAATGCAAGAGCAAAAATAGCAGTCACTGCTGTGGTCTCTTTGTTCACGCCACATCAAAGGTATTCCGAAACGAAATGCTTGTTTTTTACCTTTCATCCATAAGCGTAGATCTTCCTCACATGTCTTGCACACTTTGTGAGGAGCCCACGGTTTGTCTTGATCGCCTAACTTCAAACCGAAATAGGCGAAATATACTTTTTTAATAAATGCAGAAATGTTCCTCTGCCGCTTTTTCACGGTATATTCCCCACAAATAAAACAAAAACTGTCCGGAGAGTTGACGCAACCTCTGGCTCTGTGAGCCATCACAAATACACAGCACTGCAAACTACAACTGTAGTGAACCACTTCGGAATAAAGCTGGATTATGACTGAGCAAACAAAAGGTAATAATGAACTTGCAAGAAACTGAAATTTGACAGGAACGTTCATGTCGCAACCACCGTGTTTGAGCGAGCGAACGAGGCGAGGCGAACAGGAAAGAACATGCGCCAGCGCGAGTACTGGATTTAGCCCCCCGCCTCCCAATTGTCCTGTTAATGTATAAAATGAATACAAAACACTCTAAAATATCATGAGGGAGTGTTTCTAGTTAGTTAACCATTACAACCTCTATTTTGGGCCAAGAAAATAAACTGCAGTCGGCTAAAAAGAAATTATGTGAACATTCCTTATATGGGTAAGAAATCTAATTTTGCAAGAAAACGTGACGTGATGGAACATTTTGGCTATTTTTCCTGGATTCAGCACCCCAAAATCTATAGGAATCAGTTGCAAAACTGGAGGCAGTTTTTTGGTAGTGTACCTGTGTTATGAACCAGGAACATATCCCTAAACCTTATAATCCCTACAATTCTCCCATTTTTTTTAAATTTTTTTTTTATTGTGGAGGAGATAAGACCAAGTCAGAGAATTCAGAAGTGGGGACCGCAGCATAGGAAACATTCACATGTGTATGGCATGTTTGAACAGGCAGAAGTGAGGTGGACACTTTGGTACACTGTTGCTTACAACAGGAGATGACAAGAGAAAACAATACAACAAAAGGACAAGGCAAAAATTAAAAAGATGCCAGCAGAAATTAAAAGGCCTTTTAGGCCAGCACCTAGCGAGTGAAACCAGGAGGTAAGGGATGAGAACCAATTACCTACATTCAGTCCTCCCTTAAAGTCATCAATATGTAAATCAGACAGGTAGCGTATTTTATCCATAGCATTAAGCACAAACACTGAATGGTTCGCTATGACTGTACAACAAATAGTGGCATTAATAAAAGAACAAAGGCCTCCTTCAGAAGCAAGGAGCAAATCTAGTGCTTGTCTATTTTGTAGGGTCATTTGTGTATTTTGCTCTAGGGACTCTGATAGCTTAGTTATAGAATCAGATGATTCCAAGGTTGCAAGCTGAGGAGAGGGAGGAGTAGAGAGTTATCCACAGAGGCTGAGAAAGGAGGAAGGGGAGAGGAGGATTTAGGGAGGAAAAATAAGTAACTCAGTTTTGGCCACATTCAATTTCAAGCGATGGTGAGACATCCAAGCAACAATGTCAGAAAGGCAAGCAGAGATCCGGGCCTGGTTTGCTGGAGAGATTTCAGGTGTAGAGAGGTAGATTTGGGAGTCATCAACATAAAGATGGTACTGAAAGCCATGGGAAGAGATGAGTGCACTAATGGACTGGGTATAGAAAGAGAAAAGGAGTGGACCCAAGACCGATTCTTGGGGTACACCATCTGTGAGCGGGACAGCAGTAGAGGAGGATTCACCAGAACAAACACTGAAAGAGCAATGGGAGAGATAAGAAGAGAACCGGAATAGCACAGAGCCCTTAAAACCAAGCGAGGACAAGGTATCAAGAAGAAAGTTGTGATCAACAGTGTCAAAAGCAGCAGAAAGATCAAGAAGGATAAGGATTGAGTAAAGGCCCTTGGATTTTGCTAGGAACAGGTCACTGGAGACTTTGGTAGAATGTAAAGGATGAAAGTCAGATTGTAGAGGATCCAGAAGGGCTTGAGAGGAGAAAATGTCGAGGCAATGGTGGTGAACACTCCCTGAAGATGAGGAACAGTTGGGAGCTGTCCAGGATGTCAACTATGCCTCGGACCCAGATGAATCAATATTGGGCTCTGATGTGGATGAGGACCTACTCTAGCCTTCAGAAGACTATGCAGAGGCCACCCACAGGAGTCCAGCATGGTGTCTTCGGTGGGTGACAGGTTTTGCCTCTTCTTTTAGGAATGGGCCCAGATTACCAAAAATTGCTGGGTGGTAGACACCATTCAATTTGGCTGTATCCTGGAATGCAAGGAACTGAGTCCTGATGCTGCCTTCATTTCCTCTTGTGGGTCTGCGATCAAAAGTGCCACGATGCAGACCACCTTAGACCAGTTTCACCACTACATCACTACAACACCCTTCCCTATTCCTCATATTAACAAACATCCCACCCATACCTTAGAATGTTAAACCCTATTTTTGTTACAAATACTCAGTTAATGTTACTGTTGTAATGTGTCACCAGTTTGTTATAATGTAAACCTCTTTGACTAAAGGATAAAGTGGTATAAAAAACTGTTAAATAAATAAATAAAATAAACAAGTTGCTTTGCCTAAAAGCAGTGGTGCCTGTCCCCCAAGATGAGTGGGGCAAGGGCATATACTTTATCTACTTCATGGTGCCAAAGAAGGATGGTTTCTTCCAGCCCATTTTGGACCTCAAGGGGATCGTCATACACTTGTGTGTCATGCACTTTCATATAGAAACCCTTACGCTCCATGATTCAAGCAGTATGCTGAAGGGAATTCTTGGTTTCTGTGGATTTGGCTTAGGCTTATTTTCATATTCTGATCCAGGTGGATCAGCAGAAGTATTTGTGTTTTGCTGTGCTTAGCTCTCACTATCAGTTTGCTGCCCTTCCTTTTGGGCTCTCCATTGCTCCAAGGATGTTCTCAAAGATCATGGTGGTGGCGGCTGTGATGCTGTGGCACCAAGGGATCTGTGTCCATCCCTATCTAGATGGCTGGCCCATCTGAGTCTGTTTCCTGTCAGAAGCATCTTGGGTGACGTCCCCAATGGTGTCCTTTTTGGATAACCTCGGATGGGTGATGAATCAGGAAAAGAGCCAGCTTTCACCTTCGGAGTGTTTGGAGTTTCTGGGAGCACAATTCGACACTCGAATGGGCAGAGTTTTCCTGTCTGAGAAGAAAGTCAGAAGACTGTTCAATTGCCATCATGTTGGCTTTTCTGTGTTTCTGACCCCTGGTTTGAGGGCCAGGTGGTTCGAGTGTTTTCAGACAATGCCACGATTGTGGCTTATGTCAATCAGCAGGTCAGCACAAGAAGCACCGGTGTGGCCCTAGAGATGAATCGCCTGTTTGATTGGGCAGAGAAGAACCTCCTAGCCTTCTCGGCTCGGCATATTGCCAGAGTGGACAATGTGGAAACAGACTTCCTCAGCTGGCACTCTCTGAATCCCAGCAAGTGGGAGTTCAGTCATGAGGCGTTTCAGTTGAATCTGCATGGCCGGGGTCACCCTGAAATGGATCTGATGGCAACCCGCTTCAATGCACAATTGTGCCGCTTCTTCAGTCACCACACAGAGATGGGTCCAAGGGCATCAATGCCCTGGTGCAGCCTTGACCCAGTCAACGGCTGCTGTTCATTTTTCCTCTGTGGCTCCTGATTGGGGCATGTGATTCAGCATATAGAGCGCCACCCAGGCAAGATTGTTCTGGTAGCATCGGATTGGCCACAGAGAGCGTGGTTTGGAGACCTGATGCGGTTCCTTCAAGCGCCTCCTCTGGCTGCCTCCATCTCAGAGGCTATTATGGCAGGGACTGATCATCCTGGAGGACCCAGCTCCCTTCTTGCTTACAGCATGACTCTTGAAAGGAGACTGCTAGCATGTAAGGGGTACTCTCCAGCAGTAATCTGTACCTTACTTGGTGCCCAGAGGAGGTTTATCAAGCTAGCATATATACAGATATGGCACCTCTGAGTGCTGGTGAGGCACGAAGCACTTGGCTTCTGAGGCTGCCAAGGTGTCCTCCCTGTTATCCTTTCTGCAGAATGGCTTAGAGAAGGGTCTCTCACTTCATTCCCTGGACATTCAGTTGGCAGCTTTAGTCTGTTTCTGTGGTCCGGTGGTGAGCAAGTCTTTGGCCTTGCACACAGATGTCTCACTTTTTCTCCAAGGGGTTCAATGTCTGTGTCCTTCCCTTCGGTCTGTGATCCCTTCTGGGGCTTGTTTCTGGTGCTCAGGGCCCTGATGGTGGCCCCCTTTGAGCAGAGGAAGCATGCTACCTTGAAGGATTTGACACTCAAGACCATCTTCTTGGTCGCAATTTGTTCTGCAAGGCGGATCTTCGAACTGCTGGCTCTATTTTGCTGGGATCCTTATTTGTCCTTTTCAGTTGAGGCCATTTCTATTTGGCCTGTGCCTTCCTTCTTACCTATAGTGCTGTCTCCCTTTCATATGAACCAGGTGGTTTGCATAACCTCCTCTAAGGAGCAGCTTTGAGAGAAGGATAAGGCTCTTCGTCTTGTGGATGTTTGAAGGGTATTTCACTGGTACTTGGAGATTACGAATTCCTTTCATAAATCAGACCATCTTTTTGTGCTGTTTGCTGACCTGCACAGTGGTCATGTGGTGGCCAAGTCGACTGGGGCGCTAAATTAAGGAGGCTATTGCCTCAGCGTATCTGTTACGAAACCAGCTGGTTCTGGAGGGTCTGTGCATCCATTCTACCCAAGCACAAGCATCCTTGTGGGTGGAGTGGAGCTTTGTAGCCCTTGCAGACATTTGTCAGGCAGCAACATGGGCATCACTTTCCATTTTTTCAAGCAATGATGCTTGGATGTTCACGTGCATGCAGATTCAGCCTTCGACTCAAGAATTTTGTGAGCTGCTGTGTCTTCTTAAGAACATAAGAACATAAGATATGCCATACTGGGTCAGATCAAGGTCCATCAAGCCCAGTATTCTGTTTCCAACAGTGGCCAATCTAGGTCATATGTACCTAGCAGTTTCCCCAAGAGACACAAGTTCCACAATGCTTGTACTGGGTCAAGCATTGATATCTTCGGTCACTTCTTAATAATGGTTTATGGACCTTTCCTCCAGGAACTTGTCCAAACCTTTTTTAAGCCCAGCTACACTAACAGCCTTTACTACATCCTCCGGTAACAAATTCCAGAGTTTGATTACACGTTGAGTGAAAAAATATTTTCTTTTATTAGTCTTAAATAGTTTACCCTGTAGCTTCATTGCATGTCCCCTAGTCTTTCTATATTCTGATAAGGTAAACAATCGATCTACGTTTACCCGTTCCACTCCGTTCATTAATTTATTGTGTATTGTAGTTTTGGTATATCCCACTTGTTTGGACTGCTCTAACAGGATGATATGGAAGGTGCCATTTTACTTACCAGATAATGTCCTTTTCTTGAGTCCTGTTAGACCAGTCCAGGGCCCGTCTCTGAAACTGTATTTGTTCAGTTTTACTGCTGCAATACCCTTTGGTACATCATGATTCTATATTTGGCTCTGCAGGCTCATCTTCTACTGACAACCTTCTATTTCTACCTTCCTGTAGATGGTCTCTCCTGTTGTTTACTCATTGTTGCTCACATTGTGGTTGTGTGAGGCGTGCTCTGTATCTTCCATTTGCTTTGGGATGAATTCTGAAGGGACCTCTGGTGGCTGAGGCGGATAGAGGCACAGGAGAGGCACAGCTTTCATTGGTTCTTTGTCTACCAATCTGCTATTTGGGGAATATAACCCACTTGTCTGGATGGACTAGCGGGACTCAAGGAAAGGACATTATCTGGTAAGTCTTGTCTGCATAACCGAGACATGGCTCTAAGATTCAGACCCTGTAACTAATCAACTGAAGGCCCCATGCTATGGCATATGCCACTCCTACAGAACCACAAGAAGAGGAGGAAGAGTCCTCATAATCAAAAAAGAAGAATTGAAAATATCTTTAATAAACTCAAGCAATATAGGGAACATACATTCTCACAATAAAAACTAAAGGTCTCTACTTTTGCCTAGCATACAGACCCCCAGACACAAAACCTGACAATTTGGACATATTGACAGAGATACTTTGCTCTTCCACTGACAAACACCCACTAATACTTTTGGGTGATTTCAATCTAGCATCATTATCCTACAACCATATGCCATCCTTTCTAACTACCATAAATGGCATGGACGTCCACCTAATAATTGACACCGAAACCCATGCCAAAGGG
This sequence comes from Ichthyophis bannanicus, assembly GCA_033557465.1. Taxonomy (NCBI): domain Eukaryota; kingdom Metazoa; phylum Chordata; class Amphibia; order Gymnophiona; family Ichthyophiidae; genus Ichthyophis; species Ichthyophis bannanicus. The sequence goes on from CM066035.1 coordinate 576,012,823, forward strand.
AACACATATGACCTAGTGTTTCTACCTAATGTAATCTATAATGCCTACAATCCAACAACACTAGAAGTACAACCTGTCCTCTGGTCTGACCATTATCTCATAAAACTCCAACTTCCTGTCTATGACAACACGCACTCTAAGCCCAAATGCACACCCCAACCCAATAATTTCAAGAAATTTGACGAAGATGACTTTCTGAAACAAACAAATCAACATTTACCCCCAAGCCCAACAAGCCTAGTTAAAGCAATAATAACCTGGAACGATGCTATATCCAATGCAGCAGTCTTACACAGTCACAATCCACCTACTACTTAAAAACAAAGTGCCGCATGATTCAGACCTGAACTTAAACAGCTTAAAATTGATTTACGCAAATGTGAGCGCAAATGGCGTCTTACAAAATCATCAGCTTGTCATTCTCAATATATGGCTAAACTAAAACACTATAGAGAAATCATAAATGCCCCAAAGAGAGAACACTATTCTACCATCCTATCAAAGTCCCTCAACCGTCCAAGAGAGCTATTCGAGATCATAAAATCTCTAATCAATAACTCTGCAAACAATGACATAAATGATCCTGTCATAAATCCTCATGTGCTAGCTAATTATTACAAGGACAAGCTAAAATGTCAAGTCCTACCTATAGATTAATCAAAACACACAGTACCCAACAACAAACTCCTCCTGGTCAAAGTTCTGCCCCACCTCAAAGGATGCACTTGGGAACATCGTCACCAAAATAAATACAGCTTCCTTCCTCGACCCTTGTCCAGTTAGCTGGATAAAAGCATCAAAAATAGAACTCTTCCCTCTCATTCTACCTATAGTTAACCTCTCCCTCCAACAGGGATATATACCTCCTCCTCTAAAACATGCATTAATTTGCCCAATTCTGAAAAATAATACCATGGATAAAACACCCCAATGCCATATAGACCCATTTCCAGCCTCTCTTTTATGGCTAAACTAATAGAGAAAATAGTACAAGTTCAGCTCCAGATCATGTCGATACCTTCTCCCCCTTAGATGAGCACCAATATGACTTTCAACCACACCATGAAGTCCAGACCCTTCTCACTGTCTTGTTTGACCGTCTCATTCGTGGAATGGACGACTCCAAAATGGTGTTCCTTCTCCTATTCCTAGATATCACAGCAGCATTCAACAGTATAAATCACCACTTCATGCCCTCTAGGTTACAACAAATAGATATGAATTGAACCATTGAAGTACTGGGTTTTGGATTCCTATCAGGTGGAACTCCACAGGTAAGAATAGGACAACAGATTGCTGATCCCTACAACCAAGAACAAGGTCTGCCACAAGGCTCCGCCCTCTCTGCTCTCCTGTTTAATATTTATTCACAGCCCATCTGCTCAATTTTCAAAAAAAATTCCAAGTATAATATCTTATATATGCGGACGATATAATGATATATCTCCCTCTTGACATCTCCAACCCCTCTATTCAACAAATCACAGATTGCTTCGCAGAGGTGGCAGAAACTCAGAATACTAAAACAACTCCGCCCCCTCCTTCATCCCTATGACTTCAAATCCATCATCAATGCTATTATTACACCCCACTTCGACTTCTTCAACACCATCTTTCAAGGACTACCTAAACAAACCTTAAGACTACTCCAAACATACCATATTGCAGCTAGAATAACATCTAATGCCAATCCAACAGAACACATCACACCTATATTATATAATCTGCACTGGCTCCCAATCCAGAGCCGCATACACTACAAAACACTGGTAACCACATTTATACTAATCAATCACATTGTCCCATCATACTTCTCCAGGCTCATTTCCAAGGAAATAAACACTCGAACACAATGTGCCTGTAACAAAAATAAATTTACAATACCATTAGAATTTAGGAACAAACAGAGCATTCTCCCACTTTTCTCCCATCCTCTGGAATAATCTCCCAGACAACCTAAGAGAAATAAATGACCTCTCCACATTCCACAAAAAACTCAAAGCCTTCCTTTTCATCCAATACTTTGTGAATCAAAATGAACCCAGTAGTATTGACCCCACCGGTCCCCAAACATAAGGGCTCATACATGCCCCCCCCCCCCCTCCGAATGCACCCTACCAAGAGCAACCTTTAGGGTATCAGGACCAAATATGTATATAGTTCATCTCTTCATTGTATTGACCTTTATCTTATATGATGTTAAATGTATATAGTTTAACAGTTCCATGTAAATTAATATGTACTGTTTCTTGTACGATTCAAAGGTGGTTATTTGTAAACCACATTTGATCTACTGGAAAATGCTGTATACAAATCCCATATAAATAAATTTTAAAAAATAAAATATATTAAAAAAAAGTAAAATGTCACTTTCAGTTTTCCTTATGTGCAATGCCCTAAGAGGTCCAGATGCTCAACAGTGGGACATGGTTGTAGTTCCTGACTCCATGCTCTTTGTAGATACTCAGGTTGCATATGTCTCAATCTGAGATGTGCTGCCCACAAACCATGGAGTATCAGTTCTGTGCACAGTCTGTAGTGCTGTTTATAATGCCTGGGTTTCGGCTTCAAGTACCTCATCCTTATTCACCACATCCTCTGTGCAGACTCTGGTCTGAACTGTTTTGTGCATATTGTGTACTTTTAAAGTCTGCTTGTACAGCTGTTGCATAATACTTGTAGATCCAACCTGTTTGCTCAGCAGAGCATCTATTTGTCCACTTTATGAGCAATAATGCTCTTCTGCATATTCAGCACTTGTGTAGCAGACATAGTTTGGTGAACCATAAGATTGTCTGCAACTTCTTGAGGGACATGATGGCTCACAAAAAAATGGAACCTGTTTAATAAATCAGGAACAGATTTTTTTTCTTTAACTCTTTATCCCATATGCTCTGACAAAAATAATAAATGTTCTTGTCATGGAAATTTCTTCTTTCACTTTATTATATGTTATATGCTAAAGCCGAAACCTCTCATGAGGTTACTATGTGAAACCCCAAAGGCAAACGATCCAGACAAGGAGGGACCTTTTTTTTTTGACTGGCCCAGTGCTTTGTTATAAGTTAGTGGCCTCAATATCATTGTATAATTTACAGTTTGAATTTCCTGTTTCTAACCATTTTACTTCACTTGGTTCAAAGCAGCAAAAGAAAAAAAAGAGGAAGAGCAAGGTGGATTCTTGCTAACAAATATTTAATAATGCAAATAATTTTTATAGCACAAAACAGGGCCTAAGCAGTAATCAACCTTCTTGGACTCTCTTCCTACTATGCTATACATTATACTAGTTTGACAGTGAATGAGAATTTAAACAAAAAAAAAGGAAATTTCTGTTACTTATTTTTTATCTTGCATCCAGTATTTCCTATGCTCCTCCTTACACTCTATGAAGTATGTGTTATTCATTTAACTGAGTAATGCTTATCTACCTCAAATTCTGTTTAAAAAAACCCAACCACAGTAAACATATATCTTCCTCCCACATAACAAATAAGCTTGCCACAGTCAGTAAAAGCTAACCTAAAAAGCAGGCTTTTAGCTTCTTCCAAAATTGCAAGATTTAAAAAAAAAAACCCCAACCCACAGCAAAAGATCCCCCTTATCAGTATTCTGAAAGTATTAACTTTGTAAAATGGCTTACATGTGCGCAAATGAAACTCAACCAACAGTGCATCATGTATATAAAGATACCAGATCTGATGTACAGAATAGTTTTAATTAAAGGACATTTTTATCTTAGTAACTTAATTCTGAATATTACAAATTCTGTGTGGTATAAAAACAGTTCTTATGCTACCCTGGATATCCTTGTATGTTCACTGTATTAATAAAATAAACATACCCATTTAGCTCTTTCAGGAAAATTATATCTACATTCCTTTTATATTTCATAGAACAAGCTTCGTACATACGACTTTTTCTAAGCCCTGTTCTTCAACCTTCAAATGCAAAATCTTTTGAATTATATTCACTAAGTAGATATGGTAGATATCTTTCTACTACTACTATTACTTACCATTTGTATAGCGCCTTCAAGTCATATACAGCTCTGTACAAAGTCATGTAAGAGACAGTCCCTGCTCATCAGAGCTTACAGTCTAGTCAAGACAGACCCCACAACAACTGGAGACGAGGATATATGTAAAGAATAATAAGGAAACACATAGGAGGTGAACAGGAGACTAAGGGGATCAGGATCCAAAATTTGAAGCATACATTCCCTAGGACTCCATGGGCTTTGTCATTTTAAAATATGACAAAACATTGTTTAACTAATTGGTCTGTTTTCTGCAAGCAGCTTTTGCAGTTAATTCTTTGGGCTGCTCTAATAACTGAGTTAAATGGTCTATGACAAGAGTATCCTGGCATACTTACATTCTGTATAAAGTCATTTTTCTTTGCCATGCTGCTCATTGTGCAGTCAAAACTCTTCAATAGTCATGCTGCTGGATGTCTGTATCTACCCATCCCATCTTGCATGGCTTGTGTATTCTGGTTTTCATGCTTTTTCTGGAACGTGTGCAAAGTCTATCACAGTACAGGACTTACTTTACTCTAAGCCTTCCTTAAAAAACAACAAAAAAGCCCACAGGAAATCAATAATTTACCCTTCCTACTGCTTCAATATTATATATTTTCCTGTATACACTCCATTTCATCTCAGGCTTATGGCCTAATTTATCAGTCTGTCCATTGTGCATCTTTGTAGTTCATCTTCCTTGGTCTCACCTCTTTCACAAATAAGGTGGGATTATCTACATAATCTTTTGAAATCCTATCCTAGCCAGACAAGTCTCTACAGTACAAAAACTACAGCAAATACTCTTCTGCATTATAGATGTGCTCTTCTAACCATTCTAGCCCCCAATCGTCCATGGATTATTCATTAACCTTGAAGTACAGTCACTCTACTGTAGAGCCACAACTCCCCCATTCATTCTTATCCTCATTACTGAACTAGACTCCTTAGACAAGCTATGCACTCAGTTGAAAAGGCTTCTTCACTAGCAGCTGTATCTTATTTGTTCTAGATGGGTGCATAATTATGGTGCACAACATGCTTATGTGGATCAACAGCCTATCTATCAGAAGTCCATCATTGTTTTTACCAGAATAAACCTTATTTCTATTGTTTCCTTGTTCACATGTCACTACTTCGCATTGTCATGCTGTCTGTAAGTGGTCACTTGTGTTATCTAAGGCTGAAATTGAACAATCCCTTAATTTTTGAGATTAACTCTCTGGCAGGAACCCTATTTGGTAGACCAAACTTACTCATAAAGATTGTACTTCAACCCAGCAGTAGAATTGCCCCCTATAGAATGTCTTTAAAAAAAAGACAATATATATACTAATGACCATAAAAATCAGACATAGCACTCATAATCCCTGTCCCTTTTCAATAGAAGAGAATCTCTGAACATTACAACACTAATGGAACACCGTATTCCCTGAGCATCAACTTCTAAATATTTAGTATCTCTTCTTTGAACATAGATAAGAGTGCTCATCCAGCATCTCCTACAAAGATGCCATACATCAAAGATCAATTGTTTGTCCATCAGTTCAGACTTATTTAGGGACTGTCCTTAACGCTAAAAAAATAAAATAAAATGAATAAAAAGTAGCATTCCTAAGTTAAGGAATCACCAACTTGTGTGCCTATCTCAATCCTGCATGTCAGTGGAAAAAGCAATGTTGCTTACCTGTAACTGGTGTTTTCATAGACGACAGGATTGAAAAAACACGCAAATTCCTCCCTAAGATTTACCACACATTCTTAAGCTTTGGAATCAACTGAGGAGGAGACCATGGAGCGTGGGAAAGGCTAAACATGGTCAAATGTTTCACTAGGTTTTGAACTGTGGGAGAGAAGTTCTGTCCCAGTGCCATTGGATGAAGCCACTTACTTATTTGCCTTATCTATCTGGCTATCTAGGGAAAATACCTGTTGCAAATAAATGACATTGCTTTTTGTTTAATGTTTCTACTTTTATCTCTTCTACCAGTAATTATGTTGGGTGAAAATAGATTTTATGCTAGCATAGAGCTGAAGGGGAGTCTCTTCTGAGGCTTTACTTTTTAGTGCCCCCTCCCCCAAGTAATATTGACCAGTTTAAGAAATGTACAGTATCACATTCCTACATAAAAATTTCAATGTGATACGATGATAAAAACAAAGTAAAATAAAACAATTATAAACATAAAACAAGCTAAAAGCAATTTTCCTAAAACAAAATATATTTAACAAAATTCATAAAACTAAATTAACAGAATATAACAATACATACAGTTTAAATTTATCCTAGGACTTCAACCCAAACTTGTTCAAATTTTAATTTGCCCCTGAATAGTACAAGAAACCTATTTGAAAAGCATATTTCTACCAGCCTCACATTCCAAATTTCAAGTTAAAACTAAAAAAAATACCAGTTTCCATATGCCTAAGAGATGAACCTCTCTTAGGGAATGAGTTGCCAATGAACACTATCACCTGATCTCAAATTGTGGGTTGGAACATACCATTGCACTAATTAAGTAAGATAAAAAGGACTCTTTATTAATTCTTTACAAGCCAGAACCACATTCTTGGTTGTACATTAGAAAATTTAGAGCTCATAAAACTCCATCAAAACTGGTGTGATATGTTCAAAATGGCCAGACCCTGAAAATACCCTGACCATTGAATTTTGAACTGACTGTATTTGCTATGTAGATTTTGTAAAAGGCCCAGATAAGGTAATTTAGGTGGGAAAGGGTGATTGCCAGGCCCATTGTAGCTAAATTTGCAGCAAGTAAAATTACAAACTTGGAAAATAAGATCATACATGGCTAGAGCACCAACAAAAATAATGCCTAGAGTGTGGCCACAAGTCTGGCTGTTACGGGGGCCTAGACTAATTATTTCATATAAAGCATCTAATAATTTTGGCTAAGGAGCAATATGTTTTTCTTATATTTCTATACCCCTTTTTTTCGTAGCTTGAAGATGATATAGTTGCCAAACAGAATTACTTCAGTATAATAAAGAATTTTGCACTACAGCTGTCTTCTGAAGACTGGATGATTCTAGAATTTTCTCAGTTGGGATTCATTGGTAAGAAAACTGTTCTAAAATTAAAGTAACCCATGAAAGTCTTTTTGTAAAATTTCCTTATATTATCTCTTTAACTGGGTTTGACAGAAACAAAATTGTGGTGACTATGCACAAAAATGAAATTCTCTCCCTTTTCTGTCATGCTTTCAGCTCAGTCAAAACCAGGGCTGGGACTTCCCTGTATTTTATAGTCTTCTCCTACTCCAATATGCTAAGTCTGATCATTATATTGATGGTCTTGATCAGAGGCCATGCACCAATGTTCTTTCTGAAACACTCTGAGTCCTTAATCCAGCTACTGGTCTCTCTCTCACTGTAGCTCCATGAGCTGTGAAATGCTGCTTTCGCAACATCTCTGACTCTGTGACTGAACAAGGGACTTCCACCTAACCGACCACAGCATTGTCACTGAGTGATCATTCTGGCCACTGCTATGTGGAGGGGTTTTTGTTTGTTTGTTTCTCTGAAGAAGCAGTTTAATGAAAATTCATGCCCTGACTTTTGTTTTTGATATGCAGTGATTTTCCTTTAGGAATGTGGTGGTGTTCATTGCCGTCAGGTCAATGTCAACTTGTGGCAACCTTGTGGATAGTTGTCCATATTGTAACTATCCCTTGGGTTTTCTTGGTAAGGTACAATGAGAAGTAGATTGCCAGGCCTTTCTTCCATGCAGTAAGCCTAAAATACCTGGTATTTCCATCCAAGTACCAACCAGGCCTGACCTTGCTTAGCTTCTGAGATCTGGCGCACTAAGGGTGGTGTCATCATTGTAGAAATGCCATTATATTTAGCTAAAACATCCAAGAGAAATTGAAACTTTTTTCTACTGATGGCTTGAAATTGCAAGAACATAAGATATGCCATACTGGGTCAGACCAAGGTCTATCAAGCCCAGTATCCTGTTTCCAACAGTGGCCTATCTAGGTCATAAGTACCTAGCAATCTCTGTACCGCTTCTCCCTTAACAAGCAGGATGAAAGACACATAATTGGGTGGTGTCACCTGACGTTGCTGATATGGAATAGCTCTCTAAGCTCAGAAATAACCTGAAGTTTTTTTCTGAGCATGCATGGGAATTCCATTCAGCAGTCCCTCTGTCTTTTTTTTTCTGTCTACCTTGCTGGTCCGATATGTCTTTGCTGTCTCTCCACAGTTACTGCTGCTTAATTCTTTCTATTTTTCCTGCATGTCTCTTCCTTTTTTTTTTTAAGAAGAGAGTGAATTTCCTCCTTTTTATCTTCTAATTTCTCATCTGTATCATCTCTCATGTGCCCTTAAAGAGCAAAAAACCCCAAAAAACCTCTTGTTTGTCTGTCTTCAAAATTGGTTTTGTCTTTACCATGCCTGAGAAGTAATTCAGCGGTTTCAGGAGACGCATTTCCAGTAAAAGGTAAATATCTATCACTGATCATTAAGGCCTGTGTTTGCTAATTGGTATCATTCCACAGTATGCTTGTTAAATGTGTGAAGATACTGCCCAAGACTGAGAAATCAGAAAATAAAGCTCAAGAAGTTTTTGTCATGACTTTCAAACCCAGACTTGCTGCCTTCATCTTCACAGCTGCTACCTGTAAGTTCTTAGCACATTCAGCTTCAAGTAAGTCTTCATTCGCAAGTAGGTCTTTGTCTAGAAGAGCTAAAGAAGATGCAAAATCTCCATCTTTAGAGGCTGAGATATAAACTGTCCCATACAGTGATCTGGCAGTTCTCATTGTACTGCATGCTGAGCACCATTCTCCTGCTATGAAGGAACAATGAAAGGCATTGCCCAAGGTGACAGTCTCATGATGCAGAATAGAGAAACTCTGGTGCCAAAAGAAAGAGGTCCCCTTTGCATGGCACAAAAAGGATGATTCACTTCCTACAGCACCTAAATGAAAACATATAGTTCCAAATACTTGTTTGACAGAAGACAAGAATGGAAGCATACAGAAGACTCTTCTAGGCAAAGGCAGGTTGAAGAGTTGGCACATTGAATGCAGTTATTTCACAGATAGGGGGAAGCAGATAGTGAATGCTTACAGTTCCAGAACAGCATCCACTGGATCCAAAAAGCAGCAGGAAGCTTAATTTAAAAAGATCGTCATGGTGTTCATGAGGAGTTTTGAGAGAGAGAGCCAGTGCTGACTTCTCAGCCTCAACCCAGTCTTGAAAGTTTACTATCGTTGCACTCTGCAGATGCTGTCAACAGCTACAACAGATCAGGCTGATTTCTCCAGAAGACCCACAGCCTTAGTTTAGAAGGCAGTTCTCATATCAAAAGTCATTATTAATGATATCCTTGTTAATGGCAACATCAAGAGCATCATGTTAAGACCTAGGCAGACTGATAGGAACAAACTAAATCTCAGCTATCCACTCAACCAAAACTGTCAACTTTTTGATTACATCAGTACAGTATACAGCATGGTCAGTCTGCACATTTCTATCCCAGACAGACTTCTGTTGGAGAGATTGTTATCTCAAAGAGAAGTGGTCCTGAATAACATCGGACCAATGGGTCTTAATTATAAAATAAAGTTATCAGCTACACCTGCCACCTTCAAAACCATGTCTACCAGAGAACTGTAGCAAAAACTAGTACTTCATTCCCTCCTGCAAGCAAACACAGTAGAAGCCATTCCAAATTCACAGATGGAGATTTATGTCCAGTATATTAAACCTAAGAAATTTAAATAAGTTCTTTAAAAAATTCAAGATGAATTCCCTTAACACCATTTTTCATTTGTAAACATAAATGACTGGATGTGCTCTTTTGGTCTAAAGGATGTAGACATGTACACCATGACTCAGCCCAACGAGTGAAGATTTCTTAGATTTACTCTGGCCTTCAAACACTACCAATAAGGTACTCCCATCTGGATTCTCAATAGCCCCAGAGTCTTTCACCAAATACCTTCCATAGTTGCATCACATTTCCACAAACAGGCAGTATTTGTGTTCCCTTGTGTCAGCAATCGGTAGATAAAGAGCTCATCTCTTCAAACTACATGATTTGCTCTACTGCTCACCTCTCAGATTCAAAGGCCCAAAGGTTGTTATCAAAGTCTAATTTGATTTATTCTTAACAAATACTATTCATAGGAGCAGTTTTAGACAACTCAATAGTAAAAGCTTCTCTTCCTTGAGAGGTCAACATGGTTTGAAATCTCAGCTCAGCTACAGAACAACTTTTTCTGTTCTTTCCATAATGAAATTGAGGCCAACATAGCAACTGCAATACATTTAACCCCCTCTGCTTGACTTCATGCATCTCATATACAGTGGGAACTAAAATACCATATGCTTCACCTCATTTGATTCTCAAATGGTAGAGAATCACCTCAAATCTAGCCCCAGACCTATCATTTAATCAGCCTCAACAGAGACATCAAAAATGCAATGTGTGCCATCAACCCTCTTGAAAGCAGGATATGAAGATTTGCTAGGTTTTAGGGCTTTACTGTCATCATTATTTTTTTTAACTTTGTATTTTTTATTGTATTTTGATATGTTGTATTGAATATTTTGTAGATGCGTTTTGTTCTTGTCTCATGCTTTATGTACATAATATTTATATACTGCTACTTTGCTACACATCAGCTTAGTATACAGTAGACATAGATGATATCCAAATCTAATAAACTTTAACATGCAAAACAAAAAACAAAGTAGATGCAAACACTCCAAACACAGTTGTCTGAAAATAAATTGGGCTCTAAAAAAATTTCTACACCAGGATAAGCCCTGATAAACAGGTTTTACATTTCCTCCAGAGTGTATCTGGTATAAATCTGGAGGTAACACATTTCAGAGGTACAGAAAATACATGAGACCTTGTAGTCACTTTCCTAATAGAAGGGCATACGGGGCAACATGCTGAGCCTGAGGTGTATGAAACAGAGTGCTCTAATAAAGAAATGAGTGCAGCTCTGAATGCAGTTCTTTAAAAAGTAATAACTTTCTCCGGGAACAAGCAGGAAGTCAGTCCTCACATATGGGTGACGTCGGCACCGACGGAGCCCTCGCGGAAGCATCCCTCCAGCTGTAATAACTAGTTCTTACTACAGATGCCTCGGTCATGGGATGTGGTGCCAATCTGGGTTCTTTAACAGAAAAATCACATTGGTTCACTCAAATGCAGTTTTTTTCTAATGGAAAAACAAAGTAGCCATGTACTATATACACAAGAGTGAATACGATTACTTTCCCTGGGCTTAGAAGTATAAAGGTTCTGGAACTGCGTTATTTCAAAGAACATGTTCATTACAGCTACCGATGTGTTAGGCAAATGGATTCTAACAAAATCAGCCATTGCCAGTAACGACTTCAGAAGTTGCAAATTAGTTTCTACAAGTAGAAGAGCACTCCAAATAGATTTCTTGTCTTGAACCTCAACAAGGTTCCAAATTTCTGTTCCTAGAGGTCAGATAAAAACAGGATAGCTTCTGATGCTTTTGCTATCGACTAGGTAAGTGGTTCCTAAAACCATCTTGGGGAGTCTCCCAGTCACACGCTTTCAGGATATCTAATGCTAGCTGCGCAAGAAATGAGAGTCAGAAGCTGTAAAGATGTCTTACACATTGGAACATGGAACGTACGAAGCATGAACCAAGGGAAGTTGGAGGTGGTCAAGAATGAAATGGAACGTGTACAACTTGATCTGTTGGGTGTCAGCGAACTGAAATGGACTGGCATCGGGCACTTTGCATCAGATGATCACATGGTCTACTATGCTGGAAATGAAAGACAAAGAAGAAATGGTGTTGCATTTATAATAAAGAAGAAACTTGCAAGAACTGTAATGAAATACAATGCAGTCAGCGAACGCTTAATCTCTATTCGTCTATGAGGATTGCCTATCAACACAACTATAATTCAAGTATATGCCCCAACAACAGCTGCAGAAGAGAATGAAATTGAAGAGTTCTATGAAAAAGTACAAGCTGAAATTGACAGAACATGCAAACAGGATATCCTGATAGTCATGGGTGACTGGAACGCAAAAGTTGGCAACAAAGAAGGCGGCAAAGTAGTTGGAAAATATGGACTTGGCAACAGAAATGAAGCTGGAGAAAGACTGATAGAATTCTGCAAGACCAATGATCTATTCATCTCAAACACCTTCTTCCAGCAACACAAGCGGCGACTGTACACATGGACTTCACCCAATGGATTGTATAAAAATCAAATTGACTACATCTGTGGAAGTCAACGATGGAAAAGCTCTATAACATCAACAAAGACATAACCTGGAGCTGACTGTGGTACAGATCATCAACTACTAGTATGCAAACTCAAGCTAAAGTTGAAAAAGAGCAAACCACTCATGAATGCAGCAAAATATGACCTTGAGAATATACCACTGGAATTTAAAGACTGCCTGCAAAATCGATTTGCTGCTTTAGATACAAATGACAGAGCTCCGGAAGAGTTATGGAATGACATCAAGAAGGTTGTGTTGGAAGAAAGCGAGAAGTCTCTACAAAAGGTGAAAAAGCAAAAACGGCCAAAATGGATGACTGAAGAAGCTCTGAAAATTGCCCAGAAACGCAGAGAAGCTAAAGCCAGAGGAGAAAGAAAGACAATCGCAGAACTTAACAGAGATTTCCAACGTGCAGCAAGACAGGACAAGGAAAAGTACTACAATGACACTTGCAAGGAAATAGAAGCAGAAACTATTAAAGGAAGAACAAGATCGGCTTTCCTAAAGCTACAAGAGTTAAAGAAAAAGTTCCAGCCTCGAATTGGAATGTTACAAGATGCTCAAGGTTCTATGTTGAATGATGCTGAGAAGATCAAGAAAAGGTGGAAGGAATATACAGAGTTTTTATATGATAAAGATCAAGTGGATCAACAGTCGTTTCAACCTGTACCTTATGATCGGGAACCATTGGTGATGAAAGAAGAAGTTAAAGCAGCATTGAAAGCCTTATCAAAGAACAAAGCACCAGGCATTGATAGCATTCCTATAGAAGTATTGCAGCAATCTGATGCAGCTGTTACCATACTTACAAAGCTCTGCTAAGAAATATGGAAGATAACATCATGGCCAAGTGACTGGAAAAGATCTGTGTTTATACCAATACTAAAGAAAGTTGATCCAACTTACTGTGGAAATTATCGAACAATCGCTCTGATCCCACATGCCAGCAAGATTCTACTGAAGATTATTCAAAAGAGACTACAACCATACCTGGAACAAGAACTACCTGAAGTGCAAGCAGGGTTCAGGAAAGGGCGAGGAACGAGAGACATCATTGCGGATGTGAGATGGATCCTTGAAAAGACTAAAGAATACCAAAGGATATCTATTTGTGCTTTATCGACTATAGCAAGGCTTTTGACTGTGTAAACCATGAGAAACTGGGCCACATTAAGAAGCATGGGTATACCAGAACACCTGATCGTTCTCTTGTGCAATCTGTACATTGATCAAGAAGCAACCGTTCGAACGGAACAAGGAGAAACAGAATGGTTTAAAATAAGCAAAGGTGTAAAGACAAGGCTGCATACTTTCCCCCTACCTGTTTAATTTATATGCAGAACAAATCATCAGAGAAGCAGGATTGTATGAAGACAACAGAGGTGTGAAGATTGGTGGAAGACTCGTCAACAACCTTTGCTATGCTGATGATACTACATTACTGGCTGAAAGTGAAGATGATCTGAAACATTTGCTTCTCACAATCAAAGAACATAGTCTCAAAATGGGCCTGCACCTTAATGTAAAGAAGACAAAGATCATGACAACTGGCATAATCAACAGGTTTATCGTTGAAGGAGAAGAAATTGAAATTGTGAACAACTTTAACCTACTTGGATCAACTATCAATAAAGAAGCAACAAGCAGTCAAGAAATCAAACGACACATTGCTCTTGGTAGAATGGCTATGAAAGACCTAGATAAGATTCTCAAGAGCAGAGATGTCTCTCTCCATACAAAGATTCGACTTGTTCAAGCCCTGGTATTTTCAATAACATCATATGGATGTGAAAGCTGTACAGTGAAAAAGACAGGAAGAAAATTGATACCTTTGAATTATGGTGCTGGCGGCGAATACTGTGTATACCATGGACTGCCCGAAGATCAAACCAGTTGGTACTAGAGGAGATCAAACCTATGCTTTCTTTAGAAGCTCAGATGACAAGACTTCGACTTTCATACTTTGCACACATCATGCGGAGAGAGAGATCATTAGAGAAAGACATCATGCTTGGCAAGATAGAAGGAAAACGCAAAAGAAAAAGGCCAGCAATGAGATGGATCGATACAATAACAGCAGCTACGGGTACCAGTCTGTCAACAATGAGCCGCCTGACTGAAGACCGAACACAATTTAGGATAGCTATCCAGAGGGTCGCCATGAGTCGACTCTGACTCAACGGCACTTAACAACAACAACAATGCTAGCTGATTTGATCACATTTTTCCAATCCTTTATGATCTACACTGCTATACAGAGCCCCCTCACCCTCCCCGGATGATATCCCTACTATTTTAGATCTAGCCGCCAACATCCACAACCCCAGCACACCAAACTGGATACTGGGAGACTTCAATCTCCCATCTCTGCAACACAATCAGGCTTCCGCCCTCTTGGATGCCATCGAGGATCTAGGATATAAGCAAATAATCAAAGAATCCACGCATATAAAGGGAAATATTCTTGACATGGTGTTTGCCCCATTGACAGCCTTTGATCCAAGCCATGACCTTGTGATGTCTGTTACCTCTGTACCTTGGTCGGACCACAAGCTAATCAACTTCCAGAGACCCATTAACAACAAGCAACCGCAGGATAACAGGAGATTGTGCAGCACCACAAGAGCATCAACAAGAAGCTTTCGATCGTTCAATAGAGAGCTTATCCTGTCAGAGACCCACCCACTCCTCAATGACACGACTCTCAACCTCGAAAATCTGATCTCCTCCTGCAACAGCAACCTTAGCGCCGTTGCGCTACGACCAAACCCTAAGAACTCCCCAAGGAAAAGAAACTCTGCCCCATGGTACTCCTCAGAGCTGCGGTCCTCTCTTACACATTTGCGAAGACTTGAGAGGCGATGGCGCCAATCACTCTCAATAGAAGACCAGACGTCTTACAAACTCTACTTATCAATTCGCCGAGAAACAGTCACGGCAAAAATGAAGCAATTTCACACCGACACTCTCAAAAGATCACTAAACAAACCACGTGATCTGTTCAATTTAGTCAAAACCCTATCGAAGGAACCATCTCCAGAGCAGCATGATGAGATTCACCCGCAAAAATTTGCCGACTACCTACAGTCTAAACTTCTCCAGACACATAAGGTCTTTGCAGCCACTGCACAAGAGCAAACCTGCTTAACGCCCCTATCTATGTTCTCCACACCATCCACAAAATACATTGAGGACACCATCACGTCTCTCAATACCACCACGGCTCAAACTGACCCTTGCCCAGCCTTTAGGATAAAAGAGCTACGCAGTGAATTCAGTCTTTATTTTAAGACTGATGAGCTTATCATTCACAACAGGATCTTTCCCTACAGCTCTCAAACATACATCCATTAGACCTCTTTTAAAGAACTCCAAGTTAGACCCCCAAAAGGTCGACTTATATAGACCTATAGCTAGCATACCTCTCATAGCTAAAATAATTGAGAAAGAGGTACAAAGACAAATCCAAGATCACATAGACTCCGCTGCCCCTCTAGACAACTGCCAACATGGTTTCAGAGAGTTTCATGGCATTGAAACCCTCCTTACCACCCTCTTCAATAATATAATCACAGGTATCGACAGCATCCAGCAAGGTTTTGTGCTTATCTTCCTAGACATCGCTGCAGCATTCGACTCAGTAAGTCACGAACTTCTCCTGGGGCGACTAAAAGAAAAGGGCATCTGCGGCACTGCACTTAATTGGTGTAAGTCATATCTTACTGGAAGATGGCAACATGTAAAATCCGGAGCAGCAGAATCGGAACCTTTCCACCAAAAGCAGGATGTACCGCAAGGTTCCTCTCTATCATCACTCATGTTCAACATATACATGCAGCCCATCTGCAATATCATCAGATCTTTCAATGTGAACTGTTTGATATATGCAGATGATATCCTGCTCTACATGCCATTCTCTACAGATCAAATGGACCTTTTCCCTCTGATAGAATGCTTTGACGCTGTCTCTGAATGGCTCCAATCTCAAAACCTCCGTATTCAACACAAGAAAACGGAGGTACTCTTCATCACGAGAGACCACAGTTTCACTCCACCACCCCATATAAGAGTCAAGGAAGCAGATCTGCAAACAAAATCCACAATACGATACCTTGGGGTCACCTTGGACCAATGTCTGCATATGAAGGTCCACATAAGTAACATTGTAAAAGCAATCTACTTCAAGATCCGAACACTCAGGCATCTTCGCTCTTTACTAGATCCAGATGATTTCCGAACTATATACCAAGCACTAATCTTACCTCACTTCAACTATGCCAACGCCATCTTACAAGGCCTCCCACAGTCGACCCTGAACCCGCTTCAA
Organism: Ichthyophis bannanicus; assembly: GCA_033557465.1. Taxonomy (NCBI): domain Eukaryota; kingdom Metazoa; phylum Chordata; class Amphibia; order Gymnophiona; family Ichthyophiidae; genus Ichthyophis; species Ichthyophis bannanicus. The sequence goes on from CM066035.1 coordinate 576,029,434, forward strand.
CTCGCCATGAATGCCGCTGCAAGGGTCCTTCATGGAGCCTCTAGGAATGACCATGTAACGCCTATCCTGAAGCAGCTTCACTGGCTCCCCATACATGGAAGGCTTGTGTTCAAGACCATACTACTGTCCTTCAAAGCCGTCATTGGTCTTGCATCCACCTCACTAACAGAGCTCATTCACGCTGTACCACCTAACAGATCCAGAAGAACTACAGCAGTAAACTCCCTAACTATTCCAAAGGCCTTAACAAAATGCACCCTCACAACTGCAAACAGGGCTTTCAAATATTGCGCCCCAAGATGCTGGAATTCCCTACCATCGAACATTTGTGCCATCACTGACCTAGCCCAGTTCAGGAAGGCACTTAAATATCACCTGTTCCTCAAATACTACCCAGTTCAGGAAGACTCTCAAATTTCTCCTGTTCCTCAAGTACTACTCAGTCAGCAAAACGCCTAGCTAGATAGCCTCATCAACTCTCTGTATGTGTTTTCCGAGATCATTGAGCTTTATCATAAAACATGTTTGTAAATATTACATGTAAATAGTTCCCCCATGTTATCCAAGTTTGTACACCTGTTCTCTGTAAACAGAACAGCTTGTTGTTCTGGTCTTTGTTTCATGTAAACCGTGCTGGTGTCGAATAGTGCAGTATATAAGAGATTGTAATAAATAAAATAAAATAAATAAATAATACACTGGTTGCCTGTTAGGTGGAGGATTTAAGATTTTGGTTCTAATATTTAAATCTTTGCATCAGGAAACACCTATTAGAATTTGTTCAGTATTGAAACTTGTGATAAGGAAGCTTATCATAGCTCAGGAAGGAGCTATAGTAAAGGTGAAGTGACTCTGAACAAGCAACCTGTCAGTTCTGGTAGAAATAAGAAAACAGAATTTTTCCATAAAAGACTACCAGTCCCAGAATGCACCAGGTTTCCAACAGCCATTAGAGGAGCTGAAGTGGGGAAACGTGTGTTCAATCAAGAGGGCTATGAGGTAATCCCCAAGCACTCATCTCAAAGGGCAAGGCCTGATTCAGCACAGCTGCGCTGTGCTAGGATGGAGCACTCATCTAGGCAGAATAAAGGTAGAGTTTATTCTACAGAGAATCATCCTCAGAATCATCTTGATCATCTTGGACAGCTTCATCATCTGGAGGATCATCAGAAGCAGAAGCCAGAGCGGACGGACAGAGATGGCAAGAAACCCTTTGGAAGAAAGAAGAGAAAAGCATTTGGGAGGTCTAAAGGAGTCCAGAGCAGTACGTATACTGGAAGGCATTCAAAAGGCAAGCATACACCATTGGACTGGGGAAAGCCAGAGGAGTGGTGCTGCAGGGCCAGGAATCTCCAGACGGTACCTGTGAGGGAGATGTCTGCACGTGGAAGGGACCCTAAGACCCGTGCCAGAAGGTACGTGAAGAGAGATCCAGTGTCCAGGGATATGGATTGGAAGGCTGGACATAAGAACTGGACTACATACTGGCCAGGCTATTTAGAGAGGAACTCTAACAGCAATGGAAGCTCAGGTATGAACACTGATCTATGCCCTAGCTATACCCTTGAAAGACAGCAGGGAAACAAGTATTCTCCTGAAAGTGCTCCATTGAGAAATTCCTCTGTGCCAATCCATGATTTTGAACCCATGATTGTTGAAGAAGGGGGAGAGGTTATAGATACAGGTTGTGAAGACATGGATTGCTCTCTGTCTAAACTCCTTTGGTAATTTACTGTTACAAAGTACAACAACCATCACAAAGAAATACAAACTTGTTCTTTAATCTACTCAGAAAAGCTCCTGAGTAGGATTTTGAGCCACGCAGTAGAAAGCAAGCCAGCTAAGGGGTTTCAGCTGGGTAACTGCTAGCAATTGAGCCTTACCTAATTGCTTGTGAGCTCTCAGGAAATCACTTCTGAGTCTATGTGTGAAGATATAAGAAGTTAACCTGAAAAGAACAGTTTTTCCCTTCTTTGTGGGTTTTGTTTGTTGTTTGATGCACTGCTAAGAAAATATTAGCTAGAGCCTACAGAAAAGACCAGTTTGTTACCAACCAGGTCTTTATTCTTTTGTTTTGATTGCCTGACAAGTTCAGCTGTTGTTTTCCTGATTTTGTTTTTCTAAGTTTAACACTGAACGCAAGTATCCTGTTTTATGTGCTAGCAAGCATATCTGTGTTGGGAGAAATAACCCCATAAATAAATATCTTATTGGCTTTATACTCAAGCACAACTAATTATTGTGAACGGCTGTGTCTGGTGTGAATGGACTACATTTCCCACAATACCTTGCAAATCATATTAATATATGCCTTTGCCAAGACTGTGAACATTCTCACCCAGGCACCCGTCTGACAAACTGTATCACCTACATGACTATGTTCTCAGGGTACTTTTCTACTTGATATCCCCGTAGTTAAACAGGTGTGCTTTTTCAGAAATCTGTAACCATATGTTTATTGTAGCAGGTCCAATGCATTGGAATGCAATCTCCTTTGAGTTAAGGACCATTACACAGCTAGATAATGTTTAGTAAGAAATTAAAAGCACATCTTTCTCAACAGGCATATGTCAACTAATTTGACATATTGCGGTTCTGGTACTTAGGCTGATGCAAGCATGAAACTAGTTATATTTTATTAAAATTCAGGTTATGGTTTTAAACATCATAGATTGTAAGGCAGCGTGTTATATTCTTTTTTAAGTTTATTTTTATTTTATTCCATTTTACATTTTTTTATTGTATATTAAACTGTTTTTGTTTTTAGTTTCTTTGGCTTTTTTATTGATTTAATGTTGTGGTGGTATGTATAATTGCATTTATTTTTCTACCATATAGTATGTTTTGCTGTATTGATTATATGTATTTACCTTTTTTAATGTATGTTTTAATGTAATCTGCTTAAATTTTAAGATAACGTGGACTATAAATACAATTAAATACCTATAGCGAATTTTCATATGAGAGGTTTTCAAGCACTGCATCCATTACATGCAGATTTCTTTCATATATATTCATTGAGGATATCCTGAAATACCAACTGACTGGGAGTCCTGCAGGACAGGTTTGAAACTGCTACACTAGGGATCAGGGCTCCTCTGACTACTCTCTGATCCAGCTTATATCCAGTCAGGGAACCAGCTTTCTTTTGACCCAGACAAATCTGGTTACCTCTTCTCTTATAGCTTTCTCTTCAGAAAACATTACAATTAAAGATGTTTCCTATTGTAATTACCCAGAAATTAAATTTCATTTAAAATATTCCAGTACTGTACCTTTCATCAGCAGAGAGTTCAGGGCAATTCACAAGTAAAATAAAACAATCTAAAAATCAACAATGATGCACAAAAACCAAATGCAAAAAATCCTACCTAATGACATTCGGTCAACTGCTTCCTCTCAATCCTTGACCAACTGCACATCTTCCTCATAGAGCATCAACTAGGCAAATCTTTGCACGGCACTGGAAGGAAAGGTAATTGCTTTCTGACATAAGTTCCACAAGAAGCTTGTTCCACTTATCCAGCATTACTCCACTAAATAAGCGAGAGACAAATCTTGGATGCCTAAATTCTTTTGATCCCAGGGGATCCAAGTTTGACCCCTAACTAAAGTATAGCATATGTAAGGGATGATAGCTAATCTGTCTTTAAGATACTCTGAGCCTGATTCCTGAAGTGACTGAGAAATGAGACATCATCAACTCTTTCCAGAGGGAACCGATGCTGTCCCTGTAAGAACGGCGTAATTGATCCCTTAAATCATTCTGGGTAATCACTTAGCAGCTAGATTTTGAAAGGAGATGTTTTAAGGGCAGCAAAACGTTTTTGTTAGGAAAGTAAATAAAAATAAGAGGAAAAGGAAGCCGCTATGGTTTTCAAAAGAAGTAGCAGAAAAAAAAGTAAAAAGAGGGTAGCTTTCATAAACTATAAGAGATCACCGAAAGAGGAAGACGGTGATATCCGTTTGTTATAGTATAGCAGAATGAGAATGAGACTACAGAAAACCCCCCAAATATCAATGAAAGTGAGGTAGACATCAAACAATTTTCAGAAGATTGAGGTAATGAGGAGCTATCTAAACTAAAAGTGGACAGAGTGATGGAACTGGACAGGATGCATCTGAGGGTATTAAAGAAACTTAAAGAAGTACTGGCGACTGTGCTGTCTGACCTTTTTCAATGCTGCTTTAAGAGTCAGGAGTAATCCAAGAAGAGTGGAGATGGGCGGATATGGTTCCTGTCCACAAAAGCAGGTCAGTTAGTCTGACCTCTGTAGCACAAGTAAATTGATGGAAATGCTGCTAAAGCAGAGGATAGTATGTTTTATGGAATTTTTAGGGGATAACAGGACCCGAGTCAACATGGCTTTATTAGAGAAAGGTCTTCTCAGATGAATCTCGAAGTCAAAGATTAGGTAAAATACGTCGGGGTCACACTCTATAGACATCACTCATTCAGAACCTATATTAAAAACACAACAAAGGCGATATTTAACAAAATCAGACTATTACAACACATGAAACCTCTACTATACAATAATGATTTTAGAACAGTGATGCAAGCCATGATAACCCCTCATATCGACTATTGTAACAGAATACTTCATCCCCTCTTAATGGCACAACACATGGCGGCACATATTATCTATAACGCCCGTCGCATGGATCATACAACACCGATACTAAGTGCCCTGCACTGGTTACCAGTTCAGAGCAGAATAAAATACAAAATAATCATGATCTCATTCAAAATCATTAGAAATCTAGCACCTACAATCCTATCTCATCTAATTAAGATCACACCTAATGATCGACAAAGAAGGGACCAACTACATAATACTCTTGCAATACCAGCTGACTACCGGAAAACTAAACAATTCACTAGTACTAGAGCATTCGAGTACTTATCCCCGATGCTTTGGAACTCCCTCCCAGGTAGACTTAGAAGCATTCCAGACCTTCCCACATTTCAAACTCAACTTAAAGCTTTTCTTTTCATTGAACATTTTGGAGAAAATGAACCAAACTTAGAAGCAGACCCAACATAGCACACATCTCAACCACAGCACATTTGCAGCACACTACCGCAGAAGTGAAACATTCTCATCCATAACTTCACTAATCTTTCACTCTAATTCAATCTCGCCACACCTTTCTGAAGTCACACCCCTCCTACACCTACCTAGGAATCTACCAAGCTGTGCCTAAAGCTTCCTAATCAATGGTTTTGTATATTAGATAAACCCATAGAATCATGTAAATATCCTGATTGTTTGATCTTCCTGCACCTGTTATATTGTTATAATGTTTAGTGTATCCTTGTTGTTCTGTATGTAAATTGCTATGATTACCAGATATAGCGGTATAAAACTTACTCAAATAAATAAATAAATTAAATAAATCTGATCTTTGACTGGGTGGCCAAAGAATTGGATCAGAGGAGTGCATTAGATGTGTTATACTTAAATTTCAGCAAGACCTTTGTCACTGTTCCTCATCAGCTAGTTATAAGTAAACTGAGCCTTGGGGTGGGTCTTAAAGTGACAGACTGGGTTAGAAACTGGTTGAGTGGGATGCAACAAAGTGTAGTGGTAAATGGCATTCATTCTGAGGATAAGGATATTATGCTTGGTCTGCTGCTTTAACATTTTTGTAAGCAATATTGTAGAAGGTCTTTTGGGAAAGGTATATCTCTTACCAGATTATACCAAAATCTGCAATAGGGTAGACACCCTGAAAGGTGTGTATAGCACGAGGAGGGATCTAGTGAATTTGGCAATTAAGATTTTAATGCTAAAAAATGCAAGGTCATACATACATTTGGGCTGCAAAATATAGCAGATGAAGTACTTCAGTGCCCAAAAGAAGAGCAGAAGCTGGGGTGATTTTTGTGTGATGGTTTTAAGGTGTCCTAATAGGTAGAAAATGTGACCGCAAAAGCCATAAGGGTGCTTGGGTACATAGGGAGAGGCAGAGGAATGGTCAACAGGAAAAAGAAAACAGTGTTTTTGTATAAGTCTTTAATGAGACCTCATTTAGAGTATTGTTTACAATTCTGGAGACCACACTTTCAAAAGGATGGCATTGGTGAAGAGTATGGCTACTAAAATAGCTAGTAGTCTTCATCATAAAGCATTTGGGGATTGACAATGATCTCAATATGTATACTTTGAAGGAAAGGCAGGTGAAGGGAAATGATAGACCGGTGGTTCTTAACCTAGTCTTCTGGGAGCCCTAGTCCAGTTGGGTTTTCAGGGTGTCCACAATGAATATGCATAAGATAGATCTATATTTATTTATTTATTTAACATTTTTTATATACCGCACTATTTAACATCAGCGCGGTTCACAAGTAACATAAATGTCCAGTGTGGGGGGTCTACATTGGACTTACAGTGAAACAAGGAATTTAAACTTGGAGAACAGGTAAAACTATGTACATAATTCTTCAATATATCTATGCTTGTTATTTAAAGGTCGCTGTGGCGTGTAGAATCGAGGTTGGTAGGGTGGCTAATCGGGATAGGAGGGTTGGAGGGTCGGGGGGTGATTGGGGTGTCTGTTCAATGGATGTTGGGTAAGGGTGAAATGTGGCTATGTAATGTCTTCAGAGTTGGGAAAGCATTGAGGATAAGGCGGTATAGAAATAATGTTAAATAAATAAATAAATTGAAGGAAGAGGTAGTGCTTCAAAGCCTTTCTGAATTGGTGAAGGTTGTTTATAGCATGGATGTTGGTTGGTAGATTGTTCAAGCATGAAGGTGCGGATAGAGCAAAGGCACGGTCTCTAGAGGCTTTGTTGCATTTGGTGATGGTTTTCGGGAGTATTAGGGAGTTGGTGGCGACAGATCTTCTCAGTCTGTTGGGGGGGTGAGTTGGATAAGTTCAGAGAGGGCGCTGGCCGTGCATTTATGGATGGCTTTGAAAGTTATTGTTAAGATTTTGAAGGTGATCCTGTAGTGTACTGGGAGCCAATGTAGCGTTTTCAGGATAGGGGTGATGTGATCCCTTCTAGATGCTTGGTGAAGGGTTCGGGCTGCAGTGTTCATTGCTAGCTGCAAAGGTTGTAGAGAGCACTTCGGAAGGCCGTGGAGAATGGAGTTTGCATAGTCGAAGTGGGGCATCACCAGTGACTGAAAGACTGTTCGAAAGTCCTCTGGCTCAAGTAGCGGTCTGATGTGACGTAGCATCCGGATTTTGTGGTAGACTGCTTTTGAGATGTTGCCTATCTGGGCGTTTAAGTTGAGATGTTGGTCGATCGTTACTCCAAGGTAACGAATCATTGTCTTCGTGAGAAGTTCGGCATCACGTACTTTCAATGAAGGTGGCGGGGTGAATGCTTGGTCTCTGCTAATGAAAAGTACCTCCGTCTTTTTGAGGTTGATTTTGAGCTTCTGAGAGTGTAGCCAGTCTGTGACTGCGTTGAAGCATGAGGATAATCGGGATACGTCTGGGTGATCAGTATGTATTGGAGTGAACATGAGGACATCATCGGCATAAATTAGGCAGTTTACACCGAAAGACCTGATGATGGAGCAGATAGGCTGCATATAGATGTTGAAGAATAGGGCAGAGAGTGAGGAGCCCTGAGGGACGCCCTTCGTTAGTGGGAATGGGGTGGAGGTTGAGGAACTGGAGCGTAAATGCTGCCATCTATCATTTAGGTATGAGGTACACCATGTGAGGGCGGTGCCGTGGATTCCCTTCTCGGCGAGGCGGGACAGTAGTAGATCATGGCTGACGGAGTCAAAAGCCGCCGCAATGTCGAGGAAGATGAGGGCGAATCCCTGTTTGACGTTATCTAGCCCTGTTATCAGAGTGCTGAATAGGATTGTTAATAAGGTTTCCACGCCATGTTGCTCACGAAACCCGTGCTGGCGGGATCGAGGGTGAGTTATCCTCGATATGTTGGCTCAGTTGACGGTGGACTATTTTCTCTGAGATTTTAGCTAGAAGTGGTATGCTGGAGATGGGTCTGTATGAGTCCATCTTTGTGGGGTCAAGTTTATTGTTCTTGAGCAGCGGTCTAATTGAGGTTTGTTTTAGGCTTCGGGGGAAGACGCCTGTATGGAATGAGGTTCCAGTCAGTTTAGCCAGGAAGGTACTGAGCTCGGTACGTAGGGTTTTTATCCAGAATGCTGGACATGGGTCGTTTGGTGCTGTGGTGGTGTTTATATTCATAATGATGTCTTGTATATCTCTTTCAGTTGGTGTAGCAAAAGTGGAGATAGTACTTTGGATAACTGTCAATGCTTGTGTGGGTGAGGGTGGGGGGGAAAGGGCCAGCGTCATGTCTGGCGACCCGGAACAAGCGGGTAGGGTGGCCTGATTTGTTTTGGTTTGTAGGTAGTCTGCATATTTCTGTGGGTCTGGTTGGTTTGCCTGATCAGTAGAGGGTTCCTTAGCTAAGGATTTGACAATGTTGAACAGCTCATGTGGCTTATTCAGGGATCGTTGTACAACCTCAGCGTGGTATTGCCTCATTTTCCTCGAAACTGCTGTTCGGTGGGTGCACAGCTGGGCGGAGTAGGCTTCTTGGTTTTTGGTCGATCTGGAGCGGCGCCAGCGTCTCTCTAGCTGTCGGAGTTGTCGGAAGCAGTGGAAGCAGTGCATGTAAATAGTTACCCATGTTCTCCAAGTTCTATTCCCTGTTATGATGTAAATTCAATCAGTCTACTCTGATCTGAATACTCTTTGTTGAATGTAAACCGCACTGATAACAAATAGCGCGGTATATAAGAATTGTTAAATAAATAAATAAATGAAGATCCATCTCATGCATATTCATTGTGGATATCCTGAAAACCTGTCTGGCCTGGGAGTCCCAGAGGACTGGGTTGAGAATCATTATGACAGACATTTAAATACTTCCATGGTATAAATTCACAAGAGGTGGGCTTCTTTCAATTGAAAGAAAGCTCTGGAATGAGTGGTCACAGGATGAAGGTGAAAGGGGATAGACTCAGGAGTAATCTAAGAAACTATTTCTTTATGGAAAGAGTGGTGAATGCATGGAGCAGCTTCCCAGTAGGGGTGATTTCTTGTCTCTTATCACCTCTACTGGGAAAGCATAGTACAGAGGATCTCCAAGGGAGAGGAAGGGATTGTAGAGCTTAGTAGTACATATGGATGAGCAGACTAGATAGGCTATGTGGTTTTATCTGGAAGAAGGGAGGACAACGTCCACAGTAACAGAAACCAGAACATAAAAGCTTAAAAAGTTTACAGGAAACAAATACATTACCAAAAGAACGTAACAAAATTTATTTAGAGCCCGGCCCAAACTTTTAAGTTTTGAAGTTTTTATGTTTTTATTATCATTCTTACTGTCATTTTTATTACTTATATTTTAACTTTATGTATTTGTGTGTCCATTTTTAGACTCCTTATGACGGCTTAACGCCAGAACTTTTCAAGTTGGGTCCTCAATAAAATATTTTCTGGCAGGCTACTATAGTATGGCCGTGGTTTTGTGCTTTCCGCTCTTTGCTTGGTATATGGTTTTATCTGCCATCATATCTGTGTTTCCATGTCTCTTTGAATATCCTAAAGCTTCCACAGAGTCTATATTTGTTTGGGGAGTCCCAAATGTAAGACATTATAGTAGTCCAAATGATCGGTGACTAGTGCAGCATAAACCTTTCTAAATCATTGTGGGTCTAAAAAAGAGCTCAGTTGACAAACCAATATGTTGAAGGCACATCTGGCTACCACTGTCACCTGGGCCTCCATACTAACATTCAGTCTTTAGCCCTCACAGCATGGATGTTGAGCATCAAATAATAACTTCTCTGCATCTTCTACTCATTCAAGATATATATACTTTGAAAAAAGGTGGGAGAGGGGAGATGATGGATATTCAAATATCTCCATGCTATAATTGCACAGGAGGTAGGCCTTTTTCAGTTGAAAGGATGCTCTGGAATGAGGAGTCACAGGATGAAGGTGAAAGGGCATAGCATCGGGAATAGACTAAGGAAATATTCCTTTATGCAAAGGGTGATGATTGCATGGAACAGCCTCCCAGTGGGGGTGTTGGAGACAAGAACTCTGTTTGAATTCAAGGAAACTTTCCACCAGAAAATCCTACAACAGATTTTACGCTTGATGCTCAAAGAATGGTCAAGATCCATTCAAGTGCTCTGTGGTTTGTTTTATTGTATTTCAGTTTTCTGAATCATGGTTAGAAACATCAGATGGATTCACCTTAGCTCTGTTGTAGCATACCATGATTATCACAATGGTTTTGCCACTTCTTTTTGTCCCTTGGGTTCAAAGTTCCTGAAAAGCTTTTCTCTTATTAAACTACCAATGAATAAACCATTAGCACCCTGAATGATCTAAATGAAATCACCTTTTCATCCTTTGGAATCCAGAAGTCTTGAATGTGTTTCTTGTAAGATGTGGTTTCTGGTAACAGTGACATCATCATCTTAAGGGACTAGTACCTGCAGTTCACTTAACCATGTATTTTGTTTTTCCACAGCATAGTAGTCTTGAACTCATTTTTTCCATTTCTTGTGATTCAGTCCATTATTTTTCTTACATATTGTTTCCTAGATGTCATACTCGCAGAGGAGAAAAGCACATTATACACAAAGCTGTAAAAGCACTCTAGCATACTATATGAAAAGAATTCCCATTGCCTCAGACAAATCCCAGTTATCAATGTCCCTGTTTAATGTACATTACCAAGTTTAAGTTACAGTGTAAACCGCTTTGACTGAAATGATAAAGTGGTATTAAAAAACCTGTTATATAAATAAATTCTACTGCATTGTCAAGCTGCTCATCCTTTAACAATGGTTGACCCAAATTGACAAAAGCAAAGGGAACACACTCCAAGTATATAGACTGCATCCAGTTTTGTTATACCCAAGGTGTCCTAAGCTTGCAAGATAAGACAAAAGTGTATCATGTCAGAGCCATGGCAACATTGGTAACTCATCTATGTTCAGCTTCCATAGAGAACATTTACATGCTTCAACTTGGTCTTCAATTTATGCCATTATTTTCTCCTATTTCATAGATGGTGGATTTGGTCAAGCAGTATAAAGTCAACTGAATCCATCATTCTTTTTGGGTTACTGTCTAAAGTTCAGTAGCCCAAAGAACTGTGCAGGCAAGACGTTTTAATACTTCTAGATAGTCTTCATTCGTTTCTGCTCTAAGCATGCATCATTTGCAACAGTCAACTTGGGAGTTCCCACTCCTTTGGCTGATTCATTGGAGAAAGCAAAGTTGCTTACCTTTAACTTGCATAGGGGCGACCGTACAGGAATTCTCATGCATGCTTATAAAAACCTTCTGGTTATTTCAGAGTCTGGGAAGAACTGTGCTGTCAGATGACATCACCCACTTGTGTGGTTGATTTCGCCTGCTATCTATAGAAAAGTCCCATTACAGGTAAGCAGCAGTCAAGATGAAATAGAGAATCTGTTTTATCTGTATAATACTCATTTTCAAGCATATGGACATGTATGATAGAGATGAATATCTTTTATCCTCCAGGAGAAGATGAGGCTAGCAGAAGGGAAGACACGTTTTCGAGTAGAGCAGATTTTACTGCACATAGTGTTATAAAGATAAAATATCCCTATTTCATCTTGATTGCTGCTTTCAATTTCCTTGCCATGCATGCTTCTAGTCACCTCAAATCTGATCATACTACATTGCTCACAGAAGAAGATTAAGAGCTCCATTAAGAAAGGAAAGGAAGCCTAGGCACAGTAACTCATTAAGGGAAAGATGTAAATGTTGCTTACCAGTAGAGATGTTTTACCATAGATGGACAAAATGGATATATTTAGTGGCCAAGATTTTTGATTGAAAACCACTTATGTGATTGATTTTCACAGCTGGCCACTTAAATGTTTTTGATTGTCTGGTTCATTAGCTTCAGCAAAAGAGAAACATACAGCCAGTTACTTAGCTATTGAAGGATGGGCATTAGTTCCTGTTTTGGATATTCTTCATGACAGAGGACCTTACAGTGAGATCTTTTTTTTTTTTACAAACCATAATTTTGAGTAATTTGTTATTAGTATGTTAGCTTATTGATTCTGAGAACTGGGATTTTTCAGTATATTGTAATTAATTCTGGCTTTACCTTAAATGTTAAGAGCACAGTTTAGCATTATAGCTCTGTGCTGACAAGCAGGATTAAATTAGCCATACAGTCAAACCTCGGTTTTCATGATTAATCCGTTCAAAAAAGTCTGACTAAAACCGAAACGGACTAAAACCGAAGCAAGATTTCCCATAAGAAATAATGTAAATTCAATTAATCCGTTCCAGACACCCAAAAATATTGACAAAAAATACATTTTATAGAGAATAACTATATTTTTACATACAGAAAACAATGAGAAATACATATAAATGGCTAATGAAATGGATAAATGAACATTTAACATCACATTTAACTTTATTGAAGACTCTTGTTGAGGGGAGAGGGAGGAGGATAGGTTATTGTTTGGAAGGGGAATCCCCCTCCATAAGGACCTCAGGTATCAAGGCCCTATCCGGGGTTACTTCCCTTCTTTGTCTTTTACTGGCACTAGGACCAGCTTGAGAGTCACTGGACCCCTGTCGCACAAAAAATCTGTCCAGAGAGGTCTGTTTCTGGCGTCTCTTTAAGATTTGCCTAAAATGGAACAAGGCATTGTCATTGAACATGTTGCAGACACGGCTTGCAACAGCTTTGTTAGGGTGAAATTTCTCCACAAAACTTTGCAATTCACTCCACTTTGCACACATGTCCTTAATCACTGAAGAAGGCACCTTCTCTTCTCTCTCTTCTTCCTCCTCCTCTGAAGCAATTTCCTCAGCTACCATCTGTTGCTGTTCCACTTGAAGGTCTTGCAGCTCTTCAGTGGTTAGCTCTTCCCTGTGGTCGTCCACCAACTCTTCCACATCCTGGCCACTCACATCCAACCCCATGGACTGCGCCAAAGACACAATAGATTGCACAACAGGTGTAGGGTCATCAGGGTGAGCCTCAAACCCTTCTTCAAAATTCTTCTCGAGGACACATTCTGGCCACAATTTTCTCCAAGCAGAGTTCAACGTCCTGCAAGTTACCCCCTGCCAAGCCTTATCTATAAGGCTTATGCAATTGAGGATATTGAAGTGATCCCTCCAGAACTCTCTTAGGGTCAATTCAGTGTCCGAGGTCACTTCAAAGCACCTTTGAAACAGTGCTTTGGTGTAGAGTTTTTTGAAGTTTGAAATGACCTGCTGATCCATGGGCTGGATGAGAGGAGTGGTATTAGGGGGCAGGAACTTCACTGTGATGAAACTAAACTCCTCCAACAATTGGTCTTCCAAGCCTGGAGGATGAGCAGGAGCATTGTCCATTAGCAGGAGGCACTTGAGTGGCAATTGATTTTCCAGGAGGTATTTCTTCACACTCGGGCCAAACACTTCATTGACCCACTCAATGAAAATTAGTCTCGTGACCCATGCCTTACTGTTAGCCCTCCACATCACACACAATTTACTCTTGATAACATTGTTTCTCTTGAACACTCGGGGATTTTCAGAGTGATACACCAGTAAAGGCTTCACTTTGAAATCCCCACTAGCATTACCACACAACAAAAGAGTTAGCCTATCCTTCATAGGCTTGTGTCCTGGCAGTGCCTTTTCCTCCTGCATGATGTAGGTCCTCTTTGGCATTTTCTTCCAAAAGAGGCCTGTTTCATCACAATTGAAGACTTGTTGGGGGAGGAATCCTTCAGCCTCTACGTACTCCTTGAATTCATCAACAAATTCTGTGGCCCCAAGTTTGTCCGAACTTGCAGCCTCGCCATGCCTTACCACACTGTGTATGCCAGTTCGCTTCTTAAATTTCTCAAACCAGCCTCTGCTGGCCATAAATTCAGTAACATCAGCACTCGTTCCAGGCATTTTCTTTGCAAGATCTGCATGCAACAGCCTTGCCTTTTCACAAATTATCGCCTCTGAAACACTATCTCCCGCTAACTGTTTTTTGTTGATCCACACCAACAACAACTTCTCAACATCTTCGATTGTTTGCGATCTCTGTTTCGTTAGCGCATTCACTCCTTTCGCAACATCAGCTTCCTTAATTTCGTTTTTCTTCAGCAGGATGGAACTGATCGTTGATGCAGACTTCCTGTACATCCTGGCGAGATCGGCCACGCGTACGCCACTTTCATACTTTGCAATGACTTCTTTCTTGAATTCTATCGTGTTTCTCACCTTCTTTATCATCAAAGGGTTGGCATTCGGAACTTTCTTTGGCCCCATGGTGGCTTATTTAGCAGTCACACTCAATGAATGCGGGGTGATGCTCACTCAACGAGAAACAAAGGCAGACTGAATCACAAACGCACTTTGTATGGGCGCTCGATTCCGGGAAATGAGTGGCCGAGTCACGCGAGCAGGCGGACGAGTTTGATACAGACCATTTTGAGATCACTGCTCCCCTCAAAGTCTGTGTCAAGGCACAATGAGAACTTTTAGCAATTTGCAATCAGGAAGAGAGTCAATCCCACTTCTGGCCACAAGATGGTGCTCCAGAGGTATTTTTGGCAGACAAATTGTTTAAACTGCTGAGAAGGGAGAAAGATTAACAGCACAGTCAAGATGCAAATCTTCAGCAAAAAAAATCCAGAAATTTTTAAAGAAAACAGAAAAAAAAAAAGAAGGATCCACAAAAAAAAAAAAGGCACCAGCCACAGCCACCGGAAACACCACTCTCCCGCTCAGCATGCTTCCAGAGCCATGTGGCAATGGCTGCAGCAGCACGAGCTCCCGAAGTGTCAGCCAGCAGTAGAACAGCTCCTGTCACTTCTCTCAGCTGCCCGATCGTCCACAGCACAGCAAACACACAGATACGTAGGACACTAATCTGATCGCTGACTCCGTCTCAACAGCGTACCCCGCAAGAGAAAGAACTGCCTGCCACATTCATTTAACATCTCCTGCTTACCCATTCAATATCTCCTGCTACCCTGCTACCTCCGAGCCTGAGGGGGCGCTCCAGAGAACAGGCAGGCGGTGGAGAGATCGGGGCCTTCCTCTCTGCAATCCTTGCATCTCTGACTCTGGCTCGAGGATGTTGCTCACCTGACTTTCGCATTTCAACACGCGATCGGTGAGTCCGGGGGGGGGTAGTGCTGCCGGGACTGGGCAGGCAGTGTATGCAGACCAGCGGAAGGTGTATGTACACTATTGCAGTACTGTTGCTTTTCAGATCTGGCACACGCGATCGGTGAGTCCGGGGGGGGGGTAGTGCTGCCGGGACTGGGCAGGCAGTGTATGCAGACCAGCGTGTATTGCAGTACGAAAACCGAGGCGATAGACGAAAACCGAGACAAGATCTCAGTCTGAAAAGACGTCGAAAACCGAAACCGACGAAAACCGGGGCAACCGAAAACCGAGGTTTGACTGTACTAGTAAATGATGTCATTGGACAGTGCCGGCACCAACCCCATTCTTTTGAGCTCAAAATATGTGCAGGAGTTCCCGCCCAGCAGCTGCCGTCCTACTCCTCACTCTGATTTTGTCTATACATAGATTTGAATGCTTCTATTCCCCTCTCATGCTGCCTAAGCTAGGTTGTTTTAGATTCATTCAATCCTCTTCTTTTCTTTTTCTTTCCTAGTTTTCCATATTTCTCACCATTGAGTATAATTCCACAGCTGCCCTCTTCACTATGGTGAATCAGTCTCTGAGCTTCAAAAAAAATGCCCTTGTAGGTGAAAATGTTTATTTAAAACTTCCACATGGCTTCCTGTCACTGCCTTGGAAGCAAATATGATGTTTCTTAATACACCAACTGTCAGGCCCAGAAAATTCAGGGCCTTCAAGATAAAGTTTAGTTTAGTTTAGTTTATTTCAGTTTTGATATACTGTCCTTCATAAATGTAGCAGCAAGGTGGTTTACAATGCAAATAAAAGGAAAAAAATAAAACACGGATAAAATATTGTCCTAAAAACAAAAAGATTGGCACACATACAAAACACATATGATACTGTATACAGACACATTGTTAGATTGATTCACAGTGACAAAGACAGGCGCCCAAAATTAATTATAGAAAAAAAAATGGGGGGTGGGGGAGGTAGTATGGGAACACAAACAGCTTTAGTCACCACAACTCTCTGTTTCATATGCTTTGGGAGAAGTGGCTTTCAAAGCTTTTTTGAATTTTGAGTAGGATGACTATGTACAAGTATGATGGCTGTATAGCCATGCATTCCATAGAAGATGAGCTAATAAAAAAAATGCAATTTGGTGGGTTGTTCCTAGGGTGGAGTTGAGGAGTAGCCTAGTAGTTAGAGCACTGCTTGATAACTAAGAGAAAAGGGTTTGATTCCCAATGGTATTCCTTGTAGTTCTCCTAGGACAAGCAGGATGTGTCAGCCACACCTGGTGACGTCATCCGACGGCGCCACTGATACAGAAGTGCTCTCCTAGAGCTCAGAAAGGTAAGCCTTTCTGAGCACATAGTAATCTCCACCCTCGGGCCCGCCCCTACCTGGCTCTTTCTTCTGCCCTACCACTCGGATGGAAATATCAGCTCTCCAACCTTCCATTAACATGGATAAAGAAAAAATCTCCAAAAGAAAAAAAGATAAACAGGATAAGGGCAGCAAACCCGGTTTCAAAAAATGCCCACGCTGCTCTAAGAAGACGAATGCTACAGATGCACACGACCGATGCTTACGCTGCCTGGGCAAGGACCACCGCATGGAAGACTGTCTTCACTGTGCACAGACGCCCCCCAGGGCATGCCGATCCTGCAGCCATGCACTTCAGGATTACCTCGAGAAGGACTCTCCTTCCGATTCTCTTTCTGCAGTCCCGATCTCCTCCGGTAAGAAGAAGAAGCGACCTAATGAATCAGGAGGCACCGACCACATGGCCAACTCCAACATGGCCGCATCACTGAGCTCCTCGGCTGCAATCCAGGATGTGCCTCTTGGGGCCTCCATCCCCAGTCTGCCTGCTCCCTCCGGCAACTCCGACGCCTCCGGTGCCTCCCTACAGCGTCTGCCGGCAGCTCCTGCTCCCTCCTCCGAAGCTGTAAGCAGCAGGAAACAGCCCTCCCTCACTGGTGCCATTTTCCGCACCGCGAGGAAGGAGCCGCCCACCAAGCCTGCAATTGGCTCGCCCTCCAGAGACACGCCCGAGGCACATCAAGACCCGTCCACGGCACCCGCTATTGGCCGGTGCCACGGGGAAGCCTCCCATGATGCCAGGAAACCCCATGCAGCTCCCAAAGCTTGCCACAGCAACTCTCTCAAATGGCGCCGAATCCAACACTGCTCGGACAGCTGCTCCAGCCACGATTCTTCCCTACACCTGCGCCAGCGTTCTTCCAGCCACGCCAGCACTGGCTACTACAGGGGCTGCAGAAGCAGGGAGACACGCAGGAGGCACAGGCACCGCAGAAGGTACAGCAGCTCACCATCCCCTGCACCTTATTCGCCACGAAAAAAGCATAGACATGACTCCAGGGGGCACAAGCTACCATCAACTCCAGCCCCCCTTGACCCGGAGCACCCCCCAGCAGCCATGATGGACCTGTGAAAAACCTTCCTGGCTCTGAACTTTCCACAAACATCTCAGCCAGCTCAGCCTCACCTGCCAAGCACCAGGACACCGACCTCGCGGAGATCCCCTTCACTAATTGGGTTCTCCCCTGAGCCTTTCCCCTCGGGCAGCGAAGCTGAGGAAGTGGCCAAGCGCCTATCTTCACGCAGCCCTTCACCAGCGAACAGCAGCAGAGATTCTGCTTCTGAACCTCACTCAGCTCAACCCCTCCCGCCTTCGCCACTGGAGGACCTCACCTACCCCAAGTATCTCCAGAAACTCGCCTCAAGGCTCGCCCTGAATCCCTCGGACACCCCGGACCCTAGGAATGAGGTCCTGGGCCTTCTCAAATACCTGGATGCCCCTAGATTGGTGATTTCCATACCGATCCACCACCTCCTTCTGGACACCCTCAACTGCAACTGGCTGACCCCCGCCTCTATTCCACCAACGTCACACAGACTTGACGTGAAATACCAAGTCCAGCCCTCACCAGGCTTCGACAAGACTCAATTACCTCATCAGTCAATTGTCATGGAGTCCGCCCTGAAACAGGCAAAGAGCTCCCGCACGCATACCAATACACCACCAGGCAAAGACCATAAGACACTGGACGACCACGGCAAGAAGGTCTTCCAGTCCACCATGCTGAGCACAAAGATTGCAGCGCATCAATTCCAGCAGGTCCTCTATCTTGACACCATCCTCGACGGTCTCAAGAAGGTTTCGGATGACTTACCCAACGACAGCAAAGCCACCTTCTCTCCCCTTCTGGGGGACCTAACTGAATACGGCAAACACCTCATCCGCTCCACCTTTGACGCATTTGATGCTGCCTCCAGAGGAGCCGCCACGGCCATCGCAGCAAGACGCACGGCCTGGGTCAGAACCTCAGGCCTAAGAGCGGATACACACAAACGCCTGGTAGATGCCCCATGCACTGGAGACAACCTATTCGGAGCCAAAGTTAAAGAGACTGTTAGCAATATGAAGGAACACTTCGATACTCTCCAGTCTCTGGCGTCCGATGGTCTGGATAAAAGTTCCAGCTCCAGAAAGTCACAGGGCTCCTACTATCGAAAGCCTCAACAACCCAGATGGTACCAGCCTCAACAAAGGTGGCAGGCAAAGCGGACAAACTACCACTCCTACCAGCCAGCCTACCAAACCTACAACCAAAAACCGCGCAACAAGGAGCGCAGACCGCAAAAACAGACAGCAACCTCCTCAGGGAAAAGCACGCCATCCTTTTGACGCGACAACTCCCACACGCCGGCCGGTGGGAGGACGCATAACCTTCTTCAAAGAGGCGTGGGGGAGAATCACCACAGACACCTGGGTCCTGAAAATCATACACAGAGGCTACCGCATCCGCTTCATGGCGACCCCTCTCCAGAGGGCCCTTCCCCACTCCCACATACCACTTCATCTGGCCAAGGCGATGTCCCAAGAAATCGAGACTCTCCTGAACGCCTGGGCAATAGAGCCGGGTACCCAAGGAGGAAGCTGGAAGCGGCTTCTACTCCGGGTACTTCATGGTTCCCAAAAAATCTGGCGGAATGCGCCCAGTCCTCGACCTACACCACCTCAACAAGTTCATTCACAAAGAACTCTTCGGAATGTATTCCCTAGGGTCCATCCTACCCCTCATTCAACAGAATGACTGCCTAGCCTTGCTGGACCTCCACAATGCCTACGCACACATCCCTATTCACCCGGCCCACCGGAAGTTTCTACGTTTCTCCATCAAGTGCACACATTACCAGTACAGAGTACTTCCACTCGGCCTCTCCTCCGCTCCGAGAGTCTTCACCAAATGCATTGCGGTAGCTGCAGCTCACCTCCGGAAGTCTGGCACCTGTGTTTTTCCATATTTGGACGACTGGCTGATTGCTGCGCCCTCAAGGCCAGCCGCAACCAAGGCGATGCACCAGACCACCTTGCTCCTCTCCACCCTGGGCTTCCTCATCAACTTCCAGAAGTCACAAATGCAACCCAAACAAACATTGGACTTCATTGGAGCAACCCTTTGCACCCGCCAAGCAAGAGCCTTCCTCCCCTTAGCCAGGGTGGACAACATCTCCCGTCTAGCCCGCCAAATCTCAGTGGCCAAAGACACATCCGCCAGAACACTCCTACGCCTGTTAGGCCACATGGCAGTGACCACACATGTCATCCAACTCACCAAATGCCACATGAGAGGTCTGCAGTGCCACCTCCATCGCCAGTGGAACCAGCGAACACAACCACTGTCTCAGCGGATAACCATAGACCAGAAAATACAGGCCTCCTTGTCCTGGTGGATGTGCAAGATGCACTTCTCCCTTCGCAGAGCCTTCAGGGATCCCCTTCCCGACCTCACCATCACCACAGATGCCTCCAACCGGGGCTGGGGCGCTCACCTTCTGCATCTAGGTACCCAAGGAATGTGGACAGCACAGGAGGGCAGATTGCACATCAACCTGCTAGAGTTGAGGACCATCAGGTATGCACTGCAAGCTTTCCAAGCCTGGCTGAACGGCAAAATGGTGCTAATTCTGACAGACAACCAAGTCGCCATGTTCTATGTCAACAAGCAGGGAGGCATGGGCTTGCTACCCCTCTGCAAGGAAGCACACACAATATGGAACTTTGCCTGATCCAGAGATTGCCACCTCCTTGCCAACTACCTCCCGGGCGAACTCAACAACCTGGCACACAAGCTCAGCCGCCAGCTGCTACCCCATGAATGGTCGCTCCACCCGGAGATCACAGCCTCTCTCTTCCTCAAGTGAGGCCATCCACAGTTGGACCTCTTCGCACACCCCAACAACACAAAGTGCGCAGACTTCTGTTCCAGACACCTGGCGAACCAGAGGGTTGCCACGGATGCCTTTCACCTACACTGGGGGAGGCACAAGCTTCTTTATGCCTACCCCCCGATGCCACTCATCTCCAAGACCCTGCAGAAGGTCATCACCGACAGGGCCTCCGTAATCCTCATTGCACCATTCTGGCCGAGGCAAATGTGGTTCTCTTCTCCAGTGCCTCTCGTGGAACCTCCCTCCGGTCTGCCTTCCCATGTGCCCGGACCTCATCTCCCAGGACGAGGGGAAAACCTTGCACCCCAACCTTACTACCCTGGCACTAACGGCATGGAAATGGATAGGCGTTGCCGTTCAAACTTAAACCTCACGAATGAGGTCCAGCAGGTCATCCTGGCCGCCCGAAGGGACTCAACCAGTCGCTCCTATGCATTCAAATGGAAGAGATTCAACACCTGGTTCGGGACAACAGGGGCCTGCCCCCTCTCCTGCCCCATACCCCAGATCCTCCAATACCTTTCCTCCCTATCTCGTTCCGGACTCCAGACCTCGTCCATCAGGGTTCACCTGGCGGCCATCGCAGCCTTCCATGATCACCTGGACGGCAATCCCATCTCGTCACACCCCTTGGTGTCATGCTTCATGAAAAGTCTTACGAACCTAAGGCCCCCCGTCAGCAAGCCTATACCCGCCTGGGACCTCAACATAGTGCTCGAGCAGCTCACAAGGGATCCCTTCGAGCCACTGGATCAGGTCCCTCTCAAGTTTGTCACTTGGAAGACGCTGTTCCTCATCGCCATCACTTCCGCCAGAAGAGTAAGTGAACTCCAAGCGCTGGTGGCCCAACCTCCTTACACCACGCTCCATCCTGGATACGCATCCCTGTGGACCCACCCCAAGTTCCTGCCCAAAGTGGCGTCTACCTTTCATATCAGTCAAACAATCGAGCTTCCTGCCTTCTACCCGGAGCCACACAACAACCCTGAAGAGTGTCGCCTCCACACTCTGGACTGCGTATGCGCATTGCGCACATACCTATCCCGGACGGCAACTACCCGCCGGGCCAACCAACTCTTCATGTCCTTCAATCTGAACAGACGAGGACAACCGGTCACCAAGTGAACCCTATCGCAGTGGATCACAGCCTGTATTTCCCACTGCTATTCGAGTGCCAGTCCCACTGCTAGTTGAGTGCCAGCCCCAGCCCACATCCATGCCCACCAGTTACGGGCCATGGCTGCCACGCTAGCAAACCTCAACATGGTGCCGCTCAACCACATCTGTAAGGCCGCGACCTGGGCCTCGCCCCCACACCTTCTAGAGACACTATTGCCTGGAACGCTTGTCTCTAACGGCTCGTTCGGCCATTCCTTGCTAAGTGCAGGAATCCAGCCCTCAACCTCGACCGCACCCTGAGGAAGGCGAACTTCCTCTTCTGACGTTGAATGTTACTGTTGAGGAGGACTACCTCCTCCGCTGTTGAACGTTGATGTTGATCTCACTAATTGTTTGCTCACTGTTGTTAAACCCAATTGCCTGCTCACGTTCCATGGAGCTACTGTTGCTGCTGTTCTTGTACTGTTGTGATGTTATGTTTGTTTATGTTTATGTTTATTTAGATTTGATATACCGCTCAGGCCAGAGGCATTAGAGCGGTTTACAATGCAATATCATTCTAGGAAATAGGAAAAGAACGCCATTATATAATAGGACAGAATAGAGGATAGAGACAGTCAAACAGATAATAGTAGAGGAGAAACATAGAACAGCAGGTTACCACATCACAGATGCATGTCAGCCCAGTCCAAGTCATCAGTGCAACTCTCTGCAACAAGCGCCACGGACCAACGCCTAAGGGCCATGCCAAAGGGCCCTCTGGCGAGGCCCTCAGGTGCGGGCCCGCCTCAAAAGCGGCGGTTTTTATGGTGGTGAAGGGCCGCTGGTAGGCAGGTCCGGGAGGTGAAGGGGAGCTCCTGCTCACTCCCTCTGTGACTGGCTGCTGTTTCCCGCGCCTCAGAAGCGGCGGTTTTTATGGTGGTGAAGGTCCGCTGGTAATGCTCATACCTCCATCAATAAAACCGTGTTGCATCCTAAGTGCTCTTGACTATATTTCATAAACCGCAGGCCTCCGCCTTCCACAGCTACAGTGGCTACGCCACTTTGGTGAGTCACCAGGTGTGGCTGACGCATCCTGCTTGTCCTAGGAGAAAATGGGATTACTTACCTGTAATGGGAGTTCTCCGTGGACAGCAGGATAAGTCAGCCACACATTCCCACCCTCCTCCCCTACGTCGAAGGCATGTGGTCCGCGATATTCCTCTGCAGGCGGACCACGCCCCTACCCGGCAATGGAACGGCCGCAAGCTAGGTACTAACTGAGCCAGGTAGGGGTGGGCCCGAGGATAGAGACTGCCATGTGCTCAGAAAGGCTTACCTTTAGGAGTACCTATTAGAAAAAACCCTACTGCACCAGGTAAAATATCAAAGAACAGACTAAACCTTGGCGTGATCAAAAAAGAACCTCTATCATTAATTTTTGTCAGAGTGACCAATTCAAAAGAGGGAGGAATAGAAAACCTTCCCCTCGCTGTGGTCACTCCTTTTAATCAATTTAGAAAACAGTGTATCAAAAAACACTTAGCTTATAAACTTTCCGTGAGCTTGAAAGAATTCCAGAATTCGTGATGAACAACGTGACACGTTTCGGGTCCAAAAAGGTTTCTGACCCTGCATCAGGTTAAATAAATGAATTCCGTGATTAAAGCTTTAATGAAGCATTGTTGACAGACTGGTACCCGTAGCTGCTGTTATTGTATCAATCCATCTCATTGCTGGCCTTCCTCTTTTGCGTTGACCTTCTATCTTGCCAAGTATGATGTCTTTCTCTAATGATCTCTCTCTTTGCATGATGTGTCCAAAGTATGAAGTCTTGTCATCTGAGCTTCTAAAGAAAGCTTAGGTTGATCTCCTCTAGTACTGACTGGTTTGTTTTTTGGGCAGTCCATGGTATACGCAGTATTCATTGCCAGCAACATAATTCAAAGGCATCAATTTTCTTCCTGTCTATCTTTTTCACTGTCCAGCTTTCACATCCATATGATGTTATTGAAAATACCATGGCCTGAACAAGTTGAATCTTTGTATGGAGAGAGACATCTCTGCTCTTGAGAATCTTGTCTAGGTCTTTCATAGCCATTCTGCCAGAGCAATGTGTCGTCGGATTTCTTGACTGCTTGTTGCTTCTTTATTGATAGTTGATCCAAGTAGGTTAAAGTTGTCCATGATTTCAATTTCTTCTCCTTCAACGATGAATTTGTTGATTTTGCCAGTTGTCATGATCTTTGCCTTCTTTACATTAAGGTGCAGGCCCATTTTGAGACTATGTTCTTTGATCGTGAGAAGCAAATGTTTCAGATCATCTTCACTTTCAGCCAGTAATGTGGTATCATCAGCATAGCGAAGGTTGTTGATGAGTCTTCCACCAATCTTCATACCTCTGTTGTCTTCATACAATCCTGCTTCTCTGATGATTTTTTCTGCATATAAATTAAACAGGTAGGGGGAAAGTATACAGCCTTGTCTTACACCTTTGCTTATTTTAAACCATTCTGTTTTTCCTTGTTCCGTTTGAACTGTTGCTTCTTGATCAACGTACAGATTGTGCAAGAGAACGATCAGGTGTTCTGGTATACCCATGCTTCTTAATGTGGCCCAGAGTTTCTCATGGTTTACACAGTCAAAAGCTTTGCTATATTCGATAAAGCACAAATAGATATCTTTTTGGTATTCTTTAGTCTTTTCAAGGATCCATCTCACATCCGCGATGATGTCTCTCGTTCCTTGCTCTTTCCTGAACCCTGCTTGCACTTCAGGTAGTTCTTGTTCCAGGTATGGTTGTAGTCTCTGTTGAAAAATCTTCAGTAGAATCTTGCTGGCATGTGGGATCAGAGCGATTGGGCGATAATTTCCACAGTCAATTGGATCACCTTTCTTTAGTATTGGTATAAACACAGATCTTTTCCAGTCAGTTGGCCATGATGTTGTCTTCCAAATTTCTTGGCAGAGTCTTGTATGTATAGTAACAGCTGCATCAGATTGCTGTAATACTTCTATGGGAATGCCATCAATGCCTGGTGCTTTATTCTTTGATAAGGCTTTCAGTGCTGCTTCAACTTCTTCTTTCATCACCAATGGTTCCAGATCATAAGGTATAGGTTGAAATGACTGTTGATCCACTTGATCTTTATCATATAAAAATTCTGTATATTTTTTCCACCTTTTCTTGATCTTCTCAACATCATTCAACATAGAACCTTGAGCATCTTGTAACATTCCGATTCGAGGCTGGAATTTTTTCTTTAACTCTCGTAGCTTTAGGAAAGCTGATCTTGTTCTTCCTTTAATAGTTTCTGCTTCTATTTCCTTGCTTGTGTCATTGGAGTACTTTTCCTTGTCCTGTCTTTCTGCACGTTGGAAATCTCTGAGTTCTGCAATTGTCTTTCTTTCTCCTCTGACTTTAGTTTCTCTGCGTTTCTGAGCAATTTTCAAAGTTTCTTCAGTCATCCATTTTGGCCGTTTTTGTTTTTTCACTTTTTGTAGAGACTTCTCGCTTTCTTCCAACACAACCTTCTTGATGTCATTCCATAACTCTTCTGGAGCTCTGTCATTTGTATCTAAAGCAGCAAATCGATTTTGCAGGCAGTCTTTAAATTCCAGTGGTATATTCTCAAGGTCATATTTTGCTGCATTCATGAGTGGTTTGCTCTTTTCAACTTTAGCTTGAGTTTGCATACTAGTAGTTGATTATCTGTACCACAGTCAGCTCCAGGTTATGTCTTTGTTGTTGATATAGAGCTTTTCCATTGTTGACTTCCACAGATGTAGTCAATTTGATTTTTGTACAATCCATTGGTGAAGTCCATGTGTACAGTCGCCACTTGTGTTGCTGGAAGAAGGTGTTTGAGATGAATAGATCATTGGTCTTGCAGAATTCTATCAGTCTTTCTCCAGCTTCATTTCTGTTGCCAAGTCCATATTTTCCAATCACTTTGCCTTCTTCTTTGTTGCCAACTTTTGCGTTCCAGTCACCCATGACTATCAGGATATCCTGTTTGCATGTTCTGTCAATTTCAGCTTGAACTTGTTCATCAAACTCTTCAATTTCATCCTCTTCTGCAGCTGTTGTTGGGGCATATACTTGAATTATAGTTGTGTTGATAGGCATTCCTTGTAGACGAATAGAGATTAAGCGTTCACTGACTGCATTGTATTTCATTACAGTTCTTGCAAGTTTCTTCTTTATTATAAATGCAACACCATTTCTTCTTTGTCTTTCATTTCCAGCATAGTAGACCATGTGATCATCTGATGCAAAGTGCCCGATGCCAGTCCATTTCGGTTTGCTGACACCCAACAGATAAAGTTATACACGTTCCATTTCATTCTTGACCACCTCCAATTTCCCTTGGTTCAAGCTTCGTACGTTCGATGTTCCAATATGTAAGACATCTTTACAGCTTCTGACTCTCATTTCATGTGCAGCTACATCAGCAGTCAGACATCCCGAGGGCTTTGATCCAATCACATCATAAATGCTGGCTTTACTCTGAAAAGTCTTCAGCTCCTCCCCGGTAGCTAATTGAGTGCCTTCTGACCTGGGGGTCTCATCTTCCAGCACTATAATGCAATTTGTTTTGTTGTGACTATCCATTGGGATTTCATGGCAAGATACAGAAGTAATTTGCTGGGCCTTTCCTCCACGCAGTTTAAGTTTAGTGTTGTTGCCATTGTCACAGAAATGTGATCCTCTGCTGTCAACACTGTCCCATTCTTTTGCTGCCCAGATGAGTGGTTTGTCTTGGTCTGGCACTTCAGCTGAGACCTGTCCATCTTGGGAGACCCTGCCAGTAGTTAAACCACCAATAGCTTAGCCCTCAGCATCACTGAGTGGAGTGGAGTGGCCTAGTGGTTGGGGCAAGGTACTTCAGGCCAGAAGGTCGGGGGTTCAAATCCCACTAGAGGACAGCAACCTTGGGCCGGAAGGACTGGCGTTTCTAGTCCCACAGGTGCTCCTTGTGGTCTTGGGCAAGCCACTTAACCCTCCACAGCCCATGTTCCCTGTAAAATAGTTATCTCCAAGTTATAATGCCCTGTTCAATGTAATTTCAGTTTGTTCAATGTAAACCGCACTGATGCAGAATAGCGCGGTATATAAGAGAATGTAAATAAAATAAAAATAAATAAAACCCCTCACAGCATGACAAGCTGCAAACCAAGTGAGAGGCTAGAGTATTTATTAACAGCTCTTATTGTTCATAGAGTTTTCTTAATAGCTGTATTGGAGATCTTGTTAAATGAAGACCCAGTTCTTGTGCTCAAACTCTGCGAACAATCATTTTCCGAGAGACACGGGTGCTGTGTAATAGATAGATAGGTTACTTCCAATTGGACTAAAAGACCTACAAATAGATTCCACTTTACTTTTGAAATGGTTTGCTAAATTAAGAGCTGAAGCTTGAGCAAACTAAGCAAATCCGCCACAGGTTCTGTCATAAGTTTTTAGTTACGGCTTCACCAGCCTGAATGAGTCTGATCTCGGAAGCTAAGTAGAGTTAGGCCTGGTTAGTACTTGCATGGGAGATCACCTTGGAATACCAAGTTCTGTAGACTTAATACATAAAAGAAAGGCCTATCAATCTACTTCTGATTGCACCTTGCCATGAAAACCCAGGGGCTGGGTTGCCAGGAGTCAGCATTGAGTTGATAGCACACACATATATATCACATCATAAAGTTTTTTTTAGCCTGGTTATTACTTTACTGAGACTTTTCTAAAGTTGAAGTAATTATTCCTTTTTGCTGCCCTGCTCTCTTTGAGAATAATGTTGATGTTCTTTATAAACTATTAATACAGCACATTTTTTTTAATCATGCTAGTGTTTCTCTGTAATTGCTGTTTTAACAGAGTTAGAACCAAATGGTACCAGGGGTGATAACCCCAATGTCATTTATGATAATGCAGAAGGGCTTCAGTGTTAATTGCCGTAGTTTGCACTGTATTCCAGGTTTTACTGTAACCCTTAACAGGTAGGTATTTTTTTAAAACTAGCAGAAAATCCATACATGTTATAGCCAAAGAATCTAAATCAGTAGTGTGTATATTCCTAGACCAAAATATAGAGTGTATTAAAGCTGAGTCTTCAACTTTACTAGGAACAAGGTCACTACCTCTGGAGCTGCTATTCTCCTTAGGTATTTCACTGGAAAAAGGTAAGGAGAAAGGATCCAAAAGGTGCTCTTCTGGAGGCTAAGCTGAGAATAGGCATGGAAAGCATTGCTTGACCTTCAAAGGACCCCATGGGAAGTGGCCTAAAGGCTTTTGCCCTTACCTAGAACAAATCTGTTCAGAGGCTGGTGCCAAAAAAGCCACCCCCCTCTGCACCCTCACAATCACTGGCACCAAAACACCAGGTGTTCATGACATTAAAGCACCAAGGATCATCAGTTCTGCAGCAAGCATTGGTGCCAAAGCACCTGAGGCCCTTGATACCAGAATACATGGATCCCTCAGCACCAAAGCACTTCTGAGCATGATATAGCTCTTAGTGCAGAAGTGTGGAGGGATGAGGCATAATTACATACAGCATGTGATTCTGGAAAACAATATTTAGCAATACAAGAACTGAAGATTAATGGATGATTGCAGATTTCCAAAACAAACGCAGCTGTGCTAAGAAACAACCTGTAATCTGCTGAAAATGGACAGCACCAGCAAGCAGACAGCTGAAATAAAGAATCAGAACTTCAGCCCTGCTTAAAAATCTACATATATGCTAACATAAGCTGCAGAGACTACCTATATGGCAGTCATGAAAACATGTTAATCTGTGGGGCATGCTAACTAAAGTGCCATGATTAGCATGCTATTTATTTATTTAACAGTTTTTCTATACTGCTTTATTCTATGGTCAAAGTGATTTACATTGCAACAGAACATTATACATTAACCAGGGAAATCAACTTGGAGGTAACATTTGCTTACTGTAGGTAGGAGAGTCTAGGGTATTATTAAAGACCTATGTGGTCAAGGGAGGGAAGCATCGTGGGGGAGGGGAGGAGGGTTCTGTAGTTGAATTAAGGTTGTCAGAGAAGCAGTCTTTGAATATGTAAGTCTTTATGACTTTTCGGAAGGTTGCGGAGTCCACTGTGGTCCGTAGTTTCTCAGGAATAGCATTCCATAATTGTGGAGCATAAAGTGAGAAGGTTCTCTTTGAGGTGGTGGAGCTGCTTTTCGTAATTAGTGATGGTGTGCATAGCATAGTCTGTAAGCCAGTTTATCTTTTTCTGTTGTCAGGTAGGACTTGAAGTAGGGTCTGCAAGTGTGGCACGAAAGAGTTGTTGAGAATCTTGAAAGTTGTGAGAATAGATTTGTATTTTATGCATTCTATTATTGGTAGCCAATAAAGTTGTCTTAATAGGAGTGTTGTGCTCTGTTTTCCGTGAGTTGAAGAGGGTTTGTGCTGCAGTGTTGAGTGCAAGTTGGAGCGGGTGAATAGCTGCTTTTGGAAGGCCTTGAAAGATGATGTTGCAGTAGTCAAAATGCGGGAAGATGGTTGCTTGGAGGACTGAGTGAAAGTCATGGTTGGTTATTATACTGCGGCAGGACCGTAGCAGCTGTGTCAAATGCAGAGGCTGAGGAAAGGATATAATGATGTGCTAGCCATGTCACTTGCAGAGTCATTGCGACCAAATGGACAGTGGGCATGTGCACTGTGAAGACATGCACTAGGAGCATCTTGTACTTGCTTGCTACTAATCAGATGCTATAGGCTGCAGTAGGCAAGCAAAACCCTGCAGAGCAGACAACAATGCATTGCCCCCGATCCCACTAACAAGGCACATAGTAAGTTGGGCAGTAAAGCTCTGAGATTTGGCTTTCTTGATTTGCATGCCCTCTCGTGCATAATGACCATGCTGCTGTACCTTTTGTGGGAGATAGGGTGCAAATGCAGCAACTGAAGCAGCAAGGTTTCCGTATGGGAATGGGTAGGGTGCAGCAGTGGCCACCATGTACAACAGCCATAGGAACCCAATTCACCCTGAGTCACCCGGAGTGCCTGTTTACCAAGGCTGTAGTAGACTTACCAGAACTCTAATGTCGGAGGAGGGATTCCTACCTATCACTTCCTTTATATATCTGGCACAGTACTGTAGCTATTGAGGAGTGCTGCCTCCATGTGGGAGAAGGGGGCACTAGAGTCTAAAGATCTTCATGCCCAATGCGGTGATCACACAGATGTGGAGGGAAGACATGGCTGGAGCAGCCAGCCAGTCATCCCTTCCACCCTAAGGGGCCCACCACTTAGGACACATACCCCTGTGGCTAACCTTTTCCAGGGGGGGATGCCATCCATAAAGGGCACCTATGTTTCTACCATGAAGAGGGCTCTGAGAACATACCACAGTACCTCTGTGCACCCCCATGGAGATGGGCAACCCCAATCAGTTCCCAAGAAACTGAAAACCCACACACCATTACATATGACATGCCAGACTGGGTCAGAACAAGATCCATCAAGCCCAGTATCCTGTTTCCATCAGCGGCCAGTCCAGGTCACAAGTACCTGTCAGATTCCCAAAAAGGTACACAGATTCCACAGTGCTTGTCCTGGGATAAGCAATGAATTTCCCCAGTCCTCCTTAATAATGGTTTATGGACCTTATCTCCAGCAATTTGTCCAAACCTTTTTTAAAGCCAGCTACACCAACAGCTTTTACTACATCCTCTGGTAATGAATTTGAGAGTTTGATTATGCGCCGAATGAAAAAAATATTTTCTCTTATTAGTCTTAAAGGGTTATATTGTAGCTTCATTACGTGTTCCCTAGTCTTTCTACTTTTTGATGGAGTAAACAATCGGTCTACATTTACCCGTTCCACTCCATTCATTAGTTTATAGACCTTTAGTATATCTCCCTTCAGCCATCTTTTTTCCAAGTTGCCGTAGCTTTTTAAGTCTTTCCTCATAGGAGTGTCCTTCCATCCCCTTTACCATTTTAGTGGTTCTTGTCAGTACTTTTTTTTTTAATGCTATATCCTTTATAAGATATGCTGACAAGAATTGCGCATAATATTCAAGGTGTGGTCACACCATGGAACAATACAGAGGCATTATAATATCCTTGGTTTTATTCTCCATTTCTTTCTTTATGATTCCTAGCATTCTGTTTGCTTTCTTGGCAGCCGCTGCATACTGGGTGGAGGATTTCAATATATTATCCACGATGATGCCTAAATCATATTTTTAGGTGGTGGTTCCTAATGTGGGTTGTTCTTCCTAAATGCATAACTTTGCACTTGTCCACATTTCAATTTCATCTGCTATTTGGACGCCCAGTCTTAAGCATTGAAACATGGTGGCAGAAAAAGACCACATGGCCTATCTAGTCTACCCTTCCATGTTAACTACTACATGTAATCACACCGCTGCTGATCGCTGGAAGTAGCGGTATATAAATGTTTGCTAAATAAAAATAAATAAATAAAATACAATAGTCCCCTTTTTTTCCTTTAGAGATCTTCTGTGTTTGTCCTATGCTTTTTTTAACTGGATACTATCCTCATCTCTACCACCTCCACTGGGAGACTATTCCATACAACGACCACTCTTTCCATAAAGAAATATTTCCGCATATTACTCCTGAGTCTATCCCCTTTCACCCTCTTCCTCTGTCCCCTTGTAGCAGAGCTTGCTTTCAATCAAAAGAGGCTCTTCTCCTGTGCATTTATGCCATGGAGGTATTTAAAAAGTCTCTATCATATCTCCTCTAACCCACCTTTCCTCTAAAGTACACATATTAAGATACTTAAGTCTGTCCTCATATGCCTTAATACGACGACCACTGACATTTTAGTAGCCATTCTCTGCACGGACTCCAACCTGTTTATATACTTTTGAAGATGTAGTCTCCAGAATTGCACATGATACCCCAAATGAGGTCGCACCAAAGACTTATACAGAAGCACTATCACCTCCTTTTTTTTCTGCTGGCCATTCCTCTCCCTTTGCACACAAACATCCTTCTAGCTTTCGTCATCACATTTTCTACCTGTTTAGCTACTTTAAGATCGTCAGACACAATCATGCCCAGGTTCTGCTCTTAAAATTTTATAAAAGTTAACAAAAACATCCTTGTACAGAAAATGACAAGGCAGTAGAACAAAACAAAACAAGCGAATACAAAAACAGAAGCAAATAAAAAACCCTAACTGCCCACCCTAGCCCACAAACAATGAAGCAAAGAGGGGTGAATCCAGCACTAAGTAAAGTATCAAAAGGTTTCATTAAATGTAGCTAGATAAGTCTCAGGCATACAATAAATCATGGCTCATCAGGCATGGAGTCAATATAGGCTTCTATATGCCTCGCATTCACAAAGGCTAGCAGCTGGGAGAGCTCATAGAAATTGTAAGAAACAGCTTGGTATTTCACCAAGCATTTACACAGGTGTTTAAGAAAAAAAGCCCTCCCAGCTGCAATACCCCAGGGCACAGCAAAATAAATTCTTTGCGGCGATGCTGAGTGGCTTTAGCCAGGTCAGGAAAAATATTAATTTTAAACCCACAAAACAGGATATTCCTTTTATGGAAGAAGAGCCTTAAAAGACACTCCTTATCTGATAAAAGGGCAAATGTTACCAATTGTGTACCAGAAACCGCATGTTCTTCCTGTGAGGATTCTAACGTGTGTTATATTTACAATATCAGAGTGTTGAACCTCTGTTCCCACCGGAGGAGATACTTTCCTTCTACTAGGTAAATAAAACAGCTTCACAACTGGGGGAAGCGATTATCGTGGGACCACAAGAACATTCACCAAGCATTAATTAAACATGTCTCTCTCCGGCATAGTAGTAACATAAGGAAAATTGATTAACCAAAGGTTGTTTGCTCTAGACATATTCTCCAAATGCTCCAGCTTAGAGTCCACTAGAGAAAAGTTCTTAAACAAATAGTTCCAATTGGGCCTCAAAGGACACCAGCTTAGGTCGAGCTTCCAGAACCTCAGATTTTACTGACTTGACAGAATTAGACAACTGTTCAATCTTAGCGGAGGTTTCTTTAACTTTGGGTGCAAGAGAGGATACTTGCAGCAGAAGAGCTTCTCCACGCAATACAATCGCTGACCAAATGGATTCCAAGGTGAAGTTTGCTGGCCTCTCAAGTTCAAAAGATGGAACTTATTCAGACTGGCTTGCCAACGCCTCTGTTCCTGCTGGCGTACTGTCTCCTCATGGCTCCGTAACGCGACCTTCTGATCTGCTTCAACCTGATCGTGCTGCAGCATGAGCGTGTTGGAGTTGTTCCGAGGCAAGCATACTCACCACCCCATTCACTCCCATGCCTGGCCTTTGTTGCTCAAACGACCCCAACGCTTCCGGGAAAAGTCACAGCAACAGGCATTCATCAGGAGACATTGACAACATGCTGCTTTCTGTGCAGGCCATGTGTCAGGGGAGAGAAACAGTGACTCCAAAGCAGATCCCGGGTTACTCAGCCCCAAAGCACCTGCAAGCGGAGTTTCCTCCCCCAAAACCGGAGACCACTGCAGCCAAACTAGGTATGCATCCAAAGGACTAGCAGTAGAAGAAACTTGCATAGAGGCTGTGGAGGTTTGGGATGGCAACAAACCCCTTAGCATTCTGCTTTCTGCCCTTTAGGACATAGGAAAATAAAGGAGGGAGGTTCTGCAGGCCAGATTTAGGCTTTTAGGTAGGCAGCTGAACTCCAGAACTTCTAGAGTAGCATTCTCAGAAATGCTTCACATTCCACATGCAGGACCCAAAAGGAAGGTAAAGCTCTGGAATCAGTGGTGCCGACTTGTACCAAGGCAGCAGGCTCCTCCCCAGCACCATCTAAAACCTTATCTAGGTGGTGCATGAGGTCCACTATCTTCATACCAGGCAGGCATGTTACCGGTACTCCTCACATCCACCAGCCACCCAGCTTATCTACATGCCTTATGATTGCATTGCCAACTATAACAGCTAGCCTAGCCCTTCCCTCATGGGCATATGGCCCTGGAGAAACCACCTCTGTGCAAGAGAGTTTTACACCACCTGGAGGACAGGTCCTAGCTACAGGATCAATTCCTGCGACACCAAGGTGATGCTCTCCTTCCATGTGACCTCTCTCCTCCATGGCAATAGAGAGGCTGCCAGACTAGAAGTGGGACTTCAGTACAACATCCCTGTAAGTATCATCTATATACCTCTCTGTCTTCCTTAGCTCCTCCAAGTCTGCTACTCTAGCCTCCAGAATTTGGACTTGTTCCCTGAGAGCAAAGAGCTCCTTGCACCTCTTGCACACTTAAGACCTCTCCCCAACTGGGAGAAAGTCATTCATTGGGATCCCACAACAGCTCCCCAGGTCTGTGTAGCACCTCATCCCCTAGGCATGGGACTGGGGGAGAAATTGCCGATCAGGGATTTTGCAACCAAGCTAGCCCATGTTCCATAATAGAAATGTATTATAAGTATCTCTTCAAGATCAGTAGGCCAAAGATATGTCCTCTTTATAGTCAGGGTGAAGTGCCATCTGCCCACAGGAACCGGGGCTATGGCACAGGCATGAACCCCCAAGTGCATGTATATCATGCTATGTGGCTGCCCATGCAGGGGAGATGGTGGTTTGACAACAAAGTTTGGTGCCAAACCTTCCTTGTGGTAGTGGTTGGACCACCACATTTGCATGCCCTGCCCCCAGCTGAACTCTGCTGTCTCCAACCCTGGCTTTGTGGCCAGTACTGGCTTTTACACTGAGCACAGACCCGATCTCCCAACTTAACCACAGTTGATCACATTGGCAGCCTTCCCACACCTATCCATATGCAGATGTGAACTGTATCCTCTCAAGAAAACCGTTGCTATGTACAGCCCATGTGCTGCAGGCCCAGCTTTCTGGCTTATCAGACTGTAGTGCTCCCCTAGCAAAGCAGATGCAACTACCACCTGGTTGGAGGCATCCGCACTAGCAGGGTCTCTGTGCCACTAGCACAGGCATGCTGGCCGCCTGTGGCTGCTACCACCCACTCACTACCCCAACTTCACTCTAATCCTGCCATTTTGCACACTGGTTCAGCATGGTGTTTTTAATGCCTGGTGCCTTTTCTACGTGCGCTCTTGGGTACTGCGAGCTGAAAACATGCTTTAGCCACATGCTAAACCTCGTGCTCCCTTCTACCACACTTTAGTAAATATGCGCCTGTATATTGTAATATTGAAAGTTAGAGACGATCATTGGATAGCCTCAATGTAATTGATATAATTACTATAAACCTGAAGAAGACATCAAATGTGTCACAGTTAAAAGCGACTAGCCAAAATTAGCTTAATGCTTACTGTGCCTGATTTTTCATTAGTTGTCTCCCAAGTAAATAAACTGTGAATGTCCCACTTATAACTTATTTACCTCTCTTGTGAATCAAAATAAAAAAATCTATCACATTCTGTTTTTTATATATACTAATATGTGGTCACATAATGTACTTTTATAAAATAAAAAAAAACCTAGCTTCAACTTTTAAATTATTCACATGAACTCATCCACCAAAAATACTTTTTTCCAAATGTGCCTGCAAGCCATATGGACTTCACTGGAAATATCATCTTTAAGGTGCACCTGTTAGTCTTATAAATATCCAAGCTTAAGAGACATCAGACATCAGTGTTTCAGCCTCCACTGGCTTTCATCAGGGGGTGTCGTTCATACAGCAGCTTTTTCTGGCAGGCAAATAGTCATGGTGACACACCATACCATTGAACTGACTCTGATGTGAAATCAGACTCAAAACTTCCATTCTTTTTACAAAGAAGCTCATATTGGACTGCAAATAAACCTTGGCTTCCACTCTGCAAAGAGATTAACCACACTGGCAGACCATTTAGCTATTTGTATACTTTGACTCAAACTCACTAGTAAAAGTGGAAGCCAAGCATACCTTTTTCAACTGAATGGCAGACTGCATAATTCACTGCTGTAGCATGGCAGGCTTCATATCCAAGATGCAACTAAAACACATTAAGTGAGGGCTATGGCATTATCCATCACCCATCTTTGCTTAATCCCAATGTAAGAAATCTGTATGGCCACTACACGGACCTCGATCCACACATCTATATCACACTACTGCCAGAAGAGATGGTGCTTTTGGTCAAGCAGAACTGCAAGAACGTTTTGCTGTGGCTCAACTCTCCCCTCCTTAGGTTTCCCCCATATTGTTGCAGCTTATTCTGGAAAAGACAACCTTCAGCTTTGGATTCTCCAGTAGAATGGTTGATTTGATCCTGGTTGTTATGGAGGAAGCTAACCCATAATGACAGTACAAATCAGACATGAACCAACCCACCATTCAAGGGAATTAATCCCTATCCTCTACTTTAGACGGAGAAGTGGGAAAACATCTCTGCTTGGAACTCTGGCACACGCTCAGAAAGATCTTTTGGGCTTGCAGGTTCTGAGAGAGCTGGTTCTATGTTGGCATCATTGGTTGTCATCCAAGTGTATCTGATTTATGCCATTGACTATAGGAGAGGGGCATCAGTTCAGTTTTCAAGGGCTGCAAACGGGCCATGTTTTCAAGATGACCATAATGAATATGCATGAGATGAATTTTGCATACAGTGAGAGTAATATGCATGCAGCTCTGTAATGCATATTAAATAGGGATATACTGAAACCTCACCTGTTTGTGGCCATCAGAAATTGAACTTATGCACCCCAGTCTCTGGAGAACCCCCATTATAGGTAAGCAACTTTGCTTTACTAATCAACACTCTAAAATTGTCTGTATTCATTTTGTATATGTTTGCATACATTTATCTACAAGAACACCACATTTTCAGAACAGGGCACCAAATTTACAGATTTAGGGCAAAATTGTGTAAAAAAAATGTAATTAAAAAAAATAGAAAAAAACATTTGTAAAAATTGCTCTGCAATTCTTTGCTTACTTTTTAAAATTTGTTACAGGTAAAATGTTTCAAGCTCCTGATATCAGTCTTATTGTGGAGTTCATATTTATGTTCTATAAAGAGAAACCCATTGATTGGCTGTTGGATCACATATTGTGGGTGAAAGTCTGCAATCCAGAGAAAGATGCAGTAAGTTCTTTTGTTTATACCTTTTGGAATCTGCTTGAAAAATGTTTAACATTTAATTAGTAGCCTGAAAGCTAAAATCAAGCATTTATTTACATGAAAAAGTACAGGGGACAGGAACAGTTTTAGACTGACCATCCTGCCACACCACCTCACTGGATAGTAGCTTAAAGTCTGAGGAAAAATTTTTTTTGCAGTGCATGTCATGCAAGTAGATCATGTGTCTGTATAACACTGAGTATAAAAATATTTTCAGAGCTTTCTGGTAAATGCTGAAAATCTTTTTATGAACATTTATGGACTTCCTGTAATGGTGGCCTCACAACCAGGGCTGACCTGTCCACTAGGTGGGCTAGGAAATCACTTTGGGTGGCAGTCCTCAGTGGGCGGCACGGCATGGTGCCACAGCAGGCCATGTGCTTCGGCACACATGGCCTGCCGCTTCTGATCCCCTCTGACAGGAAGTTGTGTTGGAGGGGGTCAGAAGTGGCAGACCATGTGTGCTGAAGCACATGGCCTGTCACGGGCCACTACTGCACTAAGCTAAGCTGCCTCCCTCCAATGGAATGGGCCATGGTGTGGCTCAGAAGGGGGGGGGGGCACAGCTGGGGCTTCTGCCTGGGGCAGCAGAAACCCTTGGGCCAGCCTGACCCACAACTGTTCTGTTTCAAGTTTTCCACTGGTCCAGTTTCACATGTTCCAATTGGCTATTTGATCATTTTTTAGAATTCATGCTAATGAAATATTTTATTAGGCACCGCCTGCTTAAGTTATAGCACCTATTAAGAAGGATAGGTCTGTACATAACTGTTTGCAGGTGCATATGGCTTCACTCTGCCCATGAGAATTAGTGACAAACACTGAAGAGCCGGCAGAAATCTCCGAGCAGCAGAGAGATGGAGCAAAAGAGCTGTTAGAAATCTTCGGTCCTGCTGCTGAGAAGAAAGCTGTATTGGCAGAGAAAAGCCAGTGGGAGTCCCCAAGTGCTGGCAGAGATGAGGCAGAACAGAAGAAGAATTCAGAATCCTCCCTCTTGCTGGCAAAAAAAGAACTGCAGCAGCAGCAAAAAAGAGCCAGCAAGAGCCCAAGGTCCTACTGCTGCGAAGAAAGGCAATGCAATGCAATGTGTGCCTTCGAGTCAGTCCTGACTCCTGGCGACACAGAAGCTCCTGGGTTTTCTTGGCAGTGTCAACGGAAGAAAGGCATCATGATGCAAAAGAGCCAGTGGGAGTCCCTAGGTCCTGCTGGCACAGGAGATAGGAGCAGCGCCAAAAAGGAAGAGGGGTGAAGGGGCAGAACATAAGGAAAGGGGCAGGGATAGAGGAGAAAAGAAGGGTGGAGCACAAAGCTTGGACTGGGATAGAGGAGATGATGCGGCATAAGAAAGGGGGCAGGGTTACAGAGGAGAGTGAATGCAAGAGGGGAAGGCCTCTGCTAATGAACAGGGAGGGAGGGTACAAGGTTGGGTAGCAGAGGAAGGAAGGGAGGGAGAGTACATGGATGAGTAGAAGGAATAAGAGACGGTAGTGAAGTATTGGAATGGAGAGGGACAAGGAATGGTGCAGAAGGACAGGGAAAGTACATACGCAAAGTCACCTCCTGGTGCAAAGCAACCCCCTCCCATCCGCACAGAGCTAATATTAGTAACTGTTTCAGGGTTAATAAGAAAAGTAGAGGTGATAGCAAGTAACCATCCTGAATGCCATGTACCCCAATGGGGTCCAAATAGAACAGGCAAATTGCACAAAGGAACAATCATCTGAGGCCCATATGCTCCAAAACTAGAAACATCTATTCCCAGTTTCTTCTATCAAATGTCTCTTTGGCATCAAAACTAATAAGAAGAGAGGAGATGTTCTCCTTAATGCAATAGTGAATTGATTCCAAGGTTCTCCTCTTATTAACCACCACATCCCCCACCCACTCCTTCACAAATCCCACTTGAGATTCTCCAATTCAGTCTGAATATAAACCTCACTTAACGGGACACTAAGGGGCATGCTTATTAAAGGTTAACATGCATTAAGTGCTTCCACTGCCCAATCATTTCTATGGGCCATTGCAGCATTTAATGCACATTAACCTTTAGTAAACGTATCCCTAAGTTAATCCTGCAATAAATTATAAAACTCTCCACTGAAACCATTTGGGCCAGAAGACCCTTTATCTTGTGCTGCACTTCATGTGCTGTCAAGGGTATATTCAAAGCTGCCAATTGTTCAGTCAAGAATTTGGGCAGCCCACACTCCTTTAGGGTACTCTTCAGCACAGGTAAGATTACCTTGCTCCCACCTATAGCGAGAACTATAAAAGGCCTTAAATATCTTCCCCGTTTGGTCCTGAATATTGCGACTCAGCTCTTTACTATCCCTATCACCCATATTTGCTGCCTCCACTCCCCATTGCAAATCAATGAGGAGAGTAACCTTCCCAGTTTGTTCCCAGACTTGTGAAGTTTGTACCGATAATACATCATAGATTTCATAGCATACTCATGTTAGCACAAAGTTCAATTCTGCCTGATGTGCCAGCAAATTGTTTTTCCCAGCCTTTGTAGGATAGGCAACATACTGCCTCCATTTTTGCATAACTACTTTTTTAAGTTCACCTCCAGATGGATCACATCCCTTCATTTTTTTATTGTATACCAAATGATTCACACATCCACCCCCCCCCCCCAAAGCACTGCCCTAGCAGTTGCCCAGAATAGTGGAGGATTCTCTTTATGCCTCTTATTATTTTAATATTCCTCCCACTTGGACCTCAACAATTGCTGGAAGCCTGTGTCTTCAACCAAGGAGAAGGGGAATATGCACTGAATGCTCCTCCCTTCTTCCCCTTCACAATATAAATCTACCTACACTGGTGCATTTAAGGTGGTTCAATCTCCCCCCCCCCTGCACTTACCAAAAAAACCTTCAGCCACCAAAAAACATTCTGTCCTTGTCCACGTTGCATATGCTTGGGGAAGCTACTTGTAGTTATGCTCGCTAGATGAAGGACTATCCTAATATCCGAGACGTCATATCTGTCATACACTCTCTTGGTCTGATGTGAAACTCCCTCTCTACAAACCAGTTGAGCTCCTCATCACCCCACAATTAATATCCTCTCCAAAAAAAAGTCAAAAGGTATCCATTGAGGACAAGCACCACACCAGCTCCACAAATAAACAGCTGTCATAATTTTTTATGGGCATATGCACCCCCTGTTTTAACAGATTTACCCCTCAATTTCCCTACAACAAAGATAAAATGACCCAATGGGCCTAAAGACCTGTACTACTTCCTCCATTAAAAAAATCACTTGCATCCTTATGTTGTGTTTTGGCCCCCCTTCTATTTAACATTTTCCTGGTTCCCCTCACCCTCCTGGTACAACAATCTGGGTTCTTGGCTTACTACTATTCTGATGATATTATTCTCCTACACCACACTTCCCTTGAGAATCTGGATCTTTTCCCCCTCAATGCCTGTCTCTCACTTGTCATCACCTGGCTATCTTCTAATTTACTCCACCTCAACCCAGTCAAAACATCTGCAATGTGGCTCACCCACGGTGGTCCCCAACCGGCTCTCTCCCCTCTTCTTTTGGATGCCCTAGTCCCCCTTGTAACCTCACTCTGGTACCTGGGTTATCCTGGATCCTGACCTTTCCTTCCACACTCACATCTCCTCCCTTGTGCGCTACTCCCACATTTTTCTTCGTCAGATTCGCACCAGTCCGGTGCTCTCCCCAGCATCCCTCACAATTCTTCTTCTCTCTCTATAATTTTGCGTCTCGATTATTGTAATGTTGTTTTTGCTGGTATCCCCCACCATCAACTTCACTGTCTACAGCTAATTCAGAACACCGCTGCTCATCTCCTCACTCATACTCCTTGCTTCAATCACATCACTCCCTCCTTGATCCACCTGCATTGGCTCCTCTTCCCCTAATGCATTACCTTCAAACTCCTAATCCTAACACACAGGGCCCTGCATCAGCACAACCCTCAGTATCTTGCAGACTCAGTACACTTTTCGTACAGTACCTTGTAGCCTCCGGTCCCTGCACACAAATGGCCTTGACCTCCCCTCTCCTGCCCGTGCCCACCTGGAGCAAACCCGGCATTCTACCTTCTTTTTTCTAGCCCCAAAAATGCAATGTGTGCCTTCAAGTCAGTCCTGACTCCTGGTGACCCAGAAGCTCCTGGGTTTTCTTGGCAGTGTCACCGGAAGTAGATTGCCAGGCCTTTCTTCCAAGGCAATGGAGGATTAAGTGACTTGCCCAAGGCCACAAGGAGTGCTAGTGGGAATCAAACCCTGGTTGCTTGATTACCACGCCAGTGTTCTAACCACTAGGCTACTCCTCTACTCCTTTCTAGCCCCATCACTGTGGAAGTCCCTTTCTCCCCTAATCTGTCAAGAAGCATCATTTCCCAAATTCAAGTCTCTTCTGAAAACCCACTTCTTCTGTACTGCCTATGACCTCCCTTTCCCTGACCCCCCCCTGTTTCCTCTTCTCCTTCCACTTAGGCTCTTTTCTCTTTAGTCCTGTATGGGTGTGCACTTTCCTGTCTGGCATTATAGTTCCTTTTCTGTTTATGGCTTTTTAAATATTTATTATTTTGTTATTGTAAACCGCCCAGATGGCTCCCGATGGGCAGTCTATCAAATGTTTTAATAAAAATAAAGATAAAGGAGTTTTGTGGACAGCCAATTATCAACGCGAGGGGTGAGAGGTCAGGGCTGACAGAGGAGGTGTGGTGGACCAGGATAATATCATCGGCATAGTAGTAAGCCGAAATGCCAAACTGCTGTACCAGAAGAGTGAGGGGAGCCATAAAGATGTTAAAGAGAAGTGGTTCAATATCCTTGAGGCACCGAAACAGTGCAGATGCAGGGGATCAGAGGTGCAGGAGTCAGAGACAACAGAGAAAGAATGAGAGTAGAGGAAGGAGTGAAACCAACAAAGTACAGTTCCCTGGAGGCCTGCATCCCTAAGACGACAGAGAAGAACAGTGTTTGGCTATCGTCGGTACCAACTGAACCCGCCTGGGGAACGCTCCCTAGCATCCAATAAGAAAGCTTTTGGGAGCACTTCACTGCACCTGCGCATCTGCCTTCCCAACCCCTCTCCTCAGTTCTTTGTTTTCCACAGCCAGCAGGAAGCACCTTTCTTGTTACTGACGAAAAACCTTTATTTTCTTTTTTGGTATCTGTGTTCTACCTTTCTATCAACACCGGTACCTTTCCTGATACCGGCCCCGATATTAATTTTTCTTTTCTTCAGGCGCCACCTCGACCTAAATTTCTTTTTCCATTTGTCATCATGGACGAACACATCAGTGGTTTTAAAACATGTTTCAAGTTCTCCTGCACTGTCAGATACTCATGACTGATGTCTAAAATGTTTGGGCCTAGACCATATACCAGACCTTTGTGTAAACATATGACCAAACAAGGCCTAAAGAACAGGAACAAACAGTATGACTCACTGTTTTCCCCAGACTTGATTTCAGTGGCTTCGATATCGTTGAGAACAGCGGTATCTTCAGCTGGTTCCCATGTCTCCAAAAAGTCCAAAACATAAACTAAAGACTAACCCTCGGCATCAAAATCCGATACCGAACATCGAGGTAAATCCCTGCATTCAAAAGATGCACCAAAAGGGGCAGCCGATGCTGATCAGCCGGCCAAACAGCCCTGGCGGGAGGAGCAATCCTCCAAAGCCACACAGAGGCTCCAGGACGCTCCCGAGGCATCGACTTCCGGAGAGCTACTGGTACCGTGCTCTGGATTGGTGGCACCCAACCCTGCACTCTTATCTTCCCAGGCATCTGTGTCCTCCATTGATCAGCGTTTCTTAGCTATCGAGAGACTTTGGCAGCACTCCTGGCTGCTGCGGTACGAAAGGCATCGACAGCCACAGCCAGTCAGGCGCCGGCTTCCTGCTTGGCACCAGAACCTCTGTCTCCAATACCAACCCTGGAATAGTTATCCGCGGTTCCACTCCCTCCGATTTTTCCACTGGAATCTGTATTGGTGCGGCCTCTACCTCAGATTTCTTCCTTGGAACTGGTAACCGCCGTCGGTACTCAGCTGGTTCCTGGTTCAAGTACCACATGTCTTGAGCATTGCCATTGGCTCAAGATAGCAAATACTTTGATTTCCTTTCTGAATCAGAGTCTTCTTCTTCTGACTCTGAAGAGACAGACATCGGAGGATTCCAGGGCGATCTGAGATATCCTCTCCGACCCCTCTCCTCCTCATGCAAGGAGTGTGTCCCCGCCAGAGGACATGTCCTTTCAGGACTCAATCAGGGACATGGCAGTAGGTCTCCAGATCACCGTAGTATTGGAAATGGAACTGAAGGCTGAGGAGTTAGAAATCCTCCATTCCAGTACATCCTGCTAGACCAGTCCAGACAAGTGGGTTTAGTCCCCCTACCAGCAGATGTTAGAGACAGAGACAAATAAAAAAAATACCAGTTGCCTGATAGGCTGTTCCCTGGTAATATCTAGCTACCCCCCGTAGAGGGCGCTCCAGTATTTCTCTGTCTCCAGCAGACGTGGAGTGTAGTTTTTTTCTCTCTGTTCTTTTCTTTTAAACCTTTTATTATTTCTTGCTGGATGCACCCAGGGCACACTAGAGGTACCCTTCTGGGTTTCCCAGCCGCATGCATATATATATATTTAGATTTATATATATATTGAGTGCAGGCAGATTGAGATTGAGCTCCTGGTCAGGAGGATCAGTTGAGCTTCCCTCTCTATAGGGGAGAAGACCTGCATCAGCTCATGAGGAGCTGTGCAGCTGGTCCTCAGGGGAACCTGCAGTTTTTTTCCTGGCAGCTTTATCTCTCCTCTGCTGTGACTTGTCTGCCTTGGCTTCTCTGCACTGCTTCTGTTCCAGGCACAGTGAGTTGATCTTCAAAGTCCCCCTCCCATCCCCCCCTCCTGATTTTCATCGGAACGATCTGGGGCCAGTTTTTGGGAATAAGCACCCTATTTAGGGTCCCTACAGCCCTAGTTCCTCGAGTCTGTTGGTTTTGTAATTTTTCTGCGTGTTTTAAAGCTTCAGGGAGCTCTTTTTCTCGGAGGGATTTTTAGCGGCGGCCATTTTGTTTTGGCGGGAATTTTACAGCATAGCTCTGTTTTTTGGCAGGCTTTTGTGGGCACCTTAATATATTAATTTCTGCCTCCCCTGCCAGTCTGTGCCTCTGAGGTTTTCTTAAGTGAGTTTTGAGAGATTTTTTGTTCTTTTGTACCTTTCGGGCCACGGTCCGTCGCTATTTGCCTCTATTATGCCTTCCCTTCAGCGGTGCATGGTCTGCACTAAGAAACATAAGGATTTGCAGGATGGCATTTGTAGTGTGTGACTTGATCATCCTGGGGAGACTTCTGCGACATAGGCAGTCCTGCTGCACGTCCTCAGGGGCTAGAGGGATCCAGGCAGCTTCCTCCAGTGGGTGAACCTGCTTCTCCTCTTCGCTTATCCCCTCTTGCTCCAGAATCTTTCAGTCAACAAGAGCCCCTGAATGCCTCAGATACCCAGTTTTTGGCACTTTTTAGGCAAGTGTGGGATCTCTGGCACACTAATACTTCCAGATCTATGGTGGATACCCTGGCTCTGATTCATCAGTCTGCAGCCGCAGCCTCCCACAAGCGCTCTAGGCCAGAGTACATATCCAAAATAGATACTCGGTCTCCTAAGGAAATTTCCTGGGCTACTACCGCTTGTCCAAAAGCCCCGGAGGACGGCCCATCCACTGGTGAGGATGGGGAGGATGGGGAACAGTGAGACCGGGAGGATGGGGAACA
This sequence comes from Ichthyophis bannanicus, assembly GCA_033557465.1. Lineage (NCBI taxonomy): Eukaryota > Metazoa > Chordata > Amphibia > Gymnophiona > Ichthyophiidae > Ichthyophis > Ichthyophis bannanicus. The sequence continues at coordinate 576,073,768 of CM066035.1, forward strand.
GTCACCCTCAGAGTTTTCTGTGGAAGGCCAAGCAGAGGTGCAGGATATTCACTTGTTTCGCAAAGAGGAGTTGCCGGCATTAATTGTGCAGGTGGTTGAAGCCCTATGTTTGACGGATCAACAGGAGCAGCAAGATCCGCAGTCTGCTGCTACTTCTCAGCCAGACCCAATATTACAAGGCATTTGCAAGCCCTCTACAGCCTTTCCATTCCCAGCAGAGTTGCAACAGATGGTGCCTCGGCGAGAGCAGTGGCAGCGATCATAGTATCTCGCAGATGGCTCTGGCTTCAGAAATGGTCAGCAGACTCAGCTAAAGCACGCCTCTCCAAACTTCCCTTCAGAGGAAAGCTTCTGTTTGGGGAGGACCTGGACAAATTGGTCAAAGACCTAGGGGACGTTTGACCCCAGCAGCTCCTGGAAGATAAGCCTAAGTTTGCTAGTAGGCGTTCCTCTAAGCGGTATTCACCTATAGAAACATAGAAATATGACAACAGAAAAAGACCACATGGCCTATCTAGTCTGTCCTTCCATATCAACAACTACAACAGTCCCCTTTTTGCCTTTAGAGATCCTCTGTGTTTGTCCCATGCTTTTTTGAATTCAGTTACTGTCCTCATCTCTACCACCTCCACTGGGAGACTATTCCACGGATCCACTACTCTTTCCGTATATCACTCCTGAATCTATCTCCCTTCACCCTCATCCCATGTCCCCTCGTAGCAGAACTTGCTTTCAATTGAAAGAGGCTCTCTCCCTGAACATTTATGCTACGGAGGTATTTAAACATCTCAATCATATCACCTCTATCCCGCCTTTCCTCTAAGGTGTACACATTAAGATCCTTAAGTCTGTCCTCATATGCTTTATAATGAAGACCACTAACCATTTTAGTAGCCACCCTCTGCACCGACTCCATCCTGTTCACATCCTTTTGAAGGTGCGGTCTCCAGAATTGCACACTATACTCCAAATGACGTCTCACCAAAGACTTATACAGAGGCACTATCACCTCCTTTTTTCTGCTAGCCATTCCTCTCTGTATGCACCCAAGCATCCTTCTAGCTTTTGCTGTCGCCTTTTCTACCTGTTTAGCTACTTTAAGATCATCAGACACGGGGAGTGAGTGGAAGGAGTTTCTGCCCGATTGTGCTCTGCTTGCTGTGTGGTCTCTACAGGCACCTGTAGGGCCTACATCCACGCGGCGCCTGCCCCGACACCATCTACGGGGCATAAGATCAGTGCCGCTCTGCGGTCACGCTTTGAAGGGGCGCATTTAAAGGGGCATTTCTTGCTCCTTATGCGCTCCTTTGACGCTCGTGGCGCTCTGGTAGTGGCTTCCTTGGCATGGGCAAGCGTAGGAAGTGCTCCCTCAATGTGAGTACTGTTAATCCTTCTAAAGTGGTTAAAACTGTCGGTCCTATGGATAAGCATGTTGTATCGGTGAAAGTGGAGGAGGCAGCTTCCAGGTCTGCTGCCAAGTGTGTTTCCCCTCCAGATAGCGCCTCCGGGGGTTTATCAAGCTCTGCCCTGCTTACAGATTTGGACGCTATTGATCCAGTGACCTCCTCTCCAATGTTGGAAGTTCCTTCACAAAACAGGGATGGTTTATCCCCTTTTGTTTCGTTGGAATGTGGCTGTGCGCCTTTGGTAGTTCCTTTGCCACAGGCTATCCAGTTACCGGGGGACTGTGTTGCTGTACGCTACGAAGTTGCTTCTGCTGAAGTTGATCCTCAAAATGTTTCTCTTGTTGACGTTTTGTCAGTTCTTTCATGTATTGAGTCCTCTATTACCTCACTAGCCTCTATTGCCTCTCAATTTTCTGATTTTTTGAAAGGCTCTGTTGCAAAAATGGCTCAACATGATTCTCAAATTGCTGTTCTTGATGCTAAATGTCAGAATTTGGAAAAGCAGTATGTTTTTTTACAGAAATCTTCCTTATCTTTTATGAAGGATAGTATCACCTTACATACGCAGCAGGAATTACTGGAGAATTCACTGAGGGCTATGAATATTCGTTGTTTGAATTTTCCCTGTACTCGGTTGTTATCCCCTCAGATATTATTTGATAAATATTTAACTGAAGTTTTGGGATATGACAGTAATACTAAGCCGCCTATAAATAAGCTTTATTATTTACCTGTGGTCGGGATTCCTCTTGCTACGGGTTCCCCGAGTGCGGTTTCAAAGCCTCCGGTTGATTCTATGGATTTATCTGAATTTATAGAATCCTCTCAGGATTTGATTTCCTTGCGCGCTACACTTGTATCTTTTGTGTCTGAGGCAGATAAGAATTCTGTTATGCATTTATTTTTTGCCAATAAGACCGCTGTTTTTTGTGGGGCTAAGATAAATATTTTTCCAGATGTTTCTAGACAACCGCAGCTTAGGCGCAGGGCCTTTTTAATCTTTAAAGCCCCGGGTCTTAGCTCTTGGAGCATCTTTTTTCCTCAAATTTCCTTGTAAATGTGTGGTGGTATTAGAGGGCACTAAATATGTTTTTTCTGAGACTTTGTCTTTAGAATCCTTTATTGTTCATCAGGCTCCTTCGAAGCAGTAATTATGTTTTTGTGTTCTGTAATGGAAAGAAATTAGAGCTTTATAAGTTTTTTGGACAGTGCTCCTTATTTCTGTAATGTGTATATTTTCTTGTTTTGGTTTCTTCAATTAATTCAATTTCACTCCCCCTTGATGTGGACTAGGTTGTTTTCTGTATTATCCTTAAATGTATAAATATTGTCTTTTTTACCTTGTTTTAAATTGAATAAAAACATAAGTTGAAAAAAGAGAAAAAAAAAGATCAGACACAACCACGCCTAGGTTCTTTAGTGGACAAAAGTACTTCACCCCCTATACTATATTGCTCCCTTGGATTGCTACAGCCCAAATGCATGACCTTACATTTTTTAACATTAAATCCCAGCTGCCAAATTCTAGACCATTCTTCAAGCTAAGCTAGATCCCTCCTCATGTTATCTACACCTTCCTGGGTGTCTACTCTATTGAAAGTTATGGTATCATCCGCAAAGAGGCAAACCTTACCCGACAGCCCTTCCGCTATATCACTAACAAAGGTGTTAAAAAGAATCGGACCAAGGACAGATCCGTGGGACACACCACTGGTAACATCCTTCTCCTCAGAGTGAGCTCCATTTACCTGTATTCTTTGTCGCTTCCCACCCAACCAATTTCTAACCCAAACAGTAACTTTAGGGTCCATCCCTAAGGTGCTCAATTTCTGTATAAGTCACCTGTGAGGAACAGTGTCAAAGGCTTTACTGAAATCCTTTACTGCGAGGCTTTACACCACATCTATGGCTCTCCCTCTGTCCAACTCCCTGGTCACCCAGTCAAAGAAATCAATCAGATTTGTCTGACATGACCTGCCTCTGGTGAATCCATGCTGCCTCGGATCCTGTAATCCGCTGGACTCCAGAAACCTCACTATTTTCTCTTTCAGCAGCGTTTCCAATAATTTACTCACCACTGAAGTTCAACTAACCGACCTGTAGTTTTCAACCACATTCTTACTTCCGCTTTTGTGTAAAGGCACCACATGAGCCTCTCTCCAGTACTTTGGCATCACTCCCGACTCCAATGAGGCATTGAAAAGGTCAGTCAGTGGAGCTGCTAGAACGTCCTCAAGTTCCCTCAGTATTCTAGGGTGTATCCCATCCGGTCCCATCGCTTTGTCTACTTTAAGTTGAGCTAGTTTCTCACGAACACAGTCTTCTGAAAATTGTTCAAGATGTCCCTCACTTCTGTTCCTGTTTGTGGGTGTTTTCTGAGGTCCTGCTCCTGGTTCTTCATCTGTGAACACAGAACAGTAATATTTGTTAAGCAATTCCGCTTTATCCTTATCAGCTTCTACATATTCCTCCCCTGCACCCTTGAGTCTGACAATACCACTTTTGCCCTTCCTCTTCTCACTAACCTATCTGAAAAATGTCTTATCCCCCCATTTTATTGCATTGGCTATTTCCTCCTCTTTTTGAATCTTTGCCTTCCTGACTACTTTGCTAGCTTCTCTAAGTTTTTCCAAATATAGATGCCTGTCTTCCTCTCTCTGTCATCTCTTGTATTTCAAGAAGGCCTCCCTCTTTTCCTTCACTTTTTCAGCTACCTCTTTCGAAAGCCATAGCGGTCTCCTTTTCCTTTTACCTTTATTTACCATTTTAACAAAAGGTTGGTTGCCCTTAAAGTATCCCCTTTCAGTTTTGCCCACTGTTTTTCTACATCCCCCAGCTGTTCCCATCCCACTAACGACTCCCTGAGGTATTGGCCCATCTTGACAAAGTTAGTCTTCCTAAAGTCTAAGATCCTCACCTTTGAATGGATTCTAACAGCCCTTGTCCTAATACTGAACCACACCATCTGGTGATCAGTGGATGCAAAATGATCTCCCACTACAACATCAGAAACACTTTCACCATTGGTAAGCACCAAGTCCAGTATGGCCCCTTCACATGTGTGGGGTCTGTTACCAATTGCCTGAATAGTTCTCCCTGTAGAGAATCCAGGATCTCCTTACTTCTAGATGATACTGCAGCAGGAATTTGCCAATCAACATCTGGCGTATTGAAATCCCCTGTCAGTAGCACTTCCGCTTTCCTAGCAATGCTTCGTATGTCTTCAATTAACTCTCTGTCCACCTCTTCCTCTTGTGAGGGAGGTCTATATATCACACTAATGCAAATAGATTTCTCTTTCCCTCTTTCTAGTTTAACCTACAATGCCTCCTCTCTCCCTTTTAAGCTCTGTTATTCCAAAGCTTTAATAGTAGTTTTTACATATAGTGCCACTCCTCCTCCCCTTCTTCCTACCCTGTCCTTTCTGAATAAAGTATAGCCAGGTATAGTTACATCCCAATCATGGTTTTCTGTGAGCCATGTTTCTGTAATTGCCACTAAATCCAAGTCAGCCACTCCCACCAAAGCTTCAACATCAGGGATCTTATTTCCCATGCTACGGGCATTTATACACACTGCTTTCCATATGTTACCCCTGTTACCCATTTCCATAAAGGTATTTAATGTATTACTTACCTAGGGGCTTTCACTTACCTGGGGGCTTTTTTCACCCATCCCCAACGAATCTAGTTTAAAGCCCTCTTCAGTAGATTAGCCAGTCTACTACCGAAGACACGTTGACCTTTCTTGGACAAATGGATGCCATCTCTACTCTGCAACCCTTGGAACAGTATCCCATGGTCTAGGAAACCAAATCGCTCTCAATGACACCATCCATGCAGCCATGCATTCATCTCCAGGATGCAAGCCTCTCTGCCTTGGCCTTTACCCTCAACAGGGAGGATTGAAGAGAACACCACCTGTGCACCTAACTGCTTCACCCTATGTCGAGATGCAACTCCAGATTTCACGACACTCGTCGCTATCACCTGGGTAAGCTTTCCTCCTCTTCTGCTTCTGGACATTTTGGCCAGAGGTCGCAGTTCTTTCGGGGTGCCCGTAAGGGATCTGAAAACTACTCGTCGTCTTCCAAGTTTGCCGGGCCCGCAAAATCTTCCCACTGACTGGCCAGACAGTCCGCATCAGGAAATCTTTCTGGAGGGCGGTCCGCCCAAAGGGATCCCTCCGATAGGTGGACATTTGACTGTTTTCTCGTCAGTGGTCTCTCATTACTTCAGATCAGTGAGTCCTCGACATAGTCTCTAACGGTTATGTTCTCGAGTGTTCCCGATCCATTCCTGAGGCGTTTGTCATCTCGCCAGGTGGAGGACCACTGAAGAGAGTGGCAATTCGCTCCACCGTCTGCCGCCTGCTTCTTTTGAGGGCTATTCAGCCTGTCCCTCGAGAAGAAAGAGGCTGCGGGCGTTACTCCATTTCGTAGTGCCCAAGAAGGATGGTGCCTTCCGTCCAATTCTAGACCTCAAAGGCGTAAATCGGTGTCTGCGGGTTCCACGTTTCCGGATGGAGACTTTTCGATCAGTGATCCAGGCGGTGTGTGCAGGAGAATTCCTCGCCTCTCTAGATCTGGCGGAGGCTTACTTCCACATTCCCATAAAGGACGACCAGCAGCGTTTCCTCTGCTTTGCGGTACTGGGTCAGCACTTCCAGTTTTGTGCAATGCCTTTCAGCCTGGCTTCAGCTCCGCGCACCTTTTCAAAGGTCATGATAGTAGTTGCAGCAGCTTTGCGCAATCAGGGAATCCGAATACATCCTTACCTGGATGACTGGTTGATTCGAGCGGACTCCCTGCTGGAAGCGCATTGGGCAGTGACTCAAGTGGTTTCTTTCCTCGAGAAGCTCGGCTGGGTGGTAAATGTTGCCAAATGTCATCTGCAACCATCTCAGCAACTCGACTTTCTAGGAGTGCACTTTGACACGGCGAAGGGAAAAGTCTTTCTAACACAAGAAAGGCTTCGAAAGTTCACAGCCTTGCTGCGTTTGTTCCTTCTTCAGACAGCCCCGAGGGTCTGGGATTACCTACAGATTCTGGGGTTCATGGCAGCCACTATCGAGATCATGCCTTGGGCCAGAGCACACATGAGGGAACTCCAAAGGGCTCTTCTTTTGCTCTGGTCCCCTGTGTCGGAAATCTACGACATACGCCTGCCGCTCCTCCTGGAGACCCGACACAGCCTGCAGTGGTGGCTGGCGCCCGATCATCTACTCAAAGGTGTTTCCCTGGAGACTCCTCATTGGTTTCTAGTGACAACAGATGCAAGTCTCTCCGACTGGGATGCTCTCTGTCAGCATCAATCGACGCGGTGACGTGGTCGACTCAGGAGGCGCAATGGTTCATAAATCGACTCGAAGCAAGGGCGGTTCATCTGGCTTTGCGGCATTTTCTGCCTCTCCTCAAGACACGGGCGGTACGATTTCTATGCGACAATGCAACGCCAGTGACATATTTCAACCGCCACGGCGGCACCAAGTCCCTAGGAGTATCCAGGGAAATGGCCCTTCTCTTTCCATGGGCAGAAGCACATCTGCAGGCTCTCTCGGTGCAACACATCGCCGGGGTGCAAAACTTGCAAGCCGACTTCCTCAGCTGACACACTCGATCCCGGAGAGTGGGAGCTAGCCCCTTTGGCTTTTCAGAGAATTGTCCGAACATGGGGGCAGGAGTGGTCTAGTGGTTAGGACAAGGTACTTCAGGCCGGAGGGTCGGGGGTTCAAGTCCCACCTGGGGACAGCAATCTCAGGCCGGAGGGACTGGGATTTCTAGTCCTATAGGCACTCCTTGTGGTCTTGGGCAAGCCACTTAACCCTCCATTGCCCATGTTCCCTGTATGTATTAGTGTGTGTGTCTCATATCCCCCCTCATGTTAAATGTATCCCCCAATTGACCGCTCTGACCCTGTGAAAAGCGGGATATAAATACAGCTAAAATAAATAAATAAATAATGGATCTAATGGCGACGGCAGCAAATTCCAAAGTACCGTTTTTTTTCCAGTCGCAGGAGGGAGTTTCAGTCCTTCGGATTGGATGCCCTGGCTCAACCATGGCCATAGGGGGAGCTACTCTACTTGTTTCCTCCATGAGTTCTCATTCGCAGAGTTCTCCGGAAAATTCTGTCACACCGGGGGAATGTGATCCTGGTAGCTCCCGACTGGCCTCGGAGGCCTTGGTATGCTGACCTCGTTCAATTAACTCGAGTACCACCGTTGCATCTGGGTGCTTGTCGGGGTCTACTACGTCAAGGCCCAATTCTGATGGACGACCCAATTCGCTACTTGCTTAAGGCCTGGCTCTTGAACACCAATGCCTAAGCAGTAAAGGTTATTTGAGTAGCGTGGTCGCAACCCTTCTAAAGGTGCGCCGTCCGTCGACTTCGTCAGCGTATGCCCGAGTTTGGCACGTCTTCGAGGCTTGGTGCACGCAGTAGAGTATCTCTCCTTGGAAGATGGGAATCCCAAAGATTCTTACCTTCCTCCAGGAGGGTCTGGATAAATGGTTAGTGCTGGGGTCCCTCCTGGTGCAAGTAGCTGCGTTGACTTGTTTTCAGGGGCCTGTTGGTCACTCTATAGCATCCCATGCGGATGTGTCCCATTTCCTTAAAGCGGTTAAGGTGGTTCATCCTCCGATTCGGCCTCTGGTATCGGCATGGGATCTGTCCCTCGTCTTAGGGGTTTTGATGCGGGCTCCTTTTGAGCCGCTTAATAACATCACCGTGAGAGATTTAACGCTTAAAACAGGGTTTCTAACATAGAAATAGTCAAACCCTTAAAGGACTCCAGCCTCTTTTTAAAGAACATCTTAAGGAGCCAATCTTTATCAGAGATTAAGGCACAATGCACAATCATAGTAGCCGGCACACAGCCCTCACCCCCAGTATCCTCCAACAAGTTAGAAACATTGAGAACATCAAAGCTAACATTAGAAACATTAGAAGGAGCCACAGCATCTTTCTTCCCTCGGGAAACTCAGAAACGGCGTAAACAGTTTCTACTTTTAAAAGCTGGTGTGTTGCAAATGGGAGGGTCTTTCTTTCTCCGATACCCTTGTAGATGCCTAGTGGTTTATAAATCTGTTCGGTATTATTTTTCTGATCCTTCGGATCTTGTTACATTTATTGATGCTAGGATTTCTACTGTTGATGCCTTGGGATAATTGTTCTCTACTTATTCGTGATATCTGGAGTACCTCTTAGTCATTTTGTGTTCTTTGTATTAATATCTTTAAGGTTAGACCATTCTACTCTTGTTTGGTCTTAGAATTCCTTCTCCCCCCCCCCCCCCCCCACTGATGTTGGACTGTATGGGAATCATGGGTTTATTTTCTACTTGCTGTATCTCTTTATCTTTATACTCCTGTGTACATCTCATTTTCTGAGCAAGATTGTGCTTGATTGTTTTTCTTGCTGTTCAATTTGAAATTCATAAATAAATAATTTTAAAAAAAACACAGGGTTTCTAGTAGAAATGACTTCGGCACGCAGAATATCTGAATTAGAAGCACTGTCCTGCAGTGACCCTTATCTTTCCTTCTCAAACGAAGGGGTCCTCTTGCGTATGGTACTTACATTTTTCATGTCAATGAGCCGATTTACCTACCGTGTTTTTCGGAGGATCAGTGTGTGGGTGAAAATAAGGGACTCTATTATCTGGATCTTGGCAGAATCCTTCAAAGGTATTTTCGGGTGACCAATCCTTTCCGTGTCTCAGATTATCTTTTTGTGCTTTTTGCTGGACCCCGTAAGTGTCAAGCTGCTTCCAAGCACACAATCGCTCGGTGGTTGCGGTTGGCAGTTGAATTGGCGTACATACTTAAGGGGAAACCTGTTCCTATCGGTCTCCGAGCGTACTCTATGCCAGCGTTTTTCAACCACTGTGCCGCGGCACACTAGTGTGCCGTGAGATATTGTCTGGTGTGCCGTGGGAAAAATTCCAATTTCATCCGTAACATGTGGCCTCGGCTCACAAATTAGGGTTGCCAACCGGCCGGTTTTTCCATGGCCAGGCCGGCTGCCAGCACAGTTGTAAAACCGGCCATTGAAAAGCCGGTTTTTTGCTCTGGCCGCAAGATCGGGAGCGGCCAGAGCAAAAAACCGGCTTTTGTGCCGAAGTCCGCGGCGCGAACGCGATCGCGATTCCCTATAGCAGTGCAGTCGCTGGTTCTGCTTTGTACAGAGCAGCGGCTGCACTACACTTACATTGAAAAGTAAAGAGAAACTGTGTCAGGAGCCCTCCGATCATGCAGAGCCCGAGGAAGTGATGTCATGGGGGCGGGCTCCTCACAGGCTGTCTTTCCTTTTCAAATTAACTTTAGCTGCAATAAAGTTAATTTGAAAAGGAAAGACAGCCTGTGAGGAGCCCGCCCCCATGACATCACTTCCTCGGGCTCTGCGATGACCGGAGGGCTCCTGACACAGTTTCTCTTTACTTTTCAATGTAAGTGTAGTGCAGCCGCTGCTCTGTACAAAGCAGAAGCAGCGGCTTGGGCAGAGGGGGGTGTGTGTGTGAGTGAACCAGCAAGGGGGGGGGGGTGTGTGAGTGAACCAGCAAGGGGGGGGGGGTGTGTTAGTGAACCAGCAAGGGGGGGGGAGTGTGAGTGAACCAGCAAGGGGGGGGAGTGTGAGTGAACCAGCAGTGGAGAGGGGGGTGGTGTGAGTGAACCAGCAAGGGGGGGGGCGATGGTGTGAGTGAACCAGCAGGGGAGGGGGGGTAAGTGAGTGAGTGACCCAGCAGGAGGGGTGAGTAAGTGACAGGGGGGTGGGTGAGTGAACCAGCAGTGGAGGGGGGGGGTGGTGTGAGTGAACCAGCAGGGGAGGGGGGTTGGTGTGAACCAGCAGGGGAGGGGGGTTGGTGTGAGTGTTTGATTCCTATTCAAGAGAATTACTTTATATATAGTCAATATAGGCACAGAGGTAAATTTTTTTAACATTTTCTAATGGTGGTGTGCCTCGTGATTTTTTTCATGAAAAAAGTGTGCCTTTGCACAAAAAAGGTTGAAAAACACTGCTCTATGCAAACACAAGCTATGTCTTGGGCGGAGCGCGCTTAGGTTCATCCTTTTGATATCTGTCGGGCAGCCACATGGTCCTCCCTGTCCACTTTTGTGCATCACTATCGACTCAATACTCAAGCTCAGGAAGAAGCACAGTTCAGAGCAAAGGTTGTCTCAGTGACTGTGTCTTCCCACCCAAAGGGCAGTTAGCTTGGATACGTCCCACTTGTCTGGAATGGTCTAGCAGGATTTTTATTTATTTATTTTATTTATTTACATTTCTTATATACCGCGCTATTTAAATCAGTGCGGTTTACAGTGAACAGAAATAATATTACAACGTAACAAAAGCACATTGTGTTTTACAATGAACAGGGTAAATAAACTTGGGCGAGAACTTGGGTGAGAAACTAGGATGTAGTGGAAGGAGAAATTTTCACTTACCGTTAATTTCCTTTCCTTTCCTTGAATCCTGCTAGACCAGTCCAGGACCCTCTCTATTCTGGCTATCTGGCTCAGAGGTGTACTGCGGAGCAGCCAAGACTTTGCAGCTAAATGGCCAATTTTCCCAATGGAGAAAGGTGAATAGTGGTGTACCCCAGGGATCTGTGCTGGGTCCGCTGCTTTTTGACATATTCATAAATGACCTGGAAAGTGGAATAACGAGTGAGGTTATCAAATTTGCAGATGACACAAAACTATTTAAAGTTGTTAAAACCCAAGACGATTGTGAAAAATTGCAAGAGGATCTTGATAAATTGGAAGACTGGGCATCAAAATGGCAGATGAAATTTAATGTGGACAAGTGCAAGGTTATGCACCTAGGGAAGAACAACCCAAACTATGGTTACACGATGCAAGGTTCCACATTAGGAACCACCACCTAGGAAAAAGATTTAGGCGTCATTGTGGATACCATGTTAAAACCCTCGGCCCAGTGTGCAGCAGCGGCCAAGAGAGCAAATAGAATGCTAGGTATGATAAGGAAAGGAATGGAAAATAAAACAAAGATATTATAATGCCTCTATATCGTTCCATGGTGAGACCGCACCTTGAATATTGTGTGCAATTCTGGTCGCCGTATCTTAAAAAGGATATAGCGATTTTAGAAAAGGTTCAGAGAAGAGCCACCAAAATGGTAAAGGGGATGGAAGGATACTCCTATGAAGAAAGGCTAAAAAGGTTAGGGCTCTTTAACCTGGAAAAGAGACGGCTGAGGGGAGATATGATAGAAGTCTATAAATTAATGAACGGAGTGGAACGGGTAAACGTAGATCGATTGTTTACCTTATCAGAATATAGAAAGACTAGGGGACATGAAATGAAGCTACAGGGTAAACTATTTAAGACTAATAAAAGAAAATATTTTTTCACTCAACGTGTAATCAAACTCTGGAATTTGTTACCGGAGGATGTAGTAAAGGCTGTTAGTGTAGCTGGGTTTAAAAAAGGGTTGGACAAGTTCCTGGAGGAAAGGTCCATAAACCATTATTAAGAAGTGACCGAAGATATCAATGCTTGACCCAGTACAAGCATTGTGGAACTTGTGTCTCTTGGGGAAACTGCTAGGTACGTATGACCTAGATTGGCCACTGTTGGAAACAGAATACTGGGCTTGATGGACCTTGGTCTGACCCAGTATGGTATATCTTATGTTCTTATGTTCCATCCCAGCAACTCAAGTTCATCGGAGCGTTTTTAGGCACTTGTCAGGGCCGAGCTTTCCTTACTCAGGATTGCTCTGCTCGTCTTGTCTCGTCTCGTCGAGCTGGCCCTCACCATACAAGGTCAAAGTGCCGTGACAGCTAGAGACATGCTGTGTCTTCTGGGGCACATGGCCTCCACGGTCCACATCATCCCATATGCCTGCCTGCATATGACACAAGCCCAATGGACCCTTTCGTGCCAATGGACTCAGGCGACTTGGAATCTCTCAGACAAGATTTGCATCACTCCTCCTCTTGTCAACTCTCTTCCTGGTGGTGCTTTCTCAAAATCTCCTAGGAGGGTTACCTTTTCAGATGCCACCACCTCAATGCACCCTAATGACAAATGCATCCAAACTAGGATGCGGAGCACATCTGGACAGTCTCACTACATAGAGGCAGTGGACAGTGCAGGAAACTCAAATGCAGATCAATCTACTAGAGCTTCATGCTCTCACCACTGCTCTTCTAGGGCTCTCCCTCAGTCCAACTCCCTGGTCACCCAGTCAAAGAAATCAAATAGATTTGTCTGTCAAGACCTGCCTCTGGTGAATCCATGCTGCTTCGGATCCTGTAATCCATTGGACTCCAGAAATCTTACTATTCTCTCTTTTAGTAGCCTTCCAATTATTAACCATAGAGGTTAGACTAACTGGTCTGTAGTTCTCAATATCATCCTTACAGTACATTTGCTTTTGTGTAAAGGGACCATATTTGCCTTTCTCCAGTCCTCTAGCACCAAAGAGGCATTGAAAAGGTCAGACAGTGGAGCTGCTAGAATGTCCCCAAGTTCCCTCAGTATTCTTGAATGTATCCCATCAGGACCCATGGCTTTGTCTACTTTTAATTTAGCTAGTTCCTCACGAACACTGTCTTCTGAAAATCATTTGAGGTCCATGTCACTTCTTTTCCTTTTTATGGATGTTTTTTGAGGTCCTGCTCCAGGCCCTTCATCTGTGAACACAGAACAGAAATATTTGTTAAGCAATTCTGCTTTATCCTCATCAGTTTCTGCATATTCCTCCCCTGCATCCTTGAGTCTGACAGTGCCACTTTTGCCCTGCCTCCTCTCACTAAACATATCTGAAGATTGTCTTATCCCTGCTTTTTATTGCATTGGCTGTTTCTTCTTTTTTTTGTACCTTTGCTTTCCCGACTACTTTGCTAGCTTTCCCTAGATTTTCCAAATATAGATGCCTGTCCTTTTCTCTCTGTGATCTCTTGTATTTCATGAAGGCCTCCCTCTTTTTCTTCAACTTCTCAGCTACTTCTTTTAAGAACCATAGCGGCCTCCTTTTCCTTTTACATTTATTTACCTTTCTAACAAAAGGTTCATTGCCCTTAAATTATCCCCTTTCAGTTTTGCCCATCCCCCAGCTGTTCCCATCTCACTCTTTGAGGTATTGTTCCATCTTGGCAAATTTAGTTTTCCTAAAGTCTAAGACCCTCGCTTTTGAATGGATTTTATCAGCCCTAGTCCTAATACTGAACCATACCATCAGGTGATCTCTGGATGTGAGATGATCTCCAACTGTAACATCAAAAACATTTTCCCCATTGGCAAGCATTAAGTCCCATCATGTATGGTCCCATCACGTGTGGGTTTTTTTTACCAGTTGGCTGAATAGTTCTCCCTGTAGAGAATCCAAGATCTCCTTACTTCTAGATGACACTGCAGCAGGGATGTGCCAATCCACATCTGGCATATTGAAATCATCTATCAGTAGCACTTCTCCTTTCATAGTCATAGAACTCACTTATGTGATGAAATATCATCTTGAAAGAATAGTCGTTACAGGTAAACAGTGCTCATTCATTGCTTGACCTCTATGTTGACACTACCATTTAGTCATAGTTGGGATAGCTTAGTGAGTTTGTGATATGGACAAATTCAGTCCTATTCCTCCTTTAACAGAAAAACATACAATATGATGGCAGAGGAAAGGAGTGACATTGACTTTGTACTTGTATGCTTCCAAATTGATTTTCAAAAGGGAGACTTCCCAGCACACTTTTTTAAAAATCATCCAGCAGGCTGTTGCTGTGAGGAGTCTGCTATGCTTATTTTGTAGTGTATATTTCTCCAACTCAATACATTCCCAGTGCTGCACCTTTTCCCGCAAAGGGGAGGTCAGCTTTCAAAGGTGAGCACGTGTTTTCCTGTGGAAATTCTTTTGAAAATTTCTCCCATAGAGACCATAAGGTTCATCTAGTCTTCCTAAATTAATTCCTATTGCAATGCCATAAACCACAGTTGATCTTTGACTTTCCTTTTATGACTTCAAAACTATGGGATCTCTCTGCTTATCCCATGCTTTCTTGAATTCTGTTACCAATTTTCTCTCTCGCATCTCCATTTGGTAGCTATTTGGTGCATCTGCCACTCTTCCCATGAAGAAATATTTCTTGATGCTGATTTTGAGTCTAACGGAGCAGCATTGGAAAACGCTGATCTGGGTATTCCTAATCAATATGCGTGAAAGAGATTGGTTTGTGAACTGCTTCAGTATTATGCAGATCTGAAAAACTAATTGGTTTGCAGCCTTGAAGGACCAGAGTTGACCCTATCATGGAGCTTCATACGATAGCCTCTTGTTTTGGACCAGTAGTTCTTAGACCAGTTCTTAGGGCACATTCAGCCAGTTGAGTCTTAAGGATATCCACAGTAAATATGCATGAGGCAGAGCTGCACAAAATGGAAATGGTGCATGCAAATTTCTCATGCATATTGGTTAAGGATATCCTGAAAACTAAACTTGCTAGGTGTGTCCAGAGGACTGGACTGAGAACCACTATTCTAGAGCATTTTGTTCTTTGAGAAAGGTTTACTTATTGTTTATTATTTATACCTTGAGGTATTTAATATCGTTTTTATAAGCCTCTGTCTCTTATCTCCTCTGTTTAGATTATAACATCTCATCTTGTGTGGCTTAGTATAGAAGAGTGGTTCTGAACTCAATCTTCAGGACACACCCAGCAAGTCAGGTTTTTAGGATATCCACAATGAATATGCATGAGCTAAATTTGCATGTATTGCTTCCATTTTTTGCAGTTCAATCAAATGTGTATTCATTGTGGTTATCTTGAAGACTTAACTGGCTGAATGTGTCCTAAGAATTGGGTTGAGAATCTTCTTTATAGACCCTTTATTATTTTGTTAACCTTTCTCTAAACCACCCCCTCAACTTGCTTCATCAGAGATGCAAATTTAAGTTTTCAGGTATTGCTGATATGGGTCTTGTCTAGATTGTGATCTTAAGAGGAAAGGCTATAGAAATTGTTCTGAGAAACCCATTTAGCTTCCTATTCCAATATAAGCATATGGAGGGAGGGGATGTTTCTACTGTCAGACATAAAAGCATAATGGATTTGTGGTCTTTGTGCATAGAATATAATTTTAGAAGTATTTTAGGTACTGGAAATCTGGGTTGGTTGGTAGGCATAAACACAAATGATAAAATGTCCATGGAATGAGTAGAAGAGTAGCCTAGCTGTTTGAGCACTGCCTTGGTAACCAAAAGACCAGGGTTTGATTCCCACTACACTTCTGGTGGCCTTGGGCAAGACACTTAACCTTCCATTGCCTTGGAAGAAAGGGCTGACAATCTACTTCAATTACACTGCCAAGAAGACCCAGGATCAGCTGGGTCACCAGGAGTCAGCACTAACTTGAAGGCACACATTGCATTGTATTGTACCTGCAGTGTCTGCCTTTGCTATGTAGTCTGTTTATAACTATTTTAAGAGCTTATTTCAATTTTTTTTTCTAGTATAACAAAATAGAGAATAGGACCCTGGAGATAAAGTAGTATGCCTGTGGAGACGTTTCCAGTATCGCAAACATATGCACTGCTTTTTTGTTGAAATATTCTGTAGCTATAGAATTTGTATTAGTTGTTAAGATATTTTTCCCATTTCTCCTTTTAAGAAACATTGCGACAGACAGAAATCAAACTTACGAATCCGCTTCAGGCCTTCACTTTTCCAGCATGTTGGCTTGCATTCCTCTCTAGCAGGAAAAATCCAAAAGCTTACAGTAAGTTGCTAAAAGCTCTCTTTCTCTCTAAAAGCAGTTGTGTTGATATAAATCAGCAATTGGGACCAGGGAAAATATTCATTCATATACTGTATAGTACTATTGAATATTTTGTTTTTACACCAAGCATTTTTCTTTCCTTATGGCAAAACACAGAAGGCCCACTGTTTCAAATGCTTTTATTTCTTATCCTCTGTCAGTTATTTAATCCTGCTGCAAAAACAGAGAACAGCAATCTAAAGAAAGCAGCAAGAAGTGTATAATCAAGACCAGGTTTGCCATTAGGCAGAAAAGGCATGGGCTTTGGGACACTGTGCCCTTAGACTTTCCACTCCTTTATCTGCCTAATCCCAACTCTGAATAGATACTTGTGCTCATTACCATAGATTATACACAGGTGCACCTAATCCCCTATGATCTCTCTCCCACCTATCATTATTTCTTCTGACTTCAGTTCTCATTCTCCATTTCTCTCTTTTATGGCTCCTCATCACTTCCTACTCTTCATACTCCCTAATTGTCTCTTCTCCTACCAACACCATCAAGCCTCCCCCCCACCTGCCTTTATCTCCCCTTTACATCTTCACTTCCCCACCATCTTGTCCTCTACCCTATCAAGTTCTTGAGCTTCACCACTTTCTTCCTCTCATTCAGCCATCTCCTCTCTTTCTCTAAAACAACCTCACTCTCAATCCCGCTGTGCTGTCTCCTCTCTGTCCTGCACTCTTCTACTCCTCCTCCTCCTCTCTTCCGGATATATGAACCCCAACCCTGGCCCTCTTAGGCTTTTGTCACACTCCCAGAACAGATCTTCATGCAAAAGCTCAAATCTTATTCTTATCTCTCTCCTTGTCTCATGTGGCTTGTGGAACTCACACTCCATCTCAAATAAACATGCCTTCACTCATGATCTCTTTATCTCTAATGCTCTCCATCTTTTTCCAGCAACCTGTTTCTGGCTAATTCCAAGGACCTTTACTTGATCCTCATCCTTCTTGATCTTTCTGTTCCTTTTGGCACTGTTGACCACAACCTTCTCCTCAATACCTTGTCCTCGCTTGGTTTTAAGGACTCTGTGCTATCCTGGTTCTCTTCTTATCTCTCCCATGGTTCTTTCAGTATTTGTTCTGGTGGATCCTCCTCCAATGCTATCCTGCTCTCATTTGGTGTACCCTAAGGATCTGTCTTGGGTCCACTCCTTATCTCTCTATATACCCAGTCCCTTATTGCACTCATCTCTTCCCATGGCTTTCGGTACCATCTTTACGCAGATGATTCTCAGATCTACCTCTACACACTTGAGATCTCTCCGGCTATCCAGGCCAGGATCTCTGCCTTCCTTTCTGACATTGTTGCTTGGATGTCTCACCACCACTTGAAATTGAACATGGCCAAAACTGAGCTGCTTATTTTTCCCCTAAACCCTCCTCTCCCCTTCCTCCTTTCTCAGTCTCTGTGGATAACTCTTTACTCCTCCCTGTCTCCTCATCTCACAACCTTGGGGTCGTCTTTGGTTCCTCTCTCTCCTTCTCCACACACATCCAACTGATAACCAAAACCTGCAGTTTCTTTCTCTATAACATCAACAAAATTTGTCCATTCCTTTCTGAACATACTACTAAGATACTTATCCACTCCTTAGTCGTCTCCCATCTATTGTAATCTACTCCTTGCTCGTCTCCCTCTGAATCTTCTCTCGCCCCCCTTCAATCTGTTCAATACTCTGCTGCGTGGCTAATCTTCCGCCAGCCTCGTCATGCTCCTATTACCCCTCTTCTCAAGTCACTTCATTGGCTCCCTATCCGTTTCACATCCAGTTCAAACTTTTCCTGCTGACCTATAGGTGCATTCACTTTGCAGCTTCCTTACTACCTTTCCTCTCTTATCTTGCCCTACACCCCTCCTCGTGAACTCCGCTCTTCTGGCAAATTGCTTCTAATGCTAACTCCAGACTTCGCTCCTTTCACCTCGCTGCTCCTTATGCCTGAAACAAACTACCTGAGCTTGTACGTCAGTCGCCTTCTCTGACCCTTTTCAAATCCAAGCTGAAAGCTCACCTCTTTGCTGCCACTTTTGAATCTTGACTCACCTGACCTACTTTGTGTTTCCTTACCATTCCCCCTAGGTGTATCCCATGTCTACAGCTACTGTGTTGTCTGTCTTGACTATATTGTAAGCTCTGATGAGCAGGGGATGTTTTTACATGTGTCTGTGCAGTGCTGCATGTATCTTGTAGCGCTATAGAAATGTTAGGTAGTAGTAAAGGTAGTAGTAGTAGTAATACTATTGAGTCTAGTAGCAGCAGTGCTAAAATATATTGCCCATCCCTCTACTTCCCTCCTCCTGCCTTCAATAACCAATGGTATAATTTACAACTTGGAATTAAAGGGGGGGTGAACCATTAACCTCCAACCACTTGCAGTACCTTTTAGACACAAGACAATAGAACGCTCGGTATTCCTGCATCTGTAGCAGCTAGAAGAGGAGCATCATGCGTGTTCACCCCTGAGGACCTAGGACTTGTGCCCATGCACCCTGCTATGGTATTCTGCTAGTGAGTGCATGTTGACTGCCATAGTACTAGCATCACTATGAGGAACTTTGCTGGCTTAGTCTACTGAGGAGGTGACAGCAGCTGCTGGTGCCAGTTCATGAGACACTGAGTGACATAGGAAAAGATCAAAGTAAAGTAAGAGACTGAATGGGGGAGCAAAAGGGGGAGGAAAAAGACTTATGGAGATGGGGAGGGGTTGAGCAAAAGAGATAGGCATGGGGACAAGGGAGCTTGAAAGCAAAACAGATATGTGGAGAAGAGAGCGAGAGCTTGGAGAGACAAGGATCAATGGTGACTGGAGGGGTTGAAGAGATGCTCTGTTTTGAGATTACAAGGGAGGGGCTTAAGAGTGCAACAAACAGATGAGAACACTGAGTTTGAGGTAGCAATTCATTGGAGGCATGGGAGTTGAGAGAACTAGAGATTAATCTAAACAGAAGGATAGACTGAGAAAGGGAAACCAGTAGGGATGAGAGGTGAAAGG
This sequence comes from Ichthyophis bannanicus, assembly GCA_033557465.1. Lineage (NCBI taxonomy): Eukaryota > Metazoa > Chordata > Amphibia > Gymnophiona > Ichthyophiidae > Ichthyophis > Ichthyophis bannanicus. The sequence continues at coordinate 576,092,958 of CM066035.1, forward strand.
GAGAGAGATTGGTGATGGAAGTTTGGTCTTTGAGGGAGACTGGTATGGATGGGAAGCTAGAGAGAGAGAGACTAATGAGAATGATAGGGTATGCTTGAAAGAGAAACTGGTGGGGACTGAGATGGTGAGGGATTGGTAGGGACAAGGGGAGATAGTTGAGCACTCAGAGCCACTGACAGTTTCTTAGCTGCCGCTTCACCTTTGACGTGAAATCTCCACCCAGAAAACATGAAGGTTACAGTAGCTGTAGGCAGGGGAAGAAGATGCTAAAGATCCTCCACCAAGGAGTGCATGACATGTAAATCAGATCTGGTGCAGTGAATGAAAGTGTGTTTCCATAAAACGAATATTCTGAGTAAATAGTATTTTTCAATGGACTAGCAGGAAAAAAGTCTTCACATGGGTGATTTCATCTGACAGGCCCACATGTGAGCTTTGCCAGCTGCTTCTAGAAACCTTTGGAAGCTCTACTGCGCCTGTGCATGCCTTCCTGCCTGCCACCATAATGCCATCTTATCCTCAGTCCATTTCTTTCCACGGAGGCCTACAGATGCGTTTTGTCAGCATCTTGTGAGTAGCAGTGTTCTGGCTTTTTTTCTGTTTTCTCAACTGCTATCGTGATATTCTGTTTCTCTCCCCGTAATCTTTGTTAGGGTTTGAGCGTTTAAAGTTTCTTTTATTTTAAGCAACACCTCAGCCCTCTTAGGTGCATGGCATTTCAACTGGGAATATTTCTCAAAATCAAGCCATTTGATTTCACAGCAGCCTTTTTTCTGGACAACATGTCCCAAAATCTTGCCAGTGGGTTTAAGAGATGTAACAGGTGCTTGAGGACCATATCCATAATGGACACCCATAAATGGTGTCTTCAGTGCTTGGGACCCAATCATAAGCCCTATTCTTGTAATTTGTGTCTGTAGATGACAAAATGAGGGTTGAAAAGTCTAAAGATGCAGTACAACAAGATTTTTGACTCCTCTAAATCCGGTTCATCAACATCAGCGGCATCGGACCTGATGGCTTACAAGGCTGTACTGGATGCTGGTGATGCATCAGCATCGAGGGGTTCTGGAGCCCACTCAGAGGCGAGCACCCATATACCTCCTGAACATCAGTCATCCATCAATGTGTTCCTGAGTAATAGGAAGGATTCGGCTTCATCTTTGGCATCAAAGGGCAAGGACATGGAACATTGGGAAGAAGAGGCCCTGGTACATTGAAATCGAAGTCATCCAAGGTATGGTGCCTCGAGCATTGAGAGTTCACAAGAGTGATCTCTAAGCTGCCCCAAAGGGAAAAAAGCTCAGCCTCGCTGTTTCTGGAGGGGCACTGACGGCCTTCCTTTAGTTTGCCGATAATGCCCCCTGTGCCTTTTGAGATGGCAGCTCTGGAGAATCACTTTCTGAAGGCTGTCAAGGAGAGAATCACAATACTTTTTGCCATGCAGCATGTCAGAGCCTCGATGGACGTTTCCATGCCACCTCAAGGCATCGACCCCATCCTCAAGAAGCCCAGCTTGTGCCTGTTGGAGAGGAATCAGCATCAAAGGGCCCTGACACAGATTCCTGCCTGGCCGATATCACTCTCCAGCCCCCAGTGCTAGGAAGCCATTGATGCATCAATGCTGCTGAAGAAGCTGCAGTTCCCTTAAGGGAAGAAGGAGTGTTGACGAGACAGAGGCTAAAAAGTACTTTGATTTCCTCCGAGTCCAATTCAGAAGACTGGATTCACAGATGACGAGTCTGATAACCTGTTGGAGGATATATTGTCAGAGCTTCCCTCTGATCTTTCTCCTCATGAAAGAAGTAAGTCTCTTCTGGAAGATATGACTTTTCAGGATTTTGTAAGGGATATGGCCAAGACAAAAAAAAAAAGAACAGGGGTATAGAGAAGCTACAGAGAATCTTTATTAAGCCCGACATGGCCATGTTTCAGCACAATTCGCCTGTGTCAGGGACAACTAATAACATAAATTATAATATATGAAAACATAAAATAATCAACATCTGAAATCAATTAAAATGAATACAAACCATGTTATGTTGTCATATGGGCATGAGGAGGATAAAAAGAAGGAAAATTATATCAAACAGAGAAAAATCAAACATGCATTTAAGGAATAATAAACTACAAATGTTGACTCATGTGACACACTAAGAGGTCTGTTTACTAATGGCACTAGCGGCTTCCATGCAAAATCATTGCATACAACAGGGCCGCGGCTCCGATTTCACGTGGAAGCTGCTAGCGCCTCTTAGTAAACAGACCCCTAAAAGTGTGAAAAACATGTTAAAGTAACACCGTAGAACTCACATGCCAATCCAACGTGACATGCTGTATTTAAGAATAAAAGGCTTTTAACAGATCAAAACTATATTGCCTTTGAGAGTATGAATAATTCAAAAAAAGGAGGTTCAGTACTACCAAAACAATTAAAAGCCATAATGTAAAAACTGCACTGCTCCCTTTTGAAACTACAACAAAAAGCTTCATGTCCATAAAACAGACGGCAGTTTAATGCTAGAAAGTACAGAACACCAACGATGTAGCTTTCTTTACTTAAAAAAACAAACAAAAAAAAAGTTCAATCTTTCCTTTGAAAACCTTTTAAATGTATATCATCATAAGAAAATAAGAACATAAGATATGCCATACTGGGTCAGATCAAGGTCCATCAAGCCCAGTATCCTTTTTCCAACAGTGGCCAGTCTAGGTCACAAGTACCTAGCAGTTTCCTCAAAAGACGCAGGTTCCATAATGCTTGTATTGGGGCAAGCAGTGAATATAACGGGTCTCCTTTAATAATGATTTATGGGCCTTTCCTCCAGGAACTTGTCCAAACCTTTTTTTTTTTTTTTAATTGAAAGGCAGCAAATAGACAGAAAGCACACAAAAGGCACATACGCTATATGCATAATACAATAGCAGAAGGTAACAAGGCAACAAGCCCAAACAGTCAATAGTAATCCAACAAGACGCCTTTTTTTTTTTGTGTTCCCCCCTCCGTTCCCCCCCCCCGCATCAGCTCACCATCTATCAGCAAGGAGGACCCCATAACATTCTGCCTACCCCCCCACCCTCCAATCCCCCACCCTCCCCCCAATCCCGCCCTAATATCCCCCCTCCCCCCCCTCAAACCTCCGCGCCAGCTACAAGTGAAGGGAGCGGACCAGCCAGTCAGTGCATGTGAGGCAAAAGGGGGGAAACTCTAAGATTCCGCCTCACAAGAGAGCATGGAGCCAGCCCCCCTACAGGATACATAGGGCCCTCAAATCCTCATGAACCGTAGTATAGAACAAAGGCTTCCCACACCTGCTCAAAGCGGGTCAATCGCAACTTGCTGGCTGCCACCCCACGTTCCATTGCATACGTATCCCACATCCGTTCCAACCAGGCAGAGAAGGGTGGCGGCTGGTCCTGCTTCCACGCCGTTGCCACAGATAGCCGCGCCACATTCAGACCATGTCGAATTAAGGCCAGCTGAGGACTGCGTGCTCCAGGCACCCGAACACCAAAAAGAAAAATGCCCGGATCCCAGGGAATGGCCAACCCAACTAATTGTTTTAAACGGTATTGAATCCCCCTCCAGAAAGTTTGGAGGCGGGGACAAGACCACCAGACATGCGCCAAAGTACCTTTCTGTCCACATCTCCGCCAGCACAGATCCGAACCCCCCAGATACACTCGAGCAATCCGTTCAGGCGTCATATGCCATCTATATAATAGCTTATAGTTAGTTTCACGGACATTAATCGCCACCAAACTTTTCCACAGCCTGCCCTCTACTTATTCCCATTGCTGCTCAGAAAAATGGAGACTCAATTCAGAATTCCACTGCTCTCTATACTTGCCCAATCTCGGCTGCTGCGCCTGCAAATGGGCATATAGGGTAGCTAAAAGGCCTTTCGTGGTTGTACACTCTGCGCAATAACACTCTATATCCAACAAATCGCGGGCCACTTGAGACCGCACACTGCGAGCCTGAACCCAGTGGGCTGCTTGTGTATATTGAAAAACATGACAATGGGAAGGTCAAATTCCTCTTGGAGTGCACTAAAAGACCGCAACATACCCTCCTCAAACAATTGACCAGCACGACTAAGTCCCTTGTGCCCCCACATCCGGAAAACCGGGTCTGTCATCCCAGGGGGAAACACAGCATTATCCACAATAGGCACCAGCGGAGTCAAATCCGCCCCCCGAGGTCGAAAAGATTGGTCCCAGCAGCAAAGGGTATGCAAGATATATGGATTGCTTAAACGTAAGCCGCCTCGCGACTTGGGACCAAGCCACAGCCGGTCTCCCAGTCCCGCTCCCCCCGCAAGATGCATTTCCAATTGTATCCAACGCTTGGGGCTAGCCGGGTTCATCCATTCCACCCCGGCCCGACACTGCGCCGCCATGTAGTACCAGGAGAGGTTAGGCGCCCCCAGAGTGCGTGCGCGTATAAAGGATTCGAAGTACTTGGAAGAGGTACAAGAACCTCGGGACAACCACCATCTTAACCACCGCTATACGTCCAAACCAGGATAGCGTCAAGCCAGCCCAGGACGCCAAGTCACGCCAAACCTGCTGGAGTAGCGGATCATAATTAGCCTTAAAAAGTGCCGCCCGCTCCACCATCAGGTTCACCCCTAAATAGCGAAGAGCACCTGTCACCCAGCAAAAGGGGTAGGTGGCCCTCAATTACCCACAGACCGCCTCCGGGATCCCAACATTGAGAATCTCAGATTTAGTGTAGTTGATTTTGAATCCAGAGACCTGGGAGAAGGTCTCAAAGAGCTGCATAGCAGCAGAGAGGGACGCCACTGGGTTCACCAACGATAATATGATATCATCCGCAAAGAGAGCAATTCTGTAAGTAGGGCCCACTCGTACACCCACAATGTCTGGGTGCTCGTGAAAGCTTTGCGCCAAAGGTTCCATCACCAGTGCGAACAACAACGGCGACAGAGGACATCCCTGGCGGGTACCCCTTCCCAACTGAAAACTCCTCGAGTGACCCCCGTTAACCCGGACACAGGCCGTAGGGTTCTGATATAAGCTATGGACCCAACGGATAAAGTTAGGACCAAACCCCATCGTTTCTAGCACGCACCAGAGATAGCCCCAGCTAACACGGTCAAAGGCCTTCTCGGCATCAACTCCCACCAAGAGCGTCGGCTGAGAATCCTGTCGAGCAATATGAATAACCTGTAGCATTCGCCTAATATTGTCCGCCGCCTGACGACCCGGCACAATCCCGACCTAATCTGGATGTACCAAAGCTGGGAGAACCTGGTTTAATCGGGCAGCCAGTACTGAGGCCAATATTTTAACATCCGTGTTGAGTAGGGAGATGGGGCGGTATGAGGCAGCTTCATGCAAGGGCTTAACCGGCTTAGGGATCATCGCTATAAGAGCCTCGTGTTCAGAGGGGGCAGCGGCTCCCCCCGCAGCACCTCATTAAAGAGTACTACCAGAGTTGGAGCTAATTGAGCACGAAATAAGATGGGAGAGTTAGAATATATAGCACTAAATGAAAGGTTAGATATGATTGGAATATCAGAGACATGGTGGAAGGAGGACAACCAGTGGGACACTGTGATACCTGGGTACAAACTATATCGTAATGATAGAGCTGATCAAATTGGTGGAGGGTTTGCTCTCTATGTTAGAGAGGGCATTGAGTCAGAAAGGATTAAAGTTTTGCAGGAAACAAAATCTGCTGTAGAATCTATATGGATTGAAATTCCATGTAAAAGGGGGAAGGCAATGGCAGTGGGGGGTGTACTATCGACCGCCTGGCCAGAATGACCAAATGGATGATGAAATGTTCAAAGAAATCAAGGAAGCTAACAAAAGTTACAGCGCAGTAATAATAATGGGTGATTTCAACTACCCCGGTATCGACTGGGTCAGTGTCACGTCAGGACATGCTAGGGAGATAAAGTTCCTAGATGAAATAAATGACTGCTTCTTGGAGCAGCTGGTTCATGAACCGACCAGAGGGGAAGCCATATTAGACCTAGTCCTTAGTGGAACACCAGATCTAGTGCAAGAGATAAGGTTGTTGGGGCCACTTGGCAATAGTGATCATAGCATGATCGCCTTTGATTTAATTAGTGGAGGAGGGGATAGTAAGGAAATCCACAGTACTACCTTTTAACTTTCGAAAGGGAGACTATGATAAAATGAGGAAAACAGTTAAGAAAAAACTAAAAGGAGCAGTTGCAAAGGTTAAAGACCTACATCAGGCTTGGCTGTTGTTGAAAAATACTATCTTGGAAGCCCAGACCAGCTGTATTCCACGATTTAAGAAAAGTGTAAGGAAGTCCAAAAAACTGCCAGCATGGTTTAAAGGTGAGGTCAGAGAGGCTGTTGCCAAAAAAGCATCTTTCAGGAATGGAAAAAAGAGCCAAACGACGAAACCTGGAAACAGCACAAGCACTGGCAAGTCAAATGCAAGGCATTAATAAGTCAGGCAAAGGGAGAATTTGAGAAGAAGCTTGCTGCGGAAGCAAAAACGCAAAGTAAAGACCTTTTCAAGTACATTCGTAGCAAAAAACCTGTGAGAGAGTCAGTTGGTCCATTAGATGATAAAGGGGTTAAAGGAGCACTAAGAGGCGACAAGGCGATAGCGGAGAGACTGAATGAATTCTTTGCTTCGGTCTTTACTGAGGAAGATGTAGGGATGTTACCCATGACTGAAGTTGTATTTAAAGGTGCGGAAGAATTGAAGGAAATATCGATACATCGGGAAGATGTATTACAACTATCAGATAAACTGAAGAGTAGCAAATCACCTGGGCCGGATGGTATACATCCAAGGGTGTTGAAAGAACTGAAATATGAGATTGCAGACCTGCTATTAGTAATCTGTGAGCTATCATTAAAATCATCTCTAATACCTGAAGATTGGAGGATCGCCAATGTAGCACCAATTTTTAAAAAGGGTTCCAGGGGTGATCCGGGAAACTACAGACCAGTGAGCCTGACGTCAGTACCGGGAAAAATGGTAGAAACCATCATAAAGAATAAAATTACTCAGCATGTAGATAGTCATGACCTAATGGGAGACAGCCAACATGGCTTTAGAGAAGGAAGATCTTGTCTTACTAATCTCTTATGTTTTTTTGAAGGAGTGAATAATCAGGTGGACAAAGGTGAGTCGGTTGATATTGTGTATCTGGACTTTCAGAAAGCCTTTGACAAGGTCCCTCATGAGAGACTTTTGGCAAAACTAAAGAGTCATGGGATAGGAGGCAGTGTACTATTGTGGATCAGGAACTGGTTAAAACTGGTTAAGCAGAGGGTAGGGCTAAATGGCCAATTTTCCCAATGGAGAAAGGTGAATAGTGGTGTACCCCAGGGATCTGTGCTAGGTCCGCTGCTTTTTGACATATTCATAAATGACCTGGAAAGTGGAATAATGAGTGAGGTTATCAAATTTGCAGATGAGACAAAACCATTTAAAGTTGTTAAAACCCAAGAGGATTGTGGAAAATTGCAAGAGGATCTTGATAAATTGGAAGACTGGGCATCAAAATGGCAGATGAAATTTAATGTGGACAAGTGCAAGGTTATGCACCTAGGGAAGAACAACCCAAACTATGGTTACACGATGCAAGGTTCCACATTAGGAACTACCACCCAGGAAAAAGATTTAGGTGTCATTGTGGATACCATGTTAAAACCCTCGGCCCAGTGTGCAGCAGCGGCCAAGAGAGCAAATAGAATGCTAGGTATGATAAGGAACGGAATGGAAAATAAAACAAAAGATATTGTAATGCCTCTATATCGTTCCATGGTGAGACCGCACCTTGAATATTGTGTGCAGTTCTGGTCGCCGTATCTTAAAAAGGATATAGCGATTTTAGAAAAGGTTCAGAGAAGAGCCACCAAAATGGTAAAGGGGATGGAAGGATACTCCTATGAAGAAAGGCTAAAAAGGTTAGGGCTCTTTAACCTGGAAAAGAGACGGCTGAGGGGAGATATGATAGAAGTCTATAAATTAATGAACGGAGTGGAACGGGTAAACGTAGATCGATTGTTTACCTTATCAGAATATAGAAAGACTAGGGGACATGCAATGAATCTACAGGGTAAACTATTTAAGACTAATAAAAGAAAATATTTTTTCACTCAATGTGTAATCAAACTCTGGAATTTGTTACCGGAGGATGTAGTAAAGGCTGTTAGTGTAGCTGGGTTTAAAAAAGGTTTGGACAAGTTCCTGGAGGAAAGGTCCATAAACCATTATTAAGAAGGGACCCAGGATATCAATGCTTGAACCAATACAAGCAATGTGGAACCTATGTCCCTTGGGGAAACTGCTAGGTACATATGACCTAGATTGGCCACTGTTGGAAACAGAATCCTGGGCTTGATAGACCTTGGTCTGACCCAGTATGGCATATCTTATGTTCTTATAGTACTCCGCAGGAAAGCCCTCACGACCCGGCCCCCCCCCCCCCCCCCCCCCCCCCCCCCAGTTTTTAATCGGCAAATTGCAATTTCCACCTCCTCCACAGTAAGATCAGCATCTATTTGATCTCTATCCGAGTCCGTCAACCACGGCAGAGCTACAGTTCGCAGGAAGGCCTGCACACAGGTCAAATCAAAAGGCTCAGCTTTTGATTTGACCTGTATATCTATCTATATGTTGCAAAGTAGCTCTTACAAAGTAACAGTTCCACAGCAGATACTCCGCTGTTACAAAGTAGGAGATACATTGCAACAATTTTATTTAGCTGTTGCAAAACAGCTGTTTAAAGATACTAGTCTGCTCCACCTGACCTGTAGTATACCGAAGTAATCTATATAGCTGCTGCATTATAGTATACTGAAATATCTTATATAGCTGCTGCAAAATAGTACTCAGAAATATAATAATATGCTTAAAGATACCGCTCTGCTCCACTTTACCTGAATTATTTTATATAGCTGCTGTATAATAGTATACTGAAGTACCTTTATATAGCTGTATCAAAATAGCATATGGAAGTATCCTAGATAACTGTTGCACAATATCTGTTCAAAGATACAGCTCTGCTCCACCTGACCTGAAGTATTCTGAAAACTGTACTAGTACACTTCACGGCTGCTTGCAACAGTAACACTATACCCAACACTACCATCAAACAGCCCTCTCCCACACAGGCCTCCCATACAACCAACTCTCGCACACAAAAAAACACATAATGGCCCCCATAAAACTAAAAACCCTGCCCCCCACCCTCCTACTGATGGCTCTCCTATTACAACAAATACTCTCATATAAAACCAACCACCTCCCGTGCAATAGCATCCCCATCATCCACAACTCAAACCGAAATTCACTACGCTCCCCAGTAAACAATCACCCATATAACCAGCCTCCACACAACAATACCCACAGACACCCTCCCAGAATAATTCAAATAAACCATACACAGCACAACAACAAAAACAACCTCCCCAACATAGCCACTAAACTAAAACTCATCCTAATAAACATCCGTTCCATACGGAACAAGATCCCAATTGTTAATGACATAATAAGAGATTAAAAACCTGACATCTTTTTCATCACTGAGACCTGGCTAGCACCCACAGATACAGTATTATTAAACCAGCTCCCCATATCACAATATGATGTATTCAACTGCCACCGTGACATCAAAAGAGGAGGTGGTGCACTGATACTCACTTAAAAAGACCTACAATACACTCTAACGAACACAAACAGTGTTGAAGGCATGGACATCATCAACACTGAAAATAGAACACTTGCATTCACCCTAATCTACAGACCCCCATCAGCGGATCAGAAAAATCTCTCCCCCATCCTTGAAATCGCATACACAGCATCTCGGAACAAACCCCTTGTAATCCTAGGCGACCTTAACCTCCCTTCCCTAAACCAATCTCAAAAGGACAACTTCCTAGACTCTATGATGCAAATGGGATTTAACCAGATAATCCTTTCCCCCACCCACACTAAAGGAAACCCACTAGATCTCATCTTTCTCCCCACCCCTTTTAACCTCCACCAGCTATACTCTCCCCCAATAATAACAGAAGTCCCATGGTCTGATCATCACTTGATAACCTTACACCTCCTTACACAAACACCCTCAAAAGCTACAAATACAACATCAAATCACTCACGTTTTACCCGCTTCGATAACGAGACATTCCTTGAAAAGGTATTACCCAAGCTCACTACAAACCTAACGGACATCAACTCAGTTATAGAGAATTGGAACCAAACAATCCATGAAGCAGCCACCCCTACACATATCATGAAGAAGAAGAGAGTCAAAGAATCAGAAAAATGGTTCACAAAAGACCTTGCCCTACTAAAAAAGCAACTACGAAAACAGGAAAGAATCTGGAGAAAAACAAGATCAAATGATAACACAACCAAATACATAAACATACTTAATAGCTATAAAAATGCAATCAACAAATCAAAAAGGGACTACTATGCCAAAGTAATAAATCTCGCCCTTAACCGACCAAGAGAACTCTTCTCAATTGTGAAAACACTAACAAAAATACACAACCCAGAACCTAACCAGGACATGATAAATGTACAAACCCTAGCATCACACTTTGCTGAAAAACTAAAGGAAAAACCCCATACCCCAACCATAATAAAATCAAATAACGACAATAACTACCAATGGACAACCTTTCACATGGTTGAACGAAATCACCTGCTTAAAATTATTACAATGATCAACACCACAACCTCCCCACTCGACCCATGCCCGGTATCATGGATCAAAGCTACTAAGGACTTCCTTGCGGAAAACATAGAATACATAATGAACCAATCACTATCTCAAGGCATTATGCCCAACACCTTAAAACTCTCCTCGATCCGCCCTATCATAAAAAACAACAAACTAGACCCAAAAGACCCAAACTCGTACAGACCAATAGCTAGCATACCACTCATTGCCAAAATAATAGAAAAAAACCATACAACTCCAATTACAGGACCATATTGATGAACACAAACTCCTTGACTCTCATCAGTTCGGATTTCGCCCCTTCCATGGAGTTGAAACTCTCCTAATCGCTCTGATGGACCTCCTCATCAGAGGCACTAATGACAATAACCAAGGTTTCCTACTCCTCTTCATAGATCTATCTGCCGCATTTGACAGCATCAATCACAACACACTCATCAACAGACTAGAAAATTTAAAAATAGGAGGGACTGTCCTTGAATGGTTCAAGTCATACATCTCACATAGATTAATACGGGTACAAATGGGTCAAGAAACATCTGAAACTTTCCCTCAAGGTCAGGGTATCCCCCAAGGCTCAGCCCTCTCCGCCCTCCTTTTCAACCTGTACTTACAACCCATTACAAATATATTCAAAAAAGATAAAATCAACCATTTTATATATGCGGATGACATTATGCTTGCCATCCCCATAAACTCTAACAACCCCAACTATGACAACCTACTCATATGCATGAATGAGACCACCACATGGCTCAAAGACAACCATCTAAGTATCAACCTTAAAAAGACAGAAGCAATGTTCGTAACAAGAAAGCCAGACGCCGATTACAATTACCCAGCAACAATCTCAATCAACAACACACCTATACCTGTTAAAAAGGAGGTAAAGTACCTGGGACTAATATTGGACCACTCCCTCACCATGCTTCCCCACATAAAACAGACAGTAAAAACGATATTCTATAAACTCAAGACAATACAACACCTAAGACCCCTACTTGAGACACATGATTTTAGATCAGTAGTCAATACCCTCATCACCCCCCACTTTGACTATTGTAATAGTCTCCTAATTGGTTTACCACTAAAGAGCATCTACCTACTACAAAGAACCCAAAACATATGCGCCAAGATGATCACAAAAGCTAAAATAACAGACCATGTCACCCCAATACTGTTAGACTTGCATTGGCTCCCAATAAGTAGCCGAATAAAATACAAAATCCTCCTAACTACCTTCAAACTCCTTAATAACATCTCTCCCTCACATTTGTCTACCCTAATACACCCCCCATCAGAAACTAGAATGCGCAGACAAAACGCAATCCATTCCCTCAACATAAAAACAACCATCAGAAAAACTAAAGCAACTACAAGTGATAGGGCCTTCTCCTTCGCTTCCCCCACTCTCTGGAACGATCTACCACTAACCATTCGCATGATAAAAGACCTTTACCAATTCAAAAAAGAACTTAAAACCTACCTTTTCACAAACCATTTTGAAATCCCCTATCAACAGAGAGCCTCTCCCCAACAATCACAAAAACACATCCACAGCACCCAAGATAGGACAAACGACTAACACAAGAAAACCTTACACTACATTACTTACACACTTTACCCAACACGCAAAAGTCTTACCCAATCTGTTGTTTTTACTGCTCTTGTAAATAACCTTTTGTAATTTAGTTCTGTTATGTTTTATGTATTATTACCTGTATATAGTTAAACCATGTTCCATATAGTTAATGCCATGTTCCATGTAAAGTATACAAAAGTATACAAAATTTGTTAACTGTTCAATGTAAACCGCCCTTGATCTCTGGAAGGGGCGGTATAGAAGAAACTATTAAATAAATAAATAAAATAAATATATAACCGTTCCAGAAACGTGGTGAAGACATCGCATATCTCCCGGGAGACCACTCTCCTCTGCCCCCCAGAGTCTCGAATTTCACGAACCACCCGCATAGTTTGCTGCTGCCGAAGTCGCAAAGCAAGAAAACGACCTGACTTATTCCCCCGCTCATAAAACGTTTGTCGTAATTTCCGACGTTTATTATCCAATTCTCTCTGTAAACATGCATCCAAGTTGGCGCGGGCCGCCTGCCATTGGCGCAAGGTCCGCTTAGAGCCGGTCCGAGCGTGTTCCACCTGGAGCCGGGAAGTTTCCCCCAACAGTTGGCAATGTTCCCGTCTCCAAGCTCTCCGAGTACGGGCTGTCTCCGCTATGAGACGGCCCCAAGCTGTGGCCTTGAAGGCGTCCCAAACCATGGGAAGCGGAACCTCCCCAGAGTCATTTAACTCAAAAAAATCGGTTATAAAGCGGCCGTGCTCCTGAACAGCGCACTGTCGCCGAACAAATCGTGCATCTAGTCGCCAAAGCCAGTGCCGTGCACTGGAGAAATCCGCCGGGAGAGTAATCCAACACGGGGCATGATCCGACCAAGTCAAAGCCTCATGCCCAGCCTCCAATCTCTCATCCATCAGGCGTTGATCCAATAGAAAGTAATCTATGCGGGTATGCACCTGATGAACAGGTGAGTAGTATGTATAGCTTTTCTCCCCTTCATGTGTGTCTCTCCAAGCATCACGCAAACCTAATTCCAGCATAAATTTCCGCAATGCCTTGCTGGGCCCACCTGCCATCCTCCCAGCGCTACCCGTCGAATCCATATGCGGTACCATGTGGGCACTGCAATCCCCGCCCAGTATAATAGGGCCTTTCGCAAAATCAGCTAACAAGGCTTTCAGCCGCGCAAAAAAGGCTACTTGGCCTTCATTAGGGGCGTAAATATTAGCTAGCGTTAATAAATGGCCCTCCAATCGCACATTCATAAAAAGCCACCTTCCCAAAGTGTCTTTCTTAACCTCCTCCACCCTAAGGGATAAGCATTGATGAAACAGTAAGGTCACGCCACATTTCTTCCGTCCATGCATGTCCGATGCTACCCACACCTCAGTGTAAGGATTACGCTTTAACCACCCCTGAGTGCTAGTACGGAGATGGGTCTCCTGTAAAAACACAATGTCCCCTTTCAAGGATCTCAATTCCGAAAACAGCAAAGAACGCTTTCTAGGGGAATTAAGACCCTTTACATTCAGAGAAATCATTTTCAACATTGGCAATCAATCACCTCGCCACCACCGCCCCTCTCCTTCCCCCCTTCCTGCAAAGTGCACCCCCCCCCCCCCCGCCCACTGCAAGTCACGTACCGTTAGCAAGAAAAGTAGCCCAACACCCATAAACCGCCGAGCTGTCTGTGGAGGTTCGCCCCCTCTACCCCAACGCTCCCTATCCCATAGAAAAATCCCAAAACCCCCACCCCCCACATCCGCTCCCCTACCCACGCCAAGCTGTGCTAACCCTCCATCCCATCCCACCCCCCTTCCCGTCAGTACCACCTGCCTGCCAGAAAAGAAACAGGACACGGTTAAACTGACCCCGAACTCAGCTCCGTCCGGGCCCCCTTGCAGCATGAATATGAGCAAATAATGCAGTATTGATTCCCCTTTTTACAACTCACCAATATAGCAGTGTTCCAATTAAGCCCCTCTCCATAACATCACCACTCTCCCCTTCCGCCCCCATATTAGCAAGAAGCAAGTACCCAAATCCCCTCAAAACCAGAAACCTGTAGTATAACGAGAACAAAAGTGGGGGACAGCGAGGTTTTACAAAGCTGGTCAGACAAACATAATCTCAGAACCAGAGAACCCCTGAGCAGCACCCCTAGGACAGGAAGTCAAACACTCATAGACCAAGGAGGTTTAAGCAGGTCATCCCACCCGGGTCCACTTCGAGTGCTGAGGCCTAGGGGCCGGAGGTGTTGGCAACACATTGTCCTCCACAAGACCCGCCTGGCACAGTGCTCTCCAAGCCTCGGTATGGTCTTTCGCTGAGATCTTTTTATTTCCCAAGAGGAAGTGCATCCGAAACGGAAAGGACCAGGAATAGCGAATCCCTTTATTGTTCAGGACCACCGTAATTGGTTTCATCTCCCTCCGACGAGCCAGCGTAAATGCAAAGATAAAAATGGTTCTTTAAACCATTTTTATCTTTGCTTGTAGTAGCAGTTCAAGTATAAAAGGTCGTTGATGTTAAAAGGGCATTGAGTCCATTAGACGATAAATCATTAGTCAAATGGCAGCCCGTATTTACTGAGACCTTCTGCTACTAAGTTACTATTAACAGCAGTCGTTTGAAACTGATATTGAAATTGTTACCTGAATATAAGTATTGTATCAAGTCTTAAGGAGGATACATTGTACACTTTCGAGTTACAGTGCAGAGGTTTTGTCAGTATTGATCCTATTCTCAGACGACAAGCAGGATAAGTCCTTACGGATTGGTGATGAGTCTAGCACAGGAAAAGCTTCTTCAGTTTAGATAATTCTAGAAGCTGTAGAGAAACCCCACTGCAAATGCACATCACTTTCTGCCTACCACTGTTGCATGGGAGCGCCTCAGTCTTTGTCGTTCCATGGAGTTGACAGGCCACATCACTTGAAGTTACATCAAGATTTTCAAGATTTTGGTGTATTTGGTGTTGACTCTCACCCACTAGGGGCCTGGAATCCACACACACAAAACACCTGGATTCTTATCTAATCCCTGTACCCTTCAACAGGAAGAAAAGACAAGTCACAATTAATTAATTAATCAATCACTATGGAGCTCTATAGGGAAGATTCACATGGAGTCTAATTCAGACATATCCATCGAGCCTCTTCAAAGATGGTTCCATAGGGCTCCTGTTTTTATTAGAGAATATCAGCTGATTCAGTTAATCTTTAATTAACATCTGGTACTTTCCAAATTCCACGTGTACATAAATTTTGCTAACATAGACAACATTATTATATAGAAAGCAGAAGTTATGTCTCATGACTATGTTCACTAAATTCAGTAGGTGTCGCTGTGATTTTACTTTTCAGCAGAAGCTAATTAGTTACTTAGTATATTTGCTGATTTTCTATTAAGCTATATCCGTTATATTTGCTAATTGAATTCAAGCCAGTTTCACAAGAGCAGTGCATCCTGACCCAGCAACCGTTTAGCCTATCAGATTGCAGGATGAGCAACTGTCCCCTATGTGCTATTTATTTTAGAGAAGTTCACGCTGACCTAATATCTATGTCTACACAGACTCTATTTGCTAATCACACAAGCTTCAGTTACTAAATTCAATGTCCTAGCAAAAGCAGAAATGCTTTTTAAAGGGATAGTTTTTAATGCAATTCAGACCTGTATTTTCAGGGCCTATAGCTAAGTTAGGTTCTACATTTCGGTTTCATGTATAGAGGCCCTGTCTTTTATCCCTATCAATATTATTGATCCCGATCCGCTGTCTGTCTCTGAATCTGACAACTCCAGATCTGCATATCCTGGGTGAATCATAGGTGTATAAATTTGTTTGTCAGCAGCTGTCTCATCCACTTCACTGATTATATCCAATTTACTTTTGGGGCCTAGTCGAGTTAGCCCTTGTCTACAGTCCTCCCTTTGGTTCTGCCCAGAACCACATTCTTCATAAAAGGGCATTTCACGAAGCAAGTCTCCAGTACTAGGAACACTCCGCAATTTAAGAACTGCAATAGTATTCGTAGTTTTGGACAAGTATGTAGTACAACACTTCATAAAACAAGCAAGACCAATTCCTAAAAGTAGGAGGGCCACTAGGAAGCCAAACAGGCCTGTCAGTATCGCTTTTACTGGACCTGACAAGCCACTCCACATGTTATCAAACCAGGGCCATAAAGAGTCAGAAGTTCCTTCTATATTATCTTTAGAGAAGTGAGTTTCTTTTCTCACCTGTTCTAGAATACCTGAGACCACCTTACTCTGTGAATTAATGAACGTACAGCAGTGCTCTCTTATGATATTACAGACTCCTCCTTCTTTGGCTAGCAAATAATCTAAGGCCATCCTATTCTGTGTAGAGTAAGCAGTCAGCTTATCTACAGTACCTTACATGACTGTAAGAGCATCAGTCAAATCTTGGGCTGTTACTTCAATTAGAGCATAAATTCGCAATAATTGCTCACCATAACGTTGTGTAGGACGTATGGCACCAAAAGTACTTAGCCACACTGTTCCCGTGAAGGTGCTTACTTCTTGTTGGGTTAACATAGTGGTATCCTCTAGTAATTTTCTTGCTGCACGTATATCAGCACTAGAGTCATCTATGGCTCTACGCTGACGACTAGAAGGCACTCCTAGTAAAGTTTCATAAGGGACCAGTTTCCATGGCAAGTCAAGGGTAGCTATGTAACAATTGCCAGACCAATCAGCAGGCAATCGAACATAAGCTAAAGTTCCACACACAAAATAGTGACCTACCAAGGCAAGTAGTCCATCAGGCCAAATTTTAAAATCTTTAGGTTCTGTGATTAGAACTTCAGTTCCAGGCCCAATATTTCTTAACCATGGGTGATAATATCCTAAATAGGGATACACATAGTTGTCAACATACCCAGATGACAAACCATCTTTGCTATTCTGCAATCTATACTTCCCATATGCTGGGAACCCATCCTGATCATAATATTGTAATTCATACTGATCAAGACGAGTCTTGGCGTCAGGGATGACATTGACTACCTTTAAATTTGAAAGGACTTGTACAGAACTTGCTGTAGAGGACTCCAACACTAAATGGACATGGTTGTTAGTCATGACAGTCTGACATTTAGACAAAGGGGTTTCTCCCACAGGATATGCTCCTTTTCTTTGGAAACAAATAGGAGGGTCAGCCACTGGCTGAGGACTGATAATTCTTGGAGCAGGGGTTACTCCCTCTGGCCATGTTATAGTAAGATTAAACAGTGTTTCATTCACAGACAACTCCTTCAGTTCTTGCAAGGAAATATGTCGAGGTCTCAGCAAAAATCCAAACTGTGTAGCTGCTGGATGAGGCAAGCACACTGCACAGCTGGAAATATTAAAACGCTGAATTAGGGAGTAAATGTGAGAATGAAACACATTATAGAAAGTACCATGTTTTGCCCAGGGAGCATGTGGATCGTATTCAGGAACTGTATGAGCTGGAACCACAGGAGGGGGAGTAGTGACAAACCCAAACTCCCGAAGCATTTTGTCTACTACTGCCTGTTGTTTAGGGGGCATTGTTGGCTTTTCCGATAACCTCTTTATCAGCTCATCTATGCTTCCGATACTGCTAAAAGAGCTGAGAGACACCAAACCCAGAAAAACAGAAATAGTGCCAATGCTACTGCGAATATGCATATTAGCCAATTATCAATAACCAATTCTGGATTAGGTTGTGATTGTCCAACAACTTCACAGTCACTCTCTTGGTCAAGTGGAGATGAACTTGGAGGAAATGAGTCCAGTTCAATTTCAACTAATTCTTCAGGATTTGGTCTAGGTGGAAGTTGTCTTATCCAGGGGACGGTGCCTTCTTGCACTGGTCCAGATGTATCCACGCTTTTCGTCCCTTCACCTTCAATGCCGAATATCCCACCAGCAACACTTGGAATGGTCCCAGAAACTTAGCTGCTAGAGCTGACTTTGGTGCTGGATCCTTGATGAGTACCCAATCTCCTGGTTCCACATCTGGGGTTGATTGTGATTGAGCACCCTGCTTTGTAAGCTGCAAAAAGGAAGGAGATACCAGCGTTTGGTACAAATATTTACAATACGATAATAAGTCGCTGCGTAGTAATTGGGGATCCGGCAATTGATCTGGTGGAATTATCACATGTGCTGGAGTGTTTGCTGGACGTCCTGTCACAATTTCATAAGGGGTAAGACCTTGTCGAGTTCTCTGAGGAGAATTACGGACTGAGAACAAAGCAAACAGCAAAGCTTCCACCCAATCCCGACTCCAATCATGAGTCAGAGACCGGAGAAGCGCCTTCAGCGTCCGATTCATCCGTTCCACTTGGCCAGAGCTTTGCGGATGATACGGAGGATGAAGTTGCTGATGAAGGCCAAAAAATGCAGTTATGCCTTTCCAGACTTCTGCCGTGAATGCTGGACACTGATCAGAAGACAAAACCAAAGGCACACCCCACAAAGGAATAAACTGAGTAAGCAAGCATTTCAAAACTGTAGCAGCATACAATGAGTTTGTTGGATAGGCCTCAGGCCATCCAGAATATAAGCAAGTAAAAACCAAAAGATGTTTCCTTCCCCCCTTGGCACAAGGCAGATCAGTAAAGTCCATTTGCAAGAAGAGGAAGGGTCCTCGAGGCCTAGGCAAGGACGGAGAAGGCGAGGCACGCAGAGTGCTTCCAGATTTTCCTGCTTGCAGACACGGGAGACAAGAAACACACACAGCATGAGCAGCAGAAGAAAATGTAGGATTATTCCACAATTGAGCAAAAGCTTTTGTCATAGCCAAAACACTTAAGTGCAACTTATGATGCAAGAACAAGGCAACAGGATATAACAATGATTTAGGACAGATAATCAAATTGTCCTTCATCCAAAGTCCAGTACCATCAGGTGATGCTCCCCAAGTGAGCCAATCCTGTTTTTCGGTGAAGTCAGCTGAGTCCTGATGGGCACGCATCAAGTCCAGAGATAATGAGCCAGAAGTAGAAGCTGCAGGTGAACGAAGAGTTAATAAAAGGTGTGACGGAACCGCAGGACCTGCTGCTGCGACTTTAGCAGCTTGGTCTACAAACTGATTGCCTTGTGACACCACAGTACCATTAAGATCATGTCCTTTGCATTTCAAGACAGCTACTTGAGCTGGCTTAAGCACTGCAGCAAGCAAACGTTCAATATAGCGGGCATGTTTGATGGGTTTATGTGCAGCAGTCAAGAACCCCCGCTGAGCCCAAATATTACCAAAGTCCCATAGAACCCCGATTGCATAACTACTGTCACTATAGATATTGACAACCAAATGCGTAGACATTTCCAAGGCCCGAATGAGAGCGAACACTTCTGCCAACTGGGCACTTGCAAACGGCAACGCTCCTGCTTCTATTACAGCATCAACAGTAGTTACAGCATACCCCTCAAGTAATTGCCCGTGTTCATCACGGAAGGCAGATCCATCAGTAAATAGAACCCAATCAGGGTTTGACAAAGGTACAGCAGACAAATCAGGCCTAGCCTTTGAATAGGCTGTTACAGAGGAAAGACAATCATGAGTTCCATCAGGGTCAGACAAGTGTAACAATGGCTCTAAAGAAGCCAAAATTTGAGCTGGTTGTAACAAGGAAACTTCATGTAAGGTTACATGTGCTTGGGAAATAGCCAGATCAAATAACAATAAACGAGAACTAGATAGAGGTTGAGTCTTTGCCAAATGCAATAACCTAGCTACTGAGTGAGATGTATATACATGTAGTTCATGTTGAAGGACAAGGAAGTCAGTAGTCTGTATTGCAAATACCACAGCAGCTAAAGATTGAAAACATGGCGGCATGCCAGAAACAACAGGATCAAAGGCTTGAGAGAAATAGCCTAAAGGCTTGAGTCCAGAAGGAAAGCGTTGTGCCAAAACACACACAGCAGCCTTAGTAGATGTTGCTACATAAAGGCGGAAAGGCAAGTTATAGTCTGGAAATGAAAGACAAGGTGACTTCAATAGCGCTTGCCGCAGAGAGTGGAAAGCATTGTGCTGAGCTTCGGTAGGAACTATAATATCTTCAGGAGCCTCACGGCCAAGCAGGGCATACAGTAGAGCAGCAAGTTCAGCAAAATCTGGTATCCACTGGCGACAGAACACTAGGAGGCCTAGAAAGCGGCGTATTAAAGGTACAGTAGCAGGGAAAGGCATTGACATAATAGGCCCAATTCTTTGAGCAGTAATAGAGCGTCCAGCAGAAGAAAGGCATACACCCAGAAAGATTACTTGTGGTACAGCAAATTGCAATTTTGATTGATTCACTTTCAATCCCAAATGAGAGATATGTACAAGAGCTAACATAGTATCAGCAATGCAAGCATCATAACAAGGAGAACAAATAAGTAAGTCATCTACATACTGAATCAGCACAGATTTGTCCAACGCCAAGTCCTGTAAAACAGCTTTAAGGGCCTGCGAAAAGTAAGCAGGACTCTCCGTGTAGCCTTGAGACAGTGTAGTCCAGGTATACTGGCGCCCTTCGAACGTAAATGCCAGTAAGTACCTCGACGACTCCCCCACCGCTATGGAGTAGTAGGCAGAGCTTAAATCTATAACTGAGAAGTGGGTGGAGTCACATGGTATGCGAGTCCAAATATCATGAGGATTGGGCACAAGAGGGAAAATTGGCAGGACAATACGATTAATTGCTCTCAAATCTTGCACAAATCTGTAGGACTTACCATCAGCTTTCAACACAGGTAAGATAGGAGTATTGCAAGGAGAAGAAGTGGGTACCAACACACCCTGAGACAGCAGATTTTCAATTACTAGCCGTATTCCAGCCACCGACGCTGCAGGCAATGGATATTGACGCACATATGGTAGTGGAGCTCCTGGTTGTACTTCAATCTTGACCGGAGGAATGTTGAGATGCCCAATATCATCACCTGGTACTGCCCACAAGGTTGAAGGAAGAGTGTCCAATGGTGGAGTAACCACAACAGCCGGTGTCACAGCTATAGGCTGTTGTACTTGCAGGGGACACAAGGTACAAGTCAAAGTGCCAGTTTCCCAGCTTATAACAGTCTTGTTTCTGGGTAAAAAATCTCGACCAAGCAAGTTGACAGGCAAAGTAGGGCCAACTAGAAAATCTGTGTGATATAATTTGCCCTCCACTATAATTGGCACATCAGATAACTTTTGATGCATTATAGTCTTTCCTTCAGTTCCTTCACAAGGTACTTTAGGAGCTGCAGGTAGGAGGAGGAGGTAACTGGGATAGCGCTATGGCAGATGTAGAGGCACCTGTATCTAACAGGAAAAGCAATTCATACCCCATAACAGTAGCACGTATTTCCCCCTGTGTGTTGGGACACACAACCAGGCCTAGTCAGTCCTCACTGTAGTCCACATCAGTCTCTGCATAGTATTGGGTCATTACTGAAGGCTGGTTAGGGGTAGACACAGGGTATGAAGCAGATGGATATCTAGCAGCATCTTGTCGCACCCCGGATTGGGGAAAATTGCCCCGTGGCTTAGTACAATCTTTAATCATATGGCCCACTTGCCCACAACCATAACAGGCACGATCCCCTTGTCGTCCTCCCATATAGCCCCGCCCTCTTCCTCTAAAGGGTACCATACTTCTGCCACCTCTCGCTCTACCTCACCCTCTAAAGTTGGATTCATAACTTGCTACTTGTAGATTCAAAAGTTTTTGACGTTGACAATCAAGTTTACCTTTGTCAGCTTCCTTCTGCTTCTGGATTCGCTTCTCTGCATGTAAGGCAGCTTCCAGGATCTCTTGTGCAGACTTAGTAGACCATCCAAGCAAAGCATTTTCAAGAATATCTTTTATTTCTGGTTGCAATCCATTTACAAAAACTGAAGCAAAAAAAAATCTCAGAACGCTAGGCAACATTTGGTGTGGAACTGGCTCACAGTTTCACCCCCACACTGCTTTAAATCCAAGAGTTTGGACAAATCCCTGGCAGGGGTACATTTCTTTTCAATTGCTTTTAACAAATTATCCCTATGATCCCTGAATGCAGTCATTTGAGCAGCATCAGAAGCATTAATAACAGGATCAGCACAGGGCCACACCCATGCTATATTATCAGGCAGTTGAGGGTGGGTGACTGCCCTTAACTCTATGGGATTCAGAAAAACTGCTTTCAATAAATTTTGTAAATCTACCCATGAAGGGTCATAAGTAGTTATTAGCTGTCGCCAATAATCTATAAATTGACCTGGCTTCTCTCTTGAATCAGGGCAGGATCTAGCTAAACTAAAAATTTCAGCAGGAGACCAGTGGGTTGCCAAGGTAACCAAACCCCCGTCTCCTCTCGGAAAAGCTCGGAACGGAGCAAGCAGATCACTTTTGCTCTGTTCCTTATTTTGTTTATCTAAAGCTAATGATTCACCCAATTCCAAAGTTAAACACTGTAGACTCTGCCAATTAGAAATCAATGGAGCCTTGGTCCATTGCCCAATTCCCTTGGCCACAGCCGACATTGCTTCAGCCACAATGTCCCTACTCTTACTGAGAGGCAACAAACTTACAGTATGCTGTTTTATTTGCAAATCTAATGCCTCAAACATAGTTGTAATTAGTTCAATTAACGTACGAGCTTTATTCATGAGAAAGTCATGATACTGTTTCAATTGGTCCACAGTAGTTAATCCTCCTAGCTGACTTGCTTCAATTCCTATTAACTTTTCAAGCTCTAAAATATCCCTAGTTAACACCTGAGCTCTAGTGGTACGGGGAATATCTGCAGAATCTACAGGGGTAGAGGCAAGGAAATCAACACCCCCAACTGCCCCAGGTGGGGAATCAACAAAAGGTGATACTATAATTGACACATCAGACTTAACAGGGGTAGAGACACCAGACACAGCACCCAGCCGGATCGAGGGCGCCTCTCGATCCTGACGGTCAGCTAAAGCTGGAGCATTATTCCTAGACAGAGAAATAGCTAATGCATTAACCTCTTCTTCATACGCTGGCGGCGCAGATGCCACAGCACAAGGTTCACAGCTGTTTACATTTTCACTTTTACCACTACCTCTTTTAGTTAAAACACATATTTGCTCCTCCATTTTATACACCTGATCCCTGACCTGTTTAATTACAGAATCATTAGTGTGTTTGCTTTTTTCAGCAGCTTGTGAGCACCAAAGGTTATATGTAATCCATTCATGAGTACTACAGGAATCTTGTACATCTAATGCTAACACAGAACGCAACCAGTTCAATTTATTCTCATGAAACGTCCCCCCAAGGGGAAACTGCAACTTGGGATTAGCAGCAGTCACTGAATGCCATTTGGCCACATAATTTAAAGAGCCGTCCCCAAATTTTCTCTTCATCACATAATTGGGACTCCCTTTTTTATCTATTGCTATAGCACAAACTTTCTCATCCCAGTCTTCTAACTGAGACTCCTGCTTCACTTTAGCAGTTTTATTACCCATTATAATACACTATACACTTCACACAGATATCTGTCAAACAGTAGTATACTCACACACAGCCTGTGTCCTAGTATTTACCATCCTGTTGAAAGGCAAAGGAATCCGAGTCACGGCAAAAAACTGTTGACTCTCACCCACTAGGGGCCTGGAATCCACACACACAAAACACCTGGATTATTATCTAATCCCTGTACCCTTCAACAGGAAGAAAAGACAAGTCACAATTAGTTAATTAATTAATCAATCACTATGGAGCTCTATAGGGAAGATTCACATTGAGTCTAATTCAGACATATCCATTGAGCCTCTTCAAAGATGGTTCCATAGGGCTCCTGTTTTTATTAGAGAATATCAGCTGATTCAGTTAATCTTTAACATCTGGTACTTTCCAAATTCCACGTGTACATAAATTTTGCTAACATAGACAACATTATTATATAGAAAGCAGAAGTTATGTCTCATGACTATGTTCACTAAATTCAGTAGGTGTCGCTGTGATTTTACTTTTCAGCAGAAGCTAATTAGTTACTTAGTATATTTGCTGATTTTCTATTAAGCTATATCCGTTATATTTGCTAATTGAATTCAAGCCAGTTTCACAAGAGCAGTGCATCCTGACCCAGCAACCGTTTAGCCTATCAGATTGCAGGATGAGCAACTGTCCCCTATGTGCTATTTATTTTAGAGAAGTTCACACTGACCTAATATCTATGTCTACACAGACTCTATTTGTTAATCACACAAGCTTCAGTTACTAAATTCAATGTCCTAGCAAAAGCAGAAATGCTTTTTAAAGGGATAGTTTTTAATGCAATTCAGACCTGTATTTTCAGGGCCTATAGCTAAGTTAGGTTCTACATTTCGGTTTCATGTATAGAGGCCCTGTCTTTTATCCCTATCAATATTATTGATCCCGATCCGCTGTCTGTCTCTGAATCTGACAACTCCAGATCTGCATATCCTGGGTGAATCATAGGTGTATAAATTTGTTTGTCAGCAGCTGTCTCATCCACTTCACTGATTATATCCAATTTACTTTTGGGGCCTAGTCGAGTTAGCCCTTGTCTACATTTGGTATTTCTCTTTATTGGTGTTCTGTCGCTCAGTTCCTATTAGAGTGGGTTGTTTTTTTTTAATTTTGTATTTATGCAATTTTACAAATAAATCAAGAAAGCCAACAAAGCACTCTCTTGAAGAAACAGGTTGACACATAGAAAATCCAAAAAAAAAAGAAAAGAAATACAATAGTAACAAAACAACATAACAGTGTCTAACCACTCTAGCCCACAAAAAAGAGGGGACCATTCACAGAAAATATAATATTATACCAAATATGAAAAGAAACAGGCAGCACATCAGTTCAAACTAATTCATATCTGAGCACCATTAAGGAGAGAGAATAGAGGATTCTACACGCCTAGCACTGATAAAGGCTAGCAGTTGGGAAGGCTAAAAAAATACATACGAAACAGCTTGGTATTTTACCAAACACTTACAAGGATGTTTGAGAAAAAAGAGCCCCCCCAACTGCAAAACCCCAGGCCGTAACAAAAGAAACTCTCTACGATGTTTCTGTTTTTCTCTTGATAAATCTGGATAAATGCGGACCGTAAAGCCACAAAAGGAAATTTTCCTTTTACGAAAAAAAAGCTTCAATAACCCTCTCTTTGTGATAACAAAGCAAAGGTAACAAGGAGAGTGGAAGACTTCAAAGAATCCCGAGAGTTTTCCAACAAATTGGTAACATCTAACACATCCCCTTGTATCAAACCTCCCTCCAAAGCACTACTAGGAGTAATACGCTTCGCTTTAGATAAATAATAAAGTTTAACTAAGGGAGGCATTAACTCGGGGGAAACCCCCAAAACTTCCAGGAGATATTCTTTAAACATCTCTTTGGCACTAATAGAAGAGGACATAGGAAAATTTATTATTCTAAAATTATTAACTCGAGACAAATTTTCCAACTGTTCTAGCTTCATAAGTACCGACAAAGAATTATTTTTAACAGTATCTGAATGATCTTCCAGACTAGATAGTCTATTTCGTATCGTTTCTTCTTCCATAGATATATCCGACACTTTTTTTTCCAAGACAGTCACAGCTCCCATAGTAGATTTGACCTTAGTGTTAAAGAAGATACATGAGGAAATAAAGCTTCTCCTAACGAGGCGATAGCAGTCCAGATTGACTCCAATGTAAAGTTCACTGGACACTGTAGAGAAAACACCACTTCCATATTCAGCACTGAATCCTCCATTTCCATGTGTGCCTGCAAGTCGTCCCGCGAGGCAGAAAAAGCAACCTGCCTCACGCACACTCCTCCATCAGGCGCCGGTGTTGATGTAATACCTGGGAGCTTGCTCTTAGCTCCACTCTTCAGCTTCACAGACACATCTTTTCCTGGCCCACCCGAGGCACCAGTATCCTCCGACATAGCAGGGGAGGAGACCTCCAGGAAGCCCTCAGGCAATGCATGGCTGCGGAGGACCTTTGACGACGGGCTCAGTAATGGGGAGGACGATGACGCCGAGGCAGTTGCCGAGCTATCAAGCTCCGACAAAACCGCCAATCGGCTTTCTCCACCAACGACGTCTGAACCCCATGTGGATCGCAAGAGGTAAGTGTCCAAGGGACCAATAACAGCAGAAACTGGCGTTGAGGCAGCAGAGGGCTGGGGGGGCAACGGCCCAGATTTGCCTTTTCACTTTCTTCCCATCAGAGAATCGTGCTCACACGGTACGGAGGGCTGCCGCCATCTTGTAACGCCCCGTTCCCCATTAGAGTTTTAATTCATTTTTTCAGCCATTTTTCAAGTTTCTTTTCTTTTTTTTGTCTATTCCCTGAGTAGGCCTTTCATAAAGAAAGGGGTGCCCCAGTAGGGAGCAATTCTTTTTCAAATTTGCGTCATTTGATTTCACTGTGGCTTTCTTTTTCAGCAACATGTCCCAGATAAAAGCATCTAGCAGCTTTAAAAAGTGCTCTGGGAGGCAAGATGGAGGACAAAGAGGTAAAGGAGTGAGCTCTCCCAAACAAGGATGTTTTTGCTGTCTGACTGCCCTGACTGCTCACTCTTTGTTTTGCGGTGAGATGGGGCAGAGGAAAAGAAAGCAGAAAAGCCAGACCTCAGCTTCACCGCAAACTTGGGCAGGCAGCCAGCCTACCTTAGAGGTATTTGGCATCTCCTATCCTTCAGGTCAGTCTCAAATGTAAGTGGGTCCAGCTGTGGCAGCAGTGGATCTTAGTGCAGAAGGTGTGTTTGGACTGCTTTTCCCAGACCCGGAAGGGTTTCTGCCACTGGAGTGGTTTCCAAGATGGAGAGGCAAACTAGCATGTAGTATGTTCCCTTGGTAGTGGCTTGTGTACACCATTTATGGAGGGAGAGAGGAGACATCCGATCCTAGTTTGATGGTAAAACCAATAGCGGTTACAATGGATTCACTGTGGGAGGTCATTGCTAATACGAACACCTCCCTTTTGGCATTCGCTGGAAAGCTTAATCAGGATTCGATTGCAGTTTTCCTCACCAGTTAATGATATCATCCTAGAGCAGACACAAAATGCTGGCAGGATGGCAGTAGCCTTGGATACAAGACTCAGTGAACTTCAAGTACTGGGAAATGGGCACACAGTTCAAAGAGAAAGCTCTGCTGTCCCATAAGCTTGAACACTTGGCGAATCAGTCTTGGAAGAAGAATCTGGTTGTTTTTTTTTTATTTTAAGTTTTCCTAGATTGCCCATGATAGCGCCAGTTGAAATGGTGCACAAGTATGTGTCTGAAATTTTGAAAATTTCTAATGATGCTGTTTGGGCTTAGTATCTATCCTTGGGACCTGAGAACTCTGCAAATAAGAGAGATCATGAGGAAACCAGCCAGTTAGTTTTGATCCAATGGGATTCCTTGAAAGTTCACTGGAAGTGGTTACTGAGAGGTCTACCCTGCTGATCAGTTTCTCCTGGAGCCTGACAGAAATACTGTTCTTTGTCTTTTTCTGTCGTAATATTCAGGAGTCATTCATGGGGTCCAAAGTTATGTGTATTTCCTGACTTTTCAAGAGACAACCAGAAGGTGTCTCTTGAAAAGCTCAAGCTCTGGGTGCTACATTTTGTTATTTTTCGTTTACATGTTTTATTATCTTTTGACCAGAAGAATTTTCTTTTCTTTGAACCCAAGCAGCTTTTTGATTATTATTTTTTTAATATCAAGGGAGGATGTGGTTTAGTCAAACGGTAATGACATCTCCTAAGCTGGCTATTTGTTATTGGCCTGTTTAGTTTTGTACCTCAAAAACTGTTTTTTTCCCTTTTATGTTTTATTTGTTTTTCTCCCCCTCCCCCACACACACTTTTCCCCTTTATTGTGGACTAAGGTCTTTTTGTGTTTTATTTCCTAGTATGAATATTTTTTTTATGTTTGTATTTCTTGCTTTTCTTCATTTGTTGATTATGAATGTATAATGAATTTAAAATGCTAAATAAATGGAGTGGAGGAGTGGCCTAGTGGTTGGGGCAAGGTACTTCAGGCCGGAAGGTCAGAGGTTCAAATCCCACTAGAGGACAGTAACCTTGGGCCGGAAGGACTGGGGTTTCTAGTCCCACAGGTGCTCCTTGTGGTCTTGGGCAAGCCACTTAACCCTCCATAGCCCATGTTCCCTGTAAAATAGTTATCTCCAAGTTATAATGCCCTGTTCAATGTAATTTCAGTTTGTTCAATGTAAACCACACTGATGCAGAATAGCACAGGATATAAGAGAATAAAAATAAATAAAAGCCCTCTTGCCGCAGGAAGACTATATCTGCCAAATACTAACTGCTGCTTGCAGTGCCTGGGGCCCAACCATGATCCCTCTTGATGTCTTTTTGTTTGTAGATGTCAGAGAAGGATCATGGGTCTATAGAAACAGTGCAAACATATTTTGGTACCAAGAAGTCTGGTCTGTTAATGGCAATGGAGACATTGGTCTCAATGTTAGTTTACAGTTTATTTGTATTTAGTATATCACTTTTAGAGCAAACAATGGGTCCTGGAGCTGCACTAGATGATGAAGATGCATCAGCATCCAGAGTGCATCAGTTGCCCTCAACATCAAGCATCAATAGATGCCATCGGGATCAGTCACCCAGTGAATCCCAACCAAAGAAGAGGAAGGATTGAACCTTGTCTTTGACATTGAGGGCGCTTGATGCTGAAGACTAGGAGGAGGTTGAGATGCATCAACATGGAGTATGATGTCAGTACCATTGAGGCACTGAGGGAACCAGTGTCCTTGAAGTGCCCCACTGAAGACTGCTCATTGGGGCAATTTCTTCAAATGAGTTAGTTTTCCACATACTGTAACAGTTATGAACATCACTCCTAAGTCCGAGTATGTGAAGTATGATCTCAGTCTCTCAAATTTACTGCTAATGCTCGGTATAGTACTTGCATCATGCCAAAGAGAGCTGACTCCTGAAATTTGTAAGATGCAACATGTGTTGGTAATTTATCAAGGTGTGCTTGGAAATGGTAATCAAGCCTGTGGCACTCAGCACAATGGGAAATAACTCTTTTTTTGCCACATTCACTTGGTCTCTGACTGTATTTCTTGGTACTAGAAGACCTTCTCCCTCTTAATGCGATTCTCAGAATATTCCCACCTCTGTAATCAGTGCCATTCTGGTGTTCTTCTCCTTTATCACTATAGCCAGCTTTTTATTGTCCAGAATGGGGAGTACCCCAGGTGATCATAACCTCTCCATTCTCCATAATTCTCTTAGGGTCATAATTCTCTTAGGGTCATGATCAGAGATTCTGGAGCACACGGTCATTGAGACACAAACGTTTATGCCATCTTTCCATACTAAAATTGAAAATATTAAGGCAACGTTTTCTCACATATCTTTACCCGTAGTTGGTTCAGAATCTCCTCAAGAGAATTCTTGGAAAACAATTGACTTGATCACTGTAGATCAAGCTCAGGAATCTATTGTAGAACTAAATAATACCTATAGTCCCTTAGACCGTTGTTCCATCAAGTTTAAGATGCTTAAAAACTCCTTGAGTGAGTCTCACTTCTGTTAGTAACTCATTGATTAATGGTATGGTTCCAGAAATTTTGAAAGAAGCTTCTATATTTTCATTACTAAAGAATAGTGCTTTAAATAAGGAAGATCTGTTGAATTATTATCCAGTTCATCGTTAACCATTTATGGCTAAATTCATGGAAAAACTAGTCTTAGGACAGTTTTAGGACTATGTTGGTAGATTTTTAAGTGCTCAACCCTTCTCAATTTGGGTTTTGTCCACATCATAATAGAGAAACATTGTTATCTGTGATGGATACATTCTTGCCAGGTTTTGATCAGAGTAAATCATACTTTTTGGTATTTTGGGATGGTTCCGCTTCTTTTGACACTATTGACCATTCTTTGATGTTGGAGAAGTTTACATGAAATTGGCATTTCTGGGACAGTGTACTCATGGTTTCAGTCATTCTTGTCCAATCATAAATTCCAAGTACCTGAGCAGGTGTTTTACTTATGCTCTATTTCTTCTGGAGTCCCTCAGTGATCTGCATTGTCTGCGATGTTTAATATTTATATTGCCCCCATTTGTAATGTGTTTGCCGGTTTGGATCTTATGCAGAGAATCTATGCAGATATTTAGTTTGTGGTTCCCATGGCCTCATCTGTGAACGATACTAGTGATTATGTAGGATTGTGTAACTCTAAACACAAGAGGAGCAAGCCCCTCGCAGTGGAACAGAAATGACACAAAAAGCGAGTGGTGTGTGGTGGTCACAGTGCTTTATTGATTCGAACAAGAGCCCCGACACGTTTCGGCTGAAGCCTTCTTCAGGGGGCTGAGGACTGCAAACAAATATTATAAAATAGAATGATAATCATAATTAAAAAATAGTAATCATAATTTTTAAAATGACGACAATGATTAAAAAACATTAATAATACGATAAAATAACATCAAAAAGAAGATAATTAAAATATAAATAAATAAAAGTCATTAAAATAAAACTCAACTGATTAAATGAGAATGTGCATATAAACATAATAAAATGCAAGGATGGAACACCAAGAGAAGGGAACATATAAAATGCCAATATTGTCAAACGCAGGAGAAGAACAAAGAGGAGGTGAGGAAGAACAAGAGGCAAAGTAACTGGCACATGACCTACTGTTATAGTACTTACAATTGTACACAAAGTGTGTTATATTCCAAACTATATATTGCATGGATGCACTCAGCGCTTGTGATATTCCAAAATATGTATCACCTGTGCAAAGAAGCAAATTTGTAAAAACACAATAAAATAGGAATAAAAAATATATAAATAGAAATAAATAAAAGGTTAAACATGCACACAATACATAAAAATAATAATAATAATAACAGGAAGCCCATGTAATGTAGCTACATCATATGGGCTTCCCGTTATTATTATTATTATCATTCCACTTTATATTTATTTTCATTTTATTTTTATAGATTGTGTGCATGTTTAACCTTTTATTTATTTCTATTTATATATTTTTTATTCCTATTTTATTTTATTTTAACTACTACAGTAATATTTTAACTCACACAACAATGTTTTTACAAATATGCTTTGCACAGGTGGTATATATTTTGGAATATCACAAACGCTGAGTGCATCTAGACAATAGATAGTTTGAAATATAACACAAGTTGTGTACAATTGTAAGTACTATAACGTTAGGTCATGTGCCAGTTACTTTGTCTCTTGTTCCTTCTCACCTCCTCTTTGTTCTTGTCCTGCATTTGACAATATTGGCATTTTATGTGTTCCCTTCTCTTGGTGTTCCATCCTTGTGTTTTATTATGTTTATATGCACATTCTCATTTAATCAGTTGAGTTTTATTTTAATGACATTCGTTTATTTATTTATATTTTAATTATCTTCTTTTTTATGTTATTTTACCTTATTATTAATGTTTTTAATCATTGTCGTCGTTTTTTAATTATGACGACTATTTTTTAGTTATGATTATTATTCTATTTTATAATAGAATTCTTTACAAGGTTTTGACGCTTGCATTCAAATCATTAAATCATATAGCCCCACTTAGTTTAGTTACTGCATTGTAAATATACTATTCACCTCAGGTTTTAAGATGTACCACTTTTAGATGTACCACTGTTTTGTCGAGTACATTTTCAAAAATTTTGAAATAGAAAGTTCTCAATGGCAGTCCCTAAGTTATGGAATGCATTACAGACAGAGCTATGAGCAGCCACTGAATTGGTGGTGTTTCAAAAAAAAGAATTAAAAACACACCTATTTTGACAGGCTTTTTCTAACTGTTCAAATCTGTGGTTAGTATGATAAATGAATAACTAGTGACCAGGCTAACACCAGGTTTAAATCTGCAATTTATTATGATAAATGAATAGCTACTGTCCAGGTTATTACCAGGCAAGAGAACCATTGTAAAAAATTGCAAGAGGACCTTGATAATTTGGAAGACTGGGCGTCCAAATGGCAGATGAAATTTAACGTGGACAAGTGCAAAGTTATGCACCTAGGAAAGATCAACCCAAACTTTGGTTACAAGGTACCACCTTAGAAACCACCACCCAGGAAAAAGATTTAGGCGTCATCATGGATAATATGTTGAAACCTTCCACCCAGTGTGCAGCGGCAGCCAAGAAAGCAAATAGAATGCTAGAAATCATAAGGAAAGGAATGGAGAATAAAACCAAGGATATTATAATGTCTCTGTTTCATTCCATGGTTCAACCAATTCTGATAGCCGTATCTTAAAAAGGGATAAAGCAGAATTGGAAAAGTACAGAGAAGAGCCACCAAAATGGTAAAGGAGATGAAATGATACCCCTATGAGGAAAGGCTTAAAATGTTAGGGCTCTTCAGCTTGGAAAAGAGAAGGGTGAGGGGAGATATGATAGAAATCTATAAATTAATGAATGGAGTGGAACAGGTTAGCGTAGATCGGTTGTTTATGCACCAAAAAATAGAAAGGCTAGAGGACACGCAACAAAGCTACAACATAACCCATTTAAGGCTAACAAGAGAAAATATTTTTTTCATTCAACGCATAATCAAACTCTGGAATTCGTTACTGGAGGATGTAGTAAAAGCTGTTAGTGTAGCTGGGTTTAAAAAAGGTTTGGACAGGTTCTTGGTGGAAAGGTCCATAAACCATTATTAAAAAGGATCCTGGAAATCCATTGCTTACCCCAGGACAAGCATTGTGGAAGCTGTGGACTCTGGGTACCTGCCAGGTACTTGTGACCTGGATTGGCCACTGTTGGAAAAAGGATACTGGGCTTGATGGACCTTGGTCTGACCCAGTATATCATTTCTTATGTTCTTACCCGTTGATTGTTGGTAGTTACATAGAAACATCACACAGAAAAAGACCACATGGCCTATCCAGTCTTTCCTTCCATATCAACCACTACAACAGTCCCCTTTTTTCCTTTAGAGATCCTCTGTGTTTGTCCCATGCTTCTTTGAATTCAGACACTGTCCTTATCTCTGCCACCTCCACTGGGAGACTATTCCGCAGATCCACCACTCTTTCCGTAAAGAAATATTTCCGCATATCACTCCTGAATCTATCCCCTTTCACCCTCATCCCATGTCCCCTCATAGCAGAGCTTGCTTTCAATCGAAAGAGGCTCTCCTCTTGTGCATTGATGCCATGGAGGTATTTAAATGTCTCAATCATGTCGCCTCTATCCCGCCTTTCCTCTAAGGTATAATTATTAAAATCTTTAAGTCTGTCTTCATATGCTTTATAATGAAGACCACTAACTATTTTAGTAGCCACCCTCTGTACCGACTCCAGCCTGTTTATATCCTTTTGAAGGTGCAGTCTCCAGAATTGCACACAATATTCCAAATGAGGTCGCACCAAAGACTTGTACAGATGCACTATCACCTCCTTTCTTCTGCTGGCCATTAGTTGTGATATGTGTATGTATATAATGTACTAATGATTTTGTTTGAGAAGTTTATGTATGTTCATTTGTGATCTGCCTAGTTGATAGAGCAGAATAAAAAATTATTTTAAATAAATAAATAAATCCCAATGCTTTTCCGGCACAGTGATGTAGTGTTTATAGGGTTTCCAATGGATGAGATGTGCTACTTTATTGTGCCTTTCTATATAGAAATTTTCTGCCATCAGAATTCAGCCAGCTATGAGGTGAGTCACTATTTCCACCTCTTTCTTACAGAATCTACATGTCCATTTTGCCAGTTTTTTCAATGCTCGCTGTAAACCATCTTGTTCGTAATCCGCTGACCTGGGCTGCAACTATCAATCTTCTATCCTTCAGTTTCAGTTCACCTCTCCTTAACTATTTGTGTGTCCTTTGTCGATTGACAAAATGTTCCTAAATTAACACTTTGTATTTTGTATTGTATTTGTGTATTTGCCATTTGTTTTTTCTTGCTTGCTGATCTAATTCTTTGAAGTTTTTTTTTCTCTTGTGTGCAAATTCTTTTGATTCCTTCCCTGTGTGTGCTTGTGGATTCTCATTCATTCTCTCTCAACATCTGAATGGTTGTTCAAGTTTGATGATGGAGACAGATTCTGGACGTTTACTTTCATAATTCAGCACTTTTTGCATATTTGGATTTAATGATGCTGTTAGATAAGTCTGGAGAGACCTATGATAGTAGCTCTGTATGTGTAATAGATTTCTATGAGGCCCAGCCCTCCTTTCAACTCTAGGGATGTAGTTTCTGCATACACTGATTTTTGTAAATTTATCTCATGAAGGTGGAGGAGTTTTCTTGTTCCATGCATCCAGTTTTTCAAGATCTTTAAGAGGCCAATCTACAATTCTAAAGCTGTATGAAAGTGCAGGAATTGCCAGCTGACTGAACCGCTCATCCTCTTTGGTGTCGGAGAGAATGCATCAGTCTCCAAGAGCCTGAGACCAAGCCACCAATCAACCTATAGTGACTCAGGAGAATTTTGCCATGTCCACATCCATTGTAACCCAAAGCCTTTGTTGATAGCAGCCTTCAAGAAGCAACACAAGAGGATATTCAAAGAGCATATGGAGTGCTTCTTTGCTCAATACAGTGCATTATTGTGACATCATTTTGTTGATGCAACAACCCATCGAGCCCATACTCGAAAACATGCTTTGTGTGCTGAAGAGGCAAACATCCAGGCCTTGAAGGGTATTGGGGTGTATATTTACCAGATTTGTGTCATCTCCAGTGTGTCAAGAGTATTGGATTTTATTGGCATCTCAACAATCCCACTCGTGATCTACATCCTGAGAGGAGTGGTCATTGAGACAGGCTGTGGCCCAGACATCTACACTGTAGTAATTTTTCTGGGTCAGATCCTGAGAGCTCTTGGGACACCGATTACAAGCCAGAGGTCTTATCTGAAGAGGAGAGATCAATGGGCTTACCATTGGACCCTTCTTCCCCCTCCCCTCCATCCCCCAAATGAACTGAGAAAATCTCCATAAGAGGAGCTTTCCTTAATTGAGTTTGTTAGGGAAATGACTGAAGACATTATATTTAAGTTAGAGATGGAGGAGGAGCCTAGGGAAGAAATTGGATATTCTCCAATTCCTTGGCCCACCCAAGGAAGCTGTGACAGTGCCCATTCACAGAATCTTCAAGAATGTGTAAATGAGAATATGGAAGACTTCCTTGCTCTGAACAATCTATTAATAAGATGACTGAATCAATGTACTGAGTTCAGAAGGCTCCTAAATTCAAGAAGCAGCATCTTCCGCATCATTCCATAGTGTCCAAATCTGCTCTCAAAAGAGCCAAAAGTTACAAGTCTTACTCTTCAGTGCCCCAGGGAGAGAGACTCAGACATTGGCATCTTCTGGGAGGAAGTTCTTTCAGAATGCCATGTTCACCTCCTGCATAGCGTCTTACCAGCTGTTCATAGGCATGTACTTGTGGAATATTTTGTGGCAGATGCAGTAGATTACAGACGCTCTCCTGCATGAGTAGGCCAAGCAAATTGATTCACTTGTGAACAAAGGGAAGGAGTCCTGAGTGATCTATGATATTTGAGATAGGGAGCCTTCTCAATGGCTATTAAAACCCAGAGAGTCTTATGACTTTGGGCCTCAGACCTGCATGCAGGAAGCTGCAACATTAATAAAGTAACATAATGGCCATGCTTAAGACCCTCTCCAAGACCACTGTCATCACACTGTCCTCTTTATCTAGGACATATCAGAGCAGAGGGCAAAGGAGTTCTATTAATTTCATAGTTGTAGATATTTTTCTCCCTCATGTTCTTCCCAAGCAAGAACAGGGCTTTCACTCTTGTCCTCGCTAACAGAATGTCCAGAAGACCCAGCTATCTCCTCAGCCAAAACCAGGGCCTGAGATTTGACCATTTCCATGAGAACATAAGCCAGTATTCCAGTATTTATACTGGACAACCTACCAGTATGAGGGAGCCTGCAGTTTCATGTGAACTGCTAGCCCCTTATAACCTCCAAACATTGGATTCTAAAGATTGTCCAGTTAGGACTTCACCTTCATTTATCAATGACAAGAGGGAAGAGGAGTTTGGAACAAAATCTGTCCAAAATACAATCTCTATCAAAGTTTTATGATAAATTTCTACAGCCGGTTGCAAGCAAAGTGCCTTCCTTTATCCATGGCGCCTCTCATTTTTTGAAGGAACTTCAGTCAACCTCTTTACCTACTTCTCATGTTTTGCTTGTTACACTGGATGTGATGGCTCTATATACGAAAATTCCACAGTGGGAAACTTTTTCTGTCATTTCTCAGTTCTCTATGGAATTACCAGCTCATCTACCAAAACACTTTGTTTTGTCTCGTTTGCAACTGGTGTTGGCAAGAAATTATTTTTATTATAATGGGGCATTTTACCTACAGGTTTATGGAATTGCTATGGCAGCCCCATCTATTGCTATGTTTTTATTTTTTTTATTGTCATCAAGTCAGTTTTGACTCATAGTGACCCAGCTACCTCTGGGTTTTCTTGGCAATGCATCACCAGAAGTAAATTGCCAGCCTTTTCTTCCAAGGCAATGGAGGGTAAAGTGACTTGCCCAATGTCACAAGGAGTGCCAGTTGGAATTGAACGCTTGATCTTCTCGGTACTAGGCAGTTACTCTAACCACTAAGCTACTCTTCCACTCCTTTGCTATGTTATTTATGGCTAATTTTGAAGATCAATTTATATATCTTTCCTTTTGGTACCAACATGTATTGTTATGGCGACGGTTTTTGGACAACTTTTCATTATTTAGACTGGGGGGGGTGACTCAATTACATTTATTTGTTGAATGGCTTAATAATGTTAATAACAATATCAAGTTTATGGTCAAGTTTCATCAACAATCAATTGAATATTTGGATGTTTTGGTGACCCTGGAAGAAAATTCTTTAATTACCTCTCTCTTCCACAAACCAGTAGAATGGAACACTCTCCTTAGCTTTCGGAGTTTTTAGTCTGTGGCCCTTAAATGGGGCCTTCCTTTTGGGCAGTTCTTCAGATTAGATGTGTTTGCATGACATTAGAGTATTTTAAATCCCACTCTAGAGTGTTGAGTGATCGTCTCCAACAGTGAGATTATCCTAAGGCTGATATTAAATGTTGCCTATAGGAGAGCGTTATGCAACCATCGGGAATGGCTTTTGGACTTTGATAACTACCACCGATCATCACTCTTGGAAGACAAATTGGTGGGTGTTCTACCATTTAGTACCTGCTCCTCGAAGGTACAGGCCATCTTTCGTAAACATTGGCAGGTGCTTAATCTTCATCCTTGTTTTCGCAAGCAGTTGTGTGTGGCTTATACTGGGGGCAAAAATCTTCATGGATTGGCTTGTATAGGCATGCCCTAGAGGCCATTTCCTTTGCCGGTGGTGTACATTCTGCTCTGGATAACTGGTGGGTACAAACCGGAAGGACCCGGCGTCGGACATGATGTGGCACATGAAGTATTACACTATTTGTCACACTACTTTTGTAGTGTACAAGCTATTGTGCCCTTATGACTTGAAGTACATTGGTCATACGGATACGTCCGTTTCGCAAACGATTGGCTCAACATGTCTCCCGGATATGGACAAAAACTATTACTGCTTCTGTGGTTGATTATGCCATTTCACTGAATCATTCTTTCTCTGAGTTTTCTTGGAGAGCAATTGATTGGATAGCACTGTCCTTGAGGGGCAGGGACAGACAAGTTCATTTACAATGGCTGGAACAACAGTGGATATTGCAACAAGCACTATGGTCAGTTCCAATAAGAACCTTCCCCATCCTAACATATGGTTAACTTACTCCACTGTATTTCTTCTCTCTCCATGCATCAAAGCGTCTAATCACTTATGTATTGCTTACCAGTGAGAATGTAAGTAGTTTACATATGTTATTGTACATAGTTAACTCTGTTCGATATATTGTTCAAGTTTTTGTTCATTGTAAACCGCCTTGATTGCCAGATAGGGCGGTATATAAGAATGTGAAATAAATAAACACCGTAGTCCCACATGGTCTGAACTTGGAACTAGATTGGCAAAGTTTGTTGTGATTTTGTGGACCAATTGGGAAGCATTTGCATAGTTTTTTTCAGCCACCATTAGCTCAGCAGTAAACAGGTGTTCTAGTTGTGACATCAGATGCTATGTGTTTAAATAACTCCCCGAGTTTATTCATGCTTTTCGATGGAGCATTCTAGCGGTGAATGCTGACCTGATGCAAGGTTTAAATGTATAAACCCGAAACATAGTACTGTGTCGTGGACACACCATGGCTGTTTAGCTCTTGGCTCTACTATAGACTTAAGATAAGTACATGTTAATGTTGTTTAACTGAATTTTACTGCAAATGAGTTAAAGAATGCGACTTGCAGTAGTGGCTAATCCCCACTTGCGGTCATTGTCCGACAAAATTATTATTAAAAAAAGTGGAGGTATCTTTTGTTGGGCAAGCCAAGTTTGCATGCAAAATACAAGCAAGCCAGTGAACAATAGTTGGCAGGCAATGAGCAGAAATGCTTGAAGTCTAACCAACAAAGTTTCTGACATGAAAGCCCAGGTGGTGGAAATGGACTTTGAGATTGTCACCATTACAGAAACATGGTTTAACGAGTCCATGAATTGGATATAGTCATAACTGGTTATAATTTATTTAGAAAAGATAGAGGGCAGAAAAGGAGAAGTACCCCTATATGTCAAAAGCAATATTAAAGCCTTTGAAATGCAGGGGACTTGGGATAAAAGAAGAAGTGTTGTGGATTGTGTTAGAAAGGAGATGGCACAATCATCCACACTGATGTATCTACAGGCCTCCAATTCAAACTGAGGAAATGGATAGAGACTTGATCGTTGATATTGCAAAGGTAGTCATGAAGGGAGAAGTGATCATATTGGGTGACTTTAATCTACCAGAAGTGGATTGGAGTATTCCTTCTGCAAATCTGGAAAGAAGTAACAAGATTGAGCAATACTTCTTGGAAAGCATCCACAGACAACTGGTGATGGAACTGACCAGGGAAAATTTGATGTTGGATTTAGTACTCACCAATGCAGATAGCATGTCAGATGTCCAGGTGGGTGCCCATTTGAGCAGCAGTGATCATCACATAGTGTGGTTTGAGGTTACAATCAAGGCAGAGTCTAATCATAGCAAACAAAGTCCTGGACTTAGAAAATGCTGACTTTGGTAAAATGGGAAAGTAGCAGGGTAGGAGGAGATAAGGGAAGTGGAATTGCAGTGGACTAAACTAAAAGAGGCAATAAAAGGGGCAATGGATATATATGTAAGGAAAGTAAATAAAAACAAGAGGAAAAGGAAACCTATATGGTTCTCCAAAGAAGCAGGGCCAGCCCATCCATTGTGCGAGAATGTTGTTCGCACAGGGCCCGTACTTCAGGGGGGCCCCGTGCCAACAACATCCCGCATTGAATAGCAGGCACGGCAGCTTTAGAGGGAGCCAGAGAGGCCCCGGCTCACCTCTAACAGCTGCCGAAGTGAAGCGTGTCTTTTTCCTTCACTTCAGCAGCTCTACTGAAGTTTAGAACGCTGCCGCGCTGAGCGCCGGGAAACAGGAAGTCCCATTTGACCTCAGCGTGGCGCCATTCTAAACTTCAGTAGAGCTGATGAAGTGAAGGAAAAAGATGCGCTTCACTTTGGCAGCTGTTAGAGGTGAGCCGGGGCCTCTCCGGCTCCCTCTAAAGCATTTTAGATAGCCGTGGGGCTCTTCGGGAGGGGAGGGGAGGCTTGGACTGGAAATGGGCTGGGGAGGGAGCAAGGACTTTAAAATGGGCTGAGTGGAGGGGGGGGCTTGAACTGGAAATAGCTGGTGGGGAGGGGGGGTTGGACTGGAAATGGGCTGAGTGGGGGGGAGCTAGGACTGGAAATGGGCTGATGGAGGAGCTAGGATAGGACTGGACTTGGGCTGTTGTGGGGGGCTTGGATTGAAATGGACTCATAGAGGGGCAAGGCCTGGAAATAGGTTCATAGGGGGGCTTGGATTGGAAATGGGCTGAGTTGGGGGGGAGCTAGGACTGGAAATGGGCTGAGTGTGGGGCTTGGACTGGAAATTGGCTGAGTAGAGGAGAGCTAGGACTGGAAATGGGCTGATGGTGGGGCTAGGAAAGGACTGGAAATGGGCTGATGGAGGGGCTAGGATAGGACTGGACATGGGCTGTTGGGGGGGCTAGGATTGGAAATGGGAGGTTGGGGGGGGCTTGGATTGAAATAGACTCAAGGAGTGGCTAGGCCTGGAAATAGGCTCATAGGGGTGCTTAGATTGGAAATGGGCAGAGTGGGGGGAGATAGGACTGAGAATGGGCTGAGTGGGGGGCTTGGACTGAAAATTGACTGAGTGGAGGGGAGCTAGGACTGGAAATGGGCTGATGGTGGGGCTAGGAAAGAACTGGAAATTGGCCGATGGGGGCTAGGATTGGAAATGAGCTGATGAAGGGACTAGGATAGGACCGAAAATGGATGGGGGAGCTAGGACTGGAAATGAGCTGATGGGGGACTAGGGTTGGAAATGAGCTGATGGAGGGCTTGGATAGGACTGGAAATAGATGGGGAGCTAGGACTGGAAATGGGCTGATGGTGGGGCTAGGATAAGACTGGAAATGGGCTGATGGGCTAGGATTGGAAATGGGCTGAGTGGAGGGGGGCTTGAACTGAAAATAGCTGGTGGGGAGGGGGGTTTGGACTGGAAATGGGCTGAGTGGGGGGAAGCTAAGACTGGAAAAGGG
Organism: Ichthyophis bannanicus; assembly: GCA_033557465.1. Classification (NCBI taxonomy): domain Eukaryota; kingdom Metazoa; phylum Chordata; class Amphibia; order Gymnophiona; family Ichthyophiidae; genus Ichthyophis; species Ichthyophis bannanicus. Next base: position 576,133,945 of record CM066035.1, read on the forward strand.
CTGATGGAGGGGCTAGGATAGGATTGGAAATGGGCTCATGGGGGCTAGGATTGGAAATGGGCTTATGCGAGGACTAAAAGGGAGCGAATGCTGGGTGGGGCTGGAACTAGTAGGGAGCTGATGTTGGGGAAGGACTAGAATGGGATGGGGCTGGGCGAGTGAAATGGAGAGGGGAAACATATTTTGTATGGGAGGGAAGAAAAATCTATAATTGGCCGGGTATTGGGAGAGTAAGTGGGGATTGAGAATGGAGGGGTAAAACTTGAGTGAATGAAAAAGGAATAAAGAAAGAGATGGAGGAAAGAGCAAAAGGAGAAAGATCAGTATGTTAAAGCAGATGTAGAGAGAGAATGGAAAAAAACTAGAAGAGAGAAGAAAGGACAAATGACAGCAGACATTGGAGAGATAGCAGAAGACAAGAAGAAACCAGAAGAAAGTGACTGGAGCAATTGCAACTGGAAAATAAAATGCACAAAACAACGAAAGGTAGAAAAATACTTTTTTATTTTGAATTTATTAACTGGAATATGTCAGCTCTGGGAAATGTGCATCTTTAACATCTGCATTTTGTTTAGTACAAGTGGAAATTAATTTATAGTTTTATTTCTGCAGTGTTATTGTACATTCCAAGTTTGGCTTTTGGAGTTCCCAGTTTAATTATTGCCTTCCTATTTCTAAATTGTGATCCCTTGTTCTTTGTTTGGTGATGGTCTTTGTTCTGCATGAGGTATTCTGTTTATGTAGTTTCTAATTGACAGTGCCACTTGTTCTCTTTCCCTAGTAGGAGATGTATTAGTATTCACTGAGATGTATTGATGTAATATTTGCAATGTTTCCTTTTGATAGGTAGGTTATGGTGCTTTATGAGTCCTGGTAGTACTATTATGATATGGTGGGTTTGCTATGGGTTCTAAATGAACCAAAAAAACTCAATTTCCCACACTTATCTTACTATAGGAACTGACCTAATATCCAAAACCTACCCTGTTACGGGTATAAATTCGAAACATACTATTATTTTTTTGTTGGATCGCTCACCATGAGAAGAAACTTTTCCTCCCTCGAAGTGAGCCCTCCTTTTTAATCATTTTAAATTGACCATAAACTGGCCTTAACCGGACAAAACAACACCTGTTGCTGTCCATACCATTGTCCACTATAAGTACTTGAACTTCAATTCCTGGCAATAAACAAATATGCAAGGAAAATGTACTTAGCTAGTCCAGTGCCCAAGAGGAGTTATATCAATACTTCCAATCTCCTGCTCGTGGCCGGGCTATCCTCTTACTTCACGCTCTCCAATCCCTCGGGAGTAGCTTATCAACCTGGCCCACTTCAGACTTTAAAACAGGATCAAGAACCCCTCTTCAGCCATTAGCCACAAGGCGCATGAACCTTGTGGCTAATGGCTGAAGAGGGGTTCTTGATCCTGTTTTAAAGTCTGAAGCGGGCCAGGTTGATAAGCTACTCCCGAGGGATTGGAGAGCGTGAAGTAAGAAGATAGCCCGGCCACGAGCAGGAGATTGGAAGTATTGATATAACTCCTCTTGGGCACTGGACAAGCTAAGTACATTTTCCTTGCATATTTGTTTATTGCCAGGAATTGAAGTTCAAGTACTTATAGTGGACAATGGTATGGACAGCAACAGGTGGTGTTTTGTCCGGTTAAGGCCAGTTTATGGTCAATTTAAAATTGATTAAAAAGGAGGGCTCACTTCGAGGGAGGAAAAGTTTCTTCTCATGGTGAGCGATCCAACAAAAAAATAATAGTATGTTTCGAATTTATACCCGTAACAGAGTAGGTTTTGGTATTAGGTCAGTTCCTATAGTAAGATAAGTGTGGGAAATCGAGAGTTTTTTTGGTTCATAAGGGTTGATTTCCAAGGGTGTAGTTTTGTAGTATGGGTTCTAAATGGGCAGTATTTGTAGTACCTCCTAATGTGCCTGGCGGTTGACACTGGAGTATAGTAATGTAGAAATCTGGTAGTCTTTCTTTATCCATACACTCATTAAGAGGCATGTTTACTAAAGGTTAGTGCATGTTAATATTATGCAAATATTTATGCAAATGAGGCCCATTGTGCAAATGAGGCCCCACACCGAGTCTCCGCACATGGCCCCGCATCCCCCTTGGGCCGCCCCTGCAAAGACGTAGCTGCACAAATAAAGCAAAAATCACAGCTTTCATAAAATTCAGAAGATCTCAAAAAGAGGAACATAGAAAAGAATACAGGATAAAGCTAAAAGAGACAGAGAGAAACAAGGTAGCAAAAACAAAGGCGGAAGAAAAAATGGCTAAAGGTGTGAAGAAAAAACTTTTTTCAGGTATATTTGGGAGATGAGGAAGATCAGAGGTGTAATTGCAAGACTCAACAGTGCCAAGGACGGATTTGTGGAAAGTGACATTGAAAAAGCGAAAATGCTAAACAAATACTTCTGTTTTCACAAAAGAAAATGCTGGAGAAGGACCATGTATAAATGACAGATATATAAATGGGAATGGAGTAAATACCCATTTGTAAATCCCATTCACAGAAGTTGATGTGTTTGAACAGCTTGCAAAACTGAAAGTGGACAAGGCCATGGGGCCAGATGGGATATATCACAAGATACTGAAAGAGCTAAATGAGGTTCTGGCATGGCTTTTAAAGGGTGTTTTTAATAGATACTTGGAGATGGGAGAGGTTCTGCAGGACTGGAGATGGGCTGATGTGGTATCTCTTCACAAAAGTGGTAATAAAGAAGAGGTTACAAATTGCAGGCCTTACCTCTGTGGTGGGAAAAGTAATGGAGGTGCTCTTGAAAGAATAGTGTACTTTCTGGAAACCAATGGATTGCATGATCCGAAGCAACATGGTTTTACCAGAGGAAGATCATGCCAAACAAATTTGATTGAATTCATTGACTGTGTGACCAGAGAACTGGATCAAGGACATGCAATGGATGTGATATACCTTGATTTCAGCAAAGCCTTTGATACTCCACTGACACTCTCCTCCCTTCCAGCTTCCCTTCTGTTTCTGTGAATGACCAGGTAGATACTTGGACTTCTACACTGTCCTCTACCCTAGACCAAACAGCCCATTTATGCCCTATTCCCTCCTCCTGCCTGTCTATCCATCGCCTTTGGTACCATCCTGAGCTTCATCTGCAGCACACCCATCTCAGTCGCGCCGAGCGGGCCTGGCGCAAGCACCCTTCCTCAGACTCACTCACCTCCTTCCATTCTTGCGAGCATCAATTCTGCTCTATGATTCACGCTGCTAAACAATCATACTACTCTGGTTTAATCACAACCTCGTCCAATTCCTCCCGACAGAACTACCAGGTGCTTTGCTCTCTATCACCAATCCGGTCTCCCACTCTAGCTCCTGCCCCCTTCCCACCAACCCCAGCCCCAGACCCAACCCTTTTGGCTGCTTTTTTCGCTGAGAAAACACAATCCCTACGTTCCACCTTTTCCTCTTGCCCTCCTCCCCTCTTCCCACGCTTTATCCCCTCTCCCCTCTCCCTTTCGCCCCCTCTTCCTCTCTCCCTCTCCAACCTTTCCGCACACTTGCCATTCCTTCCAGCTCGTTACAGCCACTGAACTCACTAAGGCCCTCGCCTCATCTCGCAAAACGATCTGCCCACTTAATCCCATCCCTTCCACTTGGATACTGGAGCCTGCTCATACCCTTCTCTATTCATTCTTCACATAGTCAACTCAAGTTTATCCTCGGGTCTTTTCCCCACCACCTGAAACATGCGCTTATCTGACCCATTTTGAAGAAACCATCTCTTGACACCTCCATTCTTGCACACTGGCGCCCGGTATCCAATTTTCCTTTCCTTTCTAAAATCCTGGAAAAAATGGTCTTCTCACAGCTTTCAACACACCTTGATACCTCCTCTGCTCTTCACTCCCCCAATCTGGATTTAGAACTGGACGAGCTCCATCAGTCACACGAAAAGGGCAATTTCTTTCTTGCGGTATCTTTGGATCTATCCTCCGCCTTTGATTTAGTTGACCACTGCACACTCCTCACTCATCTTTACGACCTCGGGATCCATGGAACTGTTCATCACTGGTTTTGCTCTTTCCTCTCTGCTCGTACTTTCTCTGTCCAGACAGGCTTGGCCACTTCCCTCATAACCCCCTTATCCTGCGGTGTCCCCAGGGCTTTTTGTTGGCCCCCTTCTCTTTAATGTCTTCCTTGCTCTACTTGCCCTCATTTTCCATCAGTCTATTACTACTATGCTGATAACATCATTCTCCTGTTTCACACCAGCCCTTTCACACCTAACCTCACCCTACTGGATTCCTGCCTCTCTCGCATTTCCTCCTGGTTAAAAAGCAACTACCTACACATTAACCCATCTAAATATGCTGTCATCTGGTTCACCTTTGCTCCCTGTCCCTGCTTGCCCCTAAGTTATCTGCCACTCCAGTACCTCTTGTAACATCTCTCAGGTACCTTGGGGTCACTCTGGACTCTTCCCTTACCTTCCAGCAGCACATCTCCTCACTTATCTGCCATTCCTTTGTTTCCCTCCGCCAAATTCATGCTGTCCGACCTTTCCTCTATCTTTCATCTCTGACCACCCTTGTACTGTCACTCATTATGTCCAGACTCGATTATTATAATGTTATCCTTGCAGGTTTGCCCCAATATCAGCCTCATCGATTACAGCTTATCCAGAACACTGCAGCTCACCTTCTCACTCACTCCTCCCACTTGATCATGTTACCCCTTTACTCATATATCTACATTGGCTTCCCCTTAAACCAGGTTCACATACAAAATACTCACCATTATTCACAAGGTTAGTCACACTGGTATCCCTCAGTATCTTGCAGATCTTATTTACCTCCATGCTTCTCAGTGCCTACTCCGGTCCATCCATGCAAACTGTCTTTCCCTCCCCTCCCCCATTCAGCACATCTTGAGCTTACCTGCCATTTCACATTTTTCTTTCTGGGCCCCGCACCCCAAATTCATTGCCACTCGCACTCCGCACTGAACTGTCTTTCTCCCGCTTCAAATCCATGCTCAAAACCCACCTATTCCACCTTGCCTTTGACCTTCCTTTTCCCCCTCTCTGACTGCCCTCCTCTTCTGCCTGCCTGGTTTTCCTTTTCTTTTTTCTTTGATTTCTATCTCTATATCTCGTAGTTATATCTCCCTATCTATTTTCTTTCCTCTTTCCTCTCTACCAATGGTGTTCCTTTCCATTTTCCTGTTTGTAGCTTGCATTTGATTTTGTACACCACCCTGATGCTTTGGCATGGACGGTATATCAAGTGCTGAAATAAAGATAAAGATCAATAAACTGAGCAACCTGAGAATAGGTCCAAAGTTAGTGAAGTGGATCAGAAATTGGTGGACTGACAGACGACAGAAGGTAGTGGTAAATGGAACTCACTCAGAAGAAAGGAAGGTGTGTAGTGGCTTGCTTCAGGGATTGGTCCTGGAACCGATACTGTTCATCTATTTGTGAGTGACATTGCAGAAGGACTGAATGGAAAATTCTGCCTTTTTGCAGATGACACAAACATTTGCAACGGAGTGGACAACATGAGGAAAGATCTAAAAACATTGGAAGAATGGTCTATTGCTTGGCAGTTATGATATAATGCAAAGAAGGACAGAGTCATGCACTTGGGATGCAGAAATCCAAAGAAATTGTATGCAATAGGGGGAGAGAGGTTGGTGTGCATGGACCAGGAGAGGGACCTTGGAGTGCTAGTGTCTGAGGATCTCAAGGTGGCGAAACAATGCGACAAGGCGGTAGCCAAAGCCAGAAGGGTGCTGGGCTGCATACAAAGAGGAATAACCAGCAGAAAGAAGGAGGTATTAATGCCCATGTACAAGTCATTGGTGAGGCCTCACTTGGAGTATTGTGTTCAGCTTTGGAGACCATATCTCACAAAGGATATAAAGATTTGAAACAGTTCAGAGGAAGGCGACCAAAATGATTTGGAGCCTGTGCCCCTAAGTTATCTGCTACTCCAGTACCTCTTGTAATATCTCTCAGGTACCTTGGGGTCACTCTGGACTCTTCCCTTACGTATGAGACTTAAAGACCTAAATATGTATACCCTAGAGGAGATGAGGAACAGGGGAGTTATGATACAGACTTGTAAATACTTAAAGGGTATCAATGAAAAAGCAAACCTTTTTCAAAGAAGGGGAAGCTGTAAGACTATAGTGCATACAGTGAAGCTGCAAGGCAGTAAACTTAAAAGCAACATCAGGAAATACTTTTTCACTGAAAAGATGGCAGATGCATGGAATGCCCTCCTGATGGAGGTGGTAGGGGCAAATATGAAATTCAAAATGGCATGGGACAGACTCAGTGGATCCCTTTATAGCAAGAGGATGAAACGAAAGCAAACAAATATCTTTTAATTGAGGGGGGGGGGCTGACCTGCATGAAGCGGCAAGTACAACCCTAAACTTAGGCATAGAGGGGGTGATCTCTACGGAGCTGCAGTTACAATCACTCTAGCCACCTTACTGTAAAGATCAGTATGGTCCATCCAGTCTATATCTGCCATCATATACTATATTCCTTTCGAGCCACTTGATACCTGCAAGCTGAAGTACTTAACCTGGAAGATCTTGTTTTTGGTGGCAGTAACTCCAGCGTGAGTGAGCTCCAAGCTCTAGTAACTGATCCATTTTGTTGGGTTGTTCTGCGCACTCATCTGAATTTCCTTCCTAATGTGGTATGCGACTTCCACTTTAATCGGTTGATCGGCCTGCCAACATTTTTACTAGACTTCATGCACACAAAGGTAAAAATACATTGTGCATAATAGACTCCAAGAGAACTTCCACCTTTATTTGGAACGGACCTACACAAGCCAGAGGCTACCCTCAACAAACACACACTCTCTGTTTTGGTAGTAGACTCATTTCCTTTGCTTATGAACAGGCAGGCATGACACTTGAGGGTCATGTGACAACATGTCAGAGCTATAGTGTCAGGTAAGTGAAACATTAAATACCTCTGTAGAAATGGGTAATAGGGGAAACATCTGGAAAGCGATGTGTACAAATGCCCATAGCATGGGAAATAAAATACCAAATGTTAAGGCTTTAATGGAAAAGGCTGACTTGGATTTAGTGGTAGTTACGGAGACATGCTTCACAGAAAACCATAACTGGGATGTAATTATACCAGGCTATACTTTATTCAGGAAGGACAGAGTAGGAAGAAGGAGAGATGGTGTGGCACTATATGTTAAAAATAATATTAAAGCTATAAAATCGCAGGGCTTAAAAGGAAGAGAGGAGGCACTGTGGGTTAAACTACAAAAAGGGAAAGGAAAATCCATTTGCATTGGAGTTATATATAGATCCCCATCACAGGGGTTAGAAGTGGACGAAGATTTAATCCAAGACATACACAGTATTGCCATGAAAGGAGAAGTGCTAGTAACATAGTAAATGATGGCAGATAAAGACCAGTATGGTCCATCTAGTCTTCCCAGTAAGATGGCAAAAGTAGGTGCACCTGCCGCTCTGTGCAGGCCACCCCTCCCCATGCCTTTGTTTAGGGGTGAACCCACCGCTCCATTTGTTGAGAAATTAGATGGTTCCGTTTATTTTGATTTTATCCTGTTGCTGTAAAGGGGTCCACTGTGTCTGTCCCATGCCACTTTGAATTCCGCCACTGTGTCTGCCCCCACCACCTCCATCGGGAGGGCACTCCAAGCATCCACCACCCTTTAGTGATAGGTGATTTCAATATGCTGGATTTGGATTGGCACACCCCTTCTGCAGTGTCATCTAGAAGTAAGGAGATCCTGGATTCTCTTTAGGGTGAACTATTCAGGCAGTATGGCCCACATGTGATGAGGCCATACTGGACTTAGTGCTTACCAATGGGGAAAGTCTTTCTGATGTTACAGTGGGAGATCAACTCACATCCAGTGATCACCAGATGGTATAGTTCAATATTAATACCAGAGCTTATAACATCCATTCAAAAGTGAGGGTCTTACACTTTACGAAAAGTAACTTTGCAAAGATGGGACAATACCTCAGAGAGTAGTTAGTGGGATGAGAAAAGTTGGGGGATGAAGAAAAACAGTGGGCAAAACTGAAAGGGAGTATTTTAAAAGGCAACAAAAGAGAAATTAGGCTTACCTGCTAATTGTTGTTCCTTGAGGAACTCCAGTTCAGTCCCTCACCTCTAGGTAGTGCACCTCCTCCTGCAGCATGGAGACTGGGCATGTCAGAATCGTGACATCACTGGATATATCCTGCTGGCCTCTCCTACCAGCCCCCAGTGACCTATTGACAAAGCAGACTCAAAGGAGCAACAAATAAGTAGCTATAGTATTAAATACAACCATTTAACTTTTAAAACAGCACTAAATCCCTGTTAAATAAGAGGATAACTCCCTCTCTCCCCCGTTTGAAGAAAATAGCACAGAAAGGAGAGAGCAGAAAGAATACAGAGTAAACATAGTATGAGTACAGAAAGAGTTTAATACTTTCTGGGATCCTTTCACTGTTTAGCCGTTGTCACCCCCCACAACAAAACGAACCTGCAGAAGCTGACAAAATCCCCAGGCAGGAATCGGTACTGAACTGGAGTTCCTCAAGGAACAACAATTAGCAGGTAAGTCTAATTTCTCTTTCCTTATCGTCCCTCCAATTCAGTCCCTCACCTTTGGGATGTAACAGAGCAGTAATTATTGGGAGGGACCTGTCCACCCGGACCGCAAAACTGCAGACCCGAAACAGGCATCCTTTGCCGCCTGAATATCTAGGCGATAGTGTTTACTGAAAGTATGCAAAGAAGACCAAGTGGCTGCTCTGCAAATTTCCACCGGCGGAACCAAGCTTGCGCTCTAGTAGAATGAGCCCGCAGCCCCACGGGCACCTGACGACCTTGCAAAATATACACCGAAGCTATCACTTCACAGACCCATCTGGAAATTGAAGCTTTGGCCACTGCTTCCCCTTTACGCAGCTCATCAAAGAGAACGAATAAACATTCAGACTTACGGAAGGACTCCGAGACCTTCAAGTATCGCCGCAGGACCCTCTTTATGTCCAATAGACGCAAACTACGGTCCAACGTGTCCTCCCCCGAAACACCTAATACTGGCAAAGAGACAGATTGATTCATATGACATGGCGAAACCACCTTTGGCAGAAAAGACGGAACGGGACGCAACACCACCTTTTCCCTAGAAAAGGACAGAAACGGTTCTCGACAGGACACCTGCAACTCTGAAATTCGATGTGCAGAACAAATGGCTACCAAAAATACTGTCTTTAAAGTTAAATCCTTTAGTGAACCCAGATGCAAAGGTTCAAAATGTTCCCTCGTCAACGCTCCTAGAACCAGTTTGAGATCCCACGGAGGAGAAACCATCCTGTGAGAAGGCCGTAAACATGATACTGCTTTCAAAAAACATATCACATTGGCATGGGAACCCAAGGCAATTCCCTGGACCTTTCCTCGATAACAAGAATTAGCTGCCAGCTGAACCCTTAAGGAACTGGCCACCAATCCCTTATCGAAACCAGAACTGAAACCGTGGTTGGATGGACCTGACGCTGCGCTCACCAGTCCTCAAAAATACGCCATACTCGCACATATGCTAAGGATGTCGACCTCTTTCTGGCCAAGAGTAAGGTAGCAATCACTGCACCAGAATAACCTTTATTCCTTAACCTAGCCCTTTCAATGGCCAAGCCGTAAGCGAGAACCGATCCACCTGAGGCATTCGCAGAGGACCTTGACTCAGAAGATCCGCCCTTGAAGGCATTTGCCATGGCTCCCCATCAAGCAGACGTACCACATTGGCATACCACGGGCATCGCGGCCAATTCGGAGCTACTAACAATACTCTCCCCTGATGAGCTTTGATGCGTTGAACCACTCGACCTATGAGCACCCAAGGGGGAAAGACGTAGAGAAGACCTTGCATGGGCCATCGTTGCAGCAAGGCATCCAGGACCTTCGACATCCTTTCTCACCTCCTGCTGTAAAAACAATTTGCCTTGGCTGACTGAAAGGTCGCCATGAGATCCTTAACCGGAGGTCCCCACCTGATGACTATCTGAGCAAAAACCTCTGGATGAAGCTCCCATTCTCTGGAATCCACCTGGACTCTGCTGAGAAAATCCCCCGTCACATTGTCCATTCCCGCAATGTGCGCCACCGATACTGCCTGAAGTCAAGGCTCTACCCAAGCAAACAAACTTTCCGCCTCCTCTTCCAGAGCTGCGCTTCCCGTGCCCCCTTGCCGATTGAGGTATGTTACTGTCACAGCATTGTCCAATAGCACTCGAACCGCTCGACCCCGCACTGAGGTTTCGAATGCACGAAGCGCCAGAGCTACCGCTCACAACTCCAGACGGTTGATTGACCATTTGGCCTCCTGTTCGGTCCAACTTCCTTACGCAAAAAGCTCCCCACAATGAGCTCCCCAACCTGCGAGACTGGCATCTATTAACACTGGAAGCCACTGCAGCTGCTCGAGAGGCATGCCCGCTGCAAGATTTCACGGACAAAGCCACCATTGAAGAGACTTCCTGACCCGTAATAGACAGGGAAGTCGTTTGCACAGAGAATCGTTCTGTGCAACCAGCAACAGAGTAGAGACCTCTGTAACGGACGCATGTGCGCTCTGGCCCACGGCACGACCTCCAGCGTTGCCGCTATTGTCCCTAGAACGCAAAGATAGTTCCAGGCCGACAGTGCTGGAGTCTTCACAAATTTGCGCGCCGAAGAGCCTGAGCTCAGAGATCTGGCAGAAATACTGCCCCCACTCAAGTGTCGAACCGCATTCCGAAGTACTCCAGAACCTGCGATGGATCCAAACGGCTCTTGGCCGCATTGACTACCCAACCGAGATGCTGAAGATGCTGCACCACTCTGCCTGTAATGCGGACACTCTCGACCTTGGATTTCGCTCAGTCCAACCAGTCGTCGAGATAAGGATGAACTAATATTCCTTCCTTTCGAAGGGCCACCGCTACCACCATCATAACCTTGGTGAAGGTGCGCAGAGCTGTCGCTAGACCGAAGGGCAATGCCTGGAACTGAAAATGCCCCCACGGTAGCGCAAAGCTTAGGAACCTTTGATGACCCAGCCTGATAGGAATGTGTAAATACACTTTGGTAAGATTGAGCGAAGTCAAAAATTCTCCCTGACGAACAGCCACTATAACCGACCGTAAGGTTTCCATTCGAAAATGAGGTACTCGCAGACAGCGATTTACCTCCTTGAGGTCTAGAATTGGACGGAAGGCCCCATCTTTATTTGGAACCACGAAATAAATAGAGTATCAACCGACACCGTAGAGCTCTTGCGAAACCAGAACCACTGCGCCCAGCTGTAAAAGGCAAGCCACCGTCTCCCATACCGCCATCGTCCTTTCTTGCCATCTGCAAGGAAACAGGACAAAAGAGTCGACTACCAGACTAGCAAATTCGAGTGCATAACCTTTGTGAATGACCTCCAACACCCACTGATCGGATGTTATCTGGACCCAGGCAGGAAGAAAATCTCGAAGCCGACCCCCTACCAGCTAAATTCCTGCCTGGGCCCGCCTCGCTTCATTGGGGCTTCCTAAGTGCTGCGGATGAGGGACTAGCAAATCCTCTGCCCGCCCCCCGAAACCCTTGAAAGCTTTGACCTCGCGAGGGAAATCTTCCTCTTTGAAAGCTTCCCAACCGGGAGGTACGAAAACGCCTGAAGTCTCGAAACTGACCCCGCGAAGCTAATGGAGACTGACCCTGCTTAGGCTTATCCTCCAGCAAGTGTCCACCTTTTGATTCTCCCAAATCCTTGACCAGCTTGTCAAGATCCTCTCCAAACAACAACTTCCCCTTAAAAGGAAGTTTGCTGAGACGCGACTTGGAAGAACCATCTGCCACCCAATTTCTTAACCAAAGATAACGGTGTGCGGCTACCAAGGAAGCCATACTATTCACTAAAGCTCTAATAAGATCATAATGGACATCTGCTAAATAAGCAGACCCTGACTCGAGCCTTGTCACATCCGCTAAGCGCTCTTGCGCTTGTTGCGCTGACTGCTGCAAGCAAAGCAACCATCGAAGGCAAGCCCTCGCTACCCAAGCCCCACAAATAGACGCTTGCAGCGAGAGCGTTAACCTCAAAAGCTTGTTTTAATAAGGTGTCCACCTTCCTATCTTGTGCATCCTTCAAAGCCGCACTGCCTTCCACCGGTATAGTCGTCTTCTTCGTGACCGCTGAAACCGCTGCATCTCTACGCGGAGAACGAAACATTTCTCTCTGTTGATCAGCCAAGGGATAAAGCCGATTCATAGACCTAACACCACACAATCCTGCCTCTGGCAAATCCCATTCATCCTGAATCATCTTTTTAACCACTCGGTGAACGGGAAACACAGCCTGAGTCTTACGCACCACCTGAATGAGAGGATCCTCTAGCCCCTCATCCTCCACTGGTTGTACCAAAGAAAGATTGAGAGCCTGAAGTGACTCCGTAATAAGCGCTGTCAGCTCATCTCTCCGAAAAACTCTGATAATCCTCACCTGATCCTCAGGCTCCTGAATCTCACCTTCCTCTAGCTCTTCCATTCTGGATTCTGTCTCCATATCGAAATCCTCCCCTTCCGGACAGTCTGAATCAAGGGGCAGATCTTCCAGAGACTGAGCCCTCTTAGCCACTCTAACGAGACCACTTCCAATCTTTTCTGTGACTGCTTAGCCTCCTGCAGCTCCAAGCAGTGAAGTATCTGCGACTGCCACCTGTTGCCGCAAGCAATACGCTTGATGCATAACCAGCACAAAATCTGGGGAAAATCCTCCGAGAACAGCTCCAGCCACCGCCAAAGTAGTGGAACTACCTGGCACTGCCGGGCTGTCAGCAAGAGGAACGGACGGGGACTCCAGGAGAGACTCCCCCTCCACCGCACCCTGGGGGACCCTGAATCCTTCAGTAGTTTTATCCTGGAGCTCCTGCTCCATATTGAGCACTTCAGCTGTGCAGCCCCGACAGATCCCAGCGTCCAAGACTGTGCCCCTACGCAACCCACACACAAGACACTGTGGGCGCGATGGCATTAGTGGAACGAAGTTCGAGAGACCGGATAATATAAAGGAGCCCCTCAGTGAAAAGGACCAAAAAACAAACAACAAATGTGAAGAAAAGGTTCTTTTTTTTTTTAGTGGTCCCTTTAAGAGATCAAACAATGACAAATACCATAAAATTAAAATAACCTTCACCAAATCATCAAATAGGTATAATCTAACCCAGAAGACTCTGTAGAACAATCAGTCCTGAGCTCCAAAGAAAAAAATGTGGGAAACAAAATGGCCCGAGATTCTCGTCAGCTCTGTATACCGCCAAAGCGTGCTGCCCATGCGGTTACAGGCCCGAATGCTTCCCCCCGACTCCAAAAACATGCATCGGAGCACTCATTTCTGCCTCCGGGGTCTTTAAATCCCTTTCTGCCCCTCGGCACCAGAAATGGTAGCTCTGCAAGCAACACAGCTGCGATCACACTCTCACCCAGCAGGGAGAGAGAGCTCCAACGACGGCTGCACAGAAAAATCGCCAATGCAGAAATGAGCCAGTGAAAACAAAGTAAGGCAACTGAACAGCTCCCTTCCGTGCAAACTAGGAGGGGAGAGCATGCAGAATGAAAGAAAACTCCCAGGGGAGTGAGAGGGGAGCCTCCTGATTATCCTCCGTTCCCCTTCCTGTCACCGCTTTTTTTTTTTTTTTCAAGAACAACTTTAAAGCTACAGCCCAAAGAAATTAAGTCATAGGGAAAATTAAAGATCAAAACCCCTATCTATCCTAATTAAAGTGCCTTATCCGCTCCTCAAGTGAGCCCAGCACTTAGGCTCACTACGTCCTCTAGCTGCATGGAGACTGGGCACACTGGGGGCTAGTAGGAGAGGCGAGCAGGATATATCACGATTCTGACATGCCCAGCCTCCATGCTGCAGAAGGAGGTGCACTACCCAGAGGTGAGGGACTGAACTGGAGGGACGATAAGGAACCTTTTTGTTAGAAAGGTAAATAAATGTAAAAGGAAAAGGAGGCCACCATGGTTCTCAAAAAAGTAGCTGAGAAGTTGAAGAAAAAGAGGGAGGCCTTCATGAAATACAAGAGATCACAGAGAGAGGAAGACAGGCATCTATATTTGGAGAAACTTAGAGAAGCTAGCAAAGAAGTCAGGAAAGCAAAGGTACAAAAAGAAGAAGAAATAGCCAATTCAATAAAATGCAAGGATAAGACATTTTTCAGATATGTTAGTGAGAGGAGGAAGGGCAAAAGTGGTATTGCCAGACTCAAGGGTGCAAAGGAGGAATATGCAGAAACTGATGAGGATAATGTGGAATTGCTTAATGAATATTTCTGTTCTGTGTTCACAGATGAAGGGCCTGGAGCAGGACCTCAGAAAACACCCACAAATAGCAACAGAAGCGATGGGAATAACGACGATTTTCAGAAGACTGTTTGAGAGGAACTACCTAAATTAAAAGTAGACAAAGCCATGGGTCCGGATGTGATACATCCAAGAATACTGAGGGAACTTGGGGATGTTCTAGCAGCACCGCTGACTGGCCTTTTCAGTGCCTCTTTGGAGTCGGGGGTGGTGCGTGAGAGGCATATGTGATCCCTTTACACAAAAGCGGATGTAAGGATGACATTGAGAAGTACAGGTCGGTTAGTCTAACCTCTGTGGTTAGTAAATTATTAGAAAAGATACTAAAAGAGAGAATAGCGAGGTTTCTGGAGTCCACTGGATTGCAGGATGCGTGGCAGCATGAATTCACCAGAGGCAGGTCTTGTCAGACAAATCTGATTGATTTCTTTGACTGGGTGACTAGGGAGTTGGACCAAGGGAGAGCCTTAGATGTGGTGCATTTAGATTTCAGTAAAGCCTTTGACACTGTTCCACACAGGCGACTTATAAACAAACTGAGTGTCCTAGGGATGGACCCTAAAGTTACTGATTGGGTTAGAAATTGGTTGAGTTGGAGGCGCAAAGGGTACAGATAAATGGAGCTCACTCTGAGCAGAAGGAGGTTACCAGTGGTGTGCTGCAGGGATCTGTCCTTGGTCCAATTCTGTTTAACATCGTAATATTGCGGAAGGAATGTCAGGTAAGGTTTGTTTATTTGCAGATGATACCAAAATCTGCAATAGAGTAGACACACAGGAAGGAGTCAACAACATGAGGAGGGATCTAACTAAACTTGAAGAATGGTCTAGAATATGGCAGCTGAAATTGAATGCTAAAAAATGCAGAGTCATGCATTTGGACTGCAAAAGTCCAGAGGAGCTGTACATTATAGGGGATGAGGTATTTCTGTCCACAAAAGAAGAGGGGACCTGGGCGTAATTGTGTCTGATGATCTTAAAGTAGCTAAAGAGATAGAAAAGACGACTGCGAAAGCCAGAAAAATGCTTGGGTGTATAGAAAAAGGAATAGCCAGCAGAAAAAAGGAGATGATAATGCCTCTGTATAAGTCTCTGGTGCTACCTCATTTGGAATATTGTGTGCAGTTCTGGAGGCCGCACCTTCAGAATGATATAGGCAAGTTGGAGTGTTTAGAAGGTGGCTACTAAAATGGTTAGTGGTCTTCGTTATGATGCATATGAGGACAGACTTAAAAATACTTTAGAGAAAAGGTGGGATAGGAGCGATATAATAAAGACATTTAAATATCTCCGTGGTATAAATGCACAGGAGGGTCTCTTTCAATTGAAAGCAAGCTCTGCTATGAGGGGACATAGGATGAGAGCGAAAGAGGATAGACTCAGGAGTAATATGCGGAAATATTTCTTTATGGAAAGGTCTTCATAATTAAACCAAGTGTGGTAGAATGTTTAACCATTAGGCCTCATCGTCAATAGATTTCAAAAAATGGATTTAACATTTTAATCAAGAGGACACTGTCCCAAGGCAATATGCATTCCTGTGTTTCTCCATCATTAGGAGGCTGTACACACAGCAACCAGTAACAAACTACATGTTGGCGTGTTTAGAAGGTGGCTACTAAAATGGTTAGTGGTCTTCGTTATGATGCATATGAGGACAGACTTAAAAATCTTGCTGGAATAGTCTCCCAGTGGAGATGGTAGAGATGAGGACAGTATCTGAAGTCAAAGAAGCATGGGACAAACACAGAGGCTCTCTAAACGAAAAAAGTGGACTATTGTAGTTGATATGGAAGGGCAGACTAGATAGGCCATGTGGTCTTTTTTCTGCCATCATGTTTCTATGTCAGTGGCTCACCTCCATGGAAGAGATTTGCAAGGCTGCAGTATAAACTTCGCTCCGTACATTCATATCTCACTAGAACAAGACTCTGTGCAACAGTAGGTTTGGCCAGTTTGCTCTCCAGAATCTCTTTGAGGATTAGACATCAACTCTGTCCCTTCTAGGCTCATTTATTTTCTTTCTAGGCTACCTTCCAAAACAAAACGGGAAAAATTATGAAAGGCTGGTTGCCACCAAAATTAATATTGGTGTCTGCCTCTATTGCAGCACCTTGCATTTAAATATTTTCCCCTTTTTCTGTTGAAGGCAGCCTGTAGCTATGGATTCCTGTCTGTGAGGACACTGAGAATACCTATTACAGGTAAGCATCTTAGTTTTATAAAACCCAGTGAATGAAATGTATAGCTTTCTTAATGATTGCTATTGTACAGTGACGCCTAGTGACTGAAACATGTAGTTTGTTACTGGTTGCTGTGTGTACAGCCTCCTAATGATGGAGAAACACATATTGCCTTGGGACAGTGTCCTCTTGATTAAAATGTTAAATCCATTTTTTGAAACCTATTGACGATGAGGCCTAATGGTTAAACATTCTACCACACTTGGTTTAATTATAATCTCCAGGAACAAGCAGGAATGAGTCTTCACATATGGGAACGTCGGTACCGACGGAGCCTGCACGGGAACGCTCCCCAGCGTCCAATCAGAAAGCTTTTGGGAGCATCCCTCAGCGCCTGCGTGCTGTCTTCCCGCCTTTCCAACTGTCTCTCCTCAGTTTTCGTTTTTCCGCGGAGCCGGCAGGACGTCCTCCTGTCACCGCAGAAACATTTTTCTTTAATTTTTTAATTCTTGTTTTCTTGTAGGTTGCGGCTGTTTTCCCGCCGCTACCGGTACCGCCGGTGGGGTTTTTTCTTTTCTTTTTCTCAAACTGAGGGAGAGTTTTCCCTCAGTTTCTGTCTTACAATTTTTTGGGCCTGTAAGGCCTCTCCATCATGGAGCCTTCTTCTCCTAAGAAGTGCCTTCACTGTGGAAATACAGTTTTCTTTTTAGACTCCAATGACTGGTGTCTAACCTGTTTGGGTCCTGACCCTTTTTCCCCTGAACCGTCAGGCTACAATACTGTGAGAAGAGATTCTCTTTTTCGAGTTTCCCTCGATACCGTTTTCCCTCCCTATGGCAGGGCACCGGCCATTTCTTCTCTACAGGATCAGGTAACCCACAAACAGTCTGTTAAGACTAGCCAATCCTTGAGTGGTAAGTCTCATGCTAAGCATGCTGATGGCCCCGGCCTTGCCCTCAAGACCCCATTGGCATCAAAACCCCGGCGGGAGTCTTCGGGCTCCAAAGCATTTCAGGGGTTTCAGGTTGTTCCTGGGGCTCACCCCTCACAGAACATACCTGAGCCATGCTCGGGGGTGGCATCCGCTTCGAGCGGTACCGATAACCCGGCATCGGCACCGGTGTTGAGTGCTCCACTCTTCACCAGGGATCGTCATCTGGCGTCCTCAGTACCTTCGGGACCGATCGATACGCTCCAGTTTGACTTTCCAGTATCTAAGCAATGCACGGTGGTGGCATCCGCTTCGAGCGGTACCGATAACCCGGCATCGGCACCGGTGTTGAGTGCTCCACTCTTCACCAGGGATCGTCATCTGGCGTTCTCGGTACCTTCGGGACCGACCGATACGTCCCAGATTGACTTTCCAATATCGGCAGTACCACCGATACCACCACCGGCGTCGGTACCCTCTAGGCATGCATCGATAGACTCGCTTCCTTCGATGCCGAGTCTAGAATCGATTTCTAGTCTAGAGGACTGGGTACCGACACGTCTCAGAACCAATGTTTACCGATTCCGCATGCACGGTACCGAGGATAATCACCAAGGGTTTTTAGTTACCTCGGTACCGTTTGAGCAGCCTCCGATGCCTGCTTCGGTGTCGGTTTCGCCTTCGATTCCGGCACGACTACCGGTATCGGTATCGATGCCGGTACCTGCAGTATCATCGGGACCAGCTCCTTCCATGCTTTTTTCACCCGGATCGCTCCTCTCTATACCTAGTTTGGAGTCGATACCTAGCATGGATGATGCACTACTGACTGTCTCGACTCATAACTGCCAGTTCCAGTTTCCATCCATTACAAATCCTGTTCTGCACCGGACAGGTACATCATCCGGTGCCCAGGCTACCTTTTCAGATTTAGCCTGTCCAGAGATGGTTCCCATCGGAGATCCTTCTTTTCAGAAATTTCTCCTTGACATGGCAACCTTCCTTAATATTCCATCCCTGGCTATGAGTCTTCTCAGGGTTTTTCTGCAGGAAAGGAAAATATAATGCTTCCTTTACATCACTCTTTGCAGAATCTTCTTCTGAGGGTATGGGAAAAACCTTTAAGGGTTTCATCACCTCCTACAGCAACTGATCTTCTGTATCAGGTGCCCCCCTCTCCAGGATTTCAAAAGCCTCAACTTCCCCATCATTCCATTGTAGTGGAATCAGCAATGAGGAAGGTAAAAAGCAAGAAAAAACATTCTTCTTTCCCGCCAGGGCGTGCATCTAGAACACTGGATGCCTTTGGACGTCAAACCTTCCAAACATCTATGCTGGCAACAAGGATTCTCTCATATATATTCTATATGAGTCTATCCCTTCAGGAGATCACAAAGAAATTATCTCTTTTGACTCCTTTTCTATCAGAACCCAAGGCTGTAGACTATTCCTTACTTCTTAGTCATAGCCAAAATATCTCTTGGTTTCTTTCTCGTGCTTCCCTAGACTCTTTTGAGTCTGTTAGCAGGACATCTGCTATAGCCATAGGAGCACGTCGTAAAGCCTGGCTCCAAGCATCAGACTTGAGTAGATGGGCACAACAAAGACTGAGTAATATTCCTTGTACTGGAGAAAATCTTTTCAATAAGGAGTCTTTACGTCAGGTTGCTCATTGCTCCACTGACTTTCCTGTTTCTGAGGGCCATCCTAAGCCCTCTCCTTCCTCAGCAGGTAGGAAATGCCCTACCAAACCTTCTTTCCCTAAAAGAAAGAGGTTTTCCTCTTCTCCTCCCCATCCTTCAGATGTTCCCAAGCAGGGGAAGTCTCGCCCTGGTCTGAAGAGTCCAAACTCTAGCCAGGCTGGATAACCACAGTAACCATAGGTTTCTGATTAATCTTTTTATAACTACA
Organism: Ichthyophis bannanicus; assembly: GCA_033557465.1. NCBI lineage: Eukaryota > Metazoa > Chordata > Amphibia > Gymnophiona > Ichthyophiidae > Ichthyophis > Ichthyophis bannanicus. The sequence goes on from CM066035.1 coordinate 576,153,369, forward strand.
GTTAATTTCTTTTCGGCAGAAGTTTTTCACTGTTTCTCCATTCAAAACTCTGCTCAGGGATTCCTATTCTCAGGAAATCCATTTACTCTTCAGTATGCTGAACTGTCAGGATATTCATGTCTATAAGTTACAGGATTTTCCACCTCTTCCTGACTAGAAGAGAGGTTTAGCAACTATCACATGATAGTTTCTCTGTACTAGCATGAATTTTTTCCTTCCAGGGACTTACCATGTCCTCCTTCAGCTTCTATCTCTACCCTCTTCGCCAGGGTTTCCCCTATAAGAGTGGTACCATACCATTGAAATACTTTCTTGTCTTTCTTTTCACTGTAGAGTTTCTTCTCCTGAGTAAACTCCCTTCTTTATCTGGGCAGCTCTGCAGACAGAGACAGCTTGCTCTCTTTGTTCAGTCTGTTCTCTCTGTTTGACACAGACCGACTCTCTCTGTTGTCCTATTCAGTAGCTGCCCATGCAGGAGTTCCAGTAATTGACTACTGGTATGGTACTTTTCCACAAGTCCCAGTCTGGTCTTCCACCACTCCTGTCTGGCCTTAGCAGTGATTCCAAGTCAGTTTTCTACATCTTTCTTGGATAATCCTTTTCACTACAGGCTTCTTACACTATCTTCTACTCTTGCCATCTCCAATCTCTGGGTTTGGCAACGTAGTGTACATGGCTGTCAGTTTTCTCCATTAGCCAGTTCTACATCCCAGTTCTCCTGCATATGCTCTCTGCAATCCTACTGGGAAGCTTTCCACTATGGGCCCTTGTTTCTCTAATGGCTATCCATCATGGTTGAAAAAGGCTTCCTCAGTCATCCCCTATGACTGGGGGGGTTCTTCACACCCTACTATCTTTTTTTAAAAAAAAAAAAAGGGGGGAATAGGACATAAGCCTTCTCCACGTGAGAGTCTAAGAGTTATCCCATTCCTATAGGGAATATACTCTTTTTTTTTTTTTTTTTTCTTGCAGCTTGTCCTCATGGTATCAGAATACTTCAAGGACAGCACATATTACTCTGGAAAACGCCTGATACCTCCTTGTCCCTCACGTAGGTCAACCTGGTATCTCATTCTATGCGTTTCTGTCCTTTTACCATGCTGGAGTTCCACAGGACTCCGGACTTGCTGTTTACAGACTGATATTATCCTCTGATTTTTCACGTAACCATCCTGGTTATTCACTGGATAGCATTCCTTTACCATGTGAATGTCCTGATATGCATAGCTCTGTCTGCTTAGTTGCAGGCATCTCTCTTTAGACCTATATATTCAGGTATATATATATATATATATATACCTATATACATCTCTGTAGATGTATTTGTCTGTCAGCTAAGTGTGCATATGCTATGCCCTTTAGATCTCATTATAGATATATATATATCTATATACCCGTGTATTTATATATATATATATATATATATATATATATATATATATACAAATATATCTACATATATGTGTGTATCTCTCCAGATACTTATTATAGATAGATATGTGTTTTCATACTTCTCTCTGACTGTCCATGCTCATAAAGGTTTTTACCTTCCTGTATGTTCTGACAGTGGGCTTGCACAGCTTCATACTGTTCCACAGTATGTCTCGCATATTATGCACACAACCACTGCTGTGGTACTGACAGCAGGGGCAGCCCAAGGGGGGCGCGGGGCCATGTGTGGAGACTCGGTGCAGGGCCTCATTTGCATAAGTGGCCTTATTTGCATAAATATTTGCATAATGTTACCATACACTAACTTTTAGTAAACATGTCTCTTAATGAGTGTATGGATAAAGAAAGACTAAAAGATTTCTACATTACTATAATCCAGTGCCAACCGCCAGGCACATTAGGAACTACTACAAACGCTGCCCATTTAGAACCCATAGCAAACCCGCCCTATCCTGACAGCATTACCAGTCCTTTCTTAGGTTAGCTGTTTTTTCAGCAGCTCCTCTCTTTTCAACTCCTGCCCTCCATCCTCAGGATGCCTGGCCATATGAGGTGTAGCATGTTTTCAATCTTCAACATGTTAGGGCTCCAGGCATCTTAGCTTGGGAGTCCCCATATGTGAAGACTCATTCCTGCTTGTTCCTGGAGATAGCACAGTTACTTACCTGTAACAGGTGATCTCTGGGAACAGCAGGAATAAGTCTTCACAACCCACCCACCTCCCCTAGGAGTTGTATTTCTGTATCTATCTTTCCTTTCCTCTTTCTCTCTCTCTCTGTCTCAGCTATGAAACTCAACTGAGGAGAGACAGTTGGAAAGGCGGAAAGGCAGCACGCAGGCGCTGAGGGATGCTCCCAAAAGCTTTCTGATTGGACGCTGGGGAGCGTTCCCGCACAGGCTCCGTCGGTACCGACGTACCCATATGTGAAGACTTATTCCTGCTGTTCCCAGAGATCACCTGTTACAGGTAAGTAACTGTGCTTTATTTCCAAACCAATGAAATATTTGGGTAACTCCACATTGAAACCACAGCTTCTTTGTTCAGAGAGAGACAGAGATAAAACAGAAAAATGCATACTCACATATGCAGAGGGTGTGGAAGAATTTCATGTCCTTTATCCATGCTCCGTGTGCTTTTGCTCTTACTATTACTCTGATCTATGTCAGACTTTGATTTAGCATGTCTGAAGTAGCTCACATTTTTCTTGGAGTACATGTACTAGAAAATGAGCATGATGGTCATACCACATTTGTTTTTCTTTTAATTAGGATAAAGACTTCCTGAAGCCATTGCTGCATAAGATGCATGTGAACCCACCTGCAGAGGTTTCTACTTCTTTAAAGGTCTACCAAGGCCACACACTGGAAAAAACTTATATGGGGGAAGATTTTTTCTGGGCAATTACACCACTTGCTGGGGACTATATATTATTTAAATTTGACAAGCCAGTCCATGTTGAAAGGTTGGTAATCTAGTTATGTGACTTAAAAATACAAATTTTGCCTCTGAAAATATGATAACATGCATCAAATTAAATTTTTCACTGCACACACAGCTTGCGAAATAGGTAAGTGACCTAATGGACCCCTTTACTAATGGTTAATGCCCATTAATGAAAGTTAAGTGTGTTGAGTGCTGCCATTTCCCATAGAAATAAAAGGACTGTGGCGGCACTTAACGTGGTTTAACCTTTAGTAAACATTCTCCTTAGTCTGTAGGAGAGGCAGTGTTCTAGCCATTGCACAAAAATAATTCATATTCTTTGAAAGGGATCAAGATATGTGTTAAAGGCAGCTTTCAAAGCTGTTCCCACAGGTGAAGCACTGTTTTACTTGCAAAAATTGACATTTAAAGATTTTCCACGCTGAAGGTAATTTTGTTGTGGGTTTCCTAATTTGTAGAGCAAGTATGTACAAACCTTATGCCAATCTTCATATGGAATGTAGGTACATACTTTCCTTTTGGAAATTACCCCATCAAAACAACATAAACTCATATACACCTGCTATTTAGTATACACACAGTTTTCAAGAAAATGAATGCAAATGCATTGGAAAGGATGCACTCTAGTCCTCCCAAATTCTTGCCCTACCCTCCTTCAGATCACCTCTGCTTAGTTCTATGTATAAGTATGTGTGAAATGGATTACATGTATGCTTTAGCTTATGTTTATGCCAAGCAGTTTTGTAACAAGTCATTACTTCTTTGAAAAACTTATTTTATGCATGTGAATGACTTTTAAAATTACATCCTTCCTTCCCCCACCCCCTTGTGCAGATAAAAGTGCATTGTTCCATAAAGTGTGTGCTTTTACCTAAATTTAGCAGAAGTGTTCCTGTGGGGTAGGGTTAGGGTAGGAATTGGAATAGTTTGCCTCTGTATTTTCAAAATGTGCACATATTTTTGGTTGAAAAATACATTCAGATAACAGAGATGAAAATGTTTGTATGTAATTTTTTCTTTGGTTGTTTTCAAAGTTGAAAGTATACATGGCTTTTCTCCAGGACCAAGCAGGAAGTCAGTCCTCACATATGGGTGTCATCGACGCCGATGAAGCCCTAGCTGAGCATTTCCCCAGCTTTCCATGAAAGCCTTTGGGAATGCAGGCACACATGCGCGGTTCCCTTCCTGCCTAAAGGTGCCATCTTACCTCAGTCTCTCTTTTTCTGAGAAGCCCACCGGACGTGTGTCCTGTCATCCCGGATAAAAGTTTGATTTTTTTCGGCAATTCTCGCTATTTTTTCTTCCCGGTTCGACGCCGGTTCCCCTCCCGCCGGGTTCGGTACACCGGTATCGAGCCCGTTTCTTCTTTTTCGGTTTTTGCCCTTCGTGGCTGGCGTTCGCACCCTTTTTTGCTTTTTCCCTGGAAGCCCGGGCCTTTGACCTCGCGGGGACTCTTTTTTCCCCGATGGCTTCCAGCTGTTTTAAAAAGTGTGATTGGTGTAAGAAGTTGATGTCTCTCACCGACACACACGACTGCTGCCTTCGGTGCCTCGGTCCTGATCACGACTCAAAGACGTGTGGACCATGTGGGAAGATGTCTTCCAAGGCACTGTGAAGTCGCCAGCAGCAGAAAGAAAGGCTTTTTTCTGACTCAGCCTCCAGCCGGGCCCGTACCTCGTCTGAGGCCTCGACATCGGATCCCGAGCACCGTTGTGGCTCCTCGGACAGGGGGTCCCCCGACCGGGAATGCAAGAGGAAGAAGCGGCTCATGAGGGCGTCGTCGGAAGAGGTCCCTGGCTCCTCGAGGGCCAGGTCTAAGACCCCCGACCGTCGCCCCGGGCCCGTGGAACAAGAGAAGCCTGCCAAAGTTCCTCGCATGGAACCGGAGTCTGCTGGACACGTAAGTCCTGTAGTCCTCGAGGACTGTCCTCCCAGAGAGCCGACATCGGGCCAGGCACCACCGGGGCCCGAGTCGGTGGCTGCTACGTCTCCCGAGCTGAGTCTCAGGATGACAGCCTTGGAGTGCAGACTGTCTGCCTTCATGGAGCAGCAGCGGGCACTGATGGCCAGACTGTCTGGCGAATTCTGCCCCGACCACCGGGACATCGAAGTCGACCCCGGAGACCGAGCCAATACTCGAGACCATGAAGGCTCGAGGTCGACCTCGGTCGCGGTCTCCCTCGACCTCCCGTTCGGGACCGAGGGCATCGACACCGGTGCCTCCGGCGTCGGGACGGGTGCTCCCGGGCCCCGTGGGGTCAGATCCTGACTCCTCGTCGGACTCCTGGGAGACGGAGGATGAGGAGTCCCCTGACACATTCAAGACTCGGTCCCGTCGGACTCACCGCAGTCGGAACCCCGGACTAGATCCTCTCCGGAGGATACCCGGTTCTCGGAGTTTGTCCGGGATATGGCCGCCACGTTGGCTATCCCAGCGGACCCCGAGGAAGAGCCTCGAGCCAAGGAGCTCGAGGCCCTTCAGTACGACTCTCCTCCGAAGGAGGCCTTTACTGTCCCGGCTCCTCTTCCAGATGTGGGAGGCACCGGCCTCGGCGCCGGTTCTAAGCAAGCGGGTCAATTCGATCTATCGACTCCGGAAGAGCCCTGGCTTTCAGACGGCGCAGCTACCACACCATTCTGTGGTGGTGGAATCGGCCATGCATCGCCTGAAAAGTCAGAAGATGCACTCCGCGGTGCTTCCTGGCAGGGAGGCCCCGAAACCTTGATGGTTTTGGTAGAAAGTGCTTCCAGGGCTCGATGCTTGCTTGCCGTGTGCAGTCTTACCAGCTGTACATGGGCATGTACTTGCGAGACCTGGCCAAGGAGTTGGCCGGGTTCTCTGCTGGTCTCTCCGGGGAACCCTTGCAGAGATTCAAGTCCTTGTCCTCGGGGATTCGGGAATGCTCCAAGTTCATGTTCCGCGCCGCCTACGATGGCTTCGAGGCTTCGGACCGAGTTGCGGCAGGCGGCATCGCAGCTCAACGCCAGGCATGGCTGTAGTCATCGGACCTCGAGCCATGGGTTCAGGACAAGTTGGTCGATGTCCCTTGCTGAGGTGAGAACCTTTTTGGCAAGCCCATGGCCGAGAAGGCCGCTCAGCTCGAGACTGAGCACCTTACAAAGACAAGGCTGTCTAGGAAGACCTCTGCCCCTTCTCACAAGAAGAAGGGCTCGGGTAAAAAGCCCTTTTATCCAAGGAAGGGCACTGCCTACAAACAGTACCCTCAGTATCAGGCTGCCCAAGCTGCACCCCAGGGTCAGCAAGCCAAGGGGCAGGGTAATGGGCCCCGTAGGCAGAGGACCCCCAAGCCTCCGGCCCCTGCTCCCACTCAGCAGGGTGGGGTTTTTTGACTTCTCAAGATAGCCTCTCCGTCCCTGCTCTCCCAACCCTGCACAGGAGGTCGCCTCGCCCTCTTTGCCCACCAGTGGCCCCACATCACTGGGGACAGTTGGGTGTTAAACATAGTCCACAGGGGCTATGCACTACACTTTCACCAACTGCCTCCTCCATATTTTCCAGGAGAGCCTCCAAGGCCTCCGCTGCACACAGATCTTCTCCTCCAGGAGCTCCAAGGTCTGTTGGTGGACAGGGCGGTGGAGCCTGTGCCCCTTCAAATGCACGGTCGAGGGTTCTATTCCAGATATTTCCTGGTACCCAAAAGAACCGGTGGCCTTCGACCTATCCTGGACCTCAGGAATATCAACAAGTTCCTAGAGAAAGAGAAATTCAAGATGCTTACTCTTGGAACACTTCTGCCCTACCTCCAGCAGGGAGATTGGCTATGCTCCTTAGATCTAAAGGATGCGTACACTCACATCCTCATTCATCCAGACCACAGAAAGTACCTCAGGTTTATTGTGGGAGGAAACCATTATCAGTACAGAGTACTGCCTTTTGGCCTCACCTCCGCTCCCAGGGTCTTTACCAAGTGCCTGGCAGTGGTGGCGGCCTACCTGAGAAATCAGGGTATCTTTGTCTTCCCCTATCTGGACGATTGGCTCATCAAAGGTCATTCGTGCCAGGAGGCCAGACAAGCCACCCTCAGAACTATTGCTCTTCTACAAAGCCTGGGGTTTGTCATAAACTTCGCAAAGTCCACTTTGCTCCCCTCCCAGTTCATAGGGGCAAGGCTGGACTCTATCCTGGCAAAGGCATTCTTGCCAGCAAACAGGGCCCAAAGACTGCTGGACTTGGCCAACCTGTTTCTCAGCGGGTCAGTGGTCTCCGCCAGACTCTGCCTGAGGCTGCTTGGCCACATGGCTTCCACAGTTCATGTAACCCCCAAAGCCAGGCTCCATATGAGGCCTTTGGAGTCAGTGGTCACAGGCCACAGGCAGCCTCAGAGACAGGATAAGGCTGTCCAGACCTTTTCTGGACTCCCTCAACTGGTGGCTGCACCCACCCAATCTACTGAAATGGGTGCCTTTTGAAATTCCTGGGTACACAGTGGTACTGACCACAGACGCCTCCCTGCAGGGCTGGGGGCTCATTGTCTGAACAAGTGCACCCAAGGCCTGTGGTCTCCCTGGGAAGCCGCACAGCAGATCAATCTATTAGAACTCAGGGCTATTCGATTAGCACTCAAAGCTTTCTCTCCTGCCCTGGCTCATCAATCTGTCCTGGTTCAGACAGACAACCAGGTAGCCATGTTTTATGTGAACAAGCAAGGTGGGACTGGGTCCAGGCTCCTTTGTCAGGAGGCACAGGACCTTTGCTCATTTGCCCTCAAGCACAACATGCTCCTCAAGGCTGTGTACCTTCCAGGCCAGGAAAACCACCTGGCCGACAGGTTGAGCAGAATTCTGCAGCCCCACGAGTGGCAGCTGCATCCTTTGGTAGTTCAGAAGATTTTCCTGAAATGGGGACTTCCATCCATAGATCTGTTTGCCAGTCCACTGAACAAACAGCTGCCAAGGTTCTGCTCCAGACAACCGCATCCTCTGCGACTAGCAGCAGATGCTTTCTGATTCCCTGGTCTCAGGGCCTCCTGTATGCGTTTCCTCCCACGCCTTTGATGGCCCGAACTCTGTTCAAGATTCTTCAGGACAAGGCCTCAGTCCTGCTGGTGGCTCCCAGGTGGCCGAGACAGCCTTGGTTTCCACTTCTCCTTCAACCGGTGGTGGATCCCCCACTGCCTCTGGGGTTGCAACCCGACCTTCTCTCCCAGGATCAGGGTTCCCTTCTGCACCCCAATCTCAAAGCTCTCAATTTGATGGCCTGGAGGCTGCAAGGGTAGTTTTGGCTCCCTGGGGCCTACCTCAGGAAGTTGAGGAGGTTGTCCTAGCCTCTAGGAAACAGTCCACTAGGAAAACCTATGCTCTCAAATGGAAAAGGTTTTCTGTGTGGTGTCAGCTACGTACAGAGGATCCTTTCTCCTGTACTGTGCCAGTAGTGCTTCAGTACTTACTGCACTTGTCCAATCAGGGACTTAAGTCCAATTCTGTTCGGGTCCACCTCTCAGCTCTAGCAGCTCACCATTCACTGGTGGAAGGACATTCTCTGTCGGTTCACCCCTTGGTGTCCCGCTTTCTCAGGGGCTTGCTTTTGCTCAAGCCTCCAATCTGTCCTCCTGCTCCTGAGTGGGAGTTGAATGTGATCTTGCAACAACTGACTCGCCCACCTTTTGAGCCGATGGCTACTTGCCCTCTGCGCTTCCTGTCCTGGAAGACCCTCTTCTTGGTAGCCCTAACCTCGGCCAGGCGAGTGAGTGAGCTTCAGGCCCTAGTCTGTGACAGGCCTTACACTCGCTTCTATAGGAACAGGGTAGTCCTTAGGACTCATCCAAAGTTCCTTCCTAAAGTTGTCTCCTCTTTCTACCTCAACCAGGAGGTGGTTCTTCCAACATTCTTCCCTAGGCCTCATGCAAGCCAGGCTGAAGCAGTTCTGCATACCCTGGACTGTAGGAGGGCCTTATCCTTCTACCTTGACCGTACGCAGGGGCATAGAAGGGCTACTCAGCTCTTCGTGTCTTTTGACCCTAATAAGTTAGGGTTGTCTGTGTCCAAGCGTACCTTGTCCATCTGGGTAGCTGACTGTATCACCTGGGCTTACAGGGCGGCTGACCTTCCTTTGCAGGGTCGGGTCACGGCCCACAGTGTCAGGGCAATGGCTGCCTCAGTGGCTCATCTCCATTCTGTTCCGTTGGTGGACATCTGCAGGGCTGCAACTTGGTCTTCAAGCCAGACCTTTGCGGCCCATTACTGTCTGGAGAGGGAGTCCCGTAGGGACAGTGCTTTTGGCCAGGCAGTACTCCGGAATCTCTTTGAGGTTTAGGCAACTCCTGCCCTCTGTTGGGCTACCGGTGGAGGTTGTGTCAGTGAAAAGCCTTTCTTTAATGCTGGGACTAGAGGGAGTTCTCTTGTTCAGCCTGGGTTCCTTGGTAGCCCAGAGCTAGGGAGTCACCCATATGTGAGGACTGACTTCCTGCTTGGTCCTGGAGAAAGAGTAGTTACTCACCTGTAACAGGTGTTCTCCAGGAGCAGCAGGAATCAGTCCTCACAACCCTCCCTCCTCCCCTGGGAGTTACAGTTGTACATAGTTTATTTTTACTTTTTTGTGTGCTGTTCTTAGCTATGTCATTTGACTGAGGTAAGATGGCACCTTTAGGCGGGAAGGGAACCACGCATGCGTGCCTGCATTCCCAAAGGCTTTCATGGAAAGCTGGAGAAATGCTCCGCTAGGGCTTCATCGGTGTCGATGACACCCATATGTGAGGACTGATTCCTGCTGCTCCTGGAGAACACCTGTTACAGGTGAGTAACTACTCTTTACTTTGAAAATTAGTTTTTATAGTCCATGGGACTTTGCAGCTGTGTGGACAGTGTGAAAATTACCTTGTTTGTGCATGTTTTGAAATTAGTCAGGGGTTTGTGGCCCCTACTAAGGATTAAGGATGTGCGAAGGCAAGGAAAATTCAGTTAGTTTTTGTTTCCTGACTTTCAAGTGTTTAATTTTACACATTCATTTTAATAGGGAATTTTTATTGCATGCTAATTGATTTAATGGGCACTAACTGACAAGGCACGCTAGGTTGATTAACGTGTTAAATCAATTTAGTGCACACCAAGGGCCATGTTTATACGGTCTGCCACTATGCCCATAGGAATAACATACACACCACAGCAATGCCTTAATGAATCAAATGCACACCCTTACCAAGGACTATTTATTTATTTATTTATTTATTTATTAACAATTCTTATATACCGCACTATTAGACATCAGCGCGGTTTACATTGAACAAAAAACATCCGACAATTTACATATGTCTGGTCAATTACATTTAACAGGAGATATAAACTTGGGAAATAGGGGAAACTATATACAAAGGTGTGATATATATTTGTAAGGACTACCTGATTACAGAGGAAGAAAGTCTGGAAAGCTCATGGCATTTTGACTTCAGATTCCCTACCCCTCTATCAGAAATGGTAGTAAACATGTTTTATTCAGGTTCTTGCTGGGCTGGAATTCATCTTTGGAGGGAGGTGACCAAGCCCAAAACGACTTAATATTCAGTAACACTTATCCAGTTAGCAGTACCTGTTATCTGGATAAGTGCTGCTGACCGGTACTATCTAGATCGTGCCACTGAAAGTATTACTGAACGCCTCAACATTGCTGGGCGAAGCCAGGGAAGTCCCAGAACTTTTACGGATAGTGGCAATATTCAGCTTGCTATTTGGATATCTGGCTGAATATCACCACTAGATGGATAAGTTCAGTTTTTGACTACATTATCTGGTTATTCAGCACTGTGCAGTTTCCCTGGTGAAAATCCCTGGAGTTCCCCCAACCACGCTTCCTGCACATGTTTCTGGCTGGTTTCCCTAGGGGCAGACCTCTAGAAGATTCGGCCATTCTAATACCACGGTTAGGGTAGGCACTGTCTCTGGTTTTACACTGGTTTCACGCTGCCTAACACTGCCCAACTGGCACTAATAGTCAGGGTCTCTTTAGTTCCCTGTTCCAAGACTGCTTTCAGGCACCATAGAAGGGAAAATAAATCCTGCTTATCCAGCGCTTACTGTATTTTCCCCAGCCCCTCTCTAGGGCAGGGCTAATCCCTTTAGCCCATCTTGCAGACCACCCCTCGCCCCTAGGAGAGGCCCTGCTTCTCTAGCAGACTTAGGGTTGAACTCTGAGCAGGTCTTTTCTGCAAGCAAGCTCCTTTCCATACAGCACAAACTAGAATTCCAAACAGCACACACTGGTAACAAACTTTTATTCCTCTAGTTCATCATCAAAACAAAGCAAAAGCACTTTAACAGCAAAGGAAAGTAAACTTATGTAGGTTTCTGTAATTCTTAAACACAACTACGTCTTTGTTTCAGGCTTCTTAACCCCGTGAACAAGAAGATACAATGAGTCATGCTTCTGTACACTTTAAACATTCTAGAGCAGGCTTACATTTGCTCTGTCTCTGACACCAAGGCTGAGAGAAACACCCTCCCTTTGGCCCCTGCCTGGAGGTTTCTCCCTTGCTCACCTAGTGGTTCTGCCTGTCCCAAACGTGACAGGACTTTGCAGCTCCCAGCCTCTTTCTCTTCCTGAGCCTCTCTCTTCCTGAGGTCGTCAACCCTCCCCCTCTTTCCCTGAGGATCCTGCCTAGACCCCCAGCCTTGAGCTCCCTGCTGCCCACACCAGCAGATTCCCCTCTTTCCTGCTTTTCCTGTGGGAAGTGAGCATTTACCACATCCGAGAACTCTAAGCTCACCTCTATTCCCCACTCCAATTGGCAGAGGCTATTCGTGGGTGGAGTCCGAAACTCTGATACCTGCATTCACTAACACGGCCACTATGCTCCCTTAACCCAGGAAATGTGGTGATGCTGCAAACACCACTAAAGGACCAAAGGGGGTGTCGAAAACATCACAAGCACCAACCACTGTCTGGATAGCATTGTTGCCTGCAGCAGTTGAAAAATATCAGGATATTCAATATAGTAACATGTTACTGTTACTATGCACACATATTACAGTTACTATGTTGAATATCTTGATATTTTTCAACTGCTGCATCCAACATTTAAAAAAAAAACAATGATGGGCGGAGACATCTCTTTATATAACTTTGGCATTTTTTTGTTGCCTCTTTGTAAGTGAGTTTTAAAAATTTTTACAGCACGTCAACCTTGCAATATTAATTTGTCTACCCTATATTAAAATCTGTTTAGCATACACAATATTAAAGACAATTTTTCAGTTAGAGTCCTGTGAATTCTAGGTGCCATAAAGAAAATTATGGTTTAGGCACTTGACATACTGCCCTTTACTTGCGCATCAGAGGGGTTTACATGTATGTATATACTAACAGGTAATTTTTATTCTCTTGTCCCTGAAGGGTTCACAATCTAAGTGTACCAGAGGCAATGGAGGGTTAAATGGCTTGCCCAAGACCACAAGGAATGGCCATGGGACTAGAGACCCCAGTCCCTCTGGCCTGAGGTTACTTGTCCTCATGTGGGAATTGAACCCCTGGCCTGCTGGCCTGAGGTAATCTGTCCCAACCACTGAGCCACTCCTCCTTATATTTAGAGGATAACTTTAAACTTAATTTATATGGATAAAAAGAGGATTATGCCTAGAAATGGCTGCTTATAAAATTGCCTCAAGTGTGTGCTGGTAAAAATATGTGCGTAATTTTGCGAATAGTGTTACCAGAGACAAGAAGAAGCGTTTTGGGGATAGAGAAGGGAGAACCTTTGGACTTATATACACACTTTTAATGTTCAGAAGTATGCACATATATTTTCTCAAAAGATTTTTATGCATACTAAATATGTGTAAATCTGTGTGTGTGTAGTTTTAATGGGGTAATTTTCAAAGGGACTTTATATGCTAGTACTTTCCCTTTGAAGACTTGCATTATTTATGCACATGCTTGCTGCAAAATTCAGGTAGTCATTTTAAAAAAGTATTCTTTGTGCGTCCCTAAAATTAGTAAGTGTGAATGTAAGCAGGACTTGCTCATCTTCAGTGGAAGATGCTTCTATGAAATATAGGTGGAATCAACTGAAGGCCCTTTGGGACAATTATGCTGTAAGTTTGCCATCATTGGTAATATCACAAGAAGCATTCCCCTAACACAGTGGTTCTCAACTCTGTCCTAGTGTACCCCCGCTAGCCAGACAGGTTTTTCAGGATATCCATAACTAATATGCAGAGACAGATTTGCATGTGCTACCTCCATTGTATGTAGATTTCTCTCATGCATATTCATTGTGGATATCCTGAAAACCTAACTAGCTAGAAGATATACCAGGACAAGGTTGAAAACCACTGGAAAAATGAAAAAAAGGCAACTTACTGGGTTTTTTTCCAAGGGCAAGCAGGATAGCAAACCATCAAAGATGGGTGATGTCATCTGATGGAGCCCAAATGGAGAAAGCTTCCCCAAATCAAATTTCTCTCAAAGCTTTCAAGAAAACTCATTGCACATGTGCATCATTTCCTACTTTTTGCTGTCATGCAGACCTCTCTCAGTAACCAGGGTATCCCAGAGGCCCTTCTCCTCACCCTATGTGTCACACCTACACACCCTCTGCGGGTTTTTACTGCTATGCCCCCACCCCAGTGGCATAACAAAACACACGCACACAAATTCTGGAACAACTTTTTGGTTGCAGCTTTATTAACCAGATATAAACACCGGTCCACAATCCGGGCTAAACATTTATAAACATATCATATATAACCCCACCCCGATTCCGGACAATGCCCCCCACCAGCCATATTATTAGCAAGGTGGTGCATCATCCTCCCCCCAACACTGCCGCCTGCCTTGCCATGTTAGTAGCATAAGCCAGCTCCACTACCCTAGACCGGGCAGAGACCCCCAACCGAGATGTCTCGCCCCACCCTGGGGAGCACTTCGCTCCCCCCAACGCGCCTTTATCTGTTTAAGCCCCGCCATCTCGGCGAGCACTAGCTTTATACACCGCCACCGGCACAAGGTAGCCTACCTATCCTTGTGCCGCCCCCACCAACAAAGCTGCAACCAACAAACCCCTCCAGTGCCTCCTGCCAATCATTTAACAACAAATCTTGTCCCACTGGAGAGAGGTGCACACCATCAGTGCGATATAAACCCGCACACTTCACCTCCGCCCAAAGATGCTGCACTTGGAAACCGCCGGTCTGCTGAACCCAGCATCCAATCTGTCTATTGACCTTAACCAGACTTCGAGACCAGCGACGCTGAGACTAGCAAGAAGGGCATGGAATGATGTCTGACCAGACAATCACTACCCCAGGCAACAATTCCCGCAGCAAAACGCTGTCTCGTTGGACAGCCCGAATAAGCTGTCTGCAAGACCAACTGGAAAGATCGTTGCCGCCCAGATGAATCACCACTCCCGCTGGCCGCTGCCACTGTCCGGCCCTCCGCTGCATAAATGGTAGCAGCTGCCACCAGCACATGCCACGCTCGCCCATCCATATCAGCCGAATGCTACTGGTCGCCAGGCCCAAGTGCATTCCGAGAGGGTGCGAGATGGCCCTGCGCTCCGCCCAGTACACGTAGGAGTGACCTATGATCCACCACTCGCCTGCATGGACGCGATCCATAGCTACACCCAGCGGACTGCAACCAGCCGGAGACTCTGCAAAACGAATAAAATTATATTAATGCCCCCCAAGCTACCTCCCCCCCCTGTTCTTCCCCAATACCCCCACCCCCGGCAGGCCCCCTCCCCCTCCCTCCCCCCGCCAATCCACAAGAAAATTGACGAGCACATAAGGAACAGATCTAACATGCAAAAAAAACCACAATGAGAGCTCAGTCATAACTTCTCCGGACGAACATAACCCGCATAGGCACCCGAACGCCACCTGCCAATCCACTGAATCACCTCCCCTTCGAGCCCAGCCACCGCCACACTAATAGCAGCCCCAATCAGGAAAGAATGCGACGCAAACTGTTTCTCATCACAGTGTAAATTGTCCGGAAACCATCTGCTTCTAGCAGGAAACGGAGGTGTCTGAGGGTACAGATCTTGTGGTATACTGCTCTAACTACATTGCTTATGTGCGCCTTCATGTCCAGGCGCTGGTCCAAGGTGACTCTCAGGTACCGGATCGTGGGTTTGGTCTGTAGTTCAGCCTCATTGACTTTTAGGTGGGGCGGTGTGGTAAAGTTTGGATTCCTCGTGATGAATAGGACCTCTGGGGGGTTTTTTGTGCTGAATTCTGAGGTTCTGGGATTGCAGCCAATTGGATATCACATTGAAGCAATCTGTCAGAGGGGATAGGTCCGGGTTCTCTGTCGAGAAGGGCATGTAAAGTAGCACATTGTCTGCATATATCAAGCAGTTAACACTGTAGGACCAGATAAGGTTACAGATGGGCTGCATGTATATGTTGAACAACAGGGCGGAAAGGGAGGATCCTTGTGGGGCGCCTTGCTTCTGGTGGAATGGTTTGGATGTTGAGGTCCCTGATCGTACGTGCTGCCATCTGTCAGAGAGGTAAGACTTGCACCAGTCTATTGCTGTTTCACAGATACTCTTCTCCTTGAGGCGTTCTAGGAGAAACTCGTGGCTTACTGAGTCGAAGGTGGCTGCTATGTCCAAGAAGATGAGGACAAACCCATGACGAATGCTATCGATTTCAGCAGCTATTTTATTGATGAGGGTGGTGAGGAGTGTTTCAATGCCGTGATATTCTCTAAATCCATGTTCCTTTTCGTCCCTCTAGTCCAGTCCCGGAACCATAGAGTTTAGAATCCCCTCCAGCAGCTTTGGAGACTGAAACACGTCATCGCTTTGATGACCTCTGTATAAATAGGCAAGGACCGCCCCTCTCCATCAGTACTTCAGTCTCCAATGCAGCTGGAGGCAGTTCTAAGCCCGAGACTGGGCTAGCTCAGCACAAATAAGCAGAGATAGGTGTTGATCTGGGGGCGTTTAAATTTCCTGAACAATTTCTGTTGTTTTCAGAACCGGTGCTGCTGTGGAAGGTGTTCCTGATTTAGCTCC
Source organism: Ichthyophis bannanicus (assembly GCA_033557465.1). NCBI lineage: Eukaryota > Metazoa > Chordata > Amphibia > Gymnophiona > Ichthyophiidae > Ichthyophis > Ichthyophis bannanicus. Next base: position 576,169,242 of record CM066035.1, read on the forward strand.
CGGACAGAGGCTGTGTCTCTCTCTCTCTTAGTCTGTGCCCCTTTGCTTTTCCCTTTTGTTCTGACTTCCTCCCCCCCCTCCCCTTGTGGGGCTCATTGGAACCCGTAGCTGAAACGAGCATCTGGGGAAGTCAGCAGCACCGGGGCCTCCTATCTCCCGAACCCGCATTAAAGGGTGAGGAGCAGGGGATAGGCTCACAGCGCAACGGACAGTCTTGGCCTCGCCAGAGCCAAAGCCGCGGTTCGGCTGAGCTCCGGCGCAGAGAGAGCCTCCTCCCGTCTCCTGCTGTGTTCGTTGGGCTGAGTGGTCACAGGAGGTGAGAGCAAGGGGGATTAAAGTCTTCTCTTAAGCCTGGGGGGCCGGATTAGCAAAGCGGTGTGCAGGAGAAAGGCTGGCGGCGTTGGTTTTCGGTGGGAAAACGCGGCGGCGGCCATTTTGAGCACCGCGGGTTCCCGCGGAGGTTTTTAGTGGCGATTTGAGGGGGTTTTAAGGCCTCGTTTTCTGGGTTGTTCAGTGGGGGGCAGGTAGCTTGTTAGTAGGGTGTCTGATTTACAGAAAAAAAAAAAAAAAGAACACTGTGCAGCCTCGGTCTGTAGCTGCTGGGTGGAAGCAGCTTACATTTTCCCTACTGGGGAGGCAGTAAGCAAGATGCCAGCCAAGCCACGTTGCCTCGTGTGTGGATCGCGGCGAGGCACGCTGTTAGAGTCTGGTGTGTGTGAGTTCTGTTCCCTCGATGCGCTGGCGCGGGACAGACCTCTGCCTGAAACCAGCGAGGAGGGGGGCGCGCTGGAGGGCGCGGAGGCCCGGTCTTCCTCAGGGGTGGCTGAGGAACCGGTAGCGGGACCCTCTTCGGAGGGAGGTTCAAGTGCTCAGGCCGTAGCTAACCAGCCGCTCGGAGCTTCAGGTATTCCTCCAGGCTTCTTTTCCTTCATGCAACAGGCCTTTGCGCTGTTGCAGCCGGCAAGGGCCGGATCTCCTCAGGTCCTTCGGGGGCAGAAGCGACAGGGGCCTTCGGGGGAGGAGCCTGGCCAGCCTAAGCGTCCTAAATTGAGTGAGGAGGAGTTCGGAGAAGACCTTGAGACCGGGGACGAGGAGGTCCCGGGAGATTCCGATGAGGAATTAGAAGAGGGAGAGTTACCGGATGCAGAACAGCAAAATAGAGTAGTCAGGGTGTTTAGGAAGGAGGAGCTGCCTGCTCTAATTTCTGAAACGCTGAAGACACTTAATATGCCCTTGGTGGCCCCGTCAGTGGAAGAGATCTTAGAAGATCCGTTGTTGCAGGCAGTACGCACGTCCCAGCGGGTATTTCCGGTTCATAGAGTGTTCAAGAATATGATCCAGGAAGAGTGGGATGTGCCGGAGTCGGCCCTCAGGGGTTCTAGGGCAATAGCTCGTCTGTACCCGCTTTCGGATCAGGATAGGGAGCTCTTCCGCTCACCTAAGGTGGATGCGGCAGTTTCCGCGGTTACAAAGAAGACAACGATCCCGGTTGAAGGGGCCGCGGCCTTGAAGGATGTGCAGGACAGGAAATTGGACACTTTGTTGAAGCAAGTCTTTGATATTAGCGCTCTTTCCCTGCAGGCCTCGATTGCGGGAGCATGGGTAGCGAGAGCTTCCTTGCGTTGGTCCGAACGGCTGCAGGGCAATCAGACCGCGGAGTCCGTGGAAGAATTACCACGGTTGGAGTCCAGCACTGCATACTTGGCGGACATTCATTATGACCTCATCAGGGGGTTAGCGACGAGTATGGCGTCGGTGGTGGCGGCTCGGCGCTGTCTCTGTTTGCGGAACTGGGCGGCGGACGGTTCGTCTAAGGCTCGCCTCATTAAGCTTCCTTTTAGGGGAAAGCTATTGTTTGGAGAGGATTTGGAAAAGTTGGTGAAGGATCTTGGTGAGTCCAAGGGTGGTCGTCTTCCGGAAGATAAGCCTAAGCTGGGCTGTGGTTCCTCAGGGGCCAGGGGGTCCCAACATGAGTTTCGTAGGTTCCGGCCCTCGCGTTTTGGCCAGCCGCAGCGGGGAAGGTTTCCGGTGCAGGGTCAGGGTTTCCGGGGATTTCGGGGAGCAGGTAGAGGGTTTGCTCCCTTTCAGTCCTCGGCGACAAAGAAATCACAATGATATGAGGGGGGCTCAGGCTGCGGTAGTGCTTGTGGGAGGAAGGTTGTGGGAATTTTACCCTGCCTGGGTCCGCATTACAACAGACAAGTGGGTCTTAGAGGTCGTGTGAGAGGGCTATGCGTTGGAGCTCCACCGGCCCGTGTTAGATTCTTTTGTTCGCTCTCCCTGCAAGACTCGAACTAAGGTCCAAGCGGTCGCCCAGACGCTTCAGCGCCTTCTGCAGCTCCGGGCGGTGGTACCCGTTCCTCCCGATCAGGTCGGTTTCGGTCGATACTCGATTTATTTCGTGGTGCCAAAGAAGGAGGGCGCGTATCGTCCGATTCTCGATTTAAAGAGGGTAAATCGGTGTCTCTGGGTTACCCATTTCCGTATGGAAACGTTGCGTTCCGTGATTGCGGCAGTCCGAAAGTGGGAGTTCTTGACGTCACTGGATCTTACAGAGGCTTATCTGCATATTCCGATCCGGAAGGAGCATCAAAAGTTTCTGAGGTTTGCGGTACCCATGGGGCATTTTCAGTTTCAAGCGATGCCGTTCAGTCTGGCGACAGCTCCCCGAGTGTTCACCAAGATTATGGTAGTGGTAGCGGCGTCACTTCGGAAAGAGGGGGTGCTGGTGCATCCGTACCTGGACGATTGGTTGATTCGAGCAAAGTCAAGGGAGGAAAGTGTGACGGCCACCGCCCGGGTGGTGCAGGTGTTAGAGAGCTTGGGCTGGGTGGTGAACCATGCAAAAAGCAAGCTCGTACCCTCGCAGTCCCTGGAATACTTAGGGGCGCGTTTCGAGACGCAGATAGGAGCAGTCTTCCTCCCAGGGCCCCGGGTTCATGGTTTAAGGGTGCTGCTGCGGCAGTTTCTAGCTCAGCGGGCACCAACAGCGTGGCAGTATCTGCAGCTATTAGGAACAATGGCAGCTACGATTGAGGTGGTGCCGTGGGCCAGGGCTCACATGCGGCCGTTGCAGAGGGCTCTGCTGCGGCGATGGTCCCATCAGTCGGATGCGCTATCTCTCCGCTTAGTTTGCCCTCTGGAAGTTCGAAGGCAGCTTCGCTGGTGGCTACAGAGGGACAAGTTGGAAGTGGGGATGGCTCTGGAGCCTCCATCCTGGAGACTTCTGACGACAGATGTGAGTCTAGTGGGATGGGGGGCGCATTGCGAAGGGAGATTGGCCCAGGGGCGGCGGTCTCCGGTGGAAAAACGATGGTCCATCAACAGATTAGAGATGAGAGCCGTGTTTTTGGCACTCAAGGAGTTTCAGGTGTGGTTGGCACGCTCGGCGGTGAGGATACTGTCCGACAATGCCACGATGGTGGCTTACATCAATCGGCAGGGCGGCACGTCCAGTGTGGCCTTGTAGGCGGAGGCGAGTCAGCTCTTGTGTTGGGCGGAGCAACATCTGTCGGGGTTGTCAGCGCAGCATGTGGCTGGCGTGGACAACGTCGAGGCGGACTTTCTAAGTCGACGCAGGGTAGATCCGGGGGAGTGGGTGCTTCACCCGGAGGTGTTCGCTCTGCTGGTGCGCCGATGGGGGCTCCCAATCATGGACCTCATGGCCACGTTTGAGTCCGCAAAGGCATCGCGGTTTTACAGCAGAAGGCGAGAGCGCATGTCGGAGGGGCTCGATGCTTTGGCACAGGGGTGGCCATTGGGCGGTCTCCTCTATGTCTTTCCCCCGTGGGCTCTCATAGGCAGGGTGGTGCAGTGTGTGGAGAGTCACAGGGGTCTCGTAGTGCTGATAGCGCCCGACTGGCCCCGACGGCCGTGGTATGCGGATCTAGTGCGGCTGCTAGCGGACGACCCGTACAGGCTTCCGCAACGGGACGACCTGTTGCTGCAGGGACCGTTGCGAATGCCCCAGGTGGGTCAATTCTCACTTACAGCTTGGCTCTTGAGAGGGCTAGGATGAGAGCCAAGGGTTATTCAGCGGCGGTCATTTCCACCTTGTTGAGATCGCGTAGGCGCTCTACTTCGTTAGCATATGTGCGGATTTGGCGCATTTTTGAAGGTTGGTGTTCAGAGCGGGAGTTGTCTCCTTTAAGGTCGTCGGTCCCGCACATTCTGGCCTTTTTGCAGGATGGCGTGGAGAAAGGCCTTGCTCCTAGTTCATTGAGGGTGCAATTGGCGGCTATAGCCTGTTTTCGGGGCAAGGTGCAAGGGCAGATGTTAGGAGCACACGGGGACATCCGGAGGTTTTTGCGGGCCGTGTTGCTCAAGCGGCTGCCGCGTCGGTGTGTAGTACTGCCATGGGACCTTAATTTGGTTTTGGAAGCATTGGTTCGGAAGCCCTTTGAGCCATTGGGGGAGGCTTCCCTCAAGGATTTGACGCTGAAGATTGTGTTTTTGTTGGCTATTTGTCCGGTTCGTAGGATTTCGGAGTTGCAGGTCTTGTCTTGTAAGGAACCGTTTCTTTCGTTCTTTGATCACAAGGTGGAGTTGCGTACTGTGCCAGCGTTCTTACCCAAGGTGGTGTCGGTGTTCCATATAAATCAGGTGGTGTCGCTTCCGGTCTTTTCCGGAGAGGGGACGGAGAAGTCGGATGGTAGGTTGCGTCTGCTAGATGTGAAGCGCTCCCTGCGTAGGTATCTCCAGAGAACGGCGTCCTTTCGTTAGTTCGACAGGTTGTTTGTGGCCTTTGGAGGGCCACGGAAGGGAGAGGCGGCTGCAAAGTCTTCTATTTCCAGGTGGCTGAAGGAGGCGATAGCAGCTGCTTACATTTTGAGAGGCAGGTGTGTGCCGGAAGGGCTTAGAGCTCATTCTACCAGGGCGCAAGCTGCGTCTTGGGCGGAGTTTAGCTTGGTGCCGGCTGGGGACATTTGTAGGGCGGCAACTTGGTCTTCCTTGCATGCCTTTGCCCGGCATTATAGACTAGATGTTCAGGCAGAGGGGGATGTGTGTTTTAGGTCAGCGGTGCTTCAGGCTGGGCTTGCAGGGCCCTCCCGTGGATAGGTACTGCTCTGTTACATCCTCTATGGTTCCGGGACTGGACTAGAGGGACGAAAAGGAAAATTAAATTAGACTTACCTGCTAATTGTTGTTCCTTAAGGAACTCTAGTCCAGTCCCGGATCCCGCCCTTTGTTTTCCAATCCCAGCCTTAAGATTGTTCTTCCGTATGTTTGGGGTTGCTATTAGGAGAGCTTTCCAGAGGATCTTCCAGATACCGGAACGTGGGAATTCCTTTGACAACACTGCTTCTGGCAGGGGAGGTCAGCTTTCTCTTCCAGGTAGCGTTTAGCGCCGTTTTTTGCGGCTTTTGTTGGGAAAAAAAGAAAAGAAAATTTTAACAAACTAAAAGGGGTGAGTTTTCGGGTTAGGTAGTGAGTTTCTGTATTGCTGTTGTTTCACTACTTATTTGTTGCTCTGCTGAGTCTGCTTTGTCAATAGGTACTGATGGAGAGGGGCGGTCCTTGCCTATTTATACAGAGGTCATCAAAGCGATGACGTGTTTCAGTCTCCAAAGCTGCTGGAGGGGATTCTAAACTCTATGGTTCCGGGACTGGACTAGAGTTCCTTAAGGAACAACAATTAGCAGGTAAGTCTAATTTACTTTTGACAGTGGTCCAGTGGCGAACTGGTGTCAATGTGTTCTTGAATTTGTCTTTGGACTTCTTTCTCTATTATCTGCCAAAGATGATCCAGGACCGCTAAAGCTGCCTCTTCTGCCCCTGGGGCCAACAAACAAAACTGCGACCACTGAAAACAGGGCAAAGCATCAGCAATTGAGTTTTGTATGCCCAGCACATGACGCGCCCTGGCAGTAACATTGAGACGCAAACAAGCTTATACGAAGACTCTCATCAGAGCCGCCACCTGCGGGCACTTGGGCGAGTGCCTATTAATAATCTCAACCACCACTGCATTGTTGCTCCAAAACACGACCCTCCTATTCCGCAACCACTCAGGCCAAACCCAGAAAGCCACGACAATGGGAAACAATTCCAAAAACGCTATGTTACGTGTCAACCCGGAAACTTTCCACACAGACGGCCAAGCCTCAGCACACCACAACCCCTGGCAATATATGCCGAATCCGGAACTACCCCCGCATCAGAAAACAGCTGCAAATCTGCATTCGACACTTCAGGCAACTGCACAACCGTGTAACCGTTGAAATCAGATAAGAACGAATCCCAGACCCGCAAATCCTCTCACATCCCAACAGATACTCGAATACAATGATAAGGACGCTGGACTCCTGCCATCGCTAAAGACAGTCGCTGTGCGAAGGGGCGCCCCATTGGGATAACCCGACAGGCAAAATTAAGATGGCCCACCAACGACTGCAGGTCCTTAAGCGTGACCTTGGAGGAAGATCCCACAGCTGCAACCAAACCTCTGAGCCATTCAAATTTTTCTGCAGGTAAGCGCACTAACATTGCCACCGAGTCTAACAGAACTCAACAGAGGTTTCCAATGTGCAGCAAGACAGGACAAGGAAAAGTACTACAATGACGCATGCAATGAAATAGAAGCAGAAACTATTAGAGGAAGAACAAGATCGGCTTTCCTAAAGCTACGAGAGTTAAAGAAAAAGTTCCAGCCTCGAATTGGAATGTTACAAGATGCTCAAGGTTCTATGTTGAATGATGCTGAGAAGATCAAGGAAAGGTAGAAGGAATATACCGAGTTTTTATATGATAAAGATCAAATGGACCAACAGCCGTTTCAACCTGTACCTTATGATCGGGAACCATTGGTGATGAAAGAAGAAGTTGAAGCAGCATTGAAAGCCTTATCAAAGAACAAAGCACCAGGCATTGATAGCATTCCCATAGAAGTATTACAGCAATCTGATGCAGCTGTTATCGTACTTACAAGGCTCTGCCAAGAAATATGGAAGACATCATCATGGCCAACTGACTGGAAAAGATCTGTGTTTATACCAATACTAAAGAAAGGTGATCCAACTGACTGTGGAAATTATCGCCCAATCGCTCTGATCCCACATGCCAGCAAGATTCTACTGAAGATTATTCAAAAGAGACTACAACCATACCTGGAACAAGAACTACCTGAAGTGCAAGCAGGGTTCAAGAAAGGGCGAGGAACGAGAAACATCATTGCGGATGTGAGATGGATCCTTGAAAAGACTAAAGAATACCAAAAGGATATCTATTTGTGCTTTATCGACTATAGCAAGGCATTTGACTGTGTAAACCATGAGAAACTCTGGGCCACATTAAGAAGCATGGGTATACCAGAACACCTGATCGTACTCTTGCACAATCTGTACATTGATCAAGAAGCAACAGTTCGAACGGAACAAGGAGAAACAGAATGGTTTAAAATAAGCAAAGGTGGCTTGTAATTATATACTTTTCTGGTTATATGGAAAATTTCATAAATAAATAATTTAAAAAAAATAAAATAAGCAAAGGTGTAAGACAAGGCTGCATACTTTCCCCCTACCTGTTTAATTTATATGCAGAACAAATCATCAGAGAAGCAGGATTGTATGAAGACAACAGAGGTGTGAAGATTGGTGGAAGACTCATCAACAACCTTCGCTATGCTGATGATACCACATTACTGGCTGAAAGTGAAGATGATCTGAAACATTTGCTTCTCACAATCAAAGAACATAGTCTCAAAATGGGCCTGCACCTTAATGTAAAGAAGACAAAGATCATGACAACTGGCATAATCAACAGGTTCATCGTTGAAGGAGAAGAAATTGAAATCGTGAACAACTTTAACCTACTTGGATCAACTATCAATAAAGAAGCAACAAGCAGTCAAGAAATCAGACGACGCATTGCTCTTGGCAGAATGGCTATGAAAGACCTAGATAAGATTCTCAAGAGCAGAGATGTCTCTCTCCATACAAAGATTGAACTTGTTCAAGCCATGGTATTTTCAATAACATCATATGGATGTGAAAGCTGGACAGTGAAAAAGATAGACAGGAAGAAAATTGATGCCTTTGAATTATGGTGCTGGCAGCGAATACTGTGTATACCATGGACTGCCCGAAGAACAAACTAGTCGGTACTAATGGAAATCAAACCTAAGCTTTCTTTAGAAGCTCAGATGAAAAGACTTCGACTTTCATACTTTGACACATCATGCGAAGAGAGAGATCATTAGAGAAAGACATCATGCTTGGCAAGATAGAAGGTCAACGCAAAAGAGGAAGGCCAGCAATGAGATGGATTGATACAATAACAGCAGCTACGGGTACCAGTCTGTCAACAATGAGCCGCCTGACTCAAGACCGAACACAATTTAGGATAGCTATCCAGAGGGTCGCCATGAGTCGACTCCGACTCGACGGCACTTAACAACAACTATCTCTACTCCCAAAAAACAGAGGTACGTCACCGGCCCCACCATCTTCTCTTCTGCTAACAGGATGCCGAAGTCACTGGCCATCCCTTGAAAGGATGTCAGCAAGGTGGCACAAGTCTCAACCTGTCTGGGACCCACAAACAAAAAATCATCCAAGTAATGAACAATGGAGAAACACCATGTCCGCTGTCCCAAAACCCAATGCAAAAAAGAACTAAATGCCTCAAAATAAGCACACAAAATAGTACAACTCATTGGCAAACATTTATCAAAATAAAACTGAGAATCAAACTGAAAACCCAACAGTGGGAATGCCATGGGTGGACCGGCAATAGCCGGAAAACAGATTCAATATCCACCTTCGCTATCAGCACGCCCTCGCCACACTGACGCACCAGCTCAACTGCAGAATCGAACGATGCATAACGTATTGTGCACAATTCGTGGAGGATATGTTCATTAACTGACTTCCCTGGCGGGAATGACAAATTATGTATTAATCTAAAACGCCCCGGCTCCTTCTTAGGAACCACTCCCAATGGCGAAAGAATGAAAGGCGAAAATGGGGGTTCGCCAAAAGGACCAGCTATTCTACCCAAAGCACACTCTGCCACGATCTTCCTACGGACCACATCGCCCAACATCCGCACCGAGCTGGAATTTTTGGCCACCACATACCTCACCGAGAAAAGATATCTGAAAACCATGCAAGAAACCCAACAATACTGTAACACCCTCCAGGCCTTACCCTGCCGAGTCCCCCCAAAACGAATCAACCATGGGCACAGCGCCTCAACCTTGATAGGCGTAGGCGCCAAGGCCAAACTCCACTCCTCACTTACCCCCAGCTGGAGCACCCGCCACTCCTTTCTGACTACACTTCGTGGCTGGATGTCCATCCCCACAAAGCGAACAGGCGTGTCAGTACTTACAGTCCGGGAAGGGACAGGAAGATTTGTTTAAACGCTAACACAGGTCCCCCCCCCCCCCCCGCTGGCCCTCCTTTTGACGGCACGGGAATACCTCCTAGCGCACGAATACCTCCTAGCGCGAGAATACCTCCTAGGGCCTGCCATTGCTACTTGGGGAGCCACCCTAGATGTACCACCCACCCCACCCCCCATCCCCTTCTTGGCGGACATTTGGGTAAGCCACAAGTTAATGTCCTTCGTCCCCTACGATAACTGTGTATTTTCCTCCATCATATCACAGAACTCTTCATCATAGTTTAGCCATGCCCAACCCTCGTGAGCCTGAGACGTTGCCAAAATAGCATCAGCGTATGCCAACAAAGCACAATAGCACAAAGCAACAAAGTCATAATACCCCCTGTCACCAGTAGCCACCCCACAGCCTAGGCACATAGGGTTAAGCTGCCTGGGATCCCTTATTCAGACAGCATGGCAGGGCTTTGAGCATGAACTGCCTCATGGGAGTTGTAGTACCACTTTTACTATCCAAATAAGGATCAGTTGTGAACGAATGGTTTCAGGCAAAAATGACAGGATTTTATTTCCCCTCCTGGCGGATTCAAAACAAAGGAAATTCAAGACAAATAGCCATACATCTCTGGCAGGAAAAACAATACAAGAACTAACAAAAATATCTTCTTACTTCAGCATGTGCATTTGCTTCACAGCACTCAAAGTTAAACAAACACTTCTCAGATCCAAAACGTTTGTGCTTTCTCTCTGCTGATTCATACAGCTCTCTGAACAGCCTGGCTTTAGCACAATGAAATTATATCATCAGTAATAGACAGTGTACAATCCATTTGTTCTTCTACTATATTTTCTACAACCGGTTCTGTCTCCATTGCTTCATACTGGCTATCAGCTGGGTAAGTTTGAAACTTGTTACATGGCGTTTCTAAGCACACACCCAGTTTCTCTTCTCGAGGCTTCTCCTTACAGCACTCTAACAGATACGGTTGAGAATTACCATATATACTGGATTTAGCAGGAAGAGAGTCCCACCCTTCTGGGTTAGCATAAGACAAATTCTTAAAAGCAGTTTTATCTCTGAGCCAATTACTCAGCCTACCTTTTGACTTTCGTACAGGAGAACTTCGCAGTACTGCAGGGTCAGCTAAAGTTCCAAACCTTGGAGTTTGTGAGTGCTCCCAAATTAGCCTTTCCGGTATTCTTTCCCTTTGGCTGCCTTTCAGACACGGCACCAAACCTGGGCTGTTTCTACCTGGCTTCTTCGCACTGGTTCTCCAATTGTTTCTCTTGCTGGTTTCCCTCTCAGACTTATACCTCAGAGAGTCCTCTCCCAACTTCAGCTCCTCTGAGTTCTCACTCCAATACAGCTCCTTCTCTGCTTCAAATTCTCGTTTCTGTTCTGTATCTAGCTCTGGCCCTTGCTCCGGCTCTGGCTCTGATTCTGGCTCTGACTCCGACTCCAACTCCAAATCTCTCTCTCGCTCTCTCTTCCGCTCTGGCTCTGCCTTTCTCTCTAATGAGCATTTCTTATATCCCTGCTTTCTAGGGTTTAACTTAGTCCTTCCCCCGACCAGGTCTTTTGCCTCAACTCCTGACTGTGGGGATAAACTGCAGCAGGGGCGTGTTTTCCTCTCTCGTGACTCATTCTGCTTGTGGTTTACCTGGAAACCATGAGCCCTGTGCTTTAGCTGCCTGTCAGCTACTGAAGCCAATTCTTCTGTTTCACTTATCTCAACGGGATCAGAGGGACCTTCTACATCACACCCCACACACTTGCTAATCTGTTACTTAAAATTTTAAAAAAAAAAAATCATAATTCCAAATACATAAAGAGATACTAGAACAAAAGTATACAAGCAAAACCTGGACATTATAAAACTAGACCACATCAAGGAGGCGTCAAATCAAAGGAAAAAACAAAAACAAAACCTCAATTGGAACCCGTGATAAATTCCATTAGTAGTCAAAGAAACATACAAAAATTATTCCTTATCCTTCAAAAATTCCAATAATTGTTCAATTTCAAGAAAAACATATCTTTTATCCTGAAAAGCAATGTGGCATTTACAGGGATATTTTAAATAAAACAGAGCTCCAAGTGCCAAAACACGTTGGCAGACCGCCAAAAAGGCCCTCCGCCACAGTTGTGTGGCTCTGGAGACATCTGGGAAAATTTGAACACACTGGCCGCAAAACATTTCAGATTTCTTCTTAAAATAAGCCCAAAAAATTCTTTCTTTATCATTCTCAGAGACCAAAGTAATTAATAAGGTTGCTCTTGTAGGAATTTCATCTTTGGATGACTCCAAAAACTCGGAGAGATCCAATGTAGAAGATACTAATTGATCAGCCTTTACCCCTCCACCCTCCTCTGCATCTCCAAGCAAACGCCGTGAGGGAAGATAATAAATCCTAGATAAAGCAATTGAGGTACAATCCATAATTAATAAAGTTTCTTTTAAATATTTCTGAAAAAGCATCACAGGTGAAAGAAAATGCGTCCGAGGAAAGTTCAGGAGACGCAAATTCCTCGCACGCAGAGAGTTCTCAAGAATTTCATCCTGACGATGAAGAGCAGAAACATCATGCGTTAATACAGATACCACACCTTGCTGTGCCTGTACTTGAATCTGGCATGCCTCCAATGATCTCTCAACAGAACTCAACCTAGATTCCTGATCCGTTAATTTAACAACTGTCTCTCTGGTAAAGTCCGAAATTCTCTGAAGAGAAGACCCCAGGGCTGCTTCCAAACGAGAAAGCACCACCCAAACATCATTCAGAGAGACATCTGTAGGAGGAATTTTCCTCTCAACAACCGGAGAAAAAACTAATGCAGCTGGAAGGGGAGGAGATAACACCTCTGAAGTTGAATCAATGCGTAAAAAGGAAGAAGGAAGCGATATAGGCCCGGGCTTCCCTAACCCCCCATCACTTAATGGGGAAGGGTGCACAGGCAAAACTTCAATCCCTTGACTACTAGGAAGTAACTTTTTCCCAAGCGGGGAGATACTGGGAGAGATAGTACTCACAGAAGAAATATCCTCCAAAGCCGTCTCAACCGGCTGAGTTGAGACCAGCATTCCCCCGACGTAAAGATGGACATCCATAGGACCTACAATCTTACCGTTCTTTGTAGAAACTGCCGGGGGAACACGCTTTTTTCGTTTTCCCATAAGTTATCTCCTAAACGCCTAAGTGCGCCGAAGGGGCGCCAAAGGGGCAGGGCCTGCCCCTTTGGTCACGCCCCTTCGGGCCCCGCATCCCGCGGTGGAGGCAAGATGTTTAAAGCCCCTCTCACTCACTGCCCCAATCAGAGCAGAGTCAGCAGGATCACAGGGTCCAATCAAAGTAGCTCACAAAGCAGAAGGAAATTAGTGAACGCCTCGAGTTCCCGCGGTAAAGGCAAGATGTTTAAAGCCCCTCTCACTCACTGCCCCAATCAGAGCAGAGTCAGCAGGATCACAGGGTCCAATCAAAGTAGCTCACAAAGCAGAAGGAAATTAGTGAACACCTCCCACACTTGCTAATCTTAAAAAGGCCCGTGTCCAATTCAGGGTATTGCGGGAGACCTTCCGCACCCTCCCCACCTTCTCATCCTCTTTACGCTTCTTTCTCTTCTCACCAGACTGCTTCCTCCCATCTAACAGGCGAAATATATCAGTATACCGCCTCCTCCTGATCCTGCGCCTCATCTTCCGCGGAATGCCTTCCCACAGCTCAGCACAATGAACTACAGAGGGGGCAGCGCGATCACCCTTATCGACGGTTGCCACTGCCGATCCTACCAAGAAACTCCCCGAAGATGTCGATGAGGACAATGACGACAAATCACGACGACAACGACGCCCGTGCCTGTGCTTCGACTTGGCCTTGCAGCCAGCCGCAATCCCAGCCCCGGCAGAAGGAGCCACCCCACCTAGGCTACCACTTTCCCCTACATACTCACCATCTGCCGAATTGCCAGCAGCTGGCTCATATGTGGCCTGCGCTTCCAAAACAGGACTGGACTGCCCCGGCATCTGTAACATCGAGGCCGCTCCACCGGCCCGATCAAGGTCGAATATCCTGACCCTCGCACTCTCATCTGCTGGTGCCTGCATAGGGAGAGAAGTACAAACACCAGCAGTTGCAGCCCCAGACCTGCTAGCTCCCTTTCCCCCCCCCCCCCACCTCCCCAACTCCATGCTGAAGAGCCCAAACCCCCGGCCACCCACCCGGCCCCCCCGTCACAGGTGACAGCCCAACACCACTAAACCCTGCTCCAGACCAGTCTCCCCAGCCATAACCCCATGGCCCCGCTCCACCTTGCTGACCCCACCCGGACGACAATTGCCCCGGGATGATGGATGCATAAAATGCCCCCCAGGACGCCACGGGATATAGCTGCCCGGAAAAATTGTAAGGAACGGGACTCCAGTGGTATCGAACCATGCTGTATCAGGATCCGGGCCTGCCGGAATTTCACACGAACCCCCCCGTTCCCCCCCTTTTGTATCCCAACACTCCAACCCCCAACGCCTGCCCCACAGCACCTGAAGCATCAGACACAACCCCACCTGCCTCAAACTCCCCCCTATGCCCATGGCCTACCTGCTCCACTCGTGGGGACTCCACCGAGGAACCCCTAGCCACCCCCTAGTCCTTAACCCCTGCCCAGGCCCAGTGCCCAACCTCCGACCCCCTCCCCCCTTCCCCATGGGAACCAACCACAGGCACCGCTGCTCGGGAGCGACCAGGCGACCCAATACCCCGTAACCTACCTGCTTTCCCCACAGACTGAGACCCTGAAACCCCCCGCTGCCCCTGCATCCCTTGCCCCCTCTGAGATCGCACCATGGCCACACAAGCCCACGTGCACCCAGACTACCCACAACCAGACAAAATCCCCCTGCGTAGGAAGCCTGTGACCTAAAATTAAAAGGACTTACAAAAGACCACCACAGACCGCCACCGGAAGGCTGCACTACCCCCCCCTCCCCCTCCCCCCCCCCCGAATATGGCTAGCCCTGGCCCATCAATTAATCTTGCCATTAAATTACCTTAACCCCTGGCACCAATCCCTAGGCTAAATCTCCAACCAACCTAACCTCTTTTTTTTTTAAATTAGAACTTCAACCAGCCCCCACAGTCAACCCCCTTGCACAATTACTCCACCCCCACCCCCACAGCCAAAACTACTAACCGCAGCACACCAGCACCCCCCCTCCACAACAACCACACTCCCCTCCCCCACGGAGTCGCCACAAGACACCCCCCCCCCCCCGCTAGATTCAGCCCTCCGCTACCATGCACCTCTTGCCTGCACCAATTATGCCGGGTTTACTTTCTGCCAGCTGTGCCCCACCACCGCAGGATTCGCCTTTAACAGGCCCAGCACCTGCCGTCTCCAAATTCGCCCCACAAAGGCCCCGCACTGCTGCACTTGCCACCACCACTAAAAGGCTTAAGGGAAGCCGCTCACCGCGGTCTCCCACAGGCTCCGCTCCCCCCGCCCACCCATCAGAGCCAAAGAAATCACCCCACGCATCTGACATGGGGCGATTTCAAAAGACACCCGGCACCCTCACTCCCTACCCCCTCCTCCCCCGCGCAACGAGGCCGAGGACCGGGCTCCGGGAACCCGGTTACTTGCGGCCTGGGGACCCGGCCCTGCGGCCTCGATCAATCTTCTATTTTCTTTGGAGCAGCGAAGAGAACTTTTCTACTGTGCTAACTAACTTTTGTTAAAAGTACAATATTTTTTCTGTTTTTGCTGCCATGTCGGACCTCCCTTATGGCTCACCCCTGTGGTACCCTAGGTAGGTTTTCCTGCTGTTTGCATAGACTTTCTTTTTCGGCATTTGCTAGGACAGGCCACTTTTTGGGCCTGGAAGCATCCCAGTTAGGATATATATTTTCAAAATAGTAGCATGTTGCGAAAGGAAGGCCCCTAGTGTCTTTAAAAAATGTGGGTGGTGTGGCAGGACTATATCTGATGTGGATACTCATAACTAGAACTTGCAGTGCTGGGGGGGGTGTAGCAAGATAGCAACCTGAATGTTTGCTGCTTCATGCTTTTCTTGGATAGGGAAGCAAAAAGCGAAGACTAAGGCTGGGAAATCTCCCTCAGATGCCTGGGCGGTGTCATTACCCAGTCTGATGGATCAGTTTTTGCATGGAGACCCCGATGCTGAGCTGTAGTATGAGTCCAGCAGCTTTGATTCCACTGTCAGTGGACCCGGTATCCTTCACAGATGCTGACATCTTGTTACCCCCAGAGAAGCATAGCCCCCCTCTGCCTCCCAGCGCAGCTGCGATCTTGGCAAACAACTCCAGTGGGCTGTTGCCAGAAGTTGGCAAGTTGGAATCTGCTGTTTGAGTGAGAGCAGCCGCCAATGATGTTGGAAAGCTGGCTGCCCTGGTTTCATGGGCAGCATCTGCGGCAGTACTTTGAAGGAGCTAGAGTCTGATGGCAAGGACGGCATGAGTGTTGATGCTCCTTCCTCATTTCATCCAGGGTTGCCTGCTGTTTTTCCTGTTGCTGTGCCTCTGGTAAGGCCGAAAGGGTTTACTTTAGAAACTATGAGAAGCTATTATGAATTTAACAGTTACTCTGTCCAGCCAAACTCAACAGCTTCAGTCAAAAATTCAAGATAATGCAAATGCCACTACATATGCATGGTCCCCTTCCCACCCAAGAGTGCCATCTTGCTCAGTCTCCTTTTTTCCATGGAGCCCAGCAGACGTGTGTCTGATTCCTGATTCCCCAGAAAAAGTTAATTTTTTTTCTCTTAGAGTTAATTCTCTCTCTGGCCACGGCTGGTCCCTTTCCCGCCCCCCCCCCCCCCGAGTTCCGAGTTTGCTTGCCTCGACACCGCATCCTCAGACCTATGAATTTTCTCCCAGTGTGATTCACGCCCTTTTTCCAGTGGCAGTTCCTTGAGTCTTTGACCTCACCGGAGCTCTTTGTTCCCTGATGGCCAACGGCTTTAAAAAGTGTGATCAGTGTTCCAGTAATTTTTCTATCACCGACACACATGACTGCTGTCTCCCTTGGCTCTGCCCTGACCACGACCTGTGGTGTCCTGAAATAGGCTGACCTCTAAAGCAGTCAGTAGCAGGCAGGAGAAGCACGACTGGATGTTCAGGTCAGACTCTGCCTCGGAAACCCCTTCCAGGGCCCAGTCCAAGGTCACGGGATCGTGCAGTGACTCCGTGACCACCAGTTGGGGCCACGAGTCCTCCAAATGAGTTTCCTGAATCTGGATCCCAAAGAAGAAGAAGAAAGCCTTGCAGGACTCCTCATGAGACTTGGGGAAGGCGGGTAAGTCCCGCACCAGATCCCTGAGTCCCTGGAGGAAGACTGAGGTGTCTGAGCAGGAGCAGCCACCAAAACTTCCCCAGAAGGGCTCGATGGACTCCGGCGAACAGCCTAAGGTCCCTGCGACCACCCCTACCAGGTACTCTCCTCCTAAACCAGCGCTGGACCTGATACCCTTGGCGTCTATGTCAACTGCTGTGATCCCATCCCGGCTGGAAACCACGATGGAGGCCCTGAAGCGCAGCTTGTCTGCCTTCTTGACCACTCAGTAGGCAGTGCTATCCTGCTCTGCTGGTTCATCTGCCAAAAACACCTGGCATCGAGTTGATCTCCTGGAGCTCCCTCGCCCGGGCCGATCACCGACGGAGATCACATTCGCAGTCCTGTTCTATGGAACCCTAATTCTCTCTGGCCAGTGGCCACAGCTCTGGCCATGCCGCCGAGGCCTATGAGCCTCCAACCCCCCAACCCCATCTTGGGTCCGTTCAGTTGTCAAGTCCACCTCCGACGACTCTGGCTAGGAATCCGAGAATGATACTTGCTCGGATACACGGAGGCATCGTGACCTTCTGTCGGACCTGTGCTCACAGTTATTCGGCAGTTCAACTTCATTTATAAGGTCCGCATGAACCCAGGCTTCCGCAGGAGCCCATTACCACACAACTCTATGGTGGTCGAGTCAGCCATGGGTCGCACTCCTTGATACCTCCTGGCAGGGAGGCCCAGAGCCTTAATGCCATCGGCTGAAAATGCTACCAGGGCTCCATGCTGGGCTGCTGTGTCCAGGCATATCTCCTCTACATGGGAATGTTCCTCCGGGAGACCATGAAGGAGCTAAAGTGCTACTCCGCCGGCTTCTCAGGGAACCCCTCCAGAGGTTCCAGACACTGACCAAAACTGATATTTTTTAAGTGAGGCACACCTGCAATAGATCTTTGCCACTTCTCAGAACAGGAAAGTACCTGAATTTTGTTCCAGGAAAGGGAACTGGCAAGCTAACTTTGGATGTCTTCCTCCCAGATTGGCAGGAGGATTTTCTGTATGCATATCCTCTAATTCCTCTAATAGTAAAGACTCTCCTTACAGGATCAAGGAACCATCATTCTCCTAGCACCTTGTTGGCTGAGGCAAGTGTGATCCTCTCTTCTGGAACTTTCCATAAGAAATCCCAAGAAGGTGGGGTATTCTTCAACATCTGAATCTCTTTTTCTACGTCTTAACTCATCCTCCCCACTTTATCTCCTGCTTGTTTATCTCCCTCCTTCTCCTTCCACTGCACGCTGGGATTTAACACTACAGGTGTTTTCAGATTTGGTATTGCAGTTTCCCAATCTTATAGTTCTTGGTGATTTCAATGTCCACGTGGATCACCCTTCCAGATCAAAAGATCGCGATTTTCTGAATTTTCTATCTGACGCTTCTCTACGCCAACATGTTTCTGGTCCCACTCATGTGGCAGGCCACACTCTAGATCTGGTTCTTTCATCCCCCATGCTGTTGCCCACAGTCTCACCTCCCACTTTGGTGGCTGTTCCATGGTCTGATCATCTCTGTGTACTGTT
Organism: Ichthyophis bannanicus; assembly: GCA_033557465.1. Taxonomy (NCBI): domain Eukaryota; kingdom Metazoa; phylum Chordata; class Amphibia; order Gymnophiona; family Ichthyophiidae; genus Ichthyophis; species Ichthyophis bannanicus. Next base: position 576,187,449 of record CM066035.1, read on the forward strand.
TTCAATATCCTCCTCCTCATCTGTGTTTGCTTCTGCTTCTGCACCTTCTTCCCCCCACTCTTTGCGTCGTCGTTATACTCCTGATGCCCTTCAGGCTTTTCCATCTGCCTCTGTGCTTTTCCCGTCGGACTTTGCTTCACGCTCCCTTGACTGTCAGACCTCACTTTGGAACTCACTGCTTACCAGTGCGCTTGATGAGGTGGCGCCTCTCCGTCCTGTTGCTAGGAAACGTTCTGCTCAGCATTCACAATGGTATCACCCTTCGTTACGCCTGCAGCGGACTCAGCTCCGCCAGGCACAACGTCATTGGATTACTCACCCCTCTCCCGATTTATTATTACGGTTCCGCCAGTTATCTACTGCATACCGGGTGGCAGTCCAGACAGCAAAGCGCACTTTCTACTCTGCTCAGATTGCGGAAGCTGCTCACTCATCCAAACAGCTCTTTTCCATCCTTCGAGGGCTCTCCTCTTCTAGTTCCCGCGAAGGGCCAACATCCCGAGTACCAGACCCCCAACTTTTGGCCACCTTTTTTTCAGATAAAATTCATAAGCTGCGGGCCTCTTTTTCGACCCCTTCCCCTCCAGTGCCTCTATCCCCTTTGCCTGTCTCCCCGGCAGGATCTCCTATTTTGTCCACCGATCCTTTACCATCCCCCCCCTTTCTTCGCCTAACCAGGCCCTTGCCCACACCTGGACTTCTTTTCAGTTGGTCACGTCCGCAGAGGTTCTACAGTTGCTACTGAAATCTCGTAAAACAACTTATATGCTGGACCCTATCCCGTCTCTCTGGTTGTCTGAACCCTCGTTGCAACTTATTCCAATTCTTACTACAATTATCAATTCTAGTCTGTCTTCTGGCTCTTTCCCGTCTTTGTGGAAATCTGCTGCCGTCCGTCCCCTTCTGAAGCAATCCACCCTAGATCCCTCTATTTTGTCTAATTGGAGGCCAGTTTCCAATCTTCCGTTTCTGGCGAAACTCCTAGCGCGCTGTGTTTTTGAGCAATTAAACTCACATGTTGAAGCTACACATATTCTTCACCCCCGTCAGGCAGGTTTCCGGCATGGGCACAGTACTGAAACTGTTCTTTTGGCACTGCTTAATGAAATTCACATTGCTCACGATCGTGGTGATCTTACTCTCCTTGTTTCTCTGGACCTTTCTGCGGCCTTTGATCTGATTGACCACCGGACACTTCTTTCACATCTTTTTGACATCAGGTTGCGGGGCTCTGTTCTCCAATGGTTCCGTTCTTTTCTTACTGCCCGCTCATTCACTGTATACGCGGGTAAGCACTCTTCTGCTCTCCATCTCTTCTGTGGTGTTCCGCAAGGTTCGGTTCTATCACCCCTATTATTCAATATTTTCCTTGCTCCATTGCCCTTGGCTATTCAACAATTTTCGGTGTCTCCATATATCTACACAGACGACATTATTCTACTATGTCATGTTTCTCCCCTTACTCTGGATATTACCCCACTTAATGCCTGTCTGTCTCACGTTGCTTCTTGGCTTTCACAGAACTTTCTTCACTTAAACCCTTCAAAATCTACGGCCATGTGGGTATCTCTTAGCGGTTCCTGTCCCACGGTCTCTCCTATGATTGATTCAGTTCCTATTCCGCTCGTCTCTTCTTTCCGTTACCTGGGGGTTACTCTCGATTCTACACTCTCCTTTCATGAGCACATTGCTTCTCTTACTCGGCGATCTTTTGTGACCCTTCGGCAGATTCGGGCTACTCGTTCCCTTTTTTCCCCTGATTCCCTGGTCACTTTGGTTCTGGCTCTGGTGGTTAGTAGGCTTGATTATTGCAATGTTTTCCTAGCTAACCTTCCTAAATATCAGCTTAAATGATTACAATTTCTTCAAAACACCGCAGCTCGCCTTATCACCTTTTCCCGGTCGTCTGACCATGTCACTCCCCTCCTTTTCCGTTTGCACTGGCTCCCACTTCGTTTTCGCTATTAATATAAGTTTCTGATTCTGCTTCACCGTGCTCTTTATACTGGCCAACCTTTATATCTTGCGGATCTGGTCTCTCTTCACACTCCTTACCGTCAACTTCGGTCACTTCACGCCAACCGTTTATCACTCCCCTCTCCGTCACAAGCCCGGTTAGAGCAGACTCGTCATTCCGCTTTTTTCTTTCTTGGTCCTTTCCTCTGGAATTCTTTACCACCTTCCCTCAGATTAGAATCCTCCTACCCTCATTTCAAGTCACTACTCAAAACACATCTGTTCACTCAGGCTTTCGACCTTCCTCCCAGTCCCCCTCCCTGATTAAAGTCGTCCCCCCGTTGTTGTTGTGTGTCTGTGTGTCTGTTGTATGTTCGTTGGTGTTGTTGCCCATTTTAGTTTTAGCAGGTTATGTTAGATTTATCTAATTGACTATGTATTTTATCTTTATGTGCTTGGCTTTTACTTTCCTTTCATTTTATGGCGTTCTTTTCTATGATTTGCAGTATGAACCTTTTTATTGTACACCGCTCTATGCTTCGGCAGTAGCGGTTGATCAAATGTTTTAATAAAGATAAAGATAAAGAACACTGATCACGCAGGCTTAAGGGGCTTGGTTTTGCCCACCATCAAGTCCCTTGCCCTCATTACTTGGATGTTGATTAAGTAGCCTTTCTTTCCTCAAATCCGTCACAGTGTGTCACAAATTATTCTGGCTTTGAGGAGAAGACACCATTAAAAGGTCTTACAGTTTTACATGGAAGAGGTTTGCCATCTGGTCTGCTAGTAGGGCCCTAGATCCTTTTTCTTGTCCCAAAAATTGCTTGAATACCTTCTACGTCTTTCAGTCAGACTTACAGACCATTATGGACCACTGTTCCATGTAATGAGTTGTTCTTCTGTAAACCACGCTGATTATAAATAGTGCGGCATATAAAACCAAATAAATAAATAAATTTGCACATATCACCACCATGTAGAAGGTAATCCCATCTCTATACAGCCTTTATTTTGTTTTATGTGGGTCTTGCTTATATTGAAGCTTCCCATCAAATCTACCGCAGGGTCCTGAGATAACAACATTTTTCTAGCCCAGCTGATGACTGCTCCCTTTGAGCCTCTAGACTCTTGTGATCTATAATACCTGATGTCTGAGGATGTTACTTCATTCCACTTGCACACTTTGGATTGTATTTATGTCTGATCTGTTAAAGAGTCAGGGATACACTGGGCCCTATGGAAAATTCCAAAGATATTTGTTTTATATTAATGTCCACCTCTAAGGCAGTGGTTTCACTGTCTTTTCTCTGTGCTGATGCAACGTACGTGCGGTCTGTCCTGAGTCCAATGAAGCAGAGTTTACTTAGTATAGCCATGCTGGTCCAGAGTCCATTTTGTGTTGCTCCTATGTGCAGTGACCTGTGTATTTTGCATCCGTTATCCCTACACCTCCTCTGTGAACTCACCTATATGCACAGAAGAGCACATCACCTCAACCTAGGACTCAGATAATCCTCATCTCATAGCTAAGAAATCTCAAATCCTTGCTCAGTCCCTCTTATGTACACACATTGCAGATATGCACATATCAAACAGCTTCCTTAGAATGCATTGCACAAATTCCGATAAAATTAATTTCAAGACATTTTGTAAGCATCCAATTGCCCTCATGTCTACAAGTCTTCACCAGTCTCCTCCTGTTGCTCCTTTTACCTCTACTGTCAGTGACCCCCCTTTAGAGACTGGCTTCTGTTGGCTTCTTGCTTTCTTGCTTGAGATCAGCGAAGACTGTTGGGACCCTAAGGTCAGACTCCAAAAAATGGTTTCCTTGCTTTTTCCACAGAGCGCATTCTCGTCGGTTTGCCATTAATTGTATACATCGACACAAATGGGACGAGCCATTGATACCGAACAGGACCGTACCTAGCCCCTGTACGAGCGGTGCGGCCGCACAGGGTGTAAAGGCTTAAGGGGTGCATTTCAGCTGTCTGCCGTTGCCTGCTGCCGCCACTTTTTCTTTTCTCAGCGTCAGCAGGCAATAGCAGACAGCTCACATGCATCCCTTAAGCCTTCTCGCAGCACGCTAAGCAGGTCTGGTCCCTCCCTCCTCTGACACGGCTTCAGAGCAAGGAGGGACAGATCTGCTTTCCGCGCCGGCGACTTGCACATCGAGCGTGCCTCTTCTCTCCCACCACCATCCAGAAAGTCACTGGATGGGAGGGCAGGGTGCAAGTTGCACAGGGTACGATTCACGGTCGGTACGGCCCTGATACCGAATATTGCCACTCTATAACTTAGCTATTTCATTCTTAGTAAGAACATAAGATATGCCATACTGGGTCAGACCAAGGTCCATCAAGCCCAGTATCATGTTTCCAGCAATGGCCAATCTAGGTCATAAATACCTAGAAGTTTCCCCAAAAGACACAGGTTCCACAATGTTTGTATTGGGTCAAGCAGTGAAATCCTAGGTCCCTTTTAATAATGGTTTATGGACCTGTCCTCCAGGACATTGTCCAAACCTTTTTTAAACCCAGCTACACTAACAGCTTTTACTACATCCTCCGGTAACAAATTCTAGCGTTTGATTACACGTTCAGTGAAAAAATATCTTCTCTTATTAGTCTTAAATAGTTTACCCTGTAGCTTCATTGCATGTCCCCTAGTCTTTCTATATTCTGAGGATGTAAAAAAATCGATCTACGTTTACCCGTTCCACTCCATTCATCAATTTATAGACCTCTATCATGTCTCAGCCGTCTCTTTTCCAGGTTGAAGAGCCCTAACCTTTTTAGCCTGTCTTCATAGGGGTATTCTTCCATCCCCTTTACCATTTTGGTGGCTCTTCTCTGTACCTTTTCTAATAACGCTATATCCTTTTTAAGATACGGCGACCAGAATTGCACACAATATTCAAGGTGCAGTCGCACCATGGAACAATACAGAGGCATTATAGTAATCTTTGTTTTATTTTCCATTCATTTCCTTATGATACCTAGCATTCTATTTGCTCTCTTGGCTGCCGCTGCACACTGGGCGGAGGTTTTAACATCTTATCCACGATGACGCCTAAATCATTTTCCTGGGTGGTGATTCCTAATGTGAAACCTTGCATCATGTAACCATAGTTTGGGTTGTTCTTTCCTAGGTGCATAACTTTGCACTTGTCCACATTAAATTTCATCTGTCATTTTGATGCCCAGTCTTCCAATTTATCAAGATTCTCTTGCAATTTTCCACAATCCTCATGGGTTTAAACAACTTTAAATAGTTTTGTGTCATCTGCAAATTTGATAACCTCACTCGTTATTCCCTTTTCCAGGTTTTTATGAATATGATAAAAAGCAGCGGACCCAGCACAGATCCCTGGGGTACTCCGCTATTCACCTTTCTCCATTGGGAAAATTGGCCATTTAGCCTACCCTCTGCTTTCTATTTTTTAACCAGTTCCTGATCCACAATAGTACACTGCCTCCTATCCCATGACTTTCTAGTTTTGCCAAACGTCTCTGATGAGGAACCTTGTCAAAGGCTTTCTGAAAGTCCAGATACACTATATCAATTAACTCATCTTTGTCTACCTGTTTATTCACACCTTCAAAAAAACATAACAGATTAGTAAGACAAGATCTTCCTTGTCTAAAGCCATGTTGTCTGTCTCCCATTAAGCCATGAATATCTACATGTTCAGTAATTTTGTTCTTTATGATGGTTTTTACCATTTTTCCTGTTACTGACTTCAGGCTCACCGGTCTGTACTTTGCCGGATCATCCCTGGAACCCTTTTTAAAAACTGGCATTACATTGGCCATCTCCAATCTTCAGGTATTACAGATGATTTTAATGATAGTTCACAGATTACTAATAGCAGGTCTGCAATCTCATATTTCAGTTCTTTCAACACTCTTGGATGTATACCATCCGGTCCAGGTGATTGTCTACTCTTCAGTTTATCAAATAGTTGTAATACATCTTCCTGGTGTATCGATATTTCTTTGTTCTTCTGCAATATCACCTTTAAATACCACTTCAGTCATGGATAACATCCCTACATCTTCCTCAGTAAAGACTGAAGCAAAGAATTAATTCAGTGTCTCCGCTATGGCCTTGTCCCCTCTTAGTGCCCCTTTCACCCCACTATCATCTAATGGTCCAGCTGACTCTCTCACAGGTTTTTTGCTACAAATGTACTTGAAAAAGTCTTTATTATGCATATTTGCTTCCGCATCAAGTTTCTTCTCAAATTCTTTCTTTGCCTGCCTTATCAATGCCTTGCATTTAACTTGCCATGCTTGTGCTGTTTCCAGTTTTCATCATTTGGCTCTTTTTTTCATTTCCTGCAAGATGCTCTTTTGGCAACAACAACCTCTCTGAACTACCTTTTAAACCATGCTGGCAGTTTTTTGGACTTACTTCCACTTTTCTTAAAGCGTGGAATACAGCTGGTCTGGGATTCCAAGATAGTATTTGGAAAGAACACCCAAGCTTGATGTAAATCTTTAACCTTTGCAACTGCTCCTTTTAGATTTTTCTTAAATATTTTCCTCATTTTATCATAGTCTCCCTTTCGAAAGTTAAAAGGTAGTACTGTGGATTTCCTTACCATCCCTCCTCCACTAATTAAATCAAACGCGATCTTGAAGGACTAGAAAAGGGGACTGTTACTTCTGGAGAGAGATCTGCAATTGTGAGTATATACTTCTGGGAATTTTCTGAAAGGAATTTTTTCTATTAAAGCTAATTAATCTGTGAACCCACTATTTTTTGTTAAATTAGTCAGGGCCTAGTAGCAGCAGTTTAAGTTTAAATTTAAAACACAGGAGAGAACTTTCTGGTTACATTTCATACCCAGCAGAGAGCTTGTAGTTTTGATTTAATAGTCACTCAGGGCCTAGCATCAGCAAAGTGCTTTTAGTTTAAATTTAAAACACAGAAGAGAGTTTTCTGGTTAAATTTGGAACCCAGCAGAGAGCTTGTAGTTTAAATTTAATAGTCACTCAGGGCCTAGCATCAGCAAAGTGCTTTTAGTTTAAATTTAAAACACAGAAGAGAGCTTTCTGGTTAAATTTAGAACCCAGCAGAGAGTTTGTAGTTTAAATTTCATAATAAGTTAGAACCTAGCAGCAGCAAAGAGCTATAATTTAAATCAAATAAGAATATAGATTAGCACAAAAGGCAAAACAGGGTCAGTACTCTTTGAGCAGCAAATAAAGTCTTCTAGAGACCTTTACAAAGAGGCCTTCTACCTAGGGGGCAAAAGACCTGTGAAACATTTTCAATAGGTGTTAACACCAGGTGGCAGGTCAAAAGGCCATTTTGAAAGACTCCTTCTATCCAAGCAAGGACTGTTAATCATCCAGGAAGTTGGTCACAGCTTATCTCAGCAGCACAGGCATAAATAGTTCAACCAGAGCTCTGTGATTCTCAGTCTTGAAGGACTACAAGAGGGGACTGTTACTTCTGGAGAGAGATCTGCAATTGTGAGTATATACTTCTGGGAATTTTCTGAAAGGAGTTCTTTCTATTAAAGCTAATTAATCTGTGAACCCACTATTTCTTGTTAAATCAGTCAGGGCCTAGTAGCAGCAGTTTAAGTTTAAATTTAAAACACAGCAGAGAACTTTCTGGTTACATTTCATACCCAGCAGAGAGCTTGTAGTTTAAATTTAATAGTCACTCAGGGCCTAGCATCAGCAAAGTGCTTTTAGTTTAAATTTAAAACACAGAAGAGAGCTTTCTGGTTAAATTTAGAACCCAGCAGAGAGTTTGTAGTTTAAATTTCATAATAAGTTAGAGCCTAGCAGCAGCAAAGAGCTATAATTTAAATCAAATAAGAATATAGCTTACCTCAGCAGCACAGGACAGGGTACTGTGTAGCAGCCCTCTTTTAATAAGTGTTATTTCCATCCCTCCCCACACCCACCCACCCCTGGGATAATCGTAGCTTTATAGGTACTTACACATCTTAAAAGACAGGAAGTGCTCTCAGGTGAAACTGGTTACCCAAATCAGTCATACACTAAGGACCTGAGATTAATTAAGCTTCAGGTAAACAAGGTATATTAAACGTATTAGGTATAGTTTTATTGGTATAAATATCCATAGCAACCCTTAGTAAGTAAAGAACTTAAAGATCTAAACAAAAACTTAAAACTAAGATGCAGACAGCAGTCCAGCAGCGAGATGGGGGCTTTCCAGTCTTTTGCATTGAGTGTCACATGTATGATTTTCTCCCAGTTGGTGAGAGGTCTTACATGTGCACTAGGTGCAAGGAGCTCTTTGCTCTCAGGAATGAGTCCGTTCCCTAGAGGCTAGAGTAGCAGACTTGGAAAACATAAGAAAGACAGAGAGGTACATAGACGAGAGCTACAGGGATATAGTCCTGAAGTCCCACATCCAGTCTGGCAGCATCCCTGTTGCCATGGAGGAGAGAGGTCACGTGACAGGAGAGCATCACCCTGGTGTGGCAGGAAGTGATCCTGTAACTAGGACCTGTCCTCCAGGTGATGTAAAACCCTCTCGCACCGAGGAGGTTTCTCCAGGGCCATGTGCCCATGAGGGAAGGGTTAGGATAGCCGTTATGGTTGGTGATTCGATCACTAGGCATGTAGATAGCTGGGTGGCTGGTGGACATGAGGATCGCCTGTTAACATGCCTGCCTGGTGCGAAGGTAGTGGACCTCACGCGGCACCTAGATAAGGTCAGATAGTGCTGGGGAGGAGTCTGCTGTCTTGGTATATGTCGGTACCAATGACATAGGAAAATGTGGCAGAGAGGTTCTGGAGGCTAAATTTAGGCTTTTAGGTAGGAAGTTGAAATCCAGAACTTCCAGGGTAGCGTTCTCCGAAATGCTTCCCATTCCACGTCCAAGACCCAAAAGGCAGGCAGAGCTCCGGAGTCTCAATGCGTGGATGAGACAATGGTGCAGAGATGAGAGTTTTGGATTTGTTAGGAACTGGGGAACATTCTGGGGAAAGGAGGGGCTCTTCCGAAGGGATGGGCTTCACCTTAACCGGGATGGAACTAGGCTGCTGGCATTAACCTTTAAAAAGCAGAAAGAGCAGCTTTTAAACTAGATAACAGGGGAAAGCCGACAGTCGCCCAAGAGCGGATGGTTCGGAAGAATGTATCCTTGAAGGATACTACCAAAAGCAGAGGTTCCAAAAAAGAGTAAAGTAGCCCAAATGCCCTCGAGTATGGAGCAGACAGAGCTTAAAGATCCCAAATTACCCATGTCTACCAATAGCCAAATTAACATGAATAAAATACAGTCTCTAAAATGCTTGTATGCAAATGCTAGAAGTCTAAAAATAAGATGGGAGAGTTAGAATATATAGCACTAAATGAGAGGTTAGATATGATTGGAATATCAGAGACATGGTGGAAGGACAACCAGTGGGACACTGATACCTGGGTACAAACTATGTCATAATGTTAGAGCTGATCAAATTGGTGGAGAGGTTGTGCTCTATGTTAGAGAGGGCATTGAGTCAGAAAGGATTAAAGTTTTGCAGGAAACAAAATTTGCTGTAGAATCTTTATGGATTGAAATTCCATGTAAAAAGGGGAAGGCGATGGCAGTGGGGGTGTACTATCAACCGTCTGGCCAGAATGAACAAATGGATGATGAAATGCTCAAAGAAATCAAGGAAGCTAACAAACGTTACAGCGCAGTAATAATAATGGGTGATTTCAATTACTCCGGTATCGACTGGGTCAGTGTCACGGCAGGACATGCTAGGGAGATAAAGTTCCTAGATGACATAAATGACTGCTTCTTGGAGCAGCTGGTTCATGAACCGACCAGCGGGGAAGCCATATTAGACCTAGTCCTTAGTGGAACACCAGATCTAGTGCAAGAGATAAGGGTGTTGGGGCCACTTGGCAATAGTGATCATAGCATGATCGCCTTTGATTTAATTAGTAGAGGAGGGATAGTAAGGAAATCCACAGTACTACCTTTTAACTTTCGAAAGGGAGACTATGATAAAATGAGGAAAATAGTTAAGAAAAAACTAAAAGGAGCAGTTGCAAAGGTTAAAGACTTACATCAAGCTTTGGTGGTGTTGAAAAATACTATCTTGGAAGCCCAGACCAGCTGTATTCCACGCTTTAAGAAAAATGGAAGGAAGTCCAAAAAACTGCCATCATGGTTTAAAGGTGAGGTCAGAGAGGCTGTTGTTGCCAAAAAACATCTTTCAGGAAAAGGAAAAAAGATCCAAACGACGAAACCTGGAAACAGCACAAGCTCTACGGGGAGATTAGACGGGGGCGGGAAAGGGCCATTGTGGGGTAGGTGTTAGGGCAGGCGGTGGGAGTTGGCAGCCCCAGATGTACAGACCATTTCCAATGTTTGATCTGTATGTCTGGGGCTGGCGGCCTGAACGGGGAATTTATTCCACCTCTGAGATAGAATAAATTCCCCTAGTCGAGTGGATTTGGCAGACCCGAGGTACAGAAAATGCTGGAGGCAGCAGAGGAATTTCCCCACAGCCCAACCCTAGCCTTGGGAGGCCAGATCAGGGGTCGGGCTGTGGGGAATGAATATTTTGGTCTAGTGGCCAGGGATTGCGGCTCTCGAATGGAGCTGTGGTGCCATGGCAACCGGACGCCATGGTGCTGCGGCTCCATTCAAAAGCCCTGACTGGGAGCCGGGGAAGGCCGGGGTCCCAACCTTCACATGCAGGCCTGGATGCGATTCTGATCCCGCAGGGATGTGCCCCACAGGATCAGAATTCTGGCTTACTTTGTATGTCCGGTTCTGACCGGGCGCACAGAGGGCCGGCACGTCCAACTCTGAATCGGGTCACTATGTTAAATGGACTTTGTTCACCTCAAGATTAATTAATCTCAGGTCCTTAATATATTCCTGATGAGGATAACCAGCCGCACCTGAAAGTGAATATGGGCACCTCCTTCCCTTTAACAGGTTTAAGAGCCTTGTCATGAAGTGGGTATCAATAAAGATGCAAACCTGAAAAGAAACCCTGTTTCTCAGAGAAATCTAGATGTGCAGTTACCTCAAGGCACAGCTAGAGGGGGCAGGAGTGATCATACAGGAGCTAATGAGCCCAAGAGAGCTAATGATTTGCACCTGGGAATGAGCCTGGGAGTTTCAAAGGAAAGATTCCTTTATAAGCAGAAGCTGAATGCTAGCAAAAGAGCAACACCTCTATTGAGAGGAACACCTCTATTGAGAGGAACAGCTCCCGAGGAAGGGCAGAACTGGAACCGGATCCAGAAAGGAGGAACATCTCTACTGAGAGGAACACCTCAAAGGAGAGGACAGAGAGAAGGAATAGCTCTGAGGGAAGGAGCAGCTCTAAGAGAAGAAGAAGGACTTGGAGAAAGAATCCTACCTGAGCAAGCCAAAGGAACAGAGTTCACAAAGGTGGAGTTCAGAAGGGCCAGGCTAAGCGAGCAGCTGTTCAGAGGTAGTCTGCTGGAGAAAGCACTAAGGCTAGAGAGCGTGCCACTCCCTGTTCCCACAACGTTCCTGATTCAAAAGCAGAGAGACGTATCCAGAGAACCAGAGAGATAGGTTTATTTATTTATTTATTTAACACTCATTTTTATACCGCATCTTCCAGAGATCAGTTGCGGTGTACAAATAACAACTATTAACAAATCGAAGTTTGTTTTACATAGAACATCTTAGATATACATAGAACGTCTTAAAGTATCATAAATTAAACAAATTTAACTGGAACTGAGTTAAAACAATTAACTAAAAGAAAGTGGTGTCTATGTACATAATAGTGCATAACAGATGCAACTATATACAAGAGGAAGGTAATAGGGCATAAGAGATTGGATAGTCTTTTCGTTTGCGCTATGTGTATGGTCTATTTAGGTTGAAGGGTTGTGCTTTAAGTTGTCAGTTACTTGTTTAGCCATTATCTAAGTTGAGTGCAAGGTTTTGCATGGTGTTATAGTGTTTGGTGAATAGATAAGTTTTTAGTTTTTTGCGGAATTCCATGATCTCTGTTAGAGATCGTAGATCCTCTGGTAGGGAGTTCCAGATAGTAGGAGCTATATGAGAGAAGGCTCTATTGTTGGTTAATTTATGTGCTTTTATGAAGTCCTTCGGAATCTTTAGTTTATATAATTGTTCTTTTCTGTGGGTAGTCTTAGGTGTTTCTTTGCATATTAGATTACATAGTGTAGTCGGAGCCATATCATTTAATGCTTTGAATGATGTAATTATTGTTTTGTATGTTATCCTACTCTGTATTGGTAACCAATGAAGGGATGCTAGTATTGGTGTAATGTGTTGGAGTGAGTTTATTTTTAATATAATTCTTGCCGTTGCATTTTGGGCTAGTTGAATTCTTTTAATGTTGTGTTTTGAAATGCCCATAAGTATTAGGTTGGCAAAATCAAAGTGAGGGGTTATAATAGCTTGTGTTATATTAATGAAATCTTGTACAAATACTAGCGGGCGTAGTTGTTTGAGAATTTTAAGTTTGAAATAGATTTTCTTTATGGTGTTTCTAATGTGGGTTTCCATTGTAAGGTGTGTATCTATTATAACACCTAGATATCTTATTTCGTTTTTTATTTTAATTTCTTGATCTTGTAGTGTTATATGGGTTGGGGGGATAAATGATTTATTTTTTGTTACAATTAGGACTTCGGTTTTAGCATGGTTTATGTGGAGGTTTTGAGTTTTTAGCCAAATTGTGATTTCGTTAAAGCAGTCTGAGAGGAGTTGTAATGGTAGGTTAGGGATAGTAAATGGAATGTACATCATAATATCGTCTGCATAGAGGTGATATTGTACTCCAAATTTTTTAAAGATATTGCAGACCGGTTTTATGTAAATGTTAAAAAGTAGGGCTGATAGTGCAGATCCTTGTGGTAAACCTATTTCTTGATTATATGTAGTTGAAGTTTGATTACCTATTCGTACATTTTGAGTTCTGTTGTTTAAATAGGAAGTGAACCATTTATGTACTGTCGAATTTATGCCTATCTGTTTTAAGTTGCTGAGCATTATTGAGTGATGTACACTATCAAAGGCCGCTGATATGTCAATGAAGAGGAGGATGAATGCTTGTTTATGGTTGTCAATTCCTCTTAGGAGAGTATCAATTAATACAGTAAGTAGTGTTTCTACTCCGTGGCAGGGTCGAAATCCATATTGTTGCTCATCAAGTGGGTAAGATGTGTCTATGTATTCCTGTGTCTGTAATTGCACTACTTTTTCTATTATTTTGGCTAAAAATGGTATGCTAGAGATGGGCCTGTAAGATATTGGGGATGTTTTATCTAATTTGCTATTCTTTAGAATTGGGCGTATTTGTGCGTGTTTGAGTGATTGTGGGAGGTAACCTTGGGTTAATGAGAGGTTGACTATTGGGAGAATGAATGATAGTAGAGTTGGCAGTGTGTTTGGAGGAAAGCCTGCAGTCTCTGGAAAATACTAGTCAAGTTTTACCAGGCACCAAAGGAAAAGCAGTTTCTGACAAAGCTAAGTTCTTACCGAAGCATAAAGTTGAATCCACTCCAGGTTTTACCAAGCTGCCAGAAAGCACAGCCCTGCCTAGAGCTTGTCGGCAGAGAACCTGTTGCAGGAGAAACGTTTCTGGTAGAGAAAGCTCCACGGATTCAAACTACAGAGGCTCCAGGTATGAAAGCTTTATTCATGATACTGAATGCTTAACTCCTAGAGGCACTGCTAAAACAAATACTCAGTTTGTAAGGAAGAAGAAACCAGGGTGGTTTCAGAAAATTCCCAGAGAACTTAAAACACAGTCTTATTGGAGGCAAGAGCCTAGAGACACTTCACGTAGACCTGTAGCAGACAGGGACAGTGACTACTTTGATGATGAAGGTAGTGGAGCAGAATCCATGGAAATTGAATATATAAATGCTGTTCCCATTCCTCCACCAGAAGAAATTGATTGTGGTTTGTGCATGGCCACGAGTCTAGAATCTGTAGCCACTGTATAACTGAGAAGAAGTTTGTTTAATTCTGATTGTGTTGGAATGAAGTGAATTCCTCTGATTAACCCTTGCACTAATTGTGGAGATTAACAATTAGTCAGCTTGTTAATACTGGTACCTTTTGAAACAAAGGACATTCTTTTGATTTCTCAATGTCTTATTTGAACCCTTGCACAGACGGGGAATAAAGCCTTGTTTTCCCTACACTTGGTTTGATTATTGAGCTCTCATAGGAAGCTGGAAATAAGTAAGACCATTTCGCCATTCGTGGACCTTACATTTCATCACGCTCCCTAAATAATTTCTATCGTGAAGCATGCCCATACTTCGAATGGCCACCAGGGGATGTCCTCACGACAGCCTATAAAGCTAAGTATCCCTGGGGTGGGTGGAAGGGAAAGAGACTTATTAAAGCTGGCTTGCTACAAGGTGCCCTTACCTGTGTTTCTAAGGTAAAGTCTTACAAATTTTCTGTGTGATTCACACAGCCCTTGTTTTGATAGAGGGGGCCTTTCAAATTGCCCTTTTGATCTGTCACTTGCCTTTAATGCCTATTTAAGACAACTTCACAGATCTTTTGCCTCTTAACTGGAAGGCCTCTTTGTAAAGGTCACTAAAAACAAGTTTATTTCTTTCTACTTGGAGACTATTTAATCATCTTGTATGCTAAGCTATACTCTGATTTGATTTATTCCGTATGCAGCCGCTCCAATGTTCCTTGCTGACTCGGTAGTCCTCGAATTCTCAGGACTTCGAGTTCAGGCTCCCGTTCCCACTGATGGCGAAGGCCAGCCTGTGATGGTGGCAGCAGTCAAGTCATCTGAGGAAGGGCATGCTGCTCTAGGATTACTCGTGGATCCTTTTGACAACAGATGCTGGTCTCTCAAGCTGAGGAGCCCATTTCCATGACTGCATGGCCCAGTGAGGCAGTGTGGTCCATAAACTGCCTCGAGGTGAGGGCCATCAGGTTGGCTCTTCCGTGTTTCCGGTCCCTGGTCAAGGCCTGGGCAGTTCAAATGTTTTCAGACAATGCCGTGGCCGTGGCTTATGTCAGTTGGCAAGGCAGTACGAGGATTGCTGGAGTAGCCCTGGAGGTGACTCTCAGTTTGCCTCAGCAGAGAAAAACCTTCTAGCTCTGTTGGCTCAACATACTGCTGGGGTGAACAATGTGGAAGCGGACTATCTCGGCCGACACTCTCTGGACCCAGAAGAGTGAGAGTTGAGTCAGGAGGCATTTAACTTGATTTTTCA
Source organism: Ichthyophis bannanicus (assembly GCA_033557465.1). Lineage (NCBI taxonomy): Eukaryota > Metazoa > Chordata > Amphibia > Gymnophiona > Ichthyophiidae > Ichthyophis > Ichthyophis bannanicus. Next base: position 576,202,605 of record CM066035.1, read on the forward strand.
CCACTGGGATCACCCTGAGATGGATTTATGGTTACCCACTCCATTTCCAAAGTGTGCTACTTCTTCATTCGCCGTATGGAGATGGAGTCCGAGGGTATCAACGCTGTGGTTCTGCCTTGGCCAAGTCAAAGCCTGTTGTGTGTATTTCTTCCATGGCCCCTGGTGGGGCATGTGATTCGGTGTGTAGAGCACCACCTGGGAAGGATTGTTCTAGTGGTGCCGAATTGGCCGAGGAGAGCGTGCTTCTGCAGGCGCCACCTCTGATGCGGCTCCTGCAAGTGCCACCTCCGTTTGCCTCTGTCTCAGGGCCTATTGTGTCAGGGACTGATCGTTCTGGAAGACCTGGCTCCCTTCTTGCTTACAGCTTGGCTCTTGAAAGGTGGCGGCTAGTGCATAAGGGCTACTCTCCTGTGGTGTCTTCCACTCTGCTCTGAGCCCAGAGGAGTTCTACCAACCTGCATACATGTGGGCCTGGTGCCTCTTTGAGCGATGGTGTGGGGCACAACAGCTAGCTCCTGAGGCGACCAAGGTGTCGTCTCTGTTGGCCCTTATGATCGTTCCTTTGTGGTTCAGTTGACACAATTGCCTGCGTCTTCTTCATTAATACTCCCTTGTGGTGTTCCATGAGGCTCCATTCTGTCCCCATCCCTCTTTAATGTTTTCCTCGCCTCTTGGACCACTCTAGTTCAAGAGTTTTGAGTCAGCGGCTATTATTATGCCAATGACATTCTGTTAGTTTATTACACTTCTTCATCTGGCATGCATCTTTCCACCTTGAATGCCTGCCTAGATTCGGTGTCCACATAAGAACATAAGATATGTCATACTGGGTCATACTGGGTTAATAACACTTATTAAAGGAGGGCTGCTACACAGTACCCTGTCCTGTGCTGCTGAGGTAAGCTATATTCTTATTTGATTTAAATTATAGCTCTTTGCTGCTGCTAGGCTCTAACTTATTATGAAATTTAAACTACAAGCTCTCTGCTGGGTTCTAAATTTAACCAGAAAGCTCTCTTCTGTGTTTTAAATTTAAACTAAAATTACTTTGCTGCTGCTAGGCTCTAACTTATTATGAAATTTAAACTACAGCTGTCTGCTGGGTTCCAAATTTAACCAGAAAGCTCTCTTCTGGTTAAATTTAAATGGAAAGCTCTCTTCTGGTTAAATTTAAATGGAAATTTAACCATGGTCTACAAATCAACCCGCAGAAATCTCAGGTCCTCTAGGTGACTGGTACTCAGGGCCCTGATGTCGGAGCCATTTGAGCCACTGAAGTGCACTACTCTGAAGGATTTGACACTCAAGAAGTGGTCTTGGTCATGATTTGTTATGCAAATCATGCAGGCTCTGTCTTGCTGAGATCCTCATCTGTCTTTTTCAGAGGAGGTCATTTCCATTTAGCCTTTGCCTTCCTTCTTACCTAAGGTGATTTCTCCCTTTCATGTGAACCAGGTGATTTGCCTGTCCTTCTTTTCTAAGGAGCAGTGTCAAGGGAAGGATAAAGATCTTCACTTTAAGCCCAATTCCGTAGTGTACGTACAGGCCCTCTCTATGCCCGATCGGAACCAGTGCCTTCATGTAGACACAGTGTCCTACATCTTTCAGACCTGGGAAACTCCAGAGATAGACCTCTTCACCACTCCTCAGAATGCCAAGCTCCCTCGCTTCTGTACCACACAGCCAACAAGTTGATGCTTTTCACCTCCACTGGGGACACTGCTTTCTTTATGCCTTCCCTCCCATCCTCCTAATTCCCAAGGCTCTTTTCAAACTCCAGGCGGACAGGGGTTTCATGATACTCATAGCCCCACGCTGGCCACGTCAACCATGATACCCTTTCCTGCTGTCTCAGACTCAACCCATAGATCTGGGATCTGTTTCAGATCTACTCTCTCAAGAGGAGGGGATGCTGTTCCATCCCAATCTGCAGTCTCTCCATCTCACAGCATGGCTGCTAAAGGTATAGCCTTTTAAAATATTAACCTTCCTCAGAAGGTTAAGGGCATCCTCTTAGCTTCTAGAAAGCTATCCACCAAATGGTTCTACGTCCTTAAGTGGTGTAGGTTTTCTATCTGTTGTTCTCAGAAGAATTTTAATCCCTTCTCAGCTCCCTTGGAGGTGCTGCTCCAGTATCTCCTCCACCTTTCTTCATCTGGACTCAAAGCCAATTCGGTAAGAGTACACCTAAGTGTAATTGCAGCCTCTCACATACCCTTAGATGGACAGCCCATCTCCTCTCAGTCGCTCGTAGCACGCTTCATGAGAGGTCTTCAACTAACCAAGCCTCCCATTAAACCATCACCAGTTGCATGGAACCTGAATGTTGCTCTAAGGCAACTTTTCAAGCCACCCTTTAAACCTTTAGCCACTATGTCACTTAAGTTTCTGATATGGAAGGTCATCTTCTTCATTGCTCTCACTTCAGCAAGATGCATTAGTGAGCTTCAAGCCTTGGTGGCCAATCCGCCTTACACACGGTTCCACCATGATAAGGTAGTCCTTAAGACTCATCCTCACTTCATGCCGAAAGTGGTCTCGCTTTTCATCTGAACCAGTCGGTTTACCTTCCTGGGTTTTTCCCTAAACCACATTCATCTAGGGCAGAGGCAACCCTCCAGACTCTTGCGTGCGTTAGCATTTTATCTTCAGAGGACTTGAGAGCACCGAAAGGCATCTCAATTGTTCATCTCCTTTGAACCTAGTCACCTGGGGTTACCAGTCTCCAAATGTACTATCTCCAAATGGATAGCAGATTGCATCACTTTTGCTTATGATGCAGCAGGACTCTCCCTCGAGGGTCATGTCGCTGCCCATAATGTTCGAGTCATGGTTACCTCGATGGCAAATCTACGCTCTGTAGCTATTGACAAAATTTGCAAAGCAGCAACTTGGTCTTCGGTCCATACCTTTGCTGCTCACTACTGCCTGGACAAGGACTCCTGCCGGAATGCCATGTTTGGCCAGACTGTTCTCCAGCATCTCTTTCAGACTTAGAGCAACTCCTACCCTCCGTCCCAGAATTCAATACCAGACATCCATGGAGGATCCATGACCTCTTTAGGCCTACTCTGAGGCAAACCACCGCCGGTTCTGAGGTCATTTCTCTGGCATCTTCTAACTAGGGAGTCCCATATGTGAAGACTACATTCCTGCTTGTTCTTGGAGAACAGCAGAATTTAGTCTTCACAACCCACTCTCCTCCCCTAAGAGTTGTAGGTATTCTTTTTTTTTCTCTCCTTTTATTTCAGATACAAACTCAACTGAGGAGGGAGAGCTGGAAAGGTGGGAAGGCAGCTACACAAGCACATTGGGATGTTCCCAAAGGCTACGCCTCCTGGGCTACATGGCCTCTACCGTACATGTTGTCCCCCATGCCCGCCTGCACATGCGGACAGCTCAGTGGTGCCTCAGTGCCCAATGGAAGCCCGTCCATCGGTCACCTCAGGGACCCCGTCAAGATCCTTCCCGACCTTCGCTTGTCCCTGAGCTGGTGGCAAAACCCCGCAACCTCCTCCGGGGGTTGCCCTTGCAGGCCCCAAAGCACGACGCGGTGCTGGCTACAGATGCTTCCCTGTTAGGGTGGGGAGCCCACTGCAGGCCGCTGTGCACGCAGGGGCAGTGGTCACCCGAGGATCTCAGCAGCAGATAAACTTGCTCGGAGCGATTCGGTGGGCCCTGAGGGCCTTTGAGGACCACCTCAAGGGGAGGTCGTTACTCATGCACACCGTCAACTGTGTGGCGATGTTCTACATCAACAAGGATCCGACGGAAGATATCCTTCAAGGCGACCTACCTTCCGGTCAGGAGAATGTCCTGGCAGACAGGCTGAGCAGGATCCTTCGCCCCCACAAATGGCAGCTGGATCCATGGGTGGCGGGCTGACTGTTCCTTCACTGGGGGACGCTGGAGATAGACCTCTTCCCTAGTCCCCAGAACGTGCAGCTCTCCTTATTCTTATTTAATGTGGGTTCCACTGTGCTCCTTCTTCCTGACTGTAGCAGCAAGTTGCACTTAAGTGATTTCACTTCCGAATGTGCAGAAATCACCCAGAACTGAAATTGTAAGAGCCCAGGGTGCTAGGATGCAGAGAAGGAGCATAACTGAATATACATTAAATATGAATTGCTGGGGCTAGTGTGGTTGCGTCTCCCGCTCTTGCTGCAGTTAGTGCTGGTTCTGTGAAACCTCTCCCAGATGTTGGCCACCTCTCCTATTTCTTCATGTGCCATCTCCGTGACACACCTCCCGGGTGCCTACGACACATCGGTTGAGAGCACTGCTCATGTCCCCATCCACCACAGTTGCCTCAAACGTATTTATTTATTTAAATGGATTTCTATACCGCCTTATCCTTTAATCAAGGCGGTCTACACAGCAAACAATCGAAAAAATACTGTCTTGTGTGTGCATGCAGTGAAACTGTGAATGCGTGTATGTGTTGGGTGTCGTTGATTCTTGGTGGGCTATTTACAGCGTGTGCTATTATACAATACTATGTACATAAGAGTCAAGGGAGGTGGGTTATGCTGTAGTACTGTCTGGCGGGCAGCTTATGTGATGTCACCATAGTGTTCGATGAAGAAGATCATCTTGAGCTGTTTTCTAATGTCCTTGATGTCTATTGTTGATCATAGGTCATCAGGGAGGGCATTCCAAATTGCTGGGGCGGCCAGTGATAGTGCTCGTTTTGCAGTGTCTGCATACCTTGTTGAATTCTTTTTGTGTGTTGATGCGGTTTGTATGAGTGGTTGTAGGCTGAGAGCTGATGTCTGTTGTTTGATTTTGAATATGTTTATGACTGTCTTATATCTGATGCAGGAGCTGATTGGTAGCCAGTGGAGATCTTTTAGAATGGGTGTGATGTGATCTTGTCTTGTTGTGCCGGATATTTTGCGTGCTGCTGTGTTTTGTGCCTATTGCAGTGGTCTGAGTGTCTGCTTTGTTAGGCCGAGATATATTGGGTTGCAGAGGTCTAAGATTGGAGTTATTAGTGCCTTGACAGACTGTGTGGAAATGCTCCTGAGAGAGGAGGGGCTTGAGGTGTCAGATTAGACTCATCTTGTGGTATGCATTTTTGATTGTTCTGCTGATGAGTGATTGTAGGTTCAGGTCTTTTGTCGAGGGTCACTCCGAGGTATTTCACTTCTGGTTTTATGGGTATTGTTGTGCTGTTTACCTTGATGTTGATTGGAGGGACGAAGTCTGTGTTTCGGGTGATGATTAGTGCCTCGGTCTTGCTGTAATTTATGGTCAAGTTGTTGTCTTGAAACCAGTTGGTCATGTGTGTGAGACAGTCTGTTATTTTGGTGCAGTCTGGGTTGTCAAAGGTGACTGGTGTGTATATCATGATATCGTCGGCATAGATTGTGTATTGTATTTTGTATATTTTTAAAGCAAGGTTACTTTCTCCAGGACCAAGCAGGAAGTCAGTCCTCACTTAAGGGTGACGTCTGCGCCGACGGAGCCCTCGCGGAGCAATTTTCCCCAGCTTTCAAAGAAAGCCTTTGGGAATTGCAGCGCGCATGCGCGGTCGTCTTCCCGCCCGAGGGTGCCATCTTAGCCAGTCTTCTTTTTTCCGCGGAGCCCTACAGACGTCCCCGTCTTGTCCCTGCGAAAAAGTTGATTTTCTTCTTTAATTTATCCTTTTTCCTTCGGTTCGACGCCGATCTTTTTCCCGCCCGGACTCGCGACGCCGGTCACGAGTCCTCTTACTTTTTTCGGTTTTTCTGACTTAGTCAGCTTTCGTTTTCGGTTTCCCTGGCAGCCCGGTCCTTTGACCTCGCAGGGGCCCTTTTTCCCCCGATGGCTGCCAGTGGGTTTAAGCGGTGTGGTCGGTGTGACCGAAATATGTCACTAACCGACACACACGACTTTTGCCTCCGCTGCCTGGGCCCGGATCATGAGGAACTGATCTGTGGGCCCTGCAGCAAACTGTCCTCAAAGGCGTTGAGAAGTCGGCGGCATCAGCGTGAGAGAATCTTCGCTGACCCCAGCCGTACCCGGACCTCGTCGGAGGCCTCCGCGTCAAAAGGCTCCAGCTCGGACCGTCGCCGGAGCTCCTCCGACCGGGGTTCTCCCTCCGGGGACCATCATCGGAAGCTGAAACCCGCGAGGGCGGCGTCGGTGGACGCTCCTGGTTCCGCGAGGGCCAGGTCGCATAGCCCCGACAGCCGCCCCGGGTCCTTGGAGAAGGAACACATCCCGAAGCGACCTCGCCTGGAGTCGGAGATGCCTGCCCGGGTAAGTCCTGTGGTCCTTCTGGACTCGCCTCCGCGACAGCCGACGTCGGGCCCGACGCCGTCGGGGCCCGAGTCGGGGGCTGCTGGGTCACCTGAGGTCGGACTCAGGTTGACGGCCTTGGAGAGCAGACTGTCTGCCTTCATGGACCAGCAGAGGGCACTGCTCGCTGGCCTCGCTGGCGCCGCTGCCCCGACCGCCGGGACGTCGACGTCCAAGTCGACCCCGGAGACCGAGCCGATCCTCGAGTCAATGAGAACTCGAGTCGATCCTCGGTCGAGGTCACCCTCGGCCTCCCGTTCGGGACCGAGGTCGCCGACGCCGACTCCCTCGGCGTCGGGGCGGCTGGCGCCACACCCTGCCCGGGCCGACCCCACCGAGTCCTCGTCGGAGTCGGTCTGGGAGTCTGAGGAGGAAGAGTCACCTGATTCTTTCCGGACTCGGTGTGTCCCATCGGACTCACCGGAGTCCGAGCCTCGGAAGCAGTCCCCCCCGGAGGATGCCCGGTTCTCGGACTTCGTTAGGGATATGGCCAAGGCTTTGGCCTTCCCTGCGGATCCCGAGGAGGAACCTCGAGCCGAAGAGCTCGACGCCCTCCAGTATGACTCTCCCGCGAGGGAACACTTTACTGTGCCGGTTCCTCCTATGCTGGAACGACTACTCTTCCGCATGTGGGAGAGTCCGGCCTCCTCGCCGGTCCTGAGCAAGCGGGTCGATTCTATCTATCGAGTCCGCAAGAGCCCTGGCTTTCAAAAGGCACAGCTGCCACACCATTCCATGGTAGTGGAATCGGCCATGCATCGTCTTAAGAGCCAGAAGATGCACTCCTCGGTGCCTCCTGGAAGGGAGGCCCGTAACCTGGATGGCCTTGGCAAGAAGTGCTTCCAGGGCTCTATGCTCGCTTGTCGTGTCCAGACTTACCAGCTATACATGGGCATGTATCTCCGGGATCTGGCTAAAGAACTAGCCGGATTCTCCGCTGGTCTCTCCGAGGAGCCCTTGCGGAGGTTCCTAGCCTTGTCCACTGGCATTCGGGAATGCTCCAAGTTCATGTCCCGAGCAGCCTATGATGGCTTTGAAGCCTCGGCTCGAGTGGCCGCAGCCGGCATCGGTGCCCGCCGACAGGCTTGGCTTCAGTCGTCAGACCTTGAACCCTGGGTGCAGGACAAGTTGGTCGATGTCCCCTGCCGAGGCGAAAACCTCTTTGGCAAGCCCATGGCGGAAAAGGCTGCGCAGATTGAGACTGAGACTCTCACCCGGACCAGGCTTTCTAGGAAGACCTCCGCCCCTTCCCAGAAAAAGAAGGGCTCGGGGAAAAAGTCCTTTTACCCGAGGAAGGCGGCTGCCTACAAACAATACCCCCATTATCAGGCCCCTGCAGCTCCCCAACAGGGCCAGCAGGCCAAGGGACGGGGTAACGGGTCCCGTAGGCAGCAAGTCCCCAAGCCTGCACCACCAGCCCCTGCTCAGCAGGGTGGGGGCTTTTGACTCGCTCAGCATAGCCTCTCCCCCCCCCGCTGGTTCCTCCCAGCACCGGAGGCCGGCTGGTTCACTTCGCCCACAGGTGGTCCAGCATCACCGCCGATGCCTGGGTGCTTCAGGTCGTGCGAGAAGGCTATCTTCTCCACTTCCATCAGGTCCCTCCCTCCTATTTTCCGGGAGAACCTCCGCGACCCCCTCTGCACAGGGAATTACTCCTTCAGGAGTTAGCAGGTCTTCTGCAGGAACAGGCGGTGGAACCGGTGCCCCACCACCTGAGAGGTCAAGGCTTTTATTCCAGGTATTTTCTGATACCAAAGAGAACAGGGGGCCTCAGACCCATCCTGGACTTGCGCAACCTCAACAAGTTCCTTGTGCGGGAGAAGTTCAAAATGCTTACCCTTGGAATCCTTCTGCCCTACCTCCAGCAGGGAGATTGGCTATGCTCCTTGGATCTAAAGGATGCCTACACGCACATCCTTATCCACCCAAGCCACCGCCAATACCTAAGGTTTGTGGTGGCAGGAAATCATTACCAGTACAGGGTACTGCCCTTTGGCCTGTCCTCCGCACCGCGAGTCTTCACAAAATGTCTCGCGGTCGTGGCGGCCCATCTCCGGCTTCACGGCCTCTATGTCTTTCCGTACCTCGACGACTGGCTCATCAGAGCAGCGTCCGCTCAGGAGGTCACCAACGCCACGTGCCGCACGGTGACTCTGCTGCAGCACTTGGGCTTTGTTATAAACTTCGCAAAGTCCACTTTGCTCCCCTCACAGGATCTCGAGTTCATCGGCGCAAGGCTGCACACTCCTCAGGCGCGAGCGTACCTACCGCTCGACAGGGCTCAACGGCTCATGGACCTAGCCGACCGCTTTCGCAGCCAGCCCCTGGTCTCCGCCAGGCGCTTACTGAGATTGCTCGGCCATATGGCTTCCACCGTCCATGTGACCCCCAATGCCCGCCTGAATATGCGGTCTGCTCAATGGTGTCTCCGCCAGCAGTGGCGACAAGCCACGGGCGGCCTAGCAGACCTAGTGCGCGTCTCCGAACCGCTGATCTCGTCTCTCCGGTGGTGGCTCCGGCTGCCGAACCTGATATTCGGAATGCCTTTCCAGTCACCTCAGCCGACCCGGGTGCTGACCACCGATGCATCCCTCCTGGGCTGGGGAGCACATTGCCAAGAGGCACGTACTCAGGGCCTCTGGACCACGTGGGAGTCTGCTCAGCAGATCAACTTCCTGGAGCTCAGGGCGATCCGCCTAGCTCTCAAAGCCTTCTCCCACCTGACTTCCCAACAGTCCGTCCTTGTCCAGACGGACAATCAAGTTGCCATGTTCTACGTGAACAAACAGGGGGGCACGGGCTCCTTCCTCCTCTGCCGGGAGGCACAGAAGCTCTGCTCTTGGGCCGTCAGTCACGGCATTCTCCTCAAGGCAGTTTATCTCCCGGGCCAGGAAAATTGCCTTGCAGACAAACTCAGCAGGGTCCTCCAGCCGCACGAGTGGCGTCTGGATCCCTTGGTAGTTCAGAAGCTCTTCCTCCAGTGGGGCCTCCCCATGGTGGATCTCTTTGCCAGTCCCTCACAACCGGCAGCTTCCTCGCTTCTGCTCTCGTCGGCCACACCCCCTTCGGGTTGCGGCGGACGCCTTTCTGATCTCATGGTCGGGGAGCCTTCTGTACGCTTTCCCTCCCATCCCGCTAGTCTCTCGGACTCTTTTCAAGGTTCTCCGAGACAAAGCCTTCATGATCCTGGTGGCCCCTCGCTGGCCCAGGCAGCCGTGGTTTCCGCTCCTGCTGCAACTGGCGGTGGAGGATCCAATCCCTCTGGGGGTACAACCGGATCTCCTCACTCAGGATCAGGGGTCCCTACTGCACCCCAACCTCAGGTCTCTCAACCTCATGGCCTGGCTGCTGAGAGGGTAGTCCTTGCTCCCCTTCTCCTGCCGGCGGAGGTGGAGGAGGTCGTCTTGGCTTCGCGACGGCCCTCTACCCGCAAATGCTACGCCCTTAAATGGCGTCGCTTTGCAGTCTGGTGTACCCAACAGTCTCAGGATCCCTTCTCCTGCCCGGTGTCGGTGATCTTGCAGTACTTGCTGCACCTCTCTAATCTGGGACTTAAGTCCAACTCCGTCAAAGTTCACCTCAGTGCTCTTTCAGCGCATCATGTGCCGGTGGACGGCAGACCTCTCTCAAACGACCCTCTCGTAGCGAGGTTTCTCCGAGGTCTCCTTCTACTTAAACCACCTCTGCGCCCGCCAGCGCCTGACTGGGACCTGAATGTGGTTTTGCAGCGGATCACCTGTCCGCCTTTTGAACCTATGGCTACCTGTTCTCTCCGTTTTCTGTCTTGGAAAACACTGTTCTTGATAGCCCTCACTTCCGCTAGACGCGTAAGTGAATTGCAGGCCCTCGTGTCTGATCCCCCTTACACTAGGTTCTACAAGAATAGGGTAGTCCTACGGACTCACCCAAAATTTCTGCCTAAAGTGGTCTCCCCTTTTCACATCAATCAGGAGGTGGTACTTCCAACCTTCTTTCCCAGACCACACTCCAACCGAGCTGAAACGGTCCTCCATACCCTGGACTGTAGAAGGGCATTGAACTTCTATCTTGACCGTACGCGGGAGCACCGTAAAGCTGCTCAGCTTTTTGTGTCTTTTGACCCCAATAAATTGGGGCTCCCGGTCTCCAAGCGTACTCTGTCCATCTGGGTTGCGGACTGTATCTCTTGGGCTTATGGGGCAGCCGGACTCTCCTTAGAAAGTCGAGTCATGGCTCATTGCGTTCGGGCAAAGGCCACGTCAGTGGCTTACCTCCGCTCTGTTCCGCTGGCAGACATCTGCCGGGCCGCTACTTGGTCTTCGAGCCAGACTTTCGCGGTCCATTACTGTCTCGAGAGGGAGTCCCGTAGGGACAGTGCTTTCGGACAGGCAGTCCTCCGTAATCTCTTTGAGGTCTGAGCAACTCCTACCCTCCATCCCGGATGTGGGCTACCGGTGGGTGATAATTCAGCGAAGATTCTATCCTTCTGTGCTGCTGAGCTTGAGGGAGCTCATTTTTGTGCTTAGGGTCTCCGGTAGCCTTGAGCTTGGGAGTCCCATAAGTGAGGACTGACTTCCTGCTTGGTCCTGGAGAAAGCGTAGTTACTCACCTGTAACAGGTGTTCTCCAGGAGCAGCAGGAATCAGTCCTCACTACCCTCCCTCCTCCCCTTGGAGTTGCAATCGTCTGCTTATGTTCTTTTTGCAAATTTTTTATGCTGTCTTTTTTAGCTATGTCATCTGACTGGCTAAGATGGCACCCTCGGGCGGGAAGACGACCGCGCATGCGCGCTGCAATTCCCAAAGGCTTTCTTTGAAAGCTGGGGAAAATTGCTCCGCGAGGGCTCCGTCGGCGCCGACGTCACCCTTAAGTGAGGACTGATTCCTGCTGCTCCTGGAGAACACCTGTTACAGGTGAGTAACTACGCTTTCTTTTTGGTGCTTTAGTGGAACTTTCCTTGAGCACAGTACGTTGCTGAACTCTAGTAACCTCCTCAGGTTTGGAAACTGCTAAAACCTAATCAGGAGTTAGTGGGCCTGATTACCTGAGAGCAGCTGAGGCCTGCATAAAAGGCTCCAGTGCCCTGCCCTGTTGAGGCTTTCCTAACAAGGGCTCTACAGATCAACCAACAGTAAGGATTTGAGGGTTTATTTTATTATATTAAATTGCTAGCTCTCTGACTGGGAGCTCTTAAAAGGGTTTTTTGTATATTTTTAAAGCAAGGTTACTTTCTTTTTGGTGCTTTAGTGGAACTTTCCTTGAGCACAGTAGGTTGCTGAATTCTAGTAACCTCCTCAGGTTTGGAAACTGCTAATCACCTAATCATTCCTGCTGCAGTATCATCTAGAAGTAAGGAGATCCTGGATTCTCTACAGGGAGAACTATTCAGGCAATTGGTAACAGACCCCACACGTGAAGGGGCCATACTGGACTTGGTGCTTACCAATGGTAAAAGTGTTTCTGATGTTATAGTGGGAGATCATTTTGCATCCAGTGATCACCAGATGGTGTGGTTCAGTATTAGGACTAGGGCTGTTAGAATCCATTCAAAGGTGGGGATCTTAGACTTTAGGAAGACTAACTTTGCAAAGATGGGCCAATACCTCAGGGAGTCGTGGGGGATGTAGAAAAACAGTGGGAAAAACTGAAAGGGGATATTTTAAGGGCAACCAATCTTTTTGTTAGTTCAAATATGTTTTATTGTTTACAGCAGGAAAAGCATTACAACCGTCAAGGCAATAATAAACCAATGAGACAAATGAAACAGTGAGACAAATAAAACAAATGAAACAAACAGCACCAACTTCAGGCAATCATTGACAAGAAGAACAATAGAACCTCCCATCCCTACTAGAGAGGGGGCACCTCAGGTCCACACTGCATGGATCAATGTTTATTTAACCATGGGGGGTGCCATGGATGCAAGAGGAATAGAAAATAATACAGTCACCAGACCTAAACCATGCGGACCTCCCTTCCCCCCACCCCCCTCATGGCTGCCGCTAGCTATTAATTAAATACAGATCCAGGGTTTACTCTTCTCCCAGAACTGTATCTTTGCAGAATAACCTAACTAGCTTTAACTCCCCCTCTACCCCCCCAACCCCCCCCCCTCAAAAAAACCCTATATAAGCTTCATCGAGTGTGTAGAAGAAGGTAGGTAACTTGGAGATGACAGAGAGAACATGAAAGCAGCGGAGGCTTAGCGCTCTTGATTTCCCAGAACCTCCAACCAGCAGGCAACCAAGTGACCTAGCTAACTTGGAGAGGTGGGAAAAAAAAAGGAGAAATGAGCAAGGAATACGGACAAGGGCCAAGAGAAAGACAAAAAGACACAACAGCACAGAGACAGACCCCCCAGCGAAAACGCTCCAAAACCAAAAATGAACCAGGGCCACGCTCATTGCAAGGTAGGTGAAGGCATGGCTTTCCAAGAAGTATGGTGGCTCAGTGACCCCCCAAGACTCGACGGCGAGCCCCAGCGGGCAACAGCTGTAGATGGGGTCCCCAGCTCCGGAGGAAACGAGCCCAGCGCCGCTCATTACCAGCCGCCGCTAATCGCTCCATAAGGAGGAGCTTATGAAGTCGGACCCGCCATATCCCATATACCGGGCCCCGGGCATCTAACCAGTGCTGCATAATAGTCATTCATGCGGACATCAGCACCAAGCGCAGCCAACGCAGCACCCAGCTCCCCAACAGAGTCCCCCAATTAGCTTCCCATAAATCCAAGACCAAGTGGCGTGCAGTAAGAGGTTCCATTTGCGGCACACATCTACCGAGATGCGATGTCACCCGCCCCCAAAACAGCTGAGCCCTGGGGCATCGCCAATACATATGTCCCAACGTCGCTTTGTCTGTCCCACACCTGGGGCAGCCAGGGCTTACCGCAAGCCCAGCCCTCCATGCCCGAACAGGAGCAAAATAAAGGCGACGCACCAGGCGATATTGGGTATCCCGATGCAGAACTTGAGTGCTCACAGTGGAAATGGCCGCCAGCCCTCCCAACAGGGATTCTTCCCCAATGTGTTCACCCAAGTCTGCCGACCAAGCTGCCGCCAGGGCAGCGACACCGCTCGGTAACAACCCGTCCCACAACATCTGGTATAGTAACGACACTCGAGTGTGCTGGGTACCCCCCATAAGAGTTAGCTCAAGGTCTGAGCATATTGATCCTCGCAATGTTTGTGCCGGAATCGTGCGAATGTAGCTCCGGAGCTGTGTATACTGGAACACATCCCACACCCCCAATGGGCACCAACATCGCAGCTCAGCAAAAGCCACCAGCGTACCCTCTGGAGATAGCACGTGCTCGAGGTTCACCAGGCCCAGGTCTTCCCAGACTCGGAAACGGCTCCGCCCCATGCCGGCTGCAAATTCCGCATTACCCCGTATGGGAAGATATGGTGTACAGTAGGCAGAAATCCGACGACCCGCACAGAAGAATTGCCACGCTCTCCGAAACGGAGCCAAAAAGAGATCTCTGATGATCGGGGCCACCCCACGTAAAACCCGAGCGTGTAACAGATACCGAGGATGCAAGGGCGCCAACAGAGCCACGAACTGTTCCGTCGGAGTCCAGTCAGACAAGTCCCACAGCCAGTCCCGGGCGTGGCGTAATAGACAAGCCATGTTGTACCGTCGAACATCGGGAAAGCCCACCCCCCCCCAAGGATCTAGGTTGTTGCAAGATGGCCAGATGGGCCCGGGGTTTACGACCCCGCCAAAGGAATCTATTGAAGTGACGTTCTAATTGACGAAGGTCCGCCCTTCGTAAGAGCAGTGGGAGGGTCTGGAGGGGATAAAGGATCTTAGGAAGCAGGGTCATTTTACATAGAGCCACCCTCCCCCCCCACGATAAGGGGAGATCCTTCCAACGATCCACACACTTGGAGATCTCATCCAGGATCTTAGTAACATTTAACTGATAGAGATCCTCCACTCGCGCCGATAGATATACACCAAGATATTTAAAATGGCCGGTCGCCCATCGCAAAGGAAACGGTCCCTGCCATCCCAATCGCCCCGCAGGGGCTAAGTATAGGGCCTCAGATTTGTCTAAATTAAGGCGGAGACCGGAGGGGATGCCATATTCCTGGATAAGCCGCAACAAATGGGGCAAGCCCTCCTGCGGATCCCCCAAATGCACCAGCAGATCGTCTGCGAAGGCAGCCACCCGGAATTCATCATTTCCCACCCGAATACCCCGGAAGTGGGAATCAACTCGTATACGGAGTAGCAGGGGCTCTAGTGACAGTACAAAAAGCAACGGTGACAGTGGGCAGCCCTGGCGGGTCCCTTTTTGAATGGCAAACATAGGGGACATAACTCCATTGACCAGTATGGCCCCTAGAGGATCAGCGTATAACAGTTTAACCACGTCGACGAATAGGCCCTCAAACCCCATCATCTCTAAGGTCTGGTGCATAAAGACCCAACTAACACGGTCAAACGCCTTCTCTGCATCGAAGCTGACAAGCAACGAGGTCTCCCCAGTCAGTCGCCCTGCGCAAATGGAAAGCAGAATCCGCTGTAGATTATGTGCAACCTGTCGCCCCCTAACAAACCCGGCCTGGTCACGGTGTACCAAGGAGGGTAGGATATGTGACAGCCTATCCGCCATAATCTTGGCCAAAAGTTTGATATCTACATTTAATAGGGAAATTGGGCGATAGGATCCGGGCAGAAGCGGGTCCCGACCTGGTTTAGGCAAGATGGTAATCAACGCCTTGTTGGGCTCGAATGGAAATTTCCCGCGTCTCAATAGGTCCTCAAAATATCCGATAAGTGGGGCCACCACCGCATCGCTCAGCGTCTTATAGAATTCGCTCCGGAACCCATCTACCCCCGGAGCTCGCCCGTTCTTAAGATGTCGAATGGCCACTTGAACCTCCTGACCGGACAGGGGCAAATTAAGGGCTGTCAGTTGCTCCGCCATCAGCTTAGGGAGTCCACAGCCCTCAAGGAAGGAGCGCCCCACCGAAGTCCCGGCCTCCTCATGTGCGTATAACTGCTGATAGAATTCCGTAAAAACCTTTTCAATTTTAGCAGAATCACGGGTAACCATTCCATCAGATTGTCCTATAGCCCCTATCTGCCGAGAACCACCAGGGGGTTTCAACAGTGAGGACATCAGCTTACCGGCCTTGTTCCCGAACCGGTAGAGTTTATAACGGTAATACAGCATCGATTTATACGCTCGTTGATGAAGCAACGACTCTAATTCGGTTTGCACTTCCCGGAGTCTGCGTATATGTACCCCCCTGTGTGAACCCGCGGCCGCCCGACGTGCCCGGCCCAATTCTTTTTCCAGCCCAATGATCTGTTGGTTAAGTTGCCGCCGTCGGCGGCTCTGATAACTAAGAATATCCCCCCGGAGCACCGCTTTGCCAGCCTCCCAAAAGAGAGCGGGGGAGATATCCGAAGAGGCATTAAAGAATGCATACTCCTTCCAGCGCTCTTTCAGAAAGGATTCAAAATGCGCATCGCCACAAAGCTCCAAGGGATATCGCCATATTCGACCTGCACTAGGTCGGCTCCTCCGCAAATCCAGCGTCACCATAGCATGGTCAGAGATAACAAGGGGGCCAATGTCGGCCGTGGAGACCCGACTAAAAAGGGACTCCGCCACCAAGAAAAAATCGATCCGTGACCACGTACCATGTGCCCGAGATAAGTGTGTGTAGTCCCTATCCCCAGGGTGCAACACCCTCCAGATGTCCATAAGACCATACGCGTCACAGAGGCCCCGGAGCCTACGGCGCGCCCGAGGGTTCCCACTCTCCAAGGGGTTCGACCTATCGAGACCACTATCCAGGGTGACATTGAAGTCACCACCTATGATGGCCTCATAACCACTAGAGTCAGCTAGCAGTTGAGAAAGATCCTGAAAAAATACAGCCTCGTAAACATTGGGACCATATACCGAACAGAGGAACACCTTCCTCCCAGCCATGCTTTCCCACACACCAACATAGCGGCCATGCGGGTCTACAACCACCTTTTCTTCTTCCCAGGGAATGGATTTGGCCACAAGAACTACCACCCCCCGCTTCTTCCCCACAGCCGGGGCCCCATAGACATGGGCCTTAAATCCAGAGCTCAGTTTCTGGTGCTCCACCCCGGTTTGATGTGTCTCCTGCAATAAAATAATGTCCGCGCGATGGCGCTTTAAATGTTGTAGAACTTTGGAGCGTTTCACCGGAGAGCCTAGTCCACAGACATTCCAGGAAATAACCCGAGTAAGATCAACCATAACTGTTAAAGAAAATAGAAAACCAGTAGGTACTCACCCAGTAGTGTAAAGAGGAAGAGCCCCCCTCTGTATCGATCCACACCGTCTTCTCCATCTTACACAACTAAGATCCACACACTTATCCGCTCCCCCATCAATCAATCCAAGTTTTCCTTTATCTCCATACACACTTCCAAGTTCCATATCAAAGCTTCTCCCCTCTGCCCCCCGCCCCCCCCCCCCGCCTCCCTTTCCCTGAACACCCCCCCATCCCCCCCTTCCCTCACAATCACCTCCTTCACTTCCACACTAGCCTGAGCTAGTCGCTCCTAAACTTCTGTGGCATGTAGGCCCCCGCCCCTCCCCAGCTACGCTCGGTGTCACCCCCTACTTCCTACTAAGCCCAGCTTCACCCCCCATAGCTTACTAATTCAAGAAGTCAGGAATTACCATAGTTCAGCAACTAACAGTAAAGGCCAACAGAGCGAGCAGTTACAAAACAGCTGCCTAGACCCCCTGCACCCTTCTGAAATGTACGGCACGGTACAATACACAAACAGTTCCGTGCAGAGGGATTCAGCCGGAAGTATGTATGACGCAGTTGGCATATGCGTCCGTCCTCCCCCCCCCCCCACCCCCACTCCTGCCCCACTACAACCATTCGGCTATTGCTGAGAATAACCCACACTGGGGACCGGGAGGGCCAAACAGTGGCTCTCACGATATCCAAGGCTACCCAGGAAGGCGGGAACAGCAAAATGACCCAGTCGGCTCCCTTAGCTGCATGCCTCCATGGTCTGCAACACGCCAGTAGGGCTCTATGGTTACTTTAGCATGTGCACAGCACAGAACAACAGAGCGCTTAACAAGTCTCTTTCGCACTGCGCCTGCAACCTCCTTCTGGGAAGCAGGGAGCAAGGAGTAAACCATAAATATGGAGAACAGTGGAGCAAGGAGGTCCATTTCATTTCAGAGGAGTAGCGGCCCACCGGCATTTCACTGATGCTTGATAATTTATTTTATTTATTTAACAGTTGCTTATATACCGCTACCTTCCACAGATCAGGTGCGGTTTACAGTGAACAAGGAATGAACAGATTTACAAGTCTGTTTTACATGGAACATTAATTAACTAGGTACAATAATGCCGCCACTCCCCTTCCCCCACCTCACGGGAACCCCTCCCCCAGATAGGCACCACACTGCCGATGAGAGTTCAGTAAGAGATCCCTCCCTTTTACCAAACATTCAGCTATTCCTAACTTCCCTGGGGCCCATGATGTCCGGCGCACCCAAAAAACACATTGCAATCACTACTAGTAACTAAAACAAGCAACAAAGTAAAACTTTGAACAGGTACAATTGTAGCAAACCAGGGTATATACTACTGTAGCAAGGACTAAATACAAAATAACACTTTGAGTGTGGGGTATGCCAGTGAGGGAGGCCTGACATCGCTCGCTCTCCTCGGGCATCAAGAAGTGATGGCTAATTATGATATGACAAACATAAAGAAAGGTAAGAAATGGCCCTTAGGGCCAGGCCGGCTGCGCGGCCGCAGTCCAATGCTCGCTGTCCTCCAGCCAAATCAGCAAGGCAGTAGCCCCACATCACAACATGCTAGTTGGGGGGATCCATGTGGCACATAGAATAGTATCATGTGATAGTTATGGAATTCGCAGCGTTAGTACCATTTCACCACCTCAGTCTAAAACTGCGGTGAAAGAACAGCCCGTTCTCCCCTTAAGGCAGGAAAATATATTCCATGTAATTCGGCGGTAGCTCAATATTCTCACCATCCGGTTAGCCCAAACTGTTGCAAAAGTCTCAGGCTTCTTCTGGAGAGTTGAACACTCGGTTCCCTTTGTCACCGTGGATTCGCAGAACTGCTGGATATGCTAGTGTGAAGCGAATCCCGCGCTCTATTAGCTTACTACAGATGTCCTTGTAAGCCTTGCGTTTGAGAGAGACACCTGTGGAATAGTCCTGGAAAATAAGGACCGGGTTATTGGAGGCTTCTTTCCACCGCAACTGTCGGGAGGCCCTCAATACTTCATCTTTCTGCGCAGAGTTGAGAAATCGGGCAATCACCGCCCGCGGGCAACGATCACCCGCCCTAGAGGGCCCCAGGCGATGGGCGCGCTCCAGCTCTACCCGCCCGACGTCCTCAGGTAAATTCAGAGTGGCGGTAATCCATTGCTCCAAGTAGCGCCGCAAATCCCGTTCTGCGATGGTCTCCTCGATTCCAATGAACCGCAAGTTATTTCGACGACTACGGTTCTCCAGATCTTCCAATTTTTCCTGGTGGTGAACTATAGACTCCTCCAAACTCCGAATCCGGGCGATGTCCTGCACATGCTGATCCTCCAGGGAGCCGATCCGACTTTCAACATGCTCAACCCGCTTCGTAAAATCCGCCACTGCCTGAACCACCTCCTGCATCTGAGTGGACAGGCCGCCCAGTCGTCCTTCCAGGGCTCCCACCACCGCTCTCGACACCTCCGCCACCAGCGCCGGGGGTTCTGGTGGTCCGGGGAGCTCCTGCCTGCTCTCCGCCATCTTATCTTCCCTGCCGCGTGCTCTGGTTCTGCGGGGAATTCTCGTGGCCATACACCAGGTTTCTGTGTTAGGGGAGAATTAGTATTTCCTCCGCGGCCCCGCAAAGTTGCTCCCCCACGTAGGCACAAAAATAAGAAGATTAGCGCAAATATTCGGTAGGGGGGAGTGCGCGGGCTCCGGAGCCGAGATAGACACGTCTACTCAGCTCACCATGCCACCGGAAGTCCTCCCAATCTTTTTGTTAAATGGTAAATAAAGGTAAAAGGAAAAGGAGACCGCTATGGTTTTCGAAAGAAGTAGCTGAAAAAGTGAAGAAAAAGAGGGAGGCCTTCATGAAATACAAGAGATCACAGAGAGAGGAAGACAGGCATCTGTATTTGGAAAAACTTAGAGAAGCTAGCAAAGTAGTCAAGAAGGCAAAGATTCAAAAGGAGGAGGAAATAGCCAATGCAATAAACTGGGGGGATAAGACATTTTTCAGATATATTAGTGAGAAGAGGAAGGGCAAAAGTGGTATTGTCAGACTCAAGGGTGCAGGGGAGGAATATGTAGAACCTGATAAGGATAAAGCGGAATTGCTTAACAAATATTTTTGTTCTGTGTTCACCGATGAAGAACCAGGAGCAGGACCTCAGAAAACACCCACAAATAGGAACAGAAGCGAGGGACATCTTGAACAATTTTCAGAAGACTGTGTTCGTGAGAAACTAGCTCAACTTAAAGTAGACAAAGCGATGGGACCGGATGGGATACACCCTAGAATACTGAGGGAACTTGGGGACGTTCTAGCAACTCCACTGACTGACCTTTTCAATGCCTCGTTGGAGTCGGGAGTGGTGCCAAAGGACTGGAGAGAGGCTCATGTGGTGCCTTTACACAAAAGCGGATGTGGTTGAAAACTACAGGCCGGTTAGTTTAACTTCGGTGGTGAGTAAATTATTGGAAACTCCGCTGAAAGAGAAAATAGTGAGGTTTCTGGAGTCCAGTGGATTACAGGATCTGAGGCAGCATGGATTCACCAGAGGCAGGTCTTGTCAGACAAATCTGATTGATTTCTTTGACTGGGTGACCAGGGAGTTGGACCGAGGAAGAGCTCTAGATGTGGTGTATTTAGATTTCAGTAAAGCCTTTGACACTGTTCCTCACAGGCGATTTATAAACAAACTGAGCACCCTAGGGATGGACCCTAAAGTTACTGCTTGGGTTAGAAATTGTTTGGGTGGGAGGCGACAAAGAGTACAAGTAAATGGAGCTCACTCTGAGGAGAAGGATGTTACCAGTGGTGTGCCCCAGGGATCTGTCCTTGGTCCGATTCTTTTTAACATCTTTATTAGTGATATAGCGGAAGGGCTGTCGGGTAAGGTTTGCCTCTTTGCAGATGATACCAAAATCTGCAATAGAGTAGACACCCAGGAAGGTGTAGATAACATGAGAAGGGATCTAGCTAAGTTTGAAGAATGGTCTAGAATTTGGCAGCTGGGATTTAATGTTAAAAAATGTAAGGTCATGCATTTGGGCTGCAGCAATCCAAGGGAGCAATATAGTATAGGGGGTGAAGTACTTTTGTCCATTAAAGAACTTAGGCGTGGTTGTGTCTGATGAGCTTAAAGTAGCTAAATAGGTAGAAAAGGTGACGGCAAAAGCTAAAAGAATGCTTGGGTGCATACGGAGAGGAATGGCTAGCAGAAAAAAGGAGGTGATAATGCCTCTCTATAAGTCTTTAGTGCAACCTCATTTGGACTATAGTGTGCAGTTCTGGAGACCACACCTTCAAAATGATGTGAACAGGATGGAGTCGGTACAGAGAGTGGCTACTAAAATGATTAGTAGTCTTCATTATAAAGCATATGAGGACAGACTGAAGGGTCTTAATATGTACACCTTAGAGGAAAGGCAGGATAGAGGTGATATGATTGAGATGTTTAAATACCTCCGTGGCATAAATGTTCAGGGAGAGAGCCTCTTTCAATTGAAAGCAAGTTCTGCTACGAGGGGAAATGGGATGAGGGCGAAGGGAGATAGATTCAGGAGTGATATGCGGAAATATTTCTTTACGGAAAGAGTAGTGGATCCATGGAATAGTCTCCCAGTGAAGGTGGTAGAGATGAGGACAGTAACTGAATTCAAAAAAGCATGGGACAAACACAGAGGATCTCTAAAGGTAAAAAGGGGACTGTTGTAGTTGTTGTTATGGAAGGACAGACTAGATAGGCCATGTGGTCTTTTTCTGTTATCGTATTTCTATGTTTCTATGTATTTTGTGTTCCTTCATGATGTTGCATATTGGTTGAATGTAGAGATTAAATAATAGTGCCAATAGTGCGGATCCTTGTGGTACGCCTTTCATGACCTTTATGGGTCGGGATGTGTTGGCGCCGACCTTGGTCTGTATCTGCCTGTCCGTTAGGTAAGAGTGGAACCATCTCAGGGTGGATCCGTGTAGTCCGATGTTCTGTAGTCTTGCTAGTAGCGTTCTGTGATCTACTGTATCGAACGCTGATGAAATGTCAACGAAGATCATAATTATTCCATTCTTGCAGTTGTCTATGAGGTGGAGTATGTTGTGGGAAGAGGTGTAACAGGAGTGTTTCGACTCCGTGGTTGGGGTGGAACCCGTGTTGGTTGATGTCCAGCGGAGCGTGGTTGTCAATGTGGTCTTGTAGCTGATACTGTACTGCCTTTTCAATAATTTGTAGCTGATTTATGGATCTTGTTGTACAACACAAGCTTAATTGCATGATGTACAACAAGATCCATAAATCAGCTACAATATGGGGCCATGGACCTGGCAGCCTATAAATCAACAGGATTTCCATAGCTGATAAGGATCAGGATAATTTTAATTTCAAAGACCATTTTTTATTACCAGTTCTACCAAATCCACTTCCAAAGCATGTTTGCAATTTACTGCCAGTCCTTCTCCCCTCTTCCCTACCCAAGGTTTACTATGAACCCCATATCCTGGAGGACAAAGTGCCTGTATGATGTGGCCATCATAAGCCATATTTCTGTAATAAATATTCAACCAAATTGTTGATTTACTACCAAATCCCAGACCATCTTATTAAATATTTTATTTATTTATTTACATTCTCTTATATACCGCGCTATTCTGCATCAGTGCGGTTTACATTGAACAAACTGAAATTACATTGAACAGGGCATTATAACTTGGAGATAACTATTTTACAGGGAACATGGGCTATGGAGGGTTAAGTGGCTTGCCCAAGACCACAAGGAGCACCTGTGGGACTAGAAACCCCAGTCCTTCCGGCCCAAGGTTGCTGTCCTCTAGTGGCCATGCAATGAAATAATAAGCACATTATCTCATTTGAGGAACCTTTTCCTGAGTCCAGAGGTACCAATTTTATACACCTGTCATTTTTCCTTGTAGGCTTGTCTTCAGCACACTCACAAAGGCTTGGTATAAAGCACAACACAGATATCTCTTGGAGTACTGCCCTTAAGCACAAATCTGTGCAGCCATCTCCTGCTATCTGCCTTTGAAAATGTTCCATTTGGATAGTAATGCTGGCCTTTGTCTTACTGCATCAGAGCAGATATATCTGCCTTGCAGTGCAGATTGTGGTTGTAACCTAGCTAATGAAAGCTCCTTTTGAGCCACTAGATGTTGTTTTACGACTAGTGTATTGATGTTTCAGTCTGTAAACTGCCTAGATGTACCCTGATTGGCAGTATACTAAATCTCTATATTAAATAAATCAATATCTGCAAACTGTAGTGCCTAATCTGGAAGGTCCTTATTTTGGGTGACAGTATCCTCCATATACCAGATTATTTAATAGGGTGGTTCTGTGCATGCATCCAAAGTTCCTTCCTTAGGTCGTGTCAGATTTCCACTTTAATCAATAATCCTGCTAACATTTTCCCCAGATCTCATGCCCACAGAGGTGAAAGTGGGTGGCATACTTTGGACTACAGGAGAGTTTTGGCCCTCTATTTGGAGTGGATTAAAGTCTTTAGGAAGTCCACACAACTTTTTATTTCTTTTGACTGAGCAGTCAGGGCTGCCATCAACAAACACACATTATTCAGTTGACTAGCAGATTACATCTCCTGTACTTATGCCCAGGAAGGCTTGACTCTAGAGGGTCATGTTATGGCTCTTAATGTCAGAATCATCACCGCATCAGTAGCTCACTTGAGGCTGGCCTCCATGAAGGAGATTTGCAAGGCTCTGACATAAGTCAGGAGTGGAGGAGTAGCCTAGTGCTTAGAACACTGGCTTGGTAACCAAGCAACCAGGGTTCAATTCCCACTAGCACTTCTTGTGGCCTTGGGCAAGTCACTTAACCCTCCACTGCCTTAGAAGAAAGGCCTGGCAGTCTACTTCTGGTGACACTGCCAAGAAACCCAGGAGCTTCTGGGTTGCTAGGAGTCAGGACTGGCTTGCATTGCATTGACATGAATATCTGTGCATATAGTTATAGCCCATTATTATTTAGAAAGACACTCCCAGATGCATCAGGTTTAGCCACTCTGTCCTCTAGGATCTTTCTATAGACTAAAATCTAACTCCATTCCCCCTAGGTCCTTTTATTTTTATTTTCAGACTGGCTTTCAAAACAGTTTTTTTATTAAAAAGAAAAAAGATAACATTTAAAAGGCTTATTGCAACTTAGAAAAAAAATTGTTTGTAGATGTCTGTCTGTTCTGCTCCTTTTCTTTTCAAGCTAGCCTGTAGTCAGGGGTTCCCATACTTGAGGACTCACTATCCTGCTTTTCCATGGACAAAACTAAATTACTATTTATTTAACATTTCTTATATACTGCCTTTCATGATATCAAGGAACAAGCTGAAATTACATTGAACAGGGCATTATAACTTGGAGATAACATTTTTACAGGGAACATGGGCAATGGAGGGTTAAGTGGCTTGCCCAAGATCACAAGGAGCACCTATGGGACTAGAAACCCCAGTCCTTCTGGCCTAAGGTTGTTGTCTTCTAGTCAGATTTGAACCCCTGACCTCCTGGCCTGAAGTAACTTGCCCCAACCACTAGGTCACTCCTCCCTTACTAGAGCAGGAATCCTCTATGGCAGTGTTTTTCAGCCTTTTTTGTGCAAAGGCACACTTTTTTCATGAAAAAAATCACGAGGCACACCACCATTAGAAAATGTTAAAAAAATTTACCTCTGTGCCTATATTGACTATATATAAAGTAATTCTCTTGAATAGGAATCAAACACTCACACCAACCCCCCTCCCCTGCTGGTTCACACCAACCCCCCTCCCCTGCTGGTTCACTCACACCACCCCCCCTCCCCTGCTGGTTCACTCACACCACCCCCCCCCCCTCCACTGCTGGTTCACTCACCCACCCCCCCTGTCACTTACTCACCCCTCCTGCTGGGTCACTCACTCACTTACCCCCCTCCCCTGCTGGTTCACTCACACCATCCCCCCCCCCCCCTGCTGGTTCACTCACACCACCCCCCCCCCCCCTCCACTGCTGGTTCAATCACACTCCCCCCCCCTTGCTGGTTAACTCAAACTCCCCCCCCCCTTGCTGGTTCACTCACACACACACACCCCCCCTCTGCCCAAGCCGCTGCTTCTGCTTTGTACAGAGCAGCGGCTGCACTACACTTACATTGAAAAGTAAAGAGAAACTGTGTCAGGAGCCCTCCGGTCATCGCAGAGCCCGAGGAAGTGATGTCATGGGGGCGGGCTCCTCACAGGCTGTCTTTCCTTTTCAAATTAACTTTATTGCAGCTAAAGTTAATTTGAAAAGGAAAGACAGCCTGTGAGGAGCCCGCCCCCATGACATCACTTCCTCGGGCTCTGCATGATCGGAGGGCTCCTGACACAGTTTCTCTTTACTTTTCAATGTAAGTGTAGTGCAGCCGCTGCTCTGTACAAAGCAGAACCAGCGGCTGCACTGCTATAGGGAATCGCGTTCACGCCACGGACCTTGGCACAAAAGCCAGTTTTTTGCTCTGGCCGCTCCCGATCTTGCGGCCAGAGCAAAAAACCGGCTTTTCAATGGCCGGTTTTACAACTGTGCTGGCAGCTGGCCTGGCCATGGAAAAAACGGCCAGGCCGGCTGAAAACCGACCGGTTGGCAACCCTAATTTGTGAGCCGAGGCCACATGTTACGGATGAAATTGGAATTTTTCCCACGGCACACCAGACAATATCTCACGGCACACTCGTGTGCCGCGGCACAGTGGTTGAAAAACGCTGCTCTATGGACCTCTGGATATCAATCCTCACATACCTGTTTGCCTCACAAAGGAGTCTCATTCTACATTCAACTATATTAATAGTCTGAAGAGATCCTATGCAGCAGTAGCAGGCAGGAACCAGGTGTGCATACATAGTGAAACACTTCCAAAAACTTTGGGAAAAGATTTGAGCTCGAGAATTGCTTCTGCAATGACATCAGCCAAATATCCTGCTGTTCATGAAGAATTCCTGCTACAGGTAATAGCTTAGTTTTAACTGCATTATAGGGTTTTTTAATACAGAAAAGGGCCTTTTTAAAATTAGATTCATCCAGTTGAGCCACAGTGGGAATACTATACGTATACATGTTTTTGCATCCTCACCATGTAAACACCATCAGCCTATCTTTTTTCCTGTAGGTACCTGTTTCATAGTGGCAACCCAGAACATCCAGGAGACATACTGCTAAATACAACAGTGGAGGTTTTGCCTGTCAAGGTATGGATGCAGCCTCATCTATTTTATCTGCTGAAAACTGTCTTTAACAGGTAGAGAGTGAAAGTTTGTTTGAGTTAACTATACATCACAACAATAAAAAATATATATATACTATAGACTCCATATAACGCTAACATTGGGGTCCACGATATTTGACTGCATTATAAGTGAATCTGCGTTTTATTGGGCCCGTGGTGTTGGGAAGACTGATGTCTTCAATGTTGAATACTGGTAGAGACCGTTAAGGTCAGTTATTCACCAATACCCACCCGAGGAAGAGACGATTCAGCTGCTTCATCAGAAGCAAAAGCTACTTTTTTTTACATCTAGTCGAGGTGAAGAAACATTATCACTGGTCCTCGAAAAAGCATGATATTGAGAGCACCCAGATATTGATCGCTGCCGTTTCTGACAGGTACCCCAAAAGAGGACCACTTTATCCTCCTTGATGTCAGAGGGAGTGCGTCAGCCTTCAAGGACCTTGGACCCTGTCACTGCTATCCCGCAGGTGAACTATTAAGATAAGGCTTACCTACTGTGCTTGATCTCTGAAGGCAAGAGTAGCAGGCTTGGAGAAGTGATACAGATAGAGAGGGTATATACTGTAAAGCAGAAAAGTCATAACTCCAGTCTGGCAAACTCCATGCTGCCATGAAGGAGAAAGTCACCCGAAAGAACATCAGCTTAGTATGGCAGAATCAGATCCTGTATCCAGGACCTTTCCCTCTGGGTGATGCAGTAGCCTTTCATGCTGAGGATTTATCTCCAGGGGCCTGTGACCAGGAAAAAAAGGGTTAGAATAGCCATTGTAGTTGGTGATTCGATCATTAGGTACATAAATAGCTGGGTGCCTAATAGATGTGAGAATCGCTTAGTAACTTGCCTGCCTAATGCAAAAGTGGTGGATCTTGGCATCACCTAGATAAAATTGTAGATAGTGCTGGGAAGAGCCAGCGGTGTTGCTACGTGTGGGTACCCATGACATAACAGTGCAAGCAAAATGTAAGCTTTTAGTTAGAAAACTGAAATCCAGAATGTCCAGGAAAGGATTCTCAGGAATGGTTCCCATTCTATGTGCAGGACCCAAGAGACATGCAGAGCTCCGGAGTCTTAAAGCATGGAAGAGATGAAGGTGCAGGGAAGAGGGATTTAGATTTGTTAGGAACCGGGCAGCATTCTGGGAAGAGGGAAGTTTATTCCAAAAAGATGGGCTCCACCTTCCAGCCTGCAGGTATGAACATTTAAAAGAAGATAGAGCAGTTTTTAAATTAGTACCTAGAAGAAATCCAACATTCGCTCAGGAGTGCATAGTTTGGAGTGAAATATCTTTTACTCCTGCTAGAATTCTGCATACAGTAATTCAAAATTTTGGTGATACTTTTTCTTTCCGTAGCATAAGTATCACTTAAAGATAATATGCTTTGTTATTTTGACAAACAGAGCATGCAGACTTTTGTATGATTTGGACCTTTTGACACAGAATTTTGAATTTTGTGTGGAGAATTCCAGCAGGAGTAATCTTTGAAGGATATTATTAAAACAGGGAATTTATGGCATATTGGTTCTCAAACTTAGGGTCGGGACCTCAAATAGGGTCACACAAACATGGCAATTCCCCCTTCTTTCTGAACTTTCACTGTGACCTATGCCAAGTAGTGGCAATCACCAGTCAGTATTTGACCTGTGAGCCCGTGGACATTCATAGGCCCTTGCCCCCTCCTGGGTAAGCTTCCTATTAGACCTGAAATCCTTCCTGAGTATTGGAGTCTGTAAGCACATACTGCACACTGATGCAAAGGACACTGTGCTGACTACTGCTGCTTTTGCCACCACCGTTGCCTCTGCTTTAGATGACTAGAGGGAGGAGAAGGAGGCTGGAGACCTGCTATTTTGATTTCATCATCTAGGGTCATGTGAATTTTTCAATTGTTAAAATGTGATCATACAAGATAAAAGTTTGAAAAGCACTGCAATAAAGGAAAAGATTGCCCAAGTGCCCTTAAGTAAAGAACAACCAGATTAGAAAGACTGGAAAGTATTACTTGTAGCTGCTTAAGAAGGTTACAAAAAAACAAACTTTGAAATATTTGTAGACAAATGCTAGAAGCCTTAAAAATAAGATGAGAGAATATAGAGCACTGAAAGAAGAAGTAGATATAAAATGACATCAGTGACATAGGAAAGTATGGGAGGGAGTTTCTGGAGGCCAAATTTAGGTTTTAGGTAGAAAGTTGAAATCCAGAACTTTCAGGGTAGCATTCTCTGAAAAACTTCCCATTCCACACGCAGGACCCAAAAGGCAGACAGAGCTCCGGAGTCTCAATGGGTGGATAAGACGATGGTGCAAAGAAGAGGGTTTTATATTAAGAACCGGGCAACATTCTGGGAAATGGAGGGGCTTTTTCGAAAGGATGGGCTTCACCTTAACTGGGATGGAACCAGGCTGCAGGCATTAACCTTTAAAAAAAGAGGGAGCGCAGCTTTTAACCTAGATAATGGCCCCGATTCTATGAGGTGAATAGCGGTGCTGCACGTCCCGCCGGGACATACAGCCTAGCTATCCGCCATTTTGCCTCCCGTCCCCCTTGCACACACAAGCTGCTGTGCATGCAGAGGGAATGGGGGTGGAGAGTGGGTGGAACATGGGCGGGGCGGACTCCCAGATGTACAGGGCTGATTCCAGTAAGAGCCCTGTATATCCAGGGATTGCCAGGGGGACACCCTGCTTGTGGAATAAAAGTTGGGCACACCCCCAAATGTGGCCGGCAGCCCCCCCCCAGAGCCCAGGAACCCCCCACAGGAGCACGGGGACAAGGAGGATGAGTCCCCACCACCCAATCCGGGCCTCAGCGACCCCCTTTGGAGCTGGGCAGCAGGGACTTGGGGGTCTGGGGCTGTGGGTAGGACATCCCCACAGCTGCGGGAGGGGCAAGCCGGGCCATCCTAGGGCGTGATTCTAACAGCCGCGGGAACGTTTTGCTCCCATGTTTCAGAAATGGGCAGAATCAGGCTCCACAGTGGAAAGCCAACAATTGCCCAGGAGCACATGATTTGGAAGGATGTATGCTTGAAGGATACTAGCAAAAGAGAGGACATCCAACAGAGAGGTTCCAATAAAGATAAAAAGTAACCCAGATGCCCTTAAGTACAGATCTGAAAGATTCCAAATTACCCCTATCAACTGATAACCAGATTAATATGAGTAAAACACAATTTCTAAAATGCCTGTATGCAAATGCTAGAAATCTAAAAAATAAGATGGGAGAGCTAGAATATATAACACTAAATGAAAGGTTAGATATGATTGACATCTCGGAGATCTGGTGGAAGGAGGACAACCAGTGGGACTCTGGGATACCTGGGTAGAAACTATATTGCAGTGTTAGGGTAGATCAAATTGGTGCAGGGTTTGCGCTCTTTGTTAGAGAGGGCATTGAGTCACATAGGATTAAAGTTTTGCAGGAAACAAAATACACTGTAGAATCTCTATGGATAGAAATTCCATGTAAAAATGGGAAGGTGATGGCAGTGGGTGTGTACTACTGACCGCCTGGCCGAATGAACAGAATGAAATGCTGAAAGAAATCAGGGAAGCTTAACAAAGGTTAAACACAGTAATAATAGGTTATTTCAATTACCTCTTTATCAACTGGGTCAATGTCACAGTAGGACATGCTAGGGAGATAAAGTTTTTAGATGAAATAAATGACTGTTTCTTGGAGCAGCTGATTCATGAACCAATAAGAGGGGAAGCTATTTTGGACCTAGTCCATTGTGGAATACAGGATCTGGTGCAAGAGATAAGGGTTTTAGGACCACTTGGCAATAGTGATCATAGTATGATAACATTAGATTAAATAAATGGAAGGACTACAAGAAAGTCCACAGTACTACCTTTTAACTTTCAGAGACTATGATAAAATGAGGGAAATAGTTTAAAAAACGAATAGGAGCAGTTGCAAAGGTTAAAGAATTACACCAAGCATGGGTGCTGTTGAAAATTAATATCTTGGAAACCCAGACCAGATGTATTCAATGTTTTAAGAAAAGTAAAAGGAAGTCCAAAAAATTGCAAGCATGGTTTAAAGGTGAGTTCAGAGAGGTGGTTGTTGCCAAAAGTTCATCTTTCAGGAAATGGAAAAATGAGCCAAATAACAAACACAGGAAACAACATAAACATTGGCAAGTTAGATGCAAAGCATTGATAAGGCAGGAAAAGAGAGCATTTGAAAAGAAGTTTGCCATGAAAGCAAAAATTCATAATGAAAAAACTTTTCAAATACATTCATAGCAAAAAAAACCTGTGAGAGAGTCAGACCATTGGATGATAGAGGTGCAAAAGTGGTGCTAAGTGAGGACAAGACCATTGCAGAGAGACTGAATGAATTCTTTGCTTCGGTCGTTACTGCAGAAGATTACCCGTGCCTGAAATAGTATTTAAAGATGATGCATCAGAAGAATTGAAAGAAATATCGATAAACTGGGAAAATGTATCACAACTATTTGATAAACTAAAGAGTAGCAAATCACCTGGACCAGATGGAATACATCCGAGGGTGTTGAAAGAACTGAAATATGAGATTGCAGACCTACTATTAGTAATCTGTGAGCTATCATTAAAATCATCTGTAGTACCGGAAGACTGGAGAATGGCCAGTGTAACGCCAGTTTTTTAAAAGGGTGCCAGGGGTGATCCGGGAAACTACAGACCAATGAGCCGGACATCAGTACTGGACAAAATGGTAGAAATCACTATAATGAATAAAATTACTGAGCATGCAGATAGTCATGGTTTTATGAGAGAAAGCAAACATAGATTTAGCCAAGGAAAATCTTGTCTTACTAATCTGTTATATTTTTTTGAAGGTGTGAATAAACAAGTAGACTAAGGTGTGCTGGTTGATATAGTGTATTTAGATTTTCAGAGAGCCTTTGACAAGGTCCCTCATCAGAGACTTTTGGCAAAATTAAAAAGTCAAGGGATTGGAGACAGTGTAGTATTGTAGAGTAGGAACTGATTAAAAGATAAAAAGCAGAGATTACGGCTAAATGGCCAATTTTCCCAGTGTAGGAAGGTGAATAGTGGAATAGCCCAGGGATCTTTGCTGAGCCCACTGCTTTTTAACATAGTTATAAATGACCTGGAAATGGGAATAACATGTGAGGTGATCAAATTTGCCGATGACACAAAATTATTCAAAGTTGTTAAAACGCTAGAGGATTGTGAAAAATTGCAAGAGGACCTTGATATATTGGAAGACTGGACGTCCAAATGGCATATGAAATTTAATGTGGACAAGTGCAAAGTTATGCACCTAGGAAAGAACAACCCAAACTATGGTTACACGATGGAAGATACCACCTTAGAAACCACCATCCAGGAAAAAGATTTAGGCACCATCGTGGATAATAAATTGAAACCCTCCACCCAGCATGCAGCGGTGGCCAAGAAAGGAAATAGAATGCTAGGCATCATAAGGAAAGGAATGGAGAATAAAATAAAGGATATTATAATGCCTCTGTATTATTGTTCCATGGTGCAACTGCACCTTGAATATTGTGTGCATTTCTGCTCACCATATCTTAAAAAGGATATAGCAGAATTAGAAAAGGTACAGAGAAGAGCGACAGAAATGGTCAAGGGAATGGAAGAATACCCCTATGAGGCTTAAAAGGTTGGGGCTCTTCAACTTTGAAAAGAGATGGCTGAGGGGGGATACGATAGAGGTCTATCAATTAATGAATGGAGTGGAACGGGTAAACGTAAATTGGTTGTTTACGCCATCAAAAAGTAGAAAGACTAGAGGGCACACAATGAAACTACAGTGTAACCCATTTAAGACTAATAAGAGAAAATATTTTTTTACTCAATGCGTAATCAAACTGACATTCATTACCGGAGGATGTAGTAAAAGCTGTTAGTGCATCTGGGTTTAAAAAAGGTTTGGACAAGTTCCTGGAGGAAAGGTCCATAAACCTTTATTAGAGGACCCGGGAAATTC
This sequence comes from Ichthyophis bannanicus, assembly GCA_033557465.1. NCBI lineage: Eukaryota > Metazoa > Chordata > Amphibia > Gymnophiona > Ichthyophiidae > Ichthyophis > Ichthyophis bannanicus. Next base: position 576,234,348 of record CM066035.1, read on the forward strand.
ACTGCTTACCCTGGGACGAGCATTGTGGAATCCATGTGCCTTTTTTGGAAACCTGACAGATACTTGTGACCTGGATTGGCCACTGTAGAAACAGGATACTAGGCTTGATGGGCCCATTATGGCATTTCTTATATTGTTCTTATTGTTATTCCCAGGGCCAGTCCCAGAGTTGGTTCAATGTGTTGGTGCCCTAGGCAAACCTTAAGCCTTATACCCCTCCTGGCTGTCAGAATCTGTTGTTTAGCTTTGAATGCCCTGCTCTTTGCGCCCTTCAGAAGCTGCTGCCCTAGGCAATCTCCTTGTTTGCTTAATGGTTGAGCTGCTCTGCTTATTCTTTGTGCTGAATCCTTATCACACTTTGGTTGGCACAAGATACTGCTGGGTGTCTGGGCAAATCAGGTGCATGAGGTGGTCTCATGCACAGTAGGGTCCATGATGAGAAACTAAATGCAGTAGAAGATAGTATGCAAATTCTCAAGTCCAGCAAGAGCATTTTGTAGATGAGAGAGGCCTGGATGTGTAGACATGTCAGGAAACAATAGTCTTTTGTGTTCATACACATGCAAGCAGTGGTTTGGAGGTGTGAGCAGATCTGAGAGGCTTCTGTAGCAAGAATCCATAGTGTTTGCTTCTGAGTGTAAGCTACAGGCAGGCTTCCGGTATTGGTCACACACTCCACCCCCATGGATCCTGTCAAAAAGGCAAATTCCATATATAGAGTCCAGGAGGCTTCCAGATGTGAAAAACAGCAGCTTCCTCGTCACTTTAGTGCGTGACTCTGCTCTCAAGACACCTAAGAGTAGATTTTCTCCCGCAGGCTAAGTCTAAAGAGATCAGAGAGTAAAGGGAAGGAGTGTGGAAAGTACATAATTAGGTCAATATTTTTCTTTTGAAATGGCAAAGAGAGCTTCCAAAATGGCTGTTAGAACTCAAAGGACTCAATCCCACCTTTGGTGCGATGTGCAGGAAAAGTTAGTTGGTATACCATGTGTAGGGGAGAATCTCTTTGGAGATAAGGTCAAGGAGTCTGTTTTCCCAAGGGAAAAAGGGCTAGTCAGGGAGAGAATCCCAAAAGGTCAAGCAGAACAGCCAGGTCTTAAGAGCTTTCTTAAATTTAGGGAAAGAGGATTTGTGACGGAGGGATGCTGGGACAGAGTTCTAGAGGTGGGGGCCCAGGTATGCAAAGGAGCCATAACTGGAGGCTTCCAGGAGGAGAACATAGAGTGGGTGGGAGAACAAGGAGAGAGGCCAATGAGGAACAGAGAGAGCAGGAAGGGACCTAGGGAGAGATCAAAAAGGCCTGGTAAAGAGAAGTACAAGAGAAGTTGGCACGCTGGAAAATGACCATTTTGTATTGTAGACAGAAAGAAACGGAGCCAGTGGTGAGAGAGAGGAGTAAAGACGTATTGTGGTTATAACTCCAGGCATCAAAATGAAGCTTAGCAGCAGTAGATTTGATGAGTTGAAGGCAGTGGACAGAGGAAAGAATTATAAAAAGCATTACAATCGTCCAAATGAGTAGTGGCTAGGGCGAGAACCAGAAGTTTAAGTTGGGACGGAGTCAGAACAAAAACAGACAGCCCAAAGATGGTGAAGCACAAAAAAGGAGTTTTTAACCATAGAATTACTCTGAGCCCGAAATGAGAGAGAACAATCCAACAAGACCCCTATGAAGGGAAGAAGAGGAAATTACTGAGGAGACATGGGAATGGTACAGACCAGGACAGGGAAAACCATGCCAATTTTGCAGCTTACACCGGATTTTGTACAGGAGTCGTCCATTAAGGAGCAGAATTCCACACCTTAAATTGTTGGCTTTAAGTGGTCTTTAATGTCAGAGAGAGATGCACCATTGCCCCCTCACTCACTCCTCAGAATCCTAGGTCCAAATGAGCAATTACTGTAGCTCATATAAATGCCAATGAGGAAATGTTTTAAAAATATACCATGTATTCCTCTAGTAAAATTAGAAAGTAGACGTGTATTTTCAAAGCCTGTCCACATCTGAGTGGAGTGGAGGAGTAGCCTAATGGTTAAGAACACTGGGTTCAAGTCCCACTAGCACTCCTTGTGGCCTTGGGCAAGTCACTTAACCCTCCATTGCCTCAGAAAAATTCAAGTTATCAATGTCCCTGTTTAATGTACATTGCCAAGTTTAAGCTTCAATGTAAACCACTTTGATTGAAATGATAAAGCAGTATATAAAACCTGTTAAATAAATAAATCACATCCCTTAAAATGTGCATATGCTGCAGGTATACATGTATAACAGGAGGCATCTGTAAAATCTATTACTTATGTGTGAGCCCATTTGTATGTGTAAACTAGCTTTTTGTACATGCAAATGCAATCTATCTCTTCTAAAATAACCTCCAGTCTGGGTCAAATTTCTGTATCTTTTTAATTTTCCAAGTACAATTGTTCAACGGTGTTGGAATCTGTTTTTGTACAGTTGTCTGCATGCATGAAACTGATGTTTTTTTGTATTTCATTAGCATGAAGGATTCAAAATGAACAAGGAAACCAAACATCAACATTTAGAAGACGGCTATTTCAGAATAGGTAATGTTTCATATCTCAAAAGAATTGCTTTTGTGGCCAGCTTGGTGAGTCGGGGAGTGTCGCTGTAAGTGGATGTACTGCAGGGAAGAGTATTCTGAAGAAAATAAAGGGGGGGGGGACTTTGGATAACAGAGAAAGCACAGTTACTTACCTGTAACAGGTGATCTCTGGGAACAGCAGGAATTAGTCCTCACATATGGGTAAGTCGGAACCGACGGAGCCCGCGCGGGAAAGCTCCCCAGCTTTTCAGATGAAAAGCTTTTGGGGCTTCCCACAGCGCATGCGCGCTGCCTTCCCGCCTTCCTTACCAGCTCTCTTCAGTTCGAGTTTATAGCTGAGACAATAGAGAGAGGAGAGGAAGGTAGATAGATAGAAGATACAACTCCTAGGGGAGGTGGGTGGGTTGTGAGGACTAATTCCTGCTGTTCCCAGAGATCACCTGTTACAGGTAAGTAACTGTGCTATCTCAAGGAACAAGCAGGAATAAGTCCTCACATATGGGGACTCCCTAGCTAAGATGCCTGGGAGATCCCCCTCCAAGAGTAAACCATCTTCGTATGGATCTCAGGCATCCATTCAGGGAAGGTGGGCAGGAGTTGCTTAAGTATGGAACAGGTGTTTGAGGACAGCCTGACCAAACAAGGCATTCCGGCGGGAGTCCTTGTCCAAACAGTAATGGGCTGTGAAGGTATGAACCGAGGCCCAAGTGGCTGCTCGACAGATCTGATCTATGGATACAGAGTGAAGATGAGCCATAGAAGTAGCCATGGCTCTCACATTGTGAGCTGTGACATGGCCTTCCAGAGAAATGTTCTTACTCTGGTAAGCAAAAGAAATACACTGAGCAATCCAATTGGAAAGTGTACGTTTGGAGACTGGAAGTCCCAAATGAGAAGGATCAAAAGCCACAAAAAGTTGGGAAGACTTTCGATGTGGCTGAGTCCTGTTGAGGTAAAAGGCGAGAGCTCTTTTACAGTCAAGAGTATGAAGGTTCCTCTCTGCACTGGATGCATGAGGAGCCGGGAAAAAAAACAGGTAGATATACCTCTTGATTAAGATGAAAAGGCGAGACCACTTTGGGCATAAAGTGGGGATTCGTCCTAAGGACCACCTTATCATGATGAAATCTGGTATAAGGTGAATTAGCCACCAAAGCCTGCAGTTCACTGATGCGGCGAGCCGAAGTGACTGCAATAAGGAAAAGAACCTTCCAGGAAAGAAATTTCAAGGAGGTAGAGTCCAAAGGCTCAAAAGGTGGTTTCATAAGCTGACCTAGAACTAGGTTCAAATCCCATGCTACCGGCGGAGGTCGGATTGGAGGTTTAGTTAG